>CM033741.1:20774092-25774092 GCA_019671005.1 Hibiscus mutabilis | reverse complement strand
AGTGATTGGTCTGCAAACAAGCCTAATAAATAAAATTTTTCACAACCTAAATAGCAAGCTTCTAAACTAAAAATAACAGCAACATATCATTTAAAATAATTGGTGAATTTGCACAAGCAGTGATAGACCAGCACTAAATTAGGCAAAGAGCAATGCCCTCGTAACAGCACATCATGTCGCTTGAGGAACTCTAAAGTCCAAGCAGTGGGTGGGGCATCGGGTTAGCTCAAGCAAATGTTGGTAACATGACATCAAAGCACTAGTCTGCTTCGTCTCAATAAATTACGTTAATACCATTATTCGAAGTCCGCATAATCAGCGGATAACAGATACAACTACATAAGCTATCCACAATCCACGACAGATCTAAAGGGAATAAAATGCGTAAAAACATCTTGCGGAGTTTG
This sequence comes from Hibiscus mutabilis, assembly GCA_019671005.1. Classification (NCBI taxonomy): domain Eukaryota; kingdom Viridiplantae; phylum Streptophyta; class Magnoliopsida; order Malvales; family Malvaceae; genus Hibiscus; species Hibiscus mutabilis. Next base: position 25,773,685 of record CM033741.1, on the reverse strand, counting down.
AATTTAGTGAAACAAGCTGTGAAACAGACTGAACATCAAAAATAACCACTGAAAAATCAGCGTCCCGATCAGCGATCCAGCGTGACGGCGTCTGGTCCAGCAGCGGCAGCTTCATATGTTTGGAGCCAATAGCTCAACCCATTCTTTGGAACCTGCTCTCGCCAGCGTCGTACACCACACACCGCAGGGCGATCTGCCGGTATTGTGGCGACCTCAATGGCGACCGGTGGCGACAAGCTCGATCACGACTTTCTTAATATTTGGTAGCGAAACATGATGGTGAGCTCGGTTTTTGTTTTGCACTCGAACTGACTCAACAGCGATTTTTTTCTCTCACCCCAGTTCGATAGCTCGCGATAGTGATACCATTTGTGCCGTTGAACTTGTCTCGATGAGATGAACACAATGGCGATGAGGGTGTATCGATACTTGAGCGGTTAAATCTCGGTAGATCAAAGTTGGAAATTTGAAGATGAAGAGAAAAAAGGAGGGAGAGAGAGGGGATACAAAATTTACTTTCCTTCTTTCTCTCCACTTTAATTAAAGTATTCTGCTTTCAAAAATATACTTGGTATAATTGTATCCATAAATCCTAACCTCCCATCCGCACACAAAATAGTCATCATCCATTTTTAAAAATAAATGTTCCAATATCTCTTTCATTAATTTAATACTTGAATTAATTATCAGAGCATAGATCCAAGATGCGGATGATTAACCACGAGTTGGGGTTGTTAAGTGATGTCATATTAGCAAGTTGGGACATAGTCACAAGAACTAGAGAAGTTTTAGTACTTTGGATTTATTGGCGATTATTGGAATGAACCAAGTGAATCTTCTCGTCTACCACTATCCTCAGTGATTATTAAAAACTCATGTATATAAGCAAGTATTATCACACTTGTATCGAGCGATCACTCCAACATTATGGGAAGAATATTTACTTCTGAAAATGCAAGTTTGAAAACTTTGCCAAGAGAAAGATCTATGGAAGTAAATGAGAGATACCATTGTTTTGTGAACCATGGTTCTAAATACTTTGAATCAACACGTATGAACAAAGCAATGTATGAAGAGAAAAATTCACGGGGAAGAAAAAGTATCTTTGAACTAGGAATTGGTTGGAACCAGTAGAAAAATATTTCTAGTCCTACAAAGTTGAAGATTGTTCCGTTTATAGCAAATGTCGATTTGGGACAAATCACTTTCTCAGAATGAGGGATGATGTGATATTATGCGGAACAAAGACTATAACACCTCACGATACCGCGAATCAGAATGCCCGTATTAGTTACCTGTTTTAGGCAAAAGTTTTCAGTTGGTTTTAAATTTCAAGTTTAGCCAAAATAACATTTAAACAAACCATTTAAAAGAATCTTTATAATAATTTCAATTCCAAAATATAAATGGGCTTAAATCTTGATTTTAAAACATCGAATATCGAGATAAATGTAAATAGAGTTATAGACTGACTACAATAAAGTCTTATAGATATATAACCCTACAACTAAAATCAGGTATTGCTCAATTGGATTTGGTGCTGCGTCATCATTGATGCTCCTTCAAGAGAGAGTGGCTATCAGCCTATGCCTGAGCTTGTGTGGCGTGTCATGTGGTGTGAAAGGTAGTGATACATGTCTACTCCTAAAAACCTCATAATAATCATAACAATAAGCATGCATGGGTAAACGCATAGGCACAAGGCATGAATAAAACAAATCAAGTATTAACTTACCCAATACAGGAGTAATAAACATGTTACTTTGGGACCAACCAAGATATCAGAGCAGCCAATGCACTCGGGACTACTTGGACATCAGTACCAAAGTTGTATTTTGGACCATAGACATTAGATACTTCTCACACCACGTACACCAGGACCACTAAGACATCAAGTTGTGTAGGTTACTTACCCGAACCACAAAAGAGACATCGGGTAGTAGAATCAATCGGGACACTTGAGACATCGGATCATCACATATACATATTGTGAGTACTTACCTGAGCATTCCAGATCCCGTAATAACAGGATCATAAACAATGTTGCTCACTAGCTTACACACTTAATTATGAGACATATGGGTCATTCAAAAAGTTATAAATTAATAAAAATTCTAGATGAGTGTATTATACTCAATTTCATATCCATATATACAACCAAAATCTTGTTATGACATTCCTTTTAATTTGCTATGATTGGGTGGTTTATTGAATGTCGATTACATTGCTAGGAACATATCAATACCAAGATTCACTACTAGAATAGAATCTTGCCGTCTAGATATAAGCAACCCGATCTTAAAGTACATAGGATGAGAATGTTGTCCTGATATCTAAGTGCCGATACAAACATTCACTACGGAATTTTTTAAAACCTTTGTCTGCGTCTGGGTTGACATGTGCCGGTACAACTTATGCTTGTCTTTGTTCATCTGACAGCAAAAGTATCGATTACCACTTCGTGTACGATACTCAAGCCCAAAATGGATTTTCCTGGTCATGGCAAATACCTGTAAATCATAAGTTTTAATCCCAACGTAGCCTCAAGCTCCTAGAGTTTACTAGGCTCATTAATAACCCAATATATGCCAATTTCATTAAAAAACAACAAATGTTGGATCGAAGAGCCATAGTTTACATGCTTAAACACCCAAACACATCAAAGCTCAACAATACAAGGCAATCACATATTATGAGAAGCATGAAACATAATAAATATGGAGATATACTAACCTTGGTCAAAACCTAAAATCCTTCTCCTGAGTCCTCATACTTCTTCTCTTGTGCTTTGGTGTTGGAGGTTCATAACTACTTGTTAAACAGTACAAAAATAAAGTATTACACTTCAAGAGGTTAAAGGAACCTTTAAAGTGAATTTACAAACTAAATTCATCTCAAACACCCTCCTTAAAACCTTGAAAACCCATTTCACCATTTTCATAGATTTTACCTCTAGCGTAGATCTTGGGAAATGTAGATTACAGAAACTAAGGTTCCCTTCACAAGACTATGTGTTTAACAAAACAAAGCTTGCATTTCTCTATGGTGAGGTGTGGAAATGGAGAAGAGACATGGATGATGTAGTAATGAAGATGATGCAATATTATAGCTTTTGTCTCCCCAAAAAGCCGTCCCAAAATAGATATCAAGAAAATTCCAGTATTTCTTTCCAAATTTGGTTATTTACCTCATAAATCCTCAAACTTTCTCCTTATTATATCTTGCCCTCCTCCCAATCCACACTTGGTCACCTTCAAGCCCAAAAATACAAGCATAGTCGTAAAGCTCATTTTATTATTTAACTGGCACCCAAAGTTTGTATCCCAGTCGCGCTAATTACATTGGCCAGGGATTTTCATCTTTATTACAAAGACTTTCTAGCATAGCGACAGACGACATGTCTAGAATAAGAAGACATATTCTCCTTACCCAGACAATATAAAAGTAAATGGGCCTTCGCTGCTTGGATAGCATGTCCATAGCACCAACATGTTAGCTATTGTAATACCCTAAAATTGGGCTAGGAGTTTTAAGGATACATCTTGGAGAAGTACCTTTAGATTATTTAAGACTCAAATTGAGTCAATTGAATAAGTAAGTCAATGGGATTAAAAAATAGAAAGAGCTAATTAAGCTAAAGATCAATTAGTAAAATGAGTAAAAGTAATTATATCTCAAAGGAGTATGAAAAAGAGCATATATGAGCTTTAAAAGGTTAATTTAGCATATGAATTGAATTATCAAGGATTGAATTGTAATATGTGAGAATGAAATTGTGGGGAGATGTGAAACTAGTCTTGAAGGATCGATATGAATGTTTAAAAGTTGAGAGCAAGGGACCAAGTGGAACAAGGGTAAAACAACATTATTGCATGTGTATTTAGACCAATAAGTGTTTAATTGGAATACATATGGCAAATCCATTTTACATGGAAGAAATGAAGAAATAGCCAGCCAAATGGCGAGGGAAGAGCCATTTCTCTATGCCTTGTCTTCGTCATGGAGTTTTCCTCCTTGGCCAGATTACTAATTTGAATAAGGAGAATTTTGAGATGGATTCATGTAGACCATAAGGATTTTGGTGAAATAAAGCAAGAAAGGTATATGATTTAAGTGATTTGAAGCAATGAATGGTAAGCCATTTCTTGAAGTAATGAGTTAAGCTTAATCAATAGGAACAGTTTGGAAATTTATATGTTTTGAATGGAAATGAAAGTGAGAAGCTTAAGTGGAATCAAATTTTAGTTTTGGAGCTAGAAGGAAATGGAGACTTAAGGCTGGTGAATTGATTGTAGATGCAATGGTGTTTCCATGATTTCATAATGGACTAATGTTGTTTAAATAAATCTTGCTGTGTAATTATGAAATTAAGTTAAATGATTCTAGAATTTAAGTTTAGGGAGTGTATTTGTATAGCTCCTACAATTATTTGAAGTCATATATTGTTTTGAAGTACTTGATTATTGAAACAAGATTGAATGCAATACTTGGAAAAGCTACATTACAGTGATAAGTTTAAATTCATAGAAAATTTAATACACTGGGTTTGAAGATGAATTTTATATGTAGAACCATGTATGAGTCTAGTTTAATCTCAAAAAACGTGAATGATTTTGAGTTGAGAATCAAAAGTTATGATTTTGAGGTGCAAAAAATCGGAAGCGGTCGGCTTTGGACAATTTCTATTTTGGAACTTCTAAAAATTCTCACATTGATATAGAACTTGTTAAATTATGAAGGGCTTATACCGTTAAAATGCGATGGTTGAATCTAGTTTTGTAAAAGGTGTAAGAGTTTTAAATTCGATTGTATGCTACCTTTGGAGAGTCGGTTCTTTGATGATATCTCAACACTGCTGATGATAGCTCAAGTTGCCAAAGTTAGAAATAAGGATTCAACTTGGTAATGGAATTGAATAATGATTAGTATATGTATGGTTAATGGTTGAATGATGATCTTTGGTTGGTATATTGAGTTAATGAGTGATGATTGCCATATTAATAAGATGCATGTATTTTATTTGAATTAAAGATATGGAGGAAGGAGTAAGGCCCGATAAGGGAAATTTTAGGACCATAGGACTAGAATTGAATCAAGTATCAAATGAAGAAAACTTGGAGGTATTCATGGATTGGGATATCCGTAACTTCAGGATATAGGTGAGTGTAACTATACATGTGAAAATGATGTGTACAAAGCATCATTTAAATGGATGTAAGACCCAAGAGTTTAATTAGTTTTAAAACATAATAGCCTAAAGAATGAAGAATGATTGCCAAATGAAGTGACAATCAATCTATGAATGGAAATAAGGACTAATTGTGGATAGGTTATGAAGAGACAATAGAAAGACTCAATATAAAGTTGAGCTATGCTAATGGTTACATGATAAATTATGAAAGTAATAGATAATGGTATACAATGAATTGATATAGGACACTTAATGCGGAATAGTTGTATTAGATAGGTTCAATCAAACCCTATGTTGCATCTCTTAATATGTTTGGTCGAATAATACAAAATGGTGAACTATAGGTAAGTTTAAGGCAGAGTCAATTGTTTGAACTTTGATTGATGATATGAGTGAAATATGGTATAATTCTTTGCTATAATGTGCTAGTGCTTATTTGTTTGAATGTATAAGTGTACTTAGTTAATGACATGCTAACTAAGGCTGATATGTTATGACAATTATGGTATAGGAAGATCTATGAATGCTTATGTTTGAATATAAAGCCATATCTTGTGTTACAATTAATAAACTTTAAGAACACATAAGATTATGTGATATAAGCAATGCAATAATGAGTCACACTCCTCTTGAATATTTGAATATGGAGCTAAGCTCACTTCAAAGAATATGCTAAGATATAAATTATAAATGTCTTGGTTTTGAGTCAGTCATAGGTATATTTGGCATGCCATAGAGTCCATTTGAGCTCATGTTTTAAGGGAGGACTACGATCATATGTGGCGGCGATTATGAGGATGTGTTTGTTCATTTGGCGGCAGTGGGAGGGTTGACTGTACCTTGTGTACATTATGTTTAGCTAAAGTTGCTTGAGGACCATTACCTAGACTGCCAGCTACAAGGTTACAAAATTTAAAATAAGATTGATTGAAACTCTTAACAAATTAATAGAATTGATTTATTGTGGCATGATAAGTAAGACTTGACAAGTACTATTGATTCATCCTCTACATTATGATAATGTTGCCATTACCTAAAATGTACCTAGAGTAATCAAGCTAATAACCCTAGTCTTCTTAATTAAACGATCTCAAGTAATTAGGATGATTAGTGACCTAGTGAAAGAAATGAAAGATGGGTGGCCTAAATAAGATGACAAATCGAATTAAATGAGAAAGAATGAGATTGCATGCTAAGATTTTAATTCCTAGTGTACCTTGATTATGTCTCTAGTGTGTGATTAATTAAAGGTAAAATGGTCATTCAAAACCTATTAAATAGAAGACATCTTCTATTACTCCATTCAACCATTAGGTTAAGAAAGAAGAATAAAGAGAAAATTCTAGAGAGGAGGGATAAATAGCCATGGAAAATCTAGATTTAAGCTTTATTTTAAAGGTTTAATGCTTGATTGATGCTTGTATGTCTATGAATGTAAGTTTCCTTGCTCTTTTCTTGATTTCGAATATGGCTGTTAGGTTAAGATTTGGGAACTGCTTGTTTTGTAGAATTAAACATTTGATTTGATTCATTTGAATGAATTACAATGCTGGAAGTACAGGTATGAATTTGTATGAAATGACTTGAGTATTGAAATGGACTTAAACTGCCCTGTTCGAAAGTAATCTAAAATATGACTGTTTTGATTACTAAAATGCTAGTAGATATTTAAGCTTGAAATAGATTATTAAATTGATAAGTTTGATGAAAGAAACAATTATGTTCATTATATATAACACATGAAACTATTTTCTAGACTGTTCTGTTTTGATATAGGCTAAATGGTGTCATAAACACATATAGAATTAAATCAATTATGAAGATTGAGATTTAATTTGGATAAATACTTGCTGGAAAAACATGAATATGAAATTAATTGGAGTCATTAACAATTAAGAAATAGTGTCTAATTGCTAAAATGGAACTAGTGATGAAACTAGTCCCACTTAGAATTGGTTGATTGGCTAACATAGACTGTTTTTGAAAGAACTGTTAGTGAGGACTCCCAATTGGACGATTTGGGACCAACCTTAACTTGTGAAAACAAAGGGAAAAACAGGGAAATTAAGGTAAAAGGATGATTGAACATAGTAGGGTCTTAGGCTAATTACATCACTAAAAGTGGACTAGTTGTAAACTAACCTTGAATTAAATACTGTAAATTTGACCCGGCTTTATCTGTAAAACTGTATTAATATGAAGGGCTAAAGACATGAGCCATATATGGTTAGAAAGATAATTAAGTTAGCTTTTCTAATGGTAATAACAAATTTAAATTTCAATACGGATTAAAAGATATAAGCATTTTGGTGAGTAGTGTGTGCTACAGGCAGTGGCAGATAGTGATCAGGTTCCGAAGATAGTTTTGTCCAGAAGGATCTTCTTTTCAGGGATCTCAAGAAAACAATCTGATTATTCAAATCCTGGCAGCTAAAGAGCGGCAGAGACAAGGCAGAGGCGGATCGGAAAGTTCAGAAGAAATAATAGAGTTTGAAGAAAGGCTAGCCATGGAGACAGAGTTGAGTGGCTGCGCGTGGTGTTATCAATGGATTGTAGCAGCTCTGATTCAGCTGTAGTCGGTTTTAGTGAATGAATGAACCCTTTGAAGTTGAGTTCTACAAATGAATGTATGAGTAGGTGCGGGTTAGTAGCAAGGATTTAGTACTGAAATTGTAATATAAAATTACATATAGATGATCTGTCCATTCACAAAGCCACTAAGGAAGAACCTCGATTTCGTTGCGTCTTTTTTACCATCTTAGTCTTTATGATAGTTCATTTTCTTTTTCCCATGCGTGGAAAAACCACTGTAATAAACATTTCCTCTGTTGCTTTACGGTTACATGAAGGGGTAGGACCCCCTTGTTATTTAGTAATGAATTGTGTATCTTAGAATAAGTTGGTGTGATTGATTTTAGTTTTTGACTCCTAATGCATGATGGTGTTGTTTGAATACTAGATTAAGAAAATGGTAGAAATGATGGATAAGTAACAGGATGTGAATGAGGAGTTTAAGGTGTCCATGTGTTGGATACAAGGTGAGTGCTGGCAAAAGGTAGGGTTTACCAAACATGAGTCTGGCAAATATGCATGATATATTGTCATCACCGTATTGATTAAAATGAACTTGGTATTTGACAATAAAGAATGATGCTTAAGTGGAAACTTGATGATGAATACATACGTACTTGATTTTTGATAAACAATCGAATTACAATTAGGATGTATTTGCTTGGATTTTCCGTACTTGAAATTTGATGTGTATAAAATATGATTGAATCTTGCTATTGTAGTTTGTAAGATGGTACTTGTGTAGGATGACCAATCAAATAATAGAATAAAATGAACTTGTGATAAGTAATAATCACTTGAAAATGAACCTAATGTGCTCCCTAAATCTTGGTGCAATTCAAATCAGATAAAGCAGGAGTCTAAGTGACATAACTTATTTTGAAATTCTTGTTCCTTGTAGAAATGGGTAAAGTTCCTTAACCCAAAGTTAAAATGAATTTGATCTTGATGTGTGATGCTTAATCACTTGATGTGTGTTGCTTGAAAATAAAATATTCAACAAGCCATGATTGCTAGTCAGTTTTAGGTAGAGCGACATGCATGAGTCTAGAGCTGGAAACTTGTTAATTTTTGTGTACCATCTTGCTTAGTGTTCCTAGACATCTTCTTTGATGATACAGCAGGTATCATCTTGCTAGGTACTTTGTGTACCTCTTGTGTGTAGTGTTGTGGACACCTTCTTGTTTAGGTACTTTGTGCTAACACTGATACTGTGTACCCAATTGGGATTTCGATTACCTAAATCTACTATCTACAAGGCCAAAACAGACTGTGGCTTTACAATAAGACATGTGTATGATTAATGAAAAACCGATAACATACAAATGAACTTATGTGTAATAAAATTACATGAATAAAATGATGTACATGCTATCCTTGAATTGTTCATTATGAAGGATGATATAGGTGAAGTCCTATTCAAAATTGATTTTGGTGATCTCTATGATTGATTTTGTAGCTATGTTTGATTCTTTCTAAAATATTGCTTGCTAGATCACCTATGCTTGTAAATATGCTACTTGCTTGATTTTACAATATAATTTCAAATGAATCCTTGATTTCATAGGCACCCATTCGAAGATGCTAAGATGAACTAGCTAGGACATCTTCTTGATTAGAGCTTTAACATAAGTTAAACTTGATTAAAATAGACAAAACTTGATACTAAGTTAAAATAGGCTAAGCTACACTTGATTAGAAATATGTATTACTCTTGTTTCTTGATAGAAGTGTAAAAATTTATACATGAATGATTTGATGAGCTTATCACTAAGAATGCTGCAAAGTGAATGTCGAACATGGAAATAAAGAGCTCATAATCGAATTAAGGAACATGTGATTTTTTATGGATATTGCTTAATAGCATGAGTTATAATCATTGTGATTGGTGAGATTAATGAAGCTTTGAATTAGTTTGTAGTTCTTAAGTTGATTAATTTCTTTTTTGAAATGGAATCATATCTGGCAGAGTCTACTTAATTGAATAAATTAAAAATTAAGTAATTGGACTAAATCTAAAAAATTAAATGTAGAATGATGGCTATATACTTGATAAGTTTGCAGCATTGATTTTCGAATAGGATTAGAGTCCTAAATTGCTTGTCTAGCTCAACCTAACATGAATTAAGATTTAGATTTAATATGAGATTATTCACGCTAGTTTTGTGGATTAAAATGAACCATAGCTACATGGAATTGGTGGCTAAGACTAGATGATGGACTGCCCAAACCAGATTAAAAATGTTGTTGATCAAAAAATGGATTAATTGAACATAGTATTATATTGCCTTGTTTCAAAAATCACACATTCATAGGTAAAATTGGACACAGCCTCTAGACTAGTAAGAATAATATTGTGTATGTTGAATAATGAAGCTAAAATTAAGCCTGGTAAAATCTGCCAGAAAACTCTGTTCTGGGCAGCAACTTTAAAGAATACCATAAATTGTAGGAGTCGAATTAAAGGGCTGTTTATATGAATTGAACCTTAATATGTCTATTTTCATTAGGAGAAAGCATAATTGAATTCTGGACTTTGAGCGCTGGAATCAAAAATAGGCTTCTGGACAGTACAAACTGTCCAAATGCAATTGCCCTATCTTTGAACTAAAAACTGTATTAATTGGAAGAACATTAAAGAATAAAAAGGTATAGCAGTTTAGTGAAAGTCAATTAATCTTTCAAAGCAGTGTAAACTAATAGATAGTTGTGTGTGGAGATAGAAAGTATGTAGGTTTAAGTAAATAGTCATAAACTGCAAGTGATGCTTGATCTAGGCCAATTGGATAATTTTTGTAAACTATTTGTAAGCAGTTTGGACCTGATTGAATTACTACCCTCAATGAAGTCTTGACGAATAGTGAATCTCCTTAGATAATTATACTTTGCTTAACTAAGTCAAGAGTTAACTAAAATGGAATATTAAGCAATCAAATAGTCTAATATGTTTGTATGCTAGTGAAGTAATGCTTGAGGTCGATTAAAGACAACTAGTAAATGGAATGTCAAGATTACTTGTTATGAAAGATAAGTTAAAAACGTCAAGTGAATCTAATTTGAATAGAAAGGTATGAAAGCTATATCTAGTTTGGATGCTAATTAGAATTAAATTGAATGAACCTTTGGTGGCTTGTAACAGTTACTGCTCATGAGATGTTTGTTGAATGTATGTGTGTGCCCTTGAATTGAAACCACTTTGTTCATCGTGTGCTGAGCTTCTTTGGGTGATGATTGAAATACTGAGGCTAAGGCTGGACCTAACATGTTTAAAGGCATTGAATAAGTTATAATTTGGATTGAGAACGAAACTTAATAATCTTGATAGATTAGATGCTACCTACCTAGTACAATCTTGTACTTGCATGCTCTTGTATGCATTCTTCCCCAAACCTCGAGGTAAAAATATCCGTTAATGCTTGACCTTGAAACTCTCTTAAGCTGGACCAAACAAGATAAGCGGGACTTGAGTATGATTGTATATTATTTGTATTCTCTAGTTGATGGCACATAAACATCATGTGCATTTAGGCTAATAGATATGTATATATATAGACAGATCAAATACATAATAACCTTAATGGCATCTTGATGTATATAAGTAAAGTGTTTGTAAAACAATGCTGACCTTGTTTAATGAATGAATGAATTAAATTGTGTTTACATACCTTATTGATGAATATAGTTAGAAATTAGAGTGAACCGTTAGTTAAGTCGTAGTGCTCCTTTGATCCACAAGAAAATGATTCTGATTGTTGGATAAATAAGCATAAAATAGATTACACTTTAAGGCTAGTTTTCTAAGGCACTAATGAAGTGGTAAATAAATTTAGCTTGCACCTAATTAGTCTTAAATATAATAGGAACTTAGGAACTGTAAAAAAATAGATAGAAATATATTAGATCAATGGATTGTATTGGTACATAGATGCTCTTGTAGAACAAAAGGAAATAGATAGGACTTGATTATATTAAGGAGCAATCATATAATGTTTGTATCGTTCTACATGCCAGCTATAAATATTAGTTGAAGGAAAAACATAAGTGTTTAAAACAAAATTTGATGATTAGTCAAAGTGCAGTGTAATTAATTGGGTGTTATGATAGCTTGCGCTAGGTAATATTTCTAATAAGTTGAGTTTGTAATGAAGAAAAATTTTAATTGACCAAATTTCGTTTTGTATTCGTTTTCTAAATTAAGTATAGCTTCTCGCTCCTAACCGAGTGAGGTGTTACAAATGCTTCAATCATGTTGGAATCAATTTATAATATGGTCACTTGATATCAGTTGATATATGATGATTAGTTGACTTGACTATATATTTAAAATGGTTGATGTGGTGATCAAATATTGTGTGATAATTAGTCTATTACTTAAAGTAAATTGGTAGCTTTGATAATTTCATGTTGCCTTGCTATTATAATCTTGTTTATAAATCTACTACCTCAAAATATGCATTAACATTGATGTGATTAAGAAATAAAAAGAATGAAAATGGTGTATAGCCAGAAAGGAATGGTAATTGTTTGTATACTTGATTCTTGAGGTATATATGAAAGAAATGATATGGTGTGCCGTAAATGGAACTAAAATTTGATATTATAATGAATAAATTGATTGTTTTATGTAATTCTTGACACTGAATATGTGTATGCTAAGAAATTAGGACATTAAGGATAGAAGATAGTTAAAGATTTAAAGGCACATTGTTGCTATTTTCTAGATTGTGGACTGTTATGATTTAAAAATTAGATGATTGAGATTGTTCTAAATAAATAAACAAAGTGCAGGCCCATGACTTTAAATATATATTGGATTGGTAACTCATTTAGTTTGTTTATAATTTAATTAGTTGTTTAGAATTTATTTTAGTAAAGGAAAAATGCTGAAAATTTTGCAAATGTTTAAGGATTGTTTAGTAGATTAAATCATGGGTTATTTTTACCAAATGTTTAGGACTATTTGGTGATTAAAAAGTGGACTATTTTTTCAAGTCAAAATGTTGATTGTTTTGAAACTAAAACAATGACTGTTTTATTTAAGTGAATTTGTTTGCAAATTAAAAATGTGGATTGCTTTGTCGATTAAGTGGACTATTTACAAGTCAATATTAATCACTAAATTTTCACCTAACTTCTTTACTTTCGTTGTTTTAGTTAGGTAGTGTTATATAATATTGTTAGTGTTACATCATTCTTAGTATATGTGTTTTAGATGTCATATACTAGTATGCTTAGTGTGTTATAATTAAGTGTAGTTGTCATATGTTAGCATATTATGGTAATTACAAGTGTGCAGGTTATATAATAGTTAGATATTAAAATCAAAATATAAAACAAAGCCTAATTGAAATTTATAAAAGAGCATCAGTCCATTAAAGATACATTGAAGTACAATTTTTTCATTATCACAAGGCACGCTAGGCGATTTGAATTAAAAGAGGGCCTAACTATTTGTGTTTACGCACAGATGAGGGACCGTTGGATCGAATAGATCAGCGGCAGAAAAGACCGCCACGTGGGATCCAGCGGAGGAGGTAATCGACCCGTCATTTGGACCGTAGATCGATCGAGCAATCTAACGACCTAGATTGGTTAACAATAAAATGCGCGGTTGCTACTCGCGCATGATCCTGCGTCTGACTTTCCATCTTACGTGAGCGTTTACGACTTCGTGAGCTCATGCGCGTTCGATTGTTCCTCACCCGACAACATCACCACCATTACAGTGCGACAACAAAAACACAAAGCAGGAGTTAGAAAAGAAACAAAGCAAATCAAAAGAGCAGCAAATCAAATAGCCAGCCTTGGCTGGTGGGTTCAAATCGGAGGCAAAGAGTAAACCAACACAGGAGGATAGATCCTAAATTAGTGCAACAACAGAATCCAACAAATCATAGTAAGCAATGAACAAAAAGGCAACAAGATTAAAATCGGAAGGTGAGACAAGATCAAATTAGGAAGATGTAAGGATTCGTACTTGAAATTCAAGCAGTGCAACTATATAAACCCCTTTGTAATTCATGTAAAAAATGACAATTACATAGACAATAATTACAGAAAACACACCTAGATACACCACAGTAGCATTGGAGTTGTATAGCCAACAGAGTAGGAAGTTCTGATCAGGCTCAAAAGCAATAAAAAAGCAAGTTTCTGGTAACATCTTTATCTTTTCTTTTAACATTTAGATTTAATAAAGAAAAATGGGTTGTTTTACATTTGTTCTATTTGAAACACCGTGAGATTTGACAGATCTAGCTCCTATGGAAAATATGTGATTTGAGTCGCGAGAATATAGAAAATTAAGGTTTCTTTGGGAATTTACGCCGCCAACAGCGGCGGCGAAACCTTCAGTGGAAGGCGTATGCAGCCGGATGTTCGTGTGTTCTTCATAAAATGAAGAACAGATGAACATGATAAATTCTCAAAGGGACTTTGATCCATTTTGAGAGAAGAGAAGAATGAAATGTGTTTATAATTTTGGCTATTTATAAAGCACCCGTTGAATCGACCCAAAACCAGATTATAACTGCGTCTTTCTTTCGGTTCTTATGTACTTGAACACCTTATTTTAAATGTATTCATTTAGTCATTTCATCATAATTTAACTAAAATTTTAAATTGTTTTCAAATTACCCGCACATTTTTTTCCTTTAAATTAGTCCATAAAACAGTTTTTATAAATAAAAATTAATTCCCCTTTTTTTTATTTTTATAAATTATTTTGATAGTTAATTTAATTTAAGTTTTTTTCCTTTTGTTCTTATATGTATATATGTATGTATGTTAAACCTTAGGATTTGGGGACTTAAAACCTAGAATAGAGGCGTGTATCTTGTAAAATATCTTCACATTTCAATAAGGCATTTAATTGTATTAAACCTTGATAGTTAAAATGAATGTAGAAGTTTCTTTAAAATTAATCACTGACAAACTTTAATTAAAAACTTTTAACTAATCTAATTTTGCGCTTATTTGTTAAAAAGTGAAAAACTTAAATTGACGCGGTGTTGGCTGGAATAGTGTTAGCACCAGAGTATTGATTAAAGTTAATTTCTTTCGATAAGGCTGTTAATGATTTTACATTAAACTACGGACAACAGATCAAAATGTTGTGAACTTGTAAATTCCAGTTTTAAAACTTTTTGAAATCAATTAGGTACGAGTTTTTGGGCGTTGGAAGTCAACTTTCCTCAATACTAAACCTATTTTTCTTGTTTCGAGTGGACCAAAATATATTTTGATAAATAAACGATTTATCAAAATACCTGTTATTAAAGTGATCCAATCATATTTTATACCAAAAAGATTGGTGGCGACTCAGTGTTTTTATAAAGTTTTCCAAAGCGTCAAAACCACCTAAAAGGGTTGCGGCAATAGCAGCAGCTCACAGGGACATTTTGTTTTTAAAAACAAAATAGGTCGAACCACAAATTTTTCAAAATGTTTTTTAGAAAAAGGAATTTGCAAGTTTAAAGGTTTTCATTTATTTTGTCTGTTTAATGAATGTAATTCTATTTTACACATTTAAAATTGTTGCAAGGAGTACATTCACAGCTCACTACCAATTATTAGAGTGAGGAAAATATTTTATACGTATGGGAATATTGATTCTCCGTATGAGCCTGGCAAGTACCTTGGGACTCATATGCCTCATGTCTTCATAAGAATCACAGTTCTTGAGAAGACATAGAGTAGGTCTCAGAGATTGAACCAGGTTGTTTGAAACCCTATAATAGTGAGGGCAGGGGGCTTTGCCCTTAGTAAGGGACAACAGGGCGGCAGGTAACTTTTTAAGACCCAACCGTTTGAGAGCCAAAGCCGCCCCAATAGAGCTATGCGAGAAAGCCTGGGTTTTAGTAATAAGGGAACATGTCTGAATTATTAAAATGTCTTGCCTAAATTGTTGCCTTGAAAATTCTCTGTGTTTTCTTGATTTTAATCTTCTTTTTCATATCTTGTTGTTTTGCGTATCATTCATGCCACATCATTACATATTTAGAGGTTGATTCTTAAAATCATTGCTCAACTTTGAAAAGCTCTTATTTATGGGCCGGAATAATTTTGGCTTGAAAGATGAGGGGAATGCAAAAGAGGTGCGACATTGGTGCAGGTGAATCAGCGAACATTTGGAATACTCTAGTGGCTGATCATAGGTGAAAGAGATATGCCGCATCAGTATCAAATAGGACAAGCATTTTAGAGTGCAAATCTGGTATAAGTGATGTAGCCCTTTCAGCACAATGCAAAGTAGGCCCAGTGCATGTAAGCCTCACAAAGCAAAACCCATTACAAGCTTGGCGTTATTTAGTATAGTGATCGTTAGGTCAAGGGGTTGATACAAAAGAGATGAAGCACCTTTAATTTCCCTTGGTCAAGCATTAGAAGTATAATTTGATTCCCTGTGGGGAAAAAGATGGTTGATCTCCTAGCCATTTACAATTTATGGTTTGATCATATTTCCAAAGGTTCTAGGGAATATTGATGTGGCGTTACTTGATTTTCTAGAACAGCTAAAAGAGAGTCAATTCGATGCCGGCCCACGTCACTTGCTAAAACCTTTATTTCCCTAATGCTGTTAGGAAGGTTAGGTGTCATTTTGGAAGGATATCCCTTTTTGCAAGTTTGGGCTCTTAGTCAACATGGAAACCCAACATTAGCTTTATCAAATGTGTTTTCTAGATCTTCTCCTCTTCGGGAATTCTTGGCAGGCCAGTGGCATGATATTAGAAAAACAAATGGATTGATATATTTAGGGATCAGTCGTGATGAAGACATCGAGATGGAGAGTTCCTTGGATGGATCTACAAAGTCTATATAAATGTGGAATTTCAACTTCTAATCTTGCTAGGTTTGTGGGGAGAATTGGATGTGCCTCTTGCTAGTATCTTATCGATTTAGGTCTCAGCAGGTTCATCCCATTCACCTTCAGGTCTTGGCTCATTAGAATTTGAGTTCAAGAAAGGTTGAACAATTAGTGATCGTGAACCATTGTTATCATGTAAGTTAGAATCATTAGTCATTGCATTGCTTACCCCAGACTATGATGTTGGAGGTATCACGAGTACGATGACAGTCAGGCAAGAATAAATGACAAAGTCAAACCAAATGAAGGCTGTCAAGGTAGTCTAAGTTGACATCTTAAAAGAAGAATTAAGAAGGGCTAAGTTGGAGACTAGAGAAGGCACTGCGAGGCGAACCAAGAGACAGTGAGTCAAGCCTTGATGTTGAAGTATAAAGGAGGCGAAGCGGCGGTGATAAAGCTATGTGAACATGAAAGAAGTTTGAGAGTCCAGCGGGTTGACTTCCTCCAAACCTCAGACTCTTTATTAGGAATGTTGATCTAGGAAAGACTCGAGAATAGTGGAAGCAAAAATCAAGCATTCTATAGGAAAGAAAAGGAACAAGGCGCAGGTCAAGAAATATAGATGAGCCCTTGTTGAAGAAAAAGAAGAGGCAACTAAAATGGGGAAATGGAAATGGGTTCATGAAAGTGAAAAAGTGTAGTTGCATGGAAAAGGAAGGCCCATAATAGCAAGATCAAAGTGGTTGCATGGAAAGGAAGGCAGGCATAACCAACCACTCATCTTGGAAAAGAGGTTAGAACCTAAGCTCATCTAACATGTCATCTAAGCGAGGAATAGGGTGACGATACTTTACCGTAATTTTGTTTACCGCTCGGCAGTCCACACACATGCGCCAAGTTCCATCCTTCTTTGGCACAAGTAGAACCGGCACGGCACATGGGCTAAGGCTTTCCCTCACGTAGCCTTTTGACATCAACTCAGATACTTGCCTTTGCAACTCCTTAGTTTCTTGGGGTTGCTTCGCACGCTGGTCGGTTTGGAATGACGGCTCGGGAACAAAGTCTATTTGATGTTCTATGCCACGAATAGGTGGCAGCCCACTTGGTATTTCCTCCGGAAATAGGTCATCAAACTCCTGCAATAAAGACACAACAAAAGCAGCCAAATTTTGATCAAGGTAGTTAGTATTCAAGAAATTTTCCTTGTACATGAGCACAAGTGCTTCCTTTGCTGTCATTAAACTCTTTTTCAACTCTCTCTCTTTAGAAAGAATGCTGATTTTCCCTCCCTCATTTTGATCACACTCCTTTGCTTTTACCTCCATTTTGGTCTCTCTCTCTTTGGCTTTTTCAATTTTTCCTCTCAATAAAATTTGGTCTTCATGTATTTGTTTTGGAGAAAGTGGGGCTAAAGTGATCTTCTTTGCTTCATGGGTGAACGTATACCGGTTGGTATACCCGTCATGGATCACTCGCCTATCAAATTGCCAAGGCCTTCCAAGTAATAAATGGCTTGCGTGCATTGGAACGACATCGCATAATACCTCGTCTTTGTACTTCCCAATAGAGAAAACAATTGAACTTGTTTGGTCACCTTGAGTTCTCCTCCATCGTTGAGCCATTGTAGCTTATAAGGTTGTGGATGCTTTGTTGTTGCCAAGCCAAGTGTATCTACCATTAAGGTACTAGCAACATTAGTGCAACTACCACCATCAATAATAACAAAGCATACCTTTCCTCCAACATGGCAACGAGTATGGAAGATATTTTCTCGTTGTTCATTTCCTCCAACGGATTGTACGTTTAGGCTTCTTTTGACAACAAGAACCTCTCCTTCCACGCCATACTCTAATTCTTCTTCTTCGATGGCAACATCTTCATTCTCATCCTCTTCTTGTTCCGATTCAACTTCTCCATCATCTCGAAGAAGCATGGTGTTGCGGTTCGGACATTGGCTTGCAATGTGTCCACGCCCCAAACACTTAAAACATTGTATGTCACGGAACGATTTGGAGTAGCGGTAGTCTTACCCTTGCTGGTTTCGCAATGGGCTTACTTCCTTTCGGTGGTCCTCCTTTTTCGTGGGACGGTATTGGAGGAGTCTTCTTGTATGAACTTTGCCCCCATTTTGATGTTGAACTCCCATAAGATCGTGTGGCACCCTTTCTTTTGAGCTGTTTTTCCACTTTCATGGCCATATGCACCATGTCTTCCATCTCCACATAATGTTGCAACTCGACCACGTTCGCAATGTCCGGATTTAGTCCCGCTAGGAATCTTGCCATTGTGGCTTCTCGATCCTCGTCGATGTTGGCTCGAATCATGGACACCTCCATCTCTTTGTAGTAATCTTCAACACTTTGGTTACCTTGTGAAAGATTTTGAAGACGGTTGAATAACTCTGGATGGTAGTGGGTTGGAATGAATCGCCTTCGCATCACCGCTTTCATTTCATCCCATGTAGTGATAGGATGTTCTCCATTCGTCTCCTACTTGATGTCAATTGATCCCACCATATTAGTGCATAATCCGTAAACTCAATGGCAGCGAGTTTTACCTTTTTAAGCTCTGAATAGTTATGGCACTCAAAAATGTGCTCAACCTTCTTTTCCCATGCAAGATAGGTTTCAGGATCCGTTCTTCCTTGAAAAGGAGGAATGGTAATCTTGATGTTGCTTTGAGATTATCGTCTACTCGTGGTCGAGCTCTCGCCTTGTTGTACCATGCTATGTTGGGATACTTGATCTTGCACATCATCTACTTCAACTTCTTCAGGATACTCCTCATTACCTGATTAGCTTGTGAAATTTCAAGCTGGTCTATTCGTTCAATTAGGGGCTCCAATTGCTCTTGGATCATTTTGGCCATTGCTTGAAGCATAGCCTGATTTTGCAAATTGGGAACTCCTTCACCACTATGACCAGATCTTTGTGACATGTTAGATAAAGAAACAAAAGAAATTAAACCTTACTAACACAAAATCTCACCTTTCCACTCCAAAGAAAATGCACTCACACTCGTGTTTCACTCGGGTTAGGCTTTTCCCCTTAATGCACACTCATGCCTTTTACCACTCGTGCTTTATTTTCAAGTCCTTTTGGGAACTTCCTCAAGGCTTACAAGTGTCTCGTGGACTTGGCTGAAACAATTCTAGCTTGGTAGGAGAATGATGAATAATAAAAGGATAATGGCTTCAAAAAGAAAGAATTACTAAGAATAGGTAAAGGAATTTGTAATTCAGCAATAAGAAATGATGTATTGTAATTTTTTTTAAACAAGAATAGACTGCTCCCTCCCTCTTTAAGATTTTTTTTGATTTTTTTTTGATTTTTTTTACTAACCGGGAGAGAGAGAAAAATAATACGCTTACTGAATCGTCTAGGCTCTGATACCAAATGATATGATCTCGACTATGTGTTTTGAATCATATATGTGAATGCCCGATCGTGATTCTAGTAAGAACTCTGCAGATGCTTTGAATGTATTCTGAAATTACTCAAACAACAATGTAAGTAGAAATAGATAAATAAGAAATAGAAATAATGGGATGAAAGATATGTAGAAGGGGTGTAGGAAGAGTGATAGTTGTGATTATGGAGAAAAAAAAAATAAAAGATGAAAATGTAGGTGAAGATGATGGGGTGTTGGCGTTAAGATGAAGAAATTCAAAGGATGGATTGTGACCCCCTAACTATAAAGAGTTAGGAACCAGCAATATAATAAAGTGGAAATGAAGTGGTAGGATATGGAACGTGACCCACTAGCTATAGATGAGCTAGGAACCAACGCTATAACAAAAAAGGGAAATGGATGAAGACTACAAGACTAACTTGAAGCCGATAAAGTTCCACAAGAGAACAAGAATGAAAGCAATCTTTCAAAGATGTTTTATATATTCAAAAGTGTGTCTTACAATGATCCTAAAGATGCCTATTTATAGTAGAAGTAGGCAGAATATGAAAAGGTGTTACAAGAAAGATGAATGCTCATCTTAATGCACTTGAATACACATGAATGCTTTGTCCTTTCTTCTCATCTTCAAAGCTGATTAGTTTAGACAAATTGAGGTTGAATTTAGTCATATTTTCGTCCAAATTAAGAAGGACTCTTGGGCTGCCTTGTTTTGCTATCATATGAAGAGAAAGGGGATGAATGTGGACAAGGATGAATGTAGACATCCTTGCTGTCCAGTTTAAGTGCAACTCTTCATCTTCCAAGCTGATTAATATGACTTGAATGTCATAAAAAGGTGAGTTTCATCCAGCCTTCATTTCATGTCTCCTCAATGAATTTTGAAACCCCACTTGAATGGTGATAACATCAACCTTGAATGCCTTGAATTTGCTGAATTAAGATGGCCATCAATTGCTTGTCTCTTGGTAGAAGATGAAAGAACTCTTCCTTGGCTCAAATTCATTCAAATCATCCATGCATAAAATTCCCGTAATAAAAATTTCAGCCTGCACTGTCTTCAGTAAATCATTCGTATCTCAAGCTCCCGATATCGGATTGAGGTGATTCAAAAGGCATTGGAAAGCTAAGAGATGGAGGAATAACGTCCAATTGATTTCTGGATCCAAACACGTCTGTATCGCATCCAGAATTGGAAGACATTCTGCTGATATTCTTGCATCTGGTAAAACCGTTCATCTTCCCTCATGCACCTAGACACAAAGGTAAACTTAATTCAATCTTTAATTGAAAACATGCATGTAAACAATTAAGAGTTAGTTTAATAAATGAGCTAGTTTGATGAATGAACTAGTTTAATTAATGAACTAACTTTATTCAATGAACTAATAATCTTGAATGAACTAGTTTAATCAATGAACTACTTAGTTAAATGAAGTGTATAACTAAATGAACTACATGTTTAAATGCAACGTATGCTTTAATGAACAACATGTTTATTGAATGCAATGAATGTTATGCAAACTTTAAATACTCATGCAAATTCATGCATAAGCAAAGTAAAGTGTTCCTCCCTTATTATTTCTTCTTTCTCACGTCCCAAGCTTGATGTAAACATATTTTCCATGGCTGCTTGGAACTCCTTGGCCCTTGCTCGAGTAATGGGGCCACCTGGGTACTTCTCTGGGTCTTTGCCATTGACGTTCATATCAAGTGCTATCTCTTCATCGACCATAAAAGTCTTAAGTATTTTCTGGCACAAAAAAGTTAAATCTTTGGCAACGAAGATGGATGGAACTCCTTAAAGACTATGACCTACTCATTGACTATTATCCGGGTAATGCCAACGTTGTAGCTGATGCACTCAGCCGTAAACCTCAGCCTAGTAAATATTGTCATTAACCATTAAACCCTATATTATCATTGTATCGAACTCATTAAGCGATCATTGTGTTGTAGCCCCTCATGATACATGCATGAGCGGGGTTAAATTACTCATAATGGACAAGAAGCTGAATTTGTTCGATGCAAACAATAATGGCCAAAACAATGCACGCATAGGAGGTAAAAAACGATGCATCTTGGACAAGAAATTGAATTTCTTTGTGAAGTCTGGAAAGTCAGCTAACTTGCGACGAATTTTTGGATGGGATCCAGGCATTTATGGGTCAACATGTCTTCTTAAAACTTGTCCGGCTGCAAATTAGCTTTCCAACGCATCTTGGAACGCCTCAATCGGACATCTGGATCTCAAGATACGTCTATTTTAGCGAAGACAGTGCATGCAGAAATTCCTATACGGGATTAATACGGGATTTTTGGATAATTACGAATTTTCAAGATTTTATTTGATTATTTATAATTTAAATCAATATAGGATTCTGCAATATCTATTAGGATCAGATTTATTTAATTAAGATTTTATTTTTAGCATTTATTTATTATTAGAAGTTATTTATCTAATTAGGAGATTAGATTTTAGCATTTATTTATTGTATTTAATTCCTAAGTTTAGTAGGATTAGAACTTCTCCATGGCCTATATAAAGGAGGCTTCACCCACATTGTAATTCAGATTTCATTGATTAATAAAAAGTTCTCTTTGGAGATTTTAGTATTCTTTGAGTTTGCAAGTGTTCGGTAAACTTGTCTAGAAGCCATCTTCAACATAAGATCATCGAGTTCTTGTGAGGGAGATCATCTTCACACTCTTGCTTGCCTAGATAATCGCGTCTAGGAGGGTGGGTTAGAGACGCTTGAGGTTGCTTGCTTAGATAATTGAGTCTAAGAGGGTGCCGAGGACAAAATATCCTACAACATCCATCTCGTCATCATCCATTCATCGGAGAGATTCGTGCCGTTTGCAGGTGTTTGCCTATTCAATTGCGATTAGGAGGGTGCCAAGGACAAATCTATCTAACTTCCTTGTTCGAGTCTAAAGCCCTAGGTTTGCTTCCAAGCCATCAAATTGAAGGTTACCACGTTCCAAAGCATACTCTATCATTGGGTATCAGATTTGGGATGATTCTTGACAAGAATTTTGGCGTTTTTGGGTGAAAAACTTGAAAACTAGGGAAAATTCGTCAAATTCAAACGAGCGAATTTTGAGCTAAAAATTTCCAGATCAGATTTACACCTTTGGAGGAGTCACCACATAAAATTTTAGAATTTTTTGACATCGGGAACACCTCTAACGAAGTAGGTCAAGTTGCTGCAAAATTCTAGGGTTTTCGGGGTTTTTCTAATTTTCTTTCATTCTTAGCCATTAGTTTTTGTTTGTTTTAGCTTTTATTGCTTCTTACACATCTTCTAACACCTTCTTGCTTCCTTGTGTTAGTAGGACTAAAAGTTGCATACTCTTTCTTTCTCCTTGCAACTATAACTCTATTGGTGTCTAACCTTTTCTTTGGATTCTTAAAGCAATTAGGATGTTTTATTCTCTTTTCAACACTTGTTATCGTATACCAATAAATATTTTTCGGTCACAATGTAAGATACAAGGTAATCTATGTTCTTTAATTATTGGTGGTGATAGTCGTGTAAAACTTAGTGAGTAGCTTCATTGTTGATGCACTCGATCTACCATGCGAAGAACACCCTAAGTCGTATCATCTTCAAGGGTTTAATAGCTGACCGTATATGAAGGTAACCGAACGTTGTTTAATCTCTTTTACTCTTGGAAGCTATTGTGATGATGTATGGTGTGACGTGGTTCCTATGGAAGTCACCCACTTGCTATTATGAAGACCTTGGAAAAATGATCGTGGCGCTGTCCATCGAACCAATACAAATGGATACTCAGTTGTGCACCAAGGCCAGAAGCTCTCATTTGCTACAATAGATCCGGAAAAAGTAGATGAAGAAATAGCAAAAGCAAAAAAACAGTGTGAGAGGATAAAACGAAAAAGATTGGAAGCACAAAAGGCTGAATCAATTGGCCACACAAAGCAACCAACCATGAAGACATCCCAAAACCAGAAGGTACACATGATTCTCTTCGTACTTCTACTTCTAGCATTTGTGCAAATGTTGATATTGGAGAAGAACCATCTCCCAAACAAAAGGATAGTGATAGTGATAGTGAACACATTAGACAAGATGACAATGCTTCTAATCCCTCATGTGAAGTAGTAGGTCCACTTGCTATACTCTCATCACCTCCCCACGAAGAAAGTAAGTGTAATTCTAACCCTTCATTTGATTCTTGTCCTATCATTCCGTTAGAAACACTTTCTCCTCTACAGAAATTGTACATTGATGATAAATTTTGTGAGAGGAATATGGGATGTGAGATACAAAAGACTGAGAGTAAAGAGGCCGAGAGTGAAAAATGTCAAATTAATGGCCCAAATTTGGTGAGTGAAAATACATATGAGGTAAAAGTCACACAAAGCCCAAAAGAAAAAGACAAGAAAAAGAACGCGACGAGTGATTTTGTTTTGACTAGTCATTACAAATGTTCGAGTAGTGTTGTTTTATTTTTTCAGGATTTTGTTGAACCATTGAGAGGAGCTCAATTAGATCACTCAACATACAACAAAGAAGCTTTTTCAATTGAAGTTGATGATTGTTCTCTCATTGCCGATCTAGATTCGAGGACGAATCCTTTTGAGGAGTGGGGGAATGATACATGCATGAGCGGGGTTAAATTACTCATATTGGACAGGAAGCTGAATTTGTTCGATGCAAACAATAATGGCCAAAACAATGCACGCATAGGAGGTCAAAAACGATGCATCTTGGACAAGAAACTGAATTTCTTTGTGAAGTCTGGAAAGTCAGCTAACTTGCGACGAATTTTTGGATGGGATCCAGGCATTTATGGGTCAACATGTCTTCTTAAAACTTGTCCGGCTTCAAATTAGCTTTCCAACGCATCTTGGAACGCCTCAATCGGACATCTGGATCTCAAGATACGTCTATTTTAGCGAAGGCAGTGCATGCAGAAATTCCTATACGGGATTAATACGGGATTTTTGGATAATTACGAATTTTCAAGATTTTATTTGATTATTTATAATTTAAATCAATATAGGATTCTGCAATATCTATTAGGATCAGATTTATTTAATTAAGATTTTATTTTTAGCATTTATTTATTATTAGAAGTTATTTATCTAATTAGGAGATTAGATTTTAGCATTTATTTATTATATTTAATTCCTAAGTTTAGTAGGATTAGAACTTCTCCATGGCCTATATAAAGGAGGCTTCACCCACATTGTAATTCAGATTTCATTGATTAATAAAAAGTTATCTTTGGAGATTTTAGTATTCTTTGAGTTTGCAAGTGTTCGGTAAACTTGTCTAGAAGCCATCTTCAACATAAGATCATCGAGTTCTTGTGAGGGAGATCATCTTCACACTCTTGCTTGCCTAGATAATCGCGTCTAGGAGGGTGGGTTAGAGCCACTTGAGGTTGCTTGCTTAGATAATTGAGTCTAAAAGGGTGCCGAGGACAAAACAACATCAATAATTCGCAAGCCATCTTCATCTTCAACCTTCACTCCATCTTCCATAATTCCATAAACAAAGCTGGAAATTTCAGATTTGTTTTACTTATCTCTTTCTTAATCTTTTTTAATCTTCTTTTTATATTCTTATTTCTTATCATATAATCCTTCATCTTATCTTTCTTTCTTTAAGTTTCCAGCCTTGAATCTGAAAATTTCAAGAAAATCCCTTCTCTTTTCTCTTGAATTTTTAGATCTGTTGAAACTTCCTTGATTGAGTCTAGAGCTCATAGTTCTTGCAACGACTTGATTGAAGGCTTCCAAATCCAAGATTGCGCTACTCTATCACCTCATGCTATCAACACTCATTTCTGACTTCAGAAACATTGTTGCCTAGTGGCTGAACTCTAGGTTCAGTCTACTATTGTATCGAGAATTAAAACTTTGCAGAATCAAGATCCTCAATTGCTACTCCTTGTTTCCAAACTGCAAAGTGGAGATGAATATGACTTTAAAATTAATTCTGAAGGTCTTTTGCATGCCCAACGATGAATCTCTCTATATAGACATACTAAAAGAAGCTCACTCAAACTCTTTCTCTGTACACCCAGGCTCGATGAAGATGTAAAAAGACCTCTGGGAACTGTATTGGTGGCCAAGCATGAAATAAACCATAGTTGATTTCGTGTCTAAGTGCCTTACGTGTCAGCGTATTAAGGCTGAGCATCGTGCATCTACCGGCCTATCAGCATATTACAACCTATCAATTTACCGTAGTGGAAGTGGGATAAAATCACCAGGGACTTTTTAGTGGCTTGCCTTTAACTCCCACCAGACATGATGCAATATGGGTCATTGTAGATCATTTCACCAAGTCAGCATACTTCTTACCGATTAGAATGGACTATGGGAAACTGAAGAATGGATTACCATCATCTATGATCACTTGAAGGTAACCTTTGACCGACAAAAGGCCTATGCTGACCTTAAGCGAAGGGATATCCAATACGAGGTTGGTGAAAAAGCCTTCCTCAAAGTATCACCATGGAAGAAGATTCTGAGGTTTGGTAAGAAGGGAAGCTGAGTCCTCGATTCATTGAACCCTTTGAGGTTATTGAAAAAGTTAGCCCGGTTGCATACCGTTTAGCATTACCCTCAGAATTAAGCAGGATTTATGATGCATTTCATGTGTCCATGCTTTGTAAGTACCGATTCGATGCTACGCATATCATTGAAATGGAGTTTGTGCAGATCCAACCGAATTTGACGTACGAGGAAGAACCGGCACAAATTCTGGCAAGAGAAGTCAAGAGGCTTTGTAATAAATCCATGCCTTTAGTCAAAGTGCTCTGGAGGAGCAATTCAGTGGAAGAAGCCACTTGGGAACCGGAAGAGACGATGAAGAAGCAGTAACCTCATCTCTTCGGCTCGAATGAAAATTTGAGGATGAATATTTCGTAAGGAGGAGTTGTAAAACCCTAAAAATCAGTCTAGTCACAATTAGGTTTCGGTGATCGAAAATTTTGTATTGGGTTGGTCCAATCAATGTAATGACTCTAAGTTTGTACTCAATTGCATTGTAATGAACTACAATTGAGCTAAATTATTGATCGTGTACCTTACTGAATGAATTGAAAGTCATTTGGTGACTAAATTGCGAAAATTGAAAGTTTGGGGGTAAAAGTGCAAACTTTAGAAAGTTGAGGGACCATCCTCATAAAATTATACCATTTAAAAGTGTGAGTCACCTCCTTGCTTACCTAATTCACGTGAAGATGATGGATTTATGTCATAAAAAGATGACATATAACTTATAAAAGAAGTAAAGGCAAAATAATGTTATTAAAGGTTTCCTCCCAAGCTAAGAAACCTTTTGATTGGTTGCTTGGGAGGCAACCATTTATGGAGGGGAAATACACAGCTAAATAAGGAAATAGGGGAAAGAAAGGAAGGGTTAAAACATTTGGAGTAAACTGAGACTTTAAGCTTCCATCTTTCTTCAATTGTTCCCCAAAGCTATCCAAGCGCCTCCATTTTCATCTTCTTTACCAAGCTCAAGCAAGCACCTCACTTAGTTCCTTGAGATTTCTTTGATTTCTCTACATCAAATTGAAGCTCTTGGATTAGTGAGTTAAATCCCTCAAACAATTTATTGATTCCATGGATCTTTGAAGTTTAATTTCAAGATTAGTGTCTTGAAAGTCAAAGCTTAATCCATGTGTTAGAAGCTTGATTCCATGGAAATATTATTGTCTAAAAGCTTAAATAAGCTTGAATATCGATTTTGAATCAATGGTTTCGATTCTAACAATATCCCTTAATTTATGCCTAGCTCAAGTGTTGGAGGAAGGGCCATCATCTCCATCGAAGGCTAAGTGCAAGGGGATTGTCATATGTGAGCCGTAGTAGCTTTGAATTTTGAGGTTAGTGTAGTCGAAGTCTCAGGATTAGGCTTGGTGCCTTTCCTGGTTTCATTTTCATTGATTATATTATTGCTAACATTGATAATAAGGTCTTTGCATCGAACCCCTTCGAAGGGTATATTGGTAAGCTTCGGTAATCTTACTTATTGAACTATTGAAACATTAAGTATTGATTATTGTCATCGAATCATTAAATATTGACCATTGACATGCCATTGAAAGGATCATTGTAATGTTATTGATCATTGAATATTGGCCATTGAAATATTACCATTGTCATTGAATTATTGAACATATTGTTATTGGCCAACTATTGTTATTGAACTCAGCGGATCATTGAAATGGACCTAAGGGTCAACATATTGTTATTGAATCATTGAACCTATTGATAGTGATAATGTATTGAATATTGGCCTAAATTACCAGACCTTGGATTCGAGTGGACATTAGATACAATTGGCATGCCATAGGATTTATGAGCTCATTGGTATGGGTGGACTACGGTCCTTGGGCTACGGCCTTTATATTGGCGAGGCGGAGGGATGTTGTGTTGGTCAATTGGCGAGGCAGAGGGATTAGACTATTATTGATTTGGTGAGACATAGAAATTTGCGTATCCACTATCTTGATCGATCCAACGGTTATTATTGATCTATATGAATTATTGATATTGAATAAAGGAACCAATGATATTGAACTTGTTGCATTGATATTGAACATTGATGAAATGCCATGAAAATATTGCCTAAGCATGCATTTGAATGCATATTGTACTTTTGGTATTCTTGTGACTACCTCAGTAGGCAAAGTATGCCTAATGCATTCATCCCCATTCATTTTCAGGTTAAGCAAAGTGGTTGGGAGATCAGACAACCATTTTGATGATTTTGGCAAGTCATACAAAGGTGAAAGTAATGGTTACTTCCCTTACATACTCCTAAAATGGTGGCATAGTTGTGGTAATAGTCACTTGTATGCCTTTTGATATGTGCAGGCTATGCATATTATGAGAATGCTTAAATAGGCTTAAAATGACTTTTAGTAAAAGCCTAATTTGGTAAAAGTTGGCATAAGTGGCTAAAAATTTGAAAACTTAGCAAATGGATTTAAATGGCTTTGAAAATCTGCATGATGACAAAATTGGGTACTAATGACTTGCTGGAAAAATTGTTTAAAACCAGCTAAAATCTATCATCACAGTGTAGGGCGTATCGATATGGGTGATGGTGTATCAATACGGGTATGCATATTTGGATATAGTCAACATCGGTTAACATGGTGTATCGATACGTCAAAGGGCGTATCAATACAAAAAGTCAACACTGGAATTTTGAAAATTAATTGCATCAATACGGCCTACAGGGCATATCAAAACGAGTCAACCTGGTCAACCGTACCGATCGGTTCCCCAGTCGTACCGATACGCTTGTTCAATGGATTCCGATAGTTTTAAAATATGCATTGTCTATCAATATAGGTAGACACCGTATCGATACTGGTTCGGTGACCCTTAACTATTTTAACGGCCATGACGCAGGCATATCGGTACAACCTCTCAAGTACCGTTATCGAAACAGGTAAATCCATTAAAAGGTTAATTGGAATAAGTTTGAAATATTGCACATTGGTCACTAAATATTATATAGTTTAATTGAATGGGTAAATGAACTCCGATTATCATGAAAATTTGTATGATCACTGAATATGGGTTGGATTTCATTATAGTAAGACTGATTTAGAAAAGAACCTCTAAAATATTGAAATTACAGTTTAGCTCCTAAAACTTGTAAAAGTTTAAAATTGGTCCTAAGCTAATAAACATAGTTTCATATTGGGTTATTGTAACCCCTCGATCAGGCCTAGACGCCTGACTGAACCGAGTGAGCTACATTAGGTTTGCCGAAGCAAATCAGAGAAAGATTACGAAAACCAAACTTTTTTATCTTGTCTAGATGCATGTTTTTAATCCTAAGTGATCATGCTTGCAGCGGATGAATTTACAAAGGACACATACCACATAATGGAAACCAATTGCATACAATACATTTTAGGGACTAAATGTAAAACTGATAAATTTCAAGGCCATTATGAAATTAAGGTTACCAATCCTCACTTAGTCAGATTACATGCTTGAATGTCAATTCTCGACTCAAACCGACCATCGAAACTCAAGCAATTGCATTCACAACAATAAGGGATCAAAACGAAAGAATCAAAAACTATCAAACAGTCCAATAACTGAATTAACCGCAGCCCATATCGGTACGCGTACAGGTGTTTTGGTACGCCTTGACAAATTTTCAAACTCAGATTCCAGTAGCTCAAAATTGTATCAAAACGCTAAGCCTGAAATGGCTTACCAGTATCGAAACACCTTCCTGCGTATCAAAACACTATGCCTAAAAGGGCTTACCCGTATCGAAACACCTTCTCGCATATTAAAAAACTATGCCTAAAAGGGTTTACCCGTATCAAAACACCTTTTCCGCGTATCGAAACACTAAGCCTTAAATGGCGTAGCCGTGCCAGTACGAGGGAACGCGTTTTGATACGCCTGGACTCGAAATGTCATTTTTAGCTGGTTTTACACTCAAATCTAGATGCATTTGGGTCCTAGCAACTCACAATGAAACATACAACCAACCATCCATTCATATTCCAACATTAGCTCCAAGATTAAACAACCACAACGAAACATATACTTCCAAACGATCAAGCTATATGATAGAGTAGCGCAATCTTGGATTTGGAAGCCTTCAACCAAGTTGTTGCAAGAACTAGGAGCTCTAGACTCAATCAAGGAAGTTTGGGCAGATCTGAAAATTCAGGAGAAAAGAGAAGAGATTTTCTTGAAATTTTCAGATTCAAGGCTGGAAATTTAAAGAAAGAAAGACGATATGAAGGATTAGATGATAAGAAATAAGAATATAAGTAAATAGATGAGAAAAGATTAAGAAGAAGATAGGTAAAACAAATCTGAAAATTCCAGCTTTATTTATGGAATTATGGAAGATGGTGTGAAGGTTGAAGATGAAGATGGCTTGTGAATTGTTGATGTTGTTTTGTCCTCGGCACCCTCTTAGACTCAATTATCTAAGCAAGCAACCTCAAGCGGCTCTAACCCACCCTCCTAGACGCGATTATTTAGGCAAACAAGAGTGTGAAGATGATCTCCCTCACAAGAACTCATCGAACTTATGTTGAAGAAGACTTCGAAGGCACAAGTAATCAGCACTTGCAAAAACAAACTCACTAAATATTTCATAAATCAAAGAAAATATGTCTTACAATGATGGAGGCTTCATCCTTTTATAGGTGAAGGATAGACAAAGTAATTTAACTTCTACTAAAACAAGGAAAACCTAATCTAATTAAAAATAATAATAAAATAACAGCCTTTAAACTCCTTGTGCTTGTGTGGCAAGGAATAGGGTGATAAGGCAAGTGATAAGCTGATAAGGGCTGGGTGGCTGGTTCCTAAAGTATATAAAACCCTAAAAACATCAATTTAAATGATAATAAATACATTGGGCTAAGTTTAATTCGTCCAAAGCCTTATATTTAAGCTTTTGGGCTGAATTTTACAAAATCCCGTAATAATCCCGTATCCAGTTTTCTGCATGCGCAGTCTTCAGTAATTTGGACGTATCTTGAGTTCTCGATGTAGGATTAATGATTTTCAAGATGCGTTGGAAAGATAACTGAATGACGGACAATTTGTTAGGAGACAACTCGACCCAGAAATGCCTGGATCCCATCCGAAAACTCATCGCAAGTTAGCTGACTATCTAGACTTCACAAACAGATTCAACTTCTTGTCCAAGATGCATCGTTTTTGACCTCCTATGCGTGCATTGTTTTGGCTTTTATTGTTTGCACCGACACAAATTCAGCTTCTTGTCCAATATTAGTAATTTGACCCCGCTCATGCATATATCATTCCCCCACTCCTCAAAAGGATTCGTCCTCGAATCTAAATCGGCAATGAGAGAACAATCATCAACTTCAATTGAAAAGGCTTCTTTGTTGTATGTGGAGTGATCTAATTGAGCTCCTCTCAATGGTTCAACAAAATCCTGAAAAAATAAGACAGCACTACTCGAACATATGTAAGGATTAGTCAAAACAAAATCACTCGTCGCGTTCTTTTTCTTTTCTTTTTCTTTTGGGCTTTGTGTGACTTTTACCTCATATGTATTTTCACTCACCAAATTTTGGCCATTAATTTGACTTTTTTCACTTTCGGCCTCTTTACTTTCAGTCTTTTGTATCTAACATCCCATATCCATCTCACAAAATTTATCATCAATGTACAATTTCTATAGAGGAGAAAGTGTTTCTAACGGAATGATAGGACAAGAATCAAATGAAGGGTTAGAATTACACTTACTTTCTTCATGGGGAGGTGATGAGAGTATAGCAAGTGGACCTACTACTTTACATGAGGGATTAGAAGCATTGTCATCTTGTCTAATGTGTTCACTATCACTATCCTTTTGTTTGGGAGATGGTTCTTCACCAATATCAACATTTGCACAAATGCTAGAAGTAGAAGTACGAAGAGAATCATGTGTACCTTCTGGTTTTGGGATGTCTTCATGGTTGGTTGCCTTTGTGTGGTCAATTGATTCAGCCTTTTGTGCTTCCAATCTTTTTCGTTTTATCCTCTCACACTGTTTTTTTTTTTTGCTTTCGCTATTTCTTCATCTACTTTTTCCGGCTCTATTGTAGCAAACGAGAGCTTCTGGCCTTGGTGCACAACTGAGTATCCATTTGTATTGATTCGATGGACAGCGCCACGATCATTTTTCCAAGGACTTCCTAATAGCAAGTGGGTGACTTCCATAGGGACCACGTCACACCATACATCATCACAATAGCTTCCAAGAGTAAAAGAGATTAAACAACGTTCGGTTACCTTCATATCCGGTCCGCTATTAAACCCTTGAAGATGATACGGCTTAGGGTGTTCTTGGCATGGTAGATCGAGTGCATCAACAATGAAGCTACTCACTAAGTTTACACGACTGTCACCATCAATAATTAAAGAACATAGATTACCTTGTATCTTACATCGTGACCGAAAAATATTTATTGGTATACGATAACGACTGTTGAAAAGAGAATAAAACATCATAATTGCTTTAAGAATCCAAAGAAAAGGTTAGACACCAATAGAATTGTAGTTGCAAGGAGAAAGAAGAGTATGCAACTTTTAGTCCTACTAACACAAGGAAACAAGAAGGTGTTAGAAGATGTGTAAGAAGCAATAAAAGCTAAAACAAATGAAAACTAATGGCTAAGAATGGAAGAAAAGTAGAAAAACCCCGAAAACCCTAGAATTTTGCAGCAACTTGATCTACTTCATTCGAGGTGTTCCCGATGTCAAAAAATTCTGAAATTTTATGTTGTGACTCCTCCAAAGGTGTAGATCTGATCTAGAAATTTTCAGCTCAAAATTCGCTCGTTTGAATTTGACGAATTTTCCCTAATTTTTGACTTTTCACCCAAAAACGCCAAAATTCTTGTCAAGAATCGTCCCAAATCTGATACCAAATGATAGAGTAGCGCAATCTTGGATTTGGAAGCCTTCAACAAGTTGTTGCAAGAACTAGGAGCTCTAGACTCAATCAAGGAAGTTTGGGCAGATCTGAAAATTCAAGAGAAAAGAGAAGGGATTTTCTTGAATTTTTCAGATTCAAGGCTGGAAATTTAAAGAAAGAAAGGCGAGATGAAGGATTAGATGATAAGAAATGATACATGCATGAGCTGGGTTAAATTACTCATATTGGACAAGAAGCTGAATTTGTTCGATGCAAACAATAATGGCCAAAACAATGCACGCATAGGAGGTCAAAAACGATGCATCTTGGACAAGAAACTGAATCTGTTTGTGAAGTCTGCAAAGTCAGCTAAATTGTGACGAGTTTTCGGATTGGATCCAGGCATTTCTGGGTTGAGTTGTCTCCTAAAAAATTGTCCGTCATTCAGTTACCTTTCCAACGCGTCTTGAAACGCTTCAATCGGACATCGGGAACTCAAGATACGTCCAATTTACTGAAGATTGCGCATGCAGAAAACTGGATACGGGATTATTACGGGATTTTGTAAAATTCAGCCCAAAAGCTAACATATAAGGCTTTGGACGAATTAAACTTAGCCCAATATATTTATTATCATTTAAATTGATGTTTTTTAGGGTTTTATATACTTTAGGAACCAGCCACTCAGCCCTTATCAGCTTATCACTTGCCTTATCACCCTATTCCTTGCCACACAAGCACAAGGAGTTTAAAGGCTGTTATTTTATTATCATTGTAAGACAGATTTTCTTTGATTTATGAAATATTTAGTGAGTTTGTTTTTGCAAGTGCTGATTACTACTTGTGCATTCGAAGTCTTCTTCAACATAAGTTCGACGAGTTCTTGTGAGGAAGATCATCTTCACACTCTTGCTTGCCTAGATAATCGCGTCTAGGAGGGTGGGTTAGAGCCGCTTGAGGTTGCTTACTTAGATAATTGCGTCTAAGAGGGTGCCGAGGACAAAACAACAACAACAATTCACAAGCCATCTTCATCTTCAACCTTCACACCATCTTCCATAATTCCATAAACAAACCTGGAATTTCCAGATTTGTTTTACCTATCTTCTTCTTAATCTTTTCTCATCTTTTTATTTATATTCTTATTTCTTATCATCTAATCCTTCATCTCATCTTTTTTTCTTTAAATTTCCAGCCTTGAATCTGAAAAGTTCAAGAAAATCCCTTCTCTTTTCTCTTGAATTTTCAGATCTGCCCAAACTTCCTTGATTGAGTTTAGAGCTCCTAGTTCTTGCAACAACTTGATTGAAGGCTTCCAAATCCAAGATTGCGCTACTCTATCATTGGTATCAGATTTGGGACGATTCTTGACAAGAATTTTGGCGTTTTTGGGTGAAAAACTCAAAAATTAGGGAAAATTCGTCAAATTCAAACGAGCGAATTTTGAGCTGAAAATTTCCAGATCTGATCTACAACTTTGGAGAAGTCACCACATAAACTTTCAGAATTTTTTGACATCGGGAACACCTCGAACGAAGTAGATCAAGTTGCTGCAAAATTCTAGGGTTTTCGGGGTTTTTCTAATTTTCTTTCATTCTTAGCCATTAGTTTTCGTTTGTTTTAGCTTTTATTGCTTCTTACACATCTTCTAACACTTTCTTGTTTCTTTGTGTTAGTAGGACTAAAAGTTGCATACTCTTCTTTCTCCTTGCAACTATATTTCTATTGGTGTCTAACCTTTTCTTTGGATTCTTAAAGCAATTAGGATGTTTTATTCTCTTTTCAACACTCGTTATCGTATACCAATAAATATTTTTCGGTCATGATGTAAGATACACGGTAATCTATGTTCTTTAATTATTGATGGTGATAGTCGTGTAAACTTAGTGAGTTGCTTCATTGTTGATGCACTCGATCTACCATGCCAAGAACACCCTACCTAAGCCGTATCATCTTCAAAGGTTTAATAGCGGACCGGATATGAAGGTAACCGAACGTTGTTTAATCTCTTTTACTCTTGGAAGCTATTGTGATGATGTATGGTGTGACGTGGTTCCTATGGAAGTCACCCACTTGCTATTAGGAAGACCTTGAAAAAATGATCGTGGCGCTGTCCATCGAATCAATACAAATGGATACTCAGTTGTGCACCAAGGCCAGAAGCTCTCGTTTGCTACAATAGAGCCGGAAAAAGTAGATGAAGAAATAGCGAAAGCAAAAAAATAGTGTGAGAGGATAAAACGAAAAAGATTGGAAGCACAAAATGCTGAATCAATTGACAACACGAATGCAACCGACAACGAAGACATCCCAAAACCAGAAGGTACACATGATTCTCTTCCTACTTCTACTTCTAACATTTGTGCAAATGTTGATATTGGAGAAGAACCATCTCCCAAACAAAAGGATAGTGATAGTGATAGTGAACACATTAGACAAGATGACAATGCTTCTAATCCCTAATGTGAAGTAGTAGGTCCACTTGCTATTCTCTCATCACCTCCCCACGAAGAAAGTAAGTGTAATTCTAACCCTTCATTTGATTATTGTCCTATCATTCCGTTAGAAATACTTTCTCCTCTACATAAATTGTACATTGATGATAAATTTTGTGAGAGGGATATGAGATGTGAGATACAAAAGACTGAGAGTAAAGAGGCCAAGAGTGAAAAAAGTCAAATTAATGGCCCAAATTTGGTGAGTGAAAATACATGAGGTAAAAGTCACACAAAACCCAAAAGAAAAAGACAAGAAAAAGAACGCGACGAGTGATTTTGTTTTGACTAATCATTACAAATGTTCGAGTAGTGTTATCTTATCTTTTCAGGATTTTGTTGAACCATTGAGAGGAGCTCAATTAGATCACTCCACATACAACAAAGAAGCCTTTTCAATTGAAGTTGATGATTGTTCTCATTGTCGATTTAGATTCGAGGACGAATCGTTTTGAGGAGTGGGGGAATGATACATGCATGAGCAGGGTTAAATTACTCATATTGGACAAGAAGCTGAATTTGTTCGATGCAAACAATAATGGTCAAAACAATGCACGCATAGGAGGTCAAAAACGATGCATCTTGGACAAGAAACTGAATCTGTTTGTGAAGTCTGGAAAGTCAGCTAAATTGCGACGAGTTTTCGGATGGGATCCAGGCATTTCTGGGTTGAGTTGTCTCCTAACAAATTGTCCGTCATTTAGTTATCATTCCAACGCGTCAATCGGACATCGGGAACTCAAGATACGTCCAATTTACTGAAGATTGCGCATGCAGAAAACTGGATACGAGATTATTACGGGATTTTGTAAAATTCAGCCCAAAAGCTAGCATATAAGGCTTTGGACGAATTAAACTTAGCCCAATATATTTATTATCATTTAAATTTATGTTTTTAGGGTTTTATATACTTTAGGAACCAGCCACTCAGCCCTTATCAGCTTATCACTTGCCTTATCACCCTATTCCTTGCCACACTAGCACAAGGAGTTTAAAGGCTGTTATTTTATTATTATTTTTAATTAGACTAGGTTTTCCTTGTTTTAGTAGAAGTTAAATTACTTTGTCTATCCTTCACCTATAAAAGGATGAAGCCTCCATCATTGTAAGGCAGATTTTCTTTGATTTATGAAATATTTAGTGAGTTTGTTTTTGCAAGTGCTGATTACTACTTGTGCCTTCGAAGTCTTCTTCAACATAAGTTCGACGAGTTCTTGTGAGGGAGATCATCTTCAAGTTAAATTACTCTTGCTTGCCTAGATAATCGCGTCTAGGAGGGTGGGTTAGAGCCGCTTAAGGTTGCTTGCTTAGATAATTGCGTCTAAGAGGGTGCCGAGGACAAAACAACAACAACAATTCACAAGCCATCTTTATCTTCAACCTTCACACCATCTTCCATAATTCCATAAACAAACCTGGAATTTCCAGATTTGTTTTACCTATCTTCTTCTTAATATTTTCTCATCTTTTTATTTATATTCTTATTTCTTATCATCTAATCCTTCATCTCGTCTTTCTTTCTTTAAATTTCCAGCCTTGAAACTGAAAAGTTCAAGAAAATCCCTTCTCTTTTCTTTTGAATTTTCAGAGCTGCCCAAACTTCCTTGATTGAGTCTAGAGCTCCTAGTTCTTGCAACAACTTGATTGAAGGCTTTCAAATCCAAAATTGCGCTACTCTATCAAGAAATAAGAATATAAGTAAAAAGATGAGAAAAGATTAAGAAGAAGATAGGTAAAATAAATCTGAAAATTCCAGCTTTGTTTATGGAATTTTGGAAGATGGTGTGAAGGTTGAAGATGAAGATGGCTTGTGAATTGTTGATGTTGTTTTGTCCTCGGCACTCTCTTAGACTCAATTATCTAAGCAAGCAACCTTAAGCGGCTCTAACCCACCCTCCTAGACGCGATTTTCTAGGCAAGCAAGAGTGTGAAGATGATCTCCCTCACAAGAACTCATCGAACTTATGTTGAAGAAGACTTCGAAGGCACAAGTAATCAGCACTTTCAAAAACAAACTCACTAAATATTTCATAAATCAAAGAAAATCTGTCTTACAATGATGGAGGCTTCATCCTTTTATAGGTGAAGGATAGACAAAGTAATTTAACTTCTACTAAAACAAGGAAAACCTAATCTAATTATTAATAATAATAAAATAACAGCCTTTAAACTCCTTGTGCTTGTGTGGCAAGGAATAGGGTGATAAGGCAAGTGATAAGCTGATAAGGGCTGGGTGGCTGGTTCCTAAAGTATATAAAACCCTAAAAACATCAATTTAAATGATAATAAATACATTGGGCTAAGTTTAATTCGTCCAAAGCCTTATATTTAAGCTTTTGGGCTGAATTTTACAAAATCCCGTAATAATCCCGTATCCAGTTTTCTGCATGCGCAGTCTTCAGTAATTTGGACGTATCTTGAGTTCTCGATGTAGGATTGATGCCTTTTAGGATGCGTTGGAAAGGTAACTGAATGACGGACAATTTGTTAGGAGACAACTCAACCCAGAAATGCCTGGATCCCATCCGAAAACTCATCGCAAGTTAGCTGACTTTCTAGACTTCACAAACAAATTCAATTCTTGTCCAAGATGCATCGTTTTTGACCTCCTATGCGTGCATTGTTTTGGCTTTTATTGTTTGCACCGAACAAATTCAGCTTCTTGTCCAATATTAGTAATTTGACCCCGCTCATGCATATATCACTATAGGCATGCTCCCTATACCACTTTACCAAACATACTCGAATACCAAATTGATCACTTATTAGCATATGACAACCACTCACATATCCATTGCCTCAAAACAACATGTTAGAACCAACAAAACATGATATTCAACCAAGGCTAACTAGATGCATACCTAGTCAACCACTTGGTATCAAACATAAGCAAGAATCAACTACATACTTATCAGCATCAACCAACTTCAAAACACAGCATTAAACATGCTCCAAACCCAAGGGGTAACAGAATTACAATCCCAAAAAAACATGGCAAACACATTGCCTTATTAACCAGAAACTTAAGCCGAGTTCATACTCAAAATAGTCTTTGCTCTTGGATCACTTTAACCTCGCCTTTGCTGCCCCAAACTTCAATGTTCTTCATCATTAGGAAAAAGAGAGCGTAAGCACATACGCTTAGTGAGGATGCTCATAAAACAATGATGCAATTAAACCATTTGAAAACCAAAACCACTTGCTTCCAAAACATGCTTACAACCAAAGCATTTTCATTGTTTCCAATCTGAAACATGCATAACAATCCTTATGCAATATCAAGAATAAACCACATGCTTATCACAAAAACATTAAACCATCTCATGCTTAAATCCCAAAGCATTAAATCATATTACCATGCTTAAATCCTAAAGCATTAAAAAGTAGGTTCAACGCATGAACTATAACACCCCTTACCCTGTCTAGAAGAAAACTGGTTTAAGAAGTGTTATTGAACAAAAACCAAACAAACAAATGAAGTCTTAGCGTTTTCTCAACAAAGCACGTAACCATAAATCAGGGGAATTTAAAACTTTTAGTCACTTACAAAGATCAAGACCACAATACATTTTAGGTTTAAGCAAGTATGCTTACATATTGTACGTAGCAAACCATTTCTAAAATGATCATTGATTAAGATTGTTCAGTATAACATAAAAACCATTGTTTAAAGATCTTTAAACTTACATGTTGTATTAATTAAAACTCAAATTTATAATCTATAATTACCAGCTAGACATCACATATCACAACCAAACAATATACCATGTACACAAGGGTTCAGACATTATATCTAGAATAGCTTATCTAACAAGCAAACATTCGAACTTCATATTTCACATAGCTTTAACAAACAAGTATTCATGAGGTTTTATAGACCATTTACAAATAGGTGATAGTTACGACCCAATTTCTAGATCAATTTAATTCAAAGCTTAAACCAATCATATCCAGCTACCTATAACTTTCACATAGTAATACTTTACATGCATCCAATGACATACTTACCAATTATTCATTTTTAACCATCAATCTAATCATATTAATCATGTTACCGTTCTAGAGTTAACACGTGTTAATATATATATATATATATATAGACATCAATCCACGTACACACATAACATTAAGGTGGTCTAACAACTTAAGGCATATATATAGTTCTTTGAACAACCATACTATCATACTAACTATATAACTCATATAGCAAGCAACTTATGGAATAATTAAAGGCCCATTACATAGCTTTGAATAATTATAAAGCTTATAAAAATATGAAATTAATCAAGAAATTGTGATGCACAATGCATTCTTAAACTATGTGCCACCATCTAGGAGTTCTTAAGAAAAATACGAACATACATCTTGACACTTGTGATCTCGTCCAAGCTTAGAAAATACTCCTAAGCAAGAATAACCTGAAAGGCATTTAAAAGAATAGAGTAAGCATGAGCTTAGTGAGGTAGCTTAAAGTGACTTAAAGAATGAAACCAAAAGTCTATCTTTTCGTCAAAATCGTTGAACCTTACAACATACTATGCTTGGTCAGGAGGCTAGGCGATGTAACTTATGTTATACAATGTGCATTTTCATAAACTCATCTCATTACTTAATTGAAAATCAAATAACAAAAGAAGATGTTACTTAATTTAGTAAATTCTCTTTTAAGCTTTCTTGGTTTCTTTTTAACTTAGACTCTTAACACATAGTATTTCTTGGCATGTAAGACATTTAAGCAAAACATATCTTTTTTTCATGCATTATTTGGTACTCAAAGCATCACATATTGCATATCCACGTCATGGTTGATTATCACACAAGTCATCTAATTTACTATATCAAGAACATGCGATACTTATCACATAACCCATCTCACATAGCATTTTATAAGTAAATGATTATCTTTCATATAAGTTATTAAACTTAGTGGTACTTGAACATTGTTACTTATTTCACAAATTATCAAACTAGCATCTCAATACTCAAGATAATTAACATATAATTTATCAAACACATCAAGTCATATTGATGAGAATGCCTATATATATATTCAAAACACACCAATACGTACTAGTTTACATGTAGAATTGTCTTGATTTAGGTACATACATACATATATATATTCAGAACAACCTACTATATGCTGGAGTTTAACCAAATCAGTCTATCAAATTTGTTTATACATTTAGACATTCAAAACAGTCCATAGCTTATTTAAATCTATGCAAAACAGTCCACCAAATTTGTTTATACATGTAGACATTTAAAACATTCCATATCATATTTAAATCTATGCAAAACAGTCCACCAAATTTGCTTATACGTGTAGACATTTAAAACAATCCATAGCATATTTAAATCTATGCAACACATTCCACCAAATTTGCTTATACATGTAGACATTTAAACAGTCCATAACATATTTAAGTCTATGCAAAACAGTCCACCAGATTTGCTTATACATGTACATGTAGACATTTAAAACAGTCCATAGCATATTTAAATCTATGCAAAACATTCCACCAAATTTGCTTATACACAAATAATCCACAAATCATTTCGAGCATATCATCTCATATACATATGTTACCTGTCACATGAATTATCAAGCCTAGCATATTATAAACATGGTTTACATATCTTATAAACTATTAAACATAGCATATCATAGGCAAAATTTACTTATCACATAAGATATCAAGCTTAATTCATTGGTTTAGATCACAATTTTAATTGTTTTACCTTTAATTAGTATATAGGGTACCAAACGTATAAGTTTTAAGATATTTGGACAAATCATAACCATTTTAGTATTCAATTAAATCACAAGTATGTATGCACATTCCCAAGCATATTTACTCACTCAATACTCAAATTATAAGAAAGTAAACACATTTATTTGAAGGATATCTATTTACCAAAATAGGACATTGAATATTCAATATATATATATATATATATACTCTACTTATTGTGCAAGTCATTGCCATGGTTCATTTATTTAATTATAAACTTATTTGGTTTCTTCTCTTTTTTATAGCTTGTCTATACATAAGTTACTTGACACATAATTCTTTGACATAATTATACCATAACAAGAATTTCTCAACGTGTAAGCCATCACACATAACATAGTGTTTACAAGAGTTACTTGGTACATAAGACGTTACTTATAACTTATCAAATGCATGTAATAATCGTTTCATA
Source organism: Hibiscus mutabilis (assembly GCA_019671005.1). Taxonomy (NCBI): domain Eukaryota; kingdom Viridiplantae; phylum Streptophyta; class Magnoliopsida; order Malvales; family Malvaceae; genus Hibiscus; species Hibiscus mutabilis. The sequence continues at coordinate 25,731,586 of CM033741.1, read as the reverse complement.
AGTTGTCAAGATGGTTTATTTATTAGGATTGAAATTTATCATCTTATTTAATCTTTAATAGAGCCTTGAGAATCAAGTAGCCTAGGTATACGAATCCCCAACCAATTGTCGCCAAATAAAATGGTACTCGCAGTATCGGTCAATCCCTCCTACTATCGCCAAGTGACCACAACACTTCCCTCCTACTGTCGCCAAATAAGGACCGTAGTCCACCCCTATTACGAGCTCTATGGAGTCTATGGCATGCCAAATATACCTAAGAATGACTCGAAACCAAGGCTTTACACTTATATACCATTTATAATAGAATCAAAATTGAACTTAGTTTCTTATTCATATAATCATGTACTGGTCATATTCTTATCAAAGATGGCCATTGCCCCACATTCTTAATAATCATGCCATCAAGGCCAATAACTTATCGTGTCAAATACAAAATGAGCATAGTTCATAAGTCAAAAATATCATATATCCAAAGCTTATTGTTCTTTCATATTAGGCATGTGTTAGTCTCTTGAACTTCTTTACACATCATCATTCATCTTATTCCAGTAACATGAATCACTAACAAGTATATTCAAGCATAGACAGTTATTGATTTGGAAATTATCATTGATTCAAACGTAACACATCACACTCATGTATAAACCTTACCAATCAGATACTTACCTCAATCCAAGCTCATTTAAGCTTAGCTTAACACAAATATAAAATATTTAATTTAAATCAACAAAAAAACTGCTCGGGAAGGCTTTTAACCTATCCAAAGACTTTAAACTACACTCACAGTTGATCCAAGCTAATCTTGCTCCCGACTAATAATTCCTTTCTGCTTTTCAACCACTTGGTCTACTTATGCACCACTCAATAAATCTCTTCTTTGTTTAATTATAACTAAAAATATAACTATACATTAGAACCAATCCTTATCTTTCAATTATTTACAATACGACTCAACACTCATGAATTTATACGTTTCTTACCAAAAATTCCACTACAGATTTTTTTGTTAAGTAAAACAGTCCTATTAATATTCATATATAAGCATAACTGCATTAATCCCTTAAGCACCCAATACAAGTACCAAAACAGTCCCGTATTTTTTCTATGTGTTTTCAAAACAGTTTATTATACATGTGTACATGCAGATTTTCACAAATGTGCAGCTAACATGATTTGTACATACAACAACCAATATATTTCCTTATACACAATTAGTCATGCTCTAAACAGTCCCCATAGTTCATGTATATTCATATTCTGCCCTTTTTCATATATACATTTATTCAAGCATTAAACAGTCCGAATAATTATTTCAATTTATAAAACAGATACAAGTAGGTTACCAACATTTTCCTTTATCCAATTTCACAAGTAGTAGCAACCATCAAGTATATCCATTCGACAATATCTAAGATAGTTCATATTATAAGATTGTTTCTTTTCCAATAATCTAGCAACAACATAACATATAAAGACTTTCAGATGGATTACACGAATTAAATCCCAATTTAAAGGAGAATTCAAATTTCTCACCTCTTCAATTGAAATGCTTAAAGCAATTACATCGATTTAACTAACTCAAGCTTGATTTCCAACTCAACTAAAGCAAGCTTCCAAACTCTCTCACTCTAACCATGGAGTCTCGGTTAGAACATGGAGAAGAAGGAAGAAAGAAATGAAATAAGGTGATTTTGGTTAGCTTGCAAGTCCAAGCCGAGACCCCTCTACCTCACAAGTGCCATCCCCAAAAGGTTACACTTGTACTCCACCCTTTCCAAAATTTACATGCAAATTCCCTAGCAAACTAAACTCTCGGTTTAATCCCTTCTATATAAGGAATCAATAAAAGAATACATTCGAAACGTCATCTTCTACTAGGCCAATTTTGGGGTATTACATGAACTTTCATATATTGGCAATTATAGTGACCTCGAGTAGACAATACTCTACCCTTGGATAGACAACTCTTTATCCACACATCGAATACACGGATAACTCATACCATGCCTAGTTAAACCGCATGATATCCCAAACCTTGCCTAGTTAAACCGCAAGATTTGACAACCTCGCTGTAACACCCTAAACTAGGCCTAGGAAAGTTACCACTATATAAGTGATTAACTAATTGAATTAGGTGTTAGTCAAATTAAAAGAATTGGAAATTAATTGAGGGAAGAACATTAGCTAACATAATTAAAGGACTAAAATGTTATAGCCAACAAGTTAGAGTGCCAAATTAAAAGGACCAAATTGAAATAAGAGTGAAACAACAAACTTGCATGTGTAATTAGACCATTATTCTATAATGGAATACATGTGGCAAGGATTATCCACATGTGGCAATTAAGGGTGTATGAACCGGCCATGCTTGTTCAAAGAAAGAGAAAACAAAAATTTGATCTTCTTCAACCTTGTTCTTGCTTGGCCGAAAATTAGAGAGGGAGAGTTTGGGAGAGAAAACTTCATAGAATCATCTTCCATTCATGTTCCTAAATTTGTTTTGATCAAATTAGCTTAGGAGGAAGGTAAATGTTTGATTCCATACTTCAATTACATGCTTAAATCTAGAAATTTTGATGTTCTTCTTGCCTAGTTTGAATAGGATGATTGTTATGAATGTTATAGTGATGTTAGCTCTAAGATTCTTGAAATATTGAGTGTTATTGATTAAATTGCTATATATGTGAATGGTTGCTGGAATTTGTTGGGAGATTGCTAGAAAAATTAGTACTAAATTGGTATGATTTGAATGTAACATGGCTTGAAACTGTTTTGATCACATTGCTAGTTGAAGATTGTGTAAACATGCTTGATTTTATACAATGCTCTATTTTGATCACATTGAAAGGTGAATTGAACTGACCTATACTTGTATGAGTATACATATAAGTTGAATTAACATGTTAGAAGTACCATCTAAGTGATTAAAGAAGCTAGAAACTCAAACTAGTGTAATCTGCCCAGAATACTCTGTTCTGGGTAGTAACTTTAAAAAATTACCATAAATTGTACAAAGAGGATTTAATGCTGGAAATTTTATGGACAATGTCTTAACATGTCTAAATTCATTGGGAGAAAACAGATTTGAATTCTGGATTGTAGAATGAAATGTAGAGAAGAAACACTAAGGACAGTGCAAACTGTCCAGTGATGTAAATTGCCCTATCTTTAAGCTAATAACTATATTAATTGGAAAAGAACTAAAATCCAAGGCCTATATGGTTAGAAATACAATTAAGTTATCTTTCCAACAGTGTAAACCAATTGAAATTCCTACGTACGAAATGAAAGTTATGCATGTTTTAGTAAACACTGCACAAGCTGCCTGGCAGCAGCAGCCTTTATGTTTTGAAATGAATGAATTATGTGTATTGTTGTATTGTCTTGAAGAAATAAATGTACCTTGTCTTGACCTTGATTTAATTGTATGAATTGTTAGAGCAAGGTGTAAATCTTGTAGAAGAAGAAAGGAGTGGCCAAGCTAGTGGCAAACACAAAGCAGTTTGGATCCAAGACTAGATAAGCTTGGAGTATATTGCGAGTGTAGTTTACAAATAGGGTTAGGACTTAGGGTCCTAACCAAATATGCATGACGACTTTATTGCTATGGATATGCCATGATAATGAACCTAATTTAACTTGAATATAAATAATAAGGGAAGTATGAAATAAGATAATATATGAAACTTGTCTACATCCTTGAAGTGTTGTACAATTAGAATTGCTTGATTCTTAATGCCTTGGGTGTGAATTATCGAATACTACTTGAATGTATTGTCTTGAACATGAAATGCATTGCTTTGAACATGAAATGTACTGCCTTGAACGTGAATGGTTTGCCTTGAGCATGAAACACTTGAAATGTGAAATGAAATTAAAGAGCTAAGGCTCAATTGGTCTAAGGACTAAAGCATGATATTGCTATACATTGATTGACTTGATTCTTGAATCATAGATGACTCTAAACTTGAAATTCTTGAATAAAAAAGTGTAATCAAACAACCTTGGTTGCTAGTTGAATAGGTAGAAGGGCATGCCTTAGAGTCTACAGCTCATTGTGTCAGGGTGGACTACGGTCCAGGGCTAAGGCCCCTAATTGGCGAAAGACGGAGGGTACGTTTGTGTGGTCTTTGGCGACAGTAGGAGGGTTGACCAGTACTATGGTACAGTACTACGATACATCTTGCGTACTACGGTACATTTTGTGGCGACAGTTAGTTGGAGACTTGATTACCTAATCAAACTAAGAAGCAAGGATTGTGTTAAAAGATAATAAATGAGCTAATAAATATTAATTGCTTGATTTCTTGCCTTGCAAACATGAATAGCTTATTAATTGACATGTAAACTTGCTAATTGGATTACTTGACATGTATTCTTGAAATGACAAACTAAGAACCAAGGATTGTGTTAAAGATATTAAATGAACTAATATCACCTTGAATTTTTGAATTACTTGACATGTAAGCTTGAATACTTGAATCTTGACATGAATCCTTGAAATACTCGAATTGCTTGACATGTAATACTTGAATCTTGGCATGAAACTCTTGGAAATGATAATTGTCTATGATTGAACCTTGTATTGTATGACTTGCTACATGAAATACTTGATTCTTGAACTATTTGATACTTGAGTTACTTGATTCTTGACTACTTGGTATGTAAAGATTAGTTCAATTTCGATAAATCTTGACTGGGTTCAAACTTAGCTAATTGATCCATGTTAATAAAATGGTTAGAACTAGTTGCTACCTCACTAAGTACAATCTTGTACTTATCACTCTTGTTTTCATTCTTCCCAACCACAGATTAAGGATTCGATCGTTGCTTGATCCTGAAGTCTGACTTCCTTGAGCTCGAAGCAAGACACAAGATTTGCTAAAGTATAATTCATACTTGTTTTGTACTCCCCTAGTTGGTGGCACTTAGTTTGTATATAATATCTTGTGCATGCATTTTGAATACTTGAACTTGTATATGTATATGTTGTTTTGAATGGGCCTATCATGTTGTGAACTTGATTGATTATGTGAATCAACAATGAACTTGAATTCTATGTAATGAAAGTAATTTTACTGCGCATATTGATGGGTAAATATATTGATTTGTATACATGGAATGTTCAAAGTGATCATCTAACCTTGTACCATTCGAATGCCTTATGTGATAATTACTTGTGTAAACATACCATGTTGTTTATGTACTTTTATAATCTTGAATGGTAAGCTTGGCATTTGGCTTGCTTGGAATCAAGGTACGTTCAAATGATCATGTCTAGTATATTATGTATGAAATGTTACATGTATCAATCTAAGGAACTATGAAATGAAAATGGAAGCATGTTTGCTCTTAGGTTATTCGAATGTTGATTGTATGATGATGTTAATTGAATAATTTGGTAACCTATAATGTATGTAAAGGTGATTGCTTACATGTTAAGTAATGAATGTTTGGTTACTTGTTAAATAAGTAACTCATCTAATAGGGATGAATTAACCTATTCTTGCCTCGTTCTTGCTTGTATTGTACTTGGTAACTCTCCCAAACCGGTTTGCTGCCAACCCGGGGTAGGGGTGTTACATTTGTTTGGTATCAGAGCATTTTTAGTCGGTTCTAGGACTAAACCGAGCTATCTTGCATCATATAGGATACTTGTGCCACCTAGGTGACTTGTATTGTATAGCTTGTGATACATGCATGAGCGGGGTTAAATTCCTCATATTGGACAAAAAGCTGAATTTGTTCGATGCAAACAATAATGGCCAAAACAATGCACACATAGGAGGTCAAAAACGATGCATCTTGGACAAGAAACTGAATCTGTTTGTGAAGTCTGGAAAGTCAGCTAACTTACGACGAATTTTTGGATGGGATCCAGGCATTTATGGGTCAACATGTCTTCTTAAAACTTGTCCGGCTGCAAATTAGCTTTTCAACGCATCTTGAAACGCCTCAATCGGACATCTGGATCTCAAGATACGTCTATTTTAGCGAAGACAGCGCATGCAGAAATTCCTATACGGGATTAATACGGGATTTTTGGATAATTACGAATTTTCAAGATTTTATTTGATTATTTGTAATTTAAATCAATATAGGATTCTGCAATATCTATTAGGATCATATTTATTTGGCTAGGATTTTATTTTTAGCATTTATTTATTATTAGAAGTTACTTATCTAATTAGGAGATTAAATTTTAGCATTTATTTATTGTATTTAATTCCTAAGTTTAGTAGGATTAAAACTTCTCCATGGCCTATATAAAGGAGGCTTCACCCACATTGTAATTGAGATTTCATTGATTAATAAAAAGTTATCTTTGGAGATTTTAGTATTCTTTGAGTTTGCAAGTGTTCGGTAAACTTGTCTAGAAGCCATCTTCAACATAAGATCATCGAGTTATTGTGAGGGAGATCATCTTCACACTCTTGCTTGCCTAGGTAATTGCATCTAGGAGGGTGGGTTAGAGCCGCTTGAGGTTGCTTGCTTAGATAATTGAGTCTAAGAGGGTGCCAAGGACAAAACAAAATCAACAATTCGCAAGCCATCTTCATCTTCAACCTTCACACCATCTTCCATAAACAAAGCTGGAATTTCCAGATTTGTTTTACCTATCTTCTTCTTAATCTTTTTTCATCTTTTTATTTAGATTATTATTTCTTATCATCTAATCCTTCACTTGTCTTTCTTTCTTTAATTTTTCAGCCTTGAATCTGAAATTTTCAAGAAAAGCCCTTCTATTTTCTCTTGAATTTTCAGATCTGCCCATACTTTCTTGATTGAGTCTAGAGCTCCTAGTTCTTGCTACAACTTTATTGAAGGCTTTCAAATCCAAGATTGCACTACTCTATCATTTGGTATCAGATTTGGGACGATTTTTGACAAGAATTTTGGCGTTTTTGGGTGAAAAACTCAAAAATTAGGGAAAATTCGTCTAATTCAAACGAGCAAATTTTGAGCTGAAAATTTCCAGATCAGATATACACCTTTGGAGGAGTCACCACATAAAATTTCATAATTTTTTGACATCGGGAACACCTCGAACGAAGTAGATCAAGTTGCTGCAAAATTCTAGGGTTTTCGGGGGTTTTTCTAATTTTCTTTCATTCTTAGCCATTATTTTTCGTTTGTTTTAGGTTTTATTGCTTCTTACACATCTTCTAACACCTTCTTGTTTCCTTGTGTTAGTAGGACTAAAAGTTGCACTCTTATTTCTCCTTGCAACTATAATTCTATTGGTGTCTAACCTTTTCTTTGGATTCTTAAAGCAATTAGGGTGTTTTATTCTCTTTTCAACACTCGTTATCGTATACCAATAAATATTTTTCGGTCACGGTGTAAGATACAAGGTAATCTATGTTCTTTAATTATTGATGGTGACAGTCGTGTAAACTTAGTGAGCATCTTCATTGTTGATGCACTCGATCTACCATGCCAAGAACACCCTAAGCCGTATCATCTTCAAGGGTTTAATAGCGGACCGGATATGAAGGTAACCGAACGTTATTTAATCTCTTTTACTCTTGGAAGCTATTGTGATGATGTGTGGTGTGACGTGGTTCCTATGGAAGTCACCCACTTGCTATTAGGAGGACCTTGGAAAAATGATCGGGGCGCTGTCCATCGAATCAATACAAATGGATACTCGGTTGTGCACCAAGGCCGGAAGCTCTCGTTTGCTACAATAGAGCCGAAAAAAGTAGATGAAGAAATAGCAAAAGCAAAAAAACAGTGTGAGAGGATAAAACGAAAAAGATTGGAAGCGCAAAAGGCTGAATCAATTGACCACACAAAGGCAACCAACCGTGAAGACATCCCAAAACCAGAAGGTACACATGATTCTCTTCGTACTTCTACTTCTAGCATTTGTGCAAATGTTGATATTGGAGAAGAACCATCTCCCAAACAAAAGGATAGTGATAGTGAACACATTAGACAAGATGACAATGCTTATAATCCCTCGTGTGAAGTAGTAGGTCCACTTGCTATACTCTCATCACCTCTCCACGAAGAAAGTAAGTGTAATTCTAACGCTTCATTTGATTTTTGTCCTATCATTCCGTTAGAAACACTTTCTCCTCTACATAAATTGTACATTGATGATAAATTTTATGAGAGGGATATGAGATGTGAGATACAAAAGACTGAGAGTAAAGAGGCCGAGAGTGAAAAAAGTCCAAAATGATAGAGTAGCGCAATCTTGGATTTGGAAGCCTTCAATAAAGTTGTAGCAAGAACTAGGAGCTCTAGACTCAATCAAGAAAGTATGGGCAGATCTGAAAATTCAAGAGAAAATAGAAGGGCTTTTCTTGAAAATTTCAGATTCGAGGCTGGAAAATTAAAGAAAGAAAGACAAGTGAAGGATTAGATGATAAGAAATAAGAATCTAAATAAAAAGATGAAAAAAGATTAAGAAGAAGATAGGTAAAACAAATCTGGAAATTCCAGCTTTGTTTATGGAATTATGGAAGATGGTGTGAAGGTTGAAGATGAAGATAGCTTGCGAATTGTTGATTTTGTTTTGTCCTTGGCACCCTCTTAGACTTAATTATCTAAGCAAGCAACCTGAAGCGGCTCTAACCCAACCTCCTAGATGCAATTACCTAGGCAAGCAAGAGTGTGAAGATGATCTCCCTCACAAGAACTCGATGATCTTATGTTGAAGATGGCTTCTAGACAAGTTTACCGAACACTTGCAAACTCAAAGAATACTAAAATCTCCAAGGATAACTTTTTATTAATCAATGAAATCTGAATTACAATGTGGGTGAAGCCTCCTTTATATAGGTCATGGAGAAGTTTTAATCCTACTAAACTTAGGAATTAAATACAATAAATAAATGCTAAAATCTAATCTCCTAATTAGATAAGTAACTTCTAATAATAAATAAATGCTAAAAATAAAATCCTAGTCAAATAAATATGATCCTAATAGATATTGCAGAATCCTATATTGATTTAAATTACAAATAATCAAATAAAATCATGAAAATTCGTAATTATCCAAAAATCCCGTATAAATCCCGTATAGGAATTTCTGCATGCGCTGTCTTCGCTAAAATAGACGTATCTTGAGATCCATATGTCCGATTGAGGCGTTGCAAGATGCGTTGAAAAGCTAATTTGCAGCTAGACAAGTTTTATGAAGACATGTTGACCCATAAATGCCTGGATCCCATCCAAAAATTCGTCGCAAGTTAGCTGACTTTCCAGACTTCACAAACAGATTCAGTTTCTTGTCCAAGATGCATCGTTTTTGACCTCCTACGAGTGCATTGTTTTGGCCATTATTGTTTGCATCGAACAAATTCAGCTTTTTGTCCAATATGAGTAATTTAACCCCGCTCATGCATGTATCAGCTTGTGTCTTTGCTTAACTAAACCGAATTCCTAATTATTCTATTTAAATGTAGAATGTTTGAAACAAGGCTGGCTCGGGACGATGAAAGTCTCGTGGGCTCCTCAAATGAAGGAGATAGTGTGAGGATGAAGCAGAATCCTCCACAGCAATGAGCTGGATGTAGAGCCCAAGCTGCTGCTCAACAGGAAGCTCCTGCTATAAATCCTGTGCAATAGCAATGTCTCCTGAGCATGAAGGAGATGTTCAATCATCTTGTGACTACCTTGAAACGAGACCATCCTATTCCTCATCCTGCTACTGCTCCAACTAGAGCCCCTATAGACAAACTGGCTTAACACCGGGCTTATACCTTCACCGGTACTGATGAAGCCAATCCCGAAATAGCTGAGTATTGGTTAGAGGCCACTACTCGAATCCTGACCAGACAACTGCCCTGTTCTGATGAACACAAACTCGAATGTGCTATAGCCCTGTTGGTAGACGAAGCTCTGAGCTGGTGGGAAACCACTACCCTAACTGCTCCTACTGAACCTGTAACTTGCAAATTCTTCCTTGAGGAATTCAAGAAGAAATACATCAGTGAACAATACATGGCCGAACGCCGGAAGCATTTCTTGTACCTTAAGCAAGGTGGCCGACCTATAGAATAGTACGTGAGTGACTTCTACAAGTATTGCAAATACAGGTCAGAATGCATCAAGACTGATGCTGACAAGTGTAGGATGTTTATCGATGGATTGAATGATGAATTAAGTCCAATATTCACTACCCTGGGTATCACTGACTTCAAGAATCTGCTAAACCAGGCCATTGCAACCAAGGCGAAGATGAAAGCCTTTGAGAAATGAAAAAGCAGAAATTCCTGGAAAGACAAACAATGCAGGAAAATGACAAGCCTCACTCGCAGTCAAAGAAGTCCAAATATTCTAAGGATCACTCTTCGAATTACACTCATGTTCAGAAAAGCAACTACGTACCGAGACCCTAATCAGTAACCAAGCCTTCTATCCCGATTATCTTTGTTGATAATACGGGGAATTCTGGTAAAGCTGTTTAATATCCTACTTGCAAGTTTTGTCAAAAACACCACATTGGTCAGTGTAGAACTCAACAGAATCTATGTTACTTATGTGGAGCCTCCGATCACTATATCAGGGATTGTCCTCAATATCCTAACAAGGTTCCAAATCGAACTCCTGCAAATGCTAGCTCAGCTCCTTCTATTCGAAACAAAGGTCCTAGACAAGCTTAGTTTGGAAATCAAAGGAAAGGCAAAGGACAACATTCAAAATCCCCTACTCACCAGGAATCTCGGGCTCCTGCTCGAATCTATCATATACGGGGAAAAGAAGATGAAGAATCACCAGACGTTAGAGTTAAATTCAACTCTTGTTTATGATTTAATAGACTCGGGATCCACTCGTTCTTTTGTATGCTCAGCCTTGATTGAAAAGTTGAACTTAAAACCTGAAATTGTAAAACAAAGCCTTGTAGTTTTGAACCCTATAGGGAGGATTACAAACATAAGTCTTATTTGTAGAAATTGCCCCCTATTCATTCGAAATGTACCCTTTCTTGTTAATCTATATTTACTACCAACTTGTGAGTTCGATCTAGTACTGGGACTAGAATGGTTAAGCAAGCATGAAGCCTGGGTAGATTGCCTAAATAGGAGACTTTACCTTCGGGGTTTAGGAAAGGAATCAGTTCTTCTAATTGACAAGAAACCGACCTTAATCTTTGTTGATATGATCTTACACGATGAACTTGAATTCGGCTTACCTAGTGTGCCTATTGTATATGAATATCTTGATGTTTTTCCTGAGGAACTCCCTCGTTTCCCTCCAACTAGAGAAGTAGAGTTCGGGATTGATGTCCAACCTAGAACAACTCTGGTGTCCATCACACCTTATCGAATGGCGCTTGTTGAGTTGAAAGAGCTCAAGAAGCAACTCCAAGAGCTACAAGACAAGGGTTTCATTAGGCCTATCTCGTCTCCCTGGGGTGCTCCAGTCTTGTTCGTGAAGAAGAAAGACGAGACTATGAGACTCTTTATTGACTACAGGCAATTCAACAAGTTTACTATCAAGAATCGATATCCTCTCCCAAGGATTGAAGATCTTTTCGATCAACTCAAAGATGTTGCAGTATTCTCAAAGATCAATCTACGATCTAGATACTACCAAATGAGAGTAAAAGAAGAAGATGTACCCAAGACAACCTTTCATACTCGATATGGCCATTTTGAATTCTTTGTAATGCCATTCGGGTTAATGAATGCTCCGGCTACTTTCTGGATCTCATGAACCGTGTATTCAAGCCCTATCTTGACAAGTTCGTGGTCGTCTTCATTGATGACATTCTAGTGTATTCTCGGAATAAGGAAGAACATTTTAAACACCTTTGAATTGTATTGCAAACTCTCCGAGAACGTCAATTGTTTGCAAAGTTCTCTAAATGTGAATTTTGGCTATCAGAAGTGTCATTTCTTGGACATGTTATCTCGGCAGAAGGGATTAAAGTAGACCCGAGCAAAATTCAATCTATCATGGATTGGACACCTCCGAGGAATGTTGGTGAGGTCAGAAGCTTTCTCGGTTTAACCGGGTATTATCGATGTTTTGTCAAGGGATTCTCATCCATTGCAGCAAGTTTGGCTAAGTTAACTCACAAAGATACACCCTTTGTTTGGTCGGAGAACCAACAACGAAGCTTAGATCAGCTTAAACAAGCCCTGACTCATGCTCCGATTCTCATCCAACCAGTATCGGGCAAAGAGTACATTGTTTACAGTGATGCATCTCATTTGGGTCTAGGATGTGTCCTAATGCAAGATGGAAACGTGGTAGCTTATGCTTAAAGGCAACTAAAACCACACGAGTCAAACTACCCTACACACGATCTAGAATTGGCAGCTATCGTGTTTGCACTCAAAGTCTGGAGACATTACTTGTACGGGGAGAAATGCAAATTGTCCACAGACCACAAGAGCCTCAAATACCTCCTAACTCAGAAAGACTTGAACTTGAGGCAAAGGAGATGGCTAGAGTTACTTAAAGACTATGATTTAGTTATCGACTACCATCCGGGGAAAGCAAACGTGGTTGCTGATGCCCTTAGTCGTAGACCATACTCGGGTAAACCCTTAAATCTAAATCCTAGAATAATCCATTCGAATTAGACATTTCTTGACTTGCAAGTAACTATTTGAAAATCTTAATGATCTTTTCTATTCGTTTATAGCTTCCTTGGCTATCAATGCTCATTTTCGTTTATCCAAAGGATGGGAATTCTTGTCTGAACTTCAAGTTCAATCTAGTCTAATATTGAGAATCAAAGAACTCCAGCAAATTGATCCAGATCTTCAGAAGATGATATGAACGTCAATGGCAAAGACCCAGAGAAGTACCCAGGTGGCCCCATTACTCGAGCAAGGGCCAAGGAGTTCCAAGCAGCCATGGAAAATATGTTTACATCAAGCTTGGGACGTGAGAAAGAAGAAATAATAAGGGAGGAACACTTTACTTTGCTTATGCATGAATTTGCATGAGTATTTAAAGTTTGCATAACATTCATTGCATTCAATAAACATGTTGTTCATTAAAGCATGCGTTGCATTTTAACATGTAGTTCATTTAGTTATACACTTCATTTAACTAAGTAGTTCATTGATTAAACTAGTTCATTCAAGATTATTAGTTCATTGAATAAAGTTAGTTCATTAATTAAACTAGTTCATTCATCAAACTAGCTCATTTATTAAACTAACTCTTAATTGTTTACATGCATGTTTTCAATTAAAGATTGAATAAAGTTTACCTTTGTGTCTAGGTGCATGAGGGAAGATGAACGGTTTTACCAGATGCAAGAATATCAGCAGAATGTCTTCCAATTCTGGATGCGATACAGACGTGTTTGGATCCAGAAATCAATTGGACGTTATTCCTCCATCTCTTAGCTTTCCAATGCCTTTTGAATCACCTCAATCCGATATCGGGAGCTTGAGATACGAATGATTTACTGAAGACAGTGCAGGCTGAAATTTTTATTACGGGAATTTTATGCATGGATGATTTGAATGAATTTGAGCCAAGGAAGAGTTCTTTCATCTTCTACCAAGAGACAAGCAATTGATGGCCATCTTAATTCAGCAAATTCAAGGCATTCAAGGTTGATGTTATCACCATTCAAGTGGGGTTTCAAAATTCATTGAGGAGACATGAAATGAAGGCTGGATGAAACTCACCTTTTTATGACATTCAAGTCATATTAATCAGCTTGGAAGATGAAGAGTTGCACTTAAGCTGGACAGCAAGGATGTCTACATTCATCCTTGTCCACATTCATCCCCTTTCTCTTCATATGATAGCAAAACAAGGCAGCCCAAGAGTCCTTCTTAATTTGGACGAAAATATGACTAAATTCAACCTCAATTTGTCTAAACTAATCAGCTTTGAAGATGAGAAGAAAGGACAAAGCATTCATGTGTATTCAAGTGCATTAAGATGAGCATTCATCTTTCTTGTAACACCTTTTCATATTCTGCCTACTTCTACTATAAATAGGCATCTTTAGGATCATTGTAAGACACTTTTGAATATATAAAACATCTTTGAAAGATTGCTTTCATTCTTGTTCTCTTGTGGAACTTTATCGGCTTCAAGTTAGTCTTGTAGTCTTCATCCATTTCCCTTTTGTTATAGCGTTGGTTCCTAGCTCATCTATAGCTAGTGGGTCACGTTCCATATCCTACCACTTCATTTCCACTTTATTATATTGCTGGTTCCTAACTCTTTATAGTTAGGGGTCACAATCCATCCTTTGAATTTCTTCATCTTAACGCCAACACCCCATCATCTTCACCTACATTTTCATCTTTTATTTTTTTTTCTTCCATAATCACAACTATCACTCTTCCTACACCCCTTCTACATATCTTTCATCCCATTATTTCTATTTCTTATTTATCTATTTCTACTTACATTGTTGTTTGAGTAATTTCAGAATACATTCAAAGCCACTGCAGAGTTCTTACTAGAATCACGATCGGGCATTCACATATATGATTCAAAACTCATAGTCGAGATCATATCATTTGGTATCAGAGCGTAGACGATTGATAAGCGTATTATTTTTTCTCTCCGGGTTAGTAAAAAAATCAAAAAAAAAAAAAAAAAATCTTAAAGAGGGAGGAGCAATCTATTCTTGTTTAAAAAAAATTACAATACATCATTTCTTATTGCTGAATTACAAATTCCTTTACCTATTCTTAGTAATTCTTTCTTTTTGAAGCCATTATCCTTTTATTATTCATCATTCTCCTACCAAGCTAGAATTGTTTCAGCCGAAGTCCACGAGACACTTGTAAGCCTTGAGGAAGTTCCCAAAAGGACTTGAAAAAATAAAGCACAGTGGTAAAAGGCATGAGTGTGCATTAAGGGAAAAGCCTAACCCGAGTGAAACACGAGTGTGAGTGCATTTTCTTTGGAGTGGAAAGGTGAGATTTTGTGTTAGTAAGGTTTAATTTCTTTTGTTTCTTTATCTAACATGTCACAAAGATCTGGTCATAGTGGTGAAGGAGTTCCCAATTTGCAAAATCAGGCTATGCTTCAAGCAATGGCCAAAATGATCCAAGAGCAATTGGAGCCCCTAATTGAGCGAATAGACCAGCTTGAAATTTCACAAGCTAATCGGGGTAATGAGGAGTATCCTGAAGAAGTTGAAGTAGATGATGTGCAAGATCAAGTATCCCAACATAGCATGGTACAACAAGGCCGAGAGAGCTCGACCACGAGTAGACGATAATCTCAGCAACATCAAGATTACCATTCCTCCTTTTCAAGGAAGAGCGGATCCTGAAACCTATCTTGCATGGGAAAAGAAGGTTGAGCACATTTTTGAGTGCCATAACTATTGAGCTTAAAAAGGTAAAACTCGCTGCCATTGAGTTTACGGATTATGCACTAATATGGTGGGATCAATTGACATCAAGTAGGAGACGCAATGGAGAACATCCTATCACTACATGGGATGAAATGAAAGCGGTGTAATGCGAAGGCGATTCATTCCAACCCACTACCATCGAGAGTTATTCAACCGTCTTCAAAATCTTTCACAAGGTAACCGAAGTGTTGAAGATTACTACAAAGAGATGGAGGTGTCCATGATTCGAGCCAACATCGACGAGGATCGAGAAGCCACAATGGCAAGATTCCTAGCGGGACTAAATCCGGACATTGCGAACGTGGTCGAGTTGCAACATTATGTGGAGATGGAAGACATGGTGCATATGGCCATGAAAGTGGAAAAACAGTTCAAAAGAAAGGGTGCCACACGATCTTATGGGAGTTCAACATCAAAATGGGGGCAAAGTTCATACAAGAAGACTCCTCCAATACCGTCCCACGAAAAAGGAGGACCACCGAAAGGAAGTAAGCCCATTGCCGAAACCAGCAAGGGTAAGACTACCGCTACTCCAAATCGTTCCGTGACATACAATGTTTTAAGTGTTTGGGGCGTGGACACATTGCAAGCCAATGTCCGAACGCAACACCATGCTTCTTCAAGATGATGGAGAAGTTGAATCGGAACAAGAAGAGGATGAGAATGAAGATGTTGCCATCGAAGAAGAAGAATTAGAGTATGGCGTGGAAGGAGAGGTTCTTGTTGTCAAAAGAAGCCTAAACGTACAATCCGTTGGAGGAAATGAACAACGAGAAAATATCTTCCATACTCGTTGCCATGTTGGAGGAAAGGTATGCTTTGTTATTATTGATGGTGGTAGTTGCACTAATGTTGCTAGTACCTTAATGGTAGATACACTTGGCTTGGCAACAACAAAGCATCCACAACCTTATAAGCTACAATGGCTCAACGATGGAGGAGAACTCAAGGTGACCAAACAAGTTCGAATTGTTTTCTCTATTGGGAAGTACAAAGACGAGGTATTATGCGATGTCGTTCCAATGCACGCAAGCCATTTATTACTTGGAAGGCCTTGGCAATTTGATAGGCGAGTGATCCATGACGGGTATACCAACCGGTATACGTTCACCCATGAAACAAAGAAGATCACTTTAGCCCCACTTTCTCCAAAACAAATACATGAAGACCAAATTTTATTGAGAGGAAAAATTGAAAAAGCCAAAGAGAGAGAGACCAAAATGGAGGTAAAAGCAAAGGAGTGTGATCAAAATGAGGGAAGGAAAATCAGCATTCTTTCTAAAGAGAGAGAGTTGAAAAAGAGTTTAATGACAGCAAAGGAAGCACTTGTGCTCATGTACAAGGAAAATTTCTTGAATACTAACTACCTTGATCAAAATTTGCCTGCTTTTGTTGTGTCTTTATTGCAGGAGTTTGATGACCTATTTCCGGAGGAAATACCAAGTGGGCTGCCACCTATTCGTGGCATAGAACATCAAATAGACTTTGTTTCGGAGCCGTCATTCCAAACCGACCAGCGTCAAGCAACCCGAAGAAACTAAGGAGTTGCAAAGGCAAGTATCTGAGTTGATGTCAAAAGGCTACGTGAGGGAAAGCCTTAGCCCATGTGCCGTGCGGTTCTACTTGTGCCAAAGAAGGATGGAACTTGGCGCATGTGTGTGGACTGCCGAGCGGTAAACAAAATTACGGTAAAGTATCGTCACCCTATTCCTCGCTTAGATGACATGTTAGATGAGCTTAGTGGTTCTAACCTCTTTTCCAAGATTGATCTTAAAAGTGGTTACCACCAAATACGAATGCGGGAAGGTGATGAGTGGAAAACAGCATTCAAAACTAAGCAAGGCCTTTATGAGTGGTTGGTTATGCCTTTTGGCTTAACTAATGCTCCAAGCACGTTTATGAGGTTAATGAATCATGTTCTTAGGCCATTCTTGGGTAAGTTTTGTGTGGTTTACTTTGATGACATTCTAATCTATAGTAAAACCATGGAAGAACATGTTCAACATTTAAGGTCAGTTTTGCTAGTTTTGAGGAAGGAAAAACTGTTTGCTAACTTACAAAAATGTACATTTTGTCTTGACAGGGTTGTTTTCCTAGGTTTCGTTGTGAGTTCTGAAGGCTTGGAGGTGGACAAAGAGAAGGTTAAAGCCATTGAAGAGTGGCCACGACCAGCAAGCATTTCTCAAGTTAGGAGCTTCCATGGACTTGCAAGTTTTTATCGAAGATTCGTCCCCAACTTCAGCACCATAGCCGCCCCACTAACAAGTGTTATTAAGAAGAATTCTAAATTCTTTTGGGGGGAAGATCAAGAGAAGTCCTTTAATAGCATTAAAGATTGTTTAATACATGCCCCTTTACTTGCTCTACCTGATTTTAATCTAACTTTTGAAATTGAATGTGATGCATCAGGTGTAGGAATTGGAGCAGTTTTGTCTCAAGGTGGACGTCCTATAGCCTATTTCAGTGAAAAATTAAGTGGAGCTACGCTTAATTACCCTACCTATGACAAGGAGATGTATGCTCTTGTGAGGGCAATGGAAACATGGCAACATTACCTTTGGCCTAAGGAGTTCATCATTCACACTGATCATGAGGCATTGAAACATATCCGGGGGCAGCATAAACTCAACAAAAGGCATGCCAAATGGGTGGAGTTTCTTGAAACTTTCCCATATGTTATCAAGTACAAGAAAGGTAAGGAGAATATAGTTGCCGATGCATTGTCACGGAGGTATATTCTTTTAAACACTTTGGAATCTAAGTTATTGGGTTTTGTTTTTATTAAAGACTTATATGTCTCGACTCGATTTTGGAGAGATTTACAAAGCTTGTGAGAAAGGGTCAATTGAAAAATACTATAAGCATGATGGTTTCCTATTTAAGGAAGGAAGACTATGCATCCCTCAAGGTTCCATGCGTGAATTGCTAACTAAGGAAGCTCATGGAGGAGGATTAATGGGACATTTTGGGATAGCAAAGACTTTGGCTATACTTCAAGAGCACCTATATTGGCCTAAAATGAAACGAGATGTGGAGAGGTTGTGTGAGCGATGCATCACTTGCAGGAAGGCCAAATCTAAAGTCATGCCACATGGACTTTACACACCACTACCCATACCGGAAGCACCATGGATGGATATTTCAATGGATTTTGTGCTAGGGCTTCCACGTACCAAGAATAACAAAGATTCCATCTTTGTAGTTGTGGATAGATTCTCCAAAATGGCTCATTTCATTCCCTGTAACAAAACTAATGATGCCTCACATATTGCTACTTTTTGTTTTCAGGGAAATCTTAAGGTTACATGGCATACCAAGAACTATTGTGTCTGATCGGGATGTGAAGTTCTTAAGTCACTTTTGGAGAGCCCTATGGAGTAAGATTGGTACTAAGTTACTATTCTCCACCACTTGCCACCCTCAAACGGATGGCCAAACTGAAGTGGTGAACCGAGTACTTTCTATGTTACTTGATCCATCATTAGGAAGAATTTGAAAACATGGGAGGAGAGTTTACCACATGTGGAGTTTGCATACAACCGTTCGATCCATAGTACTACAGGCGGCGCGCGCTTTTGAAGTGGTGTATGGATTCAATCCATTAACACCGATAGACTTGTTACCATTACCCGCTGATCAAATTGTGAATAAAGATGGACTTAATAAAGCTGAATTTGTTAAGAAGCTTCATCAACAAGTCTTGGAGAACATTGAAAAACGAACCAAGCAATATGAGCAGCAAGCAAATAAGGGTCGTAAGCGAATTTCCTTTGAGCCAGGGGATTGGGTGTGGCTGCACATGAGGAAAGAAAGGTTCGGCTCAACGAAAGTCCAAATTAATGCCTCGGGGAGATGGACCATTCCAAATAGTCAAGAAGATCAATGACAATGCCTATCAATTAGATCTTCCAGGTGAGTTTAATGTTAGTGCAACCTTCAATGTTGCTGACCTATCTCCTTATGATGTAGATGACGATTTGGGGACAAATCGCCTTAAAGAGGGAGGGACTGATATGAACGTCAATGGCAAAGACCCAGAGAAGTACCCAGGTGGCCCCATTACTCGAGCAAGGGCCAAGGAGTTCCAAGCAGCCATGGAAAATATGTTTACATCAAGCTTGGGACGTGAGAAAGAAGAAATAATAAGGGAGGAACACTTTACTTTGCTTATGCATGAATTTGCATGAGTATTTAAAGTTTGCATAACATTCATTGCATTCAATAAACATGTTGTTCATTAAAGCATGCGTTGCATTTAAACATGTAGTTCATTTAGTTATACACTTCATTTAACTAAGTAGTTCATTGATTAAACTAGTTCATTCAAGATTATTAGTTCATTGAATAAAGTTAGTTCATTAATTAAACTAGTTCATTCATCAAACTAGCTCATTTATTAAACTAACTCTTAATTGTTTACATGCATGTTTTCAATTAAAGATTGAATAAAGTTTACCTTTGTGTCTAGGTGCATGAGGGAAGATGAACGGTTTTACCAGATGCAAGAATATCAGCAGAATGTCTTCCAATTCTGGATGCGATACAGACGTGTTTGGATCCAGAAATCAATTGGACGTTATTCCTCCATCTCTTAGCTTTCCAATGCCTTTTGAATCACCTCAATCCGATATCGGGAGCTTGAGATACGAATGATTTACTGAAGACAGTGCAGGCTGAAATTTTTATTACGGGAATTTTATGCATGGATGATTTGAATGAATTTGAGCCAAGGAAGAGTTCTTTCATCTTCTACCAAGAGACAAGCAATTGATGGCCATCTTAATTCAGCAAATTCAAGGCATTCAAGGTTGATGTTATCACCATTCAAGTGGGGTTTCAAAATTCATTGAGGAGACATGAAATGAAGGCTGGATGAAACTCACCTTTTATGACATTCAAGTCATATTAATCAGCTTGGAAGATGAAGAGTTGCACTTAAGCTGGACAGCAAGGATGTCTACATTCATCCTTGTCCACATTCATCCCCTTTCTCTTCATATGATAGCAAAACAAGGCAGCCCAAGAGTCCTTCTTAATTTGGACGAAAATATGACTAAATTCAACCTCAATTTGTCTAAACTAATCAGCTTTGAAGATGAGAAGAAAGGACAAAGCATTCATGTGTATTCAAGTGCATTAAGATGAGCATTCATCTTTCTTGTAACACCTTTTCATATTCTGCCTACTTCTACTATAAATAGGCATCTTTAGGATCATTGTAAGACACTTTTTGAATATATAAAACATCTTTGAAAGATTGCTTTCATTCTTGTTCTCTTGTGGAACTTTATCGGCTTCAAGTTAGTCTTGTAGTCTTCATCCATTCCCTTTTGTTATAGCGTTGGTTCCTAGCTCATCTATAGCTAGTGGGTCACGTTCCATATCCTACCACTTCATTTCCACTTTATTATATTGCTGGTTCCTAACTCTTTATAGTTAGGGGGTCACAATCCATCCTTTGAATTTCTTCATCTTAACGCCAACACCCCATCATCTTCACCTACATTTTCATCTTTTATTTTTTTTTTTCTTCCATAATCACAACTATCACTCTTCCTACACCCCTTCTACATATCTTTCATCCCATTATTTCTATTTCTTATTTATCTATTTCTACTTACATTGTTGTTTGAGTAATTTCAGAATACATTCAAAGCACTGCAGAGTTCTTACTAGAATCACGATCGGGCATTCACATATATGATTCAAAACTCATAGTCGAGATCATATCATTTGGTATCAGAGCGTAGACGATTCAGTAAGCGTATTATTTTTCTCTCTCGGGTTAGTAAAAAAATCAAAAAAATCAAAAAAATCTTAAAGAGGAGGAGCAATCTATTCTTGTTTAAAAAAAATTACAATACATCATTTCTTATTGCTGAATTACAAATTCCTTTACCTATTCTTAGTAATTCTTTCTTTTTGAAGCCATTATCCTTTTATTATTCATCATTCTCCTACCAAGCTAGAATTGTTTCAGCCGAAGTCCACGAGACACTTGTAAGCCTTGAGGAAGTTCCCAAAAGGACTTGAAAATAAAGCACAGTGGTAAAAGGCATGAGTGTGCATTAAGGGGAAAAGCCCCCGAGTGAAACACGAGTGTGAGTGCATTTTCTTTGGAGTGGAAAGGTGAGATTTTGTGTTAGTAAGGTTTAATTTCTTTTGTTTCTTTATCTAACATGTCACAAAGATCTGGTCATAGTGGTGAAGGAGTTCCCAATTTGCAAAATCAGGCTATGCTTCAAGCAATGGCCAAAATGATCCAAGAGCAATTGGAGCCCTAATTGAGCGAATAGACCAGCTTGAAATTTCACAAGCTAATCAGGGTAATGAGGAGTATCCTGAAGAAGTTGAAGTAGATGATGTGCAAGATCAAGTATCCCAACATAGCATGGTACAACAAGGCAGAGAGCTCGACCACGAGTAGGCGATAATCTCAGCAACATCAAGATTACCATTCCTCCTTTTCAAGGAAGAGCGGATCCTGAAACCTATCTTGCATGGGAAAAGAAGGTTGAGCACATTTTTGAGTGCCATAACTATTGAGCTTAAAAGGTAAAACTCGCTGCCATTGAGTTTACGGATTATGCACTAATATGGTGGGATCAATTGACATCAAGTAGGAGACGCAATGGAGAACATCCTATCACTACATGGGATGAAATGAAAGCGGTAATGCGAAGGCGATTCATTCCAACCCACTACCATCGAGAGTTATTCAACCGTCTTCAAAATCTTTCACAAGGTAACCGAAGTGTTGAAGATTACTACAAAGAGATGGAGGTGTCCATGATTCGAGCCAACATCGACGAGGATCGAGAAGCCACAATGGCAAGATTCCTAGCGGGACTAAATCCGGACATTGCGAACGTGGTCGAGTTGCAACATTATGTGGAGATGGAAGACATGGTGCATATGGCCATGAAAGTGGAAAACAGTTCAAAAGAAAGGGTGCCACACGATCTTATGGGAGTTCAACATCAAAATGGGGGCAAAGTTCATACAAGAAGACTCCTCCAATACCGTCCCACGAAAAAGGAGGACCACCGAAGGAAGTAAGCCCATTGCGAAACCAGCAAGGGTAAGACTACCGCTACTCCAAATCGTTCCCGTGACATACAATGTTTTAAGTGTTTGGGGCGTGGACACATTGCAAGCCAATGTCCGAACCGCAACACCATGCTTCTTCAAGATGATGGAGAAGTTGAATCGGAACAAGAAGAGGATGAGAATGAAGATGTTGCCATCGAAGAAGAAGAATTAGAGTATGGCGTGGAAGGAGAGGTTCTTGTTGTCAAAAGAAGCCTAAACGTACAATCCGTTGGAGGAAATGAACAACGAGAAAATATCTTCCATACTCGTTGCCATGTTGGAGGAAAGGTATGCTTTGTTATTATTGATGGTGGTAGTTGCACTAATGTTGCTAGTACCTTAATGGTAGATACACTTGGCTTGGCAACAACAAAGCATCCACAACCTTATAAGCTACAATGGCTCAACGATGGAGGAGAACTCAAGGTGACCAAACAAGTTCGAATTGTTTTCTCTATTGGGAAGTACAAAGACGAGGTATTATGCGATGTCGTTCCAATGCACATAAGCCATTTATTACTTGGAAGGCCTTGGCAATTTGATAGGCGAGTGATCCATGACGGGTATACCAACCGGTATACGTTCACCCATGAAGCAAAGAAGATCACTTTAGCCCCACTTTCTCCAAAACAAATACATGAAGACCAAATTTTATTGAGAGGAAAAATTGAAAAAGCCAAAGAGAGAGAGACCAAAATGGAGGTAAAAGCAAAGGAGTGTGATCAAAATGAGGGAAGGAAAATCAGCATTCTTTCTAAAAGAGAGAGTTGAAAAAGAGTTTAATGACAGCAAAGGAAGCACTTGTGCTCATGTACAAGGAAAATTTCTTGAATACTAACTACCTTGATCAAAATTTGCCTGCTTTTGTTGTGTCTTTATTGCAGGAGTTTGATGACCTATTTCGGAGGAAATACCAAGTGGGCTGCCACCTATTCGTGGCATAGAACATCAAATAGACTTTGTTCCGGAGCCGTCATTCCAAACCGACCAGCGTGCGAAGCAACCCGAAGAAACTAAGGAGTTGCAAAGGCAAGTATCTGAGTTGATGTCAAAAGGCTACGTGAGGGAAAGCCTTAGCCCATGTGCCGTGCGGTTCTACTTGTGCCAAAGAAGGATGGAACTTGGCGCATGTGTGTGGACTGCCGAGCGGTAAACAAAATTACGGTAAAGTATCGTCACCCTATTCCTCGCTTAGATGACATGTTAGATGAGCTTAGTGGTTCTAACCTCTTTTCCAAGATTGATCTTAAAAGTGGTTACCACCAAATACGAATGCGGAAGGTGATGAGTGGAAAACAGCATTCAAAACTAAGCAAGGCCTTTATGAGTGGTTGGTTATGCCTTTTGGCTTAACTAATGCTCCAAGCACGTTTATGAGGTTAATGAATCATGTTCTTAGGCCATTCTTGGGTAAGTTTTGTGTGGTTTACTTTGATGACATTCTAATCTATAGTAAAACCATGGAAGAACATGTTCAACATTTAAGGTCAGTTTTGCTAGTTTTGAGGAAGGAAAAACTGTTTGCTAACTTACAAAAATGTACATTTTTGTCTTGTGGTTTGTTTCCTAGGTTTCGTTGTGAGTTCTGAAGGCTTGGAGGTGGACAAAGAGAAGGTTAAAGCCATTGAAGAGTGGCCACGACCAGCAAGCATTTCTCAAGTTAGGAGCTTCCATGGACTTGCAAGTTTTTATCGAAGATTCGTCCCCAACTTCAGCACCATAGCCGCCCCACTAACAAGTGTTATTAAGAAGAATTCTAAATTCTTTTGGGGGAAGATCAAGAGAAGTCCTTTAATAGCATTAAAGATTGTTTAATACATGCCCCTTTACTTGCTCTACCTGATTTTAATCTAACTTTTGAAATTGAATGTGATGCATCAGGTGTAGGAATTGGAGCAGTTTTGTCTCAAGGTGGACGTCCTATAGCCTATTTCAGTGAAAAATTAAGTGGAGCTACGCTTAATTACCCTACCTATGACAAGGAGATGTATGCTCTTGTGAGGGCAATGGAAACATGGCAACATTACCTTTGGCCTAAGGAGTTCATCATTCACACTGATCATGAGGCATTGAAACATATCCGGGGCAGCATAAACTCAACAAAAGGCATGCCAAATGGGTGGAGTTTCTTGAAACTTTCCCATATGTTATCAAGTACAAGAAAGGTAAGGAGAATATAGTTGCCGATGCATTGTCACGGAGGTATATTCTTTTAAACACTTTGGAATCTAAGTTATTGGGTTTTGTTTTTATTAAAGACTTATATGTCTCGACTCTGATTTTGGAGAGATTTACAAAGCTTGTGAGAAAGGGTCAATTGAAAAATACTATAAGCATGATGGTTTCCTATTTAAGGAAGGAAGACTATGCATCCCTCAAGGTTCCATGCGTGAATTGCTAACTAAGGAAGCTCATGGAGGAGGATTAATGGGACATTTTGGGATAGCAAAGACTTTGGCTATACTTCAAGAGCACCTATATTGGCCTAAAATGAAACGAGATGTGGAGAGGTTGTGTGAGCGATGCATCACTTGCAGGAAGGCCAAATCTAAAGTCATGCCACATGGACTTTACACACCACTACCCATACCGGAAGCACCATGGATGGATATTTCAATGGATTTTGTGCTAGGGCTTCCACGTACCAAGAATAACAAAGATTCCATCTTTGTAGTTGTGGATAGATTCTCCAAAATGGCTCATTTCATTCCTGTAACAAAACTAATGATGCCTCACATATTGCTACTTTGTTTTTCAGGGAAATCTTAAGGTTACATGGCATACCAAGAACTATTGTGTCTGATCGGGATGTGAAGTTCTTAAGTCACTTTTGGAGAGCCCTATGGAGTAAGATTGGTACTAAGTTACTATTCTCCACCACTTGCCACCCTCAAACGGATGGCCAAACTGAAGTGGTGAACCGAGTACTTTCTATGTTACTTGATCCATCATTAGGAAGAATTTGAAAACATGGGAGGAGAGTTTACCACATGTGGAGTTTGCATACAACCGTTCGATCCATAGTACTACAGGCGCGACGCCTTTTGAAGTGGTGTATGGATTCAATCCATTAACACCGATAGACTTGTTACCATTACCCGCTGATCAAATTGTGAATAAAGATGGACTTAATAAAGCTGAATTTGTTAAGAAGCTTCATCAACAAGTCTTGGGAGAACATTGAAAAACGAACCAAGCAATATGAGCAGCAAGCAAATAAGGGTCGTAAGCGAATTTCCTTTGAGCCAGGGGATTGGGTGTGGCTGCACATGAGGAAAGAAAGGTTTCGGCTCAACGAAAGTCCAAATTAATGCCTCGGGAGATGGACCATTCCAAATAGTCAAGAAGATCAATGACAATGCCTATCAATTAGATCTTCCAGGTGAGTTTAATGTTAGTGCAACCTTCAATGTTGCTGACCTATCTCCTTATGATGTAGATGACGATTTGGGGACAAATCGCCTTAAAGAGGAGGGACTGATATGAACGTCAATGGCAAAGACCCAGAGAAGTACCCAGGTGGCCCCATTACTCGAGCAAGGGCCAAGGAGTTCCAAGCAGCCATGGAAAATATGTTTACATCAAGCTTGGGACGTGAGAAAGAAGAAATAATAAGGGAGGAACACTTTACTTTGCTTATGCATGAATTTGCATGAGTATTTAAAGTTTGCATAACATTCATTGCATTCAATAAACATGTTGTTCATTAAAGCATGCGTTGCATTTAAACATGTAGTTCATTTAGTTATACACTTCATTTAACTAAGTAGTTCATTGATTAAACTAGTTCATTCAAGATTATTAGTTCATTGAATAAAGTTAGTTCATTAATTAAACTAGTTCATTCATCAAACTAGCTCATTTATTAAACTAACTCTTAATTGTTTACATGCATGTTTTCAATTAAAGATTGAATAAAGTTTACCTTTGTGTCTAGGTGCATGAGGGAAGATGAACGGTTTTACCAGATGCAAGAATATCAGCAGAATGTCTTCCAATTCTGGATGCGATACAGACGTGTTTGGATCCAGAAATCAATTGGACGTTATTCCTCCATCTCTTAGCTTTCCAATGCCTTTTGAATCACCTCAATCCGATATCGGGAGCTTGAGATACGAATGATTTACTGAAGACAGTGCAGGCTGAAATTTTTATTACGGGAATTTTATGCATGGATGATTTGAATGAATTTGAGCCAAGGAAGAGTTCTTTCATCTTCTACCAAGAGACAAGCAATTGATGGCCATCTTAATTCAGCAAATTCAAGGCATTCAAGGTTGATGTTATCACCATTCAAGTGGGGTTTCAAAATTCATTGAGGAGACATGAAATGAAGGCTGGATGAAACTCACCTTTTATGACATTCAAGTCATATTAATCAGCTTGGAAGATGAAGAGTTGCACTTAAACTGGACAGCAAGGATGTCTACATTCATCCTTGTCCACATTCATCCCCTTTCTCTTCATATGATAGCAAAACAAGGCAGCCCAAGAGTCCTTCTTAATTTGGACGAAAATATGACTAAATTCAACCTCAATTTGTCTAAACTAATCAGCTTTGAAGATGAGAAGAAAGGACAAAGCATTCATGTGTATTCAAGTGCATTAAGATGAGCATTCATCTTTCTTGTAACACCTTTTCATATTCTGCCTACTTCTACTATAAATAGGCATCTTTAGGATCATTGTAAGACACTTTTTGAATATATAAAACATCTTTGAAAGATTGCTTTCATTCTTGTTCTCTTGTGGAACTTTATCGGCTTCAAGTTAGTCTTGTAGTCGTCATCCATTTCCCTTTTGTTATAGCGTTGGTTCCTAGCTCATCTATAGCTAGTGGGTCACGTTCCATATCCTACCACTTCATTTCCACTTTATTATATTGCTGGTTCCTAACTCTTTATAGTTAGGGGGTCACAATCCATCCTTTGAATTTCTTCATCTTAACGCCAACACCCCATCATCTTCACCTACATTTTCATCTTTTATTTTTTTTTTCTTCCATAATCACAACTATCACTCTTCCTACACCCCTTCTACATATCTTTCGTCCCATTATTTCTATTTCTTATTTATCTATTTCTACTTACATTGTTGTTTGAGTAATTTCAGAATACATTCAAAGCACTGCAGAGTTCTTACTAGAATCACGATCGGGCATTCACATATATGATTCAAAACTCATAGTCGAGATCATATCAGAAGATCATGTCCAGGCTAGACTCTAAGTCTTATTCTAACTTCTCCCTCAAGTCGAATGGACTCCTCTATTTCAAAGATAGAGCATGTGTTCCTAACAACGAGGAACTAAGACATGAGGTGTTACAAGAAGCTCACCAAAGATCTTTCTCGATTCACCCTGGATCAGTTAAGATGTACAAGGACCTAAAACCACTATACTGGAGGCCAGGCATGAAATCGGCTATCACAGACTTTGTTTCAAAGTGCTTAACTTGTCAGAGGGTCAAAGCCGAGCATCAAGTCCCTACTGGATTGCTCCAACCCATCAAATTCCCTTAGTGGAAATGGGATCGGATTACAATGGACTTCGTTACCGGTCTTCCTTCCATTCCAAGAAAGAATGATGTTGTATGGGTGATTGTTGATAGATTCACAAAGTCTACTCATTTCATCCATGTTCGAATGAACATAAGCTTGGAAACCTTAGCCGAGCTATACATCTGCGAAGTGATTCTATTACACGGTGTACCTATAGCTATAATCTCCGATCGAGACCCCAGATTTGCTTTCCAATTCTGGAATTCCTTGCAAAAAGCCCTTCGAACTAAAGTGCACCTTAGTCCAGCCTTTCATCCTCAATCAGATGGACAATCTAAAAGAATCATCCAAGTACTTGAAGACATGCTACGTGCTTGTGTTATAGACTTCGGAAAGAATTGGGAGAAATCTCTATCCCTAGTAGAGTTTGCTTACAACAATAGCTACCAGACATCTATTCAGATGGCTCCCTTCGAAGCTCTATACGGACGAAAATGTAGAACTCCCTTGTGCTGGTCTGAATTGGGAGAAAACAAAGTATTGGGACCTCAATTACTCAGAGAAACCTAGGAACAAGTTCAAATCATACATGATCGATTGAAGCAAGCCTTTGATAGGCAGAAAGCATATGCAGACTTGCAAAGGAGAGACATCCAATACAATGTTGGAGACAAGGTCTTCCTGAAAGTGTCCCCTTGGACGAAAGTCTTTAGATTTGGAAGAAAAGGGAAACTCAGTACCCGATTCATTGGTCCATTTGAAATCATTGAAAGGATAGGGCCAGTGGCCTATCGATTGCTCTTCCCAGTGAATTTGACAAGATTCATAATGTCTTTCACGTGTCTATGCTCCGAAGATATAGATCTGATCCATCCCATGTCCTTGAGCCTGAAGAAGTAGAGTTGAATCTCGACCTATCATATGAAGAACAATCAATACGAATACTTGACAAAGAAGTTAGAAGACACCGAAACAAGAATGTTTCTTTGGTGAAAGTGTTATGGAGGAATCATAAAATGGAAGAAGCAACTTGGGAACCTGAGGCTATGATAAGAGATCAATATCCTCACTTGTTCAACTCAGGTAAATTCGAGGGCGAATTTATTTTAAGGGTGAGAATTGTAGCACCCTAAACCGGGCCTAGGAAAGTTACCACTATCTAAGTGATTAACTAATTGAATTAGGTGTTAGTCAAATTAAAATAATTTGAAATTAATTGAGGGAAGAACATGCTAACATAATTAAAGGACTAAAATGTTATAGCCAACAAGTTAGAATGCCAAATTAAAAGGACCAAATTGAAATAAGAGTGAAACAACAAACTTGCATGTGTAATTAGATCATTATTCTATAATGGAATACATGTAGCAAGGATTATCCACATATAGCAATTAAGGGTGTATGAACCGGCCATGCTTGTTGAAAGAAAGAGAAAACAAAAATTTGATCTTCTTCAACCTTGTTCTTGCTTGGCCAAAAATTAGAGAGGGAGAGTTTGAGAGAGAAAACTTCGTAGAATCATCTTCCATTCATGTTCCTGAATTTGTTTTGATCAAATTAGCTTAGGAGGAAGGTAAATGCTTGATTCCTTACTTCAATTACATGCTTAAAACTGAAAATTGTGATGTTCTTGTTGCCTAGTTTGAATAGGATGATAGTTATGAATGTTATAGTGATGTTAGCTCTAAGATTCTTGAAATATTGAGTGTTATTGATCAAATTGCTATGTATATGTGAATGGTTGCTGGAATTTGCTGGGAGATTGCTGGAAAATTCAGTACTAAATTGGCATGATTTGAATGTATCATGGCATGAAACTGTTTTGATTACATTGCTAGTTGAAGATTGTGTAAACATGCTTGATTTTATATAATGCTCTATTTTGATCATGTTGAAAGGTAAATTGAACTGACCTATACTTGTATGAGTATACATATAAGTTGAATTAACATATTAGAAGTACCGTCCAAGTGATTAAAGAAGCTAGAAACTCAAACTAGTGTAATCTGCCCAGAATACTCTGTTCTGGGCAGTAACTTTAAAAAATTACCATAAATTGTAAAAAGAGAATTTAAGGCTGGAAATTTTATGGACAATGTCTTAACATGTCTAAATTCATTAGGAGAAAGCAGAATTGAATTCTGGATTGTAGAATGAAATGTAGAGAAGAAACACTAAGGACAGTGCAAACTGTCCAGTGATGTAAATTGCCTGTCTTTAAGCTAAAAACTGTATTAATTGGAAAATAACTAAAATGCAAGCCTATATGGTTAGAAAGAAAATTAATTAAGCTTTCCAATGGTGTAAACCAATTGAAATTCTGACGTACGGAATGAAAGTTATGCATGTTTTAGTAAACAATGCACAAGCTGCATGGCAGCAGCAGCCTTGATGTTTTGAAATGAATGAGTTATGTGTATTGTTGTCTTGTTTTGAAGAAATGAATGTACCTTGTCTTGACCTTGATTTAATTGTATGAATTGTTAGAACAATGAGTAAATCTTGTGGAAGAAGAAAGGAGTGGCCAAGCTAGTGGCAAACACAAAGGAGTTTGGATCCAAGACTAGCTAAGCTTGGAGTATTGTGAGTGTAGTTTACAAATAGGTCCTAACCAAATATGCATGACGACTTTCTTGCTATGGATATGCCATGATAATGAACCTAATTTAACTTGAATATAAATAATAAGGGAAGTATGAAATAAGATAATATATGAAACTTGTCTACATCCTTGAAGTGTTGTACAATTAGAATTGCTTGATTCTTAATGCCTTGGGTGTGAATTATCGAATACTACTTGAATGTATTGTCTTGAACATGAAATGCATTGCTTTGAAAATTAAATGTACTGCCTTGAACATGAATGGTTTGCCTTTAGCATGAAACACATGAAATGTGAAATGAAATTAAAGAGCTAAGGCTCAATTGGTCTAAGGACTAAAGCATGATATTGCTATACATTGATTGACTTGATTCTTGAATCATACATGACTCTAAACTTGAAAATCTTGAAATTCATGAATAAAAGAAATGTAATCAAACAACCTTGGCTGCTAGTTGAATAAGTAGAAGGGCATGCCCTAGAGTCTAGAGCTCATTGTGTCAGGGTAGACTACAGTCCAGGGCTAAGGCCCCTAATTGGCGACAGATGGAGGGTACGCTTGTGTGGTCTTTGGCAACTTTTTAGGAGGGTTGACCAGTACTACGGTATATCTTGCGTACTACGGTACATTTTGTGGCGACAGTTGGTTGGAGACTTGATTACCTAATCAAACTAGAACGAAGGATCATGTTAAAAGATAATAAATGAGCTAATAAATATTAATTGCTTGATTTCTTGTCTTTCAAACATGAATAGCTTATTACTTAACATGTAAACTTGGTAATTGGATTACTTGACATGTATTCTTGAACTGACAAACTAAGAACCAAGGATTGTGTTAAAGATATTAAAGAACTAATATCACCTTGAATATTTGAATTACTTGACATGTAAGCTTGAATACTTGAATCTTGACATGAATCCTTGAAGCACTCGAATTGCTTGACATGTAATACTTAAATTTTGGCATGAAACTCTTGGAAATGATAATTGTCTATGCTTGAACCTTGCATTGTATGACTTGCTACATGAAATACCTACTTGATTCTTGAACTACTTGGTATATAAAGATTAGTTCAATTTCTATAAATCTTTACTAGGTTCAAACTTAGCTAATGGATACATGTTAATAAAATGGTTAGAACTAGTTGCTACCTCACTAAGTACAATCTTGTACTTATCACTCTTGTTTTCATTCTTCCCAACCGCAGTTTAAGGATTCGATCGTTGCTTGATCCTGAAGTCTGACTTCCTTGAGCTCGAAGTAAGACACAAGATTTGCTAAAGTATGATTCATACTTGTTTTGTACTCCCCTAGTTGGTGGCACTTAGTTTGTATATAATGTCTTGTGCATGCATTTTGAATACTTGAACTTTATATGTATATGTTGTTTTGAATGGGCCTATCATGTTGTGAACTTGATTTATTATGGAATCAACAATGAACTTGAATTCTATGTAATGAAAGTAATTTTGTTGCGCATATTGATGGGTAAAATATATTGATTTGTATACATGGAATGTTCAAAGTGATCATCTAACCTTGTACCATTCGAATGCCTTATGTGATAATTACTTGTGTAAACATACCATGTTGTTTATGTATTTTTATAATCTTGAATGGTAATTGCCAAATGGTAAGCTTGGCATTTGGCTTGCTTGGAATCAAGGTACGTTCAAATGATCATGTCTAGTATATTATGTATGAAATGGTACATGTATCAATCTAAGGAACTATGAAATGAAAATGGAAGCATGTTTGCTCTTAGGTTATTCGAATGTTGATTGTATGATGATGTTAATTGAATAATTTGGTAACCTATAATGTATGTAAAGGTGATTGCTTACATGTTAAGTAATGAATGTTTGGTTACTTGTTATATAAGTAACTCATCTAATAGGGATGAGTTAACCCATTCTTACCTCGTTCTTGCTTGTAATGTACTTGGTAACGCTCTCGAGCCGGTTTGCTGCCAACCCGGGGTAAGGGGTGTTACACTCGCCTAGTTAAACCGCGAGCTTTACCGACCTTGCCTAGTTAAACCGCAAGATCACCATCATCTTGGGATGCCTAGTTAAACCGCATACCCCAAGAGATTTCCCAATAGTCCGAGTGGCCTAGTTAAACCGCCATACCTCAAGGACCCATGGCCACGATCGATTTTGTATATATATTATAGTACACTTCATCCTATAGCATACCAACTATATCCGAATGTTCTACACCTTGTCACATAGCCAATATATCATTTCTAAAACCATTTATTCACTGTTTTACTATGCTTTATAGTCACCACATATGCAAACCTCACTGCCATATCAATACCCCATTCTCAACCGGAATGAAAACTAATGCTCACTAGCATTTTATATACTTTTAAACCATTGCATATGTATGCAAAACCATGCATACACAGTAACTAAAACAAACCATGTTTAAAACCAAAACATGTAATCAACCATGCTCATATCCAATATGATATTAAAGAGGGAAACTTACTTCGGAGCTTAGGTAAGTGTTTCAAACTTATCCTAAACTCCCAACATCATTTGAAAACCCTTAAAAGGCATTTAAAACCAGCTTTCACTCACTGATTACACCTCGCCTTGCTTGCCAACGCAAATCAAGCTTTTGGCAAGCCTTGATCCACCTCAAGCTACTTAGCCTTGATTATACCCTATTTTGGCTACACAAAACCAGAGGAAACATGAATCAAAATGCATCCAAACCACTGCTTCAAAGCAATTACCCGCAACTCACAAGTTGCCCACTCAAAAACCATTCGAAACTTATCGAAATCACCTTCAAACATCTTCCAAACTTAACCCAAGCCCAAAACAACGATTCAACACAATAAAACTCAACAATTAACATCTAAAAACCCTTCTACATCATCCTTTTACTTCCAACAGTGATTAAACTCCATTAACATCACAAAAACTCTTAACTAACAACCATTAACATCAAATATTCAACTAGTTTCGGGATTATTTTGATAAAACCAAACCTTCAAAAATATTAAACACCAAAATCATGATCTAATCTGATCAAGAACCCAGCAAAACAGATCATATTCAAAAATATAGCAATTTCCTCAATCAAACTATAATTAAACCAATTTTCCCTTAATTAAACTATCAAAACATATTATAAAACAATTGTAAAGAATCAATAACTTGGGAATTTCAGTAAAAAACCTTTCATTAGAGGAGAAAAACGAACCTTGCCTCTAATGGATGCTTTCTCATTTAATTGGATGATTTACATGAGAAAACAAAGTTAAAACAATAAGGTTTTGATAAACAATCAACAATAAATTATTTGAAAACAAAGGTTTAAAGAAAAAGAAAGATTTACCTGAAGATTTAGAAGAAAAAAGTGATGTTTGGCTAGAGAGATTTTGAGAGAAAATATTTTGAGAGAAAGTTAGTTAAGGGATAAAGTCCGCGATTAGACTTTTAGGCAATTAGCTCCTTAAGGATTCAAAATTTTGACTCTTTACAAAACAGTCACTAAAAATAGTTTTCAAAGTTTACATTTTGGTCACTAGTCCAAAATGTATGATTTGCGAAACTCCTTTCACAAAATTGATTTCACCACAATCATTAATATATTAAATAATGATTTTAGAACATTTCTCCATATTTTTATCACTTTCAAAAATATTTAATCTGATTTAATCCTGAAACCAACTCGAATCCCTAATATCGATCCATCAGACTCTTAAACGAACCCCAAAACAACTAGACCCAAAACTGGGGCGTTACAACTCTCCCCATCTTAAGAAATTTATTCCTCAAAATTTACCTGGAGGAAAAAAATGCAGAAATTGCTCCAACATGTCCGCCTTGCTTTCCCAAGTGGCTTCCTCAACACCTCGATGTTGCAAAAAACCTTAACAAGCTCAATTGTCTTGCCACGAAGAACTTTGCTGCTGGAATCAAGGATTTCCACCGGCTCCTCGTCAAAGGATAAATCCAGCCTCAACTCAATATGCTCCACCAGCATAACATGCGAGGGATTTGACCGATACCTCAGCAACATAGACACATGGAACACATCATGTATTTTCTCTAGCTCAGGAGGCAATCTCAATCAATAAGCCATAGGGCCAACACATTCCACAACCTCATACGGTCCAATAAACCTCAGACTAAGTTTACCCTTACGTCTGAACCGAATCACCTTCTTCCATGGTGACACTTTCAAGAACATATGATCACCCACCGGATACTCAATTTCCCTACGCTTCAAATTCACGTAAGATTTCTGCCAATCTGCAGCCGCTTTCAAGCTATCACACACTAGCTTCACTTTCTCATCTGTGTCTTTCAACACATCTGGTAATGAAACATGTTTTTCCCCAACCTCAGCCCAACACAAAGGCATACGATACCTCTGGCCATACAATGCCTCACACGGT
The DNA here is from genome assembly GCA_019671005.1 of Hibiscus mutabilis. Lineage (NCBI taxonomy): Eukaryota > Viridiplantae > Streptophyta > Magnoliopsida > Malvales > Malvaceae > Hibiscus > Hibiscus mutabilis. The sequence goes on along the minus strand of CM033741.1, from coordinate 25,696,656 downwards.
GCCATCTGTATACTCGCTTGATAGCTATTGTTATAAGAAAACTCAACCAGAGGTAAATGCTTCTCCGAGGTTCCTTGGAATTCAATAATGCAATACCTCAACATATCCTCCAAAACCTGGATAACACGCTCAGACTGACCATCCGACTGAGGATGATACGCGGTGCTGAAACTCAACCTTGTACCCAAAGCCTGATTTAAACATTCCCAAAACCTTGCTGTAAACCTTGGATCTCTATCTGAAAAAATAAAATTAGGTACCCCGTGAAAACGCACAATCTCAGCAATATACAAGTTCGCCAATTTGTCCAAGGTATACGTCATATGCACTGGCAAAAAATATGCACACTTCGTAAACCGATCAATAATCACCCAAATGGAATCTTTTTTAGCCGGTGTCAACGGCAACCCTGACTCAAAATCTATGGTGATTCCCTCCCATTTCTATTATGGAATTCTCAACGGCTGCAAACAACCCATACGGAAACTAATTGATACATGCATGAGCGGGGTCAAATTACTAATATTGGACAAGAAGCTGATTTTGTTCGATGCAAACAATAAAAGCCAAAACAATGCATGCATAGGAGGTCAAAAACGATGCATCTTGGACAAGAAATTGAATCTGTTTGTGAAGTCTGGAAAGTCATCCAACTTGCGACGAGTTTTTGGATGGGATCCGGGAATTTCTGAGTCAAGTTGTCTTCTAAAAAATTGTCTGTCATTCAGTTACCTTACCAACGCATCTTGAAACGCGTCATTCGGATATGAGCAACTCAAGATACGTCCAATTTACTGAAGACTGCACATGCAGAAAACTGGATACGGGATTATTACAGGATTTTGTAAAATTCAGCCCAAAAGCTAACATATAAGGCTTTGGACGAATTAAACTTAGCCCAATATATTTATTATCATTTAAATTGATTTTTTTAGGATTTTATATACTTTAGGAACCAGCCACCCAGCCCTTATCAGCTTATCACTTGCCTTATCACCCTATTCCTTGCCACACAAGCACAAGGAGTTTAAAGGCTGTTATTTTTATTATTATTTTTAATTAGGTTAGGTTTTCCTTGTTTTAGTAGAAGTTAAATTACTTTGTCTATCCTTCACCTATAAAAGGATGAAGCCTCCATCATTGTAAGAGGGATTTTCTTTGATTTATGAAATATTTAGTGAGTTTGTTTTTGCAAGTGCTGGTTACTTGTGCCTTCGAAGTCTTCTTCAACATAAGTTCGACGAGTTTTGTGAAGGAGATAATCTTCACACTCTTGCTTGCCTAGATAATCGCATCTAGGAGGGTGGGTTAGAGCTGCTTGAGGTTGCTTGCTTAGATAATTGAGTCTAAGAGGGTGACGAGGACAAAACAACATCAACAATTCGCAAGCCATCTTCATCTTCAACCTTCAAACCATCTTCCATAATTCCATAAACAAAGCTGGAATTTTCAGATTTGTTTTACCTATCTTCTTCTTAATCTTTTCTCATATTTTTATTTATATTCTTATTTCTTATCATCTAATCCTTCATCTTGTCTTTCTTTCTTTAAATTTCCAGCCTTGAATCTGAAAAATTCAAGAAATTCCCTTCTCTTTTATCTTGAATTTTCAGATCTGCCCAAACTTTCTTGATTGTGTCTATAGCTCCTAGTTCTTTCAACAACTTGATTGAAGGCTTCCAAATCCAAGATTGCGCTACTCTATCATTTGGTATCAGATTTGGGACGATTCTTGGCAAGAATTTTGGCGTTTTTGGGAAGAAAAAACTCGAAAATTAGGGAAAATTCGTCAAAACCAAACGAGTGCATTTTGAGCTGAAAATTTCTAGATCAGATCTAAACCATTGGAGGAGTCACCATACAAAATTTCAGAATTTTCGGACTTCGGGAACATCTCGAACGAAGTGGATAAAGTTTCAGCAAAATTAGGGTTTTCCCCCTACTTTAACCCTATTTTCATTATTTTTTCTTCAATTTTCATTATTTTCAGTTTATTTACCTTGTAAAAAGAAAAAAAAAAGAGAAAAAAAATAAAAAGAAAGAAAAGTGAGAAAGCTCATACCTAGCCGTCAACCACCACAGGCATCACATTGAAGTGGATTCAACATTGGATTTCTTCCTTCAAGTTGTTTCTCGGTTTTTGGGTTATCATCTTTCTCTACTAATTTTTTTCTACTCTTAGTTTCTTAAGTTCCTTTGTTTTGCTTTTTCTTTCTTCTACTAAAAGTTGCATTACAATCCTTCTTTCTTGCAACTATATTCAATTGGTGTCAAGCCTTTCATTGGACTCCTATAGTACAATTAGGACTAATTGTTAGGATTAAACTCCGATTGTAACTTGTTGACTTATGGCAGGAAGGACTTTAAAGAGCACGAGATCGATTTACTTGCCTCACTAAATATTTATTCTTGGAGTGTTTAGTGAGATTTTTAGTTTTCTTTTGCTTTTTACCTTTTAAATCCGAGTGTTTCAGGATGTCAGAAACGAGTAACGACGAAGAACCACATGAGGTGACTCTTTAAGAAGTTTCAGATACTCTCAATAAACTTGACTGTAACCTCATTGGCAACCAAGTTGAGTACACCGATACAGCCGTAACCACAATCACTCAAACCATTGGGAGATTAGAAACCACTTCTATTGCAAGCGATACTAAAGAGCCTAGGCGTCCAAATCTTGTTCCCATTCAGAATAGACGCAAAACCCCCTACATAGGCATAATCCTCACACAAAGCCGAGACGAGCAATAAATACCTTAAACAAACTGAAGATCACTGTACCACATTTTCAAGGAAGGTATGACCTTGATGCTTATTGTGACTGGGAAAATCAAGTTGATCTTCTATTCGAGCATTATCAATGTCCCGAAGAGGATCAAGTTCCACTGTTGACTCTCGAATTCACTGAATATGCATCCACTTGGTGGTCCCAATTGGTCCGCAATTGGCATCTCAATAGAGAAGCCAAGATAACCTCATGGGGAGAACTTAAAAAAGTCATGCGAGAACGATTTGTTCCCCCATTATATCAACGAGAGATCAAACAAAAGTTACAAAGCATCCGACAAGGCTGCAGAACTGTCGATGAGTATCTCAAAGAGATGGAATCATTGATGCAAAAAGCCGACATACAAGAGGATGAAGAGGATACAATGACTAGGTTTGTTATCGGACTCAATGACAATATTCTTGAGGTACTTAAACTCAAAACCTACTACACCCTTCAAGAGGTATTCCAATTCACCATGACAATCGAAAAGCGCATCAAAGATCGAAAACGATATCGACAGAAGAATTATCACTATGACAGAGGTACTACTCAACCTTTATCTCATTCTAATTCTTCTAAACCTTTGCTTGACTCAAGTAGACCAAAGCAGAAAATTGAAACATCCAAGTCACTAGACAAACCCAAGACAAAAATCCCCATGTTGACGGAAAACACACAAACACTCAAACAAGAGGATAGTGATAATGAACATATTAGACAACATGACAATGCTTCTAATCCTTCATGTGAAGTAGTAGGCCCACTTGCTATACTCTCATCACCTCCCCACAAAGAAAGTAAGTGTAATTCTAACCCTTCATTTGATTCTTGTCCTATCATTCCGTTAGAAACACTTTCTCCTCTACAGAAATTGTACATTGATGTTAATTTTTGTGAGAGGGATATGGGATGTGAGATACAAAAGAATGAGAGTAAAGAGGCCGAGAGTGAAAAATGTTAAATTAATGCCCCAAATTCGGTGAGCGAAAATACATATGAGGTAAAAGTCACACAAAGCCCAAAAGAAAAAGACAAGAAAAAGAACGCGATGAGTGATTTTGTTTTGATTAATCCTTACAAAAGTTCGAGTAGTGCTGTCTTATTTTTTTAGGATTTTATTGAACCATTGAGAGGAGCTCAATTAGATCACTCCACATACAACAAAGAAGCCTTTTCAATTGAAGTTGATGATTGTTCTCTCATTGCCGATTTAGATTCGAGGACGAATCGTTTTGAGGAGTGGGGGAATGATACATGCATGAGCGGGGTCAAATTACTAATATTGGACAAGAAGCTGATTTTGTTCGATGCAAACAATAAAATCCAAAACAATGCACGCATAGGAGGTCAAAAATGATGCATCTTGGACAAGAAATTGAATCTATTTGTGAAGTCTGGAAAGTCATCCAACTTGAGACGAGTTTTCGGATGGGATCCGGGCATTTCTTAGTCAAGTTGTCTTCTAACAAATTGTCCTTCATTCAGTTACCTTTCCAACGCATCTTGAAACGCATCAATCGGACATCAGGAACTCAAGATACGTCTAATTTATTGAAGACTGCGCATGCAGAAAACTGGATACGAGATTATTACGGGATTTTGTAAAATTCAGCCCAAAAGCTAACATATAAGGCTTTGGACGAATTAAAATTAGCCCAATATATTTATTATCATTTAAATTGATGTTTTTAGGGTTCTATATACTTTAGGAACCAGCCACCCAGCCATTATCAGCTTATCACTTGCCTTACCACCCTATTCCTTGCCACACAAGCACAAGGAGTTTAAAGGCTGTTATTTTTTATTATTTTTAATTAGATTAGGTTTTCCTTGTTTTAGTAGAAGTTAAATTACTTTGTCTATCCTTCACCTATAAAAGGATGAAGCCTCCATCATTGTAAGAGGGATTTTCTTTGATTTATGAAATATTTAGTGAGTTTGTTTTTGCAAGTGCTGGTTACTTGTGCCTTCGAAGTCTTCTTCAACATAAGTTCGACGAGTTCTTGTGAGGGAGATAATCTTCACACTCTTGCTTGCCTAATCGCGTCTAGGAGGGTGGGTTAGAGCCGCTTGAGGTTGCTTGCTTAGATAATTGAGTCTAAGAGGGTGCCGAGGACAAAACAATATCAACAATTCGCAAGCCATCTTCATCTTCAACCTTCACACCATCTTCCATAATTCCATAAACAAAGCTGGAATTTTCATATTTGTTTTACCTATCTTCTTCTTAATCTTTTCTCATATTTTTATTTATATTCTTATTTCTTATCATCTAATCCTTCATCTTGTCTTTCTTTCTTTAAATTTCTAGCCTTGAATCTAAAAAGTTCAAGAAAATCCCTTCTCTTTTCTCTTGAATTTTCAGATCTGCCCAAACTTCCTTGATTGAGTCTAGAGCTCCTAGTTCTTGCAACAACTTGATTGAAGGCTTCCAAATCCAAGATTGCGCTACTCTATCACTGATGTTCAGCCTTAACTCCCTGACACACCATGCACTTAGAAATAAATTCAGCCACATCTTTCTTCAATCCAACCAAATAGTACACTTCTTTTAACCCACTATACATTTTGGTACTTCCGGGATGCATAGCAAAATGACTAGAATGTGCCTCCGTCAAAATAGTATGCCTCAACTCTGAATAATTCGGCACCACTATTAACCCCTTGAAACACAAAACCCCATCACCATCAAAATGAAAATGAAAATCCATCGGATTATCATCCAATATATCCTTAACGTGCGAAACTAGAGAATTACCAAACGATTGCTTAGCCTTAATCATTTGTGACATCGTTGGCTTAACTTACAACTTAGCCAGCAACCCACATTCTCTTGTCACACTCAACCTAGCAAACAAAGCCCTAAAGCTCAACCGCGACCTTACAACTCAATGCATCCGCAACCACATTAGCCTTTCCAGGATGATATTCGATTGTCAAGTCGTAATCCTTAAGCAACTCTAACCATCTACGTTGCCTAAGATTTTTGAGACATCAAATACTTCAAACTCTTATGATCTATAAGGTAATGTCTCCAAATCTTAAAGCAAACACCATAGCCACAAGCTCCAAATCATGAGTCAGATAATTGTGCTCATGAACTTTCTATTGTCTTGATGCATAAGCCACAACCTTACCATCTTGCATCAGCACACAACCCAAGCCAACGTAAGACGCATCACTATAAACCACAAACTCCTTCCTTGACTCAGGTTGGATCAACACAGAGCATGTGCCAAGACTTCTTTCAACTTCTCAAAACTATGTTGTTGCTTCTCCGTCGATATATATGGAACATTCTTTTGCAACAGCTTTGTTAATGGTGCCGTAATACTAGAAAACCCACCCACAAAACGTCGATAATGACCAGCCAACCTAAGGAAACTCTGAACATCCGGTACAGACTTAGGCTGCTTCCAATTGAAAATTACCTTAATTTTCTGTGGATCAACATGAATACCATTAGCGGAAACCACATGACCAAGGAACATCACTTCCTTCAGCCAAAACTCGCATTTACTAGCTTGGCATACAACTGATTATCTTTTAAAGCTTACAACACAATCCGCAAATGCCGATCATGTTCTTCCTCGGTACGAAAGTACACAAGGATATCATCTATAAACACCATCACAAAACTGATCGAGATATTCATGGAACACTATATTCATCATATCCATGAAAGCCGTCGGGGCATTCGTCAAACCAAACGGCATCATCAACAACTCATAATGCTCATACCTTGTACGAAATGCAGTCTTATGCACATCCTCATCCTTAACCTTCAACTGATAATACCCTAGTCTCAAATCAATCTTAAAAAACACTATTGCCCAACAAAACTGATCAAACAAGTCGTCGATCCTCGGGAAAGGATACTTATTCTTCACCGTCAACTTATTCAACTACCGGTAATTAATGTACATACATATCGTACCATCCTTTTTTCACAAAAAAATAGAAGCACCCCATAGTGAAACGCTCGGTCGAATGAACCCATGATCCAACAACTCTTGAAGCTGTGTCTTCAGCTCCTTCAAATCCTTCGGTGCCATTCAATAAAGGGCAATGGACACCGGAGTCGTACCCGCATACGTCTCAAATTAATTCTCTCCAACCTATTTATATTTTCCAAAACACTTTAAAAATAGTCAATTAATGGATAAAGTCTGAGATTAGACTTTTGGGCAATTAGCTCCTTAAAGATTCAAAGTTTTGACTCTTTACAAAACAGTCACTAAAAACAATTTTCAAAGTTTACATTTTGGTCACTAGTCCAAAATGTTCGATTTCCAAAACCCCTTTTACAAAATTGATTTCACCACAATCATTAATATATTAAATAATGATTTTAGAACATTTCTATATTTTTATCACCTTCAAAAATATTTAATCCGATTTAATCCCGAAATCAACTTAAATCCCTAATATCGGTCCATTGACCCTTAAACGAACCCCAAAACAACTAGAACCAAAACTGGGGCATTATAGTTGTTGAACTAATCAAACTTATTTTATTGTTATTATACTGATTATAAAGCATGACACCGTGAGTTATCGATCATTGATTAAAAAATCAGTGCACCGATCATCGCATTTTTAACCGGTAACACTCTTCGACGCGATTCTCGACCATTCCAGGAAGGGGTTGTTACGTGAAAATTATGCACTTCTCTTCCTCCTTCTTGATATATTCAGCACCATACTTGTAATACTTGTAGAAATCATGGATGTACTGCTCCACAGGTCGTCCACCTTGCTTCAAATGGAGAAAGATGTGAAGTAATACTCATTGATGTATTTCTTCCTAAATTCTCGTAGGAAGAACTCTTATGTCACCACTTCTTCTACGACTGTGAGAATGGTACTCTTCCACCAGTAAAGTGCCTTATTAGATAGCAACGCAAGGGCACACTCGAGTTTGTTTTCATTAGAACAATGCAGTTGTTTAGTCAGAATTCGTAGGGTGCTACCAGCCAATACTCAATGATTTCAGAGTCATCATCATCTCAACATGTAAAAGAGTAAGCCCGATGCCGAGCTTCCTTGTCAATAGGAGCTCAGGTATACTGGACAGCAGCAGTAGAAGGTTGGGGAGCCTGCTCGGCCTTCATCAGTCATGAATATTTTGGACATGTCAGCCATGTTCTAGTAGCATTCAGCTTGTGCAGTCCGTACCTCCGGCTTAGGGTCCTTTCCTAGAGAGTTCTGCGGATGTGGAGGATCTCCCCTAATTTCCTTGCCATACGTTGAGGAGCCAGTAACATGCCCGTCTATACGAGCCTCGTTAAAGTCAAACATCTATAAGTAAAGAGATTGGGTTAGTCAGCAAGTCACAATATACAATAAATAACTCCTAGGTGGCATAATGCAAAGAAATAACAATACAATAGACTGTAGTTTAGTCCTAGAATTGATTAAACCTGGCTCTAATACACAAATGTAACACCCCTTCCCGGCCTAGTATAAATTCGGGTCGAAAAGTGTTACTAATGAACAAAATGACATTTGATAAGATATTTTATTTGATGATTAAGAATTCGGTGGGATTCAATGTTCAATACGATACGTTAACCAATATATTGAGATCGGTAGTTCGGTATGATACAAAAACTATCTATTTTGGACCAATTTTAAACTTTTACAAGTTATAAGGACTAAAATGTAATTTCAATAAATTAAGGGTCCATCTCAAGAATTTAGCCTACGACAAGGTAATTCAAACTATAAATAGTATGTCTGAAAATTCTTATATTAATCAAAATTCATTTACTAGCTCAATTTAAGCTTATAAGATTTAGTGACCAATATACAAAATTCTAGAATCATTTTAAACCTTAAAGTAGAGCTAACACCACGGGTATCGATACGCCACAGGGTCGTATCGATACGCCTTTATGCAGTTCGGTAAAATAATTTTCATATTAAAGAGGTCGTACCGATACGAGATAATCCCGTATCGATACTCTAAGGCTATCCTAAAACCCAAATTTTTTTTGATACAGAAGGAATATACTTCAAAACTACACTTGTACCGATACATGGGATCGGTATGCAGGGCTTTAACACAAAATTCAAATTCCAATGACGTATTGGTATGAATAAAGCTGTATCGGTACGAAGCTATCTGATAAGGAAGGGATCGGTATGCCCTATACCCGTACCGATACCCAATTACAACTGAAATTCTAGATTATGAAGCCCATATCGATACGGATCAAGCCGTATTAGTACACTGTTTAGCCTGGGTCAAATTATACAAGCTCGTACCGGTATGCTATCACCTTTATCAGTATTGTAGGGTTTGTAATGGTAATTTTTATATGGTTTAATAGCTATTTACCTAACCAAACCTTGTCCAAATTCTACAAAATTTTACCAGCAAGTATATTTAGCCTAAATCTAGTAGCATATCAAAATTTAGAGCCAAATGAATCCGTTTACTATGTTTTCCCCGATTTAGGTCAAATATGCTTTTTAGTCCATTTTTACCACTTTTCAAAAGTCCCATTTAGTCAAATATAGCATACCAAAAATACACAAAGCATACATGCATCCAAAAGTCCGAAATGACTTATACAAACATTATGCCACCATTCTAGGAGTTCATAAGGCTAACATATTTTGCTTATACAACTTCGTGACTTGCCAAAAACTTTAGAAACCTCGATCTCTGATACAAAATCTTTCTAACCTGAAATGCATGAAAAATGAATGCATTAGGCATACTTTGCCTAGTGAGTTAGTCATAAACAATACAATTGCGTGAATGCATTAATACCATGCTTCATTAACTTCACTAGCAATAATATGACAATATGCCTAAATCTATGCCCAATATACCATAACAACGAACGATGGAATAGCAATAGTCAATACAATAGAAATATTTAGGTAATGTCAATAGTCAATAGCATTAGTTTTCCTTGGATCGATGTGGGGAGTGTGTATACGTGAATTCCTACGCCTCACCAAACAATAGTGGTCTTATCCCTCCTCCTCACCATTATGACCAAAACACAACATACCTCCGCCTCACCACAATAAAGCCTGTAGGCCACCTGTACCAATGAGCTCATGAATTCTATGGCATGCCAATTGTATCCAAGTTCACTCGAATCCAAGGGTCAATAACAATAGTCCAATAGCAATGATTCAATAACAATATTTCAATAACAATGTTTCAATAACAATATGCAATAGCCAATGATCGATATTTCTATATTTCAATATTCCAATGAATTCGATAATAACAATAATGATGTTGTGGACAATGATTCGATGCCATACTCACCAAATACCTACCAATATGGCTTCTAATGATCTTTTTATGCAATTTCTTCAATACAATAGGTTAGAAATGCAATAATAAATGCTTAATGATTCGGGACTCTGACTACACTCAACTTAACTTTTGAAGCTCTCAAGGCTCTCGAATAATGATTCTCTTGTTCCTAGCTTTTGAAGGAGATGATGAACCTTCTTTCTACAATTCTTGAGCTAGGCAAAAATAGTAGGGAGATGTTATAATCAAAACTATAAACTCAAAATTAATATTCAAGCTTAATATAGCTTTTATCCAATAGAACTTCCATGGATTCATGCTCTAAAAACATGGGTTCAACTATGGTCTTCAAAAATTTAATCTCGAAATTAAACTAAATATCCATGGGTTTTTGAAATTGTTTGGGGTTTTACCTTACCGAATCAAGGTTATCTAATGGTGTAGAGAAATCAAAGAGAGCTTGAATAACAAAAGGAGGTGCTTGCTTGGTATTTAGGAAAAATATGAAGTAAATAGGATGATGGGGGATAAGGAGTTTATGCTGGTTTCAATATGCAAGAGGAATTATTATTAAGTTATTAAAACACTCTCCCTTTATCAAAATCCTAGCCGATGGAGGTTACCCTCAATGAAGGGAAACCTTATTTAATTATTTCATTCCTATCCTAATCTTTTCCCATAATTTAGAACTAACTATTAGCCACCACCCAATGCCAATTCTCTTTACAATTTATGTGAATATGTTAAGCAAGGCGGTGAATCATCCCTCAAATTGGGATAATTAAGGGGATGGTCCCTCGACTTCTTAAAATTCCCACTTTTGCACCCCCAAACTTCTATTTTTTACAATTTAGTCACAAATTTTTTCAAAGAGTTCAATTAGGTCCAAGATCTATAAATTGATTCAATTAGAGACCAATACAGTATATTTGACCACACAAATATGGTTAATGAAATATTTGGACCTTTTTTATATAGAATTTCTGATTGTCAAAACCATATTCTGACTAGATTGGTTTTTGAGGTGTTACACTACCCAACTTGCGTTTCCAAGGACCTTAAGGAGGCGATGTTGTTTTGCATGATCGATTGCTAGTTTTGCAACAAGACAGCCTGCATTGTGAGCATATCACTATGGTTCTTTAAATGAGCTGCTTGATCCTGTAAAATGACTAGGGCAGTTTCCATAAAATGTTTATAAGTATTATCAAGGGAGTTAGAGTTAGAAGCTCTTTGTTCTACCTCTGAGTCTTTTTTTGGAATCTAGGAGGTTCGGTTGTGTCATTTTTTCGTGCTCTTGAATTACATGCATTGCCTCCTCATCCAAAATTTGGATGTTGCTGCCACCCGGGTTGTAGGTGTTGGAGTAGGACTATTTTTATAGTTAGCATTCCCTACATAGCAATCAGATTTTTGTTGCTGGGGGTAATCACTCGACTGGTGTTCCCTATCACAGTGCTCACATGTGTATTGAATTACTTTAGCCTCTCAAACATTAGATGTTGGGTGCATGTTCTTGAGCAGGTTAGTGATGATGTAGAGTTGATGATAGAGTAGCTCAATCTTGGATTTGGAAGCCTTCAATCAAGTTGTTGCAAGAACTAGGAGCTCTAGACTCAATCAAGGAAGTTTGGGCAGATCTGAAAATTCAAGAGAAAAAAGAAGGGATTTTCTTGAAATTTTCAGATTCAGGGCTGGAAATTTAAAGAAAGAAAGACAAGATGAATGATTATATGATAAGAAATAAGAATATAAAAAAAGATTAAAAGAAATTGAGAAATAGATAAGTAAAGCAAATCTGAAAATTCCAGCTTTGTTTATTGAATTATGGAAGATGGTGTGAAGGTTGAAGATGAAGATGACTTGCGAATTGTTGATGTTGTTTTGTCCTCAGCACCCTCTTAGACTCAATTATCTAAGCAAACAACCTCAAGCGGCTCTAACTCACCCTCCTAGACGCGAGATGATCTCCCTCACAAGAACTCGTCGAACTTATGTTGAAGAAGACTTCGAAGGCACAAGTAATCAGCACTTGCAAAAACAAACACTAAATATTTCATAAATCAAAGAAAATCTGTCTTACAATAATGAAGGCTTCATCCTTTTATAGGTGAAGGGTAGACAAAGTAATTTAACTTCTACTAAAACAAGGAAAACCTAATCTAATTAAAAATAATAATAAAAATAACAGCCTCTAATCTAAGCAAGCAACCTCAAGCGGCTCTAACCCACCCTCCTAGATGCAATTACCTAGGCAAGCAAGAGTGTGAAGATGATCTCCCTCACAAGAACTCGATGATCTTATGTTGAAGATGGCTTCTAGACAAGTTTACCGAACACTTGCAAACTCAAAGAATACTAAAATCTCCAAAGAGAACTTTTTATTAATCAATGAAATCCCTCCAACAAAGAAGAAAGCATCATCCTTTTATAGATGAAGGATGGCTTTAACCTAAAGCTAAGACTGAATAAAATAAACAAACAAATCTGGTCCATTAAATTGGACTTGATCTAACATCTTGGGAGAAGGGTGGCTGGTTCCTAAAGTATATAAAAACCCTAAAAACATAATTTAAATGTTAATAACTAGGTTGGGTTAAGTTTAATTCATCCAAAGCCTTATATGTTAGCTTTTGGGCTGAATTTTACAAAATCTCGTAATAATCCCGTATCCAGTTTTCTGCATGTGCAGTCTTCAGTAAATTGGACGTATCCTGAGTTCCCGATGTCCGATTGACGCGTTTCAAGATGCGTTGAAAACGTAACTGAATGATGGACAATTTGTTAGGAGACAACTCGACCCAGAAATGCCTGTATCTCATCCGAAAACTCGTCGCAAGTTAGCTGACTTTCCAGACTTCACAAACAGATTCAGTTTCTTGTCCAAGATGCATCGTTTTTTACCTCCTATGCATGCATTGTTTTGGCCATTATTGTTTGCATCGAACAAATTCAGCTTCTTGTCCAATATGAGTAATTTAACCCCGCTCATGCATGTATCATTCCCCCACTCCTCAAAAGGATTTGTCCTCGAATCTAAATCGGCAATGAGAGAACAATCATCAATTTCAATTGAAAAGGCTTGTTTGTTGTATGTGGAGTTATCTAATTGAGCTCCTCTCAATGGTTCAACAAAATCCTAAAAAAATAAGACAGCACAACTCGAACATTTGTAAGGATTAGTCAAAACAAAATCACTCGTCGCGTTCTTTTTCTTGTCTTTTTCTTTTTGGCTTTGTGTGACTTTTACCTCATATGTATTTTCACTCACCAAATTTGGGCCGTTAATTTGACTTTTTTTAACTCTCAGTCTTTGTTTCTCACATCCCATATCCCTCTCACAAAATTTATCATCAATGTACAATTTCTGTAGAGGAGAAAATGTTTCTAACGGAATGATAGGACAAGAATCAAATGAAGTGTTAGAATTACACTTACTTTCTTCGTGGGGAGGTGATGAGAGAGTATAGCAAGTGGACCTACTACTTCACATGAGGGATTAGAAGCATTGTCATCTTGTCTAATGTGTTCACTATCACTATCCTTTTGTTTGGGAGATGGTTCTTCTCCAATATCAATATTTGCACAAATGCTAGAAGTAGAAGTACGAAGAGAATCATGTGTACCTTCTGGTTTTTGGATGTCTTCATGGTTGGTTGCCTTTGTGAGGTCAATTGTTTCAACCTTTTGTGCTTCCAATCTTTTTCGTTTTATCTTCTCACACTGTTTTTTTGCTTTCGCTATTTCTTCATCTACTTTTTCCGGCTCTATTGTAGCAAACGAGAGCTTCTGGCCTTGGTGCACAACCGAGTATCCATTTGTATTGATTCGATGGACAGGGCCACGATCATTTTTCCAAGGTCTTTCTAATAACAAGTGGGTGACTTCACAATAGCTTCCAAGAGTAAAAGAGATTAAACAACATTCGATTACCTTCATATCCGGTCTGCTATTAAACCTTTGAAGATGATACGGCTTAGGGTGTTCTTGGCATGGTAGATCAAGTGCATCAACAATGAAACTGCTCACTAAGTTCACATGACTATCACCATCAATAATTAAAGAACATAGATTGCCTTGTATCTTACATCGTGACCGAAAAATATTTATTGGTATACGATAACGAGTGTTGAAAAGAGAATAAAATATCCTAATTGCTTTAAGAATCCAAAGAAAAGGTTAGACACCAATAGAATTATAGTTGCAAGGAGAAAGAAGTATGCAACTTTTAGTCCTACTAACACAGGGAAACAAAAAGGTGTTAGAAGATGTGTAAGAATCAATAAAAGCTTAAAAGAAATGAAAACTAATCGCTAATAATGAAAGAAAATTAGAAAACCCCGAAAACCCTAGAATTTTGAAGCAACTTGATCTACTTCGTTCGAGGTGTTCCCAATGTCAAAAAATTCTGAAATTTTATGTGGTGACTCCTCCAAAGTTTTAGATCTGATCTGGAAATTTTCAGCTCAAAATTCGCTCGTTTGAATTTGACGAATTTTCCCTAATTTTCGAGTTTTTCTCCCAAAAACACCAAAATTCTTGTTAAGAATCATCCCAAATCTGATACCAAATGATAGAGTAGCGCAATCTTGGATTTGGAAGCCTTCAATCAAATTGTTGCAAGAACTAGGAGCTCTAGACTCAATCAAGAAAGTTATGGGCAGATCTGAAATTTAAGAGAAAAGAGAATGACTTTTCTTGAAAATTTCAGATTCAAGGTTCAAAATTCAAAAAAAACAAAGGTAAGAAGGAAAATTAGAAGATGATCAAGAAGATAAAAGTAAAAAGGTTGAAAAAGAATAAGATGGGGATAGATAAAACAAATCTGAAGTTTTCAGCTTTGTTTATGGCTTGTGGAGATGGCGTGAAGGTTGAAGATGAAGATGGCTTGCGATTTGTTGTTTTGTCCTCGGCACCCTCTTAGACTCAATTATCTAAGCAAGCAACCTCAAGCGGCTCTAACCCACCTCCTAGATGCAATTACCTAGGCAAGCAAGAGTGTAAAGATGATCTCCCTCACAAGAACTCGATGATCTTATGTTGAAGATGGCTTCTAGACAAATTTACCGAACATTTGCAAACTCAAATAATACTAAAATCTCCAAAGAGAACTTTTTATTAATCAATGAAATCCCTCCAACAAAGAAGAAAGCATCATCCTTTTATAGATGAAGGATGGCTTTAACCTAAAGCTAAGAATGAATAAAATAAACAAACAAATCTGGTCCATTAAATTGGACTTGATCTAACGGCTTGGGAGAAGGGTGGCTGGGACTAAAAATAAAACCCTAAAAACAAAATTTAAATGTTAATAACTAGGTTGGGTTAAGTTTAATTCATCCAAAGCCTTATATGTTAGCTTTTGGGCTGAATTTTACAAAATCTCGTAATAATCCCGTATCCAGTTTTCTGCATGGCAGACTTCAGTAAATTGGACGTATCTTGAGTTCCCAATGTGTTGAAAAGGTAACTGAATGACGGACAATTTGTTAGGAGACAACTCGACCCAGAAATGCCTGTATCTCATCCGAAAACTCGTCGAAAGTTAGCTGACTTTCCACACTTCACAAACAGATTCAGTTTCTTGTCCAAGATGCATCGTTTTTTACCTCCTATGCGTGCATTGTTTTGGCTATTATTGTTTGCATGAACAAATTCAGCTTCTTGTCCAATATGAGTAATTTAACCCCGCTCATGCATGTTGATCATTCCCCCACTCCTCAAAAGGATTCGTCCTCGAATCTAAATCGGCAATGAAAGAACAATCATCAACTTCAATTGAAAAGGCTTGTTTGTTGTATGTGGAGTGATCTAATTGAGCTCCTCTCAATGGTTCAACAAAATCCTGAAAAAATAAGACAGCACTACTCGAACATTTGTAAGGATTAGTCAAAACAAAATCACTCGTCGCGTTCTTTTTCTTGTGTTTTTCTTTTGGGCTTTGTGTGACTTTTACCTCATATGTATTTTCACTCACCAAATATGGGCCGTTAATTTAACTTTTTTCACTCTCGGCCTCTTTACTCTCAGTCTTTTGTTTCTCACATCCCATATCCCTCTCACAAAATTTATCATCAATGTACAATTTCTGTAGAGGAGAAAGTGTTTCTAACGGAATGATAGGACAAGAATCAAATGAAGTGTTAGAATTACACTTACTTTCTTCGTGGGGAGGTGATGAGAGTATAGCAAGTGGACCTACTACTTCACATGAGGGATTAGAAGCATTGTCATCTTGTCTAATGCGTTCACTAACCTTTTGTTTGGGAGATGGTTCTTCTCCAATATCAACATTTGCACAAAAGCTAGAAGTAGAAGTACGAAGAGAATCATGTGTACCTTCTGGTTTTGGGATGTCTTCATGGTTGGTTGCCTTTGTGAGGGAAATTGTTTCAGCCTTTTGTGCTTCCAATCTTTTTCGTTTTATCCTCTTAAATTGTTTTTTTGCTTTCGCTATTTCTTCATCTACTTTTTCCGGCTCTATTGTAGCAAACGAGAGCTTTTGGCCTTGGTGCACAACCGAGTATCCATTTGTATTGATTCGATGGACAGCACCACAATCATTTTTCCAAGGTCTTCCTAATAGCAAGTGGGTGACTTCCATAGGAACCACGTCACACCATACATCATCACAATTGCTTCCAAGAGTAATAGAGAATAAACAACGTTCGATTACCTTCATATCCAGTCCGCTATTAAACCCTTGAAGATGATACGGCTTAGGGTGTCTTGGCATAGTAGATCGAGTGCATCAACAATGAAACTACTCACTAAGTTTACACGACTGTCACCATCAATAATTAAAGAACATAGATTGCCTTGTATCTTACATCGTGACCGAAAAATATTTATTGGTATACGATAACGAGTGTTGAAAAGAGAATAAAACATCCTAATTGCTTTAAGAATCCAAAGAAAAGGTTAGACGCCAATAGAATTATAGTTGCAAGGAGAAAGAAGAGTATGCAACTTTTAGTCCTACTAACACAGGGAAACAAGAAGGTGTTAGAAGATGTGTAAGAAGCAATAAAAGCTTAAAACAAACGAAAACTAATGGCTAATACTGAAAGAAAATTAGAAAACCCCTGAAAACCCAAGAATTTTGCAGCAACTCGATCTACTTCGTTCGAGGTGTTCCCCCGATGTTAAAAAATTCTGAAATTTTATGTGGTGACTCCTCCAAAGGTTTAGATCTGCTCTGGAAATTTTCAGCTCAAAATTCGCTCGTTTGAATTTGACGAATTTTCCATAATTTTCGAGTTTTTCACCCAAAAACGCCAAAATTCTTGTTAAGAATCATCTCAAATCTGATACCAAATAATAGAGTAGCGCAATCTTGGATTTGGAAGCCTTCAATCAAGTTGTTGCAAGAACTAGGAGCTCTAGATTCAATCAAGAAAGTTATGGGCAGATCTGAAAATACAAGAGAAAAGATAACGACTTTTCTTGAAAATTTCAGATTCAAGGTTCGAAATTCAAAGAAACAAAGGTAAGAAGGAAAATTAGAAGATGATTAAGAAGAATAAAAGTAAAAAGATTGAAAAAGAATAAGATGGGGATAGATAAAACAAATCTGAAATTTCCAGCTTTGTTTATGGCTTGTGGAGATGGCGTGAAGGTTGAAGATGAAGATGGCTTGCTATTTGTTGTTTTGTCCTCGACACCCTCTTAGACTCAACTATCTAAGCAAGCAACCTCAAGCGGCTCTAACCCACCCTCCTAGATGCAATTACCTAGGCAAGCAAGAGTGTGAAGATGA
Source organism: Hibiscus mutabilis (assembly GCA_019671005.1). NCBI lineage: Eukaryota > Viridiplantae > Streptophyta > Magnoliopsida > Malvales > Malvaceae > Hibiscus > Hibiscus mutabilis. Next base: position 25,678,842 of record CM033741.1, on the reverse strand, counting down.
TCTCCCTCACAAGAACTCGATGATCTTATGTTGAAGATGGCTTCTAGACAAGTTTACCGAACACTTGCAAACTCAAAAAATACTAAAATCTCCAAAGAGAACTTTTTATTAATCGATGAAATCCCTCCAACAAAGAAGAAAGCATCATCATTTTATAGATGAAGGATGGCTTTAACCTAAAGCTAAGAATGAAAAAAATAAACAAACAAATTTGGTCCATTAAATTAGACTTGATCTAACGGCTTGGGAGAAGGGTGGCTGGTTCCTAAAGTATATAAAACCCTGAAAACATAATTTAAATGTTAATAACTAGGTTGGGTTAAGTTTAATTCATCCAAAGCCTTATATGTTAGCTTTTGGGATGAATTTTACAAAATCTCGTAATAATCCCGTATCCAGTTTTCTACATGCGCAGTCTTCAGTAAATTGGACGTATCTTGAGTTCCCGATGTCCGATTGACGCGTTGGAAAGGTAACTGAATGATGGACAAGACAACTCGACCCAGAAATGCCTGGATCCCATCCGAAAACTCGTCGCAAGTTAGCTGACTTTCCAGACTTCACAAACAGATTCAGTTTCTTGTCCAAGATGCATCGTTTTTGACCTCCTATGCGTGCATTGTTTTGGCCATTATTGTTTGCATCGAACAAATTCAGTTTCTTGTCCAATATGAGTAATTTAACCCTGCTCATGCATGTATCATTCCCCCACTCCTCAAAAGGATTCGTCCTCGAATCTAAATCGGCAATGAGAGAACAATCATCAACTTCAATTGAAAAGGCTTCTTTGTTGTATGTGGAGTGATCTAATTGAGCTCCTCTCAATGGTTCAACAAAATCCTGAAAAAATAAGACAGCACTACTCGAACATTTGTAAGGATTAATCAAAACAAAATCACTCGTCGCGTTCTTTTTCTTGTGTTTTTCTTTTGGGCTTTGTGTGACTTTTACCTCATATGTATTTTCACTCACCAAATTTGGGCCGTTAATTTGACTTTTTTCACTCTCGGCCTCTTTACTCTTAGTCTTTTGTTTCTCAGATCTCATATCCCTCTCACAAAATTTATCATCAATGTACAATTTCTGTAGAGGAGAAAGTGTTTCTAACGGAATGATAGGACAAGAATCAAATGAAGTGTTAGAATTACACTTACTTTCTTCGTGGGGAGGTGATGAGAGTATAGCAAGTGGACCTACTACTTCACATGAGGGATTAGAAGCATTGTCATCTTGTCTAATGTGTTCACTATCAATATCCTTTTGTTTGGGAGATGGTTCTTCTCCAATATCAACATTTGCACAAATGCTAGAAGTAGAAGTACGAAGAGAATCATGTGTACCTTCTGGTTTTGGGATGTCTTCTTGGTTGGTTGCCTTTGTGAGGTTAATTGTTTCAGCCTTTTGTGCTTCCAATCTTTTTCGTTTTATCCTATCACACTGCTTTTTTGCTTTCGCTATTTCTTCATCTACTTTTTCATGCTCTATTGTAGCAAACGAGAGCTTTTGGCCTTGGTGCATAACCGAGTATCCATTTGTATTGATTCGATGGACAGCGCCACGATCATTTTTCCAAGGTCTTCCTAATAGCAAGTGGGTGACTTCCATAGGAACCACGTCACACCATACATCATCACAATTGCTTCCAAGAGTAATAGAGATTAAACAACGTTCGATTACCTTCATATCCGGTCCGCTATTAAACCCTTAAAGATGATACGGCTTAGGGTGTTCTTGGCATGGTAGATCGAGTGCATCAACAATGAAACTGCTCACTAAGTTTACATGACTGTCACCATCAATAATTAAAGAACATAGATTGCCTTGTATCTTACATCGTGACCGAAAAATATTTATTGGTATATGATACATGCATGAGCGGGGTCAAATTACTAATATTTGACAAGAAGCTGAATTTGTTCGATGCAAACAATAAAAGACAAAACAGTGCATGCATAGGAGGTCAAAAACGATGCATCTTGGACAAGAAATTGAATCTGTTTGTAAAGTCTGGAAACCCTAAACCATAAATTCCATAAACAAAGCTGGAATTTTCAGATTTGTTTTACCTTTCTCTTTCGCAATCTTTTTTAATCTTTTTATTTATATTCTTATTTCTTATCATCTAATCCTTCATCTTGTCTTTCTTTCTTTAATTATCCAGCCCCGAATCTGAAATTTTCAAGAAACCCCCAACTAGTCTCTCTTAAATTTTCAGATTTGCGCCTAACTTCCTTGTTCGAGTCTAAAACCCTAGGTTTGCTTCCAAGCCATCAAATTGAAGGTTACCACGTGCCAAAGCATACTCTATCATTTGGTATCAGATTTGGGACGATTCTTGACAAGAATTTTGGCGTTTTTGGGTGAAAAACTCGAAAATTAGGGAAAATTCGTCAAATTCAAACGAGCGAATTTTGAGCTGAAAATTTCCAGATCAGATCTACACCTTCTGAGGAGTCACCAAATAAAAGTTTAGAATTTTTTGACATCGGGAACACCTCGAACGAAGTAGATCAAGTTGATGCAAAATTCTAGGGTTTTCAGGGTTTTTCTAATTTTCTTTCATTCTTAGCCGTTAGTTTTCGTTTGTTTTAGCTTTTATTGCTTCTTACACATCTTGGATTTGGAAGCCTTCAATCAAGTTGTTGCAAGAACTAGGAGCTCTAGACTCAATCAAGAAAAGTATGGGCAGATCTGAAAATTCAAGAGAAACTAGTTGGGGGTTTCTTGAAAATTTCAGATTCGGGGCTGGATAATTAAAGAAAGAAAGACAAGATGAAGGATTAGATGATAAGAAATAAGAATATAAATAAAAAGATTAAAAAAGATTGCGAAAGAGAAAGGTAAAACAAATATGAAAATTCCAGCTTTGTTTATGGAATTATGGAAGATGGTGTGAAGGTTGAAGGTGAAGATGGCTTGCGATTTATTGTTGTTGTTTTGTCCTCGGCACCCTCTTAGACGCAATTATCTAAGCAAGCAACCTCAAGCGGCTCTAACCCACCCTCCTAGACGCGATTATCTAGGCAAGCAAGAGTGTGAAGATGATCTCCCTCACAAGAACTCGTCGAACTTATGTTGAAGAAGACTTCGAAGGCACAAGTAATCAGCACTTGCAAAAACAAACTCACTAAATATTTCATAAATCAAAGAAAATATGTCTTACAATGATGGAGGCTTCATCCTTTTATAGGTGAAGGATAGACAAAGTAATTTAACTTCTACTAAAACAAGAAAAACCTAATCTAATTAAAAATAATAAAAAAATAACAGCCTTTAAACTCCTTTGCTTGTGTGGCAAGGAATAGGATGATAAGGCAAGTGATAAGCTGATAAGGGCTGGGTGGCTGGTTCCTAAAGTATATAAAACCCTAAAAACATCAATTTAAATGATAATAAATATATTGGACTAAGTTTAATTCGTCCAAAGCCTTATATGTTAGCTTTTGGGCTGAATTTTTCAAATTCCCGTAATAATCCCGTATCCAGTTTTCTGCATGCGCAGTCTTCAGTAAATTGGACGTATCTTGAGTTCCTGATGTCCGATTGATGCGTTTCAAGATGCGTTGGAAAGGTAACTGAATGGAGGACAATTTGTTAGAAGAAAACTTGACTCAGAAATGCCCGGATCCCATCCAAAAACTTGTCGCAAGTTGTCTGACTTTCCAGACTTTACAAACAGATTCAATTTCTTGTCCAAGATGCATCGTTTTTGACCTCCTATGCGTGCACTGTTTTGGCTTTTATTGTTTGCATCGAACAAATTCAGCTTCTTGTCCAATATTGGTAATTTGACCCCGCTCATGCATGTATCAGTATACGATAACGAGTGTTGAAAAGAGAATAAAACATCCTAATAGCTTTAAGAATCCAAAGAAAAGGTTAGACACCAATAGAATTATAGTTGCAAGGAGAAAGAAGAGTATGCAACTTTTAGTGCTACTAACACAGGGAAACAAAAAGGTGTTAGAAGATGTGTAAGAAGCAATAAAAGCTTAAAACAAACGAAAAATAATGGCTAATACTGAAAGAAAATTAGAAAACCCTAGAATTTTGCAGCAACTTGATCTACTTCGTTCGAGGTGTTCCCGATGTCAAAAATTCTGAAATTTTATGTGGTGACTCCTCCAAAGGTGTAGATCCGATCTGGAAATTTTCAGCTCAAAATTCGTTCGTTTGAATTTGACGAATTTTCCCTAATTTTCGAGTTTTTCACCCAAAAACGCCAAAATTCTTGTTAAGAATCATCTCAAATCTGATACCAAATGATAGAGTAGCGCAATCTTGATTTGGAAGCCTCCAATCAAGTTGTTGCAAGAACTAGGAGCTCTAGACTAAATCAAGAAAGTTATGGGCAGATCTGAAAATTCAAGAGAAAAGAGAATGACTTTACTTGAAAATTTCAGATTCAAGGTTCAAAACTCAAAGAAACAAAGATAAGAAGGAAAATTATAGAAGATGATTAAGAAGAATAAAAGTAAAAAGATTGAAAAAGAATAAGATGGGGATAGATAAAACAAATCTGAAATTTCCAGCTTTGTTTATGGCTTGTGGAGATGGCGTGAAGGTTGAAGATGAAGATGGCTTGCGATTTGTTGTTTTGTCCTCGGCACCCTCTTAGACTCAATTATCTAAGCAAGCAACCTCAAGCGGCTCTAACCCACCCTCCTAGATGCAATTACCTAGGCAAGCAAGAGTAAAGATGATCTACCTCACAAGAACTCGATGATCTTATGTTGAAGATGGTTTCTAGACAAGTTTACCGAACACTTGAAAACTCAAAGAATACTAAAATCTCCAAAGAGAACCTTTTATTAATCAATGAAATCCCTCCAACAAAGAAGAAAGCATCATCCTTTTATAGATGAAGGATGGCTTTAACCTAAAGCTAAGAATGAAAAAAATAAACAAACAAATCTGGTCCATTAAATTGGACTTGATCTAACTGCTTGGGAGAAGGGTGGCTGGTTCCTAAAGTATATAAAACCCTAAAAATATAATTTAAATGTTAATAATTAGGTTGGGTTAAGTTCAATTCGTCCAAAGCCTTATATGTTAGCTTTTGGGCTGAATTTTACAAAATCTCGTAATAATCCCGTATCCAGTTTTCTGCATGCGCAGTCTTCAGTAAATTGGACGTATCTTGAGTTCCCGATGTCCGATTGACGCGTTTCAAGATGCGTTGGAAAGGTAACTGAATGATGGACAAGACAACTTGACCCAGAAATGCCTGGATCCCATCCAAAAACTCGTCTCAAGTTAGCTGACTTTCCAGACTTCACAAATAGATTCAGTTTCTTGTCCAAGATGCATCGTTTTTGACCTCCTATGCGTGCATTGTTTTGACGATTATTGTTTACATCGAACAAATTCAGCTTCTTGTCCAATATGAGTAATTTAATCCCGCTCATGCATGTATCATTCCCCCACTCCTCAAAAGGATTCGTCCTCGAATCTAAATCGGCAATGAGAGAACAATCATCAACTTCAATTGAAAAGGCTTCTTTGTTGTATGTGGAGTGATCTAATTGAGCTCCTCTCAATGGTTCAACAAAATCCTGAAAAAATAAGACAGCACTACTCGAACATTTGTAAGGATTAGTCAAAACAAAATCACTCGTCGCATTCTTTTTCTTGTCTTTTTCTTTTGGGCTTTGTGCGACTTTTACCTCATATGTATTTTCGCTCACCAAATTTGGGCCGTTAATTTGACTTTTTTCACTCTCGGCCTCTTTACTCTCAGTCTTTTGTTTCTCACATCTCATATCCCTCTCACAAAATTTATCATCAATGTACAATTTCTGTAGAGGAGAAAGTGTTTCTAACGGAATGATAGGACAAGAATCAAATGAAGTGTTAGAATTACACTTACTTTCTTCGTGGGGAGGTGATGAGAGCATAGCAAGTGGACCTACTACTTCACACGAGGGATTAGAAGCATTGTCATCTTGTCTGATGTGTTCACTATCACTATCCTTTTGTTTGGGAGATGGTTCTTCTCTAATATCAACATTTGCACTACTCGAACATTTGTAAGGATTAGTCAAAACAAAATCACTCGTCGCGTTCTTTTTTTTGTCTTTTTCTTTTGGGCTTTGTGTGACTTTTACTTAATATGTATTTTCACTCACCAAATTTGGGCCGTTATTTTGACTTTTTTCACTCTCGGTGATATATGTATGGGGGCTAAAATGATGCATTGTAGCCAAAGAGTTGAAGCTGTTTTATAAGTCTGGAATTTTAGCCGACTTGCATCGAATTTTCGGATGGGATCCGGGCACTTTTGAGTCTACATGTCTTCTTCAAACATATTCGTCTGTCTCTTAGATTTCCAACGCATCTTGAAACGCATCAATCCGACATCGGGAGCTCAACTTATGTCCATTTTAGTGAAGACTGTGCGAGCAGAAATCTCCATACGGTTTTATCACGGGAAATATTATTTATTACGGATTTTCAATAATTTTATTGATTATTTGTACTTAAATTTAATCTAGGATTCTTTATGAAGATATTTAGATGAATTAGGATTAGATTTGTTATTTATTTATTAGATTTTTAGGTTAGATAAAATTTGTTTATTTATTTTATTATTATCTTTAATTTTCCTAATTTAAGTTGAACTCTTCATTTGTAGCCTATTTAAAGGCATATTTGCTTCACTAATAAGAACAACATCATGAATTTATGAGTTGCAAAAACCTTTGGCCATGGGCCATTTTATTTTCAAGGTAGATAGATTTGCCTTGTTATTTTTCATATCATAAGTCTTCTTCAACGTAAGTTCGTCAAGTTCTTGTAATGGAGATCATCTTCACACTCTTGCTTGCCTAGGTAATTGCATCTAGGAGGGTGGGTTAGAGCCGCTTGCTTAGATAATTGCGTCTAAGAGGGTGCCGATGACAAAATATCCTACAACATCTATCTCGTCATCATCCATTCATCGGAGAGATTCGTACCGTTTGCAGGTGTTTGCCTATTCAATTGCGATTAGGAGGGTGCCAAGGACAAATCTATCCAACACCGCCACCATCAAATTCTTCCTATCTCGTTTCTACATCAAGATCATGCTTTATTATCGGTTTGCTGAACGTGGAGTTTGGGGTTTTCTCGGATCATATTAGTGAGTTTGCTAGATTAATTGTGATCTAGAGGGTTCCTAGATTTTGAGGTAATTCTTGGATCCTGGCTTCCGTAACACTCGGCCTCTTTACTCTCAGTCTTTTGTTTCTCACATCCCATATCCCTCTCACAAAATTTATCATCAATGTACAATTTCTGTAGAGGAGAAAGTGTTTCTAATGGAATGATTGGACAAGAATCAAATGAAGTGTTAGAATTACACTTACTTTCTTCGTGGGGAGGTGATGAGAGTATAGCAAGTGGACCTACTACTTCACATGAGGGATTATGATACATGCGTGAGCGGGGTTAAATTACTCATATTGGACAAGAAGCTGAATTTGTTTGATGCAAACAATAATGGCCAAAACAATGCACGCATAGGAGGTCAAAAATGATGCATCTTGGACAAGAAACTGAATCTGTTTGTGAAGTCTGGAAAGTCAGCTAAGTTGCAAAGAATTTTTGGACGGGATCCAGGAATTTATGGGTCAACATGTCTTCTTAAAACTTGTCCGGCTGCAAATTATCTTTCCAACGCATCTTGAAACGCCTCAATCGGACATCTGGATCTCAAGATACGTCTATTTTAGCGAAGACAGCGCATGCAGAAATTCCTATACGGGATTTTTGGATAATTACGAATTTTCAAGATTTTATTTGATTATTTGTAATTTAAATCAATATAGGATTCTACAATATCTATTAGGATCAGATTTATTTGACTAGGATTTTATTTTTAGCATTTATTTATTATTAGAAGTTACTTATCTAATTAGGAGATTAGATTTTAGCATTTATTTATTGTATTTAATTCCTAAGTTTAGTAGGATTAAAACTTCTCCATGACCTATATAAAGGAGGCTTCACCCACATTGTAATTGAGATTTCATTGATTAATAAAAAGTTATCTTTGGAGATTTTAGTATTCTTTGAGTTTGCAAGTGTTCGGTAAACTTGTCTAGAAGCCATCTTCAACATAAGATCATCGAGTTCTTGTGAGGGAGATCATCTTCACACTCTTGCTTGCCTAGGTAATTGCATCTAGGAGGGTGGGTTAGAGCCGCTTGAGGTTGCTTGCTTAGATAATTGAGTCTAAGAGGGTGCCGAGGACAAAACAAAATCAACAATTCGCAAGCCATCTTCATCTTCAACCTTCACACCATCTTCATCTTCAACCTTCACACCATCTTCCATAATTCCATAAACAAAGCTGGAATTTCCAGATTTGTTTTACTATCTTCTTCTTAATCTTTTTTCATCTTTTTATTTAGATTCTTATTTCTTATCATCTAATCCTTCACTTGTCTTTCTTTCTTTAATTTTCCAGCCTCGAATCTGAAATTTTCAAGAAAAGCCCTTCTATTTTCTCTTGAATTTTCAGATCTGCCCATACTTTCTTGATTGAGTCTAGAGCTCCTAGTTCTTGCTACAACTTGATTGAAGGCTTCCAAATCCAAGATTGCGCTACTCTATCATTTGATATCAGATTTGGGACGATTCTTGACAAGAATTTTGGCGTTTTTGGGTGAAAAACTCGAAAATTAGGGAAAATTCGTCAAATTCAAACGAGCGAATTTTGAGCTGAAAATTTCCAGTTCAGATCTACACCTTTGGAGGAGTCACCACATAAAATTTCAGAATTTTTTGACATCGGGAACACCTCGAACGAAGTAGATCAAGTTGCTGCAAAATTCTAGGTTTTTTTGGGATTTTTCTAATTTTCTTTCATTCTTAGCCATTAATTTTCGTTTGTTTTAGCTTTTATTGCTTCTTACACATCTTCTAACACCTTCTTGTTTCCTTGTGTTAGTAGGACTAAAAGTTGCATACTCTTCTTTCTCCTTGCAACTATAATTCTATTGGTGTCTAACCTTTTCTTTGGATTCTTAAAGCAATTAGGATGTTTTATTCTCTTTTCAACACTCGTTATCGTATACCAATAAATATTTTTCGGTCACGGTGTAAGATACAAGGTAATCTATGTTCTTTAATTATTGATGGTGATAGTCGTGTAAACTTAGTGAGTATCTTCATTGTTGATGCACTCGATCTACCATGCCAAGAACACCCTAAGCCGTATCATCTTCAAGGGTTTAATAGCGGACCGGATATGAAGATAACTGAATTTTGTTTAATCTCTTTTACTCTTGGAAGTTATTGTGATGATGTTTGGTGTGACGTGGTTCCTATGGAAGTCACCCACTTGCTATTAGGAAGACCTTGGAAAAATGATCGGGGCGCTGTCCATCGAATCAATACAAATGGATACTCGGTTGTGCACCAAGGCCAGAAGCTCTCGTTTGCTACAATAGAGCCGGAAAAAGTAGATGAAGAAATAGCAAAAGCAAAAAAACAGTGTGAGAGGATAAAACGTAAAATATTGGAAGCATAAAAGGCTGAATCAATTAACCACACAAAGGCAACCAACCATGAAGACATCCCAAAACCAGAAGGTACACATGATTCTCTTCGTACTTCTACTTCTAGCATTTGTGCAAATGTTGATATTGGAGAAGAACCATCTCCCAAACAAAAGGATAGTGATAGTGAACACATTAGACAAGATGAAAATGCTTATAATCCCTTGTGTGAAGTAGTAGGTCCACTTGCTATACTCTCCTCACCTCCCCACGAAGAAAGTAAGTGTAATTCTAACCCTTCATTTGATTCTTGTCCTATCATTCCGTTAGAAACACTTTCTCCTCTACAGAAATTGTACATTGATGATAAATTTTATGAGAGGGATATGGGATGTGAGATACAAAAGACTGAGAGTAAAGAGGCCGAGAGTGAAAAAAGTCAAATTAATGGCCCAAATTTGTTGAGTGAAAATACATATGAGGTAAAAGTCACACAAAGCCAAAAGAAAAAGACAAGAAAAAGAACGTGATGAGTGATTTCGTTTTGACTAGTCATTACAAATGTTCGAGTAGTGTTGTCTTATTTTTTCAGGATTTTGTAGAACCATTGAGAGGAGCTCAATTAGATCACTCCACATACAACAAAGAAGCCTTTTCAATTGAAGTTGATGATTGTTCTCTCATTGCCGATTTAGATTCGAGGACGAATCCTTTTGAGGAGTGGGGGAATGATACATGCATGAGCGGGGTTAAATTACTCATATTGGACAAGAAGCTGAATTTATTCGATGCAAACAATAATGGCCAAAACAATGCACGCATAGGAGGTCAAAAACGATACATCTTGGACAAGAAACTGAATCTGTTTGTGAAGTCTGGAAAGTCAGCTAACTTGCAACGAATTTTTGGATGGGATCCAGGAATTTATGGGTCAACATGTCTTCTTAAAACTTGTCCGGCCGCAAATTATCTTTCCAACGCATCTTGAAACGCCTCAATCGGACATATGGATCTCAAGATACGTCTATTTTAGCGAAGACAGCGCATGCAGAAATTCCTATACGGGATTAATACGGGATTTCTGGATAATTACGAATTTTCAAGATTTTATTTGATTATTTGTAATTTAAATCAATATAGGATTCTGCAATATCTATTATGATCAGATTTATTTGACTAGAATTTTATTTTTAGCATTTATTTATTATTAAAAGTTACTTATCTAATTAGGAGATTAGATTTTAGCATTTATTTATTGTATTTAATTCCTAAGTTTAGTAGGATTAAAACTTCTCCATGGCCTATATAAAGGAGGCTTCACCCACATTGTAATAGAGATTTCATTGATTAATAAAAGGTTATCTTTGGAGATTTTAGTATTCTTTGAGTTTGCAAGTGTTCGGTAAACTTTCTAGAAGCTATCTTCAACATAAGATCATCGAGTTCTTGTGAGGGAGATCATCTTCACACTCTTGCTTGCCTAGGTAATTGCATCTAGGAGGGTGGGTTAGAGCCGCTTGAGGTTGCTTGCTTAGATAATTGAGTCTAAAAGGGTGCCGAGGACAAAACAAAATCAACAATTCGCAAGCCATCTTCATCTTCAACCTTCACACTATCATCCATAATTCCATAAACAAAGCTGGAATTTCCAGATTTGTTTTACCTATCTTCTTCTTAATCTTTTTTCATCTTTTTATTTAGATTCTTATTTCTTATCATCTAATCCTTCACTTGTCTTTCTTTCTTTAATTTTCCAGCCTCGAATCTGAAATTTTCAAGAAAAACCCTTCTATTTTCTCTTGAATTTTCAGATCTGCCCATACTTTCTTGATTGAGTCTAGAGCACCTAGTTCTTGCTACAACTTGATTGAAGGCTTCCAAATCCAAGATTGCGCTACTCTATCAGATTAGAAGCATTGTCATCTTGTCTAATGTGTTCACTATCACTATCCTTTTGTTTGGGAGATGGTTCTTCTCCAATATCAACATTTGCACAAATACTAGAAGTAGAAGTACGAAGAGAATCATGTGTACCTTCTAGTTTTGGGATGTCTTCATGGTTGGTTGCCTTTGTGAGGTCAATTGTTTTAGCCTTTTGTGCTTCCAATCTTTTTCGTTTTATCCTCTCACACAGTTTTTTTGCTTTCGCTATTTCTTCATCTACTTTTTCCGGCTCTATTGTAGCAAACGAGAGCTTCTGTCCTTGGTGCACAACCGAGTATCCATTTGTATTGATTCGATGGACAGCGCCACGATCATTTTTCCAAGGTCTTCCTAATAGCAAGTGGGTGACTTCCATAGGAACCACGTCACACCATACATCATCACAATTGCTTCCAAGAGTAAAAGAGATTAAACAGCATTCGATTACCTTCATATCTGGTCCGCTATTAAACCCTTGAAGATGATACGGCTTAGGGTGTTCTTGGCATGGTAGATCGAGTGCATCAACAATGAAACTGCTCACTAAGTTTACACGACTGTCACCATCAATAATTAAAGAACATAGAATTCCTTGTATCTTACATCGTGACCGAAAAATATTTATTGGTATACGATAACGAGTGTTGAAAAGAGAACAGAACACCCTAATTGCTTTAAGAATCCAAAGAAAAGGTTAGACACCAATAGAATTATAGTTGCAAGGAGAAAGAAGACTGTGCAACTTTTAGTCCTACTAACACAGGGAAACAAGAACGTGTTAGAAGATGTGTAAGAAGCAATAAAAGCTTAAAACAAACGAAAACTAATGTCTAATACTGAAAGAAAATTAGAAAACCCCGAAAACCCTAGAATTTTGCAGTAACTTGATCTACTTCGTATGAGGTGTTCCCGAAGTCAAAAAATTCTGAAATTTTATGTGGTGACTCCTCCAAGAGTGTAGATCTGATTTGGAAATTTTCAGCTCAAAATTCGCTCGTTTGAATTTGACGAATTTTCCCTAATTTTCGAGTTTTTCACCCCAAAAACGCCAAAATTCTTGTTAAGAATCATCCCATATCTGATACCAAATGATAGAGTAGCGCAATCTTGGATTTGGAAGCCTTCAATCAAGTTGTTGCAAGAACTATGAGCTCTAGACTCAATCAAGAATGTTATGGGCAGATCTGAAAATTCAAGAGAAAAGAGAATGACTTTTCATGGAAATTTCAGATTTAAGGTTCGAAATTCAAAGAAACAAAGAAAAGAAGGAAAATTAGAAGATGATTAAGAAGAATAAAAGTAAAAAGATTGAAAAAGAATAAGATGGGGATAGATAAAACAAATCTGAAATTTCCAGCTTTGTTTATGGCTTGTAGAGATGGCGTGAAGGTTGAAGATGAAGATGAAGATGGCTTGCGATTTGTTGTTTTGTCCTCGGCACCGTCTTAGACTAAATTATCTAAGCAATCATCCTTAAGCGACTCTAACCCACCCTCCTAGATGCAATTACCTAGGCAAGCAAGAGCGTGAAGATGATCTCCCTCACAAGAACTCGATGATCTTATGTTGAAGATGGCTTCTAGACAAGTTTACCGAACACTTGCAAACTCAAAGAATACTAAAATCTCCAAAGAGAACTTTTTATTAATCAATGAAATCCCTCCAACAAAGAAGAAAACATCATCCTTTTATAGATGAATGATGGCTTTAACCTAAACCTAAGAATGAATAAAATAAACAAACAAATTTGGTCCATTAAATTGGACTTGATCTAACGGCTTGGGAGAAGGGTGGCTGGTTCCTAAAGTATATAAAACCCTTGAAACATAATTTAAATGTTAATAATTAGGTTGGGGTAAGTTTAATTCGTCCAAAGCCTTATATGTTAGCTTTTGGGCTGAATTTTACAAAATCTCGTAATAATCCCGTATCCAGTTTTCTGCATGCGCAGTCTTCAGTAATTTGGACGTATCTTGAGTTCCCGATGTCCGATTGACGCGTTTCAAGATGCGTTAAAAAGGTAACTGAATGAAAGACAATTTGTTAGGAGACAACTCGACCCAGAAATGCCTGGATTCCATCCGAAAACTCATTGCAAGTTAGCTGACTTTCCAGACTTCACAAACAGATTCAATTTCTTGTCCAAGATGCATCGTTTTTGACCTCCTATGCGTGCATTGTTTTGGCCATTATTGTTTGCATCGAACAAATTCAGCTTCTTGTCCAATGAGTAATTTAACCCCGCTCATGCATGTATCACTTAGTGTGAATGGATTTAACTAAGTCCGCTTTCTTTTTGCCATCTAAGCTGCTAATATTATCAATAGGTAAAGGAACAAGCTCTAATGTAGTTAAGGGGTTAAAGCCATAAACTAATTCAAATGGAGAATAACCGGTGGATGAATGAATAGAACGTTTGTAGGCAAACTCTACAAAAGGTAGATATTCTTCCCAAGTTTTTATGTTCTTACTGACAACGGTTCTGAGTAATGCACCTAAGATCCGATTTATTACCTTGGTTTGTCCATCCGTATGTGGGTGACAAGTAGTAGAATAAAGAAGTTTGGTACCTATATTTCCCCACAAAACCTTCCAAAAATGGCTTATGAACTTTGCATCTCTATCGGAAACGATGGTGCGTGGAATTCCATGAAGTCGTACTACTTCTCTAAAGAAGAGATCGGCTACATGTGTTGCATCATCCGTTTTATGGCATGGTATGAAGTGAGCCATCTTTGAAAACCTGTCGACCACAACAAAAATACTATCTCGACCCTTTTTGGTACGAGGTAATCCAAGAATAAAGTCCATAGATAAATCGACCCAAGGGAAAGAAGGGATAGGAAGGGGTGTATATAAACCGTTAGGACATACCTTAGATTTTGCTTGTTTACATACGATGCAAGATGCACATACCTTTTTCATGGTTTTCCTCATATGTGGCCAAAAAAATGCTCCATTACCATGTCTAACATTTTGGAGATGCCAAAGTGCCCAATAAGCCTCCGGAGTGTGATTCATGGACTAGCAATTCTCTAATGGAGCCTTGTGGTATACACCTGTTTATTCGGAAAAGAAACCCATCTACAAGATAAAACTTGTTAAAAACACCTTTTAAACAATGAGTATAAATTTCATTGAAATCTGGATCATTAAGATACAATTGCTTTATATGTTCGAATCCCAATATAGTAGCATGCATTTGAGTAATTAGGGTATAGCTTCTAGATAGTGCATCTGCTACTACATTATCCTTACCTTTTTTGTACTTGATCACATAAGGGAATGTTTCAATAAACTCCACCCACCGAACATGTCTCTTGCTCAAATTACCTTGGCCGTTTAGCCACTTCAATGATTCGTGGTCGGTGTGTATGATGAACTCCTTTGGAAGAAGGTAGTGTTGCCAAACTTCAAGTGCACGAACTAATGCAAGGAGCTCTTTATCATAAGTTGAGTAGTTCAAATGTGCTCCTTTTAACTTCTCGCTAAAGTAAGCGATTGGTTGTTTTTCATGTAAAAGAACTGAGCCTATGCCTATCCGGAGGCATCACATTCTAACTCAAAAGTTTAGAAAAATCGGGAAGACGAAGAATTGGGGCAGTACAAAGTTTACCTTTTAGTGTTTGGAAGGCTTGTTCTTGTGCCTCACCCCAATGAAAACCTACCGTTTTTTATGATATCTGTCAATGGTGCGGCAATGGTAGAGAAATCCTTGACAAAGCGATGGTAGAAGCTTGCTAGGCCATGGAAGGATCTCACCTCGGTTATGGATGATGGCGTGGGCCATTCTTGAATTGCTTTGACTTTTTCATTGTCAACATGGATACCCTGTGCACTTACTATAAAGCCTAGAAAACTAAGACTTTCACTACAAAACACACACTTTTTCATGTTAGCATATAATTGTTATCTTCGGAGAACTTCGAAGACCGATCTCACATGAAAGATATGTAAATCAAAAGAATAAGAGTAGATAAGAATATCATCGAAATAAACAACAACAAACTTACCTCTAAACTCCCGAAGAACATGGTTCATCAATCTCATGAATATGCTAGGGGCATTGGTCAAACCAAATGGCATAATTGTCCATTCATATAAACTGAACTTGGTATTGAAAGCGGTTTTCCATTCATCTCCTTCTTTCATTCAAATTTGATTATAACCACTCTTCAAATCAATCTTGGTGAAAATGCATACGCCGTAGAGTTTATCAAGCATGTCATCTAATCGTGGAATAGGATGCCTATACTTGATTGTTATTAGGTTGATCGGTCGACAATCGACACACATTCTATATGAACCATCTTTCTTTGGCACCAAAAGTACTAGAACGACACAAGGGCTTAAACTCTCATGAATGTAGCCTTTGTTGAGTAGTTCTTCCACTTGCTTTTCTAACTCCTTGGTTTCGTCGGGATTACATCTATATGCTGGTCTATTTGGAATAGAAGAACCCGGAATTAGGTTAATTTGATGTTCAATTCCTCTTAAGGGTGGCAAACCGTCAGGTGGATCACCTAAAACATCATTGAAGTCCTCCAAAAGAGAAACAAACACACTAGGCAAACTTTTGTTATTGTTAGTGATAGAAAAAAATTGTTCCCTAAAGCAGATGAGGATGCAAGGCTGTTTAAGGAAGGGGGCTTCCTCACTTCTTTTTCTCTCGCATAAATATTTTGAGACACTCTTTTTTTTTCTCACATTTAGGATCACTCACCACCGCTGGGCCTATACTTATTTGGCTTTTATCACTACTGGCCTCTTTTGTATTTGCCTTTTGTTTTTCATTACTTTTTCTTTTTCATATTTTTTTATTCCCACCTCCTCACAAAACTTCTTCATTCACATCTGATCTTTGTACACCTCTTTTGGATCGAGTGGAGCCAAGGTATACTTTTTGCCATGGTATACAAAGGAATACTTATTTAACTTACCATGGTGAGTCACATCACGGTCATACTGCCATGGTCGTCCTAAAAGTAAGTGAGATGCTTGTATAGGGATAACATCACACCAAACGTCATCACAATATATACCCATAGTAAAAGTGATTAAGGCACGTTTGTTTACCTTTAATTCTGACCCTTTATGAAGCCATTGGAGATAATATGGCTTTGGATGGCGTTGACAAGGTAGGTCAAGTGCATCAACTAGATAGCTGCTCATCACATTCGCACAACTTTTGCTATCAATGATGACAAAATATAGTTTGCCTCTAATCAAACATCTTGTGTGGAAAATATTTGTTCTTTGCATCTCCACATCGTCGATTGCTTGGATATTAAGTGAACTTTGAATCACCAAGCTTTTAGGATCAGGTTCATCACTGGAGTAACCACCGACGATGAATTCATTGTCGGAAAATTCCCCTCCGACTCGGATGAGTAGCTCCCACCTTCTCGAATAAGAAAGAGTCTTGTATTCGGGCAGTCTCTTTTATAGTGTCCATGACCGTTGCACTTGAAGCATACAATCTCTCGAGTTTGTTTGAGTGTTTGTGTGTTTTTCGCCAACATGGGGGTTTTGTCTTGGTTTTGTCCAGTGACTTGGATGTTTCAATTTTCTGCTTTGGTCTACTTGAGTCAAGCAAAGGTTTAGAAGAATTAGAATGAGATAAAGGTTGAGTGATACCTTTGTCATAGTGATAATTCTTTTGTCGATATCGTTGTCTATCTTTGATGCGCTTTTCAATTGTAATGGCGAATTGGAATGCCTCTTGAAGGGTGTAGTAGGTTTTGAGTTCAAGTACTTCAAGAATGTTGTCATTGAGTCTGACAACAAACCTAGTTATTGTATCCTCTTCATCCTCTTTGATATCGGCTCTTTGCATCAATGATTCCATCTCTTTGAGATACTCATCAACAGTCCTGTAGCCTTGTCGGATTCTTTGTAACTTTTTTTGATCCCTCGCCGATATAACGGGGGAACGAATCGTTCTCGCATGACTTCTTTAAGTTCTCCCCATGAGGTTATCTTGGCTTCTCCATTGAGACGCTGATTGCGAACCAATTGGGACCACCAAATGGATGCGTATTCAATGAATTCGAGAGTCAACAGTGGAACTTGATCCTCTTCGGGGCATTGATAATACTCGAATAGAAGATCAACTCGATTTTCCCAGTCACAATAAGCATTAGGGTCATACCTTCCTTGAAAATGTTGTACAGTGATTTTTGGTTTGGCTAAGGTGTTTGTTGCTCGTCTCGGCTCTATGCGAGGATTGTGCCCATGCAGGGGTGATACATGCATAGCAGGGTTAAATTACTCATATTGGACAAGAAGCTGAATTTTTTCGATGCAAACAATAATGGCCAAAACAATGCACGCATAGGAGGTCAAAAACGATGCATTTTGGACAAGAAACTGAATCTGTTTGTGAAGTCTGGAAAGTCAGCTAAATTGCGACGAGTTTTCGGATGGGATCCAGGCATTTCTGGGTTGAGTTGTCTCCTAACAAATTGTCCTTCATTCAGTTACCTTTCCAACGCATCTTGAAACGCGTCAATCGGACATCGGGAACTCAAGATACGTCCAATTTACTGAAGATTGCGCATGCAGAAAACTGGATACGGGATTATTACGGGATTTTGTAAAATTCAGCCCAAAAGCTAACATATAAGGCTTTGGACGAATTAAACTTAGCCCAATATATTTATTATCATTTAAATTGATGTTTTTAGGGTTTTATATACTTTAGGAACCAGCCACCCAGCCTTTATCAGCTTATCATTTGCCTTATCACCCTATTCCTTGCCACACATGCACAAGGAGTTTAAAGGCTGTTATTTTATTATTATTTTTAATTAGATTAGGTTTTCCTTGTTTTAGTAGAAGTTAAATTACTTTGTCTATCCTTCACCTATAAAAGGATGAAGCCTCAATCATTGTAAGACAGATTTTCTTTGATTTATGAAATATTTAGTGAGTTTATTTTTGCAAGTGCTGATTACTTGTGCCTACGAAGTATTCTTCAACATAAGTTCGACGAGTTCTTGTGAGGGAGATCATCTTCAAGTTAAATTACTCTTGCTTGCCTAGATAATCGCGTCTAGGAGGGTGGGTTAAACCTGCTTGAGGTTGCTTGCTTATATAATTGAGTCTAAGAGGGTGCTGAGGACAAAACAACATCAACAATTCACAAGCCATCTTCATCTTCAACCTTCACACCATCTTCCATAATTCTAATAACAAAGCTGGAATTTTCATATTTGTTTTACCTATCTTCTTCTTAATATTTTCTCATCTTTTTATTTATATTCCTATTTCTTATCATTTAATCCTTCATCTCGTCTTTCTTTCTTTAATTTTCCAGCCTTGAATCTGAAAAAGTCAAGAAAATCCCTTCTCTTTTCTCTTGAATTTTCAGACCTGCCCAAACTTCCTTGATTGACTCTAGAGCTCCTAGTTCTTGCAACAACTTGTTTTGAAGGCTCCCAAATCCAAGATTGCGCTACTCTATCATTTGGTATCAGATTTGGGACGATTCTTGACAAGAATTTTGGCGTTTTGGGGTGAAAAACTCGAAAATTAGGGAAAATTTGTCAAATTCAAACGAGCGAATTTTGAGCTGAAAATTTCCAGATCAGATCTACACCTTGGGAGGAGTCACCACATAAAATTTCAGATTTTTTTAACATCGGAAACACCTCGAACGAAGTAGATCAAGTTGTTATAAAATTCTAGGGTTTTCGGGGTTTTTCTAATTTTCTTTCATTCTTAGCCATTAGTTTTCGTTTGTTTTAGCTTTTATTGCTTCTTACACATCTTCTAACACCTTCTTGTTTCCTTTGTGTTAGTAGGACTAAAAGTTGCATACTCTTCTTTCTCCTTGCAACTATAATTCTATTGGTGTCTAACATTTTCTTTGGATTCTTAAAGCAATTAGGATGTTTTATTCTCTTTTCAACACTCGTTATCGTATACCAATAAATATTTTTCGGTCACGATGTAAGATACAAGGTAATCTATGTTCTTTAATTATTGATGGTGACAGTCGTGTAAACTTAGTGAGTAGCTTCATTGTTGATGCACTCGATCTACCATGCCAAGAACACCCTAAGCCGTATCATCTTCAAGGGTTTAATAGCGGACCGGATATGAAGGTAACCGAACGTTGTTTAATCTCTTTTATTCTTGGAAGCTATTGTGATGATGTATGGTGTGACGTGGTCCCTATGGAAGTCACCCACTTGCTATTAGGAAGACCTTGGAAAAATGATCGTGGCGTTGTCCATCGAATCAATACAAATGAATACTCAGTTGTGCACCAAGGCCAGAAGCTCTCGTTTGCTACAATAGAGCCGGAAAAAGTAGATGAAGAAATAGAGAAAGCAAAAAAACAGTGTGAGAAGATGAAACGAAAAAGTTTGGAAGCGCAAAAGGTTGAATCAATTGACCACACAAAGGCAACCAACCATGAAGACATCCCAAAACCAGAAGGTACACATGATTCTCTTCGTACTTCTACTTCTAGCATTTGTGCAAATGTTGATATTGGAGAAGAACCATCTCCCAAACAAAAGGATAGTGATGGTGAACACATTAGACAAGATGACAATGCTTCTAATCCCTCATGTGAAGTAGTAGGTCCACTTGCTATATTCTCATCACCTCCCCACGAAGAAAGTAAGTGTAATTCTAACCCTTCATTTGATTCTTGTCCTATCATTCCGTTAGAAACACTTTCTCCTCTACAGAAATTGTACATTGATGATAAATTTTATGAGAGGGATATGGGATGTGAGATACAAAAGACTGAGAGTAAAGAGGCCAAGAGTGGAAAAAGTCAAATTAATGGTCCAAATTTGGTGAGTGAAAATACATATGAGGTAAAAGTCACATAAAACCCAAAACAAAAAGACAAGAAAAAGAACTCGACGAGTGATTTTGTTTTGACTAATCATTACAAATGTTCGAGTAGTGTTATCTTATATTTTCATGATTTTGTTGAATCATTGAGAGGAGCTCAATTAGATCACTCCACATACAACAAAGAAGCCTTTTCAATCGAAGTTGATGATTGTTCTCTCATTGCCGATTTAGATTCGAGGACGAATCCTTTTGAGGAGTGGGGGAATGATACATGCATGAGCAGGGTTAAATTACTCATATTGGACAAGAAGCTGAATTTGTTCGATGCAAACAATAATGGCCAAAACAATGCACGCATAGGAGGTCAAAAACGATGCATTTTGGACAAGAAACTGAATCTGTTTGTGAAGTCTGGAAAGTCAGCTAAATTGCGACGAGTTTTCGGATGGGATCCAGGGATTTCTGGGTTGAGTTGTCTCCTAACATATTGTCCGTCATTCAGTTACCTTTCCAACGCATCAATCGGACATCGGGAACTCAAGATACGTCCAATTTACTGAAGATTGCGCATGCAGAAAACTGGATACGGGATTATTACGGGATTTTGTAAAATTCAGCCCAAAAGCTAACATATAAGGCTTTGGACGAATTAAACTTAGCCCAATATATTTATTATCATTTAAATTGATGTTTTTAGGGTTTTATATACTTTAGGAACCAGCCACCCAGCCTTTATCAGCTTATCACTTGCCTTATCACCCTATTCCTTGCCACACATGCACAAGGAGTTTAAAGGTTGTTGTTTTATTATTATTTTTAATTAGATTAGGTTTTCCTTGTTTTAGTAGAAGTTAAATTACTTTGTCTATCCTTCACCTATAAAAGGATGAAGCCTCAATCATTGTAAGACATATTTTCTTTGATTTATGAAATATTTAGTGAGTTTATTTTTGCAAGTGCTGATTACTTGTGCCTTCGAAGTCTTCTTCAACATAAGTTCGACGAGTTCTTGTGAGGGAGATCATCTTCACACTCTTGCTTGCCTAGATAATCGCATCTAGGAGGGTGGGTTAGAGCCGCTTGAGGTTGCTTGCTTAGATAATTGAGTCTAAGAGGGTGCCGAGGAAAAAACAACATCAACAATTAACAAGACATCTTTATCTTCAACCTTCACACCATCTTCCATAATTCCAATAACAAAGCTGGAATTTTCATATTTGTTTTACCTATCTTCTTCTTAATATTTTCTCATCTTTTTATTTATATTCCTATTTCTTATCATCTAACCCTTCATCTCGTCTTTCTTTCTTTAATTTTCCAGCCTTGAATCTGAAAAATTCAAGAAAATCCCTTCTCTTTTCTCTTGAATTTTCAGACCTGCCCAAACTTCCTTGATTGAGTCTAGAGCTCCTAGTTCTTGCAACAACTTGATTTGAAGGCTTCCAAATCCAAGATTGCTCTACTCTATCAAGGGGGTTTTGGTGTCTATTCTGAATGAGAACAAGATTTGGACGCCTAGGCTCTTCAGTATCGCTTGCAATTGTAGTGGTTTCTAATCTCCCAATGGTTTGAGTGATTGCGGTTACGGTGTGCTCAAGCTTGGCTGCCAAAGAGGTTACAGTCCGTTCAAGTTTATTGAGAGTATCCGAAACTTCTTGAAGAGTCACTTCATGTGGTTCTTTATCGTTACTCGTTTCTGACATCCTGAAACACTCAGATTTAAACTGGTGAAAAGCAAAAGAAAACTAGAAATCTCACTAAACACTCAAAGGAATAAATATTTAGCAAGGCAAGTAAACCGATCTCGTGCTCTTTAAAGACCTTCATGCCACAAGTTAACAAGTTACAATCGGAGTTTAATCCTAACAATGAGTCATAATTGTACTAGGAGTCCAATGAAAGGCTTGACACCAATTGAATATAGTTGCAAGAAAGAAGGATTGGAATGCAACTTTTAGTCCTACTCACACCAGAAAAGAGAAGGTGTTAAATTGCGTAATAGAAGAAAGAAAAAACAAAACAAAGGAACTTAAGAAACTAAGAGTAGAAAAAAATTAGTAGAGAAAGATGATAACCCCAAAACCCATAAACAACTTGAAGGAAGAAATCCAATGTTGAATCCACTTCAATGTGATGCTTGTGGTGGTTGATGATGGTGATCTTGATGATTCTTGATGGTGGTTGGTGGCTAGGTATGAGCTTTCTCACTTTTCTTTCTTTTCTTTTTTTTTAATTTTTTTAATTTTTTCTCTTTTTTTCTTTTTACAAGGTAAATAAACTGAAAATAACGAAAATTGAAGAAAAAATAATGAAAATAGGGTTAAAGTATAGGGGGAAAACCCTAATTTGGCTAAAACTTTATCCACTTCGTTCGAGGTATTCCCGAAGTCCAAAAATTCTGAAATTTTGTGTGGTGACTCCACCAATGGTGTAGATCTGATCTGGAAAGTTTCAGCTCAAAATGACCTCGTTTGGTTTTGACGAATTTTCCCTAATTTTCAAGTTTTTTTCCCCAAAAACGCCAAAATTCTTGCCAAGAATCGTCCCAAATCTGATACCAAATGATAGAGTAGTGCAACCTTGGATTTGGAAGCCTTCAATCAAGTTGTTGCAAGAACTAGAAGCTCTAGACTCAATCAAGGAAGTTTGGGCAGATCTGAAAATTCAAGAGAAAAGAGAAGGGATTTTCTTGAAAATTTCAGATTCAAGGTTCAAAATTCAAAGAAACAAAGATAATAAGGAAAATTAGAAGATGATTAATAAGAACAAAAGTACAAAGATTGAAAAAGATTAAAATGAGGATAGATAAAACAAATCTGAAATTTTCAGCTTTGTTTATGGAATTATGGAAGATGGTGTGAAGGTTGAAGATGACTTGCGAATTGTTGATGTTGTTTTGTCCTCGGCACTCTCTTAGTCTCAATTATCTAAGCAAGCAACCTCAAGCGGCTCTAACCCACCCTCCTAGACGCGATTATCTAGGCAAGCAAGAGTGTGAAGATGATCTCCCTCATAGGAACTCGTCGAACTTATGTTGAAGAAGACTTCGAAGGCACAAGTAATCAGCACTTGCAAAAACAAACTCACTAAATATTTCATAAATCAAAGAAAATCTGTCTTACAATGATGGAGGCTTCATCCTTTTATATGTGAATGATAGACAAAGTAATTTAACTTCTACTAAAACAAGGAAAACTTAATCTAATTAAAAATAATAATAAAATAACAGCCTTTAAATCCTTCTGCTTGTGTGGCCAGGGATAGGCTGATAAGGCAAGTGATAAGCTGATAAGGGCTGGTTGCTTGGACAGCAAGTAAACTTGATGAAGGCTGGTTTGCTTGGGCATCAAGTAATGGGCTGATAAGAGCTGTTTTGATTGGG
This sequence comes from Hibiscus mutabilis, assembly GCA_019671005.1. Lineage (NCBI taxonomy): Eukaryota > Viridiplantae > Streptophyta > Magnoliopsida > Malvales > Malvaceae > Hibiscus > Hibiscus mutabilis. The sequence continues at coordinate 25,655,238 of CM033741.1, read as the reverse complement.
CAGCAAGTAAAAGTTGATAGGGCCTTTATTTGGACGAATTTAAGGGTATTTGGGCTGGTTTAGACGATAAGAAATTGGTTCTTGGGCAAGGAGGCATGTGTGGCTGTTTTAAAAGCTAACTAGGCCTAAAAACACTTGTAAATCCTAATTTGGGCTAAAAATAAAAATCTGACCCAATCTTTTATAGTAACAAGTATTGGGTCTAATTACAATAAAAATGGCTAATTAATGGACATCTAAAGGCTCATGGATATCCATCTCCAAAGGTGCAGCAAGTTCAGTTTTTGTGACCCAATTATTCTTGAAGGATGTTAAGGGTAGACTTCCTTCAAGAAATTCTTCTTTCTTAATGACAGCTTGTGATTTGCTCACGAATACTTGGACGGTCGAATTCAGCTTGTCCTTGATTAGCTTAGACTTGGCTCGGGTTATTGGGCCAAGTGGAAAAGTCAGTCCATCTTGTCCTTGGAATTGCCTTGTGGTACATGTATCAGTTGAGTTGCTACACTCTGGGAATTATCCAACTGAAGTGTTCCAGAAGCTTTAGGGCCTAGCTTTAACCTTTCTTTCAGGAACTGATAGTCGTTATTGGCTATCCGGTCCAATAATTTCAAAGCCTCTTTAGGATCTTTGATAAGATCTCGACTATGAGTTTTGAATCATATATGTGAATGCCCGATCGTGATTCTAGTAAGAACTCTGCAGTGCTTTGAATGTATTCTGAAATTACTCAAACAATAATGTAAGTAGAAATAGATAAATAAGAAATAGAAATAATGGGATGAAATGTAGAAGGGGTGTAGGAAGAGTGATAGTTGTGATTATGGAAGAAAAAAAAATAAAAGATGAAAATGTAGGTGAAGATGATGGGGTGTTGGCGTTAAGATGAAGAAATTCAAAGGATGGATTGTGACCCCCTAACTATAAAGAGTTAGGAACCATCAATATAATAAAGTGGAAATGAAGTGGTAGGATATGGAACGTGACCCACTAGCTATAGATGAGCTAGGAACCAACGCTATAACAAAAGGGAAATGGATGAAGACTACAAGACTAACTTGAAGCCGATAAAGTTCCACAAGAGAACAAGAATGAAAGCAATCTTTCAAAGATGTTTTATATATTCAAAGTGTGTCTTACAATGATCCTAAAGATGCCTATTTATAGTAGAAGTAGGCAGAATATGAAAAGGTGTTACAAGAAAGATGAATGCTCATCTTAATGCACTTGAATACACATGAATGCTTTGTCCTTTCTTCTCATCTTCAAAGCTGATTAGTTTAGACAAATTGAGGTTGAATTTAGTCATATTTTCGTCCAAATTAAGAAGGACTCTTGGGCTGCCTTGTTTTGCTATCATATGAAGAGAAAGGGGATGAATGTGGACAAGGATGAATGTAGACATCCTTGCTGTCCAGTTTAAGTGCAACTCTTCATCTTCCAAGCTGATTAATATGACTTGAATGTCATAAAAGGTGAGTTTCATCCAGCCTTCATTTCATGTCTCCTCAATGAATTTTGAAACCCCACTTGAATGGTGATAACATCAACCTTGAATGCCTTGAATTTGCTGAATTAAGATGGCCATCAATTGCTTGTCTCTTGGTAGAGAATGAAAGAACTCTTCCTTGGCTCAAATTCATTCAAATCATCCATGCATAAAATTCCCGTAATAAAAATTTCAGCCTGCACTGTCTTCAGTAAATCATTCGTATCTCAAGCTCCCGATATCGGATTGAGGTGATTCAAAAGGCATTGGAAAGCTAAGAGATGGAGGAATAACGTCCAATTGATTTCTAGATCCAAACACGTCTGTATCGCATCCAGAATTGGAAGACATTCTGCTGATATTCTTGCATCTGGTAAAACCGTTCATCTTCCCTCATGCACCTAGACACAAAGGTAAACTTTATTCAATCTTTAATTGAAAACATGCATGTAAACAATTAAGAGTTAGTTTAATAAATGAGCTAGTTTGATGAATGAACTAGTTTAATTAATGAACTAACTTTATTCAATGAACTAATAATCTTGAATGAACTAGTTTAATCAATGAACTACTTAGTTAAATGAAGTGTATAACTAAATGAACTACATGTTTAAATGCAACGCATGCTTTAATGAACAACATGTTTATTGAATGCAATGAATGTTATGCAAACTTTAAATACTCATGCAAATTCATGCATAAGCAAAGTAAAGTGTTCCTCCTTATTATTTCTTCTTTCTCACGTCCCAAGCTTGATGTAAACATATTTTCCATGGCTGCTTGGAACTCCTTGGCCCTTGCTCGAGTAATGGGGCCACCCGGTACTTCTCTGGGTCTTTGCCATTGACGTTCATATCAGTCCCTCCCTCTTTAAGGCGATTTGTCCCCAAATCGTCATCTACATCATAAGGAGATAGGTCAGCAACATTGAAGGTTGCACTAACATTAAACTCACCTGGAAGATCTAATTGATAGGCATTGTCATTGATCTTCTTGACTATTTGGAATGGTCCATCTCCCGAGGCATTAATTTGGACTTTCGTTGAGCCGGGAACCTTTCTTTCCTCATGTGCAGCCACACCCAATCCCTGGCTCAAAGAAAATTCGCTTACGACCCTTATTTGCTTGCTGCTCATATTGCTTGGTTCGTTTTTCAATGTTCTCCCGCACTTGTTGATGAAGCTTCTTAACAAATTCAGCTTTATTAAGTCCATCTTTATTCACAATTTGATCAGCGGGTAATGGTAACAAGTCTATCGGTGTTAATGGATTGAATCCATACACCACTTCAAAAGCGCGCGCCTGTAGTACTATGGATGGATCGAACGGTTGTATGCAAACTCCACATGTGGTAAACTCTCCTCCCATGTTTTCAAATTCTTCCTAATGATGGATCAAGTAACATAGAAAGTACTCGGTTCACCACTTCAGTTTGGCCATCCGTTTGAGGGTGGCAAGTGGTGGAGAATAGTAACTTAGTACCAATCTTACTCCATAGGGCTCTCCAAAAGTGACTTAAGAACTTCACATCCCGATCAGACACAATAGTTCTTGGTATGCCATGTAACCTTAAGATTTCCCTGAAAAACAAAGTAGCAATATGTGAGGCATCATTAGTTTTGTTACAGGGAATGAAATGAGCCATTTTGGAGAATCTATCCACAACTACAAAGATGGAATCTTTGTTATTCTTGGTACGTGGAAGCCCTAGCACAAAATCCATTGAAATATCCATCCATGGTGCTTCCGGTATGGGTAGTGGTGTGTAAAGTCCATGTGGCATGACTTTAGATTTGGCCTTCCTGCAAGTGATGCATCGCTCACACAACCTCTCCACATCTCGTTTCATTTTAGGCCAATATAGGTGCTCTTGAAGTATAGCCAAAGTCTTTGCTATCCCAAAATGTCCCATTAATCCTCCTCCATGAGCTTCCTTAGTTAGCAATTCACGCATGGAACCTTGAGGGATGCATAGTCTTCCTTCCTTAAATAGGAAACCATCATGCTTATAGTATTTTTCAATTGACCTTTTCTCACAAGCTTTTTAAATCTCTCCAAAATCGAGTCAGAGACATATAAGTCTTTAATAAAAACAAAACCCAATAACTTAGATTCCAAAGTGTTTAAAAGAATATACCTCCGTGACAATGCATCGGCAACTATATTCTCCTTACCTTTCTTGTACTTGATAACATATGGGAAAGTTTCAAGAAACTCCACCCATTTGGCATGCCTTTTGTTGAGTTTATGCTGCCCCCGGATATGTTTCAATGCCTCATGATCAGTGTGAATGATGAACTCCTTAGGCCAAAGGTAATGTTGCCATGTTTCCATTGCCCTCACAAGAGCATACATCTCCTTGTCATAGGTAGGGTAATTAAGCGTAGCTCCACTTAATTTTTCACTGAAATAGGCTATAGAACGTCCACCTTGAGACAAAACTACTCCAATTCCTACACCTGATGCATCACATTCAATTTCAAAAGTTAGATTAAAATCAGGTAGAGCAAGTAAAGGGGCATGTATTAAACAATCTTTAATGCTATTAAAGGACTTCTCTTGATCTTCCCCCCAAAAGAATTTAGAATTCTTCTTAATAACACTTGTTAGTGGGGCGGCTATGGTGCTGAAGTTGGGGACGAATCTTCGATAAAAACTTGCAAGTCCATGGAAGCTCCTAACTTGAGAAATGCTTGCTGGTCGTGGCCACTCTTCAATGGCTTTAACCTTCTCTTTGTCCACCTCCAAGCCTTCAGAACTCACAACGAAACCTAGGAAAACAACCTGTCAAGTACAAAATGTACATTTTTGTAAGTTAGCAAACAGTTTTTCCTTCCTCAAAACTAGCAAAACTGACCTTAAATGTTGAACATGTTCTTCCATGGTTTTACTATAGATTAGAATGTCATCAAAGTAAACCACACAAAACTTACCCAAGAATGGCCTAAGAACATGATTCATTAACCTCATAAACGTGCTTGGAGCATTAGTTAAGCCAAAAGGCATAACCAACCACTCATAAAGGCCTTGCTTAGTTTTGAATGCTGTTTTCCACTCATCACCTTCCCGCATTCGTATTTGGTGGTAACCACTTTTAAGATCAATCTTGGAAAAGAGGTTAGAACCACTAAGCTCATCTAACATGTCATCTAAGCGAGGAATAGGGTGACGATACTTTACCGTAATTTTGTTTACCGCTCGGCAGTCCACACACATGCGCCAAGTTCCATCCTTCTTTGGCACAAGTAGAACTGCACGGCACATGGGCTAAGGCTTTCCCTCACGTAGCCTTTTGACATCAACTCAGATACTTGCCTTTGCAACTCCTTAGTTTCTTGGGGTTGCTTCGCACGCTGGTCGGTTTGGAATGACGGCTCTGGGAACAAAGTCTATTTGATGTTCTATGCCACGAATAGGTGGCAGTCCACTTGGTATTTCCTCCGGAAATAGGTCATCAAACTCCTGCAATAAAGACACAACAAAAGCAGGCAAATTTTGATCAAGGTAGTTAGTATTCAAGAAATTTTCCTTGTACATGAGCACAAGTGCTTCCTTTGCTGTCATTAAACTCTTTTCAACTCTCTCTCTTTAGAAAGAATGCTGATTTTCCTTCCTCATTTTGATCACACTCCTTTGCTTTTACCTCCATTTTGGTCTCTCTCTCTTTGGCTTTTTCAATTTTTCCTCTCAATAAAATTTGGTCTTCATGTATTTGTTTTGGAGAAAGTGGGGCTAAAGTGATCTTCTTTGCTTCATGGGTGAACGTATACCGGTTGGTATACCCGTCATGGATCACTCGCCTATCAAATTGCCAAGGCCTTCCAAGTAATAAATGGCTTGCGTGCATTGGAACGACATCGCATAATACCTCGTCTTTGTACTTCCCAATAGAGAAAACAATTCGAACTTGTTTGGTCACCTTGAGTTCTCCTCCATCGTTGAGCCATTGTAGCTTATAAGGTTGTGGATGCTTTGTTGTTGCCAAGCCAAGTGTATCTACCATTAAGGTACTAGCAACATTAGTGCAACTACCACCATCAATAATAACAAAGCATACCTTTCCTCCAACATGGCAACGAGTATGGAAGATATTTTCTCGTTGTTCATTTCCTCCAACGGATTGTACGTTTAGGCTTCTTTTGACAACAAGAACCTCTCCTTCCACGCCATACTCTAATTCTTCTTCTTCGATGGCAACATCTTCATTCTCATCCTCTTCTTGTTCCGATTCAACTTCTCCATCATCTCGAAGAAGCATGGTGTTGCGGTTCGGACATTGGCTTGCAATGTGTCCACGCCCCAAACACTTAAAACATTGTATGTCACGGAACGATTTGGAGTAGCGGTAGTCTTACCCTTGCTGGTTTCGCAATGGGCTTACTTCCTTTCGGTGGTCCTCCTTTTTCGTGGGGACGGTATTGGAGGAGTCTTCTTGTATGAACTTTGCCCCATTTTGATGTTGAACTCCCATAAGATCGTGTGGCACCCTTTCTTTTGAGCTGTTTTTCCACTTTCATGGCCATATGCACCATGTCTTCCATCTCCACATAATGTTGCAACTCGACCACGTTCGCAATGTCCGGATTTAGTCCCGCTAGGAATCTTGCCATTGTGGCTTCTCGATCCTCGTCGATGTTGGCTCGAATCATGGACACCTCCATCTCTTTGTAGTAATCTTCAACACTTTGTTTACCTTGTGAAAGATTTTGAAGACGGTTGAATAACTCTCGATGGTAGTGGGTTGGAATGAATCGCCTTCGCATCACCGCTTTCATTTCATCCCATGTAGTGATAGGATGTTCTCCATTGCGTCTCCTACTTGATGTCAATTGATCCCACCATATTAGTGCATAATCCGTAAACTCAATGGCAGCGAGTTTTACCTTTTTAAGCTCGAATAGTTATGGCACTCAAAAATGTGCTCAACTTTCTTTTCCCATGCAAGATAGGTTTCAGGATCCGTTCTTCCTTGAAAAGGAGGAATGGTAATCTTGATGTTCTTTGAGATTATCGTCTACTCGTGGTCGAGCTCTCGGCCTTGTTGTACCATGCTATGTTGGGATACTTGATCTTGCACATCATCTACTTCAACTTCTTCAGGATACTCCTCATTACCCTGATTAGCTTGTGAAATTTCAAGCTGGTCTATTCGTTCAATTAGGGGCTCCAATTGCTCTTGGATCATTTTTGGCCATTGCTTGAAGCATAGCCTGATTTTGCAAATTGGGAACTCCTTCACCACTATGACCAGATCTTTGTGAAATGTTAGATAAAGAAACAAAAGAAATTAAACCTTACTAACACAAAATCTCACCTTTCCACTCCAAAGAAAATGCACTCACACTCGTGTTTCACTCGGGTTAGGCTTTTCCCCTTAATGCACACTCATGCCTTTTACCACTCGTGCTTTATTTTCAAGTCCTTTTGGGAACTTCCTCAAGGCTTACAAGTGTCTCGTGGACTTCGGCTGAAACAATTCTAGCTTGGTAGGAGAATGATGAATAATAAAAGGATAATGGCTTCAAAAAGAAAGAATTACTAAGAATAGGTAAAGGAATTTGTAATTCAGCAATAAGAAATGATGTATTGTAATTTTTTTTTAAACAAGAATAGACTGCTCCCTCCTCTTTAAGATTTTTTTTTTGATTTTTTTACTAACCTGGGAGAGAGAAAAAAATAATACGCTTACTGAATCGTCTAGGCTCGATACCAAATGATAAGATCTCGACTATGAGTTTTGAATCATATATGTGAATGCCCGATCGTGATTCTAGTAAGAACTCTCAGATGCTTTGAATGTATTCTGAAATTACTCAAACAATAATGTAAGTAGAAATAGATAAATAAGAAATAGAAATAATGGGATGAAATGTAGAAGGGGTGTAGGAAGAGTGATAGTTGTGATTATGGAAAAAAAAAAATAAAAGATGAAAATGTAGGTGAAGATGATGGGGTGTTGGCGTTAAGATGAAGAAATTCAAAGGATGGATTGTGACCCCTAACTATAAAGAGTTAGGAACCAGCAATATAATAAAGTGGAAATGAAAGTGGTAGGATATGGAACGTGACCCACTAGCTATAGATGAGCTAGGAACCAACGCTATAACAAAAGGAAATGGATGAAGACTACAAGACTAACTTGAAGCCGATAAAGTTCCACAAGAGAACAAGAATGAAAGCAATCTTTCAAAGATGTTTTATATATTCAAAGTGTGTCTTACAATGATCCTAAAGATGCCTATTTATAGTAGAAGTAGGCAGAATATGAAAAGGTGTTACAAGAAAGATGAATGCTCATCTTAATGCACTTGAATACACATGAATGCTTTGTCCTTTCTTCTCATCTTCAAAGCTGATTAGTTTAGACAAATTGAGGTTGAATTTAGTCATATTTTCGTCCAAATTAAGAAGGACTCTTGGGCTGCCTTGTTTTGCTATCATATGAAGAGAAAGGGGATGAATGTGGACAAGGATGAATGTAGACATCCTTGCTGTCCAGTTTAAGTGCAACTCTTCATCTTCCAAGCTGATTAATATGACTTGAATGTCATAAAAGGTGAGTTTCATCCAGCCTTCATTTCATGTCTCCTCAATGAATTTTGAAACCCCACTTGAATGGTGATAACATCAACCTTGAATGCCTTGAATTTGCTGAATTAAGATGGCCATCAATTGCTTGTCTCTTGGTAGAGAATGAAAGAACTCTTCCTTGGCTCAAATTCATTCAAATCATCCATGCATAAAATTCCCGTAATAAAAATTTCAGCCTGCACTGTCTTGATAAATCATTCGTATCTCAAGCTCCCGATATCGGATTGAGGTGATTCAAAAGGCATTGGAAAGCTAAGAGATGGAGGAATAACGTCCAATTGATTTCTAGATCCAAACACGTCTGTATCGCATCCAGAATTGGAAGACATTCTGCTGATATTCTTGCATCCGTAAAACCGTTCATCTTCCCTCATGCACCTCGACACAAAGGTAAACTTTATTCAATCTTTAATTGAAAACATGCATGTAAACAATTAAGAGTTAGTTTAATAAATGAGCTAGTTTGATGAATGAACTAGTTTAATTAATGAACTAACTTTATTCAATGAACTAATAATCTTGAATGAACTAGTTTAATCAATGAACTACTTAGTTAAATGAAGTGTATAACTAAATGAACTACATGTTTAAATGCAACGCATGCTTTAATGAACAACATGTTTATTGAATGCAATGAATGTTATGCAAACTTTAAATACTCATGCAAATTCATGCATAAGCAAAGTAAAGTGTTCCTCCCTTATTATTTCTTCTTTCTCACGTCCCAAGCTTGATGTAAACATATTTTCCATGGCTGCTTGGAACTCCTTGGCCCTTGCTCGAGTAATGGGGCCACCTGGGTACTTCTCTGGGTCTTTGCCATTGACGTTCATATCAATCTTTATCGAGCAAAATACCATTAACTGAAGAGTCAATCATCATCCTTGTAGGTGCACTGACGCCATTATAGACTGCCATAACCTGTAGTCAATCATCAAATCTAAGAATTGAGCACTTGCGTAGCATATCTTTGTTTCTATCCCGAAATTCATACATGGATTCATCATCATATTTTTGAATGAGATGATGTCGCTATGCTTCTGGTTGTGCACGTTCGGTGGATCATATCTATGCAAAAACTTGCTGCACAAGTCATCTCAGGATGTTATAGATATTGAGAAACAAGTCTTCAACCATGCCTTGACCTAATCCCGTAATGAGTAGGGGAATAACGTGAGTCTTAATGCATAATCAGGAATCCCTGGTTGTTGAAAACAGCCACAAACTTCCAAGAAAGCTTGAATGTGTTCTCGAGCATCCTGTCTTGTTGATCCTCCAAATTGTCCAATAGAGTTGGGCATGTTGAACATAACGCACTTTAGTTCAAAGTGAGTTGTCCCTAGATCAGGCACAACAATAGGTGGGTTGAGATTGTTAATAACGAGCTCAATGTTCATTCCGATGGGCCTTCTAATTCTGGGAGGGGGTGGATCCTCCTTTCGTCTTTTGCCTTCATTAAGGGTTGCGCTTTCAACAAGTCCTTGTCCATCAATTGGTGGTATGCCACAATTTCGCTCATTCTTATGGTCGTCCCCATCGTTCTCGATCTCTAAGTTGAATGGAAGAATAGGTTTTGAGTTTAACCTTTTGGTCATGCACTAGAATGTACTTGAGAAAGGAAAATAAAAACAAAAACAAAAATTAAATGCAAATAAAATAAAATAAAATAAAATCTTAAGCGCAATTTCAACATAATTCTTAATTGCCAATCCCCGGCAACGGACTAAAAACTTGATGCTTGCCGAATAGTGATGCACTTTAGAGCAAGTATACTCATCGAATCAAGTAATAAAGTGATAGAGTAGAGTGTCGAACCCACGAGAATTGGATCAATCACTATGAAGTTACCGAAGTTAAGAATGTGTATGCAAGTATTGTTTGGTGTTGATTTATCTAAACAAAAAATAAAGATAAAAGATAGTTATGATTAAGACGAACAAATGTTGCAACAAATAACAAATAATTATGGAAGTTGGGTTTATTGCTAAGGATATATGCTCGATTACTTATTTTAAAGCTATAGCGATTGCAAACATTTATGCGTAAACCATTAAGATCTTTATATATTCGATGGGATTTTCTAATGAACTTCAGACTCTCTCGATGCATAGAAGTTAATAACATTGGAGTTAAGGTAATACATGTCTGCAAGAACGCTAACAACTCTATTATTTGTTTAAGAACTTCCTTTTAGTCGTTGAAACCCTAAACTTATGTCTAAGCTGAATTAAGACTAAGTTAACAACTTAGCTCCACTGTTCATGTTTGCTTAACCTAACTCTCTCAATATTAAGCCACAAATCAATAGTTAAAAGGCCTCTCTCGATAACTCTTACAATAACTATGCACAAAGAACGATGAACAGAATAGATAAAGGGAAACAAACTATAGCATTAAAATGAAATAATCAAAACATAAAATCTTGGGCAACAATAAACCCAAGTAAAGTATTTAGCTCTAGTCTGAGCCTAAAACATCCATAATAAAATAAAAGTACGACAATTTATCAAGTAAGGGATGGAAAATGGTCTAGAATCCTCGACGACCTTCCTCCGTGCTGTCCAACTGTGCTGCATGTCTCCCACTATGTCTGCTTGTCTCGATGACATCTGTCATGAGGAGATTTCTCTATCTTCAAATCTGGTGGTTCTCCACAAGCTTTAAACTAGGATTGTTGTCTATAATAGCGCCCTAGAGTATTAGCGTCCAAGTTTCTCTTATATAGGAAGTGAAACTAGGGTTTAATAACCCTAAAGTACGCGCGACTTCATTAAAGAAGGCCATTAATTTCCCACTATATCTGAGAGAAAGTCTACGTGGATCAAAGTAGATGCATCTCTAACTATTTAAGTCTCGTCAGCTCCAGCCATGAGATCTGTTATTCATTTGGTCCAGCATTCTTTAGCATCCTACACGTACACCACAAAACACTACCTTTCCCATAAAAGCACCAAAATATATAACATTTAAGCACAAACAAATGTAACTCCCTATCCACATGCAAACTATATGCATTCTAACCTAAATGCAGCTAAATGAACTTGAAAACATGCAAAAGTCAAGTAAAACCGGTATGCAAAAATAGGATATTTACACACTTGTCAAACCCCTTAGGCACTAACCTAGCTTTAAACCTTTCAATGCTACCATCCGAATTGTACTTCACTGTGAAAACCCATTTGTATCCCACTGGCTTCTTTCTTTGAGGTAGATTTGTCTGAGTCCAAGTGTCATTTTTCTTAAGGGCATTTATTTCTTCTATGACTGCCTTCTTCCACCTATGATCATTCAAAGCCACCTCTACTGTTCTCGAAATCTAAATGTCATCATTTTTTGTCTTGAATGCCTTGAATGATGGCATTAAACGACTATAGGCAACATACTTTTCTATTGGATGAGCAATACACTTTCTCACACCTTTCCTTTTAGCAATCAATGAATCATCAAAATTAAAAAAAAGGAATGGGATTTTCATTAAGAGGAGAATCTATACCTTTCGAGTTTTCCATGGTAATTAGACTCATTTCCAATTCTTGGCATTGTCTAGGTTGCAAGGTGGAATTCTCTCCTTTTGTAGATGCTAAGTTCTCCCCCTTCTGGTTTAGGAGTTTAGGTCTTTTGAGGAGTTTTGGAATAGGATAGGTTCTTTATGGAGTTTTAGCAGAGATGAAATTTTTTTCTAGTAGGAGAAGAATGTAAAGATTGTTGTAAAGGAGATGAAAGCACTAGTTGTGGGATAAAAATGGATTGTGAACTATAAGAAGGTTCTGATGACAAACTTGACAATCTGAAGGCTATCAAAAAAACTAAAATTGAAATTCATCTTTAATCCCCCTGAATTTCTTTTTTAGAGAAATAAGGTTTATTTTCAAGGAATGTAACATCCATAGTAACATAAAGGTTTGTTTTTAAGGAATGTAACATCCATAGTAACATAAAAGGTTTGTTTTTAAGGAATGTAACATCCATAGTAACATAAGTCCTTTTTTGTAATTAGGGAATAACACTTGTAACCCTTCTTAGTGGATGAGTAACCTAAGAAGACACACTTGAGGGACCTTGGATCCAAATTAGATCTATGTTGTTGATAAACATGAACAAAAGTGGAGCAACCGAAAAACTCTAGTGAAAGATCACATGACATAGGCTTGAACCAAGGGAATTTTTTAAGGACATATTTAGGTGACTAAAGCTATAATGTTCAGCTAGGCATCCTATTAATAAGGTGAGTGGCAGTTAGGACATCTTCCCCTAAAAATATTTAGGAAAATTGGAAGAGGATAAAAAAGACCTAGCTACTTTCAAAAGATGCCTATTCTTCTCTCGACAACCCTATTCTGTTGAGGACTATCAACACAAGAGCTAATATTAACAATACCCTTTTATTTAAAATACAATCATAGACTCATTGAGAAAGATTCACTCCCATTATCAGTTTTAAGAATATGGAGTGTACTTTGAAATTTATTTTTGACCATATTGTGAAAGGTTTTAAAATTTTCACTAACTTCAGATTTTTCCCTCAAAAGAAAGATCCAAGTAGTCCTACTATGGTCATCTATATAGGTTAAAAACCATCAAGATCAAATAATATTTTAAACTTTGGAAGGGCCCCAAATATCACTATGGATGATGGAAAAAGGGTGAGAAGTTTTATAAGTGGATGGAGGGTATGTGTGTAACCCTCTTGACCTGGTCTAGTCGAACGACCGAACCGAGCAAGCTATATTAGAGTTTGCCAAGATAAATCCGAAAGAATTACTTGAAAAGTGGTCCATTTTTTCCTTTGATCTTCTCTAAATGCGTAATTAAGTTCTAGGTGATCATGCTGACAACAGTGAAAATTATAACCTAATCGTACGTCGAATTCGGCATCCAATTGCTTGAAATAGCATTTTAGGGAACAAAATGAAAATTCAAATAATTAAGAGGACTTTCTTATAATAAATGTTTCCAATCCTTAATTAATCATATTTCATACAACCAGGTCGAATTTCAACATAAAATAACCATCCAAACTCATTCAATTGTATGATCATAAAACAAGGACTAAACTGCAAATAATCAAACTTTAGAAAGCATTTTAACAGAAATAACTAATTGTGTATCGGTAAACTGTATCCCCGTATCGATACTGGTTCAAAATTCAAAGGCATACCAATATGATCCTAAAGAGTATTGGTACGGGTATGCAATGTTTGAAATTGGAAAATCAATAGCCAAAAGGCATACCGGTTTAGTTGCCTATGTACCGAAACCAAGCCTAATTTTTAGCATCACATACCAATAGGTCCTTAGGCGTATCGGTACGCCAAGGAATTTTTGCCTAGATTGAGCTGAGACAGGTCCCTGTATACCGATCCCTGAGGACCCGTACCGGTATGGGCTGACCTGTAATGACCTCTTGGTCCAACATATCACTTTGGCTCAATCTAACAAACTCCAGTCAAAATCTAATCATCATATAACATCTCAAACATAAATTCCTCAGACATAGAAGCATGGTAGAGAATCAAACACAATATATCAAACATAAGCATAGATCCTATTGGCATGATTTCTACCCAAGCATGCATTTTGTTTCTCAACCCCTAAAAACCAACCATAATGCATCATACAAATCCAAATCATCAAACATATCTTGTACAATCAGGGAGTGTCCAAAATAAACCTCCCAAATACAACTTGGTCACATTACCACTTATTACTACTTATTATTAATAAAATCATACATTGGAAAATGCCTCAACCCTTGGATCTTTCCTTGCGTACTTGCTGTCCAAAGGAGCTTATTTCTCTGCATTAATGAGAAAAGAGAGTGTAAGCTATAAGCTTAGTGAGGGAATCGCGAAAACACTCATCAATGCATTTAAAATCATTTTATATCAAAACAAGTTTATAATGTTCATTCCAAAATCATCTCATGCTTCTCAAAAATGTCCAAATATGCACATTTAAATCATTTGCACATGTATCATGAATTCTATCTCAAACCTCAATTTAAGCTTCATATGCCAAAATCTTTATAGCAAGCTTAAATAGCATCACATGTATAAATCACATTATACAAAACATAATCCGTTTCTCATGATACATTATCTCATATATTGGCTTTCAAGTGACTCAAAACCAGTAACATTCCATTTTATAAAAACACATCGGATACACAGATTTCCTAATTGGTTCCTATGACCACTATACATACATCCTCGAATCGGAGCAACGGAACAATTACCCACCTCAACGATTATGATGTATAAATCCACCAGCGGGAGAATACGACACAATCAACCCCTCGACCGTTGCGGTTCTTATGGCAGAGAAAACGGTACAATTAACCTCTCGACACACATGAGGTGACTTATTATAGTGCACTTTAAACCCTATGGCTAGCCAACTATATCTGATAACATTTAACCTCAACCACTTGCCAATATATTCAATAAAACCATATTACCTCACTGTTTTACAGTGCATCAAATCAATCTAATTTCAAATACATTAAACCACGTATTTTGCAATAAACCATGTTTCATTCTCAATAACCATCATACCTGATCATTTGCAGCATCTTTCATTTCTAAAATATGCATCTAATAGTAGGCAATCAAAATCATAAACATGTGCATGAGATTGTATTTTGCAAAACCAAAAACGAGAGAGAGCTTAACCAATACTTACTTCCGAGCTTAGTTAACTGTTTCAAACTTATTCCAAACTGCCAACAACCTTCTTCAAACCTTTTAAAAGTAGTAAAACATGGTTCCACTCACCAACACCCCAAAGCTCTTTTGCCTATGCGAGAATCAAACTTTCGAAGCTTTCGCAACCTCTCCAAAAGCTAAAGGATTCAACTCCCCTGCTTTACCCAACCAAAACCAAAAGATTAATGCACTTCCATGCATCTCTAATTTCCAAACCCTTCAACAGTCAGATCCTGAACTTCAGGACATGATACATGTATGGGGGGGCTAAAATGATGCATTGTAGCCAAAGAGTTGAAGTTGTTTTATAAGTCTGGAATTTCAGCTGACTTGCATCGAATTTTCGGATGGGATCCGGGCACTTCTGAGTCTACATGTCTCTTCAAACATATTCGTCTGTCTCTTAGTTTTCCAACGCATCTTGAAACGCATCAATCCGACATCGGGATCTCAAGTTATGTCCATTTTAGTGAAGACTGTGCGAGCAGAAATCTCTATACGATTTTATCACGGGAAATATTATTTATTACGAATTTTCAATAACTTTATTGATTATTTGTACTTAAATTTAATCTAGGATTCTTTACGAAGATATTTAGATGATTTAGGATTAGATTTCTTATTTATTTATTAGTTTTTTAGGTTATACAAAATATGTTTATTTATTTTATTATTATCTTTACTTTTCCTAATTTAAGTTGAACTCTTCATTTGTAGCCTATTTAAAGGCATATTTGCTTCATTAATAAGAAGAACATCATGAAGTTTTGAGTTACAAAAAACCTTTGGCTATGGGCCATTTTATTTTCAAGGTAGATAGATTTGCCTTGTTATTTTTCGTATCGGAAGTCATCTTCAACGTAAGTTCGTCAAGTTCTTGTAGTGGAGATCATCTTCACACTCTTGTTTGCCTAGGTAATTGCATCTAGGAGGGTGGGTTAGAGCTGCTTGAGGTTGCTTGCTTAGATAATCGCATCTAAGAGGGTGCCGAGGACAAAATATCCTACAAAATCTATCTCGTCATCATCCATTCATCGAAGAGATTCGTGTCGTTTGCAGGTGTTTGCCTATTCAATTGCGATTAGGAGGGTGCCAAGGACAAATCTATCCAACACCGCTACCGTCAAATTCATCCTATCTCGTTTTCTACATCAAGATCATGCTTTATTATCAGTTTGCTGAATGTGGAGTTTCGGGTTTTCTCGGATCATATTAGTGAGTTTGCTAGATTAATTGTGATCTAGAGGGTTCCTAGATTTTGAGGTAATTCTTGGATCTTGGCTTCCGTATCAGTTGGCATGCCATATGATGAAGTGCACTATAATAAGTTAAAAATCGATCGTGGTTAAGGGTCCTTAAGGTAAGTGGTCAGCTACTCAGACTATGATGTTATCACTTGGGTTGAGTGGTCGATTCCCCTTGTTGATGTTAATCTTGCGGTCGACAAGGTTGTTATATCATGCGGTCGGCATGGTATGGGTTATGGTATTGGTTGACTATCATGAGAGGTCCGTGTATTCGATTTGTAAAGTTAACGGTCGATTACCTAAAGGTTAGCGGTCGGCTAATCACAGATAGTAGTTGTCTATCCGGGGTCACTATAATTGCCAATATATGCAAGTTCATGAGTTGAACCTATTTTAAAATGCTTTGGGATTTAAGCATGAGATGAACTAATGCTTTGGGATTTAAGCATGTAGTTTGTAAATGTTGTTGCGTATGGTCTATATGCATTTTTTGATTGGAATCAATGAAAATGCTTTAGACGTAAGCATGGTTTGAAAACAAGTGTTTAGTTTTCAAAGGATTTTAAGTGCATCATTGTTTTAAGAGCATCCTCACTAAGCATGTGTGCTTACGCTCTCTTTTTCCTAATGATGCAGAGCATTAAGATTTGGGGGCAACAAAGCCAAGGTTTGAAGTGATCCAAGTGCAAGACTACTTGAGTATGAACTCGGTTTACGTTTCCGGTTAATAAGGCAATGTGTTCACCATGTTTTTGGGACTTGTAATCATGTTTTCCCACGGTTTTTACACATGTGAAGTGCTGGATTTTATGGTTGGTTTGTTGTTGTTAAGCTTGTTGAGAATCATTACTTATGATGATGCTAGATGGGTGTTTAGGTATGCATCTAGTTGAATTGGAATGGTTACCATGTTTTGATGATTCAAGCATGTTTGTTGTGATGCTTTAGTTGTGTAAGCATGTTGTGTATGCCTTTAAAGTAACAAATATGAGTTTTCGTTATGTGGAAAAATGATATTAGGAAGCATGCCTATAGAAAATCTTGAGTGCTCAAATGTCATGAAATGATGTTTTGGTTAGGGTTGTACCCTAGTAATGTTGTTTGAGTGTTTGGAGCTTGTTGGAGTGTTATGGTTATCATCAAAGTGTGTTTAGACAGCAATTTGGGACATTATAGGTCTAGGAGTATCGAAACAGATGTCCCCATACCGCTACGGCTAGGCTATTTTAGGCATAGCATTTTGATCCGCGAGAGGGTGTTTTGATACGTGTAAGCCTTTACGGGCATAGAGTTTCGATACTCGAGCAAGTGTTTCGGTACGGTTTCAAGCATTTTGGCTAGGCGTTTCGATACGCGAGCTAGTGTTTCGGTACGAGTTTTAGCTACTGGAATATCGGTTTTGGAAATTGTTAAGGTGTACCAAAACACCTGTACGCGTACCGGTACGGCTGCAGTTAATTCTTTTATTTGGTATATTTTGAGGTTTCTGTTTCTTCCATTTGGTCCCTGAGTTTTGAGAATGCAATTGTAAGAGCTCGGATGATCGTATTGACTTGAAATTTGACAAGTAAGCATGTAATTGGACTAATTGAGGATTGGTAACCTTAAATTCAGTTCTGGTCCTTAAGTTTATCAAATTTGCATTTTAGTCCCTAAAAGGTAGGTTTTGCAATTGGTTGCCTTCCTGTGGTCCAATTCCTTTGTAAACTCACCCGCTGCAAGTATGTACACTTAGGTTTAATAATACACATCTAGACAAGATAAAAAGGAAAAAAATGGACCAGTTTTCTTTCTCCAGTTTGCTTCGGCAAACCTAATGTAGTTCTCTTGGTTCGGTCGAGCGTCTATGCCGGGTCTAGGGGGTTACATTTAAGGCCAGCATAAAAACACCCTTGGCAAATAAAGAAAATAAAGAAAAAATGATGGAAATGATTCTGATTTTGGGCAGTAAAGTGGCTAAGAGAGTTAAGTAAATTTGATGCATATTGCTCGCACTTCACACACACTTAATGACCTCAGACTAAAGCTATATTGTTGCACTTGAATTTGTTTATCTGCTTGGCATTGATATATTGAATACCCGATAACAAACCTAGAATCATATTTAGCTAGTTGGCAGGTGTTGGTGACTATGACAATTTTGCCGAGGTATCTTTGTAACCCCCTAGACCCGGCTATGCGATATACCTAAATCTAGGAGGTCACATTCGGGTTACCAGAGCGACCCACAGAAAAATTGGAGAAACTCTTTAAAAACATTTAAATCTATAAAACAAAAATTATGTTTAAAACATCATTTTCAAAACTTTCGCTTAAACATAAAACTGATATCCGGAAAATATTTTACAGACTCGATTATAAATATATGACAAAACATACAAGCCCATTAATGCAGGGGTACCGTACTCCACGTGTGATGAAAAAAGGGAGCTTTTGAACTGATATCGGTCATAAGACCTTGATCGGATTCCTTTAACCTATCTACCCTCCAACTGAACACCAAAAGTAATTTACCTATAATTGGAGGCTGGTCCTAGGCCCGAAGGCATAAGAGGCCTATCTAGAGGCTGGTCCTAGGTCCGAAGGTATATAAGGCCTATCTGGAGGCTGGTCCTAGGCCCGAAGGCATATGAGGTTGGTCCTAGGCCCGAAGGCATAGAAAGCCTATCTGGAGGCTGGTCCTAGGCCCGAAGGCGTAGGAGGCCTAACTGGAGGCTGTTCCTTGGCCCGAAGGCGTAGGAGGCCTAACTGGAGGCTGTTCCTTGGCCCGAAGGCGTAGGAGGCCTAACTGGAGGCTGGTCCTAGGCCCAAAGGCGTAGGAGGCCTAATTGGAGGCTGGTCCTAGGCCCGAAGGAGTAGAAGGCCTATCTGGAGGCACGAAGCCTATCAGAAGGTCAGCTTGATCAAGGCTGCCTATAAGACTTCAAATCATATTCTCAGTAATACCCAAAACATCTCAACATAGCCAGTGGACAGGAAAATCATCAAAAATCATATATCGAACTTTCATTTTATAAAACAATCATACAATCAGAATAGATAGTCACAGTATCATATCAGAGAGTATACTTTACTGATTCTGAATAGTTTTCATAAATGGATTATCATACAAGGGATACAATGAAAAAATGATGCCAATACGACATTGAGAACTTAATTCATCTAAACCATTTAGAATTTAAGAATATAACGATCATGTAGTATTTTTCCAGTATTATTACAATGTCAATAATGACTGATTTACATAAATCATGCCCTAAACCTGCAGGGGCAGTACGATCATTTGCAGTCTATCAGAATTTTCATGATTATCTAATCTTCTGCTTATCTTTAGTCAGGAGGGTATTTCAATCATTAATCACTTAACGTTAAAATTCAGTCATTTTGCTCCTTTCGGTTTTTCCAAACCATCCATTTATTTTAGGTCTCGAGGGCATATTCGTCAATTCAATTAATATAACCCGAGGACATTTTGGTCATTTCCTAATTTGACCAAATTCATATTATTAATTCTCTCACTCATTTTAGTCATTATAATCAATCCTTATTCACAATTCACTTTAACTAAATAACTAAATACAAACACAAGTTTGAGTTCACGGTCCACTTTGGAGGCTTTCAGGTTCGAATTTCACAAAACTGACTTCAAAAATGGATTCAAGACGTCGAAAAACATAAAACTAGGCATTTCATAAAAAGACTTTTTGGTCAAAGTCATCGCTGACATCATGCTGATGTCATCAATCAACTGGTTAACAATCAATGCTGATGTGAGTAGTTAATGCTGATGTCAGGCTGACGTTATCAGTCAATGGTCAATGCTGATGTCAGCAGTCAACGCTGATGTCATTAGTTAACTGGTTGACTCGGGCGAGTTAACTCACTAAGTTAATTCAGACGAGTTGACTCACTGGGCTGACTCGAGCGAGATAACTCACTGAGTTAACTCGGTCAATGGGCCAGATCGGGTCGGTCGGGTTAGACGGTTCAAGTTAGAACCAGTTCAAAACAGAACTGATTCAAAGCCGGTTCAAATCCGGTTCACCATGGCCACCGTCCAAGGTTGTCAGAAATCGCCTGGACAGTGCGTGGAGTCCATGCAAGACCAAAATGGCCGGAAAAGGCCCTAAATGTACGATTTTGGCCGGATCAACCTCTAGGACACTTTATGATACATAAAGCCAGGATCCAAGAATTACCTCAAAATCTAGGAACCCTCTAGATCACAATTAATCTAGCAAACTCACTAATATGATCCGAGAAAACCCCAAACTCCACGTTCAGCAAACCGATAATAAAGCATGATCTTGATGTAGAAAACGAGATAGGATGAATTTTGACGGTGGCGGTGTTGGATAGATTTGTCCTTGGCACCCTCCTAATCGCAATTGAATAGGCAAACACCTGCAAACGGCATGAATCTCTCCGATGAATGGATGATGACGATAGATGTTGTAGGATATTTTGTCCTCGGCTCCCTCTTAGACACGATTATCTAAGCAAGAAACCTCAAGCGGCTCTAACTCACCCTCCTAGATGCAATTACCTAGGCAAGCAAGAGTGTGAAGATGATCTCCATTACATGAACGTGACGAACTTACGTTGAAGAAGACTTCTAATACGAAAAATAACAAGGCAAATCTATCTACCTTGAAAATAAAATGGCCCATGGCCAAAGGTTTTTGCAACTCATAAATTCATGATGTTGTTCTTATTAATGAAGCAAATTGGCTACAAATGAAGAGTTCAACTTAAATTAGGATAAGTAAAGATAATAATAAAATAAATAAACATATTTTATCTAACCTAAAAAACTAATTAATAAATAACAAATATAATCCTAAATCATCTAAATATCTTCATAAAGAATCCTAGATTAAATTTAAGTACAAGTAATCAATAAAATTATTGAATATTTGTAATAAATAATATTTCCATTGATAAAACCGTATAGAGATTTCTGCTCACACAGTCTTCACTAAAACGGACATAACTTGAGCTCTCGATGTCGGATTGATGCGTTTTAAGATGAGCTGGAAAGCTAAGAGACAGACAAATATGTTTGAAGAAGACATGCAGACTCAAAAGTGCCCGGATCCCATCCAAAAATTCGATGCAAGTCGGCTGAAATTCCAGACTTATAAAGCAGGTTCAACTCTTTGGCTACAATGCATCATTTTAGCCCCCCATACATGTATCATTCCCCCATGTTGAAAACGATTCGTCCCGAATCTTAAGAGTTGTTGATCACAACCTTCAAGTCTCTTGAGATGTCTCCAGGAATGAAATATTAAAACTAGGATCTATATAGAGAATTATATATTTGTTCTTTTTTCTCAACTACTAAAACAACAGTAAAAGATAATTGTTTCAAACACCTAAACCAAGGCTCTAATACCAGTTGATACGTAAAGCCAGGATCCAAGAATTACCTCAAAATCAAGGAACCCTCTAGATCACAATTAATCTAGCAAACTCACTAATATGATCAGAGAAAACCCCAAACTCCACGTTCAACAAACCGATAATAAAGCATGATCTTGATGTAGAAAACGAGATAGGATGAATTTGACGGTGGCAGTGTTGGATAGATTTGTCCTTGGCACCCTCCTAATCGCAAATGAATGGGCAAACACCTGCAAACAACACGAATCTCTCCGATGAATGGATGATGACGAGATAGATGTTGTAGGATATTTTGTCCTCGGCACCTTCTTAGACGCGATTATCTAAGCAAGCAACCTCAAGCGGCTCTAACCCACCCTCCTAAATGCAATTACTAGGCAAGCAAGAGTGTGAAGATGATCTCCATTACAAGAACTTGACGAACTTACGTTGAAGAAGACTTCTGATACGAAAAATAACAAGGCAAATCTATCTAGCTTGAAAATAAAATGCCCCATGGCCAAAGGTTTCTGCAACTCATAAATTCATGATGTTGTTCTTATTAATGAAGCAAATATGCCTTTAAATAGGCTACAAATGAAGAGTTCAACTTAAATTAGGAAAAGTAAAGATAATAATAAAATAAATAAACATATTTTATCTAACCTAAAAAACTAATAAATAAATAACAAATATAATCCTAAATCATCTAAATATCTTCATAAAGAATCCTAGATTAAATTTAAGTACAAATAATCAATAAAATTATTGAAAATTCGTAATAAATAATATTTCCCGTGATAAAACCGTATATAGATTTCTGCTCTTACAGTCTTCACTAAAATCGACATAACTTGAGCTCCCGATGTCGGATTGATGCGTTTCAAGATGCGTTAGAAAGATAAGAGATAGAAGAATATGTTTGAAGAAGACATGTAGACTCAGAAGTTCCCGGATCCCATCTGAAAATTCGATACAAGTCGGATGAAATTCCAGACTTATAAAATAGCTTCAACTCTTTGGCTACAATGCATCATTTTAGCCCCTCATACATGTATCACTTTACCAACTCGGAATTTACGCAAAAATATTCGAAAATAGCCTAAAACTCACCTCACTTACCGATTTCGATCGAACATCGACAAGGATTCTAACACCGTCGGTTTATTGATCGGATGGTTGATTTAAGGTCATCTCGACGTTGGGAAGATCATGGCACCACTGACGTCTCCAAAGGGTGACGTAATCAGCCGAGCTCGACAACGAATTGAAGGGGGTTTAATCCCTAGGTTCGTCGAACCTTTGAACCTTAATTGTCGACGAACGGCGCGGGAGTTGAGGGGTTTTGCTCAGGTTGGTTCGGCGATCACAGGCGTGCCGACGGTGACGCATACGGCCCATCGATGAGCTGGATCAGAGAGGCAGTCAAAATGGTTTGGTGAGATCGAAATTTAGAGGGAGGTTGGGTATTTGGGTTCGAATGATCTAGAAATGAGGGGTCACTGGTTCATTTATTATTTGAACCTCCAACCTAACTTTAATTCAAAAGAAATTTTGGGGAAACATTACACTAAGAGCGTTTAGCTTAAATGGCAGGGTACACGGCCAAACATATACTATGTTGTGGGTTTGAGCCCCACAACCAGGAACTCCCGACAATTTTTTTAAGTGTTACAACTCCCCCTTAAAGAAATTTCGTCCTCAAAAATTATCAAAGTCAAAGGAATGTAGAGACTATTCTTTCGTTTATTCTTCAATTGGAACTAACTATCAGAGCATGCTTGTTCTCAAGACTTTCCAGACGATCACAGATCAATCTGGTAGTGTCCTCAGCATTTCAGTCTAACTTGGGACCCTAGAATGACACAACTCTAAGCTCTGATACCACTAAATGTAACCCCCTAGACCCGGCTATGCGATATACCTAAATCTAGGAGGTCACATTTGGGTTACCAGAGCGGCCCACAGAAAAACTAGAGAAACTCTTTAAATACATTTAAATCTGTAAAACAAAAATTCTATTTAAAACATCATTTTCAAAACTTTCGCTTAAACATAAAACTGATATCTGAAAAATATTTACAGACTCAATTATAAAATATGATGCAACATACATGCCCATTAATGCATGGGTACCATACTCCATGTGTGATGCAAAAAGGGAACTTTCGAACTGATATCGGTCCTAAATCCTTGATCGGATTCCTTTAACCTATCTACCCTCCAATCGAACACCAAAAGTAATTTACCTATAACTGGAGGCTAGTCCTAGACCCGAAGGCATAGAAGGCCTATCTAGAGGCTGGTCCTAGGGCCAAAGGCATATGAGGCCTATCTAGTGGCTAGTCCTAGGCCCGAAGGCATATGAGGCCTATTTGGAGGCTGGTCCTAGGCCCGAAGGCATAGGAAGCCTATCTGGAGGCACGAAGCCTATCTAGAGGCACAAAGCCTATCTGGAGGCACAAAGCCTATTGGAAGGTCAGCTTGATCAAGGCTCCTACAAGACTTCAAATCATATTTCCAGTAATACCCCAAAACATCTCAATTTAGCCAATGGACAGGAAAATCATCAGAAATCATATATCGAACTTTCATTTTATAAAATAGTCATACAATCAGAATAGATAGTCACAGTATCATATCATAAAGTATACTTTACCAATTCTGAACAGTTTTTAGAAAGGGATTATAATACAAGGGATACAGTGAAAAAAATGACGCCAATACGACATTGAGAACTTAATTCATCTAAACCATTTAGAATTTCAAATTTTAACGATCATGTAGTATTTTTCCAGTATTGTTACAATGTCAAGAATGACTGATTTACATAAACCATGCCCTAAACCTATAGGGGCATTACGATCATTTGCAGTCTATCAGAATTTTTATGATTATCTAATCTTTTGCTTATCTTTAGTTAGGAGGGTATTTCAATCATTAATGCAGTTAACGTTAATTCAGTCATCTTGCTCATTTCGGTTCTTCCAAACCATCTATTTATTTCAGGACTCGAGGGCATATTCATCATTTTAGTTAATCTAACCCAATGACATTTTGGTCAATTTCCTAATTTGACCAAATTCATATTATTAATTCTCTCACTCATTTTAGTCATTATAATCAATCTTTATTCACAATTCACTTTAACTAAATAATTAAATACAAACTCAAGTTTGAGTTCAAGGTCCAATTTGGAGGCTTTCGGGTTCGAATTTCACAAAACTGACTTCAAAATGGATTTAGGACGTCAAAAAACATAAAACAAGGCTTTTCATAAAATGTTGACGTCATGGTCAAAGTCAACGCTGACGTCATCAGTCAACTGGTCAACGGTCAATGTTGATGTCAACAGTCAACGCTGACCTCATCAGTTAACTGGGTTGACTCGGGCGAGTTGATTCACTAAGTTAACTCGGACGGGTTGACTCACTAGGCTGACTCGAGCGAGTTAACTCACTGAGTTGACTCGATCAATGGGTCAGATCGGGCCAGTTGGGTTAGACCAGGTCAGGTTAGATAGTTCAGGTCAGAACTGATTCAAAATAGAACCGATTCAAAGCCGGTTCACCCTTGCCACCGTCCAAGGCGGCCAGAAATCACCTAGACGACGCGTGGAGTCTACGCACAACTAAAATGGTCGAAAAAGTCCCTAAATGCACGATTTTGGCCGGATCAACCTCCATGACACTTTACCAACTCAGAATTTACGCAAAAATATTCGAAAATAGCCTAAAACTCACCTCACTTATAGATTTCGATCAAACACCGGCAAGGATTCTAACACCGTCAGTTTGTTGATCGGATGGTTGATTTAAGGTCGTCTCGACACTGGGAAGATCGTGGCACCAATTGGCCTAGCTCGACGACGGATTGAAGGGATTTAATCCCTAGGTTCGTCGAACCTTTAAACCTTAATTGCCAGCGAACGGCACGGCTGATCGGCGCAGGAGGTGAGGGGTTTTTCTCTGGTTGGTTCGATGATCACAGGCATGTCGATGGTGACGTATACGGCCCGACGGTGAGCTAGATCGGAGGGGCAGCCGAAATGGTTTGGTGAGATCGAAATTTGGGGGGGTTAGGTATTTTGGTTCGAATGATCTGGAAATGAGGGGTCACTAGTTCATTTATTATTTGATACCTCCAACCTAACTTTAATTCAAAAGAAATTTTGGGGAAACATTACCCTAAGAGCGTCTAGCTCAGATGGGAGGGTGCACAGCCAAACATACACTAGGTTGTGGGTTCGAGCCCCACAACCAGCAATTCCCTGCAAATTTTTTTAAGTGTTACAATCTTTTTGTTTTTTTGTTTTATTTTTAGTTGCATTACTTGAGGATAAGAAATGAGCTACGTTTGGGGGTGTGTTAACTCCTCAAAAGTATTATTTTATGCTTATTTTATAATGCATTCCCTTGCCCTTTTAGTGTTTTTAGTGGCATTTAGGTATTAAAATCATGCATTTGCATAAGGAGTTTATGAGCTATTCTGTTTGCCAGTGTGAAGGGTTATTTTGCTATTTTTGACGCAGGACAAAGACATGCAAGCTTGGAAGAGAATGCAGGAAAGAAAGCTAGAGAATTGCCGGGGTACAGTTGGCACAGAAGGACCAATCAATGCCAAGCTCGGCTGAAAAAGGAGTGGCGTCAGTCGACTGGTCAAAGTCTCCGTTGGACCTTGTACGCGTCAGCCCTAGGATTCAAATCTGGATAAGATGCGCTATCATCTTATTCCTTGTGCATTCAAAATTTAAATTCAAAGGCTTTATCCTAGGGTTTACTACGCAAGCATATTTAAAGAGATCGATCAAGCATTTGAGAGGGGGATTGGAGAGATCAAATTGAAAAGGTTGAATGGTGGTGAACCAAGACATGGTCCGACCAGTTGAAGACCGAGAGCTTGGAGCCGTTGAAGGGCTGCATCAACGGACCCCGTTCTTGCCTATTCTCTTCGTTTTTATTTATTCTGTTTAAATGATGATGTGGGGGTACGATAATTTTTTTGATGGAAACCCCAACCATGAACTAAACTTTTACAGTTGGTTGGGGGATGTTTGGGATGGATGCCGATTTTATATTTAGTTTTTAATAATGAAAATACCTTTGCATTGTTTTCCATCTAGCATATGTAACATCCCTTTCCCGTATTCGTTACCAAATACGAGTCAGTTATGTTACTAACTAAGATTAAACCCTTTTATTTCGTTACTTAGAAAACTGGCAGCCTGCACTGCCATTACTTAAAAATTTATAAAACATTTTATAGACATCGAAAACTCGTTCCAAAATTTTCTAATTAAACTAGATTCATTAAGCTTTCTAACCATACAAATTATTAACCTAAACTCTTTACATAAAAATTCAAATAAATCTTTGAATTCACGTCATAGCCCCAAAAAGTACTGAATTTCTGTTGCCCTATTTTCTGACCTTCCATCGAATAAAAATTCATAACTTTTTACATACAACTCGAAATTAATCACCGTAAATTTTTTAAGAAACTAGACAAAATTTATATTTCATACATATAAGATTCACTTTCTAAGTCAAATTATGGAATTTATGCTAATTTTTCAAACTCACTGCTTTTGCATACACTTCTGGATAGATTTTTAATCTTTCTACCTTAAGACCCACATTTAATAAAAACTGAGTCCATTATCAGTTATATACATAATAGGACTTACTAGGTTCATCATCCATATTATAATAAATATCAACCAACCATAATTGGTATAAGTTATTACAAACCCCTCTAATTATACGTGCCATCTAGTATACTTTCAAAAGAAAGGATGGATGTCATTAACTTTACTATGAGTATGGAGATATACCATCCAAAAAAGAAAGTGATGCTCGGCTACTCTTTCCTCGAAGCTTCTTTAGGACCTACGCATGAAATTCATCATACGCTAAGCATATACTTAATGAGGCAACAACATTTAATTTCAATGCAATTTAACATAGATGTCAATAGAAATAATAACAATGCATATGATCACTTATCATTTTATGCTCGCTAGCATATATGATAAAATGTAGATACAACAATATATTACATGGTGATAACTTTGATTCTTACCATTACCGTTGCCATATTTATCATCGAGCTTTCAAGCTTTTTATCATGTTTTTCAATTCATTTAGCCCAAGTATCGATTTAAGGAAATCTATGTACACGAGTCATCCCCCCTATACTTACTTGAGTATAGTGTATTATTTGCACCGTAGTGCTTAGCACCCTAAGTGCTTCCGTATACCCAAACCTTGCATGAGTATACCCTCATTGGGTATTAATAAAATTGCACCGTAGTGCTTAATACCCTAAGTGTTTCCCTATACCCAAACCTTGCATGAGTATACCCTCAATGAGTATTTATGAATATTGCACCGAAGTGCTTAGAATATTTATATAGCTGTTTATGACTCTATGGATATCCAACTATACTTTTAATTTCCTATCTCATACATTGGGCTTTATGTCAATCATAATATCATACATGGCAACAAATATACATATTGAGTATTTCAAATCCAAAATACCATTCCAAGAATAATTAGTGATCCATGCATGTGTTTCAACCTTTGACATATTTCCAATATGTCAAATATATGATAAATGAGATAAAAAATCATGTTATACATGCATTACACTCACCTTGACACTTTCAAAAGTAAACTTTATACTAGCCTCACTAAGCTTGGTTGCACTTTTTATCTTCTTTCTTCACTCGTTTGATCTCGAACTTGCTTGTTATCTGTATGTACATTAAATACATAACACAAACCACCTTAAGTATACCTCCAACCCTTACTAATACATGTACATACCAAGTTGGAAAATTTAATATTTTCAACTAAGTACTTCTTTACAACAACAATGCTTCCTAAACTTTAATCTCATCTCAAATTGCACATTGCAACCAAAATTTTAATAATTTCACTTTAAACCCTAAATTCTCTCTCTTAGGGTTTATAAACTAAAATTTGGAAACTTTCACATTTCATCTCCATTTTCAGAAATTTTAACACTAAAATGATCCTTGAATCATATCAAACATTATAACTTCTTGAATATTTCCAAATTTCTCACTTATTTCCTCAAATTTGCAAAATTCACAAAATAGTCCTAAAATGATGTTTTCTTCAATCCAACAAATAATTCAACTTAGAAAACATCATTCTAATCATTTCCATCATCAATTAAATTTTCACAAAAATTCCCCTAATTTTCTTCATATTGTCGAAATGGTCCCTATAGGTTTTCCAAGAAGTTTTCATCATTTCAAGCATCTAAACAACACTACAACACCATTTCCAACTTGATTGAGCCTTAAAACATGAGATCTTAACATGCTCTTTAACCAGCCTAATCATCAAACTCAACTTAGAGAGATGAAAACTAAACAAAACTTATACCAAAAGATAGAGAATTTAATGGAGATCACTTTCTTATTTCATGTCTCTAACCAAAAATCAAACAAATCAAGCCAAAAATTGAATTGAAAAACTTCTTACCTAGTCCCCTTGAGGTTCGGCACTTGAGAGAAAAGATGAACAAAATTTCCAATTTTTTTCTTTCTTTGATTAAATGCCAAATGACAATTAAATCTTTAATTTAAATCAAAATTCTTTCTTTATAGTAAAATGGCCATTTCACCCTTGGATTATGACCAATTATGAGTCAACACCTATACTCAACCTTATCATCAAATCAATTATAATTAAAAAGTATGGGTAAAATGACCATTTTACCATTAATGAATCTTTATATCCTCCAAAATGTCATTCCATCACCTATACAAAATACTGAATAGAATCGAATCTAAAATGATCCAATACTTCAATGCTATGCTCATCGGGTCTTCCTAAGACTTCCTTCAAATTTTCATGAAAATCTGAGCTCATACGATTATCCGAATTACACTTAAACTTTAATTGTAATTTCCCAATAATAGAAACATCATATCAAACCAAAGTTTTTATATTCGATCCCACCCTTAGATGATCTATTTATTTATGGAATAAAAATAATTATTGGGAAAATTACCATATTGGTCCTTAAACTTTTCTCAACTTTTCACTTTTGTCACCAAACTTTAAAACTTTATGTTTTAGTCACTGAACTAAAACTGCTAACTTTTGATTCTTTATGTTTTGGTCACTAATCCAATTATGGGATATTACAACATATACTTAATCTTTTTACAAATCCATTGCCATACGAAAGTTGGCATTGCGTGCTTATTGCACCCTAATATCTTAACGGACTTAAGAGGAAACGATCTGTTTCCAGGTACTAAGGTGAGGAGCTTCGATAGAAGATGTTCAAGTAGATGAACTTACTTCAAAAGTGAGTCTACCCCTTAGGAGTAAAGATTGCCGCTTAATCAAGCTAATTCATGAAAAACATTCACTATAGACATATTTGGGCTTTATCATAGTTAACTTAGGGTATTCCCATTTATAGAGGCAATACTACCTTTAATTTGCTCGACAATAAACCAAGGCAGATCATTATTGAAGGCTGGCATAAGTAGCATAAAATCTTGCATTCCCTTACCAATGCTCATCATTCATTTTGAATAGCTCATTGCCAGACTGCTTATTTTCACTACTTTGTTTTGTTAATTTTTCAATCAAAATCGAAAACATTTCGAACACTTTTAAAACTTTCGAACAAGTAAACGTTGAGTAAATAAGTTCTTGGTTAATCCCTGTGGATTCGATACTCAACTTACTGCGGTATTACTTGCTAACCGTGTATACTTGCACGCATATGACTCACCTTGGCACTGCTCTTTGGCATACTTTACACTAAAAATATACTCTTTTGCCAAGCGTTAGAAATAGTCGATACACCTACTGGAGTTTTTCCACATAGTAGGTAGTTGACAATGTCTGCATACCAAGGAACTACATCTACAACAAATAGCTTCTCATCTGGGAATGCATTGATAATTTAAACTATATTTCCATCTTCGCTTCCAAATTACAATCTAGAAAGATGGTCTGCGACTTGATTCACTGACCCCTTGAGGTCTTTTATCTCAATGTTAAACTCTTGCAAAAGCAAGATCCATCTTATCAACCTAGGTTTTGCTACTTCTTTACAAAAATATATTTCAACACCGAGTAATCAGTAAATACATTAACTTTTACGCTGGCAAGATATGAATAAAACTTGTCAAAAGCAAGATTGCTGCCAACAACTCTTTCTCTGTGGTTGTATCGTTGATTTGAGCATCTGTAAGAGCCATGTTGGCGTAAAAGATAGTGTGAAATATCTTACCTTTTTATTTTCCTAGTACAACACTCACAACAAAGTCGTTTGTGTTACACATAACTTTAAAATGCTGAGACCAATCTGGTGCAACGACAATAAGTGTGTTTACTACCTGCTTCTTTAATTGAATGAATGCATCCATATATACATCGTCAAAGTTAAATTTTTTATTTTGTTCCAACAATGAGCATAAGGGTTTGCAATTTTTGAAAAGTCTCTAATAAATCTTCGGTAAAACCCTAGATGCCCTAGAAAACTGTGAATTCCTTTCATATTTGTTGGTGGAAGTAATTTCTCAATAATTTCCACTTTAGCTTTATCCACTTCAATCCCTTAACTAGAGATACGATGTCCTAACAAAATGCCTTTAGTTACCATGAAATGACATTTTTTTTCCAATTCAGTGTGCAATGTGTGTCTTCACATCGCTGCAATACTTTATCCAAATTTTCAACGCAATAATCAATATCTTTCCCATAGACCAAGAAATCATTCATAAATATCCCTAAAGAGTTTTCAATCACATCCTAGAAGAATGCCATCATGCATCTTTGAAATATGGATGGTGTGTTGCTAAGACTAAAAGGCATATGGCGAAAGGTAAACATACCAGATGGGCAGGTAAAGGTTGTTTTCTCCTAATCCTCTGGCACAATTGCTATATGGGTGTAACAAGAATAGTCATCTAAAAAGCAGTAGTAGACTTTACCAGGCCACCTACCCAACATATGATGAATGAAAGCAAGTGGGAAATGGTCTTTCCTTGTAGCATTAAGTTTGCGATAATCCATACAAACTCGCCATGTCATGCGAATGCGTGTAGGAATCAACTCTTCGTTGTCATTGTTGACCATGATAATGCAACTTTTCTTTGGGACGCAGTGAACTAGACTTATCCAAGCACTACCAAAAATAGAGTAAATGATTCCAGCATCAAGACATTTAATGATTTTCTTCTTGACAACATCCTTCATCTTCTCATTCAATTGTCTTTGTGGTTCTATCGATTGCTTGCCTTTGTCTTCCAACTTGATTTTGTACAAGCAAAAATATGGACTAATGCCTTTGATATCGACAATACTCTATGCAATAGCTCTTTAATGTTGTTTCAGAGTATGGATTAATTTCTCCTTTTGAGTCACATTCAGTGTTGCATAGACAATAACTGGAAGAGTATCGTTATATCCAAGAAAGGCATACCTAAGATTTGGAGGGAGTGGTTTCAGTTCTAGAATAGTATCTTCTTTGATAGATGACATGAAAATTGGAGTTGTTCGGTTGGTTAGTTCTAAGGATTTATTCTTCCATCCATGTCTTAGTTCGACATTATTAGCTTTGACTATGTTGTCACTGTCATTTAAGATGTCATCATCAGATGTCACTACAAAATTTTCTGATAGGAGTTTATTGTTGTCATTGAATTCTTCCTGAATTAAATCTTCTAGCACATCGATATTAAATGTATTCAAAAAAATACTGAAGGTAACGTGACCAATATTAAATCAGATGGTTAATTCGCCTTTCTAAAAATCAATAAGAGTTCTTCCGGTTGATAGAAATAGTCGCCCCAAGATTATGGGTTTATATGCCTTGCAGTTAAGTATAATAAAGTCGACCGAAAAAATGAATCTATCCACATGAACTAAGTTATCCTTTATTTGTCCCTTAAGTTGAGCCAATGATCTGTTGGCTAGTTGCAATATCATCGTAGTGGGTTTCATGTGTCCAATACCCAGCTTCTTAAAAATAGACAATAACATTAACTTAATGTTGGCTCCTAAATCACACAAAGCTTTCCCCAAATAATGATTTCCAGTCCAACATGAAATAATGAAACTACCATGATCTTTCATTTTTTGGGGACATGCTATTGGTCAAAATAGCACTACACCCCTCTATGAGTGCAATAGTTTTAATGTCGCTTAGCTTCTTCTTTTTGAACAAGAGCTCCTTCATAAATTTCCCATAATTGGGAATTTGCATAAGAGCATCCACTAAAGGAATGTTCACATGAAGTTGTTTCAGAATATCCAAGAATTGTTGATATTGCTTATCATGTTCATTGTCCTTGAATCATTGTGGAAAAGGTAGAGGAAGGGACACTTCGGATTGTGCCGACACTTTGGGAGTGCATCGGTACTTTGAATTGATGCAAATTTTGCCTGTGTGTGACAATTCTTGGAACTAATTTTTATATGATATCAACAATCTCTTCAGAGGCAATCTTTCATTATGAGTCACTTCACCATTTCGGGAGACGTTACATATGATTTTTTGATCGGCTCACTAGTCTGTTTACCGCTTCTTAGAGTGATAACCTTGCATTGTTCTTTCCTTCATGGATTTGGATTTTCTTTATCACTCAAAAGTGTACATGCCTATCTAGTGTTCGGACTGGATGCAAGCTGTCCAACTTGTGCCTCCAAGGCGCGAATTGATGAGGAATTGCCTTGAAGTATTACCTTCATTCGAGTAATATGCTCTCACATCAAAGCTTCAATAGCTGCTGATACATGCATGAGCGGGGTTAAATTACTCATATTGGACAAAAAGCTGAATTTGTTCGATGCAAACAATAATGGACAAAACAATGTACGCATAGGAGGTCAAAAACGATGCATCTTGGACAAGAAACTGAATCTGTTTGTGAAGTCTGGAAAGTCAGCTAACTTGCGACGAATTTTTGGATGGGATCCAGGCATTTATGGGTCAACATGTCTTCTTAAAACTTGTCCGGCTGCAAATTATCTTTCCAACGCATCTTGAAACGCCTCAATCGGACATCTGGATCTCAAGATACGTCTATTTTAGCGAAGACAGCGCATGCAGAAATTCCTATACGGGATTAATACGGGATTTTTGGATAATTACGAATTTTCAAGATTTTATTTGATTATTTATAATTTAAATCAATATAGGATTCTGCAATATCTATTAGGATCAGATTTATTTAATTAATATTTTATTTTTAGCATTTATTTATTATTAGAAGTTACTTATCTAATTATGAGATTAGATTTTAGCATTTATTTATTGTATTTAATTCCTAAGTTTAGTAGGATTAGAACTTCTCCACGGCCTATATAAAGGAGGCTTCACCCACATTGTAATTCAGATCTCATTGATTAGTAAAAAGTTCACTTTGGAGATTTTAGTATTCTTTGAGTTTGCAAGTGTTCAGTAAACTTGTCTAGAAGCCATCTTCAACATAAGATCATCGAGTTCTTGTGAGGGAGATTATCTTCACACTCTTGCTTGCCTAGGTAATTGCATCTAGGAGGGTGGGTTAGAGCCGCTTGAGGTTGCTTGCTTAGATAATTGCGTCTAAGAGGGTGCCGAGTACAAAACAACATCAACAATTCGCAAGCCATCTTCATCTTCAACCTTCACACCATCTTCCATAATTCCATAAACAAAACTCGAATTTTCAGATTTGTTTTACCTATCTTCTTCTTAATCTTTTCTCATCTTTTTATTTATATTCTTATTTCTTATCATCTAATCCTTCATCTTGTCTTTCTTTCATTAATTATCCAGCCCCGAATCTGAAATTTTCAGGAAACCCCCAACTAGTTTCTCTTAAATTTTCAGATCTGCCCATACTTTCTTGATTGAGTCTAGAGCTCCTAGTTCTTGCTACAACTTGATTGAAGGCTTCCAAATCCAAGATTGCGCTACTCTATCAGCTGCTAAGGGATTAGATGTGGAGGCTTGAGTGTATTGTTGCTACTTAAGTGCTTGAGCATGCTAATGTGGCATCCGAGTATGTCGTGATTTCAATTGATTTTTTTTGTTGATGCATCTGAGTTTGTTGATTGTATTGCGACTATTGTTTATTAAAATTCCCTACTCGTGGATTATAATTGCCTTGGGATAAAGTATCCTCACATCGAATTATCCAACATTTTACCTAGAATTCTAATGTCCCCAAGACTATTGGTTGCATGCATAAGCATTATAAGAGTTGCTCCGCATGTTATTCACATCGTAAGCATTTTTGGCATCTTGTGGGCAGCCTTCATAACTATGATTGTTACCATAAATTCCACAAGAGAATACAGGGACATTGGTCTATTCAGCGACTTGAATGGGTGCAACCTCTCTAGTCCCTAGCATGTTCATGATCATATTGTGACAAGAGACTTGCGTACTGAGGGACGAAATTGCATCCAATTCACTAGCTTCCGGTGTCGTTTTTGCGGTTACATCTCTAGTAGCTAGATATTGGGAATCATTCTGAGCAATTCTTTCTAGAATACCAACTGCTTCTGGATATATACAGTCCAACAAAGGTCCATTTGCTAATGGTTCGACAATATTTCGAGTATGAAAATTTAGCCCATTATAAAAAAATCAATTTGCATTTCTTGTTGAATACCATGCATGGGACAACGTAGCAACAAGGACTTATAACGTTCCCATAAAATATGTACATTTTCATCGTCAAGCTAATGATATGTAGTAATATCATTTTTGAGACTAGAATTCAATGTCGGCGGATTAAATATCAGAACAAATTGTGTTGCCAATGCATTCCAAGAAGTAATAGATCCTACCAGTAACCCAAGAAACCAAATACCAGCTCTTCCTTGCAAAGAATAAGGAATGATTGCATTTTTAAAGCATCGTTAAGAATGCCTTGTTGACTAAAACATGCGCAAATATATAGAAAGGAATTAAGATTTTCTCTTGCGTCTTCAAATAAAAGACCCGCAAATTGCCCACTCAAATTCATCATTTGGAACATATTGGTTTGAGTTCAAAATTTCCAGCTTGAATTTTTGGCCTGACAACTGCCAGTTGCAAATTATCTACTATAGGTAATACAACATCTCTTATAGTCCTATTTTGAAACTAGGCACGTCGTTGCAATGGTCGATCATTAGGATTTTGTGGCAACACTGGAGGTATCAGTGCATTGTTTCCTTGTAAAGTCATTTCTTGTTACTGCTACAGGGTTTAAGGTTATGATCAATAATAAACTCCATACTGCTACGGGTCATAAAATACCCAAAACTAACTATGAAAACAACGACAAAAAGAAAGAAAAGTTAATAGCAATTAAAGGTGATATATATGAAGAATAAAGTGAAAAAACAAAATAAACATCAAACTAATGCCATGCCCAACAACGGCATCAAAACTTGATTGGTTGTTTAATGACACAACAATATTGTGCAAGCGTACACTATCGATGCAAGTATAGTAGATAGATGTGAGTATGTCGAATATCAATCCCATGAGGATGGCTGTTAAAATGCTTAAATTTTGTCAGTGCAATAACAAGGAAAATAATGAGATAATTATGAGCAATATTGTCAAAGCAATAAATTGAAAAATAGCAGTGAAATATGATAATGATTGTAATACCCCAAAAATTTACCAAGTTAGACAAGGGTTATTTAGTACTAAGATTATAGCATAAGGCTAACTTAGTGACTAAAATGACAAAAGCCAAAAGTTAAGATCTCTTAATTAGAGGATTTTAAAAGTAGTTTTTATTATTCGAAAGTGTCATGTGATAGAGAATAATCTGAAAAGGGTAAAGCCTAGTGAACAAAATGACACTTTAGTAAAAGTTTGGGGACTAAAGTGTAAAATATCCAGTAAGTGATTTTATTCAGTATAAGGATAGATCTGATCAAAATAAGAATTTTGATATTAGTTTAGAGAATTAAGATGCAGTAGAAGGTATCGAATTTGGATCGAATAAAATTGTAAGCGTGCTCAGGTTAGGGAAACACTAGGATGAGTGACCTTCGAGAAGGTCCCATAAAAGTGTTTCTGATCGATATTTTGGAATCAGTAAGAGTAGCGAATATTCATATGGATTTCTGATAAAGGATTTCTAAGAGAAATTTTACTCTATGAGGATTTTCGATGATTATTGGAATAATAGACTGACTTAGGAAAATTTAGTCTAAGTCCGTAGGAAAGGAAGTTTTTATGAGATAATAGTATTTATTTTTTGAATATGGAAATATAGAATTTTTGGAATAAACTTGATAGCTCTGTAAAGGTAAAATCGCAGTAGAAATATTTAATGAATATCGGGAAATTAGATCGAATTAAAATTTTAGAAGCTATTCCATAAGCCATGGAAAATCATAAAATGATATTTATGGAATAGTGGTTGGTTGGGAAGGAACTAATTTAGTTAGATTATAATGGAATGACAATTTTGAAACAAACTAGTAAATAAAGACTAGTTGGAGGGCAAATTGGTTATTTAGCAAGGATGTCAATTTTGAAATATTTTTGAAATGTTGGGGACGTTTTTGGAGGATGAAATATACATGGATTTAATCATGGCCCATGATTTTAGATGAGATTAAATTAACCAATGGATTTAAAGGCTAAGTGGGTAATTTTACTATTTAAATAAATTTAAAATTCATTTAATCATACAAGTGGATAAATATGATAAAAGATGAACAAAATTTTGTTCATATTTCTCCACCATTTCGTGAGCTAGGGAAGAAGAAGGGGAGAAGAATACATAAATTTCAAGCTTGATTTGGAAGGTTTAAAATTAAAATTAAGGTATTATGCTTTGGAAAAAAATAATCTATGCTTAATTCTCTTCATTTTGTAGTAGTTTTACATAGCAAAGTGAAGTACAAGTTATGTTTTTGGAAAAAGAAGATTATGAGATTGAGAACACATGTTGAGTTTAAAGTTTGATTTGAGTAGATTTGATGTTGTAGACATGAAAATAAGCTTGATTTGGAATTAATTCTATGTTTAAGAACATAAACCTAACCATACGTTTTTGGGAATTTGGTTAGGAATTGAATCAAGGATGAAAATGAATAAATTATGAAACTAGAAGCCTTGTTTTGATGTTAGGGTGATTAAATTCTCTTTGTTGTGGCAAGTGGCCAATTCGGCTAGAGTGAAGAAATAAGGGGAATTATTGTGAAATTTATTCTAGCATTAGAATTGATGAGATTATGATTAAATTAGCCCGATTTGGTAATTTAGGACCAAAATGAAAATGTTTGGCAAGAAGGGGATCACTTCGGTTTGAAGGAGAAATGAAGGGGATTGTTTTGAATTATTATTTTAGTATGTTATTGATGAATATGAAGCTGGAATTATTAATTTAAGCATGAATAAATTATTTAAGGTTCAAAATGGTCACTAAAGACCATAATGAACATTCGATAAATACATGGGAGAAAAGTAATAAAGGGAAGTTATAGTAAAATAGAAGTTAATTATAGAAGTTGTGTTGGATTTGAATTATTAAGTTTAATAAATTGCCATAAATTCTATAAAAATAACTAGATGACAAATCCTATACTGATGTCATGATATGGTTGTCTAGTTTCATTTCCAACAAATGAGAACTAATTCCGAGTTTTGTGTAAAAATATATGAATTTTATTCAAAAGAAGGTCAGAAAAATTATAAAGTAGTTTTCTACCTGGACTAGTCTGTGACGAGGATGTCAAGATTTTTCATACTTTTTGTAGATTTTTTTAATTTGTGTGGCTTATACCGAGGTCAGATGTTATACTATAAATGACTACTTGATAATTGATGAATACTGACAGTATGATATTTATATTTGTTTTATGTTATGATATAAAATGTACCGGTATAGCTTGCCATTTTGCAGGGAATTGTATTGCATTGTCATATGATATAATGTAATGTATGATCACATGAATTAACTAAATAGTTTACTAATTGCCTCATTGAGTCGTTACTTAGCGTGTGTTTTATGTCACACGTAGGTTTCTAGACTAGACTAGCAAGGAGGAGCCGTGTTTTGAAGAATCAAATTACCATTAGTAAGTTTCAGCATGTACATCTCTAATGTAGTTGACAACTAGAGGACATGTAAATATTTTAAAAGGTGGATTGTTTGATATCGTCTAAGTTTAACTTAGATGTATGTTAGCATGAAGATATATATATATATATATTATGAAAGTAGGATTAATAATATCGGTAAAGTATTTTAAATGACTTTTAAACAAAATTTAATGTATATCCTGTAACAATTTTGAAATTAAGAAAGGGTCTAGGCAGCGCATCTAGTTTGTACCCTGAATCATATTTTCATTTTTAATAACTGACTTTTAAGTTTTACAACCTAAATCAGGGTCGAAACTAGCTACGACAGGATGATCTAGTTTTAATTGAAAAACGAAAAAGGATTAATTACCGAACTAGTTTTATGAAATGATTTATGTTTTAAAAAAATAATAATTTAAGTCCAGATTTTTGAAGTACAATTTTGTGTCATCTTTAATGTATATTCGGCCTACGAGTATACGTTAAGGGTGTCACATTTAGTGGTATCAGAGCTACAGGTTTAGCCGGTTTTGAATGTTAAACCTGTCTGATACGAATTTGTTAAAGTGTATATGCCCCTAGGATGTCCCATGCTGATGTAATGCTTCCGTAACTTGATACGGCTCCTCGATAATATGATTTAGACCTTGTTTGTAATGTGAACTGTTAAATGCTGTTGGATCTCGTCATGCAACGGATCACAAGGGTTATAAAGATACTCGTAGCAGTAACAATAAAATGAAGTATGACCTTTTCTTGACTCCTGCCTTGGTTGAGCTATTGGTATAGTAGGAAGCTCAAGCACAAGAACAAGAAATGCTATTTTAGACATTAGAAGAAACACCTGAGAGGTTTTAACCTTCGGCATCTGTATATAATAAGGCATTGGCTGTTAAAAAGTTAAGTTTTTGGGAGCCTTAAATGTTATAGTGAAAGAGAATTGATGAATGTTTATTGAAGATGGAGGATGATAAAACTCCTATAAAAGGTCTGAGATGTATTAATACTAAAAGGTTAGAAGAAGTAATAACGATACAGAGGATGTAGCTTGGAAGATTTCCTAGAAAAGTGTTAAAGATTGGATTTGGTGATTAGTTCGTAAGGAAAATATTTCATTAATTTCTGAACTTTGATAATGTACTTGCACTATTTATGAGAAATAGTGTGAGAACAGTGGGTTAAGCCGACATGTCAAGGGGGTAATCTGACTGGAGAGTTTTAGTATGACTGCTAGTAAATGATTTGATTATAGCACAAGAATTACAAGAAATTATAAGAACTGTCTGTTAGTAAAGCTGGGAACAAAGCCATCAATCTGAGAATTTAAGACCAATTTTAAGATAAATTGGCTATCTATATGTAATGCAGAAGTAAGATGTAAAAAGAAGTAATTGATAGGATAAGAATCTGATGATTATAGGGTGATGATAAGGAGAAAGGAATTATTGTTTAAGTTCATATATCTCTGTCATGATGGTATAGAGAATGTGAACTGATAAATGTATCATAGTAGAAACCCCGGTGTTATTTGTAAAAGAAAATAATTTTATGACCCTGTGTTAATAATGGATAACTGAATAGAGAAGCTATAAAGGATAAGTACTTGTTGCTAAGAATTGAAGATCTTTGACCAGTTCAGGAGTGTAGCTGTATTTTTTTTAAAAAAAAAGGGGCTGATCTTTGGTCAAGATATTATCAGTTAAAAATTAAAAGAAGACACTCTGAAAATAGCAATTAAGATTGGACATGGATGCTATGAGTTGTTAATGACACCGTTTGAGCTTATTGATGTTTGTTAACTTTATGGACTTGAAGAATGCAGTGATCAGCGTTCTTGAGTTGTATTGTGGATATTAAAGAACAAACAACCCTATGTGAAGTTCTTTAAATGTGAATGTTTATGCTATCAAAGAAAAGTTTATACTTTTGATAATAGAAATTTAAAGAACATATTTATGGAAGTCTATTAAAGTCTATGAGCTCTATACTTCGAGAGTGATAGGATGTATTAAGATCTGAAAATTCCAGTATTGATGGATTGCAAAGGAAAATTTATATTGAAGTTTGTTACGGGACGTGCTAGTAAAGCGGAAAAGACTTGAATTGGGTCATTGAGGATCGTTGGCAAAGCCTGTACGCTTCATACCAGTGAATTATTCGTTGAATAAGAATACAAAGATATATGTCAGAGAAATAATACGACTGTGTGGTGTTATGGCATCTGTTACAAAAGATAGAGACCTAAAATTTGCTTCAAAATTTTTGAGATGCTTACATGAAGTTTTAGGTACTAAATTAAATTTTAGTACTATTTCTACTTTCAAACGAATGGATAAATAGAAAGAACTATCTAGAATCTGAAAGGTAAGCTTTGAGCTTGCAGTCTTAAGTCTACAAGATCATGAGGAAGATAACTGTGATTACTGGGACAACATACAATGATAATTATCAGACAAGCACTAGGATAATATCATTAAGAGCGCTTTACAGATGAAAGTACAAAACTCTGTTGAAGTGAAATGATTTACAAGACATAAAATATTGTTGAGATTGATATGACTCAAAATAGAGAAGATAAAGTGAGAAATTATTCAAGATAATTCAAAAAGGACTGTTGATAAACAAAAGACTTCTGTTAATCAAAAAAAAGAAGAGAAAAAGTGGAAAAGTATCACTTTGAGAGAGAATAATTCATATAGGTCAAAAAGGAAAAACTTAGTTCCATAACTATTATACCTCAAGGAATTGTAAAATAGTTGGACCAAGAGCATATTAATGGGCCTTATCTCCAGAAGTGAGCAAAATCTATGGTGTATTCCATGTGCTTATGTTGTGGAGGCATTGATTGGATTATTCACATGTCATCACTCCTAAGGAAAATGAAGTACAATTAGATTTGACACATGAAGAGGAATTAGTAGAAATAGTGGCATATGGAGTTAAAGAATTGAGGAATAAGAAAATTCCATTGGTCGAAGCTCTGGGAGGAGTCACGAGGTTGAAGAAGTCACATGGAAAACTGGGTAGAAAATGGAGAGCAAACTTCGCAAATTTTTACTAGGTACACGTCCTAAAATTCGAGGATGAATTTTCTTAAGGGGGAAGGAATTATAATACCCCAAAAATTTACCAAGTCAGACAAGGGTTATTTAGTACTAAGATTATAGCATAAGGCTAACTTAGTAACTAAAATGACAAAAAGGCAAAAGTTAAGATCTCTTAATTATAGGATTTCAAAAGTAGTTTTTATGTTTCGAAAGTGTCATGTAATAGAAAATAATCTGAAAAGGGTAAAGCCTAGTGACCAAAATGACACTTTAGTAAAATTTTGGGGACTAAAGTGTAAAATATCCTTTAAGTGATTTTATTCAGTATAAGAATAAATTTGATCAAAATAAGAATTTTGATATTAGTTTTGAGAATTAAGATGTAGTAGAAGGTATCGAATTTGGGTCGAATAAAATTGTTAAGCGTGCTCAGGCCAGGGAAACACTAGGATGAGTGACCTT
Source organism: Hibiscus mutabilis (assembly GCA_019671005.1). NCBI lineage: Eukaryota > Viridiplantae > Streptophyta > Magnoliopsida > Malvales > Malvaceae > Hibiscus > Hibiscus mutabilis. The sequence goes on along the minus strand of CM033741.1, from coordinate 25,613,222 downwards.
CTGGAAGGTCCCATAAAAGTGTTCCTAATCGATATTTTGGACTCAGCAAGAGTAGAGAATATTCGTATGGATTTCCGATAAAGGATTTCTAAGAGAAATTTTACTCTTGAGGATTTTCGATAATTATTGGAATAATAGACTTAGAAAATTCATTCTAAGTCTGTAGGAAAGGAAGCTTTTATGAGATAATAGTATTTATTTTCCGAATATGGAAATATAGAATTTCCCGAATAAATCCGATAGCTCGGTAAAGGTAAAATTACAATAGAAATATTTAATGAATATCAGGAAATCAGATTGAATTGAAATTCAGAGGCTGTTCCATAAGCCATGGAAAATCATAAAATGATATTTATGTAATAGTGGCCAGTTGGGAAGGAACTAATTTAGTTAGATTGTAATGGAATGACAATTTTGAAACAAACTAGTAAATAAAGACTAGTTGGAGGTCAAATTGGTTATTTAGCAAGGATGACAATTTTGAAATTTTTTTGAAATGTTGGGGACGTTTTTGGAATATTAAATATACATGGATTTAATCTTAGTCCTTGATTTTAGATGAGATTAAATTAACCAATGGATTTAAAGGCTAAGTTGGTAATTTTACTATTTAAATGAATTTAAAATTCATCTAATTATACATGTGGATAAATGTGATAAAAGATGAACAAAATTTTGTTCATCTTTTTCCACCATTTTGTGAGCTAGGGAAGAAGAAGGGGAGAAGAATACATCAATTTCAAGCTTGATTTGGAAGGTTTAAAATTAAAATTAAGGCATAATGCTTTGGAAAAAAATAACCTATGCTTAATTCTCTTCTTTTTGTAGTAGTTTTACATAGCAAAGTGAAGTATAGGTTATGTTTTTGGAAGAAGAAGGTTATGAGATTAAGAACACATGTTGAGTTTAAAGTTTGATTTGAGTATATTTGATGTTGTATACATGAAAACAAGCTTGATTTGAAATTAATTCTATGTTTAAGAACATAAACCCTAACCCTAAGCTTTTGGGAATTTGGTTAGGGAATAGAATCAAGGATGAAAAATGAATGAATTATGAAACTAGAAGCCTTGTTTTGATGTTTGGGTGATTAAATTCTCTTTGTTATGTCAAAAGACCAATTCGGCTAGAGTGACGAAATAAGGGGAATTATTGTAAAATTTATTCTAGCATTAGAATTGATGAGATTATGATTAAATTAGCCTTATTTGGTAATTTAGGACTAAAATGAAAATGTTTGGCAAGAAGAGGATCAATTCGGTTTGAAGAAGAAATGAAGGGGATTGTTTTGAATTATTATTTTAGTATGTTATTGATGAGTGAAGTTGGAATTATCAATTTAAGCATGAATAAATTGTTTAAGGTTCAAAATGGTCACTAAGGACCATAATGAACATTTGGTAAATACATGGGAGAAAAGTAATAAAGGGAAGTTAGAGTAAAATAGAAGTTAATTATGGAAGTTGTGCTGATTTTGAATTATGGCAGTAAGTTTAATAAATTGCCATAACATCTATAAAAATGACTAGATGACAAATCTTATATTGATGTCAAGATATGGTTGTCTAGTTTCGTTTCCAACAAACGAGAACTGATTCCGAGTTTTGTGTGAAAAGATATGAATTTTATTCGAAAGAATGTCAGAAAAATTATAAAGCAGTTTTCTGCCTGGACTAGTCTATAACGAGGATGTCAAGATTTTTCATAAATTTTGTAGGTTTTATTAATTTATGTAGCTTATACCGTTGGATTCGTTATCGAATCTAGTTTTTAACAGTGTAAAGAAAGTCGAAATCCATTGTATATTCTACTCTGTAGACATGCTTTTCTGAAGGTAGCGCAAGTTGCTAGGAATAGGATTTGATACAGTTTGTATCTAATTATTGGTTTGATAAACTCAAGGGAGTTGCTTGAAGTTTAAGTTGGTCACTAGGGATTATAATAAGTTTTGGACAATATAAGGAAGAAAGGAAAATATTTGGACATTTTATATTTGAATATATGTTACTTGAATTGTTCAAGTGGAAGTTTAATTGTTCAAGAAAGATACAAATAGGTACATTATTTGTATTTATGTTAATAAAGGTTGAATGAATTTCGAATGTGAATTTTACATGGTATTTGCTACATGGATGGAAAATGAAGTTTGAAAGCAAGTATGAAACAAGTAACTGAGTCTCAAGAGTCAAGTCAATTATCTTTTCAGGATAATCCATCCGATAATCCTGGGATAGATAATGACGGTAAAGAGGAAGCAAGCACTCGACCACAGACCAATATGAAAGCTCTCATTGCTTTTCGGATGATATCGCGTCCTTTTCCTGATTTTAAGAGACGAAAGGTTACAGTTGTTTGGGATTACCCACCGGGATGTGGATGGTCTGCTCCACCGGAAAAGAAAGTTTGGAAACCCAACCAGTTCCGCTAAATAAGACAAAAGTGTCAAGGTGAGTGCAACATTTATATGTATGTTAATTATAAAAGGGAAGACTTGCAATAAGTCAACCCTAATCTGAATATGAAAATGCATTGTTTAAAAGTTACAAACTGATTAGAAATTATAATTTATGTCTGCAAGTGGCAAGATAATGGACATGATAAAATTATTAACACTGTATGATAAAAGTTACCTGATAAGTATGTTGGTATGTTATTCTGAACATGATAGAGTGCGTGTCATGTAAAGTACATGGTCACCTCTATGATAACTAGTTTAGTCATGTTACAGACTTTGATTATGATATACTGGATTAATCGATGTGATGCATATTACAGTAATGGCAAGTACATATGAATAATTATGATGATGATTGATTGATAATGAAATGAAATGCCCAAGTATTTATTTATGAGAGTCCATGGTATAGTTGGCATGCCAAAGAGTCCTTAGTAGCTGCATCACTCAAGTTATGATATGATTACATGTTTTTGTGTCTACGATGGTGTCAAATACAACTTGGGGACTCAAGCCCTTGGTGTGAACCAGGGGATCCACGCCTATAGTGCTAATGGCACTAACGAGGTGCTTTTATGAGGAGCAAAGAGAGTCCTCGAGTACATACTCATTTACATGTTCACGTTAGACACTCTGGTGTCTTATTTATGTGACTCGAGTACCTAGATCTCATATTACATACTTTGGGCTATCTTTAAAGAATGTTATACTATAAATGAGTACCTGATGATTGATGAATATTGACAGCATGATATTTATATTTGTTTTATGTTATGATATAAAGTGTACTGGTATCGCTTGCCATTTTGCAGGGAATTGTATTGCATTGTCATATGATATAATGTAATGTATGATCACATGATTTAACTAAATAGTTTACTAATTGCCTCATTAAGTCGTTACTTAGCGTGTGTTTTATGTCACACGTAGGTTTCCAGACTAGACTAGCAAGGAGGAGCCGTGTTTTGAAGAATCAAGTTATCGTTAGTAAGTTTCAGCATGTACATCTCTAATGTAGTTGACAACTAGAGGGCGTGTAAATATTTTAAAAGGTGGACTGTTTGATATCGTCTAAGTTTAACTTAGATGTATGTTAGTATGAAGATATATTTATTATTAAAACAAAGATTAATAATATCGGTAAAGTATTTTAAATGACTTTTAAATAGAAATTAATGTATATCGTGTAACAATTTTGAAATTAAGAAAGGGTATCTAGTTTGTACCCTGAATCATATTTTCGTTTTTAATAACTGGCTTTTAAGTTTTACAAACTAAATCAGGGTCGAAACTAGCTGCGACTGGATGATCTAGTTTTAATTGAAAATCGAAAAAGGATTAATTACCGAACTAGTTTTATGAAATGATTTATTTTTTAAAAAAATAATAATTTAAGTCCAAATTTTTGAAGTGCAATTTTGTGTCATATTTAATGTATATTCGTCCTACGAGTATACATTAAGGGTGTCACAATGATAAGACGGGATCCCCTCGATAAATCCTCAATAGAAAACCGAGTGCTAGCTAGATAATAAGAAATAAGTGAATGTCGATGCAATAGAGAGCAAGAATATTTTACTAACTTAATTTAAATCCTTAATTGAAGATTTTCATATGCATATTAACCTCACCTTTCGATGTTGGTAATTGAACACATTCAAGAACAATTGGATTAAATTCCTCTAATCCTCATGCAACTTCCATTGTCATGCTTGTTAGTTTGAATTGTAGATGCACCTTCTAGTGACAGTGACTACAATAAACATTTCCATGTTATAAACATTCAAACCCAATGATCAAACAATAAAAAAAAGTTGAATAAAATATCATATAACCAAAATTCATGAGTAGTTCCATACATCATGAAATAAAAAACAAAAGCATTCACTAGCGTTTAAGAAGGAAATATAAAAGAATAAATGCAGACACTATTCTTAATTAATCTCAATTAGCTCTTGTGATTTCCTCTTGCATCACAGTTAGGGCTCTTTATCAAGAGTTGCTCTACATCAATTCCATGTTAGTTCACCCAAAAGAGACTTAGGCTGTCATAACCATCAAGCTTTAAAAAGATAATGAAAAAATGATGCACATTGGACACCTTTCTTTCTATTTCCTCTCATATATATATATCCATCTCAATTGTACAAGAATCCTTTCAAGAGAATCATGATGGCTTTCTTGTACCAGTTGGTTATAACAAATTGGGTAACTTAGAGATTTTTTTTCTTATCCGCTTGCCGAAGCTTCTTGAAAGTTGTCGGATGCTACGATAGTCCTCGGCACAATCTTGAAAATGCTTGTGCAATGAGATCAGTTGTTAGGAATTTGGTATGCAGCAAAATAACCAAAGCGATAACGACATAGACCAAGACATGCACATGAGCAAGATTTAACGTGGTTCAGCATAGCCTACCTCCACGGACGAGAGAAATGAACAATCCACTAATAACGTAGAGAACCCGAAGAGTACAAATACAAGATAACCCATGTAATCCCAAAAGTTAGTGTACAAATCCCATGACTCAGTACAACCAAAATGCTCTTCCCAATATCCCTATAATACCCATCTCTACAATGTAGGCATAATAGTTGTAGAGACCTAAAAGTGGTTACATATGTCCAGAGTAATTCCCCCTCTCTCTCATTCTCTTGTTCTCTCATAATTCAAAAGGTTACACCTAGTCTATATTTATAAACCCAAATACTTGGTCACCAAGAAACCGTATTCAATAAGATTTCCTACCTAAAATAGATATTTACTCATTAAAGTAAATCCTAGTTACCAAGTAATCTTCAACCACTAGAATTACAATAAAACTCAACTTAATTACCAATTAGAATTTGAGTAAAAATATAACAAATCTCCCCCTTGACACAAATTCTATTTGAACATTGGTCTTCAAGTCTTCAACAGCTTCAATTTTTACGTAAGCCAAATATTCGTTGAAGCACCACCGCCAAGCCTTCAACAACTCCAATTCTTACGTAGTATCCGTTGAAGCACCGTTGAATTTTGAGAATTACTTCCCCTGCAACTGAAAGCTCGTTGCAGCAATACTCTTCTAGCATGTCTTCAATATCGCATCGCAAAATTCGTAGCAAAAATTCCTTCATAATCGCGCAGCTTTAACCATAGCTCATGATACCATTTATTAGGAATTTGGTATGCAGCAAAATAACCAAAGTGATAACGACATAGACCAAGACATGCACAAGAGACAAGATTTAACGTGGTTCAGCATAGCCTACCTCCACAGACGAGAGAAACAAACAATCCTCTAATAAAATAGAGAACCCGAAGAATACAAATACATGATAACCCATGTAATCCCAAAAGCTGGTGTACAAATCCCATGACCCGGTGGAACCAAAACACTCTTCCCAACATCCCTATAATACCAATCTCTACAACGTAGACACAATAGTTATAGAGAACCTAAAAGTGTTTACATCTCTCCAGAGTAATTCTCCCTCTCTCTCATTCTCTTGTTCTCTCATAATTCAAAGGATTACACCTAGTCTATATTTATAGACCCAAACACTTGGTCACCAAGAAACCTTATTCAATAAGATCTCCTACCTAAAATAGATATTTACTCATTAAAGTAAATCCTAATTACCAAGTAATCTTCAACCACTAGAATTACAATAAAACCCAACTTAATTACCAATTAGAATTTGAGTCAAAATATAACATTAGTACTAAGATATGAAAAAATTAAAGATAAATAGGTTGAGGTTCATTAAATTCTATAATGCAATTTACTGGATAAAGATGTTTAAAATATGTGCTAAGAGAATCTAAATGGGACATATTAACCAATAAATAGGGTGAAAACATATGATCTTTCTAGTACTATCACGCGCCTTTCGAATGAGGCTAGGTTGGGAGGTCTTGGATTCGCTTTCGTACCTTGCCTTGCCTTCTACTCAGAATCGATCTTAGTTGTCCCCCCATAAGGACCAATCTCCCTATAAAAAGGACTCAACTTTGTCTCGGTGGTTCCCCATAAGGACTACTCACTTTAGTACTGTCTACCATATAACATCATCCATCGTCCCACCGCGTACATCATAATTGTATGAACTCCTTCCTACCAGTTGTGACTTGCTAGATTTGAATTCACTTGATCCTCGATAAAAGAATTGGATGCCACCACATTGAAAATTGAATGGACTCTCAAAACTATGAATGGTTGCATGTGTCCTCGCCAAGTCTTGGCAACTCCACCATCTGATGGGTTAGATTTTCTGCTTCCTACACCAAACAAACTAGGCAAATAAAAGTGTAAAACATAATAATTGTGTTCGAGATATACCTCATTTGGTTTACTTCGGTTGGCGGTAACTCTAACTCGTATCAAACTTCCATCCCACGCAAAGCTTGATGCATCATTGTCTGATGGCAACTTCTTGCACAACGACCCTTCCTTATTCTTAAAGTTTGATACCTTATCTAGCATTGACATTTCTTCGTTCAAAAATCGCAACGTCTCATCCATCTTGCTTATTGGTGGAAACTCAACAGATCTTATGTCTTTCAAAGGCTTCAGCTCCTTTAGCCTTTCCAAGTTCGTCTCCTCAGTGGCAACTACCAAGTCAGAATTCTTAGCAAGTTCAATAGCATTCAGCACCTTGGTCTAAACTCTCGCATCTTGATTAAACAAAATGATTTATTATTTGTGAGGATCCAAAATGCAAACACAATCTCTAAAAGGGGCAATAAGTGCATTAATATGGTCAAGAAAATTTAAACCGATGACAAAGTGTAATATCCTGAAGAGTGGCCTAGTAGGATGCTAACTTATGAATGCATTCTGATTATCATGATTGATTCTTTAGTGTTTGGCAAAGAAAGATTAATAAAAAGGAATTAGGACCTAATGGGAGTAATGGAAGAATTGAAGAGCTAATTGTAATACCCCAATCTTGACTTGGAAATATGTAGCAATTTAGTCACAAGTCAATTATTGTTCAATTATCACCAATTGGATTAAATGAGCATTCTAGGATCAAATTGAAACAAAGAAGAAATGAATGACCATTAGGGAAAGGACTTAATTGAACTCATGTTTAAGATAAGGATTTGCATGCTAAACAAACAATTAAAGGAGGACTTGTACTTGTGTCACCTTTGGAGAAAGTGAAAGAACAAGTGGAGAGGAAAGGGGAGTCTCGACTTGGGAGGAAAAGATGACTAAAAAAATTACTATCATCTTCTTCCTCCTACCTCCCAAAAGAATCGAATCCTCTAATGTAGTGAGAGAGTGGAAAGAAAGCTTACAATCCATGGTGAACCTAATCCAATTCTTGATTCTTGTTTAGGTAACTTTAGAAGAAAGGTAATCACCTTTTCTTTCCTCCCCATTCAAGCTAAGTTGTATTTGTTGTAAATTGTTACGAATTTTGGTGAATTGTTGAAGGATGCCTTTCTTGTAATTGGATTATGCAATGGAAAACATGTTTAGGATGCTCATGTTAGTGTGTGAATTATATTAGGAATTCCCTTGATTGTTTCGAATGATATACATGTCAATTTGCCATGTTTTTATGAAATTGTGATGTGGATCAATATTTTAAGTTGCTTAACATTGAATGCTAAAATTGTGGAGATAGATTGAGTTATTGATTGGATCATTGTTCGATGTGAAGTTGTGTTTGAGTTGAATGTAGTCACATTGTTTGTTAAGTGTCTATTTATGGGCTGTTGTGATGAAATGAATGAATTTAAGGACTAATTTGATCGTCAAAGGATCACTTTGAAACTGTTTTTAATTGTCAAAAGGCAGGGGAGGGTTGTTTTGCTATTTAAAAGATGTGATATGATCTCGACTATGAGTTTTGAATCATATATGTGAATGCCCGATCGTGATTCTAGTAAGAACTCTGCAGTGCTTTGAATGTATTCTGAAATTACTCAAACAACAATGTAAGTAGAAATAGATAAATAAGAAATAGAAATAATGGGACGAAAGATATGTAGAAGGGGTGTAGGAAGAGTGATAGTTGTGATTATGGAAGAAAAAAAAATAAAAGATGAAAATGTAGGTGAAGATGATGGGGTGTTGGCGTTAAGATGAAGAAATTCAAAGGATGGATTGTGACCCCCTAACTATAAAGAGTTAGGAACCAGCAATATAATAAAGTGGAAATGAAGTGGTAGGATATGGAACGTGACCCACTAGCTATAGATGAGCTAGGAACCAACGCTATAACAAAAGGGAAATGGATGAAGACTACAAGACTAACTTGAAGCCGATAAAGTTCCACAAGAGAACAAGAATGAAAGCAATCTTTCAAAGATGTTTTATATATTCAAAAAGTGTCTTACAATGATCCTAAAGATGCCTATTTATAGTAGAAGTAGGCAGAATATGAAAAGGTGTTACAAGAAAGATGAATGCTCATCTTAATGCACTTGAATACACATGAATGCTTTGTCCTTTCTTCTCATCTTCAAAGCTGATTAGTTTAGACAAATTGAGGTTGAATTTAGTCATATTTTCGTCCAAATTAAGAAGGACTCTTGGGCTGCCTTGTTTTGCTATCATATGAAGAGAAAGGGGATGAATGTGGACAAGGATGAATGTAGACATCCTTGCTGTCCAGCTTAAGTGCAACTCTTCATCTTCCAAGCTGATTAATATGACTTGAATGTCATAAAAGGTGAGTTTCATCCAGCCTTCATTTCATGTCTCCTCAATGAATTTTGAAACCCCACTTGAATGGTGATAACATCAACCTTGAATGCCTTGAATTTGCTGAATTAAGATGGCCATCAATTGCTTGTCTCTTGGTAGAAGATGAAAGAACTCTTCCTTGGCTCAAATTCATTCAAATCATCCATGCATAAAATTCCCGTAATAAAAATTTCAGCCTGCACTGTCTTGAGTAAATCATTCGTATCTCAAGCTCCCGATATCGGATTGAGGTGATTCAAAAGGCATTGGAAAGCTAAGAGATGGAGGAATAACGTCCAATTGATTTCTGGATCCAAACACGTCTGTATCGCATCCAGAATTGGAAGACATTCTGCTGATATTCTTTGCATCCGTAAAACCGTTCATCTTCCCTCATGCACCTAGACACAAAGGTAAACTTTATTCAATCTTTAATTGAAAACATGCATGTAAACAATTAAGAGTTAGTTTAATAAATGAGCTAGTTTGATGAATGAACTAGTTTAATTAATGAACTAACTTTATTCAATGAACTAATAATCTTGAATGAACTAGTTTAATCAATGAACTACTTAGTTAAATGAAGTGTATAACTAAATGAACTACATGTTTAAATGCAACGCATGCTTTAATGAACAACATGTTTATTGAATGCAATGAATGTTATGCAAACTTTAAATACTCATGCAAATTCATGCATAAGCAAAGTAAAGTGTTCCTCCCTTATTATTTCTTCTTTCTCACGTCCCAAGCTTGATGTAAACATATTTTCCATGGTGCTTGGAACTCCTTGGCCCTTGCTCGAGTAATGGGGCCACCTGGGTACTTCTCTGGGTCTTTGCCATTGACGTTCATATCAGTCCCTCCCTCTTTAAGGCGATTTGTCCCCAAATCGTCATCTACATCATAAGGAGATAGGTCAGCAACATTGAAGGTTGCACTAACATTAAACTCACTGGAAGATCTAATTGATAGGCATTGTCATTGATCTTCTTGACTATTTGGAATGGTCCATCTCCCGAGGCATTAATTTGGACTTTCGTTGAGCGGGAACCTTTCTTTCCTCATGTGCAGCCACACCCAATCCCCTGGCTCAAAGGAAATTCGCTTACGACCCTTATTTGCTTGCTGCTCATATTGCTTGGTTCGTTTTTCAATGTTCTCCGCACTTGTTGATGAAGCTTCTTAACAAATTCAGCTTTATTAAGTCCATCTTTATTCACAATTTGATCAGCGGGTAATGGTAACAAGTCTATCGGTGTTAATGGATTGAATCCATACACCACTTCAAAAGCGTCGCCTGTAGTACTATGGATCGAACGGTTGTATGCAAACTCCACATGTGGTAAACTCTCCTCCCATGTTTTCAAATTCTTCCTAATGATGGATCGAAGTAACATAGAAAGTACTCAGTTCACCACTTCAGTTTGGCCATCCGTTTGAGGGTGGCAAGTGGTGGAGAATAGTAACTTAGTACCAATCTTACTCCATAGGGCTCTCCAAAAGTGACTTAAGAACTTCACATCCCGATCAGACACAATAGTTCTTGGTATGCCATGTAACCTTAAGATTTCCCTGAAAAACAAAGTAGCAATATGTGAGGCATCATTAGTTTTGTTGAGGGAATGAAATGAGCCATTTTGGAGAATCTATCCACAACTACAAAGATGGAATCTTTGTTATTCTTTAATACGTGGAAGCCCTAGCACAAAATCCATTGAAATATCCATCCATGGTGCTTCCGGTATGGGTAGTGGTGTGTAAAGTCCATGTGGCATGACTTTAGATTTGGCCTTCCTGCAAGTGATGCATCGCTCACACAACCTCTCCACATCTCGTTTCATTTTAGGCCAATATAGGTGCTCTTGAAGTATAGCCAAAGTCTTTGCTATCCCAAAATGTCCCATTAATCCTCCTCCATGAGCTTCCTTAGTTAGCAATTCACGCATGGAACCTTGAGGGATGCATAGTCTTCCTTCCTTAAATAGGAAACCATCATGCTTATAGTATTTTTCAATTGACCCTTTCTCACAAGCTTTGTAAATCTCTCCAAAATCAGAGTCAGAGACATATAAGTCTTTAATAAAAACAAAACCCAATAACTTAGATTCCAAAGTGTTTAAAAGAATATACCTCCGTGACAATGCATCGGCAACTATATTCTCCTTACCTTTCTTGTACTTGATAACATATGGGAAAGTTTCAAGAAACTCCACCCATTTGGCATGCCTTTTGTTGAGTTTATGCTGCCCCGGATATGTTTCAATGCCTCATGATCAGTGTGAATGATGAACTCCTTAGGCCAAAGGTAATGTTGCCATGTTTCCATTGCCCTCACAAGAGCATACATCTCCTTGTCATAGGTAGGGTAATTAAGCGTAGCTCCACTTAATTTTTTTGAAATAGGCTATAGGACGTCCACCTTGAGACAAAACTGCTCCAATTCCTACACACGATGCATCACATTCAATTTCAAAAGTTAGATTAAAATCAGGTAGAGCAAGTAAAGGGGCATGTATTAAACAATCTTTAATGCTATTAAAGGACTTCTCTTGATCTTCCCCCAAAAGAATTTAGAATTCTTCTTAATAACACTTGTTAGTGGGGCGGCTATGGTGCTGAAGTTGGGGACGAATCTTGATAAAAACTTGCAAGTCCATGGAAGCTCCTAACTTGAGAAATGCTTGCTGGTCGTGGCCACTCTTCAATGGCTTTAACCTTCTCTTTGTCCACCTCCAAGCCTTCAGAACTCACAACGAAACCTAGGAAAACAACCTGTCAAGTACAAAATGTACATTTTTGTAAGTTAGCAAACAGTTTTTCCTTCCTCAAAACTAGCAAAACTGACCTTAAATGTTGAACATGTTCTTCCATGGTTTTACTATAGATTAGAATGTCATCAAAGTAAACCACACAAAACTTACCCAAGAATGGCCTAAGAACATGATTCATTAACCTCATAAACGTGCTTGGAGCATTAGTTAAGCCAAAAGGCATAACCAACCACTCATAAAGGCCTTGCTTAGTTTTGAATGCTGTTTTCCACTCATCACCTTCCCGCATTCGTATTTGGTGGTAACCACTTTTAAGATCAATCTTGGAAAAGAGGTTAGAACCACTAAGCTCATCTAACATGTCATCTAAGCGAGGAATAGGGTGACGATACTTTACCGTAATTTTGTTTACCGCTCGGCAGTCCACACACATGCGCCAAGTTCCATCCTTCTTTGGCACAAGTAGAACCGGCACGGCACATGGGCTAAGGCTTTCCCTCACGTAGCCTTTTGACATCAACTCAGATACTTGCCTTTGCAACTCCTTAGTTTCTTGGGGTTGCTTGCACGCTGGTCGGTTTGGAATGACGGCTCGGGAACAAAGTCTATTTGATGTTCTATGCCACGAATAGGTGGCAGCCCACTTGGTATTTCCTCCGGAAATAGGTCATCAAACTCCTGCAATAAAGACACAACAAAAGCAGGCAAATTTTGATCAAGGTAGTTAGTATTCAAGAAATTTTCCTTGTACATGAGCACAAGTGCTTCCTTTGCTGTCATTAAACTCTTTTTCAACTCTCTCTCTTTAGAAAGAATGCTGATTTTCCTTCCCTCATTTTGATCACACTCCTTTGCTTTTACCTCCATTTTGGTCTCTCTCTCTTTGGCTTTTTCAATTTTTCCTCTCAATAAAATTTGGTCTTCATGTATTTGTTTTGGAGAAAGTGGGGCTAAAGTGATCTTCTTTGCTTCATGGGTGAACGTATACCGGTTGGTATACCCGTCATGGATCACTCGCCTATCAAATTGCCAAGGCCTTCCAAGTAATAAATGGCTTGCGTGCATTGGAACGACATCGCATAATACCTCGTCTTTGTACTTCCCAATAGAGAAAACAATTCGAACTTGTTTGGTCACCTTGAGTTCTCCTCCATCGTTGAGCCATTGTAGCTTATAAGGTTGTGGATGCTTTGTTGTTGCCAAGCCAAGTGTATCTACCATTAAGGTACTAGCAACATTAGTGCAACTACCACCATCAATAATAACAAAGCATACCTTTCATCCAACATGGCAACGAGTATGGAAGATATTTTCTCGTTGTTCATTTCCTCCAACGGATTATGCGTTTAGGCTTCTTTTGACAACAAGAACCTCTCCTTCCACGCCATACTCTAATTCTTTTCTTCGATGGCAACATCTTCATTCTCATCCTCTTCTTGTTCCGATTCAACTTCTCCATCATCTTGAAGAAGCATGGTGTTGCGGTTCGGACATTGGCTTGCAATGTGTCCACGCCCCAAACACTTAAAACATTGTATGTCACGGGAACGATTTGGAGTAGCGGTAGTCTTACCCTTGCTGGTTTCGGCAATGGGCTTACTTCCTTTCGGTGGTCCTCCTTTTTCGTGGGACGATATTGGAGGAGTCTTCTTGTATGAACTTTGCCCCCATTTTGATGTTGAACTCCCATAAGATCGTGTGGCACCCTTTCTTTTGAACTGTTTTTCCACTTTCATGGCCATATGCACCATGTCTTCCATCTCCACATAATATTGCAACTCGACCACGTTCGCAATGTCCGGATTTAGTCCCGCTAGGAATCTTGCCATTGTGGCTTCTCGATCCTCGTCGATGTTGGCTCGAATCATGGACACCTCCATCTCTTTGTAGTAATCTTCAACACTTCGGTTACCTTGTGAAAGATTTTGAAGACGGTTGAATAACTCTCGATGGTAGTGGGTTGGAATGAATCACCTTCGCATCACCGCTTTCATTTCATCCCATGTAGTGATAGGATGTTCTCCATTGCGTCTCCTACTTGATGTCAATTGATCCCACCATATTAGTGCATAATCCGTAAACTCAATGGCAGCGAGTTTTACCTTTTTAAGCTCTGAATAGTTATGGCACTCAAAAATGTGCTCAACCTTCTTTTCCCATGCAAGATAGGTTTCAGGATCCGTTCTTCCTTGAAAAGGAGGAATGGTAATCTTGATGTTCTTTGAGATTATCGTCTACTCGTGGTCGAGCTCTCTGCCCTTGTTGTACCATGCTATGTTGGGATACTTGATCTTGCACATCATCTACTTCAACTTCTTCAGGATACTCCTCATTACCCCTGATTAGCTTGTGAAATTTCAAGCTGGTCTATTCGTTCAATTAGGGGCTCCAATTGCTCTTGGATCATTTTGGCCATTGCTTGAAGCATAGCCTGATTTTGCAAATTGGGAACTCCTTCACCACTATGACCAGATCTTTGTGACATGTTAGATAAAGAAACAAAAGAAATTAAACCTTACTAACACAAAATCTCACCTTTCCACTCCAAAGAAAATGCACTCACACTCGTGTTTCACTCGGGTTAGGCTTTTCCGCTTAATGCACACTCATGCCTTTTACCACTCGTGCTTTATTTTCAAGTCCTTTTGGGAACTTCCTCAAGGCTTACAAGTGTCTCGTGGACTTGGCTGAAACAATTCTAGCTTGGTAGGAGAATGATGAATAATAAAAGGATAATGGCTTCAAAAAAGAAAGAATTACTAAGAATAGGTAAAGGAATTTGTAATTCAGCAATAAGAAATGATGTATTGTAATTTTTTTTAAACAAGAATAGATTGCTCCCTCCCTCTTTAAGATTTTTTTGATTTTTTTTTGATTTTTTTTTTACTAACCGGGAGAGAGAAAAATAATACGCTTACTGAATCGTCTACGCTCGATACCAAATGATATGATCTCGACTATGAGTTTTGAATCATATATGTGAATGCCCGATCGTGATTCTAGTAAGAACTCTGTGATGCTTTGAATGTATTCTGAAATTACTCAAACAACAATGTAAGTAGAAATAGATAAATAAGAAATAGAAATAATGGGATGAAAGATATGTAGAAGGGGTGTAGGAAGAGTGATAGTTGTGATTATGGAAGAAAAAAAATAAAAGATGAAAATGTAGGTGAAGATGATGGGGTGTTGGCGTTAAGATGAAGAAATTCAAAGGATGGATTGTGACCCCTAACTATAAAGAGTTAGGAACCAGCAATATAATAAAGTGGAAATGAAGTGGTAGGATATGGAACGTGACCCACTAGCTATAGATGAGCTAGGAACCAACGCTATAACAAAAGGGAAATGGATGAAGACTACAAGACTAACTTGAAGCCGATAAAGTTCCACAAGAGAACAAGAATGAAAGCAATCTTTCAAAGATGTTTTATATATTCAAAAAGTGTCTTACAATGATCCTAAAGATGCCTATTTATAGTAGAAGTAGGCAGAATATGAAAAGGTGTTACAAGAAAGATGAATGCTCATCTTAATGCACTTGAATACACATGAATGCTTTGTCCTTTCTTCTCATCTTCAAAGCTGATTAGTTTAGACAAATTGAGGTTGAATTTAGTCATATTTTCGTCCAAATTAAGAAGGACTCTTGGGCTGCCTTGTTTTGCTATCATATGAAGAGAAAGGGGATGAATGTGGACAAGGATGAATGTAGACATCCTTGCTGTCCAGCTTAAGTGCAACTCTTCATCTTCCAAGCTGATTAATATGACTTGAATGTCATAAAAGGTGAGTTTCATCCAGCCTTCATTTCATGTCTCCTCAATGAATTTTGAAACCCCACTTGAATGGTGATAACATCAACCTTGAATGCCTTGAATTTGCTGAATTAAGATGGCCATCAATTGCTTGTCTCTTGGTAGAAGATGAAAGAACTCTTCCTTGGCTCAAATTCATTCAAATCATCCATGCATAAAATTCCCGTAATAAAAATTTCAGCCTGCACTGTCTTCAGTAAATCATTCGTATCTCAAGCTCCCGATATCGGATTGAGGTGATTCAAAAGGCATTGGAAAGCTAAGAGATGGAGGAATAACGTCAATTGATTTCTGGATCCAAACACGTCTGTATCGCATCCAGAATTGGAAGACATTCTGCTGATATTCTTGCATCTGGTAAAACCGTTCATCTTCCCTCATGCACCTAGACACAAAGGTAAAACTTTATTCAATCTTTAATTGAAAACATGCATGTAAACAATTAAGAGTTAGTTTAATAAATGAGCTAGTTTGATGAATGAACTAGTTTAATTAATGAACTAACTTTATTCAATGAACTAATAATCTTGAATGAACTAGTTTAATCAATGAACTACTTAGTTAAATGAAGTGTATAACTAAATGAACTACATGTTTAAATGCAACGCATGCTTTAATGAACAACATGTTTATTGAATGCAATGAATGTTATGCAAACTTTAAATACTCATGCAAATTCATGCATAAGCAAAGTAAAGTGTTCCTCCCTTATTATTTCTTCTTTCTTACGTCCCAAGCTTGATGTAAACATATTTTCCATGGCTGCTTGGAACTCCTTGGCCCTTGCTCGAGTAATGGGGCCACCTGGGTACTTCTCTGGGTCTTTGCCATTGACGTTCATATCAAGATGTTAATGGACTGTTTTGAAAAGTTTAAGGGGGATGTTTTGAGTAATTAAAATATGGAATTGATAGGTAACATAGTTAGAACTGCTTTATAAATAACTAAGCTGTTTTGGGACTATTTTTGATAAAATATAAGAATGTGGGACTATTTTGCCTTGGAATAAAGTTGTTGGACTGTTTTGTGATTATATATGTGAAAATCATGATGTTAAGGACTGCCCTGCTCCTATGAAAATAGTTGGGACTGTTTTATGTATACAAATTGAGTATAAAGGAACTAAGGACTGTTTTTGGATAGTTTGGATAATTATGGACTGTTTTAAACATAAACAATTGTGTACTTATGAGTTTAGGGCTGTTATGGACAATTGTGAGAATAATTGGACTGCTTTGAATGTATATAAGCATGTTGGGGAATTGTTTTGATGCACATAAGTATGCAAAATAGGTAAATGGACAGTTTTGAATATGTATGTGATTAGGGATTGACTTGGCACTTGAGATTGTTATGAGCTGTCTTGTGTTTAAGTATGTATACATGAAATATAGAATTGTTTTGCAAATGGTTTGATGATGAGAATATTTCTGATTTACGGTTATACTTCTTGTAAATTGTTAGACCAAGAAAGGCTTATTGGAGAGGAGACTAAAGTAGATCATTTGGTAGATAAACAGAAAGGAATTATGATTCGGGAGCAAAATTTGCTTGGAACAAACAGTGAGTGTAGTTCAAAGTCTTAGGATAGATTGAAACTATCCCGAGCATGTTATTCGTTTTAATTTTACCTTGCTTGTATTTAATCTAAGCTATGCTTAAAATGAGTTCGAAGGAGAAGCACGATAAGTACATAATTGGTAAGGATCATGTGATGTGCTATGCTTGAATCTAATGACATGCTTTTGATGGAAATAGTTCTTACTTGTATAAACTTGATAGAAACCTTTGCTATGCCATGCTACCATTCGAAAATGATGGGAAATGAATTGTGAAATTCGTATGAATTGAATACATGCCTAATATGAGGAATAATAAGCTTTACTGATTTGATCATAAGAACATATATGTTTTGATGTTATAAGTCCTAAGTTTTGCTATGTGGTCATATAAACTATGAATGTTGATAGAGTAGCGCAATCTTGGATTTGGAAGCCTTCAATCAAGTTGTTGCAAGAACTAGGAGCTCTAGACTCAATCAAAGAAGTTTGGGCAGATCTGAAAATTCAAGAGAAAAGAGAAGGGATTTTCTTGAATTTTTCAGATTCAAGGCTGGAAATTTAAAGAAAGAAAGACGAGATGAAGGATTAGATAATAAGAAATAAGAATATAAGTAAAAAGATGAGAAAAGATTAAGAAGAAGATAGGTAAAACAAATCTGAAAATTCCAGCTTTGTTTATGGAATTATGGAAGATGGTGTGAAGGTTGAAGATGAAGATGACTTGTGAATTGTTGATGTTGTTTTGTCCTCGGCACCCTCCTAGACTCAATTATCTAAGCAAGCAACCTCAAGCGGCTCTAACCCACCCTCCTAGATGCAATTATCTAGGCAAGCAAGAGTGTGAAAATGATCTCCCTCACAAGAACTCGTCGAACTTATGTTGAAGAAGACTTCGAAGGCACAAGTAATCAGCACTTGCAAAAACAAACTCACTAAATATTTCATAAATCAAAGAAAATCTGTCTTACAATGGTGGAGGCTTCATCCTTTTATAGGTGAATGATAGACAAAGTAATTTAACTTTTATAGGTGTTAGAAGATGTGTAAGAAGCAATAAAAGCTAAAACAAACGAAAACTAATGGCTAAGAATGAAAGAAAATTAGAAAAACCCCGAAAACCCTAGAATTTTGCAGCAACTTGATCTACTTCGTTCGAGGTGTTCCCGATGTCAAAAAATTCTAAATTTTTATGTGGTGACTCCTCCAAAGGTGTAGATCTGATCTGGAAATTTTCAGCTCAAAATCCGCTCGTTTGAATTTGACGAATTTTCCCTAATTTTCGAGTTTTTCACCAAAAAACGCCAAAATTCTTGTCAAGAATATTCCCAAATCTGATACCAAATGATAGAGTAGCGCAATCTTGGATTTGGAAGCCTTCAATCAAGTTGTTGCAAGAACTAGGAGCTCTAGACTCAATCAAGGAAGTTTGGGCAGATCTGAAAATTCAAGAGAAAAGAGAAGGGATTTTCTTGAATTTTTCAGATTCAAGGCTGGAAATTTAAGGAAAGAAAGACGTGATGAAGGATTAGATGATAAGAAATAAGAATATAAGTAAAAAAGATGAGAAAAGATTAAGAAGAAGATAGGTAAAACAAATCTGAAAATTCCAGCTTTGTTTATGGAATTATGGAAGATGGTGTGAAGGTTGAAGATGAAGATGGCTTGTGAATTGTTGATGTTGTTTTGTCCTCGGCACCCTCTTAGACTCAATTATCTAACCAAGCAACTCTAACCCACCCTCCTAGATGCAATTATCTAGGCAAGCAAGAGTGTGAAGATGATCTCCCTCACAAGAACTCGTCGAACTTATGTTGAAGAAGACTTCGAAGGCACAAGTAATCAACACTTGCAAAAACAAACTCACTAAATATTTCATAAATCAAAGAAAATCTGTCTTACAATGATGGAGGCTTCATCCTTTTATAGGTGAAGGATAGACAAAGTAATTTAACTTCTACTAAAACGAGGAAAACCAAGTCTAAGTAAAAATAATAAAATAACAGTCTTTAAACTCCTTGTGCTTGTGTGGCAAGGAATAGAGTGATAAGGCTAGTGATAAGCTGATAAGGGCTGGGTGGCTGGTTCCTAAACTATATAAAACCCTAAAAACATCAATTTAAATCATAATAAATATATTGGGCTAAGTTTAATTCGTCCAATGCCTTATATGTTAGCTTTTGGGCTGAATTTTACAAAATCCCGTAATAATCCCGTATCCAGTTTTCTGCATGCGCAATCTTCAGTAAATTGGACGTATCTTGAGTTCCCGATGTCCGATTGACGCGTTTCAAAATGCGTTGGAAAGGTAACTGAATGACGGAAAATTTGTTAGAGACAACTCAACCCAAAAATGCCTGGATTCCATCCTAAAACTCGTCGCAAATTAGCTGACTTTCCAGACTTCACAAACAGATTCAGTATCTTGTCCAAGATGCATCGTTTTTTACCTCCTATGCGTGCATTGTTTTGGCCATTATTGTTTGCATCGAACAAATTCAGCTTCTTGTCCAATATGAGTAATTTAACCCTGCTCATGCATGTATCATTCCCCCACTCCTCAAAAGGATTCGTCCACGAATCTAAATTGGCAATGAGAGAACAATCATCAACTTCAATTGAAAAGGCTTCTTTGTTGTATGTGGTGTGTTCTAATTGAGCTCCTCTCAATGGTTCAACAAAATCCTGAAAAGAAAAGATAACACTACTCGAACATTTGTAATGATTAGTCAAAACAAAATCACTCGTCGCATTCTTTTTCTTGTCTTTTTCTTTTGGGTTTTGTGTGACTTTGACCTCATATGTATTTTCACTCACCAAATTTGGGCCATTAATTTGACTTTTTTCACTCTCGGCCTCTTTACTCTCAGTCTTTTGTATCTCACATCTCATATCCCTCTCACAAAATTTATCATCAATGTACAATTCCTGTAGAGGAGAAAGTATTTCTAACGGAATGATAGGACAATAATCAAACGAAGGGTTAGAATTACACTTACTTTCTTCGTGGGGAGGTGATGAGAGAAGAGCAAGTGGACCTACTACTTCACATGAGGGATTAGAAGCATTGTCATATTGTCTAATGTGTTCACTATCACTATCACTATCACTATCCTTTTGTTTGGGAGATGGTTCTTCTCCAATATCAACATTTGCACAAATGCTAGAAGTAGAAGTAGGAAAAGAATCATGTGTACCTTCTGGTTTTGGGATATCTTCGTGGTCGGTTGCATTCGTGTTGTCAATTGATTCAGCCTTTTGTGCTTCCAATCTTTTTCGTTTTATCCTCTCACACTGTTTTTTTTGCTTTCGCTATTTCTTCATCTATTTTTCCGGCTCTATTGTAGCAAACGATAGCTTCTGGCCATGGTGCACAACCGAGTATCCATTTGTATTGATTCGATGGACAGCGCCACGACCATTTTTCCAAGGTCTTCCTAATAGCAAGTGGGTGACTTCCATAGGAACCACGTCACACCACACATCATCACAATAGCTTCCAAGAGTAAAAGAGAGTAAACAACATTCGGTTACCTTCATATCCGGTCCGCTATTAAACCCTTGAAGATGATACGACTTAGGGTGTTCTTGGCATGGTAGATCGAGTGCATCAACAATGAAGCTGCTCACTAAGTTTACACGACTGTCATCATCAATAATTAAAGAACATAGATTACCTTGTATCCTACATCGTGACCGAAAAATATTTATTGGTATACGATAACGCGTGTTGAAAAGAGAATAAAACATCCTAATTGCTTTAAGAATCCAAAGAAAAGGTTAGACACCAATAGAATTATAGTTGCAAGGAGAAAGAAGAGTATGCAACTTTTAGTCCTACTAACACAAAGGAAACAAGAAGGTGTTAGAAGATGTGTAAGAAGCAATAAAAGCTAAAACAAACGAAAACTAATGGCTAAGAATGAAAGAACATTAGAAAAACCCCGAAAACCCTAGAATTTTGCAACAACTTGATCTACTTCGTTCGAGGTGTTCCCGATGTCAAAAAATTCTAAAATTTTATGTGGTGACTCCTCCAAAGGTGTAGATCTGATCTGGAAATTTTCAGCTCAAAATCAGCTCGTTTGAATTTGACGAATTTTCCCTAATTTTCGAGTTTTTCACCAAAAAACGCCAAAATTCTTGTCAAGAATCGTCCCAAATCTGATACCAAATGATAGAGTAGCGCAATCTTGGATTTGGAAGCCTTGAATCAAGTTGTTGCAAGAAGTAGGAGCTCTAGACTCAATCAAGGAAGTTTGGGCAGATCTGAAAATTCAAGAGAAAAGAGAAGGGATTTTCTTGAATTTTTCAAATTCAAGGCTGGAAATTTAAAGAAAGAAAGACGTGATGAAGGATTAGATGATAAGAAATAAGAATATAAGTAAAAAAGATGAGAAAAGATTAAGAAGAAGATAGGTAAAACAAATCTGAAAATTCCAGCTTTGTTTATGGAATTATGGAAGATGGTGTGAAGGTTGAAGATGAAGATGGCTTGTGAATTGTTGATGTTGTTTTGTCCTCGGTACCCTCTTAGACTCAATTATCTAAGCAAGCAACCTCAAGCGGCTTTAACCCACCCTCCTAGATGCAATTATTTAGGCAAGCAAGAATGTGATGATGATCTCCCTCACAAGAACTCGTCGAACTTATGTTGAAGAAGACTTCGAAGGCACAAGTAATCAGCACTTGCAAAAACAAACTCACTAAATATTTCATAAATCAAAGAAAATCTGTCTTACAATGATGGAGGCTTCATCCTTTTATAGGTGAATGATAGACAAAGTAATTTAACTTCTACTAAAACGAGGAAAACCTAGTCTAATTAAAAATAATAATAAAATAACAGCCTTTAAACTCCTTGTGCTTGTGTGGCAAGAATAGAGTGATAAGGCAAGTGATAAGCTGATAAGGGCTGGGTGGCTGGTTCCTAAACTATATAAAACCCTAAAAACATCAATTTAAATCATAATAAATATATTGGGCTAAGTTTAATTCGTCCAAAGCCTTATATGTTAGCTTTTGGGCTGAATTTTACAAAATCCCGTAATAATCCCGTATCCAGTTTTCTGCATGCGCAATCTTCAGTAAATTGGACGTATCTTGAGTTCCCGATGTTCGATTGACGTGTTTCAAAATGCGTTGGAAAGGTAACTGAATGACGGAAAATTTGTTAGAGACAACTCAACCCAAAAACGCATGGATCCCATCCTAAAACTCGTCGCAATTTAGCTGACTTTCCAGACTTCACAAACAGATTCAGTATCTTGTCCAAGATGCATCGTTTTTTACCTCCTATGCGTGCATTGTTTTGGCCATTATTGTTTGCATCGAACAAATTCAGCTTCTTGTCCAATATGAGTAATTTAACCCTGCTCATGCATGTATCATTCCCCCACTCCTCAAAAGGATTCGTCCTCGAATCTAAATCGGCAATGAGAGAACAATCATCAACTTCAATTGAAAATGCTTCTTTGTTGTATGTGGAGTGTTCTAATTGAGCTCCTCTCAATGGTTCAACAAAATCCTGAAAAGATAAGATAACACTACTCGAACATTTGTAATGATTAGTCAAAACAAAATCACTCGTCGCATTCTTTTTCTTTTGGGTTTTGTGTGACTTTTACCTCATATGTATTTTCACTCACCAAATTTGGGCCATTAATTTGACTTTTTTCACTCTCGGCCTCTTTACTCTCAGTCTTTTGTATCTCACATCTCATATCCCTCTCACAAAATTTATCATCAATGTACAATTTCTGTAGAGGAGAAAGTATTTCTAACGGAATGATAGGACAATAATCAAATGAAGGGTTAGAATTACACTTACTTTCTTCGTGGGGAGATGATGAGAGAATAGCAAGTGGACCTACTACTTCACATGAGGGATTAGAAGCATTGTCATCTTGTCTAATGTGTTCACTATCACAATCACTATCCTTTTGTTTGGGAGATGGTTCTTCTCCAATATCAACATTTGCACAAATGCTAGAAGTAGAAGTAGGAAAAGAATCATGTGTACCTTCTGGTTTTGGGATGTCTTCGTGGTCGGTTGCATTTGTGTTGTCAATTGATTCAGCCTTTTGTGCTTCCAATCTTTTTCGTTTTATCCTCTCACACAGTTTTTTTTGCTTTCGCTATTTCTTCATCTATTTTTTCCGGCTCTATTGTAGCAAACGAGAGCTTCTGGCCATGGTGCACAACCGAGTATCCATTTGTATTGATTCGATGGACAGCGCCACGACCATTTTTCCAAGGTCTTCCTAATAGCAAGTGGGTGACTTCCATAGGAACCACGTCACACCACACATCATCACAATAGCTTCCAAGAGTAAAAGAGATTAAACAACGTTCGGTTACCTTCATATCCGGTCCGCTATTAAACCCTTGAAGATGATACGGCTTAGGGTGTTCTTGGCATGGTAGATCGAGTGCATCAACAATGAAGCTGCTCACTAAGTTTACACGACTGTCACCATCAATAATTAAAGAACATAGATTACCTTGTATCCTACATCGTGACCGAAAAATATTTATTGGTATACGATAACGCGTGTTAAAAAGAGAATAAAACATCCTAATTGCTTTAAGAAGCCAAAGAAAAGGTTAGACACCAATAGAATTATAGTTGCAAGGAGAAAGAAGAGTATGCAACTTTTAGTCCTACTAACACAAAGGAAACAAGAAGGTGTTAGAAGATGTGTAAGAAGCAATAAAAGCTAAAACAAACGAAAACTAATGGCTAAGAATGAAAGAAAATTAGAAAAACCCCGAAAACCCTAGAATTTTGCAGCAACTTGATCTACTTCGTTCGAGGTGTTCCCGATGTCAAAAAATTCTAAAATTTTATGTGGTGACTCCTCCAAAGGTGTAGATCTGATCTGGAAATTTTCAGCTCAAAATCCGCTCGTTTGAATTTGACGAATTTTCCCTAATTTTCACCAAAAAACGCCAAAATTCTTGTCAAGAATCGTCCCAAATCTGATACCAAATGATAGAGTAGCGCAATCTTGGATTTGGAAGCCTTCAGTCAAGTTGTTGCAAGAACTAGGAGCTCTAGACTCAATCAAGGAAGTTTGGGCAGATCTGAAAATTCAAGAGAAAAGAGAAGGGATTTTCTTGAATTTTTCAGATTCAAGGCTGGAAATTTAATGAAAGAAAGACGTGATGAAGGATTAGATGATAAGAAATAAGAATATAAGTAAAAAAGATGAGAAAAGATTAAGAAGAAGATAGGTAAAACAAATCTGAAAATTCCAGCTTTGTTTATGGAATTATGGAAGATGGTGTGAAGGTTGAAGATGAAGATGGCTTGTGAATTGTTGATGTTGTTTTGTCCTCGGCACCCTCTTAGACTCAATTATCTAAGCAAGCAACCTCAAGCGGCTCTAACCCACCCTCCTAGATGCAATTATCTAGGCAAACAAGAGTGTGAAGATGATCTCCCTCACAAGAACTCGTCGAACTTATGTTGAAGAAGACTTCGAAGGCACAGGTAATCAACACTTGCAAAAACAAACTCACTAAATATTTCATAAATCAAAGAAAATCTGTCTTACAATGATGGAGGTTTCATCCTTTTATAGGTGAAGGATAGACAAAGTAATTTAACTTCTACTAAAACGAGGAAAACCTAGTCTAATTAAAAACAATAATAAAATAACAGTCTTTAAACTCCTTGTGCTTGTGTGGCAAGGAATAGAGTGATAAGGCAAGTGATAAGCTGATAAGGGCTGGGTGGCTGGTTCCTAAACTATATAAAACCCTAAAAACATCAATTTAAATTATAATAAATATATTGGGCTAAGTTTAATTCGTCCAAAGCCTTATATGTTAGCTTTTGGGCTGAATTTTACAAAATCCCGTAATAATCCCGTATCCAGTTTTCTGCATGCGCAATCTTCAGTAAATTGGACGTATCTTGAGTTCCCGATGTCCGATTGACGCGTTTCAAAATGCGTTGGAAAGGTAACTGAATGACGGACAATTTGTTAGAGACAACTCAACCCAAAAATGCCTGGATCCCATCCTAAAACTCGTCGCAATTTAGCTGACTTTCCAGACTTCACAAACAGATTCAGTATCTTGTCCAAGATGCATCGTTTTTTACCTCCTATGCGTGCATTGTTTTGGCCATTATTGTTTGCATCGAACAAATTCAGCTTCTTGTCCAATATGAGTAATTTAACCCTGCTCATGCATGTATCATTCCCCCACTCCTCAAAAGGATTCGTTCGCGAATCTAAATCGGCAATGAGAGAACAATCATCAACTTCAATTGAAAAAGCTTCTTTGTTGTATGTGGAGTGTTCTAATTGAGCTCCCCTCAATGGTTCAACAAAATCCTGAAAAGATAAGATAACACTACTCGAACATTTGTAATGATTAGTCAAAACAAAATCACTCGTCGCATTCTTTTTCTTGTCTTTTTCTTTTGGGTTTTGTGTGACTTTTACCTCATATGTATTTTCACTCACCAAATTTGGGCCATTAATTTGACTTTTTTCACTCTCGGCCTCTTTACTCTCAGTCTTTTGTATCTCACATCCCATATCCCTCTCACAAAATTTATCATCAATGTACAATTCCTGTAGAGGAGAAAGTATTTCTAACGGAATGATAGGACAATAATCAAATGAAGGGTTAGAATTACACTTACTTTCTTCGTGGGGAGGTGATGAGAGAAGAGCAAGTGAACCTACTACTTCACATGAGGGATTAGAAGCATTGTCATATTGTCTAATGTGTTCACTATCACTATCACTATCACTATCCTTTTGTTTGGGAGATGGTTCTTCTCCAATATCAACATTTGCACAAATGCTAGAAGTAGAAGTAGGAAAAGAATCATGTGTACCTTCTGGTTTTGGGATGTCTTCGTGGTCGGTTGCATTCGTGTTGTCAATTGATTCAGCCTTTTGTGCTTCCAATCTTTTTCGTTTTATCCTCTCACACTGTTTTTTTGCTTTCGCTATTTCTTCATCTATTTTTTCCGGCTCTATTGTAGCAAACGAGAGCTTCTGGCCATGGTGCACAACCGAGTATCCATTTGTATTGATTCGATGGACAGCGCCACGACCATTTTTCCAAGGTCTTCCTAATAGCAAGTGGGTGACTTCCATAGGAACCACGTCACACCACACATCATCACAATAGCTTCCAAGAGTAAAAGATATTAAACAACGTTCGGTTACCTTCATATCCGGTCCGCTATTAAACCCTTGAAGATGATACGGCTTAGGGTGTTCTTGGCATGGTAGATCGAGTGCATCAACAATGAAGCTGCTCACTAAGTTTTTACGACTGTCACCATCAATAATTAAAGAACATAGATTACCTTGTATCCTACATCGTGACCGAAAAATATTTATTGGTATACGATAACGCGTGTTGAAAAGAGAATAAAACATCCTAATTGCTTTAAGAATCCAAAGAAAAGGTTAGACACCAATAGAATTATAGTTGCAAGGAGAAAGAAGAGTATGCAACTTTTAGTCCTACTAACACAAAGGAAACAAGAAGGTGTTAGAAGATGTGTAAGAAGCAATAAAAGCTAAAACAAACGAAAACTAATGGCTAAGAATGAAAGAAAATTAGAAAAACCCCGAAAACCCTAGAATTTTGCAGCAACTTGATCAACTTCGTTCGAGGTGTTCCCGATGTCAAAAAATTCTAAAATTTTATGTGGTGACTCCTCCAAAGGTGTAGATCTGATCTGGAAATTTTCAGCTCAAAATCAGCTCGTTTGAATTTGACGAATTTTCCCTAATTTTCGAGTTTTTCACCAAAAAACGCCAAAATTCTTGTCAATAATCGTCCCAAATCTGATACCAAATGATAGAGTAGCGCAATCTTGGATTTGGAAGCCTTCAATCAAGTTGTTGCAAGAACTAAGAGCTCTAGACTCAATCAAGGAAGTTTGGGCAGATCTGAAAATTCAAGAGAAAAGAGAAGGGATTTTCTTGAATTTTTCAGATTCAAGGCTGGAAAATTAAAGAAAGAAAGACGTGTTGAAGGATTAGATGATAAGAAATAAGAATATAAGTAAAAAAGATGAGAAAAGATTAAGAAGAAGATAGGTAAAACAAATCTGAAAATTCCAGCTTTGTTTATGGAATTATGGAAGATGGTGTGAAGGTTGAAGATGAAGATGGCTTGTGAATTGTTGATGTTGTTTTGTCCTCGGCACCCTCTTAGACTCAATTATCTAAGTAAGCAACCTCAAGCGGCTCTAACCCACCCTCCTAGATGCAATTATCTAGGCAAGCAAGAGTGTGAAGATGATCTCCCTCACAAGAACTCGTCGAACTTATGTTGAAGAAGACTTCGAAGGCACAAGTAATCAGCACTTGCAAAAACAAACTCACTAAATATTTCATAAAACAAAGAAAATCTGTCTTACAATGATGGAGGCTTCATCCTTTTATAGGTGAAGGATAGACAAAGTAATTTAACTTCTACTAAAACGAAGAAAACCTAGTCTAATTAAAAATAATAATAAAATAACAGCCTTTAAACTCCTTGTGCTTGTGTGGCAAGGAATAGAGTGATAAGGCAAGTGATAAGCTGATAAGGGCTGGGTGGCTGGATCCTAAACTATATAAAACCCTAAAAACATCAATTTAAATCATAATAAATATATTGGGCTAAGTTTAATTCGTCCAAAGCCTTATATGTTAGCTTTTGGGCTGAATTTTACAAAATCCCGTAATAATCCCGTATCCAGTTTTCTGCATGCGCAATCTTCAGTAAATTGGACGTATCTTGAGTTCCAGATGTCCGATTGACGCTTTTCAAAATGCGTTGGAAAGGTAACTGAATGACGGACAATTTGTTAGAGACAACTCAACCCAAAAATGCCTGGATCCCATCCTAAAACTCGTCGCAATTTAGCTGACTTTCTAGACTTCACAAACAGATTCAGTATCTTGTCCAAGATGCATCGTTTTTGACCTCCTATGCGTGCATTGTTTTGGCCATTATTGTTTGCATCGAACAAATTCAGATTCTTGTCCAATATGAGTAATTTAACCCTGCTCATGCATGTATCAAATGTGCTTGTCATAGAAGATACAAACTTTATTGTAATTGTGTGAATTTGAAGCTATGCTCACCTCTAATAAGAATTAAGATATGTTCTTTGCTTATATAACATTGGAGCTATGCTCATATTGGGGGTCATATTTGCATATGGGCTTGAGAAATCAAGCACTGTGATATGTTATCTGATTATATGAATAAGGAGCTAAGCTCAACTCTGATTTGAATAAGAAATAAAATAATTGAAAATCCTTGGTTTCGAGTCATTCATAGGTATAGTTGGCATGCCATAGAGTCCATAGAGCTCGTGTTTGGGCTGGACTATGGTCCTTATTTAGCGACAGTAGGAGGGAAGTGTTGTGGTCACTTGGCGACAGTAGGAGGGATTGACCGGTACTTTGAGTACCTTTTGTTTGGTGACAATTGGTTGGGGATTCGTGTACGTAGGCCACTTGATACTCAAGGCTATGTTAAAGATAAAATATGAAATTTGTAAATACAACAAATGATTTTGATATCTCATGTTATTGTGGTAATTCATGACTCATGACATGTTATGTTGAGAAATTGCTTTGTAAGAAATCTATGAACATGATATACTATGTTAGAGTAAAATAATGAAAGCTCACAAGTTAAATTATTAAATCAAGATAATAACTTACAAGGCAAGTGTTATACATCTACACGATTCTTGTATTTTTCTTTTTTAAGGAAGGCATAAGTTTTGTTCGAATGAATATATATATATATATATATATATATATATATATATATATATATATACATATATTTATATATGCATTGCTTGAATATTTTAATACATATGAATTGTTGAATACCATACATATATGTACATGATTGGTTCAAATGCCTTGGTACATATTGGATAGTTCTTGTTCAAATCTATAAGTAATCGATGTTTGTAGTCTGATATGTTTGATATCTTACATGTCAAGTAATCCATGTTTATGGTTTGATATGTTTGATAACTTGTATACCAAGTAATCTATGTTTATAGTCTGATATGTTATGTTGTATAACTTGCTTGAAAAGTAGATAATGGTAAATGCTTGTTCAAATGACTGGGATAAGTGATAAGCTTGTATTTAAATCTTGTATTTCTTGGGGTGATAATACATACTTGGTTCGAATGCTATAATCTAAAGGAACTGCCAAGTAATCTATGTTTATTGATATGTTTGATGTCTTACATGCCAAGTAACTCATGAATAGGATTTGATATGTTTAGTACCTTGTATGCTAAGTAACTTGTGTAATGGAATGTTAAGTCTGATATCTTACCTGATAAGAGAAATTCACGCTTATGTCGTGTTTGATAACTTATGTGATCAGAAATAGATGTTTGATAAAGTGTTTGATAAGTCAAATTAAGTAAATTCTGTATAGATAGGCTATGTTAAAAGAATCCAAGAAAGTTTATAGGTTAAAATAAATGAATTATAGTAATGACTTGCATGACAAGTAATATGAATCCATTGATAATTAAATAACTTTATATGAATAGATAAGCTATATTAGGATGTTTACTTATCAATGGTTAATTGGAATGAATAAACGTATATGCCTTGTTCAAACCACATGTGGGTAGTGGTGTATAGTTTGTTGAGTACCTTTGAGTACATTTGTAAATGTACATATGCTCTGTTCGAATTCTCATACGTGTAAATGCCTATATTGTGTTTAAATACAGTGTGTATATGTGAATATGTTTGGCTTGAAATCTCATGTAAATATGCCTATATCTTGTTCGAATATTCATATGTATACATGTCTATGCTTTATTCGAATTCCTATATGTGAATCTGCCTAGCTTGTTCGAATACCATTTGAATATGTATATACATGTTTGAGTTGAGTACTTATATATATATATATATACGCTTAGGCTTGCTCAAATTCCATGTGTATATGTGTACAGGTTTGGTTTGAATACCATGTTTATATGTGATTACTCTGTGCGAATGCCTTAGTATATAAGTTAGTGTTGGTTGAACAATTTGTCCCAAAATGACTAATCTCTTGTCCAAGCTCAAAATTTTGTAAGATCAATAGACTTCGGTGATTGGGATAGATTTTGGTTTCATGATTTTTAGTTGCTTTAAGCTACCTCACTAAGCTTATGCTTACTCTATCCTTTCAATACATTTTAGGGTAATGTGCCTTCGGCTTCTTCCGAGCTTGGACGTGATCATAAGGATCTAAGTATGATTGGAATTATTATCTTTTGAACTCCTAGATGGTGGCACATAGTTATTAAGTTGCATAACGCATTTAGACTCCATTTTGGCTATATATGTGTATAAGTTTGATAAGTATCCAAAGTTTTGTAATGGGCCTTTAATTATCTTGGTTGTTACTTGCTTTATATGATTTAATAGTTATAAATTGTGTGGTTATTAAATATCTATAAGAGCCTTAAGTTGATAGATCACCTTGATATCATGTGTGTTGCAAGCTGATACATAAACATTATCATGTGTTAAACCCTAAATAAAAGTGGTGTAGTTCGAATGACAAGTTTAATGTTTAAAATAAGCAAATGGTTGAGTGTCAATGAACCTTGTATTTGCTCTTGCTATGCGAAAGTTATATGTGACTGGCTAGAATTGGTTTAAGCTTTGAAATAATTTGATCTCAGTAATCGAAGGTAACTATCACCTTTTGTAAACAATCTATTAAACTTCATGATAGATTAAGCTAAGTTAGATATGATGTTCAAATGATTACTTTCAAGTGAAGCTGTGTTAGGTATAAGCTTTTAATGCTTGTTGCTAAGGTTACATGTTTGATAGTGATATGTGTTGTTGAGTTGGTAATCTTGGATAACGAGTCTTGATATTAAATAGTAAAACCTGAAAGTTTTAAGATTATTAAACAATGATTCATTGTTAACTTTTAAATGATAGTCAATGATAGTCCCTATTTCGTATTTGCTCCTAAGATAAAATAAAAGAGGGATTAGGGATTAAGTTTCTTACCTTAGTTTAAAAGCTTAAGACCAAAATCTAGTAATAGTTAAGCATGATGTTATATATGATAGTGGTATTGAATATGAGTTATTGTTCCAAATAGGGTTTACAATTAAGTTAAGGTCATTGTTGTTTATCAATGAAATAATAGAAAAGAAAAATTTACCCTGAATTATGTAATGAATGACTATAAATTCTTTGGTCTGCTTGTGTTTCCTTTTGTATCGTTGTTATGATTATTCATGACCGCTTGAAATGTGTTTATGAGTTGACAAATTGTACACTTTCATTTCTTCTGATGTCCGATCTAGTGGCTTACAAGTATATAAACTATCTCTTGTGTGTTTTGAAACACTTCCTAATTCAGTTTACTTCTAAGCCGGGTTGGGGGTGTTACACAAAGTCATAGTCATCAAAGTGAATTACCTCAATGTTTCCTTGCTTTTCCATTCTCCAACTAGCAACTCCACGCCTCAAGCCACTCTCATGGTTGGAACACCTTTAGAATTGACGGTCTTCATCACCTCGTTTAACTCTTCAACCTTAAAACCAAGCTTTTTAGTTGCTTGCTTTTAACACAAACAAGTGAGATGCTCTCGTGTCCATAAGATCACTTCTCTTTTGATATGCAATATTGATGCCAAAATACATCAATCCTTTCTACTTCTAGACCTTCTACGTCTTTCCAGAACTCAACAACATCGAACCAAGATTCAAAGACTTGCTACCCTTGGGCTTGTCCTCTTCCTTGGACGACTTAACTTGATTTGGGTACTCTCGCAACTAATGAGGCCTCTTGCATCGGTAAAACTTCAATTTCTTCTCTTTTACCCTTGGCTTGATTGCTTTGATTTTCACAATCGCACTAAGTCTACATTACTCATCTTCTTGTTCGTCATCTCCATCAACGATGGCATCAAGATGGCACTTATCAGGACAATCTTTCACTAAGTGTGGACCATCACAATGGTAACACCTTATGGGTCCTTGTTCTTTCGTTTCCCATGGTTTGACAAACTTGTTAGTCTTGACGTCATCATCTCTAGAATGACACGTGTCCTCATCTCCCCCATCTTATCCCTTATCATGGGGCTTTGAAGACTTGGACTTCCCAACTTCAAATTCTGCAATTGATTCAGTTGTGGTCAATGCCTTGGAAAGTTCATGGACTCCCATCTATACTAACTTTATTTTGGCCCATAGTTGAAGCATATTCCTAAAAGTAAAGAAGCACTCAGCTTTGCTCAACTCTGGGATTTAGATCTTGAGCACAATAAACTTTTAGACATGCTCTAGGATGAAACCATCATGTTTCAGTTGATACGCTTTCTTAGAGCCTCATGTTGAGCAATCGTTAGGCATAACTAATCTTTAAACTCAACTACAAACTTCTTCCATGTCTCGATGGGAATGTCCTTTCTCTTTTACTAGAGCATCTCGTCACCACCACAAAAGAGCGATGTTAGTCAAATACATAAAAGCAATGTTTAACTCTTTTACATCTTCCTTGATGCCCATGGCCCGAAAGTACTATTTCATGCCCCAAACGATGTTCTCAACATCTTGGGTTGATATGTTTCCTTGAAAGCCTTCAGTTTTGGGATGTCCTTCCTTGGATTGGATATGGTGGGCGTTTCTTCATTCTTCATGGGAACCTTGAACAAGAGAGGTATGTCTTTATTTCCTCCATCTTCATCTTCAATGTTTGCAACTCGGCCTCAAGCACATTGTTTTGTTCGTTCGACTTCTTGTACATCTGTTGAGAAGTTCCTCCATCTCTCCCTTGAGATGGCCCCTCTAATTGTCTAGCTCCTTGAGGAGTGTGTCAATCATATCAAGTTGCTCCCTCGAGTCTTTCATAATTTCCTCAAGTCTAGTGACTTTCCCTTCCAATGATGTGAGGATATCCTTCGAATTTTCCCCCCTTGATTTCTCTCTTTGTGGTGCCAGCTCAATTAGTGCATTCCCTCGAAAATTCACTCTAATACCACTTGTCACAGGGCTAGAGTTTTGACCTAGAAAACTACGCAACCTTAGATGATGTTCCCAAGACAAATACCTAAGTAAGTCTAATTTCTCACTATAGAAGATCAAAATCTTCCAAGGCAGTCCAGAACACTCACGAAAAAACCCAAAGAATTTATAATAAATGTCTTGATTACTCAGAAAATGGATGATACAAAATATGGTGGAGAAGACCTCTATTTATAATTGAGTACCCCTACATCCGACCGTCCTAAGTGTGGGTGAGAATGTAATCATGGGTTCCAACTCCTTGTGGATTTTTCTTCATACTACTCTGTGTATTCGCACCTTGTACTTCAGTATCCCCAGGAATGGCTTTTGAAATGCTACTTTTGGCAAGTGTTAACTACCAATTTGATTTTCTAAATTTCCTAAAGGTTCCACTTAACTCTGAAGCATATCATATAGGCATTGGAGAGTATCATCTTTTTTAGCAATATAATGCTTCGAGAGAACATGTTTTCTCTTGAGGATAAACTTGTGGTGACATTGTTGGATGCATTACTAATGTTGCACCAAAGCTGGTGTGTGGAAAAATTCTATTTGTTTGATGTGGCCACAGGGAATTAGGGTGTTGTAGAAGGTGAATACAATGAGGTAACAAACTCGATCTGGTGACATAAACATTATGGTCATGACAATATCCACCTTAATTATGCCACTATACATCTTGCCGACGCTCTCACTCTGGAATGTACTTTTTATGAGGATGACTATATTGTAGGAACAATAATGATGATTCAGCTCAACTATTGGAGGAATAACAATTCTCAACTCCCTTATCATTCCAATAGCAATTTTTGTTGCTCCCAGACTAGACTATAGTACAAGATTGTCATCACCATAGACACAAGAAAGTGGGACTGTTTAGTTGCTTCAAACTTTCGAGGTACTTGCATTAATTCGATTTTATTTTGCACTGGAGACAGTTTTGTTGAGAGTTATTTGAAGACGTCCTTCTTACATGCTTCATGATCTTGTTGTTACCAATCGAAGTTCTAGACATTGGTAAACTTGTCCATATATATTTTTCATTATTTACTAACAAAGTTCACTACAACGATAAGATAAGAGAAAAATAGTAGGAAATAAGTTATGTTGAAACAATAAAATTGGTAATAAGAATACTAAAACCTATATCTGAAAATAGTGCCAAAAACTTGATGTGTTGACAATATGTTGATGCCATTGTGGTATATGATACCCATACTAGATGGATAGACCTGAATATTAGATTTCATATTGATCTCCAAAATGATCTGATTTCAAAACAATTACAAAATACATCAATCTTAAAAGCTTTTCATCATGCTATCACATAGTAGAATAACGAAGTCTATTAAGCTAGAGTCATAAACATGTGATATAATTATCGAGTAACTTGTAAATCATACAAGGATACATTGGTAATTTTACATGCATCTTCAAAATTAACATGTCTAAACAAGAATACAATCATGAATTTAGAATCTACATGTTCGATATAGGCAATGTACCAAGTTTCACCCCGAAGAGACTCTTTCAGCATGCATAAATGAAATTACAATAACTTAAGGGATTAATGTAAATATCAAAATTATTGGGTCTAACATGAAATCAAATGAACTATCATGAAATTCAACTAATTGCAATTTGAATATTTCAGAACTGAAATATAAATATGCAAACTATTTTACAAAATTGCAGCAAGGTCATTTTCCTAAAACTTTACTGGCTCAAAACATTCATATGGGTATCAAAACCAGCATGCTAATTTCGAAACCACCCCTTCTGGTATCGCGACCAGCAACAAATTGCAGATTTTTGCATTTTTATGACCAAAATCGACCTCTAACATGCCCGAATGACCCATACATGCTCCTAATGCATTATGGACACTTTACATATATTAAAATATATTTCCATGCCTATTTGCATCATCAAAATATCACTAGAACAAGATTTAGACCGTAAATTCCAAATATGCATTGCATGTCACTTTTTAGGAACCTAAGCGTTATTTCAACCAATTAAGGTTTATTACCTATTTGGACCAGTCATAAATACTACATAGTGTTGAGAGGCTTGTTCGATCAACCGAGATAGCCAAGAGGAGGGTGAATTGGTTTTTGAGTGATAGTGGTGGAAGCAATGGAATTTAAAAGTTTGACACAAGGATTTATAGTGGTTCGACTTTCTAACCAAAGTCTACATCCTCAACCTTAGCTTCCCACTAAGGATTTTCCCAAATTCAATCTTGAATTTCTTTCCTTTTTCCCGGGCTCAAGGAGATAACCCTTAGAACATAAGACTTATACCCCCAAAGTCTTGTTAAACCCTCTTTTACAAGAGAGAAAAATAAGCAAACAATGGAAAACCTCACTGTAATGCCCCGAATCCGGGCTTAGATGTTAGCTAGGTTGGTTAGACGGCTCAGGAGAACCGGATTAGGTAATTTGAGCTAGTTTCAAGAATTTAATCCTAATAAATCGTTTTTGGCTAAAATAAAACATGGAAAATGATAGAAAATATTTAATTAATATTCTAAGGGTTTTGGTAAATTCAATTTGAAGAAATTAAATTGGATTTTGTGACATTTTGTTCCAGTGAAAAAAAATGAAATGTTTTCAAAACTGATTTGGTGACTAAATCGTAAAATGGTCAAAACTTAGAAACTTTAAGGAGCTAATTAACCAAACTTTTTCATCAAATCTTTCCCTTAATTTAGGCTATTTTTAAAAGGTTTTAAAATGGTTTTAATATTAAAATAAAATAGAAATAATAAAAAGGATTTTAATTACACAATTCGTTTTCTCACGTAACTAATTTTGCTCTCAACTTTCCCAGCAACCAAACTATCAATTTCTTTCCAAAATTCTCAAGAATCAATCTCTTTTGATTTCCTTTTGACTTTCTACTTGATTTCCTACTTGATTTCTTTGATTTTACAACAAAAGCTAATTGGTTTCTTGAAGCTTTCATCCAATCTTTGCCAATTAAGGGAGAAATCAGTAATTATAGGTGATTTTCATTTCTCTCATCTGATTAAAGGTTCTTTAATGAAATTCCTAAGTTCTGGATCCTTTACAGCTGATTTTTGTTATGTGTTTATGATTTAATCATGATTTCATGGTTTAAATTGAGTTTTGATGAGAAATTGGAAGAATATTGTTATGGATCTGTTTTGCCTTGATTTTAATTGTTTTAGAACACTTGAGATATGTGTTTTGATGTTAAAAGAAGATTTCAAATAAAGAAATCCTGGAACTATGTGAATTACTAATTTTCTAGGTTGTAAATAGTTAGATTTTAAAGTGATCTTGGTGTTGTAAGGTTGCTGGAGGTATAAGGACTTTATAAAGATATTTTTGGATGATAATTGACGTTTTTAAGATGTTAGAATCAATTGGTTTTGGCTGGTCTTTGTTTAGATGAAGTTTGGTGATGATATCGGTTGTTCTAGAGAGGTGTTTGATTGTTTTTAGTAAGGCAAAGTTGTGTTTGATGGTTGCTGGAAATTAGAGATGCATGGAAGTGCATTAATCATCTATTTTTTATTGGGTAAAGCAAGGGAGTTGGATCCTTTAGCTTTTGGAGAGGTTGCAAAAGCTTCGGAAGCTTGATTCTCGCAACGGCAAGAGAGCTTTAAGTTGTTGGTGAGTGGAAAGGCGTTTTACTGCTTTTAAAAGGTTTGAAGATGGTTGTTGGGAGTTTAGAATAAGTTTGAAACACTTATCTAAGATGGAAGTAAGAATTGGTTGAGCTCTCTCTTGTTTTCGGTTTTGCAAAATACAATCTCATGCACATGTTTATAGATTTGATTACTTACTATTTTATGCATGTTTTAGAAACGAAAGATGTTGGAAATTTTTATACATGATGATATTTGAGAATATCAAATGATTTATGAAAGAATTTTGAGAATGCTAGAATACATTGGAAAATGGTTTGAATTGAAGATATGTGGAACAGTAAGGTAATGTGGTTTTTAATGAGTATATTGGCAAGTGACTTAGATAAAATGTTATCGAATATAGTTGGCTAGCCATAGGGTTTAAAGTGCTCTAGAATAAGTCGCCTCATGTGTGTCGAGGGGTCAAGAGTGTGCCATGCTCCACCATGAGAACCGCAGCGAGTCGAGGGGTCAAGAATGTGCCAATTCTTCCACTGGTGGATTTGTACATTATAATCATTGAGGGATGCTCAGGTTCGAGGACGCATGTGAAGTGGTCGAAGGAACCACTTTGGAAATTTGTGTATCTGATGTGTTTTTATAAATAGAATAAAACTTGCTTTTGAGTTACTTGAATTCCAATATATGAGATGATGTGTCATTGGAAATGGATTATGTTTTGTATAATGTGGTTTATACATGAGATGCTCTTTAAGCTTGCTATTTAGAGATTTTGGCATATGAAGCTTAAATTGAGGTTTATGATAGAAATCCATGATACATGTGTTGCAAATGATTTAAATGTGCATATTTAAAGAGATTGTAAAGGTATAAGATGGTTTTGGCATGAGACTTGTATATTTCATTTGAATTAAAATGGTTTAAAATGAATTGATAAGTGTTTTTGGGATTCCCTCACTAAGCTTATTGCTTTCGCTCTCCTTTCTCATCAGTGTAGAGAAATAGGCTCTTTCTGACAGTGAGTAAGCAAGGGAAGATCCAAGGGTTGAAGTATTTTTCAAGTATGGTTTTACAAATACATAGTAGTAATAAGAGGCAATGTGACTAAGTTGTAATTGGGAGGTTTTGATAGAGTATGCTTTGGCACGTGGTAACCTTCAATTTGATGGCTTGGAAGCAAACCTAGGGCTTTAGACTCGAACAAGGAAGTTAGGCGCAAATGTAAAACAAATCTGAAAATTCCAGCTTTGTTTATGGAATTATGGAAGATGGTGTGAAGGTTGAAGATGAAGATGGCTTGCGAATTGTTGATGTTGTTTTGTCCTCGGCGCCCTCTTAGACGCGATTATCTAAGCAAGCAACCTCAAGCGGCTCTAACCCACCCTCCTAGATGCAATTACCTAGGCAAGAAAGAGTGTGAAGATGATCTCCCTCACAAGAACTCGATGATCTTATGTTGAAAATGGCTTCTAGACAAGTTTACCGAACACTTGCAAACTCAAAGAATACTAAAATCTCCAAAGAGAACTTTTTATTAATCAATGAAATCTGAATTACAATGTGGGTGAAGCCTCCTTTATATAGGCCATGGAGAAGTTCTAATCCTACTAAACTTAGGAATTAAATACAATAAATAAATGCTAAAATCTAATCTCCTAATTAGATAAGTAACTTCTAATAATAAATAAATGCTAAAAATAAAATCTTAATTAAATAAATCTGATCCTAATAGATATTGAAGAATCCTATATTGATTTAAATTATAAATAATCAAATAAAATCTTGAAAATTCGTAATTATCCAAAAATCCCGTATAGGAATTTCTGCATGCGCTGTCTTCGTTAAAATAGACGTATCTTGAGATCCAGATGTCCGATTGAGGCGTTTCAAGATGCGCTGGAAAGCTAATTTGCAGCCTGACAAGTTTTAATAAGACATGTTGACCCATAAATGCCTGGATCCCATCCAAAAATGCGTTGCAATTTAGCTGACTTTCCAGACTTCACAAACAAATTCAGTTTCTTGTCCAAGATGCATCGTTTTTGACCTCCTATGCGTGCATTGTTTTGGCCATTATTTTTTGCATCGAACAAATTCAGCTTCTTTTCCAATATGAGTAATTTAACCCCGCTCATGCATGTATCAGGTTTATTTTGGATACTCCCTATTTGTACAAGTTATGTTTGATGTTTTGAACTTGTATGATGCTCAATATTTGGT
The DNA here is from genome assembly GCA_019671005.1 of Hibiscus mutabilis. NCBI lineage: Eukaryota > Viridiplantae > Streptophyta > Magnoliopsida > Malvales > Malvaceae > Hibiscus > Hibiscus mutabilis. The sequence continues at coordinate 25,574,045 of CM033741.1, read as the reverse complement.
TTTGAGGGGTTGGGAAACATTTTGCATGATTGGGTAGAGATCATGCCTATATGACAATTGCTTGGAATTGGTATGTTGCATAAGATCCCTTACAATGCTCTTATGTTGGTGAAAATAATGTTTGGAATGTTATATGGTGATTAGATATTGATTAGAATATGTTAGATTGAGCCAAAATGTCATATGTTCGACCAAGAGGTCATTATAGGTCTGTTTGTACCGGTAAGGGTCCTCAGGGATCAATACGCGAGGACCTATCACATCTCAATCTGGGCAAAAATTCCTTGGCCTACTGATATGCCAAGTGATTGTATCGGTATACGATGCTAAAAATTTGGCTTGGTGTCGGTACATGGGCAACCGTACCGGTACACCTTTTGGCTACTAGAATTCTCATGTTCGAATATTACATACCTGTACCAATATGCTTGAGGACTGTATCGGTACGACTTTAAAATTTGAACCCGTATCGGTACAGGGTGACCGTGTACCAATACGCAATTCGTTAATTCTGTTAACATGTTTTTTGAAGTTTGATTATTTACGGTTTAGTCTCTGTTTCTTAATCATGCAATTAAATGAGTTTGGATAGTTAGTTTAAGTTGCAATTTAACCTGATTGTATAGAATATGAATAATTAAGGATTGGCAACTTTAATTTCAAGGAAGTCCTCTTCATTTGCAGAATTTGCAATTTGGTCCCTAAAATGTTATTTCGAGCAATTGAATGTCAATTCGACGCCCGATTGAGTTCTAAATTTCTCCGTTGTCAGCATGATCACCTTAGGACTTAATTATGCATTTAGTTAAGATAAAATGAAAAAATGGACCATTTGCTAATTAATTCTTCTGGACTTGTGATACTGAAGCCAAGATCCAAGAATTACCTCAAAATCTAGGAACCTTCTAGATCGCAATTAATCTAGAAAACTCACTAATATGATCCGAGAAAACCCCAAACTCCAAGTTCAGCAAACTGATAATAAAGCACGATCTTAATGTAGAAAACGAGATAGGATGAATTTGACGGTGGCGGCGTTGGATAGATTTGTCCTTGGCACCCACCTAATCGCAATTGAATAGGCAAACACCTGCAAACGGCATGAATCTCTCCGATGAATGAATGATAGTGATAGAGTACTGTAATCTTGGATTTGGAAGCCTTCAATCAAGTTGTTGCAAGAACTAGGAGCTCTAGACTCAATCAAGAAAGTTCTGGGCAGATCTTAAAATTCAAGAGAAAAGAGAATGGCTTTTCTTGAAAATTTCAGATTCAAGGTTGGAAATTCAAAGAAACAAAGATAAGAAGGAAAATTAGAAGATGATTAATAAGAAAAAAAAGTAAAAAGATTGAAAAATATTAAGATGGGGATAGATAAAACAAATCTAAAATTTCCAGCTTTGTTTATGGCTTGTGGAGATGGCGTGAAGGTTGAAGATGAAGATGGCTTGCGATTTGTTGTTTTGTCCTCGGCACCCTCTTAGACTCAATTAACTAAGCAAGCAACCTCAAGCGGCTCTAACCCACCCTCCTAGATGCAATTACCTTGGCAAGCAAGAGTGTGAAGATGATCTCCCTCACAAGAACTCGATGATCTTATGTTGAATATGGCTTCTAGACAAGTTTACCAAACACTTGCAAACTCAAAGAATACTAAAATCTCCAAGATGCATCGTTTTTGACCTCCTATGCAGGCATTGTTTTGGCCATTATTGTTTGCATCGAACAAATTCAGCTTCTTGTCCAATATGAGTAATTTAACCCCACTCATGCATGTATCAGATAGTGAGATAGACGTTGAAGGATAATTTGTCCTCGGCACCCTCTTAGACGCGATTATCTAAGCAAGCAACCTCAAGCGGCTCTAACCCACCCTCCTAGATGCAATTACCTAGGCAAGCAAGAGTGTGAAGATGATCTCCATCACAAGAACTTGACGAACTTATGTTGAAAAAGACTTTTGATATGAAAAATAACAAGGCAAATCCATCCAGCTTGAAAATAAAATGGCCCATGGCCAAAGATTTTTGTAACTCACAAATTTATGACGTTCTTCTCTTTAATGAAGCAAATATGCCTTTAAATGGGCTACAAATGAAGAGTTCAACTTAAATTAGGAAAAGTAAAGATAATAATAAAATAAATAAACATATTCTATCTAACCTAAAAAACTAATAAATAAATAAAAATATAATCCTAAATCATCTAAATATCTTAATAAAGAATCCTAGATTAAATTTAAGTACAAATAATCAATAAAATTATTGAAAATTCGTAATAAATAATATTTCCCGTAATAAATCCGTATAGAGATTTTGCTCGCACAACCTTCACTAAAACGGACATAACTTGAGCTCCCAACGTCAGATTGATGCGTTTTAAGATGCGTTGGAAAGCTAAGAGACAAACGAATATGTTTGAAGAAGAAATGTAGACCCAGAAGTGCCCGGATCCCATCCAAAATTCGATGCAAGTCGGCTCAAATTCCAGACTTATAAAACAACTTCAACTTTTTGGCTACAATGCATCATTTTAGCCCCCCATACATGTATCATTCTCCCATTGCTGAAAACGATTCGTCCCAAATCTTAAGAGTTGTTGATCACAACCTTGAAGTCTATTGAGATGTCTCCAAGAATGAAGTATTAAAACTAGGATCTATATAGAGAATTAGATTTTTTTTTCTTTTTTTCTCAACTACTAAAAAATAGTAAAAGATAATTGTTTTAAACACCTAAACCAAGGCTCTGATTACCAATTGATACGGAAGCCAAGATCCAAGAATTACCTCAAAATCTAGGAACCCTCTAGATCGTAATTAATCTAGCAAACTCACTAATATGATCCGAGAAAACCCCAAACTCCAAGTTCAGCAAACTGATAATAAAGCATGATCTTGATGTAGAAAACTAGATAGGATGAATTTGACAGTGGCGGTGTTGGATAGATTTGTCCTTGGCACGCTCTTAATCGCAATTGAATAGGCAAACACCTGCGAACGGCACGAATCTCTCCGGTGACTGAATGGTAGCGAGATAGATGTTGAAGGATAATTTGTCCTCGTCACCCTCTTAGACGCGATTATCTATGCAAGCAACCTCAAGCGGCTCTAACCCACCCTCCTAGATGTAATTACCTAGGCAAGCAAGAGTGTGAAGATGATCTCCATCACAAGAACTTGACGAACTTATGTTGAAAAAGACTTTTGATACGAAAAATAACAAGGCAAATCCATCCACCTTGAAAATAAAATGGCCCATGGCTAAAGATTTTTGCAACTCACAAATTCATGATGTTCTTCTCTTTAATGAAGCAAATATGCCTTTAAATGGGCTACAAATGAAGAGTTCAACTTAAATTAGGAAAAGTAAAGATAATAATAAAATAAATAAACATATTTTATCTAACCTAAAAAACTAATGAATAAATAACAAATATAATCCTAAATCATCTAAATATCTTAATAAAGAATCCTAGATTAAATTTAAGTACAAATAATCAATAAAATTATTGAAAATTTGTAATAAATAATATTTCCCATAATAAATCCGTGTAGAGATTTTAGCTCGCACAACCTTCACTAAAACGGACATAACTTGAGCTCCCAACGTCGGATTGATGGGTTTTAAGATGCGTTGGAAAGCTAAGAGACAGACGAATATGTTTGAAGAAGAAATGTAGACCCAGAAGTGCCCGAATCCCATCCAAAAATTCGATACAAGTCGGCTGAAATTCCAGACTTATAAAACAACTTCAACTCTTTGGCTACAATGCATCATTTTAGCCCTCTCATACATGTATCAGCTTGTCTAGGTAAACCCTAATGTAGCTTGTTCAATTCGGTCTTGCAACTAGACCAGGTCAATGGGGTTACATTTTTTGGTATCAAATCCAGGTTATGATTATTGGGAGGTGGGTTATGGTTGTTTGATATATTGTAGATGGATGATTTTGTTGTTTGGTATGCACAATGTTTGATTTTGTAAGATTATGATTGAAATATAATATGTTGGGGTGTTTAGCTTGGGGACACATTGCCTTATTGCTACTAGTGTCAAATGATTTTTGTTTTTAAACGTGAGTGACTTGGATTCTTACTGCAAGCTGGTCTAATGGTAAATTATCATGTTTTAGACACATATATTTGCAAAATGGGACCAAGAAGAGAGACGAGAGGTTATATGGGGAGTGTTGTGGATGGACAAAAATGACGAATTACCTTCTCCTCCATCGATTTATCCTGCTAGTGGTGGAATCAAGGGTGGTATGCCTCAAGCACCGTAAGGACCAACTTTTGGGGATATGACACCGTTGATCTAGGCGATGACTAGAGCTTTTCAGGCAGCCATAGCTGGAGTGCAAGTACCTGCACTGGCGCCTATGGCAGCTATTAATACCGGGCTACTATTGAAGCGTCTGCGTAGCTTGGGTGGTACTGAGTTTAGAGGTTTGGCTCCTAAGGCAGCAGAGGAGTGGTTTGCTAGCATGAAGAGGATCCTTGGCCAAATAAAGTGTATAGATGCTCACAAGTTGGGTTGTATAGTGTCGTTGCTTCAGGGTGATTCTTATAGTTGGTGGACGACTACTAATACGGATATGGAACCTACTGATGTGACGTGGGAGTTCTTCTATGCTGCTTTCCATAAGAACTATTTGGGATCCAATTATCAAGATGAAAAGAAAATAGAGTTCATGGCATTGGAGTAGGGGAACATGTTTGTATCCGAGTATGAGATCCAGTTTGTTCGGTTAAGTTAGTATGCTCTTGAGCTGGTTCTTAATGAGCGACAACGATGCGATCATTTCCATTATGGGCTGGTTAAGGAGGTAAAGACTTACATGTTGGCTACAGATTATACGGAGTTTGATGTTTTAGTTTCCCGAGCTAAGGACATAAAATAGGATTTGGGGTTGTCTTCTTGATTAGGGAGTTTTTCTGGGAAAAATGAATGTTGGGTCAGATATTGGTAGAGACCGATACAAGAAGAATATGGATAGGAGGTATCGTCCAGATCAGAGATAAGGAGTGAGTAGTGCTGGACGTGGGTAGCATGTTCAAAACACCTTTGTTCGAGCACCTGAGTGTGAGAGATGTGGTAGACGACATTCGAGAGAGTGTTGGGGTACTCTTGGCACTTATTGGAGCTGTGGTTCACGAGATCACATCAGGCAAGATTGTCCGCGGTTAGCTAGGGAAGGTCAGGTTCCTGAACGTGCCACAGAAATGCCATGGGTGCGGTCGAGGACATTTTCAGTGTAGGGAGGATGGCCAGAGGATAGTTGCACATACCGTAGCGGTTTAACCTAATGGTGGTGGACCGACAAAGATCTACGTGCACCGTGAAGGAAGGAATGAATGATACTGATGTGATTACATGTACTTTTACTTTGCAGTCCATATCATTACTTTCTCTGATAGATTCTAGTTCTACGCATTATACATCTTGCACGAACATGCTTGCTTGCTTGCTTGATATACCTGTAGAGGTGTTAGATGTTGGTATGCGGGTAACTAGGTTTTTTGGTGAGTCGATAGTTGCTAGGAGGTTGTATTGGAGATGTCCTTTAATGGTCCAAGGTCATGAGTTCGCGGCTGATCTAATAGAGTTGTCGTTTCATGGTTTTGATGTAATCGTGAGGATGGATTAATTTTCGGAGCACATAGTTGTGGTTGATTTTGAGACCAAGCGGGTTTTGTTAAAACTTGCTGAGGATTACGAAGTGGTGGTTGTGGACAAAAATGTTAAATTCTTGTCCAATATTGTTTCGACTTTAGAAGCTCGAAAGTTTTTAGAATCTGGGGGTCAAGCATACCAAGCTTATGTTATGAACCCTAATATGAAAGAAGTGCGTGTCTAGGATATTCGCACCATTTGCGATTTTCCAAGAGTGTTTCAAGAAGAGTTGCCAGGATTACCACCGGATAGGGAGGTAGAGTTCAGTACTAAGACTTATGCAGATATAGTTTCGATGTCGATTGCACCGTATCGCATGGCACTGAAGGAATTGAAGGAGTTGAAGTCGTAGATTCATGAGTTGTTAAACCGTGGTTTTATTCGGCCTAGTGTGTTACCGTATGGATGTAGGGACCGCCAGTACACCCCATGGCGCAGCGGAAAAATTATTCCGGCAATCTCACCAGTGATCCATGTACGATTAATCGAAATCGAGAAGAAAGATGCAGAAAAACTAACTTGGTTCATATGGGAAAAGGTAGAAGAGAATGGAGATGCAATCACGATCACGCGTTTCGAATCCTTAGTCACAACGAAAACGTCCCGACCTCTACTCAGTTCACCCGATTGCAAGGAAATAATTTTCTTCTCTAAACTGTTTAGAGAGTTTCGCAAAAAGCAAAAGCGGCTGCTAGACCCTTATATTCCTTTTATAATGCAAATAACCCTAATTCAACTTGAATTAGAGTTGTTGACTATTTCCAAATTTCATGCATTAAAGAGTTATAATTACATTTAATACCCTCCTTTAATGCTTATCCTTTAAATTCAGAATAATTTAAATTCTATATATATCAAATATATATAAACTTTAAATTCGAACAATCAAAATCTATATATATATATTAAAATATACATAAATTTTAATTATATCTTCATTTATGTACAACAACTTTGTACGTGTATTATTCGTTTAACATTTGCTTGATCAAACCATAGGGTGTGACCCTGTAGGTTCTTGTAACATTAGTAGTAAATATTAGAACAACTCTAATATTACAAACAATGAGTGACGTCTAGCAATGTATCATTGTCACCTAAGTTACAAGAAGTCATGATTCGACATAACCTCTATGTGATTAACTCTCTTTCTTGCATTACATCCTTTTGTCCTTTATATCTAGATTGGACACAAGTCATGGAATAGTCACACTTGTATAGTCCATCTAATGTTTCTTGATATCTTGAGTAGACTATAACAAACAAATAATTTATGATATCTCATATCAGCTTATTCGAGCATGGCCATGTGTTTCTAGTCTCACTCAATCAAGTGGCATGTGATATTACTCCTATTATATAGGAGGGACAAATCATATGTTGATCACCTAAATCTCACTACATATATTGTGGCATGTCCAATATCAGTCTTTATGATGCAACCAGTTACGACACACTTTTAACTGTATCAAAACATGAGACTATAGATGTCGAGATAATAATGATCTCAAGTCTGAGGATCATACAATTAGTCATCACTATGAACATGTTTGTGACTGTCACATAATAATCCAAGAAACATGCTCATAGCGGGTCATTCCAGTATGTTATTCTCTAAAACATACTCATGTATTAATTTTGACATCTCTATGGCAATGACAACACTTTGCCATCAATCAACTACACAATAGCCTTTAATGTATTATCATTGTCCAAGCCTACGATAATACTTGGCTATAGACCTTTTAAGAATAATCATATTATTCTATGGACTTTATTATCATACAACGTATATATAAGAACACAGAAATATAACCAAAAATAATAAATGGCAATGCCTTAATAGAACTGGTAAAGTAAGTATGTGGTTACAATCATCTCATTATTGGTCTTTGGGCATACTCTAACAATCTCCCACTAGCACTAAGACCAATCACTCACATATCTAATACCGAGTGACTCGGTGTGACGATCATGCTTCTGCTGTGTTAGAGGCTTGGTCAGTAGATCAACATACCAAGCTTATGTTATGAACCCTAATATGAAAGAAGTACGTGTCTAGGATATTCGCACCATTTGTGATTTTCCAAGAGTGTTTCCAGAAGAGTTGCCAGGATTACCACCGGATAGGGAGGTAGAGTTCAATACTGAGACTTATGTGGATATAGTTTCGGTGTCGATTGCACTGTATCGCATGGCACTGAAGGAATTGAAGGAGTTGAAGACGTAGATTCAGGAGTTGTTAAACCTTGGTTTTATTCAGCCTAGTGTGTTACTGTGGGGAGCATCGGTGTTGTTTGTGAAAAAAAAAATATAGCATGATGAGAATGTGCATTGATTATCGGCAACTGAACAAGTTGACGATTAAGAACAAGTATCTTTTGCAGAGGATTGATGATTTGTTTGATCAGTTTCAGGGTGCTACGGTGTTTTCCAAGATTGATATGAGGTCTGGATATTATTAGTTGAAGGTGAAGGATAAGGATGTGCTGAAAACAACTTTTCACATACGTTACGGGCATTATGAATTCTTAGTGATGTCGTTTGGGTTTACAAATACACCAACAATATTCATAGAAATGATGAATCACGTGTTTCTTGAATACTTGGATCAATTCGCAGTGGTGTTCATTGATGACATTCTTGTGCACTCTCGTACCGAGGAAGATCACGATCGACATCTACGCATTATGTTGCAAGTTCTATTGGATAATAAGCTTTATGTCAAGCTTGGTAAGTGTGACTTTTGGATCAAGCAACTGGTTTTTCTTGGTCATATTGTTTCGGCCAAGGGTATTTGCGTGGACCCTTAGAAAATTAAGGCAGTGGTGAATTAGAAGCAACCTAAGTCGGTGTCAGAAGTTCGTAGTTTCTTGGGGTTGGCAGGATATTATTGATGCTTCGTGGATAGATTTTTTAGGATTGCTTCTCATTTGATGAAGTTGTTGCAAAAGGATGTAAGTTTTGAGTGGACAGGGAGTAGACAACAAGCTTTTGATAAGTTGAAGGAAGGTTTGATGCAAGCTCCAATCTTGATTCAACCTAAGTCAGGGAAAGAGTTTGTAGTTTATAGCGATGCATCCTACGTTGGTTTGGGATGTGTGTTGATGCAAGAAATAAATATTGTGGCTTATGCATCTATGCAATTGAAGGTGCACGAGCACAACTATCCTATGCATGATATTGAGCTTGCTGCGGTGGTGTTTGCATTGAAGATTTGGTGGCATTATCTTTATGGTGAGAAGTGTATTGTATACACGGATCACAAGAGTTTGAAATATCTGATGTCATAGAAAAAGTTGAATATTAGGCAACAGAGATGGTTGGAGTTGCTTAAAGATTATGATTTGATGATAGAGTATCATTCGAGAAAGGCTAATGTTGTAGCCGATGCCTTGAGTAGAAAGATTACTGTTGAGCTGAGGGTGATGTTTGCTCGGTTGAGTGTAATGCGAGATGGAGGCTTGTTGGCTGAGTTGCAAGTGAAGCCATCGTTGTTGCAATTGATCAAGGAGAAGTAAACGTATGATGATTCTTTGGTACCACATGCCAAGGAAATTATAGATGGCAATCAAACGAATTTTTGTTTTAAGTAGGAAGGTGCTTTGTGCTTTAAGGATCGGGTGGTGGTGCCAGAAGATGAAGAGTTGCGGCATACTATCTTGGCCGAGGCCTACTTGAGCACTTTTGTTATGCATTTGGGAAGTACAAAGATGTACCAGGATGTAGTAGATTTTATTACACGATGTATGGTATGTCAACGTGTTAAGGTAGAGCATCAGTTTTCTTCTAGGTTGTTGCAACCGTTGAAGCTTTCAGAATGGAAGTGGGAGAGAATTACCATGGATTTTGTGTTCAGTTTGCCTTTCACGCCATCAAAGAAGAATTTTGTGTGGGTGATTGTGGATAGGTTTATGAAGTGAGTACATTTTCTGGTTGTGCATACAACTTATACTTTGGATAAGTTGGCGGAGTTGTATATTGTTGAGATTGTGAGGTTGCACAGGGTGCCTAAGTCTATAGTATCAGATAGAGATCCGCGCTTTACAGCTAGGTTTTGGGAGTGTTTGTATAAGGCTTTGGGTACGCAGTTGAACTTTAGTACATCGTATATCCTCAAATGGATGGTCAGTCTGAATGCGTTATCCAAGTATTAGAGGTTACGTTACGGTGTTGCATCATTGATTTCCAAGGATCATGGGAGAAGCAGTTACCTTTGGTGGAGTTTCCCTATAATAATAGTCATCAGGCTAGTATTCAAATGGCTCCGTCTGAGGCTTTGTATGGTAGAAGGTATTGCACTCCACTTTGTTGGGTTGAGGCTAGAGAAAAGTATGTTTCTTTGCCTGATGTGTTAAAGGATACCGATGAGAAGGTGAAGCTTATTAGTGATCGGTTCAAGGTGACTTTGGATCGGCAGAAGTCATATGCCGACTTGAAGCGTAGGGAGATTGAGTTTGCTGTTGGTGATCGAGTGTTTCTTAAGGTTTTGCCTTGGAAGAAGTGATGAGGTTTGGACGTAAGGGCAAGCTAAGTCCAAGGTTTATTGGGCCTTATGAGGTGTTGGAGCGTATTGGTCCAGTTGCTTATAGGTTGAGGTTGCTGGCAGAGTTGGAGAAGACACATGATGTTTTCCATGTATTGATGCTTCAAAGGTATTGATCGGATCCTTCACATGTGATGCCTGTTGAGGAGATTGAGTTGAATCCGATTTGACCTAGGATGAGGAGCCGGTGAGAATCCTTGATTCAAGCAGCATGGCTCTTCGTGGAAAGACTATAGAGTTGGTGAAGGTCTTGTAGCAACATCGTGGTGTCGAGGAAGCCACCTGGGAAAGCAAAGAGGACATGTTGAAGCAGTTTCCTTACCTTTTTCTTCTAGGTAAATTTCAAGGATGAAATTTCTTAAGGGGGAGACCTGTAACGCCCCAAATCTGGGCCTAGATGTTAGCTAGGTTGGTTAGACGGTTCGGGAGAACTAGATTAGGCAATTCGAGCTATTTTCAAGAATTTAATCCAAATAAATCGTTTTTGGCTAAAATAAAATATTGAAAAATGTTAGAAAATATTTAATTAATATTCTAAGGTTTTTGCTAAATTCAATTTGAAGAAATTAAATTGGATTTTGGGATATTTTATTCTAGTGAAAAAAATGAAAAGTTTTCAAAACTGATTTGGTGACTAAATCGTAAAAGGGTCAAAACTTAGAATCCTTAAAGAGATAATTAACCAAAATTTTCAATCATATTTTTCTCTTAATTTAGGCTATTTTTAAAAGGTTTTAAAATGATTTTACTATTAAAATAAAATAGAAATAATAAAAAGGATTTTAATTACACAATTCATTTTCTCATGTAGCTAATTTTGCTCTCGACTTTCTCAACATCCAAACTATCAATGTCTTTCCAAAATTCTCAGGAATCAATCTCTTTTGATTTCCTTTTGATTTTCTACTTGATTTCTTTGATTCTTACAACACAATCTAATTGGTTTCTTGAAGCTTTCTTCCAATCTTTGCCAATTAAGGGAGAAATCAACAATTAGAGGTGATTTTCATTTCTCTCCTCTAATTAAAGGTTCTGTAATGAAATTCCCAAGTTCTTGATCTTTTACAACTGATTTTTGTTATGTGTTTATGATTTAATCAAGATTTTATGGTTTAAATTGAGTTTTGATGAGAAATTGGAAGAATATTGTTATGGATCTGTTTTGCCTTGATTTTAATTGTTTTATAACACTTTAGATATGTGTTTTGATATTAAAAGAAGAGATTAATAAAAGAAATCCCAAAACTATGTGAATTGCTAATTTTCTAGGTTGTAAATAGTTAGATTTTGAAATGATCTTGGTGTTGTAAGGTTGTTGGAGGTATAAGGATGTTATAAAGATGTTTTTGGGGATAATATGTTGTTAAGATGTTAGAATCAATAGGTTTTGGTTGGGATTTGTTTAGATGAAGTTTGGTGATTATTTCAGTTGTTTTAGAGAGGTGTTTGATGGTTTTCAGTAAGGTGAAGTTGTGTTTGATGGTTGCTGGAAATTAGAGATGCATGGAAGTGCATTGATCCTCTATTTTTGATTGAGTAAAGCAGGGGAGTTGGATCTTTTAGCTTTTGGAGAGGTTGCGAAAGCTTCGAAAGCTTGATTCTCGCAACGACAAGAGAGCTTTAAGTTGTTGGTGAGTGGAAACGAGTTTTACTACTTTTAAAAGGTTTGAAGATGGTTGTTGGGAGTTTATATTAAGTTTGAAAACTTATCTAAGCTCGGAAGTAAGTTTTGGTTGAGCTCTCTTGTTTTCGGTTTTGCAAAATACAATCTCATGCACATGTTTATAGATTTGATTAATTATTGTTATATGCGTGTTTTAGAAATGAAAGATGTTGCAAATATTTATATATGATGATATTTGAGCATAGCAAATGATTTATGAAAGAATTTTAAGAATGCTAGAATACATGGTTTAATGTGTTGGAAAATGGTTTGAATTGATGCATATGTGACACAGTAAGGTAATGTGGTTTTTATTGAGTATATTGGCAAGTGGTTGAGATAAAATGTTATCGGATATAGTTGGCTAGCCATAGGATTAAAGTGCACTATAATAAGTTGCCTCATGTATGTCGAGGGTTCAAGAGCGTGCCATGCTCGACCATGAGAACCGCAGCGGTCAAGGGGTCAAAAGTGTGCCAATTCTCCCGCTGGTGGATTTATACGTTATAACAGTTGAGGGTTGATCCGGTTCGAGGATGTATGTGAAGTGGTCAAAGGAACCACTTGGGAAATCCTTGTATCCGGTGTGTTTTTATAAAATAGAATAAAACTTGCTTTTGAGTCACTTGAATGCCAATATATGAGATGATGTGTCATAAGAAATGGATTGTGTTTTGTATAATGTGGTTTATACATGAGATGCTCTTTAAGCTTGATATTTAGATGTTTTGGCATATGAAGCTTAAATTAAGGTTTATGATAGAAATCCATGATACATGTGTTGCAAATGATTTAAATGTGCATATTTGATGAGATTGTAATGGCACGAGATGGTTTTGGCATGAGACTTGTATATTTGATTTGAATTAAAATGGCTTAAAATGCATTGATGAGTGTTTTGGGATTCCCTCACTAAGCTTACAGCTTACGCTCTCCTTTCTCATCAATGCAGAGAAATAGGCTCTTTCGGACAGCGAGTAAGCAAGGGAAGATCCAAGGGTTGAAGTATTTTCCAAGTATGGTTTTACAAATACATAGTAGTAATAAGAGGCAATGTGACCAAGTTGTAATTGGGAGATTTATTTTGGATACTCCCTACTTGTACAAGTTATGTTTGATGTTTTGAACTTGTATGATGCTTAATGTTTGGTTTTGAGGGGTTGGGAAACATTTTGCATGCTTGGGTAGAGATCATGCCTATAGGACAATTGCTTGGAATTGGTATGTTGCATATGATCCCTTACCATGCTCTTATGTTGGTGAAAATACTTTTTGGAATGTTATATGGTGATTAGATATTGATTGGAGTATGTTAGATTGAGTCAATGTGTCATATGTTGACCAAGAGGTCGTTACAGGTCTGTCTGTACTGGTACGGGTCATCAGGGATCGGTACGTGGGGACCTATCTCGGTTTATTTTGGGGAAAAATGCCTTGGTGTACCGATACGCCTAGTGACCATATCGGTATGCGATGCTGAAAATTTGGCTTGGTGTCGATACACGGGCAACCGTACCGGTACGCCTTTTGGCTACTAGAATTCTCATGTTCGAATATTGCATACCCGTACCGATATGCTTGAGGACCGTATTGGTACGCCATTGAAATTTGAACCCTTATCGATACAGGGTGACAGTGTACCGATACACAGTTCGTTAATTCTGTTAAAATGCTTTTTGAAGTTTGATTCTTTGCAATTTAGTCCCTATTTCTTAATCATGCAATTAAATAAGTTTGGATAGTTATTTTAAGTTGCAATTTAACCTGATTGTATGGAATATGACTAATTAAGGATTGGTAACTTTAATTTCAAGAAAGTCTTATTGATTAGCAAAAATTGCAATTTAGTCCCTGAAATGTTATTTCGCGTAATTTGATTTCAATTCGACGCCCAATTGAGTTGTAAATTTCACCGTTGTCAGCATGATCACCATAGGACTTAATTATGCATTTAGACAAGATAAAATGAAAAAATGGACTATTTTCTAATTAATTCTTCTGGGTTTTTCTCGGCAAACCCCAATATAGCTCGCTCGGTTCGGTTTTGTGACTAGACTGGGTCAAAGGGGTTACACTTACAAGGCTGATTGTTTTCAATTCTAAGTTTACACCCAAAACCTAACACTTTAGCATATATAACAATTAAGCTCACAAGTGTGTTCTACAAAGAAATTGACAATTAAAGCACAAAAACACATTCTCTATATGTGAATGTTGGTAGTGTTGTTTCTCGTTGTTGCATGGCTGCTTGATTAGGTATTTTAAACCCTATAAGGAGTTTATGGTCATTACTAGCCGTTGGGATTGATTTGGAGCCGTTGGGACTTTATTTCCCGTAATAAATGCACTTCTGGAGTAGGGCGTATCAGTACTCAAGCTTGGGTATCGGTACCTGCCTCAAGAAGAAAATAGCCTTTGGAGCATTTTTAACACTAGGTATCGGTACACTATAGTAGTATATCGGTACACCCCCTGCGTATTGCTATGGCAGTTCCTAAACCGGTACGGGTTTTGGCTACTAGAAATCTATGTTTTGGGAAAACAAAGCGGCATATCGGTACGGGCTTGGCCATATCAGTACGAGTGATTGGGTATCGATACTCAAGGCCAGTTTTTGACACTTTGGCTATTTAAATTCATTTTAAACATGTTAAAAACCCTTTGAAAGCCGTTCAAACATATTTTTCTAGTTAATGGACTTATGAAATATTTGTGCAAATTAGTTCAAGTACAAAAACATTTTTCTTTAAGTTATATCAAAATCAAATATCTCAACAATCTCCCCCCTTTTTGATATAAAGAAACCACTTGAAAATTTATTTTTGTGAAAACTCCCCCTTAGAAAAAGAGAGTATTTTTAGAAAATATTTAGAACTCCCCTTTTTCCTTTTGAAATATAATTTTTCAAACCCATCTCTTCCCTTTTTATATCAAAAATAGTTTCAAAACCAAGTTTGAAATCACATTTAAATTCAAAACACCAAATGTTGAAAGGGTAGTACCAATCGTTGGAAATTTAGTACCAATTGATAGAAAATATCAATTGTTGGTGTAAAATAACAATGAGACAAAAGGACCAAAAAAATTTATAATGAAAGCATTAAAAAAAGGCTCCCCTTACTCAAGCAACAAGTAAATTGATAGTCCAACAATTCAATAGAAATAAAATTAAATTTCAAATAAATAAAACAAATAAACTAAGAAATTCAATTAAACATGCCATATATGAAATAATCATATAATCATACAAGGCCTTGCAAAAAGGAGACAAAACTGTCCCTTTTTGTCTACGCGTACCAGAATGGTATAGGCCGTATCGATACTTGGTTGAAGGTCGTATCAGTACGGTATGGGTTGTACCGATACCGATGGAATGAAACTGGTAAAAATTGCAGCAAAAACTACTTAAAAAAGCTTACAATTTAGTTTTAAGTTCATACAAAGGCTCTATTAAGTCCTAGATATACATTTTGCACATTTTGCTACACATGCTTCTTAAAACATAACATTTAAAACATATAAAGCATGAATTTCACCAAATTCAACCAAACATTAAAAGTTAATGGCCATAGAAATAAAAACAATCACAATAGGCCAAAAACATGTAACTCATGCAATTGAGATGTAACACCCTCTACCCGATCTGGAAGAAAACTGGGATAAAAGATGTCACCGGAACAAAACAAAGAAATCGAAAGTAAAAATCACATGATCAAAAATGTAAACTTTCATTAGTTCAAGATGCTTACAAAAAATTTTCTTAAGCTAAGATTAATCATTGATAATATGACTCAATTATAACTTAGCAAACATTTTACTTTCTATAATCTACCAATTTGGTCATTTGAAGTTAATATAAAAGCGTTTTCATATATCAGGCATAGATGAAATGCATTGCATCTATCTATTGGACTTTATCAAAACATACCTCAAACATTAAAGCAAGATCATATCAACTAGAAACTCAATTTCTCTTAATACCATTAAGGTATGATCCATTAAGGGTCCTATCTTATTTGTTAATCTACACCCCTTTTTTTATAAATCCCATACATTTCAAGTCTAGCTCAAAGGGTATCCTTGTTAGTTCATTTTTATACAAGATTTGAGACAAGGGTAAGAAGAGTTCGAGTGGAAATTAATAACCGTATAATTTGGTTAACCTCAAAATCATAATAATGAAAAGTTATATATAATCTATAATTTAAGTCATTTTTACAGACATATATTATCAATGTTGTATTCTTTAAGGTTCTAGATACTAAAATCAAAGTCTTGAGCTAAAACACCATTTATCAAACATTTTTATGCCTCTAATAATTACATGACATATAATCACATACACATCCTATGTGAAATTACTAGCCTATCAATTTAACAAGCCATACAAATAACAATCATATTACATCCGTAGTCAAATGTTTTAATAGGATTGGCTTAAAACTAAGAAGCCTCTATTCGAACACTAAAGGTATCATAAAGACAAGGTATATATATATTTTCCTTCAAATGTTAATCACAAATTTTAATCTTAACTTCAAGATACTCCGTAAGGTCTAGGATTTTTAATCAAGCTACAAACATTCATGTTATCTAAATTTTATCTATCAACCATTCAAACATCATATCTAACATAACTTGATCAACAAGAAGACATTTGAATACTTCTCTAACATATCTTAACTAACAAGCAACTATTTGATTATCATATTAAACAAAGCTTAGCCAACAAACAATCAAAAAGTATAATAGGCCCTTACATATAAGGATGGTTACTTAAGAAACTTATACATATATGAAATCAAAAGGTTATCTAAGTGCACTATGCATAAATAACATCTATGTGCCACCAATCTAGGAGTTCTTTAAAGGAAATACATAAACAATGCACATAAATCTTGGGGAGTGACTTGCAACCTCAGATCATGATCGAAATACAGAGCTTCCTAAATCTTGTAAATGCATGATAATTCACATATTAGGCTTATATAGCCTAAGTGAGGTAGAGACATTAAAATAACAAAGTAAAATGCCAAAGATGCTAAGTGAAAATTCAAAGATTACAAGCACAAGTTAGGAATTGTTACTTATGTTTTAATCTTAACTTAAAAAGGCTTTGGTTATTGGAAGCTTTATCGGAGTTTGTATACTTTCAAATTTTTCATTGAACTTATCAGAGTTCGTATCTCATCTTACTAGAGTCTTATCAAAATTTATCGGGGATCATAACAGAGCTTATCTGAGTTCATAACATTGCTTATCAGAATTTCTTATCGAAGCTTAGTATCTGAGTTTATATCTTTTAGAACATTTGCCTTGGATCACATTTGGACATGAGTAGCATTGGCCCGTATTTGACCGTATTGGCCCGTGTTACACATAGCTCAAAGCGCATAGCAATGGCTAGTGTCAGAACGTAACAAACCTAACTTCTCATCTATCCAACCAATTGTCGCCAATTTCCTTATCATCTCACCTGTTACCTCCTACTGTCTCCAATATATCACATATATAGGGTCGTCACCCTTGAATCATAGCTCATGGACCGTAGTCCCGAATTATACCATGTACTATGCCAAAGTGTCCAAGGGTTTCCATTGTATAGGCAACTTAGACATTTTATGCATTAATGTTAGGAGATGTATCTTATGACATATGGTGAACTTTAAGCTCCAAAGAAATTAAGAGTTCATTACTTAAACATTAAAACTTGAGGAACAATACTTAGTGTTTTATGGTGTAAGAAGGTTAAGCTTCATTACAAGGTCAAGTTTATAATTCAAATCATCAATTCTCAAGGTACAATAACATAGTATTCAATGCATTCATGATGCATATGCAATGCATTTCTTAACAATGAAGCTTATCACTTATAATGCTATGAATGTAACCAATCCAAGGGCTCTACATGAGCCATATGCAATTATGATCATGTATAAAAACTTAAATACGTAGGAAACAAAAATCAGAGTGACACCTTATCACCCGAGACAAACAACTACACTCACCTCTTATCCTGAAGTTACGGGATACCTGAATCCTTAATTATATTTAGGTTCCAACTAGCCCTTCTCTTCTACTCTTCCTTATCATGATATTTACCTCAAACAGAAATAACAAGTTATTATAACCAACTCAATTCATTTCTCTAATTTCTAATTTAACCTTTTGTGGTTTTATTAAAATAGTCCTTAATATATAAATTTTCACATACATACTCACAAAACAATCCACATGCTTTTCTAATATGCCAAAACAGTCCACAACACTTGCATACATATTTTAATACATCGAAACAATCCTCAACATTCGTATCAATACAAAACAGTCCTTACTATTCATATATCCACTTAGATATTCACATATCAGCCCTTTGACATTTATACAATGCAAAACAGCCCGTAAATGTTTACATGTATATCAAACAGCTTCAATTATATAGGCGTACAATACATACACCAAAACAGTCCATATATTTCCCTATGCATTCAAAACAGCCCCAAATTTTTATATGTATACACATATAACGCAAGCAATTCAACATGCTTTCAATGTATTCAAGTAGTCCAAATTATCATATTTACTTACGCATACTCAAACAGTCTATGTATACTTATACAAGGCACAAAACAGTCCAGGATACTTATGCATACATGTACATACTCATAACAATCCATGTATACTTATACAATGCACAAAACAGTCCAGGATACTTATGCATACATGTACATACTCATAACAATCCATGTATACACAAAACAGTCCAGGATACTTTATGCATACATGTACATTCTCATAACAATCCATGTATACTTATACAATGCACAAAACGGTCCAGGATACTTATGCATACATGTACATACTCAAAACAGTCCACCAAGGTTCGTATATATGCAAAACAATTTCAGTTGCATAGGTACACAAATACATGTACAAGACAGCCCCATATACTTTCCTATGTATCCAAAACAGTCCAATATTCATGTGTATACATATGTATGCACAAAACAGTCCCTAACATATTTACATACATTCAAAACAGTCCATACACTTGTATACATACTTATATACATCAAAACAGTCCCTAACAGTTTTATATACATCCAAGACAGTCCAAACTTATTGCAAAACAGTCCCAGTTCTATTTAGAAAATAATTCCTTATACATTTACAAAATTAGCCCCTGTTTTAACTTGAAAATCTGTCCATTTCTTTCCTTTATCAAAACAGTCCAATGTAGTTCTTTAAATTCACAAAATAGTCCAAAAGGTTTACCAATCCCTTTCACATTTTAATTTAACAGTTTAGTCCTCATTTAACTTCTAAGTAGCCCTTTAACAAGTCACTTTAGATCACAACAGTCCATGTTTGATTACTAGCAAGCAAGATGATAATATTCAAGCATTCAAGCACCATTTATTAAATCAGACAATGGTCCAAGACTATCCAAAAAAATTCTATAACAGAACACGGTACAAGAATTAAAATTTGGTTCTATTTGAACTAATCAATTAATCACAACCACCAATCCAACACCATATATCAAAGGAACAGGATTATTCAAATTCTAACTAACATTTTTAGCTCATATACGTACATGCAACTTAACCGAAACAAGGAAGAGTGACGAACATGTTACCTCGTTTTTATTTTGTCTTGTTCGATTATCACTCAAAACATCTCGAGCCAACTACAATTTCCACTCCACCGAGAGCTTTTCCAAAGATTCAGCTCCAAACCAAGGAAATTTGAGTGAAGGTATGGTTGAGATCGTCCTAACACCAAGGCAGCACTTGGTTCTCTCTCTCTTCCTAAACATACTCGGCTAGTTGGGAGGAAGAATGAGATAATAACCAAACATTGTGGTTATCTTCCACCTAGACTGGCCCAATCTCCCCCTCCTCCACTTGCTTTCTTCTACACATGACACATGTATAGGTCCCTAATTACTTTTGAGTTTTTCATGCAATCCTTCAATCAAGCAAAGCCTTTAATTTGGTACTTTCTAATTTAGTTTGCAAACTATATAAACTTATTAATAGGTCGTTATCTTATTCAATAATCAATTTTTTAAGGTATCATTAAATCAAATTGAGCTACTATCAATTTGGCAACATACTTCTAAGCTATATTTTGGGATATTACATGAGATTCCCCCTAACTATATGCAACTAGGCACAACATAGAGTCATACAAGCATGCTTAGATCAACATGAAAATTAGACATGGACAACATGATCAAGCAAATTGCATGAAACTTAAAAATTACCACTTGAACTAAGGTAGCATGTTAAGCCTTCCTTCTTCAAGTGTCCTTCCTCCTTTGTGTGTCAGGAGCTTTCAAAATTTGACTTTGCTCATCAATGGCTCAAGCATACCTACAAAAGATAATAAAGTAATTTTTGTTATCCAAATTGCTTTGGATCCAATGGCGTTAGTCCAAAAAATTTTAGTCCCCTTATGAATCCATTTTTCAATGTCTTCCTTTTTGTTTGAACAAAATAGTTCCTTAGGAGCCCAAATGTTCTTAATCATTTTGCCTTTAAAAAATCTAGGGGAACTAGATTGTCTTTGATAAAAGTTTGATTTTACAAAATTTTCATTTTTCTTTTCAAAACTCTTGTAAATCAAAACTTTTTCATTTTTAAGATCATCAAACTCTTTTTGATGATCTTCTTGAACTTTAGAAAGCAAATTTTGCAAGTTTGAAAATTTCACTTCAAAAGCTTTAAAAATAACTTGCATTTGATAAAGTTTGCTTTCAAGTTCTGAATTAGTTCTGAAATGCAATTCATTTTTTATTTTTAATTTTGAAACCAATATCTTGTTTTTCAAAAATGAATCTTTAAACTCCAAAACTAAATCATCGTAGGCATCTTGTAACTCATCAAAAGTATAGGAATTTAAATTTGATGAGTTCAAAGTTACCTCTTCATCTTGGATGACCATTAGACATAGGTTGGCTACCTCATCATCGGTGGAGTCCTCTTCATTACTCCAAGTAGCCACAAATGCCTTCTTCTTATGGCTTGATCCCTTCATCTTGAAATAAGGGAAATTGTACTTGGTGTGCCCCAACTTCTTACACTCGAAGCATATGATGAGATCCCTCATCTTCATCCTCGATTCTCGTCTTGATTTTTTTTTTGCTTCATGAATTGGGTGAACTTCTTGAAGAGCTTTACCATCTCTTCTTCTTTATCTTCACTCTCCTCTTCACTTGATTCTTCTTGAATTCTTGAGGCAAATTAAGAGAAACATTCAATTCAATGCCTTGCTCTTCTATCTTCTTCTTCTTCTTCTTCTTCCCCTTTGACATCATCATTTCATGGGTGAGCAAAGATCCCATAAGCTCGTCAAGCTTGAGCTCCTTCAATTTCTTTGCTTCAATGATTGTCATCTTTTTAGAATCACATGAATCGAAAAGTGAGTAAATCAACTTCCTCATAAGCTTGTTCTTCGGGATTATATCTCTAAATCCTTTAAGCTCGTTGACGCTCGTTGACTATGGTGGAGAACTGATCGAACATAGCTTTGACGTCTTCTTTCGGGTCTATCATGAAGTTTTCATAGTTGAGGTTGAGAAGACCAATCTTGGTCTCCTTTACTTCATTGGTTCCTTCATGAGTGACTTCAAGCTTCTCCCAAATTTCCTTGGCACTTGAGCAAGAATATGTCTTTGCATACTCATCAAGTCCAAGAGCATAAAACAAGATGTGCATTGTTTTATCGTTGAGTTGCATCTTCTTCCTATCTTTCGTATTCCATTCAGCCTTGCTTTTTTGAGGAACGAACGGGCCATCAAGAACTATATCCAAAGATGATAGTCATTGGATTTGATGAAGAACATCATCCTATTCTGATAGAGTAGCGTAAATTCGAACAAAGAGAAAAACCAAACAAACCAAAATAAAGAACAAATCTAAAAATTTAGATTTGCTTATGGTGGTGGCGTCAATGGAGGAAGCTTAAATATGTGGAGATGGCGTGATGAATTGATAGTTGTTTTGTCCTCGGCACCCTCTTAGACGCAATTATCTAAGCAAGCAACCTCAAGCGGCTCTAACCCACCCTCCTAGATGCGATTATCTAGGCAAACAAGAGTGTGAAGATGATCTCCCTCACAAGAACTCGTCGAACTTATGTTGAAGAAGACTTCGAAGGCACAAGTAATCAGCACTTGCAAAAACAAACTCACTAAATATTTCATAAATCAAAGAAAATCTCCAATGAGAACTTTTTATTAATCAATGAAATCTGAATTACAATGTGGGTGAAGCCTCCTTTATATAGGCCATGGAGAAGTTTTAATCCTACTAAACTTAGGAATTAAATACAATAAATAAATGTTAAAATCTGATCTCCTAATTAGATAAGTAACTTCTAATAATAAATAAATGCTAAAAATAAAATCCTAGTCAAATAAATCTGACCTAATAGATATTACAGAATTCTATATTGATTTAAATTACAAATAATCAAATAAAATCTTGAAAATTCGTAATAATCCAAAAATCTCGTGTTAATCCCGTATAGGAATTTCTGCATGCGCTGTCTTCGCTAAAATAGACGTATCTTGAGATCCAGATGTCCGATTGAGGCGTTTCAAGATGCGTTGAAAAGCTAATTTGCAAACGGAAAAGTTTTAAGAAGACATGTTGACCCATAAATGCCTGGATCCTATCCAAAAATTCGTCACAAGTTAGCTGACTTTCCAGACTTCACAAACAGATTCAGTTTCTTGTCCAAGATGCATCGTTTTTGACCTCCTATGCGTGCATTGTTTTGGCCATTATTGTTTGCATTGAACAAATTCAGCTTTTTGTCCAATATGAGTAATTTAACCCCGCTCATGCATGTATCATCCCCCCACTCCTCAAAAGGATTCGTCCTCGAATCTAAATCGGCAATGAGAGAACAATCATCAACTTCAATTGAAAAGGCTTCTTTGTTGTATGTGGAGTGATCTAATTGAGCTCCTCTCAATGGTTCAACAAAATCCTGAAAAAATAAGACAACACTACTCGGACATTTGTAATGACTAGTCAAAACAAAATCACTCGTTGCGTTCTTTTTCTTGTCTTTTTCTTTTGGGCTTTGTGTGACTTTTACCTCATATGTATTTTCACTCACTAAATTTGAGCCATTAATTTGACTTTTTCCACTCTCGGCCTCTTTACTCTCAGTCTTTTGTATCTCACATCCCATATCCCTCTCATAAAATTTATCATCAATGTACAATTTCTGTAGAGGAGAAAGTGTTTCTAACGGAATGATAGGACAAGAATCAAATGAAGGGTTAGAATTACACTTACTTTCTTCGTGGGGAGGTGATGAGAGTATAGCAAGTGGACCTACTACTCCACACGAGGGATTATAAGCATTGTCATCTTGTCTAATGTGTTCACTATCACTATCCTTTTGTTTGGGAGATGGTTCTTCTCCAATATCAACATTTGCACAAATGCTAGAAGTAGAAGTACGAAGAGAATCATGTGTACCTTCTGGTTTTGGGATGTCTTCATGGTTGGTTGCCTTTGTGTGGTCAATTCATTCAGCCTTTTGCGCTTCCAATCTTTTTCGTTTTATCCTCTCACACTGTTTTTTTGCTTTTGCTATTTCTTCATCTACTTTTTCCGGCTCTATTGTAGCAAACGAGAGCTTCTGGCCTTGGTGCACAACTGAGTATCCATTTGTATTGATTCAATGGACAGCGCCCCGATCATTTTTCCAAGGTCTTCCTAATAGCAAGTGGGTGACTTCCATACGAACCACGTCACACCATACATCATCACAATAGCTTCCAAGAGTAAAAGAGATTAAACAACGTTCGGTTACCTTCATATCCGGTCCGCTATTAAACCCTTGAAGATGATACGACTTAGGGTGTTCTTGGCATGGTAGATCGAGTGCATCAACAATGAAATCAAATCTTATTGGATACACAAATCTAATCGATATGAAAATATGGGTTTGGGTCCCCACCTCATTCACAAAATGATCTTGTGATTGTCAAACACCAATCCTTGTGGATCATAATAAAAAAACTAATTGCTAGACATCAATCCTTTGAATCCACAATCACTTGATTGATCTTGTGATTTTTATACACCAATCCTTGAGGTTCACGATCAACAAATGATTGCCAGACACCAATCTTTTGAACCCGCAATCACGAGATACATATCCTTTCGTATATGCAGTGGAAGAGCCAGAATTTTCATATAGTGTGGTCAAAGTCGAGTATTAGGTATGGAGAACTCCTATATCACTATAATAAGTATTGTTAACCTCATACCGCAACAAAAATTCTAATATTCCCTATGAAAAAAATTATACTAGCTCCTTGAGAACCCCATACCCCAACAAATCATGTGGGATTAATTAACCCCCAATTTTGAACATAGCTCCGCCATTGGGAATATGTATGGTCAGTCGGTTGGATGGACATATGAGTCTTTTATGTTAAGTTTTGAAAACTCTCCGTAGTGAGTTATCTTTAGTATATTTTTACCTTAGCTTTTGATATTGTTTTAAGCAGTTGCATGCATTTAAGTAGACTTTTAATCATATTTGTGCTCATTCCAATCTGGTGATGTAAAGTTCATTGAAAAACAGCCACTGCAATTATTTAAAAAAATAAGAACTTTATAAAAAAATATCAAATATAATATTATTTATTTTAATTTTTATTAATTATTAAGTTTTAAATAAAACAATATTATCAATAATAACAAATATTGAGCTAAATTATAAATTTTAGAAACAAAAATGTGGTCAATTTTGGGCACAAATAGACTTTTCAGTGATTAAAGTGAACAAAAAGAAAACTTGAGAAACTTAACATGTTATTTACCCTTTCAATAAAATCAGGCAGGTTAACTTTGTAAAAGAGGCACTGACGTGGCACGATATAATTGGATGGAATTTTTTTAACAGCGGTAAAATGGGTAACATTTGAAAAACATTATGGGGCACTTGTAACAAAAGAAACCCATTAAGTACTAGGTTGGGAAGATGGATAAACGCATTATGTGTATTAGGCCATTAGACTAAGTTAAAACAAATTTTCAAACTAAACCTTTAATTGACCAAAAATAGGATTTTAGAAATTTTCCTTTGATTTTTTAAAAATAGTTGACTTCTCTTCTTTGTTTACGAACTATGAACTTTTTATAAATTTTGGGTTTTATGAAAATATTTTTGCATGTATAATCTTCTGACATTTTTAAATTTATTTTGTTAAATGTTAAGACTTATAGGATAGTAGTTATAAACTTTATTGAGGATTGTCTGAAAATAAAGGTTGGTTTCCGAAATTCCTAATAAGAATATTATATTTTTCTACAAATGACTTTCAAAATCATAATCAAATTCATAGGTTTTACAATGTTAACTTTTTTATAAATGTTATTCTCGAATAAAATGACGTCAATAATCACCTTAAAAAATAAAATCCCAGTTTGATCACCAAGATCTGGTTGGAATGTCTATGTCAGAAAAATCAAGTTTTAGACTCTCACAATAATGTCTTATAAAGCAGGGGAATAAGAAAAAGACATGTTTTAGAAACAAAAAGAATTGTGCTCAAAATCAAGTTGAAAGTTTTGAGATCAAATAAAGAAAAAACAAAAAAGGAAGATAAAACAAGAAAATGAGTCACGAAAAAAATAAGATGAGAGACCTGAGATGCATTATCCTTGGAAAGATCATGAATCTTCTAAGACGAGAAAAACATAAGAAAATGTGTGGAAGAATATTCAATTTGAGGAGAGTGATTCGAGAATAATAAAAAATGTGTGGAAGAACATTCAATTTGAGCAATGTGGGAAGAAAATCCCATAGAAAGAATTGATTATTGGTTCAATCACCATTATACACTTATTTTGGACTTGTTTATCCTTTCTTTTGTAACATTGAATCCTAGACTGCAATATATGCCTTCAAAAATATATCTAAGTTATACGTGGATATCTGAGTTGGAGAGTTTGTTTCACTTATTAGGATTAACACTTTGTTTGTAGAAGTTTTCTTTTAAATATTCTAATGTGTGATAAAAAAAAAGATCAAAAAAGCATCTTGGAAACAAAGGTGTATTTGAATTGAAACCCCCAAAAGGCAGCTTGAATATGAAATCAAGTATGCAAAATTATTGTACAATAAGTGATCTCCCCAAAGTTTGATGAATTAGAGAAACTTGACACACCTTAAGAGCATTCACGAAGTCTCAACGATTGCTAGGCAATGACTCTTATTGAAGAAAAATTTGAAGTCTTCACACGTTTACAGCGGCACATATTTTTGTTTAACTTGCCCATTGTTGTTTTCTCTGGTTGAAGACAATTACATCTCATTTTTTAAAGATAGTTACTATAGCAACGGTCCAACCCCGGCAGTGGTGTTTGACGCGTTCTTACGAAAACATTTGGTTTTGAATGGAGTCGCCACCAATATTTTTATTTAGGTGAGATTGGATCACCTGAAAACCCGGTTATTTTAATAAAACCCGTTTTTGTCATTTTTATTAAAACAACAAGCTTTGGTTTGCAAAAACCAAAAAAAATAGGTTCGGGAGTCAGTTACGTGTGAGGAAGGGTGAGCACCTCACAATGCCCAAAATTGGTACCTGGTCGATTACAAATTGTCTTAAAGATGGAAATTAAGAATTCGAATTTGATTTAAAATTTGTGATCCCTTTTAAAATATTGAAAATAATATATTTTTTGTAAGAAAGGAATTTACAACCCTACACCCGGGGAATAATTTCCGTTAGATTCTCGAATGAAAGGAATCTCTTTTGAAAATTATAATTTAAAACTTAAAATGGTATTTTTGCAATAGAGATTAACGGAAAGCGACACCCCTTACGTTCGAGGCACGTTTTTCGCAATAATCCCTAATAAATCGGTTAAAACAAATAATATAAGATGTATACATATATTAGATTGTAAGTATTAAGTAGATAATAACAATACGAATGACAATTATAATAATATTAATACTTATAAATAATAGAAATAATAATAGTGATATAATGTAACGATATACTATACAATAATATATTTATAATAATAATAATTACTAACGATAATAATAATAATAATGATGATGATAATAATAATATGTAAATAGTACGTAAATGGAATAATAATAATAATAATAATAATAATAATAATAATGGAATAATAATAATAGAAGAAGAAAAATAATAATATGGTGACTAAATTGTAAATAACAGAAATAAAAAACTATAAAAGGGGCAAAAATGAAAAGGAACAGAAGTTGAAGGACCAAAAATGTAAATAGCCTATTTAATATTAATTAAAACTAAATTCTAGACCAAATTGAAAAACATTTTAAAAAACTAGGGTCTGAGGGAATGATTTACCCATGCGAAAGGACCAAAAAATAATTTCCCCATTCCTTAAAAGTGCGTGGATCCTATGGCTGGGTCGGGTCGATGCGCAGGTCAGAGATCAAAATGATGTCGTTTTGGGCATGAAAAATGACGCCCAAAACGGCGTCGTTTTGAGATGCACATAAATATCAAATTTAGCCCAAAATAGTCATTTGTCTAATGATAATAAAAAAAATTAAACTCTCTCAAATGCTCTCTCCTCTTCGGCCAGAGGGAGTGGTCGCCGTCGCTCATACCGCCGTGGACCATCGGTCGCCGGTGACGGCCACTGTTGTCTCTAGTGGTCAGAAAGGCCAAAGGTCGCGCATTTTCGGTACTTTTCACTGCGCCCAGTCTGAACCCGAGGCCGAATTTTCAAACGAAGCCCTTAGGTGAGTAAATGTAAGAAAATATATTCGATTTATGCCATTTTACCTTTTCTTTTATTTTTTTTGCTTCGATTTCCCCTTTTTATATATTTTTTGGTTATCTTTTCTTTTTTCTTTTGTTTTTTGAATATGAAAAAGTCATTTTTATTTCCAAGAATCCTCTTTTTTTATCACCTATTCCAAGCCTCTCCCTTGAATACGTCCTAGATCTAGGTTTTATACCCGAAATAAACCTATATAAAAAATATTGGATAGATCTCTGTCATTTCTTTGCTTTTGACAGGTCAGTGTGGCGGTGGCACAATACGGCTTGGGCGGTGGCCGGTGGTTGACGTGTGGCGGCCACGTGGCAAGGGAAGAACCGCGCGTGGATGGCCGCACGCGGGGAAGCTGAATGGTCACTGAGGGCAGTGTCAGAGGATAAGGGAAAGGACGTTAGGGTTTTGGTAATTAGGTTTACAAGTAGTTTAGGTATTTGGGGTTATTTTGGGTATCTGGTTAATTTGTAATTTTATTTTAGATGGGCTAATTAGGTAGGTGGGCACGGGTATTGTAGTGGGTAAATGGGTTTGCATGTTGGGTTATTGGGTTTAATTTATTGATGGATTAGGCCTGGATAAAATAGGTATCTACAGTTGTCTCTCTTTGCTCATTGTTGTGCAACGGTAATGGAGCAAAGACAAAAAGAGGACCATTTTTTCCGGTCAGGTCAGGACTTGTTTCTCTGGCCACCGCTTCTTTTTCATTTTCACTTGATCTTTTCGGCCGCACTTGTAAGCAAAATCTTCAAATAGAGGATTTGTTGGGGAAGACAAAAATCAGAGGTGATCCGTTGGAAGAGACAAAATGTGCTCGGCTTTCTACGACTCTGACGACAATGCAATGGCTAGAGAAAATTTGACCTAGCTGCGATATGGACGAGGAGGCAAGGTTTACAAAACTTGATCCAGCTACAACTCTGACGAAGACACAGGATCGGACGATGAAGGTTTGGCCCAGCTACAACACCGATGAAGACGCAGGACCGGAAGTCAGCAAGTTTTGATCTAGACCTTATCTCATATATCTCTTTTGCATTTTTCCCAATTCACAGGGATCAACAGATTTGAGTTGCCTTTATCGGTAGTTGTTTACTCCGGGCTAGTTGCACCATTCCTCTGGGTACAATCAGTTTATACCAATCATGAATTGGATTTTTCCGAAGGATTTATATTCCTTTGACCATTCGTGAAAATGGATTTTTTCGATGGATATTTGAATTATCCATTATCTTAAACTTTACCGTATTTAAGCATGTTGTGCCAACATTACCGTGATCTGAAGAAAGCTTTGTTTTTTTTTGTTTTTTTCATTTTTTCGTGCTTTTTGGGAATTTTTTTGTTTGTTTTGTTTTGCTTAACCATATGTCCGAAGAGAAAATTCAAGGAAAATATATGGTCTAGTCGTACCATCAATGTTGAAACTAGACATGAATAAAAATCTGACCTGCTGCACCATCAACGGCGAAGCGAGATCTGAAAATGTGGGATCTGTTACATCATGGCGGGGAATCGTGGCTTCCCTTGGTTTTGTCTATCTTGTCTTCTCTTCTAAAAGAGCATAGAACTCTCTAATCGTTCTGCTACTCTGTTTCTTTAGGGTAAATGATTCGTTTTATTGCATCCTCAATGAGACAAGATCTATTCATTGCGTTCGTTCTGCTACAATTTTAGGGAGATGAGTTTAAGGTCGCGCTCATTCTGCTGTAAATCAGAGAGATGAAATTGATGTCTGTGCTCATTCTGCTGCAACTTTAGGGGGACGAGATTGTTGAAGTGCTTATTCTACTATAATTTCAGAGAGATGGGACAATTGAGATGTCCATTCAACTACAACTTCAGGGAGATGAAATTGTTGATGTGCTCATTCTACTGCAACTTCAGAGAGATGAGACGGTTGAGACGTCCATTCCACTGCCACTTTAGGGAGATGAACTTGTTGTTGTATTCATTCCACTGCAACTTCATGGAGATGAATTTGTTGAGGTGTCCATTCTACTGCCACTTTAGAGAGATAAACTTGTTGGCGTACTCGTTCCGCTACAACTTCAGGGAGATGAGATGATTGAGGTGTCCATTCTACTGTAACTTCAGAGAGATAAAATTGTTATCGTACTCATTCCACTGTAACTTCAGGGAGATGAGACGGTTGAGGTGTCCACTCTACTGCAACTTCAGAGAGATAAACTTGTTTGGCGTACTCGATACATTGCAACTTTAGGGAGATGAGACGGTTGAGGTGTCCATTCTACTGCAACTTCAGAGAGATGAACTTGTTGGCGTACTCGTTCCATTGCAACTTCAGGGAGATGGGACGGTTGAGGTGTCCATTCTAATGCCACTTCAGAGAAATGAACTTGTGATTGTGTTGACCTGCTCTACCACTTGTCAGAGAGATAGAACCTGGAGAAGAGAGTTGATTCGCTACACCTTGTTACGGGTGAGATAGGACCTGCAAAAGTTAAAAGAGTGTTTGGTCAAAGTGAGACACAAATTAACTGTTTTATTTTAAAACTGTAAAACTGAAAAGTTTGATCTGAATATTTTATTTGGTCGATTCTCTCCTTCGTGACAATGATGTTGGATCTTGTTGATGTTTGTCTGTTTCTTCTTGGTTGAAGGCGCCAAACAATATTTGCCCTATTTCTTCATGTTAAGGATACTGGAATTTGTTGACGACGATGATCTGTTCCTTCGTGTTTGAGGATGTCAGACCTGTAAATCTTCTGTCCTTTTTTAAAAAGGATCGAGTACCTTCAAGAAAAGATAGGATTGAGTTAAGAAAATATCTTTTAAGGAAAAGACCCTTATGAAAGGGTTGAATTTAGAAATTCATGTTTTGAGAAAAACATCCTTGGAAAAGATGGAATTAAGAAATTCCTATTTTTGAGGAAAATGGTCCTTAAGGAAGGATATAATTAAGAAATTCTCATTTTTGAGAAAAATGTCCTTATGGAAGGAAGGAGCTAAGAAACTCTTGTTTAGAGAAAAATGTCCTTAAGAAAGGATGGAATTAAGAAATATCTGTTTTGAGAAAAACGTCTTTAAGAAATGATAGAATTAAGAAATTCTTGTTTTAAGAAAAAATTCCTTAAGAAAGGATGGAATTAAGAAATTTTGAGTTTGAGAGAAAGTGTCCGTGAGGAAGGACAAAATTAAGAAATTTCAGTTTTGAACCGAAGTATCCATATGAAAAGATATAATTAAGAAATTATCGTTTTGAGAAAAAACTCCTTAAGGGATGATGGAATTAAGAAATTCCTTTGAGAGGTTAGTTTCCGATAATGTATTTATGCAAATGACATGCATATACATATTTTTGTGATGATGCAAAGATGCATAAAATTCTTGTCGGAATCTTCAAGTTACGAATGCTTTATGAAAAACTAGATGCCATAATGTATGAACATGTTTGATGATGCAGCGACGCATATGTTTTCATGATGGAGTAGTTGCAGAAGTCTTCTCCTTCTGGTTCAACTTCTCTTTAGGTTCAACTCTTGTTCAAAGTTCGCTTCGACAAAACGTTTGCCTCCTAAATTTTGTTGTTCTCATTCTTTTCTGAATTTGAACTTTTGAGTTGAATGACCCTGATGTCGTTTCCTATTTTCTTCTTAAGGGAAATTGACTTGCGACACCATCGTAGGAGATGCAGACTCTGGATTAAACTGGCCCATCACCACTGACGGAGGGTGAGATCGGGAAAAAGTTGATTCTGCTACTTCATGGTGGGGAAGTCATAACCTGATAAACAAAAGGAAACTTTAGTTAGTAATATGCTCAAAAAATTTACCGTTTGTCATCTAAATGTTTGAGCTTTTTGCATATTCAGCCTCCTTCAGGGCTAAATGTTGTTGCCCCCATAGTTGATGTTCTCCGGTCTCTTTCTTGGACCTATTTATATGTACGAGCAAAAATAAATGTATTTAGTATGAATGCATCTTTATGCCTAAATGTATGTTTTTAGTCTAAATGAATGATAAATTTTAGATGTATGAATGTGACATGATTTTCCTCAGCCCTCAAAGGGATGCCCCGACTCTCTACTGGTCAGATCTTTGCTTCTGATTAAGTAGTGTTTAGTGCCTTGTATTGAGGATGCCTCAACCTTTCTTGGGTTCAATCATCTTTTGGATTGATTCCTCGGGTGAATGCTCCAACATTTCTTCTAAGACTACTCTCGGAGCTTGAAGTATGTTTACACCTTTTCGTGACGGACTTTTATTGTTTTCAAAAAGGCATTATGTTTCCGCTGTCGGGTCTATAAATTTGCTGTTGGTTCATGGCAACCCTTTTCTTTTTGGCTCTGACGAAAAGTTACAGACGATAATCAATGTTTTCATCTAGGGTGCTAAAGTCTGACTCAGCATCGAAGGCTTGCTTTTTAAACTCATCGAAATATGCCCCCCGATTAAGGTCTTGTGGAGGCACGGTGTATGTATAAATGCAGAGGTTATTCTGGAAAATGCCCCTAAACTGGGCTCTCGCATATGTTCAAGATGGTGCTAGATTGGCCGACTTTGCTTTATTCGGTATTTGCTGACATAAGGCATCCCGAGGGGGTTAGTCTCAAACTTTTAAACTATATGCATGTAAGTGCAAGATGCATGTCCTGGATACAAAGGTATTGGTTCAAAAATGGTTCGCGTAGCTTAACCTCTAAATTCATGGGATTTATTTGCAACTTTCAATATTGCATTGATATCTAGGTTGCTAGATTTTCTCCCGATGATAATTCTTCTTCAAATTGGGAACTAGTCATGAATCAATACTTCATGCTGGTGAAATGTAAAAAATAATGGTGTCCTAAAAGGTTGTCTAAATTTCGGGCAGATCCAACATTATCCCCTCGTCAGTTCATCTCAGGGACTCCACTATTGAATTTCAAAGTGCCATTTTGAATTAGATTTTACACCTTATTTTTCAGAGCTCTACAATTCTCGGTAGTGTGGCCCATGCTTCCTAGATGATAATCAAACACAACATTAACATCATAGCCTTCTGGGTACGGAGGCTCTTTTGGTTTAAACTGAACCGGGACTAACAAGTTTTTCTCAGCAAGTATCGGAAGCAGCTGTATAAGTTACCAAGATTGGGTAAACAACTTTTTGAGAAGTGGGTCGACGTGAGTACGAATAGTTTGATTGGTGCGAGGAACAAGGTCGATTGGATGGATAAGATCCCACCATATGTACCTCCGATCCACTTTTTTCCTTTGATAATTGCACTGTTATGATCTATGATTTTCCCTTTGTCTGATGGCTTCTTAAACAAGCTCACCTGATATCACAAGGTCTTCAAAGTTCTTGGTTGCATTTCCCAACGTATACTTCATGAATGGATCTTCCAGGGTTCTAACAAAAGTATGTGTTATTTCCCCTTCAAGTAGCGGTGGTTGTACCTGCGCTGCGACATCCCTCCATCTCTACACATACTGCCTGAAGCTCTCATCGGGCCTTTTTTCATGTTTTGCAATGTTAAATAGTCTGGGTCAATGTCTGTTATATGTTTGTCTGCTCTGTGAAGGCTTTAACCAGATCCTTCTAGGACTGTATGTTGTCCCGGCTAAATTGATTGTACCACATGGCTCCAGACCCTTTTAGACTGTCTTGAAAGCAATGAATTAAAATTTGATCATTATTGACATGCCCCGTCATTTTTTGATAGAACATGGTGAGGTGAACGGACGGAGAGCTTGTTCTATCAAACTTTTCAAACTCTGGCATTTTGAACTTTTGAGGTAACACCAGATTAGGGACCAAGCTTAATTCTCTTGCGTCCATTTCACATACTGCATTTTCCCCTTCTTCAGCTTTAGATTTTTCCTCAAGCCACTGGCACCAATCTTCAAAATGCTTAGATAGTTCAATCTTCATTTTAGCCACCTCACTAGGATCAGGGACAATGTGCTCACTAAGGCTATTAACTCCTTTGTGCAACGAAGATTCGGCCTGAGGACCTTGTTGCTTCTCAACCGAAGACAACACTTGCAGATATGTCTTGTCAAAAGGGCTTTCTGACTTTCGTAGAGCACTGAGGTCAATGGCCAATCCTTTTCCATTTTCAGGATCTTTGCCTGCCAGCACGCAGCTATCTCGGCTAGTAGATTCGCGTGTGGCTGTAAAATGAGGTCGTGAGTTGCTTGTTTTGCTTTTTCCAGGTTTTACTCCATGTCACTCTTTATATCTTTGTATGCCTTTTCAACTTTTTCCAAACGACTATCCATATTTTTAGCTTTGCTTTGAGTGAAAACCCAAAGCTGACTCGGCTGGAACAGATGCCCCAAAATCACTGTGATCGCAGTTCCATCAAGATTAGAAGCTCGACCAAGAAATGATTATGCAGCATGGTGTGATGCAAATGCATGCAAAATGAGATGCTAATGTAATGCAAAAAAAAACAAAATAAAGCTGGTTAGTACGGATTAGATGATCAATAATTTATTACAAAAAACTAAAAAGGTGTAGAACCTATAAGTAGACATGCTTTATTCGAATAAAAGCAATCCTACCCCATCATGCTTTCTATCCTCATACATTAAAAAAAGGTGGGTCCTGCCCGAACATGCTTTTCTACCCACATAAAATATATCGGCATGATATATAGTATATGCTTTATTGCAAGGAAATAAATGATACTGAAATTAAAGAGCATAATTGAAAGAAAATAAAGAAACCGTCTCTCTCTACTATGCACTTATAGGGTGACTCTCTAAAAGGGCAGAGGTCCGGTATAGTTCCAAAGGGTAGGCTCTTATGGTTCATTACATGTGGTTTAAGTTCTAAGGTAACGGTACCCAAACTGTTGCTAAGACATCGATTCGAGAGGATACATTTCCCTAGGTCTGTGCGGAGACGAAGATCTCCCGGAGACAAAGATCTCCCGGAGACAAAGGTACAGATGCATCCCGGAAGTGATCCACTATCCTGCACGGAGGCGATACCTCACGAAGGCATAGCTTCTCACTCCCACTTAGAAGGGACAGAGCCCTGGTGCAGAGCTCATGATATGCAAAAAATCAAGTAAAAATTAAAAAAAAAACCTTTTTTGTAAAAAATTTACGGGAAAAGTGATCACAAAATAAATTAAACCAGATTTATAGTTTCCACTTGCTAAGACAAAAAATAATCGACTGGTGGCTCGACTCTAAAAAAAAGGTAGTCCCCAGCGGAGTTGCCAAGCTGTAGCAATGGTCCCGCCCTGGCGGTGGTGCTTGACGCGTTCTTATGAAAATATTTGGTTTTGAATGGAGTAGCCACCAATCTTTTTATTTAGGTGAGATTGGATCACCTGAAAACTCAGTTATTTTAATAAAACCTGTTTTTTTCATTTTTATTAAAACAACGAGCTTTGGTCCGCGAAAACTAGAAAAATAGGTTCGGGAGTCAGTTACGTGTAGGGAAGGGTGAGTACCCCACAACACCCAAAATTGGTACCTGGTTGATTACAAATTGTCTTAAAGATGGAAATTAAGAATTCAAATTTGATTTAAAATTTGTGATCCCTTTTAAAATATTGAAAATAATATATTTTTTGTAAGAAATGAATTTACACCCCTACACCCGGGGCATAATTTCCATTGATTCTTGAATGAAAGGAATCTATTTTTAAAATTATAATTTAGAATTTAAATGGTATTTTTGTGATAGAGATTAACGGAAAGCGGAACCCCTTACATTCGATGCACGTTTTTCACAATAATCCCTAATAAATCGGTTAAAACAAATAATATATGATGCATACAGGTATACATATATTAGATTGTAAGTATTAAGTAGATAATAACAATAGGAACGACAATAATAATAATATTAATAATTATAAATAATAGAAATAATAGTAGTGATATAATGTAACGGTATACTATATAATAATAATAATAATAATAATAATAATGATAGAATAATATTAATAATAATAATAATATGTAAATAGTACGTAAATGGAATAATAATGATAATAATTTAATAATAATAATAATAATAGAATAATGATAATAATATGGGGACTAAATTTTAAAAAACAGAAATAAAAAAACTGTAAAAGGGGCAAAATGAAAAGGAACGAAAGTTGAAGGACCAAAAATGTAAATAGCCTATTTAATATTAACTAAAACTAAATTCCGGACCAAATTGAAAAACATTTTAAAAACCCAGGGACCGAAAATTAATTTCCCTATTCCTTAAAAGTACGCGGATCAAATGGCCGGGTGAGTCGATGCGCGGGTCGAAGATCAAAACAATGTCATTTTCGGCAGGAACAATGACGCCCAAAACGACATCGTTTTGAGATTCACATAAATATCAAACTCAGCCCAAAAATAGTCATTTGTCTATTGATAATAAAAAAATTTAAACTCTCTCTCAAATGCTCTCTTCTCTTCGGCCAGGGGGAGTGGTTGTCGTCGCTCGTGCTGTCGTGGGCCACCGGTGACGGCCGCCATCGGCGGCGATGGTCGAAAAGGCCAAAGGTCGCGCCTTTTCGGTACTTTTCACCGCGTCGAGTCCGAATCTGAGGCCAGATTTTCAAACCGAAGCCCCTAGGTGAGTAAATATAAGAAAATATATTCGATTTATGCCTTTTTTACCTTTTCTTTTCTTTTTTTCCGCTTCGATTTCCTCTTTTTATATATTTTTTGGTTATTTTTTCTTTTCTTTATTGAATCTGAAAAAGTTTTTTTATTTCCAAGAATCCTATTTTTTTATCACCTATTCAAAGCCTCTCCCCTGAATACATCCTAGATCTGGGTTTTATACCTCGAAATAAACCTATATAAAAAACATTGGATAGATCTTTGTCATTTCTTTGCTTTTTCTAGGTCGGTGTGGCGGTGGCACAGTGCAGCTTGGGTGGTGGCTGGTTGATGTAGTGGCGGCCGGTGGTGGATTCGTGGCGGTCACGACGCACGGGGAAGCTGAATGGTCACTGAGGGCGGCGGCAGAGGATAAGGGAAAGGGTGTTAGGGTTTTGGTAATTAGGTTTAGGGGTAGTTTAGGTATTTTAGGGTTATTTGGGTAACTGGGTTAATTTTTAATTTTATTTCAAATGGGTTAATTAGGTAGGTGGGCTCAGTTATTATAGTGGGTAAATGGGTTTGCATGTTGGGTTATTGGGTTTAATTTATTGATGGGTTAGGCCCAGATAAAATGGGCATCTACAATTACATCTTATCTTTATCTCAATTTTTCATTTTTATAATGTAACATATCAGCCATTTCTTTTAATGATAATCAGCAAGAAGATTAATTTAAAATGAAGGATTTCTTTGTATTACTTCGAAAAAGATTCTAGTGATGCTGAAATTTGAAACACTAACAAGTACACAAATCATGATGAACACTTGAAATGAGACAAATGCAAGAAATGCATTTAGCAAGGTACCTTTTGGGACTCAACTAGAACTTTTGGATTGAAATTGAACACGGTAGACAAACGAAAATTGTTTCCCTAATCATGATGGGGCAAAAAACACATGTCGATGGGAGAACTTGGTCAATAGTGAAAGAAATTGCATAATCATGTAGACATCAATGCAGTCAAGACAAGTGCATTGAAATCATTCAGTAGATTTAGGACGAGTGCAGCTCGATCATGTTGACATAAGATGCATTTAGAACAAGTGGGTTTTTCATATCCTAAACAATAGGTTTTCAAGAAGAAAAACGATTTCATGTGAAGGTTGCTTCATGTTGAACCCTTCCAAGTTCTTGGACAATATGGTGCATTCAAGACAAATTCACCTTTGAGAAAAATAATTTTCAGACTTGTTGTAAAGAACCCATTAAAAGCTATGGATGGATGAGCAATTTATTTGCAAAAGTTTCATTGCCTAAAGTTGGGAGAGCAATTTATTGTTCCAAAGATTCATTGCCTCAAGTTGGAGGGGCAATTTATCTTTCAAAAGTTTTATTCATCTAGTTGGAGGAATAAATTTGTCACAACCAAAAAATGGATAAAAAATTGAATTGTTTTGAATCGTTTTGTTAAAAATTGAAAATTTGAAATTATGGACCAATTTTCAAAAAAATAACATTTTGAGGACTACTCAATAAATTTATAAAAATGAGCCTTTATTTTGAAAATTTTCAAACCCATGACTAAATTGTGAAGAGAATTCTAGATTTTTGGGGTCAAAATGTGATTTTAAAAAGTTTAGGAATTAATTTATAAAATTAAATGAATTTGGGGACGAAATTATAATAATATGAGAAGTCAAATCCATAGGTTTTTAAAAAGATTACATATAATATCCTTTGTAATTGAGGACCAATTTTCCCTTTTTATTTACGTTACATGTAATTTCTTTTATAAAACTATTACAACCTTTTTTTATTATTCTTTTCCCCTTCACCCCCTAATATGGTCACCATTTACACTACTCCCAAGAATTTAAGTCGTTAAACCTCCCACATCACTACACTATCGTCGATGTATGAAGCCAAGATCTCTACCCCATCGTCCGCCCTTCTGTCCAACACTTCAAGCTCCCAGCAGTCGCTCCGACTGAGAGCATTGATTTCGTCCATTGCTCTGATCATGGTGAACCTTGAAATCAGGGGTGGGTCTTAATGCGATACTTTGAGGTGGCTTAATCAAAAATTTTAAACTTTTTAGAGGTTTAATCAAAATTTTTGAAAATTCTGAGAATTTAATGAGAACTTTTATAAAAATTGAGGGTATGATATTTTTAAAAATTTAGGGGTCTTAATGAAAATTTTAAAAATTTGAAGAAATTAATTAAAAATATTTAAAAAATTAAGACTTAATGAGAATTTCTAACAAATTTGAGGAGTTTAATTAAAATTTCTAAAAATATATGAAGGGTGTAAATTTAATTTCCTCAAACCTTAGGGGTGCCAAGGCTCCCCAGGCTCTACTAGTGATATGCCTTTGCCTGAAACTCCTTCGTACCGAGCCATAGAACCTTCCATGCCTCTCCCTCGACACTAGACCCTTTCTATAACCCTTCGTCTCAATCCTATCATCTCGTGCGTTAGGGATATTTATCAAGCGAGTCGGTCAGGACTTGATAGTGTTTGACTCGTGCTCATTAAAAGATCTTGTTGCCCGACTCGTTATTTGTTAAGCTCGCCAAATTTTTTACCTTGTTTTTTTGGAAATAGGTAACATTTAGTGATACTATTAGAGTTTAATATAAGCATGCAAATTCAGAAGGAAAAAAACGTGAGGACTGAGGATATAGATAAACGAATCTGTCATGACCGAGTTAGAGATGAAGTCGATATTCGAGTGTGAGACTCTTTTTAGTTTTTCAACAATCTTCGATGACCAACAAAAGAGAGAAGGCCTTAAGGATTTCAGGGTTTTAACTTTTAATCGTATTATTTTATATGGGAACTCAAGACTTTCCCTTTTTTATTTTTATACATAAAGTAATAATAAAAGAAAAAGGAAAAACCTTAATAAAAATAAAAGGAAACGCTAATTATTATATTTAATTTTTTATTAATACACCACCAAGGGCTGCCTTGAGCAGAGGCAAAAGAGGCGCCCGCCCAAGGCCAAATTTTCTAATATTTAATTTTATGGTCCAAATTTTTCTTTACTTATTATTAGGGGTCTATTTTTAAAATATATTTTTCAATATTTGTTATTAGGGATCCAATCTTTTTTAATACTTGTTATTATGGGCCCAATTTTTTTCAAAACTTGTTATTAGGGCTAAAATTTTCCAATATTTGTTATTTTTTCTACTCTTAAAATTCAAATTTTCAATACTTGTTATTATGGGTTCAATTTTTTTTCCAATATTTGTTATTACATGCCTACCATTTTTTTCAATATTTGTTATTTGGGTCTAATTTTTCTCTAATACTTGTTATTAAGGGCCTAGTTTTTCCCCAATATTTGTTAGAGACATACTCTTCAAATTTATTTTTCAATACTTATTATTGTTGACCCATTTTTTTAATAATTGTTATTAAGGCTCCAACTTTTTAATACTTGTTATTAGGGGCACAATTTTTCCAACATTTGTTATTAGAGGCTAACTCTTAAAATTTATTTTTTTCTAATATTTTTTTATTATGGATTCAATTTTTTCTCAATATTTGTTATTAGAGACCTAATTTTTTTCCAATTGTTATTAGGGGCATACTCTTAAAACTTAATTTTCTTTCTAGGTCAACAGTCTCTAGAGCAACTAGTTAAAGCTTTAAGATGACATCCTCCCCTCTCCCCTAGGTTGTGGGTTCAAAACCCATTAGGAGCAAATTCTCCATTCCCCCTCCCCGATGTAGAAATTGTTCAAAAAAATAATTTTCTTTCTAGTAAGGCATAAAACCAAAAAGTGCCCCAACGTTTGACTAAATAGTCACTTTGGCCACTATTATATTTTTTGGAGCAATTCAACACTCAATGTTTCATTTTGGGTTAAAATAACCCCTCTACGGATGAAAGATGTCAGTCAACTAATTGTAATACCTCAAAATTTTGGCTAGTGACCAAAATGAATAAATTGAAAGTTTGATGGCTAAAGTATAAACTTAGGAAAAGTTTAGGGACTAAATTGTAATTTGCAAAAGTTATGTATTTTAGTCCCGTAAATGAATAGTTTACCTCCAAGAATGACGTTTCCTTGTTACTCAATTTTTTCGTATAGAATTTGTGTTAAAAGCTAAAAAAGGGTTAAGTTCGAGAAAAATTCGGATAATCGGATCGAATCGAATAGTTGAGATATTTTGTTAGATGATAAGTCAAGATTAATAATATCTTTTCCATGCCTTAATTTGGAAGGATTTAACATGGACCATTGGATTGAAATTGATTTTCCATGTTAAATATGAGTCGTTAGATGAATAAAGGCAAGATTGTATTTTGGAAAATTACAAGGGCAAACTTGGTAACTACCAACTTATTGGTTTATTTTTGACCATTGGATGAATATTTTGACAAGTGATAACTTTAGAGCATTGGATATCAAGGGTAAAATAGTCATTTGAGTATTAAGGAGATTTTTTTTTATTAAATATGATTAAATAATGCCATTTGGCATGAAAATAAAGAAAAGAAAAGTGTGGAATTTTGGTTCTTTTTTCTTTCATTGTCGTGAGGTTTAGAGAAGGGAGAAAAAAATTCAAGTTCAAATTTCAAGCATTTAGAGTTGGGTTCAAGGTTAGTTCTTGAAATACAAATTTGTTCTTCATTGAATTCTCTTTCATTTGGTATAAAAAATTCATGGAATAGTTGAAGATAACTCTTGAATTTTGAGGAGAGGTAATTTAGGGTTTAGGGATTCAAATGAATTAGGATTGTTATGTGATGTTCTATAAATTCCATGCTTCATTGAAGTTGAAATTGATGTATTCTTGATGGTATATCATTTGATTAATTAGGGTTTAATTTGGGGTTTGAGGATTCAAGTTGAATTTGGAGTTTTCATGAAAGGAAAATGTTAGAACAATATAATTAAAGGTTAATTTGAGATGTTGGAATGGTTAAAAGATGCTAAAGATGTGAATTATGAAATCTGCCCAGAATTTTAGTCTTTAGCAGTGAGTTTGAAAATTCACTAAAAATTCCATAAAACGGTTAGGAAGTAAGCCAAATATCATTGTATTCCTGGTTCAGTCTACTTTCGTTTAAAATAAACAGTGACTGATTTCGATTGGGATATCAAAAGATATGAATTTTTAAGTGACGAAAGGTCAGAAAACATAATAGCAGCCTGCTCCAAAATTCAGCACTAGAATTTGACTTTGAAAATTCGTCATAAATCGTAAGAGTTGAATTTGGGCTATTAGTTTATATGGTTGAACATCTTATCGAATCTAGCTTCTGTCAGAACATACGGAATTGTAATACCCCAAAATTTGCTATGTTGATTAAGGGTAATTTAGTACTAAGATTATAGCATAAGGCTAACTTAGTGACTAAATTGACATTAATACAAAAGCTAGGATTCCTTAGTTAGAAGATTCTAAAAGTAGTTTTGGTGATTTGAAAATGTCACGTGTTAGAGAATAAGCTGGTAAGGGTTATATGAAGTTTGGTCCGAATTTGAAAAGAATAAGGTCTAGTGATCAAAAATAGAATTTTGATATCAGTTTTAGAAATTAAAATGCAGTAGAAGGTATCGAATCTTGATCAAACAAAAATTGTTAAGCGTGCTCAGGCCAGGGAAATCTAGGATGGGTGACCATTGGGAAGTGGCATATAACCGAGTTTTTATCGATAAAAAGGAGTCAGAGTAATTATGACTTATTTGTATGAATAGCTGCTAGAGAATTTTCAAGAGAGTTTTATCCGATAAAGATTTCGGGTAATTATTCGTATTATAAACCGAGTCAAAATTCCTGAGTTTGACTCCATAAATATGGGAGATTTTATATTATAATATGGACATTAGAAAATGTGAAATTTTTGGATTAAACTCGATAGTTCGGAAATTTGAAAATCGTATTAAGTGAATCTCAGGTATTTGAATCGAATAAATATCATAAAATAAAATTTTATGATATTTTATAAGATGGCCGGCTAAGGAGCGACTAATTTGGTTCAAATGTAATGGAGTGATATTTTTTAAGAAGAATTGTAAATATGAATTTAGTTAAAGGGCAAATTAGTACTTTGGATTAAAATAAATTTAATATTCATTTAATTTAACAAGTGGCAAAATTAAGTTTAATTAGGATGATATTAAGTCAATAGTTGAAAAAAATTTTGTCCATCCTTTCTTGCTTATGCCGTGGAGAAGGAAGAAAGAAGAGAAACCTCCATTTTAAGCTAATTTTGAAGGTTTAAAGGCTAGATTCAAGTAAAATAAATTAAGGTAAAGTGATCTATGCTTAATTCTCTTCATTTTGATGGTAGTTTTGGATGGAAATGTTAAGTATAGCTTATGTTTTTGATGAAGAAGATTGTGAGATTTATGAATACATGTTGAATATGAAGTTTGATTTGAATAAATAAGATGTTGTTGACATGAAAACAAGCTTGAATCTAGTTTAATTCTATGTTCAAGGTTATAAACCCTAACCTTAGAATTTGGGATTTGATTTGGGGATATTGAATTAAGGATAAAAATGAATGATTTGTGATACAAGAAGGCTTATGTTGATGTTAGAATGAAAATTCTCCCTTAGGAAAAATAAAAAGGGGCATTTCGGTAAAGAAGGAAAATTAGGGGGATTATTTTTGAATAACTATTTGATGAAGGAGGTGATGAAAATGTCATTTAGATAATGTTAGAATGATGATTTGATCAAAAATAATCCTTTGAGGATTAAAGGATCATTTCGGCTAAAAGAGAAAGTTAAGGGGAAATATTTTGAAAATTTATTTTGATAGTGTACTTGAAAAGATTGAGATTGTATAAATCGAATAATGATGTAGGGATCAAATTAAAGTCCTTTTAAAGGTTGAAGGATTAAATCGGCCATGTGAATTTTTGGGATGGACCAATTCAGAAAATGCCTTAAATTAAAGGGAAAGTTGGTAGAATTTTAGAAATGTTGGATTGGTTGATTAATGTATAAATTCAAGTATATTTGTGAAGTTAGTGACTAAAGTGTCACTTTAGTAATGTTTGAAGCTGGAAGGGATAAAAATCCAAAATGAATAAATAGTGTTAGAATTATTCTAGTTTAAGTTTGATTAAGTAGTTTGATGTCCAAAATGGTCACTAAGGACCAATATTTCTGCAATCACAAGAAATTTAGGGATAATGTTAGAAATATTTTATATTTGAATAAATATGTTTTGAAAATTGAGTTGGCAATGTTAGATTTGAGTCTAACAAATGTTTGGTAATGTATGTATTTGATTGATCTTCTGCAGTTCTGGAGGAGACTAAGAAAGGTACAAGTGTGAGGGGTAAAGAAAAAGTAACTGGTTAAACTTAGTGAGGCTACAAACTTTTGTACTACTACAGTTGAGTGCATTTATATGTTTTAAAAGTATTTAGGAAGACTTACGATAAGTTAACCTTAAAAGTTTGTAATGATAATATATTGTCTGAAATTGTATATTATGATTTATGAAAATGGCATGACAAGTGATATGTATAACATTTTGTCCTTAAGATAGTATGTTTACCAGATACATTATATTTGATTTATTTAGGGTATGAAATGCCCATTCTATTTATCTGATAACCTTTGATCATATTATCTTTGTTGCCCAAGTATTACATCATGAGAGTCGGGTATAGTTGGCATGCCATAGAGTCTTAGTAGCTGCATTTTCAGTTCTGATATATGTATGTTATTGTGATTACTACGGTATCATATACACCTTGGGGATCTAAGCCCATGGCGCTAAGTGCACTAAAGAGGTGCTTATATGATGAGCAAAGAGCGTCCTCGAGTACGTACTCATCTGTCTGTTCAGTTTGACACTACGGTGTCTATTTCAGATAACTCGCGTACCTTGATCTCATACATTATACCTTGGGCTATTGTCTTAAAAATACTAATCTGCAGGTGAATAAACTCAGATACTTGATACATTCTGGTATGTTTGGAAACATAATTATCTGTACTATGTTTGTACCTCAGTGATATGATAAGTTGATATAAACTGTTGTGGGACTCGCTTGCCATTTTGCAGGAACTGTGTTATCTTGTTATATTATTTAATTATATGATATTGTTTTTGACTCACTAAGTTATACTTAGCGTGTGTTCTTTTCACACGTAGGTTTTAGACTAGCGTTAGCGGAAAAAGGAGCTGTACTTTTGGGGATCAAATTACTGCCTGCAAAGTTGCAGTATGTACTTATGCATCCTAGACTAGTGGGCATGTATACATATTTTTAATTAGCAGCTATTTTGTATTATTAAACTTATAAGTTAGCTATAAGTTACAAAAAATGTTTAACTTTAGTAATATGAATTAGATGTATGATATTAGTAAACTCGAATATGACGTTTTAAACGGTTTAAATATTATTTATCGTCTATCGAGTAATAATTTAAAATCTAGAAATGGTCTAGGCAGCCACATAGTTTTCACCCTGAATCATATTTTCACATTATTAACTGACTTACATGTTTT
This sequence comes from Hibiscus mutabilis, assembly GCA_019671005.1. Lineage (NCBI taxonomy): Eukaryota > Viridiplantae > Streptophyta > Magnoliopsida > Malvales > Malvaceae > Hibiscus > Hibiscus mutabilis. Next base: position 25,529,321 of record CM033741.1, on the reverse strand, counting down.
ATAAACAAATTCAGGGCTGAAACTAGCTGCTTTTGAATGAGACAGATTTTAATTAAAAACCGAAGAAAAAGATGAAAATGTAAAACTAGTTACAGAAATTGTTTAAAAAAATTTACAAAACTGGAATTCAGCTAAACAATTATGTGACATCTTTAATGTATATTCAGCTAACGAGTATACGTTAAGGGTGTTACAGGGAATCAAATTTCGAGTTGTAGCTTATTCTATATTAATATTTCTTTGAAGGTAGCTCAGACTGACATATTGTAAAATGAGTACTTATTAGTGTTATTAATTTGTGCATGCAAGGGATGAATGTGAAGCATTCAAGTAAACATGATAAATCGAAAATTCAGTAGATAAAGAAATGACCAAGCTTGAAGTTCTCTTAATACACGCATTTTAGTTTGGGATAAGAAGTGTCAAGGTGAGTGCATTTATCTGTTTTAAAACGTATTTAGGAAGACTTGCGCCAAGTCGACCTATATGATCTTACCGAATTAGTAATATTCATTTTTATGTGAAATATAATATTTTCACAGGCAAAAGAGATGGTTTTGTACATGATAGGGTATGAACTGCCTTATTATGTTTTGTTTACGATAATTTTATTATCATATATTGATGATGAGATTTTTACCATCTATAAAATAATATATTTTAAAGGTAACGATATTGTTTTATTGCCCAAGATTACCATGAGAGTTACAGTATAGTGGCATGCCATAAGAGACTAGCAGTTTGGGACTGCATTGTAGCTACACTTGCCACCTGGTGGCTAGCATTCTTGGAATGCATTGATCTTTTGGATCTAGTAGTCTGAGACTACCGTCACTTCGGTGACTAGTGCTCTGGAAGAACAATGAGCTCGTATTAATGTAATGTTTGCCTTTCTCCTTAAGGGAAATGGCTAGTACTCTAGGAGTGCACGATCTCGTATATTTAGTTTCTCTCTATACATATTGTTTGGGCTATTGGTATAAAAGAACTTTTACAGAATGATTTTTATAAATATTTCATCTTTGCTTTAAAGCAATATTGATTTGAAATAGTTTTATAAGGGAATTTTTTATACTATGTTATACTTAAAGACTGATTATTAATTAATTTTATGATTACCTTATAATGGCTCACTAAATTTTTACTTGGCGTGTGTTTTGCATGTGCACACGTAGGTGGTTCGAGACATTGGGTACAAGTAAGGCGTTGCACAAGTTCAGAAAATTTTCATCAAGCTACTTCAGTAATGACATCCTACTTGAGGTTTTTAATTAATTTTAGAGGTAGGTATAAATAAGATAAATTTTTCTATTTTGGTTCAGAGTCTGTTATTTATCAAATAGTTAATTTATTTTTCGTAAAGTAAAAAAGCTTCGATTTTGCGTACAAGTTAATTTTAAATATTATTAAAGGTTTTATATTTTTAGAATTTTTGAATAAAAAAATCATGTTATTGTTCTGTGACATCTCTGACTCATATCAGTAATCGAGTACGGGGAATAAGATGTTACACTAATGGTAAATGACGTGACAAACCTATATGACAATGCATGCTGACATGGCAGTATCATATAGACAAATGTGTTGACTTGAAAAAAAAGTTACATCAGTCAAAAAACAAATATATAAAATTATATAAAATGTAGAATAATTTTTTCTACTGACTTATCATTTTGTCAAGTCATTTCAAACTGTTTACCGTCAATTTTCTAAAACTTTTCATCCGCAAAGGGGCCAGTTTGACCCAAAATGAAACGTTGAGGATTGAATTGCTCCAAAAAGAATAGGGGCCAAAGTGACTATTCAATCAAAAGTTGGGGGTATTTTTTAACTTTATGCCTTCTAGTAATTGTTACTCCCTCTGTCCCAGTAAAATTGTCATTTTTCTGTTTAAAAAATTTTCCACTCAAATTGTCACTTTGAAAAGCCCAACCAACTTTTTTAACACAAATTTACTTTTCTATCCTTTTTTTAGTTTTCCAACAAAAATAAAAGTTAACTTTCTAAGGGCAAACTTGTCATTTCAATTATTTTGCACCATACAACTTTTTCTTCCTAAAACTCCGTGAAAAGCCAACATGTGACACAATCAGTGGGACGAAGGAAGTATTAGTTTGTAGGGTGTTTACCGTTAACACATATTATTATTTACCTATTGTTTTGACATAAAATGCTCAATATATATATATATATATAATATTTTATATAAATCTTGTTTGACTTGAACTACGACCCGACACGTCAAACCTAATTTTCACATGTCCGACAAGTGAATCACATTTGACCTATTTGTCTAGCCTTATCTGAACCATTTGACCCATTGACCTTGTTGATCGATTTAACGAGAGAGTCTAAAGAAAGGCATGTTAGTATACGGCTAATAAACGATGGGATGTTAGAGCCGTTAGATGAGAAAACTTTTGATTTTGACTGTTAGATTTAGATTCCCATAAAAAACACGGAAATGGGAAGAGGTAGTTATCGGTAAGGTTCAAAACTTAGTAAGTAGTGTCGATACTTTATGGGGATAACATTCCTATTTTTACGTAAAATTTTGCTTCGAAACTCTGAGATATGTATCGGAATCGGTAGATAAAAGTTTAAACCTAAATTGTTAGTAAAGTTTTTGACAATTAACGTTGGCAGAAGATGTCTCAGAATTTAATATCGAGTACCGAAACTCGCATCTTTGAAAGTAGCATTTTAGGTTAATGCGTAACAGCTTACATTTTTGTAATATCCCAATTTTTGGCTAGTGACCAAAATGAAAATTTTGAAAGTTTTACGGTTAAAGTGTAAACTTTGGAAAATTTCAAGGACCAAAGTGTAATTTTCAAAAGTTATGTATTTTGATCCCGTAAATGAATATTCACCCCCAAGAGTGACATTTTCATGTTACCCATATTTTTTCGTATGGAGTTTGTATTAATGGCCATAAAGCGATAAAGTTCAGAAAAATATTTGGATAATCAGATCGAATTGAATATCCAGGATATTTTGAAGGATGATAAGCCAAGGTTGATTATGTCATTTTACATGTCTAAGATATTTTCTTTGTGTTGGAAGAATATGAACCCTTGGATTTAAGTTGATTTTCCATGCTAAATATGAGACGTTGGATGAAAAATGGCAAGATCATAATTTTGGAAAATTCACAAGGGCAAAGTTGGTAAACTACTAACTCAAGATTAAATCTAGGTCATTGGAGGAAGGATGATGATATGAGGAACAATATGGAAATATAGAGTTTTCGGAATAGATCTGATAGCTCAGTAAAGGTAAATTCGTAGTAGAAGTATTTTGTGAATATCGGGAAATCGGATTGAATTGAATTTTAGAGGCTATTCCATAAGCCATGAAAAATCATAAAATGATATTTATGGAATAGTGGCCGGTTGAGAAGGAACTAATTCAGATAGATTATAATGGAATGGCAATTTTGAAACAAACTAGTAAATAAAGACTAGTTGGAGGGCAAATTAGTCATTTGGCAGGGATGGCAATTTTGAAATATTTGAAGTTACAAAGGCCATTTTTGGAAGAATAAATTAAATATTGGCCCTTTATTGATGATAAAATCAATCTCAACCGTTGGATAAAACGACACTTTTGTAATTTCCCTATTTGAATAAATTTAAAATTCATTTATATAATACAAGTGGCATAATTGGAGAGATTTAAAATTAAAAGGCCAAAAGATGAAGCCTTCTTCATCTTTCACAATTTTGAAAATATGGGGAAAAAGGGAGAAAATTTTGCAAGCTTAATTCAAGCCTCGAAACTCGATTTTCAGGTAATTTTTCTAACTGCAAAGTTGTTCTACTCTTCAAGCTCTATCTTTTGATACTATTAATTCATGGAATACATGTTTTATTGATGAAAATTTTACATGAAAAGGAAATTAGGGTTTATGAATAAAATTGGGGCCTTTGAAATTTTATGATTTCATGGTTGAATTTAAGTTGGAATCAAGCTTATATGACGTTAAAGTCATGATACCGAGTTAGGATTTAAACTCTACATATTTTGGTTTGTATGGAGAAGATTAGGTTTTATGGATTTAAGTCTAACCTAGGGTTTGTGATGTTGAATTGATGATCTAGTAAGCTTGATTTGTTGTTTGGAAGCAAAACCCTAAGTTAAATATATAGGGATCAATTCGGCAAGCTTCAAAGTTAAGAGATTGAATTTGAATTTTATGAAATTGGAGTGTATTTACGTAATTAATGATGTTGAAGATGTGAAATTGATGTTAGAATGCTAAACTGATGTTGAATCGAATTAATGACCATTTTGACAATTTGTCAAAATCAAGTGACTAAATAGGAAATGAATTCTTGGATGGGGATTAAATCTGATTTCTTTTTTCAAAATAATAGAATTAAGGTAGTAGTGTTGATTTGAGGACTAAATTGCAATGTTAAGAAGTTTGAATCCTTACCTTTGCATTTTAGTGACTATTTTGGTCAAAGAAAGAAAATTAGAGGGAATTATTTTGAATAATTATTTGATGAAGAAGATGATGAATTGGTGGTTTGAATCAAGTGATGGGACTAAATTGATAAGTAGAAAAATAAGAAGAAGTTAGTATAAATTAGAAGTTATTATGGAAAGCTATGAAGAAGATTGAATTTTGGCAGTGACTTCGAAAATTCACTATAAATTCTAAAAAAATGGTTAGATGATGAATTTTATACCGTTGTAAAGGTTTGTTCGTCTAGTTTCGTTTCCAACAAACGGAAACTGATTTCGAGTTCCGAGTTAAAAGATATGAATTTTTAATCGGATGAAGGTCAAAATTTACAAAGCAGTTTCTGTCAAAACAGCACTGTGACGGGAGTTTGAAGAATTTTCGTAATTTTTTTAGATTTTATTAATTTTTGTGGCTTATACCTTTAGAACCGTTATCGAATCTATTTTTTTCTAATATAAAGGAAATTAAGATCTGGTGTGTATTCTTCCCTATACAAGTAAAACTTGGAAGGTAGCGCAAGCTGTCAGAAAATGTAATTTGAAACATTTTGTATTTAAATGTTAGTTAGTAAGCTCGGAAGAGTTAATAGAAGTTCAAATTGGTCACTAAGGACCATAATGAGTTTTTTAACAGTACAAGGAAGAAAGGAAAAATATTTGGAAATTTTATATTCGAATGATTATATTAGACAGCATGTTTAAGGTATTGTTAGCTTTCAATCTAACAAATATCTTATCTTATTCATGTGATTAATGAAGTCAAGTCCGAATCAAAGAAGGTTCGAGGTTCTATAAAGGAAAGGATCGTGTAGAATTTAGTGAGACATGCTAATAAATGGCTCGGGTGAGTGCAATGCATACATAACATGATACATGAATGTTTTATACATCATTGGGAAGACTTGCGATAAGCCTATCTGGTTTATATATTGGCATGATATTATGTTATTGATCATATGATTGACATATTTAAATATGTCAAAGATTGAATATAAATGCATGGATCACTAGTTATATATGATGTTATTCTATGAATGTTATTTTGGATATGAACTGCCAATGATAAATTATATTGATATACATTGCCATGGATGGAATAAATACAAAAATTATGCCCAAATAAGTCATTGAGGGACAGGGTATAGTTGGCATGCCATAGATTCCAGCAGCACACTGCATATTCGGGTATCCGGGATAGCACTATAGCGTATATAAAGGACACTTAGTGCATGGTTAGCACAACCTTATAAACGTGCGGAAATTGGGAGGTTAGCACAACCTTATAAGTGTGCGGATGGTGGGCACTACCGTATGTGCATTAGCACTTCGGTGCATATTTGACTCGCGTACCCAGGGTCCTCAAGGTTTAGTTTGGGCTATAAATAAATGGATAATAAATGGTAAACAGGTTAGGGAGTATGTGAACTCTCGGAACATGTGGCAAGTATATCGGTAAGAAATTTATATCTGGTTTATATTATGTTGATATATGATTAATGTAACCCCCTAAACCAGGCTATGTGTTACACCTGATTCTGGAAGGTCACATTAGGGTCACAAGAGCTACCCACAACAAAAATACAGAGAAAAGAAGAAAAAATATATTTTTCTTTAAATACATTAAAAACTGTGAAACAAACTTCTGTTTAAAATACCATTTTAGAAATCATCTAAACATGTAACAGTAGTTCAAAAAAAGTTTAATACAGACAGTAACATAAAACAACACCCGACATACATGCCCACTAACTATACCAGTATCGCACTCCAAAAGCAACGCTGAGAGAACTCCAAACACTGATGTCGGTCACTACCATGATAGATTTCTTCTACCATGCGATGGTAAAACAACGTGAGCTTGGGAAATCTCAGTAATATAGAACTACCAACTGATGTTATAGGCACAATCAGGTAATTGGTAAAGCAATACTAACATGATGATCCAAGCTACAACAGGCTCCATTCAAGATTTTGTTATTCGTACCATCAATATACTTAGGTAATAGGATTGTTCTTTATCTCATCACCTGAGTACCAGACAAGATGCCTATAGTCTAAAATATATATAAGATGCAGATTACGAAAGTTAAACTACGAAATTTAGTGTGTTTCAATGATATCAGATTCAGAGCATACAAAGAGTTTTAGATTTTAGTAAATTAATTTAGTAGGGTAGAATTATAAAAGGGAGTAGAAAGTTTTATTTTAATTACCTAACTACCTCCAACCATACACCGATATGTAGAAATCCCAGAACAATATCCAGAAAGACTTACCCTAGGCCCATTGGGCGTAGGAGCTTATAGAAAGACTTACCCTAGGCCCATTAAGCCTAGGAGCTTAACTAAGGGGATGCATAAGGTCCAGAAGGACTTACCAGTGCTGAGCCTACAGATCTTCAATCATATCCCAGAAATACCCTCATTCAAATAGTTTAGTAGACAATAGAGTAAGAAAAATAGTAATCATACATATATTTCTAGAGTATCAGAAATCAGAGTGCATATTTTTTATATCAGACATTGTGGTATATTATTATTATTATTACTTTAGACAGACATGATTCATGGCTCGGATCAGAAAGAGTCTTAGTTTCAAAACAAATAGAATATACATGTGCAAGGAACACACCAGATGGTTCAATTTATCAATTAGAGAACCTTAATAAATTCAGATGAATATACTGAACTTTAGTCCATGTTATACTGATTTTAGAATTAAGGAACTTATTCGAGGAGTCCGATAATCGTCTTCATTTAGGTGCTCAGGGTTTTGTACCTCATGGTCATTCAAAAATTTTGGAAATTCATGTTTATGTGAGATTTCAAGTATAACAGATTTATTTAGGATTTTAATTATACTCGGAGAGTACCAGACAATTTGTTCATAAGGGCATTTTGACTTCTAGGGACAATTTGGTAATTCAACCCAAGAGGGATAAAATTGAACTCGCAAGGCATGTGATTTTAAGCGGTTAGTCCGACATCCACACATATTCGCTATAACCATAACTTATATTAATGTGGTTCCCAGAGTTCTGATAAATACGACTCACAAGCGTTATTCCCTAATACCAATAGCACCGTAAGTTGAACCAATCACCATCATAATCATTACTGGCCTTCTACCGCGTAGTCGAACATGCCTTTATATATGATAAACCAACTTTACAGTAGTAATAAAGGTGGCCAACATTTCTAGATTCGGTTCCTTATCCTTTAGGAACGATACAATTCTCACACATTATCTGAATTAAGACTTATCCTGGGCATATACTTATGCCACAATATAAGGATAACTTAATTTTTTCATGGGTCATGGATATCTTAGACATTGAAAGTTTTGGTGCACCAATATCTTTTGGTCATTACTGACATTCTAGCTTATCTTTGGTCCTTTTGAATATTTTATTCTCTGAGACTCAAGGGCATATTCGTTATTTTAGAAAATTTAGCAAATTTCTGTGCTTGAAAAATATTTCAGTCATTCAGGTACTTTCGGTGATTCCAAATAATTTATTCATTTCAATTCTCGAGGGTATTTCAGTCTCTTAGGTCATCATGATCATCCCGATCAGTTCAACCTTAATAGTAAATTTCAATTCTTTTAATCGTTCAATCAAGTTAATCTTTTACGCCACTTTGGTTAATCCAGATATACGAGTAGTTTTTCGTTAACTTGACTTCGAAGATTTATTTAGAATTAAGAGAATCCAAGTATTTTCATTAACAGGAGTTTGAATCTTATTACTAGAATTTAATCCAGTAGTTCAAAAAATTTTGAATGAACCAGTTGTTTTTCTTAACTCACAAGTGTTCTTTGTCTTTCCATTTCATTTTAGGGGTAATTTTGTCATTTTATGTGTCAAGGGTACTTTTGTCATTTTAAGCGTCAAGGATATTTCGGCATATCACTAACACACTTATTTTGAAATTTACTCTTTTATTAAACATAACCAGAATTTGAAAGTTAATAGTCTTAATAATTGCTTACCAAACTCGGAGATCCTTAAGGTTCCTCAAATTCTTATTCGAGTACTTAGATCTTAACAGTTAACCATTTATTTGTACTCAAACTCATTTTCCTTACGCGAAAATTTATGGCACATTCAAACATAATTTCATGTATTAGCCAAAACCCACATGTATCATAAACCATGCCAAAGGTAGTAAAGTATTACCTTGATTCGGTGTTACATCGGGGAACTTTAAAACTTCCTTTGATCGCTCTCAAACCCAAATTCGAAGTCCACTAAACTCAGATACGTAGTCATAAAATCCTTCAATCAAACATAGCCATTAATCAGTCCTTATTCTTAAGTCCATTGCTCGTTAAACTGAAAATTAAACACATATACTAATTCAGGTTCAAGGTCAATTTCAGAGACTTTCAAGTTCGAATCTCACAAAACTGACTTTAGAAACAGACTCAAGACGTCGAAAAACATAAAATAAGAGTTTTCAGAAATTATGACAGCGGTCAAAGTCAACGCTAATGTCAGCAGTCAAAGGTCAACGCTGACGTCACTGAGTTGACTCAGGTTGGGTTGACTTGGTTACTGAGTTAACTCAGGTGGGTTGACTCGGACGGGTCAAGTAAACGAGTCAGGTCGCGTTGGTTTAAACTCTAGTCGGGTCAGTTTGGGTCGGGTTGGTTCGGGTTCAACCGGGTTGGATTAAACTAGACCGGACCGGTTTATGGGTGAACCGATTACGGTGGCCAGAATTTGCCTTGGCCGGCGTGTGGGGTTCACGTGTAGCCTTTCACGGCCGAAAATGGCCCGAAATGAAAGTTTCTGGCCAGATTTCAACCTTATCTCAGCTAAACAACCCAAAAACATGTGAAATCAACTCGAAAAATGGCCGAAGTTTACCTTTCTTACCTATTCGGCTTAAATGCCGACAAAGGTCCTTCGAACATCGAATCTACAACCAGACAATTGGGTTTTGGTCACCTCGAAGCCGTGAGCTCTAAACTGGTGATCGTTCCTCGAACGGCCAACTGGGGTGGCCGAAAAACCCTAAAATCTCAAACGGGTTAGCCCTAGGTTTGCCAAACCTTTGATCCCAAATTACCGACGAACGACGAGGCAACAGCTCGGGTGACTTTAGGGGTTTTGATCTAGCTTGTCTGGTGATCACAAGCGTGCCGGCGGTGACGCACATGGCCCGGCTATGAGCTGGATTGGAGGGGCAACCGAAATGGTTTGGTGAGAACGAAATCTAGGGGGGCTTAGGGTATTTTTTTGTTCGAATATGAGGATATGAAAGGTCTCAGCCAATTTTATCATTTCCCACATATATGAACCAGGTTTGTTTATCATTAAATTTAGGTAATCCCATAATAGAAATGAGCCTTGGCTCAACTGGTTCTATCACTTGCTTGTGCAGCCAAGGTCACAGGTTCAAACCCTATTGGCTGCAAAATCTCTTTTTTACTTTATTTTCATTCATTCATCTTCTTTTTTTTAACTAGGGTGTTACAACTCTCCCCCTAAAAGAAATTTTGTCCTTGAAATTTGCCAGTGCTAGAGGAAAGCAAGAACTGTCATTTCATTCACCTATTAAAACTCACTCATCCGGGTATGATTCTCAATACTTTTTTAGACGGTCACAGATCAATATAGTAGCCTCCCCAGTCCCTTGGACTGATCTTGGTCATCAGAATATCCCATCACACATCTTAGACCAACTGATCAGAATACAATATCTGCCATCATACGAGACCCTACAGAGCGTCATGCATACACTTTCCTATTAGCCGTAGCATAATCAGACTTTGTCAGGGGAGAGAAAGTCAAACACACACCTCGATGTGTATCTTCCAAAATCTAAATTACTTTATCAGACTGGCCATCAATTATAGACGTGAATTTACACTGAAGTTCGAACATACACTTAAAACCTCATACAAAGCACTTCAGAATAGAGGATTGACCACAGATCTTAATCAGAAATATATTACATAACGGTACTCCGTACAGCCTATCAATTTTCTGAATCACATAACATGGCCAATTTGTCTAGTCGTTCAACGGTCACTCAGGCAGAATCTCTTCTCTTCCTTTTTTTCTTCTCCCTTCTTTTTTTGAATATTATAGATTCACGTCAGAATTTAGGCTTTATCTAAACACACAATCATCTTGTATAAATAACTTGATATTGGAATAGAAACTTCTCACAGATAATCACACTATGTTCAAAACATAACGGTATAGAGCTTAACACTTATTGGGTTCTAAATTCACAAGTTCCATGACTAATTCAGACTCGACTATAAATCTTTACCAGAATCCATCATACTTCATCATTTCACATACTTGATCATTCATTCTCATTACGAACCAAATTATTAATTCTCCCAGGCTTTAACTATTTCATATTCTTATCCGAATTCAGATCCATCATGTGAATCTTGAACATAAACAAACATCATGGGTGTCCTTCGCCAGCAGAGTTCAAGCCATAAAGGACAGAAGGCTTAGATACATTTATTTCAGAAAGGGCTTGACATCAGAGTCCTAGCGCTGAGGAGTACAATAATGATCTAGTGGCATGTATTTACCAGACACCCTAAGACAGTTGATCGACCGATCTACCTAGACAAACATAACTCTAAGCTCTGATACCACTAAATCTACCCCCTAAACCAGGCTATGCGTTACATCTGATTCTAGAAGGTCACATTAGGGTCACAAGAGTGACCCACAACAAAAATACAGAGAAAAGAAGAAAAAATATATTTTTCTTTAAATACATTAAAAACTGTGAAACAAACATCTATTTAAAATACCATTTTAGAAATCATCTAAACATGTAACAATAGTTCAAAAAAAGTTTAATATAGACAGTAACATAAAACAACAGCCGATATACATGCCCACTAACTATACCAGTACCGTACTCCAAAAGCAACGCCGAGAGAACTCCAAACACTGATGTCGATCACTACCATGATAGATTTCTTCTACCTTGTGATGGTAAAACAACGTGAGCTTGGGAAATCTCAGTAATACAGAACTACCAACTGATGTTATAGGCACAAACAGGTAATTGGTAAAGCAATACTAACATGATGATCCAAGCTACAATAGGCTCCATTCAAGATTTTGTTATTCGTACCATCAATATACTTAGGTAATAGGATTGTTCTTTATCTGATCATCTGAGTACCAAACAAGATGCCTATAGTCCAAAATTTAGATAAGATGTAGATTACGAAAGTCAAACTACGGAATTTAGTGTGTTTCAATGATACCAGATTTAGAGCATAGAGAGAGTTTTAAATTTTAGTAAATTAATTCAGTAGGGTAGAATTATAAAAGGGAATAGAAAGTTTTATTTTAATTACTTGACTACCCTCCAACCATACATCGATATGTAGAAATCCCAGAACGATATCCAAAAAGACTTACTCTAGGCCCATTGGGCGTAGGAACTTACAGAAAGACTTACCCTAGGCCCATTAAGCCTAGGAGCTTTACCTAAGGGGATGCCTTAGGTCTAGAAGGACTTACCAACACTGAGCCTACAGATCTTCAATCATATCCCAAAAATACCCCAATTCAGATAGTTTAGTAGACAAACAGAGTATGAAAAATAGTAATCATACATATATTTCCAGAGTATCAAAAATCAGAGTGCATATTTTCATATTAGACATAGTGGTATATTATTATTATTATTATTACTTTAGACATACATGATTCATGGCTCGGATCAGAAAGAGTCTTAGTTTCAAAACAAATAGAATATACATGTGCAAGGAACACACCAGACGGTTCAATTTATCACTTAGAGAACCTTAACAAATTCAGATGAATATACTGAACTTTAGTCCATGCTATACTGATTTCAGAATTAAGGAACTTATTCGAGGAGTCCGATAATCATCTTCATTCAGGTGCTCAGGGTTTTGTACCTCATGGTCATTCAAAAATTTTGGAATTTCATGCTTATGTGAGATTTCGAGTATAACAGATTTATTTAGGATTTTAATTATACTTGGAGAGTACCAGACAATTTACTCATAAGGGCATTTTGACTCATAAGGAAAATTTTGTAATTCAACCCAAGAAGGATAAAATTGAACTCACAAGGCATGTGATTTTAAGCAGTTAATCCGACTCACACATATTCGCTATAACCATAACTCATATTAATATGGTTCCCAGAGTTTCAATAAATATGACTCACGAGCGTTCTTCCCTAATACCAACAACACCGTAAGTTGAACCAATCACCATCATATTCATTACTGGCCTTCCACCGCGTAGTCGAACATGTCTTTATATATGATAAACCAACTTTACAGTAGTAACAGAGGTGGCCAACATTTCTAGATTTGGTTCCTTATCCTTTAGGAACGATACAGTTCTCACACTTTATCTGAATTAAGATTTATCCTTGGTATATACTTATGCCAAAATATAAGGATAATTTAATTATTCTATGGGTCATGGATGTCTTAGACGTTGAAAGTTTTGGTGCACCAATATCTTTTGGTCATTACTGACATTCTAGCTTATCTTTGATCTTTTTGAATAATTTATTCTCTGCGACTCAAGCGCATATTCGTCATTTTAGAAAATTTAGCAAATTTCCATGCTTGAAAAATATTTCAGTCATTCAGGTACTTTCAGTGATTCCAAATAACCATTCATTTCAATTCTCGAGGGTATTTCAGTCTCTTTGGCCATTACGATCATTCTGATCAGTTCAACCTTAATAGTAAATTTCAATTCTTTTAATCGTTCAATCAAGTTAATCTTTTACGCCACTTTGGTTAATCCAAACATACGAATAGTTTTCTATTAACTTAACTTCAGAGATTTATTTAGAATTAAGAGAATCCAAGTATTTTCATTAACAGGAGTTAGAATCTTATTACTTGAATTTAATCCAGTAGTTTAGAAAATTTTGAATGAACCAGTTGTTTTTCTTAACTCACAAGTGTTCTCTGTCTTTCCATTTCATTTCAGGGGTAATTTAGTCATTTTACACATCAAGGGTACTTTTGTCATTTTAAGTGTCAAGGATATTTCAGCATATCACTAACCCACTAATTCTGAAATTTACTCTTTTATTAAACATAACCAGAATTTGAAAGTTAATAGTCTTAATAATTGCTTACCAAACTCGAAGATCCTTAATGATAGAGTAGCGTAATCTTGAATTTGGAAGCCTTCAATCAAGTTGTAGCAAGAACTAGGAGCTCTAGAGTCAATCAAGAAAAGTATAGGCAGATATGAAAATTCAAGAGAAAAGAGAAGGGCTTTTCTTGAAAATTTCAGATTCGAGGCTGGAAAATTAAAGAAAGAAAGACAAGATGATAAGAAATAAGAATATAAATAAAAAGATGAAAAATTATTAAGAATAAGATAGGTAAAACAAATATGAAAATTCCAGTTTTGTTTATGGAATTATGGAAGATGGTGTGAAGGTTGAAGATGAAGACGGCTTGCAAATTGTTGATGTTGTTTTGTCCTCGGCCTCTTAGACTCAATTATCTAAGCAAGCAACCTCAAGCGGCTCTAACCCACCCTCCTAGACGCGATTATCTAAGCAAGCAAGAGTGTGAAGATGATCACCCTCACAAGAACTCGTTGAACTTATGTTGAAGAAGACTTCGAAGGCACAAGTAATCAGCACTTGCAAAAACAAACTCACTAAATATTTTATAAATCAAAGAAATCTCCCTTACAATGATGGAGGCTTCATCCTTTTATAGGTGAAGGATAGACAAAGTAATTTAACTTCTACTAAAACAAGGAAAGCATAATCTAATTAAAAATAAAAAAAATAACAGCCTTTAAACTCCTTGTGCTTGTGTGGCAAGGAATAGGGTGATAAGGCAAGTGATAAGCTGATAAGGGCTGGGTGGCTGGTTCCTAAAGTATATAAAACCCTAAAAACATCAATTTAAATGATAATAAATATATTAGGCTAAGTTTAATTCGTTCAAAGCCTTATATGTTAGCTTTTGGGCTGAATTTTACAAAATCCCGTATCTAGTTTTCTGCATGCGCAGTTTTCAGTAAATTGGACGTATCTTGAGTTCCTGATGTCCGATTTATGCGTTTCAAGATGCCTTGGAAAGGTAACTGAATGACGGACAATTTGTTAGAATACAACTTGACCCAAAAATGCCCGGATCCCATCCGAAACTTGTCGCAAGTTGGATGAATTTCCAGACTTCATAAACATATTCAATTTCTTGTCCAAGATGCATCGTTTTTGACCTCCTATGCGTGCATCATTTTGGCTTTTAATGTTTGCATCGAACAAATTCAGGTTCTTGTCCAATATTAGTAATTTGACCCCGCTCATGCATGTATCATTCCCCCACTCCTCGAAAGGATTCGTCCTCGAATCTAAATCGGCAATGAGAGAACAATCATCAACTTCAATTGAAAAGGCTTCTTTGTTGTATGTGGAGTGATATAATTGAGCTCCTCTCAATGGTTCAACAAAATCCTGAAAAAATAGGACAGCACTACTCGAACATTTGTAAGGATTAGTCAAAACAAAATCACTCGTCGCATTCTTTTTCTTGACTTTTTCTTTTGGGCTTTGTGTGACTTTTACCTCATATGTATTTTCACTCACCAAATTTGGGCCGTTAATTTGACTTTTCTCACTCTTGGCCTCTTTACTCTCAGTCTATTGTATCTCACATCCCATATCCCTCTCACAAAAATTATCATCAATGTACAATTTCCGTAGATGAGAAAGTGTTTCTAATGGAATGATATGACAAGAATCAAATGAAGGGTTAGAATTACACTTACTTTCTTTGTGGGGAGGTGATGGGAGTATGGTAAGTGGACCTACTACTTCACATGAGGGATTAAAAGCATTGTCATGTTTCCTAATATGTTCATTATCACTATCCTCTTGTTTGAGTGTTTGTGTGTTTTCCGTCAACATGGGGATTTTTGTCTTGGTTTTGTACAGTGACTTGGATGTTTCAATTTTTTACTTTTGTCTACTTGAGTCGAGCAAAGGTTTATAAGAATTAGAATGAGATAAAGGTTGAGTGGTACCTCTGTCATAGTGATAATTCTTCTGTCGATATCGTTTTCGATCTTTGATGCGATTTTCGATTGTCATGGCGAATTGGAATGCCTCTTGAAAGGTGTAGTAGGTTTTGAGTTTAAGTACCTCAAGAATGTTGTCATTGAGTCCGATAACAAACCTAGTCATTGTATCCTCTTCATCCTCTTGTATGTCGGCTTTTTACATCAATGAATCCATCTCTTTGAGATACTCATCAACAGTTATGCAGCCTTGTCGGATCCTTTGTAACTTTTGTTTAATCTCTCGTTGATATAATAGGGGAACAAATCGTTCTCGCATGACTTTTTTAAGTTCTCCCCATGAGGTTATCTTGGCTTCTCTATTGAGACGCCGATTGCGGACCAATTGGGACCACCAAATGGATGCATATTCAGTGAATTCAAGAGTCAACAGTGGAACTTGATCCTCTTCGGGACATTGATAATGCTCGAATAGAAGATCAACTTGATTTTCCTAGTCACAATAAGCATCAGGGTCATACCTTCCTTGAAAAGGTGGTTTAGTGATCTTCGCTTTGACTAAGGTGTTTTTTGCTCGTCTCGGCTCTGTGCGAAGATTATGCCTATGTAGGGGGTTTTGGCGTCTATTCTGAATGGGAACAAGATTTGGATGCGTAGGCTCTTCAGTATCGCTTGCAATAGTAGTGGTTTCTAATCTCCCAATGGTTTGAGTGATTGCGGTTACAGCTGTATCGGTGTGCTCAAGCTTGGTTGCCAATGAGGTTACAGTCCGTTCAAGTTTATTGAGAGTATCAGAAACTTCTTGAAGAGTCACCTCTTGTGGTTCTTCATCGTTACTCGTTTATGACATCCTGAAACAATCAGATTTAAAAGGTAAAAAGCAAAAGAAAACTAGAAATATCACTAAACACTCCAAGAATAAATATTTAGTTAGGAAAGTAAACCAATCTCGGGCTCTTTAAACACCTTCCTGCCACAAGTCAACAAGTTACAATCGAAGTTTAATCCTAACAATGAGTCCTGATTGTACTAGGAGTCCAATGAAAGGCTTGACACCAATTGAATATAGTTGCAAGAAAGAAGGATTGTAATGCAACTTTTAGTCCTACTCAGACCAGAAAAGAGAAGGTGTTAAATTGCGTAATAGAAGAAAGAAAAAACAAAACAAAGGAACTTAAGAAAATAAGAGAATAAAAAAATTAGTAGAGAAAGATGATAACCCAAAAACCCAGAAACAACTTGAAGGAAGAAATCCAATGTTGAATCCACTTCAATGTGATGCTTGTGGTGGTTGATGGCTAGGTATGAGCTTTCTCACTTTTCTTTCTTCTTTTTTTATTTCTTTCTCTTTTTTTCTTTTTACAAGGTAAATAAACTGAAAATAGCGAAAATTGAAGAAAAAATAATGAAAATAGGGTTAAAGTAGGGAAAACCCTAATTTTGCTAAAACTTTATCCACTTCGTTCGAGATGTTCCCAAATTCCAAAAATTCTGAAATTTTGTGTGGTGACTCCTCCAATGGTTTAGATCTGATCTGGAAATTTTCAGCTCAAAATTCACTCGTTTGGTTTTGACGAATTTTCCCTAATTTTTGAGTTTTTTTCCCAAAAATGCCAAAATTCTTGCCAAGAATCGTCCCAAATCTGATACCAAATGATAGAGCAGCACAATCTTGGATTTGGAAGCCTTTAATCAAGTTGTAGCAAGAACCAGGAGCTCTAGACTCAATCAAGAAAAGTATGGGCAGGTCTGAAAATTCAAGAGAAAAGAGAAGGGTTTTTCTTGAAAATTTCAGATTCGAGGCTGGAAAATTGAAGAAAGAAATACAATATGAAGAATTAGATGATAAGAAATAAGAATATAAATAAAAAGATGAAAAAAGATTAAGAAGAAGATAGGTAAAACAAATATGAAAATTCCAGCTTTTTTTATGGAATTATGGAAGATGGTGTGAAGATTGAAGATGAAGATGGCTTGCGAATTGTTGATTTTGTTTTGTCCTCGGCACCCTCTTAGACTCAATTATCTAAGCAAGCAACCTCAAGCGGCTCTAACCCACCCTCCTAGACGCGATTATCTAAGCAAGCAAGAGTGTGAAGATGATCTCCCTCACAAGAACTCGTCGAACTTATGTTGAATAAGACTTCGAAGGCACAAGTAATCAGCACTTGCAAAAACAAACTCACTAAATATTTTATAAATCAAAGAAATCTCACTTACAATGATGGAGGCTTTATCCTTTTATAGGTGAAGGATAGACATAGTAATTTAACTTCTACTAAAACAAGGAAAACCTAATCTAATTAAAAATAATAAAAAATAACAGCCTTTAAACTCCTTGTGCTTGTGTGGCAAGGAATAGGGTGATAAGGCAAGTGATAAGCTAATAAGGGCTGGGTGGCTGGTTCCTAAAGCATATAAAACCCTAAAAACATCAATTTAAATGATAATAAATATATTGGGCTAAGTTTAATTCGTCTAAAGCCTTATATGTTAGCTTTTGGGCTGAATTTTACAAAATCCCGTAATAATCTCGTATCAAGTTTTATGCATGCGTAGTTGTTGCGCGTAATAAGTGCTCCGCAATTCTGCAAGTGTACACGTCGCAAGTTATAGTATAAAAGATATCGTCTCCATAGGGATTGGTGCCACTTCAAGAATCTAATCTCCTGCACTGTAAAAAGTAAAAGAACACAAGTAGAAGATTATAGGAGTTTTAACTAACAACTAAACTAGAAAGCAATAAAGTAAAAGAAGATGTAATTAAATGAGAGAGAATAGGCCAGGTTATCGTGAGTTGAGGTGTGATAGCCGATTGGATCGTCTTGGTAAAAGAGTGCAAGGGCAACTCAGTTGTCGTGGCAACTTGCGCAGCGGGGTTGCCTTGGCAACTAATCGATGGTTCCCTGGGCGGCTAGCTAGGCAACTACTTAGGCGGCTGGGAAACAACTTCAAGGTTCGGCAGAGCGTTCTTCAATGGTTTCTTCTTATCCCTAAGTCGAAACTCTAGCTATTTGTGCATGCCTTGATAATACATCGCTGCGTGAATCAAGGGTGAACAACAACCAATCTTGCACTCTTCTTAGCCGTTGAAATCCTTAACTTATCCCTAAGCCGGATTAATCTTCACCATCAATAGATTGCATAAAGACCATACTCATTCGTTTCTTGAATATAACTCTCTCGATATTAGATAAATAGATGAAGTTACGAGATCCTCTCCCAATTCACTCTCAAACAAGAATAAGAACCAAGAATGAGTAAACCTTGAATTGAAAGTGAAAACTCTTATTACCTAAACAAAATCCAATTGTTTCTCACAACCACAAAACACAATAACCTTAGCCAAATAGATTTAGTTCATGGCTAGGTTCCAAAGAAACACAAGACAAAGAATTCCTAGCATAAACCTAATGGGACAAGAAAGAAAAAGATGAAGAATGGTTGAAGCCTTGTCGAAATCTCTCCAAAGCCTTGTTGAAATCTCCCTTGCCTTTGTCAAAATTTCTCTCCTCTCTTCCCTTTGGAGTTGACGGCATGGTCTTTAATTTATAGGGCTAGGTCAAAGTCTTTTTTTGAGGAGGAAGTTAAGTTGGAATTAAATTATCTTTAAAGAATATAATTCTTTATTATAATTAAATTCCTTCTAGAACTTCTCCTATCTTCTTGGGACTTAATTTCTCTTTAACCTCTTCATGGAAATCAAACTCCTTTGGGATTTAACTTTGCTCCACGTCATCTTGGGCTTATCTAGCCATCAATTTCGACTACCATATCATCTTATTCCTTGTCAAAAATTGCCTTGGCAACTAGCTCGGCATCTCCTTCATGCATTGCCCTGGCAACTAGCTCGGCATCTCATTCATGCATTGCCCTGGCAACTAGTTCCAGCCTTGCTTTGGCAAGTGATTCTGCACACGTACACAAAAACACACCAAAACAGTATCTTTTTCCACAAAATTAAGCAAAATATGAAATCAAGCGTGTCCACCAAGGAAACAATGCAAACATGCATGAATGGCTAATAATGCAACTAATATGAGCCTAAGTCTAACAATAATATGAGTAAAAATGATATTAAAAATAGTACTTTTAGATACTTAACACACCCCCAAACTCAAACTATTGCTTGTCCTCAAGCAATGCAAACTAACAATTACCTGCCAAGACTTTAATCATCAAAGACATGCTTCAAACTTGAATTCAAACATCGGAACTGTGTCACAAAGTATGATCACCTTTTAATTTTTCGGATAGCACAAAAATTACCCGAAACCAAACTATAATGCTTGTGACAATGTGTGTGTGTAGTTGTGTACAAGTTGATTTTCAAGATTCTATGTGAATAATAGGCTTTTATCAATTTAATTACTGGGGCATTTATTTTTATTTTCGCTAGAGCCAATTTCGGGCACCTCTAGCAAAGTAAGCAATTTCTTATTTTATTTTAGCTAAAGCCAATTTCAGGCACCTCTAGCGATTCTTTAATGTGCATTAACTACTAGAGCCAGTTTCAGGCACCTCTAGCAAGAAAAGTGCATTTACTACTAGAGTCAGTTTCGGGCACCTCTAGCAAGAAATTAACTTTTAATTTTCAATTTTAAATTTACCCAAATTTTAAGCAACCTAAGTTCACTAAGTTTCTTTCAATCAACAAGCCACAACCGTGTAAAACAAATTCAGCATCATAGTAAAATTCTAAGTTCTTTTCATGCAATCCTAAAATTAAAGGTTCTTTCAATTAAGTGCAGTGGCAAAAATTCATCATTGGAAATTCAACAAGTCTTAAGCAATTAAATCCAATTAAAGGCATGGCAAGTAACATATGCAACCTATATGTGATTGCTAAAGATGAATGCAACTAAACATGAGACTAACTAGAAACCAACACCCCCCAAACTCGAGAGAAGCATTGTCCTCAATGCACGTAAAAGTGAAACAAAATTTAAAAGAAACTAAATGAAATGAGTTAGTCAGAGAGGTCGTCACCCCGAGTGATAAGTTTTCTTCATGCCGTTTGCTTGATTCATATTCCGGTCGGTGGTTGAATGCTTGTGGTTGGTACCGCGTGAATAGCATTGCTTTGATTTGATCCCTGTTTGTCGAGGCAGGTTCACTTGCCTGGGCATCCGTAGTTACCGAAGCCATTGTTGTTGCCTGGGCATCGCCAGTTTCTGTTGCCGTGGCAACTGCTGAGGTAGTTGCCGGGTCATTATATGTTGTTGTTGTCGTGACAAGTAGTCGGCAGTGAATTTCCTTAGCGTGGTGGTGGTGAGTCTTGTTGTGGAAAAGAAAAGAAAACAAAGAAAACCTGGAAACTAAAGATAATGAAGAAAAAATAAAATAAAATATCTCCTAAAAGTTCCAAAAATAAACAAAGAAAAATAATCAAAAATAATAAAAAAATAGTTTGAAAAAAATAAAAAGAAAAAGAAAAATAAAAAGGAAATATCGAAAGGATAACATGCTCATGCATCTCCTAAGGTGACCACTTCTTTGTTACGTTCCACATGGGCACCGTTGTAGTGCTTCAATCTTTGTCCGTTGACTTTGAATTCATGTTCGTTAGTGACATACTTGATTATCACGGCACCATAAGAGAATGGTTTGACAACTTCGAATGGTCCCGACCATCTTGATTTTAGTTTTCCCGAGAAAAGTTTTAGCCGAGAATTGAATAAGAGAACTAGTTGCCCTGGCATGAATTGTCGCGGCAATAGTTTCTTGTCATGCCATTGCTTTGTTTTCTCCTTGTAGATTCATGCATTGTTATAGGCGAGTGCACGGAATTCTTCTATCTCGTTGAGGTCCAACAAACGCTTTTGTCCAGCACTTTCCCAATCCATATTCACGGTCTTGATTGCCCAATATGCCTTGTGTTCGATTTCCACTGACAGATGGCATGTTTTGCCATAGACAAGTCAGAAGGGGGACATACCTAAGGGTGTTTTGAATGCAGTGCGATATGCCCAAAGTGCATCATCTAGTCTTACTGACCAATCCTTCCTAGAGGGATTTACAACTTTCTCGAGTATACCCTTCAATTTTCGGTTGGAAATTTCTGCTTGTCCATTGGTTTATGGGTGATATGTCGTGGCAATCTTGTAAGATACACCAAAGCGTTGTAACATCTTGGCAATGAGTTTGTTGTCGAAGTGCTTGCCTTCATCACTGATAATTGCTCTCGGCATCCCAAACTGTGTAAATATATTTTTCTGCAAGAATCTTTGCACAGTCTTGGAATCGTTGTTGGGAACTACAACTGCCTCAACCCTTTTAGACACGTAGTCAACGGCAAGTAGAATGTAGAGGTTTCCGAATGAAGATGGGAAAGGTCCCATAAAATCAATCCCCCATACATCAAACGATTCCACCTCGATGATGTTTTGGAGTGGCATCTCATGTCGTCTAGAGATATTGCCCGTCCTTTGGTATCGATCACATTGCTTGTAAAACTCTTGGGCATCTTTGTATAGTGTTGACCAATACAAACCGGATTGCAAAACTTTGGCCGCGGTACGTGTTCCTCCAAAATGTCATCCATAGGGTGAAGAATGGCATTGCCGGAGTACATTCTGCTGCTCCTCTTCAGGGACACATCGACGTATAACCTAATCTGCACGTTGTTTAAACAAAAGAGGCTCGTCCCAAAAGTAATGCTTAGCATCATGACGGAATCGCTTCTTCCCTTGGTGAGTAAGGCCATAAGGTAAAATACCACAAACAAGGAAATTAACTAAATCCGCGTACCAGGGTATTGCCGAGGCATGTGCTGCCATGGTTGCCGAGGCGTGCGCGTCAAGAGTTGCTGAAGCGTCGAGGGTTGCCGAGGCATACGCATCCATGGTTGCCGAGGCGTGCGCATCCATGGTTGTCCAGGCATCTAACAGTTGCTCATCCGGGAATGCATCGCATATCTCTAAATCCGCGTCTTCCTCCCTATTGCGTTCTAAGCGTGATAAGTGATCGGCCACTTAATTTTATGTTCCTTTCTTGTCCTTAATTTCAATGTCAAACTCTTGTAAAAGCAATATCCAACGAATCAAACGAGGTTTGGCATCCTTTTTAGCAAATAGATACTTAATTGCCGAATGGTCCGTATGAACAATTACCTTTGTACCAATCAAATAGGATCGGAACTTGTCAAATGCGAAAACTACGGCTAGTAACTCTTTCTCCGTTGTTGTGTAATTCACTTGAGCACTATTAAGAGTTTTACTAGCGTAGTATATAACATGAAAGGTATTACCTGTGCGTTGGCATAGGACTGCTCTTACCACAAAATCACTTGCATCACACATGAGCTCAAAAGGTAGCGTCCAATCTGGTGGAATGATAATGGGTGCTGAGGCAAGCTTTTCCTTTAGGGTTTCGAATTCTTGGGTGCAAGAATCATCAAAATTGAAGACTTTATCATGTTCAAGGAAATTGCACATGGGTTTAGTAATTTTAGAAGAATTATGAATAAACCTCTTATAAAAACCTGCATGTCCAAGAAAGCTTCAGATTCCTTTAACCAAACTTGGTGGGGGTAATCTCTCGATCACGTCCACCTTGGCTTTGTCTACTTCAATTCCCTTGGATGAAATCTTGTGGCCAAGCACTATTCCTTCATCTACCATAAAATGGCACTTCTCCCAATTAAGGACTAAATCGGTTTCTTCACATCTTGCCAACACCTTCTCTAAATTGCCGAGGCAGTTGTCGAAGTCATTACCAAAAATGAAAAAATCATCCCTGAAGATCTCAAGGAAGTCTTCGACCATGTCTGAAAAGAGTGCCATCATGCATCTTTGGAAGGTTGCCGGGGCATTACACAATTCAAACGGCATCCTTCGGAAAGCATATGTACCGTATGGGCATGTGAAGGTTGTCTTTTCTTGATCTTCTGGTGCTATGGCAATTTAATTGTAACCTGAATAACCATCAAGAAAACAATAAAAGGGTTTACCTGCAAGACGGTCAAGCATTTGATCAATAAAGTGTAGTGGGAAGTGATCTTTCCTAGTGGATTTGTTTAGCTTTCGATAATCCATACAAACCCTCCAACCGGTCACAGTCCTGGTTGGAATGAGTTCATTGTTTTCATTACTTAACACCGTTATACCTCTCTTTTTCGGTACACATTGTACTGGACTTACCTATGTACTATCAGAGATAGGGTATATGATGCCGGCGTCAAGCCACTTGATGATTTCTTTCATTACAACCCCTTTCATGGCATGATTCAGTCTCCTCTGGGCCTCAATCGAAGGTTTGTGATCATCTTCCAACAAAATCTTGTGCATGCACACTGCCGGGCTAATTCCCTTCAAGTCGACAATTGTCCACCCTATTGCCTTGTTGTGTAGCATCAACATTTTGATCAGCTTCTTTTCCTGATCAGGATGTAACTTAGAGGAAATAATTACAGGCAATGTTTTACCGGTTCCCGAGTAAGCATATTTTAGTTGCTCTGGCAACTGTTTCAACTCAAGAATCGGTGGTTGTTCAATAGAGGGCTTTTCAAGCTTACCTTCCTTACCTGGGCAATCCAGTGGTTCAAAGTATGTACCTGGTCGACTGACTAACCAATTTTCCTCTTCTTGTTGTTCCTTATCGATCGATTCTTTATACTCCTCAGGTTCCTCTTGATCGTAATGTAGTTGCCGAGGTAAGTAAATTCCTCATCGAAGTTAAACTCTGCCGTGGCATGGAGAAGTTGGCATTCTTCCAGATCATCAGCATGCCTTAGTGTTCGGAACACATTTAGTTTAACTTGCTGGTCATTCACCCTCATTGTGATTTCTCCCTTTTCAACATCGATCAAGGTTCTCCCTGTTGCTAGGAAGGGTCTCCCGAGAATGATAGGTGCATGCCCATCTGCTTCACACTCCAAAACAATAAAGTCAGCGGGAAAAATAAATTTATCAACTTTTACCAGTATGTCTTCGATTTTTCCCTCTGGATGAACATAGGATATGTCAGCTAGCTGTAGCATAACTGTTGTAGGTCTTGCCTTCCCGATTCCTAGTTTCTGGAAAACTGATTTAGGCATCAAGTTTATGCTTGCTCCAAGGTCACATAACGCTTTCCCGACATAGTGGTTTCTAATGGAACAAGGTATTGTGAAACTTCTGGGATCCTTCAACTTGGGTGGCATGCGATTGTGCAACATGGCCATGCATCCCTCTGTTGCGGTAACTGTTTCAAACTTTTCTAGCCTTGTTCTCTTGGACACAATGTCTTTCAGAAACTTGGCATAGTTCGGCATTTGTTCAATCGCCTCAACCAATGGCAAGTTGATGTGGACTTGCTTTAGGATATCAAGTAACTTCTTGAATTGATATTCTTGCTTTTGTCGCTTCAACCTTTGTGGGAATGGTGGTGGAAGTCAAATACTTCGATCATTTCATTGGTCTGGAACTTGATTGACGGCATTGCCGAGGCAACTGGAGTTGCTGAGGCATTGTCAATTGGCGTTGTCGTGGCGTGCCTATCGTTGGTTGCCAAGGCATCCTTATCATCGGTTGCCGAGGCATGCTTATCTTGGTTGTCGCGGCAATTCCTGGTTCAGCATCTGAGGCTTTGCCGCTGAGTTCGTCTTGTTCTTTTAGTGGAGTTTTGTTTGATGAGCGAGCTTGAGCCTCTTTAAGTTGTTGGTCACTTCTAGTGGTGATCGCCTTACATTGCTCATGGCCAGTTCCTCTTGCGACTTCAGTACCGCTAGGTAAACCTCCTTGCGGTCTAGTATTCAGGTTTTGAGCAAATTGTCCGCCTTGATTTTCCAATGATTTGATTGCTGCCACTTGGATTTGCAATCTCATCTCGGTCTTGTTAATAAAAGCATCAGTTCTTTTTATGTAGTTACTATTCTCAGCCATATAAGATTCAGTTTTCAACATAAAATCGTTGAGAGAATTTTCCAAAGAACTAGATGTTGTCGGTTATTACTGCGACAACTATTGTCGTGGCATATTCTGCTGGAATCCCGATGCTTGTGCATTCTGATTGTGCTGGTTTAGAGCATTGTTGGGATTACTCCATGAAAAAATTGGGTGCTTCTTCCAAGCTGGATTGTATGTATTGGACATCACATTGTTGTTCCAGTTGTAATTCACCACATAAAAGCTGGATTCCAGATTCTACATACATTCAGAAGAATCATGGTTACAACCACATAACTCACAAAAGGAATCCATTACCTTGACTTCCTGTGTGTTGTTTGGTTTTTGCATGTTCTGGACCATCTTGGTTAGAGTGGCCAATTGTGCCGAAATTGAGTCTGCTGATCCCAGTTCATGTATTGTGGCTTGGTGTCTAACTCATCCTCTTCTAACAGATGGGAATTGATAATCATTCTTGGCAAACCTGTTTAGAATTTGCATTGCTTCCTCCGGTGACTTATCTAGGAGTATGTCGTTTGCCGAGGCATCTAGCATCATCCTTGTTGGTGTATTCACAACGTTGTAAAACATTGTTACTTGTGTCCACACTGGGAATCCGTGCAGGGCGCATTTGTGTAGAAGTTCTCTATATCGCTCCCAAGCCTCGTACATGGATTCATCATCTACCTACCGAAAAGAAGTAATTTCGTTACGAAGCTTATCAGTCAAGTTTGTAGGATTAAATCGAGCAAGGAAATCACGACAAAGATCGGTCCAAGATCCTATTGATCCGGCAGGAATACTATTCAACCATGCTTTTGCCCTATCCTTCAGTGAATAGGGGAATAATCTTAGTCGTAAAACATCGGGGGTGACTCCTTGTATTTTGAAAGAATTGCAAATCTCGATGAAAGATTTAAGATGTTTCCATGAATCTTCAGTTGCTGAGCCGCCAAATTGACCAATTGTGTTGATCATATTAAACATCACCGGTTTCAACTCAAAGTGGTCGGCTTCAATTTCAGGTGTGACAACTCCTGGATTAAGTCCTTCAAGATCTTCTTCAAGATAGTCTCGAATAGTTCTGTTTCGTGCAAGAATCACTCTTTCTTCTAATGGAACATCTTGGTTCATATTGCCATCTTGATTAGCCATTGCTACTCTTAACCTTCGTCTGAGTCTTTGCAAGGTTCGTTCGATTTTTGGATCAAAGGGATATTCTGGTGTAATCGGTCTCGCCCTGGTCATATACCAATGCAAAACCAAAGTTTGTTAGCCCTTTGAATCTTAAACAAGAAAAAAAGTGCAAGAAAATAAAAACAAAGTTGCTATTGCCAATCCCCGGTAACGGCGCCAAAAACTTGTTGCGCGTAATAAGTGCTCCGCAATTGTGCAAGTGTACACGTCGCAAGTTATAGTATAAAAGATATCGTCTCCACAGGGATTGGTGCCACTTCAAGAATCTAATCTCCTGCACTGTAAAAAGTAAAAGAACACAAGTAGAAGATTATAGGAGTTTTAACTAACAACTAAACTAGAAAGCAATAAAGTAAAAGAATATGTAATTAAATGAGAGAGAATAGGCCAGGTTATCGTGAGTTGATGAGTGATAGCCGATTGGATCGTCTTGGTAAAAGAGTGCAAGGGCAACTCAGTTGCCGTGGCAACTTGCGCAACAGGGTTGCCTTGGCAACTAATCGATGGTTGCCTGGGCGACTAGCTGGGCAACTACTTAGGCGGCTGGGCAGCAACTTCAAGGTTCGGCGGAGCGTTCTTTAATGGTTTCTTCTTATCCCTAAGTCGAAACTCTAGCTATTTGTTCATGCCTTGATAATACATCCCTGCGTGAATCAAGGGTGAACAACAACCAATCTTGTGTTCTTCTTAGCCATTGAAATCCTTAACTTATCCCTAAGCCGGATTAATCTTCACCATCAATAGATTGCATAAAGACCATACTCATTCGTTTCTTGAATCTAACTCTCCCGATATTAGATAAATATATGAAGTTACGAGATCCTCTCCCAAGTCACTCGCAAACAAGAATAAGAACCAAGAATGAGTAAACCTTGAATTGAAAGTGCAAACTCTTATTACCTAAACAAAATCCAATTGTTTCTCACAACCACAAAACACAATAACCTTAGCCAAATAGATTTAGTTCATGGCAAGGTTCCAAAGAAACACAAGACAAAGAATTCCTAGCATAAACCTAATGGGACAAGAAAGAAAAAGATGAAGAATGGTTGAAGCCTTGTCGAAATCTCTCCAAAGTCTTGTCGAAATCTCCCTTGCCTTTGTCGAAATTTCTCTCCTCTCTCCCCTTTGGAGTTGAAGGCATGGTCTTTAATTTATAGGGCCAGGTCAAAGTCTTTTTTTTAGGAGGAAGTTAAGTTGGAATTAAATTATCTTTAAAGAATATAATTCTTTATTATATTTAAATTCCTTCTAGAACTTCTCCTATCTTCCTGGGATTTAATTTCTCTTTAACCTCTTCAAGGAAATCAAACTCCTTTGGGATTTAACTTTGCTCCACGTCATCTAGGGCTTATCTAGTCATCAATTTCGACTACCATATCATCTTATTCCTTGTCGAAAATTACCCTGGCAACTAGCTCGGCATCTCCTTCATGCATTGCCCTGGCAACTAGTTCCAGCCTTGCTTTGGCAAGTGATTCTGCACATGACACAAAAACACACCAAAGCAGTATCTTTTTCCACAAAATTAAGCAAAATATGAAATCAAGCTTGTCCACCAAGGAAACAATGCAAACATGCATGAATGGCTAATAATGCAACTAATATGAGCCTAAGTCTAACAATAATATGAGTAAAAAGGGTAATAAAAATAGTACTTTTAGACACTTAATAACAGTATTTAGTAAATTGGACGTATCTTGAGTTCTTGATGTTCGATTGACGCATTTCAAGTTGTGTTGGAAAGGTAACTGAATGACGAACAATTTGTTAAAAGACAACTTGACCCAGAAATACCTGGATCCCATCCGAAAACTCGTCGCAAGTTGGATGACTTTCCAAACTTCACAAACAGATTCAATTTATTGTCCAAGATGCATCGTTTTTGACCTCCTATGCGTGCATTGTTTTGGCTTTTATTGTTTGCATCGAACAAATTCAGCTTCTTGTCCAATATTAGTAATTTGACCCCACTCATGCATGTATCATTCCCCCACTCCTCAAAAGGATTCATCCTGAATCTAAATCGGCAATGAGAGAACAATCATCAACTTCAATTGAAAAGGCTTCTTTGTTGTATGTGGAGTGATCTAATTGAGCTCCTCTCAATGGTTCAACAAAATCCTAAAAAGTAAGACAGCACTACTCGAACATTTGTAAGGATTAGTCAAAACAAAATCACTCGTCGCGTTCTTTTTCTTGTCTTTTTCTTTTGGGCTTTGTGTGACTTTTACCTCATATGTATTTTCACTCACCAAATTTGGGCCGTTAATTTGACTTTTTTCACTCTTGGCCTCTTTACTCTCAGTCTTTTGTATCTCACATCCCATATCCCTCTCACAAAAATTATCATCAATGTACAATTTCTGTAGAGGAGAAAGTGTTTCTAACGGAATGATAGGACAAGAATCAAATGAAAGGTTAGAATTACACTTACTTTCTTTGTGGGGAGGTGATGAGAGTATGGAAAGTGGACCTACTACTTCACATGAGGGATTAGAAGCATTGTCATGCTGTCTAATATGTTCATTATCACTATCCTCTTGTTTGAGTGTGTAGCGATGTCCTTTTTTGTTTTGTATCGCTAAAATAAAAACGTGGCTTTTCGAAGTGTTTTTTTGAAAGGTGTTCGTGATTCTTTGGATATAAAATATTTATTCTGTGGGGTTTTAAAATAAACCGTATTAAAAAATGGAGTCGCCACCGGCCACTTAGGTAGGCCGGACACCATAAAACCAGAGATTCAAAAAGACAGGTTTCGGGAGTCGGTTACGGATGGGGAAGGATTAGCACCCCCACACCGCCCATACCGCTTTATTAATATTGGATTTTCCGGATTAAAGTGACGATTATTTTAAAATTCGGTCATAATTGCGAATAAATTTTAAGGGCCCCGTTCTCTGAGAATAAACGCCCAACCACTATCACTACGCTTGATACTGGCCCCGTTTACGCTCGGATAAAAGGACTCCGCATTAACAAGTTATATCTCGATATGCAATCTTAATGGCAAAAACGTAAAACATGGCAAAATATAATAAATATTGACATACCTGAATACTAATTTAACATAAATGATATTCTAGACTAAATCATGTATATATACATATTATTCTAAATAATAGATAACAACAACTATAATATGTCAAAATAACAAGGCAGGAATAAGTACATATAGACGAACAAATATTTAAAAAAATGCATACTGGTAATAAAACATATTTCAACATATACGGGTCAACATATCGTATAAAAAGGGTAAATATATTAACATGTAGCCCTAAAAAAAACAAGAAAGCAAACACATATAAAATACAAAATACACCATGTACGAATCAACTAAAACATAACATGCTTAATATGAATAACCGGATAAAAGACGCATGACCATTATAATCTTAATACACATATATATGTAGACATAAAATACGAGTCATATACGAGGGACATAAAATAAAGTAAAATAATAGAATACATCAACATATACGATTATAATACGAACATTAGTATTTACAAAGAATACAGGACTAAAATGAAAGAAAAACAAAAGTCAGTGGCAGAAATTAAATAGCAATAATATGTAATTTAGGGACGAAATTGCGAAACAAACAAAACCTAAAAGGACCAGAATTGTAATTAGACCAAGGGGCAGACTCAAAGTGAAAAATTCAAAAACGCGGGATGGTTAAGGGCGTAATTTTACCATTCAGAAACTGATTCGGTGTAATTTAGGGACTAGATTGTAACCTTTTGAAAAATCAAGGGGACTGGAACTGTGATTATACCATGCGGCAAGACAAAAATGAAAATATTGAAAACGCGGTGGGATTAAGTGTGTAATTTACCCATTTAGCAAAATAAAAACAACTATAAAAGCCCCCCTTTAAGGCTGAAATCAAAATTTTTGCCATTTGTTTCATTTTCTGGTTTTTCATTTAGCCTAAGTTCATCTTTTTCTCTCGTTTGTTCTTATAATACCCAGAATCCGGCGGCCGGCCGCCGTATCCTCCGCCGCCGGCCGCCGCTAACCGGCGTCGACGAGCCTCCAAAATACACCAAAACAACCCCCTTGTCATCCTCAATACGAATCTTAGGTTGGATTCAGAGGATACCCCCTTATTTACCCTAGATCTAGGAAATACGAACCCAAAAAAAAGTTTCAAACCTAAAATATAACTACCAGGGGACCTTCCCCTCCCTTTAGTTCACCAGATCTGGCTTGTAGAAGCCGGAAGGCTTATCACTGAGGAAAGGAAGACTCACAAACGACGCCGGTAAGACTACTCTCCTCTTTTATTTCTGTTTTTTTTTCGTATATGCATGTAAAGAAAACAAGAAAGAAAAGGAGACAAAAATTTACCACTGGATTGTCTTTTGATTATCTTGGATGTTTACAACTTTCAGATTTTTTGTATTACAAGATCTTTGTTCTCCTTTTTTTGTTCTTACTCTCGTTTTTTTTTTTCATTTTTCATCCCCTCGTTACAAAAGTTCCCCGTTTCATATATTATTGCCTCTGTTTTTGTTGCAAGTTGCATCTTCCTTTTTTCAGATCTGAACTGACACTTTTGCTTGTTGTCTTTGGCATAATCTGAACACGGGGACTGAATATCGGCGCGGTGGCGATATGGACATTCTGCCAGCGGCCAGACGCGTTCTCGGCCGTTAGATCAGATCTGATCTAACGGTCGAGATGGCTTGAAGAACGATCGGCCTGGATGAAGCCTCGATTTGATGAGACGGCTTCAGATTCCGCCACGTGGAGCTCCGCAGTCGAGGAGTCAGAACGCGTGGATCTTACGCGCACGTGGGATATTAAAGCGTCCGCGCGTGGACCACACGCGCGCGTGGCACTCGAACGATCCATACGTGTGGAACACGCGCCTGGCAGATATTTTTGACCTCCTGGTTGCATCGTGGTCGTTGGATCAGATCTTGATCCAACGGCCCACAGTTACCTGCACATTGTAATTAAATGGGATTCAGATTTGGGCCAAACGGGCCTTGTAATTGAACTTGTAATTGGACTTGGACTTCATTTTTATTTGGGTTTAATATGTATTTATTTTTTTCATTTTACCAGCCCAATAATATTAATAATAATATAATTATAACAGCAATACATGTATATACGAAAATGTATACTTATATTATACAATCATTAATTAATATAATATTCTAGTATACGTAAGTATAATCATACATATAATTAACATAACATCTATATATTAATCAAATACGCTTATACTCTAGATACATACGCGACATACATACGCCCCTAATACGTATACATAGCTTATACATGCACACACCACCTTATATTAGTAACATTCATATAATAAATATACATGCAATATTAATATATTTACAAGTGAAAATGAGTGATTACAGTTGCCCCTCTTTGCTTGTTCTCATGGAATGGGAAACAAAGCAAAGATTCATAAGCACTCATTTTTATCAGACTTCCCTATTTGTAGCCTTGGAAAAATGAATTCTTTTGGACATCTCCGCTCTTCCTTGGCTGAATCTTCAGGCTCGTAAGTTCTTCCTATATAGAGCTTCGTCACCTTCCGATCTTGGAGCTACAGGCTCTTCCTATATAGAACCCTTCGCTCTGACATCCCGAATGATGAGTCATTCCTTTCACTTTGAGACAATAAAGCTTGGAGTCCTTCCTATATAGAACTCTTTGCTTTCAACGCTGGTTTCTCCTGTATAAAACCTTTTGCGCCACTGATAGATTCTTATGACTGGGAGTTCTTCCTATATAGAACTGCTAGTCTTCAAATCCTGGAGCCTTCAGTCCTTCCTATATAGAACCTTTGGCGTCTGAAATCCCAGAGCTACAGGTTCTTCCTATATAAAACCTTTCACTCTAAGACAATGAAGCTCGGAGCCTTTCCTATATAAGACTCTTCGCTTTCGACACAACAGGTTTCCTATATAACCCTGTGTCATAGGTGAATTGCTTTGACTGGGAGTTCTTCCTATATAGAACTGCGAGTTTTCACCTTGGAGCCATCAGTCCTTCCTATATAGAACTTTTTGGCATCTGGAATCTCAGAGCTACAGGTTCTTCCTATATAGAATCTTTTACTCTAAGACAATGAAGCTCGGAGCCTTTCCTATATAAGACTCTTTGCTTTCGACACAACAGGTTTCCTATATAACCCTGTGTCATAGGTGAATTGCTTTGGTCGGGAGTTCTTCCTATATAGAATCATGAGTCTTCACCTTGGAGCCATCGATCCTTCCTATATAGAACTTTTTGGCATCTGGAATCTCAGAGCTACAGGTTCTTCCTATATAGAACCTTTTACTCTAAGATAATAAAGCTCGAAGCCCTTCCTATATAGAACTCTTCACTTTCGACACAACAGGATTTCCTATATAATCTTGCGTGTCATGGGTGAATTGCTTTGACTGGGAGTCCTTCCTATATAGAATCATGAAGTCTTCACCCCGAGTATCGGTTCTTCCTATATAGAACTTTCAGCTTTTCAAACCTCGAGAGAGAAGGATTCTTCTATATAGAACCTCTCTCTAGAGCTTGAAAACATGTGTCTTTTGTATGTAAAAACATTGTCTTCTCATTTGGGATTCACACCGTGATGGCCTTCGATGTCTCTTTGGATCTGCAGATACCTGTCTGAGACGAAAACAAAATGCTATGACAAATGAATGAATTGACATGCTCCTAATTCTAGTGATGTTTGACTATTCATGATGCATGAGAGTCAATCTCTGGGTGGGCTTGTTTTGGTCCTTATTTGATCTTGACGTCCGTTTTCTCTTTTCTTACGGGCATCGATACCCCGCTTCACTACCAGGTTCAACCATCTCAACCTTTCTTTTTCTCCAATTATGATTTGGAATTTTAAAGTGCCCTTTCGGGTTTTTACTTTAAAGAGAGTTTTTTTTAGGGGGTGCCCTTCTGGTTTTCACCCAAGAGATCTCTTTTGTTATCTCGTGTGCCTTCCTTGAATAGATAGGTCATGTGCCATTGGTCATCCTACTTGGTTGTTTAAAGCTTCTCACCTTCCCTAGTCATTATGTAGGGAACTGGAGAATGAAGTTAACATCGTTTTCTTTGATCACCTGCATTTTCGAGGTTAAATCACAGTAATGCTCCGAAATCTCTTGTTTCATTATAAGCCTATGTTATCTTATTTGACTGAAATTGACAAGAAGGCCAGGAATGGATGCTCAAAAACACGGTTATTACGATTAAGGGCTTCGAGATATCTTAAAAAGAAAGGTATGACACACATGAGTTAAGTATGAAAATACAAGATCCCTCATTATCTTCGATATGAATGATACATGACCCTGTCAACCGGTGTAGAATTTTTTGCCTGAAGCCTTCTCTTCACAATGTTCATGAAGATGCCCTTCTCTTCGGATATTCAACTTTTCAACTTACCCGAGCCGCCCTTTGCGGGTTTTCAACTCGAGTCCTTCCTTTGCTTCAAGACGCCCGGTTTCGGGTTTTCGTCCTGAGCTCTCCAATTTTTTTTTAGAGATAATATTTCTTGACGGCATCAGAATTTACGGGATTTTTCAGCTCGTCCCCGTCCATTTCTGTTAGGATCAGGGCTCCTCATGAGAAGGCCTTTTTTACAACGTACGGTCCTTCCCAGTTGGGCATCCATTTTCCTCGAGAATCTTTCTGGATAGGGAGGATTCTCTTGAGTACCAGATCCCCTTCTTTGAATTCTCTTGGGTGCACCTTTTTGTTGTAAGCCTGCACCATCCGCTTTTGGTACATCTGACCATGACAAATGGCCTTTAGTCTTTTTTCGTCAATGAGATTTAGCTGGTCGAATCTGGCCTGCACCCATTCAGCTTCTTCCAGTTTTACTTCGTTTAAGACCCGGAGGGACGGAATCTCTACCTCAATTGGGAGTCTTGCTTCGTACCATACACCAAGGAGTAGGGTGTTGCCCTGTTGATGTGCGAATGGACGTCCTATAGGCGAAAAGGGCAAAAGGCAACTTCTCATGCCAATCCCTGTAGGTATCCGTAGTCTTCGCTATGATCTTCTTTATATTCTTGTTTGCCGCTTCCACTGCTCCATTCATTTTAGGACGATAGACTGTGGAATTATGGTGTGTTATCTTGAATTGAGTGCACACGTCCTTCATCATTTTGTTGTTCGGATTAGGCGTTGTCGGTGATGATCCTCTCTGGCAATCCGTATCGACATAATTTCCTTCTTTAAGAACTTACAAACTGTAGTCCTGGTGATATTGGCGTAAGACGCTGCCTCTACCCATTTAGTGAAGTAGTCTATGGCGACCAAAATGAAACGGTGCCCATTGGAGGCTTTCGGATGGATTTGCCCGATGACGTCCATGCCCCATGCTGCGAAAGGCCACGGAGAATTCATGGTGTGTAGAGGCGATGGGGGTGCATGAATCTTGTCAGCGTAAATTTGGCATTTGTGGCATTTCCTGGCGTAATCGATGCAATCTCCCTCCATGGTCAACCAGAAATAACCGTATCTCATAATTTTCTGGGCTATGGACAGCCCGTTGGCGTGCGTTCCACAGATCCCGTCATGTACTTCAGCTAAGATTTCTTTCGCCTCCCGGGCATCCACACATCTCAGCAATGTTTGATCATGACTTCTCCTATATAGGATTTCCCCATCTAGGATATATTTTGTTGCCATTTTTCTGAGCGCTTTTCTGTCATTGTCGTTTGCCCCTTCTGGATACTTTTGAAGCTTGACATATTGCAGGATGTCATAGTACCATGGATTTACGTCAATCTCTTCCTGTATATTACAACAATGAGCAGGTTTTTCAAACGTCTGCATCTCAATGGGCTTCATTTCTGCCCCGGTGTTTGTTTTAAACATGGATGCCAAGGTTGCCAATGCATCTGCCATCTGATTTTCTTCTCGGGGTAGGTAATTGAAGCTGACCTTTTCGAACTCTTTGACGAGCTCTTGGATCCATTCGTGATATTTGACCAACCGGTCTCTCGGTTTCCCACTCCCTGCGCAATTGGTAAATGACTAAGGACGAATCTCCGAACACTCGAAGTTCCTTAACCTTTCTTTCGATGGCTGAGTTCAGTCCCATGATGCAAGCTCGTATTCAGCTATATTGTTTGTGCAGAAGAATTCCAATCTGCTGGTGAAAGGATAATTGACGTCCTCGGGTGAAATTAGCACGCCCTATCCCATGTCCGAGGGCGTTGGAGGCTCCATCAAGTAAAGTTTCCATGATTTATCATCCAAACCTCTTCTTGGTTGTAATGCACATCAGGTCTTCGTCGGGAAACTAAAGTTCAATGCCTCATAGTCATCAAAAGCACGACTAGCCAGAAATCTGCTCACGGCACTCCCTTTACAGACTTTCGATTAACATATACGATGACGAATTCGGATAAGAGCATACGCCATCAGGCCATCCTTCCCGTTAGTACCGGCGCTTCCATTAAGAACTTTAATGGGTCTAGCTTGGATATCAACCAGGTAGTATGGTATAACATGTCTTTGTCGAGCCGCTTGGTAGCCCAAACTAGAGCACAACACGGCTTCTGATCCTTTGGCGGGTACCGTGTTTCGCAATCATTGAATTTCCTGATTAGGTAATAGATGGCTTGCTCTTTTTTTCTTGACTCATCGTGTTGCCCCAGTACACATCCCATTGAATTTTCGAAGACTGTTAAGTAGAGAATTAGTGGTCGACAGTCATGGTGCGACTAAAATTGGAGCATTTGTCGTACTTTTTGATCTTTTCTAGGGCTTTTTGACATTCTTCATCCCATACGCCAGGATTATTTTTTCTAAGAAGTCTGAAGACCGGGTCGCATTGATTGGTTAATTGGGAAATGAAACGAGAGATATAATTCAGCCTCCCCAGGAAACCGCGGACTTCCTTCTACGTGCGGGGTGGTGAAAGGTCCTGGATGGCTTTCACTTTATCCGGATCAATCTCAATCCCTCTTTCGCTTACTACGAACCCTAAGAGTTTTCCAGAAGTAACGGCGAAGGTACACTTGGCAGGATTGAGCCTCAGTTGGTACTTCCGTAGTCTTTGGAATAGTTTTCTCAAGTTCTGTAGGTGCTCTTCCTCTGTTCGGGATTTGGAAATCATATCATCCACGTATACTTCTATTTCTTTGTGCATCATGTCATGGAAGAGAGTCACCATTGTTCTTTGGTATGTTGCCCCTGCGTTCTTTAGTCCAAATGGCATCACTTGATAACAAAAAGTACCCCACATGGTTATGAATGTGGTTTTCTCCATGTCGTTAGGATCCATCTTTCTTTGGTACTGGTACAATGTTTGCAACCCACTCGGGGTATTTGGCTACCTCCAAGAATCCAGCATCAAATTGCTTTTTCACTTCTTCTCGGATTTTTAACAACATCTCTGGCCTCATTCTCCGAAGTTTTTGTTGTACTGGTTTGCACTCCGATTTTGTTGGCAATTTGTGCACCACTATGTCGGTATTCAACCCCAGCATATCTTGATAAGTCCAGGCGAAAACATCCTTGAATTCCTGAAGTAGGGCTATCAGTTCATGCTTGGTTTTTGAGGAAATAGTTGTTCCTATTTTTATTTCTTTTCTCGCTTCTTCAGTCCCCAAGTTGACAATTTCTGTTTCTTCTTGGTGGGGCATAATCTGCCTTTCTTCGTCGTCCACCATTCTCTTTAACTCTTCCGGGACCTCAATTTCTATTTTATCATATTCTTCCTCAATTTCCTCTGAGACCTCAGGGCATTCGAAATTTACTCCAGGATTGGATCCGGTATCATTCATATCGTCAATCATGAGCGACCTGCAATAAATGAGAATGAATTGTATTGGGAAAGAGACGGCTTTACATGAAGGGAATGAATATGAAGAATGCATGAATGGAATAAATGAGACTTTGGTCATTTTTAAGAAAGTGGGGATATTTTCATTTCAATCAAAAAGTTAACATAGGTGCCCCATACAAGAGATCCCAATAGTTTATGGGCAAAAACAAAAGGTTGATTCGGAGCATTACTCTGATCTATTCCTAAAAACTACAGGTAGATCAATGCAGCTCTAGTTATCGAGTGTTTCCCCGGGATGGCAAGGGCGGATGTTGGTCAACATTTTGCTACCTCGGTCCTTTTCAGCTATCATGTTGATGTACATCCCTTCAAATGATTTACTGAGTATTTCCTCCTGGTTAAGTTCATCATTTTTCTTCATTGCCTCTCCAATATCTTGACTGGCTTGTAGGAACCCTCCGGAGATGAAAGTGGCTTTCAAACTAGGAAAGGACATCGACCTCCACGGAATGTCTTCTCCTTTAGATCTGGCTTTTCTTTGCTCCTCCTTTCTCTTATATTCCTCTTTCTTCTGTTGGACATTTGGTTGGTAACCCAGCCCGAAACGATCCTTCTTGGTTATCATATTCTTGGGTCTCAGGTTTCCTTGTAATTTCTTCCTCAGCCCTTTTCCTATTTTGGCTCCTCGCCCCCAGAGTTTTGCTGACGGTCATCTTGGTACAATTAGATAACCTGGGTAGGGGATCCGACTTCCTTCTAAAACGAATGTGGCATTTACTAGTTCCAATGCTCGGAACGAGCATTCCGCAGCATCTTCATCATTTTGAATGTAGGGGGTATCTGATGTCACCGAAGCAACAAATTCATGCTCTGCCTCTACTGTGACCAATTTGCCTTCAACTACAAATTTTAATTTTTGATGCAATGATGATGGGACAACTCCTACGGAGTGGATCCACGGTCTTCCCAACAAGCAGCTGTAAGATGGTTTTATATCCATCACCACAAAATCGATCACATATTCGGTTGGTCCGATCAATAGGGGCACCTCAATTTTCCCCATTGTTCCTTTTTTTTGCGTACCATCAAAGGCTCTTACCGAGTTGTGGCGGGGCTTTAGGTGCGAACCATCTATTTGGCAATTTTTGCGGGGTTACCATAGGCAAGACATTCAATGCTGACCCGTTGTCGATCAAGACTCTGGTAATACATACCCTTTACGAGTGTGTAGTGATGTTAAGGGCTTTGGTTGATCCATTCCTCCTCCCTCGGGATCTCATCATCACTGAACGTGATATGATTATAAGCGATAATATGCCCCACTATCATGTCCAGGTTTGATACAGAAATGTCTTGGGGCACAAAAGTTTGATTCAGCACTTTTAATAGCGTCTCCCGATGCTTCTCTGAACTCAAGAGTAACTCCAGCACTGTGATCCTGGCCGGTTGTTTTCGTAATTGTTCCACTACGCTGTACTCGCTATGTCTCAAGAACTTTAGAAATTCTTTGGCACGGGCCTCGATTCGGTTCATTTATCTTTTGGGGAGGTTCTTCTCCAAATATCTGCATAGGGCTAACTGCTGTACTCTTCCCCCTATCTTTTCAGCCGCTTTCAAAGCCTCGGAGGAATAACATCGGCTGCTCCTTGTGAAATGGCCTGCCTCACCAACGTTCACATCGTTCTGGCTTTGTTGGTCTTCCAGCGTAGGCTCTTTTACCTGTTCATGTTCTGATTTTTCTGGCGTGGTCACATTTACAGCATAATTCCAGGGAATTTGTCGCATATCTTTGAATGGGAATGGAGATGGTGCTGAAATGATGATCTTGGGATTTATTTTGCTGGTTTCTCCTTGGGAGACACCTGCATTTCCTGTCCTGGGAGAGATGATAAAAGGTCTATCTTTCCCGTATTTAGTTTTGGGGCTATCTGTCATGTGTACGTCTGATCCCTTCCCCATGGGCTCCTCAAAGAATTCAATTTGTTTTTCATTCATCAATTTCTGCACCAATTTCTTGAACTCGTCACATTCTTGGATATCATGCCTTTCAATATGATGGAATTCGCAATACTCTCCACATTCCTTCTACCTTATTATCATGCCTTTGTTGTTCACGCGAGCCATGCATAATTGTTGAAATACCCACCGTAAAGGAGACTTGATTTCTGACACGTCATCCTTTATCCTCCTGGTAAAGCATTCTTCTATGACATTAACTCCTCTGCTCCCATGATTGGGTAGCGGGTTGTTGGCTACACTTGGCTCTTCAAACTTCAATATCCCAGAATCGATTAAATTCTGCACAAGCTTTTTGAAGGCAAGGCAATTCTCAGTGGGATGTCCAGGGGTACCGCCGTGATAGTCGCAATGTGTGCTTGGATTGTACCAAGGCGGGAAGGGCGGATTGACGGGCGTAACGATATATGGTCGGACCAGGTCTGCTTCATACAACTGGGAATAAAGCTCTGAGTATGAAACAGGTAGGGGTGAAAGTTCTCCTCTCTTTCTCTTTTCTGGTGACTCTCTCATCTCTTTGATTTGAATTTTGTGTTTTTCCCACAGGTGCTTGTGGCTGTGAGACTGTGAAGTTCTTCGGGGCGGTATAGGTGCTGGTGGTGTTTACTTCATTTCTCTTGTTGTACTTTCGAGACCCTTCCCCACCATCAATTCTGCCGCTCTTAATTGCGATTCGAGAGACTCCCAGTCTGATCAAGTCGGCAAAACACTGTGTTGTGTTATTAATGAGGCGGTCAAAGAGTGCCCCTTTCAGAGTATTGACAAATAATGGCGTGATTTCATGCTCCGGGATAGGTGGCTGGATTTGGGCGGCCACTTCTCTCCACCTTTGGGCATATTGTCGTAGGCTTTCATTGGACTTTTGCCCCATATTTTCTAACATAATTCTGCTAGGGATCATGTCTGTTACATGTTTGTATTGCTCGAAAAATGCTTTAGACAAATCTTTCCATGTCTTGACATTTGCCTTGCTCGGTGAGTGTACCAACGTAATGTATTTGCTCCATTAGACTATCCCCGAAACAATGGATCAGCAGCTTTTCGTCTTTATGGTAAGCCACCATTTTTCTACAATACATCGTTATGTGTGCAGAAGGACATGTGGTTCCATCATATTTATCGAACTCTGGCATTTTGAATTTTGGCGGCAAGACAAGATTAGACACTAGACTTAGGTCACTAGCGTCATTTCCTGATTCTTCATTTGATTGTAACGCTTTAATTTTTTCTTCCATGAGGCGAAATCTTTCTTCCCACTTTTTTTCTACCTCACTCCTGATCCTTTCGACCATGTTTAGGTCCAGCACTTCTTCTTCATAGAGTGCTTCAGTATCGAGGGGTTGAGTCTCAGGTGCCCCTATTTGAAAGCTGGAAGACATTCCTGCAGGGTCAATATACACCTTTCTAGCTTGGTTTGGTGCAGTTGGTTGAACCTTGAAGTGAGCCGGGGTACCTTCTGGCCCTGGAACATTTTCTCCTTCTACTCGTTTTCCAAGACTTTTTGCCAACAATGTAGTTATGTCAGATACTATAGATGTTTGTGACTGCGCAATCTGATCACTAAGGCTTCTCTGGGCCTCTTCAAGCCTTGACTCGAGCTCTCTTTGCCCTCTTTCTAGACTGATTATTCTTTCTTCCATGAGCTTTCTTTGTAGCCGGGTAAAGTATAGGTGATGAATGATTGCGGGTTAACTACATATAATGCCACAATATTCATATTGTTAATATGGTTGCAAAAAATAAATGCATGTACAATGATGCGAATGTTATGATGCAAATGCAAGAATGCATGCAGACAAGGTACTGATTCCGCTGGTAATCACCCTTTTGAACTACTTCCATGGGAATTAAAGGGTCTTGATTACAACAAAATTCGTGTTACAAAGTAAAGATCCCTAGTACAAAAGATCTAAATATAACACAGAGTCCTATAGATAGACTCTAGCTCTATCTCCTAACTTTCCAATTGCCTTGAGCAGCTTGAGGAACCTAGGAGCTTCTTCCATTCCCGGGGCTATAAAAGGTCGGAGTGTTTCAGCCTCGACAGCTAAATCATTTACATGTTTGGCGACTCGTTGTATGTCCACCATTAGGTTTGCGTAGTACTGGTCTCTGTCCTGTACCATTCGGCAGCGTCGCGTAATCTCTTCTGCCAATAGGTGTCCCCTCCGGCTGCAGCTTCCTCGAACACATTAATTCTTTCCTTGTAATCCTCCACAATTGCTTCGAGGGACCCAATCCGTGCTTGTAACACACCCACCTCTTGTTCTCTTTCCTGCAGCTCAGCGAAGTTATTCCTGCGGCAGTACATTCGAAGTGAGTGTTCGACTTCCGCCACCTTTCCTTTTAATTCATCGTTTTGACTTTGGCTTTGCTCCAACCTCTGAATAGTGTCATCGTACAGTTTCTGCATTTCTAACAGTCTGTTTCGGCTATTCATGGATTTTCTTTTCCATACGGCGACACTTTCTCTCTCATGATGGACAGCTTGTTTTCCCTTGTTGATTTCTTGTCTGAATCTTTCTTTCTCTTGATCAATACCGTTTTTCTTCCTCCATAGCCAAACGGCAGCTTTCAATCTCTTTCTCGATCGCTCTTTTGTTAATTTCTCGTTCTTCTTCCATCAAACGGATGTCGTTCATTCTTTCTCTTTCCACAGCTACGAACTGACTCCGGCCGGCCTTTTGTATTTTTGCTTGTAACAGGAGGGCATCTTTTTGATAAAGAGTATTTTTGTCGCTTAAATCTGCATTCAATTTCTTCAATTGCCTAATGATCCCGTCTCGCTCATCAACTTCTAAGCTTGCCTTATAGAGCTCGGTCGCATGTTGGGTCTGTTGAATGTCCATTTTCCTTTTAACTTCTTCGAGTTCACTCCTTAAGATGTCGACTTCGGACGGTACCACCCTTGTAAGCTCTTCGAGTGACACTGCTGGTCCTTGATCAGATTCAGGAATCACATTATTAACCCTCAAATGTCTCCAAAGGTCATAATCTGGGGTAGTCATGTGCTCGGTATCTCCTTCCACCCTGATCCGGTAACAATGATCCCAGGCCCTCATGATGGTCTAAATTT
This sequence comes from Hibiscus mutabilis, assembly GCA_019671005.1. NCBI lineage: Eukaryota > Viridiplantae > Streptophyta > Magnoliopsida > Malvales > Malvaceae > Hibiscus > Hibiscus mutabilis. The sequence continues at coordinate 25,486,874 of CM033741.1, read as the reverse complement.
TTCCTTTGAACTCCCCTTTGAAAAGAAATTCAGTTTGGCTTAATCCGACGGTATGGGAATGAACTGTCGTGATCCGAACTGCCAAGACACTAAAAGCGGGGCACAAGCGATCCCTCCATGCAATCCCAACATCATCAGCCAGTTGAAGTCACCACAACTGTATAGAAAATAATTAACTTTACCGAGCCATGGGGCCCTCCATACTATGTCTTCATCTTGAATGTTCCTGAAGAACCTGGTCCACATTTTTGTTTTCAAATCCTCTCGACATTCCTTTGCTAAGTATTCTCGTAGAGGCGAAAAACCTTGGAAGGATATCCCCGGCAGGACTCATGTTGGCGTCTTCCACATGTGACTCTGAATCCATACTTGTAATAGCTGTGCGCAGCCTCGAAAACGTCCTTCTTCATGTTTCCGGCTAGCATTTAAAGAAATGAAAGTCTCGACCAAGATTGCTGGTACTGGGTTTGCTTTTCGTTTCACCCGCTCAAACAAATCCAGAATGGCTATGTCAATGTTCCCGAGTACTCTGGGAAAGATCACCAAGCCATATATTCCTAAAGCGAATAGGTCCATTTTCTTTGCCTCGTCTGGATGTGTTGATATGATGTCCCGAATACTCTCCCATGCAAAGACTGTATTATCTCCTCGGATTTGAAGGAGGCCACTAACCCAATCGTCACTCATTCCCGCAAAGGTTTTGAGTTTCGCAGTGTAATTCTGATTCCTTGGAGGCTTCGCGTAGATCCAATCTTCCTGGATATTTTTCTGGTTAAGTAAAGCAGTGTATTCTTCTGCCGTAGGCATCATGTCCTGCCCATTAAAGGTGAAGCAGCAAAAAGCCGGATTCCAGAACTGGACTATAGCTCGGAGTAGGGGCTGGTTAATCCGAACATATAACAGCTGTGCGATGTCGCCATAACTATTGCAGAACAGGTCTTGTAGTCTTCGGTCCCATCTTTCCCAAATGTTTTGAAGATCCCATAAGTCGTTTTGTTGGAGACTCACATAAGTGTATCCTGCTATTATGCGTTCGTTTGGCAAACTGTCTCCTTGGATTTTCTGATTGACTTCTGACCAATGTCTGACTGATAAATTAAGCTCTTCTTTCCTAAGACACTTTTTTTCCATGGTGAAAGACTTTCTGATCAGGCAAACCACTTGATTCAGTACCTTTATGCGATGCAAATGCAATGATGTATGAGAAAAAGAACAAAAAGCGAAAAGAAAACAAGTCAGTACCAGATAAAATTGATAAATATATAAATAAAATGACAAAATTAAACAGAATAAACACACAAAACAACCCTATTTATCCCGTCTAAAACCTAAGGTTATCCGCATGGCTCTAACAGGGTGGGTTTCTATGTTCTCTACATGCAGTTTTGGTTTTAGGAGGTACCCGAATTGTCCTCGCTGTCCTCTACTAAGAGTAGCAAGGCCCCCGATCATCACCCATTATAGGCTCCTTTCAACCGGGTTCAATTCAAGGGGACCCATTCGCTTATGCCAGTACGAAGGAACGATATCCTTACGAAAGCATAAGGTACTCGAGCCCCGAAGGTACTTGCTAGGCCCATACGGGAGAACGATATCTCCACGAAAGCATTAGCATTTCCCCCCCACTTAAAAAGACGGGTTTATATGCCATATTTTAAATGCGTTAAAATAAACGCGCAATTATGACCGAATGTTAATTTAATAGTCACCTTAATCCGGAACTTCCAATATTAATAAAGCGGTAATTATTTTAAAAGCTTGACTCTCATTTGTTTTTTTCGAAAAAACAAAAAAAGTCCCTAGCGGAGTCGCCATCTGTAGCGATGTCCTTTTTTGTTTTGTATCGCTAAAATAAAAACGTGGCTTTTCGAAGTGTTTTTTTGAAAGGTGTTCATGATTCTTTGGATATAAAATATTTATTCCGTGGGGTTTTAAAATAAACCGTATTAGAAAATGGAGTCGCCACCGGCCACTTAGGTAGGTCGGACACCATAAAACCAGAGATTCAAAAAGACAGGGTTCGGGAGTCAGTTACGGATGGGGAAGGATTAGCACCCCCACACCGCCCAAAATTGGTACTTTAATAATTACCGCTTTATTAATATTGGATTTTCCGGATTAAAGTGACGATTATTTTAAAATTCGGTCATAATTGCGAATAAATTTTAAGGGCCCCGTTCTCCGAGAATAAACGCCCAACCACTATCACTACGCTTGATACTGGCCCCGTTTACGCTCGGATAAAAGGACTCCGCATTAACAAGTTATATCTCGATATGCAATCTTAATGGCAAAAACGTAAAACATGGCAAAATATAATAAATATTGACATACCTGAATACTAATTTAACATAAATGATATTCTAGACTAAAACATGTATATATACATATTATTCTAAATAATAGATAACAACAACTATAATATGTCAAAATAACAAGGCAGGAATAAGTACATATAGACGAACAAATATTTAAAAAAATGCATACTGGTAATAAAACATATTTCAACATATACGGGTCAACATATCGTATAAAAAGGGTAAATATATTAACATGTAGCCCTAAAAAAAACAAGAAAGCACACACATATAAAATACAAAATACACCATGTACGAATCAACTAAAACATAACATGCTTAATATGAATAACCGGATAAAAGACGCATGACCATTATAATCTTAATACACATATATATGTAGACATAAAATACGAGTCATATACGAGGGACATAAAATAAAGTAAAATAATAGAATACATCAACATATACGATTATAATACGAACATTAGTATTTACAAAGAATACAAGACTGAAATGAAAGAAAAACAAAAGGTGTGTAAATTAAAGAGCAATAATATGTAATTTAGGGACAAAATTGCGAAACAAACAAAACCTAAAAGGACCAGAATTGTAATTAGACCAAGGGGCAGACTCAAAGTGAAAAATTCAAAAACGCGGGATGGTTAAGGGCGTAATTTTACCATTCAGAAACTGATTCGGTGTAATTTAGGGACTAGATTGTAACCTTTTGAAAAATCAAAATGGAACGTGATTATACCATGCAGCAAGACAAAAATGAAAATATTGAAAACGCGGTGGGATTAAGTGTGTAATTTACCCATTTAGCAAAATAAAAACAACTATAAAAGCCCCCCTTTAAGGCCGAAATCAAAATTTCGGCCATTTGTTTCATTTTCTGGTTTTTCATTTAGCCTAAGTTCATCTTTTTCTCTCGTTTGTTCTTATAATACCCAGAATCCGGCGGCCGGCCGCCGTATCCTCCGCCGTTGGCCGCCGCTAACCGGCGCCGACGAGCCTCCAAAATACACCAAAACAACCCCCTTGTCGTCCTCAATACGAATCTTAGGTTGGATTCAGAGGATACCCCCTTATTTACCCTAGATCTAGGAAATACGAACCCAAAAAAAAGTTTCAAACCTAAAATATAACTACCAGGGGACCTTCCCCTCCCTTTAGTTCACCAGATCTGGCTTGTAGAAGCCGAAAAGCTTATCACTGAGGAAGGGAAGACTCACAAACGACGCCGGTAAGACTACTCTCCTCTTTTATTTCTGTTTTTTTTCGTATATGCATGTAAAGAAAACAAGAAAGAAAAGGAGACAAAAATTTACCACTGGATTGTCTTTTGATTATCTTGGATGTTTACAAGTTTCAGATTTTTTGTATTACAAGATCTCTGTTCTCCCTTTTTTGTTCTTACTCTCGTTTTTTTTTCATTTTTCATCCCCTCGTTACAAAAGTTCCATGTTTCATATATATTATTGCCTATGTTTTTGTTGCAAGTTGCATCTTCCTTTTTTCAGATCTGAACTGACACTTTTGCTTGTTGTCTTTCGCATAATCTGAACACGGGGACTGAATATCGGCGCGGTGGCGATATGGACATTCTGCCAGCGGCCAGACGCGTTCTCGGCCGTTAGATCAGATCTGATCTAACGGTCGAGATGGCTTGAAGAACGATCGGCCTGGATGAAGCCTCGATTTGATGAGACAGCTTCAGATTTCGCCACGTGGAGCTCCGCAGTCGAGGAGTCAGAACGCGTGGATCTTACGCGCGCGTGGGATATTAAAGCGTCTGCGCGTGGACCACACGCGCGCGTGGCACTCGAATGGTCCATACGTGTGGAACACGCGCCTGGCAGATATTTTTGACCTCCTGGTTGCATCGTGGCCGTTGGATCAGATCTTGATCCAACGGCCCACAGTTACCTGCACATTGTAATTAAATGGGATTCAGATTTGGGCTAAACGGGCCTTGTAATTGAACTTGTAATTGGACTTCATTTTTATTTGGGTTTAATATATATTTAATTTTTTCATTTTACCAGCCCAATAATATTAATAATAATATAATTATAACAGCAATACATGTATATACGAAAATGTATACTTATATTATACAATCATTAATTAATATAATATTCTAGTATACGTACGTATAATCATACATATAATTAACATAACATCTATATATTAATCAAATACGCTCATACTCTAGATACATACGCGACATACATACGCCCCTAATACGTATACATAGCTTATACATGCACACACCACCTTATATTAGTAACATTCATATAATAAATATACATGCAATATTAATATATTTACAAGTGAAAATGAGTGATTACAGAGTGTTTGTGTGTTTTCCGTCAACATGGGGATTTTTGTCTTGGTTTTGTCCAGTGACTTGGATGTTTCAATTTTCTGCTTTGGTCTACTTGAGTCGAGCAAAGGTTTAGAAGAATTAGATTGAGATAAAGGTTGAGTGGTACCTTTGTTATAGTGATAATTCTTCTGTCGATATCGTTTTTGATCTTTGATGCGCTTTTCGATTATCATGGCTAATTGGAATGCCTCTTGAAGGGTGCAGTAGGTTTTGAGTTTAAGTACCTCAAGAATGTTGTCATTGAGTCCGATAACAAACCTAGTCATTGTATCCTCTTCATCCTCTTGTATGTCGGCTTTTTGCATCAATGATTCCATCTCTTTGAGATACTCATCAACAGTTCTGCAGCCTTGTCGGATCCTTTGTAACTTTTGTTTGATCTCTCGTTGATATAATGGGGGAACAAATTGTTCTCGCATGACTTTTTAAGTTCTCCCCATGAGGTTATCTTGGCTTCTCTATTGAGACGCCGATTGCGGACCACCAAATGGATGCATATTCAGTGAACTCAATAGTCAACAGTGGAACTTGATCCTCTTCGAGACATTGATAATGCTTGAATAGAAGATCAACTTGATTTTCCCAGTCACAATAAGCATCAGGGTCATACCTTCCTTGAAAAGGTGGTACAGTGATCTTCGGTTTGGCTAAGGTGTTTGTTGCTCATCTTGGCTCTGTGCGAAGATTATGCCTATGTAGGGGTTTTGGCGTCTATTCTGAATGGGAACAAGATTTGGACGCCTAGGCTCTTCAGTATCGCTTGCAATAGCAGTGGTTTCTAATCTCCCACTAGTTTGAGTGATTGCTGTTACGGCTGTATCGGTGTGCTCCAGCTTGGTTGCCAATGAGGTTACAGTCCGTTCAAGTTTATTGAGAGTATTCGAAACTTCTTGAAGAGTCACCTCATGTGGTTCATCGTCGTTACTCGTTTCTGACATCCTGAAACACTCAGATTTAAAAGGTAAAAAGCAAAAGAAAACTAGAAATCTCACTAAACACTCCAAGAATAAATATTTAGTGAGGCAAGTAAACCGATCTCGTGCTCTTTAAAGATCTTCCTGCCACAAGTCAACAAGTTACAATGAAAGGCTTGACACCAATTAAATATAGTTGCAAGAAAGAAGGATTGTAATGCAACTTTTAGTCCTACTCACACCAGAAAAGAGAAGGTGTTAAATTGCGTAATAGAAGAAAGAAAAAGCAAAACAAAGGAACTTAAGAAACTAAGAGTAGAAAAAAATTAGTAGAGAAAGATGATAACCCAAAAACCCAGAAACAACTTGAAGGAAGAAATCCAATGTTGAATCCACTTCAATGTAATGCTTGTGGTTGTTGATGGCTAGGTATGAGCTTTCTCACTTTTCTTTATTCTTTTTTTATTTTTTCTCTTTTTTTTCTTTTTACAAGGTAAATAAACTGAAAATAACAAAAATTGAAGAAAAAAATAATGAAAATAGGGTTAAAGTAGGGGAAAATCCTAATTTTGCTGAAACATTATCCACTTCGTTTGAGATGTTCCCGAAGTCCAAAAATTCTGAAATTTTGTGTGGTGACTCCTCCAATGGTTTAGATCTGATCTAGAAATTTTCAGCTCAAAATTCACTCGTTTGGTTTTGACGAATTTTCCCTAATTTTCGAGTTTTTTCCCCAAAAACGCCAAAATTCTTGCCAAGAATCGTCCCAAATCTGATACCAAATGATAGAGTAGCGCAATCTTGGATTTGGAAGCCTTCAATCAAGTTGTAGCAAGAACTAGGAGCTCTAGACTCAATCAAGAAAAGTATGGGCAGATCTGAAAATTCAAGAGAAAAGAGAAGGGCTTTTTCTTGAAAATTTCAGATTCGAGGCTGGAAAATTAAAGAAAGAAAGACAAGATGAAGGATTAGATGATAAGAAATAAGCATATAAATAAAAAGATGAAAAAAGATTAAGAAGAAGATAGGTAAAACAAATCTGAAAATTCCATCTTTGTTTATGGAATTATGGAAGATGGTGTGAAGGTTGAAGATGAAGATGGCTTGCGAATTGTTGATGTTATTGTTGCGTGTGATAAGTGCTACGCAAATGTGCAAGTATACACGTCGCAAGTAATAAAGTGATATGAGTATCGAGTATCGTCTCCACAGGGATTGGTTTGGGCCACTTTGCTTAAGTTACTGCACTGAAAATAAAAACACAATTGATGATAGAGGTTTTAATTAACGAGAAAAGTAAAAGCAATAAACTAAAAGAATAGATGAAAGAAAAAGAGAGAGATAGGTCAGGTTATCGTGAGTTGAGGTGTGATAGCCGATTGGATCGTCTTGGTAAAAGAGTGCACGGGCAACTCAGTTGCCGTGGCAACTTGCACAACGGGGTTGCCTTGGCAACTAATCGATGGTTGCCTGGGCAACTAGTTGGGCAACAACTTGGGCGTCTGGGCAGCAACTTCAAGGATCGGCAGAGCGTTCTTCAATGGTTTCTTCTTATCCCTAAGTCGAAACTATAGCTACTTGTGCATGCCTTGATAATACATCCCTGCGTGAATCAAGGGTGAACAACAACCAATCTTGCGCTCCTCTTAGCCGTTGAAATCCTTAACTTATTCCTAAGCCGGATTAATCTTCACCATCAATAGATTGAATAAAGACCATACTCATTCGTTTCTTGAATCTAACTCTCCCGATATTAGATAAATAGATGAAGTTACGAGATCCTCTCCCAATTCACTCGCAAACAAGAATAAAAGCCAAGAATGAGTAAATCTTGAATAGAAAAGTGCAAACTCTTATTACCTAAACAAAATCCAATTGTTTCTCACAACAACAAAACACAATAACCCCAACCGATCAAGTTAGTTCATGGTTGGGTTCAAAAGATATACAAAGAATAATCCCCAAACCATGAATCTAATGGAAGCAAAGAAGAAGAAGTCGAAATTTCCCCTAATGCTCTCTTGTCGAAATTTCTCTATTTTTCTCTATATGGATTGTCGAAATCTCCTTGCTATTTATAGGGCTTAGGCCAAAGTCCTTCTTTGAGGAGGAGTTTAAGTTGGAATTAAATTATCTTTAAAGAATATAATTCTTTATTATAATTGTATTCCTACTAGAACTTCTCCTATCTTCTTTGAATTTAATTCTTCTTTAATCTCTGCATGGAAATCAAATTCCTTTGGGTTTGGGCTTTGCTCCACGTCATCTTGGGCTTGTATAATCATTAATTTCGACATCCCTATTGCATTTTCTCTTTGTCGACAATTGCCATGGCAACTGGCTCGGCGTCTCCTTCATGCATTGCCCTGGCAACTAGCTCGGCATATCCTCCATGCATTGCCCTGGCAACTAGCTCGGCATTGCTTTGGCAAGTGATCCTGCACATACATACACAAAAACACACCAAAGCAGCATCTTTTTCCATAAAAATCACCAAGTTATGTAATCAAGCTCAACAGTGGAAAGAAACATGAATTAATGCATGAATAACTAATTATGCAACTAATATGAGCTTAAGTCTAACAATAATATGAGTAAAAAGGGTAATAAAAATAGTACTTTTGAACACTTATCACGCCCCCAAACTCGAACTATTGCTTGTCCTCAAGCAATGCAAACTAACAATTACCTGCCAAGACTTTAATCATCAAAGACATGCTTCAAACTTGAATTCAAACCTCGGAACCATGGCACAAAGTATGATCACCTTTTAAATTTTCAGATAGCACAAAAATTTCCCGGAACAAAACTATAATGCTCGTGACATTATGTGTGCGTAGTTGTGTAGAAGTTGATTTTCAAGATTCTATGTGAACAATAGGCTTTTATCAATTTAATTGTCGGGGCATTTATTTTCATTTTCACTAGAGCCAATTTCGGGCACCTCTAGCAAAGTAAGCATTTTCTTATTTTATTTTAGTCGACTAGAGCCAATTTCGGGCACCTCTAGCGATTCTTTAATGTGCATTAACTACTAAAGCCAGTTTTGGGCACCTCTAGCAAGAAATTAACTTCTAATTTCCAATTTTAAATTTACCCAAATTTTAAGCAACCTAAGTTCACTAAGTTTCTTTGAATCAACAACCCACAACCGTGTAAAAAAAATCAGCATCATAGTAAAATTCTAAGTTCTTTTCATGCAATCCTAAAATTAAAGGTTATTTCAATTAAGTGCAGTGGCAAAAATTCATCATTGGATATTCAACAAGTCTTAAGCAATTAAATCCAATTAAAGGCATGGCAAGTAACATATGCAACCTATATGTGATTACTAAAGATGAATGCAACTAAACATGAAACTAACTAGAAACTAACACCCCCCAAACTCGAGAGAAGCATTGTCCTCAATGCACGTAAAAGTGGAACAAAATTTAAAAGAAACTAAATGAAATGAGTTAGTCAGAGAGGTCGTCACCTCGAGTGATGAGTTTCCTTCGTGCCGTTTGCTTGATTCAATTTCCGGTCAGTGGTTGAATGCTTGTGGTTGGTACCGCATGAATAGCATTGCTTTGATTTGATCCATGTTTGCCGATGCAGGTTTACTTGCATGTGCATCAGTAGTTGCCGAAGCCATTGTTGTTGCCTGGGCATCGCCAGTTTCTGTTGTGGTTGTTGTGGCAAGTAGTCGGTAGTGAATTTCCTTAGCATGGTGTTTGTGAGTCTTGTTGTGGAAAAGAAAACCTGGAAACTAAAAATAATGAAGAAAAATAAAATATATCCTAAAAAATAAGAGAAAAAATAACAAAAAATAATAGAACAAAATAGTTCAAAAAATAAAAATAAATGTATCAGTAGTTGCCGTGGCGTCGAGGGTTGCCGAGGCGTGCACATCCATGGTTGCCGAGGCGTCAGGGGTTGCTGAGGCGTGCGTATCAGGAGTTGCTGCGGTGTTGAAGGTTGCCGTTTTTGATACTTCTTATAGTCCATCTGCACCCTCCATCGGGTGATAATATTGCCCAAAAAGAGTTTGGCCAATGTGCTTGCCAGTACTCCCTTTTGCGTTACCAGGGTGGAGGTGTCTTTCTTCTTTGTTCGCTTGTAGTCCATGTATACTCTCCACCTTGCTACTATTCCTGAAGGCACAAATATATTAATAGGAAAAATTATATCCATTCTCAACCATTAAATTACCTCATTCTTGTCGACTTCTATCATGGTTGGATGTAGCCTTTGTTGTCGTGGCAATTGCTGCTCAAGCCAATTGTCGTGGCAATCAGTTGTCAAATTTTGCTTTAAGTCAAGGGAAGAATCAATTTTCTGAAGAGCTTTATGAATCCAAACACCTTTTTCTTTTGGCCTCTCAAACATCTCCATCAGTAGAGATTTCGATGGCTTCAAATCTACCAACCTTGGTTCCTCAAGACATACCTGCAATGGACGAGGTGAGTTTTTAAAGAATTCAAAAGGTTCAACTATTACCTGCTCATATTCCATTGGCAAAGTACTATCATCTCGTTGATCTTGCATGTGGTCGTGTAATTGCCGTGGCAATTGTAGATGAGAGAAATCTACAGATTCCTGCTTCAACATCAACGTTGTAACCTTCTGGCATTAGGTTCCTCAGAATTTGTTGTAGTATTGTTGTTCTTAGCTTCACCGAGTGTTGTCGCGGCATTGCTCTGTTCAGGCTCCTCAATCATTGTCGAGGCAATTTGTTGTTCAAGCTCATCATGTGTTGGGCAGTCTCTCGCATTGGCATCCTCTTGACTTTGAGGTTTTAGTTGTTCCTCACACATCAGAGAGATTTCTTTGCATTGCTCCTTATCCTCTTGCCTTAGGACGTCAGTATCCCTAGGAATGAATTGTTGGTGCATGTTATCCATGACATATGTAGATCTCCCCAATTGATCTTCTGAATCCCCTAAGGTTGCATCCCATTGAGTTATCCTCGTATCCATAGATTTTGATAGCTCTCGAATCTCTTCAATTGATCCGTCAAGTCTAGCCAATGAAGCTAGTAACGTTTCCTCCAAGCAATTGGAATGCTCTTGAAAAGGACTACATTGCCATGGCATATCTGTTGCTGCGGCAAAATTGTTATGGTAAAAAAATTTTGAGCTTGTTGACCATACCATAAAGAATTTTGCTGCTGGTTCCCTCTATGGTCCTCCATGTAGTTATATGCACCGAAAATGTGAGGGCAATTTTCAAACACATGATGTTCTCCACACATAGCACAAGATTTTTCCACAGTATAAGTTCTTTGGGCTTTTCTCGGTTGGTATAGGTAATCATCAAAGGGTGCAAGAAACTCTTGATTGGATTGATTCATATCTTCCAACATCATCTCTCGAATAGATTGGCTTTTATTTCCCGACATGTTGGCGTCCCTTAACTTGTAGCGCACCTAATTTTTTTTTGATAAAACAAACAAAAAGAAAAGTTAGTAAAACTAATAGAAAAAATTCAATAACAAAAACAACTAACACCAATTACCAATCCCTGGCAACGGCGCTAAAAACTTGTTGTGTGTGATAACTGCTACGCAAATGTGCAAGTATACACGTCGCAAGTAATAAAGTGATATGAGTATCGAGTATCGTCTCCACAGGGATTGGTTTGGGCCACTTTGCTTAAGTTACTGCACTGAAAATAAAAACACAATTGATGATAGAGGTTTTAATTAACGAGAAAAGTAAAAGCAATAAACTAAAAGAATAGATGAAAGAAAAAGAGAGAGATAGGTCAGGTTATCGTGAGTTGAGGTGTGGTAGCCGATTGGATCGTCTTGGTAAAAGAGTGCACGGGCAACTCAGTTGCCGTGGCAACTTGCACAACGGGGTTGCCTTGGCAACTAATCGATGGTTGCCTGGGCAACTAGTTGGGCAACTACTTGGGCGTCTGGGTAGCAACTTCAAGGTTCGGCAGAGCGTTCTTCAATGGTTTCTTCTTATCCCTAAGTCGAAACTCTGGCTACTTGTGCATGCCTTGAAAACACATCCCTGCGTGAATCAAGGGTGAACAACAACCAATCTTGCGCTCCTCTTAGCTGTTGAAATCCTTAACTTATTCCTAAGCCGGATTAATCTTCACCATCAATAGATTGAATAAAGACCATACTCATTCGTTTCTTGAATCTAACTCTCCCGATATTAGATAAATAGATGAAGTTACGAGATCCTCTCCCAATTCACTCGCAAACAAGAATAAAAGTCAAGAATGAGTAAATCTTGAATAGAAAAGTGCAAACTCTTATTACCTAAACAAAATCCAATTGTTTCTCACAACAACAAAACACAATAACCCCAACCGATCAAGTTAGTTCATGGTTGGGTTCAAAAGATATACAAAGAATAATCCCCAAACCATGAATCTAATGGAAGCAAAGAAGAAGAAGAAGTCGAAATTTCCCCTAATGCTCTCTTGTCGAAATTTCTCTATTTTTCTCTATATGGATTGTCGAAATCTCCTTGCTATTTATAGGGCTAGGCCAAAGTCCTTCTTTGAGGAGGAGTTTAAGTTGGAATTAAATTATCTTTAAAGAATATAATTCTTTATTATAATTGTATTCCTACTAGAACTTCTCCTATCTTCTTGGAATTTAATTCTTCTTTAATCTCTGCATGGAAATCAAATTCCTTTGGGTTTGGGCTTTGCTCCACGTCATCTTGGGCTTGTATAGTCATTAATTTCGACAACCCTATTGCATTTTCTCTTTGTCGACAATTGCCATGGCAACTGGCTCGGCGTCTCCTTCATGCATTGCCCTGGCAACTAGCTCGGCATATCCTTCAAGCATTGCCCTGGCAACTAGCTTGGCATTGCTTTGGCAAGTGATCCTGCACATACATACACAAAAACACACCAAAGCAGCATCTTTTTCCATAAAAATCACCAAGTTATGTAATCAAGCTCAACAGTGGAAAGAAACATGAATTAATGCATGAATAACTAATTATGCAACTAATATGAGCTTAAGTCTAACAATAATATGAGTAAAAAGGGTAATAAAAATAGTACTTTTGAACACTTATCACGCCCCCAAACTCGAACTATTGCTTGTCCTCAAGCAATGCAAACTAACAATTACCTACCAAGACTTTAATCATCAAAGACATGCTTCAAACTTGAATTCAAACCTCGGAACCATGGCACAAAGTATGATCACCTTTTAAATTTTTCAGATAGTACAAAAATTTCCCGGAACAAAACTATAATGATCGTGACAATGTGTGTGCGTAGTTGTGTACAAGTTGATTTTCAAGATTCTATGTGAACAATAGGCTTTTATCAATTTAATTGCCGGGGCATTTATTTTCATTTTCACTAGAACCAATTTCGGGCACCTCTAGCAAAGTAAGCAATTTCTTATTTTATTTTAGTCAACTAGAGCCAATTTCGGGCACCTCTAGCGATTCTTTAATGTGCATTAACTACTAGAGCCAGTTTTGGGCACCTCTAGCAAGAAATTAACTTTTAATTTTCAATTTTAAATTTACCCAAATTTTAAGCAACCTAAGTTCACTAAGTTTCTTTGAATCAACAACCCACAACCGTGTAAAAAAATCAGCATCATAGTAAAATTCTAAGTTCTTTCCATGCAATCCTAAAATTAAAGGTTATTTCAATTAAGTGCAGTGGCAAAAATTCATCATTGGATATTCAACAAGTCTTAAGCAATTAAATCCAATTAAAGGCATGGCAAGTAACATATGCAACCTATATGTGATTACTAAAGATGAATGCAACTAAACATGAAACTAACTAGAAACCAACACCCCCCCAAACTCGAGAGAAGCATTGTCCTCAATGCACGTAAAAGTGGAACAAAATTTAAAAGAAACTAAATGAAATGAGTTAGTCAGAGAGGTCGTCACCTCGAGTGATGAGTTTCCTTCGTGCCGTTTGCTTGATTCAATTTCTGGTTAGTGGTTGAATGCTTGTGGCTGGTACCGCATGAATAGCATTGCTTTGATTTGATCCATGTTTGCCGATGCAGGTTTACTTGCATGTGCATCAGTAGTTGCCGAAGCCATTGTTGTTGCCTGGGCATCGCCAGTTTCTGTTGTGGTTGCTGTGGCAAGTAGTCGGTAGTGAATTTCCTTAGCATGGTGTTTGTGAGTCTTGTTGTGGAAAAGAAAACCTGGAAACTAAAAATAATGAAGAAAAATAAAATATATCCTAAAAAATAAGGTGATCTAAGCATGGTGTTTGTAAGTCTTGTTGCCTGGGCATCGCCACCCTCCTAGACGCGATTATCTAAGCAAGCAAGAGTGTGAAGATGATCTCCCTCACAAGAACTCGTCGAACTTATGTTGAAGAAGACTTCAGAGGCACAAGTAATCAGCACTTGTAAAAACAAACTCACTAAATATTTTATAAATCAAAGAATTCTCCCTTAAAATGATGAAGGCTTCATCCTTTTATAGGTGAAGGATAGACAAAGTAATTTAACTTCTACTAAAACAAAGAAACCCTAATCTAATTAAAAATAATAAAAAAATAGCAGCCTTTAAACTCCTTGTGCTTGTGTGGCAAGGAATAGGGTGATAAGGCAAGTGATAAGCTGATAAGGACTGGGTGGCTGGTTCCTAAAGTATATAAAACCCTAAAAACATCAATTTAAATGATAATAAATATATTGGGCTAAGTTTAATTCGTCCAAAGCCTTATATGTTAGCTTTTGGGCTGAATTTTACAAAATCCCGTAATAATTCCGTATCTAGTTTTCTGCATGTGCAGTCTTCAGTAAATTGGACGTATCTTGAGTTATTGATGTCCGATTCACGCGTTTCAAGTTGCAATGGAAAGGTAACTGAATGACGGACAATTTGTTAGAAGACAACTTAACTCAGAAATGTCCGGATCCCATCCGAAAACTCGTCACAAGTTGGATGACTTTCCAGACTTCACAAACAGATTCAATTTCTTGTCCAAGATGCATCGTTTTTGACCTCCTATGCGTGCATTGTTTTGGCTTTTATTGTTTGCATCGAACAAATTCAGCTTCTTGTCCAATATTATTAGTTTGACCCTGCTCATGCATGTATCACTTAAGGTTCCTCAAATTTCTTATTCGAGTACTTAGATCTTAACAGTTAACCATTTATTTGTACTCGAACTCATTTGCCTTAAGCGGAAATTTATGGCACATTCAAATATAATTTCATGTATTAGCCAAAACCCACATCTATCATAAACAATGCCAAAGGTAGTAAAGTATTACCTTGATTCGGTGTTACATCGGGGAACTTTAAAACTTCCTTTGATCGCTCTCGAACCCAAATTTGAAGTCCACTAAAATCGAATACGTAGTCATAAAATCCTTCAATCAAACATAGCCATTAATCAGTCCTTATTCTTAAATCCATTGCTCTTTAAACTAAAAATCAAACACATATAAAAATTTAGGTTCAAGGTCAATTTCAGAGATTTTTGGGTTCCAATCTCACAAAACCAACTTCAGAAACGGACTCAAGACGTCGAAAAACATAAAATAGGAGTTTTCAAAAAATTTGACTTTTTGGTCAAAGTTAACGCTGACGTCAGAGGTCAATGATGATATCATGTCAACGGTCAATGTTGACGTCACTGAGTTGACTCAGGTTGGGTTGACTCGATTATTGAGTTAACTCAGGCGGGTTGACTCAGTTAATTGAGTTAACTCAAACGACTCAAGTCAACGGGTCGGGTCGAGTTGGTTCAAACTCGGGTCGGGTCAAATTGGGTCAGTTTGGGTAGAGTTGGTTTGGGCTGAATCAGATTGGACCGGGTTAGACCAAACTACATCAGACCATTTTACAGGTGAACCGATCACGGTGGCCGAAATTCACCTTGGCCAGCTCGTGGGTTTCACGCGCAGCCTTTCACGGCCAAAAATGGCCCAAAATAAACGTTTTTGGCCAGATTTCAACCTTATCTCAGCTAAACAACCCAAAAACATGTGAAATCAACTCGAAAAATGACCGAAGTTTACCTTTTTACCTATTCGGCTTAAACGCCGACAAAGGTCCTCTGAACTTCGAATCTCCAACTAGACGGCTGGGTTTTTGTCGCATTGAAGCCGTGAGCTCTAAACTGGTGACCGTTCCTTGAACGGCCAATTGGGGTGACCGAAAAACCCTAAAATCTTAAACGGGTTAGCCCTAGGTTCGCCGAACCTTTGATCCCAAATTGCCGACGAACGACGAGGCAACAGTGCGGGTGACCTTAGGGGTTTTGATCTAGCTTGTCCGGTGATCACAAGCGTGCCGGCGGTGACGCACACGGTGATACGGAAGCTAGGATCCAAAAATTACCTCAAAATCTAGGAATCCTCAAATCACAATTAATCTAGCAAACTCACTTATATGATCCGAGAAAACCCCAAACTCCACGTTCAGCAAACCGATAATAAAGCATGATCTTGATGTAGAAAACGAGATAGGATGAATTTGATGGTGGCGGTGTTGGATAGATTTGTCCTTGGCACCCTCCTAATCGCAATTGAATAGGCAAACACCTGTAAACGGCACGAAATTTGATGGTGGCGGTGTTGGATATTTTGTCCTCGGCACCCTCTTAGACGCGATTATCTAAGCAAGCAACCTCAAGCGGCTCTAACCCACCCTCCTAGATGCAATTACCTAGGCAAGCAAGAGTGTGAAGATGATCTCCATTACAAGAACTTGACGAACTTACGTTGAAGAAGACTTACGATCACGAAAAATAACAAGGCAAATCTATCTACCTTGAAAATAAAATGGCCCATGGCCAAAGGTTTTTGCAACTCATAAATTCATGATGTTGTTCTTATTAGTGAAGCAAATATGCCTTTAAATAGGCTACAAATGAAGAGTTCAACTTAAATTAGGAAAAGTAAAGATAATAATAAAATAAATAAACATATTTTATCTAACCTAAAAAACTAATAAATAAATAACAAATCTAATCCTAAATTATCTAAATATCTTCATAAAGAATCCTAGATTAAATTTAAGTACAAAAATCAATAAAATTATTGAAAATTCGTAATAAATAATATTTCCCGTGATAAAATCGTATAGAGATTTCTGCTCGCAAAGTCTTCACTAAAATGGACATAACTTGAGCTCCCGATGTCGGATTGATGAGTTCCAAGATGCGTTGGAAAGCTAAGAGACAGACGAATATGTTTGAAGAAGACATGTAGACTCAGAAGTGCCCAGATCCCATCCGAAAATTCGATGCAATTCGGCTGAAATTCCAGACTTATAAAACAGCTTCAACTCTTTGGCTACAATGCATCATTTTAGCCCCGCATACATGTATCATTCTCCCCCTGTTGAAAACGATTCGTCCCGAATCTTAAGAGTTGTTGATCACAACCTTCAAGTCTCTTGAGATGTCTCCAGGAATGAAATATTAAAACTATGATCTATATAGAGAATTATATATTTTTTTCTTTTTTCTCAACTACTAAAACAACAGTAAAAGATAATTGTTTCAAACACCTAAACCAAGGCTCTGATTACCAATTGATACGGAAGCTAGGATCCAAAAATTACCTCAAAATCTAGGAATCCTCAGATCACAATTAATCTAGCAAACTCACTTATATGATCCGAGAAAACCTCAAACTCCACGTTCAGCAAACCGATAATAAAGCATGATCTTGATGTAGAAAACGAGATACGATGAATTTGATGGTGGCGGTGTTGGATAGATTTGTCCTTGGCACCCTCCTAATCGCAATTGAATAGGCAAACACTTGCAAACGGCACGAATCTCTCCGATGAATGGATGATGACGAGATAGATGTTGTAGGATATTTTGTCCTCGGCACCCTCTTAGACGCGATTATCTAAGCAAGCAACCTTAAGCGGCTCTAACCCACCCTCCTAGATGCAATTACCTAGGCAAGCAAGAGTGTGAAGATGATCTCCATTACAAGAACTTGACGAACTTACGTTGAAGAAGACTTCTGATACGAAAAATAACAAGGCAAATCTATCTACCTTGAAAATAAAATGGCCCATGGCCAAAGGTTTTTGCAACTCATAAATTCATGATGTTGTTCTTATTAGTGAAGCAAATATGCCTTTAAATAAGCTACAAATGAAAAGTTCAACTTAAATTAGGAAAAGTAAATATAATAATAAAATAAATAAACATATTTTATCTAACCTAAAAAACTAATAAATAAATAACAAATCTAATCCTAAATCATCTAAATATCTTCATAAAGAATCCTAGATTAAATTTAAGTACAAATAATCAATAAAATTATTGAAAATTCGTAATAAATAATATTTCCCGTGATAAAATCGTATAGAGATTTCTGCTCGCACAGTCTTCACTAAAATGGACATAACTTGAGCTCCCGATGTCGGATTGATGCGTTCCAAGATGCGTTGGAAAGCTAAGAGACATACGAATATGTTTGAAGAAGACATGTAGACTCAGAAGTGCCCGGATTCCATCCGAAAATTCGATGCAAGTCGGCTGAAATTCCAGACTTATAAAACAGCTTCAACTCTTTGGCTACAATGCATCATTTTAGCCCCGCATATATGTATCACACGGCCTGGCGATGAGCTGGATAGGAGGGGTAGCCGAAATAGTTTGGTGAGAACAAAATCTAGGGGGCTTGGGTATTTTTTGTTCGAATATGAGGATATGAAAGGTCTCAGCCAATTTTATCATTTCCCACATACAGGAACCAGGTTTGTTTATCATTAAATTTAGGTAATCCCATAACAGAAATGAGCCTTGGCTCAACTGCTTCTATCACTTGCTTGTGCAGCCAAGGTCATGGGTTCAAACCCCCTTGGCTGCAAAATCCCCCTTTTACTTTATGTTCATTCATTCTTCTTTTTTTAACTAGGGTGTTACAACTATTTTGAAGGTATACTTATCTAATGATCATGATGCATTTATGCATATAAGGCATATTATGATAAACAGACAAGCATGAAAATCTTATGACATTGGCATAAAGTAAATAATTACTAATGCAATGTGAAAGTTGATGCATTGGCATATATCATGCTATATAAATATAGCCATGAAGTTGAATAAAGTTTAAATTATTGTTATTAATTTCCTTTATTGCCTCACTAAGTTCGTACTTAGCATGTGTTTGATTTTACACACGTAGGTAAATCAAGATGAGAGTGAGAAAAGCATTGCATCAATATTGGAAAGCTCAACATGTAATCACAGTAATGACATCCTAATTGAGGTTTGATTATTATTATAGTGACATGTATACTTGCTAAACCTATTTGAGTTGTGATTGGCCTTTAAAGTTTGTTATGGTTTCAAGATAATTGGCGTTTCTGGAATGATTCAAGGTTAAGAATAACTTTTGGTGATGAGTTGCATGCTAAGAAAATTACGATTATATTATTACCAGTAAAAGAAGATTTGATAGTAGCACTACTATTATTGCAGTATGAATCTAGTAAGGATTCTGCCTTATTCAATAATACGTCCCATAACAGGTTGGGATGTGTATTGATGTAATAAGGCTAATATAGTAGTTGATGTACTTAGCCAAAAGTCATTCTTTGACTTATAAGCATTAAATGCCCAATTACCTTTGGAAGAAAATAGTATATTGATTACATAGCTTCAGCTCAAATCTACTTTGACAAATCAGATCAAAGATTTATAGATGAAAGATAAGATATGTTTGGAAGGAATTCAGTAAGGTGAAAAGGGAAAATTTAAGATTTTGGTGTTAAGTCTAAAGGATGTTCATGTTATCAAGAGGTAATTTATATTCTAGATGATGATGAAAAGAGAACTAAGATGGTTTCGTTTTGACTAATCCTTACAAATGTTCGAGTAGTGCTGGCTTATTTTTTCAGGATTTTGTTGAACCATTGAGAGGAGCTCAATTAGATCACTCCACATACAACAAAAAAGCCTTTTCAATTGAAGTTAATGATTGTTCTCTCATTGACGATTTAGATTCGAGGAAGAATCCTTTTGAGGGTGGGGGAATGATACATGCATAAGCGGGGTCAAATTACTAATATTGGACAAGAAGCTGAATTTGTTTGATGCAAACAATAAAAGTCAAAACAGTGCACGCATAGGAGGTCAAAAACGATGCATCTTGGACAATAAATTGAATTTGTTTGTAAAGTCTGGAAAGTCAGCCAACTTTCGACGGGTTTTTGGATGGGATCCAGGCATTTCTGAGTCAAGTTGTCTTCTAACAAATTGTTCGTCATTCAGTTACCTTTCCAACGCATCTTGAAACTCATCAATCAGACATCAGGAACTCAAGATACGTCCAATTTACTGAAGACTGTGCATGCAGAAAACTGGATACGGGATTATTACGGGATTTTGTAAAATTCAGCCCAAAAGCTAACATATAAGGCTTTGGACGAATTAAACTTATCCTAATATATTTATTATCATTTAAATTGATGTTTTTAGGGTTTTATATACTTTAGGAACCAACCACCCACCCCTTATCAGCTTATAATTTGCCTTATCACCCTATTCCTTGCCACACAAGCACAAGGAGTTTAAAGGCTGTTATTTTTTTCTTATTTTTAATTAGATTAGGTTTTCCTTGTTTTAGTAGGAGTTAAATTACTTTGTCTATCCTTCACCTATAAAAGGATGAAGCCTCCATCATTGTAAGGGAGATTTTCTTTGATTTATGAAAAATTTAGTGAGTTTGCTTTTGCAAGTGCTGATTACTTGTGCCTTCGAAGTCTTCTTCAACATAAGTTCGACGAGTTCTTGTGAGGGAGATCATCTTCACACTCTTGCTTGCCTGGATAATCGTGTCTAGGAGGGTGGGTTAGAGCCGCTTGAGGTTGCTTGCTTAGATAATTGAGTCTAAGAGGGTGCCGAGGACAAAACAAAATCAACAATTCGCAAGCCATCTTCATCTTCAACCTTCACACCATCTTCCATAATTCCATAAACAAAGCTGGAATTTCCAGATTTGTTTTACCTATCTTCTTCTTAATCTTTTTTCATCTTTTTATTTATATTCTTATTTCTTATCATCTAATCCTTCATCTTGTCTTTCTTTCTTTAATTTTCCAGCCTCGAATTTAAAATTTTCAAGAAAAGCCCTTCTATTTTCTCTTGAATTTTCAGATCTACCCATACTTTCTTGATTGAGTCTAGAGCTCCTAGTTCTTGCTACAACTTGATTGAAGGCTTCCAAATCCAAGATTGCGCTACTCTATCATAAGAGGTGATTGAATCTGATTTGATTCAATTCAGGATATGGAGAATAAAGTAAAATAATAGTTCGAAGCAATCAAAATTGCTTTAGAATGATGGATATTATCTACTGATCTTGAAAGTAAAGATATTTATATGAAGTTAAGGATAAAGTATTCCGTAAAAGTTTCACCTTAGAAGAAGGTGTTATGGTTTGGACGAAAAAGGAAGTTGAGTCTGAGATTTATTGGGCTTTATAAGTGTTAGCAATAGTGCCCTAAGGCCTATTGTATGGACGTGATATTTTGATTATTGAATTTATTGTTATGATAAATTTGCATGCTTTTGTATCCTTGAATATTATTATTGTAAATATCCCTAATCAGTTATATTGTGGGAACAATAATAAGATAAAATTAGTATGAAGTTTGATAGATATTCATAAGATGAATATGTGAATGAGATTCAAATCAAATTCATATATATATTTGTTGAGAACAAATATTAGGATTGACTCGTCTTGAGATTAATACATGGATTAAAGTTATATATTAATCTTCAAACAATTGTGACATTAAATCCTTGGACCTGAAATTGCTACGGTTCTCAACATGATAACTATTATGTTTTGAGATAGTCAAACATTGTTTTTAATCGGACGATTATAAAGGTTATTATTGAACATAATAAGGAATCATGCAGTGAGATGTGAGTAATTAAGATGGAATTTATCCTTCTTAACATAAGAGAGATATCTTTGGGCCCCTCGATGATTGAGACTGAGAAATGCATGGTCGTGCTCAAATGAGTTGATAGAGATCAATGTCACTTGTTTAATCAGTTCAATTGGGCATCGGGAAACTAAAGATGGAACGATATAAGGTTAACATTTTCCATGCCTTATATTCTATCAAGATATCGTGAGATAAAAGGATTATGACATAAACTGAATTAAGGTTGTCTCGAATTATGAGCTTTTCATTTAACGTGGGTAGTCATAATGTCTTGCTAGAGGCCGCTTATGACTTGTAGAATAAAATGTGATTTTATCTACTGCCAACGTTAATTGAACCTATAGGGTCGCACACTAAGAATGGATAAGAATGGTTGTGGTTATTACTCCCAATAATAAATTTAAGATAATGTGATTATTTTAAATTATATTGAGAGAGATTATTTATTCGAATTTAAAGAAGTTAAATTCGTATTCTTGTAATAGAATATTTTACTTATTTTATTATTTTTACAAAAAATAATATTAAATAAATAATATTAAAGAATCTCATTATCTAGATTTGATTGGATTTAAATTCCATATTGGATAAGGAATCCATTTTTAATATATTATTTATTTATTTATTTATTTTAAATAAATAATATTATTAAATAAATCACATCATCTAGATTTTGGTTGAACTTGAATGCCTTATAAGATAAAGGAATTTATTTTATAATTTATTTAAAAGAGTTTTAATTAAATTATAATAAGTGAACTCAATCTAACCTCAATCAAGTCATATATATATGTATGTATGTATGTATGCCAAGGGGTTTTTTTAGGGTGATTTTCGAAAATAGCCACCAAACTTCAAAAACTAGATTTTCGAAATCTTGATTAGAACTAGCATTCTGATAGTCGTTCGTTGTCCATTCGCGTGTGGATACTTGTAGATGGCGGTCGTATTTCAGAAAGGCAGCGCCTCAACTCAACCGGATTCCTGAATCAAAATTAAGGTAATTCTCGATTTCCTCTTCGTACATTAATATGATAGCATGAGATCCTGGAAATTCTTCATAGGATATTTTTCCGTTGTGTTTATATGCCTGATTAGATTAGTTAATTTCCTATGAAACCTAACAGTGGCATCAAGAGCGACTTGCATATTCATATTAATTGTATGATCATTATAGTATGCATTATTAGATGTATGTTATTAGGGTTTGCGCGAACGATATAATTAATCAGGTTGTTTAAGGTGTTTGAAAGGTTAAATCAGTTTCTTTAAAGGATTTATTAAATATTGTTAATAATCCTAATACTGTTTCGCGATTAAAGAGTTTAATTGCTTGATTAGATCATAACAATATATGTATACCAATTATGACTGGCAGTGATTTTTGTATAAGCCTCTTGTGTAATTTGATTAGATTTTTTAATGCGATTAAACTGGATTCTGGCTTGTTCAAAAATTTGTTGATAAGATCAGTAAGTTTGAAATTTTTGGGGAAAAGTCTGTGTAGGGTTTATCTATGTGAAACACCTTATAAGATTAAAAGACTTAAGTAACACGCCTTAGTAACGACGTACGCTTTGTCAAATGTTCATGAGATGATTGTTTCTTGATTGTTTTGCTTGATGTATGGCATGGTGCGTAGTATGGCCTTTTAGAATTTTACAAAGGTTGTAAAGTTTTTAAATATGGCTTGTGTGTCGTTTTATTCATTGTAATACGACCTGCGTGTCATTTTATTTTATACGGCCTGCGTGCCATTTGAATTTTTGTAATCAAGACATAATTCTTACCACCATGGTGTTGGAGAAGCTAGATGATGATCCAAGGCGATAAATATATTGATCCAAGGCGATGAAGTCGTTTATTGTTTATGTTTATTTATTTTTAGGATAAGGCCATACTATGTCACGTATATTTATTTACATATATGTGATGCTATGTGAATGTTATTCCTTAGTAATTAAAATCAACAAGAACCCCTCACATAAAATTTAAGTTTTACATACCATCCAATTTTAAACACTTGTCAAGAATTTTATCACCTTAATGTAGGTTGTACCAAAGTAGGAGTACATTAGGTTACATTAGTAAGACAAGATGAGTAATAGTGTTGTTCACATGTTTAAAATGGTGTAGCTTAATTAGGTTATCAAAACGGTTTTGGACCTAATGGCATGAGATGAGATTTATGCATGTCGGGACATAAGATGTCAAAATCTCATAAATTTCTAAGAGTTGCGTAAGATGCAATTAGTAAGAGTTACTTACCTAAATAACTTCTTTTTAAGTGTCATGCTAAAGCTGACTTAAAGATAGAGAGAAATATAGATCTTAGCCCACTATATTATTAGTTTTGAGGGTTGTTAATAAAGTGGAAATCTTAAATTAGAATATCTTATCAAACTTTACATTATGTTGTAGATGACAACCAACAATTCTACTTTATCACTGCGATCGGTCCTTGAGAAGGAAAAACTTACCAGGTCTAACTTCCTTGACTAGTATCAAAATTTGAGAATTGTTCTCAAACAAGAAAGGAAGATTTATGTCCTAGATGAACCTTACCCTAAGGAACCAGAGAAAGACGCCTCTAAAGCTGATACAGAGGCTTATGAGAAGCATAAAAATGATTCTCTTGATGTTGCATGTTTGATGCTAGCTACCATGAGTTCTGAACTTCAGAAGGATCTAGAAAACATGGAAGCTTATGATATGATTCATGAGCTAAAGGAAATGTTCCAACATCAAGCAAGGCAAGAAAGGTATGAGACTACCAAGGCATTGCATTCTTGCAAAATGGCTGAAGGTGCCTCTGTTAGAACCCATGTGCTAAAAATGAAAGGTCATATTGAGCACCTTGAGAGACTTGGATTTCCATTGAGCCAAGAGTTGGCGGCTGACTTGATCCTGAATTCATCACTTGAAAGTTATAGTCAATTCGTTATTAACTATAACATGAATGAGATGGATAAATCAATTTCTAAGCTGCATACAATGCTTAAAACTGCAGAACAAAATATTAAATCCAAGCCTAGCCATATTCTGATGGTTCAAAAAGGAAAGAATTTTAAGAAAAAAAGAAAAGGGAAAAGAGCGGCTAGAAAGTCCAACGCTAAACCAAAACCCAAAGTTAATCCCAAAGTTAAGCCCCCTAAGGAGGGTGTTTGTTTCTTTTGCAATGAGTCTAGTCATTGGAAAAGAAACTGCAAACTATGTCTGGAAGATCTAAAGAAAAAGAAGAGCACTGGTGAGACCAACTCTTCAGGTATTTATGTTATACATGTTAATCTTTCTCCTACAAGTTCCTGGGTAGTAGATACTAGATGTGGATCTCACATTTGTACGAATGTGCAGGGACTCAAAAGGAGTAGACAACTGAAAAAGGGCGAGGTGGACCTACGAGTTGGAAATGGAGCAAGAGTTGCTGCTTTAGCTGTAGGAAGTTATGAACTTACTTTGCCTAGTGGGCTTTTGTTAGTTTTGAACAATTACTTTTATGTTCCTAGCATAACTAGGAATATTATTTCAGTTTCTTGTTTGGATAATGATGGTTTTCCATTATTATTAAGAATAATAATTGCTCTATTTATTATAAAGACATGTTCTATGCAAATTCTGATTTACAAGATGGTCTTTATGTTTTGAAACTTCAAAACTCAAACAACTCTTCGATATATAACATAAATAAGAGGTTTAAATCTAATGATTTAAATCCAACCTATCTCTGGCATTATTGTCTTGGCCACATAAATGAGAAACGCATTTCAAAACTTCATCAGGATGGAATTTTGAATTCTTTTGATTTTGAATCATATGATACGTGCAAATCTTGTTTACTAGGTAAGATGACAAAGAGTCCTTTTACTGGATACAGTGAAAGGGTTAATGAGGTTCTAGGCCTAATACATACATATGTTTGTGGACCTTTAACTTCAATTGCTAGAGGAGGTTACAAGTACTTCATCACGTTTACTGATGACTACAGTAGATATGGTTATATTTATTTGTTGAGACACAAATCGGAATCATTTGAAGTGTTCAAATCTTTTCAAAATGAAGTACAAAATCAACTTGGCAAAACAATAAAAGCTCTTCAATCTGATCGAGGAGGAGAATATTTGAGTCAAGAGTTTGATGATCATCTTAGAAATTATGGAATAGTTTCACAATTAACTCCTCTTGGAACACCACAATGGAATGGGGTTTCATAAAGGAGGAATCGTACTTTATTAGATATGGTTCAATCGATGATGAGTATGACAGATCTTCCACTTGCCTTTTGGGGTTATGCACTTGAAACAGTTGCTTTTGCACTAAATTGAGTTCCTTCCAAAGTAGTTGAAAACACACCATATGAGATATGGACTGGTAAGAAGCCCAGTCTGTCTTTTCATAAAATTTGGGGTTGTGAGGCTTTTGAAACGTTTAGTTTCTAATAAGCTTGAACCAAAATCTGACAAATGTCTTTTTGTGGGATATCCTAAGGAAACAAAAGGATACTACTTTTATAATCCCCCTGAGAACAAAGTATTTGTTGCTCGGAATGGTGTCTTCTTAGAAAATGAATTTAAATTTAAAGGAACCAGTGGGAGCAAAGTACAATTTGAAGAAGTTCAAGAACCACAAAATCACATTGAACTGTCTTTAGATACTCAATGTCAACAAACTATTGTTGACATACCTCCAGTAACAAAAGAATTACGTAGATCTGATAGGGCATGTCATGAACCTGAGAAATATGGATTTCTTGTCACTAACAATCATGACGTGTTATTAGTGGATTAAGATGAACCCACTACCTATCAAGATGCTATTTTAGATTTAGACTCTAAGAAATGGTTGGAGGCCATGAAGTCTGAAATGCAATCCATGTATGACAATCATGTTTGGACTTTGATTGATCCACCTGAAGGTACTAAAAGCATTAGATGCAAATGGGTTTTCAAAAGGAAAACCGACATGGATGGCAAAATGCATACTTATAAAGCAAGGCTAGTTGCAAAAGGTTTCAAACAAGCTCATGGTATAGACTGTGATGAAACCTTTTCATTGGTAGCCATGTTTAAATCTATCAGAATTCTTATACCCATTGCAGCATATTATGACTATGAGATTTGGCAAATGGATGTGAAAACTATGTTTCTTAATGGATACTTACTCGAGGATGTGTACATGACACAGCCTAAGGGTTTTGTACAAGTTGAGAATTATGGTAAAGTATGCAAGCTTCACAGATCCATTTATGAATTGAAGCAGGCTTCACGTAGTTGGAATCTTCGTTTTGATGAGTCAATCAAAGAGATTGGATTCGTCAAAAATGAAGATGAACCTTGTGTTTGCAAGAAAATTAGTGTGAGTGCAGTTGTGTTTTTGGTCTTATATGTCAATGACATTCTACTCATTGGGAATGACATTCCTACCTTGCAGAGTGTCAAGTCTTGGTTAGGAAATTGTTTCTCAATGAAGGACTTAGGCAAAGCTTTCTATATCCTTTGGATAAAGATCTACAGAGATAGATCTAAAAGGAAAATCGGTCTAAGTCAAAGTGAGTATATAGACAAGGTACTGAAAAGGTTCAGTATGTAAAATTCCATGAGAAGATTCTTACCTATGTCTCATGGCATTATTCTTAGCAAGACTCAGTGTCCTAACTCTAAAGTTGAGCGAGAACGCATGAGTAAAATTCCATATGCTTCGGCGATAGGGGCTATAATGTATGCCATGCCATGCACTAGATCTGATGTTTCATATGCTTTGAGCGTAACAAGTCGATACCAATCAGATCCCAGTGAAAGTCACTAGACATTAGTAAAGAATATACTTAAGTATTTGAGAAAAACTAAAGATATGTTCTTAGTCTATGGCGGATTGGAAGATGATCTAGTTGTAAGTGGTTACACAGATGCAAGTTTCCAAACTGATAAAGATGATTTTCGATCGCAGTCGGGATATATATTCTGTTTAAATAGAGGTGTTGTTTGCTGAAGAGTTCAAAGCAAAACACTACCATAAGTAAAACATGATCGTCATGTTAGGTCTATAAGTATGAGATACATTCTTGAATAGGCCTAGTGCAAGTGGGAGATTGTTAGCAATAGTACCCTAAGGCCTATTGTATGGACGTGATATTTTGATTATTGAATTTATTGTTATGATAAATTTGCATGCTTTTGTATCCTTGAATGTTATTATTCTAAATATCCCTAATCAGTTATTATTGTGGGAACAATAATAAGATAAAATTAGTATGAAGTTTGATAGATATTCTTAAGATAAATATGTGAATGAGATTCAAATCAAATTCATATATATATTTGTTGAGAACAAATATTAGGATCGACTCGTCTTGAGATTAATACATGGATTAAAGTTATATACTAATCTTCAAACAGTTGTGACATTAAATCCTTAGACCTGAAATTGCTACGGTTCTCAACACGATAACTATTATGTTTTGACATAGTCAAACATCGTTTTTAATCAAACGATTATAAAGGTTATGCTTGAACATAATAAGGAATCATGCAGTGAGATGTGAGTAATTAAGATGGAATTTATCCCTCTTAACATAAGAGAGATATGTTTGGGCCCCCCGATGATTGAGACTGAGAAATACATGGTCGTGCTCAAATGAGTTGATAGAGATCAATGTCATTTGTTTAATCAGTTCAATTGGGCATCGAGAAACTAAAGATGGAACGATATAAGGTTAACATTTTCCATGCCTTATATTCTATCAAGATATCGTGAGATAAAAGGATTATGACATAAACTGAATTAAGGTTGTCTCGGATTATAAGCTTTTCATTTAACTTGGGTAGTCATAATGTCTTGCTAGAGGTCGCTTATGACTTGTAGAATAAAATGTGATTTTATCTACTGCCAACGTTAATTGAACCTATAGGGTCGCACACTAAGAATGGATAAGAATGGTTGTGGTTATTACTCCCAATAATAAATTTAAGATAATGTGATTATTTTAAATTATATTGAGAGAGATTATTTATTCAAATTTAAAGAAGTTAAATTTGCATTCTTGTAATAGAATATTTTATTTATTTTATCATTTTTCCAACAAAATAAAATTAAATAATCTCATTATTAGATTTGATTGGATTTAAATTCCTTTTTGGATAAGGAATTCGTTTTTAATATATTATTTATTCATTTATTTTAAATAAATAATATTATTAAATAAATCACATCATCTAGATTTTGGTTGAACTTGAATTCCTTATAAGATAAAGGAATTTATTTTATAATTTATTTAAAAGAGTTTTAATTAAATTATAATAATTGAACTCAATCTAACCCCAACCAAGTTATATATATATATATATATATATATGTAGGTATGTATGCCAACGGGTTTTTGAGGGTGATTTTCGAAAATAGCCACCAAACTACAAAAACTAGAATTTTGAAATCTTGATTGGAACTAGCATTCTGATAGTCGTTCATCGTCCATTCGTGTGTGGATACTTGTAGAGGGCGGTCATCTTTCAGAAAGTCAGCGCCTCAACTCAACCGGATTCCTGAATCAAAATTAAGGTAATTCTTGATTTCCTCTTCGTACATTAATATGATAGCATGAGATCCTGGAAATTCTTCATAGGATATTTCTCCTCTGCGTTTATATGCCTGATTAGATCAGTTAATTTCCTATGAAACCCAACAATAAGACTGTGAAAAGAGTTGATCCGGTGGTTTATTAGTTAGACTTACCTCCGGAAATGGACATGATTCACAATGTATTCCATGTATCGATGCTCAAGAAGTATCGATCAGATCCTTTACATATCATTACCTCGGAGGGAATAGAGATTCAACCGGATTTGATTTATGAGGAAGAATCGGCAAAGATTTTGGCACATGAAGTCAAAGGACTAAGAAATAAGATGATCTTGCTTGTTAAAGTTATTTGGTGAAATTATAAAGTCAAAAAGCGATCTGGAAAAAAAAGATTTGAGAAAACAGCTTCCTCATTATTTTTGAACCAGGTATGTGTTGAAAATTTGAGGACATATTTTCTTAAGGGGGAGAATTGTAATATCCCAATTTTGGCTAGTGACCAAAATGAAAATTTTGAAAGTTTTGCGGTTAAAGTGTAAACTTTGGAAAAGTTTAGGGACCAAAGTGTAATTTTCAAAATTTATGTATTTTGATCTCGTAAATGAATAGTTTACCCCCAAGAGCGACATTTTTTTTACCCAGATTTTTCGTAAGGAGTTTGTATTAATGGCTATAAAGCGATAAAGTTCATAAAAATATTCGGATAATCGGATCGAATCGAATATCCAGAATATTTTGAAGGATGATAAGCCAAGGTTGATTATGTCATTTTACATGTCTAAGATATTTTATTTGTATTGGAAGAATATGAACCCTTGGATTTAAGTTGATTTTCCATGCTAAATATGAGTCGTTGGATAAAAAATGCCAAGATCGTAATTTTGGAAAATTCACAAGAGCAAAGTTGGTAAACTACTAACTCAAGATTAATTCTAGGGCATTGGAGGAAGGATGATGATATGAGGAACATTATGGAAATATAGAGTTTTCGAAAAAGATCCGATAGCTCGGTAAAGGTAAAATCGTAGTAGAAGTATTTGTGAATATCGAGAAATCGGATTGAATTGAATTTCAGAGGCTATTCCATAAGCCATGAAAAATCATAAAATGGTATTTATGGAATAGTTGCCGATTGATAAGGAACTAATTTTGTTAGATTATAATGGAATGGCAATTTTGAAACAAACTAGTAAATAAAGACTAGTTGAAGGGCAAAGTAGTCATTTGGCAGGGATGGCAATTTTGAAATATTTGAAGTTATAAAGGCCATTTTTGGAAGAAGAAAATTAAAGATTAAATCTTGGCCCTTGATTGATGATAAAATCAATCTCAACCGTTGGATAAAATGGCACTTTTGTAATTTCCCTATTTGAATAAATTTAAAATTCATTTATATAATACAAGTGGGCATACTTGGAGAGATTTAAAATTAAAAGGCCAAAAGATGAAGCCTTCTTCATCTTTCACATTTTTTAAAATATGGCGAAAAAGAGAGAAAAATTTTCAAGCTTGATTCAAGCCTCAAAACTCAATTTTCAGGTAATCTTTCGAACTGCAAAGTTGTTCTACTCTTCAAGCTCTATCTTTTGATACTATTAATTCATGGAATACATGCTTGATTGATGAAAATTTTACATGAGAAGGAAATTAGGGTTTATGAACAAAATTAGGGCTTTTGAAATTTTATGATTCCATGGTTGAATTTAAGTTGGAATCAAGCTTATATGATGTTAAAATCATGATATTGAGTTAGGATTTAAACTCTACATATTTTGGTTTGTATGGAGAAGATTAGGGTTTATGGATTTAAGTCTAACTTAGGGTTTGTGATGTTGAATTAATGATCTAGTAAGCTTGATTTGTTGTTTGGAAACAAAATTCTAAGTTAAATATATAGGATCAATTCGACAAGCTTCAAAGTTAAGGGACCGAATCTGAATTTTATGAAATTAGAGTGTATTTACGTAATTAATGATGTTGGAGATGTGAAATTGATGTTAGAATGCTAAACTGATGTTGAATCGAATTAGTGACCATTTTGACAATTTGTCAAAATCAAGTGACTAAATAGGAAATGAATTCTTGGATGGGGATTAAATCTAATTTTTTTTTCAAAATAATAGAATTAAGGTAGTAGTGTTGATTTGAGGACTAAATTGCAAAGTTAAGAAGTTTGAATCCTTACCTTTGCATTTTAGTTACTATTTTGGGCAAAGAAAGAAAATTAGAGGGAATTATTTTGAATAATTGTTTGATGAAGAAGATGATGAATTGGTGGTTTGAAGCAAGTGATGAGACTAAATTGATAAGTAGAAAAAATAAGAAGTTAGTATAAATTAGAAGTTATTATGGAAAGCTATGAAGAAGATTGAATTTTTGCAGTGACTTCGAAAATTCACCATAAATTCTACAAAAATGGTTAGATGATGAATTTTATACCGTTGTAAAGATTTGTTCGTCTAGTTTCATTTCCAACAAACAAAAACTGATTTCGAGTCTCGAGTTAAAAGATATGAATTTTTAATCGGATAAAGGTCAAAAAATTCATAGAGCAGTTTCTGTCAAAACAACACTGTGAGGGAGTTTGAAGAATTTTCATAATTTTTTTAGATTTTATTAATTTTTGTGGCTTATACCGTTAGAACCTTTATCGAATCTAGTTTTTCAGTATAAAGGAAATTAAGATCCGGTGTGTATTTTGCCCTATACAAGTAAATCTTGGAAGGTAGCGCAAGCTGTAAGAAAATGGAATTTGAAACATTTTGTATTTAAATGTTAGTTAGCAAGCTCGGAAGAGTTAATAGAAGTTCAAATTGGTCACTAAGGACCATAATGAGTTTCTGAACAGTACAAAGAAGAATGGAAAAATATTTGGAAATTTTATATTCAAATGATTATATTAGAAAGCATGTTTAAGGTATTGTTAGATTCGAATCTAACAAATATTTTATCTTATTTATGTGATTAATGAAGTCAAGTCCGAATCAAAGAAGGTTTGAGGTTCTATAAAGGACATGATCGAGTAGAATTTAGTGAGGCGTGCTAATAAATGACTCAGGTGAGTGCAATGCATACATAACATGATACATGGATGTTTTATACATCATTGGGAAGACTTGCGGTAAGTCTATGTGGCTTATATATTGTTATGATATTTATGTTATTAATCATATGATTGACATATTTTAAATATGTTAAATATTGAATATAAATGCATGGATCACTAGTTATATATGATGTTATTCTATGAATGTTATTTCGGGTATGAACTGCCAATGATAAATTATATTGATATACATTGCCATGGATGGAATAAATATGAAAATTATGCCTAAATAAGTCATTGAGAGACAGGGTATAGTTGACATGCCATAAAGTCCAGCAGCACGCTGCATATTCGGGCATTCGGGATAGCACTATAGTGTATATAAAGGACTCTTAGTGCATGGTTAGCACGACCTTATAAACGTGCGAAAATCGGGAGGTTAGCACAGCCTTATAAGTGTGCGGATGGTGGGCACGACCTTATGTGCATTAGCACTGCGGTGCATATTTGACTCGCGTACCCAGGGTTCTCAAGGTTTAGTTTGGGCTATAAATAAATGGATAATAAATGGTAAACAGGTTAGGGAGTATGTGAACTCTCAGAACATGTGGCACTATATCGGTAAGAAATTTATATTCGGTTTATATTATGTTGATATATGATTAATATGAAGGTATACTTATCTAGTGATCATGATGCATTTATGCATATAAGGCATATTATGATAAATGGACAAGCATGAAAATCTTATGACATTAGCATATAGTAACAAATTACTAATGCAATGTGAAAGTTGATGCATTGGCATATATCATGCTATATAAATATAGCCATGAAGTTTAAATTATTGTTATTAATTTCCTATATTGCCTCACTAAGTTCGTACTTAGCGTGTGTTTGATTTTACACACGTAGGTAAATCAAGATGAGAGTGAGAAAAGCATTGCATCAATATTGGAAAGCTCAACAGGTAATCACAGTAATGACATCCTAATTGAGGTTTTATTATTATTATAGTGGCATGTATACTTGCTAAACCTATTTGAGTTGTTATTGGCCTTTAAAGTTCGTTATGGTTTCAAGATAATTGGCGTTTCCGGAAAGATTCAAGGTTAAGAATAACTTTTGGTGATGAGTTGAATGCTAAGATAATTGATTTATGATTGGAACTCGAATAAATAATTTATGTCGGTTTTAAATAAAGTTAAGCGTGCTTGGGCTAGAGAAATTTGAGGATGGGTGACCATTGAGAAGTTTACTGAAAATTTTAAATTACCCTGATTTTTTATTAAAGAAGTCGTAACATTTCCGACACGTACCTGGTGTACGGATACGGGAAAGGGGTGTTACATTTTTCTCCTGATATCGGAACTTTTGTACATGTACCGGAACCTATAGAAAATGTGTAAACTAGAAAAGTTTAAAGTCCATTTAACGATACATGTTTATATAGTATGTTTCGGAACCTAAATATCAGTACCAAAATCGGGCGTATAGTATGTTTTATAGATAAAATTAGACGTTGAAACCGTAAAAGTAAATGAAATACATAACATATTAGGTTGAATCGCCAAGTATCGAAATTCATCAACGAGTTTCGCAACCTAAACTAGATGATTATAATATTTTCGATTTCGGTACTCATAGCAATTAAAGCCCTTCGGCTCCCTAGAATGAGAATTGAACCTTCATTTGTTTAATAACATTTTAGGGTTAGCACTCATTTTTGTTAGACTTATTTTGATTTTGATATAACTAAAAGGACTAACTTGCAAAATTTTGTAAACTTTATATATTCGAATCAAATTTGTAAAAAATACATTTTTTTAATTTGAACAAACATTTTCTAAATTATTTGACTTAATACCTATATTGTATTATCTTAAAAAGTTAACAAAAAGTCAAATTCAAGAGTTTTCGAACATATGTTTCGAAACCTCCTTGTTGGTTTCGAAACTATGGCCTGTAACTGCTAGTTTTCCCTTTTGAAATACCCCCAGGTTTCTAAACCCCCTTAAAGGTTTCAAAACCTATGTGCTGGTGAGCATTAAATGCTCGATTTTAATAGCTTCGAATGGCTCCAAAGTCACCCCAACGACTACAAATGGTTTGAAAAGATCAAGAGCATATAAAATGGGTCTCTAAACAGTAATGAAGTAACAAGAAAGCCTATCCAAATATTCAAGAAATCAAAAATTCAATTTGTGCTTATTTTTTCCATCTTTCTTGTAAACACTGGTGTGTTCTTCATTGTAATTCCTTATCTAGTGTTTATTAGGTGTGTGGGAGAGCTTAAACTTTGCAAACACCAACCTTGTGATGATTTTCTAGTTTTCTTATTTGTATTTGTTCTTGGGAAAAGATTCAATAGACTTTGGGGTATAAGTCTATTGAATTGTGTAAGGTTACTCTTTATCCTAAAGGAAAGACAAATTAGTGGATTTGTGGAAAATCCTTAGTGTGGTCACTAAGGTAGTGGATGTAGACTCCATTGAAGGAGTTGAACCACTATAAATCTCATTGAAATTTCCTATCTTTGCAATTATTTTCTACCATTCTTAAAAATTCTAATTCACCCCCTCTTGCTTTATTCGATCGATTGCTACACTCATCAATTGGTATCAGAGCGAGGCTCATTGGAAGGTCTTACAACCTCTTAAAAAGATCCAAGAAGTGTTCAATCATATGCAAGGTCATCCATGGCTTCCACTTTTACCATAGAAGCTTGGGGAGATACTCAACCCACCAACAAGCCTCCCTTCTTCAATGGAGTTAATTGGGGAGATTCACAACCCACCAACAAGCCTCCTTTCTTCAATGGAGTTAACTATGCTTATTGGAAGAACCAGATGAAGTTATCCCTTCAAGCTTTTGATCTTGAAGCTTGGAAGATCATCGTGAGTGGTTACACCGCACCAACGAGTGGCATGGATACATGGAGCAATGATGAAAACAAGAAATTCTCTACAAATGCCAAGGTGATGCATCTTCTATTTTGTGCTCTTGGCCCGGATGAATATGGAAGGGTGTCATCATGTTCCAATGCCAAAGAATTTTAGGACAAACTTGAAGTCACACATAGAGGAACCAACAAAGTGAAGGAGACCAAAATCGGGCTTCTCAACCTCATTATGAAAACTTCAAGATAAACCCAGGAGAAAACATCAAGTCTATGTCTGATCAATTTTTTGTGATCGTGAATGGATTGAAGGGCTATGGAGAAGTAATCCCGACAGATAAACTTGTGAGAAAGATGATCTACTCTCTTCTCGATTCATGGGATTACAAGAAGATGACAATAATAGAAGAAAGAATCTCAAGACTCTCAAATTAGATGAGCTCATTGGTTCATTTCTCACACATGAGATGATGTCAAAAGGGAAAGAAGAAAAGAAGAAGGAAATGAAAAAGAAAAAAATTAGAGTTGCTCTCAAATCAACAAAAGAATATAGCGATTCTAGTGGAAAAGATGAAGATAAAGATATGGCTATGTTTGCCAAAAGATTCAAAAGATTCATGAGGTCCAACAAATGAAGAAGATTCCAAAGAGAAGAGGGCTTCAAGAATGAAGTCAAGGAGAAAGATCCCATCATTTTCTACGAGTGCAAAAAATCGAGACATATCAAGTTTGATTATCCTCAATTGAAGAAGAAGAGCTTTGCAAAAAAAGAAGCACAATGATCATGTAGCTACTTGGAGTGATGAAGAATCCTCCTATGAGGACGAGAATGAAGTAGCCAACTTATGTCTCATGGCAAAGAGGATGACTCTATGGTAATCTCTAATTCATCTATTTCAATTGACTATACTTTTGATGAATTGCAAAAGGCATGTGATGAATTGGCTTTGGAATTTGAAGAGTCAATTTTGAAAAATAGAAAAATCATTTCAAAATTGAAAAATGAAAATGACTCTCTTTCCAAATCTAATAAGGAGCTTGAAAGTAAAGTTGAGGAAATGCAAGTGAAAATGAAAGAATTTGAAAAGAAAAATCAAGACTTGCACAAATTTACTTTCAAGGGTCCATGATGATCATCAAAAGGAACTTGATGATCTTAAAGCTTCTTTTGACAAAGTTGGGACAAAAAGTTTTGATAAAGGTGAAAATTCAAAACCTAACTATGTTAGAAAGAACTTTAATGGGTATAGACATGGTAGTCCCCAAAGATCATATAATAGAAAAATAGTTAAAAGTATTTGGGTCCCTAAAGGACTCATTGCTAACAAAGAATATGATCTTTTGTCAAAATGGATCCAAAATGGACTAGAATTTTAGGAACTGATCCTTATGGACCCAAAAGAATTTGGGTACCAAAATATGTATAGTTCCATATTGTAGGTGTGTTGGAGCCATGGTGAGCAAAATGAAGAAATTTTAAAGCTCTAGACACTCTAGAAGGAAGGACACTTGAAGAGGATGAGGCCTAATCAAGCTATCTTGGTTCAAGTGGTAACGTTTTCCTTTACGTGCAATCTTTACTCATTCATGTTTCTTTATATGTGTTTATATGTTTTAAAGCATGTTTGAGGGTCCCCATATGTTGCTTTAGTGTTTTTAGTAAGTGAGCTTTTATTGCATGAATTGCTTATTTTTGGCCTTATATGCTTAATTTGATGTCTTTTGGCCTTCAAATTAGCAATATTTAATTTTAGCAATGATTTATGATTTGTATGCTTACATGTTTTTTCTTGACTTAAATTGATTGTTGTTTATGATTGAGTGACACAAAATGATTCTTATATGCAAATTAGATACATGTGTTAAGCTAGTCATTCTTAGCTCAATATGGACCGTTTAGGATCCATCTTTTAGTATAGTTGTTCTATTTTTCTTGGTAATGCTTGCTTAAATACCATACAGCTTTGAACTTATTTCAAAGTGTCTTAAATGCCAATAAAAGTCATAAACCTTTAGAATGCATATTCAGATCAAAACAAGGCTTAAAAAATGCCTTTTCTATCGTTTTTGGGTTAGAGGTACCGAAACCACTAAAATTGGTTTCGAAACCTGCTTGCCAGCGTTGATTTTGGGCAAAAGGTTTTGAAACCTTCAAAACCCCCTGATGGTTTCAAAACCATATGGGTAGATTTCACGGGCTTGGTTATTTTTAACCCTAAAAATTGATTTTTAAAACATCCTAAACCTATTTTTCTTCCATCTAAACGGCAAACACACCAAACCCTCTCAAATCCTCTCAAATATTTGGCTCTCTTTCATCATTCTACTTCAAGATTTTGGGTATTTTAATCATCTTCATCAACTATTCAAAGTGAAATTCATCAAAAACTCATATTTTTAATTTGTTTAGTTTCAAATTTTTGATGATAATTTACTTTCAAAAGATGTTTTTCATACTTTAAATCATCTATAATCATGTTAGTTCTTCATACTTTGTATTTTTATACATGATTAATCAAAAATTCATAAAGTTTTCTTCAAAGTTTACAAACCTAGGGTTTTTGAAAATTGCATAATTTTAAAAGGTTTTAGGCATTAAATTTGATGAATTGGGTTGATGATTATTTGCTATATGTTGCTTCTTTTTGCAGGAGGTCGCCCAATTTAATCTAAACCTATTCAAAAAAATTCAAAACTCTTGCCCACCAAGTGTTTGTCGAAATTCCCCAACCATATTTTTTTAAAGCTAAATCTTCTCATATTTCTTAATCATGCCTCCTAGAATCATGCCTTCTAGAGCGAAACGTGCTCGCTTGAAAGAGGTCAAACTTCCCGATCTAATCGACCACAACCCCCACCTCAAATTCAAAACCCAAATTTCTTAAATCTTTGTTTTCAAGATAATGAATGTCTTAATCGCTATCATCAAATTTATGAGTCAAAGCTTATTAGAGCCGAGTGAACTATCGGTTTAAATTTCTTAACCTCCGAGCTCTATAATTTTGAATTATTTCCTATGTTTGTCGAATGAGGTTGGATGGATTTTCTTGACATTAAATCTCGTGTTTTTCATAACCTTGCCAAAGCCTTCTATGTTAATGCTATTCTTGTCCATAACAATAATTCCGAGGTTATAGCTATTGAGTCCTATCTTATGGGAACCGAATTTACTCTTACTCCAAGTATTGTCGATCACCTAGGTGTTCCTAATAGTGGTGCTACAAATGAATCCGAAAGTGTGCCTATTAAGTTAGATGATGATAGTCCTACCCATCTTTATATCTATGGTAGGCTTCTTCACCTTTTCACCACTTGGTTCTTTCGCCCCTCCGGTGGACGATGCACTCGCATGCATCATACCGATTATTGGTGGTTACACCAACTCCGTGCCAGTAACCGTCCAAATATCGCCCAAATCATCTTCACTTCTCTTGTGAAAATCATCCACAACCCTTATAGCTTCTCTCTCAATTATGGATGTGTTCTAAGTCACATCTTTGAGAAGTTAAACATTGACACCTCCCTTGATATTGCCATTCATGTTAAGAGTAAAATTGATATCACAACAACTAAGAAGACTGGTTGGAGGTTTATTGATGAAGAATGGGTTCACAAGAATAATGAAGATAAAGCTCGTGTTGGTCCACGAAATATTGATGCACCGGATGCTCCACCTCCAATGACCATTGAATCCATGTAGACGGTTATGGTCACTCGCTTTGACAACATGGATGCATTTCTTCCTAGCTCTCGTGAGGAGACTATCGGCATGCTTCGGAGCTTGGACAGTCGTGTGACATCTTTGGAGCATGATATGCATGACATTCGTGGTTATCTCTTCCCACCATCATCGTCTCATGCACCGAATGTTTAGGCTTCTTTATGCATTCTAGCACTATTCTATGTGTATATGCTATGGCATTTTGGACTTATTTTGATTTAGTTCTTTGGATTATGCTTTTAGACTTCTTATGCATTTTGTTGAATATATGTGTTATGACTATGATTTTATGATGGATTCTATGTTAATTTTTATATTTGGATTATGTTGGATTTTATGATGGATTCTATGTTAATTTTTATATTTGGATTATGTTGGATTTTATAATGACTTCAATGTTAATTTGAATATTTTGGTTTACCTTTTTATTGCATTTTAGATAATGCCCTATTGCTCTAACGATGTTTGTTCTTTTGTAGCATTTTATTCTTTTTGCTATAACAAAAAGGGGAGAAAATTAGACTTAAACAATTTGTTTTAGAATTAAACATTTTGTTGAATTTATTTTTAAACAAATGTCTTTAAAACTTTATTTTCAAAGATTTCATAAAGACTTTTATTAAGGGGACCTAAGTGAGAAAATTTAAAAGTTTGACAAATTTTCAAAAACAAATTTTATCAAGTGTTTTGTTATATCAAAAAGGGGGAGATTGTTAGACTTATTTTGATTTTGATATAACTAAAAGGACTAACTTGCAAAATTTTGTAAACTTCATATATTCGAATAAAATTTGTCAAAAATACATTTTTAACTTGAACAAACATTTTCTAAACTATTTAACTTAATACCTGTATTGTAGTAACCTTAAAAAGTAAACAAAAAAGTCAAATTCAAGAGTTTTCAAGCATAGGTTTTGAAACCCCCTTAGAGGTTTCGAAACCAGTATCGCAGTAAGGCCAAAAATTTAGATTTTGGCTACAGGTTTCGAAACCTCCTTGCTGGTTTCGAAACCATGGCCTGTAATGGCTAGTTTTCCTTTTTAAAATACCCCCAGGTTTTGAAACCCCCTTAAAGGTTTTGAAAACTCTGTGCAGGTGAGCATTAAATGCTCGTTTTAATTGCTTCCAATGGCTCCAAAGTCCCCCAACGACTACAAACGGTTAGAAAAGATCAAGAGCATATAAAAGGGGTCTACAAACAGTAATGAAGTAACAAGAAAGCCTATCCAAATATTCAAGCAATCAAAAATTCAATTTGTGCTTATTTTTTCCATCTTTCTTGTAAACACTAGTGTGTTCTTCATTGTAATTCCTTATCTAGTGTTTATTGGGTGTGTGAGAGGGCTTAAACTTTTCAAACACCTACCTTGTGAGGATTTTCTAGTGTGCTTATTTGTATTTGTTCTTGGGAAAGGATTCAATAGACTTTGGGGTATAAGTCTATTGAATTGTGTAAGGTTACTCCTTATCCGAAAGGAAAGACAAATTAGTGGATTTGTGGAAAATCCTTAGTGTGGTCACTAAGGTAGTGGATGTAGAATCCATTGAAGGAGTTGAACCACTATAAATCTCCTTGCAATTTCCTATCTTTGTAATTAGTTTCCACCATTCTTAAAAATTCCAATTCACCCCCTCTTGGCTTTATTCGATCGATTGCTACACTCATCAATTTCCTCAATGAAATCCTCTCAATTTGGGAAAAACGTTTCAGAAGCCCTTCGACTCTCTAGAATGAGAATCAAAACTTCATTTTTTTAATAACATTTTAGGGTTAGAACTCATTTCCCCAATGAAAATCTGGAGAAACCTCAATTTAGGTCTGCAACTGAACCTGTACAATCGTCTCCATTGCGAAGGTAACAAGGAAAACCCTAATTTTGGGGTTTAACACCTAAAATATTATCAATAATTAGTTTGGGGTTCAGACGGTAAAATGTTAATGAAATTCAATTTGGGGTTCGACATCTAAAATGTTACCCATAACAAGTTTCAGGTTCGACACCTAAAATGTTATCGAAAAATCACTTTGGGGTTTGCACTTAAAATGTTATCGGCAATAAGTTTGGGGTTCATGACCTATAATGTTACCAAAAATTAGTTTTGCGTTCTGAATCCAAAATGTTATCGAATCTCAGTTTGGGGTTCTAACCCTAAAATGCTAATGAAATTTAGTTTCGGGGTTGGCACCTAAAATGTTACCTACATTCAATTTGACTCTAAAATGTTAATAAAATTCAGTTTCGGGATCGGCACCTAAAATGTTACCTACATTCAGTTTGGCGTTAGGGAACCTAAATTATTACCGAGATATTTAACTTTTTAAGTTGAGTGAAACATTTCATTCGCCACCTAAAATGTTACCGAAAAGCAGTTTGAGTGGTTAGGAAACTGAAAATATTACGAACATAATTCACTTTCTAAGTTCAAAGGGAAACATTTAACTCGGTACCTAAATTGTTAGAAAAACCAATTTATATCCCACTTTAGTTTCGGGATCGGCACCTAAAATGTTATCTACATCAGTTTGGCATTAGGGAACCTAACTTATTACCGAGATATTTAACTTTTAAGTTGAATGAAACATTTCATTCGTCACGTAAAATGTTACTGAAAAGTAGTTTGAGAGGTTAGGGAACCTAAAATATTACGAACATATTTCACTTTCTAAGTTCAAAGGGAAACATTTAACTCGGCACCCAAATTGTTAGAAAAAAACCAGTTTAGGGGTAAAACATTTCATTAACCAACTGAAAATGTTAACCAAAACCTGTTTGAATTGATTCGTAACCTGTAATTGGGAAAATAGGTGCCAACGTATATTAGCCGAATTTTAACCTACCGTACCGCAGACCTAACCCGATTCAACCTGTTGAGCTGAATTGACTTTGACCATCTAACTCGTATCTTAGATCCAATTTGACTTATTTAACCAAAATCGTCGATTCGAACCTGATTCGTTTAAACTAACCTAACCATGACCTGATCTATTGACTTGAGTTTTTACTTTTCTAAACCGCACTCGTACCTGATTCTTCCATCCAGTCTAGCCCAACCTACAATCTGATTGATCCAACCCGTTGACCTTGACCTATGTTTGATAAATTCAGGAGATTATATTATTCGGTCCAATCATTTATTCAAATGAACTAGTGATTAGCACAACGAATCGGATAAGTATTCTCATATAAATGATTTTACTGAATAAGAAGTAGTGTCTCAATCATATTTTGAATATTCTTATCGATCTTTTACAGTGTTTCATCGGTGGCGAAGTTAGAATTTTTTTATAGTAGGGTTAAAGTAGAGTACGAGGTACGAGAATTTTTATACCTCTATAATTAGTATTGTTATCCTATACCCAACAAATCAAGTGGGGTCAATTCTAATATTTCCTATGAAAAATTCTATATTAATTCCTTAAAAATCCATTTAGCTTTGTGAAAAATCTCATACCCCAACAAATCAAGTGGAGTTAATTGACCTCAAATTTTATATGTGATTCCTGTTAAATCTATATTTTGATTTTGATATAATAAGGACTTGATTGCGAATAGATGAATTTTTAAGGTACTTGAATTTACTCACAAATTGACAAGCATTCGAACTTAAATAATTTTCTAAGTTAATATTTTTAATCCCTAAAAATTTCTAAGTGTTTTGGTACTAAATCCAGCAATTTTGGTAACTAAGTATCGGTACAACTATATGCGTACCGGTACAAGTTTTCGCTACCGTAAAATGTTTTATTTCAATAGGGCAACTGAGTACCGGTACGGCTATACGTGTACCGGTACGACCTTTTAAATCTGTAAAACCAAATGTGCACCGAGTATCAGAACGACCTTTGGCGTACAGGTACAAGGATTAAAATTTTCAAATATTTTTTATCGTTAAGCCTTGTCAAATTTTTGGAGCCAATCTTAAGATAAATTGAATGAGGTACCGGTAAGACAATACACGTACCGATACACTAAGTTTAGAATTTTCTGCAAGGATTCCAATGAGCAAATTTAGTACCGATACGGTACGAAGCGTACTGGTACCACTTTTAATTTCTTCATTCTGTACCGATACGCTAGCCCGCGTACTAGTACCCCTTGTTGCAACGACTATTTCTGTTTTGAGCAAGTGTTGACACGGAAGCTCATGTACCGATATTCACCCTTGCTGGACAGCATTTAATGCGGGAAAATTGCAGCTCAACGGCTCAATTCAATTTTTTAACAACCGAACGGCTAGAAATCAATGAAGGGGTATAACAAGTCTCCAAAGCTTTTTCAACAACCTAAAGCATCCAAGCAAATATACAACCTTTAAGAGCTTTTATTGCAAAATTTTTGTACCCACTTGAGTGATTTTTATTGTATTTTATTTGTCATCAAGTTTAGAGCTTTTAGTGAACTTTGAATTGTGCAAATAATCTTCCTTTAGAGAAATTTAATAGTTTGCTTCTTTGTATTTATCTCTAGGGAAAGGGATTACTAGACTTTGGGGGTATAAGTCTAGGATTTGTGAGGTTATCTCCTTTAGTCGAAAAGGAAAGACAAATTAGTGAATTTGTAAAAATTCTTATTGTGAATAGCTAAGGTAGTGGATGTAGACCTAGTTGAGAAGGTTGAACCACTATAAATCACTTGTGTCATTTTTTTTATTTTGAAATTTTCTTCCACCATTTTTTTATTCCACCCTTCTTAATCAACTTCACTGATTGTTCAACTCAACATATATGCCACTGTGTTTCATGCATGCATATGTTTTTTGGTAAAAAATTAAACCTATTTTTATCCTCCCTCAACAACAGTGTATAAGGATAAACTACTCAAATGACCACGTAATTATGGGGTTATTGACAATATGACCATCATACTTTTAATATTGTTATTATGACCACTTAAATAAACAGAGTAAGTGACAATTAACAATAACTGTATAATTACACATTTGGTCCCTGCTATTTACACATTCTATCAATTTGTCTTAATTTCAATTTAATAAAATAAATTAATTATTCAATTAGGTGTCACCAACTTATTGGTGGAAGAAAATAAAAGTACTTGGCTCTACTAGGATTTGATCTAGGACAAGCTGGGTGAGAGTGGCGACTGGCGAGTGTTTACAACTTGGCTACATGCAAATCTATGATATAAAGTACAACATTT
The DNA here is from genome assembly GCA_019671005.1 of Hibiscus mutabilis. Lineage (NCBI taxonomy): Eukaryota > Viridiplantae > Streptophyta > Magnoliopsida > Malvales > Malvaceae > Hibiscus > Hibiscus mutabilis. The sequence continues at coordinate 25,442,978 of CM033741.1, read as the reverse complement.
AATACACGTGTTAATTTATTGGTAATGCTAGGAAAAAAAGTAATAAATATGAATTAATAGGACTCGAACAAGACATACTTGAGATAAATTAAAATTGACAACATTTTATATATTTTTTAAATTATTGTTAATGCATAATTTAAAATAAAAATGTTTAAAGATTTTTGTATTTTTAAACCAAATTTAATATTTTTTTCCACATTTATTTTTATAATTATATATATAAAAGGATTGAATGGGTTTTTTAACTTAATTAATAATTTAAATATTCATTAAAAAGTTTAATTAAAATATTATTATTATTATATATGTAATTATATTAAAAATTAAAATCTTAAAATTATATCAATTGATTTGAATTATGTTCGTGAGTTTAGATTCGCTAAATGAATATATAATTTTAAAATTTTGTATTTTTAATATAATTTCACATATATAATAATTTAATTGAAAAAAAATTAATAAAAATAAAATTATTAATTAAGTTAAAAAAATAATTCAATGATCATATATGTGAAATTATAAAAAAATAATTGTGGAAAGAAAAATATATTAAATTTAGTTTAAAATACAAGATTTTCAATTTAATTCAATTATTGTATTTTTTAAGTGGTTTAGTTGTCTTTATACATCATATGTGTGTCATGTTTAAATCTCCTTAATTCATATTTAAATTTTTTCTGGCATTAACAACAAATTAACACATATGTTAAATGTTGTACTTATATCACTAATTTTTTTGTGACCCAGTGGTAAACACACGCCACTCTCACCAAGTTTGCCCCAGTTTAAATTTTGCTAGGCCTCCAATCTGCTGGTGACATGTAATATCACCTATTTAAATAATTAATTTATTTTTAATAAATTAATATTAAATTAATAAAATGTATAAATAACAAAATCAAATATATAATAAAATTTATATTAACTTATCACGCCATATACTCCGTCAGATTTTAACGAATGGTGTTCATTTGAGTAATTTAGTCTATATATAATAAATCTGATCCTAATTATCAGCCGAAATCTGATATTGATCCCGTATATCAGAGTGGCCCAAAGACTTTTTCACGGGCAAGAGCCACGCACTTCTCACGTGCTAAGCCTTCTCTTTACATCGCTGACAGAATAAAGAAGGGTTTTACAATAGTGAAAATCGAACAAAAATGGCGATGGCCACCCTGCAATCTACTCTCCTCCGAACCGCCCTTCGCGTCGGATCTCGCCCTTCCGCTTCTCTAAAGCGAGGCTTTGCTTCCTCTTCTAATCATGACGACGCTTGTACACCCGCTTTTCTCTCCCTCGTTTATCTTTTTTGCAAAATTTCAACTTTTTTTATTCATCTGATTTAATCCATTTTCCTTTTTCATATATTGATTGCTTAGATTTTGATCTGATTAAGTTTTAGAGTTTTATTCAAAATGTTGACCTCAGAAAGGTGTTTTGTGGTTAAAATTCAGATTTAATTTGCAATTTTATTTTTTCAGATGAAACGGCGAAATGGGAGAAGATAACATATTTAGGCATTATTACCTGCACTTGTTTGGCATTTTATAACCTATCAAAGGGCCATCCCCACTATGAAGAACCTCCTGTGAGCTTATTTTCATTCTGTTTAATTTTATTCATTTATTTAAACTACTGTTAATATTAGTTCATAGCCTTTAGGTATGTTCTGGTATTCACTTTTACATTTCAAATGTATATTACGTTTTCATCACTGATTGTTGGATTTGTTATGCAGCCATACCCATATTTGCACATTCGCAACAAGGAGTTCCCATGGGGTATGTCATCCTAATTGTTATAGGTTTCAATTTATTTTGGTTCTATTTGATGGTAGTTTTTTAAAATTCAGATTGGGTCTTTCCTCGGCAATTAATAACATATCTGAATTTTAATTTCCTTTTTTTTCATACTCATTTGGTTAGAACTCTGGAATGGTAGGAATTCTATAGACCTTTTTTAGGAAACGTTTGTAAACTTAGATTTCAAATTTTGAATCTGAATTTCAGGAATAGTGTAAACTGTAGTATAACACAGTTGGAAAGTACTGTTCACGATCAGGTCTCAGACTTGGATTTGTTGGATGGCTATTTGGTAGTGAATTTGAAATTTGTAAGGAATTTATGAAATCTAATTTATATGGCAAATGAAATCTGAATCCAAATTTTTGATCCTGTTCCTCAACATAATAGTAGAGAATTTGGGGTCAGTTCTGAACCAGAATCAAATGGAATTATATTGACTTTGGTTAATGAGATGAAATCAATTCATTTTTGTTCAAATCACTTGCTTTTCAAGCATCCAAACACTTAGATAATATAGATAGACTTGAAATTTGCTGGCTCATAGTGTCATTGTGCTATTCGCAACATGGAAATGTGCTAACTAGCTAATCAAATATGGACCGTCTTTTTTTTAAAAAAAAAATCATTTGATTTTGGTAATTATTATTTTTTTCTACCCATTGAAGAATGGATATTTTCTTTGTGCCATTCATAGTGGCATTGTGCTATTAGTAACATGGAAATGTACTAATTAGCCAACCAAGTGTGGCTAGTCTATCTTTTAACTTGATTTTCGGTAATAATTAGTTTTCCGTGTTTTCTACACATTAAAAGATGCATTTTTTTTCTTTTCTGAACCCTCTCTGTTTTTCGCTCTATTTGCAGTTCTATTCAAGGTTAGAAGTAAAAGTGGTGTTGTGTTTTTAATGTTTACCTCCTAGTTTTTTTTTAGAATATACTTTAAGAAATAAAAACTATAGCACTATTTGAAAATTTTACCCAATATAGAATACTAGGTGAAATGCACTTTCAGCCTGTCATACATTCCTTGTTTTTAAATATACGACAGATCATTTTTAAATTGTTTTTCCATGCCTAAGCCCTTAGTATTGCCAAGGTTTTGGATTTTGCGTAAGGCCTGGTTTAAAATTCATTTTCATTCACTAATATACTATCACATCAATGGTGCTAGCTGTCTAGTTTTATATTGTTTTGACCAACATGAGGATGTTTTAAACCACAGAATTCAAGTTCTTGTTCTGTTCCATTTTTGGGTTTCAAATTTCATTATTAATAATGTCTCTTTTTCAAGAGAGTAGAAAGTTTAATTAATGGTACTAGACTACTAGTACTACTGGCTTGGTGGATAGCTTTTTTGCTCATACTACATTTGAACTTAGAGAAACCAGCATCATTCTTTTTCATAGATCATAGCGCCTAGGCCATTGCATGTTGATAATAATTGGAATTGATTTTGCCTTGTCAATGTCATTAGGTCATGGTGCAGAGTTGTACATCTCTAAGTGCAATTTGAATCTCTCTAAGCATGCAATATTGCATGTTCATAGTATCTGTTGTGCTCTTTGAGCTTCATATTTACATGACACATGATAGTGAATAATGAATCTAATTTAAAATTCTATATTATCATAATTTGTAAAATCTAATTTTACTTTTCCAGAGATGAATGTACAGTGTAAATTTAGTTTATCATTCACACTTGCATATGTACCTGTATTATCATAATTTGTAATATCATTTTATCATGGTATTCAGGTCCAGATGGTCTGTTTGAGGTGAAGCATCACTAGGACACCCGATTGCCTGTTGGATGTATATTTTCGACTCCTGAGTTTAGCCATTTTCTTCATTTGTTACACAGCTCTATCGGATAACTGCGGATACCATTTTACTTTCGTGATTTCAAGACTTGTACTGCAAGTTCCATGAGTTATTTTCTTAGGTCCGTTTGTCAACTATACATTATTTCCAAATAAAATTAATAAATGGTTTGATTCTTAACCACTCTAAAATGTAATCATGGTGGCAAAACAGTTTGATGGTAAGACTCTAAATTTGCGGAATTTGGCTTGTTGACATTTCAGCACTCGGTCCATAGGGTATTATAGTGTGATCAAACATGACAGCATTTATTTATGATCATAAAAGAGAAACATGGATATTGTGTTCCCAGGATTGTTTAGGTTGTTTCAATAACAATCAATATTCAGGAAATGCAGGGGAGTGAAAAAGTTTCTGGCCAGCGAGACATTACGGCTACAATTGAGACTGGTCTGAAGTGCATGATCCAATGGAGATCCGGTGAGTCGTATTATTACTGTGAAGCCTACTTTTTTTATTTCAGCCAGAATTCCAAGGATTAAGATATAGACATCCACTAGTGAATCCAAGGTTCTAAATACCAATGCTTTTGTGTTGATAGAAGTATGTGAATCCACTTGTAAGCCTTGTTATCATGCTAATATAGACATCCTCTTGTGCTCATTTCATTGTGAATGATGTTTATTGGCTTCTGCCAAAATGACTGGTTATTTCAAGCAATGTTGTCTTTAGCTTTTGCTTTCTGATAACATTACAACCTGACAACTTTGTTGTTTTCATCTTCAATCATTCACCTAAATCATCTTATGCTTCAGTGAAACAGTGGTAGGAAGTGGCTTCTACTGTTTGTTTTGGGCTATATTTGTAAAATAAATTGATTATCCCTCTATTGATGCAATTCGCGAGATGGAGAGTTTAATTGAAATGTTTTTTTTACAGAAACTAAATTAATTATTTAATGCGAGTTTGAAGATTAAAATACCTCTTTAACTTAAATTTATCATATATATTGAAGAAGACTGGAAATAGAGACATATACACGTGAGCTAACCTCCAATACATCCACACCGTTCTCATCTCTCAGATAATCACAACCTCCAAATGATTTATCATTATCTCAATTTCTTCTTCATTTGAGACACCCAAAAACCAGGACACCCTTCAACCGTCAAACTGAGATGACCCATTTCTCATGTACATTCCACAATTTCATCTACTACTACTACTACTATCTATTCCCATCGAACATGAAAAAATGTTTGATGGGTTTATCTCATTACGTCATCCATGGTTTTTATCCAATGAAATTTTTTTATCTTATTTTTTTCAGGGTGAATCTTCACATCTTTTCTATATATATGTAACTAAGGAGGTGGTAGTTACTTAAAAGTTACACTGAAATGGGTGAATGTTATCGGATGGATCATGAATGACGTGGTGTGACGGGTTCATTAATAACTTCTCATCAAACACAGACACATGCATACATATTTATTTATTTCTGCCAAAGATTGTTATCTAATTTTTTATAGTATTAAGAAGTAGGGGTTTGCAAAATAAATCGTAACCGTTAACCGATATAACCGTAACATAACCATTAAAAGTTAAATGGTTTTGGTTAATCGAACCGTTAAAAAAGATGGTTAATGGTTAACTTATAGGTTAACATATATGTACCTTTTTTAATAAGTATGAAGTTTGTGTTTAAAATCTCTCTATTTCAGTATTTTTTTTGAAAATTTAAAAACAATATTTATCGAAGAGATAGATTTATTATTGTAAAAAGAAATAGTGAACATTTGAAAAGAAAATTGTAATAGCTTATAGGTTAACCTGTAACCGAACCATTTCTTAATAGTTAACCACTATAATGGTTAAACATTTAAAAAATTAACGGTTAAACATTTGTTTAATGATTAGATTACAGTTACTAACCACTATAACGGTTAACCAACCGTTTAAGCTAAACGGTACGTTAACCTACTATGAACACCCCTATTAAAAACTAATTTCTTAATAGGTTAACCTGTAACCGAACCATTTCTTAATAGTTAACCACTATAATGGTTAAACATTTAAAAAATTAACGGTTAAACATTTGTTTAATGATTAGATTACAGTTACTAACCACTATAACGGTTAACCAACCGTTTAAGCTAAACGGTACGTTAACCTACTATGAACACCCCTATTAAAAACTAATTCGAAATTTTCTCTCCAAACAAAAAAATCACCATGATGATAAATTAATTAACTTCATAGTAAGTATGCGTGGGTAAATGTGATGGTAAGTTTCGGAGCAAATGTACGTGTTCAACAAGATTTACCAGCAGTGAAGAAAATGTCAAATTAATTAAAAGGGGGGGGATCAAAGCAATGTTGCAAGGAGACAACAAGTGTATCATTAGAGATAAACAAAAGAATAAATAATAAAGACAGATATTATAGCACTATATATATATAAATTTCTAATGATTATTTACAAACGTATGCTTGAGAAAAGATGGACGAGGAGATTGATCATAATTATACCATTGGTTTTCTACGAATTGATTTATAGTCATACTAATTTAGATCCACAAACCAAAAATTAATTTTTTTTAACTATTGGTATTCGACTTATTGGTCAATTTATTCAGATTAAGTTTTGTAGAGATCTAATATGGGCAGATTGTTCCAATCACAACGTCAAGATTTAAATCTCTGACATTGTTTAAAGGGCTTGGCGCCTCATCCACTAGACCCCTTAATTTTTGGGTTTTTCCGACTAATTTAAGTTCTAACTAGCGAACATTTAATCAACATGCTGCAGAAGGATTGGTGAAGGGACTAAGAAATGAGGCTTTGGAGTGAATACTGAGAATGGGTTCTTGGAAGTTCCATCGCCAATTCTTTCACAAGATGGACACATGGTGAGAGTAGGTGCTGGCATGTGCGTGTAAAAGGGCTGAGCCAGGTTCAGTGCCTTGAGTTCTTGTATCTCTTTTTGCAGTCTCCTGTTTTCATCTGTCAGCGTCTCACAACACTTCTTCAACAACTCAAAATCCATCTCAGTTTGCTTAAGCTTTGTTCTGCCAATCACAGAGAGCCAAAATTCTTAAATAATTGAACAAACCAAAAATAAAATAGCAAAAAACTTAATTTCTGGGTTATGGTTTTTCTTTAGTTCTGAGGATAAACAAAAAAGAATGATTGAATTTGCCTGGCTCTTCTGTTCTGGAACCACACTTCAACTTGTCTAGGACTCAGGTTTAATTGCTTTGCTAAAGCTTGCTTTTGCTTCTGTTAGCATAGAATATAAGATAAAGGAATATGATTAATACATATAATCAAGCTGATAGTGTTTATCGATATGGACTACAATACCGATAACAGCACTATTCGAAATCATTATTATAGAAAGTAATGGTTCGCAATAGCCGCAATCTCATTCGTTATGTCTACGATCAAAAATACGACCGCGATTGAACTTTGAATCCCTGATGATTAGTATCATATAAAGAATTGGAGAAAGACTTGAGCTTACAGGATTGAGGGTGCTATGTAGTTTGAAGCTTTCCTCGAGCAAAGCAGATTGTTGATTGGTGAGCCTTAGTTTCTTTCTTGCATTAAGACCATCTTCAGCTTCTTCACTGCTAAGGTCTCTTTCCCTCTTGATCCCACCACTAGAAAACGAAGAAACAACACTGTGAGGAGAAGCCTGGCGATATAAACCACCACCACCGGCGGCAGGCTCCTCCTGGTGATGAAGATAACGGCCATAACCACCACCTCCATTCACATCAATCACTTTGCTTTCATTAACTTGGTTTCTCTCACCAGAAAGCCCCAACGTTAGCGATGGTAATTCAAAACTTGTTGCTGCCATGGATGATTGTTCAAACTTGAGAGAGGATGATTTCTTGGGAGTTTGATCGTTGGACTTGGATGGAGTTTCCAGGGACGATGAAAAGCCTAACCCAAGAACAAGGTCTGTACTACATGCATCATCAATACCCATCAAGATTCAATTTTTTCTAGGTTTTTTTGTTAGAATAGATGAAGGAAAGGAAGAAAGAGAGATATAAGGGTGCAAAAGGGTCTTAAGAAGGGAAGAGGAGTAAGACTTTTTTGTATGATTATTAATCAAAGAAATCAATTGACTAGTTTTTTTAGGTAAAAAAACTCCATAATAGAAAAATAAATTATACGTATTAAAGTTAGAATCTTAAATTTAATATTAGAAAATAATATTAATGAACCGAATTAAATGCTATATCTCAATTACCATTGAACACCACTTCAATTATCTCCGTTGTATAACCAAACAAACAAGGCTATTACTACCAAGTAGACTATCACTATTCTTTGTCCCATGTATACGCATTGAAAAAAAATCCATAAATAATTTGCTATTAAGATTTAGATATTTAATTTAGGGATTAATGTTTATAAATTTAGAATTTATAAATTAGGGTTATAATTTAGGATTTAGAGTTATAATTTAGGATTTATAGGTTAAAACCTAAATCTTTAACCATATTATCTTAAACCCTAAATTCTAACATCTAAATTCTAAAACTAAACTCATAAACTCTAAATCCATAAATCTTAAAATTAAAATGTTTATAATTTTTTATTAATTATAGAGGTTTTTTACATACCCATAACACGATTCAAACTCAGTGGATCTCTATGAATTTTTTTTACCGTTAATATATTGAATCTAATTTTTTATATATCAAATTGCTTATCACTTGTCCAACCCGTTAATTTTATGGCTGCTTTTTGTGTATTTATATTGGTTTTACTTGCAGTTTCAATTATTAGCCAACTTTTTCTTAGTTCAACTTTTGTCCCAAAACTCGCTCGCTCACTTTATTTATTTATTTATTTATTTTATCTCCCTTTATTTTCTGTTTTTACTATCTTTCGTGTAGAATACTAGTTTTGTACATAAATGATGACCTATATTTTGGCACCCAATCAAAGTTCAGAGAACAAAAGTTAGATGATGATATAATCCTAATATCATTGGAGATTAACAAGTTAAGTTCCCTTTATATTTAAAACACCCATGAACTGTCTCCCACTCCGTGCCTGGTTTAACTGGCTAAGATCGGATGTGTCTCACGTCACCTATCTTACCAGATACTGCATTTGATCCCTCTTTTCCCATTAATTTAAAGATGCTGGTGGATATTTCGTCTCTTTTTTTAATCATCCATATTCGATTAATTTAATTTGGGTTTTACAGAAACTCAATATGGAGATAACTTTTTCAACCCAATTTTTTATTCACAACGTTAGAATTCGAACCATCTTGTTTAAGGAACCTGACGTCTCATCTTGTAAACCAACTAGGTGGTGGTTGGTCTCTTGCTTATTTATGAATATGAAGATAAGAAAAAGATGTCCACTATCTCCTATAGTTTCAATGATCATCAAGGATGGTAGTTTCTTTGTGCTCTTGTTTGTTTAACAGGAAAAGAAAAGAGAAAAGGAAAATAGGAGGAAAGATTTGGAAGAGAGATTGAAAGAGTTATAATGGTGGCAGGATATGATTCATCAGCAAGAATCCGGATCATTGCTTAACTAGAAAGTTGATGTTGAGACTTTGGGGCCCTCATGATTACATTGTATAAGCACTTCCCAATAATGCTTTGTCGGTTATTATATATTGATTAGATTTACAAGTTAGGTCACCCATAAAACATTATCTAATTATACCACCCCCTAAAACAATACTAAAAAAATAAATGGAGATAACATGAGACAGATCAAGCTCTTTTGCTTACATGTTTTTTTTTTAATCTTAAAACGATATTAAATTTTATTAAAATAAAAATGTACAACATTTATAACATAATCAATCAAAGAGAGAATTTTGGGATTACATCTACAAAAAAAAATCAAACATAAAAATAAAATAAAAAATTTAAATGCGCAATGATAGTCGAAACTTTCTTTTAAATTTGACTCCCATCATCTACAGTAACTCAGTAATCGTCAATAATATTTTTTTGTATCTATCACAAAATATACTAAAGAAAGAAGTCAAACAAAGAGAATTTTTATTGATATTTAGAACAACAAAGAAAATAACAAATTAAAATGTTATATGAAAAACTGATAAAAATAAAAATAAACAGCACCACAACTAATATCGTACTACAAATTCAAAAGAAAAAGGAGAGAGACTTTGCGGCGCTGGACGATTATTGGTATTTTGAAAGAAAAAATCCCTAGCAAGCCTTCCCTTTTGTTACTTGTTATCACAGGCTAAACCCATAAAAAATATTTTTTTTTCTATATATTATAAGTGACACGACAATAAATATTTTTAAGAGTGAACATATATATTTAATCAGTTTTATTATAAATTTTATATGAATAGACACAAATAACATTTTAAAATAAACACAATAATATTAATAGAAGAAAATTCAAATGTTCACCTTACTTTTATTGTAGATCCGTCACTGTACATGTACGAGTAATTTATCAAAAACGTTGCATATAATTTTATAACGCGAATTCTTTAAGCTGTAATTAAACAATTATTTTATTTATACAAGTAAATAAAAATATATGACAACGATATTATTTACATATATATTTGAAATTGAGATTATTTATACTCTTAAAATTGATCACAAATCATATTTTATGTATATAAAATGATTAGAATATTTTGCTGTCATTTAAGGACTTTGATTGTCCCCTGGAGGACCAGTCATTTATGAGAAAGGTGGTGCATTTGTTTCAACGAAAATAATGGCTTGTTCTTCATTGTTTATGATTTTTATTCAGCTGATCAAGATTGAAACTTGTAAAAAGGAACTATCTTCTTCGGTGCATTATCATCATCGTCGTCATCTTCGGATTGGGCTGAATTTGGTTTGAAGTGAAAGGCCAAATTCAATTACTATTATATAAATAAAGTTTCAAAAGGAAGACGATTAAAAAATTTGAATTTCGTAGAATTTTTTTGAATTGAAATCCGCTAGTTTTATTGAATAGAGATATATATAAAATTAAAATGAATGTTCACAATCTAGTAAACAAAAACACCTAATTCAGACATATTCCTAATAAACAAAATTAGCGTATCGAGATCATAACAGAACAATATAAAGAAAAGCTAAAAACCCAACCCAAAGACTCGAAACAAAAGATGGATACAAACATCACCAAAGATCGACCATGAAAGGCAATATCATCAACAAACACCATAAAAATGCACAATGAGGCACGTTGACAACACGGTTATTACCAGAACTTAATCTCGAACAAGAAACGGTGATTGTGATCGCATATCCAAATTTAGTTCGAGGGTACGAAATAGCGAGATCAACAGGATAACCAAAGAGCGTCATCTTAATCAATCGTGGCGACGTCAAATCCGCCCCTGATAGAAAAAAAAGAAACGACCAAACAACCAATAAAGACTAAAAAACCGTGTCAATAGACAGAGGAAAACATACCAATATATAGAGTAAATCGTGCCACAAGAGCTGAATAATTTATTAAAAAAAAAACGAACGAACGATGAGAAATATGAAAACGAAAGAAACGATGGATTCCGACAGTCGACGATCAGCACTGAGATTAATGCCGACGACTACGAGTAAAGAAAAAAAAAACGAGCGGCTAATTTTTTTTCAAAAGAAAATATGTGACATTATAGCAATAATATTTGAATATCACTATTAGCTTCCCCCAAATAATGCTATTAGTTTACATGTATTTACATGTTACTCAGTAAAGAATATGTTTCTATTATTTTGCATTAGAGAATTAAAAGAAATATTAACTTAATAACTCAATATACTATAGTTGATTCAGTTTAGTTCAGTTGATATGTGACTAATGCAACATATAAAAAAATGTAAAATTAAATATGTTTAAACACTCAATATCCTTCTATTTAAGGATGGAAAATGAGCTGCACAGAAAGATTATTTGCCTTGGTGAAAACTAAGTAGCCAAATTCTAAAAGTTGGCAGCGGAAATAATAAACATTTAAAAAGAAAATTTGACAAACCGATAGTAGGCACAAATAATATTTGAAGACTGATGCTTGATTTGACTAAAACGATCTCTATATAAGCTGTAAAAAGTAACAGATTATACTAAAAATAGGAAAAACATCATAGACTACTATAACTAAACTTGAAAAAAGAAGGAAAACCTAGTAAATGCAACAATCAAAGATTTGAATCACTTTTAACAACACCCCCTTGATTCAAACTTGCAAGCTCCAATCTAATTTCTGAAAGAAATATGCTTGTCTGACGGTAGAAATATCAGTTACAAACAATGCATGTGTAGATGCATAAATTTCAGCTAAGGACCTGAACCTTTTTAGAGGAGTTTCATCATTGTATGAACTTTCGTTGTAGGTTCTTGAAGAAATGGAGCATGGTGAAGTTGAGGGTTATCAGTGATTCAAATAGCTGTCCACAATGACTATAGTAAAATTCCTCCATAACTACAGTTAAACACCTCGACTGAAAACGCGGTCATAATTGTCGTGGGTAATGCAAAGTAATCAAACTAATCATATATTTTATCTCTATTTTTAGGTAGTCAAAATTGTTTGATTTTTGAAATTCAAAAGTGCAGCAGATTATGGCTGGACGTTTGAGATTTTGTGGGGATTTCCCCTTTATTTTGACGATTTTAGCCCTACATTTTTCCTATAAAGGCTTATGTGTTGCTTTCTTTTATCATCGAACATTTTCACTTCTTTCTAGCTTAATACTTCTCATTCTTCATAGTTTTTTGCTCACCTAAGTATCCCGATCATTTTTCCACTCAAATGTTACTTAGACAATTTGTTTTTGCAATTCTCTAAGGAGCAATACAATTTAGATCTAACAGTTGAAAACATAAATAAACAATTTAGATCGTTATAAAGAAGCTTCACTTTAATTTAAAACATGAAAGCATTCGACTTGATTAATACAATTTTAAAAGTAAGAATTACAAACTCGACTACGTAAGGTCCTATTAATGCATAGCCCGCTAAACACAAGTACTGTACTCCGGAGATCTCCACATGCTAGAATCCTGTATCGATAGTGCTCCTCGATCCCACGATCAACCTACGCACGAAAACAACGATTCCGAGTGTTGAGCTTACGAAGCTCAGTGGTACACATCTACTCTACTATACTTCATACTAATCGTAAACATAAGCATGCAAGCTAGTGCGCGCAATAAGGAGAGATAAGTAAACACTTGGCGCTACCACTAGTTGCATAAACACATGCTCTCAACATAGCAAAAGATCATACATGGTCCAAAAGGCCCAACCATACTCAGGATCACCCCAGATTATTCAAGCGAAAGCATACAAATCATATCACAAATGTAATATCCCATTATTTGATTAGTGACCAAAACGTAAGAATCAAAAGTTAGTGGTTTTAGTTCAGTGACTAAAACGTAAAGTTTTAAAGTTTGGTGACAAAAGTGAAAAGTTGAGAAAAGTTCAAGGACCAACATGGTAATTTTCCCAATAATTATTTTTATTCCATAAATAGATAGATCATCTAAGGGTGTGGATCGAATATAAAAACTATGGTTTGATCTGATGTTTCTATTATTGGGAAATTACGGTTAAAGTTTAAGTGTAATTCGGGTAATCGTATGAGCTAGGAATTTTATGAAAATTTGAAGGAAGTCTTAAAAAGACCCGAAGAGCATAACATCGAAGTTTTGAATCGTTTTTAAATCAGTTTAGATTTGATTCTATTCAGTATTTTGTATAGGTGGTGGAATGACATTTTTGAAAATAAATTATTTCATTAATGGCATTTTAGACATTTCACCTATACTTTTTAATGAAAATTTATTATGGAAGAGGATAAAATATAGGTGTTGTCTTGTGATTGGTTATAACTAAGGGGTGAAATAGTCATTTGACTATTTTAGAGATTTTTTTTATATAGCCAAATTAGAAGACATTTGGAATTAAAATTAAAGATAGAAAAGACTAGAAATTTGCTCATCTTTCTCCCAAGTAGCCGAGACCCCTGGCAAGGTAAGAGCAAAAATTTCAATTCAATTTTTGGCTTGATTTACTTGGTTTTTGGTTAGGGACATGAAATAAGAAATTGATCTCCTTTGAATTCTCTATCTTTTGACATAAGTTTTGCTTAGTTTCCATATCTCTAAGTTGAGTTTGATGATTAGGGTGGTTGAAGAGCATGTTAAGATTTCATGTTTTAAGGCTTAATCAAGTTGGAAATGGCGTTGTAGTGTTGTTTAGATGCTTGAAATGATGAAAACTTCTTGATAAACCTATAGGGACCATTTCGGCAAAATGAATAATATTAGGGGAAATTTTGTAAAAAATATTTTGATGATGGATTTTATTAGAATGATGTTTTCTAAGTTGAATTATATTGTTGGATTGAAGAAAACATCATTTTAGGACCAATTTATGAATTGTGTAAATTGGGTGAAATAAGTGAAAAATTGGAAAATATTCAAGAAGCATGGGTATGTTGTTTGCCATGATACAATGATCATTTTGTTATTAATATTTTTGAAAATGGAGATGAAATGTGGAAGTTTCCAAATTTTAGTTTATAAACCCTAAGAGAAAGAATTTAGGGTTTAAAGGGAGATTATCAAACTATTGGTTGTAATGTGTAATTTGAGATGAGATTAAAGTATTGGGAGCATGGTGGTTACAAAGAAGTACTTGGTTGAAAATATTAATTTTTCCATAATGGTATGTACATGTATTAGTAAAGGTTGGACATGTACTTAAGGTTGCTTGTGTCATGTATTTAATGTACAAACAGATAACAATCGAGTTCGAGTACAAATGAGTGAAGAAAGAAGATAGAAAGTGCAATCGAGCTTAGTGAGGCTAGTATAAATTATAACTTTGAAAGTGTCAAGGTGAGTGCAATGCATGCATAGCATGATTTTTATGTCATTCATTATATAATTGACATGTTCATAATATGTCCAGAATTGAGAATACATGCATGGATCACTACTTATCCATGGAATGTTATTTTACATATGAATTGCTTAATATGTGTATATGTTGCCATGTATGAGATTATGATTGATATAAAGCCCAAAGTATGAGATAAGAAATTAAAAGTATAGTTGGATATCCATAGAGTCATAAACAGCTATATAAACATTTTAGCACTCCCGATAGAGTGCAATTTATTATAAGCACTTCAGGTAAAGTGCAAAATAATTAATAATTGTATACTCCGGTAAGTATACAAAAACACTTCGGTGTTAAGCACTTCCATTAAAGTGCACCTAATATACTATACTCAAGTAAGTATAGGGGGGATGACTCGCGTACCAAAAATTTCCTTAATTCAATACTTGGGCTAAATGAATTGAAAAACAGGTTAAAAAGGCTTGAAAGCTCGATGATGAATATGGCAACGGTATTGGTAAGAATCAAGGTTATTATCATGTAATATGTTACTATATATATATATATATCATGTCATATATGTTAAAATGTATAAAATGGGAGGTGATCATATGCATTGTCACTATAATATATTGATACCTATGTTAAATTGCATTTGAATTAAATGTTGTTGCCTCACTAAGTATATGTTTAGCGTATGATGACTTTCATGCGTAGGTTTTAAAGGAGCTTCGAGTGAAGAGTAGCCGAGCATCACTTTCATATTTTGGGAGGTATATCTCCATACTCATAGTAATGTAATGACATCCATCCTTTCTTTTGGAAATGTACTAGATAACATGTATAATTAGTGGGGTTGTAATAACTTATCACTAAATATGGTGGGTTAATAGTTATTGAATATGGATGGTGAACCTAGTAAGTCCTATTATGGTTATAAATGGTAATGGACTAAGTTTTTAGTAAATATGGATTCTAAGATAGAAAGTTTAAAAATCTACCCAGAAATGTATGCAAAAGCAGTGTGTTCGAAAAATCAGCATAAATTCCACAATTGGAATTAGACAGTTAATCTTATATGTATGAACTAAAAAATGTGTCTAGTTTCTTACAAAATTAATTGTGACTGATTTTGAGTTGTATGTAAAAAGTTATGAATTTTTATTCGACGGAAGGTCAGAAAATAGGGTAGCAGAATTTTTGAAATTTTGGGCTGTTTCGTGAATCTAAGGATTTATTTGAATTTTTGTGTAATGAATTTAGGTTAATAATTTATATGGTTAGAAAGCTTAATGAATCTAGTTTAATTAGGAAATTTCGGAACGATTTTTTGATGTCTATAAATTTTTTTATAAATTCTTAAGTAATGGCAGTGCAGGCTGCCAATTTTCTATATTAAGAAAATATAAGGGTTTAATCTTTGTTAGTAACATCAGAAATGGATGTTACATTTATTGGTATCAGAGCCTCATGTTTAGTCGATTCTGGATAGAAATTGAATTTAAAAATATGTGGGAATTGTATACATGCCACTAGGATGTCATAATCACTAATGATTATGTGCAGATACTCTGATGCTCTATAATTAGTAATGCTACTCTATATTAAGAAACTTGTTGAAAATGTGTCTGTTCAGATGTCGGACCATCAGGGTTCTAGACATGCATTTGAACAGGAGGCTCATGTGCAGAGTGGAAGTAACGAGGTAAATCAGAATGTACCTCAGGAGCAATATCAAGGTCAGGCACCTGCACAAGGACAACAAAATATGCCGGTTCAGGATCGTGGAGTGTTCCTGCAGGCATTAGATGATATCTTAAATAGACCGAAACCAGTGTCTGTGCCAAGGGAGTTGAGGAAGTTGAAGGCATCAGAGTTTCAAGGTGATTCTGATGTTGATTCGATGTTTGCGGACTTTTGGCTAAATGATATTAAAATTATGTTGGACTCTATCCGGTGTGATGATCAAGGAAGACTGGAAGGTGTAACATCACTTCTGATAGGGCCTGTTCGAATTTGGTGGACCACCATTACTGCTCAGGTTCCTTGAGAACGAGTTACTTGGGAATTCTTTTTAAAAGAGTTCCAGAACAAGTACATTGGTGATGTTTTTATCGAGGATATGAGGACTCAGTTTATGAATCTAAAGCAAGCAGGCAGGCAGATCGATATATGAGTATGAGTGTGAGTGTGAGTTTAATAAGCTTAGCCGGTTTGCTACAGAGCTCCTTTCGACTGAGAAGCACAGAGTTAATAAATTTGTGGGAAGCCTAGATCCGGAGTATAAGAAAGTCTTGGTTACTCTTGATTTGTCTGAATTTCAAGTGGCGGTTAACCGAGCTAAAGGAATGGAAAGGGTGGGACAATAAGAAGCTTCTGAGAAGAAAACACAATCAATTAAGCAACCTGGAGGCCCCAGTGTTTTACCCTGGTCTAAACGGGGTAAAGGTTTTCAGCAGCAAGGATCAGTTGGGTCGATGTCATCCGTAAAGAAGAATTCTTCTGCGGGTAAATCCAAGCAAGTCCAAAATAAAACTAGTGGAAGTGAAGGTGATGGACTTTGGAATAGACCTGAATGCAAGACTTGTGGAAGAAGACATCCTGGTCGATGTTGGTATGCACCGGAGACAGTGTGCTATCAATGTGGGAAGCCGGGTCATTTCAAACGAGCATGTCCAGAATTACATGAGAATCAATCGTTGGTTGCTTCTCAAAGAAATAAAGGGAACCGAGGGTGGAATTCCCATCAAGGTGCATCGGAAGTTGCATCAAATCTGAAAGGCAAAGCTCCTGCTCGTGTGTATAATATCAAGACCCCAGAAAGTAAAGATGATCCTGATGTGATATCAGGTATGCTTGAACTCTTTAATAGACCTATTTTTGCACTAATTGATCATGGTTCCACTCATTCATATATTAGTTCTAGAATCATACTAGAAAGAAACATTCAGTAGAACTAATTAAGAGTGAGGTGGTAGCAACCAATCCGTTAGGCCAGAGTGCTAAGGTTAAGAGGATTTCCCGTCAGTGTCCTATTAAAATTCAGAGTGTGGATTTCCCCCTGACCTTATGGAATTACCATTTCTGTGAGTTCGAAATAATATTAGGGATGGATTGGTCATTTATATATGATGTTGTGGTAGAGTACCGATTAAAAAGATTAATTTTAAAGGCACCAAATGGATCACGAATAATATCCGTGGGGGAGAAGCCGAATCATCGTAGTGATGTTATTTCGGCTGTTGTTGCGAATGAAATGTTGATGGATGGTTGTGAAATAGATCAAACTCCCAAAATTGATACCTTGAAGAAGTGAGTGAAAATAGAAGATATACCTACGGTGCGGGAATTCCCAGATGTATTCCTAGAAGAATTACCGGGACTACCTCTAGATAGAGAGGTAGAATTTGGAATTGATGTGTTACCTGGTACAACACCCATATCGATGGCACCGTATCGTATGGCACCTGCTGAACTCCGGGAACTCAAATCATAGCTACATGAATTGCAAAATCGAGGTTTTATACGACCAAGCATATCACCATGGGGAGCATCTGTATTATTTGTAAAGAAGAAAGATGGATCGATGAGATTGTGTATCGATTATCGTCAACTTAATAAAGTGACGATAAAGAATAAATATCCATTGCCAATAATTGATGATCTCTTTGATCAATTAAAGGGGGCAACAATGTTCTCTAAGATTGATCTTCGATCGGGCTATTATCAATTGAAGATTAAAGAGCAGGATATTCCGAAGACGGCTTTTAGGACTCGATATGGTAATCATGAATTCGTGGTGATGCCATTTGGGTTAACTAATGCCCTAGCAACATTTATGGATTTGATGAACCAAATTTTTCAGCCATACCTGGACCACTTTATAGTGGTATTCATAGACGATATCCTGGTTTATTCTAAAACCAAGGAGGATCATGATGTTCATCTCAAAATAGTTCTTCAAATTTTGAGGGAGAAGAAATTATATACCAAATTATCTAAATGTGAGTTTTGGCTTTCTGAGGTGACATTTCTTGGACATATAGTATCGGCTGAAGGAATTCAGGTTGATCCTCAGAAAATTCAAGCTATCATGGAGTGGAAACCTCCTAAAAATGTTGCAGAGGTTAGAAGTTTTCTCGGATTGACAGGATATCCGGTTTGTGAAAGATTTCTCAATGATTGCTGCACCTATTACCAAATTGCTCAGGAAGAATGTACCTTTTATGTGGACTAAACAATGTCAAGAAAGCTTTGAAAGATTGAAGAAAATCTTGACAGAAGCTCCGGTGTTAGTTCAACCTGAATCGGGTAAGAATTTTGTGGTGTATAGTGATGCATTGCATAATGGTTTGGGTTGTGTACTTATGCAAGACGGGAAAGTGGTGGCTTATGCTTCTAGGCAGCTTAAAACTCAATAGAGGAATTATCCTACTCACGATTTCGAATTAGCTGCGGTTGTCTTTGCTTTAAAAATTTGGTTCCACTACTTGTATGGTGAAAGATGTTATATATACACAGACCACAAAAGCCTAAAATATCTTTTAATGCAGAAGGAGCTGAATCTAAGACAAAGGCGATTGATTGAGCTAATTAAGGATTATGATGCAATTATTGATTATCACCCGGGAAAGGCTAATGTGGCGGCAGACGCACTTAGCCGAAAGATGTTTTCAGCCCTGCAAATATTGAATGCTCAATTATCAATATTGGATGATGGTGCTCTACTTGCTGAGCTGAACATCAGGTCTACTTTGATAGACAAAATAAAAGAATCACAAGAAACAGATGAAAAATGTTTAGAGAAAAAGAAGAAAGCTGAAAGGGGAGAATCTTCAGACTTCGAAGTAAAGTCCAATGGATGTTTATATTATAAAGGACGTGCTTATATTCCTGAAGATGATGAATTGAAAAAGGAAATTCTTACAGAAGCACATTATAGTCCTTTAACGATGCACCCGGGAGTAAATAAAATGTATTAGGATTTGAAGAGCCATTTTTGGTGGCCAGGAATGAAAAGAGCTATAACGGAATTCGTGTTTAAATGCTTAACTTGTTAGCAAGTTAAAGTAGAACATCAAGTGCCATCAGGGTTACTTTAACCAATTGCTATTCCAGAATGGAAATGGGAAAAAGTGACTATGGACTTTGTAACCGGATTACCATTGACACCAAGTAGGAAAGACTCAATTTGGGTGATCGTGGATCGGTTAACCAAATCAACACATTTCCTGCCCGTCAGAACATATTTCTCTTTGAATAAATATGCAGAGTTGTATATTCAGGAGATTGTTAGATTACATGGAGTTCCTATTTCCATTGTGTCTGGCAGAGATCCCAGGTTTACTTATAGATTCTGGAAAGCACTACAAGAAGCATTGGGTACTCGATTGCATTTTAGTACTGCCTTCCACCCGCAAACTGATGGACAATCAGAGAGGACAATTCAGATTTTGGAAGATATGCTAAGAGCGTGTGTCATTGAGTTTGCAGGTTCGTGGGAAAAGTACTTACCATTGGCTGAATTTGTGTATAACAACAGTTATCAGCCAAGTATTAAAATGGCACCGTATGAAGCTTTATATGGAAGAAAATGCCAGACACCATTAAATTGGTTTGAGTTAGAAGACCGCAAGATTATCGGGCCTGACTTGATTCAAGAGGTAGAAGAAAAAGTGAAGATAATTTGAGATAATCTAAGGGCAGCTTCCGATAGACAAAAGGCTTATTCATATTTAAAAAGAAAAGATATTGAGTATTAGGTAGGAGACAAGGTATTTTTGAAAGTTTCACCATGAAAGAAAATAATGAGATTCGGAAAAAAATGGAAGCTTAGTCCCAGATTCATTGGTCCGTATGAAATCTTGAAAATAGTTGGACCGGTGGAGTATAAATTGGCTTTACCACCAGAAATGAGCAAGATTCATGATGTTTTTCATGTATCGATGCTTCGCAAATATAGGTCGGATCCTTCTCATGTCATTTCACTTGCGGAAGTTGAGATACAACCTGATTTGACATTTGAAGAAGAACCAGTAAAGATTTTAGCTCATGGGGTGAAGAAATTGAGGAACAAATCGATTCCATTGGTTAAGGTGCTATGGAAAAACCACAAAGTCGAAGAAGCCACATGGGAAACTGAAGAACGAATGAAAGAACAGTACCCGCATTTGTTTAATCCAGGTCCGTTCTAAAAATTTGAGGACAAATTTTTTTAGGGGGAGAGAATTATAATATCCCATTATTTGATTAGTGACCAAAACGTAAAGAATCAAAAGTTAGTGATTTTAGTTTAGTGACTAAAACGTAAAGTTTTAAAGTTTGGTGACAAAAGTGAAAAGTTGAGAAAAGTTCAAGGACTAACATGGTAATTTTCCCAATAATTATTTTTATTCCATAAATAGATAGATCATATAAGGGTGTGGATCGAATATAAAAACTATGGTTTGATCTGATGTTTCTATTATTGGGAAATTACGGTTAAAGTTTAAGTGTAATTTGGGTAATCGTATGAGCTCGAAATTTTATGAAAATTTGAAGGAAGTCTTAAAAAGACCCGAAGAGCATAGCACCAAAGTTTTGAATCTTTTTTAAATCAGTTTAGATTCGATTCTATTCAATATTTTGTATAGGTGGTGGAATGTCATTTTTGAAAATAAATTATTTCATTAATGGCATTTTAGACATTTCACCTATACTTTTGAATGAAAATTTATTATGGAAGAGGATAAAATATAGGTGTTGGCTTGTGATTGGTTATAACTAAGGAGTGAAATAGTCATTTGACTATTTTAGAGATTATTATTTTTATATAGCCAAATTAGAAGACATTTGGCATTAAAATTAAAGATAGAAAAGACTAGAAATTTGCTCATCTTTCTCCCAAGTAGCCGAGACCCCTAGCAAGGTAAGAGAAAAAATTTGAATTCAATTTTTGGCTTGATTTACTTGGTTTTTGGTTAGAGACATGAAATAAGAAATTGATCTCCTTTGAATTCTATATCTTTTGACATAAGTTTTGCTTAGTTTCCATATCTCTAAGCTGAGTTTTACGATTAGGGTGGTTGAAGAGCATGTTAAGATTTCATGTTTTAAGGCTTAATCAAGTTGGAAATGGTGTTGTAGTGTTGTTTAGAAGCTTGAAATGATGAAAACTTCTTGATAAACCTATAGGGACCATTTCGGCAAAATGAATAATATTAGGGGAAATTTTGTAAAAAATATTTTGATGATGTATTTGATTAGATTGATGTTTTCTAAGTTGAATTATGGTGTTGGATCGAAGAAAACATCATTTTATGACCAATTTATGAATTGTGTAAATTGGGTGAAATAAGTGAAAAATTGGAAAATATTCAAGAAGCATGGGTATGTTGTTTGCTATGATACAATGATCATTTTGCTATTAATATTTTTGAAAATGGAGATGAATTGTGGAAGTTTCCAAATTTTAGTTTATAGATCCTAAGAGAAAGAATTTAGGGTTTAAAGCGAGATTATCAAACTATTGGTTGTAATGTGTAATTTGAGATGAGATTAAAGTATTGGGAGCATGGTGGTTACAAAGAAGTACTTGGTTGAAAATATTAATTTTTCAATATTGGTATGTACATGTATTAGTAAAGGTTGGACATGTACTTAAGGTTGCTTGTGTCATGTATTTAATGTACAAACAGATAACAATCGAGTTCGACTACAAATGAGTGAAGAAGGAAGATAGAAAGTGCAATCGAGCTTAGTGAGGCTAGTATAAATTATAACTTTGAAAGTGTCAAGGTGAGTGCAATGCATGCATAGCATGATTTTTATGTCATTCATTATATAATTGACATGTTAATAATATGTCCATAATTGAGAATACATGCATGGATCACTACTTATCCATGGAATGTTATTTTACATATGAATTGCTTAATATGTATATATGTTGCCATGTATGAGATTATGATTGATATAAAGCCCAAAGTATGAGATAGGAAATTAAATGTATAGTTGGATATCCATAGAGTCATAAACAGCTATATAAACATTTTAGCACTCCCGGTAGAGTGTAATTTATTATAAGCAGTTCAGGTAAAGTGCAAAATAATTAATAATTGTATACTCCGGTAAGTATACAAAAATACTTCGGTGTTAAGCACTTCCAATAAAGTGCACCTAATATACTATACTCAAGTAAGTATAGGGGGATGATTTGCATACCAAAAATTTCCTTAATTCAATACTTGGGCTAAATGAATTGAAAAACAAGTTAAAAAGGCTTGAAAGCTCGATGATGAATATGGCAACGGTATTGGTAAGAATCAAGGTTATTATCATGTAATATGTTACTATATATATATATATCATGTCATATATGTTAAAATGTATAAAATGAGAGGTGATCATATGCATTGTCACTATAATATTTAATACCTATGTTAAATTGCATTTGAATTAAATGTTTTTGCCTCACTAAGTATATGCTTAGCGTATGATGACTTTCATGCGTAGGTTTTAAAGGAGCTTCGAGTGAAGATTAGCCGAGCATCACTTTCATATTTTGGGAGGTATATCTCCATACTCATAGTAATGTAATGACATCCATCTTTTCTTTTGGAAATGTACTAGATGGCATGTATAGTTAGTGGGGTTGTAATAACTTATCACTAAATATGGTGGGTTAATAGTTGTTGAATATGGATGCTGAACCTAGTAAGTCCTATTATGGTTATAAATGGTAATGGACTAAGTTTTTAGTAAATATGGATTCTAAGATAGAAAGTTTAAAAATCTGCCCAGAAATGCATGCAAAAGCAGTGTGTTCGAAAAATCAGCATAAATTCCACAACTGGAATTAGACAGTTAATTTTGGAACGAATTTTTGATGTCTATACATTTTTTTATAAATTTTTAAGTAAAGGCAGTGCAGGCTGCCAATTTTCTATATTAAGAAAATATAAGGGTTTAATCTTTGTTAGTGACATCACTGACTCGTATTTGGTGATAAATACGGGAAAAGGGATGTTACAACAAACCTGGAGTGACGCCCGCGTCCACACAGTATCAGGATCGTACACTCTAAGTGAGGCCCACAACTATACAACATCGAGATCCTACACTTACATGGATGAGGCCCATATCCATACAGCATCGGGATCCTACATTCGGAAATCTTTAATCATGGTGTTGCAATACACTCATTCTCTCACTGGGTATTCGGATCCCATCAATCAAAGATGACTCGACTATCTAGGTGTCCATATCAGCACATAACAAGGACAAGTCTACCACAGCTCAGAACATCACACGATCCACCAAAAATCCCTATGATTGCTATTACCATCAAGCCACCCAACGTTTACCAAGTCATTAATACTTATAGAAGTATACATTACTCATCCTCACTAATTATCTCTATTAATCTATTTTATCTCATTAACATCCCACATCAATTTCCATCTTTTATTAGCATCATAGATTATTCTGTTCAGTGGGTATCGATACTCAAACACAAGTATCGATACGATACCCTTGGGTACCGATACTCACACGCATACAGATACTAATATAGCTTATTAGAAATCCTCAATTTCCACAAGTACCAGTACGAGTCAACCTGTACCGATAAGATCCCCAATCGCGTACCGGTACGTCAAAAATTCGTACCGATACCCAACAGACGAGTTTGTACCATTTCCTTAGATTACAATTTTACAAATGCTTTACTCGATCCCTAAAGCTTATGAAAGTTATTAGGGTTAATTTGTTTATTAACGCATTTAATCAATTAATATTAGTTCCATCTTCATAATCATTTAATCGGGTATTTATTAGTGTAATCACTCATTTTCACTTGTAAATATATTAATATTGCATGTATATTTATTATATGAATGTTGCTAATATAAGGTGGTGTGTGCATGTATAAGCTATGTATACGTATTAGGGGTGTATGTATGTCGCGTATGTATCTAGAGTATGAGTGTATTTGATTAATATATAGATGTTATGTTAATTATATGTATGATTATACGTACGTATACTAAAATATTATATTAATTAATGATTGTATAATATAAGTATACATTTTCGTATATATATGTATTGCTGTTATAATTATATTATTATTAATATTATTGGGCTGGTAAAATGAAAAATTAAATATATATTAAAACCAAATAAAAATGAAGTCCAAGTCCAATTACAAGTTCAATTACAAGGCCCAGTTGGCCCAAATCTGAATCTCATTTAATTACAATGTGCAGGTAACTGTGGGCCGTTGGATCAAGATCTGATCCAACGGCCACGATGCAACCAGGAGGTCAAAAATATCTGCCAGGCGCGTGTTCCACACGTATGGACCGTTCGAGTGCCACGCGCGCGTGTGGTCCACGCGCGGACGCTTTAATATCCCACGCGCGCGTAAGATCCACGCGTTCTGACTCCTCGACTGCGGAGCTCCACATGGCGAAATCTGAAGCCGTCTCATCAAATCGAGGCTTCATCCAGGCCAATCGTTCTTCAAGCCATCTCGACCGTTAGATCAGATATGATCTAACGGCCGAGAACGCGTCTGGCCGCTGGCAGAATGTCCATATCGCCACCGCGCCGATATTCAGTCCCCGTGTTCAGAATATGCCCAAGACAACAAGCAAAGTGTCAGTTCAGATCTGAAAAAGAAGATGCAACTTGCAACAAACATGGACAATAATATATATGAAACGGGGCTTTTGTAACGGGGGGATGAAAAAAAAAACGAGAGTAAGAACAAAAAAGGAGAACAGAGATCTTGTAATACAAAAAATCTGAAAGTTGTAAACATCCAAGATAATCAAAAGACAGTCCAGTGGTAAATCTTTGTCTCTTTTTCTTTCTTGTTTTCTTTACATGCATATACGAAATAGAACAAAAAAAACAGAAACAAAAAAAAGAGAGAGTAGTCTTACCGGCGTTGTTTGTGGGTCTTCCCTTCCTCAGTGATAAGCCTTTCGGCTTTTACAAGCCAGATCTGGTGAGCTAAAGGGAGGAGAAGACCCTTTGTAGTGTTGTTTTGGTTTTAAAAAAATATTTTTTGGTTCGTATTTCCTAGATCTAGGGCAAATAGAGGTATATCCTCTGAATCCAACCTAGGATTCGTATTGAGGACGACAAGGGGGTTGTTTTGGTGTATTTTGGAGGCTCGTCGCGGAGAATACGGCGGCCGACCGCCGGATTCTGGGTATTATAAGAACAAACGAGAGAAAAAGATGAACCTAGGCTATATGAAAAACCAGAAAATGAAACAAATGGCCAAAATTTTGATTTTGGCCTTAAAGGGGGCTTTTATAGTTATTATTATTTTGCTAAATGAGTAAATTACACACTTAATCCCACCGCGTTTTCAATATTTTCATTTTTGTCTTGCCGCATGGTATAATCACAGTTCCAGTCCCCCTGATTTTTCAAAAGGTTACAATCTAGTCCCTAAATTACACCGAATCAGTTTCTGAATGGTAAAATTACGCCCTTAACCATCCCGCGTTTTTGAATTTTTCACTTTGGGTCTGCCCCTTGGTCTAATTAAAATTATGGTCCTTTTAGGTTTTGTTTGTTTCGCAATTTCGTCCCTAAATTACATATTATTGCTTTTTAATTTATACCACTACTTTTGTTTTTCTTTCATTTCAGTCCTGTATTCTTTGTAAATACTAATGTTCGTATTATAATCGTATATGTTGATGTATTCTATTATTTTATTTTATTTTATGTCCCTCGTATATAACTCGTATTTTATGTTTACATATATATGTGTATTAAGATTATAATGGTCATGCGTCTTTTATCCGGTTATTCATATTAAGCATGTTATGTTTTAGTTGATTCGTCCATGGCGTATTTTGTATTTTATATATGTGTGCTTTCTTGTTTTTTAGGGCTACATGTTAATATATTTACCTTTTTTGTACGATATGTTGACCCGTATATGTTGAAATATGTTTTATTACCAGTATGCATTTTTTTAATATTTGTTCGTCTATATGTACTTATTCCTGCCTTGTTATTTTGACATATTATAGTTGTTTTTATCTATTATTTAGAATAATATGTATATATACATGTTTTAGTCTAGAATATCATTTATGTTAAATTAGTATTCTGGTATGTCAATATTTATTATATTTTGCCATGTTTTACGTTTTTGCCATTAAGATTGCATATCGAGATATAACTTGTTAATGCGGAGTCCTTTTATCCGAGCGTAAACGGGGCCAGTATCAAGCGTAGTGATAGTGGTTGGGCGTTTATTCTCAGAGAACGGGGCCCTTAAAATTTATTCGCAATTATGACCGAATTTTAAAATAATCGTCACTTTAATCCGGCCTACCTAAGTGGCCGGTGGCAACTCCATTTTTTTAAAAATGCGGTTTTTTTTAAAACCCCATGGAATAAATATTTTATACCCAAAAAATCACAAACACCTTTCAAAAACACCTTTCCAAAAATCTTCGTTTTTTATTTAGCGATGAGAAAAAAAAGAGGGACATCGCTACAGATGGTGACTCCGCTGGGGATTAATTTTTGTTTAAAAAAAAACAAATGAGAGTCAAGCTTTTAAAATAATTACCGCTTTATTAATATTGGAAGTTCCGGATTAAAGTGACTATTAAATTGACATTCGGTCATAATTGCGCGTTTATTTTAACGCATTTAAAATATGGCATATAAACCCGTCTTTTTAAGTGGGGGGAAAACGCTAATGCTTTCGTGGAGATATCGTTCTCCCGTATGGGCCTAGCAAGTACCTTCGGGGCTCGAGTACCTTATGCTTTCGTAAGGATATCGTTCCTTCGTACGGGCATAAGCGAATGGGTCCCCCTGAATTGAACCCGGTTGAAAGGAGCCTATAATGGGTGATGATCGGGGGCCTTGCTACTATTAGTAGGGGACAGCAAAGACAATTCGGGTACCTCCTAGCACCAACACTGCATGTAGAGAACATAGAAACCCACCCTGTTAGAGCCATGCGGATAACCTTAGGTTTTAGACGGGATAAATAGGGTTGTTTTGTGTGTTTATTCCGTTTAATTTTGTCATTTTATTTATATATTTATCTGGTACTGACTTGTTTTCTTTTCGCTTTTTGTTCTTTTTCTCATACATCATTGCATTTGCATCGCATAAAGGTACTGGATCAAGTGGTTTGCCTGATCAGAAAGTCTTTCACCATGGAAAAAAGGTGTCTTAGGAAAGAAGAGCTTAATTTATCAGTCAGACATTGGTCAGAAGTCAATCAGAAAATCCAAGGAGACAGTTTGCCTAACGAACGCGTAATAGCTGGATAAACCTATGTGAGTCTTCAACAGAACGACTTGTGGGATCTTCAAAGCATTTGGGAAAGATGGGACCGAAGATTACAAGACTTGTTCTGCAATAGTTATGGCGACATCGCACAGCTGTTATATGTTCGGATTAACCAGCCCCTACTCCGAGCTATAGTCCAGTTTTGGAATCCAGCTTTTTACTGCTTCACCTTTAATGGGCAGGACATGATGCCTACGGTAGAAGAATACACTGCTTTACTTAACCAGAAAAATATTCAGGAAGATTGGATCTAAGCGAAGCCTCCGAGGAACCAGAATTACACTGCGAAACTCAAAACCTTTGCGGGAATGAGTGACGATTGGGTTAGTGGCCTCCTTCAAATCCGAGGAGATAATACAGTCTTTGCATGGGAGAGTATTCGGGACATCATATCAACACATCCAGACGAGGCAAAGAAAATGGACCTATTCGCTTTAGGAATAAATGCTTGGTGATCTTTCCCAGAGTACTCGGGAACATTGACATAGCCATTCTGGATTTGTTTGAGCGGGTGAAACGAAAAGCAAACCCAGTACCAGCAATCTTGGTCGAGACTTTCATTTCCTTAAATGCTAGCCGGAAACATGAAGAAGGACGTTTTCGAGGCTGCGCACAGATATTACAAGTATGGATTCAGAGTCACATGTGGAAGACGCCGACAAGAGTCCTGCCGGGGATATCCTTCCAAGGTTTTTCGCCTTTACGAGAATACTTAGCAAAGGAATGGCGAGAGGATTTGAAAACAAAAATGTGGACTAGTTTCTTCAGGAACATTCAAGATGAAGACATTGCATGGAGGGTCCCATGGCTCGGTAAAGTTAATTACTTTATATACAGTTGTGGTGACTTCAACTGGCTGATGATGTTGGGATTGCATGGAGGGATCGCTTGTGCCCCGCTTTTAGTATCTCGGCAGTTCGGATCACGAAAGTTCATTCCCAATACCACCGGATTAAGCCAAACTGAATTTCTTTTCAAAGGGGAGTTCAAAGGAAAAATTCAGACCATCATGAGGGCCTGGGATCATTGTTACCAGATCAGGGTGGAAGGAGATACCCAGCACATGACTACCCCAGATTACGACCTTTGGAGACATTTGAGGGTTAATAATGTGATCCCTGAATCTGATCAAGGACCAGTAGTGTCACTCGAAGAGCTTACAAGGGTGGTACCGTCCGAAGCTGACATCTTAAGGAGTGAACTCGAAGAAGTCAAAAGGAAAATGGACATTCAACAGACCCAACATGCGAGCGAGCTCTATAAGGCAAGCTTAGAAGTTGATGAGCGAGACGGGATCATTAGGCAATTGAAGAAATTGAATGCAGATTTAAGCGACAAAAATACTCTTTATCAAAAAGATGCCCTCCTGTTACAAGCAAAAATACAAAAGGCCGGCCGGAGTCAGTTCGTAGCTGTGGAAAGAGAAAGAATGAACGACATCCATTTGATGGAAGAAGAACGAGAAATTAACAAAAGAGCGATCGAGAAAGAGATTGAAAGCTGCCGTTTGGCTATGGAGGAAGAAAAGCGGTCTGCCAAGAAGGCCATTGATCAAGAGAAAGAAAGATCCAGACAAGAAATCAGCAAAGGAAAACAAGCTGTCCATCATGAGAGAGAAAGTGTCGCTGTATGGAAAAGAAAGTCCATGAGTAGTCGAAATAGACTGTTAGAGATGCAGAAACTGTACGATGACACTATTCAGAGGTTGGAGCAAAGCCAAAGTCAAAATGATGAATTAAAAGGAAAGGTGGCGGAAGTCGAACACTCACTTCGAATGTACTGCCGCAGGAATAACTTCGCTGAGCTGCAAGAAAGAGAACGAGAGGTGGGTGTGTTACAAGCACGGATTGGGTCCCTCGAAGCAATTGTGGAGGATTACAAGGAAAGAATTAATGTGTTCGAGGAAGCTGCAGCCGGAGGGGACACCTATTGGCAAAGAGATTACGCGACGCTGCTCGAATGGTACAGGATAGAGACCAGTACTACGCAAACCTAATGGTGGACATACAAATGAGTCGCCGGACATGTAAATGATTTATTTGTCGGCTGAAACACTCCGACCTTTTATAGCCCCGGGAATGGAAGAAGCTCCTAGGTTCCTCAAGCTGCTCAAGGCAATTGGAAAGTTAGGAGATAGAGCTAGAGTCTATCTATAGGACTCTGTGTTATAATTAGATCTTTTGTACTAGGGATCTCTACTTTGTAACACTAATTTTGTTGTAATCAAGACCCTTTAATTCCCGTGGAAGTAGTTCAAAAGGGTGATTACCAAATGAATCAGTACCTTTGTCTGCATGCATTCTTGCATTTGCATCATAACATTCGCATCATTGTACATGCATTTATTTTTTGCGACCATATTAACAATATGAATATTGTGGCATTGTATGTAGTTAACCCGCAATCATTCATCACCTATACTTTACCCGGCTACAAAGAAAGCTCATGGAAGAAAGAATAATCAGTCTAGAAAGAGGGCAAAAAGAGAGCTCGAGACAAGGCTTGAAGAGGCCCAGAGAAGCCTTAGTGATCAGTTATTGTGATCACAAACATCTATAGTATCGACATAACTCGCATTCTTTGGCAAAAAGTCTTGGAAAACGAGTAGAAGGAGAAAATGTTCCAGAACCAGAAGGTACCTCGGCTCACTTCAAGGTTCAACCAACTGCACCAAACCAAGCTAGAAAGGTGTATATTGACCCTGCAGGAATGTCTTCCAGCTTTCAAATAGGGGCTCCTGAGACTCAACCCCTCGATCATCAAGCACTTTATGAAGAAGAAGTGCGGACCTAAACATGGTCGAAAAGATCGAGGTGAGGTAGAAAAAAAGTGGGAAGAAAGATTTCGCCTCATGGAAGAAAAATTTAAAGCGTTACAATCAAATGAAGAATCAGGAAATGACGCTAGTGACCTAAGTCTGGTGTCTGATCTTGTCTTGCCGCCAAAATTCAAAACACCAGAGTTCGATAAATATGATGGAACCACATGTCCTTCGCGCACACATAACGATGTATTGTAGAAAAATGGCGGCTTACCATAAAGATGAAAAGCTCTTGATCCATTGTTTCGGGATAGTCTAACTGAGCGGCGTTACGTTGGTACACTCAGTTGAGCAAGGCAAATGTCAAGACATGGAAAGATTTGTCTAAAGCATTTACTGAGCAATACAAACATGTAACTGACATGATCCCTAGCAGAATTATGTTAGAAAATATGGGGCAGAAGTCCAATGAAAGCCTGCGACAATATGCCCAAAGGTGGAGAGAAATGGCCGCCCAAATCCAGCCACCTATCCGGAGCATGAAATCACGCCGTTATTTGTCAATACTCGAAAGGGCACTCTTTGACCGCCTCATTAATAACACAACACGTTGCTTTGCCGACTTGATCGGGATCGGGAGTCTCGAATCGCAATTAAGAGCGGAATTGATGGTGGGGAAGGGTCTCGAAAGTACAACAAGAGAAATGAAGTAAACACCACCAACACCTATATTGCCCCGAAGAACTTCACAGTCTCACAGCCACAAACACCTGTGGAAAAAACACAAAATTCAAATCAAAGAGATGAGAGAGTCACCAGAAAAGAGAAAGAGAGGAAAACTTTCACCCCTACTGTTTCATACTCGAGCTTTATTCCCAGTTTGTATGAAGCGGCACTGGTCCGACCATATATTGTTACGCCCGTCAATCCGCCCTTCCCGCCTTGGTACAATCCAAGCACACATTGCGACTATCACGGCGGTACCCCTGGACATCCCACTGAGAACTGCCTTGCCTTCAAAAAGCTTGTGCAGAATTTAATCGATTCTGGGATATTGAAGTTTGAAGAGCCGAGTGTAGCCAACAACCCGCTACCCAATCATGGGAGCAGAGGAGTTAATGCCATAGAAGAATGCTTTACCAGGAGGATAAAGGATGACGTGTCAGAAATCAAGTCTCCTTTACGGTGGGTATTTCAACAATTATGCATGGCTCGTGTGATCAACAAAGGCATGATAATAAGGCAGAAGGAATGTGGAGAGTATTGCGAATTCCATCAGACTGAAGGGCATGATATCCAAGAATGTGACGAGTTCAAGAAATTGGTGCAGAAGTTGATGAATGAAAAACAAATTGAATTCTTTGAGGAGCCCATGGGGAAGGGATCAGACGTACACATGACAGATAGTCCCAAAGCTAGATACGGGAAGGATAGACCTTTTATCATCTCTCCTAGAACAGGAAATGCAGGTGTCTCCCAAGGAGAAACCAGCAAAATAAATCCCAAGATCATCATTTCAGCACCATCTCCATTCCCATTCAAAGATATGCGACAAATTCCCTGGAATTATCTTTGTGAATGTGACCATGCCAAAAAAATCAGAACACGAACAGGTAAAAGAGCCTCTGTTTGGAAGACCAACAAAGCCAGAACGATGTGAACGTTGGTGAGGAAGGCCATTTCACAAGGAGCGACCGATGTTATTCCTCCGAGGCTTTGAAAGCGGCCGAAAAAGATAAGGGGAAGAATACAACAGTTAGCCCTACGCAGATATTTGGAGAAGAACCTCCCCAAAAGATAAATGAACCGGTAACTGAGGCCCAGGCCAAAGAATTTCTAAAGTTCTTGAGACATAGTGAGTACAGCGTAGTGGAACAACTACGAAAAAACAACCGCCAGATCACGTCTTTGGAGTTACTCTTGAGTTCGAGAGAAGCATCGGAGACGCTATTAAAAGTGCTGAATCAAACTTTTGTGCCCCAAGACATTTCTGTATCAAACCTGGACATGATAGTAGGGCATATTACTGCCTATAATCATATCACGTTCAGTGATGATGATATCCCGGAGGGAGGAATGGGATCAACCAAAGCCCTTAACATCACTACCCACTGCAAAGGGTATGTATTACCAGGAGTACTGATCGACAACGGGTCAGCATTGAATATCTTGCCTATGGTAACCCTGCAAAAATTGCCAATAGATGGTTCGCACCTAAAGCCCTGCCACAACTCGGTAAGAGCCTTTGATGGTACGCAAAAAGGAACAATGGGGAAAATTGAGGTGCCCCTATTGATCGGACCAACCGAATATGTGATCGATTTTGTGGTGATGGATATAAAACCATCTTACAACTGCTTGCTCGGAAGACCGTGGATCCACTCCGCAGGAGTTGTCCCATCATCATTGCATCAAAAATTAAAATTTGTAGTTGAAGGCAAATTGGTCTGAGAGGCAGAGCATGAATTTGTTGCTTGGTGACATCGATACCCCTACATTCAAAATGATGAAGATCTTTTTGGAATGCTCGTTCCGAGCATTGGAACTAGTAAATGCCACATTCGTTTTAGAAGGAAGTCGGATCCCCTACCCCAGGTTATCTAATTGTACCAAGATGACAATCGTAGAAACTCTGGGCCGAGGAGCCAAAATAGGAAAAGGGCTGGGGAAGAAATTACAAGGAAACCTGAGACCCAAGAATATGATAACCAAGAAGGATCGTTTCGGGCTGGGTTACCAACCAAGTGTCCAACAGAAGAAAGAGGAATATAAGAGAAATGAGGAGCAAAGAAAAGCCAGATCTAAAGGAGAACTCATTCCGTGGAGGTCGATGTCCTTTCCTATTTTGAAAGCCACTTTCATCTCCGGAGGGTTCTACCAGCCAGGTCAAGATATTGGAGAGGCAATGAAGAAAAATGATGAACTTAACCAGGAGGAAATACTCAGTAAATCATTTGAAGGGATGTACATCAACATGATAGCTGAAAAGGACCGAGGTAGCAAAATGTTGACCAACATCCGCCCTTGCCATCCTGGGGAAACACTCGATAACTGGAGCTGCATTGATCTACCTGTAGTTTTTAGGAATAGATCAGAGTAATGCTCTGAATCAACCTTTTGTTTTGCCCATAAACAATGGGGATCTCTTGTATGGGGCACTTATGTTAACTTTTTGATTGAAATGAAAATATCCCCACTTTCTTAAAAATGACCAAAGTCTCATTTATTCCATTCATGCATTCTTCATATTCATTCCCTTCATGTAAAGCCGTCTCTTTCCCAATACAATTCATTCTCATTTATTGCAGGTCGCTCATGATTGACGATATGAATGATACCGGGTCAACTCGAGTAAATTTGAATGCCCCGAGGTCTCGAGAGGAAATTGAGGAAGGATATGATGAAATAGAAATTGAGGTCCCGGAAGAGTTAAAGAGAATGGTGGACGACGAAGAAAGGCAGATTATGCCCCACCAAGAAGAACAGAAATTGTCAACTTGGGGATCAAGAAGCGAGAAAAGAAATAAAAATAGGAACGACTATTTCCTCAAAAACCAAGCATGAACCGATAGCCCTACTTCAGAATTCAAGGATGTCTTAGCTGGACTTATCAAGATATGCGGGGTTGAATACCGACATAGTGGTGCACAAATTGCCAACAAAATCAGAGTGCAAACCAGTACAGCAAAAACTTCGGAGAATGAGGCCAGATATGTTGTTAAAAATCCGAGAAGAAGTGAAAAAGCAATTCGATGCTGGATTCTTGGAGGTAGCCAAATACCCCGAGTGGGTTGCAAACATTGTACCAGTACCAAAGAAAGACGGGAAAGTTCGTATGTGTGTAGATTATAGAGATCTGAATCGAGCTAGCCCTAAAGACAACTTCCCTTTGCCACATATTGACACGCTGGTCGACAACACCGCAGGACACTCATGGTTTTCCTTCATGGACGGCTTCTCAGGGTACAACCAGATAAAGATGGATCCTAACGACATGGAGAAAACCACATTCATAACCATGTGGGGTACTTTTTGTTATCAAGTGACGCCATTTGGA
This sequence comes from Hibiscus mutabilis, assembly GCA_019671005.1. Taxonomy (NCBI): domain Eukaryota; kingdom Viridiplantae; phylum Streptophyta; class Magnoliopsida; order Malvales; family Malvaceae; genus Hibiscus; species Hibiscus mutabilis. The sequence goes on along the minus strand of CM033741.1, from coordinate 25,408,302 downwards.
CTAAAGAACGCAAGGGCAACATACCAAAGAGCAATGGTGACTCTCTTCCATGACATGATGCACAAAGAAATAGAAGTATACGTGGATGATATGATTGCCAAATCCCGAACAGAGGAAGAGCACCTACAGAACTTGAGAAAACTATTCCAAAGACTACGGAAGTACCAACTGAGGCTCAATCCTGCCAAGTGTACCTTCGCCGTTACTTCTGGAAAACTCTTAGGGTTCATAGTAAGTAGAAGAGGGATTGAGATTGATCCGGATAAAGTGAAAGCCATCCAGGACCTTTCACCACCCCGCACGCAGAAGGAAGTCCGCGGTTTCCTGGGGAGGCTGAATTATATCTCTCGTTTCATTTCCCAATTAACCAATCAATGCGACCCGGTCTTCAGACTTCTTAGAAAAAATAATCCTGGCGTATGGGATGAAGAATGTCAAAAAGCCCTAGAAAAGATCAAAAAGTACCTGACAAATGCTCCAATTTTAGTCGCACCAGTACCTGGTCGACCACTAATTCTCTACTTAACAGTCTTCGAAAATTCAATGGGATGTGTACTGGGGCAACACGATGAGTCAAGAAAAAAGGAGCAAGCCATCTATTACCTAAGCAGGAAATTCAATGATTGCGAAACACGGTACCCGCCAGTGCAGAAGCTGTGTTGTGCTCTAGTTTGGGCTACCAAGCGGCTCAGACAGTACATGTTATACCATACTACCTGGTTGATATCCAAGCTAGACCCATTAAAGTTCTTAATGGAAGCGCCAGCGCTAACGGGAAGGATGGCCCGATGGCAGATGCTCTTATCCGAATTCGACATCGTATATGTTAATCAGAAAGCTATAAAGGGGAGTGCCGTAGCAGATTTCCTGGCTAGTCGTGCTTCGGATGACTATGAGGCATTGAACTTTAGTTTCCCAGACGAAGACTTGATGTGCATTACAACCGAAGAAGAGATTTCAGATGATAAGTCATGGAAGCTTTACTTCGATGGAGCCTCCAACGCCATCGGACATGGGATAGGGGCAGTGATAATTTCACCTGAGGACGTCTATTATCCTTTCACCAGCAGATTGGAATTCTTCTGCACAAACAATATAGCTGAATACGAAGCTTGCATCATGGGACTGAACTCAGCTATCGAAAGAAAGGTTAAGGAACTTCGAGTGTTCGGAGATTCGTCTTTAGTCATTTACCAATTGCGCGGGGGAGTGGGAAACCAGAGACCCGAAGTTGGTCAAATATCACGAATTGATCCAAGAGCTCGTCAAAGAGTTCGAAAAGGTCAGCTTCAATTACCTGCCCCGAGAAGAAAATCAGATGGCAGATGCATTGGCAACCTTGGCATCCATGTTTAAAACAAACACCGGGGAAGAAATGAAGCCCATTGAGATGCAGACGTTTGAAAAACCTGGTCATTGTTGTAATATACAGGAAGAGATTGACGGAAATCCATGGTACTATGACATCCTGCAATATGTCAAGCTTCAAAAGTATCCAGAAGGGGCAAACGACAATGACAGAAAAACGCTCAGGAAAATGGCAACAAAATATGTCCTAGATGGGGAAATCCTATATAGGAGAAGTCATGATCAAACATTGCTGAGATGTGTGGATGCCCGAGAGGCGAAGGAAATCTTAGCTGAAGTACATGACGGAATCTGTGGAACGCACGCCAACGGGCTGTCCATAGCCCAAAAAATTATGAGATACGGTTATTTCTGGTTGACCATGGAGGGAGATTGCATCGATTACGCCAGGAAATGCCACAAATGCCAAATTCACGCTGACAAGATTCATGCACCCCCATCGCCTTTACACACCATGAATTCTCCGTGGCCTTTCGCAGCATGGGGCATGGACGTCATTGGGCAAATCCATCCGAAAGCCTCCAATGAGCACCGTTTCATTTTGGTCGCCATGGACTACTTCATTAAATGGGTAGAGGCAGCGTCTTACGCCAATATCACCAGGACTACAGTTTGTAAGTTCTTAAAGAAGGAAATTATTTGTCGATACGGATTGCCAGAGAGGATCATCACCGACAACGCTTCCAATCTGAACAACAAAATGATGAAGGACGTGTGCACTCAATTCAAGATAACACACCATAATTCCACAGTCTATCGTCCTAAAATGAATGGAGCAGTGGAAGCAGCAAACAAGAATATAAAGAAGATCATAGCAAAGACTACGGATACTTACAGGGATTGGCATGAGAAGTTGCCTTTTGCCCTTTTCGCCTACAGGACGTCCATTCGCACATCAACAGGGGCAACACCTACTACCCGGTGTATGGTACCAAGCAAGACTCCCAATTGAGGTAGAGATTCCGTCCCTCCGGGTCTTAAACGAAGTAAAACTGGAAGAAGCTGAATGGGTGCAGGCCAGATTCGACCAGCTAAATCTCATTGACGAAAAAAGACTAAAGGCCATTTGTCATGGTCAGATGTACCAAAAGTGGATGGTGCAGGCTTACAAAAAAAAGGTGCGCCCAAGAGAATTCAAAGAAGGGGATCTGGTACTCAAGAGAATCCTCCCTATCCAGAAAGATTCTCGAGGAAAATGGATGCCCAACTGGGAAGGACCGTACGTCATAAAAAAGGCCTTCTCAGGAGGAGCCCTGATCCTAACAGAAATGGACGGGGACGAGCTGAAAAATCCCGTAAATTCTGATGCCGTCAAGAAATATTATCTCTAAAAAAAAAATTGGAGAGCTCAGGACGAAAACCCGAAACCGGGCGTCTTGAAGCAAAGGAAGGACTCGAGTTGAAAACCTGCAAAGGGCGACTCGGGTAAGTTGAAAAGTTGAATATCCGAAGAGAAGGGCATCTTCATGAACATTGTGAAGAGAAGGCTTCAGGCAAAAAAATTCTACACCGGTTGACAGGGTCATGTATCATTCATATCGAAGATAATGAGGGATCTTGTATTTTCATACTTAACTCATGTGTGTCATACCTTTCTTTTTAAGATATCTCGAAGCCCTTAATCGTAATAAAACTGTGTTTTTGAGCATCCATTCCTGGCCTTCTTGTCAATTTCAGTCAAATAAGATAACATAGGCTTATAATGAAACAAGAGATTTTGGAGCATTACTATGATTTAACCTTGAAAATGCAGGTGAACAAAGAAAACGATGTTAACTCCATCCTCCAGTTCCCTACATAATGGCTAGGGAAGGTGAGAAGCTTTAAACAACTAGGTAGGATGACCAATGGCACATGTCCTATCTATTCAAGGAAGGCACACGAGATAACAAAAGAGATCTCTTGGGTGAAAACCAGAAGGGCACCCTAAAAAAAAAACTCTCTTTAAAGTGAAAACCCGAAAGGGCGCTTTAAAATTCCAAATCATAATTGGAGAAAAAGAAAGGTTGAGATGGTTGAACCTGGCAGTGAAGCGGGGTATCGATGCCCGTAAGAAAGGAGAAAGCAAATATCAAGATCAAATAAGGACCAAAACAAGCCCACCCAGAGATTGACTCTCATGCATCATGAATAGTCAAGCATCACTAGAATTAGGAGCATGTCAATTCATTCATTTGTCATAGCATTTTGTTTTCGTCTCAGACAGGTATCTGCAGATCCAAAGAGACATCGAAGGCCATCACGGTGTGAATCCCAAATGAGAAGACAATGTTTTTACATACAAAAGACACATGTTTTCAAGATCTAGAGAGAGGTTCTATATAGGAAGAATCCTTCTCTCTGAGGTTTCAGAAGCTGAAAGTTCTATATAGGAAGGACTGATGACTCAGGTGAAGACTCATGATTCTATATAGGAAGGACTCCCAGTCAAAGCAATTCACTCATGATACGCAAGATTATATAGGAAATCCTGCTGTGTCGAAAGTGAAGAGTTCTATATTGGAAGGGCTCCGAGCTTTATTGTCTTAGAGTAAAAGGTTCTATATAGGAAGAACCTGTAGCTCTGAGATTCCAGATTCCAAAAAGTTCTATATAGGAAGGACTGATGGCTCCAAGGTGAAGACTCGCAGTTCTATATAGGAAAAACTCCCAGTCAAAGCAATTCACCTATGACACATGGTTATATAGGAAACCTGTTGTGTCGAAAGCAAAGAGTCTTATATAGGAAAGGCTCCGAGCTTCATTGTCTTAGAGTGAAAGGTTCTATATAGGAAGAACCTATAGCTCTGAGATTTCAGACGCCAAAAGTTCTATATAGGAAGGACTGACGGCTCCAGGATTTGAAGACTAGCAGTTCTATATAGAAGGAACTCCCAGTCGGAAGAATCCATCAGTGGCGCAAAAGGTTTTATATAGAAGAAACCAGCGTTGAAAGCAAAGAGTTCTATATAGGAAGGACTCCAAGCTTTATTGTCTCAAAGTGAAAGGAATGACTCATAATTCGGGATGTCAGAGCGAAGGGTTCTATATAGGAAGAGCCTGTAGCTCCAAGATCGGAAGGTGACGAAGCTCTATATAGGAAGAACTTACGAGCCTGAAGATTCAGCCAAGGGAGAGCGGAGATGTCCAAAAGAATTCGTTTTTCCAAGGCTACAAACAGGGAAGTCTGATAAAAATGAGTGCTTATGAATCTTTGCTTTGTTTCCCATTCCATGAGAACAATCAAAGAGGGGCAACTGTAATCACTCATTTTCACTTGTAAATATATTAATATTGCATGTATATTTATTATATGAATGTTGCTAATATAAGGTGGTGTGTGCATGTATAAGCTATGTATACGTATTAGGGGTGTATGTATGTCGCGTATGTATCTAGAGTATGAGTGTATTTGATTAATATATAGATGTTATGTTAATTATATGTATGATTATACGTACGTATACTAAAATATTATATTAATTAATGATTGTATAATATAAGTATACATTTTCGTATATATATGTATTGCTGTTATAATTATATTATTATTAATATTATTGGGCTGGTAAAATGAAAAATTAAATATATATTAAACCCAAATAAAAATGAAGTCCAAGTCCAATTACAAGTTCAATTACAAGGCCCGGTTGGCCCAAATCTGAATCTCATTTAATTACAATGTGCAGGTAACTGTGGGCCGTTGGATCAAGATCTGATCCAACGGCCACGATGCAACCAGGAGGTCAAAAATATCTTCCAGGCGCGTGTTCCACACGTATGGACCGTTCGAGTGCCACGCGCGCGTGTGGTCTACGCGCGGACGCTTTAATATCCCACGCGCGCGTAAGATCCACGCGTTCTGACTCCTCGACTGCGGAGCTCCACGTGGCGAAATCTGAAGCCGTCTCATCAAATCGAGGCTTCATCCAGGCCAATCGTTCTTCAAGCCATCTCGACCGTTAGATCTGATCTAACGGCCGAGAACGCGTCTGGCCGCTGGCAGAATGTCCATATCGCCAACGCGCCGATATTCAGGTCCCCGTGTTCAGAATATGCCCAAGACAACAAGCAAAGTGTCAGTTCAGATCTGAAAAAGAAGATGCAACTTGCAACAAACAGGGACAATAATATATATGAAACGGGGCTTTTGTAACGGGGGGATGAAAAAAAAACGAGAGTAAGAACAAAAAAGGAGAACAGAGATCTTGTAATACAAAACATCTGAAAGTTGTAAACATCCAAGATAATCAAAAGACAGTCCAGTGGTAAATCTTTGTATCTTTTTCTTTCTTGTTTTCTTTACATGCATATACGAAATAGAACAAAAAAACAGAAAAAAGAGTAGTCTTACCGGCGTTGTTTGTGGGTCTTTCCTTCCTCAGTGATAAGCCTTTCGACTTTTACAAGCCAGATCTGGTGAACTAAAGGGAGGAGAAGACCCTTTGTAGTGTTGTTTTGGTTTAAAAAAATATTTTTTGGTTCGTATTTCCTAGATCTAGGTCAAATAGAGGTATATCCTCTGAATTCAACCTAGGATTCGTATTGAGGACGACAAGGGGGTTGTTTTGGTGTATTTTGGAGGCTCGTCGGTGCCGGTTAGCGGCGGCCGGCGGCGGAGAATACGGCGGCCGACCGCCGGATTCTGGGTATTATAAGAACAAACGAGAGAAAAAGATGAACCTAGGCTATATGAAAAACCAGAAAATGAAACAAATGGCCAAAATTTTGATTTCGGCCTTAAAGGGGGGCTTTTATAGTTATTATTATTTTGCTAAATGGGTAAATTACACACTTAATCCCACCGCGTTTTCAATATTTTCATTTTTGTCTTGCCGCATGGTATAATCACAGTTCCAGTCCCCATGATTTTTCAAAAGGTTACAATCTAGTCCCTAAATTACACCGAATCAGTTTCTGAATGGTAAAATTACGCCCTTAACCATCCCGCGTTTTTGAATTTTTCACTTTGGGTCTGCCCCTTGGTCTAATTACAATTATGGTCCTTTTAGGTTTTGTTTGTTTCGCATTTTCGTCCCTAAATTACATATTATTGCTTTTTAATTTATACCACTGACTTTTGTTTTTCTTTCATTTCAGTCATGTATTCTTTGTAAATACTAATGTTCGTATTATAATCGTATATGTTGATGTATTCTATTATTTTATTTTATTTTATGTCCCTCGTATATGACTCGTATTTTATGTTTACATATATATGTGTATTAAGATTATAATGGTCATGCGTCTTTTATCCGGTTATTCATATTAAGCATGTTATGTTTTAGTTGATTCGTCCATGGCGTATTTTTTATTTTATATGTGTGTGCTTTCTTGTTTTTTAGGGCTACATGTTAATATATTTACCCTTTTTGTACGATATGTTGACCCGTATATGTTGAAATATGTTTTATTACCAGTATGCATTTTTTTAATATTTGTTCGTCTATATGTACTTATTCCTGCCTTGTTATTTTGACATATTATAGTTGTTTTTATCTATTATTTAGAATAATATGTATATATACATGTTTTAGTCTAGAATATCATTTATGTTAAATTAGTATTCTGGTATGTCAATATTTATTATATTTTGCCATGTTTTACGTTTTTGCCATTAAGATTGCATATCGAGATATAACTTGTTAATGCGGAGTCCTTTTATCCGAGCGTAAACGGGGCCAGTATCAAGCATAGTGATAGTGGTTGGGCGTTTATTCTCGGATAACGGGGCCCTTAAAATTTATTCGCAATTATGACCGAATTTTAAAATAATCGTCACTTTAATCCGGAAAATCCAATATTAATAAAGCGGTAATTATTAAAGTACCAATTTTGGGCGGTGTGGGGGGTGCTAATCCTTCACCATCCGTAACCGACTCCCGAACCCTGTCTTTTTGAATCTCTGGTTTTATGGTGTCCGACCTACCTAAGTGGCCGGTGGCAACTCAATTTTTTTAAAAATGCGGTTTTTTTAAAACCCCATGGAATAAATATTTTATATCCAAAAAATCACAAACACCTTTCAAAAACACCTTTCCAAAAATCTTCGTTTTTTATTTAGCGATGAGAAAAAAAAGAGGGACATCGCTACAATTAGTATTATCCCTTAAGCATGATTTCTATCAAATCACGTCAAACCATTCAAACAAGCATACAAAGCATCATAGTTTATCAACCAAACAATCAATCATCAAATAATCATACGGGTATCTCAAACGACCCTAAACGGTCTCTAAATCCCCCATAAGTCTCGTCACAATCACAACATCATCATACTTCACACAAATATCATATCTCATACTATAGGTCTCCAAACATGCATATTCATCGTCTACCTAATTTGCAGATACTAATACGCAAAGCAATCACATTTATGATGCTCATGAAGCAATAGAAGTTCAAGGTGTACTAACCTTAAGCGATTATCGATAAATCTTTACTTGAGCTCCTCAAATGCTCCTCTTGATATGGTATTCGAGCCTGAACAATCCTCATAAATATACAAATACCACAATTATTACTTAACCCCATTCACTAACTAATCTACAAGGTCAAACGCATAAAAATAGCTTACCAGGTTTGAATTTGGTAAAACAGACTATACCAATGAACTCAGAGCGTTGAGAAACCCTCGAAAAAAGTTAACGTTGATCAACAGTCAACGCCGATCAACAGAGGTGGGGTAGCAGTCAACGACGGTGCAGTAGTTGGCGGCAGTGGCTGGCTCAGCTCGAACAACTGGCTTGAAAGACCGACTCAGTTTATAGCTTGGGTCGGCTTGGTAGTCCAGCTCAGCTTGGCCCAACATTGTCAGCCCAGCCGGCTGGATCTAGCTAGTTATAACAGCCCAGCTTGACCGGACGCTACCCACGCGCAGGCGGTAACGCGTGTGGCACGTGCGACTACTTTCGGTGGCCGAACTGTGATGACGAATGCCTAGATCAATTGTCTGGACATCGGTGAACATGATGGTGGCCTTCGTTCTTCGTTTTGAGTACTTTAACCCTCTCAACTCAACAACCCAAAACTTTCTCTCTCTCACCCCCTCTGACGGTGACTCTGATGTTGGTGTCGTCGATACTGGTGAACTTGTCTTGACGAGATGAACACATTGGTAGTGAAGGTGTTGATAGCGGATGGACGAATCTCTGTAGATCGAGGATTGAAGTTTGAAGAGGAAGAGAGAAAAGAAGGTTGAAAAGGGGGAGAGAGAAAGGGATATAAAATCTAATTTTCTTTCCTCACCTTTTCACCACTTTAACTCAAATATCCACTTCAAAAACATCACGGTAAAATCGCATTTTAAGCTCCCTAACCTCCCATGTTTTCACAAAATGATCATTACTCCTCTTTAAATTAAATCCTTAACTTTTAAATACCAAACCCAAATTTTAGATCCAAATCCCAACTCAATTATGGGTCATTGCAACTCCCCCCTCCTTAAAAGGAATTTCATCCTCGAAATTGTACTTACTGAACCAAAGAAAATGCTAAACTTTAATGAATCTCTTAGGACCTTTAACATTTCCCGCTGAGCTACTTTGATCTCTCACAAACACCCAACCATATAATCCTTGTCTTCTAACGGTATAACATTATCAACTGATTCTTTCTCTTAGAAGAAATCCATATTCGTTCAGTACATTACAGACGACAAGCAAAACCTAATAGTACCCCGACAAAACTATCACACAAATACGTCATCAAGGAAACTTAACTTATGTTGTAGTACCCAAAAGATTGTTGCACAAAAAAAATATTTCCACAACTCCACGTGATCTAAAAGAACAAGAGGTTACACAGCTGTTGTAACCAAAACAAAACGATCCCTCTCGTGGTGACTCCCTGAAAGAGACTCTAACTCTGATGACATCCTTTATCGAAAACATTGCTTACCCGGTGTAAGACTTATAAAAATGAACGACGTCTTAACTCGCCATAAGCACTTACCTTAAACTCGGTATGATAACTCATATCGGCAACTAAAGTAGCTCCCATTAACTCGGTTCATGCAAGAGTCTTACACTCTAAACTATAACATGTCTGGAAAAATATGCCATCTGAACCTTCGCTAAGATCTTCTATCGCATGCAATCCCACCAAGGGATAAGGTTCCATCACGAACCTCGAACCTCATGTCAAAAGATAGCATGTACACACCGCAGTGTCGTACAACCCAACCCACAACCAATCTAGGTAGACTTTCCATCCAGATCCCGCCTTTGCCAAAAATAGCAAATGATACCTACCAAGGATATATCATTACTCAATGAAACCCCATCCAAACTGTGCACTCACAATCCTTTACAAGATCCACGGTCATCTATTAAATTTCCACTAAAGAACATTCAAGAATCAAATTTTTTTGACAAACTCAATGTTTGACTCCCAACTGATGGCAAGTCAAACGCTTATCACAATCTTAAACACACTACTCTACACTGTCTATCAAAATACATGGCGAAATTTTGGTACCAACTGTCGTTCTTAAAATTCATCTTGTACCGACCACTGAACTACCTAGGAAGAATCGTTTGCCTTGACATATCTTTCGTTAAAATGCCCACAATAAGATATCAAAGTCCATCATAAACTATCAGACCTAAAGTTAATCATAACACTGTATCCTCTTAATTACAATCAAATGCTACTTCTCGTGGCTTCTGAAGTTACCCAATCCTCAACTCGGAGCATAACCAACAAAACATATGGGTACCAGTACTGACCTATCAGCACCGACACTAGATGAACTGAATATTGGTACCGCATAGAGCTAGTATTAGTACTCTCTTACACAACCATCACTGTCAATCCTTGATTGCCCTACATGGGCAGTATGATACTCTAACTCTAACTAACCCCATATAATCCATCACATATCAAGTTTACTTCACTTAGGTGGTGATCAATCACATGATCAATATTCTTAATACTTCAACTCACGTCACTGTTCCACTCTCAACTTTCTTGGTGAACAAGCATTCAAAATTCTACACTGTTGGGGTAAACACAACCTTCCTTCTTCTATCACAAAAATACAGCTCTGACAAAACATCCTCGAAGATCTCAAAACCATACTCGACTTTAATCGAGTCAGCACCATTGTCATAACAAAATGATCTCTCCCAGCTCAGATTTCCACCAATGGTTATCGGCTCGTTCCAAGGAAACTGTTATTCAAACAAAAGCATTTACAAAGTCTCAACCCTTGCTTCCTTAACTGGTTACATGGTAACTAACCTTTCCCACACACAAGGTCATTAAGGTAATTATCTTACCATCATTCATCTTTCCATATTCTTTATACATTCACATGTGCTATGCAAGGCATCAAACTTATATTCGAGAGACAATATGATGGCCCCACCCTATCATCGCTAAAACACCTTAAATATCATTGCACGACACCCTTTAAGAAGAGAAATCCTCATTCCAAAATTCATTTCAAAACTACAAGCCTTTAACACTTTAACCGCAACCATTTTATTCTCGAACCAATCCAAGAAAACACATGGGTACTTCACAATCGATTAAACGAGTCATCCACCTTAGGAGACAAGTAACGGTCCCTTACTATCATTTAACAAGCTATCAACGATTTAAGCATTACCTCAAAGAACCAACTTCTTACTAGTGAACAAACCAGATTCTTCCTTGGGCGAAACACTTAGACAAAAGAAATCTCATGTAACCTCCTTGACCCGGCCCAGAATCCCAACCGAACCAAGAAGGCTACATTAGGTTTGCCGTAGCAAACCGAAGAGATTCAACAAAACTCGGTCCATTTTTTTTCTTTTTATCATATCTAGATGCCCATTTATTAACCCTACATGTTCATGCAGACATTAGGTGCAACCCCAACTCAACCGGGCATCAATTTGACATCCAATTGATCACATGTGCAATTTAGGAACCAAATTGAAAATACACATAATTTCAGGGTTAAAGCTCACTTTTAGGTTACCAACCTTTAATTAGTCAGGTTCCAATCTTTCTTTTCAAATTTCAGCTCAATTCGATCATTCTATCACATACAATTCCATTGGCAAGATTCAGGGACTAAAATGCAAAGAAAGCATAACTGCCCAAAAGTGACATTAACAAAATAAACGGTCATTCGTACCGATACGGGTAAGCCCGTACCGATACGGTTTGAAACACCCCATTTCGATACACCATCAATCCATATCGATACGCCTAACTGAAATACCAAACTTTTGAAATATTTTAAACCATAATAATACGATTTCTTAGGTGTTTCGATACGCGGGTTCAAGTTGCAAAAGTGAATTCCATAGGATAAAACTCGTATCGAAACGCCCATTCCAATATCGGTACGCCAGGCCAAATTTTCCTAGGCATATCGAAATACACAAGACCTGTACCAATCCCACAAGCCTGAAATTGCCTAGCCGTACCGATACGGTCCCATGCGTATCGGTGCGCCTGGGCCTGTAATGTCACATTTGGCTGGTTTTTCACCCCAAAAACATACCCAAATCACCCTAACATGCTTAAAATACAATACCAACATACAAGGCATACCTCAAGCATTCAAGCTACACAAACTTAACATTCTATAGGCATGCATCATAGTTTCCATCCAAGTAACATATCAAAAAGGTAAAGCAGCATCAAAACAATCTTTAAAGGCCATTTACAACCCAAGAGCAACTAAAGAAACATGCTCAAACAGGGAGTTCCACAAAACATGTCCCAAAACACAACAAGTACCCCATTGCCATTATTCATTATAGTCTAAACCAAAACATAATTTGGAAACAAGTCTTGCCAAGATCCCCTTGCTTCTTGCTGCCTTCCAAGACCTCAATTATTTGCATTGATGGACAATGAGAGCGTAAGCACACAAGGCTTAGTGAGGAATGCTCAAAAACAAACACCATTAATGCATTTAAAACCATTTACTTAACATCATCCTTTAAAACATCATCATGCCCCTTTTTAAACATGAACTTTACATCATTTAAACCAGCTTATTAACCCATATGCTACATGTATCATTAATCAACAACAAGTCACATTGCTAACCCTCCACTTAAGCCTTCCCATGCATTACTGCAAAGCTTAAGGAGAAACATGTATAAATCACATTATACAAAAAAAACATTTCAATGATACATTAACAATTATATTGGCTTTCAAGTGATCATTAACAAGTTCAATAACAAAAGAGTTCATCAGATACATGGATTCAACAAGTGTTAACCCAACACTTCAAGCAATCTCAACCGGAATAACGATACAATCACAATCGTGGTACACTAGCAACCGGGTACACTTTCAACCCACAAGGACACTAATCCGTCTCATCGGTTAGATGCTTAACCCACTAACGGGAGTATTCGGTACTGTTTAACCCCTCTACCATTAGGGTACTTGGATGGAGTATTCAGTACGTCGTATAAACCCCTCAACATCCAAGGTGACTTATTTACAGTGCACTCAATCCTATGGCCGGCCAACTATATCCGATAACAATTTTAAAATCACATCACTTGCCAATATAATTAACCATTTAACATTTACCTCACTGTTTTAAACAAGCATTAAACCACATCATTATCCAAATCAACAACCATGCTTTAAACCACAAGTATAAGCCATACTTACAAGGATCACTTGCCATGTGAATCCTTCAGCATTTCATGCTTAAAAATAGTATATCAAATACTTTAAAACATGATTAAACAGTAGGTACTATGTAAATCAAAACAAGTGCATTAAAACCATTTCAAACTAGCACGACTGAGAGAGAAAACCACTTTATACTTACTTCTGAGTCTAGGTAAGCGTTTCAAGCTCTACCTTAACTCCCAAAACTTTGTTATCATAACATCAAAATGCTTTAAACCACGTTTTCACTCACCAATACGCGAAACCTCGACTCACCGACGAAAAATCAAGTATCTAAAACCTCCAATGCCTCTCCAATCACTTCCGAATCAACCTCCCCTGTTTTTACCACAAAACAACGGAGGATTAATGCATCACAATGCATTCTAAATACAACAACTACAATCCTTCTCGAATTTCCACAACACCTTTACAATTAACCCTCCACAACAACCGAAAACATAACCAAAACACTTCGATTCACAACCCAGCCAACATCTATCAATCTAACATCATTTTCAACATCAAAACACATCTAAAAATAGATCCAAATCAACCTATCACTTCCAGCAACCTTACAACCAAAGAAACACCACAAACCTCAAAACTAACAACCTAAACAAGTAGAGATTCTTAAGTTTCGGGATTCCATTGATAAAAATCACTTATCAACATTATTAAACATCCAAAATATAAATCAAAGAATCGTTACTTACTGGAAATTAGATCTAATCCGTGAATTAACTCATTTTCCCCAAATAACTCAATTAAACATTGGAAAATCATCAAAATCATATTAGAAACACAAAACAAGGATCAAATGCTTGGGAATTTCAATAAAGAACCATACAATAGAGGAGATCTCGGACCTTACCCCTATTGTGAAGTTTCTCCTTCAATTGATTTGTGAAAAGCTAAGAAAACATAAGATTTCAATGAGATTTTGCAAAACAAAGTTAAAGAATCAAGTTAGAATCAATAATCTGAGTGAAAAGGATCTCTCACCTCTGGATTTTGATGAAATTCGGATTGTTTGGCAGAAAAGAAGTTGAGAGAAAATGTTTAGGAAAAAGTTACGTAGATTTTCTTTAAAAGCTAATAACTAACTTAGATATTTTAATCCCCCTTAAACCACCTTTAAAACACATGTTTAAAATCATTTAATTGAAGGGAGAAACCTCCAGCAAAAACTTGGTAATTTAGCTCCTTAAGGATTGTAAGAATTTGACCCTTTTTCATTTTAGTCACTTTAAAACAGTTTAAAAAAAAATCGCAATTTGGTCGCTAACCAAAATGTCACATTTCCAAATTCCATTTTCCAAAATTTATTCCACCAAAAATCAATATATATTAAAAGATCATTTTTAACTATTTTCCATATTTTTATCTTACCGAAAAAATATACGGTCCCGAAATCGACTCGAATCCCTACTCCGGTCCACCAGACTGTCTAATAAACCACCAAACTGCTAATCCCTAAAATCGGGGCATTACACCTCGCTCGAGTTGTGCCTTTGCAACTAAGCCTCTAACTCTCTCAACTGGTTCCTCATCGTATGATAGATCCGGTCTCAATTCAGTCTCCTCCACTGGCATGACATGCGATATATCTGACCTATACCTCCGCAACACCAAAACGTGAAACTCATCATGAATATTCCCCAACTCCGGAGGTAACCTCAACCGATACGCAACAGGACCCACACACTCAATAACCTTGTAAGGCCCAATGAACCTCGAGCTAAGCTTCTCTTTCCGCCCAAACCGCAACACCTTTTTCCATGACGACACTTTCAAAAACACTTTATCACCCACAACGTATTCTATATCCCTACGCTTCAAATCCGCATAGGATTTCTGGCGATCTGCAGCTACTTTTAAGCGCTCACATATCAAATTTACCTTTTCAGTTGTGCCTTTCAAAATATTGGGCATCGACACAAATTTCCCCCCGCTTCTGCCCAACACACGGGCGTACGACACTTTCTTACGTACAATGCCTCATAAGGTGCCATCTCTATGCTAGCATGATAACTGTTATTGTAAGCAAACTCCACCAACATCAACTGCTTCTCCCACGTTCCCTGGTACTCAATAACACAAAACCTCAACATATGCTCGAGAACCTGAATCACGCGCTCTGATTGGCCATCCGTCTGAGGATGGTACGAGGTACTGAAACTCAACCGGTTCCCAAAGCTCAATGAAAACTCACCCAAAACCTTGTGGTGAACAGCGAATCCCTATCCGAAACTATAAATTTGGGCACCCCGTGCAAATGCATTATTTTAGAGATGTACAATTCAGCCAACTTATCCAAGGTATACGTAGTATGCACTGACACAAAATGCGCACACTTTTTAAATTACTCTAAAATCACCCAAATGGAATCCTTTTTGGTCGGCGTCAAAGGCAGCCCAGACACGAAATCCATGGTGATTCTTTCCCACTTCCATTTCGGTATCCTCAACGGTTGCAACAACCCGGAAGAAAACTGATGTTCACCCTTTACCCGCTGACAAACCATACACCGAGCAACGAAATCAGCCACATCCCTTTTCAGTCCAACCCAATAATACTCCTCCTTCAACCCTCGATACATTTCAGTACTACCGGGATGCATAGAAAAAGGACTAGTGTGTGCCTCAGTCAAAATAGTACGCCTCAACTCTTCATCCTCAAGCACCACTATTCGACCTTTGAAACACAAGACCCTATTATCGTTGAAATGAAAATCCGTAGGATTTCCATCTTTGATATCTTCCACATGAGGTACCAAACTCCCATCATACGGTTGCTTCTCCTTAATAATCTGCGACAAGGACGGTTTCACCTGAAACTCGACCAACAAACCCCCATCACCCGTCACACTCAACCGAGCAAACATGGCTCTCAGCTCCACAGCTGCTTTTCTGCTCAAAGCATTTGCCACAACATTGGCTTCCCCCGGATGATACTCACTGGTCAGATCATAATCCATAAGCAACTCCAACCATCGACGTTGCCTAAGATTCAGCTCCTTCTGTGACATCAGATATTTCAAACTTTTATGATCCGTGTAAACCACACATTTCTCACCATAAAGATATTGCCTCCAAATATTCAAGGCAAACACAACCACTGCAAGCTCAAGATCGTGAGTAGGGTAGTTACGCTCATACACCTTCAACTGCCTAGATGCATACGCCACTACCTTACCCTCCTACATCAACACACAACCAAGCCCAACTACGACGCATCACTGTAAACAACGAACTACTTCCCTGATTCTGGTTGAACCAAGACTGGAGCTCACGTCAAGGCTTCTTTCAACCTTTCAAAAGCTCGTTGTCTATCCTCCGTCCACTCAAACCGTACATTCTTCTGTATTAACTTTGTCAACGGAGCCGCCAAACTGGAGAACCCTTCCACAAACCTTCGGTAATAACCCGCCAAACCAAGGAAACTCCTAACCTCTGTCACAGACTTGGGCTCCTTCCAACTCATTACAACCTCAACCTTATGCGGATCGAAACGAATTCCCTCGGCCGACACAACATGCCCAAGAAACACAACTTCCCTAAGCCAGAACTCACATTTGCTTAACTTAGCATAAAGCTGATTAGCCAACAACATCTGAAGCACAATTCTCAAATGTCTATCATGATCCTCCTCGGTACGGGAGTACACAAGGATATCGTCGATAAACACAACCACAAACTGGTCCAAAAACTCATGAAACACTCGATTCATCATATCCATGAAAACAGCTGGTGCATTGGTCAAACCAAATGGCATCACAAGAAACTCGTAATGCTTGTACCTTCTACGAAAGGCTATTTTGGGCACATCCAACTCCTCTACCTTTAACTAGTAGTACCCCGACCTCAAATCTATCTTAGAAAGCACCGAGGCTCCCCTAAACTGATAAAACAGGTCATCTATTCATGGTAAGGGATACTTGTTCTTTACTGTCAACTTATTCAGCTGCCGATAATCTATACACATCCGCAACGTACCATCTTTCTTCTTAACAAACAGCACCGACACTTCTCACGGTGAAATACTAGGTCTAATGAACCCACGGTCAAGCAACTCCTGGAACTACATTTTCAACTCCTTCGATTTCTTCGGAGCCATGCAGTACAGAGCAATGGATACTGATACCATACCTGCAAGGACCTCAATGCCAAACTCTACCTCACGATCGGTGGCAACCCTGATAACTCTGGAAAAACACCCGAAAACTCACATACGGTGCGAACATCCTACACCCTCAACTCCTTTGATCCAGGATTCATAACATAGGCTAAATAAGCCTGACATCCCGAATCTAACATTCGACTTGTTTCCAAAGCCGAAATAACATTAGACAAAAATTTGGCATTCTCGCCAACAACCACCACCTCATAATCATTCGGCAACCTCAAGGATATCCGTTTGGTCTCAAAATCCATCACAACCCAATGTTTGGTTAACCAATTCATACCCAAAATCACATCAAAACCATGAAATGGTAACTCTATCAAGTCCACAGCAAACACATGTCCTTTTACCATCAGCGGACACCTACGATACAACCTTCTAACCACGACTGTCTCTACAAGAGAACTAGTCACTCTAACACCGACATTAAGAATTTTAACAGATATATCAAGCAAATCAACATGCTCACTCAAAATGTATGAATGAGTAGAACCATAATCAACCAACGAATACAACGACAAAGACTGTAGGGTAAAAGTACTTACAATCACATCGGTGTTATTGCGACCCTCGCGGTGAGCATACACCCTACCCAGTCCACCTCCCTCAGGCTGGATAGCAACGGTATGAGCCACAGTCCTCTGCCCACCATCTCGATGCTGAAACGGTCCGCGGCCACGACCACGACCCCGCTGCGGAGCAACAACAGGTGCAGCACCGTGCCCACCTCGAGCCAACAACGGACAATCACGCCTCTGATGTTCGCCTGACCCACAACTCCAACAAGCATTAGCCACCACAGGCGCAGGTGCTTGACCCTCCCTGGCCAAACGCGGGCAATATCGCCTTAAATGATCTCGGGATCTACAAACCCAACAAGTGCTAAATGGGGCTCTAACCTGGGTACTCTGCCCCTGGACTCCACGTCCTACAACACCTCTGCCAAACATCGGCTCTAGGTGAAACCTCCTGTCACGATATCTCTTGGCCTGACCACCGTTAAACCTGAATCAACAGCTCTCTTACCCGAGCTAGAACCTCACAATCCAGATGCCAAACCCAAATTCTGCTCCACATCCTTGGCTCGTGAAACGAACACATCAAAATTGGTGTAATCAGTAGTAAGCATAAATGTCTTAACATCCTGCATAAGCCGATAGTGGAATTGATCACATCGCGTACGCTCGTTAAGAACCAGCTTAGGTGCATACTGACTCAACCTTACGAACTGCACCTCATACTCCACAACAAACATATTGCCCTGCACCAAAGCCATAAACTCACGCTACTTCTCATCCTGATATCGGACTCCCAAAAACTTCTTCCATAAAGCTTCACAGAAGAACTCCTAGGTCACATCATCCGTCGCCATACTGGATATCGTGGTAGTCCACCATGCATAGGTATCACCCTGCAGCAGGGAAATAACACAGTCCAGCTTGCGAGCATCGGTGCATCCTATCTGGCCCAGTACCCTCTTAGTACTGGCCAACCAGCCCTCAGAAGCCTTAGGTGATAACCCTCGAAACTCAACTCTGCCCAAACTACGAAGACGCTCAAGCGGCAAACCTTGCCCCTCAACCTGTGGTGGTGGCAAACGAACACCTGCAACTACTGCCTGAAAAGCACCAGTCATGGCCTGTATCAACGGTGCCATATCTCACCCATACCTGGCCTAGCCGGCGCAGGTCGCAATTGTTCCATTCTTTCAGGTGGAATAGATGGGGGGTGGTGGCAACCCTCTAAGAGGCACAACATCTCCTTCAGTATCCTGCCCAGTGGCAGCAACAACCGTACCTGATCGTAACTCTCTCCTCAGTCCCATTTTGCTAAAATATATCTAAAACATGATAATCATTTCAACAAAAATAGCCAGGCCAACCTCAAGAAAGGATCCAAGACTTTCATTTCAAAAATCAAAACTTTCAAGACTATAATAATAAGGCAATGGGTACCCCCTAAACCTCCCCAACATAGCATACAACAGCCAACATTCATATATCAATCACCGTGCATATCAACCAGCGTACATACAACAATCACCGTGCAAATCAAACATGGAAACAACATAACACCATCTCAAACGAACCAAAACTGGCTATGATACCACCAAATGTAACCCCCTAGACCCGGCCCAAATGCCCAACCGAACCAAGAAGGCTACATTAGGTTTGCCGTAGCAAACCGAAGAGATTCAACAAAACCTGATCCATTTTTTCTTTTTATCATATCTAGATGGCCATTTATTAACCCTACATGTTCATGCAGATATTAGGTGCAACCCCAACTCAATCGGGCATCAACTTGACATCCAATTGATCACATTTGTAATTTAGGGATCAAATTGCAAATACTCATAATTTTAGGGTTAAAGCTCACTTTTAGGTTACCAACCTTTAATTAGTCAGGTTCCAATCTTTCATTTCAAATTTTAGCTCAATTCGATCATTCTATCACATATAATTCCAAAGGCAAGATTCATGGACTAAAATGCAAAGAAAGCATAGTTGCCCAAAAGTGACATTAACAAAATAAATGGTCATCCGTACCGATACAGGTAAGCCCGTATCGATACGGTTTGAAACACCCCTTTCGATACACCACCAATCCGTATCGATACGCCTAACTGAAATACTAAACTTTTGAAATATTTTAAACCGTACCGATACGGTTTCTCATGTGTTTCGATATGCGGGTTCAAGTTGCAAAAGTGAATTCTAGAGGCTAAAACTCGTATCGAAACGCCCATTCCTATATCGGTATGCCAGGCCAAATTTGCTTAGGCGTATAGAAACGCACAAGACCTGTACTGATCCCACAAGCCTAAAATTGCCTAGCCGTACCGATACGGTCCCCCGCGTATCGGTACGCCTGGGCCTGTAATGTCACATTTGGCTGGTTTTTAACCCCAAAAGCATACTCAAACCACCCTAACATGCTTAAAACACAATACCAACATACAAGGCATACCTCAAGCATCCAAGCTACACAAACTTAGCATCCTAACATAGCATATTTGCATCAAAGAAAATCTATAGGCATGCACCATAGTTTCCATCCAAGCAACATATCAAAAAGTTAAACCAGTATCAAAACAATCTTTAAAGGCCATTTACAACCCAAGAGCAACTAAAAAAACATGCTCAAACATGGAGTTCCACGAAACATCTCCCAAAACACAAGTGCATTAAAACCATTTCAAACTAGCACGACCGAGAGAGAAAACCACTTTATACTTACTTCCGAGTCTAGGTAAGAATTTCAAGCTCTACCTTAACTCCCAAAACTCTATTCTCATAACATCAAAACGCTTTAAACCACATTTTCACTCATCGATACACGAAACTTTGATTCGCTGACACAAAATCAAGTATGTGAAACCTCCAACGCTTCTCCACTCACTTCCAGATCAACCTCCCCTATTTTTACCACAAAACAATAGAGGATTAATGCATCATAATGCATTCTAAACACAACAACTATAATCCTTCTCGGATTTCCACAACACCTTCACAATTAACTATCCACAAGAACCGAAAACATAACCAAAACACTTCGATTCACAACACAGCCAACATCTATCAATCTAACATCACTTTCAACATCAAGACACATCTAAAAACAGATCCAAATCAACATATCGCTTCTAGCAACCTTACAACCAAAGAAACACCACAAAACCTCAAAACTAACAACCTAAACAAATAGAGATTCTTAAGTTTCAGGATTCCATTGATAAAAATCACTTATCAACATTATTAAACATCCAAAATATAAATCAAAGCATCCTTCATTACTGGAAATTACATCCAATATGTGAATTAACTCATTTTCCCCAAATAACTCAATTAAACATTGGAAAATCATCAAAATCAGATTAGAAACACAAAAACAAGGATCAAATGCTTGAGAATTTTAATAAAGAACCATACAATAGAGGAGATCTCGGACCTTACCCATATTGTGAAGTTTCTCCCTCAATTGATTTGTGAAAAGCTAAGAAAACATAAGATTTCAATGAGATTTTGCAAAACAAAGTTAAAGAATCAAGTTAGAACCAATAATCTAAGTGAAAAAGGATCTCTCACCTCCCGATTTTGATGAAATTCTGATTGTTTGGCAGAAAAGAAGTTGAGAAAAAATGTTTGGGAAAAAGTTACGTAGATTTTATTTAAAAGCTAATAACTAACTTAGGTATTTTAATCCCTCTTAAATCACCTTTAAAACACATGTTTAAAATGATTTAATTGAAGGGAGAAACCTCCAGCAAAAACTTGGTAATTTAGCTCCTTAAGGATTCTATGAATTTGACCCTTTTCATTTTAGTCACTTTAAAACAATTTTCAAAAAATTTCATTTTGGTCACTAACCAAAATGTCACATTTCCAAATTCCATTTTCCAAAATTTATTCCACCAAAAATCAATATATATTAAAAGATGATTTTTAACTATTTTCCACATTTTTATCTTACCAAAAAATATACGGTCCCGAAACTAACTCGAATCCATACTCATATCCACCGGACCGTCTAATTAACCACCAAACCGCTAAGTCGCTCGAGTTACGCCTTCGCAACTAAGCCTCTAACCTTCTCAATTGGGTTGGTGTCCTCTGACAAGGGCAATGGGCACCTACGTCCCACTCGACCTTACCTCAACATCCCCCCATGTCGTTGGTAGGGAGAAAGTCCTAACGATTCCTTCAAGAAGCATAAACAAACACTCTGACAGTTTAAAAGCTCTTGAGCGTTACACACGTTGGCATCTACCAAACGGTCAAACATGCCCTACAGCCTCGTTGTGCTATACTCTGAACAATAATTACAAAAATCCTGATAGAAGAGCAACGGTTCAACATTTTTATTAGAAAATGTTGGGTTCCCTCGAGGTCTCGGAGGACATTACTGGCTAGCATCGCACTTGATTAACCAAAGTAATTTCTGAGATACAACAACCCTTAAGAAGGTAGCTCTATCAAACTTGTAGAATATCTAACTTCGGTCACACTTTAGCGAACTAGTAGATCTTGAATCTACTATCTCTGAGAAATGCCCTTGAGAAGGGCGATGATACTTCCCAAGTATCAATGAGACTCATTCTATGAGAAAAAATGGGTCAACCTACCAACATGCATTCACTGGTTGATTTCGAAAGCGGGTTATCTATACCCTCATAAAAAATGTTATTCACGTATAATGATGAAGATTCTTTGCCACAAACTCGTATAACGTATCTGAAGGCTTCAGAACGTCTACAACACACAATGAAGACACCATTTAGGGGGTGGGAGGATGACACATCCTCAAATCTAGCATCATTCAACTAACTCATATCTAACCAATCTAGAGTGACATCACCTATGGAATTGCTCCCATTAGCGGCTCAACACTTAACTTGATCACTCTCGGCCATGATCATAACCATCTTGATGTCGTGACTTTGGAAATACCATCGAGATTCCAATTTTAAGAAGTACGAACTTAATTTAAGGGCTTGTATTCACTAGACACCCTACTAAAAACACCTATACCACCCCGGGATTTCCTAGAACCGGCTAAACCTAATCTTTAATACCATTGTTGTAACACCCTTGACCCGAATGTCACATTTGGGCCTAGAGCCCAAACCAAATCCATAAAATTTCTTAAACCGGGTTTAGCCCAAACAAGTATTTTCCAAAGCATTAAGATCCAACAGTTGAAAACATAGATAAATAATTTAAATTGCTACAAAAGAACTCCACTTTAATTTAAAACATGAAAGTATTCGACTTGATTAATACAATTTCAAAACTAAGAATTATAGACTCGACTACGTAAGGTCATATAAATACATAGCCCACTAAACACAATATCGTACTCTAGAGATCACCACATACTAGAATCCCGTACTGATAGTGCTTCTCGATCCTATAATTCGAAGATCAACCTATGTACAAAAATAATGATTCCAAGTGCTGAGCTTACAAAGCTTAGTGGTATACATCTACTCTACTATACTTCATGCTAATCATAAACATAACCATGCAAGCTAGTATGAGCAATAAGGAGAGATAAATAAACACGTGGTGCTGCCACTAGTCGCCTAAACACATCTCTCAACATAGCAAAACATCATAAATGACCCACAAGGCCAAACCATACTCAGGATCACACTAGATCATTCGGCCTAAAGTAGACAAGTCATACCACAAACCTGGCGTGACCTCGCATCCACACAACATCGCGATCGTACACTCCGAGTGAGTCTCACGACCATACAACATCGGGATCGTACACTCATAGGGATGAGGCCCACATCCATTCAACATCGAGATCCTACATCCATACTTGGGATCTCTCATCAAGCATCTTAAAATAAGGCATGCATCCACACAACATCAGGATCATACATTTAGAAATATTCAACCATGGTGTTGTAATACACTTATTCTCTCACTAGGTATCTGGATCCCATCAATCAAAGATGACTCGACTATCTAGGTGTCCATATCAGCACATAGCAAGGACACGTCTACCATACAGCTCAAAACATCACATGATTCACCAAAGATCCCTACGGTTGCTATTACTGTCAAGCCACCCAACGTTTACCAAGTTATTAATACTTATAGAAGTTTACATTACTCATCCTCATTAATTATCTTCATCAATCTATTTTATCTTA
The DNA here is from genome assembly GCA_019671005.1 of Hibiscus mutabilis. NCBI lineage: Eukaryota > Viridiplantae > Streptophyta > Magnoliopsida > Malvales > Malvaceae > Hibiscus > Hibiscus mutabilis. The sequence continues at coordinate 25,384,466 of CM033741.1, read as the reverse complement.
TTAACGTCCCACGTCAATTTTTATCTTTTATTAGCATTATAGATTATTTCGTTCAGTGGGTACCGATACTCAAACACAAGTATCGATACGGTAGCCTTGGTACCAGTACTTATATACGTACCGATACTAGTATAGCTTACTAGAAATCCTCAATTTCTACAAGTACCGGTACGGGTCGACCCATACTAATATAGTCCCCAATAATCATAAGGGTATCTCAAACGACCCTAAACAATCTTTAAAGCCCCTATAAGTCTCGTCATAATCACAACATCATCATGCTTCACATAGATATCACATCTCCTACTATAGGTCTCCAAACATGCATATTCATCGTGTACCGAATTTACAGATACTAACACACAAAGCAATCACATTTATGATGCTCATGAGGCAATAAGAGTTCGAGGTGTACTAACTTTAAGCGATTATTGATAAATCCTTACTCGACTCCTTTTGATCTGGTATTCGAGCCCGAACAATCCTTATAAATATACGAATACCACAATTATTACTTAACCCCATTCATTAACTAATCCACCAGGTATCTCGGGTAAAAATATGGTATTCAGGTTAGAATTTGGCAAAATAGACTTGAAGGACTAGCTTGAAGGACTGGCTCAGCCTACGGCTTAGGTCAGCTTGACAGACCAACTTGGCTTAGCCTAACCGGCTCGGCCCAGTCGATTGGATCCAGTTGGTTTTAATAGCCCATCTCAGCCAGACGTTGCCCACACACAGACGGCGGCACGTGCAGCGTCTTCCGGTGGCTGGACGATGATGGTGAATGCCCATTTCAACTATCTTGACCCTAGTGAACACAATGGTGGCCTTCGTTCTTTGTTTTGAGCACTCTAAACCCCTAAAATCAATAACCTAAACTTCTTCTCTCTCACCCCCACCGACGGTGACTCTGATGATGGTGCTACTGGTATCGGTGAACTTGTCATGATGAAATGAACACAATGGTGGTGGAGGTTCCAACTACAGATGGTCAAATCATGGAGATCAAAGATTGAAGTTTGAAGAGGATGAGAGAAAAGAATGATGAAAAAAGGGGAAGGCAAAGGGATATAAAATATGATTTTCTTCCATTCTTTCTCACCACTTTAACTCAAATATCCTCTTCAAAAACATCACGATAAAATCGCATCTTAAGCCTCCCAACCTATTATATTTTCACAAAATGATCATTACTCCTCTTTAAATTAAATCATTAACTTTAAAATACCAAACCCAAATTTTAGATCCAAATCCCAACTCAATTTCGGGTCGTTACATGCCTGATCTGTCCAAACTCGAGCCTCTAGATGAAGTCAATTACCGTCGTTGGTCTCAAAGAATTATCATTTTCTTCGAATAGCAAGAGCTAGACTATGTCCTCTTCAACCCTCCTACTATTGTTGAATACGGAGCCCGTACCTTAGACGTAGTAAATTCTGGCGATGATGTAGCCATTTTAACCAAATTTGAAAAAGACAACAAGTTGGTTAGTGGCCACATGCTTAGCCACATGGTCAAATCCATATGTTCATCAAAGACAAATCCACCAAATCCATATAAGAAACTTTGGAAAAGAAATACTGAGCCAATGATGCGGGAATCAAAAAGTATGTTGTTGGAGAATGGCTCAAATTCCAAATGGTCGATGATATACCAATCATGCAGCAAGTACACACCTGCGAAAAGTTAGTTTTTGATACTTTAGCGGAATGGATGGTGCAAAATCTTCTAGGCCAATATACTGATTGAGAAGCTACCCAAATCATGGTCTGACTATTAAAACCTCTTGAAGCATAAGAAGCGAGACATTTCCTTAGAGGAGCTGATTTGCCACATGAAAATCGAGGAAGTAAATCACCTTAAAGATAAGAATTCTATTTCCAAAAATGATATATCTTTTAAAGCTAATCTCGTGGAATCTTATTTTAGTTCCAAATATAACAAGTTCAAAAATTATGCTAATCTGAAGAGGAAAAGGAACTTTTAGTTGAACAAGTCAGCCAACTTTAAGAAACCTGGAGCAAACCTATAATCAAATAACCCAGTGAGTTGTTATGTTTGTGGCAAGCAAGGACACAAGGCATATCAATGCTTTCGTCATTTTGACCGTCTCAAGATTCATAACCAAAATGAAAACAAACCACAAGCAAATTTGATTAAAGATCTAGGCGATGTGATTGTCCTTGTGGTTTTCGAGGTTAACCTGGTGGAAAATTATGATGAATGGATAGTGGACACTAGTGCTTCCAAACATTTTTGTGTCAGTAGAGAAATGTTCACTGAATTTGAAGATGTAGCTAAAAATGAACATGTCTATATGGGAAACTCTAGCAGGTCAGAAGTACTCGATAAAGGAAAAATCTTACTCAAACTTACTTCTAGAAATCTTTATCTCTGAGTAATGTTCTGTATGCTTTTGTTTTACGTAGAAATCTTATTAGTGGTGGGCTCTTGAATAAGGCAAGAATCAATCTTTGTTGGTTATGCTTTGAATAGTGAAGCATATAGATTTATGTCATTGCATGATTATTCTATTTGTGAATCTAGAGATATTGTTTTCTTCGAAAACTTTTTCCCTTTAAAAAATCTATTATATTGCATGATCTCAGCTGTCAGTGACCAGCACTAAGACTAATGTCGCCGTCGCCGAGTAAAGAAAATAAGTGACATTATAGCGATAATACTTAAATATCACTATTAGCTTCCCCCAAATAACGCCATTAGTTTACATGTATTTACATGTTACTCAGTAAATAACATGTTTCTATTATTTTGCATTAGAGAATTTAAAGAAAAAATAACTTAATAACTCAATACAATTAAGTTTAGTTCAGTTGATATGTGAATAGTGCAACATACAAAAAGATGTAAAATTAAATATGTTTAAACACTCAATATTCTTTGATTTAAGGATGGAAAATGAGCTGTACGGAGAAATGTTATTTTCCTCGGTGAAAACTAAGTAGCCATGTTCAAAAAGTTGGCAGCGGAAATAATGAACATTCAAAAAGAAATTTTGCCAAACCAGTTGTAGGCACAAATAATATTTGAAGCTGATGCCTGATTTATTTGACTAAAATGAGCTCTCTATATAAGCTATAAAAAGTAACAAATTATAGTAAAAATAGGAGAAATATCATAGACTATTACAACTAAACCAAAAAAAGAAGGAAAACCTAGTAAATGCAACAATCAAAGATTTGAACCACTTTTTGCAACACCCCCTTGATTCAAACTTGTAAACTCCCGTATGATTTCAGAAATAAATATGCTTGTGTAGATGTATAAGTTTCAGCTAAGGACATGAACCTTTTTGAGGAGTTTAATCATTGTATGAACTTTTGTAGCTGGTTCTTGAAGAATGGAGCATGGTGAAGTTGAAGGTGATCAGTGATTCAAATAGCGGTCATGTTATGTCCGCAACCGTGATAAAATTCCTCGACTAAAAACATGACCACAACTACATGCCTTGTGGTGCAATTTAAACCCCTGAGGGTGATGAACCATGAGTATTTAGAGGTGTTGGCACAACTCATCCTTTTGTGGTGCTTTATTTATGGATGGCACTTTGACATGCATGCCTTGTGATTTTTCATCCTAAATCCAGCTTACATATTCAAAAAACGCAACATCTCTGCTAATAATCACCTTGCCACTCAAAAGATTTTAAACTCTATATGCCTTGAATTGATAACAATAATCAAGTAAAATACATTTCACAATTTTTCCATTTAAGTTTGTTGCGATTATGTGAATCTACCAAAGAATAGACAATATAATCAAATAGTGTTGTACCCATGGTTTGAGTAAAAGAATAGATAAATTTTCCTTTGAATTTTGGACATGAGAAATAACAGCGACTGCATAGAATCTTTAAAAACCATAAAAGTAAAAAGATTGATTCAAGACTTGTGGTAAAAATATGGAGAAAGTAAAATATTGTTGTACCTCATGGTTTGAGTCTTGTTATACTCATGTTTATTCATAGGAAAAACAAAATATTGTTGTACCCAAATTTCTCACTTTTTTTACTTGAAAATTAAGAGGACAAAACTCTTTTGCCCCTTATCGGTGCCCTTTCTATGCCCCAACAATAAAAAGAATCAAATTCTAAGTCCTTACCCTAAATTCTAAATCTTAAACCTTACAAATACACCTTCCCCAAATTCCTTAGACCCTAAATTTAAACCTTAACCTTAAACTTAAACCCTAAACCTATTTTTAAATATAAGGCATAAATAGGGGCACCAAAAAGGGGTAGAGGATTTCTATTCAAATTAAGGACCCCTTAAATCTATTTCGTGATATAAATTAAATGCTCTATTTTACTAAATTACAAAAGGCTTCTTAATGTTTTAATAAATTACAAAGAAACCCTTAAATCTTTGAGTCGCACCTATAACCCCTCAACTAGCCCAGATATTATGACCGAATTCTAAAGATCATGTTAATCGTCAAATTACGCGATTGGAAATGAATCGCAGTTTAAATCGTGTTTAAAGCCTTAATATGTTATCCAAAATACGAACACATACCACAATTGTAAATAAGTTAAAGTAATTTAAACTGTGCATGTGCTCAAGCACTCGAGATTGCTCATTCGAATATTGAACCGACCATATGTTCGGGATAATCTGAAAGGGAACGACAGAAAAAGGGTAAGCTAGAACGCCTAGTGTGGTTTGAAAACACAATAGAATTAAAAATAAGTAAATATAATTTTTAAAAGAAATGTTTATAGTAGAATGTTTTGTTGAGAAATCACGATAAATAGCAAGGAATTAAACAAATAAGAACACAGGATTTTAACGAGGTTCGGAAATATGCTTACGTCCTCGGGAGCGATGAGCGCCTGTTTTTCTTATTATGATATTGATAATACAATTAGGTTACAAATACAATGTATAAGAGTAACCCTGGTACAATTACCAAAATACTCCGTACCGTACAGCGGGGGCTTCGCCCCCGCACCCCCAAACAAATGCTCTCGCTCCAGCATTTGTCCTTTTTCTAGTAAATGAGCCATACTTAACAATTCTCCACCTTGGCGAATATCATGCCCCTTAAGAGATTAACCTCGGAGTTTCTCACATATCAAAAGTGCGCTGGGCTACCATGCTTCTCTAGCAATTGCAAAAACATTCAACAAAAGTCCAAGCAATGCATGAACTTGTCGGTAGTAACTGGCTTGGTCAACATATCAGCCGCATTGTCTGTGGCATGCACCTTCTATAACAAATATCTCACTAGATGCAATCAACTCTCTAATCTTGTGAAACCTCACATCAATATCTTAGTTCTAGCATGATACACCTGATTCTTAGCCAAATGAATAGCACTTTGGCTATCACAATGCAACTGAACTCCACCTTGCTGAATACCCAATTCCTTCACTAGCCCAATAAGCCATAAGGCTTCTTTTGCAGCTTCAGCTACTGTCATGTATTCAGCTTCAGTTGTAGATAATGTCACAATAGACTGAACAGTTGACTTCCAACATATAGGCCCTCCACCAAGAGTAAAAACATACCCAGTTGTAGAACTTCTATCATCCAAATCACCTGCATAGTCTAAATCCACATATCCTACAACCATGTGATCATTTTGTTGACTACCAAAAACAATTCCATGTCCTACAGTACCCTTCAAATACTTGAAAATCCACTGGACTGCTTCCCAATGTCGTATACCTGGTTTAGACATGTATTTACATACTTGACTAATAGCATGAGCTAAATCAGGGCGAATACATACCATCGCATACATCAAGCAGCCTACATCATTAGCATATGGAACCTTTGCCATCTCTTCAATTTCCTTATCTGTCTTCGGGCACTGTTCTGAAGAAAGCTTAAAATTATTTGCCAATGGAGTGCTCACGGGCTTTGCATTGCTCATCCCAAACCTGTCTAGCACATTCTCAACATAGCCTTGCTGAGATAACCACAATTTCCTTGAGCCTCTATCTCCGTGAATCTTCATTCCAAGAATTTTCTTTGCAGCTCCTAAGTCTTTCATGTCAAATTCTTGGCTCAATAAAGCTTTCAAACCAACAACATCATGCATATTCTTCGCAGCAATTAACATATCATCAACATAAAGTAGCAGAAAAATAAAAGAACCATCTCAAGGCTTTTAACATAAACACGACAATCATACTCACATCACTTGTAGCCAATCTGAATCATGTAGGAATCAAATCGTTTGTACCACTGTCTTGGAGACTGCTTCAACCCATACAAAGATTTCTTTAACCTGCAAACCAGATGCTCATATCCTGATTGAGTGAACCCTTCTGGCTGTTGTATATAAATTTGCTCCTCTAGATCACCATGCAAAAAAGCAGTTTTAACATCCATCTGCTCTAAATGCATATCCCAACTAGCTACTAATGCAAGTACTGCCCTGATTGAAGTATGCCTAACCACAGGAGAAAAGTTTTCATCATAATCAACTCCCTTCTGCTGTGAAAAACCCTTTGCTACCAATCGAGCCTTAAACTTTTCCCCCTCTTTTCTGATACTGATGGTTTCCTTTTATACACCTATTTGCAGCCAATAGCCTTATTTCCATCAGGAAGCCGAACTAGCACCCATGTATGATTTTTCTACAGAGACTCCATCTCCTCAACCATTGTAGCCATCCATTTCCCTTTCTCCAGACTAGTGATAGCTCCTTGAAAAGTAGCTGGATCATCACTGCTAATGTGAAGTGCAAAAGATACCATGTCTTCAAAACCCAATCTGCATGGAGCCTTTATATTGGTGCGTCTCTCTCTATCTCTTGGACATTGTTCTAAATCCACCAGCACCTTGTCTTGGTTCTGCTACACCATGAACTGCTCATAAAAAATTGCATCTCTTCTGATCACTATTTTCTTTGCAATTGGATCCCAAAACTTGTACCCTTTGACACCTTTCTTGTAGCCTAGAAAAATGCACTTCCTTGACTTTGCATCAAGTTTTGATCTTTCATCACCAGGTACATGCACATAAGTAGGACAACCAAAAATTTGTAAGTGATCAAAATCAACTACATTACCTGTCCATACCTCTTCTGCAACTTTGACACCCAAAGATGCCCGTGGTGACCTATTAATGAGGTAGCATGCCATACTCACAACCTCTACCCAGAAGCTTTTTGGAAGCCCTACATTCAGTCTCAAGCACCGAGCCCTCTCAGTTAATGACCTGTTCATCCTTTCAGCAACACCATTTTGTTGTGGTGTATTGCGCACTGAAAAATATCTCTGAATCCCATGCTCCTCATAGAATTTTTGAAACTGTGAATTTGTGTACTCTGTGCCATTATCAGACCTTAAATACTTGATCTTTCTACCAGTTTGGTTCTCCACCTCAGCTTTCCACATCTTGGACTTGGCAAATACTTCAGATTTCTGTTTCAAGAAATACATCCAAACTTTCCTAGAAAAATCGTCAATAAAAGTAACATAATACATAGATCCACCCAATGATGATTCTCTGGTAGGCCCCCAAACATCATGCACATAATCAAGAATCCCTTCAGTTTTGTGCTTTCCAGTCGTGAAACTAACTTTAGTCTGTTTACAAGGAACACAAAACTTACAAAAGTCGAGCTTGCAGCTTTTAAAACCATGCAACAAATTTCTTTTATGCAATTCAGCCATTCCACGTTCACTAAGATGACCAAGACGCATGTGCCACAGTTTTGTATTATCATCATATGACTCAACAAAATGAGCTCCACCTACAACTGTACTCCCTAACAGTTTATAGATATTCCCTGCAGTTATCTTTCTTTTCATCACAGTCAATGCACCTTTAACAATTCTAATGGTTTCCCTATCCTCATATGCTTTAGGAATAAAACCATTCTTATGCAAAGTGCCCAAGGAAATTAGATTCTTTTTCAAATTTGGTATATGCCTAACATCACATAATGTTCTAACAGTGCCATCATACATCTTAATTTTGACTTCGCCAATACCAACAATATTACAACATCTATCATCACCTAAATAGACTAAACCAGAATTAATAGACACATAAGTAGAAAACCACTCCCTGTTAGGCATTATATGATAAGAGCATCTTGAATCAAGAATCCATGCATCCGTGAACTGAGTTGTTGAAATAGAAAGCATATCACCATCACTACAATCTGAACTATCATTCTGCACCACATTCATAGTTTTGGATGATGCATCATGTTTATCATCTGTCTGCCTTTTTAACTTTGGACAGTCTCGCTTCATATGTCCTGGCTCCTTGCACTTGTAGCAATGAATCGTCTTTTTGCCTTTAGACTTTGATCTAGAATTTCGTTTTCCAGAACCCTCCTTATCTGATTTCCTTCCACGGTCTTGATTACCCTTAACATATAAACTATCAGCATGAGAGCTTTCCCCTGCATTCAGCTTCCGCTGGTCGTGAGCCAACAAAGTTGCAGTAATCTCTTCAGTTTTGATTATTTCTTTCCCATATGTAAGAGTAGTCACCATGTGTTCATAAGAAGAAGGCAATGAACACAACATAATCATTGCTCTGTCTTCATCCTCAATCTTCACATCAAGTTGAGCCAAATCTGTGATTATTTGATTGAAGACATTCACGTGCTGCGCCAAATCATGGCCTTCATACATCTTTAGCCCATACAATCTCTGCTTCAAATACAGTTTATTTGTTAGAGATTTCCCCTTAAATTGACTTTCCAATTTCTTCCAAATTTCTTCTAGGGTCGACAGATCCATTATGTGATACATAATCTCATTTGCCAAACATAACCGTATGGTTCTTGTCGCTCGCTCCTGTATTTATTCCCAATCTTCATCCTCCATCGATGCTGGTTTTGCAGATCGTAAAGACTTTAAAATCTCTTGCTACGCTAGCAGATCCTTTACCCTCGTCTGTCACAATCTAAAGTTACCCTTACCATTAAATTTTGCCACTTCGAATTTTGCACCTGACATTGCCATCTCAAACCTGGCTCTGATACCAATTGTTGAGAAATCACGATAAATAGCAAGGAATTAAACAAACAAGAACACATGATTTTAACGAGGTTCGACAATATGCTTACGTCCTCGGGAGCGATGAGCGGTTGTTTTTCTTATTATGATATTGATAATACCATTAGGTTACAAATACAATGTATAAGAGTAACCCTGGTACAATTACCAAAATACCCCGTACCATACCGCGGGGGCTTCACCCCAGCACCCCCAAACCCACTTAATCCATGCCCGCAGACTAACTCGAGAACTCCTTTAATGAATAGATGCTGGAGCGGGAGTGAGCGAACGGAGAGAGAGCATCTGTCCTTTTTCTAGTATATGAGCCATACTTAACATGTTTCAAAAATTACAAAATCTCAACTGATAGGTACCACACTTAGTGAATTCTATGATATGGCATAACCAAATTCACATAACAATACAAAGGTAATTTCAAGGTTTCCAAAGAACACACAAGTTAAATGATGTCACAAACCGAATGCAATGCACCCAGCTACATCCACCAAAAGAAGAGAAAAGCTCCCTAGAACCCCTCTCTGCATCCATCATAAATCTGATAACGATGCACTCGATAATAAATGTCATTTAATAGTGATGCGGATCAAGCTATTATAAGCGCACGTCTGAATTGAGAGCATCATCGAAGCTGACGCTTCAATCAATCAAGGGCCTTAACCGAAATAGGAGAAGCAATATCTGAGTCACAGGGTGGTATATATATAAGCCAAATTAAGGGTGAAACAATGTATTCCATTATACAATGTCAACTTATACATCACACTATAATATTATGATTAATTACCTGAATCACACAGTAATGTATTATTTGGTTCGAGAGTTCACAATTCATTATGTCTGGTTAATAGTTCGTATTCTGATTCTAATTATAAACATGGAAGTCACATCTCACACTCAACACAATTAATAGTTACACATACAAGGTTTTACAAGAAATTACACACAAAAGAATATTTAGTATGGAAAGCAAACATAATCAGATAATAACACACACATGAAATGATAAACACTAATAATTAACACACGTACCTTGGAGCCTCGAACAACCTCAAGGTAAATAATTACATAATTTAATAAAGAGAATTGAATTAATAGGGAGTCATTTTATTCTTAGAAGATGAAAATCTCCTTGGAAGGGACTTCACAGTGAAAAGAGCGAGAATTTTAACCAACTCAATAAATTATATTGAAGAAAATATTGCTTTATCGTGTAATGAATCCTTATTTCCAATAAAACTCGAGGAGCTTCATGGTTTTGGTTGGTCCTCTATGGCGGAGAATGAGTTGTGGCCAAAGGTTGATGACCCTATTGATTGTAACGACTTACTGAGTGTTTCAAGGTATTCTTCCTCAGATGATAACCGGAAATCGTCTTCGATGAACAACAAATCCGTTCATAATAAGAAGTTGGGGTTTGGTTGATTCTACGTGTAATGGAGGTATGGGAAATGATGATGTATTGGCCTCCTCAAAGTCTTTATTACATACAAATTGCATAGGTGGCACTTCATTAAATAAGGAGTGTTAATGAGGTGGAATTATTAATGAGTGGGAAGAAGGTTATTGGTGCGAGGCATTCTCTTGTTTCCCATGTAGAATATCCATTAAATATGAAAATGGTTACTTTTGCATCCGATAATTCCATATCAGGTTCGATTGGTTGCCACGTGGGGCTTAACAAGGTGTTAAACGAGGGTGAAGTTAATTGTGCACCCTCCCAACACGAGTTTGATGTTGCTTAGAGTATTGGTGGAGATGTTTCTTCTCCTAGTTTCGAATGTACTAGAGTGTTGGAGCATCAAGGTGATTCTTTAGTTGCTGATTCCATTCAATCGGATACATTTTTTAGTAATACTGTTGAAAAAGTTGATTATGGAAAATTTGTGACTGATATGATTTTGGACGATGTCATAGCGATGGGATTTTCTAACGAGGATCTTGAAGTAGAATGCGAGATGGCTTATTGCTTGAATAGAAAGAGCTCATGAGAAGCTAGTGTTGATTTAGCTAATGGTAATAAGGAGGCTGGTGATTGAGGTCGGGTTTACGTGGAGGAGCAGCAGTCGTTTTTTCCTGAATTTCAAGACCACCATTTCAGAAGAAAATTTATCTCCTTGGCCAAAATGCAAGATAAGTATCTCTCTGCTAAGGAAAAAAAAGAAGAGGGATAGGGCCTTAAAAAGGTGTAAGAAGCATAGTCAAATTGCTTGCATATACCTACGGATTCAGATATTGCAAGAAATCAAGTCATTACAAAATCAGTTAAAGAAAATCTTGAGCGAAAGAAATCCGATAAGAAATCGAGTGATGAAGCGTTGTATCTTGAGGTGAGGAAAGCAGTTGATCTAGGTAAAAGGTTTGGGTGCAAATTGTTGGTAATGAAGATGAAGTCGTGGAAGAAATTGGTTAGACTTGAGGTAATGAAAAATTAATAGCTTTTGGTGGCGAGATCTTTTTTCTTGACTGTGGGGATTTATACAACTCCTATTGTCTTCTTAAAATTCAGGTTATATTTTGGGTGGACTGGTCGTTTGAGGGGTTAGTTTGTAGATTGGTTGGAACTATGCTTCTTTTGCTTTGGATTGATTTTGAATTGATAACTTTGTATTCCCTTGGGGAGCACTGTTTGTGCATTTGGTTTAAGTTTACCTACTTGATGTATGGTGGAAATAAGGGATGTGTTCCATTGGTGTTCGGGGTGCTTTGTTCATAGTAATCGGCTAATTATTTCTGGTGACTGGCTTGGTTTTCGGTGGATTTTTGGCGCTTAAGGTTGTTGTGATATTGTGTAAGTTTTGGTCGTGTTGTGACTTTTGTGAAGGTGGGGGTGTTACGTTCGGCTGAATCACATGGCTCTTATTGTCTTGATCTTGCTGTGTGCATTGAGAAATCATTGCCTTCAAGGTCCAAGGAGTAGCTGCTATTCTTGGCTTGAATTGTGAAGGAATCTTTTGGGTTTCGTGGGTGTAATGGAGTCTTCTTCTCTCAGTGGCTGTAAGTTTTTTTGATATGTTTATTAGTTATGTTTTGTGAGGGAGATATGCAAGGGTTATAAGGGATGTATGGAATGATTCTATGTGATCATTAGCTAGTAACAAGCGTCGTAATTGTTAAATAAACTATCCTTAATCTCAAATAAATAATTAAATACCGTAGTAAAGAGAAGAAGGGTCGATCCACAGGGACTAAGGAGCTTCTGATGTAGAGAGGTTTTGATTATGACTTTACTGAGAAAATTAAGAAAAATGGGGGGTTGATTAAGCAAATTGAGTAGAAAATATAAATAAAGAATTGAAAAATAAACTTAGAAAAATAACGAAAGTGAAATTTTAAGAAAATCAATAAAATGGAATAGCATCAAGCTTCGCTTTGTCTCAATTTCGACTGATCATCGAAGAGGATTTTACTCTCGATACATGCCGGTTATAGTCTACAAGGCTCAATCCTTGTAACTTACTTTTCTCTCCGGTAAACCAACAAATCAAAGCCAATCTTTGAAATCCAGTCCTTATTTGGACTAACCACGACTATCGTCGCTAGCACCAATACAATTTAAGATTTAGAAAAGCCCGACTCGAGTTATGTTGTCTCAATGAATCGAACCCGATCTCAATTTCCCTTAGTGAATCCGTCGCTAAGTGTTTTCATAGGAAGTCGAATATGCTACAAGCCGATCCTTCCTCTCAACAGTAAATAAAAACAACATTCGAGTAAACGTGCAGTTTTTGAAAAGAAAGTGTAAAGATTTTTAAAGGAAAGGCTGATTGTCAATCCAAGTTTGCAGAAAATTGAAAAATATATCTGAAGAAATTAGGTGCTTTTCAATTCTCACAGTCTGAATTGAGACATCGCTTTAAGCCTTCAGCTAATTGGAAAATTAGCTAAGCATCACATAAATCATACTTAGCATATTTTTAAGAAAGTAAAATGAACGTCAAGAGAAAGATAATTTTATAGAATTTAGAAAGCAAGAACAAAATTAAGAATGAGAGATGATTTTCTAGCTTACCCCGAGGGGGTATTTATAGTATTTTGAAACCCTAAAAATAACCTAGAAATGATAAAAGATAATTCTTGAAAATATTCAAATTAAATCCTAAAAATAAAAGATAATTTCTAATTTGAATTTTAAATGCAGCTGATCCGCTCATCCGTCCTCGTTGATTAGACCTTCTAGAAATCGCTGACTGGATGCCACGTCAGACGCTTCATGCCCACTAGCGCAGCCTTGATTCCAGAAAATAAAACTGCAGAATGTTGTCTTTTAAGTGCAATTTCCATAATTGTAGTCCTGCATAGAAAGCGCACAAAAACATCTAGATTTGCAAGATGAACTAACCATTAAAGGCATAATTAAAGATAAAACAGTAGCCAAATAAACTACTTATCAAATTCCCCCTCACTTATTCAATACTCGTCCTCAAGCATGCCTTAATAAAATATGTCAGAATCTCAAGTTACAATCCTTCATTTTGCCTCATATCCAAGAAGACCAAGTAAGTCAAGATCACATCAATTATCGGAGTCAAGAATAACGATCAAGTGAAAGACATAAATAGGAATAAGTTAAGCAAAACCATGACATCCCATTAATCCATCAATTTCAATGTAACAAGACTCAATACCTCACAAGGATTAACTCATTTTCGCTCAAAGTGTTTCGGGTAAAAGAAAACGCTCAAAGCCAGAACCAAACATGACATTACCATAAACTTGTAAGAAAATCAAGTCTCCACTACTAAAATGAACAAGATGCATTAATCAAAGGGTCTTTAAAAGGGTTGTAATGGGGCTTAGGTTAAGGTAGGGAAAAAGGCCAAAAATATGAGTTAATCATCAAGATAAGAGATGCACAAATTATAAGTTTAAAGCTCAAAATAAGCAAAGGAAATAGAAGTAATGCAAAGAAGTGTAAAATCAAACAATCAATTCCCTTTTTTTCGACCCTTTTCTATTTTTTCTTTTTTTTGCTATTTGTTTTTTTCTACTATTTTTTTGCTGTTCGAATAATGTTCGAGCCAATTTTTTTCTCTTGTTTTTTCCTTTTTTTCTTCTTTGCTATTTTTCGTTCGAGGAACATATCAATCTTTGTCTTGACAAAGGTAACAAAAGAGGGTAAGAATAAAAGGTTTCGGGTTTATAACGTGGTAAAAGCAAAAAAAGGGTAAAGGCACAAAAATAGTTCACTAATAGATATAAAAAGGGGTAGGCAATTTTGGGTAGAGAAGTGGGTTAATCCTAGGTGCCCCTATCATATTAAAGCATCAAGCTCAAAACATGTAGTCTCGATATGCATTTACTCACAAGTTCTAGAATATCGATATTAGGCCCGACACACTCAATCAAACAAATGAGCATGAATGGAAAAGAATGCTCGTCTAGGCTCAAATCTCACAAGAAGTGTAAATTGTATCGAGTCAAGAACATGTCAATCAACAATCTCATGGGATATCATAAAAAAATTCAAGAAAAATTACTATTCATGCCATCCGCTATCGTGTGTCCTAATTCAGACAAAGGATATGAATATACAAGGATGTTCAACAGAAGATTCAACATATCCAACCAAAGCATACTAAGTTCCAAGCATATGAATATACAAGGGAAAATTCGATTTAGTTCTCTACCCCCTCACTTAAAGCATATTGTCGCAATATGAAAAATTGAAGCATAAAAGAAGGAATAGAGGTACTCCCTGTGTCTAATAACGATGGTGTCCAGGCGGCCATGCACCTCATTCAGCTGGGTTTGCACATCCTGTAGTGGAATATTGGGTAATGCATGGTTGAGGGCGAGGACGGCGCGGACGTGTAATCGACAAGAGGCAGCGCGGTCAGGTGACCAAAAATGGCGAGACATCGTAGGGCTAAGGGATGTGAATGGTGGCTATTGGCTTGGGTTTTGTTTTGGCAAAATGGGATAAAGAGGTTATGGGGGGTTTCCGATCGAGAGGATTCAAAATGGGTGGGGTAATTTTTTGGCACGTGGGTTTAAAAAAATAATAAAAGATAAGGGTGGGTTTTTTAATTGGTTTGGCAGATAAAAGATGAAGTGAGGCCTACCAATTATGTTATGGGCGGTAAAAAAAGTTTGGGGATGCTAACGTGTGCCATTTCATGGGTTGAGGGAATGCTAACATGTGCCGTTTAATAAAATGGTGCACACAAGTGTTTAAAGAAAATCCCAACCGCGATTTGCAAAATCCTCAGCTACCCAGGAATGAATTTTCGCCATATTCGATCAAAAATACTGTATCTTAGTCCAATTAACTTCGAATAAAAAATACTTGGGTACTTGAAAATTACAAGAAAAATAAAGATGTCATGAATTTGCAATAAAAATGAAGAAATAAAATTAAATAAAGCAAGCAAAAATACAAAATGGGTTGCCTCCCATTAAAGCGCTTTATTTAACGTCGTTAGCTCGACGATCTGATTCAGACTACAGGCACTGCGACAAATACTTCCTCCAATTCATGCGTTTTGTCCAACTGAGATTTTCCTTGTGAGAAAATTACGATCATAGAGTTCCTTCATTTTTTCTGACAAAGTGTCTCTTTTACTCTTTAATTTATCCGGTGACAATTTTAACTCCAATTTTGGTGCTTGGAAAATGGAAGGTAATATTTTAGTTTTGGATGGAGTTAGGCGCAAATCAGAATGAAAAGAATAAATATTTTCCAACTCCCTAATTTCTTTGTCGCGATCCTCCAATTCCCTGCACAAATCATTAGATAAGTTAGTTTCCACAAATTTATCATCTAAAGGCTCTTAAATATCAATGAAGCTAATATTTGCAACATTATCTGGGTACTTCATCGCCTTATAAACATCAAATTTAGCAACCTCACCGTCGAATTCCATGGTAAGAGTGCCACTTCTAACTTCAATTTTGGCATGTGCCGTGCTTAGGAAGGGGCGACCAAGAAGGATTTCAGAGGAAGAATTGGTTCGGTCATTTTCCATGTCGATGACATAGAAATCTGCCAGAAAAATTAGATCATTTACCTTAACCAATACATTTTCAAGGAGTCATTCAGGACAGATGACGGATCTATCGGCGAGCTGGATTGTCACTCTTGTTTCCTTCAAAGGTTCTGTACTAAGTGAATTGTAAACGAAAAGCGACATAACATTTATGAAAGCACCTAAATAACACATAGCACGTTTAATTCCTACCTTACCAATTTTACAAAGAATAACAAACATACCTTGGTCCTTTAGTTTAGGTGGAAGCCTACGTTGAAAAACAACTGATACATTTTCGCCTAAATTTACCTTCTCATTGTCGGTAAGTCTCTTTTTGGTTGTGCAAAGGTCTTTAAAAAATCTGGCGTATCTCGGTACTTTTCGAATTACCTCAAGAAGAGGTATGTTTATCTCCACCTTCCGAAAAATGTCAAGTATCTCCTTTTCGTCGGCTTGTTTGTCGCGTTTAACAAACCTCGAAGGAAAGGGAGGTGGGACAACATAGGGAGATGGCGTAGGAGGAGTTTGCGATTCATCCTTCTTTTTTCTCTAGATCTTGCGTCAATTTCTTCCTCCTTCTTCGATTCATCTTTCTTTTCGAATTCTACGACAACATCCTCTGGGACTGGTGGTGCGACAACAGTGTCACTCCGAAGGGTGATTGCACAAACATTTTCTCTCAAGTTAGGCTCAGTTTGAGATGGAAATTTCCCCTTGGATTCTAAAAAACTCACCGCTAACGTTAATTGACTCATCTATTTGTCAATTTCTTGAAAGTGTGCTTCGGTCTTTAGTTGAAACTTCCCCTAGGATAACGCCAAATGCTCAACAATTGACTCAAACGATGGTTTTTGCGGTTGATATTGTTGTGGTGCAGGTGGTTGATAAGCTTTATTCGGTCTGGGATTTGGTCCATAGTTGAAGTTTTGATGGTCCCTCTGCCCCGGATTATAGGAGTTGGCGTTAGGATTGTAAGGTCTCTAGGGAGGTCCCAGAAAATTTCCTACTATATTTACCTGTGCAGCAACATCTTGTTGTAACATTGGACATCAATCTATAAGGTGGTCCGGCATCGTGCATATTTCGCAAAGTCTAGCTGTAATTGTTATACCTGCAACAAGAGATTGAACTATATCAACCAACTTATCAATTTTATTTTCTAAAGAAACTGTACTTACTCATGAACTCGTCGAGAGGGTTCACTAGAAGGGCGAAACTATTGAGAGTTGGCAGCCATAGTAGAAATTAAATTTCTAGCCACAGTAGGAGTCATGTTTACAAGTGCACCTCCACTTGTTGCGTCGACCATCTTCATCTCTATAGGGAGTAAGCCTTCGTAGAAGTATTTGAGAAGTGTTTGTTCCGACAGTCCGTGTTGTGGACAATTTGCGCATAATTTCTTGAACCTCTCCCAATAGTCATATAATGATTCAGCATCTTTTTGTCGGATTCCTAAGATGCTTCGCCTTAGTTCACTCGCCTTGGCTGCAGGGAAAACCTGTCAAGAAAAAGTCGAGCCATAACAGTCCATGTAGTAACCGAATTAGACGGTAAATCAAATAACCAATCCTTAGCTAAATCGGCTAAGAAAAAAGGAAAAGCGTGAAGATTAATTTGGTCTTCGGATACTCCTTGCGGTTTCGTGCTTAAACAAACCATATGAAATTCCTTAAGGTGTTTGTGCGGGTTCTCATTGGGCAGACCATGGAAAGTCGGCAGAAGATGGATTAGACCTATCTTAAGTGCGAATAGTGTTTCTCAATTCGGGAATGTGATACACAATGTTTGTTGCTCCTGAGGTACCGCGGCAAGTTCTCGAATAGTTTGGTCTTCGTCTGCCATTGAAATTGATGCTTCGTTGTCGTGTACGAATTGTGATTCTGCGTCAGATGTTGCTTCGAGATTTAGATCTGATTGGTATTGTCTTTCTTGTTGTAGTTGATTTTATCTCTTTTCCCGAAGTGTTTGTGCGTCTTCGGGCAAATACTTCGATCTCCGGTTCAAAATCTGCTTGTTCTCCCAGATTCTTCCTGGTCATAAATCAAAACAAACTTTAATCAGTAATTTTGCCGAAGTCCCCGGCAGCGGCACCAATTTGACAAGCGTCGTAATTTTCAAATAAATTATCTTTAATCCCAAATAAATAATTAAATAGCGTAGTAAAGAGAAGAAGGGTCGATCCACACGGACTTAGGAGCTTCTGATGTAGAGAGGTTTTGATTTTGACTTACTGAGAAAATTAAGAAAAATAGGGGGTTTGATTAAGCGAATTAAGTAAAAAATATAAATAAAGTGAATTGAAAAATAAACTTAGAAAAATAACGAAAGCGAATTTTTAAGAAGAAAGTCAATAAAATGGAATAGCCTCAAGCTTCGATTTGCCTCAATTTCGACTGATCATCGAAAAGGATTTTACTCTGGATACATGTCGGTTACAGTCTACAAGGCCCAACCCTTATAACTTACTTTTCTCTCTAGTAAACCAACAAATCAAAGCCAATCTTTGAAATTCAGTCCTTATTTGGACTAACCACGACTATCGTCGCTAGCACCAATACATTTTAAGTTTTAGAAAAATCCGACTCGGGTTATGTTGTCTCAATGAGAATCAAACCTGATCTCAATTTCCCTTAGCGAATCCGTCACTAAGTGTGTTCATAGGAAGTTGAATATGCTACAAGCCGATCCTTCCTCCCAACAGTAAATCAAAACAACATTCGAGTCAACGTGCACTTTTTGAAATGAAAGTGTAAAGATTTCTAAAGGAAAGGCTGATTGCCAATCCAAGTTTGCAGAAAATTGAGAAATATATATGAAGAAATTAGGTGCTTTTCAATTCTCACAGTCTGAATTGAGACATCGCTTTAAGCCTTCAGCTAATTTGAAAATTAGTTAAGCATGATAGAAATCATACTTAGCATATTTTTAAGAAAGTAAAATGAAAACTTAAAAATAAGAACGTAAAGAGAAAGAGAATTTTATAGAACTTATAAAGCAAGAACAAAACTAAGAATGATAGATGATTTTCTAGCTCACCCCAAGGGGGTATTTATAGTATTTTGAAACCCTAAAAATAACCTAGAAATGATAAAAGACAATTCTTGAAAATATTCAAATTAAATCCTAAAAACAAAAGATAATTTCTAATTTGAATTT
Organism: Hibiscus mutabilis; assembly: GCA_019671005.1. Taxonomy (NCBI): domain Eukaryota; kingdom Viridiplantae; phylum Streptophyta; class Magnoliopsida; order Malvales; family Malvaceae; genus Hibiscus; species Hibiscus mutabilis. Next base: position 25,365,326 of record CM033741.1, on the reverse strand, counting down.
TAAATGTAGCTGATCCGCTCATCCGTCCTCGTTGACTAGACCTTCTAGAAGTCGCTGACTGGACCTTCTAGAAGCCGCTAACTGGATTCCATGTCAGATGCTTCATGCCCAGATTCATGCCCACTAGCTCAGCCTTGATTCCAGAAAATAAAACTGCACAATGCTGTCTTTTAAGTGCAATTTCCATAATTGTAGTCCTGCATAGAAAACGCACAAAAACATCCAGATTAGCAACATGAACTAACCATTAAAGACATAATTAAAGATAAAACAGTAACCAAATAAACTACTTATCAGCTAGACTATGTGATGTTTGTAATTTTTTAGCGGAGATGTTTCGATTGTGATATTTCCTCGTAGTGTGAAGTTTTTAATGAAGCACACTACGTTGTATATGGTTTTATTAACCCTTTAATAAAATATCTTTTGCTGAGCAAAAAAAAGACCCAATCATGAGGTATTGAAACTATTCATCATCTTTGTTGGTGATTATGTATATTTTATGCAAACATGATATCTGGTTATATATTGAGTATGCATGACGATATGTTAGTACAAGATTCTGGGGAACCTTTTATGTTCGACGAGTAGCAGATAATGGGTAGTTATGGGCTTACTCACTTGTATATAAAACATACATAAGCCAGACATATGTATGTTTTGATCAAGATATTTATGATATGATACATTGTTTAATTGATTTGCTTTATGATATGTATTTATGACTTGTGTTGTTATGTATTTGTTGCACTTCTTAGTCCACACGGAGTTTTATAGCTCACCCCCTCTATTATTTTCCCATTTCATATAACTTAGAATGTTAGGATCATTGGCCATTCAGAGGTTTTGAGTATCGATTTTCCTCTTACGATCATCATTAATATTACACTTCATTTTAATTTTAGACTGTGGCGTGTATATGCTATTTATATTTTTTTTTGAAAAAATTATTATTTTGTTCTCAAATTAAACATCTAAATTATTAAATAAGGTTTACTAATGTTTTTAAAATATTTTATTTTTTTCAATGATCACCCTGGTGAGTGGTGACCAACGTGACCTCTATAATCCGATCATAACATTTAGGTCGAGTATGAGATGTTACAACTCCAATGATTGGCTCTATTTAGAAGAAAAAAAAGGTTATTTGTGCGTCAAAATTCTGAAGTGGAGATTGGCATCCTCTAGAAAGCTCACAAGAGCTCCGTTTCTATTCATCTTGGAATTGTGAAAATGTAGTGAGATCTTTGGAAACAATATTGGGGGGCTGAGATGAAAGTTGTCGTTGAGTACGATTTCAAATGTCTGACTTGTCAATTGGTCAGAATTAAACATCAGGTCCAACCAATCAAAATTTTGTAGTAAAAATGGGAATGAATCATTATGGGTTTTGTTTCTGATTTACATCTGACTACGCGAAAGAATGGTTTTATTTAAGTACCCATTGATTGGTTTATTAATTTTGCTCATTTTATTCTGATACGTTTTGTAATCTTAGTTTTGAAAGGTTAGTTGATTGTACTTTCGGGAGATCATGAGACTTCATGGTGTTCCAGTCTTCATTATTCCGAATCAAGATATTCAATTTACTTCTCGGTTTTGAAAATCTTTGTAAAAAGTTTTAAGGACTCAAGTAAGTCCGAGTACTAAATTCCATTCTCAGATTGATGGACAATGCGAAAGAGTTATTCAAGTAAATTCCTTATGAATTGAATAACTCTAATGAATTTTATATTAACTCTGATAATGTTGAATCAATTGTAGAGTTTTTTTTAAAGGTAAAATATTGTATGATTTTATATATGAGAATCATACAATACAAGACAAAGAACTTTCATATCATTATTTAGATAGCTTCTTTTAAAGTGTTGTATGGCGAAAAGTGACATACACCACATTGTTGGTCTGAACTCAGTGAAAACAAATCATTCGGTCTTGAAATGATCTATAAAACTAAAGAAAATGTTAAATTTATTTGAGATCGTCTGAAAGTCACCTTTAACAAAAGTCCTACACCAACCTCAAGCATAAGAATATTGAATATAAAATCGATGAGAAAGTGTTCATGAAAGTCTCCCTTGTAAGAAAAATCTATGGTTCGGTAAGAAAAGGCAAGCTCAGTCCTCATGTTATCTATTCGAGTGAAATTCTAGAACGAATTGACCTCAAAGCTTACATACTTATTTTACCATATGAGTTCTATATACGTATCTGTAACTATTCTATGCATTGCCGTTGGAAAAAAAGTTTCCACAAGTTACTTAATTTTAAGGTTTAGGGATTCTGTTTATGGGTTAAGGGATTAGAATTTAGGGCTTGTGATTAGAATTTAGAATTTATAGGTTAAAACCAAAATCATTAACATCTTACCCTAAAACCTAAACCCTAACTTATAAACTCTAAATTCTAAACTCATAAATATAAACCTAAACTAAATCTCTAAACCCTAAAATTAAGACACTTATAGAAACTTTTTGTTTCCACCTTTTTGTGCATGAGAGTTTTTCCCATTGATTATTTATTAATGAAGTGTTAGCGATTCAAACCCCATCCATTTTTATCTGTCAACTATTTTATTAGTGTTTTCTAAAAATTGAATCAAAAATCGAATTGATAACTGAAATTATTGTATACTGAATAAAAAGGAATGGAAGTCAGGGTCATTAAATCATGGTTAGACCTAATTGTTGTTAGTGGTGTGTTTTTTAAGGCCTATGGGCTATGAGCGATTGATCTTCCACTTAAAATTTTGGATAGATCTTGATTCTTGGTTTCATTGATTGGAATTTTAAATTCTTTTAATCCTCCTCACTTTACTGATGGAGGCATTTCATCATCTCCTTCTGTAACATCCCTTCTCGGCCTGGTAGGGAATCGGGTCGGAGTATACTATCGATGATCGAAATAGTAATCGATGCAATATTCTTAATTAATAATCAGTAATTTAGTGAATCAATAGCGATATGATATATGTTAGCACAACATGATACAATAACAGTACAGAGAGGACAGTAACTTGATACGGGACTATGTTTATCAAGTTAGGACCAATTTTAAACTTTTACAAGTTTTAGGGACTAATCTATAATTTTAATAACTTAGAGGTCCTCTCCCAAAATTAAACTTACCGGTATGAAATTTAATTAACAAACTGTGTATGTATAAATTTTCATGCAAATCGGAGGTCATTTACCCCTTCAATTAATCCCTATAATATTCAGTGATCATCCTACAATTTCTCAGAATTACTCCAATGGTTTTTAACATAATTACATGTATCGGTATTGTTACTCGAAAGGACATACCGGTACGCCTTGCATGATTCAAACATTATCAATTTCAGTGACCAATATGCGCACCGACACACTTGGACAAGTATCGATATGACTTTATTATTATGAATATTATTTCTTTCGAACTCAATATTGGTATCGGTACAGGATGAGCCGTACCGATAATCGTGCCCTAATTTTCAAATTGGATTAAATAGGGTATCAGTACTTACATGACAGTATCGATACCCAACTACAATAATTTTCCAGTGTTAAAAATCTGTACCAATACTCCCAAGGCAGTATCGATACGCCTTGTTGACCAACGTTGACCTAGTCCAAAAATGCATACTCGTACATATATGACATCACCCGTATCGGTACGATAGAGTTTGTAATGGCAGATTTGGTCTGGTTTTTATCTATTTTGGCTATCATACCGTGTCCAAATCCTATAAAATTTAACAAGCAAGTTTAATGAACCATATTCTACTATCATGTCAAATTTCATAGCTATGTGAATCCATTTACTAGGATTTTACTTTTTTACGCCAACTATGCAATTTTACCACTTTTAGCCAATCTTAAAAGTGTCATCTTAGGCACTTAAACTTACACAACCATACACAACATATGTATACAACAAAATGGCCAAAAGTGACTTAACAAACTATCATGCCACCATACTAGGAGTTTGTAGGGACGATAAACATTACTCTAGGTACCGTTGTGACTTGCCAAAAAACTTTAACTCCCGATCTCTTGCAAAAATCTTCCTTAACCTAAAATGCATGAGATGAAATGTATTAGGCATACTTTGCCTAGTGTGGTAGTCATACACAGTGGCAATAACGATGGTATGAAATTCAAATCATGCTATGACAATGACAATGCGCTATGACAATATCAATGCCATAGCAATATCAATGCTATGGCAATATCAATGCTATGACAATATCGATGCTATGGCAATATCAATGCTATGAAAATACCAATGCTATGGCAATATCAATGATGTAACCATATTCAATAACATATTGGACACATATCAATAGTGTTCCCTTGGATCGAAAAAGGATAGTGGATACACGAATTCCTACGCCTCACCAAATCAATGAATGATCTAGTCCCTCCGCCTCGCCAAATGACCAATAACACAAACATCCCTCTGCCTCGCCATAATAAAGGTCGTAGCCCAAGGACCATAGTCCACCCGTACCAATGAGCTCATGAATTCCATTGCATGCCAATTGTATCCAATGTCCTTTAAAAATCCAAGGTTCAATAACAATGTCGATGTTTCAATAGCAATAGCGATGATCAAATTTTCAATGAAATTAGCAGTGATCAATGTTTCGATGATAATATCAATGATCAAATATTTCAATGAAAATATCAATAATCAATGCCTATTTCAATATCCAATGGCTATGACAATGATACTTTCAATACCCGATAGTTAATATCTCTATGTATCAATATTACAATGATGACAATAACAATAACACTGATACTATGGTCGATGTTCGATACAATAACTTACCGATGCTTACCAATGAAGCCTCCAAAAAGGTTCGATGCAATATCCTTTTACAAAATGTTAGCTATGCAAAAATTAATAACAATGAAACCGGGAAAGGTACCTAACCTATTCTTGAGACTCTGACTACACTCACCTTTCTTTCTGAAGCTCCTAAGGCTCTCGAATAACCAATCCCTTGTTCTTAGCTTTTGATGGAGATGATGGTCCTTCTTTTTCCAACTCTTGAGCTAGGTAGAACAAAAAGGATGTGTTAACATCAATACAACAATATTGAAGTTAATATTTAAACTTATAATAGCTATTAGCTATTAAGTTTTCCATGGATTTGAACTTAGGAGACATGGGTCTAGCTATTATGTTCAATAGCTTCAACTTGAAATTTAATACAAATTATCCAAGGATTTCAATAATCTACTAGGGGATTTAGCTTACCAAAGCAAATTGCTATAAGATAGAATCAATAGATGGAAGAAAGTCTAAGCTTTTATAGCTTCTCCAATAGAGGTGCTAGCTTGAAAGCTCAAGAATGATGACAACAATGGCGGTGTATTCTTAACTTTCAAAAAGAGATGAGATGTTGGGAGAAATGGCTCGGTGTATTTTTTAAACAAAGAGGGCAAGTTTTAAGTATCTTAAAACTCGTTATATCCTAAAAGAATGAACTGGTGGAGCTTTCCCTCCTCAAAGGGTAAGCTTAACTAATGATTTCTATTTTTTCTCATCTTTTTGCTTTATTAATGATTGCCCACTTCAATTTGTCATATTTTATGAGAAAAAGTTGATTATTTCACATGATATGGGTGGTAAGCTAGGAGGTGATTCATCCCTAAAATGGGATAATTACAAGGGTAGCCCCTCAACTTTTCAAACTTCATACTTTTTCTCTTGACTTTTAATTTTTATAATTTAGTCACTAAATAGTTTTTCAATATATTCAATAAGGTCCTTAAACAATAAATTAACTCAATTAGAGTCCAATATCAATGTAATTGATCATACAGTCAAAGTCAATGTAATATTTGGGCCTTTCCAATGTAGGTTTTTCGATCTTCGGAACCCAATTTAGACTAGACCAGTTTTTAGGGTGATACAACTCTCCCCCTTAAGAAAAATTCATACTCAAATTTTACCTTAATCAAAGAGATAAGGGTATTGCTTTTTCATTGTTTCCTCCAGTTCCCAGGTTGCTTCCTCAACGGTGTGGCTCTTCTAGAGCACTTTGACCAATAGAACAGATTTGTTGCGAAGTCTCTTAACTTCTTTTACAAGAATCTAAACCAATTCCTCTTTATAGGTCAAATTAGGTTGATCTCTATAGACCCTGGCTCGATAATAAGTGAAGGTCTGGAGCGATACTTTCAGAGCATCAATACATGGAATACATCGTGAATCTTGCTCAGTTCTGAGGGTAACAATAACCGGTAAGCCATGGGGCTAACTTCTTCAACAACCTTATATTGTATATCCCTTTGTTTAAGATCACCATAAGCCTTATGTTGGTTAAAGGTGACTTTCAAATGGTCATAGACGATTATAACCTATTCTTTAGTTTCCCGAAGTAAGTCAGGGCCCAACATCTTCCTTTATTGAATTTAGACCAACACAATGGTGTTCTGCAATGTCTGCCATAAAAAGTCTCGTACGATGCCATTTTAATGGAAGCTTGATAACTATTGTTGTAGGCAAACTCGACAAGAGGTAGGGATTTCTCCAAAGATCCCCCAAAATCAATGATGCATGCACGTAGCATGTCTTCTAGAATCTATAAGAAAGGATTCAATAATGATACATGATTTCAACGCGAGGAGTTTTTTAATGATTATCTGAATTACCCTTTCTGACTGGCCGTCAAACTGAGGGTGAAAGGCAGTAGTAAGGTTAACTCTGGTGCCCAGAGTTCCCTGCAATGAACTCTAGAATCGAAAAGAAAACTTTGGATCCCGATTAGGGATGATAGATTTTAGTACTTTGTGGAGTCGGATAACTTCCTTAATATACAAGTAAGCTAATTTAGGAAGACCGTAGTCTATTCTAACTGGTAAAAAGTGTGCTAACTTGGTGAAACGGTCCACAATGACCCAGATAGCATCATGTTTAGCGAGAGTTAAAGGCAAACCACTAACAAAGTCCATAGTGATTCTCTCACACTTCCACTGTGGTAGATCAATAGGTTGTAGTAAATTGGTAAGAAGACGATGCTCAGCCTTAACACGCTGGCACATAAGGCACTTGGACACGAAGTCAACTGTGGCTGGTTTCAAGCCTGGCCACCAATAAAGTTCCCGTAGATCCTTGTACATCTTTATAGAACCCGGGCAAACAGAAAAGGAACTCGAATGAGCTTCCTTGAGAATATCGGTATAGAGGAATTCATTATTGGGTACACAGACCTGATCACGGAAACATAACAATCCTTTAGAATTAACTCTAAAGTATGGATCATAATTATCTTGCAATTTAAGAATGATGGAATAAAGTTCAGGGTCTTGACTTTGCAATGCTTTGATTCTTGATACAATTGTAGACTAAACCTAAAGTTCAGCTACGAGACAAGTGCTTTCGAAATCAGAAGTAGGCATTAATAGCTCGATGAGCTACAATACAATGATTTTACAATGAGTTCAATGCAATAAGTGGTGGATAGGATTCGATGATCAATGGCAATACTCACCAGGCAGAGGTTTGCGGCTGAGTGCTTCAGCAACAACGTTAGCCTTGCCAGGTGATAATTAATGACAAGATCGTAGTCTTTGAAGAGTTTCATCCATCATCGTTGCCGAAGATTCAACTCCTTCTATGACAACATATATCTGAGGCTTTTATGATCGGTGAAGAGATAGATTCTCTCCGTAGAGATAATGTAATATCCCAATTTTTGGCTAGTGACAAAAATGTAAATTTTGAAAGTTTTGTGCCTAAAGTATAAACTTTGGAAAAGTTTAAGGGACCAAAGTGTAATTTTCAAAAGTTATGTATTTTAATCCCATAAATGAATAGTTTACCCCCCCAAGAATGACGTTTCCGCGTTAATCAATTTTTTCGTACGAACTTTGTATTAATGGCTATAAAGCGATAAAGTTCGAAAAATATTCAGATAATCGGATCAAATCGAATATTCTGGATATTTTGAAGAGTGATATCAGGATATTTTGAAGAGTGATAAGGCAAGGTTAATTATGTCATTTTACATGTCTAAGATATTTTCTTTGTGTTGGAAGAATATGAACCCTTGGATTTAGATAATTTTTCCATGTTAAATCCTAGCCATTGATCAAGTGATAAGATTGGAATTTAAGTATGTTTCAAGGGAAAAATTGGAAATTGACATAGTTCAAGGGTAAATTGGTAAACTAATAACTCAAGATTAAATCTAGGTCATTGGATGAAGGATGATGACATGTGGCATATTATGGATTCATTGGATTTGAGGGCAAAATAGTTATTTCACTATTTGGAGGATATTTCCAATATTTATAGAATTTAAAATGCCAAATAGCATTAATTAAAGGAAAAAGAAAATACAAGAATTTTTTGTTCTATCTTCTCCAATGTGGGGTTCCAAGTGTTAAGGTAAGAATGTTATTTTTTATTTTTATCCCTAAATTGCTTGGATTTAGGGTTAAGACATGAAATACAAATTTGTTCTCCATTGAATTCTCTTTCAATTGGTATAAAAATTTCATGAAATTGTTAAAGGATACTCTTGAATTTTGAAGATAGATAATTTAGGGTTTATGGATCCAACTGAATTATGATAGAATTATGGAAGATTATGTGATGTTGTTTTATTTCCATGCTTGATTGAAGTTGAAATTGATGTATTCTTGATGGAATACCATTTGGTTAATTAGGGTTTAATTTGGAGTTTAAGGATTCAAGTTGAATTTGGAGTTTTCATGAAAGGAAAATGTTTGTCATTAGCAATAAGTTCGAAAATTCATCATAAATTCTACAAAATTGATTAAAAAGTGATCGCTATATCATTGTATTCTTGGTTCAGTCTAGTTTCTTTTAAAACAAACGGTGACTGATTTCGATTTGTATATCAAAAGATATGAATTTTTAAGTGATGAAAGGTCAGAAAACATAATACCAGTCTGCTCCGAAATTCAGCACTGGAATTCGACTTTAAAAATTTATCATAAATTGTACAAGTTGAATTTGGGCTATTAGTTTATATGGTTGAACAACTTATCGCATCTAGTTTCTGTCAAAACAAACGGAATTGAATTTTGAGTTGTGAATTATTTTATATAAATATTTCTTTGAAGGTAGGGCAGACTGACAAATTATAAAATGAGTACCTTATTGGTGTTATTAATTTGTGCATGTAAGGGATGAATGTGAAGCATTCAAGTAAACCCGAGAAATCAAAAATTCAGTAGATAAGGCAAAGGATCAAGCGTCCAGTTCTCTTAATTTATTCAATTTAGTTTGGGATAAGAAGTGTCAAGCTGAGTGCAATTACATACATATCATGACACATTGATGTTTTATACATCATTGGGATGGCTTGCGATGAGCCTACCCAAATTTTATTTTCATTATATTTATGTCATACAGCATATGATTGACATATTTTAAATATGTCAAAAGTTGAATATAAATGCATGGATCACTAGTTATATATAATGATATATTATGAATGTTATTTCGGGTATGAACTACCCGATGTTAAATTATGTTGATATGCATTGCCATGGATGAAATAAATATGGAATACATGCCCAAGTATGTCATTGAGGGGCAGGGTATAGTTGACATGCCATATAGTAAATCATTACGAATGCAATGTGAAAGTTTGATGCATTGGCATATATCAAGTTATATAAACGTAGCTATAAAGTCGAATAAAGTTTAAATTATTGTTATTAACTTCGTTTATTGCCTCACTAAGTTTGTACTTAGCGTGTGTTGATTGTGCACACGTAGGTGGTTCGAATCATTGGATGAAGCAAAGGGTTGTATCAAGTTCAGAAATTTTCATCAAGCTGCCACAGTAATGACATCCTACTTTAGGTCCTTAATTTATTTTAGTGACATGTATAAATGGGATTAATTTGTCTATTTTAGTTCCACGTCCGATATTTTTTGAACAGTCAAATTTATTTTTTTAAAAGTAAAGGAACTCTGATTTTGTGTATGAGTCGATATAAATATTTTCAGAGGTTTTAAATTTAAGAAATTTTTGAATAAAAATCATATTATTTTTTTGTGACATCTCTGACTCATATTCGGTAATTGAATATGAGAATGAGGTGTTACATTTATTGGTATTAGAGCAACAGGTTTAGTCGATTCTGGATCTAAACCAAGCTTGTTGTCGGTCAGTAAGTGTATACATGCCACTAGGATGTCATAATTACTGTTTGGATGCTTGAGTGACTTGATGCAACTACTTATTGAATTGATTGAATAAAGTTATAGATGTCCGAAGTTGAGAAATCGTGTAGAGTGATCGAACAGTTAGGTAAAAAGAAATAAGGCACATAAAATTAGTAACAAGGTTAATCATTAATCGTTTTTCGCTCAACGTGATGTTAAAGTGTTGGTGAAGTTGGAAATGCCTAATTAAACTAAGGTTTATTATTTCGAACCTTGGATACGATTTTAGAGGAAATTCAACCCCAAGTTCCTTAGACTTTTATTGCTAGAGAGCTAGGAAGTCTTGAAGTGTGAGACTTCAAGTGGGGTATTGGTAGAAAACCAATGTTGCTAAACTATTGATAAAAAAAGGAGAGGTACAAAAAGCCCTTTGTTGTGATGATCAATGAAAGCTCGATATGATAGTAACTTATCTCTTGGGACATAGCATAAGAGTAAGTTAAATCTGTAAGAATTACTCCATAGTAATTCAAAGAAATTGAATTTTAGTAAGCTTAATGGAATTGCTTCTTATGAATTTTTTCTTGAAACGAATAGTTCTGAAAGGAACTAGAAAGTTTGGAGATTGTAATGATGAGGGAAAATCAGATTTTTCTGATCAATGTGGTTCAGTAGTATTTTTTTTGGAAACTGCTATCACAAGGATGTAAAGGATGTAAGAACTTTCTAGCTTATGTTGTGAACGTACAAGTATTCAAAGGTGAACTTGGAAAGTATCTCAACTATTAATGAATAATAGGATGTGTTTTCTCAGGAATTGCCAAGGTTACCATCTGATCGTGAAGTGAAATTTAGGATTTAGGTTTTCTCTAGTATTGAACTTATATCAAAGGTACTGTACAAAATATCTCTTACAAAGATAAGAGAGTTAAAGGTTCAGTTACATTAAATATGGGATCGATGTTTTATATGACCTAGTATATCACCCTGGGGAGCTCCAGTCCTGCTTGTGAAAGAGAAAGATGGATCAATGAGGTTATGTGTAGATTATCGTCAACTTAATAAAGTGACGGTGAAGAATAAATATCCTCTGCCAAGGATTGAGGATCTCTTTGATCAACTTAAATGAGAAATAATGTTTTCTAAAATTGATCTTCGATCGGGGTATCATCAATTGAAGATCAAAGAAGCAGATATACCAAAGACAGTTTCAGAATTAGATACAGGCATACAACTCTCCTCTCTTTAAAGAAAATTTCATCCTCAAAATTTACCTGGTGGAAAAAGATGCGGGTAGAGCTCTCTTATCTTGGCCTCGACCTCCCAAGTTGTCTCTTCAATCCCATGGTTTCTTCACAACATCTTCACTAGGGGTATACACTTGTTACGAAGCTCTTTGACTCCCCTATCAAGCACTCTTACTAGCTCTTCTTCGTATGTCAAATTCGTGTCGACCTCCACCTCCTCGAGTGATAAAACATACGAAGGATTGGAACGATAGCATCTTAGCATGGATACATGGAAAACATCATGGATATGTGCTAACTCCGATGACAAGGCTAACCGATACGCTACAGGCCCAACCCTCTCAATCACCTTGTATGTTCCAATATACCACGGACTCAACTTGCCCTTCCGTCCAAAACGAAATATCCCTTTCCAAGGTGATACCTTTAAGAACACTTTTTCACCAACCACGTACTCGATATGCTTGCGCTTCTTATCCGCGTAGGCCTTTTGTTGATCAAAGGCCGCTTGCAATCTTTCCTTGATAATGCGAACCTTTTCTTCGGTTTGTCTAACCAAACCAGATCCCACGATCCTCCTCTCATTAAGGTCGGTCCAACATAGGGGTCTCCTACATCTACGCCCATACAAGGCTTCGAAGGGGCCATCATGATGCTTGATTGGTAACTATTGTTGTATGCGAACTCTACCAATGACAATTGTCCCTCCCAACTTCCTTCGAAATCTATGACACAACATCGAAGCATGTCCTCAAGGATCTGAATAACCCGCTCAGACTGACCATCGGTCTGAGGATGAAAAGCTGTACTAAAATGCAGCATGGTGTCTAAGGCACTATGAATCTTCTTCTACAACCTTGCCGTGAACCGCGGATCCCTATCTGATATGATCGAAGCTGGCACTCCATGCAACCTCGCTATCTCCTTGATGTACAATTGAGCTAACCGTTCTAGGGTGAAATCCATGCACACAGGTAGGAAATGAGCAGACTTGGTCAAACGATCCACTATTACCCATATCGCATCATGCTTTCTTTGAGTCATCGGTAAACCCGTAACAAAATCCATGGTGACTCGATTCCACTTCCATTGTGGAATCTGAATAGGCTGAAGCAACCCTGATAGAACTTGGTGTTCTGCCTTTACTTGTTGGCAAGCTAAGCATCTTGTCACAAACTCGGAAACATCCCTTCTCACACATGGCCAACAATAATAAGGTTGAAGATCTTGGAACATCTTGTTGCTTCCCGGATACACAGTGAAGGGACTACGGTGTGCCTCCCGTAAGATGCGGTCCCTCAAATCTTCTAAAGCCAGAACACACAACCTACCCTTGAAGTACAAGTACCCACCGTCTCGTACTTCGAAATCCAAGTCCTCGCCTCTCTAAACCGCTTCAATTTGGGCCACTAAATCTTCATCCAAAACCTAACTCCTCCTTATCTCTTGTACTAACGTGGGCTCAACCCGGAGCTCAGCTAAAAGCCCTCCATCCTCGGTCATTCTCAAACGGGTAAACATGGCTCTCAAATCAGACATCGACTTACGACTCAAGGCATCTACCATGACATTTGTTTTACCCGGATAATACTCAATAACACAGTCATAATCCTTTAGCAGCTCAATCTAACGACGCTACCTCAAATTCAACTCCTTCTGGGTGAGAAGATACTTTAAACTCTTGTGATCCGTATAGATGTAACACTTCTCCACGTAGAGATACTGTCTCCATATCTTCAATGCAAAGATTACCGCGGCTAGCTCCAAATCATGGGTAGGGTAATTCTGTTCATGAGGTTTAAGTTGCCTCAAGCCGTAGGCAACTACCTTACCCTCTTGTACAAGAATGCAGCCAAGTCCATTCAATGATGCATCGCTAAACACAACATAATCTTTTCCTGGCTCAGGTTGCATCAAAATCGGAGCCTCGATAAGGTAGGCCTTTAAATATTCAAAACACTGTTGTCTCTTCTCATTCCATACAAATGGCACTCCCTTCTGAAGCAACTTGGTCAATTGGGCAGCTAAGATTGAAAAACCCTTCACAAACCAACGATAATATCCCGCCAGTCCAAGGAAGCTACGGACTTTCGAGACATTCTTAGGTGGTTTTCACTCTACTATTGCTTGAATCTTCTGAGGGTCAACGTGGATCCTGTCTGCCGCGACGATGTTGCCCAAAAATACCACTTCAGATAGCCAAAACTCACATTTACTGAACTTTGCATAGAGACGCCTATCTCTCAACGTCTAAAGAACTACTCGCAGGTGATAGTCGTGCTCCTTGACCGAACGTGAATAAACCAGAATGTCATCGATGAACACCACCATAAACTGATCCAAATAAGGCTGGAAGATTCTGTTCATCAAATCCATAAATGCTGCTGGAGCATTAGTGAGCCCAAAAGGCATCACCAAGAACTTATAGTGTTCGTGCTGCGTCCTGAAAGCGGTCTTCTAGACATCTTCTTCCACCACTTTCAACTGATAGTACCCCAATCTCAAATCGATCTTCAAGAAAACCTGGGCACCCTGTAACTGGTCAAACAAATCATCAATTTTGGGAAGAGGATAGTGATTCTTCACCATCACTTTATTTAACTGCCAGTAATCAATGCACGTCCTCATTGACCCATCTTTCTTCTTAACAAACAAGACCAAAGTACCCCAAGAAGAGACACTTGGTCAGATGAAACTTCTTTCTAGCAATTCCTAAATTTGCTTCATCAATCCCTCATTTATGTTGGTGCCATCCGGTAAGGTGGGATGGACACCGGTGCCATGTCGGGCATTACCTCAATTCGAAACTCAAGCTCACGATCTGGTGGTAATCCGGGTAGCTCCTCCGAAAAGAGATCCATGAACTCACAAACTATCCTAAGGCTCTCGATGGACGGACTCTGAACTCTTGTATCCATCACGTGAGCCATAAAGGCCTCACAACCTTGCTGTATTAACCTCTATACTGCTAAAGTCGAGACTACGTTGGAGATGCAAGGGTGTCTCTCCCCTCTAATCGTTAACCTAGATCCATCAGCAACACGGGGCTTCAAACTCTTGGTCCTACAACCCAAACTAGTGTCATGCTCAACAAGCCAATCCATACCTAGGATTGGAACGACAAAACAATAAGATCTGCTTGGAAGATTGAACCTTGAACTTTGATAGGACCCCTACGGTACACCTTGTCCACCAACACCTCTAACCCTAATAGACTAGACACACGAACTCCTATCTCTAGGTCCTCAGTCGGTATACCCCAACGCTGGGATATCCCACTACGGATGTAGGAGTGGGTAGACCCTAAATCCATTAATGCAACAATGGAAGCAAAAAACAAGGAAAAGGTACCTGCAATCACATCTCTGGGCTCGCAATCCTCTTGAGCTCTAACTGCATACTGCCTCGTCGTAGACTGAAAAGTGCCCCTTCTCTGGTGGCCAGTCGCCTGGCTTGACCCTCCCCTAGAGAACCCTCAGCCCCTCTGAGCTGGATAAGAAACCCTTGGTGCCTGAACCGAAACGGCTGTGGTAATAGCGGGGCAATCCTTCACAAGGTGATCTTGGGACCCACACTCAAAGCAAGTTCAATTTGCACCCCAACACTCCCCTGAGAACTATCTGGGCTCATCATAGACGAAGATGATGTAGGCCTCCTACAGTTGGCAGACTCTGATCTACGGTTCAATCTTGCACTCTGATTCAAAGCTCTTCTTCCCTAATTCCATCAGTTCCTATCTCTTCTCGAGTATACATTACAGATGCTACTAAAAATATATACTATTTTTTTACTCTTCGGAAAATAGCATTTTCCATAAATTTCAACTGAAAACAATCAAAGACAATCGTAGCTAGTTTTAACCCTGAATTGGTTTATAAAACATAAAATTTAATTATTTAAAAGAAAGTATTATTCAGGGTGAAAATGTTGCTTGTTGCCTATACCCTTTCTTGATTATAAAAATTCTTAACGATAAGATTCAAATTCTGGTTAAACCATTATAGTTTTACCTTACTGGTAACATTGTTTCATTTTCATGCTCCATGTATTCTTGTACTATCATACTTCGAAAATATATACTTTAAAGCTTGCAAAACAGTTTTCTTGAAAATATAACTACATGCCCACTAGTTCCTGACTATTTTAAAGATGTACGTTCTTTCACTTACCGATAACTTGACTTCCAAATGAGTGGCTCCTCCTTGCTAATTCTAATATGAAGAACTTACGTGTGAAATAAAGCACACGCTAAGTACGAACTTAGTGAGCAAATTAAACTTATTTATTTACACATAAAGTGATGATATATAATACTTCATATAAGAGTTCATTTCATATTTCTCTATGACAAGGCAAGTATATCACAATGTACATGAGTCATGTATTATAACTATTATATAATTCATTTTAATATTGTATAACATATTCTCTGTCGTGGACATGCTTCCATCCTAAAATATTTCCATAATAGCATAACATAATGATTATGATTATCATGTATCTAATACTCCATAAATTTCATATATCATTTTCATGATTTTCATTATACATCATACTTTCTTAATATCATGTATCATCTCATGGTCATGCTTATATCATGTAATCATTTGTATAGCATGTAAATCAAGTATCATCAACATCATGTATACCATGTATCATCATTTTCATATAATTCATGTAGCATCTATCATATACTTCATGTATCATGTATCATCAATATCATGTATCATCACTATCATGTGATTCATATATCATTAGTATCTTGTAACACGAAAGTGTCACTCTTGGGGGTGAACTATTCATTTACGATGTTAACTTACATAACTTTTGGAAATTACACTTTGGTCCCTGAACTTTTCCAAAGTTTACACTTTAACCCCTAAACTTTCAAAAATTGGGGTATTACAATTCTCCCCTCTTAAGAAAACCGTCCTCAAATTTTCAACATTTACCAGTTTCAAATAGTTGCGGATATTACTTCCTCATTTTATTTTTTAATTTCTCATGTGACTTCTTCCACTTTATGATTCCTCTAAAGGACTTTAACCAGTAGAATTTTCTTGTCCCTTAATTCTTTAATTTTGTATACTAGTATTTACATTAGTTCTTCTTCATACGTCAAACTTGGTTGCAGTTCAATCTCCTCAAAGGTAATTACATGTAAAGAATCCGATCAATACCTCCGAAACATGAATACATGAAACACATAATGAGTCTTGTTCCTATCTGGAGGTAAAGCCAATTGATAAGCCATTGTTTCCTTTCTTTTTAGAATCTCATATGGCTCAATAAATCTGGGACTAATCTTTCCATTTCAACCAAAACGTATCACCTTCTTCCAAGGTGAAACCTTTAAAAACACTTTTTCTCCAACTTCATATTCAATATTTTTCCTCTCCTTATCTACATATGCCGTTTGTCAATTTGTTCCAACTTTGAGATTATTCTAAATAAATTTTTTTACCTTATCTTCCATTTCTTGAATTAGGTCAACTCCACTTATCTTCGAATCACTTTGTGCACTTTAATCTTTTAACTCAAACCCATTAAGTGGTGTCTTGCATCTTCTTCCATATAATACTTCAAATGGTGCAATTCTGATACTTGCCAAGTAACTATGATTTTTAAACAACTCAGCTAAAGAAAGATACTTTTCTCATGGTCCAAAAAATTTCATAATACAAACACTAAGCATAACTTACCAAATCGGAATCATCTACTCTGAATATTAATCTAACTTAATTTTATAGTCTTGTACTTCACCAAATTCAGTTTATCTTCTATTTTCAAGACATTCTTTGCCTAAACTTTTTAATCTTGTTCAATAAAGCTGACTTAACCTGGAATTCTATTAATGATAAATCATCTTGTCCTCCTGATCATCACACTTAACTGTGTATCATAGTCCAACAGTATCTAATATTATCTATCAATATCAGTAACTTGTTTAAACCTATTCATGCTAGTGAGGAGCCATGTCAAGTTATACAAGTAGTACATCTTTATCATAACATCCTAGGGGCATGTACTTATTAACAAATCATTTATGACTTAATTTAGCCTACAGAATCGGCTAAACCTTTGCTTTGGTACCAACAAATGTAACACCTATAATGTATATCCATAATACGAATATACATTACAGATGCTACTAAAAACATATACTAATTTTTTTTTACTCTTCGAAAAACAACATTTTCCATAAAATTCAACTGAAAACAATCAAAGACAATCGTAGCTAGTTTTAACCCTAAATTGATTTATAAAACATAAAATTTAATTATTTAAAAGAAAGTATTATTCAGGCTGAAAACGTTGCTTGTTGCCTATACCCTTTCTTGATTATAAAAATTCTGAACGATAAGATTCAAATTCTGGTTAAAGCATTATACTTTTACCTTACTGGTAACATTGTTTCATTTTCATACTCCATGTACTCTTGTACTATCATACTTCAAAAATATATACTTTAAAGCTTGCAAAACAGTTTTCTTGAAAATATAACTACATGCCCACTAGTTCCTGACTATTTTAAAGATGTACGTACTTTCACTTTCTGAGAACTTGACTTTCAAATGAGTGGCTCTTCCTTGCTAATTCTGATCTAAAGAACCTACGTGTGAAATAAAGCACACGCTAAGTACGAACTTAGTGAGCAAATTAAACTTATTTATTTACACATAAAGTGATGATATATAATACTTCATATAAGAGTGCATTTCATATTTCTCTACGACAAGGCAAGTATATCACAATGTACATGAGTCATGTATTATAACTATTATATAATTCATGTTAATATTGTATAACATATTCTCTGTCATGGACATGCTTCCATCCTAAAATATTTCCATAATAGCATAACATAATGATCATGATTATCATGATCTAATACTCCATAAATTTCATATATCATTTTCATGATTTTCATCATACATCATAATTTCTTAAAATCATGTATCATCTCATGGTCATACTTATATCATGTAATCATTTGTATAGCATGTAAATCAAGTATCATCAACATCATGTATATCATGTATCATCATTTTCATATACTTCATGTATCATCACTATCATGTGATTCATATATCATCAATATCGTGTATCACCACTATCATGTGATTCATGTATCATCATGTAGTCATTTGCATGCTCATGATCTATCATGTAACCATCTTGTATTATTATTATTAACGTGTCTGGGTAGAGGCCCATGGAAACCCCATGGCCTATCTGCACCGTAGTGCCTTGTGGAGTACATACTCGGGGGGACGCTCTTTGCTCCTTATATTAAAACACCTCGTTAGTGCCAATTGCACTATGGGCTTGGATCCCCAGGGTGTATCTTGTTTCATTTTAATCTTGTTATTATCCATATTCCATGTATAGACATGCATTGTCATTATGCTTACTGCATCATCATTTATGCAAACAATGATTTGTACCTGGTATTCCATCAAGCTTTCCATGTCGAGCATTGTATCATATCATGTATTATTGAGAAACGCAATGCTATTTTCAATGTAATGCAAACATTTAGAAATGCACTCACATGGGCCATTTATTAACTTGCCTCACTAAGCTCTATTCGATCTTTTCCTTTATAGAACCTTGAACCTTCTTTTGATTTGAATCCAACTTCATTTATTACATGAATATAAATAAACATTTGTTAGATTCACCTATAATAATATTTTTATCAACTTATCTAATCATTCAACATTAAAATTTTCCATAAATTTCCTTTCTTCCTTATACTATCAAAACCCTCATTTTGGTCCTTAATAACCATTTTGAACTTCAAATGATTCTTCTGAACTTGATAACCAACATTAGATACAAAATATCTAAGTTTTCATTTTTCTGGCAGCTTTGTACAACCTTCAAAGATTTATTTGTATAAAATAATCTGAAACTCGAAATTTGATTTCGTTTGTTCTAAAAGAAACTAGATTCAATAAGCTTTTCACCCATATAAACTAATAGCCCATATTCAACTTGTACGGTTTATGGCGAATTTTCAAAGTCAATTTCCAGTGCTATTTTCGGAACAGACTGTATACTGTTTTTCTGACCTTTCGTCACTTAAAAATCAATTAGTGAATTTACTAATTTGCCCTTTTATCCAATGGCCAAGATTTAATCTTATCAAAAATCAATGGCCAAGATCAAATCCATGTGCTTTTTACCTTTCAAATTTGCCCTCAAAGTTTCAAAATATTTCAAAAAAGCTATCCATGACAAATGTCCAATTTGCCCTCCAACTAGTCTTTATTTAAAACAAGTCATGCAAATTGCCATTCCATCAAAATTGAACCAAATTGGTTCCAATCCAACCGGTCATGTCCCAAAATATCTTAGATTTTTATTCATGGCATTTATTCGATCCAAATATTCGAATTTCACTCAATACGATTTCCAAATTTTCTTTCTTTGAACTTTAAAGCTTTATAGCCACTAATATAAGCCTCGTACGAAAAATCTGAGTATATGATTGAATTGTTTTGTGCATATATGAGTAAAATTTGGGACTGTTTTGAGTGTGCATCTATGTGTATATGAATTTGGGCTGTTTAGTATAAATTTGGGAGTGCATTGAAGTATTTTGAATAAGCATTGGTGAACATACATGAAAGAGTGACTGTTTTGCATAAATATGAACATTTTTGGACTGTTTTGAATATGAAATTGGTACATACGTGAAAGAAGGACTGTTTTGCATAATTATAAACATTTCTGGACTGTTTTGAATATGAAATTGGTACATACATGAAAGAGGGATTGTTTTGCATAAATATGAACATTTCTGGACTGTTTTGAATATGAAATTGGTGAATACATGAAAGAGGGATTGTTTTGTATAAATATGAACATTTCTGGACTGTTTTGAATATGAAAGTGGTACATAATTAAAAGAGGGACTGTTTTGCATAATTATGAACATTTCTCGACTTTTATAAATATGCAGTTCTTATTTTTTTAGTGGTGGCTTAGTGTTGTCATGGTTATTATATAGAGTTATCATCGTAGGTTCTGATTCAGCTAGACTTGAACGTGAGGCTCGTTCTTCTTGGCATTAGAGCTATTGCTTGCTAAGGTCTGTCTCTTCCTTTGCCATATATTTGTGTGTTTCTTATTGTGTTATATTCTGTAAAATAATTTTTATATCTTGATTGATTTATTGTCTGATTGATTGTTATTTGAGAATGTTTTGAAAACATCATGCATGTCATATTAAATTGTGTTTTTAAATTATGTATAAGATTTTTGAAAAATGAGACACTCGTAAGAGTTCGAATATATGATTTTACAAATCATATCATGTGTCTTGGGATCCGAATTATGTTCGAAAAATGTGAGTGAAGCCTCCACCCTGGCGAGGGAAACTTCCACTCTGTATGATATCGAATAGTCGGGTATTGAGTCATGCATCGGACATCATAACATTATGATTTGGATTTATCGGATTTATTATGCCTTCAGAAAGGACTTTATCAGAATATAAATATACTATTTTGCTTTTGTTTTGCTTGCACTTTAGAGACACACTAAGCTCTTTAGCTTACACCCCTATAGTTTCTTCTTTTAGACACTCAGATTGATTAGACGACTCTATACTTGAAGCATCTCATATTTTACTCAGATATTTTATTATTCAGTATGAATTCTTTTCAATTATTTCGGATTAATGTTTTAACATATTTTGGAATATTTGTAGTTCGGGCATTTGGGACCTTTAAATTGAGATTTTGTTTCCGCATGCGTTTCCAGATTTAATACAAATGTTTTATTTAAATACTTAGAATTTGTTTTAATGATTGAGTTCGAAATTAATTGAGATATTTTATGGTAACTATTATTATTTAATAATAATTTTGAATTATAGATAAGAAAGCCTAAAATTTATTACTCGAGGGGAAAGTTTTCAAGCTTGACTCCCAAGACATAACCTAAGAAATTAGGTTAAATTTAGGGAGTTACAGCAAGTATTGCATAGAAAGTAATATCTTTCAATTAATTTTGAGTAACTATTTGAGTGAATAGTTAGGCATGATCAAATACTCATGTAGGTTATGCATAAGCTATATTCGAACAGATTTCTGTATATATATGAAAATGCTAGTTTGGGTATTCATGTAAATATGTTTTGATTAAGAAATCAAGTATATGTGTATATGCTTGTTTTGAATTATACATGAAAAGGTATAATCACTTGTTTGAATGGTCTTGATCCCTCTCGGTCTTCGATATAAGACTACCCTTGTTTGTTCTTCTTTCATGCATGCTTCCTTGATGATTTGTCCATTGCATATTTTGATGCTTGGAGTCTACTTGATATATGACGTATGGTGATATCATTGTAGATGTTTATTATGGGATCAACATGAATGCTCTTAACAATATGATAAAGAAAAAGTAAATCAATCATGATAAAGATTTCTGAATTATCATTTCTGCCTAGTTTTGAATGGGGTAATAGATTTAAGTGTATCCAGAATATTTTATAAGATTTGGATTGTATGTATCAGTTTAAGATATATGATTAAAAAATGAATACAAGAAAAATTTTGTTAGCGTGTCTCGAGTTACTTTGAAAGTTTTAGTTCTTTGTAATACCCCAAAATTTACTAAGTTGATTAAGGGTCATTTAGTACTAAGATAATAGCTTAAAAGCTAACTTAGTGACGGAAATGACAAAAATACGAAAGTTAAGATTTCTTTAATTATGGGTTTTGGAGAGAAAATTTCTAAGGTTTAAAGGTATCGTGTGATAGATAGTGAATTGAATAAGGTATTCTTAAAGTTTGGTTGAATACCAAGGAAAATTGGAATGGAAATTGAAGTTTAAAAGTTTAGTGACCAAAATGTAAATTTTGAAAATTTTATGGCTAAAGTATAAACTTTGGGGACAAAAGTTGTAATTTCGTAAAAGTTAAGGGTTTTTATTTCATAAATAAGTAGATCACCTAAGGGTGTGAATCGAATGCGGAATTATTGGTTCGATCTGATACTTCGATTATTGGGAAAATCGTAGTTAAAGTTTAAGTGGAATTCGGATACCCGGATCGAACTGAAAATTTTTGAAGTTTTACCATATGATAGAGAAAGGTTATAAAAGTCATTTCCAAGTGTTGGAAATATTTTTAGTTTGATTCAAGATGAATTCTATAGTTTATTTCTGAGTAAAATATTATTTATCGGTATATTGGATCCAATGGAAATTTTGGAGACTGGTCCAAAGGATATGGAAAAATTCATAAAATATTACTTTATGAATATTTTATTATAGTTGGTTGGATTCCAACTAAATTTAGTTGAATTTTTACAATAATGGCAAACTAGTAAATAAAAACTAGTTGAGGGCAAATTGGTCATTTGGCCCCAATGGCAATTTTCAAATATTTAAAAAGTTATAAGGGAAATTTTGTAAAGAGGAAATGGAATATTAAATCTTGGCCCTTGATTGATGATAAAATCAATCCCAACCATTGGATAAAAAAGGGCAATTTGTAATTTCATGATTAAATGAATTTAATATTCATTTAATTGATATTTGTGTAAAATAATGGTCCAGCAAAAAATGTGAGGGCTAGGGAAAGAAAGAGAATAAAAATCCAAGCTCGATTCAAACCCCGAAACTCGGTTTTCAAGTAATCTCTTCAACTACAAAGTTGTTCTACTCTTCAAGCTCTATCTTTTGATATCAATAATTCATGGAATCCGCTTGATTGATGAGAATTTATATGAGAAAGAAATTAGGGTTTATGGATCAAATTGGGCTTTTGAGATTTTATGATTCCATGATTGAAATCAAGTTGAAATCAAGCTAGTATGTTGTTAAAATCATGATATTGAGTTGGGATTTAAGTTTTACATGTTTTGATTATTATGAAGATGATTGGGGTTTATGGATTCAAGTTTAATTTAGGGTTTGTGATATTGAAATAATGATCTAGTAAGCTTGAATTGTTGTTTGGAAGCAAAACCCTAAGTTAAATTGTGTAGGGACCATTTCAGTAAATTGAAAAGTTGAACGACCAAATCTGAATTTTTAGAATTTGGAGTGTATTTATGTTATTAATGATGTTAGAGATAAGAATATGAAGTTAGAATGCCAAATTGGTGTTGAATTGAATTAGTGACCATTTTGACAATTTGTCAAAATTAAGTGACCAAATCGAAATTGAAGTTTTGTATGGGTGCTAAATCTGATTTTTAGTTGTAATGATGGAATTAAGGTAGTAATGTTGAATTGAGGACTAATTGGCAAAGTTAAGAAGCTTGAATCCTTATCTTTGCATTTTAGTGACTATTTTGGGTAAAGAAGGAAAATTAAGGAGAATTATTGTGAATAATTATTTGATGAAGAAGATCATAAGATGATGGTTTACAGCAAGTAATTTGACTAAATTGAAAAGTAGAGAAGTAAGGAGAAGTTAGTATAAAAGTTGAAGTTGTTAATGGAAGTTGTGTAGAAAAACTGGTTTATGGCAGTAACTTTGAAAACTCACCATAAATTCTACAAAAATGGTTAGATGATGAATTTTATACTGATGTAAATATTTTTTTTGTCTAGTTTCGTGTTCAACAAACGGAAACTGATTTCAAGTTCCGAGTCAAAATATATGAATTTTTAAGTGACGAAAGGTCAGAAAACAGAACACCAGTCTATTTTGAGTTTCAGCATTGTAACTGACTTTGAAAATTCGCCATAAATCGTACAAGATGAATTTGGAATATTAATTTATATGGGTGAAAAGCTTATCGAATGTATTTTCTTTCAGAACAAATGGAGTTGAATTCTGAGTTATAGATTATTTTATAGAAATATTTCTTCGAAGGTACTGCAAACTGCCAGAAAATGATAATTGATACACTTTGTATCTAAGGTTGATTAGTAAGATTGAAAGGGGTTAATGGAAGTTCAAAGTGGTCACTAAGGACCATAATGAGTTTTTGAACAATACAAGGAAGAAAGGAAAATGTTTGGATATTTTTATATTCTAATGATTATATTGGACACTATGTCTAAGATATTGTTAGATTGGGATCTAACAAATATTTCATTTATTTGATTTATGAAGTTCAAGTTCGAATCAAGAGAGGTTCGATTCGAGGTGTAATGAAGAAAAAGATTAAAGAGGACTTAGTGAGGCATACAAATAAATGACCCAGGTGAGTGCAATTGCATGCATATCATAATACATTCATAATTATGTCATTGAATATATGATTGATATAATATGAATATGTCAAGATTTGAGAAATAAAATGCATTGATCATTTGATTACTTACATTGATGAAATTGAAATGTTATTTCGGGTATGAATTGCCCAATGTTGATATATATATATTGTATATGTTGCCATTGAATATATTAATGATATAAAGCCCAATGTATGATATAGAGATTCCAAGGTATAGTTGGATATCCATAGAGTCATAAACAGCTCTATAAATATTCTAAGCACTTTAGGTAAAGTGAAAATTTATTCTAAGCACTTCAGGTAAAGTGCAAAGATACTCCGGTAAGTATACCGAAGCACTTCGGTGCTATGCACTCTCGGTAGAGTGCAATAATAAACTATACTTAAGTAAGTATAGGGGGAATGACTCGTGTACATAGAATCTCTTAATTCGATACCTTGGGATAAATAAATTGAAAAGAACAAAAAAGAAACAGGAAGATAAGCTTGAAAGCTTGTAGATAGAAATGGGAAAAAAGGTATTAGTAAGCATTGAAAGCTTACAGATGGAAATGGTAACGGTATTGGTAAGATCTAATCTTATCACTTTGATATACATATTTATTCATGTTAACGAATGTAATGGTAAGGTGGTCATATGCATTGTTATTCATTAATATTGATATTATGACAATTTCACTAGAATTCGAATTATTGTCTCACTAAGTAAATACTTAGCGTGTAACTACTTTACACGTAGGAAAGAAGAAATGGTTGGAGTAAGGAGCATAAACGGGCATCATCAATCAATAACAGGTACACCAGTCAGTAAGATATCTTTTGACACTGTTTGATATTTACTATTTGGCATGTATATTAAAATGATATGCCTACTCTGATAGAATTTGTATTTTATTTGGTATCTGGATGAATTTTAAATCAGGCAGTTTCACTAATTATATAAAGTCAAATGAAATTGGTAAGAAAATAAATTTTTTTACCTAATTACAAATGTAGAGGGTTTTACAAATGTTTTGTGATATCTCTGACTCGTATTCAGCTATGAATACGGGAAAAGGGTGTTACACTTATTGGTATCGTTGCTACAGGTTTAGCCGGTTCTCGATCTAAATGGAAGTGGTTTTATGTTAAAAAGAGTATACATACCACTAGGATTTCAATATTACTGATATGATATTTTTATGATTCGATTGATGTCGCTCCTTACTAATGTAAGGGGAGGAATTATAAGAAATAATTGAGTCAAGAAAGTGTGATAAACTAGTAAATTGGATGCTTTGGAAGGAATCAAGAGTAGTAATAATAAGGTTAATGATGACCATTCGGATAAATCGAAACAAGAAAAGGGCACTGGTACAACGAGGAGTGCCTGTGCCCGATTAAGGAACTGAAAAGTTCGGGAACATCTGAATTGAAAGGAGAAGCAGATGATGGTCCAGTGATTGTTGATTTATAACTGAATAACCTAAGGATTACACTGGATGGATTCCTCTGTTTGGATACCGAGAAATTGGATGGAGCTGTCTTGTTGCTCCGAGATTTAAGCTAGATTTGAAAACCATTTGAATTTGCTTCATAGCCAGGATTGCACATATCAATCCGAGTTTATAACATCAGGACCGATAAAGATTGAGAGGATTCAAAAATCATAGAAGGTACATCTCATCTTTTTGGATAAACCTATACTGATATTGATGGGTCCTAGCTTTACACATTCGTATATAAGTACGAAATTGAATGGTGAATGAGATATCCATTTAGAACCCATTTCAAGTAATATACGGGCACAAATTTGTTGGGTTGTAATGTAAGGGCGAGCTGAACATGTGAAATTGCTTGATAAAAATATAAGAAATAGAGTTCCTGATAAACTTAATGGAATTATCTTTCGAGGAGTTTAAGATGATTGTGGACATGAATTGGTTACCTTCCTATCAGGTCATGATAAATTGTCGAATAAAGCGATTAGTATTGAAAACAAAAATGGAAGGTACAAAAATAGTAGTAGTTGATAAAAGGGTAAATCCCTTTTTCCAATGTAATTTCAGTTGTTTTATTAAAGAAATTGTTGTTATAAGGTTGTTAAGTTTTCTTAGCAAATGTAGTGGATACTCAGGCTGTGGAAGATAAATTGGAAAATAACTCAACTGTCCAGTTTTATTAAAGAAGATCTTAATAGAAGCCTACCAGTACATCTGGAATCAGGCAAAGATAATGTGATTTATAACGATGCTTCTCATAACAGTTTGAGATGTGTAATTATGCCAGAAGGAATAGTAGTGGTTTATGCTTGAGACAACTTAAGATACATGAGAAAAATTATCCTACTCGTGATTTGAAGCTGGCAATGGCTATATTTACTTTACAGATATGGCATCATTATTTATACAGTGAACGATGTTATATTTATATAGGTTATAAAATTTTAAAGTATATGCTTCCTAAAGAAGAGTTGAACTTGAGGCAAAGAAGTTGGATCGAGCTTCTTAAAGATTATGATGTGGTCATTGACTATCTTTCAGAAAAAGCTAATGTGGTAGCTGACGCTCTCACTCGAAAGACACTTGTTGTCTTAAGAGCTATGTAACATCCATTTCCCGTATTTATTACCAAATACGAGTTAGTGATGTTACTAACCAATTTTAAACCTTACTATTTCTTTTCCCTTAGAAAACGGGTAACCTGCACTACTTAAAAAAAATTATAATTTTTTTATAGACATTGAAAATTCATTCCGAAATTTTCTAATTAAACTAGATTCATTAATATTTCTATCCATATAAATTATTAGCCCAAAATAATTACACAAAAATTCAAATAAATTCCTAAATTCACGTCACAGTCCCAAAATACTGAAATTCTGCTGTCCTGTTTTCTGACCTTTCATCGAATAAAAATTCATATCTTTTTACATACAACTCGAAATTAATCACCGTAAGTTTTTTAAGAAACTAGACAAAATTTATAGTTCATACATATATGATTCACCATCTAATTCAATTTGTGGAATTTATGCTGATTTTTCAAACTCACTGCTTTTGCACACACATTTGGACAGATTTTTAATCTTTCTATCTTAAGATCCAAATTTAATAAAACTTAGTCCATCATCATTTATAGATATAATAGAACTTACTAGGTTCATTATATATATTATCGCAACTATTAAGCAACCATATTTGGTAATAAGTTATTACAACCCCATTGATTATACATGCCATCTAGTACATTTTCAAAAGAAAGGATGGATGTCATTACATTACTATGAGTATGGAGATATACCTCCCAAAATATGAAAGTGATGCTCGGCTACTATTCCCTTGAAGCTCCTTTAAATCCTACGCATGAAAATCATCATACGCTGAGCATATACTTAGTGAGGCAATAACATTTAATTCAAATGCAATTTCACATAGGTATCAATATAAATAAATAACAATGCATAAGATCACCTACCAATTTATGCATATTAGCATATATGACACGATATATGTATAATAACATATTACATGGTAATAACCTTGATTCTTACCAATATCGTTGCCATATTCATCATCGAGCTTTCAAGCCTTTTTATCCTGTTTTTCAATTAATTTAGCCCAAGTATTGAATTCAGGAAATTTGTGTACTCGAGTCATCCCCCCTATACTTACTTGAGTATAGTATATTATGTGCACTTTACTGGAAGTGCTTAGCACCGAAGCGCTTTTGTATGCTTACCGGAGTATACAATTATTAATTATTTTACACTTTACCTGAAGTGCTTATAAAAATTGCACTCTATCGAGAGTGCTAAAATGTTTATACAGCTGTTTATGACTCTATGGATATCCAACTATACTTTTAATTTCCTATCTCATACTTTGGGATTTATGTCAATCTTAATCTCATACATGGCAACATATATTTACAGATTAAGCAATTCATACGCAAAATAATATTCCATGAATAAGTAGTGATCCATGCATGAAACTCTCAATTCTTGACATATTTTTAACATGCCAGTTATATGATGAATGTCATAAAGATCATGTTATACATGCATTGCACTCACCTTGACACTTTCAAAAGTAAACTTTATACTAGCCTCACTAAGCTCGGTTACACTTTCTATCTTCTTTCTTCACTCGTTTGATCTCGAACTTGCGTGTTATTTGTATGTACATTAAATGCATGACACAAGCAACCTTAAGTACATGTCCAACCTTTACTAATACATGTACATACCAATATGGAAAATTTAATATTTTCAATCAAGCACTTCTTTGCTACCACAATACTTCCTATACTTTAATCTCATTTCAAATTACACACTACAACCAATAATTTGATAATTTCCCTTTAAACCCTAAATTCTCTCTCTTAGGGTTTATAAACTAAAATTTGGAAACTTCCACATTTCATCTCCATTTTCAAAAATATTAACACCAAAATGATCATTGTATCATAGCAAACAACATACCCATGCTTCTTGAATATTCTCCAATTTTCACTTATTTCACCCAATTTACACAATTCACAAATTGGTTCTAAAATGATGTTTTCTTCAATCCAACAACATAATTCAGCTTAGAAAACACCATTCTAATCAAATCCATCATAAAAATAATTTTTACAAAATTTCCCTTAATATTCTTCATTTTGCCAAAATGGTCCCTATAAGTTTTCCAAGAAGTTTTCATCTTTTCAAGCATCTAAACAACACTACAACACCATTTCCAGCTTGATTAAGCCTTAAAACATGAAATCTTAACATGCTCTTCAACCACCCTAATCATCAAACTCAACTTAGAGACATGGAAACTAAGCAAAACTTATGTCAAAAAGATAGAGAATTCAAGGGAGATCAATTTCTTGTTTCTTGTCTCTAGCCAAAAATCAAACAAATCAAGTCAAAAATTGAATTGAAAATTTCTTACCTAGTCCCCTTGAGGTTTCGGCAGCCTTGGAGAAAGATGAACATAATTCCAACTTTTTTTTCTTTCTTTGATTAATGCCAAATGTCTTTAAATTTGGCTATATAATAATAAAAATCTCTAAAATAGTCAAATGACTATTTTACCCATTAATTATAACTAATCACCATTCAACACCTATACTTTATCTTCTCCCATAATTAATTTTCATTAAAAAGTATATGTGAAGTGTGTCAAAAATGCCATTAATGAAATAATTTATTTTCAAAAATGCCATTCCATCACCTATACATAATACTGAATAGAATCGAATCTAGACTGATTTAAAAATGATTTGAACTTCGATGCTATGCTCTTTGGGTCTTTTTAAGACTTCCTTCAAATTTTTATAAAATTCTGAGCTCATACGATTACCCGAATTACACTTAAACTTTAACCATAATTTCCCAATAATAGAAACATCAAATCAAACCATAGTTTTTATATTCGATCCACACCCTTAGATGATCTATCTATTTATGGAATAAAAATAATTATTGGGAAAATTATCATGTTGGTCCTTGAATTTTTCTCAACTTTTCACTTTTGTCACCAAACTTTAAAACTTTACATTTTAGTCACTAAACTAAAACCACTAGCTTTTGATTCTTTGTGTTTTGGTCACTAATCAAATAATGGGATATTGCAATTCTCTCCCCCTAAAAAATATTTGTCCTCGAATTTTTAGAACGTACCTAGATTAAACAAATGCGGATATTGTTCTTTCATTCGTTCTTCAGTTTCCGAAGTGGCTTCTTCCACTTTGTGATTTTTCCAGAGCACCTTAACCAATGGAATCGATTTGTTTCTCAATTTCTTTGCCCCATGAGCTACAATTTTTACTGGTTCTTCTTCAAATGTCAAGTCAGGTTGCATCTCAACTTCCGCAGGTGAAATAACATGGGAAGGATCTGATCTATATTTGCGAAGCATAGATACATGAAAAACATCATGAATCTTGCTTATTTCTGGTGGTAAAGCCAATTGATACGCCACCAGTCCAACTCTTTTCAAGATTTCATACGGACCAATGAATCTGGGACTAAGCTTCCCTTTTCTTCCAAACCATAATATTTTCTTCCATGGTGAAACTTTTAAGAATACCTTATCTCCCACTTGGTACTCAATGTCTTTTCTTTTTAAATATGAATAAGCCTTTTGTCCATCAGAAGCTGCCCTTAGACTATCTCGAATTATCTTTACTTTTTCTTCAACTTCTTGAATCAAATCAGGCTCAATAATCTTGCGGTCTTCCAACTCAAACCAATTTAAAGGTGTCCGGCATTTTCTTCCATATAAAGCTTCATACGGTGCCATTTTAATGCTTGACTGATAACTGTTGTTATACGCAAATTCGGCCAATGGTAAGTACTTTTCCCACGAACCTGCAAACTCAATGACACGTGCTTTAAGCATATCTTCCAAAATCTGAATCGTCCTCTCTGATTGTCTATCAGTTTGCAGGTGGAAGGCAGTACTAAAATGCAATCGAGTACCCAATGCTTCATGTAGTGCTTTCCAGAATCTAGAAGTAAATCTGGGATCTCTGTGAGACACAATGGAAACAGGAACTCCATGTAGTCTAACAATCTCCCGAATATACAACTCTGCATATTTACTCAAAGAGAAATCGGTTCTGACTGGCAAGAAATGTGATGATTTGGTTAATCGATCCACGATCACCCAGATTGAGTTTTTCCTACTTGGTGTCAATGGTAACCCGGTTACAAAATCCATAGTCACTTTCTCTCATTTCCATTCCGGAATAGCAATTGGTTGAAGTAATCCTGATGGCACTTGATGTTCTGTTTTAATTTGCTAACAAGTTAAGCATTTAGAAACGAATTCCATTATCGCTCTTTTCATTCCTGGCCACCAAAAATGGCTCTTCAAATCCTGATACATTTTATTTCCTCTTGGGTGTATCGTTAAAGGACTATAATGTGCTTCTATAAGGATTTCCTTTTTCAATTCCTCATCTTTAGGAATATAAGCATGTCCTTTATAATATAAACATCCATTGGACTTTACCTCGAAGTCTGAAGATTCTCCCCTTTCAATTTCCTTCTTCTTTTCGAAACAATTTTCATCTTTTTCTTGTGATTCTTTTATTTTGTCTATCAAAGTAGATCTGATGCTCAGCTTAGCAAGTAAAACACCATCATCCAATATTGAAAATTGAGCATTTGATATCCGTAGAGCTGAGAACATCTTTCGGCTAAGTGCATCTGCCACCATATTAGCCCTTCCCGAGTGATAATCAATGATTGCATCGTAATCTTTAATTAGCTCAATCCACCGTCTTTGTCTTAAATTCAGCTCCTTCTGCGTTAAAAGATATTTCAGACTTTTATGGTCTGTGTATATATAACATTTTCTCCATATAAGTAGTGGCGCCAAATTTTTAGAGCAAAAACAACCGCAACTAACTCCAGATCATGAGTAGGATAATTCCTCTCATGAGTTTTAAGTTGCCTAGGAGCATAAGCCACCACTTTCCCGTCTTGCATAAGTACACATCCCAAACCATTATGTGATGCATCACTATACACCACAAAATTCTTACCCCGTTCAAGTTGAACTAAAACCGGAGCTTCTGTCAAGACTTTCTTCAATCTTTCAAAACTTTCTTGACATTCTTTAGTCCATATAAAAGGTACATTCTTTCTAAGCAGTTTGGTAATAGGTGCAGCAATCATCGAGAAATCTTTCATGAACCGGCGATAATATCCTACC
Source organism: Hibiscus mutabilis (assembly GCA_019671005.1). Lineage (NCBI taxonomy): Eukaryota > Viridiplantae > Streptophyta > Magnoliopsida > Malvales > Malvaceae > Hibiscus > Hibiscus mutabilis. The sequence continues at coordinate 25,333,036 of CM033741.1, read as the reverse complement.
AATCCGAGAAAACTTCTAACCTCTACAATATTTTTAGGAGGTTTCCACTCCATGATAGCTTGAATTTTCTGAGGATCAACCCGAATTCCTTCAGCCGATACTATATGTCCGAGAAATGTCACCTCAGAAAAGCCAAAACTCACATTTAGATAGTTTAGCATATAACTTCTTCTCCCTCAAGATCTGAAGAACTATTCTGAGATGAACAGCATGATCCTTGGTTTTAGAATAAACCAGGATATCGTCTATGAATACCACTACAAATTGGTCTAGGTATGGCTGAAAAATTTGGTTCATCAAATCCATAAATGTTGTTGGGGCATTAGTTAATCCAAACGGCATTACCATGAACTCGTAATGTCCATATCGAGTCCTAAAAGCCATCTTTGGAATATCTTGCTCTTTAAACTTCAATTGGTGATAACCCGATTGAAGATTAATCATAGAGAACACTGCTGCCCTTTTTTAATTGATCAAAAAGATCATCAATTCTTGGCAATGGATATTTAATCTTTATCGTCACTTTATTAAGTTGACGATAATCGATACAAATCTCATCGATCCATCTTTCTTCTTTACAAACAATACAGGTGCTTCCCATGGTGATATACTTGATCGTATAAAACCTCGATCATGTAATTCTTGCAGCTGTGACTTGAGCTCCTGGAGTTCAGCAGGTGCCATATGATACGGTGCCATCGATATAGGTGTTGTATCGGGTAATACATCAATTCCAAATTCTACCTCTCTATCTGGAGGTAATCTTGGTAATTCTTGTGGGAATACATCTGAAATTCCCGCACCGTATGTATATCTTCTATTTTCACTCCCTGCTTCAAGGTATCAATTTTGGGAGTTGGATCTATTTCACGACCATCCATCAACATTTCATTCGCATCAACAGCCGAAATAACATCACTACGATGATTCGGCTTCTCACCCACGAATATTATTCGTGATCCATCTGGTGTCTTTAAAATTAATCTTTTTAATCGACACTCCACCACAGCATCATATACAAATAACCACTCCATCCCCAATATTATTTCAAACTCACAAAACGGTAATTCCATAAGGTCAGCGGGGAAATCTACACTTTGAATTTTAATAGGAACCGACGGCAAATCCTCTTGACCTTAGCACTCGGCCTATTGGATTGGTTGCTATTACCTCACTCGTAATTAGTTCTCTTTGGAATGTTTCTTTCTAGTATGATTCTAGAACTAATATATGAATGAGTGGAACCAGGATCAACTAATGCAAAAATAGGTTTATTAAAGAGTTCAAGCATACACGATATCACATCAGGATCATCTTTTCTCTGTGGTCTTGATGTTATATACACAGTATGAGCTTTACCTTTCAGATTCGATGCAACTTCCGATGCACCTTGATGTGAATTCCACCCTCGGCTTCCTTTATTTCTCACGAGAAGCGCCGCCGATTGATTCTCTTATAATTCTAGACATGCTCGTTTGAAATGACTCGGCTTCCCACATTGATAGCACACTGTCTCTGGCGCATACCAACATCGACCAGGATGTCTTCTTCCACAAGTCTTGCATTCAGGTCTATTCCCAAGTCCATCACCTTTACTTCCACTAGTTTTATTGTGAACTTGTTTGGATTTACCCGTAGAACAATTCTTCTTTACGGACGACATCGACCCAACTGATCCTTGCTGCTGAAATTCTTTACCCCTTTTTGACCAGGGCAAAACACTGGGCCTCCAAGTCGCTTAGTTGATTGTGCTTTCTTCTCAGAAGCTTCTTCTAGTTCCACCCTTTCCATTCCTTTATCTCGGTTAACCACAACTTGAAATTCAGACAAATCGATAGCAACCAAGACATTCTTATACTCCGGATCTAGGCCTCCCACAAATTTATTAACTCTGTGCTTCTCAGTCGAAAAGAGCTCTGCAGCAAACCAGCTAAGCCTATTAAACTCACACTCATACTCATATATCGATCTGCCTGGTTGCTTTAGATTCATAAACTGGGTCCTCATATCTTCGATGAAAACATCACCAATGTACTTGTTCTAGAACTCTTTTAAAAAGAATTCCCAAGTAACTCATTCCCGAGGAATCTGAACAGTAATGGTGGTCCACCAAATTCGAGCAGGTCCCATCAAAAGTGATGTTACACCTTCAAGTTTTCCTTGATCATCACACCGGATAGAATTCAACATAATTTTAATATCATTTAGCCAAAAGTTCGCAGACATCGGATCAACATAATTTTAATATCATTTAACCAAATTCTGATGCCTTTAACTTCCTCAACTCCCTTGGCACCAATACTAGTTTTGGTCTATTTAAGATATAATCTAATGCCTGAGGAACAATCCACGATCCTGAACCGGCATATTTTGTTGTCCTTGTGCAGGTGTCTGACCTTGGTATTGCTCTTGAGGTACATTCTGATTTACCTCGTTACTTTCACTCTGACAGAACTTCTGTTCAAACGCATGTCTAGAACCCTGATGGTCCGACATCTGAATAGAACACATTTTCAACTAGTTTCTTAATATAGATTACCATTACTAAATATAGAGCATCAGAGTATCTGCACATAATCATTAGTAATTTTGACATCCTAATGGCATGTATACAATTCCCACTTATTTTTAAATTCAATTTCTATCCAGAATCGACTAAACCTGAGGCTCTGATACCAATTAATGTAACATCCATTTCCCGTATTTATTACCAAATATGAGTTAGTGATGTTACTAACCAATTTTAAACACTATTATTTCTTTTCCCTTAGAAAATGGGTAACATGCACTACTTTACTTTAAAAAATTATAAAATTTTTTATAGACATTGAAAATTCATTCCAAAATTTTATAATTAAACTAGATTCATAATCTTTCTATCCATATAAATTATTAGCCCAAACTCATTACACAAAAATTCAAATAAATTCCTAAATTCACGTCACAGTCCCAAAATATTGAAATTCTGCTGTCCTATTTTCTGACCTTTCATCGAATAAAAAATCATATATTTTTACGTACAACTCGAAATTAATCACCGTAAATTTTGTAAGAAACTAGACAAAATTTATAGTTCATACATATATGATTCACATTCTAATTCAATTTGTGGAATTTATGCTGATTTTGAAACTCACTGCTTTTGCACACACATTTGGACAGATTTTTAATCTTTCTATCTTAAGACCCAAATTTAATTAAACTTAGTCCATCATCATTTATAGATATAATAGAACTTACTAGGTTCATTATCTACATTATCGCAACTATTAAGCAACCATATTTGGTAATAAGTTATTACAACCCCATTGATTATACATGCCATCTAGTACATTTTCAAAAGAAAGGATGGATGTCATTACATTACTATGAGTATGGAGATATACCTCCCAAAATATGAAAGTGATGCTCGGCTATTATTCCCTGAAGCTCCTTTAAATCCTACGCATGAAAGTCATCATACGCTAAGATATACTTAGTGAGGCAATAACATTTAATTCAAATGCAATTTCACATAGGTATAAATATAAATAAATAACAATGCATATGATCACCTACCAATTTATGCATATTAGCATATATGACACGATATATGTATAATAACATATTACATGGTAATAACCTTGATTTTTACCAATATCGTTGCCATATTCATCATCGAGCTTTCAAGCCTTTTTATCCTTTTTTCAATTCATTTAGCTCAAGTATTGAATTAAGAAATTTTTGTACTGAGTCACCCCTATACTTACTTGAGTATAGTATATTATGTGCACTTTACTGGAAGTGCTTAGCACCAAGCGCTTTTGTATACTTACCGAGTATACAATTATTAATTATTTTACACTTTACGAAGTGCTTATAATAAATTGCACTCTATCGAGAGTGCTAAAATGTTTATACATGTGTTTATGACTCTATGGATATCCAACTATACTTTTAATTTCCTATCTCATACTTTGGGCTTTATGTCAATCATAATCTCATACATGGCAACATATATTTACAGATTAAGCAATTCATACGCAAAATAATATTTCATGAATAAGTAAGGATCCATGCATGAAACTTTCAATTCTTGACATATTTTTAACATGTCAATTATATGATGAATGACATAAAGATCATGTTATACATGCATTGCACTCACCTTGACACTTTCAAAAGTAAACTTTATACTAGCCTCACTAAGCTCGATTACACTTTCTATCTTCTTTCTTCACTCGCGTTTGATCTCGAACTTGCTTGTTATTTGTATGTACATTAAATACATGACACAAGCAACCTTAAGTACATGTCCAACCTTTACTAATACATGTACATACCAATATGGAAAATTTAATAATTTCAACCAAGCACTTCTTTGCTACCACAATACTTCCTATACTTTAATCTCATTTCAAATTACACACTACAACCAATAATTTGATAATTTCCCTTTAAACCCTAAATTCTCTCTCTTAGGGTTTATAAACTAAAATTTGGAAACTTCCACATTTCATCTCCATTTTCAAAAATATTAACACCAAAATGATCATTGTATCATAGCAAACAACATACCCATGCTTCTTGAATATTTTCCAATTTTCACTTATTTCACCCAATTTACACAATTCACAAATTGGTCTTAAAATCATGTTTTCTTCAATCCAACAACATAATTCAACTTAGAAAACATCATTCTAATCAAATCCATCATCAAAATAATTTTTACAAAATTTCCCCTAATATTCTTCATTTTGCCGAAATGGTCCCTATAGGTTTTCCAATAAGTTTTCATCTTTTCAAGCATCTAAACAACACTACAACACCATTTCCAACTTGATTAAGCCTTAAAACATGAAATCTTAACATGCTCTTCAACCACCCTAATCATCAAACTCAACTTAGAGACATGGAAACTAAGCAAAACTTATGTCAAAAAGATAGAGAATTCAAGGAGATCAATTTCTTGTTTCATGTCTCTAGCCAAAAATCAAACAAATAAAGTCAAAAATTGAATTTAAAATTTCTTACCTAGTCCCCTTGAGGTTTAGCAGCCTTGGAGAAAGATGAACATAATTCCAACTTTTTTTCTTTCTTTGATTAATGCCAAATGTCTTTAAATTTGGCTATATAATAATAAAAATCTCTAAAATAGTCAAATGACTATTTTACCATTTAATTATAACTAATCACCATTCAACACCTATACTTTATCTTCTCCCATAATTAATTTTCATTAAAAAGTATATGTGAAATGTCAAAAATGCCATTAATGAAATAATTTATTTTCAAAAATGCCATTCCATCACCTATACATAATACTGAATAGAATCGAATCTAGACTGATTTAAAAATGATTTGAACTTCGATGCTATGCTCTTTGGGTCTTTTTAAGACTTCCTTCAAATTTTTATAAAATTCTGAGCTCATACGATTACCGAATTACACTTAAACTTTAACCATAATTTCCTAATAATAAAAACATCAAATCAAACCATAGTTTTTATATTTGATCCACACCCTTAGATGATCTATCTATTTATGGAATAAAAATAATTATTGGGAAAATTATCATGTTGGTCCTTGAATTTTTCTCAACTTTTCACTTTTGTCACCAAACTTTAAAACTTTACATTTTAGTCACTAAACTAAAACCACTAGCTTTTTGATTCTTTGTGTTTTGGTCACTAATCAAATAATGGGATATTGCAATTCTCTCCCTAAAAAAATATTTGTCCTCGAATTTTTAGAACGTACCTAGATTAAACAAATGCGGATATTGTTCTTTCATTCGTTCTTGATTTCAAGTGGCTTCTTCCACTTTGTGATTTTTCCAGAGCACCTTAACCAATGGAATCGATTTGTTTCTCAATTTCTTTGCCCCATGAGCTACAATTTTTCTTGGTTCTTCTTCAAATGTCAAGTCGTTGCATCTCAACTTCCAAGTGGTGAAATAACATGGGAAGGATCTCGATCTATATTTGCGAAGCATAGATACATGAAAAACATCATGAATCTTGCTTATTTCTGGTGGTAAAGCCAATTGATACGCCACAAATCCAACTCTTTTCAAGATTTCATACGGACCAATGAACGGGACTAAGCTTCCCTTTTCTTCCAAACCATAATATTTTCTTCCATGGTGAAACTTTTAAGAATACCTTATCTCCCACTTGGTACTCAATGTCTTTTCTTTTTAAATATGAATAAGCCTTTTGTCCATCAGAAGCTGCCCTTAGACTATCTCGAATTATCTTTACTTTTTCTTCAACTTCTTGAATCAAATCAGGCTCAATAATCTTGCGGTCTTCCAACTCAAACCAATTTAAAGGTGTCCGGCATTTTCTTCCATATAAAGCTTCATACGGTGCCATTTTAATGCTTGACTGATAACTGTTGTTATACGCAAATTCGGCCAATGGTAAGTACTTTTCCCACGAACCTGCAAACTCAATGACACGTGCTTTAAGCATATCTTCCAAAATCAATCGCCCTCTCCGATTGTCTATCGGTTTTGAGGTGGAAGGCAAGACTAAAATGCAATCGAGTACCCAATGCTTCATGTAGTGCTTTCCAGAATCTAGAAGTAAATCTGGGATCTCTGTGAGACACAATGGAAACAGGAACTCCATGTAGTCTAACAATCTCCCGAATATACAACTCTGCATATTTACTCAAAGAGAAATCGGTTCTGACTGGCAAGAAATGTGATGATTTGGTTAATCGATCCACGATCACCCAGATTGAGTTTTTCCTACTTGGTGTCAATGGTAACCCGGTTACAAAATCCATAGTCACTTTCTCTCATTTCCATTCCGGAATAGCAATTGGTTGAAGTAATCCTGATGGCACTTGATGTTCTGTTTTAATTTGCTAACAAGTTAAGCATTTAGAAACGAATTCCATTATCGCTCTTTTCATTCCTCGCCACCAAAAATGGCTCTTCAAATCCTGATACATTTTATTTCCTCTTGGGTGTATCGTTAAAGGACTATAATGTGCTTCTATAAGGATTTCCTTTTTCAATTCCTCATCTTTAGGAATATAAGCATGTCCTTTATAATATAAACATCCATTGGACTTTACCTCGAAGTCTGAAGATTCTCCCCTTTCAATTTCCTTCTTCTTTTCGAAACAATTTTCATCTTTTTCTTGTGATTCTTTTATTTTGTCTATCAAAGTAGATCTGATGCTCAGCTTAGCAAGTAAAACACCATCATCCAATATTGAAAATTGAGCATTTGATATCCGTAGAGCTGAGAACATCTTTCGGCTAAGTGCATCTGCCACCATATTAGCCCTTCCCGAGTGATAATCAATGATTGCATCGTAATCTTTAATTAGCTCAATCCACCGTCTTTGTCTTAAATTCAGCTCCTTCTGCGTTAAAAGATATTTCAGACTTTTATGGTCTGTGTATATATAACATTTTCTCCATATAAGTAGTGGCGCCAAATTTTTAGAGCAAAAACAACCGCAACTAACTCCAGATCATGAGTAGGATAATTCCTCTCATGAGTTTTAAGTTGCCTAGGAGCATAAGCCACCACTTTCCCGTCTTGCATAAGTACACATCCCAAACCATTATGTGATGCATCACTATACACCACAAAATTCTTACCCCGTTCAAGTTGAACTAAAACGAGAGCTTCACAAGACTTTCTTCAATCTTTCAAAACTTTCTTGACATTCTTTAGTCCATATAAAAGGTACATTCTTTCTAAGCAGTTTGGTAATAGGTGCAGCAATCATCGAGAAATCTTTCATGAACCGGCGATAATATCCTACCAATCCGAGAAAACTTCTAACCTCTACAATATTTTTAGGAGGTTTCCACTCCATGATAGCTTGAATTTTCTGAGGATCAACCCGAATTCCTTCAGCCGATACTATATGTCCGAGAAATGTCACCTCAGAAAAGCCAAAACTCACATTTAGATAGTTTAGCATATAACTTCTTCTCCCCTCAAGATCTGAAGAACTATTCTGAGATGAACAGCATGATCCTTGGTTTTAGAATAAACCAGGATATCGTCTATGAATACCACTACAAATTGGTCTAGGTATGGCTGAAAAATTTGGTTCATCAAATCCATAAATGTTGTTGGGGCATTAGTTAATCCAAACGGCATTACCATGAACTCGTAATGTCCATATCGAGTCCTAAAAGCCATCTTTGGAATATCTTGCTCTTTAAACTTCAATTGGTGATAACCCGATTGAAGATTAATCATAGAGAACACTGCTGCCCTTTTTTAATTGATCAAAAAGATCATCAATTCTTGGCAATGGATATTTAATCTTTATCGTCACTTTATTAAGTTGACGATAATCGATACAAATCTCATCGATCCATCTTTCTTCTTTACAAACAATACAGGTGCTTCCCATGGTGATATACTTGATCGTATAAAACCTCGATCATGTAATTCTTGCAGCTGTGACTTGAGCTCCTGGAGTTCAGCAGGTGCCATATGATACGGTGCCATCGATATAGGTGTTGTATCGGGTAATACATCAATTCCAAATTCTACCTCTCTATCTGGAGGTAATCTTGGTAATTCTTGTGGGAATACATCTGAAATTCCCGCACCGTATGTATATCTTCTATTTTCACTCCCTGCTTCAAGGTATCAATTTTGGGAGTTGGATCTATTTCACGACCATCCATCAACATTTCATTCGCATCAACAGCCGAAATAACATCACTACGATGATTCGGCTTCTCACCCACGAATATTATTCGTGATCCATCTGGTGTCTTTAAAATTAATCTTTTTAATCGACACTCCACCACAGCATCATATACAAATAACCACTCCATCCCCAATATTATTTCAAACTCACAAAACGGTAATTCCATAAGGTCAGCGGGGAAATCTACACTGAATTTTAATAGGAAACTGACGGCAAATCCTCTTGACCTTAGCACTCTGGCCTATTGGATTGGTTGCTATTACCTCACTCGTAATTAGTTCTACTGGAATGTTTCTTTCTAGTATGATTCTAGAACTAATATATGAATGAGTGGAACCAGGATCAACTAATGCAAAAATAGGTTTATTAAAGAGTTCAAGCATACCTGATATCACATCAGGATCATCTTTACTCTCTGTGGTCTTGATGTTATATACACGAGTATGAGCTTTACCTTTCAGATTCGATGCAACTTCCGATGCACCTTGATGTGAATTCCACCCTCGGCTTCCTTTATTTCTCTGAGAAGCAGCCGCCGATTGATTCTCTTATAATTCTAGACATGCTCGTTTGAAATGACTCGGCTTCCCACATTGATAGCACACTGTCTCTGACGCATACCAACATCGACCAGGATGTCTTCTTCCACAAGTCTTGCATTCAGGTCTATTCCCAAGTCCATCACCTTTACTTCCACTAGTTTTATTGTGAACTTGTTTGGATTTACCCGTAGAACAATTCTTCTTTACGGACGACATCGACCCAACTGATCCTTGCTGCTGAAATTCTTTACCCCTTTTTGACCAGGGCAAAACACTGGGCCTCCAGGTCGCTTAGTTGATTGTGCTTTCTTCTCAGAAGCTTCTTCTAGTTCCACCCTTTCCATTCCTTTATCTCGGTTAACCACAACTTGAAATTCAGACAAATCGATAGCAACCAAGACATTCTTATACTCCGGATCTAGGCCTCCCACAAATTTATTAACTCTGTGCTTCTCAGTCGAAAAGAGCTCTGCAGCAAACCAGCTAAGCCTATTAAACTCACACTCATACTCATATATCGATCTGCCTGGTTGCTTTAGATTCATAAACTGGGTCCTCATATCTTCGATGAAAACATCACCAATGTACTTGTTCTAGAACTCTTTTAAAAAGAATTCCCAAGTAACTCATTCCCGAGGAATCTGAACAGTAATGGTGGTCCACCAAATTCGAGCAGGTCCCATCAAAAGTGATGTTACACCTTCAAGTTTTCCTTGATCATCACACCGGATAGAATTCAACATAATTTTAATATCATTTAGCCAAAAGTTCGCAGACATCGGATCAACATAATTTTAATATCATTTAACCAAATTCTGATGCCTTTAACTTCCTCAACTCCCTTGGCACCAATACTAGTTTTGGTCTATTTAAGATATAATCTAATGCCTGAGGAACAATCCACGATCCTGAACCGGCATATTTTGTTGTCCTTGTGCAGGTGTCTGACCTTGGTATTGCTCTTGAGGTACATTCTGATTTACCTCGTTACTTTCACTCTGCACAGGAACTTCCTGTTCAAACGCATGTCTAGAACCCTGATGGTCCGACATCTGAATAGAACACATTTTCAACTAGTTTCTTAATATAGATTACCATTACTAAATATAGAGCATCAGAGTATCTGCACATAATCATTAGTAATTTTGACATCCTAATGGCATGTATACAATTCCCACTTATTTTTAAATTCAATTTCTATCCAGAATCGACTAAACCTGAGGCTCTGATACCAATTAATGTAACATCCATTTCCCGTATTTATTACCAAATATGAGTTAGTGATGTTACTAACCAATTTTAAACACTATTATTTCTTTTCCCTTAGAAAAAATGGGTAACATGCACTACTTTATTTTAAAAAATTATAAAATTTTTATAGACATTGAAAATTCATTCCAAAATTTTATAATTAAACTAGATTCATAATCTTTCTATCCATATAAATTATTAGCCCAAACTCATTACACAAAAATTCAAATAAATTCCTAAATTCACGTCACAGTCCCAAAATATTGAAATTCTGCTGTCCTATTTTCTGACCTTTCATCGAATAAAAAATCATATATTTTTACGTACAACTCGAAATTAATCACCGTAAATTTTGTAAGAAACTAGACAAAATTTATAGTTCATACATATATGATTCACATTCTAATTCAATTTGTGGAATTTATGCTGATTTTGAAACTCACTGCTTTTGCACACACATTTGGACAGATTTTTAATCTTTCTATCTTAAGACCCAAATTTAATTAAACTTAGTCCATCATCATTTATAGATATAATAGAACTTACTAGGTTCATTATCTACATTATCGCAACTATTAAGCAACCATATTTGGTAATAAGTTATTACAACCCCATTGATTATACATGTCGTCTAGTACATTTTCAAAAGAAAGGATGGATGTCATTACATTACTATGAGTATGGAGATATACCTCCCAAAATATGAAAGTGATGCTCGGCTATTATTCCCTCGAAGCTCCTTTAAATCCTACGCATGAAAGTCATCATACGCTAAGATATACTTAGTGAGGCAATAACATTTAATTCAAATGCAATTTCACATAGGTATAAATATAAATAAATAACAACGCATATGATCACCTACCAATTTATGCATATTAGCATATATGACACGATATATGTATAATAACATATTACATGGTAATAACCTTGATTTTTACCAATACCGTTGCCATATTCATCATCGAGCTTTCAAGCCTTTTTATCCTTTTTTTCAATTCATTTAGCTCAAGTATTGAATTAAGAAATTTTTTGTACGCGAGTCACCCCCCTATACTTACTTGAGTATAGTATATTATGTGCACTTTACTGGAAGTGCTTAGCACCGAAGCGCTTTTGTATACTTACCGGAGTATACAATTATTAATTATTTTGCACTTTACCTGAAGTGCTTATAATAAATTGCACTCTACCAGGAGTGCTAAAATGTTTATACATGTGTTTATGACTCTATGGATATCCAACTATACTTTTAATTTCCTATCTCATACTTTGGGCTTTATGTCAATCATAATCTCATACATGGCAACATATATTTACAGATTAAGCAATTCATACGCAAAATAATATTTCATGAATAAGTAAGGATCCATGCATGAAACTTTCAATTCTTGACATATTTTTAACATGTCAATTATATGATGAATGACATAAAGATCATGTTATACATGCATTGCACTCACCTTGACACTTTCAAAAGTAAACTTTATACTAGCCTCACTAAGCTCGATTACACTTTCTATCTTCTTTCTTCACTCGTTTGATCTCGAACTTGCTTGTTACCTGTATGTACATTAAATACATGACACAAGCAACCTTAAGTACATGTCCAACCTTTACTAATACATGTACATACCAATATGGAAAATTTAATAATTTCAACCAAGCACTTCTTTGCTACCACAATACTTCCTATACTTTAATCTCATTTCAAATTACACACTACAACCAATAATTTGATAATTTCCCTTTAAACCCTAAATTCTCTCTCTTAGGGTTTATAAACTAAAATTTGGAAACTTCCACATTTCATCTCCATTTTCAAAAATATTAACACCAAAATGATCATTGTATCATAGCAAACAACATACCCATGCTTCTTGAATATTTTCCAATTTTCACTTATTTCACCCAATTTACACAATTCACAAATTGGTCTTAAAATCATGTTTTCTTCAATCCAACAACATAATTCAACTTAGAAAACATCATTCTAATCAAATCCATCATCAAAATAATTTTTACAAAATTTCCCCTAATATTCTTCATTTTGCCGAAATGGTCCCTATAGGTTTTCCAATAAGTTTTCATCTTTTCAAGCATCTAAACAACACTACAACACCATTTCCAACTTGATTAAGCCTTAAAACATGAAATCTTAACATGCTCTTCAACCACCCTAATCATCAAACTCAACTTAGAGACATGGAAACTAAGCAAAACTTATGTCAAAAGATAGAGAATTCAAGGGAGATCAATTTCTTGTTTCATGTCTCTAGCCAAAAATCAAACAAATAAAGTCAAAAATTGAATTTAAAATTTCTTACCTAGTCCCCTTGAGGTTTCGGCAGCCTTGGAGAAACATGAACACAATTCCAACTTTTTTCTTTCTTTGATTAATGCCAAATGTCTTTAAATTTGGCTATATAATAATAATAATCTCTAAAATAGTCAAATGACTATTTTACCATTTAATTATAACTAATCACCATTCAACACCTACACTTTATCTTCTTTCATAATTAATTTTCATTAAAAAGTATAGGTGAAATGTCAAAAATGCCATTAATGAAATAATTTATTTTCAAAAATGCCATTCTATCACCTATACATAATACTGAATAGAATCGAATCTAGACTGATTTAAAACTGATTCAAACTTCGATGCTATGCTCTTCGGGTCTTTTTAAGACTTCCTTCAAATTTTCATAAAATTCTGAGCACATACGATTACCCGAATTACACTTAAACTCTAACCGTAATTTCCTAATAATAAAAACATCAGATCAAACCATAGTTTTTATATTTGATCCACACCCTTAGATGATCTATCTATTTATGGAGTAAAAATAATTATTGGGAAAATTACCATGTTGGTCCTTGAATTTTTCTCAACTTTTCACTTTTGTCACCAAACTTTAAAACTTTACGTTTTAGTCACTAAACTAAAACCACTAGTTTTTGATTCTTTGCGTTTTGGTCACTAATCAAATATTGGGATATTGCAAGCTATGAATGCAAGATTTGCATTAAAAGAATATGGTATTTTGATTGTCAAGTTAAGAATAAAATTTACCATAATGGATTAAATAAGATATCTTTAAAGAAAGGATGAGAAAAGTTGTCAAGGTTCAAACAAGTGGAAAAGAGTGGAACTGAAAACTTGGAAGTTAGGTTTGATAGATATTTGTATTATCAAGGAAGAATTTCTATCTCAATGATGGAAACTATATGTTGATCCTGAAAGAAATGATATTTAATATGAAGGTATTATCAAGGAAGAATTTCTATCTCGATGATGGAAACTATATGTTGATCCTGAAAGAAATGATATTTAATATGAAGTCAAGGATAAAGTATTCCATAAAAGTTACACCTTGGAATAAGGTGTTATGGTTTAGACAAAAAGAAAGTTAAGTTCAAGATTTATTGGGCTATAAGAAATTGTGAAAGGAGTTAGTTCGATAGTTAAGCTTAATAGCTAGCTTTATCTTTGGAAATGAACAAGATTCATAATGTATCGATGCTCAGGAAATATTGATTAGACCCCTCACATGTTGTTACTCCGGAGAAAATAGAGATTCAGCCGGATTTAAGCTATGAAAAAGATCTGGTAAAGATCCTAGCACATGGAGTCAAAGAACTAAGAAAATAAGACAATCCCGTTTGTTAAAGTTCTTTGACAAAAATCACAAGGTTAAAGAAATGATTTGAGAGAAATAAGAAGAAAATATAAGAAAATAGTTTCCTCACCTTTTGAATCAAGTGCGTGTTGAAAATTCAAGGATGAATTTTCTTAAGGGGGAGAGAATTGTAATACCCCAAAATTTACTAAGTTGATTAAGGGTCATTTAGTACTAAGATAATAGCTTAAAAGCTAACTTAGTGACTGAAATGACAAAAATGCAAAAGTTAGGATTTCTTTAATTATGGGTTTTGGAAAGGAAATTTCTAAGGTTTAAAGGTATCTTGTGATAGATAGTGAATTGAATAAGGTATTCTTAAAGTTTGCTTGAATACCAAGGAAAATTGGAATGGAAATTGAAGTTTAAAAGTTTAGTGACCAAAATGTAAATTTTGAAAATGTTATGGCTAAAGTATAAACATTAGAAAAGTTTGGGGACTAAAGTTGTAATTTCATAAAAGTTTAGGGTTTTTATTTCATAAATAAGTAGATCACCTAAGGGTGTGAATCGAATGCGGAATTATTGGTTCGATCTGATACTTTGATTATTGGGAAAATCGCAGTTAAAGTTTAAGTGGAATTCGGATACCCGATTGAACTGAAAAAATTTGAAGTTTTTCCATATGATAGAGAAAGGTTATAAAAGTCATTTCCAAGTGTTGGAAATATTTTTAGTCTGATTCAAGATGAATCCTACAATTTATTTCTGAGTAAAAGATTATTTATCGGTATATTGGATCGAATAGAAATTTTGGAGACTGATCCAAAAGATATGGAAAAATTCATAAAATATTAGTTTATGAATATTTTATTGTAGTTGGTTGGATTTCAACTAGATTTAGTTGAATTTTTACAAGAATGGCAAAATAGTAAATAAAAACTAGTTGGAGGGCCAATTGGTCATTTGGCCCCAATGGCAATTTTGAAATATTTAAAAAGTTATAAGGGCAAATTTGGAAAGAGGAAATGGAATATTAAATCTTGACCCTTGATTGATGATAAAATCAATCCCAACCATTGGTTTTAAAAGGGCAAATTTGTAATTTCACTATTAAATAAATTTAATATTCATTTAGTAGATATATGTGTAAAATAATGGTCCAACCAAAAACGTGAGGGCTAGGGAAAGAAAGAGAAAAAAATTTCCAAGCTCGATTCAAGCCCCGAAACTCAGATTTCAGGTAATCTCTTCAACTACAAAGTTGTTCTACTCTTCAAGCTCTATCTTTTGATATCAATAATTCATGAAATCCATGCTTCATTAATGAGAATTTATATGAGAAAGAAATTAGGGTTTATGGATCAAAGTGGGACTTTTGAGATTTTATGATTCCATGATTGAATTCAAGTTGAAATCAAGCTAGTATGATGTTAAAATCATGATATTGAGTTGGGATTTAAGTTTTACATGTTTTGATTATTATTAAGATGATTAGGGTTCATGGATTCAAGTTTAATTTAGGGTTTGTGATATTGAAATAATGATTTAGTAAGCTTTAATTATTGTTTGGAAGCAAAACCCTAAGTGAAATTGTGTAGGGACCATTTTGGAAAATTGAAAAGTTGAAGGACCAAATCTAAATTTTTAGAATTTGGAGTCTATTTATGTTATTAATGATGTTACAGATAAGAAAATGAAGTTAGAATGCCAAATTGATGTTGAATTGAATTAGTGACCATTTTGACAATTTGTCAAAATTAAGTGACCAAATCGAAATTGAAGTTTTGTATGGGTTCTAAATCTGATTTTATTTGCAATGATGGAATTAAGGTAGTAATGTTGAATTGTGGACTAATTGGAAAAGTTAAGAAACTTGAATCCTTACCTTTGCATTTTAGTGACTATTTCGGTAAAGAAGGAAAATTAAGGAGAATTATTGTGAATAATTATTTGATGAAGAAGGTCGTAAGATGATGGCTTACAGCAAGTAATTGGACTAAATTTAAAAGTAGAGAAATATGGAGAAGTTAGTATAAAAGTTGAAGTTGTTTATGGAAGTTGTGTAGAAAAACTGGTTTATTACGGTAACTTTGAAAATTCACCATAAATTATAAAAAAATGGTTCGATGGTGAATTTTATACCAATGTAAATATTTGTTCGTCTAGTTTCATGTCCAACAAACGGAAACGGATTTTGATTTCCGAGTCAAAAGATATGAATTTTTAAGTGATGGAAGGTCAGAAAATAGAACACCAGTCTGTTCTGAATTTCAGCACCGTAACTGACTTTGAAAATTCTCCATAAATAGTACAAGATGAATTTGGAATATTAATATATATGGGTGAAAAGCTTATCAAATCTAGTTTCTTTCAGAACAAACGGTGTTAAATTCTGAGTTATAGATTATTTTATAGAAATATTTCTTCGAAGGAACTGCAAACTGCCAGAAAATGAGAATTCATACACTTTGTATCTAAGGTTGATTAGTAAGCTTGAAAGGGGTTAATGGAAGTTCAAAGTGGTCACTAAGGACCATAATGAGTTTTTGAACAATACAAGGAAGAAAGGAAAACGTTTGGAAATTTTTATATTCGAATGATTATATTGGACAATATGTCTAAGATATTGTTAGATTGGGATCTAACAAATATTTCATTTATTTGATTTATGAGGTTCAAGTTTAAATCAAGAGAGGTTCGAGGTGTAATGAAGAAAAAGATTAAAGAGGACTTAGTGAGGCATACAAATAAATGGCCCAGGTGAGTGCAATGCATACCATAATACATTCATAATTATGTCATTGAATATATGATTGATATAATATGAATATGTCAAGATTTGAGAAACAAAATGCATTGATCATTTGATTACTTACATTGATGAAATTGAAATGTTATTTCGGGTATGAATTGTCCAATGTTGATATATATATTGATATATGTTGCCATTAAATAGATTGATGATATAAAGCCCAATGTATGATATAGAGATTCGAAGGTATAGTTGGATATCCATAGAGTCATAAACAGTTGTATAAATATACTAAGCACTTTAGGTAAAGTGCAAATTTATTCTAAGCACTTCAGGTAAAGTGCAAAGATACTCCGGTAAGTATACCGAAGCACTTCGGTGCTATGCACTCTCGGTAGAGTGCAATAATACACTATACTTAAGTAAGTATAGGAGGAATGACTCGTGTACATAGAATCTCTTAATTCGATACCTTGGGCTAAATAAATTGAAAAGAATAAAAAAGAAACAGGAATATAAGCTTGAAAGCTTGTAGATAGAAATCGGAAAAAAAAGGTATTAGCAAGCATTGAAAGCTTACGGATGGAAATGGCAACGGTATTGGTAAGATCTAATCTTATCACTTTGATATACATATTTATTCATGTTAACGAGCATGTAATGGTAAGGTGGTCATATGCATTGTTATTCATTAATATTGATATTATGACAATTGCACTAGAATTCGAATTATTGCCTCACTAAGTAAATACTTAGCGTGTAACTACTTTACACGTAGGAAAGAAGAAATGGTTGGAGTAAGGAGCATAAACGGGCATCATCAATCAATAACAGGTTCACTAGTCAGTAAGATATCTTTTGACACTATTTGATATTTACTATTTGGCATGTATATTAAAATGATATGCCTGCTCTGATAGAATTTGTATTTTATTTTGTATCTGGATAAATTTTAAATCAGGCAGTTTCACTAATTATATAAAGTCAAATTAAATTGATAAGTTGCTGCCTAAAATTAAATTCGATTTGAAGATAAAAATATTATATTTAAACTATACGCGATTAACTAGATTTGTAAATAGAAACTAAATATATTGTAATATTTTTAGAGAAACAAAATTTTACCGAATTACATATGTAGAGGGTTTAACAAATGTTTTGTGATATCTCGGACTCGTATTCAGCTATGAATACGGGAAAGGGGTGTTACACTTATTGGCATCAGCGCTGCAGGTTTAGCTGGTTCTCGGCCTAAATGGAAGTAGTTTTATGTTAAAAAGAGTATACATGCCACTTGGATATCAATATTACTGATATGATTTTTTTATGATCCGATTGATGTCACTCCTTACTAATGTAATTTGGGGAGGAATTATAAGAAATAATTGAGTCAAGAAAGTGT
Organism: Hibiscus mutabilis; assembly: GCA_019671005.1. Taxonomy (NCBI): domain Eukaryota; kingdom Viridiplantae; phylum Streptophyta; class Magnoliopsida; order Malvales; family Malvaceae; genus Hibiscus; species Hibiscus mutabilis. The sequence continues at coordinate 25,314,784 of CM033741.1, read as the reverse complement.
GATAAACTAGTAAATTGGATGCTTTGGAAGGAATCAAGAGTAGTAATAATAAGGTTAATGATGACCTTTCGGATAAATCAACACAAGAAAAGGGAACTGGTACAACAAGGAGTGCCTGTGCAGAATTAAGGAACTGAAAAGTTCGGGAACATCTAAATTAAAAGGAGAAGCATATGATGGTCCAGTGATTGTTGATTTATAACTGAATAACCTAAGGATTACACTGGACGAATTCCACTATTTGGATACCGAGAAATTGGATGGAGCCGTCTTGTTGCTCCGAGATTTAAGTTTGATTTGAAAACCATTTGAATTTGCTTCATAGCCAGGATTGCACATATCAGTCCGAGTTTATAACATCAGGACTGATAAAGATTGGGAGGATTCAAAAATCATAGACGGTGCATCTCATCTTTTTGGATAAACCTGTACTGATGTTGATGGGTCCTAGCTTTACACATTCGTATATAAGTACGAATGTGAATGGTGAATGAGATATCATTTTAGAACCCATTTCAAGTAATATAACAGTCACAAATTTGTTGGGTTGTAATGTAAGGGCGAGCTGAACATGTGAAATTGCTTGATAAAAATATAAGAAATAGAGTTCCCGATAAACTTAATGGAATTATCTTTCGAGGAGTTTAAGATGATGGTGGGCATGAATTGGTTACCTTCCTATCAGGTCATGATGAATTGTCGCATAAAGCGATTAGTATTGGAAAAAAAAACGCGGAAGGTACAAAAATAGTAGTAGTTGATAAAAGGGTAAATCCTTTTTTCCAATGTAATTTTAGTTGTTTTATTAAAGAAATTGTTGTTATAAGGTTGTTAAGTTTTCTTAGCAAATGTAGTGGATACTCGGGCTGTGGATGTTAAATTGGAAAATAACTCGACTGTCCAAAAATATCCAGATATATTCCCAGATGGGTTACTCAGAATTACCTCTAGATTGAGATGTGAAATTCAAAATAAAGATGATACCAGGCATTGCGCCTAAATTAATGACCCCGTATAAAATGGCTTCGACCGAACTTCGAGATTTAAAGGTACAATTGCAAGGAATGTTAGGTTGATGTTTTATAAAGCCAAGTATGTCATCTTGGGGGCACACCAGTGTTAATTGTGAAAGAGAAATACTGATTTCCATCAGCTTGATAAGGTAATAGTAAAGAATAAATATCTTCTAAAATTGACCTTCGATCGAAATATTATCAGGTAAAGATCAAGGAAGAAGAAATTCTAAGACAGATTTTCGGACTCGGTATGAATACTATGAGTTTGTGATGATGCCTATGGCATTTATAAGCCTAATGAACCAAGTATTCTAATTTTACTTGGACCAATTTTTGGTAGAGTTCATTGAGGATATTTTGGTCTATTCGAAGGAAAAGGAAGAACAAGATGCCCATTTTGCATTGTTCTTCAGACCTTTCGAGAAAAGAAGCTATATGTTAATTTGTTAAAGTGTGAATTTGGATGTCAAAAGCTATTTTATTAGTTATGTGGATTTGGCAGTGGGAATAAGAGTAGACCCCAAGAAAGTACAAATTATAGTTGAATGGAAACCTCTGGAGAATGTTTTAGAGGTTCAGAATTTTTTTTTTATGATTGCCTCCTCATTGACCAAGCTATTTAGGAAAGAAATGTCATTCAGTTGAAAAGATAAATGACAAGAAAACTTTGAGACATTAAAGAAGATCTTAATACAAGCCCTGGTACCAGTACAACCAGCATCGGGCAAGGGTAATGTGGTTTATAACGATGCTTCTCATAACAGTTTGATATGTGTAATTATGCTAGAAGAAAAATTAGTGGTCTATGCTTGAGACAACTTAAGATACATGAGAGAAATTATCCTACTCATGATGTAAAGCTGGCAATGGCTATATTTACTTTACACATATGGCGTCATTATTTATACAGTGAACGATGTTATATTTATATAGGTTATAAAAGTTTAAAGTATATGGTTACTAAAGAAGAGTTGAACTTGAGGCAAAGAAGTTGGATCAAGCTTCTTAAAGATTATGATGTGATCATTGACTATCATTCAGAAAAAGCTAATGTGGTAGCTGACGCTCTCAGTCAAAAGACACTTGTTGTCTTAAGAGCTATGAATGCAAGATTTGCATTAAAAGAAGATGGTGTTTTGATTGTCAAGTTAAGAATAAAATTTACCATATTGGATTAAATAAGATATGTTTAAAGAAAGGATGAGAAATGTTGTCAAGGTTCAAACAAGTGGAAAAGAGTGAAACTAAAAACTTGGAAGTTAGGTTTGATAGATATTTGTATTATCAAGGACGAATTTCTATCTCGATGATGGAAACTATATGTTGATCCTAAAAGAAAAGATATTTAATATAAAGTCACTGATAAAGTATTCCTTAAAAGTTTCACCTTAGAAGAATGTGTTATGGTTTAGACAAAAAGAAAGTTAAGTTCAAGATTTATTGGGGCTATAAGAAATTGTGAAAGGAGTTGGTTCGATAGTTAAGCTGAATAGCTAGCTTTATCTTTGGAAATGAACAAGATTCATAATGTATCGATGCTCAGGAAATATTGATTAGACCCCTCACATGTTGTTACTCCTGAGAAAATAGAGATTCAGCCAGATTTAAGCTATGAAAAAGAACTCGTAAAGATCCTAGCACATGGAGTCAAAGAACTATGAAAACAAGGCAATCCTGTTTGTTAAAATCTTTTACAAAAATCACAAGGTTAAAGAAATGATTTGAGAGAAATAAGAAGAAAATATAAGAAAGTAGTTTCCACACCTTTTGTATCAGGTGCGTGTTAAAAAATTGAGGACGAATTTTCTTAAGGGGGAGAGAGTTGTAATACCCCAAAATTTACTAAGTTGATTAAGGGTCATTTAGTACTAAGATAATATCTTAAAAGCTAACTTAGTGACTGAAATGACAAAAATGCAAAAGTTGGGATTTCTTTAATTATGGGTTTTGGAAAGGAAATTTCTAAGGTTTAAAGGTATCATGTGATAGATAGTGAATTGAATAAGGTATTCTTAAATTTTGGTTGAATACCAAGTAAAATTAGAATGGAAATTGGTTTAAAAGTTTAGTGACCAAAATGTAAATTTTGAAAATTTTATGGCTAAAGTATAAACTTTAGAAAAGTTTGGGGACTAAAGTTGTAATTTCCTAAAAGTTAAGATTTTTATTTCATAAATAAGTAGATCACCTAAGGGTGTAAATCGAATGCGGAATTATTGGTTCGATCTGATACTTCGATTATTGGGAAAATCGCAGTTAAAGTTTAAGTGGAATTCGGATACCCAGATCGAACTGAAAAATTTTGAAGTTTTGCCATATGATAGAGAAAGGTTATAAAAGTCATTTCCATGTGTTGTAAATATTTTTAGTTTAATTCAAGATGAATCCTACAGTTTATTTCTGTGTAAAGGATTATTTATCGGTATATTAGATCGAATGAAAATTTTGGAGACTGATCCAAAAGATATGGAAAAATTAATAAAATATTACTTTATGAATATTTTATTATAGTTGGTTGGATTCCAACTAGATTTAGTTGAAATTTTACAAGAATGGCAAACTAGTAAATAAAAACAAGTATTGGTCATTTGGCCCCAATGGCAATTTTGAAATATTTAAAAAGTTATAAGGGCAATTTTGGAAAGAAGAAATGGAATATTAAATCTTGGCCCTTGATTGATGATAAAATCAATCCCAACCATTAGATAAAAGGGCAAATTTGTAATTTCACTATTAAATAATGGTCTAGCCAAAACGTGAGGGCTAGGGATAGAAAGAGAAAAAAATTTCCAAGCTCGATTCAAGCCCCGAAATTCGGTTTTCAGGTAATCTCTTCAACTAAAAAGTTGTTATACTCTTCAAGCTCTATCTTTTGATATCAATAATTCATGGAATCCATACTTGAATGATGAGAATTTACATGAGAAAGAAATTAGGGTTTATCGATCAAATTGGGGGTTTTGAGATTTTATGATTCCATGAATGAACTCAAGTTGAAATCAAGATAGTATGATGTTAAAATCATGATATTGAGATGGGATTTTATGTCTAAGATATTGTTAGATTGGGATCTAACAAATATTTCATTTATTTGATTTATGAAGTTCAAGTTCGAATCAAGAGAGGTTTGAGGTGTAATGAAGAAAAAGATTAAAGAGGACTTAGTGTGGCATACAAATAAATGGCCCAGGTGAGTGCAATTGCAAGCATATCATAATACATTCATAATTATGTCATTGAATATATGATTGATATAATATGAATATGTCAAGATTTGAGAAATAAATTGCATTGATCATTTGATTACTTACATTGATGAAATTGAAATGTTATTTCGGGTATGAATTGCCCAATGTTGATATATATATTGATATATGTTGCCATTAAATAGATTGATGATATAAAGCCCAATGTATCATATAGAGATTTGAAGGTATAGTTGGATATCCATAGAGTCATAAACACCTGTATAAATATTCTAAGCACTTCAGGTAAAGTGCATATTTATTCTAAGCACTTCAGGTAAAGTGCAAATTTCATTAATGGTATACTCCGGTAAGTATACCGAAGCACTTCGATACTAAGCACTCCCAGTAGAGTGCAATAATACACTATGCTCAAGTAAGTATAGGGGGGATGACTCGTGTACATACAATCTCTTAATTTGATACCTTGGGCTAAATAAATTGAAAACAATAAAAAAAGAAACAGGAAGATAAGCTTGAAAGCTTGCAGATAGAAATGGGAAAAAGGTATTGGTAAGCATTGAAAACTTACGGATGCAAATGGCAACGGTATTGGTAAGATCTAATCTTATCACTTTGATATACATATTTATTCATGTTAACGAGCATGTAATGTTAAGGTGTTCATATGCAGTGTTAATCATTAATATTGATATTATGACAATTGTAGTAGAATTCGAATTATTGCCTCACTAAGTAAACACTTAGCGTGTAATTGCTTTACGCGTAGGAAAGAAGAAATGGTTGGGGTAAAGAGCATAAACGGACATCATCAATCAATAACAGGTACATTAGTATCAGTAAGATATCTTTTGACATTGTTTGATATTTACTAGTTGGCATGTATATTAAAATGATATGTCTGCTCTGATAGAATTTGTATTTTATTTGGTATCTGGATGAATTGTAAATCAGGCAATTTTTAGGCAGTTTCACTAATTATATAAAGTCAAATTAAATTGATAAGTTGTTGCCTGAAATTAAATTCGATTTGAAGATAAAAAATATTATGTTTAAACTATACGCGATTAACTAGATTTGTAAATAGAAACTAAATATATTGTAAAATTTTTAAAGAAACAAAATTTTACTGAATTACAAATGTAGAGGGTTTTACAAGTGTTTTGTGATATCTTTGGCTCGTATTCAGCTATGAATACGGGAAAGGGGTGTTACATTCTTGGTCATGTGTTCCATGAAAATTCTTCCAGTGACATCTTCAATTTTGGTTTTCTTCTAAACCGGGTTGAGTGTGTTACAACTACGATTGTGTTTGAGATGGTGCACTATACTATGATTGTTGATTCTGTAAAGGAGAATATTGTGGCTGTACTTTGTTCTATTGTGACTGTAATGGAGTGTGTTGAGCATATTGTTGTTACAGATAACTGAAATTCCCTAGTCTCACACTAGAATTATCTTGGAAAGTATTATTCCTATATCGGAATACTCCTGAATTTTGCTGGAACTAGAATTTCCTCAAGGTTGTTTATTAACAACATTGTAAGAAATGTCAATACTTTTCCCCCGCATGTTACTTACATAACTCGCATTTTTCGTATGTTGTGGACAATCTTCATAACTATGATTTTCACTACAAATCTCACAAGAAAATACGGGTGCATTCATTTGTTGAGCAAGTTGAATAGGTACAACTTCACTCGTGCCTTCCATATTCTTGATTTTATTCTCCAAAGACGAAACTTGAGCTTTGGGGGAAGAAATATCATCCAGCTCGAAAACACCTAGTGTTACTTTTCATGAAGAAACTCTCAAAATAGGATGTTGATAATTATTCTGTGCAAAGTGCTCTAGCACTCAACAACGTTAGTGTGGGTACAATTGAGTAAAGGTCCATTCGATGATCCACCAAGCAGATATCTATTGGACGCATTCAGCCCATTGTAGAAGATTTCAATTTGAGTTTCTTGTTGAAGTCCATGATTGAGACAACGTCACAACAACGATTTGTAGCGTTCATAAGTAATGTGAAGAATTTCATCATCCAATTGGTAATAAGCAGTGATATCATTCCTCAGGCGCGAGTTTAAAGTCAGTGGATTAAAACGTAACACAAAGTGTGTTGCGAAACTATTCCATGAAGTGATAAATCCAATAGTAAGTCCACAAAACCATGTACGAGCTCGTCCCTGCAAAGAGTATGGAAATAATTGCATACGTAAGGCATCATCAGGAACACCTTGTTGACTAAAAGAAGAACATATTAATAAAAATGATGGACGATGCTTTCTTGTATCTTCATGTGGCAATCCAACATATTGCCCATTTGAATTGAGCATTTGGAATATGGCTGCTCTAACTCAAAATTACAAGCTTGAATGTGTGGTCGAACAACTCCTAGTTGTAAATCATCCAAAGGAGTAAATACGACGTCTCGTATTATTCTGTTCTAAACTGGAACTTGTGGATGTAGCGGTGGATCATCAGGATGTTATAGCGGCAATATTGGCATCTTAGCATTGTTTCCTTGTCCTGCTATTTCATGTTGTTCTCTAAGTCTTCTTTTAAGTGTCCTTTTGATTTTTGGATCAGGGATTAGAAGTTGTGTGTCAGAACTCCAGGTCATACAATACCAAGGGTGCCACTAAAAAGATAAAGCAACAAGGATAAATGAAATTAGTAACAACTACAACTAAAGAAATAAAATAAAATTGCAAACAAAAACATAAACACCAAATAATCGTCATCCCTGACAACAGTGCCAAAACTTGATCGATGAAATAACATCACACGATTTGTGGAAGTATACACTTTCGATGCAAGTATAGTTGAAAGGTAATTCCTATTAGATATCGATCCCATGAGGATGAGACTTTGGTTGTATTCTCATGTAGGTGTAAGCAATACTGAAAGTAAAAGGAAATGTGAGTGTAGTTGTGAGTATAAAGAAAGGATAAAAAGATTGATATTAAAGATTGTCATGGGAGCAATAAGATTAGAATAACAAAGGAAATAGATTATCAATAAAGAAATTGGATCCCCTCGGTTTAACTCGGAAGATTACCAAATAAGCATGGTAACTACATATGATAATTTAATCAACAGTTAATAAACTTGTTTTACTAACTTTCCTTCAACCTTTCAACGATGACTAGAATATGCAATTTTACCACAACTTCTATTGCTTGCCGAAACTACATATTCTTAAACAAGTGGATCAGCTCACATTGTATCCTCATTCAACTCTCGTTGTAATGCTTGTTAATTTAAATTGTCACTGCATATGCCAATGTCAATGGCTACATTAAACACTTTCATGCAAAGCATCATTCAAATCCAACCGTTGAAACAGGAAAGAAAGCTCATAAAATAGATTAAAGTTCAAAATATTATAATGTGACATTAGCAATTTAGCGACAAAGCAGCAGAAAGGTAGAATTTAGAATAAAAAGAGCAAAGATGGCTAAAGTTATAGAAAATGTAAACAATGAACAAAAAAGAAGAAATAAATGCATGAGATACTAATGTAGGGACAACTTAATCTATAAATAAGGAGAAAATGCATGCTCTTTAGAGAGCTATCATCCGCAATGTTATCTTTTGAATTGACAAAATCAATAGATATAACTCCAGTTGAGATTAATTGTCTAACAGTATTGTGTCGACGACGCAAGTGTCTTGACTTACCATTATACATTACATTTTGTGCGCTACCAATTGTAGCTTGGTTATCAAAATATATGCATGTTGTGGGCACATGCTTTAATCATTCGAGAATATTCTCTAAGAAGTTTTGTAGCCAATTAACCTCTTCTCTATATTTATCTAGAGCTACAAATTCATATTCCATAGTGGATCTGGTTAAATCGTTCTTGAGGATTTTCATGATACAGCTTCTTCTCCTAAAGTGAAAACATATCCAACCTATGCCTTTAGTATCTTGAATATTAGATATCCAACTGGCATCGAATAATCCTTCTAACATAACAGGGTTTCTAGAATAATGCATACCATAATTTCAAGAATCTTTGGATATCTCAGTACCCTCACAATGATTTCCAGTGTTCATCTCTTGGATTACTTGTGAAGCTGCTTAAATAGTGAATGAAATATCTAGTCTAGTATAGGTCATAAGGTACATTAGACTCCCTACGACCATTGCAAATCCCACTTGGTCAACACTATCACCTCTATTTTTGGAAAGATTTTGGCTCGTATCTAGAGGTGGAAATCGGGTCATTCAAGTTAGGTCATTTTGGTTTGGGTCATTTTAGGTCTATCTAGATTCAGTTTAAATTCAGTTCAAGTCTGGTTCGAATTTAGTTCAGGTCTATGATAGTCGAGTCTCATTCGGGTATTGGATCAGTTTAAAATCGAATCAGTTGTTTTTGGGTCGGGTCAATATCGGATTGGTCGCTTTCAATTTGGGTCAAAATCAGGTTGTTCGGATCAGTTTTGGGTTGGGTCAACCTTTGAATTTTTGGGTCAATTCGGTTTGAGTTGGGTATGATTCACAAAGACTTCGTTGATGCAGAAGATTCTGTCAGTGGAGGATACAGAAGACTTGAAGGCTGAGGTATAACAAATGAAGCTTAAAGGTGTTTGAAGACCTTGAACTTTTGAAAAAATAAATCAATTAAGTTCTTAATTTTTTTGCACTCAATTAAGCTGCCGAATCAATAAATTGAATCAATTAACCCATTTGAACAATTTTGACCATCAATTTTTAACGGTTGTTTCCTTGAGATATTATTGTCACATGACAAACTATAATTTTGCCATGTCACATTTTTAGATTTTTTGAAAAATTATTTTATAATAATTTTTATAAATTTTTATAAAACTTTTAAAGATTTTTTTAATGAGAGAAAAATATGAAAAATGTCAACTGACAGCATTGCAACACGATACATGCAAAAAAAGTGCAGGGCTTAATTGGGTGCAAGAAAAGTTCAGGACTTAATTATTTTTAAAAGTTCAAGGGTTTATGATTATGGTACACTTAAATCAACAAATTACAATTATGTGTCTTCCTTTTAATATATATTTATTTTTATATTTTTAATACCCCAATATATCAAGCCGAGTTATTCGAGTTAACTAAAATAATTCATTGAAATTCCAAGTTCGATTCGAGTGTGAATTTTGAAAATTCTAATAACTAAAAAATTTATAAAACTACATCGTTTTAATATTAGGCCTTGCTTCTAAATTTAAAAATTAGTAGGGACAAAAGTCGTATTTGACTAATATTTAAACTTAAAATGACATAAAATGTTATTATACCACAGTTCTGAGAAGAGACAGCGGTCTCTCCCATAGTATAATACAAAAAGATAATAAAACATACATCATTTTACTATTTATCATATTGTTAAAAATAAATAATAGTAAAAAAAACTATTCGTTTACTTTACCTTAATTATCGAGTTAAAATCGTGTTGATGTTCGGTTCGGGTGAAATCAGTTAGGTTAAAAATCTTTTCAGGTCCATTTTAGTTCAACAAAAAAAATTAGGTCAGTTTCAGTTTATTTCAAGTTCGGGTTAATATCGGGTCTTGGTTCGGGTAAATCGGTTCTAGTCTCGGGTCAAGTTTGCTAGGTCTACTCATATCCATAGGAGTTATGGCTACACTAGACTCATCCTCAGGTTGTTTCATGTAAAACTCTTCGTCAAGATCTTTATTAAGGAAAGTTGTCATAACATCCATTTGATGTACTTTCATATTCTGCAAAGCGAAAATTGCAAGTTTTATCCTTATAGAAGTTATTCTTGATACAAGATAGAATGTATCAAAGTAATCAAGACCTTCCTTTCGTTTATTACCTTTTATAACCAACTTGACCTTGTACTTACGATTGTTCCATCTGATTTCATTTTTCGTTTGAAAATAAATTTAGAAATTAATGGTTTAATTCCTTGAAGAAGATCCGCTAATTGTCACGTATGATTTTGCATGATGGAATCAATTTCACTTTTAATGGAATCTTTCCACAAAGTGCTTTTAGATAATCTATTGCATCACTATAAGTTTGAGGCTCTGCCTCTAGCATATATGTTAGAAAATCTGATCCAAAGATTTTTCCACATTTTCTCGTTTACTCCTCCTAGGCTCTACCCCAATTTCAACCTCTTGTTGAACGTCTTGACTAATTTTATCAATAGTCTTCGAGGTTTGTTTCATTGAACTTCAACCAATATACCTAGTCTTACAAGGGAATATATTTTTAAAGAATGAGGCATTCATTGATTCAAGTATCGTATTCATGTGAATTTTAGGATTTTTTTTATTCATGCACAAGAAAACGATATGAATCACTAGGATATGCATAGCCAATGAAAATACAATAAACCATTTTAGGACCTATTTTCATTTCCTTTTGTAATGGAGTCATTACCTTTGCAAGACACCCCACACTTTCAAGTAGTTGTAAGAAGGTTTTATGCCTTTCCATAACTCATATGATGTCATGTTTTTTTCCTTGTGTGACACCTTATTTAAAATGTAATTAGTTGTTAGAACAGCTTCCCTCACATGTTTTGTGGCAACCCAGAGCTTCTTAGCATTGCATTCATCATTTCTTTTAAGGTTCAATTCTTCCGCTCTACTACTTTATTTGATTGAAGAGAATATAGTGGTGTTACTTCATGAATAATATCATGTTTTGCAGGTGTTACTTCATGAATAATATCATGTTTTGCACAATATTCACCAAATGGTTCAACATATCCATCACCACGATCACTTCACACCATCTTAATCCTTTTATTAAGTTGCGATTCAACTTCCTACTTATAGATAATGAATTTCTCTATAACGTCATCTTTGCTTTTAAGCAAATAAACGTAACACTATTTTGTGCTATCATCAATGAAGGTAATAAAATATTTATTCCCTCATTTAGTTTGAACAAACTTTAAGTCGCAAACATTGTTATGTACTAGATCAAACGGTTATGTATTGCTTTCAACACATTGAAAAACGACCTTGTTAATTTTGCCTCAACGTAAGTTTCACATTTGTGATTATAATTAACGTGAAATGAAAGAATGTACTCGAAGCTAATTGATCTATGTAAAGTATCGTAATTAACATGTATGAGCCTACCGTGCCATAAATTAAATAACTCAAGCATATAAACAAAAGAAGCATTATTCTTATTCATAGTGTTTGCTTTTACAGAGATAGCATTGAGTTTCCACATGCCATTTAATACATATCCCCTTCCCAAAAACATCCCCCTTTTGAGAAAACTAATTTTTATGATTTAAACACCATCCTAAAGCCATGCATACTTGGAAGTGTCCCAGAAACAAGGTCCTTACATCAGGCACACACAACACATTTTGAAGCATTAGTTCTTTGCCAGAAGTCATCTTCAAAATCAAAATACTATTTCCTTTAATCTTGGAAGTTGCATCATTGTCCATATAGAGCTTATCCCCTTTCTCACAAGGAACCAACTCAAGAAAGAAGTCATTGTCACACCAGATATGAAGTGTGACACCAGTACTAAGCCACCATTCTCTTGGGTTTGAGTTAACCAACTTGACTTTAGAAATCACATCACAAAGATCAAGATCAGAAACTTCTTTAGAAATGCCATTCACAACATTGGCCTTATTTGTTTCAGCTCTCTTTGAAAGCCTACAATCAAATGACTTGTGTCCTATCTTATTGCAATTGAAACATTTCCCTTGAAATTTTGGCTTCTTGGAAACATCGCTTCTAGTTTCCAATTTAGACCCAGTCTGAGGTTGTTTCTTTTTCTTGAAGTTTTTTTTTACTTCTTCCATATTTGAATTAGCAACATCATGGTAGGTTGTTTTCTTGAGTTTTTTTGCTGCACCTCGATTGTCTTCTTCAATTCAAAGTCTGACAATCAGATCTTCCATTGTCATTTCCTTTCTCTTATGCTTGAGATAGTTCTTGAAGTCAATCCAAGCAGGATGTAGCCTTTCAATAATGGTTACCACCTAAAAGGATTCACTGATAAATATCCCTTCATCGAGAACACCGTGAATGATCAGTTGAAGTTCTTGTACGTGATTCACAACAACTTTAGAATCAATCATTACCAAATTTAAGAATTTGGAAACTAAAATTTTTTAGCTCCAATATCTTTAATTTTTTATTTACTATCCAATAACTCTCATAGTTCTTTAGTTGTTTTCTTAACATTGTATACATCAGATAAGTCGTTCCAAATATAGTTACGACATAGAAATTCAGAGTGCTCCCAAGCCTCAACAACATGGAAGGCGGTAGCAGTATCTACCTCATCAAATCTAATATTAGGAGGATCATCCTTTAAAAATTTGGTCAAACTTAACGTGATTAAATAAAACAACATTTCCTGTTGTCGCATCTTGAAATTCTCTCCAATGAATTTCAAAGGCTTTTCGTTGTGGCTCATAAACATTGATAGCAGTTGACTTTGGCCCTAGGCCTAAGTTAGGACTACAGCACCACCAGACTGAGGAGTGGATGAATTCTTGGGTGTTTCAGTCATTTTTCCTGTCTGGAATTCAAAAAAAACACATAATCAAAAATTATAAATTTGTTAAACGTCATGAATTTAGTTAGAAACTAAAAACCAAAACCAAAAACACAAGTACCCAATTTAGTTAAAACGGAGGGAACTTAGTAAACTAAAAAACAAAAGTTTACACAGTCTAATAGAAAGCACAATAATGAACAGAGCACCATGTAGGTAAGTTTGAAACAGAGGTGGTGCAAAGGCGCGCTCAAATGCTAGATCTTTCAAAGAACCAATCGTGGACATGCACCGCCATACTATCTTTTTAATCAAATGTTTATATTCGCCTTTCAACTATAAATCTTTCTTAAGATTGTTAGATATGATGCAAAATCCATAAATATAATTGAATATGTATATATAGATATATATATATATATTCAGAACAACAGTTTACTGAAAATAATTAATTGTAAAATGAACAAAAATGTTACACTAAACTTATGGATCGAGATGAACTGAAAGCAGATGTTGAGGCATGTATAAATAGTCTCCTTAAGCTATATTGTCCTTTCCACGGTGCTAGAGAATTGTTGGACGTCTATCTCCTATGATACAACAACAAGCGTTTACCGTAAGCAACACGACTTTAGTGAACAAATGAATTCAACATTGCCTTTCACTACCACCGGAATAGAACTAATTTGAGAGAGAGAAAAGATTGTTAGATATGATGAAAAATATATAAATATAATCAAATATATATATATTCATAACAACAGTTTACTGAAAATAATTAATTGTAAAATGAACAGAAATGTTACGCTAAACTTACAGACCGAGATGAACTGAAAGCAGATGTTGAGGCATGTATAAACAGTCTCCATAAGCTATATTTTTTATCTCCTCCAGTGCTAGAAAATTATTGGACGTCTAACTCCCATAATACAATAACAAGTATTCACCGTAAGCAGCACAACTTTAGTGAACAAACGAAATCAACATTGCCTTTCACTATCAGCGGAATAAAACTAATTTCAGAGAAAAAAGAGATGAATTGTTTTTGGTGTGTTGAAAAGAGAGAAATGACATCCTATTTATAGTAGGAAAGGGCATATGAAGAGACTAGAACGAATTAATGGAGCAGATAAAGAGCTTGCAAGAATTTAATTTCAATAATTAAATTGCAATTTAATTTGAACAATTAAATCTAAATATCAAACTTATTTATAGTAGGAAAGGGCATATGAAGAGACTAGAACGAATTAATGGAGCAGATAAAGAGCTTGCAAGAATTTAATTTCAATAATTAAATTGCAATTTAATTTGAACAATTAAATCTAAATATCAAACTTGTCTTTGGAATACCAAGAAACATTTTGTTGAGAAAAATATTTTGTATCACCCATGTTGTGCACATGCACCCTCATCCATAGTTAACTTACACATTTACTAACAAACAAGTTAGTTCCTACTTATAAACACCTTCCAAACTCCCATACATTTTCCATGCGGGATAGAGTGTTTTAAGCATTATATTTTCCTTAACAACATTTGCAAGTAGTTCAGTTTGAGCATCAATTTTTCATTCATCATTCAACCAATTTGAGCATATTATATATTGTTTTAAAGGTCTCATGGGGTAGAATATAAACCATAATGTTTATTATTCAAAACTTCAAATTTACCAACAATTAATATGCCACAAAGTCATTAATTATCCATTATTTTCCAACAGTTATGTTTTTATGAATCTGTTATACGCGTGATCTACCTCTTTGAGATTCTAATGATAAAACCCAACAAAGATCAAACACATAGGTATAGATTTAGATTGATTCATGGGGTATAATAGATTCTACTCCTCAATTCAGATACTCATAATAGAGTTGTTTCTTCATCACAGTCAGCAACACAATATTTTCTTACCAATAACAAACCTAGAAGAGAAATTGGAGCCCAAAAAGGTACACTAAGTCTGATTTAGTATCTTATTCTTTAAGTATGGTTGAAGATATAGATGCAAATCAAGAGTCGTTAACTTATACAGAAGCAGTCAGTTGTGGTAATTCAAGCAAGTGAATGATTGAAATGCAAGAAGAGATTGAATCACTTCATAAGAATGACACGAGACTTAGTGAAACTTTCTACAGATAAAAATTTATTCATTGCAAAGGGGTGTTCAAAAGGAAAGAAGGGACTCCAAGATTTAAACAACATGGATATAAAAGAAGATTGGTGGCAAAAGGCTACTTTCAGGTTCTAGGTATAAACTTCATAGAGGTGTTCTCTCCAGTTGTAAAGCATAGCTCCATTCGAGCTTTGCTAGGTATTAAGGCCATTTATAAACTTGAACTTGATCAATTAGATGTGAAAACGACCTTTTTACATGAAAAACTAGATGAAGACATATACATACAACAACTAGAGGGTTTTAATGTCTTATGAAAGGAGGGTTATGTGTACTTGATGATTTTTTTTTGACTTCTCATAATTTTAAAAGAACCATTTTTTACAGTCGTGACTATTTGGAGAAAGGCAAGGATGGTTCATTTATATATCTACTAGTCCTTTATGTCAATGACATATGGATAGCAACCAAGGATGAAGTATAGATAAGTAAGATCAGAGTCCAGCTTAATAAAGAATTTGAGATGAAAAATTTCAGAGCTACTAAGAAGATACTTGGAATGGAAATTCTCAAAGATTACATGTAAATTATACCCAAGTCAGAAAGCATATATTCATAGGGTTCTTTGCAGATTTAATAGTCGAATGCAAGTCTGCTAGCATGCCATTAGTTGCCCCACTTCAGACTTTCATGAACTTTTTCTCCAGTGAGATGATGAGATTGCCTATATGTCAGAGGTTACATATTCGAGTGTGGTTGGATCCTTCATGTATGTCATGGTTTGTTCGCACCCAAATTTATTATATTCAGATACTGTAGTTAATAGATACATAAAAAGCTCTAGTAAGAAACACAATAAAGCAATTCAACGAACTTTAAGATACTTGCGAGGTAGTACTGATATTTGCTTACAATTTGAGAAAACTATAGATGAAGTCACTGGGTATTAATGATACCCTTAGTTAATAATAATACTCTCTGTCCCATTCAATATATCTAGTATTAACTTTTTTTAAGTCAATTTTTTTAACTTTGACATAATTATTTTAATTAATTAAATTTTATAAAATATATATTTTTAAACTACTTGATTGAAGGTTTCTAGAACATATTTTTCCACATTTTTATCAATAATAAATTTAAAGTAATAATGAGTCAAAGTTAAAAAAAACAAAAAGAATCAATACTGGACATATAAAATGAGACGGATGGAGTAATATTTTAAGCTACATCTTATTCATCTCCCAATCATGCAATAATTCTGTAAATTAAACAACCTCATGTGATATTTGAATAATTTTACTACGTTATGTGAAAAACAAAGAATAAGGTATTGATGAATGATTCAATTGAAAGAGCTTTTTCTTTGATGGAAGCAAAAATATATTAGAAATGATAGCTTTCCTTTCATAGGCGAGGGAAAAAGAAACTTCTTTTAGTCATATCAATATTCAATAGAAGGCGTTCAAAGTGATTATGTCTTGTAAATAATTTTTGGGAAAACTACATATTTAGTACCCGAACTATGCTTGCATTATTGTTTTGGTATCTTAACTATTATTTTTGACAAAATGGTACTTAACGTTACGTTTTTGTTCTGTTTTGGTACCCCGACCGTTAAAAACTAACGAAGATGATGATGTGTCTTGGTATAATCACAGTTTTAGTCCAAAACACTTATATATGTTATCAATTTAGTCCAAAAGTCATCAATTTAAAACATCAATTTAATTTTGATAAAATTTTATCACATCCCTTTTCCACTCCACGTATTCTCGTCGGTATCTCGACCGTGGAGTTTGAGTCCTCCAATGGACCCCGCATTAGCCCTTCATTGATCCCCAAATCTTAAAGTTTTGATTAACCCTAGCCTGTTTTTTAAACTCTAAAACCCAAAAAAGTGTACGACTAGAAGAAGAAAAATGATGAATTTACAATTTTAATCCAAAAATTAAAATAATATTTAAATTGATAGAATTTTAGAGTAAATTGATAGATCGTATAAGTTTTTGGACTAAAACTGTTATTAACCAAGCCACGCCATCATTTCCATTAATTTTAAATGGTAGAGGTACCAAAACAGAACAAAAACGTAACGTTGGGCATCATTTTGCTAAAAATAATAGCTGGGGTACCAAAACAGTAACGCGAACATAGTTAGAATACTAAATATGTAGTTTTTCCTAATTTTTTTAAGACGATGGATAGGGTTTGTTTAGATTTTGAATTTGGTATAATAGTTAATTAACAACGTTATAATGATATAAGTATTTTATTATTACACCCGTGATTTTATAAAATTTTAATTGAGCATATAAGATTTATCATAAAAAATAAAAAAATAATTGAAATGAATTTCTTCAATTACAATAATATGTTAAAAATCATATTTACATATATAAATAAATGATAATTATTTGTTGCACAATCAGTGAATTTTTTTTCTCATAGGCGGACAGTTAAAGATGCCTTGTATTCTTTTTAGAGGCTTTAATTCTTAACTCTTAAATTCTAAACCCTAAACTTTAAACCATAAATATATTCTCAAACCGTAAAACATAACCACAAATACTAAAATCTAACCTCTAAACCTTAAACACTATATACTTGTGGAAAACAAAATTTTACCTTCAATGCGTAGAATATTTTTTTATAAATAAAATCATAGATTTTAATCATGAGCACTGATATGGAAATTGTTTACCACATCTTTTAAGCATATAATTAGGAGTTCGATCACATTCATATAAATGTAATATATTCATGATAAGTTGTTTACCTGTTTAAAGACATAAATGAATTAATCATTGCCATCAACAATAAATATCTCGAACTTGAAAGAAAATTAAGATTTTAATCTCAATTTTATAATTTTTTTAATATGTACATGGTCGACATATTCAACTTCACGGGCAGGGGATACATGAAAAAAATTATCGGTTATGGAAAAAATTTGATGCACATAGTAAAGTAAATTTTAGTTTACATAAATTTTTTAATTTAATAATTTGGGTTTAGTTCAAAGTTTAAAGTTTAAGTTTTAAAATTTAGAATTTAATGTTAGTGTTTAGAACTTAAAATATAAGATTTAGAGTTTAGGGTTTAATTTTCTAATGTTATGTAAAGATTAGTTGTAAATATTAGTTGTGACTGTTGTTAGTTGTAGGCAGTTATTTTGTTATTGAATTAGTTAGATCAATAACGCTGATGTATATATATGTATTGATTATGTTATTCAATATACTTGAGGAAATATTCATACACGTGTATCCATTATTCTACATAGTATCAAAAGTCCAATCTGGGCCTTTCATTTGTTTTTTCACATCTCCAGCTCTTTTCCCCAAATTTTTTTTCTCATTTCATTCTAGTTTTTTTTCTCCCAAATCTTTGAATCCTTTCTCATCCATGGCGGCTGATCCTTTGAATTTCAATCATCCGTTGTATCTCCATCCCTCTGACACGCCAAGGACCTTGCTTGTTTCTCATAAACTCTCTGGCATTGATAATTACTGTCTCTAGAGCCGTTCGATGCGTATTTCCTTGCTTGCGAAAAATAAATTAGGGTTTGTCACTGGTGATTGTCGTCGTGAAGAGGTTGATGTTTCTCTTCGTTCACAGTGGGATCGTTGCAACGCTCTCGTCCTCTCATAGATTCTCTACACCATGAGTAAAGAACTGTTTGTTAGCATAGTTTTTGCCTCGAGTGCGGCATTGTCTAGGCTGATTTAAAAGAACGCTTCGATCAAATAGATGGTTCTCGCATCTATTTTCTTCATACAGAGATCGCCTCTTTGTTTCAAGGTGATTCCTCTATTTTCGTTTACTATACTCGTCTGAAATTGTTATGGGATGAGTATACTGTTTTGGTTCCTTTGCCTTCTTGTACTTGTGATCAGTCTTTGCCTTCTTGTACTTGTGATCAGTCTTTGCCAAACACGCTTTGCAACAGAGACTCTTCCAGTTCTTGATGGGTCTCAACGACATATATGCTTCCGTTTGCAGTCACCTTCTTCTTATGCAGCCTTTGCCAACGGTCAATCAAGCCTATTCTATTGTGGTTAAAGAAGAATCACAGCGCTCTAACTCACATGTTGCTTCTTCTGTGTTGGATTCCATTGCGTTCTTTTCCAATGCATCATTTGGGTTCATTGCTACTGGGTGTCGACATTTTAATGGGATGTGTTCTTATTGCAAGATTCGCAGTCATAAGCGTGAGCAATGCTATTGCCTCAATGGCTTTCCTTCTGATTTTTGTTTCACCAAACCAAAAGAACCTCAAGCTGCCTTGGTTGTTGTCCCTGCTATGGGTGAATCTCCTATTGATACTTCTGTTAGTTCTTCTGACTCTCCTGTTGCTGCCCCGGTGTTCACCCAAGCCCAGTATAATCAAATCATTGAACTCTTGCACCAGATGCCCTCTAAGCCAATGGTGAATTTAGCCTCTTCTTCTATTTCAGGTAATTCATCCTCTACTTCTGGTGCCCTCGACAACTATTGGATCTCGGATACGGGTGCAACTGATCATGTGAATTTTGACTTCAATCGTCTAGTAAATCCTATTCCATGTGCTGCAACTCATTTTGTTTGTCTTCCTGTTAACTCCTCAAAAGAACTATTTTTCATATATATATTGCTATGCTTTTGCTTGCCTTGGAGTATACATATATGCATTTCAGTTAGTAAAATCATGCATTTACATTAAGGAATTAGAAATTGTATTTTCTAGAGTGAAAGGTTATTTTGTTGGTTTTGAAAGCAGGTTGACAGAGTAGGTTGGCAAAGCAGGACAATAGCAGTTGGCAAAGCAAAGTAAGAGGGTTAGAAGAGAAATGCCAAGTGCCCTTGGCAATAAGTTGCAAGAAGAGTTTTGCCAAGAACCAGACCGAGAAAATATGACCAGATCAAACTGCTAGAAAATAGCATTAAATCAAACTTCGAAAAAATAGCACTAGATAAGATAGCTGAAAAATAATGCCAAGCTTGGTTGGCAAAAGATCGACGGCCGATTACATCAGCCCTAAATTTCAAATATAAAGATAAGCAAATAAAGAGATAAGATGATAAGTTGATAACACTCTTACCCTATCACACAACTAGGTTTTAAATTCAAACTCAATCCAGGGTTTCTACGCAAGCCTATTTAAAGAGAGTTTGATTGATGAGCCAAGGGAGGAAAGAAATGAGAGGTGTTGCGCTAAAGAAGATGAAGGCTTGAACTTGAGAAGCGGTCTGTAAAAATGGCGAAGGAGGAATCGAAGACAACAAGATCAACGACTTGAAGATCCCATGAGTCATCTGGAATCTAGTGAAGGGCTGCATCGAAAGTCCTCCTTCCATGTCTTAGTTCCTTGTTGATCTTTTGTATTCTTTTTTTTCGTGTTAAAGAATGATTTCAAACTTATACTTGCTGCGATTTACCCCAACCATGAACTAACTCTTGATTGGTTAGGGGATGTTCGCGATGAATACTCAATTTACGTATGGTTTTTAATAATTTAAAAGCTTTGGCATTATTTTTTATCAGCTAGTACTTAATTTTCCTAAATTCTTTGTCATACGAAAGTTGGCATTGTATGCTTATTGCATTTTAATATCTTAATAGACTTAAGGGGCAACGATCAGTCGACAGGTACTAAGGAGAGAAACTTCGAGAGAAGATGTTCATGTAGATGATCTTACACTTGAAGTGAATCTACCCCTTAGGATTATAGATTGAAACTTAATCAAGTCAATTAATGAAAAACTTTGCTATAGACATATATGGGTTTTACCATGGTTAACTTAGGGTATTGCCATCGACAGAGGTAATACTATTCTGAAAATTTGCTCGACAATAAATCCAGGGTAGGACATTATTAGTAGTTAGCGTAGCTAGTGTGAAATCCAGACATCATTTTTCAAATCTTTGTTATAATTCTTGCACTCATTGTTTGCCAGAATGTTATCATTTTATCACCGTAATCTTCACTTTACTCTGTTTTATTTTATTTTATTTTATTTTTAGTTCTCTTGCTTTATTCGTTACCTCAATCTATTTCCGTCATCTTTAATTTTCTAGTTCACAAGTATTAATTGTGGCAATTAATCCCTGGACAATCCCTGTGGAGACGATACTCAACTCACTACTATATTACTTGCTAACCATGTATACTTGCACGCAAAAGATGATGGCATTATTTACTTGCATATTTACACTAATTCTTCAATCTTTTGCCATCCGATATTCTGTTGATAAGTTTTTGGCACCGTTGCCGGGATTGCAACGGGATTAATTGTTTTGATTTTCACTTATTTTCATTTTTTGTTTATTTTACTTTTATTTGGTATATGTACAGGTTAAGAAGAGAACGTAGAGAAAAGGCTTGTAAAAGGAATGGTGAGCTAAGAGGTGTCATAAATATTACCAATAACCAGGAAATATCGACAATACCAGCAGTTATACCGCCCGCTCCTGCTATTATTGCTAAGATACCTAAAGAACGATCTATCTGAGACACCTAGCATCCACCATAGATGATTTGATGCCATGACTGATTAGTCCAAAGGTAAGTATGGCTAACTTTGAGCTTAAACCGATAATGATTCAATTGCTAATGAATGTAGGTCAATTTGATGGATCACCTAATGGAGACCCAAGACAGCATTTGAAGCAATTCATGGAGGTTTGCCAACTATTTAACCAGCCTGGTGTGACAGAAGAGACAGTAAGGCTAAAGCTCTTTTCATTGTCCTTGCGAGATAGGGCAAAATTGTGGCTAAATTCCTTGTCAACAGTTGCTTCATGGGTAGAATTCAAAAGTTTCTTATGAGATTCCAGCCACCTGAACTTAATGACAAGCTGAGGATTGAAATCACTACTTTTAGGCAAGCTGATGATGAAACTTTCTACGATACTTTGGAGCGATTTAAGGAGTTTTTGAGAAGATGTCCCATGCATGGATTCCCTACTTGGATCCAGATGGAGATTTTTTTACACCGGACTCAATGCTCATGCCAGTACCATTGTAGATGCCTCAACAAATGGTTTATTGTTGGATAAAAATTATAATGATGCGTATGCAATCCTTGAAAGAATTGCCACCAATGATCTTCAATACCCTACCACCATATTGGGAGCCGAGATGAGAGCAACTGAAAAGTTGGAACTTGAGGCACTTTCATCTATCAATGTTCAACTTGCCAACCTCACTAATATAGTGACAACAATGCAAAAGATTGTTGAAGTTCGAGAAGTAAAGGCATTGGAACCATTTTGCACTATTTATGGAAATGATCAAAATGTGGAATAATGACCAATAAACCCAGAATCGGTAAATTTTATTGGCAAATTCAATCATAATTTTAACTTACATTCCAATACTTACAATGCAGGTTGGAAGTAACATCCGAACTTTTCATGGTTAAACCAGGGTGGTAACCAGTTTAATGCCAATGCTCAGCACCGGTTTAATGTCAACGCATCTCCAGGTTTCAACCAGAATATGATGCCACAAAGAGCATATAATAATCTATATCTAGTTCAAAAATCTTCTAATAAGAACATCCTACAGGATTATATGAAGCGTAATGATAACTGTCCAGAGTCTGGCAGCACCCATGAGGAACTTGGAGTTTCAGATAGGACAGATTGCCAGTGCACTCAATGCCAGACCTCACAGCACTTTGCCAAGTGATGCAGAGAATGCTCAACGAAAAGGAAAAGAGCCAATTGTTTACCATGGCATAAATCAGTGTCAACAGAAGAAACCAAGAAAGCTGAGAAAGGGAATGCAAGAACCACAATGCCAGATCACAATTTGATACCAACCCTACCTTGGCAAAACAATTGAATGCTATTTTTGATGTTGACAAAGCTTTTAAGTGTGTAGATAAACTTGAAGAATGCTAGTTGAACTAAAGGTATCCATTTTAGATGAGAACTTGGCATTGAATTGCTAAAGAACAGATTTTGATGCCATAGAGCTGAATGATGAAGACATGGCAAGTGTTAGATGAACCGCCTATGTTGCATGAAGTCATTAGCTACCACAGGAGGCCTGAATCACTGGAGTTAGATGGCAGAGCAATCCAGGCACCAAAACCATCCATTGAGGAGCCACCGAAGCTGGAACTAAAACAATTGCCAAGTCACCTCAAACATGCCTCGACACCAAAGGAGAAAGGAGCAGTAAAGCCTAAGCACTACTAGGGTGCTGAGTTCAATCAAAGGTTCTCTAGACTTTCAGCAAAAAGATACTTTGGTTTTCTAAGGTGGTTCTCCAAAGCTACCATGGCAAAATATTCTCCTCCATTATGAAATCGGGAGCTTGGAATACTCAAAGGAAAACAATATTTTGGCTTTCAATGTTGGTTATTCAAACAAAAGATTGCCACAGCCTACCATTCACCAACCAAGGGCTAAGGACTAAAGCACTACTGGAAGGAAGTCAGATTAATGCCAAGGAGACCATTCTCCTTACGGACATTCAGTAAATTTTTGCCAACCCATTATGGTCATTGTAAACAATTTAGGGGATTAATTTTATTTTTAGTACTTAGGATATCTTAGTTTTAAATTTTTAGTTTTTTCATTTTATTTCTTTTTCTATTTTGAAAGGTTTCTTTAATTCTTAGCACATGAAATTTTGCGAAGAGACCATGTTGAGTTCTGCTGCCAAAGCACCCAAGGCTGAATCGGCCACTCAATTGCCAGCTGATGTTGTGGTATTACTTTCCTAGATCTATCAACGTCAAGAACTCCTCCTTCAGAAGTTCTAAAATATCGAGGAACAAAATATGGCATTATGGCAATATATTGGGGCCAGAGACCGAGTCTTAAGGATAACTCTTGAAGCAATGTCTGCCAATCCTTTGCCATGATATTCAGAGTTCCCAATCGAGCTCCGTGCAATAGAAGGAATGCCAGTCAGACCTCAGCTTGATCATACTCCAGCCCAGTAATCTGATGCCACTATAACAGTATCACCTACTCACCGAGATTCTGCCAAGATCGATACCTAACACTTGGGCGGTGAGTCTGAGAATGATGTACCTATCGATGATGCCACGTCTGATTTTCCACCAGTATCCCCAGCCTCTTCAGCTGCTCCTGCCACATCTGAGCCGGCAAGGGTAATTGATGAGGTCCTATAAGAAGTAAAAGCCTCTACTGTTTCCCCGAAGCCACCATTGAAGAAGAAGAAGTCAGTGGCACCAAATTGAGGATCCTACATTAAGAAAAAGACCCGCTCCACTCGTCTAGATCATTCTGCGGGGGAGTCTTCATCCTCTTAACTCCTTACATTCATGTTTTTCATTTCAAGCATGCATTGCATTTGTATATATGTGTTTTCATGCATTGAGGACAATGAACACCAGAGGTTTGGGGGTGTGGGTTGCCTTACATTTATTGCCATGACATTCATGTTTAAATTTCAGTTGCCACAGAGATTAGTTTCCTATGTAGGATTAAAATTTGCATACCAAGCAACTAAATTTTTTTTACCTCGGTCAATTTTGTACTTATAATTTTTGCCAACACTGATATTTTAGGAGAATTTGTGCTAGATTATCTGTCCAAACTAGAATTTAGAACCTCTATGCCAACAAGTTAGCATTGCCAAGTAGGTTGGAAATTGAACTCTAGTTTAGGGAACTTTAGTTTCATTCTACACGAGGCATGCATCTAGTCTACGAAACAAACTTAGGTTCGCTTGAAACTAAACTCTAAAAAAGAAAAAAAAACAATGACAAGGTAGAAAGAAAGAATAAGGCAACAATGTTTTGCCAAAAGTTGAAAAAAACTTGAGAACACTCATCTACCTTAGGGAAAAATAATTAACTTGGGTCTTCATGGTTTGCTCCCTCTTAGTTCTCAAGCCAACATAACTTTAGAGTATGAGTGTAATGGGTTAGCTTAGTGATGTAATCTGGATTAACGTGAGTATTCGTGGTTTGCTCCCTCTTAAGTCTTACGCCAAACAGTACATGACGCTAATTAAATGCCAGCATAAAAACACCCTTGGCAAATAAAGAACAAAAGAGAAAATATATTTATATAAAAATAAAAATTCTGAGTTTGGGTAGTAAAGTTGACTAAGGGAGTTGAGTAAATTTGATGCATATTGCCCGCACTTCATGCACACTTGATGACCTTAGACTAGAACTATATTGCTGCACTTGAAGTTGGTCATTTGCTTGGCATTGATACACTGAATACCAGAGGACGGACCTAGGGTAATATTTTGCTAGTTGGTAGGTGTTGGGAACCATGATAATTTTTGCCGAGGAATTTTTCCTATTTTTCTATTTCTATAGATTTTTAGTTGCATTACTTGAGGACAAGCAATGAGCTAGATTTGGGGGGGGTGTTAACTCCTTAAAAGTAATATTTTTCATATATATATTGCTATGCTTTTTCTTGCCTTTGAGTATACATATATGCATTTCAGTTAGTAAAATCATTCATTTACATTAAGGAGTTAGAAATTGTACTTTTCTAGAGTGAAAGGTTGTTTTGCTGGTTTTGATGGCAGGTTGGCAGAGTAGGTTGGCAAAGCAGGACAATAGCAGTTGGCAGAGCAAAGTAAGAGGGTTAGAAGAGAAATGCCAATCGTCTTTGGCAATAAGTTGCAAGAAGAGTTTTTCCAGGAACCCTTGGCAATACCAACCCGAGAAAATAGGACCAGATTTAATTGTGAGAAAATAGCATTGGATCAAACTCTGAAAAATAGCACCAGATAAGATGCCCAAAAATAATGCCAAGCTTGGTTGGCAAAAGATCGACAGCCAATGACATCAACCCTAAATTTCAAATAGAAAGACAAACGAATAAAGAGATAAGATGTTAAGCTGATAACACTCTTATCCTATCACACAAACAATTTTTAAATTCAAACTCAATCTAGGGTTTCCATGCATGCCTATTTAAAGAGAGTTTGATTGATGAGCCAAGGGAGGAAAGAAATGAGAGGTGTTGCGCTAAAGAAGACGAAGGCTTGAACTTGAGAAGCGGTCTGCAACAGTGGAGGAGGAATCGGAGACAACAAGATCAACGACTTGAAGATTCCATGAGACATCTGGAATCTAGTGAAGGGTTACATCGAAAGACCTCATTCCTTATCTTAGCTCATTGTTGATCTTTTGTATTCTTATTTTCCGTGCTAAAGAATGATTTAAAACTTATACTTGTTGTGATTTACCCCAGCCATGACCTAATTCTTGATTGGTTAAGGGATGTTCGCGATGAATACTCGATTTTTGTTTGGTTTTTAATAATTTAAACGCCTTGGCATTATTTTCTATCTATTAGTACTTAATTTCCTAAATTCTTTACCATACGAAAGTTGGCATTGTATGCTTATTGCACCTTAATATCTTAACAGACTTAAGGGGAAACAATCAGTTGCCAGGTACTAAGGAGAGAAACTTCGACAGAAGATGTTCAAGTAGATGATCTTACACCTAAAGTGAATCTACCCTTAGGAGTGTAGATTGAAACTTAATCAAGTTAAAAAATGAAAAAATTTGTTATAGATATATAGGGGTTTTACCATGGTTAACTTAGGGTATTTCCATCGACAGAGGTAATACAATTATGAAAATATGCTCGGCAATAAATCCAAGGCAGGACATTATTAGTAGCTGGCGTAGCTAGTGTGAAATCCAGACATCCTTTTCCAAATCTTTGTTATCATTCTTGTACCCATTGTTTGTCAGACTGTTATCATTTCATTGCCGTAATCTTCACTTTACTCTAGTTTATTTTATTTTATTTTATTTTTAGTTCTCTTACTTTATTCGTTACCTCAATCTATTGTCATCCTCAATCTATTGCCATCATCTTTTATTTTTCGGTTCACAAGTATTAATTATGACAATTAATCCCTGGACAATCCCTATGGAGACGATACTCAACTCACTACTATATTACTTGCTGATCGTGTATACTTGCACGCAAAAGACGAATCCTTGACATTATTTACTTGCATATTTACATTGATTCTTCAATTTTTTGCCATGCGATATTCTGTCGACACTTCCCAAATATAAAAGAACTCTCATTTCTCATACTAGTTTAGTGGTTTTAACCTCTACTCATACCATTCACAATGTGTTATTTGTCCCTGAATTCTCACAATCTATTATCTGTTGCCAAATTAACCACTGACCTTAATTTAGCCATTTTTTTCTTTCCTGATTTTTTCCTTTTGTGGGACCTCTCAAATGGACAGATTCAGGAGATTGGTATGAGGCATGGAGGTCTCTATTATTTTGTTTCTTCATATTGTATTACACCTGGACTCACTTCTCCAGGTTTTGTTCCTTCACAGTTTGTTTCTACTTGTTCTATTTCTAATATGTCTGGCAAATAGACTATTCTATGGCATGCTAGGCTAGGCCATGCTACCATTGTTAAAATGAATAAATTGACTAAGTTTTCTTGTAAGCATTTCCATAAAGAACATGTTTCTGATTGTTCTGTATGTCCTTTGGCCAAGCAATCTCGCATTCCCTTTCCTGTTAGTACATCTCGTTCCACCAAATTTTTTCAACTTGTGCACATTGACCTATAGGGGGTCCTTATCGAGTCTCCACTTATAGTGGTTTTCATTAGAACGACCTGAGTATATCTGTTGAGGCTAAAATCTGATGCCATTCTTTACTTACAATCTTTTTTTTCAATTAGTTAAAACTCAACACTCTACATCTGTGAAAATTCTTAGGAGTGATAATGGAACATAATTTTTTAATTCTGATTGTTATGATCTTTTTACTTCACTAGGCATAATTCATCAAAGCAGTTGTGTTTACACAGCTCAGCAAAATGGTGTTGCTGAGCGTAAACACAAACATTTACTTGTGGTGGCTTATGCCTTGCATTTTACCTCTAAAGTTTCAATAAAATTCTAAGGTGAGTGCATCTTCACAGCTTGTTACCTAATTAATAGATTGTCCTCTGTTGTTCTTAACTGGAAAACACCTTTTGAACTCTTTTATAACAAGCCTTCTTCTTTTGCTTATTTTCGTATTTTTAGTTGTTTGGCCTATGCTACCGCACCTCATTATATTGATAAATTTTCTCCTAAAGTTGTGTCCTCTGTTTTCATGGGGTATTCTCCTACAAAGAAGGGTTGCCTATTGTTTAATCTTGCCACTAAGACCTTCTTTATTAACCGTGATATCATTTTCCATGAACATATATTTCCTTTCCACTTTGATCATCCATCTTCTTCTTCGTTTTTTCCTGTGCAAAATCATTTTTCGGATTCTAATTTTTTAATTTCTACTCCTTCTGCTTCACCTCAAGCTTCTAATTTAGTCTCAGCATGTACTCATTTGTCTTCCACTTCTCAGCCTTCAAATTCTGGTTCATCTCAAAATTCTATTTTACCTTCACAATCTCAATCACCTGTTTCATCACAGTCTCAACCACCTGTTTTATCACAGTCTCAACCCTCTGTTCCTTCAGAACCTCTTCAGCATTCTTCTTGAGTACCCAAAACTCCTGCCTGGTTGCATGACTTTGTATGCTCTTATCAATCATCCTCTACTCCAGGTCTGTACCCATTCATGATCACATTTCTTACTACCATCTTTCTTTTAAAACTCAGTCTTTTATTGCTTCTACCACTCTATTGTTGAACCTAATTCTTTTTTAGAAGCCGTCCAACAACCAGTTTGGGTTAAAGCCATAGAAGAAGAGGTCCAAGCTTTAGAAGCCAATAACACATGGCCTATTGTTCCTTTACGTCAAGATAAGACTCATTGGATGCAAATGGGTTTATAGAATCAAGTACAAAGCAGATGATTCTATTGAGAGATTTAAGGCTCGCCTTGTCGCCAAGGGTTATATTCATAAGAAAGGCAAGGCAATAAGATAGTAGTCATGTTGATATATGTGGATGACTTACTACTTATAGGAAATGATTTGACATTAGTTGATGAACTAAAGTCCTTGAATTGGAATTTTAAAATGAAGGATCTAAGAGAGTTGAAATACTTCCTAGGTCTTGAAGTGTTAAGATTTAAATAGGGGATATTGCTGAATCAAAGGAAATACACACTGTAAGTGATAGAGAATACTGATTTAGGGGGAGCTAAACCTTCTACAACTCCTTTGGAACAAAATCTACATCTCACCACCCTTGAATATGATGATGTTTTGAAACAACAATCTTCAGATGGTGGTACTTTGAAGTAGAAAATTGTTGAAGATAAGTTGCTACTTGATGCAGCTAAGTATCGAAGATTGATTGGACAGTTACTATATTTGACACAGACAAGGCCGGATATCACCTATGTTGTCCAATATCTCAGCCAATTTATGCAGCAACAAAAAGAAACACACATGGAGGCAGCTCTGCGAATTGTGAGGTATTTGAAGAAATGTCCAGATCTGGGAATTCTTCTAAAAACCACAATCAAGTGTCAAATAATTACTTACTGTGATTCTGACTGGGCCTCTTGTCCAATTTTAAGACATTCGGTAACTAGATTCTGCATCAAACTAGGGGAATGTTTGATTTCTTGGAAATCCAAAAAATAAACTACTGTTGCTAGATCTTCTGTGGAAGTCGAATATAGAAGTATGGCAATCTCAACAACAGAAATTGTTTAGTTGAAGGGAATTTTACAGGAACTTAAAGTAAAGCTTGAACAACCAGCTATGTTATATAATGATAGCAAGGCAGGACTACAAATAGCAGCAAATCTCGTGTTTCATGAAAGAACAAAGTACATTGAAATAGACTGTCACTTTATTTGGGAGAAGATTTGGGTTAATCAAAACGCAACATGTGAGCTCGGATGAACAATTGGTTAAGTTGGGGATGAAAATTATTTTTCAGCCTCCAACTTGAGGGGGAGTGTAAAGATTAGTTGTAACTGCTGTTAGTTGTAGCCAGTTATTTTGTCATTGAATTAGTTAGATCAATAACGATGATGTATATATATGTATTGATTATGTTATTCAATATACATGAGGAAATATTCATACACGTGTATCCATTATTCTACAGGTTAGGGTTAGAAATTTAAGATTTGAGTTTTATAGTTTAAATATTCATGCTTGTGTAAAATAAATTTTACATAGTATGTGCATCAAAGTTTTATCCATAAAATATATTTGTACTATACATTATCTGTAACACCCGGCCTTTATATATATATATATATATATATATATATATATAATATGGTAAAAGGGGATTTTAGTTTAAAAAAAGGGAAAGGTGCTGTTGGTTATGAGAATCGAACCCACAACTAGTGGTATTTAGGCTATGTTAGCTAGACAACCAAGATAAGTAGCTCCTGGTAATTAAGATTGCCCATTTAACTTTTAAGTCATACCTATCGGGTATGCCTAAATTAAATAAAACTGAAGAGACTCCACAACTGCCTTAACGCATGGATCTGGAAATATCCAGATATATTTTCCCCAACTCTCCATTTACCCAAAAATTCGGCCAACTCTTCGGTCAGCACCACCATTCATCGGTGACGCTCACCGCTAATCACAAAACTTTTCCCGTTCTCATCCGAACCCAACCCCTTGGCCACTCGCCGTTTAGTGCCGTCGTTCACCATGAAATTAGAGTCGAAGGTCTGTCGAAATCAAGGGTTGATAACCTTTCGGTTATCTACTGAATCTGGTTGCTACCGTCGTCCGGTCGTGACACCGAGGTCACAGCCGTGATCAGCAGTCAAGGCGGCCAAAACCTCTCAAACCGATCGCCATTCCAACATCGGGAGAGGTTTCGCCGGAGTTCAACCAGTTTTGGGTAAGATAGGTAAGTTAAGGTTGGTTTTTGGAGATTTTGGTTTAAATCTGGGTTAACGGTTTTAGTAGATGAAAAATCCGGCCGAAAATATGCATTTCGGTGCATTTTCGGGCCGTGAAAGACTGCGCGAGTCCTACGCGCCGACCAAGACGATTTTCGACTGTCGTGATCAGTTCGCTTGTAAACCGGTCCAGTCCAGTCCGGTCTAACCCAGTTTAACCCGGTTTGGTTTGATCCGAATCGGTCTAGCCGTCCGACCAGACCCGTTAACCGAGTCAACCCAGTGAGTTAAACTTGTCCAATTAACTCATTGAGTCAACCTAATCGAGTTAACTCAGTGAGTCAACTCGCCTGAGTCAAACTATTGACTATTGACCGCTGACATCAGTGTTGACTGCTGATGTCAACATTGACTGTTGACCGTTGATTGATGACGTCGGCGTTGACTTTGACCGCTGACGTCAGCGTTGACCGAAAAGTCAACTTTTTATGAGAAGCCTTATTTTATGTTTTTCGACGTCCTGAATCCATTTTTGAAGTTAGTTTTGTGAAACTAACCTGAAAGCCTCCAAATTAGACCGTGAACCCGAACTTGAGTTTGTATTTAATTATTCAGTTAAAGTGAATTATGAATAAGGATTGATTATCATGACTAAAATGAGTGAGAGAATTAATAATATGAACTTGGTCGAATTAGAAAATGACCAAAATGTCCTCGAGTTTTGAAATTTCTAGATTAACTAAAATGACGAATATGCCCTCGAGTCCTAAAATAAATGGATAGCTTGAAATGATTTTCTGAACAGATAGTGATGCATTTTATTGAAACATTATATGTATATATGTATGACTAGATAGTTTACTGAAATGCATACCTGTAAAATGATTCTGATCTGCATAGACTGTTTTAATTGGGGTTACTGGGAAAGTGATTGGAGATCCTCATGTACAACCCTGATCCAATTGTGCCTCCAGATAGGCTTTGTGCCTCCAGTTAGGCCTCTTACGCCTTCGGGCCTAGGACCAGCCTCCAGATAGACTTTCTATGCCTTCGGGCTTAGGACTAGCCTCTAGTTATAGGCAAATTACTTTTTAATGTATTTTTAAGGATTTTTTCTGTTTTTACTGCGGGTCACTCTGGTGACCCAAATGTGACCTCCTAGACTAGGAGTATCGCATAGGCGGGTTTAGAGGGTTACATTTAGTGGTATCAGAGCTTAGAGTTGTGTCATTCTGGGTAGATCGGTCGATCGTCTGTTCTAGAGTGTCTGGTATGTGCATGCCCCTAAATCATAACCGTACTCCATTGAGCCAGGACTCCGATGTTAAATCATTTCATATAATAAATGTATTTAAGCCATCTGTCCTTTATAGAACTCTGCTGGTAAAGGATGCCTATGATGTCTGTCTATGTTTTAGATTCACATGATGAATCTGAATGAGATAAGAATCTGAAATGGTTGACGCATGGGAAAATTTATGGTTTGGTTCAAGTATGAAAATGAATGAATAAGTTTGTGAAGTGTGAGGTATGATGGGATATCTTGGGGTATCAAGTCAGACTGAAATGCTGAGGACACTACCAGATTGATATGTGACCGTCTGGGAAGTCTCGAGAACAAGTATGCTCTGATAGTTAAGTTCCAGTTGAAGAATAGACGAAAGAACAGTCTCTGTATTCCTTCGACTCTGATAAATTTCGAGGACGAAATTTCTTTGAGGGGGGAAGAGTTGTAACACCCATCCTTTATATATATATATATATGGTAAAAGGTGATTTTAGTTAAAAAAAAGGGAAAGGGACTGCTGAATATGGGAATCGAACCCACAACCAGCGGTATTTAGGCTGTGTTACCCAGTTAACCGAGCTAAGTAGTTTCTGGTGATTAAGATTACCCATTTAACTTTTAAGTCATACCTATCGGTTATGCCTAAATTAAATAAAACTAAAGAGACTCCCCAACTGCCTTAATGCATGGATATGGAAATATCCAGATATATTTCCCCAACACTCCATATACCCAAAAATCCGGCCAACTCTTCGATGATCACCACCGTTCATCGGTGACGCTCACCGCCGGTCACAAAACTTTTCCCGTTCTCGTGCAAACCCAACCCCGTTGGCCACTCGCCGTTTAGTGCTGCCGTTCGCCATGAAATTAGAGTCGAAGGTCCATCGAAATCAAAGGTTTATAACCTTTTGGTTATCCACCAAATCTGGTTGCTACCGTCGTTTGGTCGTGACACCGAGGTCATAGCCGTGACCAGTAGCTCAAGGCGGCCAAAACCCCTCAAACTGATCGCCATTCCAACATCGGGAGAGGTTTCACCGGAGTCCGACTAGTTTTAGGTAAGATCGATAAGTTAAGGTTGGTTTTTGGAGATTTTGGTTTAAATCTGGGTTAATGGTTATAGTAGATGAAACATCCGGCTGAAAATATGCATTTCGATGCATTTTCGGGCTGTGAAAGGCCGTGCGTGAGTCCTACGCACCGGCCAAGGCAATTTCTGGCCACCGTGACCAGTTCGCTTGTAAACCGGTCCAATCTACTCCAGTCCAGTCTGATCTAACCCGGTTCAACCTGGTTTGGTTCGATCCAAATCGGTTTAGCCGTCCGACCCAACCCGTTCAGCCTGACCCTTCCGACCTTACCCGTTAACCGAGTCAACTTAGTGAGTTAAACTGGTCCTGTTAACTCATTGAGTCAACTTGGTCGAGTTAACTCAGTGAGTCAACTTGCTTGAGTCAAACTGTTGACTGTTGACATCAGCGTTAACTGTTGACCGTTGATTGATGGCGTCAACGTTGTCTTTGACCAAAAAGTCAACTTTTTATGAGAAACCTTGTTTTATGTTTTTCGACGTCCTGAATCCATTTTTGAAGTTAGTTTTGTGAAATTCGAACCTGAAAGCCTCCAAATTGGATCGTGAACCCGAACTTGAGTTTGTATTTAATTATTCAGTTAAAGTGAATTGTGAATAAGGATTGATTATAATGACTAAAATGAGTGAGAGAATTAATAATACGAACTTGGTCGAATTAGAAAATGACCAAAATGTCCTCGAGTTTTGAAATTTCTAGATTAACTAAAATGATGAATATGCCCTCGAATCCTAAAATAAATGTATAGTTTGAAATGATTTTCTGAACAGATAGTGATGCATTTTATTGAAACATTATATGTATATATGTATGACTAGATAGTTTACTGAAACGCATACCTGTAAAATGACTTCTGATATTACTGATCTGTATAGACTATTTTAATTGGGGTTACTGGGAAAGTGATTGGAGATCCTCAGGTACAGCCCTGATCCAACTGTGCCTCCAGATAGGCTTTGTGCCTCCAGTTATGCCTCCTACGTCTTCGGGCCTAAGACCAGCCTCCAGATATGCCTTCAGGCTTAGGACTAGCCTGCAGTTATAGGGAAATTACTTTTTAATGTATTTTTAAGGATTTTCTTCTATTTTTACTGTGGGTCACTCCGGTGACACGAATGTGACCCTAAACTAAGAGTATTACAGAGGCGACTTTAGGGGGTTACATTACCGTTGATATTAATTGGGTTATTGTATTTGCTACAGTTAGGAAGAAAAAGTTATGCGTACTTGAGAATTTTTCGAGTGGTGTAAGTAGAAAAGATATGTCGTTATCTTTGAAAGATACAAATTCAGGATGAGTCTAGAGTAAACGTCATGTACCGATGTGTATCACTAATCATATGCACTGATATGCACCATTAACTATTTTAATAACTTTTGAAATCATGGGAATCTAAAACATGATTATTCCTTTTTTAGAATAAAATGTGCTAAAAAAATTTATGCCACTTTTTTCAGATTTTTTTATTTTTAATTCAAAAAGAATAAAGTTAATATAATAAAAAAGTGGACAGAAAATTAAAAAATATCTGAAAAATAACATATTTTATTTTAAAAGAAGGAAAATCATGTTTTAGGTCCCGTGATGTCAAAAGTCATTAAAATAATTAATGATACATATCAGTACATATGATTAGTGGTACATATCGGTACAAGACGTTTACTCTAGAATTTTCCCTGGATTCAAGCAACTTGTCTTATCAAATGGTTAAGAAAAAATGGACAAATACTACCATAAGATCAGTATAAATGCAATTATTTTAGTTAATTTTTAATATAATGATGATAATAAGATTAATTATTGAAGTAGTAAGCGTTGAGATAATTTTTTTGATATAACAATTTAAGTTTTTGGACTTATTCGAATATTACAAAAAAAATTCAAAGTCTGTTTAACTTGAAAAATATGTTTAAAATGTTTTTGACTTATACAAATATTTTCAATATTCTCATGTGTCAAAAACAATCTTTTAGTACAAGTACCAAACCCTCGATACGAAAAATAAGCCTACCGTACCGGTACGGCTATGTCGCGTACCAGTACACAATGTTTTCCGAAATTCTAGAAAGGCCAGTCAGTATCGATATTGACTAGATAGTAGGGGTGTTCATTTTCGGATAGCAGATTCGATGATTTGAAAGATCAAATATTCAAAATTTCGGATCGGTAAAATAACGATTCATATTGCATTTATGAAATTTTCGGGTTATCGAATATAAAAAGCAACAAATTGATAAATATAACAAGGTTTACATCTATGGAAATTTTGGTTTTTTGAATTTTCGGATATAACAAGCATCAAATTGCAAAATATAACAAGATTAATATTTATAAAGTTTTAAATTTTTAGATATTAAGATAATCTAAAATTTGAAATATTGCGATCCATATATGATTCGGAAAATGAAAAACTGGATCAGATATCCGATCTAAAAATAAAAATCGGATTGAATAACCTAATTTTCAGATTGAATCAGTATGATCGAATATTTTTATACACCCCTACTAGTTAGTACCGATACCCTATAGAGCATACTGATACCCTGAGTGTAATATCCCAAAATTTGGCTAGTGACTAAAATGAAAATTTTGAAAGTTTGGTGACCAAAGTATAAACTTTGGAAAAGTTTAGGGACTAAATTGTAATTTCTAAAAGTTATGTATTTTAGTCCCATAAATGAATAGTTCACCCCAAGAATGATGCTTTCGTGTTACTCAGATTTTTCGTACGGAGTTTGTATTAGTGGCTATAAAGCGATAAAGTTTAGAAAAATATTCGGATAATCGGATCGAATCAGATATTCAAGATATTATGGATGATAAGGCAAGGTTAAAAATGTCATTTCCATGTCTTTAAATGGTAGGATTTAACATGGACCATTGGATTAAAGTAGATTTTCCATGTTAAATATGAGCCGTTGGATGAAAAATTGCAAGATGGTAATTTTGGAAAATTCTAAGGGCAAAGTTGGTAATCACTAACTAATTGGTTTATTTTTGACCCTTGGATGAGTAGGTAGACATGTGGCAAGATATGAAGCATTGGATTAAAAGGGCAAATTGGTCATTTTATTATAAAAGAGATTTTTATTTGGATTTTTAAATTAGATGACAAATGGCGAAATTTGAAACAAATGAAAATTCAAGATTTTTCTCCATCATCTCCTCTTGTTCAAAACCCTCTCCCAAGGTAAGAGAAAATTTTATTTTTTATTTTCAAGTTTATTTGGTTGGATTTTGGATGAAAGCATGAAATATGAAGTTGATCTCCATGAAATTCTCTATCTTTTGGTACCATTTATTCATGATTTCCTTGATCAAAACCTTAGTTTTATGATTTTGATGGATGAAGGGGATGTTTAAATATGATGATTTAAAATTAGATTTTTATGAAGTTGTTGTAGAATCATATCCAAGCTTATATTATGATTGAAACTACTTGAAAGTAGTTAAATCCTAATTTGTTTAAAGTTAGGGTTTTGATGTGAAGTTGAATTTGAATTGATTTTGATATGGAAATAATTGTAGAAGCTTGGAAATAAAGTTTAGAAGTTGAATTCATTCTTGAATCAAGTTGGAAAATTTGGAAAAAATGACTCTTCATATTTGGCCTATTGGGGAAATATTAGAGAAAATTATGGAAAAAATTCCTAAGGCTAGAAATGATGTGAGAATGATTTTACAAGGCTTAGAATGTTGTTTGGATCAATTTGGAAGTTTTCAAAGTGTTGAGGACTAAATGGCATATTAAGGAAAAATTGAGAATGATATGGAAAATGATTAGAAATTAATGTGTTAAGCTTGAATGTATTCTTAGAATACTTGAATATGTTGTCTAATGATTGAATTTGAAGTTTAATGGCAAGGGACCATTTTGAATAATTTGGAAAGTTGAGGTGAATTCTAAAAGAATTCATTTTATGGTTATATTATGAGATTCGAGAATGTCTTGTGAATTTGTGATGGATATGAATAATAAAGGATTTTTAGGAATTTTATTCCTAATATGTGCTTATGTTAGAATGATACTTACATACTCTTTGAAATATATATGTTTGGTAAATGATGATTTTATATATCGTGAACATGATCAAGATCGTATTACGAGCAAGTTTAAAGACAAGGAAAAAGTTCAAGAGTAAAGCTAAAAGCAATAGTAAGGTTTACTAGGGGGCATCAGGTGAGTGCAATGTATACATAACATGATACATGGATGTTTTATACATCATTGGGAAGACTTGCGATAAGTCTACCTACTTTATAAATTAAGATGAATATTAATGCATGGATCACTAGTTATATATGATCTTATACTATGAATGTTATTTCGGGTATGAACAGCCTAATGTTAAATTATATTGATATACATTGCCATGAATGGAATAAATACAGAAATTATGCCCAAATAAGTCATTGAGGGACAAGGTATAATTGGCATGCCATAGAGTCCAGCAGCACGCTGTATATTCGGTTATCCAGTTTAGCAATATAGTGTATATAAAGGACACTTAGTGCATATGGAGGGCACGACCTTATGTGTATTGTGGTGGGCACGACCTTATGTGTATTAGCACTTAGGTGCATATTTGACTCGATTACTCAGGGTCCTCATAGGTTTATATTTGGGCTATGATATTGGTAAATAATTGATAAATGGGTGAAAGAGTTTATAAACTCTTAAAGTTATGGCAAGTATATTAGTAAGAAAGTTATATTCGGTTTATATTATGTTGATATATGACTAACATAATGGTAAGACGCATTTAGTGATTCAAAATGCATGAATATGGTTACATGTTATTAGTTAAAGTTATGTTATATTGCACTGGATATTATTATTGCCTCACTAAGTATATACTTAGCGTGTGATGGTTTTCACGCGTAGGTAAAAAGCAGAAACGAGAATAAGGAGATGGCATCCTACTTATTTAGAATACAATCACGGTATCAGTAATAACATCTTTTGATGTGTTTTGATGTTTCTAGATGGCATGTATATGTTAAAATTAGTCGGTTATATACTAGTTTATATATGGTTTGTAATAACATATAAACTAGTTTATGTTTATACTAGTTGGTGAGTAAGTTTATTAAATTAAAAATCGGGTAATGACTAGAAAAGGTTAAATAGAGTAATCGGGTAGATCTTTATTTTAGGCAGTTATATTCCATATATATCATAGATAAAAATTGTTAAGTTTCTGCCTGAAATCAGACCTAATTCGATGGGACAAAATTTTGAAATATGATTCTACGCGATAAACAGTAAAATGGATAATTTATAATTTTCCTTATAAATATTATTGGAATACATTGGTATATTCTTTATGTGATACTCTAATTGGTAATGGGCATAGAATACTGGTTAGGGTGTTACACCGAGTGCCGATACTCAGCTGCGCGTACCGATACTCTTTGTCATATTTGCAATGACTCTTTCTATCTGAAGCAGATATCGATACGACAAGACGCGTACTGATACCTACTGTACTAGAAGTGCATTTATGGCTAAAAATTGACCCTCCAACGGCTCCAACCTTTCTCAACTGTCATAAATGACTAGATTCACATTGCAAACTATAAAAGCATGCCATGGTCACTTGAAGATGATTAGAGAATACATCCAAACTTAATGATCAAGGGAAATATTCTTTAAGTCTTTATTTCTTCATTTCTCTTGTATATAGTGTATAGAGAGTGCTTTAATTGTATATCTTCTTTACTCTTTCTAGTGAGCTTAATTTTTGTAAATACCCACCTTGTGAGGTATTTATTTTTACCAAACAAACCTTGAAAAATCGAGAGGCTCTAGATTAGCCTTAGATAAACTCTAAAATATTGTGCAAAATTATCTATCTTTTTTCGATTTTTGCCAATTGAGACCAATTCAACACCTCTAAGTGGTAATTCGATTGACGGTAATCAAGCTCAAAATTAATGACAGAATATTTCTGGATTCATTAATATTAATTATAGTGGGTAGGGGATAACAAAATATACAGATCAAAGATGTTAGGATATATATATATAGTTTTAAATTATTTTAATGCTATAAATATATTCTAAATATGTTAAAATATATTTTTATTAATAAAATAATAATACATAGTATAATCTTTTTCTTTATTTTTATTGACATAATTATTTACTGTTTATTTTAATAAATATTTACATCACTACACAAGTTTAATTATAATTGTTTTATAAATTTTTTCAATGATATTAACGAAATAAAAATTTAATAATCATTTTATGTCTTTATATAAATGTTTAATTGATTATCTCATAAGTCAACAACATCTAGAGCAAGTGGTTAAAGATTTCAGTTGACACCCTCTCTACCCCTAAATTGTGGGTTCGAAACTCATTAGGAGCAAATTCCCCTTCCCCTAGGTAAAAATTGTTCAAAAAAATGATTATCTCATAAGTTTGCTTCAGAAATAAATTAAAAAAAAAGATTGTGTTAAAACGTACTAAAAGGATAAAATAAATTCACAATTTAAACCAAGTTGAAGCAGTTTGAGCTTCAAAATAAAATCTAAGTTGAGCTTGTTCAATCTCACCTCAGTGGTGTCATCCAAACACTCAATGCTCAGTTGTATTTTTTTATTCAAGGCATAAAAAACACCCTTAAACTTAATAATTTCAATCAAATTAGCCCATAAATTTTATTTTGGGTCAAATTGACTCCTAAACTTGACAAGTTTATACAAGTTGATCCTTAACTTTTTTAATGTTAAATTAGCCCCAACACTTGATAAGTTTCTATAAAAAGTTCAGGGGTCACTTTGATCCAACTTATCAAGTTCATGGTCTAATTTAACCAAAAAGTTGAGGGGCTAATTTGGTTAAATTTGTCGAGTTTAGGGGCCACTATGACCCCAAAAATTTAAGGATCAATTTAACAAAACTTATAAAGTTAAAGGATCATTTTCTGTTTTGATTTTATTTAATGTAAAACATAACTTCATTCGCATTCTAGGAAAGTCTTGATATTGAACATAGTAAAACTTATAATTC
This sequence comes from Hibiscus mutabilis, assembly GCA_019671005.1. Classification (NCBI taxonomy): domain Eukaryota; kingdom Viridiplantae; phylum Streptophyta; class Magnoliopsida; order Malvales; family Malvaceae; genus Hibiscus; species Hibiscus mutabilis. Next base: position 25,274,782 of record CM033741.1, on the reverse strand, counting down.
CAACTCTTGACAAATGAATAAGCACTGGAAGATGGAATATAACATTCGTGAAAATTGGACAAAGCGAAAAACAGTACTACGTCGCTGTATTGCGTATGCAGCAACAGCTTACAAAGAAACATGTCTTTTTATGAAAATTCTATGCTGTCTTTTTTGCCAAAAGCTATGATATCATCAAACTGCAAAAATCCATTAACTTTTATATTCTATGCATCTAGAGAGTGTTTTTTTAATATACAGTATCAGGGAGAGACATTAAAAACCTTCATAATAATTAAAATGTAATTGTAGTTTCTTTTCCATTCACATCGGTTATAATAGAAATCTTCTGTCCCTTTTTTAGTTTTTTTATTATCTCCAATATTAAAAAATAAGATTTAGGGTTTAGAGTTTATGAGAAAAGATCTAGTTTTTAGTGTTTAAAGTCTAATATTTTTTGGGATTATATTTGAGACGCAAGGTTAAATTTTTTAGTGTTTGAGCATAGATAGTGGTAGCAAAAAGAAACAAATAATTTTTATTTCATTGGTCAATTAGTACTCCTTCGCTCTTAATTATTTTTATCACTTTTATGTTTTTATTTTTTTTATCCTTCAACCTTTAAAAAGAACTCAATTTTAAAATCAAAATTTTCATTTCCACCGTTTTATATGTCAATATTTATGAAAGTTTTGATTTCCTAAAATTATGTTCGTAGTAAACATGACCAAATTATTAGGACAAAGCGAATAGTATTCGGAATCACAAATATTTACAAATAATCAATTCAATTCTAGTTCAAATCATACACGAATGAAAAATTAAAAAAAAAACTTAAATTAATCCAATCCAATATTAACTTCTCCACCAATTTACGGTTAAAAGAAATGAATAAAAACTCTCATTAGAATCAATTTCTTTTGGCTGTTACATTGCTTTTATTATTTCCTTTTCTGTCATTCCAAACACCAAGAAGAAAGAAAGAAGGAAAGAAAGAACCCATGCATAATTATGCAGCATTTTCTCAAGCTCATGACCAATTAATAAATTTAAAAAAAGCCAAAAAGAAAACCACACTTTTTCCATTCACCCCCACCGCCATTAATAATTTATAGAGCTGAAGGGAAAGAAGAAAGTGTGGTTCCCATATTTGATGATGAAGATGGTGTTTCCACACCAATTTGTCCTTCAATAGTATTATCCCACATCACAAAGTTGGAACATTGCTGGGATTCAACCCACTCATTCAACTCCTGCTGCTGCCTCCGTAATCTCTCCATTGCTATTTCTCCACCTTCCTCCTCCAAGTTAGTACCAGATTGAACTTCAATAGGCACCATGTTTTACATGATATCGATCGATGGCAGCAAATAATTGTTTGTTTCGACCGCGAAAGAAGTTGAAGGAAGAAATGGTTGAACTTGAAGCTGGTTGAGATTATTCCAACTGGTCTCAGTGTTTAAATGAGCCGAGTCTTGAAGAACCCCATCAAGTGGTGTAATTGTGTCAAACATAAATAATGGTGTTTGAGATGAGAATAGGGTTTCTTGAGTAGGGATTGCCCTTGTTGTGGCCAAGTTCCGGTTTATCAATTCTAATTGATTTGAACCATAATTTATCTGGGAAGTTTCAATGCTTGGAGTTGTAGCAGTGTTCGTTGGTGGAGCTGAAGTCTTTTGTATCTTCTTCTTGATCCATGAATTCCAGTAGTTTTTTATCTCATTAACTGTTCTTCCAGGCAAGTGACTTGCAATGTGCGCCCATCTACAACAAAAAAATGCAGTAAAGATTACTAATACGAAACATTAATGAATAAATTGGAGTGAAAATGGGAGAAATAAACATGTGATTTTCCAGCTGAAAACTTGTGTTTCAACATCATGATGTCGCCCTTTTAACGCCCTTTGAATTGCTGGTGAAAGCTGCTTTAGCAACTACTTAAACAATAATCATGGAAAGCTTTTTACTTAATTAAAAAAAAACTTGAAATCTACCGTTAGTAGTATATTTTCATGATCTTTAAGAATTTCAGAGAGACAAACAAGTCATAATTTATGCGGATTTATAAAGGAAAAAAAGTGAAATGAACCTGTTTCCTACAACCCCATGGAGGCTAATAATCAGCTCCTCTTCCTCAGGAGTAAACCTCCCTCTTCTGATATCAGGCCTCAGATAATTAATCCATCTCAGCCGACAACTTTTCCCACATCTCTGAAGACCTAAAACAAAGATGAAAAACGCAGTGCAAGCATTACAACACTCATCAATTAGAATATATATATATATAAAGCAGTGAATCACCTGCTTTCTCAGGGATTTCAGTCCAACACCCATAGCCATGAGTGGTGATGAATCGAATGAGTTTTTCATCTTCCTCAGGGGACCAAAGGCCTCTCTTAACCTTTTGTTGATTGCAGCATGAATGGTGACCCATCATGTATAAGTTAAGTCCGAGGAAAACACTTCCCTTCTCCTTTCTAGTATCGCCTGATTTCTCCTTCTTTTGCTTGCTTAAAACTGATCAAAATTGAGAGAAAATGATAATAAAAAAAGAGTATAGTTCTTGAGATTTGCAGGAAGTGCCCCATTTAAAAGTATGGGGAAGAAGTACAAAATGATGATATGCCGACATTGAAACCAGATGGGGTCCGCTATTCAAAGGGGGTTCCCAAAATATTTTTTCATCTAACCCTAAAAAGATATTTCATCGGCTTCTATTCCCCCAGTGAAAAGAGAGCTACCATTTTCTACGTAGAGTTGTATTACGTAATCCATATAACCATGTTCACTATATTCTCACGTACCCTTCATTCAAAATCTTTCGTTTGTTTGTTCCCCCACTCTTTTCCTTCTTCTATTCTATCACTATTGTCTTAAGATTTCCCATGAACGACTGTTTATAATCCATTAAAATTAAAAACTCAAGGGGTAATTTAGTCCCTATAGTAGTTTTAAGCCAGTAGTATTGCCCTCCTTTTTAATTGCATCAAGATAGCTCTTGTAGCATTTCAAAATCTGCAATATTGTTCATCCTTTTTACTTTCATCAATTTAATCATCGAATTCTTGAATTATATCAATCCCGTTCTTTAACTATCATTTGACTGACAGAGCTGTTAAATTTTATGCATGTGGTTGTTATGTGCTTCCATATCATTCGTTAATGCCAGCTATCTAGCAATATCGATGATAACTGGTCATTTTTGATAACCTGATAATACAAATGAAGAGTTTTATAATTAATTAATTAATTATTTTAAAATTATAGTTTTTTTAAATTCCACGTCAATTATACTCCCACGTCATCAAATTGACTAGTCATCGTTTTATTCGAGGCTCTTAAAAGAATCCTATTGAAGGGCATTAATTTATTAATGACATATGGACATGCTAACTCAGACGTTGTGAATTATTTAACGATGAAGCACCTGACATGATAAACGACGATTGGTGATTATGATTCTGTTAGTCGACGGCAATTAAAGGATAAGATTGATGTAATTCAGAAGTTTGAAGGCTAAATTAATGAAATTAAAAAAAGATAAAAAGAAATGAATTTATGAGAGTTTCTCAGACTTGGCTATAGTGATAGCTGCTATTAGGCCTGTAAATGAACCGATCGAACACGTACGAGGGTGTGTTCATGTTCGTTTAACTTTAACTGAACAAATGAACGAACACGAACATAAACGAAAAAAATTTTCTTGTTTGTGTTTGTTCATTAAGGAATGTAGCTTGTTCGTGTTCGTTCATGTTCGTTCGTTAAAATGATAAACGAACACAAATAAACATAAACGAACACAAAAAAACATATATAATGTGTTAAATATTTAATATTTTGGGTTAGTTCGATTAATTCAATTAATTAACCGATTTTAAACTGAATTAATCGATAATTGAAATTTGAAAAAACTCTTAATCATTAGTCAAAACCTAAAATTATCTAATAGATTAACCAATTTTGTTTTGGTTCAGTCTGTTAGTTCGGTTTAACCGAACAATGAACACCCCTATACATATGTTAATAAATTTAAATGAACATAAACGAACAAACATAAACGAACGAATTACCGAACGTTCATGGACATAAATGAACGAAGAAGCCCTTTTTTTTTCTTGTTCGTCCATTTAATTAAACAAACAAAAAATCTTGTTTATGTTCATTTAATAAATAAACGAACATAAATGAACTTCCCGTCGAACGGGTCACGAACGGTTCACTGGACGTTCAGTTCGTTTACTGCCCTAGTTGCTATTGTGAAAAGAATGGTATCTTTTTTATTTGATCTAAACAACCATATTCAACCAACTATAAATTTATATGTTAGCTAAACTCTCTAGATTGGTCTAAAAAATTTCATGTAACTACTTTAATGGTAATTATTAACAACATTATCAATTTGGACTTTTAGTAATATTGTAAAAGTAGATGATTAAATTATGTCAAAATAAAACAGAATATTGAATTCGAATATCAGCATAACAGAAGGATAAAAACCATAATATAACCTAATTATGATGATATTTAAAAGAAATAATTTGTTGAGATTAATACTAATGCAACCAACTAAATTATGCCCAGAAAAGAGGGTCACTGACAGTTTTGTGAATCCTGAGAAAGGTTTCGAGATGCTTGCTGTTGGCGTAGGCCACCTTCTAATAATAATAAAAAAGCTGAAATGACATAATTTTACTATTAACCATCTTGGTCTTCACTATTTGCATTATGCAAATTTTATACCATTTTCTTTATAGATTGCCCTTTTTTTTTGGGGGGGGGGCGTCTTTTGCTTTATAATTTTTGATAAATACATATAACAAATGTAATTTGATGCTAAACTTCTTAAAGTTTAATTCTTTATAATCATTTTTTCTTTAATATTTTCATCCAATGTATGATTGTTCGTCCGACTACATTTTTTTGCAAAAATTTCAACGTTATGAACCCGGTTAAAATCTCATCAACAATTACCTCTTAAAAAATAAATTCTAAATGGGATTTCTTCAAATATAAGAATTACAAGGCAAAACTCCTCTATAAAGAAACCCATTAATTTAAAAGAAAAAAGAAGGTCATAGATTAATTACAGCAAATTATACTATGTACAAATCGAGAGTAATTGATTTCATAAGCTGATAAAATGTTTATCGAAAAGTCCAACTTATAAGACCGTTTATGAAGAATGCAGACATAGAGAGATGTTGAAATACAAAGTTAATATATAATAATAAGATAAAAGGGAATGATTGTAATACAAGACTCTCATTCAGTTATGAGACAACTTGAGAGGCTATGAAAATGAAATCACTTAATTTTGATTTTTCTTCATACTTGGTTAATTATGGGACAATACTTATATATCACCCACTATTCGAAGACATGACCTCATTTCTAATTCTAATTTATTATCATTACAGTTTTTTTTCTTTATTAATTCTTCCATTGCATCACGTAACCCATGAAATTCCATGTCACCTATATATAATAATCTCAGACCAAACTTAATTTTGTTTTCTGCATTAATTGCTGCATTGAATGGAGGAATAGAGAGAGAAAAAACAATAGTTTAGATATTTTATGCGGCTGTAGTTGGTGACGAAACTAAAAATTAAAATAAGGAGATAAAATATAATTAACGATTAAAAAAACAAAGAAAATGAATTGAAAATTGGAAGTTCAAATAGATACAAATTTCATTATACTTTTTAATAAAAGATTTCAGGAGGTACAACTCCCTACCTCCACACTGCTCCGTCCCTAAACGTAACTATCTAAAGATTGGGTAATTATCCGGACTTGTATGTTTGGTTTGTCTTGTACTATAAAGGTAGATACGCCAAGTACGTACGTAGCGTGTGTTGGGTCACGCCGGCACACCTTATGGCGTAGCAGAAAAAATATCCGGCGATCGCCACCAGAGATCCATGTACGAGGAACGAATTGTGGTGATTACTTGTTTAAAATTTAAAATTTTAAATTTGGAGGAAATAGATATCCAATCACAATTCCACGATGTTGATTCCTAAGCTGCAACGATAACGCTCCAGCCTCTACGTAGTTCACCCAGTTGAAACGAGCATATAAAACTCTCTAAACTATTTAGAGGGTTTTTCCAAAAAGCATTAATGACTACTAGATCTCTCATGCCTTTATATAGCATTTATAATCCTAATTCAACTCGTATTAGGATTTCAATATATATATATTAATATATATAATCCTAATTTAACTTTAATTAGAATTTCAATAATATATTAAATATATATAATTCAATTCAACTTAATTAGGATTTAAATAAATAAATATATATATATATTAATATATATAATCCTAATTCAACTTTAATTAGGATTTTAATATATATATATTAATTTAAATCAAATTATATTATTTATTTATTAAAAGAGTCATAATTACAATAATTATTTTTTAATATTTATCAAATAGTTAAATTATATATATCAAATATATATTAATTTAACTAAATTCATGTACAACAAATTTGTACATATATAATTCGTTTAATATATGTTCATTTCAACCGTGGGTGTGACCCTGTAGGTTCTTTGTAACGTTAGTAGTAAATATTAGAACATTTCTAATATTACAAACAATGAGTGACATCTAGCAATATGTCATTGTCGCCTAAGTTACAAGAAATCATGATTTGACATAACCTCTTCGTGATTAACTCTTTTCATGTATTACATCCTTTTGTCCTTATATCTAGATTGGACAAAAGTCAAGGAATAGTCACACTTGTATAGTCCATCTAATATTTCTTGATATCTTGAGTAGACTATTATAAATGAATAACTATGATATCTCATATCAACTTATTTGAGCATGACCATGCATTTCTAGTCTCATTCAATTAAGTGGCCTATGATATTACTCCTATTATGTAGGAGGGACAAATTTTATCTTGATCAACCATATCCCGCTACATAGAATGTAACATATCCAATATCAGTCTTTATAGTGTAGTCAGTTACGAAACAATTTAACTGTATCAAAATATGTCCATCGCGTTGTTGAAATAATGATGATCTCAAGTCTGAGGATCATACATGTAGTTATCCCTATGAGCAATGTTGTGACTGTCACATAATAATCCAAGAAACATGCTCATAGCTGGTAAGTCCAGTATGTCGTTCTCTAACACATACTTTTGTATTGATTTTGACATCTCCATGTCAATGACAACACTTTGTCATCAATCAACTGCATATTAGTCTTAATGCATTATTGTTGTCCATGCCCACAATAATACTCGAGTAAGGACATTTATGAATAATCATATTATTCTAAGGTCTTTATTATAATTCAGTTTATTTATGCACGTAGAATTATAACTGAAAATAATAATGGCAATGTCTTTTATGAATAAACAAGGTAAAAACAAATGTCATTTACAATCATCTTATGATTGGTTTTTGGGCATACTCTAACAATTTTCCACTAGCACTAAGACCAATCACTCATGTATCTAATACCAAGTGACTTAGTGTGATGATCATGTTTATGTTGCGTCAGAAGCTTTGTCAGTGGATTGACAATGTTATCATCTGTTGGTACTCTACATATTTCCACATCTCCTCGATCTATAATTTCTCGAATGAGATGATAATGCCTAAGTATGTGTTTGGATCGTTGGTGAGATCTGGGTTCTTTTGCTTGTGCGATTGCTCCGTTGTTATTACAACGTAGATCTGTAGCATTCAATATGCTCGGCACAACCCTTAGTTCAAATATAAACTTTTTGATCCAAACACCCTCTTTTGTAGCATCGCATGCTATAATATACTCGGCTTCTGTTGTAGAATCAACTACTGTAACTTTCTTTGAACCTTTTTCAGCTCACAACGCCTCCATTAAGGCAAAACACAAAACCTGATTACGATCGTGAATCATCCTTCTTGATTTGAAAGCTGACATCAGTATAACCTTTTATTTTTAGCTCCTCCTCACCTCCATATATAAGAAATGTACCTTTAGTTCTTCTTAAGTACTTAAGGATGTTTTTAACTGCGACCCAATGACCTTCATCGGGATCTACCTGGTACCAACCTGTCATACTTAAAGCGTATGATACATCTGGATGAGTATAGAACATGGCATACATGATAGATCCAATTGCTGAAGCATATAGAATCTTACTCATGCGCTCTCTTTCTTGAGGTATGAAGGAGACATTTCCTTCGAGAGTGAAATACCATGTCTTATAGGTAAGAACCCTCTTTGGATTCTTCCATACTGAATATTTTCAGTACTTTATCTATGTATGTATTTTGACTCAGTCCTAGGAGTCGTCTCTATCTATCTCTATAGATCTTGACTCCTAATATGTATGCTGCTTCACCCAAGTCTTTCATGGAAAAACATTTTCCTAACCAAGTTTTTTTTAAAGACTATAAGCTAGGTATGCCATTTTCTATTATCAATATGTCATCCACATACAGTACCAAGAATATGACAGTGCTCCCACTAATTTTCTTGAAAACACATGGCTCATCCTCATTTTTGATAAAACCAAACTCTTTGATTGCATCGTTAAAATGAAGATTCCAATTTCGAGAAGCTTGCTTCAATCCATAAATGGACCTTTGTAGCTTGCATATTTTTTCTGACATCTTTTGGATCGACAAAACCTTTAGGTTGTATCATGTACACATCCTTATCTAGTTTTTCCATTAAGGAAAGTGATTTTAACATCCAATTTCCATATCTCATAATCATAAAATACAGCTATCACAAGTAAGATCCGGATGGATTTAAACAGAGCAACAAGAGAAAAGGTTTCATCATTGTCTAAACCATGAATTTGACGAAAACCCTTAGCGACTAATCGCCCTTTGCATGTTTGTACATTACCATCCATGCCAATTTTCTTTTTGAAAACCCATTTGCACCTTATTGGCTTAACCCCTAGAGGTGGGTCAACCATGATTCCAAACTTGGTTTTCTGACATGGAATTCATCTCAAATTTTACGGCCTCTAGCCATTTCTCAGAGTCTGGGCCTGTCACTGCTTCTTGATAAGTCCTAGGTTCATCTTGATCCATGAAGAGAACATCACCATACAACGTGACAAGAAATCTATATTTCTCAGGAGCATTGAGTTTTCTCAAGGATCTTCACAGTTATTGTGTTTCCCAAATAGTTAAATGTTCCTCAACAACTTGTAGAACTTGTTGTTGTTCAATCTCTGGTTCAAAGATTTATGGTTGATCTCGAATTTCATTGAGTTCAATATTTCTCTCACTTCCTTTTTTGAAAACAAATTCTCTTTCTAGTAAGATTCATGTTCGAGCAACAAACACTTTGTTCTAAGCAGAATTGAAGAAATAATATCCTTTAGTTTCTTTAGGATAACCTACAAAATTACATTTATGAGATTTTGGTTCGATCTTTGTAGACATCTGATGTTTAACATAAGCTTCGCATCCCCACATTTTCATGAAAGACATACTAGGATGTTTCTAGTCCATATCTCATATGGTGTTTTTGAACTGATTTAGATAGAACATGATTTAGTGTGAAAGTCGTTATTTCTAGCGCATGTCCCCAAAAAGAAACTAGAAGATCAATGTGACTCATCATTGATCGAACCATGTCCAATAGTGTTCGATTTCTTATTTTGAAAACTCTATTCCATTGTGGAGTACCAAGAGGTGTAAGTTGTGAGACAATCCCACATTCCTTATGAAGGTCACCAAACTCTAAGCTTAAGTATTCTCCTTCTTGATCTGATCGAAGAGACTTAATGCTTTTTCCTAGTTGGTTATGTACTTATTTTTAAATTCCTTAAACTTTTCAAGGGCTTTAGATTTATGATGTTTTAGGTAAATGTACCCATATCTACTGAAGTCATCTGTGAAACTAATAAAGTATTAAAACCCTCATCTGGCTTGTATATTCATTGGTCCACATACATCACTATGTATTAATATCAAAAATCACTTGCTTGCTCACTTTTACCAATAAAAGGAGCTTTGGTCATCTTTCCAAATAAGCAAGGCTCGCATACATCAAATTGTTCGAAAACAATTGAATCTAAAAATCCATCTTTATGAAGTTTTAAAATGCATTTTTCACTTATGTGACCCAAGCAACAATACCAAAGATAAGTTTGATTAGAGTCATTTGTTTTTGATTTTTTGTATTTATGCTGTAAATGGAATTCTTTTGATCCAAAATATAGAGGCAATTTATTAATTGTGCCACACCATAGAAAACATTATCGAGATAAAAGAACAACAATTATTCTTAATAATTATCTCAAAACCAATCTTGTCTAAACAAGAAATTGAAATGATGTTTTTAGTCAAACTAGGCACAAAATAATAATCCTCTAAACATAAATTAATCTACTAGGAAACGATAAAGTATGTGTTTCTATAGCTAATGTAACAACTCTTGCTCCATCACCAACCCGTAGGTTCACATATTCTTTTCTCAGATTTCTACTATTTTGTAGTCCTTGTACAAATGTACAAATATGAGAACAACAATCGGTATTCAATACCCAAGAAGCAGATGTTGATAAATTAATATCAATAACATAAATATCTGAGGTAGATGCTCTGCTTTCATTTGCTTTCTTGATCTTTCAAGATAAATGGGGTAGTCCTTCTTCCAATGACGTGTCTTATTACAATGAAAACATTTTTCTTTTAGTGACATGTCAAGGAAGTTTGCGTCGTTCAACTTGTCATTCTCAAGGACCGATCGCAATGATAACGAATTTGTATTTGCTATAATAAGTCTACAACAATAAAATAAGATTTTTTTGAGTACGTTTACCAAGTTTGATTATAAAAGGACTTTATACTCCCACTAATTTTATTAAAATTAATAACCCTTAAATATCAATGTCAAAAATACTTTTCGTAAAGTTTATTTTAGTGGGTAAGGATCCAAAATTCACATTCTATTAAGTCAGCTTTGGCTTTTCTCTTAAGATTATGGTTTATCTAGGTAAGCAACATTTGCTAATTACATCTCATGTATCTCCTTCATTTGGTGAACAACTCTTGCTCATAATCATCTTATGATTATCCAAATAACTAGCCTTTAGGTTTCTAATCATATTAGAGTAACCTGGTTAAGTCTTTAACCAATATTACAACCAACGAATATCACTTCCCTATTCTTCGCATTTGGCCAAGATAGATACAAGTACCTCGCTTTAGCAGAACCACATTGTATCGATCTAGACTTTAACGAGTGTTAACATTGGGAAGTAATAAAAACTTAATATTTTATTGAGGGTTTTGTGAATATTATCTCACCATTTAACATTTGATCTTATCAATTAACTAGCATGCATCTCATACATTCATTTTATTATATACATGAAAAGCAGTAAATATGAATGCAATAGTTATAGCCCATATCCTAAGGTGGCCTGTCCCAAGCCAATGGGAGAACCAAAATATTCTAAGGATAAAATCACTTCTTAAGCATTTTTCTGTTGGCCCATACTTCTGTTCCTCTGGTCCATGCTTCTTCGTATAGATTACAATTTCAGAAACTCATTTTACATACGAGGGAATAAGATGAGAAAAGAATTACAATAGAAGTAGAGAAAGGCACGTCACACAGACCGTATTTATAAAACCTTATAAATAAAACTAAATGGGCTATTGGGCTATAACCATGTATTCCAAACACCGAGCATATCAAAACTAATAACTACGCAATTTGTTATTAAGGTCTTACCAGATTGTTCCTACATAGGGGTCAAGGAGCGGAGCCCCTTACGGGGGTCTGACGGCTGCGGGGCTGCCGGCAGGGTGCTGTTGACCGGTCAGCGACGGGAAAATTTTAAAGATTATCATCTTAATTGCTATGTAAAAAACCTCATAATTTGATAACTTTTATCAACGTTATCGTGTTTTTTTAGGATTTTAAAATCCACGAGGTTTTTACTAAAACAACTCTTGTTACTTTCCAGGCACAAAATCTATAGACTAACCATTAGTCTCATATATAACTATAACCTGCGTATGTTAACACTTAACATCTAAAATCCTAAAACTCCATATTGAATATGTTAACAATTAACATATAATATTTCATGTAACACCCTCAACCCGGATGTTGTAATTGGGCCACAAGCCCGAACCACTCCTATAAAATTTTTCACTTTTTAATAAAAACCAGTAAAACCAATCTCAAACATCCAACATGTCATAACCAAAGCATTAAAATCCATGCTTACTTAAAAACCATTCAAAATAGTTAAAGGAGCTCCAGATACAATAATAGAACATTTGACCGATACAAGTTAAGTCAAATAGAGTTACAAATACATAGGGTCATATGAATACATAGCCCACTACATCTAAGTACTTGTACTCTACCAAGAGGCCAATGCTGGATCCTTGCTTCGATGGTACTCTGCTACACTCGAACTATCTATCAACTTGAGAACAGAAACAACGATTCCAAACGCTGAGCTAACAAAGCTCAGTGGATACACAACCACTCGACCAAGCTTCAGATGAATCTTGATTAAGAGCATGCTATGATATGATGTCAAGATAGGATAAGCATTGGCACTACCATAACCGCCTAAACACATGCTATAAGCAAACAACACCTCAATAGCAACATAAAAGTAAACAAACCAGGAGTGAGGCCCAATGTCACATCGAGCTGCACAGAATCTCGCATCAAGCGGTATACTCAGAATCTCACATCGAGTCTTTGCTTGAAATCTCACATCGAGCGGGGCTCAGAATCTCGCATCGAGCAAATATCATCACCCGAAATCTCACATCGGATGGCCTTCATGTGTTGCAACACTCACTCACTGGGTATCCAGATCTCATCAAACAAGGACTCATAACCAAACAAGTGCCCTTACCTGGCACGACCATAAATGATCCACCAAGGATCCCTAGAACTTGCTTACCAAGCAATTTACATTCAATTCAATCCTCAATTAACCATTTAATCCATATAAGCAAGGAGGAACGTACATTCTCGATCTTACCACTCATTTTATATCATAAGGGACCTATTAGAACCTTTATCACAATTTATAAAACCCCCGAACTCAAAATGTAAAAACTTGGGCAGATGACCCAGCGAGTATCGATACTCTAAGGTGAGTATCGGTACTCCCCTCTAGGTATCAATGCTCTCTGCTGAGTACCGATACGCCATTTACTTTCGAAAGAATTTGGCTCTTGCCACGTACCGATACGCTACGTTCCGTACCGGTACCCTATATCAGTACTGGGATTACCCCGTACCGATCCTTACCCGTACCGATACGCCTACCTTAGCGTACCGGTACACAAAGCCTTTCCAGGCAATGCAACAGTGGGTACCGGTACGCCTCGAGCGTACCAGTGCACCAAAGCCTCTCTGGAATTCTGCTCTAACGAGGGGTATCAATATGCGGAGAGGCGTACCGGTATGCCTCTTACAGTTCAACCCCTGAGATGCGAAGGAGTACCGGTACGCAACCACCCTATACCGGTACTCGAGCCCCGATTTCGAAACCTGGAGCTCAGGATTGTACTAAACTGTCCTTCAACCTCCATGGTTAAGTCCCAAAACGTTCCTACACGTTATTTGAAGTCATTAGGTGAGTTTCTAGCCATTTTTACCCATAAACATCAACAATTACAAGATTTACCATTGATGATCATCCAAGCTCTAAATTATCAAAACATCATATATCAAGCAACACATACCAAAATGATGATGCACATGAACACTTAGAAGTTAGAAATGTACTAACCTCAGATTTTAAGCTAAGAAGAAGCCCCAACTCTACCTCAAGCTTTCTTCTTCCCTTGAGCCTTTGAACAATCCCCAGCATCTTTAACTACAAGGAAGTGTTGTAAACAAGTTACAACATGGTTTAGAGATTAAAAGGAGTTTAAGAGATGATTTAACAACAAGAAATGGGATTTAAAATACCATTCTCGTTCTCACTCCAAAACCCCCACCAAAACCTCTTTCTCCACCATTTCATGCAAAAATTACCTTGGATTGTAGATCCTTGGATGCCTAACAACTTTTCCTTCTACACAAATTCGGGATTCCAACACAAAACTGATAAAGGTGGAGCTTTTTCCCTCAACTCTAATGGAGAAAAGATGAAGAGGGTGGAAGAGCTTTTGGGGGACAAGGTGACTTCATCACCTTACAACACTCTGCAGCTCATAAACTCTCCCCACTCTCATCTTTTCTCAAATTATGAAATTACCACAAAGCCCCTCTCAAAAACCCCATAACTCAAGCCCAAAACCAAAACCAGCCCACCAAGGTTTTAGGCCCAACAACATGACCCAAATGCGAGGCCCATGCCTCGGGTTAGCCCGACGCTCGAGTTCCCAAAACCCGGGTCATTACATTTAAAATCCTATCAACAAAGATCCTGATGATTAACTCTTAATCATCAATCTTAGGAACATCTTTTAACTGGATTAACAAATTAACCGTGATTGAATCGATTTGCTCATACAAATATTATATATTCTCTAAATAAATCGAAAAATAACATGTATCTCATACGATTACATCACCCAAGTAATTAAAACCCAAATCAGTATCGTACAAGTGGCTTTGATACCACTGTTGGGTCATGCCGGCACACCCCATGGCGCAGTGAAAAAATATCCAGCGATCACCACCAGAGATCCATGTACGAGGAACGAATCAGGGTGAAGAATTACCTGTTTAAAATCTAGAATTCTAAATTTGGAGGAGATAGATATCCAATCACGATTCCACAATGTCGATTTCTAAGCCGCAACGATAACGCTTCGACCTCTACATAGTTCACCTAGTTGAAACGAGAATATAAAACTCTCTAAACTATTTAGAGGGTTTTTCCAAAAAGCAATAATGACTGCTAGATCTCTCATGCCTTTATATAGTCTTTGTAATCTTAATTCAACTCATATTAGGATTTTAATATATATATATAAATATATATAATCCTAATTTAACTTTAATTAGAATTTCAATATATATATTAAATATATATAATTCCAATTCAACTTAATTAGGATTTCAATATATATATTAATATATATAATCCCAATTCAACTTTAATTAGGATTTCAATATATATACTAATTTAAATCAAACTATATTTTTATATATTAAAAGAGTCATATTTACAATAATTATTTTCTTTTAATATTTAACCAATAGTTAAATTATATATATATCAAATATATATTAATTTAACTAAATTCGTGTACAACAAATTTGTACATATATAATTCATTTAATATATGCTCGTTTCAACCGTGGGTGTGACCCTATTGGTTCTTTGTAACGCTAGTAGTAAATATTAGAACATTTCTAATATTACAAACAATGAGTGACATCTAGCAATATGTCATTGTCACCTAACTTACAAGAAATCATGATTCGACATAATCTTTTCATGATTAACTCTTTTCATGTATTACATCCTTCTGTCCTTATATCTAGATTGGACACAAGTCATGGAATAGTCACACTTGTATAGTCCATCTAATATTTCTTGATATCTTGAGTAGACTATTATAAACGAATAACTATGATATCTCATATCAACTTATTCGAGCATGGCCATGCATTTCTAGTCTCACTCAATCAAGTGACCTATGATATTACTCCTATTATGTAGGAGGGACGGACAAATCCTATCTTGATCAACCATATCCCGCTACATAGATTGTAACATATCCAATATCAGTCTTTATAGTATAGTCAGTTACGACACACGTTTGACTGTATCAAATATGTCACTCACGATGTTGAAATAATGATGATCTCAAGTCTGAGGATCATGCATGTAGTTATCCCTATGAGCAATGTTGTAACTGTCACAAATAATCCAAGAAACATGCTCATAGCGGGTTAGTCCAGTATGTCGTTCTCTAACACATACTTATGTATTGATTTTGACATCTCCATGTCAATGACAACACTTTGTCATCAATCAACTACATATTAGTCTTAATGCATTATTGTTGTCCATGCCCACAATAATACTCAACTAAGGACATTTAAGAATAACCATATTATTCTAAGGTCTTTATTATAATTCAAATTATTTATGCACACAAAATTATAACTGAAAATAATAATGGCAATGTCTCTTTATGAATAAAAAAGTTAAAAACAAATGTCATTTACAATTATCTTATGATTGGTCTTTGGGAATACTCTAACAACATGGTTATTGGTTTTATCTATCACCCAAAAATAGCAAAGAAATGATTATGGGTTCAATAGTTTATTATGTAAGTTTGTATTCTCAATCATGGGTAGAGTGTAATGTACACTAACCATGATTAACATTAAGGTTATTTAGAGCATTAAAACAAAAACTAGGGTATTTCCCAATTTGTATGGTTCGTTGGGGGTGTGAGAAACATTTTGAATGTATACGTTGATGGATATACGTTAATGGGGAAGGGGTGGTTTATGTTGATCAATGTGAAACAACTCACCACATTTGATGTGAAAAATTAAAAGGAACATACATTTTTTACTTGGATGCATCGCAAGCAAACCTTTGAAAGTAATATAGGGATTATTTTTAACGGGGAAGGGAATTGAAAAGCGTGAACGATTGATTTTATGCTTAGGTTTTAGGAGGAGCAATGTAACACCCCAAAACCGGGTCTAGCCAGAATTCAATTCTGTCAACCGAAAATTTTGCAGTAGAAAGTCAAACTATAGCATTAACCTTTGATTAGGTGGTTAATTATTGGATCATTGAACCCTAAATAAGTATTGTTTGTAGTCAATGACCTTTTTGTAAACCTTGAAAATTATTCCAGTGACTAAATTGATTAAATTGAAAGTTAGGGGGTAAAAGTATAAAGAATGAGGAGTTGAGGGACTAACCTTGCAATTAGCCTCTCCCCAAGCTTAGTCACCACCTACGTGGGATGCTTGTGTTAGCTTCCTTCAATTGAAGGAAAGCTCAATTATAGAAAGGGATAGAAAGAAAAGAAAGAAAGAAACTTACCGGTTGAAAACCTATCACCAACACTCCATCTTCTTCCTTCAACCACACACCTCAAGGAAGCACCTCCATTGTTGATTAGGGAAAGCTTGTATTTTCTTTGATTTCTTGATTTTAATTCAATCCTAGTGATCGGGTAAGCAATATCCCTTAAGTGATTCCTCGATTCCATAACTAAACCATGTTTAAATCCAAGCTCAAAAATGTTATGAACCCTAGAATTTCCTAGGGATATCAAGTTTGATCTCTATTATTTTTAATAGCTAATAGATTGCTATGAATCCAATTATTGATATTGAAATCCTTGTAATTCTTATTTCCTTGTAGCTCAAGCGAATCAAGGTGAAGAATCACCATATCCTTCTAATTCCAACAAGTTCAAAAACAAAGGAATTGTCATACGAGAGCCTTGAAAGCCTCGAAAGCATCAGTGACTGTAGTCAGAGTCTTGGGATTGGCTAGGTGCTTTTCCCGATTTCATTGCTATTATTTATTACATTTCTATCCATAAATTCAAGGTATGGTTACATTGAAGCCTCGTAGGAGGTACTATTGGTAAGCTTATTGCATTGATACAAGGATTTTTGAACCATTATATTGTCATTGATATCATCAAAGTATTGAAAAGGCCATATTGATTATTGCATATTGTTATTGCTATATCATTATTGTTATTGCTACCGTTATTGCTATTGTTATGGTTATTGGCCTAAGTATTGAATCCTTGGATACGAATAGATGTGGGATACAATTGGTATGTCATAGACTTCATGAGCTTATTGGTACGATATAGTCAGCGGTCCTTGAGCTAAGGCTCTATTTGGCGATGTTAGCGGGATGTGTTGGTTTTGGTCTTATTGGTGATGTTGGAGGATATTAATCATTTATTGTTGGTGATGTTGGTTGGGAATTCGTGTATCCACATTTACATGTCGATCCAAGGAATTAAGTTATTGAAATTATTGTTAAAATATGATTTGAGATACATTTACATCGATATACATGTTATTGATATTATCGGCATTCATGCTATTGTTGACTACCTCTATATAAGCCTAATACATCTCATTTCCATGCATTTTTTAGGGTAAGGGTTGATTGGATCAAGGACCAGAGCAAGAAGTGTTTTGAAGTAAGTTACACAAGCTATATGTAATGTAAACTTAGCCTTTGAACTCCTAGCATGGTGGCATAGGGTCTAGACCTGTTAGTTTAGTCCTATTTTGTGTGTATAGATGGCTCACTATGTTGGAAGGACTAAAATATGAAATATGGCATGTTAGTGTTTTGGTAAAAGTGGCAAAATGACCTAAAATGCTCTAACGAGAGAAAACATAGTAAATGGATTCGAATTGACATAAAATTTGGTGTGCATATAGATTTGATATTTATAGAATTACCTATAAAATTTGGTATAAAATGGACAAGGTTAAGGCCCTTAATTTGAGTAAAAACCATGTAAAATCTGTCCTATCAGGCCCTGTCGTACCGATACAGGTGATGGCATATCGGTACGGCCTTGCATATTTGGCTAGACTAACGTTGGGGTATCGATACGCTTTAGGGCATATCGGTACAGAGCTTAGTCACTAGAATTTTTTTCGTAGTTGGGTATCGATACACACCTAGGCGTATCGTTATGGGTCTTACTAGAAAAGTATTGTAGCACCGTATCGACACTGTATCGATCTTTAAAGTTGACCTCGGTGATACAGCCTCTTAGAGTATCAATACTGAGGTAGGTAAATTGGTTAAAAGATGATTAAATGGGTTTTAAAATCTTACGAAATGGTCACTAAATTTTATAAGGCTTAATTGAAGGCACAAACGAACTCTAATTATACTAAAAATTTGTAGGCAAGATATTATTGTATTAAATTTCATGTTGGTAATCTTAATTCTAGACCAACCCCTGTAAATTATTGGTTTTATAATTTAGCCCCTAAACTTGAATAAGTTCCAATCGGTTCCAAAATTATAAAATTGGATAAACTTTATTGATTAAAAATGTTTATTGTATTGTATTATAAATTATTAATACATGATTTATTGCATAATTTATCGTAATCATCTATCCAATCATTGTATTGTTCGCCGGTAACACTTTTCGACCCAGATTCCTACCAGACCGGGAAGGGGTGGTACTTTTTTGGTATCAGAGCTAGAGTTTAGTCGATTCTAGGACTAAAATGAAGTCTATGATATTGTTATTGTATTCCATATGCCACCTAGGAGTTTATTGTTGTGTATATTGTGACTTGCGATTAATCTGATCCTTTTTCCTTTTATAGTATATAATGTATGATTTCGAGAAAGCTCATAAAGAAGTTGACCATACCACCGGCTCCTCGACACATGGCGAGGAGAAAGCGGGAGACCCTCCGAATTCACAAAATCCCCAACAAGAACCACAGAATCCTAAACCCATACTGCAAACTGCTTAATTCGAATGTTACAAGAACATGACTGAGATGTTCAAACAGTTCATGGCTACTCTTAAGTTTGAGCAATCTGCACAATCTTTTGTAGCTGCTACTTCTATATCCAGGCCCCTATTGATAAGCTAGCTCAACACCGAGCTACTACCTTTACAGGCAAGGCCGGTGAGGGCCCTGAGGCATCAAAATATTGGTTGGACATGTAACATCCCAAAAACTAGCCTAGTCGGGATTTGGTTTCTAGTAATCAGAAAAGTTATTTTCGATTGAATAAGAAAGATATTAAAATGTGATTAATAGAGTGAAATTGATTAATTATTGGATCCTTATTAAGTAATGGGACTAAATCGTAAAGATTTGAAATATGTAGTCATTGGCTAAAACCTAGAAATAAAGCATAGAGTGATATAGATACAAGTCATGGCTAAACTTAAGGATTAGGTGTGTAATTAGACCACATAATGACTAAATTAAAAAGAATGAAAGTATGATTAGTGACTAAATTAGAAAGATTCAAAGTTAAGGTGTTATAGTATAAAAAGTTAAGAATTTCAAGGACCTAGAGTGTAATTTGACCATGAACTTTCTTCATAGGAAGGAAAGGTTCTTGGAGGACTAAAGGTTAAATTTACCCATTGTCATAACGATGCATAGGTGTCAATTGGTGGCATAGTTATGGAAAAGTTGAAGAATGATGTTGATGATGTTTTGGATAGTTTTGAATAATTGGATAAGGGAATTAAAAGTGAAGAAAGAATTCACCGGAGGGAAAACATAAAAACCAAAGAAAAGGAAATTCTCTATCTCATCTTCTTCTTTAGTTGAGTAAGAAAGCACCTGCCCATATATAAGCACACACCCCCATTGATGGAGTTTTAAAAGCTTGAAATTTCTATTGAAACCTTATTCTTTTTCCACTCTAATCTTATTCAAGGTAAGTCTTTAGTGTAAAAGCTTACCTTTTCTTTAAGGAACATGGAAATTATTCTAATGGTTCCATATAACTAGATATGAAGATTATTGAAATCATGTCATTGTCTTTGTCTTATAAATAAGGTAAAAGTTGTAACCCCCTTGACTCGGTCTAGATGCAAGACCGATCTGAGCGAGCTATATTAGGGTTTATATAATCCCTAAAAAAAGAACATTAAGAACGGTCCAATTTTTTTCTTTTTATCTTATCTAAATGCACATTTAGGTCCTAAGGTGATCATGCTGGCAGCAGTGAAATTTAAAACTCAATCGGGCGTCAAATTGACATCCAATTGATCAAGATTGTAATTCAGGGACCAAAATGTAATTTCCACAAGTTTAAGAGTCCAATTAACAAATTAAGTTTACCAATCCACAATTAAGTTCATTTCATCCAAGCTCATGAAATTCATCGCAATTAGATCACCACAACACCCTCAATTTATCATTCAAATATTTAAGGACCAAATTGTAAATCTACAAAACTATAAGGACTCACTTAAAATTTGATTTACCAATCTTCAATTAGTTAGGTTTCATGCATACATGTCAATTTCAGGTTAAAAAAACCATCCAAACTCATTCAACTGCGTACACAACAACTAGGGACCAAACTACAATATTTCAAAGCTTAAATTGAACATATAACTAAAATAACGGTCCTTGGTGCCGGTACATAGGTTTCTGGATCAATACAGGGCCAAATTATATTAGAGGTTTCGAAACCAGGCCTTTAAAGCTTAAAACCCGTACCAGTATGAATCCCCGCGTACCACACCCCATAACAAAATTTGGCTTACAGGTTTTGAAATCAAAACCTCTTGGCTTGGAATGAGAATTTGACTGGTTTTTCATCCATTTATGGTTTCCAAAACACTTAAATATGCTTCAAACATTCATACAACATTACCAAGGACCGATCTAAAACATAATATCACAGTTTCATCAACAAATCATGGCAATCTACCGAATCTCAAGTCTAGAGGCATGCTTCCTAGGAATCAAAACAAGCAAAGCATGAAATCTCAAACCATCACCACAAATAATCCAAAATGGCCATTTACAAATCATGAGCAGCAAAGCAACATTGCTCAACCAGGGATTTTAAGAAATCATCTCCGAAAACAACGGAACCCATTGCCCTTATTACTTATAGACTAATTCAAAAGCATACTTTTAATATAATTATTTGACAATCCATTGTTTCTCATCGCCTTCCAAACCTTTAATTCTCTGCATTGATAGACAAAAAGAGCGTAAGCACACTAGGCTTAACGAGGAGTGCTAAAAAATAAGATACCATCAATGCATTTAAAACCCATTTCTCAACAACACATTGAAATCTCATTTCAGTCCATGTTTAAACAGCATTTAAACCATCATGATTTGAAAACCATGCACTTAACACTTTCAAAAACCAACATATTAAACCATATGCAACATGTATCATTAACCATCAACAAATCCCATTGCTAAACCTCAATTTAAGACTTCCCATGCATAACAAACCATATGCAAAGCTTAAAGAGTAAACATGTATAAATCCCATTATACAACATAAACCTTTACATAATACATCAACAATTATATTGGTTCACAAGTGATCATTAACCAAGTCCTAATAACAAAATAGTTCATCGGATACACGAATTCAACAAGTGTCCTCTCAACACTTCAAGCCATCTCAACCAGAATAGTGATACAATCACAATCGTGGTACATTACAACCGGGTACATTTGCAACCCACGAGGACACCAACCCAACCCTCGGTTATATGCTTAACCCACTAACAGGAGTCTACGGTACCATATAACCCCTCGACCGTTAGGGTACTTGGATGGAGTATTTAGTACACCGTATAAAACCCCTCAACATCCAAGGTGACTTATTATAGTACACTATCAATCCTATGGCCGGCCAACTATATCCAATAACATTTTTAAACCACATCAATTGCCAATATAATTCACAATTACCACATACCTCACTGTTTTTATAAGCATTAACCCAAATCATTATCAAAGCAACAAACCATGCTTTAAACAAGTATTTCTCATACTTAAAATGATCACTTACCTTGTGTGTAACGCCCCAATTTTCCTACGGTTTTGGGGCTGCTTAGACGGTTTAGTGGACCGGGTTAGAAATTCGAGTCGGATTCGGGAGCAAATATTTTTTGAAAGATAAAAATATGCAAAAATGTTTAAAAATCATATTTTAATATATTAAAAATATTGGTGAAAGTAATTTTGGAAAATGAGCTTTGGAAGGGTGACATTTTGGCTAGTGACCAAAATGAAAATTTTGAAAACTATTTTAAAATGTGCCTGTTTTGTAAAGAGTCAAAAATTTTAATCTTTAAGGAGATATTTTACCATTTGGTCTAATATGAGTTTTCTCTTAATTAAGATTATTTTAAAAGGGTTTGAATTAAAAGAATTAAAATGGGATTTAGTTATAAGGTGGTTATTTTTCTAAAACACAATTTGACGTAACTTTTCTTCTCTCACATTTTCTCTCAAAACACTCTCAGCCAAGCACTCTTTTTCTTATCAGAGATTCAAGGTAATGATCTTGTTTTCTTTATTCTTTGATTTATTAAATGATTCTTCAAATTGTTTTCCAAAAATCTCATTGAATCTCATTGTTTTTCAAGAGGAAAACTTCCAATTAAGGGGAAACTCACTCATTGGAGGTAAGTTTCGTTCTTTTCCTCTAATGAAAGGTTCTTTACTAAAATTCTCAAGTTCTTGACTCTTTATATATGTTTTATAAAAGGTTTTGATTAATTAATTA
This sequence comes from Hibiscus mutabilis, assembly GCA_019671005.1. Lineage (NCBI taxonomy): Eukaryota > Viridiplantae > Streptophyta > Magnoliopsida > Malvales > Malvaceae > Hibiscus > Hibiscus mutabilis. Next base: position 25,251,600 of record CM033741.1, on the reverse strand, counting down.
TGGAATTTTGCTTAATTAAGGCTTAATTGATGAAATCTTGTGATTTTCGAAGTGGATCTGTTTTTTCCAGTATTGAGGATTGATTTTAATCTTATTTTGGATGTTTTATTATGTGAATAAGTTGTTTATAACAAAGGAATCCCGAAATTGGTTGAATCTCTAATTGTTTAGGTTGTTAGTTAAAGGTTTTTGGGTTGTTTTTGGAGTTTAATCATTGCTGGAAGTAAAAGGAGGTTGGGAAAGGGTTTTTAGATGTATATTGATGAAGTTTGATGTGTTGAATCATTGTGTTATGGCTGGGTTAAGATTGAGAAGTGTTTGAGGTTGATTTCAGTAAGTTTCAGATGAGTTTTGAGTGGGCATCTTGAGAGCTACGGGATTTTGGTTTGAAACAGAGAGTTGGATGCATTTTAATGCATTTTCCTCTGGTTTTGTGTGGCCGAAACAAGGGATAATCAAGGCGTAGCATCTTGAGGTGGTTTGAAGATTGCCAGGAGCTTGTTTCGCAGTAGCAAGCAAGGCGAAGTGGAATCGGTGCGTGGAAAAATTTTTAAAAGTCTTTCAAAGGTTTGAAAGTGGATTTGGAAGTTTAGGTTAAGTTTGAAACACTTACCTAAGCTTGGAAGTAAGTTTCCCTACTTTGCTGTTTAGTATCGGTTCGAATATGAACATGTGTGATTCATGTTTTGGTCGTAAACATAGTTTGTTTTACTTACATTAAATGCATGATTTTTAAGTACATATGCAGTGGCTTAAAAGTATATTAAATGCTAGTGAGCATTGGTTTTTATTCCGGTTGGGAATGTGATATTGCTATGGCAATGAGAATTGTATATGTGGGGATTTTGTGTAATGCATTGTAAAACAGTGAGTAAATGGTTTTGTAAATGATATATTGGCTATGTGTCAAGGTGAGAAAACATTCGGATATAGTTGGCATGCCATAGGATGAAGTGCACTATAACATGTTAAAAATCGACTGTGGGTAAGATTCCTCGAGGTAAGCAGTCGGCTACTCGGATTATAATATCGTGACATGGGTTGAGCGCTCATTTCCCCTTGTTGATGTTGATCTTGCGGTCGGCAAGGGTGTCATTCAATTGGTCGGCATGGTATGGGTCATGGTAGTGGTCGACTATTATGGGAGATCTGTGTATCCGAAATGTAAGGTTAACGGTCAGTTACCTAAAGACTAGCAGTCAGCTAATCAAGGATAGAGGTTGTCTATCTGGGGTCACTATATATGCCAATATATGGAAAATTCAAGTGTTGAACTTATTTTGTAATGCTTTGGAATTTAGGCATGGTTTTGTATATAATGCTTTGGATTTTAAGCATGGTTTTCTTTATAATGCTTTGGGAATTTAAGCAAGTGGAACATATTGTTTTGCATATGGTCGATATGCATGTTTTGAATTGGAACCATTGGAACTTGCTTAGGTCGTAAGCATGGTTTGAAAACAAGTGTTTGGTTTTGAAGGGTCCTAAATGCATCATTTTTTAAAGAGCATCCTTACTAAGCAAGTGTGCTTACGCTCTCTTTTCTCTAATGATGCAGAGCATTAAGGCTTGGAGGCAGCAAAGGCAAGGACTAAGTGATCCAAAGACAAGACTATTTGAGTATGAACCTAGTATTAATAATTTTCATCTAGACAAGATGAAAGAAAAAAATGGACCGACTTTTCATAACCTTCATCCGGTTTGCTTCGGCAAACCTAATGTAGCTCTCTCGGTTCGGTCTGGCATCTAGGCTGGGTCGAGGGGGTTACAGTGCATCCTTCATCATCTCATGACTGAAAATAGTATTACACATACTTTAAAACATGCTTAAACAGTAGGTTTCATGTAATTCAAAACAAGTGAATAAAACCATTTCATAAAAGCACGACCGAGAGAGAAATCTTTCTAATACTTACTTCCGAGCTTAGGTAAGCATTTCAAGCTCTACCTAAACCCCCAAAGCATTGATTCAAACCTTCAAAGCGCTTTAAATGACGTTTTCACTCACCGATACGTGAAACCTCAATTTGCTGACACGAATTCAAGCGTCCAAAGCCTCCAAAGCTTCACTAATCACTTTCGGATCAACCTTCCCTGTTTTAACCACATAACAACAGAGGATTAATGCATCTTAGTGCATTCAGAACACTGCAACAACATTTCTCAACAATTCTTTCACAATTACCCTACCACAACAACCAAAATTATCATCTAACTCTTTCCAAACACAACCCAGCCACAATCTAACAATCTAACACTTCCGTTATCATCAATCAACACTTAAAAATAGGATTATAACATCCTTATATCTCCAGCAACAAACAATCACCACAACACCCAAAAACTCATATCTAACAACCTAAACAATTAGGGATTCAAAGAGTTTTAGGATTCCAATGTTAAAAACAACTTATCAACATTATAAAACATCCAATATATGATTAAAATCAATCCTCAACACTGGAAAACAGATCCAATACGGATCTTCCTTAATTTCATCAATTAAACCCAATTAAATCAATTTATCATTACAAAATCATAAAATCAGATTATAAACCATAAATCAAGGATCAAATATTTGGGAATATCAATAAAGAACCATTCAATAGAGGAGAAAATGAACCCTACCTCTATTGTGTAATTTCTCCCTCAATTGGTTGGTTAAAGCTTGAAAAACACAAGATTTCCACGAGGTTTTGTAAATCAAAGATGAAGAATCAGTTATAAATCAAGAATTTAAGAAAATAGATCTCTCACCTCTGAGATTTGATGAAAACAAGAGTGTTTGGCAGAAAAGAAGTGGAGAGAAAAGTTTACGTCAAATTTCTTTAAAACTAATAACTACCTTTTTGTTATAAAATCCCTTTTTAATTATTTATAAACCACATGTTAAAAAGTCTTAATTGAGGAGAGAAACCACCAGCCAAAACATGGTAATATAGATCCTTAAGGATTCTAAGAATTTGATCCTTTACAATTTAGCCACCATTAAAAATGGTTTTTAAAAATTACATTTTGGTCAGCAACCAAAATGTCACCCTTCCAAATCCAATTTTCCAAAATTGATTTCACCAATATTAACCATATATTAAAATATGATTTTTAACCATTTTCCATATTTTTATCTTACTTAAAAATATTTTCTTCTGAATTTGACTCGAATCCCTAACTTGGTCCATCGGACTGCCTAACTAGCCTTAAAACCGCTAGGCCCAAAATCGAGGGTTACAACTCCCCCTACTTAAGAAATTTCGTCCTCAAAATTTACCTGGAGGAAACAGATGCTGAAACTGTTCCAACATATCCGACTTACGCTCCCACGTGGCTTCCACAACACTGCGGTGTCTTCACAACACCTTTACAAGCTCAACCGTCTTGCCACGCAAAACCTTACTGATGGCATAAAGGATCTCTATTGGTTCCTCGTCATAAGATAAATTTGGCCTCAACTCAACATCCTGCACCGACATAACATGCGATAGATCCGACAGATACCTCCGCAACTTTGATACATGAAACACATAATGTATTTTCTCTAATTCGGGAGGTAACCTCAACCGATAAACCGCAAGACCAACACGCTCCACAACCTTATATGGTCCAATAAACCTCAGACTAATCTTACCCTTACGTCCGAGTCGCATCACCCTTTTCCACGGTGACATATTCAAAAACACACGATCACCAATAGCATACTCTATATTTCTACTCTTCAAATTCGCGTAGGATTTCTGTCGATCCAAAGCTGCTCTCAAGCACTCACATATCCGCTTCACCTTTTCATTGGTGCCTTTCAACATATCAGGCATAGAAACATGTTTTTCTCCAACCTCAGCCTAACACAACGGTGTTCGATACTTCCTACCATACAAAACCTCGTACTATGCCATCTGTTTACTAGCCTGATAACTGTTATTATAGGAAAACTCCACCAATGGAAACTGTTCCCACATTCCTCGGAACTAAAAAATACAATATCTCAACATGTCCTCCAAGACCTGGATTATACATTCAGACTAGCCATCCTTCTGAGGATTATACGAAGTACTGAAACTCAAGCATGTTCCCAAAGCTCGATGCAAACACTCCCCAAACCTCACTGTAAACCATAGATCTCTATCTGAAACTATAGACTCAAGCACACTGTGCAAACGCACCACCTCAGCAATATACAAATTTGCCAACTTATCCAAAGTATACATCGTATACACAGGCACAAAGTGCGCACACCTCGTAAACCGATCAACACCAACCCATATGGAATCCTTCTTAGTGTGCATCAACTGCGACCCAAACACAAAATACATGGTGATTTTCTCCCACTCCCATTCCGGTATCCTCAATAGGTGTAACAACTTAGAAAGAAACTGATGATCATCTTTAACACGCTAACACACTATGCATCTAGCAACAAAATCAACCACATCTTTGTTTAAACTAACCTAACAGTATTCTCCCTTCAAACCTTGATATATCTTAGTACTACCAAGATGTATAACACAAGAAATAGCATGCGCCTCGGTCAAAACAGTACGCCTCACCTCATCATCATTAGGCACCACTATCCGATCTTTAAAACACAACAAACTACCATCATTAAAGTGAAAATCCATTAGATTTCCATCCATGATAACCTTGACATGCGATACCAATGCACAATCACAAGGTCGTTTTTCGATAAACAACTGTGACAAGGAAGACTTCACTTGCAACTCGGCCATCATGCCCTCATCACACGTCACACTCAACCGCGTAGACATCATCCTCAACTCTACTGCAACCCTCGTACTCAAAGTATCGGCTACAACATTACCCTTCCTCGGATAATATTCAATCATCAAAACATAATCCTTAAGCTACTCCAACCATCTACATTTTCAAATATTCAAATCATCATCCATTTTTTCCAAGCACTCATGATTCGTGTACACAACACACTTCTCAACATAGAAATGGTGTCTCCAGAACCTTTAAGCAACACAACTGCGGCAAGATCCACATCATGCGTATGACAATTGCGCTCGTGCACCCTCATCTGCCTAGATGCATAAGCCACAACTTCGTTTGCAATGCCACAATCTTAACAAATTCCTTAACAAACCTCGATATTATTTAACTGGATCTAGCAAACCCACAAACTTCTAACTCTAACCTTGGTTGCTCCAAAACTAGCACAAGCCAAACTCCCAAGAATCAAATTACCATAGCTACTTACCTTGCTTACACAATCACTTCACTGACTTCTGAACAATCATCCGTAAGTGTGAACATATATATGCATGTACTGACATATTTATGTATACATATAAGTGTTTTTGCACTATGCAAGTTTAGCTGTTCACACTTACTAATAATGTTCTTAGAACCAGAATTCCTTCCAACATACCCAAAACTCGCGCTTCCCAAATAAAGAGCTAACATTCGCTTCTCCATAAAAATCTGCTAAACCATTCATACTTGTTGATCAAAACCCTTCTTGGTGCATTCACACATGAGAAGATCATCAATAAACATAACAACCAACTAACCCAAAACTCATAGAATACCCGATTTATCATATCCATGAACACAGCCGGTGCATTGGTCAAACCAAACGACAATACCAAGAACTCACAATGCCCGTACTTCATACGAAAGGCAATTCTAGACCCAACCACATCCTTTACCTTCAGATGATAATACCCGGACCTCAAATCATTCTTACAAAACACCAAGCACTCCTAAACTGATCAACAACTTATCAATTCGTGGTAAAGAATACTTATTCTTTATCATCAACTTGTTTAACTGCCAATAATCTATACACATATGCAACGTACCATCCTTCTTTTTCACAAACAACACTTGTGCACCCCACGGTGAAACACTCGACCTAATAAACCGTACGAATATCCCGCACTCTCAACTCTTTCAAACTAGGATTCATAACATAGGCCAAGAAAGGCTGACATCCCGAATCCATCATTCGTCTGGCTTCTAAAGCTGAAACAACACTAGGCAAGAACTTATCATTCTCACCTACAACCACCACCTCAAAATCACCAGACAACTTTAGGGATATCTTTTTGGTCTCAAAATCTACCATAGCCCTATGCTCGGTCAACCAATCCATTCCCAAAATAACATCAAAACTGTAGAATGGCAACTCCATCAAATCCACAACAAACACGTGTCCCTGAACCATCAGCGGACACCTACAATACAACTTCCTAACCATGAATGTCTCTTCAAGAGAACTAGTCACTTTAACACCACACTAAAAATTTCAACGGGTATATCAAGCAACGATGCATGCTCAGCCAAGATATACGAATGGGTAGAACCAGAATCAACCAATGAATACAACGGAATAGACTGTAACGAGAATGTACCCGCAACCACGTCAGAATGTACCCGCAACCCGTATCCACTTTAGCCGATCCACCTTCCTCAGGCTGGATGATAATGGTACGAGCCTCTGCCCACCATCTCTGTGCTAAAACAGCCCACGACCATTACCATAACCTCTCTACAAAATAACAATAGGTATAGCACCCTGTCCACCTCCCGCTAACAAAGGATAGTCACGTCTCAGATGGTCTCCAGACCCACAACTCCAACAAGCATTAGCCACAATAGCCACAGGTAACTGACCCTCTCTGGCCAAACATGGATAATCTCACCTCAACTCAGGGTGATATCCTTTATCATGATTTTTCTTAAGCTGAACCACCACCAGAACTAGAATTCGCAAGTATCTTACTAGAGCTAGAACCTCCCACATAAAATCAATAAACCCAAGTTCTGCTCAATGTACTTTTCCTGTGTAACCAACACATCATAAATGATGTAGCTAGAAGCCAACATGTAAATCCTAACAAACTATACCTCAACCTCGGCCACAGACATACTACAGTGAACCAAATCCATGAACTCTCATTTCTTTTCATCCAAGTATCTAACCCTCCGATACTTCTTCTTAAATATAGCATGGAAAAACTCCTAATACATGTCATTGGGTTCCATGCCTGCAGATACAATTGTCCACCAACTACAAGCATCACCTTGCAATAGGGATACAACACATCCTACCTTATGGGTGTCATTACACACCATTTGATCAAAAATCCAAACAGTACTGGCCATCCACGCCTCAGATGCCTCGAGTGACAACCCAGGGTACTCAACTCCTCCCAAACTATAGAGACGTTCCAATGACATCCTAGTTTGCCCAACAGCTGGCATAAGCACATACGCTTCAGCAACAACAACTTAAAAAGCTCAAGACATTGCCTATATCAAAGGCGTCGTATCACCCAACATTGGCCCAACTAGCATAGGTGGCACTTACTTCGGGGTGGCAAACCCCCAAGAGATATAAAATTCTCTTAAACTTCTTGCCCAATGGCAACAGCATCACGCTAGTTCTCACTTCTCCCCTCGGTCGTAACATAACGCATTTTTAAGGCATGATAGTTATACCAAAACAAAAATAATCAGGCCAACTATAAGCAAGGATCCAAGACTTCTACTTCAAATCAAAATATTTCAGACTATAATAATAAGGCAATGTGTTCCCAAACTTTCCCCCTAACATGGCATAAATCAACCAACGTGCATATCACAATCACCGAGCATACCAAACAACATAATATAATCCAAAACAACATTACAACAACCATACGAACTCCCAATTATCACAAACCTGGCTCTGATGCCACCAAATGTAACCCCTTAACCTGGTCTAGACGTAAGATCGAATTGAGAGAGATAAATTAGGGTTTGCTAATATAAAACCCTAAAAAACATTAAGAACGGTCCATTTTATTCTTTATATCTTATATAAATGCACTTTTAGGTCCTAAGGTGATCATGCTGGCAGCAGTGAAATTTAAAACTGAATCGGCCGTAAAATTGACATCCAATTGATCAAGATTGCAATTCAGGGACCAAAATGTAATTTCCACAAGTTCAAGGGTCCAATTAAAAAATTAAGTTTGCCAATCCAAAATTAAGTTCATTTCATGCAAGCTCATTAAATTTCATCGCAATTAGATCACCACATCACCCTCAATTTATCATTCAAACATTTAGGGACCAAGTTGTAAATCTACAAAACTATAAGGGCTTACTTAAAATTTGATTTACCAATCTTCAATTAGTCAGGATTAATGCATACATGTCAAATTTCAGATTAAAACAACCATCCAAACTCATTCAACTGTATACACAACAATTAGGGATCAAACTGCAAGATTTCAAAGCTTAAATCGAACATATAACTAAAATAACGGCCCTTGGTGTCAGTACACAGTTTTTTGGATCAATACGAGGCCAAATTATATTAGAGGTTTTGAAACCACCCCTACAAGTTTCGAAACTAGGCCTCCAGAGCTTAAAACCCATATCGGTACGACTTCCTGCGTACCGCAGCCCATAACCAAATTTGGCCTACAGGTTTCGAAACCAGGGGCCAAGTTTCGAAACCTCTGGGCCTGGAATGAGAATTTTGACTGGTTTTTCATCCATTTATGGTTTCCAAAACACTTAAACATGCTTTAAACATTCATACAACAATACCAAGGATCTATCCTAATCATAATATCACAATTTCATCAACAAATCATGGCAATCCCCTAATCATAATCTCAAACCATCACCACAAACAATCCAAAACGGCCATTTACAAATCATAAGCAGCAAAGCAACATTGCTCAACCAGGGAGTTTAACAAATCATCTCCTAAAACAACAATGGAACCCCATTTCCCTTATTACTTATAGTCTAATTCAAAAACATACTTTTAGTATCAAGTCTTTGACGATCACTTGCTTCCTGTTGCCTTCCAAACGTTTAATTCTCTGCATTGATGAACAAAGAGAGCGTAAGCACACTAGGCTTAGTGAGGAGTGCTTAAAAACAAGACCCCATCAATGCATTTAAAACCCATTTCTCAACAACACATTGAAATCTCATTTTAGTCCATGTTTAATCAACATTTAAACCATCATGCCTTGAAAACCATGCACTTAACACTTTCAAAAACCAGCATATTAAACCATATGCAACATGTATCATTAACCATCAACAAATCCTACTGCTAAACCTCAATTTAAGCCTTCTCATGCATAACAAACCATATACAAAGCTTAAAGAGTAAAAATGTATAAATCCATTATACAACATAAACCTTTACATGATACATCAACAATTATATTGGCTCACAAGTGATCATTAACCAAGTCCCAATAACAAATAGTTCATCGGATACACGGATTCAACAAGTGTCCTCTCAACACTTCAAGCCATCTCAACTGGAATAGTGATACAATCACAATCGCGGTACATTACACCCGAGTACACTTACAACCCACGGGGACACCAACCCCAACCCTCAGTTAGATGCTTAACCCGCTAACGGGAGTCTCCGGTACCATATAACCCCTCGACCGTTAGGGTACTTGGATGGAGTATTCGGTACACCGTATAAAACCCCACAACATCCAAGGTGACTTATTATAGTGCACTATCAATCCTATTTCCGGCCAACTATATCCGATAACATTTTTAAACCACATCACTTGCCAATATAATTCACAAATACCACATACCTCAATATTTTTGTAAGCATTAACCCAAATCATTATCAAAGCAACAAACCATGCTTTAAACAAGTATTTCTCATACGTACAAGGATCACTTACCATGTGCATCCTTCATCATCTTATGATTAAAAACACTATTACACATACTTTAAAACATGCTTAAACAGTATGTTTCATGTAATTCAAAACAAGTGCATAAAACCATTTCATAAATGTACGACCGAGAGAGAAATCTTTCTGATACTTACTTTCGAGCTTAGGTAAGAATTTCAAGCTCTACCTAAACCCCCAAAACATTGATTCAAACCTTCAAAACGTTTTAAATCACGTTTTCACTCACCGATACGCGAAACCTCAATTCGCCGACGCGAATTCAAGCATCCAAAGCCTCTAAAGCTTCACTGATCACTTTTGAATCGATCTCCCCTATTTTAACCACATAACAACAAAGGATTAATGCATCTCAGTGCATTCAAAACACTGCAACAACATTCCTCAACAATTCTTTCGCAATTACCCAACCACAATAAAGGGTAACCACAATAAATGAAATCATCATCTAACTCTTCCCAAACATAACCCAGCCACAATCTAACACTTCCATTATCATCAATCAACACTTAAAAATAGGATTATAACATCCTTATATCTCAAGCAACTAACAACCACCACAACACCCCAAAAACTCATATCTAGCAACCTAAACAATTAGGAATTCAAAGAGTTTTGGGATTCCAATGTTAAAAACAACATACCAACATTATAAAACATCCAATATATGATTAAAATCAATCCTCAACACTGGAAAATAGATCCAATACGAATCTTCCTCAATTTCATCAATTAAACCCAATTAAATCAATTAATCATTACAAAATCATAAAATCAGATTATAAACCATAAATCAAGGATCAAGTACTTGGGAATATCAATAAAGAACCTTTCAATAGAGGAGAAAATGAACCTTACCTCTATTGTGTGATTTCTCCCTCAATTGGTTGATTAAAGCTTGAAAAATACAAGATTTCCATGAGGTTTTGTAAATAGAAGATAAAGAATCAATTATAAATCAAGAATTTAAGAAAATAGATCTCTCACCTCTGAGATTTGATGAAAACAAGAGTGTTTGGAAGAAAAGCAGTGGAAGGAAAAGTTGAGAGAAAAGTTTGCGTCAAATTTCTTTAAAACTAATAACTACCTTTTTGTTATAAAATCCCATTTTTAATTATTTATAAATCACATGTTAAAAAGTCTTAATTGAGGAGAGAAACCACCAGCCAAAACTTGGTAATATAGCTCCTTAAAGATTCTAAGAATTTGATCCTTTACAATTTAGCCACCATTAAAAGAATAGTTTTCAAAAATTACATTTTGGTCAGTAACCAAAATGTCACCCTTCCAAATCCAATTTTTCAAAATTGATTTCACCAATATTAGCCATATATTAAAATATGATTTTTAACCATTTTTTGATATTTATATCATACTCAAAAATATTTGCTCCCAAATTCGACTCGAATCTCTAACCCAGTTCGCTGGACCTCCTAACTAGCCTTAAAACTGCTAGGCCCAAAATCGAGGCATTACAAAAGTGGAAACTTATCCGTCTTTTCAAAGAAGCCCAAGCCACAAAAAAAGGGAATCCATATAGTTAACCATCCATAACTTTGGAAGTTTGGTGAGTGTAGTTCATGGTTCGGATGGCTAGGTGTCATCCTTGCTGCATTTCTTTCTATAATTTATTGTGTGATTATTATTAAATTGTTTATTGGCTCATATAGAGCATTTGGTGGCAATATCTATAGCACTAGAAAGCATTGGTAAGTCTTTTCATGTTGTCTTGCATCATGTTGCATTGGCAAGAGTAGTGCATTGATAAGTTCATTGCATCGACTAGTTCATAGCACTGATTAAATTATGGCATTGATAAAAACACGGAATTGATAAGATTTTCCTTATTGACAAAGATATTGTATTAGCAAGGCTATTGTATTGACAAGGATTGTTGGAGCTAAGGCTCAACTATTGAATAAGAATATTCCCTTCTTGCAAAATCATAAGATATGTAAGTTCCCTTGCAATGGAAACCCTTGGACACTTTGGCATGGTACATGGTATATTTGGACTACGGTCTATGAGCTACGACTCAAGGGTAATGACCCTATATTGGCGATGTTGGAGGTTAAAGGGAGATGATGGATGATGGTGGAGGAAGCATTATTGTTATTACATTGATATGAGCCATTGCTTTGTGCTTTGAGCTTACTTAAACATGGAACAATGCTACTTATGTCCAAATATGTCCCAAGGCAAACAATGTTAAAGGACAAGCAAAGTTACGGATGAGATTATGGTATAAATAGACAAGAAAAAAACATGGAAATGGATTCATGGCATTGAGTATTGTTTATGTATGGAAGTGCATTCATTAAGGTCACCATATTTATTGTTTGCATTGGCTCTCATGACTTCTATTATTATTATCACTACGATGTTATTGGGTTACTACCTCACTAGGCAAAGTATGCCTAATGCATTCATTTCCATGCATCATTTTAGGTTTAAGATATCCGAGGATGTGATCGTGGTTTGAGGTTGCAAGTCACTCTCCGAGACTTTTGAGTAATGTATCTTTGTCCCCTATAACTCCTAGAAAGGTGGCATATGGTTTATGTATAGATACGTATGTGTAAACATGAGGTATATGTTGTGGAATTGTAAAAAGTAATTAAGAAAAGTCTACAAGGTGCATAATCATGACATACTAGAATGAGCAATGAAAATGTGGTTAAACATTATTATTGAGGTTTTGTGTGCATTGATGGGTAAAGAAAGTGTGAGGATTAGGTAATCAAGTTATAAAATGACCATCTTGATGATATGATGTTAGATATGTGTTGCATGATAATGAATAAGTCTAAAATGATGTATTTTGTGTGTATGTATTGCTCATCATGTTGAAAGAGTTAAAAATAAAAAATATGGCATGTTAGTGTTTTGGCAAAATAGCCTAAAACTCTCTAACAAGTGAAAATATAGTAAATGGATCCGTATTGGCATAAAAATTAGCATGCATATAGATTTAATGTTTATAAGTTTGCTGGTAAAATTTGGACAAGGTTAAGACCCCTAAAATAAGTAAAAACGAAACAAAATTTGTCATTACAAGTCTATCCGTACCAATACAGGTGATGGCGTACCAGTACTGGAAAGAATAATTGGTCATAGTTTAAACATGTGTACCAATACGGGTGGTGTTGTACCAGTACTAGTATACATTTTTGGTAATATTAACTAAGGCGTACCGATACTGCTACAAAAGTGCTGGTACGCCAAATCAACACTGGAATTTTACTTTATTAAAGGTATCGATATGGGTGGAATCGCACCGATACCCATTCGCGTCCCAATTTGTTAATTTAGGGTTATCATATTCAATACTTTTTGTATCCATACGGATACAATATCGTATATTGAATCATCGTACAGGTACAACTAGAAGTGTACCAATACTGGTTTTAGGTTTGAAAGAATATATAATAAGGGTGTACTGGTACGACCTCATGAGTATCGGTACCGGTTCATGTATGTTGGTTAAATCAGTTAACCAGTTTTAAAATCTTATAAAATAGTCACTGAATGTTATAGGGTTTAACTGAAGGTACAAATGAGCTATAATTTTATGGAAAATGTGTGTGCAAGGTAATCAAGCATCAAACTATGCATTGATAAGATTAATTACTGTTAAGGACCTTTAATTTATAGAATTTACAAATTAGTCCCTAAAACTTGTAAAAGTTGCAATAATCCCTAAAAATAAATATTACCATCTTGTATTGATATATAGCTCTCATTGATTCTTCAAACATGTTAATGAGTTATTGAAATTTTTTGAATCATAGTTAAATCATCAGAAATTATTATACAATTTAATGTATTGTTCACTGGTAACGCTTTTCGACCCAAATTCCTACCAGACCGGGAAGGGGTGTTAGAGGATAGCACAATAAGAATATTGACTAAGTAGTTACAGTTTTCGGATGAACATAAACTCGAATGTGCCTTAGATTTTTTAGTAGACGAGGCTCTACATTGGCGGGAAACCACTATACTTACTGCTCCTGAAGAAACTATAACTTGGGAGTTTTTTTTTTGCATGAATTTAGAAAAAATACATCAGCGAGTATTATTTGGCTGAAAGGCGGGATATCTTCTTACATTTTAAATGAGGTGGGAGATCGGTGAAGTAGTATATCCATGACTTCTATAAGTATTGCAAGTACTGAGCCAAGTATATAAAGAAGGAAAAAGAGAAGTGCAGAATGTTCGTTGCAGGCTTGAGTGATGACCTTCGGCCTTTGTTCACTGCTTTAGGGATCACAAATTTCCAAGAGCTCGTGAATTGAGCAATTTCTACCGAGGTTGCTCAAAGGTCTTAGAGGTTTAGTGTGCTAACCTGATCTGAGAAGAGGCATCGAGATGATTCTCGCCCACCTTTACCGTATAAGAAAGGTAAACAACAAGGGTTTAAACAACAACATCACCAACAACCCTCTCGATCAGGCAATTTTGCCAAGCCACAAACCATGTCTCAATCTATTACAAGAATAACCTCCATCGAGACCACCAGAGGTTCAGGCTAGGAGTTTTAATATCCCATCTGTAATTTTTGTCAAATGAGGCATCCTATGGAACAATGTCGTAGATAATCAGGAGCATGTTTCTTCTGTCGTGAGCAAGGCCACTACATCAAAGATTATCCGATGAACACATCCAAGTCTGTTGCACCAATAGGTACAGCGCCCCCTGCTCAATCCTTTAAGGGAAAGGGACAGAAGCAAGTTGCATCGGGAGCTTTTGGGAGACCTGGTGGCTCTACAAGAACTCCAAGCTGACAAGAATCCAAGGTCTTAGCTCAAGTTTATCATGTGAGGAGTAGGGAAGATGAGAAAGATCCAAACATTATAGCATATGCTATTAAATTGTACACTCACGCTGTCTATGCATTGTTTGATCCTACATCCACTCATTCCTTTATTAGTACTATATTGATTAAAAGATTTAAGTTAACATCTGAGCCTATAGCCTCCAAAATCACCGTAACCAATCCCTTAGGCGATAGTGTTGTAATTGGGCTAGTATGTAAAAATTGTCCCCTCATGATACAAGGGATACCTTTTTCGGCCAATCTTATAGCCCTCCATATTCATGAGTTTGACATTAATTTAGGGCTTGAGTGGCTCGGAGAGCATCAAGCTTGGGTGGATTGCTCGAAGAAGAAATTGTATCTTCGAGGTCTTGGCAAGGAGAGTGTAGCTCCTATAGACTTTAGGGGTAAGAGATCATTGTTATATGCCACTGCAAGTAGGGAAGAACCTCAGTTGCAAGATATAGATAATGTACAAGAATTCCCTGATATGTTTCTCGATGAACTTTTGGGTTTACCACCCACCCATGAAGTTGAATTTAGGATTAAAGTGAAACCTGGAACCACTCCAGTTTCTATTGCACCTTACCGAATAACACCAGTTAAACTCATCGAGCTTAAGGTACATATTCAAGACTTATTGAATAAAGGTTTTATTCGACCAAGTTCCTCACCTTGGGGAGCTCTGATACTTTTTTCAAGAAGAAAGATGGGTCAATGCATCTTTGTATTGACTACCGACAGTTGAACAAACTTACCATCAAGAATAAATATCCCTTACCGAGAATTGATGATTTGTTTGATCAACTTAAAGACGCAACCGCCTTTTCAAAGATTGATCTAAGGTCTGGGTACTATCAAATAAAAGTTAAAGAATGTGATGTGCCCAAGATAGCTTTCCGTACAAGGTATGACAACTACTAATTATTGGTCATTCCCTTCGTGTTAACCAATGCACCAGCTACCTTTAAGGATCTCATAAATTGGGTTTTTAAACCCTATCTTGATAAGATTGAAATGGTGTTCATAGATGATATATTGATTTATTCTAAGAATCAGCTGAGCATCACGACCATCTTCACGTTGTACTCCAAACCCTTCGAGAGAAGCCGTTATATGCCAAGTTCAGTAAGTGTGAGTTCTGGCTTACTGATGTTTCATTTTTGGGACATATAGTTTTCACAGAGGGTATCCAAGTGGACCCGAGAAAGATTCAAGCTATAATTGATTGGAGGCCACCGAAGAATGTAGGTGAAGTTCATAGTTTCCTTGGTCTTGCTGGTTATTACAGAAGATTCGTTAAAGGATTTTCTATAATAGCAAAACCATTAACCAAACTTTTACGGAAGGATGCCCCTTTTGAGTGGATTGAAAGGCAACAACGCAGTTTTGATCAGCTTAAGCAACTGTTGACTCATGCACCGGTCCTAACCCAACCTGATTCTGGTAAAGACCACCGTATATAGCGATGCATCATATCAGGGTTGGGATGTGTATTAATGCAAGATGGCAAGGTTATTTCTTAAGCATTGAGACAATTTAAGCCGCAAAAAATGAATTATCCTACCCATGATCTTGAATTGGCTGCAATTGTCTTTGCCTTAAAAATTTGGAGGCATTATCTCCACAGAGAAAAATGCTACCTATATACCGATCACAAGAGCCTCAAATACCTGTTGACAAAGAAAGAGCTTAATCTTCATCAAAGAAGATGGATGGAACTTCTCAAGGACTATGACCTTGTTATTGATTATCACCTGGGGAAGGCCAACGTTATAGCTGATGCACTCAGCCGCAAACCTTCTCTGGTAAGTATCGATATTAAATATTAAACCTCAAGCATTGACTATTGTATTAAGAATTACAATATCATTATTTCATTGTAGCTCCTCGAGCTATCAACTCTTATTTCAAGTTATAGAAAAACCAACCTTTAGTAGTTGAACTTCAAGTTTAGTCTAGCATTGTGTTGAGAATCAAATCATTGCAAGATCAAGACCCTGAATTACAAGCCATCATTTCCAAACTTCATAGTAATCTTGATCCAGATTTCTAGGTTAACTCTGAAGGACCCTTGTATTTCTATGATAGAATTTGTATACCGAATGATGAATCCCTTCGTGATAACATTCTCAAAGAAGCTTATTTTAGCCCTTTTCTCAGTTCACCTGAGGTCAGTGAAGATGTATAAGGACATTCAGGAATTGTATTGGTGGCCTGGTATGAAGAAAGCCATCGTAGAATTTGTATCCAAATGTCTTACATGCCAACGTGTCAAAGCTGAACACCGTGTCCCTATGAGATTATTACAACCCATTGAACTTCCTCAATGGAAGTGGGAAAGAATAACCATGGACTTTGTCAATGGTCTACCGTTAACTCCAGCTAAGCATGATGCCGTTTGGGTCATCGTTGACCATTTTACCAAGTCATCTCATTCCTTGCCTGTCAAGAAGGACTATAGTCTTTCCAAATTAGCTGACTTATACATTAAGGAAGTGTTTAGACTCCACGGAGTACCCAAGTCAATTATCTCTGATCAAGATCCATATTTTGCTTTACGATTCTAAAAGGCTTTGCAAGGTAGGTACCTGAGTCAATCTTAGTACAACCTTTCACCCTCAGTCAGACGGATATTAGAAGACATGCTTTGTGCATGTGTCATTGATTTTGAAGGGACTTGGGAGAGGTCCCCACCTCTCATCGAGTTTGCTTATAATAATAGTCATCAATCATCTATCGGAATGGCATCGTATGAAGCATTGTATAGCAGGAGATGTAGAACACCATTATGTTAGTCTGAACTCAGTGAACTGAAGATGTTGAGCCCTGACTTACTTCAGGAAACTAAAGAACGGGTTACCATCATTCATGACTACTTAAAATTCACCTTCGATTGATAGAAGGCCAATGCTGATCTCAAGAAGATGGATATACAATATGAGGTTTGTGAGAATGTGTTCTTGAAAGTCTCTCCATGGAAGAAGATTCTTCATTTTGGCAAAAAGGGGAAGCTAAGTCCCCGATTTATTGGACCTTTTGAGGTAGTTGAAAGAATTGGTCACGTGGCTTACCGACAAGCTTTGCCTTAGGAGTTAAGCAAGATTCATGACGTATTCCATGCATCGATGCTCTGCAAGTATAGATTCGATCCATCTCATGTTATTGAGTAGAACTCCAACCCAATCTGACGTATGAGGAGGTGCCAATACAAGTATTGGCAAGGGAAGTCAAGAGGCTTCGAAACAAGAACATTCCTCTAGTTAAGGTACTTTGGAGAAGCCACAAGATCAAAGAAGCTACATAGGAAATAAAAGTAACCAAGAGAAATCAATATCCGCATCTCCTTAGTTCTGGTAAAAATTTGAGGACAAATTTTTCATAAGGGGGAGAGTTATAATACCCCAAAACCAGGCCTAGTCGGAATTCAATTCCAGCAACTGGAAATTTTGCACCAAAAAGTCAAACTATATAGCATTAAACTTTGATTAGGTGGTCAATTATTGGATCATTGAACCCTAAATAAGTATTGTTTGTAGTCAAGGACCTTTTTGTAAACCTTGAAAATTATTCCAGTAACTAAATTGATGAAATTGAAAGTTAAGGGACAAAAGTATAAAGAATGAGGAGTTGAGGGACTAACCTTGCAATTAGCCCCTCCCCAAGCGTGGGATGCTTATTTTAGCTTCCTTCAATTGAAGGAAAGCTCAATTAAAGAAAGTGATAGAAAGAAAGAAACTTACCAATTGAAAACCTATGACGAACACTCCATCTTCTTCCTCCAACCACACACCTCAAGTAAGCACCTCCATTGTTGATAGGGAAAGCTTGTATTTTCTTTGATTTCTTGATTTCATTTCAATCCTAATAATTGGGTAAGCAATATCCCTTAAGTGATTACTCGATTCCCTAGCTAAACCAAGTTTAAATCCAAGCTCAAGAATGTTCTGAACCCTAGAATTTCCTAGGGATATCAAGTTTGATCTCTATTATTTTTCATAGCTAATAGATTGCTATGAATCCAATTATTGATATTGAAATCCTTGTAATTCCTAATTCCTTGTAGCTCAAGAGAATCAAGGTGGATAATCACCAAATTGCTCTAATCCAATAAGTTCAAGAACAAATGAATTGTCATCCGGGAGCCTTGAAAGCCTCGGAAGCATCGCTGAGTGTAGTCAGAGTCTTGGGATTAGCTAGGTGCCTTTCCATATTTAATTGATATTGTTTATTGCATTTCCATCCATAAATTCAAGTTATGGTTACATTGAAACCTCGTAGGAGGTACTATTGGTAAGCTTAGGTAAGTTTATTGCACTAATACAAGGATTATTGAACCATTATATTGTCATTGATATCATCGAAGCATTGAAAAAGGCCATATTGATTATTGTACATTGTTATTGCTACCGTTATTTCTATTGTTATGGTTATTGGCCTAAGTATTAAATCTTTGGGTACGAATGGACATGAGATACAATTGGCATGCCATAGAATTCATGAGCTCATTTGTACGGAATGGACTACGGTCCTTGATCCAAGGCTTTATTTGGCGATGTTGGCGGGATGTGTTGTTTTGGTCTTATTGGCGATATTGGAGGATATTGACCATTTATTGTTGACGATGTTAGTTGGGAATTCACGTATCCAGATTTACATGTTGATCCAAGGAATTAAGTTATTGAAATTTTAGTTAAAATATGATTTGGGATGCATTTATATAGATATACATGTTATTGATATTATCAGCATTCATGTTATTGTTGTTGACTACCTAACTAGGCTATATAAGCCTAATGCATCTCATTTCCATGCATTTTTCAGGTTAAGGGTTGATCGGATCATGGATCAGAGCAAGAAGTGTTTGAAGTGAGTCACACAAGATATATTCAATGTAAACTTAGTTATTGAACTCCTAGCATGGTGGCATAGGGTCTAGACCTGTTAGTTTAGTCCCATTTTGTGTGTATAAATGGCTCATTATGTTGAAAGGACTAAAGTATGAAACATGGCTTGTTAGTGTTTTGGTAAAAGTGGCAAAATGGCCTAAAATGCTCTAAAGAGAGAAAGCATAGTAAATGGGTTCGAATTGCCATAAAATTTGGTGTGCATATAGATTTGAATTTTATAGACTTGCCTGTAAAATTTGGTAACAAATGGACAAGGTTAAGGCCCTTAATTTGAGTTAAAACATGTAAAATCTGTTATATCAAGCCCTATCATACCGATACGAGTGATGGCGTATCGGTACGGCCTTGCATATTTGGCCAGATTAACGTTGGAGTATTGATACGCTTTAGGGCGTATCGGTACAGAGCTTAGTCACTATAATTTCTTCCGTAGTTGGGTATCGATACACAACTAGGCGTATCAGTACGGGTCTTACTCATTGGAAAAGTATTGTAGCTCCGTATCGACACCATATTGATCTTTAAAGTTGACCTTCTTAGCGTTGACCATGCGTACCGATACCCAGTATCGGTACGGGCTTAATAAAACTAACCATTTTAACGGCCATGGTAGGCATACCGATACGGTCTAAAGCGTATCAGTACGGCCCGTCGACACTAGAAACCAAGTTTAAATAAGACCAATATAGCGTATCGCTACGGGTGTACCCGTACCGGTATGACCCTTATTATTTGTAACTAATTTAACAGATATGGCGTAGGCGTTTCGATACGGCCTCTTCGAGTATCGATACCGAGGTAGGTAAATTGGTTAAAAGATTATTAAAGGGGTTTTAAAATCTTACAAAATGGTCACTGAATTTTATAAGACTTAATTTAAGGTACAAACGAACTCTAATTGTGCTAAAATCTTGTAGGCAAGATATTCTTGTATTAAATTTCATGTTGGTAATCTTAATTCTAGACAAGTCCCTATAAATTATTAGGTTTACAATTTAGTCCCTAAGCTTGAATAAGTTCCAATTGGTTCCAAAATTATAAACTGGATAAACTTTATTGATTAGAAATGTTTATTTTATAGCATTATAAATTATTAATACATGATTTATTGCATAATTTATCGTAATCATCGATCTGATTATCGTATTCTTCACTGGTAACTTTTTCCGACCCAGATTCCTACCAGACCGGGAAGAGAGTGTTACAAGCAATAGGCCTACCGTTCAGAATTTAAGACCCTGGTTAATAGAAAAGCAAGGTTTGGTTGAATTATTTACTCATGGATGCAATGTCTCTTGTATCTACCATATGACATGTTGATGGTTAATATGGGATGGTGGTGGTTTTAGACAGTTCACTATTTTTGGATTAGGTGCAGAGCCGCAGTTGGTGTCAATATTAAGTAAATAGAGGAGAGGATTAGGGGAGATGATGAATAGTGAGTCTGAGGTTCAAAAGGCCATTCAGTTTTACATGTGCGAGTTTATAAGTCCTTGAAAATGAGTCCCACAAGTCCTATTTAGTGGCTGGTGTTAGTCCTAGGGTTCATGGTTTTTTGTTGAGTTGATCGAACAATCGAATTTGGTTAAGAGTGGGTGAATTGGAAATTTAAAAAGAATTGGAAGGAAAGTGCAATAATAGAAATTTGTAAGAGAGATTTAGAGTGGTTCAACTCCCTCGATGGAGTCTACATCCACTACCTTAGCTACCAGACTAAGGATTTCACAAATTCACTCAATTTTTCTTTCCTTTGAGGCCAAAGAGTAACCTTACTACTCACCAAGATTTATACCTCAAAATCTTGTCAGACCATTTCCCAAAGTTACAAACAAATAAGCAAACTCAAGAAACCTCACTAGGTAGATGTTTGTAATATTTAAGCTCTCTCTAACACCCCAAACACTTGATAGAAAATGATACAATAAGAGCACTAAGTGTTTTACAAGAAAAATATGAATTTATGCTCAACCAGACTTTGGATATTGCTTGAATGCTTTTGTATAGTTGTCTTATTGTTGAAGAACCTTTGGAGACTTGTTTTTATAAACTCTCATTGATTTCTAATTGTTTGGGTAGTTGGGGAAATTGTGGGTATCAGTACATGAAGGCTCGTATCCGTACCTGCCTAAAGGAGAAATAGTCATTAGCTTTATAGGGCGTACTGATACTCTAGGCTGCGTACCGGTACGGAGTAAGGGGTACTAGTACTTGAAAGATCGTACTAGCACTTAAATTGCTCACTAGAATTTTGGTGGATCTTTGTGTATTTGTACGCTTAAAGTCGTACCGGTACTCACCATGTAAATGATGTTCAATAGCATCAGGCCATATCGGTACGAGGTTCACCGTACCGATACTCACTCGTTCAAAACTTTCAAAGACTCCAAGACGTATCGATACGTGGTGCACTATACCGGTACTGACAATCCATTCATAGAGAAAATAATGGCTCGTACCGGCACGTAAAGGTCCCTACCAGTACTCCTTAGCTATTTTGGAAAACTGACTTGAAAATCTATACAGGTATGCATAAGGCTGTACTGGTACTCACTAACTAAAATATTCTCTTTGAGTACTAAAACACTTAGAAAATATTGAGATTTAAATAGATTGACTTATACATAATTTATCTTTAAAGTAAGTCAATTTTGTTTGAATGCTTGTCGCTTGTGAGTAATTTCAAATACCTTAAAAATTTATTTATTATCTTTTAATACTTGTTATATCAAAATAAAAAAACATAGGTTTAACACTATTGATGGGTTCGTAGGATGGGTAGATCTGACTATCAGACAGTAGATTTAACTGGTGGATCAAGTGGTCTTGATAGTGGTCATGTCGAGGGACTGTATCTCTTAACAACTGTCATGTCGAATGACTGTTGCTAAATGAAAGATATGGCAGAGATAACTCTAGAAGAGCCTTGGGGCATCTCAAGAAAATCCTAAAGGCTTTGTGGGGCCCTATATGCGGATGAGTGGAATCAAAGGACTCGAAGATAGAGGTACAATAGTTTCCCCCATTGGTTGAGAGAATGTCATAAAGTGGTATGAACTGAGACTTGTAATTAGAGTATGGTTTGTAAACATTATGCTTACCATAACTAGATGTGTTTATTTCAATAAAGGAGTTATTTCTTGGGAATCGATGTTATAACTGATTTTGAATGGTTGTACAACTTGTACACATGTCGACCTATCATTAGTGTAGGTCGAAGGCTCGAATTGAGGCTGTTGTGAAAGGTTGTGTCCTCCGATTATAAAAAAGGGTGAGTAAGGGAAAAAGCCATGTTTCCATTTTCTTTTCTTCTAATTTATGATTCGAGATAAATTTCTCTATGAAATTATTGAGAAATTTTGTTCTTTTTATTCGAAATTTATTGTTGATTAGATCAATAAATTAATAATGGCCAAGAGGGGGTGAATTGACAATTAAAAAAATAGTGGAGAAAAAGATAGTAAAAAATGTTGCTAGAGAAATTAAGAGTGATTGAACTTTCTAAATGAAGTCAACATCTACTACCTTAGCTACCACACTAAGGATTTCAAAAATTTACTAATTTGTCTTTCCCTTAAGGACAACGAGTAACCTTACACAAATCTCTAAGACTTTTACATCCAAAGTCTAGAGAGTCCTTTCTCACAGAATTGATACAAAGTAGCAAACTATAAAAACCTCACAATGTATTTGTTTGCAATAAAATGAAGCACTCACACACCCCTAAACACTTGAAGAAATATTAATTAATAAAGCACTCAAGTGTTCTTACAAGAATAATACAATAAAGCTCTAAAAACTCTTTAAACTTGGATTGAATGCTTTGAATTTGTTGTCTTGTACTTGAATATGCATTGGAGACTTGATTTTATATCTTCCCAGACCCCGCGTACCGAAACCGAGGGACCTATACCGGTACGTGAAGGCCTGTAATGACCTCTAGGTCCATCATATGACACTTTGGCTCACTCTAAACATTACCAAATCTTACATAAACATCATAAATCATCAAAGGCATACCTAACACAGTTATTCAAGTAATTTAAACTACTCTATCAAACATGATCCAATTCTCCACAACATCTATAGGCATGCTTCCTACTCAACAGTCAAAACATAGTTCTAAACCATTCACAAGCATGTTAAGCCTCAATCAAGTCCAAAAAAACATTTAAAATTTGCACAAATAGGGAGTTTAGCAAAACAGCCCTCCCAACAATAGTGGACCACTTTGCCTTTATTACTACGAGTCTAAATCGAAACCATACTTTCGAAGATCAAGTCCTTGGATTCCTCCTTTCTTACTCACTGCCTCCAACCCCTTAATTCTCTGCATCGATGTAAAAAGAGAGCGTAAGCACACTAGGCATAGTGAGGAGTACTCTAAATTAAACCACCATCATTGATTGCATTTAAAACCGTTTAGCAATCCACTTTGGAAACCACTTTTAAAACATCCTTCAAAACATCATCAACATCATCATGCCTTACAAAACCATGCACTTAACGTTTCCAAAACATGCATATTAAACCATATACAACATGTATCATGGATCCAACAACAAAACCCTATTTGCTACACTCAATTTAAGCTTTCCCATGCATAACAATCCCATATGCAATGATTAAAGAGTAAAACATGTATAAACCAACATTATACAACATAATCCATCACATGATACATCATCAATTATATTGGCTTACAAACGATCATCAACTAAGTTCCACTTTACAAAATATTACATCGGATACACAGATTCAACAAATGTCCTCTTAACACTTCATGCAATCTCAACCAAAACTCAATGTACAATCACAACCGAGTATAATTACAACCCCAATCATCGGTTAGATGCATAATCTCTAACGAGAGTTTTTGGTACCATATAACACCTCAACCGTACACATAAACCCCTCAACATCCAAGGTGACTTTTTATAGTGCACTATCAATCCTACGACCGGCCAACTATATCTGATAACATTTTAAACCACATCACTTGCCAATATAATTCACTATCAACCATCTACCTCACTGTTTTTATATGCATTCATCAAAACCATTTCAACAATACATTAACAAGTATATCACAATACTTCATGAACCATTTTTCCAAATGCATTCATCATCACTATATGATCAAAAATAGTATAAAACATACTTTAAACCATGAATAAATAGTAGGTACCATGCAATTCTAAAACAAGTGCATAAAACCAATTTTGCCAACCGAAACAAGAGAGAAAACTCTTCATACTTACTTTCGAGTTTAAACAAGCATTTCAAGCTTAATTTAAACTCCCAAAACAACCTTTAAACCAATTCAAAGCTGAATTTCCCGTTCTCACTCACCGACTACGCAAAACTTTGATCGCCAATGTGAATCCAAGCCTCCAAGGCTTTCGAAACCTCACCTCAAGCTTGAGGAATCAACCTCCCCTATTTTAACCATACAAAAACAGAGGTTTCAATGCATAAAAATGCATTCAACAGCCCAGCAACATCAATTCACAATAAACTTCCTCAATCTCTAACCAATTTCCCTCCACAACAATTGAAAAAAACATTAAATACTTTCCAAACTTAACCCAGCCAAAACCTAAAGGTTTGATCCAACAATTATCATCAATTAACATCCAAAACCACATTTAAAACATCCTTATACCTCCAGCATTCATTAAACACCCTCAACTCCTCAAAACTCATACCTAACAACCTAGAAAATTAAAGATTCACCTATTTATGGGATTCTAATGTTAAAACCAACTTATTAACATAATAAAACATCAAAATTATGTTCTAATCTGATCAAGAACATAGCAAAAAGGATCCAATATGAAAATCAATCAATCTCATCAATTAAACCTTGATTTAACTAATTTCCATAATTAAATCATTAAAACTCATTAGAAAACATTTATAAAGGATCAATAAGTTGGGAATTTCAGTAAAGAACCATTTATTAGAGGAAAAAAACGAAACTTACTTCTAATGCTGACTTTCCCCCTTAATTGAATGAATTTACATGAGAAACAAGATTAAAACAATAAGGTTTTGATAGGAAATCATAGGAAACTCATTTGAAATCAAAGGATTGAAGAAATCAAGAAGTTACCAAAAGTTTTTGAAGATGAAAAGAGTGTTTGGCTGGAGAGAATTTGAGAGAAAATCTTTTAGAGAAAAGTTAGTTACGTAAAGTTTGTTTTGAAAATTAATTATAAATTTAATTCTCCAAGCCTATTTATACCCTCTAAAAAACCTTTTTTAAAATATCCAATTAATGTGGAAAGTCTAATATAAGACTTTGGCCAAATGGTTCCTTAAAGATTCTAAGTTTTGATTATTTTCCAAAACAGTCACTAAAATAATTTTAAAACTTTACATTTTGGTCACTAACCCTAAATGTCACTTTTCGAAATTTATTTTTGTAAATTTGATTTCACCAAAATCTTTTATATTTTAAATAAATATTTTACTATATTTTTTTTCATATTTTTATCCCTTTTAAAATTATTTATTTTGAATTAATCCTGTAATCATTATAATCAAGCCTCCAACTACCCAAACAGTTAGAAATCAATGAGAAGATATAAAATCCCTGTTAACTCCAACACATGATTTGGAGTTGGCCGCAGTTATCTTTGCTTTGAAGATTTGGAGACATTATATGTATGGGGAAAATTGTTTCATCTACACCAACAATAAAAGTTTAAAGTATCTACTCAACCGGAAGAGTTGAATTTGAGGCAAAGGTGATGGGTTGAGTTTCTAAAAGACTATGATTGCATCATAGAGTATCATCCCAATAAAGCTAATATGGTAGATGATGCTTTGAGCAAGAAGTCTATGTCCGACTTGAGGGTGATGTTTGCTCGGTTGAGGATAACCGAGGATGGTGGGTTGTTAACCGAGCTTTACGTAGAGCCTACCTTACTGCAAGAGATCAAAAGTACACAAGTGTAAGTGTAACCCCCTTGACCCGACCTAGACGCCTAACCGGACCGAGAGAGCTACATTAGGTTTGCTGAAGCAAACCGGAGAAAGATTATGAAAATTCGGTCCATTTTTTCTTTATCTTATCTTGTCTAGATGGCAATTATTAATCCTACATGTACATACTCGCATCAGGTAAATTTTTTAGGGAAGCAAATCACAATAGAGCAACCAATTGCAACACATTCATTACGAGGACTAAAATGTAATTCTTTTAAATCAAAGGACCAAAATTAAATTTAAGGTTACCAATCCTCAATTAGTCCATTTATATGCTAACATGTCAAATTCCAGGTCAAAAAGATCTTCCATACTCATGCAATTGCATCATTATCATTCGGGGACTAAAATAAAAGGAAACAGAACCTTCATTCCATAACATTAACAGCTTTAACGGCCACCGGTATTGATACACCACTAGCCTTATCGATACGGTCTAACAACCTCGTTTTGATACGGTGTAAGCCATATCGCTACGCCATGTCGAATTAAAACTTGATTTGAAATTTGCCAAAGGCCGTACTGATACGGGTCACAAGGGTTTCGGTACACGGGATCCATCCCAAAAAGCATTTTCCACTAGCGTAAAACTGTACAGATAATACCGAGCATGTATCGATACGCTCAGGCTTATATTGCCTAATCGTACCGATACTCGAACACTCGTATCGATCCCAGATGCCTGAATTTGTCGAGCCGTACCAATACGGTCCCTAGCGTATCGGTACGTCTGGCGTGTAATGTCTTTTTTAGCTGGTTTTTCACACAAGTCTAGATGCATTTAGGTCCTAGCAACTTGCATACATACATATAAGCATCCAACAATACATTTATCAACACTTGTGCCAAGATTTAGCTACCATACAAGCTTAGGCCACCAAAATGATTAATCTAGAGGCATTCTCCCTAAAACACTCCACCAAACATACCAAGATGCTCAAATATACATTTACCAGCACAAGAATCAAACCAACATCACTTTAATACCATATTCAACATGCTAATCTCATTAAAGCATGCCATCCAAGCAAAACTATCTAGATGCATACCTAGAAAACCACATAACATCAACCATAGGTAACGGTGCACAATATGCATAACAACGTCAATCAAACTCCAAAATCAATGCATTACACATGCTCAAAATTAGGGAAAACAGAACTACAAATCCCAAAATCCATGGCAAACATATTTCCTTATTAACCGAAAACTAACACCGAGTTCATACTCAAATACTCTTGTCTTTGGATCATTTAGACCTTGCCTTTGCTGCCACCAAGCTTTAATGCTCTGCATCATTAAGGAAAAGAGAGCGTAAGCACACTTGCTTAGTGAGGATGCTCTTAAAACAATGATGCATTAAATCCCTTGAAAACCAAACACTTGTTTTCAAACCATGCTTACGACATAACCAAGTTCCAATGATTCCAATACAAATCATGCATATCGACCATATGCAAAACAATATATTCCACATGCTTAAATTCTCAAAGCATTATAAACAAAACCATGCTTAAAATCCAAAGCATTATAAAATAAGTTCAACACTTGAGTTTTCCATATATTGGCATTTATAGTGACCCCGGATAGACGACCTCTATCCTTGATTAGTCGACCACTAATCTTTAGGTTACCGACCGTTAACCTTATGTAACACCCCTACCCAGTCTAGGAAGTAAACCGGCTTATGATGTGTTACCAAACAACAAACAAACATTCTTGAAAGACTTAGGACAATTAACCAATAAGTTCTAAGGAAGCAGAAAATTTGAAACCTTTTAAAGGATTTTCATAAGTCAAGCATAAATTTCAAATCATCAACAAACAAATAATCAAGCATAAGCATCACACATCAACCTTTAGTTCAAAGCATGTTCTTATAATCCATATATTTCAGATCACAAAGTATTTTGCATTTTTACAACTGTCACAAAGGATTACTTATCTTTCATATATAGTTTTGTTTCTAAAATGGTTAAGACATGTCTTCCCTAACCATAACTAAGACATGGTAATCAATATTTAAGATTTCCCAAGTGAATAACATACCATTAATATATGCTCTTTAAGCATACTTGTATCCATTACGTCAAGACTTGTCATCCAAGATTATCATTAGGCATAACAAATCACATCTAGTCAATTAACCATAGCAACAAGTACTCAGATAGCAAAATTGATATAACTTAATCAACTATCCATTATCTGATTTTCATAACACACATAGCTTAACCATCTAGAAACAATTTATCAATAGAAAACCATTTATATAAGGACGATATTTACATTTGGATATTAGAACCAAGTCATTTCATGGTAACTAGCTATACACAACTTTCACATGGAAATACCATACAATTATTCAATGTCACTCTATTAATTAATCATACCTTGACCAAGCTTAGCATGTCTTAAATAATAAGTAACCATTCCATCATCGACATAACTTAGCTAAATCAACAAATAAGCACTCAAATGTCATGATAGTATGTCTACTCACCTAATTGTCATTAAACCACTGCACTCAAGCATCTATGACCTTAAATATTCCAGATATCAAACATTTAACAAAACTTTGGCTACTTTAAGCTAACCAAGTATTAAAGTTACACCATTATATCAGATTTAATATGTGTCATAAGACATATATATGAACATACAAACACACACAACGCGAGATGGTCTATCTACTTTAGGCATATACACATAACCAATCTGTCATACCAGCATCATAACCATTACAATGATTCGAAAAGCAAGCAAACAAAAGACACATATGAAGGGACCATTACACAACTTCAAATACTACTAGAGCTCATAAATACATATATGATCAAAAGATGCTCTAAATGCACAATGCATACACATCGACTATGTGCCACCATCTAGGAGTACTTAAGAAATTACAAAACGTACTTCTCGACACTTGTGACCTCGTCCAAGCTCATAAGATAACCGGTAGCAATTTATCCTGAAAGGCAGAAAAGTATAAAGTAAGCTAATGCTTAGTAAGGTAGAATAATTTATCCACAAAGCATAAACAAATGTTCTATTTCATATATTTATACTTTCCTCAAGACTAACGAATCCAGGTAAGTCTCAAATATGATCGAAAAAATAGGTCATTATAGTTATGGACTCAATCATGGCTTTATTTCTAAAGTTTGTAATATCCATACGAAACAACAAGCTTGATACAAATCAAGTCATCCTAATTATAAGATTATAAACATAACATTGTTTCTTGATCCCATTGCACATGTATCATATAAATATTAATCTTTTAATACTCAAGTTATCAAGTCAACTCATTAGATTAGCTTATTTTCACTAATCCCTTACATATAGCTTCACATGAGCAAATAATACTTGTCTTACAAATTATTTATCACAACTTAGCATAGATATGGATTTTCTTATCACATAAGGTACCAAACACCTTGGATATTCAAATAAATCATAACTGTTTAGACAGTCAAATAATCAATCACAAGTAAGTATGTGAACAATTTATAACCATTTAAGTATTCAACACGATTTTAATTTTATATATATATATTCACATTATCAAACGTATCAATTCACCCAAAAAGGATATTATTAAGCAAGTCATTATCAAGATTTAAATATTTAACTTATAAACTTTCTTGGTTTCTTTTATCATAATTTACATTGCATAAAGAACTCATTACCCTAGAACTCAATCATAACATATCATATCTAAGGGTTTACTTAACTCAAGTTATTCATCATATTTTTATTTTTCATCAGTTCCATTGATCATGCCTAACAATAACTTGAATGATAAGTTAAGTAGCATAGTAAGATATTTGAATCAGGTAATTGCTTATAGGCATGATTATTCAGCAATTCATATGCAAAAGTATTTTATACACTCAATTGAAAACCATATACAATTACAACCTTCTTATTCTCCCGAAAGCATAATCTATATTCAAGAATATATGCATTACTTGTTATGCAAGTTATATCAATACTACCTTGATTTAGTTGTAAATTTCATAATTTCTTATTAACATATCCTTGAGGATCAAGTAATAGCCTAGGTACACGAATCCCCAACCAACTGTCGCCAAAATCAAAATGATACTCACAGTACCAGTCAATCCCTCCTATTGTCACCAAGTGACCACAACACTTCCCTCCTACTGTCGCCAAATAAGGACCGTAGTCTACCCCAATCACGAGCTCTATGGACTCTATGACATGCCAACTATACCTATGACCGACTCAAAACCAAGGCTTTTCATATAAACTTATCTTGTCAAAATCAAAGTTGAGCTTAGCTCCTTATTTATATAGTTATGAACTTGTCATATCTTTATCAAAGATGAGCATTGCTCTAAGTTCTTACTACCATGACACCAAGTCTTACTTCAAAGCATATCTCAAGTTTAACCAATAGCAAGGTATCAAGTCAACATAACTTATTATTATTAGTTTCAAAAGTAAGCATAGCTTCAAATTCAAGTATTTACCGCAAGGCTTATACTTATCTAATCATATCAAGTTTGATATGAGCTTAACTCTGTATCAAAGTATTCAAAAACATCATGATTTGATCATTTCAAAGTGGTATATGGCATTAAGTTCATATATTAACAAACCTTGATCATATATATATATATATATAACATATACATGAACCCATATAGAGCTTCTAACATAATTGATCTAATAACCAACAATCTCAAGTCATATTGTTCCTCTCAAACAAATACTTACCTCATATTCCAGCTGATGTTTGCACACAGTACTCGAATTTACATAAAGTAACAAATTTAAGCAACAAAGAATGATCGGGAAAGTTTTAGGCCTAACCCGAGACTTTAAACTACACTTACAGTTCACTCCGAGATAACTTAGTTCCCGTAACAATTCCCTTTTGCTTATCTCCTAAATGATCTACATTTGCCTTTTCACCTACACAACCATGTGTGTCTAGATATAACAAAATGTGCATCCATTTATTAGAACCCAATTTAACACTCATTTAGTTTACTACTCAATCACAAATACACACAAGCATACATTCAACCAAACTGTCCAAACTAATTATGTGTACATATATACACATCAAAGTAAATTTCCAAATATACCTATATGCCTTTAATATGCTTAAACATGTATTTACACTATGAACACAACAAAACTGTCCACTTCACATTTAGACACATATAACAACCCCTAAATTTACTTGTATATACATTTATACTTTCATAAACAGCTCATAATATGTCCTTATTCATATAAACAGTCCACATTTTCACTAAAACAGTCCTTGTACTCTACTTATGTTCCAAACTTTACGTTCATGCATAAGCAAAACAGAGCGATCTCCACATATGTATTTTCATTCCCATAAAACAGTCTATTCTCAACCTATATATATCAAAATTGGACATATTTCTAGTATGTGTATATATATATATATATATATATATATATATTCAATCAAAAACTGTCCAATCATTCAAATGTACATAGAACAGGGCGGCTTCTAAACATATGCTTTTATCTCATCAAAACATTCTATATTTGAACCTATAATCTCAATTCTGGACAGATTTATCAATTACACAATGACTCATTTAATTCAGTCCATAACAGCACACATATATATACATGTTCGAATATAGACTCTCAAACCACCATTTGTTTAAATTCAAGCAATCTTATGCTATACATGCTTATAACCAAAAATTCTTCTATAGATTAAGCACAAAAATCACTAGAATCGTGAAGGGGAAAACAAGAGGGTTACCTTCCTATCTAACTCCTTTCGATCAAGCTTGAATTAAAGCTAGAATGAATCAAATTCTACTTTCTTTCAATTATCTCACTAGACGATTATGCTTTAGGGAGGAAGATGATGACTCATTCTTTATTTTCTTTCCTAATTCATCCCCTAAAATTAACAAATGCTGTGACTCATCTTACTCCAACAACACCTATCTTGGCCATGCTTGGACAAGTGTCCAAGCCCTCCCACTTAAGAAATCTTAGCATGCAACCTTCTAATTAAATCATGGAATTGGTTTAGCCATTTGATAGATAGATAGATACTCAAGTTTTCCAAATTCAAATTTGGTCCTAATGATTATAATAGGTTCAATTGATTAATTTCTCTTCTTCTCTCTTTTTTTAACTAAAGCAATTTAACATATGGTTCTAATATAACATTCTCCTAGGTCAAAGTTTGGGGTATTACACCTTACATTTCAGATACACGGATCTCCGATGATAGTCAACCACTACCATGACCTAACACCATTGCCGACCGCGGGATATAACACCAATGCCGACCGCAAGTGTAACATCAACAAGAAGAATTGATCGCTCAACCCAGGTGACAACATTATAATCCGAGTAGCTGACCGCTTACCTCAAGAACTTTTACCGCGATCGATTTTTAACATATTATAGTGCACTTCATCCTATGGGATCCAACTATATCCTAATGTTTTCTCACCTTGTCACATAGCCGATATATCATTTACAAAAACCATTTACTCGTTGTTTTACAATGCATTACACAAAAATCCCCAGACATACAATCCACATTGCCATAGCAATACCACATTCTCGACCAGAATAAAAACCAATGCTCACTAGCATTAATATACTTTTAAGCCATTGCAAATGTACTTAGAAATCATGCATTTACAGTAGATAGATCAAACCATGTTTATGACCAAAACATGAATCACACATGCTCATATCCGAACCGACATTAAAGAGCAAATGAAGGAAACTTACTTCCAAGCTTAGGTAAGTGTTTCAAACTTAACCTAAACTTCCAAACCTTTGAAAGACTTTTAAGACCGTTTCCACTCACTGATTTCACTTCGCTTTGCTTGCTACCATGAAACAAGCTCCTGAAAAGCCTCAAACCACCTCAAGATGCTACGCCTTGCTTATCTGATGTTTCGGCCACACAAAACTAGAGGAAACGTGCATTAAAATGCATCCAACTCTCTGTTTCAAGCCAAAATCTCGTAACTCTCAATATGCCCACTCAAAACTCATCTGAAGCTTACCAAAACTAACCTCAAACACTTCTCAATCTTAACTCAGCCATAATATAACGATTCAATACATCAAACTTCATCAATTGATATCTAAAAACACTTCTACAACATCCTTTTACTTCCAGCAAAGACTAAACTCCAAAAGCAACCCAAAAACTCTTAACAAACAACCTAAACAATTAGAGATTCAACAAATTTCGGGAATCTATTGATAAAAACAACCTATCCACATTATAATACATCAAAAATAAGATTGAAATCAATCCTCAACACCGGAAAAACAGATCCAATTCGAAAATCACAAGATTCCATCAATTAAACCTTAATTAAGCTAAAATCCATAATTAATTAATTAAAATCTATTAGAAAACATATGTAAAGACTCGAGAACTTGGGAATTTCAATAAAGAACCTTTCATTAGAGGAGAAGAATGAAACTTACCTCCAATGAGTGAGTTTTCCCTTAATTGGATCTTTTCCTCTAGAAAACAATGAGATTCAATGAGATTTTTGGAAAACAATTTAAAGAATCATTTAACAAATCAAAGAGTAAATAAAACAAAATCATTACCTTGAATCTCTGATAAGAAAAAGAGTGTTTGGCTGAGAGTATTTTGAGAGAAAATATGTGAGAAAGAAAGTTACGTCAATTTGTGATTTGGAAAAATAACCACCTTTTAACTAAATCCTTTTTAATTCCTTTTAATTAAAAATCTTTTTAAAAATAATCCTAATTAAGTGAAAACTCATATTAGACCAAATGGTAAAATAGATACTTAAAGATTCAAAATTTTGACTCTTTACAAAACAGTCACCTTTAAAAATAATTTTCAAAAATTACATTTTTGTCACTAGCAAAAATGTCACCCTTCCTAAGCTCATTTTCCAAAATTGCTTTCACCAATATTTTTAATATATTAAAATATGATTTTTAAATATTTTCCATATTTTTATCTTTTAGAAAAATATTCACTCCTGAATCTAACCCGAATCTCTAACCCGGTCCACTAGACCGTCTAACCAGCCCCAAAATCGCTAGGCCCAAAACCGGGGCGTTACAACTCTCCCCCTCTTAAGAAATTTCATCCTCAAAATTTACATGGAGGAAAAAGATGCGGAAATTGCTCCAACATGTTCGCCTTACTTTCCCAAGTGGCTTCTTCGACACCTCGATGTCGCCTCAAGACTTTAACCAGTTCTATCGTCTTACCATGAAGAACCTTGCTGCTGCAATCAAGGATTTCCACCGGCTCCTCATCAAAGGATAAATCCGGTCTCAACTCAATATCCTCCACCAGCATAACGTGCGAAGGATCCGACCGATACATCCGTAAGATGGATACGTGGAACACATCATGTATTTTCTCAGGCTCGGTTGGCAACCTCAACCGATAAGCCACATGACCAACAAGCTCCACAATCTCATATGGTCCAATAAACCTCGAACTAAGCTTACCCTTACGTCCAAACTGCATCACCTTCTTCCACGGTGACACCTACAAGAACACACGTCGCTTATCGCATATTTAATTTCCCTAATCCGTGTAAGATTTCTACCGATCCGTAGCCTCTTTCAAGCGATCACACACAAGCTTAACTTTCTCGTTCGTGTCTTTCAACACATGTGGTAAGGAAATATGCTTTTCCCCTACCTCAGCCCAACACAAGGGCGTACGACACCTCCAGCCATACAATGCCTCATACGGTGCCATCTGAATACTTTCTTGATAGCTGTTGTTATAAGCAAATTCAACCAAAGGTAAATGCTTCTACCAGGTTCCTTGGAACTCAATAATAAAACACCTCAACATATCCTTCAAGACCTGGATAACACGCTCAGACTGTCTATCCGTTTGAGGATGATACGCGGTACTGAAACTCAACCTTGAACCCAAAGCTTGATGTAAACATCTCCAAAACCTTGATGTGAACCTCAGATCTCTATCCGAAATAATAGACTTTGCACAACCTCAGCTATATACAAATCTGCCAGCTTGTCCAAGGTGTACGTCGTATGCACTGGCAGAAAATGTGCACACTTTGTAAACCGATCAACAATCACCCAAATAGAATCCTTTTTAGTCAGTGTCAACGGCAACCCTGACACAAAGTCCATGGTGATTCTCTCCCATTTCCAATATGGAATTCTTAACGGTTGCAACAACCCGGATGGGAACTAATGTTCAACTTTAACCCGTTGACACACCATACACTTAGACACAAACTCTGCCACATTCTTTTTCAAACCAACCCAATAGTACCTTTCCTTCAAATCACGATACATTTTGGTACTACCAAGATGCATAGCAAAAGGACTAGAATGTGCCTCCGCCAAAATAGTATGCCTGAGCTCCGGGACTTCCGGCACCACTATTCGGCCCATAAAACACAAAACACCATCATCATCAAAATGAAAATCCGTCAGCTTACCTCCACTATGTCCTTAACATGAGGAACCAAAGAATCATCAAATGGTTGCTTAGCTTTAATAATTTGCGACAACATAGGCTTAACTTGCAATTCAGCCAACAACCCACATTCCCGCGTCAAACTCAACCTCGCAAACATCGCCCTAAGCTCAACCGCTACCTTACGACTCAACGCATCGATAACAACATTGGCCTTTCCAGGATGATACTCAATGGTCAAGTCGTAATCCTTAAGCAACTCCAACCACCTTCGTTGCTTAAGGTTCAAATCCTTTTGAGACATCAAATACTTCAAACTCTTATGATCTGTAAAAACCACACACTTCTCACCATAAAAGGTAGTGTCGCAAAATCTTCAAGGCAAACACCACAGTCGCAAGCTCCAAATCATGAGTTTGTGCTCATGAACCTTTAACTGCCTTGATGCATAGGCCACAACCTTTCCATCCTGCATCAGCACACAACCCAAGCCAACATACGATGCATCACTATAAACAACAAACTTCCATATGTCAAAGCCTCCTTCAACTTCTCAAAACCTTGATGTTGCTTCTCCGGCCATATAAAAGGAACATTCTTCTGCAGCAACTTCGTCAATGGAGCCGTAATACTAGAAAACTCTTCAACAAAACGGTGATAATAACCTGCCAACCCAAGAAAACTGTACACTTTTGACACAGTTTTGGGTTGTTTTCAGTTGAGAATAGCCTCAATTTTCTTTGGATCAACACGAATACCCTCCACAGATACCACATGTGCAAGAAACATCACCTTCTTAAGCCAAAACTCGCACTTGCTTAACTTGGCATATAACAGATTATTCCTCAAGGCTTGCAACACAACTTGTAAATGTTGATCAAGCTCCTCCTCGGTACAAGAGTACACGAGTATATCATCGATGAAAACCACCACAAACCGATCAAGGTACTCATAGAACACCCTATTCATCATGTCTATGAAAGCCGTCGGGGCATTTGTCAAACCAAATGGCATCTTCAGAAACTCGTAATGTCCGTACCTCGTACGAAATGCCATCTTATAAACATCTACGTCCTTAACTTTCAACTAATAATACCCCGACCTTAAATCAATCTTCGAAAACATTATTGCCCCGTAGAATTGATCAAATATGTCATCAATCCGTAGCAACGGGTACTTGTTCTTCACCGTCAACTTATTCAACTGGCAATAATCAATGCACATACGTATCGATCCATCCTTCTTTTTCACAAAGAGAACTGGAGCACCCCAAGGAGAAACACTCGGTCGAATGAACCCATGATCTAACAACTCCTAAAGCTACGCTTTTAACTCTTTTAACTCTTTTAACTCATTCGATGCCATCCAATAAGGAGCAATAGACAGTAGAGTTATTCCTTCGTATGTGTCAATACGAAACTCCACCTCTCTATCCGGAAGTAAACCCAGCAACTCTTCAGGAAAAACCTCATGATAATCACATACAACCCAAATGTCCTACACCCATAACCCTTGGCTTCCAGGTTCATAACAATAACCAAATAAGCTTGGCAACCATCAAACATCATTCTCTCCACTCGAGTAGCTGAAACAACATTGGACAAGAATTTCACATTCTCACCAACCACCACAACTTCACAATCATCAGCCAACTTCAAAGAAATCCTTTTGGACTCACAATCCACCACCGCCTTGTGCTAACTTAACCAATCCATACCCAAGATAACGTCAAAACCATGGAATGGCAACTCCATTAAATCTGTGGTAAACTCATGACCTTGCACCGCCAAAGGACAACGCCTATGCAACCTTCTAGTTGTAACCATCTCCCCAAAAGAACTAGTTACTAACATGCCAACATCAGGATCTCAACAGGAACATTCAGCAATAATGCATACTCTCTTAAAATATACGAATAAGTAGACCCTAAATCAATCAAGAAAACAATGACAAATATTGCAAGGTGAAAGTACCTGCGATCACATCAGTGTTGTTGCGCCAAAGCTCACTGACCATCCTCCCGTCTCTAAAAATTACCCCTGCCACAGCCTCGGTCCCTAGCAGGTATAGCAGCACGAACTGATGTATCACCTACAGTACGAGGATAGTCACGCTTCAGATGACCAGGAGATCCACATATCCAGCAACTCATGGTGTTTCCCCAACACTCGCCCGTGTGGCGTATACTGCAACGCTCACACTCAACTATAATATGAATACTTTGGTTACCATGGCTAACACCACCACCGCGCCTGTGATCCAACTTATGCCTCTTATCACGAAACCTCCTACTATGCTTTCTAGAATTACTAAAATCAACCCCACGCTTTTTTGAGCTCATGCCCGAACCTTGTCCTGCTACCCTCAAGGACTGCTCAATATCCTTAGCGCGGTTCACAAGCACATCAAAATTTGTGTAGTCCGCAGCCAACATGTATGTTTTGATATCTTTCACCAACCCATAGTGAAACCTGCTACACCTCTCGAGATCATCTGGAACCAACTCTGAGGCATACTTACTCAAACGAAAAAATTTCACCTCATATTCAGCCACGGACATGCTGCCCTAAACCAAGGCCATAAACTCACGTTTCCTCGCATCTAGATACTGAGGACCAAGATATTTTTTCTTGAAAGCTCTTCGAAAGAACTCCCAAGTTACATTCGCCTCCAAAACATTAGCAATTGTGGTCACCCACCAATGATAAGCATCACCATGCAACAACGACACGGTACAACCCAACATGCGCTCATCATTACAACCCATCTGATTTAGAATATGAATCATACTCTCTAACCATCCTTCGGCTGCCTCGGGGCTCAAACCCCTGAACTTAACACCACCCAAACTATAGAGACACTCCAAAGGTAACCCTAGGTTAACTACCACAACAGGTGTTGGTGCCAGCACATGCACTCTAGCCATCACCGCTTGAAAAGCTCCCATTATTGCCCGAACTAACAGAGTCAGATCACCACATACTGGCACTTGATGAGCCTGGGGTACACCACCAGCCCCAACAAAAATAGACGAAACCAACAGAGGAGGAGAATGAGGTAAAACATTAGAGGGATTCTCTTCCTCAATGTTATTCTGCCCAATTTCGGCATTACCAGCCATTGAACGTGTCTCACGTGGAGCCATGCTAACAAAAGCATCAAACATGTTAAAGTCAGGCTACATAAGGCAAAGGATCCAAGACATTCTTATAAAACATTTTAAAACCTCGGTAATAGGCAATGTGTTCCCAATTCATACCCCAACATGATGTAAAACAATCACCGTATATATACACAATCACCATACACAACAAACAACAACATCCCAACCTTTCGTAACCTGGCTCTGATACCAAAAATGTAACCCCCTCGACCCAACCTAGACGCCCAACCGAATCGAGAGATTTACATTAGGTTTGTCGAAGCAAACTGGATAAAGGTTACAAAAAGTTAGTCCATTTTTTCTTTATCTTATCTTGTTTAGATGCCAATTATTAATCCTATATGTACATACTCATATCAGGTGAATTTTTTAGGGAAGCAAATCACAATAAAGCAACCAATTGCAACACATTCATTACGAGGACTAAAACATAAATCTTTTAAATTAAAGGACCAAACTTAAATTTAAGGTTACCAATCCTGAATTAGTCCATTTACATGCTAACATGTCAAATTCCAGGTTAAAAAGATCTTCCATACTCATTCAATTGCATCATTATCATTTGGGGACTAAAATGAAAGGAATCATAACCTTCTTTCAATGACATTAACAGCTTTAATGACCACCGGTATCGATACGCCACTAGCCATATCAATACGACCTAACAACCCCGTTTCGATACGGTGTAAGCCGTACCAGTACACCACGTTAGATTAAAACCTGATTTGAAATTTGCCAAAGGTCGTACCAACACAAGTCTCAAGGGTTTCGGTACACGGGATCCATCCCAAAAAGCATTTTCTAGTAGCGTAAAATTGTACCGATACTACTGAGCCCGTACCGATATGCTCAAGCTTATATTGCCTAACTGTACCAATACCCGAACACTCATACCGATCCTAAATGCCTAAATTTGCCTAGCCATACCGATACGGTCCCCCGCGTATTGGTATGCCTGGGCCTGTAATTTCATTTTTAGCTGTTTTTCACACAAGTCTAAATGTATTTAGGTCCTATCAACTTGTATACATACATATAAGCATCCAACAATACATTTATCAACACTTGCACCAAGATTTAACTACCATACAAGCTTAAGCCACCAAAAGGATTAATCTAGAGGCATACTCACTTTAATACCATATTCAACATGCTAAGCTCATCAAAGCATGCCATCCAAGCAAAACCATCTAGATGCATACCTAGAAAACCACATAACATTAACCATAGGTAACGATACATAATATGCATAACAACATCAATCAAACTCCAAAATCACAGCATTATACATGCTCAAAATTAGGAAAAATTGAATTACAAATCCCAAAATCTATGGCAAACAAATTGCCTTATTAACCAGAAACTAACACCGAGTTCTTACTCAAATAGTCTTGTCTTTGGATCACTTAGACCTTGCCTTTACTGCCACCAAGCTTTAATGCTCTACATCATTAGGGAAAAGATAGCGTAAGCACACTTGCTTAGTGAGGATGCTCTTAAAACAATGATGCATTAAATCCCTTGAAAACCAAACACTTGTTTTCAAACCATGCTTAAAACCTAAGCAAGTTCCAATAATTCCAATACAAATCTTGCATATCAACCATAAGCAAAACAATATATTCCACTTGCTTAAATTCTCAAAGCATTATAAACAAAACCCCGCTTAAAATCCAAAGCATTATAAAATAAGTTCAACACTTGAATTTTCCATATATTGGCACTTATAGTGACCCCTAATAGATGACCTTTATCCTTGATTAG
Organism: Hibiscus mutabilis; assembly: GCA_019671005.1. Classification (NCBI taxonomy): domain Eukaryota; kingdom Viridiplantae; phylum Streptophyta; class Magnoliopsida; order Malvales; family Malvaceae; genus Hibiscus; species Hibiscus mutabilis. The sequence continues at coordinate 25,210,802 of CM033741.1, read as the reverse complement.
CCGATCGCTAATCTTTAGGTAACCAAACGTTAACATTACATTTTAGATACACGGATCTCCTAGGATAGTCGACTACTACCATGACCCATACCATGCCGACCGCATGATATAACACCCTTTCCGACCACAAGAGCAACATCAACAAGGAGAACCAACCGCTCAACCCAAGTGACAACATTTAATCCGAGTAGCCGACCGCTTACCTCAAGGACTTTTACCCACGATCGATTTTTAACATATTATAGTGCACTTCATCCTATGGCATGCCAACTATATCTGAATGTTTTCTCACCTTGTAACATAGCCTTTATATCATTTACAAAACCATTTGCTCACTGTTTTACAATGCATTACACAAAAATCCCCACACATACAATCCACATTGCCATAACAATACCACATTCCCGGCTGAAATAAAAACCAATGCTCACTAGCATCAATATATTTTTAAGCCATTGCAAATGTACTTATAAATCATGCATTTACAGTAGATAGATCAAACCATGTTTATGAACAAAACATAAATCACACATGCTCATATCCGAACCGATATTAAAGAGAAAAGGAGGGAAGCTTACTTCCAAGCTTAGGTAAGTGTTTCAAACTTAACCTAAACTTCCAGAACCACTTTCAAACATTTGAAATACTTTTAAGACCGTTTCCACTCACCGTTTTCACTTCGCCTTGCTTGCTACCGCAAAACAAGCTTCTGGCAAGCCTCAAACCACCTCAAGATGCTACGCCTTGATTATCCCCAATTTCGGTAACACAAAACCAGAGGAAACGTGCATTAAAATGCAACCAAATTTCTGTTTCAAACCAAAATCCCGTTGCTCTCAAGATGCCCATTCAAAACTTATTTGAAGCTTACCGAAATCAACCTCAAACATTTCTCAATCTTAACCCAATCATAATATAATGATTCAATACATCAAACTTCATCAATTGATATCTAAAAACACTTCTACAACATCCTTTTGCTTCCAGCAAAGACTAAACTCCAAAAGCAACCCAAAAAATCTCAACTAACAACCTAAACAATTAGAGATTCAACAAATTTCGGGCATCTATTGATAAAAACAACCTATCCACATTATAATACATCCAAAATAAGATTGAAATCAATCCTCAACACCGGAAAAATAGATCCAATTCGAAAATCACAAGATTCCATCAATTAAACCTCAATTAAGCTAAAATCCATAATTAATTAATTAAAATCTATTAGAAAACATATGTAAAGACTCAAGAACTTGGGAATTTCAATAAAGAACCTTTCATTAGAGGAGAAGAATGAAACTTACCACCAATGAGTGATTTTTCCCTTAATTGGATGTTTTCCTCTAGAAAACAATGAGATTCAATGAGATTTTTGGAAAACAATTTAAAGAATCATTTAACAAATCAAAGAGTAAAGAAAACAAAATCATTACCTTGAATCTCTGATAAGAAAAAGAGTGTTTGGCTAAGAGTATTTTGAGAGAAAATATGAAAGAAAGTTACGTCAAATTGTGATTTAGAAAAATAACCACCTTTTAACTAAATCCTTTTTAATTAAAACTCTTTTTTAAAAAATCCTAAATAAGAGAAAACTCAAATTAGACCAAATGGTAAAATATCTCTTTAAAGATTCAAAGTTTTAACTCTTTACAAAACAATCACATTTAAAAACAGTTTTCAAAAATTGCATATTGGTCACTAGCCAAAATGTCACCCTTCCTAAGCTCATTTTCCAAAATTGCTTTCACCAATATTTTTAATAAATTAAAATATGATTTTTAAACATTTTTCCATATTTTTATGTTTTAGAAAGATATTCGCTCTCGAATCTGACCCGAATCTCTAATCTAGTCCACTAGACCGTCTAAATAGCCCCAAAACTACTAGGCCCAAAATCGGGGCATTATAGTAAGATAAAGAGTTGATGGCAAAGATTGAAATGGTTTAGAGAGGCAAGGTGTCTGATTTTGAAGTGCGAGATGGTGGATCTTGCACTTCAAAGATCTGTTATGTGTTTTAGCTTTAGAGTATTTATGGGACTGTGTCCTACAGGAGGTGCATCATAGTTCATTTACTGTACATCCAGGGAGTAACAAGATGTATCAAGACCTCTGACCTTTTTACTAGTGGCCTAGTATGAAAAGGGATATGTCCAAGTTTGTGACATAGTGCTTAGCTTGTCAGCAAGTTAAGGCATAACATTAGGTTCTTTCAGGTTTGCTTTAGCCCATTTGGATTCTACAATAGAAGTAGGATCGGGTGACCATGTATTTTGTAACGGGGTTACCATTGACTCAAAAGAAGCATGATGTCATTTGGGTGATAGTGGATCGATTGACCAAGTCTGCTCATTTCATACATGTGCGTATAGATTTTACTCTTGAGAGGTTGGCACGATTTCACATCCAAGAGATAGTGAGTTTACATGGTGTGCCATCATCGATCATATCATATAGAGATCCACATTTCACGGTAAGGTTGTGGAAAATATTTATAAAGATTTGGATACTAAGTTGTATTTTAGTATAGCTTTCCACCCTCAGACTAATGGTTAGTCTGAGTGGGTTATCTAAATCTTGGAGGATATGCTCCGGTTTTGTATCATTGATTTTGAGAAGAGTTGGGAAGAGCAATTGCCACTTGTGGAATTTTTCTACAACAACAATTTCCAATCGAGCATCAAGATGGCTCCCTTTAAGGCCTTGTATGGGCGTAGTGTAGAACACCTTTGTGTTGGATCGAGCTTAATCAAAGAAAGATCGTGGGGTTAGATATGATTAGGCAAATAGAAGAGAAGGTTTAGATAATCAAGGAAATATTGCAAGTGGTCTTTGATCATAAAAAAGTTTATGCAGACCAGAAGCGTAAGCACATCGAGTATGAGGTTGGTGACAAAGTATTCCTCAAGGTGTCACCATGGAAAAGAGTAATCTATTTTGGACAGAAAGGTGAGTTGAGCCCGAGGTTTATAGGATCATATGAGATTCTTGAGAGAGTTGAAACAATGGCTTACCAGTTAGCCTTGCCCCCGAAGATGGCGCGTATCCACAATGTGTTCCATGTGTCTATGTTGATACGCTATCGTTATGATCTTTCGCATATAATTCTGCTTAAGAAGATTGAGATCAACACCGACTTGACCTACGAGGAAGAACTAATAAAAGTTTTGGATAAATGAGTCAAGGATCTTAGCAATAAGTGTATACCTCTAGTCAAGATATTGTGGAGGAACCACGAAGTCGATGAGGCTACGTGAGAAGTTGATAAGGACATAAAGTTGCTCTATCCGCATCTGTTTCCAAAAGGTAAATTTTAAGGACAAAATTTTCTTTAAGAAGGGGGAGTTGTAACAACCTACATTTTGGAATTCAAGGGTCGGATTAACCCAAATAGTAGGCTTCACGTTTGGGTTAAAAGTTGGGCTTTTGTAAGCCTTGAGGGCTTGTTCTTGGTTGATGGGATTGAGTTTTAGGCTTGGACATATGTTAGGATAGAGAATGAGTCATAAAGGGGTAATGTCACCTTGTTTTGAAAGGAAAAGTTATGGATCTTTATGTTTCTCTATAGAAAAGAATTGATGATCTCATCATTTTGTCTCCATTGTCTCTCTTCCTCAACTATTCCATTCCCCAACTCTCATACCCAATGCAAAGGTTGAATCTTTGAGTTAAGAAGAGTGAATCTTGGTTTTTTTGGTTAAGGAAAGGTTAATCATCATTCAAGGTAAGAATGGTTGAGTTTGGTGGAGGTTGAAAAATAGGTGTTTGGTGGAGGGTGAAGGGAAAGAACGGGAATGGGGTTTTTTGACTCTATTTCTTGTTGTAAAATCTTTCCTTCTTCATATATTAAGTTTCAGCAACGTTGTAACTTGTTTTACAACATCTTTTTGCAGTGAAAGAGGTTGGAGAAGCTTCCAAAGCTCAAGAGAATAGGAGGGCTCGGGGTGTTGGCTTGGAGCTTCGTTTGTTGTTTAACATCAAGGTTAGCACACTACTAACTCCCTTGTATTCCTGGAAATCATCAATGTGTTTGCCTTGTTGCTAGAGTGATTAATTGGTTGGTTGAATGCTTAAGACTTCATAAATGGCAAATCTTAAAAGTGGAGATAATATGGCTTAAAAATGGTAGGAAACCACTTAAACTATCTTCCATAAATTGAAGTTCATTTTGGGTTCTTACCTTTGGGTTTTGGGGGCTTGGGGAATGATTCTCAAAGTCCAGAAAATGAATTATGGGTTCGAGTACCGATACGGGTTGAACACGTATCGGTACCCAGTGTTAAAACGGTCGAAATCAAGCCAAATTACAAATGAATATTGGTATGCCCATGAGGGTAATGATACCCCATGTTCCATCAAATTCTAGTAGCCAAAATCAGTATCGATAAGCTTGGGAGCGTATCATATACCTGGGGTATCGGTACACGGCCCCGTGTATCGGTACGTGCTTAAATTAAACCCTTTTTTCGATGGCAAGCTAGGTATCGATACGCGTAAGTGGTTATCGGTACCCACTGGAGCATATCGATACTCCTAGGTGAGTATCGGTATTCACTGGGTATTTTGCCAGAAAATTTTATTTTGAGTTCGAAGGACCTATAATTTGAGAGCTAGGACCCAATGGCCTCTAATGGGGTAAAATGAATAGTAAAATTGAAAAACCAAGAATCTAACCTCATATACGTGCATATTGAGTAATAATGTAATTAAAACCTTGATGGCATGCGTGTATTGAGCAATAAGGATCCTTCGGGGATCGAATAGATGTTGTATGCCATGTGAGGGCATTGTATGGTTGAGTACCTTGTTTAGTGGGATCTGGATACCCAATGAGAGTTAAAGTGTGTTGCAACACCATAGCTGAAGATTTTCGAATGGAGGACCCCAATGCTTTGTGGACGCGGGCCTCATTCGAAGATGCTTGATGAGAGATCTCGAGCATGGATGTAGGATCCTGATGCTTTGTAGACGCGAGCCTCACTCCACGAGTGTACGATCCCGCTGCTTAGTGATAGCAAGGCTCACTCGGAGTATACGATCCCGATGTTTTGTGGACGTGGGCCTCACTTATATATATATATATATATATATATATATTATGGTTAAGGGCCTATGCTTGAGAAGCCATATTCTCTTGTGGTTGCTGTTATGCGTTTAAGAGGCTAGAGGTAGCGCCAATGTTGTTATTTTATGCCATGATGTTATTTTTAGCTACTTGCTCATATTTATGATTTGCATGAAGCATGGTTGAGTGGAAATGTATCCATTGAGCTTCGTTAGCTCAACGTTCAGAATTGTTTATTTTCGTTCGTAGGTTAGTAGGTTTGGCGTGCATCATTGGTGCACCATCGAAGTAGGATCTCAGCATCGACTTGTATCCGAGTACAATACTTAGATTTTGAGCTATGTATTTGTAGGACCCTATGTTGTATTGTAACTCTTATTTTTTATTTTAACTTATGTGTCGAATGCTTTTTATTATGTATTTTAAATGGAGCTCCCATGTAACGGTTTTTGAATTGGTTTATCAACTCTGAATTATTCAACCATAATGGATTTTATGAAATGAATGTATTGGGCTAAATCTAATTGCGGAATTTTATGCTTGGGTTTGGGCTTGAGGCCCAATTTGTGACATCTGGAATGGAGATGTTATAGTGATTGTCACATAAAGATCCAAGAAACATGCTCATAGCATGTCATTCCAGTATGTCGTTCTCTAGCATATACTTATGTATTAATTTTGACATCTCCATGTCAATCACAACATTTTGTCATCAATTAACTACATATTAGTCTTAATGCATTATTGTTGTCCATGCCCACAACAATAGTGGTCTTCGGGGTTGATAGGTTCTGAGATTTAAAATTATCCAGGGGAAGAGCTTCGGGTTTCGTGATACGGGAGCGTAGTGAGGAAACGGAAGTGTTTTCTTCGTAGGTAGAATGTTTCGGAGGCGTTTGGCAGAGGTACAATAAATTTCAAAATCGAAATTTACCTTATCCAAATATACATTTGATAAAAATTTTCAAAATTATATTTGTTTTCTAAAAATGTGAAAACCTCATCAACACAACAAAACAACAATGGAAGTCAAGATTGTGCCGTGACCGCCTTCCAAAAAAAAAGATTCGTTATTTGCCCACCTCTTCTTAACTCCATTTTCTTTTGTTTACTATAATATTTGTTAATGACTGATTTAAGGATAATTTTTAGTGACCCTCTTCTTTATTATTGATCGATGTGTTAAATAAATGGTAAATGATTTCATTTACTCTTTTGTTGTTCCTAGTTTGTACCATTTTTTTCATTTCTTTTATCATTATTAACTCATCAGTTGTCTTAAATCGTATATGAAAATATCTTTTATTCCCATTTAAAATAGAAACCAAGCAGAGCAATTACATATGGCCGAAAAGCTAAACTGCTCATCTGTGATTTTTCATATTCCCTTATTTATGAGTTCTAGGCTTATTAAGAACATTTTTTTTTAATTTTTTTTCTCTTTCCTCTAAAAAGCATTAAGAATAGGTTTAAGATTTTTGGAAAGAGAAAAAAACGAAACCAAGCAAATACTCCTGTAATAATTAAGATTACCACTCATTAAAGGTGCCACATACCAATAATTTAAAGCTCAAAAAAATAATAATTACAAGACAACTTCAAAACAGAATAGGCCACTCATTAAAGGTCCCGAGTGTGTCGCAACTGTTGTTAGACGTGGACATTTTAGCTCTAGCCAGCTTGTGCTGGTTAGTTAGGTTGCAGGTTTATGCCACATGGTTTGTAATTAATTATTACTATGTGTATTTTTTTATCAAATTTAACATAATTTTTAACGAGGAGGCTCGTAGTAATAATCTCCTTGTTCATTAAAAAACAGAATAGGCTATTATCACTACTGATTACAATTAAAAATTAGGGAAAACAACACCGTTGGTCATTTTGTTGCAGCTACCAAGATGTTTTTGGGTTGATAAGCATGGTGTTTTTTGTTGGTAACATTAGTGTACCTCATCCGAAATATGGTGTTGTCTTTAAGCTTGATGTTTTGTCCATGTTTCAGAATTTTCCTCATTTATTCTTGCAACAAATTGACTTTAAGCTTGATGTTTTGTCCATGTTTTAAGCTTAATTCCATTTCCAGAATATATGTAGCTACTTTGTTAAAGCTTCTTGTATGAAGTTTTAGGGTATGAACAAGTGCAGTAGAATACTAGCTAGCACATTTCATTGAGACAACTTGAACAGCAGCCATAAATATCAAAACCTAACAAACTGAAATCCCTAAACGTTTATGAACTGAAATCCTTAACACAAACATTAAACCAAACTAACTGAAAATCAATCATCCTTAAATCCTTACACAACAGCCAGCATCGACCACCAACCCTTATCCCACCACTGCTTATGACATTTCTAAACCAGAAATTACCCAGAAAATGATATATAAGCAAGAACAACAAGACAAAGCTTCCAACAAGTCCGCTCTTTAGTCATTGCTTTCTCCATCTCTCTCCCCTTTTTTAATAGACCAACAATGACAGTTCTTGGACGGTCAGCAACTTCAGCATCAACCCACGCATCCTTAGTCTTTTTTGCCAAAATTTGGACAGCGGAAATACCTTCTGCCTGGATTATATGATGTCCAACTTGTTCTTAACTCTGCTGGACATCCACAATGACAAAAGCGAATCATCCTCGTTGCTTCCATCTGCTATTTTCTTCAATATCCTTCTCAGCTGCTGTTAGTTCTCGCAGAAAAAAAAATGAAAGAATGGAACAACGAGGGAAATGAAGGAAATTAGGGTCTCAACCCTTTACACAAAATCGCGTTTAAATTATGCGGCTGATTTTGGAAAAGAAAATGACGTGGAAAATGAGAAATATAAAAAACACAACCAGCTCAGTGTCACGGCCATACCTTCGTTCACTCGGCAAATATGTCGTGCGGCACTTGAAAGGGACGTTTCCCGACTAAGTCAGCCCTTGTTCTCTGTGTATCTTTGTTCACTCGGTAAGTATACTGTGCGACACTTGAAAGGGACGCTTCCCGACCAAGTCAACCTTGTCCACTGTAGATCTGCTCAAGATAAAACAAGTGACGCGTCAGTTCTTAAGCCACAACATAATCCCTCAAGCCACGAGTCGATACCGTAGGGCATAGCGGATGCGCATAGTCGACCCCCACCTTCCCCGGAGGAAAAAGTGGTTTATTAAATATAAGAAATATTCGGGTTACAAAAGAAGACTCACCCACACCATCGACTTGGGTGGTAGGGGCCTCCTCGATGGTGTGTAAGATACGTACCTGTACCAGTGGATCAGTCCAAACTCTGCCGACTGTCCACCCCCTACATATATGCAAAAATAATTTTATGGAAATGACCCGAGTAGACACTGAAATGCTTGAAACGAGGACACTATTCCCTAACTATAGAAATACAAACTCTTTTCCCTAAACATAACGATGATTGAAACGAGGACAACTTATTACCTACTCCACCATGGGGCCTTATACATAGCTGGCCACGATGTACCTACCCGGTTGTGACCCTATACAGGGGATGGCCACAACATTCTCCCCTACCTAATTTGTCGACGTCCTCGTCGACTTGGTAGACTTGAGCTCCACGCTTCCCGAAAACATCTACTCCATCCCTATATAATTGCAGTGCTGCAACGTCTTCCCAGTATCCTTTGGAAGAATCTTGGCCTCTGCCACTCCTGGTTGCTCCCCTTGGAAGATCAAACAACTCGCCGAAAGGACTGGAACGACTTTCGCATATAACATGAAGTCCAAACCTATGACGACATCAAAGTCATCCATAGGGACTACTGTGTAGCTAATCTTCCCCTCCCATGATCCAATCTTTGTCTTCACATTCCTTACACTTCCCCATATACTTGGTGCTTCAGAGTTCACAGCTTTTATTCGCCCCACATCCTTGGTCAGAGTCAGATTGCACCTTTCTGCTTCCTCTGAAGAAATGAAGGAGTGAGTTGCTCCTGTGTCTACCAAGGCCTTTGTGACTTTCTCATTCAAAACTATGTTCACATACATCAAGCCTCTCATTGGTTCTGTCCTAGCCTTGGCTTGTTCTGTTTTCATAGAATATAAGAAACGGATAGAACCCATTCTAGCTGGTTCATCCCTCTTGTCATCCAATTGGTGGCCAACCTGGTCTGAACCTTTTGGAGTAGTTCTCAGCGCTGATAGTGCACTCCTCTGTAGACATTATGCCAGTCGATGAGGGCCCTGAAAAAGAAAACAACATAGCCCACGCCTCGAGGAATCATTATTTTGTCCTCTATCTCTTCCCCAAGTTGAAGGTTTCTCTACTCGTGCCACTTTGTAACTTGCTATCCCACTGTCATTTCCGTTACCATGGCCAATGCCATTACCAGTACCATTTCCATTTACATTACCATTCCCTCCATTGTTACCATTCCCACTGCTCCGACTATTGCCATCACCACTTGCGGGTGTACCCTTACGCTTTATGAAACCTTCACTGTAATCACTAAGTCGTTCGGCAACAGCCATCGCCTCATCCACATTTTGCGGTCTTTGTCTCTGGACCTCTGTTCTCGTCCACAATTTGAGTCCTTCTAGAAAATAGAACATTTTGTCCTGCTCGGCCATATCCTTGATGTCTAACATTAACGCGGCAAACTCTCTCACATACTCACGTACTGCCTCTGTGTGAGAGAGATCTTTCAACTTCTTCCGTGCATTATACTCCACATTCTCTAGGAGGAATGCATTCTTCAATTCCTTCTTCATCTCCTCCCAAGTATTGACGGAGCACATATTGCCATCAAACTTGGACCGCCACCACAACTTGGCATCCCCTGTCAAATACATCGAGGCAGTGGAGACCTTCTCCTCATCTGATATCGTATGCACTACTCGAAAGTATTGTTCAATGTTAAATAAGAAATTCTCAAGTTCTTTGGCATCTCTGTTCTCTTCAAACCGTTGAGGATCTGGGATCTTCGCCCTTTGGCCCCTGTCACCTGCAGTTGAATTGCCTATAGCCACTTGGACTAGGTTGATGAGACATCTGAGTTCAGCCAACTCATTCTTAAGGTCATTCATAGCTTTTTTGCTTCATTACTGAGTTCCTTTATGGCATTCGCCAGTTCCTGTTGAGCTTCCTCAATTTCCCTAACATGATCGCTCGTGATCATATGAGCTCTCATGGCAGCTACTGCAGCTTCCAGTTCTTCAAATTTAGCAGGATCAACCGACCTATTGCTTCGACTTTTAGCTATTTCGAGAAGTAAGTATGCACCGTTGTATCCTGCAAACACAGCCAAGCACCATTTTGCCAAGAAAAGAAAATAATCGTCAGATTCCCACTGATCAGGTTAGGCACTATTGTGCCACAAAACCAACAACACTCTTCTTTTCAACACAACAAGCGCCTCTGCGCTGAACATAAATGAGCACCATATTGGGTTACTTCCCGAGCGACATCATGCTAGGATAATCATTTTGGTTAACGACAGACACCTTTGTGCACTGATTTCAATATGATTACCAGGCATGTATCATCGATTTACAAGTAGTCAGCTTCTCAATACTGAAGTAACCATAGTGATTAACGCCAGACACCTCTTGTGTACTGATTTTACTATGACAACCCAGCTAAGACTCCAAGACATATTGAGTGCCTCTACACCCAAACAACCATAGTGCGTAACGTCAATCACCTCTGTGAATTAATGACACTATGTTGAACTCGTTGGCACCTCTGTACGATAAATAATAAGTGCCTCTTGCACTGAAACAACCATAGAGGTTAGCGTCAGTCACCTCTTATGTACTAATCCCACCAGGTCCAACTCGTTAGCACCTCTGTGCAATAAGAAATAAGTGCCTCTTGCACTAAAACAACCATAGTGGTTAACGTCAGTCACCTCTTGTATACTGATCCTACCAGGTCCAACTCATTAGCACATCTGTGCAATATAAACATCGAGCACCGCGTATGCTTCGATCGCTATAGTGGTTACCGACAGATACCCCTGTGCGCTGGCTCCACTATAAAACTCACATACACCTCTGTGCCACAAATTCATAACCAAGCACCATTGTGCTAAAAGGAATGCGCGCCACTGCGCGGAGATAATAAGCAAGCACCTCCGTGCCCGAAACAATAGTTAGGCACCTCCGTGCACTAACCAACCCTCAATTTGTTTAACATTGTTGACTTACCCAACCCACTCCTTTTACGAGGGCGCTTGGTGTGGAGTCCAACAATCTAACGTCGTACAAAGTTTAAATTCACATCAACCCGGCTCGAAAGCCTTGCTCTGATACCAAGTGTCACGGCCATACCTTCGTTCACTCGACAAGTATGTCGTGCGGCACTTGAAAGGGACGTTTCCCGACCAAGTCAGCCCTTGTTCTCTGTGTATCTTTGTTCACTCGGTAAGTATACTGTGCGGCACTTGAAAGGGATGCTTCCCAACCAAGTCAACCTTGTTCACTGTAGATCTGCTCAAGATAAAATAAGCGACGCGTCAGTTCTTAAGCCACAACATAATCCCTCAAGCCACGAGTCGATACCATAGGGCATAGTGGATGCCCATAGTCGACCCCCACCTTCCCCGGAGGAAAAAGTGCTTTTATTAAATAAAAGAAATATTCAGGTTACAAAAGAAGACTCACCCACACCATCGACTTGGGCGGTAGGGGCCGCCTCGATGGTGTGTAGGATACGTACCCATACTAGTGGATCAGTCCAAACTCTGTCGACTGTCCACCCCTACATATATGCGAAAATAATTTTATGGAAATGACCCGAGTAGACACTGAAATGCTTGAAACGAGAACATTCTTCCCTAACTATAGAAATACAGACTCTTTTCCCTAAACATAACGATGATTGAAACGAGGACAACTTATTACCTACTCCACCGTGGGGCCTTGTACATAGCTGGCCACGATGTATCTACCCGGTTGTGGCCCTATACAGGGGATAGCCACAACACTCAGCATCACCATTAAATAATTAGCGTCAGTGATCAAAATAATACCAAAACATAACTGTAGTGACATTTTTGTTCAAAAAAATTAAGTAACCAAAATAGAAAAAATGAGAACAATTGAGTGACGAACGGTGTTATTTACCCTAAAAATTAATACTATAAATATAATATATTAACTAGTGGCCCTCAAAGCCTAGCAGAATAAGAGTTTGATATGTACATGTGTTACAAGGTTATTATCTTCTTCCCAAAAGATATATCTCATAAATTGCACAATGCGCTTTATAATCTAGGTCTTCTCGTTTTTTTCGATATGAGATTAATGTCCCATACCTCTCTTAGGCGTGACATTCTCTCCCACTCAATCTCAAGATACCTTAAGCACGGATCATTTTCATAGTTATTCACTGTTTTACCGTACTCACTAGAGCACTCGGTGGTTAGGACCGTCCACCATGTAAAAAGTAACCAGGTATTTTTCCCGAAGAAACAATTTTTGGGGCAGGCACCCGTCCCGCTATATATTATGAATTCACGGGTCAAGTCTAGGCCTCAATATTAAACTTAACGAGTACATGACTCGACCCTAGATTTTTATTTTTATTTTAGAATTTAGTATTTATTTACTTGTAATTAAAAATGGGGTAAAAATAATTTAGGTTATTTCAAAATAAATATTAAATTAAGGTGCTAGAATAATTATAAAAAATAATAATTTGGAAAAATATACATTTTTTTAACTATAGGTTTGTGCTAATAAATCTTCTATAAGAGATCTAAAAAATTTTAACATAACAATCTAATTAAATTGATATGTTTACATAAAATAGAAGAAAGTATTTATTTATATTTAATGTACAACCAACTCATAAATATAAACATCGACATTGAATTCTTATGATATCACTTGTTAAAAAGTTTAATTATTTAATTTAATTTTGTACGCTATCCAATCTCTTATTTTTATTTTTAGATTATATTTTTATTCTTGAGCATCCTTATTTTTCATTTTTTTTCTCAATAAAATATGATTTTATCAATCAAATATAGGTCATACAAGATTACTAAATACCTCATTAAAAAACTTCTTCGCTTAAACAATAATATGTTCGACAGTAGCTGCCCAAGGATTAGAGCTGGGCATAATCTTTGGTCACCACCGAATGTGGAGTGGGTAAAATTAAACATTGATGGTGCGAAAAACCCTGCAGATGGTCATGCCTCGTGCGGAGGTGTGATCTGGGATCATACCGGGCAATGGCGTATGAGATTCTCTAAGTTTGTTAGTCTTTGCTCGGTGCTTGAGGCAAAACTTTGGGGTATATATGTGGGTATGCTATTGGCTTGGGAGCTGGGGTTTCGACGTCTACTGGTGAAATCGGATTGTATGAATGCCATTCGGTTGGCGAATAGATCTGCATTGCAATCTGGAACTCGGACCCTTCTTTCGTACATTCATGAGATGAGTAACCAGCAATGGGAAGTGCAGTTCGCACACGGTAGCTGATCGTTTAGCCAAAATTGCACCAATCGATAACTTTGATCTCATTCCATATGTTCACCCTCCTCATGAGGTGCATACTTTGCTGCAGACTGATGCCGCAGGCATTTTGGTAGACGAACAAGTGCCTGGGGATTGATTTGTATTAGCCGGTTTTCGTGATCGATTCGGTTTGTTTTCTGTGGCTTTGTAGCTTTGTTTGATCTTTCTTGTTTTGACGCCGATGTTTTCTCGCTCTTTCTTTCTATAATACTATCATAGGTACTCTTTTCCTCCACTTAAATTTATGGAGATTTTTAACGAGGCCTATAGTTGTATCCGCTTGTTTATCAAAAAAAAAAAAACTTCGCTTTAAGCGTTAGTAAGTTTAAATATATCTGTACAATATGGAATCAATCAAAACATCTAACCAACACCCATAACAAAGCCGGACCCCACATAGGTTACAGTCTGCCCACAACTATTAACCACAAACACACCCAATCCCACACGTTCCCATGCCCACAACAACATTGCAAGGACATAACACCCAGTATACCACGCTGCAGTAGTCTACATCCGAGGCTTCCTGCAAATACTAGCAACGAAGAAGCCACCTATGTGTCATTCGAACATATGGAACCAAGAAATCCGATCAACTCCACCTTTAACTAATGTATTTGTCAATCTTTTCGCTCCACGGAAAATATCGTGAAAACATATGCAAGGCAACTCCACACACGAATCATCAGTTTGTTTGAAACATCTCCACATTTGTCTTGGTCGCCTCTCACGATGCATAATCCTAGAAACAGCTATCACCGAGTACGATTCAATGATAATCGACGACTACATCCTCCATTTAGATTTTGTCAGTAAGACTAATGCTTTCTCAGTCACGTGTCTTCGTTCAGGGGCAGATCTAAAAATTTAATATTAGATTATTACAATTGTCACTATCAATACTTAATTTAACCGGAACAAGTTTTTCTACTCTCTAAAACATAATTATACCGGTGCAAGATAGTTCTAACTTCTCAAGCATATTTACAAGATATAGATTTATTTTTCAATGTCAATATGTCTCTCACTATAAACCATGTTTGTTTGCACAACAATTATTCCTTTAATCGTACGAAGACATGAGTAGATTATTTCACATGTCTCTGACTAGTTTTTAATTTTATTTAAATTAAATTGTAATTATTTAAAAAATTTAAATTAAAATTTTAGTTAAATTATTTGACATGAGTGTGAATGTATTTAACTAAGATTTTTAATGAGATTAACAAATATACTTAAAATTGTTATAAAGTAATAGTTTGAATATTTGTTTTGACCAAAAATAATTTAGGAGCTCAAAGAAAATATTAAAATAATTTAAGGCATGATTTATCATTTAAAAAAAAAATACTTAATATTTTTAGAGTAAACAACACTAGTAGTCATTGAACTTTTAGGCTGTTTTCACCCTGGTCACTAAAATTCTAAAACTCTCATTGCAACTAGTAAATGTTTAATTCGATTTCGTTACGGACACTGTTGTTAAAAAATGTTGACGTGAAACGTTAAAGTCTATTTTTTCAAAAAGAACCCAATATTTCAAATTTATAACCTCCACCAAGGCCAAAATTTCGATGAACGAAGATTTCACCGATCAATCCCAATGGTGGGAATGATTCGTTTGGCCAAAATGTTAATATAGTTTGGTGTCAAGCTAACCTGCCGGTTAACGATGGCATATCAAAAAGTTAATTTTTAATGTATTATTGACATAATCATCCAATGTATTATTTAATAAAAATAATTTAAAGTTTAAAATAAAATTAAAATTTAATGATTGAATTTTAATTTAAACAAAAAAATTAGGATAATCTACACTTGTGATCACCAACCTATTTGTCTTTTCCTAGTTTGGTCATCAAACTATTATTTTTTTAAAAAAATCATCATTAATGTTATGCTCTTTTCATTTTGGTCATCCGTCGTTAAAAACTAAGTTAAAACAAAAAAGAAACAATAGGTTGGTGATTAAAACCAAAAAAATGCAACATTAGTGACCGAAATAAGAAAATGTAATTTTAGTGAGGTTTTATAAAACATAATAGTTCCATGACCAAAACATGAAAAAAAGTAATAGGTTGATGACCACAAATGTAGTTTTTCCAACAAAAAAAATTAATGGTATGTCTCTGCCTTATTAGAATCCATATTACCCAACGGCCCCGAGAACACTGCCAAGATTTGTCCATGTTGATAACGTAAAACACCCTCTACAACCCACTAATCCCGGTTTACCCCCCATCGAATAATCCCTATTGAATTTTAGCACCCATATCGATAGAGAGCACCATCTAACTCTAACTCTAACTATATCATGTTTACCCTTGACTCACACAACTAAGGACAATCCTTGTAACTACTCGAATTTTAGAATCTGTGGGTCGTTTCGCCCGAGCATATGGGCTTAGGTGTTTGGGATAAAGCCTTGAAAACCTATGTAGTCTTCTTGTGTGTTGAGCTTGAACTTTTGGGTTTCCATGTGGGCATGGAGGATATTTAAAGGGTAAAGGTGTAATTTCCCCCACTTTTTTGAAGAAGAAGAGTGGGAAGGCTTTATTGTTGCTATAGATTGTAAAGGGGTGAGGTCACTCTTGTCTCCCCCTTCATCCCCTTCATCTTTTTCCTTATTCTTTTCTTTGGAGTTCAAGATTAAAGGTAAAATCTTTATCAAATCAAGTGTTAATCTCAAAATATTTGTTGAGGGGAGTCTTATCTACATCAAGTGATCTATCCATTGAGGTAAGAATAAAAGGTTTTGGTGGATGAAGGAGGATTATGGGTTTTGTGAGGGGTTGAAGAAGGAGAACGAGAATGGAGGATTTAACTCCATTTTTTGTTATAGAATTCTTTCTTTTATGTCTCTTGATCGTCTAAAAATGTTGTAACCCATTTTGCAACATCTTCTTGTAGTGAAAGAGGTTGGGAAGCACTCAAAAGATCAAGGCAAAGGAAGGGCTTCAGGCTGGTGTAAGGAGGTTTCTGATCAAGTGTTAGTGGGAAGGTTAGCACACTTCCAACTCCCTTGTTTCTTGCATATCCTAAATGTGAAGTCTTGTATGCTTGTTTGATGATACGGGTGATGTTAAGGGTATTAATGGTGAAACTTGTAATTGGTGTTAAAATGGTGTAAAAATGATAGGAAACCACTTAAACTACCTTTCCCATAACTTGTAGGTTCATTTGGGGCTTTAACTTTGGGTTTTGGGAGGCCTGAGTTGTGATTTGCGAACTCCAGAAAATTATTTTTTGGTTTCGAGTACCAATACGGGTTAAACGCATATAGGTACCATGTGTTATAACAACTAAAATTGGGCTATTCTTATAGGGCATATCGGTACGCCTACAAGGGATATTGGTACCCCCATGTTCCCTTAAATTCTACCAGCAAAAATGGATATCGATATGCTTGGGGGTGTATAGGTACAGTTAGGGTATCAGTAAATATCCCCATATATTGGTACGGGGTTGCTAGTTAAACTTCTGTGGATGTAAAGTTGGGTATCGGTACGCCTTGATGTGTATCGGTACTCATATGAGAGTACTAATACCCGTTGGGTAATCTACCCAAAAATTACGTTTTGATTTCAAGGGGCCTATAATTCGAGGGCTAAGGTGCAATGGGTTCCTAAAAGGGTAAATTGAATAGTAAATTGACGAAATGAGATTCAAACCTCATATACGAGTTTAATAAACAATCACTTGGTAATTGTGTGGTTATATGGTTATATGATGTTGTTATGTGCTATGTGGGCACTTGTTTGGTAGGATCTGGATACCCAAGACGTGTTGCAACACCATGGTAAGAGAATTACCAATAGAGTTAACCGATGCTATGTGACCCGGGCCTTATTCGTAGGTGCTCGATGAGGGATTTCAAGTACTGGTGTATGTTTCGATGCTGCGTGACCCGGCCTCACCCATTGAGTGTATGTTCCTAATGCTATATGACATGGGCCTTGTGTGCCCCACTGTTGTTATGATATTGTTTAGCATGTGTTTAGTCGATTAATGTTAGCGCCACGTGTTATTTTTACTGCCATATAACCTTGCTTAGCTACATGCCTACATTTATGATCTGCATGAAGTATGGTAGAGTAGAGGTGTATCCATTGAGCTTTATGAGCTCAACGTTTGGAGTCGTTGTTTCCATACACAGGTTTTTAGGTTGTTGTATTGCATCCAAAGGAGCCCTATCGGAGTAGGATTTTAGTTCATCGATGTGATCAAGAGTAAAGTACCTAGGCTTGTCGGGCAACGTATTCATAGGACCCTTGATTTATGTATGTAACTCTATTTGGATTTATTAATTATGTCGAATACTTTTATTTACTTATTTTTAATATGGATCTCCCATGTAAACAATTTAACTATTTGTATTAACTCTTTTCCAAAACATTGTTGCATTTATGGAAACACTTATATTGGGCTAAATCTAGTTGCAAAAATTTTATGAAGGGGTTAGGCTTGAGGCCCAAATGTAACATCGGGTTTAGGGCATTACAATCCCACCATATCGACTCTAATGTCTCACGTGCTTATTTTGATGCCTTAACCAGTACAAAAAAATGTAATTTAATCGAGAAGAAAAGCTCACGAACATATGGCCTATTCTGTTTAAACATGAATTCATTTCTAGTCGGCCAACATGACCAAATGACCGTTGTACACCTAACCAACCACCATTGTCGAGTCACTCTATTAACTGGTAAAATGAATAAGGATCAGAGATGGTGGTCTGATGATGGTTATGGTGAAAGTTCTAGGTCGAGGCTAGATTGTGGTATTTGGCTCTTTGTTACTTTGAAGATGGAAGATCGTGTGTATTCTATGTTGCATGCTCCCTTTTATACTACTCGGATAGGGTTGTTGTGGCGTTGTGATTGGACTAGCTACAAGGTGACGTTTTAGACTTGCTTTGTCATCAGTAGCGGTCATGTGTGTTGATACGTGACCAATAAATGTTGTACGCCTAGGTGCATTCGTGGACCTGATTGTTCAACACGTGTTTGTTCCTATTTATTCGCCCATATAGAGGGTTCGCATGCGTAGGTTATCGTTGTTTGCCAGCGTTATGAGTTCGCAGGCTATGATCCTTTGACACGTGGTGCTGGATTTTCGTAGGTACCAACACTTGCCCCTAGGTGAGGGAAAGTTATAAAGTGACCTTGGCGAACCTTAAATGTTTGGCGAGCTTCTGTGGCGGGAAATTTTCGTGGTGGAAAAATATGATTTTGTTTTCTTTTTGAATTTCAAACTTTGGAGTGTGGAAAAAATTTATGCGATTATCTCAAACTCATACGCTCAACCTTCTCCAAGGGTAACATCTACCAACTATGGAGAGAGTACATCTAACAAGTCCACGAGGACTATTACTCTCAATCCTCACTTACTACCCACGGTAAGAACACTACTTACAAGAACTTACAAAACTGATAAATTAATCAATCCAACATCGACTTCTAGATCTTACCATAACACTTATCCAATAAGAGCCAAGACCATTACATGAACAAGAGATCAAATTTCCATCAATGTAACAATTGAAACCAAAACAAACACATGTACTTGGCATATCATCAGTGGCAAAGATGTCCTCTATGGCCTGAATGGCAGACTACCTAGCAAAAGCTCAATCGTTGACTCTGACGATGGATCTTACAGGACCTCCACCCTGATACCCTACGACGCTCTACCACTGCCTCTCGTATAACCCTGAAGTCAACCTCTAAGACTAAACTGGTGCACCAACATCCATAAATGGGCAATCTTTCTCTATAAGACTTGATGCTCGGCACCTATAACAAATCTTCCAAGCAAAAATCATACCCTAATGTGATGTCGGTCATAATAATCACGAACCAGCGGAAGAGATGCTTCGGCCAAACCATCAATTCTCCCCGCTGGAGTAAATCAAGAAGCCCCCACGAACCTTCAATCTAGATCTTTAACCAAACCTTGGTAGTCGATCTAAACAACTCTCTTTGATTCCCCTCAAAGCATAAAATCCCTTAACATAGCCTGAGAATAACTCATGATGTCTTGGGTCCCCAATACATAGCCTCAATGGTTCTCAACTAACTCAATGTTGGGCCCTGAAATCGCATGAGCACCCTCATATTGTTGGCTAACTCTAAAAATATCCAAATAGACTTGTCGTCATGTATATCTGTACGTCAACCTTTAGTCCAAGTCTAAACCTCTTACACCTTAACTCATCGGTGGCAACAACTCTAGGGCATAACAGCTCTACCGTAGAAAATCTTGTTCATACTCAAAAAACCATCTTGTCATTCTGAACTAGGTACAAGAACTGATTCCTCATTTCACCCAAATAAGGCTCACTGGTGTACCTCTCCTTTGAACTCATCAAAAAAGATATCCCATGTCAAGAGTGCAGTTTGTAGTCCAAACTCAATGATCTTCCACCACTCATATGCATTGCTTTTAAGAATGGAGACAATGCAATCAAGATCACTTCAAGACCGCTTCACATCTATCTCAGAACCCTCTGAATACCTTTTAACCACTGATCCACTTGATCGACCATCCATTCCCGACCCTTTCAAAATCCTTAGTCCGTATTAACAATGCCTCTCCTATTGAGAAACATGGCTCTCTTCCCGACTCCCTTAGTTATGTCTTGGGTTATCCGAACAAACTAGTCTGAATTGCATTAAGAATGTGGTAGTTCATCATTCTCATAACCAAGGTTTTGGTTCTATCTGAACCCCGAAGCTTCCAACACAATGCTTGACATCTCAAGCTAGCTCATCCAAACAAACTACCAATGGTCAAAATTAGAACAATTTCTTAAAAGGAAACTCCGCTGAGTCTGCCAAACACATATCCTCAAACTTCACTCGAGTATTGTCTTACACGAATTTCAATGATGTCTTTCTAGCCACTATTATAATTGATTTGAAACCAGTGCACATTGCTCGAAATCTCAAGGCATTTGACTTATAAAGGGTGTACCTGGGATCCCAAAACCACCAAGTACCTCACAACCTTAAGCAGGAACACACATCCGCCAGCTAAACAACACCCCCAACACATAGTACCCTACTTTCAGGGATCCCTTACTACAAATGAAGGAACCTTCAGTTGACTCTCTATAACTAGTCGTGTAACCCCCTCGTCCTGTCCTAGTCACAAGATCGAACCGAGCGAGCCACATTAGGTTTACTAAAGTAAACCGTGAAGAAAAAACTCGAAAAACATCTATTTTTTCTTTTATCTTATTTAGATGCAAATTATGGTCCTACATGTTCATATTAGCAACCGGTGAAAAGTCAACTCAATCGGGCATCGAATTGACATCCAATTGAACACAATTGTGCTTTAGGGACAAAATTGCAATTCTAGGTAAATACAAGGTCTTAACCCATTTTAATGTTACCAACTTTTAATTAATCAGGTTTCATGCGC
The DNA here is from genome assembly GCA_019671005.1 of Hibiscus mutabilis. Lineage (NCBI taxonomy): Eukaryota > Viridiplantae > Streptophyta > Magnoliopsida > Malvales > Malvaceae > Hibiscus > Hibiscus mutabilis. Next base: position 25,189,831 of record CM033741.1, on the reverse strand, counting down.
ACAAATCAAAAATCAGCTCAAAACTATCATTCATACTCAAGCAATTGCATCCACAACATTCAGGGACTAAAATGCAAGAAAACATAACTTCATAATACTCAAATAACTAATTTAACGATATCCGTATCGGTACACATACACGCATATCGGTACGGTTCTGTTATTTCAAAATCCCTAATTTCTAATAGCCAAAACTCGTATCGATACGCCCTCGCGTATCGAGATGCCTTACCAAATACGCTTACACCGTACAGAAACAGATTCGTGTGTACCGAAACACAGGTCTCATTTTGCCTAGGCTCGTACTGAAATGCTTGCCTGCGTACCGGTACGCTAAGCCTGGAATGGCTTACTCGTACCGAAACAGGGACACCCATACTGGTACGCCTGGACTTGAAAAGTCATTCTTTGCTGGTTTAACATACTTTCGAACATACCAAAACACCCTAGCATGATTCTAACATACATCCAACATATTCAAGGGTTATTCCACAACCACACATCTCAGATTCAAGATCAAATCATGACATTATGCTTCAAAGGTAAATCTAGAGGCATGCTTCCTAGAGACCAAACCAAGCAAAACATGAAATCTCAAACCATCACCACAAACAATCCAAAATGGCCATTTACAAACCATGAGCAGCAAAACAACATTGCTCAACCAGGGAGTTTAACAAATCATCTCCCAAAACAACAACGTAACCCCATTGCCCTTATTACTTATAGTCTAATTTAAAAACATACTTTTAGTATCAAGTCTTTGACGATCCCTTGCTTCCCGCTGCCTTCCAAACTTCAATTATCTGCATTGATGGACAAAGAGAGCGTAAGCACACCAGACCTAGTGAGAAGTGCTCAAAAACAAGACACCATCAATGCATTTAAAACCATTTCTCAACAACACATAGAAATCTCATTTCAATCCATGTTTAAACAACATTTAAACCATCATCCCTTGAAAACCATGCACTTAACGCGTTCAAAACCAACATATAAAACCATATGCAACATGTATCATTAACCAACAACAAATCCCATTGCTCATCCTCAATTTAAGCCTTCCCATGCATAACAAACCATATGCAAAGCTTAAAGAGTATACACGTATAAATCCCATTATACAACATAAACCAATACATGATACATCAACAAATATATTGGCTCACAAGTGATTATTAACCAAGTTCCTTTACCAAAATAGTTCATCAGATACATGGATTCAACAAGTGTCCTCTCAACACTTCAAGCTATCTCAACCGAAATAGCAATACAATCACAATCGTGGTATATTACAACCGGGTACACTTACAACCCTCGGGACACGAACCACAACCCTCGGTTAGATGTTTTAACCACTAACGGGAGTTTACGGTACCATATAACCCTTCGACCGTTAGGGTACTTGGGTAGAGTATTCGGTACACCATATAAAACCCCTCGACATCTAAAGTGACTTATTATAGTGCACTATCAATCCTATGGCCGGCCAACTATATCCGATAACATTTTTAAACCACATAACTTGCCAATATAATTCACAATTACCACATACCTCATTGTTTTTATATGCACTAAACCAAGTCGTTGTCAAAGCAACAAACCATGCTTTTAAACAAGTATTTCACATACTTAGAAGGATCACTTACCGTGTGCCTCCTTCATCATCTCATGATTAAAATAGTATTAAACATACTTTAAAACATGCTTAAACAGAAGGTTCTATGTAATTCAAAACAAGTACATAAAACCATTTCATTAAAGCACGACCGAGAGAGAAATCTTTCCGATACTTACTTCCGAGCTTAGGTAAGCGTTTCAAGCTCTACCTAAAACCCCAAAACATTGATTCAAACCTTCAAAATGCTTTAAACCATGTTTTCACTCACCAATACGCGAAACCTCAATTTACCGACGCGAATTCAAGCATCTAAAGCCTCCAAAGCTTCACCGATCACTTCCGGATCAACCTCCCTTGTTTTAACCACTTAACAACAGAGGATTAATGCATCTCAATGCATTCCAAACACTGCAACAACATACCTCAACAATTCTTTCACAATTACACAACCACAACAACCGAAATCATCATCTAACTCTTTCCAAACACAATCCAGCCACAATCTAACAATCTTACACTTCTATTATCATCAATCAACACTTAAAAATATGATTATAACGTCCTTTTATCTCTAGCAAACAAATAACCAACACAACACCCCAAAAACTCATATCTAACAACCTAAACAATTAGGGATTCAAAGAGTTTCTAGATTCCATTATTAAAAATAGGTTATCAACATTATAAAACATCCAATATATGATTAAAATCAATCCTTAACACTGAAAAATAGATCCAATACGGATCTTCCTCAATTTCATCAATTAAACTCAATTAAATCAATTAATCGTTACAAAATCATAAAATTAGATTATAAATCATAAATCAAGAATCAAATACTTGAGAATATCAATAAAGAACCATTCAATAGAGGAGAAAACGAACCTTACCTCTATTGTGTGATTTCTCCCTCAATTGGTTGATTAAAGCTTGAAAAACACAAGATTCCTATGAGGTTTTGTAAATCAAAGATGAAAAATCAATTATAAATCAAGAATTTAAGAAAATAGATCTCTCACCTCTGAGATTTTATGAAAACAAGAGTGTTTGGCAGAAAAGAATTGAAGAGAAAAGTTTACGTCAAATTTCTTTAAAATCAATAACTACCTTTTTGTTATAAAATCTCTTTTAATTACTTTATAAACCACATGTTAAAGTCTTAATTGAGGAGAGAAACCACCAGCCATAACTTGGTAATATAGCTCTTTAAGGATTCTAAGAATTTGATCCTTTACAATTTAGCCACCATTTAAAAACAGTTTTCAAAAATTACATTTTGGTCACCAACCAAAATGTCATCCTTCCAAATCCAATTTTCCAAAATTGATTTCACCAATATTAATTATATATTAAAATATGATTTTAACCATTTTTCCTTATTTTTATCTTACTAAAAAATATTTGCTCCCGAATCCGACTGAAATCTCTAACCTGATCCACCGGATCGCTTAACCAGCCTTAATGCTAGGCCCAAAATTAAGGCGTTACAACTCTCCCCCACTTAAGAAATTTCGTCCTCAAAGTTTACCTAGAGTAAAAAGATGTGAAAACTATTCCAACATATCCGACTTGCGTTCCCACGTGGCCTCTTCAGCATCACGATGTCTCCACAACACATTTACAAGCTCAACCGTCTTGCCACGCAGAACCTTACTGTTGTTATCAAGGATCTCTACCGGTTCCTCGTCATAAGATAAATCTGGCCTCAACTCAACACCCTCCACCGGCATAACATGCGATAGATCTGACCGATACCTCTGTAACATCGATACATGAAACACATCATGTATTTTCTCTAACTCGGGAGTCAACCTCAACCGATAAGCCATAGGACCAACACGCTCCACAACCTCATATGGTCCAATAAACCTAGGACTAAGCTTACCCTTACGTCTGAACCGCATCACCTTTTTTCACGGTGACACCTTCAAAAACACACAATCACCAACAGCATACTCTATATCTCTACGCCTCAAATCTAAATAGGATTTCTGTCGATCTGAAGCCGCTTTCAAGCGCTCACATATTATATTCACCTTTTTATTGGTGCCTTTCAACACATCAGGCATAGAAACATGTTTTTCTCCAACATCAGCCCAACACAACGGTGTACAACACTTTCTGCCAAACAAAGCCTTGTACGGTGCCATATGTATACTAGCTTGGTAACTGTTATTATAGGCAAACTCCACCAACAACAACTGCTCTTCCCATGTTCCTTGGAACTCAATAATACAACACGTCAACATATCTTCCAAGACCTGAATCACAATCTCTGACTGCCCATCCGTCTGAGGATGATACGAAGTACTAAAATTCAGCCGTGTACTGAAAGCACGATACAAACACTCCCAAAACCTCGCTATATAGCACGGATCCCTATCCGAAACTATGGATTTAGGTACCCCGTGCAAATGCACAATCTCAGAAATATACAGCTTAGCCAACCTATCCAATGTATATGTCGTATGCACTGGCACAAAATGCGCACACTTCATAAACCGATCTACAATCACCCAAATAAAATCATTTTTGGTCGGTGTCAAAGGCAACCCAGATGCAAAATCCATGGTGAGTCTTTCCCATTTCTATTTCGGTATCCTCAATGATTGCAACAACCCAAAAGGAAACTGATGTTCAGCCTTTACTCGCTGACACACCATGTATCGAGCAACAAAATCAGCCACATCTTTCTTTAAACCAACCCAATAGTACTCTTCCTTCAAACCTCAATACATCTTAGTACTACTGGGATGCATAGCAAAATGACTAGCATGCGCTTCAGCCAAAAGGTATGCCTCAACTCTTTATCTTCTGGCACCACAATCCGACCCTTAAAACACAACACCCCGCCATTATTAAAATGAAAATTCGTGGGATTCCCATCCATGATATCCTTCACATGCGGTACCAAACTCTCATCATATGGTTGTTTCTCTTTAATCAATTGTGACAAGGACAGTTTCACTTGCAACTCAGCCAACAACCCACCATCACGCGTCACACTCAACCTAGCAAACATAACCCTCAACTCAACAACAACTTTTCTGCTCAAAGCATCTGGCACAACGTTAGCTTTACCTGGATGATACTCGATGGTCAGATCATAATCCTTAGGCAACTCCAGCCATCTTTGTTGCCTAAGGTTTAACTTTTTCTACGATATCAAATATTTCAAACTCTTATGATCCATGTAAACCACACATTTCTCACCATAAAGGTAATGCATCCAGATTTTCAAGGCAAAAACAACCGCAGTAAGCTTAAGATCATGAGTAGGGTAATTACGCTCATGCACCCTCAACTGTCTAGATGCATAGGCAACTACCTTACTCTCCTGCATTAGCACGCAACCAAGTCCAACAAAGGACGTATCACTATAGACGATGAACTCTTTCCCTAATTCTGGCTGAATCAAGACCAGAGCTCGTGTCAAAGCTTCCTTCAGCCCTTTAAAAGCCCTTTGCCTATCATCCGTCTATTCAAAATGAACATTATTTTGTAATAACTTGGTCAAAAGAGCAGCTATACTGGAGAACCCTTCAACGAACCTATGGTAATAACCAGCCAACGAAACTCTAAACCTTTGTCACAGATTCAAGCGCTTTTCAACTCATCACGGCCTTAATTTTGTGTTTCAACACATATCCCCTCGGTTGACACCACATGCCCAAGGAAATCAACTTCCCTAAGCCAGAATTCACACTTTCTTAACTTGGCATAAAGCTGATTAACCAACAACGTCTGAAGCACAATCCGTAAATACCTATTATGATCCTCATCGATACGAGAGTACACGAGAATATCCTTGTACGGAAAGCTGTCTTGGGCACATCCACATCCTTCACCTTCAACTAATAGTACCCAGACCTCAAATCTATCTTAGAGAACATCGAAGCACCCCTAAACTGGTCAAACAGATCGTCAATCTGTGGTAAATGATACTTATTCTTTATCGTCAACTTGTTTAGTTGTCGATAATCTATACACATCTGTAACGTACCATCATTCTTTTTCACGAACAAGACCGGTGCACCCCACGGTGAAACACTCAACCTAATAAACCCTCGATCAAGAAACTCCTGTAGTTGCATTTTTAACTCCTTCAATTCCTTTGGGGCCATGCAATACGGAGCAATTGACACTGGTGCCGTATCCATAAATTTTAATGCCAAACTCCACCTCTCGATCTGGTGGTAACCCTGCAACTCTTTTGAAAAATACCCAAAAACTTGCATACCGTATGAATATCCTACACTCTCAACTCTTTTGAACCAGGGTTCATAACATAGGCCAAGAAAGCCTGACCTCCCAAATCCATCAATCGTCTGGCTTCTAAAGCCAAAACAACATTAGGCAAGAACTTACCATTCTCACTTACAACCACCACCTCAAAATCATCAGACAACTTCAGGGATATCCATTTGGTCTCAAAATCCACCACAGCTCTATGCTCGGTTAACCAATCCATTCCCAAAATAACATCAAAACAGTGGAATGGCAACTCCATCAAATCCACAACAAACACATGACCTTGAACCATCAGCGAACACCTACGATACAGCTTCCTAACCACGACTGTCTCTCCAAGATAACTAGTTACTCTAACACCCACATTAAGAACTTCAACGGGTATATCAAGCAACTGTGCATCCTCAGCCAAGATGTATGTATGGGTAGAACCAGAATCAACCAACAAATACAACGGCAAAGACTGTAAAGAGAATGTACCTGCAACCACGTTAGAGTCGTTACGACCCTCACAATACACATACACCCCAGCTGGTCCACCTCCCTTAGGCTGAATAGCAACGGTATGAGCCACAGTCCTCTGCCCACCATCTCTGCGCTAGAACGGGCTATGGCCACGACCATGGCCTCTTTTGGAGCAATAACAGGTGCAGCACCCTACCTACCTCCTACTAACAAAGGACAATCACGTATCAAATGGTCGCCAGACCCAAGCATTAGCCACAACAGCCGCAGGTAACTGACCCTCTCTGGCCAAACATGGACAATCTCGCCTCAGATGATCACATGATCCACAAGCCAAACAAGTATTGTGCGGAGCTCAAACCTGGGCACCCGGTCCCTACGCTCCATGCCAAACAACACTACTACCACGCCTCTAATCAGGGTGAAACCTATTATCACGGTATCTCTTAGCCTGACCACCGCCAATACTAGAATCTGCCACTCTCTTGCTAGAGCTAAAGCCTCGAGACCCAAAAGTTAAACCAAGATTCTGCTCAACAACTTTGGCTCACGAAACCAAAACGTTAAAATTTGTATAATCAGCAGTAAGCATGTATGTCTTAACCTGCTGAACCAGCCCGTAGTGAAAACGATCACAGCATTGTCGCTCGTTAGGAACTAACTCGGGAACATACCGGCTTAACCTTACAAACTGTATCCCATACTCAGAAATAGACATACTGCCCTACACTAGAGCCATAAACTCTCTCTTTCTTTCGTCTTGGTACCGGACCCTCAGGTATTTCTTTCGAAAAGTACCACAAAAGAACTCCCAAGATATATCCTCGAGTGCCATCCTATTTGTCAAGGTAGTCCACCAGCTATAAGCATCTCCCTACTACAGAAACACGGCGCAACCTAACTTACGGACGTCTGTACAACCCATTTGATCCAGAATCCTCTTTGTACTAGCCAACCAATCCTCAGAAGCCTCTGGCGCTAGACCACGAAACTCAACTCTACACAGACTGTGAAGATGCTTCAACGTCAAACTCGTCTACCCAACCACTAGTGTCGGCACATGAACACTTGAAATTGGATTGATTTTGATATGGATATAATTATAGAAGCTTGGAAATAAGGTTTAGAAGTTGAATTCATGCTTGAATCAAGTTGGAGATCTTGAGTATCGTGACCCTTCATATTCGGCCTATAGGGATAAATTAAGGAAAAATTATGGAAAATTTCCCTAAGGCTAGAAATGATGTGAGGGTGATTCTACAAAGCTTAGAATGTTGTTTGGATCAATTTGGAAGTTTATAGAGAGTGGAGGACCAAATGGCATATTAAGGAAAAATTGAGAGTTATATGGAAAGTGATTAGAAATTAATGTGTTAAGCTTGAATGTATTATTGGAATGCTTAATTATGTTGTTAAGTGATTGAATTTGAAGTTTAATGGCAAGGGAACCATTTTAAATAATTTGGAAATATTGAGATGAATTCTAAAAGAATTCATTTTATGGTTATTTTATGAGATTTGAGAATGTCTTGTGAATTTGTGATGGATATGAATAACAAAGGACTTTTAGGAATTTTATTCCTAATATGTGCCTATGTTAGAATGATACTAACATACGCTTCGAAATGTATGTGTTTAGTAAACAATGATTTTATAGATCGTGATCGTGATCAAGATCGTAATACGAGCAAGTTTAAAGATAAGGAAAAAGTTCAAGAGTAAAGCAAAAAGCGATAGTAAGGTTTACTAGTGAGGCATCAGTTGAGTGCAATGCATACATAACATGATGCATGGATGTTTTATACATCATGAGGAAGACTTGCGAGGAGTCTACCTTGTATATATATATATATATTGGCATGATATTTATGTCATTGATCATATATTTTACATATTTTAAATATGTCAAAAGTTGAATATAAATGCATGGATCACTAGTTATATATGAATGTTATTTCGGGTATGAACTGCCTGATGTTAAATTATGTTGATATGCATTGCCATGGACGAAATAAATATGGAAAATATGCCCAAATAAGTCATTGAGGGACAGGGTATAGTTGGCATGCCATAGAGTCCAGAAGCATGCTGCATATCTGGTTTAACACTATAGTGTATATAAAGGACACTTAGTGCATATGGTGGGCACGACCTTATGTGTATTATGGTGGACACGACCTTATGTGTATTAGTACTTTGGTGCATATTTGACTCGAGTACCCAGGGTCCTCATAGGTTTATATTTGGGCTATGGTTTATTGGTAAATACTTAATAAACATGTGAAAGAGTTTATAAACTCTTAAAGTTATGGCAAGTATATTGGTAAGAAATTTATATCCGGATTATATTATGTTGACAGATGATTAACATGATGGTAATACATATCTAGTGATTCATAATGCATGAATATTGTTATATGTTTTTAGTTATAGTTATGCTATATTGCATTGGATATTATTATTGCCTCATTAAGTATATACTTAGTGTGTGATGGTTTCATGCGTAGGTAAAAAGCAGAAATCGGAGTAAGGAGCGAGCATCTTACTTATCTGGAGTATAACAATGGTGTCAGTAATAACATCTTTTGATGTGTTTTGATGTTACTAGATGGCATGTATATTTTAAAGTTAGACGGCTTTTATACTAGTTTAGATATGGATTGTAATGACTTATAAACTAGTTTATGTTAAAGTTAAAATCGGGTAATGACTAGAAAAAGTTAAATAGAGTAATCGGGTAGATTTTTATTTTAGGCAGTTATAATCCTTATATATCATAGATAAGAATTGTTAAGTTACTGCCTGAAATCGGACCTAATTCGATGGGATAAAAATTCAAAATATGACTCTACGATAAATGGTAAAATGAATAATTTATAATTTTTCTTATAAATACTAAAAAGAAACGTTGGTATATTCTTTATGTGATACTCTAATTAGTATTAAATATAGAATATTGTTTAGGGTGTTACATTTATTGGCATCAGAGTTACTGGTTTAGCCGGTTCTGGATACAAATCGGGTTTGTTAATAGTCAGAATTATATACATGCCACTAGGATGTCAAGATTACTGATATTTGTATGAATATAATTGGATGCCTAGTAATTAGTATTGTTACTTCTTACTTATAAGGGATGATTGTGACATTAGCAGATGTCAGATCATCGGGAGTCTTGTCAGGCAATCGAGCGTGATATGCCTGCCCAGAGTGAAAGTAATGAGGTGAATCAAAATTTGCCTCAAGATCAGCAGAATGTAGAGCCATTAGCTCATGAGCAAAGAAATATGCTTGTACAAGATCAAGGCTTATTTCTTCAGGCATTGGATGTTATTGTAAATCAGCGAGCACCAGTATCAGTTCCAAAGGAATTAAGGAAAATGAAAGCACTAGAATTTCGAGGTGATACTGATGCAGATCCTATGACTGCTGATTACTAGTTAAACGATATTAAGATCATGTTGAGTAGAATTCCTTGCGATGATCAATGAAATTTAGAAGGAGTAGTACCCTTTCTGATGGAGCAAGCCAGTGTGTGGTGGAATGTAGTCACTGCACGGTTTCCTTCAGAACAGGTTACATGGGACTTCTTTCTGAAAGAATTCAAAGAAAAATATATTGGGGGACCTGTTCATCGAAGAAATGAGGCAGCAATTCTTGGATCTGAAACAATCAGGCAGGACAGTCTATGAATACGAATGTGAGTTCAATAGACTGAGCCAATTTGCGGCAAAGTTTTTTCCAACCGAAAAGTCCAGAATTGATAAATTCATAGCTGGGTTGGATTCTCAATATAAAAGGGTATTGGTTTCTCGCAATTTCACCACTTTTCAAGAGGCGATAAATCAAACAAAAGCTATGAAAAAAAGTGGATCTCGAGGAAAAAGTGGGAAACAAGTTTAGACTAGAAAAAGATCTGGAAGTTCTTTTGTTGCATCGTCATTTAAACGCAGTAAAGGTTTTCCACAGCAAAATCCATCGACATCAGATTCTTCAGCTAAAAAGGGATATCCTGGAAGGAAGTCAAAGCAGGCTCAGACTGTTGCTACGAGTACTCGGGGCTCCAGATTTCTTCCTTCTCCGAAATGTGAACATTGTGGAAAGAGGCATTCTAGTCAATGCTGGTTTGCTGGTGGAGCATGCTATCATTGTGGACAAGCTGGTCATTTCAAAAAGAATTATCCAGAGCTTCACATTGATCAGTCAGTTGCATCATTTCAGAAAAACGGGGGAAACAAAGGTGGCAAACCAGGAGTATCCACTACCATACCTAGTCGAGAAGACAAGACAGCTATTCGAGTATATAATATTAAGATTGTTAACGATCGAGATGATGCAGATATTGTAGCAGGTATGATCGAACTCTTTGGTAGACATATTTTTGCATTGATTGATCCAGGCTCTACCCATTCTTATATTAGTTCTAAAGTAGTGCTGGAAAGAAATATTCCGGTAGAACCAATTTCGAGTAAGATAGTTGCTATTAATCCCCTAGGTCAAAGCGCCAAAGTAGTTCGAATATGTAAAAATTTTCCTATAAAGATACGAGAAATTGAAGTCATTATTGGAATAGATTGGTTATCGGCATATAATGCTACAGTTGAATGCCGATTAAAAAGTGTAGTCTTAAAAGGACCAGATGGTTCAGAAATAATATTTGTGGGAGAAAGGCAGAATTATTTGAGTAATGAGAATGCAGCTGTAATTGCTGGAAAGTTATTATCACATGAGTATGAAGCATATTTAGCTCATGTGATAAATACTCAGGAAACAAAGATAAATCTGGAAAATATAACCACGGTGCGGGAATTTCCAGATGTTTTTTTCGGATGAATTACCAGGATTACCTCCTAATCGAAAAGTGGAATTTGGTATTTATGTGCTTCCTGGAACAACACCAATATCAATAGCACCTTACAGGATGGCTCTTATAGAACTTAAAGAGCTTAAGGCTCAATTACAAGAATAATTGGATAAAGGTTTTATACGACCCAATATATTGCCTTGGGGAGCTCCAGTCCTATTTGTGAAAAAGAAAGATGGATCAATGAGGTTATGAGTGGATTATCGTCAACTTATTAAAGTGACGATGAAGAACAAATATCCTTTACTAAGGATTGATGATCTCTTTGATCAACTTAAAGGAGCAACAATGTTTTTAAAATTGATCTTCGATCGGGTATCATCAATTGAAGATCAAAGAAGTAGACATACCAAAGACAGCTTTCAGAACTAGATACGAGCATTATGAGTTTGTGGTAATGCCTTTTGGACTTACAAATGCATCGTCATCTTTTATAGATCTGATGAATCATATATTTTATCCATATTTGGATCAATTTGTGGTGGTATTTATAGATGATATATTGGTTTATTCAAAAACCAAAGAGGATCATGATACTCATCTTCGAATAGTTCTTCAGATCCTCCGAGAAAAGAAATATATGCAAAGCTGTCGAAGTGTGAATTTTGGTTATCTAAAGTAGCTTTCCCTGGACATATAGTTTCGGCTGAAGGAATTCGAGTTGATCCTAAGAAGGTTCAAGCATTTCTCGAATGGAAAGTTCCTCAGAATGTCTCTGAAGTGAGAAGTTTCTTGGGATTAGCTGGTTATTATCGGCGGTTTGTGAAAGATTTTTCAATGATTGCTGCTCCAATAACTAAGCTATTAAGAAAAGATGTGCCATTTGTTTGGACGGATAAATGTCAGGAAAGCTTCAACAAATTAAAGAAGATATTAACAGAAGCTCCTATTTTGGTACAACCAGAATCCGGAAAGGATTTTACAATATATAGTGATGCATCCCATAATAGATTGGGCTGTGTATTGATGCAAGAAGGAAAGGTTGTAGCGTATGCTTCTCGAAAACTCAAAACTCATGAAAGGAATTATCCTACTCATGATTTAGAGTTGGCTGCAGTAGTGTTTGATTTGAAGATTTTGTGTCACTACTTATATGGTGAAAAGTGCTACATCTTCACGAATCATAAAAGTTTAAAATATTTGTTGTCTCAAAAGGAGCTTAATTTGAGACAAATAAGGTGAATAGAACTAATCAAGGACTATGATGTAATCATTGATTATCATTCGGGGAAGGCAAATGTGGTAGCATATGCACTTAACCGAAAGATATTTTTTGCCTTGAGAACATTGAATGCTCAGTTAAAGTTACATGAAAATGGTACAATAATGGTTGAACTTCAAGTTAAGCCTACTCTGGTGGAAATGATTAAAGAGTTACAAGCAAAGGATGCAGAATGTTTGGAAAAGAAAAAGAAAGTTGAGCATGGTGAATCTAAAGACCTTGAAATAAAATCAAATGGATGCCTATACTACAAGGGACGCGTATACATTCCTAACGATGAGGATTTAAAGAAGGAAATACTTTTAGAAGCACATTTCAGTCTTTTAACTATGCATCCAAGAGGCAACAAAATGTATCAAGATATAAAGAGTCAATTTTGGTGGCCTGGCATGAAACTAGCTATCACTGAGTTTGTTGAAAAATGTTTAACATGTCAACAAGTAAAGGTAGAACATCAAGTTCCATCGAGATTACTTCAACAATCTCAATTCCACAATGGAAGTGGGAAAAGGTTACTATGGATTTTGTAACAGGTTTACCATTGATGCCAAGTAAGAAAGATTTGATTTGGGTGATTGTGGACCGATTGACTAAAATAGCACATTTTATATCAGTTCGAACAGATTACTCCTTGAATAAGTTGACAGAGATATATATTAAGGAAATTGTTAGATTATATGGTGTTCCCATGTCTATTATTTCTGATAGAGATCCAAGGTTCATCTCAAGGTTTTGGAGTGCTTTACATGAAGCATTGGGAACTCGACTACACTTCAGTACTGCTTTCCATCCCCAAACAGATGGACAATCAGAAAGAACTATTCAGATACTCGAAGATATTCTCAGAGCATGTATAATAAATTTTGCAGGTTCATGGGAAGAATATCTTCCATCAGCTGAATTTGCCTACAACAATAGTTATCAATCGAGTATAAAGATGGCACCTTATGAGGCATTATATGGAAGAAAATGCCGAACACCATTGAATTGGTTCGAGTTGGAAGATCAAAAAATCATCGGACCGGATCTTGTTCAAGAAATAGATAATAAGGTAAAAATAATTGAAGATAATCCCAAGGCTGTTGCTGACAGACAAAAGTCATATTCAGATCTTAAAAGAAAGGATATTGAGTTCGAAGTTGGAGATAAAGTATTCTTAAAGGTTTCACCCTGGAAAAAAGATATTACGCTTTGGACGAAAAGGAAAGCTTAGTCCAAGATTCATTGGTCCTTATAAAATCTTAAAAAGAGTTGGTCCAGTGGAGTATCAACTAGCTTTACCACCGGAGTTGAGTAAAGCCCATGATGTATTTCATGTGTCCATGCTTCGAAGATATCGATCAGATCCTTCACATGTTATTACACCAGAAGAGATCAAGATTCAATCAAATTTGACTTATGATGTAGAACCTGTAAAAATTTTAGCTCGAGGAGAAAAACAATTACAGAACAAAAAGATTCTCTAGTTAAAGTCTTGTGGAGAAATCACAAAGTAGAAAAAGCTACTCGGGAAACAGAGGAAGCAATGAAAAAGCAATATCCGCACCTTTTTGAACCAAGTAGGTAAGGAAAATTCAAGAAATTTTCAAGGGGTGAGAATTGTAATATCCCAAATTTTGGCTAGTGACTAAAATGAAAATTTTGAAAGTTTTGTGACTAAAGTATAAACTTTAGAAAAGTTTAGGGACTAAATTGTAATTTCCAAAAGTTATGTATTTTAGTCTCGTAAATGAATAGTTTACCCCCAAGAATGATGTTTTCGTGTTACTTGGATTTTTCGTACGGAGTTTGTATTATTGGCTATAATGCGATAAAGTTTAGAAAAAAATATTCGGATAATCGGATCAAATCGGATATTCAAGATATTTTAAAGGATGATAAGGTAAGGTTAAAATGTCATTTCCATGTCTTAAAATGGTATGATTAATATGGACCATTGGATTTAAAGTAGATTTTCCATGTTAAATATGAGACATTGGATGAAAAATGGCAAGATGGTAATTTTGGAAAATTCCAAGGGCAAAGTTGGTAATAAATAACTTCTTGGTTTATTTTTGACCCTTGGATGAATATTTTGGGCATGTGGCAAGATATGAGACATTGGATTACAAGGGTAAAATGGTCATTTTTCTATAAAAGATATTTTTTTATTTGGATTTTTTTATAATAGATGACAAATGGCTAAATTTGTAACAAATGAAAATTCAAGATTTTTCTCCATCTTCTTCACTTGTTCGAAACCCTCTCCAAGGTAAGAGAAAAATTTTCTTTTGATTTTTCAAGCTTATTTAGTTGGATTTTGGATGAAAGCATGAAACATGGAATTAATCTACATGAAATTCTCTATCATGCTTTCCTTGCTTGAAACCTTAGTTTTATGATTATGATGGATGAAGGGGATGTTTAATTTTGATGATTTAAGATTAGATTTTGATGAAGTTGTTGTTGTTGAATCATATCCAAGCTTGTATGATTATTGAAACTACTTGAAAGTAGCTAAATCCTAATTTGGTTAGAGTTAGGGTTTTGATGTAAAGTTGAAATTGAATTGATTTTGATATGGGAATAAATATAGAAGTTTGGAAATGAGGTTTAGAAGTTGAATTCATGCTTGAATCAAGTTGGAAATCTTGAGTATGGTGACCCTTCATATTTGGCATATAGGGATAAATTAGGAAAAATTATGAAAAATTTTCCTAAGGGTAGAAATGATGTGAGAATGATTCTACAAAGATTAGAATGTTGTTTGGATCAATTTGGAAGTTTATAGAGAGTGGAGGACCAAATGGCATATTAATAAAAAATTGAGAGTGATACGGAAAGTGATTATAAATTAATGTGTTAAGCTTGAATATATTATTGGAATGCTTAATTATGTTGTTAAGTGATTGAATTTGAAGTTTAATGGCAACAGAACCATTTTGAATAATTTGGAAATATTGAGATGAATTCTAAAAGAATTCATTTTATGGTTATTTTATGAGATTTGAGAATGTCTTGTGAATTTGTGATGGATATGAATAATAAAGGATTTTTAGGAATTTTATTTCTAATATGTGCCTATGTTAGAATGATACTAACATACGCTTTGAAATGTATGTGTTTGGTAAACAATGATTTTATAGATCGTGATCATGATCAAGATCGTAATACGAGCAAGTTTAAAGATAAGGAAAAAGTTCAAGAGTAATGCTAAAAGCGATAGTAAGGTTTACTAATGAGGCATCAGGTGAGTGCAATGCATACATAACATGATACATGAATGTTTTATACATCATGAGGAAGACTTGCGAGGAGTCTACCTTGTATATATATATATATTGGCATGATATTTATGTCATTGATCATATATTTGACATATTTTAAATATCTCAAAACTAGAATATAAATGCATGGATCACTAGTTATATATGAATGTTATTTCAGGTATGAATTGCCCATTATTAAATTATGTTGATATACATTGCCATGGATGAAATAAATATGGAAAATATGCCCAAATAAATCATTGAGGGATAGGGTATAGTTGGCTTGCCATAGAGTCCAGCAGCACGCTGCATATCCGGTTTAACACTATAGTGTATATAAAGGACACTTAGTGCATATGGTGGGCACGACCTTATGTGTATTATGGTGGGCACGACCTTATGTGTATTAGCACTTCGGTGCATATTTGACTCGAGTACCCAGGGTCCTCATAGGTTTATATTTGGGCTATGGTTTATTGGTAAATAATTGATAAACATGTGAAAGAGTTTATAAACTCTTAAAGTTATGGCAAGTATATTGGTAAGAAATTTATATCCGATTTATATTATGTTGACAGATGATTAACATGATGGTAATACATATCTAGTGATTCATAATGCATGAATATTGTTATATGTTATTAGTTATAGTTATGTTGTATTGCACTGGATATTATTATTGCCTTACTAAGTATATATTTAGCGTGTGATGGTTTTCACGCGTAGGTAAAAGTAGAAATCAGAATAAGGAGCGGGCATCCTACTTATCTGGAGTATAACAACGGTATCAGTAATAACATCTTTTGATGTGTTTTGATGTTACTAGGTGGCATGTATATTTTAAAGTTAGACGGCTTTTGTACTAGTTTAGATATGGGTTGTAATGACTTATAAACTAGTTTATGTTTATAGCAAATGATGAATAGTTATATTAAAGTTAAAATCGGGTAATGAATAGAAAAGGTTAAATAGAGTAATTAGGTAGATTTTTATTTTAGACAGTTATATTCCTTATATATCATAGATACGAATTGTTAAGTTGCTGTCTGAAATCGGACCTAATTCGATGGGATAAAAATTCGAAATATGACTCTATGACATAAATGGTAAAATGAATAATTTATAATTTTTCTTATAAATACTAAAGAGAAACGTTGCTATATTCTTTATGTGATACTCTAATTAGTATTAAATATAGAATACTGGTTAGGGTGTTACACTGTCATTCTTAATATTATACTACCAAGGGCAAACATTAAAAATAATTCCTACAAAATGGAAAGAAATCCC
This sequence comes from Hibiscus mutabilis, assembly GCA_019671005.1. Lineage (NCBI taxonomy): Eukaryota > Viridiplantae > Streptophyta > Magnoliopsida > Malvales > Malvaceae > Hibiscus > Hibiscus mutabilis. The sequence goes on along the minus strand of CM033741.1, from coordinate 25,172,870 downwards.
AATAACAGTTTATATCATGTAGAACATGTTCATACTGGGGCAGTTCATACTCTAATATGTTCTATACAATTCACAGTATGCATGCCATTTAAAAACTGTATAAAAGAACTTGTCATTTGTATCATGCTATAATCCATTTATGAGCATAAAAATATGTTATATTCTTTAGATCAATAAAATAATTTATCATGCAAAAACATGTTATATTATATAAAAAAATATTTACCTCTTTAGTTAACTTATTACAAGTCTTCATATAAAAAGGTATGCACTCACCTTTGCCTTGCATTACTCAATTCGATTACTCTATCTCTACTCCAACCTTTTCCTTGCCCTTTTTGCTTGTTCGATCTCAATTCGTATTGGAAGCTACATTATAACAATAACATATACCATTTCAAGTATATGTTTGTACATATTCAATCTAAGTATAATAATGGAAAGTAAATTAAGTAACTATCCATCAATTACTAGATTGAATTATTTAAGCTTCCTATATTCGATTCAATCCGATATATTAAAATATACTCGCATCATATCTTTCTAATATTTATCCTTAGGCCCAATACCTTGGCCGAATACTCAATTTAGTCCCGAAGGACACTTTCAAGCTATAATTAATAATTTTAAGCTTGATCCCCACATTTTTCATCCTTTACACTTTATGAACTAAACTTTGAAAAGTTTTATTTTGGTCCCCACACTTGAGCCAAATTGTTAAAATGGTCCCCAAAGGATTTTTTTGTTCCAATTAAGCCATTTCCTATTTTCCACAAGTTTTCCTTTACTTTTGCTAAATTGCTGAATTGGTCCCTTGTATTCTACAAGTTGTTGTTTCGGTCCTTAAGTGAATACAAGCTTCCATTCAATTCAAAATAAACATCTAAATCACTCAAATAAGATTTTCCAACATAGTACTCTTCAAATACATAATTGTCACATTTCAACCCTTTGTTCTCTAATTTGTCGAAATAGTCACTAATTTACAATTCAATGATTCTAGCTTTAAAACTTTGCAATTAGGCCTCCAATCATCAAATTTACATCATAATCCTCACTTAACATAAAAAAACAGAATTTTTTATCTTCTTATACACCACTGCCAAATTAGTTATCCACTTTTGACAAATTGTCAAAATGGTCACTAGCTCGAATAATCATCAGTTTAGCATTCTAACTTCATTTTCATGCCTCAAACATCATTAACAACATAAGTAAATTCCATATTATAAAAATTAGAATTGAACCCCTAACTTTAACACTTTGCTGAATTAGTCCTTTAGGGTTTAAATTTAAGGTTTTGATTCCAAACAACAAATCAAGCTTGCAAGATTACTAACTCATCATCACAAACTCTAATTTAAGGTTGGATCCCTAAACCCTAATCTTCTTCAAGGTTTCTAAATTGTTTAGGGTTTAAATCACAACTCAAAAACATGAATCCAACATCATTCTTTCTTGATTTCAACATAAAATCGAACATAGATTCATAAAATCATAAAACCCACAATTCGAACATAAACCCCTAATTTCTCTCTCATATCAAATCTCATAAATCAAGCATGAAATCCATGAATAATTTACATCAATAGATAGAGATCGAAGAGAAGAACAACTTTGTAGTTCGGAAGATTACCTTAAAACTGAGATTCGAGGATTAAATTGAGCTTGGAAAATTTCCCTCTTCTTTCTCCTCTTTCTCAACGGTTTTGGAGATGAAATCTCATTGATAAACCTTCATATTTCATATATATAACCCACTTGTATAATTAAAAATGAATTTTAAAATTCATTTTATTCCAATTTACCAAAATGTCCCCAACTGAATTCATATTTACTAGTTTGCCATATTGTAACATTCCAACTAAACTTCGTTGGTTTCCAACCAGCCACTATTCATCCACTAAAGAGATCTCAAAATTCCTTCCGTATCCCTTTTGGGTGAAAAGACCAAAATACCCTTTATTAATCAACTTTTTCACAAAATTGCCATTCTAGGCCATTTCAGTCAAATAAATTTAACCCGACTATTTAACTCTCCAAATATCCATAAAATAATATGTTATAACTCTTCCAAGGTCTATGGAATCATCTCTAAAATTTTAGCTCGATCTGATTTATCGATAATTATCGAGAATTTTATCAGTTACTAAATAAATTCCTTAATCAAAATAAATTATAGGATTCATCCTGAATAGAACTAAAAATATTTCCAAAACTTGGGAATGATTTTTATATCATTATTCTATCATATAGTAAAATTTCATAATTTTCGAGTTTGATCCGGATATCCGAATTCCACTTAAACTTTGACTGCGATTTCCCAATAATCAAAATATCGGATCAAACCAGTTATTCCACATTCGATACACGCCCTAAGGTTCTTTATTTGTTTATGAAATAAAACCCCTAAATTTTGATAAATTACAACTTTGGTCCTTCAACTTTTCATATTTCAACTTGTACCACCCAAGTTTTTAAAACTTGTCATTTTAGTCACTAAACTTTAACCTTGAGTTCCCATTCCAATTTTACTTGGATTTTCACCAAACTTTACAAGTACCCTATTTAGATCACTCTCTATCACATAATGCTTTTAAACCTCAGAAATCTACTTTCTAAAACCCATAATTATGAAAATCCTATCTTTTGCATTTTTGTCATTTTAATCACTAAGTTAGCTTTTAAGCAATTATCTTAGCACTAAATGACCCTTAAACAGTACTGTAAATTTTAGGGTATTACATCAAATCTCCTCTCTATTAATAGGTAGCAATACAATTTCTTCTTATTAAAAATTGCATGTGGAATATTTGAGGTTGAGAGAGAAAATGACCTGAAAAAAATCAAAAATTCTATCAATATTATCGTTAATTTTTAATGATATAAGACCAAAATAAAAAAAATAATAATATTAATGAGATTTTAAAAAAATAATGATCAAAGTAAAAACAAGTGTAAACTACACGAAATGTCACTGAACTTTAATCTTTGTATAGAAAATACTACTGAACTATAAAATCATATTATTATACCATTGAACTTCGCTTTTGGATTAAATCTAAGCACTCCGTCATTAAACTGTAATGGCCCGTTAAATTCAAAATGGTGTCATTTTGGTATAGTTGTTTTGATGCCTAAGATAGGCCAAACGAAGTTGTTTTGTTAGAAAAAAATTAAAAAAATATTGTGTTTGAGCAGTCTCGAACCCAAAACCTCTAAAATGAAAGGTTTACACCAAACCACTAGGCCAACTTAAAGACTTGATATAATTCTAATGCAAATAGTATATAAATAAAACTGCAGTTGTACTTTATTTCATTTATCTCATGATATAATTTAATAATATTTATAATATAATTTTATGAATGTATGAACTTTATAAATAAATGTTACTTATAATTTATATTACAAAACTAAAATATTATTTATAATATATATAGCTAAACCTCAACCTTAACCCTAAACCATATATATATAACTAAACCCCAAACTTTAAACCATATATATAACTAAATCCTAAATCATAACCATAAACCCTAATAATATATGTAACTAAACCCCAAACCATAAACCATATATGTATAACTAAATCCTAAATCCTAAACCCTAAACTCTAACCCCTAAAACTAAAATATTATTTATAATTTATATTACAAATCCTAATATATATTATAAATAATATTTTAATTTTAGGGTTTGGGGTTTGAGATTTAGTTATATATATTTAGGATTTGGGATTTAGGATTTAGTTATATATATTGAGGGTTTGGGGGTTAGAGTTTAGTTACATATATGGTTTAGGGTTTAGTTATATATATTATAAATAATATTTTAGTTTTGTAATATAAACTATAAGTAATATTTATTTATAAAGTTAATATATTTATAAAAATATATTATAAATTTTATAAAATTATATCATGAGATAAATGAAATGAAGTACAACAGCAATTTTATTTATATACTATTTGTGTTAGGATTATATTAAGTTTCTAAGTTGGCTTAGTGGTTTGGTGTAAACCTTTCATTCTAGAGGTTATGGGTTTGAGCTTGCTCAAACGCAATGTTTTCTTAATTTTTTTTATAACAAAACGATGTCATTTTGCATTTAACGGGTCGTTACAGTTTAACGATGGAGTGCTTGGATTGAAACCAAAAAACTGTAACAACCTGAATTTTAGAATTTAAGGGTCGGTTTAATAACCCGAGTCAAGGGCCTTGGGTTTGGACTGTGAGTTGGGCCTTTGTGAACCTTTGTGGGCTTATTGTGGGTATTGGGCTTGAGTTTTTGGGTTCAAACATGTGTTGGGATGGAGAATGAGGGGCAAAGAGGTCATTTCACCTTGTTTTTGAAAGGGGAAGTTGAGAGCCTTTATGTTATCTAAAGAAAAGTTTAGATGATATCATAATTTGTCTCCATTGTCTCCCTTTCTCAACTATTCCATTCCCCTGCTCCCACACTCAAGCGAAGGTTAAATCTTTGAGTTTAGAAGTGTGAATCCCGAAATTTTAGTTAAGGGTGTTGTAATTAGCTACCAAGGATCTACATTTTGAGGTATGGATAATCAAGTTTGGTGAAAAAGGAATTTTGGTGGGGGTTGAAGGTGAAGAACGGGAATAGGAGTTTTGATCCTATTTCTTGTAGTAGAAATCTTCTTTTAGTATCTTTTAAGTTCCTAGCATTGTTGTAACTCGTTTTACAACATCTCATTGTAATGAAAGAAGTTGAAATTTTTTCCAAGGAGCAAGGGAAGAAGAAAGCTTGAAGCTTGGGCTAGGAGCTTCATTCTCAGTTGTAGGAGTAAGGTTAGTACACTACTAACTCCTTTGTGTTCCTGGAAATCATAAATTTAATTGCGTGGTTGATATTTTGGTTGCTTGAGTGACTAAGACCTCTCTAATGGCTAATTCTAAAATTGATGTTAAAATGGCTTCAAAATGGTAGAAACCACTTAAACTACCTTTTATAACTTGTAGGTTCATTTTGGGGTCTTACCTTTGGGTTTTGGAGGCAGTAGAATTGATTTAAGAACCCCAAAAAATAAATTCTGGGTTCGAGTACCGGTATGGGTTGAACGCGTACCGGTACCATGTATTTTAACTAATGAACACAAGCAATCCTTGAAGGGCGTATCATTACGCCTAAGGTAGGTATCAGTACTGTAAAACCAATGTTTGATTTTGATATAACAAATTGTTTAAGGACTAAATTATAAAAGAAAATAAATTTTTAAGTGTTCAAAAGTCTCACAAATTGACAAGGAAAATTTTCTTTAAGTCCAAAACTTAAACCCAAAAATTTTTCTAAGTGTTCTCAAGCCAAACTATCAATTTACTCTCAGGCGTATCGATACACCCCTTGGTGTTTCAATACGGAAATTCATTACTGGAATTTGATTTTTCAAACCGTACCGATACGGTCATGACCCTTTCGATACGGTCTTTATTCGGGCTCATGTTTTAAGCTTTGCGTATCGATACGAGTTCCCTCATTTTGATACGACATTCATTTAAGTTTAAGAACTTGTTTAAGCGTACCGATACGTATTCCACCGTATCGATACGGTGTGTCGAAATCTTCAAGATCTTTGCATTTATTATTTTCGACCTTTGCCTTGTCAATTACTAGAATCATAAATTTTGATTTTTTGTTATATCGTATCGATACACTCCTAGGCGTACCGATACCATTTTTGCAACACTTCCACCTCAGATTCCAGTTACCAAAATTCGTACCGATACGGCCTAGCCGTTTTGATACGCCCTTTGAAAATGACATACACCATTTCGATATAGCACTCCGTGTTTCGATACGAAAGTGTTATTTCAGTATATCCGTTTCGATACGCCTCTTCGCGTATCGATACGCTATTGCATAACGGCTATATTCTTTTTGTAATAGGTATCGATACGGGCCTACGTGTACGATACGGTAGGTAACCAGAATCATTTATTGTGGGAAATTTAGTCACCAACGGCTATATTCAATACCTCAACCACCGAAACAGATAGAATTCAATGAGAGTGTATAAATACAAGTCTCCAATGCAGCAGCAACAACCAATGAACTTACTTTGATCAACACTCAAGCATCCAAGCTAAAATCCAACCCTTTGTGCTTATAGAGTCAAATTTTGTATACTCAACCTGTGAAATCCTTTTTGTATATCTTTGTTACAAGTTTGGGATTGTGAGAGATCATACTTGGGCAAAAATTTGTATCTTGTGAGGATATTTCATTTGCCAAATTTCTTTCTTTGTATTAAGAGTGAATTGTTCAAAGCTTTGGGTAGAATGCTTAGAACTTGAAACGGTTGCCTCCTAAGCCTAGAAAAGGGGAAGAATTCTATATTGAATTATTTGAAAATCCTTAGTAGGAAGCTAAGGTAGTGGACGTAGACCTTGTTAGAAGGTTGAATCACTATAAATCCTTGTGTCTCATTGTCCAAATCTTTCAATTTGCTTCCAAACTTTAAAATTGCCAATTCACCCCCTCGTGGCCACCACCTCAATTGATTGATCATCCTAATAGGTACCCCCTGTTTCATCAGAATTCCAGTCGCGAAAAAGTGTATCGGTACACTTGAGAGCGTATTAATACCAAAGAGGGATAGGTACACGGTCCCCGTGTACCGGTACGAGTTGTTGATTAAACCTCTTTTCATGCGAATCCTGGTATAAGTACGTATAGGGTGGGTATCGATACTCGTGGATGGGTATCGATACCCATTGGGCATTCTGCTCGAAATTTACATTTTGAGTTTGAGAGGCTTATAATTCGAGGACTATGGCCCAACGGGCTTCTAATGTGGTAAAATAAATGGTAAAACTGAGAAACCGAGATTTAAACCTCATATATGAGCATAATGTGTAAATACTTGGTAAAGTCTTAGGTGACTTATTTGTAATAGTAACAATAAGGATCCTTGGTGGATCGAGTATTGTTGTGTGCAAGTAAGGGCACCTGTGTGGTAGAGTCACCTTGGTTGTTGGGATACGGATACCAAGAGAGCGTGTTGCAACACCATGAGATGAGATTTATGATGTACGTTCCTAAGGCTATGTGACACCGGGCCTTACTCCGAGTGTATATTCCAGAGGCTATGTGACAACGGGCCTCACTTCAGGTTTGTTTGGTATGATGCATATGTGCTTTGTGAGATTAATGTATCTTCTTATTGATATGTGTTTAGGTGGCTAAAGGTAGCGCCCATGTTATTATATTGCCATGATATTCATTTTTTAGCTACATGCTCTTATTTATGATTTACATGAAGCATGGTTAAGTGTAAGTGTATCTACTGAGCTTCGTTAGCTCAGTGTTCAAAATTGTTGTTTTCGTTCGTAGGTTAGTAGGTTGACGTGCATCGTTGGAGCACCATCTGAGTATGACTTCAGCATCGACTTGCTCCGAGTACAATACTTAGATTATTGGGCTATGTGTTCGTAGGAGCCTATGTTGTATTGTAACTCTATTTTGGATTTCATATCGTGTGTCGAATGCTTTCTATTATGTATTTTAAATGAACTCCCCTGTAACATTTTCAAATACTTATTTATGTTGAAATATTTAAACTTGATGGACTTTATGAAAATGAATGTGTTTGGGCTAAACTAGGTTAAAAATTTTATGATAATGGGTTGAGCTTGAGGCCCAAATATGACATTCGAGTTGAGGGTGTTACAAAAATGAAGTCCAGTGGTATAATAGTATCCTTTATAGTTCAGTGATATTTTCAATACAAAGGTTAAAGTTTAGTGATATTTCATGCAATAACTATTTGATAACTAATAGTTTAGTTTACTCTAGATTTCATTATAACGAGCCACTAAATAGAAATAAATAATTAATAATAAATATTAGATTAAACTACAACGGATGTCACTAAATTTTAAGTTTAGTATCGATTCTACCACTAAACTAAAGATCGATATTATTTTAGTACTGAACTTTAGTTTAGGCTTTAATTATACCATTGGATCATTAAAATCGATAACGTCGACAGATCTTAACAGCCAATGTGTGATGACGTGGATGGATCTTAGCAATCCAGTGGTATAATTGAAGTCTAAACTGAAATTCAGTGCTAAAATAGTATCGATTTTTAGTTTAATGGTATGATCGATACGCGCCTAAAAGTTTGATGGTATTTGGTGTAGTTTACCTTAAATATTATTATAATGAGCCTAATATTTGGAAAGGAAAATGTATGTCAGCTGATACGATTAGTACGAATAAAATCATGGCTTAAGGCTGTAAGAAGTCCTTGAATTTAAAAAAAATGCAATTAAGCCATTGATTTTTTACACCAATTAAGCCATTGAACCAATAAATTGAATCAATTAAACCATTTGATCAATATTAATGATTGAATCTAACATTTTTTTACCAGTTAGTGAAGCATCATGTAAATAATTATCATTTGATATTTTCAAAAAATTATTATATTTAAAAGATATTTTAAAAGTCCTAAAAATCTTAAAAAAATTATATAAACAATATTTAAAAAATTATATATATTATACGATAAAATTATAGTGTATCATAAATAAAAATATTTAAAGAAAATATTGTCGAATTAAAATACATGATTCAATTTTTATTAATTCGAGAATCTAATTGAGTCGAAAAAAAGAAAACGATGGCAGAGTCTTGAAAAAAGAACAGGGGGAAGTGCCGAGTCATCGTCCCAAAGAAGGAAGAAGAATCAGTCTCGTCCCCGATACTCTCCCCCTTTTCCACCCATTTCTATCTCCCCCCTATATATGTCCCTTACCTTCCTTTTTCTCTTTCCAATTTACTCTAATTTCCTTCTTTCTTTTCCCCCTTTTTCCCTTTGTATTCACAATTTCCCCAGAAATCTTCTAACAGATATGCCGGCAACTGATTATCACGCCTCCTTCTTGGGTCGACTCAGCATACGGCGAAACCAAGTCATCGCCATGGACGGAAACCACGAGCAAGAGCTCGAAGACCTCGATCTCTTCTCGAAGCACGTCTCCGAGCGTTTCACTGAGCTCTTATCACCTCCAGACGACGTCCCTTTCGATACTCTTCTCTCAATTACATGGCTACGCAAGCTTCTCGATGTTTTTCTCTGCTGTGAAGCTGAATTCAAGGCTATTATCATGATGGGTAATGACTCATTTCAGATCTCTAAACCCCCTCTCGATCGCTTGATCCCTGAACTTTTAGATCGCTCCGTCAAGGCTTTGGACCTCTGTAATGCGGTCACCAACGGGCTGGACTCCGTCAGGCATTACCAAAAGCTTGCCGAGATTGCTGCTTCGGCTTTGGAACGAAAACCCATCGGTGACGGACAGGCGAGGAGAGCCAAGAAGGCCTTGAATTCACTAATGTTGGCCATGAGCGTTGACGATAAAGACTGCTCCGCCGTGAAAACGACGGAGAGGAGCTGGTCGTTTAGTCGCCGAGGTGTTAATAAAGACCGATCCCCTGGTCCTTTCAGGCAAGTGGCGAAGAGTTGGTCGGCGGCGAAACAGATTCAGGCGATGGCTTGCAATCTCCTTCCACCGCGAGGGGCGGAGGCTTCCGGTTTGGCTTCCCCTGTTTATATAATGTGTGTGATTATGGTTTTCGTTATGTGGGCGTTGGTTGCCGCCATACCTTGTCAAGACAGAAATGGGCTATTGGCTACTCGTTTCCCCGTCCCGAAACAAGTGAATTGGGATCAAAGCATCATTGGTTTACATGAGAAAATCGGTGAAGAGTGGAAGAAGAAGGAGAAGAAAGAGGCGGCTGGGTTATTAGCTGAGATGCAGAAAATGGAGAAACTCGGGCATAATTTGATGGAGTTCACTGATTCTTTTCAGTTCCATGGAGAGACAGATGAGAAAGTGGAGGAAGCGGCGGCACATGCGGCGGAATTGGCGGAGACTTGTCGTAGAATGGAAGAAGGATTGTTGCCTTTGCAGATGAAGATTAGGGAAGTGTTCCATAGGATTGTAAGAACCAGAACTGAGTTTCTTCATGCTTTGGACCAAGGCGGGAAATCATCGGCTCCACTTTTGTAAACCATGTTTGGGCATCTTTATTTGGTTTACAATTTTTTCGAGGTAATGGCTTGATCTTCACAGGTTTCAGCCACTAAGATTATGGTGAAGCAAGCAAGCATTTCCCATGGCCCATGGGAATTGTTTTACGAGTGTTTTAAGCTTTTGACCTCTTGGGTTTAATATATTAAAACCAAAATTTAAATCTCGGCCGCTGTCACGTTTTCAGTCGCATTGCGGTTATCGTGTTTTCGGATATAATAGAGGCTATTACGGTCACTGCGGGTATCGCGGTCGTGAATTTTTTTAAATTTTACACAATTTATTGTAAAATATACTAATTATAATTATAAAAAATCAATTTCAATGATTTTTAAAGTATTTTTTAACACTTATGAACTTTTATTAATATGAATTTGAAAGTGAAAGTGATTTTGTTTAAAGAATTCTAGATTGTATTGTGATTTTGTTTAGTTTAGTTTGGATAATAAAATCATATGAATATTCTAAATATACAATGTGCACTAATAAAAGGACTAAACATGTGAATAAACCTAAACAAAAAATAAAAATATTAATATAAAAAATAATTAATAATATTAATAAATAATAAAAATTAAATAAACATATTATAAAAACTAATAATAAACAATAAACATATTATAAAAAATTAAATAATTATAATATTATTAATAAACAATTATATCACATTAAATATAAGTCTTTATTCTCATTTATTTGATTTTCTTTTCCAATACTTATATTCAATATATACTCTAATTTTATAATTAAGTAAAAGGAAAATAAAATTAATATAATGTTTAAGGACTAGATTTAACAAAAAGTAAAACTTTAAGGACGTTATTGAGATAAAATAGAAATTTAAAGACTTAATCAAGAAATTTTGAAAGTTTAAGGGATCAATTTGAATGCGAGTTAAAGTATTGAGGCCAAATAAGAACTTTAAAAAATTCAATGTCACCCTATGTAATTTTCCCATTTTTTTAGAATTTTAAACCTAGCCGCACTCTTCTTCTTCCCCGACAACCTTGGGATTTTCTAGAACTGGGCAATATCGGTCCGTTATTGTCGCGACCGATCGTTATCCGTTATTTCGCGTCCTCGACAACCCGCTATCGTTGTAATTCCGTTGCCCATCGTAATTTCTTTCTATTGCGGTTACGGACGGCGATACGACCGCAATTTCGCGGCCGTTATCGCGTTCAGTACATAAGCTTTTTGTTTTGATGGGAAATGTAAATACTCCAACTACTATATACCATTTTCTCATGCTCTTCTTCGTTGACTTCACCAAACTCACAACTTCAATTTTGGTTGCTTTTGTTTGTCGGTAGGAAAAGAAGATTAATTGGCAATTGCACCACTGAATATGGCAGGTTTGGATCATACATATTTGTTTAGATTTTCTAAAGTCATTATGGTCTATCCAGGGACGGAACTAAGATTTGAGGTTAAGAGGGATAAATTATAAATGTTTAAAAGTTAGGGCAAATTCATAAATAAATTAATTTTTAAAGAATTTAAATAGGGAGATAAAAGTAAAAAAATTCTTCGAAGGTGAGGACGATTGCCTCTCTCAACCCCCACATAGTTCCGTCTCTAGGTCTATCATCATCTTTTTAACCACCAATAAAGCCCAATTAATTAATTAATTTAGATCGAATTTTACAAAAGATCAATAATAGAGTAATTTTTCTAGTCTAATTTTTTTATGTTCACAATACTAAAATTTAATTTTCTGCCATTGTTTAATAGACTTAGCATCTTATCACACCCGTTAAACCAACTAGATTATTCATATAATCTTGTGTGGGATCATTTTAAACTTAGAATTATTTGAATCTGATTTGAGTTGTTGAGTTGGAGTTTAAGATTCGGATTAGAATCGACTATATTTTGGCAAACTAGAAAATTGTGTGCCTGAAAAATGTCATTCAGTTGATGAATATCATACTTATCTTATTAGCTGCTTTAGCACTTAGCGAGTTGAATTATACTTGCAAAAGTTGCCAACCGGGAACATGATACGAGAAGAGGACAAGCAAGCACTCAGATGATTGGATGTCAATGTTGGATAAGACGTTTTTACCCGATATCTTATTTTTTAAATATTATTTATGTTTCTAACACGTAAATAAAGTTATTTTTGGGGCTTTAACTTATAAATAGCGGAGAGGTATGCGGTACGACGATCTAAAATACGGTTAATATACGACGTATCTTATTTTTTTATTTATAGGTTATCAATTAATTCAAACAGATTTTTTGTAACATTTAAGGTTGACGAATAAAATGTTTTACCTTTAAACTGATTTTTTCTAACATTTTAGGTACCGAGTGAAATATTTCTCATTTAACTTAGAAAGTAAAATATGTTCGTAATGTTTTAGGTTCCTGAACCACACAAACTGCTTTTCGGTAACATTTTAGGTGACGAATCAAATGTTTCACTTAGCTTAAAAAAGTTAAATATCTCGTTAATAATTTAGGTTCTCTAGTGCCAAACTGAATGTAGATAACATTTTAGGCACCGATCCCGAAACTGAATTTCATTAACATTTTAGGGTCAAACTGAATATAGGTAACATTTTAGATGCCGATCCCGAAACTGAATTTCATTAACATTTTAGGGTCGGAACCCCAAACTAAATTTCAGTAACATTTTAGATTCCGAACCCCAAACTAGTTTTCGATAACATTACTCGTTACCGATAACATTTTAAGTGCCAAATCCCAAACTGATTTTTGGTAACATTTTAGGTGTCGAACTTGAAACTCGTTTTGGGTAATATTTTAGGTACCGAACCCTAAAATGATTATCGATAACATTTTATGTGCCGAACCTCAAACTAATTATCGGTAACATTTTAGGTGCCTAACCCAAACTGATTATCGATAATATTTTAGGTGCCGAACCCCAAATTGATTATCGATAACATTTTAGGTGTCGAACCCCAAACTGATTATCGGTAAAGTTTTTCACTTTAGATTCTCTTATGAACGTTTGACATCATATAAGTATCGATACTATACTTCGAGTTTCGATATTCTTCAATATGAAGCTAAAATCTTACAGGATTTTGTAACATTTAAGGTGTCCATTCCCGAAAGTCCCAAATTTTACACTTACAAATCGTCTATAAATACTTCTACGCTTCTACCATATTTGTAGCAATATTTAAAAATTATGGCAATATTTTCTACAACCGTTTTCTTTTTAGGAATTTACACATTTCATTCAACAACAACATCAAGAAGGACGAGTTGTTTGAGTTGATTTACATGGAGGTTAGCAAATCAACAGTAAAAGAAATCATAACGGCTCTACAAATGTGTAAAAGAAATGTAGAATAACGCATTAATTGCATCACTAGAACAGTAAGCCCAACTTATTACTTAATACCTCGGGGCCTTTAGAACATCCATAAAATCTCTTCCTTTTGCTCCGTGGTATAGTTGAAGTGCAAACTACTGACTGCAAACCACAATAACAGTGAACAATGTTTCCTTAAGCATTTAGAACTTCCAGTAAACACCGTCGAAGGAAATCTCAAACAGTTGACATTGCATCATGCAAAGATGGAAGTGAAGAGGATTATAAGAATAATATATAATTTTGGCTAGAGGAAATAAAATAAAAAGCAATAGAATTTTAAATTTACAGAAATGTAACTGAAATAAAATAAATTGAAGTCCATCAAACATTAAGTTCATACGCATCAAATTCAAAAAATATTGACAACTTCAAATGTCATTATATTAAAAGTCTAGTCATCCATCTTGGGGGTACTAAATTCTTGATGAAGGGAGGCTATTTCCTTGAGAATCTCTGCAAACTGAGAATAGCATGCTTACGAAGCTCAGCAAACTACGAATCTCCATGGATACGAATCTCAAAATGGTTACGAAGGTCAGCTAATTGCGAATTAACATGGTCACGACAAGTAACCATGTAGTCAAGTAGCGACTTCACCATAATCCCCTCTCGATTTGTAGAAGAAACTTGTTCTGCAGACGAAGGGAAATGTTCTTTCACATTTTCTGCATTGGTGTCATCTTTTGAGTCCTTATAAATCCAACGATTTTTTTGAAAGTGGAATCTGCATTTGTGGGCCGAATGAATGTTAATCTTTTCCTTTAAAGGGAAAAGTGGATCAAAATAAAAATTGACGTTATTTTTCTAAAAGATGTGTGTAAGGAAACAGAAATATGGAAGAGAGCTTGAGGCTCCATGGCCCTTATTGACAAAAGATACTAGCTGGAGGAAAATTGTTAGGATATTTGTTTTGATATAATAATTGAAAAATAGTTTTAGACTAAATTGAAATGATTTCAAAAATGACTTTTAAGTCCAAACAAATTGAAAATATGTTTGAGATGTTTTTAAAAGGTTTTGGAAGTGTTTTAAACGTTTTAAGTAGCCAAACTCAAGTTTTCAGTATGCCCGTACTGATACGGTTACACCCTGTATCAATACACCTTAGGGCTTCAACTACAATATTTTTCCAAAACTAAAAACCCGTACCGATACAAGCTTAAGCGTACCGATACAGTGAGGGGTCGTACCGACACGCTTATACGCATACCGATCCCTTATGTTTTCCAAACCTCCAAAGCTAGTTTCCAAGAAGGGCGTACCGATACACCTATCAAGCGTATCAATACCTGTCTGCTGAAGCGCGCCCAATGGCTACTAGGTGTATCGATACGGTTAACCCGCGCATCGATACTAGCAGCACCAGAAAGAGAATTTTAGCTTGGAAAACGTCCCCAACGGCTCTATTTGATCCCCAATGGTCTCCAATAGCTAGGAACTCATTCCAAACCATAAAAGAAGACCTTGAACACTTGAAGATGGTTATAGAATATATCCAAGCATGTTGATCAAGAGAAATTGAGTCAAATTCTTATTTCTTCATTTCTCTTGTACATATTCTAGAGATTGCTTATTTGTATATCTTTTGTACTCTTTCTAGTGAGCTTAATCTCTGTAAACACCCACCTTTGTGAGGTAATTTGTATACTTCTTATCCCTTGTAAAAGGAGAGGTTCTAGTTTAGCCTTAGTGAAAAACTAGAGTTGGTTCTATCTTAGCCAGTAAAAGATAGGGTTGTAAAGGTTTCCTCCTTAGCCTTGAAAATGGGAAGAATTCATAGTGAATTGGAAAATCCATAGTGGTGTGCTAAGGTAGTGGATGTAGGCTTTGGTTAGAAAGCCGAACCACTTTAAAATTATTGTGCATTTTGTCCAATCTTTTATCGATTTTAGCTAATTCAACCAAGCATAAAAAACAACTCTCTTGACGGCTATCGGAGATCGATTCGAGCGTGTTACAAGGCCTTTCAATTGTTATCAGAGCCTCGTCTCCATTGAAAGACTAACATCCGAGTAAAGATCATTTGCTCGATGTCCACCGTTCAAGAAAATGGCAAGATTTGAAGAAGGCCGCTCTATCTCGTGTCCTCCGCTCTTCGAAGGAGAAGCATACTTTCAATGGAGCAGCATCATGAAGTATTTCATCAAATCTCTCAATTTTGAGGTTTGAGATATCATTGAAGATGGATACTTGGAAGCTCTTAAGATGAAGAAGAAGCAAAAGAGTACAAATGACATGAAGGAGAAGCTAAACTGTAACCCCCTCGACCCGACCTAGATGCCCGACCTAACCGAGAGAACTACATTAGGTTTGCCGAAGCAAACTAGGGAAAGGCTACAAAAAGTCAGTCTA
The DNA here is from genome assembly GCA_019671005.1 of Hibiscus mutabilis. Lineage (NCBI taxonomy): Eukaryota > Viridiplantae > Streptophyta > Magnoliopsida > Malvales > Malvaceae > Hibiscus > Hibiscus mutabilis. The sequence goes on along the minus strand of CM033741.1, from coordinate 25,157,104 downwards.
TTTTTTTGTTTTATCTTGTCTAGATGCAAATTATTAACCTTACATGTACAAACTTGCATCATGTGAATTTTCAAAGGAAACTAATCACAGAAAGGCAACCAATTGTATCGCATTCATTACGAGGACTAAAACGTAAATATTTTAAATTATAGGACCAAAATTAAAATTAAGGTTACCAATCCTCAATTAGTCTAATAGCATGTCCACATATCAAATTTTAGGTCAAGATGAACAACCATGCTCATACAATTACATTCACAAAACTTAGGGACCAAAACGCAAGAGACCAGAAACTAAAATCCATGACATTACCTGTAAAAACTGCCACCTGTATCGATACGGGCACAGTCGTATCGGTACAGAGTAGCCACTCGTACCGATACACAATGTACCGTATCGGTACGCCACATCAGCTTATAATTTAATAGAGTTGTATCGATACGAGCCCTCAGTGTTTCGGTACACGAGTTTTTCCTCAAAAAGTAACTTTTCAGTATCGAGTTCCCATACTGATATACCTTGTCTCATACCGGTATGCCAAGCTTAACTTGCTTTGTCGTACCGGTACTCAACCACCCGTATCGATACCGATTGCCTGATTTTGCCTAGCTGTACCGATACGATCCCCTGCGTATCGGTACGCCTGGGCCTGTAATGTCATTTTCTTCTAGTTTTTCTGTCAATTCTAGATGCATTTAGGTCCTAGCAACTTGCATACATGTATATAAACATTCATCGATACATATATCAACACTTGCACCAAGGTTTAGCAACAACACAAGCTTATGCTACCATATGGATTAGTCTATAAGCATGCTTCCTAAAACACTCCACCAATCATACCAAAAAGCTCAAATAAACATTTAACAACACAATCATCACAACAACATCACTTTAATACCATATTCAACATGTTAAGCTCGTCAAAGCATGCCATCCAAGCAAAATTATCTAGATGCATACTTAGGTAACCACATACCATCAACCATAGGTAACGATGCACAAAATGCATAACAATATCAATCAAACTCCAAAATCACAACATTACACATGCCCAAAACCAGGGAAAACAGAATTACATATCCCAAAATCCATGGCGAAAATGTTGCCTTATTAACCAGAAATTAAAACCGAGTTCATACTCAAGTAGTCGTGTCATTGGATCACTTAGACCTTGCCTTTGCTGGCTCCAAACCTTAATGCTTTGCATCATTAGGGTAAAGAGAGCGAAGCACACTTGCATAGTGAGGATGCTCATAAAACAATGATGCAATTAAAAACTTTGAAAGTCTAACACTTGTTTTCAACCCATGCTTACGACTAAAGCATTAAAACAATTTGCCATGCTTAAATCCCAAAGCATTAAATCATATACCATGCTTAAATCCCAAAGCATTAAATCATATGCTATGCTTAAATCTCAAAGCATTTAACAGTAGGTTCAACATAAGAACTTTCATATATTGGCAATTATAGTAACCCCGGATAATCGATCACTATCCTTGATTAGTCGACCGCTAATCTTTTGTAGGTGTGTTTGGAGCAATGGCAAGCAAAGTTTTGATATGGAAATTTTCTAGTCACACAAATGAAGAAGATGGGTAACCTCTATGCTAATTCTTTATTTATTTGGTTATCTATTCTTTTGTTTTGAAGACTTGGATAATTGAATTTCATATGCTCTTAATTTGATTTGATCTATTTATGAAATTCAATATCTTCTATGTGTCATTTTTTTTGGAATGCCTTAAGTAAGGGGAGCCTATTTTAACAAAAAAAATTGTCAATTTTTTTAACTCTCCATTTTTATGGACTTAAAAGCTTTCAAACTTTGGTTTGAATCATTTTTGATATAACAAAAAGGGAAATGATTTTTGAAAAATTGAACTTTCAAATGAATAAGGGGAGCTTTAATTATTTTTTAATTTTATTCTCTTATTCAAAATTTATTTTACTAAGGGGGAGAATCCCAAACACAGTTTTTCAAGTTGGTTTTATTATATCAAAAGGGGAGATTGTTAGGATATTTGTTTTGATATAATAATCGAAAAATAGTTTTGGACTAAATTGAAAAGATTTCAAAATATGACTTTAAGTCCAAACAACTTGAAAATATGTTTGAGATGTTTTCAAAAGGTTTTGGAAGTGTTTTAAACGTTTTAAAGTAGCCAAACTCAAGTTTTTAGCATGCCCGTAACAATACGGTTACACCCCGTATCGATACACCTTAAGGTTTCAACTACAGTATTTTTCTAGAACCGAAAACCCATACTAGTACAGGCTTAGTCGTACTGATACGGTGAGGGGTCATACCGATACGCTTATGTGCGTACTAATCCCCTATGTTTTTCAAACCCCCAACGGCTAGTTTCCAAGAAGGGCATACCAATACACCTATCAAGCGTATCGATACCCGTCTGCTGAAGCGCGCCCAATGGCTACTAGGCGTACCGATACGGGTAACCCGCGTATCGATACCAGCAGCACCAGAAAGATAATTTAAGCTTGGAAAACGTCCCCAACAGCTCCATTTGATCCCCAACGATCTTCAGCGGCTAGGAACTCATTCCACACCATAAAAGAAGACCTTGAACACTTGAAGATGGTTAGGGAATATATCCAAGCATGTTGATCAAGAGAATTTGAGTCCAATTCTTATTTCTTCATTTCTCTTCTATATATTCTAGAGAGTGCTTATTTGTATATCTTTTGTACTCTTTCTAGTGAGCTTAATCACTGTAAACACTCACCTTTGTGAGGTAATTTGTTTACTTCTTATCCCTTGTAAAAGGAGAGGTTCTAGTTTCACCTTAGTGAAAAACTAGAGTTGGTTCTATCTTAGCCAGTAAAAGATAAGGCTGTAAAAGTTTCCTCCTAAGCCTTGAAAAGGGGAAGAATTCATAGTGAATTGGGAAATCCTTAGTAGTGTGCTAAGGTAGTGGATGTAGGCTTTGGTTAGAAAGTCGAACCACTCTAAAATCATTGTGCATTTTGTCCAATCTTTTATCGATTTTATCCAATTCAACCAAGCATCAAAAACAACTCTCTTGATGGTTATCGGAGATCGATTCGAGCGTGCTACAAGGCCTTTCAAAAATGATTTTGGCAATGTTTGGAGCAACCTCAGTTCGATCTTGCTTAAGCCTCCAATAATCAATCTCTTGGATTGTTGATGCCTTCCTAGCGGAGAATCGAAAAAACCATGCCACAATAAGGTGAAAGATTCTCTCTTCAAGAGGAAGATTACTGGGGCTATGGTCTTTGTACTTTTCAATAGTGCTGGTTTCGGTTTCATCATAAGGGCCTTTATTTTCAATACCTAAAGCATATGCAATTGATTTAGGGTGATAAAGAGTTCATTACCCATAACATAGGAGTTAATGCCTATGATCTCAGATAAATTTGGCTCACGTTCAATTGTGACATTGCTGTAAAAGACCCGTACATGTCTTTCACAAACCCTCAGTTTGATCCCAATAAATTCATTCTAACCCTATTTTGTGAAAGTTAACTTTATTTTGAAGTTGTAGTCTAGGTTTTGAAGAAAATTCATGTCCACAACACGTTCTTTACAAATTGGTCTGTTGTATAAATGTTTATAAAATTTGGTCTTTGCATCCTTGGTTCTAAAACAATATTCATAGATGATGGTGGCTGAACGGTTTTTTGACGTTTGGTTGGTTGTATGGTTAATGGGTAGAGTAAAGAAGAGTTGACTAGGATTTGGGTTTAGGGATCCTGTAAGAAATAAAACAATTAATTGCAAGTCGATCAACTTCAAAAATTGAAGAATTTGGCCAACCCTATCAAATAATATATGAAAATAGAAGAAAATTCACAAGAACCCATCAATAATATCAAACGTGTTTTGAACATGAAGCCAAGGCCATCGATAATATCAAGCAATTCCCAAGTTCAAAGCTAAGCCATGGAAAAAATTGGAAAACCAAACAAAAGAAATGGTATGTAAAAAATTAAGGGTTTCTAGAAATACCTTTGATTCAACTGGGCTTAGGGATCTTATTAAACTTTTAAACGAATTTAGCGGGAAATCTTAAATACCTAAATAATAATATCAACCAATTTCTCAACATCAACGATGAGGCATGGAAAGTAAATGAAAACCAATCAAAAGTAAGGAAATGTTAAAAAGTTAGGGTTTCTAGAAATATACCTTTGATTCCAGCAGACAAGATTTGATTAAACTGAGTTTAGGGTATTCTATCATCAACGAAAAATCTAAAAACCCCATCAATAATATCAATCAATTTTTCAACATCAACGGTCACCCATGGAAAGTAAATGTAAACCAAACAAAACCAAGGGTATTCTAACATAATTAGGGTTTCCAAAAATATACCTTTTGCTTGCTTCCTGAGTTTAGGTTCTTATAAAAATTTAAACAAAATAATCAAGAAAATCTGAGTTTAGGGTTCTTATAAAAATTTAAACAAAATAATCAAGAAAATCTGAAAAACCCATGTTAAATTTGATTTTATAAAACCTATACAATGCCTAACAAATATAAAAGAAATTATTGATGGGGATTTTTTTTTACTAGGTTAGCCAACAAGAAAGTTTAGAATAAAAGTTCCACGATTCGGATCATTGAAGTAATCAAATGGATTCAAATAGAGATGACCCAATATTCGGTGATGTTTTGCGTTTGACAACTTCCCTAAAAAGAAGCATGGGAAAACAAATATCATCAATTAAAATTGTGTTTAGTTCACGCCATGGAACAAGACTATTACAAATGGAAATTTACCATCAAGAGGGTCTTCAAAAAGGGCACAAGAATCAAAAGTGATGAGCAACATTCACACGCCACGACCACTAAACTAACAAGCGATAGATTTAGGCAAGAATAGCGGATATTTTCAAAAGATTTTCCTAATGTAATATAAACATTGAACATGGTCATCAATTTGTCCTATCCATGGAACCCTTGGTGATCCAAATTGATCCGTGATGGAGAATTTGCAAATGCATGTTGGTGGACACACTCAAAAATTTGATGCTTTAACATCATAAATTATTGAAAGTTACTTGAAAACCATCCGTCATGTGGTTATCAAATTGTTGATTTTACTAAGAAAGACCTATACAATCATTTTCCACAACATAAAAGCCAACCAAATTGATGGGGATGTTAATACCGTTTCTAGCTATTTACTTTAAGTGCAAGAAAGATATTGGAGTTTATTTTCATAAGATTCTGCGGCTCGACGTTAATCTAAGTGGCTTTTACTTCTAGAGAACTCATATTTGCGGCTGCGTTTGACAAAATTAAAGAGACTAGGACGCCCATTGTTGGTGTAAATCATCACCATCAAACAATTGTGTTTGTTACCAAGAAACGCTATCAGTCTCATTGGATGATAGATATAGGGCAATCAGCAATCAAACAATCTAATGCTAAACATTGAATTGGTCTTGGCATCACTCAAATGGACAAGGAAAGTGATCCAAATTTTATATTTGCAAATGCATGTGTCTTGGTGGACATTTAGAATTTGATGAACAATGAGAGATGCTTAAGTTTGCAAAGAAAACCATGTAGGTGTTGAAGAATTGACAATGTGATGGCAATCAAAAATGTTTTTCCATCAACAATAAACATTTTTTGAATTGGTCAAACAAAATGTGAAATCAATGAATGGTCTCGGCTATTTTCTTTAAGTGCAAGAAGACATATTTGGATTTTATTTATTTAATTCAAGATACAGGTTTGGTGGGCAGGTTGAAAGTGGATTTTACTTGTACCTAAATGAACTTGCAGTGCAAGGTTGACAAAAGACCAAAAGAGCTGTTCAAGGACCAACAAAGTCAATATGACAAAAAATTTATAGGAACTTGAGGTCAACCAAAAAATGAATAAAGTCGTGTATCTCAGTGACTTGATAATGATGCAAGTTTCACATATTTAGTTTATTCTGATGAAACCAGACAATTTCAAGGATTTGCTACAATTTGAAAAGTCCCTTTCCTAACAAGTTCATGTTTAATTTTGACTGCAAATTCCATGTAGACATCAAAAATTATCCCACAATTCTAAAGTGATGCTGTTGTTTCCCCATCATTTATGGACTTCAATTTTCTTCCTCAAGTGAAACACATGAAAAGAAAACTCTATATCTATATAGACTTTGACCTTACGTCAAAAAAGATTGAAGATAATTATGAGCCAAAGATGAGATTCATAGACTTACAAATGAACTTGAGGTAACTTGTATGTTGAATGATTCTCATGACCAAAACATACCACTCAAAAGAGTTTGGGACCCTTCAAGGAAGAAAGGCAAAAGTCCAGTTAGTGGGTCAAAAAAAGTTGCACGCACGAGTAGGCCCCATCGTTCAATGTGCAATTTAGAAGGGCACAATAAAGTCACATGTCTTGAGTTGAAGTTAGGATTGGTAACACCATCTTCCGCGTGTAATGATGATTTTTATGCTCTAGATTTGGAATTTCCAGAATGTGCAATGGACAACATGCACCCGATTGATGAAATGTTAGTCCCTATACTATTATATTACATGTTTAATTTCTTTGACAGTAAATTATAAATGATGAAACAATTTTATTCCTTATTGGCTGTAGGAAGTATGGACCCAGTATATGTGGAGCTTTAAGCGATCATACTCAAAAAGACTATGTATCATTTTGAGTTTTGCCAATAGATGTAATTATATGTTGAATGATAATTATGTATGCATGCTATTGTACACATATAATGTTTATTTGAGATAGTGTTTGTGTCGACTAACTAACACTCGGCAAACAATTGATGAATTAACGTAAATATGCAGGAAATAATGCAAAGAATATGTCATTTTGCATGCAAGTATACACGGTCTGCAAGTAATACAATAGTAAGCTAAGTATCGTATCCACAGGGATTGTCCAGGAATTCAATGCCATGATAATTAGCATAAAATGAAATAAAAATGAATGAGATAGAAATTGATTTTGGATTTTAATTAAGAAAATAACTAAGAGAAAACAAAGTAAATAAACAGGCAGATTGGCAAACAAATAAGTTAAAATGATGGGTTGGCATTGGCAAGGGATGCTTGGATTTCACGCTAGCGAAGACAGTATTTAATAATTTTCAACCTTGGTTTTATTACCCTTAGATTTGAAATTAAAGTATGGACAAAGAAAGAGATTACTTTAAACACCTATGTCTATAGTGTGTTTTCAAACAATTAACTTGGAAAAGTTTTAATCTTCACATGTCTGAAGGTGTAGATTCATATGTTGAATGATAATTCCTTGAACATCTTTCAGACAATATTTTTTATCATCTAGATTTGGCATTTAATCCTTATCTTCTAAGGCAAAAACAATTGATATTCAGGAAATAATTTTTCGAATTTAGCATTTATAATAAAAAAAGAACTTAGCAAATTAATATCATAATGAAATTATCTTTTATTAAGATATTAAGGGATTAAGAGCATTCAACTGGTATTTCTAAAAATAATAAAAATAAACTAGCAAAAATGGCAAACATGCCAAGGCATTAGTAACCAAAACCTAAAATCAAGCAATGCTTGAAAACACGCCAATGACTTAACTTTAATTTTTCAACCTTGGTTTTATAAACCATCAACAAAATATCGTTTTCAAATATCACCATCATAACATATTTAAAACTAAGAGAAATGGACAAAGAAAAACAATTAACTGTAAATGCAAAATACAATGAATCTTTATCTCTAAGGTGCAACCTAGTTGAACCTCGATTTTCCTTCTCCGCTCTTTTTTTCAGTTTTAGCACTCACAATTACCTTCCTTTATTTAAGCGCTCAAAACCTATTGGGTTTGAATCTTGAAAGAAATTACATAATAATGCCAAGTGCGTTATCTTCTTATATAATTTTTTAATTAGGGTTGAATAGCAAAATGGTCTTGACTCTTAATATCCTATCGGGCATAAATCATCCTTCTTTAAAAATTCAAGTGCATGGCAATATTGGCAATCTAAGCCAATGGCACTCGACATTTCTCTTCTGCTTCTTCTATAAACCATCAGCTCCACATACTCAAATCTGACCACCAATCATAACCCCTTTTTATTTTAAGAGAAAAACCCTACATTACGTAACTCTTAGATGCAAATGCATGAATCTACTAGCTAAATGCACAAATATGTACTCAAAGTCAAGCAATAGCATGACAATATATCCTTGAAAATAGAAGTTTTGAGGAGTTAACACTCCCCCAAACCTAGCTCATTTCTTGTCCTCAAGTAATGCTACAATAGAAATAGTAAATAAAACAGAGTACCTCGGCAAAATTGTTTTGATTAATAACACATGCTAGCAAGCAAAATTATGGCCCTAGTCTTATCCTCAGATATCCCAGAGCATAATGCGAACAGATCAAAAATTCAAGTGCAGCAATATACTCTAATCTAGGGTCGTGAAGTGTGCATGTAGTGCGGTCAATTTGCATCAAGTATCCCTCAATTCCCTTAGCAAAACTTTACTATCCAAACTCATAGTATTTTTTTATTTTATTTTATGCGGCTGGCATTGAATTTGGGCTCGTGTCATGATGCTATTTGGCATGAGAAGTAAGAGGGAGCATAGCATAAACCCTCGTTAATCTTAGAATACATGCAAGCTTAATGCACTCAACTGTACTACCCTAAATCCGTACACGGATGGGAGTTGGAAATGTTATGACTTATTTTATTCAAAGATGTAATTTAAAATTTTTGAAACCTTCTCATCTTTCTTGTCCTAGCTAATGCTAAAATTTCTAAAATCAGCATAAATTATTTATTTAGTTCCAAATCATAAATCAATTATCTTGTTCAAAACTTGAATTCCAAAATCATTGATTGGTTAAAGGCCAATCACATGCAAAACAATTTTATCAAACCTTACTGTTTAGTATGTTAATAAACATACATTTAAAAACATGTATGCACTCACCTGGGCCATTTATTAGCATGCCTCACTAAATTCTACTCGATCCTTTCCTTTATAGAACTTTGAACCTTTCTTTGATTCAGACTTGACTTCATTTATCACGTGAATAAGATAAAATATTTGTTAGATTCAAATCTAACATCACCATAAACATGCTGTCTTAATATAATCATTCGAATATAAAATTTTCAAATATTTTTCCTTTCTTCCTTGTACTGTTCAGAAACTCATTATGGTCCTTAGTGACCAATTTGAACTTCCCTTAATTCTTCTGAGCTTGTTGACTAACATTTAAATACAAATATTTCAATTTCCATTTTCTGACAGCTCGCTACCTTCAAAGATTTACTTATACCGGGCAGAATACATACCGGATCTCAATTTCCTTTATACTGGAAAAACTAGATTCGATAACGATTATAGCGGTATAAGACACATAAATTAATAAAGTCTACAAAAATTATGAAAATTCTTCAAACTCCCATCACAGACTGTCCTGACCCAAAACTGCTATGTAAATTTTCTGACCTTTATTTGATTAAAAATTCACATCTTTTAACTCGGAACTCAAAATCAGTTTCTGTTTGTTGGAGACGAAACTAGATGAACACATCTTTACAACGGTATAAAATTCATCATCTAACCATTTTTGTAGAATTTATGGTGAGTTTTCGAAGTCACTGCCAAAATTCAATCTCTACATAACATCCCATAATAAACTTCTAATTTCTACTAACTTCTTCATATTTTTCTACTTGTCAATTTAGTCCCATCACTTGCTTTAAACCACCAATTTATCATCTTCTTCATCAAATAATTATTCAAAACGATTCCCTCTAATTTTCTTTTTTGCCCAAAATAGTCACTAAAATGCAAAGGTAAGGATTCAAACTTCTTAACTTTGCAATTTAGTCATCAAATCAACACTACTACCTTAATTCTATTTTTTAACTAAAAAACAGATTTAATCCCCATCCAATAATTCATTTACTATTTGGTCACTTGATTTTGACAAATTGTCAAAATAGTCACTAATTCGATTCAACATCAGTTTAGCATTCTAGCATCAATTTCACATCTCCGACATCATTAATTACATAAATACACCCCAATTTCATAAAATTCAGATTCCGTCCCTTAACTTTGAAGCTTCCCGAATTGGTCCTTATATATATTTAACTTAGGGTTTTACTTCCAATCAACAAATCAAGCTTACTAGATTATTAATTTAACATCACAAACCCTAAGTTAGACTTAAATTCATAAACCCTAACCTTCTTCATACAAACCAAAATATGTATGATTTAAATCCTAACTCAAGAACATGATTTAACATCATATAAGCTTGATTCCAACTTAAATTCAACCATGGAATCAAAAAATCTCGAAAGCCCCAATTTTGTTCATAAACCCTAATTTCCTTCTCATGTAAAATTCTCATCAATCAAGCATGTATTCCATGAATTAAATACATCAGAAGATAGAGCTTGAAGAGTAGAACAACTTTGCAGCTGATGAGATTACCTGAAAATCGAGTTTCGGGGCTTGAATCGAGCTTAGAAATTTTCTCCCTTTTTTTCATATTTTTGAAATTGTGAAAGATGAAGAAGGCTTCATCTTTTTGGCCTTTCATTTTGTACTGTTCCAATTATGCCACTTGTTTCATATAAATGAATTTTAAATTCATTTAAATAAGGAAATTACTAAAATGCCTTTTTAATCCAATGGTTGAGATTGATCTTATCATCAATCAAGAGCCAAGATTTAATCTTTAATTTTTCTCTTCCAAAAATAATCCTTGTAACCTCAAATATTTCAAAATTGCAATCCCTGCCAAATGACCAATTTGCCCTCCCACTATTCTTTATTTACTAGCTTGTTTCAAAATTGCCATTCCATTAGAATCTAGCTAGATTAGTTCCTTCTCAACCGGCCACATGTCAATTTATTCATCCAGTGGTCAAAAATAAAACAATAAGTTGTTTGTTACCAACTTTACCCTTGTAATTTTTCCAAAATTACGATCTTACTATTTTTCTTCCAACGGCTCATGTTTGACATGGAAAAATCAACTTAAATCCAAGGGTTCATATTCTTCCAACACAAATAAAATATCTTAGACGTATAAAATGACATAATCAACCTTGGCTTATCATCTTTGAAAATATCTAGGATATTTGATTCGATCCGATTATCTGAATATTTTTCTTCTGAACTTTATCGCTTTATAGCCATTAATACAATCTCCGTACGAAAAATTTGAGTAACACGAAAACGTCATTCTTGGGGGGTAAACTATTCATTTATGGGGTCAAAATACATAAATTTTGAAAATTACACTTTGGTCCCTAAACTTTTCCAAAGTTTACACTTTGACCCCTAAACTTTCAAAATTTACATTTTGGTCACTGGCCAAAAATTGGAAACTAAGAGGGCGCAAACCACGAAGCCCAAGTTACTTATTGTCTCTAAGGCATAGAAGTGTTCTAATTCTTTTTAGCCTTTGGTAAAACATTGTTGCCTTATTCTTTACTTTTACCTTGGCAATTTTTTTTGTTCTTAGTTCAATTTCAAGAATACTAAGTTTGTCTTGGGAACTAGATGCATGCTACGTGTTTAAGTGAGACTAAAGTTTCCTAAGCTAGATATCAATTGCCAAGCAACCTGGCATTACTAAATCTGTTGGCTCATGCTAACTAAAGATTCTAATTTCATCATTGGATAGGGCATACTAGTGTAAATTCTAACTATGCTAGCAAATGTGTTGGGAAAATTATTAGTCCAAAACAAGCCGTAATTTTTTTTAAAATTTAATGGTTTGGTATGTATGGGTCTATCTAATCTATATGACAACAAAATGCAAACATAAATATAAAAATGAATGAATGCCATGGCAATGAATGTGAGGTAACACACCCCCCCAAACCAAAGGTGTGCATTGTTCGCAATGCATGAGAACATATATATACAAATGCAATGAATGAGAAGAAATGAAAATATCAAACTAAGGGGTTAAGGTGAAGAGGACTCCCCTTCAGAATGTTCAGTATGAGTGACACGAGTCTTTCTCTTAATGAAGCTCCCTCAATTTGGTGCCTTGGACTTCTTCTATTTTAGCTATGGCTTTGAGGCAGCAGTTGAGGCCTTCACATCCTGGAGGACCACCTCAATGACCCTCGTCGACTCAGATACGGCGGGAGCTATTGGGGTAGCAGAAGAAATGAGTACAACAGGTGGCACATCGGTCTTGGCAGGGGCATTATCCTCAGACTCCTGTGGAGTCTCAGTCTTGGCAAATTCTACTTGGACAAGAGAAACAGGTACTGTGGCATCAGATTGTTGGGTTGGACTATGAAAAGACTAAGGGCTGGCTGGCATTCCTTCGGGGTGTAAAGAGCTCAGATGGGAACTCTAGAAATGATAGCAAAGGATTGAAGGACATGCCCTCAAGAGTAATCTTGAGGGTGTAGTCCTTGGATCCAGTATATTGTCAAAGTGCCAAATTTTGTTCCTCGGTCTTTTCCAATTTCTGCAGCATAAGCTCCTGTAAATCTGGGAAAATAATGCCATCATATCAGTTGGCATAAGTGTGGAAGGTTCTGACTTAGGTACCTTGGCAGCAGATACTGGCTCAGCAACCTTCCCTTCGCCCTTCTCTTTTGCCTCCCTTCCAATCAACTGATGCCAAAGAGTGTGAGTAATGGTTTCCTTACATTTTTGGATATTGTCCAAGTGAAGCTTTGGCACCTTATGCTGCATGCACATCTTAGAGATTAGTGAAGGAAAGATCAAACTACCACAACCCTTACCAACATATTTGTAGGTCTCGTCAATGATCAGATGACCCAACTTGATTTTTTCCCCATCATGATCGAGTGTAGTAAAGCCATCCTCTCCTCTGAAATGGTATCATTGTGCGTGGTTGGTATAAGGTTAGCTTTCAAGAAGTGGTTCCATCCTCTCAGCTGTGGTTTCAATGCTAGCCATTTCACAGTCCTTTTATCTTTGGAAGAGACGTTCCATTTTATGCCTGGTTCGCACAAGTCCTTCAGCAACAACTGTCTCTTGGCAACATCCATAGATTCAACAAATGCCAAATGTTCTTCTCCTACATCATCCAACTTAAACAAGTAATTAATATGTCCTTCATCAAATTGAACACATGTACCTCGTACAAATTGAAAAGGTGAATCCTTGGTGGTGAGGTGGCCATAGAATCCGCAAACAATGGTGGAGTGGACCTCTTATTTGTGCTTCTTAACAATGTCAACTACTTCTTGCGAATAACCCAAGTTGGGTTTATTCTTAAACTCGAACCCTTTCTCGTATCAAAAAGTTCGGGCAACAAAGTTTTCTTTATACTTCTTCTTGATCTCGTTATTAAAGAAGATTTGAAACGGTGCTGATAAGGATGGCATGAGAAAAAATTGGGTGAAAGAGGTGATATTGGAAAAGATAAAGGAAAATTTGGTTTTTGCTTTTCTTGCCGTGTGAGAGAATGGATAGAGTAAAGATTCTTACTTAAGGGGAAAATAAATGAGAGTTAAATAAGTGGTAAGGAAAATGGTTGGGATGGTTTAATGGTGAGGTTAGTGTAGATAATTATGGTGCGACTGTTATGCGTGTATGGGGAAGTGGGATAATGATGGGTTTTGGGGTTATGGGATTTGACGGTGTAAGATAAAAGCTTGGGTAAAGTAGGGTAAATTTTCAAAGTTTGAAAATTTTTTACCCTAGGCGGCTAGGGTTTCCTGCTCAACAAAAATCACTCTCCATTGGGCCTTATCTAAAATTGATTCACTTGCTATCTAGCCTTGTGATGATGGACGTCTGAATGCCATCCTGTCCTGGCATATTGCTTTGGCAAAATATTCTGTACAAACACTCACAAAAGCCTTTCAAAACAGAAAAAGAAAAACTAAAATAAATAAAAGAAAATACCAAAAAGAAAATAACTATCCTAACTATCGATTGATGATGGTAAAATTTACTGAATCTCTGCCAAGAGAATAATCTTCTTGGCATTTTTCTGACTTTCTTCCCAGTAATACTTTAATCTCTTGCCATTAACCTTGAACGTTGTCCCCGTTTTCAAGTCCTTGATATCCACTGCTCCATAAGCATAAGGCTTGACAACTTCAAATAGTCCTGACCATCTTGATTTAAGTTTTCTTGGAAATAACTTCAGCCTTGAATTGAGCAAGAACACTTTTTTGCCTAACTTCAAACTGTCTTGGAAATATTCTAATGTCATGCCACCTATTTGTTGTTTCTTTATAAAGCTTGGCATTTTCATAGGCTTATGCTCTAAACTCCTCTAATTCATTCAAATCTAACAATCACTTCTTACCTGCATCCCTCCATTCCATGTTCAGCTGCTTGGTTGCCCAATAAGCTCGGTGTTCTAGCTCTACTGGCAAATGGCATGACTTTCCAAATACAAGCTTGTATGGGGAAGTTCCTAATGGGGTTTTGAAAGCTATTTTCTATACCCACAAGGAATCATCTAGCCTTAAAAACCAGTCCTTCTGAGTTGGGTTCACAGTCTTTTCTAAGATATTCTTGATCTCCTTGTTCAAAATTTTTGCCTGGCCATTTTTTTAGGAATGTAGGCAGTGGCAATTCTTTGCTAGATTTTGTACCTGCATAGAGCTTTAGTGATTAAATGGAATTTGCAATGAGTACCTTCATCATGTGTGATGGCTCTAGGGGCACCGAATCTGGTAAAGATGTGCTTGTGTAGGAACTTAGCAACTGCCTTGGCATTGTTTGTTGGTAGAGCAACCGCTTTAACCCATTTTGAGACATAATCTACAGCCACAAGTATGTATAAGTTGTCAAACTATGGGGAAAATGACCCATAAAATCTATACCCCACACATCAAACAACTTTACTGGCATGATATTCTGAAGTGGCAATTGATGTCTGCAGGAAATATTTCTAGTGTGCTGGCATCTGTCGCATGCCTTGGAAAAATAATAGGCATCCTTGAACAATGTAGGCTAGAAAAATTCTGGCTAGAGCACCTTGGTTGTCGTCTTCATTCCAGTGAAGTGTCCTCTATATGGTGTTGTATGGCAAAGTTAAAGAATGTTTTGTTGTTCATCTTCTGGCACACCACGACAAATGACTTGGTCAGCGTATTATTTGAATAAGAATGGCTTATCCCAATAATATTTTCGAATATCCCTTAGAAATCGCTTCCTAGTATTACTTGACAAGTCTGGTGGCAATATTTTGCTGACCGGGTAGTTAACTATGTCAGTATACCATGGAATAGTAATGGTCACAAGCAAATGTTCATCACAGAAATCATCTCTAATAGCATATGTGTTGCCATCTTCATGACAATGCTCTAAACGAGACAAATAGTCAGTTATCTGATTCTTACTCCTCTTCTTATCTCGAATCATTAGGTCAAACTCTTGCAACAAGAGTGTGCATCAAATTAGTCTGGGCTTGGCATCCTTCTTGGCGAGAAGGTATTTGAGTGTCGAGTGGTTTGTGTATACCACAACTTTACTACCCACCAGGTAAGACCTAAATTTTTCGAACACAAAGATAATTGCAAGGAACTCATTCTCAATTGTTGTGTAGTTAAGTTGGGCTTCATTCAATGTACGGCTGACGTAATAGATGGTATGGAAAATTTTGCCACACTTTTTTCCCAACACAGCTCCAACGGCGTAGTCGCTGGCATCACACATGAGCTCGAATGGCTCATTCCAATCTGGTTCTACGACTATAGAGGCATTAATTAACCTGTCTTTCAATTCCTAAAAGCATTTCAAACAAGAATCATCAAACTCATAAGTGGTACTCTATTCCAAAAGTAAGCATAAAGGTTTAGAAATTTTTGAGAAATCTTTAATAAAGCGACAATAAAAACCTGCATGTCCCAAGAAACTTCTAATACCTCTAACACTTATGGGTGGTGGCAATTGTTTGGTCACCTCTAACTTTGCTTTGTCTACTTCTAGTCCTTTCTTGGTCACCTTATGTCCGAGAATTATGCTCTCCTTCACCATGAAATGGCATTTTTCCTAGTTTAGGACCAGGTTGGTTTCAATACATCTCCGTAGAACAAGTTCCAAACTCTAAAGGCATTCCTGAAAAGTTTTGCCAAATACTGAAAAGTCATCCATGGAGACTTCTAAGTTATTGTTGATCATATCCAAGAAAATCGACATCATGCAGCGCTAAAATGTTGCTGGAGTGTTACACAATCCAAAGGCCATTCTTCTAAAAGTGAATGTCCCATAAGGACAAGTAAATGTAGTTTTCTCCTAATTTCCTAGAGCGATGTCAATCTGATTATAGCCTGAGTAGACATCCAGAAAGCAATAAAATGCCTTCTCTGCCAATTTGTCCAACATCTGATCAATAAAAGGGCAGAGAAAAGTGATCATTTCGTGTGGCATTATTTAGCTTCATGTAATCCATGCACACCCTCCAACCCATTACGATTCTAAAGAGGATCAGTTCATCTTTTTTGTTCTACACCACAGTTATTCCACCATTCTTTGGTATATATTGCATCGGGCTGACCCATGAATTATCAAAAATGGGATAAATTATCCAGGCATCCAGCCATTTATGACTTTTTTCTTGACTACCTCCTTCATGCTAGGATTCAGTCTCGTCTAGGCCTCGATTTTTTTGACATAGTAATCCTCTAAAATAATTTTGTGCATACAGATTGTTAGGCTTATCCCTCTGATATTAGCCAAGGTCTATCCCAAGGCTTACTTATAATTGTTTAATATCTCCAGCAATCTCTCTTTCTAGTCATCAGTCAAGTTCGCAACAATGTTCACTAGCAAAATAAAGTTGTTTTCCAGGTAAGCGTATTTGAGGTGGCTTGGCAAAGGTTTTAGCTCATGTTCTAATGGCTCCTCTATAGATGGTTTGGGTACCTTGATTTCTCTTCCAGCCAACTCAAGTGGCTCAGGTCACCTGAAATAACTCATGACCTCATTCAACATGATTGGTTCTTTAGATTCTTCACTCATCATATCTTCATCCTCCAGTTCTCTGGCATCACCATCGGTGTCTTGGCAAATATGTGCCATGTCCATGTTAAAAATGGACTCTATCATCTCAATAGCTTGGTATTCCTCAGGTTCATCTGCACAATTAAGAGCTTGGAATACGTTAAATATAACATGTTGGTTATTCATATGCATAGTAAGCTTACCTTTTTGTACATCAATTAAGGTTCTACCCGTGACAAGAAATGGTCTTCCCAAAATTATTAGGACATTATCATCAGCCTTATATTCTAAAATAATAAAATCAGATGGGAATATAAATTTATCTACCTTCACCAACGTATCCTCTATCTTACCCTTAAGATGTGCATAAGATCGATCTGCCAACTGAAGTGTTACTATGGTAGTCCTTGTTTCAATTCCAAGCTTTCTGAAAACTAACATTGGCATCAGATTTATGCTGGCTCCCATGTCACACAGTGCTTTACCCATGAATCTATTGCTAATTGTGTAGGGAATAGTGAAACTTCTCGGATCTTTTAGTTTTGGTGGTAATCTATTGGTTATCATTGCACTGCATCCTTTAATAAGAGCGACATTCTCAAAATCACCCAGCTTCTTCTTTTTGGACAAGATGTCTTTCATGAATTTGACATAGTTGGGCATTTGCTCGAGAGCTTCCACTAATGGTATGTTGATCTATAGTTGTTTAAGGACTTCCAAGAAACACTTAAACTACTGGTCTTGCTTGTTCTTTTGAAGCCTTTGTGGAAAAGGTGGTGGTGGATAGGAAAATGCTAGCTCCGCTAGTTTTGCCGAAGTGGTGTTGGCATCAGATTGCGGTCTGGCATTATCAATGCTTGCCTTCTTTTTCTCTACTTCTTTGGGTTCATCTACTGGCATCAACTTCTCATCCTGGCAAATAGTTGACTGTTTGACAGATGTCTCATTCTCATATTGTTTTGCACTTTGAAGAGTAACTGCTTTGTATTGTTCTCTCCTTTTTTGCCGAGCATCCTTCGTATCACTGGGCAAAGTTGCATGGGGTCTGTTATTGAGTGCACTAGAAATCTGTCCTAGCTAAACCTCCAAGTTTTGCATAGATGCTACTAAACTTTGGACAATGGCATTATTTCGCACCATGTACTCCGTTAATGTGTTCCCTGGGTAGTTTTGTAACACCCTTAATGTATACTCGTAAGCCGAATATACATTAAAGATGTTACGAAAAAGCCGAAAGAAATCTTGATTTATTAATTACTTTTTTATATACCAAAATTTCCAACCATTTTTCTAAGTCCATGCTTCAATGACAATGCAAAAATACGTTGTAAAATTAAACGTATAAAACAATTCACCTTTAGAAATACTACATGCCCACTAGTCCATCAAATTACGGTAAAGATGTACTTACTGAACTTACTTTAGTAACTTGATTTTTCCCAAGTTTCTGCTCCTCTTCGCTAGGCAATTCTAGAGAACCTACGTGTGACATAAGACACACGCTAAGTACGAACTTAGTGAGGCATTTAATTTCAATTTATCAAAACATGAAATAATGCAAATTCAGCATATTATGTAAGAGTTCATTATATTTCTCTATAAATGGCAAGCATGTCATATTGACATGATATCATGTATTACCACTATCTTATGAGCCATGTATCATCTTTGTCATGTAACCGATGAACTTTATGTTATATGAATCATGTATTATGTAATGCTTAACATATTCTTTATCAAGTGCATGCTTTCATTATGTAATCATTTACATATCAAGTACTTTATCATGGTCATGTTTCATTATGCCATCATTTTCATAACATGTATTATGTCATATAGAATGTAATAGTTCTATCATGTATCATGTAACGTTTCTATCATATATCAATAACATTTTTATCTCGTATGTCATGTACTTCTTTATCATGTATCATGAAATCATATAACTTATTTTTCATGTATCATGTAATCATGTAACATCTCTGTATCATATGCATCATGTATTGTCATGCAGTCATTTGCATGCTCATGTCTATCATGTAATCATCTTGTTATTATTATCATTGTGTCTGGCTAGAGGCCCATGGAAACCCCGTAGCCTATCTGCACCGTAGTGCCATGTAGAGTACGTACTCGAGAGGACGCTCTTTGCTCCTTATATTGAAAACACCTCGCTAGTGCCATTTGCACCCCAGGGTGTATCTTGTTTCAATTTAGTCTTGTTATTATCCATTTTTCATGTATGTCTAATGCATCATCATTTATGCAAACGATAATTCGTACCTGGTATTCTAGCAAGCTTGCCATGTCGAGCATTGTATCATTTCATGTATTATGGAGAAATGCAATGCCATTTTCAATGTAATGCAAACATATAGAATTGCACTCACCTGGGCCATGTAACAGTTTGCCTCACTAAGTCTTACTCGATCCTTCCCCTCATAACACCTCGGATCCTCTTTGATTCATATTCGACTTCATTAACCACATGAATATAAATACAATTTGTTAGATTCATTTCTAACGATATTTTAATTAAGCTATTTAATAATTCAACATAAAATTTCTATACATTTCCTTCCGTCCTTATACTGTCCAAAAACTCATTTTGGTCCTTAATAACCTTTTTGAATTTCAAGCAATTCTTCCAAGCTTGCTAACTAACATTAGATACAAAATGTCTCAATTTTCCAATATTATCTCTTCATTTTGGACTAATATCCTTTTAGCCTTTAAACTTTATAAAAGTGTCAATTTAGTCACTACATCACTTTTGTACATTAATTCATGTACAATATAACTTTTCTACTCATTTCCAATATTTCTAAAATTTTCCCTTAACCTTCAACTTTGTTCAACTTAGTCCTTCAAAATTCTTTTATTTCAAAATAGGTCCCTAAATTTTCCTTTCTTGTCATTTTAATACTTTAAC
Source organism: Hibiscus mutabilis (assembly GCA_019671005.1). Classification (NCBI taxonomy): domain Eukaryota; kingdom Viridiplantae; phylum Streptophyta; class Magnoliopsida; order Malvales; family Malvaceae; genus Hibiscus; species Hibiscus mutabilis. The sequence continues at coordinate 25,137,234 of CM033741.1, read as the reverse complement.
TTTCATAACATGCTTAAAACATCAATTCTATGAATTTTCCATAATTTCAAGACCAATCCCTAAATTTTTCCTAAATTGCCGAATTGGTCCTTCAACTTCCAAAATTTTCATTTTGGTCCTTTCTCATCAATTTAAGCCAATTTGATCACATTATCAAAAATCACTCTTTAATCCCTCTTCAAAACAATAATTTTCACAAGTATCCCTTTATTTCTTCAAATTGCCGAATAGGTCCTCAAATTTTTTAAAATATTCAATTTGGTCCTAAATTGTCAATTCAAGCATAAAATAACATTTTCGATTCATTTCCTTCATCAAATAAATTTTGACAATTTAGTCCCTAATATTCCATAAAATTTCAAAATGGTCCCTAATAGGAATTTAATCTTCAAATATCAAAATTAAGTTTCTAACATCAACATAAAGCTTCAAACAACTTAAATCCTTCAATATCATCATCAATTCTCAAACCCCTAACAAATTCCTAAATTTCAAGATTAGGGTTTATAACTCTTAACATGAAATTAACTTGATTTCAAGCTTGTTTTCTTCAAAACTAAGCTTAATTCATCATCTACTACATCAATTCTAACAAAATTCCATGAATCCCTAATTTCTCTCTTTAAAACATGATCCAATACTTCATAATTCCATGCAATTTTACTATCAAAATGTAGAGAATGAAGAGTAGATCACTTTACCTCAAACAACCTTGCTTGAATTCTTGATCAAAAGCCTTGAAAATGGCTAGGAAAAATTTTTGGTATCTTTCTCCTATTTCCCTCCTTGTTTCGAACAGCCCAAATAATGGATGAGAAAGATTTTTTCTCATCTTTTAATTATTTTAATCCATGTGTAAGGTTAAATGAATTTTAAATTCATTTAACTAGTAAAATTACCATTTTACCCTTTTCATCCAATGGCCATGATCTAATCTTATCAAAAATCAATGGCCATGATTAAATCCATGTGTATTTTACCTTTAAAAATTACCCTCAAAGTTCCAAAATATTTCAAAAATGCCATCCATGGAAAAAGACCAATTTGCCCTCCAACTAGTCTTTATTTACTAACAAGTCTTAAAATTTTCCATCCCATTAAAATTGAACCAAATAGGTTCTCATCTAACCGGACTTGTCCCAAATTATCTTAGATTTTTATTTATTGCATTTATTCGATCCAAATATTCGAATTTCACTCAATACGATTTCCAAATTTTCTTTCTTTAAACTCTAAAGCTTTATAGCCACTAACATAAGCCTCGTACGAAAAATCCAGGTAACACGAAAGTGTCACCCTTGGGGGTGAACTATTCATTTACGGGGTTAGATTACATAACTTTTGAAAATTACACTTTGGTCCTATACTTTTCCAAAGTTTATACTTTGGCCATAAAACTTTCAAATTTTCCATTTTGGTCACTAAACTTCAATTCCCATTTCAATTTTACTCATATTTTTACCAAACTTTGAAAGTACCCAATTCAGCTCACTTAACTTCAATTCCCATTTCAATTTTACTCAGATTTTTACCAAACTTTGAAAGTACCCAATTCAGCTCACTTATTCCTTAAATGTTATTTTATAACTTTTCCTTGGCTTATGGAACAGCCTCTGAAATTTTGATTCGACCTGATCTCCCGATATTCGTAAAATACTTCTACTGCGATTTTACTTTTTCGAACTATCGGATTTATTACAAAAATTCCATATTTCTATATTCGGGAACTAAACTATATTATCTCATAAAAACTTCCTTTCCCAGAACTTAGACTGAATTTTCCTAACCAATCTACTATTCCGATAATTATCAAAAATCCTCAAAGAGTAATATTTCTCTTAAAAATCCTTTATCGATAATCCATACGGATATTCTCTACTCTTACTGAGTTCTAAAATATCGATTAGAAACACTTTTATGGGACCTTCCCGGAGGTCACCCATCCTAGTATTTTCCTAGCCTGAGCACGCTTAACAATTTTATTCGAATCCGGTCACCCATCCTAGTATTTCCCTGGCCTGAGCACGCTTAACAATTTTATTCGATCCAAATTCGGCACCTTCTACTGTATCTAAATTCTCAAAACAAATATCAATGTTCTTATTTCGATCATATTCACCCTTATACTGAATAAAATCACTTGTTGGGGAAATTTACACTTTAGTCCCTAAACTTTTCCAAGTTTACACTTTCACCCCTAAACTTTCAAAAATTACATTTTAGTCACTAGTCCAAAAATTGGGATATTACAATTCTCCCCCTGTTAAGAAAAATCATTCTCGAATTTTCAATGCATACCCGTTTCAAACAGTTGCGGTATTACTTCCTCATTTACTTTTCAATTTCTCATTTGACTTCTTCCACTTTATGATTCCTCTAAAGAACTTTAACCCATAACATTTTCTTGTTTCTTAATTCTTTGACTTCATATACTAATATTTTCACTGATCCTCACTCATATCTGGAGGTAACACCAGCTAATAGTCGCTAATCCAACGCATTTTTGAATCCCGTACGACCCATTAAATCTAGGACTAAGATTTTTTTATCCGAAAAAATCGCAGTACCTTATTCTAAGGTGAAACCTTTAGGAACACTTTTTCCTCAACCTTGTACTTAACATCTCTTCTCTTTAGGCTTCGAGTAGCATTCTCATAGGGACTTCTTGGTCGGTATTAAATCAACTACTTACCATCTTAATCTATTAAAATCTAACTCGTACTCGTAAACAGTACGAGTACTTTGTTTCAATTTTGAAGCTACTGCAACATCTATCTCTTAAACTGATCGCCAACATACTTGGCTTTAAACACTTCTTAAAAGAATTTTCAAATCACTTTATTAACAGGTACTAACTCTGTGGCATTAGACCACTAAATGCGAATATGTTCCTTTAGCCAGGATGCAACTTCTTCTAACTTCTTAGCATATACACAGTTTAATTCCTTTATAGCATGACTTTGACATCTTTATACCATCAATTGGAAACTATCGGACCAATATCTCCATTAAATTTAGGAGCACCTAACTTCTTAAGCTCCTTAACAGTCGTCGTCCTTACTAGTGCAGGTGTCATAACTAGTGTGGGCACTAGGGAATAATTCTATTAACCATAATTTCTAAAGCTCATATTAAGGCTCCAATTTCTTGTACTAGAGTTGTGGGCACTAGAGAATAATTCTATTAACCATAATTTCTAAAGCTCATATTAAGGCTCTAATTTCTTGTACTAGAGTTCCCTGTTGCGCAGGTAGCTCAACTGGAACAAGAACTGAAGTTAAAATTTTCTATACCTTATTGCTTCCATTTTAAACCTTCCCTTAATCCTCATAATCAATCGCCTGACACGATTTAACAGTGTTCAACATTTATCTATTACTATAATAACTTATTCATGCTATTGAAGAGCATAATCAAGTTACACAGTAGTACATCAGTAACAAGACATCCTAGGGGCATGTAATTAAAAACAAATCATGTCAATCTCAGTTTAACCTCCAGAATCGGCTAAACATATAGCTCTGATACTAATAAATGTAACACCCTTAACGTATACTCATAAGCCGAATATACATTAAAGATGTTACGAAAACGCTGAAAGAAATCTTGATTTATTAATTATTTTTTTATATACCAAAATTTCCAACCATTTTTTCTAAGTACATGCTTCAATGACAATGCAAAAATACGTTGTAAAATTAAACGTATAAAACAATTCCCCTTTAGAAATACTACATGCCCACTAGTCCATCAAATTACGGTAAAGATGTACTTACTGAACTTACTTTAGTAACTTGATTTTTCCCAAGTTTCTGCTCCTCCTCGCTAGGCAATTCCAGATAACCTACGTGTGACATAAGACACACGCTAAGTACGAACTTAGTGAGGCATTTAATTTCAATTTATCAAAACATAAAATAATGCAAATTCAATATATTATGTAAGAGTGCATTATATTTCTCTATAAATGGCAAGCATGTCATATTGACATGATATTATGTATTACCACTATCTTATGAGCCATGTATCATCTTTGTCATGTAACCCATGAACTTTATGTTAGATGAATCATGTATTATGCAATGCTTAACATATTCTTTATCAAGTGCATGGTTTCATGATGTAATCATTTACATATCAAGTACCTTATCATGGTCATGTTTCATTATGCCATCATTTGCATAACATGTATTCTGTCATATAGAATGTAATAATTCTATCATGTATCATGTAACATTTTTATCATATATATCAATAACATTTTTATCTCGTATGTCATGTACTTCTTTATCATGTATCATGAAATCATATAACTTCTTTTTCATGTATCATGTAACCATGTAACATCTCTGTATCATATGCATCATGTATTATCATGCAATCATTTGCATGCTCATGATCTATCATGTAATCATCTTGTTATTATTATCATTGTGTCAGGCTAGAGGCCCATGGAAACCCCGTAGCCTATCTGCACCGTAGTGCCATGTAGAGTACATACTCAGGAGGACGCTCTTTGCTCCTCATATAAGGACGCTCTTTGCTCCTTATATTGAAAACACCTCGCTAGTGCCATTTGCACCCCAGGGTGTATCTTGTTTCATTTTAGTCTTGTTATTATCCATTTTTCATGTATGTATAATGCATCATCATTTATGCAAACGATAATTCGTACCTGGTATTCCATCAAGCTTGCCATGTCGAGCATTGTATCATATCATGTATTATGGAGAAATGCAATGCCATTTTCAATGTAATGCAAACATATAGAACTGCACTCACTTGGGCCATGTAACAGTTTGCCTCACTAAGTCTTACTCGATCCTTCCCCTTATAGCACCTCGAATCCTCTTTGATTCATATTCGACTTCATTAACCAATGAATATAAATACAATTTGTTAGATTCATTTCTAACGATATTTTAATTAAGCTATTTAATCATTCAACATAAAATTTCTATACATCTCCTTCCGTCCTTATACTGTCCAAAAACTCATTTTGGTCCTTATAACCTTTTTGAATTTCAAACGGTTCTTCCAAGCTTGCTAACTAACATTAGATACAAAATGTCTCAATTTTCCAATATTATCTCTTCATTTTGGACTAATATCCTTTTAGCCCTTAAACTTTAAAAAAGTGACAATTTAGTCACAGCATCACTTTTGTACATTAATTCATGTACAATATAACTTTTCTACTCATTTCCAATATTTCTAAAATTTTCCCTTAACCTTTAACTTTGTCCAACTTAGTCCTTCAAAATTCTTTTATTTCAAAATAGGTCCCTAAATTTTCCTTTCTTGTCATTTTAATCCTTTAACTTTCATAACATGCTTGAAACATCAATTCTATGAATTTTCCATAATTTCAAGACCAATCCCTAAATTTTTCCTAAATTGCCAAATTGGTCGTTCAACTTCCAAAATTTGCATTTTGGTCCTTTCTCATCAATTTAAGCCAATTTGATCACATTATCAAAAATCACTCTTTAATCCCTCTTCAAAACAATAATTTTCACAAGTATCCCTTCATTTCTTCAAATTGTCGAATAGGTCCTCAAAATTTTCAAAATATTCAATTTGGTCCTAAATTGTCAATTCAGGCTTAAAATAACATTTTCTATTTATTTCCTTCATCAAATAAATTTTGACAATTTAGTCCCTAATATTCCATAAAATTTCAAAATGGTCCCTAATAGGAATTTAATCTTCAAACATCAAAATTAACTTTTTAACATCAACATAAAGCTTCAAACAACTTAAATCCTTCAATATCATCATCAATTCTCAAACCCCTAACAAATTCCTAAATTTCAAGATTAGGGTTTATAACTTCCAACATGAAATTAACTTGATTTCAAGCTTGTTTTCTTCAAAACTAAGCTTAATTCATCATCCACTACATCAATTCTAACAAAATTCCATGAAACTCTAATTTCTCTCTCTTTAAACCATAATCCAATACTTCATAATTCCATGCAATTTTACTATCAAAATGTAGAGAATGAAGAGTAGATCACTTTACCTCAAACAACCTTTCTTGAATTCTCGATCAAAAGCCTTGAAAATGGCTAGGAAAATTTTTTGGTATCTTTCTCCTATTTTCCTCCTTGTTTCGAACAGCCCAAATAATGGATGAGAAATATTTTTCTCATCTTTTAATTATTTTAATCCATGTGTAAGGTTAAATGAATTTTAAATTCATTTAACTAGTGAAATTACCATTTTACCCTTTTCATCCAATGGCCATGATCTAATATTTTTAAAAATCAATGGCCATGATTAAATCCATGTGTAATTTACCTTTAAAAATTACCCTCAAAGTTCCAAAATATTTCAAAAATGCCATCCATGGCAAAAGACCAATTTGCCTTCCAACTAGTCTTTATTTACTAACAAGTCTTAAAATTTGTCATCCCATTAAAATTGAACCAAATTGGTTCCCATCTAACCGGCCTTGTCCCAAAATATCTTATATTTTTATTTATGGCATTTATTCGATCCAAATATTCGAATTTCACGCAATACGATTTCCAAATTTTCTTCTTTTGAACTTTAAAGCTTTATACCCACTAAAATAAGCCTCGTACGAAAAATCCAGGTAACACAAAAGTGTCACTCTTGGGGGTGAACTATTCATTTACGGGGTTAGATTACATAACTTTTGAAAATTCCACTTTGGTCCCTAAACTTTTCCAAAGTTTATACTTTGGCCACAAAACTTTCAACATTTCCATTTTGGTCACTGAACTTCAATTCCCATTTCAATTTTCCTCATATTTTTACCAAACTTTGAAAGTACCCAATTCAACTCACTTATTCCTTAAATATTATTTTATAACTTTTCCTTGGCTTATAGAACAACCTCTGAAATTTCGATTCGATCTGATCTCCCGATATTCGTAAAATACTTCTACTAGGATTTTACTTTTTCTGAACTATCGGATTTATTCCAAAACTTCCATATTTCTATATTCGGGAACTAAACTCTATTATCTCATAAAAACTTCCTTTCCTATAGCGTAGACTGAATTTTCCTAACTCGGTCTATTATTCTGATAGTTATAAAAAATCCTCATAGAGTAACATTTCTCTTAAAAATCCTTTATCGATAATCTATACAAATATTCTCTACTCTTACTGAGTTCCAAAATATCGATTAGAAACACTTTTATGGGACCTTCTCAGGGGTCACCCATCCTAGTATTTCCCTGGCCTGAGCACGTTTAACAATTTTATTCGAGCCAAATTCGGTACCTTCTATTGTATTTAAATTCTCAAAACTGATATCAAGGTTCTTATTTCGATCATATTCACCCTTATACTGAATAAAATCACTTGTTGGGGAAATTTACACTTTAGTCCCCAAACTTTTCCAAGTTCATACTTTCACCCCCTAAACTTTTAAATATTACATTTTAGTCACTAGTCCAAAAATTGGGATATTACAAGTTTTCTGCCCTGGATGGAATTTTTTTGTGCTCTCTGTGACATTACAGTCTGGTTAAAACCTGGGAGTGCATTATTGTTCTGACATTGAGCATTAAATTGATTACCTCCCTTATTTGCCCAAGAAAAGTTCAGGTGCTGCTTTCAACCTGCATTATTAGTATTGGAATGTGGGTTAAGATTGCAATTGAAATTGCCAACAAAATTTACCGATTTAGGGTTTGTTGGGCATTCATCCACATGATGATCCTCTCTACAAATAGTGTAGAATGGTTCCAATGCCTTTACTTCTCGGATTTCAGTAGGCTTTTGCATTATCTTCGCTATATTAAATAAATACAAAACTATATATCACACTATTTTTAAACCAATATTAAATTAAAATAAATGCAGAGATAAGGATAGAATTTTACACCACTATGAGCTCGGGTGAAAAACTTTGATGACCTCTACCAAGATCTCTGTGTCATATCGTCATGGCCCAAAAATTAACTTGATCGAAATACGAAGGGACCTCCGATTGGATGTTGGATCGAACCAGTTAGGGCCGAGAGCACTAGTCTTTTCCCCTGGCAAGCCATGCTCGGGCTGCCATTGCTTTGGCTCAATGCAGAGATAAGGATAGAATTTTCCTCTCTTTGCTTTGCCCCCCCCACTGCCTTTTATAGGTAATTGGTGGGGACGAGGCTCAATGTGAGCATTCAAGCCACATTTTTTTACTATTAAAAAATAGTGTCTTCGCAGTAATACGACAAGTTTTGAACGTTTGCACACGGTTTTGAACTTTTCACGAGCAACCATAAACCCTAAACCACTAACACTAAGACCTAAATCCTAAACCAAAAACCCTTAAAGCCAAAAAAAGTTTATCTCACAAACTAATAACCATAAATTACAACATAGTAGTTAATCTTACCGGTTTTGGTTTTGCTTCTGTAGGGTTTAGGTTTCCATATAAATCTTAGGAGCTAAAATGAACAAAACTATCACCATAGTAAAATTATTAGACTAAATTACAAAAATTAGAAATAAATAGGGGTCAATTTGGACTTAAAGTAAAATTTTAGGGTCTAAATTAAGTTTTAACTTGATTTGATTTCAGTCAGTTTTTTAAAGGTTTCTTTTACATCCCTACTTATATTCAGATAGGTCTTACATAGAAGTTTTGAACTCGGTTTTCAAATTCCAAAATTCTAAATATACTTTAAAGATTTTCGGTTTATTTCTCATGAACATTGTTCCGAAACATGTCTAATAGTACCAAAACATGTTCACAATAAATATGTGTCTTTTCACTATCAGTATTGAAACACATATTCATAGGTTCCAATGAACTCTTTAAAAATTTACACGTTTTCGATCACGTAAAAAATAATTACCAGGTTTAATAAAAAATTAAGTTAGAGGTTCAATGGATTTCGAATTTAAAAAGACGCATGTCCCAATATAAAAAAGTCTTTTCACTGTTAGTTTCGAATCTCTTTACCCCGTTTCAATACGTCAACAATAGATTAGTCTTTCAATTGTTTCATTGGGGTAGAACAATTTATAGATCACTGTTATGTGGAAGTTCTGAAATCAGTTGTCAAATTTCGAAACGCAACCAATCAACCCAAATTTTTAACTATAATTTGAATAATTTCGGTTCAATTCTCAACAACATTGTTTCGAAATATGTTTAAGAGTACCAAAACAGATTGTAAATATAATTACTATAAACATAGTTACATAGCCAAATGTAAATTTTCTATTATGAATAGGGATTTTAATTGTCTGGCTTCGATATTCCTTTTTTTATAGTTAGAAGTCATTTGGGTCCTTAGTTTCATGCCTTAATGAGGGAGTGGTCTATTATTTCCTTTGTAGTTTCATATCCTAATTCGTATTTTCACTTATAAGTATTTTGATATGCCAATCTTGTCCCGACTACATCATGATCTTTGGTTAGGTTATTAATGTTTTGGATAAAGCAATCTGTAAGTAATAGATATCATACCCTAGAACGTTTTCATATACAATCTCAAACTTATAAGGTAAAACCTAAAATATTATAGGTTGATCTGAAGTTTATGACATTTGCATACTGCCTAAATCCTATACCCTAACCTATATACCCTAACCACTAAACAATAAATCGTAAGTCAAACCATAAACCCTAAACTATAAACGTAAACCTTAAACCCATAATAAGCAAAACCTAACCCCTACAACCACGCACATTGTAAATAATAAAGCTTAAACCCTAAACTCTTTTCAGGTGAGTATAGCAAAACCATGAGGGCTGCTTATAGCAAAACCTTTTTTTAATTTGATTGCTAAGTGGAAAAAGTGAATAAAGTATTGTTAATTAAAGGAATTTTAAAAAAAATCACTTCAGATTTTCTTATACCTTAAATGTTTTCAAAATATTCTTTTCTTATTCGTAATTAATACTCCTTCATAAGAACAACTCATTTATAAAAAATATTTCCTTCCTTAATTGAGGGGACCTAACTGAACTTACTTAATATATTTTATAAAAATATGTTTTTATTTAATAATCATATTTAAAAATTTAAGAAGACAACATTTAACAAAGTAAACAAAATCTTTATATATAATTTTTATATTTACAAATTTCTTCTTCATATTAAACTGCAAACTGCCTGGTCAACGAGGAATTATATCATGGGTCCTTCCCACAACGTGAAACCCACGGCGAGTATCAAACATTTGCATATATAGTTTCGAACTTATCACGTGAAACCAAAAATATTAAATGTTATCCTAACAATTTTAGTTTACGATCTGCTTTACAAGTTTCGAAACTGACGTCCATTGCTTCAAAATTACCTTCATTTCTGGTTCCTGCCCGAAACTGTCTTTTCACTTATAATATTAAACATGCCACAAATTTCATTTAACTGCTCTCATATAGTTTCTTTTCACTAATACGATTAGTACCGAACATTTGCATTGCTAGTCTCGAACTTACTGAATGAAGCCTAGGTTTGCCAACACCGCTATCGTTTTTGGGTTTTATGATTTAGGGTTTAGTTTTTATGGTTTATGGTTTATAGTTTTATGATTTAGGGGTTTATGGTTAGGGCTTTAAGGATTAGGGTTTAGGAATGAGGGTTTATGGTTTTTATGGTTAATTGTTTTTGTTTTAGGGTTTAAAGGTAACGATTTTATGGTTTATTGTATTATGGTTTAAGGTTTAGGGTTTAGGTTTTTTAAGGTTTAAGGCTTAGGTTTTATGGTTTTAGGGTTTAGGGTTTTAGTGTTTCGAATTTTATTGAATGAGAGTTTTTTCTAGTGGAATCTCTTATTAAATAGAAGCTCTTAAATAACCCTTAATCTATGCATGTATAACTTTATGTTCATTAATTATGTATAACTTTGCATGTATAACCCTAAATGTTTGATCAAGGGACCCATAGACTTTGATCGTACAAAAATGGACCTTAAACTTTGCATGTATAACTTTATGTTCATTAATTATGAAATTAATCATATCACAGAAAATGTCTTTTCAGTAATACGACGAGTATTAAACGTTTTCAAACACAGTTTTGAACTTTTCACGTGCAACCTAAAATATTACATTTTTCCTAACAGTTTCAGTTTTTGTTTCGCTTGACACTTATTGAAACCCATAATCATAGTTTCGAAACTATTCAAAATTTTTGGAGACCGCCCAAACTGTCTTTTCAGTTCTAATATTAAAACGTGCCATATATGGGGTAAATTTCACAAATGGTCACTAAACTATCTCTAAAAATACAAAATGGTCATCAAACTTTCCAATGTTAAATAATGGTCATTAAACTTTAGTTTTTTTTACAAAATAGGTGACGTATAGTTACAAAATTTGAATAATATAACATTTAATCCTCCATATTGACACATTTAATCAATTTATTCCTAATTTAACCCTCATTATTGATGTCTAAATTGATTAAATGTGTAAATTTTAAGGATTAAATATGTTATTATAGAAATTTTTGTAACTGACACATCTCCCCGTTAATGACAGTTAACGAATTAGTGACCATTTTGTAATAAAAACTTAAGTTTAATGACCATTATGTAATTTTTGAAATTTTTGTGACCATTTTGTATTTTTAGAGATAATTTAGTGACCTTTGTGTACTTTATCCTAAATGTAACCAATAAGTCATCACCAACAGTAAGTTTTTAAACGCGTAAAAAATTAAATTGGCGGGTTCAATGGATTTCGAATTTGAAAAGAGGCATGTTCCTAATAAATAAGCATCTTTTCACGGTCAGTTTCGAATCTATTATAAATAGGATTCATTTGGGTCCTTAGTTTCATAACCTAATGAAGCGATTGTTGTATTCTTTCCTTTGTAGTTTTTGACTCTACAACATATATATGGGTTTATGTTTTTTGTTGGTGGCGATGAATAATATTTAGAGACTTCATTTTATAGATCCAAGTGAAGTGCTGATAGTTTTTAAGTTTTTCATGTCGACAAACAATGGTATTTGGAAGGCTATGATTAGCCATTTGTAGGGATGAACACCAAAAGACAGAGTATTTGGAAAACCTTGCTATCAAGATTTTCTATATACTATTGTTTGTTGGTGTTCGAAACAACATCGGAAGGCGGCCAATGAAAAGCAGATTGTATAAACTATTGATTTGTGTTGGGATTTGGCCGGTTTCCCTATATAAGTTATCAATGTTTTGCTATAATGAAGGCGGTCGATGATGAACTCTAGAACAATGATGTCTTCTATGTGTCCTTGCAAAATATTGAAAAAATAATAATGGGGAGTTAGGGATATATCTTATTTTTGTAATTTAATTTGATTGCTAAGTGGAGAGTATTGTTATTAAAAGGATTTTGAAAAGTTTTTCACTTTAGACTCTCTTATGATCTATCTTAGCTTCAATTTTGTCAAAATAAATATTCCTAATCAATACTTGATAAGAACAACTCATTAATTAAAAATATTTTTTTTAGTTGAAGGAACCCAATTCAACTTACTTTATATATTTTATAAACAAAGTATTTATATTTCATATTCATATTTGCAAATTTAAGAACAAAACATTTTAACAAAATAAACAAAATACACATAATCACATTGCATAATCGTCAACAGTGCGACTGGAAAAAAAGAATAATGTCTTCTATGTGTTCTATGTTTTCTTGCAAAATAGTGAAAAAAGAATAATGAAGAGTTAGGGATTTTTCTGAGTTTTTAATTTAATTTGACATGGTTTTCTTTCTATATTTAATTCTTGACATGGTTGTCTTTTTATGGTTTGTATGATTCTTCACTTTATGTTCAATAATTTTGTAATTAATCCAACAAGATGTGTTTTAAATGTGTGTTGAAGGATTTGAATATTTGTGGGTTAAATATAATAAAATATTAAACGCCAACATGAATGTGCAATTTAAATGCTCGCAGAAAGTGTCATTTTAGTAATACGACGAGTATCGAACGTTTGCATATACAGTCTCAAACCTTTCACGGGAAACCTAAAATACGACATGTTTTCTTAAGGATTTAAGTTTACATTACTCTTTACAAGTCTTGAAACCCACGTCCATAGGTTTGAAACTATTTAAATTTGTGGTACTTGGCCGAAACTGGCTTTGCAATTCTAATTTTAAACAAGCATTAAATGTCATTTAACTTGTCGAGAAAGTTTCGATATGGTAGGTTTTAAACTGAAAATACTAACGCAAATTGTGACATTCACGGATGAACAGTTGGAGTTGTAGATTGGGAACTTTACCACAATTTTCATTATATTAAAAACTTTACATAGAAGATATGGCAATACATAAATAGTAAAAATTAATCTTTTAGTCAAGATATGGCCAATGTATTTCAACCCATAATCTTCCTTGCATACTTTGCAAAGCATTGGGGATTGTTCTTGGAAAATAGAGCAACACCTTCACAATTCGGGTGAGGGTCATCTGGGTTTGGAACACACAGCAAACCTAATATACGCGCAAAAATCTCTACAACTCTGATAGCAGGGATCCACTTTTCATGGAGGAAGTCCAGCCTAATGCGTCCAGCTTTAGTGAAGTTGGGATGGAATAAGTCCTCATCAAATTTAAAAGCAAACTACATAAATAAATAACCATTATCTTTGAAATGCTTCAACATAAAAAATGAACAAGATAAAACAAAAAACTTGGGAGGTTAATTATATTACCTTATGAGGATTCATAGGGTAATCAGCTAGGAAGAAAATTCTAACTTCAAATTTATGCCCATCATAAGGTTGCCATCAGGTGCAGCCATTTAAAGTCGATAATGAAACAGACAGTCATCGACATCTACCTTTACTAAAAAATAATGATGATTATAAACTGTCTAAAAACGAAAAAATTGGCATAAATGACAACGTAACAGAGTGATGTTTACCAGAAAGCAAATAAGGGCCTACTTCAGGATTCTCCAAGGTAGCAGGACGAAAATCCCTTCGAATATATGCAAGTGTATCCATGTTGATCTTACAAAGTAGATGAAGAAATAAGACAAAGATGAGAATAAAGATTTACAACACAATAGGGGTATTTATAGGGAAGAACGCGCTGATCCATCAACTCATTATGGGTTTACAATGTTGTGGTTGTTCATATGTTAACCTATTATTAATCAGGAAAAATTATTATATGGTTCGGCTCACCACGTCATCCATAGTCATATCTACTAAAAATTAGCCAAGTAATTTTTATTTTTTCCATGTCATTTTTTCCAATGATGAAAAAATGGCATGGAAAACAAATACTTTTTGGCTAATTTTTAGGGGATGGGGACCATCCATAGATGAAATGGTGAGCCGGATCCATATAAAAATTCCTCATTGTGAAGAATACTAACCAATAAGTTTTCATTTCGTTTGGAAGTACCGAAACAGCGTGTACTTCGTTCAGAACTCTTTAAATACCAACATAAAATGTTACCATATTTTCTCACATTTTTTGTTTGACTATAATTATAGTAGTACTGAACTTTTATTTATGAGTCCCGAAACCGATGTTCAGAAGTTTTTTTACTTACATTTATGACTTTTTTGTTACGATTTTGAATTTCGAAAGACGCATGGTCCCAATAAGCAAGCGTCTTTTCACTGTCAGTTTCGAATCTTTATTACCCGTTTTAATACGTCAACAACAGAAAAGTCTTTTCAATTGTAGCATAAGGCAGAACAGTGTTCCAGTTCTATTATAAAGGTTCCAAAACCGTATATATCAACCCCAAAATGTAAGAAAGGTATAAGTCAAGTTCTGATTGTTTCGATACTTCTAGTAGAGTTTCTATACTTCGCAACATTACACAGTCACATTTAACATAGGCCAGTGAAATATAAGAACGCAACATTTAAATGATACACATTGTAAATATAAGATCTGTAAACATAGCCCAGTGATATTTAAGAACACAACATTTAACAAAGTAAACAAAACACACATATGCATATTACATAATTGAATCATAATCCGATAGAATAAATGATACAAATGTGGGGTGGTCAACATAAACGGATCGAGAAATGCTTTCATGCTTCACATTATAAAACATTGCTCTATCAGTAGCAAGCATCAAAATAGTATTGGTTTTGTAAAATGACATTTAACTCGTAGAAGGTGGCTTCTTAGCGAGTATCGAATGTTTTCATATACAGTCTCGAACTTTATCATGTGAAACCTAAAATGTAACATGTTTGCCTAACGATTTTAATTTAAGTTTTGCTTTACAAGTATCCAAACCTGCATCCACAGTTTCAAAACTAACCTCAATTTGTGTTTCTCGTCCAAAAATGTCTTTTCAGGTATAATATTATATGTCACATTTATGACTCGTAGAAAGCGGCTTTTCAGTAATACGACAAGTACCAAACTTTTGCATATAAAGTTTCGAACTTATTATGTGAAACCTAAAGTGTAACATGTTTGCCTAACGATTTCAGTTTAAGTTGTGCTTTACAAGTATCCAAACCGGAATCCAAAGTTTCGAAACTAAACTCGATTTTTGGATCTTGCCCGAAACTGTCTTTTCAGTTATAATATTAAAGTACAAAAAATCCTATTAAATACCCTTAAAATACCTATTTCTAACTTTCAAAATAAAATAAAAAAGTGAAGGTCCCTCTGTCTGCTAAATTCAGTGAAGAAGAAGGAAGAAACAAAAGTGGAGAGATGGATTATGTCTCTAAGGCGAACGAAATTCTGACTTGCAGTTGTGGAAAGCCAACCATGTTAAAGACATCTTGGTCAGAAAACAATACGGGAAGAAAATTTTTTGGGTGTTCTAACCATAGAAATAGATTTCGAAAATCAAGTAATTTTTTCCAGTAGTATGAACCACCTATGAGTCCACATGCAAAGGTACTTATTCTTGACCACTTAAGGAAAGTCCAGGAGAATGATAGGGGAAGAAGAAACGAAAGGATTGCTTGGGTTCTTACTGTTGCGCGTAATAAGTGCTACGCAATTGTGCAAGTATACACATTGCAAGTTATAGTATAAAAGATATCGTCTCCACAGGGATTGGTGCCACTTCAAGAATCTAGTCTCTTGCACTGTAAAAAGTAAAAACACAAATAAAGGATTATAGGATTTTAACTAATAACTAAACTAGAAAGCAATAAAGTAAAAGAAAAGATGAATTCAAATGAGAGAGAGATAGGCCAGGTTATCGTGAGTTGAGGTGTGATAGCCAATTGGATTGTCTTGGTAAAAGAGTGCACGGGCAACTCAGTTGCCGTGGCAACTTGCACAACGGGGTTGCCTTGGCAACTAATCGATGGTTGCCTGGGCAACTTCTTAGGCGTCTGGGCAGCAACCTTCAAGGTTCGGCAGAGCGTTCTTCAATGGTTTCTTCTTATCCCAAAGTCAAAACTCTAGCTACTTGTGCATGCCTTGATAATACATCCCTGCGTGAATCAAGGGTGAACAACAACCAATCTTGCGCTCCTCTTAGCCGTTGAAATCCTTAACTTATTCCTAAGCCGGATTAATCTTCACCATCAATAGATTGAATAAAGATCATAGTCATTTGTTTCTTGAATCTAACTCTCCCGATATTAGATAAATAGATGAAGTTACGAGATCCTCTCCCAATTCACTCGCAAACAAGTATAAGAACCAAGAATGAATAAACCTTGAATAGAAAAGTGCAAACTCTTATTACCTAAACAAAAACCAATAGTTTCTCACAACCATAAAACACAATAACCATAGCCAAATAGATTTAGTTCATGGCTAGGTTCCAAAGAAACACAAGATAAATAATCCCTAGCATGAACCCAATCGAACAAGAAAGAAAAGGATGAAGAAGGAGGCTTGTCGAAATCCTCCTTGCCCTTGATGCTTGTCGAAAATTCTCTCATCTTGCCCTCCTTGGACTTGTCGAAATTCCCCTCTCTTCCTCTTTATCGAATTGTCGAAATCTCCTTCTTATTTATAGGGCTAGGCCAAAGTCCTTCTTTGAGGAGGAAGTTAAGATGGAATTAAATTATCTTTTAAAGAATATAATTCTTTATTATAATTGTATTCCTACTAGAACTTCTCCTATCTTCTTGGAATTTAATTCTTCTTTAATCTCTGCATGGAAATCAAATTCCTTTGGGTTTGGGCTTTGCTCCACGTCATCTTGGGCTTGTCTAGTCATCAATTTCGACTACCATATCACCTTTGCTCTTGTCGACAATTGCCGTGGCAACTGGCTCGGCGTCTCCTTCATGCATTGCACTGGCAACTAGCTCGGCATATCCTTCATGTATTGCCCTGGCAACTAGCTCGGCATATCCTTCATGTATTGCCCTGGAAACTAGCTCTAGCCTTGCTTTGGCAAGTGATCCTACACATACACACAAAACACACCAAAGCAACATCTTTTCCCACAAAAACTACCAAGTTATGTAATCAAGCTCAACGATGGAAGGAAACATGGATTCATGCATGAATAGCTAATTATGCAACTAATATGAGCCTAAGTCTAACAATAATATGAGTAAAAAGGGTAAGAAAAATAGTACTTTTGAACACTTATCACACCCCCAAACTCGAACTATTGCTTGTCCTCAAGCAATGCAAACTCATAATTACCTGCCAAGACTTGAATTTTCACAAACTTAGCTTTGAACTTGATTTCAATTCTCTGAACCGGGGCACAAAGTATGATTGGCTTTTTATTTTTCGAAAAACTTAGAAATTACTCGGAATCAAACTATAATGCTTGTGAGTGTGTGCGGAGTTGTGTGCAAGTTGATTTTTCGGATTCTATGCAAACAATAGGTTTTCAAATTCTTTATTGGATTCTTTTTAACATGTTTTAACTAGAGCCAGTTTTGGGCACCTCTAGTGTTTTGTTTTTAGTTTTCTTAAGTTAATTTATTTGACTAGAGCTGGTTTCGGGCACCTCTAGCGATCAATTTTTTTTAACACATACTAGAACCAGTTTCAGGCACCTCTAGTGTTTTTTTAGCACATGCTAGAGCCAATTTCGGGCACCTCTAGCATTCATCCAATTTTTATTCTAATCCCCCAATTTGTTAATTATCGACCTAAGTTCACTAGAATTCCTTAAATCAATCAAACCACAACAGTGTTTCATCAAAATTAGCATCATAGTAAAATTCTAAGTTTTTCCATGGTTATCCTAGAATAAAAATTCTATCAATTAAGTGCATTGGCAAAGTCATCATCAGATATTCATCAAATCTAAGCAATTCTTGTTCCAACTAAAGGTATGGCAAGCAATTTATGTATCCTAAATGTAATACTTAAGATGAATATAACTAAACATGGTAACTACTAATAACAATCCCCCCCAAACTCGAGTGAGGCATTGTCCTCAATGCATGCTTTAAAGAAAAATAAAACTAACGAAAAATAAAATGCATACGAGGACTTACTCCGAGAGTTCATCATCGTAGATGATTAGTTTCCTTTTTCTCGGTGTCTTGATTCTCTTGCTTGAACGCGATGGTTGTTTTCTTAGGAGTTGATTCGGGCATAGGTGTTTTACCTTTGGCTTTTGCAGTGGTTGCCGGGATGTTTTTAGCTTTGGTTGTTGTGGCATCTTCAGGGTTGGTTGTCGTGGCGTCAGCTTGTGCAAGCACGATGTAGGTTGCCGCGGCACATCTTTTGTGGAAAAGAAAACCTGGAAACTAAAGATAATGAAGAAAAATAAAATATCTCCTAAAAATAAAAATAAAAAAGAAAAAGAAAAAGAAAATATTGAAAGGAGAGCATGCTCATGCATCTCCTAAGTTGACCACTTCTTTGTTACGTTCCACATGGGCACCATTGTAGTGCTTCAATCTTTGTCCATTAACTTTGAATTCATGGTTGTCAGAGATGAACTTGATTATCACGGCACCATGGGAGAATGGTTTGACGACTTCGAATGGTCCCGACCATCTTGATTTCAGCTTTCCCGGGAAAAGTTTTAGCCGAGAATTGAATAAGAGAACTAGTTGCCCTGGCGTGAATTGTCGTGGCAATAGTTTCTTGTCATGCCATCGCTTTGTTTTCTCCTTGTAGATTCGTGCATTGTTATAGGTGAGTTCACAGAATTCTTCTATCTCATTGAGGTCCAACAAACGCTTTTGTCCGGCACTTTCCCAATCCATATTCACGGTCTTGATTGCCCAATATGCCTTGTGTTCGATTTCCACCGGTAGATGACATGTTTTGCCATAGACAAGTCGGAAGGGGGACATACCTAAGGGTGTTTTGAATGCAGTGCGATATGCCCAAAGTGCGTCATCTAGTCTTAATGACCAATCCTTCCTAGAAGGATTTACAACTTTCTCGAGTATACCCTTCAATTCCCGGTTGGAAATTTCTGCTTACCCGTTGGTTTGTGGGTGATATGCCGTGGCGATCTTGTGTGATATGCCGAAGCGTTGCACCATCTTGGCAATTAGTCTGTTGTCAAAATGCTTGGCTTCGTCACTGATAATTGCTCTTGGCATCCCAAACCGTGTAAATATGTTTTTCTACAAGAATCGTTGCACGGTCTTGGAATCGTTGTTGGGAACTGCAGCTGCCTCAACCCATTTAGACATGTAGTCGACGGAAAGTAAGATGTAGAGGTTGCCGAATGAAGATGGGAAAGGTCCCATAAAATTGATCCCCCACACATCGAACAATTCCACCTTGATGATGTTCTGGAGCGGCATCTTATGTCGTCTAGAGATATTGCCCGTCCTCTGGCAACGATCACATTGCTTGTAAAAGTCTTGGGCATTTTTGTACGATGTTGGCCAATACAAATCGGATTGCAAAACTTTGGCCGCGGTACGAGTTCCTCCAAAATGTCCTCCATAGGGTGAAGAATGGCATTTCCGGAGTACATTCTGTTGCTCTTCTTCAGGGACACATCGGCGTATAACCTGATCTGCACATTGTTTAAACAAAAGAGGCTCATCCCAAAAGTAATGCTTAGCATCATGGCGGAACCACTTCTTCCCTTGGTGAGTAATGCCATAAGGTAAAATACCACAAGCAAGGAAATTAACTAAATTCGCGTACCAGGGTATTGCCGAGGCATGTGCTGCCGCGGCGACTGCTCCAAAAATTGCCGAGGCGTGCGCGTCAAAGGCTGCTGCGGCGTCGAGAGTTGCCGAGGCGTGTGCGTCCATGGTTGCCGAGGCGTCGAGGGTTGCCGAGGCATGCGCGTCCATGGTTGCCGAGGCAACTAAAAGTTGTTCATCCGGGAATGCATCGCATATCTCTAGATCCACGTCCTCCTCCCCGTTGCATTCTAAACATGATAAGTGGTCGGCCACTTGATTTTTTGTTCCTTTCTTGTCTTTAATTTCAATATCAAATTCTTGTAAAAGTAATATCCAACGAATCAAACGAGGTTTAGCATCCTTTTTAGCAAATCAGCATTTGATTGCCGAATGGTCCGTATGAACAATTACCTTTGTACCAATCAAATAGGATCGGAACTTGTCAAACGCGAAAACTACGGCTAGTAACTCTTTCTCTGTTGTTGTGTAATTCACTTGAGCACTATTAAGAGTTTTACTAGCGTAGTATATCACATGGAAGGTTTTACCTGTGCGTTGGCCTAGGACTGCTCCTACCGCGAAATCACTTGCATCACACATGAGTTCAAAAGGTAGCGTCCAATCTGGTGGAACGACAATGGATGCCGAGGCAAGCTTTTCCTTTAGGGTTTCGAATGCTTGGGTGCAAGAATCATCAAAATCGAAGACTTTATCCTGTTCAAGCAAATTGCACAAGGGTTTAGTGATTTTAGAAAAATTATGAATGAACCTCTTGTAATCCAGTGGTTCAAAGTATGTACCTGGTCGATTGACTAGCTAATTTGCCTCTTCTTGTTGTTCTTCATCGGCCGGTTCTTCATACTCCTCAGGTTCCTCTTGATCGGCAATGTAGTTACCCGGGCAACTAAATTCCTCGTCGAAGTTAAGCTCTGTCGTGGCATGAAGAAGTTGGCATTCTTCTGGATCATCGGCATGCCTTAGTGTTTGGAACACATTTAGTTTAACTTGATGGTCATTCACCCTCATTGTGAGTTCTCCTTTTTCAACATCGATCAAGGTTCTCCCTGTTGCTAGGAATGGTCTCCCGAGAATGATGGGTGCATGCTCATCTGCTTCACAATCCAAAATAATAAAGTCAGCGGGAAAAATAAATTTATCAACTTTTACCAGTATGTCCTCGATTTTTCCCTCTGGATGCACATAGGATCTATCGGCTAGCTGCAGCATAACTGTTGTAGGTTTTGCCTTCCCGATTCCTAGTTTCTGGAAAACTGATTTAGGCATCAAGTTTATGCTAGCCCCAAGGTCGCATAATGCTTTCCCGACATAGGGGTTTCCAATGGAACATGGTATTGTGAAACTTCTGGGATCCTTCAACTTGGGTGGCATACGATTGTTCAACATTTCCATGCATCCCACTGTTGCGGCAACTGTTTCAAACTCTCCTAGCCTTGTTCTCTTGGACACAATGTCTTTAAGAAACTTGGCATAGTTTGGCATTTGTTGAATTGCTTCCACCAATGGCAAGTTGATGTGGACTTTCTTTAGGATATCAATAAACTCCTTGAATTGATACTCTTACTTTTGTCGCTTCAACCTTTGTAGGAATGGTGGTGGAAGTCGGATATCTTCGATTCTTTCATTGGTTTGAAATCTTATTGACGGTATTGCCGGGACATCTGGAGTTGCCGAGGCGGTATCACTTGGGGTTGTCGAGGCGTGCTTATCCCAAGTTGCCGAGGCATCTTTATCGTCGGTTGCCGAGGCATGCTTATTGCCGGTTGCTGCGGCAATTCTTGGTTCAGCATCTAAGGCTTTGCCGCTAGGTTCGTCTTGATCTTTTTGTGGAGTTTTGTTTGATGAGCGGGTTTGAGCCTCTCTAAGTTGTTGGCCACTTCTAGTGGTGATCGCCTTACATTGCTCATGGCCAGTTCCTTTTGCGACTTCAGTATCGCTAGGTAAACCTCCTTGCGGTCTACTATTCAGATTTTGAGCAAACTGTCCGACTTGATTTTCCAATGATTTGATTGCTGCCTCTTGGTTTTCCAATCTCATCTCGGTCCTGTTAATAAAAGCATCAGTTCTTTTTATGAAATTACTATTCTCAGCCATATAAGATTCAGTTTTCATCATAAAAGCATTTAGAGAATTTTCCAAAGAACTAGATGTTGTCGGTTGTTGTTGCGGCATCTGTTACCGTGGCATATTCTGCTGGAATCCTGATGCTTGTGCATTCTGATTGTTCTGGTTTAGAGCATTGTTGGGATTACTCTATGAAAAATTTGGGTGCTTTTCCAAGCAGGATTGTATGTATTGGACATCACGTTGTTGTTCCGATTGTAATTCCCCACATAGAAGCTGGATTCTGGATTCTGCATACATTCAGAAGAATTATGGTTATCACCACATAACTCACAAAAAGAATCCATTACCTTGACTTCATGTGTGTTGTTTGGTTTTTGCATGTTCTGGACCATCTTGGTTAGAGTGGCCAATTGTGCCGAAATTGAATCTGATGATCCTAGTTCATGTATTGTGGCTTGGCGTCTAACTCATCTTATAGTAGATGGGAATTGATAATCATTCTTGGCCAGCCTATTTAAAATTTGCATTGCTTTCTCCGGTGACTTATCTAGGAGTATGTTGTTTGCCGAGGCATCTAACATCATCCTTGTTGGTGTATTCACGGTGTTGTAAAACATTGTTACTTGAGTCCACACCGGGAATCCGTGTAGGGGGCATTTGTGTAGAAGTTATCTATATCGCTCCCAAGCTTCATACATGGATTCATCATCTGCCTGCCGAAAAGAAGTAATGTCGTTACGAAGCTTATCAGTCAAATTTGTAGGATTAAATCTAGCAAGGAAATCACGACAAAGATCAGTCCAAGATGCTATTGATCCGGCAGGAATGCTATTCAACCATGCTTTCGCCCTATCCCTCAGTGAATAGGGGAATAATCTTAATCGTAAGACATCGGGGGTGACTCCGTGTATTTTGAATGAGTTGCAAATCTTGAGGAAAGATTTCAGATGTTGCCGTGCATCTTCAGTTGCTGAGCCGCCAAATTGACCAATTGTGTTGATCATATTAAACATTACCGGTTTTAACTCAAAGTGGTCGGCTTCAATTTCAGATGCGACAACTCATAGATTAAGTCCATCAAGATCTTCTTCAAGATAGTCTCGAATAGTTCTGTTTCGTGCAAGAATCACTCCTCCTCCTGCTAGAACATCTTGATTCATATTGCCGTCTTGATTAGCCATTGCTACTCTTATCCTTCGTCTAAGCCTTTGTAAGGTTCGTTCGATTTCTGGATCAAAGGGATATTCTGGTGTAGTCGGTCTCGCCCTGGTCATATACCAATGCAAAACCAAAGTTTGTTAGCCCTTTGAATCTTAAACAAGAAAAGTAAAAAGAAAGTGCAAGAAAATAAAAACAAAGTCGTTATTGCCAATCCCCGGCAACAGCGCCAAAAACTTGTTGCGCGTAATAAGTGCTACGCAATTGTGCAAGTATACACGTTGCAAGTTATAGTATAAAAGATACGTCTCCACAGGGATTGGTGCCACTTCAAGAATCTAGTCTCTTGCACTGTAAAAAGTAAAAACACAAATAAAGGATTATAGGAGTTTAACTAATAACTAAACTAGAAAGCAATAAAGTAAAAGAAAAGATGAATTCAAATGAGAGAGAGATAGGCCAGGTTATCATGAGTTGAGGTGTGATAGCCAATTGGATTGTCTTGGTAAAAGAGTGCACGGGCAACTCAGTTGTCATGGCAACTTGCACAACGGGGTTGCCTTGGCAACTAATCGATGGTTGCCTGGGCAACTTCTTGGGCGTCTGGGCAGCAACCTTCAAGGTTCGACAGAGCGTTCTTCAATGGTTTCTTCTTATCCCTAAGTCGAAACTCTAGCTACTTGTGCATGCCTTGATAATACATCCCTGCGTGAATCAAGGGTGAACAACAACCAATCTTGCGCTCCTCTTAGCCTGTGAAATCCTTAACTTATTCCTAAGCCGGATTAATCTTCACCATCAATAGATTGAATAAAGATCATATTCATTCGTTTCTTGAATCTAACTCTCCCGATATTAGATAAATAGATGAAGTTACGAGATCCTCTCCCAATTCACTCACAAACAAGTATAAGAACCAAGAATGAATAAACCTTGAATAGAAAAGTGCAAACTCTTATTACCTAAACAAAAACCAATAGTTTCTCACAACCACAAAACACAATAACCATAGCCAAATAGATTTAGTTCATGGCTAGGTTCCAAAGAAACACAAGATAAATAATCCCTAGCATGAACCCAATCGAACAAGAAAGAAAAGGATGAAGAAGGAGGCTTGTCGAAATCCTCCTTGCCCTTGATGCTTGTCGAAAATTCTCTCCTCTTGCCCTCCTTGGACTTGTCGAAATTCCCCTCTCTTCCTCTCTATCGAATTGTCGAAATCTCCTTCTTATTTATAGGGCTAGGCCAAAGTCCTTCTTTGAGGAGAAAGTTAAGTTGGAATTAAATTATCTTTAAAGAATATAATTCTTTATTATAATTGTATTCCTACTAGAACTTCTCCTATCTTCTTGGAATTTAATTCTTCTTTAATCTCTGCATGGAAATCAAATTCCTTTGGGCTTGGGCTTTACTCCACGTCATCTTGGGCTTGTCTAGTCATCAATTTCGACTACCATATCACCTTTGCTCTTGTCGACAATTGCCATGGCAACTGGCTCGGCGTCTCCTTCATGCATTGCCCTGGCAACTAGCTCGGCATATCCTTCATGTATTGCCCTGGCAACTAGCTCGACATATCCTTCATGTATTGCCCTGGCAACTAGCTCTAGCCTTGCTTTGGCAAGTGATCCAGCACATACACACAAAACACACCAAAGTAGCATCTTTTCCCACAAAAACTACCAAGTTATGTAATCAAGCTCAACGATGGAAGGAAACATGGATTCATACATGAATAGCTAATTATGCAACTAATAAGAGCCTAAGTATAACAATAATATGAGTAAAAAGGGTAAGAAAAATAGTACTTTTGAACACTTATCACTTACTTTGATAGGTTTTGTTGTAGTGACTTAGTTTTGTCATAGATAGGAGATAGGGTTGATCTTCAGGGTAGGTTGAAGAAGACAAATATTGATATTATATTTGTGGGCATTTTGAGTGTGGGAATTGTTTTAGAAGGTTGAAGAAGACAAAGGAATTTTATGGTGTACTAATATTGCTTGGGAATTGTTTTAGAAGGTTGAAGAAGACAAATGGTAGATCATTTTGACTAATGCACTATTTTTTGGCTTTAAGTGTCAGTTAACTCGCAAAAAGTGGCATTTCCATAAAATACGACGAGTATCGAACGTTTGCAAATACAGTCTCAAACTTATTACGTGAAACCTCAAATGTAACATGTTTTCCTAATGATTTCAATTTAAGTTTTTCTTTACAAGTTTGCAAACTCGCATCCATAGTTTGGAAACTTTTTTTAAAATTTTTTGCTTTCAGCGATAAATGTTCAAAGTAATAATATTAAGCGTGCCATAATTGTTAAATGCATGAGTTTTCATAACACGACTAGTATCGAATGTTTACATAGATAGTTCAAAATGACTATACAAAAAAATTGACTTATGTACAATTAGTGCGGGTGAAGACTGTACAACAAAATTTTTTCAAAAAACTGGACGATGCCAGATCCCTTCTACTCAGCATGAACCAAGATTGACCACTCACTTTTTGAACATCAACCCAAACCTGCTTGCATGCAATATATAACCTCAATTATTTAGGAATGAACTTATTTAGTTGTCACTAATATTTCTTAAAATTTAAACTTATCATCCATCAAGATGGGACCAATGATCATTTCTCACAAAAAGTTCTTCAACGGTTACAAATCGAAGCAAAATATGTTGTCAATCCAAGCGCAAATGGGGACCAAGTCTCAGTAACATCACTCTTATTAGAAATTTAGCAAACCCAATTTTGTTAGACCAGAATAGAAACCAATAACTATGATTGAAAATCGAATTATTATGATGTAATTGTGAAAAGATAATGGTTTAGAAATAAACCTGACTCTCCACTGATCTCTTCTTCATTCCACTCCGACCACCGCTTTGGGTCTCCGCCCATCCCAACATGGGTGAACCATCACCAACCCCCATTAACCTCCTCCTTAATGGTGACTTTGTAGAAAACCTATGCTTTAGGTCCTTTTACTTAGCCATATTGCATGTGTTCGAGCCCATATAGTTGCATTTAGGATTAGTTTGCTTATAGTTATAGAGTTCATGCTTGAGCCTAATGTCTATACATATTGATGTTATTAATAGGGAAGGTAGAGTGATTTTAGTGGTGCTTGTGCATGAAGCAATTGAGTGGAATGAAGTAGTAGAGTGCCAGGAGCATTGGAGCTACAATCTCTCGTGATGGACTTGATGCCAGACCGGAGCTGGAGATGAATCTTTGACCCTTTGATGGCTCATTAACGCATGGACCCCTCTCATTTATAGTCTTATTGAATGACGCGGAAAACTAGATTCTTATTAAAGGATCACGTGGACTTTAGGGTTTCTCAACCCTAGCTTAGCCGCCTCTATATAAAGACAATTTGGGCAACAATTTACACAAGCTTTATCCAAGGAAACAACCCTTTATCTTCAGCAATCGGAGAACCACCATCGTTGAAGGTCAAGAGAAGTCTCCAAGCAACAAAAGCTATCGAGAGAGGCTTTAGGAGTTTGGAGCGCTGTAGCATCAATTCAAGGGCACGAAGAAGGGATCCTAGGATGCTTGGATTTTCTTTCTATCTTACTTTATAAGCTACCATGACTTATACTGTTATTATTATGGATGTTATTTACTCATGCATGAACTAAATATTTTTTGTTAGGTTTATTGTTTAAGATACTTTGATTTATTATTATTAAATGTTATAACATCTATTTCTTATCTATTATGTTCATTGAACTCAATTCTTAATCTTGTAAGAGCCATTGAGAGAGGCCTTTGATTATTAAATTGTGACGTAATATCGAGAGTTAAGTTAGACCGTATGAACAGTGGAGTTTAAGCTGTTAACTTGAGTTCTAATCTAGCTTAGACATAAGTTTAGGGTTTCAATTACTAATAAGCGGAACTTATATAGATAATAAGTTGCTAGGGTTAACGCGGACATGTATTGCCATAGCATCCTTATCAACTTCTAACTAGATATAGTTTTGGAGTTCATACGAAAATCCTGTCGAGTAGATAAGTGTTGTCTCATTGCTATAGCATTCAAATAGTAGTTAGCATTGTACTTAGCAATAAACCTAGCATCCATTCTCATTAGAATCTTCGCTACAGCATCTGTTCATTCTTTGATAATTGCTTCTCTTTATTTTTCCTTCCTATCACATTTAGTTTATAGTTTTTATCATCACACATCATTATTTCGTTAACTGTTATGTGCAATCACTTTGAGTTTATCACTCCAATCCATGTGAATTGGACATTCTACTTATCACTTTATTACTTGAGCGACGGGTATACTTGTTCTAAATTGTGCATCATTATTCTACTCGTCACTTAACCCCCGTCTCCTTCAGCTTGTTCGGTGTCTGATACTTTCGGCATCAACAAAATGTATCCAATACTTTTCTATTTTATATTACGACATTTTTAGTTCGTTTAATTTTGACTTTATTGAACCCACTTGATACGAAATTTAGATTCGCCATTGATTGGATACTGGCCTAAAATTTAATGGAATTAAAGAAAATTTTATCATTTAGGGCCACTGCTACTGGCAACCTCTTTGTGTCGCCCCTGTTCATTGAAATGAGTTGTGAATAGGGAAAGGTATATATTGGGCTGCGTTCCTCTAAAATATTTTGGTATAATAGTGTTTTAGGTTATTTTAATTTAGATATTATTTAAATAAGATATTTATTTATTTAATTTTGGATTTAAGAGTTTATTAGACTTTGTTTCTCCTAAAACTTGATTTTAACTCTTTGTCTCTGGTTGTAAATATTGATTGCATGTGCCGAACGCTAATGGGCGATTAACAAGTGATGATGAGCCATGAATGGGAGTGGGAAGGAGGTGATGCTCTTCGGCGATAAACCCATAATCTTTGGAAATTTGGAATATAAGATGATTGACGATGTGCTTTACTGAAACGTAAAGTAACCGGGTTTGAGAGAGTCTAATTAATTGAATAATAATAATACTCCTAATAATTTGAATATTATTTTATTCATCATCAAACCCTACTAACATTAGCTTCTAATTTCAACCACAAAATGATGTAGCTTTTGAATTTGACAAAGAAACCAGTTAAAGAATGTGCGATTTTTCAAACTGTTATTATTATTTTAAATTCTTCAATAAAAATTCTTTTGTGTACTTGATCAAGTAGTGAAGGACTGAAGTACGTGGGTGTGGGAGGCCCCAATTTTTTTTTACTTTTATTATATATAAAAAATTTTAAAAATTATTTAATTATAAATTGTTTCCAAATTTTGAAATACTTATGTTTGTCTTCTAACCTCCAATCATAACTTCGTCCCTCCAAGTAGTTCTATCATTCACCTTTTGACTTAAGCAAGTAAGAGAAAGAAAGTGCAATCTCGAAAATTTTACATTTTT
Source organism: Hibiscus mutabilis (assembly GCA_019671005.1). NCBI lineage: Eukaryota > Viridiplantae > Streptophyta > Magnoliopsida > Malvales > Malvaceae > Hibiscus > Hibiscus mutabilis. The sequence goes on along the minus strand of CM033741.1, from coordinate 25,108,625 downwards.
ATTGATACATTATAATTTAAGGGTAAAATTACCTGTGTAATCATCTAACTATAGAGTATGTCCAATTTTTAATCACCTAATTAGAAAATGAACAAATACAACATCGAACTTTTAAAGTGGTTTTAATTAAGCCACTGGCCGTAAATATTAGTGAAATGATCACATAACACTTAACGAAAATTGGTATAATTACACATTTAATCTTTTATATTTACGCATACAATCAATTCAGTCCTAATTTGTGTTTCTTACCGCACAGAAAAATAACCCAAGCAATCAATTGCCTTAGGAAATCCCAACCTAAAGGAATCTGATACTTTGCTAGTCAGGTTTCCATGGCAACAATTCAGAAATCTGAGAAAAACCAATTCGTTGTGTAAAGATGTAGCAATTTTAGAAAATTAAGAACCGGGAGTCAACTTCGAGATCAAACTAATCTAACCCATAACTAAGCCTCGAATTACCTTTGGATCTAGCTATCCAACAGCACATCTAAAATTTGGATGTTTACAAATCACTCAAAGCAGTTGTAAGAATTTCTCCAAAAAAAGAACCCCAGATCATAACTCGAGAGAAAAATAGGCGATATCCTCACAAAGGGTAAATACGATGAATCTCTGTGCTCTGTTTATGCCTCTTTTTTTAGTATTTTTTTCCAAGGGAAATAGAGAGAGAAATGAGGGACGAATCCACAAAGGTAAAAACTTAGGAAAGCTGTTCTTAGTTCTTTGTTGCTAATGGTTATGTGGATGGCCACCGGCGATTACAGGTAATCCAGTGGACAAAGATGGCGTTTGTGACTTTTAATAATTGGCGGGAACTCTTGGTTGACCGGTTTGAATCCTATCAATTTCTTTGTTCTCTTTAATTTTCACCGATAGATTAACCTTTTAATAAAACATGTTGCAAAATAATATCAATTGTTACGGCTTAGCCCGGTGGCTGTGGTGCTAGCCCTCCACTTTGTTGGTTGTGGATTCAATTTTTTTAGGGAATAAGGTCTCGCTTTTATTTGCTTGCTTTGGTTTCGTGAGCAGACAAGTTCATTGATTAGTTAAATCTATTAAATTAAAAATAATATAATTAAGAGAAAGGACGGGACATGTGTCATCATCTGATTGGATTATTAAATTTATTTTTATATTAAAATTAGGATTAAATTAATTATATGTGTAAATATGAAGGATTGAATGTGTAACTATATCAATTTTCGTTAACTGTCACATCATGATTTTCGTTAAAATTGACGGACGGATGCTTGATTAGGACCACTTTAAAAGTTCGATGGTGTGGTTGTCTATTATTTTAATTGAATGGTCAAAATAAGACAAACCACATAGTTCGGTGGCTACACATGTAGTTTACCCATAAATTAAAGAAATATTTCAATCGTGACTATAACCTTAAATCTTAAAATGTCAACATAAAATTTTAACTACTCTTTTAAATTGTTGATCAATTAATTAAACAAAGTTTATAAGAGACCCTTAAATTTATTATTTTATTCTTATAATTTTCGTGCATTCAAATAAATACTTCGAACTATTAATTCGTACATAAATAAACACTCGATATAAATCAACCTTTAAAGGGTTACTCAAACATACAAATAAAAATTTATATATATTAAGAATATACTAAGATTTATATAAATAAAACTATTAGATTTTAGAATTTTTTTAACATTATAGCTTTTAAATTATAGGCTTAACAGTTAAAAAAATACTAAATCATATTTTTTGTTATATAGGTGCCTAAATTATATTTTGAGCCAAATATGTACCTAATGTTTTCTTCCGTTGCCCATTTAAGGTTTTATCATGATGAACGTTATTTTTTTTTGTTATCCAATGAAATACAAACACGTGGCATGGTTTCTCATTTTCTAGAATTAAAATCCGAAAACGAGACAAATAAAAAAATAAAAGTATTAATTAGCCCAACAATCTTTAATTTCTCTAAAACCCCTAAACCTTAACCCTAAATCCATAAATCCCTCCACTCTAACCATCGATTCAACCACCACCGGCCACCATTATGTTCATCGGACCCCACTACTGAAAACCTCATCACTTGTACCATCGACTGTACCATCGACAAACACCCCTGATTGGGTTTTCACTGACAGATAGAGGGTGGATGATATCGAACGGTAAGGTACACGACGTTTTGGGTGGTGAGTAGTGAACCATCCACTTGTGGGGATGTCGGACAGTGAGGGAGTGATTTGGGGGTTTGATTGAAAGAAATTAAAACTTTGAGATTTTTAAAGAAATTTAGAAATTAATATATATATATATATAAACAAGCCATGTGTCATGTTCTGATTGGATGATGAAATTTTTGTAATGGTCGGTGACGAAAAAACTTTAAATGGGTCACATAAGAAAGAATAAAACGTTAAGTACCTATTTGACTCAAAATATAGTTCGTGCACCTATATAAAAAAAGATATAATTTGAATATTTATTTGACTGTTAATCCTAAATTAAAATTAAAAAAAAAGCTGATTAGAGTGCCTAATTCTTGACGTGTTTACCGATCTCTAATTAATACTCATTGTCCAGTACAAATTTCCAATAAGATTCGGTATGTGTCTCGTCACATATGCAATGTCTAATGTCATACCGCTTTAATGATTCTAAACCTAACTAATGCATGTAATGCAATTCGTTTTCTATTATTTTCATTAACCATTTGCGCCAAACACTAAATTTTTTACAGCCCCACTGTTTACTCCAGCCGTCAACGACGACGAGTTTAATGTCGTTCGTCGTGACATGTGGTCGTCGAACCCCCTTCATATTTAACTTCTCTCCATCGTCGATTTACACCCTCATTTGCCCTCTGTCATCTTCTTTCCTCCATCTCCTTTTTGTCTTTATTCCATCATCTATTCGTTGCCTCCCTCTAACTCTGTAATTTCAATGATTTCTTCTCGACCTCACATAGAAACTCCGATGTCATTGTGTCGTATTACAAATACTGGGTAGGAGATTGATTTAAGTGGTAACATCACCTACTCGGTTTAGAAGAAAATCAGATCGGAAGTGCTATCAGTAAACAATTATCCAATTAAGACAATCGATCAATCATAAGACAAACAATTTAACTATGCATCGAGGAGGTTATCATTAGGCTCTTTTGTTATCATTTAGCCTTTTTTGCTATCATTAGGCATGTTATATGTAAATGTTTTAAGGGTCGTACCCATCGAGGAGGTTAGCCAAGATGTAGTATCCAAATTTATTACTCCAAATTAATAGGTATTTCCTTAAAGTTCAGGGTATGTTGTTATGCAATAAAATATTAGTGTCTTTTTTAAAGTTCAACTCTTATTTATATTTATCATTTCATGACATCATTGCATTCTTTTGTGCGTGTACATTTTGATTTTTTTTTGGCTTTTATAAAATAATAGACAATGTCCTTTTATTAGAGTAATAAATCGGGTACTATCCAAACTTACTGGAATATGACTGTAATATTCCAAATTTTTAGCTCGTGACAAAAATGTAAATTTTACAAGTTTTAGGGTTAAAGTATAAAGTTTGGAAAAGTTTGGGGACTAAATTGTAAATTTCCCCAATAAGTAATTTTATTTAGTATAAGAGTGAATCGGATCGAAATAAGTACCTTGATGTCGGTTTTAAGAATTAAGATGCAGTAAAAGGTACTGAATTTGGATCGAATAAAATTATTAAGCGTGCTCAGGCCAGAGAAATATTAGGATGGGTGACCTCCGGGTAGGTCCCATAAAAGTATTTCTGATCGATATTTTGGACTCAGTAAGAGTAGATAAAATTTGTATGGATTATCGATAAAGGAATTCTAAGAGAAATTTTATTCTATGAAGATTTTCGATAATTATCGGAATAATAGACTGAGTTAGGAAAATTCAGTCTAAGTCCTTGGAAAAGGAAGTTTTATGGGATAATAGAGTTTATTTCCTGAATATGGAAATATAGAATTTTCGGAATAAATCCAATAGCTCATAAAAGGTAAAATCGCAGTAGAAGTATTTTATGAATATTAGGAAATCAGATCGAACTGGAATTTCAGAGGCTGATCCAAAATCCATGGAAAAGTCATAAAATACTATTTTATAAATATTTTATTATAGTTGGTTGGATTCCAACTAGATTTAGTTGAATTTTTACAAGAATGGCAAACTAGTAAATAAAAACTAGTTGGAGGGCAAATTGGTCATTTTTCCCAATGACATTCTTGAAATATTTGAAAAGTTATAAGGGTAATTTTGGGAAGAGAAATGGGAGATTTAATCTTGGCCCTTGATAGATGATAAGATTAATCTCAACCGTTAGATTTTAATGGCAAAATTGTAATTTTACTATTAAATGAATTTAATATTCATTTAATAGTCACATGTGTATAATAATAGTAAAAAGATCCAGCCAAAAACGTGAGATGCTAGGGAAAGAAAGAGAAAAAATTTTCAAGCTCGATTCAAGCCTCGAAACTCGATTTTCAGGTAATCTCTTCAACTACAAAGTTGTTCTACTCTTCAAGCTCTATCTTTTTATATCAATAATTCATGGAATCCATGCTTGATTGATGAGCATTTACATGAGAAAGAAATTAGGGTTTATGGATCAAATTGGGGCTTTTGAGATTTTATGATTCCATGATTGAATTCAAGTTGAAATCAAGCTAGTATGATGTTAAAATCATGATATTGAGTTGGGATTTAAGTTCTACATGTTTTGATTATTATGAAGATGATTAGGGTTTATGGATTCAAGTTTAATTTAGGGTTTGTGGTGTTGAATTAATGACTTAGTAAGCTTGATTTGCTGTTTGGAAGCAAGACCCTAAGTTAATTTGATAGGGACCAATTAAACAATCTTAAAAGTTAGAGGACCAAATCTGAATTTGTATGGAATTGGTGTGTATTTATGTTATTAAGGATGTTGGAGATGTGAAATTGATGTTAGAATGCTAAACCGATGTTAAATTGAATTAGTGACCATTTTGACAATTTGTCAATGTTAAGTGACCAATTCGGAAATGAGGTTTTGGATAAGGACTAAATCTGAATTTTAGTTGTATTGATGGAAGTAAGGTGGCAATGTTGAATTGAGGACTAATTTGCAAAGTTAAGAAATTAAGGTGGTAATGTTGAATTGAGGACTAATTTACAAAGTTAAGAAATTTGGATCCTTACCTTTGCATTATTTGTGACCATTCGATAAAGAAGGAAAATTATAGGGAACTATTATGAATAATTATTTGATGAAGAAGGTGATAAATTGGTGGTTTAAAGCAAATAATGGGACTAAATTGACAAGTAGAGAAGTAAGGAGAAGTTAGTATAAAAGTTGAAGTTAATTATGGAAGCTGTGTAGAAAACTGGATTATGACAGTAAGTTTGAAAATTCACCATAAATTCTAAACAAATAGTTAGATGTTGAATTTTATACCGATGTAAAGATTTGTTCGTCTAGTTTCGTTTCCAACAAACGGAAACTGATTTCGAGTTTCGAGTCAAAAGATATGAATTTTTAAGTGACGAAAGGTCAGAAAATAGAGCATCAGTCTGTTCTGAATTCCAGCATTGTAATTGCCATTGAAAATTTGCCATAAATTGTAAAAGTTGAATTTGGGATATTAATTTAAATCGTTGAAAAGCTTATTAAATCTAGTTTCTTTCAGAACAAACGGAATCGAATTCCGAGTTGTACATTGTTTTATAGAAATATTCCTTTGAAGGTAGTGCAATCTGCCAAAAAATATGAATTGATACATTTTGTATCTAAGGTTAATTAGTAAGCTTGAAAAGGGTTAATGGAAGTTCTAAATGGTTATTAAGGACCAAAATGAGTTTTGGACAGTATAAGGAAGGAAAGAGGAAATTTTATATTCGAATGATTAGATTTGATAGCATGTTTGAGAAATTGTTAGATTTGAATCTAACAAATGTAGTTTACATTCATGTGATTAATGAAGTTTGGATCTGAATCAAAAGAAGGTTCGAGGTACTATGAAAGAAATGATCGAATAGAGCTTAGTGAGGCAAGCTAATAAATGGCCCAGGTGAGTGCATATTATGCTTTCATACTATATCTATTTATGGTAAAGAAAAGCAAAGTAAGATTGCCTACATGTTTATAATATGAATAATGATACATTATCATTATAAGGTAATCCAATTTAAATATGGATTTATTTAATAAAATATAAATTTCCTTAATGTGGTCATAGATAATATGTTAAAGTTAAGGTATATGATGTTATAATTATATGCCCAAATTATATGAATGAGAGACTTGGTACAAATGGCAGTATAGTAGTACTTCGGTACTTTTGTTTACACTTCGGTATTTTGATGTTCATTACCATGTGTGCCAATTCTCTATGTTATAAGTTGGGCTATAATATAAATGAATTGATTAATTCAGATTAATAAGCTTGAAAAGATTAAAAAGGCAAAAGAAAGAAATTGGTACAAATAAGAGTATGAACTGCTCTATTATGTTTGTATATGGCCAAGTTATTATCATATATTGATGATAATATGTATATCATTTATAGAATGATATTTTACAAGTTAATGATAAGTTACAGATGATGAGCTATATGCTATATGCAGAATGATATATTAAAAATGTAATGATATTGAATTATTGCCCAAGTATATTATAGAGAGTTACAGTATAGTGGCATGTTATTAGAGGTCTAGCAGTCTGGGACTGCGTGTAGCTACACATCGATCTTCGAATCTATATGTTTACCGACACTTATATGTCTATATGATGCCGACACTTATGTGTCTATATGATATCAACACTCATGTGTCTATATGATGTCGACACTCATATGTCTATATGATATCGACACTCATGTGTCTATATGATGTCGACACTTATGTGTCTATATGTTTATCGTCACTTCGGTGACTAGTACTACACACTGATCTTCGGATCTATATGTTTACCGACACTTATGTATCTATATGATGCCGACACTCATGTGTCTATATGATGCCGACACTCGTGTGTCTATATGATATCGACACTCATGTGTCTATATGATGTCGACACTTATGTGTCTATATGTTTATCGTCACTTCGGTGACTAGTACTCTGGGAGTACCGATCTCGCATACTTGAGTTTCTCTCTATATAAAATTCTTGGGCTAAAGGTATAAAGAATTGGTATAAGTAATCTTAATATGATTCAAAATGGAAACAAGAGATTTATTGAGAATATTGAATTGACTTACCATGACTAACATATGTATATGAGATGTTGGTTTTTACAGGTTACATGACAAAGGAAAATTTTTTATATATGTTCGTACATGTGAGGCAACTTATGTTATTAGGCATGAAAATGGTAAGTAAGTTCAACTTAAAAGTTTAACATTAATGGTAAGTAGTGATATGATGTTAAAGGAATAGAACAAGCACATTGATTAGCTTGTAACATGATATATATATATATATATATATATGTTCATGCATTGAGATATAAATGACATATTATGATAAATGAACAAACAAGAAAATATTATGATATTAGCATATAGTAAGTTATCACTAATGCAACATAAAAGTTAATGCATTGGCATATATCATGCTATATAAATGTAGCCATAAAGTTTAATAAGTTTAAATTATTATTAATTTTGTTTACTGCCTCACTAAGTGAAAACTTAGCGTGTGTTTGATTCACACGTAGGTTAAGGTGGAGTACTTGAAGAGGAGTTGAGCATACTGATCAAGCTTCAATATGTAAAACACCAGTAAGATATTCTAGCTTATGCTAATCTCTAGTGGGCATGTAATTATTTAATTACTAGTAGAGTGTGATGCATGAAATTAAACTAAACGATAGAGAATTAATCAGTTTTGATGATGAAACATATACATACAAAAAAATATAAGGCATTAGTAATGTGACATCTCTGACTCGTAGTCAGTACGAGAAAGGGGTGTTACAATGACCCATTTATCGTTTGAAGTAGAATATGTTTTTAGTCGACACAAACACATTTATATCTCTATTTAGGCGTCAATTGCTCTGATAACCAAGAAAAATTATCTCCTTATTTGGATTTTAGACAATGTAATAGTTATTTTGAATTATTTCATCGAGATAATTCTATGAACTATAGAGATGTTTATATTACCAACTAATGCAAGTTATTGTAATGACCTAAATTTTGGGTTAGTTAAATGGGTCTCATATCCGGGTTTTGAATCTTTAAGTTGGTAATTAAAAATAAAAAGAATTATTTTTGGAATCTTGATTTATTTGAATCAGGGGCTAAATGAATAAGGAATTTAAAGTTAGGAGCCTAAGTGGGAACAAGGGGGAAGATAAGTGTTTAATAATTAATTTACTCTTTTTTTGGGAAGAGTGGTATTTGAATTAAAGGTGGGTGAAAAGTTGGAAAAGAATTTAAGATGGGATATATTTTTTGTGAAACGCCGGTACACCCATAGTGCAATGAAAAATTATCCAACGAATTTCACCAGTGATCCATGTACGAGGAACGAATCCAGGGTGAAAAGGGATGAAACGTTACCTCAATTAAATCTGATAACAGCAAGGGTGTAGGAGAATTCTATTCTTCCAACACAATATTGATTTCTAAGCCGCAACGATAACGCTCCGACCTCTACGTAGTTCACCAAGTTGAAACGAGCATATAAAACTCTCTAAACTATTTAGATGGTTTTTCCAAAAAGCATTAATGACTGCTAGATCTATCATGCCTTTATATAGCCTTTGTAATCTTAATTCAACTCATATTAGGATTTTAACATATATATTAATATATATAATCCTAATTTAACTTTAATTAAGATTTCAATATATATATTAAATATATATAATCTCAATTCAACTTAGTTAGGATTTCAATATATATATATATATTAAATATATATAATCCCAATTCAACTTAATTAGGATTTCAATATATATATATATATTAATACAAATTGAATTTTATTAATTATATATTAAAAGAGTTATAATTACAATAATTATTTTCTTTTAATATTTATCCAATAGTTAAATTATATATATCAAATATATATTAATTTAAATAAATTCATATACAAAACATTTGTACGTATATAATTCATTTAATATATGCTCATTTCAACCATGGGTGTGACTCTGTAGGTTCTTTATAATGTTAGTAGTAAATATTTGAACATTTCTAATATTACAAACAATGAGTGGCATCTAGCAATATGTCATTGTCACCTAAGTTACAAGAAATCATGATTCAACATAACCTCTTCGTGATTAACTATTTTTATGTATTACATCCTTTCTCCTTCTTATCTAGATTGGATACAAGTCCTGGAACAGTCACAATTCTATAGTCCATCTAATATTTCTTGAGATCTTGAGTAGACTATTATAAATGAATAACTATGATATCTCATATCAACTTATTCGAGCATGGTTATGCATTTTTAGTATCACTCAATCAAGTGGCCTACGATATTACTCCTTTATGTAGGAGGGACAAACCTTATATTGATCAACCATATTCTATTACATGGATTGTGACATATCCAATATAAGTCTTTATAGTGTAGTCAGTTACAACACACGTTTGATTGTATTAAAATATGTCACTCGCGATGGTGAAATAATGATGATCTCAAGTATGAGGATCATACTTGTAGTTATCACTATGAGCAATGTTGTGACTATCACATAATGATTCAAGAAACATGCTCATAGTAGGTCAGCTTAGTATGTCGTTCTCCAACACGTACTTATGTATTGATTTTGATATCTCCATGTCAATGACAACACTTTGTCATCAATCAACTACATATTAGTCTTAATACATTATTGTTGTTCATTCCCACAATAATACTTAACTAAGGACGTTTAAGAATAACCATATTATTCTAAGGATTTTATTGTAATTTGGTTTATTTATGAACGCGGAATAGTAACTGAAAATAATAATGGCAATGCTTATATATTAATAAACAAGGTAAAAACAAACGTCATTTACAATAATCTTATGATTGGTCTTTGGTCATACTCCAACAATCTCCCACTAGCACTAAGACCAATCACTCATGTATCTAATACGAAGTAACTTAGTGTGACTACCATGCTTTTGTTGCGTCAGAGGCTTTGTTAGTGGATCGATAATGTTATCATCTATTGGTACTCTACATATTTTCACATCTCCTTGATCTATGATTTCTCGAATGAGATGTAAGGCCTAAGTATGTGTTTGGATCGTTGGTGAGATATGGGTTCTTTTTCTTGTGCGATGGCTCCGTTGTTATCACAATGCAGATTTGTAGCATTCAATATGCTCAGCACAACTCCTAGTTTAGATATAAACTTCTTGATCCAAACACCCTCTTTTGTAGCATCACATGCTACAATATACTCAACTTCTATTGTAGAATTAGCAACGGTATCTAGCTTTGAACCTTTCAGCTTATAGCGCCTCCATTAAGGCAGAACACAAAACCCGATTGCGATCTTGAATCATCTTTATCGATTTGAAAGCTGGCATCAGTATAACCTTTTATACTTAGCTCTTCCTCAATTCCATATATAAGAAATGTATCTTTAATTATTCTTAAGTACTTAAAGATGTTTTTAACTATGGCCCAGTGACCTTCACCGGGATCTACCTGGTACGGACTTGTCATACTTAAAGTGTATGATATATCTGGATGAGTACATAGCATGGCATACATGATATATCTAATTGCTGAAGCATATGTAATCTTACTCATTCGCTCTATTTTCTTGAGGCGTTGAAAGAGACTTCTCCTTAGAGAGTGAAATACCATGTCTTATAGGTAGGAACCCCCTTTGGGATTCTTCCATACTGAATATTTTCAATACTTTATCTATGTATGTATTTTGACTCGGTCCTATGAGTATTCTTGATCTATCTCTATAGATCTTGACTCCTAATATGTATTTTGCCTCATCCAAATCTTTCATGGAAAAACATTTTCCTAACCAAGTTTTTTTACACACTATAAGGTAGGTATGTCATTTCCTATTATCAGTATGACGTCAACATACAATACCAAGAATATGACAATGCTCCCACTAATTTTCTTGAAAACACATGGCTCATCCTTGTTTTTGATAAAACCAAACTCTTTGATTGGATTGTTAAAATGAAGATTCCAATTTCGAGAAGCTTACTTCAATCCATAAATGGACCTTGTAGCTTGTATATTTTTTCAGCATCTTTTGGATTGACAAAACCTTTAGGTTGTGTCATGTACACATCCTCATCTAGTTTCCCATTAAGGAAAGCGGTTTTAACATCCATTTTTTAATATCTCATAATCATAAAAGGCAGCTATCGCAAGTAAGATCTGGATTTATTTAAACATAGAAACAAGATAAAATGTTTCATCATAGTCTATACCATGAATTTGACGAAAACGCTTGGCAACTAATCGCCCTTTGTATGTTTGTACATTACCATCCATGTTGGTTTTCTTTTTAAAAATCTACTTGCACCTTATGGGCTTAACCCCTAGAGGTGAGTCAACCAAGGTCCAAACTTGATTTTCTGACATGGAATCCATCTCAAATTTTATGGCCTCTAGCCATTTCTCAGAGTCTGGGCTCGTCACTTGCTTCTTATAAGTCCTAGACTCATCTTGATCCATGAAGAGAACATCATCATACAATGTGACAAGAAATCCATATTTCTTAGGCACATTGCGTTCTCTCAAGGATCTTTGCAGTGATTGTGTTTCCAAAATAGTTGAATGTTCCTCAACAACTTGTGGAATATGTTGTTGTTCAATCTCTGGTTTAAATATTTGTGGCTGAACTCGAATTTCATTGAGTTCAATATTTCTCCACTTCTTTTCTGAAAACAAATTTTCTTTCTAGGAAGATTCATGTTCGAGCAACAAACACTTTGTTCTCGGTAGGATTGAAGAAATAATATCATTTAGTTTCTTTAGGATAACCTACAAAATTACATTTATGAAATTTGAGTTCGAGATTTGTAGACATCTGATGTTTAACATAAGCTTTGCATCCCCAAATTTTCATAAAAGACATAATAGAACGTTTCACAGTTTATATCTCATATGGTGTTTTTTGAACTAATTTAGATAGAACACGATTTAGTGTGAAAGCAACTGTTTCTAGCGCATGTCCCCAAAAAGAAACTGGAAGATCAACGTAACTCATCATTGATCAAACCATGCTTAACAGTGTTTGATTTCTTCTTCTGAAAACTCCATTCCATTGTGGAGTACCAGGAGGTGTAAGTTGTGAGACAATCCCACATTCCTTAAGAAGGTCACCAAACTCTAAACTTAAGTATTATCCTCCTCAATCGGATCAAAGAGTCTTAATGTTTTTTTACCTAGTTGGTTTTGCACTTCATTTTTAAATTTCTTGAAGTTTTCAAGGGCTTCAGATTTATGACGCTTTAGGTAAATATACCCATATCTACTGAAGTCATTTGTGAAAGTAATGAAGTATTGAAACCCTCATATGGCTTGTGTATTTATTGGTCCACATATATCACTATGTATTAATCCTAATAAATCACTTGCTCGCTCACTTTTACCATTAAAAGGAGCTTTGGTTATCCTTCCTAGTAAGCAAGGCTCGCATACATGAAATTGTTCGAAAACAAATGAATCCAAAAATCCATCTTTATGAAGTCTTGAAATGTGTTTTTCACTTATGTGACACAAGCAACAATGCCAAAGATAAGTTTGATTAGAGTCATTTGTTTTTGATCTTTTCGTTTTTATGTTGTAAATGGAATTCTCTTGATCCAAAATATAAAGGCCATTTATTAATTGTGCCACACCAAAGAAAACATTATCAAGATAAAAGAACAACAATTATTCTTAATAATTATCTCAAAACCAATCTTGTCTAAACAAGAAATTGAAATGATGTTTTAGTCAAACTAGGCACAAAATAACAATTCTCTAAACATAAATTAAGTCCACTAGGCAACGATAAAGTATGTGTTCCTATAGCTAATGCAGCAACTCTTGCTCTATTACTAACCCATAGGTCCACATCTCCTTTCTCAGATTTCTACTCTTTTGTAGTCCTTGTACCACAACCGGTATCCAATACCCAAGAAGTAGGTGTTGATTAATATCAATAACATAAATATCTGAGGCGAACACTCCGCTTTTATTTGCCTTCTTGACTTTTTTAAGGTGCAGTTCTTCTTACAGTGACATGTCTTATTACACTGGAAATATTTTCCTTCCAGTGACCAATCAAGATAGTTTATACCGTTCAACTTGTCCTTCTCAAGGATCGATCGCAATGATAACAAATTTGTATTTGCCATAATAAGTTTACAATAATAAAAATATGAATTTTGAGTATGTTTACCAAGTTTGTTTATAAAAAGACTTTATACTACCACTACTTTTATTAAAATTAATAACCCTTAAATATTAATGTCGAAAATACTTTTTGTAAAGTTTTTCTAGTGGGTAACGATCCAAAATTCACATTCTCTTAAGTCAGCTTTGGCTTTTCTCTTAAGATTATGGTTTATCTAGGTAAGCAACATTTGCTAATTACATCTCATATAACTCCTTCATTTGGTGAACAACTCTTGTTCATAATCATTTTATGATTATCCAAATAACTATCATTTAGGTTTCTAATCCTATTAGAATAACCCAGTTAAGTCTTTAACCAATATTACAACCAACAAATATCACTTGCTTATTCTTCACGTTTGGCCAAGATAGATATAAGTATCTTGCTTTTGTAGAGCCTACATTGTATCGATCTAGACTTTAACAAGGGTTAACATTGGGAGGCAATAAACGACTTAATATTTTATTGAGGGGTTTTATGAATATTATCTCACCATTCAACATTTGATCTAATCAATTAACTAGTATGTATCTCATACATTCATTTTATCACATACATGAAAAGCAATAAATATAAATGCAATAGTTATAGCCCATATCCTAAGGTGGCCCCTCCCAAGCCAATGAGAGAACCAAAATAAACTAAAGATAGAACTTGCTTCTCAAGCATCCAATCCACCTTTGATTGGCTCATCCTTTTACTCCTTTGATCCATGTTTTCTCAATTAATATTACAATTTTAGAAACTCGTTTTACATACGAGGGAGTAAGATGAGAAGAGAATTACAATAGAAGAAGAGAGGCACGACACGCAGGTCGTATTTATAAAATACAAAACCAAAATAAATGGGCTATTGGGCTATAACCATGCATAACAAACATAATAAATGGCGTTGTTTGTTATTAAGGTTTTACCAGATTGTTCCTATACAAAGGTCAAGGGGCGTAGCCCCTTGCAGGGTTTCAGCTGCCCCGCAACAGCCGGCGGGGGTGCCGCTGCCCAATTAGCGGTGAATTTTTTTTAAAGATCAGCATCTTAATTGCTGCGTAAAAACCTCATGATTTGATAACTTTTATCAATATTATCTCATTTTTCAAAATTTTAAAATCACAAGGTTTTTAAGGGAATAACTCTTTGTTACTTTCCCTGCACTTGGTCTATAGACTAACCATTAGTCTAATATATAACTAAAACCCGCATATGCTAACGCTTAACATCTGAAACCCAAACAAATAGGTGACTAACTCTTAATCACTTGGAAAAATCAATGTGGTTTAATCAGATTAGGCATGAATGATATCAAGCGCAAAAATATCATATATTTGTCAAAATTGAATAAACCCTAATATAGTAACTGCATATCATACAATAGCATCATCCAAGTATTTAAGTTCGAATTCGTATCGTACAAGTGGCTCTAATACCATTGTTGGGAAACGTCGATACACCACATGGTGCAGCAAAAAAATTATCCGATGAATTCCTCCAGTGATCCTTGTACGAGGAACGAATCCTGGGTGAAAAAGGATAAAATGCTACCTCAATTAAATTTGACAACAACAAGGATATAGGAGAATCTGATTCTTCCAACCCAATGTCGATTCCTAAGCCGCAACGATAACGCTTCGATCTTTACATAGTTAACCCAATTGAAACAAGCATATAAAACTCTCTAAACTATTTAGATGGTTTTTCCAAAAAGCATTAATGACTGCTAGATCTCTCATGCCTTTATATAGCCTTTGTAATCTTAATTTAACTCATATTAGGATTTCAACATATATATTAATATATATAATCCTAATTTAAATTTAATTAAGATTTTAATATATATATATATATTAAATATATATAATCCCAATTCAACTTAATTAGGATTTCAATATATATATATATTAAATATATATAATCCCAATTCAACTTAATTAGGATTTCAATATATATCTATATTATTATATATAATTCCAATTCAACTTAATTAAGATTTTAAAATATATTAATATATATAATCCCAATTCAACTTAATTAGGATTTCAATATATATATAATCCCAATTCAACTTCAATTAGGATTTTAATATATATATATATATATTAATTCAAAATGAATTATATTATTTATATATTAAAATAGTCATAATTACAATAATTATTTTCTTTTAATATTTATCCAATAGTTAAATTATATATATCAAATTATATTAATTAAACTAAATTCATATACAACAAAATTGTACATATATAATTCATTTAATATATGCTCATTTCAACCATGGGTGTGACCTTGTAGGTTCTTTATAATGTTAGTAGTAAATATTAGAACATTTTTAATATTACAAACAATGAGTGACATCTAGCAATATGTCATTGTCACCTAAGTTACAAGAAATCATGATTCAACATAACCTCTTCGTGATTAACTATTTTTATGTATTACATTATTTTTCCTTTATATCTAGATTGGACACAAGTCATGAGCAGTCACACTTTCTATAGTCCATCTAATATTTCTTGATATCTTGAGTAGACTATTATAAATGAATAACTATGATATCTCATATCAACTTATTCGAGCATGGTTATGCATTTTTAGTCTCACTCAATCAAGTGGCCTACGATATTACTCCTTTATGTAGGAGGACAAATCTTATATTGATCAACCATATTCAATTACAGAGATTGTGACATATCCAATATAAGTCTTTATAGTGTAGTCGATTACAACACACGTTTGATTGTATTAAAATATGTCACTCACGATGGTGAAATAATGATGATCTCAAGTTTGAGGATCATACTTGTAGTTATCACTATGAGCAATGTTGTGACTATCACATAATGATTCAAGAAACATGCTCATAGTAGGTCATTCCAGTATATGTCGTTCTCCAACACGTACTTATGTATTGATTTTGATATCTCCATGTCAATGACAACACTTTGTCATCAATCAACTACATATTAGTCTTAATGCATTATTGTTGTTCATTCCCACAATAATACTTAACTAAGGACATTTAAGAATAACCATATTATTCTAAGGATTTTATTGTAATTTGGTTTATTTATGAACGTGAATAGTAATGAAAATAATAATGGCAATGCTTATATATTAATAAACAAGGTAAAAACAAACGTCATTTACAATAATCTTATGATTGGTCTTTGGTCATACTCCAACAATCTCCCACTAGCACTAAGACCAATCACTCATGTATCTAATACGAAGTAACTTAGTGTGACTACCATGCTTTTGTTGCGTCAGAGGCTTTGTTAGTGGATCGATAATGTTATCATCTATTGGTACTCTACATATTTTCACATCTCCTTGATCTATGATTTCTCGAATGAGATGTAAGGCCTAAGTATGTGTTTGGATCGTTGGTGAGATATGGGTTCTTTTTCTTGTGCGATGGCTCCGTTGTTATCACAATGCAGATTTGTAGCATTCAATATGCTCAGCACAACTCCTAGTTTAGATATAAACTTCTTGATCCAAACACCCTCTTTTGTAGCATCACATGCTACAATATACTCAACTTCTATTGTAGAATTAGCAACGGTATCTAGCTTTGAACCTTTCAGCTTATAGCGCCTCCATTAAGGCAGAACACAAAACCCGATTGCGATCTTGAATCATCTTTATCGATTTGAAAGCTGGCATCAGTATAACCTTTTATACTTAGCTCTTCCTCAATTCCATATATAAGAAATGTATCTTTAATTATTCTTAAGTACTTAAAGATGTTTTTAACTATATTGATGACCTTCACCGGGATCTACCTAGTACGGACTTGTCATACTTAAAGTGTATGATATATCTGGATGAGTACATAGCATGGCATACATGATATATCTAATTGCTGAAGCATATGTAATCTTACTCATTCGCTCTATTTTCTTGAGGCGTTGAAAGAGACTTCTCCTTAGAGAGTGAAATACCATGTCTTATAGGTAGGAACCCCCTTTGGGATTCTTCCATCTTGAATATTTTCAATACTTTATCTATGTATGTATTTTGACTCGGTCCTATGAGTATTCTTGATCTATCTCTATAGATCTTGACTCCTAATATGTATTTTGCCTCATCCAAATCTTTCATGGAAAAACATTTTCCTAACCAAGTTTTTTTACACACTATAAGGTAGGTATGTCATTTCCTATTATCAGTATGACGTCAACATACAATACCAAGAATATGACAATGCTCCCACTAATTTTCTTGAAAACACATGGCTCATCCTTGTTTTTGATAAAACCAAACTCTTTGATTGGATTGTTAAAATGAAGATTCCAATTTCGAGAAGCTTACTTCAATCCATAAATGGACCTTGTAGCTTGTATATTTTTTCAGCATCTTTTGGATTGACAAAACCTTTAGGTTGTGTCATGTACACATCCTCATCTAGTTTCCCATTAAGGAAAGCGGTTTTAACATCCATTTTTAATATCTCATAATCATAAAAGGCAGCTATCGCAAGTAAGATCTGGATTTATTTAAACATAGAAACAAGATAAAATGTTTCATCATAGTCTATACCATGAATTTGACGAAAACGCTTGGCAACTAATCGCCCTTTGTATGTTTGTACATTACCATCCATGTTGGTTTTCTTTTTAAAAATCTACTTGCACCTTATGGGCTTAACCCCTAGAGGTGAGTCAACCAAGGTCCAAACTTGATTTTCTGACATGGAATCCATCTCAAATTTTATGGCCTCTAGCCATTTCTCAGAGTCTGGGCTCGTCACTGCTTCTTATAAGTCCTAGACTCATCTTGATCCATGAAGAGAACATCATCATACAATGTGACAAGAAATCCATATTTCTTAGGCACATTGCGTTCTCTCAAGGATCTTTGCAGTGATTGTGTTTCCAAAATAGTTGAATGTTCCTCAACAACTTGTGGAATATGTTGTTGTTCAATCTCTGGTTTAAATATTTGTGGCTGAACTCGAATTTCATTGAGTTCAATATTTCTCCCACTTCTTTTTCTGAAAACAAATTTTCTTTCTAGGAAGATTCATGTTCGAGCAACAAACACTTTGTTCTCGGTAGGATTGAAGAAATAATATCATTTAGTTTCTTTAGGATAACCTACAAAATTACATTTATGAAATTTGAGTTCGAGATTTGTAGACATCTGATGTTTAACATAAGCTTTGCATCCCCAAATTTTCATAAAAGACATAATAGAACGTTTCACAGTTTATATCTCATATGGTGTTTTTTGAACTAATTTAGATAGAACACGATTTAGTGTGAAAGCAACTGTTTCTAGCGCATGTCCCCAAAAAGAAACTGGAAGATCAACGTAACTCATCATTGATCAAACCATGCTTAACAGTGTTTGATTTCTTCTTCTGAAAACTCCATTCCATTGTGGAGTACCAGGAGGTGTAAGTTGTGAGACAATCCCACATTCCTTAAGAAGGTCACCAAACTCTAAACTTAAGTATTATCCTCCTCAATCGGATCAAAGAGTCTTAATGTTTTTTTACCTAGTTGGTTTTGCACTTCATTTTTAAATTTCTTGAAGTTTTCAAGGGCTTGATTTATGACGCTTTAGGTAAATATACCCATATCTACTGAAGTCATTTGTGAAAGTAATGAAGTATTGAAACCCTCATATGGCTTGTGTATTTATTGGTCCACATATATCACTATGTATTAATCCTAATAAATCACTTGCTCGCTCACTTTTACCATTAAAAGGAGCTTTGGTTATCCTTCCTAGTAAGCAAGGCTCGTGATACATGAAATTGTTCGAAAACAAATGAATCCAAAAATCCATCTTTATGAAGTCTTGAAATGTGTTTTTCACTTATGTGACACAAGCAACAATGCCAAAGATAAGTTTGATTAGAGTCATTTGTTTTTGATCTTTTCGTTTTATGTTGTAAATGGAATTCTCTTGATCCAAAATATAAAGGCCATTTATTAATTGTGCCACACCAAAGAAAACATTATCAAGATAAAAGAACAACAATTATTCTTAATAATTATCTCAAAACCAATCTTGTCTAAACAAGAAATTGAAATGATGTTTTAGTCAAACTAGGCACAAAATAACAATTCTCTAAACATAAATTAAGTCCACTAGGCAACGATAAAGTATGTGTTCCTATAGCTAATGCAGCAACTCTTGCTCTATTACTAACCCATAGGTCCACATCTCCTTTCTCAGATTTCTACTCTTTTGTAGTCCTTGTACCACAACGGTATCCAATACCCAAGAAGTAGGTGTTGATTAATATCAATAACATAAATATGAGGCGAACACTCCGCTTTTATTTGCCTTCTTGACTTTTTAAGGTGCAGTTCTTCTTACAAGTGACATGTCTTATTACACTGGAAATATTTTCCTTCCAAATGACCAATCAAGATAGTTTATACCGTTCAACTTGTCCTTCTCAAGGATCGATCGCAATGATAACAAATTTGTATTTGCCATAATAAGTTTACAATAATAAAAATATGAATTTTGAGTATGTTTACCAAGTTTGTTTATAAAAAGACTTTATACTACCACTACTTTTATTAAAATTAATAACCCTTAAATATTAATGTCGAAAATACTTTTTGTAAAGTTTTTCTAGTGGGTAACGATCCAAAATTCACATTCTCTTAAGTCAGCTTTGGCTTTTCTCTTAAGATTATGGTTTATCTAGGTAAGCAACATTTGCTAATTACATCTCATATAACTCCTTCATTTGGTGAACAACTCTTGTTCATAATCATTTTATGATTATCCAAATAACTATCATTTAGGTTTCTAATCCTATTAGAATAACCCAGTTAAGTCTTTAACCAATATTACAACCAACAAATATCACTTGCTTATTCTTCACGTTTGGCCAAGATAGATATAAGTATCTTGCTTTTGTAGAGCCTACATTGTATCGATCTAGACTTTAACAAGGGTTAACATTGGGAGGCAATAAACGACTTAATATTTTATTGAGGGGTTTTATGAATATTATCTCACCATTCAACATTTGATCTAATCAATTAACTAGTATGTATCTCATACATTCATTTTATCACATACATGAAAAGCAATAAATATAAATGCAATAGTTATAGCCCATATCCTAAGGTGGCCCCTCCCAAGCCAATGAGAGAACCAAAATAAACTAAAGATAGAACTTGCTTCTCAAGCATCCAATCCACCTTTGATTGGCTCATCCTTTTACTCCTTTGATCCATGTTTTCTCAATTAATATTACAATTTTAGAAACTCGTTTTACATACGAGGGAGTAAGATGAGAAGAGAATTACAATAGAAGAAAGAGAGGCACGACACGCAGGTCGTATTTATAAAATACAAAACCAAAATAAATGGGCTATTGGGCTATAACCATGCATAACAAACATAATAAATGGCGTTGTTTGTTATTAAGGTTTTACCAGATTGTTCCTATACAAAGGTCAAGGGGCGTAGCCCCTTGCAGGGTTTCAGCTGCCCCGCAACAGCCGGCGGGGGTGCCGCTGCCCAATTAGCGGTGAATTTTTTTTAAAGATCAGCATCTTAATTGCTGCGTAAAAACCTCATGATTTGATAACTTTTATCAATATTATCTCATTTTTCAAAATTTTAAAATCACAAGGTTTTTAAGGGAATAACTCTTTGTTACTTTCCCTGCACTTGGTCTATAGACTAACCATTAGTCTAATATATAACTAAAACCCGCATATGCTAACGCTTAACATCTGAAACCCAAACAAATAGGTGACTAACTCTTAATCACTTGGAAAAATCAATGTGGTTTAATCAGATTAGGCATGAATGATATCAAGCGCAAAAATATCATATATTTGTCAAAATTGAATAAACCCTAATATAGTAACTGCATATCATACAATAGCATCATCCAAGTATTTAAGTTCGAATTCGTATCGTACAAGTGGCTCTAATACCATTGTTGGGAAACGTCGATACACCACATGGTGCAGCAAAAAAATTATCCGATGAATTCCTCCAGTGATCCTTGTACGAGGAACGAATCCTGGGTGAAAAAGGATAAAATGCTACCTCAATTAAATTTGACAACAACAAGGATATAGGAGAATCTGATTCTTCCAACCCAATGTCGATTCCTAAGCCGCAACGATAACGCTTCGATCTTTACATAGTTAACCCAATTGAAACAAGCATATAAAACTCTCTAAACTATTTAGATGGTTTTTCCAAAAAGCATTAATGACTGCTAGATCTCTCATGCCTTTATATAGCCTTTGTAATCTTAATTTAACTCATATTAGGATTTCAACATATATATTAATATATATAATCCTAATTTAAATTTAATTAAGATTTTAATATATATATATATATTAAATATATATAATCCCAATTCAACTTAATTAGGATTTCAATATATATATATATTAAATATATATAATCCCAATTCAACTTAATTAGGATTTCAATATATATCTATATTATTATATATAATTCCAATTCAACTTAATTAAGATTTTAAAATATATTAATATATATAATCCCAATTCAACTTAATTAGGATTTCAATATATATATAATCCCAATTCAACTTCAATTAGGATTTTAATATATATATATATATATTAATTCAAAATGAATTATATTATTTATATATTAAAATAGTCATAATTACAATAATTATTTTCTTTTAATATTTATCCAATAGTTAAATTATATATATCAAATTATATTAATTAAACTAAATTCGTGTACAACAAAATTGTACATATATAATTCATTTAATATATGCTCATTTCAACCGTGGGTGTGACCTTGTAGGTTCTTTGTAACGTTAGTAGTAAATATTAGAACATTTTTAATATTACAAACAATGAGTGACATCTAGCAATATGTCATTGTCACCTAAGTTACAGGAAATCATGATTCGACATAACCTCTTCGTGATTAACTATTTTCATGTATTACATTATTTTTCCTTTATATCTAGATTGGACACAAGTCATGAACAGTCACACTTGTATAGTCTCCATCTAATATTTCTTGATATCTTGAGTAGACTATTATAAACGAATAACTATGATATCTCATATCAACTTATTCGAGCATGGCCATGTATTTCTAGTCTCACTCAATCAAGTGGCCTACGATATTACTCCTATTATGTAGGAGGGACAAATCCTATCTCGATCAACCATATCCAAATACAGAGATTGTGACATATCCAATATAAGTCTTTATAGTGTAGTCAGTTACGACACACGTTTGACTGTATCAAAATATGTCACTCACGATGTTGAAATAATGATGATATCAAGTTTGAGGATCATACATGTAGTTATCACTATGAGCAATGTTGTGACTGTCACATAATAATCCAAGAAACATGCTCATATCGGGTCATTCCAGTATGTCGTTCTCTAACACGTACTTATATATTGATTTTGACATCTTCATGTCAATGACAACGCTTTGTCATCAATCAACTACATGTTAGTCTTAATGCATTATTGTTGTCCATCCCCACAATAATACTTGACTAAGGACATTTAAGAATAACCATATTATTCTAAGGATTTTATTATAATTTAGTTTACTTATGCACGTAGAAGAGTAACTGAAAATAATAATGGCAATTCCTATGTATTAATAAACAAGGTAAAAACAAATGTCATTTGCAATCATCTTATGATTGGTCTTTGTGCATACTCCAACAATATTTTGAAAAGAGAAAGGTGAAGAAGTAGTGTTTAAAACCCTAATTTGTTGCTAACTGATCATCTATTTTAGACACCTCCGGTAACATCACGTTAATCTCATCAAGACAAGTCGATCGGTGGTCTCAGAATTGTCGTCAGAGTTGTCGTTGGAGGGATGAAGAAAAAAAGATTCAGGTTTAGCAAGTTAGCTATGTTTGAGTGTTCAAAATCAAAAACAGTGGTCACATCAGATTCTTTAGCTGAAAATATGTAGGACTGGAGCTTGTCGCCGCCGTCCGACAACTAGAAGCCGCCGCACGTGCCGCACTCTCTGACACCTAAGAGTGGGTGTTGTCCAGCAGCTAGGAGTGCACTATGCTCCCCTTGCACCTGTGCGCATTGAATCTCTATCCACGGGTGCACTGTAGCTCCTATTCACCTACGCCACACTGGATCACCTACACTGTTGACTAGCTAGGTTGACCATTGACTTTGACCAAGCATTGACTTTTTTGGGAGACCCTATTGGGGGTTTCTCGACGTTCTAAGTCTGTTGGCACGGTTTGTTTCGCCAAATTCGAACCCAGTGAGCTATTTTTATGCGTTTGACCTTGTGTTTTGAATAGAAAATGCATGAAATTAATGTATTTTCATATTTATATGAGGATTTTTTTTGCTCAAATATCAAAGCAAGATGGGCGTTTGGGAAGTTTGAGCGAGGAATTGTCAATAATTGCTTGAGGTTAGTATACCTCGAACTCCAAAATGCTTTATGAGCATCATAAGTGTAATTGTCTTGCATGTTAGTGTTTGCAAAATATGTAGATGAAAATAAGCATGTGTTGAGACTGATGTTGCAAGATTTGCTAATTATGAGATGTCCGATGAGTTTGAGAATCCTTTGAGACTCGTATGAGCTTTAGAGGTCATGTAGGATCGTTTTAATATTCATATATTTGTCTGATTGGTCAATTTACTTATTGTGTTGTTTGAGATATGAAATGGGCATGTTTGATGGAAATTATACTAAATGGACTAATAATTGGTAATACTCGATTAAATAATTATGAAGCCAATAATTAATATTAACTGAATGAATGTGTTATTAAAAAAACTCTAATGACTTTCATAAGCTTTAGGGATCGAATAAGCGTGTAATATCGTAATTTAAGGAAATGGTACGAACCCGTAAATAGGGTATCAATACGAGCTTTGACCATATCGTTACGCGATTGGGGGGCACATTGATACGGGTCGACCCGTACTGGTACTTGTGAAAATCTAAGATTTCCAGTATGCAATGTTAGTATCGGTACGTGTGTGAGTACCAATACCCAAGGGTACCAATGGATACTCGTGTTCGAGTATCGGTACCCACAGAACAAAATAATCTATTATGCTAATAAAAGATGGAAATCGACGTAGAATATTAATAAGGTAATATGGATTGATAGAGATAATTGATGAGGATGATTAATGTACACTTTCATAATATAAGAACCTGGTAAAAGTCTTGTGTGACTTGTTTGTAATAACAACCATATGGATCCTTGGTGGATCGTGTGATGTGCGTGCCAAGTGTGGGCACTTGTTTGGTTGAGTTACCATTGATTAATGGGATTTGGATACCTAGTAAGAGAAAGAGTGCGTTGTAACACCATGGTTGAAGATTCCCGAAATTAGGATCCCGATGATTAGGGGACATGTGCCTCATTCAAAGATGCTTGATGAGAGATTCCGAGCATTGGTGTATGTATCTTGATGCTTAGTGGTCGCGGGCCCCACCCCCATAGAGTGTATGTATCCTGATGCTCAGTGGTCGCGGGCCTCACTCAGAGTGTATGTATCTAAATGCCTAGCGGATGCGGGCCTGACTCCTATATTATGGTATAATGCTTATATGCTATATGGTTAGGAGGCTAGAGGCAGAGCCACATTTATATGATGTTATATTTCTATGTTATGAGTATGGTTGGGCCTTGTGTGCCATGTATGATGATTGCTTTGATGAGAGCATGTGTTTAAGCGACTTGTGGTAGCGTCATGTGTTTATCTCTCCTTATTGCTCACACTAGCTTGCATGCTTATGTTTATGATTAGCATTACCACTGAGCTTTGTAAGCTTAACGCTCGGAATCGTTGTTTTCGTGCATAGGTTGATCGTCAGATCATGGGATCGAGGAGCACTATCAGTACGAGATTCCAACATGTGGTGATTTTCAGAGTACGATACTTATGTTTAGTGGGTTGTGTATTCATAGGACCTTATATGGCGGAGTCTGTAATTCTTATTTTTGAAATTTTATTAATCAAGTTGATTGTTTAAATATTTTATATTAAAGTGGAGATCCTTTGTAACGATTTAATTATTTATTTATATTTTCAACTATTTTATTTAAATGTTTTGGAAAATATTTTTGTTTAGGCTAAACCGAGTTGAGAAATTTATGGTAAAAGACTGGCTTAAGACCCAAATGTAACATCGAGTTTAAGGTGTTACAGTTATTTTCTATATTATAATAAACCTTATAATATAACTCTTATCTAGTTAAGCCAAATGTAATCAATGAGTCGATATTTTCTTATCACTTTATCATTTTGTATACAATATCAAGTTTGAGGACAATATGCATTACAAATTAATATAAAAATAACATAGATAAATTTTATTTATTTCATTACAATTCAAATGGTTCAGTATTTTCATAAGTTATTTCACTTATGCACAAAATTTTAACAGTCTCTATTAACGAGTCAATGGCTCTGATAGCCAAGACAAGCTATCTTCCCATTTGGACTTTAGATAATGTAATTGTTCTTAGAAATTATTTGTTTGAGATAATTCTATGAACTATGAACATGTTTAGATTATCAACTAATACAATTGTCTTATGTATTATAATAACCTTATAATACCACTTATATTTAGTTAAACAACATGTAATCGATGTTAATATTTTCTTATCACTTTACATGCATATTAAACTCTAACATAAATTAATTTTGAGGACAATTACATAAATTACATTGATTGGGACATTAAACTCTAACATATGAAGTACTACGGAGGATCCTAATGTCATATCACTCTATATGATGACTCTAACTAGTTTATACAGGCTACATTTACTTAGATTTTGTTTTGAATAAACATTTACTTAGATCGTATCTCATATCTTGGCATGTTTATTTATCATGATGTATCACGTAACACATGCTCATTGCAATTCTTGAATCTACCTCACATTTCGAGTACCATGTATCATCATACCATCAATGAACGTACAATAAATCACGATTTCATATTTTTTTTTATGAATTAAGCATTTTCACATGCTCAACATATCTTTATGCAATGATATGCATCTAATAACATTCATTGATCATATCATGGCACTTATTCATTGATTGCAAACCAAAATAAGCTTACTCCATCAACTAACATATCACAACACACGATACATCACATTATCAATGTCATAAAAATAAGCATATCATTGTGTCATGACCATTTCATGCATTGTTTTATACCAAAAAAGCGTCGCATTTTATTGAAAGTCTATTAGTGTCATATACATCATTGACACGCCTATAATAAATTTTATCAATATCCTAAATCATATCAATATGAATTCTTTCAAGCATAGCATGATCGCCAAAATGCAGTAGTTTTGTTTCTCATAGTCCAACTTCACACATCGTGACTTAATCTAAAACATTTTTTAATACAAGTATGCACAAACACATTAAGAAATACACCCACCTCTCATTTACTAACCAAAATCCCATTTTTTTATTTCAATATGTAAGTCCCAACACAAAAAATAAACCTTATACTCTAACCCTAAATCATAAACTTTAAACTTCTTAAAACTAAACATCTACCCCTAAACTCTAAATTCTAAATCATAAACAATAACCATAAACCCTAAAATCTAACTCTAAACCCAAATTTTAATGTTAAAGTACATATAGGAACATCAAAAAGGGGCATGAGATTTCTATTCTTGATATCAAGAGTCAGCATTTCCATGATAGAGTAATTCGTATTACCCTATTGGTATAGTGAACACGCGATCTAAATACTTTCTAGGATACTAACCAAGAAAACTCTCAACCATGGATAACTCACCTCCAAAGCAGTCTTCGTCTTCTACATCTCCTAGGCTTTCATTCTCTTTACCTCCATCTATTGCTCTTAAGAAAACTACAACAAAGAAGTTTGACTACTTTTACACAACGCGTCGTACTCGAGACCTGCTTAAGCGATACCAAATTATTTACCACATGCTCCAACCCTCCTTGGCAACTTAGACCTCTTTTATGTTAGATTAAGATGGGTGAGAGTTGGACAATCACCTTATTCATGGGAAACCTATCTTCTACAATTCATTAGAAAGGTCTACGGTACGCTTTTGGGCACTATAGTGATATGGTTGATGCTTTCATTGCGAGTAAGAGGGATAGATATGACAAGAGATTTGGTTTGTGAGATTTAGCAATACTCGAGATACAAATAGAGCTATTGAACGCTTGAATGGTTTCAAGCTCTTTGGAGCTCGTATCAATGTTTCTTTAGCAAGGTTCAATAGTTGATCGTCGTATTAGAGAAGGGTGTGTACAAATGGCATTCAGGAAAGTCCTAAAGTTGCCCAAGGGGTGTAAGGAATGATGGTCGTAATACCTCTCCAATCAAAGTTTCTATAGAAATAGGAGAACCTAGAAAATAGAATGGCATGGAAGAAAAGGTAGGAGATAGAATCCAAGTCCATGTAGAGGAAGAAACATTGTGGAAACTTAGTAAATGCCTTATTGGCACTATGTCTACTTATTGTAGCTCGGACAATATAATGGAGAAATTACATGCCTAGGGTTTATGTGAGATCTCAATCAAATATTTGAGGGGTCATCAGTTCCTTGTTGATATTAAGGACATGGAGTTGTTTAAAATGTTGGAAGACCTGAAATGGTTCTATCTTAAGGAAGTGTTCTTAGAAGTGGTTCTCTGGTCAGATTCTTTTAAATTTCCTAAGAGAATAACCAGGAAAGTGGTGTTAGGGCTGCCCCTCCATTGCTAGAACTACACAACCTTTAAGAGACTCGTATGTTTTGGGGATCTCTAGAGGTGATCGATGAGAACGCTAATCAGCACCTTGGGTGCGATAAGGTGTCATTTCTAGTATTATCTACACAAATGGCTATTATAGATGAGTGGTGGAGATTGAGGTGAGGAAGGTTCTATGTTGTGTTCTTGTAACAGAATTTGGTGTTATAGCTCCGATCATAGTTCGGCATGAAAGGGGTGTTAGAGGAATACTAATTGGCAATGTTTCCTCGACTAGAGGCTTCTGCGTTTCTGAAAAAAAGTCATCTGTTAGAATCAAATCATAAATTAATATGAAATCTAAACCCATGATCTATCATGTCAAATCATCAAGAACAATAAACCAAACGCGGAAGCGTACCTGATTATATCTGATATATTGGAATCCTTGAATCTAGATCTTGAAAGACTAAATCTATGGTATTGATCTTCCAAGAAGATAGGTTTTCTCTTGATGTAAAACTCTCTGACGGGGAATGAGAGAAAAATAAGTTAACCTATTTCTTGGGGACCACTACCTCTTTATATAATTGATTTAATAATCAACTATTAAGTATTTATAACTCTGCCCCTCATCAAATTATAAATACATCGATGGTATCTACACTTTTATTTCCATGACATTTTAATACCCATGACACACCTAACATAATTGGTCACTTAATTTTGTGTCATACTTTATAATAGCAGTATACATTATACATATGTGCCCACAATTACGGATTTTAATCCAACAATCTCCCACTTGGGCAACATATGTTTCCTGACAAATGTATAACCTTATGAGCTCAAAATTTTGCTATTATATAATAGGTATTCTATAATAATCTCGTCCATCAACTATAGTCAAATATACAAATATAGTCAAATGACATAGATCAATCATGGATGCATAGCATGGAAAATTACATGAAATGTGAACCGAACATGTCTATTTCCAACTGGTCCTCCTAAACCTTAGTGAGATCAAACTTTACTGAATTTAGAGTGTGCATAAACCAAGAGAACTTTATTTCTGCAGAAAATAATCTTAAAATAACTTTAAACTGAAGTAATCGAAATTGTGTCTAAACCAAATGAGCATTTTTTTTAAATTACAAACTCCCACTAAAACCGAATATCCTTAAATAACATTACACCCACATGAGTAGTGTGCTCATGAAAGACCTAGGGTGATAATTTCTTAATAAGCGCTCAATTATGGAGTTTGTACCAGCATGCTCTATAGACACACAATCACTCTGAATTTTCTTTAACAACTAGGAACTTAATATTTACGTGCTTCAAATTTGAAGTGTTCCTATTGTTTATAGAATAAATGAATGCATATTTATTGTCACAAAATAACTGAAGTGGCCTTTCTATTCAATCTATAATTAGCATCTCATGTGACAAAATTCTTTTGCATCAATATTCTAATAGAATCGAAGTCTGTAAACTTGATGATCTCTAACTTGCCAAAACTCCGATATGTGAGCATGTAAATTTTTTTTGTTCTCTAAACACATCTCACAACCCTATTGGCTGCTATCTAATGGTTCAAACTAGAATTGCTTAAATATTTGTCTAACATTCTGACAATGTACACAATATCCGAACGCATACATACTTGAGCATAAATTAAATTCTCAATAGATTATGCACATGGAATCTTTTGTATTTTCTAAATTTCAAGGTTGCTTTTAGGGCATTGAGTAAGATAATATTTGTCTTCTTTAGCAATATGAATATCAATTGGTTTACTCCCACTGAACTGTAGTATATACAATTGTGAACCAAATTTATCTCAAAACCAAATGAACTAATCAATATGAAATTTATAATTTTATTAATGAGAGTCCTACTTAAGCTCATAGATGGATTTCTTTAATTTACATATCATTGATATTGTATCATAAGACACAACTCTATGATTGTACCATATAAATAGTTTCTTCAATGTCGCCATTGGAAAAACATAAGCTTAACATCTATCTTATGTAACTCAAGATTTGAGAGATCATTTGCATTCCTCTTGGTTTTAAATGTCCATTTACAGCCAATTGGTTTGCACCTTTAGGTAGTGAGACAAGTTCCTAAACTTTATTGTCTTGTATAAAATTATACTCTTCTTGAATGGCATCAATCGACTTTTGACAGTTAGAACTTTTATGATCTGATAAAAAATGATTGAATCATTTTCTATCATTCCATTATTTATCCTTATTTTCTTGAAGAAATACAAAGTAATAATCTAGAATAGTATTTCTCCTTCCTCTCGTGGATATCTTTAATGACACTTATTTTTTTAAGGTTGTTGAGTTTGTTCTTCTGAAACAATTATCTTATCTTGAATGGGAGTTGTTCAACATTGTTTTGCTAAGGTACTTAATTCACTTATTGATTAATGATAGGTGTGAAAACCTAAACATCATCAAAAGTGATAGTATGAATTAAATTATAATCCAACTCCTCCTCAATAGAAATGTATCTAACATTATTTCTCCCTCCAAACTCAACATCCTAAAAATGTTATAAATCTCTCCTTAAAAAATCCTTATTGTGGGATCGTAAAATTTACAGCCCATGGATCACTCAAAATAACCGAAGTAGTTGCTCACTTTTGAAGTTTAATTTCTTCACATGGTCCTAACTCATACAAAAGAATCAATACTTTATAACTTATTGTTGTTTCTTTTGATTAGGACCCTTAGCAACTTTATTCTAATATATTTTTTATTTCCCTTATTCTTATAGACACTAACTAAATGAGCACTAACCGAATGAGTACTTTTACACTTACAATGCTTCAACTTTTCTTCCTCTTTAACACAATGAGAAATGAGACCAAATAGAGTCTATTTCTCCCTTTGACAATTGTAACTTGAATTGGTTAAACTGTATAGGAAGCGGTGGCAAAACCATAAGAACAAACAATTGTTAGAAAGTTTGATCTTATGTGCCTTAAATTTTGAAGCAATATTAAACATTTTCATAATGTACTCCCTCACATTTTCTTGACTCTTATACTTCATAGACATCAAGTAAGTCAAAAGTGATGTCATATTAACCTTAACATTCTTTTTTAGTAAAATTTATCTCAATTTTATCAAGGAAACCCTTAGTATGAGTAATATCTTTAGATTTGTGCTCCTAAAGAATTCTATAATGTTGTACTTTATGATCATTAAACTCGTGCAATTTGAATGAACTCACCTCTCAAAATCCCTTTTATGGTGCTTACCGCCATGAGAGGTGCAAGTTGTTCTTCCCTTAGTGCAAGGTCTATGTTTATACAACCAAATACTTTATGTAAGTGCTTTTTCTATTCCTTGAAATTAATTTCACTAAACATGAGTGTAGAATGTATATTAACAGATATTGTGATAGCAAAAGCTAAATTAGCTAAATAGAGAGCAAAAATAAATAAATAAAAACAAGCTCACATCCATATCCATAAGTAAACAATAAATTCAAAATAATGGCTAGTTCCCCTCAAGATACCAAGCAAAACATTAATATCAAGTCTTTGGACAGTAATACTAATTGTAAGCATTACTCTTGTTATAGCAATCAAGCATTGACAATAAACTATGTCAAACAATAGATTAATCTTTGGACTAACATATTGTTCACATAAAATACCTTATAATTGTCACACATTTATCACCACAGTTGTCGTTGTAATTCGGCCAAATATTAACTTTCCTTTGGGTCAATTAATAAACGCATGAATTACAAAAACCCATAATTATCTTAATATTTTAAATAAACTAATCTACACAAAAGTGGTCACTTTGGTGACATTATGTTTCAATTAATCTATTAAAATATTAGACATTCGAAGCCAAAATATGAATTTAATTGTTCAAAATATTTTTCTTAATTTTATCTTTCAATCAAATTAAAATATAACCAAAATAATAATAAATTTGAATAAAGGTAAACCTCATATCAAGATACCGGACATTCCATTAATATTTCATCTTTGGACAAAGCATTAACTTGTAAGTGATATCTTGGTACAGTAATCAAACATTGATAATAAGAACATGTCAAACAGAAATCTTCCTTTGGGCCAATTTATTGCTCACATATAAAACTGAATATTTATCACATGTTTAATACCACACTTGCACATGTAATAACGTTAATTATTAACCTTCCTTTGGGCCGATTAATATTAACATAATCCGACTTACATGCACAAAACCTTCTATATTTTAAAATAAATAATTTCCACAAGAGAGGTCACTTTGGTGACTTAATGTTTCAATTAATTTATCTTAAAATATTTAACATAAAGTACCGATATCCAAATTTAAAATTATGTAACAGTCAAAACTGAAATTTCTGATAACACTTAAGTTTCCAAAATAACCCAACATAAGATTGTCTGAATAGGGTTATCAGAAATCGAAAAACCGAAATCTTTGACCGTTACTCAAAAAATTCCTTAAACATGCATTTACCAAAATTAAAGTCGGATTCAAAATAATCAATCTTTAACCAAAAGTCAAAAAACATAAATATTATATAAATGAATAATTCATATATTGATCGCATGAAATTTTAATGTGCATAATAATCTAGCGATAAAAAAATGAACTATTGATCAAACTGAATCGAATATGAATTCCATAAGATTAATGACATGCTTTCCATAACCAAAACCAACTGTATATTCCGTAGATAACATTAATGGCATAATTAAGCATAGTGTGAAATAAATTTAAGCCAAAGGTTCTGTTCAAAACTAAACAAGATTTAATAAATTCAACCGTAATTTATTAGACTAATCCTAATATAAATCTTTGAGAGCTAACCTGATTATAAAGTTTTCAAGTCACGGTAAATTTACCACGACAAAGCCTAAGTCAAATTTTTTTTTAATAACTAACGATCAAAATTAAAATTTTGATCAAATCGAATTGAATATATATTTTAAATCAAATATATATGTCATAACTTGAATTATTATATGCAATTACTAAAGAATCAAAAACAATACAGAAATTAAATGATAAATCAATATTTCCACATTCAAAACTATACTGTTGCTAGTGAATTCTAACCAATTATAAGGCTCAAATTTCCATTGGTATTAAACCCAAAATTCAACAGTAGCAACGTAAGGGTTATCGAACATGAAAAACTAAAATAAATTTAATATACTAACAATAGTAGTCGGCAAATTTTTAAAAAAAAAGTGTGACTAATTTAATATACTAACAATAGTAGTCTTGCATTCTAAAGAGAATTCGCAACATAGAAATCAAAACCACACCCAACTACATAATTGAAACATCGGAATATAATGATTTTAAACCATAATAAGGATTCAATTATCGTCAAACTTAGGGTTTTGATTTAAAAAATTTAAGCATAATCAATTGAAACATCATATCAAAATTGAAACCTAAAATAAGATTTCAGAACGAATCAACCAAAATTAAATAAATCAATTGATTCTCAATGATTCAACATGACGAGGCACTGATGCCACTTGTTAGAATCAAATCATAAATTAATATGAAATCTAAACTCATGATCTATCATGTCAAATCATCAAGAACAATAAACCGAACGCGGAAGCGTACCTGATTATATCTGATATATTGGAACCTTTGAATCTAGATCTTGAAAGACTAAATCTATGGTATTGATCTTCCAAGAAGATATGTTTTCTTTTGATGTAAAACTCTCTGACGAGGAATAAGAGAAAAACAAGTTAACATATTTCTTGGGGACCACTACCTCTTTATATAATTGATTTAATAATCAACTATTAAGTATTTATAACGCTGCCCGTCATCAAATTATAAATACATCTGATGGTATCTACACTTTTATTTCCATGATATTTTAATACCTATGATATGCCTAACATAATTGGTCACTTAATTTTGTGTCATAATTTATAATAGCAATATACATTATACATATGTCCCAACAATTACGAATTTTAATCCAACATCATCATCTGAATCTGGGTAATGAGGAGCTCAAAAGTCAGACAAGGAGACAATTTCCTTGAATCGAATGATTCAGTAATGCAATCTTCATGGGGAGGTATGTAATGGAGGAAAAGAGAGGACAACTGGAAAGCTACAAGTGCTCTAGGCGAAGAAGAGTTAATTGGTTGTACGCGCATCATGGAAAAGGAGGTTGTTGAGCCTTGTCAGTTGCCTATTCTCGATGCATGCA
Organism: Hibiscus mutabilis; assembly: GCA_019671005.1. NCBI lineage: Eukaryota > Viridiplantae > Streptophyta > Magnoliopsida > Malvales > Malvaceae > Hibiscus > Hibiscus mutabilis. Next base: position 25,074,305 of record CM033741.1, on the reverse strand, counting down.
ATAATGACTTTGTACAGATGAAAGTTTAAGGGGATTCTGAAAAAAAAAATTGGGCCCGAGTGGGTGGATATAGCTGAATCTGGTAAAAAGACGAGAAGTTCAAAGGGCAGAAGTGAGGACTGAGAAGTGCACAGAGGTTCGCCCTTTTCTGGTTGTTGAAGACCTAAATTTAATGGGCTTTAAAATAAGGAGTTAAAATTTGCTTTGACCCAGTTGGTTGACTCTTTTTCTGAAATGAGCCCGGTTGAGATTTCTATGGATCAAGATCGAAATAGGGTGTCTTGGGACGAGAAAGTTAATAGCACCAATGGTCCAAATGCCATGGTTGTTGGGGACTCGGGTTTTAAAAGAGAATATCAACTTCATTGTGGTTGTCCTTAATACTGAAGTCTGTTCGAATCTAAAAAAAATCTCTTCTTCTTGAGAGGCAAAAAAAGTATGGCTCTCTTTTAAATTTTCAAGATCAAGCCCTAATTGAGGTAAAGAAAAAGAAAAGGGACAGGGCACAAAAGCGTTTCAAAAAAAGGGGAAGAATTCGGATGCCTCCGGTCTTGAGGGGCAATCCCTATCAAACTCGAATTTAAAGGCTAGGTGGAATACAGTGACTAGAGAAGCAAGGGAAGCGCTTAACCTGGGGAAGAATCTAGGAATATAAATTGTTGGTGACGAACAAAAAGTCATTGAAGAAATTGCTTTGCTGGAGAGTGGCGAGCCTTCAAACAAGGACGCGTAATTGGGAACTAACTCGAGCCAGTTTTCGCTTAAAAATGAAAATCATGTCCTAAAATGCTAGAGGTTTAGGGAAGGTCGAGAAGGTATTGGCATCACAAAAAAAACTAATCAGGACAGGATAAGGTGGAGATGACTTTTATTCAAGAAACTAAGAAATAAATTGCTGAGTTATTTGATTTTGATATAACTTAAATGAAAAATGTTTTTGGACTTAAACTAATTTGCAGAAATATTTTAAAAGTTCATAAACTTAAAAAATATATTTGAAAAATTTTCAAATGTCTTTTGACTTGTTTAAATGCTTTTAAAATAACTCAAGAGTCAAAAATAGGCTTTGAGTATCGGTACAGTCTTTCGCGTACCGATACCCAAAAGAGCTCGTACTGATACAGTCACACGTGTACCGATACACCCTTTGTTTCAAGATGAAAACCATTTTCCAGTAACCAAATCTCGTACCGATTCGGTCAAGCCCATATCGATACGTGTAGGTCCCGTACCGATACCCTGTATCGCGTATCGATACCTAGTGCATTTATTGTGTAACGACTCTTTCTTCTTTAAGGCATGTACCGATACCCTAACACACGTACCGATACCGACATGTTCAAAAGTGTATTTAATGCTGGAAATAAAGTTCCCAACGGCTTTAATCAACCCCCAATGGCTAGTAACGGTCATGAAGCCATTAGATGGTTTAAAAGTCCTCTTCAATAAGCCATGGAACAATAAGAAACATCATTGCCAACATTCATGTATAGAGAAAGTGTTTTGTGCTTGTAAAGTCTATTTTTCCATTAGAACACACTTGTGAGCTTAATTGTTATATTTGCTCAAGTGTTAGGTTTTGGGTGAGAACTTAAATTGCAAACACATTTGCCTTGTGAGATTTTCCTTGTTTGCTAAATTTGTAATATCTTTGAGAGGGAGAGTTCTCAAAGCTTTGGGGTATAAGCTTTGGGGTATAAGCTTTGAAGGTTGTAAAGTTATCTCCTTGAGCCTAGAAAATGGAAAGACAAATTAGTGAATGCTAAGGAAGTGAAGGTAGACTTAGTTTAGAAGTCGAACCACTATAAATCATTGTGCAAATTTTTATCTTCTAATTGCTTCCATCATATTCACTCAAAGGCTAATTCACCCCCTTTTGGCGATTTTGGTTGATCATTCGAGCCCAATAGAAATGATGGTGGAAGATGAGGTAATGAGAATTTTGTATAATGATGAATTTGATTTTAGGGTGTCTGCGGCTATTGGTCGTCCGAGAGGACTATTCTCCATTTGGGACAAAAACTTTTTCAGAGTGGAAAATGTGATTATAAAAGATAGGTTTAACCTTTTAGAGGGGAATTAGCAGTCTAAAAACATGGTTTCAGTGATGTTGAACGTGTATGCACCATACAATATATCAGGTCAAGTAGTGTTCTGGGATGAAGTAGTGAATCTAAAAGAGACGTCCAAGGTAACTTGGATTATTGGGGGCGACTTCAATGTAGCTAGAAACAAGAACGAGAGGAGTAATGTGTATGCCCAAGCTTTGGCTCGAAAGATTTCAACAACTTTATTGAAAGGTGCAAGCTTATTGACCTTCAGATGGTGGGGAAGAAGTTTGCATGGTTTGTCCCACTAAATAGAAGTAGGTTGGATAGATTTTTGGTAGAGGAAAGTTGGTTTCAAGTAAACAATGATGCCACCCTTTTGGGTCTTCGCTGATCTGTTTCAGACCATATTATGTTACTCTTATCTTATACGGTGAGCGATTGGGGGGCAAAACTGTTTAAGTTCATCTGTAATATCCCAAATTTTGGCTAGTGACTAAAATGAAAATTTTGTAAGTTTTGTGGCTAAAGTATAAACTTTGGAAAAGTTTAGGGACTAAATTGTAATTTCCAAAAGTTATGTATTTTAGTCCCGTAAATGAATATTTTACCGCCAAGAATGATGTTTTCGTGTTACTCGGATTTTTCGTACGGAGTTTGTATTATTGGCTATAAAGTGATAAAGTTTAGAAAAATATTCGGATGATCGGATCGAATCGAATATTTAAGATATTTTGAAGAATGATAAAGCAAGGTTAAAAATGTCATTACCATGTCTTAAAATGGTAGGATTTAACATGGACCATTGTTTCCATGTTAAATATGAGCCATTAGATGAAAAATGGCAAGATGGTAATTTTGGAAAATTCCAAGGGCAAAGTTGGTAATCACTAACTTCTTGGTTTATTTTTGACCCTTGGATGAATCTTTTGACTTGTGGCAAGATGTGGGACATTGGATTACAAGGGCAAAATGGTTATTTTGCTATAAAAGAGATTTTTAATTTAGATTTTTATAAAATATGACAAATGGCCTAATTAAAAAGAATTGAAATTTCAAGACTTTTCTCCATCTTTCTCCCCTTGTTCGAAACCCCCTCTAAGGTAAGAGAAAAATTTTCTTTTGATTTTTCAAGCTAATTTAATTGGATTTTGGATGAAAGCATGAAACATGGAATTAATCTACATGAAATTCTCTATCTTTTGGTATCATTTATTCATGTTTTCCTTGCTTGAAACCTTAGTTTTATGATTATGATGGATGAAGGGGATGCTTAATTTGGATGAGTTAATATTAGATTTTGATGAAGTTATTGTTGTTGAATCATATCCAAACTTGTATTATGATTGAAACTACGTGAAAGTAGCTAAATCCTAATTTGGTTAAAGTTAGGATTTTGATGTGAAGTTGAATTTGGATTGATTTTGATATGAGAATAATTATAGAAGCTTGGAAATGAGGTTTAGAAGTTGAATTCATGCTTGAATCAAGTTGGAAATTTTGAGTAAATTGACCATTCATATTCGGCCTTTAGGGAGGATATTAGAGAAAAATTATGGAAATTTTCCCTAAGGCTAGAAATGATGTGAGAATGATTTTACAAGGCTTAGAATGTTGTTTTGACCAATTTGGAAGTTTACAAAGTGTTGAGGACCAAATGGCATATTAAGGAAAAATTGAGAGTGATATGGAAAGTGATTAGAAATTAATGTGTTAAGCTATGTTGTTAAGTGATTGAATTTGAAGTTTAATGGCTAGGGAACCATTTTGAATAATTTGGAAATATTGAAATGAATTCCAAGAGAATTCATTTTATGGTTAACATTGATGCTATAAAATGGAATTATTATCGATTGAACATAGAAAGCATTTTTAGGAATTTTATTCCTAGTATGTGCTTATGTTAGAATGATACTAACATATGCTTTGAAATGTATGTGTTTGGTAATCGATGATTTTATAGATCGTGACCGTGATCAAGATCGTAATACGAGCAAGTTTAAAGATAAGGAAAAAGTTCAAGAGTAAAGCTAAAAGCGATAGTAAGGTTTACTAGTGAGGCATCAGGTGAGAGCAATGCATACATAACATGATATATGGATATTTTATACATCATTAGGAAGACTTGCGATGAGTCTATCTTGTTTATGTTGGCATGATATTTATGTCATAATCATATATTTGACATGTTCTAAATATGCCAAAAGTTGAATATAAATGCATGGATCACTAGTTATATATGATGTTGTATTATGAATGTTATTTCAGGTATGAACTGTCCAATGTTAAATTATGTTGATATACATTGCCATGGATGAAATAAATATAGAAAATATGCTCAAGTATGTCATTGAGGGATAGGGTATAGTTGGTATGCCATAGAGTCCAGCAACACGCTGCATATCCGGTTTAGCACTATAGTGTATATAAAGGACACTTAGTGTATATGGTGGGCACGACCTTATGCGTATTATGGTGGGCACGACCTTATGTGTATTATGGTGGGCATGACCTTATGTGTATTAGCACTTTGGTGCATATTTGACTCGAGTACCCAGGGTCCTCATAGGTTTATATTTGAGCTATGGTTTATTGGTAAATAATTGATAAACAGGTGAAAAAGTTTAAAACTCTTAAAGTTATGGCAAGTATATTGGTAAGAAATTTATATTCGGTTTAAATTATGTTGATATATGATTAACATGATGGTAATTCATATCTATTGATTCATAATGCATGAATATTGTTACATGTTATTAGTTATAGTTATGTTATATTGCACTGGATATTAGTATTGCCTCACTAAGTATATACTTAGCGTGTGATGGTTTTCACACGTAGGTAAAAAGTAGAAACCGAAGTAAGGAGCTGGCATCCTACTTATCTGAAGTACAATCACGGTATCAGTAATAACATCTTTTGATGTGTTTTGATGTGACTATATGGCATGTATATGTTAAAGTTAATCGGTTTTACACTAGTTTAAACATAATTTGTAATATCATATAAACTAGTTTATGTTTATAGTGAGTGATAAGTAGTTGTATTAGATTTAAAAACTGATAATTACTATAAAAGATTAAATAGAGCAATCGGGTAGATTTTTATTTTAGGTTGTTTTTAGGCAGTTATATTCCTTATATGTCATAGGTAAGAATTGTTAAGTTGCTGCCTGAAATCAGACTTAATTCGTTTGGATAAAAATTTAAAAATATGATTCTACGCGTTGAATGGTGAAATTAATAATTTATAATTTTCTTATAAATATTAATGTGATACTTTAATTAGTATTGAATATAGAATACTGATTAGGGTATTACATCGTCAATGCTTGGATCTCAAAGGAAAACTGTTCAAGGGTTATCAAAGAAGTGCTTTCTGATATGAAGCATGGTGATTTGGATTTGTCGGTTAAACTACAAAGAGTAAAGGTGCTTTGAAGAAATGGAATGCGGATTCAAGAGTGGATTTTGATAAAATTGTTGAGAAGCTTGAGAAAAATTAATGAGCTAGAAGATCTTGGTGACTTTGATGGTAGGTTGGATTCTAGTCGATTAGACGAATTGAAACATAGTAAGTTACAACTTTGGGATACTATGAAAGTCCAAGAAGAAATCTGGTGCCAAAATGCGAGAGTGAACTGGCTAAAACTTGGGGACACAAATTCGGCTTTCTTTCACAGAGCTGCAAAATTCAGGGCAAAAAGGAACACCATACAAGGTCCGAATCTAGGGGAAGGTTGGAATGTTGATCCTAAAAGGCTGAAGAAAAAAGTATTTAATCACTTCATTAATCATTTTAGGTGTAAGTCAAGGCAATGGAAGACAATTTTTAATCTGTCGTTCAACTGATTATCAACCTATGAGTCTGAAGCATTGGAGGTTCCGTTCACCCTAGAATAGGTTAAGGAGGCGGTGTGGTCTTGAGATGATTCGAAAGCTCATGGTTCGGACGGCTTCAACTTGTTCTTTATCAATAAATGCTGCGAATAAGTGAATCAAGACTTGTTGAAAGTGATGATCAAGTTCTATAATGAAGGAAAATTGCAAAAGAATATCAATTCATATTTTACTTCCCTTATCCCTAAAGTAGACTGCCCAACTGATATCACAGAATTTAGTCCTATAAGCTTGGTGGGATCGATTTATAAAATTATTATGAAGGTGTTGTCAAGGAGGATGCAAGGTGTAATTTGATAATCTGGTTAGTGAGACCCAATGCGCCTTTGTGAGAAGTCGACAAATCTTTGACGGCTTACTCTTTGCGAATGAAGTGATCCATTCTTTGCAATAGGATAATCGGTTGAATGGGGGTATTGTGCTTAAATTAGACTTTTCAAAGGCGTATGATTGCGTAATATGTGAGTTTTTAGATATGGTCCTTTGTAGGATGGGGTTCAGAGTTAAATGATGTGGGTGGATATGGGAGTACATATCAACGGCAAAGGTTTCAGTGTTATTGAATGGCTCTCCAACGAGGGAATTCAAAATGATGGAAGGGTTGAGGCAGGGAGATCCCATCTCTCCATTCTTATTTATTCTAGTAACTGAATCTCTTCATTTGATTCTCGAAAAAAAATAGTCTCCAATGGCAAAATTGATGGAATTTACAATCTTCTTCCGGACAAGCCGACTTCTCACTTGTAATTCGTTGATGATACCATGTTGTTCCTCCAACCAAATGAGAAACATAAGCAGAATGTTAAGCGAATCCTGAGATGCTTTGAAGTGTGCTCGGACCTTAGTATCAATTTTAACAAATCTTGTATGTTTGGTGTGGGAGTAGATGTGGCGTTCGTAGAGTTGCTGGCATAAACTATTGGATGCAAAATAGAGAATCTGCCTTTTTGTTATTTGGGCATTCCCTTAGGCGCTAATCAGAGGAAGATTCATACATGGGATCCGAGGGTTGGTAGATGTCAATCTGAACTAGCAGGGTGGAAAAGCAAGACATTATCGTTTGTTGGTCAGGGTTGTTTTGGTAAACTCTGTTATTTCATCCCTTCCTTTATATTATATGTCATTGTTTGAAGTCCCGAAGTTGATGCTTATGAAAATAGACAAGATTAGGAGAAATTTTCTTTGGGGAGCTGGAATGGATCTAAGAAGTTAGCTCGAGTTAACTGGGGAAGATATGCCAACCAAGAAATAAATATGGGGTTATCAATTTGAAAGCTAAAAATAAGGCTCTTTTGGATAAGTGGGGTGGATGTTTGCGACGGGGAAAGATGTATTGTGGAAAAAGGTTATATCTGCGAAGTATGGTTCCTCAGATCAAAGCTGTGAAGTTAAATCTGAAGTATCAAGGCATTGGTCAAGTATTTGGAGAGGGGTAGTCAAAATTTTGGTTAACAACGATGTGGGGAAATGGAAGGATTTTGAATCATTTCACTGGAAGCTTGGTGATAGGTACACAGTTCGATTATGGAAAGATACTTGGTGTGGATGATAGTAAGCTGCCCATTGATGAAGGCTTCCTTGGATTGTTTCGGATCTAGGATAGAAGTAAGAATTCCTGCACAGATGTAAGGCTGCAAAAGAAGACGTTTTTGGAAGATAACATGGTGTTTTAGGGGCTGGTTTTTGGACCTTTTGAGGGTATGAATTGGTGTTGAAATGATGGATGAAAGAAGGTAGAATATTGCTGGAAATTTAGGATGGAAAAAGGTTGAAGATGAGTGCTTGAAGAAGAAACAATTGTGGAAATGGTTGCTGGAAATTTTGGTGAAGAAGAAAGGTTTTAAGTTGCTGGAAAATGAAATAATAAAAAAAACAAGAACAAGGAAGAACCTATACAATAAAGTGTATAAACCCGAACCTTATACACTCTTTGTTCGAAGGACTTGGACCCATTGATTAAGAAATCAAGAACCCGAAGTATCTGGTTTGACAACACAAGTACGAGACTTGAAAATGTCAGAAAAAGTTCAATGAAGAACTAAGTTGAGAGAAATTCTCACAAGTAATTTTTGATTCATAAGTTGTGTAACCTTTTTACAATTAAAATCTGAAACATATATAAGAAATACAAGAGGGAAATCTGAAATGCTTCAAATTTCAAAAGAAAACTACCTATTTGATCAAAGGGTGGCGGTGAGGAAGTTTAATTTGAAACAAATCTGATGGTTGTATTTGAAATAAACAAACTGATCAGCATTAAAATGGCTCCTAAATGAAGCGGGAACACTTGAATTTCAAACAAAATGCACATGGCAATTGTTTGAATTCAAAAATCAAACTTCTTGGTCTTATCCTTGAGAATTCCGCCCATTACTTTGAGAGGGAGTTCAAATCTGCCACACATGCACACACATGTGTCAAGGCTGCCATGTGTGGACGCCATGCTTGAGGAGCTGCTGGAGCCTTTAACTTGATGCACCTTGCTATAGGACACTCTCCTAAGTGTAGGTACATGTCCATCCATGTTTGAGCTACTATTGGACTCATTAGCTAGAGTTGAGCTACTGGAGCTGAAGTTGAGCTTAAGTTGAGCTAAATTGAGCTGATTTGGAGTGTTGGAGCAGAAATGAGCTAAAAACAATGCTTGTGGATTGTTTTGAGCTGAGTTGAGCTACACCCTTGTTGTTGAGCTTCAATCGAGCTAGTAGGAAGGTCCTTAGCTGCCACTCTTTATTATGCCACTATAAAAACAAAGTAAACACACATAAACTTATTGAAGACATAATATAAAGAAACTAATTAGATACATATAAGTATAAACTAAGTATAAGTAATTAATATTATGTCATATATCAGCATGTAACACATGATATAGCTTATTGTCTAAGGCTTATTCATCATTAACAGAAAATAAGAAGTATGAACGCATTTCGGTACAAGAACTTCCCTAAAATATTTAGCCTTAGCATAAGTAAATGGTTCAGTTTGCATGACTCTCGGCTTAAGCGAAGGCATGCTCACATTATCCCCCTTCTTTTAGGTAATTTGTCCTCAAATCGAAGCTTGTCGTCAAGGAGCAATTCTGGGGTGCTGGGATGGCCAACTCTATACTTCTTTCCTCCAATAGAATATCCTACAAAATAGGAAAAGAAAAATCCTCTGGTTCCCGTTAGAAAAATCAGCAATCATAGGTTGTGTCAAAATGCACTTCTCAATCATTTTGTTGTGTTGAACATCACCAATATGTTCGGACTCTCCTTTAAGATGGTTAGTATCATCACGATCCTTCCTCCAAGTTTCAAAACTCTTCGTCATCTACAACTGATCGTGGTGTACTTGTGATGGAGTCAAAGGTTCGAGAGTGAACTTCTTTCTTTCATGCTTGATTGTGAAACGGTTGGTGAAATAATCATGGATGGTTTGTTTGTCATATTGCCAAGGTCTTCCAAGAAGTAGATGGCATGCATGCACTGGAACCACGTCACATAAGACATCATCCTTATACCTTCCAATAGAGAATGGGATTAGCACTTGTTTGGTGACTTTCAATTCTCCTCCCTTATTTAACCACTGTAATTTGTAAGGACTGGGATACTTGGTCGTCTTCGAGCCTAGCCTGTCAACCATAAGAGTACTTGCAACATTAGTGTAACTTCCTCCATCAATTATCACAATACATACCTTATTATTCACATGACATCTCGTGTGAAAGATGTTTTCACGTTGTTGTTCGTCTTGTGACATTTGCGCATTCAGGCTTCGTTTGACTACGAGAATCTCACCATCTGCTGCCAATTTGATCTCGTCTTCTTCTTCCTCTATAGGAATTTCCGGTTCATCTTCTCCATGATCAGTCTCATCTCACCATTTTCTAACAAAAGCATCGTGTTCCGGTTTGGACATTGGCTTGCTACGTGTCCTCGTCCAAGGTACTTTAAACATTGAATGTCCTTTGTGCGTTCATGAGTAACCACTTGCTTTCCTCTACCAACGTCTACAACATGTGGCTTTGGCTTGCTCGATTCTGCCTTTTCTTTAATTTGAATAGGTGCTGACTTCCAGAAATTGTTTTGAATGAAATGAGGGTTAGAAAATTTATTAAATGAACTATTACCTCAGGAAGAAGATTTATTCCTTTGCTGACGTTCAACTTTGATCGCCATATGCACCATCTCGTCCAATTCAACATAATATTGTAATTCTAAAACATTGGCAATCTCTTGGTTAAGACCGGCTAAGAAACGCGCCATTGTTGCTTCTCGATCTTCTTCAATGTTGGCACGGATCATGGCCATCTCCATTTCTTTAAAATAATCTTCAACGTTTCTATTGCCTTGTTTTAAATTTTGTAACTTCTGGAATAAGTCTCGATGATAGTGAGACGGTACAAATCTCCTCCGCATGATTCTTTTCATTTCAAGCCACGTTGTGATTGCATTCGCCTGTTCTTCTTCGTATACTGATTAATTGGTCCCACCAAATTAATGCATAATCCAAGAACTCCATTGCTGCCAATCGCACTTTCTTTTGTTCAGAATAGTTGTAATAATCGAACACATGTTCTACCTTGCTTTCCCATGCTAGATAGGCATCCAGATCTGTTTTTCCTTGAAAATGAGGTATGGTAACTCGAATGTTGCTCAAATTGTCATCAAGTTGTGCATGCCCTCCATAGTGTCTCGGGGCATTCTGTCTTGATGATCGGTCCATCTCGTCATCATCATTGTTGTCATCATATTCTTCATTGTGTTCGTCATCTCTAGGCTGATTTTGCCTTCGTGGGCCTTGGGTTGCTCGAGTGTTGCCATGTGACCCTTCAAGCTTGTCTATTCTTTCATGTAATGGCTCGATTTCATCCTTCAACATTTTCTGCAATTCTCGAATCATGGCCTGCATTTGTAGATTCGGTTGTCCTTCATCCTGATTTATTTTGTTAGAACCTGTCATTGTTAGTAAAAGAAAATAAAACCTCACTTGCACACTCACAAAAGCCTCACAATTCTCTCCAAGGAAAATAGATATGGCACTCCACTCTACGCTCGTGTTTCACTCGAGAAATATGGCTTTTACTTTCCCCTTCTGTTCTCACACGCTCAATATGCCTTTTTCCACTCCTTCTCTCGCGTTTAGTTCTTTAAGGAACTAATTTAAGACTTTGTCAAACATGTTCAAGTGTGTTGGCTAAATAACAACAATGATTAGTAAACAAAAGAAATAAGGTAGGCTTAGAATTAGAAAGAAAAGAAGAAAATGGATTACTTACTACACAGAAATGCTTACAACTTTCCTCACCAAACAATCAAAGTTCTTCAGGCTCGGTTGATGTTGTAATGCTTGATGTTGTAGTGCGCATTTCCATTGACATCTCTTTTCATGTTTCTCAATTCTGGAAATGTGTAATTGAATATTCGAATCTGGAATTGTTGTTTTTGAATATTCGAATCTATTTTTTTCTTTTTTTCTTTTTTTTGTCTTTTGTTCTTACTTTAATCCAACCTAAGCTATGATTACCATATGTTACGAGGCTGTTCATTGATGAAGGCTTCCTTGGATTGTTTTGGATCTAGGATAGAAGTAAGGATTCCTGCACAGAAGTATGGCTGCAAAAGAAGACGTTTTTGGAAGATAACATGGTGTTTTAAGGGCTGGTTTTTGGATGTTTTGAGGGTATGACTTGGTGTTGAAATGATAGATGAAAGAAGGTAGAATATTGCTGGAAATTTAGGATTGAGAAAGGTTGAAGATGAGTGCTTGAAGAAGAAACAATGGTGGAAATGGTAGCTGGAAATTTTGGTGAAGAAGAAAGGTTTTAAGTTGCTGGAAAATGAAATAATAAAAAAAACAAGAACAAGGAACAAGGAAGAACTTGGACCCATTGATTAAGAAATCAAGAACCCGAACCTTATACTCTCTTTGTTCGAAGGACTTGGACCCATTGATTAAGAAATCAAGAACCCAAAGTATATGGTTTGACAACACAAGTACGAGACTTGAAAATGTCAGAAAAAGTTTAATGAAGAACTAAGTTGAGAGAAATTCTCACAAGTAATTTTTGATTCATAAGTTGTGTAACCTTTTTACATTAAAAATCTGAATCATATATAAGAAATACAAGAGGGAAATCTGAAATGCTTCAAATTTCAAAAGAAACTACCTATTTGATCTAAGGGTGGCGGTGAGGAAGTTTAATTTGAAACAAATCGGATGGTTGCATTTAACTAACTGATCAGCATTAAAAATGGCTCCTAAATGAAGCGGGAACACTTGAATTTCAAACAAAATACACATGGCAATTGTTTGAATTCAAAAATCAAACTTCTTGGCCTTATCCTTGAGAATTCCGTCCATTGCTTTGAGAGGGAGTTCAAATCTGCCACACACATACACACACATGTGTCAAGGCTGCCATGTGTGGACGCCATGCTTGGGGAGCTGCTGGAGCCTTTAACTTGATGCACCTTGTTGTACGGCACTCTCCTAAGTGTAGGTACATGTCCCTCCATGTTTGAGCTACCATTGGACTCATTAGCTGGAGTTGAGCTACTGGAGCTTAAGTGAGCTTATTTGGAGTGTTGGAGCTGAAATGAGCTAAAAACAATGCTTGTGGGCTGTTTTGAGCTGAGTTGAGCTACGCCCTTGTTGTTGAGCTTCAATCAGGCTAGTAGGAAGGTCCTTAGCTGCCACTCTTTATTATGCCGTTGTAAAAACAAAGTAAACACACATAAACTTATTGAAGATATAATATAAACAAACTAATTAGATACATATAAGTATAAACTAAGTATAAGTAATTAATATTATGTCACATATCAGCATGTAACACGTGATATAGCTTATTGTCTAAGGCTTATTCATCATTAACAGAAATAAGAAGTATGAACGCATTTCGGTACAAGAACTTCCCTGAAATATTTATCCTTAGCACAAGTAAATGGTTCAGTTTGCATGACTCTCGGCTTGGGCGAAGGCATGCTCACATCAGTGCGACTAAACCCCTTAGCAAAGAATTTCCTAGATTATATAGACTTGTTGTTAATAAAGGTTGCACTGTTGCAAATGTTCTATTGAATGGCAGCTTTCATGATGTAGTTTGGGAGACTGTTCAGCAGAACGCTATTCGATTGTGAGATAGCAGTGTTACATGACCTTATCAGTACTATTCAAGTGGTAAAGTTTGTACTGATTTGCCTGACAGATTAATTTGACTACATGATCAAGTAGGCCATTTCTCGGTGAAAAAATTGTCCGAACTTTTGGTAAATGACGGAGTGGAGGATCCTGACTTTGACTTTTCTCAAATCTGGAAATTGAAGGTCCCTCTTAAGGTTAAAAACTTCTTGTGGTTTTTAAAGATAGATAGAGTTCCTACTATTGATTCCTAGCTAAAAAGAGGGGTGTTTATCGACGAGCCTCTTCGTGGTTGTTTGTGGTGTAGAGTGGGTGTGGAAACTTCGCGTCATTTGTTCGTGGTGTAACTTTGTTGTCTGCTTTTGGATTCATATTTGCATTTGGAGGAAAATTTCTTGGCCTAACCACGTTGGCCTTGAAGGCTTTTTTAATTTTTGTTTTGGTAACTATGTCTCAGGTTCCACTATGACCCTTTGACTATTTACGATCACTACTGCAGTTTAGACTCTTTGGCTTACAAGAAACGAAAAGGTATTCAATGAGAAAATTACTCCAATGAAGGATCTTATTTTTTCATGCAAAGATGAGAGCCTTCATTTGGATCAAGGTCTAGGTGGAGAATATGTTGCATCGTGAGGAAGCCTGCTGGGAGGACCCCTTATCTGCATTAACTCTGTTGCTTCAATTGGTGATTGTTCGCAGTGACTCCCTCCATTGCAAGGCCATGTCAAGTTAAATGTAGATGGGGCTACTTTCGAGAATCTCTCAGGCTGCAGGGGAGAGTTGAGGATAGACGTAGGGATCATTAGAGCTTTATTTTTGGGTCCTGTGAATAGGTTAGGTGTGGAGCTTTGAGAGCTAATGGCCATTAAAACTGTTTTGGAAGTTTTTGTTGAAGCTGAGTGGGTGGGAAAGGTTGAGTTAATCGTTGAGTCCGATTCTCAAGTAGCGCTTAATTGGATCAATAATTTCAGGCTACTCTCTTGGCGCTGGTGGGAGTTTTTCGATAAAATTAATCGTTTGGTCCGTTCAATAGTAGTTGTAAAGTTTGCTTATGTATCAAGACTGCAAAACAGCATGGTTGATCATTTAGCGAAGGCGGGGATGTCTCGGCAGCAATTATTCAAGGTGTGGTGATAGTTTTGTATGCTAGGTTTGTTTCTTGCTTTTAAATGTTGTTTACTTTTGATGCCGATCCTATGTGTGGCGAGTGATTTTATCTTTTTCAGTGGCTGTGTTTCTGTTGTTCTTTTTTTTTTAGTGGCGTTTTTGGGTACTTGGTCTTGAGGTGCTGATTGTCTTGGTTCAATTTTGAATATCCTTTTGTTGCTGGGTTGTTTCTAGCTATTGTACTACTTTAGTTTATCTGGTTGTGTGTACTCTTTTCCTCCATTTAAGTTTAGGAAATTTTAATGAAGCACAGTTTTCAGTTTTGGGTTAGGCTTTATTATTTCTCTTTATAATAAATTATATTTCCCGAAAAAAATTGACTACCTTTATCAAATGATTCATATTCCGTAATCAAATAAAATAGAAGATTCCCACTTCTCAATCTTAAACCCTCTACAGAGGCAATCTTCGCCACCAGCCTTGGCAAAAATGCGACATTCATGTTCAAGCATGAAGAGTGTGACGAGGAAAAAGACACATCCTCGGCCTCCCAAATCCCAACACAATACATGATGTAGCTCAAATTCACTGCTTGAGAAGTCTAATTGCCGATGCACTAACCTGAACTCAATGAATATGGTCTCCACCCAAATTCAATGAATGACATCATCCACAGCTTCTTAGATAATGGACATCCAGTCTACCACTTCAAAGATCCATATACATAGAGGTGTAAATGAGTAAAGCGTTCAACGAACGTTTCATAAACCATTCGTTTATGTTCATTTATTAAGCTAAATAAATGAGCATGAATAAAATTTTTATGTTCGTTTAATAAACAAATGATCACGAACAGAGGTATATTCGGTTCGTTTATGTTCACGAACAAGCTCGTTTATTGGTTCGTTTATGACCTCGTTTACTCAGTTTCCATTTTCCTTTTATTTTTTTACATTTGAAATGTTTGTGAAGGTATTGACTAAATTGAACACATAGTGAACTTTGGAGTTCAAACTGTGAAGCCTAAGGAGCTTAAGGACTAGTGATGTAATTTTACCGGTATGGCAAATATATAAACGAACATGTTAGCGGGCATATAAACGAACATGTTCGCGAACGCTAAACACGCGAACGTGAACAGTTTCAAAAATAATAAACGAACATCATATTAAAAATTCAAAACGAAAGTGAACACCTTCAAAAATTAATAAACCAACACGAACAGAATCTTATTTATTTAAGCTCAGTTCATTTACACCTCTACATACATGACAAACAAGCTAGGATAATGTCAAGAAAAAAGATTATTTCGTTAGACCACCGGAAGAGATGATGGATGATACTGGTACATGGCATAGTACCCACCCTCTCTATGATTAATGGTTAATGGTTGATCTGTATGTACTTTTTTAACTAAGTATGAAGTTTGTGTTTAATATTTCTGTATTTAAGATTTTTTTCGAAAAATTTCAGTATAACATTTATCGGAGAGATAATTTTATTATTCTTAAAAAAAGTAATGCACATGTGAAAATAAAACTAACCGGACCGTTAAGAAACGGCAATTAACTGTGAACTATTTTTTAACAATTATATTAAAATTAATAAAATTTAATTACAGCTATAACCATTAATCAACCATAATTCCACAAAAGCCCAAAACCAGGAAATGTTCAACTCTACTCCTTACAACACCGACAATCAATTCATCCAACAACGCCCTACATACCATCACCGCCAGCAGCCAGAGAAAAACCAATATTCACCCCCATTAAATTTGGAAACCAAATACCCCCTCCAAGTGCAAGTTTTACAGAAGCGTGGGTTCAAAAATTCGAGTGGGACCAGTAATAACAAAATATAGACAGAAAAAGAGAAGAAGTTTGTTAATACTCCATTGCCAAATCCAATTAGGCCCAAGACTACAATAGGCTTTCCAGACTCAACTATTGGTGCTTCATCTAAACTATCCATACAACTAATGACCAAAGTGAGAGATATATCTAATGTATTCTTATCCATTATCTTTTTTTCTGATCATGTATTCTTATCCATTATCAATGATATGACTAAAAACAATCTACATTTCATTGATGTGGAAGAATCCTCAGAGTACCCCTTAACAAGACTGAAGAATTCAGTAACTAATCAAGAAAATATTAGTGGTTGGATCAATATAAATAAAACTAGAACTTTATCTAACATAACTTGATATATAGTTTTAAAATTTTAAAATTTCATTCTCCAGTAATTTCAAATTTTCTTTTATTATATGCATTTTTATTTAAACAAAATCGAAGTATTACCTAAAAAATAATTTTTATCTAAATTAATTTTTCAAAAATATAAACCATAAAAATATGAACTTAAATTTATTTATTTAAATATTAACTTCTCTCACAATTTTTAGTGAAATAATTGATAAATATATTATATTTTTATCATCTTTTATCTTTTTCTAAAGACATTTGGAAATGAGTATGGATGTAAAACCAGGTAGTCGGATGTGTTTTAGGTATGATCAAGTCAATACTTCGAATCAACTCATGTCAAGTTCAGGTTTATTCGGGTTTGGGTTCAGGTTATCGAGTCAATACCAGGTCAGGTCAATACCATATTCATGTCAAAACGGTTCGTGTCTGTGTCAGTTAATTATCGGGTTAATTTAGGTTCATATGGACTTCGGGTCAGATCTTAACCTAGTTTGGATGGAATTTAGGTAGGGTCATTTCGGGTATCAAATTAAGTTTAGGTCGAGTCAAATCGATTTTGAATAAGATTCAGTTTGGGTAATATCAATTTTGGGTGAAGTTTGGATCAGGTATTTACTAAGTTCTGGTTATGTTTGGGTAAGCTCATTATTAAAATCGGGTCATGATCGAGTTATCTAATGAAATGGTGGTTCCACTTCCATGCCAGACAACTTGTAATACTTGTATTTGTTTTTCAAGTTCGAAATTTATTTTTCTTGGGTCATGTCGAATTGTAAGTTTGTGACATTTGGTTATTGTTTATTACACTAATTTAAAACTCGACTTAGAAACCTATGGAATACAATAAAAACCAGTATTCAAACAATTTTTTTGACCTAAAAAATCAATTTTGTTTCTCGCCAAAAAACGCATCTAATGAGACCTTCTGTAACACCCCTACCCAATCTAGAAGATAAACTGGCTTAGGACATGTTACCAAACAATCATACTTACTTTCTTGACAAACTTAATGTAAACAGCTAATCATGCCGTCAAAAGTTAGGGTAATTTAAAACTTTTTTTAAAAGTTTCAAAGATCTAACTTAATCTTCCAATCATATACAAACATGTATTTTACATACCATAGACTATACACATCAATCACTAGTTCTTAGTATGCCTCTATCTTCTATGTTCTTCAAATCACAAAGTTATTACATTGTTTCTACTAACACATAAGATTCCTTTTCATACATACACATTATTAATCTTAACTCAATTATAAGCTTGCATACCTCTAATCATTTTAAGACATGTCGATCTATGATTAAGATCGTTCAAGATAACAGTAAACCATTGGTTAATAATCTTTAAACTTTCATGTTGTACCAATTAATATCAAGACTTATTAACCAAGATTACCAACTAAGCAACTCATATCACTACCAATCATGTATCCTTAGCAACAAGCATTCAAAACTTATGCCTATCATAGCTTCACCCACAAGAAATCATTTGAACTTCATATCTAACTTAGCTTAAGCTATCATGAAACTTATTAGATAGTTTGCAAAAAGGTGATAGCCACATTCGATTGCTAAGATCAAATTAATTCGAAGCTTAAACCAATCCTAACCAGACACATATAACCTTTGCATAGCAAGACCAAATACAAAATTCATTGACATCTAGCCAATTACTATTCTAACCATTAAACTAGCCATTCGAACTACACCATTTTTATTTCGGGTTTAACACATGATAATATATATATTTCAGATTGCAACACGAATGCCATCAAGATGATCTATCAACTTAAGACTCTTACAGATATTTAAACAACCACACAATTTTGCTAACTATTAAATCATATAAAGCAAGCAACAACCAAGAAATAATTAAAGGCCCATTACAAAACATTGAATACTTATCAAACTTATATACATATATAGCCAAAATGGAATTTAAATGCATTATGCAACTTAACAACTATGTGCCACCATCTAGGAGTTCTTTAAGGAAGTTCGAGACATATAAACTCGACTTCCGGTGATCTTGTCCAGGCTCATAGCTAACCAAAAACGAACTTAACTTGAAAGACAGTGAACGGGTGTATAGGTATGATTACTTAGTGAGGTAGCTTAATGCATCTAAAGCATGGAACAATAATCCATCCTTTCACTTAGATCTTTTACTCATGCACATATAACTCTAAGCTTGGACAAGAAGTTAGATATTCCAAGGTAAGATATCTGAATAAACACATGTATAAAATTCTAAGGTTGTTCAACAAATCATAATCATTTGAATGTTCAAGCAATTCAAACATGTAAGCATTTTACCAAGCTTATCTAATCACACAAAGAACATATAATAAGTTAAGATTCACTTTACTTGTTATACAAGTCATTATCAATTCATAATTTAACTTATAAACTTTCTAGGTTCTTTTATCATAGTCTTGTGATTCAAGCAACCTATTTCACTTGTATGTCTTTTGATTAAAACATCCATAGTACCATTAATTCATGAGTATACATTTATAGGTTCAAAAACAGTCCACAATCTTTCATATATAATCAAAATTGTCCAAATATACATGTAAACATATAAACACATCAAAAATAATCCTCTAACTTTCATATATATTCAAAACTATCCAATTATTCATGTATACATATAACCATATAAAAAACAGTCCACTAACTTCATATATATTCAAAACTATCCAATTATTCATGTAAACATATAAACACATCAAAAACAGTCCTCTAACTTCATATATATTTAAAATTGTCCAATTATTCATGTATACATATAAACATATCAAAAGCAGTCCACTAACTTCATATATATAGTCAAAACTGTCCAATTATACATGTATACATATAAACATATCAAAAGCAGCCACTAACTTCATATATATATAAATATATACATTAAAAACTGTCCAGTTATTCATGTATACATATGCACATATAAAAAATAGTCCACTAACTTCATATATATATACAATTAGACATTCAAAACAGTCCACTAATCATGTATATATACAATTAGACATTCAAAACAGTCCACTAATCATTTCGAACAAAGTATCTCAAATACATATGTTACTTATCGTGTATATTATCAAGCATAGCATATTATAAACATGATTTACCTTTCAAATAAGCTATCAAACATAACATATTGTAAACATGTGTTACTTGTCTCATAAGTTATCAAGGTAATTCATTAGTTGGGTTTTATTATGATGTCTTAACATAGCCTTGAAATCAAGAATCAGCCTAGGTACTCGAATCCCCAACCAATTGTCGCCAACAGAAAGGTACTCAGAGTATCGGTCAATCCCTCCTACTGTCGCTAAATAACCATAAAACTTCGCTCCTACTGTCGCCAAATAAGGACCGTAGTCCACCCCAAACACGAGCTCTATAGACTCTATGGCATGCCAACTATACCTAAGACCGACTTGAGACCAAGGCTTTTCACATATTCTTATCTTATCAAATTAAGATTGAGCTTAGCTCCATATTCATGTAATCATGTACATGTTATAATCTTATCTTATCAGAATCAGAATCGAGTTTAGCTCCTTAATCAAATAATCAATTAACATATCTTATTTGTATCAGAAATGGGCATAGCCTTACATTCTTACAATCACATGAACAAAGCTTATAAGTTATCACATCAAGCCAGAATCTTGTTTGAGTATAATTTCACATTCTTATAATCAAATGGTCAAGGCTTGATTCATAGTATATCCACAAGTTTAATTACATGTAACTTTCTAACATAGTATGCATTTCATAGTTTCTTGAACATATTCAATCACATTTAGCTTTCGAAACTAGCATGCATTTCATAACATCTCAAGCATATTCAAGTACATATAGCTTTCATAGCATCTCAAACATACCCAATCACATATAGCTTGTAATTTTAGTACTTACCTTAAAATCCAAGCTTATTCGTACGGGCAAATCTTACCCTAATGAGTAAGCAAAATTAAACAAAGTAAGTATAAATGCTCGGGAGATTTAATCTATCCCGAGACTTTAAACTACACTCACCTTATATCCCGAATTTACGGGATATCCTGATCCACTAACACATCCAAGCTTCCCCCATTTGATACTTGATTCAACCGAGCCCTTGATTTCAAACTTTCCTTTTTTACTTTGACCTTACTTTCAGCTTTTTCTTCCAATCTTTAGCTCAAATAATCAAAAATACATCCATTAATATACATGCCCCTCATCACACATTAACTCAATAGGCTTGACCAATGTTGTTATTCAAGCAATAGCTATACATATACTACTCATTTCTTAATTCCATTTTCAAGATAAGTTCATGTTTCTAACTTTTAGCAACTTGAGCTATCATCAAAGAACTGTTTCTCTAGAACAGAATATACACCGGAATTTAAAGCTTTTTACATCTTTACAAACTAGATTTAACCACGGTTTTAACGGCATAAGCCTCATAATTTAACAAGTTCTATAACAATTAGGAGAATTTTTAGAAGTTTCAAAACAGAAATTGTCCAGAGCAGAATCTGCCTCTAGAATTTTTGCACTACCTTCACTTAAAAATTCATAACTTTTGATTTCGAGCTCAAAATCAATCACCGTTTGTTGAAGATTAAACTAGACTTACACATGGTTCTATACATATAAAATTCATCTTCAAACTGAGCATATTCAATTTTCTATGAATTTCTAAACTTACTGGCAGAACAAAGCTTTTCGGGATAGATTGCATTTGACCTTCATTACAATGACTCTAGGTGCTTCAAAACAACATGTGACTTCAATCAATTGTAGGATCCATTCAAAAAATTCCTAAACTTAAATTTCCAGTATCATTTAACACTATTTCTCATAATCAACAACAAGATTTCATACTTTAAACAACATTAGTCCATTATGAAAATCCTTGAAACAACATTGCATTCACAGTCGGCTCACCTTAAGCTTAAGTCTCCCTTGTATTTCCAGCTCTAGAACTTCAAATTTACTTCCAATCTAAGCCTCATTTGTTCTTGCATTTCATTCAAAGACAACATATAAATTTCCAAACCAAAAACTATAAATTTAAGCATAACCAATTACTCAAGAAATAACTTACCATCCATTGTTGAAATCACTTGAATCATAGGACTTTCTTTCTTTAGTTCTCACCGAATTCCTTATGCCTTACATGAATCTATCTCAAAAATTTCTCTCCTTCATCCATGGAATAATCAGTCAAATGGATCAATTCAATGAAGAAAGACAAAGCATAGGAGAAAATGGTTCTTCATCCTTCACAACTTGGCTGGCCAACACTTCCTCCTTTGCCATGTGTAACATGGCTTTGCCACATGTGTTCCACTAACCATTAGTGGTCTAATTGCACATGCAAAAATATTGTTTTACTCTTTTTTCAATTTGATCATTTGCTCTCAACTTTAAACTTCTTCCTGCTTCACTCTAACTCGTATCAATCTCTTATATATGAAGCTTGATGCACCATCGTCATCTGGCAATTCGTTATACGTCGGTATTTCTTCAATCTCGAAGTCAGACACCTCATCTCGCATTGATGCTTCATTGTCCACAAAGCACAATGCCCTATCCACCTTGCTCATTGGTGGATGCTCCACGGATCCTATGTCTTTGGAAGGCTTTGGCTCCACTAGCCCTTCCAAGGTCGTTCCCTCAATGGTAGCCACCAAGTCAGCATCCTTGGTTAGCTCAACAGCATTCAGTACCTTGTTTCCAACCCTCGTATCTCGATGGACCAGAATGATGCATTGTTTACGAGGAACCAAAATGCAAACACAATCGGCAAAAAGGACAAGGAGTGCATTAATCCGGTCAAGGAAATCTAAACCCATGACAAAATCATAGTCATCCAAGTGAATTACCTTGAATGTTTCCTTGTCTTTCTATTCTCCCATGTGTAACTCTACGCCTCGTGCCACTCCTACATTGGAACACTTTTGGAATTAAGGGTCTTGGTCACCCCGGTTGACTCTTCAACCTTCAAACTAAGCTTGTCGGCATCTTTCTTCGACATGACCAAGTGAGAGCTCATGTGTCCACAAGAGCACTTCTCCTCTGACCCGCAACGTTGATGTCCACGAACATCAACCCTCTTTGCTTCTGGCCCTTCCATGCCTTGACAGAACTCGGCAACATTGAACCAAGCTTCAAAGCCTCACTGCTCTCAGGCTTGTCCTTCTTGGACGACTTAACTTGATCTGGGCATTCTTTTACTAAATGAGGCCCCTTGCACCGGTAACACTTCAATTGTTTCACCTATACCCTCGGCTTGACTGCTTTGTAGCTCACAATCACACCAAGGCAATATTCCTCTTATTCATGCTCGTCATCTTCATCTTCGATGGCCTCAAGGCAGTTCTTCTTGGGACAGTCTTTCACCAACTATGGACATTCACAATTGTAGCACTTTATGGGCCCTCGATCTTTCTTCTCCAATGGCTTGACGAACTTGTTGGGCCTCTCATCACCTTCACTAAACGGTGACCATCATCGTCTCCCCCACCATTGCCCTTGCCTCGGGGCTTGAGAGACTTGGATTTCCCAACTTCGAACTGAGCCATGGCCTTGGTTGTGGTCAATACTTTAGAAAGTTCTTCGACTCCCCTCCGTTTTAGCTCGATTTGGGCCCACCTTTAAAGTCCATCCATGAAGTAAGAAAAGCCCTCTGTTTCACTCAAGTCCGCAATCTAGAGCTTGATTTCGATGAACTACCTAACATAGTCTGGGATAGAACCCTCATGTTTTAGTTGTCGCAACTTCTTTCGAGCCTCTCATTAAGCGTTCGTCGGGTAGAAATAGTCCTAGAACTCAACTTGAAACTCTTTACATATCTCAATAGAAATGCCCCTGCTCTTCTCCTCAGAGCATCTGTGTCGCCCCACAAAAGAGCGATATCAGTTAAATACATCGAAGCAATGTTTACCTTTTTTGCATCATCCTTGATGCCCGCAGCCCAAAAATACTACTCCATGCCCCACACGAAGTTCTCAACATCTTGGGCCGATCGGTTTCCCTTGAACTCTTTTGGCTTTGGGATGTCATTCATTGGCTTGGATATAATTGGCGTTGCTCCATTTTTCAAGGTTACCTTGTACAGAAATAGGTCTGCCTTCATCTACTCCATCTCCAACTTCAAAGCCTTTACCTCGGCTTCAAGCGTATCATTCCTCTCATTCGCATTGCCGGTAACCTGGTCGAGCCTATCAACTCTTTCTTCCAGCGTACCCACAGCATCCCACGAACTCGCTCTCTTGGTTTGCCCAGTTGGGGTCTCCACACCCTTAGCCGCAACGTCTCCTTCTTTACGTGCCATCTCGATTAGTGTCTTGCTCAAACACTCGCTCTGATACCACTTGTCATAGGGCTAGCGTCTTAACCTAGCAAATCGCGCGACCTTAGTCGATTTTCCTTAGACAAACGACTAAGTCAGCCTTAAAACTCTTTTTGGAAGATTAAATTTTTCCTAGGCACTAAGAACGTTGAATCGTTTTGGCGGAAGCAAACAAATGAGAAGGCAACTCAAGAACAAAAAAATAACGCTAAGAACGCTCAAGAACACAAGAGACATTTATCGGTTAACAAAATCCCTTCGTTAATGTAACGATCCAAATTTCAAAATTCGAGGGTCGGGTTAACTCAAAGAGTGGGCTTCACATTTGGGGCGAGGTTTGGGTCTTTGAGTGTCTTAGTAGGCCTGTATATGGTTGTTGGGCTTGAGTTTTTGGTTTGGGGATTAGTTAGAAGGATAATTGGGGATAATGAGGTAATTACCTAATTATTTGAAGAGGAAAAGGAGAGCCTCTTTAATTCCTCTGTAGAAGCAAGAAGAATGATATCACCGTTGTCCCCTTGTCTTCTCTTCAACCCATTCTCATCTCATAACTCCCCACCTACAAAGAAAGGTTAAATCTTTATCATTCTAAGTGTGATTTTTGGATTTTGCCTTAAGAGAAGTTTAATCATCTTGCAAGGATCTACATTTTAAGGTAAGAATCTCTAAGTTTTATGGTGGAAGAAAAGACATGGGTTTTGTGCGGGGTTTATGAGAAGATGATTAATGGAAGATTTAATCCCGTTTTCAGCCTAGTTTGCAAGTATTGTTACCCTTTCACCTCCTACAAGTTGTAACTTGTTTTACAACTTTCTTGTGTAGTGAAAGAGGTTAGAAATTCTTCCAAGGAGCTTGGGAAGAAGAAGGCTTAAGGAGCTAGGCTTGGGGCTTCATTTCCAGCTTTTGAATTAAGGTTAGTACACTACTAACTCCTTGGTTTCATGCATATCCTAAAGATGATGCATTGTGTGCTTAAATTTGGTGTTTGTGGTTGATTTGGGTGTTTAGAGGTTAGAGACCCTCTTTAATGGCATAATCTGAATTTCATGTTAATAACATATAAAAATGGTAGTAAACCACCTTAAACACTCCTATAAGATGTAGGATTGAGTTATGGGACTAATGGTTTCATTTTGGGGGCTTGAGAAGTGATTTCTCGAGCCTATAAAGCCATTTCTAGGCTTCGGTATCGGTATGCGGGGAGGCAGTACCTATACTCTAGTGTTCTATGGTTTAAGAAAATCGTTCCATTAAGATGAACTATGAAGGGGGTATCGATACGGTGTTTAACTTGTATCGGTACGCCTTTTAAAGAGGTATTGGTATGGGTCGACCCGTACTAGTATGCGTAAGCTAGAAGAAATTCTAGTAAATTCAAATCATATCGGTACGTATGTGAGTACCAGTACCCATGGGGTACCGTATCGGTACGTGAGGGCCAGTACCGATGCCTACTGAGTAATCTACCCGAATTGTAACACCCATTTTCCTATCCATACGACGAACACAAATCAGAAATGTCACAACTTTTCTATCCTTAAATATACATGCTCTCAATTATCTTAGCATGCAACTAATCACTTGTGGTTACTCTTAACTTTGAATCTTTCTAGAAACGCCAATTATTATGAAACCATAACGAACTTTAAAGGCAATCACGACTCAAATAGGTTTAGCAAGTATACATACCACTATAATAATCAAACCTCAATTAGGATGTCAATACTGTGATTACCTGTTGAGCTTTCCATATTGATGCAATGTTCTTCTCAGTCTCATCTTGATTTACATACGTGTGCACAATCAAACACACGCTAAGTACGAACTTAGTGAAGCAATAAAGGAAGTTCATAAAAATAATTTAAACTTTATTTAGCTTCATGACTATGTTTATATAACATGATATATATATATCAATATAATAACCTTTATATTGCATTGGTAGTGACTTACTACATGCCAATGCCATCAAACTTTCATGCTTGTCGATTTTTTCATAATGTGTCATATATGCAAAATGCATCATGATCACTAGACATGTATTACCATCATGTTAATCGTATATTAACATAATATAAACTGGATAAAAACTTCTTACCAATATACTTGACATTTATTTCAAAAGCTCACAAGCTTATTCACCTGTGTATCTTTCATTAACCAATAAACTATAGCCCAAATATAAGCCTATGAGGACCATGGGTACACGAGTTAAATATGCACCGAAGTGCTAATACACATAAGGTCGTGCCCACCATAATACACATAAGGTCGTGCCCACCATAATACACATAAGTTCGTGCCCACCATATGCACAAGTGTCCTTTATACACAATATAGTGCTAAACCGAGTATGCAGCGTGCTGCTGGACTCTATGGCATGCCAACTATACCATGTCCCTCAATGACATACTTGGGTATATATTCTATATTTATTTCATCCATGGCAATGTATATCAACATAATTTAACATTGGGTAGTTCATACCCGAAATAACATTCATAATATAACATCATATCCTTGTATTTATATTCAACTTTTGACATATTTAAAATATGTAATCATATGCTCCAAGTCATAAATATAATGACAATAAAATTTGGGTAGGCTAATCGCAAGCCATCCTAATGATGTATAAAACATTAATATGTCATGATATGTATGCAATTGCACTCACCCTGGCCACTTAACACAATGCCTCATTAAATCTTAGTTCGATATTTTATTTCATAGAACCTCGAACCTTCTTTGATTCGGACTTGACTTTATTAATCACATGAATAAAATAAAATATTTGTTAGATTCAAATCTAACATTAACTTAAATATGCTGTCTAATATAATCATTTGAATATAAAATATCCAAATATTTTTCCTTTCTTCCTTGTACTGTTCAAAACTCATTATGGTCCCTAGTGACCAATTTGAAATTCCACTAATTCTTCCGAGCTTGCTAACTAACATTTAAAAACAAAATGTTTCAAATTCTATTTTCTGACAGCTTGCGCTACCTTCAAAGATTTACTTATAATACCAGATTTTAATTTCCTTTATACTGGAGAAACTAGATTCAATAGCGATTCTAACGATATAAGCCACATAAATTAATAAAATCTACAAAAATCATGAAAATTCTTTACATTCACGTCACAGAGTTGTCCAAGCAGAAACTGCTCTGTAATTTTTCTGACCTTCATTCGATTAAAAATTCATATCTTTTAACTCGAAACTCGAAATCAGTCTCCGTTTGTTGAAAACGAAACTAGACTAACAAATCTTTAAAACGGTATAAAATTCATCATCTAACCATTTTTGTAGAATTTATGGCGAAATTTTAAACTTACTGCCATAATTCAAATTCTAACATAACTTTCCATAAATAACTTCTAATTTACACCAACTTCTCCTTATTTCTCTACTTGTCAATTTAGTCCCATCATTTCACTTCAAATGACTAGAATAAAGCTTGTATTCATATGTTCTTTTTACATCCTTCATCAAAATAAGCTTAAACCTTTACTTCTCTAATTTCTCTTGATTTGTCGAGATGGTCACCAAAGTTTCAAATATAAGGATTCAAGCTTCTTAACTTTGTAAATTAGTTCTCCAATCAATATTTCTACCTTAATTCCATCATTTTAACTAAAAATCAGATTTACTCCTTCTACATATCCTCTTTGCCGAATAGACCTTTCAAGTTTGACAATTTGTCAAAATGGTCACTAATGTGATTAATTATCGATTTAGCATTCTAACTTCATTTTCATGTCTCTAACATCATTAATAACATAAACACACATCAAATTCATAAAACTTAAATCTGGTCCCTTAATTTTGAAGCTTGCCGAAATGGTCCTTATATATTTAACTTAGGGTTTTGCTTCCAAACAACAAATCAATCTTACTAAATCATTAATCGAACATCACAAACCCTAAGTTAGACTTGAATCCATAAACCCTAATCTTCTTTATACAAACCAAAATATGTAGGGTTTAAATCCCAACTCAATAACATGATTCTAACATCATACAAGCATGATTCTAACTTAAAATCAACCATAGATTCATAAAATCATAGAAGCCTCAATTTGTTCATAAACCCTAATTTCTTCCACTTATCAGATCTCATCAACCAAGCAAGTATTCTATAAATTATTTACATCAAAAGATAGAGCTCGATGAGTAGAACAACTTTGTAGTTTGAAAGATTACCTAAAAACTGAGATTCAGGGCTTAAATCGAGCTTGGAAATTTTTTCTTTCCTCTAGCTCCCATGCTACATGGCTGGAAAAATATGAATATTTGTTCATATTTTTCTATTATTTTACACTTGTAACTATTAAATGAATTTTAAATTCATTTAAATAGTAAAATTACCAATTTAGCCTTTAAATCCAATGGCTAGTTTAATCTCATCCAAAATCAAGGGCCAAGATTAAATCCATGTATATTTCATCTTCCAAAAGCGTCCTCAACATTTAAAAAATATTTCAAAATTGCCATGCCAAATGACCAATTTGCCCTCCAATTAGTCTTTATTTACTAGTTTGTTTCAAAATTGCCATTCCATTATAATCTAACTAAATTAGTTCCTTCTTAACGACAACTATTTCATAAATATCATTTTATGATTTTCCATGGCTTATGAAACAGTCTCTGAAATTTCAATTCAATATGATTTCTCAATATTCACTAAATACTTTTACTAAAATCTTACCTTAACCGAGCTATCAGATTTATTCCGAAAATTCTATATTTTAACATTCGGAAAATAAATAGTATTATCTCATAAAACTTACTTTCTTAAGGACTTAGACTAAATTTTCCTAACTTAGTCTATTATTCTGATAATTATCAAAATTCCTCCAAATAGTGAAATAACCATTTTGCCCTCAAATCTAATAAATCCATAATGTACCACATTTCATCATCCTTCATCCAATGGCCTAGATTTAATCTTGAGTTAATAGTTTACCAAATTTACCCTTGTGGTTTTTTTCCAAAATTACGATCTTGCCATTTTTCATCCAATGGCTCGTATTTAACATGGAAAATCAACTTAAATACAAGGGTTCATATTCTTCCAACACAAAGAAAATATATTAGACATGTAAAATAACATAATTAACCTTGCCTTATCATCCTTCAAAATATCTTGGATATTCAATTCGATCCGATTATCCGAATATTTTTTAAACTTTATTGCTTTATAGCCATTAATACAAACTCCGTATAAAAATTTGAGTAACATGAAAACATCATTCTTGGAGGTGAACTATTCATTTACGGGGTTCAAATACACAACTTTTGAAAATTACACCTTGGTCCTTGAACTTTTCCAAAGTTTATACTTTAGCCACAAAACTTTCAAAATTTACATTTTGGTCACTAGCCAAAAATTGGGATATTACTTGAATAATATGTTTTTAGTTTAAAGGACTTATAATTTGAGGACTACGACACAATGGGCTTCTAATGTGATTAAATAATTAGTAAAATTGGAAAACCAAGATTTAACCCCCATACATGAGCATAATGTGTAATAACTCGGTAAACCTTGGGTGATTGTTTGTAATAAAAACCATAGGGATCCTTGATGGATCAAATAATGTTGTGTGCCAAGTAAAGACACTTGTTTGGTTGAGTCACCCTTGATTGCTGGGATTCAGATACCCAAAGAACG
The DNA here is from genome assembly GCA_019671005.1 of Hibiscus mutabilis. NCBI lineage: Eukaryota > Viridiplantae > Streptophyta > Magnoliopsida > Malvales > Malvaceae > Hibiscus > Hibiscus mutabilis. Next base: position 25,044,857 of record CM033741.1, on the reverse strand, counting down.
TGTTGCAACACCATGGTTAAATATGTCGAATGTATGTTCTCGAGGCTATATGACATCGGGCCTTATTCGAAGATACTCGACGAGAGATTCCAATTATAAGTGTACATTCCCGAGGCTATCTGACACGTGCCTCACTCTGAGTGTATGTCCCCAAGGCTATGTGACACCGAGCTTCACTCCAGGTTTGTTGGTAAGATGCACATGTGTTGTGTGAGATTGATGCATCTATGTTGTTTGCTATGTGTTAGGCGGACAGAGGTAGTGCCATATATATTGTTGTATTGCCATGTTATCATATTTAGCTACATGCTCATATTTATAATTTGCATGAAGCATGGTTGAGTGGAAGTGTATCCACTGAGCTTCGTTGGCTCGGCGTTCAGAATTGTTGTTTATGTCCGCAGGTTAGTAGGTTGACGTGCATCATTGGAGCACCATCGGAGTAGGAATTCAACATCGACTTGTTCTGAGTACAGTACTTAGATTATATTGGGTTATGTATTCGTAAGACCCTATGTTGTATTGTAACTCTATTTTGGATTTTATATCGTGAGTCGAATGCTTTCAATTATGTATTTTAAATGGAGCTCCCACGTAATGTTTTCAAATACTTATTTATGTTGAAATATTTAAACTTGATGTTTTTCATGGAAATGAATGTGTTTGGGCTAAACTAGGTTGGAAATTTTATGGTAATGGGTTGGGCTTGAGGCCCAAATGTGACATCCGAGTTGAGGGTGTTACAGTTAAGCTTCATTTTTTTTGGTTTGGACCATTTTCAACGCAATTTTTACCCCCTTTATAGTGTCTGCTATGTGCCAATACCAGCCTCGACTGAAAGATAAGTTCTAATATTACGCCTCCAAGCTTAAAAAATACGTAAATTTCTCGATTAACATCCTCGAAAATCCTCTCGAACATGCCTATCACACCATTTTGGGTTGTTCTTCATGCACAAAACCAAGGTTTGAAACCATTTTCAACATGATTTTTACCCCATTTATAATGCATGATATGTGCAAATATCAGGCTCAACTGAAAGATAAGTTATAATACTAGCCTCCAAGCTTAAAAAATATGTAAATTTCTTGATTAACATCCCCGAAAATCTCCTTAAACATGCCTATCACACCATTTTGGGTTGTTCTTCATGCACAAAACCAAGTTTGGAACCATTTTCAACGCAATTTTTAACCCGTTTATAATGCATGGTATGTGCCAATATCAGGCTCAACTGAAAGATAAGTTCTATACTACACATCGAAGCTTAAAAATTACACAAATTTTTCGATTAAAATCCTAAAAAATCCCCTCGAACATGCTTATCAGCCCGTGCAGAATGGCTCGATATTCATTAAACTCGCTATACACAAAAAACGAGGTCAAGCTCGCTATCTGCAGGAAGCGAGTTCAGTGTCATAAAGTTCGGCAACAAATTGTTATGTCGTTTCAATTTCTCGCGGAACTCGCTATACACAGAACACGAGGTCTTTTTTCCAAATAAGAAAAGGGGTTATTTGAAAATTCATTCCACGTAAGATGAAACTCGCTTTCTGTAGGAAGCAAGTTCTTTCTACGCTTTTTGCAGAGCGCGAGTCGTTCGTACGTAGGCAAAATAAGGGCCATTTTTCTAAATAATCTTGGATGTGGGTATTTTTCTAATTAATAATTAAAAGGGAATATTGATTTTAAAGCGCCTAATTTTATATTCCCAAAATAGCACCTGTAATTCTATATTTTTTGGATAGCACTTTTACTGTAAATTCGTCGTGCATTGCAGATAAAAAAAGTTAAAACATGGCAGAGTTCACGATTTTTTTTCCTTTTAAAAAGTTAAAATCAAACATTAATTAAGTTAAAATACAGAAAAAATTAATTTTTTTGAACGCACGACTAGTGTACTGTAAATGTGTTATCTCGAGAAATATAAAATTTCTAGTGCTATTTTTAAAACTATAAATCAGAAATGTGCTACTTTGGAAATTGAGCCGGTCAAAATATGGCGGAGTCTGAATCGGATTCAGTACAATGTCACAATCTGCTTGTCTGCTACATGTAATAATTCAACCCTGTCAATTTAATTTATAAACGCAATATTTCTCAGAAACTGCAACCCCTGGAGAGGCAGCGGCAGCAAGCAAGCTATGGAATCAATTGACTTTTTGTTTTATAAATTTCTTATTTGTACAGTTGGATTGCATAAACTAGGACAATGGTTTGGTTTGATACTTGATCCTTTGTCTTAATCAAGATTTTCCATGACACTAATTAATTTTGTTTTTTTCCCTCCCTTCGTCAACTTTTGACTGCAAACATTTCATATCATTTTTTGCATTTCTAACCTAACCCTCGTGGTTTTGATTTTGATTTCAAAGACTTGAATGGAGTGGTCTTCAAGTCTCAACTAAAATATGATGTATATTCTTACTTTCAATTTTCTCCAACTGTCTCCATTGAATTCATATTCAACATTACTAGAACAATTAACTCTTGACTCAATCCAAAACCATACAAATCAAAGTGATTCGAATTTGAAATAAGTATAATTAATTTCGGGGTGAATTCATGATTTTTTTAATGGATTAGAATGAAGTTATAAGTTTTTGAGGGTTAAAGTGTATTTTTTTCATTGGATTAAGTTCAAATTTTGAGTTGTAAAATCGACTAAGGCCTCGTTTAGGATTGTGGTTGAAACAGAATTTTGGCTCAAAATTTCGTTTCAAACCCAAAATCATTCCTAAACAAACAATGGGTTGGAGTAAAACTAGCGTTTGGAACTGAGATTTTAAACCAAACCAAGAAGCTATTTTTTTTAGCTTTGACAGTATAAATCCCGTTTAGAAGGGAAAAGACAAATTTACCCCTAATTTATTATCCCAAGCTAGTAGTTTTGATTTTCCTGATTTTGATTTTTAGTTCGGATTTTTTTAACTTTGACTCATTTTTATTTTAAATTTATTATTGATAAAAATGTGAAAAAAATATATTTAGAAATATTCAATCAAGTAGTTTAAAAATTTATAAAATTTAATTAGTTAAAATATTTAAAATAATTATGATCAAAGTTAAAAAAATTAATAAAAAAGTCAATACTGATCATATTGAGTGAAGCCGATAGAGTACTACATTTTAATATTTTAAATAAATAATAAAAACATTACTTACATTCATTTATTTTTTTCTTTACACTATCATGTCTAAAATAGACATTTTAGCTATTCAAAAGTACTTTTTTAACAACAATACTAAACACTAAAATCTTACAACTAGCTTTTGTAAAATTACATTTTAAAATCTCTTTCTGACAGCACTTTTAAAATCACTTTTTAAAAGTAATGCTAAACTAGCCTTAATATAATATAATAGAATCAGTGGTGCGGCCAAAAATTTTTAACGGACATCGGAATTTAAAAAAAATTAAATTCATGTGTCAAGATTTAAAGAAAAAATGTTGTCAGTATTCTTTTATAGTGGTATTAAATTTATTTTTAATATATATATATATTTGAAAACACTCTTCCCACGGATAATCTACACCCAAAATAATTCAAACTCAAAAATGATTGAGCCCAAAATAATACAAACTCAAAACAACTCGCATTTTAAAATTCTAATCAATAAAAATCAGATTAACGAACCAAATCCCCAATGGACATGCTACACAAACTTAAAATCGAAGTGTGTTAAATTTTGAAGTTATATTGGCCATTTGATATACCACATGAACTTTTACATGACCCTGAATCCTTTTGGTGATGTTCTTTTTTGGGTTATCCAAGGAACAACATATGACAGAATCGAAACAAGACATACTAACTAGGTTTCAATTTCACTCTTTGTCAGCCTGGCAAGGGGGAGTGGGGCGGTGGTGGTGGGTCTTGCTCCGGAGAGATAATGATGAGATGACAACTTTGAAGCCTTTAATGGTTTCCCATTCCACCCTCTTTTTAAGTCAAAACCTTTGATTCCCCCCAAGACTTGGCTCTCAAAAGTCTCATCTGCTACACCAACACACTGGCTATTTGAAAAACATGTCATAGAACAGTATGGCCAATGCCCATACTCTTTGAAATGGTCCAACCATAATTCTAGTTTTTTTTTCTTCTGGGGTTTATAGTAGTGGATGCAGCTCAAGAACATCAGAAATTATAAATTAAACGAAATTTATGTCTGAACATATCATCGAAAAAATGGGTTAATTACCAATGATCAGAAAAAGTTATAGAATTGATACATTTCAAAAGTTTTCGTGTTGGAATGGTGAGCTTACATACAGCAAATAATATTTAAAACGTTGATAAAAAATCATGTGAAATTCATGGTTTTCATGTATTTGATTGTTTAATGTGAAAACTGCGAATGATTCAAAATTCAAATAGAGAAACAGGAGAATTTGTACACGTGAGGGCAGCAAAGTAGGAATTGAACAATGTGAAGATGGGAAACTGTAGAACATAAACTTTTAAAGAATAAAGTTATAATTTGTACACATGAGCGCAGCAAAACGGGAATTGAACAATGTAGTATGTTCCAAGTTTTGAGTCTTCGACAAACTTTCATAGACCAATGACCGTTTTCGAAACAGTAGCCCATCGGAACTTACCATTTTCTTTCAGGTGAAGTTTTGAGAACTCAAACTTCTGCTCCAACCAAATACAGTGAAACAATAAATATTTACTTCACCAAGGCTGCCATGGTTAACCCAAACATTCTCTATTTTTTCTGCAAAAAAAGCATTAATCTAAACATTCTCAAATGCTAAAATTGGGCATACTATTCCTAGAATAGAGTTGGTGGGAGATTCCGCGGTGAGGCAGCTAAAAGTACGGCTAAAATGAACCTGATCGGTTTTACCGGTATCTGGTTCTTACATAATTTCTTACGAGGCGGTAACATAAATGTTTACCGTAACTGTAAAAAAAATGGTAGTTACACAAAGTCCTACCACGTAAGAAATTATGTGATAACATAAGTGCTAACCTGATAACATTAACGCTTACAAAACTCATAAGCATCAGCGTAGCTACATAAAGTATTAGGGAAAATACATATTTTCTTACCTAAAATGTTAGAAAATATGTAACAACACAAATTCTTACTCCATATATCCAAATTCATAAGGAACTCAACTTATGGTAAGAATTTGTGTAATAACACAAAGTGTTACATGATAACATTGTTTCTTACAAATATAATCAGAATTTGCGTAGCTACATAAACTCTTAGGAAATATACATAATTTGTTATTGAAAGTGTAAGGATAGGTGTAATAACACAAATTCTCACCCTAGATCACTCAATCCAAAATGAGTGTAATAACACAAAGTGTTAAAAGATAACCTTGTTTCTTACAAAAATACTCAGAATTTGGGTAGCTACACAAATTCTTATAGAACATACATAAAAAGTTACAGAAAATATAAGGAAACGTGTAACTACATAAATTCTTATCCGAGATCACCTAATCCACAACGAGCTCAACTTATGGTAAGCATTTGTGTAGTCACGTAAAGTGTTACAAGATAACCATGTTTCTTACAAAAATAATAAGAATTGGCGTAGCTACAAAAATTCTTACTGCATATACATAAATTGTTACAAGAAATGTAAGGAAAAGTGTAACTACACTAATTCTTACCTTGTATCATCCAATCCAAAATGAGCTGAAGTTATTGTAAGAATTTGTGTAATAACACAAAGGGTTAAAAGATAACATTGTTTCTTAAAAAAACTTGTAACACCCCTCAATTATCTTAGCATGCAACTCATCACCTGAGATTGCTCTTAACTTTGAATCTTTCCAGAAACATCAATTATCATGAAACCATAATGAACTTTAAAGGTCAATCACAACTCAAATAGGTTTAGCAATTATACATGCCACTATAATAATCAAACCTCAATTAGTATGTCATTACTGTGATTACCTATTGAGCTTTCCAATATTGATGCAATGCTCTTCTCACTCTCATCTTGATTTACCTACGTGTGCACAATCAAACACACGCTAAGTACGAACTTAGTGAGGCAATAAAGGAAGTTAATAACAATAATTTAAACTTTATTCGACTTCATGGTTACATTTATATAACATGATATATGTCAATGCATCAACTTTCATATTGCATTAGTAATGATTTACTGCATGCTAATGTCATAAGACTTTCATGCTTGTCTATTTATCATAATATGCCTTATATGCATAAATGCATCATGATCACTAGATATGTATTACCATCATGCTAATCATATATTAACATAATATAAACCGGATATAAATTTGTAACACCCTAACCAGTATTTTATACCTAATACTAATTAAAGTGTCACATAAAGAATATACCAACATTTCCTCTTTATATTTATAAGAAAAATTATAAAGAACCCATTCTTCTATTTATCACCTAAAATCGTATTATAAATATTTATTCAATCAAATTAAGCCCGATTTTAGGCAACAACTTAACAATTCTTATCGATGATATATGAGGGAGATAATTGCCTAAAAACTGCCTAAGGGCCTAAACCTTATTTCAGTAATAACAACATTTCCTCTTTAGCCCTAGTATAGCTTCCATATCTTTCACCATTAAATAAATTTTGTGTCCATTAAATTGCATCATTGAGCTTTAGACATCAAAGGTCTTCACTAACTCACGACATAGATCGTGACGAATTGCTCAAAATTTTATTCTAACTAAGGGCCTAAACCTTATTTCTGTAATAACACCATCAATCTTCTGACTCCGCATCTCTTTAAACAACTTCGAAAACTTCTTCATGCTACACCTTGACGAAACCTCCTACGACATAATATACAATAATTACTTTAATGTTACTCTTCTATATATTATTTAACGAAAATTTTTAACCTTAAATACTTTGCCTAACAAGAAAGCTACTCTTACCTTCCTAACTTTTGCCTTGCCTCTACCTTTTGATATCCATTCCATAAACGCTTGCTTTTGTTGCACATGCATATCTATATAAGGCTTCTTTTCGATCTGATATTTCGATTATTGGGAAAATCGCAGTTAAAGTTTAAGTGGAATTTGGATACTCGGATCAAACTGGAAAATTATGAAATTTTTCCATATGATAGAGAAAGTTTATAAAAGTCATTTTCAAGTGTTGGAAATATTTTTAGTTTGATTCAAGATAAATCCTACAGTTTATTTCTGAGTAAAGGATTATTTATCGGTATATTGGATCAAATGGAAATTTTGGAGACTGATCCAAAAGACATATAAAAATTCATAAAATATTATTTTATGAATATTTTATTGTATTTGGTTAGATTCCAACTAGATTTAGTTGAATTTTTACAAGAATGGCAAACTAGTAAATAAAAAGTAGTTGGAGGGCAAATTGGTCATTTTGCCCCAATGGCATTTTTGAAATATTTAAAAATTTATAAGGGTAATTTTTGAAAGAGGAAATGGGGGATTTAATCTTGGCCCTTGATTGATGATAAGATTAATCTCAACCGTTAGATTTTAATGGCAAAATTGTAATTTCACTATTAAATGAATTTAATATTCATTTAATAGTCACATGTGTATAATAATAGTGGAAAGATAAAAAAAATGTTCATCTTTTCCAGCCAAACACGTGAGATGCTAGGGAAAGAAATAGAAAATTTTTCCAAGCTTGATTCAAGCCTCGAAACTCAATTTTCAGGTAACCTCTTCAAATACAAAGTTGTTCTACTCTTCAAGCTCTATCTTTTGATATCAATAATTCATGGAATCCATGCTTGATTGATGAGAATTTACATGATAAAGAAATTAGGGCTTATGGATCAAATTAGGGCTTTTGAGATTTTATGATTCCATGATTGAATTCAAGTTGAAATCAAGCTAGTATGATGTTAAAATCCTGATATTGAGTTGGGATTTAAGTTCTACATGTTTTGATTATTACGAAGATGATTAGGGTTTATGCATTCAAGTTTAATTTAGGGTTTGTGATGTTGAATTAATGATTTAGTAAGCTTGATTTGTTGTTTGGAAGCAAGACCCTAAGTTAATTTGATAGGGACCAATTTGACAATCTTAAAAGTAAGAGTACCAAATATGAATTTTTATGGAATTGGTGTGTATTTATGTTATTAATGATGTTGGAGATGTGAAATTGATGTTAGAATGCTATACCGATGTTAAATTAAATTAGTGACCATTCGGTAATTTTGAAGAATTTAGGGACTTGATTGTTAAGATTGTATTTGAGGAATATCATGTTGGAAAATTAAGTCAAGTGATTTGAATGTTGATTTTGAAGCTTAAATCAACATTTGGGACTATTATGAATATTCGGCTACTTTAGGGACCAAAGTGAAAAATTTATAAAGTTTGGGCCCTAAAGTGTAAAGGATGAGAAATGTAAAGACTAAACTTGAAATTTATGGTTGGAAGCTTAAAAGATTCTTTAAGGAGAAAAATAGGTAATTTGGGAAAAGTTGAAGATTTATGGAAAAATATAAAGAAATATGAATCGAATATAGAAAGCTTTATCGGATCAATTTTATATTTAATGGATAGTTATTTTATTTACTTTCCATTATTGTATATGGAATGAATATGTACTAACATATACTTGAAATGGTATATGTTATTTCAATGTAGATTCCGATATAAATCGAGGTCGTATCAATAAAAAGAAAAGAAAAGAAAAGAAAAGAAAAAGATCTGGAGTGATATTGAATAGTAAAGGCAACCTCATTACAAGGCTAAGGTGAGTGCATACATGTTTTTAAATGTATGTTAGTAACATACATATTATAGGAAGCATTAAGATAAGTCGACCTAAAAGGTAGTGATTTTTATAAAGCATGACGTATTTTTTTGGTATGATACTTTATTTTACTGATTTAAAGATTGTGACATATTTTATGGTCACACATGTTTTATAGCATGATATACCGATAATGATTTATTTCATACAATTTTTAAATGGCATATGTACCATGAAAGTTATAGAACATATTGGAGTATGAATTGTATTTGGATTGCTTGCCATTTTGCAGGAATTGTCTTAAATGTTTGCCCTTGATAGTATAATATTAAGAATGATAGTATTGTGGTATACCATAAGAGTCTAGTAGCTAAGCTGACACATTACGTGTCTATCGCCGATACTTATTGTATCTACCGTTCGACACTTTACGTGTCTGACACCTTGTGTGCCTACCATTGGCATTTATATATGTCTACTGCCCGACACTTAATTGTGTCTACCGTTTGCACCTAAGGATTGCTACTAGCTCGTTACCGTCGCCTCATCCCTAAGGGAAGTGGCTAGTACTATGGGAGTACATGACTCGTTTACTAGTCTCTTGATATTTACCTTGGGCTATATGAATTCAAATGATAATTGTATAATTATACAGTACAAGTACATGATTTTACAGTACAATTAAATTATTTTACAGTATAGGTACCTGACCTTACAGTACAAAATTATTACAATAAAATTACATGACTTTACAATACAGAAATTCCTGCATTACCAAATATGTAATTTAATGACTATCATGTTTTATAAATTATCTTGCTTTAGACAATGTATTATATGTCACTCATCTTATGCCTCACGGAGATATACTCATCGTGTATTTATGTTATACACGCAGGTGATTGGAATTAGTAGATGACTACTTTTGCATCATCATTATGTATAGAAGATAATCGACAAGTATTTCGGTAATCATGACATCCGTATTTTTTTATATATGTTTAATAGTGGCATGTGCCATATAAACCGGTCTATCTTATTAAAGTGCTTTAACTAGGTCAATAAACATTTTATAAATCTTTTATAGACGGTAAGTATGTTTACAATTTAATTATTATATGACCTTATTTGACATATCCTATATGAGGCTAGATCCGAATTATTTTAAATAGAATCATTTTTAATAAAATGATTTTTCTTAATATGACTGTATTATTTATGTAAAAAGTTTTATTATTGGATCTAGATTTAATATTTTATTTCTGATTTGATTAAAGTTAAGCGTGCTTGAACTAAGGAAATTTCAAGATGGGTGACCACTAGGAAGTTTCCAAAATTTTTTAAATTACCCCGATTTCTGATTAAACGACTGTTTTAAAAAGTAGTGACATTTTCGACTCGTGTCTGGTATACGGTCACGGGAAGAGGGTGTTACAGACTACTTGTTTTGATACTACTTATTTATTACCTGCATTCTAAGAACATTACCGATATTATCTTGAACAGTTTCCGTACTAATAACCCCACCCGAAACTCTACAAAAACATCTACAAGCATCAATATTGCAAAAACAATACCGATACAGCATTTGCATATTCTTCGTTTTTTACACAAATTTCCTACCCAAAACAACCAATTACTCTCTTATTCTATAACTGAAACTCACATACAATGTCCACACATCATTTTTAACCATAACTGACTATTCATAATGTTCGACTCCCACAAAACTATTTCTTATTCACTGAAAAAATTTTCACTTAAAAACTACTTCTTAAATCTGACCTTTACACAATTTTCAATTGTTAGAAAATAAACACTATTTTCACCCTAAAATAACATACCCATCACCCTAAATTCTTCACGCAGAATCCCAAACCATAACTTTTTTCAAAACCCTAGAAAAAACCTTCATTTCGTTACTTATGTAGTTCTGGTACTGAAATTTTAAGAATTTACGGTTTCACATATTGCTAACAACAAAATTCTTACCAGAAATCTTACTTCCTTTCATTACTTATGTACTCTTGGCAATAGTTCTTCAATCATTATACCAAACCAGAATGAAGCATCGCCCCACTCTCGGCCATTTCACCATCTTGCCAACACTTCCAGCTTCATTATTGTAACAACCTGGATTTTAGAATTTGAGGGTCAGTTTAACCTAAAGCGTAGGCTTCGTGTTTGGGCTAAGAGTTTGGGACTTTAAGGGCCTTACTGGGCTTGCTTTGGTGGTTGGGCTTGAGTCTTTGGGTTTGGTTATGGGTTGGGAGGTTGATGGAAGGGTAGTGAGGTAATTACCCCTTTTTGAAGAGGGAGAAGAAGGGGGCTCCTTTAATTTTTTGTAGAAAGCAAAATAAGTGAGATTATCTTGTTCCCTTGTTTTCTCTCTTTATTCATTCCCATCTTACTCCCAAGAACCAAACCTTAAAGGTAAAATCTTTGAGTTTTGAAGTGTGAATCTCAGATTTTGGGTTTGAGATAAGTTGTTCAACATTCAATGATCTACGTTTTGAGGTAAAAATCCTTAAGTATGGTGGTAAAAGAAAAACATGGGTTTTGTGAGGGTTTTGAGAGAAATGGGTTAATATTGGTTTTAATCACGTTTTTCAGCATTACTACTTGAATTCTTATTATTTCAACTAAAATCAGATTCAATCTTTATTCAAAACTTCCTTGCCGAAATGGTCACTTAACTTTTATAAATTGTCAAAATGGTCACTAATTCAATTTAACATCGGTTTAGCATTTTAAGATCAATTTCACATCTCCAACAACATTATTTATAAAAATACATTCCAATTTCAAAAATTTTAGATTCGATCCTCTAACTTTAAAGGTTGCTAAATTGGTCCCTATATATTTAACTTAGGGTTTTGCTTCCAAACAACAAATCAAGCTTACTAGGTCATTAATCCAACATCACAAACCCTAAGTTAGACTTAAATCCATAAACCCTAATCTTCTCCATCCAAACTAAAATATGCAGGGTTTAAATCCTAACTCAATAACATGATTTTAACATCATACTACCTTGATTTCAACTTGAATTCAACCATGAAATCATAAAATATCAAAAGCCCCAATTTGATTCATAAACCCTAATTTCTTTCTCATGTAAAATTCTCATCAGTCAAACATGTATTCCATAAATTAAGCACATCAAAAGATAGAACTTGAAGAGTAGAACAACTCTGCAGTTCAAAAGATTACCTGAAAATCGAGTTTCGGGGCTTGAATCAAACTTGGAAAATTTCTCCCTCTTTTCCCCAATATTTTCAAAAATTGCAAGATGAAGAAGGCTTCATCTTTTTGCCTTTAATTTTGAATTCCTCCAATTATGCCACTTGTATTTTATAAATGAATTTTAAATTCATTCAAATAGGGAAATTACAAAAGTGCCCTTTTATCCAACAGTTGAGATTGATCTTATCATCAATCAAGAGCCAAGATTTAATATTTAATTTTATTATTCCAAAAATAACCATGGTAACTTCAAATATTTCAAAATTGCCATCCCTGCCAAAAGACCAATTTGCCCTCCAACTAGTCTTTATTTACTAGTTTATTTCAAAATTGCCATTCCATTAGAATCTAACTAAATTAGTTCCTTCTCAACTGGCTACTTTTCCATAAATATTATTTTATGATTTCCCATGGCTTATAAAATAGTCTCTGAAATTTCAATTCAATCTAACTTCCCGATATTCAAAAAATACTTGTACTACGATTTTACCTTTACCGAGCCATCGAATCTATTCTGAAAATTCTATATTTCCATATTCGGAAAATAAATACTATTATCTCGTAAAAATTTCATTTCTTAAGGAATTAGACTGAATTTTTCTAACTTGTCTATTATTCTGAAAATTACCGAAAATCCTCCAAAATTATGATCTTGCCATTTTTCATCCAACGGCTCATATTTAGCATGGAAAATCAACTTAAATCCAAGAATTCAAATTATTTCAACACAAAGAAAATATCTTAGACATGTAAAATGACATAATCAACATTTGCTTATCATCCTTCAAAATATCCTGAATATTCGATTCAATCCGATTATCCGAATATTCTTCCAAACTTTATCGATTTATAGCCATTAATACAAGCCCCGTACGAAAAATTTGAGTAACACGGAAAGGTCACTCTTGGGGGTGAACTATTCATTTACGGGGTTAAATACACAACTTTTGAAAATTACACATTGGTCCCTAAAGTTTTCCAAAATTTACACTTTAACCCCCAAACTTTCAAAATTTACATTTTGGTCACTAACCAAAAATTGGGATATTACAATTATCCCCCTTAAGAAAATTCGTCCTCGAATTTTCAACACATACCTGATTCAAAAAGGTAAGGAAACTACTTTCTCATATTAATTTTCTCTTTCCCAATTCACTTTTTCGACTTCATAATTTTACCAAAGAACTTTAACAAACAAGATCATCTTATTCCTTAGTTCTTTGATTCCATGTGCCAGTATCTTTACCGATTCTTCCTCATAATTCAAATCTAGTTTAATCTCTATTCCTTCCAAGGTAATAATATATATAAAGAATTTGATCGATACTTCTTGAGCATTGATACGTGAAATACATTGTAAGTCTTGTCCATTTCCAGATATAAGGCTAGCTAATAAGCCACTAGACCAACCCCTTTTTACAATCTTACGTGTTCCAATAAATCTCGGACTCAACTTCCCTTTTTGTCCAAACCATAACACCTTCTTCTAAGGTGAAACTTTTAAGGAATACTTTATCCTTAACTTCATACAAATATCTTTTTTTCAAGATCAGCATATAATTTCCATCTTTCTAAAGCAATTTTAAAACTGCTTCGAACCATTCTTTCTTTATTCTCCATATCCTAAACTGAATCAAATTAGATTCAATCACCTTTTAGTTTCCTCTGATCATCAAAACAAAGTTCCTTCAACCTAACCTTTATATCATTAATCCATAGATTAACAATCATAAAATCTCAATCAATATCTTTCTGAAAATCTATTGTGTCAGAACTCTCAATTCTTTTGCAGTCTATGCCTAAGCAGGCTGATCCATGATCTCATTTAATGTCTGGAAGGAAAACTCTTAATTCAAAACATACATATCATATTACTCTGGTGCCTCTGCACTATGCTAAACTGAGGGTAGAATATTATCATTAACCTTATCATGCTCGTGAATCTCTTATTGATTCACTCGCCTTAGCACCTGACCCGATTCTTTTACCCTCACACATTGGAATTTAACATTACTATCATAATGAAATAAACAATTGCATCCATTCAAACAAGTAAAATCATCAGTAATTCTGAAATCCTAGTGGCATGTATACACTTTTGACCTTTACCATACTTCATTTAACTCCAGAACCGGCTAAACCTATAGCTCTGATACCAATAAATGTAACACCCCCTTCCCGTATTTGTACACCGAATACGAGTCGAAAATGTTACGTCTTCTTTAATCCAAAATTAGGGTAATTTAAAACTTTCAGAAAACTTCCCGATGGTCATCTATCCTAAAATTTCTCTAGCCCAAGCACGCTTAACTTTATTTAAAATTGACTTAAATTATTTGTTCAAGTTTCCAATCATAAATCAAGGATCTTAGCGTGCAATCCATCATCAAAGGTTATTCTTAATCTTGAATCTTTCCAAAAACACCAATTATCACGAACCCATAACGAACTTTAAAGGCCAATCACAACTTAAATAGGTTTAGCAAATATACACGCCACTATAATAATCAAACCTTAATTAGGATGTCATTACTGTGATTACTTGTTGAGCTTTCCAATATTGATGCAATGCTCTTCTCACCCTCATCTTTATTTACCTACGTGTGTACAATTAACACGCTAAGTATTTACTTAGTGAGGCAACTATAATATTAAATAAACTTTTCAATAACTAATCTAACCATAATATTAGAAATATTATATATATCATTTAGAAATATAGAATAGTAAACACTGATTTATCAAACCGTTCTTTTTCCAGGAAACCTGTAAAAATCACATTTCATATATATATATGAGACAATTCATGCCAAAACCACTGTTCGATGCATAGTTCATTTACACTTTAATCACTTCATTTACACTTTTCATTATCACTTGAATCATAGCCCAATGTAAGGTAATTGGGGATGCATGGTATGCGAGTCACAATTGAGTATGCACATGTGCGGCATCAACTAATATGTTGTGCCATAATAAATCACTGTATCACTAGGTCATAGCTGTAGAACACAGCGTCACTGTATCACTATATCACTATACTCCACCTCATTGGCATGCCAATTATACCAAGAATCTCAAAATGCTTACAATGGGCTTTTAACAATCACTATCATGTATTCTTCACTTATTTAAAATTTCAATAGATATTAACATATCACAATATCATATAAAAGTATATTGGGCAGTTCCTTCCCAAAATTCATTCATAATTCATTTCAAAAATCATTGAAAATATATCATTTGCGATTCAAAAATATTTATTTATTTTAGCATTCGAGATCGACTTATCGCAAGTGTTTCTCATATCATAATAAAATAAGTAAGAATGCACTCACCTGGGCCATTTATTAGTATGCCTCACTAAATTCTACTCGATCCTTTCTTTGATTCGGACTTGACTTCATTTATCACATGGATAAGATAAAATATTTGTTAGATTCAAATATAACATCACCGTAAACATGCTGTCTTAATATAATCATTCGAATATAAAATTTCCAAATATTTTTCCTTTCTTCCTTGTACTGTTCAGAAACTCATTATGGTCCTTAGTGACCAATTTGAACTTCCTATAATTCTTCCGAGTTTGCTAACTCATATTTAAATACTAAATGTTTCAAATTCCATTTTCTGACGGCTTGCGCTACCTTCAAAGATTTGCTTATACCGGGCAGAATACATACCGGATCTTAATTTCCTTTATACTGGAAAAATTAGATTCGATAATGGTTCTAACTGTATAAGCCACATAAATTAATAAAATCTAAAAAAAATTATGAAAATTCTTCAAACTCCCGTCACAGACTGTCCTGACCCAAAACTGCTTTGTAAATTTTCTGACCTTTATTCGATTAAAAATTCATATCTTTTAACTCGGAACTCAAAATCAGTTTCCGTTTGTTGGACGCGAAACTAGACGAACAAATCTTTACAACGGTATAAAATTCATCATCTAACCATTTATTTATAATTTATGGTGAATTTTCAAAGTCACTGCCATATTTCAATCTTCTACATAGCTTTCCATAATAAGCTTCTAATTTATACTAACTTCTTCATATTTTTTTACTTGTCAATTTAGACCCATCTCTTACTTCAAACCACCAATTCATCATCTTCTACATCAAATAATTATTCGAAATAATTCCCTCTGATTTTCTTTCTTTGCCCAAAATAGTCACTAAAATGCAAAGGTATGGATTCAAACTTCTTATCTTTGCAATTTAGTCCTCAAATCAACATTACTACTTCAATTCTTATTATTTCAACTAAAATCAGATTCAATCCTTATTCAAAACTTCCTTGCCGAAATGGTCAATTAACTTTGACAAATTGTCAAAATGGTCACTAATTCAATTTAACATCGATTTAGTATTTTAACATCAATTTCACATCTCAAATATCATTAATTATAAAAATACATTCCAATTTCAAAAATTTCAGATTCGGTCCTCTAACTTTAAAGCTTGCCGAATTGGTCCCTATATATTTAACTTAGGATTTTGCTTCCAAATAACAAATCAAGCTTACTAGATCATTAATCTAACATCACAAACCCTAAGTTAGACTTAAATCAATAAACCATAATCTTCTCCATCCAAACCAAAATATGTAGGGTTTAAATCCTAACTCAATAACATGATTTTAACATCATACTAGCTTAATTTCAACTTAAATTCAACCATGAAATCATAAAATCTCAAAAGCCTAAATTTGATTCATAAACCTTAATTTTCTTCTCATGTAAAATTCTCATCAATCAAACATGTATTCAATAAATTAAGCACATCAAAAGGTAGAACTTGAAGAGTAGAACAACTTTGCTATTCAAAAGATTACCTGAAAATCGAGTTTCGGGGCTTGAATCGAACTTGAAAATTTTATCCTTCTTTCCACAATATTTTCGAAAATTGCAATTTGAAGAACGCTTTATCTTTTGGCCTTTAATTTTGAATTCCTCCAATTATGCCACTTGTATTTTATAAATGAATTTCAAATTCATTCAAATAGGAAAATTATAAAAGTGCCCTTTTATCCAACGATTGAGATTGATCTTATCATCAATCAAGAGCCAAGATTTAATATTTAATTTTATTATTCCAAAAATAACCCTGGTAACTTCAAATATTTCAAAATTGCCATCCCTGCCAAAAGACCAATTTGCCCTCCAACTAGTCATTATTTACTAGTTTATTTCAAAATTGTCATTCCCTTAGAATCTAACTAAATTAGTTCCTTCTCAATCGGCTACTTTTCCATAAATATTATTTTATGATTTCCCATGGCTTATAAAACAGCCTCTAAAATTTCAATTCAATCTGACTTCCCGATATTCACAAAATACTTCTACTACCATTTTACCTTTACCGAGCCATCGAATCTATTCTGAAAATTCTATATTTCCATACTCGGAAAATAAATACTATTATCTTGTAAAAACTTCCTTTCTTAAGGACTTATACTGAATTTTCCTAACTCAGTCTATTATTCTGAAAATTACCGAAAATCCTCCAAAATTACGATCTTGCCATTTTTCATCTAACGGCTCATATTTAGCATGGAAAATCAACTTAAATCCAAGGATTCAAATTCTTTCAACAAAAAGAAAATATCTTAGACATGTAAAATGACATAATGAACCTTGGCTTATCATCCTTCAAAATATCCTGAATATTTGATTCGATCTAATTATCCGAATATTCTTCCAAACTTTATCGCTTTATAGCCATTTATACAAGCTCCGTACGAAAAATCCGAGTAACACGGAAAGGTCACTCTTGGGGTTAAATACACAACTTTTGAAAATTATACATTGGTCCCTGAACTTTTCCAAAATTTACGCTTTAACCCCTAAACTTTCAAAATTTACATTTTGGTCACTAACCAAAAATTGGGATATTACAAGTTTCTTATCTCCTGCAAGGTTGTAATCCAAATTTACAACTCCTTGTGTAGTGAAAGAGTTTGTAGGACCTTCCAAAGAGCAAGAAAATGAGAAAGCTTGAAGTTGAAGCTAGGGGCTGCATTTCTAGCTTTGGAGGAAGGTTAGTACACTAATAACTCCTTTGTTTCATGCAAACCTAAGGATGATGCTTTGTGTGCTTAAATTTGATGTTTATGGTTGTTTTGAGTGTTAGAGGTTAGAGACCCACTTTAATGGCATAATATGGATTTGGTGTTAATAACTTATAAAAATGGTAGTAAACCACCCTAAACACCCCCATAAGATGTAGGATCGAGTTAAGAGGCTAATGGTTGTGATTTGGGAAGTGATTTCTCGAGCCTCGAAAGCCATTTCTATGTTTCGATACCAGTATACGGGGAGCTCGTATCGGTACCCAATGTTTTGGGTTTTAAGAACACTATTTTATTGGATGAACTATGAAAGGGGTACTGGCACAGTGTTTAACCTGTATCGGTACGCCATGCAAACTAGTATCAGTACGGGTCGACCCGTACCGGTACGCCTAGGCTATGGAAAATTCCAATAAGCTCAATTAGTATCGGTACACTGTGAGTATCGATACATAAGGGGTACCATACCGGTACTCGAGGGAATTTACCTGAAAATTTTATTTTGAGTTTGAGGGGCTGATAATTCGAGGACTATGGCCCAATGGGCTTTTATAGTGATAAAATAAATGGTAAAATTGTGAAATCGAGATTTAACCCTCATATATGATCATAATGTGTAATAACTTGGTAAACCTTGGGTGACTTGTTTGTAATAGCAACAATAGAGATCCATGGTGGATTGAGTAATATTGTGTACCAAGTAAGGGCACTTGTGTGGTTGAGTCACCTTGATTGTTGGGATTCGGATACCTATAGAGCATGTTGCAACACCATGAGATGAGATGCCGAATGTACATTCCCGAGGCTGTGTGAAATAGGCCTTATCTGATGATACTTGATGAGAGATTTCGAGTATGAGTGTACGTTTCTGAGGCTGTATGACGCTGGTCTCACTCAGAGTGTATATTCTCGAGGCTGTATGACACCGGGCCATACTCTAGGTTTGCTGGTATGATGCATATGTGCTTTGTAAGATTAATGCATCCTTTGTTGTTTCCTATGTGTTTAGGCGGCTAGAGGTAGCGCCATATGTTATTGTTTTGACATGATATCATCTTTAGCTACATGTTTATATTTATAATTTGCATAAAACATGGTTGAGTGGAAGTGTATCCACTGAGCTTCATTAGCTCAGCGTTCAAAATTGTTGTTTCCTTTTGTAGGTTAGTAGGTTGACGTGCATTGTTGGAGCACTATCAGAGTAGGACTTCAGTATAGATTTGTCTGGAGTACAATACTTAGATTTATTTGGTCGATGTATTCGTAGGATCCTATGTCTTGTATTGTAACTCTTATTTTGGAATTTAAACTATGAGTCGTATGTTTTATATTTGTATTTTCAAATGGAGCTCCTATGTAATGTTTTTAAATAATTATTTATGTTGAAATTTTTGAACTCGATGGATTTTATGAAATTAATATAATTTGGGCTACAATAGGTTGAAATTTTATTGTAACGGGTTGGGCGTGAGTCCCAAATATGACATCTGGGTTGAGAGTGTTGCATTTAAAGATATTAGAGCCTATGTTTAGCCGGTTCTAGGAGAATCCTAGGGGTTGTCTAGAGTGGTGTATAGGTGTCTAGAGAATAATTGCCCATAAGTCAAAGTTGTACTCGTTTAAGCTGAATATTTGATGATGTAACCTTATTTGTTTGCTTGTATAGAAAGAAATTATGCCTAGGAAAGCACGTGATCATGAGGAGAGTTGGGGCTCCCGTAAGGGGAGCTATGGTAAGGATTACGTTTCCGACACAGTGAAGATGTTGGAAGATTAAAGAGGTCGAGGTGCCAATAATTTCTCTCATCTGCACTAGACCCTTCACTGTATTGTGAGTGCCATACCTAGGCCATCGGTTACCCCTCGTGAGGCGCCAATTAAGAGGGTGTACCATCCTGGTGCAATGAATTTCCTTGGAATAGGACAAGACAATCCGGTTAAGGCAGCTTAGTAGTTGATGGACACCTGTTGGATCATACGACAGATGCGTTTAGAACCCGAGGACAAGCTAACATGCGTCTTTTCCCTATTAAAAGAGAATGCTTGAGAGCGGTGGGAAATCATAGAGTTGGGGTGGTACCCTAGCAAACCTTAATGGGATGATTTCTTGGATGAGTTCGAGAAGAAATATGTGCGTGAAGCTCACATTAATAGTTTGAGGGAATTGTTCACTCGCCTGGTCTAAGGGAACCAATCAGTTTTTGAGTATGAGCAAGAGTTCTTCTAGTTGAGCAAGCATGCCCCAGAGTTGGTTGCTACGGAGAAGATGAGGTGTAAGAGGTTTTGTAAAGGATTGAGGAAGAAGATCCAAACGTACTTGACCACTGCCCCACCAAGAATATTTTTAGAATTGACCACTAGTGCCAAATCGCTCGTGCAAGTTTAAGGCTTGACCTATGGCTAGGTTAGTGGGCATCAAGGTTCGAGTAGGAGACTAAAAACTTATCTAACAACTCACAGTCTTATTTCGGGAGGAACATAAAATGATGGAACCAAGGTAGAAAAGATTCGAACCAAAATTCAAGATCGATCTGTAGGTCGAAATCTGCTGGCCATAGGAGGCCTTCATCATCCTCGTCCATAATGAGCTCAGAAGGCTCATAGAAGAGTGTGGGAGCACCAATTTGTGATCAGTGTGGACATAAGCATCGAGACGAGTGCTGGGGGACATCCAAAGTTTTCATCGGATCATTATGCGAGGAATTATCCGGCAGCTGATCAGTGCATAATTAAAGAACCTATATTTTAGACCCTTTTACTAAGCATATTGTATGTGTTTGAAAGTATATTGCTGCATTTAGGAGTAGTTTGCATATAGTTTTGGAGTTATGGTGTTCGAGCTTAATGTTTATTTATATTGATGCTATTAATGGGAAATGTAGTGGTTTTTAGTATTGCTTGCGCAGGAAGTAAGGAAGCAGTAGAGCACTGGAACATTGGAGCATAATTCTCTCGTAAAGACTCAATGCTATGGCATTCCCTGTGATGCTGGAGATGAATCTTTGACCTTTTGACGGCCAATTAATGCGTGAACCCCTTTCCTTTATGAGCTGTTAATTACGTAGAAAGCAAAGATCCTTTTTGCTGGATCATATGTCACTTTATTAAAAGTATGTGACAAGATATTCTTTTATTGAGCAATTAGTGGCACAAAAAGCAAGATCCTCATTAAAATATTACTTGCACTTTAGGGTTTTTAAAACCCTAGGAGAGTCACCTCTATATAAAGACATCAAGGGCAACAATTAATAGGAGGTTGCACTTAATGCACAAATACACAGAGAAGCTTTTATTCAAGGAAGAACAATCCCTTTTTCTTCTTTATCAGAGAACCACCATTGTCGAAGGGTAAGAGAAGTCTCCGAGCGACAAAAAGCTATCGAGAGAGGCTTTAGGAGTTTAGAACGTCGCATCAACAGTTCGAGGGCACGAATAAGAAATCTTAGGATAATTTAATTCTCTTTCTTTCTTGGTTTATTGATTGTTATGTTCTTAATTGTTTTTATTATGGTTATTATTTGCTCAGACATGAGTTAAATACATTTTGTTGGGTTTATTGTTTTAGGATTCTATGCTTTAATTACTTGTTCAATGTTATAGCCTTTTCCTTTATCTATCCTGTTCATTATTCTTCATGCATAATTATTGTAAGAGCTATCAAGAGATGCCTTTTAATTATTGATCTGTGGCTTAATATTGGGAGAGTTAAATTAGACAAACATGAACAATTAAACTTAAGATGTTAACTTAGGTTCTAATCCGGCTTAGACATAAGTTTAGGATTTTAACGACTATTAAGGGGAACTTGAATAAACAATAAGTTGTTAGGGTCTACGCAGACATGTATTGCCATAGCTTCTTGTTATTACTTCTCTAGGAGTTGTTAGAAAACCTTAACGGATAGATAAAGATCTAATTGGTTTAGATAGACTTGTATTGCCAACTATTATAGCATTCGAATGGTAATTAGCATAGTTCCTAAGCAATAAACCCAATATCCATAATTATTTGAATATCTGCTACAACATCTGTTTGCCCTTTGATCATTGCTTCATCCTTACTTTTTATTACATTTAGTTTATAATTCCTATCACCACACCATTATTATTTTACTAACTTTTAAGTGTGATTGCGTTGAGTTTATCACTCCAATCCTTGTGGGTTCGACACTCAACTTATCACTTTATTACTTGTGCGACGGATATACTTGCTCTAATTGTGCATACTATATTTTACGCATCAAGTTTTTGGCGTCGTTGCCATGGATTGGCGATTGATAATGTCTTAGTAATTGCACTTAAATTTTTAGTTTAATTCTAAGTTTTATTTTTTTGTTTTTATTTTTTAGGCGTGTTACAAGTGAACAAACATCAACACGAGGGAAAGTAAAGGTTGATCTATTCGAGCGTATCTTACACCCATCCTTGATGACCTCTACCCAACCACTAGAGCTATTCGAGAGAGAAAAATGGATGATTTTTATGGAGATGATACTTTTCCATGTCTCACTATGCAAGCTACGACATTGAGAAACACGATCACATCAACGCAAATGTCGGAAGCAACCCAAAGAGTTCATGACGTGGCAAATTCTTGTGATTATTGTGGGGGATAACATTTGTGGGAAAATTGACTACACAATCTTGATGCATACTGCTACACGGAGAACCATAATGAGTGTTAAAGACCATTTCAAAGCCTACAACCAATAGTGTTGCTAACAGAAAATTTTTTCGTGGTATGATCAAGGAGTTGTAAATTTTTATGACGATAACAACTTTGTTACTGCATCACACATGTCATGGCAAAGTAGTCCTATTCAATAATCAAGCTTCCTATGGAATTCTTAAGAAGGTGACAATTTATATGCACCTTATAACCATGCTGCACCATTAGAGTTAAATCAATCTCTGCAGCAAAGCAATGATCATCAGATGCAATCAAATTCTATAAAGGCTATGAAAGCTTGGATGGATGCTTAGCTTCAAACTTATGCTAAGACATTGAGAAATATTGAAAATCACATAGCGGAGATTTTGAATATCTTGAATAACATGCCACAACAGTCAATTCAAGGGGATACTGAAATCCCAAGTCAAGAGGACGAGGATCAATACAAAGAGATCTCCCTAATATACGGGGAACAACTAAAACATTCGAGTCAAGAGAATAAGAAAGAATCCCTAGCAATGAATGAGCCTAAACAACGAGTTTCCACAGTAAAGCTCGAGTAGCCTAAACAGAGCAATGACGTAACAACATTCGATGAGACTGGGAAGAGAAATGCTACAACAACGTCTGAGGAATATGATGCCCAGATCGTTACAACAAAATTGATGCTGGAGTAACAATCTGTAGACTGGTCTTATCCACAATGTCAAGACCCCATGCAATATTTGATACCAGCAAAGCTAGGGTATGCTCAATTAGGAGATGGCACTTTATCCATGGTGATTTTCTCCGATCTTGGTACTATACCAAAATCTATACTAATGGAGATGTTTGAAAAGCTTAAACAAAGTTGTGGTTGGATACTTAAAAACTTTGAAAGAATGGATCCTTCACTTGACTTACACAAGATCTTGACATAGTATTGCCACAACAATTAGCTAGAACAACAATTTCCACAACAAAGGCTACACCCGATGATGGAGGAAGTCGATGAGAATGAAGTAATCAAATGGTTGGGTGTTGTTATAATATTTTCCTTCAAAGAATTGATGCCTTCGAGAACAATGGCAAGGTGGAGGGTATGCATGGATTACAAAGCAACAAGAAAGAAAAAAAATCTCCACCAAGGTTTCAAAAGAGGGAGTAGTTTTAAGCACCTTGGCTCAATTTCTTTTGGGAAGAATTGTTACTCGATGGAGGGTGCGGGTCGACTATAAGAAGTATCAGAAATGACTCTCATCACAACATATCAGGATGCTCAAACTGCTTTACCTCTTCTTTTATTTTTCTACAATTTTTATTTTTATTTGCTTTAGTTTTTTGAACTTTAATTTCTTTTTTTTTGCTTCAGCATTGAGTTGATTAATTTTTCCCTTTTTTCTATTGTTTATTTTGTAGCCATAAAGCAAGATAGAGGACTATTTTTTTTTGGATTTGGAGAAAAGTTGATTTTTGGCAGTATTAGTTCCTAAATATTTTAGGGTATTTGAGCGGCTAAAAGATAAAAAGGGAAGAGAATATGTGCATTTAATGAAAAATATTTTTCTCTTCCCTCATCATTAAAATCCTACAACCTCTCTTTTACTTTTTAGGATTTTCTTTCCCCACTTTCTCATAAACCCACATTAATTACATTCCTTCCAAAATGTCCCACCTTTTCACTTTTACATTCTTAACATAAAAACATATCTTTTCTTCTTCTTTATCTTTCTATCTTCATCTCGTCCGAAAAACCCTAAAAGCTAAAGAGAGATTTTTTAAGCCAAACTTGCTTCTTTATCTTCTTCCTCCTTGTCTAAGCTACTCCCAAAAATTTCTTGTGCCCTAATCTTCTTCCTCCACATTTTCTCATGTTCAAATGGATTCCCCCACATCCACTGCACCATAGGCTATTGAAGAATATGCAACATCCATGTCGTACACTGAACCATGCATCAAGCATAAAACACATATCGGTACCTTCCTACACCCAATAACTCCTAGGTAATTTTTTTCTCATGTTTTCTATTTTTCTTTTTGCATTGGGGACAATGCTTCTCTCAAGTTTGGGGAAGTATTGTGCCATATAAATACTAGGTAAAATTTTAATTTTTTAGCTCAGTCAGTTTTTCAGGTTTACTTTGTTATGGTTCTATTGTTCTAAAATTGCTAATGCATTGGTTATGATATTCCTATGATGCATAAATGTGTTTTGCAATGTGTTAAGAGCTCTAGTGATTTTAACATAGGGTTGAAACTACTATAGTTTATACCTCACACGTTGCATGCTATCTAAAAGCTTAAGAAGCCTTAGGGAAATTCTAGGTCAACTCTCCGATGCCAAAGTATAATTGTGTGTTAATGAACTAAATGCTCAATGTAGCAATAAAAGGCTTAAATAAAACTCCCAGAAAAAACTAGAAGAAATAAAAGATGAAATTAAAATGTTAAACTCGATGCCAAAGGCATAACTGTTGAGGGATACTCTAATATGCTTTGCTAGCTTAGTACACAAGGTGAGTTGTGTTTGCTCCATTTAACTTTCTTTGCTAAGAACGGCAGTGCTAGCATAAGAGTGAATGAAAGTCTTCACAAGATGACTCTACTTGTAGGGCTTGGGAATGGGCTGTTTGATCCACTGCATCTTCAGGTTTGAAGAGTAGTTGTGATAAGCTAAAACCCCAAGGATGCAATTTAATAAACTTAAAAAGAATTAAGAGAGTAAAATAATGTGTTTAAAAAAAATGCTAGGCAACAATAGAGAGCAATCCTTAAAATTTTCTAAGGCCATTAAGTAATGATTGCATGCGACGCAGCACACACTTCACTTATAGTGGAATTGACCCTAGGAACGAATATGTGAGCTCTATTATATTGCATACTTATCTTTATTTTTCTGAGGATTGAATTAATGTTGCAAAATATTTTGGAACCTTAGAAACCATAGCTTAGTTAGACCTTGGAAACGATAGGTTTTGTTCTTAGATTTTAAATTTTAGTTTTTACTTGTCATTGCTTGGGGACAAGCAACAGTTCATGTTTGGGGGTATTTGATGAGTGCATAAAGAACCAATATTTTAAACCCTTTTGCTTATGCATATTGTATGTGTTCGAAAGCATATTGTTGCATTTAGGAGTAGTTTGCATATAGTTATGGAGTTATGTTGTTTGAGTTTAATGTTTTTCTATATTGATGCTATTAATGGGAAATGTAGTGGTTTTTAGTGTAGCTTGCGCAGGAAGTAACAAAGTAGTGGAGCACTGGAACATTAGAGTATAATTCTTTCATAATAGACTCGATTCTTCAACATTCGCTGCGACGCTGGAGATGAATCTTTGACCTTTTGACGATTAATTAATGCGTGGAGCCCTCTTCTTTTGAGCCATTAATGACGTGGAAAGCAAAGATCCTCTTTGCTGGATCACATGACACTTTATTAAAAGCACGTGACAAGATATTTTTTTATTGAGCAATTAATGACACAGAAAAGCAAGATCCCCATTAAAAGATTACTTGTACTTTAGGGTTTTCAAATTCAAGGAAAGTCACATCTATATACAAGGGCAACAATTAAGAGGAGGCTGCACTTAACGCACAAATACACAGAGAAGCTTTTATTCAAAGAAGAACAATCCCTTTGTCTTCTTCATCGGAGAATCGCCATTTTTGAAGGTTAAGAGGAGTCTCTAAGTGACAAAAAGCTATTGAGAGAGGCTTTAGGAGTTTGGAACGTTGCAACAATAGTACGAGGGCACAAAGACGAAATCTTAGAACACTTTGATTCTTTTTCTCTCTTGCTTTATCGATTGCTATGTTTTTAATTGTTTTTATTATGGTTTCTATTTGCTCGAACACGAGTTAAATACTTTTTGTTGGGTTTTATTGTTTTAGGATTCTATGTTTTAATTACTTGTTCAATGTTATAGCCTTTTCCTTTATCTATCATGTTCATTGTTCTTCATGCATAATTATTGTATGAGTTATCGAAAGAGGCTTTTTAACTATTGATCTGTGGCTTAATATCGAGAGAGTTAAGTTAGATAAATGTGAATAGTGGAACTTAAGATGTTAACTTAGGTTTTAATCCGGCTTAGACATAAGTTTAGGATTTCAACGACTATTAAGGGGAATTTTAATAAACAATAAGTTGTTAGGGTCCACGCAGACATGCATTGCCATAGCTTCTTGTTGTTATTTCTAGGTATCAAGGGAGTCTAAGAGTTGTTAGAAAACCCTATCAGATAGATAAAGATCTAATTGGTTTACGCAGACATGTATTGCCAACTATTATAGCATTCGAATGGTAATTAGCATAGTTCTTAAGCAACAAACGCAACATCTATAATCATTTGAACATCTGCTACAACATCTATTTACCCATTTATCATTGATTTATCTTTACTTTTTATTGCATTTAATTTATAATTCCTATCACCACAACATTATTATTTTATTAACTTTTAAGTGTGATTGCTTTGAGTTTATCACTCCAATCTCTATGGGTTCGACACACTACTTATCACTTTGTTACTTATGCGACGTTTATACTTGTTCTAATTGTGCATACTATATTTTACGCATCAGCAACTGCTGACACCACCCAGGTTCAGACTCAGAGGACCTCTTGTCCAGCTTCGAGGGTGGGGCTTTGCTAGAGGAGGAGCGAGCCACATGTCTGGACATCAGAGTGGGGGTACGATCCAATCCACTACGAGGTCACCAGCAAGGCAATATGTAGTCAAGGCTCAAGAGGTTTGTGAGGCTACCAATGTTATCTTAGGTACATTTTACCTATTCCTATATTCGTAGTGGAATATCTCAACAATGGGGTATTCCTACCAAGGATCTTGAGATAGGAGTCTGTATGACTAGCCCTTTAGGATATGATATTTTAGTATGTAAGGTGTATCAGCGGTGTCTGATTGAAGTCCAAGGTTTGATATTTCCAGCTGATTTGATGCTATTGCCATTTCAAGAGTTGATGCCATCTTAGGGATAGATTGGTTGTTTGAGCATGGCACACGGTTGGGTTGTAGAGCGAAGAGTCTTAAGCTTTTTGGTTTGGATGGGGCCAAGTTAGTGGTGAAAGGTGAGAGAATTCCTTGCCTTTCCAATGTAGTGTCGGCCTTGGCAGCATAAAGGATGATCCAACAAGGTTGTAAGGCCTTCTTGGCTCACGTGGTTGATACAAGAGTGGAGAGTCTAATACTTGAAAGCCTTCGGACTGTTAGAGAGTTTGTCGATGTGTTTACAGAAGAGTTACCTGGACTACCTCTAGATCGTGAGCTAGAGTTTCGGATATAGGTGATGACAAACACAACACCAATTTCTATTGCATCGTATCGCATGACACCAATGGAGTTGAGAGAGATAAAGAACTAGATTCAGGAGGTATTAGAAAGAGGATTTATTCGACCGAGGATATCAGCTTGGGGTGCACAGGTCTTGCTTGTCAAGAAGAAGGGTGGTTCAATGAGGATGTGCATTGACTATCTTCAGCTCAACAAGGTAACGATGAAGAACCGTTACCCTTTACCAAGGATAGATGACCTGTTTGATCAGTTGAGAGATGCCTGTCTATTCTCAAAGATTGATTTGAGGCTGGGTTATTACCAATTAAAGGTAGTGGAAGAGGATGTTCAGAAAATCTCTTTTAGGACGCAGTACGACTATTATGAGTTCTTGGTAATGTCTTTTGGGCTTACCAATGCACCTGCAGCTTTATGGACCTAATAAATCGAATTTTTTAGCCATACCTAGATTAGTTTGTAGTGGTTTTCATTGATGATATCTTGGTTTACGCAAGCTCGAAGGATAAACACGACTATTGTAACGCCCCAATTTTGGGCCTAGGAGTTTCTAAGTGGTTTAGACGGTCCGTTGGATTGGATTAGGGAATTTGAGTCAATTTCGAGATTTAAATTGGATTAAATATTTTTGGAAGGGTTAAAATTATGGAAAAATTATCTAAAATGATTATTTATTATGGAAATGATTTTGGTGGAATCAATTTTACAAAAATGGGGTCTCAAAAGTAGACATTTTGGTTAGTGACCAAAATGTAAAGTTTAAAAACTATTTTAGTGACTGTTTTGTAAAAGGGTCAAAACTTTGAATCTTTAAGAAGCTATTTACCCTAAAGTCTAATATCAGACTTTTTTTCTTAATTAGCTAAAATAATATAAATGGGTTAGAGAAATAATTGATTAATTAAAAGCTTTGAAATAAAAATCTACGTAACTAACTTTTTACAAAAGGATTTTCTCTCGAATTCTCTGCAGCCAAACACCTTTCCTTTCTAATTAAGGGAAAAAGAAGCCATTAGAGGTGAGGTTCATTCTTCTCCTCTAATACAAGGTTTTTTTATTGAAGTTCCCAAGTTCTTGATCCTTTACTTATGATGTTTAACTTGTTTTGATGATTTAATTAAAGGAAAAAGGGTTAAATCAAGGTTTACTTGGCGAATTTGATTTAGTCTCATAATTGTTCTATTTTCTCATGATTTGGATTGATATAGATCATGATTTTGATGTTGAATGATGTTAGTAAGATGGTTTAATCATAGGAATCCTGAAACTAATTGAATTCCTAATTTTCTAGGTTGCTAGTTATGTGTTTTTAAGGAGTTGTAAAGGTTTAATGTATGTTGGAGGTATACCGATGATTGTGATGTGTTTTTAGATGTTGTTTGATGTTAATTGATGATTTGAAATGTTAGGTTATGGCTGGGTTAAGTTTGGAGGATGTTAGAGGTTAGTTTTGGTTGTTGTGGAGTGTTTTGTGTTGAAATAATGTTGAGGATTTTGTGTGGTTGTGTTGTTGATTGCATTTTAATGCAATGTACCTCTGTTTTGTGTGGATAAAGTAGGGGAAGTTGGTTCTCAAGCTTGAGTCTTAGTTTTGGAAGCTTTGGAAGCGAGATTACCGTATTGGCAAGTAAGGCTTTGCGTGTTGGTGAGTGAGAACGTGTTTTACAACTATTCAAAGGTTTGAAAGTTGTGGTTGGGAGTTTAGATCAAGCTTGAAACTCTAGTCTAAGCTCAGAAGTAAGTAAATGATGGAATCTCTCTCTCGAACTCGGTTTGGCAATCGATTTTATGCACTTGTTTAAATGGTTTAATTGCTCACTGTTTATGCATGTTTAAAGAGTGGTTTAATGTTGGAAAATGATTACAAAATGATAAGGATGCATTTGGAAGTAATGCACATTTCGTTAGTGTTTATGAACATTGTTTAATGCAAGGTTATGTTGCGTTAGTTTAATGATTTTGATGATGCATATGAAAACAGTGAGTTGCTGATAATAAAATGGATTATATTGGAAAGTGATGAAATGAAAAGGTTTGGAAATATTATCGAATATAGTTGGCTGGCCATAGGATTGATAGTGCGCTATAAAAAGTCGTCTTGGATGTTGAGGGGTTTATGTGTACCGAATACTCCATCCAAGTACCCTAACGGTTGAGGGCTTTAATTGTACCGAAGACTCCCGTTAGTTGATTATACATTTGATCGACGAGTGGTGTTGAGGGGTTTATGTGTATTGAAGACTCCACCACGGGTGTCACAACGGTGGGGGGTTTATGAGTACCGAAAACTCCCATGTGTAAACCTTGTAATGCCGATAGATTGTATGTTAAGTGTTGAGGGAACACTTGTTGAATCCGTGTATCCGATGTAAGTTTTGTAAAGTGGACTTGGAAAATGCTTATTAAATAATGGAAAAATGGGACTTTGCTATTGAATCCATGATACATGTTGCATATGGTTTAATATGCTATTTTGGAAATGTTAAGTGCATGGTTTTGTTAAGGCATGATGCTGAGATGATGTTTTAAAACTAACTTGGAAAATGCTTATTAAACAATGGAAAAATGGTTTAAAATGCATTGATGGTTGTTGGTTTTGAGCATTCCTCACTAAGCCTAGTGTGCTTACGCTTTTGTTTTTCCATCAATGCAGATAATTAGAATTTTCAGGCAACGAGGAAGCAAGGAAGGATTTTTAAAGACTCATTTTCAAAGTATGGTTTAAATGCATATGGTAGTAATAAAGGCAATGTGTCGAAGGGGAATTTGGGAAGGTTTTGATGAATTCCCTATTGATGCAAGTTTTAATTGTTGTTCTGGACTTGTAATAAGCTTTAAGTAGATGAGATGTGAATGGTTTTGTGTTTTGGTTGTGGACTAGGAAACATGCCTATAGACTTTGTGATTGATTTTGCTAGGTTGGCCCAAAATGCTGCTATGATGATGTTTAAGCATGACACTGATGTCATATAATGTTTAGATAAGTGTTAATGTTGTTTGGAATGAGCCAAAGTATCATATGTTGGACCTAGAGGTCATTACAGACCTCTGCGTACCGGTACGCGTACCTTAAGGTTTGGTACGCGGGGTCCTATTGAGGATCAAATTGTTGAAATTAAGCCTAGCGTACCGGTACGCTTAGCCACTGTATCAATACGCCTTAAAGGAAAATAGGCATAGGTGTCGGTCATATGCCAGCGTACCGAAACGACCCTTTTAAATTTAACAAGCCGTATCGATATGCAGGGTACCGTATCGGTACGGGCTCTAGCTACTGGAATTCTGAGTTTTTAAAATAAACAAGGGGGAATCAGTATGGGTCAAAGCTGTATCGGTACAGTTTGGTAAACATACCGTATCGATACATGAAAACATGTATTAGTATAGGGAGACATTTTGTTAGTTAATCTGTATCGGTATGAGCTTGCATGCATCTGTACGGTATGCTATTTTTATGCAATCTTGTTTGCTGAAGTTTGGAAATATTGTAAATTAGTCTTTGTCTATAATGGATGCAATTGAATGAATGTGGATGATTGTTTTGAGCTTTAAATTAACTTGAGAGCATGTAATGGGACTTATCAAGGATTAGTAACTCGAATTGCAACAAAGGCCCTGTAATTTGTTAAAATTATGTTTGGGTCCCTATTAAGAGTTGTTGAGTAATTAGTCTCTATTTTGCAATCTGATTTAATTGTGACACTTCCGCTGAAGCATGGTCACGTAAGATATAATTAAATGCATATAGACAAGATAGAAAGAAAAAAATGGGCCCATCTTAGGTTATTAGTTTGGGTTTGCTTCGGCAAACCTAATATGACTCATTTAGTCCGATTTCGGCTAGACCGAGCTCAGGGGTTCACAACTGTCACCTTCGTGCCATCCTTTAGACCTTGAGAGAAAGGCAACTTTACGCATGGTATTCTTGGGTTTTCGTAAATACGAATTTTGGGTTTTCGAGGTGGCATTCTTGGGTCACATTGTTGCGACGGATGGGATCCGTGTTGATCTATAAAAGATTTAGGCAGTGGTAGAGCGGATACCACCTAGAAATATCACAGAAGTTTGTAGTGTTCTTGGACTTGCCAGATATTACCATTATTTTGTCAAGGGCTTTTCTATCATAACGGTACCTATGACCAAGTTGTTATAGAAAAGAGTTCTATTTGAACGGAATGATAGAATACAACAAAGCTTCGAGCAGTTGAAGGCTTATCTGACGGAGGCTCCAGTTTTGATGCAACCCGAGTTGGGAAAGGATTATGTTGTGTTCAGTGACGCTTCTTTGAATGGGCTTGGATGTGTGTTGCGTGTTTTGAGTGCTATGCAAATGTGCAGGCAAACACGTCGCAAGTAATAAAGTGATAAATATAGAGTATCGTCTCCACAAGGACTGGTCTGAAGGACTTGGACTCTTAACTCCTTGCAATGAAATAAGAGAATAGTTATGATGATATATGGTAATAGAAAAATCAAACAAATTACTAAAATTGTAAAGGAAATGAAGTAATCAATAAGAGAGTTGGTTGGAATAGTAGGATTGAGAGTATACCGGATGAGTTGCTTTGGCAAGTTGAATGCCGAATGCAAGTAAAATGCTGAGGCAAGTAGATTACCGTGACAAGTAATTGCCCAGGCAAGTAGTTTGTTGGAAGAGGACTCTCCATGACCAGTGAAATGCAATCGCAAGTGGTTGAGTCGGAGTAGGACCCTTCTCGGCAAATGGTTACCCTGGTAAGTTAATTGTTGCGTCAAGTGCGATGTCATGGCAAGCCAATTGTGTCTCCAATGTCCAATAGAGTGTTCTTCACTACCTTCACGTTATTTCAAAATTGAAGGGATAACGCCTACTTTACCAAGAATGAACACCATATTTCCTTGAACTCTTGTTATTCGCTTGAAATTCTCCCCGTCGCCAAGCTCCTTCACTTTGTCACTTTTTGAAAACTTGGTTCAAAAGGGAATTAATTTCATTCAGCTCTCGCAATGTTAGGAAACCCAGATTTGATTCGGTCGGTTGATCTCCATCAACTCTCGTAATGTTTGGAAATCAACTCGGTTGAAGAACCTCTAATGGCTGTCACATCATTAGAATCATTACTTCTCACGAATCCTTCATTGATCTCGCTCTCCCTTGTGCTGTCACCAATTTAGGGATTTGAGTTTCAACAAATGATTCTCACTCAAGTGTTTATCTCTAAACTACTCAATTTGCAAGAACAAGAATTGAATCAACATTGTGAATTTAACCTTAAACCGAAATCAAATCATCCATACAAAATCCTCTCAAAACCTAATAACTCAAACTATCTAATTTAGTTTATGGTTGGGTAGAAAGAAAATACGAAGGAAAATTCCCCTAACATGGTTGATGATGTGCGATTACAAACTAAGAAAGAAGAGAGAAGTTGAACTCCTCATTCCAATCACTCCCATGGTCAGCTTTCCCCTTGATCTCTCTCGATCCGATTTCCCCCAATTTTCCTCCTCTTCTCTTCATGTGTTTCGATCCCTTTAAATAGGTGTGGAGGAGAGTTTGTTGCGTGAGAATTTAGTGGAGATAGGGCTTCCAGTTTGAATTTCAAATGTGGGAGATAATGTAGCTGATAAATAAATAAAAATTGGGGATTTATCCTTTGCATTTGAATTGGACGGTTGGAGATTCTAACCGCTTTGATTCCTTCAAAGCAATGGCAGACTTCGACAATTGGTTCGGCAATTCATCCTGCACACAAACAAGCAAAAGAGCAGCATTTTTTCTACAAAAGTAATAAAATGCATGGCCAAGCACATTGAACTAGGAAACTACGAACTTATGCATGAATGACTACAAATTCAACTAAAATGAGCTTAAGTCTAACAATAATGTGAGTAAAAAAGGGTAGGAAAAATAGTACTTTTACACACTTATCAATGTGTTCTCATGCAAGAGGGTAAGGTGGTTGCTTATGCTTCGAGACAACTTAAGCCTCATAAACGGAATTACCCTACGCATGATTTGGAACGTCAAAGATTTGGAGGCACTATCTATATGGAGAAAAGTGCTATATCTACACCGGTCATAAGAGTTTGAAGTACCTCCTCACCCATAAGGAGTTGAATTTGAGGCAAAGATGATGGATCGAGCTGCTAAATGATTATGATTATATCATAGAGTATCATTCATGTAAAGCTAATGTTGTGGCTGATGCTTTGAGCCAGAAGTCTATGTCAGACTTGAGGTGATATTTTCTCAGTTAAGGATGACCGAGGATGGCAGCTTGTTAACCAATCTTCGTGTGGAGCCTACCCTAGTTTAGTAAATCAAGAGAACACAAGTGTTGGATGAAGAGTTAGTGGCAAAGATAGAGATGGTTCAGACATGTGAGACATCTATTTTTGAAGTAAGAGATGGTGGGATCTTGTACTTCAAAGGCCAGTTGTGTGTTCTAGCCTTAGAGGATTTACGGGACCGTATCCTTCGAGAGGCGCACTATAGTTCATTTGCTATGCATGCGGGTAGCAATATAATGTAACAAGACCTTCGCCCTTTTTATTGGTGGCCTAGCATGATGAGGGATGTGTCAGTGTTTGTGACCAGATGCTTAGCTTGTCAACAAGTTAAGGTCGAACACTAAGTTCCTTCGGGCTTGCTTTAGCCCATTCAGATTCCACAATGGAAGTAGGATCGAGTGACCATGGATTTTGTGACAGGTTTATCGTCAACCCAAAAGAAGCATGATGCTATTTAGGTGATAGTATATCATTTGACTAAGTCTATTCATTTCTTGCCCGTGCTCATGGATTTCACGCTTAAGAGGTTGGCAAGGTTGTACATCCAAGAGATTGTGAGGTTGCATAGAGTTTCACTGTCAATCATATCGGATAAAGATCTCCGATTCACAATGAGACTATGAAAGAAAATTCATGAAGCTTTAGACACAAGATTGCATTTCAGCATTACTTTTCATCATCAGACTGATGCTCAGTCCGAGTGAGTTATTCAAATTTTAGAAGATATGCATCAGTGTTGTATTATTGATTTCGAGGGGAGTTGGGAAGAACATCTACCACTACTTGAATTTGCTTACAACAAAAGTTCCCAATCGAGCTTCAAGATGGCTCTTTTTGAGGCCTTGTATGGACACAAGTGTATAACACCATTGTGTTAGACCGAGCTCAACGAGAGAAAGATTGTGGGATCAAATTTGATTAAGCAAACCGAAGAAAAGGTTCAAATTATCAAGGAAAGATTGTAAGTGGCTTTTGATTGTTAGAAATCTTATACGGATCAGAGACGTAAGTACATCGAGTGTGATGTTGGTGACAAAGTATTCCTCAAGGTGTCACGTAGAAAAGAGTAATTCGCTTTGGGCGAAAGGGCAAGTTGAGCCTGAAGTTTATTGGACCATATAAGATTCTAGAGAGAGTTAAACCCGTAGCTTATTGGTTAGACTTACCTTCGAAGATGGCGCGCATCCATAATATGTTCCATGTGTCTATGTTGAGATGCAATTGTTCTGACCCTTTGCATGTCATCATGCTTGAAAAGATTAAGACCAATAACGATTTGACCTATAAGGAAGAGGTGATAAGAGTTTTGGATAAATGAGACAAAGAGCTTCGCAACAAATGTATTCCTTTAGTTAAGATGTTGTGGAGGAACCACAGAGTCGATGAGGCAATGTGGGAGACCGAGGAGGATATGAAGTTTCTCTATCCACATATTTCCATCAGGTAAATTTTAGGGATAAAATTTTCTTTAAGGATGGGAGAGTTGTAATGACCAGGATTTCAAAATTCGAGGGTCAGTTTTACCCAAAATGTGGGCTTCGTGTTTGGGCCTTTGAGGGCCTTAGTGGGCTTGCTTTGGTGGTTGGGCTTGAGTCTTTGGGTTTGGTTATGGGTTGGGAGGTTGATGGAAGGGTAGTGAGGTAATTACCCTTTTTTGAAGAGGGAGAGGGGGGCTTCTTTAATTTTTTGTAGAAAGCAAAATAAGTGAGATGATCTTGTTCCCTTGTATTCTCTCTTCATCTATTCTCATATTTCTCCCAAGAACCAAAGTTTAAACGTTCAATTTTTGAGTTTTAAAGTGTGAATATTGGATTTTGTGTTTGAGATAAGTTGTTCAGCATTCAAGGATCTATGTTTTGAGGTAAGAATCCTTAATTTTGGTAGTGGAAGAAAAGACATGGGTTTTGTGGGGGGTTTTGAGAGAAAAGAGTTAATGGTGCTTTTAATAATATTTTCCAGTCCCAAGAGTAAGTTTTAGTTGGTTCCTTATCTGCTACAAGGTTGTAATCCAAATTTACAACTCCTTGTATAGTGAAATAGTTTGGAGGAACTTCCAAAGAGTTAGGAAAGGAGAAAGCTTGAACTTAGAGCTAGGGGGCTGCATTTCTAGCTTTGCAGGAAGGTTAGTACACTACTAACTCCTTTATTTCATACACATCCTAAGGATGATTCTTTGTGTGCTTAAATTTGATGTTTATGGTTGTTTTGGGTGTTAGGGGTTAGAGACCCTCTTGAATTGCATAATATGGATTTGGTGTTAATAACTTGTAAAAATGGTAGTAAACCACCCTAAACACTCTCATAAGATGTAGGATCAAGTTAAGAGGTTAATGGTTGCGATTTAGGGCTTGGAAAGCAATTTGTCGAGCCTAGGAAGCCATTTATGCACTTTAGTATCGGTATATGAGGAGCTTGTACCGATACCCCAGTGTTCTGGGTTTTAAGAACACTGTTTCAATGGATGAACTATAAGAGGGGTATCAGTACGATGTTTAACCTATACCAGTATGCCATGCAAACTAGTATCGATATGGGTCGCCCCGTACTGGTACGCCTAGGCTTTGGAAAATTCTAGTAAGCTCAATTCGTATCGATACACTGTGAGTACCGATAGTACTCAGAGGTCAATATCGGTACCCACTAGCAATCAACCCAAAAATTTCATTTTGAGTTCGAGGGCTGATAATTCGAGGAATATGGCCCAATAGGCCTCTAAAGTGATAAAATAAATGGTAAAACTGGGAAACCGAGATTTAACTCTCTTATATGAGCATAATGTGTAATAACTTGGTAAACCTTGGGTGACTTGTTGTTGGAAGGCTCGTTCGATCAACCGAGATAGCCAAGAGGTGGGTAAATTGGATTTTTGCTAGGTAATAAAGATGTTGACACAATGATTTATAGTGGTTCGACTTCTAAACCAAGTCTACCTCCATTACCTTAGCTATCCACACTAAGGATTTTGTACAAATTCACTAATTTGTCTATCCTTTTTCTGGGATCAAGGAGATAACCCATACAAACCTAGACTTATACCCTAAAGTCTAGAACACACTCTCTTACAAAGAGACTACAAATTAGCAAACAATGAAAACCCTCACAAGGTAAATGTGTTTGTACAATTAAGCTCTTACCCAAAATCCTAAACACTTGAGCAAATGTGACAATTTGGATCACTAGTGTTTTTTACAAGAAATATGACTATTTTAGCTCAAAACTAGATTTCTCAATACATGAATGTTGGTAGTTTGTTGCCATTACTAGCCATTGGGATTGATTTGGAGCTGTTGGGGTCTTTAATTCCAGCAATAAATGCACTTCTAGAGCAGGGTGTATCGATACTTGTAGACTTTCAAGGTGAAATGCTGGCAAAAGGGGCAGAAGGTATGTTGGAAAAGTATAAAACAGTGCCAAGATGAGTCTTTTGCGTGCAAGTATACACAGTCTGCAAGTAATACATCAGTTAAACTGAGTATCAATCCCATAGAGATTGACTTGGAATTCGATTGCCTTAAGAAAAAGTTATTGTGTTTTGAAGTTGGTTTTAGAAATGATTGAATAAAAAAAGAAGTAAAAGTAAAGTAAAGACATTGGCAAGGAAGGTACTTTAATGAATGATGAGCGTTGGCAGGGAATGCCTAATGTTTACGCTATTCATGCCGTGCCAGCCTTTGATAACAAACTGTCTTGGCATTGGCTGTCGAGCAGATTCAAAATTAGCAAAGCCTCTCTTGATGGTCATTGCCCTAAATTGATTATGTAAAAACCCCTATATCTCTATAGTGCTTGCTTTTAAATAAACCAATTTGATTAAGATCCAATCTATACTCCTAAGGGGCAGATTCCACTCATGAAGTAAGTTCATCTACTTGAACGACTTCTCTCGAAGCTTCTCTTCTTAGTATTCAACAACTTAATCGTTGCCACCCCAAGTATGCTAAGATATTAAGGAGCAATAGGCCAATAGTGCCAGCTCTAGCTTGGTATAGTATTTAGAAAACAATAAAGGAATAGATAAAACATTGTCAAGGTATATTTATTATCAAAAACTAAAACATAAAACAGTGTTCAACGCAAACATCCCCCACTAACTATTAGATTAGTTCATGGTGAGGGATTTAGTCAAAAAACAATAAACGTTTTCAAAGTACATCATCATTAAAAACAAGGTAAAAAACCCGAAAGAGAGAATGGGCGAGAAGGGGTCTCTCGATGCAGCCTTTCAAGATCCAGGCTCTCGGCCAAGCTGGTCAAACCACCCTTCCTAGGTGCAGCCGGTTGTCAATCGTCTTGCACTCCAACTCCTCACTCGATCACCCATGATCAAATCCTCCAAAAAGTCCCCCTAAATGCTTGCTTGCTTGGTGTTTAAATAGGCGTGCAAGGAAGGGATTGGATAAGCTCTTTAATTTTTGAATTTCAAATGCTCAAGGGATAAGGGATAATCTTCTTATCCAAGTTTGAACGAGAGCTGACCAGGCTAGGGCTGACGTTATACTACTAACGCTGCTTTGGCATCCAAGCTTGGTATGAATGTGCCAAGCAATCTTGGCACCATCTTATCTGCTATTCTTTTGGAGATTGATCCAATTGCTATATTTTCGGAGCCTGATCTTGTCCTATTTTTTCAGGGTCGAACAGCTTCTTGGCATGGAATCATGTTCACTTCTCTGCCAACCGGTGCTTGGCATCGTCTGTTCCAACAACACTCCGTATTCTCTCTGGCATTCCTTACTGTCCTGTTTTCTGTGCCAAAAACTATGCCAAACCTGGAAAATTGCCAACAAAACAACCTTTCACACTAGCATAGACAGAATTCTAAACTCCTTATGTAAATACATGGTTTTAACATCCTAATGCAACTAAATGTACCTAAAAACAAGCAAAAGCATTGTAAGATTGGCATTAAAAATAATACTTTTAGAGAAGTAACACACCCCTAAACCTAACTCATTGCTTGTCCTCAAGTACCGCAAACAAATAAAAACAAAAACTGTGAAAATATTACCTCGACAAAATTTTGGTTAGAATGCCAACAAGTACTGGCAAGCAGATTTTGGCTCTATTTTTGTCCTCAGTATCTTAGTGCAATAACGCCAAGCAGGTAGTAATTCAAGTGCAGCAATATTACTCCAGCCTAAGTTCATGAAGAGTGCATGACATCCAGGAAATATGCATCAAGTATCCTTTCACTCTCTTAGACAAATTTACTACCTAAACTCAGATTTTTTTTCATCTTTTTTTCTTTGCCAAGGGTTTCTGTTGGCATTAATTTAAGCTTGCTTCGTGACACTATTTAGTGTGAGAGATAAGAAGGAGCATACCACGAATCCCCACCTTAATCTAGACATCACTAGGCTTTCTCTTCAACTCATACCCTAAGGTTTTGGACTTGAGAACTAAGAGGGAGCAAATCACGAAGCCCCAAGTAACTTATTATCCCTAGGTAGAGGAGAGTTCATTTTTTATTGCCTTGGCAGAACATTGCGGCCTTATTAGTTTCTTTTACCTCAACATCATTTTTTTATCTGAGCATAGTTTCAAAAAGTCTAAGTTTGCTAAGGAACTGGATACATACTACGTGTTAGGTGAAATTTCAGCTCCCTAAACTAGAGATCAATTGCCAAGCTAACCTGGCACACTACTCTGCTGGCATGGCATGACAACTAAAGATTAAAATTTCCTCATTGGATAGACACCTAGATCAAATTAAACTTGCCTAACAAATGTTAACATTTTTTAAAATTAAACCGAGGAAAAATTTTATTTTTCTCTTTTTTTAGTGGTTCGCTATGCATATGTTCTAAATGACCTAGATGGCATGGCAAAAAAAATTAAACATGATATGCATGGCATGACATAAATGTGAAGAAATGCACACCCCCAAACCTAAGATGTGCATTATCCTCAATGCATGAATCAACACATATATACAAAAAAAAACTGAAAAATAAAATGCATGATCATGTAAATGTAATGCAATGAAATGTAAAGGAGTTTAGGAAGAAGAAGACTCCCCTTCGGAGACTTCTTCTCGTGTGACACATGTCTTTCTTTTCACAAATGTCCCACGATTAGAGGCCATTCATTTCCTTCATTTCATGCTCGATTTTGAAGCGACAGTAGAGGCTCCAGCTTCCTCTATATTCTTGGTAGGTTCTAACGCGGCAGGTGCATCGGTGGCATCAGATAGCGTATGCATAGTAGGTGTCACTGGTGACTTGGATTTAGTAGACCTGGCTTTGGTTTCCTTTGATTCAGATGAGGAATCATAACTGGCAAACTCTACTTGGACAGGAGACAATGGGACTGTTGCATCGGATGGGGTATGGATTGGATTGGCTGGCATGGCATCATCGCTGGCAGAGGGTTTGGCAAGGAAATCTAGAAATTATGGCACAAAATCAAGGGACATTTTTTAAGAGCCTCCATGATTACAACATCCTTGTCCTGTGTGTAATGTCTCAGCTTGACATTAATCTCCTCGGTTTTCACTAACTTTCAGAGAATGATCTCCTGGTGATGGTAAAATTTTGACAACATTGCCAGTGAACTCTCTGGCATAGTGTCAGGTATGGTGTCTGGCATTGCCTTTGACACTTTTGGCTTTGTCGTGGGCACTTTTACCTTTCCCTTGCCCTTGTCCATGGCTTGGCAGTAGTTTATCCATATAGCAGTTGTGATTGTTGTTTCTTTGATCGTTTGTCCTTTATTTGTATCAAGCTTGGGCACACCATGAATCATGCAAATGTTAGAAATTAACAAAGGAAAGAACAAACTGTCATTACCTTTTGCTGCACATTTATAAGTTTCATCAATAATAAGCCTGACAACATTAATATTGCGCCCTATAATGATGGGATGCAATAGGATCAGCCTCTCTTTTGATACAGTCTCGTTGTGGGATGTTGGCATCATATTTTCCTTTACAAAGTGATTCCATCCCCTCCATTGGGGCTTCAATGCCAATCGTTTTACCGTACGGTGCCCCTTTGATGACACTGTCCATGCCGTGCCAGGCTCACACAAGTCTTCTAGCAGCTTCTTTCTCTTAGCAGTATTCATTGAATCGGTATACTCAAAATGTTCATCCCATGCACCGCCCAACTCAAACATAGTGTTAATATACCTTCATCAAAATGTACACTTACCTCGAATCATCAAGAAGGGCAAATCCTTGGTCATAAGATGCACTTAGAATTCTTGAACAATGGTGGCATAAATCTCCCCTTTTGCTGGCAAAACAGATTCCATTTGTGCAGGCTAACCATTGTCATGACTTCTGGAGGGAAGCCATTGTTTGTCTTCGTTTTGAAATCAAAGTGCTTTTCATAGCAAAAAGATCTTGAAACAAAGTTAGTTTCAAACTTTTTTCGAATCTCCTTATTGAAAAATCGGTTGAAAGGGGTAGGGGAAGAAGCCATTGAAAACGTTTAAGAGTTTAGAACGATTTTGAACAAGGATGAAGAAGAAGAGACGATATGGATCTCGGTTGATGAAAAGAAAACAGTGAAAGAGTGAGAGAGATTTGGTTCTTTAAAATCGGCTAGGGTAAGAAAGTGAAAAGGTTGGGTGTTTTAATGGGGGTGAGTAAATAGGAATAATGATGGAATATAAAAAGATTTAATTTGAAAGGGGGTAAAGTGATAAGGGTGAAGTGATAAGGTTGTAAGTGATAGGATTGGGTAAAGATTGAGGTGATAAGGTGATTAGACTGAATTTAAATTTCAACCTAATTTTTGGGCGGCTAGGTTTTAAGTTTTTTAAAAAATATTCTCTTATTTAATGTGCCGATCAAGCTAGGGTTTACCTCATTTTTTATTTTTTTATTTTTTAACCCATTGTACGCCATGCTGCGTTAACATTATACGTGGCACACAGAATTCTCCTTGTGGCATCAGCTCATGCCAAGTCTCTCCTTGGCATTGTCCCTGGCATACTAAATCTGCATAAACTCAAAGAAAACCTTTCAACACAGTAAAGAAATAAAATGAAAATTTAAAAGAAAGAAAAACTACTAAAAAATTTTGAAACCTAAAAAACAAAGAAAACAACTAACCTAATATTTACAAAAATTCAAACCTGGTGATGTTTTCACGTTACCTCTGCCAAGAGGATCACCTCTTTGGCATTGTTCTGATCACCTTCCATGTAGTGCTTTAAACATTGGCCTTTCTCCTTAAAATTTTCTTCCGACTTTAAGTTCTTAATGTCCACAACTCCATGGGCATAGGGCTTCACAACTTCAAAAGGGCCCGTCCATCTTGATTTGAGTTTCCCTGGAAATAATTTAAGCCGTGAGTTGAATAACAAAACATGTTGGCCTACCTCAAACTGTGTTGGCATTATCCTGCTGTCATGCCAGCGTTTTGCCTTCTCATTGTACATTCTGGCATTCTCATATGCTTGTGTTCTGAACTCTTCCAACTCATTTAGGTTTAGTAACCTCTTTTCTCCAGCAACTCTCCATTCCATGTCAAGTGTTCTGATGGCCCAGTAAGCTTTATGTTCAAGCTCTACTAGCAAATGGCATGGTTTTCCGAAAACAAGTCTAAATGGTGAAGTACCCAAAGGAGTTTTAAAGGCAGTTCTATAAGCCCACAAGGACTCATCTAGTCTCAAGGACCAATCTTTCCTTGTTGGATTTACAGCCTTCTCTAGAATATTCTTAATCTCCTTATTTGAAATCTTGGCTTGCCCGTTTGTTTGTGGATAATATGCCGTGGCAATTCTCTACTGTATACGATACCTACACAAAGCTTTAGAGATTAGATTACATTTAAAATGGGTGTCCTGATCATGAATAATCACTCTAGGGGCACCAAATCTAGTAAAAATATGCTTATGCAAGAACTTGACAACGACCTTGGCATCATTTGTTGGCAGGGCAACATCTTCTATCTATGTAGATACATAGTCAACAGCCACAAGAATATATACATTACCAAATGAGGGTGCAAAAGGACCCATAAAGTCTATCCCCCATACATCAAATAAATCTACAGGCATAATGTTTTAGATCGATAGTTGGGGTCTGTTATAGATATTCCCTATCCGTTGGAATCGGTCACACACCTTGGCATACTTGTGGGCATCCTTATATAGTGTGGGCCAAAAGAATCCTGACTGTAACACCTTGGCAGCAGTATTCATCCCAGCAAAGTGACCTCCACACGGTGCAACATGGCACAAATGCAATA
Organism: Hibiscus mutabilis; assembly: GCA_019671005.1. Taxonomy (NCBI): domain Eukaryota; kingdom Viridiplantae; phylum Streptophyta; class Magnoliopsida; order Malvales; family Malvaceae; genus Hibiscus; species Hibiscus mutabilis. The sequence goes on along the minus strand of CM033741.1, from coordinate 25,001,367 downwards.
TGTTATGCTGCTCATCCTCAGGCACACACCGACGGATCACTTGGTCCGCACACTATTTGAACAATATTGGCTCATCCCAATAGTATTGCCTAACTTCTCACAAAAACCTTTTATTGGCATTGTATGCCAAGTCTGGTGGTAGAATGTTACTTACCAAGTAGTTGACAATGTCAGCATACCATGGCATGACATTAACTGCAAGCAAATACTTGTTAGGAAATTCATCTCTTATAAAATTGGTCTTACCATCTTCAAGATGATGCTCTAAACGTGAGAGGTGGTCAGCTACTAAGTTTTCACTGCCCTTTTTGTCTCAAATCTCAAGATTGAATTCTTAAAGTATGAGTGTCCATCGGATTAGTTTGGGCTTGGCATCCTTCTTTGCCAAAAGATACTTCAATGTCGAATGATCTGTATAAACCACAAGTTTGTTACCAATTAAATAAGATCTAAATTTTTCAAAAGCAAATACAACCGCAAGAAATTCTTTCTCAGACATAGAGTAGTTCAGTTGTGCTTCATTTAAGGTTCAGTTGGCATAGTAGATGGCATGGAAAACCTTGCGATGCCTTTGTCCCAAAAATGCTCCGACGGCATAGTCGTTGGCATTACACATGAGCTCGAAGGGCTCATTCCAGTCTGGTGGTACAATTATAGGGGCATTGATTAACTTCTCTTTAAGTTCCTAAAATGCTCTCAAACAAGAATCATCAAATGCAAAAGTGGCATTATGTTCTAATAACAAGCATAAAAGTTTGGTAATTTTTTAAAAGTCTTTAATAAAACACCGGTAAAAATCGGCATATCCTAAAAGACTCTTTATACCTTTAACACTTATTGGAGGCGGCAATTGCTTAATTACCTCAACTTTTGCTTGATCAACGTCTAATCTTCTCTCGGTTACCTTATGCCCGAGAACAATGCCCTCCTTCACCATGAAGTGGCATTTTTCCTAGTTCAACACTAGGTTTGTCTCTATGCATCTCTTCAAGACTTGCTCCAAACTTTGAAGACATTCCTCAAATGTTTTGCCAAACACTGAGAAATCATCCATGAATACTTCCATGTTGTGCTCTATCATATCGAAAAAAATAGATATCATGCAACGTTGAAACATTAGTGGTGCATTGCATAGGCCAAATAACATCCTTCTAAACGTAAATGTCCCATATGGACATGTGAATGTGGTCTTCTCTTGATCATCAGGGGCGATGGAAATCTGATTATAACCTGAATAACCATCCAAAAACAATAGAAAGCTTTACCTGCCAACCTATCTAGCATCTGGTCGATGAATTGCAATGGGAAGTGTTCCTTCCTCGTGGCATTGTTTAGCCTCCTATAGTCCATGCACACTCTCCATCCTATGATAGTTCTGGAAGAATCAATTTAGCTTTACTATTTTGTACCACGGTCATGCCACCCTTCTTTGGCATGTATTGCACTGGGCTAACCCAAGAGCTATCGAAAATAGGATAAATAATCCTGGAATCAAGCCATTTTATGATATCTTTTTCAATACCTCTTTCATGCTCGGGTTTAGCCTTCTCTGGCCATCAATGGTCTTGCCATGGTACCCCTCCAAGATAATATTGTGCATGCAAATGGTTGGGCTAATGCCTCGGATGTCTGCCAAGGTCCAACCCAATGCTTGCTTATAATTGCTTAATATTGCCAGCAATCTTTCCTCCTAGTCATTAGTGAGACCAGTGGCAATGATCACTGGCAGAGTTGACTGTTTACCTAAATTAGCATACTTCAAGTGATTTGGCAGTGCTTTTAGTTCCAACGCTGGTGGCTTATCAATTGATGGTCTAGGTACCTTAATCTCTCTTCCATCCAATTGTAGTGGCTCAAAATAATTCTCGTCCTCAGCCTCCAAGACTGATTCTTCAGGTTCATCAAACAGTTTAGCTATTCCATCTAAGTTACTGGCATCAAATTCTATATCCTGGCATAACTATGTCATGTCTACAGTGTAGATGGACTCTATCATCTCCTGTACTTGACATTCATCAGGTTCATCTGCACATTTCAAAGCTTGAAACACATTAAATGTAACATGCTGGTCATTCATGCGCATTGTTAGATCCCCTTTATAAAAATCAATCAAAGCCCTACGGGACATTAACATCAGCCTCATAATCCAAAATGATAAAATAAGCTAGAAAAATAAATTTGTCTACCTTTACCAACACATCCTCAATCTTACCCTTGAGATGTGCATAGGATCGGTCTGCCAGCTAAAGTGTCACCGTCATATGTCTTGCTTCTATGCCAAGCTTCCTAAAAACTGACATTGGCATCAACTTGATGTTGGCTCCTAGGTCACACAGTGCCTTGCCCATGAATTTGTTGCCAATGGTGCAGGGAATAGTGAAACTTCTCGGATATTTCAGCTTTGGTGGCAGCTAGTTTAGGATCATGGCACTGCATCCCTCGGTGAAAGCAACAGTTTCAAAGTCTTCCAACTTCCTTTTTTGGACAGAATGTCCTTCATAAATTTGACATAGTTGCCATTTGCTCAAGGGCTTCTACCAATGGAATGTTGATTTGCAATTGCTTAAGAACTTCCAAGAAGTCGTTGAATTGCTGGTCTTGCTTATGCTTTTGAAGTCTTGCTAGAAATGGTGGTGGCGGATAAACATGTGCCGGCTCTATTGGTTTTGCCAAGGCAGTGCTGGCATCAGTCTGTTTGGCATCGGTATGCTATTTGGCATCGGTTTTGGCATTATCTGTTTTTGTTTCCTCTTTCTCTGTTTCCCTAGGATTATCTACCAGCACTGGTTTCTCAATTTGGCAATTAATTGGCTGCTTAGCAACCTTCTCCATCTCTCACTGCTTACCACTCCGAAGAGTTATAGCTTTGCATTTCTCATTGTCTTTGTGCTGAGCATCTTCTGTGTCACTTGGCAATGATCACTGGCAATCTGCCCAAGTTGGACTTCCAAGTTTCTCATTGATGCTGCGAAACTCTGGACTGTGGCATCATTCCTCTCCATGTACTCTGTGAGAGCTTTCTATGGCATGGCATTCTAATAGAATGCTGGCATGACATTGTTGTTGAAAGCTGGCATGGCATTGTTATTCTACCTCTGGGTATTCTGGCATTGGGCATTGTACTGGTTACCTCCTTGATTTCCCCATGCTAAGTTAGGGTTTTGTCTCTAACCTGCATTATAAGTATTGGAGTTAGGATTATAGTAACGCTTAACATTGCAAACAAAATTTGGGTTGGCAGGGCATTCATGAACATGATGGTTCTCTACACAAATTGTGCAGAATGGGTCTAATGCTTTAACTTCTTGGGACTCATTGTTCTTTTGCAAAGTTCTCACCATACTGGTAAGGTTGGAAATCTCGGCATGGATGGACGTTAGTTCATCAACCTGAAATTTCCAACTGGTTTTGGTTTCGGTCCCAAGTCTAGCTACATGATATTCAAAATCATTGATTGCAATCCTCTCAAGAATGTCAACAGCCTTGGTATACCTCTTGTCAAGCAACGAACCAACTGCTGAAGCATCAACAACAGTCCTCATTTGTTCATTCAATCCGTTGTAAAATGTTTGTATTTGGGTCCAATTCGGGAATTCATGCATATGACACCTTCTCAACAAATCTTTAAATCTTTCCCAGGCATCATATAAGGTCTTATCCTCAGCCTGCCTGAATGTAATGATCTCACCTCGTAGCTTAGTAATAGTGTTAGCGGCTGTAGTCTTGTCAAGAACTTCTGGCATAGGTCTACCCACGAAGTAACTGAGCCAGGTGGCAAAGAATTTTGCCATGCCTTAGCTCTATCTCTCAAGAAAAAATGAATAACTTCAGCTTCATGGTACCTTCAGATACTCCAGTTTGTTGAAATAACTGGCAAATCTCCATGAACTGCTTCAGATGTTGCCTCGGATCTCCCGTAAGTGCTCCATCAAACTGACCTACATTCAAAAGAGTTTGAATCATTACCAACTTAAGTTCAAAATTGACAGTGTTTACCTTTGTGCCAACAAGTCCTGGCATCAAATTGTCAATGGTTGGTGCTGAATGTTCTCTAATAGGTCTCTCTTCATCAACAATTGGGATAACAGGTGGTGGTGGCATCTCATTGTTAAGTGGATTTCCTTCATTGTTCACCACACCATTCCCTCTATTACCTTGATTGTTCATCTCATGAAATCTTCTTTTTAAACCCCACAAGGTTTTCTTAATTTTCAGATCGTATGGCCACTCATCCACCACAAGGTGGCTTCTGACTATACACCAGTAAAAACAAAAAATAGAAATAAAAATAAAAGAAAGACAAGTAAAAATTTAAAAATAATGAATTCCGTTGCAATTCCTGGCAACGGCGCCAAAAACTTGTAGACTCTCTAGGTGAAATACCGACAAAAGGGGCAGAAGATATGTTGGAAAAGTATAAAACAGTGCCAAGATGAGTCTGTTGCATGCAAGTATACACGGTCTGCAAGTAATACAGCAGTTAAGCCGAGTATCGATCCTACAGAGATTGACTTGGAATTCGATTGCCTTGATTGTTACTTGCCTTGTGAAAAAGTTGTTTTGTTTTGAAGTTGGTTTTGGAAATGATTGAATAGAAAAGAAGTAAAAGTAAAGTAAAGACGTTGTCAAGGAAGATGCTTTAATGAATGATGAGCGTTGGCAGGGAATGCCTAGTTTTTACGTTATTCATGTCGTGCTAGCCTTTGATAACAACCTGTCTTGGCATTGATTGCCGAGCATATTCAAAATTAGCAAAGCCTCTCTTGATGGTGATTGCCCTAAATTGATCATGTAAAAACCCCTATATCTCTATAGTGCTTGCTTTTAAATAAACCAATTTGATTAAGATCCAATCTATACTCCTAAGGGGTAGTTTTCACTCCCGAAGTAAGTTTATCTACTTGAACGACTTCTCTCGAAGCTTCTCTTCTTAGTATTCAACAACTTAATCGTTGCCACCCCAAGTATGTTAAGATATTGAGGAGCAATAGGCCAATAGTGCCAGCTCTCGCTTGGCATAGTATTTAGAAAACATTAAAGTATGCCGAATAGATAAAACATTGCCAAGGCAGATTTATTATCAAAAACTAAAACATAAAACAGCGTTCAACGCAAACATCCAACACCAACTATTAGATTAGTTCATGGTGAGGGATTTAACAAAAAAACAATAAACGTTTTCAAAGTACATCATCATTAAAAACAAGGTAAAATAACCCAAAAGAGAGAATGGGCGAGAAGGGGTCTCTCGATGCAACCCTTCAAGATCTAGGCTCTCGGCCAAGTTGGTCAAACCACCCTTCCTAGGTGCAGCCAGTTGTCAATCGTCTTGCACTCCAACTCCTCACTTGACCACCCATAATAAAATTCTCCAAAAAGTCCCCCTGAGTGCTTGTTTGGTTGATGTTTAAATAGGCGTGCAAGGAAGGGATATGATAAGCTCTTCAATTTTCGAATTTTAAATGCTCAAGGGATAAGGGATAATCTTCTTATCCAAGTTTGAATGAGAGCTGATTAGGCTAGGACTGACGTCATACTGCCGACGCTGCCTTGGCATCTAAGCTTGGCATGAATCTGCCAACCAATCTTGGCACCATCTTATTCGCTATTTTTTCGGAGATTGATCCAATTGCTATCTTTTCAGAGCCTGATATTGTCCTATTTTTTCTGGGTCCAACAACTTCTTGGCAAGGCATCAAGTTCACTTCTCTGCCAACCGGTGCTTCGCATCGTCTGTGCCAACAACACTCAGCATTCTCTCGCATTCCTTACTGTGCTGCTGTTCTATGCCAAAAACTATGCCAAACCTGCAAAATTGCCAACAAAACAACCCTTCACACTGGCATAGACAGAATTCTAAATTGATTATGTAAATGAATGGTTTTAACATCCTAATACAACTAAATGTACCTAAAACAAGCATTGTAAGATTGACATTAATAATAGTACTTTTGGAGAGGTAATGGTACTCGTGTAGGCAAATCGGTATTTGCCTTAAGAAAAATAGTCATTGGAGCATTAATACAAAGTGTATCGGCACAGGATACAAGGGTATTGGTTGCACCCTAGGGTATCGGTATGATTGCATCCATCCCAGTACTCAAATTGGCTACTGAAATTTACCAAAACTTAGGGACAAATAGGCATATCGGTACTCGAATATCTATACCGATAAGGGCATTCTGGGTATTGGTAGGGGTCTAATGGTACATGTACTCAGTGCCTATTTTTGACACTTTGGCTATTTAAAATCATTTAAAACATGTCAAAAACCCTTTGAAAACATTTCAAACATATTTTTCAAGTTTATAGACTTTTGAAATACTTTTGCAAATTAGTTTAAGTCCAAAAACAATTTTCTTTTAGTTACATCAAAGTCAAATATCTCAACACTTGTTTCTAACAATAGTGATCCTTGGTTGTTGGGATTCAGATTCCAGAGTAAGGGCACTTGTGTGGTAGAGTCACCCTTGATTGTTGGGATCCGGATACCTAAAGAGCGTGTTGCAACACCATGAAATGAGATGCCATATGTATATTCCTGAGGCTGTGTGACAACAGGCCTTATTCATTGATACTCAATGAGAGATTCTGAGTACGAGTATACGTTCATAAGGTTGTGTGACACTAGGCCTCACTCGGAGTGTACGTTCTCGAGGCTGTGTGAAACCAGGCCTCACTCCAGGTTTGTTGATATAATGCATATGTGCTTTGTGAGATTAATGCATCATTTGTTGTTTGCTATGTGTTTAGGCGGCTAGAGGTAGCACGATATGTTATTGTGTTGTCATCATATCATATTTAGCTACATGCTCGTATTTATGATTTGCATGAAGCATGGTTGAGTGGGAGTGTATCCATTAAGCTTAGTTAGCTCAATGTTCAGATTGTTGTTTCCTTTCGCACCTTACTAGGTTGACGTGCATTATTAAAGCACCATCGGAGTAGGACTTCGGCATCAACTTGTCAGGAGTACAGTACTTAGATTTATTTGGGCTATGTATTCGTAGGACCCTATGGCTTGTATTGTAACTCTTATTTTGGGATTTAAAATATGAGTCGAATGTTTTATATTTGTATTTTAAAATGGAGTTCCTATGTAACATTTTTAAATACTTATTTATGATGAAGTATTTGAACTTGATGGATTTTATGAAATTGATGTGATTTGGGCTAAACTAGGTTGAAATTTTATGGTAAGGGGTTGGGCTTGAGGCCCAATATGACTTTTGGGTTGAGGGTGTTACAATTGTCCCTAACCACTAGCCAAGCTCCACTTATATCTAGAATTAAAACCATCACTGACCTAACAACTAACCTCTAGTTTATCTAAACCTCAATCAGTCAGTGCCACCACTTCCCTAAAATTGGCACATACATCGCCTATTATTGTCACCACCAACCAAGCCCTAGAGCTTCTTGCCTTAAACCACTTCTAGTAGCTTCAGATACCTTGTTGCCCCTCACAACCTTTATCGACCCCTAACATTACCACAAGCCAAAAGTCTCCAATCAACGGCCTAAGTTAACTTATACCGAAAATCTTTGCTTTCGTACATTACCACAAACCAAAACCTAAGTTATCCAAACCCAACACACTAAACAAAATTAGAAGAGCCCTACAAAAGAATAAAAAGTAATAATCAAAAGAAAGAAAATAGAAAGGAGAAAGGTTGAAAAATGAAAGATTATCGTTTAACCATGGTTGCTTTTGTAACGCCCTAAACCCGGATGTCACATTTGGGCCTTAAGCCTAAACCATTACCATAAAATTTCTCAACTTGGTTTAGCCCAAACAAAATATTTTCCAAAAACATTTAAATCCAACAGTTGAAAATATAGATAAAAGATTAAATCATTACAAAGGAACTCCAATTTAATTTAAAACATTTAAACATTCGAGTTGATCAATTCAATTCCAAAATAAGAGTTGCAGACTCGACCACCTAGGTCCTATGAATACACTAAACACAAGTATTGTACTCTGGAAATCACCGTATGCTGGAATCCTGAACCGATTATACTCCTCGAGCTCTCGATCAATCTACCAACTTACGCACAGAAACAACAATTTCGAGCGTTGTGCTTATGAAGCTCAGTGGTACACATCTACTCTACTATACTTCATGCTAATCATAAACATATGCATGCAAGCTAGTACGAGAAATAAGGAGAGATAAATAAACACATGGCGTTACCACTAGTCGCCGAAGAGCATGCTATCATAATGCAAGACATCATATATGGCACACAAGGCCCAACTGTACCCGAGATCTCACAAGATCATCCGGAAAAAAGCACACAAAGTCATAAACACTAACTTGGAGTGAGGCCCAGTGTCATACAACCTCGAGAACTACACTCTCTTTGGGTAAGGCCCAGTGTCACACACCCTCAGAAACGTATACCCATACTTGGCATCTCTCCTCAAGTATTGTTGCGTGCTGTGATGTACTATAAATGATACGCAAACGATGTAAGTATACAAATCGAACAAGTAATAATAGTGATGAGTAAGATCGTCTCTATAGGGATTGGAGGTAAAATAAGTCAAGTTTAAGCACTCAAGCAAAAAGATGAGATATTGAATGAAAGAGTGATATAAGCAGTTGAAACAAATGTTGTAGCAAAAACTGTATTAAAAAATAGGAAGAAAAAACAAGACTACAAACATCCTCAAACGTGCGAAAACTCTCAAATGGGATGATAGGCCGGGTTTATCAAGGAATCATGTGCCTAGTTCTTATGAATGGCTAACACTTTCCAGCTTATAAGATGCTCGACAGAGCTTACGCATGTGTTTCTAAACTATCTCTAGCAAGAAACTGACAACAAGAATGCCACGATAATACCTCTCAGCGTAAACCCTAGTAAGCTTCTATCCTTGAAGTACTACTCCTCTTAGTCATTGAAACTCTATCCTTATCTCTAAGGTGAGTTAGGGTTTTGCCTCTTAGCATCAAACCCTATTGTCCACGTAGATCTAAGCTTAACTCTCTCGACCATTAAGAATCAAACAAAGGTAACAGCTAACTCTCGAAAGCTCTTACAAACCCAATTCAATAAAACAGTGAAAAAGCATATATGAAATTGGAAATAGATAAAGCATTCACTCAAACAAGAAACATAATCATCCACAATAGACCCAAACAACTTAAAGTTAGTTCATGGCTGGCCAAATATCATCCAAATTCACCCGTTTAAAACAACCTATTTCAGAATATAAAATGTAAGAACAAAGAGCAACTAAGAGTGAAGGAAACTACTAAGCCACCTTGGACTGTCGTAAACCACCCGAAGCTTGCTGCTTCTCTCAAAGGCCAGCAAGATCGTCCCTTAGAGCTTCAACAATAGAGGACACCAAGAAAAAGGAGAAGGAAACCAGCCGCATTTTGCTTCTCTCTTTCTTAGCTCACAAACACCTTTTATTCGGTTCCCCTTTAAATGTGGGTGTCCTATCCTTTGTATAGTGGGGGCTCCTAGGGTTTTGTGCCCTTAATTCCTTGTGTACCCTAGGGAATACTCCCTTCTCATGTGTGGCACAGCTAGCTGGTGGAATCACGTGTGGGGCTATAAAATATCTTCTTTCTTTGTCTTTTTGTGCGCCCAGAAATATCGTCCAAAATGCTGCAGCAAATTTTCCTTTCCTAACAATGCTCCTTAACTCACCTGCACATCACCACCACAAAACAAACCTTTCCCAAAAGCAGTACCAATTTCATAAACATATAAAACAACGAAGCAAACACCACCATATGCAACTATATGAATTAAATGCATCAAAATGCAATGAAATGCGCTTGAAACCAAACAATAACTTAAGTAAAAAGGCATGAAATGTATAGTTTTTACAAGGTTAACACACCCCTAAACTTAAGCTATTGCTTGTCCCCAATCAATGAGTATAGAAAAACAGAGAAAATGCTATGGCAAAGATAAGCTCAAGACAATGTTATGGAAAAATTTCAGTCCTCAGAAAATATGGGCTTCAACACGCTAGAAAAATTAGAGATTCTATAAACTTTTCCTTATGACAAGATTATTTTCTTGTGTGTGCGTGGTTGCATCCAATCTATGCTTAACAGAGTTAGAAAAATTCTAGGGAAGTTCTCTATTATACCCTAGTAATTGTTAATCAATTGGGCACAAGTTTTACTCCCATATTCTATTATTCTTGAAACTGCTACGAGGGGAGTCAGCTCATCACAACTAACCGTCCTTAACTCTAAATGAATATGGAGCAGACATTTCATCCCCGAGCTAGTAAGTAGAGTAATCTCGTGACTACTTTCATTCACTCATTTACTATGGTTGCCATTTATTCAAATGCAGTATCCAGGCAAACCATGAAAAGAGGAGTGTCCCTCTATAGTTATGCCGAGGCATTTATTCATAATTCAACACATGCAATAAACAAAAGAGAGTCTAATAAAGCCTTTAATGCTTTCATTTATCACTCAAGTTCATTAAGATCATTTATACTAAGGCATGCAAAAGTTCTTTCATAAAAATTTTCTAACAATCTTAAGCATAGAGAACATGCAATCGTGTAACAAATAAATCTCAAAGCATCCAGCCCTAAAGTAGGTTCTATCCATCCCAACAATCTTGTACATTCACATAATTCACAGCCATTAAAATTAAATACTCATCATCGGACACCCTTAATTTATTCATAAAAATTGTCTTCAAGCTAAACAAAATGCCATAGCAAAAACCTATTTCTAACTACCAATGCATATGCTTAACTGTGAACACTAACACCCCCAAACTTGAAGAATGCAATGTCCTCAATGCATGAAAATTAATTAATTGAAACTAACCTATATGCAATGCAAGAGGAGGTACCTCACTATGGTCCTACTTTGGTGGTGCAGCCTTGGTGGCCTTATGCTTGATACGTTTTTTTCCTAAGTGCTGCAATGGGCTCATCTTCCTCGGTTTGTTGTGGTGGCGGTGCTTGCTCATCTTGCTCATCCCAGCCATGCTCGTCATCCCAAGTGTCACTCCCCTTAGTAGTAGTGTTCCAAACACGTTCGACAGATCGCTTCAGACGATGTCATGTTCGTGCTGTGGCAGATGGAGTTGGGGTAGGTGTAGTAGCAGGAGTGGTATCATTCATCTCGTCATCATCACTCTTAACAGTGACTAGTTCTTCTGCTGGTGTTTTAGGTGGCAGAGCCTCTATCGGGGCTTTTCCTTTACCCTGCCTCGTCGGGCGAGGACTTACTGTAGCATCAGTAGGGGCTGGCTCTTGTGTAGCTGGTCCTGATTGTGAAGGGGTCGAACGAGTAGCTGGGGTTCTCTTGGGCGGTGGGGGTTCTTTGGTAGAGCTAATAGGGCTTCTGGGAAGGGAGGGAGATTTTTGGCCATGTACGGCAACATCTCCTTAAAATAGTTCATCACATCATCCCTCTCCCTGACATACTTGAAAAAGTATGGAAAGTTGCCGTGCATCACCTCTATCTCTTCCTTTATACATCTCGTGGAGGCTACCAAGGAGGCAATCATCACTGCAGCAACTATTTTCATTCCACCCTCAACAGTCTCGGTCGGGGCATCTTCATAAAATCCCTTAAGCCCGGGAATCTGGTCAAGGGTCAACCCTTGTTTTCCCTTGTGTATCTCATCCTCATTATCTTCATAAACCTCTTTCTTGCGACAGAGGGCTATAATCAAGTTGGGGAAGATTAGAGGGCTAGATTTCCTCTTCAGGCACGCATACACCTCATCAACAATGATTTTTCCCACATCTATCAGTCGTGCATTGAGGATTGAGTGTAAGAGAAAAAACCTATTAAGGGCCATTTCAAATCACATTTTTGCAACATGTAAAACATCATGCCTTAAAACCCATGCACTTAAACACTTTCAAAACCAGCATATTAAACTATATGCAACATGTATCATTAACCAACCGCAAAACCCATTGCTAACCTCAATTTAAGCCTTCCCATGCATAACAACCATATGCAAAGCTTAAAGAGTAAACATGTATGAATCACATTATACCACATAACCCTTCCAATGATACATTAACAATTATATTGGCTTAAAGTGATCATAGACAAGTCCAATAACAAAAGAGTTCATCGGATACACGGATTCAACAAGTTTTCAATCAACACTTCAAGCCATCTCAAATAGAATAGCGATACAATAACAATCGCGGTACATTACCAACTGGGTACTTATACAACCCTTGGGGACACCAACCCCTTTCATCGGTTAGACGCTTAATCCACTAACGTGAGTTTTTGATACTTTTAAACCCCTCTACCGTTAGGGTACTCGGATAGAGTTTTCGGTACACGGATCTAAACCTCTCAACATCCAAGGCGACTTATTATAGTGCACTCAATCCTATGGCCGACTAACTATATCCGATAACAATTTTAAAACCATATCACTTGCCAATATAAATAACCATTTACCATTAACCTCACTATTTCTATCAAGCATTCACCAAATCATTTTTCCAAAGCAACATCACATGCTTTAAACACAAGTATAAACCACATACTTACAAGGATCACTTACCATATGCATCCTTCAGCATTTCATTCTTCAAAATAGTATTTCAAATACTTTAAAACATGCTTAAACAGGAGGTAACACGCAAATTAAAACAAGTGCATAAAACCATTTCAACTTAGCACGACCGAGAGAGAAAATCCAGTTTTACTTACTTTCGAGTTTAAACCAGCGTATCAAGCTAAGATTAAACTCCTATAAACGACCTTTAAAACATTCCAAAGCTGGAATCCACGTTCTCACTCACTGATACACGAAACCTTGATTCGCCGACGCAAAATCAAGTATCCAAAGCCTCCAATGCTTCTCCAACCACTTTCGGATCACCTTCCCCTGTTTTGACCAGAATACAATAGAGGATTAATGCATTCAAAACACTGCACAACAAAGCCTCTCAGATTTTCCGCAATCCTCTCAAGATTACCCATCCACAACAATCAAAATCATCAACAAAACCTTCTCAAACACAACCCATCCACAACCTAACAATCTAACACCACTTTTATCCACAATTAAAATTAAAAATAGAATCAAATCAACCTAACACCTCCAGCAAACAACCAACCACCAAAACACCCCAAGAACACAAATCTTGCAACATAAAAAATTAGAGACTCAAGAGTTTCGGGATTCCATTGATGAAATCGCCTTAACAACATCATTATACATCCAAAATATATCCAAAAATAATTCATAACACTGGAACTCAGATTCAATATGAATCTTTCATCTTTTCATAAATTTTACCCAATTAAATCCACATTTGAACACAAAATCAAATTATAAACTATAAATCAAGGATCAAATACTTGGGAATATCAATAAAGAACCATTTAACAGAGGAGATCACGGACCTTACCCCTGTTATGTGATTTCTCCCTCAATTGGCTTGTTTAACGCTAGGAAAACATAAGATTTCAATGAGATTTTGTAAAACAAAGTTGAATAAACAAGTACTCATCAAGAATCTGAGTAAAAGAATCTCTCACCTCTAGTTTTTGATAAAATCTTGAGTGTTTGGCAGAAAAGAAGTTGAGATAAAAGAGTTAAGAAAAGTTATGTGAATTTCTTTGAAAAACTAATAACTAACTTTTTAATCTTCAATCTTTCTTAATCATTCTTTTAAAACATATGTTTAAAATGATTTAATTGAAGGGAGAGACCACTAGTAAACACTTCTTAATTTAGCTCCTTACGGATTCTAAAAATTTGACCCTTTTTATTTTAGTCACTAAAATAGATTTCAAAAATTGCGTTTTGGTCACTAACCAAAATGTCACGTTTCCAAATTCCATTTCCCAAAATTTATTTCACCAAAAATCATTATATATTAGAAGATGATTTTTAAATATTTTTCCATATTTTTATCTTACTAAAAAATATACGATCCCAAATTCGACTCGAATCTCTAACTTGGTCTACCGTATCGTCTAATAACCCCCAAAACCGCTAGGCCCAAAAACTGGGGCGTTACAACTCTTCCCCACTTAAGAAATTTCGTCCTGAAATTTACCTGAAGGAAACAGGTGCGAAAACTGTTTCAACATATCCGATTTGCGTTCCCACGTGGCCTCCTCAACACAGTTGTGCCTCCACATCACCTAAACGAGCTCAACCGTCCTGCCACGCAGCACCTTACTACTGGTATCAAGAATCTCTACCGGTTCTTCATCATAAGATAGGTCCGGTCTCAACTTAATCTCCTCCACCGGCATAACATTCGATGGATCTGACCTATATCTCCGCAACACCGAAACATGGAGCACATCATGAATCCTCCCCAACTCCGGAGGTAACTTCAAACGGTACACAATAGGACCCACACGCTCAACAACCTCGTATAGTCCAATAAACCTCGGGCTAAGCTTCCCTTTATGCCCAAACCGTAGCACCTTTTTCTAGGTGACATTTTCAAAAACACCCGATCACCAACAGCGTACTCTATATCCCTACGCTTCAAATCTGCATAGGATTTTTGATGATCTGCAGCCGCTCTTAAGCTCTCACATATAAACTTTACTATCTTGGTTGTGCCTTTCAAAACATTAGGCATAGATACAAACTTCTCTCCTGCTTCTTCCCAACACACAGGCGTACGACATTTCCTACCATACAATGCCTCATAAGGTGCCATCTGTATGCTAGCATGATAACTATTATTGTAAGCAAACTCCACTAACTGCGACTGTTTCTCCCACGTTCCCTGGTACTCAATAATACAATATCTCAGCATATCCTCTAGAACCTAAATCACGTGCTCCGACTGACCATTCGACTGAGGATGATACGAGGTATTGAAACTCAACCGAGTTCCTAGAGCAAGATGCAAGCTCACCCAAAACCTTGTTGTGAATCGCGAATCTCTATCCAAAACTATAGATTTGGGCACCCCGTGCAAATGCACAATCTCAGAGATATACAAATCAGCCAACCTGTCTAGGGTATACGTAGTATGCACTGGCAAAAAATGCGCACACTTCGTAAACCGATCAACAATTACCCAGATGGAATCCTTTTTGGTCGGCGTCAAAAGCAGCCCAGACACAAAATCCATGCTGATTCTTCCCCACTTCCACTTCGGTATTCTCAACAACTGCAACAGCCTGAAAGGAAAATGATGCTCAGCTTTCACCCGCTGACAAACCATGCATCGAGAAATGAAATTAGCTACATCTTTCTTGAGTCTGACCCAATAGTACTTCTCCTTCAAACCTCAATACATCTTAGTACTACCGGGATGCATGGCAAAAGGACTAGCATACGCTTCGGTCAAAATAGTATGCCTCAACTCTTTGTCTTCAAGCACCACTATTCGACCTTTAAAACACAACACCCCATCATTACTGAAATGAAAATCTGTAGGATTCCCATCCCTAATATCCTCCACATGAGGTACCAAACTTCCATCATACGGTTGCTTCTCCTTAATCAAATGTGACAAGGACAGCTTCACTTGCAACTCAACCAACAACCCACCATCACGCGTTACACTCAAATGTGCAAACATAGCCCTCAACTCCACCGTCGCCTTTTTGCTCAAAGCATCAGCAACCACGTTAGCTTTACCAAGCCCATAATTCAACAACTCCAACCACCTACGCTGTCTTAGGTTCAACTCTTTTTGGGTCATCAAATATTTCAAACTCTTATGATCCGTAAAAACCACATATTTCTCCCCATAGAGGTAATGTCTCCAAATTTTCAAGGCAAACACAACTGCAGCAAGCTCAAGATCGTGAGTAGGATAGTTACGTTCATGCACCTTCAACTGCCTAGATGCGTACGCAACTACCTTACCCTCTTGCATCAACACGCAACCAAGCCCAACATACGATGTATTACTATAAACAACGAACTCCTTCCCCGATTCTGGTTGAACCAAAACTGGAGCTAGTGTCAAGGTTTCCTTCAACCTTTCAAAAGCTCGTTGTCTATCCTCTGTCCATTCAAATCGAACATTCTTCTATAGCAGCTTAGTTAAAGGATCCGCCAAACTGGAAAACCCTTCCACAAACCTACGGTAGTAACCAGCCAAACCAAGGAAACTCCTAACCTCCATCACAGACTTAGGCTCCTTCCAACCCATCATAGCCTCAACCTTATGTGGATCAACACGAATTCCTTCGGCCAACACAACATGCCCAAGAAATACAACTTCCCTAAGCCAAAATTCACATTTGCTTAACTTGGCATACAACTGATTCTCCAACAACTTCTGAAGCACAATCTGCAGATGACTATCATGATCCTCCACAGTACGGGAGTACACAAGGATATCATCGATAAACACAACCACAAACTGATCCAAAAACTCATGAAATACTCGGTTTATCATGTCCATGAAAACAATTGGTGCATTGGTCAAACCAAAAGGCATCACCAAAAACACATAATGCTCGTACCTTGTACGAAAGGATGTCTTGGGCACATCCACCTCTTTCACCTTCAACTAGTAATACCCCGACCTCAAATCTATCTTGGAAAACACTGAGGCACCCCTGAACTGATCAAACAGATCGTCTATCTGTGGTAAGGGATACTTGTTCTTTATCGTCAACTTATTTAATTGCCGATATTCTATACACATCCGCAATGTACCATCATTCTTCTTTACAAACAACATCGGTGTGTTCCACGGTGAAATAAAGCCTCGATCCAGCAACTCCTGCAGTTGCAACTTTAATTCCTTTAACTCCTTCAGGGCCATGTAATATGGAGCAATTGATACTGGTACCGTACCTATAAAGACCTCAATGCCAAACTCCACCTCACAGTCTGGTGGCAACCCCGACAACTCTTCTAGAAAAATAGCCAAAATCTCACATACGGTGCGAACATCTTGCACCCTCAACTCCTTTGATCCAGGATTTATAACATAGGCCAAGAAAGCTTGACATCCCGAATCTAAGATTCGACTCACTTCCAAAGCGGATACAACATTAGACAAAAACTAGGCATTCTTACCAACAACCACCACCTCATAATCATCTGACAACCTCAAGAATATTCATTTGGTCTCAAAATCTACCATAGACCGATGTTCAGTTACCAATCCATACCCAAAATTACATCAAAACCATGGAATGGTAACTTCATCAAGTCTACGGCAAACACATGTCCCTGAACCATCAACGAACATCTACGATACAACCTCCTAACTACAATCGTCTGCCCAAGAGAACTAGTCACTCTAACACCCACATTAAGAATTTCAATAGATATAGCAAGCAACTTAGAATGCTCACTCAAGATGTATGAATGAGTAGAACCAGAATTAACCAACGAATCCAACGACAAAGACTGTAAGGTAAAAGTACCTACAATCACATTGGTGTCATTCCGACCCTCACGGTGCTCATACACCCTAGTCGGTCCACCTCCCTCAAGCAGGATAGCAACGGTATAAGCCACAGTCCTCTACCTACTATCTCGAGACTAAAACGGTCTGTGACCACGAACCCGTTGCGGAGCAACAACAGGTGCAGCACCCTGCCCACCTCGGGCCAATAACGGACAATCACGCCTATGATGGTCACCCAACCCACAACTCCAACAAACATTAGCCACAACAGGCACAGGTGCCTGACCCTCCCTGGCCAGACGCGGGCAATCACGTCTTAAATGATCTCAGGATCCACAAACCCAAGAAGTGTTAAATAGAGCTCTAGCCTAGGCACCCTGCCCCTGGACTCCACATCCTACGGCCCCTCTGCCATGCCTCAGCTCTGGATGAAACCTCTTATCATGGTGTCTCTTAGCCTAACCACCGCTGGAACCAGCATTAGCAGCTCTCTTTCCCGAACTGAAACCTCACGATCCAGAAGCCAAACCCAGATTTTGCTCTATGTCCTTGGTTCACAAAACCAACACATCAAAATCGGTATAATCAACAACAAGAATGTCTCTCTTAACATCCTGCACAAGCCTGTAGCAGAATCGATCACATCGCTTACGTTCGTCAAGAACCAACTCAGGTGTGTACTGACTCAATCTTACGAACTGTACCTCGTATTCTGTAACAGACATACTGCCCTAAACCAGAGCCATAAACTCGTATTTCCTATCATCCTTATACCGGACTTCTAAAAATTTATTTCGAAAAGCCTCACAAAAAATCTCCCAGGTCACATCATCGATCGTCATACTGGATATCGTGGTAGTCCACCATGTATAGGCATCACCCTACAGCAGGGAAACAACATAGCCCAGCTTACGAGCATCAGTACACCCCATCTGGCCCAGTATCCTCTCAGTACTGGCCAACCAGCCCTTAGAAGCCTCAGGCGACAACCCTCGAAACTCAACTGATGGTGGTACTGGCATACGAACACCCGTTATGATGAACACCGCTTTAACTCAACTAGTCGTCATACTAGGTGTTCATGTGGCCAATAGTTGCGGGTGTTAGAAGCCTCAAGCAACAACCCTCGAAACTCAACTCCCATCAACCGGTGCTCGTACTGGCCAACCAGCGTATCAAGCTAAGTTTAAACTCCCATAAACCACCTTTAAAACATACCAAAGCTGGAATCCACGTTCTCACTCACTGATACACGAAACCTCGATTCGTCAATGTGAAATCAAGTTTCCGAAGCCTCCAACGCTTCTCCAACCACTTCTGGATGACCTTCCCCTGTTTTTACCATAATACAACAGAGGATTAATGCATCTCAATGCATTCAAAACACTACTCAACAAAACCTCTCAGATTTTCCATAATCCTCTCAAGATTACCCATCCACAACAACCGAAATCATCAACAAAACCTTCTCAAACACAACCCAACCACAACCTAACAATCTAACACCACTTTTATCCACAAATAACATCTAGAGACAGAATCAAGTCAACCTAACACCTCCAGCAAACAAACAACCACCAAAACACCCCAAAAACACAAATCTTGCAACCTAAACAATTAGAGACTCAAGAGTTTCAGGATTCCATTGATAAAATCAACTTAACAACATCAAAATATATCCAAAACCAATCCATAACACTGGAACTCAGATTCAATACGAATATTTCATCTTCTCATAAATTTTACCTAATTAAATCCACATTTGAACACAAAATCAAATTATAAACTATAAATCAAGGATCAAATACTTGGGAATATCAATAAAGAACCATTTAACATAGGAGATCACGGACCTTACCCCTGTTATGTGATTTCTCCTTCAATTGGCTTGTTTAAAGCTAGGAAAACATAAGATTTCAATGAAATTTTGTAAAACAAAGTTGAATAAACAAGTACTCATCAAGAATCTGAGTAAAAGAATATCTCACCTCTGATTTTTTATAAAATCCTGAGTGTTTGGCATAAAAGAAGTTGATAGAAATGAGTTAAGAAAAGTTATGTGAATTTCTTTGAAAAACCAATAACTAACTTTTTAATCTTTAATATTTCTTAATCATTCTTTTAAAACACATGTTTAAAATGATTTAATTGAAGGGAGAAACCACCAGCAAACACTTGGTAATTTAGCTCCTTAAGGATTCTAAGAATTTGACCCTTTTCATTTTAGTCACTAAAAACGGATCTCAAAAATTGCATTTTGTCACTAACCAAAATGTCACATTTCCAAATTCCATTTCCCAAAATTGATTCCACCAAAAATCATTATATATTAAAAGATGATTTTTAACTATTTTTCCATATTTTTATCTTACTAAAAAATATATGATCCCGAATCCGACTCGAATCTCTAACCCGGTCCACCAGACCATCTAATAAACCCCAAAAACTAGGGCGTTACATCTCTACCAAACTCCAAGCTTTCTCACTTTAGGGTTTTTATGGAATTTAGGAGTTTTCCATAACTCAACTAAAAACCTTAAATATTATACCCATCTTATAGAGAATGATGAAATAAACAAGTTTTTATTTCACACATGAAGCCAAAATCCAACTAAAATAGAGGGAAATGAAGAAAAAGATCTTACCCCTTCTTTCTTCTAACTCATGTTGGAAATGGGGGAAGAAGATGACTAAAGCTTTCATCTTTTCTTTCTTTACCCCTATATATATAAACCCACTTTTTCATTTAAAATAAATCAAAAAATCCACACATATTACGTGAATCCAATGGTCCATTTTAAAGATGCAATATCCATCAAAATCCAATGGCCCAAAATACTTGCTTGTAAAAGCTTCTATAACTATTTTGGGTAAATTGTTCACTAAAGGGTCCAACCCTACCCTTGTTTTCACTTTAGACTTATGAACTTTATTTCTTTGAATTTTCATCCTTATTCTCCCTTAAACACAATTTCCAGGAATTAATCCTTAATAATAAAATACCCAAATCTGGATCCAAGATCCAAATGACTAACTAGAAATTCAGGTCGTTGCAGTTTTAATTTGAAGCAGCCAATGATGGATCCTAATGGTGATTATCTCACATTTTTCAAAAAGAATAAGATTAGTTAGTGGAAACTAAAGGTTTCTAGGCCATATTCGTGTTGTTTGAGGCAAATTCCAGTAAAATGGACGTTAATTTGAAATTAGGACGTCGAGACGAGGCTACATGCAAATTCCAGTAAGATGGTAATCATTCAATGATGAAGGACGATGACATCTGCGAAGACATTTTGGGCCTTTAGAGAGAAGTCAAGGAGAAAATGAGAAGATAAAGAGAGAAGGGGAAAAAAGAAAAAAAAAAAATGAAAATGAAAAATCCCCTTAAAATTGGGTCTGTATACCCTTTTCAATATGACGTCCTTTTAGGGAGGGGTTCAACCCCTCAAATGACGTCGTTTTGGGCAGATTACTCAACCAATTCAAGAGGGCCTATGAGTTTTTTAGTGTTATAGGTAAGTTATCATTTTAGTCCATTCTCTTTTCAGTACTTGTAATTTTGAACAATTTCACATTATTAATTGCAATTTTAACCTTTCTATTTTGTACGTTGTTTGATTCAATCCTATTTTGCACAATTAATTTATGCTTTTGGACCTTATAAGTTTTGATTATTTTAACTCGGTCATTTTAGCATGGTGTTATTACTATATTTAGCATATTTAACTTATGTTTTTGCATATTAGTCTTGCAACATACATGTATAGTTATCTTTGAAATTTTTATTTGTATGATTACCATTTACCTTAATTATTTATTTAATGTTATTATTAATGTTTAGTGTGTGTTTCATTTATTTAAAATGAGACAACATACCTTTTATGTATCGGTTTTTTGGGCACGTTGGGGGTGTTCAACCTTCACCACATGTGATCGACTCTCGAATAATACCCAACCCAAATAGTGGTTGATGACTCCAACCTTTTGATGAATCAAGCCACATTGAAAGAAATGTTGTCTTGAAAAAAGATGTAGATATATTAGTTTCTTCTAGAAGTATAATGTTTTTGTAATATATGAGGGTTGTTTTATTGAGATCATTTCTCGTGTCAACGTCCTCTGCGCACGTGCATTTACATTCTATGAACTTTCTACCTGAGCTATGTTCCATTTAAGTGGGAGTAAAACGTTATTTCTTTTGTGAGGTCAACCTCCGTGTAGGATAATAGTTTACTTTTGGGATATAGATGCTTTTTGTCTTTGCGAGGTAAATCTTTGTGTAGGCATAGAAAAATGCACCCTCTCAAGTTTAACTCTATCCATATGATCCTATGATGAGTGAGGATCGAGGGTCTTATCAACTATTGTAGGTGTCAACGAGGAGAATTTGGGTACCCATTCTAGAACTCAAAATGCATATAATAAACCATAGGAACCTACCTCAATTAAAGCCATGTAGAAACTTGAACTTTTTAGTGGTCACTTGCTTATGTACACGAAAGTTCACACACCTTATTTTTATCTTATTCTCTTTATATTTATTTTCAAACATATTAATTTCCTTTTTTGGAATGTGAGCAGTAAGCATGAGTGAGTATGATATTTAAAACATGATAGGTAGACAACATGTAAGGATATAATCTATTTATGATTTGATAAATCTTTATGTTTTGTACGATATTAACCATGTTTTAATGTTTCTTCTTCTTATTCATACACTTGTGCATCATAATCATAGAAAACAATGTTGATTTATAATTGTTTGTAGAAATAGAAGATTTTCGCAACTTACTAATGTTGTTTTATAAGAATAGTTTATTTAGGCCGACACATTTTCTCATTGCATTCTTCAAACATACATTCATAACTCACATAAGTAGATGTTCAAGTATGTTCAGTGTATAATTATCTAGATATAATGACGAGTAATATGCATGCGAAGACAAAATTCAATTATAGTTTGATATCTTATTTACTATGTGTTTTATTCATCTACCATCTTTTTTTATGAAATTTTCTTGTCATTATGGTCATACAAAAGGTGATGGTCTATAATTGTTTATAGAAATAAAAGGTTTTGTAACTCATGAAAGTTATTTTATGAGATCAGTGTTTTAGACCAACATCTCTTTCTTTTTGCATACATTTTCATATTTACATATAACAATAAATTTTACATACATGAGTAAATGATCAAAAAGTGATGCGTGAAGATTCAAATGGGGTTCTTTGATGTGCCTATAGAGAATACTATTTTTCATAATTTTCTCAAAACCTTTCTTTACATATTGTAACTTATTTTGAGAAATCATCTTTATAAATATGAGAAAAAATTTTAGACCTTTGATATTTTAAATTTCTTTGTTGAGCAATGAATAAAGGAGAATATTTTTTTTGAAAACTCATAAATCAATTGATAATCCAAAATAAGTTTTCAATTTCTAAGCTATGAACAATAGAAACAAATTTGTAAAATTTTGAAGTTTTTCAATTTCAAAATGCTATTTTGAAAATTGAGATTATAAACCTTTGACATATGCCAAGATTAAATCTTTCATATCCCACTAGAGCCAAAATATGATCCAATGATCTTTCGACCGTAATTGCTTATAATCTGTACTTAAAAATGGACTTTGACAGGAGATTTTTCCTCTTCAAAGATACGACTTCAAAGTCATATCATTCGTCTTCTTAGGCGTAAAATTAACTTTTTCATTGACCCAAAGACATTAATTCAAGATGTTCATTTTATGAGTGAATCTTTCAGCAAGAACACAAATATGGTGCATCACATGTTAATTTTTGTAAAGAATTTCAAACAGTTGGGTATACAAGGAGAAAAACAAAAAGAAAGAAAAAAATGAGAAAGAAAAAAAGTAAAGATTAAATTACCATGCATTGTTATTTTTAGATGATTCTATATATAAAAGAGTTAAC
Source organism: Hibiscus mutabilis (assembly GCA_019671005.1). Lineage (NCBI taxonomy): Eukaryota > Viridiplantae > Streptophyta > Magnoliopsida > Malvales > Malvaceae > Hibiscus > Hibiscus mutabilis. The sequence continues at coordinate 24,978,095 of CM033741.1, read as the reverse complement.
TCTAAATATAACCTTTCAGAGGATAATTCTTCTTCGAGTATATCCATGTTGAGCAATACTGAACACTATTCTTATAGTGTACCCTAAAATAAACCAGACCATTATACCATTTCTTATATAATAGTGAGGTGATAAAAACATGAAAAATTCGAAAATTGAATGATTAAATAGAAGACTTTTAAATTTTAGTGACAAAAATAAGACTGGGGGTAGAATTAAGTGATGATTTTTTTTAATTTGACCTAATTAAATTTCTATACAATGAATCTATTAGGCTCGAAATCGATCAACAGAATATGCCAAAAGGCTTGAATTTGCTTTCGGAATAAATTGTCTAAAACTGAAAAATAGTGGACAATATTGCACGATGATTTTGGAGTGATTCGATTACTCAACCGAGTCTACATCCACTACCTTAGCACACCACTAAGTATTCCCAATTCACTACTATGAATTTTTCCTTTTTACAGGCCAAAGGGGTAACCTTTACAACCCTATCTTTTCAATGGCTAAGATAGAACCACTCTAATTTTTCCTTAGGCTAAACTAGAACTGTAACACCCTCAACCCGAATGTTACATTTGGGCCTCAATCTCAACCTAAACTATAAATTTCTCAACTTGATTTAGCCCAAATAAAATGCTTTCTAAAACATTTAAAGCCAACGATTTAAAATTAATTATATAAATGATTAAAATGTTACAAAGGTGCTCCAATTAGATTAAAACATTTGAGCAATTGACTTGATTAATACAATTTCAAAAAAAATAATAATTCTAGACTCAACGCTTTAGGTCGTCCTAAGAATTGAGTAAGGACCGTGTCCACACAGCATCAGGATCCAATACTCAAGAAAGGCTCACATCCACATAACATCGGGATCCTACACTCTTGGGGATGAGGCCCACGTCCACACAGTATCGGGATCCTCAATTCTTGCTCAAAATCTCGCATCAAGCACCTTCGAATGAGGCCCGCATCCATACAACATCGGGATCCTCCATTCGGGAGTCTTCAAGGTGTTGCAACATATAATACTAGGTATTTGGATCCTACCACACAAAGAATCAACGAAGTAGGTGTCCCATCAGCACACAATAAGTACCCTATTTCCATGCAACACACAACATCGATACAGTTGTCATACCGCACACAACTCTAACACATTTACCATCACCATATGATTTCTATCAACTATTATGCCACCCCAGTTACCACACAACATCAATTGATCCACCAAGGATCCCTATGGGTTACTAACACAAACAATTTACCCATTATTTATCAAGTTATTTCTTATTATCGAAGTGTACATAAATCATATCTATTAGTCCATATTATCTCATTAATGTCCACGTTAATTTCTATATTTTTATTAATATTAGAGACTATTTTGATCAATGGGTACCGATATTCGAATACGAGTATCAATACGGTATCCTTGGGTAACGATACTCCCACGCGTACCGATATTAATATTGCTTACTCGATTCTTAAAGCTTATAAAAGTCATTAGGGTTGGTTTTCTACCGCATTCAATCATTTTATATTAATTCCCGAATTTATGATCATTCATTCAGATATTACCAACTATTATTCCATTTAGTATAATTTCCATCAAATGTCAGCAATCTATTAGAACAAGCATACAAGTCATCACAATTATTTCAATCAGTCAAGCAATCATCGAATAAGTATTCGAGCATCTCAAACGACCCTACACGGTCTCTAAAACCTCTACAAGTTACATCACATTTACGGCATCATCATGCACTTTATAATTATCGAATCTTATAAAATCGATCTCTACTTACACTTATTTATCGTCTACCTATTTTGCGAATACTAACTCGCAAAACAACCACACTTATGATGCTCATGAAGCAATAGGAGTTCGAGTTGAACTAACCTTAACAAAAGCGATAAATCCCCATCCAAGCTCCTCCAAACATTATATTTAATTCCAATATTTGAATCCACCAAAACCTCGGATAAAACAAATACGATTGCATAAGCCATCTTACACTATCAGACTACTTTAGGGGATAAATGCATAAAAATAGCTTACCGAGTTTGAATTTGGCAAAACGGACTACGCCAATGGATCTAGAACGTCGAGAAACCCCCAAGTAGTGTCCCTTAAAAATCAACAGCTCGGTCAACGTGGTCAATAGCTCGGTCAAAGCAGGCAACACAACTCAGCTCGATTGACGACTTGTCTTGGTCAATGGCTCGGCTGGCAGCTTGGTGGACCGGCTTGGGTTAGCTCAATAAGCTGACTCGACCGGTTGGCCTAGTGGCTCAGCTTGAGCCGGTTACAGCTGCCCATTGCAGTTGTGCCTTGCCCACGCGTAAGGGCAGCGCGTGGAGGCTGCTCTGGTGGTAGAACGGCTACGGCAAGCTCCAGCCCCGCTATCTCGACGTTGATGAATGTAGTGGTGCCCTTCGTTTCATGATTTGCTCACTTGAATTGCCTCTTTCCAAAAACCCAAAACTTTAACTCCCCTACCCTGATGAACGACAGTGGCGACGGTAACTTGGTGACTACCAAAGGACTCGTCTCGGCGAGATCTTTCCAACGGTACCGGAGGTGTTGCGAACAGATACTCGAATCCCTGTAGATTAGAGTTTAAAAAATCCCCCTCAATTTTTCTCTCATTTCTCCCCCTTTGTCAAACTATCCACTTATTCCTTTTTCCCTCTTCTCTCTCTTCATAAAATCCTCTTCTTTTTTCCACCAACTCTTATTTAATTTTTCAAATCCCTTTTTCAAAATAATGGGCCCAATATAAAATCCCTTAACTTAGTCTTTAAAGATAAATCCCCATAACCCGGGCCCGAGACCTGATTCACTAACCTGAGAATCTGGGTCATTACAACTCTCATTTCCTTAAAAAAGTTTCGTCCTCAAAATTTATACCGGTAAACTAGAGAAGATGCTAAACTTTTATAACTCTTTGACTTTCTCACACATATCCCGTTGAACTTCTCTAAGCTCAACACCTATCAATATAACCCTTGCCTTCTAACGGTACAAACATAATCTATAATTGATCCCTTCTCTTAGAGGAAATCCTTCCCCACTCGGTAAATCACATAGGACAAGTAAAACCCAACGGTACCCCCGACAAAACCGTCACACGAATGTGTCATCAAGGAAACTTAACTTACATTGTAGAACCCAAAAGATTGTTGCACTACAAATTTCTTTCCACAACCCCTAATGATCTAACAAAACATGAGGTTACACAAATGTAGTAACCAAAACAAAGCAATCCCTTTCGCGGTAACTCCCCAAAGGAGACTCTAACTCTGATGACATACATTAACAAAATCATCGTTTGCCCGAAGCAAGACTTCTGAAAATGGACGACATTTCAACACACTTCAAACACTTACCTTAAACTCGGAACGTTAACTCTTGTCGGCAACCAAACATTCCAAAGGCTTGGTTTACCCACGAGTCTTACACTCCAACCTATAATGTATCTGAAATGTGTCATTTGTACCCTCACTCGAATCTTTCATTGCATCAAATCTCACCAAAGGTTAAGGTTCCATCACAAACCTTGAATCTCTCGTCAAAAGGTAACATGTACACACTATAGTGTCATACAACACCCACTAACAAACCAAGCATACTTCCTATCTGGATCTTACGTTTGCCAAAAATATCAAACAGTACCCACCAAGAACTATTTTATTACTCAACACAATCCCAATGAAACTGTGCACTCAGAAATCCTATACAAGATCCACGATCATCTATTTAATTTCCATTAAGGAACATCGAAGTATCCCAAAAACTCTGACAACTCAGTGTTAGACTCCTAACTAACAGCAAGACAACCACTCATCATAATCTCAAACACTTGACCCCATACTATTTCCCAAAATACGTGGCAAAAGTTTGGTACCAGCTGTCGCTCTCAAATTCACCATATACCGACCATTGTACTATATAAGAGGAATTTCTCGCCTTGATACCATTTTCTCTAAGGCACCCACAATAAGATCTCGAAGTTCATCAAAACCATCAGACCTAAACTCAATCACAACATTGTATCCTTTTAATTACAAATAGTTATTACTTCTCACGGCTTTCAAAGCTACCTAATCCTCAACTCGGTGCTTAATCAAAACACCTGGGCACCATGGGTAGCAGATACTATAACCTGAACTAACTTCATACAACCCATCGCCTATCAAGTTCACTTACTTAGGAGTTGATCGATCACACAATCAAAAATTCTCAATTACTTTGACTCACATTGTTGTCCAACTCTCAAATTCCTTAAAGATCAAGTACCCCAAAGTTTCACACTGTTGAGGCGAACACAACATTCCCACTTTTAACAAAAAATACAGCTCTGACGATACAAAAAACATCATTGAAGATCTTAAAATCTTACTTGACTTTAATCGGGTCAACACCACTGTTACAACATAACAATTTCACATAGCTTAGATCTCCACTAACATTTCTCGGTTTGCCTCAAGAAAGCTGTGACACTAATATCGGCATTTACGAAGCCTCAAACCCTTGCTTCCTTAGTTGATTACATGGTAACTAACTTTTCCCACACACAAGTTTATTCAGGTAATTATGTTGGCAACTCATCTTTTCGTGTTCCTTAAACATTTACACAATCACGCAAAGCATCAAACTTACATTCTAGAAATAACACGGCGGGCCCCACTATTAACTCTGTAAAAGAACTGATTTTTATGCTTATTTCACAATGCTTTTGCTTGTCTTTAAGTAGGTATGTTCGCATTTAGTTGTTAAATCCATGTATTTGCATAAGGAGTTGGGAATTATTTTGTTGCCAGGATGAAGGGTTGTTTTGCTTGTTTTGATGCAGGACACAGGCAGGCAAGCATGGCAGAAAGGTGTTGGCAAAGAACGCAGAAAAGGAAACAAGAGAATTGCCGAGTAGCAGTTGGCATGGATGGACCAAGCACTACCAAAGCTCGACTGGAAAAGGATTGATGCCCTTTGACCGGTCAAGGTAGCTGTTGGACCCTGTACACGTCAGTCTTAGGATTCAAATCAGGATAAGAAGATACCGTATCTTATCTCTTTGCGGGTTCAAATTTTAAACTCGAGAAGCTTATCCTAGGGTTTTCACGCAAGCCTATTTAAAGAAGCTCAAGTCACTACTTGAGGGGGATCGAATCGGAGGAGGCTATATAGTAGTGAATCGAGAGGCAACGTGGTCTGACCAGCTAAGATCGAGAGCTCTGGAGCAACCGAAGGGTTGTATCGATAGATCTTCTTCTTGTCTATTCTCTTAGTTTTATTTGAATGGTGATGTTAAAATACGATCGTATTTTGTGGATGGACCACCCAACCATAAACTAAGCTTTTTTTAGTTGGTTGAGGGATGTTTGTGATACACGCTAAGTTTATGTTTGGTTTTTAATAATTCAAAATTCCTTGGCAGTGTTTTCTATTTGCTAATACTTAATTTTCTCAAATCCTTTGCCATATGACAGTTGGCATAGTGTGCTTATTGCACCTTAATATCTTAACAGACTTAAGCGGCAACGACCAGTTGCTAGATACTAAGACGAAAAGCTTCGACAGAAGATGTTCAAGTAGATGAGCTTACTTCGGAAGTGGGTCTACCCCTTAGGAGTAAAGGTTGACACTTAATCAAGTTAATTAATGAAAAACTTTGATATAGACATATAAGGGGCTTTATCATGGTTAACCAAGACAGGACATTATTAAAAGCTAGCATAAGTAGCATGAAATCCAGGCATCCCTTACCAACTCTCATCATTCAATTAAACACTTTTGTTGCCAAACTATTTTCATTTTTCACTATCAAAAACCCAAATCATTCCAACATTTTCATTTTACTTGCAAACAAGTAACATTAAGCAAATAAGTTCTTGGACAATCCATGCGGATTCGATACTCAGCTTACTGTTGTGTTACTTGCTGACCTTGTATACTTGAACGCATAAGACTCACCTTGGCATTGTTTTCTTGCACTTTTACACTAAATATTCAATTGTTTGCCAAGTGTTAGCAAAATTCGACACCCACCTTATCATAGCTGAAATGCCTCCCACGTTACTGCAGACATCAAACGTTACCACAACACACCATAAAGAGAGAAATCCTCATTCTAAAATTCATTTCGAAACTACAAGCCTTTAACACTATAGCCGCAATCATCTTATTCTCGAACCAATCTTGAAAAAAAAACATACGGGTACTTTGCAACCATTTAAATGAGTCATCCACCTTAGGTGACTAGTAACAATCTTTCACTATCACTTAACAAGCTATCAACGGTTTAAGCATCACCTCAACGAACCAATTTTTTACTAGCAAACCAGCCCGGTTCTCCTTTGGGTGAAACGCTCAGACAAAAGAAACCTTGTTCAAGTTGCACATTCGCAACTGAATCTCTAAATTTTCCAAAAGGGTCAGTGTCCTCAAATAAGGCGACAGGCACCGACGTCTTGATGGGGGGAAAGTCCTGACGACTACTCCAAGAGGCATAAACAAACACTCTACAGACTAAAAACTCTCGAGTGTTGAACTAAACACACTAGCATCTATCGATTGGTCAACATGTCTTATAAACCCATTGTGATATTCTCAAAACAACTGCCACGAAAATCACGGTAGAAGAGCAACGGTCCAAACATTCTCATTACCAAAGATTAGGTTCCCTCGAGGTCTCAGAGCCTCGAGCCCACTTTTGACATTACTGGCAAGCATCGGGCTTGATTAACCAAAGTAATTTCCAAGGTGTAACAACTCTTCATAAGATAGCTCTATCAGGCTTGTAGAACATATAACTTTGATCACACTCTAACGAACTAGTGGATCCAAAATCCATCATCTTCGAGAAATGCTCTTAAGAAGGCGATGATACTTCCCAAGTATCAACAAGACTCTTTTTACATGAACAAAAGGTCCTTCACCCAAAGCACATCCACTGATTAATTTTGAAATCGGGTTATCCATACTTGTTTCATAAATGTTATTCACGTATAACGATGAAGATTTATTGCCACAAACTCTCACGACAAATCTGAAGAGTTCAAAATGACTACAACACACAACGAAGATACCATTCAGGCGACGAAAGGATGACATATCCTCGACTCTATCATCTTTAAACTAACTCGTAACTCAACAATTCAGGGTGACCCTACCTCTAAACTTGCTCTCATAAGCGGCTCAACACTTAACTCGGCCACGGTCATATCCATCTTGATGTCGTAACTTTGGACATACCATCAAGATTCCAGTCTTAAGGAGTACGAACTTAATTTAAGGGCCTGCATTCACTAGACACCTTTGTAAAACACCTATACCACCCTAGGGTTTCCTAGAATCGGCTAAACGTAAGCTCTGATACTACTAAATGTAACACCCTCAACCCGGATGTTACATTTGGGCCACAAGCCTAACCCAAAGCCATAAATTTCTCAACTTGGTTTAGCCCAAATAAAATGCTTTCCAAAACATTTAAAGCCAACAATTTAAAAATAATTATATAAGTGATTAAAATGTTACAAAAGAGCTCTAATTATATTAAAGCATTTAAACAATTGACTTGATTAATATAATTTCAAAAAAAAAAGAATTATAGACTCAACATGTAAGGCCTTATGAATACATAGCCCACTAAACACAAGTATCGTACTCTAAAAACCTCCACGTGTTAGAAATTCCATTACGGATAGTATTCCCTGATCCTACGATTCGTCGATAAACCTACGAGCGGAAACAAAGATTTTGAGCGCTGAGATTAGAAAGCTCAGTGGTACACATCTACTCCACTATACTTCATGCTAATTATAAACATAGGCATAGCAAAAAGAGAGATAATAAACATATGGCACTACGACTAGTTGCCTAAACACATATTGTCATCATAGCAATCAACAAACATGCCCACAAGGCCCAATCATACTCGAGATCTCAGCAGATCATCCGAGCACAAGCACACAAATTCTTACCATAAACCTGGAGTAAAGCCCGTGTCCACTCAACATCGGGATCATACACTATCAGGCAAGGCCTGCATCCATACAAAATTACACAGATAATACTAACATTATTGAGTGATGCCCGCGTCCATACAGCATCGAGATCCTACACTTGAGTAAGGCCAGCGTCCACATAGCATCGGGATCCTACAGTCTTAGGGATGAGGCCTGCGTCAACATAGTATCGGGATCCCCCATTTGTGCTCGAAATCTCGCATCAAGCACCTTCGAATGAGGTCTCGTCCACACAGCTTTAGGATCTTCCATTTATGAGTCTTCAAGGTGTTGCAACATATATTACTGGGTATCTAGATCCCACCACATAAAGACTCGACTAAGTAGGTGTCCCATTGGCACACAGCAAGGACCCTATTTCCACGCAGCACACAATATCGACACAATTGCCATACCACACACAACTCTAACACATTTACCATCACCTTATGATTTCTATCAATTATTATGCCACTCCAGTTGCCACACAGCTTCAATTGATCCACCAAGGATCCCTATGGGTTACTAACACAAACAATTCACCCATTATTTATGTAACCCCCTAAACTGGCCTAGTCGCAAGACCGAACATAGCAAGTTACATTAGGTTTACCGAAGTAAACCGGGAAGATAAAACCTAAAACGCGTCCCTTTTTTTTCCTTTTTATCTTATCTAGATGCATTATTACTTTCCTATATGTGCATATTATTAACAGGTGAGAACTTATCTCATTTGGCATCGAAACGATATACAATTGGCCACATGCGTAATTTAGGGACTAAATTGCAATTTTAGCAAAATGCAACAAATTAATCCATTTTGAGGTTACCAACTTTTAATTAAACAAATTTCATGCTTACGGGTCAAAGCTCAACTCAAAGCAGACATCCAAACATATTCAATTACCTTCACAAAATTCAGGGACCAAAATGCAAGAAAACAGAACCTCAATACAACCCAAATAACTAATTTAACGACCATCGTATCGGTACAATGAAGCTCGTTTTGGTACGCCCTTGCTGACTTTAAAACCCAATTTTTCAGTGACCAAAGTCTGTTTCGATACGCCCCCACATATCGAAACACCCTTCACAAACATTTCATACCGTACCGAAACACAGGCTAGAATTGCCTTTGACTATACAAAAATGCTTGCCCGCGTACTGATACGCTAAGCTTGAAATGGCTTACCCGTACAGAAACAGGGACACCCGTACCGGTACGCCTGAGCCTGAAATGTCCACAAATGCTAGTTAAACATGCTTTCAAACATACCAGAATACCCTAGCATGCTTCTAAAATAAATTCGACACATTCAAGAGTCAAACCACATCCGAACAACCTAGATTCAACAACAAACATAGCTTCAAGCTTCAAATGTAAATCTATAGGCATGCAACCTAACAAACCATTCAAGTAAAACATGAAATTCCAAACTATCACCAAAATCAAATCATAAAGGCCTTTTACAATCTAGGAGCAACAAAATAAACTTGCTCCAAAGGAAGTTCAGCAATACATCTCCCAAAAACAATAGAAATCCCCATTGCCCTTATTACTTGTAGTCTAATTCAAAACATACTTTGTTTACCAAGTCTTGCATCGATCCCTTGCTTCCCTCTGCCTACCAAACCTTTAATTCTCTGATTGATGGTCAAATAGAGCATAAGCACACTAGGCTTAGTGAGGAGTGCTCAAAAACAACACACCATCAATGCATTTAACTCATTTCACAATATTAGATAGAAATCTTATTTCAATCATCGTTTAAAACATTACTTAAACCTTATCATGCCTTTAAAACATGCACTTTACATCTTTAAAACCAATATATTAAACCATATGCAACATGTATCATTAACCAACAACAAGTCTCATTGCTCAACCTCAATTTAAGCCTTCCCATGCATAACAACCATATGGGCAAAGCTTAAAGAGTAAACATGTATAAGGCATATTACACAACATAAACTTTTCAATGATACATCAACAATTATATTGGCTCACAAGTGATCATTAACCAAGTTCATTTACCAAAAGAGTTCATCAGATACTTGGATTCAACAAGTGTTTACCCAACACTTTAAGCCATCTCAACCGGAAATAGCGATACAATAACAATCGCGGTACCTAACAACCAGGTACACTTTCAACCCACGGGGACACCAACCTCTTACCTCGGTTAGATGCTTAATCCACTAATAAGAGTATACAGTACTGTAAAACCCCTCTTTCGTTACGGTACTTGGATGGAGTTTTCGGTACACGGATCTAAACCCCTCAACATCCAAGGCAACTTATTATAGTGCACTATCAATCTTATGGCCGGCCAACTATATCCGATAACAATTTTAAAACCACATCACTTGCCAATATAATTAACCATACACCACTTACCACATTGTTTTAACAAGCATTCACCAAACCATTTTTCCAAAGCAACATCACATACTTTAAACACAAGTATAAACCACATACTTATAAGGATCACTTACCATGTGCATCCTTCAACATGTCATGCTTAAAAATAGTATTTCATATACTTCAAAACATACTTAAACAGTAGGTAACATGTAATTCAAAACAAGTGCATAAAACCATTTCAATCTAGCACGACCGAGAAAGAAAAACCACATTTACTTACTTCCGAGCTTAAACCATCATTTCAAGCTAAGTTTAAACTCCCATAGAACACCTTTAAAACATTCCAAAGCTGGAATCCATGTTCTCACTCACCGATACGCGAAACCTTAATTTGCCGACTCAAAATCAAACGTCCGAAGCCTCCAAAGCTTCACTGATCACTTTCGGATCAACCTCCCCTGTTTTAACCACATTACAACAGAGGATTAATGCATCTGAATGCATTCAAACACTGCAACAACAATTCCTCACGAACTTCCTCAATCCTCTCGCAATTACCCAACCACAACAACTGAATACATCAGATAATCATTTCTAAACATAACCCAGCCATGATCTATCAGTCTAACACTTCCATAATCATCAATTAACACTCAAAAACAGGATTTACACATCCAAATACTTCCAGCAATCAAACAACCACTGCAACTCCACAAAAACACCACTCTATCAACCTAAACAACTAGGGATTCAAGAGTTTCAGGATTCCATTGAGAAAAACAACTTGTCAACATTATGATACATTCAAAATGTGATTAAAATAATCTTTATTACTGAAAAAACAGATCCAATGCGGATCTCTCACTATTTCATCCAAAATCACCCAATTACCTCAATTAAATCAACATAAAAGCATAAAATCATATTATAATCCATAAATCAAGGATCAAACACTTGGGAATATCAATAAATAACCATTCAATGGAGGAGATCACGGACCTTACCCCTATTCTGTGATTTCTCCCTCAATTGGCTTGTTTAAAGCTAAGAAAACATAAGATTCCAATGAGATTTTGTAAAACAAAGCTAAAGAATCAAGTTAAAATCAATAATCTGAGTAAAAGAGTCCCTCATCTTAGGATTTTAATAAAATTCTGAGTGTTTGGCAGAAAATGAGCTGAGAGAAAAGGTTTAGGAAAAAGCTACAAGAATTTTCTTTAAAAGCAAATAACTAACTCTAATAACCACTTCCCTTTTAATTAATCTTTAAAACACATGATAAAAATGCTTTAACTGAATGGAGAAACCACCAGCCAAAACTTGGTAAATTAGCTCTTTAAGGATTCTAAGAATTCAACCCTTTTCATTTTAGTCACTTCAAAAATAGTTTTCAAAAATCACATTTTGGTCACTAACTAAAATGTTACATTTCCAAATCCCATTTTCCAAAATTGTTTCCACCATTATTAATCCTATATTAAAATATGATTTTTAGCCATTTTTCCATATTTTTATCTTACCGAAAAATATTTACTCCCGAATTCGACTCTAATTCCTAACCCTGTCCACTTTGGACCGCCTAAACAACCCACCAAACTGCTAGGCCCAAAATCGAGGCGTTACTACTCTCCCCCACTTAAGAAATTTTGTCCTCAAAATTTTACCCGGAGGAAACAGGTGCGGAAACTGTTTCAACATATCTGATCTGTGTTCCCAAGTGGCCTCCTCAAGACCCAGTGCCTCCACAACACCTTGACAAGTACAACCGTCTTGCCATGCAAAACCTTAATGTTGGCGTCAAGGATCTCCGTTGGTTCCTCATCATAAGATAGATCTGGCCTCAACTCGATATCCTCCACATGCATTACATGCGAGGGATCCGACCGATACCTCAACAACATCGAAACATGAAACACATCATGAATCCTCTCCTATTTAGGAGGTAACCTCAACCGATACGCAACAGGACCCATACGTTCAACAACCTCGTATGGTCTAATAAACCTCGGGCTAAGCTTTACTTTTCGCCCTAAACGTATCACCTTCTTCCAAGGTGATACCTTCAAAAACACTCGGTCACCAATAGCATACTCAATATCTCTACGCTTCAAATCCGCGTAAGATTTCTGACGATCTGAAGCCGCTTTCAAGCACTCACATATCAATTTTACCTTGTCATTTGTGCCCTTCAATACATCAGGAAAGGAAAGATATTTTTCCCTAACTTCAGCCCAACGCACAGGCGTATGACACTTCCTCGCTATACAACGCCTCATATAACGCCATTTGTATACTAGCTTGATAACTGTTATTATAAGCGAACTCCACCAATGATGATTGCTTCTCCCCGTTCCTTGGAACTTAATAATGCAACATCTCAAGTATATTCTCCAAAACTTGGATCACACGCTCCGGTGACCATCCGTCGAGGATGATACGAAGTGCTAAAATTGGTCGAGTTCCTAGAGCACGGTACAAGCACATCCAAAACCTAGCCGTGAAACACGGATCTCTATCTGAAACTATGGATTTAGGCACTCTATGCAGACGCACAATCTCGGAGATATACAGATCGGCCAGCCTGTCTAGGGTATATGTAGTATGCCTTTGGTACAAAATGCGCGCACACTTCGTAAACCGATCAACAATCACCCAAATGGAGTCCTTTTTGGTCGAGGTCAAAGGTAGCCCAGACACAAAATCCATGGTGATTCTTTCCCACTTCTATTTCGGTATCTTAACGGCTGAAACAACCCAGAAGAAAACCGATGCTCAGCCTTCCCCTGCTAACATACCATACATCGAGAAACAAAATCAGCCACATCTTTCTTCAGTCCTACCCAATAGTACTCTTCCTTTAACCCACGATACATCTTAGTACTACCGGTATGCATGGAAAAGGACTAGCATATGCTTGGTTAAAATGGTACACCTCAACTCATCATCTTTAGGCACCACAATTCGACCTTTCAAACACAACACCCCATCATCACTGAAATGAAAATCCGTAGCATTCCCATCCATGATATCCTTCACATGTGGCACCAAACTCTCATCATGTGGTTGTCTCTCCTTGATCAACTGCATCAAGGATGATTTTTCCTGCAACTCAGCTATCAACCCATCGTCACTAGACACACTCAACCGAGCGAGCATAGCTCTTAACTCCACAGCAGCCTTCCTACTTAGAGCATCTGCTACAATGTTAGCTTTGCCCAGATGATACTCAATGGTCAGATCATAATATTTAAGCAACTCTAACCACCTTCGTTGCCTAAGATTCAACTCCTTCTTGGACATCAAATACTTCGAACTTTTATGATTCGTATAAACCACACACTTGTCGCCAAAAAGGTAATGTCTCCAAATTTTCAAGGCAAACATAACTGCAGCAAGCTCAAGATCATAAGTAGGGTAATTACACTCGTGCACCTTTAATTGCCTAGATGCATACGCAACTACCTTACCCTCCTGCATCAACACGCATCCAAGCCCAACATATGATGCATCACTATAAATAACGAACTCCTTTCCCGACTCAAGTTGAACCAAGACTGGAGCGTGCGTCAAAGCTTCTTTCAGCATTTCGAAAGCTCGTTGCCTATCCTCTGTCCACTCAAAACGAACATTCTTCTTCAACAATTTGGTTAAAGGAGCTGCCAGAACTAGAGAACCCTTCCACAAACCTACGGTAATAACCAGCCAACCCGAGGAAACTATGTACTTCTGTCATAGATTAGGGCACATTCCAACTCATCTCAGCCTCAACCTTGAACGGATCAACACATATTCCTTCGACCGACACAACATGCCCAAGTAACACAACCTCCTTAAGCCAAAACTCGCATTTGCTTAACTTGGCATACAACTTATTAGCTAACAACGTCTGAAGCACAATCCGCAAATGCCGATTATGGTCCTCGTTGGTGCGAGAGTACACTAGGATATCGTCGATAAACACAACCACAAAATTGTCCAAGAACTCATAAAACACACGATTCATCATGTCCATAAAAGCAGCCGGCGCATTGGTCAAACCAAACGGCATCACCAAAAACTCATAATGCTCGTACCTCGTACGAAAAGCTGTCTTGGGAACATCTACATCCTTCACCTTCAACTAATAGTACCCAGACCTCAAATTTATCTTAGAAAACACCGAGGCACCCTTGAACTGATCAAACAAATCATCTATCCGTGGCAAGGGATACTTGTTCTTTATCGTCAACTTATTCAGTTGTTGATAGTCTATGCACATCCCCAACGTACCATCATTCTTCTTTATAAACAACACTGGTGCTCCTCACTGTGAAATACTAGGTTGGATGAAACCTCTATCAAGCAACTCTTGCAGTTGCGTCTTCAACTCATTTAATTCCTTCGGAGCCATGCAATACGGAGCAATAGACACTGGTATCATATCAGCATAGGTTTCAATGACAAACTGAACCTCACGGTCAGGTGGCAACCCTGGTAACTCCTTCAAAAACACCCAAAAACTCACATACGGAGCGAATATCCTGCACCTGATGTTATCGCAGGTTTCAGGATTCATAACGTAGGCCAAGAAAGCCTGACATCCAGAATCTAACATTCGACTTGCTTCCAAAGCCGAAACAGCATTAGCCAAAAACTTGGCATTCTCACCCACAACAACCACCCCAAAATCATCAGACAATTTCAAGGATATCCGTTTGGTCTCAAAATCTACCATAGCTCGATGCTCGGTCAACCAATCTATACCCAAGATTACATCAAAGCCATGGAAGGGCAAATCCATCAAATCCACGGTAAACTCATGTCCCTGAAACATCAACAGACGCCTACAATACAACCTCCTAACCACGACTGTCTCCCCAAGAGAACTAGTCACTCTAACACCCACATTAAGGATTTCAAAACATATATCCAGCAACTGTGCATGCTCACACAAGATGTATGAATAGGTAGAACCAGAATCAACCAACGAATACAACGGCAAAAACTGTAAGGTAAAAGTACCTACAATCACATCGGTGTCATTGCGACCTTCTCGGTGTGCACACCCTAACCGATCTACCTCCCTTAGGCTGGATAGCAATGGTATAAGCCACGTCCTCCGCCCACCATCTCTACGTTGGAACAGTCTACGACCACGACCATGGCCTCTTTACGAAGTAATAACGGGTACAGCACCCTGCCCACCTCTAGCCAACAAAGGACAATCATGTCTCAGATGGTCGCCAGACCCATAACTCCAGCAAGCATTCGCCACAACAAGTATGGGGGCCTAACCCTCCCTGGCCAAACGCGGACAATCTCGTCTCAAATGATCTCGGGATCCACAAACCCAACAGGTGTTAAACGAAGCTCTAACCTGGACACCCTGCCCATGGACTCTAAATCCAACAACACCTCCACCTCACTTCGACTTCGGACGAAACCTCTGATCACGGTTTCTCTTGGCCTGACAACTGCCACTACTAGAATCAGCCGCCCTTTTACCCGAGCTAAAACCCCGAGAACCAGAAGCTATACCCAAATTCTGCTCAACATCCTTAGCCCGAGAAACCGGTACATCAAAATTGGTGTAATCAGCAGCAAGCATGTATGTCTTAACCTTCTACACGAGCCCGTAGCAGAAACGATCACGGCGCGTACGCTCGTCAAGAACTAACTCAGTTGCATTCTGACTCAACTTCACGAATTGCACCTCGTACTCAACAACAAACACACTGCCATGCATCAAAGCCATGAAATCACGCTTCTTATCGTCCTGATATCGAACCCTCAGGTACTTTTTCTAAAAAGCCTCATAAAAGAACTCCCAGGTTACATCATCGGTCCCCATACCAGATATCGTGGTAGTCCACCATGTGTACGCATCACCCTGCAATAGGGACACGGCATTACCCATCTTACGGGCATTAGAACAGCCCATCTGGCCTAGTATCCTCTTAGTACTGGCTAACCATCCCTCAGAAGCCTTAGGCGAAAGACCTTGAAACTCAACTCCGCCCAAACTACAAAGACGCTCTAGTGGCAAACCCTGCCCAACTACTGGTAGTGCCGGCACATGAACACCCGTAACTGCTACCTGAAAAGCACCGGTCATGGCCTGTATCAACGACGCCATATTGCCCAATCCTGGCCCAGCTGGCTCAGGTGGCACTTGCTTCACTCCTTCAGGTGGATTAGGTGGGGGCAGTGGCAATCCTCTATGAGGTATAACGTCCTCCTCATTTCCCTGCCCAACGGCAGCAGCAATCGTACCAGATGGCAACTCTCTCCTCGGTCCCATTTTGCTAAAAATATATCTAAGGCATGATAAACATTTCTAAACAACACCGTTAGGCCAGCTTCAAGCAAGGATCCATGACTTTCACGCCAATTCAAAATATTTTAGACTATAATAATAAGGCAATAGTTTCCCGTATCCCCCCCCCCAACATGGCATAAAGCAACCAACGTACATATCGCAAACACTATACAAAGCAAACATTAACTACAACTCTCTACATCATCACAGCAGTCATACTCACAAATATATATATATATATATCAACATACGTATTCAATCATTGTATATATCAACAATGTTATACAATCAAGCATTGGCATCCCAACCTTTCGAAACCTGGCTTTGATACCAACAAATGTAACCCCCTCGACTAGGCCTAGTCGCAAGGCTGAACCGAGCAAGCTACATTAGGTTTATCGAAGTAAACCGAGAAGATAAAACCTAAAACGCATCTCTTTTTTTCTTTTTATCTTGTCTAGATGCATTATTACTTTCCTATATGTGCATATTATTCATAGGTGAAAACTTATCTCAATCAGCATCCAAACGATATACAATTGGCCACGTGCGCAAAATAGGGACTAAATTGCAATTTTAGCAAAAATCAATGACTTAATCCGTTTTGAGGTTACCAACTTTTAATTAAACCAATTTCATGCTTACGGGTCAAAGCTCAGCTCAAAACAGACATCCAAACATATTCAATTACCTTAAAAAATTCAGGGACCAAAATGCAAGAAAACATAACCTCAATACAACCCAAACAAATGATTTAACAACCATCGTATCGGTACGGTGAAGCCCATTTCAGTATGCCCTTGCTGAATTTAAAACCCAATTTTCAAATGAACAAAGTTCGTTTCGATACGCCCCCGATTATCGAAACACCCTTCACAAATATTTCATATCGTACCGAAACACCTCACAACGTACCAAAATGTAGGCCAGAATTGCCTTTGACCGTACTGAAATGCTTGCCCACATAACGGTACGCTAAGCTTGAAATGGCTTACCCGTACCAAAACAGGGACACCCGTACCGGTACGCCTGGACCTGAAATGTCCTCAAATGCTAGTTATACATGCTTTCAAACATACCATAATACCCTAGCATGCTTCTAAAATACATCCAACACATTCAAGAGTCAAACCACATCCGAACAACCTAGATTCAACAAAAAATATAGCATCAAGCTTCAAATGTAAATCTATAGGCATGCAACCTAACAAACCATTCAAGGAAAACATGAAATTCCAAACCATCACCAAAATCAAATCATAAAGGCCTTATTACTTATGGTCTAATTCAAGCTTCAAATAAACTTGCTCCAAAGGGAGTTCAATAATACATCTCCCAAAAACAACGGAAATCCCCATTGCCCTTATTACTTATAGTCTAATTCAAAACATACTTTGTTTACCAAGTCTTGCATCGATCCCTTGCTTCCCGCTGCCGACCAAACCTTTAATTTTCTACATTGATGGTCAAAGAGAATGTAAGCACACAAGGCTTAGTGAGGAGTGCTCAAAAACAACACACCATCAATGCATTTAAAACATTTCAATCATATTTTTAAAACATTACTTAAACATTATCATGCCTTTAAAACATGCACTTTGCATCTTTAAAACCAGCATATTAAACCATATGCAACATGTATCATTAACCAACAACAAGTCCCATTGCTCAACCTCAATTTAAGCCTTCCTATGCATAACAACCATATGCAAAGCTTAAAGAGTAAACATGTATAAGGCATATTATACAACATAAACTTTTCAATGATACATCAACAATTATATTGGCTCACAAGTGATCATTAACCAAGTTCATTTACCAAAAGAGTTCATCGGATACACGGATTCAACAAGTGTTTACCCAACACTTTAAGCCATCTCAACCGGAAATAGCGATACAATCACAATCGCGGTACCTATCAACCGGTACACTTTCAACCCACGGGGACACCAACCCCTTACCTCAGTTAGATGCTTAATCCACTAAAAGAGTATACGATCTTGTAAAACCCTCTACCATTAGGGTACTTGGATGGAGTTTTCGGTAAACGGATCTAAACCCTCAACATCCAAGGCAACTTATTATAGTGCACTATCAATCTTATGGCCGCCAACTATATCCGATAACAATTTTAAAACCACATAACTTGCCAATATAATTAACCATACACCATTTACCCACATTGTTTTAACAAGCATTAACCAAACCATTTTTCCAAAGCAACATCACATACTTTAAACACAAGTATAAACCACATACTTATATGGATCACTTACCATGTGCATCCTTCAACATTTCATGCTTAAAAATAGTATTTCAAATACTTCAAAACATGCTTAAACAGTAGGTAACATGTAATTCAAAACAAGTGCATAAAAATTTCAATCTAGCACGACCGAGAAAGAAAAACCACATTTACTTACTTATGAGTATAAACCATCATTTCAAGCTAAGTTTAAACTCCCATAAACCACCTTTAAAACATTCCAAAGCTAGAATCCATTCTCATTCACCGATACGCGAAACCTCAATTTGCCGACACAAAATCAAACGTCCGAAGCCTCCAAAGCTTCACTTTGATCACTTTCGGATCAACCTCCCATGTTTTAACCACATTACAATAGAGGATTAATGCATCCCAATGCATTCAAACCCTGCAACAACAATTCCTCACGAACTTCCTCAATCCTCTCGCAATTACCCAACCACAACAACCGAAAACATCAGATAATCATTTCCAAACATAACCCAGCCATGATCTATCAACCTAACACTTCCATAATCATCAATTAACACTCAAAAACAGGATTTACACATCCAAATACTTCCAGCAATCAAACAACCACTACAACTCCACAAAAACACCACTCTATCAACCTAAACAACTAGGGATTCAAGAGTTTTGGGATTCCATTGAGAAAAACAACTTATCAACATTATGATACATTCAAAATGTGATTAAAATAATCTTTATTATGAAAAAAAATTGATCCAATGCGGATCTCTCACTATTTCATCCAAAATCACCCAATTACCTCAATTAAATCAACATAAAAACATAAAATCATATTATAATCCATAAATCAAGGATCAAACACTTGGGAATATCAATAAATAACCATTCAATGGAGGAGATCACGGACCTTACCCTATTGTGTGATTTCTCCTCAATTGGCTTGTTTAAAGCTAAGAAAACATAAGATTCCAATGAGATTTTGTAAAACAAAGCTAAATAATCAAGTTAAAATCAATAATCTGAGTAAAAGAGTCCTCATCTTAGATTTTAATAAAATTTTTAGTGTTTGCAGAAAATGAATTGAGAGAAAAGGTTTAGGAAAAAGCTACAAGAATTTTCTTTAAAAACAAATAACTAACTCTAATAACCACTTCCCTTTTAATTAATCTTTAAAACACATGATAAAAATGCTTTAACTGAATGGAGAAACCACCAGCCAAAACTTGGTAAATTAGCTCTTTAAGGATTCTAAGAATTCAACCCTTTTCATTTTAGTCACTTCAAAAATAGTTTTCAAAAATCACATTTTGGTCACTAACTAAAATGTTACATTTCCAAATCCCATTTTCCAAAATTGTTTCCACCATTATTAATCCTATATTAAAATATGATTTTTAGCCATTTTTCCATATTTTTATCTTACCGAAAAATATTTACTCCCGAATTCGACTCTAATTCCTAACCCTGTCCACTGGACCGCCTAAACAACCCACCAAACTGCTAGGCCCAAAATCGAGGCGTTACTACTCTCCCCCACTTAAGAAATTTTGTCCTCAAAATTTTACCCGGAGGAAACAGGTGCGGAAACTGTTTCAACATATCTGATCTGTGTTCCCAAGTGGCCTCCTCAAGACCCAGTGCCTCCACAACACCTTGACAAGTACAACCGTCTTGCCATGCAAAACCTTAATGTTGGCGTCAAGGATCTCCGTTGGTTCCTCATCATAAGATAGATCTGGCCTCAACTCGATATCCTCCACATGCATTACATGCGAGGGATCCGACCGATACCTCAACAACATCGAAACATGAAACACATCATGAATCCTCTCCTATTTAGGAGGTAACCTCAACCGATACGCAACAGGACCCATACGTTCAACAACCTCGTATGGTCTAATAAACCTCGGGCTAAGCTTTACTTTTCGCCCTAAACGTATCACCTTCTTCCAAGGTGATACCTTCAAAAACACTCGGTCACCAATAGCATACTCAATATCTCTACGCTTCAAATCCGCGTAAGATTTCTGACGATCTGAAGCCGCTTTCAAGCACTCACATATCAATTTTACCTTGTCATTTGTGCCCTTCAATACATCAGGAAAGGAAAGATATTTTTCCCTAACTTCAGCCCAACGCACAGGCGTATGACACTTCCTGCTATACAACGCCTCGTACAACGCCATTTGTATACTAGCTTGATAACTGTTATTATAAGCGAACTCCACCAATGACAGTTGCTTCTCCCACGTTCCTTGGAACTTAATAATGCAACATCTCAGTATATTCTCCAAAACTTGGATCACACGCTCCGACTGACCATCCGTCTGAGGATGATACGAAGTGCTAAAATTCAGTCGAGTTCCTAGAGCACGGTACAAGCACATCCAAAACCTAGCCGTGAAACACGGATCTCTATCTGAAACTATGGATTTAGGCACTCTATGCAGACGCACAATCTCGGAGATATACAGATCGGCCAGCCTGTCTAGGGTATATGTAGTATGCACTGGTACAAAATGCGCACACTTCGTAAACCGATCAACAATCACCCAAATGGAGTCCTTTTTGGTCGAGGTCAAAGGTAGCCCAGACACAAAATCCATGGTGATTCTTTCCCACTTCTATTTCGGTATCCTTAACGGCTGAAACAACCCAGAAGAAAACCGATGCTCAGCCTTCCCCTGCTAACATACCATACATCGAGAAACAAAATCAGCCACATCTTTCTTCAGTCCTACCCAATAGTACTCTTCCTTTAACCCACGATACATCTTAGTACTACCGGTATGCATGGAAAAAGGACTAGCATATGCTTCGGTTAAAATGGTACACCTCAACTCATCATCTTTAGGCACCACAATTCGACCTTTCAAACACAACACCCCATCATCACTGAAATGAAAATCCGTAGCATTCCCATCCATGATATCCTTCACATGTGGCACCAAACTCTCATCATGTGGTTGTCTCTCCTTGATCAACTGCATCAAGGATGATTTTTCCTGCAACTCAGCTATCAACCCATCGTCACTAGACACACTCAACCGAGCGAGCATAGCTCTTAACTCCACAGCAGCCTTCCTACTTAGAGCATCTGCTACAATGTTAGCTTTGCCCAGATGATACTCAATGGTCAGATCATAATATTTAAGCAACTCTAACCACCTTCGTTGCCTAAGATTCAACTCCTTCTTGGACATCAAATACTTCGAACTTTTATGATTCGTATAAACCACACACTTGTCGCCAAAAAGGTAATGTCTCCAAATTTTCAAGGCAAACATAACTGCAGCAAGCTCAAGATCATAAGTAGGGTAATTACACTCGTGCACCTTTAATTGCCTAGATGCATACGCAACTACCTTACCCTCCTGCATCAACACGCATCCAAGCCCAACATATGATGCATCACTATAAATAACGAACTCCTTTCCCGACTCAAGTTGAACCAAGACTGGAGCGTGCGTCAAAGCTTCTTTCAGCATTTCGAAAGCTCGTTGCCTATCCTCTGTCCACTTAAAACGAACATTCTTCTTCAACA
The DNA here is from genome assembly GCA_019671005.1 of Hibiscus mutabilis. Classification (NCBI taxonomy): domain Eukaryota; kingdom Viridiplantae; phylum Streptophyta; class Magnoliopsida; order Malvales; family Malvaceae; genus Hibiscus; species Hibiscus mutabilis. Next base: position 24,955,636 of record CM033741.1, on the reverse strand, counting down.
ATTTGGTTAAAGGAGCTGCCAGAACTAGAGAACCCTTCCACAAACCTACGGTAATAACCAGCCAACCCGAGGAAACTATGTACTTCTGTCATAGATTAGGGCACATTCCAACTCATCTCAGCCTCAACCTTGAACGGATCAACACATATTCCTTCGACCGACACAACATGCCCAAGTAACACAACCTCCTTAAGCCAAAACTCGCATTTGCTTAACTTGGCATACAACTTATTAGCTAACAACGTCTGAAGCACAATCCGCAAATGCCGATTATGGTCCTCGTTGGTGCGAGAGTACACTAGGATATCGTCGATAAACACAACCACAAAATTGTCCAAGAACTCATAAAACACACGATTCATCATGTCCATAAAAGCAGCCGGCGCATTGGTCAAACCAAACGGCATCACCAAAAACTCATAATGCTCGTACCTCAAATTTAAAAGTCATCTTGGGAACATCTACATCCTTCACCTTCAACTAATAGTACCCAGACCTCAAATTTATCTTAGAAAACACCGAGGCACCCTTGAACTGATCAAACAAATCATCTATCCGTGGCAAGGGATACTTGTTCTTTATCGTCAACTTATTCAGTTGTTGATAGTCTATGCACATCCCCAACGTACCATCATTCTTCTTTATAAACAACACTGGTGCTCCTCACTGTGAAATACTAGGTTGGATGAAACCTCTATCAAGCAACTCTTGCAGTTGCGTCTTCAACTCATTTAATTCCTTCGGAGCCATGCAATACGGAGCAATAGACACTGGTATCATATCAGCATAGGTTTCAATGACAAACTGAACCTCACGGTCGGTGGCAACCCCGTAACTCCTTCAAAAACACCCAAAAACTCACATACGGAGCGAATATCCTGCACTGATGTTATCGCGGTGTTTCAGGATTCATAACGAGGCCAAGAAAGCCCGACATCCAGAATCTAACATTCGACTTGCTTCCAAAGCCGAAACAAAGATTAGCCAAAAACTTGGCATTCTCACCCACAACAACCACCCCAAAATCATCAGACAATTTCAAGGATATCCGTTTGGTCTCAAAATCTACCATAGCTCGATGCTCGGTCAACCAATCTATACCCAAGATTACATCAAAGCCATGGAAGGGCAAATCCATCAAATCCACGGTAAACTCATGTCCCTGAAACATCAACAGACGCCTACAATACAACCTCCTAACCACGACTGTCTCCCCAAGAGAACTAGTCACTCTAACACCCACATTAAGGATTTCAAAACATATATCCAGCAACTGTGCATGCTCACACAAGATGTATGAATAGGTAGAACCAGAATCAACCAACGAATACAACGGCAAAAACTGTAAGGTAAAAGTACCTACAATCACATCGGTGTCATTGCGACCTTCTCGGTGTGCACACCCTAACCGATCTACCTCCCTTAGGCTGGATAGCAATGGTATAAGCCACAGTCCTCTGCCCACCATCTCTACGTTGGAACAGTCTACGACCACGACCATGGCCTCTTTACGAAGTAATAACGGGTACAGCACCCTGCCCACCTCTAGCCAACAAAGGACAATCATGTCTCAGATGGTCGCCAGACCCATAACTCCAGCAAGCATTCGCCACAACAAGTATGGGGGCCTAACCCTCCCTGGCCAAACGCGGACAATCTCGTCTCAAATGATCTCGGGATCCACAAACCCAACAGGTGTTAAACGAAGCTCTAACCTGGACACCCTGCCCATGGACTCTAAATCCAACAACACCTCCACCTCACTTCGACTTCGGACGAAACCTCTGATCACGGTTTCTCTTGGCCTGACAACTGCCACTACTAGAATCAGCCGCCCTTTTACCTGAGCTAAAACCCCGAGAACCAGAAGCTATACCCAAATTCTGCTCAACATCCTTAGCCCGAGAAACCGGTACATCAAAATTGGTGTAATCAGCAGCAAGCATGTATGTCTTAACCTTCTACACGAGCCCGTAGCAGGAACGATCACGGCGCGTACGCTCGTCAAGAACTAACTCAGTTGCATTCTGACTCAACTTCACGAATTGCACCTCGTACTCAACAACAAACACACTGCCATGCATCAAAGCCATGAAATCACGCTTCTTATCGTCCTGATATCGAACCCTCAGGTACTTTTTCTAAAAAGCCTCATAAAAGAACTCCCAGGTTACATCATCGGTCCCCATACCAGATATCGTGGTAGTCCACCATGTGTACGCATCACCCCCGCAATAGGGACACGGCATTACCCATCTTACGGGCATTAGAACAGCCCATCCGGCCTAGTATCCTCTTAGTGCGGCTAACCATCCTCGAAGCCTTAGGCGAAAGACCTTGAAACTCAACTCCGCCCAAACTACAAAGACGCTCTAGTGGCAAACCCCGCCAACTACTGGTAGTGCCGGCACATGAACACCCGTAACTGCTACCTGAAAAGCACCGGTCATGGCCTGTATCAACGACGCCATATTGCCCAATCCTGGCCCAGCTCGCTCAGGTGGCACTTGCTTCACTCCTTCAGGTGGATTAGGTGGGGGCCGTGGCAATCCTCTATGAGGTATAACGTCCTCCTCATTTCCCCTCGCCTAACGGCAAAGAATCGTACCAGATGGCAACTCTCTCCTCGGTCCCATTTTGCTAAAAATATATCTAAGGCATGATAAACATTTCTAAACAACACCGTTAGGCCAGCTTCAAGCAAGGATCCATGACTTTCACGCCAATTCAAAATATTTTAGACTATAATAATAAGGCAATAGTTTCCCGTATCCCCCCCCCCAACATGGCATAAAGCAACCAACGTACATATCGCAAACACTATACAAAGCAAACATTAACTACAACTCTCTACATCATCACAGCAGTCATACTCACAAATATATATATATATATATCAACATACGTATTCAATCATTGTATATATCAACAATGTTATACAATCAAGCATTGGCATCCCAACCTTTCGAAACCTGGCTTTGATACCAACAAATGTAACCCCCTCGACTAGGCCTAGTCGCAAGGCTGAACCGAGCAAGCTACATTAGGTTTATCGAAGTAAACCGAGAAGATAAAACCTAAAACGATCTCTTTTTTTCTTTTTATCTTGTCTAGATGCATTATTACTTTCCTATATGTGCATATTATTCATAGGTGAAAACTTATCTCAATCAGCATCCAAACGATATACAATTGGCCACGTGCGCAAAATAGGGACTAAATTGCAATTTTAGCAAAAATCAATGACTTAATCCGTTTTGAGGTTACCAACTTTTAATTAAACCAATTTCATGCTTACGGGTCAAAGCTCAGCTCAAAACAGACATCCAAACATATTCAATTACCTTAAAAAATTCAGGGACCAAAATGCAAGAAAACATAACCTCAATACAACCCAAACAAATGATTTAACAACCATCGACGGTGCGGTGAAGCCCATTTCAGTATGCCCTTGCTGAATTTAAAACCCAATTTTCAAATGAACAAAGTTCGTTTCGATACGCCCCCGATTATCGAAACACCCTTCACAAATATTTCATATCGTACCGAAACACCTCACAACGTACCAAAATGTAGGCCAGAATTGCCTTTGACCGTACTGAAATGCTTGCCCACATAACGGTACGCTAAGCTTGAAATGGCTTACCCGTACCAAAACAGTGGGGACACCCGCATCGCACGCTGGACTGAAATGTCCTCAAATGCTAGTTATACATGCTTTCAAACATACCATAATACCCTAGCATGCTTCTAAAATACATCCAACACATTCAAGAGTCAAACCACATCCGAACAACCTAGATTCAACAAAAAATATAGCATCAAGCTTCAAATGTAAATCTATAGGCATGCAACCTAACAAACCATTCAAGGAAAACATGAAATTCCAAACCATCACCAAAATCAAATCATAAAGGCCTTATTACTTATGGTCTAATTCAAGCTTCAAATAAACTTGCTCCAAAGGGAGTTCAATAATACATCTCCCAAAAACAACGGAAATCCCCATTGCCCTTATTACTTATAGTCTAATTCAAAACATACTTTGTTTACCAAGTCTTGCACCGATCCCTTGCTTCCCGCTGCCGACCAAACCTTTAATTTTCTACATTGATGGTCAAAGAGAATGTAAGCACACAAGGCTTAGTGAGGAGTGCCTTTAAAACATTTCAATCATCTTTTAAAACATTACTTAAACATTATCATGCCTTTAAAACATGCACTTTGCATCTTTAAAACCAGCATATTAAACCATATGCAACATGTATCGTTAACCAACAGCAAGTCCCATTGCTCAACCTCAATTTAAGCCTTCCTATGCATAACAACCATATGCAAAGCTTAAAGAGTAAACATGTATAAGGCATATTATACAACATAAACTTTTCAATGATACATCAACAATTATATTGGCTCACAAGTGATCATTAACCAAGTTCATTTACCAAAAGAGTTCATCGGATACACGGATTCAACAAGTGTTTACCTAACACTTCAAGCCATCTCAACCAGAAATAGCGATACAATCACAATCGCGGTACCTATCAACCGGGTACACTTTCAACCCACGGGGACACCAACCCCTTACCTCAGTTAGATGCTTAATCCACTAACGGAGTATACGGTACTGTAAAACCCCTCTACCATTAGGGTACTTGGATGGAGCTTTCGGTAAACGGATCTAAACCCCTCAACATCTAAGGCGACTTATTATAGTGCACTATCAATCTTATGGCCGGCCAACTATATCCGATAACAATTTTAAAACCACATAACTTGCCAGTATAATTAACCATACACCATTTACCTCACTGTTTTAACAGGCATTAACCAAACCATTTTTCCAAAGCAACATCACATGCTTTAAACACAAGTATAAACCACATACTTACATGGATCACTTACCATGTGCATCCTTCAGCATTTCATGCTTAAAAATAGTATTTCAAATACTTCAAAACATGCTTAAACAGTAGGTAACATGTAATTCAAAACAAGTGCATAAAATTTCAATCTAGCACGACCGAGAGAGAGAAACCACATTTACATACTTATGAGTATAAACCAGCATTTCAAGCTAAGTTTAAACTCCCATAAACCACCTTTAAAACATTCCAAAGCTAGAATCCACATTCTCATTCACCGATACGCGAAACCTCAATTCGCCGACACAAAATCAAACGTCCGAAGCCTCCAAAGCCTCACTGGTCACTTTCGGATCAACCTCCCATGTTTTAACCACATTACAATAGAGGATTAATGCATCCCAATGCATTCAAACCCTGCAACAACAATTCCTCACGAACTTCCTCAATCCTCTCGCAATTACCCAACCACAACAACCGAAAACATCACCTAACCCTTTCCAAACATAACCCAGCCACGATCTATCAACCTAACACTTCCATAATCATCAATTAACACTCAAAACAGGATTTGCACATCCAAATACTTCCAGCAATCAAACAGCCACTACAACTCCACAAAAACACCACTCTACCAACCTAAACAACTAGGGATTCAAGAGTTTTGGGATTCCATTGAGAAAAACAACTTATCAACATTATGATACATTCAAAATGTGATCAAACTCAATCTTTATTACTGAAAAAAATTGATCCAATGCGGATCTCTCACTATTTCATCCAAAATCACCCAGTTACCTCAATTAAATCAACATAAAAACATAAAATCAGATTATGACCCATAAATCAAGGATCAAACACTTGGGAATATCAATAAATAACCATTCAATAGAGGAGATCACGGACCTTACCCCTATTGTGTGATTTCTCCCTCAATTGGCTTGTTTAAAGCTAAGAAAACATAAGATTCCAATGAGATTTTGTAAAACAAAGCTAAATAATCAAGTAAAAATCAATAATCTGAGTAAAAGTGTCCCTCACCTCTAGATTTTGATGAAATTTTTAGTGTTTGGCAGAAAAGGAATTGAGAGAAAAGGTTTAGGAAAAAGCTACATGAATTTTCTTTAAAAACAAATAACTAACTCTAATAACCACTTCCCTTTTAATTAATCTTTAAAACACATGATAAAATGCTTTAATTGAAGGGAGAAACCACCAGCCAAAACTTGGTAAATTAGTTCCTTAAGGATTCTAAGAATTTTACCCTTTTCATTTTAGTCACTTCAAAAATAGTTTTTAAAAATCATATTTTGGTCACTAACCAAAATGTTACATTTCAAAATCCAATTTTCCAAAATTGTTTCCACCATTATTAATTATATATTAAAATATTATTTTTAGCCATTTTTCCATATTTTTATCTTACCAAAAAATATTTACTCCCGAATCTGACTCGAATCTCTAACCTGGTCCACTGGACCGTCTAAACAACTCACCAAACTGCTAGGCCCAAAATCGGGGCATTACAATTTACCAAGTTATTTCTCGTTATTGAAGTGTACATAAATTATCTTTATTTGTCCATATTATCTTATTAATGTCCACGTCAATTTCCATATATTTATTAGCATTGGAGACTATTTCGATCAATAAGTACCGATATTCGAACGTGAGTATTGATACAGTATCCCTGGGTATCTATACTCACACGTGTACCGATATTAATATTGCTTACTTGATCCCTAAAGCTTATGAAAGTCATTAGGGTTGGTTTTCTACCACATTCAATCATTTTATATTAATTCTTGAATTTATGATCATTCATTCAAATATTACCAACTATTAGTTCATTTAGTATAATTTCCATCAAATCTCATCAATCTATTCGAACAAGCATACAAGCCATCACAATCATTTCAATCAATCAAGCAATCATCAAATAATTATTGGAGTATCTCAAATGACCCTACACGATCTCTGAAACCTCTACGAGTCTCATCACATTCACGACATCATCATGCACTTCATAAATATCGAATCTCATAAAACTGATCTCTACTAATGCTTATTTATCGTCTACTTATTTTGTGAATGCTAACACGCAAAGCAACCACACTTATAATTCTCTTGAAGCAATAAGAGTTCGAGGTGTACTAACCTTAAACCCAAGTGGTAAATCCCCATCCAAGCTTCTTCAATCATCATCTTTAATTCTAATATTTGAATCCACTAAAACCTCGGATAAAACAATACGATTACATAAGCCATCTCACACTATCTGACTACTTTAGGGGATAAAACGCGTAAAAATAGCTTATTGGGTTCAAATTTGGCAAAATGGACTGTGCCAATAGATCTAGAATATTGAGAAACCCCAGGTAGTGTCCCCCAAACAAAGTCAACAACCAGTCAACGGCTCAGTCAATGCAGTCAACAACTCAGTCAATGACTCAGTCAATGGCTCGGTCAATGTGATTAATGGCTCGGTCAATGGCACGTCTTGGACAGCGACTCGGCTTGGTCAACAACTCGGCTTGGTCAACGACTCAACTGACAGCTTGATGGACGGGCTTAGGTTAGCTCAACAGGCTGGCTCGACTGGCTGGCCCAGCAGCTTGAGCCTGTTATAGCTTCCCACTGCAGCTGCGCCTTGCCCACGCGTAGGGGCGATGCATAGGATCGCGTGAAGGCTACTCTGATGGTCGGACGGCGACGGTAAGCTCCAGCCCCACTATCCCAATGCCGGTGAACGCGGTGGTGCCCTCCGTTTCGTGATTTTCCCACTGGAACTGCCATTTTTCAAAAACATGAAACTTCAACTCCCTACCCTGACAAATAGTGGCGGGGACGACAACTTGGTGACCACCGGCGGACTCGTCTTGGCGAGATCTTTCTAATCGTATCGGAGGTGTTGTGAATGGATACTCAATTCCTCATAGATCAGAGTTTTAAAAAAACTCCCCCTTAACTTTTCTCCCCTTTCTCCCCTTCTCTCCCACTATCCATTTTTCACTTTTCCCTCTTCTCTCTCTTTATAAACTTATCTTCCTTTTTCCACTAACTCTTATTTAAATTTTCAAACCCCTTTTTTCAAAATAATAGGCCCAACATAGAAGCCCTTAACTTAGTCTTCAAAGATAAAACCCATAACCCAGGCCTGAGACCTGATTCACTAACTTGAGAATTTGGGTCGTTACAAGAACCTTTCCCTTTTGCAAATTTGTAAACAATGAAACCTCACAAGGTGGGTGTTTAGAAGATTGAAGCTCACAAGAGTGTAAAGAATAAAAACAATGAAGAACACTCTCTATACAATATATACAAGGGAAATAAAGAAATAAACACTTAAAAACTATTTTTCATGATCATGAAGCTTGGATATTGTCTCTAACCATCTCAAGTGTCCCAAGCTTGCTTTTATAGTGTGAAATGATATTCTATCCATTTATGGTCATTGGGGATGTTTGGATTCGTTGGAAGCCATTAAAACCGAGCATTAAATGCTCACCTACACAGGGGTTTCTAAACCATTGCAAGGGTTTCGAAACCTAGGGTTTTTTTTTCGAAACTAAAACTAGCCATTACAGGGGCCTAGTTTAGAAACTAGGCAGAGGGTTTCGAAACCATGAAAAGGGTTTCAAAACATGTTTCCTAGGTTTGGTTTCCAAGCCTTACTACCTCAATGGTTTTGAAACCACTTATAGAGGGTTTCAAAACCTGCATTAAAAACTTGTATAACCGGCTAAAAATTTACTTTAAAAGATATATTCGATATAGGAACAAATTCAAAAACGTTTTAAACATATTTTTCAAGTTTTGTGGACTTCGAAATATTTCTGAAATATGTTTAAGTCCAAAAACATTTTTCATAAAAGTTATATCAAAATCTATATCTCAACAATCTCCTCATTTTTTATATAACGAAATCACTTGAAAATTTATTTTTGTGAAAACTCCCCCTTAGAAAAATAATTTTAGAAAAAGAGAATATTTTAGGAAAATATTTTAAGCTCGTCCTTTTTCTTTTTAAAATTTAATTTTTCAAACATATCTCTCCCCTTTTTTTGTTATATCAAAAATAATTCAAAATAATGTTTGAAATCACTTTAAAGCATGATAACAATGTAGAGTAAGCTAGATCTTTTTTAAAACAAAAGCCCCCTAAATAAATGCATTCCATTTGAAATTTTAGCTCAAATACTTGACACTTAAGAAATTGAATTTCAACATAGGGATAAAAAGATTTAATAACACATGAAATTCAATGTATCCAAGAGTTTTAAAAACTTTATGCAAACATATGAATGAAACAATGACTCATATGCATAAAGCACTCAAAAATAAAATAGGCAATCAAATATATGTAATCAAAAGCATTAAGATTATAGGTTACCCATCTTTCTTCTTTTGTGTGACTAGAGCATTCAAGATCCTTGCTTTTCTTACCACTGCTCCAACACACCTACAAGAGACATTTACTTGATTTTTGGTATCCAAATTGCTTTGGATCCTTTAACATTAGTTGCAATGTCCCTAGTTCCCTTAGGAACTCATACTTGTCTAATCCTATAAGTTTTTCTTTTCTTTATAGGACAAGTATGCAAAGAATGACCATGATAATGACAATGTGAGCATTTTGTCATTATGGGATGAGATGAATTATTTAAAATAATTTCATTTTCTTTTGTTAAGCTTTCAAGCTTAACTTTTAAATCAAGATTTTCTTTTTCCAAAACTCAATTGCTCATATTTGAAAATTCTAAATCATTCTTCAAAATCTCATTTTTGGTTTTCAAAATCCAATTTTGTTTTCAAAAGAAAATCATTTTCAAATTCAAGTCTTGAAATCATTTTCTTAAATTTGGAATTCTTGGTCTCAAATTTCAAAAATAATTTATCAAATGCATCTTGCAACTCGTCGAAAGAATATGAAATAATTCATTTGGTTTAGAAGATACCTTGGGCTCATCTTGAGCCATAACACCATCCACCTTTGATAAGAGGAGGTTGCACTTGATGGGACTCCATCTTTCTTCTCTTCTTTCCCATAGATTTTCTCAAGCTTCTCCCAAATTTATTTGGCACTTTTGGATGGGGAGACCTTCTTGGAAATCTCGTCATTTAGGGCACAAAGAAGAATGTTCATAGCCTTTGCATTGAGTTGGTCCTTCTTTGTGTCTTTGACACTCATTTTCTTCTTCTTTTTTAGGAGCTTCCAAATGTCCATCTTCAATAATCATCCAAATATCGAGGTCAAACCCTTGGATGAAATATTTCATGAAGTTGCTCTATTGGAAGTAACCTCCCCTTTGAAAAGAGGATAAAACATGATAGAGCGACCTTCTTCGAATGAAATCATTATAGAATCGCTTGCCATTTGAAAACTTAAATCGATGATCTTTGAGTAATCGATCTTTACTCCTGGATGTTAGTCCTTTGATGGAGACGAGGCTCTGATACCAATTGTTGGGCTCAAAATCGATCAACCGAATATGACAAGAGGGTTGAATTTGCTTCCGGAATAAATTGGCTAAAATCGAAAAATAATGGACTATATTGCACAATGAATTTAGAGTGGTTCGACTACTCAACTGAGTCTAGATCCACTACCTTAGCACACCACTAAGGATTTCCCAATTTACTACTATGAATTCTTTCTTTTTACAGGCCAAAGGGTAACCTTTACAACATTATCTTTTCAATGGATAAGATAGAACCACTCTAGTTTTTCCTTAGGCTACTACACTAGAACCTCTCTCTTTTACAAGGTAATTTGTAAACAATGAAACCTCACAAGGTGGGTGTTTACAAGATTGAAGCTCACAAGAGTGTAAAGAATAAAAATAATGAACAACACTCTCTATACAATATATACAAGAGAAATAAAGAAATAAAGACTTAAAAACTATTTCTCTTGATCATGAAGCTTGGATATTGTCTCTAACCATCTTCAAGTGTCTCAAGCTTGCTTTTATAGAGTGGAATGATATTCTAGCCGTTTATGGTTGTTGGAGATGTTTTGGAGCCGTTGGAAGCCATTAAAACCAAGCATTAAATGGTCACCTGCACAGGGGTTTCGAAACTTGGGGTTTTCAAAAGTAAAACCAGCCGTTACAAGTACCTAGTTTAGAAACCAGGTAGGGGGTTTTGAAACCAGGCATGGGGTTTCAAAACTGTGAAAGGGGTTTCGAAACCTATTTCCCAGGTTTGGTTTACAGGCTTTACTACCTCAATGGTTTCGAAACTACTCATAGGAAGTTTCGAAATCTACATTAAAAACTTGTATAACCGGTTAAAAATTGACTTTAAAAGATATATTCGATATAGGAACAAAGTCAAAACATTTTAAACATATTTTTCAAGTTTTGTGGACTTTGAAATATTTCTGAAATATGTTTAAGTCCAAAAACATTTTTCATAAAGTTATATCAAAATTTATATCTCAACAGAATCCAAACATGTAACACCCTAAAACCAGATGTCACATTTAGGCCTTAAGCTCAAACTGTTACCTCAAATTTCCAACCTAGTTTATCCCAAAAGAGTTTCAATCAAAAAATCATTTAAATCCAACAGTTAAAAACATTGATAATTAGTTCAAAACATTTACAAGGGAGCTCCAGTACGTTTAAAATATCAAAACATTTGCTTACTTAACACAACCCCAAAATAAGAGTTACAATAACACAATAGGTCCCTACAAATACATAGCCCAGTAAGATCTAAGTGTTGTACTCTGAACAAGCAATGAGCTGAAACCTACACCGATGGTGCTCCTCCAATGAACGTGCCAACCTAAAAACCTACGAACAGAAACGATTCCAAATGTTGAGCTAACTAAGCTCAGTGGATAAACTCTTACTCTACTATGCTTCATGCAAATCATAAATATAAGCATGTGACTAGAAATGATGACATGACATTAAGGTCAATACAAGGCGCTACTACTAATCGCCGAAACACGTGATATCTCATCTAGCAAGGAATCCAATACACATCATATGCAATAAAAGCAATCAACCATGCAAAGCTGGAATGAAGCCCGAGGACAGACAACATTGGTAGGGGTGTGCAAAACTGGGTTTGGTTAACCATTAGCATATTATTTCAGTTAACCGGTAAGTTTGGGTCACCCAATTCTCGACCCTAAATAGTAACCATTCAACCGATTAACCGTTTATTCGCTTAATCGAAAAATTTAGTTCAATTCGGGTAATGGTTTTTTATTTTGCTTATTAAAAATATAAATTTTAATAATATGTTAGAAAAGAAGTATATACTTTTAAAAACGACACATGATATTAGTATCTTTTTTAATACTAGCAAGCTAAACACTTAAACTTCATAAAATGATATTATGGTTTTACTTTTGGAGAATGAGAAAATAAAATAAAATCTAATTTTTAAAATATAAAATATTAAATTTGCATATAATATAATAATATATATTATATAACTGGTCAGATCGGTTACCCGGTTTGTGCCAAAACCATAAATCATAACTGAATCAGTTTTTTTAAAAAACAAAAACCCAAACCAAAACTAAATTTTTCAGTTCAGTTAACCAATTTTTTAGTTCGGTTTCTTGGGTTTCAGAATCATTTTTGATTTTTCTGCACACCCCTAACATCTGGAACATGCACTCGGAGTGTCGCTCGGGGACACAAAGCATCGGGATCATCCGTTCAGCCACTTACCATTGTGTTGCAACACATTACCTGGGTATCTGGATCCCACCAATCAAGTGCCCTTATGGCACGCAACATCATCATACAAACACACAACCCTGTGGTTGCTACAACATATAAGCACACACGCCAATTACCATGTTTCTTACACGTTATGATCAAGTAGAAGAGTAATTTCTCAGCTTCTCAATTTTACAATTTATTTTGCCACATTAGAAGTCTACTGGACCATCCTCGAATTATCAGCCCTGCAAACTCAAAACCAACATTTTCGGGCTGATTGCCCAGTGGGTACCGATACCCAACCTTGTGTACCAATACGGTATACTGGGTATCGATACACGGGCACTACGGAGAGGAACCAACTTTCGGTATCGATACACTATCGTATGTACCGATACCAAGTTTGCTCACTAGAATTCTCAATAAGATAGTCATATCGGTACGTCTTGAGCCCCGTACCGGTATTGGTTGGAGCCTATATCTGTACTCCCTCACAGCTCTTGAGTGTCCATCGAGTTGAACACAGGGTACCGATACGGGTTCATCTTGTACTGGTACTCGAGCCTAAAATTTCGACTCTGAAGCTCATAAATCGCTCTAAGGTTCCCCAAATGGTCTCCATAAATCCCTAAATAAATCCTACATGTTATGGGAGTGTTTTTAGGTGGTTTCCTACTAATTTTACATATTATTAACACCAAATCTAAATTTTACCATTATCAAGACTTTAAGCAACCAAAGCACCAAAATCATTAAAATAGCATACAAGGCATCATTTTTGTGATATCTATGAAGATAAAGGAGTTAAAGGTGTACTAACCTTACTCCTACAACAACAAGAAAGCTCCTTGCTCAAGTCTTCAAGACCTCTTATTCTCTTGAGCTTTGAAAGCTTCTCTAACCTATTTTCACTACAAGAAAATATTGTAAAATGAGTTACAACATTGCTAGAAGATTAAAAGATACTAAAGGAACATCTTTACAACAAGAAATGGAGTTAAGTCTTCCATTCCAATTCTTCTTCCTCAACCTCAACCAAAAACCCATTTTCTTCACATACCACCATTTCCTGCCATTTTTACCTTGATTGATAGATCACTTGATGGAGATTCAACTCCCTTAACTTGAATTCTGAGGTTTCCACTCAAAATGATAAAGATTGAAGGAAAATAAAGATGAAAGTGGAATGGGGAAAGCAAGGGACAAGGTGATATCACCTCTCTTGCTTTCTATCGAACCATAAAGAAAACCAACCATCTCCCCTTCAAAAATGAGGGATTTACCTCATTGTCCCTCCATCATCTATCCATTCACAAACCAACCCCAAACCTCTAGCTCAACCATAAATAAGAAGCCCACTAAGGCTCTGTTGAGCTCTCAATGGGCCTAATTTCTCGGCCTAACATGCAAGGCCCATGGTTCGAATGAACTGACCCACAGATTTCGAAACCTGGGTTGTTATAAAACACATCTAAATAAATTTAGGTTATTATTTGATACACAACCCGTACAAAAATAATTTACACAAATATATCCATTTTGACTTTAAAGTTTAAAAAATAAATTTCTAAACATAAACCTTTAAATTCTAATCATGAACACTAAATTCATTTCTTACAAAGTGATTGAGGAATCCATAAAACGGCACCATTTCCATGCATCGTATGGATAGTATTTGTACGTGAATTGCCAAAGCTAAAATAGAGGGCCCTTACAACCATCAATCGAAATGTGATTAAGAGAGACCCACGCTTTCAACCTTGCACTTCTATTCCATCAATGAAATATCCACCTCTTGATCATTGAACGTCCATCAAACTCTATAGACCCTCGAGGCACTGCATGTTATATTCTCCCCTCACTACCACTTAGGGTTTTTTTCTTTCCTAGAACTTTCGATCAAACCTTCTCCTATCTCCGTCGGTGTAGGAGGAAGAGAAAAAAGACGCAAAAATGGATGCACCCGAAGCTCCTCTCTACTATGTCGGCGTTGCTCACCAATCTAGTGATTTTCGTCTTATAAAGCAAATGGTACATATCCTCAGGGGCGGATCTAGGAATTTAAATTTGGTACTTCACTCACAGATAATAAATACAATCGTATGTAAGATAAGATTAGATTGAATAAGTCATCAAAATTACTTAGGATATTCAAAACTAACATGACAAAAGACCATTCAATCACACCTAAATAAATATATGTAAGAGGTCCACTATAATTTAGTTACTAACTCTCTTTAATAAAACACATGTATTGAAGAATTCACATTAGTCTATACATTTTTTTCCAAAACATCATTTTTACAACTAACGCTCTGAGCACAACATTTTATATTACTTGTAAGTAACTGAATTCATCTAAAACGACTTCCCACACTTTTATATGAATGATCACTAATTGTAGCGATCTAAAAAATACGAGGTTTTAAATGAGGTTTTAAGGTGTTTAGGGGTATCTCGGGTATTTTAAAAATGTCTTTCGTGGGGTTTTTAAAAAACCGTATTTTATTTAAAATGGAGTCACCACCGGCCACTTAGGTAGGTCGGACACCATAAAACCAGAGATTTTAAAAATGTTAGGTTCGAGAGTCGGTTACGGATGGGGAAGGATTAGCACCCCCTCACCGCCCAAAATTGGTACTTTAATAATTACAGCTTTAATAATATTAGACTTTCCGGATTAATGTTACGATTGAATTAAAATTTGGTTATAAGTGCGAGTAAATTTTAAAAGCCCCGTTATCCGAGAGTAAACGCCCAACCACCATCATTACGCCTGATATCGGCCCCGTTTACACTCGGATAACAGGGCACCACATTAATAATTTATATTCCAAAATGCAACTTAAAACATAGCAAACATAAATGCGATAAAAATATAAATAAATACTAACATAATAAAATACTATAATAAAAAAACTAATCTGAAATATACATACATAAATACTAAATAATAATATCAATAATAATAGTAATGCATGAATTAATATACATACAAAACATTATGGATCTAAAGATTAAGGATTAAAATGCACTATTATTAAATTGCATGGCAATAATATAAAGAGGACTATAATGCATGAAAATTAAATTACAAGACAAGAAATATAAACACTGGACTAGAATGAAACAAATGCAACATATATGCACATAAATATAAATGACAATAAATAAAGGTGCTTAAAATTAAATAGACACAAAACAGGTGACCGAATTAAACTAAAACATAAAATAAAAGCTAAAAAAATAAATAAAAGATGATATTGAAAACGCATAAAAACTAGCAGGACTAAAGGCGGAATTATCCCATATTCATCACGAAAACGGTAGAGAAGTTAGGGGACCAGCCTGGTAATTAACCCCTTTTCACAACACGCTGATCCTCCCCTCGGGTCGGGTCACTGCGCGGGTTGGAGTGCCAATACGGCGTCGTTTTGTGCAAGAGTCGGTTTAAACAGATTAAAAAAAGGATTTTTTTAATCGAAACCTAATAATAAAAAAACCTGAAGCTTTAAACCTCTTATCTCATCTCTTTCACATGACGGTGTCGCTCAAGCTTCCAGACGGTCGATCATCGTCCTACGGCCTCACGGCGGCTCTCCGATGGTAAGGTTCGAACCTTTTCCTTTTTTTGTGATTCGAGGATTTAAACTAAAAAACAAAAAAGGTTTTGTTTTTCAAAATAATAAAAAACCTTTTTGAATGGATGCTGGTTTTTTTTTGTTTTTGATTTGAACAATAATGGACATGCAAGAAAGAAAATCAAGCTTTTTATTGATTCTAAAAACTTACGATTTTCTTTGGATTTCGAAAAAAACCTTTTACAACCAGTTTTTGAATTTGATCTCCCTTGTTACAAGATTTGATTTCGATTTTATAAACCATTCCAACATACTAACCCCTCATTTTTTATTTGTTGCTGTAGAGATCCAGATCTCACTCTGAATTTTAGGGTTTTGGTGAAGACAGGGTATTGGTTGGTGGTAGATTAAGGTATGAGGTTGACAGAGGGTTAGGTTTAGGTTACTTTTAATTTTGGGTTTAATTTAGGGATGGTAGATTTAGGGATTCTGGTTAATTTTGGGGACTGAATTTAGGGTGTTTAGATGGCCGACGGTGAGAGGCTTGGTCGGCGGCACCAGGAGGCGGCGGCGGCTTAGGGATTAGGGTTAGGGTTATTTGTTTTAGGGTTTTTGGGTCAGGTCATGGGCTTGGATTCGGGTCGGGTTTGATTGTAAGCAGGTTTGGTTTAGTTTAGTGCCCAAAATGGCTTATTACAGTTACCCCTCTTTGATCATTGTTGTGTAACAGTAATAGAGCAAAGACTAAAAATGACCCATTTTGTCCGGTCCGGCTGGGCTTCATCTCTCTTGAAATATGTTTCGTTCTTCGGTAGGTCTTCTTTCTCCTTGATGTAGGTCTTCTTTCTTGTCTTGGTTGATCTACCTTGTCACTCTTGGGAAGCAAAATTTTCAAAATGGGAGGTGGTCTGTTGGGGAAGCAAAATGAGTTCAGCTTGCTACATTATTGAAGATGAGCTAATACCTAAAGAAACCTCGACCCAGCTGCAACACTGATGAAGAGTCAAGGTCTGCAAAATTTGATCCAGCTGCAACACTGACGAAGCGACGGGATCGGTGGATGAAAGTTCCAATGTCTGATCCAGGTACAACTCTGACGAAGAGGCAGGATTAGAAAATTGAAAATTTATTCTTCTTTCTCTCTTTCTTTTTTGTTTTTTATTTTTTACTTTTTCTCTTTTTTTCATTATTTTTTTCTCTCTTTTTCTTTTTTTTCTTTTACTCTCTTTTTCATTTTTTTCTTTTTTTTTCTTTTTTTCCTTCTTTCTTTTTTTAGATACAAAATTGATAAAACTTGAAAACGAGTAAATTTTGACCAAGATACAACACTGACGAAGAGCCACGGTCTAAAATTAGTAATGTTGATCCAGCTACGACACCGAAGAAGAGGCAGGATTAAAAGTTAATGAATTTGGTCTAGCTACAACACCGACGAAGAGGCAAGACCGAACGTTAGTGAATTTGGTTCAGCTACAACACCGACGAAGAGACGGAACCTAAAGTTAAATTTGACCAAGCTACAACACCGACAAATAGGCAAGGTCTAAAGATTTGATCCAGCTACGACTCTAACGAAGAGGCAGGATTGAAGTGTCTTTTTCAAGTGATCAAGCTACGACTCTGACGAAGAGGCATGATTAGAATTTGGCAAGTTTGGCTCAGCTAAATCACCAACGAAGAGGCAGTACCGAAGGTTATATTTGACCAGGCTACAACACCGACGAAGAGGCAAGGTCTGAAGATTTGATCCAGCTACAACTCTGACGAAGAGACAATATCAGAATTTGGCAAATTTGGTTCAGCTACATCACCGACGAAGAGGCAGAACCGAAAGTTATATTTGTTGGATCTATCCACACCATCAACAGAGAGATAGGATCGAATTTTAGCATTTGGACTCCACTAGACCACCAGTGGAGAAGCAGAATTGGATGACATCAATTTGAATACGGCCACATCATCAATGAAGGGATACGATCAAATAACACTTGAAAATTTGATCTGCAACACCACCGACGGGGCAAGATCTAGATAGGTTTGATCTACTACACCACTGACGGAGAGACTAAACCAGCAAAATATGGGATCCACTACACCACCGACGGAGAGATAGGATCTGGATGGAAATTTTGATCTGCAACACCACTGATGTAGGCAAGATCTACATTAAGTGGGTGTACCACCACTGACGGAGGCATGACTTGCATGATGTTGAATTACTATTGACAGCGAGACTATGTCCGAAAAAATTTGCTCTACTTCTATCGACAGAGGGTAAGATCTGGAATGAGTTATTTCTTTCGGAAAAAGTGAGAATCTGGAAGATGTTGGCATTCGCCACACTATCGTCGGAGGAATTAAATCCTAAAAAGGAGAAAAATATTTTTTAGTAAATATTCACAAAATTTGTCACTGGTACCTTTTATTTAGATATTTCAGTATCTTTTGTTTGGCCTCTTCCATGAATAAGATTGGCCATCCTGTCGTTGCCCTCATGCTGAGGATGTTCGATCTCTTCTTTGAACCTGTTTATATGTACGAGCAAAAATGCATGAATGCATCAAATTTTATGCCTAAGTGAATGTCTTTACCCTAAATGGATAATAACTTTAGTGTATGCACTTAATCTAAATGTATGACGTATGCAAAAAAGATTTAATGCGAGATGAATGCAACTAAATGCATGAATGTGATGATTTTTCTGGCCCTTAATGGGATGTCCCTAACTCCTCACTGGCCCTGTTAGGATCTTGGTCTTTTGTATGTAGCAGTGCTCCAACCTCTTCTTGGGTTTGATCACCTTTCTTTGGATCTTTCATCTTGGTGCATGCCCCAACATTTTGTTCGTTCTATGCCATCGTCTGAAACTGCTCTTGAAACTTTAGGGTGATGTCATTTATGTATTTTGGATGTTCAAGGCTCAGATATGAACCAAATATATTTGCATTGCAACTTTTAGTTTTGATCCCTTACAAAATATTCTCACTACTATCGTACTTAAGTCAGTGAGATTGGTTTACAAAAAGCATTACTCTGAAAGTGATAAAAACTACAAGGAGGCCTACTATGGTCAAGGCAATGCAATATTTAAGCTAGATAGACATGGTCCAGTTCAAGAAACCTTCGACACATCCCTATTTGGCATCTTCGTGCTTCGGCAAAGGGTCTTTGCTTGTATCTGCTCTTGCTGGGTCATCAAAGCTTATCACCCCAAGCTTAATGAATTTTTCCACCAACTTTTTGAAACCAAAGCAGTTCTCAATTGTGCGGCCAACTTGTACCGCGTGATAATCGCATTTTGTGCTGGGATCGTACCATATTGGGAAGGGAGGTTGGATGCCACCATATGGATGTTGTACAACTGCTTGTACAATTCTCCATAAAAAACTGGTAATAGAGTAAATTCTATGTTTTCAGTATTCTTCTTTTGACCAGAAACCTGGCTTGAGGAACCGTGAGCACTTGGAACGGCCTTAGGTTGCACAACTGTGATAGGCTTAGAATAATTGGCATTATAAACTCCCGAAGAGTTTACTTCATGATCCTTCTTTGCATGATAGGGCTTTTTGTAGGACGAACTACCTCCATCATCAATTTTGCCAGTCTTGACAGCATTCTCAATGAGCTCACCGGATAACACGAGGTCGGCAAAGTTGGTAGTTGAGTTGCCTATCAAGCGACCCAAGATCGGACCCTCCAAAGTTTGGACAAATGTGACCACCGTCTCTCTTTCACTGAGCGAGGGTTGAACTTGAGCTGCCACATCTCTCCAACATTGGGCATACTGTTTCAAGCTTTCATTTGACTTTTGTTTCATGTGTTGTAGGGTCCATCAGTCTGGCACCATGTCACTGACGTACCGGTACTGCTCTAGAAAAGCTCTAGCCAAGTCTTTCCATAATTTTATTCGATGGCGGTTCAACTGATTATATCATCTAGTGGCGGATCCAGACAGACTATCCTGAAAATAGTAGATCAAAAGCTTGTCATCTCTACCGAACCCAGTCATTCTCCGGCAAAACATAGTAAGATGAGCGTGAGGACAGCTTGTCCCATCATACTTCTCGAACTCTGGGACCTTGAATTTATGAGGTAAAATCAAATCTGGGACGAGGCTGAGTTCGTTAGCATCGAATCCACTGAAAGTATCACCCACTTTCATAGCTTCCAACTTCTCTTCGAGCCTTTTGCATCGATCTTCGGTTTCCTTTGAAGTTTCCACCTTCGGTTTCTCGGTCTCAAATAGATGGTCCATCTCTGAGATAAAATTTTCAGCTTGATTGCCCTCGGGCTTAACTTCTGATGCAGAGGGCAGTTTTATAGGGATCGAAGTACCAGTCTGATGTAGGTGAGACTTTCCCCGAGAAATGATCACCTGAGGTTGAGTTTCCGGTTGCATCCTGGCTTGAATGGGAGCGAACCTTGGAGGATACATAAGATCTTCATTTTCTTCCCCGAGACCTGCCTCAGGGTTGATAGCACAGGCCTCTCCCTGTTCAGGAAACTTACGTCCCAGCATCTGTGCTAGTTTCACCAGTATGTCCTGCTCAGATTTCGTGAACTGATCCCTTATTTCTTGCTGAGCTTTGGCTAACTGGTCCTCTAATTTTTGGGTTAAATCTGCCTGTAAAGTCTTCTGATTCTGCTCAATCCTGTCCAGTCTGTCTTCATTTTCCATCTTTGTCATGCTTCTTGTTCGGTAGGGATGTTGAATCGATTGATCTATAGTCTTTCCCAGTATTGCTTTCACATGGTATCCCAAGGATCAGTCTCAAAATGAATGCATGTAAGAAACAAAGTATACGTCCTATATGTAAATGCACTAATGCAAAAACCAAAATATTATGATATATAATGCAATGAATGCCAAAATGAACAGATATAACGTCATGCAATGCTAATGCAACAAAAGTATGTGTAAAGTAAAAATAAAACTAAGAGAAATGAGTTAGTACCGAATAAAATCAATACATAAATAAAAAGACAAATTAAATAAGGTAAACCAACAAAACAACCCTATTTACATCTCGTCTACAACACCTAGGTCATCCGCATGGCTCTAAAAGGGTGAGTTTTTTACATTCTCTACATACAGTTTTGGTGCTAAGAGGTACCCGAATTGTCCTTGCTGTCCCCTACTAAGAGTAGCAAGGCCCTCGGTCATCACCCATTATAGGCTCCTTTCAACCGGGTTCAACTCAAGGGGACCCATTCGCTTATACCCATACGAAAGAACGATATCCTCACGAAAGCATAATGTACTCGAGCCCCGAAGATACTTGCTAGGCCCATACGAAGGAATGATATCCTCAAGAAAGTATTAGCATTTTCCCCTCACTTAAAAAGACGGGTTTATATGCAAAATTTTAAATGCGTTAAAATAAACGCGCAATTATAACCAAATGTTACTTTAATAATCACTTTAATCCGGAACTTCCGATATTAGTAAAGTGGTAATTATTTAAAAAGCTCGACTCTCTTTTATTTTTGAAAACCAAAAAATGTCCCCAACGGAGTCGCCATCTGTAGCGATCTAAAAAATGCGAGGTTTTAAATGAGGTTTTAAGGTGTTTAGGGGTATTTCGGGTATTTTAAAAATGTCATCCGTGGGGTTTTTAAAAAACCGTATTTTATTTAAAATGGAGTCGCCACCGGCCACTTAGGTAGGCCGGACACCATAAAACCAAAGATTTTAAAAATGTTAGGTTCGGGAGTCGGTTACGGATGGGGAAGGATTAGCACCCCCACACCGCCCAAAATTGGTACTTTAATAATTACCGCTTTATTAATATTAGACTTTCTGGATTAAAGTTACGATTAAATTTAAATTTGGTTATAAGTGCGAGTAAATTTTAAAAGCCCCGTTATCCGAGAGTAAACGCCCAACCACCATCATTACGCTTAATACTGGCCCCGTTTACACTCGGATAACAGGGAACCGCATTAACAATTTATATTCCGAAATGCAACTTAAAACATAGCAAACATAAATGCGATAAAAATATAAATAAATACTAACATAATAAAATACTAATAATAAAAAAACTAATCTAAAATATACATACATAAATATTAAATAATAATATCAATAATAATAATAATAATAGTAATGCATGAATTAATATACATACAAAACATTATGGATCTAAAGATTAAGGATTAAAATGCACTATTATTAAATTGCATGGCAATAATATATAGAGGACTATAATGCATGAGAATTAAATTACAAGACAAGAAATATAAACACTGGGACTAGAATGAAACAAATGCAACATATATGCACATAAATATAAATGACAATAAATAAAGGTGCTGAAAATTAAATAAACACAAAACAGGTGACTGAATTAAACTAAAATAGAAAATAAAAGCTAAAAATATAAATAAAAGGATGATATTGAAAACGCAGAAAAACCAGCAGGACTAAAGGCGGAATTATCCCATATTCATCACGAAAACGGTAGAGAAGTTAGGGGATCATCCTGGTAATTAACCCCTTTTCACAACACGCGGATCCTCCCCTCGGGTCGGGTCACCGCGCGGGTTGGAGTGCCAATACGGCGTCATTTTGTGCAAGAGCTGGCTTGAACAGATTAAAACAAGGATTTTTTAATTGAAACCTTAACCCTTTCCTCTCATCTCTTTCACTCGACGGTGCCGCTCAAGCTTCCAGATGGCCGATCATCGGCCAACGACCTCACTGCAGCATACGACAGCTCTCCGTTGTTAAGGTTCGAACCTTTTCCCTTTTTTGTTATTCGAGGATTTAAACTAAAAAAAGGTTTCGTTTTTCAAAATAATAAAAAACCTTTTTGAATGGATGTTGTTTTTTTGTTTTTGATTCGAACAATAATGGACATGCAAGAAAGAAAAACAAGCTTTTATTGATTCTAAAATCTTGCGATTTTCTTTTGATTTCGAAAAAAACTTTTTACAACCCTTTTTTGAACCTGATCCCCCCTTGTTACAAGATTTGATTTCGGTTTTATAAACCATTCTAACATACTAACCCCTCATTTTTTATTTGTTGCTGCAGAGATCCAGATCTCACGTCGAATTTTGGGGTTTTGGTGAAGACATGGTATGGGTTGGTGGTAGATTAAGGTATGGGGTTGGCAGAGGGTTAGGTTTAGGTTATTTTTAATTTTGGGTTTAATTTAGGGATGGTAGATTTAGGGATTCTAGTTAATTTTGGGGACTGAATTTAGGGTTTTTAGGTGGCCGACGGCGGGAGGCTTGGTCGGCGGCACCAGGAAGCGGCGGCGGCTTAGTGATTAGGGTTAGGGTTATTTTTTTTAGGGTTTTTGGTTAATGGGTCAGGTCATGGGCTTGGATTTGGGTCGGGTTTGGTTTAGTTTAGGGCCCAAAATGGGTTATTACACTAATCTCTATCACCAAATCTTTAACAACTTCACTTTTTTAATGAAAATACACAGACTTGCTAAGAATTTAAGAAATTTGTTAAATAATAAAAATCCAATAACTTAAGAAGTTTAATTTTTAATTTATCTTAAAATAAAGGAAAACAATGAAGTCATTCAAAAAAATATATAAAATTATTAAGAAAACTATAAAACAATACGAAAACCTTAACTTTTGTAAAAAATTATTGGTAGCAATAACTGAAACCGAAGGTTTTCATAAATAATTTTAAATAGATTTCAATAAATTTAATTTTAATGTAGATACTAATTATAGATCTAACATTAAAGAAAATTATAAATATATTTACATATATAAATTTATGTACTAGATTAATTAATGATTTTAAAAGAAGTATTCTAGTGTTAACGAGGGTATACATGTGATTTGGAGAAGGAAATGACTAAATTGATTTCTTTTTTAAGTATTAAGGGTTAGATTTATTGAATTATTTTGAATTGGATTAAATTGGTAGAATATATAAGTTTTGAGGACTAAAACTATCATTATATCAATCTTGTTAGATGTCCGTTTGTATTTTAATAGAGGAGTGATCCGAGCGTAACTAAAACTTTAATTGAGTGACTTAATTGTAACTTTTAATAACTGAATGACCTAATTATAACTTTATTAATAATTAAGTGACCTTTAGTATATTTATCCAATGTTTTTTATAGTAGGTCTAAGTGACCTACCTTGTCCTGTGGTACATACGCCCCTGCGTATCCTTATAAATGTATCTACGTATATTTTGTGATTGGTATTTTATTTATTGTTTGAGTGGCCTGGTTAGGGATGGGAAGAAGGAGAAGGGCTTGGGAAAGATAAACAAGGGATCAAAGGTCACGTTAGAGTTAAAAACAAGCAGGATACTACTGGTTCGTTTCTAATCCTTTTGTTTTCTTTTTTTATAATGATCATTTTCTGGATCTGTTTGTCTGTATGTTTAGTTGGGTGATTTTGTTTATTTACTTATAGAAGTTGAAGTACTTTCTGGAGAACTAGAATAGGAGGAAATGATGGGAAAAAAACTTCTAAAATCTGATTTTTATTGATAATTGAGCATCATGGAACAGGTATTGGATTAGATAAGCCCAATCCGTGGGCGTTCGATACTGCTCAGTTCGATAGTATTCTCAAAGGATTGAAAGTGGTGCGAATTTCAATCTTAATTTTACCGATTTTGATTGTCTTCTAAAATCTGATTCGATTCATAAGCTCGTTGTCTTTTCCTTCTTTGTTTTTTCTGCAGAAGCAAGCAGTGCAGACCAACGATGACGGTATGGTTGATGCCAAATAAAAGTTTCATCTCATATTTATACTTGGGTAGAATGATATTGATTGAGAAGTAATTTAATTTTACTCAACAGCTGAAAAGAATGAAAATCAAGTAGAAACCAAGACTGATGTGCCAAATGGTGCTGAAGAACAAGTTGTTAAGGATACCCGATCCCAGGGAAGGTTGGTGTATTAATTGCATGTGTTTTTAGTTGTAAGAGATTATTGCTGGTTGTATTTAATGCTTGATGTTATTTGTCCTTTTTTCTACTTTGTTTGGTTCTTAGATATAAGAAAAGAGAGAGAGGGAAGCTTGTGCATGCATATTCTTCGAAGGATCTTGAAGGAATTCTTGTAAGTTCTAAAACTTCATTATGTCTTATTGCCTTTGTCTTCTCCAAAGTTTTTACTTGTTTGAAAGATTGGCAACGGTGTCCTTTTTATACATTACTTTAGTATGCGATATTTGTTGTTGTCTTTCAAGATGCAAAATAATTATATCAGAACAAAATGTCTTCAAATATGTGGCTCGACATGTGTTCAATTGTCAATTATTATTCAAACTTGATTTGTTAATTACGTCCAACTTAATCTCAACAAGGTTTTCCTGGTTAGAATGCATGAGAGCTCAAGGAAAAAATAAACTGCGAATATTTTCAATTTACGAAGTATGGTTGTGAGTTGAATTGTCAGTATTCTTGTATAATCCTTGATCAATCTGTTCTTTGTTTCATATTAGCACGAGAGACGGATGCTCTGCTACCCTCACCATTTAGCCATTCACCTTTTCAAACAAATTTAGATATCTTTGCATGAGTTAAAAAGTCGGCCACACAAAGCATTGTAGTAGAAACATAGTAATTCAATAACAAACAGGTCTTATGTTTTGGTCAAATGCTGAAGGATCTTACATCATGTGAAAATTGAAATATTCATTAAAGCAATTTTCTATTTCGTTTGCTAGAATTATCAATTCATATTTTTAGATAGTTCTTTTACCTTGGAATTCGTATTTGATTAGATGCAACTTTGTTGAGATATTATTTCGATATAACAAAGTAAAATTATTTTTATAAAGTGTTTTTAACTTGCATACATGCTTAATTACTCAAAACAGTAGAAAACGTACAGTTGTACCGATACAGGCCTTGCCTATACCGATAGGGGCCTTGCTTGTACCGATACAAGCTCGCTTCCATAATTCCAAAGAGGAATTTTGGTACCGATACGCTACGCAGCGTACCGATACCCTTAGTTCTGTACCGATACGGAAGTATCGCGTACCGTTATGCTCAAAGGTCTATAACGGCTAGTTTTCTAATTTAAATGCAGGTTCCGATATGGACATCATGCGTACCGGTACCCACTGCCCAAAACTGCCTCCAACGGCTGAAAAATGTCCTCAATGGCTCTAAATTATCTCTAACGGCTAGTAACTGCCACAAACTCATTCCAATCAATAAAAGGAAGGCTGAAACACTTGAAGATGGAGAGATAACACATCCAAGCTTCATGATCAAGAGAAATTGTCTTAAAATCTTATTTCTTTATTTCTCTTGTAAATAGTGTTTTATTTGTTTTATTCTTTACACTCTTGTGAGCTTCAATCTTGTAAACACCCACCTTGTGATGTTTATTTGTTTACATCTTTTACCTTATGAAAGGGATAGGTTCTAATTTAGCCTAAATAAAAACTAGAGTGGTTCTATCTTAGCCATTGAAAAGATAGAGTTGTAAGTGTTGCCTCTTGATCCTGGGAAAAAGGGAAGAATTCAATAGTGAATTGAAAAATCCTTAGTGGTGTGCTAAGGTAGTGGATATAGACTCGGTTGGGTAGTCAAACCACTCTAAATCACCCTGCAAATTGTCCATTAATTTTTGGTTTAGCCAATTCATTCGAGAAACAACCTTCAACCCTCTTAACGGTTATTTGGGAAATCTATTCGAGCATACTACAAGCCTTTTAATTGATATCAGAGCCTCGTCTCCATCGAAGGACTAACATTCGAGAGTAAAGATCATTTGCTTGAAGTTCACCGTTAAAGAAAATGGCAAGATTTGAAGAAGGCCGCTCTATCTCGTGTCCTCTGCTCTTCAAAGGAGAAGCATACTTTCAATGGTGCAACATCATGAAGTATTTCATCAAATCTCTTGATTTTTAGGTTTGGGATATCGTTGAAGATGGTTACTTGGAAGCTTCGAAGAAGAAGCAAAGGAGTAACATGAATGCCAAGCTAAAATGCAAAGGCGATGCACATTCTTCTTTGCGCCCTAAATGAAGAGATTTTCAAGGTCCCCCTATCTAAAAGTGCCAAAGAAATTTGGGAGAAGCTTGAGAAATTTTATGGGAAAGAAAAGAAGAAAGATGGAGTCCTTGTGCTAACCTCCTCTCAATTCCTAAGGTGGATGGTATTTTGGCTCTCAACGAGCCTAAGGTATCTTCTAACTCTAGTAATCCCAATTCGTATTCATTTGATGAGATACAAAATGCATTCGATGAATTATTTTTGTAATTTGAGACTATGAATTCCAAATTTAAGAAAATGATTTCTAAACTTGAATTTGAAAATGACTTTCTTTCGAAAATAAAGTTGGATTTTGAAAACCAAAATGAAATTTTAAAAAATGATTTAGAATTTTCAAAAACAAGCAATGGAGTTTTAGAAAAAGAAAATCTTAATTTGAAAATTAAGCTTGAAAGCTTAACAAAAGAAAAAAATTATTTTTAATAATTCATCTTGTCACATAATGACAAAATGCTCACATTGTCATTATTATGTTCATTTTTTACATACTTGTCCTATAAAGAAAAGAAAAACTTATAGGATTAGACAAGTACGAGTTCCTAAGGGAACTAGAGACATTGAAATTAATGTAAATGGATTCAAAGCAATTTTGATACTAAAATCCAAATGTCTCTTGTAGGTGTGTTGGAGCAATGGAAAGAAATGCAAGACATAAAAATGCTCTAGTCACACAAGTGATGAAAATTGGTAATCTCTAAGTTTAATGCTTTTAATTTTATATTTTGGGTTATCTATTTTTGATTGATTAATTTTCATGCATTTATGTGTCTTTATTTTAATATCTAAATAAGCATTACATTATTTGAGTACTTTATGCATATTTGTTCTTAAATTGTATCAATTATTTTTTTGCATAAAGTTTTTAAAGTCTTGGATAAATTGAATTTCATATGCTCTTAATTTGATTTTATCTTGAAATTCAATGTCTTTTAAGTGTCAAGCATTTGAGCTAAATTTATTAAAATGAAATGCTTTGATTGAGGGGAGTTTTGATTTTAAAAGGAAAATATCCTTTCTCCATTGTTTTAAACTTGTGAGATTTTAAACTTGGTTTGAACTATTTTTGACATAACAAAAATGAGAGAGATAGGTTTGAAAATTTTAATTTCAAAAAGAAAAAGGGGATAGTCTTAAATATTTTTCACAAATATTGTTTTTTTTTCTAAAATTATTTTTCTAAGGGCGAGTAATCTCAAAAATATTTTTTTAAATGTTTTGTTATATCAAAAATGACAAATTATTAAAATATTATTTCGATATAACAAAGTAAAATTGTTTTGTAAAGTGTTTTTAACTTGCAAACATGTTTAATTTACTCAAAATAGTAAAAAACGTACAGTCGTACTGATACGGGCTTTGCCTGTACCGATACGGGCTTGCTTCCAGAATTCCAAAGAGGAATTCTGATACCGATATGCTATGCAGCGTACTGATACCCCTAGTTTCGTACCGAAACAGAAGTATCGCGTACTGGTACGCCCAACGGCCTGCAACTGCTAGTTTTTTTATTTAAATGCATGTACTGATAAGGACATCATGCATACCGATACCCACTGCTCAGAACTGCCTCCAACGGCTAGAAAATGTCCCCAACGGCTTCAATTTATGTTTAACGCTAGTAACGACCACAAACTCATTCCAATCAATAAAAGGAAGGCTGAAACACTTGAAGATAGAGAGAGAACACATCCAAGCTTCATGATCAAGAGAAATTGTCTTTAAATTGTCTTTAAATTTTATTTCTTTATTTCTCTTGTAAATAGTGTTTAAAAGTGTATTTTATTTGTTTTATTCTTTACACTCTTGTGAGCTTCAATCTTCTAAACACCCACTTTGTGAGGTTTATTTGTTTACATCTTTTACCTTGTAAAAGAGAGAGGTTCTAGTTTAGCCTAAGTAAAAACTAGAGTGGTTCTATCTTAGCCATTGAAAAGATAGGATTGTAAGGGTTATCTCTTGATCCCGGGAAAAAGGAATAATTTAATAGTGAATTGGAAAATCCTTAGTGGTGTGCTAAGATAGTGGATGTAGACTCGGTTGGGTAGTCAAACCACTCTAAATCATCGTGCAAAATGCTCATTAATTTTCAATTTAGCCAATTCATTCGAGAAACAACTTTCAACCCCTTGACAGTTATTTGGGAGATCGATTCGAGCGTACTACAAGTCTTTCAAACTTTTAACATTTACTAGTAGTTTAGGTTTAAACAATCACTTTATTTACCCTTGCATGTTTTGCAATAGGCCAAAAAGGTTGAGGAGCCATCGCCTGTAAATCCTGATGTTGGTGAAGTGGAGATCATAGAGCCAACTGAGACTGATGAGTTTTCTGCTGAAGGTAATACAAGTAACACGATGAAAGGAATTTATACTCTAGTCCATATTGAAAGCTTGAGTAAATTGTTACAGTAAGTTGTCATTTTCCTTTATATTATTTTGTTCAGAAAATCTGTTAATATTTTTAGTCTTTGCAGTAATATTGAAGGTGGAAAGCCATAATTTTTTCCTCAAGTGTATATTATCTTGTACCTGAAAATCTTGTCTTTTCTTGGAAAAGAATATTCATTACCTCTCTTCTCTTGTTTTCTTTTTGCTGGCCGTATTTGTCTGCTGTTGATTGTTTCTGAGAAATTTAGCTGTCATAGGAAACAAAGTTGAGAGTGTTTCTCCGGATTGGTGGGGCTATAAATATGGATTTGTTTCTGGACGTTTTCTGGGAGAATCTACAAGAAAGAAATCATTAAAAACCGGAGAGCTAAAACATTCAGCTGAGAGAACCGTATTTTTTGAAGATGACCAAGAGAATCTCTACAAACTTGTGCAAGTATGTCTCTTTGCCATTTTTTCTGGTTATGAAAACTGTCCTACTGTTATTTGTATGATGAAGAAAAAAATTATAATTGCCTTTCCAATTTAACATTCCATCCGAAGATGAAATTTTAAAGGTCTTGTAAACAAGTGGTGTTTTAATTGATTATTCTACATGCTTTAATGTTGTGTGAATCTAGTAGTATATTGGAGATTGGGAGATTAAAGGAATGATGTGTTTCATTTCAAAATTTAAGGATAAAGCCACAACTGGAAAACAAGGTCTGGGTATCAAGGATCGACCAAAGAAAATAGCTGGAGTTCACTTTCAGGGGAAAAAGACATCATTTAGCGATGGTGATGGTGATGGTGATGGTGAGGATTCTGATGGTGTTGGTCCACCACCAAAACGAATGTGCGGCAATTCATTAGAAACAGAGAAAGCTGATGAACCAAAACTAAAGTTGAGCTGTGTAAACGGCTTCTTCGTCAGGTACTTTATCCAAAATGCAACCTGCGTTAAATCGCGTTGCAAGTTTTTCTCTAATTAGTAGTTATCTTCCTACATCAGGTACCTGGAGATTCATTAAAACTAAAACAAATGAAAGTTCTTATTGATGAGCAATCATCTTCAGTTTTTTTCCAACTTTTCTTCCTAGAAAGATGCTATTGCCTACTTGAAGCGAAAGGTGTTCTCTTCTCTCCTTAGAGCAGTTGTTTCTGATTTTATGAATGTTTTGTCAACTTTCTTTGAATTTGCCAGAAGAACATGGTCCATATCTTCATTGTGTCCGGGTTCGGAATATTGACATTTCTTGCTTTTTTGTCCACAGCTCGAAGGCAGCAGCAAGTTTTCCGTGGAGGGAAAGCAAGTGGGTCTAACGTTTAGAGGCGGCTAAAAATAACAACTGATACGATTTTGATATTCTTTTGGCGTCCACTACAAGCTGAGACTGAATTATCAGTGTCATTTTTTTAAAATTATGTTGATGCCATTTTTGTAGGTAATAGGCTTGTGTAGAAACAGATTCATCTAGATTGAAGTTAAGCTGAGACTGATTTTCTATTTTTGATTTGTACTATTGGTTACGCAGTGAAAAAAAATAATATTTAGAATCTGCAATTTGCAATAGATAAAAGTGCCAAATTTGGGAGAAGAAATCAGAAATGTATAGGCATTCAATTCAAGTTCGTGTTTACAAAGAAGCTTACAAATATTGCGTCGGCAAATTATGGTTAAAATTCTAAATCAATCTTTTCTGAAAAAAAAAACTCTTTTTTCAATTGTATTTTTTAAAAAATAATAATAGATTTTTAAGGGTGATAGATGCTCTAATTTTTTTTTAAATTAATTAACCCAATGTAGCTTTTTTATCCAATGTTTTTTATACTGAAATTGATTATTATTGTACTATAATACAGGGGTTTAATTGATTTTATTTAGAAAATAAAAATTATAATTACAAAAAAAATTCCCTAAAATCAAAAGAATTTCCCTCTACTCAAGGAAACGATTTTAATATCAAAAGAAAATTTGTTGATAGTTTTTTTTTCAAGATACTACTGTTTAGAAGTATCGAGTTAGATGTCCATTATTTGGTCCGATGAAAAAAAATTCTCTATAAACAAAAAAAATACTAGTAAGCTATAAAATAAACTTGTCTTGTTTATTTTCTTTATTGTTACTTTGACAGTCAAAGAAATTAAATAATTTAAAATTTAAATCTAAATATTCTTTTTATTAATAATTCCATGCCAATGGAATAGGTAAATAATGTAGTTTTTTTAGTAAAGTCAAGTACTATAGCTTATAGGTTTGTTGTATGCTAGTTATTTGAATTTTACCTCTTGAAGTTATTTTATTTTTTTTCAATTTATTTCTTTTTAAAAAATAGAATCTTTATGTTTAGAAATAAGAACGTTTCTTAATTTTTTATTTTCTCACTTAAATTTCAGAAAAATAGTTTAGTTAAAAAAAAAGAAATGCAATTTTATGTGATCAGAGTTTGTATCATATTAATTGAAAGGCTTAAACGAAAAATAGGTGCCTAAAGTATGTTTTTTGAACTTTAGGTGCCTAAAGTTTCAAAAGTTATAATTTTAGGTGCCTGACCATTAATGTGTGTTAACATTTTTTTTAACCAATCAATGCTTGACATGTGACATATTTAATTTATTTTTTAATTTTTTAAAGAAAAATACCCAAAATTTTCTATTTTTCAAAAAATCCTAAAATTTTGAAAATTTTACGAAATAGTCCCCAAATCCTTAAAATTAACCAAACCCCTAAATCGCCGCCCATTCTGCCGCCGATCGCCACCCCTGAGCACACCGATTTGGTCTCCGAACCAACGCGGTCATTTCCCCCAACACGGCGTCGCCGAAAACGGCGAACGGTGTGCAGCCAAACGTCGAACACGAAATCGACGTTCGGCTGGCATGCCATTCGTCATTTTCGGCAATGCCGTGTTGGGGGAAATGACCGCCTTGGTCCGGCGACCAAATCGGTATGCTCAGGGGCGGCGATCGGCAGCGGAATTGGCGGTGATTTGGGGGTTTGTGTTTGGGTAATTTTAGGGATTTGGGGACTATTTTGTAAAATTTCGGGGTTTTTTGGAAAACTGAAACTTTTTTATTTTTTAATTTTGAAAAAAATAAATTAAATATGCCACATGTCAAGCATTGATTGGTTAAAAAAATCCATTAACGGCCAGACACCTAAAATTATAACTTTTGAAACTTTGGGCACCTATTTTTACAAAAAAAATACTTTAGGCAGCTAAAGTTTAAAAAAAGGCATACTTTGGGCACCTAATTTTCATTTAAGTCTGTAGCGGTCCTTTTTTCGAGTGTCTTCGCTAAAAAATGAGGTTTTAAGGTGTTTGAGGTCTTTTGGGTATTTAAAAAATGTGTTCTATTGGGGTTTTAGAAAAAACCGTATTATTTTAAAAATGGAGTCGCCACCAGCCACTAAGGTAGGCCAGGCACCATAAAAACCAGAGATTGTAAAAATGTTGGGTTCGGGAGCCAGTTACGGATGGGGAAGGATTAGCATCCCACACCGCCCAAAATTGGTACTTTAATAATTACCGCTTTAATATTAAACTTTTCAGATTATAGTGACGATTAAATTAAAATTTGGTTATAAGCGCGAGTAGATTTTAAAGGCCCTGTTATTCGAGAGTAAACCGAAAAACCACATCACTACGCTTGATACTGGCCACGTTTACGCTCGAATAAAAGGGCACCGCATTGACAATAATATATCAGAAATGCAACTTAAAATATGGCAAACATAAATAAATACAATGCGATAAAAAATATAAATAAATACTAACATAATAAAATACTAATCCAACATAAATAAAATGTTAATATGAAACATACATACATAAATATTAATCTAACACATAAATAAAACGAATCTAACATAAATAAAATACTACTCCAAAACATTCATAAATATTAATCTAACTTAAAAATATAATAATTAAGGTAAAATATTTAATACTTATACCTAAAAAATATCTAGATATATTTAAAGTCAATAGTTTATATATGTTATTATTTTTTAAAAAAAAGGGTGTTTATTTACATTATATATGTAGTGATTAAATAGAATACTATACATATTTTACAAATGTGCGTGAAAACTTATATATATATATATATATATATATGATATATGATATAAAAATATAGAAAATATAAAAAGTTATACATAAAATATGGGTTGTAGAAAAAAAATTAAATATATACATAATAATAAAAAATATATAATCTTAATATATATATAATATATAAAAATAAATTATTTTGTATAGATATAATAATAATAATAATAACAATAATAATAATAATGTTGATGATGATGCATGATTCAAACTAAAATATATAAAACACTATGAAATTTAAGATTAAGGGCTAAAATGCATGAACATTAAACTGCATGGCATGAGATAACATAAAAAAAAAGTCTAAAATGAGACAAATATAAAATACATGGGCTGGAATACAAACAATATGAAATAAAAGTGCTGAAAATTAAATAAATATAAAATAGGTGACTAAATTGAGTAAATAATAAAACAAAGGTACAAAAAATAAAAAAAAAAACAGAAATAAAGGACAAAGAGAGAGGCGGGAGAAAAAAAGAAGGATTGAATGGGTAATTAACCCATGACCATAAATAAGAGCGGGAAAGAACTTGGGGGACTATATCGGTGATTAACCCATTAATAAAAAAACGCGGATCCTCTCTGGGTTACCGAGTCACCGCGCAAACCGGGCCTTAAACGGTGTTGTTTTGTTAACTGGTTTAAAACATAAAGAATTGGTTATTATACCATTCGAAATGGGTTAAAAAAAACTAAAAAACAAAACCCTAATCTAAAAGCTCTCCTCTCATCCTCTTAAGCTTCAACCGACGACGGCCGCTCTTGGCATGGAAAGCTGATCATCAGCATTGAAGCCTCACGGTGAGGAGCGGCGACATCGGCGACGGCAGGTAAGACTCGAATCCTTATCCTTTTTGTTTTGTTTCGAAAATAAAAAGAAAAAGGAAATACCTCAAATTTCCTTTTTATTTCGAAATCACTTCCCCGATTACAGAAAAAAAAATTGAACTGAAATTTCTCCTAAATTTCTCTCTAATTTTCGAACTAAATGCCCCCCCTTTTTTCAGATTTTTGTTCAGTTCTTATAAGCCAAAAATTACAAAGATCTAACTACTCTCTCTTATTATTTTAATGTTGCAGATCTGATGAAGATAGAGAGATCCGAATTTTTGGGATTTAGGGTATGGTGAGTTGGTTAGGTTTATTTAATATATTGTTTTTTGGGTTGATTTATTTTGGGGTTTAATTTAGGGTTTTGGGTGTTCGGGTGGTTGTCGGAGATGTTGGCCGATGATGGTAACAGAAGGCTGCAGTGGCCGTTGAATGAAGATGGGTGGCTGCACAGTTTAGGGTTGTTTAGAAATTGGGGATTTTTATGGTCCGGGTCAGGTCATGGGTCTGAACCGGGTTTTGGTCTCGGGTTTGGGTAACCCGGATGAAATGGGTTATTACAGCTGTCCTTCTTTGCTCGTTGTTGTGTAACGGCAACGAAGCAAAGATTAAGAATGACCCATTTCATACGGTCTGGCTGGTCATCCCCTCTTGCTACATGTCTTCATTCTTCGGTAGATCTTCTTTCTCTTTGACGCGGGTCTTTTTTCTTGACTTGATTGATCTACTTTGTCACTCTCGGGGAAGCAAAATCTTCAAAATAGGGGGTTGTCTGTTGGGGAAGCAAAATGAGTTCAACTTACTTATATGAGTGATGATGAGCTAATACCTAAAGAACATTTGACCCAGCTGCAACACTGACCAAGAGGCGGGGTCTACAAAATTCGATTCAGCTGCAACACCGACGAAGAGGCAAGATCGACGGATGAAAGCTCTGATGTTTGGTCCAACTACAACTCTGACGGAGATGCAGGATCGAAGATTGAAAGCTCATTTTGATTTTTTTTTTTCTTTTTCATTTTTTATTTTTTTCTCTTTTTTCTCTTTTTTCTCTTTTTTCTCTTTTTTCTTTATTTTTCTTTTTTTATATATATTTTCTAGCTACAACATTAATCAAGTAAACTTGAAATTCAGTAAATTTGGATCTAACCCCACCATCAACAGAAGGGTAAGATTGAATAATAACATTTTGGACCCTACTACACCATCAACGGAGGAGTAAGATCGAATGATAGTAACTTGGACCCATCCACACCATCAACGGAGGGAAGAGAACAGATAACAAATTGTATTCCACTACACTATCAACAGAGAAGCAAAACACTAACTGGAACCATACTATACCATCAGTGGAGGAGCATGATCGGATTGCAACTTGGACCCCAGCCACACCATCAACGGAGGGACAAGATCGGATGGTAGTTTGGATTCTACGACGCCATCAACAGAGAAGCATAACACCAACTTGAACCCTACTACACCATCAACGGAGGAGCAGGATTGAATAGCAGCAACTTGGACCTCAGCCACACCATCAAGGGAGGGACAAGATCGGACAAGAATTTGGATTCTACGACGCCATCAACGGAGAAGCAGAACACCAACTCGAACCATACTACACCATCAACGGAGGAGCATGATTGGATTTTAAGAACTTGGACCCCAGCCACACCATCAACGGAGGGACAAGATCGGGTGATAATTTGGATTCTACCATGCCATCAACGGAGAAGCAGAACACCAACTTGAACCCTACTACACCATCAATAGAGGAGCAGGAATGAATAGCAGCAACTTGGACCTCAGCCACACCATCAACAGAGGGACACGATTGAACAATAGTTTGGATTCTACCTCACCATCAACGAAGAAGCAGAACATCAACTGAAACCCTACTATACCATCAATGGAAGAGTAGAATCGGCGAATGATAACAACTTGATTTTTTTTTCTTTTTGATTTTTTTGATTTTTTTATATTCTTTTTTGACTTCTCTTTTTTTAGCTTTTTCTAATTTCTTTATTCATTTTCAATTCTTTTTTTAACCTACAACTATAAGGAGGATACAAAATCCGAAGAAAACATTGGTCTAGTTGTACCATCAACGGAGAAACGATACCTTGACAAAAATTTGATATGTTGCACCATCAATGAAGAAATGAGATCTTCAAAATTTGTTCTGGTACACCATCAACGACGAAGCGAGATCTGGAAGAAAGGTTTGGATCTGTTGCACCATCAACGGAGAAATGAGATCTTCAAAATTTGATCTGGTACATCATCAACGGCAAAACGAGATCTGGAAGAAATGTTTGGATCTGTTGCACCATCAACGAAGAAATGAGATCTTCAAAATATTTAAACTGCTGCACCATCAACGGTAAAGCAAAATCCAGAAATATTGGTCTATCACCAATGACGAAGGTAAGATCCGGAAAAGTTACTTCTGCTGCTCTACTGGCGGAGAGGTGTGACCTGAAAATGGAAAAAACATTAGTCAGTAAATGTTCAAAAATTTTGTTGCTGGTGTCATTTATTTATATGTTTTAGCATCTTTTTGTGTTTGGCCTCCTCCAAGACTAAGCTTGGCCGTCGTGATTGCCCCTATGTTGAGGATGTTTAATCTCTTTCGGGGACCTATTTATATATACAAACAAAAATGCATGAATGCATATAATTTTATGCCTAAATGTATGTCTCTATCCTAAATGCATGGTGATTTTGGTGTATTCATTTAATCTAAATGTATGACGTATGCAAAAATGATTCAATGCGAGATGAATGCAACTAAATGCATGAATGTGACATGATTTTCTTTTCTGGCCCTAAAAGGGATGCCCTTGACTTCTCCTTTTGGTCTGTCGGGATCTTGGTTTTTTTCATGCGGAGGTGCCCCGACTTTGTCCTCGGGTTCAATCACCTTTCTTTGAATTAGCTTTCATTTGGGAGCATACCCCAAAATTTTTGTTCGTTTTATGCCATAAATCGAGAATATTCTTGTAGCAAATTTGAAACCCTGTAGCACATTTTGTTTCCCCCTAAGTTGGGTTCATAAGTTGGTTCATGGCAGCTCATCAATTTTTTGGATCAGGTGAAGTTTTGCAGACTGTGGTCGATGTAGACATTTCAGGGATACAAAAGTTTGACTCGGCAACGAAGACTAGACTTTGGCAAAAAATGCCCCTGACTGGGGCCTTGTCAGAGGCACACTGTTTGTAAAAGATGTGGAGGGTACTTGTGGACATGCCCCAAGATCAGGCTCTTGTAAAAGGTTCTGTAGGGTGCTAGGTCGACCAACTTCGTTGTATCTAATGGGGTAACTCAGGGACCGACTTTAAAATTTTCAAAATGTATGGATGTAAATGCAAAATGCATGTCTTAGATGTGAAAGTACTGATTCAAAAATGGTTCTCGTGGCTCAACTTCCGAACTCACGAGATTCATTTGCAACTTTGAATATTGCCTTGATATCTAGAGTGCTAGATTTTCTCCCGATGATAATTTTTCAAATTGAGAACCAGTCGTGAATCAGCATTTCATGCTAGTAGAATGCAAAAATTAAAATGTTATGATATGTCATATAGTTAATGCAAAGATGAATAGATTTAATTATGATGTGATCACAAAAAAATGGGCCAGTTTGGAATTAAAATAATTAGATGAATAAATTAAATAGCAAATAAGGTAAAAATAAAAGATTTCTGATCGGGTAAACCACTTGAACCCACACCTTTATGTCATGCAATGCTAATGCAACAAAAATATGTGTAAAGTAAAAATAAAATAAAACAAAAAGGAAATGAGTTAGTACCGAATAAATTCAATAAAAAATGAAGTAGATAAGGCAACAAGCAAAGCAATCCTATTTATCCTATTTAAACACCTAAGTCATCCGCATGGCTCTAAAAGGGTGGGCTTTCTATATTCTCTACATGCAGTTTTGGTGCTAAGAGGTACCCGAATTGTCCTTGCTGTCCTCTACTAAGAGTAGCAAGGCCATCGGTCATCACCCATTATAGGCTCCTTTCAACCGGGTTCAACTCATGGGGACCCATTCGCTTATACCCATACAAAGGAACAATATCCTTACGAAAGCATAAGGTACTCAAGCCCCGAAGGTACTTGCTAGGCCCATACGGAGGAACGATATCCACACGAAAGCACTAGCATTTTCCCCTACTTAAAAGGACGGGTTTATATGCCAAATTTTAAATGCGTTAAAATAAACGGGCAGTTATAACCAATGTTAATTTAATAGTCACTTTAATCCAGAATTTCCAATATTAGTAAAGCAATAATTATTTAAAGAGCTCGACTCTCTTTTATTTTTGAAAACAAAAAAAAGTGTCCCCAACGAAGTCACCATCTGTAGCGATCATTTTTTTAGTGTCTTCACTAAAAAACGAGGTTTTAAAGTGTTTGGGGTCTTTTGGGTATTTGAAAAATGTTTTCCATTGGGGTTTTAGAAAAAAATCGTATTATTTTAAAGATGGAGTCGCCACTGGCCACTAAGGTAGGCTGGGCACCATAAAAACCAGAGATTTTAAAAATGTCAGGTTCGGGATTCGGTTACGGATGGGGAAGGATTAGCATCCCCAACACCGCCCAAAATTGGTACTTTAATAATTACCTCTTTAATATTAAACTTTCCGGATTAAAGTGACGATTAAATTAAAATTTGGTTATAAGCGCGAGTAGATTTTAAAGGCCTGTTATTTGAGAGTAAACCGAAAACCACCATCACTACGCTTGATATCGCCACGTTTACGCTCGAATAAAAGGGCACCGCATTGACAATAATATATCCAAATGCAACTTAAAATATGACAAACATAAATAAATACAATGCGACAAAAAATATAAATAAATACTAACATAATAAAATACTAATCTAACATAAATAAAATGTTAATATGAAACATACATACATAAATATTAATCTAACACATAAATAAAAACGAATCTAACATAAATAAAATACTACTCCAAAACATTCATAAATATTAATTTAACTTAAAAATATAATAATTAAAGTAAAATATTTAATACTTATACCTAAAAAATATCTAGATATATTTAAAGTTAATAGTTTATATATTTTATTATTATTTTTAAAAAAGGGTATTTATTTACATTATATATGTAGTGATTAAATAGAATATTATACATATTTTACAAAAATGTGAAAACTTATATATAAATATATATATATATGATATGATATAAAAATATAGAAAATATAAAAAGTTATACATAAAAATGGGTTGTAGAAAAAAATTAAATATATACATAATAATAAAAATATATAATCTTAATATATATATAATATATAAAAATAAATTATTTTATAGATATAGATAATAATAATAATA
Source organism: Hibiscus mutabilis (assembly GCA_019671005.1). Lineage (NCBI taxonomy): Eukaryota > Viridiplantae > Streptophyta > Magnoliopsida > Malvales > Malvaceae > Hibiscus > Hibiscus mutabilis. The sequence goes on along the minus strand of CM033741.1, from coordinate 24,915,803 downwards.
ATAATAATAATAATAATAATAATGATGATGATGATGATGATGATTCAAACTAAAATATATAAAACACTATGAAATTTAAGATTAAGGGCTAAAATGCATGAACATTAAACTGCATGGCATGAGATAACATAAAAAAAAAGTCTAAAATGAGACAAATATAAAATACATGGGCTGGAATACAAACAATATGAAATAAAAGTGCTGAAAATTAAATAAATATAAAATAGGTGACTAAATTGAGTAAATAATAAAACAAAGGTACAAAAAATAAAAAAAAAAACAGAAATAAAGGACAAAAGAGAGGCGGGAGAAAAAAAAGAAGGATTGAATGGGTAATTAACCCATGACCATAAATAAGAGCGGAAAGAACTTGGGGACTATATCGGTGATTAACCCATTAATAAAAAACGCTGATCCCTCTCAGGTTACCGAGTCACCGCGCAAACCGGGCCTTAAACGGTGTTGTTTTGTTAACTGGTTTAAAACATAAAGAATTGGTTATTATACCATTCGAAATGGGTTAAAAAAAACTAAAAAACAAAACCCTAATCTAAAAGCTCTCCTCTCATCCTCTTAAGCTTCAACCGACGACGGCCGCTCTTGGCATGGAAAGCTGATCATCAGCATTGAAGCCTCACGGTGAGGAGCGGCGACATCGGCGACGGCAGGTAAGACTCGAATCCTTATCCTTTTTGTTTTGTTTCGAAAATAAAAAGAAAAAGGAAATACCTCAAATTTCCTTTTTATTTCGAAATCACTTCCCCGATTACAGAAAAAAAAATTGAACTGAAATTTCTCCTAAATTTCTCTCTAATTTTCGAACTAAATGCCCCCCCTTTTTTCAGATTTTTGTTCAGTTCTTATAAGCCAAAAATTACAAAGATCTAACTACTCTCTCTTATTATTTTAATGTTGCAGATCTGATGAAGATAGAGAGATCCGAATTTTTGGGATTTAGGGTATGGTGAGTTGGTTAGGTTTATTTAATATATTGTTTTTTGGGTTGATTTATTTTGGGGTTTAATTTAGGGTTTTGGGTGTTCGGGTGGTTGTCGGAGATGTTGGCCGATGATGGTAACAGAAGGCTGCAGTGGCCGTTGAATGAAGATGGGTGGCTGCACAGTTTAGGGTTGTTTAGAAATTGGGGATTTTTATGGTCCGGGTCAGGTCATGGGTCTGAACCGGGTTTTGGTCTCGGGTTTGGGTAACCCGGATGAAATGGGTTATTACAATTTGTCCTTCTTTTTGCTCGTTGTTGTGTAACGGCAACGAAGCAAAGATTAAGAATGACCCATTTCATACGGTCTGGCTGGTCATCCCCTCTTGCTACATGTCTTCATTCTTCGGTAGATCTTCTTTCTCTTTGACGCGGGTCTTTTTTCTTGACTTGATTGATCTACTTTGTCACTCTCGGGGAAGCAAAATCTTCAAAATAGGGGGTTGTCTGTTGGGGAAGCAAAATGAGTTCAACTTACTTATATGAGTGATGATGAGCTAATACCTAAAGAACATTTGACCCAGCTGCAACACTGACCAAGAGGCGGGGTCTACAAAATTCGATTCAGCTGCAACACCGACGAAGAGGCAAGATCGACGGATGAAAGCTCTGATGTTTGGTCCAACTACAACTCTGACGGAGATGCAGGATCGAAGATTGAAAGCTCATTTTGATTTTTTTTTTTCTTTTTCATTTTTTATTTTTTTCTCTTTTTTCTCTTTTTTCTCTTTTTTCTCTTTTTTCTTTTTTTTTTTTATATATATTTTCTAGCTACAACATTAATCAAGTAAACTTGAAATTAGTAGAAATTTGGATCTAACCCCACCATCAACAGAAGGGTAAGATTGAATAATAACATTTTGGACCCTACTACACCATCAACGGAGGAGTAAGATCGAATGATAGTAACTTGGACCCATCCACACCATCAACGGAGGGAAGAGAACAGATAACAAATTGTATTCCACTACACTATCAACAGAGAAGCAAAACACTAACTGGAACCATACTATACCATCAGTGGAGGAGCATGATCGGATTGCAACTTGGACCCCAGCCACACCATCAACGGAGGGACAAGATCGGATGGTAGTTTGGATTCTACGACGCCATCAACAGAGAAGCATAACACCAACTTGAACCCTACTACACCATCAACGGAGGAGCAGGATTGAATAGCAGCAACTTGGACCTCAGCCACACCATCAAGGGAGGGACAAGATCGGACAAGAATTTGGATTCTACGACGCCATCAACGGAGAAGCAGAACACCAACTCGAACCATACTACACCATCAACGGAGGAGCATGATTGGATTTTAAGAACTTGGACCCCAGCCACACCATCAACGGAGGGACAAGATCGGGTGATAATTTGGATTCTACCATGCCATCAACGGAGAAGCAGAACACCAACTTGAACCCTACTACACCATCAATAGAGGAGCAGGAATGAATAGCAGCAACTTGGACCTCAGCCACACCATCAACAGAGGGACACGATTGAACAATAGTTTGGATTCTACCTCACCATCAACGAAGAAGCAGAACATCAACTGAAACCCTACTATACCATCAATGGAAGAGTAGAATCGGCGAATGATAACAACTTGATTTTTTTTTCTTTTTGATTTTTTTGATTTTTTTATATTCTTTTTTGACTTCTCTTTTTTTAGCTTTTTCTAATTTCTTTATTCATTTTCAATTCTTTTTTTAACCTACAACTATAAGGAGGATACAAAATCCGAAGAAAACATTGGTCTAGTTGTACCATCAACGGAGAAACGATACCTTGACAAAAATTTGATATGTTGCACCATCAATGAAGAAATGAGATCTTCAAAATTTGTTCGTACACCATCAACGATTTAAGCGAGATCTGGAAGAAAGGTTTGGATCATTGCACCATCAACGGAGAAATGAGATCTTCAAAATTTGATCTGGTACATCATCAACGGCAAAACGAGATCTGGAAGAAATGTTTGGATCTGTTGCACCATCAACGAAGAAATGAGATCTTCAAAATATTTAAACTGCTGCACCATCAACGGTAAAGCAAAATCCGTAAATATTGGTCTATCACCAATGACGAAGGTAAGATCCGGAAAAGTTATCACGCTCTCATGGCGGAGAGGTGTGACCTGAAAATGGAAAAAACATTAGTCAGTAAATGTTCAAAAATTTTGTTGCTGGTGTCATTTATTTATATGTTTTAGCATCTTTTTGTGTTTGGCCTCCTCCAAGACTAAGCTTGGCCGTCGTGATTGCCCCTATGTTGAGGATGTTTAATCTCTTTCGGGGACCTATTTATATATACAAACAAAAATGCATGAATGCATATAATTTTATGCCTAAATGTATGTCTCTATCCTAAATGCATGGTGATTTTGGTGTATTCATTTAATCTAAATGTATGACGTATGCAAAAATGATTCAATGCGAGATGAATGCAACTAAATGCATGAATGTGACATGATTTTCTTTTCTGGCCCTAAAAGGGATGCCCTTGACTTCTCACTGGTCCTGTCAGGATCTTGGTTTTTTTTTCATGCGGAGGTGCCCCGACTTTGTCCTGGGTTCAATCACCTTTCTTTGAATTAGCTTTCATTTGGGAGCATACCCCAAAATTTTGTTCGTTTTATGCCATCGTCTGAGAATATTCTTGTAGCAAATTTGAAACCCTGTAGCACATTTTGTTTCCCCCTAAGTTGGGTTCATAAGTTGGTTCATGGCAGCTCATCAATTTTTTGGATCAGGTGAAGTTTTGCAGACTGTGGTCGATGTAGACATTTCAGGGATACAAAAGTTTGACTCGGCAACGAAGACTAGACTTTGGCAAAAAATGCCCCTGACTGGGGCCTTGTCAGAGGCACACTGTTTGTAAAAGATGTGGAGGGTACTTGTGGACATGCCCCAAGATCAGGCTCTTGTAAAAGGTTCTGTAGGGTGCTAGGTCGACCAACTTCGTTGTATCTAATGGGGTAACTCAGGGACCGACTTTAAAATTTTCAAAATGTATGGATGTAAATGCAAAATGCATGTCTTAGATGTGAAAGTACTGATTCAAAAATGGTTCTCGTGGCTCAACTTCCGAACTCACGAGATTCATTTGCAACTTTGAATATTGCCTTGATATCTAGAGTGCTAGATTTTCTCCCGATGATAATTTTTCAAATTGAGAACCAGTCGTGAATCAGCATTTCATGCTAGTAGAATGCAAAAATTAAAATGTTATGATATGTCATATAGTTAATGCAAAGATGAATAGATTTAATTATGATGTGATCACAAAAAAATGGGCCAGTTTGGAATTAAAATAATTAGATGAATAAATTAAATAGCAAATAAGGTAAAAATAAAAGATTTCTGATCGGGTAAACCACTTGAACCCACACCTTTATGTCATGCAATGCTAATGCAACAAAAATATGTGTAAAGTAAAAATAAAATAAAACAAAAAGGAAATGAGTTAGTACCGAATAAATTCAATAAAAAATGAAGTAGATAAGGCAACAAGCAAAGCAATCCTATTTATCCTATTTAAACACCTAAGTCATCCGCATGGCTCTAAAAGGGTGGGCTTTCTATATTCTCTACATGCAGTTTTGGTGCTAAGAGGTACCCGAATTGTCCTTGCTGTCCTCTACTAAGAGTAGCAAGGCCATCGGTCATCACCCATTATAGGCTCCTTTCAACCGGGTTCAACTCATGGGGACCCATTCGCTTATACCCATACAAAGGAACAATATCCTTACTTAAAGCATAAGGTACTCAAGCCCGAAGGTACTTGCTAGGCCCATACGGAGGAACGATATCCACACGAAAGCACTAGCATTTTCCCCTACTTAAAAGGACGGGTTTATATGCCAAATTTTAAATGCGTTAAAATAAACGGGCAGTTATAACCAATGTTAATTTAATAGTCACTTTAATCCAGAATTTCCAATATTAGTAAAGCAATAATTATTTAAAGAGCTCGACTCTCTTTTATTTTTGAAAACAAAAAAAAGTGTCCCCAACGAAGTCACCATCTGTAGCGATCATTTTTTTAGTGTCTTCACTAAAAAACGAGGTTTTAAAGTGTTTGGGGTCTTTTGGGTATTTGAAAAATGTTTTCCATTGGGGTTTTAGAAAAAAATCGTATTATTTTAAAGATGGAGTCGCCACTGGCCACTAAGGTAGGCTGGGCACCATAAAAACCAGAGATTTTAAAAATGTCAGGTTCGGGATTCGGTTACGGATGGGGAAGGATTAGCATCCCCAACACCGCCCAAAATTGGTACTTTAATAATTACCTCTTTAATATTAAACTTTCCGGATTAAAGTGACGATTAAATTAAAATTTGGTTATAAGCGCGAGTAGATTTTAAAGGCCCTGTTATTTGAGAGTAAACCGAAAGACCACCATCACTTCGCTTGATACTGGCCACGTTTACGCTCGAATAAAAGGGCACCGCAATGACAATAATATATCCGAAATGCAACTTAAAACATGACAAACATAAATAAATACAATGCGACAAAAAATATAAATAAATACTAACATAATAAAATACTAATCTAACATAAATAAAATGCTAATCTGAAACATACATACATAAATATTAATCTAACACATAAATAAAAACGAATCTAACATAAATAAAATACTACTCCAAAACATTCATAAATATTAATTTAACTTAAAAATATAATAATTAAAGTAAAATATTTAATACTTATACCTAAAAAGTATCTAGATATATTTAAAGTTAATAGTTTATATATTTTATTATTATTTTTAAAAAGGGTATTTATTTACATTATATATGTAGTGATTAAATAGAATATTATACATATTTTACAAATGTGCGTAAAAACTTATATATATATGATATAAAAATATAGAAAATATAAAAAGTTATACATAAAAATGGGTTGTAGAAAAAAATTATATATATACATAATAATAAAAATCTATAATCTTAATATATATATATAATATATAAAAATAAATTATTTGTATAGATATAATAATAATAATAATAATAATAATAATAATAATAATAATAATAATGATGATGATGATGATGATGATGATGATGCATGATTCAAACTAAAATATATAAAACACTATGAAATTTAAGATTAAGGGCTAAAATGCGTGAACATTAAACTGCATGGCATGAGATAACATAAAAAAAAGAGTCTAAAATGAGACAAATATAAAATACATGGGCTGGAATACAAACAATATTAAATAAAAGTGTTGAAAATTAAATAAATATAAAATAGGTGACTAAATTGAGTAAATAATAAAACAAAGGTACGGAAAAATAAAAAAAACATAAATAAAGGACAAAGGGAGAGGCGGGAGAAAAAAGAAGGATTGAATGGGTAATTAACCTATGACCATAAACAAGAGCGAGAAAGAACTTGGGGGACTATATATGTGATTAACCCATTAATAAAAAAACGCTGATCCTCCTCGAGTTACCGGGTCACCGTGCAAACCGGGCCTTAAACGGTGCCGTTTTGTTAACTGGTTTAAAACATATAGAATGGGTTATTATACCATTCGAAACGGGTTAAAAAAACTAAAAAACAAAACCCTAATCTAAAAGCTCTCCTCTCATCCTCTCAAGCTTCAACCGACGGCGGCCGCTCTTGGCCTGGAAAGCCAATCATCGGCGTTGAAGCCTAACGGCGAGGAGCGACGACATCGGCGACGGCAGGTAAGACTCGAATCCTTCTCCTTTTTTGTTTTGATTCGAAAATAAAAAAGAAAATACCTTAAATTTCCTTTTTGTTTCGAAATCACTTCCCCGATTACAGAAAAAAATTTGAACTGAAATTTATCCTAAATTTCTCTCTGATTTTCGAACTAAAAGCCCCCTTTCAGATTTTCGTTCAGTTCTTATAAGCCAAAAATTACAAAGATCTAACAACTCTCTCTTATTATTTTAATGCTGCAGATCTGATGAAGACAGAGAGATCCAAATTTTCTAGATTTAGGGTATGGTGAGTTGGTTAGGTTAGGTTTATTTAATATATTGTTTTTTGGGTTGATTTGATTTAGGGGTTGGTTTTGGGGTTTAATTTAGGGTTTTGGGTTGTGGGTGTTCATGTGTTTGCCGAAGATGTTGGCCGGCGGTGGTAACAGAGGGCGCCGGTGGCGGTTGAATGAAGATGGGTGGCTGCACAGTTTATGATTTTTTAGAAATTAGGATTTTTTATGGTCCGGGTCAGGTCATGAGTCTGAACCGGGCTTTGGTCTCGGGTTTGGATAACCCAGATGAAATGGGTTATTACAAAGTCTAATTGAAACATGCTTTATGATTTTCCATGATTAACAAGTAGTATCATGCTAGAGAATACTTTTAATCGTTTTATTTATAGTAATACTTTATTATATAATTTTTTATTTTTTTTTAATTTTAAATAATTCCTATATTTTTACTTTTTTCATAAATATTAAATAATACCTCAATCTTTTTAAAAAACCAATTAAACAATTTTATCACGTTATCATTCACATGCGAATTGTCGCGTTAGCATTATGAATCGTTAGTTAGTACTGTAAAAGTCAAACAAAAATTTCGTTGGCCAAATGAGCGTATTAATTAAATTTCTAGGCTTAAGTGTTTAATTGGGTGCAAAAAATTTTAAAAAGTTTAATCGATTTTTTCTCTAAATGTTCAAGGACTTCGAATACTGTTAAATCTTTTTTTAAAAATTTAAACTATAACGTTTCAATAACGATGAACATTTTTACTGATGTGAGATGACAAATTTACGGGTGCATTTGAAAAACAAGACTACGTTGAGAGCTTTTATTATTATTTTTTTACTTTAATTTATAATTTGATGTTGAATGTCACCTCATTTTATAATATTATTTGTTTATATAAAATAAAGTTATTTAAATGATTAAAAATATAATTAAAATAAAAACTAAAAGAAGTATAAAATCATAAATAAAAAACTCCAAATTATATTCCAAAATTCTTTTGATTTTTGTTTATCTTGAATACAAACTTTTATTTCTAAATAATCACCATTCAACCTATAGTGCACATCACTTCGAAAAGCTCCATAGTCCATTGTCATATTCTTTGCTCGCTCGAACTTTCCCTCTGTCGCGCTTCCCTTTCATCAATGGCCCTCAACCACACAAGGTCATCAGCACCCTCACCTCGTGAAGCCATCCAATGCCCCCACACCCTTCGCTCTGTTCAAAACGCGATATGTCACGTTTCATTTGCAACCATAGTATTATTATTATTATTATTAAATTGTATGATTACGTTATAGATAGATAAGGTATAAATGAATAGTGCGTTTGACGAATCGTTCGTGAACCGTTGGTATAACGTTCATATATTAAGCTAAATAAACGAGTATGAACAATTTTTTTAGGTTCGTTTAATAAACGAACGGACATGAACAAAGATGTGTTCGGTTCGTTTATGTTCACGAACAAGCTCATTTACAGGATGAAAATGTTCGTGGATGTATCTAAATACTACTTTTTGTTGTTCCTAAGGATGTATAAATTCATGTTGAAATGTAAGTTTTATTTTGTTACTTTTGTTTTATTTATTTATTTATTGTTAAATTAGTTAACATTTCTGAACATATAAACGAGCACATTCGTGAACGAATAAATGAACACGTTTACGAACACTTAAACGAAAACGTTCGTGAACACTAAAACTAACACGTTCGTGAACACTAAACAAACGAATACGAACATATTAGAAAATAAATAAACGAACATGAACACAATATTAAAAACTTAAACGAACACGAAACGAACATGAACACCTTTAAAAATAAACGAACGAACACGAACATAGTCTTGTTCGTTCAAGCTCGGTTCATTTACACCCCTAAGATAGAATAATACAAAAGAAATATTTTCATGTGCCTCATTAAAACCCCTCATAATCTTAGTTGGAGGAAAATAATACACATGGAAATATACAGAAAGTTAAAATAAAAATTAAACTAACATAACATAACAACAAAAAAACACCCAACCTAAGTTTTTAGTTCACTTTAATTTTAAAAATTAGAAGAATAGTATATTATATTTCCGAGTAGCTCGCGCTTTTCGAGTCAGGTATCAAGTAGCTCGGCTCGACTCATTAAAAACTCGAATCAAATTTGAGCTCGAATCGAATGTTGACCAAATTTTAACCGAGTCGGGCTTAAGTAGCTCGCGATCTATCTCGTCTCATTAACATCCTAAGTCATCCGTGCATCACTAACCTTATCGCACGCCTCGTTTCCACTCACAGCTCCCACTCTTGACAATGATAATGGTTATGGATTTGAGAAGAAGGGATTTTGGTTGGAGAAGAAGGGAATTGTAGTAATTATTTAATTTCTTTAATATTAAAAATAAAAAAAATAATTAAGGCAATATTTTAATACTAAAATATAAGAAAAATAAAAAGTAATTAAAAGTCAAGTCATATATTATACTTTTAAACTTGTATTTAATTAGCATGTAGCGTGCTCAATACAAGTTAAAACTAATAAATACTAAATCATATTATAGGCACGAGATGGGTCAAACATATTTTATATAAAAACATATTCATAAATAAAATTATTCAATGAATTATCACAAAATAAAGTAATAAAGAATTTTATAAAACGTAGAGACGAAATTAAGAAAAGTGATGAAAATTATCACTTTTTTCCATTATTCCTTTTAAGGATGTCTATACTTGTTAAATAATTTGATGTTTATATTTATTACCCTTCGTATATAAGTTGCTCATGTTGTAAATATATTTATATTTAAATTTGATTTATGTATTTTAAATATGTATCATCTCAAATTTGAATTAATTTCTAATACTCAAATTATGGATAGACGGATGGAAATATTTACTTAGCTTTATCATTCAAATTACCCTTTTTAAAAATTATTTAGGTAAATAATTCACATCCAAGATTATTTAGATAAATACATCCTTTTAGTCCACGTAAGTTAAACTCACATCCTACCAAAAACGAGTTTTAAACTCGTGTTTAACCAAAAGTGAGTTCTGTATAAAATAAACACGATAAATTATTTTTTCTTTCTTACTTACCTACTCAACACAGAACCCGTGTTTACTTAAAAACGAGTTCGAAACTCGCGTTTAGTTAAAAGGAAATTTTGTCCCTCATGGACTGAAAGAAGTATTTATAAAAAAATTAGGGTAAAGTACAGAAATGGTCACTAAATTATCCCGAAAAATACAAAATGGTCACCAAACTTTTAAAAGTTATATAATGAGCATTAAACTTTAGGTTTTGATACAAAATGGTCACTGAGCCGTTAACTATCATTAACTGGGTGATGTGACAATTATAAAAATTTTAATAATAACACATTTAATCCTCCATATTTACACATTCAATCAATTTAGTCCTAATTTAACCCTCATTATTGATGTCTAAATTGATTGAATGTGTAAATAATGAAGATTAAATGTGATATTTACAAATTTTTGTAATTATCACATAACTCAGTTATTGACAATTAACATCTCAGTGACCATTTTGTAACAAAAAATTAAAGTTCAATGTCCATTATATAACTTTTGAAAGTTTGGTGATTATTTTTTTATTTTATGGAATAGTTTAGTGATCATTTGTGTACTTTACCCAAAAATTAACCTATTTACTTAAGAATACATAATATATATTTAATTAAAATTTAAGAATAAATTTAAGATTGATGTACACGTGTGTCCAATCTACACGAGTTTTAGCTATTTTAGTAGATTCCTCCAAAATGCCAGAAGGAAGGTGGCATCTTTTATCAAATTTATTAAAAAATAGTAATATATATCTCCTTGACTCTTTCCTCGCTAAAACTATCAAATTATTATTATTATTTTTAAAAAGGTTAATCTTTGAATATATATATTTAATTATAAAATAAGTGTTCAAATTATACTTTTTATGTTCAGTGCCTATTTTTTTGACAAAGTAAGGGTTTAAAGTTTTATTTTGTAATCATTTTAAGGTCGAACCGTCGTCGTTAAAACAATTTCGCCATCCACTTATTTCTTGACATGTGGTTTGTCTCTAAGTCTCCTTTAATTTTTTTAATTTAAAAATTCGAAATTTTAATTTCTGAAAATAAATCTTAAAACTTCCTAATTTCTCAAAAAAAAGCTTTAAACTTCTAAATTCTCACAAAATAACCCTAAACTCTAAATCCTTTAGACAGACATGATCTAGGCAACGAGGTTCATCGGTTCGATTTAGGTGGCAATACAGGTTCAGGCGAAGATGGCGACGAACCAGTGGGCGACAGTTGGGTGAACAACAGTTGGATGGTGAACGACGACATTTCGTGCAACGACAAGGGGGATCAATCAACGAGCGAGAGTCCGACGATGAAATATGTAGACGACGATGATTGAATTGACGATGACATATGGAATTTGGATTTGGAAATTAGGGTTATAAATTTGATATTTTTGTTGAAAGATAGGGTTAGAGATTTGAGAATTAGGTACTTGGTTTTTTTTTAGAAATTAAAGATTTTAGGTTTTTTTATAAAATAAAAAATTTTATAATTTAAAAAATTAAAAAATTAATAAATAGGTCACATGTCACATTTAAATGGGTGATGCAATTTTTTAACGGTCGTTGACGAATTGACATTAAAATAATTGAACTGTTTCGTTACATATTTTGCCAAAAAAAGTTAGACATATATAACAAAAAAAATAGCTTAAACACTTTTTTATAAATTAATCCCAATATATATTTATATTTATACTATAAATAATAAATATAATTATTTTAAAAAAATTATTCGCCCACAAGTCGGTGGGATGAATTGTAACATAATAAATATGACAAACTTTGAAATTCATTAACTGGTTGAGTGATCAAAGATACTCATATTGTCTCATATTGTGTGAGTTTAAGTCGCAACGTTTACCTTTAGAATGTAATTAGTAAAAAAATATGGAAATGTTTTTATCCATAAATTTTTAGTGAATAAACTTCACTGTGTTTTTATTTTTCACTTAATTATAAATAAATCAATTGGATGAACAAAATTTCAAAATTTGTTTTTGGAAGTAACTGATGTTTAATCATTTAACACCATTTAAAAGTTATGCAAAAGCACATGTTCAAAAAAAATATATGCAAAAGCCCTTGATTTTTTTTGCTGTAAATTTATGCAAAACTCCTTGAAACTCACCTAAAGTCTCACACACAGATTTTTATATTCCCTTTGATTCACCTACTATAATATTTTCTTCCAAATATGCATGGCGGGGTGGCTGAGAAGTTACAGAAAAAATAACATATACTAATTTCACACAAATCAAACTGTGGAGATTATAGATGGAACTAAAATAAGGTCAAGTTTTTTGTGTGAGTTTTATCGATTTTAAGAAAAACCAAAATAAGAAGAAAGAGAATACAATTTGGTGCCACTTACATTGTAAATGATGACCGGCGACGGTTGACCAAGGGGAGTAAGGCTAAAACATTATGTTAATTTCTGAAATAAAAAGATCCAATGCTTTTGGTACTAAAAAGAATAAATTTCGAAAGTTTAATGACCAAAATAAAAATTTTAAAGTTGATTTGTCGGCATAAAAATACACTGAAAGTTGAGTGATTAAAATGGTTGTTTACCAAAACAAAGTATTTGGGAGATTGTTTTACAAAATTTTTAAGGGTAAACTACATGAGTGACCGCCCAACTATGGGGTAAGTTCTATTTAGAGCATTAACCTATTAATTTTTCCAATCATATCACTAAACTATTAAAATGCTATCAACTAAACCACTTGCCGTTAAAACCTAACCAGGAGTGATGTGGCTGTTAAAAAATTGGTATAATTTCAAATTTGATCCCTATTACTTATATATTCTATTAACTTAGTCCTAATATTAATTTAATTTAAAAAATTAATCATGTAATCGAATTATGAAATGTGTCCCCACTTGATTGGTGTTGAAAATTTAAAGAAGAAAATTAGTGTATAGTGGGTGGATCAAACCTAGATCTTTGGCATGTGTAGATACGGTAAAAACCACTAAGACAAGTGCAATTCTTTATTAAGGGTTGACAATGGATTTGAGTGTGAATCGAACCCTGGACACCCATCAAACTAAGTCCTAAGAATGACAACATATTTTAAACTGTATTTAATAAAATTTTAATATAATAATATAAAAGATATTAATAATATATTTTAAACTAAGTATATTTCATCGAACAGTGTCCAGAAATCAAGAGGGTGATACCATTACCATCCATGAACCAGTCTCATCTGAAGAAATGAAAGCTCGTTGAATTATAAGATCCAAATCGGTTAAAACTTGAACCACCTCCTAAAGACTCCCCCTCTTATTAGCACTATCAACCTGCAAAACAATTACGAAAATCCTCAACAAAATTGCTCTCAGAAGAAAATCCAATCTTTCGTTAATCTTGATTAAAGTTGATGTCCTGCTTGTGGCATTATCAAATGAAATTTAAATTATATGGGTATATTATTAGGATATTATATTAATAATTTATTAAATACATTTTAAAATATATATAACATGCTTGTCAACCTTGGATGTGAAATGGACTTAGTCCTACGGTTATATACTATTTTATCTGTTCAAGTGTCCAGGGTTTGATTCTCACTATAATCTATTCATTTAAAAGTAAACATTGTTAACATTGTCCTAGAATTACACTTTGCTTAAGCCCGCCACCTTTGCGTGCTTTTTACATTTTTAACTTTCATTTACTACCTTATGTTGTGTTTATTTTATATTTTATAAATTTATAATTATTTTTACTAAAGATATAATTATATAATTATTAAATTATTTATTAGTTTTAATATTTTATATTTTTTGTCAATTTTTTAGATAAAAAGTATTTATGTATTAATAAAAATATTTTTATCATAATTTAAATTGATATTGTAACATTAAAGAATTTGAATATCATTTAAATATATATTTTTAACTTACAAATTATGTCTAAAATGGTCATTTATCTTTTTAAAAGTACTATTTGACATCAATACCAAACACTTATATTTCAAACCAAAAAAATTCAAAAGCACATCTCAAATGTTTTTTTCACTGCACTTTTCAAAAGTAATACTAAACTGACCCTTAGTGGTTTGTGCATTAAATTTGCACGCCAAAGTCCAGGTTCGATCGGTCATCTACACCCATTATTCTCTTTAAATTTTCAACACCAATGGATTGGGTGGTGACATGTGATTTGATAAAAATTATTAAATAAAATAAATTAAAAATAAAAATAAAATTCTCCAATCGGATGATGATATGTAAGTAACATGAATTAAATGTGTCTCTGTTAGATTTAACGACTAATAACGTAACTGATAGCATTTTAATAGTTTAATAGTCTGATTTGACAAAATTAATAGATTGATGGTCAAAATAAGACTTACCTCGTAGTTGGTGGTCACTAGTGAGCTTTATCCAATTTTTAATTAGGGAATTGCCTGGTGGAAAGGGGTAAAACAGAGCTACGTAATAGGTTGACATAGAGTGATATCATGAGTTGAATGAGTCGCAACTCCAATCCTAATGTTAATAGTAAATTAATTCCGTATAAGATATGATTATGATTGAACAAAATGTACATATATCATAATAATTAATCTTCAAACGTCGGTTGCCAAATGTTTGAAAATCGAGAAAAAAATGTGTTGTAGTTTTGGGACTGTACTCCACGCGGAAAGGAAAATTCTTGCAACTGCTTTCGTTCAACATTTCCCGCTGTCTCTATTCCTTTTTTATCAAAACAGCGAACCCATGATTTTCTCTTAAACGACCCTATCTGCAGCAATAAAACGACCATCTAACTGGCTGTTTGATTACCAGGAAACCCAAATTGGTGTATGAATATTCTGACAAAAGTGACCCAAAAAAGGGAAAAAAAGGAAAATCATCCCCATGGATTAAGTGGTGGCCTTTTTGGTGGTCCAAAGTCCAAACAAAACAAGCCTCCATTATACTATGAGCTTTCCTCCGGCTCAAGCAATAATATTTTTTTAACAACCGATATTTAACTCATTGATTGACTAATTTGGATCGGATACCGCAAAGATCCGTTATGAGGCATTCCTCTCAACCCAATTTATTTCATTCACAATATTAAAATTCGGATATGTGACTTTACTTAAGGATTTAATGCCTTATCCCAATAATATCTTTTATTGTATGAGTCTTGAATACTTTGAATTTGACACCCACAAGGCCACAACACAAGCCATCCCCTCACACTGCTATAAGCTCAAAGCCTACATAGCCTATAACGCATTATCTTTCTACATAGCTGCAAATGGAGAGTGTTGACAGTGTTTGTAATTGCCCTCTGCAAGTTGCAGATAGCTACTGATCATGTATATTCCATCACCAATATATAGTTTCTGATCACCCCTTAGCCATCGTTTTTGGATGATGAAGGTAGAATTCGATCACGATTCATGGAAAGAGAGAATGTTGAAAAGAGGAAAGGCTATGGCTTCGTTGGTACATGAGAATAGGGACCAACCATGGCAAATAGCAATACCCCCCATTACTCAAACTGGCAACCTATGGACTTCATCACATAGCCCTTCTTTCAATATTTTGGACTATTATTATTATTATTTGTGAGATTTCCAAATCTGGGTATATATATATATATGTCTTAAATTATTTGTCCCATTCGTTCAATTTCAAATAAGCTTTAATTCCATAGTACTTATTCAATTTATCATCATTGGACGTCAACAATCTCTACAGCATGTGGTCAAAAGCTCTCAGTTGTCATATTTTCATCTCCCCTAAATTGTGAGTTCAATACTAGTAACTTTCCCCTTCCCCTACCCTAAGTCGGAATTGTTCAAAAAAAAAAAACCTTATCATCATTGGAGCAAAATTGAATATAAAAATGGTTTATTTTTTGGTATAACCGTTGATACTTAAGGTGAGCATTTGATCGAGTCGAGTAAAAAAAATTTAAGTTAGTCGAGTTGATAAATCTTATTTCAAATTTTATTTGAATTTTTTCGAGTCGAGTTGTTCAATTTTCTATTCAATTTTAATTGTAAATATTTATAATGTTGTGGTACTAATTAGTTCCAATTCAAACGACTTTCTATAACCATATATATATATATATATATATATATATGTATATATGTCCTCATATACGATATACATATATCAGACAAAGTTGAAAGACTAGACTCGAACTTGAAAATCGATCCACTAATTATTAAAATTTTCGAGTTATTCGAAGTCTCATTTTATAACTAAAACTTTATTTGAAGTCTTTCCAAGTCGTGTCGAGTTTATGAAATTACGATTGGAGTTAAGTCGAATTGAGTAAAAAAGTCAGTTTTTTTCTTGTCAAGTTTTGCTCACTCTGCCGATATCAAACTCATTGGTTGATTAATCCAAATCAGGTACTGTAGAGGTTTATTATGAGGGCGACTCTCCCAACTCAATTTGCTTCATTCACAATGCCAGGATGTGAATCACTGACCATGCTTAAGGAATTTAGTGTCTTATCCCAAAAGATCACGTAGTAATTAGTTAATATGGTTTAACTTGATTTAGATTTAATTCTTATGTTTTAATTTAATAAAAAATCATCCCTTTTGTTTTTATATGTATATTCAAATTGATAATATTTTAGTTGTTGTGAAAGTGCTGACATAATTTTTTTCTACTATTATTCAGTTACAACCATGTGAAAATCTTGTTAAAAATATTTAAGTAATAATAAGTTTACATGTCAATAAATTGTTTAAAGTTGTTTTTTAGAAGAAAAAATAATTTATTTTATCATTTTAATACAAAAACAATGATGTAATCAATTTAGAGCTACTAATGAACCCTAGGAATGATCCTAGAGAAAAATGAATGTTGTTCTTTCTAGGAGATCTGGGTTTGACCAGCTTTATCTACAAGATG
This sequence comes from Hibiscus mutabilis, assembly GCA_019671005.1. Classification (NCBI taxonomy): domain Eukaryota; kingdom Viridiplantae; phylum Streptophyta; class Magnoliopsida; order Malvales; family Malvaceae; genus Hibiscus; species Hibiscus mutabilis. Next base: position 24,898,847 of record CM033741.1, on the reverse strand, counting down.
TGTGTGAGTATTATTAAGGGTTCAAATGAAACAAATACTATCATTAGACCACATTGAGAATGATTAAAAATTTGGAGCTACTAATAGCATTATAAAATAAAAAAAACTTAGAGTCAAATTTTATCATAATAAATACGAGAAAAATACTTATTTAATCATCAAACTATTATTGTATTTCTGTTTTTCTCACTCAATTACTAAAATTTTTATTTGAGTCACTAATATTACGTTTTCATTCTATTTTAATCAATGACTGTTAAAAATTTAACAGATATGAGAACTTGACCTAATTTAACTATTCATATTTACAAATAACATCGATTTAGTCCTCAAACACATCATCATCATGGCTTATAAACCGTTATAAATTTTAAAGCCAAAAAAAAATGAAAAATCAATTCATCCACCAAACAGATCTTCCTCCAAAAAATTCAATTTAAATCAAATGCAAATTTAAAGGAAATCAAAATTGTTATAACTATTACGATCTCCGCCAACAATCCATTCGCATTACGCAAACCCACTTAGCGAGGTATCCAAAGATAATCTTACGAAGCTACCCACTTGACAACGACCAATGGACATCTATGAGGGGGCTTCTAGAGTAGGATACAATGAAGACCTTCGGAGTAACCTCATCCCAAAATTATACTAACTTCAACAAGACAAACGTGTCACGCCTGAGAAGAGCGGGGTCATTAATCCCACATCGAAAAGGAAAATGGAGGTCTTGGGATATAAATACGGTGGCACTGCATATCCTATTAGACATGTCTTTTGGGAAAAGGGTAATGGCCCCGTGACAAGTAGTATCAAAGCGACCCTTTGACTGCCTGATTTCACGCCGAGTGCCCATGAGTGGGGTAGGCAGGGTGGACAACTGTGACAAGGTAGCCCATCACGAGAGCGGAAGCTCATGACAAGAGCGTCACGAGGTTGAGTGGGGGAGAATGTCACGCCTAAAAAGAGGCGGGGTCATTAATCCCACATCGGAAAGGAAAAGAGAGGTCTTGGGATATAAATACGGTGGCATTGCATATCCTATTAGACATGTCTTTTGGGAAGAGGGTAATGGCCCCGTGACAAACGTCAAGTCCACTAACTCACCAGCTAAGCCTATCGACTGGCAAGTAGGGGTACTCTGCCTCATCCATCATATCCTACGAGGACTAGGCTTGACGCCATCGTCAAACCTTCTTTATATATATATTGATCGCGACACTCCACTTAGACTACCCTAGGTGAACCGCTTGAAAGGTCACCACCACCATCTTATACAACTCATTAATAATTAGTGCGGTGAGTGTGGATAAACTTTTGTATTGAGAGAATTAGTGATGATAAAATGTAACCCCCTCGACCCGGCCTAGTCGCAATACCGAATCGAGCAAGCTACATTAGGTTTACCAAAGTAAACTGAGAAGATAAAACCTAAAATGCATCCCTTTTTTTCCTTTTTATCTTATCTATATGCATTATTACTTTCCTATACGTGCATATTATTCACAGGTGAGAACTTATCTCAATCGGGCATCGAAACGATATCCAATTTGCCATGTGTGCAAATTAGGGACTAAATTGCAATTTTAGAAAAATACAATGACTTAATCCATTTTGAGGTTACCAACTTTTAATTAAACGAATTTCATGCTTACGAGTCAAAGCTCAGCTCAAAACAGACATCCAAACATATTCAATTACCTTCACAAAATTCAGGGACCAAAACGCAAGAAAATAGAACCTCAATATGACCCAAATAACTGATTTAACGACCACCGTATCGGTACGGTGAAGCCTGTTTCGGTACGCCTTTGCTGACTTTAAAACCCAATTTTCCAGTGACCAAAGTCCGTTCCAATATGCCCCCGCGTATAGAAACACCCTTCACAAACATTTCATACCGTACCGAAACACCTCACAGCGTACCGAAACGCAGGCCAGAATTGCCTTTGACCGTACCAAAATGCTTGCCTGTGTACCAGTACGCTAAGCTTGAAATGGCTTACTCGTACGGAAACAGGGACACCCGTACCGGTACGCCTGGACCTGAAATGTCCTCAAATGCTAGTTAAACATACTTTCAAACATACCAGAATACTCTATCATGCTTCTAAAATACATCAACACATTCAAGAGTTAAACCACATCCGAACAACCTAGATTCGACAACAAACATAGCATCAAGCTTCAAATGTAAATCTATAGGCATGCAACCTAACAAACCATTCAAGTGAAACATGAAATTCCAAACCATCACCAAAATCAAATCATAAAGGCCTTTTACAACCCAGGAGAGACAAAATAAACTTGCTCCAAAGGGAGTTCAACAATTCATCTCCCAAAAATAACAAAAATCCCCATTGCCCTTATTACTTATAGTCTAATTCAAAACATACTTTGTTTACCAAGTCTTGCACCGATCCCTTGCTTCCCGCTGCCTACCAAACCTTTAATTCTCTGCATTGATGGTCAAAGAGAGCGTAAGCGCACTAGGCTTAGTGAGAAGTGCTCAAAACAACACACCATCAATGCATTTAAATCATTTCACAATATTAAATAGAAATCTCATTTCAATCATCTTTTAAAACATTAGTTAAACATTATCATGCCTTTAAAACATGCACTTTACATCTTTAAAACCAGCATATTAAACCATATGCAACATGTATCATTAACCAAAAGCAAGTCCCATTGCTTAATCTCAATTTAAGCCTTCCCATGCATAACAACCATATGCAAAGCTTAAAGAGTAAACATGTATAGGTCATATTATACAACATAAACTTTTCAATGATACATCAACAATTATATTGGCTCACAAGTGATCATTAACCAAGTTCATTTACGAAAAGAGTTCATCGGATACACGGATCCAACAAGTGTTTACCCAACACTTCAAGCCATCTCAACCAGAAATAGCGATATAATCACAATCGTAGTACCTATCAATCGGGTACACTTTCAACCCACGGGGACACCAACCCCTTACCTTGGTTAGATACTTAATCCATTAAAGGGAGTATACGGTACTGTAAAACCCGTCTACCGTTAGGGTACTTGGATGGAGTTTTAGGTACACGGATCTAAACCCCTCAACATCCAAGGCGACTTATTATAGTGCACTATCAATCCTATGGCCGGCCAACTATATCCGATAACAATTTTAAAACAACATCACTTGCCAATATAATTAACCATACACCATTTACCTCACTGTTTTAACAAGCATTCACCAAACCATTTTTCCAAAGTAACATCATATACTTTAAACACAAGTATAAACCACATACTTACAAGGATCACTTACCATGTGCATCATTCAGCATTTTATGCTTAAAAACAGTATTTCAAATAATTCAAAACATGCTTAAACAGTAGGTAACATGTAATTCAAAACAAGTGCATAAAACTATTTCAATCTAGCACGACCGAGAGAGAAAAACCACATTTACTTACTTCCGAGTTTAAACCAGTGTTTCAAGCTAAGTTTAAACTCTCATAAACCACCTTTAAAACATTCTAAAGCTGGAATCAACGTTCTTAATCACCGATACGTAAAACCTCGATTCACCGATGTGAAATCAAACGTCCGGAGCCTCCAAAGCTTCACCGATCACTTTCGGATCAACCTCCCCTATTTTAACCACATTACAATAGAGGATTAATTCATCTCAATGCATTCAAACACTGCAACAACAATTCCTCACAAACTTCCTTAATCATCTTGCAATTACCCAACCACAACAATCAAAAACATCTCCTAACCCTTTCCAAACATAACCCATCCATGATCTATCGATCTAACACTTCCATAGTTATCAATTAACACTCAAAAACAAGATTTACACATCCAAATACATCCAGCAATCAAACAGCCACTACAACTCCACAAAAACACCACTCTATCAACCTAAACAACTAGGGATTCAAGAGTTTCGGGATTCCATTGAGAAAAACAACTTGTCCACATTATGATACATTCAAAATGTGATTAAAATCAATCTTTACTAGTGAAAAAATAGATCCAATACGGATCTCTCACTATTTCATCCAAAATCACCCAATTACCTCAATTAAATCAACATAAAAACATAAAAATTAGATTATAAACCATAAATCAAGGATCAAACACTTGAGAATATCAATAAAGAACCATTCAATAGAGGAGATCATGGACCTTAACCCTATTGTGTGATTTCTCCCTCAATTGGCGTGTTTAAAGCTAAGAAAACATAAGATTCCAATGAGATTTTGTAAAACAAAGCTAAAGAATCAAGTTGAAATCAATAATCTGAGTAAAAAAGTCTCTCACCTCTAGATTTTGATGAAATTCTGAGTGTTTGGCAAAAGAGAAGTTGAGAGAAAAGGTTTAGGAAAAAGCTACATGAATTTTCTTAAAAATTAAATAACTAACTCTAATAACCACTTACCTTTTAATTAATATTTAAAACACATGATAAAAATGCTTTAATTGAAGGGAGAAACCACCAGCCAAAACTTGGTAAATTAGCTCCTTAAGGATTCTAGGAATTTGACCCTTTTCATTTTAGTCACTTCAAAAGTAGTTTTCAAAAATCGCATTTTGTCACTAACCAAAATGTTACATTTCCAAATTCCATTTTCCAAAATTGTTTCCACCATTATTAATCGTATATTAAAATATGATTTTTAGCCATTTTCCACATTTTTATCTTACCGAAAAATATTTACTCTCGAATTCGACTCGAATCCTTGACCTGATCCACTAGACCGTCCAAACAACCCACCAAACCGCTAGGCCCAAAATCGGGGCATTACAACTCTCCCCTACTTAAGAAATTTCATCCTCGAAATTTTACCTGGTGGAAATAGGTGCGAAAACTGTTTCAACATATCCGACTTGAATTCCCACGTGGCCTCCTCAACACCGCGGTGCCTCCACAACACCTTGACAAGCACGACCGTTTTTCCACGCAAAACCTTACTGTTGGTGTCAAGGATCTCTACTGGTTCCTCATCATAAGATAGATCCGGCCTCAACTCGATATCCTCCACAGGCATTACATGCGAGAGATCCGACCGATGCCTCTGCAACATCGAAACATGAAACACATCATGAATCCTCTCCAATTCAGGAGGTAACCTCAACCGATACGTAACAGGACCTATACGCTCAACAACCTCGTTTTGTCCAATAAACCTCGGGCTAAGCTTTCCTTTTCGCCCATAACGTATCACCTTCTTCCAAGGCGATACCTTCAAAAACACTCGGTCACCAACAACATATTTAATATCTCTACGCTTCAAATTCGCGTAGGATTTCTGACGATCTGAAGCCGCTTTCAAGCGCTCACATATTAGTTTTACATTCTTATTTGTGCCCTTCAATATATCAGGCAATGAAAGATGTTTTCCCCAACTTCAGCCCAACACATAGGCGTACGACACTTCCTGCCATACAATGCCTCATACGATGCCATCTGTATACTAGCATGATAATTGTTATTATAAGCGGACTCCACCAATGGTAGTTGCTTCTCCCACATTCCCTGGAACTTAATAATGCAACATCTCAGCATATCCTCCAAAACCTGGATCACACGCTCCGACTGACCATTCGTCTGAGGATGATACAAAGTGCTAAAATTCAGTCGAGTTCCCAGAGCACGATGCAAGCATATCCAAAACCTAGCCGTGAAACACGGATCTCTATCCGAAACTATGGATTTAGGTACTCCATGCAAATGCACAATCTTGGAGATATACATATCGGCCAACCTGTCTAGGGTATACGTGGTATGAACTCGTACAAAATGCGCACACTTCATAAACCGATCAACAATCACCCAAATGAAATCCTTTTTGGTCGAGGTCAAAGACAGCCCAGACACAAAATCCATGGTGATTCTTTCCCACTTCCATTTCGGTATCCTTAACGATTGCAATAACCCGGAAGGAAACTGATGCTCAGCCTTCACCCGCTGACATACTATACACCGAGAAACAAAATCAGCCACATCTTTCTTCAGTCCCACCTAATAGTACTCTTCCTTTAACCAACGATACATCTTAGTACTATTGGGGTTCATGGCAAAAGGACTAGCATAGGCTTCGGTTAAAATGGCATGCCTCAACTCATCATCTTCAGGCACCACAATTCGACCTTTAAAACACAACACCCCATCATCACTGAAATGGAAATCTATAGCTTTCCCATCCTTGATATCCTTCACATGTGGCACCAAACTTTCATCATACGGTTGCCTCTCCTTGATCAACTGCATCAAGGACGGTTTTACCTGCAACTCAGCTATCAACCCACCATCACTAGACACACTCAACCGAGCGAACATAACTCTTAACTCTACAGTAGCCTTCCTGCTTAGAGCATCCGCTACAATGTTAGCTTTGCCCAGATGATACTCAATGGTCAGATCATAATCTTTAAGCAACTCTAACCACCTTCGTTGCCTAAGATTCAACTCTTTCTGGGACATCAAATACTTCAGACTTTTATGATTCGTATAAACCACACATTTCTCGCCATAAAGGTAATGTCTCCAAATTTTCAAGGCAAACCCAACCACAACAAGCTCAAGATCATGAGTAGGGTAATTGTGCTCGCGCACCTTTAATTGCCTAGATGCATGCACAACTACCTTACCCTCCTGCATCAACACGCATTCAAGCCCAACATATGATGCATCACTATAAACAACGAACTTTTTTCCTGATTCAGGTTGAACCAAGACTGGAGCTCATGTCAAAGCTTCTTTCAACCTTTCAGAAGCTCATTGCCTATCCTCCGTCCACTCAAAACGATCATTCTTCTACAATAATTTGGTTAAAGGAGTCACCAAACTAGAGAACCCTTCCACAAACCTAAGGTAATAACCAGCTAACCCGAGGAAACTCTGTACTTTTGTCACAGATTTGGCCACCTTTCAACTTATCACAGCCTCAACCTTGCACGGATCAACACATATTCCCTCGGCTGACACAACATGCCCAAGGAACACAACCTCCTTAAGCCAAAACTCGCATTTGCTTAACTTGGCATACAACTGATTAGTCAACAACATCTAAAGCACAATCCGCAAATGCCAATCGTGGTCCTCCTCAGTGCGAGAGTACACTAGGATATCGTCGATAAACATAACTTGGTCCAAGAACTCATGAAACACATAATTCATCATGTCTATAAATGCAGCCGACGCATTGGTCAAACCAAACGGCATCACCAAAAACTCATAATGCTTGTACCTCGTACAAAAAGCTGTCTTGGGCACATCCACATCCTTCGCCTTTAACGGATAGTACACATACCTCAAATCTATCTTAGAAAACACCGAGGCACCCCTGAACTGATCAAACAGATCATCTATCCGTGGCAAGGGATAGTTGTTCTTTATCGTCAACTTGTTCAGTTGCTGATAGTCTATGCACATCCGTAACGTACCATCCTTCTTCTTTACAAACAAAACCGATGCTCCCCACAGTGAAATACTAGGTCAGATGAAACCCCTATCATGTAACTCTTGCAGTTGTGTCTTCAACTCCTTTAATTCCTTTAGAGCCATGCGATACGGAGCAATAGACACTGGTACCGTATCAGCATCAGTTTCAATGCCAAACTCTACCTTACGGTCAGGTGGCAACCCCGACAACTCCTTTGGTAAAACACCCAAAAACTCACATACGGTGTGAATATCCTGCACCTTCATCTCCTTTGAACCAGGATTCATAACGTAGGCCAAGAAAGCCTGACATCCAGAATCTAACATTCGACTTGCTTCCAAAGCCGAGACAGCATTAGCCAAAAGCTTGGCATTCTTACCCCCAACAACCACCTTAAAATCATCAGACAATTTCAATGATATCCTTTTAGTCTCAAAATCTACCACAACCCTATGCTCGGTCAACCAATCCATACCCAAGATTACATCAAAACCATGGAATAGCGACTTCATCAAGTCCATGGCAAACTCATGTCCCTGAACCATCAGTGGACACCTACGATACAACCTCCTAACCATGACTGTCTCCCCAAGAGAACTAGTCACTCTAACACCCATATTAAGGATTTCAACAGATATGTCCAGCAACTGTGCATGCTCACACAAGATGTATGAATGGGTAGAACCAGAATCAACCAACCAATACAACGACAAAGACTGTAAGGTAAAAGTACATGCAATCACATCAGTGTCATTGCAACCTTCTCGGTGCTCATACACCCTAGCCGGTCTACCTCCCTCAGGCTGGATAGCAACAGTATGAGCCACAGTCCTTTGTCCACCATCTCTACGCTGGAACGGTCCACGACTACGACCACGGCCTCTTTGCTGAGCAACAATGGTCTACAGCACACTGCCTACCTCCAGCCAACAAAGGACAATCACGTCTCAGATGGTCGCCAGACCCATAACTCCAGCAAGCATTCATCGCAACAGGCGCGGGGGCCTGACCCTCCCTAGCCAAACGCGGACAATCTCGCCTCAGATGATCTCGGGATCTACAAACTCAACAGGTGTTAAATAGAGCTCTAACCTGGGCACCCTGCCCCTAGACTCCACGTTCAACAACACCTCCACCTCACCTTGGCTCCAGACGAAACTTCAGATCATAGTGTCTCTTGGCCTGACCACCACCACTACTAGAATCAGCCGCCCTCTTAATCGAGCTAAAACCCTGAGACCAGAAGCAATACCCAGATTCTGCTAAACATCCTTAGCCTGCGAAACCAACGCATCAAAATTGGTGTAATCAGCAGCAAGCATGTATGTCTTAACCTCTTGCATGAGCCCGTAGCGGAAATGATCACATCACATACGCTCGTCAGGAACTAGCTCAGGTGCATACTGATTCAATCTCACGAATTGCTCATCGTACTCAGTAACAGACATACTGCCCTGCACCAAAGCCATGAACTCACGCTTCTTATCGTCCTAATATCAGACTCCTAAGTACTTTTTTTTCGAAACCCTCATAAAAGAACTTCTAGGTTACATCCTTGGTCCCCATACCAGATATCGTGGTAGTCCACCATGTGTACGTATCACCCTACAATAGGCACACGGCACAACCCAACTTACGGGCATCAGAACATCCCATCTGGCCTAGTATCCTTTTGGTACTGGCCAACCATACCTCAAAAGTCTTAGGTGACAGACCTCGAAACTCAACTCTGCCCAAACTGCAAAGACGCTCTAATGGCAAATCCTGCCCAACTACTGGTGGTTCCGGCACATGAACACCCACAACTTGCTCCACTCCCTCAGGTGGATTAGGTAGGGACGGTGGCAACCCTCCAGAAGGTATAACGTCCCCCTTATTTCCCTGCCCAATGACAGCAACAATCGTACTAGATCACAACTCTCTCCTCGGTACCATCATGCTAACAATATATCTAAGGCACTATAAACATTTCAAAACAACACCGTTAGGCCAGCTTCAAGCAAGGATCCAAGGCTTTCGCATCAATTCAAAATATTTCAGACTATAATAATAAGGCAATGGTTTCTCGTACCCCCCCAACATGGCATAAAGCAACCAATGTACGTATTGCAAACACTGTACAAAGCAAACAACAACTACAACTCCCTACATCATCATAGCACTCATACTCACATATATATATCAACATGAATATTCAATCACCGTGCATATCAAACAATGTTATACAATCAAGCATTGGCAACCCAACCTTTTGAAGCCTGTCCCTGATACCAATAAATGTAACCCCCTTGACCCAGCCTAGTCGCAAGACCAAATCGAGCAAGCTATATTAGGTTTACCGAAGTAAACCGAGAAGATAAAACCTAAAACACGTCACTTTCTACCCTTTTTTATCTTGTCTAGATGCATTATTACTTTCCTATATGTGCATATTATTCACAGGTGAGAACATATCTCAATCGGGCATCGACAATATCCAATTGGCCACGTGCGCAAATTAGGAAGTAAATTGCAATTTTAGCAAAATACAATGGCTTAATCTATTTTGCGGTTACCAACTTTTAATAAAACCAATTTCATGCTTACGGGTCAAAGGTCAACTCAAACCAGACATCCAAACATATTCAATTACCTTCACAAAATTCAGGGACCAAAATGCAAGAAAACAGATTTAACGACCACTGTATTGGTACGGTGAAGCCCGTTTCGATATGCCCTTGCTGACTTTAAAACCCAATTTTCCAGTGACCAAAGTTTGTTCTGATCCGCCCCCGCATATCGAAACACCCTTCACAAACATTTCATACCGTACAGAAACACCTCACAGCGTACCGAAACGCACGTAAAAATTGCCTTTGACAGTACCGAAACGCTTGCCGGTGTACCAGGACGCTAAGCTTGAAATGGTTTACCCATACCGGAACAGCCGTATCGGTACGCCTGGACTTGAAATGTCCTCAAATGCTAGTTAAACATGCTTTCAAACAAACCAGAATACCCTAGCATGCTTCTAAAATATATCCAAGACGTTCAAGAGTCAAACCACATCCAAACAACCTAGATTCAAAAACAAACATATCATCAAGCCTCAAATGTAAATCTATAGGCATGCAACCTAACAAACCATTCAAGTAAAACATGAAATTCCAAACCATCACCAAAATCAAATCATAAAGGTCTTTTACAGCCCAGGAGTAACAAAATAAACTTGCTCCAAAGGGAGTTCAACAATACATCTCCCAAAAAAATCAGAAATCCCCATTGCCCTTATTACTTATAGTCTAATTTAAAACATACATTGTTTACCAAGTCTTGCACTGATCCCTTGCTTCCTGCTGCCTACCAAACCTTTAATTCTCTGCATTGATGGTCAAAGAGAGCGTAAGCACACTAGGCTTATTTAGGAGTGCTCAAAAACAACACACCATCAATGCATTTAAATCATTTCACAATATTAGATAGAAATCTCATTTCAATCATCTTTTAAAATATTACTTAAACATTTTCATGCCTTTAAAACATGTACTTTACATCTTTAAAACCAACATATTAAACCATATGCAACATGTATCATTAACCAACAACAAGTCCCATTGCTCAACCTCAATTTAAGCCTTCACATGCATAACAACCATATGCAAAGCTTAAAGAGTAAACATGCATAAGTCATATTATACAACATAAAATTTTCAATGATACATCAACAATTATATTGGCTAACAAGTGATCATTAACCAAGTTCATTTACCAAAAGAGTTCATCAGATACACAGATTCAACAAGTGTTTACCCAACACTTCAAGCCATCTCAACCGGAAATGGCGATACAATCTCAATCGTGGTACCTATCAACCGGGTACACTTTCAACCCACGGGGACACCAACCCCTTGCCTCAGTTAGATGCTTAATCCACTAACGGGAGTATACGGTACTGTAAAACCCGTCTACCATTAGGGTACTTGGATGGAGTTTTCGGTAAAAGGATCTAAACCCCTCAACATCCAAGGCGACTTATTATAGTGCACTATCAATCCTATGGCCGGCCAACTATATCCGATAACAATTTTGAAACCACATCACTTGCTAATATAATTAACCATACACCATTTACCTCACTGTTTTAACAAGCATTCACCAAACCATTTTTCCAAAGCAACATCACATGCTTTAAACACAAGTATAAACCACATACTTACAAGGATCACTTACCATGTGCATCTTTCAGCATTTTATTCTTAAAAACAGTATTTCAAATAATTCAAAACATGCTTAAGCAGTAGGTAAAATGTAATTAAAAACAAGTGCTTAAAACTATTTCAATCTAGCACGACCGAGAGAGAAAAACCACATTTACTTACTTTCGAGTTTAAACCAGCATTTCAAGCTAAGTTTAAACTCTCATAAACCACCTTTAAAACATTCCAAAGATGGAATCCATGTTCTCACTCACAGATACTCGAAACCTCGATTCGTCGACGCGCAATCAAGCGTCCGAAACCTCCAAAGCTTCACTGATCACTTTCGGATCAACCTCCCCTATTTTAACCACATTACAATAGATGATTAATGTATCTCAATGAATTCAAACACTGCAACAACAATTCCTCACGAACTTCCTCAATCCTCTCACAATTACACAAACACAACAACCGAAAACATCACCTAACCCTTTCCAAACATAACCTAGCCATGATCTATCAATCTACCACTTCCATAATCATTAATTAACACTAAAAAACAGGATTTACACATCCAAATACTTCTAGCAATCAAACATGCAACTCCACAAAACACCACTCTATCAACCTAAGCAACTAGGGATTCAAGAGTTTCGGGATTCCATTGAGAAAAACAACTTGTCAACATTATGATACATTCAAAATGTGATTAAAATCAATCTTTATTAATGAAAAAATAGATCCAATGCGGATCTCTCATTATTTCATCCAAAATCACCCAATTACCTCAATTAAATCAACATAAAAACATAAAAATTAGATTATAAACCATAAATCAAGGATTAAACACTTGGGAATATCAATAAAGAACCATTCAATAGAGGAGATCACGAACCTTACCCCTATTGTGTGATTTCTCCCTTAATTGGCTTGTTTAAAGCTAAGAAAACATAAGATTCCAATGAGATTTTGTAAAACAAAGCTAAAGAATCAAGTTAAAATCAATAATATGAGTAAAAGAGTCCCTCATCTCTGGATTTTGATGAAATTCTGAGTGTTTGGTAGAAAAGGAGTTGAGAGAAAAGGTTTAGGAAAAAGCTACATGAATTTTCTTTAAAAGCAAATAACTAAATCTAATAACCACTTCCCTTTTAATTAATATTTAAAACACATGATAAAAATGCTTTAATTGAAGGGAGAAACCACCATCCAAAACTTGGTAAATTAGATCCTTAAGGATTCTAAGAATTTGACCTTTTTCATTTTAGTCACTTTAAAAAATGTTTTCAAAAATCGCATTTTGGTCACTAACCAAAATGTTACATTTCCAAATCCCATTTTCGCAAAATTGTTTCCACCATTATTAATCATATATTAAAATATTATTTTTAGCCATTTTTCATATTTTTATCTTACCAAAAAATATTTACTCCCGTAAACTCGAATCCCTAACCCGGTCCACTGGACCGTCTAAACAACCTACCAAACCGCTAGGCCCAAAATCGGGGCGTTACAAACTCTCAAAAAAAACATCAATAATTTTTAATTTCGCCTACTTTTTTATCAATAGTGGCGAGACAACTATCGAGACATTGGTCGAACATCGTTCCCTACACACGTCACCTCAATCCCTTCAAGTAAGGCGGCCATGACGAGGAAATGTAACAGAGAGGAGAGCAAAGCCTAGCATGAACCGCAACCTATCGATCAAAGAAAATTAAGAAAGGTGAAGGGGAATTAGGCCTACTATCCCTTACCAAGAGTGCTTCAAGACCCCGATATGGTGATGATAAGATGGCAATCATCTACCAGAAACTTTGGTAGGTCTACAGTTGTCATCTCATCATATTAAAGACTAATTCGGATGTTTGTCTTAAAGAGACACTCTCTAACTCTATAGTCGTACAACCAACCCATTCTGAAACTCTTTACCACCATAGGAAGCCAAAGACAGGTGGTTAGCAAGCACTCACCAGCTATTCATGTTAGACATAAACTAGAGTGATATGCCAGAAGAAAAGAAATAATGATATTCCCCTCGCCAACCAGAGAAAGAGCGCAAAAGAAAGGATATGCTCAAAAAGGCAGCAACAACATGTTGGACGCAGATTCGAAATCCCCCAATAGAAGCATTCCTAATGATGTCTACACACTATTCACACCTGAAGGCATAGAAATCCTGGGAAAATATTGTTGAGATATTTGATTTTGATATAACTTAAATAAAAAATGTTTTTTTTGACTTAAACTAATATGTAAAAATACTTCAAAAGTCCATTAACTTGAAAAATATGTTTGAAAGGTTTTCAAAGGGTTTTGACATGTTTAATTAATTTCAAAACAACCAAACTGTCAAAAATAGGCTTTGAGTACCAGTACGATCTTCCTTGTACTGATACGTCCTTTGATTCTTGTGTTTTGCAAAATTCTAGTGAGCAAGTGCTCACACCGATACAGGCTTGGCCTTACCGATACGAGTGGTCTCGTACCGATACACATGTATCGGGTGTAATAAATACCCAACGACTCTTTCTACTTAAGGCAGGTATCGATACCCGAAGATACATACCAATACCGACGAGCCCAGAACTGCATTTATGGCTGAAATTAAAGTCCCCAACGGCTCTAAACAACTTTCAACAGCTAATAACGGTTATGAAGCCATTAGAGGGTTTAAAAGACCTCTTTAAGCATCCATGGAACAAAAAGAAACATATTGCCAACATTCTTTGTATAATGAAATTGTTTTAGTGCTTAAATTGTCAAATTTCTTGTGGAAAACACTAGTGATTCAAATTGTCACATTTGCTCAAGTGTTAGGCTTTTGGGTGAGAGCTTAATTTGCAAACATATTTTCCTTGTAAGGGTTTTCATTGTTTTTCAATTTGTAATTCTCTTTGAGAAGGGGATAAACAAGAATTTGAGGTATAAGTCTTGGTGTGTAAAGGTTATCTCCTCGACTCTAGAAAAAGAAAAGACAAATTAGTAAATTTGTGGAAAATCCTTAGTGTGGATAGCTAAGGTAGTGGAGGTTGACTTGGTTTAGAAGTCGAACCACTATAAACCATTGTGTCAATATTTTTATTTCTTAGCTTTTCATCCACCACTTTAAAAATCCAATTGACACTCTCTGAGCATATTTGGTTGATCGTTCGAGCCCAACACTTGGTATCAGAGCTTTGTCTCTATGTCGGATTAACATCTTAGATTCAATCCTTGAAGTTCTTAACCTTTCTACATCAACTAGAGCTTATGGCACAATCCATCACCAAGCCTCTTTACTTCAATGGTGCAGACTATTCTTATTGGAAGAATAGAATGATGATCTTCATACGATCCATCGACTACAAGCTTTTAGAGATCATTGAAGATGACCCTAAATATCCACAAAAGAGGGTTGGAGATATTCTTGTCCTCAAGGATATAAATGAATGGAGTGATCAAGAAAGGAGACAAATGCAACTCAACGCTAAAGCCACACATGTGATTTTGTGTACTCTTGACCCAGAAGAATATTCCAAAGTCTCTTCTTGTGAAGATGCCAAGGAAATATGGGACAAGCTTGAACTCACATATGAAGGAACGAATGAGGTGAAGGAGACCAAGATTGGACTTCTCAACCTCAACTATGTGAACTTCAAAATAAACCAGGAAGAAGACATCAAAGCTATGTTCGATCGATTCTCCATCATAGTGAATGAGCTTAAAGGATTCAGAGAGAAGATCCTAAAGGACAAGCTTGTGAAGGAGTTGATTTATTTATTTCAAGATTAAGGGGATTTGTAACCCCCTAGGCTTGGCTATGCGACACACTTAAATCTAGGAGGTCACATCAGGGTCACTGGGGCTACCCCTAGAAAAAAATAGAAGAAAACTCCTAAAAATACATTTAAAAGTGTAAAATAACATTTCTGTTAAAACTATATTAAAATTTTGTGTATACAAACTGAAATCTAGAAAACAAAATACAGACTCAATAGTAAAATAAATCGTGACATACATGCCCACTAACACATAGGTACCGTACTCCACGCGCAACGTCAAGGAAACTCCAAATTGGTATCGGTCATAAATCTATAATCGAATTTCTCTAACCTGCAATGGTGACACAAAGTGAGTTTGGAAAAGCTCAGTAATACAAAACTACCAAATGATGATGTAGACAATTGCATGTAAGGTAAAATAGATACATGGTATAGTATAAAATTATCACGATTTTCTGGGTATTCACAGGTTCCAATTACGGTTCATTTTAAATTCTTATCTATCCTCCATTTGAACTAAAATAGGCAGTTTCCCAAGACCGAATCTATAAGGCATTTACCCAGGCCCATTGGGCGTAGGTGCTGACCTAAAAGGGTGTATTAGGTCCAGAAGTATCGTCCTAACTGAAGCATAAAAGTCTGATCGCAGAATGTATTACCCCAGCCGAAGCGTAAGAACCTGATACAGTAGCAGTAAGGAATTACTCTAGCCAAAGCGTAGGAACCTGATACTGTAACAGTAAGGAATTACCCTAGCCGAAGCGTAGGAACCTGATACAGTAGAAGTAAGGAATTACCCTAGCCGAAGCGTAGGAACCTGATACAGTAGCAGTAAGGAATTACCCTAGCCGAAGCATAGGAACTTGATACAGTAGCAGTAAGGAATTACTCTAGCCGAAGTGTAGGAACCTGATACAGGCGAAATTACCAGCCGGTTCAAGGCTGAACCTTCAGGCACTTCTCACTATACCCAAGTATCCTAGTCAGAGTCTAGGCAGTGATAATAGTAACAATAGTAATAACCTGTATTAACAGAAATTGGTATTAATCAGTAGTAATCGATAAAAATAGTAATAACAATAATCAGTAATAAGTAGAAGATCCAAAGCAAACCATTCAATCAGATAGGTACACCTTGAATATTCGTTTCTCAAAATTGACTATAGTGTATTGCAAAGTAGATCACCTTCGTTGATTAACCACTGAATGAACTACGAGAAATCGGATATGTACTCAAGCAGTATGTTTCAAGTCTTAGGGGTATTTTCAGTCATTTTAGTATTCGAGGGTGTTACATATACTACGATGCCCAAGGGTGTTTCAATCATTAGGATACTTTCAGTAATTCTAAAAAGTTTATTCATTTCAATTTTCTAGGGTTTATCAATGATTTTAGTTAATTTGATAATTTCAGTGCTTGAGGTTATTTCAGTCATTTCTATCATTTTAATCAATTCATTCACTACTGTCATTTAGATCAGTTTAAGAATACGTAGAATCTTCCAGTAAATTTATCTTGAGGTGCTTGTCCAGAGTTTGGGTAATCCAAGTGTTTTGTTATCATACATATTTGAAATCTTGATACTGAATTCTTTCCCAATAAAACGAGGATTTTAGATAAAGTAATCTTTTATCAGATCGAGTATAAAGTTTTGAAACATTCTCTTTGTTAGGGATATTTAAGTCATTCTTATTTCTCGAGTATATTATCGGCATTTCTTAACGAAATATTTCAAATATTAAATCCTTTAACTCTGTTTATAAGATCGGGAGATTATGTCTTATTGACCATTAATTGAACTCAGGATCCTTTCGGTCTACTAAATTCCTCTTTCGAATAATTCGATCTTATCCAAATTACCGTTCTATTATCTCATAATTTAATTGACTCAAGCAGAGTTAAAAGTACACTTAATCGTACTCATGCAAACTTTAGCCTAGAACCGACTTGTATTATAAATCATGCAAGAGGTAGTAAAGTATTACCTTAAGTCCTTGCTATATTAGTCGACCCTTGAAACGACATTCGGGCACTCTTGAACTCGAATTCGACGGATCCAAAGATATACGAATGCCCAAATCCCTTAAAACTCCGAAGAGGGCTAAATTGGTGCCGAATGGGTGATTGGAGGCTTGGTTCGGGATCACCTCGATGCGAGGGAGGTAAATGCGGCGGAGATGCTTCGAGCAAAGGTCGGCAACGGTCCAAATCAACGACGGTTTGAATGGGTTTACAACCAATGATTCGCTGAACTTTGAATCCCGGTTACGGGCAAAGGGGACAATGATCAGGTGTGTAAACGGAGAGGTTTTATTCATCGTTCAACAGCGAGCACACTGACACCGACGGTGCACATCACGTACAGATGGTGGCGGTGGAACACACGGCGGCCAAGAGTTAGGTGAGGGAGGAAGAGTTTGGAAGGGTTTGAGGGGTTTAGGTTCGAATAAATTTAGAATGAGGGAGGTGGAAGCCAGTTGGTTTTTTTAAATTTTGATACCCCAACCCAACAATAACTTAAAACGAATTATTGGAAAAACAAATGTTAAGAGCTTCCTAGCTCAGTGGCTAGGTTATCGGTCTCTCAAGCTACGGGTTGCGGGTTCGTATCCCCTCACTTGCAGCCCCCTCTCTTCCATTCATTTTCATTTTTTTATATATGTATATATATATATATATCGATGGTTACAATTCTCCCCTCCTTAAAAAATTCTTCCTCAAAATTTACCTGAGTCAGAGAAATACATGAACCACTCTTAAATCCCTTCATATATCTCAAACAACTGATCAGAATATGGTATGTAAATCTATACAGAACTTCATATGGTTCCATCTAAACACTGGTCTTATAAACCGTTATTATAAGTCAACTTAGTAAGGAATAGAACACATTTCCAACTACCACAGAAGTTAATCATGTGACCCTGGAGTATGTCCTCCATTATCTGAATTACTCTGCTAGGTTGACCATCAGCTTGTGGATGATGAATTGTAACTGTAGTTCAGACAAGTACTCACGGCCTCCAACAAGGTCTTCCAGAACCAGGATGTAAGCAACGGATTACAGTCAGAGATGATATATATTTATATATATAACTGTACAGCATACCATTTTTTTTCAATAAAAACTTTCTTCAAGCCGATCGAATATAATCGAAGTTTTGGACGAGAATTACTAACGTTTAGCAAAAGTTTTAGACATTAATTATTTCAGATCCTTATCCAAATTCAGATTCATCACGTGAATCTGAAACACAGACAAATATCATGAGCATCCTTTACCATAACAAATACGACCATGACGGACAGAAAGGCTTAGATACACTTATTTCAGAAATAATCTAACATCAGAGTCTCGACGCAATAGAGTACGATAACAATCTAGGGGCATGTGGTTACCAGACACCCTAAGATAGATGATCGGTCGATCTACCTAGAATGACAAAACTCTAAGCTCTGATACCACTAAAAGTAACCCCCTAGACCCGGCTATGTGACACACCTAAATCTAGGAAGTCACATTAGGGTCACTGGGGTTGACCCCTAGAAAAAAATAGAAGAAAACTCTTAAAAATACATTTAAAGAGTAAAATAACATTTCTGTTAAAACTATATTAAAATTTCGTGTATACAAACTGAAATCTAGAAAACAAAATACAGACTCAATAGTAAAATAAATCGTGACATACATGCCCACTAACACGTAGGTACCGTACTCCACGCGTAACGTCAAGGAAACTCCAAATTGGTATCGGTCATAAATCTATAATCGAATTTCTCTAACCTGCAATGGTGACACAAAGTGAGTTTGGAAAAACTTAGTAATACAAAACTACCAAATGATGATGTAGACAATTGCATGTAAGGTAAGATAGATACATGGTATAGTATAAAATTATCACGATTTTCCAGGTATCCAAAAGTTCCAATTACTGTTCATTTTAAATTCTTATCTATCCTTCATCTGAACTCCAATAGGTAGTTTCCCAAGACTGAATCTATAAGGCATTTACCCAGGCCCATTGAGTGTAGGCGCTGACCTAAAGGGGTGTATTAGGTCCATAAGTATCGTCCTAACTGAAGCATAAAAGTCTGATTGCAGAATGTATTACCTTAGCCAAAGAGTAAGAACCTGATACAATAGCAGTAAGGAATTACCCTAGCTGAAGCGTAGGAACCTGATACTGTAACAGTAAGGAATTACCCTAGCTGAAGCGTAGGAACCTGATAGAGTAGCAGTAACGAATTACCCTAGCCGAAGTGTAAGAACCTGATACAGTAGCAGTAAGGAATTACCCTAGTCGAAGCATAAGAACCTGATATAGTAGCAGTAAAGAATTACCCTAGCCGAAGCGTAGGAACCTGATACAGTAGCAGTAAGGAATTACCCTAGCCGAAGCGTATGAACTTGATACGAGCGAAATTACTAGCCGGTTCAAGGATGAACCTTCAGGCACTTCTCACTATACCCAAGTATCCTAGTCAGAGTCTAGGCAGTGATAATAGTAACAATAGTAATAACCAATATTAACAGAAACCAGTATTAATCAGTAGTAATCGATAAAAACAATAATAACCATAATCAGTAATAAGTAGTGACAACAGAAGATCCAAAGCAAACCATTCAATCAGATAGGTACACCTTGAGTATTCATTTCTCAGAATTGACTATAGTGTATTGCAAAGTAGATTACCTTCGCTGATTAACCACTAAATGAACTACGAGAAATCAGACATGTACTCAAGCTGTATGTTTCAAGTTTTAGAGGTATTTTAGTCATTTTAGTATTCGAGGGTGTTACACACACTTAGATGCCCAAGGGTGTTTCAATCATTAGGATACTTTCAGTAATTCTAAACAATTCATTCATTTCAATTTCTAGGGTTTATCCATGATTTTAATTAATTTGATAATTTCAGTGCCTAAGGTTATTTCAATCATTTTTATCATTTAAATCAATTCATTCACTACTGTCATTTAGATCAGTTCAGGAATACGTAGAATCTTCCAGTAAATTTATCTTCAGGTCTTGTCTAGGGTTTGGGTAATCCGAGTGTTTTGTTATCATACATATTTGAAATCTTGATACCGAATTCTTTCCCAATAAAATGAGGATTTCAGATAAAGTAATCATTTATCAGATCGAGTATAAAGTTTTGGAACATTCTATTTGTTAGGGATATTTAAGTCATTCTTATTTCTCGAGTATAATATCGTCATTTCTTAACGAAATATTTCAAATATTAAATCCTTTAACTCTGTTTATCAGATCGGGAGATTATGTCTTATTGACCATTAACTGAACTCAGGATCCTTTCGGTCTACTAAATTCCTCTTTCGAATAATTCGATCTTATCCAAATTACCATTCTATTATCTCATAATTTAATTGACTCAAGCAGAGTTAAAAGTACACTTAATCGTACTCATGAAAACTTTAGCCTAGAACCGACTTGTATCATAAAGCATGCAAGAGGTAGTAAAGTATTACCTTAAGTCCTTGTTATATTATCCGACCCTTGAAACGACATTCGAGCACTCTTGAACTTAAATTCGACGTCCCACAGCCTCCCAAATCCAAAGATATACAAATGCCCAAATCCCTTCGAACTCTGACGAGGGCTAAATCGGTGCCGGATAGGTGATCAAAGGCTTGGTTCGGGATCACCTCGACGCGAGAGAGGTAGCTGTGGTGGAGATGCTTCGAGCAGAGGTCGGCAACAGTCCAAATCAACGGCGGTTCAAATGGGTTTACAACTCTAGATTCGCCGAACTTTGAATCCTGATTACGGGCAAACGGGACAACAATCAGGCACGTAAATGGAAGGGTTTTGGTCGACGTTCAACGATGAGCACACTGACGCCGATGGTGTACGTCACGGTTGAACGATGGCGGTGAAACACACAACGATCGAGAGTTAGGTGAGGGAGGAAGAGTTTGGGGGGTTTAGGTTCGAATAAATTTCGAATGAGGGAGGGGGAAGCCAGCTGGTTTATTTTAAATTTCGATACCCCAACCCAACAATAACTTAAAACAAATTATTGGAAAAACAAATGTTAAGAGCTTTCTAGCTCAGTGGCTGGGTTACCGGTCTCTCATGCTACGGGTTGTGGGTTCAAATCCCCTCACCAGCAGCCTTTTCTCTTCCATTCATTTTCATTTTTTATATAAATGTATATATATATATATCAGTGGTTACAGGATTCCATAAGACCACCATCATTGAAGAAAAGAATTTGAAGATGCTCAAGCTTGAAGAGCTAAGGAGATCTTTGCTAACACATAAAATGATGATGTCAAAGGGGAAAAAAAGAGGACAATGAAAAAATGAATGTTACTCTTAAATCTTCCACAAAGCAACAAGAAAATTCAAGTAGAGTGGAAGATGAAGATGAAAAGATGGCCAAACTCTTCAAGAAGCTCAAAAGATTCATGAAGAGCAAGAAAGAAAAATCAAAGCATGAATCTAGAATGAAGAGGGATCCCATCATTTTCTAAAAATGCAAGAAGCTAGGACATGTCAAGTACGATTGTCCAATGATGGAAAAGAATGGATCAAGCCATAAGAAGGCATTTGTGTCTACATAGAGTGATGAAGAGGACTCCACCGATGATGAGTTAGCCAACCTTTGTCTCACGACCATCAAAGAAGATTCAGTGGTAACTTCTAATTCATCTACTTTAATTTCATATACATTTGATGAATTACAAGATTCCTATAATGATTTGGTTTTAAAGTTTAAAAATTATATTTTAAAAAAATAAGAAAATTGTTTCAAATTTAAAAATTCAAAATGATTTGATTTCTAAAACCAAATATGAACTTGAAGTAAAACTCAATGAGTTTAAGAAAAAGAATTTTGATTTACAAAAATTGTTTCAAAAAGTTCATGAAGATCATAAAAAAGAATTGGATGATCTTAGAGAAGAAAAAGATTTGATTTACAAAAGTATTGGAAAGAAAGTTGGAGATTGCTCCAAAAATAATTTTGTAAAATCAAATTTTTATGTTAAAAAATCTAGTTCCCTTAGATTTTTCAAAGGAAAAAATAATTAAAAATATTTGGGTCCCTAAGGGACTTATATCTTCAAACAAAAGGCAAGACATTGAAAAGTAGATTCCTAAGGGGTCTAAAGTTTATGGGACTAATGCCATTGGATCCAAAGCAATTTGGATACTAAAAATTATTTGATTGTCTACCTGTAGGTGTGCTTGAGCATCGATGAAAAAAGTCAAATTTTGGAAGCTCTTGACACACAAGGGAGAAGGACACTTGAAGAAGGAGATGCTTAACGTCCTACCTTGGTTCAAGTGTTAAAATTTATTTCATGCAATTGCTTGATCATGTTTTTCCATGTCTATTTTTTCAATGATCTAAGCATGTTTGTGTGACTCCATGTTATGCCTTAATTGCATGTAGTTAGAGGGGAGTCCAAATTGTATGAGTTACATGTTTTGGCCTTTTATGCTCAGTGTAACACCCCTACCCGATCTAGGAAATAAACTAGTATAGGATGTGTTACCAAACAAACATAAAAACATTCGCGGAAAATTTAGAGCAAAATAATTAAACATGCCTTCAAAAGACAGATTAATTTAAAACCTTTCTAGATTATTTTCATAGACTAACATCCACATCGAATCATATACGTATAATTAATCATGCATTAAGCAATATGCTTTAATCACTATCTCATGACATACCCTTATATTCTTTGCACTTCAGAACGCAAGATTTATTGTATTATTTCTTCTATCAGCTAAGAGTTTTTAACTTTCTTACACATTATTGTTCCAATATGGTTACTACTTGTGTACCTTTAATCATAATTTTAAGATCAATCAAGAGAATGGCAAACTTCTAATTAGAAGTCTTTAAGCTTATAAGTTGTATCGTTTATAAACACAAGCTAATATACCCATATATCATCAAAATTCACATGACACAACCAAACATGTAACCATAACAACAAGTATTCGAATGGCAAAATCAAACTTAACTAATTTACAAATCAATTATTCAGTTATCATAACATCATGACTTACTAGTTATCACAAGGCACAATAGACCATTTTATAAGAAAAACGATATTTACGAATATTACTAAGATTAAAAATTTACAAGTATGAATCAGTCATATTCAACTATATACAACTTTCACATGGCAAAACCCTATATTTGTTTATTTACGGAACAAGGCAATCAAATTCGGTTACTCCAGGAAGTCTAAGATCAAAAAGGGTTAATTAGGACCAATGATCAAATTTAATATAAGCATTCGACTAATCCATTTATCCAACCATTAATTCCATCTAGACAACAAAATTGAATCCTAACACCATGATAATTATTTCCAAACAATCACTCTCATATAACAAGGTGATCGATCAACTTAAGGCTTCTATAGACATTTAACAACTACACCATCTATAAGAATTAAATCATAAAAAGCAAGCATCAACCATGAAATAATTAAAAGCCCATTACAAAACTTGAATACTTAATAAACACACACATATATATATATATATTTAAAATGAAGTCTAAATGCGTGATGCAGCTTAACAATTATGTGCCACCATCTAGGAGTTCTAAAGGTATTAATTCCAATCATACTTAGATCCTTGTGACCACGTCCAAGCTCAGAAGAGACCAAAAGCACATTACCCTGAAATATATATATTAAAAGAAAAGAGTAAGCATAAGCTTAGTGAGGTAGCTTAAAGCAACTAAAATCACGAAACCATAATCCATCCTGTTCACCGAGGTCTATTGATCATACGGAATTTTTAAGTTTAGACAAGAGACTAACCATTTTGATACTAATTGATTAACTTAGCATTAATATATATACTAAGGCATGTGCAATAGTATTCACAATTAATCATGATATTCAAAACCAACCTGTACACGTCTACACATAAAAATTCAAACAAGCCTACGAGTATACGTATAGATACTCAACTTACATATAACATATACATTTTCACATGGTACAAAATCAAGTTATGCAGATTTACGCATGGAAATTCAAACAAAACATATGTACTTTTACAAAGGTATTCAACATTCTATACACCATTATCTACATGTGGTTTAAACTAGGCATATGCGTTTTATTCATATAAGTGACAATTTATAAGTAAACATTCTATTACAACTTATTTATTCATACAAAGGTATTTAATTAATATCAATGGATTCATATTACTTGTTATGCAAGTCATTAATATAATTCATTGAATTTAACTTATAGACTTTCTTGGATTCTTTTTAACATAGCCTATCCACATGTAAATCACAAATTTTGACTTATCAAAATACTTTATTAAACGCCAATTTCTTATCACATAATTATCAAACACGACATAAGCGTAAATTTCCCTTATCATGTAAGATATCAAACAAAGCATTCAAGTACTAAATATGTTAAAATCTATTCACGAGTTACTTAGCATTTAAATCGTCAAACCTATTAAGTTCTAAACATGAATTACTTGGACTTCTTTTAGATTAAAACATTCGAATCAGTATGTATCAACCTTAAGATATACAAGATTTAAATATAAGCTTGTTACTTATCCAAAGCATTTGAACAAACATGTACCATTATCTATTTCTCAAGCAGATTATCCAACGTAACATTTTAGACCATAAACATAGATCACTTGACATATAAGTTTTCAACCATATCAAACCATAGACATGGATGAATTAACATATAAGGTGTCAAACATATCAGACTATAAACATGGATTACTTTAGCATGTAAGATATCAGCATACCAGATCACAAACATAAATCTCTTATAGGTTTGATCACTAATTATTCAATGTGTATCAAAGCATTTGGACCAATCACGTACATATATGTATGGTATTCAAATTCATGTGTATTAAAATATTCAAGCAATGCATATATAATTATATATATATATATATATATTCGAACATAGCTTATGCATTCCTAAAAAGGAAAATACAAGATTCGTGTAGGTATATAACACTTGCTTTGTAAATTGTTGTTATGATTTAAATAAATTAACTTGTAAAATTATTTTATTCTAACTTGGTATATCATATTCATAAATTTCTTACAAAGCTAAATTCTCAACACATGTCATGAATTACCAAAATAACATGAGTTATTAAGGACATTTAATTGTTGTATTTACAGACTTCATATTTTGTCTTTAACATAACTACAAAATTCTAAGCATCACCTTTCGTAGCTATACTTTGCTTGTTACTTAAATTATCAAACGTAGTCTCTTGAAGATATGAATTTTCTAACATACAAGTTATCAAGTTAACATTTCAAAGTTATAATTTAATTATCATATATGGTATCAATTTTAACATAATCATTTTTCTTACAATTTTCAAACATACATTATAACTTGAACTAAATGAGAATATATATATATATATATTATGTAAGCAAGTATTACTTATCGTATAAGATATTCAAGTAGACTGTTAACTTAATTTTATAACTTTAATTATTTGCTTTAACATAGTCTTGAGAATCAAGTAGTCCAGGTACACGAATCCCCAACCAACTGTCGTCAACAAAAGGGTACTCAAAGTACCGATCAATCCCTCCTACTGTCGCCAAGTGACCACAATACTTCCCTCCTACTGTCGCCAAATAAGGATCGTAGTCCAGGACCATAGTCCACCCCAAGCACGAGCTCTATGGACTCTATGGCATGCCAACTATACCTACAACTGACTCGAAACGAAGGCTTTCACATAATTCTTATCATATCAAAATCGGAATTGAGCGTAGCTCCTTGTTCAGACAATCAAGTAACATATCTTGCTCGTATAATGTATGATGAAACTCTTCATACATATATTCTTATGAACAAAGATTATAAGTTATCATATCTTGTCATATTCTGAATTGTGCATAATTCCACATCCTTACAATCAAATCAAGGTTTATATCTTAGTATAATAGACACAATTATAGTTCATATAATCGTATAGCAATTACTTAGAATTTATAGCATCAAACACGTATGTTCTTATAATCAAATGATCAAAGCTTATTGTTCCTCCTATTAGGCATATATTCTAATCAAATGAATTTCTCAATTCATTTTCCAATAGATTCGAAAGGTTGGTTGGTAAAGCAAAGGTTTCTATTAGTCCGGCACAAGTAAGAATTATTTATCTCTAAAAACATATCGTCATTGTTTAAACATAGCTTATCACATGATTCTTACCAATTAAGTACTTACCTTGGTTCTCCTTTGAGCTAATTTTAAGCATAATGTAATCAGAAAATATAAGTAATACAAAAATTAAAACAAATAACATGCTCGGGATAGTTTCAATCTATCCCGAGACTTTAAACTACACTCACTGTTTGTTGCAAGCAAATTTTGTTCCCGAATTACGTTTCCCTTTTGTTCATCTCTTATTTGATCCCCTTTAGCCCTTAGTCCTTCAATTTCTTTCTTGGTCTAAATGTAACAATTAAAACAATTATGCACTAGAACAATTTCTAACAACCATTCATTTGAAAACTACTCAAATTTCTCATGTGTACACATAATTTCACATGGTACCAAGTGTAATAAATATCTAACGGCTCTTTCTATTTACGGTAGGTACTGATACCCAAAGACGTGTACCGATATCGACGAGCCCAAAACTACATTTATGGCTAGAATTAAAGTCCCCAACGGCTCTAAACAACCCTCAATGGCTAGTAACGATCATGAAGTGATTTGAGGGTTTAAAAGACCTCTTCAAGAAGCCACGGAACAACAATAAACATATTGCCAACATTCTTTGTATAGAGAAATTTTTTAGTGCTTAAATTATCAAATTCCTTGTAGAAAACACTAGTGAGCCAAATTGTCACGTTTTCTAAAGTGTTAGGATTTTGGGTGAGAGCTAAATTGTGCAAACACTTTGCCTTGTGAGGTTTTTCATTGTTTGTTATTTTGTATTCTCTTAGTGAAAAGTGTCTCCAAGCTTTGGGGTATAATATTTGAGGGTTTGTAAAGATTATCTCCTTGAGACTTGAAAAATGAAAGACAAATTAGTGAATTTGCGGAAAATCCTTAGTGTGGATAGCTAAGGTAGTGGAGGTAGACTTGGTTTAGAAGTCGAACCACTATAAATCATTGTGTCAATATTTTTATTTCTTAGCTTTTTATCCACCACTTCAAAACCCAATTCATCCCCCTCTTGGCATATTCGGTTGATTGTTCAAGCCCAACAACTATACATTGTAACATTTCTATGAAAAGAATAAAATTGTAAAAAAAGAGGACATCATCCTTTGCTATGTAGCTTTGGAGTGCCGTAAAGCCTCCACGACTAGAATCGTAACCATAACAAACCGCAATTCAAGCAATCTTCCTTGCGAAAAAACACCTCAGGTAAGCTACCTAGTTAACTAGGTGTGAAAACCCACCTATAGAGAACGATATCTAGGTAGCATAGAAAAGAAAGGCTTAGGCTAAGCTACTAAGAATTCTTCTACAAAGGTGTCGAGAATATCTTCGCCTTACTTCTAGTTTAGAAATGATTATGCTCCTTAGTTAGAACTTTGAAGAACATTTTTAAGAATTTTTTGGCCCAAATAGGCATAGAGGTATATTAGCTTAAAGACTTTAGTTCACCCTTAGAGGTGTAGAGATTAAATGAACTCATAGACGTTCCTCCATTTGGGAGACGTAGAGAGACACTAGTGAATAACTTCACACTCTACTTAGAAGATATATTTGTAAATGTGTTGAGATATCTTATTTTGCTGAATGTTTATATTTTTGCATTATTACTGTCGGAAAAACTTAATAACCTCCATCCTATTTCCAGCATTGAGACATAAAACACATTATATTGCATTATGTTTTATTTGAGTACATGATTGTTTGCTTTTTAGGTGTCCAGAAAACCTCCGCCTCTTATTCACTTACCATTTTATAAATTGTTGTATATTCTATTTCTACAAAGGCGTGAGTTCCCTCCGCTTTAAACTATTCTCGCAATGTAAACAAGGAATATAATAATCTCTTCCGCCCAATTGGGTGTTGAGTCAAACATTTACACAAAATTTCAAAACAAAGTAAAAAAAATGATTCTACAAGAGTGTTTGAGATCCTCTGCCTCAAAGAGGCGTCGAAGATGCCTGTGCTCCACAAATATGAAACACTCAATCCTTCAAAAATGTTCAACAAAAATGGCAACACTCCCAGCCCAAAAAAGGCTCCGATTATACCATGTAAAACCATATTATTGAGATATTGATTTTGATATAACTTAAATGAAAAATGTTTTTGGACTTAAACTAATTTGTAAAAATATTCCAAAAGTCTATTAACTTGAAAAATATATTTGAAAGGTTTTCAAAGTATTTTTTACATGCTTAAATACTTTCAAAATAGCCCAAGTGTCAAAAACAAGCTGAGTACCAGTACGGTCTTCCTCATACTGATACCCAACAGCCTGTACTGGTACTGTTGTACGTGTACCGATACGCTATTTGATTCCCCAAGTTTTCCAAATTTTCAATAGCCAACTTTCGTACTGATACGGCTAAGCTCGTATCGATACGCAAGGGCCCGTACAAATACTCAGTATCACGTACCGATACGCCCTGCATTAATTGCTTGTAACAACTTTTCTTCTTAAGACAAGTACTGATATCGAGACTTGCGTACCGATACTGAGATGCCCAAAAGTGCATTTAATATTAGAAATTAAGTCTCCAACGGCTCTAAGCAACTCCAACGGCTAGTAACGATCATGAAGTCGTTAGAGGGTTTAAAAGACCTCTTCAAGCAGCCATGGAACAACTAGAAATATCATTGCCAACATTCATGTATAGAGAAAGTGTTTTGTGCTTGTAAAGTCTATTTTTCATTAGAACACACTTGTGAGCTTAATTATTATATTTGCTCAAGTGTTAGGTTTTGGGTGAGAGTTTAAATTGCAAACACATTTGCCTTGTGAGGTTTTTCTTATTTGTTAAATTTGTGTATTCTCTTGAGAGTGTCTTAAAGCTTTAGGGTATAAGCTTTGAGGGTTTGTAAAGATTATCTCTTTGAGCCTTGAAAAAGGAAAGATAAATTAGTGAATTTGTGGAAAAACCTTAGTAGGAAAGCTAAGGTAGTGGAGGTAGACTTGGTTGAGAAGTCGATCCACTATAAATCCTTATGCAAAATTTTAATTTCCTTGTGCTTCCACCATATCCATCACAAAGTCAATTAACCCCCTCTTGAAAATTCGGTTGATTGTATTCGAGCCTGACACATATACCAAGTGTTCTAAAAATACCACGGTCCAACTTCCCCCGCATATACTTTAGACGAGATCTACAAAAATATTCTACAAGAGCATCGAAAACCTCCGCCCCTATATTTGGGCGTCAAGATGCTTTGCTCTGTAACAACAGATTCTCTAAAAAATGACTACTAAAATAATTATGTAAGAGCATTGAGAACCTCCGCCCATACCTCCAAGCATCGAAATGCCTCTATTTTGCCGCAACAATAGATTCTCTGAAAAATGATACTACAAAAATATATAATTTAACTTTTTTATATTTTTAAAATAATATTTTAAAAATCTTAGAAATGCCATTTGTCATCTCCCTATCATAACATATGGCAAAAATTTTTTTAAAAAATAATTAAAGTTAACAATTAATGTTGGTCAAAAGAACACATTAATATTTTTTTTTTAGTATGAAAGCTTAATTGGTGCAAAACAATTAAATCAATTCTTTCAACAGTTTAGGAGATTTTTTAACCCTAACGCCTTTTTAAATCTTTTTATATATTGTAAAATCAATTCGTTGTTTCTTGACTTGAAAATTGGTAGTTGTTGACAAGGGATGACAATGATGTTTGAGGATTAAATTGATAGAATTGGTAAGTATGAAATGCTAAATTTGGTGAATTATTTTAAAATTAAAATCAAATTGATAAAATGTATAAATTTAAGAAACAAAAATTATTATTATATTAAATTATGTCATCCTATCTGTTAAATTTCTATCCGTCAATTACTAAAATAGAATGAAAAATGTAATATTAGCTACTAAAATGAGAATTTTATTATTTGAGTGAAAAATAATAATTGAGTGGTTAAATAAATAGTTTATCCATAAAATAACTAAACCCAAAAAAAGGGTTCATTTCTCACCGACATCATTATAGTAACTAGTAAAGAAGTCGCCGATGGCCAAAAAAGGGCAAACAATTTTGACTTTTTCAAAAAGTCAACCCTGTGGAAATGCAGAACCAGATTCACATAATTGCTGCTTAATTTCAAGTAAAATATACAGACCAAATTAAAAAAACAAATCGCCATCTTCCTTGTCAATATATAGAGTTATAGACAGAAGCCTAAGTTTAGATTTCCTCCTATATCTCTTCTTCAAAATTCTCTTGACTCTTCTCAAATCACCATATTTCTTCTTCTTCTTCTTCTTCTTCTTCTTCTTCTCTCTCTCTCTCTCTATATATATATATATCTTTCTTCATATAGATATATATTGTTGATAGGTTAATTGTAGATGGAGAAGTGGGATTTGCAAGCCGTAGTAGGAGGAAGTAGCAACGTTGATGCCATGGAAAACCCACAGTTCAGTTTTGGTCCATGGGGTTTCCAGCAAGATGAAGATCATCTCATGAGTTTCCCAGACATTTTTGAAACGAGCCCTAAAGTTGAAGATGAGCTGCAGGAACTTCACAAGCCCTTCTACCCTCTTTTCAATCCATATTCAACTCAGACCATCATTATATCGTCCCTACCAGTCCCTTCAGGTGTTGATGAATCATCTGAGAAACCAAAAAGGCAGCAACCTTTTTCTGGAAATAAAGATCCAGCCAAACCTAAAAGACTCAGGTTTATATATATATATATATATATATATATATATATATATATATATATATATATATCCACGCTTTATATTTATAAATACTGAATGTATTGATTATGGGAAACCCTAAATTTATTACAATTGATCATATGTATTAATTCAGCAGGAAGAATCAGCAAAATAGAGTGGTGCAGCATGTAACAGCAGATGAGCTTCCATCGGATGTGTGGGCTTGGAGAAAATATGGGCAAAAACGCATCAAAGGGTCACCATTTCCCAGGTTAAAAAAAGCACTATATATTAACCGCTATTAAATTATTTATATATATATTTTATTTACCTGTAAAAAATTATTATTTTTAAAAGAAATAATGAACATGTATATGAAAATAATATAGTTATAAATTAATCTACCAAACCGTTAACGGTTAATTCTTTTTTAACGATTAGATTATGATTTAATAACCACTATAACAATTAAAAGACTGTTTACGCTAAACAGTACGGTTAACGTACTATCAACATACCCCTAGTCTCCATTGTTATTTCTTTGTTTTGGTGGATCAAGCTTTGAACGGTAGTTTGATTTTTCATCAATGCTGCTTTGCCTGAATGGGAAAAAACAGGAGCTATTATAGGTGCACTAGCTCAAAAGGATGTTTGGCAAGGAAGCAAGTAGAGCGTAGCTGTTCCGATCCTCAAGTTTTTATTATAACCTACAGAGGCGCCGAGCACTGCCACGGCCAGCCTACTCGGCGGAGCTCACTCGCGGGGAGCACTCGCAACAAGTCGTTAACGGCAGCCAACAAAAATGAACCCCATGCTGCAGGCACTGCTGTTTCCCCGATGGGCATTAAAGATGAGAATGTGGAACAAGGGAGGGTGAAACTGGAGGAGTTGGGAATGGTTGAATTAGATGGTGAAGAATGGGCCAAAATTCTCAGTCCGGATGTAATGTTTAGTGACGATGAATTAGTTCAAAGGTTAGAGGATTTTGATGAAGGTGTGTTTTTAGAGCAGTTTCAGGATTTGCCTCATGAAATATGGTGTCTATGAATGGAGATCTTATAGTCTTAGGAATAATATTAATCCAGTCCATGTAATAATCTATGGAGTTGCAATTCGTAAACAGACACTGTCGTTTTTTTTTTTTTATAGCGTTTCGTTTTGCACTTCTAAGTTTAAAGTAGTCTACCTTCTCACAAGAAGTTGCATATGGCGCTCTGAAATATGTATACATAGAAATAAGTTATTTATTTCAAAATTTGGGTGTTTTTTTTACGATTTAGGGTGTATGAAAAGTCGTTAGTATTTTAGACCGACTTCAAGAAAAGCTGTTAGCACCACAGGCCAATTTCAGCCGACTACATGGAAAGTCTCAGTAATATAGGCTGACTGAAATACTCATTCCAGGTCACTTCAAAAAAGTTTATTAATTACTTTATTGATTTAATAATAATTATCCTAAATTATTAAATAAAAATAAACAGTCAAACTTTTAAATAAAAAAATTCAACTAATTATTGCGGTAAATATCTGTATATATTTATGGAAAAGTGTTTGTCGTTTTCTTTTTTCTTTTTAATGTTGCAACGAATAATCAATAAATATACTAATAATTATATAAAATATTTATAATTGTATCCGATAAAGCTGAAGCCAACTTGCATTTCTTGGGAATTCAGGATTCTTATTTTTCTTCCCTACCTAACTCGAACGGAAAAAGTTAGTCAAACATTTATTATTATTATTATTATTATTATTATTATTATATAAAGAAGTAGTAGTAAAGTTGAAGGTAACCTTTTAAAATATTTTTAAAATGTTTTTATAAAAGTTTCGTTAATAAGGAAATTTAAACATTAGTATTTTCTAGACGAAATTCCTTTGAGGCCTAAGGGGCGCTAGTCTCTGTTATAAAATTTAATTATTTGATAATTTTATTTAATAATAATTTTCCCCCTATAAATTACTCAAATTAAAAAATATGAGAGCTTATTAAATATATAATCAAGTAGAGGTTGAACTATGGGTATAAATGAACCGAGCTTGAATGAATAAAGTTTTGTTCGTGTTCATTTATTTATATTTGAAGATTTTCATGTCCAGTTCGTTTAAATTTTTAGTATCATTTTTGTGTTCGTTTATTTATTTTTGACGATGTTCGTGTTCGTTTGTTTAACGTTCATGAACATGTTTTGAACATATCCGTGTAATGTCCGCGAACATGTTTATTTATATGACCTCTAACATGTTCATTTATATGTTCGCAAAAATGGTGGAATTACACCACTAGACTTTAAGCTCATTAGGTTTCACAGTTTGAACTCAAAAGTTCACCATGTGTTCAATTTAGCCCGTACATTCACCAATATTTAAAATGTAAAAAAATAAAAGGAAAAGGGAAACCAAGTTAATGAGCTTATAAATGAGCCAATAAACGAGTATATTCGTGAACACAAACGAACGAAATACACATATTCGTGTTCGTTTATTAAACGAACATAAAAAAATTTCATACTCGTTTATTTAGCTTAATAAATGAATGTTATATGAGCAATTCCCTAAAAATTCGTCGAATCCTCTATTCATTTACCCTTCTAGGTTGAACTAAAGAAGAATGAGCATGTATCCTCAATTTTTTGAGTCCAATAACAATTTAGGTCTTTATATATTTAAATATTAGACAAATTAAGCCTTACCACATGAATTTTGAGTTTAAATACGGAATAAGCCCTTGCATTTTTGAAATTCAATATTTTGACCTCTGCCAATATTCGATCCTGGCTCCGCCTCTAGTATTTTTAAAAGTGAAAATTAAATTTGTGTATATTGATAAATGGTGTTGTTTTAATTATAGTTTTAATTAACCTTAGATTTAGATTAATCTTTTTCCTTCTCTTTATTTGAAAGGTATATGTATTTTATTATCTGTCTTATTTACGATTTATTTAATATTTGTAATTATTTTAATTAAATCCGTCAAGTAAAATTAATCCAAACGTCTTAATAATTGAATCCCGTTTCAATTTTTTCAACTTAATCATAAGCATGTTTTTTTATTATTTCTTCCGTACAAATTGCAAGAAAAGTCAATGCTAGACTTATTTTTACATTTGTATACAATTACATCAGGCAAAAATGTAATTATTCTCTTGAATATAGAAGATATTTCGATTATAAAAAAGGGTAAACTACACAGTTACTCACCAAATTATTGTTTCTTTTATAGTTTGGTTACTGAACTAATTTTTTGATAAAATCGTCACTAACGTTACTTTTTATTTCAATTTTGGTCACTGGCCGTTAAGTTTCCGTTAAATTTTAACATAGATGGTGACATTGCATGGTATAATAACAAATTTAGTCCCTAAACATATACATTTCATCAATTTGGTCCTCTTTTTCTAGAATTTAACTTTTTTTTTATAATTTGATCCTCTCACTTTCACTTCCCTTATAAAACAACCATCTTCTTCACTTAAAAACCATACCATAAATTAAGAAGGGATGATTTAGTTGCAAAGGAATGTAGTAACCCACATGTTTCTGTCAACTCTCCAGTTCTTGATTTCCTAAGCCAAAACAATATCCCACCTACCCCAACTACCCTTTCTCTTGTAATAATTGAACTTTCTTTCTAAATCTTTCCACACTCATCCCCTCCGCACCACCATAGCTTGTGTCAGCTTCGCTAAGCTCAACGTGCTTTCGTCCACCAGCAGT
Organism: Hibiscus mutabilis; assembly: GCA_019671005.1. Lineage (NCBI taxonomy): Eukaryota > Viridiplantae > Streptophyta > Magnoliopsida > Malvales > Malvaceae > Hibiscus > Hibiscus mutabilis. The sequence continues at coordinate 24,863,886 of CM033741.1, read as the reverse complement.
TTCTCTCTCAGTGATCTGACTCCTCAACTCGGCTCGTCAGTCGTAGAGTCCCACTCTCGATTCGTACCGGTGCTTACAGCGACAAACACATCAAAACGTTGTTAGTGTTTTATTAGATTTTTTTTGCTAAAGATAAATCAATTGACATGAAAAGATTAAATCTATCTTATATACAATTGCTTTTCTTTAATCTGTAAATTGGAATTTAGTTTTTAATTGTAAATTAATTATCATATGAGATTATAACATGTGATTTTTCACTGATGCTTGATGGAGACATGAATTTAAATTGCCGGCTGCAACACAATATTACTATTTTACCTCTACGTTAACCATTGGTTTTTACCGTGATTAATCACAATAATATTTGTTACATTTGCAATTATAATTTAAATTCATGAATGGAGAATAATGATGAATTTGGTGAGCTAGCCAGCTTATTTTAGGAGACATTGGTAATGTAACCCCCTCGACCCGGCCTAGTCGCAAGACCGAACCGAGCGAGCTACATTAGGTTTACCGAAGTAAACTGCGAAGAAGAAACTCGAAACACGTTTTTTTCTTTTATCTTATCTAGATGCACAATTATTATCTTACATGTACATACTGATTTCAGGTGAAAACTCAACTCAATCGGGCATTGAAAAGACATCCAATTGAACTCAATTGCAATTTAGGGACCAAATTGCAATTATAGAAATATTCAAGGACTTTACCCAATTTTATGTTACCATCCTTTAATTAAATATATTTCATGCTTACATATGAAATTTCACATCAAACTAAGCTCATTAGCATCATCAATTAAGCATTGCCAATTTTTAGCGACCAAAATGTAAATCTGCAAAAATGTAAGGACTTAATTAAAATTTGATTTACCAATCCTAAATTAATCAGGTTCCATGCATACATGTCAAAAATCAGCTTAATATGATCATCCCAACACATTCAATTGCATTCATAACAATCAGGGACCAAGATAGAAGAATATGAAGCATTGAATAACTCAACAACAAAAATAACTGTTGGGCGTATCGATACGGCTCCAAGGTGTATCGATACACAGGGTCTTACCGATATGGTTCATATGCTTATCGATACGGTTATACGATTTCAGAACCCAGTAGCTTGAGACCGTATCGATACACCAATGATCGTATCGATACCAGGCCAAAATTTTGCTTACCTATATCGATACGCCTCTACCTGTATCGATACCCCTGGGCTTAAAATGCCAAATTTTACTGGTTTAACATGCATTTGATGATACCGAAACACCCTAACGTGCTTCTAACATATATACAACACATTCAAGGATCAATCCAACTCTAAACAACACAGTTTCAACATCAATTCATGGCATTTTGCATCATATGTAAATATATAGGCATGCTTTCTAGAAAATCAAGCAAGCACCGCATGAAATTCCAAACCATCACCAAGACTAAACTATAATGGCCATTCACAACTCAAGAGCAACCAAACAAACTTGATTAAACAGGGAGTTCAACAAAACATCTCCCAAATCAACTACGGAAACCCCATTACCGTTATTACTTATAGTCTAATCCGAAAACATACTTTGGTTATCAAGTCTTTCAAGATCCCTTGCTTCCCGCTGCCTTCCGAGACTATAATTCTTTGCATTGATAGACAAAGAGAGCGTAAGCACACTAGGCTTAGTGAGTAATGCTCAAAAACAAAACACCATCAACGTATTTAAAACCATTTTCCAACAACACATTGAAATCCCATTTCAATCAATCTTAAACATTATCATTTGAAATATCATGCCTTAAAAACCATGCACTTTAACATTTTCAAAACTAGCATATTAAACCATATGCATCATGTATCATTAACCAACAACAAATCCCATTGCTAAACCTCAATTTAAGCCTTCCCAAGCATAATGATAAGTGTTCAAAAGTACTATTTTTATTACCCTTTTTACTCATATTATTTTTAGACTTAGGCTCATATTAGTTGCATAATTAGTTATTCATGCATTAATTCATGTTTCTTTTCACCGTTGAGCTTGATTACATAACTTGGTGATTTTTGTGGAAAAATATGCTGCTTTAATGTGCTTTTGTGTGTGTGCAGAATCACTTGCCTAAACAAGGCTGGAACTAGTTGCCAGGGCAATGCATGAAGGAGATGACGAGCTAGTTGCCAGGGCAATGCATGAAGGAGATGTCGTGCTAGTTGCCAAGGCAATTTTTGACAAGGAATAAGATGATATAGTAGTCGAAATTGATGACTAGATAAGCCCAAGATGACGTGGAGCAAAGTTAAATCCCAAAGGAGTTTGATTTCCATGAAGAGGTTAAAGAGAAATTAAATCCCAAGAAGATAGGACAAGTTCTAGAAGGAATTTAAATATAATAAAGAATTATATTCTTTAAAGATAATTTAATTCCAACTTAACTTTCTCCTCAAGAAGGATTTTGACCTAGCCATCTCCTATTTAAAGGACCAAGCCATCAAAGAGAGGTAAGCAATAAGAGGGAAAATTTCAACAAGAGAGCAAGGGGGAGAAAGTTCGATTTCTTCTTTTTCTTCTTTGCTTCCATTAGATTCATGGTTTGGGGATTATTCTTTGTATATCTTTTGAACCCAACCATGAACTAACTTGATTGGTAGGGGTTATTGTGTTTTGTTGTTGTGAAAAACAATTGGATTTTGTTTATGTTTTTGAGTTGCATTTCAATTTTCAAGGTTTACTCATTCTTGGTTTTTATTCTTGTTTGCGAGAGGATCTCGTAACTTCAGCTATTTATCTAATATCGGGAGAGTTAGATTCAAGAAAAGAATGAGTATGGTCTTTATTCAATCTATTGATGGTGAAGATTAATCCGACTTAGGAATAAGTTAAGGATTTCAACGGCTAAGAGAAGCGCAAGATTGGTTGTTGTTCACCATTGATTCACGCAGGGATGTATTATCAAGGCATGCACAAGTAGCTAGAGTTTCGACTTAGGGATAAGAAGAAACCATTGAAGAACGCTCTGCCGAACCTTGAAGTTGCATCCCAGACGCCCAAGTAGTTGCCCAGCTAGTCGCCCAGGCAACCATCGATTAGTTGCTAAGGCAACCCCGCTGTGCAAGTTGCCATGGCAACTGAGTTGCCCTTGCACTCTTTTACCAAGACGATCCAATCAGCTATCACTCCACAACCCACGATAACCTGGCCTATTCCCTCTCTTTTGATTTCATCTATTCTTTTAGTTTATTGCTCTTAGTTTACTCGTTAATTAGAACTGCTATTATCAATTGTGTTTTTACTTTTCACAGTACAGTAACTTAAGCAAAGTGGCCCAAATCAATCCCTGTGGAGACGATACTCGATACTCATATCACTTTATTACTTGCGACGTGTATACATGCACAATTTCGTAGCAGTTATTACACGCAACAAGTTTTTGGCGCCGTTGCCGGGGATTGGCAATTGGTGTTAGTTGTTTTTGTTATTGCATTTTTTTCTTAGTTTTACTAACTTTTCTTTTTGTTTGTTTTATCAAAAAAAATTAGGTGTGCTACAAGTTAAGGGACATCAACATGTCGGGAAATAAAAGCCGATCTATTCGAGAGTTGATGTTGGAAGATATGAATCAATCCAATCAAGAGTTTCTTGCACCCTTTGATGATTACCTATACCAACCTAGAAAAGCCCAAAGAGCCTATACCGTGGAAAAATCTTGTGTTATGTGTGGAGAACATCATGTGTTTGAAAATTGCCCTCACATTTTCGGTGCATATGACTACATGGAGGACCATAGAGGGAACCAGCAACAAAATTCTTCATGGTATGGTCAAAAAGCTCAATTTTGTTTTTACTATAACAATTTTGCCGCAGGAACAGATATGCCATGGCAATGTAGTCCTTTTCAAGAGCATTCCAATTCCTTGGAGGAAACGTTGCTAGCTTCATTGGATAGACTAGATGGATCGATTGAAGAGATTCGAGAGCTATCAAAGTCCATGGATACGAGGATAGCTCAGTGGGATGCAACCTTGGGGGATTCAGAAGATCAATTGAGGAGATCCACGTATGTAATGGATAACATGCACCAACAATTCATTCCTAGGGATAATGAAGTCCCAAGGCAAGATGACAAGGAACAATACAAGGAAAGCTCTCCGATGTGTGAGGAACAACTAAAACCTCCAAGTCAAGAGCCTGACAATGAAAGAGACCGCCCAACACATGATGAGCCTGAGCAACAAATTGCCTCGGCAATGATTGAGGAGCCTGAACAGAGCAATGCTGCGACAACACTCAATGAAGCTGAGAACAACAATACTACAACAAATTCTGAGGAACCTGATTCCCAGAACGTTACAACGTTGATGTTGAAGCAGGAATTTGTAAATTGCTTTCATCTACAGTTGCCACGGCAATTACACGACCACATGCAAGATCAATGAGATGATAATACTTTGCCAATGGAATATGAGCAGGTAATGGTTGAACCTTTTGAATTCTTTAAAAACTCACATCTTCCATTGCAGGTATGTCTTGAGGAATCGATGTTGGTAGATTTGAAGCCATCAAAATCTCTACTGATGGAGATGTTTGAGAGGCCAAAAGAAAAAAGTGTTTGGATTCGTAATGCTTTTCAGAAAATTGGTTCTTCCCTTGACTTATAGAAAATTTTAGCAACTGATTACCACGAAAATTGGCTAGAGCAGCAATTGCCACGACAACGAAGGCTACATCCAACCATGATGGAGCCCAACAAGAATGAGGTAATTAAATGGTTGGATGTTGATATAATTTTTCCTAATAATATATCCATGCCTTCAGGAATAGTAGAAAGGTGGAAGATGTGCATGGACTACAAGGGAACACGAAAGAAAGACACCTCCACCATGGTAACGCAAAAGGGAGTAGCTGCGAGCACATTGGCCCAATTCTTTTTAGGCAATATTATCATTCGATGGAGGGTGCAGATGGACTATAAGAAGTATCGAAAACGACCATCCTCAAGTTTTCTCAGATGTGCACTAACAATAGAAGATGCATGATGGTACTCTTTTCAGACATGGTCGAAGACTTCCTTGAGATCTTCATGGATGATTTTTTCATTTTTGGTAGTGACTTCAATAGTTGTCTCGACAATTTAGAGAAGGTGTTGGCAAGATGTGAAGAAACCGATTTAGTCCTTAATTGGGAAAAGTGCCATCTTATGGTAGATGAAGGAATAGTGCTCGGCCATAAGATTTCATCCAAGGGAATTGAAGTAGACAAAGCCAAGGTGGACGTGATCGAGAGACTACCCCCACCAAGATAAAGTCTTCAATTTTTATGATTCTTGCGCCCAAGCATTCGAAACCCTAAAGGAAAAGCTTGCCTCGGCACCCATTGTCGTTCCACCAGATTGGACGCTACCTTTTGAGCTCATGTATGATGCAAGTGATTTCGTGGTATGAGCAGTCCTAGGCCAATGTACAGGAAAGGAACATAAAATCAAGTGGCCGATCACTTATCACGTTTAGAATGCAATAGGGAGAAGGACGCAGATTTAGAGATATGCGATGCATTCCCGGATGAGCAACTGTTAGTTGCCTCGACAACCATGGATGTGCACGCCTCAGCAACCTCTAACGCCTCGACAACCATAGATGCGCATGCCTCGGTAACCATCGATGCCTCGGTAACTCTAGACGCGTATGCCTCGGTAACCCTTGACGTGCACGCCTCGGCAACTCCAGACGCGTACGCCTCGACAACCACTGATACGCACGCCGCGACAACCATGGATGCGCATGCCTCAACAACCCATGACGTGCATGCCGCGACAACTCTAGGCGCGTACGCCTCGACAACCATGGAAGCAGTTGCCACGGCAACACATGCCTCGGCAATACCCTTGTACGCAGATTTAGTTAATTTCCTTGTTTATGGTATTTTACCTTATGGCCTTACTCACCAAGGAAAGAAGCGGTTCCTCCATGATGCTAAACATTACTTTTGGGACGAGCCTCTTTTGTTTAAACAATGTGTAGATTAGGTTATACGCCGATGTGTCCCTGAAGAAAAGCAGCATAATGTACTCCGGCAATGACATTCTTCACCCTAAGGAGGACATTTTGGAGGAACTCGTACCGCGGCCAAAGTTTTGCAATTCGGTTTGTATTGGCCCCACTGTACAAAGATGCCCAAGAGTTTTACAAGCAATGTGATCGTTGCCAGAAGACGGGCAATATCTCTAGACGACATGAGATGCCGCTCCAAAACATCATCGAGGTGGAATTGTTCGATGTGTGGTGGATCGATTTTATGGGACCTTTCCCATCTTCATTCGATAACCTCTACATTATACTTGCCATCGGCTACGTGTCTAAATGGGTTGAGGCAGCTGCAGTTCCCAACAACGATTCCAAGATCGTGCAACGATTCTTGCAGAAAAATATATTTACACGGTTTGGGATGCCGAGAGCAATTATCAGTGATGAAGGCAAGCATTTTGTCAACAGACTTATTGCCAAGATGTTGCAACGCTTCGGTATATCGCGTAAGATTTCCACGGCATATCACCCACAAACCAATGGGCAAGTAGAAATTTCTAACCGAGAATTGAAGGGTATACTCGAGAAAGTTGTAAATCCCTCTAGGAAGGATTGGCCAGTAAGACTAGATGACGCACTTTGGGCATATCGCACTACATTCAAAACACCCTTAGGTATGTCCCTCTTCCGACTTGTCTATGGCAAAACATGCCATTTACCGGTGGAAATCGAGCACAAGGCATATTGGGTAATCAAGACCGTGAATATGGATTAGGAAAGTGCCGGACAAAAGCGTTTGTTAGACCTCAACGAGATAGAAGAATTTTGTGCGCTCGCCTATAACAATGCATGAATCTAGAAGGAGAAAACAAAGCAATGGCACGACAAGAAACTATTGCCGCGACAATTCATGCCAGGGCAACTAGTTCTCTTATTCAATTCTCGGCTAAAACTTTTCCCGGGAAAACTAAAATCAAGATGGTTGGGACCATTCGAAGTTGTCAAACCATTCTCCCATGGTGCTGTGATAATCAAGTCCATTACCGACGAACATGAATTCCAAGTTAACGGACAAAGATTGAAGCACTACAACGGTGCCCATGTAGAACGTAACAAAGAAGTTGACACCTTAGGAGATGCATAAGCATGCTCTCCTTTCGATATTTTCTTTTTCTTTTTCTTTTTTTTGAACTATTTTCTATTATTTTCGGTTATTTTTTTTCTTCATTATCTTTAGTTTCCAGGTTTTCTTTGTTTTCTTTTCTTTTCCACAACAAGACTCACAACCACCATGCTAAGAAAATTCACTGCCGACTACTTGCCACAACAACCACAACAGAGATTGCCCAGGCAACAACAATGGCATCGGCAACTTCTGATGCCCAAACATGGTTCAAATCAAAGCAACACTATTCATATTGTACCAGCCACAAGTATTCAACCACTGACCGAAAAATGAATCAAGCAAACGGCACAAAGGAAACTTATCACTCGAGGTGACGACCTCTCCGACTAACTCATTTCATTTAGTTTCTTTTAAATTTTGTTTCACTTTTACATGCATTTAGGACAATGCTTCTCTCGAGTTTTGGGGGTGTTGGTTTCTAGTTAGTTTCATGTTTAGTTGCATTCATCTTTAGCAATCACATATAGGTTGCATATGTTGCTTGCCATGCCTTTAATTGGATTTAATTGCTTAAGACTTGTTGAATATCCAATGATGAATTTTTGCCACTGCACTTAATTGAAAGAACCTTTAATTTTAGGATTGCATGAAAAAAACTTAGAATTTTACTATGATGTTGAATCTTGGTTACACGGTTGTGGCTTGTTGATTGAAAGAAACTTAGTGAACTTAGGTTGCTTAAAATTTGGGTAATTTTAAAATTGAAAATTAAAAGTTAATTTCTTGCTAGAGGTGCCCAAAACTGGCTCTAGTAGTAAATGCACTTTCTTTCTAGAGGTGCCCGAAACTAGCTCTAGTAGTTAATGCACATTAAAAAATCGCTAGAGGTGCCCGAAATTGGCTCTAGTCAACTAAAATAAAGTGAGAAATTGCTTACTTTGCTAGAGGTGCCCAAAATTGGCTCTAGTGAAAATAAAAATAAATGCCTCATAATTAAATTGATAAAAGCCTATTGTTCACATAGAATCTTGAAAATCAACTTGTACACAACTACGCACACACATTGTCACGAGCATTATAGTTTGATTCTAGGTAATTCTTGTGCTATCTGAAAAATTAAAAGGTGATAAAACTTTGTGCCACGATTCCGAAGTTTGAATTCAAGTTTGAAGCATGTATTTGATGATTAAAGTCTTGGCATGTAATTGTTAGTTTGCATTGCTTGAGGACAAGCAATAGTTCGAGTTTGGGGGTGTGATAAGTGTTCAAAAGTACTATTTTTATTGCCCTTTTTACTCATATTATTGTTAGACTTAGGCTCATCTTAGTTGCATAATTAGTCATTCATGCATTAATTCATGTTTCTTTCCACCGTTGAGCTTGATTACATAACTTGGTGATTTTTGTGGAAAAAGATGCTGCTTGGGTGTGCTTTTGTGTGTGTGCAGAATCACTTGCCTAAATAAGGCTGGACCTAGTTGCCAGGGCAATGCATGAAGGAGATGCCGAGCTAGTTGCCAGGGCAATGCATGAAGGAGATGCCGAGCTAGTTTCCAAGGCAATTGTCGACAAGGAATAAGATGGTATGGTAGTCGAAATTGATGACTAGATAAGCCCAAGACGACGTAGAGCAAAGTTAAATCCCAAAGGAGTTTGATTTCCATGAAGAGCTTAAAGAGAAATTAAATCCCAAGAAGATAGGAGAAGTTCTAGAAGGAATTTAAATATAATAAAGAATTATATTCTTTAAAGATAATTTAATTCCAACTTAACTTCCTCTTCAAGAAGGATTTTGACCAAGCCATCTCCTATTTAAAGGACCAAGCCATCAAAGAGAGGTAAGCAATAAGAGGGAAAATTTCGACAACTCCAAAGGGCAAGAGGAGAGAAATTTCGACAAGAGAGCAAGGGGGGAGAGATTTTGATTTCTTCTTCTTCTTCTTTACTTCCATTAGATTCATGGTTTGGGGATTATTCTTTGTATATCTTTCGAACCCAACCATGAACTAACTCGATTGGTTGGGGTTATTGTGTTTTGTGTTGTGAAAAACAATTGGATTTTGTTTAGGTATTTGAGTTGCAATTCAATTTGCAAGGTTTACTCATTCTTGGTTCTTATTCTTGTTTGCGAGTGAATTGGGAGAGGATCTCGTAACTTCATCTATTTATCTAATATCGGGAGAGTTAGATTCAAGAGACGAATGAGTATGGTCTTTATTCAATCTATTGATGGTGAAGATTAATCCGGCTTAAGAACAAGTTAAGGATTTCAACGGCTAAGAGGAGTGCAAGATTGGTTGTTGTTCACCCTTGATTCACGCAGGGATGTATTATCAAGGCATGCACAAGTAGCTAGAGTTTTGACTTTGGGATAAGAAGAAACCATTGAAGAACGCTCTGTCGAACCTTGAAGTTGCTGCCCAGACGCCAAAGTAGTTGCCCAGCTAGTCGCCCAGGCAACCATCGATTAGTTGCCAAGGCAACCCCGCTGTGCAAGTTGCCACGGCAACTGAGTTGCCCTTGCACTCTTTTACCAAGACGATCCAATCGGCTATCACTCCACAACCCATGATAACCTGGCCTATTCCCTCTCTTTTGATTTCATCTATTCTTTTAGTTTATTGCTCTTAGTTTACTCTTTAATTAGAACTCCTATTATCAATTTTGTTTTTACTTTTCACAGTGCAGTAACTTAAGGAAAGTGGCCCAAACCAATCCCCGTGGAGACGATACTCGATACTCATATCACTTTATTACTTGCGACGTGTATACTTGCACAATTGCGTAGCACTTATTACACACAACACATAACAACCACATGCAAAGCTTAAAGAGTAAACATGCATAAATCACATTATACAGCATAAACCTTTCAATGATACATTAACAATTATATTGGCTCACAAGTGATAATTAACCAAGTTCCATTTACAAAAGAGTTTATCGGATACATAGATTCAACAAGTGTTCAACCAACACTTCAAGCCATCTAAACCGGAATAGCGTTACAATAACAATCGCAGCACATTACCAACCGGGTACCTATACAACCCATGGGGACACCGACCCCTTTCATCGGTTAGATGCTTAATCCACTAACGAGAGTTTACGGTACTATTTAACCCCTCTACCGTTAGGGTACACGAATACAGTTTTCAGTACACGGATCTAAATCCCTCAACATCCAAGGTAACTTATTATAGTGCACTCAATCCTATGGCCGGCCAACTATATCCGATAACAATTTTAAAACCACATCACTTGCCAATATGATTAACCATTTAACATTTACCTCACTGTTTTTAACAAGCATAAAATCAAACCGTTTACAAAGAAACATACCATGCTTTAAACCACACTTATAAACCATATACTTACAAGGATCACTTACCATGTACATCCTTCAGCATTTCATGCTTAAAAACAATATCTCAAATATTTTAAAACATGCTTTAACAGTAGGTACAATGTAAATAAAAACAAGTGCATAAACCATTTTATAAAAACACGACCGAGAGAGAAAACCATTTTATGCTTACTTCCGAGTTTAAACCAGCATTTCAAGCTCAGTTTAAACTCCCATAAACCATTTTTAAACATTCCAAAGCTGGAATCCACATTTTCACTCACCGATACGCAAAACCTTAATTCACCGACGCAAAATCAAGCGTCCGAAGCCTCCAAAACCTCAACGATCACTTCTGGATCAACCTACCCTATTTTAACCACATAACAACAGAGGATTAATGCATCTCAATGCCTTCAAACACTACATCAACAGATCCTCACAATAACTTCACGATTACCCCACCACAACAACCAAAAACATCATCTAATCATTTCCAAACACAACCCAGCCATAATCTAACAATTAGACACTTTCAATATCATCAATTAACACCTAGAAACAGAATCAAATCAACCTAACACCTCCAGCAAACAAACAACCACCAAAAATCCCAAGAACACAAATCTAGCAACCTAAATGATAAATGTTCAAAAGTACTATTTTATTACCCTTTTTACTCATATTATTGTTAGACTTAGGCTCATATTAGTTGAATAATTAGTCATTCATGCATTAATTCATGTTTCTTTCCACCGTTGAGCCATAACTTGGTGATTTTTGTGGAAAAAGATGTTGTTTTGGTGTGCTTTTGTGTGTGTGTAGAATCACTTGCCTAAACAAGGCTGGAACTAGTTGCCAGGGCAATGCATGAAGGAGATGCCGAGCTAGTTGCCAGGGCAATGCATGAAGGAGATGCCGAGCTAGTTGCCAAGGCAATTTACGACAAGGAATAAGATGATATGGTAGTCAAAATTGATGACTAGATAAGCCCAAGATGACATGGAGCAAAGTTAAATCCCAAAGGAGTTTGATTTCCATGAAGAGGTTAAAGAGAAATTAAATCTCAAAAAGATATGAGAAGTTCTAGAAGGAATTTAAATATAATAAAGAATTATATTCTTTAAAGATAATTTAATTCCAACTTAACTTCCTCCTCAAGAAGGATTTTGACCTAGCCATCTCCTATTTATAGGACCAAGCCGTCAAAGAGAGGTGAGCAAGAAGAGAGGATTTTTGACAACTCCAAAGGGCAAGAAGGGAGAGATTTCGACAAGAGAGCAAGAGGAGAGAAATTTTGACAAGAAAAGAAATGCTTGGAGGGAGAGTTCGATTGAGAGGTTTTCCAAAGAGGGCTGATCGATTTCTTCTTCTTCTTATTTGCTTCCATTAGATTCATGGTTTGGGGATTATTATTTGTATATCTTTTGAACCCAACCATGAACTAACTTGAATGGTTGGGGTTATTGTGTTTTGTTGTTGTGAAAAACAATTGGATTTTGTTTAGGTTTTTGAGTTGCAATTCAATTTTCAAAGTTTGTTCATTCTTGGTTCTCAATCTTGTTTGCGAGTGAATTGGGAGAGGATCTCGTAACTTCATCTATTTATCTAATATCGGGAGAGTTAGATTCAAGAAACGAATGAGCATGGTCTTTATTCAATCAATTGATGGTGAAGACTAATCCGGCTAAGGAATAAGTTTAGGATTTCAACGGCTAAGAGGAACGCAAGATTGGTTGTTGTTCACCCTTGATTCACGCAGGGATGTATTATCAAGGCATGCACAAATAGCTAGAGTTTCGACTTAGGGATAAGAAGAAACCATTAAAGAATGCTTCGCCGAACTCTGGAAGTGAATGCTCAATTGCACAGGCAATCGACCCATCCTTAATTGCCCAGGAAATCGTAGGAGTATTGCCCAGGTAATCTGATCAGACAACGAGGGGGAATTGCCCTGGCAACCGACCAGGCAACACGGCAGAATTGCCCTGGAAATCAACCAGGCAATTACAACCAAATTGCCCTGGCAATCGACTAGGCAATCGTAACAGAATTGCCCTGGCAATCCGGCTGCTACTCAATCACCAAGACGATCTAATTGGCTATCACACCTCAACTCACGATAACCTGGCCTATTCCATCTTATTTGATTACATCTTTATTTTATTTACTTGCTCTTTTATTTTTTTCATTAGTTAGAACTCCTACAATTATCAATTGTGTTTTTACTTTTACAGTGCGATAACTAAGACAAAGTGGCCCAAACCAATCCCTGCAGAGACGATACTCGATACTTATCATATCACTTTATTACTTGCGACGTGTATACTTGCACAATTGCGTAGCACTTATTATGCGCAACAAGTTTTTGGCGCCGTTGCCGGAGATTGGCAATTGGTGTTAGTTGTTTTTGTTATTGCATTTTTTTCTTAGTTTTACTAACTTTTCTTTTTGTTTGTTTTATCAACAAAAAAAATTTAGGTGCGCTTCAAGTTAAGGGACATCAACATGTTGGGAAATAACCGTCGATCTATTCGAGAGTTGATGTTGGAGATATGAATCAATCCAATCAAGAGTTTCTTGCACCCTTTGATGATTACCTTTACCAAACAAGAAAATCCCAAAGAGCCTATACCGTAGAAAACTCTTGTGCTATGTATGGAGAACATCATGTGTTTGAAAATTGCCCTCACATTTTTGGTGCATATGACTACATGGAGGACCATAGAGGGAACCAACAGCAAAATTCTTCATGGTATGGTCAAAAAGGTCAAATTTTTTTTACCATAACAATTTTTCCGCAGCAACAGATATGCCATGGCAATGTAGTCCTTTTCAAGAGCATTCCAATTCCTTGGAGGAAACGTTGCTAGCTTCCTTGGCTAGACTTGACGGATCAATTGAAGAGATTCGAGAGCTATCAAAGTCCACGGATATGAGGATAGCTCAGTGGGATGCAACCTTAGGGGATTCAGAAGATCAATTGAGGAGATCCACATATGTCATGGATAACATGCACCAACAATCCATTCCGGGGGATACTGATGTCCCAAGGCAAGAGGATAAGGAGTAATGCAAGGAAAGATCTTCGATGTGTGAGGAACAACTAAAACCTCAAAGTCGAGAGTATGTTGATGAGAAAGTCTGCCAACTCATGATGAGTCTGAGCAACAAATTGCCTCGGCAATGATTGAGGAGCCTGAACAGAGCAATGCCGCGACAACAGTCAATGAAGCTGAGAACAACAATACTACAGCAAATTCTGAGGAACCTGATGCCCAGAAGGTTACAACGTTGATGTTGAAGCAGGAATCTTTAGATTGCTCTCATCTACAGTTGCCACGACAATTGCACGACCGCATGCTAGATCAACGAGATGATAATACTTTGCCAATGGAATATGAGCAGGTAATGGTTGAACCTTTTAAATTCTTTAAAAACTCACCTCGTCCATTGCAGACATGTCTTGAGGAACCGATGTAGGTAGATTTGAAGCCATCAAAATCTCTACTGATGGAGATGTTTGAGAGTCCAAAAGAAAAAGGTGTTTGGATTCGTAAAGCTTTTCAAAAAATTGGTTCTTCCCTTGACTTACATCAAATTTTGGCAACTGATTTCCACGGCAATTGGCTAGAGCAGCAATTGCCACGATAACGAAGGTTACATCTAACCATGATGGAGCCTGACGAGAATGAGGTAATTAAATGGTTGGATGTTGATATAATTTTTCCTAATAATATATCCATGCCTCCAGGAACAGTAGCAAGGTGGAATATATGCATGGACTACAAGGGAACATGAAAGTAAGGCACCTCCACCATGGTAACGCAAAAGGGAGTAGTGGCAAGCACATTGGCCAAACTCTTTTTCGGCAATATTGTTACCCGATGGAGGGTGCAGATGGACTATAAGAAGTATCAGAAACGACTCTCCTCAAGTTTTCTCAGATATGCAGTAACATTGGAAGATGCATGATGACACTCTTCTCAAACATGGTCGAAGAATTCCTTGAGATCTTCATGGATGATTTTTCCGTTTTTGGTAATGACTTCGACAGTTGCCTCGGCAATTTAGAGAAGGTGTTGGCAAGATGTGAAGAAATCGATTTAGTCCTTAATTGGGAGAAGTGCCATTTTATGGTAGATGAAGGAATGGTGCTCGCCACAAGACTTCATCCAAGGGAATTGAAGTAGACAAAGCCAAGGTGGACGTGATCGAGAGATTACCCCTACCAAGTTCAGTTAAAGGAGTTCGAAGCTTTCTTGGACATGCAGGTTTTTACAGGAGGTTCATTCATAATTTTTCTAAAATTACTAAACCCTTGTGCAATTTGCTTGAACATGGTAAAGTCTTCAATTTTGATGATTCTTGTACCCCAAGCATTCGAAACCCTAAAGGAAAAGCTTGCCTCGACACCCATTGTCGTTCCACCAGATTTGACGCTACCTTTTGAGCTCATGTGTGATGCAAGTGATATCGCAGTAGGAGTAGTCTTAGGCCAACGCACAGGTAAGACCTTTCATGTGATATACTACGCTAGTAAAACTCTTAATAGTGCTCAAGTGAATTACACAACAACGGAGAAAGAGTTACTAGCTATAGTTTTCGCATTTGACAAGTTCTGGTCCTATTTGATTGGTACAAAGGTAATTGTCCATACGGACCATTTGACAATTAAGTATCTATTTGCTAAAAAGGATGCCAAACCTCGTTTGATTCGTTGGATATTGCTTTTACAAGAGTTTGATATTAAAATTAAGGACAGGAAAGGAACAGAAAATCAAGTGGCCGATCACTTATCACGCTTAGAACGCAATAAGGAGGAGGACGCGGATGTAGAGATATGCGCTGCATTCCCGGATGAGCAACTATTAGTTACCTCGGTAACCATGGATGTGCACGTCTCGGCAACCATGGATGCGCATGCCTCGGCAACCCTTGACACCTCGGCAACTCCAGACGTGCATGCCTCGGCAACCCTTGACGCGCACGCCTCGGCAACTCCAGACGCGTAATCCTCGGCAACCACTGATACGCACACCGCGGCAACCATGGATGCACATGCCTCGGCAACCCCTGACGCCTCGGCAACCCTCTATGCGCATGCCGCAACAACTCTAGGCGCGCATGCCTCGACAACCATGGAAGCAGTTGCCACAGCAACACATGCCTCGGCAATACCCTGGTACGCGGATTTAGTTAATTTCCTTGTTTGTGGTATTTTACCTTATGACCTTAATCACCAAGGAAAGAAGCGGTTCCGCCATGATGCTAAACATTACTTTTGGGACGAGCCTCTTTTGTTTAAACAATATGCAGATCAGGTTATACGCCGATGTGTCCCTAAAGAAAAGCATCAGAATGTACTCCGACAATGACATTCTTCACCCTATGGAGGACATTTTGGAGGAACTCGTACTGCGGCCAAAGTTTTGCAATCCGGTTTGTATTGGCCAACACTGTACAAAGATGCCCTAGAGTTTTACAAGCAATGTGATCGTTGCCAAAGGACGGGCAATATCTCTAGACGACATGAGATGCCACTCCAAAACATCATCGAGGTGGAATTGTTCGTTGTGTGGGGGATCAATTTTATGGGACCTTTCCGATCTTCATTCGACAACCTCTACAATATACTTGCCGTCGACTACGTGTCTAAATGGTTTGAGACAGTTGTAGTTCCCAACAATGATTCTAAGACCGTGCAACGATTCTTGCAGAAAAATATATTTACACAGTTTGGGATGCCGAGAGCAATTATCAATGATGAAGACAAGCATTTTGACAACAGACTTATTGCCAAGATGTTGCAACGCTTCGGTATATCGCACAAGATTGCCACGACATATCACCCACAAACCAATGGGCAAGTAGAAATTTCCAATCGGGAATTGAAGGGTATACTCGAGAAAGTTGTAAATCCCTCTAGGAAGGATTGGTCAGTAAGACTAGATGACGCACTTTGGGCATATCTCACTACATTCAAAACACCCTTAGGTATGTCCCCCTTCCGACTTGTCTATGGCAAAAAATGCCATCTACCGGTGGAAATCGAACACAAGGCATATTGGGCAATTAAGACCGTGAATATGGATTGGGAAAGTGCTGGACAAAAGCGTTTGTTGGACCTCAACGAGATAGAAGAATTTCGTGCACTCGCCTATAACAATGCATGAATCTACAAGGAGAAAACAAAGCATTGGCACGACAAGAAACTATTGCTGCGGCAATTCATGCTAGGGCAACTAGTTCTCTTATTCAAGTCTCGGCTAGAACTTTTTCCGAGAAAATTAAAATCAAGATGGTCGGGAACATTCGAAGTTGTCAAACCATTCTCCCATGGTGTCGTGATAATCAAGTCCATTACCGACGAACATGAATTCAAAGTTAACGGAAAAAGATTGATGCACTACAACGGTGCCCATGTAGAACGTAACAAAGAAGTTGACACCTTAGGTGATGCATAAGCATGCTCTCCTTTCGATATTTTCATTCTCTTTTTCTTTTTCTTTTCGAACTATTTTTTCTATTATTTTCGGTTATTTTTTTCTCTCTTTATCTATTTTTGGAATTTTTAGGAGATATTTTATTTTTCTTCATTATCTTTAGTTTCCAGGTTTTCTTTTTTTCTTTTCTTTTCCACAACAAGACTCAAAACCACCATGCTAAGAAAATTCACTGCCTACTATTTGCCCCAGCAACCACAACAGAGATTGCCCATGCAACAACAATGGCGTCGGCAACTTCTGATGCCCAAACATGGATCAAATCAAAGCAATGCTATTCACGCGGTACCAGCCATAAGCATTCAACCTCTGACCGGAAAATGAATCAAGGAAACGGCACAAAGGAAACATATCACTCGAGGTGACGACCTCTCCGGCTAACTCATTTCATTTAGTTTCTTTTAAATTTTGTTTCACTTTTACATGCATTGAGGACAATACTTCTCTCGAGTTTGGGGGGGTGTTGGTTTCTAGTTAGTTTCATGTTTTGTTGCATTCATCTTTGGAAATCACATATAGGTTGCATATGTTACTTGCCATGCCTTTCATTGGATTTAATTGCTTAAGACTTGTTGAATATCCAATGGTGAATTTTTGCCACTACACTTAATTGAAAGAACCTTTAATTTTAGAATTGCATGAAAAGAACTTAAAATTTTACTATGATGTTGAATCTTGGTTACACGGTTGTGGCTTGTTGATTGAAAGAAACTTAGTGAACTTAGGTTGCTTAAAATTTGGGTAAATTTAAAATTGAAAATTAAAAGTTAATTTCTTGCTAGAGGTGCCCAAAACTGGCTCTAGTAGTTAATGCATATTAAAGAATCGCTAGAGGTGCCCGGAATTGGCTCTAGTCGACTAAAATAAAGTGAGAAATTGCTTACTTTGCTAGAGGTGCCCGAAATTGGCTCTAGTGAAAATAAAAATAAATGCCTCGATAATTAAATTGATAAAAGCCTATTGTTCACATAGAATCGTGAAAATCAACTTGTACACAACTACGCACACACATTGTCACGAGCATTATAGTTTGATTCCGGGTAATTTTTGTGCTATTCGAAAAATTAAAAGGTGATAAAACTTTGTGGCACGATTCCGAGGTTTGAATTCAAGTTTGAAGCATGTCTTTGATGATTAAAGTCTTGGCATGTAATTGTTAGTTTGCATTGCTTGAGGACAAGCAATAGTTGGAGTTTGGGGGTGTAATAAGTGTTCAAAAGTACTATTTTTATTACCCCTTTTACTCATATTATTGTTAGACTTAGGCTCATATTAGTTGCATAATTAGTCATTCATGCATTAATTCATGTTTCTTTCCACCGTTGAGCTTGATCACATAACTTGGTGATTTTTGTGGAAAAAGATGCTGCTTTGGTGTGCTTTTGTGTGTGTGCAGAATCACTTGCCTAAACAAGGCTGGAACTAGTTGCCAGGGCAATGCATGAAGGAGATGTCGAGCTAGTTGCCAAGGCAATTTTCGACAAGGAATAAGATGATATGGTAGTCAAAATTGATGACTAGATATGCCCAAGATGACGTATAGCAAAGTTAAATCCCAAAGGAGTTTGATTTCCATGAAGAGGTTAAAGAGAAATTAAATCCCAAGAAGATAGGAGAAGTTGTAGAAGGAATTTAAATATAATAAAGAATTATATTCTTTAAAGATAGTTTAATTCTAACTTAACTTCCTCCTCAAGAAGGATTTTGACCTAGCCATCTCCTATTTAAAGGACCAAGTCGTAAAAGAGAGGTGAGCAAGAGGAGAGAAATTTCGACAAACTCCGAAGGGGCAAGAGGGGAGAGATTTCGACAAGCGAGAAAGCTTGGAGGGAGAGTTCGATTGAGAGGTTTTCCAAAGAGGGCTGATCGATTTCTTCTTCTTCTTCTTCTTATTTGCTTCCATTAGATTCATGGTTTGGGGA
Organism: Hibiscus mutabilis; assembly: GCA_019671005.1. Taxonomy (NCBI): domain Eukaryota; kingdom Viridiplantae; phylum Streptophyta; class Magnoliopsida; order Malvales; family Malvaceae; genus Hibiscus; species Hibiscus mutabilis. The sequence continues at coordinate 24,844,971 of CM033741.1, read as the reverse complement.
TTATTCTTTGTATATCTTTTGAACCCAACCATGAACTAACTTGATTGGTTGGGGTTATTGTGTTTTGTTGTTGTGAAAAACAATTGGATTTTGTTTAGGTTTTTGAGTTGCAATTCAATTTTCAAAGTTTGTTCATTCTTGGTTCTCAATCTTGTTTGCGAGTGAATTGGGAGAGGATCTCGTAACTTCATCTATTTATCTAATATTGGGAGAGTTAGATTCAAGAAACGAATGAGCATGGTCTTTATTCAATCAATTGATGGTGAAGACTAATCCGGCTTAGGAATAAGTTTAGGATTTCAACGGCTAAGAGGAGTGAAAGATTGGTTGTTGTTCACCCTTGATTCAAGCAGGGATGTATTATCAAGGCATGCACAAATAGCTAGAGTTTCGACTTAAGGGTAAGAAGAAACCATTGAAGAACGCTTCACCGAACTTTGGAAGTGAATGCTCAATTGCCCAGGCAATCGACCCATCCTTAATTGCCCAGGCAATCGCGGGAGCATTGCCCAGGCAATCTGATCAGACAACGAGGGGGAATTGCCCTAGCAACCGACCAGGCAACGCGACAGAATTGCCCTGGCAATTGCAACCAAATTGCCCTGGCAATCGACTAGGCAATCATAACAGAATTGCCCTGGCAATCCGGTTGCTACTCAATCACCAAGACGATCCAATCGGCTATCACACCTCAACTCACGATAACCTGGCCTATTCCATCTCATTTGATTACATCTTTATTTTGTTTACTTGCTTTTTTATTTTATTCGTTAGTTAGAACTCCTACAATTATCAATTGTGTTTTTACTTTTACAGTGCGATAACTAAGACAAAGTGGCCCAAACCAATCCCTGTGGAGATGATGCTCGATACTTATCATATCACTTTATTACTTGCGATGTGTACACTTGCACAATTGTGTAGCACTTATTACGTGCAACACTAAACCATTAGAGATTCAAGAGTTTCAGGATTCCATTGATAAAATCGACTTATCAACATCATTATACATCCAAAATATATTAAAAACAATCCATAACACTGGAAATCAGATTCAATACGAATCTTCCATCATTTCATCAATTTTACCCAATTAAATCCACATTAAAACACAAAATCAGATTATAAACTATAAATCAAGGATCAAATACTTGGGAATATCAATAAAGAATCATTTAATAGAGGAGATCACGTACCTTACCCCTGTTATGTGATTTCTCCCTCAATTGACTTGTTTAAAGCTAAGAAAATATAAGATTTCAATGAGATTTTATAAAACAAAGTTGAATGAACAAGTACTCATCAAGAATCTGAGTAAAAGAATCTCTCACCTCTGGTTTTTGATAAAATCTTGAGTGTTTGGCAGAAAAGAAGTTGAGAGAAAAGAGTTAGGAAAAATTATGTGAATTTCTTTGAAAAGCTAATAACTAACTTTGAATCTTTAATCCTTCTTAATCACCCTTTTAAAACACATGTTTAAAACGATTTAATTGAAGGGAGAAACCACCAGCAAACACTTAGTAATTTAGCTCCTTAAGGATTCTAAGAATTTGACCCTTTTCATTTTAGTCACCTAAAAATAGTTTTCAAAAATCGCATTTTGGTCACTAACCAAAATGTCACATTTCCAAATTCCATTTCCCAAAATTGATTCCACAAAAAATCATTATATAATAAAAGATGATTTTTAACTATTTTTCTATATTTTTATCTTACCAAAAAATATACAGTCCTGAATCTAACTCGAATCTCTAACCCGGTCCACTGGACCGTCTAATAACCCCCAAAACTGCTAGGCCCAAAATCGTGGCATTACAGGTAAATTATTCTATTTTGTTTCTTTCTATGGTGTAGAAAACTATTGCATCACCTGGTCGCGAAATCCTGACGAACGATGAATATAATGCTACATGTAGGAAGAGATTATCTTTTATTGGCTTAATACGGTGGAATGAAGATAGTTGTTTTTTAAGGGAAGTGAAAGTGAGATGACCAAATTAAAAAAAGTTAAATTCTAGAAAATGAGGACTAAGTTGATGAAATGTATATGTGTAACGACTCAGGTTTTGGAACCCGAGAGTTAGGTAAACTCGAGTCGTGGGCCTTGCTTGTTGGATTGAGATGTTAGGCCGAAAGAGGGCTCCATGGGAGTTCTAGTGGGCGTTCTTGTGTTGTTGGGCTTGCATGTTGGGTTTGTGATTGAAGGAAGTAGAAGGTTGATGGGAAATTGGGTAATTGCTCCCCCAAGGAAGGCAAAGGCTAACGCCTTTTTAATTTACCTGCAAAAAGGAAATAGAATAAAGTCACCCTTGTCCCCTATCACTTTCCCATATTCTTCTTCATTAAACACCCAACCCAACTCAAAGGAAAAGTCGGAAACTTTGGTTTTGATGTGTAGAATCCTGGAATTGTTGTCAAGGGAAGGTTAATCAGCAATAAAAGATCTATCTTCCAAGGTAGATATCTCTGAGCTTGTAGATTTTGAGTTTGAAGCTCAAATCAAGGAAAATAGGTGGAAAAAGCTTGGTTAGTGCTTTATTTCGAATTTGCTTGCTTAAGGTCAGTACATTTCTGACTCCTACATTTCATGAGGATCCTAAGATGATTGCTTTGCTTGGTGTATGGTTGTGGTTTACTAAGGTGGGTTTTAGAAGCTTTAAATCACTTTAATGGTAAATCAAAGATTGGATGTTGATATTGTGTAAAATTGGTAGGAATCCACTTATTAACTTTCCTATAACGTTTAGGCTTAATTTGAGGTTTAACTATTGAGTTTAGAGGCAAAATTAGAGAAATCTAAACTCCAGAATAAAGTTTTGGGAATGCGTATCGGTTCAAGCTAGGCCAATATCAGTATACTCTCTTAGAAGTGAGTTCTTCCAAGCATTTTTATACAGGGGTATCGATATGGGCTTGGGACATATCGATACCACTGTTCTATTGCCAAATTCCAGTAGTGAAATAGCGTATCGGTACGACAAGGGGCATTTTGATATGAGAAGGGTTTCGATACATAAGGTATGCATACCGGTACATGGTTTCGGTACGCGATAAGGGCGTATCGATACGAGGCCGTGATCATTTCTTTTGAACCTACAATGGGATCAATATTCGAAGGGGAGTACCGGTACCTAGAGGGGGCGTATCGATACCTATATAAGAGTATCGATACAATTCACCCAAGAAGTTTAAGTTTGTGTTCGGGATCCCATAATTTGAGGTAAAGGGCCTAATGGGTCTCTAAAGGTGTAAAATAAGTTGTAAAATTGAAAAATCGAGATTAATTGGTAATCTTTGGGTGAATTGATTGTATTAGTATCCTATAGGGATCATTGGTGGATCAATCGATATTGTGTGGCATGTAGGGTCCTTGTTGGGTGATGAAGGGACGCTTGTATAGTCTAGTTGCTTTGAATAATGAGATAATCTAATGAGAATGTCGTGAATGAACTAGAAAGACATGAATTAATAATTGTAATGAATTGAAATATGCCTTGGGCATTTATAATGGTTAGACTTGATGCTTCTTATCTCTTGGTGAGATGTAGAGATTCTCGGGGAGCATATGTATCTTGTGTGTTATGGTAAGGAATTTGGATGTGTGCAAGGGCACTTATATAAGGGATAGTGTACTTCAGGCTGTGTTATCAAGTGCATCTAACGTATCCATGGCCTATGTGATCTGGGTGCGGTTAGAAACCTATCCATGGCTATGGTGAACCAGATAAGGAAACATAACTCGGTGGGCAGTGTAAGCTTGAGTAACTTGATGGGCTATGTGAACTCGAGTAACCTGATTGGTTGAATGATCTCAAGTAAAGATTGCTTGTGGCTATTGTGACCCAAGTATGTTTGGGACGTATCTATGGCTATGGTGATCTAGATATAGTCTAACTAACCCGACGCTATATGATTATGGGTAACTTGATGGCTATTGTGATCCAAGTATGTAGGGCTTTGTTGATCATTGTGTAGGTCATGTATGGTTATTTATGCTTGCTGTGTGGATAATAGTTGATGAAAATATTACCCTAGGGCTGTGAGATCAGGGTATGGTATGCTTTAACTCGGTGGGCTGTGTGAGCTCGAGTAACTTGATGGGCTGTGTGACCTCGAGTATGTAAAGCCTAGTGATGACATGTGAGACTTCTTTTAATTAATGATTCCTTGAGACATATTGTGAACTCTAGCTAGGGTAGGCTTGTAATCCCTTTGACCTGGCCTAGACGCCATACCGAATTGAGTGAGCTACACTAGGTTTGTTGAAACAAACTCAAGAAATTTCCTTAGAAAAATTGTCCATTTTGTTTACGTTTTATCTTATCTAAATGCTTTATTTAGTCCTAAGGTGATCATGCTGGAAGCGATGAAGATTACAACTCAATCGGGTGTCGAATTGACATCTAATTGCTTAAATTAGCCTTTTAAAGACCAATTTGTAAAAGCAGAAATTTATAAGGACTTATTAGGAATTTAAGTTTCCAAACATTAATTAGTCAGTTTTCATGCATACAGGTTAAATTTCAACTTAAAATAATCATCCAAACTCATTTAATTGCATGATCAAGAAACATGGACTAAATTGCAAAGAATTAAACTTTAGCAAGCATTTTAACAGAATTAACTAACAGCGTATCGGTACACTGACACCCCATATCAATACAGGTATAATTTCCAAAGGCGTACTGATATGGTCACCAAGCGTATCGGTACGGGTATACTTTATTCGAAATAGAGAATTCTAGTAGCCAAAAGGTGTACATGTACAGTTGCCTGTGTACTGAAACCAAGCAAAAATTTAAGCTATGCGTACCGATACGGTCACCAGGAATATCGGTACGCCAAGGAAATTTTGCATGGATTGAGCCGAGACAGGTTCTCGCGTACCGATCCCTGAGGACCTCTATCGGTACAGACAGACTTGTAACGACCTCTTGGTCCAACATATGACACTTTGGCTCAATCTAACTCACTCCAATCCATATCAAATCATCATATAACATCTCAAACATTAATTCCTCAGACATTGAAACATGATAGGAGATCATACACCACATATCAAGTCCAAGCATAAATCCTATAGGCATGATCTCTACCCAAGCATTCAATTTGTTTCCCAACCCCTCAAAACCAATCATAAGCCATTATACAAGTCCAAAACATCAAACATAACTTGTACAACCAGGGAGTATCTAAATAAACCTCCCAAATACAACTTGGTCATGTTGCCTCTTATTACTACTTAGTATTTATAAACCATACTTTGAAAATGTCTCAACTCTTGGATTTCCCCCTGTGTACTTGCTGCCCGATAAAGCCTATTTCTCTGCATTGATGAGAAAAGAGAGCGTAAGCTATGAGCTTAGTGAGGAAATCACAAAAACACTCATCAATGCATTTAAAACCATTTCATATCAAATCAAGTTTTTAATGTTCATTACAAATTCATCTCATGCTTCTCAAATATATCCGAATATGCACATTTAAGCCATTTTCAACTCATGTATCATGGATTCTATCTCATACCTCAATTTAAGCTTCAATTGTCAAAATCTATATAACAAACTTAAAAAGTATCACATGTATAAACCCCATGATACAAACATAATCCATTTCTCATGATGCATTATCTCATATATTGGCATTCAAGTGACTCAAAACCAATTTCCATTTCATTTTATAAAACACATCGGATTCATGAATTTCCCAAGTGGTTCCTTCGACCACTTCACATACATCCTCGAACCGGAGCAGCCCTCAATGGTTATAACCTTAAATCCACCAGTGGGAGAAAATGACACAATTAACCCCTCGACCCTGTGGTTCTCATGGTGGAGAAAATAATACAATTAACCCCTCGACACAATGAGGTGACTAATTATACTGCACTTTAAACCCTATGGCTAGCCAACTATATCCGATAACATTTAACCTCAACCATTTGCCTATATATTCAATAAAACCACATTACCTCACTATTTTACATATGCATCAAATCAATTCAATTCCAAATACATTAAACCATGTATTTTAGTATTCTCAAAAATACTTTCGTAAGCCATATTCCATTTTCATATGATTATTTGCAACACCTTTCGTTTCTAAAACATGCATATGATAGTAGGTAATCAAAATCATAAACATAGGCATGAGATAGTATTTTGCAAAAGCGAAAACGAGAGAGAACTCAGCCAATACTTACTTCGAGCTTCGATAAGTGCTTCAAACTTATTCTAATCTCCCAGCAACCATCTTCAAACCTTTCAAAAGTAGTAAAAGCGTTTCCACTCACCGACAGCTATAGGATTCACCTTCTCTGCTTTACCCAATCAAAAAAAGAGGATTAATGCACTTCCATGCATCTCTAATTTCCAGCAACCAACAACACAACTTCGCCTCACTAGAAACCATCCAACGCCTCACTAAAACAACTGAAATCATCATCAAACTTCATATAAACAAAGCCCAGCCAAAACCTATTGATTTCAACATCTTAACAACATCAATTAACATCCAAAAACATCCTTACCATGTCCTTATGCCTCAGCAACCTTACAACGCCAAGATCACTTCAAAATCTAACTATTTACAACCTAGAAAATTAGCAATTCACATAGTTTCGAGATTCCTTTAATTAATCACTTCTTACGACATTAAAACACATCTTAATAGAGATCTAAATCAATTAGATTCATTACAAAACAGATCCATAACGGTGTTTAACAAATTTCCACATAAAAACTCAATTTAATCATCATATTCATGTTTCAATTCCATAACATAAGTCAGTTGTAAAGGATCAAAAACTTGGAAATTTCAATAGAAAACCTTTAATTAGAGGAGAGAAACAAAAATCACCTCTAATTGCTAATTTTTCCTCTAATCGGCAAAGATTGGTTGAAATCCAAGTGGATTTAGTTGTAGGGAACAAAGGAATCAAGTAGAAAAGCAAGAGGAAATCAAAGAGATTGATTCCTGGAAATTTTAGAAATAATTTGATAGTTTGGATGCTAAAAGAGAAAAGTGAGAAAAATTAGTAACGTGAGAAAATAATTTGTATAATTAAAATTCCTTTTTATTAACTCTATTTATTTTAATATTTAAAACCAATTAAAAACCCTTTAAAAATAGCCTAAATTAAGGGAAAAATCTGATGGAAAAATTTGGTTAGTTAGCTCCTTAAAGATTCTAAGTTTTGACCCCTTTTATGATTTAGTCACCAAAACAGTTTTGAAAACTTTACATTTTAGTCACCAGACCAAAATGTCCCAAAATCAGATTTAATTCCTTCAAATCGAATTTACCAAAATAATAATTAAAATATTAATTAATTATTTTCTAACTTTTTCCATATTTTATTTTAGCCAAAAACAATTTATTCGAATTTAATTCCCAAAACTAACTCGAATTGCCTAATCCGGTTCTCCCGAACCGTCTAATGAATCCATCTAACATCTAGGCCCAAATTCAGGGCGTTACAAGGCTAGAAGGTGATCTTCGTCATATATGAAGCCTTATTTGTGCACTCTTAATTATATCACCATGCATGCTTATTTTATAATATTCATGAATTGCGGTAGAGTGGAAATGTACCAATGAGCTTTGTTAGCTCAGCGTGCGGACTTGTGATTTTTTTCCGTGCGTAGGTTGACAGGTTATCTTTTGGAGGAGCACATCGTGGAGGACTTCCCAGTACCGAGCTAGTTTTAGAGTACATTACTTGATATTTTAGTTTGGACTGAAATGTATTTATGGGACTTAACCAGAGTCGAGTCTGTAACTCTATTTGAATTATTATTTTGTTATACGATGTATTTTAAATTGGAGCTCCTATTTTGAAACTCAATTTAAATATTATTTATCTACGTGGATTTATGGAAATGGATGTTTTTGAGAAATATCAAATTTGTGATTTTAAATGGAAAATTTGATGGGTCTATTTTTAGGAGACCCGAATGTAGCACTTCGGATTCGGATCGGGTCGGGGTGTTACAATATGTTTTGGGACTAAAATTGTTATTATACCATGCAATGTCACCATCTCCGTTAAAAGTTAACGGAAACTTAACAGTCAGTGACCAAAATAGGAATAAAAGGTAACGTTAGCGATGGTTTTGCCAAAAAATTAGTTTGGTGACCAAACTAGGAAAGAAACAATAGTTCGGTGACTATTGGTATAGTTTACCCTATAAAAATTACAAAATGCTCAGTTGATTTAAAAAAATAATAAATTAATGATTTTTTTAAAAATTTAATTATAGATAATATGTTTTATACTAAAACTGGTATGATTAAATTTTAGTATTCGAATTTTACATATTGCTACAATTTGATCCTAATTCTAAAAAAATGATCTTCAACATTTTAAAAGCACACAAATTTAGTTCATCTTCTAGCTCATTTTCATCATTATCTCCTTCACCATCATCTCTACCTTATTGTCTCTATCAACGTTCCTCAAGCGATTCATATCGTTCTGTAGCTGATAATGACACCAAAATCTTCCTCTATTCACTTTCACTAAAAATTATCATTTTTTTTTATTAATTCCCATGTCCTTTATTTTCTGATCGATGATTGACTGAATCCCAATACAGCTGTCATGCTTTTTTCTGATCGATAATTGACTGAATCCCAATACATCTTCACTAATTTTAATCCCTCTAAATATCGATTAAAATCCCTAATTTGTTTCCATCCTAAGTTCTATGTACTATAATGCTTTTGAACAAGAAAATGGAGTTTTTAAGGGGTAAGGGAAAACAAATGAGCAAATATAGAAGATAAATCAGAGATATTGGGGGAAAGATATAACTCTATTCATTTCATCGATAAGAGGGGCTAGTAGAGTGCTACACCCTTTAACCCTAAGGCCACAAAGGACCGGGAAAAATGACAACGTTTGGTCACATTACAGATTAATGAAACACAATGTTTCAACTAAACAACTTAAACGGCTATTTCTTAACTGTAATTCAAACTTAATTGAAACGACTAAATACAATACTCCCTCCTCAGTACATCTTTGTCCTCAAGGATGAAAATTTAGGAATTGTTGCTACAAGTGATGAAAAATCTCCCACGTGGCATCCTTCAAAAAAGCATTAGTTCACTTTACCAAGACCTCAGTCACAACCTTGTTCCCCTTCTTGGTTATCCTTCTGTCTACAATCTTCATAGGTTCCTTGGCAATGGTTCTATCTGGTCCTATCACAAGTAGGTCTGCTTGCAATTGATAGCACCAGCATGCTTCTTGAGCTGAGAAACATGTAAGACTAGTGAACCTTGGACCCCACTGGTAAATCCAATCTTTAAGCCACCTTTGCCACTCGTTTAACCACTTTGTAAGGGCCAAACAACTTTAGAGCTAGCTTTTGACAAATCCTCCTCTGAACTATTTAGTGTCTGTAAGGCTGCAGTTTCAAATAAATCAAGTCCTCTTGCTGTAATTCACAATCTAATCTCCCTTTATTCGCCTATTGTTTCATCCTTTCCTGAGCTCTCTGCAAATAAAACTTAATCATTTTGATTGTTGCCTCCCTTTGCTGCAAAGTTCTATCCACTACAGCCACAAGTGATTCCCCAGCTAAGTAAGGTAAGTGAATAGGAGGGTTTTGTCCATACAGTGCCAAATGAGGGGTGAATTTAATGGAAAAGTGGTAGGATGTAAAGACTATAAATAGAGGCTGGTTTTTCAATTGTAAGACACACTTTGATTTGAAGAAAAATTGAAAGTTTTATCTCTTTCGTTCTTTTGAGAACTTTATCGATCCTTCAAGTTATGCTTGTTGAATCAAACCTTGATATCTTTGGTTCCTAGTTTTACTTAACTAGTGGGTCAAGATCCTTATTTCGTTTAGAGACCGTTATAGGGTTCGGGTCACACTTTTTAGTGTTGGTTCAATCCTCAAGTCCTAAACTATCTCCCATCTTCCATTATCCAATTCTACCACCACCATCGATTCCAGAATCTTTATTCTCATCACTTTTTATATCATTACACACCATCAACCTTTAAATCATCCGAAAATCGTTGCAAGTATTACAACAAAAAGTTACTTCATTTACGATCGGGCAAATCAAGCATCTCGGTAAACTCTATGACAAGATCGCATCAAGGTAAAACGTTAGGGGATTCTCTTCCTCAATGTTGTTCTTCCCAATTCCGGCATTACTAGCCATTGAACGTATCTCACATCGAGCCATGCTAACAAAAGCATCAAAACACATTAAAGTCAGGCTAACAAAAGGCAAAGGATCCAAGAACATCTTATAAAACATTTTAAAACCTCGATAATAGGCAATATGTTCCCAATTCATACCCCAACATGATGTAAATCAAACACCGTACATATTCACAACCACCGTGCATTTCAAACAATGATAATCAACCAAACGACAATATCCCAACCTTTCATAACCTGGCTCTGATACCAACAAATGTAACCCCCTTGACCCGGCCTAGACGTCCGACCGAATTGAGTGAGCTACATTAGGTTTGTCGAAGCAAACCGGAGAAAGGTTACGAAAAGTCGATCTTTTTTCCTTTTATCTTGTCTAGATGCGAATTATTAATCTTACATGTACATATTTACAACAAGTGAATTTTCAAAGAAAACGAATCACAGAAAGGCAACCAATTGCATCACAATCATTTCGAGAACTAAAATGTAAATCTTTTAAATTATAGGACCAAAATTGAAATTAAGGTTACCAATCTTCAATTAGTCCATTTACTTGCCCACATATCAAATTTCAGGTCAAGATGAACAACCATGCTCATACAATTACATTCACAAAACTTACGGACCAAAACGCAAGAGACCAAAAACTAAAGTCCATGACATTACCTATAAAAACTGCCACATGTATCGATATGAGCACAGCCGTACCAATACGAAGCAGCCACCCACACCGGTACACAGTGTACCGTATCGGTAGGGCACATCAACTTGTAATTTAATAGAGCCGTACCGGTACGAGCCCTCAATGTTTCGGTACATGGGTTTTTCCTCAAAAGTAAGTTTCCATTAATGAGTTCCCGTACCGGTACACCTTATCCTGTACCGGTACGCCAAGCTTAACTTGCTTTGTCGTACCGGTACTCAACCACTCGTACCGATACCAGATGCTTGATTTTACCTAGCTGTACTATAATGTCATTTTCTTCTGGTTTTTCACTGAATTCTAAAGGCATTTAGGTCCTAGCAACTTGCATACATGTATATAAACGTTCATCAAAACATATAACAACACTTGTACCATGGTTTCACAACAACAAAATCTTATGCTACCATATGGATTAATATATAGGCATGTTTATTAAAACACTCCACCAAACATGCTCAAATAAACATTTACAAACACGAGCATCATACCAACATCACTTTAATACCATATTTAACATGTTAAGCTCATCAAAGCATGCCATCCAAGTAAAACTATCTAGATGCATACTTAGGTAACCACATACCATCAACCATAGGTAACGATGCACAAAATGCATAACAACATCAATCAAACTCCAAAATCACATCATTACACATGCTCAAAACTAGGGAAAACAGAATTACATATCCTAAAATCCAGGGCGAACAAATTGTCTTATTAACTGAAAACCAAATCCGAGTTTGTACTCAAATAGTCTTGTCCTTGGATTACTTAGACCTTGCCTTTGCTACCTCCAAACCTTAGTGCTCTGCATCATTGGGGAAAAGAGAGCGTAAGCACACTTGCTTAGTGAGGATGATCATAAAACAATGATGCAATTAAAAACCTTGAAAGTTAAACACTCACTTTCAACCCATGCTTACAACTAAAGTATTAAAACAATTTCCCATGCTGAAATCCCAAAACCATTAAATCATATACCATGCCTAAATCCCAAAGCATTAAATCATATACCATGCTTAAATCCCAAAGCATTAAATCATATACCATGCTTAAATCCCAAAGCATGTAAAATAGGTTCAACATAAAACTCTCATATATTAGCAATTATAGTGACCCCAGATAGTTGTACATTATCCTTGATTAACCGACTGCTAATCTTTAGTTAACCAATCGTTAATTTTACACATTGGATACACGAATCTCCCTTAGTGACCGACCATCATCAAGACTACCCCATGTCGACCGCATGAGTTAACAACCTTGCCGACCGTAAGCTTTACATCAACAAGGGTAACCGATCGCTCAACCCAAGTGATAGCAACATAGTCCGAGTAGCCGATCGCTATACCTCAAAGACCTTTAACCACGATCAATTTTTAAACATATTATAGTGAACTTTATCCTATGGCATGCCAACTATATCCGAATGTTTTCTCACCTTGTCAAATACCCAATATATCATTTACAAAACCATTTACTCACTGTTTTACAATGCATTACACAAAATCCCCACATATGCAATTCACATCGCCATAGCAATACCACATTCCCGACCGGAATAAAAACCAATGCTCACTAGCATTTAATATACTTTTAAGCCACTGTATATGTACTTAAAAATCATGCATTTACAGTAGGCAAAACTAACCATGTTTACGACCAAAACATGAATCACACATGCTCATATCCAAACCGATATTAAAGAGCAAAGAAGGGAAACTTATTTCCAAGCTTAGGTAAGTGTTTCAAACTTAACCTAAACTTCCAAAACCACTTTCAAACCTTTGAAAGACTTTTAAGACCGTTTTCACTCACCAATTTCATTTCGCCTTGCTTGCTAACGCGAAACAAGCTCCTAGCAAGCCTCAAACCACCTCAAGATGCTATGCCTTGACTATCCTCTGTTTTGGCCACACAAAACAAGAGGAAACATGCATTAAAATGCATCCAACTCTCTGTTTCAAAACAAAATCCCTCAGCTCTCAAGATGCCCACACAAAACTCATCCGAAACTTATCACATTCAACCTCAAACACTTCTCAAACCTAACCCAGCCATAATATAACGATTCAACACATCAAACTTCATCAAACAACATCTAAAAGCCCTTTTACAACATCCTTTTACTTCCAGCAAAGATTAAACTCCAAAAACAACCTAAATAATTAGAGATTCAACCAATTTCGGGATTCCATTGTTAAAAACAACTTATTCGCATTATATTACATCCAAAATAAGATTGAAATCAATCCTCAGCAATGGAAAAAGAGATCCAATTCGAAAAACACAATATTCCATCAATTAAACCACAATTAAGAAAAATTCCATAATTAATTAATTAAAACCCATTAGGAATCATATGTAAAGAGTCAAGAACTTGGGGATTTCAGTAAAGAACCTTTCATTATAGGGGAAGAATAAAACTTACCTCCAATGTGTGAGTTTCCTCTTAATTGGATGCTTTCCTCTTGAAAAACAATGAGATTCAATAAGATATTTGGAAAACAAGTTAAAGAATCATTTAGCAAATCAAAGAATTAAGAAACAAGATCATTACCTTGAATCTCTGATAAGAAAAAGAATGTTTGGCTGAAAGTATTTTGAGAGAAAATATGAGAGGAAGAAAGTTACGTCAAATTGTGATTTGGAAAAATAACTACCTTTGAACTAAATCCTCTTTAATTCTCTTAATTAAAACTCTTTTAAAAATAACCCAATTAAAAGAAAACTCAGTTTAGAACAAATGGTAAAATAGCTTCTTAAAGATTCAAAGTTTTGACTCTTTACAAAACAGTCACCTTTAAAAACAGTTTTCAAAAATTGCATTTTGGTCACTAGCCAAAATATCACCCTTCCAAAGCTCATTTTCCAAAATTGCTTTCACCAATATTTTTAATATATTAAAATATGATTTTTAAACATTTTTTTTTATATTTTTATCTTTTAGAAAAATATTTACTCCCAAATCCGACTCGAATCTTTAACCCGGTCCACCGGACTGACTAACTAGCCTTAAAACCGCTAGGCCCAAAACTGAGGCATTACAAGGTATGCCGCGTCTGGCTCTTGGTATGCATACCAGTATGGGGCATAGATGAGGCGGGCTCTTGTGGGGCCTATGGTGGTGCAAGGGATGTAGGGGCATCATTTGGTGTGGAAGCAGTGGTGGAGATAGATGAGTCTGAGGAGTTCGATTGTGTAGGCATGTATCGTAGATGTTCTTGCATCTCCTCAACTAGATCAAGGACCCGACCATCTATTACTTTGGTCTGATTTATGGGAGTGATGGTAGATAGAGTGGCATTGGGCGATGTCATAGCATGAGAATGCAACAGTGGATGCATGCGACAACTTATTAAGCAATGTCCTTGTGGACATGTCATTTTCTTTGGCATAGTCAAAGAAAGGTTTAAAGAATTTTGACATGGAACTTAGTAGGGTTGCACGCAGGGTGCATGTAGTCATGGCATCAGATGGAGTAAAGGCAACCAAGAGTCCTTTGACCCTTGGCATTTGAGTTGGAAGGGTCCTTGTTTGGGCCTCTATCACCTAGTTATCAGGGATTCACGAACCTGCACATTTTCGCATAGAGCAGTAATCAGGCTCTGAAATACTAAAAGACTCTTCTTACTTGTAGATGTGGCCTTTCCCACGATGGACTGATAGGTCAGTCTCCCGATGTTGATTGTCGTCCCTTCATCACCTAATGCAACAATAACATTCTCTTAGTAGAAATTATGGAGTGGTGGCTTGTTGGCTTGAGACGAGTGTTCATGAAGTGAATCCAATATTTAGGGTCTGACTTCAAGGCAACCCTTTCTCTTAGTAGAAATTATGGAGTGGGCCTCTATCACCTAGTCATCAGGGATTCACGAACCAGCGCATTTTCACATAGAGCAGTAATCAGGCTCTGAAATACTAAAAGACTCTTCTTACTTGTAGATGTGGCCTTTCCCACGATGGACTGATAGGTTAGTCTCCCGATGTTGATTTTTCGTTCCTTCATCACCTAATGCAGCAATAACATTCTCTTAGTAGAAATTATGGAGTGGTGGCTTGTTGGCTTGAGACGAGTGTTGATGAAGTGAATCCAATATTTAGGGTCTGACTTCAAGGCAACCCTTTTGATTACCCTAGGCGTAAGGGATTTCCAAATCCACTGCGTTCTAGGAACGCAAAGGTCGCGAAGCACCTCGACAAAAGAGTTATTAGTGGTGTCCACCTCGAAGTAAGTATGCTCGTCCTCATCATTGTTCATGCCAAAAAAGTGGTTGATTGTTTCAACAGATAAATCCACGAGCTTGCCATGAATAAACACTATTTCATCATTTGCCTTGGTGATATGAGTATAGAACTCACACACCCATGAGATATTAATTCGCCCCGACTTTTGGACAAACTTCTCCCAATCATGAATAGTGATGATTGTACGGGTAGTGGAATCGAACTGGAGTTTGTAGCCACCGAAAAACTCTAATCCATCTTCCAACGTGAGTGGTCAGTGTTGGATATGCTCATAATGCTTCTCCGTTTCCTTATTGTAGAAGTTCCTATGGGGTCGGGTTCCTTTTTTCGCTAGAACAAGACGCTGGGAAGTAAAGGAGGTTGGCGTTGTTGACGAAGAGGGGATGGCTTGTCCATGTAGAGTAGGTAAGTTGCTTGTAATGAAACGAATGACAATTCTTGTTCTTGCCATTGTGGTTGGAAGAGAAGAAGAATGAAAGAAAAAGATTTTCTAGGGTTAGATCAAGAAACGGTATGGCATATTTGCGAAATGAGAGGCACTTCTTTCTCTTAGGTTTATAAGGGAAATCTGAAGAGTGCGAAATGGAAGATGGAAAGGTTTTGTAGTGATTTGTTATTGGAGGGAAAGAAGGGTTTAGTGAGGTATGCATGGAGTATGATTGATGGAAAGGACATGTGGAGCCATAGGGAAGTTGTGTAGGGTAAAGTTGGAGAGAAATTGAGGCTAATAATTATGGGAAAAAGTGGAATTATAATTAATTACACATATTCCCAAAATTCGTCCTTTATTTTTGCCAGTATCTCCTTCAATAACATTAAATCTGCCAAGAGGCTTCTTTTTCATAATCTTAGGAAGACTTCTTAACGTGTCCTTTATTTTGATGTCTGCCAAAAATAATAAAAACACACATTAAAGAAAACCTAAACCTAATAAAGACTGATAATAAAATAAAACTGCAAAAACAAATTAATGTTTGAAAAGTAAAAATGAATAAAATTAAAGTGCATAAAAAGTAAATGGATAGAATTTGGTGTCTAGGTATCTAGTAATGTGATTGAAGATTTGTCACGATGGACTGGTGCTCTATGGTAGGCCTTGAGTCTTTGACCATTCACTTTGAAGATTGGGCCATCTTTGAGATCCTTGATGGCAACTGCACCATTTTGATACACCTTGAAAACTTGGAATGGGCCTGACCAACGAGACTTTAGCTAGCCCAGGAAGAGGTTTAAGTGAGAGTTGTAGAGCAAAACTTTTTGGCTTTCAGCAAAAAGTTGCGGCATCAGTTTTGCATTATGCCATCTCTTGGTTTTCTCCTTGTAGATTTTGGCATTCTTATAGGCATCTAGGCGATGCTCCTATAACTCATTCAACTCTAGCAATCTTCTCTCTCCAGCTAGTTGGCAGTCCATGTTGATCTTCTTGATAGACCAAAAGGCTTTGTGCTCAAGCTCAAGTGGTAAGTGGCACGCCTTGCAATAGATGATTCTATAGGATGACATGCCCAGTGGTGTTCCGAACACAGTTCGCTAGGCCTATAAGGCTTCATCTAGTTTCAAGGACCAATCTTTGAGGTTTGGCTTGACCACTTTCTCAAGGATCTGCTTTATCTCTTGGTTGGACACTTTAGCTTGTCCATTGGTCTATGGATGATATGATGTGGCAATCTTATGGTGAACTCCATATCTACGCAACGCCTTAGCAATCAACTTGTTGTTGAGTGGTTGCCCTCATCGCTGATAATAGCTCGAGGTACTCCAAACCGAGTAAAGATATTATTGTGCAAAAACCTCAAGACAATATTTGCATCATTCGTGGTTGTTGCAATGGCCTCCACCCACTTGGACACATAATCAACCGTTAGCAGAATGTACAAGTGTCCACCAAAATATGAGAAGGGTCCCATGAAGTCAATTCCCCAAACATCAAAAAGTTCAACTTCAATGATGACTTGGATGAGTAGCTCGTTTCGTCTAGAGATGTTCCCCATTGTTTGACATCTATCGCAAGCCTTGTAATACGTCTGGGCATCTTTAAACAAGGTTGGCCAATAGAATCTAGACTGTAAGACCTTTGTAGCAGTCCTATGTCCTCTAAAGTGCCCTCCGCATGGAATGAAATAACAATTGTAAAAGATATCTTCTTGTTCTTCCTCGGGTACACATCTCCGGATCATTTGATCGACGCATTATTTGAAAAGGTAGGACTTATCCCAATAATAGTAACTGCATCATGTCGGAAGTTCTTCCTTCCCTGGCTGGTAAGATCACAAGGAAAAATACCACTAACAAGAAAATTGACAATGTCAGCATACCATGGCAATGCCGTAGCAGTCATTAACTTCTCATCAGGAAATTCCTCCTTAATATCACATAAAATATCATCATCACACACATTCTTGAGACTTGAGAGATGGTGTTACCTCCTCAAAAGTATTGATTTTCATGCCTATTTTACAGTATCTTTGCTTGTTGATAAGTGTTCACAAGTACTATTTTTCTTACCCTTTTTACTCATGTTATTGTTAGACTTAGGCTCATAATACTTGCATAATTAGCCATTCATGAATTGATCCATGTTTCCTTCCATCGTTGAGCTTGATTGCATAACTTGGTAGTTTTTGTGGGAAAAGATGATGCTTTGGTGTGTTTTGTGTGTATGTGCAGGACCACTTGCCAAAGCAAGGCTAGAGCTAGTTGCCAGGGCAATGCATGAAGGAGATGCCGAGCTAGTTGCCAGGGCAATGCATGAAGGAGACGCCGAGCCAGTTGCCAGGGCAATTGTCGACAAAGAGCAAAGGTGATATGGTAGTCGAAATTGATGACTAGACAAGCCCAAGATGATGTGGAGCAAAGCACAATCCCAAAGGAATTTGATTTCCATGAAGAGATTAAAGAAGAATTAAATTCCAAGAAGATAGGAGAAGCTCTAGTAGGAATATAATTATAATAAAGAATTATATTCTTTAAAGATAATTTAATTCCAACTTAACTTCCTCCTCAAAGATGGACTTTGACCTAGCCCTATAAATAAGAGGTCATATCGTCAAACTCCAGGGAGAGCAAGAGAGGGGAATTTCGACAACTCCAAGGAGGGCAAGAGGAGAGAATTTTCGACAAGCATCTAGGGCAAGGAGGATTTCGACAAGCCTCCTTCTTCAACCTTTTCTTTCTTGTTCGATTAGGTTTATGCTAGGGATTATTTATCTTGTGTTTCTTTGGAACCTAGCCATGAACTAAATCTATTTGGCCATGGTTATTGTGTTTTGTGGTTGTGAGAAACTATTGGATTTTGTTTAGGTAATAAGAGTTTGCACTTTTCTATTCAAGGTTTATTCATTCTTGGTTCTTATTCTTATTTGCGAGTGAATTGGGAGAGGATCTCATAACTTCATCTATTTATCTAATATAGGGAGAGTTAGATTCAAGAAACGAATGAATATGATCTTTATTCAATCTATTGATGGTGAAGATTAATCCGGCTTAGGAATAAGTTAAAGATTTCAACGTCTAAGAGGAGCGCAAGATTGGTTGTTGTTCACCCTTGATTCACGCAGGGATGTATTATCAAAGCATGCACAAGTAGCTAGAGTTTCGACTTAGAGATAAGAAGAAACCATTGAAGAACGCTCTGCCGAACCTTGAAGGTTGCTGCCCAGAAGCCCAAGTAGTTGCCCAACTAGTCGTCCAGGCAACCATCGATTAGTTGCCAAGGCAACCCCGTTGTGCAAGTTGCCACGACAATTGAGTTGCCCGTGCACTCTTTTACCAAGACGATCCAATCGGCTATCACACCTCAACTCATGATAACCTGGCCTATCTCTCTCATTTGATCTCATCTATTCTTTTACTTTATTGCCTTCTAGTTTAGTTATTAGTTAAACTCCTATAATCTTTTATTTGTGTTTTTACTTTTTACAGTGCAAGAGACTAGATTCCTGAAGTGGCATCAATCCCTGTGGAGACGATATCTTTTATACTATAACTTGCAACGTGTATACTTGCACAATTGCGTAGCACTTATTACGCGTGACAAGTTTTTGGCGCCGTTGTCGGGGATTGGCAATAGCGACTTTGTTTTTATTTTCTTGCACTTTCTTTTTTACTTTTCTTGTTTAATATTCAAAGGGGCTAACAAACTTTGGTTTTGCATTGGTATATGACCAGGGCTAGACCGATTACACCAAAATATCCCTTTGATCCAGAAATTGAATAAACCTTACAAAGACTTAGACGAAGGATAAGAGTAGCAATGGCTAATCAAGACGGCAATATGAATCAAGATGTTCCAGCAGGAGGAGGAGTGATTCTAGCACGAAACAGAACTATTCGAGACTATCTTGAAGAAGATCTTGATGGACTTAATCCAGGAGTTGTCGCACCTGAAATTGAAGCCGACCACTTTGAGTTAAAACCGGTAATGTTTAATATGATCAACACAATTGGTCAATTTGGCAGCTCAGCAATTGAAGATGCACGACAACATCTGAAATCTTTCCTCGAGATTTACAACTCGTTCAAAATACACAGAGTCACCCCCGATGTCTTACGATTAAGATTATTCCCCTATTCACTAAGGGATAGGGCGAAAGCATGGTTGAATAGCATTCTTGTCGAATCAATAACATCTTAGACCGATCTTTGTCGTGATTTCCTTACTCGGTTTAATCCTACAAATTTGACTGACAAGCTTCGTAACGACATTACTTCTTTTCGGCAGGCAGATGATGAATCCATGTACGAGGCTTAGGAGCGATATAGAGAACTTCTACACAAATGCCCCTACACGGATTCCCGGTGTGGACTCAAGTAACAATGTTTTACAACGCCATGAATACACCAACAAGGATGATGCTAGATGCCTCGGCAAACGGCATACTCCTAGATAAGTCACCGGAGGAAGCAATGCAAATTTTAAACAGGCTGGCCAAGAATGATTATCAATTCCCCTCTACTAAGAGATGAGGAGTTAGACGCCAAGCCATAATACATGAACTAGGATCATCAGATTCAATTTCGGCACAATTGGCCACTTTAACCAAGATGGTCCAGAACATGCAAAAACCAAACAACACACATGAAGTCAAGGTAATGGATTCTTTTTGTGAGTTATGTGGTGATAACCATGATTATTCTAAATGTATGCAGAATCCGGAATCTAGCTTCTATGTGGGGAATTACAATCGAAACAACAATGTGATGTCCAATACATACAATCCAGTTTGGAAGAAGCACCCAATTTTTTCATGGAGTAATCCCAATAATGCTCTAAACCAGAACAGTCAGAATGCACAAGCATCGGGATTCCAGCAGAATATGCCACGGCAACAGTTGCCGCAGCAACAACCGACAACATCTAGTTCTTTGGAAAATTCTCTAAATGCTTTTATGATGAAAACTGAATCTTATATGGATGAGAATAGTAACTTCATAAAAAGAACTGATGCTTTTATTAACAGGACCGAGATGAGATCGCAAAACCAAGAAGCGGCAATCAAATCATTGGAAAATCAAGTCGAACAGTTTGCTCAAAATCTGAATACTAGATCGCAAGGAGGTTTACCTAGCGATACTGAAGTCGCAAGAGGAACTGGCCATGAGCAATGTAAGGCAATCACCACTAGAAGTGGCCAACAACTTAGAGAGGCTCATACCCGCTCATCAAACAAAACTCCACAAAAAGATCAAGACGAACCTAGCGGCAAAGCCTCAGATGCTGAACCAGGAATTGCCTCGGCAACCGGCAATAAGCATGCCTCAGCAACCGACGATAAGGATGCTTTGGCAACTTGTGATAAGCATGCCTCGGCAACCCCAATTGATAATGCCTCAGCAGCTCCAGTTGTCCCGGCAATGCCGTCAATCAGGTTCCAAACCAATGAAAGGATCGAAGATATCCGACTTCCACCACCATTACCACAAAGGTTGAAGCGACAAAAGCAAGAATACCAATTCAAGAAGTTTTTTGATATCCTAAAGCAAGTCCACATCAACTTGCCATTGGTGGAAGCAATTGAACAAATGCCAAACTATGCCAAGTTTCTTAAAGACATTGTGTCCAAGAGAACAAGGCTAGGAGAGTTTGAAACAGTTGCCGCAATAGAGGGATGCATGACAATGTTGCACAATCGTATGCCACCCAAGTTGAAGGATCCCAGAAGTTTAACAATACCCTGTTCCATTGGAAATCACTATGTCGGGAAAGCATTATGCGACCTTGGGGCTAACATAAACTTGATGCCTAAATCGGTTTTCCAGAAACTAGGAATCTGGAAGGCAAGACCTACAACAGTTATGCTATAGCTAGCCGACAGATCCTATGTGCATCCAGAGGGAAAAATCAAGGACATACTGGTAAAAGTTGATAAATTTATTTTTCCCGCTGACTTTATCATTTTGGATTGTGAAGCAGATGAACATGCACCTATCATTCTCGAGAGACCATTCCTAGCAAAAGGGAAAACCTTGATCGATGTTGAAAAGGGAGAACTCACAATGAGAGTGAATGACTAGCAAGTTAAACTAAATGTGTTCCAAACACTAAGGCATGCCGATGATCCAGAAGAATGCCAACTTTTTCATGCCACGACAGAGTGTAACTTCGACGAGGAATTTAGTTGCCTCGACAACTACATTGCCGATCAAGAGGAACCTGAGGAATATGAAGAACCGGTCGATGAGGAACAACAAAAATAGGCAATTTGGCTAGTCAATCGACCAGGTACATACTTTGAACCACTGGATTACTCAGGTAAGGAAGGTAAGCTCGAAAAACCTTCTATTGAACAACCACCGATTCTTGAGTTGAAACAATTGCCAGAGCAACTAAAATAGCATACTTAGGAACTGATAATACATTGCCTGTAATTATTTCTTCTATGTTACAGCCTGAGCAGGAAAAGAAGCTGATCAAGATGTTGAAGCTACACAAAAAGGCAATAGGGTGGACAATTGCCGACTTGAAGGGAATTAGCCTGGCAGTGTGCATGCACAAGATTTTGTTGGAAGATGATCACAAACCTTCAATTGAGGCCCAGAGGAGATTGAATCATGCCATGAAAGGGGTTGTAATGAAAGAAATCATCAAGTGGCTTGACGCCGACATTATATACCCTATCTCTGATAGTACATGGGTAAGTCCGGTACAATGTGTACCGAAAAAGGGAGGAATAACAGTGGTAAGTAATGAAAATAATGAACTCATTCCAACCAGGACTGTGACCGGTTGGAGGGTTTGTATGGATTATCGAAAGCTAAACAAAGCCACCAGGAAAGATCACTTCCCATTACCCTTTATTGATCAAATGCTTGACCGTCTTGCAGGTAAACCCTTTTATTATTTTCTTGATGGTTATTCAGGTTACAATCAATTTGCCATAGCACCTGAAGATCAAGAAAAGACAACTTTCACATGCCCATACGGTACTTATGCCTTCCGAAGGATGCCGTTCGGATTGTGTAATGCCCTGGCAACCTTCCAAAGATGCATGCTGGCACTCTTTTCAGACATGGTCGAAGACTTCCTTGAGATCTTCATGGATGATTTTTCTATTTTTGGTAATGACTTTGACAGTTGTCTCGGCAATTTAGAGAGGGTGTTGGCAAGATATGAAGAAACTGATTTAGTCCTCAATTGGGAGAAATGCCATTTTATGGTAGATGAAGGAATAGTGCTCGGCCACAAGATTTCATCCAAGGGAATTGAAGTAGACAAAGCCAAGGTGGACGTGATCGAGAGATTACCCCTACCAAGTTCGGTTAAAGGAATTCAAAGTTTTCTTGGACATGCAGGTTTTTACAGGAGGTTCATTCATAATTTTTCTAAAATCACTAAACCCTTGTGCAATTTGCTTGAACAGGATAAAGTCTTCAATTTTGATGATTCTTGCACCCAAGCATTCGAAACCCTAAAGGAAAAGCTTGCCTCGGCACCCATTGTCATTCCACCAGATTGGACACTACCTTTTGAGCTCATGTGTGATGCAAGTGATTTCGCGGTAGGAGCAGTCCTAGGCCAACGCACAGGTAAGGCATTCCATGTGATATACTACGCTAGTAAAACTCTTAATAGTGCTCAAGTGAATTACACAACAACGGAGAAAGAGTTACTAGCTGTAGTTTTCGCATTTGACAAGTTTCGATCCTATTTGATTGGTACAAAGGTAATTGTTCATACGGACCATTCGACAATCAAATATCTATTTGCTAAAAAGGATGCCAAACCTCGTTTGATTCGTTAGATATTACTTTTACAAGAATTTGATATTGAAATTAAAGACAGGAAAGGAACAGAAAATCAAGTGGCCGATCACTTATCACGTTTAGAACGCAATAGGGAGGAGGACGCGGATCTAGAGACATGCGATGCATTCCTGGATGAACAAATTTTAGTTGCCTCGGCAACCTTGGATGCATACGCCTTGATAACTCTCGACGCCGCAGCAGCCTTTGACACACACGCCTCGACAATTTTGGGAGCAGTCACCACGGCAGCACATACCTCGGCAATACCCTGGTATGCGGATTTAATTAATTTCCTTGTTTGTGGTATTTTACCTTATGGCATTACTCACCAAGGGAAGAAGCGGTTCCGCCATGATGCTAAGCATTACTTTTGGGACGAGCCTCTTTTGTTTAAACAATATGCAGATCAGGTTATACGCCGATGTGTCCCTGAAGAAAAGCAACTGAATGTACTCCGACAATGCCATTCTTCATCCTATGGAGGACATTTTGGAGGAACTCGTACCGCGGCCAAAGTTTTGCAATTCGGTTTGTATTGGCCAACATTGTACAAAGATGCCCAAGACTTTTACAAGCAATGTGATCATTGGCAGAGGACGGGCAATATCTCTAGACGACATGAGATGCCGCTCCAAAACATCATCGACGTAGAATTGTTCGATGTATGGGGGATCGATTTTATGGGACCTTTCCCATCTTCATTCGGCAACCTCTACATTCTACTTAATGGGTTGAGGCAGCTGCAGTTCCCAACAACGATTCGAAGACCGTACAACGATTCTTGCAGAAAAACATATTTACACAGTTTGGGATGCCGAAAGCAATTATCAGTGACGAAGGCAGGCATTTTGACAACAGACTAATTGCCAAGATATTGCAACGCTTCGGCATATCACATAATATCGCCACGGCATATCACCCAGAAACCAACGGGCAAGCTAAAATTTCCAACCGGGAATTGAAGGGTATACTCTAGAAAGTTGTAAATCCCTCTAGGAAGGATTGGTCATTAAGACTAGATGACGCACTTTGGGCATATCACACTGCATTCAAAACACCCTTAGGTATGTCCCCCTTCCGACTTGTCTATGGCAAAACATGCCACCTACCGGTGGAAATCGAACACAAGGCATACTGGGCAATCATGACCGTGAATATGGATTGGGAAAGTGCCAGACAAAAGCGTTTGTTGGACCTCAATGAGATAGAAGAATTTCGTGCACTCGCCTATAATAATGCATGAATCTACAAGGAGAAAACAAAGCAATGACATGACAAGAAACTATTGTCGCGGCAATTCATGCCAGGGCAACTAGTTCTCTTATTCAATTATCGGCTAAAACATTTCCCGGGAAAGCTGAAATCAAGATGGTCGGGACCATTCGAAGTTGTCAAACCATTCTCCCATGGTGCCGTGATAATCAAGTCCATCTCTGACAACCATGAATTCAAAGTTAATGGACAAAGATTGAAGCACTACAATGGTGCCCATGTGGAACGTAACAAGGAAGTGGTCAACTTAGGAGATGCATGAGCAAGCTCTCCCTTTGATATTTTATTTTTATTTTTTATTTTCTTATTTTATGTTTTTTTTATTATTTTCGATTAATTATTTTTCTTTCGAACTATATTTTTTTATTTTTTTACTATTTCCGATTATTATATATATATATTTTAGGATAGATTTCTTTTTTTAAAAGAATCCTTTTATACATCTTTATTTATTTTCTTTTATTAGTTTATCTTTAATTTTAATCCTTATTTGATTTGTCTTTGAATTGTAGGAAAAGAGTTCAAGATAAAGAGGAATTTTAATCCAAGAAGGAAAACATCTTCAACAAGGAAACTAATGGGCTGAATCTAAGGCTTATATAAAGCCTCCAATTTACCCTAATCAAACCCCCCTTGCCGTCACCCTCTCCCTAAACCAAAACCCTTTTCTCGTTTTCCCCTAATCCCACCCACCATATTTACCACCTATCTTTTCTATAAAACCCATCACCCTTAACCTATTCCTACTTTTTATCTTGCAACTTTTTAGTTTCTTTTCTTTTCTTTTATTTGTTTTTACAAAACTCACAACCAAGATCATCTATGGTATCCAAAATTAAATTTTTAGTTCATCCAAGTTCCTCCAAAGGACCAAGATACAAGAAGTTTGCTACACCGGTGGTTCAAGAAAGATTTCACTCCAAGTTTGAAAGCCGGAAGATTCATGAAGAACAAGGCTTTGAATACTCCAACTCTCATCAAGATTTCGGCCTTGAACCATTCATCTTCGAGAGGATTGCACATCAAAAGTGGCAAATCTTTTGCCATCAACCGGAACCGGGTAACATCTCATGGGTAAGAGAATTCTATACTCACTCACCTAACCCGGATAATCCTTATGTTTTTGTTCGTGACAAGGCCATACTCATAAGTCTCAAAAACGTCAACACCTTTTACGGGCTTTACATTGAGAAGGACGAGCATCAAGCCTTCGTTGATCAAATCACTCCCAAGCAACTCTACAAGGTGCTTCAAGAACTCACTCAACCGGAAACTCATTGGAACGACGGTAAATACAAGGGCACGGTAAATCGCCTTCGGCTTAACCCCGAGGCAAAACTATGGAATAGGTTTGTCAAAACTTCTTTAATGCCCACCACACACAATACTACCGTTGATATACCACGTCTTTTGCTCATACATTCTATTTTGCATAATCGCATCATTAACATTGGAAAAATTATTTGTGATGAGATTTTTGTATGCAGCTCAAAAGATAAGGGTTCTCTTTTCTTCCCTTGCTTAATTTCTAACCTTTGCAAGGAGATGCATGTCCCAAGTGAGTCCACCGATGAAAAGGCCCTACCAAAGTCCGGTTGGAATCAAGCACAAACCCAAAAGCTAATGGGAGAGGCACCGGGAAATTCTTCAAGGCCTCCAATTGCCGCGGCAACTCCTGCCTCCCCGGCAATCCCTAATGCCCAAGCACCTAACGCCCGGGCAACTCGGCCATCAACCCCGGGACACTTTGAAGCACTCTTGCACCCATTGGCAAGCCACCTAAGGCAAATTGAAGACCGACAACTAATGTTCATACGGTACATGAAGGAGCACAACAATGCCATCACCCAAGTCAACCTAGAAAAGTACCTGGACAGTCGCGTGCCGTTCCCAATCTTTCCTGCCGAAATCCTTGCCCCGGCAACCAATGAAGAAGTCGCCACGGCAACCGCAACAGATAATGCCGTGGCAACCTACATCGTGCACGCACAAGCTGATGCCACGGCAACCAACCCTGAAGATGTCACGGCAACCAAAGCTAAAGACATCCCGACAACCACTGCAAAAGCCAAAGGTAAAGCACCTATGCCTGAATCAACTCCTACGGAATCATTTTCTAATTTTTCAGATTTGGACGAGTCCTCCATTGCACCAACAAAGACCGCACTAATTGAATCCTCCAAGCGAAAAGCCAATGACATTGATAAAGAGGACGATGAGGACAACCCCGTACGAGGATCGATTCCACCACCGGCAACAAGAAAACAACCATCGCGTTCAAGCAAGAGAATCAAGACACCGACCAAGAGGAAACTAATCATCTACGACGACGAACTCTCAGAGTAAGTCCTCGTACGCATTTTATTTTTCATTATTTTTATTTTCCTTTAATGCATGCATTGAGGACAATGCCTCACTCGAGTTTGGGGGGATTATTATTAGCAGTTACCATGTTTAGTTACATTCATCTTAAATATTACATTTAGGATACATAAATTGCTTGCCATGCCTTTAATTGGAACAAGAATTGCTTAGATTTGATGAATATCCGATGATGACTTTGCCAATGCACTTAATTGATAGAATTTTTATTCTAGGATAACCATGGAAAAACTTAGAATTTTACTATGATGCTAATTTTGATGAAATACTGTGGTGGTTTGATTGATTTAAGGAATTCTAGTGAACTTAGGTTGATAATTAACAAATTGGGGGATTAGAATAAAAATTGGATAAATGCTAGAGGTGCCCGAAATTGGCTCTAGCATGTGCTAAAAAAATCAATCACTAGAGGTGCCTGAAACTG
Organism: Hibiscus mutabilis; assembly: GCA_019671005.1. Classification (NCBI taxonomy): domain Eukaryota; kingdom Viridiplantae; phylum Streptophyta; class Magnoliopsida; order Malvales; family Malvaceae; genus Hibiscus; species Hibiscus mutabilis. Next base: position 24,817,511 of record CM033741.1, on the reverse strand, counting down.
GCTCTAGTATGTGTTAAAAAATTGATCGCTAGAGGTGCCCGAAACCGGCTCTAGCCGAATAAATTAACTTAAGAAAACTAAAAACAAAACACTAGAGGTGCCTAAAACTGGCTCTAGTTAAAACATGTTAAAAAGAACCCAATAAAGTAATTTGAAAACCTATCGTTTGCATAGAATCCAAAAAATCATCTTACACACAACTCCGCACACACTCACAAGCATTATAGTTTGATTCCGAGTAATTCCTAAGTTTTCCAAAAAAATGAAAAGCCAATCATACTTTGTGCCCCGGTTCAGAGAATTGAAATCAAGTTCAAAGCTAAGTTTGTGAAAATTGAAGTCTTGGCAGGTAATTATGAGTTTGCATTGCTTGAGGACAAGCAATAGTTCGTGTTTGGGGGTGTGATAAGTGTTCACAAGTACTATTTTCTTACCCTTTTTACTCATATTATTGTTAGACTTAGGCTCATATTAGTTGCATAATTAGACATTCATGCATTAATCCATGTTTCCTTCCATCGTTGAGCTTGATTACATAACTTGTTAGTTTTTGTGGGAAAAGATGCTGCTTTGGTGTGTTTTGTGTGTATGTGCAGGATCACTTGCCAAAGCAAGGCTAGAGCTAGTTGCCAGGGCAATGCATGAAGGAGATGCCGAGCCAGTTGCCAGAGCAATTGTCGACAAAGAGCAAAGGTGATATGGTAGTCGAAATTGATGACTAGACAAGCCCAAGATGACGTGGAGCAAAGCCCAATCCCAAAGGAATTTGATTTCGATGAAGAGATTAAAGAAGAATTAAATTCAAAAAAGATAGGAGAAGTTCTAGTAGGAATATAATTATAATAAAGAATTATATTCTTTAAAGATAATTTAATTCCAACTTAACTTCCTCCTCAAAGAAGGACTTTGACCTAGCCCTATAAATAAGAGGTCATATCGTATAACTCCAGGGAGAGCAAGAGAGGGGAATTTCGACAACTCCAAGGAGGGCAAGAGGAGAGAATTTTCGACAAGCATCTAGGGCAAGGAGGATTTCGACAAGCCTCATTCTTCATCCTTTTCTTTCTTGTTCAATTGGGTTCATGCTAGGGATTATTTATCAAGGTTGGTTGTTGTTCACCCTTGATTCACGCAAGGATGTATTATCAAGGCATGCACAAGTAGCTAGACTTTTGACTTAGGGATAAGAAGAAACCATTGAAGAACGCTCTGCCGAACCTTGAAGGTTGCTGCCCAGAAGCCTAAGTAGTTGCCCAACTAGTCGCCCAGGCAACCATCGATTAGTTGCCAAGGCAACCTCGTTGTGCAAGTTGCCACGGCAACTGAGTTACTCGTGCACTCTTTTACCAAGACGATCCAATCGGCTATCACACCTCAACTCACGATAACCTGGCCTATCTCTCTCATTTGATCTCATCTATTCTTTTACTTTATTGCCTTTTAGTTTAGTTATTAGTTAAACTCCTATAATCCTTTATTTGTGTTTTTACTTTTTACAGTGCAAGCTATAACTTGCAACGTGTATACTTGCACAATTGCGTAGCACTTATTACGCGCAACACTTGTCTTTGAGCATATTTAGCTACATTTAGTAGTTAATTACATGCTTTTGCATAAGGAGTCTAGAATTGGACTATGCAGTGTGAAGGGTTGCTTGTTGGCAGTATTGTAGGCACGGCAGAGCAGATCAGCACAGGAAGGGAACAATGCCAAGGAGGATGCCGAGTAGCTGTTGGCAGCGAAGGACCAAAATTATCGAAGCACTGATTGGCAGAGAAGAGGTGTTTGATGCCCGATTGAGTGGACGGCGAAACATTGATGACAGTAGCCCTAGGATTCAAGTGATGGATAAGATGACCAAATTCCTTATCCTTGAGCATTCAAATTCAAGGCTTATCAGAGGTTATCCTTTCTCAAGAAAGCACTAGAGAGGGGGCGATTAGAGAGAGCTTCATTGATCACAGTCGACTGCACCAAGGAGACGTGGTTCGACCAAGCTTAACCGAAAGCTTGGATCAAGAAGGGTTGTGTCGATTGATCCTCTTCTAGCCCATTCTCTTTATCAATTTTATTTTTATTTCTTTCAAATGGTGATTTTTGTTAAAAACGATGAAGGTTTTTGGTTTGATATCCTCACCATGAACTAATTTAATAGTTGCTGAGGGATGTTTGGTTGAACATTGTTTTTATGTTTTGTCTTTAATAATTAAAATGCCTCAGCATTGTTTTCCCTATATGGCATGTTCTTTGATTTTATAAACTCTGTGCCAAGTGACAGTTGGCATTGATAGCCCATTGCACCTTAATATCAATGATTGTTGTCATATACTAAGGCGATATGCTTCGACAGAAGACGTTCAAGTAGATGAACTTACTTCGGGAGTGAGTCTACCCATTAGGGGTATAGATTGGAACTTATTCAAATTGATTTATGAAAAACTACACTATAGATATATAGGAGCTTTTACATGGTTAATTTAGGGCTTTGCCATCGAGAGAGGCAATGCCAACTTGAACCTGCTCAGCAAACAATGCCAAGATAGACGTTATTATAGGCTTGCATGGCATGAGTAGCGTGAAAAGAAGGCATCCCTTGCCAACGCTTATCACTCGTTTAAACTCTCCTTGTGCCAACACTATTTTCCTTTTATTTCTTTTCTTTTAAACTGTTTTCAAAACCCATTTCAACTCAAACAACAATTTTCCCTTGACAAGTAACAATCAAAACATGCAAATTCCTGACTAATCCTTGTGGGATCGATAACCAGCTTATTGATTTATTACTTGCAGACCGTGTATACTTGCATGCAAAATACTTAGTCTTGGCAGTGTTTTCATACATTTCCAATACATTTTCCACCCATTTGCTAAGCATTCACACAGTTTGAACAAGTTTTTGGCACCGTTATCGGGAACTTCAACAGAGTTTATTGTTTTTAAATTTTTACTTGTCATCTTTTTATTTTTGTTTTTATTTTATTTCTTTGTTTGGACTGGTGTATGACTAGAAACTGCCCTGTGGTGGAAGATATCTGAAAATCAAAAGAACCCTGCGAAGGTTAAAGAAAAAGATTCGAGAGATGGCTCAATAAGACAATGGAGGAAATGGTGTGTTAAACAATCCATCCAATAACAATAGAACACCACCAGCTTCTGTTGCCCCAGCTGTTAATGTGGAGGAAGAGAGACCTATTAGAGAACATTTGGCACCAAACATTGACAATTTGATGCCAAGACTAATTGGTCCCAAGGTAAATACACCCAATTTTGAACTCAAACTGGTAATGATACAAACGCTTTTGAATGTAGGACAATTTGATGGAGCACCAATTGGAGATCCAAGGCAACACTTGAAGCAGTTCATAGAAGTCTGCCAACTATTTTAATAGCCTGGAGTATCGGAAGATACAATAAAGATAAAGTTGTTTAAATTTTCTCTAAGAGATAGAGCAAAAGCGTGGATAAGTTCTTTGTCACCTGGTTCTGTCACCTTATGGGGAGATCTATGCTAAAAATTTGTGTTACGATTCTAGCCACCTAAACTCACCGCCAAGTTAAGGGTTGAGATCATCACATTTAGGCAAGCTGATGATGAGACCCTATATGATGCCTGGGAAAGATACAAAGATCTATTGAGGAGATGTAGACCCAAATGAAGACCTTCTACAATGGACTTAATGCGCAAACTAAAACAGTTGTTGATGCGTCGGCAAATGGCTCACTGCTTGACAAAAACTATACAGAGCAGCTGGTATCCTTGAGAGGATTTCAATCAACGATTTTGAATATCCTACTGCCAGACTTGGGTCTGACACTAAAACTGGTGGGAAATTACAGATAGATGAGCTCATATCCATCCATGCTGAGATTTCCAATCTTACTAGCATGGTGGGAACCTTGCAAAAGAGTTATGAGGCCCAAGAAGTTAAGGCATTAGCCCCATTTTGTACAATATGTGAAGAGGATCATCACACGGAAGACTGCCCTGCCAACCCTGATTCGATAAATTTTGTTGGCAATTTTAATCATAATTATAATCCAAATTCCAATACTTACAATGCAGGATGAAGGCAACACCCAAATTTAGCTTGGGGGAATCAAGGACGCAACCAATATAATGCCCAACAGTAGAACAACAATGCCTAGCATCAATACAATGCCCAACGTCAGAACAATGCCATGCCAGGGGTCAACCAGAATGCCATGCCACAAAGGGCACAAAATAATTTTTATACAGGGAAAAGGAACAACCAGCGAACTTTGACAAAATACATTGAGAAGAATGATGCAACTGTCCAGAGTTTGGCAGCATTGACGAGAAATTTAGAGGTACAAATAGGATAGATTTTCAATGCACTCAGCAATAGACCCTAGGGAGCTTTGCCAATCAATACAAAGGATGTCAGGAAAAACCATAACTAATAATGTAAAGTTGTGACTCTATGGAGTGGCAATCAATGTAAGGCTGAGACATCTGTCAAGCGGCCAATTAATTTCTAGGAGAAGGAGAAAATGCTAGTATATGAACCGAAAGAAGCAAAAAAGAAAAAGATGCAAGCAATGCCAAATAGTAGTCTAATTCCAGACCTCAATCGGATGTCAGAAGAACCTTGGTAAAGCCGGTAGAGCCACCATATGTTTATCCACCTCTACCATTTCCACAAAGAATACAAAAGCACAAGCAGGATCAACAATTTAAGTGTTTCTTGGAAGTACTTAAACAATTGCAAATCAATTTACCATTGGTGGAAGCTCTCGAGCAAATGCCAAACTATGTCAAGTTCATGAAGGACATCTTGTCCAAAAAGAGGAAACTAGGTGATTTTAAAATTGTAGCTCTCACTGAAAGATGCAGTGCAATGATACTCAATCGGTTGCAGTCAAAGCTGAAAGATCCAAAAAAATTTACTATTCTCTATACCATTGGCTACAGATTCATGGGTAAGGCACTGTGTGACTTGGGAGCCAGTATCAATTTGATGCCAATGTTTGTCTTCAAGAAGCTTGGCATAGAATCAAGGCCTACCATGGTGACACTTCAGTTGGCGGACCGATCCTTTACACATCTTAAGGGTAAGATTGAGGATGTGTTGGTAAAGGTGATAAATTTATATTCCCAACTGACTTTATTATCTTAGATTATGAGGTACATTTAAATGTCCCAATTATATTGGACAGACCGTTCCTTGCCATAGGTAGAGCCTTGATTGATGTTCATAAAGGTGAATTAACTATGTGCATAAATGATCAACATGTTACATTTAATGTGTTTCAAGTTTTGAGATGTGCAGATGAATCAGACGAATGCCAAGTAAATGATAAGATGGAGTCCATTTTTAAGGTGGACATGGCACAGGTGTGCCAAGATACTGATGATGATGCCATCAAAAGTGACAGTGAAGGTAAAACAAGTGAGGACACTGAAGGAGCAGCCTTAGTAGAAGTAAGCTATTTCAGACAACCAGAACCATTAGAGTTGGCTGGTAGAGAGATCGTGGCACCAAAATCATCCATTTAGGAGCCACCCGAACTGGAGCTCAAATCATTGCCGGACCATCTCATGTATGCTTACTTAGGTAAACACTCAACTTTGCCAGTGATCATTGCCGCTGATCTCACTAATGATCAGGAGGAACGATTGCTGGGAGTTTTAAGCAATTACAAGCAAGCGTTGGGATAGACCTTGGCTAATATCCGAGGAATAAGCCTAGCCATTTGCATGCACAAAATCATCTTGGAGGAATATCTTAGGAAGACCATTGAGGGTTAGAGAAGATTGAACCCGAGCATGAAAGAGGTTCTTAAGAAGGAGATTATCAAGTGGCTAGATGCCGGGATAATCTATCCTATTTTCGAAGCTCGTGGGTCAGCCCGGTGTAATGTGTGCCAAAGAAATGTGGTATGACCGTGGTTCAAAATAGCAACAATGAGTTAATTCTTTCCAGTACCATTACCAGATTGAGAGTGTACATGGATTATAGGAAGCTAAACAATGCCACCAAGAAAGACCATTTCCCATTGCCCTTCATTGATCAGATGTTGGACAGGCTGGCAAGTAAGGCATTTTACTGTTTTCTAGATGGTTATTCAGGATATAACCAAATTGCCATAGCTCTAGAAGATCAAGAGAAGACCATGTTCACGTGTCCATATAGGACGTTTGCCTTTAGAAGAATGCCATTTGGGTTATATAATGCATCGGTAACATTTCAACATTGCATAATGTCCATTTTTTTGACATGATTGAATAAAATTTGGAAGTATTCATGGATGATTTCTCAGTGTTTGGCAAAAAATTTGAGGAATGCCTTCAGAGTTTGGAGCAAGTCTTAAAGAGATGCATTGAGAAAAACCTAGTATTGAACTGGGAAAATGCCACTTTATGGTGAAAGAGGGCATTGTTCTCGGGCACAATGTAACCAAAAAGGGACTGCAGGTTGACCAAGCAAAAATTGAGGTAAACAAGCAATTGCCACCACCGACAAGTGTAAAAGATATTAGAAGTTTTTTGGGACATGCAAGTTTTTACTATCGTTTCATTAAATATTTTTCTAAAATTTCTAAACCTTTATGCTTGCTTTTGGAACAAAATGCCACTTTTGCATTTGATGATTCTTCTTTAAGAGCGTTTCAGGAACTTAAGGAGAAGTTGATAATGCCCATATAGTCATGTAACACCCTTAATGTATACTCATAGACCGAATATACATTAAAGATGTTACAAAATTGTTGGAAGAAATCTTGACTTGTAAATTTTTTTATACCAAAATTTAGCTTCTAGTTTAACCTTTTCTTCGTTTTAAATTAAAAATTGTGTCATTCAGATGCAGCTAGTTTTAACCTTGAATTGGTTTACAAAACTTACAATTGAGTTATTGAAATAAAAATATAACTCAGTGTGAAAAATATGTGTGCTGCCTAGTCCCTTTCTTGATTTTAAAACTTCTATGCAATTTAGGGTTAAACTATGTTTAACTGTACCAAAATTCATTACTACTATTAGCAAACTATACTTCTAAACTTATTCATCACAAAAAGCATATCTTTAACTAGTAAATGTATACTAAAAAACAGTTCAACTATAAAATATTTACATGCCCACTAGATATCAGTTTACGATAAGGATGTACTTACTATGACTTACTGTAGTAACTTGATTTTTCCAAGGTTCAGTTCCTCTTCGCTAGACAATTTCGGAGAATCGACGGGTGACATAATACACACGCTAAGTATTTACTTAGTGAGGAAACTATAATATTAAATAAACTTTTCAATAATTAAACCAACAATAATATTGGAAATATTATATATATTATTTAGAAATATAGAATAGTAAACACTGCTTATCAAGCCGTTCTTTCTCCAGGAAACCTGTAAGAATCACATTTCATACACATGTACATATGAGACAGTTCATACCAAAACCACAGTTCGATGCATATTTCATTTACTCTTAAATCACTTCATTTGCACTCTTCACTATCATTGAATCATAGCCCAATGTAAAGTAATTGAGAATGCATGGTATGTGAGTCACTGTTGAGTATGCACATGTGCGGAAATAACTAATATGTTGTGCCATAATAAATCACTGTATCATTGTATCACTGTATGTTAGATTCAAATCTAACAATACAATAACCATGCTATCTAATATAATCATTCAAATATAAAATTTCCAAATATTTTTTCTTTCTTCCATGTATTGTTCAGAAACTCCTTATGGTCCTTGGTGGCCAATTTGGACATCATCCAATTATTCAAGTTCAATTTGAACAATTTCATTACTACTTGCTCACTTTATATTAATATCCTTTTTATCCCTAAACTTTATAAAAGTGACATTTTAGTCACTACTTCCATAATTATACATTAAATTCATGTACAAAACAACCATTCATTTATTTTCTAACATTCTTGAAATTTTTCCTTCAACATTCAACTTTATCCAATTTAGTCCTTCACTATACTTTCTTTTCGAATAGGTCCTTAAATTTTCCTTTCTTGACATATCAATCCCTTAACTTTCATAACATGCTTGAATATTCAATTCTATCAATTTTCCATAAATTCAAGACCAATCCCTAAATTTTCTTAAATTGTTGAATTGCTCCTTCAACTTCTAAAATTTTTCATTTTGGTCCCTAATCATCAATTCAATCAAACTTCATCATAATTCAATAATTCCAGTGCTAAAATAAAACTTTCAATAATTTCCCTTAATTCTCCAATATATCGAATTGGTCACTAATTTCTCAACTTGGGGAAAATATTCAATCAATCATCAAAATTAAGCTCTTGAATCACAATTAATTCAATTTCATCATCAATTCCATAACCCTAATCAAAACCCTAAATTTCAAGATTACGGTGTATAACTTCCAACATTAAGTTAACTAGATTTCAAGCTTGTTTTCATCAAAACTAAGCTTAATTCATCACCTACTACATCAATTCTAATAAAATTTCATGAAACCCTAATTTCTCTCTCTTCAATCCCTAACTTAAAATTCATAATTCCATGCAATTTTACTATCAAAATATAGAGAATGAAGAGTAGATCACTTTACCTCATACAACTTTGCTTGAATTTTGATCAAATGCCTTGAAAATGGCTAGGAAAAATTTTTGGTATTTTTCCTCCTATTTTTCTCCTTGTTCGAACAACATCCATGGGATAAAAGATGATTATTTTTCATCTTACATTCCATTTAATCCATGTGTAAAGGTTAAATGAATTTTAAATTCATTTAACTAGTGAAATTACTAGTTTGCCCTTTTATTATAATGGGCAAGATTCAATCTCATCAAAATCAATGGTCATGATTTAATCCATGTGTAAATGTTCTTCCAAAATTGCCCTCATTGTTCCAAAATATTTCAAAAATGCCATCCATGGCAAATTTGCCCTCCAACTAGACTTTATTTACTTACATAACTTAAAACTGCCATTCCATAAAAATTGAACCAAATTGGTTCCATTTTAACCAGCCTCCTTCCCAAAATATCATAAATTTTGATTTTTGATATTTATTCGATCCAACTATTCGAATTTCACTCAATACGATTTCCAAATTTTCTTTCTTTGAGCTTTATAACCACTCCATCATATTCTAACTAAATCTAGTTAGAATACCATCAACATTAATAAACTATTCATAAAATAATATTTTATGAATTTTTAATAATCCTTGGAACTGTCTTTAAAATTTCAATTCGATCTGATATACCCAAAATTTTTAGGAATTTTTATCGGATACATTTCCTCTTAGAAATCTTATCTCAACAATTTAGTACGAATACTACTGACTCAAACTGAATCCTTTTTATCATTCAAAATATTGGATATGGGACCTTCCCATTACGTCACCCCTCCTAGGCTACTCTGGTCTGAGCACGCTTAACAATTTTACTCGATCCAAATTCGAATAATATAAACCTCGTATAAAAAATCCGATAACACAAAAATACCACTCTCAGGGGTGAACTATCCATTTACGGGGTTAACTTACATAACTTTTGGAAATTACACTTTGGTCCCTGAACTTTTCCAAAGTTTACACTTTAACCCCTAAACTTTCAAAAATTAAATTTAAGTCACTAAGAAAAAATTGGGATATTACAATTCCTCCCCCATAAGAAAATTCGTCCTCAAATTTTCAACGTATACTCTTTTCAAACAATTTCGTATTTTGCTTATTCATTCTCTCTTCAATTTACCAAACGACCTTTTCTGCTTTATGATTTATCTCAAGAACCTTAACTAGTAAAATTTTCTTGTCCCTTAATTTCCTTAACTTTGTACACTAGGATTTTGACTGGTTTTTCTTTATACGTCAAACCTAGTTGCAATCTAATCTCCTTATAAGTAATTACAGGTGAAAAATCTGATCAATACCTCCAAAGCATAAATATGTGAAACACATAATGAGTCTTATTCCTATCTGGAGGTAAAGCCAATTGATAAGCCATTGGTTCCTTTCTTTTTAGAATCTTATATGGCTCAATAAATCTGGGACTATCTCTACATTTCAACCAAAACGTGACACCTTTTCCCAAGGTGAAATCTTTAAAAACACTTTTTCACTAACTTCATATTCAATATCCTTTTTCTTCTTATTTGCATAGGCCTTTTGTCAATCCACGGCGTCCTTAAAATTTTGCTGAATAATCTTTACTTTATTCTTCATGTCTTGTGCTAAATCAACCCTTCCAATGTTTGAGTTATTTTGAACATTTCTATCTTGTAATTTGAACTGATTTAGAAAAGTTTGATATTTTCTTCCATATGCTATCTTTATGCTTGCTTGATAACTATTGTTGTAATCAAATAAGCCAATGGCAAGTACTTTTCCCATGATCCCGCAAACTCAATTACACAAGCTCATAACATATCCTTGAGAATCTGTATGATTCACTCAGATTGCCCATCTGGTTGCGGATGAAAAACTGTACCAAAATTTAATTTAGTACCTAAAGCTTCAAATAAAGTACCCCAATACCTTGAAGTAACCCTTGAGTCTCTATCTGACACTATCAATGCTGAGACACCATGTAGTCTTACTGTCTCTCGAACATAAAGTTCTGCATATTCATTAATCCATCCAAACTGGAATAAAGTGATCGAACTTGTCAAATAATCTGTAATGACTCACATTGAATTCTTATTGCTTGATTTAGTTGACAATCTTGTTTTAAAATCCATTGTTACTCGTTCCCATTTCCATTAGGGAATAGAGATAGAATGAAGTAATCCAGAAGGTACCTGGTGTTCAGCTTGTCTCCTCCTTTCAAGACATCCTTAATCCATAGACTGCAAATCTTTGAATTGATCCAATATAGTTGACTTTAACAACATTCTGCTGTTAAGGAACCATCTCATCTCACAAACAATTGTCCATTCATTATACCCGAGACAGACAATGTCTTTCGGCTAAGTGTACTATTAGCCTTTCTAGGATGATAATCAATAACTACATCATAATCCCTTTAAAATTCAACTCATCTTCGTTGTCGCAAATTCAAATCTTTTTGTGTCATCAAATACTTAAACTTTCATGATCCATATAAATATGACACCTTTTTACCATATAAACAATATCGCCAGATTTTCAAAGCAAATCATAGCTGCCATTTCCATGTCATGTGTTGAATAGTTCCTTTCATGAATTTTGAGCTGCCTTGATGCATAGATTACTACTTATCCTTCTTGCATCAATTCGCAACTTAAACCATAAAGAGACACATCATTGTACAAAGTATATTCTTTTCCTGGTTCTGGTTGAATTAGAACTGGTGCTTCAATCCGAACTTTCTTTAATCTTTCGAAACTTTCCTAACAACCAAAACTCACATTTAAAAAAACTTGGATAAAGCTGCTAGTCTCTTAAAGTTTATAATACCACACGAAGATGGTAATCATGCTCAACTTCAATCTTTGAATAAATCAAAATATCACCTATGAAGACCACAACAAACTGATCCAAATAGGGTTGGAATACCCTATTCATCAGGTCCGTGAATGCAACAGGATCTTTCGTCACTCTAAAAGACATTACCAGAAACTTGTAGTGTCCATAACGAGTTTTGAATGTTGTTTTTGATACATCCTCTTCTTTGACTTTAAGTTGATAATACCCGATCGAAGACCTATCTCTGAGAACACTACTGTACCTCTGAGCTAATCAAATAGATCTTCAATCCTTGATAGAGGATACTTGTTCTTAATGATTACTTTATTCCATTATCGATAATCTATACATGATCATAGGGAACCATCTTTCTTTTTTACAAATAGCACCTGAGCACCCCATGGTGATACACTTGGTCGAATGTAACCCCGGTCTAGTAATTCTTGTAATTAAGCCTTTAGTTCCCTTAACTCTGTTGGTGCCATCCTATATGGTGCCATTGATACCGGTTCGGTTCCAGGATAAATATCGATCCCAAACTGTATTTCACTATTCGGAGGTAACCCTCGTAACTTATCCAGAAATACATCAGGAAATTCCCTCACGGTTGGGATATCTTCAATCTTTTTAGGTAACTTTTGTGTATCTTTCATACTAACCAAACATGTTTCACATCCCTTGTATAACAGCCTTTGGGCTGTTATTATAGAAATTACTGACTCTAAACAGTTAGTTCTTTCTCCCACAAAGATTACTTCAGAACTATTGGGTCCATGAAGTATCAACATTTTCTTCTCACATTTTACATCCGTATCGTATGCAGATAACCAATCCATTCCAAAAATGACTTTAAATTTAGGGAATGGAAATTCCCTTAAATATGCCGGAAACTTAAACCTATTTCCTTGAATTTATAATAATCCCAAATCAAATAAAATAAGCACCAGTTCTTTCCATAGTCTTTGCTTTATTCACATCCTCTTGGAAAATTTGATAAGTTCATGTCCAATAGAATCTCCTTGGGCCTTGGACAAAGCTTCTCTATAGACCATTCACATCGAGACCTTTCGATCGGCATCAATTTAACTGCGTACCGACTCAGTCTATTAAAATATAACTCGTACTCATAAGTAGTACGAGTACTTTATTCAAACTTAGGACTGCTGCAATATTTTTCTTTTAACTAGTTGCCAGCATACTTGACTTTAAACATTCTCCTTTCTTCTCTTGATTCCCATAATTAAACATTTATCGCAGTCCATCAGTACTTAACATCATCTATTTCTACTAAAACTTATTCATGTTATTGAGAAGCATAATCAAGTTACACAGTAGTACATCAGTAACATGACATTCTAGGGGCATGTACTTAACATTAAATCACATTAAACTCGATTTAGCCTCTAGAATCGGCTAAATCTGTAGCTCTGATACCAATAAATGTAACACCCTTAACGTATACTCATAGACCAAATATACATTAAAGATGTTACAAAATTGTTGGAAGAAATCTTGACTTGTAATTTTTTTTTATTCCAAAATCCAGCTTCTAGTTTAACCCTTTCTCCGCTTTAAATTAAAAACTATGTCGTTTAGATGTAGCTAGTTTTAACCCTGAATTTTTTTACAAAACTTACAATTGAGTTATTGAAATAAAAATATAACTCAGGGTGAAATATATGTGTGCTGCCTAGTCCCTTTCTTGATTTTAAAACTTCTACGCAATTTAGGGTTAAACTATGTTTAACTATACCAAAATTCATTGCTAGTATTAGCAAACTATACTTCTAAACTTATTCATCACAAAAAGCATATCTTTAACTAGCAAACGTATACTAAAAAAACAGTTTAACTATAAAATATTTACATGCCCACTAGATATCAGTTTACGATAAGGATGTACTTACTATGACATACTGTAGTAACTTGATTTTTCTAAGGCTCAGTTCCTCTTCGCTAGACAATTCCGGAGAACCTATGTGTGATATAATAAACACGCTAAGTATTTACTTAGTGAAGCAACTATAATATTAAATAAACTTTTCAATAATTAAACTAACAATAATATTGAAAATATTATATATATTATTTAGAAATATAGAATAGTAAACACTTACTTATCAAGCCGTTCTTTCTCCAGGAAACCTATAAGAATCACATTTCATACACATGTATATATGAGACAGTTCATACCAAAACCACTGTTCAATGTATAGTTCATTTACATTTAAATCACTTCATTTGCACTCTTCACTATCGTTGAATCATATCCCAATGTAAAGTAATTGAGAATGCATGGTATGTGAGTCACTGTTGAGTATGCACATGTGCGGCAACAACTAATATGTTGTGCCATAGTAAATCACTGTATCACTGCTGTAATTTAACATCATCACTGTATCAATAGGTCATACCTGTAGAACACAACGTCACTGTTTCACTTTATAAATGTTGTACACTTATACAAAATCACTGTATCACTAGGTCATAGCTGTAGAACACAGCGTCACTGTATCACTATATCACTATACTCCACCTCATTGGCATGCCAATTATACCAAGAATCTCAATAATCATACAATGGGCTTTTAATCAATTCACTATTATAATTTCTCCACTTATTCAATAATATCAATAGATAAAGACATATCATTATAACATATATAAAAAATATGCATTGGGTAGTTCATACACAAAATTCATCATAATTCATTTCAAAAATCATTGAAAATATATTATTTACGATTCAAAAATATTTATTTATTTTAATACTCGAAATCAACTTATTGCAAGTCTTTATAATAAAATAAGTACGAATGCACTCACCTGGGCCATTTATTAGTATGCCTCACTAAGTTCTACTCGATCATTTCCTTTATAGAACCTCAAACCTTCTTTGATTCGAACTTGACTTCATTAATCACATGAATAAGTTAAAAATATTTGTTAGATTCAAATCTAATAATACCTTAACCATGCTGTCTAATATAATCATTCAAATATAAAATTTCCAAATATTTTTCCTTTCATCCTTGTATTGTTCAGAAACTCCTTATGGTCCTTGGTGACCAATTTGGACATCATCCAATTATTCAAGTTCAATTTGAACAATTTCATTACTACTTGCTCACTTTAGATTAATATCCTTTTATCCCTAAACTTTATAAAAGTAACATTTTAGTCACTACTTCCATAATTGTACATTAAATTAATGTACAAATCAACCATTCATTTATTTTCTAACATTCTTGAAATTTTTCCTTCAACTTTCAACTTTATCCAATTTAGTCCTTCGCTATACTTTCTTTTTGAATAGGTCCTTAAATTTTCCTTTCTTGACATATCAATCCCTTAACTTTCATAACATGCTTGAATCTTCAATTCTATCAATTTTCCGTAAATTCAAGACCAATCCCTAAATTTTCTTAAATTGCTGACTTGGTCCTTCAACTTCAAATTTTTTTCATTTTGGTCCCTAATCATCAATTCAATCTAACTTCATCATAATTCAATAATTCCAATGGTAAAATAAAATTTTCAATAATTTCCCTTAATTCTCCAATATTTCGAATTGGTCACTAATTTCTCAACTTGGGGAAAATATTCAATCAATCATCAAAATCGGGCTTTTTGAATCACAATTAATTCGATTTCATCATCAATTCCATAACCCTAATCAAAACCCTAAATTTCAAGATTAGGGTTTATAACTTCCAATATGAAATTAACTTGATTTCAAGCTTGTTTTCATCAAAACTAAGCTTAATTCATCATCTACTACATCAATTCCAATAAAATTCATGAAACCCTAATTTCTCTCTCTTCAAACCCTAACTTAAAATTCATAATTCCATGCAATTTTACTATCAAAATATTGAGAATGAAGAGTAGATCACTTTACCTCAAACAACTTTGCTTGAATTCTTGATCAAAAGCCTTGAAAATGGCTAGGAAAAAGTTTTGGTATTTTTCCTCCTATTTTTCTCCTTGTTCGAACAGCCTCCATGGGATAAAAGATGATTTTTGTTCATCTTTTATTCCATTTAATACATGTGTAAAGGTTAAATGAATTTTAAATTCATTTAACTAGTGAAATTACTAGTTTGCCATTTTATTATAATGGACAAGATTCAATCTCATCAAAATAAATGGCCATGATTTAATCCATGTGTAAATGTTCTTCCAAAATTGCCCTTATTGTTCCAAAATATTTCAAAAATGTCATCCATGGAAAATGACAAATTTGTCCTCCTACTAGACTTTATTTACTTACATAACTTAAAACTGCCATTCCATAAAAATTGAATCAAATTGGTTCCATTTTAACCAGCCTCCTTCCCAAAATATCATAAATTTTAATTTATGATATTTATTCGATCCAATTATTCAAATTTCACTCAATACGATTTCCAAATTTTCTTTCTTTGAGCTTTATAACCACTCCATCATATTCTAACTAAATCTAGTGAAAACCCCATCAACATTAATAAAATATTTATCAAATAATATTTTATGAATTTTCCATAATCATTGGAACTATCTTTAAAATTTCAATTTGATCCGATATGCCAAAAAATTTTGGGAATTTTTATCGGATACATTTCCTCTTAGAAATCTTATCTCAACAATCCATTACGAATACTACTGAGTCAAACTGAATCCTTTTTATCAGTCAAAATATTGGATATGGGACCTTCCCATTAGGTCACCCATCCTTCTGCTACTATAATCTGAGCACGCTTAACAATTTTATTTGATCTAAATTCGAATAATATAAACCTCGTATAAAAAATTTGATAACACAAAAATACCACTCTTGGGGATAAACTATCCATTTACAAGGTTAACTTACATAACTTTTAAAAATTAAACTTTGGTCCTTAAACTTTTCTAAAGTTTACACTTTAACCCCTAAACTTTCAAAAATTACATTTTAGTCACTAAGCAAAAATTGGGATATTACAAGTCATGGCACCAGATTGGAATTAACCATTTGAGCTCATGTGTGATGCCAGCGATTATGCCGTCGGAGTAGTATTGGGACAACGGCGTGGCAAAGTTTTTCATACCATCTACTATGCCAGCCGGACACTAAATGGAGCTTAACTAAATTATTCCACAACCGATAAAAAATTTCTTGCAGTTTTATTCCCTTTTGATAAATTTAGATCTTATTTAGTTGGTAACAAGGTTGTGGTTTATATAGATCATTCAGCACTAAAATACCTTTTGGCAAAGAAGGATGCCAAGCCCAGATTAATCTAATGGACGCTTCTACTACAATAATTTAACCTCGAGATTTGAGACAAGAAGGGCAGTGAAAAGTTAGTAGCTGACCACTTATCACGCCTAGAACATCACTGTGAGAATGGTAAGACCACTGCCATAAGAGATGAATTCCCGGACGAATCTTTGCTCGCAGTCCAAGCTGTGCCATGGTATGCTGACATAATCAACTACCTAGTCAGCAATATTCTGCCACCAGATTTGGCGTTTAATGCCAGGAAACGTTTCTACGAGAAGTCAGGAATTACTATTGGGATAAGCTAATATTCTTCAAATAGTGTGCCGACCAAGTAATAAGGAGATGTGTGCCAGAGGATGAGCAGCACAATATTTTACATTTATGCCACGCTGCTCCCTAAGGAGGTCACTTTGCTGGGACAAAGACTGCTGCCAAGGTGCTGCAGTCAAGATTCTTTTGGCCCACACTATACAAAGATGCCCATAACTATGCCAATGCATGTGATCGATGCCAGTGGATAGGAAACATCTCTGGCAGACACCAACTGCCTCTCCAAAACATTATGCATGTTAACTTATTTGATGTATGGGGATAGACTTTGTGGGTCCATTTCCTCCATCGTTTGGTAATTTGTATATCCTTATAGCTGTGGATTACATATCCAAATGGGTTGAGGCTGTGGCATTGCCAACAAATGATGCCAAGGCTGTTGCCAAGTTTTTGCACAAACACTTTTTTACTCGATTTGGTGCCCCTATAATGATTATTCATGATGAGGGTACCCATTTTAAATGTAAACTAATTTCTAAAGCTTTGTGTGGATATGGAATTCAAAAAAGGATTGCCACGGTATATCATCCTCAAACAAATGGGCAAATCGAGATTCCAAACAAGGAAAACAAGAGTATCCTTGAAAAGACTTTGAATCCAGCAAGGAAAAACTAGTCCTTGAGACTAGATGAATCCTTGTGGGCTTACAGGACATCATTTAAAACTCCCTTGGGCACTTCACCATTTAGAATTGTCTTTGGAAAAGCATGCCATCTCTTGGTGGAGATGGACCACCGTGCATATTGAGCTATCAAAACGCTTGATATGGCATGAAGAGTGTAATCACTAATTTTATTCGGGGGTTAACCCATTTTTATTTTTGTATATTTGAAATAATGGGCTTTGGTTTTTATTATTATCCTTTTTTGATATTATAGTATATCTATTATCCATTAGTGCTAAAACACAAAAATATTATTATGGTTATTATTATTACTATCTTGGTTTATTATTATATTATATTATATTATTATATTGTTATTATTATTACTATATTATTATATTATTATTAAATAGAAACTAAAAAAAATTCAATTAATTAAATAAGAAAATTAATAAAAGCCCGATAGTTTTTGAACAATCCATGTTACAAACTAAAAACCCAAAATAATTACAAATATTACAACTGGCCCGTAAGGCCCAAAATACTTAAAAATCCTAATCTCTCCAATTACAACAGAAATCCTAATGCCCCTTTTGTCTTGCGCAACCCATCCTGGACCGTTAGATCTAGGAACTTGATCAACAGTCCAGATCACATCATGCAAAGAAACCCTAATTAGGGGTACATCTGCCCAGCACCGCACTGATTACAATCGCTAGATCTTGGATCTAAATGGACAACCTAGGTCACCCCTAGAAGACTCCAGAACACTCACGCGCCTACGCGCAGCTCATCAGTGCTCTTATGCACGCGTGCGCCGCACGCCCTATCGACTGAGATCTCCACGCGCTCTTTCTGACGCCTCGTCTGCCTCGCTAGAGTTCCTCTCTGGTCCTCTCCTCCTTACCAAGTGGCCAGGACACCCATGCAACCAAAATAAACCAACATTAGCAAAAGAAGGATTACTGTCAGATAAAACAAGAATGCCTAATTTTTAGAGGGTTTTCGGCGGATATCAAAAAAATTATAACAGCAAGGAGTTTTTTTCTTTTAAACATGTAAGATCTTTCGGTTATAAAATCAAACATAAAATTATTGTAAAAGACAGTTCGAAAAGTAATACAAAAAAGAGCCTTCAGAGGCATACCTTCTTTTTTCAAAGCATCATCATAGATAAAAACTAGGGTTTAGTTTTTTTACCTCTGGTCATTTCATCTTCCTCGCGTCAGTTGTCCTCCCTGGCCGATGATAAGCCTACTGGCCTCCTCAAGGCCGTGCATGGTGAATCGATGGAGAGATAAGCGGGCAAAGGAGGGTTTGGCTCTCTATTTTCAAGAGGGGTTCTCGTTTTTTAAAAAAAAAGGATTTTTGGGTTCTGTTTTAACAAAAAAATGGATTTCATTATTTTCTTAAGAGTTAAGGTCAGATCTGGGTTTAGTGGAAGGAAAGAGCAATTTTGGCACATTTTGGGGTTTGCCGGCCATCGTTAAATGGTGGTCGACGTGGCGGAAGGGTGGCCGATTTCTGGGTTTTTTTTAGAGCATCTAGATTTTCCATAAATGGCAAAATGTTTTATAAAAGGTTAAGGCCAAATTTTTTGCCTAAAGGGTTTCATATATACCCTATTTTTGTTTTTAAAAATGGGCTATTTTCTTTTTAAAACCCTTCGTATCCCTTCTTTTACAGTCGCGGGCATTCCGCATTTTAAAATTATGGCCGCGGTCCCTGGTTTTTTTCAAAACCTTTTAATTTCATCCCCAATTTCAGCTCGTCTTGGTTTTCTAAAATGGTTTTATCCTCATTTGGTCTCTCTGTGTTTTTTTAATATTTTTTAAAACCTTCTGCTTTTCAAAATCCCCTCCGTAGTCCCTAGTTTTTTTTACTTTCAATTTCGTCACCGTCCAAGATTAATCTATTTTCAAATGGGTTTAATCCCTAGTTTAGTCCTTAAAGCTTTAGATTTTGCTTAGTTAGGTCCTAAATCCAGTGTTGAAATCCCTTTTTGCCCCTTGCATGCATATTTAAATTTGCAGCCCTATTTACCGTTCATGTTTAATATGTATTGTTTTGTTATGTTGTAGATCCATGTGTATATAGTGTATGGCTTATATATATGCCTTTATTTTCACCCTGTTCATATGCCATGCCATGTAAATGTTGCATTCGGGCATTAAAATATGTTAATGCGGTGCCTTGTTATTCGAGGGTAAATGCGTCCAGTATCAAATGTAGTGATGGTGGTCTTACTGTTTACTTTCGAATAACAAGGTCCTTAAAATTTACTCGCACGCATAACCGGATTTTAATTTAATCGTCACTTTAATTCAGAAAGTTTAATATTAACAAAGCGGTAATTATTTATTTTCTTTTTATGGTACCAATTTTTTGTGCGGTCTGGGGTGCCAAAACTCTCTCATCCGTAACCTACTCCTGAACCGGCTTTAAAACAAATCTCTGGTTTTTATGGTGTCCGACCTGCCTTAGTGGCCGGTGGCGACTCCAAGTTTTATCATTTTCAAAAATATGATTTTTAAGGACTTCCATTTCCCAAATATTTTTCCTAAAAACAAAAGGAAACCTATTACTCCTTTTTAGCGATCCCATTCGACTTTAAAAATTTGAATTTCAAAAAATAGGTCGGTACAGATGGCGACTCTGCTGGGGACTGGTTTTGATTTTTCAAAATTAAAGTGAGTCAGGACATTTTTCAAAAAGAACGAGATAATAATTACCGTTTTATTAATATCGGAAATTATGAATTAAAGTGACAATTAAATTGACATTCGTTTATAAATGGGAGTTTATTTTAAGCATTTAAAACTTGACATTTAAACTCATCCTTTTAAGTGGGGGAAAATGCTAGTGCTTTCGTGTGGATATTGTTCCTCCGTATGGGCCTAGTAAGTACCTTCGGGGCTTGACTACCCTATGTTTTTGTGGGAATATTGTTTCCCCGTACGGACATAGCGAAAGGGCCCCCCTGAATTAAACTCGGTTGAGAGGAGCCTATAATGGGTGATGATTGCGGGCCTTGCTACTCTTTAGAAGGGGATAGCGATGACAGTTCGGTTACCGTTTAAAACCAAAATTACATGTAGAGAACATAGGAAGCCCACCCCTTTTAGAGCCATGCAGTTAACCTAGGTTCGTTGAAAGGAAGTAAATAGGGTTGCTTTGTTTGATGTCTGATTCATTTTCTCGTTTCTCATTTTTATATGATTTATCAATTTTATCCGTACTGACTTGTTTGTTTTGTCTTATTTTGTTTTGCTTATATTTTTCGCATATGCATTGCATAACATGAAGGTGTTGATTCGAGTGTTTTGCCAAGTTGAAATCTTTCATCATGGATAAAAGGTACCTCAAGAAGGAGGAAATTAACTCACCCGTCCGACATTGGTCTGAAGTCAACCAAAGGGTCCAAGAAGATAGTTTACCGAGCGAGCGCATTGTGGCGGGGTATACATATGTCAGTCTACAACAAAATGACCTATGGGATTTGAAACAAATTTGGGAAGGATGGGACCGGCGATTGCAAAATTTGTTTCGCAAAAATTATGGTGACATAGCACATTTGATGTAAGTTCGAATTAATCAGCCTATGCTCCGAGCCATCTTTCAGTTTTGGAATCCCGCTTTCTGTTGCTTCACTTTCAACGGGAAGGATTTGATGCCAACAATCGAAGAGTATACAACTTTGCTTAATCAGAAGAACATTCATGAAGATTGGATTTACACAAAACCATATAGTACCCAGAATTACCCTTTAAAATTCAGAACCTTAGCTGGGATGAGTGAAGTTTGGGTCAAAGGTTTGATTTGGGTTCGAGGTGACAGCACCACTTTTTCGTGGAAGTGTATTCGAGATATCATACCGACACATCTGGATGAGGGAGTGAAGTTGGATTTATTCACTTTGGGGATCTACGGTTTGATCATTTTCCCTAGAGTTTTGGGTAACATTGATTTAGCCATTTTGGATTTGTTCGAAAGGTTGAAGAAGAAGGCTAACCCTGTAACGACAATCTTGACTGAAACTTTTATTCCCTTGAATGCAAGCCGAAAGCATGAAAAAAGGCGCTTTAGGGGATGTGCATAGTTGCTTTAGGTATGGATTCATAGTCACCTTTGGAAGACACTGACTAGGGTTCTACCCGAAATACTTTCGGGAAATTTCCCCCTTGTGAGAGTACCTAGAAAAGGAATGGTAGGAAGAGCCGGACAAACAGAAATGGAGGGTGATCTTTAAAAATATTCAATATGAAAATATTGTGTGGAGGGTGCCTTGCCTTGGTAGTGTCCTCCAGTTCTTATATAGGTGTGGGGATTACGATTGGCTAATGATGATAGGATTGTACGGTGGAAACACTTGCGCTCATTTGTTGGTGTCAAGGCAATTTGGGTCACGACAGATTGTGCCCGTCACCACCAGCTTAAGCACCTCCGAGTTTCCCTTCAAGAATAAATATAGGGAAAAGGTTCAAACTATCTCTAGGGCTTAGGATCACCTTTACCGCATAAAGGTCGAAGAGGATAATAGGTGTATGTTCACCCCAGACTATGCTTTTTGGATGCGCAAAAGAATTAATGACAAGACTCCAGAATCCGATCAAGGACCGACCATGTCACTTGAAGAACATTTAATAATGGTTCCTTCTGAGGACGACATCCTAAGAAGCGAGCTGGAGAAAGTGAAGAAAAAGATGGATGCTTTACAAACCGAGCTTTATAGGGTTAGCCTAGATATGGATGAGCGAGACAGAACTATCAAACGATTGATAAAGCTTAATGCAGATTTGGAGGAAAATAATGCTCTCTACTAAAAGGACACTCTTAAGCTTCAGGCTTCAGTCAGAAATGCCGATCTGACAAAGTTCCTAGCGGTGGGAAAAAAAGAATGAATGAGATACGCTTTGTCGAAGAAGAGAGAAAGAAGGGCAAGCAAGCACTCGAGAAAGAGGTGAAAAATGCAATCAAACCGTTGAAAATGAAAGGAAGATTGCTAGAATCGCAATTCAGCGAGAGAGAGCAAAGGCTAAACAAGAAATTGAGGAAAGAAAGCAAGCAATGGATGCTACCCCGTAGAAGAAAAACTCCCAAGAGAGCAAAAACTGATTGTTCGAGATGCAAGGTCTGTATAACTCCACCCTCGAGAGCTTAAGTCAAAGTCAAGCCTAGAATGCTCAGTTAGAAGAAAGGATTGGGGAGCTAGATCGGTCTTTTCATGAATACCATGCTAGAAATGGGTTTCTTGAGCTCTAAGATACCCAACAAGAGAATGAAACCCTTCAAGCTTAGATTGAGACATTAGAGGCCATAATCCAAGATTATCTCAGAAGAATTGTGGTTCTTGAAGAAGCCGCTAAGGGAGGAAACAATTATTGGTTGAGGCGCCTTCGCAACGCTATTCGCATGATTCAAGATCGAGATCAGTACAACATCGACCTGATGGTGCAAGTGTAAGAAGTCACCCACCACGTGATGAAACTAGCCAACGAAGCCGAAGCCCTTTTTCCTTTTGTAGTCTCGGACATGGAAGAAGCACCTCGGTTCATTTAGCTGCTTGAAGCTATCGAAGAGTTAGGAGTTAGGGCCACCTTTTAATATTCAATGAAAGTTGTTCGAGGGTGATCACCGATGGAATCAATGCCTTTATTTTCATACATTCTCGTATTTTTATTCATTCATACATTACATATCGCATATAATTTGAATTAATTGATTATGTCACATAATTAATAATGAGAATGTTGTGACAGAATTTGAAAGATAAATTACAATCACTCCGCATATATACCGAACCTATTTATAAACAAGGATTTTTTAGGAAAGCTTTGCGAAACTGGAAGTCGATCTTAGAAGCCGATCAAATATCAGCAAAATATGATAAGGGAAATATCTCAAAGGCTGTAAATCAGTCGCAGGGAAGACCTAAGAGGGAAGAGTATCGTTGTGAATCCTACTCAGAACCTGAGAGACCCTTCATATTCTCTAATCTTTAAAAACCCTCTCTTTATTAATCCTACACCGAATCCCCACAAGGGGTATCGTCGTCCCATTAGGCCGGCGCCTCTGGTCCACCTTATCCCGGATTGACATTTGCAAATGTCAAACATATCAGAGATAGCATCCCGAACTTTGGTGAATTAGAAAGACTGAACCAAGTGAAGGCAGAGTTCTCAAAATAGTTGGAAGAGACTAGAAAGGACCTTAAAGAAAAATTTTGGGCAAAAGAGGACGGGGATGGATCTTATGGCCTGAACGCTAGAGATCTTAGTCTAGTCCCAGATGTAGAAATTTCGTACAAGTTCAAGCCCCCAGAATTTGAAAAGTTCGATAGGACAGCTTGCCCCACTGCCTATATAATCATGTTTTGCAGTAAAATGGTCGGGTTTACTGATAATGAGAAGCTCTTAATACACTGTTCCTAAGAGAATCTTGTGAGACCTGCCAAGAGGTGGTATAACCAGTTGACACGAGCTCAGATAAAGTCATGGAAGGATTTGGCCAAGGCTTTTACCGACCAATATAAGCATATCACTGATATGGTTCCCAACCGGCTCTTATTGCAAGGGTTGGAACAAAGACGTAATGGGAGTCTGCGTGAATATGCACAGAGGTGGTGGGGCATAGCGACGCAAGTTCAACCTCCTCTTCGAGAGAACAAGATTTCTCCTATGTTCGTCGACATGCTAAAATGGATACTCTATGATCATTTAATTAGTAACCCTATTAGCAATTTTCCCGATATGGTGATGACTGGTGAACATATTAAAGCAGCCGTCAAAAGTGGGAGAATCGACAGAGGAGAACCGATATGCAAACAGTTCAAGAAGAAAGACCATGAAGTTAACAACACAAACACCTATGAGTGTAACCCCCTCTACCCAGCCTAGTCGCAAGACTGAACTGAGCGAGCTACATTAGGTTCACCGAAGTAAACCGAGAAGAAGAACTTGGGAAACACAGCCATTTTCTTTTCTTTTATCTTATCTAGAGGCATAATTATTAACCTACATGTACATACTGATTATAGGTGTAAACTCAACTCAATCGGGCATCGAATTGATATCCAATTGATCACGTCTATAGGATAGGGACCAAAACATAATTATGCAAATCTATAAGGGTTTACTTATAATTTGCTCTACCAATCTTCCATTAGTCAGGTTACAATAATACATGCCAAATTCCAACTTAAAACGATCATATGAACTCAACCAATTGCATATATAACACTAGGGACCAAAATGTAAATTCCACTATTTTAAAGGCCAATCTCATAATTAAAATTACCAATCCTCAATTAAATCAAATACATGCATCGTGGTGAAATTTCAGGTTAAATTGATCATTCAAACTCATTTAATTGCAAGTATATCAATTAGGGACTAAAACAGGAGAAAACAGAAACCTTAAAACATACTTTTAACTAACTTAACCACTGACTGTATCGATACGCGGGCAAGTGTATCGATACGCCTGAGCATTCTCAAAAACTCCAGATTTCAATAGCTCAAAATCGTATCGGTACGCCTCCTCAAGTATCGATACGCTATGCTTAAAACTGTAGACCCGTATCGATACAGTCACCCGTGTACCGATACGCTAAGCCTGAAGATGTGCTTACCTGTATCGATACGCCCTGACCTGTAATGTCAAAATTTGCTGGTTTTTAACCTTGTTTTGGGATTCTAACAATCAAGTAACATCATCATAGATCATTTACCATCAAACCACCATAGATCAATCATCAAGTAATGATCAACATGCTTCAAAGGTAACTATAGGCATGCTTCCTAATACTCAAGCAACCAAAACATGAACCATATGCAAAATCCAACAAACCAAGCTTATCACAAGACCAAAGCCACAATATAAACTTGCTCAAACAGAGAGGTAACCACTCAAACCCTCCTAACAACATTTAAGCCACATTGCCTTTATTATTACTTATAACTCAACATACTTTGGTAATTCAAGTCTTGGAATTTCCTTCCTTGCTTGCTAGGCCACTTGCACTCAATCAATCTGCATTGATGATAAAAGAGAGCACAAGCAATCATTGCTTAGTGAGGAGCGCTCGAAACATGAAACATCATCGCAATTTAGAACCATTTTAAAACAATCATGCCATTCTTTCAAAACATGCACTTAATCTTTATAAAGTCGGCATATTAAACCATATGCAACGTGTATCATGAATTCCACATCATAATTCCATATGCAACTCCCTCTACTTAAGCCTTCCCAAGCTTTTGGTTTCAAAATCCACAACTTTGGTAACCACAACTTTATAATCATCAGCAAGATGCAAGGATATCTGTTTGGTTTCAAAATCCACAACTGCACTATACTCGGATAACCAATCCATCCCCAAAATAACATCAAAACCATGGAATGGCAACTCCATCAAATTCACGACAAACATATGATCTTTCACTATCAAAGGACACCTATGGTATAACTTCCTAACCACAATCATCTCACCCAAGAAACTAGCTACTCGAACACCAACATTCAAAATCTCAACAGGTATAACAAGCAACTATGCATATTCACTCAAAATATATGAATAGGTGGAACCAGAGTCAACCAATGAAAATAAAAACAAAGATTACAAAGTAAAGGTACCTGCAATCACATCGGTATCGTTGCGTCCCTCGCGATGCGCATACACCCTCGCGGGACCTCTACCCTTCGACTGGATTGCAACGGTGTGTGCCACATTCCTACGCCCACCATTTCTCGGCTGGAAATGTCCTCGTCCACTCCCTCAACCTATGGGTGCAACCACAGCTAGTGTAGGAGCCTGCACACCCCTAGCTAACATAGGGCAATCACGCCTCACATGATTAGTCGACCCACAACTCCAACAAGCATTAGCTACAACCTGTGCAGGAACTAGACCAACTCGTCCTGCCTGAGGACAGTAGCGTCTAACATGGTCCCGAGATCCATGTTGCGCGTAATAAGTGCTACACAATTGTGCAAGTATACACGTTGCAAGTTATAGTATAAAAGGTATCGTCTCCACAGGGATTGGTGCCACTTCAAGAATCTAGTCTCTTGCACTGTAAAAAGTAAAAACACAAATAAAGGATTATAGGAGTTTAACTAATAACTAATCTAGAAAGCAATAAAGTAAAAGAAAAGATGAAATCAAATGAGAGAGAGATAGGTCGGGTTATCGTGAGTTGAGGTGTGATAGCCGATTGGATCGTCTTGGTAAAATAGTGCACGGGCAACTCAGTTGTCGTGGCAACTTGCACAACGGGGTTGCCTTGGCAACTAATCGATGGTTTCCTGGGCAACTAGTTGGGCAACTACTTGGGCGTCTGGGCAGCAACCTTCAAGGTTCGGCAGAGCGTTCTTCAATGGTTTCTTCTTATCCCTAAGTCGAAACTCTAGCTACTTGTGTATGCCTTGATAATACATCCATGCGTGAATCAAGGGTGAACAACAACCAATCTTGCGCTCCTCTTAGCCGTTGAAATCCTTGACTTATTCCTAAGTTGGATTAATCTTCACCATCAATAGATTGAATAAAGATCATATTCATTCGTTTCTTGAATCTAACTCTCCCGATATTAGATAAATAGATGAAATCACGAGATCTTCTCCCAATTCACTCGCAAACAAGAATAAGAACCAAGAATGAATAAACCTTGAAATAGAAAAGTACAAACTCTTATTACCTAAACAAAATCCAATAGTTTCTCACAACCACAAAACACAATAACCATAGCCAAATAGATTTAGTTCATGGCTAGGTTCCAAAGAAACACAAGATAAATAATCCCTAGCATGAACACAATCGAACAAGAAAGAAAAGGATGAAGAATGAGGCTTGTCGAAATCCTCCTTGCCCTAGATGCTTGTCGAAAATTCTCTCCTCTTGCTCTCCTTGGATTTGTCGAAATTCCCCTCTCTTTGCTCTCTATGGAGTTTGACGATATGGCCTCTTATTTATAGGGCTAGGTCAAAGTCCTTCTTTGAGGAGGAAGTTAACTTGGAATTAAATTATATTTAAAGAATATAATTCTTTATTATAATTATATTCCTACTATAACTTCTCATATCTTCTTGGAATTTAAGTATTCTTTAATCTCTTCATGGAAATCAAATTCCTTTGGGATTGGGCTTTGCTCCACGTCATCTTGGGCTTGTCTAGTCATCAATTTTGACTACCATATCACCTTTGCTCTTGTCGACAATTGCCCTGGCAACTGGCTCGGCGTCTCCTTCATGTATTACCCTGGCAACTAGCTCGGCATACCTTCATGCATTGCCCTGGCAACTAGCTCTAGCCTTGCTTTGGCAAGTGATCCTGCATATACACACAAAACAAACCAAAGCAGCATATTTTCCCACAAAAACTACCAAGTTATGTAATCAAGCTCAACGATGGAAGGAAACATGGATTAATGCATGAATGGCTAATTATGCAACTAATATGAGCCTAAGTCTAACAATAACATGAGTAAAAAGGGTAAGAAAAATAGTACTTTTGAACACTTATCACACCCACTCGAACTATTTCTTGTCATCAAGCAATGCAAACTAATAATTACCTACCAAGACTTCAATTTTCACAAACTTAGCTTTGAACTTGATTTCAATTCTCTGAACCGGGGCACAAAGTATGATTGGCTTTTTATTTTTTCGGAAAACTTAGGAATTACTCGAAATCAAACTATAATGCTTGTGAGTGTGTGCGGAGTTGTGTGCAAGTTGATTTTTCAGATTCTATGCAAACAATAGGTTTTCAAATTACTTTATTGGGTTCTTTTTAACATGTTTTAACTAGAGCCAGTTTTGGGCACCTCTAGTGTTTTGTTTTTAGTTTTCTTAAGTTAATTTATTCGACTAGATCCGGTTTCGGGCACCTCTAGCTATCAAATTTTTTTAACACATACTAGAGCCAGTTTCGGGCACCTCTAGTGATTTAAATTTTTTTAGCACATGCTAGAGCCAATTTCGGGCACCTCTAGCATTCATCCAATTTTTATTCTAATCCCCCAATTTGTTAATTATCAACCTAAGTTCACTAGAATTCCTTAAATCAATTAAACCACAACAGTTTTTCATCAAAATTAGCATCATAGTAAAATTCTAAGTTTTTCCATGGTTATCCTAGAATAAAAATTCTATCAATTAAGTGCATTGGCAAAGTCATCATCGGATATTCATCAAATCTAAGCAATTCTTGTTCCAATTAAAGGCATGGCAAGCAATTTATGTATCCTAAATGTAATATTTAAGATGAATGTAACTAAACATGGTAACTGCTAATAACAATCCCCCCAAACTCGAGTGAGGCATTGTCCTCAATGCATGCATTAAAGAAAACTAAAAATAACGAAAAATAAAATGCATACGAGGACTTACTCTGAGAGTTCGTCATTGTAGATGATTAGTTTCCTTTTGGTCGATGTCTTGATTCTCTTGCTTGAACGCGATGGTTGTTTTCTTGTTGCCGGTGGTGGAATCGATCTTCGTACGGGGTTATCCTCATCGTCCTCTTCATCACTGTCATTGGCTTTTCGCTTGCAGGATTCAATTGGTGCGGTCTTTGTTGGTGCAATGGAGGACTCGTCCGAATCTATAAAATTAGAAAATGATTCCGTAGGAGTTGATTTGGGCATAGGTGCTTTACCTTTGGCTTTTGCAGTGGTTTCCGGAATGTCTTTAGCTTTGGTTGCCGTGGCATCTTCAGGGTTGGTTGTCGTGGCATCAGCTTGTGCGTGCACGATGTAGGTTGCCACGGCATCATCTGTTGCGGTTGTCGTGGCGACTGCTTCATTGGTTAACGGGGCAAGGATCTCGATAGGAAATTTCCTTAGCATAGTGGTTGTGAGTCTTGTTGTGGAAAAGAAAACAAAGAAAACCTGGCAACTTTAGTTGACCACTTCTTTGTTACGTTCCACATGGGCACCATTGCAGTGCTTCAATCTTTGTCCATTAACTTTGAATTCATGGTTGTCAGAGATGGACTTGATTATCACAGCTCCATGGGAGAATGGTTTGACGACTTCGAATGGTCCCGACCATCTTGATTTTAGCTTTCCCAAGAAAAGTTTTAGCCGAGAATTGAATAGGAGAACTAGTTGCCCTGGCGTGAATTGCCATGGCAATAGTTTCTTGTCATGCCATCGCTTTGTTTTCTCCTTGTAGATTCGTGCATTATTATAGGCGAGTGCACGAAGTTCTTCTATCTCGTTGAGATCCATCAAACATTTTTGTCCGGCACTTTCCCAATCCATATTCACGGTTTTGATTGCCCAGTATGCCTTGTGTTCGATTTCCACCGGTAGATGGCATGTTTTGCCATAGACAAGTCGGAAGGGGGACATACCTAAGGGTGTTTTGAATGCAGTGCGATATGCCCAAAGTGCGTAATCTAGTCTTAATGACCAATCCTTCATAGAGGGATTTACAACCTTCTCGAGTATACCCTTCAATTCCCGGTTGGAAATTTCTGCTTGCCTGTTGGTTTGTGGGTGATATGCCGTGGCGATCTTGTGTGATATGCCGAAGCGTTGCAACATCTTGGCAATTAGTCTGTTGTCAAAATGCTTGCCTTCGTCACTGATAATTGCTCTCGGCATCCCAAACCGTGTAAATATGTTTTTCTGCAAGAATCGTTGCACGGTCTTGGAATCGTTGTTGGTAACTGCAGCTGCCTCCACCAATTTAGACACGTAGTCGACGACAAGTAGAATGTAGAGGTTGCCTAATGAAGATAGGAAAGGTCCCATAAAATCGCTCCCCCACACATCGAACAATTCCACCTCGATAATGTTCTGGAGTGGCATCTCATGTCGTCTAGAGATATTTCCCATCCTCTGGCAACGATTACATTGCTTGTAAAAGTCTTGGGCATCTTTGAACAATGTTGGCCAATACAAACCGGATTGCAAAACTTTGGCCGCGGTACGAGTTCCTCCAAAATGTCCTCTATAGGGTGAAGAATGGCATTGCCGGAGTACATTCTGTTGCTCTTCTTTAGGGAAACATCGGCGTATAACCTGGTCTGCACATTGTTTAAACAAAAGAGGCTCGTCCCAAAAGTAATGCTTAACATCATGGTGGAACCGCTTCTTCCCTTGGTGAGTAATGCCATAAGGTAAAATACCACAAACAAGGAAATTAACTAAATCCGCGTACCAGGGTATTGCCAAGGCATGTGCTGCCATGGCGACTGCTCCCAAAATTGCTGAGACGTGCGCGTCGAGGGTTGCCGAGGCGTGTGCATCCATGGTTGCCGAGGCGTGCGTGTCAAGGGCTGTTGCGGCATCGAGAGTTATCGAGGCATGCGCGTCCATGGTTGCCGAGGCAACTGAAATTTGTTCATTCGAGAATGCATCGCATATCTCTAGATCTGCGTCCTCCTCCCTGTTGCCTTCTTGTGTAGCATCAACATTTTGATCAGCTTCTTTTCCTGTTCGATTGACTGACCAATTTGCCTCTTCTTGTTGTTCCTCCTTGACAGGTTCTTCATACTCCTCAGGTTCCTCTTGTTCGGCAATGTAGTTGCCGAGGCAACTAAATTTCTTGTCGAAGTTAAACTCTGCCATGGCATGAAGAAGTTGGCATTCTTCTGGATCATCGGCATGCCTTAGTGTTTGGAACACATTTATTTTAACTTGCTGGTCATTCACCCTCATTGTGAGTTCTTCCTTTTCAACATCGATCAAGGTTCTCCCTGTTGCTAGGAATGGTCTCCCAAGAATGATGGGTGCATGCTCATCTGCTTCATAATCCAAAACGATAAAGTCAGCGGGAAAAATAAATTTATCAACTTTTACCAGTATGTCCTCGATTTTTCCCTCTAGATGCACATAGGATATGTCGGCTAGCTGCAGCATAACTGTTGTAGGTCTTACCTTCCCGATTCCTAGTTTCTGGAAAACCGATTTAGGCATCAAGTTTATGCTAGCCCCAAGGTCGCATAATGCTTTCCCGACATAGTGATTTCCAATAGAATAGGGTATTGTGAAACTTCCGGGATCCTTCAACTTGGGTGGCATACGATTGTGCAACATTGCCATGCATCCCTCTGTTGCGGCAACTGTTTCAAACTCTCCTAGCCTTGTTCTCTTGGACACAATGTCTTTAAGAAACTTGGCATAGTTTGGCATTTGTTCAATTTCTTCCACCAATGGCAAGTTGATGTGGACTTGCTTTAGGATATCAAGAAACTTCTTGAATTGGTATTCTTGCTTTTGTCGCTTCAACCTTTGTGGGAATGGTGGTGGAAGTCGGATATCTTCGATCCTTTCATTGGTTTGAAACCTGATTGACGACATTGCCAGGACAACTGGGGTTGCCGAGGCATTATCAATTGGGGTTGTCGAGGCATGGTTATCACAAGTTGCCGAGGCGTCTTTATTGTCGGTTGCCGAGGCATGCTTATTGCCGGTTACCGTGGCAATTCCTGGTTCAGCATCTGAGGCTTTGCCGCTAGGTTCGTCTTGATCTTTTTGTGGAGTTTTGTTTGATGAGTGGGTTTGAGCCTCTCTAAGTTGTTGGCCACTTCTAGTGGTGATTGCCTTACATTGCTCATGGCCAGTTCCTCTTGCGACTTCAATATCGCTAGGTAAACCTCTTTGCGGTCTAGTATTCAGATTTTGAGCAAACTGTCAGACTTGATTTTCCAATGATTTGATTGCCGCCTCTTGGTTTTGCAATCTCATCTCTGTCCTGTTAATAAAAGCATCAGTTCTTTTTATGAAGTTACTATTCTCAGCCATATAAGATTCAGTTTTCATCATAAAAGCATTTAGAGAATTTTCCAAAGAACTAGACGTTGTCGGTTGTTGCTGCGGCAACTGTTGCCGTGGCATATTCTGCTGGAATCCCGATGCTTGTGCATTCTAATTGTTCTGGTTTAGAGTATTGTTGGGATTACTCCATGAAAAACTTGGGTGCTTCTTCCAAGCTGGATTGTATGTATTGGACATCACATTGTTGTTCCGATTGTAATTCCCCACATAGAAGCTGGATTCCGGATTCTGCATACATTCAGAAGAATTATGGTTATCACCACATAACTCACAAAAAGAATCCATTACCTCGACTTCATGTGTGTTGTTTGGTTTTTGCATGTTCTGGACCATCTTGGTTAAAGTGGCCAATTGTGCTGAAATTGAATCTGATGATCCTAGTTCATGTATTGTGGCTTGGCGTCTAACTCCTCCTCTTCTAGTAGATGGGAAATGATAATCATTCTTGGCCAGCCTGTTTAAAATTTGCATTGTTTCCTCCGGCGACTTATCTAGGAGTATGCCGTTTGCCGAGGCATCTAGCATCATCCTTGTTGGTGTATTCACGGCGTTGTAAAACATTGTTACTTGAGTCCACACCGGGAATCTGTGTAGGGGGCATTTGTGTAGAAGTTCTCTATATCTCTCCCAAGCCTCATACATGGATTCATCATCTGCCTACCGAAAAGAAGTAATGTCTTTACGAAGCTTATCAGTCAAATTTGTAGGATTGAACCGAAGGAAATCATGACAAAGATCGATCCAAGATGCTATTGATCCGGGAGGAATGCTATTCAACCATGCTTTTGCCCTATCCCTTAGTGAATAGGGGAATAATCTTAATCGTAAGACATCGGGGGTGACTTCGTGTATTTTGAACGAGTTGCAAATCTCGAGGAAAGATTTCAGATGTTGTCATGCATCTTCAGTTGCTGAGCCACCAAACTGACCAATTGTGTTGATCATATTAAACATTACCGGTTTTAACTCAAAGTGGTCGGCTTCAATTTCAGGTGTGACAACTCCTGGATTAAGTCCATCAATATCTTCTTCAAGATAGTCTCGAATAGTTCTGTTTCGTGCAAGAATCACTCCTCCTCCTGTTAGAACATCTTGATTCATATTGCCGTCTTGATTAGCCATTGCTACTCTTATCCTTCGTCTAAGCCTTTGTAAGGTTCGTTCGATTTCTGGATCAAAGGGATATTCTGGTGTAGTCGGTCTCGACCTGGTCATAAACCAATGCAAAGCCAAATTTTTTTAGCCCTT
This sequence comes from Hibiscus mutabilis, assembly GCA_019671005.1. Classification (NCBI taxonomy): domain Eukaryota; kingdom Viridiplantae; phylum Streptophyta; class Magnoliopsida; order Malvales; family Malvaceae; genus Hibiscus; species Hibiscus mutabilis. Next base: position 24,783,884 of record CM033741.1, on the reverse strand, counting down.
TGAATCTTAAACAAGAAAAGTAAAAAGAAAGTGCAAGAAAATAAAAACAAAGTCGCTATTGCCAATCCCCGACAACGGCGCCAAAAACTTGTTGTGCGTAATAAGTGCTACGCAATTGTGCAAGTATACACATTGCAAGTTATAGTATAAAAGATATTGTCTCCACAGGGATTGGTGCCACTTCAAGAATCTAGTCTCTTGCACTGTAAAAAGTAAAAACACAAATAAAGGATTATAGGAGTTTAACTAATAACTAATCTAGAAAGCAATAAAGTAAAAGAAAAGATGAGATCAAATGAGAGAGAGATAGGCTAGGTTATCGTGAGTTGAGGTGTGATAGCCGATTGGATCGTCTTGGTAAAAGAGTGCACGGGCAACTCAGTTGCCGTGGCAACTTGCACAACGGGGTTGCCTTGGCAACTAATCGATGGTTGCCTGGGCAACTAGTTGGGCAACTACTTGGGCGTCTGGGCAGTAACCTTGAAGGTTCGGCAAAGCGTTCTTCAATGGTTTCTTCTTATCCCTAAGTCGAAACTCTAGCTACTTGTGCATGCCTTGATAATACATCCCTGCGTGAATCAAGGGTGAACAACAACCAATCTTGCGCTCCTCTTAGCCGTTGAAATCCTTGACTTATTCCTAAGCCGGATTAATCTTCACCATCAATAGATTGAATAAAGATCATATTCATTCGTTTCTTGAATCTAACTCTCCCGATATTAGATAAATAGATGAAATCACGAGATCCTCTCCCAATTCACTCGCAAACAAGAATAAGAACCAAAAATGAATAAACCTTGAAATAGAAAAGTACAAACTCTTATTACCTAAACAAAATCCAATAGTTTCTCACAACCACAAAACACAATAACCATAGCCAAATAGATTTAGTTCATGGCTAGGTTCCAAAGAAACACAAGATAAATAATCCCTAGCATGAACCCAATCGAACAAGAAAGAAAAGGATGAAGAAGGAGGCTTGTCGAAATCCTCCTTGCCCTAGATGCTTATCGAAAATTCTCTCCTCTTGCTCTCCTTGGAGTTGTCGAAATTCCCTTCTCTTTGCTCTTTATGGAGTTTGACGATATGGCCTCTTATTTATAGGGCTAGGTCAAAGTCCTTCTTTGAGGAGGAAGTTAACTTGGAATTAAATTATCTTTAAAGAATATAATTCTTTATTATAATTATATTCCTACTAAAACTTCTCCTATCTTCTTGGAATTTAATTCTTTTTTAATCTCTTCATGGAAATCAAATTCCTTTGGGATTGGGCTTTGCTCCATGTCATCTTGGGCTTGTCTAGTCATCAATTTCGACTACCATATCACCTTTGCTCTTGTCGACAATTGCCCTGGCAACTGGCTCGGCGTCTCCTTCATGTATTGCCCTGGAACTAGCTCGGCATATCATTCATGCATTGCCCTGGCAACTAGCTCTAGCCTTGCTTTGGCAAGTGATCCTGCATATACACACAAAACACACCAAAGCAGCATCTTTTCCCACAAAAACTACCAAGTTATGTAATCAAGCTCAACGATGGAAGGAAACATGGATTAATGCATGAATGGCTAATTATGCAACTAATATGAGCCTAAGTTTAACAATAATATGAGTAAAAAGGATAAGAAAAATAGTACTTTTGAACACTTATCAATCCACAACCCCAACAAACCTTATCCGACCTCTAGCAAACCTCAGGATGTCTCTTCCTACATTGAGCACACTCAGGCATCCCAACTCCAGAAATCTGCCCTAACTGACCTCTTTGCCCAAGCTCTAGTCGATGTCTCTGGTCACAATGCCTCTTATACCGACCACCACCAACATTAGAATCAACGGCTCTCTTACCATGATCCTCCAACACGGGATGCCAAACCCAAACTCTGCTCAATATCCTTGGCTCTTGAAACTAGCACATCAAAATCAACATACTCTGCAGCCAACATATATGTCTTAACCTCATACGTCAATCCATAATGAAAGCAGTCGCAACGGCTCCTCTCATCAGGCACCAACTCGGAAACATACTGACTCAACCTCACAAACTGTATCTCGTACTCAAATATTGACATATCACCTTGTACCAAAGACATGAACTCACGTTTCTTCTCATCTTGATATCTAGTTCTGAGATATTTCTTCTTGAAGGCAGTGTGGAATGTTTCCCATGTCATATTGCCAGGCTCCATTCCCGTAATCATTGTAGTCTACCAGCTATAGCATCTCCCTGCAGCAGGGAAACAATACATCCCATCTTACAATCATCAGAAGCAACACATCCCTGCAGATCCAGGATACGATCTGTGCTGGCAAACCAGTCCTCGGAAGCCTCAGGCGTCAACCCTCTAAACTCAACCCCTCCCAGGCCACGTAAACTCTCTAAGGGTAATCTCGGATTAGAAGCAGCAACTGGTGTTGGTGTAGGCACATGCACTCCAGCCATCGCAGCCTGAAACACTCCTGTCATTTCCTGAATCAAAGGCGTCATATCACCCAACGCTGGCCTAGCTGGCATAGGTGGTACTTGTTCCACACCCGAAAGTGGATTTGGCGGAGGAGATGGCAACCCCTCAATAGGCACATCATTATTCTCATCATCTCGCCTCTCTGCATTCGCATTAGAACGTATTTCTCTCGTCCGTGGCATCGTAAACAAAGAATCTATGGCATGATACTACACTGAAACAAAAATGATTAGGCCATCTTCAAGCAAGGGTCCAATACATCCATTTCAAATCAAAACATTTTACATTAGTAGTAATAAGGCACTGTATCCCAAATCATACCCCCAACATAGCATATAACAAGCACTCACTCACCGGGTATGGCAATCAACTCAAATCAATCAACATACATATCAAACAGCTTCCCAACATACATGAACCACCATAACCCACTCCCAACAATCATAACATGGCTCTGGTACCACCAAATGTAACCCTCTCGACCCAGCCTAGTCGCAAGACCGAACCGAGCGAGCTACATTAGGTTCACCAAAGTAAACCGAGAAGAAGAACTTGAGAAACACAACCATTTTTTTCTTTTATCTTATCTAGAGGCATAATTATTAACCTACATGTACATACTGATTGTAAGTCTAAACTCAACTCAATCGGGCATCAAATTGATATCCAATTGATCACGTTTGTAGGATTGGGACCAAAATGTAATTCTACAAATCTATAAGGGTTTACTTATAATTTGCTTTACCAATAATCCATTATTCAAGTTACAAGCATACATACCAAATTCCAACTTAAAACGATCATCTAAACTCATCCAATTGCATATATAACACCTAGGGACCAAAATGTAAATTCCACTATTTCAAAGGCCAATTTCGTAATTAAAATTACCAATCCTCAATTAAACCAAATACATGCATACTGGTAAAATTTCAGGTCAAATTGATCATTCAAACTCATTTAATTGCAAGTATATCAATCAAGGACTAAAACGAGAGAAAACAGAAACCTTAAAACATACTTTTAACTAACTTAACCACTGACCGTATCGATATGCAGGCAAGTGTATTGATATGCCTGAGCATTCTTAAAAACTCCAAATTCTAGTAGCTCAAAACTGTATCGGTACGCCTTCTCGAGTATCGATACGCTATGCTTAAAAACGTAGACCCATATCGATACAGTCACCCGTGTACCGATACGCTAAGCCTGAAGATGTTCTTACCCGTATTGATACGGGCTCCCGTGTACCGATACGCTGTGCCTGGAAATACTTACCTGTATCAGTACAGGCACACGCGTATCGATACGCCCAGACCTATAATGTCAAAATTTGCTGGTTTTTAACCTTGTTTTGGGATTCTAACACTTAAGCTTGCTTCTAACAATCAAGTAACATCATTATATATCATTTACCATCAATCCACCGTAGATTAATCATCAAATAATGATAAGCATGCTTCAAAGGTAACTATAGGCATGCTTCCTAATACTCAAGCAACCAAAACATGAACCATATGCAAAATCCAACAAACCAAGCTTATCACAAGACCAAAGCCATAATATAAACTTGCTCAAACAGAGAGGTAACCACTCAAACCCTTCCAACAACATTTAAGCCACATTGCCTTTATTACCACTTAAAACTCAGCATACTTTGGTAATTCAAGTCTTGGAATTTCCTTCCTTGCTTGCTAGGCCACTTGCACTCAATCAATCTGGATTGATAATAAAAGAGAGCGTAAGCAATTATTGCTTAGTGAGGAGCGATCGAAACATGAAACATCTTCCAATACAATTTAGAACCAATTCAAAACAATCATGCCATTCTTTTAAAAAGCAACCTGCCCAGATTTCGGTGCTCAACCTCCTGTTGAACTCAAAAAAACATCGCGAGGCACTGTTGAAGGTGTTAAACCAAACTTTTGTCGAAAGTAATATTTCGATCAGTAAGTTAGACCGGATCATTAGCCATATTACTGCCTATTATCATATCACCTTCAGTGATGATAAGATACCGGAGGAAGGTAGGGGGTCTATCAAGGCCCTAAGCATTACCACTCATTGTAAAGGTCATATACTATCAGGGGTGCTCATCGACAATGGCTCTGCCTTGAATGTTATGCCTTTAGCTACTCTGCAATGCCTACCAATCGACAGCTCGCACATGAAACCCTGCCAGAATGTTGTGCATGCATTTGATGGGACCCAAAGAGACATGGTCGAGAAAACTGAAGTACCCCTGCTCATTGGTCCAAGCAAATAAACAATGGATTTTGTGGTTATGGATATTTGGCCATCCTATAATTGCCTGTAACCCCCTTGACCCGGCCTAGATGCCCAACCGAACCAAGAAGGCTATATTAGGTTTGTCGTAGCAAACCGAAGAGATACAACCAAACTCGGTCCAATTTTTTTTCTTTTATATTATCTAGATGCCAATTATTAACCCTACATGTTCATATGAACATCAGGTGTAATCCCAACTCAATCGAGCATCAATTTGACATCTAATTAATCATTTTCGCTAATTAGGGACCAAATTGCAAATATAGAAAATTTCAAGATGAAAACTCATTTTTAGATTACCAATCTCTAACTAGTCAGGTTCCAAACTTCCATATCAAATTTCAGCTTAAAAAGATCATCCTACCATATGTAATTGCATCGGCAAGAATTAGGGACTAAAGAGCAAGGAAAACAAAACTGCCCAAAATGACCTTAACAGGAAAAACGGCCATCCGTATTGAAATGGGTGAGCCCGTACCAATACGATTTGAAACAAACCGTTTCGATACACCACCAAGCCGTTTCGATACACCTAACTGAAATACCGAACTTTTGAAATATTGAAAATTGTACCGATACGGTTCCTGAGGTGTTTCGATGCGCAGGTTCAAGTTACAAAAGTGAATTCCAAAGTCTAAAACTTGTATCGAAATGCCCAACATCGTACCGATACGCCAGGCCAAATTTTCCTAGGCGTATCGAAATGCACCAGACCTGTACCGATCCCACAAGCCTAAAATTGCCTAGTCGTACCGATACAATCCCTTGTGTATCGGTATGCCTGGGGCTGTAATGTCACATTTGGCTGATTTTTCATCCCAAAAGTATACTTAAACCACTCCAATATGCTTTAAACACAATGCTAACATGTCAAACATATCTCATGCTAACCAACAACACAATTCTAATGGCACAACAAGTATTCATGCATCAAAGAGGAAATCTATCGGCATGCTTCCTAATATGCATCCAACCAACAGGTAAACCAGCACCAAAAACAATCCTTAAAGACCATTTACAACCCAATAGCAACTAAAGAAACATGCTCAAACAGGGAGTTTCACAAAACATCTCCCGAAACACAACAAGTACCCCATTGCCCTTATTCATTATAGTCTAGTCTCTAACATACTTTGGAAACAAGTCTTGCCAAGATCCCCCTTGCTTCTTGCTGCCTTCCAAGACATAAATTATTTGCATTGATGGACAACGAAAGCGTAAGCACACAAGGCTTAGTGAGGAAAGCTCTAAAACAAATACCATCAATGCATTTAAAACCATTTAGTTAACATCATCCTTTAAAACATCATCATGCCCTTTTAAAACATGTACTTTACACAATTAAAACCAGCATATTAAACCATATGCTACATGTATCATTATTCAACAGCAAGTAACATTGCTAACCCTCCACTTAAGCCTTCCCATGCATTACTACCAAATGCAAAGCTTAAGGAGAAACATGTATAAACCTCTTTATACAACATATTCATTCCAATGATACATTAATAATTATATTGGCTTTCAAGTGATCGTTAACAAGTTCAAATGCAGAAGAGTTCATCGGATACACGGATTCAACAAGTGTTAACCCAACACTTCAAGCCATCTCAACCAGAATAGCGATACAATCACAATCGCGGTACATTAACAACTAGGTACAATAACAACCCACTGGGACACCCACCCCAATCATCGGTTAGACGCTTAATCCACTAACGGGAGTATTTGGTACTGTTTAACCCCTCTACCGTTAGGGTACTTGGATGGAGTATTCGGTACACAATATAAACCCCTCAACATCCAAGGTGACTTATTTACAGTGCACTCAATCCTATGGTCGGCCAACTATATTCGATAACAATTTTAAAACCACATCACTTGCCAATATAATTAACCATTTTCGATTTACCTCACTGTTTTAACAAGCATTCACCAAACCATTTTTCCAAAGCAACATCACATGCTTTAAACACAAGTATAAACCACATACTTACAAGGACCACTTACCATGTGCATCCTTCAGCATTTCATGCTTAAAAACAATATATCAAATACTTTAAAACATGCTTAAACAGTAGGTAACATTTAAATTAAAACAAGTGGTAAAACCATTTCAAGCTAGCACGACCTAGGGAGAAAACCACTTTCTACTTACTTTCGAGTCTAGGTAAGCGTTTCAAGCTCTACCTTAACTCCCAAAACTCTATCCCCAAAGCATCAAAACGCTTTAAACCACGTTTCACTCACTGATACGCGAAACCTCAAATCACCGACGCAAAATCAAGTGTCTGAAACCTCCAACGCTTCTCCAATCACTTTCGGATCAACCTCCCCTATTTTTACCACAAAAAAATAGAGGATTAATGCATCATAATGCATTCTAAACACAACAACTACAATCCTTCTTGGATTTCGACAGCACATTCACAATTAACCCTCCACAACAGCCGAAAACATAACCAAAACACTTTGATTCACAACCTAGTCATCGTCAATCAAACTAACATCTCTTTTAACACCAAAACACATCTAAAACTGATTCAAAACAACCTACCACCTCTAGCAACCTTACAACCATATAAACACCACAAAACCTCAAAATTAACAACCTAAACAAATAGAGATTCTTAAGTTTCGGGATTCCATTGATAAAAATCACTTATCAACTTTATTAAACATCCAAAATATGAATCAAAGCAACCTTACTTACTGGAAATCATATCCAATTCGCGAATCAACTCATTTTCCCCAAGTAACTCAATTAAACATTGAAAAATCATCAAGACCATATTAGAAACACATAAACAAGGATCAAATTCTTGCGAATTTAAATGAAGAACCATACAATAGAGGAGATCTCGGACCTTACCCCTATTGTGAAGTTTCTCCCTCAATTGATTTGTGAAAAGCTAAGAAAACACAAAATTATTGTAAGATTTTGTATAAACAATCTTTATAAAAAAATTGATATAATAAAATCAAGTTAGAAACCACCTCACCTCTTGAAATTTGATGAAAACTGAGTGTTTGGTTGAGGAGAGAATGGAGAGAAATAGTTGAGAGAAAATGAAGTGATTTTTGTTTTAGAAAAGATAACTAACTTTTTAACAAAATCCTCTTTAATTATTAATTAAACCACATGTTAAAATAAGTCAAATCAAGGGAGAAATCATCAGAAACTTTTCAAAATTATTTCCACCATTATTAAATACATAATTAATTATGATTTTTAAGCATTTTCCTTAATTTTTCCAACTCCAAAAATATACGATCTCGAAATCGTCTCGAATCTCTACTCCAGTCCACCGAACCGTCTAATAAACCACCAAACCGCTAAGCCCTAAAACCGGGGCGTTACAACTCTCCCCCACTTAAGAAAATTCGTCCCCAAAATTTACCTGGAGGAAACAGGTGCGAAAACTGTTCCAACATATTTGACTTGCGTTCCCACGTGGCCTCCTCAACACCACGGTGCTTCCACAACACCTTAACCAGCTCGACTATTTTGCCATAGAGCACCTTATTGCTGGTATCAAGAATCTCTACTGGTTCCTCATCATAAGATAGGTCTGGTCTCAACTCGATCTCCTCCACCGGCATGACATGCGATGGATCTGACCTATACCTCCGCAACACCGAAATGTGGAACACATCATGGATCTTTCCTAACTCCGGTGGTAACCTCAAATAGTACACAATAGGGCCCACACGCTCGATAACCTCGTATGGTCCAATGAACCTCAGGCTAAGCTCCCCTTTCCGCCCAAAACGCAAAACTTTTTTTCCAGGGCGATACTTTCAAAAACACTTTATCACCCACAGCGTACTCTATATCCCTACACTTCAAATCCGCATACGATTTCTGGCGATCTGCAGCCGCTTTTAAGCGCTCACATGTCAACTTTACCTTTTCAGTCGTGCCTTTCAAAACATTAGGCATCGACACAAACTTTTCCTGTGCTTCTGCCTAACACATGGGCGTACGACACTTTCTGCCATACAATGCCTCATAAGGTGCCTTCTGTATGCTAGCATGATAACTTTTATTGTAAGCAAACTCCACTAACGGCAACTGTTTCTCCCACGTTCCCTGATACTCAATAACACAACACCTTAACATATCCTCGAGAACCTGAATCACGCGCTCTAACTGACCATCCGATGGAGGGTGGTAAGAGGTACTGAAACTCAACCGGGTTCCCAAAGCACGATGTAAACTCACCCAAAACTTTGCGGTGAACCGCAGATCCCTATCCGAAACTATAGATTTGGGCACCCCGTGCAAACGCACTATTTCAGAGATATACAACTCAGCCAACCTGTCCAAGGTATACGTAGTATGCACAGGCACAAAATGCGCACATTTCGTAAACTGATCTACAATCACCCAAATGGAATCCTTTTTGGTTGGCGTCAAAGGCAGCCCAGACACAAAATCCATGGTGATTCTTTCCCACTTCCATTATGGTATCCTCAACGGTTGCAACAACCCGGAGGGAAACTGATGCTTAGCCTTCACCCGCTGACAAACCATACACTGTGCAACGAAATCAGCCACATCCTTCTTCAGTCCAACCCAATAGTACTCCTCCTTCAACTCTCAATACATCTTAGTACTACCAGGATGCATAGCAAAAGGACTAGCGTGTGCCTCAGTCAAAATAGTATGCCTCAACTCTTCATCTTCAGGCACCACTATTCGACCTTTGAAACACAACACCCCATCATCGTTGAAATGAAAATCCGTAGGGTTTCTATCCCTAATATCTTCCACATGAGATACCAAACTCCCATCATAAGGTTGCTTCTCCTTAATCATCTGCGACAAGGACAACTTCACTTGCAACTCAGCCAACAATCCCCCGCTATTCGACACACTCAACCGAGCAAACATGGCTCTCAACTCCATAGCCACTTTCCTACTCAAAGCATCCGCCACAACATTGGCTTTCCCCGGATGATACTCAATGGTCAGATCATAATCCTTAAGCAACTCCAACCATCTACGTTGCCTAAGATTCAACTCCTTCTGCGACATCGGATATTTCAAACTCTTATGATCTGTATAAACCACACACTTCTCCCCATAGAGGTAATGCCTCCAAATCTTCAAGGCAAACACAACCGTAGCCAGCTCAAGATCGTGAGTAGGGTAGTTACGTTCATTCACCTTCAACTGCCTAGATGCATACGCCACTACCTTACCCTCCTGTATCAACACACAACCGAGCCCAACATACGCCGCATCACTATAAACAATGAACTCCTTTCCCGATTCTGGTTGAACTAAAATCAGAGCTCGCGTCAAAGCTTACTTCAACCTTTCAAAAGCTCGCTGTCTATCCTCCGTCCACTCAAACCGAACATTCTTCTGCAACAACTTTGTTAACGGGGCTGCCAAACTGGAGAACCCTTCCACAAACATTCGGTAGTAACACGCCAAACCAAGGAAACTCCTAACCTCTGCCACAGACTTAGGCTCCTTCCAACTCATTATAGCCTCAACCTTATACGGATCAACATGGATTCCTTCGGCCGACACCACATGTCCGAGAAACACAGCTTCCTTGAGCCAAAACTCACATTTGCTTAACTTAGCATAAAGCTGATTAGCTAACAGCGTCTGAAGCACAATTCCTAATGTCTATCATGATCCTCCTTGGTATGAGAGTACACAAGGATATCATCGATGAACACGACCATGAACTGGTCCAAAAACTCATGAAACACAATGTTCATCATGTCCATAAAAGTAGCAGGTGCATTGGTTAAACCAAACAGCATCACAAGAAACTCATAATGCCCGTACCTCGTACGGAAGGCTATTTTGGGCACATCCACCTCCTTCACCTTCAACTGATAGTACCCTGACTTCAAATCTATCTTGGAAAACACCGAGGCTCCCTTAAACTGACCAAACAGGTCATCTATCTTCGGTAAGGGATACTTGTTCTTTATTGTCAACTTATTCAGCTGTCAGTAATCTATATACATTCGCAACGTACCATATTTCTTCTTAACAAATAGCACCGACGCTCCCCACAGTGAAATATTGGGTCTAAAGAACCCACGATCAAGCAACTCCTACAACTGCGTTTTCATCTTTTTTAATTCCTTCTGAGCCATGCGGTACGGAGCAATGGATACAGGTATTGTACCTTCAAAGACCTCAATGTCAAACTCTACCTCACAGTCAGGTGGCAACCCTAGTAATTCCTTTGGAAAAACACTAGAAACTCACATATGGTGCGAACATCCTGCACCCTTAACTCTTTCGATCCAGGATTCATTACATAGGCCTAATAAGCATGACATCCTGAATCCAACATTCGACTTGCATCGAAAGCCTAAATAACACTAGACAAAAACTTGGTATTCTAGCCAACAACCACTACCTCATAATCATCTGACAACCTCAAAGATATCAGTTTGGTCTAAAAATCCACCATAGCCTGATGTTCGGTCAACCAATCCATACCCAAAATCACATCAAAACCATGGAATGTTAACTCCATCAAGTTCACGGTAAACACATATCCATGAACCATCAGTCAACACCTACGATACAACCTCCTAACCACGATTGTCTCCCCAAGAGAACTAGTCACTCTAACACCCACATTGAGAATTTTAGCAGATATATTAAGCAACTCAGCATGCTCACCCAAAATGTATGAATGAGTAGAACCAGAATCAACCAATAAATACAACGACAAAGACTGTAGGGTAAAACTACCTGCAATCACATCAGTGTCATTGCGACCTTCACGGTGCTCATACACCCAAGCCGGTCCACCTCTCTCAGGCTGGATAGCAACAGTATGAGCTACAGTCCTCTGTCCACCATCTCAACGCTGAAACGGTCTGCGGCCACGACCACGACCATGTTGTGGAGTAACAACAGGTGTAGCACCTTGCCCACCTCGAGCCAACAATGGACAATCATGCCTCTAATGGTCGCCTAACCCATAACTCCAACAAGCATTAGCCACCACAGGCGTGGGTGCCTGACCCTCTCTGGCCAAACGTGGGTAATCTTACCTCAAATGATCTCTAGATCCACAAACCCAACAAGTGCTAAACGGTGCTCTAACCTGGGTACCCTGCCCCTAGGCTCCACGTCCCACAACACCTCCGCCATGCCTCGGCTCTAGGCGAAACCTCTTGTCACGGTGTCTTTTGGCCTGACCACCACTATAACCTGAATCTACAGCTCTCTTACCCGAGCTAGAACCTCGCGATCCAGAAGCCAAACCCAAATTTTGCCTACATTCTTAGCTCGTGAAACCAATACATCAAAGTCGGTGTAATCAGCAACAAGCACGTATGTCTTAACATCCTGCACAAGCCCGTATCGAAAACGATCACATCGCATACGCTCGTCAGGAACCAACTCAGGTGTATACCGACTCAATCTCACGAACTGCACCTCATACTCCGCAACAGACATACTGCCCTGCACCAAAGCCATAAACTCACGCTTCTTCTCGTCTTGATATCGGACACCTAAAAACTTCTTTCAGAAAGCTTCACAGAAGAACTCCCAGGTCACATCATCCGTCGCCATACTGGATACGTGGTAGTCCACCGTGTATAAGCATCACCCTACAACAGGGACACAGCCCAGCTTACGAGCATCGGTGCACCCCATCTGGCCTAGTATCCTCTCAGTACTAGCCAACCAACCCTTAGAAGCCTCAGGCGACAACCCTCGGAACTCAACTCTGCCCAAACTATGAAGACACTCTAGCGGCAAACCTTGCCCCTCAACTGGAGGTGCTGGTACATGAACACCTACAACTGTTGCCTGAAACGCACTGGTCATGGTGCCATATCACCCATCCCTGGCCCAGCCGGCGCAGGTGGTACTTGCTCCACTCCCTCAGGTGGATTAGGTGGGGGTGGTGGCAACCCTCTAGGAGGCACACTTCTCCTTCAATATCCTGCCCAGCGACAGTAGCAATAGAACTAGATCACAACTCTCTCCTCGGTCCCATTGTGCTAAAATATATCTAAGGCATGATAATCATTTCAAAACAAAACAGTCAGGCCAGCCTTAAGCAAGGATCCAAGACTTTCATTTCAAAAATCAAAACTTCCCAAACTATAATAATAAGGCAATGGGTACCCCAAAACATCCCCAACATAGCATACAACAACAAACATTCTTATATCAATCACCGTACATATCAACCAGCGTACATCAACAATCACCGTAACCTCCCAAATGAATGAAACCTGGCTCTGATACCACCAAATGTAACCCCCTTAACCCAGCCTAGACGCCCAACTGAACCAAGAAGGCTATATTAGGTTTGCCGTAGCAAACTGAAGAGATACAACCAAACCCGGTCCAATTTTTTTTATTTTATCTTATCTAGATGCAAATTATTAACCCTACATGTTCATACAAATATCAGGTACAACCCCAACTCAATCGGGCATCAATTTGACATCCAATTGATCATATTCACAAATTAGGGACCAAATTGCAAATACAAAAAATTTTAGGATGAAAACTCATTTTTAGATTACCAATCTCTAATTAGTCAGGTTCCAAACTTTCATCTCAAATTTCAGCTTAAACCGATCATCCTACCATGTGTAATTGCATCGGCAAGAATTAGGGACTAAATAGCAAGGAAAACAAAACTGCCCAAAATGACATTAACAAGAAAAACGGCCATTTGTATCGAAACGGGTGAGCCCGTACCGATACGGTTTGAAAAACACTGTTTCGATACACCACCAAGCTGTTTCGATACACCTAACTAAAATATCAAACTTTTGAAATATTTAAAACTGTACCGATACGGTTCCTTAGGTGTTTCGATACGCGGGTTTGAGTTACAAAAGTGAATTCCAAAGGCTAAAACTCGTATCAAAATGCCCATCCCTGTACCGGTATGCCATGCCAAATTTGCTTAGGCGTATCGAAATGCACCAGACCCGTACCTATCCCACAAGCCTAAAATTGCCTAGCTGTACTGATACGGTCCCCCGCGTATCGGTATGCATGGGCCTGTAATGTCACATATGGCTAGTTTTTCATCCCAAAAGTATACTCAAACCAGTCCAATATGCTTTAAACACAATACTAACATGTCAAACATATCTCATGCTAACTAACAACACAATTCTAACGGCACAACAAGGATTCATGCATCAAAGAGGAAATCTATATGCATGCTTCCTAATATGCGTCCAACAAACATTCCAACAGGTAAACCAGCACCAAAAACAACCCTTAAAGGCCATTTACAACCTAATAGCAACTAAAGAAACATGCTCAAATAGGGAGTTTCACAAAACATCTCCCAAAACACAACAAGTATCCCATTGCCCTTATTCATTATAGTCTAGTCTCTAACATACTTTGTAAACAAGCCTTGCCAAGATCCCCCTTGCTTCTTGCTACCTTCCAAGACCTAAATTATCTACATTGAAGAACAACGAGAGCGTAAGCACACAAGGCTTAGTGAGGAAAGCTCTAAAACAAACACCATCAATGCATTTAAAACCATTTAGTTAACATCATCCTTTAAAACATCATCATGCCCTTTTAAAACATGCACTTTACACAATTAAAACCAGCATATTAAACCATATGCTACATGTATCATTATTCAACAGCAAGTCACATTGCTAACCCTCCACTTAAGCCTTCCCATGCATTACTACCAAATGCAAAGCTTAAGGAGAAACATGTATAAACCTCATTATACAACATATTCATTCCAATTATACATTAACAATTATATTGGCTTTCAAGTGATCGTTAACAAGTTCAAATATAGAAGAGTTCATCGGATACATGAATTCAACAAGTGTTAACCCAACACTTCAAGCCACCTCAACCAGAATAGTGATATAATCACAATCGCGGTACATTAACAACCAGGTACAATAACAACCCACAGGGACACCCACCCCAATCATCGGTTAGACGCTTAATCCACTAATGGGAGTATTCGGTACTATTTAACCCCTCTACCGTTAGGGTACTTGGATGGAGTATTCGGTACACAATATAAACCCTCAACATCCAAGGAGACTTATTTACAGTGCACTCAACCTATGGCCGGCCAACTATATTCGATAACAATTTTAAAACCACACCACTTGCCAATATAAAATACATTTTGCATTTACCTCACTGTTTTAACAATCATTCACCAAACCATTTTTTCAAAACAACATCACATGCTTTAAACACAAGTATAAACCACATACTTACAAGGATCACTTACCATGTGCATCCTTAAGAATTTCATGCTTAAAAACAGTATATCAAATACTTCAAAACATGCTTAAACATTAGGTAACATGTAAATTAAAACAAGTGCATAAAACCATTTCAAACTAGCATGACCTAGAGAGAAAACCACTTTATACTTACTTTCGAGTCTAGGTAAGCATTTCAAGCTCTACCTTAACTCCCAAAACTTTGTTCCCAAAGCATCAAAATGCTTTAAACCATGTTTTCACTCACCGATATGCGAAACCTCATTTCGCCGACGCGAAATCAAGTGTCTAAGCCTCCAACGCTTCTCCAATCACTTCCGAATCAATCTCCCCTGTTTTTACCACAAAACAACAGAGGATTAATGCATCATAATGCATTCTAAACACAACAACTACAATCCTTCTCGGATTTCCACAACACCTTCACAATTAACCCTCCACGACAACCGAAAACATAACCAAAACACTTTGATTCACAACCCAGTCATCATCAATAAAACTAACATCACTTTTAACACCAAAACACATCTAAAAACATATTCAAAACAACCTACCACCTCCAGCAACCTTACAACCATATAAACACCACAAAACCTCAAAACTAACAACCTAAACAAATATAGATTCTTAAGTTTCGGGATTCCATTGATAAAAATCACTTATCAACATTATTAAACATCCAAAATATGAACCAAAGCAACCTTACTTACTGGAAATCAGGTCCAATTCGCGAATCAACTCACTTTCCCCCAAATAACTCAATTAAGCATTAAAAAATCATCAAGACCAGATTAGAAACACAAAACAAGGATCAAATGCTTGGGAATTTCAATAAAGAACCATAAAATAGAGGAGATCTCGGACCTTACCCCTATTGTGAAGTTTCTCCCTCAATTGATTTGTGAAAAGCTAAGAAAACACAAAATTATTGTAAGATTTTGTATAAACAATCTTTATAAAACAATTTGATATAATAAAATCAAGTTAGAAACCACCTCACCTCTGGAAATTTGATGAAAACTGAGTGTTTGGCTGAGGAGAGAATGAAGAGAAAAAGTTGAGAGAAAATGACGTGATTTTTGTATTGTAAAAGATAACTAACTTTTTAACAAAATCCTTTTTAAGTATTAATTAGACCACATGTTAAAAAGGTAAAATCAAGGGAGAAATCATCAGAAACCAAATGGTAAAATAGCTCCTTAAAGATTCTAAGTATTTGACCCTTTTCATTTTAGTCACTAGAAAATCACAGTTTTCAAAACTTTCATTTTGGTCACTAACAAAATGTCCATCTTCCAAAACCCATTTTTGAAAATTGATTCCACCTTTATTAAATACATAATTAATAATGATTTTTAATCATTTTCCTTAATTTTTCAAACACCAAAAATATACGATCCTAAAATCGACTCAAATCTCTACTTCGGTCCACCGAACCGTATAATAAACTACCAAACCGCTAAGCCCTAAAACTGGGGCTTTAAATTGCCTGTTAGGAAGGCCATGGATCTATTCAGCAGGAGTTGTTCCGTCCTCTTTGCACCAGAAATTGAAGTTCGTCATCGAATGAAAGCTAGTAACAGTTAATGCCTAGCAAGACGTCGTGGCTTCGGTAAATTCGGATGCTCCATACATTCCGACCGATGAGGAGGCAATGGAATATTCCTTTAGGGCATTAGAGTTTGTCAACGCCATTTTTGTTGTTGAAGGGAACATGATTCCATGCATGAGACTATCAAATTGTACTAAGATGGTGGTGACAGAAATGCTAGGAAGAGGAGCGAAAAAAGGACGAGGCTTGGGAAGGAATTTACAAGGATGCTTGCGACCAATAAGCGTTATCCACAAGCATGACCATTTTGGGCACAAATATAAGCCTAACTTTTTGCAAAAGAAACAAGAAGAGAAGAGAAGAGAAGAACAACAAAAAGCCTGACTCAAAGGAGAGGATATTCCGTGGGAGACCATCACTTACGCGGATCTCAAGCATATTTTCATGTTTGTAGGAATCATGAATCTCGAGCAAAAGGTCCAAGAAGCCAACCAAGAGAATGAAAAGATCCTCAATGAAGAATTGATCTGTGAAGCTGTGGAGGGGATAGATGTAAATGTGATCTCTGAGGGTGACAAGACTGTCCAGCCTTTGGCCAAGATCCGCCAGTGCTTCCTGAGAGAGAAGCTCGACGATTGGACTAGCATAGATCTGCATGTAGTTTTTAGGACCAAATTAGAGTAATGCTCAGAACCACCATGTTGCTTTTAGCCCGAAAGTAATAGGGATCATTTGTAAAAGGGCTACTATGTCAAGTCTATTTTGTTTTCAATGAAAAGGATGCTTTTCGTATTTCTTTCTCAAATGGAAAACATAACATTCATTTCATTCATTTTTATTCATTTATTCATTTATTTCATAAAATATTTCAATTCCCAATACATACTTTCAAACTTGTGCAGGCCTCTTAACATTAACTGTATGAATAATTCTGAATCTAATCTCAGGGTAGATTTTGAACAACCCCTGTGCTTGGCAAAAATTGAAAAAAAAAGATGATAAGGTAGAATATGAGGTCCCAGATGAACTGTTAAGATTGATGGCACGTGAAGAGAAACAAATTCTGCCACATCAAGAAGAATTAGAAGTCTTGAATTTAGGAACCGAAGAAGAAAGGAAAGAGGTGAGAATTGGAACAACTCTATCATCAAAGGTGAGACGGGATTTGGTGGAGCTACTTTTAGAATTCAAGGATGTATTTGCAAGGACATACCAAGATATGCCAGGTTTAAACACGGATATTATGGTCTACAAGCTTCCTATAAGGTCATAATGCAAGCCCGTCCAACAAAAGCTTCGAAGGATGAGACCCGACATGCTACTAAAGGTTAGAGAAGAAGTAAAGAAACAGTTTGAGGCCAGATTTTTGAAAGTCGCTAAGTACCCGGAGTGGGTGGCCAATATAGTCCTAATACCCAAAAGGACAAAAAAGTACGTATGTGTGTGGATTATAAGGACCTCAATAAGGAAAGTCCTAAAGATAATTTCCCTCTACCTCACATTGATACTCTAGTTGACAACACTACAGGGCATTCGTGGTTCTCATTCATGGATGGCTTTTCCAGATACAATCAAATTAAAATGCACCCGAGGATATAGAAAAGACCATTTTTGTGACCATGTGGGGCACGTTTTGCTATAAAGTAATTGCCTTTTGGGTCGAAGAATGCCAGGGCAACTTATCAAAGAGCCATGGTGACCTTGTTCCATGACATGATGCACAAAGAGATTGAGGTGTACGTGGACGACATGATAGCCAAGTCTCGGACCGAAGAATAGCATATTCAGTATTTGCGGAAACTGTTCCAAAGGTTGATGAAGTACCAATTGAAGCTCAACCCAGCCAAGTGCACCTTTGTAGTTACTTCTGGGAAGCTCTTAGGTTTTGTGGTTAGCTAAAAGGGAATAAAGATTGACCCCGATAAGGTGAAAGCAATTTAGGATCTTCTACCTGTACAAACTTAAAAAGAAGTTCAGGGATTCTTGGAGAGGTTAAATTACATATCTCAGATAATCTCCCAATTGACCAATAAGTACGATCCTGTCTTTAAACTGCTCTGAAAGAATAATTCAGGTGTATGGGATGAAGATTGTCAAGAAACCCTAGAAAAGATTAAGAAGTATTTGACCAATGCCCCAACCCTAGTAGCCCTAGTGCATGACAGACCATTAGTTCTGTACTTAACTGTATTTGATAACTCGATAGGATGTGTGCTAGGGCAGCATGACGAGTTGGGCTAGAAGGAAAGAGCCATTTATTACTTGAGCAAGAAGTTCACCAGTGTGAATCGCGGTACCCATTGATTCAAAAGCTGTGTTGTGACCTAGTATGGGCTACTAAGTGACTCAGGCAATACATGTTGTATCATACTACTTGCTTGATTTCCCAGATGGATCCACTGAAATTTCTAATGGAAGCACTCGTATTAACCGTGAAAATGACCCATTGGTAAATGCTGCTGTCAGAATTTGATATCATCTATGGAAGCTAGAAAGCAGTAAAGGGAACTGTGGTGGCAGATTTTTTGACAAGCTACGCTTTAGACGACAATGAGCCGTTGGATTTTAGTTTTCTAGACAAAGATTTGATCGGTTCTTTATTTGAGGAGAAGCTCGCCAATAAATCTTGGAAGCTCTATTTTGATGGAGCATTCAATGCCCTAGGCCATGTAGGGACCGTGCTAATTTCTCCTGAAGAGGTCTACTATCCCTTCACAAGTAGGTTGGAATTCTTCTATACCAAAAATATAGCTGAGTATGAGGCTTGTGTCATGGGACTCCGGGCGGCCTTAGAAAGAAAAATCAAGGTGCTTCAAGTCTTCGAGGATTCATCTTTGGTGATCTACCAGCTCCGAAAGGAATAGGAGACGAGAGACCAGAAGCTAGTCAAGTACTATGATTTAATCCAAGAGTTGTTTAAAAATTTTGAAGAAATCAGCTTCGCTTATCTACCAAGAGAAGATAATCGGACAGCTGACGCCCTAGCAACTATGGTTGCCATGTTTGAGGCAAGTCCAAATGACGAAATGAAACTAATTGAGATGCAGATTTTTGAGGTACCAGCCCACTGTTACAATTTGGAAGAGGGGGAGGATGGCAACCCATGGTACTATGACATCCTTCAGTACATCAAGTTTTAGGTCTACCCAAAAGAGGCCAAAGATAATGACAAAATGACCATTAGAAGGCTGGTGCCAGGGTATATTCTTGACGGGGAGGTTCTATACAAGAGAAGTTAGGATCAGATATTAGTGAGATGCGTTAGTGCTCGAGAGGCTAGGACTATTTTAGCCGAGGTACACGACAATTTGTGTGGGACTCACGCTAACGGATTCTTAATGGCTAGAAAGATTATGCGATATGGGTATTTTCGGTCTACCACGGAAGAAGAATGTATCAAATATGCAAAGAAATGTCACAAATGTCAGATCTATGCCGATAAGATACATTCTCCGCCAGTGCCACTCCATACCATGAATTCATCATGGCCTTTTGCTACTTGGGGCAAGTATGTCATTAGTCAAATATATCCAAAAGCTTTTAATGGACATCGTTTCATCCTAGTGGCCATTGATTACTTCACCAAATGTGTGGAAGCTACCTCTTACTCTAACATCACAAGGGAAACTGTATAGAAATTTCTAAAGAAGGATCATTATTGATAATGCTTCCAATTTAAACAACAAGATGATGACTGAAGCTTGTGAACAGTTCAAGATTGTACTCCACAATTCTACTACTTATTGTCCCAAATTGAATGGGGCAGTGGAGGCAGTGAATAAGAATATCAAGAAGATCATAGCCAAGACTACCGACACTTTCAAGGATTAGCATGAGAAGCTACGCTTTGCAATGTTCGCTTACCGGACATCCGTAAGGACCTCAACAGGGTCAACGCCGTATTCTTTGGTCTATGGTACAGAAGCGGTACTTCCTATTGAGGTGGAGATTCCATCACATAGAATTTTGAAGGAGACAAAGTTGGAAGATGCCGAATGGATGCAAGCAAGGATTGATCAGATGAACCTCATCGAGGTGAAAAGATTAAGGGCCATCTATCCTGGCCAAATGTATCAGAAAAGGATGATGCATGCCTACAACAAGAAGGTTTGCCCGAGGGAGTTTCAAGAGGGGATCTGGTGCTCAAGAAGATCTTGCCAAATCAAAAGGACTTCTGAGGAAAATGGATGCCTAACTAGGAAGGGCTTTATGTTGTTAAAAGGCCTTCTCTGGGGGAGCATTAATTCTAACAAAGATGGATGGGAAACAATTGAGCAATCCCGTAAATTTTGACTTTTTCAAGAAGTATTACGCTTAAAAAAGAAAAGAAAAAGTAGGGTTCAAGATGGAAACTAAGAAATGGGTGCCTTGAAACCAAAGGAGGATCTAAATTTGAAAATGACGGTTCAGATGAATTCTGAGGCTCGGTATCCGAATGATAGGCTCTATTACTGTTGAGGGGCCTACTTTTGATTGATGAAGGAATCCCTTTTGGGTTATCAAAAATTTTAGTCTAGGACGGGCAGTGAGAGATCGACCACGGTCAATGAACTCTCGCATCATTCAGACAGTCAATCTCGGGGATATTGCACATTGTACTATTTATATCTTTTTCAGTCTCTCATGTTTGCCATGACTTTCAAATTGTTCAAACATCCCTTATATTAATGAATTTTATTTCTCCCATTCTATTTGTTAATTTCATGAGCATCCTATAAATAGATTGACGTAGATTATTGAAAAACAAAAGATTTCTTGGCATTACTATGATTTAACCCTTTAAGTACAGGTTGTTCCAAAACAGAAATCAAATCCGTCTAAAGGAGTCTGCCAAAGTCAAGGCTAAAGGACATTGCATGCAAAATTGACAGGATTTGCGGAAAGGATGGCAAATGCCTTCGTATGGAAGTCCAAGACAAAAGAATCAAAGGAAAAAACATGAAAGGGCGCCCAAAAAGAGAAGAAAAAGAAAAAGAAAAAGAAAAAGAAAAAAGAAGAATAAAAAAGAAAAAGAAGAGAAAAAGAAAAGAAAGAAAAGGAAAGAAAAGAAAAGTAAGAAAAAAGAATTTCAATCCAAGTGAAAACCCGAAAGGGTGCATTGAAAAAAAAAAGAAAAATCTCTAAAGTGAAAACTCAGAAGGGCGTTTTAGAACAAATGTTTTGAAGAATATAAGGGTTACACGAGGGCTGAGCTTGGACACAAGGAGAGACAACAATTGTGTAAAGTCGAAGATGAAAGCGAAAGGAAGGCCGAAACAAGACACCAAGAAAGAAGGCGTTCGAACATTGACTATATTTTATTTGTCATGAATCATGAATAGTTAGGCATCCCTATGGTAGGAGCATGCTAACTAGCATCATCAAATTATTGTGTCTGTTTCTTTCAGGTATTTGAAAAAATAGAAAGTGGATCCTACGTTCCAAGAAAGATAAATTAGATACCAACACAAAGTCAAACACCCTTGAGAAGTTTTCCAATCTTTATCTATTTGGGAGTTACAAATATGCCAAGGCAATAAAGATCAAGGGCATTCTGACAATCTCTAAGCGAGATGTCATTCAGTGTCAAGACGACCAAAAATTGAGACATCATATATGGGATCCTCAAGGGGAGAAACCACTTCATGCCAAGGCGATAAAGATCGAGGTGATCCTGGTAGTCTCTAAGTGAGATGTAATTTGGTGTCAAGACGACCAGAAATTAGGACATAATATGTGGGATCCTCAAGGTGAGAAACCGCTCCATGTCAAGACGATCAGAAATTGGGACATCATCGGTTGGGATCCTCACGGCGGGGTTCCACTATGTGCCAAGGCGATTGAGGATCGAGGCATCACTTCATGGGCTTCATTTCTTTAGGTCTTATATGGGAAGAATTTGGAGTTCTAGAATTTCTGGAAGAGGAAGGACTAATGGTTCTATATATGAAGAACTTGCAACTCCAAATCTTTAGACAGGGAAGTCGGATAAAATTAGTGTTTATAGTTTTTCCTTTATTATTGTTTAACAAGGATAAGCAAAGAGGGGCAGCTATAATCACTAATTTTATCCGGGGGTTAACCTGTTTTTATTTTTGTATATTTGAAATAATGGGCTTTGGTTTTTATTATTATCCTTTTTTGATATTATAGTATATCTATTATCCATTAGTGCTAAAATACAAAAATATTATTATGGTAATATTATTACTACCTCAGTTTATTATTATTACTATTATATTATATTATTATATGATTATATTATTATATGTTATATTGTTATTATTATCGTTACTATATAATTATATTATTATTAAATAGAAATGAAAAAATTGTCAATTAATTAAATAATAAAGTTAATAAAAGCCCAATAGTTTTTGAACAGTCCATGTTACAAACTAAAAACCCAAAATAATTACAAATATTACAACTGGCCCATAAGGCCCAAAATACTTAAAAACCCTAATATGCCCAATTACAACAGAAAACCTAATGCCCCTTTTGTCTTGCGCAGCCCATCCTGGACTGTTAGACTTGGGAACTTGATCAACAGTCCAGATCATATCATGCAAGGAAAACCTAATTAGGGGTACATCTGCCCAGCGCCGCACTAATTACAACCATCAGATCTGGGATCTAAATGGACGGCCCATATCGCCCCTGGAAGACTCTGGAACACTCACGCGCAGCTAATCAGAGCCCTTCATGCGCTCGTACGCCACACGCCCTGTCGACTGAGATCTCCATGCGCACCTTCTGATGCCTTGCCTGCCTCGCCAGAGTCTCTCTTTGGTCCCCTCCTCCTCACCAAGCGGCCATGATGCCCATGCAACCAAAATAAACCAACATTAGCAATGAAACAAGAATGGCTAATTTTTAGAGGGTTTTCGGCAGATATTAGAGAAAATTACAACAACAAGGAGTTTTTTCTTTTACACATGTAAGATCTTTCGGTTATAAAATTGAACATAAAATTATTGTAAAATATAGTTCAAAAAGTAATACAAAAAAGAGCCTTCAGAGGTATCCTTTCTTTTTTTAAAGCATCATTATAGATAAAAACTAGGGTTTAGTTTTTTAACCTCTAGTCATTTCGTATTCCTCGCGTCGGTTGTCCTCCCTGGCAGATGATAAGCCTACCGGCCTCCTCAAGGCCGTGCATGGTGAATCGGTGGAGAGACAAGCGGGCAAAAGAGGGTTTTGTCTCTCAGTTTTCAAAAGGGGTTCTTGTTTTTTTTAAAAAAAAGATTTTTGGGTTTTGTTTTAACAAAAGAAAGGGATTTTGTTATTTTCTTAAGAGCTAAGGTCAGATCTGAGTTTAGTGGAAGGAAAGAGCTGTTTTGGCTCGTTTTGGAGTTTATCGGTCGACGTTCAACAGTGGCTGACGCAGCAGAAGGGTGGCCGGTTTCTGGGTTTGTTTGAGAGCATATGGATTTGCCAGAAATGGCAAAATGTTTTATAAAAGGTTAAGGCTGCATTTTTTGCCTAAAGGGTTTCATATATACCCTTTTTCTATTTTTAAAAATGGGCTATTTTCTTTTTAAAACCCTCCGCATCCCTTCTTTTACACTCGCGGCCATTTCACATTTTAAAATTATGGTCGCGGACCCTGGTTTTTTTCAAAACATTTTAATTTCATCCCCAATTTCAGCCTGTCCTGGTTTTCTAAAATGGATTTATTCTCATTTGGTCCCTTCACATTTTTTAATATTTTTTTAAAACCTTCCACTTTTCAAAATCCCCTCCGTAGTCCCTATTTTTTTAACTTTCAATATCATCCCCATCCAAGATTAATCTATTTTCAAATGGGTTTCATTCCTAGTTTAGTCCTTAAAGCTTTAGATTTTTTTAGTTAGGTCCTAAATCTAGTGTTGAAATCCCTTTTTTGCCCCTTGCATGCATATTTAAATTTCCAGTCCTATTTACCGTTCATGTTTAATAATTATTGTTTTGTTATGTTGTAGATCCATGTGTATATAGTGTATGGCTTATATATATGTATATATTATATGCTTTTTATACATTATGTTATATAGTTTAAATATTATAATATATATAAACCTTATTATATGTATATAATATAATATTCGTGACATATAGTGTTCTAATGTATGACATTTAGGATCCTTTACTAGTAAATTATGTTATGCCTTTATTTTCACCATGTTCATATGCCATGCCATGTAAATGTTGCATTCGAGTATTAAAATATGTTAATGCGATGCCTTGTTATTCGGGGGCAAATACGGCCAGTATCAAATGTAGCGATGATGGTCTTGTTGTTTACTTTTGAATAACAAGTTCCTTAAAATTTACTCGCGCGTATAACTAGATTTTAATTTAATCGTCACTTTAATTTGGAAAGTTTAATATTAACAAAGTTGTAATTATTCGTTTTCTTTTTACGGTACCAATTTTTTGGGCGGTGTGGGGTGCCAAAACTCTCTTATCCGTAACCGATTCCCGAACCAGCTTTCAAATGAATCTCTGGTTTTTATGGTGTCTATCCTACCTTAGTGGTCGGTAGCGATTCCAAGTTTTATCATTTTCAAAAATACGATTTTTTAAGGACTCCTCATTTTCCAAATATTTTTCTCGAAAACAAATGGAAACCTATTACTCCTTTTTTAGTGATCCCATCAGACTTTAAAATTTTGAATTTCAAAAAATAGGTCGCTACAAAGAGCTACTGGAGAAAAGAGATTACTAGACCTAAACGAGTTGGAAGAGTTCAGATCACAAGCTTATGAGAATGCCAGACTTTACAAGGAGAGGACAAAACGCTAGCATGACAGGAGAATCATGCCAAGACACTTTGAAGTAGGCCAACATGTTATACTATTTAACTCGAGGCTTAAATTGTTTCTAGGCAAGCTCAGGTCGAGATGGCCAGGCCAGTTTGAAGTTATAAAGCCACATGTTCATGGAGTTGTGGACATTAAAAATCTGAAGTCGAGAGAAATTTTCAAAGTAAACGGCCAACATTTAAAGCACTATTGGGAAGGTGATCAGAGGAATGCCAAGGAGTTTATCCTCTTGGCAGAGGTACCATAACTTCATTATCAGGTTTTGAATTTTTGTAAATATTAGGTTAGATGTTTTTCTTTTTCAGCATTTTCTTTATTTGATTTTTCCTTTTAGTTTTGATTTTCCTTTGCTGCGTTGAAATGTTTTCTTTGAGTGTGTGCTGTTCTAGTGTGTCAGGAATAACGCCAAGGCAAGACTTGGCATGAGACGATTGCAAGTGGGAGACTTTTGTGTTCGAGTCACAATGCCAACATAAGTTGGCATGCGACGGATGTAATTTTGGGAAAAGAAGATTTACCCAAGCTTGATTAAATTCAGCCCGTGAAAATTTGAAACCTCACCCTAACCGCCCAAATAGTGGTTAAGTTTTAATTTAAATTAAACTTAATCTCTTATTACTCCAAAACTTTAAACTTACCTTATCACTTACACCCTTATCACATCATCCATATCACTTACACCCGTATCAAATCAAATCTTTTTCTTTTCCCTATACACGCATAATACCATCATTACGTCCTTTTAATTCGGCCACTTTAATTACCCCCATTAAACACTCTACCTTTCCTTTTTCATCTACCTTAGCCGGTTCAAAAACCTTTCACTTTTCCCCTTTGATCTTTTATCAAGCAAGAAACAAAGATTCACGATCTTTCTCCTCTTTTTCAAAAATAGTTCAAACTTTCGACCTTGCTCCCATGGCTTCTTCATCAACACCTTTCATAACATTCTTCAATGAAGAAATCTGCCAGAAGTATGAAGACAACTTCTCATCGAAGATGTTTTGCTATGAAAAGAGTTTCGATTTCAAGAATGAGAGAAATTTGAGTTTTACCTCAAATTTCATGGCAGTAGTCACCAAGAACAAATGGGAACCGTTTTGCTAGAAAAAAGGGAGAAATCTTTCCCAACATTGTTCGAGAGTTCTACACACATATCACGACCAAGGCCAGTCCATTCTTGATGATTAGAGGAAAATGTGTGTGGTTCGATGAAGGGTACATCAACACTGTGTTTGAGTTAGATGATGAAGACGAGCATGCAAAGTTTGTTGCCACCATGACCGCTACCAAAAGAAAGAAGATGCTAGTAGATTTATAGGAGCCAGGCACTGAGTGGATTGTGTCCTCAAAAGGGCACCGAACGATCAAGCAGTTGGCACTAGCATCACAACTGAGGGGGTGGAACCACTTCCTCAAGGCAAACTTAATGCCAACGACTCAAAATGAGACTGTATCAGAGGAGATGGTGGCACTACTGTATTCCATTATCACGGGCAGGAAGATTAATGTTGGCCAAATCATCATAGACGAAACGTACAAATGTGTTGGCAAGCCAACTGGTAGTTTGTTCTTTCCGTTATTAATTTTTAACATTTGTATGAAGCGCAGTGTGCCCAAGACCGATTTGGACAAAATCCAAGAAGTAAAAGGAACCACAATCACATAGGCTATATGGAAGAACTTCACTACCACCGATTCGAAGGATAAAGATAAGGGAAAGGCTGCCACGCCAACACCAAAAGAAATCTGCTGCACCTGCCTCATCTACTGCCACTTTTGCCACATCAAAGCCAATGCAAATCGTTAAGGAAGCTGGTGCTTCCACTACTGCCTCAAAGCCCAGTCTTAAAAGAAATAAGCACATGGCATCTGATTGTGGGACCCTTGTGAAGAAGAAGACCCGCGTCACATGATAAATTTTAGCCATACATTCATGTTCACATTTCTATTGCCATGCCATGCATTCATGTTCACATTTCTGTTGCCATGCCATGTATGCCATATAGATTAGATTTTAGCCATGCATTCCAAGACACAAAAAAGAGAATTTTTTGTCTCAGTCAAATTTCGAAGAATGCTAACACTTTGTTAGGCAAGTTTTACTAGTTTTAGAATAAGTTGTCCGATGAAGAAACTTTAAATCTTTAGTTGCTTGATGCCAGCAGAGTAGTAATGACAAGGCTGCTTGGCAATTGAACTCTAGTTTAGGGAACTTTGGTTGCACTTTACATAAGGTATACATCTAGTCTGCTTAATGAACTTAGGCTCTCTTGAAACTTAACTTAAAAGAAAAAGTGACAGAAATGTCAAAGAAAAAAGAGGGGAATAAGGCAACAATGTTTGCCAAATGCTGAAGAACTTTAGAGCACTCCTCTACCTTAGTGCACGACGCTACCCTAATCTGTACTAATATGGGTGTTCGAGGTTTGCTCCCTCTTAGTTCTCAAGCCAACATGACTTAGGGTATGAGTGTAATAGGATAGTCAGTGATGTAATCTGTACTAATATGGGTATTCGAGGTTTGCTCCCTCTTATGTCTCATGCCAAAAAGTGCACGACGCTACCCTAATCTAAAGCTAGCAATAATAAAAAATATATTTGGTAGAATAATAATGATGATTTTTTTTAGTTTGGATAGTAAAATTGACTAAGTGAGTTAAGTAAATTTAATGCATATCACCTGCACTTTTTGTACACTTAATGACCTTAGATTAGATCTATATTGCTGCACTTGGATTTGCTATTCGCTTGGCATTACTGCACGAAGGTAACTGAGGATAGAGCTAGAGCTTAATTCTGCTTGCCAGCATTTGTTGGCATTCTGACCAAAACTTTGCCAAGGTACTATTTTCACAACTTGTTAGCATTTCGACCAAAACTTGAGGACAAGAAATGAGTTATATTTGGGGGAGTGTTACCTCCTCAAAAGTACTGATTTTCATGCCCATTTTATAGTATCATTGCTTGTCTTTAAGCATATTTAGCTGCATTTAGTTGTTATTTACATGCATTTGCATATAGAGTTTAGAATTAGACTATGCCAGTGTGAAGGGTTGCTTGTTAGCAGTATTACATGCACGACAGAGTAGATCAGCACAGGAAGGGAACGATGCCAAGGAGGATGCCGAGTAGCTATTGGCAGCGAAGGACCAAAAATTATCGAAGCACCGGTTGGCAGAGAAGAAGTGCTTGATGCCTGTTCGAGTGGACGGTGAACCATTGATGAAGTCAGCCATAGGATTCAAACGATGGAAAAGATGATCACATTCCTTATCCTTGAGCATTCAAATTCAAATTCAAGGCTTATCCAAGGTCATCCTTGTACGCCTATTTAAAGAACTCAAGCAAGCACTTGAGAGGGGGACGATTAGAGAGAGCTTCATTGATTGCAGTTGGCTGTACCAAGGAGACGTGGTCCGACCAAGCTTGACCGAGAGCCTGGACCAAGAAGGGCTGCATCGATTGATCTTCTTCTAGCCCATTCTCTTGGTCAATTTTTTTTATTTCTTTTAAATTATGATGTTTGTTAAAAACGATGAAGGTTTTTGGTTTGATATCCCTACCATGAACTAATTTAATAGTTGGTGAGGGATGTTTGTGTTGAACGCTATTTTTATGTTTTGTTTTTAAAAATTAAAATACCTCGGCATTGTTTTCCCTATCTGCCATGTTCTTTGATTTTATAAACTCTGTGCCAAGTGACTGCTGGCATTGATAGCCCGTTACACCTTAATATCTTAATAGACTTAGGAGGCAACGATTGTTGCTAGATACTAAGGCGATATACTTTGACAGAAGATATTCAAGTAGAAGAACTTACTTCGGGAGTGAGTCTACCCCTTAGGAACCCCTTAGGAGTATAGATTGGAACTTATTCAAATTGATTTATGAAAAACTACACTATAGATATATAGGAGTTTTTACATGGTTAATTTATGGCTTTTCCATCAAGAGAGGCAATGCCAACTTGAATCTGCTCGGCAAACAATGCCAAGAAAGACTTTATTAAAGGCTGGCATGGCATGAATAACGTGAAAACCAGGCATCCCTTACTAACACTCGTCACTCATTTAAACTCTCCTTGTACCAACGTTGTTTTCCTTTTATTTCTTTCCTTTTAAATTGTTTTCAAAACCCATTTCAACTCAAACAACATTTTTCCCTTGACAAGTAAAAATCAAAGCAGGCAAATTCCTAGCCAATTCCCTATAGGATCGATAACCAGCTTATTGATGTATTACTTGCAGACCGTGTATACTTGCACAGAAAAGACTTAGTCTTGGCATTGTTTTCGTACATTTCCAATACATTTTCCACCCTTTTGCTAAGCACTCACACAGTTCGAACAAATGGTCAGCTACTCCATTTTTGGTACCCTTTTTATCCACAACCGGCTGCCTTTCCCATCCTCTATTGTTGGTTGCTTCATCAATAATTACTCTCCCATCTATTGGTGGATTACCGCCATCTCATTTTTTATTCTCAACTCTTCGGTCCCCCATTATCCTTTGTCTCTGCATAGGTTTCGCAAGTATCCTTTGATCTTTGGATTATATGGAAGAATGGGTTCCTCTGGATTTGTGCGTATGGTCATACACTATAACGTACCTAAAAAAGAAAAACAAAAAAAAATTAAAAATAAAAATAAACTAAAGAAAATCTTAAGCGTAATTACTACATAATTATCAATCGTCAATCCCCGACAACGGCGCCAAAAACTTGATGCTTGCAAAATAGATATGCACTTTATAGTAAGTATACTCGTCGATCAAGTAATAAAGTGATAGAGTAAAGTATGGAACCCACGGGGACTGGATCAATAAATACAAAGCAATCGTAGTTAAGAGTTGGTAAGCAAGTATGGGTTTGATTGTGACTATAGAAACTAAATGCAAATAAAATAAAGTAGCAATGATCAAGACAAGCAGATGTTGCAGTAGATATTCAGATGATTATGGAAGTTGGGTTTATTGCCTAGGAATTATGTTGATTACTTATTTGAATGCTATAGCGATTGTCAATACATGTCTACATAAACCAATTAAGTCTTTACCTATTTGGAAGAGTTTTCTAATTAACTTCTGACTCTATTATATATTCAAGTTCCCCTTATTTTTCGTTGAAATCCTAAACTTATGTCTAATCCAGATTAGGACTAAGTTAGCTTAGCCCCATGGTTCACGTTTGTTTAACCTAACTCTATCGATATTAAGCCATAGATCAATAGTTAAAAGGCCTCTCTTGATATCTCTTACAATAACTATGCATGAAGAATGATGAATGGAATAGATAAAGGAAAAGACTATAGCATTAAACAGTTAATCAAAACATAATATCCTAAAAGCAATAAACCCAAGTAAAAGTATTTAGCTTATTTTTGAGCCTAGAACATCCATGATAAAAAAAATTAAAAACATGGCAGTTTATCAAGCAAAGGAAAAGAAAGAGTCAAGCGTCGTCGTCGTTCTCCTCCAAGCTCTCTAATTGTGTTGCAAGTCTCGTACTCCTCAAGCCTCTCTCGATGGCTTTCGTTGTGTGGAGAATCCTCTAGAACTTTGACTTTGGCAGTTCTCTGATAGCTGAAGACTAATGTAACACCCTGAATTTGGGCCTAGAAGTTAGCTAGGAAGATTAGACGGTTCGGGTGAACCAGATTAGTCAATTCGATCTAGTTTCGGGAATTAAATCATAAAAAATATTTTCAACGTAAAATAAAATATGGAAAAATGGTGAAAATACTTAATTAATATATTGAGGGTTTTGGTAAAATCAATTTAGTGAAATAATTTCAAACTAAATGAAATTTTGGTTTGGTGACTAAAGTGTAAAGTTTTCAAAACTATTTTGGTGACTAAATTGTAAAAGGGTCAAAACTTAAAATATTTAAGGAGCTAATTTACCAATGTTTTTAATCAGACTTTTCCCTTAATTTAGGCTATTTTTAAATGGTTTTAAAATGTTTATAAAAAAATAAAATATGTTTTTTAAAAGGATTTTGAAAGGATGATTTACTTTTCTCACGTAACCACTTTTTCTCTCAACTTTTCTCTCAATTTTCCCAGCAGCCAAACTACCTCTCTTGCTCCAAAATTATCAGAAATTAACTCTTCTCGATCTCAGTTTGATTTCTCAATTGATTTCCTTGATTTCTACATCAAATCTTACTTGTTTTCTTGGAGATTTCACTCAAATCATGCCAATTAACGGAGAAGCCAACCATTAGAGGTGATTTTCAGTTCTATCCTCTAATCAAAGGTTCTCTACAAAAATTTCCAAGTTCTTGATCTTTTACGATTAGTTTTTGATGTGTGTTGATGAATAAATTAAGATTAAAAGGTTTAAAGTTAGTTTTAATAAAGAATTGGTGGATTTTTGTTATAGATCTGATTTATGGTGGTTTTAATTGATGTGGATCATATTTAAGACATGTTTTAATGTTATGAGAAGAGATATACAAAAGAAATCCCGAAACTAATTGAATAGCTAATTTTCTAGGTTATGAATAGTTAGATTTTGAGGTGATTAGGGTGTTAGAATGTTGCTAGAGGTATAAGTAGATGTTGAAAGTGTTTTTAGATGTTAATTGATGTTGATTAGATATTCAAATCATTGGTTTATGGCTGGGCTTTGTTTAGCATTTGTTTGGTGATGATTTTGGTAGTTTTAAGGAGGCGTTTTATGGTTTTTGGTGAGGCGATGTTGGGAGTTGGTGTTGCGGGGATTATGGATGCAAAATGATGCATTCATCCTCTATTATTGTGTGGTTAAAATATGGGAGATTGATCCTATACCGAGTGGTAAAGTTTTGGTAGCTTCGGACTCTTGATTTCGCATCGACAAGTGGAGCTTTGTGTTGTCGATGAGCGGAAATGAGGTTTACTGCTTAATAAAGGTTTGAAAGTGATTTTGGGAGTTTAGATTTAAGCTTGAAATGCTTGTATAAGCTCGAAAGTAAGTATTGGACGTTCTCGCTCTCGTTTTCAGTTTTGCAAAATACATTCTCTTGCACATGTTTATGATTTAGAATACATACTATTATATACATGTTTTTGAATAGAAATATGATTCAAATGATCATATATTGATGATATATGAGCATGTCAAATGATTTATGTAAAGGATTTTGAAGTTGAGTTATGCATGGTTTATTGCATTAAAGATTATTTGGTTCGATGCATATGTAAAACAGTGAGGTAATATGTTTTAATAGAATATATTGGTAAGTGGCAATGATTAAATGTTATCAAATATAGTTGGCATGCTATAAGGCTTAAACTGCACTATAATAAGTCACCTCATGTGTGTCGAGGGGTCAAGAGTGTGCCATATCTCCACCATGAGTACCGCATCGGTCGAGGGATCAAGAGTGTGCCAAATTCTCCCACTGGTGGATTTATACATCATAACCGTTGAGGGGTAGTAGTACCATTTGCTCTGGTTCGAGGAAGTATATGAACTGATATACATATTTTGGATAGACAAAAGGAGCATGAGATGTTTTAGCATGAGAATCAATACATGTTTTGAAAGAAAAATGTTTTCAATGCATTGGTGAGTGTTTTTGAGCACCCCTCACTAAGATTTATGTGCTTACGCTCTCTTTTCTCATCAATGTAGAAAAGTAAGCATTTGGACAATGAGCAAGCAAGAAGCAATCCAAGGGTTGAGCTAATTCAAGTACGATTTTATGAATACTACGTAGTAATAAATGGCAATGTGACCAAGTTGTAATTGGGAGGGTTGTTTTGGTTACTCCCTGCTTTGGACATGTTTTATTTGGTGTTTTGGACTTGTAAATTGATATATGCTTTGAATTGGGGACTTTGGG
The DNA here is from genome assembly GCA_019671005.1 of Hibiscus mutabilis. Taxonomy (NCBI): domain Eukaryota; kingdom Viridiplantae; phylum Streptophyta; class Magnoliopsida; order Malvales; family Malvaceae; genus Hibiscus; species Hibiscus mutabilis. The sequence goes on along the minus strand of CM033741.1, from coordinate 24,750,713 downwards.
AAGATTTAAGCATGTGGGATAGAAGTCATGCCTGTAGCTTTTCTTTGATGTTTGCTTATGCTTCTTTGATGCCTATGCTTTAATGTTTCTGTGATGTTTTGTAGTTCATTAGTTGGTATGATGTTTACATATTGTTTGGAGCATTTTCGATTGAGCTTAAGTGTCATATGTTTGACCAAGAGGTCATTACAGAACTAGTTGTACCGGTACAAGTCCTTAAGGATCAGTACGTGGGGTCTGTTACGGCTCAAAAGTGTGCAAATTGCACAGGGGTATCGTATGCCTAAATCCATATTGGTACGCCCCTCAAAAAATACTCTAAGTGTCGATACACAGGCAATCGTATTGGTGCGCATTTTAGCTGCTGGAATCCCCTATTTTGATATTGAACCACTAGTATCGGTACGTAAGAGGACTGTACCGATACCCTTTACAAAATGAGACCCATATCGATACTGACATGAGGTGTATTGGTACCAAGTCTGTTATTTCTGTTAATTACATTGCTAAAGGGGTCAAGCATATCTGGCTTATGTTATGAACGTAAATATGAAGTAGGTGCATGTTCATATATGTACCATTTGTGATTTCTTAAGAGTGTTTTCGGGGGAGTTGCCAGGGTTACCACCAAATAGAGAAGTAGAGTTTTGTATCGAGACGCATGTGGATACGAATCTGGTGTAGATTGCTCTATATCGTATGGCATCGAAGGAGTTGAAGAAGAAATTTCAAGAGTTACTAGATCGTGGTTTCATCAGACCTAGTGTGTCGCCGTGGGGAGCACCAATATTGTTCATGAAAAAGAAGGATGGAACTATAAGAATGTGCATTGATTATCGGTAACTGAACAAGTTGACGATTAAGAATAAGTATCCCTTGCCATGAATTAATGATTTGTTTGATCAATTTTGGGGTACTGCGGTGTTTTCCAAGATCGATATGAGATCTGGGTATTATCAATTGAAGGTAAAGGATAAAGACGTGCCAAAATAGCTTTTCGTACACGTTATGGGCATTATGAGTTATTGGTGATGTCATTTGGGTTGACTAATGCACCTGCAGCTTTCATGGACATGATGAATCCGGTATTCCATGAATTTTTGGATCAATTCGTAGTAGTGTTCATTGATGACACTCTCATGTACTCTCGTACCGAGGAGGATCATGATCGACACTTGCGATTGTGTTGCAAGCCTTGTTGAGTAATGCATCCTACGTTGGTTTGGGGTGTGTGTTGATGCAAGGAGGAAAAGTTGTGGCTTATGCATCTACGCTGTTGAAGGTGCGCGAGCTCAATTATCCTATTCATGATATAGAGCTTGCCGCGGTGGTGTTTGTGTTAACAATTTAGAGGCATTATTTGTATGGTGAGAAGTGTACCATGTATACGAATCATAAGAATTTGAAGTATTTAATTTCGCAAAAGGAGTTGAATCTTAGGCAGTGTAGATGGTTAGAGTTTCTCAAAGATATGAATTTTTAAGTGAAGGTAGTGCAAAAATTTTGGAGGCAGATTCTGCTCTGGACAGTTTCTGTTTTGAAACTTCTAAAAATTCTCCTAATTGTTATAGAACTTGTTAAATAATTAGGCTTATACTGTTAAAACCTTGGTTAAATATAGTTCGTAAAGATGTAAAGAGCTTTAAATTCCAGTGTATATTCTATTCTGGAGAAACAGTTCTTTGATGATAACTCAAGTTGATAAAAGTTAGAAACAAGGACTTATCTTGAAAATGGAATTGAAAATGACTAGTTTATGTATAACTAATGCTTGAATGGCAACATTGGTCAAGTTTATTGAGTTAATGTGTGATAATAAGGTGTGTATATTAATTGATGTACTTGTGGTTATTTAATTAAATATGGCTAGATGAAGCAAGACTAAGAAGGGACAATTTAAAACCAAAGAATTTGGATGAATCAAGTAGTAATTGGAGGAAGCTTGGATACAAATAGTGGATCGGGATATCTGATAACTTTGGGATATAAGGTGAGTGTAGTTTAAAGTCTCGGGATAGATTAACACTACCCCGAGCATTTCTATTTGCTTTGTTTAATTTTGCTTACTCATTAGGCTAAGATTTACCCGTATTAAGCTTGGATGCCAAGGTAAGTACAAAAATTACATGCTATATGTGATTGAGTATGTTTTGAGATGCTATGAAAGTTGTAGGTACTTGAATATGTTTAAGATGCTATGAAAGCTGTAGGTACTTGAATATGTTTGAGATGCCATGAAAGCTATATGTATTTGAATAAGTTTTAGATGTTATGAAATGCATGCTAGTTCCAAAAGCTATATGTGATTGTAAGAATGTGGGGCTATGCCCATTTCTGATATGAATATGACATGTTAATTGATTATCTGATTAAGGAGCTAAGCTCAATTCCGATTATGATATGATAAGATTATAACATGTATATGATTACATGAATATGGAGCTAGGCTCAATCTTAATATGATAAGATAAGAATTTATGAGAAGCCTTGGTCTCAAGTCGGCCTTAGGTATAGTTGGCATGCCATAGAGTCCATAGAGCTCGTGTTTGGGTTGGATTGCAGTCCTTATTTGGCGACAGTAGGAGGGGTTGACCGGTACTATAAGTACCTTTTTGTTGGCGACAGTTGGTTGGGGATTCGAGTACCTAGGCTGTTACTTGATTCTCAAGGCTATGAAAAAGACAAAATAATAAAATTTGCAAGTTAAACAAAAGAACTATGTTGGATGAATCATGTGAAAAGTATTTATGTTATATGATACTATGATTAATAACTATATGACAAGTAACTATGTTCTGAGATTCTATGCTTGATAATTTGGGTGATAAGTATACATGCTCTTGAATTACTATGTTTGATATTTTATGTAGCATATAAACATAAGTCGATGACATGCTAAGTTTGATAGTTTCTATAATAAGCAACTTAATTTCATGACTTGCTAAGCTAATAACTTATTTGATAAGTAAAATCATGCCTAAGATGTGTTATCACTATGATATTTTTGATGTCTTATGAGACAAGTAATTTAGAATTAGAATAACTTATGAGATAAGTAACCATATTTAATTGATGCCTTATTTAAGAAAAATTATGAACCCATAGGTTAATCTATTGAATCAACATGAAAATTTGCATATTAAGTAATTGACGTTTAACTGAAGTTGTGCATGATTGGATTAAGTATTAGTATCATGATTCAAAACCTTGGGGTTATGATTAAAGAATTCATGAAAACTTATAAACTAAATAAATGATATGGCATATAAGTATATACATGATTTATAAACAAAATTGGATAAAATACTAACATGTCTTGGACTGTTTTGCCATGTATATTGTGTATACATATTTTGTGGACTGTTTTGATAGAAATAAACATACCATGGACAGTTTTACAATGTATATTTGTGTATACATATTTTGTAGAATGTTTTGATAGAAATGAACATACCATGGACTGTTTTGCAATGTATATTTGTGTATACATATTTTGTGGACTGTTTTGGTAGAAATGAACATACCATGGACTATTTTGCAATGTATATTTGGGTATACATATTTTGTGGACTGTTTTGATAGAAATAAACATACTATAGACTGTTTTGCAATGTATATTTGTGTATACAAATTTTGTGGACTGTTTTGATAGAAATGAACATACCATGGACAGTTTTGCAATGTATATTTGTGTATACATATTTTGTGGACTCTTTGAATGAATTAAAGCATGTTGTGGACTGTTTTGAATGTCTAATTGTATATACAAGAATAGTAGACTGTTTTGATTAATTATAAGCATGTAGTGGATTATTTTAAGCATATGTATGTATATACATGAAATTGGAACTGCTTTGCATATATATAAGTAAGTATTGGAATATTTTGGACCTATACAAGTATCTCCTAAATATGATCTTGATAAGCTATGTTTGAAATCTTATATAACTAGTAACATATGTCTATGATAAGCTATGTTCAATACTTACATGACAAGTAATATATGTCTTACATGTTATGTTTGATATCTTATGGAACAAGAAAAAACATGATTATAAGATGCTAAGTCATATAATTGGCAAGATTAGTAAAACAAGTCAATAAAATGTTATATGTGATTTCTTTGTGCCTATAATGCTTTGTTATTTGATTAAGTCATCATTTACTTGGACTCTTATAAACTTTGGATAAAGGAGTATACTAGTTAGAATGCTTTAAATTAAGATAGCTTGATTCATGATCAAGTTAAAAGTTTGCATAATTAGAAAATGTTGGGTGAAAAAATAGGAATAGATCATAAAATGTTTAATAGTTTGCTTACGGTTATTCATGCTACCTCACTAAGCATTTGCTTACCCTATTCTTTCATCACGTTTTAGGGTAACATGTGTTCGGTTAACTTTGAGCTTGGACAAGATCACAAGTAATAAGAAGTATGTTTTGTATCTCCTTTAGGAACTCCTAGTTGGTGGCACATAGTCGAAATGTATGCATAGTGCATATAGATCATTCATTTTGGTTTTACATGTATATAAGTTTGATAAGTATTCAAAGTTTTGTAATGGGCCTTTAATTATTTCTTGGTTGTTGCTTGTTTTATATGATTTAATAGTTAGTAAGATTGTGTGGTTGATTAAATATCTGTAAGAGTCTTAAGTTGATAGATCACATTGATGGCATGTGTGATGAAATCTGAAATATATATATATTATCATATGTTAAACCTTAAAAAATGGTGCAGTTCGAATGTCTAGTTTAATGGTTAGAGTAAGTAAATGGCTAGATGTCAATGAATTCTGTTTTCGGTCTGGCTATGCAAAGATTATATGTGTCTTCTTAGCATTGGTTTAAGCTTTGAATGCTTGTTGCTAAAGATACATATTTGGTAGTGATATGAGTTCTTATTTGATAAACTTGATTAGTAAATATTGGTATTAAATGGTACAACATGGAAGTTTAAATATTATTAACCAATGGTTTGATGTTAACTTGAACTATCTTAATTATATATTGATATGTTTTAAACTAATTAGAGGTATGCAAGCTTATAAACAAGTTAAGATTAATAATGTGTATGTATGAAAATGAATCTTATGTGTTAGTAGAAACAATGTAATAACTTCGTGATTTGAAGATCATAGAAGATAGAGTCATACTAAGAACTAGTGATCGATGTGTATAGTCCAGGGTATGTAAATACATGTTTCTATATGATTGAAAGATTGAGTTAGATCCTTAAAACATTTAAAAAAATTAAATTCATCTATTTTTCGAAGCATGTTTAGTTGATTGTACTAATTTGATCAAGACTCTTTGTTTGTTGTTTGGTAACACGTCCTAAGCCGGTTTATTTCCTAGACTGGGTAGGGGGTGTTACAATTTTGGTATCAGAGCCTAGGTTTAGCCGATTCTCAGACTGAACCGAAACTCGTTGCATCATCATAAGTTATTGTGCCACCTAGGAGTTAAATTTAATAAGTGCATGTGATCTTCGCCTAGTAAAAGCTCTCTTAGGTGCTAATATTTTGTAGGAATGTCAGAAGCACATTTGGACCGGGATAATGGATCCCGGCTAGCCCTCCATTGAAGGAGGTAGTATAAGGATTAATCGAGAATGACAACATCTTTCGAATACTACTAACTAAGTAAGCATTATGTTTGGGTAGATAAGAAACCCTCTAAATCAAGTTCTGTGGAAATTTGAGGACGAATTTCTTTTAAGGGGAGGAGAATTGTAATACCCCTAAAATAGGGTTATAAGTTATGAAATTTATAGATGGTTGGGGATTCGAGTACCTAGGCTATTACTTAATTCTCAAGGCTATGAAAAAGACAAAATAACAAAATTTGCAAGTTAAACAAATGAACTATGTTGGATGAATCATGTGAAAAGTATTTATGTTATATGATACTATGATTAATAACTATATGACAAGTAACTATGTTCTGAGATTCTATGCTTGATAATTTGGGTGATAAGTATACATGCTCTTGAATTACTATGTTTGATATTTTATGTAGCATATAAACATAAGTCGATGACATGCTAAGTTTGATTGCTTCTATAAAACGCAACTTAAGTTCATGACTTGCTAAGCTAATAACTTATTTGATAAGTAAAATCATGCCTAAGATGTGCTATGATTATGATATGTTTGATGTGTCTTATGAGACAAGTAATTCAGAATTAGAATAACTTATGAGATAAGTAACCATATTTAAGTGATGCCTTATTTAAGAAAAATTATGAATCCACAGGTTAATCTATTGAATCAACATGAAAATTTGCATATTAAGTAATTGACGTTTAACTGAAGTTGTGCATGATTGGATTAAGTATTAGTATCATGATTCAAAACCTTGGGGTTATGATTAAAGAATTCATGAAAACTTATAAACTAAATAAATGATATGTCATATAAGTATATACATGATTTATAAACAAAATTGGATAAAATACTAACATGTCATGGACTGTTTTGCCATGTATATTGTGTATACATATTTTGTGGGCTATTTTGATAGAAATAAACATACCATGGACAGTTTTGCAATGTATATTTGTTTATACATATTTTGTGGAATGTTTTGATAGAAATGAACATACCATGGACTATTTTGCAATGTATATTTGTTTATACATATTTTGTGGACTGTTTTGATAGAAATGAACATACCATGGACTGTTTTGCCATGTATATTGTGTATACATATTTTGTACATACCGTGGACTGTGTTGCAATGTATATTTGTGTAAACATATTTTGTGGACTGTTTTGATAGAAATGAACATACCATGGAATGTTTTGCAATGTATATTCGTGTATACATATTTTGTGGACTGTTTTGATATAAATGAACATACCATGGACTGTTTTGCCATGTATATTGCGTATACATATTTTGTGGACTGTTTTGATAGAAATGAACATACCATGGATTGTTTTGCAATACATATTTTGTGGACTGTTTTGATAGAAATTATCATACCATGGACTGTTTTGCAATGTATATTTGTGTATACATATTTTGTGGACTGTTTTGATAGAAAATGAATATACCATGGACTGTTTTGCAATGTATATCTGTGTATATATATTTTGTGGACTGTTTGAATGAATTCAAGCATGTTGTGGACTGTTTTAAATGTCTAATTGTATATACATGAATAATAGACTGTTTTGATTAATTATAAGCATGTAGTGGATTTTTTTAAGCGTATGTATGTATGTATGTACAAGAAATTGGAACTGATTTGCATATATATAAGTATGTATTGGAGTATTTAGGACATATACAAGTATCTCCTAAATATGATCTTAATAAGCTATGTTTGATATCTTATATAACTAGTAACACATGTCTATGATAAGCTATGTTCAATATCTTACATGACAAGTAATATATATCTTAGATATGTTATGTTTGATATCTTATATAACAAGCAAAAACATGATTATAAGATGCTAAGTTAGATAATTGGCGAGATTAGTAAAAACAAGTCAATAAAATGTTATATGTGATTTCTTTGTGCCTATATTGCTTTGTTATTTGATTAAGTCAGCATTTACTAGGGCTCTTATAAACTTTGGATAAAAGGAGTATACTAGTTAGAATGCTTTAAATTAAGATAGCTTGATTCATGCTCAAGTTATAAGTTTGCATAATTAGAAAATGTTGGGTGAAAGAATAGAAATGGATCACAAAATGTTAATAGTTTGCTTACGGTTATTAGTGCTACCTCACTAAGCGTTTGCTTACCCTATTCTTTCATCACTTTTTAGGGTGACATTGTGTTCAGTTAACTTTGAGCTTGGACAAGATCACTAGTAACAAGAAGTATGTTTTGTATCTCCTTTAGGAACTCCTAGTTGGTGGCACATAGTCGAAATGTATGCATAGTGCATATATATCATTCATTTTGGTTTACATGTATATATGTTTGATAAGTATTCAAAGTTTTGTAATGGGCCTTTAATTATTTCTTGGTTGTTGCTTGTTTTATATGATTTAATAATTAGTAAGATTGTGTGGTTGATTAAGTATCTGTAAGAGTCTTAAGTTGATAAATCACCTTGATGCATGTGTGATGAAATCTAAAATATATATATTATCATATGTTAAACCTTAAATAAAAATGGTGTAGTTCAAATGTCTAGTTTAATGGTTAGAGTAAGTACATGGCTAGATGTCAATGGATTTTATTTTTGGTCTGGCTATGCAAAGGTTATATGTGTCTGTTTAGCATTGGTTTAAGCTTTGAATGCTTGTTGCTAAAGATACATATTTGGTAGTATATGAGTTGCTTAGTTGATAATCTTGTTTAGTAAATCTTGGTATTAAATGGTACAACATAGAAGTTTAAAGATTATTAACCAATGGTTTAATGTTAACTTGAACGATCTTAATTATAGATTGATATGTTTTAAAATGATTAGAGGTATGCAAGTTTATAAACAAGTTAAGATTAATAATGTGTATGTATGAAAAGGAATCTTATGTGTTAGTAGAAACAATGTAATAACTTTGTGATTTGAAGATCATAGAAGATAGAGGCATACTAAGAACTAGTGATCGATGTGTATAGTCTAAGGTATGTAAATACATGTTTGTATATGTTTGAAAGATTGAGTTAGATCCTTGAAACAATTAAAAAATTAAATTCATCTATTTTTCGAAGTATGTTCAGTTGATTGTACTAATTTGATCAAGACTCTTTTTTTGTTGTTTGGTAACACGTCCTAAGCCGAATTATTTCCTAGACCAGGCAGGGGTGTTATAACGTGGGAGAAGCAACTACCATTGGTGGATTTTGACTACCACAATAGTTATTAGGAGAATATTCAAATTGCTCCAAAAGAAAATTTGTATGGTAGGAGGTGTCGTACGCCACTTTGTTATGCTGAGGCAGGTGAGAAGTATGTTTCTTTGCCTGATGTGTTGAAAGACACCAATGAGAAGGTGAAGCTTATTAGTGATGGGTTGAAAGCAACTTCGAATAGGTAGAAGTCCTATGCTGATTTGAACTGTAGGGAGACTGAGTTTGTGGTTGGTGATAAGGTGTTTTTAAAGGTTTCGCCTTGGAAGAAGGTGATGAGGTTTGGACGTAAGTGTAAGTTCAGTCCAAGGTTCATTGGGCCTTATGAAGTGCTAGAGCATATTGGTCTAGTTGCTTATAAATTAAGGTTACCCGTAGAGTTGGAAAAGATATATGATGTTTTCCATGTATCGATGCTTTAGAGGTACAGATCGGACCCATTGCATGTGATGCCTGTCGAAGAGATTGAGCTAAATCTGAATTTGAAATATGATGAGAAACTAGTGAAAATCTTGGATTTTAGCAGTAAGGTTCTTCGGGGGAAGACCATTGAGTTGGTGAAGGTGTTGTGGCAACAACGGGTGTAGAGGAAGCCACGTGGGAAAGTAAGGACGACATAAAGAAGCAGTTTCCTTACCTTTTTCTGTCAGGTAAATTTTGAGGACAAAATTTCTTAAGTAGGGGAGAGTTGTAACGCCCCTAGAAGTTAGCTAGGTAGATTAGACTGTTCAGGTGAACCGGATTAGTCGGTTCGATCTAGTTTAGGGAATTAAATGATAACAAATATTTTTAACACAAAATAAAATATGGAAAAATGGTGAAAATGATTAATTAATATATTGAGGGTTTTGGTAAACTCAATTTAAGGAAATAATTTTGAACTAAAATTCATTTTGGTTTGGTGACTAAAATGTAAAGTTTTCAAAACTATTTTTGGTGACTAAATTGTAAAAGGGTCAAAACTTAAAAACTTTAAGGAGTTAATTTACCAATGTTTTTAATCAAACTTTTCCCTTAATTTAGGCTATTTTTAAATTGTTCTAAAATGTTTATAAAATAAAAATAAAATAGATTTTGTTAAAAAGATTTTTAAAGGATGATTTACTTTTCTCACGTAACCACTTTTGCTCTCAACTTTTCTCTCAATTTTCCCAGCAGTCAAACTATCTCTCTTGCTCCAAAATGAATAGGAATTAACTCTTCTTGATCTCATTTTGATTTCTACATCAAATCTTACTTATTTTCTTGGAGATTTCACTCAAATTATGCCAATTAAGGGAGGAGCCAACCATTAGAGGTGATTTTCATTTCTCTCCTCTAATCAAAGATTCTTTACTGAAATTCCCAAGTTTTTGATCTTTTATAATTAGTTTTTGATGTGCGTTGATGAATAAATTAAGATTAAAAGGTTTAAAGTTAGTTTTAATAAAGAATTGGTGGATCTTTATTATAGATCTGATTTGTGGTGGTTTTAATTGACGTGGATCACATTTAAGACATGTTTTAATGTTATGAGAAGAGATTTGTAAAACAAATCCCGAAACTAATTGAATTGCTAATTTTCTAGGTTGTGAATAGTTAGATTTTGATGTGATTAGGGTGTTAGAAGGTTGTTGGAGGTATAATATGATGTTGAAAGTTTTTTTTAGATGTTAATTGATGTTGATTATATGTTCAAATCATTGGTTTATGGCTGGGCTTTGTTTACGTTGTGTTTGGTGATGTTTTCAGTTGTTTTAAGGAGGCGTTTTATGGTTTTTTGTGAGTCGATGTTGGGAATTGGTGTTGCTGGGATTATGGATGCACAATGATGCATTGATCCTCTATTATTGTGTGGTTAAAATATGGGAGATTGATCCTCTAGCAAGTGGTTAAGTTTCGGTAGCTTCGGACGCTTGATTTCGCATCGACAAGTGGAGCTTTGTGTTGTCAGTGAGTGGAAATGAGGTTTACCACTTAATAAAGGTTTGAATGTAGTTTTGGGAGTTTAGATTAAGCTTAAAACGCTTGGCTAAGCTCAGAAGTAAGTATTGGACGTTCTCGCTCTCATTTTTGGTTTTGCAAAATACATTCTCATGCACATGTTTATGATTTAGAATACCTACTATTATATACATGTTTTTGAATAGAAATATGATTCAAATGATCATATATTAATGATATATGAGTATTGTAAATGATTTATGGAAAGGATTTTGAAGATGAGTAATGCATGGTTTATTGCATTAAAGATTATTTGGTTCGATGCATATGTAAAACTATGAGATAATATGTTTTAATAGAATATATTGGCAAGTGGAAATGGTTAAATGTTATTAGATATAATTGGCATGCCATATGGCTTAAAGTGCACTATAATAAGTCGCCTCATGTGTGTCGAGGAGTCAAGAGTGTGCCATATCTCCACCATGAGAACCGCAGCAGTCGAGGGATCAAGAGTGTGCCAAATTCTCCTCCTGGTGGATTTATACATTATAACCCTTGAGGGGTAGTAGTACCATTTGCTCTGGTTCGAGGATGTATGTAAAGTGGTCGAAGGAACCACTTGGGAAATCCGTGTATCCGATGTGTTTTACAAAATGGAAATATTTGGTTTTTGGTCACTTTAATGCCAATATATGAATTGATGAGTCATTATAAATGGATTATGTTTGTATAATGGGATTTATACATGTGGTGCTCTTTAAGATTTGCTATTGGATGATTTAGGATGTGAAGGCTTAAATTAAGGTTTGCTTGATGTTTTGCTTGAAATCCATGATACATGTGTGATAAAAGAGTTTAATGTGCATATTTTGGACAGACAAAAAGAGCATGAGATGTTTTGGCATGAGAATAAGTAACACCCCAAAAATTGGCCTAGTCGGAATTAGGTTCTAGTAACTAGAAAATATATATCAAAACGGTCTAAATATTGTATCGACCCTAATGGGTCATCAATTTTATTGTATTGGGCTCTAATTGAGTCCAACTATTGATTTGGACATGATTGAATTCCTAGAAACCTTTTTAGTGACTGAATCGTAAAAATTGAAAGTTTGGGGGGTAATGTGTGAACTTTGGGAAGTTCAAGGACCTCTCTCATAATTATCCCAATTTCTTGGGTGATTCACCTCCTTGCTTAGGCAATCCCACGTGAACTCCTTGTGAAAGTTGTTGGCATGAAATTGATAGCCATTATGGCTATCTTATATTGTTGGGAAATGGATATAAATTTATATAGTTTACCTTTCTTTGGAGGAAACCATTGGATTGGTTGATTGGTAAGGTGGATAAATAATTAAAAATGAGATTACCGTTAGCTTGAGGAGATCTATTGGATAGAAATAGGAATATGCTTGGAGAATTTGGAAACCTTTACGTAGCATCACTGAGACCTCATTGCTATTTCCTTCACCATTTCTCTTAGAATTAAGCAAGCACCTCCATTATTATCTTCAACCTAAGCTTAAGCAAGCACCTCTCCTAATTGTGCAAGCTTTCATTGATTTCAATACACCATTTGATAGCCCTTGTCATGGTGAGTAAAAGCCCCCAAACGACTTCAAGAGCCCATGGGAGATTGAAGTTTAATTTTGAATTAAGGTTAACAAGCTCAAGGCTAAATCCTTGTTCTTCAATCTTAAAATCCATGGGAAACTCTTGTAATCTGCTATTGTAAGTTTGAATATGGATTTCGAACTATAGCTTTGGTTCTAACATCTTTCCTTATTGTCCACCTGGGAGTTGGAGAAGGAAGGTCCATCATCTCCTACGAAAGCTAGGAATAAAGGAACAATAATCCGAGAGTCGTAGGAGCATTGGAGTTTAAGGTGAGTGTAGTCAGAGTCTCAGGATTAGGCTAGGTGCCTATCCCAAATCATTGATCATTGATTATTGCATTGCTAACTATTGCATTGAAGATGTTACATAAAAATCCTATTGAAATCTATATTGGTAAGTATGGGTAAGTATTGCATTGAATTCGTGTCCGTCGCATCGTTATTGTTGTCATTGCAACCATTGAAGCATTGTCATAGAGCATTGAACATTGAATATTGCATATTGCTATTGAAACATTGAAATATGCCTATTGTTATTGAAGCATTGAAATATTGATATGATCTACCGTATTGAAATATTGTTATCGAATCATTGTACCGAATTATTGCTATTGAAATACCATTATTGAACTATTGATTATTGGACCTTGGATTCGAGAGTAGTGGATAAAATTGGCATGCCATAGAATTCATGAGCTCATTGGTACAGGTGTTGGGCTACCACCTCTATATTGGTGCGGCAGAGGGATATTGTGTGATTTGGTCAAATTGATGCGGCGGAGGGTATGTGACTAGACCACTATTGATCTTGGCGCGGAAGGGGAATTCATGTATCCATACACCAAAAATTGATCCAAGGAAAATTATTGTCTATTAATATTTATATTATTGAATCTAGAAGTGGCATTGATTATTGTCATAGCATCGTTTTTGATCATTGAGACATTGACATATTGCCATTGAATCATATGTTATTGATTTATTGCCATCGTTCACATTAAAGCATGCCAAATTGCATACTATGTTTATTGGCATTGTTTATGACTACCTCACTAGGCAAAGTATGCCTAATGCATTAATCTTCCATGCATTTCAGGTTAAGAAAGATATCGGTTTAAGACCGGAGCTAGTTGGAAGTTTGGCAAGTCACCACAAGTTTAAAGTAAAGTATATCGACCCTATGAGCTCATAGAATGGTGGCAAAGTAGTTAAACTAATTAATTTTAGTCCTTTTGATATGTGTTTAATGTTTGTGGCATGTATAAGGCTTAATGGCCCTAAATGACTTTTTAATGTTTGGCTAAAAAGGACTAAATTTGCATATTTGGCTTAAAAAGGTGAAATCTTAGTAAATGGACTCATATGATCTTGAAACTTGACATGCTAGTAGATTATGTTGTTATAAACTTGCTGGTAAAGTTTCACTGCATTTGGACATGGGTTGGTTGGTCAAGTCGATAATAAACCAGACAAAAATTTGACATTACAAGTACAGGCGTACCGGTACGGGTGGTGTCGTACCGGTACTGAAAGGCTAATTGAGCTAATGTTGGTCTGTGCGTACCGGTACAGGTAGGGTCATACCGGTACGGTCATGCAAAAATTAAAAAAGGCTTCAGAGCGTACCGATACTGCTACAGTAGTACCAATATGCCAAAATGACACTGGAATTTCACTGTAGCTCAGGTACCGGTATGGGTAGTGGCGTACCGATACCCATTCACGCTTTAAATTGGGGATTAGAGATTATGTACTGGTACGACACATAGCATACCGATAAGGGTTTTAGGTTCGAAAGAAATTATTTGATAGGCGTACTGGTACGGCCTCTTGAGTATCGGTACCGATATAGGTAAGTTAGTTAATAATGCTAAAAACTTGCGAAATGGTCACTATTTTGATTGAAGGTTAATTTGAATGGGTAAATAAATTTCGACTAACATGAAAATTTGTATGATCATTGCATATAGCTTTAATTTCAGTATAGTATGGTTAAATTCAGAAAAGGACCTCTAAAATACTGAAATTATGGTTTAGCCTCTAAAGTTAGTAAAAGTTTAAAATTGGTCCTAAATGGGTAATTACAATTTTGTATTGGAGCATTTAACTTGTAATATCATTTTGCATCATTGAAAAGCATGAAAACGTTAAAGTTATTGAATATTGATTAAAAAATTATAGCACCAATCATCGCATTATTCTCCGATAACACCTCCCGACCCAGATTCCTACCAGGCTGGAAGGGGGTGTTACATTTGTGGTATCAGAGCTAGAGTTTAGTCGATTCTAGGACTAAACCGAAGCTATTGTATTAATTATTGTATTACTTTGCCACCTAGGAGCTATTTATTGTATATTGTGACTTGCCGACTAATCCGATCTCTTTAATTATATAGATGACTGACTCTAATGAGGCTCGTATAGACGAGCAAGCTAATGGCTCCTCAACTCATGGTGAGGAGATTAGAGGTGGAGATCCTCCAGTTGTACAAAATCCTCCTATACCAAACCCCGAGCCCGAAGTTGCTTAGGCTGAATGTTATAAGAACATGGGTGACATGTTCAAAGTATTTGTGACCTCAATGAGGGCTGAGCAAACTTTTCAACCTTTTGTTGTTGCTAATCGAAATGCTCGGGCTCCCATTGATAAGCTATCCCAACATCGGGCCTACTCTTTCACCGGTCGTGATGATGCAAATCCTGGAATTGCTGAGTATTGGCTAGACAGTACTCTTCGAATCTTGTCCAAGCAGCTACAGTGTTCCGATGAACCCAAGCTCGAGTGTGTCATTTCCTTATTAGCAGACGAAGCCTTGTATTGGTGGGAGACTATCATTCTCACAGTTCTTGAAGAAGCCGTGACCTGGGAATTTTTCCTTTGTGAGTTTTGTAAGAAATATATCAGTGAGTATTACTTAGCTGAGAGGCGAGACGTCTTCCTTCATCTGAAACAAGGAGGGTGACTTGTAGAGCAGTACATCCATGACTTTTGTAAGTACTATTGATACAGGGCTGAATACATCAAGAAGGAAGAGGAGAAGTGCAGAATGTTCATCAATGGTCTGAATGATGACCTGCGTCTTATGTTTACAACATTGGGTATTGCCAATTTCCAAGACATTGTAAACAGGGTTAAACTACTAAAACTGCTTAGAGAGCTTGGAGGACCAGTGGATCGGACAAGTACAAGAAAAGACATCGAGATGACTTCTATTCTTCTTAGTCTCTTAAGAAAGGGGAAGTTTTGTAACACTCCCTTCCTGGGACCGTATACCAGACACGAGTCGAAAATGTCACTATTTTTTAAAACAGTCTTTTACTCAAAAACCGGGGTAATTTAAAAAATTTTGGAAACTTCTCAGTGGTCACCCATCTTGAAATTTCCTTAGCTCAAGCACACTTAACTTTAATCAAATCATAAATAAAATATTAACTCTAGATCTGATAATAAAACTTTTTACATAAATAATACAGTCATATTAAGACAATTTCATTTTATTAAAAATGATTCTATTTAAAATTATTTGGATCTAGCCTCATATAGGATATGTCAAATCAGGTCATATAAAAATTAAATTGTAAACATACTTACCGTCTATAAAAGATTTATAAAATATTTACTAACCTAGTTAAGGCACTTTAATAAAATAGACCGGTTTATATAGTACATGCCACTATTAAACATATATAAAAAAATACGGATGTCATGATTACCGAAATACCTATCGATTATCTTCTATCCATAATGACAATGCAAAAGTTGTCATCTACTAATCCCAATCACCTGCGTGTATAACATAAATACACACTGAGTATATCTCAGTGAGGCATAAGATGAGAACATATATAAAATACTTTCTAATGCATGATACTTTTCAAAAGCATGATAGTTATTAAATCATATGATTCTATAATGCAGGAAAATCTGTATAAGAAATCATTTAGTTGTACTGTATAATCATGTAGCCCAAGGTAAATAGCAAGTGACTAACAAACGAGTCGCGTACTTGAAAAGTATTATCCTTTTCTTTAAACTTATGGACACATTGAAGTGTCAGACACAATGAAGTGCCAGACAACTTGTAAGACACAATGAAGTGTCAGATAACTTGTAAGACACAATAAAGTGTCAGATAACTTGTAAGACACAAAGAAGTGTCAGATAACTTGTATGACTCTAATGGTATACCACAATATTGTCCATCTTAATATTATACTACCAAGGGCAACTTTAAATTCAATTCCTACAAAATTGCAAGCAACCCATATACAATTCATATCATGTAAAACATATCATATTAGAGCAGTTCATACTCCAATATGCTCTATAACGTTCATGGTGTACTGCCATAAATAAAAACTGTATCAAATAACTTTTTCATATATATATATATATATATATATATATATATATATATATATATATATATATATATATATCATGCTATAGACCATATGTGATCATAAAATATGCCACAATCTTTAAATCAAAAAAATTAAGTATCATGCCAAAAACATATTATGTTATTTATAAAAATTCTTTACCTTTTTGGGTGACTTGTTGCAAATCTCCCTTTAGTATGTTAATAAACATACATTTAAAAACATGTATTCACTCACCTTATCCTTGTAATGAGGTTGCCTTTACTATTCAATATCACTCCCGATCTTTTTCTTTTCTTTTTACTGATACGACCTCAATTTATATCGGAATCTACAATAAAATAACATATACCATTCCAAATATATGTTAATACATAATCATACCATATACAATAATGGAAAGTAAATAATATAACTATCCATTATTTAGAAAATTAATCTGATAAAGCTTTCTATATTTGAATCACAAATTCTCATACTTTTCTTTAAATCTCCAACTTTTCCCAAAATATCTATTTTAGTCCCTAAGGACTCTTTCAAACTTCCAACCAAAAATTTCAAGTCTAGTCTTTACATTTCTCATCCTTTACACTTTAGGACCCAAACTTTATAACTTTTTCACTTTGATCCCTAAAGTAGTCGAATATTCATAATAGACCCAAATGTTGATTTAAGCTTCAAAATCAACATTCAAATCACTTGACTTAATTTTCCAGCATAATATTCCTCAAATACAAGCTTAACAATCAAGTCCCTAAATTCTTCAAAATTGCTGAATGGTCACTAATTCAATTTAACATCGGTGTAGCATTCTAACATCAATTTCACATCTCCAACATCTTTAATAACATAAATACACACCAATTCCATACAAATTCAGAGTTGGTCCTCTAACTTTTAAGATTGCCGATTTGGTCCCTATCAAATTAACTTAGGGTCTTGCTTCCAAACAACAAATCAAGCTTACTAAATCATTATTTCAACATCACAAACCCTAAATTAAACTTGAATCCATAAACCCTAATCATCTTCATAATATCAAAACATGTAGAACTTAAATCTCAACTCAATATCATGATTTTAACATCATACTAGCTTGATTTCAACTTGAATTCAATCATGGAACCATAAAATCTCAAAAGCCCCAATTTGATCCATAAACCCTAATTTATTTATCATGTAAATTATCATCAATCAAGCATGGATTCCATGAATTATTGATATCAAAAGATAGAGCTTAAAGAGTAGAACAACTTTGTAGTTGAAGAGATTACCTAAAAATCGAGTTTTGGGGCTTGAATCGAACTTGGAAAATTTTCTCCATTTTTTCTTTATTTATCCCCCTCATATTTAGAAATTTGAGGATGAAGAATGGTCTTCATCTTTTGATTTTCATCCAATTTGGCCACTTTTCCTGTATAAATGAATTTTAAATTCATTTAGATAGTGAAATTACTAAAATGCCTTTTTAATCCAATAGTTGAGATTGAAGTTATCATCAATCAAGGGCCAAGATTAAATCTCCCATGTCCTCTTTCCAAATTGCCCTTATAACTTTTTAAATATTTCAAAAATGCCATTGGGGCAAAATGACCAATTTGCCCTTGAACTAGTTTTTATTTACTAGTTCGCCATTCTTGTAAAAATTCAACTAAATCTAGTTGGAATCTAACCAAATATAATAAAATATTCATAAAATAATATTTTATGAATTTTTCCATGTCTTTTGGATCAGTCTCCAAAATTTCCATTCGATCTAATATACTGATAAATAATCCTCTACTCAGAAATAAACTTTAGGATTCATCTTGAATCAAACTAAAAATATTTCCAACACTTGGAAATGACTTTTATAACCTTTCTCTATCATAGGGTAAAATTTCAAAATTTTCCAGTTCGATCCGGGTATCCGAATTCCACTTAAACTTTAACTACGGTTTTCCCAATAATCAAAATATAAGATCGAACCAATAATTCAACATTCGATTCACATCCTTAGATCCTCTATTTATTTATGAGATAAAAAATCCTAACTTTTAAGTAATTTGACTTTGGTCCTTTAACTTTTCATTTTTTGACTTGTACCATACAAGTTTTGAAAACTTATCAATTTGGTCACTAAACTTTAACCTTGAATTCTCATTCCAATTTTTCTTGGATTTTAACCAAATTTTGCGAGTACCTTATTTTACTCGCTCTCTATCACGTGACACCTTAAAACCTTAGAATTTTCTTTTCTACAGTCCATAATTGAGAAAATCCTAACTTTTGCATTTTGTCACTTTAATCACTAAATGACCCTTAAACAGTACTATAAATTTTGGGGTATTACAAGTTCCATAGTCAAACGCCGAAAGAGTATTCACGGCCCTCTCATTCTAAATACATTGCTAAGTCTCAAGTCGTGACCCAGTTCTTCCCTAATGCCAATTCGGTTGAAAGTATTGGTGGCTCTAGATAAGAAACGCAACATCCAGTTTGCAACTTCTGTCAACATAGGCACTCCATTGGACAATGTCGTAAGAAGTCTGGAGCATGCTTTTTCTGTGGAGAGACGGGACATCTTATTCGTGATTGCCCTAAAAATACCGCCAAACCATTATCTCTTGCTCAATCATTCCAAGGCAAAGGAGCGAGGCAAGGATCTTTTGGAAATCCCACTGGTTCATCTAAGATGTCATATAAACCTGAATCTAAGGCTTCTGTACATATATATCATATGAGAAGCAATGAAGAAGATGATAATATCAACATCATTACAGGTAAAAATTTAAGGATGAATTTTTCTTAAGGGGGAGAATTGTAACACCCCAAAAACTGGCCTAGTCAGAATTAGGTTTCAGTAACCAGAAAATATATATTGGAAAGGTTTAAATAATGTATCAACCCTAATTAGGTCATCAATTTTATGGTATTAGACTCTAATTGAGTCCAACTATTGAATTTGGACCTGATTGAATTCCTAAAAACCTTTTTAGTGACTGAATCATGAATATTAAAAGTTTGTGCAAACGGTAAACTTTGGGAAGTTGAGGGACCTCCCTCGTAATTATCCCAATTTCTTGGGTGATTCACCTCCTTGCTTAGGCAATCGCACGTGAACTCCTCGTGAAAGTTGTTGGCATGAAATTGATAGCCATTATGGCTATCTTATATTATTGGGATATATATATTTTATATAGTTTACCTTCCTTTGGAGGAAACCATTGGATTGGTTGATTGGTAAGGTGGATAAAAAATTAAAAGTGAGCTTATCCTTAGCTCAAGAGATCTATTGAATAGAAATATGAATGCTTGGAGAATTTGGAAACCTTTACGTAGCATCACCGAGACCTCCTTGCTATTTCCTTCATCATTTCTCTTAGAATTAAGCAAGCACCTCCATTTTTATCTTCAACCTAAGCTTAAGCAAGCACCTCTCCTAATTGTGCAAGCTTTCATCTATTTCAATACACCGTTTGATAGCCCTTGTCTTGGTGAGTAAAAGCCCCCAAACAACTTCAAGAGCCCATGGAAGATTGAAGTTTAATTTTGAATTAAAGTTAAGGAGCTTAAGGCTAAATCCTTGTTCTTCAATCTTAAAATCCATAGGAAACTCTTGTAATCTGCTATTGTAAAATTGAATATGGATTTCAAACTATAGCTTTGGTTCTAACATCTTTCCTTGTTGTCCACCTAGCTCAGGAGTTGCAGAAGGAAGGTCCATCATCTTCTACGAATGCTAGGAATAAAGAAACAGTAATCTGTGAGTCGTAGGAGCATCAGAGTTTAAGGTGAGTGTAGTTGGAGTCTCAGGATTAGGCTAGGTGCCTATCCCAAATCATTGATTATTGATTATTGTATTACTAACTATTGCATTGAAGATGTTACATAAAAATCCTAATGAAAGGTATATTGGTAAGTATGGGTAAGTACTGCATTGATTTCGCGTCCGTCGCATCGTTATTGTTGTCATTACAACCATTGAAGCATTGTCATTGAGCATTGAACATTGACTATTGCATATTGCTATTGAAACATTGAAATATGCCTATTGTTATTGAAGCATTGAAATATTGATATGATCTACCGTTTTGAAATATTGTTACCTAATCATTGTACCGAATTATTGTTATTGAAATACCGTTATTGAACTATTGATTATTGGACCTTGGATTCAAGAGTATTGGATACAATTGGCATGCTATAGAATTCATGAGGTCATTGGTACGAGTTTTGGGCTACGACCTCTATATTGGTGTGGCGGAGGTATGTTGTGTGATTTGGTCAAATTGATGTGGCGGAGGGTATGTGACTAGACCACTATTGATCTTGGTGCGGAAGGGGAATTCATGTATCCATACACCAAAAATTGATCCAAGGAAAATTGTTGTCTATTAATAATTATATTATTGAATCTAGAAGTGGCATTGATTATTGTCATAGCATCGTTTTTTATCATTGAGACATTGACATATTGCCATTGAATCATATGTTATTGATTTATTGCCATCGTTAACATTAAAGCATGCCAAATTGCATACCATGTTTATTGGCATTGTTTATGACTACCTCACTAGGCAAAGTATGCCTAATGCATTAATCTTCCATGCATTTCAGGTTAAGAAAGATATCGGTTCGAGACCGGAGCTAGTGAAACTTTACCAGCAAGTTTATAACAACATAATCTACTTTGCCACCAATATGACACTGAAATTTTACTATAGCTCTGTAACACCCCGATTTTCGGCCTAGCAGTTTTAAAGCTTATTAGACGGTCTGGTGGACCGTGCTAGAGATTCGAGTCGAGTTCGGGACCGTATATTTTTTGGTAAGATAAAAATATGGAAAAGGGTTAAAATCATCTTTTAATATATGACTAATATTGGTGAAATCAATTTTTGAAAATGAGATTTGGAAGTGTGACATTTTGGCTAGTGACCAAAATGCGATTTTTGAAAACTATTTTAAAAGGTGACTAAAATGAAAATGACCAAATTCTTAGAATCCTTAAGAAGCTATTTTACCAAGTTTTTGCTGGTGATTTCTCCCTTCAATTAAATCATTTTAACATGTGTTTTAAAAGTTAATTAAAAAGGGAATTTGGTTATTAAAAGTTAGTTATCACTTTAAAGGAAATTTACGTAACTTTTCTCTCAACTTTTCTCTCCACTTCGTTTCTACCAAACACTCAAGTTTTTCATCAAAAACCAGAGGTGAGAGACCATTTTACTCAGATTATTGATTTGTAATTGATCCTTTGACTTTGATTTACAAAATCTCATTGAAATCTTGGGTTTTCTTAGCTTTAAACAAGCCAATTGAGGGAGAAATCACACAATAGGGGTAAGTTCTGTGATCTCCTCTATTGAATGGTTCTTTATTGATATTCCCAAGTGTTTGATCCTTGATTTATGGTTTATAATCTGAATTTGTGTTTTTATATTGAATTAATTGATTTAATTGGGTAAATTTGATGAAATAGTGAAAGATCCATATTGGATCTATTTTCCAGTGTTGAGGATTGATTTTAAACATATTTTGAATGTATTATAATGTTGTTAAGTTGATTTTAACAATGGAATCCCAAAACTCTTGAATCTCAAATTGTTTAAGTTGTTAGAATTGTGATTTTATGGAGTTGTGGTGGCTGTTTAGTTGCTGGAAGTGTTTGGATGTTTTGATCCTGTTTTTAGGTGTTGATTGATGATATTGAAGGAGTTTAATTGTTATATTATGGCTAGGTTGTGTTTGGAAAGGATTAGATGATGTTTTTGGTCGTTGTGGTTTGGATAATTGTGAATGGAATGTGAGAATCCGTGAAGGATTGATGTTGAAGTATTTTGAAAGCATTGAGATGCATTAATCCTCTGTTGTATTGTGGTTAAAATAGGAGAGGTTGATCCAAAAGTGATCGGTGAAGCTTTGGAGGCTTTGGACACTTGATTTCACGTCGATGAATCAAGGTTTCACGTATCGGTGAGTGAGAACGTGGATTCCAGCTTTGGAATATTTTAAAGGTTGTTTATGAGAGTTTAAACTTAGCTTGATACGCTGGTTTAAACTTAAAAGTAAGTATAAAGTGGTTTTCTCCCTCGATCGTTCTTTTGGGAAATGTTTTTATGCACTTGTTTTGGTTTACATCGTACCTACTATTTAAGGATTTTTAAAGTATGTGAAAAACTATTTTTGATTATGAGATGATGATGGATGCACGTGGTAAGTGATCCATATAAGTATATGGTTTATACTTGTGGTTTAAAGCATGGTATGTTGCTTTGGAAACGGTTTGGTTTAATCCTTGGAAAAAAAGTGAGGTAAATGGTAAATGGTTAATTATATTGGCAAGTGATGTGGTTTTAAAATTGTTATCAGATATAGCTAGCTGGCCATAGGATTAATAGTGCACTATAATAAGTCGCCTTGTATGTTGAGGGATTTTGATCCCTGTACCGTAAACTCCATTGAAGTACCCTAACGATAGAGGGGTTATATGGTACTGTAAACTCCCATTAGTGGATTAAGCATCTAACCTAGGGTTGGGGTTGGTGCCCCCATGGGCTGAAAGTGTACCCAGTTGTAATGTACCGTGATTGTGATTGTATCGCTATTCCGGTTGAGATGGCTTGAAGTGCATGGTTTTCAAGACATGATAATGTTTTAAATGTTGGTTGAACATGAATTGAAGTGAGATTTCAATGTGATGTTGAGAAATGGTTTTAAATGCATTGATGGTGTTTTGTTTTTTAGCACTCCTCACTAAGCCTAGCGTGCTTATGCTCTCTCTGTCCATCAATACAGAGAATTACAGGCTCGGAAGGCAATGGGAAGCAAGGGATCACAAAAAAGACTTGTTACCAAAGTATGTTTTAGACTAGACTATAAGTAATAAGGGCAATGGGGTTTCCGTTGTTGTTTTGGAAGGTGTTTTATTAAACTACCTCGTTGAGCGATTTTGTTGTGCTTCCCTTAGATTGTAAATGGCCATTATGGATTGTTTTTGGTGATGGTTTGAAGTTACATGCTTTGCTTGCTTGGTTTTAGGAAGCATGCCTATAGTTTGATCCTTTGATAGCATAAGCTTGTCTTGATTGTGAAATCTTGTTGAAAGTATTAGAATATGCTTAAATGTATGTTTGTATGCAAGTTGCTAGGGCCCAAATGCATCTAGATTTGAGTGTGAAACGAGCTAAAATTGACATTACATGCTTAGGCGTACCGCTACGCAGGGGACCGTATCAGTACAGTTAGGCAAGTTTTGGCTTGGCATTTCGATACGGGCATAGGGGTACCGGTACAGTACAATGCTATTGAATTTGCTTTTTGGAACAAACCTCGCGTACCAAAATACATGTTGACTGTATCGATACTGTGTGTGACAAATTAAAATAGGATCTTGGGTTCGAAATGGCATACCGATACGAGTTAAGGTGTACCAAAATGATATGAGCATCGTATCGATACAATTAGTAGCGTATCAATATAGGTGGCCATTATTTCAGTTAATGTCATGGATTTGCAGTTATATTTTCTTGCTTTTTAGTCCCTGAATATTAGTGATGCAATTGAATGAGATCAGATGATCTTTTTGATATGATTTTTGACATGTGGGCATGGAATCTGATTAATCAAAGATTGGTAACGTAAAAATGAGTTAAGTCCTTGTAGTTTTCCAAAATTATGATTAGGTCCCTAATATACAATTGTGTCCAATTGGATGTCAATTTGATGCCCAATTGAGTCGAGTTTTCACCTATGATCAGTATGTACATGTAGGATGATAACTGTGCATTTAGACAAGATAAAAGAAAAGAAAATGGATGTGTTTTAGGTTTCTTCTTCACTATTTACTTTGGTAAAACTAATGTAGCTCGCTCGGTTCGATCTTGCGACTAGGTCGGGTCGAGGGGTTATATTTGGTGGTATCAAATCTAGGTTTATGATAGTTGGGGGTTGGAATGATTATTGTGATGTTGTTATGAGATGTAATCACATGTTTGCTATGCACGATGATTGAAATATGCACGTTGGTTGCTTTATGCCATATTGGGGGGAAATTTGAAAAACTATTTCCTTATTATTATAGTCTAAAATGTTATGATTTCGAAATGGAAGTCTTGGATCCTTGCTTGAAGCTGGCCTGACTAATTTTGTTTTGAAATAATTACCATGCCTTAGAAAATGTGTTATGTTACAACCGAGATGAGAATGAGAACTAGCGTGATGTTGTTGCCATTGGGCAGTGAGTTGAGGAGAGTGTTGTGTCTCCTGGGGGTTTGTCACCCCCGAAGTATGTACCACCTGTGCCAGCTGGGCCAGGGTTGGGTGATATAATGCCTTGATATAAGTGATGTTTTGAGCTTTTATGCTATTATTGCTGGAGTGCGTGTGTTTGCACCGACTGTTGGGCAAACAAGGTTGCCATTGGAATATCCCTATAGTTTGGGAGGAGTTGAGTACCGTGGGTTGTCACCCGAGGCGTTCGAGTCATGTATGACCAGTGTTGTTCAGGTTATGGTTCGAATGGGGTGTATTGGCACCCATAGGTTGGGATGTGTTGAATCATTGTTGCATGATGATGTTTTTAGTTGGTGGATAACTGTACCTATGGGCGTGTAACCCCATGATGTGGATTGGGTGTCTTTCCATGCTATTTTTAAGAAGTAACTAGGATTTAGATACTTGGATGAAAAAGAAATAAGAGTTCATGGCTTGGATTCAGGATCGTATGTGCGTGGCCGAGTTTAGGGTATAGTTTGTTCGATTAAGTCGGCATGCTCTTGAACTGGTACAGATAGAGAGGTATCGTTGTGATTAATTTTGTTATGAATCGGTACAAGATGTTAGGGTGTACATGTTGGCTTCTGACTACACCATTTTTAACGTGTTGGTACACGAGTAAAGTACATCGAGTAGAACCTGGGTTTATTGGATTCATGTTGGAGGTTCTGGCTTTGACAAAAGAATTGCAGAATCTAGTTTCGGTAATGTTCAGTTTGAAAAGAAGTGAGATAGAAGATATCACCCTGATTTGAGGTGAGGTGATGATAGTGCTGGGTGGGGACCGCGGGGTCAGATTATCTAAACTAGAACAGTATTTAATACATGT
Source organism: Hibiscus mutabilis (assembly GCA_019671005.1). Classification (NCBI taxonomy): domain Eukaryota; kingdom Viridiplantae; phylum Streptophyta; class Magnoliopsida; order Malvales; family Malvaceae; genus Hibiscus; species Hibiscus mutabilis. Next base: position 24,724,882 of record CM033741.1, on the reverse strand, counting down.
TGGGTATGTGGATCGTGTGATATCATGAGGCAAGATTATCCGCATTTGATATGTGGAGTGAAACTCTTGTACTTGTCGTTATTAACGTTTGTGGGAATTGTAGTTTGAACTATCGTCTCGAAAGTGTTAGATGTAGGAATGTAAGTGGCTAGTTCCTTCGGTGAGAAGGTTGTTACGAGAAGGATGTTTAAAAATATCTTTTGATGAGTTAAGGTCTTGAGGATACAGTTTTTTGTTGGAGTTACCACTCTATGGTTTTTGATGTAATCCTGGGTTTGGATAAGTGGCTAGAACACAGAGCTGTGGTTGATTTTGAATACTAGCAAGTTGCCATGAAACTTGCTGATGATTACGAGGTGGTAATCATGGGTGAGAATGTTAAATTCTTGTTTAATGTTGTTTTAGCATTGGAGGCGAGTCGTTTGGTGGATTTTGGTTGCAAGGTATTCCTAGCCTATATTATGAATCTGGGGTTAAAGAAAGTACATGCTCAGGATATTTGTACGACATGTGAGTTTCTGGGTGTTTTGAGGGAATGGCTGGGTTTACCATTGGATTGAGAGATTGAGTTTGGCATTGAGTTGTATGAAAACACAGCTATGGTGTCTATCACTCTCTTGCATGGCTCGATAGAGTTGAAGGGGTTAAGACGCAACTTTAGGAGTTTCTTGATCAAGGCTTTATTAGGCTTAGTGTTTCACTGGGGGTTGTGCCGGTGTTGTTGTGGAAAAGAATGATGGAACGATGCTGATGTGCATTGGTTTTTGGTGGCTAAACAAGATGATGCTCTGTTGATTAGTTTTGGGATGCTTTGGTCGTTTGTAAGATTGGTTTGAAGTCTGGGTGTCATCTGTTGGAAGTAAAGGATGTGGTTGTGTTGAGATTTGCCTTCTGTGAGTGGTATGGTAGTGTGCGTTCTTGGTTATGCTGTTGGTTTGATCAATGCATGGGTTGCTTTCATAGTTGTGATGAGCTGGGTAGTCCATGAGTTTTTGGGTCAGTTGGTTGTTGTGCTTATTGATGGTATTTCCGTGTACAGAAACACCGAGAAGGGTTTTGATCGATAAGTATGGATGGTTTAGTAGATTTTTGGGGAGAAGTGAATGTTGCTCTTTGTTTGGAAAGTACAAGTTTTGGGTATGTTGCAAAGAATTTTGGTTTTGAGAATGTTATTAGTAGGTGTGAACATATAAACATGCACAGTGCAAAAACACTTATATGTATATGTAAATATGTTAGTACAAGCATACATTTAGGCATGACATTAGAGGTTTTGCATACATACACATAGACATCTATGAGGGCATATAAGTAATCATGCATACATATGTTCACACTTATGGATGACTGATCGGAAATCATTGGAGTGATGGTGTAAGTAAGGTAGCGTATGTAGGTAGTTTTGGTAATATGGTTCTTGGAGTTCTCAAGGTTTTAAAAGGATGTTAAAGACTGAATCTTGGGAGATTGGCTTGTGCTAGTTTTTGAGCGACCAAAATTAGAGTTGACAGTTTGTGGGTTTGCTAGATCTAGTTTTTAGCATCGAGGTTTGTTGAGATTGAACTATTGCAAGTGAAGTTGTGGCTTATGCACCTAGATAGTTAAGGGTACATGAGCGCTTTTGTCATACGCATGATTTGAAGCTTGCCACGATGGTGATTGTTTAAATGTTTTAGAGACACCAATTCTATGATGAGGAGTGTGTTGTGTACACGGATCATGTGTGGTTATAAAAAAAAATGAATGATGATTTGTCTTTGACAACTTGGATGGTTAGAGTTGTTTAAGAGTTATAGTTTGATGATTGAAGATCGCCCGAGCTAAGGGTGTAGCTGATGCCTTGTATATGAGAGTTGCGGTGGAGTTGAGGATGTTGTTTACGCGGTTGAGTATGATGCGTGATGGAGGCTTGATGGCCAAATTGCAAGTGAGGTCATCCGGGTCACATTTGATTAGAGAAGGGCAACTTTGTGATGATGTGTTATTATTACATGTCCAGGTTATCGAGGAAGGAAATCTTATGGATTTCTGCGTTAATGATGATAGGGTGTTGTGTTTTAAAGATAAAAGAATCACCATGGATTTTGTTTCTGGGTTGCCTTTGACACCAACCAAAAAGGATTCCATTTGGGTGGTGTTGATTGAGGTGCGAAGTGTGCGCACCTTTGTGGCTATGCTTGCGATATGTTATTTGGATAAGCTAGCAAATTTGTATATTGATGGGTTGGTGTATTTGTACAATGTGCCTGAGTCCGTAGTGTGGACGGAAATCCGTGGTTTATAGCGAGGTTTTGGGGGTGTTAATTTTGAGCTTGAGTGAATGATTGAGTTACAGTCCTTCGTGTCATTCCCAGACGGATGGTCATTTGGAGCGTGAAATTCAGATTTTGAAGGATATGTTGAGTTGTTGTACCATTGAGTTCCAGGGAACGTAGTGAAAATAGTTGCATTTGGTAGAGTTTGCTTTAAATAGCAGTCATCAGACAAGTATGCATGTTGCACCGTACGAGGCGTTGTGTGGTAGGAAGTGTCGTACACCTGTGGGTTGGGCAGAAATAAGGGAAGGTACGTTCCCATGTCTGATGTCTTGAAAGGCACTAGTGAGAAAGTGAAGTTGATATTTGAGCGCTTGAGAGCAACTTTGGATCGTCAAAAAATCTACGCAGATTTGAAGCGTAGTGTTATAGAATGTGTTGTTGATGATCAGGTGATCATGTTGATGTCGCCTTAGAAGAAGGTGATGTGTTTTGGGCAGAAAATAAAGCTTAGCCGAGGTTTTGTGGACCATACAAGATTGTTGAGCGTGTGGGCCCTGTTGCTTACTGTTTGGAGTTACCTCCTATGTCGGAGGGGTTCTATGATGTGTTTCAAGTGACGATGTTGCGAAGGTATCGGTTGGATTCCTCGCATGTTGTGCCTGTGGAAGGCATTGTGTTAGGATCAGATTTATCTTGTAAAAATGATCTGGTGGAGATCCCTAATGCCACTAGTAGGGTTTTGTGTGGAGAGATGGTTGAGCTTGTTAAGGTGTTGTGGAAACACCGCAGTGTTGAGGAAGCCACGTGAGAACGTAAGTCGGAGATGTTGGAGCATCTTTTGTTTTTGTTTCCTCTGGTAAATTTCGGGGACAAAATTTCTTAAATAGGGGAGAGTTGTAAAGCCCCAGTTTTGGGCCTAGCAGTTTTGAGGCTTATTAGAGGTCCAATAGACCAGGCTAGAGACTTGAGTCAGATTCAGGACAATATATTTTTTGGTAAGATAAAAATATGGAAAAGGGTTAAAAATCATCTTTTAATATTGGTGAAATCAATTTTTGAAAATGAGATTTGGAGTGTGACATTTTGGCTAGTGACCAAAATGCAATTTTTGAAAACAATTTTTAAAGGTGACTAAAATGAAAAGGATCAAATTCTTAGAATCCTTAAGGAGCTATTTTACCAAGCTTTTGCTGGTGATTTCTCCATTCAATTAAATCATTTTAACATGTGTTTTCAAAGTTAATTAAAAGACAATTTGGCTATTAAAAGTTAGTTATCACTTTAAAGGAAATTTACGTAACTTTTCTCTCAACTTTTCTCTCCACTTCTTTTCTGCCAAACACTCAAGTTTTTCATCAAAAACCAGGGGTGAAAGATCATTTTATTCAGATTATTGATTTGTAATTGATCCTTTGACTTTGATTTACAAAACCCCATTGAAATCTTGTGTCTTCTTAGCTTTAAACAAGCCAATTGAGGGAGAAATCACACAATAGGGGTAAGGTCCGTGATCTCCTCTATTGAATGGTTCTTTATTGATATTCACAAGTGTTTGATCCTTGATTTATGGTTTATAATCTGATTTTGTGTTTTTATATTGAATTAATTGATTTAATTGGGTAAATTTGATGAAATAGTGAAAGATCCTTATTGCATATGTTTTCCAGTATTGAGGATTGATTTTAAACATATTCTGGATGTATTATAATTTTGTTAAGTTGATTTTAACAATGGAATCCCGGAACTCTTGAATCTCTAATTGTTTAAGTTGTTAGAATTATGTTTTTGTGGAGTTGCGGCGGATGTTTAGTTGCTGGAAGTGTTTGGATGTTTTGATATTGTTTTTAGGTGTTGATTGATGATATTGAAGGAGTTTAATTGTTAGATTATCACTGGGTTGTGTTTGGAAAGGATTAGATGATGTTTTCGGTTGTTGTGGTTGGGTAATTGTGAAAGGAATGTGACGTGAAGGATTAATGTTGTAGTGTTTTGAAAGCATTGAGATGCATTAATCCTCTGTTGTATTGTGGTTAAAACAAGGGAGGTTGATCTGAAATTGATCGGTGAAGCTTTGGAGGCTTTGGACACTTGATTTCGCATCGATGAATTAAGGTTTCGCGTATCGGTGAGTGAGAATGTGGATTCCATCTTTGGAATATTTTAAAGGTGGTTTATGGGAGTTTAAACTTAGCTTGATATGCTGGTTTAAAATCGGAAGTAAGTATAAAGTGGTTTTCTCCCTCGGTTGTGCTTTTGCGAAATGGTTTTATGCACCTCTTTTCCCTTACATTGTTCCTACTGTTTAAGCATGTTTTAAAGTATGTGAAATACTATTTTTGATCATGAGATGATGATGGATGCACGTGGTAAGTGATCCATGTAAGTATATGGTTTATACTTGTGGTTTAAAGCATGGTATGTTGCTTTGGAAACGGTTTGGTTTAATGCTTGGAAAAACAGTGAGGTAAATGGTAAATGGTTAATTATATTGGCAAGTGACGTGGTTTTAAAATTGTTATCGGATATAGTTGGCCGGCCATAGGATTGATAGTGTACTAGATTAAGTCGCCTTGGATGTTGAGGGGTTTCGATCCGTGTACCGTAAACTCCATCCAAGTACCCTAACGGTAGAGGGGTTATATGATAACGTAAACTCTCGTTAGTGGATTAAGCATCTAACCGAGGGTTGGGGTTGGTGTCCCCGTGGGTTGAAAGTGTACCCAATTGTAATGTATCGCGATTGTGATTGTATCGCTATTCCAGTTGAGATGGATTGAAGTGTTGCGAGGACACTTGTTTAATCTGTGTATCCGATGAACTGTTTTGGATATGGAGCTTTGTTATTGATCACTGGTGAGCCAATATAATTGTTGATGTATCATTGAAAGGTTTATGTTGTATAATGTGATTTATACGTGTTTACTCTTTAAGCTTTGCATACATTTGTTATGCATGAGAAGGCTTAAATTGAGGTTAGCAATGGGACTTGCTGTTGGTTAATGATACATGTTGCATATGTTTTAATATTATGGATTTTAAAGATGTAAAGTACATGGTTTTCAAGGAATGATAATGTTTTAAATGTCGGTTGAACATGAATTGAAGTGAGATTTCAATGTGATGTTGAGAAATGGTTTTAAATTCATTGATGGTATTTTGTTTTTGAGCACTCCTCACTAAGCCTAGTGTTCTTACGCTTTGTTTGTCCATCAATGCAGAGAATTAAAGGCTCGGAAGGCAGCGGGAAGCTAGGGATCACAAAAGGACTTGTTACCAAAGTATGTTTTAGTCTAGACTATAAGTAATAAGGGCAATGGGGTTTCCGTTGTTGTTTTGGGAGGTGTTTTATTAAAATCCCTGGTTGAGAGATTTTGTTTTGCTGCTCTTGGATTGTAAATGGCCATTGTGGATTGTTTTTGGTGATGGTTTGAAGTTGCATGCTTTGCTTGCTTGGTTTTAGGAAGCATGCCTAAAGTTTGATCGTTTGATAGCATAAGCTTGTCTTGATTGCCAAATCTTGTTGCAAGTATTATAATATGCTTAAATGGATGTTTGTATGCAAGTATGCAAGTTGCTAGGACCCAAATGCATCTAGATTTGAGTTTGAAACTAGCTAAAAATGACATTACAGGCCCAGGCGTACCGATACGCAGGGGACCGTATCGGTATGGCTAGGTAAGTTTTGGCTTGGCATTTCGATACAGGCATGGGGGTACTGGTACGGTACACTGCTACTAGAATTTGCTTTTTGGAACAAACCCCGCGTACCGAAACATATAATGGTCGTGTTGGTATGGTGTGTGACAAATTTAAATAGGATTTTGGGTTCGAAATGGCGTACCGATACAGGTTAAGGTGTACCAAAAAGATATGAGCACCGTATTGATATGGTTAGTAGCGTATCGATATGGGTGGCCGTTATTTCAGTTAATGTCATGGATTTGCAGTTATGTTTTCTTACGTTTTAGTCCCTGAATATTGGTGATGCAATTCAATGAGATTGGATGATCTTTTTGATCTGATTTTTGATATGTGGGCATGGAATCTAATTAATCAAAGGTTGGTAACATAAAAATGAGTTAAGACCTTGTAGTTTTCCAAAATTGCAATTAGGTCCCTAATCTGCAGTTGTGTCCAATTGGATGTCAATTCAATGCTCGATTGAGTCGAGTTTTCACCTATGATTAGTATGTACATGTAGGATGATAATTGTGCATCTAGACAAGATAAAAGAAAAGAAAATCGACGTGTTTCAGGTTTCTTCTTCATAGTTTACTTTGGTAAACCTAATGTAGCTTGCACGGTTCTGTCTTGCGACTAGGCCGGGTCGAGGGGGTTACAAGCTTGGGTACCGGTACGAGTAGTGGCGTATCGATACCCATTCACGTTTTAAATTGGGGATTAGGGATTTTGTACCGATACGGAGCGTACCGATATGGGTTTTAGGTTCGAAAGAAATTATTTGATGGGCGTATCGTACGGCCTCTTTAGTACCAGTACCGATACAGGTAAGTTAGTTAATAATGCTAAAAATTTGCGAAATGGTCACTATTTTGATTGAAAGTTAATTTGAATGGATAAATGAACTCCAATTAACATGAAAGTTTGTATGATCATTGTATATAGCTTTAATTTCTGTATATTATGGTTAAATTCAGAAAAGGACCTCTAAAATACTAAAATTAAGATTTAGCCCCTAAAGTTAGTAAGAGTTTAAAATTGGTCCTAAATGGGTAATTACAGTTTTGTATTGGAGCAATTGAAGTCGTAATATCATTTTGCATCATTGAAAAACATGACAACATTAAAGTTATCAAATATTGATTAAAAATTATAGCACCAATCATCGCATTATTCTCCGGTAACGCCTCCCGACCTGGACTTCTACCAGGATGAGAAGGGGGTGTTACAGAATCAATACGTGTTTTGAAAGCAAAATGTTTTAAATGCATTGGTGAGTGTTTTTGAGCATCCATCACTAAGCTTTATGTGCTTATGCTCTCTTTTCTCATCAATGTAGAAAAGTAAGCATTCGGACAACGAGCAAGCAAGAAACAATCCAAGGGTTGAGCTAATTCAAGTACGGTTTTATAAATACTACGTAGTAATAAATGGCAATGTGACCAAGTTGTAATTGGGAGGGTTGTTTTGGTTACTCCCTGTTTTGGACATGTCCCATTTGGTGTTTTGGACTTGTAAATTGATATATGCTTTGAATTGGGGGCTTTGGGAAGATTTAAGCATGTGGGGTAGAATCCATGCCTATAGGTTTGCTTTGATGTTTGCTTATGCTCAATGATGCCTATGCTTCAATGTTTCTGTGATGTTTTGTATTTGATTAGTTGGTATGATGTTTACATGTTGTTTGGAGCATATTTGATTGAGCCTAAGTGTCATATGTTCGACCAAGAGGTCATTACAGACATAGTCGTACTGGTATAGGTTCTCAGTGATCGGTATGTGGGGTTTGTTATGGCTCAAAAGTGTGCAAAATTGCACAGGGGTATCGGTACACCTAGCTCCGTATCGGTACCCCCTCAGAAAAATATACTAGGTATCGGTACACAGGCAACCGTATTGGTATGCATTTTAGCTACTAGAATCCCCTATTTTGTAACACCCATTTCTCAACTCCGATCATCAGAGTCAAGTCAAAAATTTCACAAAACAAATAAAATGTTGACAATGACATTTTTCAAAAATACTATAAAATTTAAAACCGCAAAAAATATTTATACTGACTTAAAACACAAAATCGGAGCTCCTTTAGCTTTCAAAAATAACAAAATAGCTATTCAATAAATAATAGACTCTAAACTAAAATAGACAATTTTATTACATTTATACATGCCACTAAAATTAATTAAAAACCTCAAGTAGGATGTCATTACTGTGTTAGCTTGTGAAATTCTCTGAACTTGATGCAACGCCTTGCTTCCTCCAATATCTCGAACCACCTACGTGTTCACAATCAAACACACGCTAAGTACGAACTTAGTGAGGCAATAATCAAGATTAAAAACAACTAAATAGGCTTATTCAATTTCATGACTTAGTAAACCTCAAAGCTGCATATATATATATATATATATATATATATATATATATATAACATGGCATATGCCAATATACTAACCTTTATATTGCATTGGTAATGATTTACTATATGCCAATGTCATAAGAGTTTCATGCTTGTCCATTTGTCATAATATGCCATACATACATAAATGCATCATGTTCACTAGATATGTATTACCATCATGTTAATCGTATATTAACATGATATAAACCGGATATAAATTTCTTATCAATATACTTTCCATTTATTCCAAAAGCTCATAAGCTTATTCACCTGTTTATCTTTTATTAACCAATAAACCATAGCCCAAATATAAGCCTATGAGGACCCTGGGTACACGAGTCAAATATGCACCGAAGTGCTAATACACATAAGGTCGTGCCCACCATAATAAACATAAGGTCGTTCCCACCATATGCACTAAGTGTCCTTTATACACTGTAGTGCTAAATCGAGTATGCAGCGTGCTGCTGGACTCTATGGCATGCCAACTATACCCTGCCCCTCAATGACATACTTGGGCATATATTCATATTTATTTTATCCAGGGCAATGTATATCAACATAATTTAACATTGGGCAGTTCATACCCGAAATAGCAATCATAATATAACATCATATATAACTAGTGATCCATGCATTTATATTTAACTTTTGACATATTTAAAATATGTCAATCATATGCTCCATGACATAAATATAATGACAATAAAATTTGGGTAGGCTCATCACAAGCCATCCTAATGATGTATAAAACATCAATGTGTCATGATATGTATGCAATTGCACTCACCTTGGCCACTTAACACAATGCTTCCCTAGGTCCTAGTTCCATCCTTTCTTTCATAGTACCTCGAACCTTCTTTGATTCGAACTTGACTTCATTAATCACATGAATAAAATAAAAATTTGTTAGATTCAAATCTAACAATACCTTAAACATGTTGTCTAATATAATCATTTGAATATAAAATTTCAAAATATATTCCTTTCTTCCTTGTACTGTTCAAAAACTCATTATGGTCCTTAGTGACCAATTTGAACTTCCATTAATTCTTCTGAGCATACTGACTAACATTTAAATACAAAATGTTTCAAATTCCATTTTCTGACAGCTTGCGCTACTTTCAAAGATTTATTTCTATAAAATAATCTACAGCTCAGAATTCGATTCTGTTTGTTCTAAAAAAAACTAGATTCGATAATCTTTTCAACCATATAAACTAATAGCCCAAATTCAACTCGTACGATTTATGACGAATTTTAAAAGTCGAATTCCAGTGCTGAATTTCGGAGCAGACTAGTATTATGTTTTCTGACCTTTCATCACTTAAAAATTCATATCTTTTGATATACAAATCGAAATCAGGCACAGTTTGTTTTAAAAGAAACTAGACTAAACCAGGAATATAATGATATAAGGCTCAATTTCTAATTATTTTTGTATAATTTATGCTGAATTTCCAAACTAGACTAAACCAGGAATACAATGATATAAGGCTCAATTTCTAATTATTTTTGTATAATTTATGGTGAATTTCCAAACTAGACTAAACCAGGAATACAATGATATAAGGCTCAATTTCTAATTATTTTTGTATAATTTATGGTGAATTTCCAAACTCACTGCCAAAGACTAAAATTCTGGGCAGATTTCATAATTCACATCTTTAGCATCCTTTAACCATTCCAAAACCTCAAATTAACCTTTAATTATATTATTCCAACATTTTCCTTTCATGAAAACTCCAAATTCAACTTGAATCCTTAAATCCCAAATTAAACCCTAATTAATTAAATGATATTCCATCAAGAATACATCAATTTCAACTTCAATCAAGCATGGAAATAATAGAACATCACATAACAATCCTAATTCATTTGAATCCTTAAACCCTAAATTATCTCTCCTCAAAATTCAAGAGTTATCTTCAAATATTCTATGAATTTCTTATGCCAAATGAAAGAGAATTCAATGAAGAACAAATTTGTCATTCATGACTAATCTCAAATTCCAAGTAATCTAGGGAGAAAAATCACAAAACCTCAAACTTACCTTATTATTTTTTCTTCTCCATGCTTGCTGCCAACATGCTTGGAGAAAGCTTTTCTCCATATTTTTCTTTCTTTATTTTTCTTTTATTTTATGCCAAATGTCATAATTTTCACTTATTTAACTTAAAATATCTCTTAAATAGAAAAATGACCATTTTACCCTTTTGATCCAAGGCTCCAAAGCTTGACACTTGTCAAAGTATTCATCCAATGGTCAAAAATAAACCAATAATTTAGTAGTTACCAACTTTGCCCTTATAATTTTCTAAAATTACGATCTAGCCATTTTTCATCCAATGGCTCATATTTAACATGGAAAATCAACTTAAATCCAAGGGTTCGTATTCTTCCAACACAAAGAAAATATCTTAGACATGTAAAATGGAATAATTAACCTTGCCTTATCATTCTTCAAAATATCCTGGATGTTCGATTCGATCAAGTTATCCAAATATTTTTTCGAACTTTATCGCTTTTATAGCTTTTAACACAATTTCTGTACTAAAAATTTGAGAAACACAAAAACATCATTCTTGAGGGTAAAATATTCATTTACGGGACTAAAATACATAACTTTTAAAAATTACAATTTAGTCCCTAAACTTTTCTTAAGTTTATACTTTAGTCACTAAACTTTCATTTTATTCATTTTAGTCACTAACCAAAATTTTGAGGTATTGCAGTTTTGCTATCAAACCACTGGTATTGGTACGTAAGATGATTGTACCGATACCTTTGCAAGATGAGACCCGTTTTGATACTGGCACGGGGTGTATCGGTACCAAGTTTGTTATTTATGGTAATTGTTTTGCTGAAGTTTCAATCTTTGTGATTTAGTCCCTGATTCTTGTTTATTCAATTAATCAAGCTTGGATGGTTGTTTTATGTTGAAATTTATCCGACATGTATGTAACCTGATTAAGGTTTGGTAACTTTGAATTTAAGTAAGTCCCCTCAATTTTCTAGAACTGCATTCTGGTCCCTAAATAACATATGTGTTTAATTAGATGTCTAACCGACACGTTTCCTTTGATATTTCACCTGCTGCCAGCATGCTCACCATAAGGATTAATTATGCATAGACCAGATAAAAGAAAAAATGGACCTTGGTTTAAGTATTTCATATGGATTTGTATCGGCAAACCCAATGTAGCTCGCTCGGTTCAGTCTGGCGTCTAAGCCGGGTCAAGGGGGTTACAACTAAGGGATGTAGTCTAAGATCAAACTGCCTTTGTTTGTGGCCCAAGTCTTCTTTATATAGGCGGCAAAGCTAGGGTTTGGAAACCTTAAAGCACACAAAGTCTTTTAAAGAGGTTCTTGCTTTCCCACTTCATTCAATGAGCTCTGTATAAAGTGGAAATCCACATGGGCAAAAGTATGATTCTTCTCCAACTCTACTGCCTTGTCAGCTCTATGCAAGAGGGATGTCATCCTTCTACTCTAGCATTCCTCTAGCTCCATCAATTCTTGCACAAACACCATTAAAAAGCACTACATTTCCCATTAAAAGTACCAAAATATATAACAATTAAGCGCAGGCAATGTAACTCCCTAACTACATTCAAGCTCTATGCGAACTACTCCTTAATGCAACTATATGAGCCTAAACACATGCAAAAGCTAAGTGAAATGGTATACAAAATAGGTTATCTACACAGTCATCAACATGAAGTACCACGAGAAGAGCCTGGACTTCTACCACCTTTCCTACAAAGATTGAAGGCCCAAAATCAAGATCTTCAATTCAAGAAATTCCAATATATGCTCAAATATCTGCATATTGATGTCCTATTCATGGAGGTCATCGATCAAATAGCCATCTATTCGAAATTTCTCAAAGAAAATGTGACCAAGAAGAGAACAGTGGGAGAGGTTGAGACGATTGCTACAGCAGGAGAATGCATGGTAGTTCTGAGAAACTTGCCTCCAAAGATAAAGGATCCTGGCAGCTTTATCATTCCTTATTCCATAGGTCGTAACTGATGCGTGAACTATGGTATGCACAATTAGAGCAAGTATACCCGTCGCACAAGTAATACAGTGATAAGTAGAGTGTCGAACCCACAGGGATTGGAGTGACAAACTCAAAGCAATCGCACTTAACAGTTAATGAAATAATAATGTGTGGTGATAAAGGTTATAATCTAAATGCGAAAATAAAAAAGTAAAGATGAAGAAATGATCAAAAGATAAACATATGTTGTAGCAACGATTCAAATAATTATGGGTGTTGGGTTTATTGCTTAGGAACTATGTTAATTACCATTTAGATGCTATAATAGTTGGCAATACATGTCTATGTTAACCAATTAGATCTTCATCTATCCGATAGGGTTTTCTAACAACTCCTAAACTCTATCGATACCTAGAAGTAACAATAAGAAGCTATGGCAATACATGTCTGCGTGAACCCTAACAACTTACTGTTTATTCAAGTTCCCCTTATTAGTTGTTGAAATCCTAAACTTATGTCTAAGCCGGATTAGAACCTAAGTTAACAGCTTAAGTTCCATTGTTCACGTTTGTCTAACTTAACTTTCTCGATATTAAGTCATAGATCAATAATTAAAAGGCCTCTCTCGATAGCTCTTAAAATAATTATGCATGAAGAACAATGAACATGAGAGATAAAGGAAAAGGCTATAACCATGAAAAAGTAATTAAAACATAGAATCCGAAAATAATAAAACCCAACAAAAAAGTATTTAGCTCATGTCTGAGCAAATAACATCCATAATAAAAATAAATAAAAACATGGCGATCGATAAAATAAGAGAGAAAGAGAATCTAAGAGTCCTAATATTTCTTTTTTGTGCCCTCAAACTATTTCGCAGTGCTCCAAACTCCTAAAGCCTCTCTCGATAGCTTTTTGTTGCTCAGAGACTTCTCTTAGCCTTCAGCAATGGTGATTCTCAGATGAAGAAGACAAAGGGTTGTTCTTCCTTGAATAAAAGCTTCTATGCGTGTTTGTGCATTAAGTGCAGCCTCCTTTTAATTATTACCCTTGGTGTCTTTATATAGAGGTGGCTCTCCTAGGTTTTTAAAAACCCTAAAGTGCAAGTAATCTTTTAATGAGGATCTTGCTTTTCTACACCATTAGTTGCTCAATAAAAGAATATCTTGTCAGATGCTTTTAATAAAGTGTCATATGATCCAACAAAGAGGATCTTTGATTTCCACGTCATTAATAGCTTATAAAGGAGATGGGTCCACTCGTTAATTAATCATCAAAAAGATCAAATATTCATCTCCCAGTGTCATAGTGAATGTTGTAGCATCGAGTCCATCACGAGAGTATTTTGCTCCAATGTTGCAGCGCTCCTTTGCTTCTTCCAATCTATTGCTTCTTGCACAAGCACCGCTAAAATACACTATATTTCTCATTCAGAGCACTAATATATTTAAATCATTAAGGTCAAGCATAAACTCCAAATATATATGCAAACTACTCCTAAATGCAACAATATGCTTTTGAACACATACAATATGCTAAGTAAAAGGGTCTAAAATATAGGTTCTTTATGCACTCATCAGTAACTATGTTGGTCATGCATTGTGCGATCTTGGAGCTAGTGTGATTTGATGTCGAAGTCTGAGTTTATGAAACATGGAATGGGGAAAGCCAAAATCACTATGGTTTTCTGCAATTAGCCGACCGTTTCCAAGTCAGACCCGAAGGGAGAGTCGAAGATATCCTTGTAAAGGTTTATAGGTTTGTCTTCCTAGCTAATTTTATTATCCTTGATTGTGAGGCTAACAAAAATGCTCTCAACATTTTGGGAAGACCATTCCTTGTTACCGGGTATATTGTAAATGATTGTGAGAAGGGCAACTTCACTATGAGGGTGAATGATCAAAAGGTCACGTTGAATGTCTTCAACACCGTAAAATTTGTTGATAACCATGAAGAATGCCAAATTGTACACAATGAAGAATATCTTATCGAAGAGAGCTTTTAGGAGCTATGTTGTAGCAATTCGCTTTAGGCTAATGAACAATTTGAATTTGATGAGGCAATGGAAGAGGTACAAAAGTAATGTGGATGGGATGCTACGCAATCCAATGATGTCCTATCCAGGCCATGTATGTCTTTTGAACCCTTAGTTTTTTTTAGATTTACATCCCTCAAGCCTTCACTTTAGCACCCACCCACTATAGAGTTGAAACCTCTTCCCCCAAAACTCAAGTATACATATTTAGGGGATAATAAAACTTTAACTGTGAGTATCTCTGCTAGCCTTACTTCTGACCAGGAGAATAGCTTATTGCATGTATTAACTCAACATAGGAAAGCTACTGGTTGGACTATTGTTGACTTGAAGGCATAAGCCTTACTATTTGTATGCATAAGATTTTGCTTGCAGATTGCCACAATAATTCTATTGAGCCATAGTGGAGACTCAACCCAATCATAAGAAACATGGTCATGAAAGAGATCATCAATTGGCTCGATGCTGGAATCATTTATCCCATCTCAGACAGCTTTTAGTCAACCCTATTCAATGCGTGCCGAAGAAGGGAGACATGATTGTAATCAAGAACGATGCCGATAAACTTTGTCCCACAAGAACTGTCATAGTGTGGAAGATTTGCATTGACTATTGTAAGTTGAACAAAGCCACCAAGAAAGTCCATTTTCACTTGCCTTTCATCAACCAAATGCTAGAAAAATTAGCAGGGAAATCATTCTATTGTTTCCTTAATGGCTATTCTGGATGCAACCAGATTGTTGTAGCACCAGAGGACCAAGAGAAGACCACATTCACATGTCTTTATGGAATCTATACATTTTGAAGAATGCCTTTTGGTCTATCCAATGCTCCCACAATATTCCATCATTGGATGATGGCCATTTTCTCTAGCATAGTGGGTGAGTTCCTAGAAATCTTCATGGATGATTTCTTGGTCATTGGATATACTTTTGAGCAATGCCTCAACAATCTAGCCAAGGTGTTGAAGAAATGTGAAGAAACTAACCTAGTCCTCAATTGGGAGAAGTGTCACTTCATGGTTTCCAAGGGCATTATCTTGGGCCATCAAATTTCTAAGCAAGGCATTGAAGTGGATAAAGCCAAGGTAGAAGTCATCGAGAAGCTAGCCCCTCCTTCTAATGTCAAAGGCATTCAGAGCTTCCTTGGACATGCTAGATTCTATAGGAGATTCATCAAAGAATTATCCAAAATTGCAATGTTCTTATGTTCATTACTGGAGCAAAATTGAGCTTTTGACTTTGATGACAAATGTTGCGCGACATTTGAGGCTTTGAAGAAAGAACTTGTTTTAGCACCTGTAGTAGTACCCCTGATTGGACATTACCCTTCGAGTTGATGTGTGACGCTAATGACTATGCTATGGGAGTCATACCTGGCCAGCATCGAATTAAGGTCTTTCACGTTATATATTATGCTAGCCGAACATTAAATAAAGCTCAAATGAACTATACCACCACTGAAAAACAATTACTTGTTGTAATATTTACATGTGATAGGTTTAGAGCATACCTTATAGGAACTAAATTCATAGTGCACACCGATCATTCGGCCATCATATATTTAGTTACTAAAAAGGATGTTAAACCTAGACTTATTAGATGGATTTTATTATTGCAAGAATTTGATATTGAATTAGTGGATAGAAAGGATACTGAAATCAAGTAGCCGATCATCTTTCTAGGCTAGAAAACACAAGTGAGTTAGACAATGTCTAGACATCAAAGAATAATTCCCTGATGAGAAACTTTTGAATGTTATGGCATTACCATGGTGTGCTGATATTGTTAACTTTCTTATTTGTGGAATTTTTTCATGTGATTTGACTATCCAGGGAAGGAAGAAATTTCACTATGATGTACGTTACTAATATTGGGACGAGCCCTACCTCTTCGAGCAATATGCTGACCAAATGATTCGGCGATGTGTTCTCAAAGATGAGCAAGAGGACATCTTGTACCATTGTATTCAACTCTATGCAAAGGGAATTTTGTAAAAAGACTGTTACAAAGGTCCGACAGTCTGCTTCTATTGGACTACATTGTTCAAGGATGCTCAAGCATTCTATAAACCATGTGATAGATGCCAACGTATGTGGAAAATCTCTAGAATGATTGAATTACCCATGCAAATCATACTGGAGATTAAACTTTTTGATGTTTGGCGCAGAGATTTGATGAGACCTTTTCCCTCATCTTGTGGGCACGTGTATATATTGCTTATAGTTAACTACGTGTCTAAATAGGTTGATGTTTTTGCTACAGAAAGAATGATGCAAAAACTGTTATATGATTTTTGCATAAGAATATCTTCACCAGATTTAGAGTAACTCGAGCCATCATTAGCAATGAAGGCACCCACTTCGACAACAAGTTGATTGCTAAGGCATTGAGGAGATATAGAGTCCATCACAAGATAGCTACATCATACCATCCATAACCAATGGTCAAGCCAAGGTGTCCAACCATGAAATCAAGCAGATCTTGGAAAAAGTTGTCAACCCCAGCCAAAAAGTTTGGTCCTTGAAACTGGATGAAGCTTTATGGGCATATCATACCACTTTTAAAACACCATTGGGCATATCCCTATATAGGCTTGTCTATGGCAAGACGTGTCATTTACCAGTCGAGTTGGAGCATAAAGCTTTTGGGGCAATCAAGAAGATCAACTTGGACTATCAATTGGCTGGAGAAAGATGATTGTTGGAGCTAAACGAGCATAGACTGTACGCTTATAAAAGTGCTAGGATATATAAAGAAAAGACAAAGAAGTGGCATTATTAGAAGCTGATGCCACGACAATTTTTAGAAGGCTAACACATTCTATTATACAATTCAAGACTTTGACTTTTTCTTAGAAATTGAAGTCTCGTTTGTTTGGACCACTCAAAATAGTCAAAGTCTACCCACATGAAGCCATTGACATTAAAGATTTCAAGAATGGTCCTATCTTCAAGGTCAACGAACAGAGATTAAAGGCTTACCATGGTGCACCGATTCAACGTGACAAGATCTCTGTCACGCTCTGAGATGCTTGAGTATCTCCTCATTTCTCTTTTTCTTTTCAGCTTTCTTTTTATTTTTTTATTTTTTCTTTTGTTTTTTATTCTTACTTTTTTTATTTTGTTTGATTTAGCATTGTGTTTAGTTATTTCGTTTTCATATGGTTTGCTTTAGCATTGTTTTACTTGTTTTGTTTTTGGTATGTTTTGCTTGTGTTTATTTTTGAAGTCGTAAATAGGATTTCAAATAGCGCTCCGCAAACGCTATAGCGGCCGCTATATTGCGGTAACGCCGCCGACTGAAACTGCTGTTTTCGATATTAATGGTGTGAAACAGAATCACACCGATCATGGCAGATAGCGGTCGCAATCGCGGTAGTAACGGCTAATCGCGGTGGTAACGGCCCGTTATTCACCCAAAACTAAAAAAAGGAGAGGTTTTAAGAAGAGGACCTTCGAATTTTTTCGATTCCCGGAGCTCCGGCAGTCGCTTGGACAATCCCAACGGTGAAAACAAAGATGGCGAGGAGGGAAAGCACATACTCCGATCTTGTCCCGATTTGATGGTGAAAAAGCGAGATCGTCGAGGGGAAGTCGAGAAGTTCAAGACCACTTTTGAGGCTTTAGAGACATTTTTGAAAAATCTATTTCGATAGAATGAAAGAGGACGCTGAAGGGAGTCAATTGGTGCCTGGATCGATGATGGAAAGTAATCAGAGTGGCAGCGGCGACTGATTGAAGACGACGACGGTGGAAGAGTGAGTTATTTGCAGTGAAATAAAAGGGGAATGGAAATGGATGGAGAAGAAAGGCTTAAACATTTACTTTTATTGTTTAAAATATTATTAATATTATTATTAATTATTAAATTTAATGTTGCTTTGGAAATGAAAACAAATTGAAATAGAGAAAAACAAAGCATTTAATGTTTTAATATTATTTATTAATAATATTATTAATTATTTAATTTTTTATAATACATTTATTCTTTATTAATATTATTATAATGTATTTATTTTACTGCAAATAAACCACATTATTTAATTTTTTTTAAAACTTTGTTTAGCTTATTTACATGTTAGTATAATTATTTATTAATATTATTATTTTATTATACTAAAATTATTTTATTGTTTATTAATATGTTTATTAATATTTCAATAAAACTTAAATTATTTAATTTTTTAGTTTTAAATTTTTAATAAATTTAATTATTATTTTTTTAAGTTTATTCACGTGTTTAGTTATTTTATTGATGCACGTTATTTAATTTAATCATATTCATATAATTTTATTATCCAACCTTTAAACTAAAAAAATCACAAGACAATCTAAGAATTCTTTAAACAAAATTTCTCTTTCACTTTAAATTTATATTAATAAAAGTTTATAATTGTTAGAAAACACTTTAAAAATCATTAGAAGTTATCTATTATGTTTAAAATTATAATTAGTATGTTTTACAATAAATTATGCAAATTTTAAAAAAAATCACGACCGCGACACCCGCAGTGACCGCAATAGCCTCCGTTATATCTGAAAATCCGATAACCGCGATGCGACTGCGACCGAGATTTAAATCCCTGGTCATAAAGCATGGGAAAGAATCAACTCTTTGGGATTTGGACTAAAAACTGAATTTTGGTAGTAATGGTTCTTAAAATTTTTTTAGGGTTATTATGTGTGGTTCAAACAAAAAGGGAAATGGATCTTTTGAATTTGAATATTAAATAACCCATTTTCAAATCATTAAACCCTACCATACTTGTACCTTTTTAGGATTTCTCAATTCCCCGTGCCCTCACATGTCCCATCCCTCCACTTCCCTACACCCTCAATTAATGTTTTCCCTCCAAATTTCTTTAACTTTTCATCTTCCTTACTTTCAATATTCTTCACCAAAATTCCCTCGACAAAACCCTAAAAAGAGACTAATTTTTTTCTTTAAATCCATCCACTTTCGCTTCCTCTTCTTCTTCATACTTTAATTTTTCAAAGCCCTAACTCCTAAAAACCTTGTGCTTTCATCTTCATCCTTTTCTTCATCGAGAAACCCCAAGGTTGCCATGGTGCAAGCAAAGCATGTAACCAGAGCAACTCATAGGTATCCTCCAACTCAGCTGCAGCCATTCCCATGTCCTCAAAGCCAAGCTCGTTCGACTTCGCCCTCGACCTCCTCTCTATCATCTTCTTCACATTCGCCTACCCCTACACCACCAGTATCACCTAATGCCTCATGCCCTTTCCAAGACAAAGCTGCCAATGAATGCTTTGCAAAGTTCAAGGATAGAATTTTAATGGCAGAGCAAGGGTTTGAGTTCACACCCACAACTTAGGTTCATCGCCTAGCGCGATTGGGAGGAATTCACACAAAAACATGGTGAAATCAATATTCCTTGGGTGAAGGAATTTTAAACACATTTGGCTGACCCCAAGGCTAAGATTGTTTTGTGTGGGGATAAAACATTTCATTTACTAAGGAAGTGATCAATGAGTTCTTTGGGTTGGTGTCCACTCCTAACAAGTACATGTTCTTTGCCACTACAGCAACCGATGAGAACTAAGACCAAGTGATCCAAGATCTTTGTGTTCCTAAAACACAATGGGTGAGAAAAACTCTAAACTCTTGAGTGGTGAAGAGAGCCCAGTTGAAACCTGATGCCAAGCTTTGGATTCACTTCATGAACATGAGGCTGATGCCAACGGGCCACCATTCATTCATCTTTAGCAAATTGATTTTGTTGCTGCACTCTATGATAGTGGGTCGCCACATCAACATGGGGAAGTTGACATGCAATGCATTTGTTGCTAGGGAAACACCTAAAAATGCGAGCCTGCTTATTTTTCCAAGTCTAATAACTGCTCATTATTGTCGCTCGCAGGTGCATAAGATTATTGAAGATAAGAAGATAAAATAGAAGAAGGGCATTCTTCTAGCTCAAGTACCAAGGCTCTATGGCCTTATACTGATGTTGCAGCACCAGGCATAAGCAAAGCAACCATGACAAATCTGATCGCTGGGTACCTCCAGCCATTCTTCGTTTATGTCCACCAATGGGACATTGCGTTGAATTCTCTCTTCAAAGAGATGCTGCTTACATCCCCTACTATGTTTCCCCTTTTTCTTGAAGAACTCCTTGTTGTGGTCCCTCCAATAGATCCCCTACACCAAAAATAGTGAATGCTGATGAACAATAACCCCCTTAGCCACAAGAAGATAACGTTGCTCCACCCTCTACTCAGTCAGATGTTACTCCTCGGAGATGAGGAAAGAAGCGAGTTGGTCTAACTTTGAGTTCACCATCTGTAGGTGACACCCAATCTGATGCCACAACATCCTCTAAAGCTATCAAGGTTACCAAGGCCAAGGGAAAAGAACATATGTTCCCTAAAAGATCCACACAAGGCACCCTATTCACCTTTAGAGTGATAAGGATATCGTTGCTACAGTATTTGACCGCCCTGCTACTCCAATGTCTCCACAACATGCTCCCGATCCACTATCTATGACACCAAAGACTCGAACCAAGGTTATAGCTGGTCAGGTCAAGTCCAACCTTCCTTCTGAGGTTGAAGAAATACTTGAGGATATGCCAACCACTTTTAAATCAAAGGACTCCTCCAACTCAGCTCATCCTCAATCTCCACCAAATGCCTCGGCACCACTTGATGCACCAGCACAACCAGAGCCAATCGTTACAGAACCACCATCTGCTACCCCTCGCTCCATTTTGTGATTCAAGCGCACCGCGAGGAAGACATCATCTTCCCACCCTCAATAAACTCCTAGTAAGTTTTTATTTTTGCATTTTCATTTCATATAGATGCATTAAGGACAATGCTTCTCTCAAGTTTGAGGAAGTTCTTGTCCATAGTGTTTTTGATTAGGCTGAATTCTTAGAAATTTGGTTGAAGCTTTTGAGAATTGAACCTAAGGTTGATGATGTTGTAGTATACTTTGAACACGTTGCATGTTTTCAATACTTAAAGGCTTTAGAAAAATTCTAGGTTAGACTCTCAGATGTCATAGCATAACTAAAAAAGAAACGAAAATGAACTCCAATGCTCAATGTCAGTATAAAGGCTTAAATTAATGAACTCCCATAAAAATGATAAAAGAGAGAAAAAGACAAAAAAAACATAAAATAAATGTTGAAGGCATAACTGTTGAGAGACACTCTGATTTGCTTTGCTAGCTCAGTACACTAGGTGAGATGTGTTTACTCCATTTAACTTTCCCTAGTAAGAAAAGTAGCATTAGCATATGAGTGAATGAAAGTTGTTGAGATATTGATTTTGATATAACTTAAAATGAAAAATGTTTTTGGACTTCAAAATAATTTTCAAAAATATTTCAAAAGTCCATTAACTTTAAAAATATGTTTGAAAGGTTTTTAAAGGGCTTTTGACATGTTTAAATACTTTCAAAATAGCCCAAGTGTCAAAAATAGGCTTTGAGTACCGATACCCCTTCCTCGGTACAGATACCCAGACAGTCGTACCGGTACCCATTTTCTCCATACCAATTCACCCTTTAAATCCCCAAGGTTTCCAAAATTTCCAATAGCCATTTACCATGCCAGTACAGGCTTGGTCGTACCGATATGAGGGGCATGTACCGATACCCAAGTATCGAGTACCGGTACCCAGTGTTATTGTAACACCCTCAACCCCGTTTAGAAGAAAACCGAAATCAAAGATGTTAGAGCAAGAAATTTCACAAAACAAGATACCAACTTCTGAAACTTCAAGTATTACAAAAAAAGCTTAAAAAATTCTTTCATAGAAGTAGACTTACATTTACATAGACTGAAACAGTCCCATAATAGTCTTTATTTCATTTACATACATCCCTCTTAATCAAGCATATAAACATAAAAGTGTTTGACCAAATACATGCTTAATATACATGAGTATTTGGTTAGGCATAACTATTTACTAAATTAGATACTCAATGATTGATAAAAGAAAAGACATTACTTGCTATACAAGATTTTTACTATAATTCATTTACTAGATCATGACTTTCTTGATTTCCTTTATCATAGATTGTCAATATATAAAATATTTATAATGCGAGTTCACTAACTTGACATCTCCTAACATAAATTTCTTGATAGACAAGACATCAATTATTCGAACCAATTATGCACATGTACACATGAATATATTTCAATTGAGTATTTTTATATACCATCTATTTAAACATCCATATTTTAAACCATTAACTAAGCATGTATTTGTCTTCTTCCAAGGAATATTCAAGAAGTGCTTTTTACATATATCGCATGTTATACCAATTATTACAAGAGAACATATATCAACGTTCTGTTAAGCATACAGTCGATCAAACTCATAATAAATAAGCATTTAGGCCCATATCAAAGTTACTTACATACCATTTAGCCAATATATACATACTTCTTTGATTTTCTCTTGTTAGTTAATCAAGAGATCACCCAACAAATAATTACTTAAACATTTAGAAGAATAGGTAAGTTAATTACAAATTTCACGGGGTATGACTTAATACTACAACAACTTATTTGATAAACATTTTTATAAACACTATGCCACCAACTATGGAGTTCCAAAGGTATAAAAAGAAAATCTAGGTTCTACTAGGGACTTTAGACAAGGACTTGCAACTCTTGATCACGATTGTAATGCAGAAGCTTTAACCAACCTGCAAATGCATGAATAATGAATGCATTACACTTAAATAGCCTAAGTGAGGTAGTGAGTCATGAAACATAACAATCAAAGATATCAACATATATAGGAAATATGATAGTTTCCAAGTTTATTAGTATTACAAAAATATTCAAGTTTTAACTTTAATTGGATTAAGGCTTGTCTTATGAAGCTTTATCAGGATTCGTATTCTTCCAATTTTTAACCGTAAATCTTTCGAAGAATTTAACTAAATTCTTCCAGACTTCTTTTCAAACTTATCAGAGTTCATAACTTACAAAATTGGAGTCTTACCAAGACTTAACATAGTTCTTATTGGACTTTCAAAGGTCATATAGAAGCTTATTTGAGTTCACATCTTTTAGAATATTTGCCTTGGATCAATTTGGACATGTGTAGCATTGGTTCAAGTTTGACTTTATTGGTCCAAGTTACACATAGCTCAAAGCACATAGCAATGGCTAGTGTTAGAATATAACAATCCTAACTTCTCATTTATCCAACCAAACTGTCGCCAATCTCCTTACATATCCCTCGTTACCTCCTATTGTCGCCTATATATCATATATAATGGGTCGTCACCTGAGCCGTAGCTCATGGACCGTAGTCCCAGAGTATACCATGTATTATTCCAATGTGTCCAAGGGCTTCCATTGAATAGGAAACTTAAATATTTTATACTTTGAAATTAGGAGAGGTATCTTATGACACAAGTAATCTTACTTGTTTCTTTTCTTAGTATCTTATAACATGAGATGAGGTTTTAGCTCCTTAGGGGTTTAGAATTCACGAACTTATAACATTAGAATCGAATTCTTTTAATTAGAATCTTATGGCTTTGTAAGTCAGAAGTTAACTTCAAAGTTGATAACAAAGTATACATAAACTTCCATTACAATACATAGCATAGCAAGGCACCAAATACATGTGTAATGCAAACATAACCATAAGGTTTATCAAAGATGCCATGCTATGAATGTCTTCACACATTATGCTCTATGTGAGCCATATGCATATGCCCATGTATTAATCAAAACATAACATAGAAACAAAGATCGGAATGACGTTGTGTCACCCGAGACAATTGCAACCATACTCTCATCATATTTCAATGTTATGGAATACCAGAATCCACAATTACTCCTAGATTCCAACTAACTCTTTCCTTCTACTCTCCCATACCATGACATGTACCTCGAACAGTTTAACAAGTCATTAAGATCCATTCAATTTATTTACCAACAATCCAATTTTTCAGGTGTACTTATATATATATAAACTTACAAATCAGTTCAACATATGTGTACACACATGTGTATGTTCAAACAATCCTTAAAACATGTATATACATCTATATACATTCATATATATGTAATATCTCAATTTTTGGTTAGAGACCAAAATGTAAATTTAGAAAGTTTTGTGGCTAAAGTATAAACTTTGGAAACGTTTAGGGATCAAAGTGTAATTTTCAAAATTTATGTATTTCAACCCCATAAATGAATAGTTTTCCCCCAATAATGACGTTTCCATGTTACCTAGATTTTTGTACAGAGTTGTATTAATGGTTATAAAGCGATAAAGTTCGGAAAAATATTCGGATAATCGGATCGAGCTAAAATTTTAGAGATAGTTCTATGGACCTTAGAAGATTCATAAAATGTCACTTTATGGATAATTGGATGTTAAAAAGATCTAAAAAATTTAAATCGATTGAAATGACATGGAATGGCAATTTTGTGAGTAAGTTGATCAGTAAAGGGCATTTTGGTCATTTTGCCCAAAAGGGGCATAGAGGGAATTTAGATTTATTTTATGGATAAATAATGGCTGATTATAATCCAACTAAGTCTAGTTCGAATGTTACAAAATGGTAAATTAGAAATAAAATCTAGTTGGAGGGTATTTTTGGAAAATGGAATTTATTGAATTAAAATTTCATTTTTAATGATAAAAGTGTCTTAAATATATGAATTGTGAAGGAATTATCAGCAAAAATACTCTCCGAAACGTTGGTGAAGAGAAAAAGAAGAGAAAAATTTTACAAGCTCGATTTAAGCCCCGAATCTCAGTTTTCAGGTAATCTTTCGAACTACAAAGTTGTTCTACTCTTCGAGCTCTATCTTTTAATGTAAATAATTCATAGAATACTTTCTTGGTTGATGTGATTTGATATGAGGAAGAAATTAGGGTTTATGAACAAATTGAGGTTTTTATGATTTTATGAATCCATGGTTGATTTTAAGTTAAAATCATGCTTGTATGATGTTAGAATCATGTTATTGAGTTGGGATTTAAAACCTACATATTTTGGTTTGTATAGAGAATATTAGGGTTTATTGATTCAAGTCTAACTTAGGGTTTGTGATGTTGGATTAATGATCTAGTAAACTTGATTTGTTGTTTGGAAGCAAAACCCTAAGTTAAATACATAGGGGCCATTTCGGCAAGCTTCAAAATTAAGGGATCAGATCTAATTTTTATGAATTTGATGTGTATTTATATAATTAATGATGTTAGAGACATGAAAATGAAGTTAGAATGTTAAACCGACGATTAATCACATTAGTGACCATTTTGACAAATTGTCAAACTTGAATGGTCTATTCGGAAAAGAGGATCAATAGGAGTAAATCTGATTTTTAGTTAAAATGATGGAATTAGGGTAGTAATGTTGATTGGAGGGCTAATTTGCAAAGTTAAGAACTCGAATCTTTATATTTGAAATTTGGTGACCATCTCGACAAATCAAGAGAAATTAGAGAAGTAAAGGTTTGAGCCTATTTTGATGAAGGATGTAAAGAGAACATATGAATACAAGCATTATTCTGGTTATTTGAAGTAAAGTGATGGGACTAAATTTACAAGTAGAGAAATAGGGGGAAGTTGGTGTAAATTAGAAGTTATTTATGGAAAGTTATGTTGGAATTTGAATTATGGAAGTAAGTTTAAAAATTCGCCATAAATTCTACAAAAATGGTTAGATGATGACTTTTATATCCTTGTAAAGATTTGTTAGTCTAGTTTCATTTCCAACAAACGGAAACTGATTTCGAGTTCCAAGTTAAAAGATATGAATTTTTATTCGAATGAAGGTCAGAAAAATTATAGAGCAGTTTTCTGCGTGGACAGTCTGTAACATGAATTTAGTGATTTTTCATAATTCTTGTAGATTTTATTAATTTATGTGGCTTATACCGTTAGAACCGTTATCAAATCTAGTTTCTCCAGTATAAAGGAAGTTAAGATCCCGCATGTATTCTGCCCTGTATAAGTAAATCTTTGAAAGTAGCGCAAGTGGTCAGAAAATGGAATTTGAAACATTTTTTTATTTAAATGTTAGTCAGCAAGCTCGGAAGAATTAATAGAAGTTCAAATTGGTCACTAAGGACCATAATGAGTTTTTGAACAGTACAAGGAAGAAATAAAAATATTTGGAAATTTTATATTCGAATGATTATATTAGACAACATGTTTAAGGTAATGTTAGATTTGAATCTAACAAATATTTTATTGTATTCATGTGATTAATGAAGTCAAGTCTGAATCAAAGAAGGTTCGAAGTTCTATGAAAGAAAGATCGAACTAGGACTTAGTGAGGCATTTTGTTAAGTGGCCAAGGTGAGTGCAATTGCATACATGTCATAATACATTGATATTTTATACAATATTGGGATGGCTTGCGATGAGCCTACCTGAATGTTTATTGTCATTATATTTATATCATTGAGCATATGATTAACATAATATAAATGTCAAGATTTGGAATATAAAATGCATTGATCATTTGATTACTTACATAGGTAAGTTTGAAATGTTATTTCGGGTATAAACTACCCAATGTTGACATATATATATATATATTGATATACATTGCCATGGAAGAAATATTTGATGATATAAAGCCCAAGTATGATATAGAGATTCAAAGGTATAGTTGGCTAGCCATAGAGTCATAAACATCTGTATAAATATTCTAAGCACTACGATGCGATATTCATATATACTCAAGGAAGGTTGGGTATATGTATACTCAAGGAAGGTTGGGTATACAGAAGTACTTCGGTACATATTAAAGCACTTCGGTGCAAAATTCATATATACACAAGGAAGGTTGGGTACATGTATACTAAAGGAAGGTTGGATATACGGGGATGACTCGTGTACTTAGATTCTCTTATTTCAATACTTTGGGCTAAATAAATTGAAAAACAAGATGGTAAGCTTGAGAGCTTGTTGATACAAATGGCAATGGTATTGGTAAGAATTAAACTTACTACTTTGACATATGTTAGTACATGTGATGTTACTTATGTTAACATGCATGAAAATGGTAAGTTAGTTAAGCTTGAAAGCTTAACATTAATGGTAAGTATTGATATGGTGTTAAAGGAATTGAACAAGCATATTCATTAGCTTGTATAATGGTGTATATATATATATATACTCATGCATTGATGCATAGATGTCATATTATGACAAATGAACAAGCATGGAAGTCTTATGACATTAGCATGTAGTAAATCATTACTAATGCAATGTGAAAGTTGATGCATTGACATATATATCATGTTATATAACCTGCAATCGAGACTCACTTGCCATTTTGCAGGAACTGTATTGCACTGTTATATGACAGAGGAATGACTTTGATAAGTCAGTTTTATACGATTCTATATTTTTATATAATATACACAATAATTTGTTTATTTATGTTATTTCTATACATTGAAATGCTTTACTTTAATTTATAGTTGCCTCACTAAGTGAATACTTAGCGTGTTTTGTTTCACACGTAGGTTATTGGAAACTTACCGGAAGAGGAGTCAAGCATGTTGATCAGGTTGCAATCTGCCAAACATCAGTTAGACATTCTAATTTATGATATTCTCTAGTGGGCATATATCAATTTATTCGTTAGTTGTTTTAAAGGTATAAGATTGATTGATTAATAGTCAGATAAATATGAATTATTCGTATGGTTAAGGAATTTTTGGTGATGATATTTAATCGGGTAAAATTTTATTTACCGTTTATCGTGTAATGATTTTAAATTTAAGAAAGGGCCTAGGCAGTGTACCTAGTTTTCTCCTTGAGTTACATACTTATTTTAATAACTGACTAACATATTTTATAAACAAATTCAGGGTCAAAACTAGCAATATGAAAATAGGCTATAAATACTTCGAAAGTTGAGAAAGGGTTAATTTATAAACTAGTTTTATGTCAGATGAAAAAATATATATTACAAGTTTAGAACTCTGTTAAATAATATTGTGACATCCTTAATGTGTATTCGTACTACGGAAATATGTTAAGGGTGTTACATATATTTCAAACAGCTCTTATCATAACTATGTATATTCAAAACAGTCCCTAACTTCTAAAACAATCCTTATACACTTAACAAAATAGTCCTTCGTCTTTACATACTTCAAAAGAGTCCAATTTGACATGTACACATAATTTCATACCAAAACAGTCCATAGATTATCATGTTTACACAAATCAATCCAACTTAAACATGCATACATAATTTCATACTAAAACAGTCCTTAGAATATCATGTTTACACAAATCAATCCAAATTAAACATGTATACATAATTTCATACCAAAACAGTCCATGGATTTTCTTGTTTACACAAATCAATCCAACTTAAACATGTATACATAATTTCATACAAAAACAGTCCATAGAATCTCATGTTTACACAAATCAATCCAACTTAAACATGTATACATAATTTCATACCAAAACAGTCCATAGAATCTCTTGTTTACACAAATCGATCCAACTTAAACATGTATACATAATTTCATACCAAAACAGTCCATAGAATCTCAAGTTTACACAAATCGATCTAGCTTAAACATGTATGCATAATCAGTATGTATTCTGCCCTATATAAGTAAATCTTTGAAGGTAGCGCAAGTTGTCAGAAAATTGAATTTGAAACATTTTTTATTTAAATGTTAGTCAGCGAGCTCGGAAGAATTAATGGAAGTTCAAATTGGTCACTAAGGACCATAATGAGTTTTTGAACAGTACAAGGAAGAAAGAAAAATATTTGGAAATTTTATATTCGGATGATTATTAGACAGCATATTTAAGGTATTGTTAGATTTGAATCTAACAAATATTTTATTGTATTCATGTGATTAATGAAGTTAAGTCCGAATCAAAGAAGGTTCGAAGTTCTATGAAAGAAAGGATCGAACTAGGACTTAGTGAGGCATTGTGTTAAGTGGCCAAGGTGAGTGCAATTGCATACATATCATAATACATTGATATTTATACATTATTGGGATGGCTTGCGATGAGCCTACCTAAATGTTTATTGTCATTATATTTATGTCATTGAGCATATGATTGACATAATATAAATGTCAAGATTTGGAATATAAAATGCATTGATCATGTGATTACTTACATAGGTACGTTTGAAATGTTATTTCGGGTATAAACTGCCCAATGTTGATATATATATATATATATATATATATATATATATATATTGATATACATTGCCATTGATGAAATATTTGATGATATAAAGCCCAAGTATGGTATAGAGATTCAAAGGTATAGTTGGCTAGCCATAGAGTCATAAATAGTTATATAAATATTCTAATAACTACGGTGCAATATTCATATATACTCAAGAAAGGTTGGGTATATGTATTCTCAAGGAAGGTTGGGTATACAGAAGTACTTTGGTACATATTAAAGCACTTCGGTGCAAAATTCATATATACTCAAGGAAGGTTGGGTATATGTATATTCAAGAAAGGTTGGGTATACGGGGATGACTCGTGTACTTAGATTCTCTTATTTCAATACTTTGGGGTAAACAAATTGAAAAACAAGATGGTAAGCTTGAGAGCTTGTTGATACAAATGGCAACGGTATTGGTAAGAATTAAACTTACTACTTTGATATATGTTAGTACATGTGATGTTACTTATGTTAACATGCATGAAAATGGTAAGTAAGTTAAGTTTGAAAGCTTAACATTAATGGTAAGTATTGATATGGTGTTAAAGGAATTGAACAAGCATATTCATTAGCTTGTATCATGGTATATATATATACTCATGCATTGATGCATAGATGACATATTATGACAAATGAACAAGCATGAAAGTCTTATGACATTAGCATGTAGTAAATCATTACTAATGCAATGTGAAAGTTGATACATTGACATATATATCATGTTATATAAACTACAATCGGGACTCGCTTGCCATTTTGCAGGAACTGTATTGCACTATTATATGACAGAGGAATGACTTTGAAAAGTTAGTTTTATACGAATCTATATTTTTATATAATAAACACAATAATTTTTTTATTTATGTTATTTATATACATTGAAATGCTTTACTTTAATTTATAGTTGCCTCACTAAGTGAATACTTAGCGTGTGTTGTTTCACACATAGGTTATTGGAAACTTACCAGAAGAGGAGTCAAGCGTGTTGATCAAGTTGCAATCTGCCAAACATCAGAAAGACATTCTAATTTATGATATTCTCTAGTGGGCATGTATCAATTTATTCGTTAGTTGTTTTAATGGTATATGTTTGATTAATAGTCAGATAAATATGAATTATTCATATGGTTAAGGAATTTTCGGTGATGATATTTAATCGGGTAAAATTTTATTTATCGTTTATCGTGTAACAATTTTAAATTTAAGAAAGGGCCTAGGCAGTGTACCTAGTTTTCACCCTAAGTTACATACTTATTTTAATAACTGACTAACATATTTTATAAACCAATTTAGGGTCAAAACTAGCATTATGCAAATAGGCTATGAATACTTCAAAAGTCGAGAAAGGGTTATTTTATAAACTAGTTTGATGCCAAATGAAAAAAATACTACAAGTTTAGAACTCTGTTTAATAATATTGTGACATCCTTAATGTGTATTCGTACTACGAGTATATGTTAAGGGTGTTACATATATGTCAAACAGCTCTTATCATAACTATGTATATTCAAAAAAGTCCCTAACTTCTAAAACAATCCTTATACACTTAACAAAATAGTCCTTCGTCTTTACATACTTCAAAAGAGTCCAATTTGACATGTACACATTATTTCATACCAAAACAATCCATAGATTCTCATGTTTACACAAATCAATCCAACTTAAACATGTATACATAATTTCATATGAAAACAGTCCTTAGAATATCTTGTTTACACAAATCGATCCAACTTAAACATGTATACATAATTTCATACGAAAACAGTCCATAGATTTTCTTGTTTACACAAATCGATCCAACTTAAACATGTATACATAATTTCATACCAAAACAGTCCATAGAATCTCTTGTTTACACAAATCGATCCAACTTAAACATGTATACATAATTTCATACCAAAACAGTCCATAGAACCTCTTGTTTACACAAATCGATCCAACTTAAACATGTATACATAATTTCATGCCAAAACAGTCCATAGAATGTCATGTTTACACAAATCAATCCAACTTAAACATGTATACATAATTTCATACAAAAATAGTCCATAGAATCTCTTGTTTACACAAATCGATCCAACTTAAACATGTATACATAATTTCATACCAAAACAGTCCATAGATTTTCTTGTTTACACAAATCAATCCAACTTAAACATGTATACATAATTTCATACTAAAACAGTCCATAGAATCTCATGTTTACACAAATCAGTCCCAAATTGACATGTAAACATATTTTTCACAACAGAACAGTCCATGCATTCTTAGGTTTGCACAAATCAGTCCCAAATTGACATGCAAACATATTTTTCACAACAGAACAGTCCATGCATTCTTAAGTTTACTCAAATCAGTCCCAAATTGACATGTAAACATATTTTTCACAACAAAACAGTCCATGCATTCTTAAGTTTACACAAATCAATCCCAAATTGACATGCAAACATATTTTTCACAACAAAACAGCCCATGCATTCTTAAGTTTACAGAAATCAGTCCCAAATTGACATGTAAACATATTTTTAACAACAGAATAGTCCATGCATTCTTAAGTTTACACAAATCAGTCCCAAATTGACATGTAAACATATTTTTCACAAAAGAATAGTCCATGCATTCTTATCTAAACAATTTCATAGCATGCTTGAAGAGATTGCACAAGATTCATAAATCCATTTCTAGTTTAAGAGAAGTCTTACCCCTTCCTAAGATATAGAATCAAAAGCTCAAGAATTTGATGACAAGCTTAATCCTTTAAGTTCCCATGGACAAAACCTCTTTCTCTCCCTATTTTCTTAGAGGATTCGGCCATCCAAGAAGAAGATGATATAGATATCTCCCTAGAAAACTGAAATCCTCAATACAAATGCCCTCATCCACCAAGCAACATGTGTCAAGATCCTTAATTATTTCTTGATTAGCATGCAAATCTAGATCTTTCATTTCTACTCAGTTTAGTCCTTTGTAATTGATTACCAAAGTTTTTCTTTTATTTCAATTCAGACCTTAAAATTACTTTATCAATCTATTAAGAACAATAAACTAAAATTGGCCTATGATCAGATTACTACTTATTTCTAATCCAATGTTTAGGGTATTACAGTTATAAATGCCCAACTGCTATTTCTTCTTTGAGACAGATACTGATACCGAAGTTCACATATTAATATTGAGATGCCTAGAAGTGCATTTATTGCTAGAAATAAAGTCCTCAATGGCTCTAATCAACCCCCAACGACTAGAAAAGGTCATGAAGCCATCAGAGGGTTTAAAAGACCTCTTCAACTAGTCATGGAACTACAAGAAACTCAATCCCAACATTCTTTGTATAGAGAAATTGTTTTAGTTCTTAATTGTCAAATTCCTTGTAGAAAACACTAGTGAGCCAAATTGTGACACTTACTCAAGTGTTAGGATTTTGGGTGAGAACTAAATTGTGCAAACACTTTGCCTTGTGAGGTTTTTCATTGTTTTCTAATTTGTATTCTCTTAGTGAGAAGTGTCTCAAAGCTTTGAGGGTTTGTAAAGGTTATCTCCTTGAGCCTCAAAAAAGGAAAGATAAATTAGTGAATTTGTGGAAAATCCTTAGTTGGGAAGCTAAGGTAGTGGAGGTAGACTTAGTTGAGAAGTCAAACCACTATAAATCCTTGTGAAAATTTTTAAATTCTTATTGCTTCCACCAATTTCACTCAAAATCCAATTCACCCCTCTTAGCGTATTTTGTTGATCGATTTGAGCCTAACAAAAACCTTCACGGGATGACTTTACTCGATGAGTTTAGGGATGGGGTGTTTGCTCCACTTTATTTTCAGGTCTAGAGGGGTAGTTGTGATAAGCTGAAGCCCCAATGAAATAGCTCAATAAATAAAAAATTAAGGGAGTAAGAAAAGAGCCAAAAAGTATAAAATGCTAGGGCAGACTAGAGAGCATACTTAGAAAGTTTCTAAAGTCGTTAATTATTGATTGGATGCAACAATGCACACACATTCACATGAAGTAGGACTGATCTTGGGAACAAAACTTTTGAGCTTTGATATATTGCACTTATGTATCTAATATTCTGAGGATTGAGATAATGCTACAACATGCCTGGATTGTTGATGCCATAGCATCTTTTTAGTTTGCATACCATTGCTTGAGGACAAGCAATATGTTAAGTTTGGGGGTATGATAACTTCGTAGAAAACCTATATGTTATGCCCTTTTTACTTGAAATATTGCATGTATTTAAGCTCATATAGCCGCATTTAGGATCATTCTACATACACTTAGGGAGTTTATTCTTGAGCTTAATGAAGATATATATATATATTGATGCTTTTAATGAGAAAGGTAGTGTGTTTTGGTAGTGTTTGCATGAGAATCAAGAATTGAAGGAAGCAGCAGCGTACTGGAGCATGGTCGCAGCATCCTCTTGTGATGAACTACAAATGCCACAACATTGTTGGGAAGTTAGAGACGCGACCTTTATCCTTTGACATCATTAAACGTGTGGTCCCCATCTCCTTTATGAGTCATTACATGCATGGAAAGAAAAAATCCTCTTAATAGATCACTTGCCATAATAAGGCATAAAACCCTAGGAGAGTCGTCCTGTATAAAGACAAGGAAGGCAACAATTAACGCAAGTTGTATTGAAGGAAACAAGCTCTTTGTCTTCAACATCGAAGAACCACCATTGTCGAAGGTCAAGAGGAGTTTCTAAGCAACGAGAACTATCAAGAGAGGATTGAGGAGTTTGGAGATGCTTTAACAAAACTCACGAGCATGAAAGAGGATTCTTAGGATGCTTTATTTGACTACCATGAATTTATACTTTATTTGGATGGATGATTATTGCTCAAACATGAGTTAAATACTCTTTGGTTGGGTTTATTGTTTAAATACTTTGTTTAATTATTATTTAATGCTATAGCGTTCTTTTGCTTATGTATTTTGTTCATTGATGTTAATGCTCAGCCTTTGTAAGAGCTGGCAAGAGCAGACGTAGGCTATGATTTATGGCTTAATATCGAAAGAGTTAAGTTAGACGTGTGAACAGTGGAGCTTAAGCTGTTAACTTGAGATCTTAAGGTTTCAACAAATAAGGGGACCCAAAATAGATAATAGTTTGTTAGGGTTAATGTAGACATGTATCGTCATAGCATTATGTTATCAGCTTCTAGCTAGACATAGTTTAGGAGTTTCTACGAAAACCCTATCGAGTAGATAAGTATAGTTCCCTTGCTACAGCATCCGAGTAATAGTTGAGCATTGTACTTAGCAATAGATCCAGCTATCCATTCTTATTAGAAACCTTTGTGAGTTAGCATCAGTTTGTTCTTCTTCAACATTTGCTTCAATTTACTTTTTGCTACATCATTCGTTTATTGTTCTTACCATCACATCCTTATTTCATTATTATCTATATTCTTGCGTGTGATTACTTTGAGTTTATCACTTCAATCCCTGTGGATACACACTCGATACTCATCATTATATTACTTGTACGATGAGTATACTTGCTCTAGTTGTGCATACTATATTTCACGCATCATGTATGCACAACAATTTTAAGATCTTCAACCCACAAGGAAATAGGTAGCCTAGAGATACTAAGAATACTTTGCACCATATCCATTAAAGTTTGGTTTCTTCTTTCCACAACACCATTTTGATCAGGCGAGTCTAGCATGGTGTATTGGCCAACTATACCGTAGTCCTGAAGAAAATTCACAAATGGACTAGGTGCTTGTCCATCCTTAGTGTATCTACCATAATACTCACCATATATATCGGTTCTCACAATCTTTATTTGCTTACCCCATTGTTTCTCTACTTTAGCCTTGAAAACCTTAAAGGCTTCTAATGCTTCTAATAAGTGTTCAAAAGTACTATTTTTCTTACCCTTTTTACTCATATTATTGTTAGACTTAAGCTCATATTAGTTGCATAATTAGTCATTCATGCATTAATTCATGTTTCTTTCCACCGTTGAGCTTGGTTACATAACTTGGTGATTTTTGTGGAAAAAGATGCTTCTTTGGTGTGTTTTTGTGTGTGTGCAGAATCACTTGCCTAAACAAGGCTAGAACCAGTTGCCAGGGCAATGCATGAAGGAGATGCCGAGCTAGTTGCCAGGGCAATGCATGAAGGAGACGCCGAGCCAGTTGCCAGGGCAATTGTCGACAAAGAATAAGGTGATATGGTAGTCGAAATTGATGACTAGACAAGCCCAAGATGACGTGGAGCAAAGGCCAATCCCAAAGGATTTTATTTCCATGAAGAGATTAAAGAAGAATTAAATTCCAAGAAGATAGGAGAAGTTCTAGTAAGAATATAATTATAATAAAGAATTATATTCTTTAAAGATAATTTAATTCCAACTTAACTTCCTCATCAAAGAAGGACTTTGATCTAGCCCTATAAATAAGAGGCCATATCGTCAACTTCCAGGGAGAGCAAGAAGAGGGAAAATTTTGACAACCCCATAGGGCAAGAAGAGAGAAATTTCGACAAGAGAGCAAGGGGGAGAGAGTTTGATTTCTTCTTCTTCTTCTTTGCTTCCATTAGATTCATGGTTTGGGGATTATTCTTTGTATATCTTTTGAACCCAACCATGAACTAACTTGATTGGTTGGGGTTATTATGTTTTGTTGTTGTGAGAAACAATTGGATTTTGTTTAGGTAATAAGAGTTTGCACTTTTCTATTCAAGGTTTACTCATTCTTGGCTTTTATTCTTGTTTGCGAGTGAATTGGGAGAGGATCTCGTAACTTCGTCTATTTATCTAATATCGGGAGAGTTAGACTCAAGAAACGAATAAGTATGGTCTTTATTCAATCTATTGATGGTGAAGATTAATCTGGCTTAGGAATAAGTTAAGGATTTCAACGGCTAAGAGGAGCGCAAGATTGGTTGTTGTTCACCCTTGATTCACGCAGTGATGTATTATCAAGGCATGCACAAGTAGCTAGAGTTTCGACTTAGGGATAAGAAGAAACCATTGAAGAACGCTCTGCCGAACCTTGAAGTTGCTGCCCAGAAGCCCAAGTAGTAGCCCAGCTAGTCGCCCAGGCAACCATCGATTAGTTGCCAAGGCAACCCCGCTGTGCAAGTTGCCACGGCAACTGAGTTGCCCTTGCACTCTTTTACCAAGACGATCCAATCGGCTATCACACCTCAACTCATGATAACCTGACCTATTCTCTCTTTTGATTTCATCTATTGTTTTAGTTTATTGCTATTATTTTACTCGTTAATTAGAAATCCTATTATCAATTGTGTTTTTACTTTTCACAGTGCAGTAACTTAAGCAAAGTGGCCCAAACCAATCCCTGTGGAGACAATACTCGATACTTATATCACTTTATTACTTGCGACGTGTATACTTGCACAATTGCGTAGCACTTATTACACGCAACAAGTTTTTGGTGCCATTGTCGGGGATTGGCAATTGGTGTTAGTTGTTTTTGTTATTGCATTTTTTTCTTAGTTTTACTAACTTTTCTTTTTGTTTGGTTTATCAAAAAAAATTTAGGTGCGCTACAAGTTAAGGGACATCAACATGTCGAGAAATAAAAGCCAATCTATTCGAGAGATGATGTTGGAAGATATGAATCAATCCAATCAAGAGTTTCCTGTACCCTTTGATGATTACCTATACCAACCGAGAAAAGCCCAAAGAACTTATACCGTGGAAAAATCTTATGCTATGTGTGGAGAACATCATGTGTTTGAAAATTGCCCTCACATTTTCTGTGCATATAATTACATGGAGGACCATAGAGGGAACCAGCAGCAAAATTCTTCATGGTATGTCAAAAAGCTCAAAAAAAAATTTACCATAACAATTTTGCCGCAGCAACAGATATGTCATGGCAATGTAGTCCTTTTCAAGAGCATTCCAATTCCTTGGAGGAAACATTGCTAGCTTCCTTGGCTAGACTTGACGGATCAATTGAAGAGATTCGAGAGCTATCAAAGTCCATGGATACGAGGATAGCTCAGTGGGATGCAACCTTAGGGGATTCAGAAGATCAATTGGGGAGATCCACATATGCCATGGATAACATGCACCAACAATTCATTCCTAGGGATACTGACGTCCCAAGGCAAGAGGATAAGGAGCAATGCAAAGAAAGCTCTCTGATGTGTGGGGAACAACTAGAACCTCAAAGTCAAAAGGATGCCAATGAAAGAGACTGCCCAACACATGATGAGCCTGAACAACAAATTGCCTCGGCAATGGTTGAGGAGCCTGAACAGAGCAATGCCGCGACAACACTCAGTGAAGCTGAGAACAACAATACTATAGCAAATTCTGAGGAACCTGATGCCCATAAGGTTACAACATTGATGTTGAAGCAGGAATCTGTAGATTGCTCTCATCTACAATTGCCACGACAATTACACAACCACATGCAAGATCAACGAGATGATAATACTTTGCCAATGGAATATGAGCAGGTAATGGTTAAACCTTTCGAATTCTTTAAAAACTCACCTCGTCCATTGCAGGTATGTCTTGAGGAACTGAGGTTGGTAGATTTGAAGCCATCGAAATCTCTACTGATGGAGATAGTTGAGAGGCCAAAAGAAAACGGTGTTTGGATTCGTAAAGCTTTTCAGAAAATTGGTTCTTCCCTTGACTTACAGCAAATTTTGGCAACTGATTGCCACAGAAATTGGCTTGAGCAACAATTGCCACGACAACAAAGGCTACATCCAACCATGATAGAAGTCGACAATAATGAGGTAATTGAATGGTTGAGAATGGATATAATTTTTCCTATTAATATATTTGTGCCTTTAGGAATAGTAGCAAGGTGGAGAGTATACATGGACTACAAGCGAACAAAGAAGAAAGACACCTCCACCATGGTAACACAAAAGAGAGTAGTGGCAAGCACATTGGCCAAACTCTTTTTGGGCAATATTGTCACCCGATGGAGGGTTCGGATGGACTATAAGAAGTATCGAAAACGACCATCCTCAAGTTTTCTCATATATGCACTAACATTAGAAGATGCATGATGGCACTCTTTTCAGACATGGTCGAAGACTTCCTTGAGATCTTCATGGATGATTTTTCCGTTTTTGGTAGTGACTTCAATAGTTGCCTCGACAATTTAGAGAATGTGTTGGCAAGATGTGAAGAAACTGATTTAGTCCTTAATTGGGAGAAGTGTCATCTTATGGTAGATGAAGGAATAGTGCTCGGCCACAAGATTTCATCCAAGAGAATTAAAGTAGACAAAGCTAAGGTGGACGTGATCGAGATACTACCATCACCAAGATAAAGTCTTCAATTTTGATGATTCTTGCGCCCAAGCATTTGAAACCCTAAAGGAAAAGCTTGCCTCGGTAACCCTCAATGCCGCAGTAACCCTTGATGGCTCGACAACCATGGATGTGCATGCCTCGGCAACCATGGATGCGCACGCCTCGGCAACCTTATTACACGCAATGTGCTTCACTTTTATGATGAAGCATGTAGAGATACATGTATCGTGAGTAATCGTCTATAAAAGTGATGAAGTATTTCGACCTTGCACATCCATATATGGGTAATAGATATCAGAATAGATGATTTACAATATGGTCGAACTCCTCTTGGCACCTTTTCTTGACTTGTTAGTCTGTTTTCCCCTAATGTAGTATACAAAAGTATCAAAATTAGTAAAATCTAAGGTATTGAGTACCCTCATCATATACTAATCTCTCAATCCTTTCAATGTAGATGTGTCAAAATCTCCAATGCCATAAAGTAGAGGAATCTTCATTTATAACACAATGCTTAGTACCAGTTTGAATGTGCATAACATTATGAGTGACATTATTTTGTAAATCAATAGAGTAAAGACCATCACTTAAAACGCCATTCCCAACATTTTCATATTTATAAAATAAACTAAATCCAACATTTGAAATTTAAAACAATACCCCAAGGGTGCAAGTCTTGCAATGGAAATTAAGTTTCTAGAAAAACTAGGAATATAAAAAGTGTTTTATAAAATTAAAACAAATCCAGTGCTAAATACTAATTTGCAAGTCTCAATAGCCTCCACATACGACTGCATCTTGTTTCCTGAATAGAAGTGTCCTCAGCTCCCACTAGTTTCTTCAAGTTTTTTAATCCCTGTAAGGAATTTAAGACATGGGTTGTAGAACTAGAATCAATCCACCATGTGTTATAATTAAAATCAATCGTATTTGACTCAAAAGAAACAAGTGAGATCAATTTACCTTTCTTCTCAAGCCAGCCCTTATACTTGACACGGTACTTCTTTAATTGTCCCTTCTTTTTGTGTCTATATGTTATCGTCACTTCGGTGACTCTCTATCATAAACTTGGGAAATAATTTCATACAATGGACTTGTAAATTAGCATTTGATAAATGATTCATATATCTCCATTATTCAATAATAACTTATCAAAATAAAGCATAATAGGGCAATTCATACCCTAACATGTACTAACCTTTTTTTTCTTTTCCTGTGAATCATGATATAACTTATAGAAAAACCATGTTATCATTTTAATAAAATCAAATAAATAGAATTTAAAAAAGTTTACTAAAATACATTTCAAAACATATAAATGCACTCACCTTATATGACTCACTAATTACTTGTACCAAAATATGTCTTCTTCGGGACGTTGTCTTTATTTTCTTGATTCGTTTCGATCTTGAACGTGTTCAGCTGCTTGCAATCAACCATTACGTAACACATACAATTAAATGTATATGTTAGATTACTAATCCACTAAGTACATTAATAGGAGAAAA
The DNA here is from genome assembly GCA_019671005.1 of Hibiscus mutabilis. Lineage (NCBI taxonomy): Eukaryota > Viridiplantae > Streptophyta > Magnoliopsida > Malvales > Malvaceae > Hibiscus > Hibiscus mutabilis. The sequence continues at coordinate 24,684,533 of CM033741.1, read as the reverse complement.
TTCATGAAAATTCCTTTAATGTACTAATAACATATCAATACTTTCTTCAATTAAATCTATCCCTCAACTTCCTCCATTCTTTCATTTATAATTATTAACTCAACTTTTGAATTTTTACAATTCACTCCCATTTCTAATAATGTAAATATTAAAATAAATCTTAGGTGATAACAACCAACCTAAAGACTTTAAATTAATATTTCACAAAAGTTTCCCCAATATTTCATGTAATTACCGAAGGGTTCCTAAACTTTTCAACATTGGATTTTTACTTCAAACAACACTTCAAAGCATGTAGAATATTTATTCTTTCATGACCAACATCAAAATAAATCTTTACACTTCAACCCTAAATTTTTCCATAATTGGCATAATGGTCCTTCATTCAATTTTCAATATTCCAACTTCAACCAAGTATGAAAAATATCATTTCTATTCCTTTCCAACATCGAAATAAATTTTGACATAATTTCCCCTAAGTTTCTTCAAAATTTCGAATTGGTCCCTAGATTTCTCCAAATATGGATTTTTCATTCTAACATCAAAATTGAACTTCCATCATCAATATAATGCTTCAAAATCATAATCTAACCATTTTAATCCTTATTTCACAAAACCCTAACAAATCCCTAAATTCAAGATTAGGGTTTATAACTTCCAACATGAAATTAACTTGATTCAAGCAAAATTACACCTTTATAACATGAATTCTAACAAAATCAAGCTTAATCCTTTCTTTAATATTCAAACCCTATTTTCTCTTTTTCTTCAAGAATATAAACAATTCTTCATAACCCTATGTAAAATTGCTATCAACATGTAGAGAATGAAAAGAATATCATTTTATCTAACTTAAGCAAAATCAAAATCTAACTAGAAATGATCAAAATAATCAAAATTTGGAAAAACAAACCTTGTTCTTTTCTTCTCCCAAGCTCACGTCAATATGGCTGAAAATGGGATGATTTTTATCATCTTTTATCCTTATTAATACACTTGTAAAGTGTATTTGAATATAAAATTCAAATAATGCCAAATTACCAATTTAGCCTCCAACTAAATCTTTAATTTCTACTAAATCTTTAATTTCTAGTTTGCCATTCCAGTTCAATTCCAATCAGCCACTATTCATTTTCCATGTAACAATATCCAAAATTCCATTCATGTCCCCTTTAAGTGAAAAGACCAAAATACCCTCACTTTTCAACTTTTCCACAAATTTGCCATTTTACCACCTATATAAAATACTGAATAGAATCGAATCTAAATCAATTAAAAATTATTCAAAACTTCAATGTCATGTTTATCGGGTCTTCCCAAGACTGCCTTCAAATTTCCATAGCATTCTGAGCTCGACTGATCATCTGAATTCCATATAAACTATAACTGTAATTTCCCAATAATAGAAACATCAGATCAAACCATAATTTTTATATTCGATCCACACACTTAGGTGATATATTTATTTATAGAATAAAAATAATTATTGGGAGAATTACCATGTTGGTCCTTGAACTTTTCTCAACTTTTCACTTTAGCCACTAAACTTTAAAATTTTACGTTTTAGTCACTGAACTAAAACCGCCAACTTTTAATTCTTTACAATTTGGTCACTAACCAAATATTGGGGTATTACACGCATCATATTGATGTGATCACGCACACCTTTCACTATAATGAGCTTCAGTGATGTGAACTTCATAATTAGGGTGTTGGCTAATGACTTTTGAGAAGTTCGAAATTGTTTCTGTAACACCCTCAACCCGGGTGTCACAATAGGCGTAAGGCTTAACCTGCTTTCAACCTGATTTAGCCTAAACCACAACCCAATTTCCATAAAATCCATGAAGTCCAAATAATTTAAAAATGGATAAATATTTGAAAACGTTTACAAGGGAGCTCCACTTAAATTTACACCATAAAAGTATTCGACTCACATTTAAAATCCAAAATACGAGTTACAATACAAAATCATAGGGTCCTACGAATACATAGCCCAAATAAATCTAAGTACTGCACTCTGATGAAGCAATGCTGAAATCCTACTCCGATAGTACTCCTCCAATGCAATGTGTCAACCTACTAACCTGCGAATGAAAACAACGATTTACAATGCTGAGCTATCAAGCTCAGTGGATACACTTTCACTCAACCAAGCTTCATGCAAATCATAAACATGAGCATGCATCTAGAGATGATAACATGGCATAATACTTAACAACAAGAGCCGCTACATCTAGTCGTATAGTCGTATAAACACATAGCAACACTAAATCTCACAAAGCAAACATATGTATCATACCACAAACCTGGTCACACAACCTCGAGAACATACACTCTAAGTGAGACCCAGTGTCACACAACCACGAGAATGTACACTCATACTCAGAATCTTTTCTCGTATATCTCCAAATAAGGCTCGGTGTCATACAACCTCAGGAACGTACATTCGGTGTATCATCTCATTAGGTTGCAACACTCCCTCTAGGTATCCAGATCCATCAACCAAAGGTGACTTGACCAAACAAATGTCCACTCGGCATATAGAATCGTCACGATTACCATAACTCTACGGTTTCTATTATTAATAAGTCATCCTATTTAGTTTACTGAGTTGTTACATATTATGCTCGTATAAAGGATAAAATCTCGATTCTCAATTTTATAGCTCCTAATTTCTCATTAAAATCGCGTTGGACCCTATTTCATAATTTTTCAACCCCTTTGGCACAAACTCAATATTTTTTGGCAGAATATCCAGTTGGTACCGATATTAGCCCTCGTGTGCCGGTACAGTACCCCTAGTTACCAATACTGACTCATGTATCGATACCAATTTGGCTTACTAGAATTTTCTAAGCCTTTGCATACCGAATGAGTCGACCCGTACCAATATAGTCTCATATGGTTTACCGGTACAGGTTGAACATCATACTAATACCCCTCTCTCAGACCATCTTGATCGAACAATTTCTTTAATCTATAACACTAGGGTACCGGTATGAGCTCCTCATGTACTGTTACTGAAGCCTAGAAATGGCTTTCTAGGCTCGAGAAATGGTTCCCAAAACCCCTAAATCACTCATACCAACCCTTTAGCTCGATCGTACATTTTATGAGAGTTATTTAGGCTGGTTTACTACCATTTTTACATGTTTTTAACTCTAAATCTGAGTTATATCATTAAAGAGTCTCACCCACCCAAAAACACCTAAACAATCATAAACACCAAAACTAGGCAAACAATACATCATTCTTAGGATGTGCATGAAACAAAGGAGTTGGATGTGTACTAACCCTTCTTCTGAAGCTAAAAATGCATGTAATGCCCCGGTTTTGGGCCTAGCAATTTTGAGGTTTGATAGACGGTCTGGTGGACCGGGTTAGAGATTCGAGTCAGATTTGGGACCATGTATTTTTTGGTGAGATAAAAATATGGAAAATGTTTTAAAATAATTTTTTAATATATGGTTATTATTGGTGGAATCAATTTTGGAAAATGAGATTTGGAGGTATGACATTTTGACTAGTGACCAAAATGTAATGTTTGAAAACTGTTTTAAAGTGACTAAAATGAAAAAGGTCAAATTCTTAGAATCCTTAAGGAGCTAATTTACCAAGTTTTTGCTGGTGATTTCTCCCTTCAATTAAATCATTTTAACATGTGTTTTAAAAGTTAATTAAAAGGGATTTTAGATATTAAAGTTAGTTATTTGGTTTTAATGAAAATTGACGTAACTTTTCTCTCAACTTTTCTCTCCACTTCTTTTTTGCCAAACACCCAAGTTTTCATCAAAAACTAGAGGTGAGGGCTCCTTTTTACTTAGATTCTTGATCTACAATTGATTATTTGACTTTGATTTACAAAACCTCATTGAAATCTTGTGTTTTCCTAGCTTTAAACAAGCTAATTGAGGGAAAAATCACACAATAGGGGTAAGGTCCGTGATCTCCTCTATTGAATGGTTCTTTATTGATATTCCCAAGTATTTGATCCTTGATTTATGGTTTATAATCTGATTTTGTGTTTTTATATTGAATTAATTGATTTAATTGGGTAAATTTGATGAAATAGCAAAAGATCCAAATTGGATATATTTTCCATTGATTTAGATTGATTTTAAACATATTATGGATGTATAATAATGTTGATAAGTTTTTTTTTAACAATGGAATCCCGAAACTCTTGAATCTCTAATTGTTTAGGTTGTTAAAATTGTGTTTTTGTGGAGTTGTGGTGGATGTTTGGTTGCTGGAGGTGTTAGGTTGTTTTGATTCTATTTTTAGATGTTATTTTATGATAAAAGTGATGTTAGATTGATAGGTTGTGGCTGGGTTGTGTTTGGAAAGGATTAGATGGTGTTTTCGGTTGTTGTGATTGGGTAATTGTGAGGTGAATGTGTGAATCTGTGAGGATCTATTGTTGTAGTGTTTTAAATGCATGGAGATGCATTAATCCTCTGTGGTAATGTGGTTAAAATAGGGGAGATGAATTCGGAAGTGATCAGGGAAGCTTTGGAGGCTTCGGACGCTTGTTTTCATGTCGGCAAATCGAGGTTTCGCGTATCGGTGAGTGAAAACGTGGTTTAAAGCATTTTGATGTTTTGGAAACAAAGTTTTGAGAGTTATGGTAGAGCTTGAAACGCTTACCTAGACTTGGAAGTAAGTATAAAGTGGATATATCTCTCGGTCGTGCTAGTTTGAAATGGTTTTATGCACTTGTTTTAATTTACATGTTACCTATTGTTTAAGCATGTTTTAAAGTATTTGATACACTAGTTTTAAGCATGAAATGCTGAAGGACGCACATGGTAAGTGATCCTTGTAAGTATGTGGTTTAAAGCATGGTTGTTGCTTTGGAAAAGTGTTTTGGTTAATGCTTGTTTAAAACAATGAGGTAAATGTTAAATGGTTAATTATATTGGCAAGTGATGTGGTTTTAAAATTGTTATCGGATATAGTTGGCCAGCCATAGGAATGAGTGCACTGTAAAATAAGTCGCCTTGGATGTTGAGGGGTTTATATTGTGTACCGAATACTCCATCCAAGTACCCTAACAGTAGAGGGGTTTAACGGTACCGAATACTCCCGTTAGTGGGGTTAAGCATCTAACCGATGAGAGGGACGGGTTTCCCTGTGGGTTGAAAGTGTACCTGGCTGTTATTGTACCCGATTGTTATTGTACCGCGATTGTGATTGTATCGCTATTTTGGTTGAGATGGCTCGAAGTGTTGGGTTAACACTTGTTGAATCCGTGTATCCGATGAACACTTTTGTTAATGGACTTGATACTTATCACTTGTAAGCCAATATAATTGTTAATGTATCATTGAAATGTTTTATGTTGTATAATGTGATTTATACATGTTTCTCCTTAAGCTTTGCTTTTCGTAGTAATGCATGGGAAGGCTTAAGTGGAGGGTTAGCAATGGGATTTGCTGTTGATTAATGATACATGTAGCATATGGTTTATTATGCTGGTTTTAATGATATAAAGTGCATGTTTTCAAAAGGGGCATGATGATGATGATGTTTTTAAAGGATGGTGTTAAATAAATGGTTTTAAATGCATTGATGGTGGTTGTTTTGAGCATTCCTCACTAAGCCTTGTGTGCTTACGCTCTTGTTGTCCATCAATGCAGATAATTGAGGTCTTGGAAGGCAGCAAGAAGCAAGGGTATCTTGGCAAGACTTGTTTCCAAAGTATGTCTTGGTTTAGACTATAATGAATAAGGGAAATGGGGTACCTATTGTGTTTTGGGAGATGTTTTGTGGAACTCCCTGTTTGAGCATGTTTCTTTAGTTGTTTTTAGGTTGTAAATGGCCTTTAAAGATTGTTTTGATGCTGGTTTACCTTTTTGACATGTTGCTTGGATGGAAATTAGGAAGCATGCCTATAAAATCTCTTTGATGGACGATGTCATATTATGATGTTGAATCTGTGAAGCCTGAATGCTTGTGGTATGCTAGGGTTATGTTATGAGTATGTTATAATGGTTTGAGAATGCTTTTGGAATGAAAAACATGCAGTTGGTGACATTACAGGTCCAGACGTATCGATACGCGGGGGATCGTATCGGTACGGTTGGACATTTTTTGGTCTAGGGAATCGGTACACGAAAGGGAGTATCGGTACGCCAGGGCATTTTTGGCTTGGCATATCGATACAGGAAATGGTGTATCGTACACATTCTAGCCTCTGGAATTTCACTTTTTCAATCCAAACCTGTGTACCGATACCCATGTAAGCGTACCGGTACGTATGTTAAAAAATTCAAAAGTTAGGTAAGTTCGTTATGGCGTATCGATACCTGCCTTGGCATATCGGTACGGGACAGTTTTATACGTATCGGTACGGTGACACCCGTACCGATACCCGAGGCCGTTTTCTGTAATTTTAGCTTGGCAGTTTTGCTTTCATTGCGTTTTAGTCCCCAAAACTTGTCCATGTGATTGTATGAGCTTGAATGATCAAATTGAGATGAATGTTCAGAACCTGACTAATTAAATATTGGCATTTTAAAAAAATGGCTTAAATCTTGCAAATTTCCTTTATTTGCAATTTGGTCCCTAAATTGCAAATATGATCAATTGGATCTCAAAATGATGCCCGATTGAGTAGGGGTTGTACCTGAGTGTTGCATGTACACGTAGGATTAATAATTGGCATCTAGACAAGATAAAAAGGAAAAAATGGACTGGTTTTCGATGTAACTCTTCGGTTTGCTTCAGGAAACCTAATGTAGCTTTCTTGGTTTAGTCTGGCGGCTAGACCGGGTTAAGGGGGTTACAATTCAGCTCCTTGCTCAAATTCTCAAATCTTCTTCTTCCCTTGCTCTTTAGAAGATTCTCCAAATTTCCTTACTGCAACCAAATGTTGTAAAACAAATTACAACATTGCTAGAAGAAATAATGATGATAAAGGAAGAATTTAACAACAAGAAATATGGTTAAATCTTTCATTCTCATTCATCTTTTCCAACCCCCACCAAAACCCATTTTCTTAACTCTCAACCATATTTGACCATTCTTACCTCTTCTTGTAGATCCTTGAATGAAGATTATGAAATTCCACCTCTTAAACTCTAGTTAAAACACAAAATGGCTAAGATTCAACCTTTCTTTAGGTGTAGGAGTTTTAGGAGATAGGAGATATGAAGAGAGAAGAAGGCAAAGAGACAATGGTGAGATCATTCAACTCCTTTTCTTTAGAGGATTTAATAAGATATCAACCTTCTTTTAAGAAACGGGGTTATTGCAACATAAACCCCTCCTCTATTTCCCCCATCCCACCTTGGTCTCAACACAGGCCCAACAAGACTAGAACCGAGCCCACAAAGGTATCCTTGAGCACCCAGTGGGTCCAATACTCAGCCTAATACACATAGTCCATGGGTCGGGTGAACCGATCCAGCATTTTGAAATCTGGGTCGTTATAGTTTCTCTATAGCCGTTAATAGCTCTTGGACATTCTCATAATGCTCAATTGAGCCACGAACATCAGCAGGAACCTTGCTCTTAATGAACATAATACTTAAGCGATTGGATCGCTCCTATTTTTCATATAGAGCAAGATCAGCCTGATTGTTGGTGTCAGTGATATATGTCGCAAATTTCCTTATGGCATATTCAATATCCATGCACCCTAATTGGAGAAGAATACTCTCCTTCCAGAACTTAAAATTCTCACTAGTTAATTCAGTGATATCTACTCTATTATCATACATATTTACAAGTTGTAATGTTGCAAAATAAATTGACATACACACTTAACATAAATTTGAGGCAAACATAAGTCATAATTTACCAATGCAAATTATGTAAATAATGAATCTAGTGACATAAAAATTGCATGTGGGCTAAATTTTTAATTCGATTAGATCCATTTTATGATTGAATTATTTTCTATCCCTTATAAAAATATTAAATTTATTTTGATAACTTTTGTGGGTAATTATAAAAATTCATCTGATAATTTTTACCATAATAAATTTTGTAATGAGATTAATATCTAAGCTTTCCGTATACGATTTTCAACCTTAGTAATTTTATTTAATTAAAGCTGATATATCTAATCTTTAACTAAATAAAATTATGAAAATCACTTAGTTGTATATTAACCCTAAATTTTATTCAAAGTTGTTAATTCCTTATCCAATATTTTATGTCTATAGTCCGGATTAGATCTTTACTATAATAAATAATTTTATTTAACTAAAGTTGTTGTGGCTAATTTTTTAATTAAATAAAATTATTAAATCTCTAGACATATATCCTAAAGTTTTATTGCTAGATACCTTATGCAATAAGTCTTAAAATTTTATGTACCTAATGTTATGTATATAACTAATTATTGGATAAGTTATATATCATCTCTTAATTTTGGCACATACAAAAACTGTTTCTAAAATTTATTATTAATAGATTATAGAAACTCAATTTAATAAAATGTTTACGATTTTAAAACAAAAATCTGTAACATTATTTTTTTGAAAATTTTAGAATTTAAAGATTAACTTGGCATTTTGATTTTGAGAAATTTACAAACTCTAAAATGACAAGGCAGAGATTTAACCATGTTAGGATACCAAATGTAAGCATAAATGAGTATTAACGCAGCAGAAAGATCGAAATCATAAATACCTCCAGCCATTGCCAGAACTATATGCCAAATTCAAGATGTGATTGCACCACCGTCGAGCACATCAAATCACTGTCGAACATTTTAAACCACCTGTAGTGACCCTTTTTTTAAATCGTAATCGCTAAAAAGAAACGTAGTCTGATTTTCCTTCCGCTCTTTGGGAAAATGTTTGAAAAACTAAGAAATCCTTTAAAAATTCTTGTTTTAGAAAATAAAGACTTGGAGTCGCCACCGGCCACTTAGGTAGGTCAGACACCATAAAACCAAAGATTCATTCAAAAACGGGTTCGGGAGTTTGTTACGTGTGGGGAAGGATTAGCACCCCATCACGCCCAGATATCGGTACCAAAATATATGCTTCTTTTAATTGATGGAAATTGTTGAAATTTAAATTGAATTTAATCAAATATTCTTGGTTAGATATGGAATTCAATCAAACGGGCTCTTGTCGCATTGGTGGGATTCAATTAATTAAACGTTTAATTAATAAGGGTGATGATACATCGGACCATAGATTAAACCGACATCGAATAAGCCTGACTGTTGGGTTAATTTATGGTCGAATTTTGAACATCATCTTTATGCATGATGCAAGCATTTAAATATGATGTTACGACTTATCCACTTTTAGCTCAAATTAAGGTTTACCTTCGAACGGTAAGAATTAATTCAAATATTTGGCCAACATCCATTGAGCCAGGATTGTTACGACACAAATATCGAAATTAATAAATACCTCCTTTCTATAATTTAAGTCAATTAATTAGTAATATGTCCACTTAAAATATTTAAAGTCCAATGAATGACAATTAGAATGCATGTCATAGAATAGCATAAAATAAAACCCTAGGCCCACTAAAGCCCTAACCTAAAAGGCTCAAATTATGGAAAATCAATATAATTATTAACTAGGTTAGTCTAATATTAACCCTAAGTTAATTAAATCCTAAAAAATTAGAAAATTCTAGCATTTTATGGATTATCTTGAATTAAAATGATTAATTTGACTAATTTTAAACTAGCATCCTATTATGCTAAGGAACTATTTAAAATGAGTCAAATTTCTCAATTTGATCCTTTTATAAGGATACATTTTCATAAAGCAAAAACCATAAACACTAATTTTATCCGACTTCCCTATCTGAAGATTTAGAGCTGCGAGTTCCTCCTATATAGAACTGTTCACCCTTCCTTTTCATGAAATCCTGGAGCTTCAAGTTCTTCCTATATATAACCTTTAGCTTGTCCTAAGGTGGATCCTTCGAGCTACAAGTTCTTCCTATATAGAACTTATCGCCTTGAAATCCTAGAGCTATGAGTTTTTCCTATATAAAATTCTTCACCTTAAAGCCTTTGAGCTACGAGCCCCTCCTATATAGAACCTTTCACCCTAAGTCTTGAAGCTACGGGTCCCTTCTTTATAGAACGTTTCACCTCGAAATCCTAAAGCTGTGAGTTTTTCCTATATAAAACTCCTCGCTTGAAGTCCTTGAGCTACGGGCATCTGACTTTTCGCTCTAAAATCTTAAAGATGTCGGTCCCTCCTATATAGAACCTTTCACCTTGAAATCTTGAAGCTGTGAGTTTTTCCTATATAAAACTCCTCGCTTGAAGTCCTTAAGCTATGGGCATTTGACCTTTCACTCTGAAATCTTGAAGATGTCAGCCCCTCCTATATAGTACCTTTCACCTTGAAATCCTGAAGCTATGAGTTTTTCCTATATAAAACTCATCGCTTGAAGTCCTTCAGCTATGGGCATTTGACCTTTCGCTCTAAAATCCTGAAGATGTCGGTCACTCCTATATAGAACCTTTCACCTTGAAATCTTAAAGCTGTGTGTTTTCCTATATAAAACTCCTGGCTTGAAGTCCTTAAGCTATGGGCATCTGACCTTTCGCTCTGAAATTTTGAAGATTTAAGGTCTCATATATATAACCTTTAGCTTTTCCTGAGGTGGATCCTTTGAACTACAAGTTCTTCCTATACAGAACTTATCGCCTTGAAATCCTGAAGTTGTATGTGCCTTTTATAGAATCTTTCACTCGACAATGGTACCCCAACTTCTCCTAGTGTGATTACCAAAAACATCCACTGCTTCCTAGAAGGCTAAAGAATGGGAATCCTTGAAACAATGTCCCGATTTGTGACCACCTCTTCATAGGCGAAGTCGCGAATTGAAATCTTTGATAGGATCTATTCCTCCAAAATGTGAGGTTGTAGATCAAAATATTTGTCGGTCTTTGCTTACATATTTCTGGTCAGTCGACTTTGATCGTCTCTTTGCTTTCTTCTCTTTTTTATCCTCATAGTGGTGGTATCCCCTCTCAAATACGGGTTCAATCATTTCAGCTCATTCTTTTCAAGCTCTTGAATCTTTTCTCTAAAGTACCTTTTCAGATTTCTACTTTAGATTTGTTTTTCCTCAAATAGTCCTTTTCAGATTTTCACTTTGTTATTATTATTTTTTCTTTTTTCTTTCTCTTTTTTTTTCTTTTTTCTTCTTTTTCTTTGTTTTTTTCTTCTTCTTCTTCTTCATTTTTTCTTCTCTTTTTTCCTTTTTCTCTTTTTTCCTTTCTTCTTTTTTCTCTTTTTCTATTCTTCTTTTTTTTCTCTTTTTTCCTTTCTTCTTTTTTCTCTCTTTTTTCCTTCTCTTTTTCTTTTTTCTTTTTCTTTTTTCCTTTCTTCTTTTTTTCTCTTTTTTCTCTTTTTTTGGAAGGGTCAGGGTCAAATTAAAAACTCTCCACTTCATGAAAACTCGTCCTTATGAATGGATCGAATTGAAAAATTCTTTTAAATTGAGAAAAATGTCCTTAGGAAAAGACGGACTTAAGAAATTTTCATTTTATAAAAATGCGTCCTTATGAAAGGATTAAATTGAGAAATTGGGTTTGTGAAGGAATATACTTATGAAAGGATCAAGTTAAGAGATTTGTTCTAAAAACATCCTTATAAAAGGATCGAATTAAGAAATTCTTTTGGTTTGAAGAAAAACGTCATTATGAAATGAGGGAACTGAGAAACTCTTTGTTTTAATAAAAACAACCTTAAGAAAGGATAGAAATGAGAAATTAGATTTTGAGAAAAAAACACATCCTTAAGAAAGGATCGCATTAAGAAATTCTCGTTTTATGAAAATGTATCCTTATAAAAGGATCAAATTGAGAAATTCATTTTAAGAAAAACATCCTTAAGAAAGGATAAAATTAAGAAATTTGGGTTTTAAGAAAAACATCCTTAACAAAGGAAAAAAATTGAGAAATCTTAGTTTTAATATAAAATGGTATCTTACTTTGAGACTACCGGAATACCTCATAAAAAGTGGTGTCTCACTACCAGAATACCTTGACTGAAAGTGGAATCTCACTTGGAGACTACCGGAATACCTCGACTGAATGCCCCAACTTCGGATCGTCTTGGCATAAAAAGATGCTCATTGCTCCCAAATAACCAAAGATTGGAAGACCTGTAGAAATCATAATCATGCAAGTCAAAGGACTTTTGATTCTTTGCTGAGATCTACTTCTCCTCTCGTGAAACTGTAGATCAAATCTTTTATCAATCTTCAAATACTTATTTAAAATAAACAAAATGCTATGATGGTATGAGTTAGCATGCTCCTAATGTAAGGACGTCTAACTACAAATGATGCATGAGTGGATTCATTTTTAGAATTATTGGAGAAAAACCCTTACTTTTTGGTCGATCACTCTTAATTTCCAAGGGCTTTTTGTCTTTGCCGAATCTTCATCTTTTGTCTTATCCTGAAAGGAGATTGCTGACTTGTATTGGTCAGAACAAAATCTATCATTTCATGAAGTCCAATTCTGAAACATTGCCCCCACTCCACTTTGGCTTAAATGTTGTATCTTTTACGACTCTTCATGATGAGTCTTCCTTTATCTCAACGTTGTGGTGAACACCATGCCCGCAAATCTCCAAACTTTCATTTCTTCAATAAAACTCACTCTTCATTTTTCTGAATCAACCAAGGCACTACGGCAGATATTCATTGAGTCCTTTAACTGTGTAGCACCCTAAGTCTAGCTAATATTCTCTTCAGAATCACTGATGGATTATTCTTTTGTTTTAGGTCGATCATGTACAAACTTGACTTTGCATTCTAAACTCTATTCTTGAAACAATACAGAGAAATCATATTCTTTCTATTTCTCTCCCGTTCTTTTTCTTCTCTTTTTATTTTTTCTTTCTTTTATTTTTTTCTTTGTCTTTCTCTCTCTTTTTATCTATATGTCAGTTTGCTGATTAACATTTCAATAGATGATACTTTTTGGGTTAATATACAAAATCAAAATCAATAGGAAAAAGAATAGAATGCCTCAGATATCAAATGCAAGAGCGTCTTAGATTCAATATGTCATGATCAATAGCTTGCCTTTGAATGTTGTGGTGAAATTTAAAGTTGTGAAATTCCTCCCAGATTGCTCGGTTCATCCTCATGATTATGGTATTTGCTCAATTTGTTCGAAAACTACTCCTTCTAGTTCTCATTATTTTTCTCCATTCATAAAAAAATATTTGAGGTTTTGGATTTTGTTTTACCCATGGAGTGCAAAAAAATATCATTCTGAGAATTCCAGGTGCAAATGTATACTTTTGATTGCAAGTAATATAGTATCAATGTCTTGAAATATTCATCTCTAACGCTAGGGTATTGAATAGGTGGAGCATAGCTCTTTATTAGATTTGTTATCCCCTATAGTTCCATCAAGATGCTCCAAGACTTATTCGATTGTTCATTCATTCCTTAAGAAAATAATTTTTCTTCAACCTAATTCAAGTCGCACTCAGTCTCAAGAATTTAACTCATCACAGTACTTTGTATCGAGAATAATGATGGAGAACACAATAATACCCTGAGTTACTAAGCATAGTCATGATTTGAAAACTTACTCATACAGCCAAGGCTTTTGACTCGATTAGAGTGAGTGGAGCAAAGCATCCTTATTTAGTCTTTTTGTTATAGCGGAGTACCCTTCTGATTTTCTTTTCTCTTTTAAAGCACTCTATTTTTCATTTTTTTCATCATTATATTATTATTTTAAAAAAAATTCATGTGTTCCTAAAAGAATTCTCACATTCAAGCAACTTTATTGGGCTTTTTTGGGAGATTTTCTTATCATCGAACATTATCGAATGAGTAGTAGTCTTGTGTCTCGCGCTTTACCGACCAGAGCGGGATGAGCAAGAAATCATACTTCATCATGATTACAACATGCGATTGATATTTTTATTAGAATGAATGCCACATCATGCACATGATATCTGGGGATCTACAAGGGTAAGAAAGAATATACATATATTTAATTAAAATATGCATCCCTTCATTGAAATGGAAAAGGCAATCATAACATAAGCCCTTACAAGAAGGTATTTGCTACTTTCGGGCAAAGAGTAACAAAGTTAATTACACACATAGAAAGGAAAGCAAGAAACAATGCAAGAAAAAACGAATAAGGCAAAACTTAAAAAACATGGATGGGATGCACTAGAAATCCTTGACCATTGCAACACTGGTCATTCATCCCGACCCCTCAAACCTTTTCAAACAATTCAATCTCTTTGTGGACCATCATCCCTTGAACCAAATGCTTGAATTCTGGACAACACAAGATTCCATTCTCTTCCTTCTAATGGTACTCACAAATACCCCACGCTCGTCTTGCGTATTCTTCATACCATGCTCGATCAAACCCACCATGGAAACCTGTTTGAAAACCCAACTTAAAGGAGACCTGATTTCTGACATATCCACCTTCACCCTCTTTGCATCTACCTCTTCAAGTGCGTTCATGCCCTGACCTCCTTGGTTTGGAAAGGGATTAGCCACCACGTTAGGTCCTTCACACTTCAAGATCCAAGCTTTTAACATGTTTTGCACTACTTTCTCGAATGCTGAGCAATTCTCTATCGTGTGTCCCACTACCCTGGCATGGTATTCACAATGTGCATTGGCATCATACCACGAGGGATAAGGTGGTTAAAAAAGAATAACAAAACACAGTCGAATCAAATCGGCCTTGTATAGTTGAGAGTACAACTTCGTGTATGAAATCGGTAGAGGGGTGAAAAACTTTTTCTTCATCTCCTCTCTAGACCCTTAGTCTCTTTTCTATTTGAGCCTTGTACATTCCAGGATAGGGCCTAGGGTGAGGAGATCATCAGCTTCTTAAGGGCCTCGTAAGTGCCCGTGTTGTTAACCTCATGATCCATTTTCTTAAATTGCTTCTGAGCTGGTTCTCCATCCGTTAGCGAAGATAACATTTTCAAGAGAGAATCTTTGATCTTGTCCAACGCCAATCCAATGGGACATTCAGAAGTGGTACAGACTACCTCATATTGGTTGATGATGGCTTGGTCTTTATCGGACAAAGCTTTTTTTTGCTAGAAAGTCGCGGTCACAACTCTCGCTGGTTTTTTTTTATCTCTTTTTGCACAAACAAGTCTTTTGCTAAACCCTTTCCTTTGGTTATGATAACCATCATACCCATCAATTCATTGATTTTCCTCATAGCTTCCTCTTGGAACTTCTTCATATATGCCATCATCTCTTTTTGATTCCCAACCAAAAGTTCTTGTAGCTCCTCGAGCTTATCCACCCTAGCCACTAGGTCATTCATACTTCTGAAGTTGTACTGGCTAGAAGTTCTCCCTTTGTTCTCTCTATTTTTTGAGATGAACGCTCTTCTCAAATAGCTTCTATTTTAGCAAAACTTTCTTCCATTTGCCTTCTTTGGTGTCGGGGAAGTGTGAAGTAGAATCTTTGATCACTGGCACGGGATCCACAACGATTAATTTTATTGTTTCAAGAATTAATGCATGCAATGCATCGTATGCATAATAGAAATAAATAATTGTAAGCAAACATTTAAAAATGCACAACCGAATGAAAATACGAAGCACCCAAAATTCCTCCACGTAAAATCATTTATTTAATTTCAGTAACTTTACAATTTTTGCAAATAAGTGCGATATAATGTAAACATCATGAATGCAAAGAAGAACACTGATTTGGCAAATATTCTCGTTAAACAACTTGCACTAATAGAGATATTGTTTCATTGCAACAATGAAAGAAAGCCATTATATGTACGGGCCCAAACCAAGTGAGCCTTTGCTCCTTTTCTGACTCAGCTTTAGCATATTCCTGAAGTCCGATAGCATCATATGCTACAAACTGGAGCTATTCGGCAATTCCTTGAGCCATCAAGTTTGCCATCTCTTGTTCTTGCCCCTGAATATTCTAAGCAGCATCTCAGAGTCCTTCCATCATCGGTATCTGATACTTTTGGATTGCCACTTTGTAGCTTGCAACATGGTCCTTGAGCTTCTGAACCTTGGTTCCTCTTTCCTCAGATCTACCCCTCGGCCAATCACCCTTTTGTAGGAATTCCTCGAAATTCTAGTCATCATTGTTATGTACCAAATCTCCCATTGATTAAGCCTTTAATTTCAGAATATTTCTAAATCAGTGTTTTCTTTATGATATGACAAGATATAAAAATAAAGAAAATGAAAAGGAAACTGGTTAGTAAGGGACAAAAATAAAGAAATAAATCAATCAAGTGAAAAATATAGCAAAGCAAATTAATCAATGAAGAAAAGCGAAAACCTAACCACATGAATTATAATTGCTAGGGTTATCCGCATGGCTCTAATCGGGGTGGGCTTCCTAGACTCTCACACATGGATTCGGTTCTAAAAAGGGTACCCGAACCTATCTTATTACCTACTAAGGCAACAGGAACCCCAATTCTGGCCCATTACAAGCTTAGAAATTAGAATCGGTTCGAGGGAAAGCACGACCTAGTGACGTGGAGGGCTGCCCACGTGTCAAGAGGCGTGGATTTCGGAAGTGAATTACTGACCTGTGGAGGGCTACTCACGTGGGTATGTGACGTTTCACTCCCACTTAAAGGGACAAAGCTCGGGTATAGAGCTCGATGATCATGATGCAACACATGTCGGTGATTTTTTAGAAATTAAATAAGCAATTAATTCAAAACCACCAATTATCAAAACCCGTATAATTAAAGTCATATCTTCAAGAAAGAACAACTTAATTAAACTCTGTTTAAATTTCAATAATTTCCATTAATTAAAAGCAACATATGTTTTCTTGGCTTAACTCTCTTTTTTGTTTCATAAAAACAAAAATCCATTCCCCAGCGGAGTCGCCAATTGTAGCGCCCCTTTTTTTAATCGTAATCGGTAAAAATGAACGTAGTCCGATTTTTCTTTCGCTCTTTGAGAAAATGTTTGAAAAGGTGAGAAATCCTTTAAAAATTCGTGCTTTTGAAAATAAAGACTTGGAGTCGCCATCGGCCACTTAGGTAGGTCGGACACCATAAAATCAGAGATTCGTTCGAAATGGGTTCGGGAGTTGGTTACGTGTGGGGAAGGATTATCACCCCCATCACACCTGGAAATCGGTACCAAAATATATGTTGCTTTTAATTGATGGAAATTGTTGAAATTTAAATTTAATTTAATCAATTGTTCTTGATTGGATATGGACTTCAATTAAACGGGCTCTTGTCAAATTGGCAGGCTTGAATTAATTAAACATTTAATTAATAAAGGTGACGATACATCAGACCATGGATTAAACAGACATCGAATAAGCCTGATTACCGGGTTAATTTATGGCTCAAATTCTGTACATCGCCTTTATGCATAATGTAAACATTTAAATATGATGTTATGACTTATTCACTTTTAGCTCAAATTAAGGTTTATTGCAATACCCCAAAATTTGCTATGTTGACTAAGGGTCGTTTAGTACTAAGATAAGGGCTTAAAAGCTAACTTAGTGACTAAAATGACAGCAAGTCAAAAGTTGGTGTCTAGAGTCTAAAGATGGGAAAAATATAGGCACCTGATGGATAATTTTACCATTAATAATTTTTATTCCACAGATAAGTAATACAGGTTATAGGAAGATGATATGTACAGTCAGATTTTTGGTATAAGATTTATGTAGAAATGTATTCTCGATCGAACAATCAAGGGAATGAGCAGATATTTTATTCGAATAAAATTACATGGAGAATTTATCAGTAATTTCTTTATCATGTACATGGATTAAACAGATCATGAAGAAAAATCTGATATAGATTTTGGGAATAAAAATACAGTATGAGATATTGAATTTCGGTCAAGCTGTAAAGTTAAGCGTGCTTAGGCTAGAGTAGCATTAGGATGGGTGATCTCCTGGGAAGGTCCCATGTCAGTACTTTAGACTGATAAAAAAGAATCAGACCAAGTTAATATTATTCATATGGATAGCCGATTAAGAAATATTAAGAGAAATTGTATCCGATAAAAATTCGGGTAATTATCGGTATATTTGGACCGAGTCAAAATTTTAAGTTTGACTTCATAAATATGGAATATTTTATTTGATAATATTATTTACTTTTCATATATAGAAATAAGGAATTTTTAGAATTTATTTGATAGCTCGGTGAAGGGAAAATCGCTGTAGAAGTAGTAAGTAAATATCGAGAAATCGGATCGAATTGAAATTTTAGAGGCTATTCCATAAGTCACGAAAAATTCATAAAATAATATTTTATGAATAAATTACTAATTGGTTGGTTGTGATCTAACTAGAATAGTTGGATTTTTTACAAAATGGCAAAATTTGTGATTTAAGTGACTAGTTTTGGTAATTTGGTCATAATGGCAATTTTGAAATATTTTGAAAGTACCATGGGTAATATGATAATTTCCCATATGAAAGCATTACTCTAGTTTGGTTAGAGTTGAATGGAATTTGGTTGGAACTTAACTAGAATGGCAACTTGTAAATTATGATTCAGTTGGAGGTTAATTTTGGAATAAGGACTAAATTGAATAAAAAAATTCAATTTATCAATTACATGTGGCATAAATTGATAAAAGATGAAAAAAAATGTTATCTTCTACCCCTTCCATTTTTTAAAATACAAGAGAAAGAAAGAGAAAAATATCCAAAACTTTTCCTAGGCATTTATGAAGGCTCCCGAACAAGATTCAAGCTATTGATGAGGCTAAGGGTACCAGATCAAAGAACATCAAGGAAAAAGTAACGAAATAGCTTAGTGAGGCTAATATCATGCATGGCCCAGGTGAGCGCATTTTTTACTTAGTTATTATGTAAGTGATATGAGTGAGTGCATTATATGTATTTATGACATGTTGTTAAATAGGACGACTTGCGATGAGTCGGCCTTGGTATAAATAAAATGTATGGTTGCGTTATTTATGCAAATAGCATGAAATATTAAATGGCATATTAATACAATGATTGTAGCATAATGATTTACTCAAGGTAAATCGAATTTTAGATATTTGGGTATGAACTACCCATTATCGAATTATGGATGATAGTATTGATGAATTGGATATTAAATGTGAAAAATATTATATTGTTATGCCCAAGTACTAGTGTGAGAGTCTTTGGTATAATTGGATATCCATAGAGTCATAACAGCTGCATTCCAGCACTACGGTGCATTCCAGACACTTCGGTGTTGATATCAGACACTACGGCGTTGCAAACACTACGGTGTTTTTTAGACACTTCGGTGTTGACATTAGACGCTACGGCGTTGCAGTCACTTCGGTGATGTTTAGACACTTCAGTGTCGCCTAGCACAAAAGGTGCGATAATGAGGAGCAAAGGGCGTCCTCGAATACGTACTCTCCATCAGATGCTACGGCATTACAAACACTACGGTGTCGTTATGATGACTCGTATACCATAGGTTCACATGAAACTGCATGATAATCTTTTGTATAGTTGGATATCCATAGATTCTTAGCAGCTGCGTCCTAGCACTTCGGTGTCGACTTAGATGTTGTGGCGTTGTTCAGACACTTTGGTGTTGTTAGCACAAAATGTGCGATTATGAGGAGAAAATAGTATCCTCGAGTACGTACTCATCTCAGTCGCTTCGGCGATGGAGACGCTAAGACGTCGTAGACACTACGGTGTCATGACGACTTGCGTACCATAGCATCACATGATTTTGAACTTTGGGCCATAATACTTAAAATGCATTTATGCAGGTAGTTAAGCTAGAAAGCTTTACATACACAAGACTGGTAAGACAGATCGGATCCTAGTCTAGTGGGGCATGTATAGATATTAAGTAAGTAGCTATTTTGTATGTCTAAAATTTCCGTACTCTACTTATAAGTTAATGTGGATTTATGATCTAGAAACATGACTTAATTTGAGGAATTAAGAATATTAGAAAAGATGCTTCAAATGATTTTAAACTTAGCTGATCGTTTATCGCGTAGGGATTTTAAAATCAAGAAAGGGTCTAGGTAACACACATAGTTTTCACCCTGAATTATATTTACATTTTAATAACTGCTTAACGTATTTTATAAACCAATTCAGGTTCGAAACTATGTGACTCTAGACAGATTTGCAATTTAGTGAAAACCGAGAAATGGTTGTTTAATCAAATTAGTTTTGCATCAAATAAAAAAATTACAAGTCTGAAAATCAGTGTAAATCAATTAGTAACATCTTTAATGTGTATTCGAATATACGTTGAGGGTGTTACATTTAGTGGTATCAGAGCAAAGGTTTGCCCGATTCTAGAAGTTAAACCGAGTTCAATATGATTTTGCTAAAATGTACATGCCCCTAGGATGTGATGTTACTGATGTATTGCTTGCACAACTAGATGTAGCTCCTCAATAGTATGAATAAGGCTCTAATGGCTATAAGAAAAATAAGATACTATTAGATTTTGTCAGTTGATGAATTTCGAGGGTTAATAAAAGACCCATAGTGGATACAACACGGTGAAATAAATATGGTAGTTAACTCCTATCCAGGATGAGTTATTTGTATAATAGAGAACTGATATAGTAATTATAAGATGTTAATCTCTAACATCTGTATTTGGACTTACGCTTATAATATCATAAGTTATAAGAAATTTAGAAAGTGTAAGGGCTCATACTCACATTTCAAGGTAAAAGGTAGTCATAGGACGGTAAGCTTATGATTAAATGGAATTGTGATTTTTATTAATAAATTAAGATAGTCAGATATGAAAAGTTAGAAAAAGAAGAAGTATTCTTATTCTGGAAATACGTATTTGTTAATGGCTAAACATGAAATTGTTGGAGATTACTGCAGATGTAATCTGAAAGCCTGCTTAAGATAAGCTGAAGGCTATGATTTTGCATTACAGATTTGGAGACATTATCTATATAGTGAAAAGTGTTATATCTACACAGACTATAACAGTTTGAAGTACTTAATGACACAACGAGATCTAAAATTTAATTAACGAAGATGAATTGAATCTAGAGAAGCCTAAGATTATGAAAGCAGATCTGATTAATTGCTATTAAGGAAAAGTTTATAATGGTGAAATGAAGAAAGAAATTCTAATAGAAGGACAGTCAGTTGGACTATTCTGATCTTTGAAGATAAGTTACGAGCCTATATTATTGAGAACACAGGATTGTGGGAAAGGATTGAAATGTTCGAAATAATCCAAAAGTGGATAGTGTTGATTTGACTCGAGAAATAGAAGACAAAGTGAGGATTCTTTAAAATAGTCCTAAAGCAGCTGTAGATCGAAAATAGGCACATGCAGATAAAAAGAAAAAGGATATTGAGTTTAAATTCAGAAACAAGATATGTATGGAAGTTTAACCTTGGAAAAAGGTACTATGCTTTGGTCAAAAGGAAAGCTTGGTCTCAGATTCATTGGACCGTATGAGACTCTTAAAAGAGATGGACAAATAACTATTAATTGACTTTACCTTCGGAGGTGAGCAAGACTCACGATATATTTCACGTGAATTTGCTTCAAAGGTATTGATCATATCCTTTTCATGTTATCAACCCAAAGGAAGTTGAATTACAACCCGATATTTGATGTATGAAGAAGAACCGATGAAAATCTTAGCATATAGAATTAAAAGGTATAAGGAATAAGAAAATTCCATTGGTCAAAGTCCTTTGGAGGAACCACAAAGTGAAAGAGGCAACTTCGGAGACCGAGAAGAAAATGAGATGGCAGTACCTGAAACTATTTAAAACAGGTACGTTTTAAAAATTCAAGGAAGAATTTTGTTAAGGGGGAGAATTGTAATACCCCAAAATTTTCTATGTTGACTAAGGGTCATTTAGTACTAAGATAAGGGCTTAAAAGCTAACTTGGTGACTAAAAAGACGGTAAGTCAAAAGTTGGTGTCTAGAGTCTAAAGATGGGAAAAGTATAGGCACCTGATGGATAATTTTACCATTAATAATTTTTATTCCATAGATAAGTAATATGGGTTACAAGAAGATGATCTGTATAGTCAGATTTTTGGTATAAGATTTATGTAGAAATTTATTCTCGATCGGACAATTAAGGGAATTAGCAGATATTTGATTCGAATAAAATTACATGGAGAATTTATCAATAATTACCTTATCCTGTACATGGATTAAACAAATCATGGAGAAAAATCTAATATAGATTCCGAGAAAAAAAATGTTGTGTGAGATATTGAATTTTGATCAAACTGCAAAGTTAAGTGTGCTCAGGCTAGAGTAGCATTAGGATGGGTGATCTCCTGGGAAGGTCTCATGTCAGTACTTTAGACTGATAAAAAAGAATCAGTCCGAGTTAATATTATTCATATGGATAGCCGATTAAGAAATATTAAGAGAAATTGTATCCAATAAATAATTCGGGTAATTATCGGTATATTTGGACAGAGTCAAAATTTTAAGTTTGACTTCATAAATCTCGAATATTTTATTTGATAGTATTATTTATTTTTCAGATATAGAAATAAGGAATTTTTAGAATTTATTTGATAGCCCAGTGAAGGGGAAATCGCAGTAGAAGTAGTAAGTGAATATCGTCAAATTGTATCGAATCAAAATTTCAAAGGATGTTTCATAAGTCACGAAAAAATCATAAATTATTATTTTATGAATAAATTACTAATTGGTTGATTGTGATCTAACTAGAATAGTTGGATTTTTTACAAAATGGCAAAAATTTGTGATTTAAGTGACTAATTTTGGTAATTTGGTAATTTGGTCACAATGGCAATTTTGAAATATTTTGAAAGTACCATGGGTAATATGGTAATTTCCCCTATGAAAGCATTACTCTAATTTGGTTAGAGTTGAATGGAATTTGGTTGGAATTGAACTAGAATGGCAACTTGTAAATTATGATTCAGTTGGAGGTTAATTTTATAATAAGGACTAAATTGAATAAAAAATTCAATTTATCAATTACATGTGGCATAAATTGATAAAAGATGAACAAAATGTTTATCCTCTACCCCCTCCATTTTCGAAAATACAAGAGAAAGAAAGGGAAAATATACAAAATTTTTTCCTAGGCATTTTTGAAGGCTCTCGAATAAGATTCAAGCTATTGACGAGGCTAAGGGTACTAGATCAACGAAAAGCAAGGAAAAAAGTATCAAAATAGCTTAGTGAGGCTAATATCATGCATGGCCCAAGTGAGCGCATTTCTACTTATTTATTATATAAGTGATATGAGTGAGTGCATTATATGTATTTATGACATGTTGTTAAATAAGACGACTTGCGATGAGTCGGCCTTGGTATAAATAAAATATATGATGGCTTATTTATGCAAATAGTATGAAATATTAAATGGCATATTGATACAATGATTGTAGCATAATGATTTACTCAAGGTAAATCGAATTTTAGATATCTGGGTATGAACTGCCCATTATCGAATTATGGATGATAGTATTGATGAATTGGATATTAAATGTAAAAATATTATATTGTTATGCCCAAGTACTAGTGTGAAAGTATTTGGTATAATTGGATATCCATAGAGTCATAGCGGCTGCATTCCAGCACTACGGTGCGTTCCAAACACTTCGGTGTTGATATCAGACGCTACGGCGTTGCAGACACTACGGTGTTGATATTAGATGCTACGACGTTGCAGTCACTTCGGTGATGTTTAGACACTTCAGTGTCGACTTGCACAAAAGGTGCGATAATGAGGTGCAAAGGGCATCCTCGAGTATGTACTCACCATCAGACGCTACGGCGTTGCAGACACTACTGTGTCGTTATGATGACTCATATACCATAGGTTCACATGAAATTGCATGAGAATCTTTGGTATAGTTGGATATCCGTAGAGTCTTAGCAGCTGCGTCCTAGCACTACGGTGCGTTTCAGTCACTTCGGTGATGTTTAGACACTTCAGTGTCAACTTAGACGCAACGACATTGTTCAGACACTTCGGTGTTGTTAGCACAAAATGTGCGATTATGAGGAGCAAAGAGCGTCCTCGAGTACGTACTCATCTCAGTCACTTCGGCGATGCAGACGCTACGACGTCGTAGACACTACGGTGTCGTGATGACTCGCATACCATAGCATCACATGATTTTGTACTTTGGGCTATAATACTTAAAATGCATTTATGTAGGTAGTTAATCTAGAAAGCTTTACGTGCACAAGACTGGTAAGACAGATCGAATCCTATGATTTGAATATTATATTGGTTTACTGAACTATACATGTATGGTAGTTCTACGCATGATAAATGTTATCAACTGCAATTGGAAATCGCTTGCCATTTTCAAGGGCTATGTTATTTATAATCATTGTTTTACATTGTTATGATCGTGCCTCCCTAAGTTATACTTAACGTGTGTTTTGTATCACACGTAGGTACTTCGGCTAGATAGTAGAGGATGAGCTGCACATCGTTGGATCAAGATAGCCTGCATTACAGTAAGTATCATCACATACTAGTCTAGTGGGGCATGTATAGATATTAAATAAGTAGCTATTTTGTATGTCTAAAATTTTTGTACTCTACTTATAAGTTAATGTGGATGTATGATCTAGAAACATGACTTAATTTGAGAAATTAAGAATATTAGAGAAGATGTTTCAAACGATTTTAAACTTAGTTGGTCGTTTATCTAGTACCGATTTTAAAATCAAGAAAGGGTCTAGGCAACACACATAGTTTTCACCCTGAATTATATTTACATTTTAATAACTGCTTAACGTATTTTATAAACCAATTCAGGGTCGAAACTATGTGACTCTAGACAGATTTGCAATTTAGTGAAAACCTAGAAATGGTTGTTTAATCAAATTAGTTTTGCATCAAATAAAAAAAATTACAAGTCTGAAAATCAGTGTAAATCAGTTAGTAACATCTTTAATGTGTATTCGAATATCGAATATACATTGAGGGTGTTACATTTACCTTCGGACGGTAAGAATTAATTCTAATATTTAGCCAACATCCATTGAGCTAGGGTTGTGACGACACAAATATCGAAATTAATAAATGCCTCCTTTCTATAATTTAAGTCAATTAATTAGTAACATGTCCACTTAAAATATTTAAAGTCCAATGAATGACAATTAGAATGCATGGCATAGAATAGCATGAAATAAAACCCTAGGCCCACTAAAGCCCTAACCTAAAAGCCCAAATTATGGAAAATTAATTAGTGATCTAATTATTAACTAGGTTAGTCTAATATTAACCCTAAATTAATTAAATCCTAAAAAACTAGAAAATCCTAACATTTTATGGATTATCTTGAATCAAAATGATTAATTTGACTAATTTTAAACTAGCATCCTATTAAGCTAAGGATATTATTTAAAATGAGTCAAATTAATAACCATGATTTTAATTATGTTTCTATCTAAGTCAAATGTCGATTTTATCCTAAAATAATTAAGAGGTTGTACAATTAATTTAACATTCATATCAATAAGCTAAGGACAAAATTTAAATTAATTAAATTAATTCGAACCAAAAACTACCTAAAGGTTTCAACTAATCTAAAACCTAAATTTAGTTTAATTAATTTAAACTTACACCCTAATAAGCCAAGGGCATAACTTAAATTAGTTAAATTAAATTTTTAGAACCTAAAACTAAACCCTAAAGTTCACCATCGAGTACAAACAAAACCAACATAACTCGAATATAACAACAAATTAAACAAAACAAGCAAACCATAAACAAGGGCTAAATTAGAGGAAAAGACGAATATTAAGGCTGAAATTAAATATGAAATGCAACAGGGGTAAAAGTTTAATAAAACCCAAATATATGGGCTAAATGTGGGATTTAACCACTGGAAAGGGACCAAATTAAAACAAAAACTAACATTTTGGGGGTTAAAAAGGGGATTAAACCACCTAAGGGCGGATTAAATTCAAAGAAAGGATGAAATTAAGCTAAAGGTGATTAAACCACCTGAGGACCGAGGAGGGGATTAAAAAACACATAATGGCTAAAGGTGATAATATGGGAATGCGGGGGGGTGTTAATGAAGCAATTAACCCATCCTTTTGTCGTACGAAGCATATAAGCTAAATTTTTTTTAAAACATTTTACACCATTTCTCTAAAAATAAAGCTGTTTGCTCTCTCTCTCAACTGTTCATCCTAAACCATCTGGGTTCAACACAACCCCAGAATCTGGCCACCTCCGTCGTGCCAAATGCCGCTCAAAGTGACCGGCCATCACTCACCAACTCTGGTGACTGTCCTAAACCGAACCTAAAATCACCTTTTCAACCCCTTTAACCCATATCCAAACCTAATTTTCTAAAAAACAAAAAAAAACTCTTTTTTAGAAAAACTGAAGCAAAAGCTCCCTCTTTTATTACATACGGAACTCCTAACCCCCTTTCTTTATTAAAAACGAAGCCCCTTTGAGAGGATCCCAACCGAATCACCACTCACAAACTCTAAATGGAAGCAGGACAGTTTGTCTCCAGTGAGATTCAAAGGGGTAAGAAGGAAGCCAAACAGCCACCAAGGTGAGAACTCATAACCCTTGCCTTTCTTTTCATTTTTTATGCATGCAAAGAGGAAACTGGAATATACCTCAAATTTATTTTTCTTTTTATTCCTTTCTGATAAATTCCCCCAACTCTCCCTTTACAATTATTCCTTTGGGTTCCTTTTATACCAGAATATTACATGATTTTCTAATTACAACGATAAAGAAAAAAATGTGATTGGTTTCAGAATTCTTTGGCCGAATTCATGTGTTACTCTGTAAATGTTGGTTCTGAATTTTCTTGTTTACATGCATCTTGTACCATCTGACATTGTTTTCTCGTCTACTTGTCGAGGTGGTCAATCGGAGGAGAGGGTGGACCAACAAAGAGATGACAGAGGGCTCTAGGAAGTTCACGATCGAGCGTGTGGTGAAGCTGAAAGATCGGGAGTGCAATACACGCGCGCGTGTGGAATGGCAAAGGGCTTGCGAGTGGCGTATGGGGAGCTGAAGAGTTAACTCATCTTTGCATTTGGATCGTTAGATCGAATTTGGATCTAATGACTGATAATTGACTGTGCATAAACATAATGGTTATTAGTTTATTTTAGATTAGGGTTTTAAGGCAGATTGGAGCTAGAGTTTAATGTATTGGGCTTATCAAGCCACCCATGTATTTATATAATGGGTTTTATATATATGTAAATGTATAACTATATTAATAACTTGGGTTGCTTTATTTATACTTAATCAGTATTTTATTTTGGATTTTAATTAATATAACAATAATAATAATAGTAATGATAATAATAATAATAATAATAACATTAATAGTAATACTAATATTAATAGTTGATAATAAAACTATAAATAACAAATATTAATAATAATATCTCGTGTTTTTTCAAACTAGAATAACATATAATATATTAAATAAGTAATATGTTAATAATAAGTAATATAGATAATTACATATTAATAATGACATAATATACTAATACTGATAGTAATATTTTTGGGTTTCAATATAATAATAAATAATAATATGATAATAGTGGTGATAGTAACATATAATAATAATAATAATAATAATAATAATAATAATAATAATATTACTTACTAAAGCCCATTATTAATATGAAATTTGACAAAAATGTAAAAACGGGTTAATACCCCAAATAAAATTAGTGATTACACTACCGTGACAAAGCCTCAAACCACCGTCGAATATATCAAACATGGCTACACGAAAATTAAAATGTCAAAAAACTTCTAAGCACACAAAGACTCGCTTAGATGAAATATGTAATTACTGTATTTGATGCTTAGAGATCCTATGCTAAATGAGTATTTATAGGGGGTTTTCCATCAAGAATCACCCCCATTAACTGAACACATTCACACATCGGCCATCAACTATGAAATGGGAAATGTGAAAGTGGGGCAACATTGTGAGAGTGGGAACAACTTGAGGGTGAGAACGTGGGCATCCACGAACCACCAAAACAGTTCCAACAGTTTATATGCCTAATCTACTTTTTGCCTGCTTTAGTAGTTCTATTTGATATTTGTGTATTACTAGACTCTCAAACTCATGATTTTAATTTTTCTCTCACTGTAAGTTAGTAGTTGAGTCGTTGGATCCATTGTTGTTTATCATTTGCCTTTGAAATTAGTGATTTGAATTGTCAAATTTATGCAATTTTAGCTGCTTTTATGGGCTTTGATAAACAAATAGTTAAGATTCCGATGACCGGAATCCAGAAATCAAAAGAACAAGAATAGAAGAGATGGTTTCTGAGAAAGAAGAAAATATAACTCAGAAAGAAGAATAAACGATAACTCAGTGTAAAATAATTAACTGAGTAAATCCAAATGTATTGATTAACTAATAGTCCAAATACAATATTTATAGTGAAATGGGCTAACGGCTCAACTGCATAACAGACTCAATAACCTCCTTATAGATTAACTTCTTTTAGAAACTAACTCAACTTATTTTACAACAACTCTCAATATTCACCCTACTTCTCCTTGTCTTTACTTAACTTCTGCTGCAGACATCACATTGACCCTTTGTCTAAATAGACTAAAATAGGAAGTGGTCAGAGGTTTGGTCAACTCATCAGCTGTTTGGTGTGGCGCTGGTACATAGCAAATCTTCAAACTGTTGTCAGCCACTGTTCCTTTGACAAAATGAATGTCAAGCTCCACATGCTTAGATCGAGCATGAAACACTAAATTGGCACTCATTGCCACTGCACTAGTGTTATCACACCATATAGTAATCCTAACATGCTTTGATATTCCCATATCATAAAGTAATTCTCCAAGCCAAGTAATTTCTGCAACAACATAAGTTATGCTCCTGTATTCTGCCTCTGTGGTGGATCTGGACACAGACTTATGTCTTTTTGAGCACCAAGCTACAAGACAATTGTTCAAGTATACACAATAACCCGTGACAGATCCTCTGTCATCCAAGCTACCTCCCCAGTCAGCATCACCAAAGGCTTCAAACTTAGGCTTATCTTTAGAAGCTAAAAACACTAGCCCAAAGTCAAGAGTACCATTCAAATACCTAAGAATTCTTTTCACTACCTCCCAATGTTCCTCACAGGGAGTATGTATGAATTGTGCAACCTTGTTCACACTAAATGCTATATCAAGTCATGTATAACTCGGATATAACAGGGCTCCCATAATACTTCTGTAACCTTAGGCATCTTCCAAAGGACTCCCTCCATTTGCAACTAATTTAACACCAGGTAGCATTAGTGTTGGTGTTGCCTTAGCTTGAATCATCTTAGTTTTCTCAAGCAATTCTAATATATACTTTCGTTGACTTAGAACTAAGGTATCACCTTTGTATAGAACCTCAATTCCTAGGAAAAAATGTAAGTCTCCTAAATCTTTTAAGGAAACTTACCTCCCAACATTGCAACTTCATCAATCCCTTTGCTGGATTCTCCTATTATGATGATGTCATCTACATACACAAGCATGTAGACGTACACACCATTGTTATTCTTAATGAACAAGGATGCATCAGCTGTCGTACCTTTAAAACCAATGTCTAACAAACTCTGCTTGACTTTAGAGTACCAGTTTCTAGAAGCCTGCTTTAGTTCATTTAGGGCTCTTTGCAGTTTGCACACCAATTTCCCACCATCAACAGATACCTCCTTAAACTCAGGAGGTTGTTGCATAAACACATCCTCATCAAGGTCTCCATTCAGGAATGTATTGTTCACATCTACTTGGCCTAGCTTCCATCCATTAGACACTGTTAAGGCCAGTATAACATTCATTGTTGCACTCTTCACAACAGGGCTGAAAGTATCATGAAAATTTAGCCTTGGAACTTGTGAGAACCCTTTGACCACCAATCTTGCTTTGTATCTTGCTATTGAGTTATCTGTATTGCGCTTGATTTTAAACAGCCACTTACAGCCCACCATTTTTCTTCCATCAGGTAAAGGTACCAAGGTCCATATATTATTCCTCTTAAGTTCTTCAGACTCAGCTAACATAGCATCCTTCCACTCAGGTATAGCCAAAGCCTATTGTACAGTTATTGGTTCTTTATCAGTCTACCCTGCATTAGCAAAATAGACTTTGGGTTTGAAAATACCCAATTTACTCCTTGCCATCATTGGATGTTGATTCATAGGAACATTAGACACTTCTTCTATAATTTCATTTGCTGCAATACTGGAAGTATTGGTTGTACCAGCACCTTCTGTGACATTAGTGAACTGTGCATCTTCAGCTTCATCCTTACCACTCTGTTGATCTACTTCAACTTTAGTGTTTGAGTCACTATTCCAGTGCGTGGCTCATCATTAGTACTCAAATGATCTTGATCTTCAGCTCCTTCATCAGTAGGAGATATCATAGCCTCTATTCCTCCATCCTCACTTTGATTAATAAGCCTTTCAGAACCAGTTCTTGCTGCCATTGTTCCAGATGTTGAAGAAGCTGCAGGTAATGATCCAGATGTTGTCCTTACTCCCTATAGCTTGTCAACTCCAGGAACCAAAAATAGTGGAGCAGAAATAAACTGTGCAGGTGTACTGTTAGACATATCACCTTTTTGTGTTAGAACCTGTAAAAGGAAAAATATCCTCATCAAACACCACATGTCTAGATATGTATAACCTCTCATTTGATACCAAACATTGATATCCTCTATGCTGCAAGCTGTACCCCAAAAATGTGCTAGGCTGTGACCTGAAATCTAGCTCGTGTGCATTATTATAGGGTCTGAGGTGTGGAAAACACCTACATCCAATGACTTTCATCAATTCATATTGTGGCTTCTTTTTGAACAATTTTTCAAATGGTGAAACTCCCTCTAGGACACTTGTAGTCTGTTAATAGTATATATAGCAGTGATAACAGCTTGTGACCAGAATTTTAGAGAGAGAGAGGCTTGAGCAAGCAAAGTTGGGGCCAGTTCAATTATGTGCATGTGTTTCCTCTCTACAACCCCATTCTGCTGGGATGTATGAGGACAGGTCAGTCTATGCTTAATTTCTACTTTCACCAAAATAGGAGTGATACTTCTAAATTCCTCTCCCCATTTATTCTGCAGTTCTTTAATTTGAGCATTAAACTGAGTAGATATATATTGCTGAAACTGTTGAAAAGCCACAACTGTCTGACTTTTGCTCTTCAGTAAATACAATCAGCAGTGTCTTGCGCAGGCATCTATAAAGGACACATATTAATAATATCCATTAGAAGTAGCATGTGCAGGACCCCGTAAGTCTGTCAATACTAACTAGAAGGGCACGGTATATTCAGATTCTGTGCTCTTCAGTAAATACAATCAGCAGTGTCTTGCGCAGGCATCTATAAAGGACACATATTAATAATATCCATTAGAAGTAGCATGTGCAGGACCCCGTAAGTCTGTCAATACTAACTAGAAGGGCACGGTATATTCAGATTCTGGATTGCTAAAATGGAAGCCTATGGCTCTTACCCATTTGACAAGCAACACAAATATTTTTATTCATCTTTATAGGAATTACAACATCACACTCCTTGCACACTTTTAACAGTGTATCATGTGCAGGGTGACCTAACCTTCAATGCCACAATTCATACACATTACAAGCTACATTTATTTCTACATTGTTATTCACATCTTCTTCTGCATTTTGCTGATCAAGAGTTGAATAAAATTTGTAAAGTCCATCACATTCTTTGCCTCGAAGTAACACTGCTCCAGTCCCTTCATCTCTCACCACACACTCATAGGCATGAAACTCGAGGTATACATGATTATCTCTAGCGAGCTTTGAAACTAGAATCAAATTCTTATTAATTTGAGGGACATGTATCAAATTGTTCAATACCAATGTTTTTGATACAGATAATACAGGTAAAAATGATTGCCCTATCCTAGAAATATGCAAATTTGAACTATTGCCAACAGTAAGCTTACCAGGACCAGTGTATTCTGAACCTGTTAAGATGTTAGCTCCTTCAGCTGTCACATGATGTGTGGCACCAGAATCCCCAAACCACTGATTGTGGCCAGCAGTGACCACTTGAGCCTGTGGCTATGGCTGAATGTCATTACCAGCTCGTGAACCAGTCCTTTCTGCACATGAACACACATAACCTGAACCATTAGCATCAAAATTACACGCATTCATTGTTCCAGATCCAACACCAGGCTCCTCTCTTGAAGCATTCCTCTTATTGTTGATGGACATTCCTTGGAAGGATCAATCAAAACGATACCAGCAACTGTCTGCTAAATGTCCCACCTTACCACATACTTGGCACTGTGGGTAATTCTTCCTCTACCTCTACCATCAGATTGAAAATTCTGTCTATAAGGTTGTTGTGAAAACTTTTGCCCTCTATTGTTGGAGCTATTCCCTCCATTACTAGCATTGAAACCTTCAGGAGTAACTTGAGAAGTTACATGAGCCACAATAGCAACAGCAGAAAAATTATTAGTCTGGTCAAATGCATTCGGTTGTATCTCTGCATCCACCAAAATTGAAATGACACCTTTAAGATTAAAGGGTTCTCTACTTGTAGTTATCACTGCCACAAAGGGTTTATACTTTATGGGTAACCCATTTAAGATCGTCGTAATCTTTTCAACTTCAGAGATAGGGTTTCCACAAGCTGCTAAAGAATCACATACCTTTTTTATCTGCGATATGTAAGAACGCATACTGAGATCTCCCTTCCTGATCAACTTGAGTTTATACTGCAAACTCATTATTGTTGTGGTTGACCTGCTCGCAAAGAATTTGGTAACTGTTGCCCAGACCTTCGATGTAGTCTCAGCACCAACAAATTAGGGCAAAAGATGAGAACTGATGGTGGACACCAACCACGATGCTAACGCGCTATCTTGGGCAATGAATAGCTCGAATTCTTCATTCTCAACGGTTTCTTCATCTTTATTCTAAACTGTTTTCGGTGGTTTCTTGAGTTTCCTGGTCAACAACTTCTTTAATTTGTGGCTTCTGACAGCTAATAAAATTTGTTGCTTCCATAATAGGAAATTGAGATCATCAAGAATCACACTTATCTGTTTGTTCGTAAATATTTTCCCTTTCTTCGAAGAGAAAATTGCATCAAATTGATTTCACCTCCTGAATCGAGTTTTGAGCAGAATTTTGACTCATCTTGCTCAGCTAGTGATTGCTCCAACCTTCAGATAGAATTGTGTCGATTATACAAGCACTGATCCCATGTTAAGATTCTGATGACCGGAATTTAAAAATCAAAAGAACAAGAATAGAAGAGATAATGTCTTAGAAAGAAGAAAATAGAACTCAAAAAGAAGAATAAACGAGAACTCAGTGTAAAAGAATTAACTGAGTAAATCCAAATGTATTGATTAACTGATAGCTCAATTACAATATTTATAGTGAAATGAGCTAACGGCCTAACTGCATAACAAACTCAATAACCTCCTAACAGATTAACTTCTTGTGTAAACTACATAAGTGATCATCATACTACTCTGGTTTGGTCTCGATTTGACCATCATATTTTTTTAAAGCAATTAGACCACTGAACTATTAAAATGGACTAATGCGATCACCTGCCGTTAGAACCTAACGTAGAGAGTGACGTGGCAGATAGTAAAAATTTATATAATTATACATTTGGTCCTCGTTACTTATATATTCTATCAATTTGGTCCAAATTTTAATTTAATAAAATAAATAAAACATTTTGTTAGGTGGGTGTCACCACCTAATTGATGAGGAAAATAAAATCAAGGAAATTGGCCTAGGCAGGATTCAACCCAAGGAGCATGACTTGGCCACCGTGCTAAGTGTTGTGGCCATCCCCTCACATGGTGTTACAACCGAGTTCCGGGGCCACAACCGAGTCACTTCTACCATGCCCCATTTTTAAGCACATCAATGTTTTAGGAAGAAGAGTCTTTGTTTTCAATTATTTCTTTAGTTAGGAAAAAGTGTCCTCGTTTCAAACAATAGAATGTTTACTCGGGTCATTTCTATTATGTTTTTTTCGCATATATGTAGGGGGTGGACAGTCGGCAGAGTTTGGGCTGATCCACTGGTAAAGGTATGTATCCTACACACCATCGAGGCGGCCCCGCCCAAGTCGATGGTGTGGGTGAGTTTTCTAATGTAACCGATGTTTCTTTTTTTTCTAATAAAATAAAAACCGTTCTTTTTTCCTACGGGGAAGCTGGGGGTCAACTGTGTGCATCTGCTATGCCCCACGGTTTCGACCATGGCTTGAAGAATGGTTTTGTGGCGCGAGACTAATGTGTTGCTTGCTTATTTTGAGCAGATCAATCGAGAGAAAAGGCTGACTTGATCGGGAAGAGTCCTTTTCAAGTGCCGCACGGCTTAGGGACCGAGTGAACTAAAGGCTAAGGTCGTGACACGTGGTATCCGAGCAAGGTTGTTGCACTCAATTTCGGGTGGTGTTGCCTGTTCATTACGGTGAAAAGCACAGAGGTGCTTTTTAATTGTGGCACAGTGGTGCTCAATTTTTTTTATTCAAGCACAGCGGTGCTTCCTTGTTGCTAGTACACAGCGGTGCCTAGTTTTTATTGGGAAAGCACAGTGGTGCTTATTCCCTCTTGATGCACAGTGGTGCTCTCTTGCTTCTTGTGCACAGTGGTGCCGAGTTTTTTTTTTGAGTGGGAAAGCACAGTGGTGCTTACTCCCTCTTGAAGCACAGTGGTGCTGAGTTATTAATAGGCATTGTGGTGCTTATTATTCTTTCTGTGCAGGAACTAGTGTGGTGGGAGTCAACCCAAGGATGGTGACTACGCGTAAGCATCAGGGGCCAAGAGCCGTCCCGAGAACTGAGGTGTCAGCGGGCGCAGGTACTTCGGCTCAACATGGCGTTAGAGTGCCTGCACAAGGGGGTAGGACCATAGACCCTGATAGGTATGAGGAGCTAGAAGCTGCAGTGGCGGCCCTGAGGGTTCATGTGGTGACCAGTGAACGAGTTCGAGCAATTGAAGTTTCTCATCAGGAGTTGGCTCACATGGTGAAACACCTCACTGATGAGACAAAAGAGGCAATGAGTACTCTGAAGTATGAGATAGAGGAGCTTAAGGCTCAAATTAATTTGATTGAAATGGCTGTGGGAAATTCAGTGACTGTGGAAAGGGGCCAGAGGAATAGGGTCCCCGAGCCTCAGTGGTATGAGGGGAACAGGGATGCCAAAGAGCTTGAAAATTTCCTATTTGATATTGAACAATACTTTCGGGTTACTCGCACCTCTATAGAAGAAGACAAGGTCTCGATGGCTTCTATGTACTTGTCAGGGGATGCCAAATTGTGGTGGAGGTCCAAGTTCACAAATGGCGTGTGTTCCATTAAAAGTTGGGACGAGTTGAAACAAGAATTAATAGCTACCTTCTTTCCGGAGAATGTGGAGTATAATGCTCGGAAGAAGTTGAGGGATTTGACCCATACTGGGACTATTTGTGATTATGTGAGAGAGTTTGCGGCATTGATGCTGGATATTAAGGACATGTCGGAGAAAGACAAGATGTTTGCTTTCCTTGAGGGCCTAAAGCCATGGGCTAGAACGAGATTCAAAGACAACGGGTGCAGGATGTAGTCATTTGCCATGGTCACGCCGAGTGGCTTAACGATTACAATGATGGCTCAAACAAACGCAAGGCCCCAACTAGTGGGAGCAATAACCATGCAGGTAATGGGAGTAAGATGGCTAGAGGGGAGAGGCCGATAACTTGGGGAGCGGGAGAGGACTTCCAAACAAGGAGCCAAAGAGAATAGGGGGAATGGTGGCTTTACGCCGAGGAATGGGCCAAATAGGCTACCCCTAGCATGCTTCTTGTGTAAGGGGCCTCATCGCGTGGTGAGTGCCCACATAGGGGTGCATTGAGTGCTTTGTAACTTTCACGGCACTGGGACACACTCCTAACCCACCTACGAGAGAATAGTGAGACCGATTTGGCCAGATTGGATCTATTCGTTTTTCGAGTGCATTACAATCGCAATTGGACAACATAAAGAAAGAACCGGGAAAGGGCTTGATGTACGTGGACTTGGTGATAAATGGGAAGGCGACTAGGGTTCTTGTTGACACGGGAGCAACATATACTTTTATCTCACCTGAGGAAGTCAAGAGATGCGGTTTAACAATTACTAGAGATGTGGGACAGATGAAAGCGATTAATTACGATGCTTGAAATTTGTGGAAGTGTTAAGAGGGTGAAGGCCAAGCTTTGGTCCTGGGAGGGAAGCGTGGATCTCACTGTTTCCCCTATGGACGATTTTGATGTTGTGTTGGGACTGGATTTTATGACAAAAGCCCAGGCCATCCCCATCCCTGCTGCGAGTTGCCTATTGTTTCTAGGGGATTGCTCGGGGGTGGTACCCGCTACCATTCTACCAAGAAACGGAAAGATGCTGTCAGCAATACAATTTAAGAAAGGGGTGAAGAAGGGGGAACCTTCTTTTGTCATATTACCTATCCTACATGGGGAGTCAACCCTTGAAGGGGTACCAAATGGGATTTTGAGAGTGTTGAAGGACTATAAAGATGTCATGCCAGATCAGTTGCCAGAAGGGCTCCCTCCTCGAAGGACGGTGGATCATGAGATTGAACTGGTCCCCGGTGCCAAACCTCCTGCGAGATGCCCGTACCGTATGTCCCCTCTGGAATTAGCTGAATTGAGGAAACAACTCGATGAACTGTTAAAAGTTGGGTTTATTCGACCGTCTAAAGCGTCATTTGGGGCGCCCGTGTTGTTCCAGAAGAAACATGATGGGAGCCTGAGATTGTGTGTGGACTATAGAGCCCTGAACAAAGTGACTGTCCAGAACAAGTATCTCATCCCCTTAGTTGCGGACTTGTTCGACCAGCTAAGTGGCGCGAAATATTTTACAAAGCTGGATCTTCGATCGGGGTATCATCAGGTAAGAGTGGCCGAGGGAGATGAACCGAAGACAACTTGTGTTACTCGATATGGGGCATTTGAGTTTCTTGTGATGCCATTTGGGCTAACCAATGCGCCTGCAACCTTTTGCACCTTGATGAACCGAGTGTTCCATGATTTTCTGGACAAGTTTGTGGTGATATACTTGGATGATATAATGGTATATAGTTCCTCTTTTACAGATCATGAAAACCATTTGCGGTTAGTGTTGCAGAGACTCAGAGATAATCAGCTATTTGTTAAAAGGGAGAAATGTGCTTTTGCCCAAACTCAAATTAAGTTCCTAGGACACCTCGTTGGGCAGGGACATGTTCGAATGGATGAGGAAAAAGTGAAGGCAATCCAAGAATGGCCGACTCAAAGAGTGTCGGTGAGCTCGGATCATTCTTGGGATTAGCTAACTATTATAGACGGTTTGTCGAAGGCTACTCTCGGAGGACAGCTATACTTACCAATTTGTTAAAGAAATGTGAGAAGTGGGCCTGGTCTAAAAAGTGTCAAGATGCTTTTGAGGACTAAAACTGTTGTGATGAACGACCCGATCCTAGTATTACCGGACATTGAGAAACCAATGGAAGTTGAAACCGATGCATCGACTTTGCCATAAGGGGAGTACTCATGCGCAGGTGGTCACCCCTGTGGCCTTTGAGAGTCGGAAGTTGAGTGGGTGCGAGGCGAGATATGCAACTCGGAAAAGGAACTTCTAGTTGTGATCCATTGTCTCGGGCTTGGAGGCATTATTTGTTGGGCTCAAAGTTTGTTGTTAAAGCAGACAACACAGCTGCTAGTCATATCGACACAACCAAAACTACCGGCAAGGCAAGCAAGATGGCAAGAGCGCTTAGCGGAGTTTGATTTCAGTTTTGAGCATAAAGTGGGAAGAAGAATCAGGTAGCTGATGCGTTGAGTCGAAAGGGTCGATCCGCGGCCCTTAGATTAATTGCTCATATGTCAGCTAGTAGGGTGACGAATGACATTCGGGAACTCATAATGGAGAATATGGGAAAGGATCCGCAGATGATGGCAATATTGAGGATGGTGGAAAGTGGCCAATCAAAGACCTTTTGGGTAGAGAATGGGATCCTAATGACGAAAGGTCCGCGTATGTATGTCCCGAGAGCAGGAGAACTTAGACAGAAACTACTACGCGAATGCCATGACACTCCTCGGGCAGGTCACCAAGGTTGCGGGCGTACTCGCCCTGTTGGAACAAGGATATTATTGGCCGCACATGCGACAGGATATTATGGACTATACCAAGACTTGCCTTATTTTGCCAGCAAGACAAAGTGGATCGACAAAAGCTCGCAGGATTGTTGGAGCCATTGTCAGTGCCAGCACGACCTTGGGAGAGCATTTCACTCGACTTCATAGTGAACTTGCCTCGGGTGGGGGATCTTGGAGCTGTCATTGTGGTGGTGGATCGGTTCTCAAAATATGCTACATTTATCCCTGCCCCCAAATATTGTTCGGCGGAGGAGACAGCTCGATTAGTCTTTAAACATGTTGTAAAGTATTGGGGTGTCCCACAAGATATCGTTAGTGACAGGGATGGTCGGTTCACTGGAAATTTCTGGAGAGAGTTATTCAAGATGTTGGGATCCAAACTGAATTTGTCATCAAGTTATCATCCCTGCACGGATGGGCGACGGAGCGCTTTAATGGGTTGTTAGAAGAGTACTTAAGGCATTTTATCCAAGGCCAACCAGAAAAATTGGCCTTCTTTGTTGGATGTGGCACAACTTTGTTTTAATTCACAAAAGAGTTCGCTACTAATAAAAGCCCCTTTGAAATTGTGACAGTCAGTGAAAAGCGCGGCTTCCACACACCACTCTAGAGTCATACAAAGGAAAGTGTCCCCGAGCTTTTAATTTCTCAAAGGAGTGGCGCCAAAATACAGAGATTGCTCGGGCTTATCTAGTGAAAGCTGCAAAACATATGAAGAAGTGGGCAGATCGTGGCCGAAGGGACCAACATGATTCAAAGTTGGCGATCTAGTGCTTGTGAAGCTAATGGCGAACAGTTGTGGTTCTTACGGAATAGAGATCGCGATTGGTGCGAAAGTATGAAGGACCGAGACCGATTGTGGCCAAAGTTGGAAATAACTCATACAAGATCAAGCCGCCCTCATGGATGAAAGTTCACCTTGTGTTCCATGTGAGCAACTTGAAGCCTTTTCATGTGAGCCCCTCAGATGTTAGCCGATGACAGAGTGATCGGGGCCCCATCTGTACCAAACCCCCATCAGAACGTCGAGTTGAGGAGATCCTTGCTGATAGGTTTGTTACGGTGTCCAAGAAGAAGCCTGTTCGTGAGTACCTGGTCAAGTGGGAAGGTCTCAGAGCCGAAGAGACAAGTTGGGAGAGAGATCATGACCTAAAGGCGTTCAAGCAGAAAATCGAGGAGTTCCTTGCAGCTCAGTCAACGAGGGCGTCGACAAGTTAGGTGGGGGAGGATGTTGTGGCCATCCCCTCACATGGTGTTACAACCGAGTTCCGGGGCCACAACCGAGTCACTTCTACCATGCCCCATTTTCAAGCACATCAATGTTTTAGGAAGAAGAGTCTTTGTTTTCAATTATTTCTTTAGTTAGGAAAAAGTGTCCTCGTTTCAAACAATAGAATGTTTACTCGGGTCATTTCTATTATGTTTTTTTCAAGATATATGTAGGGGGTGGACAGTCGGCAGAGTTTGGGCTGATCCACTGGTAAAGGTATGTATCCTACACACCATCGAGGCGGCCCCTACCACCCAAGTCGATGGTGTGGGTGAGTTTTCTAATGTAACCGATGTTTCTTTTTTTTTCTAATAAAATAAAAACCGTTCTTTTTTCCTACGGGGAAGCTGGGGGTCGACTGTGTGCATCCGCTATGCCCCACGGTTTCGACCATGACTTGAAGAATGGTTTTGTGGCGCGAGACTAATGTGTTGCTTGCTTATTTTGAGCAGATCAATCGAGAGAAAAGGCTGACTTGATCGGGAAGAGTCCTTTTCAAGTGCCGCACGGCTTAGCGACTGAGTGAACTAAAGGCTAAGGCCGTGACACTAAGCACAAATTTATGTTATGAATCACTAACTTTAATATATGTCTTATTTCAGATAAGGAAAACACGTCTCGATCAAACCCATCGCTTCAAGCTGTAAAACAAGCGGGGATGCAGTTGCTGCTTCATATATCCATTTCTAATATAATAGCCGATTCTTATGAGATTTGCTTCAGTCGATATTGATTTTTGTCATTCACTAGGCAAAGCTTCCATTTTTTTTCCCTCCTGATTGAGTGATTGACTGTTCTCCAATTGCTTATAATTGTGAGATCAGCTGTTTTACAAATACGCATTTTGCAATTTTGTTTTTCCCAGGAATGTTAAATTTTGTCTTCCTTGACCTTGAGTTTGCATATTAATTGTACATTCATTTTGTTGAAACTAATAAGATTGTCCAGTTCCAGCTACAATGATCATTGATTCTTTCAAACCAGTGTCTTGAGTATTAACATCTTTAACTGATCAAACAAATTGTTTAATCAGGTTCTTTATTCTTCCATGATAGGGGAATAGGAAAGCATAGAAGAAAGCTCTATGTTTAACATCTAAGTGGAAATTTACTATTTTTTCAGAACCTATATCACTGGTTAGGGATCATCGGGCAAAGGAGGTATTAACAGCCCATGGTGTAGCAGTTCGATCTTTCAATGCAAATTTACTTTATGAACCGTGGGATGTAAATGATACTCAAGGACGCCCTTTCACTACATTTGCTGCTTTTGGGGAAAGATGCCTTAGCATGCCATATGACCCTGAGGTTCCACTTCTTCCTCCTAAGAAAATCATTTCAGGTTGGTGTCCATTCGATTCTGTTCTTGACTTGTTAATCTCCACTATCAATCAATTCCTCTCTTTGCACTTCTTTGGACTTCAACAATATAAGAATTGTAATGTCAGGCTCAGTTCGAAGCCTTTAAGCTTTTTGATTTGTTGACCTGAAATTACATTGAAACTGCATATTATCCTTGTTCAAGTGGTACATGTTTCTTGTGTCTCTCTGTTTTAGGTGATGTGACATCTTGCCATTTGGATCGGTTGGTGTTTGAAGATGAATCAGAGAAGGGAAGCAATGCGCTTTTAGCTTGAAGCGATGGGGTTTGATCGAGCCATGTGTTTTCCTTATGCTGAAATAAGACATATATTAAAGTTAGTGATTTATAGCACAAATTTGTGCTTGGCATAGTGGCTAAGGTATGCCCCTTGTGCCTTACTTGGGTTTGAATCCCGTCCAAGCCGGTTTCATTTTCCTCATCCATTAGGTGTTGATAATTAAATGTTTAATTTATTTTATTAAATTAAAATTATGACTAAATTAAT
Source organism: Hibiscus mutabilis (assembly GCA_019671005.1). Classification (NCBI taxonomy): domain Eukaryota; kingdom Viridiplantae; phylum Streptophyta; class Magnoliopsida; order Malvales; family Malvaceae; genus Hibiscus; species Hibiscus mutabilis. The sequence continues at coordinate 24,643,273 of CM033741.1, read as the reverse complement.
AGAATGTATAAGTGACGATGACTAAATGTGTGATTATACAAATTTTTACTAACTGACACATCACTCTCTCTATTAGGTTTTAACGGCAGGTGGTCACACTGAGTCCATTTTAATAGTTCAATGGTCTAACTGCTTAAAAAAAGTATGGTGATCAAATCGAGACTAAACCCATAATAGGTGGTCATTTATGTAGTTTACCCTAACTTCTTTTGGAAACTAACTCAGCTGATTTTACAACTCTCAATACAAACAGAGAAAAATGATAGCTGGAAGAGAAATTCATTGTAAATTTATACCTTTTCTGCTCTAAGATTAGGAACAACCCAAACTAAAAAAAATGCTTCAATGTGGCTTAACTTCGACGATTGATTGGTTTGGCTTGAACATGTTAATCTTTTTTACGGGGTTTATCAGAATTTGAATAGAAATTAAACTGTTGAGATCTTAAATTTAAGGAAAAGTGATTAGGTTTAATTAAATGTGTTTGAAGGTTGCATGACTTGGTCGAGTAGAGTTTTACTTGGAAAAACGAAGCTTGATTTGTAAAAAGATCTAAATATTGTGTTGTGCAGAAAAAATAAAGCTGAGGAAAGATGAATTTAGTATAATATTAAAAATGTGAGGGTTATATTTTTTGAGTTATGATCAAATTAAAATAAAAATAGAAGTTGAGGTTAATTGTTTATTATGTCAATTTTAATAATTGTCATGTCGTCTCTTGTTGAATTCTTAATGAAAAAAAGATTAATTTGTTTTTTTTTAAAGTTTGGTGATTATTTTGTAACTTTTCATAGTCGAATGACTAAAAAAACACTCTATAATTAAGACTATTTATGTATTTTATCCAATTATATTATATAACTTTTCATAGTCGAATGACTAAAAAAACACTCTATAATTAAGACTATTTATGTATTTTATCCAATTATATTATACTATATAATATATACATTCAATAGTTTTATGTATAGAAAGATAAGAGAACCGGTTATAAATTTTGATCGAATTATATTATACAATAGATGGAACTAAAATGAATATTGTATATGAATATTGTATATAGTTATAAAAAGCTATTTAGATTGTAATTAGTTAGTATCATAACATTATAAATTTTTACAATTAAATTTGAACATAATCGAACTTGACACGACTTAAATATTCCAAATTCTAATTCGAAAAGATTTCAAATAAAATTTGAGTTATAGAATAACACATCAACTCGACTAACTCAAAAATTTTACTCGACCTAATCGAATGCTCACCCCTAACCTCAAGTACATCACACCCCTAAAGATAGAATGAGATATTTACAAGGTTGTTCTGAATAAATAGTAAAATATTGTATTCAAATTTGAATTTACTTGTTGATATCTAGAACCAATTAATTATATTTATACAGTTTTAATATGTTTTTTTATATGATATCTAGTACCCGTTTATTATATATGTTTAATGTTTTAATATTACTGTCCAAGTCTACGTCTAATTTAAATAGTAAAATTCTTGTAACCATCACGCTAGTAAGTTCTCGGTAACTCAGCAGTCTATGTTAAGGATAATACATATACCATTTTCTAACCAAAACTGAATGTACTAACCGGTGCAACCCCAAGAAAGATATGCAAGGGACCATGTTAACCGGGAGAAACATCAATTCAGCTAGACACAGATACATAGGATGCATCCGATGTTGGAACGTTCAAGTCCGAACTCAAGTTTCAAGGTAACTACATCGTGCAGTTGTCAGCATCGTCATAACGGGAAATTGCCTATCTCAAGGCCATTCCTTGTGAGCAGAACTTTACGTTTGCCAACCCATTGGAGACGGTAAGAGAGGTCAAGGTTATGAATCAAGAGTTTTAATCCGTCTGAATAACTCGTAGCAGCACTCTCTGCAGGGGTAAAAAGAGAGACAAATATTGGATTCGACCATGGAAGGAGCAGAGCAACCACCTGAGTATTAACTGTAAACAAGTATATGCACTGTGTAACAATAACATGAAAAATTATTGGTTCCAGCTAGACCTGTCAATTGGTGGATCAGGTTGATTCCGGGTTGAGTCAATTTGGATTTTAAAAATTTTAGATCATTTTCAAGTTTGAGTCATTTCGGATTTTGGTTGGGTTCAAATCATTTAGTGTTTGGTAGTTTGAAGTTCAAGCTATTTCGGGCTCAGGTCTTTTTGGGTTGCTTATTCAGGCTTTCCATTCGTGTTTTAGGGGTTGGGGTCATTTTGGGTTTTTTTTGTTTGGTTTGTGACACTATGATTCGAGTCTTTTCTGGTTTACTTGTTCTAGTTATTATGGGTTCAGATCATTCCAAGTTGTCATTTCATGTTTTTTTTTTCATTCAAGTTTAACATCCTAATTTAGATCATTTCAGGTTACTTGTTTAGACACTAATGAATTCAGGTCATATTTCATTTGCAGGTTCAGTTCAGATTGGGTCAGTTTTCAGGTGACATGTATATATCATCCTGTAATGACCCAATTCTCTTTACTAATAATGGGGACAGAATATTACCGGTGAATTGGGGTCGTTACTATGTCCCAATCGCTTCCCATGATGCTTGATCTTGAAGTTTTGGGTGAGAATCCATCCCCTGGAGGAACAAATATCACTTTGGTGCACTGGACAGGAACAAGGTTCCGGCTCAGTTTCTCCCACCACACAGATCCCAAGGACCACCATCTGATCATCAGCCCATGTTCAGAGAAAGCTACCAACCCCTGCCAATAGTAGGACATGTAAATGATTTAAAGAGAAAACACATCAGTACATGGGAGTTCACCCCACTGTAAAATGATGATAACAATGCAGAAAAATTAAACATCTGACTATGTAAAATCATTTCGACTATAATTTAAGATGTGCATTAGTAACTAGTACAAGAATGGAATATCTAGTAATGGGCAAACAGACTAATTAGATATACCTCTCCATCTGGAGAAAAGCTCAGAGCTGATATTACAGTAGTCACCGACATTTCAGGTGCTCCTAAAAGAAAACTCGGAAGTCCAGGAGGTCCACTTGCATCCAAAACTTTGATTTTTGTAACACTACATACAGAAAAAATAAAGTGGACATTCTTAGTAGAAAAAATATGAAAACTACTAGGGTCAGAAATTCGTCACATGGAAGAAACTGAAAAGAAAATACATGAACAGTGAACAAACAAAAGAAATAAAAAAGTACAGGGTTTTATTGTCAAACAATCTCATGAAAGAATAACAAATAACAAGATATCACTGTCACATAACCTCTAAAGTGCTAAAGATGGAATTCCTTACTAATAGATTTTTTTTCCATTTCGACAGGGAAACAGATGTTTCAGGATCCCCTTTTGCCTATAATGAAACATAAAATCCCCAAAAGCCATTAGCTTCCAATACATGGGAGGGGGAGGGGGAGGGGGAGGGGGAGGGGGAGGGCTATTTATATATTAACTTAATGCAAAAAGGAATTTCCAGTTGAATAGATCAGTGTAACTTGAAAACCATTATTCTATGTTTTTACAGTAAAAAATTTGGTGCACAACTATCGAAATTATTTAATTCTAATAAGGCACCTAAAACTTGACCGGACAAGCATGGTACCGAGAAAAACGGACGGACTGTATTGATTATGGACAAGTAATGGAATATAGTCTTGATGACACGAGTAATGCAAAAGCAAAATCATACTACGAATCATTATGGATACATACTGAGCAAAGAAATATCAAGTCACCAGTTCCCTGTTACTGCCATCAACATTCTAAACAGGGATATCTAGCCACAACCTTAATATTCAGCTTAAATTATTATATAAATAAATAACTCCTAGTTTCACATTAAGCTTCAGTGAATGCAAGTTTTTTTCAAAAGTCACAAAACACTAGATAGAGGAAAGCACTATTGAGAGAATGTATTCATATTTCATGACACATGGATGATATGACCATATAATAATTTTCAACCCTAATTATTGCCTCCTTAATTTCAAAAAAATATATGATTACCTTTGCATGTCATATACCCGAATGCTAGCATTGTTAATCTCCCCAATAACATCACCAAAAGCCAATTTGGTTGAGCTTTCATTCATGGTTACCATTGGAAACACACGTATAACTTCCCTTAATGTAGTCATTGAATATTGATGGCAGGTTTTACGCATGACTAAGTTGCCAGGGTCCATAGTTTGTAGGATGAAGTTAACCACCTGTGAATATGTCCAATATCAGAATAATTTACAATAACATTTCAAACACAATAATAGGTCTGCAAAGTCTAATTTACTATGTAAAAGAGTAACCATGATTCTTAACACGAGTATAGTGAGTGCTTTATCACGTAAATTTAATTAGGAAAACCTGAAGAGAAGAAAATATATGTTGACAGCCCAAGAAATTTAAATTTATCAGAAACAAGCAATCCACACAAACAAAGAAATAAATGCAAATGACAGCAAACCACCAATTTTTCATGGGAATCTTGTACAGTAAAGAATAAAATATTTATTACATTCAAATTTAAGAAAATATATCAACCTAGATAAGTATCACAAAACTGATCTATTAAAATCTTTTTGATGTATTTACAACGTGAACTATTTTTATCCAATAATATGCACTGTTACTTGGTGCAGGCTATGCTAACCTTATCAAGGTACTGAACCAAGCTTCTTGGAGAACCACGCACAACCCTGATGAGAGTCGCAAGAGACACTAGGTGGACAGGTGAATCGGATGCAGTAGACCAAATTTGGCTTTCTATCACAGTTAAAAACCCAAGAATATCAGCCATTGCTAGACTTGGAAGAAGGGTCCCAACTAATGTCTCGCGGATAGATACTGGTACACCTGGGTTTTCACCAGCTGAGTTGGCTGATGGACTACTTACACACTCAATTTGAAAAAATATGTCACTAATCAAACGAGGTATCTCAGTGCCAATGCATGCCTTCCATGTACTCTCCATTCCCTCAGCAAGCAGTTCTGCAGCAGTGGAACTATATTTTTCATTCATTGCCATAACCAACTTCACAAGTGGTTGAACCACCAATGTGGAAAGACTTGGCTTTACAAGGCTAGGGTACCATATTACAAGTGCTGCAGCAACAATAATGTGAGACGTCATTGCATCTTGACTTGTTCCCCCAACACAAGAAATCCAGTCTTGGATTTCATAAGATTCTAGCCATGCAAGCAGTTTAGCTTTCTCAACCTGAGAAGTCCCTTCAGTTTCCAACAAACATTCAGAACTTAGTCCAACCATAGTCATTTCTTCATTTTTGGAAATTTCATGTTCACTTTCTTCAGTTCCATTCAGAGATCTCACAAGTTTTGCATGCTTAGTTGCTTGCTGACTACACAGAGGGGCTGGAATAGCTCGTGATGCAGCACAATGAAATAAAGACCGTGCTGCCATACGCACATGTTCACTTTCATCTTGCCAAAAACTCACCAAAAGTGGTAAAGAAAATTAAAACAGACTGAGAATAAACACAATGTTGAATACGACAATCAGCAATCACGCCTAGTTACACCATCTCTGCTGGGTGCCAATTCACTACTAACTACCAATGGCCTTGGACAACTTTTTTCTCTGTTTCAAGCTTTTTCTTATCTATTTCTTTATAACATCTGTCAGAAACCACAGCACTCTAATCAAATCCAAAGTTTCCATTCCCCAACCCATAAAACAAACAAACAAACAAACAAAAACCAAGATCTTATAACCAACCATGGCTTTGATTTCAAGATTTACTTTCTTTTCTCCCAGGAAGGAATGAGTTGAGGATTTGTTATCTTACCTGTATTGTATGGATGTGTTTTAGTTTCTAGGCTGTCTTGCTTTATTGTACTTGAAAGAATAAGTTATTGTATTATAAAAGGAGATTGTTGTGAGGCAGGTAACGGAGAAGATGGATAAAAATTAATGAGAGGAAGTTACTCTGTAACTCGTGAGAACATACTGTTTCATCTAAAAATTAAATATTATTGATATTTCCATTTTAGGAATCAAAATTTTAAATGTTCTCACTTACAACGTGGCTAGGGGTGAACAAAACTCAACTCGAAAAAACTGAAATTTTCGACTAGACTCGTTCTGACTCGACTCGAAATTACATAAACTCGACTCGAAAAAATTTAAAATAAAGTTTGAGTTGTAAAATGGAAATTCGAATAACTCGAATAACTCGAAATTTTTAGTAATTAGTGGATTGATTTTTAAGTTCGACTCAAGTTCCTCAATTTTCCTATATATATATATACCAATATAAAAAATATGAAGAAATATATGCCACATATGAAAAAATATGATGAAATATATATGCATATCTTATGTGATTAGAGAAAGTCGTTTAAATTGGAACCAAAGTGTACTATAATATGATAATTACAATTAAATTTGTATAGGAACTCGAAAACTCGACTCGGCTTAAATTCGACTCAAGTCGAAAAAATTTCAAATAAAGTTTGAATTCTAAAATATGATGCGTCAACTCGAATAACTCGAAATTTTTTGACTCGACTCGATCGAACGCTCACCCCTAAACGTGGCAACATATTCTTCAATGACAAGTATCAAATGTATAATGCGGCAAATATAAATCTATTATCATTACACAGTTTTTAGTTCAAAGTCGGAACGAAAACACAAGTTATTAGTTCAAGATGGACCTGGAGTAAAGGTGGCTTTATTTCTGGAAATTTGTCTGCAAAATTCCTAGTATAGAACGCGACTAAGGCACTGCAAGAATTGACAATAAAGTTGAAATCCTACTGCCAATAAATGCAAAATGGTTGGTAGTAACAAATGATAACAAATGAGAAATGTAGGGAAAAATATTTCACAGGCTGGAATAATAATTGCTCAATCAAAAAGTCGCATTGTTAATCTTTTAGAGGAAGGCTCATACTTATGAAATATATCAGCATTAATGCAATGGACCCATAAAAAGTCATGCTAATAACCAGAAGACGACATGCATGTCATTAAGACTAAACCTATAGTCAGTCTCACCTTCAAGATCGACCAAAATAAAGATACCTTAAATAGGTGAAACTAATCTTCATTTAACATAATTTTCCAAGATATTATGAGCATAAAATGATTATCATTTGACGCATGGACAAGATAACCATTCACTTGAACAGAATTGTATCCTGGAATATAGAAAGGTAGAATCCATTCTAGCAACATGCCCTTAGGTATGGTCACAGTCAACAATAAAGAAATCAACCTTTCCGTCCACAAAAATAATATATCAGAAATATAACATCAAATATCTGCTAAGGCTTGAATTTGACATGTTACTCTATTTTGTCAACAGTAATTTGCACAGTGATTTAACAAAAGAAAAAAAATAGGCCTTTTTCACCTAACATGGCAAAGTAAATGGAGAATAATCAGTGTACAAATAAGTATATAAGTATTTTGATTCTGTGCACTACTTTTGGAGGAACAAGGGTGATACCTGCTAGCGGCTGAACTTGAGTGGGACAAGCTAATCATGTGTTGGGCAAGTGAAACCATTGTCAGTGACCTCATTGCACAAAATTCTGATGATGATTTCCAAAGCTGAAATGTTAATTAGCAGCTCAGGAGCGGTTGAAACAAATCAAATAGATAACAAAAGCCAATACCAGCTCAATTCTTTCAAAATACCTCAAGACTTGCCATAAAACCAGGAAATGACAGTGTCAAAGACCCTTTATCGCCTTGCAAACCAGAACAAACTATAAAATCATTTGGCCTTTTCAGCTTCATGTCAGCTACTAATAAGTCATCAAGACAATAATCCACATCCCATAAATGCAAAAAGGATAAGCTAAATCGAATGAGATATTCTTCAAGCGACTTGATCCAGTCATGCTCTTCTATGGCATCTGTTGAACTCTGATCAGTGTTAAAGCCATCATCTGAAGTCATATGACGGGGACTAAATGTCTCACTCCACTGTTCCTTCATATAGCTAGACTCTCGCCCATCAACATTCTTGGCTTTAGGCTTCTGCTTCTGACAAGGATCAATCAATGCTGCAAGATCAAAGCTCAGGGTAGCAATTCCAGGATATGGGCAAAAGCATTTAATGGGTTGCTTTCTGGTTCGAGAAACACATGGTCCTTTTCCTGAATTAACTTTACTATTATTTGCTAGCAAAGTACTAGACCCAGTCATTTTTGACAAAGTAGCTCTACTTTCTGAATTATTTAACTTGTAATGAGATAAGCTCCCGTCTTCATGTATTGGAAGAAGTAATGAGGAAACTGAGGTATTTCCACTCATTAATGAACCAGAAATGGAAGTTGCACTAATTTCTTTGCAGAAATGATCAAACATCGAATGGGAAGCAGTCCCACGAAGGACCCTTTCTCTACACCCGGTTTTCACATCCCATATGTATAGAACATCAATGGCATCAGAAATTCTGGAATGGTCCCGACAGAGACATACAATATAACCTCTTGCACCATCCCAAACAACTTTCGCAGGATAATCAGGATGTCCAGGAAACATTCTCTCCACGCTTAACGTCTCAAGTGATGTAAGAGTGACACAAGAGTCCTCTTTTCGAAGGAAAGAAAGCAATCACTCCAAGGACGTTCAGTTCGAGCAGGGGGTAGAATGATTTGGCGCACAGGACCTACATGTTGGTGCATGACTGTAATGAGATTACGTAATCAAGATCCCAAATATGAATAGTGCAATCCATGCTCCTGTAAATTAAAACCCGACTAAAACTCCATCCTTTAGCAAAGACTCGCCATCCGATGTGCCGCCGGACAAAGTATAGCACTGTGTGGCCTTCAAAGATTTGTTTGGATATATGAGAGTCTATCTGCAAGACGTGGACTTCCATTTGGAGAATCAAGCCCCAAACAAATTAAACCACACAACTTGGATTTCACCAAAGATGAAGCCATATACAATTGCGAAGGAGCATAAAGATTTTCAGAAATAACCATGGAAGAAGATACAATTTGTCCCTTAGGGACAAAATAACAACTATCATCAACCTGTATGCTATGCACAGTTTTTGAGGTGGAAACAGAGCTCTGAATAGATGTTAATTTGGTATTGCATCCACCCAAAGACTCGTTTTTATGATCCAAATTAGCAGCCGAAGTCCAGCCAAGAAAAGAAATGCCTTCTCCAAGCATTTTGCATTCACCGAAGAGTTTTACATGATCATGTTTCTGCTTAAGCGACCAGATTGTAACACGTGGTTTCCACTGAAAATGGTCTTCAACAGTAACGCAAACTGATTCAATGCGAAGAAGTATTTGGCTCAACTGGACAAAAGAAAATGACAACCTCGCAGCTAGGGGATAAGAAGTGGCTGGGACTTCGCAAAGTGGTTCAGAATTAAATGTGTTATCTAAATATGATATTTCATACAAAACTGCAGATCCTCTATTATTCCACACTAAAAGAATTTCAGATTCATGGGTTTCATCAGTACTTTGTGCATTCCCAGAGTTTTTACTTTCAAGAAACATAGCCCCTACAACATGTGGCCGACCATACTTGTCTTCAATGCAAAGGGAATTGTTCATAAAAAGAATCACTCCTATTATAATACTGTAGAAAAGAGAGTTTGAATACTCTTCTTGTTGTTTCGATATACAAGAGAAGAAGTCTATTTATAGACTTTTACAGAGGAGTTTTACACAGAGTAGTTAACCTATTAGGATTGAACTTTTATCCTTTACAATGATAGAGTTAGATTATAACTAAACTACATAGTTATGATAGAGTTAGATTATAACTAAACTACATAGTTATGATAGAGTTAGATTACCTATCATACACGTATTAACTCACTCCCCTCAAATCGGCGTGTATATGTTGTGTACACCCGGTTTGGATGAAAACTCATCAAAATTTGCCCTAGGAAGTGCTTTGGTGAAGATATGAGCAAGTTGATTCTTGGTTGGAATATAATGAAGCTTTATTACTCCATTATTGACCTTCTCATAGATAAAGTGCCTATCTATTTCAATATGTTTAGTCCGGTCATGTTTGCCTTTGGATTCTTGGCAATGCTCATTCTTTGATTGACTATCACTTTGTAAACCTCAAATTCTAACTTTCCATCCAACTCTAACTCGGTGAGGAGTTTTTTAATCCACATTCCTCACATATTCCAAGAGCCATAGCTCAATCCGCTTCGCATTGCTTCTAGATACAAACACCGCTTTTTACTTCTCCAAGTGACCAAATTTCCCCACACAAACGTACAATAGCCACTCACGGACCTTCTATCTGTTAGTTCTCCCGCTTGACTTGAGTCTGTGTAGACTTTACAGATTCATGCGGATGTTTTCTCAAAATAAGTCCGGACTCGGTGTAAACTTCAGTACCTCGGGATCCTATCGACCGCCTCCATGTGCTCTTCTCGAGGATTACTCATGTGTTGACTCACTATACTCACCGAGTATGCAATGTCGTCCGTGAGTGAGAGGTAGATTAGTTTTCCTACCAGCCTTTGGTAGGACTCTTTATTCACCTTTGGATTCCCCATTCCATCTTTACTTGAATTTCAAACCTGGTTCCATTGGAGATTCTCACTGGTCTACACCCGAGCATTCCAGGTTTACGTAAGTAGATCTAGAATGTATTTCCTTTGGTTGATAACTAACCCTTCTTTTGATCTTGCAACTTCCATTCCCAAGAAGTACCTAAGGCTTCCTAAGTCCTTAGTTTGAACTCCTTTGCTAGAATAGTTTTGACTTCTCTATTTCTTCTATGTCATCACCGGTAATAATGATATCATCAACATAGACAATTAGGAGAGTTATCCTACCATCCGGTGTAGCTTTTCTAAATAATGTATGGTCCGCTTGACTTTGCTTGAAATCATTCTCAACCATAGCTCTAGCAAACCTATCAAACCATGCTCTAGGGGATTGCTTCAAGCCGTACAATGATCTATTCGGTTTGCACTTTGTCTTTGTTGTGGTCTTCTCTTCTAAACCAGGTGGAACCGCATGTACACTTCCTCCTCAAGTCTACCATTTAGAAATGCGTTTTTGATGTCCAACCGATGCAGCTTCCAATCCTTGTTAATCGCCATCGAAAGCAATATCGATGGTGTTTAACTTTGCTCTGGTGCAAAAGTTTCTTGATAGTCTACACCATATGATTGAGTAAACCCTTTAGCCACCAACCTTGCCTTGTATCTCTCAACACTCCCATCCGAATGGTACTTGACTGTAAAGACCCATTTACACCCCATGACCTTTTTCCTTCGCGCAGATCTGTCATGCTCAGGTATTGTTCTTTTGTAATGCCTCAATTTCCTCTTCAATTGCTTTCCTCCATTCTCGATTGTTAAAGGCCTCTTCCACTTTGTCTTGGGAATTCTTATGTCTTTGTCAATGTTATTTGTAAAAGCTTTGAATCCAGGCATTAATTTCCCATAGGCAATAAACCTGTTAATAGGATGAGCAAGTACATTTTCTTAGCCCCTTTCTAATAGCAATAGGAAACTCATCTAAGTTAATGAGTAGTAGAATCTTGTGGAATAACATTACCTCCCGTCTCCAAAGCAAAGCAGGACTCAAAGCTAGTTCTTGGCAAGTGTTAGGGTGACTAACCGCCTCGGTCAAGTTTCTTTTTCTTCTTGTATAGACACCGAGTTGTCTTTCCGGGTGGTTGTGGTGAGTTAGGTGATGTATGTGGTATAGTTTTAATCATTGGAGGAGGTGTTGTATAAGGGCTGGTAGTTTTAGACTGTGGAGAAGGTGTGTCTACAGTGGATTAAGAGTAGTACTCACAATTTCATCAAGTAGGCTCGGAAGAAGTATTTTGCAGAGCAAGTGGTACTTACATCAAGAATAGGCAAGGAAATAATGGGCTGTGGATCATGCAAGGGCTGAGATTCCTTGTATCTCTCCCCCCAATTTCAGTTCTCGCAAAGTAAGGTTTATTTTCAAAGAAAGTAACATCAAAAGAGATATAGGTTTTCTTGGTAATGGGGCAAGAACACTTGTAACCCTTCTGACTCGATGAATACCCTATAAACACACAACGTAGAGCCCTAGGATCAAGTTTACTCCTATTATTGCGATGCACATGAACAAAAGATGTGCATCCAAAAACTCGAAGAGGAAGAACAGAGGATAATGGTTTAAAATGTGGAAATTTTTGGAAATGAGTTTCAGTGGGTACTTTGAATCCTAGTGTCTTGCTTGGCATCCTATTGATTAGGTAGGTGGCAGTAAGAAGAGCTTCCCCCCATAGATAATTAGGTGCATTGGCAGAAAATAATAGGGACCTAGTCACCTCTAGTAAATGTCTATTTTTTCTTTCGGCCACTCCATTTTGTTGAGGGGTGTTGACACAAGAAGTAAGATGAAAGATGCCTTTTTCTTTGAAAAAATACCCAAGAGATTTGCTAAGATATTCACTCCCATTATCACTCCTCACTATTTTAATTTGTTTCTTGAATTGAGTTTTGACCATGTGATAAAAACTTTTAAAAATTCTCTCAACTTCAGATTTTTTTCTTTCATAAAAAGGTCCAAGTTGTTCTAGAAAAATCATCAATAAACGACACAAACCATCTAGACCCAGTGATGTTTTTTACTTTAGAAGGGCCCCAAATGTCACTTTGTGTATGATAGAAAATGGTGAAGTAGGTTTATAGTGAGAAGGAACATATGGTTTTCTCGTATGTTTAGCCATTTGACATACTTCACAAGTAAAAGAAGAGGGATTTTTATTAATGAAGAAATTAGGAAACAACTTTGCAAGGTAGTAGAAACTTGGATGTCCTAATCAAGATGCAAAAGTATAATATCATTCAAGGGAAAGCGCTAGAAAAAACTCGATGTTCTAAAGCAATTGGAAATAAAAGGATTCAGATAGGGTAGGCCATCAAGGATATATAAGCCGTTACACACCCTAGCACCGCCAATCACCGTCTTGAGCCCCAGGCTGAAAAACACAACCAAGAACCCCAAAGTTAACCTCACATTTAGCATCCCGAACCAATTTGCTAACAGATAATAAATTGCATGTGAGTTTGGGAACATAAAGAACATCGAGACAATATGATCTTGCTACTCAATCGAATGTAACCACTCCCTTTTCTTTGTTTGTAAGGGAACTATCGGCTATCTTTATGGAGGAAGGAGACTTGTGGTTACTATAATTGTTGAAGAGTGTAGGATTTCCTGTCATATGATCAGAGGCACCAGAATCGACTATCCAATTAAATGCACTTGTTGTTGCTAAGCAAGAAATACTACCTTCAGTAGCTGTTAAGGCATTAGGAACAGGTTTAGATGATAGGTGAGTAAAAATCTGTTGGAATACTACCTTCAGTAGCTGTTAAGGCATTAGGAACAGGTTTAGATGATAGGTGAGTAAAAATCTGTTGGAGTTCCTCGATCCGTTGTCTACTAAAGCTCTTTGGAGGAATTTTCGTAAGATGCAAGATGGGCTTCTTTTGGAATCTGGATTTAGGAGGCTTCATCACTTTGGTTTTCCATGCAGACCTCCAACATTGGTCCATCACATGCCCAGACCTTTTTGCGGTGGTCACACCAAGGTCTCCCCCTCCTTTGTTTACTCCCGAGTTGGAGTTTGTAAGAAGAGCGAAGCTTCGTTTGTCGGGCACCCATCGGGAAAGTCCGCTTTCTTCCCTTCGGATTTCGAAAAAGCTTCTCGAACCGGTGGTAGTGGTTTAGTGGCTAAAATCTCGCTGCTGGCTCCATCAAATTCTCCATTCAGTCTGAGAGAAACTGGAACACCTCCTCTCGATTTTTTGAGCTTATTGTAGAAGCTAATGTCACTGTGACACTTCCATTCATTAGCTTCATACAGATCTATTCTTTGCCAAAGATTTGGTTAGGACTCCAAAATATTGTGCCATTGTTACCTCCCCTTGTCCGAGATCTTTGATCTTATTCTCAACTCCAAAGAGTTCTCGTGTGTTGTCAACACTGGAATAAGTATCTCTGGCAGCATTCCAAATTTTCGCTGCAGTTTGATAAAGCATAAAATTTTCTCCAATTTGTGTACCATGGAATTAATTAACCACGACATTATCATGGTGTTTTCACTCAACCAATTAGAGTAAGGTGGGTCGGACTCATCCGGAACAGAGTTGAGTCCGAGAGATAGGAAGCTTTCCTTCTCCCTGTAATGTACTGCCCAGACCGATTGAGACCAAGGAAGGTAGTTGTTTCCATTTAGTTTATAGGATGTAATGGGAGAAAGAGAAGCATCCGAGAGTTGGAAATCGATGAACGAGGGCTGTTTTGAGAGCTAATTTCTGATGTAGCAGGATCAGAATTAGTCATGAAGAGGTGTAGATCCGATCGAAAAAAAAAAAAAAAAAGGTTTTTGGGGATAGTATTGACCTAACTTGATACCATGTAGAAAAGAGAGTTTGAATACTCTTCTTGTTGTTTCGATATACAAGAGAAGAAGTCTATTTATAGACTTTTTACAGAGGAGTTTTACATGAGTAGTTAACCTATTAGGATTGAACTTTTATCCTTTACAATGATAGAGTTAGATTATAACTAAACTACATAGTTATGATAGAGTTAGATTATAACTAAACTACATAGTTATGATAGAGTTAGATTACCTATCATACACGTATTAACTCACAAATACCACTTCCTAACAGCCTAAATATAGATCGATCTTTTATCACAGTAGCAACAATGGTTCTGCACGTTGCAATTGACACCATTTGTCCAGCCTCAACAAGGCCATCTTCCAATGTCATTATTTCTTGCTTAGAAGATCTCTGCAACCTTGTCTCACCCTCACCACCATCTTGATGAAAGTCCTTTGGCAAATGAGCCAATTGCAGCTTACCAAAGGAGTCAGCCATGAGTGAAAAATGCTTTTCTCCATCATCAACTTCAAAGGTTTGTACAATGGACAAATTCCCATGAAAAACGGTTTGTACAATGGTAAGAGTATACGTATCAACAACAACAACAGTACACTTGGGAGGTTTCCTGCTCTGAGATTCTTTATCCATTGAAATCTCACCCCCTTCAGCAGACTCCATAAAATGATGGTCAGATAAATGGGCAGCATCAATAAAGCAACAGCCTACACAAGCATATCTTGGATTCCAAGGCAATGTACGAATAATCGATGGGCTACCAACCCAAGGTGGCAGTTTTCTTCTACGCCTGTAGTGGCCACTACTTCTGCTCCAGACGCACAACGTACTATCAGTGCAAGCACTCAGTAATGCATCACCATGATCAAAGCTAGAGTTCAAAGCAAAATTATTTGAATTATCTGTATTTTGCTCTACAGATACTACAATGGGACAGCAAATGGCGAGATCAGCTATTGGTGCAGCATGACCGCACAACATAGCAATCGGTTTAATTTCCTGAATATGACACAATTTCCAACCGTCATCTACTAAAATCAACAATCTGAACTGTACCCTAACAAAACCCAGATTTGCTACATAGAACTACATGAATGCATCACATGATATATTTATCAGTAACCAAAGGAAAAAAGGAAACAAATACAAGCTCTCTGGTCATTCAATTGCAAAATACAAATATAATAATAATGAAAGAGAGTCGGAATATTATAGTTATATTAATTTCCTAATTTGAATCGGGTGAAGTTAGTTGGTTACCGAGTGGGAATCTGTGTTGGATAGGTTCCACCAGAGGATAGAGCCATCGGATCCGCCGGTGTAGAGAGTGGGAGGGTGATTGAGCGAGGCGGTGGCTGTGACGCGGTGGACCGGAGGCGTGCCTGACCATATACACGCCACGGATCGGCACTTCATGGCCTTTCTAGCTCTGCCTTCAAATGCGTTGAAGGCTAGGTTTTTGTTAGAATTTGATGATCAAGTGTTTAAATTTTGGGCCCAGATACCAAAACATTCATTTTTTGTTTTTTGCTATTTTCTTTGTTGTTTTGTGGGGGTGAAAGATTTCAAGTGAAATTGAATGCAAAATAACTTAAACAAGGTACCTTACCAATACTATTACTCTCTCTGTATTGGTCACTGCTTCTTCAAGAATTTTCTAAAAAACGTATTTTTTATCGGAATATATCGATTTTTAAAATTAATTATAAAAATAAATTAATCCTTCCGATGAAATCCTAGGAAGTTATGATCGACAACTTGAAACATAGGGCGAGTCTAAGGTATAATCGGTCTAAAATGTGATTAAAAGACGATAAATTTTTATATTAGTTTAAAATTTTAAATTATTAGATTTTTTGATAATATTTAAGTTGATCTTTTTGTGTGTTTTAACAAGTATCAAAACTTGTCTAAAAACTTAAAATGTTTAGCAAAACTTGTCAAAACAGAAAAAATTCAATTTAAAATGCTATTAAAAAATTTAACATTTTAAGTTATTGGACAAATTTCGAAACTTACCTTTTTTTAACTGCACTTTAAATATGTCGCACCCTATACCTATCCAAAACATACTATTAATAAGATGTGTTTTCGTTTATGTGACTTAATTAAGGATTAAAATAAAAAATAAAAAAATGAATTCTATTAAAAAAAGTAATATTGCACATAATATATGTTAAAATGCATATGTTAGCTTAAGCACAATGTCACGTGGCTAGAGTTCCAACCAGCCCACCGTGCGGCCTTAGGCGATGTGACTCAAGATAAACGCCTAAGTAAGCCTTTTCAACCCTCTTGGAAGATCAAACTTCCCAAGCACCGACAAACGCAAAGCGTTCTACGCGGAATCGGATCAAAAGAGATGAGCGAAGAAGAACTTCGAAAGAACGCTCAAGAACAAAGAAAGAACACAAGAACACTCAGAGGAAATGTCTTTATTCCTTGTCGCCATCACCAATAATGCCTTCCACGAACACTCGATTCACCAACCGTGGGCTCTGATACCAATTGTCACGGGGCCATTACCATCTTCTCAAAAGACATGTCTGATAGGATGTGCAGCGCCACCGTATTTATATCCCAAGACCTCCATTTTCCTTTCCAATGTGGGATTAATGACCCCGCCTCTTCTCAGGCATGACAACAAGCACAAGCACAAGCGTCAATCATCAATGTGAAATTTAGTATCTATATTGAATAGACATCAATATTTCTCAAGGGTTTAAATATAATCTTTTAATATGCATTTATTAAAGATATGACTCATATTTCTATTCTTGTTATTGTTTGGTTTAACTTGTGGTACTATTAATACGTATTGTGCGTGTTATACCTTTTTTGATAAGATTTGTTTAATTTTTTTCTCGTTATTTTTATTTATTTTGATCCTTAATCATGGCAACTTACCTTAAAACTCAACAAAGATTCATTTTATTACTCGTACATTAGTTCTATATGTTAGAAGGGTGTCATTTCGATAAACAATATTAAGTGTACTATTTTAATAAATAATTTTAAAAATCGGCATATTTAGATCGATGCTTAAGGATAGTAATCTCAAATCAGCAATGTTGTCACTCATTTTTAATTGCATCACTTTAGCCCATGTAATCTTTTAAAATCAGCAATATTGTCCATCCTTTTTAATTTCATCAATTTAGCCCTCAAACTCTTGAATTACATCAATCTCGCTCTTTGACTGTCATTGACTAACCGAATCCCTATCATCAATCACTCCTTGTCATATTAGACACCATTTTCTTAAATAATTAATAGTGTTTGAGTTGGGATGTGCATATTGTCACGGGCCGTCAGCCGAGGCCCGAGTCATTGGCACCACGGGGTGCACACCAGGGTTCCCAAGAGGTTCAGATAGAGATCTTGGGCCCAAAGAGACCACCAGGCTTAGCCCGATCTGTAGGAGATTCTAGAAGGCATATCCATCCACTTTGACCTATGTAAACTTGCCTTGTATACATAGGATTTGTTACCATAGATAGATGGGAATATTTCCAGGATTGTACCATTGTGGTTGGTGGGCTTTGATCTTAGCCGTCGATGTAAATTTGTATAGACCGTCGGATTAGGGGGAACTCAACTATAAATAGAGGCCTTCCCCTCCTCATTTGATGTATCCAAGTTTCCAAAGAATAAAGACATTTACTCTAAATCCTCTGAGTGTTCTGAGTGTTATTTCTTTGTTCTTGAGCGTTCATTCGAAGTTCTTCTTCGCTCATCTCTTTTGATCCGATTCCGCGTAGAACGCTTTGCGTTTGTCGGTGCTTGGGAAGTTTGATCTTCCGAGAGGGTTGAAAAGGCTTACTTAGGCGTTTATCTTGAGTCACATCGCCAAGGCCGCACGGTGGGCTGGTTGGAAATCTAGCCACGTGACAGTTGGTATCAGAGCCTTGTTCGAGCGACGTGAGCTAGTTCGAGGCACGAAGCATCGAGTTGAGATGGCACCAAAGAAGGGAGAGAATGCTGCTGCGAGCCAGAAGGGTGTGGAGACCTAGGCGAACAAAGGAAGTCGAGCAAACTCGAGGGACAAGTTGTCGGCGCTCAAGGAGAGGGTTACCAGGCTTGAGGGATCTATGAAGGATTCTGTAGAGCGACTCGACGTGGTGGATACACGGCTCGAGGAGATGGATGACCAGGGTGATCAGTCAGAGGGAAAGAGAGATGCTCTCGAAGCCATGCTGAAGGCATTGAGGGTGGAAATGGTGGATCTGAAGGCGGAAGTGATGGTTTATCAAGCTGCCATGCGGAACGGTGTGTTAACCACGATGACACCTAGACCGATGAAGGACATTCCGAAGCCAAGAGAGTTCAAGGGGAACCGGTTGGCAAAAGATGTTAAGAACTTCATTTGGTGCATGGAGCGGTACTTCCGGGCAATGAGCATCACAGACGATGCCGAGAAGGTAAATACTGCTATTGTTTACTTGACTGACGTTGCTTTGTTATGGTGGCGACGTAGGTGCCTTGATGAGAATAGTGGAGGCACGGGCGTTGGAACATGGGAGGAGTTCCAAGCGGAGTTCAAGCAGCAGTTTTGCCCGAGTAACACGGAGAAAGAATCCAGGACCAAGTTTAGGAGGCTTCGACACGATGGATCCATTGCGGATTACATCTAGGAGTTTAGTGAGCTACAACTCCTTATCCCCGGCTTGTGTGAGAAGGATGCGCTTTTCACATTTATGGATGGATTAAAGCCATGGGCCAGGACCGAGTTAGAGCGAAGGGATGTGCAGGAACTTTCCAATGCCCTAGCCATTGCGGAGTCCTTGACCGATTATAGTGCTTACAAGTCCATGGAGTCCAAGTCTTCCAAGCCCTATGGCAAGGGTATTGGTGGGAGAGACGAGGATATGTCTAGAGATAGCAGCGATGATGGCAAGGAGAGGCCATCGACCAAGCCAAACCGGTATGCGAAGCCAGATGATCGGAAGGATCGAGGATCTATAAGGTGCTATCATTGTGATGGTCCACACATAGTGAAAGACTATCCCAAGAAGAAGAGCCGCCTCGATGCCATTGTCTAGGAGGACGACGACTCAGATGGAGAACCCGGTAGAGTTGGTGCAATCACTAGCATCAAAGGAGGGAAGCCGAGGGTAGTAAAAGTACATCGAAAGTGTTACCGATGTAAAGGGCCGTATTTAGCGTGAGAATGCCCTGATCGAGTCAAGAAGTCCAAGGAGGACGAGCCCGAGAGTGATGAGGCTGCGAAGCTTGGCTCTATGATATTAGATTCTGTCAAGGCGAGGAAGGGCCAGAAGCAGAATGAGTTGATGTTTGTCGACATCAACGTGGCGGGACGATCGAGGAGTGCTTTGGTGGACACCAGGGCAAGTGATCTGTTCATGTCCAAGAAGGCTGCCGAGAAGCTTGGTCTTAAAGTTGTGGACTCAACCAGTAAGATCAAGGCGGTGAATTCAAGGGAAGTTTCAGTTGTGGGGACAGTGCGGAAGATTGAGTTGCAGATTGGGGATTGGAAGGCCAATGGGGATTTCAAGATAATCGAGCTAGATGACTTTGATTTTATTTTGGGACTAAACTTCCTTGACCGTATTGAAGCTCTCATCATTCTATTTGCCAACGTCGTGTATCTTGGATCCGAGACAACGGTACGTTGTGCCTGTATGCCGAGACAACGGGCGAGGAACCAAGAAGCTGACAGCCATTCAACTTGTCGAAGATGCTCCAAGCCAAGGAGGCATCGAGTTAGAGGCGACAGTTGGGAACACTACCTTGGATGGGCGAGAGTTGCCCGAGGCAGTTGGCATGAAGGCCGTCGAGGAGCCATCCATGAGCGAGGTGGCCGAGGCATCGAACTTCAATGGGAGAGAAGTGTCGATGGGTTTTGCATTGCCGAGGAGCAATGGGGCATCAAACTTCAGGGACGAAGGATTGATGTGTAGAGTAAATGCCGGGAAAATGAGTGAGGTACGTCTTGAACACGTTGATAGTGTGTTACAGTTTGATTTGCTGGATTTGTTGGGTGTAGGGCGCAAAAAACCTAACCCATCAGATGGAGTTGCCAAGACTTGGTGCGGGCCGAAGTAACCTTTCAGAGTTCCGAGGGTTCGTTCGGTGTTCAACGTGAAGGCATCCAAGTTTGTGCACAAGGATCGGGAGAGTCCAGATCGGGGCAAGTTAGAATTGGTAGGAAAGAGTTCTTACGATCAAGATGTACCTGGGATGGGAAATTTTGCATGGCGGTGCGAGCCAAGGTGATCAGTCCTTATGGGGGGACATCCGAGTCAGAGTCCGGTGCTCTTTATAGGGAGAGCGGTCCTTATGGGGGGACAATCAAGCCAGATTCTGAATTGGAAGCAAGCCAAGGTACGCGGAAGGAAGCTGCAGGATCGATCTCAACTTTGTTCGAGAGGCGCGACGAGGGCGTCGCCAAGTTTGGTGGGGGAGATTGTCACGGGCCGTCAGTCGAGGCCCGAGTCATTGGCACTACGGGGTGCACAGCAGGGTTCCCAAGAGGTTCAGATAGAGATCTTGGGCCCAAAGAGACCACCAGACTTAGCCCGATCCGTGGGAGATTCTAGAAGGCATATCCATCCACTTTGACCTATGTAAACTTGCCTTGTATACATAGGATTTGTTACCATAGATAGATGGGAATATTCCCAAGATTGTACCATTGTGGTTGGTGGGATTTGATCTTAGCCGTCGATGTAAATTTGTATAGACCGTCGGATTAGGGGGAACTCAACTATAAATAGAGGCCTTCCCCTCCTCATTTGATGTATCCAAGTTTCCAAGGAATAAAGGCATTTACTCTAAATCCTCTGAGTGTTTTTTCTTTGTTCTTGAGCGTTCTTTCGAATTTCTTCTTTGCTCATCTCTTTTGATCCGATTCCGCGTAGAACGCTTTGCGTTTGTCGGTGTTTGGGAAGCTTGATCTTCCGAGAGGGTTGAAAAGGCTTACTTAGGCGTTTATCTTGAGTCACATCGCCTAAGGCCGCACGGTGGGCTGGTCGGAAATCTAGCCACGTGACAATATGTCATTTTCTTTAATAAATTAATGTCATCCAATAAGATGATGATAAGTAAAGTTTAATGATGTGGCAGTACAGTTAACGTGATTTTTTTAAGTTGTAATTTTAAAATAAATAAATCTAAAACTCTACATTCGTACTATCACAACACCAAAAATGACATGTCATCATTGACATGATAAGATAGTTGACGACAACAACGGATATGGAAGTGTATAGCGGCCACATATACAAAATTTAACAGTTCTGTTAGCCAATGACAATGAAAGGACAAGATTAATATAATTCAAGAATTAGAGAGTAAAATTGATGAAACTGGAAGGGACAACATTGTTGGTTTTGAAAGACTACGAAGACTAAATTAATATATTTAAAAGAAGTGACAACATTGTTGATTTGAAATTATTACATGGACAAAATTAACTCTTAAAATTTAGATAAAATTATCTAAAATGAAAGAGATTTTAAAATCAACTCTCTCCAGGCTTCACGGTGATCTTCCGATGGTTTGGCTTTCTTTGGTTGGAGGA
This sequence comes from Hibiscus mutabilis, assembly GCA_019671005.1. Classification (NCBI taxonomy): domain Eukaryota; kingdom Viridiplantae; phylum Streptophyta; class Magnoliopsida; order Malvales; family Malvaceae; genus Hibiscus; species Hibiscus mutabilis. The sequence goes on along the minus strand of CM033741.1, from coordinate 24,621,359 downwards.
TTGGGTGCATGGTGCTGTGGGTATTGGCATGTTTTGATGTTTAAATTTGCTTTGGTCTTGTTATAGGTTTCTTTTGTTGGAAAAAACAGTAAGGAATAGGCAATTTTGAGCTATAATTCGAAAAGGTAAAGGTGGAGATTAGAATGATGATTTTATTGGGTCATATTATACTCCATGAGACCTTATAGCGGTATCTCATATGCTCAAAATGGCTGAGTGATGAATGATAAATTGATGCTCAAAGTAAGGTGGTTGTGAATTGTGTAAGGAAAATGAAACCCCCGTTATCCCACATTGATGGGATAAATGGAATGTGAAGTGTTTATATACACTTACCCACTTTGTGGTCATTGAATGACTTGAGTGGAAATTGTGCCTCACGTGTAGGGTGGGTGCGAATATAATCCCATTCGGGTTGGGGCACACCCGCACAATGTGAGCGACACGAATGTTCGGATCGGTCGGGCCCTTTGTGGACTTGCGGATATTTTACCCACTTTGAATAATTTTTCCTTAAAAATAGCATACCTTTTTTAATATTCAAAATTTAAAGGGATATTACACGCTTTCCTTAAATACGAATATTAAAATGGTAATGTTTGCTATTCACGAAAATATCCTATTAAAACATGGTATTGATTTTTATTTCGAATTAAATAGGAAAGTATCAGTGACCATTAAACTCAGAATATTTTTTATTCCCACGGTTTAACCTAATTTTTCCCTATATAAAGGATGCTTCACTTCAGTTTTAAACACATCTTGAAAATTTCTCCTCTTCGAAATTGTAATATCCCAAATTTTGGCTAGTGAATAAATTGTAAATTTTGAAAGTTTAGGGGGTTAAAGTATAAACTTTGAAAAGTTTGGGGAATACAGTGTAAATTTCTTCAACAAGTAATTTTATTCAGTATAAGAGTGAATCGGATCGAAATGGGTACCTTGATATCGGTTTTAAGAATTAAGATGCAAAAAAGGTACCGAATTTGGATCGAATGAAATTGTTAAGCGTGTTCAGGCCAGAGAAATACAAGGATGGGTGACCTTCGGGAAGGTCCCATAAAAGTGTTTCTGATCGACATTTTGGACTCAGTAAGAGTAAAGAATATTTGAATGAATTATCGATAAAGGATTTCTAAGATAAATTTTATTATAAGAAGTTTTTCGATAATTATCGGGATAATAGACTGAGTTAAGAAATTTCAGTCTAAGTCCTTAAGAAAGGATGTTTTTATGAGATGATAATGTTTATTTCCCGAATATGGAAATATAGAATTTTTAGAATAAATCTGATAGTTCGGAAAAGGTAAAATCGTAGTAGAAGTATTTTACGAATATCGAAAAATTGGATCGAATTAAAATTTCAGAGACTGATCCAAAAGCCATGGGAAAGTCATAAAATACTATTTCATGAATATTTTATTATAGTTGGTTGGATTCCAACTAGATTTAGTTGAATTTTTACAAGAATGGCAAACTAGTAAGTAAAAACTAGTTGGAGGGCAAATTGGTATTTTGCTCCAATGGCATTTTTGAAATATTTAAAAATTTATAAGGGTAATTTTGGAAAGAGGAAATGGCAAACCATTCTTCATCTTTTTCTTTCTTGTTCGATTAGGTTTATGTTAGGGATTCTTTGTTTTGTGTTTCTTTGGAACCTAGCCATGAACTAAATCTATTTGGCTAAGGTTATTGTATTTTGTGGTTGTGAGAAACAATTGGATTTTGTTTAGGTAATAAGAGTTTGTACTTTCAATTCAAGGTTTACTCATTCTTGGTTTTTATTCTTGTTTGCGAGTGAATTGGGAGAGGATCTCGTAACTCTATCTATTTATCTAATATCAGGAGAGTTAGATTTAAGAAACGAATGAGTATGGTCTTTATTCAATCTATTGATGGTGAAGATTAATCCGGCTTAGGAATAAGTTAAGGCATGTACAATTAGCTAGAGTTTTGACTTAGGGATAAGAAGAAACCATTGAAGAATGCTCTGCCGAACCTTGAAGTTGCTGCCCAGCCAGTTGCCCAGGCAACCGTCGATTTGTTGCCAAGGCAACCCCGCTGTGCAAGTTGCTACGGCAACTGAGTTGCCCTTGCACTCTTTTACCAAGACGATCCAATTGGCTATCACACCTCAACTCACGATAACCTGGCCTATTCTCTCTCATTTGATTACATCTTCTTGTACTTTATTGCTTTCTAGTTTAGTTGTTAGTTAAAACTCCTACAATCACCTATTTGTGTTTTTACTTTTTACAGTGCAAGAGATTGAATTCTTGAAGTGGCACCAATCCCTGTGGAGACGATATCTTTTATACTATAACTTGCGACGTGTACACTTGCACAATTGCGGAGCACTTATTACGCGCAACACTTGGTCTCCATTCACTTAGCTTGGTGTCAAAGGTTTCAAAGTGATTTTTTTACCTCTATACACTTTAACATCACATTTCCTACTTCACCAGCACTTTAACATCACATTGAGCAAAAAACGATTAATGATTAACCTTGTTACTACTTTTATGGGTCTATTTCTTACCCAACTGTTCGATCGCTCGATGCGATTTATAACCCCCTCGACCCGGCCTAGTTGCCCGACCGAACCGAGCAAGCTACATTAGGCTTACCGAAGCAAACTAAAAAAAGATTATGAAACCCGGTCCATTTTTTTTCTTTTTATCTTGTCTAGATGCATTTTATTTAACCTAGGTGTTCATGATCGCAGCAGATGAAGATACAAAAGAAACGAACATAAAAAAAGCAACCAATTTCACAAGTATGCATTTTAGGGACCAAAATGTAAATCTGCAAAACTACAAGGGCTTACTTAAAGTTAGATTTACCAATCCTCAATTAGTCAGGTTACAAGCATACATGTCAAATTTTAGCTTAAAAAGATCATCCTAACTCATCCAATTGCATGCTTATCAGCCAGGGACCAAAATATAACTTAAGAAACTATTCTTCAGCTCAACAGATGACTCCTCACGATTAATATCGAAACATGTACAAGTGGTTTCGAAACCTGGGGCCTAGTTTCGGTACCTGCCTAGAGAAAAATGGCCCCTAGTTTCAAAACCTTCTAGCTTGTTTCGAAACCTCCATGTAGGTTTACAGACTTTGCACATTCGAAACACCTTAAAACCCTTCTAAACATCTGAATTAACCCCAAACATCATTCAACACTTAAAGCATCATATTAAAACAACATACAAACGCCATATCAACCAAAGGCCACTACTATATACAAGCATTGGCATTACAACCACAAAGGTAATCCTATAGGCATGATTTCTACCCAACATACTTATATTTCCCCCGAGGCCCCAAATCGAAACATTAACCTTCATGCAAAATTATCACCAAACATACCAACCACTTATTTGAATATTAACTAGCATATGCAACATTCCCACATATCTTTAGTACCATTATCAACATGTTAAAATCAACACAACATGGCAACCATTCAATACTAACTAGATGCGTACCTAAGCAACCACCTAGCATCAATCATAAGCAATGGTTCACACATGTTTAACCACATCAATCGACTCCAAAATCACAGCATTACACATACTCAAAAGCTAGGGAAAATTGAATTATGAATCCCAAAAACCATGGCGAACACATGGCCTTATTAACCGAAAACTTAAACCTAGTTCATACTCAAAAGGAGTCGCACCCTTGGATCACTTTAAACCTTGCCTTGCTGGCCCAAACTTTAATGCTCAGCATCATTAGGAGAAAGAGAGCGTAACCTCACATGCTTAGTGAGGATGCTCATGAACGATGATGCATTTAAACCATTTGGAAACCAAACACTTGTTTTAAATCATGCGTAACGACCAAAGCATTTTCATTGTTTCCAATAGAAATATGCATAACAATCCTTATGCAACATCATGTATAATTTCCATGCTTAAGTCCCAAAGCATTAAAACTAAAACAATATAAAATAGGTTCAGCATACTCATGCCATACCAAGGGTAAACAATCATCTACCATTGGATAGACAATCCTCCATCCATACATCGGATACACGGATAACTCATGATGAACAATCCTCCACCATACTCATGCCATACCAATCCAAATGATATCTCAAACCTTGCCAATTCACAAGACTTACCCTCACATAGGTTAGCCAATCCGCATAACCTCTAATGAGAACCCCAATAGTCCGAGTAGCCAATCCGCTATACCTCAAGGACCCATGGACACGATCGATCTTTAACATATATTATAGTGCACTTTAATCCTATGGCATGCCAACTATATCCGAATGTTTTCTCATCATGTCACATAGCCAATATATCATTTACAAACCATTTACTCACTGTTTTACAATGCATTATACAAAATTACCACATATGCAATTCACATTGCCAAAGCAATACCATATTCCCGACCAGAATGAAAACCAATGCCCACTAGCATTTCATATACTTTTAAACCATTGCATATGTACTCAAAATCATGCATTTGTAGTAAGTGAAACAAACCATGTTTAAAACCAAAACATGTACTCAACCATGCTCATATCCAATCCGATATACCGAGAGCAAAAGAAAAGAAACTTACTTCCGAGCTTAGAAAAGTGTTTCAAGCTTATCCTAAACTCCCAACATCATTTGCAAACCTTTTAAAGGAAATTAAAACTAGTTTCCACTCACCGATTCCACTTCATCTTGCTTGCCAATGCAAAACAAGCTCCTGGCAAGCTTCAATCCCCTTCAAGCTACTTCGCCATGATTATCCCCTGTTTTGATCACACAAAACTAGAGGAAACATGCATCAAAATGCATCCAAACCACTGCTTCAAAACAAATTCCCACAACTCACAAGTTGCCCACTCAAAAACCATTCGAAACTTCTTGAAATCAACCTCAAACACCTTCCAATCTTAAACTAGCCACAATATAATGATTCAATACATTAAACTTCATCAAGTAACATCTAAAAACCCTTTTACAACATCTTTTTACTTCCAGAAATGATTAAACACCATTAACAACACAAAATCCCTTTACTATCATCCATAAATATTAGAGATCTAACTTATTTCGGGATTACAATGTTAAGTCCAAGTTGTTAACATTATTAAACATCAAAAACATGATCTAAACTGATCAATAACCCAACAAAATAGATCAAATTCGAAAATCTATCACTTTCATCAATCAAAACACAACTATACCAATTTTCCTCAATTACACTATCAAAACCCATTAGAAAACAATTGTAAAGGATCAACAACTTGGGAATTTCCTCTAATGGATGCTTTCTCCCTTAATTGGCTGAATTTACATTAGAAAACAAAGTTAAATCAATAAGGTTTTATGTAGAAACCAAAGAGAATCCATTAGAAATAAAATATAATTTAAGAAGACAAGATTTACCTGAAGATTTAGAAGAATAAGACAGTGTTTGGCTAGAGAGATTTTGAGAGAAAAAGATTTTAAGAAAAGTTAGTTACGTAGTTTTTGTTTTAAAAGAATTAATATAAACTAATTCTCCCCAACCTATTTTAATTTCCAAATCACTTTTAAAAATTTCCAATTAAAGGATAAAGTCTGAATTTAGACTTTTGGTTTAATAGCTCCTTAAAGATTCTAAGTTTTGACCCTTTACAAAGCAATCACTAAAAGTAGTTTTCAGAAGTTGCATTTTGGTCGCTAGTCCAAAATGTTCAATTTCCAAAAATTATTTTCCAGAATTGATTTTACCACAATCATTAATATATTAATTAATGATTTCAGAATGTTTTTCTATTTTTTTATCACCTTAAAAAATATTTAATCCAATTTATTCCCGAAATTGACTCGAATCTCTAATACAGGTTCACCAGACCCTTAAACCGAACCCAAAATAGCTAAGCCCAAAATCGGGGCATTACATGATCCTTCAACTTTGAACATCTATAACTTTATACAATCAATTCAATAAGCAGTTGCATCAAGTCACTCAAGCATCAATACAGTAATAATGACATCCTAGTGGCATGTATACACTTACTGACTAATAACGAGCCCGATTTGGATCCAGAACTGGCTAAACCTGTAGCTCTGATACCAATAAGTGTAACACCCCTTCCCGTATTTGTTACCAAACACGAGTCGGTGATGTTACAAAACTGATACAATACAGACAATGAAATTTATTCAAAATGCTATAGTTTAAAAAAATGAAAATATTTAAATTGACTTGTGCACAAAAGCGGAGCTCCTTTACTTTACGAAAAATAAATTAACTGTTTGATAAATAACATATTCTGAAACAAAATAGACAAATTTATCGCATCTATAGATGTCACTAAAATTAAGTAAAAACCTCAAGTAGGATTTCATTACTATAGCAGCTTGATGAAAATTTTCTAAACTTATTGCAACGCCTTACTTACACCAATGTCTACACAGGCAAAACACACGCTAAGTACGAACTTAGCGAGGCATTTTAATGTAATAATAAGATCAATAAGTAATTAACTTTAAGAAACATAGTTTGTAACCCCCTTAGCCTGGCCTAACCGAAACTGAACTAAAAGGATCATATTAGGTTTGCCGAAGCAAACTTGAGCTAATAACCTAAGCCAGTCCTTTTTTTTCTTTTTATCTTGTCTAAATGCATCAAATTAATTCCTATGATGGAAATGCTATAGCAGAAACATTACATTGAAAACATATTTCAAATCGGGTTCAATTTCTCAAAAACGCATATTAGGGACCAAAACATAATTTTCACAAATTACAGGGTCTTTAGTAGAAATTTATGTTACCAATCCTTTATTACTCCAATTCCATGATCATATGTTAAATTCCAACTCAAAACAACCATTTTAATTCATTGAATTGCATACATAACATTCATGACTAATTTGCAAGATTTCCAACTTTAGCAAATTGGGCGTACCGATACGGGCAAGCTCGTACCGATACAGCTTAACGGACAAAATGGCTTCTTATACCGATACTTGTATAACCATATCGATACGGTGTGTTGACCCACTTGTATCGATACGGCCTTGACCCCGTACTGATCCGCCTTTGCTTTCTCAAAAACTCAGAATTCTAGTAACCAAAACACGTACCGATACAGTGCCCCGCATATCGATATGACTCTTTAAAAATGAAAGGATCATACCGGTACTCAAACCCATGTACCGACACCAGTACAAAATTTCCTTAAGGCATACCGATTCCCTTGTTATTTTTCGATGATTTGAGCCTCTCCAGACATTGCGTACCGATCATTGGGTACCCGTATGCAAAGGCCTGTAATGACCTCTAGGTCTAACATATGAATCTTTGGCTCACTCCAATCAACTTTAGCACATATCTAAACAACATAAAACATCAAAAGCATGCTTAACATCAACATACCAACATTTAAGCAATCTTAACAAGTCTAACACAATCAATCACAATGTCTATAGACATGATCCCTAGTCAACATCCAAAACATAAATCCATCCACATATCAAGCACTTTAAACCTTTTACAAGTCCGAACCAACAATTAAAACTTCCACAAACAGTGAGTTTATCAAATAGCCTTCCCAAAACAACAATTGACACATTGCCCTTATTACTACTATGTATCGTTTCAAACCATACTTTGCAAACAAGTCCTTGGATTCCTTCTCTACTTCCTCATTGCCCTTTTACCTTTAATTCTCTGCATTTATGGAAAAAGAGAGCGTAAGCACACTAGGCTTAGTGAGGAATGCTCAAAAACCAACCACCATCAATGCATTTAAAATCATTTAACAATCCTTTTGAAAAACCACCTACCAAAACACTTTACAACATCATTTCAACATCATGCCTTATCAAAATCATGCAATTAACGTTTCCAAAACAACATATTAAACCATATACAACATGTATCATGGATTCAAGCAAAGTCCCAATTGCTCCCCTCAATTTAAGCTTTCCCATGCATACTACAAATGCAAAGCTTAAAGAGTAAAACATGTTTAAACCAACATTAACAACATAATCCATCACATGATACGTCATCAATTATATTGGCTTGCAAGTGATCATTAACCAAGTTCTACTTTTTGAAACATAACATCGTATACACAGTTTCGACAAGTGTTCCCAACACCTCATGCTATCACAACCAAAATCAAAGGTACATTTACAACCCCACACATTGGTTGGATGCATAACCCCTCGACCGTTAGGGTACTTGGATGGAGTTTACATTACACCGGATCAAAACCCTTCAACACCCAATGTGACGTTTTCTAGCACACTATCAATCCTATGGCCGGCCAACTATATCTGATAACATTTCAAAAACCTTTTTATACCATCACTTGCCAATATAATTCATTTCATTAACATCAACTCACTATTTTCATATGCATAATCAAAATCATTTATCCAATGCATCATCCATGCATTAATCAATGTTCAAAAACATTATCAAAACATAAATTAACTCACAATGCATCATCATCATTATTTAACCAATTTCCAGCGTTAACCATGCTCAAAACATGAATATACAGTGAGTAATTAATCTATTAAAATAAGTGCAAAAAAACTAATTGCCAAACCGAGTTCAAGAGAGAATTCATCCTTTACTTACTTTCAAGTGTAGACCAACATTTCAAGCTTGATCTAAAAGTCCAAACACAACTTTCAAACCTTTGAAAAGCTATAAAACACGTTCTTACTCACCAACCCGTAAAGTCTTGCTTATCAATACGGTAAACACGCCTCTAAAGCTTCCGAAACGATCGTTCAAGATTGAGTATCAACTTCCCCTATTTTATCCACATAAAAATAGATGATTCAATGAATCAAAATGCATTCAATAGCCCAGCAACATCAATTCACATAAAACCTCAACATCCACTACCCAATTCCCTTCCACAACAACCGAAATCAACAACAAACATCTTCTAAAATTAACCTAGCCAAAACCTAACATTTTAATCCACCAATTAACATCTAAAAACAAAACAACAACATCTTTTACCTCCAGCATTTATTAAACCTCCACAACTCCCCCAAAACTCACAACTAACAACCTAGAAAATTAGAGATTCACATAGTTTCAGGGTTCCAATGTTAAAGCCCACTTATTAACATTAATAAACATCATAATCATGGTTAAAATCAATAAAAAAACTCAGGAAAATAGAGCCTATACAAAAATCCATCAATCCAACCAATTAAACCTTGATTTAACCAATTTTCCATAATTAAATCATCAAATCAAGTTAGAAAACATAAGTAAAGGATCAATAACTCGAGAATTTCAATAAAGAACCTTGTATTAGAGGAGAAGAACGAAGCTCACCTCTAAACTTGGCTTTCATTTTAATTGGATGAATTTTCTTGAGAAAACAAGACCAAATCTAATAGGCTTTGTTAGTAAACCATTAAAGATTCATTTCATAACAAAAAAAATATTAAAATCAAGTATTTACCTGAGAAAATTGAAGTGAAAAAGAGGGTTTGGCTAGAGAGTTTGAGAGAAAAGCTTTTGGTGAAAAGTTAGTTACGTAAAATATCTTTTATATCCAATTATGAAATTAATCTTCCCAAACCTTTTTATTTCCTTTAAAACCTTTTTAAAATATCTAACTAAAAGAGAAAAGTCTGATATTAGACTTTGGTCAAATAGCTCCTTAAAGATTCTAAGTTTTGACCCTTCTACAAAACATACACTAAAAATAGTTTTAAAACTTTACATTTTGGTCACTAACCAAAATGTCCAATTTCGAGACCTCCTTTTGTAAAATTAATTTTACCAAAATCATTTCAATATTGAATACTGATTTTAGGATATTATTCCATATTTTTATCTTACCCAAAAATATTTATTTCAAATTAAATCCTGAAACTAACTTGAATCCTCTAATCCGATCCGTCGGACCGTCTAAACCACCTAGAAAACTCTTAGGCCCAAAACCGGGGCATTACAACTCTCCCCCTTAAGAAATTTCATCCTCAAAATTTACTTGATGAGAACATATGCAGAAACTGCTCAACCATGTTTGACTTACTCTCCCACGTGGCCTCCTCAACACCATGATGTCGCCACAACAACTTAACAAGCTCAATCGTCTTACCAAGAAGAACTTTACTAATGGATTTCAGGATCTCCATTGGTTCCTCATCATAAGACAAATCTGGTCGCAACTCAACATCCTCAATTGGCATCACATACGACGGATCCGAACGATACCTCCGCAACATGGATACATGAAACACATCATGAATCTTCTCCAACTCCGGAGGCAAACTCAACCGATAAGCCACATGATATATATGTTCCAACACCTCATACGGTCTAATAAACCTCGGACTCAACTTCTCTTCGCGCCCAAAACCCAATACCTTCTTTCAAGGTGAGACTTTCAAGAAAACCTTTTCATTGACCGCGTACTCAACCTACCTACGCTTCAAATCTGTGTAGGATTTCTGCCTATCTGAGGCCATTTTCAAAAGATCACAAATAAGCTTCATTTCTCATGCGTGTCTTTCAGCACATGAGGCATGGAAACATACTTTTCCCCAGCCTCAGCCCAACACAAGGGTGTACGACACCTCTTACCATACAAGGCTTTATACGGTGCTGTCGACTATTGCTAACGCTTGGCAAAATAGTATATATTTTAGTGTAAAAGTATGCCAAAGAGTAGTGCCATGCGTCTAAGTATACACAGTCAACAAGTAATACATCAGTAAGCTGAGTATTGAATTTATAGGGATTGACCAAGAGCTTTATTTGCTCAACGTTTACTTGTTTGGAAGTTTTAAAAGTGTTCAAAATGTTTTGGGATTTTTATTAAAAAGTTGACAAAACAAAGTAGTGAAAATAAGCAGTCTGGCAATGAGCTATTCAAAATGAATGATGAGCGTTAGTAAGAGGACGCTAGATTTTACGCTACTTATGCCAGCCGTCAATAATGATCTGCCTTGGTTTATTTCTAAGTAGATTAAAGGTAGTATTGCCTCTGTCGATGGCAATACCCTAAGTTAACTATGATAAAACCCCTATATGTCTATAGTGAATGTTTTTCATGAATTAACTTGATTAAGTGACAATCTTTACTCCTAAGGGGTAGACTCACTCCCGAAGTAAGTTTATCTACTTGAACATATTCTATCCAAGTTTCTTGCCTTAGTACCTGGCAATAGATCGTTGCCCCTTAATCTGTTAAGATATAAGGTGAAATAAGCATGCAATGCCAACTATCGTATGACAATGGATTTGTAAAAAGATTAAGTATATGCTAGATAGAAAACAATGTCAAGGCATTTTCATTATTAAAAACTAAATATGAAATTAGCATCCATCCCAAACATCCCCCAACCAACTGTAAAAGTTTAGTTCATAGTTGGGGTTTCCATCCCAAAAACATTATCGTATCTCCACATCATCATTTAAATAGAATAAATAAAAATAAAGAGAATGGGCAAGAATGAGGTCCGTCGATGCAACCCTTTAGTGGCTCTAAGCTCTCGGACTTCAGTTGGTCGGACCATGTCTTGGTTTACCACTGTTCAACCTCTTCAATCTGATCTCTCCAATTCCCCTGATCTTCCAAATCGATCTCTATAAATAGGCTTACATGGGAAATCCTAGGATAAGGCCTTTGATTTTAAATTTTGAACACAAAAGGGATAAGATGATAGCATATCTTATCCACATTTGAATCAAAGGGCTGGCGGTCCAACAGAGACTTTGATCGATCAACTAATGTCACTCCTTTGCCAGCCGGGCTTGGCATTGATTGGCCTTTCTGTGCCAATTGTGCCTCGGTAAGTCTCTGGCTTCCTTTCCTACATTCTCTATCGAGATAGCCTACCTTTGACCTGCGTCAAAAATAGCAAAATAACCCTTCACACTGGCAAACAGAATGCCTCATAAACTCCTTATGCAAATGCATGATTTTAATACCTAAATGCAACAAATGTACAGAAAGGGCAAGCAAAGGCATTGTAAAATAAGCATAAAATAGTACTTTTGAAGAGTTAACACTCCCTAAACCTAGCTCATTGCTTGTCCTCAATTAATGCAACTAAAAATAAAAAAAATAAAAGATACCTCGACAAAAATGGTCATAGTCACCAACACTTGCCAACTAGCAAAACATGATTCTAGGGTTGTCCTCGGATATTCAGTATATCAATGCCAACCAGATAAACAAATTCAAGTGCAACAATATAGCTCTAGTCTGAGGTCATCAAGTGTGCGTGAAATGCAGGCAATATACATCAATTTTACTTAACTGCCTTGCCACTTTACTACCCAAACTCAGAATCATTTTCATCATTTTTTCTTTATTTTCTTTATTTGCCAAGGGTGTTTTTATGCTGGCATTAAATTAGGGTTGCGTTATGCACTGTTTGGCGTGAGACATAAGAGGGAGCAAACCACGAATACCCACGTTAATCCAGATTACATCACTAATTAACCCATTACAGTCATACACTAAAGTTATGTTGTCTTGAGAACGAATAGGGAGCAAAACACAAATACCCAAGTTAATTATTTTCCCTAAGGCAGAGGAGTGTTCTAAAATATTTCAGCCTTTGGCAAAAGCTGTTGCCTTATTCTTTCTACCCTGGCATTGTTTTTTTTCCTCTAAGTTCAGTTTCAAGCAAACCTAAGTTTGTTATGCTGACTGGATACATACCACGTGTATTGTGAAACTAAAGTTCCTTAAACTAGAGTTCAATTGCCAAGCTAATTGGTAATGCTACCCTACTGGCATAGAGGTTCTAAATTATAGTTTCTTCATCGGACGAATAATCTAGAACAAGTTCAACTAAACTAGCAGTGTTGGCAATTAAAACAACTTATTAACCGAGGTATTTTTTAGTGGTTTGGTATGCAAATTTAAATCCTACATGACTAACTATTCTATATGGCAAACTAAAAATTAAACATGAATGTCATGGCAATAAAATGTAAGCCAACCCACACCCCCAAACCTAAGGTGTGCATTATCCTTAATGCATGAAAAAAACACATATATACAAATGAAATTTAAAATGCATGAACATGTGAATGAAATGAAATGCAAGGAGTTTAAGAGGAGGAATACTCCTTTTTGGAGGGTTCTGGTAGTGAAACGCGTGTTTTCCTCTTGATGAAACTCCTTCTACTGGGAGCCATATGCTTTTTGCGCTTCAGGCTGGGTTTTGATATGGCTGTGGATGGTCCAAGGTCATGGAGAACGTGCTCAACAATTTTCGCCGCCTCAGAGGTAGCCGAGACATTAGCGCCAGCAGATGATGCAGGTGCAACAGACGTTGCGGCATGTTTTCTTTGTTTTTTAGAGTCAGATGGCGTGGCTGTGCTGACAGATTCAACTTGAATAGGGGATACTAGAAAAATGGCATCTGAAGTAGTATGAACTGAAGGAGGACTAGCTAGCATAGCAGTGCTGGCAAATAGGTCGACAAGGAACTCTGAGAAGGCTGGCAAAATACTTGGGGACATCTTTTCAAGAGTTTCTTTGATTGTACAGTCCCTGACATTAGTGTAATGCCAGAGCTTGATATTTTGCTCCTCTTATTTTTCTAACTTTTGGAGAATGGTCTCCTAGCATTGGAAAATTTGGGAAAGCATTGCCACTGAGCTGGCTGGTATAGGAGTGTCAGGCTCTACCTTGGACAGCTTGGTCTTGGTCATTGGCTCTGTCGCCTTTCCCTTGCCCTTGTCTTTGGACTCAGTGGCAGTGAGTTGTCTCCACAGGGTAAGTGTAATTATTGTTCCCTTAGCTTTTTAGATCTTTTTCGAATTAATCTTTGGCACACCATGCTTCATACAAATATTAGAAATGAACAAAGGGAAAAATAAACTCCCACTACTCTTACCGGCGCATTTATAAGTTTCATTGATAATTATACGACCGATGTTGATCTTGTAGCCCACAATGATTGAATGCAACAAGGCCATCCTTTCCTCTGCGACGGTGTCGTTATGAGTCGTTGGCATCAGGTTTGCCTTCAAGAAGTGGTTCCACCCTTTTGGCCTTGGCTTTAATGCCAGTTGCTTCACCATGCGGTGGCCCTTGGATGACACACTCCATTTGGTGCAAGGCTCACATAAATCCTTTAGTAGCTGTTGCCTCTTGGCAGCGTCTAACGAGTCAGTAACTCAGTGTGCTCCTCCCTTGCACCATCTAGTTCAAACATAGTGTTAACATACCCTCATCAAATCTAACACAAGTACCTCGTATGAGCAAGAAAGGCAAATCTTTAGTCGTGAGGTGGGCATAAAACTCTCGGACAATATTGGAGTAGACTTCCCCTGTTTGTTGACAAAACAACTCCCACTTGTGCTTTTTTACTACCTTCATGAAGTCCGATGAATAACCCAAGTTGGGTTCATTCTTGAACTCAAAATTCTTCTCGTAGCAAAATGTTCGTGCGGTAAAGTTCTACTCGTATTTTTTGTGAATTTCTTTATTAAAGAATATCTTAAAGGGTGTTGAAGAAGATGCCATGGAAAGAACTTAAAGGATTTTTACCGAGAGGGGAGAAAAGATTCTTGGTGGTCTTGTTGATAAAGCAACTAGGGTAAAGGGTGAAAGGTTTTAAGGCTTGGATCGGTTAGGGTTTTTAAGGAGATAAAAAGGGTTGAGTGTTTAATTAGAGTTGTTTAACATGGCTAGTTAAGGAGGGCAATGATGGGCTTTTGTGTGTTTAAGGGAAAAGAAAAGGTTGATGTGATAAGGGTGAATTAAGAGGATAAGGCACACAAAGGGTGGATGGATAAGTGAATTAAGTTAAAATTTGAATTTCAACTTATCACTCTTTGGATGGCTAGGGTAATTTCACACAAAAATCTCTCTCCTACTTTTTGGACCGAACTTCATCAAGCCTTGGGCGGTTAGGGTGAAATTTTTTTCTCCAATCTTCTTATCGCCCCATGCCAATATGCCCTGGCATTCTACCTGGCAGTCTTTCTGGCACACAAACCTACACTCATTCAAAGGAAAACTTTTCAATGCAGCAAGGAAAAATAAAAACTAAAAGAAAAAAAGAAAATAAACAAATATAATGCTAAAAAAGAAAAAAAAACATCTATCTTACTATATACAAAAATCAAACCATGATGATGATGTTCACAGAATCTCTGCTAGGAGCACAACCTCCTTGGCATCCTTTTGAGTAGCTTCCCAATAGTGTTTCAAGTGTTGGGTGTTCACCTTGAAAATTGTTTCCATTTTCAAATCCTTGATATCTACTGCTCCATGAACATATGGCTTCACAACTTCAAAGGGACCCGACCATCTAGACTTGAGCTTTCCTGGAAACAACTGTAGCCTTGAGTTAAATAACAAAACATGTTGACCTAGCTTAAAGTACCGTGGCAATATTCTGTTGTCATGCCATCGTTTTGTTCTTTCCTCGTAGAGTATGGCATTCTCGTAGGCTTGCGTTCTAAATTTCTCTAACTCGTTCAAATCTAATAGCCTCTTTTCACCAACAGCTCTCCATTTCATGTCAAGCATTTTGATTTCCACTGGCATATGGCATGCTTTTCTAAAAATGAGCCTGAATGGGGAAGTTCCCAAATGAGTCTTAAAGGTTGTTCTGTAGGTCCATAGGGAATCATCTAGTCTCAAAGACCAGTCCTTCCTCATTGGATTCACAGTCTTATCCAGAATATTCTTGATTTTCTTGTTTGATATCTCTACTTGGCCATTCGTTTGGAGATGGTAGGTTGTGGCCATTCGTACCTTCATCATGAATGATGGCTCTGAGAGCACCGAATCTAATAAAGATATGCTTGTGCAAGAACATGGAAACAACCTTAGCATTGTTTATTGGCAAAGCTACTGCCTCTACCCATTTTGAAACGTAGTCTATAGCTACAAGGATATATAGGTTCCTGAATGATAGGGGAAATGGACCCATGAAGACTATTCCTCATACGTCAAACAACTATACTGGTATGATATTTTAGAGTAGCAATTGATGTCTGCTAGAGATGTTACCCGTCCGCTGGCATCGATCACAGGCCATGGCAAAGTAATGAGCGTCTTTAAACAGCATAGGCCAAAATAATCCAGACTGTAATACTTTGGCAGCGGTCTTTATTCTAGCAAAGTGTCCTCTATACGGTGCTGCATGGCATAATTTTAAAATGTTGTATTTCTCCTCCTCTAGCACACATCGGCGAATTACTTGGTCGGCATAGTGTTTAAACATAATTGGCTCATCCCAATAGTACTACCACACATCTCGTATAAAAGCTTCTTAGCATTGCTTGCCAGATCCGGTGGCATGATATTACTTACCTGCTAGTTGACTATGTCAGCATACCATGGCATAGAACTGACTGCAAGCAGGGGTTCTTAGGGGAATTTCAATGCCGAGTGATCTGTATACACGAAAACTTTGTTACCAACTAAATAAGATCTGAATTTATCAAATGCAAATACAACAACAAGAAATTCCTTCTTGGTTATTGTGTAGTTAAGTTGGGCTTCGCTCAATGTCTGGCTGGCATAGTATATGGCATGAAAAATCTTGCCACGCCTTTTGCCCAATACAACTCCAATGGCATAGTCGCTGGCATCACACGTGAGCTCGAAGGGCTCACTCCAGTCTGGTGCCATGACTATGGAGGCATTAATCAATCTGTCATTGAGTTCCTAAAACGCTTGTAAATAAGAATCATCAAACGTAAAAGTGGCATTTTGTTCTAAAAGCAATCTTAAAGGTTTAGAAATTTTTGAGAAATCTTTAATGAACCGTCGGTAAAAACTTGCATATCCTAAAAAACTCCTGAAACCTTTTACACTTGTAGGAGGTGGCTACTATTTGATTACCTCCACTTTTGCTTTATCTACTTCCAAGCCTCCCTTGGTTACCATGTGACCGAGAACGATGCCTTCCTTCACCATGAAGTGGCATTTTTCCCAGTTTAGGACTAGGTTGGTCTCAATACATCTTCTCAATACAAGCTCTAGACTCTGTAGGCATTCCTTGAATGTTTTGCTAAACACCGAGATGTCATCCATGAAAACTTCTAGGTTATTTCAATCATATCTGAAAAGATAGACATCATACATCGTTAGAATATTGTCGGCGCATTACACAGTCCAAAGGGTATTCTTCGAAAGGCAAATGTCCCATAAGGACAAGTGAATGTGGTTTTTGTAATACCCCAGTTTTGGGTCTAGATGTTTTGGGGTTCGTTTTAAGGGTTCGGTGAACCGGTATTAGAGATTCAAGTTAGTTTTAGGATTAAATCAGATTAAATATTTTTGAAGGTGATAAAAATATGGAAAACTGCTCTAAAATCATTATTTAATATATTAATGGTTGTGCTGAAATCAATTTTAGAGAATAAGTTTTGGAAATCAGACATTTTGAACTAGTGACCAAAATGCAAACTTTGAAAACTGGTTTTAGTGATTGTTTTGTAAAAGGGTCAAAACTTTGAATCTTTAAGGGGCTAATTGCCCAAAAGTCTAATCTCAGACTTTATCTCATAATTGGCTATTCTAAAGTGTTTTGGAAAATATAAATAGGTTGGGGAGAATTAATTTGATAATTAATTCTTTAAAACAAAAGTTACGTAACTTTCTCTCAAAATCTTTTCTCTCAAAACCTCTCCAACCAAACACTATTCGCTTCTTCTAAATCTTCAGGTAAATCATCTTTTTCTTACATCTTTTGATTTCTAATGGATTCTCTATGGTTTCAAAACAAAACCTTATTGTTTTAACATTGTTTTCACATGTAAATTCAGCCAATTAAGGGAGAAAGCATCCATTAGAGGTAATGTTCATTCTTCTCCTCTAATGAAAGGTTCTTTACTGAAATTCCCAAGTTATTGATCCTTTCCAATTGTTTTCTAATGGGTTTTGATAGTTTAATTAAGGAAATTTGGTTTAATTGTGTTTTGATTGATAAAATTGGTAGATTTTCAAATTGGATATGTTTTGCTGGGTTCTTAATCAGAGTAGATCATGATTTTGATGTTTAATAATGTTAATAGCTTGGATTTAACATTGTAATCCCAAAATTAGTTGAATCTCTAATGTTTAAGATTGATAGTTAAGGGTTTTTGTGTTGTTAATGGAGTTTTATCATTGCTGGAAGTAAAAGGAAGTTGTAAAAGGGTTTTTAGATGTTAATTGATGAAGTTTGATGTATCGAATTGTTATATTGTGGCTGGATTAAGTTTGGAAGGTGTTTGGGGTTGATTTCGGTAAGTTTCATATGGTTTTTGAGTGGGCTACTTGTAAGCCACGGGATTTTGCTTTGAAACAGAGGTTTGGATGCATTTTGATGCATGCTTCCTCTGGTTTTGTGTGACCAAAATAGGGGATAATTTTAACGCCCTGGTTTTAGGGCTTAACGGTTTGGTGGTTTATTAAACGGTCCGATGGACAAGAGTAGAGATTAGAGTCAGTTTTAGGATCATATATTTTTGGTGTTGGAAAAATTATGGAAAAATTCTCTAAAATCATTATTAATTATGTATTTAATAATGGTGATATCGATTTTGGACAACGAGTTTTGGAAGATGGACATTTTAGTTAGTGACCAAAATGAAAGTTTTGAAAACTATGAGTTCCTAGTGACTAAAATGAAAAGGGTCAAATGCTTAGAATCTTTAAGGAGATATTTTACCAATTGGATTCTGAAGGTTTCTCTCTTAATTGAAGGTATTTTAATATATTTTTAATTATTAATTAAAGAGGATTTTGTTAAAAGTTAGTTATCTTTTTCCAAAACCAAAATCACGTCATTTTTCTCTTCACTTTTCTCTCCATTCTCTCCTCAGCCAAACACTCGGGTTTTCATCAAATTTCCAGAGGTGAGGTGGTTTCTAACTTGATTTTATTGTTTCAAATTGTTTTATAAAGATTTTTTTACACAAAATCAAACAATAATCTTATGTTTTCTTAGCTTTTCATAAATCAATTGAGGGAGAAACTTCATAATAGGGGTAAGGTCTGAGATCTCCTCTATTGTATGGTTCTTTACTGAAATTCCCAAGCATTTGATCCTTGTTTTTGTGTTTCTAATCTGATTTTGATGATTTTCTAATGTTTAATTAAGTTATTTGGGGAAAATGAGTTGATTCACAGATTGGATCAGATTTCTAGTAATTAATGATGCTTTGATTTATATTTTGGATGTTTAATAATGTTGATAAGTGATTTTTATCAATGGAATCCCAAAACTTAAGAATCTCTATTTGTTTAGGTTGTTAGTTTTGAGGGTTTGTGAAGTTTCTGTGGTTGTAAGGTTGCTGGAGGTGGTAAATTGTTTTGGATCTGTTTTTGGATGTGTTTTGATGTTAGATTGATAGATGTTGGCTGTGTTGTGAATCGAAGTGTTTTGGTTATGTTTTCGGTTGTTGTATAGGGTTAATTGTGAAGGTTTTGTGGAAATCCGAGAAGGATTGTGGTTGTTGTGTTTATAATGCATTATGATGCATTAATACTCTGTTGTTTTGTGGAAAAAATAGGGGAGGTTGATCCGAAAGTGATTGGAGAAGCGTTGGAGGCTTTGGGTACTTGATTTCGCATCGGCGAATCAAGGTTTTGCGTACCGGTGAGTGAAAATGTGGTTTAAAGCGTTTTGATGTTTTGGGAATAGAGTTTTAGGAGTTAAGGTAGAGCTTGAAACGCTTACCTAGAGTCGAAATTAAGTATAAAGTGGTTTTACTCTCTCGGTCGTGCTTGTTCGAATGATTTTATGTACTTGGTTTTAATGTTCAAGTACCTACTGTTTAAGCATGTTTTAAAGTATTCAATATACTGTTTTAAGCATGTTTTGCTGAAGGATGCACATGGTAAGTGATCCTTGTAAGTATGGTTTATACTTGTGTTTTAAAGCATGGTTGTTGCTTTGGAAATGGCATGGTTTAATGCTTGTTAAAAAAGTGAGGTAAATGTTATTTGGTTAATTATATTGGCAAGTGATGTGGTTTTAAAATTGTTATCGGATATAGTTGGCCAGCCATAGGATTGAGTGCACTGTAAATAAGTCGCCTTGGGTGTTGAGGGGTTTATACGGTGTACCGAATACTCCATCCAAGTGTACCCGATGAAGTAGCTAACCGATGAAAGGGTTTGGTGTTCCGGTGGGTTGAAAGTGTACCCGATTGTTAATGTACCACGATTGTGATTGTATCACTATTCCGGTTGAGATGGCTTGAAGTGTCGGGTTAACACTTATTGAATCCGTGTATCCGATGAACTCTTTTGTTATTGGACTTGTCAAATGATCACTTGTAAGCCAATATAATTGTTAATGTATCATTGAATTGTTTTATGTTGTATAATGTGATTTATACATGTTTTTCCTTGAGCTTTGCATTTGGTAGTAATGCATGGGAAGGCTTAAGTAGAGGGTTAGCAACGTGACTTGCTGTTGATTAATGATACATGTAGCATATGGTTTAATATGTTGATTTTAATGATGTAAAGTGCATGTTTTAAAAGGGGCATGATGTTTTAAAAGATGATGTTAAGCGAATGGTTTTAAATGCATTGATGATGTTTGTTTTTGAACACTCCTCACTAAGCCTAGTGTGCTTACGCTCTCATTGTCCATCAATGCAGATAATTGAGTTCTTGGAAGGCAGCAAGAAGTAAGGGGATCCTATTCTTTAGTTGCTCTCAGGTTGTAAGTGGCCTTTAAAGATTGATTTTGGTGTTGGATTATCTTTTGGTGTGTGCTTGGATGCAAAATTAGGAAGCTTGCCTATAGATTCCAATTTGATGCATGAAGCCTTGTTGTGTTGTTAGAATTGTGATGCTAGTTTGCTTGTGATATGTTTGCCATGTTGGTATTGTCTTTTAAGCATGTTGGAATGGTTAGAGTATGCTTGTGAAATGAAAAACCAACAAAATGTGACATTACAGGTCCAGGCGCATCGATACGCGGGGGACTGTATTGGTACGAGTGTTGGTGTTTCAATACGCTTAGGCCATTTTGGTCTTAGCGTACCGGTACAACAATAGGCGTTTCGGTACAGTCTCAGCTACTGGAAATCAACTTTTTCGTCCCAATCCCATATACCGAAACGCCTGGAGAGCTGTATCGGTACGATCATCAAGGTTTTCAAAAGTTCAGTATTTCAGTTAGGCGTATCGATACTACATGGAAGTGTACAGAAATGGGTGTTTCAATTCGTATCAATACAGGTTTATCTGTATCGGTACGAATGACTGTTAATTCTGTTAATGTCACTTTGGGGCAGTTTTGTCATCTTTACAATTTAGTCCTCGAATCTTGTCAATGCAATTGTATGTGATAGAATGATTTGATTATGCTGAAATTTGAGATGAAAGTTCGGAACC
This sequence comes from Hibiscus mutabilis, assembly GCA_019671005.1. NCBI lineage: Eukaryota > Viridiplantae > Streptophyta > Magnoliopsida > Malvales > Malvaceae > Hibiscus > Hibiscus mutabilis. The sequence continues at coordinate 24,600,044 of CM033741.1, read as the reverse complement.
TGACTAATTAAAGGTTGGTAACATAAAAGTGAGCTTTAATCCTAAAGTTTTTGTATTTTCAATTTGGTCCCTAAATTGCAAATGTGATCAATTGGATGTCAAATTGATGTCCGATTGAGTTGGGGTTATACCTGATGTTTGCATTAACATGTAGGCTTAATAATTATCATCTAGATAAGATAAAAGGAAAAAAAGACTGGGTTTCATCGTAACTCTTTGGTTTGCTACGACAAACCTAATGTAGCCTTCTTAGTTCGGTTGGGCGTCTAGGCTGGGTCAAGGGGTTATATTTGGTGGTATCAAAGCCAGGTTTGGTCCATTTGGGAGGTTGTTGTGTTGTTACCGTGAGTTATGCTCTGTTGTTTGATATGCACGGTGATTGTTGTATGTATGCTGGTTGATATGCATGATAATTGATATATGAATGTTGGCTGTTGCATGCTATGTTTGGGAAGTCTTGAAGTACCCATTGCCTTATTATTATAGTCTGGAAAGTTTTGATTTATGAAAGTCTTGGATCCTTGCTTCAGTTGGCCTGACTATTTTGGTTTATAATGTTTATCATGCCCTAGATATATTGTAGTACGATGGGACCGGGGAGAGAGTTACGATCGGGTACGGTTGTTGCTGCCACTAGGTAGGATGTTGAAGGAGAAGTTGTACATCCTAGAGGGTTGCCACCGCCCCCACCTAATCCACCAGAAGAAGTGGAGCAAATACCACCTGCGCCAGCTGGGCTAGGGATGGGTGATATGGCACCGTTGATACAGGTCATGCCCAATGTTTTTCAGGTAGCAGTTGCAGGTGTTTGTGTGTCAGCACCACTGGTTGAGGGGCAAGGTTTGCTGCTTGAGCATCTTCAAAGTTTGGGCAGAGTTGAGTTTCGAGGTTTGTCGCCTGAGGCTTTTGAGGGTTGGTTGGCTAGTATTGAGAGGATACTGGCCAGATGGGGTACACCGATGCTCGTAAGCTGGGTTGTGTTGTTTCCCTGCTGTAGGGTGATGCCTGTACATGGTGGACTACCATGATATTTGGTATGGCGACTGAAGACGTGACCTGGGATTTCTTTTGTGAGGCTTTTCGAAAGAAGTTTTTGGGAGTCCAATACCAGGACGAGAAGAAACGTGAGTTTATGGCTCTGGTGCAAGGCAATATGTTTGTTGCGGAGTACAAGGTGCAGTTCGTGAGGTTAAGTTAGTATGCACCTGAGTTGGTTCCTGATGAGCGTACTCGATGCGATCATTTTCGCTATGGGCTTGTGCATGATGTTAAGACATACATGCTTGCTGCTGATTACACCAATTTTGATGTGTTGGTTTTGTGAGCCAATGATGTGGAGCAGAATTTGGGTTTGGCTTCTGGATCATGAGGTTCTAGCTCGGGTAAGAGAGTTGCTGATTCGGGTTACAGCGGTGGTCAGGCCAAGAGACACCGTGACAGAAGGTTTCGCCCGGAGCTGAGGTATGGCAGAGGTGCTGTGGGATGTGGATTCTAGGGGCAGGGTGCCCAGGTTAGAGCACTGTGTAACACTTGTTGGGTTTGTGGATCCCAAAATCATTTAAGGCGAGATTGCCCGCGTTTGGCCAGGGAGGGTCAGGCACCTGCGTCTGTGGTGGCTAATGCTTGTTGGAGTTGTGGGTCAGGCGACCATCAAAGGCGTGATTGTCTGTTGTTTGCTCAAGGTGGGTAGGGTGCTGCACATGTTGTTGCTCTGTAGCAGGGTCGTGGTCATGGTCACGGACCGTTTCAGCGTTGAGATGGGGGACAGAGGACTGTGGCTCATATTGTTTCTATCCAGCTTGAGAGAGGTAGGCCGGCTAGGGTGTATGCGCACCATGAGGGTCGCAATAATACTGATTTGATTGCAGGTACTTTTACCTTTTAATCTCTGTCGTTTCATTTGTTGGTTGATTCTGGTTCTACTCATTCATACATTTTGAGTGAGCATGTTGAGTTGCTTGATATATCTATTGAAATTCTTAATGAGGGTGTTAGAGTGACTAGTTCTCTTGGGGAGACAGTCGTGGTTAGGAGGTTGTATCGTAGGTGTCCGCTGATGGTTTAGGGACATGTGTTTGCCGTGGACTTGATAGAGTTACCATTCTATGGTTTTGATGTGATTTTGGGTATGGATTGGTTAACCGAACATTGGGCTATGGTGGATTTTGAGACCAAACGGATATCCTTGAGGTTGTTGAATGATTATGAGGTGGTGGTTGTTGCCGAGAATGCCAAGTTTTTGTCTAATGTTGTTTCAGCTTTGGAAGCAAATCGAATGTTGCGTTCGTGATGTCAGGCTTATTTGGCCTATGTTATGAATCCTAGATCAATAGAGTTGAGGGTGCAGGATGTTCGCACCGTATGTGAGTTTCTGGGTGTTTTTCTGAAGGAATTACTAGGGTTGCCACCTGACCGTGAGGTAGAGTTTGGCATCGAGGTCTTTGCGGGTACGGTATCGGTATCAATTGCTTCATACCGCATGGCTCCGAAGAAATTGAAGGTGTTGAAAATACAGTTGCAAGAGTTGCTTGATTGTGGGTTCATTCGACCCAGTATTTCACCGTGGGGAGCACCGATGCTATTTGTTAAGAAGAAAGATGGTACGTTGCAGATGTGTATAGATTACTGGCAACTGAATAAGTTGAAAATAAAGAACAAGTATCCTTTACCGCGGATAGATGACCTGTTTGATCAGTTTTGGGGTGCTTCGATGTTTTCCAAAGGTCGAGGTACTATCAGTTAAAGGTGAAGGAGGTGGATGTGCCCAAAACAACCTTTCATACGAGGTACGGGCATTACGAGTTTCTTGTGATGCCGTTTGGTTTGTCCAATGCACCAGCTGCTTTTATGGACATGATGAACCGTGTGTTTCATGATTTTTTGGACCAGTTTGTGGTTGTGTTTATCGACAATATCCTTGTGTACTCCCGCAACGAGGAGGACCATGATAGACACTTAAGAATTGTACTTCAGACGATGTTGGCTAATCAGCTTTATGCTAAGTTAAGCAAATGCGAGTTCTGGCTTAGGGAAGTTGTGTTTCTCGGGCATGTTGTGTCAGATGAAGGAATCCTTGTCAATCCGCATAAGGTTGAGGTTGTAATGAGTTAGAGGGAGCCCAAGTCTATGACGGAGGTTAGGAGTTTCCCTAGTTTAGCAAGTTACTACCGAAGGTTTGTAGAAGGTTCTCTAGTTTGGCGGCTCCGTTAACAAAGTTGCTACAGAAGAATGTTCAATTTGAGTGAACGGGGAATAGGCAGCGAGCTTTCGAAAGATTGAATGAAGCCTTGACGCGAGCTCCGGTCATGGTTCAACCAGAATTGGGGAAGGAGTTTGTTGTTTATAGTGATGCATCGTACGTTGGGCTTGGTTGTGTGTTGATGTAGGAGGGTAAGGTAGTGGCGTATGCATCTAAGCAGTTGAAGGTGCATGAACATAACTACCCTACTCACGATCTTGACCTTGCAGTGGTTGTGTTTGCCTTGAAGATCTGGAGACATTATCTTTATGGTGAGAAATGTGTGGTTTATACGGATCATAAGAGTTTGAAATATATGATCTCACAGAAGGAGCTAAATCGTAGGCAACGTAGATGGTTGGAGTTGCTTAAGTATTATGATATGACCTTTGAGTATCATCCGGGGAAAGCCAATGTTGTGGCAGATGCTTTGAGCAGAAAAGCGATTGTGGAGTTGAGAGCCATGTTTGCTCGGTTGAGTGTGACGAATAACGGGGGTTTGTTAGCCAAGTTACAGGTGAAGCTGTCATTGTCGCAGATGATTAAGGAGAAGCAACCATATGATGGGAGTTTAGTACCTCATGTAGAAGATATTAGGGATGGGAATCCTATAGATTTTCATTTCAGTGATGACAGAGTGTTGTGCTTTAAAGGTCGAATAGTGGTGCCTGAAGACGAGTAGTTGAGGCGTACTATATTGACTGAGGCACATGCTAGTCCTTTTGCTATGCATCCCGATAGTACTAAAATGTATCGAGGGTTGAAAGAGGAGTAATATTGGGTTGTACTAAAGAAGGATGTGGCTGATTTCGTTGCTCGGTGTATGGTTTGTCAATGGGTAATGGCTGAGCATCAGTTTCCTTCTGGATTGTTGCAACCGTTGAGGATACCAGAATGGAAGTGGGAAAGAATCACCATGGATTTTATGTCTGGGCTGCCTTTGACGCCGACCAAAAAGGATTCCATTTAGGTGATTGTGGATCGGTTTACAAAATGTGTGAATTTTGAGCCAGTGCATACTACGTATTCCTTGGACATGTTAGCTAAGTTGTATATTTCTGAGATTGTGCATTTGCACGGAGTGCCCAAATCTATCATTTCAGATAGGGATTCGTAGTTCACCGCAAGGTTTTGGGTGAGTTTGAATCGTGCTTTAGGAACACAGTTGAATTTCAGTACTTCGTATCACCCTTAGTCAGATGGTCAGACGGAGCGCGTGATTCAGGTTCTCGAGGATATGTTGAGATGTTGTATTATTGAGTACCAGGGAACGTGGGAGAAGCAGTTGTCGTTAGTGGAGTTTGCTTACAATAATAGTTATCATGCTAGCATACAAATGGCACTTTATGAGGTGTCCTATGGTAGGAAATGTCGTACGCCTGTGTGTTGGGCAGAAGCGGGAGAAAAGTTTGTATCTATGCCCAATGTCCTGAAAGGCACAGCTGAAAAAGTAAAGTTGATATGTGAGTGCTTAAAAGCAGCTGTGGATTGTCAAAAATCCTATGTGGATTTGAAGCGTAGGGATATAGAGTATGTTGTAGGTGATCGGGTGTTCTTGAAGGTGTCACCTTGGAAAAAGGTGTTGCGGTTTGGGCAGAAAGGGAAGCTTAGCCCGAGGTTCATTGGACCATATGAGATGGTGGAGCGTGTGGGTCTTATTGCGTATCGGTTGAGGTTACCTCCGGAGTTGGGAAAAATTCATGATGTATTCCACGTTTCAGCATTGCAGATGTATAGGTCGGATCTCTCTCATGTTATGTCGGCATTGGACCACATGATATATCTTCTAATGAGGAACCGGTAGAGGTTCTTGATACCAGCAGTAAGGTGTTGCATGGCAAGACAGTCGAGCTGGTTAAGGTGTTGTGGAAGCACCGCGGTGTTGAGGAGGCCATGTGGGAACGTAAGTCGGATACGGTGAAACAATTTCTGCACATGTTTCCTCCAGGTAAATTTCAGGGATGAAATTTCTTAAGTGGGGGAGAGTTGTAACGCCCCGATTTTAGGGTTTAGCGGTTTGGTGGTTTATTAGACGGTCTAGTGGACCAAAGTAGAGATTCAAGTTTGTTTCGGGATTGTATATTTTGGTGTTGGAAAAATTATGAAAAATGCTCTAAAATCATTATTAATTATTTATTTAATAATGGTGATATCGACTTTGTAAAATGAGTTTGGAAGATGGACATTTTAGTTAGTGACCAAAATGAAAGTTTTGAAAATGGTGATTTCCTAGTGACTAAAATGAAAAGGGTGAAATACTTAGAATCTTTAAGGAGCTATTTTACCTATTGGTTTCTGAAGGTTTCTCTCTTAATTGAAGATATTTTAACATATGTTTTAATTATTAATTAAAGAGGACTTTTGTTAAAAGTTAGTTATCTTTTTCCAAAACCAAAATCACGTCATTTTTCCCTTCACTTTTCTCTTCATTCTCTCCTTAGCCAAACACTCAGGTTTTCATCAAATTTCCAGAGGTGAGGTGGTTTCTAACTTGATCTTATTGTTTCAAATTGTTTTATAAAGATTGCTTATACAAAATCTTACAATAATCTTGTGTTTTCTTAGCTTTTCACAAATCAATTGAGGGAGAAACTTCACAATAGGGGTAAGGTCTGAGATCTCCTCTATTTTATGGTTCTTTATTGATATTCCCAAGCATTTGATCCTTGTTTTTATGTTTCTAATCTGATTTTGATGATTTTCTAATGTTTAATTGAGTTATTTAGGGAAAATGAGTTGATTCACGGATTGGATATGATTTCCAGTAATTATGGATGCTTTGATTTATATTTTGGATGTTTAATTATGTTGATAAGTTATATTTATCAATGGAATCCCGAAACATAAGAATCTCTATTTGTTTAGGTTGTTAGTTTTGAGGTTTTGTGGTGTTTCTGTGGTTGTAAGGTTGCTGGAGGTGGTAGATTGTTTTGGATCCATTTTTAGATGTGTTTTGATGTTGAAAATGATGTTAGATTGATAGATGTTGGTTGGGTTGTGAATCAAAGTGTTTTGGTTATGTTTTCGGTTGTTTTGGAGGGTTAATTATGAAGGTTTTATGGAAATCCGAGAAGGATTGTGGTTCTGTGTTTAGAATGCATTATGATGTATTAATCCTCTATTGTTTTGTGGTAAAAATAGGAAAGGTTGACCCGAAAGTGATTGGAGAAGCGTTGGAGGCTTTGGGTACTTGATTTTGCATCGGCGAATCGAGGTTTCGTATATCGGTGAGTGAATACATGGTTTAAAGCATTTTGATGTGTTGGGAACAGAGTTTTGAGAGTTAAGGTAGAGCTTGAAACGCTTATCTAGACTCGAAAGTAAGTATAAAGTGGTTTTACGCTCTCAGTCGTGCTTGTTCGAATGCTTTTATACACTTGGTTTTAATGTTCAAGTACATACTGTTTTTAAGCATGTTTTGCTGAAGGATGCACATGGTAAGTGATCCTTGTAAGTATGGTTTCTACTTGTGTTTTAAAGCATAGTTGTTGCTTTGGAAATGACATGGTTTAATGCTTGTTAAAACAGTGAGGTAAATGTTATTTGGTTAATTATATTGGGAAGTGATGTGGTTTTAAAATTGTTATCGAATATAGTTGGCCGGCCATTGGATTGATTTCACTGTAAATAAGTCACCTTGGATGTTGAGGGGTTTATACGGTGTACCGAATACTCCATCCAAGTACCCTAATGGTTAAGGGGTTATACGGTACCGAAAACTCCCGTTAGTGGGTTAAGCATCTAACTGATGAAAGGGGTTCGTATCCCCGTGGGTTGAAAGTGTACCTAATTGTTAATGTACCGCGATTATGATTGTATCGCTATTCCGGTTGAGATGGCTTGAAGTATTGGGTTAACACTTGTTGAATCCCTGTATCCGATGAACTCTTTTGTTATTGGACTTGTCGAATGGTCTCTTGTAAGCCAATATATTTGTTAATGTATCATTGAAATGTTTTATGTTGTATAATGTGATTTATACATGTTTCTCCTTGAGCTTTGCGTTTGGTAGTAATGCATAGGAAGGATTAAGTAGAGTGTTAGCAATGTGACTTGCTATTGATTAATGATACATGTGGCATATGGTATATTATTCTGTTTTTAATGATGTAAAGTGCCTGTTTAAAAGGGGCGTGATTATTTAAAAGATGATGTTAAGCGAATGGTTTTAAATGCATTGATGGTATTTGTTTTTGGGCACTCCTCACTAAGCCTAGTGTGCTTACGCTTTCATTGTCCATCAATGCAGATAATTGAGGTCTTGGAAGGCAGCAAGAAGCAAGGGGATCCTAGCAAGACTTGGTTAGCAAAGTATGTTTTGGATTAGACTATAAGAATAAAGGCAATGGGGTACTTGTTTTAATTTGGTAGATGGCATGTTGAACTCCCTGTTTGAGCATGTTTCTTTAGTTGCTCTCGGGTTGTAAGTGGCCTTTAAAGATTGATTTTGGTGTTGGATTGTCTTTTGGTGTGTGCTTGGATGCAAAATTAGGAAGCATGCCTATAGATTCCCTTTTGATGCATGAAGCCTTGTTGTGTTGTTAGAGTTGTGATGCTAGTTTGCTTGTGATATGTCTGGCATGTTGGTATTTTGTTTTAAGCACGTTGGAATGGTTAAAGTATACTTGTGAAATGAAAAACCAACAAAATGTGACATTACAGGTCCAGGCATACCGATACGCGGGGGGACTGTATCAGTACAGATAGGTATTTTTAGGCTTGAGGGATCTGTATGAGTGTTGGTGTTTCGATACGCCTAGGCCATTTTGGTCTTAGCGTACCAGTACAACAAGGGGTGTTTCGGTATGGGTCTCGGCTACTAGAAATCAACTTTTTCGTCCCAATCCCGTGTACCGAAACGTTTGGAGAGCCGTATCGGTACGATCATCAAGGTTTTCAAAGTTTGGTATTTTAGTTAGGCGTATCAATATGGGATTGAGGTGTACCGAAATGGGGTGTTTCAATCCGTATCGGTACGGGTTTACCTGTATCAGTACGGATGACTGTTAATTCTCTTAATGTCACTTTGGGGCAATTTGGTCATCTTCACAATTTAATCCCTGAATCTTGTCAATGCAATTGTACGTGATAGAATGATCGGATTGTGCTGAAATTTGAGATGAAAGTTTGGAACCTGACTAATTAAAGGTTGGTAACTTAAAAGTGAGCTTTAATCCTAAAATTTTATGTATTTTCAATTTGGTCCCTAATTTGCAAATGTGATCAATTGGATGTCAAATTGATGCCCGATTGAGTTGGGGTTATACCTTATGTTTGCATGAACATGTAAGCTTAATAATTGTCATCTATATAAGATAAAAGAAAAAAAGATCGGGTTTCATCGTAACTCTTCGGTTTGCTACGACAAACCTAATGTAGCCTTCTTAGTTCGGTTGGGCGTCTAGGCCGGGTCAAGTGGGTTACAATAATCAAGGCGAAGCATCTTGAGGTGGATTGTGGCTTGCCGGGAGCTTGTTTCGCGTTGGCAAGCAAGGCGAAGTGTAATTGGTGATTGGGAACTGGTTTTAAATGATTCTTAAAGGTTTGCAAATGATGTTGGGAGTTTAGGATAAGCTTGAAACACTTACCTAAGCTCGGAAGTAAGCTTTCCTCATTTTGCTCTTGAATATCAGTTTGGATATGGGCATGTTGTTTCATTTTTGGGTTTAAACATGGTTTGATTTACTACTGTAAATGCATGGTTTTAATTACATATGAAATGGATTTTAAGTATGTGAATGCTAGTGAGCATTGGCTTTCATTCCGGTTGGGAATAGGGTATTGCTTTGGCAATGCGGTTTACATATGTGGTGGTTTTGGTTAATGCATCGTAAAATAGTGAGTAAATGGTTTGTAAATGATATATTGGCTATGTGACATGATGAGAAAATATCGGATATAGTTGGCATGCCATAGGATAAAGTGCACTATAATATATGTTTAAAATCGATCGTGTCCATGGGTCCTTGAGGTATAGCGGATTGGCTACTCAGACTATTGGTGTTCTCATTAGAGGTGATGCGGATTGGCTAACCTATGTGAGGGTAAATCTTGCAGATTGGCAAGGTTTGAGAGATCATGCGGATTGGCATGGTATGTGTATCATGGAGGATTGTCCATCATGAGTTATCTGCGTATCCGATGTATGGATGGAGGATTGTTCATCCAAGGATAGAGGATTGTCTATCGAAAGGTAGAGGATTGTCTACCCGAGGTCACTATAAATGCCAATATATGATAGTTCATGTGTTGAACCTATTTTGTAATGCTTCGGGATTTAAGCATGGTAATATGATTTTATGCTTTGGGATTTAAGGATGGTATTACGATTTAATGCTTTGGTTTTAAGCATGGTAATATGATTTAATTCTTTGGGATTTAAGCATGGAATTTATACATGATGTTGCATAAGGATTGTTATGCATGTTTTGATTGGAAATAATGAAAATGCTTTGGCCGTTAAGCATGCTTTGAAAATGAGTGGCTTTAGTTTTCAAATGGTTTAATTGCATCATTATTTTATGAGCAACCTCACTAAGCATGTGTGCTTACGCTCTCTTTTTCCTAATGATGCAGAGCATTGAGGTTTGAGGGCAGCAAAGGCAAAGTTTAAGGGATCCAACGACAAGACTACTTTGAGTATGAACTGGTTTTAGTTTTCAGTTAATAAGGAAATGTGTTTGCCATGGTTTTTTTGGGATTTGTAATTATTTTTTTCCCTAGTATTTAAGCATCTGTAATGCTGTGATTTTGGAGTTTGATTGATGTTGTTAAGCATGTTGTGAACCATTGCTTATGATTGATGCTAGATGGTTGCCTAGGTATGCATCTAGTTAGTATTGAATGGTTGCCATGCTTTGATGATTTTAACATGTTGAGTATGACACCAGAGGTATGTTGGAATGTTGCATATGATGGAAAATGCTTATTTGAGTATATTGGTATGTTTGGGTAAGTGGTTTAGGAAGCATGCCTATAGGTTGATCCTTTGGAAGCATATGAATTGCTATGGTTGCTAAATCTTCGTGCAAGTGTTCGTATATGTCTTGATGGATGTTTATATGCATGTATGTGGGTTACTAGGACTTGAAAGCATCTAGATTTGAGTAAAAAACCAGCTAAAAATGACATTACAGGCCCAGGCATACCGATACGCGGGGAACCGTATCGGTACAACTAGGCAAATTCAAGCACTACGTATCGTATGGGTGTTTGGGTTCCGGTATGGCTAGGCAAATTCAAGCTCTGGGTATCGGTACGGGTGTTCGGGTTCCGGTATGGCTAGGCAAAATAAGCTTGGAGTATCGGTACGGGATTAGGTGTATTGGTATAATTTTACACTACTGGAAAGTTGCTTTTTAGACAAAAACCCGTGTACCGGTACACTCAGTATCCGTATCGGTACAGGTGTTCAATATTTTAAAATTGGTTTTAAATTCATCTTAGTGTACCGGCACGATACACGACGTACAAAAACAAGGCTGGCTGGATTTAAGCACTATACTGATACAGTTAACTGAGTACCGGTACAAATAGCTGCTATTTCTGTTAATGTCATGAAATTCAATTTTTGTTTCTTACATTTTGGTTCATATGTGTTATGAATGCAATTATATGATCTTGGATGGTTGGTTTGAGCTGTAAACTGATATGCAAGCATGTAATCTGACTAATTGAGGATTGGTAACCCTAATTTCATCAATGTTATTGTGATTTACCAGTTCTACAATTTGGTCCCTAAAATGCGTAGTATGCAATCGGTTGCCTTTTCCAAGTTTGTTTTATTTGTAACTTCATCCGCTACGAGCATGAACACTTAGGTTTATTAATATACATCTAGACAAGATAAAAGAGAAAAAATGGACCAATTTTCGTAATCTTTCTTCGGTTTTCTTGGGCAAGCCTAATGTAGCTCACTCAGTTCGGTCAGACGTCTAGGCCGAGTCGAGGGGTTACATTTGTTGGTATCAGATTCAAGTTTATGAAAGGTTGGGATGTTATTTTTTTGATTCATTGTTGTTGTTTAATATTCACGGTGATTGTGTATATGTTCGGTGATTGCTTTACATCATGTTGGGGTATGAATTGGGAACACATTGCCTATTATCGAGGTTTTAAAATATTTTATAAGGTTGTCTTGGATCCTTTGCCTTATGTTAGCCTAAATTTAATGTGTTTTGATGCTTTTGTTAGCATGGCTCGACGTGAGACTCGTTCGATGGCTAGTAATGCTGGGTTTGGGCAAAATAATAACGATAGAGGGAATCCTCATATTACCTTACCTCCTCTTCCTCCGTTGGTTCCTCCTGTTGATACTGGGGTAGGTGGTGTACCTCAGGCACCGCAAGGGCCACTCTTTGGAGATTTAACTCCGTTAGTTCAAACAATAACGAGAGCCTTTCAAGCAGTGACGGTTGGAGTGCATGCGCAAGTACCGACACCTGCTATGGTGGTTAATCATGGATTACCATTGGAGAATCTCCGAATTTCGGGATGTAACACCCTATTTTTAGGGCTTAGCGGTTTAGAGGGTTTATTAGATGGTTCAGAGGACCGGAGTAGAGATTCGAGTCAGTTTTGGGATCGTATATTTTTGGTGTTGGAAAAATTATGGGAAAATGCTTAAAAATCATTATTAATTATGTATTTAATAATGGTGGAATCAATTTTTGAAAAATGAGTTTTGGAAGATGGACATTTTGGTTAGTGACCAAAATGAATGTTTTGAAAATTGTGATTTTCGAGTGACTAAAATGAAAAGGTATTTTACCATTTGGTTTCTGATGATTTCTCTCTTAATTTGACTTATTTTAACATGTGGTTTAATTAATAATTAAAAAGGATTTTGTTAAAAAGTTAGTTATCTTTTCTAAAACAAAAATCACGTCATTTTCTCTCAACTTTTTCTCTCCATTCTCTCCTCAGTAAAACACCCATGTTTTCATCAAATTTCCAGAGGTGAGGTGATTTCTAACTTGATTTTAATGTTTCAAATTGTTTTATAAAGATTGTTTATACAAAATCTTACAATAATCTTGTGTTTTCTTAGCTTTTCACAAATCAATTGAGGGAGAAACTTCAAAATAGGGGTAAGGTCTGAGATCTCCTCTATTGTATGGTTCTTTATTGAAATTCCAAAGCATTTGATCCTTGTTTTTATGTTTCTAATATGATTTTGATGATTTCCTAATGTTTAATTGAGTTATTTGGGGAAAATGAGTTGATTCGCGAATTGGATCTGATTTCCAGTAATTAAGGTTGCTTTGATTCATATTTTGGATGTTTAATAATGTTGATAATTTATTTTTATCAATGGAATCCCAAAACTTAAGAATCTCTATTTGTTTAGGTTGTTAGTTTTGAGGATTTGTGGTGTTTCTTTGGTTGTAAAGTTGCTAGAGGAGGTAGGTTGTATTGGATCTGTTTTTAGATGTGTTTTGATGTTGAAAGTGATGTTAGTCTGATAGATGTTGGCTGGGTTGTGAATCGAAGTATTTTGGTTATGTTTTTGGTTGTTGTGGAGGTTTTTTTGTGAAGGTTATATGGGAATCCGAGAAGGATTGTAGTTGCTGTGTTTAGAATGCATTATGATGCATTAATCCTCTGTTGATTCGTGATAAAAATAGGGGAGGTTGATCCGAAAGTGATTGGAGAAGCATTGGAAGCTTCTGATTCTTGATTTCGCGTCGGCGAATTGAGGTTTTGCGTATCGGTGAGTGAAAACGTGGTTTAAAGCGTTCTGATGTTTTGGGAACAGAGTTTTGGGAGTTAAGGTAAAGCTTGAAACACTTACCTAGACTCAAAAGTAAGTATAAAGTGGTTTTCTCTCTCGGTCGTGCTAGTTTGAAATGGTTTTATGCACTTGTTTTGATTTACATATTACCTACTGTTTAAGCATATTTTAAAGTATTTGATATACTGTTTTTAAGCATGAAATGCTGAAGGATGCACATGGTAAGTGATCCTTAGAAGTATGGTTTATACTTGTATTTTAAAGCATGGTAGTTGCTTTGGAAAAGGCATGGTTTAATGGTTATTAAAAACAATGAGGTAAATGTTATTGGTTAATTATATTGGCAAGTGATATGGTTTTAAAATTATTATCGGATATAGTTGGCCGGCCATAGGATTGAGTGCACAATAAATAAGTCACCTTGGATGTTGAGGGGTTTATACGGCGTACCGAATACTCTATCCAAGTACCCTAACCGTAGAGGGGTTAAACAGTACCGAATACTCCCGTTAGTGGATTAAGCGTCTAACCGATGAATGTTGTGGGTGTCCCCGTGGGTTGTTATGGTACCCTGTTGTTAATGTACCACGATTATGATTGTATCGCTATTCCGGTTGAGATGGCTTGAAGTGTTGAGTTAACACTTGTTGAATCTGTGTATCCGATTAACTCTTTTGTTAAGGGACTTGTTAATGATCACTTGAAAGCCAATATAATTGTTATTGTATCATTGAAATGTGTATGTTGTATAATGTGGTTTATACATGTTTCTCCTTAAGCTTCGCATTTGATAGTAATGCATGGGAAGGCTTAAGTGGAGGGTTAGCAATGTGACTTGCTGTTAAATAATGATACATGTAGCATATGGTTTAATATGCTGGTTTAATTGATATAAAGTACATGTTTTAAAAGGGGCATGATGATGTTTTAAAGGATGATGTTAAGTAAATGATTTTAAATGAATTGGTGGTGTTTGTTTTAAAGCTTTCCTCACTAAGCCTTGTGTGCTTATGCTCTTGTTGTCCATCAATGCAAATAATTGATGTTTTGAAAGGCAGCAAGAAGCAAGGGGATCTTGGCAAGACTTGTTTCCAAAGTATGTTAGAGACTAGACTATAATGAATAAGGGCAATGGGGTACTTGTTGTGTTTTGGGAGATGTTTTGTGAAACTCCCTGTTTGAGCATGTTTCTTTAGTTGCTATTGTGTTGTAAATGGCCTTTAAGGATTATTTTTGGTGATGGCTCACCTTTTGATATGTTGGTTGGATGCATATTAGGAAACATGCCTATAGATTTCCTCTTTGATGCATGAATCCTTTTTATGTTGCTAGATATGTGATGCTGGTTGACATGAGATATGTTTGACATGTTAGTATTGTGTTTAAAGCATGTTGGAGTGGTTTGAGTATGCTTTTCGGATGAAAAATCAGCCAAATGTGACATTACAGGCCCAGGCGTACCGATACGTGGGGGACCGTATCGGTACGACTAGGGAATTTCAGGCTTGTGGGATCGGTACGGGTCTAGTGCATTTCGATACGCGTAGGAAAATTTGGCCTAGCGTACTGGTATGGGGATGGGCGTTTCGATATGAGTTTTAGCCTCTGGAATACACTTTTGCAACTTGAACTTGTGTATCGAAACACCTGAGAAACTGTATCGGTACGGTTTTAAATATTTCAAAAGTTTGGTATTTCAGTTAGGAGTATTGATACGACTTGGTGGTGTATCGAAACGGTGCATTTCAAACCGTATCGGTACGGGCTTACCCGTTTCGATGCGGATGACCGTTTCTCGTATAAATGTCACTTTTAGGCAGTTTTGCTTTCTTTGCATTTTAGTCCCTGAATCTTGTCAATGAAATTACATATAGTAGAATGACCGGTTTGAGCCGAATTTTGAAATGATAGATTGGAACCTGACTAATTGAAGGTTGGTAACTGAAAAATGAGCTTTAATCCTGAAATTTTCTATATTTGCAATTTGGTCCCTAAATTGCAAAATTGAACAATTGGATGTCAAATTGATGCCCGGTTGAGTTGGGGTTGCACCTAATGTATGTATGAACATGTAGGAATAATAATTGGCATTTAGATAAGATAAAAAGAAAAAAATGGAGCGGGTTTGGTTGTATCTCTTCGGTTTGCTACGACAAACCTAATATAGCCTTCTTGGTTAGGTTAGGCGTCTAGGCCGGGTTAAGGGGGTTACATTTGGTGGTATCAGAGCCAAGTTTGGTTCATTTGGGGGATTATTGTGTTGTCGTTAGTTATGCTCTGTTGTATGATGTGTACGGTGATTGTTGAATGTACGCTGGTTGATATGCACGGTGATTGATATATGTATGTTGGATGTTGTATACTATGTTGGGGATATTTTGGGGTACCCATTGCCTTATTATTATAGTTTGGAAAGTTTTGATTTTAGAAATGAAAGTCTTGGATCCTTGCTTAAGGCTGGCCTGACTGTTTTGTTTGAAATGATGATCATGCCTTAGATATATTTTAGCATGATAGGACCGATGAAAGAGTTGTGATCTATGCGATTGTTGCTACCGCTAGGCATGATGATGAAGGAGAAGTTGTACCTCCTAGAGGGTTGCCACCACCCCCACCTAATCCACTAGAGGGAGTAGAGCAAGTACCACCTGCGCCAGCTGGGCCAGGGATGGGTGACATGGCACTGTTGATACAGGCTATTACTGGTGCTTTTCAGGTAGCAGTTGCGGATGTTCATGTACCAGCACCACCAATTTAGGGGAAAGGTTTGCCGCTTGAGCTTCTTCATAGTTTTGGCGGAGTTGAGTTCCGAGGGTTGCCGCCTGAGGCTTCTAAGGGTTGGTTGGCCAGTACTGAGAGGATACTGGGCCAGATGGGGTGCACCGATGATCGTAAGTTGGGTTGTGCTATTTCCCTACTATAAGGTGATGCTTATGCATGGTGGACTACCACGATATCTGGTATGGCGACGGATGAGGTGACCTGGGAGTTCTTTTGTAAAGTATTTCGGAAGAAGTTTTTGGGAGTTCGATATCAGGACAAGAAGAAGCGTGAGTTATGGCTTTGGTGCAGGGTAGTATGTCTGTTACGAAGTATGAGGTGCAGCTCGTGAGGTTGAGTCGGTATGCACCTGAGTTGGTTCCTGACGAGCGTGCTCATTGTGATCGTTTCCGATATGGGCTTGTACAGGATGTTAAGACATACATGCTTGTTGCTGATTACACTGACTTTGATGCGTTGGTTTCGTGAGCCAAGGATGTGGAGCAAAATTTGGGCTTGGCTTCTGGATCGCGAGGATCTAGCTCGGGTAAGAGAGCTGCTGATACGATTTATAGCGGTGGACATGCTAAGAGACACCATGATAGGAGGTTTCACCCAAAGCCGAGGTATGGCGGAGGTGTTGTAGGACGTGGAGTCCAGGGGCAAGGTGCCTAGGTTAGAGCACCGTTTAGCACTTGTTGGGTTTGTAGATCCTGGGATCATTTGAGGAGAGATTGCCCGCGTTTAGCCAGGGAGGGCCAGGCACCTGCGCCTGTGGTGGCTAATGCTTATTGGAGTTGTGGGTCAGGCGACCATTAGAGGCGTAATTGTCTATTGTTGGCTCGAGGTGGGCAGGGTGCTGCACCTGTTATTGCTCTGCAGCAAGGTCGTGGTCAGGGCCGCAGGCCGTTTCAACGTCGAAATCGTGGACAGAGGACTGTAGCTCATACTGTTGCTATCCAGCCTGAGGGAGCTGGACCGGTCAGGGTGTATGCGCACCGTGACGGTCGCAATGACACTGATGTAATTGTAGGTACTTTTACCCTACAATCTTTGTTGTTGTATTCGTTGGTTGATTCTAGTTCTACTCATTCATACATTTTGAGTGAGCATGCTGAGTTGCTTGATATATCTATTGAAATTCTTAATGTGGGTGTTAGAGTGACTAGTTCTCTTGGGGAGACAATCGTGGTTAGAAGGTTGTATCGTAGGTGTCCGCTGATGGTCTAGGGACATGTGTTTGTCGTGGACTTGATAGAGTTACCATTCCATTGTTTTGATATGATTTTGGGTATGGATTGGTTGACCGAACATCAGGCTGTCTTGGATTTTGAGACAACGAATATCTTTGAGGTTGTCGGATGATTATGAGGTGGTGGTTGTTGGCGAGAATGCCAAGTTTTTGTCTAGTGTTGTTTCGATTTTAGAAGCAAGACGAATGTTGGATTCGGGATTCCAGGCTTATTTGGCCTATGTTATGAATTCTTGATCAAAGGACTTGAGAATGCAGGATGTTCGCACCGTATGTGAGTTTTTGGGTGTTTTTCGGAGGAATTACCAGGGTTGCCACCTGACCGTGAGGTAGAGTTTGGCATTGAGGTCTTTGCGGGTACAGTACCGATATCCATTTCTCTATAACGCATGGCTCCGAAGGAATTGAAGGATATAAAAACACAGTTGTAAGAGTTGCTTGGCCGTGGGTGCATTAGACCCAGTATTTATTCATGGGGAGCACCCGTGCTTTTTGTTAAAAAGAAAGATGGTACATTGTGGATGTGTATAGATTACCGGCAACTGAATAGGTTGACAATAAAGAACAAGTATCCCTTAGCATGGATAGATGACATGTTTGATTAGTTCAGGGGAGCTTCAGTGTTTTCCAAGATAGATTTGAGGTCAGGGTACTATCAGTTAAAGGTGAAAGAGGTGGATGTTTCCAAAACAGCCTTTCGTACGAGGTACAAGCACTATGAGTTTCTTGTGATGTCGTTTGGTTTGACCAATGCTCCAGCTGCTTTTATAGACATGATGAACCATGTGTTTCATGAGTTTTTGGATCAGTTTGTGGTTGTATTTATCGATGATATCCTTAAGTACTCTTGTACCGAGGAGGATCATGATAGACATTTGAGAATTGTGCTTCAAATGCTATTGTCTAATCAACTTTATGCTAAGTTAAGCAAATGTGAGTTCTGGCTCAAGGAAGTAGTGTTTCTCGAACATGTGGTGTCGGCCAAAAGAATCTGTGTTGATCCGCATAAGGTTGAGGCTGTAATGAGTTGGAAGGATCCCAAGTCTATGACGAAGGTTAGGAGTTTCCTTGGTTTGGCGGGTTATTACTGGAGGTTTGTGGAAGGGTTCTCCAGTTTGGCGGCTTTGTTAACAAAGTTGTTGTAGAAGAATGTTCGATTTGAGTGGATGGAGGATAGACACGAGCTTTTGAAAGGTTGAAGTAAGCTTTGACACGAGCTATGGTCTTGGTTCAACCAGAATCGGGAAAGGAGTTCATTGTTTATAGTGATGTGTCGTATGTTGGGCTTGGTTGTGTGTTGATGCAGGAGGGTAAGGTAGTGGCGTATGCTTCTAGGCAGTTGAAGGTGCATTACCTTACTCACGATCTTGAGCTTGCAGCGGTTGTGTTTGCCTTGAAGATCTGGAGGCATTATCTTTATGGTGAGAAATGTGTGGTTTATAAGGATCATAAGATTTTGAAATATTTGATGTCACAGAAGGAGTTGAATCTTAGGCAACGTAGATGGTTGGAGTTGCTTAAGGATTATGATCTGACCATTGAGTATCATCCGGGGAAAGCCAATGTTGTGGCGGAGGCTTTGAATAGGAAAATGGTTGTGGAGCTGAGAGCCATGTTTGCTCGGTTGAGTGTGATGAATGACGGAGGTTTGTTGGCTGAGTTGCAAGTGAAGCCGTCCTTGTCACAGATGATTAAGGAGAAGCAACCGTATGAGGGGAGTTTGGTACCTCATGTCAAAGATATCAGGGAAGGAAATTCTATGGATTTTCATTTCAATGATGATGGGGTGTTGTGTTTCAAAGGTCGAATAGTGGTGCCTGAGGACGAAGAGTTAAGGCGTACTATTTTGATTGAGACACACGCTAGTTCTTTTGCGATGCATCCCGGTAGTACTAAAATGTATCGAGGGTTGAAGGAGGAGTACTATTGGGTTGGACTGAAGAGGGATGTGGCTGACTTCGTTGCACGGTGTATGGTTTGTTAGCGGGTAAAGGCTGTGCATCAGTTCCTTCCGGGTTGTTTCAACCGTTGAGGATACCAGAATGGAAGTGGGAAAGAATCACCATAGATTTTGTGTCTGGGCTGCCTTTGACGCCGACCAAAAATGATTCCATTTGGGTGACTATGGACCAGTTTACGAAGTGTGCGCATTTTGTGCCTGTACATACTACGTATACCTTGGACAGGTTGGCTGAGTTGTACATCTTTGAGATTGTGCGTTTGCACGGGGTGCCCAAATATATAGTTTCGAATAGGGATATGCGGTTCACCGCAAGGTTTTCGCTGAGCTTGCACCGTACTTTGGGAACCCAGTTGAGTTTCAGTACCTCATACCACCCTCAGTCGGATGGTCAGTCGGAGCACGTGATTCAGGTTCACCGCAAGGTGTTGTGTTATCGGATGGTCAGCCGTTAGTGGAGTTTGCATACAATAACAGTTATCATGCTAGCATACAGATGACATCTTATGAGGTGTTGTATGGCAAGAAATGTTTGAGGTTTTCGAGGTTCATTGGACCATATGAGTTTTTCGAGCGTGTGGGTCCTGTTGCATACCGTTTGAGGTTACCTCCAGAATTGGGGAAGATTGATGATGTGTTTCACGTTTCGGTGTTGCGGAGGTATAGGTCAGATCCATCACATGTTATGTTGGTGGAGGAGATTGAGTTGAGACCATACCTATCTTATGATGAGGAACTAGTAGAGGTTCTTGATACCAGCAGTAAGGTGCTACTGGAAAAATAGTCGAGCTGGTTAAGGTGTTGTGGAAGCACCGTGGTGTTGAGGAGGCCACGTGGGAACGCAAATCGAATATTGTGAAACAGTTTCCGCACCTGTTTCCTCAAGGTAAATTTTGAGGACGAGTGGGGGAGAGTTGTAATGCCCCGGTTTTAGGGCTTAGCAGTTTAGAGGGTTTATTAGACGGTTCGGAGGACTAGAGTAGAGATTTGAGTCAGTTTCGGGATCGTATATTTTTGGTGTTGGAAAATTATGGAAAAAATGCTTAAAAATCATTATTAATTAATTATTTAATAATGGTGGAATCAGTTTTGAAAAATGAGTTTTGGAAGATGGACATTTTGGTTAGTGACCAAAATGAAAGTTTTGAAAACTGTGATTTTCTCGTGATTAAAATGAAAAGGGTCAAATACTTAGAATATTTAAGGAGATATTTTACCAATTGGTTTCTGATGATTTCTCCCTTAATTTGACTTATTTTAACAAGTGGTTTAATTAATAATTAAAGAGGATTTTGTTAAAAAGTTAGTTATATTTTCTAAAACAAAAATCACGTCATTTTCTCTCAACTTTTTCTCTCCATTCTCTCCTTAGACAAACAACCACGTTTTCATCAAATTTCCAGAGGTGAGGTGATTTCTAATTTGATTTTAATGTTTCAAATTGTTTTATAAAGATTGTTTATACAAAATCTTACAATAATCTTGTGTTTTCTTAGCTTTTCACAAATCAATTGAGGGAGAAACTTCACAATAGGGGTAAGGTCCGAGATCTCCTTTATTGTATGGTTCTTCATTGAAATTACCAAGCATTTGATCCTTGTTTTTATGCTTCTAATCTGATTTTGATGATTTCCTAATGTTTAATTGAGTTATTTGGGGAAATGAGTTCATTCGCGAATTGGATCTGATTTCCAGTAATTAAGGTTGATTTGATTCATATTTTGGATGTTTAATAATGTTGATAAGTGATTTTTATCAATGGAATCCCGAAACTTAAGAATCTCTATTTGTTTAGGTTGTTAGTTTTGAGGTTTTGTGGTGTTTCTTTGGTTGTACGGTTGCTGGAGAAGGTCGGTTGTTTTGGATCTGTTTTTAGATGTGTTTTGATGTTGAAAGTGATGTTAGTTTGATAGATGTTGGCTAGGCTGTGAATCGAAGTGTTTTGGTTATGTTTTCGGTTGTTGTGGAGGGTTGTTTGTGAAGGTTATGTGGGAATCCGAGAAGGATTGTAGTTGTTGTGTTTAGAATGCGTTATGATGCATTAATCCTCTATTGTTTTGTGGTAAAAACATGGGAGGTTGATCCGAATGTGATTGGAGAAGCGTTGGAGGCTTCAGATTCTTGATTTCGTGTCAGCGAATCGAGGTTTCGCGTATCGGTGAGTGAAAACGTGGTTTAAAGCGTTTTGATGTTTTGGGAACAGAGTTTTGAGAGTTAAGGTAAAGCTTGAAACACTTACCTAGACTCAGAAGTAAGTATAAAGTGGTTTTCTCTCTCGGTTGTGCTAGTTTGAAATGGTTTTATGCACTTGTTTTGATTTACATATTACCTACTGTTTAAGCATGTTTTAAAGTATTTGATATACTGTTTTAAGCATGAAATGCTGAAGGATGCACATGGTAAGTGATCCTTGTAAGTATGGTTTTTACTTGTATTTTAAAGCATTGTAGTTGCTTTGGAAAAGGCATGGTTTAATGCTTGCTAAAAACAGTGAGGTAAATGTTATTGGTTAATTATATTGGCAAGTGGTGTGGATTTAAAATTGTTATCGGATATAGTTGGCCGGCCATAGGATTGAGTGCACTGTAAATAAGTCGCCTTGGATGTTGAGGGGTTTATACGGCGTACCGAATACTCTATCCAAGTACCCTAATGGTAGAGGGGTTAAACAGTACTGAATACTCCCGTTAGTGGATTAAGCGTCTAACCGATGATTGGGGTGGGTGTCCCCGTAGGTTGTTATGTACTCGGTTGTTATTGTACTCGGTTGTTAATGTACCACGATTGTGATTGTATCGCTATTCCGGTTGAGATGGCTTGAAGTGTTGGGTTAACACTTGTTGAATCCGTGTATCCGATGAACTCTTTTGTTATGGGACTTGTTAATGATCACTTGAAAGCCAGTATAATTGTTATTGTATCATTGAAATGTTTATGTTGTATAATGTGGTTTATACATGTTTCTCCTTAAGCTTCACATTTGGTAGTAATGCCTGGGAAGCTTAAGTGAAGGTTAGCAATGTGACTTGCTGTTGAATAATGATACATGTAGCATATGGTTTAATATGTTGGTTTAAATGATATAAATTACATGTTTTAAAAGGGGCATGATGATGTTTTAAAGGATAATGTTAAGTAAATGATTTAAAATGCATTGGTGGTGTTTGTTTTAGAGCTTTCCTCACCAAGCCTTGTGTGCTTGCGATCTCGTTGTCCATCAATGCAGATAATTGAGGTTTTGGAAGGCAACAAGAAGCAAGGGGATCTTGGCAAGACTTGTTTCCAAAGTATGTTAGAGAATATACTATAATGAAAAAGGGCAATGGGGTACTTGTTGTGTTTTCGGAGATGTTTTGTGAAACTCCTTGTTTGAGCATGTTTCTTTAGTTGCTATTGGGTTGTAAATGGCCTTTAAGGATTGTTTTTTGTGCTGGTTCACCTTTTGATATGTTGGGTGGATGCATATTAGGAAGCATTCCTATAGATTTCCTCTTTAATGCATGAATCCTTGTTATGTTGCTAGATATGTGATGTTGGTTTACATGAGATATGTTTGACATGTTAGTATTGTGTTTAAAGCATGTTGGAGTGGTTTGAGTATGCTTTTGGGATGAAAAATCAGCCAAATGTGACATTACAGGCCCATGCGTAACGATACGCGGGGGACTGTATCGGTACGGGTCTTGTGCGTTTTGATACGCTTAGGAAAATTTGGCCTGGCATACCGGTATAGGTATGGGCGTTTCGATAGGAGTTTTAGCCTCTGGAATACACTTTTGCAACTTGAACCCTCGTATCGAAACACATGAGAAACCGTATCGGTACGGTTTTAAATATTTCAAAAGTTTGGTATTTCAGTTAGGCGTATCGATACGACTTGGTGGTGTATTTAAATGATGTGTTTCAAACTGTATCAGTACGTGCTTAATTGTTTCGATACAGATGACCGTTTCTCGTATGAATGTCACTTTTGGGCAGTTTTGCTTTTTTTGCATTTTAGTCCCTGAATCTTGTCAATGAAATTACATATAGTAGAATGACAGGTTTGTGCTGAATTTTGAAATGATAGATTGGAACCTGGCTAATTGAAGGTTGGTAACTAAAAAATGAGCTTTAATCCTAAAATTTTCTATATTTGCAATTTGGTCCCTAAATTGCAAAAGTGATCAATTGGATGTCAAATTGATGCCCGATTGAGTTGGGGTTGCACCTAATGTCTGTATGAACATGTAGAAATAATAATTGGCATTTAGATAAGATAAAAAGAAAAAAAATGGACCAAAATAGGGGAAAATCAAGGCGAAGCATCTTGAGGTGGATAGTGGCTTGCCGGGAGCTTATTTTGCATTGGCAAGCAAGGAAAAGTGTACTTGGTGAGTGGGAACTGGTTTTAAATGATTCTTAAAGGTTTGCAAATGATGTTGGGAGTTTAGGATAAGCTTGAAACACTTACCTAAGCTCAAAAGTAAGTTTCCCTCATTTTGCTCCTAAATATTGGTTTGGATATGAGCATGTTGTTTCATGTTTGGGTTTTAAACATGGTTTGATTTACTACTGTAAATGCATGGTTTTAATTATATATGCAATGGATTTTAAGTATGTGAATGCTAGTGAGCATTGGTTTTCATTCTGGTTGGGAATGGGGTATTGCTTTGGCAATGCGGTTTGCATATGTGGTGGTTTTGATTAATGCATTGTAAAACAGTGAGTAAATGGTTTGTAAATGATATATTGGCTATGTGACATGATAAGAAAAAAATCGGATATAGTTGGCATGCCATAGGATGAAGTGCACTATAATATATGTTTAAAATCAATCGTGTCCATGGGTCCTTGAGGTATAGCGGATTGGCTACTCGGACTATTGGGGTTCTCATTAAAGGTGATGCGGATTGGCTAACCTATGCGAGGGCAAATCTTGTGGATTGTTAAGGTTTGAGAGATCATGCGGATTGACATGGTATGTGTATGATGGAGGATTGTCCATCATGAGTTATTCGCGTATCCGATGTATTGATGGAGGATTGTTCATCCAAGGATAGAGGATTGTCTATCCAAAGGTAGAGGATTGTCTACCTGAGGTCACTATAAATGCCAGTACATGAAATTTCATGTGTCGAACCTATTTTATAATGCTTTGGGATTTAAGCATGGTAATATGATTTTATGCTTTGGGATTTAAGCATGGTATTACGATTTAATGCTTTGGTTTTAAGCATGGTAATATGATTTAATGCTTTGGGAATTTAAGCATGGAATTTATACATGATGTTATACAAGGATTGTTATGCATGTTTTGATTGGAAATAATGAAAATGCTTTGGTCGTTAAGCATGCTTTGAAAACGAGTGGCTTTAGTTTTCAAATGGTTTAATTGCATCATTGTTTTATGAGCAACCTCAATAAGCATGTGTGCTTATGCTCTCTTTTTCCTAATGATGCAGAGCATTGAGGTTTGGGGGCAGGAAAGGCAAAGTTTAAGTGATCCAAGGACAAGACTACTTTGAGTATGAACTCAGTTTTAGTTTTTGGTTAATAAGGCAATGTGTTCGCCATGATTTTTTTTTGGGATTTGTAATTTTGTTTTCCCCTAGTATTTGAGCATGTGTAATACTGTGATTTTGGAGTTTGATTGATGTTGTTAAGCATGTTATGAACCATTGCTTATGGTTGATGCTAGGCGGTTCCCTAGGTATGCATCTAGTTAGTATTGGATGATTGCCATGCTTTGATGATTTTAACGTGTTAAGTATGACACCAGAGGTATGTTGGAATGTTGCATATGAATTGCTATGGTTGCTAAATCTTGCTGCAAGTGTTGGTATATGACTTGATGGATGTTTATATGCATATATGTGCGTTACTAGGACCTGAAAGCATCTAGATTTGAGTGCAAAATCAGCTAAAAATGACATTACAGGCCCAGGCGTACCGATACGCGGGGGACCGTATCGGTATGGCTAGGCAAAATCAAGCACTGCCTATCAGTACGAGTGTTTGGGTTATGGTACGGCTAGGCAAATTCAAGCACTGGGTATCGGTACGGGTGTTTGGATTCCGGTACAGCTAGGAAAATAAGCTTAGAGTATTAGTACGTGATTAGGTGTATTGGTACAATTTTACGCTACTGGAAAGTTGCTTTTTAGACGAAAACCCGCATACCGATACACTTAGTATCCGTATTGGTATGGATGTTCAATATTTTTAAATTCATCTTAGCGTACCGGTATGGTACACGGCGTACCGAAATGAGATTGGCTAGATTTAAGCACCGTACTGATACGGTTGACAGCGTACTGGTATGGGCAGCTGTTATTTCTGTTAATGTCATGAAATTCAGTTTTCGTTTCTTATATTTTGGTCCCTGAGTGTTGTGAATACAATTGTATGATCTTGGATGGTTGGTTTGAGTTGTAAACTGATATGCAAGCATGTAATCTGACTAACTGAGGATTGGTAACCCTAATTTCATCAATGGTCTTGTAATTTACCAATTTTACGTTTTGGTCCTAAAATGCGTAGTATGCAATCGGTTGCCTTTTCGAAGTCCTTTTCTTTGTAAGCACGGTATGTACATCTTAAATTATGGTTGGTATCTAGTGGGTATGTACTTGTATGTATGTGGGTTTAAAAGTTACAAATGTTTTGTAAACTTAAGTTATAATAGGTTTACGTATTATTACAAGTGCATGGATTTAGAATATGGTTTACTATAAATGATTATGATTTAAGACATAGTTAAGTACAGTTTAACCTTAATCGCGTATAAATTTTAAAATCAAGAAAGGGTCTAGACAGGATACATAGTTTTCTCGAATTATATTTTTATTTCAATAACACATTTATAAATTTTATAAAACAATTCTGGGTCAAAACTAGCTGCAATAGACTGACATAGTTTTTATTCAAAATCGAAAATGGGTTAAACTATAACGGAAATTTTGGTTTAAAAAACAATTTAGTCAAGTTTTCTTTCAATGACTCCGTAACATCTTTAATGTATATTCTGCTTACGAGTATATGTTAAGGGTGTTACATTTTATTGGTATCAGAGCTACAGGTTTAGCCGATTCTGGAGGCTAAATTAATTTTAATATGATTTAAAGTTAAGTACATTCCCCTAGGATGTCATGTTACTGATGTACTATTGTGTAACTTGATTATGCTCCTCAATAACATGAATAAGTTTCAGTAAAAATAGATGAAGATAAGTTTTGTTGGACTGCGATAAATGCTTAATTATGGGAATCGAAGGAAGAAGAATGTTTAAAGCTGAGCATATTGACAATTAGTTAAAAGAGAAATGTGCAGCAGTCCTAAGTTTGAAATAAGGTACTCGTACTGTTTAAGAGTACGAGTTAGATTTTAATAGACCGAGTTAGTACGCAGTTAAATTGATGCCGATTGAAAGGACTCGATGAAAATGGTTTATAAAGAAGCTACATCCAACGCCTAAAGAAAGACTTCTATGGAGATATTTAGTAAAGTGATTGGCAATAATTCTTTTGGACAATATATAAGTAATTAGAATATGCAAGAAAGGTTCATTAAGAATTCAAGGAATTAAGTCCTGGCAGATTTAATGGAACTTCCATTCCATGAATTTGAAGTCATTCTTGGAATGGATTGACTATCTGCATATGATGCAGATATGAAGTGTGAGAAGAAAGGTCAGTATTTCAAGAATCCGATAGTTGAAATAATCTTTGAGGGAAAGAACTTACTGTTTAGAGTCAATAATTTATGTAATGATAGCTCAAAGGTTGTTATTAATAGATGTGAGACATGTTTGGGTTATATAGAAGATACGTAAAAGTTACATAAAAAGTTTGAACGCATCCCGACCAAAAATGAATTTCCTGATATATTTCCAGATGGGTTATTAGGATTGCCTCTAGATAGGGAAATACAGATTTGCATTGATGATTATCCTAGAACTAAGTCGATATTAATGGTACCATATAGGATGGCACCAACGAAATTAAGGGAACTAAAAGTTCAATTACAAGAATTGCTAGATCGGGGTTATATTTGACCAAGTGAATTACTATGGGGTACTCGTAAAAAAGAAAGATGGTTCTTTATGATCATTTATAGATTATTGGCAGTGGAATAAAGTAACCATTAAGAATAAGTATCCCTTACCAAGAATTGAGAATTTATTTGATTAGTTTAAGATGCAGTAGTATTTTAAAGATAAATCTTCGATTAGGGTTATTATCAAACTAAGGTTAAGGAAAAAAAAGATATATCAAAGACATCATTCAGAACTCAATAGGGACACTACGAGTTTTTGGTGATGCCTTTTTAGATCGATGAATGCCCTTGCTACATTATGGACCTGATGAATAGGATATTCCAACCCTATTTGGATCAGTTGTTGTGGTCTTCATAAATGATATTTTGGTTTATTTGAAGACTGAAGCTGAACATGACTACCATCTTCGAGTGGTGCTGAAAACTTTAAGAGGTAAGCAATTTAATGCCAATTTTCTGAATATAAGTTACAGTTGTCAAAAATAACTTTCCTTGGATAAGTAGTGGCATCATAAAGAATAAGAGTTGACTTCAAGAAAATATAAGCTATTCTTGAATCGAAAGAGCCGAAAAATGTCTTGAAAAGAGGAAACAAGCTGGAAATAGGAAAGTACAGAACTATGAAATTAAGTCAAGTGATTGATCATATTACTAAGGTAAAGTATATGTTTCTGACAACATTTGAAGAGAGAAGATATTAACGGAGGCCAATTATAGTTTATTAATTATGCACCCAAGCAGTAATAAGATGTATCAAGATTTAAAGACTTGAAACTACGATCAAATATTTATGGAGTACTTCAGTCTTTTTCTATTTCCCCAATGAAAGTAGGGATGAGTAACAATGGATTGTATAACGGATTTATCAGCTACACTAAGTAAAAAGAATTTAAAATGGGTCATTATGAATCTTCTGACAAAGTTTGATTACCTTATTCTAGTTGAATAGATTATTCACTGGATAAATATGTAGAACTTTATGTTCGAGAGACAGTAAGACTATATGGTGTCTCAGCATTGATAGTGTCAGACAAAGACCCAAGGTTTATTTCAAGGTATTGGGGGGTACGTTATTTGAAGCTTTAGGTACTAAATTAAATTTTAGTACAGTTTTTCATCCGCGAACAGATGGGCAATCTAAATGGATCATATAGATTTTGGAGAATATGTTACGAGCTTGTGTAATTGAGTTTGCGGGATCATGGGAAAAGTACTTGCCTTTGGCTGAATTTGCTTACAACAATAATTATCAAGCAAGTATCAAGATAGCATATGGAAGAAAATACCGAACTTTTTCTAAATTGGTTCGGGTTACAAAATATACATGTTCAATGTTCAGTATAACTCAGACGCTAAGGGAGTTGAATTAACGCAAGACATGGAAGATAAAGTAAGGATTATTCAGCAAAATTTTAAGGTCCCCGTGGATTGACAAAAAGGCCTATGCAAATAATGAGAAAAAGGATATTGAATACGATGTTAGAGAAAAAAGTGTTTTTAAAGATTTCACCTTGGAAGAAGGTGTTACATTTTGGTTGAAATGGAAAGATTACTCTCAGATTCATAGAGCCATTATAGATTCTAAAAAAAAAGAAGAAGAGAGGAACCAATGGCTTATCAATTGGCTTTACCTCTAGATAGAAACAAGACTCGTTATGTGTTTCATGTATTCATGTTTCAGAGGTATGGATTGGATTCTTCACATGTAATTACCTCTGAGAAGGTTGAACTGCAATCAGTTTTGACGTATAAAGAAGAAGTGAAAATCCTAGCATACAAAGTTGAAGAATTAAGGGACAAGAAAATTCTATTGATTCAGGTTCTCTGAAGAAAGTCATTTGGGAAATAAAAGAGAGAATGAATAAGTAAAATACGAAGTTGTTTGAAATGGCTAAACGTTGAAAATTCGAGGATGAATTTTCTTAAGGGGGAGGAATTGTAATATTCCAATTTTTGCTTAGTGACTAAAATGTAATTTTTGAAAGTTTAGGGGTTAAAGTGTAAACTTTGGAAAAGTTTAGGGACCAAAGTGTAATTTTTAAAAGTTATGTAAGTTAACCCACGTAAATAAATAGTTTACCCCCAAGAGTGGTACTTATGTGTTACTGGATTTTTCATACGAGGCTTGTATTATTCAAATTTGGATCGAATAAAATTATTAAGCGTGCTCAGGCCAGAGTAGCCCAAGGATGGGTGACCTAATGGGAAAGTCCCATATCTAATATTTTGACTGATAAAAAAGACTCAGTTTAAGTCAGTAATATTCGAAATGGATTATGGAGGTAAGATTTCTAAAAGGAAAAGTATCAGATAAAATTTCTCGATAATTATCGGTATATCAGATCAAACTAAAATTTTAAAGACAATTCCAAGAAATTATGGAAAAGTAATCAAATATTATTTTATGAATATTTTATTACATTTGGATATATTCTAATTAGATTTAGTTAGAAAATGATGGAATGGTTATAAAAATTCAAAGGAAGAGAATTTGGGAAATCGTATTGATTGAAATTCGAATTTTTGGATCGAATAAATGCCATGAATAAAAATCTAAGATATTTTGGGAGGTGGCCAATTGGATTGGAACTAATTTGGTCCAATTTTAATGGAATGGAAATTTTCAAGTTTGGTTGTAAATAAAGTTTAGTTGGAGGGTAAATTGGACATTTCCCATGGATGGCATTTTTGAAATATTTTGCAACTTTGAGGGTAATTTTGAAAAGTCAAAACACATGGATAAATTATGGCCATTGATTTTATAAGATTAAATCATGGCCATTAGATATAAAGGACAAGATTGTAATTTCATGAATTAAATGAATTTTTAATTCATAAAAAATGCCATGTGTATTAATTAAATTAAAAGATGAAAGAAAACACTTTCTTCATCTACATGAAGCTGCCGAAATTAGCAAGAAGATAGGAGAAGAAATTTTGCAAGCTTACAAGCCAAATTCGAAGGAAAACAAGATTAGTTTAAAGTAATCTTCAATTAATGGTTAATCAAACCGAATACGAATCAAAGAGGATTCAAGATACTATAAAGGAAAGGATCGAGTAGAATTTAGTGAGGCATATAATTACATGGCCCAAGTGAGTGCATTTACGTGTTTAATTTATAAATAGGAAGACTAGCGATTAGTCAACCTTTACTAAATAATGTTACACGATATGCATGTAAAATTAATTTATGATGTCATGAATATATATATATATAAATATATGTATGCTGAATCATATGGTATGGATGATTATTTATATGATTGATCATGATAATAGAATGATGATAAGTAAATCATGTTATATATATACGAATGATATCATGCATGAAAATCTTGCCATGCATAAGAATCATGTCATATAATGGAACATGTTATGAATTATAGAATGATAAAATGCTCGAAATGGCAAGCGTTATGAATTACCAGGTACGAATTATTGTTTGATTAAATGATGATTTATAATTTCCATGAATATGCATGATAAAGCATAAAACATAAAATGTTTATCGGTATGATTGATGATTAAAGAAATGCCCAAGTATTTAGTATGAGAGTCCCTGGTATAGTTGGCATGCCATAGAGTCTTTAGCAGCTGCACCCTTATGTTCAAGTTATGAAAAAGATATTGTGACAAAATGATTGTGTCACATACACGTTGGGGACCTACGCCCTTGGTGTGCACCCTGGGGATCTACGCCCACTATGCACGAGTGCACTGTCGAGGTGCTTTATGTTATGGGAGCAAAGAGCATCCTGGGTACGTACTCATCTTCACGTTCACGTTTGACATTACGGTGTCATTTCAAGATGACTCCCATACCTCGATCTCATACAGCATACTTTGGGCAATAATAAAAGAATCATGTCACGTAATCATGTCATGTAAATGAATCATGTTATGTATATGAAACATGTCATGAATATGAATCATGCTATGTATATGGAATATGTTAAGTACAAGAATCATGTCATGTATATGAATCATGACATGTATATGAATTATGTCAAGTATATGAGTACATGAATTATGCCAAGTATACGAAGTATGTCACACTTATAAGAAATATGTTATGCATATGAATCATGCCATGTATACAAAATTATGTTACGTATGTGAATTTTGTCATGCATATGAATTATGCCATGAATATGAATCATGAAACTTATATGAACCATGTCATGTATATGAGCCGTGTTTTACATATGAATCATGTCAAGCATGTGAACCATGTTGCTTATGTGAATTATACCATGTATGTAAATTATGCTATGCATACGAAACATTTCATGTATATATGACTTACTTGATGATGACAGAACATTAGAACCATGATCAAGTTAGGAACTTATAACATGCATAATAATATTTAGTGACCATGTATACTTTGATAGTACTATTCTATCTTAGATAGGGAACTTGATAAGAAATCATACGATAAGTAATACTTTACTTTATGTTTATTAAATGAGATTATTGCATCACTAAGTTCGTACTTAGCGTGTGTTATTTCATACGTAGGTTCTCCCAAGTAGAATGGCAAGAAGGAGCTACTAAGTTGGAAAGTCAAGTTGCAATAGTAAGCACGGTATGTACATCTTAAATTATGGTTGATATCTAGTGGGCATGTACTTGTATGTATGTGGGTTTAAAAGTTACAAATGTTTTGTAAACTTAAGTTATAATAGGTTTACGTATTACTACAAGTGCATGGATTTAGAATATGGTTTACTATAAATGATTATGATTTAAGACATAGTTAAGTATAGTTTAACCTTAATCGCGTATAAATTTTAAAATCAAGAAAGGGTCTAGGAAGGATACATAGTTTTCTCCCTGAATTATATTTTTATTTCAATAACACATTTATAAATTTTATAAAACAATTCAAGGTCAAAACTAGCTGCAATAGACTTACATAGTTTTTATTCAAAACCAAAATGGGTTAAACTATAAAGGAAAGTTTGGTTTAAAAAAAATTTAGTCAAGTTTTATTTCAATGACTCCGTAATATCTTTAATGTATATTCGTCTTACGAGTATACGTTAAGGGTGTTACAATTATAGTTTTCTCCTGATCTTTGGGAGCGATGGCAATTTGATTATATCCTCTGAATAACTATCTACGAACCAATAGTATGCTTTGCCATCCAGCCTATCCAACATCTGGTCGATAAAGGTTAGGGGAAATGATTTTTCTTGGTGGCATTGTTCAGCTTCCTATAGTCCATGCACACTCTCCATCCGGTGATAGTTCTAGAGGGAATCAATTCATGCTTTCCATTTTAAACCACGATCATGGAACCTTTCTTTGGCACACATTGCACTGGGCTGACCCACGAGCTATCAAAAATAGGATATATTATCTAGGCATCCAACCACTTGATAATTTCTTTTTTTACTACCTCTTTCATGCTCGAATTCAATCTTCTCTGACCTTCAATTGTTTTTGTAATGCCCCAATTTTGGGCCTAGCAGTTTTGTGGCATGTTAGATGGTCTGGTGGATCGGGTTAGGGATTTGAGTTAGATTCGGGAGTAAATATTTTTCGACAAGATAAAAATATGGAAAAATGGTTAAAAATTATATTTTAATATGTGATTAATATTGGTGAAATCAATTTTTGAAAATGAGATTTGGAAGTGTGACATTTTGGCTAGTGACCAAAATGCGATTTTGAAAACTATTTTTAAAGGTGACTAAAATGAAAAGGATCAAATTCTTATAATGCTTAAGGAGCTATTTTACCAAGTTTTTGCTGGTGACTTCTCCCTTCAATTAAATCATTTTAACATGTGTTTTAAAAGTTACTTGAGAAGGGAATTTGGTTATTAAAAGTCAGTTATCACTTTAAAGAAAATTTACGTGACTTTTCTCTCAACTTTTTGCTTCACTTCATTTTTGCCAAACACTTATATTTTCATCAAATCATAGAGGTGAGAGATTTGTTTTCTTGATTTCTTGATTTGTAAATGATTCTTTATCTTTGATTTACAAAACCTCATTGAAATCTTGTATTTTCTTAGCTTTAAACAAGCTAATTGAGGGAGAAATCACACAATAGGGGTAAGATCCGTGATCTCCTATATTGAATGGTTCTTTATTATTATCCCCAAGTGTTTGATCCTTGATTTATGGTTTATAATCTGATTTTGTGTTTTTATATTAAATTAATTGATTTAATTGGGTAAATTTGATGAAATAGTGAAAGATTCGAATATGGATCTATTTTCCAGCTTTGAGGATTGATTTTAAAAATATTTTGGATGTATTATAATGTTGTTAAGTTGATTTTAACAATGGAATCCCGAAACTCTTGAATCTCTAATTGTTTAGGTTATTAGAATGGTGTTTTTGTGGAGTTGAGGTGGATGTGTAGTTTATGGAAGTGTGTGGGTGAATTAATCCTGTTTTTAAGTGTTATTTGATGATTATGGAAGTGTTAGATTGTTAGGTTCTGGCTGGGTTGTGTTTGGAAAGGATTAGATGATGTTTTCGGTTGTTGTGATTGAGTATTTGTGAGAGGATTATGGAAGTCCGTGGGGATTTGTGTTGCAGTGTTTAGAATGCATTAAGATGCATTAATCCTCTGTTGCAATGTGATTAAAACAGGGGAAGTTGAACTCAAAGCAATTGGGGAAGATTTAGAGGCTTCAGACGCTTGATTTCGCGTTGACGAATTGAGGTTTTGCGTATCGGTGAGTGAGAACATGAATTCCAGCTTTGAAATGTTTTAAAGGTAGTTTATGGGAGTTTAAAATTAGCTTGAAATGCTGGTTTAAGCTCAGAAGTATGTATAAAATGGTTTCTCACTCGGTCGTGCTTTTACGAAATGGTTTTATGCACTTGTTTGATTTACATTGTACCTACTATTTAAGCATGTTTTAAAGTATGTGAAATAATGGTTTTGATCTTGAAATGATGATGGATGCACGTGGTAAGTGAACCACGTAAGTATGTGGTTTATACTTGTGGTTTAAAGAATGGTATGTTGCTTTGTAAATGGTTTGGTTTAATGCTTGGAAAAACAGTGAGGTAAATGGTTAATTATATTGGCAAGTGATGTGGTTTTAAAATTTTTATCGGATATAGTTGGTCGGCCATAGGATTGATAGTGCACTATAATAAGTCACCTTGGATGTTGAGGGGTTTTGATCTGTGTACCGTAAACTCCCGTTAGTGGATTAAGCGTCTAACCGATGAGTGGGGTTGGTGTCCCCGTGGGTTGTAAGTGTACCCGGTTGTAATGTACTACAATTGTGATTGTATTGCTATTCCGGTTGAGATAGCTTGAAGTGTTGCGAGGACACTTGCTTGAATCCGTGTATCCAGTGAACTATTTTGGGAAATGGAACTTGGTTATTGATCACTTGTGAGCAATATAATTGTTGATGTATCATTGAAAGGTTTATGCTGTATAATGTGATTTATACATGTTTACTCTTAAAGCTTTGCATATGGTTGTTATGCTTGGGAAGGCTTAAATTGAGGTTTAGCAATGGGATTTGCTGCTGGTTAATGATATATGTTGCATATGGTTTATTATGCTAGTTTTTAAAGATGTTAAGTGCATGGTTTTCAAGGCAAGACAATGTTTTAAAGGATTATTGAAATGATACATGTTGCATATGGTTTTCAAGCCTAGTGTGCTTATGCTCTCTTTGTCCATCAATGCAGAGAATTAAGGTTTCGAAAGGCAGTGGGAAACAAGGGATCGGTACAAGACTTGGTAACCAAAGTATGTTTTGAACTAGACTATAAGTAATAAGAGTAATGGGGGTTTCCGTTGTTATTTGGGAGATACTTTGTCGAACTCTCTGTTGAGCAAGTTTGTTTAGTTGCTCTTGAAGTTGTAAATGGCCTTTATGGTTTGATTTTAGTGATGGTTTGGAGTTTCGTGTTTTACTTGTATGGTTTTCTAGGTTGCATGCCTATAGATTTACATATGATGCAAGATGCCATGAAATGATGTTGAATCTGTGACGTAATGCTATGGTTTGGTTTTAGATTATGTTGGCTGCATGTTAGGATGTTTTGGTATGGTCGAATACATGATAAACCAGCTAAAAGTGACATTACAGGCTCAAGCATACCGATACGCGGGGGACCCTATCAGTACGGCTAGGAAAATTTAGGTTCTGGGTTTCGGTACAAGCTAAGGAGTACCGGTACGGTTCTACGCCGCTAGAATCCTGCCTTTTGAGTTAAAACCCATGTAACGAAACACCTTTAAGCCGTATCAGTACGGGTATTAAATATTTTAAATGAAACTTATTTTCTATCTAGGCGTACTAGTACGGTACAAGGTGTACCGAAACAGTGAACATCGTATCGATACGGTTGCCTGCGTATCGATATAGGTCGCCGTTATTTTAGTTAATGTCATGGATTTGCAGTTCTAATTTCTTGCGTTTTAGTACCTGAATATTGTGGATGCAAGTGAATGAGTTTGGATGATCATCTTGAATTGATTTTTAACATGTAAGCATGAATCATATCCAATTAAATGTTGGTAACATAAATTGGACTAAAGTCCCTGTAATTTTATGAATTTGCAATTTAGTCTCTACAGTGTGATTGTGTCTAATTAGATGCCGATTCGACGCCCGATGGAGTCGAGTTTTCACCCGAGATCAATGTGTACATGTAGGATGTTAATTGTGTATCTAGACAAGATAAAAGAAAAAAATAATGGACATGTTTTGGGTTTCTTCTTCACGGTTTACTTCGGTAAACCTAATGTAGCTCGCTCAGTTCGGTCTTGCGACTAGGCCGAGTCGAGGGGTTATATTTGGTGGTATTAGAGCCAGGTTTGTGATAATTGGGAGTTGGTATGGTTGTTGTGATGTTATTGTGAGTTGTAACCTGATGTTTGCTATGCACGGTGATTGTAATATGCACGGTGGTTACTGTATGCCTTGTTGGGAAAAATTTGGGAAACCCATTGCCTTATTATTATAGTCTGAAATGTTATGATTTTGAAATGGGAGTGTTGGATCCTTGCTTGAAGTTGGCCTAACTATTTTGTTTTGAAATGATTATCATGCTTTAGATATTTTGTTAGCACGATGGGACCGGTGAGACAGTTATGATCTGGTATGGTTGCTGATGCTGTTGGGCAGGGGAACGAGGTGGATGTTGTACCTCCTGGTTGGTTTTCGCCACCCTTCTTGATCCACCTGCTAACGTGGAGCAAGTACCACTTGTTCCAGCTAGACCAGGGTTGGGTGATATGGCACCATTGATTTAGGCCATGACAAGTGCTTTCCAGGCAGCTATAGTGGGTGCACAAGTGCTGGCACCAGTGGTTGGGCAAGGTTTGCCGTTAGATCGTCTTCGCAGTCTGGACAGAGTTGAGTTCCATGGTATAGCACTAGAGGCTTCTGAGGACTGGTTAGCTAGTACAAAGAGGATTTTGGAGCAGATGGGTTGTTCAGATGCTCGTAAGCTGGGCTGTGTTGTGTCCCTATTGTAGGGAGGTGATTATACATGGTGGACTACCACGATATCCAGGATGGTCACCGAGGATGCAACCTGGGATTTCTTTTGTGGTGCTTTCCAGAAGTACCCGAGAGTCTGGTATCTGGACGAGAGGAAATGGGAGTTTATGGCTTTGGTGCAGGGCAGTATGTTTGTAGCTGAGTATGAGGTACAGTTTGTGAGGTTGAGCCAGTCTGCTCCCGAGTTAGTCCCTGACGAGTGATAGAGCTGTGATCATTTTTGATACAGGCTAGTTCAGGAGGTTAAGACATACATGCTTGCTGCTAATTATACGGATTTTGATGTGTTGGTTACGTGAGGCAAGGATGTTGAGCATAATCTTGGTTTGGCTTATGGATCTCAAGGCTTTAGCTCTGGTAAGAGGGTGGCTGATTCTAGTTTTGGCGATAGTCAGGCCAAGAGACACCGTGACAGGAGGTATCGCCCAGATCATAGGCATGGTGGTACTACGGTTGGGTGTGGAGCACAGGATCAGGGTGCCATGATATTCCTCCAAAATTATTTTGTGCATGCAAATAGTTGGGCTTATTCCTGGAAATCAGCCAAGGTCCATCCCAACGCTTGTTTGTGATTACTTAGAATTTCCAGCAATCTTTCCTCCTGATCATTTGTTAGATCGGCAACAATGATCACTGGCAAGGTTAAGTGTTTACCTAAATAAGCATACTTAAGATGGTCTGGCAATGGTTTTAGTTCCAATTCCTGTGGCTCCTCAGTGGATGATTTAGGTGCCACGATCTCTCTGCTAGCCAACTCTAGTGGCTCTAACTTTCTGAAGTAACTTACTTCTTCTCTCTCCAAGAATGTTCCTTCAGCATCTTCACTCATCTCTTCTTCACTATCTGACTCACTGGCATCATCATTAGTATCTTGGCATAGTTGTGCCACGTCTATAGTGAAAATGGACTCCATCATCTCGTCAGCTTGGCATCCTTCAGGTTCATCTATGCATTTAAGGGCTTGAAACACATTAAATGTAACATGCTGATTATTCATGCACATAGTTAATTCTCCCTTATGAACATCAATCAATGTTATACCCGTGGCAAGGAATGGTCTGCCCAATATAATTAAGACATTCATATCTACCTCATAATCTAAAATAATAAAGTCAGCTGTGAATATAAATTTGTTTACCTTTACCAACACATCCTCAATCTTACCCTTAGTATGTGCAAATGATCGGTCTGCCAACTGAATTGTTACCGTGGTAGGCCTTGCTTCGATGCCGAGCTTTCTGAAAATCAACATTGGCATCAAATTGATGCTGGCTCCCTGGTCACATAGTGTGTTACCCATGAATCTGTTGCCAACGGTATAGGGAATAGTAAAACTCCCTGGATCTTTCAACTTGTTGGCAAATGATTAAGTATCATTGCACTTCATCCCTCAGTAAGAGCTATAGTCTCGAAATCATCCAATTTTCTTTTCTTGGACAATATATCCTTCATGAATTTCACATAATTGGGCATTTGCTCGAGAGCTTCCTCAAGTGTTATGTTGATCTGCAATTTCTTAAGGACTTCCAAGAAGCGCTTAATTGTTGATCCTGCTTGTGCTTCTGTAATCTTTGTAGAAATTGTGGAGGTGGATAAGCATATGCTACCTCTACTGGTTTTGCCAAGGGTTTATCGGTATGAGACTGAGACTTGGCATCTGATTGAGGTATGGCATCGCTTATGGCCGCTTCTTTCTCTTCTACTTATTTTGGTTCATCTACTGGTCCCTTCTCTTTCTTCTGGCAATTAACTGGTTGCTTGTTAGATGTCTCAACATTACACTGTTTGCCACTCCGAAGAGTTACAACTTTGCATTGTTCATTTCCTCTATGCTGAGCATCTTCTGTATCGCTTGGCAAAGCTCCCTGGGGTCTATTGTTAAGTGCACTGGCAATCTGTCCAATCTATATTTCCAAATTCCGCATAGATGCTGCTAAACTCTAGACAGTTGCATCATTCCTCTCCATGTAATTTGCCAAAGTCCCCTGGTTGTTCCTTTGCTTTGTATAAAAATTATTTTGTGCCCTCTACGGTATAACATTCTGATGGAATCCTTGCTGACCTGTGCCATTTAGTCGCTGGGCAATGTTCTGACGTTGGGTATTATTTTGATTATCCCTTTGATTTCCTCAAGCTAAATTTGGGTGTCGCCTTCATCCTGTATTGTAAGTACTAGAATGTGCATTGTAATTACGATTGAAATTTTGAACAAAATTTACCGACTCTGGATTGTCAGGGCAATCCTCCATGAAATGGTCCTCCCCACATATGGTGCAGAATGGGTCCAATGCCTTAATTTCTTGAGACTCTTTACTCTTTTGCGAGGTTCTCACCATGCTGGTAAGATTGGAAATCTCAGTGTGAATTAATGTTAATTCATCTAGTGCTAGCTTTCCTCCAGTTTTAGTTTTGGTCCCCAGTCTGGCAGTAGGATACTAAAAGTCATTAGTTGAGATCCTTTTAAGGCTACCAACTGCCTCTGTATATTTCTTCTCCAGCAGCGAACCATTAGTTGGCGCATCAACAATCGTTCTGGCATAAGTATTGAGTCCATTGTAGAAGGTCTCCATCGGGGTCCAGTTTGGGATTCCATGCATGGGACATCTTCTCAATAGGTCCTTGAATCTTTCCCATTCATCATATAGGGTCTCGTCATCAACTTGCCTAAATGTAATGATCTCACTTCTCAGCTTGGCAGTGAGTTTTGGTGGTTGGAATCGCAGTAAGAATTTTTGACATAAAACTCCCCACGAGGTGACGATCCAACTGACAAAGAACTAAGCCACGTTTTTGCTCTATCTCTCAAGGAGAAAGTAAATAATTTTAGCTTCACTGTATCTTCTGAAACCCAGGCTCCTGAAATAGCTGGAAAACTTCCATAAATTGCTTTACGTGTTGCCCTGGGTCTCCTGTAGGTGCTCCATCAAATAGTACTACATTCAAGAGTGTTTGTATCATTGCCGGTTTAAGTTCAAAGTTTGGTGTATTTACCTCTGGACCAATTAGTCCTTGCATCAAATTATTTATGTTTGGTTCCGAGTGTTCTCGGATAGGTCTCTCATCCTCCGTTATGGTTTGGAGGGTTTCCCTGGTTGTTTGGGTTACCATCAGCTCCTTTATTGCTACAATGTGCCATCTCTAGAGCTTTTCTTTTTAACCTTCGTAAGGTTCTTTCAATTTCTGGGTTGTATGATCAATCCTCCACCACAGAGTGGTTTCTGTTCATACACCAGTCAAACTAAATAAATAATAAAAGGAAAGAAACAAGTAAAGAAAAGAAAAAAAATTCTATCGCAATCTCCGGCAACGGCTCCAAAACCTTGTCGACTATTGCTAACACTTGGCAAAAAAGTATATATTTTTAGTGTAAAAGTATGCCAAAGAGCAGTGCCAAGGTGAGTCTTATGCGTGAAAGTATACACGGTCAGCAAGTAATACAACAGTAAACTGAGTATCGAATCCACAGGGATTGACCAAGAACTTTATTTGCTCAACATTTACTTGTTTGGAAGTTTTAAAAGTGTTCGAAATGTTTTGGGATTTTGATTGAAAATTTAACAAAATAAAGTACTGAAAATAAGCAGTTTGAGAATGAGCTATTCAAAATAAATTATGAGCGTTGGCAAGAGGATGTTGGATTTTACACTACTTATGCCAGCCTTCAATAATGATCTACCTTGGTTTATTGCCGAGCATATTAAAGGTAGTATTGCCTCTGTCGATGGCAATACCCTAAGTTAACTATGATAAAACACCTATATGTCTATAGTGAATGTTTTTCATGAATTAACTTGACTAAGTGACAATCTTTACTCCTTAGACTCACTCCCAAAGCAAGTTCATCTACTTGAACATCTTCTGTCAAAGTTTCTCGCCTTAGTACCTGGCAATAGATCGTTGCCCCTTAGTTGTGTTAAGATATTAAGGTGAAATAAGCACGCAATGCCAATTTTCGTATGACAATGGATTTGTAAAAAGATAAAGTATATGTCAGAAAGAAAACAATGCCAAGGCATTTTCATTATTAAAAACTAAACATGAAATCAACATCCATCCCAAACATTACCCAACCATCTGTAAAAGTTTAGTTCATGGTTGGGGTTTCCATCCAAAAAACATTATCGTATCTCCAAATCATCAATTAAATAGAATAAATAAAAATAAAGAGAATGGGCAAGAAGGGGGTCCGTCGATGTAGCCTTTCAATGGCTTCAAGCTCTCGGTCTTTAGCTGGTCAGACCACGTCTTGGTTTGCCATCGTTTAGCCTCTTCAATCCGATCTCTCCAATTCCCCCGATCTCTCCAAATCGATCTCTTTAAATAGGCTTGTGTGGGAAATCCTAGGATAAGGCATTTGAATTTAAATTTTGAATGCACAAAGGATAAGATGATAGTGCATCTTATCTAGATTTGAATCCTAGGGATGACACGTACAAGGTCCAACAGAGACTTTGACTGGTCGACTGACGTCACTCCTTTGCCAGCTGGGCTTGGCATTGATTGGCCCTTCTGTTCCAACTACGCCTCGATAATCTCTAGCTTCTTTTCCTGCATTCTCTACCAAGCTTGCCTACCTTTGTATTGCATCAAAAACAGAAAATAACCTTTCACACTGGCAAGTAGAATAGCTCATAAAGTCCTTATGCAAATGCATAATTTTAATACCTAAATGCAACTAAATGTAAAAAAAGGGCAAGCAAAGGCATTGTAAAATGAGCATAAAAACAGTACTTTTGAGGAGTTAACAAGTGCCATCTTTAAACTTGCCTGATAGTTATTATTGTACACAAATTTTGTAATGCCTAGGTTTTGGGTCTAGATGTTTTGGGGGCAGTTCGAGGGTCTGGTGGACCGGTTTTAGAGGTTCGAGTTAGTTTCAGGATTTAATTGGATTCAATATTTTTGAAGGTGGTAAAAATATGGAAAATTTTCCTAAAATCATTATTTAATATATTAATGATTATGGTAAAATCAATTTTGGAAAATGAGTTTTGGAAATTAGACATTTTGGATTAGTGACCAAAATGCAAACTTTGAAAACTGTTTTTAGTGATTGTTTTGAAAAAGGATCAAAACTTTGAATCGTTAAGGATCTAATTATCCTAAACATTTTTATCAGATTTCTCCCTTTAATTAACTATTTTTAAATGGGTTTTAAAGGCTATAATAGTGGAGAGAATTAATAAATCATATTTTAGGCTTTTAACAAAAATCACGTAACAAACTTTGTAACCTCTTTCTCTCAATTTCTCTCCAGCCAAACACCTTTCCAACTTCAATTTCTTCAGGTCAAAATCAAAGGTTTAGAGAGTTTTGATTTCTATTTGTTTTCCTAAAGCTTTTCCATCAAATACTTATTATTTTTATCTTGATTTTCATGTTTTACCAAGCAATTAAGGGGGAGAAATCATCATTGGAGGTAAGGATTCGTTCTTCTCCTCTAATGAAAGGTTCTTTACTGAAATTCCCAAGTTCTTGATCCTTTACAATTATTTTCAAATGTGTTTTGATAGTTTAATTATTGGAAATTGGTTTAATTGTGTTTTGATTGATGAAATTGGTATATTTTCAAAGTGGATCTATTTTGATGGGTTTTTGATCAGGTTAGATCATGATTTTGATGTTTAATAATGTTAAAAACTTGGATTTAACATTGTAATCCCGAAACTAGTTGAATCTCTAATATTAAAGGTTGTTAGTTAAAGGTTTTTGGTGTTTAACCCTTGCTGGAAGTAAAAGGATGTTGTAAAAGGGTTTTTAGATGTTAATGGATGAAGTTTGATGTATTGAATAGTTTTATTGTGGTTGGGCTAAGTTTGTAGGATGTTTGGGGTTGATTTCGATAAGTTTTGGATGGTTTTTGAGTGGGCAACTTGTGAGTTGCGGGAATCTATTTTGAACAGGGGTTTGGATGCATTTTGATGCATGTTTCCTCTAGTTTTGTGTAATCAAAACAGGGGATAATCAAGTCGAAGTTGCTTGAAGTGGATTGAAGCTTGTCGGGAGCTTGTTTTGCGTTGGCAAGCAAAGCGAAGTGAAACCGGTGAGTGGAAACGGTTTTAAAAGTCTTTCAAATGTTTGAAAGTGGTTTTGGGAGTTTAGGATAAGTTTGAAACACTTTCCTAAGCTCAAAAGTAATTTTCTCTCTTTTGTTCTTTAATATCGGTTCAGATATGAGCATGTGTAATTCATGTTTTGGTCGGAAACATGGTTTGTTTTTACTTACTGTAAATGCATGATTTTGAGTACATATGCAGTAGTTTAAAGGTATACAAAATGCTAGTGAGCATTGTTTTTTATTCCGATCGAGAATGTGGTATTGCTTTGGCAATGTGGTTTGCCTATGTGGTGTTTTGCTTAATGCATTGTAAAACAGTACGTAAATGGTTTTGTAAATGATATATTGGCTATGTGACAAGGTGAGAAAACATTCAGATATAGTTGGCATGCCATAGGTAAAGTGCACTATAATAAGGTTAAAATCGATCGTGGTTAGAGGTCCTTGAGGTATAGTGGTTGGCTACTAGGACTATGATGATATCACTTGGGTTGAGCGGTCAGTTCCCCTTGTTGATGTTAAGCTTGTGGTCGGCAAGGTTGTCATATCATGCGGTCGACATTGTATGGGTCTTGATAGAGGTCGGTCATTAAAGGAGATCCGTGTATCCGATATGTAAGGTTAACGGTCGGGTAACTATTGGTTGGTGGTCGGCTAACCAAGGATAGTGGTCGACTATCCGGGGTCACTATAATTGCCAATAAATGGAAGTTTATGTGTTGAACCTATTTTATAATGCTTTGGGATTTAAACATGGTGATATGATTTTATTACTTTGGGATTTAAGCATGGTAACACGATTTAATGCTTTGGGATTTAAGCATATGGTTGTAAATGGTTTTGCATATGGTCGGTATGCATGTTTGTTTTAGAATCAATGAAAGTGCTTTGGTTGTACGCATGGTTTGAAAACAAGTGTCTAGTTTTCAAAGGGTTTCAATTGCATCATTGTTTTATGAGCATCCTCACTAAGCATGTGTGCTTAC
This sequence comes from Hibiscus mutabilis, assembly GCA_019671005.1. Lineage (NCBI taxonomy): Eukaryota > Viridiplantae > Streptophyta > Magnoliopsida > Malvales > Malvaceae > Hibiscus > Hibiscus mutabilis. The sequence continues at coordinate 24,556,518 of CM033741.1, read as the reverse complement.
CCTCTCTTTTTCCTAATGATGCAGACCATTAAAATTCGGGGCAACAAAGGCAAGGTTTTAAGTGATCCAAGAGTCAAGACTATTTTTGAGTATGAACTCAGTTTAGTTCTTGGTTAATAAGGCAATGTGTTTGCTATGTTTTTGGGATTTGTAATTCTGTTTTCCCCTAGTTTTTGGGCATAGTTAATGCCGTATTTTGAGGTTGGTTTGTTGTTGATAAGCATGTTGATGGTTTTGCTTGTGTTTGATGGTAGGTGATTACCTAGGTATGCATCTAGATAACTTTGATTGATTGGAATGCTTTGATGAGCTTAACATGTTGATTATGGTATAAAGGGATGCTGGTATGTTGTTTATGCTGGAAGATGCTCAAATGAGTGTTTTGGTATGTTTGGTAAATGGTTTAGGAAGCATGCCTATAGGTTGATTCCTTGGAAGCCTATGGATTGTTATGATTGCTAAATCTTGGTGCAAGTATTGAATTAGATCTTGATGGATGTTTATTTGCTTGTATGTGAGTTGTTAGGACCCAAATGCATCTAGATTCGAGTGAAAAACCAGCTAAAAATGACATTACGGGCCCAGGTGTACCGATACGCGGGGGACTATATTGGTACGGCTAGGCAAGATTTGGCTTGGGGTTTTGCTACGTGTTGAGGTGTACCGGTACGCTATTTCGCTACTAGAAAGTTACTTTTTGAGAAAAACCCGTGTACCGAAACACTTGGAGTTCATATTGGTGCGACCTTAAACAATTTTTAAGGAGGTTTTTAATCTGACATGGCGTACCGGTATGGTTCTCAGTGTATCTGTAACACCCCCTACCCCAGGTTAGTAGCAAACCGGTTCAGGAGCATTACCAAGCGCATAACAAGCAAGAACAAGGCAAGAATAGGTTATGCAAGAACAAGGCAAGAATAGGTTATCTCATCCCTATTAGATGAGTTACTTAACTAGTAAGTAACCAAGCATTTATAACTTAACATGGAAGAAATCTCTTATTTTGATTTCAAGACATTATAGGTTACCAAACAATTCAATTACATCATCATATGTTAGATAATATTCATTTGAATGGCACAATAGGCTAGTTTAATTACTTTGAATCATTCAATATATATATTCATATGCGCAACAAAAGTACTTTTCCTTTACCTGGAATTTGAGTCCATTACTTGATTCATAATATCAACCAAGTTCATAACATAGTAAGCCCATTCAAAATATATATATATATATATACAAGTTTGCAAGTATTGAAAATGCATGCACAAGTTCATTATATACAATCTAAGTGCCACCAACTAGGGGAGTACAAAAAAAGTAGGAACCATACATTAGCTATCCTTGTGTCATGCTTGGAGTTCAAAAATCAAGATTCAGGATCAAGCAAACGATCGAATCATTTATCCTCAGGTTAGGAAGAATGAAAACAAGAGTGATAAGTACAAGAATGTACTTAGTGAGGTAGTAACTAGTTCTAACCAATTAATAAGACATGTATCAATTAGCTAAGTTTGAGCCTAGTCAAGGTTGGAAACATTCGAATTCAAGCTTTGCAAAATCTTCATTTCAAGTCAAATGACATACTCAATTAATATACACATTTCAATTCAAGTCAAGTACATGTTCAAGCAATATACATGCATCTCAAGTCAAGTATAATCACTTTTCTTTTCAAGTTTGTTATTTCAAGAATACATGTCAAGTAATCCAAGTAGTAATTCAAGTATTCAAGCGTACATGTCAAGTAATTCAAGTATTCAAGTTTAGATGTCAAGTAATCCAAGTATTCAAGCGTACATGTCAAGTAATTCAAGTATTCAAGTTTACATGCCAAGTAATCCAAGTATTCAAGGTTATATTAGCTCATTTATTATCTTTTAACACAATCCTTGGTTTATAGTTTGTCTAGGTAATCGAGTCTCCAACCAACTGTCGCCACAAGATGTACCGTAGTACTGGTCAACCCTTCTACTGTCACCAAAGACCACATTCGTACCCTCTGTCTGTCACCAATTAGGGGCCTTAGCACTGGACCGTAGTCCACCCTGACACAATGAGCTCTAGACTCTAAGGCATGCCCTTCTACCTATTCAACTAGCAACCACGGTTGTTTGATTACACTTCATTTATTCAAGGGTTTTCAAGATTTTCAAGTTCAAGATTAAGTATCATTCAAGAATCATTTCAAGCAAGGTATAGCAACATCATACTTTAGCCGTTAGCCCAATTAAGCCTTAGCTCTTCATTTTGTAATTTAACTTGTTATTCAAGTAAACATTTCCAATATGCCATCTTAGGCATCAAGCAAGGTCTTTTTTTCATGACTTAATTCATGTTATCAAGTATTTTCATCATAGAAATTCATACAAGCAACCGTTCGATGGTTCACACCAAGGCATTAAGAATCAAGCATTTGTTTTCACTTTTCTTTCTAATTAATTTCTCAATTTACATGCTATTACTTATTCACAATTTTAGTTTAGTCCAAACTTCCCTTTTATTCATATTTAAGTTAAATTAAGCTCATTATCATGGCATATCAATAGCAAGAAAGTAGTCATGCATATATGGTTAGGACCTAAGTCCTAACCCTATTGTAAACTACACTCACAATACTCCAAGCTAGCTTATTTGGCTTGTATCCAAATCCCTTTGTTTTTAACTTTCGAATGCTCCATCCTTTCTTCCTCCACAAGATTTACTCCTTGCTCTAACAATTCATGCAAGTAAATACATGTCAAACAAGGTACATTGAGCATATTAATTACCCATTTCAAGCAATCAAATGTGTTTACACAATTAAACATTGCAAAACAGTCCAATATGTTTTCATTTACATCAAAACAATCCTCAAGGCATGTATACAAATTAAACAATGCAAAACAGACTCTTAAAACTTGTAGGTACATTTTTACCTTCATGATCAGCCCCTTAACTTAAGTACTTATTAAAAACAGCCTCCTATGCTTTTTAATGCACTCTTTTATTGTATAAAACAGTCTTAATGTATTAATCTCCTTATTTAATCATGGTCAAATAATTTATCAAGTGTTAAACACTTATAAATTAGGGCATTCACAGTATACACATCCATACACACCTAGTTTAGCCCTTTTTTGTATTGTACCTATTCATAACAGCCCCTAAATTTTTCTCGTGTTTTTAGTTACTTTAGACAGCCCACCAAATATTTATTTACTGACAGGACTTCCCTAACACTTTCACTTAACATGGCAACAGTATTCATATATATGCATTAGACCATCATCATGTATTCACATATACTCTAACAATCCCTTATACATGCAAAACAACCCCTCCCCAAATTTATCTATCTAGAAAAATTTTAAAACAGTATTCATATGATCAAATCTATCCCTAATTGGATCATTTTGATTCTTAGTAATTTAAAGTTCATTACTATCCACCAATAGAAATCAATTCTCGTTTCAATCACATTTTATGCATCCGACAATGACCTAAATTATCTTAACAATTTTTCTAAAATAGAATACAATGCCAGCATCTTCAATTGACCCATTCTAAACATGCATTTATCCCTAAAACGTATAGCATTTAAAATCCACAAATAGGTTACAGCCATGTTGACATTTCTCATGTAGTATGACAATATTTTATACACATATTTCAAAGGTTCTGAAGGAGATTCATAAGATAATTTCAAGTTTCCTACCATCCTTATTAACACACAACACAAGTTAAATTCATAGGTAAATCTCAATTAGAAGCTTAAATTTAGAGTAAAGAAGGAGTTGCTTACCTCTTTCCTCACACATTCGAACAAGGTTTCCAAATTTGAACTAATCAAGCTCAAATTCTTACAATTCCATGGAAAAAATTCAAGCTCTCTAACTCTCTAATTGTTTTTGGTCTTTTCTTTGGAAATGAAGAAGATAATTATTCTCATTCTCTTCTCCAAATGGCCGGCACTATCACCTTCCCCTTGCACATGCCTTTACCAAAAAATGGCCATGTGTACAAACCCATAATTATTCTTTTGATTTAGCATGCAAACCTAGACTTTTATCAAGGATTCGGTTAAGCCATTCTAAAATGGTCACCTATTATTTCATTAGTTAATTTTTGGTCCTAAATCTTCAATTAGTCATTCTATTAGTATCTGCCTCAAATTGACTTACATTCGAACTTATGGCAAAACTCTAGACTGCATTTTTAGGGGTGTTACAATTTCCCCCTTAAAATAAATTCACCCTCGAATTTACCTGAATCGAATAGGTGAGGATATTGCGTCCTCATGATTTCTTCAGATTCCCAAGTTGCCTCTTCTATCTTGTGGTTTCTCCATAAGACTTTGACAAGAGAAACAGTTTTGTTCCTGAGTCTTCTAACTTCATGATCAAGAATCTGGATTGGTTCTTCTTTGTAAGACAAGTTAGGATTCAACTCTACTTCTTCAGGCTCAAGGATATGGGATGGGTTAGACCTATATCTTCGGAGCATAGACACATGAAAGACATTATGAATCTTATCAAATTCACTAGGAAGAGCAATCATTAGGCCATTGGCCCTACCCTTTCAATGATTTCAAACAGACCAATGAATTGGGAACTGAGTTTCCCTTTTCTTCCAAACCGAAAGACTTTCTTCCAAGGGGAGACTTTGAGGAAGACTTTGTCTCCAACATTGTATTGGATGTCTCTCTTTTTTAAGTCTGCATAGGCTTTCTGTCTATCAAAGGCTTGCTTCAATCGATCATGTATGATTTGAACTTGTTCCTCGGTTTCTCTAAGTAATTGAGGTCCCAAAACCTTGTTTTCTCCCAATTCAGACCAACATAAGGGAGTTATACATTTCCTCCCATAAAGAGCTTCAAATGGAGCCAGCTGGAAAGATGTCTGGTAGCTATTGTTGTAAGCAAACTCTACTAGGGGTAGAGATTTCTCCCAGTTATTTTCGAAGTCTATAACACAAGAACGTAGCATGTCTTAAAGTATTTGGATGATTCTTTCAGATTGTCCATCTGATTGAGGATGAAAAGATGTTCTCAAATGCACTTTGGGTCCAAGGGCTTTTTGCAAGGATTTCCAAAATGGAGCAGTGAATCTAGGATCTCTATCGGAGATTATGGATGTGGTACACCGTGTAATTGAATCACTTCACGAATATATAGCTCGGCTAAGGTTTCCAAGATCATGTCCATTCGAATAGGGATGAAATGAGTAGACTTTGTGAATCTATCAACAATCACCCAAACAACATCGTTCTTTCTTGGAGTGGAAGGAAGACCAGTAACGAAGTCCACTGTAATCTGGTCCCTTTTCCACTGAGGAAATTTGATTGGTTGGAGCAATCCAGTAGGACTTGAAGCTTGGCTTTGACCCTCTGACAAGTTAAGCACTTTGAAACAAAATCTGTGATAACCGATTTTATGTCTGGCCACCAGTATAGTGGCTTTAGGTCCTTGTACATCTTAACCGGTCCGGGGTGAATCAAGAAAGAGCTTTGGTGGGCTTCTTGTAACATCTCGTGTCTTAGTTCCTTGTTTTTAGGAACACATACTCTATCTTTGAAATAGAGGAGTCCATTCGACTTGAGGGAGTAGTCAGAATTAGGCTCTGAGTCTAGCTTGGACATGATCTTCTGAAGATCTGGATCTATTTGTTGGAGTTCTTTGATTTTCGAGATTAGACTAGATTGAACTTGAAGTTCAAATAAGAATTTTTGTCCTTTGGATAAACGGAGATGAGCATTGATAGCCAAGGAAGCTATAAACGAATGGAAAAGATAATTAAGGGAGATTTTCGAATAGTTACTTGTAAGTTGAGAAAGGTCTAATTTGAACGGTTACTTGCAAGTCAAGAAAGGAACATTTCGAATGAATTATTATAGGATTTAGATTTAAGGGTTTACCCGAGTATGGTCTGCGACTAAGGGCATCAACAACCACGTTTGCTTTCCCTGGATGGTACTCGATAACTAAATTGTAGTCTTTAAGTAACTTTACCATCTCCTTTGCCTCAAATTCAAGTCTTTATGAGTTAGGAGGTATTTGAGGCTCTTGAGGTCTCTGAACAAGTTGCATTTCTCCCCGTACAAGTAATGTCCCTAGACTTTGAGTGCAAACACGATAGCTGCCAATTCTAGATCGTGAGTAGGGTAGTTTGACTCGTGTGGTTTTAGTTGCCTTGAAGCGTAAGCTACCACGTTTCCATCTTGCATTAGGACACATCCTAGTCCCAAATGATATGCATCACTGTAAACAGTGTACTCCTTGCCCGATACTGGTTGGATGAGAACCATAGCATGAGTTGGGGCTTGTTTAAGCTGATCGAGGCTTCGTTTTTGGTTCTCCGACCAAACAAATGGTGTATCTTTGCGAGTTAACTTAGTCAAACTTGCGGCAATGGATGAGAATCTCTTGACAAAACGTCGATAATACCCGGCTAAACTGAGAAAGCTTCTAACCTCAACAACATTCCTCGGAGGTTTCCAATCCAGGATGGATTGAATCTTGCTCGGGTCTACTTTAATCCCTTCTGCCGAAATGACATGGTCAAGGAACGACACTTTCGATAGCCAAAATTCGCATTTAGAGAACTTTGCAAACAATTGACGTTCTCGAAGAGTTTGCAATACAATTCAAAGATGTTCAGAATGTTCTTCCTTATTTTGAGAATACACCAAAATGTCATCAATAAAGACGACCACGGACTTGTCAAGATAGGGCTTGAATACACGGTTCATGAGATCCATGACAGCAGTCAGAGCGTTCATTAACCTGAATGGCATTACAAGGAATTCAAAATGGCCATACCGAGTACGAAAGGCTGTCTTGGGTACATATTCTTCTTTTACCCTCATTTGGTAGTATCCTGATTGTAGATCTATCTTTGAGAATACTGCAACATCTTTGAGTTGAGCGAAAAGATCTTCAATCATTGGGGGAGGATATCGATTCTTGATAGTAAGCTTGTTCAATTGTCTGTAGTCAATACAGAGTCTCATAGTCCCATATTTCTTCTTCACGAACAAGACTGTAGCACCCTAGGGAAACGGGTTAGGCCTAATTAAACCATTGTCTTGTAGCTCTTAGAGTTGCTTATTGAGTTCTTTAAACTCAAAAGGTGCCATGCGATAAGGTGTGATGGACACCGGAGTTGTTCCAGGTTGGACATCGATCTCGAACTCTACTTCTCTTGTTGGAGGGAGACTAGGGAGTTCCTCAGGAAAAACATCGAGATATTCAGATACAATACACACACTAGGTAAGCCGAATTCAAGTTCATCTTGTAAGACCATAGTAGCAAAGATTGAGGTTGGTTTCTTGTCAATTAAAAGAATTGATTCCTTTCCTAAACCCAGAGGTAAAGTCTCCTATTTATGCAATCTACCCAGGCTTCATGCTTGCTTAACCAATCTAGTCCGTACTAGATCGAACTCACAAGTTGGTAGTACATATAGATTAACAAGAAAAGGGTACATTTCAAATGAATAGGGGGACAATTTCTACAGATAAAACTTATGTTTGTAATTCCCCCTATAGGGTTCGAAACTACAAGGCTTTGTTTTACAATTTTAGGCTTTAAGTTCAACTTTTCAATCAAGGTTGAGCATACAAAAGAATGAGTGGATCCCAAGTCTATTAAAGCATAAACATGAGTCGAATTTAACTCAAATTCTTCATCTTTTTTCCCCGGATATGATAGATTCGAGTAGGAGCCTGAGATTCCTGGTGAGTAGGGCATTCGAATGCTGTCCTTTACCCTTCCCTTGATTTCCAGACTGAGCTTGTCTAGGACCTTTGTTCCGAATGGAAGGAGCTGAGCTAGCATTTGCAGGAGTTCGATTCGGAACCTTGTTAGGATTCTGAGGACAATCCATGATATAGTGATCGGAGGCTCCACATAAGTAACATAGATTCTATTGAGTTCTACACTGACCAATGTGGTGTTTTTGGCAAAACTTACAAGTAGGATATTGAGCAGCTTTACCTGAATTCCCTGTACTATCAACAGAGATGATCGGGGTTGAAGGCTTGGATACCGATTGAGGTCTCGATATGAAGTTGCTTTTCTGAGAAGGAGTGTAATTCGAATAGTGATCCTTAGAATATTTGGACTTCTTTGACTGCCAGTGAGGCTGATCATCATTCTTGGATAGTTTGTCTTTCCAAGAATTTCTGCTTTTGCGTTTCTCAGAGGCTTTCATCTTCGCCTCGGTTGCAATGGCTTGGTTCACCAGATTCTGGAAGTTAGTGATACCCAGGGCAGTGAATATTGGACCTAATTTATCATTCAGTCCATCGATAAACATCCTACACTTGCCAGCATCAGTCTTGATGTATTCTGACCCGTATTTGCAATATTTGCAAAAGTCACTCACGTACTGTTCGATTGGTCGGCCACCTTGCTTGAGGTACAAGAAACGTTTTTGTCGCTCGGCCAGGTATTGTTCACTAATGTATTTCTTCTTAAATTCCTCGAGGAAGAATTTCCAAGTTATAGCTTCAGCAGGAGCAGTCAGGGTAGTGGTTTCCCACCAGCTTAGAGCTTCGTCTGCCAACAGGGCTATAGCACATTCGAGCTTGTGTTCATCAGAACAGGGCAGTTGTTTGGTCAAGATTCGAGTAGTGGCCTCTAACCAATACTTAGCTATTTTAGGATTCGCTTTATCAATACCAGTGAAGGTATAAGCCCGGTGTTGAGCCAGTTTGTCAATCGGGGCTCTAATTGGAGCAGCAGCAAGAGGAGGAATAGGATGGTCTCGTTTCAAGGTAGTTACAAGATGATCAAACATCTCCTTCATGCTCAAGAGTCATTCCTATTGTATAGGATTTATAGCAGGAGCTTCCTGTTGAGCAGCAGCTTGAGCTCTAGGTTCAGCTCGTTGTTGTGGAGAATTTTGTTCCATCCTCACACTATCTCCTTCATTTGAGGAGCCTACGGGACTTCCACCGTCCCAAGTGAGCCTTGTTTCAGACATTATACATTTAAATAGAACAATTAGGAATTCGGTTTAGTTATGTAAAGACACAAGCCATACAATACAAGTCTCCTAGGTGGCACAAGTATCCTATATGATGCAGGAGAGCCCGATTTAGTTCTAAAACCGACTAAAAAGCTCTGATTACCAATTAAATGTAACACCCCTACCCTGGGTTAGTAGCAAACTGGTTCGGGAGCATTGCCATGCGCATAACAAGCAAGAACAAGGCAAGAATAGGTTAACTCATCCTTATTATACGAGTTACTTAACTAGTAAGTAACCAAGCATTTATAACTTAACATGCAAGCAATCTCATATTTTGATTTCAAGACATTATAGGTTACCAAACAATTCAATTACATCATCATATGTTAGCTAATATTCATTCGAATGGTACAATAGGCTAGTTTAATTACTTTGAATCATTCAATATATATATTCATATGTGCAGCAAAAGTACTTTTCCTTTACCTAGAATTTGAGTCCATTACTTGATTAATAATATCAACCAAGTTCATAACATAGTAAGCCCATTAAATATATATATATATACAAGTTTGCAAGTATTCAAAATGCATGCACAAGTTCATTATATACAATCTAAGTGCCACCAACTAGGGGAGTACAAAACAAGTATGAACCATACATTAGCTATGCTTGTGTCTTGCTGCGAGCTCAAGAAATCAGGCCTCAAGATCAAGCAAATGATCGAATTCTTTATCCTGTGGTTGGGAAGAATGAAAACAAGAGTGATAAGTACAAGAATGTACTTAGTGAGGTAGTAACTAGTTCTAACCAATTAATAAGACATGTATCAATTAGCTAAGTTTGAGCCTAGTCAAGGTTGGAAACATTCGAATTCAAGCTTTGCACAATCTTTATTTCAAGTCAAATAACATACTCAAGTAATATACACATTTCAATTCAAGTCAAGTACATGTTCAGGTGATATACATGCATCTCAAGTCAAGTATAACCACTTTTCTTTTCAAGTTTGTTATTTCAAGAATACATGTCAAGTAATCCAAGTAGTAATTCAAGTATTCAAGCGTACATGTCAAGTAATTCAAGTATTCAAGTTTACATGTCAAGTAATCCAAGTAGTAATTCAAGTATTCAACCGTACATGTCAAGTAATTCAAGTAATCAAGTTTACATGTCAAGTAATCCAAGTATTCAAGGTTATATTAGCTCATTTATTATCTTTTAGCACAATCCTTGGTTTATAGTTTGTCTAGGTAATTGATTCTCCAACCAACTGTCGCCACAAGATGTACCGTAGTACTGGTCAACCCTCTTACTGTCGCCAATGACCACATACGTACCCTCCGTCTATCACCAATTAGGGGCCTTAGCCCTGGACCGTAGTCCACCCTGACACAATGAGCTCTAGACTCTAAGGCATGCCCTTCTACCTATTCAACTAGCAACCAAGGTTGTTTGATTACACTTCATTTATTCAAGGGTTTTCAAGCTTTTCAAGTTCAAGATCATGTATCATTCAAGAATTATTTCAAGCAAGGTATAGCAACATCATGCCTTAGCCCTTAGGCCAATTGAGCCTTAGCTCTTCATTTTGCAATTTAACTTGTTATTCAAGTAAACATTTCACATATGCCATCTTAGGCATCAAGCAAGGTCTTTATTTCGTGACTTAATTAATGTTATCAAGTATTTTCATCATAGCAATTCATACAAGCAAGTGTTTGATGGTTTACACCTAGGCTTCAAGAATCAAGCATTTGTTTTCACTTTTCATTCTAATTAATTTCTCAATTTGCATGCTATTACTTATTCACAATTTTAGCTTAGTCCAAACTTCCCTTTTATTCATATTCAAGTTAAATAAAGCTCATTATCATGGCATATCAATAGCAAGAAAGTGGCCATGCATATTTGGTTAGGACCTAAGTCCTAACCCTATTGTAAACTATACTCACAATACTCCAAGCTAGCTTATTTGTCTTGTATCCAAACCCCTTTGTTTTTAACTTTCGAATGCTCCACCTTTCTTCCTCCACAAGATTTACTCCTTGCTCTAACAATTCATACAAGTAAATACATGTCAAACAAGGTACATTGAGCATATTAATTACCCATTTCAAGCAGTCAAATGTGTTTACACAATTAAACATTGCAAAACAGTCCAATATTTATTCATTTACATCAAAACAATCCTCAAGGCATGTATACAAATTAAACATTGCAAGACAGTCTCTTAACACTTGTAGGACATTTTTACCTTCATGATCAGCCCCTTAACTTAAATACTTATTAAAAACAGCCTCCTATGCTTTTTAATGAAGTCTTTTATTGTACAAAAGAGTCTTAATGTATCAATCTCCTTATTTAATCATGGTCAAATAATTTATCAAGTGTTAAACACTTATAAAACAGGACATTCACAGTATACACATCCATACACACCTAGTTCAGCCCTTTTTTTGTATTGTACCTATTCATAACATCCCCTAAATTTTTCTCGTGTTTTTAGTTACTTTAGACAGCCCACCAAATATGTATTTACTTACAGGACTGCCCTAACACTTTCACTTAACATGGCAACAGTATTCATATATATGCATTAGACCATCATCATGTATTCACATATACTCTAACAATCCCTTATACATGCAAAACAACCCCTCCCCAAATTTATCCATCTAGAACAGTTTTAAAAGAGTCTTCATATGATCAAATCAGTCCCTAATTGGATCATTTTGATTCTTAGTAATTTAAAGTTCATTACTATCCACCAATAGAAATCAATTCCTGTTTCAATCACATTTTATGCATCCGACAATGACCTAAATTACTTAACAAATTTTCTAAAACAGAATACAATGGCAGCATCTTCAATTGACCCATTCGAAACATGCATTTATCCCTAAAACTCATAGGATTTAAAATCCACAAATACGTTACAGCCATGTTAACATTTCTCATGTAGTATGACAATATTTTATACACATACTTCAGAGGTTTTAAAGGAGATTCATAAGATAATTTCAAGTTTCCTACCATCCTTATTAACACACAACACAAGATAAATTCATAGGTAAATCTCAATTAGAAGCTTAAATTTAGAGTAAAGAAGGAATTGCTTACCTCTTTCCTCACACATTCGAACAAGGTTTCCAAATTTGAACTAATCAAGCTCAAATCCTTACAATTCCATGGCAAAAATTCAAGCTCTCTAATTGTTTTTGATCTTTTCTTTGGAAATGAAGAAGATAACTATTCTCATTCTCTTCTCCAAATGGCCGGCACTATCACCTTCCTCTTGCACATGCCTTTACCAAAAATGGCCATATGTACAAACCCATAATTATTCATTTTATTTAGCATGCAAACCTAGACTTTATCAAGGATTCGGTTAAGCCATTCTAAAAAGGTCACCTATTATTTCATGAGTTCATTTTTGGTCCTAAATCTCCAATTAGTCATTCTATTAGTATCTGCCTCAAATTGACTTACATTCGAACTTATGGCAAAACTCTATACTACATTTTTAGGGGTGTTACAGTATCACAACGGGGATATTGGGTTTTGCGCACCGTCGATGCAGTTGGCCGCGTATCGATACGGGTGGCCGTTAAAGCTGTTAATGTCATGGAAAGAAGGTTTGATTTTCTTCCGTTTTAGTCCCTGAATCTTGTCCTCTCAATTGTGTAAGTTTGAATGGTTGGATTGAATTGAGATTTGACATGTAAGCATGAAAACTTACTAATTGAGGACTGGTAACCTTAATTCCAGTAAAGGTCCTTAGTTTTATGAGATTTACATTTTGGTCCCTAAAATGTAATGTATGAGATTGGTTGCCTTTCCGTGGTCCATTTCCTTTGAAATTACATCTGCTACAAGCATGAACACTTAGGATTAATATTTCGCATCTAAACAAGATAAAAATAAAAAAATGGATTAGTTTTCGTAATCTTCCTCCGGTTTGCTTCGGCAAACCTAACGTAGCTCACTCAGTTCGGTCGGACGTCTAGGCTGGGTCGAGAGGGTTACGAATTCTACCAAAGGCAACTGCCTTTCCCAAGTCCCTTGGAACTCAACAATGCAACATATCTTCCAAAATCTGAATCACGCATTCAGACTGACCATCCGTCTGAGGAAGATACGAAATACTGAAATTCAAGCGAGTACCCAAAGCTTGAATTAAACACTCCCAAAACCTTGCTGTAAACTGCATATCCCAATCTAAAAAATTCGACTTGGGCACCCCATGCAACCTCACAATTTTAGCAACATAAAGATCTGCCAACCTATCCAAAGTATACACTGTATGCACTGGCAGAAAATGTGCACACTTTATAAACCAGTCAACAATCACCCAAATGGAATCCTTTTTAGTTGGTGTCAAAGGTAACCCCGACATAAAATCTGTGGTGATCCTCTCCTATTTCCACTCCTGAATTCTCAACGCTTGCAACTACCCAAAAGGAAACTGGTACTCAGCCTTTACACGCTGACATACCATACATCTAGAAACAAAATCAGTCACATTTTTTTCAAGCCCACCCAATAGTACCATTCTTTTAAATTTTGATACATCTTGGTACGACTAGGATGCATAGCAAAAAGACTAGTATGTGCCTCGGGCAAAATCATCCGCCTCAACTCCACATCACTAGACACCACTATCCGATCTTTAAAACACAACACCCCATCACCATTAAAGTGAAAATCCGTAGGATTTCCATCCATGATGTCCTTGACATGTGATACCAACACCACATCATAAGGTTTCTTTTCCTTAATCAACTGCGCAAAAAGATGGCTTCACTTGCAACTCAGCTAACAAACTACCATCACGTGTCACACTCAAGCTCGCAAACATGGCCCTCAATTCCATAACAACTTTTATACTCAAAGCATCAGCCACAACATTCGTCTTGCCCAAATGATACTCAATTGTCAAATCATAATCCTTAAGCAACTCCAACCACCTACGTTGCCTAAGATTCAACTCCTTTTTTTACATCAAATACTTTAAACTCTTATGATCCGTGTATACAATACACTTCTCACCATAAAGGTAATGTCTCCAAATCTTCATCGCAAACAGTACCGCAACAAGCTCTAGATCATGCATAGGGTAATTGCGCATGTGCATCTTCAACTACCTCGATGCATAAGCTACAACTTTACCACCTTGCATCAACACACACCCTAAACCAACGTAAGATGCGTCGCTATAAACCACAAACTCTTTTCCTAACTCAAGTTGAATCAAGATTGGAGCTTGTTTCAAAGCTTCTTTCAACTTCTCATAAGCTTGTTGTCTAGCTTCTGTCCACTCGGACTGTACATCCTTTTGCAACAACTTGGTCAACGGAGCAGCAACCCTTAGAAACCCATCCACAAAACGTCGATAATAACTGGCCAACCCCAAGAAACTTCAGACATCCATTACTAACTTAGGTTATTTCCAACTCACCACCGCCTCAACTTTCTTCAGATCCACCCGTATGCCTTCCGCTGAAACAACATGACCAAGAAAAACCACTTCTTTAATTTAGAACTCACACATGTACAACTTGGCATAAAGCTGATTATCCAACAAGGTTTTCAACACAATTCACAGGTATCGATCATGATCCTCCTTGGTACGAGAGTACACAAGAAGATCATCAATGAACACTACTATGAATTGATCCAAGAATTCATGGAACACTCGATTCATCATATCCATGAATATGTCGTCAACCCAAACGGCATCACCAAGAACTCATAATGCTCATACCTCGTATGAAAAGCAGTCTTTGGCATATCTTTATCATTAACTTTCAACTGGTAGTATCAAGATCTCAAATCAATCTTGGAAAACACCGTAGCACCACGGAACTAATCGAACAGATCATCAATCTGAGGTAAAGGATACTTATTCTTAATCATCAACTTGTTCATTTGCTAATAGTCAATGCACATCCTCAAAGTGCCATCTTTCTTTTTCACAAACAACACCGGTGCTCCCCAAGGCTAAACACTAGGCCGGATGAAACCATGGTCCAACAACTCTTGGAGTTGCGTCTTATACTCTTTCAACTCTTTTGGTGCCATCCGATACGGTGCAATTGACACCAGAGCCGCATCAGCAAATGTCTCAATATAAAACTCCACCTCTCTATCCGGTGGTAGTCCAGACAATTCCTCTGAAAACACACCAAAAAAATCACAAACAGTACGAATATCTCTAGTTCGCACTTCTTCTACATTCGGATTCATAACATATGTCAGATATACTTGACACCCACAATCTAGCAACTTTTGCACTTTCAAGGTTGAAACCATATTGGAAAAGAACTTAACATTCTCACCCACAACGACCACCCCATAATCATCAGCAAGTTTCAACGAAACTCACTTGGTCTAAAAATTGACTACAGCTCGATGCTCGGACAACCAATACATACCCAAAATCATATTAAAACCATGAAATGGCAGCTCCATTAAATCGGCCGCAAACACATGACCTTGAACCATCAGATGACACCTCTGATACAACTTTCTCGTAACAACCATCTCTCCAAAAGAACTCGTTACTTGCATACCTACATCTAACATTTATACCGGTGTATCAAGCAAATGTGCATATTCATGCAAAATATATGAATGCGTAGAACCAGAATCTATCAGAGAAAGTAATGGCATAGACTGCATGGTAAAAGTACCTACTATAACATTCATGTCATTCCTCTCCTCATGATGTGCATATATCCTCGTTGATCTATCACCCTCGGGTCAAACTACCACTGTATGCACTAAAGTACTCTGTCCATCTTCCATTCATTAGAAATTACCTCGATTGCGCCCACAGCCTCTTGGTGGTGCAACAATAGGTGCAGGTGTCTTCCTACCTCTAGCAAGCAACGAACAATCACGTCTCATATGTTCCACAGATCCACAATGTAACCTTTTTGACCCGACCTAGTCGCAAGGCCGAACTGAATGAGCCACATTACGTTTACCAAAGTAAACTGTGCAGATGAAACCCGAAACACTTCCATTTTTTCCTTTTATCTTATCTAGATGCAAATTATGATCCTATATGTTCATACTAGCAGCGAGTGAAGACTCAACTCAATCGGGCATCAAACAACATCCAATTGAACACTATGACAATTTAGGGACCAAATTGCAAATTTGGAAAACTATAGGGACTTAGCTCATTTTAATGTTACCAACCTTTAATTATTCCACTTTCATACTTTCATGTCAAAGCTCAGCTCAAAACGGTCATCCATACTCAAGCAATTGCATCCACATTATTCAGGGACTAAAACAAAAGAAAACAGAACTTCAGAATATTCCAAATAACTAATTTAACTGCCACCGTATCAGTACAAGAAAGGGGTGTATCGATTCGCCTTCATTAATTCAAAGTCCCAAAATTCCAGTAGCCAAACTTTGTTTTGATATACCCCCGCGTATCGAAATGCCCTTCATGAAAACACTAGGCCGTATCTAAACAGCACCCCGCATACCAAAACCCTGGCCAAACTTGCCTAAGCCCGTACTGAAATGCTTGCCCACATACCGGTATACTAAGACTAGAATGGCTTACCCATACCGAAATAGGGAAACCCGTACCGGCACGCCTAGACGTGAAATGCCTTCTTTTGCTGGTTTAACATGCTTTCGAACATACCAAAACACTCTAGCATGCTTTTAGCATACATCCAACACATTCAAGAGTCATCCCACAACTAAACATCTCAATTTCAACATCATATCATGACATCATGCTTAAAAGGTAAATCTAGAGGCATGCTTCCTAGAATTCAAAACAAGCAAAGCATGAAATCTCAAACCATCACCACAAACAATCCAAAATGGCCATTTACAAACCATGAGCAGCAAAGCAATATTGCTCAACCAGGAAGTTTAGCAAAACATCTCCCAAAACAACAACGGAAACCCTATTGCCCTTATTACTTATAGTCTAACTCAAAAACATACTTTTGGTATTAAGTCTTTGTCAATCCCTTGCTTCCCATCGCCTTCCAAACTTTAATTCTCTGCATTGATGGACAAAGAGAGCGTAAGCACACTAGGCTTTGTGAGGAGTGCTCAAAACAAGACACCATCAATGCATTTTAAAAACCATTTCTCAACAACACATTGAAATCTCATTTCAATCCATTTTCAAACAACATTAAAGCCATCATGCCTTGAAAACCATGCACTTAACATCTTTAAAAATCAGCATATTAAACCATATGCAACATGTATCATTAACCAACAACAAATCCCATTGCTAAGCCTATACCCATGCATAACAACCATAAGCAAAGCTTAAAGAGTAAACATGTATAAATCACATTATACAACATAAACCTTTCAATGATACATTAACAATTATATTGGCTTACAAGTGATCATCACCAAGTTCCTTTACGAAAAATAGTTCATCGGATACACGGATTCAAGCAAGTGTCCTCACAACACTTCAAGCCATCTCAACCGGAATAGCGATACAATAACAATCGTGGTACATTACAACCGGGTACACTTACAACCCACAGGGACACCAACCCCAACCCTCGATTAGATGCTTAACCCACTAACAGGAGTTTACGGTACCATATAACCCCTCGACCATTAGGGTACTTGGATATAGTGTTCGGTACACCGTATAAAACCCCTCAACATCCAAGGAGACTTATTATAGTGTACTATCAATCCTATGGCCAGCCAACTGTATCCGATAACATTTTTAAACCACATCACTTGCCAATATAATTCACCATTTACCATTTACCTCACTATTTTTATAAGCATTAAACCAAGCCATTTCCAAAGCAACAATACATGCTTAAAACACAAGTAGAAACCATATACTTACATGGATCACTTACCATGTGCATCCATCATCATTTCATGATCAAAAATAGTATCTCACGTACTTTTAAACAAGCTTAAATAGTAGGTACAATGCAAATCAAAACAAGTGCATAAAACGATTTCACAATAGCACGACTGAGAGCTAAAACCACATCATACTTACTTCTGAGTTTAAAGCAGCAATTCAAGTTCAGTTTAAACTCCCATAAACCACCTTTAAATCATTTCAAAGATGAAATCCATATTCTCACTCACCGATACGCGAAACCTCAATTAGCCGATGAGAATTCAAGCCTCCAAAGCTTCATCGATCACTTTTGGTTCAACCTCACCTATTTTAACCACATTATAACAGAGGATTAATGTATCTCAATGCATTTAAAACACTGCAATGACAATTCCTTGCAAAACCTCACAATCCTTTCGGAATTACCCATCCACAACAACCGAAATCATCATCTAACTCTTTCCAACCACAACCCAGCCACAATCTATGAATCTAACACTTCAATTAACATCTAAAAATAGGATTATTTCATCCTCAAACTTCCAGCAACAACACAGCCGCCACAACTCCACAAAAGCACAAATCTAACAACCTAATAATCAAGGATTCAAGGAGTTTCAGGATTCCAATGTTAAAAACAACTCATCAACATTATAAATCATCCAAAATATGTTTAAAATCAATCATCATTACTGTAAAATAGATCCCATACGAATCTTCCATAATTTCACCAATTAAACCCAATTAAATCAACTATTCACTATAATAACATAATATCAGATTATAAATCATAAATCAGATTATAAATCATAAATCAAAAATCAAAGGTAATGAAGTAATTACAAATCAAGAATCCAAGTAGAAAAATCTCTCACCTCTGGATTTTGATGAAAACAAGAGTGTTTGGCGGAAAAAAGGTGGAGAGAAAAGTTTACGTCAAATTTCTTTAAAACTAATAACTAACTTTTATTAACAAAAATCCCTTTTAATTACCTTTAAAAACACATGTTAAAAAGTCTTAATTGAAGGGAGAAACCACTAGCAACAAACTGGTAAAATAGCTCATTAAGGATTCTAAGAATTTGATCCTTTACAATTTAGTCACCTTTTAAAACAGTTTTCAAAAATTACATTTTAGTCACTAACCAATATGTCACCCTTCCAAATCACATTTTCCAAAATTTATTTCGCCAATATTTTCATATATTTAAATATGATTTTTAACCATTTTCCCATATTTTTATCTTACTCAAAAAATATTTATTCCCGAACTCGACTCGAATCCCTCACCCAGTCCACTAGACCGTCTAACAAGCCTCAAAACTGCCAGGCCCAAAACCGGGGCGTTACAACTCTCCCCCACTTAAGAAATTTCGTCCTCAAAATTGACTTGGAGGAAACAGATGCGGAGACTGTTCCAACATATTCGACTTGCGTTCCCACGTGGCTTCCTCAGCACCGTGTTGCATCCACAACACCGTAACAAGCTTAACCGTCTTACCACGAAGAGCCTTACTGCTGGTGTCAAGGATCTCTACCGGCTCCTCGTCATAAGATAAATCTGACCTTAACTCAATGTCCTCCATTGGTATAACATGCGATGGATCCGATCGATACCTCCGCAACATCGATACATGAAACACATCATGAATTTTCTTTAGCTCGAGAGGCAACCTCAACCGATAAGCCACAGGACCAACATGCTCCACAACCTCATATGGTCCAATAAACCTTGGACTAAGCTTACCCTTACGTCCGAACCGCATCACCTTTTTCCACGGTGACACTTTCAAAAACACATGATTACCAACAACATACTCTATATCTCTACGCTTCAAATTTGCGTAGGATTTCTGACGATCCGAAGCCACTTTCAAGCGCTCACATATCAGCTTCACCTTTTCATTGGTGCCCTTCAACACATCAGACATAGAAACATGTTTCTCTCCAACCTCAGCCCAACATAACAGTGTATGACACTTCCTACCATACAAAGCCTCGTACGGTGCCATCTGTATACTAGCCTGATAACTGTTATTATACACAAACTCCACCAACGGCAACTGCTCTTCCCATGTTCTTTGGAACTCAATAATACAACACCTTAACATGTCCTCCAAGACTTGTATCACACACTACGACTATCTAT
Source organism: Hibiscus mutabilis (assembly GCA_019671005.1). Classification (NCBI taxonomy): domain Eukaryota; kingdom Viridiplantae; phylum Streptophyta; class Magnoliopsida; order Malvales; family Malvaceae; genus Hibiscus; species Hibiscus mutabilis. The sequence goes on along the minus strand of CM033741.1, from coordinate 24,536,536 downwards.
CCGTCTGAGGATGATACGAGGTACAGAAATTCAACTGTGTACCAAGAGCACGATACAAACATACCCAAAATCTTATCGTAAAATGTGTGTCTTGATCCGAAACTATGGATTTAGGTACCCCGTGCAACCGTACATTCTCAAAAGTATACAGCTTGGCCAACTTACCCAAAGCATATGTCGTATGCACTGGCACAAAATGCGTACACTTCGTAAATAGATCCATAATCACCCAAATGGAATCATTTTTGGTCGGTGTCAAAGGCAAACCAGACACAAAATCCATGCTGATCCTTTCTTACTTCCATTTCGGTATCCTCAACGGTTGCAACAACCCAAAAGGGGACTGATGTTTAGCCTTAACACGCTGACACATCATGCATCGGGCAACAAAATCAGCCACATCTTTCTTCAAACCAACCCAATAGTACTTTTCCTTCAACCCTCGATACATCTTAGTACTACCAGGATGCATAGCAAAAGGGCTAGCACGCGCTTCAGCCAAAATGGTAGGCCTCAACTCCTCATCTTCAGGCACAACAACCCGACCTTTAAAACACAACACTCCATCATCATTAAAATCGAAATCCGTAGGATTCCCATCTATGATATCCTTCACATGCGGTACCAAGCTCTCATCATATGGTTGCTTCTCCTTAATCAACTGCGACAAGGATGATTTTACTTGCAACTCAGTTAACAACCCACCATCACTCTTCACACTCAATCTAGCAAACATATCTTTTAAGTCTATAGTAGCTTTCTACTCAAAGCATCTGCCACAACGTTAGCTTTTCCCGGATGAGACTCGATGGTCAGATCATAATCCGTAAGCAACTCCAACCATCTTCACTGCTTAAGGTTTAACTCTTTCTGCGACATCAAATACTTTAAACTCTTATGATCCGCGTAAACCACACACTTCTCACCGTAAAGGTAATGCCTCCAAATTTTCAAAGCAAAAACAACTACGGTGAGTTCAAGATCATGAGTACGGTAATTACGCTCATGCACCTTCAACTGTCTAGATGCATACGCAACTACCTTACCCTCCTGCTTCAACACACAACCAAGCCCAACATAAGATACATCACTATAAACAACGAACTCTTTTCCTGATTCAGGCTGAACCAAAATCCGAGCTTGCTTCAAAGCTTCATTCAGCCTTTCAAAAGCCTATTGCCTATCCTCCGTCCACTCAAAATGAGTATTCTTTTGCAACAATTTGGTCAAAGGAGCAGCTATACTAGAGAACCCCTCAACAAACCTATGGTAATAACCAGCCAACCCTAAGAAACTCTAAACCTCTATCATAGATTTAGGCACCTTCCAACCCATCACAGCGTCAATTTTGTGTGGGTCAACACGAATCCCCTCGGTCGACACCACATGCTCAAGGAAAATAACTTCCTTAAGCCAGAACTCATACTTGCTTAACTTGGCATACAATTGATTAACCAACAACGTCTGAAGCACAATCCGCAAATGCCTATCATAATCCTCCTCGGTACGAGAGTACATGAGAATATCATCGATAAACACAACCACAAACTGGACCAAAAACTCATAGAACACCCAATTCATCATGTCCATGAAGGCAGCCGACGTATTGTTCAAACCAAATGGCATCACCAAAAACTCATAATGCCTGTACCTCGTACGAAAAGTTGTCTTCGGCACATCCACATCTTTCACGTTCAACTGATAGTAGCCAAACCTTAAATCTATCTTAGAGAACACCGACACACCCTTGAACTAGTCAAATAGATCATCAATCTGTGATAAATGATACTTTTTCTTTATCGTCAACTTGTTCAGTTACCGATAATCTATACACATCCACAATGTACCATCATTTTTTTACAAAAAACACCGGTACACCCCACTGTGAAATACTAGGTTTAATGAAACCTCGATCAAGCAACTCTTGCAGTTGCGTTTTAAACTCCTTCAACTCCTTTGGGGCCATGCGATATGGAGCAATAGACACTGGTGTCGTATCGACATAAACCTCAATGCCAAACTCCACCTCACGATCGGGTGGCAACCCCGGCAACTCTTCGGGAAAACACCCAAAAACTCGCATACAGTTCGAATATCCTGCACCCTCAACTCCTTCGAACCCAAATTCATAACATAGACCAAGAAAGCCTTACATTTATAATCCAATAGCCGTCTCGCTTCCAAAGCTAAAACAAAATTAGACAAGAACTTAACGTTCTCACTAAAAACTACCACTTAAAAATCATCAGACAACTTCAGGGATATTCGCTTGGTCTCAAAATCTACCACAGCCCTATACTCGATTAACCAATCCATCCCCAAAATAACATCAAAATCATGGAATGTCAACTCTATCAGATCTATGACAAACACATGTCCCTGAACCATCAGCAGACACCTACGATACAACTTTCTAACCACAACCATCTCTTTAAGAGGACTGGTCACTCTAACACCCACATTAAGAATTTCAACAAGTATATCAAGCAACTATGCATGCTCATCCAAGATATATAAATGGGTAGAACCAGAATCAACCAATGAATACAACGACAAAGATTATAAAGTGAAAGTACCTGCAATCACATTGGTGTCATTGCGACCCTCACGGTGCGCATACACTCGAGTTGTTCCACCTTCCTAATGCTTGATAGCAACAGTATGAGCCACAATCCTCTGCCCACCATTTCTACGCTAAAACGGGGCCACGACCATAGCCTCTCTGTGGAGCAACAATAGGTGCAGCACACTGCCCACCTCCAGCTAACAAAGGATAGTCACATCTCAGATGGTCGCCAGACCTATAACTCCAACAAGCATTGGCCACAACAGCTATAGCTGTCTAACCCTCTCTGGCCAAATGAGGGTAATCTCTCCTCAAATGATCACGCGATCCACAAGCCCAAAAGGTATTATGCGGAGCCCTAACCTGGGTACCTTGCCCCTACACTCCACGCCCAATAACACCTCCACCATTCCTCAGCTCAGGGCGATACCTCCTATCATAGTGTCTCTTGGCCTGACCACCGCCAAAGCTAGAATCTGTCACTCTCTTACCAGAGCTAAAGCCTCGAGACCCAGAAGCTAAACCAAGATTCTTCTCAACACCCTTGGCTTGCACAACCAACATATCAAAATCGGTATATTTAGCAGCAATCATGTATGTCTTAACCTCTTGTACAAGCCCGTAGCAAAAATGATCACATCGCTGACGCTCGTCAGAGACTAACTCGGGAGCATACTGGCTCAATCTCACAAACTGAACCTCATACTCAAAAGCAGACATACTGCCCTGCACAAGAGCCATAAACTCTCTCTACTTTTTGTCCTGATACCGGACCCCCAGGTACTTTTTCCAAAAAGTACCACAAAAGAATTCCCAAGTTACATCATCGGCCACCATCCCGGATATCGTGGTAGTCCACCAGGTATAAGCATCTCCCTGCAACAGGGACACATCACATCCCAGCTTACGGGTATAAGAACAACCCATATGGCCTAGTATCCTCTCTATACTGGTACTAGGCCAACCAATCCTCAGAAGCCTCAGGTGCTAAACCACAAAACTCAACTTCGCCCAAACTACGAAGACGCTCTAATGGCAAACCAGTCTGCCCAACCACTAGTGCCAGCACATGAACACCCGCAATTGCTGCCTGGAAAGCAATGATCATGGCCTGAATCAACGGTGCCATGTCACCCAACCCTGGCCCCTCTAGCACCGGTGGTACTTGCTCCACATTCGCAGGTGGATCAAGAGAGGGCAGTGGCAACCCTCCAGGAGGTACAACATCCTACTGGTTTCCCTGCCCAACAGCAATAGCAATCATACTAGGTCGCAACTCTCATCTCGGTCCCATTGTGCTAAAAATATATCTAAGCCATGATAATCATTTCAAAATAAAATAGTTAGTCCAGCTTTAAGCAAGGATCAAAGACTTCTATTTCAAAATCTTAACATTTCAGACTATAATAATAAGGCAATGGGTTTCCCAAATTTCCCCCAACATGGCATTAAGCAATCCAATGTGCATTTGTCAATCACCCACGACAGCATTACAACAACCATACCAACTCCCAACTATCACAAACCTGGCTTTGATACCACCAAATGTAACCCTCTCGACCTAGTCTAGTCGCAAGACCAAATCGAACGAGCTACATTAGGTTGGTAAACCATGTAGATAAAGCCTGAAACACTTTTATTTTTTCCCTTTTATCTTATCTAGATGCAAATTATGATCATATATGTTCATACTAGCAGCGGTGAAGACTCAACTCAATTGGGCATCGAACGACATCCAATTAACCACTATGGTAATTTAGGGACCCAATTGCAAATTTGAAAAACTATAGAGACTTAGCTCATTTTAATGTACCAACCTTTAATTATTCTGACTTTCATACTTTCATGTCAAAGCTCAGCTCAAAACGGCCATCCATACTCAAGCAATTGCATCCACATTATTCAGGGACTAAAATGAAAGAAAACAAAACTTTAGAACATTCCAAATAACTAATTTAACTGCCACCGTATCAGTACAGGAAAGGGGTGTATCGATACGCCTTCATTAATTCAAGCTCCCAAAATTCAAGTAGCCAAACTTTGTTTCGATACACGCTCGCGTATCGAAACGCCCTTCATGAAAACACTATATTGTATCAAAATAGCTCCCCGCGTACCGAAATGCTGGCCAAATTTACCTAAGCCCATGCCGAAATGCTTTCCCGAATACTGGTATGCTAAGCCTATAATTGCTTACCCGTACCAAAATAGGGACACCCGTACCGGTACGCCTGGACCTAAAATGCCTTCTTTTACTGGTTTAACATGCTTTCAAACATACCAAAACACTCTAGCATGCTTCAACATACATCCAACACATTCAAGAGTCATTCCACAACTAAACATCTCAGTTTCAAATCATATCATGGCAACAAGTTTAAAAGGTAAATCTTGAAGCATAATTCCTAGAATTCAAAATAAGCAAAGCATGAAATCTCAAACCATCACCACAAACAATCTACAATGGCCACTTACAAAGCATGAGTAGCAAAGAAAAATTGGTCAACCAGGGAGTTTAACAAAATATCTCCTAAAACAACAACGAAAACCCCATTACCCTTATTAGTTATAGTCTAACTCAAAAACATACTTTTGGTATCAAGTCTTTGTCGATCCCTTGCTTCCCACTGCCTTCCAAACTTTAATTCTCTACATTGATGGACAAAGAAAGCATAATGTCACTGACTTAACTTCTCCAAACTATCCGTGCAGCGTTAGCACTCCCGAACTATGCTAACAAGCCTTGATTCACACAAACGCAATGGCTAAGCGAAGGACTTGAGAAAGCTGAGAAGGCTTTAAAAGGTAAAGAGATTTTTATTAAGCTTTAAGAGAGAGCTTTACAATGCTTTGAATGCTTTGGTTTTCTTGGATGGATTACAAATGAGGGTGGGTGGTCCTATTTATAGGCCTCCACCTCCTTAAGGGATGCTTCTAGATAATCCTAGAGAGTGGGAGATATTTATATATGGTAGAGAATTTTAGAGAACTCTACTAATATATATACATGTCCCTAACTATCTATAATGTTCTAGAGAGTTTTAGAGTCTTCTGAAGTAGTCCCGATATTTCCAAAGTCTTCTCGGGTTTTCTAGGGCCTTCCAAATGTGTGTAGGCTTTGGTAGAGCCTCTTGAAACCTTCTAGAATGTGATGGCACTCTCTTGAGATGGATATAGGCCAATCTAGATGCTTCCTTGGTGCTTGCTTGATACAAAAATGCCCAATGATGTTGGATTAACCTCGGTTGAAGTTGGAGAATGGTGGTGGGGTCCTTGAATTGCCAAAGAGCTTCCTCGGACTCCCAGCTTGCTTCAGTGATGGGCATACCCTTCCATTTGATGAAGTATTCATTGTAGCTAGGCACAACCCTCATTCGAATAACCCGATCAGCTAGTACTTCTTCTACTTCTTTTGGAATGAAGTGACTACAGTTGTGGGTGCTCGTTTAGAAATCCCTCGAAATGGTTCATCCACGTCTTCATGAAAAGGCTTCAACAAACTCACATGGACGACAGGATGAATCTTTAGTCTCAGTGGAAGCTGGAGCTTGTAAGACACTTTGCCCACTCATTTTATATCGAAAAAGGTCCTTCATATTTGTGCACTAGATCCTTGTGCACTTTCTGCAAGGTCTTGAACTGTTGGGGCAAAAGTTTTAGCATGACAAGATCGCCTTCTTTGAACTCCGAGTTCCTTCACTTCTTGTCTGCCCACTTTTTCATCCTTTTGACAGCCTTGTGTAATGACACTTGAGCTTGCTCGGTGTGCTCGTGCCCTGACTTTGCAAATTTGAAGGATGCTGGGCTCTTCCCTTCATAGCATGTGGCAAGAGAGAGCGGTGTGGTCAGTTGCTATCCCAAGATGATCTCAAAGGGACTTTGATTGGTGGCCTCACTTTGCTGCAAGTTGTAAGAGAATTGTGCCATGTCTAATAGTTTGGCCCAATCTCGTTGATTAGTGCCTTAAGTAGAGCTCCAGTGCATTGACGCGCTCCATTTGCCCATCACTTTGAGGGTGAAAGCTGGTTAAAAAGTTAAGGCCAGTCTCGAGCATCTTGAATAACTCAGTCCAGAACCTTCTAGTGAATTATGGGTCACGATCACTAACGATGTTGGTCGGGACTCCCCATAACTTGACCACATTGCGGAGAAAGAGTTTTGCTACTTCCTCTATAGTATAGTCAGGTGGTGCAGCAATGAAGGTAGCGTATTTGCTAAATCGATCCACCACGACCATTATGCTTCCAAACCCATCAGACTTGGGTAAACAAGTGATGAAATCCATAGAAACACTTTCCCAAGGCTTCTCTGGTATTGGCACCAAGACATGTTCGTACATACTCCTCAACTGCATCTTTCATTTGAGGCCAATAATAAGTGGTCTTTAAAAGGGCAAGTGTTCGTCGTATACTTGGATGGCCCGCCCATAAGGAGTCATGACACTCCTTAATCAACTCCTTACGTAAGTTGCTCCATTTGGTACATAGAGACGGTTGCCCTTGGTGTAGAGCAAGCCATTGGTTAGCCAAAACCGCCGTGTCTTGCCTTCATTTACCAAGGCAATAATGATTTGGGCAAGTGGCTCTTATTGCAAGCCTTCTTTGATCTTCTCGAGTAGTGGGCTAGTGATTTGGTTGATGCTTGCGAGCTCTGCCTTTTGACTTAGTGCATCAGTGACTACATTTGCCTTGCCGGGCTTGTATTGCAAGACATAGTCAAACTCAGCTAAGAAATCTTGCCACCGAGCTTGCTTGGGACTTAGCTCTTTTTGGGTCTGAAAATAACTTGTGGCAACTTTGTCGGTTAGGATCAAAAACTTATACCCAAGAAGGTAGTGCCGCCACACTCTAAGGCAATGGATGATAGCACTCATCTCCTTTTCTTGAACAGTGTAGCTTCTTTTGGTGTCATTAAGCTTCTAACTTTCATAAGCAATCGATTGCCCATCTTGCATTATAACTCTTCCAATGGAAAAGTCCAAAGCATCGGTGTGTACCTCATAGAGCTTGTGGTGGTCGGGTAGGCTAAGCACAGGCTCTTCGTTGATGGCTATGCCCACGACTTATTCTTCTTTAAGAGCTCGGTTAATGGTGTAGCTCTCGCCAAATACCACTTGATGAAGCGACGATAATAATTCACCAACCCTAGAAAAGATCTTAGTTCATGAACTTTGGTGGGCGGCTCCCATTCTTGGATGGCATGCACCTTACCATCCTCCATCATAAGTTTTCCATCCCGGATCTTGTGTCCTAAGATCATTACCTCGGGCTTAGCAAAGGAACACTTTTCCTTCTTGATGTATACCTGGTTCTCTCGTAGAACCTTGAGCACTTCCCTTAGATGCTCGACAGGTTCCTCTAAGGTATTGCTATATACCACGATGTCGTCAAGGTAGACGACTACAAATCGATCGAGGTAGGGATGGAACAACTTGTTCAACAAGGTGCAAAATGTGGCTGGGGCATTAGTTAGTCCAAAGGGCATGAGTAGGAATTTGTAAGAACCGTACCTCATGACGCATGTTGTCTTGGGCTCATCACCTTCTACAATACGCACTTGGTAGTACCCCGAACGAAGATCTAGTTTTGAAAAGTAGCGTGCATGACTGAGCTGATTGAAGAGATCCAAGATCAAAGGAATCGAATACTTGTTGTTGACTGTAATCTTGTTAAGTGCTCGGTAGTTGATGCACATCCGCAAGGAGCCGTCCTTCTTCTTTTGGAATAGGACTGAAGCCCAAAAAGGTGCTTTGGAGGGTCAAATGAACCCTGCATCGAGTAGCTCTTTGAGTTGCTTCTTAAGTTCTGCCAACTCAGGTGGTGCCATCTGATAGGCACTCATGGCTGGTGGCTTTGTGCCTGGTTCTAGCTCGATTTCATGGTCCACTTCCCTTCTTGGTGGTAGCCTTCTTGGCAACTCTGGAGGTGCAACGTCCTTGAATTCTTGGAGCACTCGGGATACCGTATTCGGTATTTCATTACTGGGCTTTAACTCCTCGTCATCGTATTTGTTAAGGATAGCCAAGTAGCTTTCCTCATTCCTCTTTATGCCCTTCCTGAACTGAAGTGCGGAAGCACTTTAGTCTCATGCTTGATGGCCCTAGCCGTCGGTACCATGAAAGCCTGGTTGCCATCCATTATGCACATACTATTCGCAAACGATATTGGAATTGCTTTGACTCAATCTAAGAATTCGAGTCCTATGACGAGTTTAAAGTCGTCCATTGGCACTATTGAGAGATCCATGTCTCCATACCATGTCCTGATACTAGTCTTGACCCCCTGAGTTATGCCATGGATGGGTTTTGCGGCAGAGTTAACTACCTTGATGGATCCTCCACCCTTTGTTGCTCTAAGACCTAGCCTCTTTGCTTCATCAAGAGAGACAAAGTTGTGAGACGCACCTGTGTCAAGCATGGCTCTTGATGCTTTCCCATTAATGGTAACGTCTACGTACAACAACCCTTTGGCTTTAGTCTTTGGGGCAAATTGGATAACATTGAGCAATTGCATGGACCCCATGTGTGCACCATCTTCGCCTCTATCGGCGTCACCGCCCCCTTGATGCTTTGCTATGAGCGAATTGAGGGCACTCTCGAACCCAATGATCACCATCACAAATGAAACACTTGTTGGATGGTGGTCTTCTTGTGTCTCGAGATTCCTTGGATTTACCTTTATCCTTGCCCTTCCATGAGGACGACCCTTTGTCCTTAGTCGTGTTGTATTCATGGTGGCCCTCCTTGCGTTGGCTTTTATCTCCCCCACCTTTGGCTTGACCGCTCTTCTTATCCTTCGGCTTTGTGGTGGACTCTTTGTTGCTAGAGTAGTCGATGAGACTTTCTGCCACAGCTATGGCATCAGCAAGGTTTTGTACCCCATGACGCCTTAGTTCGACCTTGGCCTATTATTGGAGTCCATCCATAAAATTAAAGAACGAGTCCTTTTCGGAGAGATCAGGGATCTCAAGCACTATGCTAGTGAATTTTTTCACATAATCACGAATGCTCCCCGACTGTTTTAGTATTCGCAAGCAGGCTCTCGCCTCATCCTCGGCATTCTTCAGATAGAATTACTGTTTAAGCTCATTTTTAAAGTCATCAAAGGTAGAGATAGTGCACATGCATTTCTCAACATCAATGTGCCTTCTCCTCCACCATAGCATGGTGGTGTCTGTGAGATATAGGGCTGCGGCTTGAATCTTGGAGGCATCTTCCACAATGCCGACCGCTACAAGGTATTACTCTAGGCCATACAAGAAGTTGTCTACTTCTTTTGCATTGCGTGACTCAGCAAAGGTCTTTGTTTTTGGCACCTCGACCCTTCTAGTCTCAACTGTGGTGCTTGACCCTGCTACCATGGCGCGCTTGCACAATGCAACGTCTCCTTGTAATGCCTCAAGCTGGGCATGAGTGTTGTCAATCTCGTGCTGGAAGGAATCACGCAACTTCGAGAGCTCCCCTATGAGAATGTCATGAATTTCTCCCATCTCTGCTCGCATGGTCTCCCCTAGCTGACCATCATGGCCTTCATGGCCGTGTGGATCTCGGCATCCTCTTCCTTGAGGCCTTCTACCCGCTGGTAAAGGTCGTCCACTTGGGCACCTATGCCCCCTACACCTTCCTCCACGTGGGTTACACGAGACTCCAAGCTATAGAGTAGATCCTTAGACTTGGCCACGGCCTTGTCGTAGTAGGATTGATCGTCTTTTTGTGCCCTCGTTGTTCTTGCGTCATTTTCTTCTCTGACAAGCTAACAACTTGATTCTTGCTGGTCTTTGCCATGTCCCAAACGTCGAACGTAGCTCTGATACCAATTGTCACAGACTTAACTTCTCCAAACTATTCGTGCGGCGTTAGCACTCCCGAACTATGCTAACAAGCCTTGATTCACACAAACGCAATGGCTAAGTAAAGGACTTGAGAAAGGTGACAAGGCTTTGAAAGGTACAGAGGTTTTTTACTAAGCTTTAAGATAGAGCTTTACAATGCTTTGAATGCTTTGGTTTTCTTGGATGGATTACAAATGAGGGTGGGTGGTCCTATTTATAGGCCTCCACCTCCTTAAGAGATGCTTTTAGATAATCCTAGAGAGTGGGAGATATTTACATATGGTAGAGAATTCTAGAGAACTCTACTACTATCTATACATGTCCCTAACTATCTATAATGTTCTAGAGAGTTCTAGAGTCTTCTGAAGTAGTCCTTATATTTCCAAAGTCTTCTCGGGTCTTCTAGGGCCTTCAGGATGTGTGTAGGCTTTGGTAGAACCTCTCGGAACCTTTTAGAACATGATGGCACTCTCTTGAGATGGATATAGGCCACTCTAGGCCAATCTAGATGCTTCCTTGGTACTTGCTTGATACAAAAACGCCCAAGGATGTTGGATTAACCTCGGTTGAAGTTGGAGAATAGTGGCGGGGTGTGACAGTAAGCACACTATGCTTAGTGAGGAGTGCTCAAAACAAGACACCATCAATGCATTTAAAAACCATTTCTCTACAACACATTGAAATCTCATTTCAATTCATTTTCAAACAACATTAAAGTCATCATGCCTTGAAAACCATGCACTTAACATCTTTAAAAACTAGTATATTAAACCATATGCAACATGTATCATTAACCAACAACAAATCCCATTGCTAAACCTCAATTTAAACCTTCACATGCATAACAACCATATGCAAATATTAAAGAGTAAACATGTATAAATCACATTATACAACATAAACCTTTCAATGATACATTAACAATTATATTGGCTTATCATAACCAAGTTACTTTACCAAAAATAGTTCGGATACATGGATTCAAACAAGTGCCCTCACAACACTTCAAGACATCTCAACCGGAATAGCTATACAATCACAATTGCGGTACATTACAACCGGGTACACTTACACCCACGGGGACACCAACCCCAACCCTCGGGTAGATGCTTAACCCACTAAAGGAAGTTTAGGGTATCATATAACCCCTCGACCGTTAGAGTACTTGGATTGAGTATTCGGTACACCGTATAAAGCCCCTCACATCCAAGGTAACTTATTATAGTGCACTATCAATCCTATTGCCGGCCAACTATATCCGATAACATTTTTAAACCATATCACTTGCCAATATAATTCACCATTTACCATTTATCTCATTGTTTTTATAAGCATTAAACCAAGTCATTTCCCAAGCAACAATACATGCTTAAAACACATGTATAAACCATATACTTACATGGATCACTTACCATGTGCATCCATCATCATTTCATGATCAAAAACAGTATCTCACATACTTTTAAACATGCTTAAACAGTAGGTACAATGTAAATCAAAACAAGTGCATAAAACCATTTCACAATAGCACGACCGAGAGAGAAAACTACATCATACTTGCTTTCGAGTTTAAACCAGCATTTTAAGCTCATTTCAAACTCCCATAAACCACCTTTAAATCATTTCAAAGCTGAAATCCATGTTCTCACTCACCGATACGCGAAACCTTAATTTGCCGACACGAATTCTAGCGTCTGAAGCCTCCAAAGCTTCACCGATCACTTCCGGTTCAACCTCCCTATTTTAACCACATTACAACAGAGGATTAATGCATCTCAATGCATTCACAACACTGCAACAACAATTCTTTGCAAAACCTCACAATCCTTTCACAATTACCCATCCACAACAACCGAAATCATCATCTAACTCTTTCCAACCACAACCCAGCCAACATCTATCAATTTAACACTTTAATTGACATCTAAAAATAGGATTATTTCACCCTTAAACTACCAGCAACAACATAGCCACAACAACTCCACAAAAACACAAATCTAACAACCTAATAATCAAGGATTCAAGGAGTTTCGGTATTCCAATGTTAAAAACAACTTATCAACATTATAAATCATCCAAAATATGTTTAAAATCAATCCTCATTACTAGAAAATAGATCCAATATGAATCTTCCATAATTTCACCAATTAAACCCAATTAAATCAATTATTCACTATAAAAATATAAAATCAGATTATAAATCATAAATCAAGGATCAAATACTTGGGAATATCAATAAAGAACCATCAAGAGAGGAGAAGGGTGAACTTTACCTCTATTGTGTGATTTCTCCCTCAATTGGTTGATTAAAGCTAGAAAACACAAGATTTCATTGAAGTTTTGTAAATCAAAGGTAAAGAAGTAATTACAAATCAAGAATCCAAGTAGAAAGATCTCTCACCTCTAGATTTTGATGAAAACAAGAGTGTTTGGTAGAAAAGTGATGGTGAGAAAAGTTGAGAGAAAAGTTCACGTCAAATTTGTTTAAAACTAATAAATAACTTTTATTAACAAAAATCCCTTTTAATTACCTTTAAAAACACATGTTAAAAAGTCTTAATTGAAGGGAGAAACCACCAGCAGCAACAAGGTAAAATAGATCCTTTAGGATTCTAAGAATTTGATCCTTTACAATTTAGTCACCTTTAAAAACAGTTTTCAAAAATTACATTTTAATCACTAACCATAATGTCACCCTTCTAGATCACATTTTTCGAAATTGATTTCAACAATATTTTTATATATTTAAATATGATTTTTAACCATTTTCCATATTTTTATCTCACTCAAAAAAATTTATTCCCGAGCTCGACTCGTATCTCTCACCCGGTCCACTAGACCGTCTAACAAGCCTAAAAACTGGTTGGCCCAAAACTAGGCGTTACACACAACTCCAAAATGAATTCGTAGCTACAACTACAGGAGCCTACCTTACTCTGGCCAAACGAGGATAATCTCGCCTCAAATGATCTCGTGATCCACAAATTCAACAAACATTATGTGCTAATCCGACCTAGGCACTCTGCTCGTGTGACCCTCGCCCAACACCATCTCTGCCACATCTCGCATCTGGACAGAACCTCTTATCACAGTGTCTCTTATTCTGACCACCACCAGAACCAATATTCGCAGCTTTCTCCCCGGAGCCAAATCCTCTAGAACGAAGAGATAAACCCAATCTTTACTCAATATTCTTTGCTCGTTAACCAACACGTCAAAATCCATGTAGTCAATGGCCAACATATATGTCTTAACATCCTGTACCAACCCGTAGCGAAAACAATCACAGCGATGCTTCTCATCTGGCACCAACTCAGGTGCATATTGACTCAACCTCACAAACTACACCTCGTACTCAAATATTGTCATACTACCCTGAACCAAGGACATAAACTCACTTTTCTTCTCATCCAAGTATCTAACTCATAAATACATCCTTTTGAAAGAAGCTTGGAAGAATTCCAATGTCACATTAATGGGTTTTATGCCTGTGATCACAGTGGTCCACCAACTGTATGCATCACCCTGCAACAGGGACATCCCAGCTTACGGTCATCACTGCACCCCATCTGAACCAAGATCCATTTTATACTACAAACTACTCATCAGATGCCTTGGGTGCCAACCTTCTAAACTCAACTCCTTCAAGACTACACAGATGCTCTAATAGTAACCCTGGATTAATAGTAGCAGCGAGTGCCGGTGTGCGTACATGAACTCCAGCCATTACGGCCTGGAACGATCCATTCATCGCTTGAACCAATGGCGTCATGTCACCATATACTGGACCAGGTGGTGCAGGTGGTACTTTCTCCACTCCTCAGGTGGTTTAGGTGAAGGAGGTGGTAATCCCTCAGGATGCACAATCTCACCCTCAACTCCCTACCTTGTGGCAGTAGTATTCCTACTCGATTACAATTCTCTCTTCAGTGGCATCGTATAAAAACGTATCTAAGGCATGATAATTACACCAAAACAAAAACAATCAAGCCAGCATCAAGCAAGGATCCAAGACTTTCATGTCAAACCAAAATCATTTTATAAATGTAGTAATAAGGCAATTTGTCCCCCAAAATATACCAACATGGCATAATTCAAACACCATACATATAAACAATCATCGTGCATAGCAAACAACATTGAGCAATCATCAACAAAATTCCAATTTTTTATTAACTGGCTCTGATACCACCAAATGTAACTCCTTTTGCCCGACCTAGCCGAAACTGAACTAAAAGGATCACATTAGGTTTGCCGAAGCAAACCTGAGGTAATAACCTAAGCCGGTCTTTTTTTTCTTTTTATCTTATCTAAGTGCATCGAATTAATTCCTATGATGGACATGCTACAGCAAAAACATTAAAATATATTTCAAATTGGGGTTCAATTGTTCAAAAACACATATTAGGGACCAAAACATAATTTTCAAAAATTATATGGCCTTTATTAGAAATTTAGGTTACCAATCCTTTATAAGTACAATTCTATGCTCACGTGTTAAATTCTAACTCAAAACAATCATTCAAATTCATTCAATTGCATACATAACATTCAGGGACTAATTTGCATGATTTCCAACTTTAGCAAATTGATAAGCACAAATACAACAGGGCGTACCGTTATGGGCAAGTCTGTACCGATACAGCTTAACGAACAAAATGGCTACTCTTATCAATACTTGTATAACTGTATTGTTATGGCGTGTTGACCCCTTCGTATCGATACGGCCTTGACCCCGTACTGATCCCCCTTTGCTTTCTCAAAAACTCAAAATTCCAGTAACCAAAACTCGTACCGATATGGTACCCCGCGTATCGGTAAGACTCTTTAAAAATGAAGGGATCGTACCGGTACTCAAACTCGTGTACCGATACTAGTACAAAAATTCCTTAAGGAGTACCGATACGGTGGCTAGGCGTACTGTTGCCATTTGTTATTTTTTGATGATTTAAGCCTCTCCAAACCACCCCGTGTACCGATCCTTGGGTACCCGTACCAGTACGCAGAGGCTTGTAATGATCTTTAGGTCCAACATATGACTCTTTGGCTCACTACAATCGACTTTAACACATATCTAAACAGCATAAAACATCAAAAGCATGCTTAACATCAACATACCAACATTTTAAGCAATCCTAACAAGTCTAACACAATCAATCACAAAGTATATAGGCATGCTCCCTAGTCAACACCCAAAACATAAATCCATCCACATCTCAAGCACTTTAAACCTTTTACAAGTTCCCAAAAATTAAAACTTGCAAAAACAGGGAGTTCATCAAATAACCCTCCCAAAAAACAATTGACTCATTGCCCTTATTACTACTATGTATCATTTCAAACCATACTTTGCAAACAAGTCCTTGGATTCCTTCCTTGAACCCTTTTACTTTCAATTCTCTGTATTGATGGAAAAATATAGCGTAAGCACACTAGGCTTAGTGAGGAATGCTTAAAAACCATCCACCGTCAATGCATTTAAAATCATTTAACAATCCTTTTGAAAAACCACTTACCAAAACACTTTACAACATCATTTCAACATCATGCCTTATCAAAATCATGCACTTAACGTTTCCAAAATAGCATATTAAACCATATGCAACATGTATCATGGATTCAACAGAAAAGTCTCATTTTCTACCCTCAATTTAAGCTTTCTCATGCATACTACGAATGCAAGCTTAAAGAGTAAAACATGTTTAAACCAACATTAACAACATAATCCATTACATGATAAATCATCAATTATATTGGCTTACAAGTTATCATAACCAAGTTCCACTTTTCAAAACATAACATCAGATACACGGATTCAACAAGTGTTCCCAACACTTCATGATATCACAACCGAAATCAAAGGTACGTTTACAACTGGGTACAATCACAACCCCACACATCGATTGGATACAAAACCCACTAACGGGAGTCTTCGGTACAAAGATCAAAACCCCTTGACCGTTAAGGTACTTGGATTTTACAGTACACCGGATCAAAACCCATCAACACTCAAGGCAACTTTTTATAGTGCACTATCAATCCTATGGCTGGCCAACTATATCCGATAACATTTCCAAAACCTTTTCATACCATCATTTGCCGATATAATTCGTTTCATTAACATCAACTCACTATTTTAATATGCATCATCAAAATCATTTATCCAATGCATCATCCATTCATTAATCTATGTTCAGAAACATTATCAAAACATGCATTAACTCACAATGCATCATTATCATTATTTAAGCAATTTCTAGCATTAACCATGCTCAAAACATGCATATACGGTGAGTAATTAAACCATTAAAATAAGTGCATAAAAACCAATTGCCAAACCGAGTTCGAGAGAGGATTCATCCTTTACTTTCTTTCAAGCTTAGACCAGTGTTTCAAACTTGATCTAAACCCCCAAACACAACTTTCAAACCTTTAAAAAGATGTAAAACCCTTTCTTACTCACCTACACGCAAAGCTTCACTTGCAGATATGGTAAACATGCCTCCAAAGCTTTCAAAACGATCGTTCAAGGTTGAGGATCAACTTCCCCTATTTAACCCACACAAAATAGAGGATTCAATGCATCAAAATGCATTCAACAGCTCAACAACATCAATTCACATAAAACCTCAACATCCACTAGCCAATTCCCTTCCAGAACAACCAAAATCAACATCAAACATCTTCCAAACTTAACCCAGCCAAAACCTAATGATTTAAACCATCAATTAACATCTAAAAACACAAAAACAACATCCTTTTACCTCTAGCATTCATTAAACCTCCACAACTCCCCAAAAACTCACAACTAACAACCTAAAAAAATTAGAGATTCACATAGTTTCGGGATTCCAACGTTAAAGCCCACTATTAACATTAATAAACAACAAAATAGTGATTAAAATCAATCAAGAACTCAGCAAAACAGAGCCTATACGAAAATTCATCAATCCAACCAATTAAACCTTGATTTAACCAGTTTTCCATAATTAAATCATCAAATCAAGTTAGAAAACATAAGCAAAGGATCAATAACTTGGGAATTTTAATAAAGAACCTTTTATTAGAGAAGAACGAAGCTCACCTCTAACTTGGCTTTCCTCTTAATTGGATAATTTTTCTTGAGAAAACAAGATCAAATCAAATGGGTTTTGTTAGGAAACCATTAAAGATTCATTTGATAACAAAAGAATATTAAAATAAAGTATTTACCATATAAAATTGAAGTGGAAAAGAGTGTTTGGCTGGAAAGAATTTGAGAGAAAAGCTTTTGGTGAAAAGTTAATTACGTAAAATATCTTTTAAATCTAATTATAAAACTAATATCCCCAAACCTTTTTATTTCCTTTAAAACCTTCTTAAAATATCAAATTAAAAGAGAAAAGTCTGATATTAGACTTTGGCCAAGTAGCTCCTTAAAGATTTTAAGTTTTGACCCTTTTACAAAACAATCAATAAAAATAGTTTTAAAACTTTACATTTTGGTCACTAACCAAAATGTCCAAGTTCAAGACCTCCTTTTGTAAAATTGATTTTACCAAAATCATTTTCATATTAAATAATAATTTTAGGATATTTTTCCATTTTTTTATCTCACCCAAAAATATTTCATTCTGTAAAAGTTCTTTTATACCAATAGCCTAAGAAGTACGTATAGAGAGAAACTAAGTATGCGAGTCGTGTAGTCCCAGACTACTAGGCCATAAGACCGAAAATTGATAGACCATATAGGCCGAAAATCAATAGACACATAAAGTGTCGATGTAGTCACAGAGTACTAAGCAACGAAGTGCTATGTAGTCCCAGACTATTAGGCCATAAAGACCGATAAACTCCCAGAGTTCTAGACGCTTAAAAGTGTCGGCGCAGCTGCTAGACTCTATGGCATGCCACTATACTGTAACTCTCAATGGTAATCTTGGGCAATAAAACAATATCATCAACTTTGCAATATATCATTTTGTAGATGGTAAATAACTCATCATCGATAAATCAAAATAATGGAGCAATTCATACTCCATTATACCATAAATCATTCTATAACATATCATCGATGTATGATAATAAGATTATGATATACAAAACATAATAAGGCAGTTCATACCCTATCATGTACAAAACCATTTCTTTTTCCTGTGAAAATATTATATTTCACATAAAATCAATATTACAAATTCGGTAAAATCGTATAGGTCGACTTGTTGCAAGTCTTCCTAAATACATTTTAGAACATATAAATGCACTTACCTTGACACTTCTTATCCCAAACTAAATTGTGTGTATTAAGAGAACTTCAAGCATGGTCATTGCCTTATCTACTGAATTTTCAATTTCTCGTGTTTACTTGAGTGCTTCACATTCATCCCTTACATGCACAAATTAGTAACACCAATAAGGTACTCATTTTATAATATGTTAGTTTGTGCTACCTTTAAAGAAATATTTCAATACAATAATCTACAACTTAGAATTTAATTTCGTTTATTCTGACAGAAACTAGATTCGATAAGATTTTTAACCATATAAATTAATAGCCCAAATTCAACTTGTACGATTTATGAAGAATTTTCAAAGTCAAATTACAGTGGTGAATTTCGGAGTAGACTGTTGGTCTGTTTTTTGACCTTTCATCACTTAAAAATTTATATCTTTTGATATACAAATCGAAACCAGCCACCGTTTGTTTTAAACAAAACTGGACTGAACTAGTAATGCAATGATATTTGTCTCACTTTCTAATATTTTTATGAAATTTTTGGTGAATTTCCAAACTCACTGCCAAAGACTAAAATTCTAGGCAGATTTCATAATTCAAATCTTTAGCATCCTTTAACCATTCCAACACTTCGAATTAACCTTGAATTCAATTATTCCAACATTTTCCCTTTCATTTCAAACCCAAAATATAACTTAAATACTTAAACCTTAAATTAAGCCCTAATTAACCAAATTGTATTCCATCAAGAATACATAAATTTCAACTTCAATCAAGTATCAAAAGCTAAATAAACACTAAATCCTTCATAACCCATCTGCATTTCACTTGAATCCCTAAATCCTAAACAATCTCTCTTCAAGTTTCAAGAGCATCCTTCAACTATTCCATAAATTTTTTATACCAAAAGATAGAGAATTCAAAGAGGAACAATTTCTCATTTCATGTCTAACATCAAATTCCAAGTTTTAAAGATCAAAATTCACAAAAAATCAACTTACCTTGACTTTGGGAGAAACTCATGGCTACTTGGGAAAAGATGAACAAAAATTTGTTCCAACTTTCCTTTATTTTATGCCACTTGTTATCTTTTATTTTCATAAATAATAAAAATATATTCTTAATAGTAAAATGACTATTTTACCCTTGAATCCAAAGGTCCACATTATGCCACATTTAACTTTTCTTCATCCAATGGCCTAGATTTAATCTTGAGTTAGTATTTTACCAATTTACCCTTGAACTATATGAATTTCCAGTTTTGCCCTTGAATCAAACTTAAATTTCCATCTTGTCCCTTAATCTAATGGCTAGGATTTAACATGGAAAAATTATCTTAATCTAATGGTCGACAATAATTCTGACATTATAATCATGTGTATTGACGTTCTTACACTTCCATCCAATAGCTAATATTACTTTCTTGAATTTATATTCGATGCATTAATCCAAAAATTTCTAGAAACTTTGTTAGATAATTTCCATAAAATCAAAATCATGGATTAATTTAAAAACCTTGTTTCCAACCACTTCTTGTAGGCGAACTATCCATTTAAAGGATACAAATATTTTTGGGAAATTTACCATTTTACTACTCAAAATTTTCAAATATTTTCACTTTAGCCACCAAACTTTCATTTTATTCATTTTGGTCACTTCACTTTGGACATCAAACTTTCAATCTTATTATTTTAGTCACTAGCCAAACTTTGGGGTATTGCAGTTCGAGCATTCCTTGCCATTACCGTGTCCACCACGCACCACCGTAAGTTCTCTCATTTTGTCACGTGCTTTAAAATAGAAGTAAAAGACTTCAATTTTCAGTAATAAAACTCATCTCACAGCAATTAACCAAAATCTCAAAACCATAATGATCACAACAATAACACTAAGAAACTCGCTATCCATGAAAGATGAAATCAAAAAAGTTTGGAACACCACTCAAGAAACCCAAAACAAAACATATGAAGTTTTGAATCATAAAGTCAAACAAGCAATAGAGGATTTAGGTGTGATTGAAACAGGGGAAAAGGAGAGAACTTACGGCAACGCACGATCAAAATGAAGGTGTTCGAACACTATTAGGGGCGGGTATGTTGCTGCGTGTGGTGTTGGACTTAGGCCAAGCCGTCGGAGATTGAAAGAAAAAGAAAAAAAATTGAAAAAAGTACGATCACCAATGACGATAAGGTTTAGGAAAAATTTAATCAGGAGGGCGAAAATATTTGAAAATAATTTTATATTACATAAAATAAATAAATAACAATAAAATAGTAGAAAGAATATTGATGGGTCCCACATATTTATTTAAAAAGATTTAATCTACAAATAGAAAATTTTGTGGTGTATATCGTTGTGCGACATTCATTGAAAAAATTGCCTCTCAGTTATTTTTCACTCTAGAATTTTCTAACTAATTAATTAAATTATTTTCTAAATATTATTATGTTCATAACTACCTAACAAATTTCACGTTTTATTAAACCAAACACTTTGATTTCTCTTAAATTTCCATGTTTTTTTCTAAAATAATCTATCATTTTCTACACCATTTTTCAATTTTTTTAGAAAAATTCATGTAGCTTCTCTTCAATTCAGGGTAAACTACTTAAATGACCATTTAACTATGTGGTGGTTCTGATATGATCATCATAATTTTAATTGTGTCATTATGACCACTTAACTATTTAATTAGTATCAATCAAGCCATCTGCCATTAAAATGTAATAGAGGGGTGACATGACAATTAACATAAATTTGTATAATCAAACATTTGGTCCCTATTACTTACACATTTTATCAATTTAGTCTAAATTTTAATTTAATTACCTACTTGATTGGAAGAAGAAAACAAAAGCAACAAATTTGGCCTAGAAGAATTCGAACCAAGGTTCTGCTGGGAAAGAAGAGCACCTTAGCATTGGACCGAACATCACAATTATGATATGGTTTGCAACATTTATTATATATGTTAAATTGTATTCATTGCATGCAAAAACAAACAAGTGTTGTTAGAGTCACCATGCAACAAGGCCCCCCATAAAGCCAATACCTACAGGCAATAGTAAAAGGAAATAAAAGGCATGAGTGACATGAACATGTTTATGAGTTGCAATGCCTCTCATTTGAGCTTGACTACTTTTTAACTTAGCTATTTGATGCCAAGTTTGCAAAAGGTTAAACCACTTGCAAGAAGGAATATATTTCCAATAAGATTACATATGTAATAAATGTTGCAAATCATATCACAATTGTGAAGCTTGGCCCAGTGGTATTGTGCTCTTCTTTCCCTAGCACAACTTGGGTTTGAATTATGCATATGCCAAATTTGTTTATGTTTTCTTTCTCCAATCAAGTAACACATGTCACCACCTGATTGAATGATTAATTTATTGAATTAAATTTAAATTAGGACTAAATTGATAAAATATGTAATTAATAGGGGCTAATTGTGTAACTATATAAATTTACGTTAACTGTTACGTCACCCCTCCGTTAGGTTTTAACGGCAGGTGGCTTGATTGATAACAATTAAATAGTTAATGACACCATTGAAAGTATGGTGGTTATATCGGAACCACCCATAATTAGTTGGTCATTCCTTAAAATCAAAATCATGGATTAATTTGAAAACCTTTCCAACCACTTCTCGTAGGTGAACTATCCATTTACGTGATAAAAAATATTTTTGGGAAAATTACCATTTTACTACTCAAATTTTTTAAAAATGTTCACTTTAGCCACCAAACTTTCATTTTATTCATTTTGGTCACTTCGCTTTGGACATCAAACTTTCAATCTTATTATTTTAGTCACTAACCAAAGTTTGGGGTATCACAGTTCGAGCACTCCTTGCCATTATCATGTCCACCACGCGCCACCGTAAGTTCTCTCATTTTCTCACGTGCTTTAAAATAGAAGTCAAAGACTTCAATTTTCAGCAACAAAAGTCATCTCACAGCAATTAATCAAAATCTAAAAACCATAATGATCACAAAAACAACACGAAGAAACTCACTATCCATGAAAGATGAAATCAAAAAAGTTTGGAAACACCACTCAAGAAACCCAAAACAAAACATATGAAGTTTTGAACCATAAAGTCAAACAAGCAAGAGAGGATTTAGGTGTGATTGAAATAGGGGAAAAGGAGAGAACTTACGATGACGCACGATGAAAATGATTACAACAGGAGATGTTCGAACTATTAGGGGTGGGTATGATGCTCTGTGTGGTGTTGGACTTAGGCCATGCCGTCGGAGATTGAAAAAAAATTAAAAAACGTTCGATCACCAATGACGATAAGGTTTAGGAAAAATTGAATCCAGGAGGGGGAAAATATTTATAAATAATTTTATGTTAACATAAAATAAATAAATAAATAACAATAAAAATAGTAGAACGAAAATTGATGGGCCTCACATATTTATTTAAAAAGATTTTATCTACAAATATAAAATTTAGTGGCGTATATCATTGTGCGACATTGAAGAAATTATCTCTTAGTTATTTTTCCCTCTAGAATTTTCTAACTAATTAATTAAATTAATTTCTAAATATTATTATTTTCATAACTACCTAAAAAATTTCACGTTTTATTCAACCAAACACATTGATTTCTCTTAAATTTCCATATTTTTCTAAAATAATCTATCATTTTCTACATCCATTTTTCAATTTTTTTAGAAAAATTCATGTAGCATCTCTTCAATTCAGGGTAAACTACTTAAATGGACATTTAACTATGTGGTGGTTCTGATGCGATCATCATACTTTTAATTGTGTCATTATGACCACTTAACTATTTAATTAGTATCAATCAAGCCACCTCCCGTTAAAACGTAACAGAGGGGTGACATGACAATTAACATAAATTTGTATAATTAAACATTTGGTCCCTATTTCTTACACATTTTATCAATTTAGTCCTAATTTTAATTTAATTAACCACTTGATTGGAAGAAGAAAACAAAATCAACAAATTTGGCCTAGAAGAATTCGAACCAAGGTTCTGTTGGGAAAGAAGAGCACCTTAGCATTGGACCGAGCATCACAATTATGATATGGTTTGCAACATTTATTATATATGTTAAATTGTATTCATTGCATGCAAAAAAAAAAAAAAAACAAGCGTTGTTAGAGACACCATGCAACAAGGCCCCCGTAAAGCCAAAACCTATAGGCAATAGTAAAAAGAAATAAAAGGCATGAGTGACATGAACATGTTTATGATTTGCAATGCCTCTCATTTGATCTCGACTACTTTTTATCTTGGCTACCACTTGCAGGAAGGAATATATTTCCAATAAGATTACATATGTAATAAATGTTGCAAATCATATCACAATTGTGATGCTTGGCCTAGTGGTAAGGTGCTCTTCTTTCACCAACACAACTTGGGTTTGAATTTTGCCTATGCCAAATTTGTTTATGTTTTCTTTCTTCAATCAAGTAACACATGTCACCACCTGATTGAATGATTAATTTATTGAATTAAATTAAAATTAGGACTAAATTGTTAAAATATGTAATTAATAAGGACAAAATGTGTAACTATACAAATTTATGTTAACTGTCATGTCACCCCTCCGTTAGGTTTTAACGGCAGGTGGCTTATTGATAACAATTAAATAGTTAAGTGGTCATAATGACACCATTGAAAGTATGGTGGTTATATCAGAACCACCCATAATTAGGTGGTCATTTAAGTAGTTTACCCTTCATTTTTTATCGCCTAAGGTGATTTTCTACATTCTTATCATTAATTAAAGCCTCCTTGCTTTTCAAAACAATGTTTGATCCAATTTTATTATATCTTCCAAGATCAAGCTTATTTCACGATAGTTTTGAATAAAAATGTTGAAATCTAAATTAATTGATTAAATTTTAGATTCTAAATCATTTCTATCTTATTTTGATCTAACTAAAAGATGTCTACTTTTTATTTTACTTATCGAATCTTGATTTTAAAGAATTGAAGAATTTTCTTGATGAGTGTTCTTATGTCAATTTCCGAAAATCTAACTTTATTAATTTTTTATGTTTAAAATTGATTTGAGTTTTAACAAAGAAAACAAATATTTTGCTTAAATAAGCTTAAATTTCAGTTTAAGAGGACTATGGTTAGATTAGTTTATTTTTGGAGATTTAGATTACATTTTTTACTCCTATATTGTACGTGTCTTTGAAGTTTCAAAACGACATTCAATAAATTGGAAAGGGAAGCCGATCGTGTCTTGAGATTTTGGTTGTGATTTGGTGCTAATTGGTGAGTGTTATATAGTACTGCTCATTTTCGATGCGTTAATTGGGAGTTTAGGAATAGCCTAAACATTTATTATAAGTTCCAAGAGTAAGAGATCTCACTATACTTGCTAAATTTTGGTTTTATGCTTTGTGATTTGAAAATGTTAACAACAAGTGATTTGATGCTATGTTTTTAAGCACATGAAGTTAATGTTTTTTGAAAGCATGTGTTAACTACTAGTTAGTACATTTTTGAAGCATTGATGAATGAACTGGGATGAAATATGATCATGTTTTGGAAACATGTTTATGAATTGCGATGTGCATTACAAAAACTAATAATTTATGTGTCTAAATCAAATGTATTAGCTTTATGTTGTCATCGAAACCTCTAGATATAGTTGGATAGTCATAGGATTAATTATGCTCACTGTAACGCCCCGATTTTGAACCTAAGAGTTTTCTAGGTTGATTATATGGTCAATAGGATCAGATTAGAGGACTCGAGTCAGTTTCGAGATTAATTCAAAATAAATATTTTTGGGTGAGATAAAAATATGGAAAAAATATTCTAAAATCGTTATTTAATATGTAGATGATTTTGATAAAAATCAATTTTACAAAATGAAGTTTCGAAAAGTGACATTTTGGAATAGTGACAAAAATATAAATTTTTAAAGCTATTTTTAGTGACTGTTTTGTAAAAGGTTCAAAACTTAGAATCATTAATGAGCTATATGGCCAAAGTATAATATCAGAATTTTCACCTTAATTGGCTATTTTAAAGAGGTTTTTAAAGGAGTGTAAATAGGCTTGGAAAGTTAATTTTTATAATTAAATCCTAAAAACGATTTTACGTAACAAACTTTCTCTAAAAGATTTTCTCTCAAATTCTCTCCAGCCAAACACTCTTTTCTTCTTCAAAATATTCAAGTAATCTCTTGATTTCTTCACTCTTTTGATTTCAAATGAGTTTTCTATGATTTCCTATCAAAACCTTATTGTTTTAATCTTGTTTTATCATGTAAAACCATCCAATTAAGGGGAAAGCCAGGGTTAGAGGTGAACTTCATTATTCTCCTGTAATATAAGGTTCTTTATTGAAATTCCCACGTTATTGATCTTTTATAAAAATTTTCTAATGAGTTTTAATGATTTAATTATGGAAAAATGGTTAAATCAAGGTTTAATTTATATATTTGATTGATATTCATTATGGATCTATTTTGCTGGATTCTTGATTTAATTAGAATATGATTTTGATGTTTTATAATGTTAATAAGTTGATTTTAACATTGGAATACCGAAACTAGGTGAATCTTTAATTTTCTAGGTTGTTAGTTATGAGTTTTTGAGTTGTGGATGTTTATTGAATGCTGGAGGTATAATGATGATGATAATGTGTTTTTGGATGTTGATTGATGGATTAAACTGTTAGGTTTTGGCTGGGTTAAGTTTGGAAGGTGTTTGATGTTGATTTCTATTGTTGTGGGGTGAATTTTGGTAGAATTTGATGATGATTTGTATGAATTGATGTTGTTGGGATGTTGAATGCATTTTGATGCATTGAAACCTCTATTTTGTGTGGTTAAAGCAGGGGAGGTTGATCCTCAAGCTTGAGGTGAGGTTTCGAAAGTTTTGGAGGCTTGGATTCGCGTTGGCAATCAAAGTTTTGCGTAGTCGGTGAGTAAGAATGCGTTTTACAGCTTTTCAAAGGTTTGAAAGTTGTTCTTGGGAGTTTAGATTAAGCTTGACACGCTGGTCTAAGCTCGAAAGTAAGTAAAGGATGATTTCTCTCTCGATTTTGGTTTGGCAAGTTGGTTTTAATGCATTTGTTTTGATGATTTGATTTCTCACTGTTATATGCATGATTTAAACATGATTGATGCTAGAAAATGATTATAAAATGATGATAATGCATTTGGAGGTAATACATGTTTTGATAATGTTTTTGAACATTGGTTAATGCATGGTTGATGCATTGGATAAGTGGTTTTGATTGATGTATATGAAAACAGTGAGTTAATGGAACAAATTATATTGACAAGTGATGTGGTTTATAACTATTATCAGATATAGTTGGCTGACCATAGGATTTGATAATGCACTATAAAAAGTCGCCTTGGATATTGAGGGGTTTATGTGTATCGAAAACTCCATCCAAGAACCTTAATGGTTGATGGGTTATATGGTACCAAAGACTCCCATTTGTGGATAGTGCATTTAACTAATGAACGGTGTCGAGGGGTTTATGTGTACCGAAAACTCCAGCACGGGTACCACAGCGGTGGAGGGGTTTATGTGTACTGAAAACTCCCATTGGTGGACCTTTAGATTGTTTCCAGTTGAGATGTAGGAAGTGCTGAGGGAACACTTGTTAAATCTATGTATCTAACGTAATAATTTGTAAAGTAGAACTTGGTTGATGATCACTTGTAAGCCAATATAATTGATGATGTATCATGTGATGGATTGTGATGCATAATGTGATTTATACATGGTTGTTCTTTAAGCTTTGCATTGGAATTGAATGCATAAGAATGCTTGAATTGAGATATATATGATGTATAATTTTGTATATACATGCTTGCTCTTTAAGCTTTGCATTGTCATGGAATGCATGGGAAAGCTTAAATTGAGGAATGCATATGGGATTATGCATGTGAATTCATGATATGAGATTTCATATGGTGTTAAACATGTTTTGAAATGATGAAGTGCATGAAAAGCGAGGCATGATGTTGTGATAATGTTTTGAAAGGTGTTTTAAAAATGGTTTTCACGTGGTTTGTTAA
This sequence comes from Hibiscus mutabilis, assembly GCA_019671005.1. Classification (NCBI taxonomy): domain Eukaryota; kingdom Viridiplantae; phylum Streptophyta; class Magnoliopsida; order Malvales; family Malvaceae; genus Hibiscus; species Hibiscus mutabilis. The sequence goes on along the minus strand of CM033741.1, from coordinate 24,508,884 downwards.
ATGGTTTTAAATGCATTGATGGTGGTTTATTTTAGAGAACTCCTCACTAAGCCTAGTGTCCTTATGCTCTCTTTTCCCATCAATGCAGAGAATTAAAGTGTTGGAGGTAGAGAGTTAGCAAGGAGGAATCCAAAGACTTGATATTTGAAAGTATGGTTTCGATTTAGACTTGTAGAAATAAACGCAATGTGGTTGATTGTTGTTAGGGGGTTGTTTGCTAAACTCCCTATCGTACGAGTTTCAAATGTTATTTTGGATTTGTATAAGGTTCTCTTTGCTTGATAATGCTTGGGATTTATGTTTTTGTTGTTGAGTAGGGAGCATGCCTATAGACGTTGTGGATGCTTGTGTTAAGCTTGTTAGAATTGCTTAAAATTCTTGCATGATTGTGTCAATCATGCTTGTGGTGATGTATGATGTTAAAGAAAAGTTTGGTGATGTTTAAAGTGAGCCAAAGTGTCATATGTTGGACTTAGAGGTCATTATAGGCCTTCGCGTACCGATACGGGTCCCCTGGTTTCAGTATGCGAGGTCTGGGAAGGCTTAAATCATCAAAAATTAACAAAGGGTATCGGTACGCCTAGCCACCGTATTGGTATGCCTAGAGGAAAATTTACACTAGTGTCTTTACATGGGCTCCCGTATCGGTACACTCTTTAGCTACTGGAATCTGATTTTCGAAAACAATCCTTAAGGGATAGGTACGAGGGTGAACTGTGTCGGTACGGACTTGCTCGGCATACCGTATCGATATGAAACTTGTTGTACCGGTACGCAGAGATATTAAGTTGGTTGAGCTGTATTGATATGGATATGTCCGTATCGGTAGGCAGAGTATCTTTTTGGGTATTTGTCTGCTAAAGTTTGAAATTGTGTTGTTCGGTCCCTGAATGTTATGCATGCAATGATTTTTTTAAGCTGGAATTTGTCATGTGAGCATGCAATTGGATTAGTTAAGGGTTGGTAATTGGGTTTTAAATTAAGTCCTTGTAATTTGTGAAAACTACATTTTGGTCCCCGAAGATTATGATTGAGCGATTGAACCCTATTTTGCAATCTAATCTCAATGTAACGTATCCACTGATGCATGCTCACCTTAGGATCTAAATCAATGCATTTAGAAAAGATAAAAACGGACCCGGTTTAGGTTAATAGTTCAGGTTTGCTTAGGCAAACCTAGCAAAAGGGCAATATCCTGAACTTCTAAACCAAGAAGACAAAAGTAAGCAACCAATTATTTGCCAGGAAGAGAAATCCATGCCAGCAGGTCAACCCAAGGACGTAGAGAAATAAGAGGCAGAGGCTGATGATGTCATACCACTATCTGATGCCAAAGCACTATCTGATGCCAGACCACTATCAGATGCCTACCACTATCTGATGCCAGACCTCCAGAAACTCTACCATGTGATATGGATGATGCTCGACAAAAAGAGAGAGAAAAAAATAAAGCTGTCACTCCCTTAAGTGGCAGCCAAGTCGAGATTTTAACGTGTGATGAAGAGACAATTGTTTGCCATGCGAACAAATCAATGCCAGTGGAAGAAACCAAAGAAGCTAAGAAAAGGGAAGTGTTAAGTGTCTAAAAGTACTATTTTATTCACCCTTTTTATTCATATTATTGCTAGACTCAGGCTCATATTAGTTGCATTATTAGCCATTCATGCATGTTTGCATTGTTTCTTTGGTGGACAAGCTTGATTTCATATTTTGCTTAATTTTGTGGAAAAATATACTGCTTTGGTGTGTTTTTGTATGTGTGCAGAATCACATGCCAAAGCAAGGCTGGAACCAGATGTCAGGGCAATGCATGAAGGAGATGCCGAGCTAGTTGACAGGGCAATTTTCGATAAGGGATAAGATGATATGGCAGTCGAAATTGATGACTAGATAAGCCCAAGATGACGTGGAGCAAAGTTAAATCCCAAAGGAGTTTGATTTCCATGAAGAGGTTAAAGAGAAATTAAATCCCAAGAAGATAGGAAAAGATCTAGAAGGAATTTAAATATAATAAAGAATTATATTCTTTAAAAGTGTTTAATTCCAACTTAACTTCCTCCTCAAAAAAAGACTTTGACCCGGCTCTATAAATTAATGACCAAGTCGTCAACTCCAAAGGGAGAGAAGAGGGAGATTTTGACAAGAGCAAAGGAGAAGTTTTCGACAAGGCTTCAACCATTCTTCATCTTTTTCTTTCTTGTTCAATTAGGTTTTTGTTAGGAATTCTTTGTTTTGTGTTTCTTTGGAACCTAGCCATGAACTAAATCTATTTGGCTAAGGTTATTATGTTTTGTGGTTGTGAGAAACAATTGGATTTTGTTTAGGTAATAAGAGTTTGCACTTTCAATTCAAGGTTTACTCATTCTTAGTTTTTATTCTTTTCTGCGAGTGAATTGGGAGATAATCTCGTAACTTCATCTATTTATCTAATATCGGGAGAGTTAGATTCAAGAAACGAATGAGTATGGTCTTTATTCAATCTATTGATGGTGAAGATTAATCCGGCTTAGGAATAAGTTAAGGATTTCAAGGGCTAAGAGGAGCGCGAGATTGGTTGTTGTTCACCCTTGATTCACGCAGGGATGTATTGTCAAGGCATGCACAATTAGCTAGTGTTTCGACTTAGGGATAAGAAGAAACCATTGAAGAACACTCCACCGAACCTTGAAGTTGCTGCCCAGCCACCCAAGTAGTTGCCCAGACAACCGTCGGTTAGTTGCCAAGGCAACCCCGTTGTGCAAGTTGCCACGGCAACTGAGTTGCACTTGCACTCTTTTACCAAGACGATCCAATCGGCTATCACACCTCAACTCACGATAACCTGGCCTATTCTCTCTCATTTGATTACATCTTCTTTTACTTATTGCTTTCTAATTTAGTTGTTAGTTTAAACTCCTACAATCACCTACTTGTGTTTTTACTTTTTACAGTGCAAGAGATTGAATTCTTGAAGTGGCACCAATCCCTGTGGAGACGATATCTTTTATACTATAACTTGTTACGTGTACACTTGCACAATTGCAGAGCACTTATTACGCGCAACAAGTTTTTGGCGCTGTTGTCGGGGATTGGCAATAACAAATTTGTTTTTATTTTCTTGCACTTTTTATTTTTTCTTGTTTAAGAGTCAAAGGGCTAACAAACTTTGGTTTTGCATTGGTATATGACCAGGGCGAGACCGATTACACCAGAATATCCCTTTGATCCAGAAATCGAACGAACCTTGTAAAGACTCAGAGAAAGGTTAAGAGTAGCAATGGCTAATCAAGACGGCAATATGAATCAAGATGTTCCAGCAGGAGGATGAGTGATTCTTGCACGAAACAGAACTATTCAAGACTATCTTGAATAAGATCTTGAAGGACTTAATCCAGGAGTTGTCACACCTGAAATTGAAGCCAACCACTTTGAGTTGAAACCGGTGATGTTTAATATGATCAACACAATTGGTCAATTTGGCAGCTCAGCAACTGAAGATGCACCACAACATCTTAAATCTTTCCTCGAGATTTTCAATTCATTCAAAATACAAGGAGTCACCCCCGATATTTTACGACTAAGATTATTCCCCTATTCACTGAGGGATAGGGCAAAAGCATGGTTGAATAGTATTCCTGTCGGATCAATAGGATCTTAGACCAATCTTTGTCGTAATTTCCTTGCTCGATTTAATCCTACAAATTTGACTGACAAGCTTCGTAACGAAATTACTTCTTTTCTGCAGGCATATGATGAATCCATGTACGAGGCTTGGGAGAAATATAGAGAACTTCTACACAGATTCCCAGTGTGGACACAAGTAACAATCTTTTACAACGCTGTGAATACACCAACAAGGATGATGCTAGATGCCTCGGCAAATGGCATACTCCTAGATAAGTCATCGGAGGAAGAAATGCAAATTCTAAACAGGCTTGCCGAGAATGATTATCAATTCCCATCTGTTAGAAGAGGAGGAGTTAGACGCAAGCCACAATACATGAACTGGGATCATCAGACTCAATTTCGGAACAATTGGCCACTCTAACCAAGATGGTCCAGAACATGCAGAAACCAAACAACACACAGGAGGTCAAGTTAGTGGATTCCTTTAGTGAGTTATGTGGTGGTAACCATGATTCTTCTAAATGTATGCAGAATCCGAAATCCAGCTTTTATATGGGGAATTACAACCGGAACAACAATGTGATGTCCAACACATATAATCCAGCTTGGAAGAAGCACCCAAATTTTTCATGGAGTAATCCTAACAATGCTCTAAACCAGAACAATCAGAATGCACAAGCATCGAGATTCCAGCAGAATATGCCACGGCAACAGTTGCCGCAGCAACAACCAACAACATCTAGTTATTTGGAAAATTCTCTCAATGCTTTTATGTTGAAAACTGAATCTTATATGGTTGAGAATAGTAACTTCATAAAAAGAATTGATGCTTTTATTAACAGGACCGAGATGAGATTGCAAAACCAAGAGGCGAAAATCAAATCATTGAAGAATCAAGTCGGACAATTTGCTCAAAACCTGAATACTATACCGCAAGGAGGTTTACCTAGCAATACTGAAGTCGCAAGAGGAACTGGCCATGAGCAATGTAAGGCGATCACCACTAGAAGTGGCCAACATCTTAAAGAGGCTCAAGCTCGCTCATCAAACAAAACTCCAGAAAGAGAACAAGACGAACTCAGCGGCAAAGCCTCAGATGCTGAACCAGGAATTACCGTGACAAGCAACGATAAGCATGCCTCGACAACCAGCGATAAGCATGCCTCGGCAACCCGATAGGCACGCCATGACAACCCCAGTTGACGATGCCTCGGCAACTCCAGTTGCCCTAGAAATACCATCAATTAGGTTCTAGACCAATGAAAGGAACGAAGATATCCGACTTCCACCACTATTCCCACAAGGGTTGAAGCGATAAAAGCAAGAATATCAATTCAAGAAGTTTCTTGATATCCTGAAGCAAGTCCACATCAACTTGCCATTGGTTGAAGCAATTGAACAAATGCCGAACTATGCCAAGTTTCTTAAAGACATTGTGTCCAAGAGAACACGGCTAGGAGAGTTTGAAACAGTTGCCGCAACAAAGGGATGCATGGCCATGTTGCACAATCGCATGCCACCCAAGTTGAAGGATCCCAGAAGTTTCACAATGCCTTGTTCCATCGGAAACCACTATGTCGGGAAAGCATTATGTGACCTTGGAGCAAGCATAAACTTGGTGCCTAAATAGGTTTTCCAAAAGCTAGGAATCGGGAAGGCAAGGCCTACAACAGTTATGCTACAGCTAGCCGACATATCCTATGTGCATCCAGAGGAAAAATCGAAGACATACTGGTAAAAGTTTATAAATTTATTTTTTGCGCTAATTTTATTGTCTTGGATTGTGAAGCAGATGAACATGCACCTATCATTCTCGGGAGTCCTATCCTAGCAACAGGAAGAACCTTGATCAATGTTGAAAAGGGAGAACTCACAATGAGGGTGAATGACCAGCAAGTTAAACTAAATGTGTTCCAAACACTAAGGCATGTCGATGATCCAGAAGAATGCCAACTTCTTCATGCCACAGCAGAGTTTAACTTCGACGGGGAATTTAGTTGCCTCGGCAACTACATTGCCGATCAAGAGGAACCTGAGGAGTATGAAGAACTGATCGATAAGGAAAAACAAGAAGAGGCAAATTGGTTAGTCAATCAACCAGGTACATCCTTTGAACCACTAGATTACTCAGGTAAGGAAGGTAAACTTGAAAAGCCCTCCATTGAACAACCACTGAATCTTGAGTTGAAACAGTTGCCAGGGCAACTAAAATATGCTTACTTGGGAACCGATAATACATTGCCTGTAATTATTTCCTCTAAGTTACAGCCTGAGCAGGAAAAGGAGCTGATCAAAATGTTGATGCTACACAAGAAGGCAATAGGGTGGACAATTTCTGACTTAAAGGGAATTAGCCCGGCAGTGTGTATTGACATGATTTTGTTGGAATATGATCACAAACCTTCGATTGAGGCCCATAGGAGACTGAATCATGCCATGAAAGGGGTTGTAATGAAAGAAATCATCAAGTGGCTTGACGCTGGCATCATATACCCTATCTCTAACAGTACATGGGTAAGTCCGGTACAATGTGTACCGAAAAAGTGAGGTATAACGGTGGTAAGTAATGAAAACAATGAACTCATTCCAACCAGGACCGTGATTGGTTGGAGGGTTTGTATGGATTATCGAAAGCTAAACAAAGCCACTAGGAAATATCACTTCCCATTACCCTTTATTGATCAAATGCTTGATCGTCTTGCAGGTAAACCCTTTTATTGTTTTCTTGATGGTTATTCAGGTTACAATCAAATTGCCATAGCACCAGAAGATCAAGAAAAGACAACCTTCATATGCCCATAAGGTACTTATGTTTTCCGAAGAATGCCGTTCGGATTGTGTAATGCCCCGATAACCTTCCAAAGATGCATGATGGCACTCTTTTCAAACATGGTCGAAGACTTCCTTGAGATCTTCATGGATGATTTTTCCATTTTTGGTAATGACTTTGACAGTTGCCTCGGCAATTTAGAGAAGGTGTTGGCAAGATGTGAAGAAACCGATTTAGTCCTTAATTGGGAGAAGTGCCATTTTATGGTAGATGAAGGAATAGTGCTCGACCACAAGATTTCATCCAAGGGAATTGAAGTAGACAAAGCCAAGATGGACGTGATCGAGGGATTACCCCTACCAAGTTCGGTTAAAGGAATCCAAAGCTTTCTTGGACATGCAGGTTTTTACATGAGGTTCATTCATAATTTTTCTAAGATTACTAAACCCTTGTGCAATTTGCTTGAACATGATAAAGTCTTCAATTTTGATGATTCTTGCGCCCAAGCATTCGAAACCGTAAAGGAAAAGCTTGCCTCGGTACCCATTGTCGTTCCACCCGATTGGACGCTACCTTTTGAGCTCATGTGTGATGCAAGTGATTTCGCGGTAGGAGCAGTCCTAGGCCAACGCACAGGTAAGACCTTTCATATGATATACTATGCTAGTAAAACTCTTAATAGTGCTTAAGTGAATTACACAACAACGAAGAAAGAGTTACTACCCTTAGTTTTTGCATTTGACAAGTTCCGATCCTATTTGACTGGTACAAAGGTAATTGTTCATACGGACCATTCGGTAATTAAGTATCTATTTGCTAAAAAGGATGCCAAACCTCGTTTGATTCTTTGGATATTGCTTTTACAAGAGTTTGATATTAAAATTAAGGACATGAAAGGAATAGAAAATCAAGTGGCCGATCACTTATCACGCTTAGAACGCAATAGGGAGGAGGACGCGGATTTAGAGATATGCGATGCATTCCCAGATGAGCAACTGTTAGTTGCCTCGGCAACCATGGACGTGTATGCCTCGGCAACCATGGATGCGCATGCCTCGGCAACCCTCGACGCCTCATCAACTCTTGACGTGCATGCCTCGGAAACACTTGACGCGTACGCCTCGGCAACCTTAGAAGCAGTTACCACGGCAACACATGCCTCGACAATACCCTGGTACGCGGATTTAGTTAATTTCATTGTTTGTGGTATTTTACCTTATGGCCTTACTCACCAAGGGAAGAAGCGGTTCCCCCATGATGCTAAGCATTACTTTTGGGACGAGCCTCTTTTGTTTAAACAATGTGCAGATCAGGTTATTCGCCAATGTGTCCCTGAAGAGGAGAAGTAGAATGTACTCCGGCAATGCCATTCTTCACCCTATGGAGGACATTTTGGAGAACTCGCACCGCGGCCAAAGTTTTGCAATCTGGTTTGTATTGGCCAACACTGTACAAAGATGCCCAAGAGTTTTACAAACAATGTGATTGTTGCCAGAGGACGGGCAATATCTCTAGACGACTTGAGATGCCGCTCCAAAACATCATCGAGGTGGAATTGTTCGATCTATGGGGGATCGATTTTATGGGACCTTTCCCTTCTTCATTCGGCAACCTCTACATTCTAATTGCCATCGACTACGTGTCTAAATGGGTTGAGGCAGCTGCAGTTTCCACCAACGATTCCAAGACCGTGCAACGATTCTTATAGAAAAATATATTTACACGGTTTGGGATGCCGAGAGCAATCATCAGTGATGAAGGCAAGCACTTTGACAACAGACTTATTGCCAAGATGTTGCAACGCTTCGGCGTGTCACACAAAATTGCCACACCATATCACCCACAAACCAATAGGCAAGCAGACTTTTCCAACCGAGAATTGAAGGGTATACTCGAGAAAGTTTTAAATCCCTCTAGGAAGGATTGGTCAGTAAGACTAGATGATGCACTTTGGGCTTATCGCACTGCATTCAAAACACCCTTAGGTATGTCTCCCTTCTGACTTGTCTAGGCAAAACATGTCATCTACCGGTGGAAATCGAACACGAGGCATATTCGGTAATCAAGACCGTGAATATGGATTAGAAAAGTGCCGGGCAAAAGCGTTTGTTGGACCTCAATGAGATAGAAGAATTCCGTGCACTCGCCTATAACAATGCACGAATCTACAAGGAGAAAACAAAGCAATGGCATGACAAGAAACTATTGTCGCGGCAATTCATGCCAGGGCAACTAGTTCTCTTATTCAATTCTCGACTGAAACTTTTCCCGGGAAAACTAAAATCAAGATGGCCGGGACCATTCGAAGTTGTCAAACCGTTCTCCCATGGTGCCGTGATAATCAAGTCCATCAGTGAAGAACATGAATTCAAAGTTAAAGGACAAAGATTGAAGCACTACAACGGTGCCCATGTGGAACGTAACAAAGAAGTGGTCACCTTAGGAGATGCATGAGCATGCTCTCCTTTCGATATTTTCTTTTTATTTTTATTTTTTTGAACTATTTAATTTTTTATTTTTAGTTATTAATTTTGGTTATTTCTCTATTTAGGATAGATTTATTTATTTTCTTTAAGATTAAGACTACATATTTCTTTCATATTTATCTAATTGTTTTTAAATTTTAAGTTTAAGAATTTCTTTGCACATCTTTATTTATTTTATTTTATTAGTTTATCTTTAATTTTAATCTTTATTTTATTTTTGAATTATAGGAAAAGAGTTCAAGATAAAGAGGAATTTGATTCAAGAAGGAAGCTTCTTCAACAAGGAAACTAATGGGCTAAATCTAAGGCTTATATTAAGCCTCCAATTTACCCTAAATAAACCATACATAGCTGGCCAAACCCTTCCCCTTCCCTAAATCCCCTAGCCGTCCCCTTCCCTCAATCAAAACCCTTGTTTTCTTTCTTTCCAATTAATCCCACCCACCATATTTACTACCTATCTTTTCTATTTAACCCATCACCCTTAACTTCCAAGAAACCTATTCCTACTTTTCACCTTGCAACTCTTTAGTTTCTTTTGCTTTCTTTTCTTTGTTTTTACCAAACTCACAACCAAGATCATTCATGGCATCCAAAATTGAATTTTTGGTTCATCCAAGTTCCTCCAAAGAACCAATATACAAGAAGTTTGCTACACCGGTGGTTCAAGAAAGATTTCACTCCACGTTTGAAAGCCGGAAGATTTGCGAAGAACAAGGCTTCGAATACTCCAACTCTCATCAAGATTTCGGCCTTGAACCACTCATCTTCAAAAGGATTACACATCAAAAGTGGCAAGCAGTTGCCACGGAAACCACAACAGATGATGCCACGGCAACCTACACTGCGCCTGCCCAAGCAGTTGCCACGACAATCAACACTGAAGATGTTGCGGCAACCAAAGCTAAAGTCGCCCTGACAACCACTGCAAAAGCCAAAGGTAAAACACCTATGCCCGAATCAACTCGTACTGAATCATTGTCTGATTTTTCAGATTAGGACAAGTCCTCCATTTCACCAACAAAGACCGCACCAATCGAATCCTCCAAGCCCAAGCGAAAAGCCAATGACGTTGATGAAGAGGACGACGAGGACAACCCCGTACGAGGATCGAGTCCACCATCGGCAACAAGGAAGCAACCACCACGTTCAAGAAAAAGAAACAAGACACCGACCAAAAGGAAACTAATCATCCACGACGACAAACTCTCAGAGTAAGTCCTCGCTTGCATTTTACTTTTCTTTTTATTTTTCTTTGATGCATGCATTGAGGACAATGCCTCACTTGAGTTTGGGGGGATTGTTATTAGTTAGTTACCATGTTTAGTTGCATTCATCTTAAGTATTACATTTAGGATGCATAAATTGCTTGCCATGCCTTTAGTTGGAACAAGAATTGCCTAGATTTGATGAATATCCGATGATGAATTTGCCAATGTACTTAATTGATAGAATTTTTTATTCTAGGATAACCGTGGAAACACTTAGAATCTTACTATGATGCTAAACTTGATGAAACACTGTTGTAGCTTGATTGATTCAAGGAATTCTAGCAAACTTAAGTTGATAATTAAAAAATTAGGGGATTAGAATAAAAATTGGATGAATGCTAGAGGTGCCCGGAATTGGCTCTAGTATGTGCTAAAAATTGATAGCTAGAGGTGCCCGAAACCGGCTCTAGTTGAATAAATTAATTTAACTTAAGAAAACTAAAAACAAAACACTAGAGGTGCCCGAAACCGGCTCTAGTTAAAACATGTTAAAAGACCCAATGAAGTAATTTGTAAGCCTCTTGTTTGTATAGAATCGGAAAAATCAACTTGCACACAACTCCGCACACACTCACACGCATTATAGTTTGATTCCGAGTAACTCGTAAGTTTTCCTAAAAATGAAAAGCCAATCATACTTTGTGCCACAGTTCTAAGAATTGAAATCAAGTTCAAAGCTAAGTTTGTGAAAATTGAAGTCTTGGCGGGTAATTATTAGTTTGCATTGCTTGAGGACAAGCAATAGTTCGAGTTTGGGGGTGTGTTAAGTGTCTAAAAGTACTATTTTTTTCACCCTATTTATTCATATTATTGCTAGACTTAGGCTCATATTAGTTGCATTATTAGCCATCCATGCATGTTTGCATTGTTTCTTTGGTGGACAAGCTTGATTTCATATTTTGCTTAATTTTGTGGAAAAAGATACTGCTTTGGTTTGTTTTTGTATGGGTGTAGAATCACTTGCCAAAGCAAGGCTGGAACCAGTTTCCAGGTCAATGCATGAAGGAGATGCCAGGGCAATTTTCGATAAGTGAATTGGGAGAGGATCTCGTAACTTCATATATTTATCTAATATCGGGAGAGTTAGATTCAAAAAACAAATGAGTATGGTTTTAATTCAATCTATTGATGGTGAAGATTAATCCGGCTTAGGAATAAGTTAAGGTTTTCAACGGCTAAGAGGAGCGCAAGATTGGTTGTTGTTCACCCTTGATTCACGCAGGGATGTATTGTCAATGCATGCACAATTAGCTAGAGTTTCGACTTAGGGATAAGAAGAAACCATTGAAGAACGCTCCGCCGAACCTTGAAGTTGCTGCCCAGCCACCCAAGTAGTTGCCCAGGCAACCGTCGATTAGTTGCCAAGGCAACCGCGCTGTGCAAGTTGCCACGGCAACTGAGTTGCCCTTGCACTCTTTTACCAAGACGATCCAATCGGCTATCACACCTCAACTCACGATAACCTGACCTATTCTCTCTCATTTGATTACATCTTCTTTTACTTATTGCTTTCTAGTTTAGTTGTTAGTTAAAACTCCTACAATCACCTACTTGTGTTTTTACTTTTTACAGTGCAAGAGATTGAATTCTTGAAGTGACACCAATCCTTGTGGAGATGATATCTTTTATACTATAACTTACGACGTGTACACTTGCACAATTGCGGAGCATTTATTACGCGCAACAGGAAGCAAGCATCAACAATGCCAGATCTGAATCTGATGCCAACACCACTTCGGCAAAACCAGTGGAACCAGTAATTGCCAACCCTACATTGGTAAGAAAAATAAATGTCACTTTTATTATTGATAAATCTTTGAAGTGTGCAGATGAACCTAAAGAATGCCATGTAGTTGAGCCAATGTAATCCATTTTGGATGGGAACCTGTCATTGACTTGCCAAGGAATTAAAGTTGATGCCATAAAACAACAGTGCGATGGCAAAACAATTGAGCCACATAGAAGATTGATTATGGTCATGACTGATGTCATGAAGCGAGGTGTGCTCAAATATCTTATTGCTGGAAGGAAAAGTGGATGTCAATTGACTGAGAATGAAGAGCTAAAGCAAGAGAATTTGGCCGTGACAATAATGCCAGAGATGGTGCTGCCAGAAATTAAAGATTTACCTAAGAATGCTATGGCGAGTATGGAATCGGTTGAGGATACATACACCTTGGCATCAAACGAAACAGAAGGACCACAGCCTAAACACTACTAGGGTGCTGAATTCAATCAAAGATTTGATAGGCCTACAGGGAAGTGGTATTTTGGTTTTCTGAGGTGGTTATTCAAAACCCCCTATGGCAAAACATTCTCCCTTGTTGAGCAATCTAGAGTTCGGCATACTCAAAGGTAAGGAATTCTTTGGCTTTCTATGTTGGTTATTCAAACAAAAGATTGCCACAGACTGAAGCACTATCGGGAAGGAAATCAGAATAATGCCAAAGAGACCATTCTCATTGCGAAATTTAGTAACTCTTTGCCAACTCAGTTTGATCATTGTAAATAATTTAGGAGAATTATTTTTTTCAATCATCATGGGCCACAAGATCAATATCGGCCGAATCATTATTAATGAAACTTATAAATGCGCTGGTAAGGATAATGGGAGTTTATGTTTCCTTTTATTGATTTCTAACATTTGCATGCATCATCATGCCAAAGTTTGATATAGATAAAGCCCAAGAGCTCAAGGGAACGACGATCACTCCTACCCTGTGGAGGTAACTCATTACCAAGGAAAAAGGCAAGGGAAAGGTTGTCGAGTCTGTGCCAAAGGCCAGGATGCCAAGGGCAGTGCCCGAGACTTCGATGCCATCTGGTTCATTAGCAATGCTTTCCCAGATATATCAACAACAGGAGGTCATCCTCCAAAAATTAAAGAAAGCCAATGAGCGAAACTCGATGCTTTGGCAGTATGTTCATGTCAGAGACCATGCCATGAAGAAAACACGTAAGGACATGTCTGTCCACACACTGCCAGTATTTTTTGAGTTCCCTGCAGACCTCCTTGCCAAGGATGACATGCCAACCGGACCACACTTTGTCCATGCGTTGACCCAGTCTGATGCCACCATTGTTCAAGAATTTTATGTCCATCTTGTGACCAAAGATTCGCCCTTCTTGATGATTAGAGGTACGTGTGTGTGTTTTGATGAAGGATATATTAACACTATGTTTGATTTGGATGGTGCAGGGGATGAATATTTTGACTATGCCAATTCGATGAATGCTGCCAAGAGAAAGAAGTTGTTGGCAGATTCGTGTGAGCCTGGCACAACATGGACAACATCATCGAAGGGCCACCGAACGGTGAAACAATTGACATTGAAACATCAACCGAGAGGATATAATTAGTTTTTAAATGCTAATATGATACCTACAACCCACAATGAGACAATCTTGGAATAAAGGCTAATTTTATTGCACTCTATCATGATGGGGCGCAAAATTAACATTGGCAAGCTCATCATCGATGAAACTTATAAATGTGCAGCAAGAGGTAATGGCAGTTTGTTCTTTCCTTTGTTAATTTCTAACATTTACATGCTCCATGGTGTGCCAAAGCTTGATACAGATAAAGGTCAAGGGATTAAGGGAACAACAATCACAACTGCTATTCGAAGAAACCTCACCATTACCGAGCCAAAAGACAAAGGCAGTGAGAAGGCAAAAGTGCTCACGCCAAAGCCAGAGGTGTCACAGGCAGAGCTAGACACCATGCCAGCCAGTTCATTGGCAATGCTTTCTCAAATCTACCATTGCCAAGAGATCATTCTCTAAAAGCTAGAGAAAGTCGAGGAGCTCAATGTTAAGCTGCGACATTACATACAGGCTAGGGATGTTGTAATCAGGGAAGCTTTTTAAAAAAATGTCTATTGATTTTGTGCCAGAGTTTCTAGATTTCCCTACCGAGCCACTGCCAGCGATGATGCCATGCCAGCCAGTTCATACCCCATCCGATGCCACAATCCCATTATCTCTAGTTCAAGTCGATTCTACCAATTCTGATTCATCATCTAAATCAAAGGAAACCAAAGCCAAGTCGACCAAAACCATGTCACCAGTGAAACCTACTATACAAACACCTTCTGATGCCACCGATGCACCTACCACGTTAGAACCTGCCAAGAAAAAAGAGGAAGTTAGAGCCTCCACTGCCGCTTCACAACCAATCATGAAAGAAAATAAATGAATGTCCCCTGCCCATGGCCGATTTATGAAAAGAAAGACACGCTTCATGTGAGAAAAAGTCTCCAAAGGGGAGTCCTATTCTTCCTAAACTCCTTTAAATTTCATTTCTTTTCATTTACATGATCATGCATTTTATTTTTCTGTTTTAATTACATGTGGTTTTCTTGCATTGAGGACAATGCACATCTTGGGTTTGGTGGTGTGCATTTCCTCACATTTATGCCATGTCGTGCATTTCATGTTTAATTTCTGTTGCCTTGCCATTTGCCATGCCATCTAGGTCATTTAGAATAGATGCATACTGAACCACTTAAAAAAGAAAATTGTTTTTTCCTCGGTTTAATTTTGAAGAATGTTAACACTTGTTAGGCAAGTTTAATTTGATCTAGGTGATTGTCCAGTGAAGAAATTTTAATCTTTAGTTGCAATGCCATGCCAACATAATAGTTATGCCAGGTTTGCTTGGTAATTGATCTCTAGTTTAGGGAATTGAACTTACACTTAACACATAGTATGTATCTCGTTCCTTAGCAAACTTAGACCTTTTGAAACTATGCTCAAATTTTAAAAAAATGATGTCAGGGTAAAATAAGTAAATAAGGCAGCAATGTCCTACCAAGGCAAGAAAAAAATAGAACTCTCCTCTACCTTAAGGATCATAAGCTACTTGGGGCTTCGTGGTTTGCTCCCTCTTAGTTCTCAAGTCCAAAACTTTAGGGTATGAGTTGAAAAGAAAGCCTAGTGATGTCTAGATCAAGGTGGGGATTCGTGGTATGCTCCTTCTTATCTCTCACGCTAAATAGCGTCACGAAGCAAGCTTAAATTAATGCCAATAGAAACCCTTGGCAAAGAAAAAAATGAAATGAAAAAAAAATCTAAGTTTAGGTAGTAAATTTGTCTAAGGGAGTGAAAGGATAGTCGATACATATTGCCTACACATCATGCACTCTTCATAAACTTGGACTAGAGTTATATTGCTGCACTTGAATTACTACCTGCTTGGCATTACTGCACTGAGATATTGAGGACATAAATAGAGCCAAATTATGCTTGCCATCACTTGTTGGCATTCTAACAAAAAAATTTCCGAGGTAACATTTTTACAGTTTTTTTTGTTTTTATTTGTTTGCATTACTTGAGGACAAGCAATGAGTTAGGTTTGAGGGTGTGTTACCTCTCTAAAGGTACTGTTTTTAATGCCAATCTTACAATGCTTTTGCTTGTTTTAGGTACATTTAGTTGCATAAGGTTGTTAAAATCATGCATTTGCATAAGGAGTTTAAAATTTTGTCTATGCCAATGTGAATGATTGTTTTGTTGGCAATTTTACAGGTTTGGCATAGTACTTGGCCCAAAAAAGCAACACATGAATGAATGCCAGAGAGAATGCCGAGTGCTGTTAGCACAGATGGACCAGACAATGCCAAGCACCGGTTGGCAGAGAAGTGGATTTGATGCCATGCTGAGAAGCTGTTGGACCCCCAAAAAATAAGATAAGATCAGGCTCCGAAAATATAGCAATTGGATCAATCTCCGAAAAAATAGCGGATAAGATGGTGCCAAGCTTGGTTGGCAGATTCATGCCAAGCTTGGTTGGCAGATTCATGCCAAGCTTGGATGCCAAGGCAGTGTCGGCGGTATGATTTTAGCCCTAACCTTATCAGCTTATCAGCTTATCAGTTTATCACTTTAAATCTGGATAAGATGATCACTCATCTTATCACTTGCGCATTTAAAATTCAAACTTAAGGGCTTATCATATCCCTTCTTCGCATGTCTATTTAAAGAACGATCAAGCAAGCATTTAGAGGATGAACTTGGAGGGGATTTCATTGACGATCAGAAGAGGAAGGCTGTGTGGTTTGACCAGCTAGACCGAGGGCTTGGAGCCATTGAAGGGCTGCATCGAGAGACCCTCTTCTTGCCCATTCTCTTTCTTTAGTTATTTTTATTTTTTAATGATGATGTATTTTGAAAACTTTTATGGTTTTTCGGTTAAATCCCTCACCATGAACTAATTCAATAGTTGGTGGGGGATGTTTGTGTTGAACCCTATTTTTATTTTTTAATTTTCAATAATAAATCTGCCTTGGTAATGTTTTCACTTTCAGCATACTTTAATATTTCCTAAATACTATGCCAAGTGAGAGCTGGCACTGTTGGACTATTTCTCCTCAATATCTTAACAGACTTGGGGTGGCAATGAATAAGTTGTTGAATACTGAGGAGAGAAGCTTCGTCAGAAGTCGTTCAAGTAGATGAACTTACTTTGGGAGTGAAATCTACCCCTTAGGAGTATAGATTGGAGCTTAATCAAATTGGTTTATTTAAAAACAAACATTATAGAGATATAGGGGTTTTTACATGATCAATTTAGGGCAATGACCATCGAGAGAGGCTTTGCTAATTGTGAATGTGCTCGGCAAACAATTCTAAGATAGGTTGTTGTTAAAGGCTGGTACGACATGAATAGCGTGAAAACCAGGCATTCCCTGCCAACGATCATCATTCATTAAAACACCTTCCTTGCCAACGTCTTTACTTATACTCCTTTTCTTTCCAATTATTTCCAAAACCAATTTTAAAACAAAACAACTTTTTCTTAAAGCAAGTAATAATCAAAGCAATTGAATTCCAAGTCAATCTCTGTAGGATCGATACTCAGCTTACCAGCTGTATTAATTGCAGACCGTGTATATTTGCACATAAAAGACTCCTTTTGGCATATTCTTATATTTTCCAAGACATATTTTCTGCCACTTTTGCCAGCATTCACTCGGAGAGTCTACACAACATATGATGCATCACTATAAACCACAAACTCCTTCCCAGATTCCGATTGAATCAACACATGAGTATGTGTCAAAACTTCCTTCAACTTTTTAAAATTGTGTTGTTGCTTCTTCGTCCACACAAAAAGAACACTCTTTTGCGACAACTTCATCAACGGGGCCGCAATACTAGAAAACCCTCGACAAAACAACGATAATAACCTGCCAACCAAGAAAACTATGTACTTTCGATACGGTCTTAGGTTGTTTCTAATTGAGAATAGCCTCAAATTTCTGTGGATCAACACGAATACCCTCCGCAGATACCACATGTCCAAGAACATCACCTTCTTGAGCCAAAACTCGCACTTGCTCAACTTTGGCATACAACTGATTATCCTTCAAGACTTGCAACATGATCCGCAAATGATGATCATGCTCTTCCTCGATATAAGAGTACACGAGTATATCATCGATAAAAACCACCACAAACTGATCGAGATACTCATGAAACACTCTATTCATCAAGTCCATAAAAGCAGTTGGGGCATTCATCAAACCAAACAGCATCACCAAAAACTCGTAATGCCCGTACCCTGTACGGAACGCCATCTTACGTACTCCACATCCTTTACCTTCAACTGGTAATACCCCGACCTTAAATCAATCTTTGAAAGCACCACCTCTCTGTGAAACTGATCGAACAAGTCATCAATCTGTGGTAACAGATACTTGTTCTTCACCGTCAACTTATTCAACTGGCGATAATCAATGCACATACGCATCGATCCATCCATCTTCTTCACAAAAAGAACAACAGCACCCCAAGGAGAAACACTTGGTCGAATGAACCCATGATCTAACAACTCTTGAAGCTGCAATTTTAATTCTTTTAACTCCTTCAGTGCCATCCGATATAGAGCAATACAAATTAAAGTTGCACCTTTGTACGACTTAATACAAAATTCCACCTTCCTATCTGGAGGTAAACCCGACAACTCTTCAAGAAAAACTTTTGGATAATCACATACAGCCCAAATGTCCTACACCCGAATAGCCTTAGCTTCCGGATTCATAACAATAGCCAAATAAGCTTGGCAACCATCAAACATCATTCTCTCTACTCGAGAAGCCGACACAACATTGGACAAGAATTTCACATTCTCACCAACCACCACAACTTCATAATCATCGGCCAACTTCAGAGAAATCCTTTTGGACTCACAATACACCACCTCCTTGTGCTCACTTAACCAATCCATACCCACGATAATGTCAAAATCATGAAATGGCAACTCCATCAAATCCACAGCAAATTCATGACCTTGCATTGTCAACGAACAACGCCTATACAACCTTTTAGTTGTAACTGTCTCCCCAAACGAACTAGTTACTAACATGCCAACATCCAAAATATGAACAAGAATATTCAGCAATGATTCATGCTCACTTAAAATATATGAATGAGTAGATCTCGAACAATCAAAGAAAACAACGACAAAGATTGTAAGGTGAAAGCGATCACATCAGTGTCGTTGCACCCCTCACGATGAGCATAAATCTGTACTGGCCCACCATTCTTCAGTTGTACGGCAATAGCATGAGCCACAGCTCACTATCCATCCTCGTGCCTCTGAAAATTACCCCTGCCATGGCCTCAGCCCCTAGCAGGTATAACAGCCCGAACTAGTGCATCACCCACAACACGAGGACAGTTACGCTTCATGTGACCAGGAGATCCACATATCCAGTAACTCATGGTATTTCCCTAACACTCACCCGTGTGGCGTCTGCAACAACGCTCATACTCAACTATAATATGAACACCTTGGTTACCATGGCCACCACCGCCATCACGCCTGTGATCCAACTTATGCCTCTTATCACGAAGCCTCCTACTCAGCTTCCCAAAATTACCAAAATCAGCCCCACGCTTGTTCGAGCTCATGCCCGAACCTTGTCCTGTTACCCTCAAGGACTGCTCAATATCCTTAGCGTAGTTCATAAGCACATCAAAATCTGTGTAGCCCGTAGCCAACAAGTATATTTTGATATCCTTCACCAACCCATAGCGAAACCTGTTGCACCTCTCAAGATCATCTAGAACCAACTCTGAGGCATACTGACTCAAACAGACAAATCTCACCTCATACTCAACCACGATCATGCTACCCTATTCCAAGGCTATAAACTCACGTTTCCTCTCATGCAGATTATAACACCTCGATTTTGGGCCTAGGAGTTTTGGGACGGTTTAGTCAGTCTGGTGGACCGAGATTAGAGATTCGAGTCGGATTCGAGATTTAAATTAGATTAAATATTTTTTATGAAGGATAAAAATAGAAAATTAGTATAAAATCTTTATTAATTATATAAATGATTTTGGTGAAAATAATTTTGGAAAATGAAATTTGAAAATGGGACATTTTGAGTTAGTGACCAAAATGCAAAGTTTGCAAAACTGCTTTTAGTGACTATTTTAAAAATGGGTCAAAACTTTGAATCTTTAAGGAGCTAATAATCCAAAAAGGGTTTCATCAGATTTCTCCCTTTAATTAACTATTTTAATTAAGCTTTTATGAGGTATAAATAGGGGAGAGAATTAATTAAACACAATTAAGCTTTTAAAAAAGAATTTCACATAACTAACTTTGTAACTTCTTTTCTCTCAAATTCTCTCCAGCCAAACACATTTACAACTTTAATTTCTTTAGGTAACATTTAGGATTTCATAGAGTTTTGATTTCTAATTGATTTCCTAAATATTTTACATCAATTACTTATTGTTTCTACCTTGATTATCATGGTTTATCAAGCAATTAAATGGGGGAATCAACATTAGAGGTAAGGATTCATTCTTCTCCTCTAATGAAAGGTTCTTTATTGAAATTCCCAAGTTCTTGATCCATTTTATATGGTTTTCATTGGGTTTTAACTAATTAAACTCAGATTTATGGTTTAATTGATGACTTATGATGAAAAATGGAAGAAATTCGTAGTGATC
Organism: Hibiscus mutabilis; assembly: GCA_019671005.1. NCBI lineage: Eukaryota > Viridiplantae > Streptophyta > Magnoliopsida > Malvales > Malvaceae > Hibiscus > Hibiscus mutabilis. The sequence continues at coordinate 24,488,779 of CM033741.1, read as the reverse complement.
TATTTTCGTTGAGTTAAGGATGGGCTTATAACTTGATTTTGATGTTCAAAATGTTAATGAAGTGAGTTTTGATGATAGAATCCCAAAATCTAGTGAATCTCTAATTTGTTAGGTTGATAGTTAAGAAATTTTGAGGTGTTGTGGTTGATTATTGTTGTTGGAGGCAGGAGGTTGGGTTGAGTTGTTGTTTAAATGTTATTTGATGTTGCTTGAAGGTAGAGATTCATAGTTAATGGCTTGGTTAAGGTTATAGATGAGTCGATGATGTTTTCCGTTGTTAAGATGTGGTGTTGTGGAGGATTATAGTTCGAAAATGTTAATTGTTGCTTGCTGTGAGTTTGGATGCATTATAATGCATTGGATCCTCTGTTATGATGTGTTTGAAACAGGGGAAAATAGTTCGGAAGCGAATCCTGGTGTTGAGGAGTTTTCGAAGGCTTGATTTGACATCAGCAAGAGAGGCATTACTTTGTCGGTGAGTGAAATGGATAAGAATGACTTATCAAAGATTTGTAAAGGTTTAATGGGAGCCTAGACTAGGCTTGATACACTGGTCTAAGACTCAGAAGTAAGTAAAGTGGATTTGTCTCTGGATTTATGTTGGCAAATGATTTACGAATGCAATTGTTAAATGATTGTTTACCTCCTGTTTTATGCATAAAATGAGCATAGTCTAATGCTAGAAGTTGAGATGAAATAATGTGAGATGCATATGATTTTAAATAATGTTTATGAACATGGTTATGCATGGTTTATTTCACGATGAAATAATTTGAATAATGCATGTGAAAACAGTGAGGTATGTTTATAAAAGTGGATTATATTGGCAAATGATGAATTGAAAATGTTATGGAAATGTTATCGGATATAATTGGTCAGCCATAGAATTTAAAGTGCACTATAATAAGTCACTCGTGGTTGTAGAGGTAGTACGAGAGGTACTTACTCCGATCATGTGAACCCCAATGTTGTTGATGTAACACTTAGATGGCTTTTACTCCAGCCATGAGCTATAGAGGTTGATGCGTCGAGTGCGTGTACTCCAAGTTGGAGGATTAGCCTTGGTAGTGTAGAGGTGGTGCATGTGTTGCACAACTCCATGCCATTGGGCTGCAAGAGATTACGAAATCTCTTGGGAAATACGTGTATCCAATGTTAATGATGATTTATGGGAAAGATGTATATGGTAATGGATCACTTGGATGCCAATATAATGTTTTCATTGTATCATGTTGATGGATTGGTTTGAATAATGTGATTTACACATGTTTTACTCCTTAAGCTTTGCATATGTGATATTATGCATGGGAAAGCTTAAGTAAAGGGTATTGCATATGGGATTATGCTGCGGAATCCATGATACATGTTGCATATGCTTTAATATGCTAATTTATAAAGAGTAAGTGCATGTTTTGAAAGAATGGCATGGTTTTGAATTGCATTGGATGATGTTTTGTATTTTGAGCATTCCTCACTAAGCAATGAATTGCTTATGCTCTCCTTTATCATCAATGCAGATTGATTGAGTGCAAGTGGCCTAGCAAGCAAGGAGGGAATTTCCAAGACTTGATTTACCAAAGTATGTTTGGGTTTTAAAGTAGTAATAAAGGCAATGTGGCTTAAATGTTGTTGGGAGGGTTTGAGTGTACAATTCTCTGTTTGAGCAAGTTCATATTGTGGCTTTGGTCTTGTGATAAGCTTGATTTGTTGGATTTTGCTTATGGTTCATGTTTTGGTTGCTTGAGAATAGGAAGTATGCCATAGTTACCTTTGAAACATGTTGATCATTACCTAATGATTGATCTATCGTAATTAATGGTAAATCATCTATGATGCGGTTGCATGATTGTTAGAAGCTTGCTTAAGTGTTAGAATCCTAAAATAAGGTTAAAAATCAGCAAATTTTGACATTCCAGGTTAGGGCATATCGATACACGTGTGGCCTTATCGATATAGGCAAGTATATCCAGGCACAGCGTATCGGTACACGGGTGCCCGTATCGATACAGGTAAGCACATCTCAGGCTTAGCGTATCCGTACACGGGGACTGTATCGATACGGGTCTTCGGTTTTAAGCACAACAATTGATACTCGAGGAGGCATATCGATACGATTTTGAGCTACTAGAATCTAAAGTTTTTGAGAATGCTCAGGCATATCGATACACTTTCCCACATATAGATACAGTCTATGGTTAAGTTAGTTAAAAGCATATTTTAAGGTTCTGTTTTCTCCCGTTTTAGTCCCTGAATGATATTCTTGCAATTAGTTGAGCTTGAACGATCGTTTTGACCTGAAACTTCACCAGTAAGCATGTAATTGGTTTAATTGATGATTGGTAATATTAATTATAAATTTGGCCTTTGAAATAGTGGAATTTACATTTTGGTCCCTAGGTGTTATATCTGCAATTGGATGAGTTTAGATGATCATTTTAAGTTGGAATTTAGCATGTATGCTTGTAACTTGACTAATGGAATATTGGTAAAGCAAATTATAAGTAAAACCTTAAGTTTTGCAAAATTATGTTTTGGTCCCGATCTTGCAAATGTGATCAATTGGATATCAATTCCATGCCCGATTGAGTTGAGTTTTCACCTATGATCAGTATGTACGTGTAGGTTAATAATTATGCCTCTAGATAAGATAAAATAAAAAATGGTTGTGTTTTCCAAGTTCCTCTTCTCAGTTTACTTCAGTGAACCTAATGTAGCTCGCTCGGTTCAGTCTTGAGACTAGGCCGGGTCGAGGGGGTTATACAGATACTGAGGACCATGATACTTCTTATTGAAAGCTCTTCGAAAGAACTCCCAAGTTACATCCACCTCAAGAACATTAGCAATTGTGGTCACCCACCAATGACAAGCATCACCATGCAACAACGACACAGTACAACCCAGCTTGCACTCATCATTACAGCCCATCTGATTTAAAATACGAATCGTACTCTCTAGCCATCCTTCAGCTACTTGGGACTCAAACCCCTTAACTCAACACCTCTTAAATTGTAGGGACACTCCAAACGTAACCTTGGGTTAACTGTCACAGTAGGTATCGATGCCTGTGAATGCACTCCAGCCATCGCTGCTTGAAAGGCTCACGTTATTGCCGAAACTAACGGAGTCAAATCACCAAACACTGGCACTTGATGAGCCTGGGGTACACCACCAGCCCGAACACCTACAGGAGGAACCAGAGGAGGAGGATGATGTAAAACGTTAGGAGGATTCTCTTCCTCGATGTTGTTCTGCCAGATTTCGGCATTACCAGCCATTGAACGTGTCTCACGTCGAGCCATGCTAACAAAAGCATCAAAACACAATAAAGTCAGGCTAACATAAAGAAAAGGATCCAAGACCATCTTATAAAACATTTTAAAACCTCGGCAATTGGCAATGTGTTCCCAATTCATACCTCAACATGATGTAAATCAAACACCGTATATACACAATCACCGTGCATAACAAACAATGATACACAATCGAGTAACAACATCCCAACCTTTCGTAACATGACTCCGATACCAAAAAATGTAACCCCTTCGACCCGTCATAGACGCCCAACCGAACCGAGAGAACAACATTAGGTTTGTAGAAGTAAACTGGAGAAACGTTACAAAATGTTGATCCATTTTTTCTTTTATCTTGTCTAGATGCATATTATTAATCTTACATGTGCATTCTTGCAGCAAGTGAATTTTTGAAGGAAATGAATCACAGAAAGGCAATCAATTGCAACACATTTATTGCAAGGACAAAAACATAAATACCTTAAATTATAGGACCAAAATTGAAATTAAGGTTACCAATCCACAATTAGTCAGATTACTTGCTCACATGACAAAAATCAGCTCAAAAAGATCATCCATACTCATTTAATTGCATCATCAACATTCAGGGACTAAAATGAAAGGAAATAGAACTGCATATCCATGACATTAACCGAAATAACGGCCACACGTATTGATACGCTAGAAACCGTATCGATAGGGTGCCCTAAACCAATAGCCCTCGTTTCGGTACATTAAGTACCGTACCAGTACGCCTAACTGAAATTAATGACCAGTTTAAAATTACTTAGCAACCATATCGTTACGCCTTATGGGTGTTTTGGTACGCGTATTTTGATCCAAAAAGTAATTTCCAGTAGCAATGAACCGTACCAGTACACCTGTGCCCGTACCAAAATGCTTGGTCTATTCTTGCCTAGCCATACCAATACAATCCCCAGTGTATCGGTATGCTTGGGCCTGTAATGTCATTTTTAGCTGTTTTTTCACACAAATCTAGATGCATTTAGGTCCTAGCAACTTGCATTCGTGCATACAAGCATCCAACAATACATATATCAACCCGTGTACCATGGTTTAGCTACAAAACAAGCTTATGCTACCATATGGATTAGTCTATAGGCATGCTCCCTAAAACACTCCACCAAAAATGCTCAAATAAACATTTACCAGCACAAGCCTCATACCAACATCACATTAAGATCATATTCAACATCTTAAGCTCATCAAAGCATGCCATCCAACCAAAACTATCTAGATGCATACCTAGGTAACCACATACCATCAACCATAGGTAACGATGTACGAAGTGCATAACAACATCAATCGAACTCCAAAAGCACAGCATTACACATGCCAAAAACTAGGGAAAACAGAATTACATATCCCAAAATCAATGGCGAACACATTGCCTTATTAACCGGAAACTAAAACCGAGTTCATACTCAAGTAGTCTTGTCCTTGGATCACTTAGACCTTGCCTTTGCTGCCTCCAAACCTTAATGCTCTGCATCATTAGGCAAAATAGAGCGTAAGCACACTTGCTTAGTGAGGATGCTCGTAAAACAATGACGCATTTAAAAACCTTGAAAGTCAAACACTCGCTTTCAAACCATGCTTACAACTAAAACATTAAAACAATTTGCCATGCTTAAATCCCAAAGCATTAAATCATAAACCATGCTTAAATCCCAAAGCATTAAAAATAGGTTCAACAAAAGAACTTCCATATATTGGCAATTATAGTGACCCCGGATAGTCGACCACTATCTTTGATTAGCCGACCGCTAATCTTTAGTTAACCGACCATTAACTTTACACATTAGATACACTGATCTCCCTTAATGGCCGACCATCATCAAGACTACCCCATGCCGACCGCATGAGTTAACAACCTTGCTGACCGCAAGCTTTACGTCAACAAGGAAAACTGACCGCTCTACCCAAGTGATAACAACATAGTCCGAGTAGCCGATCGCTATACCTCAAGGACCCTTAACCATGATCAATTTTTAAACATATTATAGTGCACTTTATCCTATGGCATGCCAACTATATCTGAATGTTTAATATATCATTTACAAAACCATTTACCCACTATTTTACAATGCATTACACAAAATCCCCACATATGCCATTCACATTGCCATAGCAATACCATATTCCTGACCGGAATAAAAACCAATGCTCACTAGCATTTAATATACTTTTAAGCCACTCCATATGTACTTAAAAATCATGCATATACAGTAGGTAAAACAAAACCATGTTTACGACCAAAACATGAATCACACATGCTTATATCCGAACCAATATTAAAGAGCAAATGAGGGAAACTTACTTCCAACCTTAGGTAAGTGTTTCAAACTTAACCTAAACTTCCAAAGCCACTTTCAAACCTTTGAAATACTTTTAAGACCATTTCCACTCACCAATTTCACTTCGCCTTGCTTGCTACCGCGAAAGAAACTCCTGGCAAGCCTAAAACCACCTAAAGATGCTACGCCTTGATTATCCCCTATTTTGGCCACACAAAACTAGAGGAAACATGCATTAAAATGCATCCAACTCTCTGTTTCAAACCAAAATCCCGCAGCTCTTAAGATGCCCACTCAAAACTCATCCAAAAATTACCAAAATGAACCCCAAACACTTCTCAATCTTAACCCAGCCATAATATAATGATTCAAAAAATCAAAATCCATCAAATAACATCTAAAAACCCTTTTACAACATCATTTTACTTCCAGCAAAGATTACACTCCAAAAACAACCCAAAACCTTTAGCTAACAACCTAAATAATTAGAGATTCAACCAATTCCGAGATTCCATTGATAAAAACAACTTATCCACATTATAATACATCCAAAATAGGATTGAAATTAATCATCAACACTGGAAAAATAGATCCAATTCAAAAATCACAAGACTCCATCAATTAAACCTCAATTAAGCAAAATTCCATAATTAATTAATTAAAACCTATTAGAAAACATATGTAAAGAGTCAAGAACTTGGGAATTTCAGTAAAGAACCTTTCATTAGAGGAGAAGAACGAAACTTACCTCCAATGAGTCAGTTTCCCCTTAATTGGATGTTTTCCTCTTGAAAACAATGAGATTCAATAAGATTTTTGGAAAACAAGTTAAAGAATCATTTAGAAAATCAATGAATTAAGAAACAAGATCACTACCTTGAATCTCTGATAAGAAGAAGAGTGTTTGGCTGAGAGTATTTTGAGAGAAAATATGAGAGGAAGAAAGTTATGTCAAATTGTGATTTGGAAAAATAAATACCTTTTAACTAAATCTTTTTTAATTTCCCTTAATTAAAACTCTTTTAAAAATAACCCTTATTAAGAGAAAACTTAGATTAGACCAAATGGTTTAATAGCTCCTTAAAGATTCAAAGTTTTGACTCTTTACAAAATAGTCACCTATAAAAACAGTTTTCAAAAATTACATTTTGGTCACTAGCCAAAATGTCACCCTTCCAAAGCTCATTTTCCAAAATTGCTTTCACCAATATTTTTAATATATTAAAATATGATTTTTAAACAATTCTTCTTATTTTTATCTTTCAAAAAAATATTTGCTCCCGAATCCGACTCGAATCTCTAACCCGATCCACCAAACTGACCAACTAGCCTTAAAACCGCTAGGCCCAATACTAGGGCGTTACGCCTAAGGTGATTATGCCAGCAGTGGTGAAATTTATAAATAAATCAGGTGTTGAATTGACATCTAATTGATCAAGATTGCATTGTAGGGACCAAATTGTAATTTTAGAAAACTAGATGGACTTACTTAGTTCCAAAGCTACCAAACCTTAATTAATCATATTATATGCATTTTGGTTAAATTTTAACTTAATATAATCATCCAAACTCATTTAATTACATGATCAAGAAACAGGGACTAAACTACTAAGATTCAAACTTCAGCAAAGCTTTTAACCAACAATAACTAATTGGGCACCGGTACGCTGCTTGCCTGTATCGGTAAGGTATATTTAATGAAGGGTATCGGTACGATCCTCAAGCGTACCAATACGGTTGTTCGATATCAAAAATAAGGGATTCTAGTAGCTAAAGGGCGTATCGATACAGTTGCCCGCATACCGACACCAATTGAAATTTTCAACCATGCATACCGATAAGGCCACAAGGTGTACCATACACCTGTGCAATTTTGTAGACTTGTAATGTCCCAATTTTTAACTAGTGAGCAAAATGTAAATTTTGAAAGTTTAGGGGTTAAAGTGTAAACTTTGGAAAAGTTTAGGGACCAAAGTGTGATTTTCAAAAGTTATGTATTTTGTCCCCGTAAATGAATAGTTTACCCCCAAGAGTGACATTTTTGTGTTACCCATATTTTTCGTATGAAGCTTATATTAATGGCTATAAAGCGATAAAGTTTAGAAATTTGGAAATCGTAGTTGGATCGAATGAAAAATTATTAAGCGTGCTCAGACCAGAGTAGCACAAGGATGGGTGACCTACTGGGAAGGTTCCATGTTAGTATTTTTGACTGTTAAAAAGGATCCAGCATGAGTTAATAATATTTGTAATGATTATTGTTATAAAATTTCCATGAGGGATTGTATCCGATAAAAATTCATGGTAATTATCGGAACATCAGATCAAATTAGAATTTTAAAGACAGTTCCAAAAGTTATGGAAAATTCTTAAAATACTATTTTATGAGTATTTTATTGTAGTTGGTTGGATTCCAACTACACTTAGTTGAATTTTTATAAGAATGGCAAACTAGTAAATAACGAATAGTTGGAGGGCAAATTAGTCTTTTGGCAGGGATGGCAATTTTGAAATATTTGAAGTTACAAGGGCCATTTTTGGAAGAAGAAAATTGAAGATTAAATCTTGGCCCTTGATTGATGATAAAATCAATCTCAACCATTGGATAAAAGGGCAATTTTGTAATTTCCCCATTTGAATGAATTTAAAATTTATTTACATAATACAAGTGGCATAATTGGAGAAATTTAAAATTAAAAAAGGCCAAAAGATGAAGCCTTCTTCATCTTTCAAAATTTTGAAAAATTAGGGGGAAAAGGGAGAAAAATTTCCAAGCTCGATTCAATCCCCGAAACTCGATTTTCAAGTAATCTTTCAAACTACAAAGTTATTCTACTCTTCAAGCTCTATATTTTGATGTAACTAATTCAGGGAATACATGCTTGATTGATGATAATATTACTTGAGAAAGAAATTAGGGTTTATGAACAAAATTGGGGCTTTTGAAATTTTATGATTCCGTGGTTGAATTTAAGTTGGAATCAAGCTTATAGGATGTTAAAATCATGTTATTAAGTTAGGATTTAAACACTACATATTTTGGTTTGTATGGAGAAGATTAGGGTTTATGGATTTAAGTCTAACTTAGGGTTTGTGATGTTGGATTAATGAACTAGTAAGCTTGATTTGTTGTTTGGAAGCAAAACCCTAAGTTAAATATATAGGGACCAATTCGGCAAGCTTCAGAGTTAAGGGACCGAATCTGAATTTTATGAAATTGGGGTGTATTTATGTAATTAATGATGTTGGAGATGTGAAATTGATGTTAGAATGCTAGACCGATGTTGAATCAAATTAGTGATCATTTTGACAATTTATCAAAATGAAGTGACCAAATAGGAAATGAATTCTTGGATGGGGATTAAATCTGATTTTTTAATTAAAATAATAGAATTAAGGTAGTAATGTTGATTTGAGGACTAAATTGCAAAGTTAAGAAGTTTGAATCCTTAGCTTTGCATTTAGTGACTACTTTGGCAATGAAAGAAAATTAGAGGGAATTATTTTGAATAGTTATTTGATGAAGAAGATAATGAATTGGTGGTTTGAAGCAAGTAATGGGACTAAATTGACCAGTAGAAAAATAAGAAGAAGTTAGTATAAATTAGAAATTAGTTATGGAAAGCTATGTAGAAGATTGAATTTTGGCAGTGACTTAGAAAATTCACCATAAATTCTATAAATATGTTTAAATGATGAATTTTATATTGATGTAAATATTTGTTCGTCTAGTTTCGTTTCCAACAAACAAAAACTGATTTCGAGCTCCGAGTTAAAAATATGAATTTTTAATCGAATGAAGGTCAGAAAATTTACAGAGCAGTTTCTGTTAGGACAACTCTGTGACGGGTGTTTGAAGAATTTTGATAATTTTTGTAGATTTTATTAATTTATGTGGTTTATACCGTTAGAATCGTTATCGAATCTAGTTCTTATAGTATGAAGGATATTAAGATCCAATGTGTATCCTGATCTTTAGAAGTAAAACTCTGAGGGTAGGACAAGTTGCCAGAAAATAGAATTTTATACATTTTGTATCTAAATGTTTGATAACAAGCTCAAAAGAATTATTAGAAGTTCAAAATGGTCATTAAGGACCAAAATGAATTTTGGACAGTATAAGGAAGGGAGGAAAATTATGGAAATTTTTATAATGATTAGATAGTTTGATTGAAATATTGTTAGAAGTGAATCTAACAAATGTTTTGTTTATATTCATGTGGTTAATGAAGTCAAATCCGAATCAAAAGAAGATTCGAGGTACTATAAAGGAAAGGATCGAGTGGAATTTAGTGAAGCATGCTAATAAATGGCTCAGGTAAGTGCATTTCTATATGTGTATTATATTAAAAAGGGGAAGACTTGTGAAAAGTCAACCCAAATTTAGAAATAACATTGCATTACTTTTTAAAATAAATGAACTGATGCATGACTCGGCTTGGCAAGCTTGACGGAGTACAAGGTACGAATTATTGTTTGCATAAATGATGATGAATTATGTTTATTGATGAAAGATGATAACAAGTTCCATGCTTACATGAATAATGATAATTGATTGACAATAAGATGAGATGCCCAAATATTTATGTATGAGAGTTCATGGTATAATTGGATATCTATAGAGTTATAGCAGCTGCAAACCAACACTACGGTGCATTCCAGACACTTCGGTGTTGATATCAGACGCTACGGCGTTGCAGTCACTTTGGTGATGTTTAGACACTACGATGTCGACTAGCACAAAAAGATGCTATAATGAGGAGCAAAGGGCATCCTCGAGTACGTACTCGCCATCAGACGCATTGCGGACACTACGGTGTCGTTGATGACTCGTATACCATAGGTTCACATGAAATTGAATGAGAATCTTTGGTATAGTTGGATATCCATAGAGTCCTAGCAGATGCGTCCTAGCACTACGGTGCGCTTCAGTCACTTCGGTGTTGACTCAGACGCTACGACGTTGTTCAGACACTTCGGTGTTGTTAGCACAAAATGTGCAATAATAAGAAGCAAAGAATGTCCTTGATTATAAGGAGCAAAGAGCTTACTCGAGTACATACTCATCTCATCGTTTCGGTCATGCAGACATTGCGGCCTTGTAGATACTACGGTGTCGTGATGACTCACGTACCTTGGTCTCATATAATATACTTTGTGCTATGTTAAAGGATATAATATGCAAATGATTGCATGATGAAAGCATGACTACTTGATGATCATGAACCATTGATATCATGATTCTATGATAGAATTGATAGATGACATGAATCATATTGAAAGCATGTTTATGTTAATGAAATCATTATGCATGTGAATACCTGATGAACATAGAACAATAATGACATGATACTTTTATGTTGCGAAATGCTTGCCATCTTACATAAATTGTAATGCACTTTTATATAACACACTGTATTGCATCTCTTCATGTTATGATAAATGTGTTAAATGCCTCACTAAGTTCGTACTTAGCGTGTGTTTTATTTCACATGTAGGTTCTCCAAAGTAGATTAACAAGGAGGAGCTGTTCTTTTGAAAAGTCAAGTTACTACAATAAGATACAGTAAGTACATCTTTATCGTAATTTGATATCTAGCGGGCATGTAAATATTTTTAAAGTTGAGCTGTTTAAAGTATAAGTTACAACTTAAATATATGATTTTATAATGAATAAGTTTAGAAGTATAGTTTGCTAATAGTAACATTGAAATTTAGTACAATTAAATATAGTTTAACCCTAATCGTGTAGAAATTTTATAATCAAGAAAGGGTCTAGGCAGCACACATAGTTTTTACCCTGGGTTACATTTTTATTTTAATAACTCAATTATAAGTTTAGTAAACCAATTCTGGGTCAAAACTAGCTGCATCTAGATGACAAAGTTTTTAATTTAAAACCGAGAAAAAGGTTAAACTACAAGCTAAATTTTGATATATATATATATATAATTTACAAGTTAAGATTTTTTCCAACAATTTTGTAACATCTTTAATGTATATTCAGCTTACGAGTATACGTTTAGGGTGTTACATTTATTGGTATCAGAGCTATAGGTTTAGCCGATTCTGGAGGCTAAACCAAGTGTGATATGATTTGTTATTAAGTACATGCCCCTAGGATGTCATGTTACTGGTGTGTTATCTGTGTAACTTGATTATGCTCATCATTAACATGAATAGGTTATAGTAGTAATAGATAATGTTGAATACTGCTGAATCGCGTCAGACGATTGATCATGGGGACCAAGAGAAGGTCTGTTGCGCGTAATAAGTGCTCCGCAATTGTGCAAGTGTACACGTCGCAGGTTATAGTATAAAAGATATCGTCTCCACAGGGATTGGTACCACTTCAAGAATCTAATCTCTTGCACTGTAAAAAGTAAAAGAACACAAGTAGACAGTTGTAGGAGTTTTAACTAACAACTAAACTAGAAAGCAAATAAGTAAAAGAAAATATAATTAAATGGGAGAGAATAGGTCAGGTTATCGTGAGTTGAGGTGTGATAGCTGATTGGATCGTCTTGGTGAAAGAGTGCAAGGGCAACTCAGTTACCGTGGCAACTTGCACAGCGGGGTTGCCTTGGCAACTAATCGATGGTTGCCTGGGCGATTAGCTGGGCAACTATTTGGGCGGCTGGGCAGTAACTTCAAGGTTCGACGGAGTGTTCTTCAATGGTTTCTTCTTATCCCTAAGTCAAAACTCTAGCTATTTGTGCATGCCTTGATAATACATCCCTGAGTGAATCAAGGGTGAACAACAACCAATCTCGTGCTCTTCTTAGCCGTTGAAATAATTAACTTATCCCTAAGCCGGATTAATCTTCACCATCAATAGATTGAATAAAGACCATACTCATTCGTTTCTTGAATCTAACTCTCCCGATATTAGATAAATAGATGAAGTTACGAGATCCTCTCCCAATTCACTCGCAAGCAAGAATAAGAACCAAGAATGAGTAAACCTTGAATTGAAAGTGCAAACTCTTATTACCTAAACAAAATCCAATTGTTTCTCACAACCACAAGACACGATAACCTTAGCCAAATAGATTTAGTTCATGGCTAGGTTCCAAAGAAACACAAGACAAAGAATTCCTAGCATAAACCTAATGGAACAAAGAAGAAAAAAGATGAAGAATGGTTGAAGCCTCTTTGTCGATATCCCCCCTTTGATCTTGTCGAAAATTCTATCCTCTCCCCCTTTGGAGTTGACGGCATGGTCTTGAATCTACAGGGCTAGGTCAAAGTCTTTTTTGAGGAGGAAGTTAAGTTGGAATTAAATTATCTTTAAAGAATATAATTCTTTATTATATTTAAATTCCTTCTAGAACTTCTTCTATCTTCTTGGGATTTAATTTCTCTTTAATCTCTTCATGGAAATCAAACTCCTTTGGGATTTAGCTTTGCTCCACGTCATCTTGGGCTTATCTAGTCATTGATTTTGACTACCATATCATCTTATTCCTTGTCGAAAATTGCCCTGGCAACTAGCTCGGCATCTCCTTCATGCATTGCCCTGGCAACTGGTTCCAGCCTTGCTTTGGCAAGTGATTCTGCACACACACAAAAACACACCAAAGCAGTACCTTTTTCCACAAAATTGAGCAAGATATGAAATCAAGCTTGTCCACCAAGGAAATGATGCAAACATGAATGAATGACTAATAATGCAACTAATATGAGCCTAAGTCTAGCAATAATAAGAATAAAAAGGGTAATAAAAATAGTACTTTTGAACACTTTACACACCCCCAAACTCGAACTATTGCTTGCCCTCAAGCAATGCAAACTAATAATTACCTACCAAGACTTCAATTTTCACAAACTTAGCTTTGAACTTGATTTCAATTCTCATAACCGGGGCACAAAGTATGATTGGCTTTTCATTTTTGGAAAACTTAGGAGTTACTCAGAATCAAACTATAATGTTTGTGAGTGTGTGAGGAGTTGTGTGCAAGTTGATTTTTTAGATTCTATGCAAACAAGAGGTTTTCAAATTACTTCATTGGGTTCTTTTAACATGTTTTAACTAGAGCCAGTTTTGGGCACCTCTAGTATTTTGTTTTCAGTTTTCTTAAGTTAATTAATTTATTTGACTAGAGCCAATTTCGGGTACCTCTAGTGATCAATTTTTAGCGCATACTAGAGCCAATTTTGGGCACCTCTAGTATTCATCCAATTTTTATTCTAATCCCCAAATTTTTTAACTATGAACCTAAGTTCGCTAGAATTCCTTAAATCAATCAAGCCACAACAGTGTTTTATCAAGTTTAGCATCATAGTAAGGTTCTAAGTGTTTCCATGTTTATCCTAGAATAAAAAGTTCTATCAATTAAGTACATTGGCAAAGTCATCATCGGATATTCATCAAATCTAGGCAATTCTTGTTCCAACTAAAGGCATGGCAAGCAATTTATGTATCCTAAATGCAATACTTAAGATGAATGCAACTAAACATGGTAACTAACTAATAACAATCCCCCCCAAACTTGAGTGAGGCATTGTCCTCAATGCATGCAACAAAGAAAAATAAACATAAAGAAAAGTAAAATGCAAACGAGGTCTTACTTCGAGAGTTCATCGTTGTGGATGATTAGTTTCCTTTTTGTCGGTGTCTTGATTCTTTTGCTTGAACGCGGTGGTTGCTTCCTTGTTGTCGATGGTTGAATCAATCCTCGTACGGGGTTGTCCTCATCGTCCTCTTCATCAATGTCATTGGCTTTTCGCTTGGGCTTGGAGGATTCGATTGGTGCGGTCTTTGTTGGTGCAATGGAGGATTCGTCCGAATCTGGAAAATCAGGCAATGATTTTGTACGAGTTGATTTGGGCATAGGTGCTTTACCTTTGGCTTTTGCAGTGATTACCGAGACGTCTTTGGTTTTGGTTGCCGTGACATCTTCAGTGTTGGTTGCTATGGCAACTGCTTGGGCAGGCACTGTGTAGGTTACCGCAACATCATCTGTTGCGGTTGCCGTGGTGACTGCTTTATTGGTTGCCGTGGCAAGGATCTCGGCAGAAAAGATTGAGAACGATACGTGGCTATCCGAGTACTTTTCCAGGATGACTTGGGTGATGGCATTGTTGTGATCCTTCAAACATTAGTTGTCGGTCTTCAATTTGCCTAAGGCGGCCCGCCAACGGTTGCAAGAGTGCTTCAATGTGTCCCGGGGTTGGTGTCTGAGTTGCCCGGGCATTAGGTGCTTGGGCATTAGGGGTTGCCGATGTAGCAGGAGTTGCTGCGGTAATTGAAGGCGTTGGGGATTTTATCGGTGCCTCTCCCATTAGCTTTCGGATTTGTGCTTGATTCCAACTGAACATTGGTAGGGCATTTTCATCAGTGGACTCACTTGGGACATGCATCTCCTTGCAAAGATTTGAAATTAAGCACGGGAAGAAAAGAAAACCCTTGTCTTTTAAGCTACATACAAAAATCTCATAACAAATAATTTTTCCAATGTTAATGATGCGATCGTGCAAGATAGAATGTATGAGCAAAAGACGAGGTGTATCAACGGTGGTATTGTGTGTTGTGGGCATTAAAGAAGTTTTAACAAACTTATTCCATAATTATGGCTCAGGTTTAAGCCAAAGGCGGTTTACCGTGCCCTTGTATTTACCGTCGTTCCATTGAGTTCCCGGTATAGTGAGTTCTTGAAGCACCTTGTCGAGTTGCTTGGGCGTGAGTTGATCAACAAAGGCTTGATGTTCGTCTTTCTCAATGTAAAGCCCATAAAAGGTGTTGATGTTTTTGGGGCTTATGAGTATAGCCTTGTCACGAACAAAAACATAAGGATTATCTGGGTTAGGTGAGTGAGCATAGAATTCTCTTACCCATGAGATGTTACCCGATTTCGATTGATGGCAAAAGATTTGCCACTTTTGATGTGCAATCCTTTCGAAGATGAATGGTTCAAGGCCGAAATCTTTATGAGAGTTGGAGTATTCAAAGCCTTGTTCTTCGCAAATCTTCCAGCTTTCAAACTTGGAGTGAAATCTTTCTTGAACCACCGGTGTAGCAAACTTCTTGTATCTTGGTTCTTTGGAGGAACTTAGATGAACCAAAAATTCGATTTTGGATGCCATGCTTGATCTTGGTTGTAAGTTTTGTAAAAATAAAGAAAATAAAATAAAAGAAACTAAAGAGTTACAAGATGAAAAATATGAATGGGTTTCTTGGAAGTTAAGGGTGATGGGTTATATAGAAAAGATAGGTAGTAAATATGGTGGGTGGGATTAATTTTAGAATAAAGAGGAAATGGGTTTCGATTTAGGGGTAGGTGACGGCTAGGGGGTTTATTTAGGGTAAATTGGAGGCTTAATATAAGCCTTAGATTCAGCCCATTAATTTCCTTGTTGAAGAAGTTTCCTTCTTGAATCAAAATTCCTCTTTATCTTGAACTCTTTTCCTACAATTCAAAGACAAATAAAATAAGGATTAAAATTAAAGATAAACTAATAAAAGGAAATAAATAAAGATGTGTAAAGAAATTCTCAAAAAGATAAATATGAAAGAAAAATGTAGTTCTAATCTTAAAGAAAATAAATCTATCCTAAAAGAACAAATAATTGAAAATAATAAAAAAATAAAAATTAAATAGTTCGAGAAAAAAAATAAAAAAAAAATAAAAAAAGAAATATCGAAAGGAGAACATGCTCATGCATCTCCTAAGGTGACCACTTCTTTTGTTATGTTCCACATGGGCACCGTTGTAGTGCTTCAATCTTTGTCCGTTAACTTTGAATTCATGTTCGTCACTGATGGACTTGATTATCATGACACCATGGGAGAATGGTTTGACAACTTCGAATGGTCCCGACCATCTTGATTTCATTTTTCCCAGGAAAAGTTTTAGCCGAGAATTGAATAAGAGAACTAGTTGCCCTGACATGAATTACCGCGACAATAGTTTCTTGTCATGCCATTACTTTGTTTTCTCCTTGTAGATTCGTGCATTGTTATAGGCGAGTGCACGAATTTCTTCTATCTCGTTGAGGTCCAACAAAATCTTTTGTCCGGCACTTTCCCAATCCATATTCATGGTCTTAATTGCCCAATATGCCTTGTGTTCGATTTCCACCAGTAGATGGCATGTTTTGCCATAGAAAAGTCGGAAGGGGGACTCTTACCTAAGGGTGTTTTGAATGCAGTGCGATATGCCCAAAGTGCGTCATATAGTCTTACTGACCAATCCTTCCTAGAGGGATTTACAATTTTCTTTAGTATACCCTTCAATTCCCAGTTGGAAATTTCTGCTTGCCCATTGGTTTGTGGGTGATATGTTGGGGCAATCTTGTGAGATACACCAAAGCATTGCAGCATCTTGGCGATGAGTTTGTTGTCGAAGTGATTGCCTTCATCACTGATAATTGTTCTCGGCAACCTAAATCGTGTAAATATATTTTTCTGCAAGAATCTTTGTACGATCTTGGAATCGTTGGTGGGAACTGCAGCTGCCTCAACCCATTTAGACACGTAGTCGATGGCAAGTAGAATGTAGATGTTTCCAAATGAATATGGGAAAGGTCCCATAAAATCAATCCCCCATAAATCGAACAATTCCACCTCGATGATGTTTTGGAGCGGCACATCATGTCGTCTAGATATATTGTCCGTCCTCTGGCAATGATCATATTGCTTGTAAAATTCTTGGGCATCTTTGTATAGTGTTGGCCAATACAAACCGGATTGCAAAACTTTGGCCACGGTACGTGTTCCTCCAAAATGTCCTCCATAGGGTGAAGAATGGCATTGCCGGAGTACGTTCTGTTGCTCCTCTTCAGGGACACATCGGCGTATAACCTGATATGTACATTGTTTATACAAAAGAGGCTCGTCCCAAAAGTAATGCTTAGCATCATGGTAGAACCGCTTCTTCCCTTGGTGAGTAAAGCCATAAGGTAAAATACCACAAACAAGGAAATTAACTAAATCCACGTACCAGGGTATTACTGAGGCATGTGTTGTCGTGGCGACTGCTCCCAAGATTGTCGAGGTGTTAGGGGTTGCTGAGGCGTGCGCGTCCATGGTTACCGAGGCGTGCGTATCAGGAGCTACTGTGGTGTCGAAGGTTGCCGAGGCATGCGTATCCATGGTTGTCGAGGCAACTAAAAGTTGCTCATCCGGGAATGCATCGCATATCTCTAAATCCGCATCCTCCTCTCTATTGCGTACTAAACGTGATAAGTGATCGGCCACTTGATTTTTTGTTCCTTTCCTGTCCTTAATTTCAATATCAAATTCTTGTAAAAGTAATATCTAATCAATCAAATGAGGTTTGGCATCCTTTTTAGCAAGTATATACTTAATTGCCGAATGGTCCGTATGAACAATTACCTTTGTACCAATCAAATAGGATCGGAACTTGTCAAATGTGAAAATTACAGCTAGCAACTCTTTCTTCGTTGTTGTGTAATTCAATTGAGCACTATTAAGAGTTTTACTAGCGTAGTATATCACATGAAAGGTCTTACCTGTGCGTTGGCCTAGGAATGCTCCTACCGCGAAATCACTTGCATCACATATGAGCTCAAAAGGTAGCGTCCAATCTGGTGGAATGACAATGGGTGCCGAGGTGAGCTTTTCCTTTAGGGTTTGAATGCTTTGGCGCAAGAATAATCAAAAGTGAAGACTTTATCCTATTCAAGCAAATTGCACAAGGGTTTAGTAATTTTAGAAAAATTATGAATGAACCTCTTGTAAAAACCTGCATGTCCAAGAAAGCTTCAGATTCCTTTAACCAAACTTGGTGGGGGTAATCTCTTAATCACGTCCACCTTTGCTTTGTTTACTTCAATTCCCTTGGATGAAATCTTGTGGCTGAGCACTATTCCTTCATCTACCATAAAATGGCACTTCTCCCAATTAAGGACTAAATCGGTTTCTTCACATCTTGCCAATACCTTCTCTAAATTGATAAGGCAACTGTCGAAGTCATTACCAAAAACGGAAAAATCATCCATGAAGATATCAAGGAAGTCTTCGACCATGTTTGAAAAGAGTGCCATCATGCATCTTTGGAAGGTTGTCGGGGAGTTACACAATTCGAACGGCATCTTTCGGAAAGCATAAGTACCGTATGGGCATGTGAAGGTTATTTTTTCTTGATCTTCTGGTGCTATGACAATTTGATTGTAACCTGAATAACCATCAAGAAAACAATAAAAGGGTTTACCTGCAAGACGGTCAAGCATTATCAATAAAGGGTAATGGGAAGTGATCTTTCCTAGTGGCTTTGTTTAGCTTTCGATAATCCATACTCCAACCGTTCACAGTCCTGGTTGGAATGAGTTCATTGTTTTCATTACTTACCACCGTTATACCTCCCTTTTTCGGTACACATTGTACTGGACTTACCCATGCACTATCCGAGATAGGGTATATAATGCTGGCGTCAAGCCACTTGATGATTTCTTTCATTACAACCCCTTTCATGGCATGATTCAGTCTCCTCTGGGCCTTAATCAAAGGTTTGTGATCGTCTTCTAACAAAATCTTGTGCATGCACACTGCCAGGCTAATTCCCTTCAAGTCGACAATTGTCCACCCTATTGCCTTCTTGTGTAGCATCAACATTTTGATTAGCTTCTTTTCCTGCTTAGGCTGTAACTTAGAGGAAATAATTACAGTCAATGTATTATCGGCTCCCAAGTAAGCATATTTTAGTTGCTCTGGCAACTGTTTCAACTCAAGAATCGGTGGTTGTTCAATAGAGGGCTTTTCGAGCTTACCTTCCTTACCCGAGTAATCCAATGGTTCAAAGTATGTACCTGGTCGAATGACTAACCAATTTGCCTCTTCTTGTTGTTCCTCATCGATCAGTTCTTCATACTCCTCAGGTTCCTCTTTATCGGCAATGTAGTTGCCGAGGTAACTAAATTCCTTGTCGAAGTTAAACTCTGCCGTGGTATGGAGAAGTTGGCATTCTTCCGGATCATCGACATGCCTTAGTGTTTGGAACACATTTAGTTTAACTTGCTGGTCATTCACCCTCATTGTGAGTTCTCCCTGTTGCTAGGAAGGGTCTCCCGAGAATGATAGGTTCATGTTCATCTATTTCATAATCCAAAACAATAAAGTCAGCGGGAAAAATAAATTTATCAACTTTTACTAGTATGTCTTCGATTTTTCCCTTTGGATGCACATAGTATCAGTCGGCTAACTGTAGCATAACTGTTGTAGGTCTTGCCTTCCCGATTCCTAGTTTTTAGAAAACTGATTTAGGCATCAAGTTTATGTTGGCTCCAAGGTCACATAATGCTTTCCCGACATAATGGTTTCCGATGGAACAAGGTATTGTGAAACTTCTGGGATCCTTCAACTTGGGTGGCATGCAATTGTGCAATATGGCCATGCATCCCTCTGTTGCGACAACTGTTTCAAACTCTCCTAGCCTTGTTCTCTTGGACACAATGTCTTTAAGAAACTTTGCATAGTTTGGCATTTGTTCAATTGCTTCAACCAATGGCAAGTTGATGTGGACTTGCTTTAGGATATCAAGAAACTTCTTGAATTGATATTCTTGCTTTTGACGCTTCAACCTTTGTGTGAATGGTGGTGGAAGTCGGATATCTTCGATCCTTTCATTGGTCTGGAACCTAATTGATGGCATTGCTGGTTCAACTGGAGTTGCCGAGGCATTGTCAACTGGGGTTGTCGTGCCGTGCCTATCGTTGGTTGCTGAGGCATCCTTATCATCGGTTGCCGAGTCATGCTTATTGCTGGTTGCCGCGGAAATTCCAGGTTCAGCATCTGAGGCTTTGCCGCTGAGTTCATCTTGATCTTTTTGTGGAGTTTTGTTTGATGAGCGAGCTTGAGCTCTTTAAGTTGTTGGCCACTTCTAGTGGTGATCGCCTTACATTGCTCATGGTCAGTTCCTCTTGCGACTTCAGTATCGCTAGGTAAACCTCTTTGCGGTCTAGTATTTAGTTTTTGAGCAAATTGTCTGACTTGATTTTCCAATGATTTGATTGCTGCCTCTTGGTTTTGCAATCTCATCTTGGTCCTGTTAATAAAAGCATCAGTTCTTTTTATGAAGTTACTATTCTCAGCCATATAAGATTTAGTTTTCAACATAAAAGCATTGAGAGAATTTTCCAAAGAATTAGATGTTGTTGGTTGTTGATGCAGCAACTGTGCCGTGGCATGTTTTGTTGAAATCCCGATGCTTGTGCATTTTGATTGTTCTGGTTTAGAGCATTGTTGGGATTACTCCATGAAAATTTTGGGTGCTTCTTCCAAGATGGATTGTATGTATTGGACATCACATTGTTGTTCTAGTTGTAATTCCCCACATAAAAGCTGGATTCTGCATACATTCAGAAGAATCATGGTTACCACCACATAACTCACAAAAGGAATCCGTTACCTTGACTTCATGTGTGTTGTTTAGTTTCTGCATGTTCTGGACCATCTTAGTTAGAGTGGCCAATTGTGCCAACATTGAGTTTGATGATCCCAGTTCATGTATTGTGGCTTGGTGTCTAACTCCTCCTCTTCTAGTAGAGGGGAATTGATAATCATTCTTGGCAAGCCTGTTTAGAATTTGCATTGCTTCGTCCGGCGACTTATCTAGGAGTATGTCGTTTGCCGAGGCATCTAGCATCATCCTTGTTTATGTATTCACAGTGTTGTAAAACATTGTTACTTGTGTCCACACTGGGAATCCGTGTATGGGGCATTTGTGTAGAAGTTCTCTATATCGCTCCCAAGCCTGGTACATGGATTCATCATCTGCCTGCCGAAAAGAAGTAATTTCGTTAAGAAGCCTATCAGTCAAATTTGTAGGATTAAATCGAGCAAGGAAATCACGACAAAGATCAGTTCAAGATCCTATTGATCCGGCAGGAATACTATTCAACCATACTTTTGCCCTATCCCTCAATGAATAGGGGAATAATCTTAGTCGTAAAACATCGGGGATGACTCCTTGTATTTTGAATAAATTGCAAATCTCGAGGAAAGATTTAAGATGTTGTCGTGCATCTTCAGTTGCTGAGCCGCCAAATTGACCAATTGTGTTGATCATATTAAACATCATTGGTTTCAACTCAAAGTGGTCGGCTTCAATTTCAGGTGTGACAACTCTTGGATTAAGTCCTTCAAGATCTTTTTCAAGATAGTCTCGAATAGTTTTGTTTCGTGCAAGAATCACTCCTCCTCCTGCTGGAACATCTTGATTCATATTGCCATCTTGATTAACCATTGCTACTCTTAACCTTCGTCTAAGTCTTTGCAAGGTACGTTCAATTTCTGGATCAAAGGGATATTCTGGTGTAATCGGCCTCGCCATGGTCATATACCAATGCAAAACCAATGTTTGTTAACCCTTTGAATCTTAAACAAGAAAAATAAAAAGTGCAAGAAAATAAAAACAAAGTCGCTGTTGCCAATCCCCGGCAACGGTGCCAAAAACTTGTTACGCGTAATAAGTGCTCCGCAATTGTGCAAGTGTACACGTCGCAAGTTATAATATAAAAGATATCGTCTCCACAGGATTGGTGCCACTTCAATAATCTAATCTCTTGCACTGTAAAAAGTAAAAGAACACAAGTAGACGGTTGTAAGAGTTTTAACTAACAACTAAACTAGAAAGCAAATAAGTAAAAGAAGATGTAATTAAATGGGAGAGAATAGGCCAGGTTATCGTGAGTTGAGATGTGATAGCCGATTGGATCGTCTTGGTAAAAGAGTGCAAGGGCAACTCAGTTGTCGTGGCAACTTGCACAGCGGGGTTGCCTTGGCAACTAATCGATGGTTTCCTGGGCGACTAGCTGGGAAACTATTTGGGCGGCTGGGCAGCAACTTCAAGGTTCGATGGAGCGTTCTTCAATGGTTTCTTCTTATCCCTAAGTCAAAACTCTAGCTATTTGGGCATGCCTTGATAATACATCCCTGCGTGAATCAAGGGTGAACATCAACCAATCTTGCGCTCTTCTTAGCCGTTGAAATCCTTAACTTATCCCTATGCCAGATTAATCTTCACCATCAATAGATTGAATAAAGACCATACTCATTCGTTTCTTGAATCTAACTCTCCTGATATTAGATAAATAGATGAAGTTACGAGATCCTCTCCCAATTCACTCGCAAACAAGAATAAGAACCAAGAATGAGTAAACCTTGAATTGAAAGTGCAAACTCTTATTACCTAAACAAAATCCAATTGTAAACCTTGAATTGAAAGTGCAAACTCTTATTACCTAAACAAAATCCAATTGTTTCTTGCAACCACAAGACACAATAACCTTAGCCAAATAGATTTAGTTCATGGCTAGGTTCCAAAGAAACACAAGACAAAGAATTCCTAGCATAAACCTAATGGAACAAAGAAGAAAAAAGATGAAGAATGGTTGAAGCCTCTTTGTCGATATCCCCCCTTTGATCTTGTCAAAAATTCTCTCTTCTCCCCCTTTGGAGTTGACGGCATGGTCTTGAATTTATAGGGCTAGGTCAAAGTCTTTTTTGAGGAGGAAGTTAAGTTGGAATTAAATTATCTTTAAAGAAATAATTCTTTATTATATTTAAATTCCTTCTAGAACTTCTCTTATCTTCTTGGGATTTAATTTCTCTTTAACCTCTTCATGGAATCAAACTCCTTTGGGATTTAGCTTTGCTCCACATCATCTTGGGCTTATCTAGTCATCGATTTGACTACCATATCATCTTATTCCTTTTCGAAAATTGCACTGGCAACTAGCTCGGCATCTCCTTCATGCATTGCCCTGGCAAATGGTTCCAGCCTTGCTTTGGCAAGTGATTCTGCACACACACACAAAAACACACCAAAGCAGTACCTTTTTCCACAAAATTGAGCAAGATATGAAATCAAGCTTGTCCACCAAGGAAACGATGCAAACATGAATGAATGACAAATAATGCAACTAATATGAGCCTAAGTCTAGCAATAATAAGAATAAAAAGGGTAGTAAAAATAGTACTTTTGAACACTTAACAAGGTCCAAAGTGGAAGTAATGAGGTACAGAATATTTCACTTCTAACTCCTACCCCAGTTGAGCCACCAACGTTGTAGGGAGATCCAGTATAAAAATATGGAGCCTTAATACGAGCCTTAGAGGCTATGGTTAATAAAAATTTAACCCTTAAAGCCTTAGATCCAGTATAAAAATTTAACCATTAGATTTTAATGGTTGAGATTAATCTTATCATAAATCAAGGGCCAAGATTAAATCTCCCATTTCCTCTTTCCAAAATTACCCTTATAACTTTTAAATATTTTTAAAAACGCCATTGGGGCAAAATGACCAATTTACCCTCCAACTAGTTTTTATTTACTAGTTTGCCATTCTTGTAAAAATTCAACTAAACCTAGTTGGAATCCAACTAACTATAATAAAATATTCATACAATAGTATTTTATGACTTTTCCATGGCTTTTGGATCAGCCTCTGAAATTCCAGTTTGATCCGATTTCCCGATATTCATAAAATACTTTCTACTACGATTTTACCTTTTCTAAGCTATTGGATTTATTCCGAAAATTCTATATTTCCATATTCGGGAAATAAACTCTATTATCCCATAAAACTTCCTTTTCCAAGGACTTAGACTGAATTTTCCTAACTTAGTATATTATTCCGATAATTATCAAAAATCTCCATAGAATAAAATTTTGCTTAGAATTCCTTTATCGATAATCCATACAATTTTCTCTACTCCTACTGAGTCCAAAATATCGATCAGAAACACTTTTATGGGAGCTTCCCGGAGGTCATCTATCCTAATATTTCCCTAGCTTGAGCACGCTTAACAATTTTATTCGATCCAAATTCTGTACCTTTTACTGTATCTTAATTTTTAAAACTGATATCAAGGTACTTATTCGATCCGATTCACTCTTATACTGAATAAAATTACTTATTGGGGAAATTTACACTTTAGTCCCCAAACTTTTCCAAAGTTTATACTTTAACCCCAAAACTTTCAAAATTTACATTTTGGTCACTAGCCAAAAAAAATTTGGATATTACACCTTATGAGAATATTTTATCGAGGGGCTTCACCCGAGGCCTAAAGATTTGTTGTTAAGTATGAGTTTATCGATTTACCAGAATGTTGTAAATAAAGCAAAGGCTTTGGAGAGAGCCTGTATTTACTTTAATTGATCTGGGTTCGACTAAATCATATATATATTGGTAAAAAGATAGTAGAACATAGAAAGATTCTTAAGGAAAATTATTTCTAGTAATGTCCCAATTTTGACTAGTGAACAAAATGTAAATTTTGAAAGTTTAGGGGTTAAAGTGTAAACTTTAGAAAAGTTTAAAAACCAAAGAGTAATTTTCAAAAGTTATGTATTTTGACCCCGTAACTGAATAGTTTACCCCCAAGAGTGGCATTTCTGTGTTACCCGAATTTTTCGTACGAAGCTTATATTAATGATTATAAAACAATAAAGTTCAGAAATTTGGAAATTGTTGTTGAATCAAATGAAAAATTGTTAAGCGTGTTCAGATTAGAGTAGCACAAGGATGGGTGACCTACTAGGAAGGTTCCATGTTAGTATTTTTGACTGATAAAAAGGATTCAGCATGAGTCAATAACATTTGTAATGATTATTGTTATAAAATTTCCAAGAGGGATTGTATCCGATAAAAATTCTTGGTAATTATCGGTATATCGGATTGAATTGGAATTTTAAAGACAGTTCCAAAAGTTATGGAAAATTTATAAAATACTATTTTATGAATATTTTATTGTAGTTGGTTGGATTCCAACTAGACTTAGTTGGATTTTTACAAGAATAGCAAACTAGTAAATAAAGAATAGTTGGAGGGTAAGTTAGTCATTTGGCAGGGATGGCAATTTTGAAATATTTGAAGTTACAAAGGCTATTTCTGGAAGAAGAAAATTAAAGATTAAATCTTGGCCCTTGATTGATGATAAAATCAATCTCAACCGTTGGATAAAAGGGCAATTTTGTAATTTCCCTATTTGAATGAATTTAAAAATATATTTACATAATACAAGTGGCATATTTGTGGCAATTTTAAATTAAAGGCCAAAAGATGAAGCCTTCTTCATCTTTTCCATTTTCAAAAATTAAGGGAAAAAGGGGAGAAAATTTTCTAAGCTCTATTCAAGCCCCGAAACTCGATTTTTAGGTAATTTGTCTAACTGCAAAGTTCTTCTACTCTTCAAGCTCTATCTTTTGATGTAATTAATTCATGGAATACATGCTTGATTGATGAAAATTTTACATGAGAAGGAGATTAGGGTTTATGAACAAAATTGGGGCTTTTGAAATTTTATGATTCCATAGTTGAATTTAAGTTGGAATCAAGCTTATACGATGTTAAAATCTTGTTAATGAGTTAGGATTTGAACCCTACATATTTTGGTTTGTATGGAGAAGATTAGGGTTGATGGATTTAAGTCTAACTTAGGGTTTATGTTTTTGGATTAATAATCTAGTCAGCTTGATTTGTTGTTTAGAAGCAAAACCCTAAGTTAAATATGTAGGGACCAATTCGACAAGCTTCAAAGTTAAGGGACCGAATCTGAATTTTATGAAAATTGGAGTATAATTATGTAATTAATGATGTTGGAGATGCGAAATTGATGTTAGAATGCTAAACCGAGGTCGAATAGAATTAGTGACCATTTTAACAATTTGTCAAAATCAAGTGCCCAAATAGGAAATGAATTATTGAATAGGGATTAAATCTGATATTTAGTTAAAATAATAGAATTAAGGTAGTAATGTTGATTTGACGACTAAATTGTGAAGTTAAGAAGTTTAAATCCTTACCTTTGCATTTTAGTGACTATTTTGGCAAAGAAAGAAAATTTGAGGGAATTATTTTGAATTATTATTTGATGAAGAAGATGTTGAATTGATGATTCGAAGCAAGTGATGGGACTAAATTGACATGTAGAAAAATAAGAAGAAGTTAGTATAAAGTAGAAGTTAATTGTGGAAAGCTATGTAGAAGCTTGAATTTTGGCAGTAACTTCGAAAATTCATCATAAATTCTACAAAAATGTTTAGATGATGAATGTTATATCGATGTAAAGATTTGTTCGTCTAGTTTCGCCTCTAACAAACGGGAACTGATTTTGAGTTCTGAGTTAAAAGAAATAAATTTTTATTCGAATGAAGGTCGGAAAATGGAATTTGAAACATTTTGTATTTAAATGGAAATTAAGATCCAGTATGTATTTCGCCCGGTATAAGTAAATCTTTGAAGGTAGCGCAAGCTGTCAGAAAGTGGAATTTGAAACATTTTGTATTTAAATGTAAGCTCGGAAGAATTATTGGAAGTTCAAAATGGGTATTAAGGACTAGAAATGAATTTTTGGACAGTATAAGGAGGGAAGGCAAATTATGGAAATTTTTATGTTAAATGATTAAATAGCTTGATTGAAATATTGTTAGAAGTGAATATAACGAATGTTTGTTTATATTTATGTGGTTAAAGAAGTCAAATCCGAATCAAAATAAGATTCGAGGTACTATGAAGGAAAGGATCGAGTAGAATTTAGAGAGGCATGCTAATAAATAGCCCAGGTGAGTGCATTTCTATATGTGTATTATATTAAAAAGGGAAAGACTTGTGAAAAGTCAACCCAAATTTAGAAATAACACTGTATTACTTTTTAAAATAAATGATCTGATGCATGACTCGGTATGGCAAGCTTGATGGAGTACAAAGTACGAACTGTTGTTTGCATAAATGATAATGAATTATGTTTATTAATGAAATATTTGTTGCTCAAATATATGCAAATGGCATGAAATATTAAATGGCATATGTGATACGTTGATATGGCATAAATATTTATCTAAGATAAATCATATTTTAGAATTTGGGTATGAACAACCTAATATCGACTTATATCATTTATATTGATGCATAATACAGTAATAACAAGTACATATGAAAAAATTTATGATTAAATATGGGATGTGAATTGCCCGTTTACATGAAAGATGATGATTGATTAATAATGAAATGAAATGCCCAAAGTCCATGGTATAGTTGGCATGCCATAGAGTCCTAGCAACTGCGTCATAGCACTACGGTGCGAGATAAACTCTTCGGGGTCGAGATAGACTCTTTGGGGTTGAGATAGACTCTACGGAGTCGAGTTAGACTCTACGGAGTCGGTTCAAACACTACGATGTTACATAGCACAAAATGTGCGAGTATGGGGAGCAAAGGGCATCCTCGAGTACGTACTCATCTTAGTCGCTTCGGCGATGCAGACGCTAAGGCCTTGTAGACACTACGGTGTCGTGATGACTCGCGTACCTTGGTCTCATATAATATACTTTGGGCTATGATAAAGGAAAAGATATGCAAATGACTGTCATGATGAAAGTATGACTATGATAAAGGAAATGATATGCAAATGATTGCATGATGAAAGTATGACTATGATAAAGGAAATGATATGAAAATGATTGCATGATGAAAGTATGACCATGTTACATAATATAATATGCAAATGATTATGTGATGAAAGCATGACTACTAAAAGATCACAAATCATTGATATCATGATTCTATGACAGAATTGATAGATGCTAAGAATCATTTGAGAACATGTTTATGTTAAAGAAATTATTATGCATGTGAATACCAGATGAACATAGAACAATGATGACATGATTCTTAAGATAGTCATGATATGTGATACTATTATGTTGTGAAATGCTTGCCATGTTACGGAAATTGTAATGCACTTCTAAACTTAGCGCGTGTTTTATTTCACACGTAGATTAAATTAACAAGGAGGAGCTGTTCTTTTGGAAAAACAGTAAGATACAGTAAGTACATCTTTATCATAATTTGATATCTAGTGGGCATGTAAACATTTTTGAAGTTGAACTATTTAAAATATAAGTTTATAACTTAAATATATGCTTTTATGATGAATAAGTTTAGAAGTATAGTTTGCTAATAGTAGCATTGAACTTTGGTACAATTAAATATAGTTTAACCCTAATCGTGTAGAAATTTTATAATCAAAAAAAAGTCTAGGCAGTACACATAGTTTTTACCCTGAGTTATAAATTTTTATTTTAATAACTCAATTATAAGTTTTGTAAATCAATTCAGGGTCAAAACTAGCTGCTTCTAGACGACATAGTTTTAATTTAAAACTGAGAAATGATTAAACTACAAGCTAAATTTTGAAAATCAGTGTAAACCAGTTAGTAACATCTTAAATGTGTATTCGAATATCGAATATACATTGAGGGTGTTACATTTATTGGTATTAGAGCAAAGGTTTAGCCGATTCTGGAAGCTAAACCAAGTGTGATATGATTTGTTATTAAGTACATGCCCCTAGGATGTCATGTTACTGATGTACTATCTGTGTAACTTGATTATGCTCCTCATTAACATGTATAGGTTATAGTAGTAATAGATAATGTTGAATACTACTGAATCACATCAGACAATTGATCATGGGGACCAAGAGGAGGTCCAAAGTGTAAGTAATAATGTATATAATATTTCACCTCTAACTCCTACCCCAGCTAAGCCACCTATGCAGTAGGGAGCTCCAGTATAAGAATATGGAGCCTTAGAGACTATGGTTAAAAAAATTTAACCCTTAACGTCTATACCAGCTCCGCTACCTGCACCAGTAAGGATGACAATTGTTAAGGAGCTTAAGAAGTTAAGAACTCCAGAATTTAATGGAGAAATTGGTATGATAGCCACCAACTTATGGCATAAAGATGTCAAAGTCATGTTAGAGAAGTTAAACTGCATAGATGCTAAGGAGTTTGAAGAAACTTTGTTGAGGGAAACATGCTCGTATTTGGTGGTCTAATGCTACAGAGTTAGTACTTGTTGAGGAAGTGATGTGGAAATTCTTTTAAGAAGTGTTTAAAGTCAAGTATACTGGCGACTAGTTAACAGAAAGAGATGTTACAGTAGTTTCTAAGTTTGAAACAAGGTACTCATATTGTTTACGATAACAAGCTGGATTTTAATAGATTAAGTCAATATACAGCTGATTTGTTATCGACTGAAAAGTCCCTATGAGAATGTTTAATATAGGGGTTTCACCCGAGGCCTAAACAGTTGTTGTTAGGTATGAATTTATCGGTTTACTAGAATGCTATAAATAAAGCAAAGGCTATGGAGAGAGAATCTGTATTTACTTTAATTGATCCGGGTTCGATTAACTCGTATATATATATAATGGAACTAGGATAGTAGTACAAAGAAAGATTCTTAAGGAAGAGGATATACCAAAGACAACATTCAAGACTCGTTATGGATATTACGAGTTTATGGTAATGCCATTTGGACTTATGAACGCCCCATTGCATTCATGGATCTGATGAATAGGGTATTCCAACCTTGCTTAGGCCAATATGTAATAGTCTTCATAGACGATGTTCTGGTATACTCAAAGACAGAAGCTGAACATGATTACCATCTTTGAATGGCATTATAACTACTGAGGGATAAACAACTTTATCCAAAGTTTTCTTAATTGTGAATTTTGGTTATCAAAAATAACTTTCCTTGGATATATAGTATCGACAGAGGGAATAAAAGTTAATTATAGGAAAGTACAAGCCATTCTCGAATAGGTGGTACCGAAAAATGTCTCTGAACTTTAGAGTCTCTTGGGAATTAACTGGATAAAATAGATGATTACTTTAGGAAGACTAAAGTAGCAGCTGATGCTTTTAATCAGAAGATATTTTCTGTTTTGTACACAATGAATGTAAAATTGTCATTGAGATGAGATGGTTCATTACCAGTAGAATTTTTAGCTAAAACTAACTTTGTTGGATCGAATCAAAGATTTGCAATTTTTGGATGAAGAATATATTGAAAGGAGAAAGTAAGTAGAATCAAGAGAAACAAATGACTATGAAATTAAGTCAAATAATTGCTTATATTATCGAAGGAAAGTTTACATTCTTGATGATGGTGTTTTGAATAAAGAGATTTTGACTGAAGTTTGTTATAGTCCATTAACTATGTACTTTGGAAGTAGCAAAATGTATTAAAAATTAAAAATTTGATATTGGTGGCTAGGAATGAAAAAGGGAAGTTTCAAAATTTATGACAAAATGCTTGACATGCCAACAAGTAAAAGCTGAATATCAAGTACCTCCTGGATTGATTCAGCCTATTTCTATTCCCTAGTGGAAGTGAGAATGAGTGACAATGGAATTTGTGATAGGATTACCAGTAGCAATAATTATTAGACAAGCATCAAGATGGTATTATTTGAAGCATTGTATGGAAGAAAGTGTCGAACTTCTCTTAATTGATTCGAGTTACAGTACCCAAATATTCAAAATAACCCAAAGGCTAGAGGGGTTGATTTGATATGAGAAATGGGGGGATTAAGTGAAATTTTTTAGCATAATCTCAAGGTTGCCGCGGATCGATAAAAGGCTTATACAGACAAGAAGAGAAGCGACGCTGAATGCGAAGATGGGGACAAAATGTTCCTAAAGGTTTAACCTTGGAAGAAAGTGTTATGATTTGGTAGAAAAGGAAAACTTAGTCCTGAATTCATTGGATCTTATGAGATCTTAAAAAGAGTTGAACCAGTGGCTTATCAATCAGCCTTACCGCCAGAATTAAGCAAAATTCATGATGTATTTAATGTATCTATGTTTCGAAGGTATCGATTGAATCCTTCGTATGTTATCACCCCCAAAGAAATTGAATTATAATCAAATTTGACTTATGAAGAGGGACCAGTGAAATTCTTAGCATATGGAGTAAAAGAACTAAGAAGCATGAAAATTTTATTGATTAAGGTCCTTTAAAGAAATCATAAAGTGGAAAAGCCACTTGGGAAACAGAAAAGAAAATGAGGGAAATATACCCATAATTGTTTTGAATGGATATACGTCAAAAATTTGAGGACGAATTATCTTAAAGGGGGAGGAATTGTAACGTCCCAATTTTTTATTAGTGACCAAAATGTAAATTTTGAAAGTTTAAGGGTTAAAGTGTAAACTTTAAAAAAGTTTAAGGACCAAAGTGTAATTTCAAAAGTTATGTATTTTGACACCATAAATGAATAGTTTACCCCCCAAGAGTGGCATTTCCGTGTTACCCAAATTTTTCGTACGAAGCTTATATTAATGGCTATAAAACGATAAAGTTCAGAAATTTGGAAATCGTAGTTGAATCGAATGAAAAATTGTTAAGCGTGCTCAGACCAGAGTAGCACAAGGATGGATGACCTACTGGGAAGGTTCCATGTTAGTATTTTTGACTTATAAAAAGGATTCAGCATGAGTCAATAATATTTGTAATGATTTTTGTTATAAAATTTCCAAGAGGGATTGTATACGATAAAAATTCCTGGTAATTATCGGTATATCGGAATGAATTGGAATTTTAAAGACAGTTCCAAAAGTTATGGAAAATTTATAAAATACTATTTTATGAGTATTTTATTGTATTTGGTTGGATTCCAACTAGACTTAGTTGGATTTTTACAAGAATGGCAAACTAGTAAATAAAGAATAGTTGGAGGGTAAGTTAGTCATTTGGCAGGGATGGCAAACTAGTAAATAAAGATTAAATATTGGCCCTTGATTGATGATAAAATCAATCTCAACTGTTGGATAAAATGGCAATTTTGTAATTTCCCTATTTGAATGAATTTAAAAATATATATTTTACAAGATGAAGCCTTCTTCATCTTTTCCATTTTCAAAAATTAAGGGGAAAAGGGGAGAAAATTTTCTAAGCTTGATTCAAACCCCGAAACTCAATTTTTAGGTAATTTTTCAAACTGCAAAGTTGTTCTACTCTTCAAGCTCTATCTTTTGATGTAATTAATTCATGGAATACATGCTTGATTGATGAAAATTTTACATGAGAAGGATATTAGGGTTTATGAACAAAATTGGGGCTTTTGAAATTTTATGATTCCATGGTTGAATTTAAGTTGGAATCAAGCTTATATGATGTTAAAATCATGTTATTGAGTTAGGATTTGAACCCTACATATTTTGGTTTGTATGGAGAAGATTAGGGTTTATGGATTTAAGTCTAAATTAGGGTTTATGATGTTGGATTAATAATCTAGTAAGCTCGATTTGTTGTTTGGAAGCAAAACCCTAAATTAAATATTTTTTCTCTTTCTTTTTTTCCTCTCCTTTCATCTATATGTCGGTTTGCTAATTAAGTCTTCAACATAGGATGATTTTTGGATTATTATACAAATCAAAATAAAAAAGAATAGAATGTCTCGGATATCAAATGTAAGAGCATCTTAGATTCAATCCCCCAATGGTCAATAGCTTGCCTTTGAA
This sequence comes from Hibiscus mutabilis, assembly GCA_019671005.1. NCBI lineage: Eukaryota > Viridiplantae > Streptophyta > Magnoliopsida > Malvales > Malvaceae > Hibiscus > Hibiscus mutabilis. The sequence goes on along the minus strand of CM033741.1, from coordinate 24,455,886 downwards.
TGTCCTGACGATATTTGAACTTGTGAAATTCCTCCCAGATTGCTTGGTTTATCCTCATGATTATTGTATTTGCTTGATTTGTTCGAAAACTACTCATTCTACTTCTTACTGTTTTTCTCCAAAATGTGTTCAAGGTTTTCGAATTTATTTAACCCATGGAGTGCAGAAAATATCATTATGAGAATTCTAAGAACAAGTGTGTGCTTCTGATTGCAATTAATATAGTGTCAGCGTCTTCAAAGATTCATCTTTGACGCTAGGGTATTGAACAAGTGGAGCATATCTCCTTATTAGATTTGTTCTCACCCACAGCTCCATCAGGATGCTCTGAGACTTACTTGATTGTTCATTCATTTCTTAATTTTTAAATTTTTCTCTTTCTTCTCGGGAATTCAACTCATCATAGTTCTTTGTCTCGAGAATAATGATGGAACACATAATAATACCACATTCAAGCAACTCCATTGGGATTTTTTAGGAGATTTTCTTATCATCGAACATTATTGAAGGAGTACTAGTCTTGCGTCTCGTGCTTTATCGACTAGAGCATACTAAGCAGGAAATCATACTTTATCGTGATCACAACATTCGATTGATCTTTTTATTAGATTCAATGCCACATCATGCACGTGATATCTGGGGATCTACGAGGGTAAGAAAGAATGTACATATATTTTTAATTAAAAGATGCATCCCTCTATTAAAGTGAAAAGGCAAACATAACATAAGCCCTAAAAAAAGATATTTGCTACTTTCGAGCAAATAATAGCAAAGTTAATTACACAAATAAAAAGGAAAGCAAGAAAATGCAAGAAAAATGAATAAGGAAAAACTTAAAAAACATGGATAGGATGCACTAGAAATCCTTGACCATCGTAACACTGGTCATTCATCCCGACCCCTCAAACTTTCTCAAAGAATTCAATCTCTTTGCAATCCATCATCCCCTGAACCAACTGCTTGAATTCTGGACAACACTGGATTTCATGCCCTTCCTTCCGATGGTACTCACAAAATTCCCCACGCTTGTCTTATGTATTCTTCATACCATGCTCGATCAAACCCGCAATGGAAAGTTGCTTGAAAACCAACTTAAAGGGGACCTGATTTCTGACACATCCACCTTTACCCTCTTTGCATCTATCCCTTCAAGGGCGTTCACGCCCTGACCTCCGTGGTTTGGAAAGGGATTAGCCACCACGTTAGGTCCTTCACACTTCAGGACTCTGGCTTTCAACATGCTTTGCACCACTTTCTTGAATGCTAGGCAATTCTCTATCGTGTGTCCCACTACTCTGGCGTGGTACTCACAGTGTGCATTGGCATCATACCACGAGGGATAAGGTGGTTGAAAAAAATAACAAAACAAGGTCGAACCAAATTGACCTTGTATAGTTGCGAGTACAACTCCGTGTATGAAATCAGTAGAGTGGTGAAATATTTTTTCTTTATCTCCTCTCTGGGACCCCTAGCCTCCTTTCTATTCGAGCCTTGCACATTCTGGGATATGACTAGGGGTGAGGAGATCATCATCTTCTTAGGGGCCTCATAGGTGCCCATGTTGTTAACCTCATAATCCATTTTCTTAAATTGCTTCCAAGTTGGTTCTCTATCCGTTGGTGAAGACATGATTTTTAAGAGAGAATCTTCGATCTTATCCAACACCAATTTGATGGGACATTCGGAAGCGGTGTGGACTACCTCATATTGGTTGATGATGGCTTGGTATTTATCAAACAAAGTCTTTTTTGCTATAAAGTCGTAATCCCAACTCTCACTTATTTTTCTGATCTATTTTTGTATGAACGAGTCTTTCGCCAAACCCTTTCCTTTGGTCATGATAGCCATCATACCCATCAATTCATTGATTTGCCACTAGCTTCCTTTTGGAACTTCTTCATATATGTCATCATCTCCTTTTGATTCTCAACCAAAAATTCTTGGAGCTCCTAAAGCTTAATCACCCTAGCCACTAGGTCATTCATATTTTTGAAGTTGTACCGGCTAGAAGTCATTCCCTTTTTCTTTCTATTTTCTGAGATGAACGTTTCTCTCAAATTGGCTTCCATTTTAGAAAAAAATTTCCATTTGCTTTCTCTGGTGTCGGGTCAAGAGTGATTGTAGAATCTTTAATTACAGTCACGAAATCCCCCACAATTAATCTTATTGTTTAATTACTCAATGCTTGATATATGCTTTATGCAATACATGAGGCAAATAAAAAATAAAATGCAAGGATGTATGCAAATAAAGGCATTGATTCCATTGGTGATCACCCTAGAGCAACTCTCATTAGGTTAAAAAAGGTTCTTGATACAAAGGGGGCAGAAAAAATCTTCCACAAATAAGTCTCGACCTTTGTAATCACTCATTTTTGTCTGAGTTGTATAATACTATTATATTATATTAGTATTATTTATTAATATTACATGTCTCCAAATATGTACACATGTATATATGTAAAATGTATATATGTATGTATATGTATATATTATAAATGCAAATTATATTTAGGTCCAATGTGTAAATGTCGGATGTCTTTATTATAATGTATATATGTATGTTTATTATATGTGCATAGGTATATAGTATATTGTTATCATCATTATTATTGTGTATGTCATTAATATATATATAAGTATATATGTACGAATATTGTATGTATATTAGTATTATGTTATTGTTATTATTATTAGGGTATTAATATTATTGCATGTATTATTATTATTAGCACATAGTATATGTATTAAAATTAAAACATATCTGAAAATTGAAAACCCATGTTACTAAATTATCTAGTCCATTTACATATCCAAAACCCATGTTTGGTGCCAAGTGTTCTCAAATGAATCTTTCTTCAGGATTCTCTGCAGCGACAACAGTAGCTGGTGGTATCCCATCATTTATTGATGGTTGTTCCTCATTGTTTAGGACACCATCTACTCCACCATTTTTGTTGAGAGCCATTTCTCGAAGTTTTCTTTTTTAACTTGCGTAGGGTTCTTTTAATCTCTAGGTCGTATGGCCAATCTTCCGCTGTAGTGCAATTCCTGGTCATACACCAAACAAACAATGTAAATTAAAATAAACAAAAAAGTAAAAATCAAAATAATAAATTCTGTTGCAATCCCAGCAGTGATGCCAAAAACTTGTCGACTCGATAACGCTAGGCAAATAATAGATGAAATGCTGTAAATATGCAAGGAAATAATGCCAAGTGTAAGTCTGTTGCGTGCAAGTATACACGGTCAGCAAGTAATACATTAGTAAGCTGAGTATCGTATTCATAGGGATTATCCAAGAATTAAATGCCACAATATTTTACTTGTTAAAGGGAACAAATGTGTTTGAATTGGGTTTTGGATTTTGATTTTGGAAAATAACTAAGGAAAATACAGTGAAAGTGCATACAGGTTGGCAAACAAATGTATTCAAATGCATGACAGACGTTGGTAAGGGATGCTTGGATTTTAAGCCAGTTAAGACAGTAGTTAATAATTTCCATCCTTTGTTTTATTACTGAGCAGATTTTAAGGTTAGTATTGCCTCTGTCGATAGCAATATTGTAAGTTAATCATGATTAATCCCTATATGTCTATAGTGAAGTTTTTTCATAAATTAACTTTATGAAATTTTAATCTTTACTCCTAAGTGGTAGATTCAATTTCGAAGTAAGCCCATCTACTTGAACATCTTCTATCGAAGTTTCTCTCCTTAGTACCATGGTAATACATCATTACAAATCCCCCAAAATATGGCAAACACATTGCCTTGTTAACCGAAAGTAACACCGAGTATCATACTCAAAGATAGTATAGGTCTTGGATGGCCTTTTGCCTTGCCAATGCTGCCCCAAACTCTAGTGCTCTGCATCATTTAGAAAAGAGAGCGTGAGCACAAATGTTTAGTGAGGATGCTCATAAAAACAATGATGCATTTAAAACCATTTGATAACCAAAACCACTTGTTTTCAAAACATGCTTAACTACCAAAGCATTTTCATTCTTTCCAACCGAAACTTGCATAACGATCCTTATGCAACATCATATATAAATCTCATGCTTAACGATCGTAGCATTTTCATCGATTCCAAATCCAAACATGCATATCGACCATATACAAAATCATTTGCAATTCACATGCTTAAATCCCAAAGCATTATAAAGTAGGTTCAACACATGACTTTCATATATTGGCAATTATAGTGACCCCGGATAAACGACCTCTATCATTGGATAGCTGACCACTATCCTTAATTAGTCGACCGTTAATCATTGGTTAACCGACTGTTAACCTTACATATCGGATACACGGATCTCCCATGATGATCGACCGCCATCAAACCCATACCATGCCGATCGCATGATATGAAAACCTTGCTGACCACAAGATTAACATCAACAAGGTGAACCGACTGCTCAACCTAATTGATAACATTATAGTCTGAGTAGCCGACCGCTATGCCTCAAAGACTTCTAACCACGATCAATTTTAAACATATTATAGTGCATTTTATCCTATGGCATGCCAACTATATCTGAATGTTTCCACATCATGTCACATAGCCAATATATCATTTATAAAACCATTTACTCATTGTTTTACAATGCATAATACAAAATCACCACATATGCAAACCACATTGCCAAAGCAGTACCATATTCCCAAACCAATGCTCACTAGCATTTCATATACTTTTAAACCATTTCATATGTACTCTAAATCATGCATTTATAGTAGGTAAAACAAACCATGTTTATGACCAAAGCATGAATTACACATGCTCATATCCGAACCGATATTAAAGATCAAAAGAGGGAAACTTACTTCTAAGCTTAGTTAAGTGTTTCAAGCTTAACCTAAACTTCCAAAACCACTTTAAACCCTTGAAAGACTTTTAAAACCGTTTCCACTCACCGATTACACCTTGCCTTGCTCGCCAATGCAAATCGAGCTCCTGGTAAGCCACGATCCACTTTAAGCTACTTTGACTTGATTATCCCCTATTTTAGCCATGCAAAACCAGAGGAAATATGCATATAACGATTCGATGCGTCAAACCTCAACAATTAACATCTAAAAATACCTTTACAACATCCTTTTACTTCCAACAATAATTAAACTCCATTAACATCACAAAAAACCTTAACTATCAACCTTAAACATTAGAGATTCAACTAGTTTCGGGATTACAATATTAAATCCAAGCTATTAACATTAATAAACATCAAAATCATGATTTAATCTGATCAAGAACCCAGCAAAATAGATCAATTCGAAAATCTATCAATTTCATCAATCAAAACACAATTAAACCAATTTTCCTTAGTTAAACTATCAAAACACATTAGAAAACAATTGCAAAGGATTAAAAACTTAGGAATTTCAGTAAAGAACCTTTTATTAGAGGAGAAGGATGAACATTACCTCTAATGGATGCTTTCTCCCTTAATTGGATGATTTTACATGAGAAAACAAAATTAAAATAATAAGGTTTTGATAAACAATCAACAAGAAATCATTTGAAATCAAAGGATTAAAGAAAACATAATTTTACCTTTGGATTTAGAAGAAGAGAATGGTGTTTGGCTGGAGAGATTTTGAGAGAAAAGACTTTGAAAGAAAGTTAGTTACGTGATTTTTGTTTAAATAATTAATTATCAAATTAATTCTCTCCAATCTATTTATATTTTCCAAAACCACTTTAAAATTAGCCAATTAAGGGATAAAGTATGAGATTAGACTTTGGTCAAATATCTCCTTAAAGATTCAAAGTTTTGACCCTTTTACAAAACAATCACTAAAAATAGTTTTACAAACGTTACATTTTGGTCACTAGTCCAAAATGCCCGATTTTCAAAACTCATTTTCCAAAATTGATTCCACCAAAATTATTAACGTATTAAATAATGATTTTAGAACATTTTCCCATATTTTTATCACCTTCAAAAATATTTAATCTAATTTAATCCCGAAACTGACTTGAATCTCTAATACCGGTCCACCGAACCCTTAAAACAAACCCCAAAATAGCTAGACCCAAAACTGAGGCATTACATCTGTCGTGAGGAGAATTCTCTAGCTTTAACCCTAGTGGTTCTCAGAAAGCTTCAGACTAGGACTATTGTCTGTAATCGTGTTATCCTATGAATTGTTGTCCAAGTATCCTTTATATAGGCAGGGAAACTAGGGTTTTAGAACCCTAAAGTGCACGCATATTCATTAAAGAAGGCCATTTATTTCTCGCTATATTTAATGTTCTATATTTGGGAGAAAGTCCACGTGGGTAAAAGTAGATTTATCTCAAACTCTTTATGCCTCGTCAGTTCCAGCCATGAGATCTACTACTTGTCTGCTCCAACATTCCCTTAGCATCCTGCACATGCACCACAAAGCACTACCTTTCCCATTAAAAAAAAGGGGAAACATTTTCCCCAGAGATGTCTAAACAGAAAACCGTCCATATAGTGGATGGTATCTATCTACGAGGGATGAAAATAAAAGGGGGAAAGGGTGGGACGCAACCGAGGTTGCTTTTTATTCGTGTTGTCTTCTTGGTTTTCCATCAATTCTTTCTTCCGTAGGTTGTCCCTTCTTGTACCTATTCTCTCTCTCTTCCATTTTCCATGGGCTGTCATCTCTGGGTAGGTTGTTTCTATATATTGACCCGAGGAAAGGTGTAATACCTGTATTTTGTCTGGGTTTGTTTTTTTCATATATATATATTATAATTCACTCTAAATAAGACTTAAATAAATGAATATAAAACCTAAATAAATGTTCAGTCCAAAATCCAAATAAATGCCCATTTATAATCAAAAAGCCCAATAAAGCCCCAAATTCAAATTACAATCAGATCTAACTTTTTACATCTCATTTCCCGCCCATTTATTACCTTCACAACCCAAATACAACCCATTTTTCGGATAATCCCAGCACAAGAAAACAAAATTTAAATGTGAAAGCTCTTTTCCCGCCCAAATATGCCAAGTTACAATCTCCTGTTGGTCCAAAGACGAGCACAAGGGTTGTGCTTCTTCAACTTTTATCTAGATCCAGCTGGTGATGACATCATCAAGATGACGTCAGCGAGTTAGACCTATATAAATAGAGGAGAGAGAATTTGTCAGGGCATTAATGACTATAATTAATAGATACTAATTACCTTATTAAAAAAGGAAAGTGGGAGAGAGAAAAATTACCTCAGGAAACTGAACCGCTGTCGGGAACTGAAACGTCACCAGAGTTTCAAACTGCTGCCGGAGAAGAAGAAAAGCCACCGAAAAATTGAACAGACACAACAAGGGCTTTCGGATCTTAATTTCCAAGTCTACAAAAATCAAGAAAACATATTAAATCTATTTTTATTTAAAAAAAACTAAAATAAAAGAAGATTTGAAAGCTTTCGAGTCCTTTTTCCTTCTCTGATTTTGATGTATGGTGGTCGAAATGAGTTGAAGGTGGCCGAAGATGTTTTTAGGTACGGTGGAGTATGGAAAATGGTAGAGTTGAAGAGGGATATGGTTTTGGGTAGTTTATGTTAGGTTTTGGGGAGGAAAGGGCAAGATTCTATGGAATCATGTTAGATTTTTGGGATTTGAAGGGTTTTTTAGGGTTAGATTGCGCTTAAAATTTGCCACATGGTGGTCGGAGGAGTAAAACGATGACAGAAGAGAATGTAGTGGTGTCGAGAAAATCATAGTGGAGGTTTGAGCGGTGGCTGGTGTGACAGGTGTGGCGGTTGCTGGCCGGCATTCATCGTGTTCATCATGTTCATGATAAACACATGATGAACGCCAAAGAAATGTGCGGTTTTGATTTACTTTGGATGAATTTTGGGTAAAGATGGAGTTATTGAAGAGAGGACAAAGAAAAAAGAGAGTTTGAGAGGCTAGAGAGAGTAAATCAGAAAAATGAAAGAAAGAGCTGAAATTCAGGTGAAAATGGATTTTTATAATTCAACCCCATGTCGACCAGAACCTGGTCCAGGATCTGTGCCCAATTTTCCAGTCTTTGTAATCTGGGCTTTCAAGTTTGAATAAAATTCAATGTAGTCCCCATTTTCTTTTATTTCAACTTTTTATATGTTCAATTTAATCCTTATTTTATGCTTTAATTAATTGTTTGTTTTGAATTAATATGGTATGTATTTATTCCGATTGTTTTGATTGAATGTTTACATTTGTAGCATATATATATTGTTTACAATTTAGTTAAATATAAAGTAATAAATATATGGTTTACACGTTAATTTACATAAATTTAATATATATATATATAATATTTATTACTCTATATAATCATACCATATATGGTATATACCTCCTTTAATTTTTTATAATATATATGATATATGTTTTAATTTACCTTATATATCTTTTACTATATATATTTGATCTCAAATATATAGCATATATCATACAAAATATATGTTTTGATACATACATACATATTTATTATATATGCGTTTTTTTCTTTCTTTTAATACATGCATTTATATGTAGGTTAATTATTTTTATTTAATGTACATAATATAGACTTTTAATTAGAGCCTTTGATCTTAGGATTCTTCAATTAGGACTTTAATTAAATAATTTGAATAGGACTTAGTTAATTGTAGCGAATTGAAAAAATATCGTTTAGGAGATTTGGGAATTTAAATTTGAATAATGTCCAAATGCAATTAGATGTTATTCAACATGAATTCCTGAATTAAATAAACAATGTTTATTAAAACCCTAGAAAATGTTAAATAACCTATATTAATAATATAGAACCTTATGTAGGATGAAACACTTTAAATGAATAGAATAAATATTTGTAGGAGAATACTATCTATAATTTTCGAATTCAATTAGGAATGATATCCTAAAGCAACTGGATATTATTCTATGTAGATTTTTGAATTAAATAATATTCATAGATTAAAAAACACAAATTAATTAGAGCCTCTTAAGTCAGTTACTTAAAATGAACCTTTCATAATTAATTGCATGCATAAAAAACTTTTTTGAATTAAAATATATTTTTGGAATATAAAAGGCGATGCCCTGATCTTATAGGGGTGTTTCTAATCTTATATTCGAAACAAAAAATTATTTTATTAAAAAAGAAATATTTTCATTTTATGTATAAACACAATTAATAATTAATGTTCAAATTAAATTCAAATTATTATTCTAAAATGTCAAAATACAACACCAAATATAAAGGTATCGATTTCGGGCGTTTGTGTGGGTGCTAACCCTTCCCCACACGTAATCGACTTCCGAACCCTAATTTTTTAAAATCTCTAGTTGTTTTTATGGTGCCTGGTTTACCAAAGTGACCGGTGGCGACTCTGACCTTTAGAAGAATCAAATTTAATAGAAACCCCTAATTTTCAAAATAAATCTTCCAAGCTATTATTACTTCTCAAACAAATAGTTTCGACAAAAGGATGGCGGACATTAATTACTAATTGAGCTTATAGGAGAAAAAGAAAATATACAATTTATTGGTTGATTTGGTGATATTAACTGTCATTCATGCATAAGCCTTCTACCCGAGCTTTGTACTCATGTATAAGCCTTCTACCCAAGCTTTGTACTTTAATGGGAATGAGACATTTTTCTATGTGAGGTTTTCCACCTCCGTGCGAGGATTTTGTCTTTCTTTCGAGATACTAACCTTATATATCATGTGGTATTCACCTCTGCTATAAGGGAATGCATACCCCCGAATCAATGTATTGCTATCGTAGTAGAAAATAACGACAATTCGGGTACCCAGAGTCTAGGCCAAACTAGATTTTTGTGAATCTAAGAGCCCACCCCTCTAGAGCGATGCAAAGAAGCATAAAGAACTAGACAGTATGACGTTAGGATGGCTGTGTTTTAAATACAATTCTCTGGTTATTTTTGCCTTTTATGGATTGCTTTATTCTTTTGGCAATTTAATTTATGCTTATACGAATATTTCATCGTACTAACTCATTTATGTTGTTTTTGTTTTGTTTTGCATTTTTGTATTTATGCATTGCATTACTTAAACATTATGTTTTGTTAAAAAATTGCATTTCTTTCAAATAACATTGCAGAAGCTGGAAACCAAAAGTTTGAGTAAAATGGAAATAGATTTGTTAGGTTTTAGCAATCTCAGAAGGTTATTGAGGACCGTTTGGGTAGCATTGAACAAAGAATTAATCAGGCACAGAACGAGATTATAACTTGGAATTAGGGAATCTGGTAAAAAGAAGGTTTTAGATGAAGTTCCAATATCGAAGAAGCAAGGAAGTATTACATCTCATATGAGGGTTCAACCTAAAATGACAGTTTCTACAAAAAAGCAAAGCAAAGCAAAAAAAGGGAAAATGAAAAAAAAGAAAAAGGGTTCAGATCAATATAGTCGGGGCATCTGCAAGAAATCCAGTAAATCTGAGTTTGCGTTATGAAGGAAATAATGAAGTATCTACCTTAATACACTAGTGGATTTTGAAAAGGTTGAAATAGAAGTAGTCAAGTAGACAGACATAGAAAGACTAAATAAAAGCCAAATTCTGGTGTTTCTGCCAAAATCATATTGATCAATGGTTCAGTGATAGTTAGAGGTCATGATGGTTCTAGCAAAGTTGAGGGATTGCATGTAATATCCCAATTTTCGCTTAGTGACTAAAATGAAAAACTTTTAAAGTTTAGGGGTTAAAGTGTAAACTTTAGAAAAGTTTAGGGACCAAAATGTAATTTCCAAAAGTTATGTAAGTTAACCCTGTAAATGAATAGTTCACCCCAAGAGTGACACTTTCGTGTTACTCGGATTTTTCACACGAGGCTTATATTAGTGGCTATAAAGCTTTAAAGTTCGTAGGAAGAAAATTTGGAAATCGTATTGAGTGAAATTCAAATATTTGGATCAAATGAATGCCATAAATAAAAATCTAAGATATTTTGGGAAATGGACGGTTGGATTGGAACCAATTTGGTTCAATTTTGATAGAATGACAATTTTCAAGACTTGTTGTAAATAAAGTCTAGTTAGAGGGTAAATTGGTCATTTTCTATGAATGGCATTTTTGAAATATTTTGAAACTTTGAGGGAAATTTTGAAAGGCCAAATACACATGGATTTAATCATAGCCATTGATTTTGGATAAGATTGAATCTTGGCCATTGGATGAAAAGCGTAAAGTAATAATTTCACTATGTAAAATGAATTAAAAATTCATTTTTCTTTAAAACATGTGGATTAATTAAAAAGACGAGAAAAATATCCTCATCTATTATTCAAGACTGTTTGAAATGCTCAAGGAAGAAAGGAGAAATTTTCCAAGTTCGATTCAAGCCCCGAAACTCGATTTTAAAGTAATCTTTCGAACTATAAAGTTGTTCTACTCATCAAGCTCTATCTTTTGGTATAAATAATTCATGGAAAACATGCTTGATTGATGAGAATTTTGTATGAGAAGAAATTAGGGTTTATGGACTCAATTGGGGGTTTTGAGATTTTATGATTCCATGTTGAAATTCAAGTTGAAATCAAGCTTTGGTGATGTTAAAATCATGTTATTGAGTTGGGATTTAAAGTCTACGTGTTTTGATTATTATGAAGATAATTAGGGTTTATGGATTCAATTTTAATTTGGGGGTTTTGGTTAGGAAGCTAAAATAAGGATGATATTGAATGGATTGTGATGTTGAAGCTTAATTTTGATGTTAGAATAAAGAATTTCCCCAATTGAATTTTTAGGTACCTTTTCGAAAAGATTGAGAAATTAGGGGAAAGAATTGAAAATTTTATTTTAGGCTTAGAATTGAGGATTTATGATTGAAATGGCTTGAATTTGTGATTAGGGACCAAAATAAAAAATTTTGAAAGTTGAAGGACCAATTCGGCAATTTAGGAAAAAATAGGGATTTGGTCTTGAATTTAAGGAAAATTGATAGAATTGAAGATTCAAGCATGTTGTGAAAGTTAAGGGATTGAAATGTCAAGAAAGGAAATAAGGGGGACCTATTTCAAAATAAAAAGTTAGTGAAGGACCAAATTGAATAAAGTTGAAAGTTGAAGGAAATTTTCTAAGGATGTTAGAAATAAATAAATGGTTTAATTGTACATGAATTTGTGTACAAAAGTGAAGTAGTGACTAAAATGTCACTTTTATAAAGTTGAAGGACTAAAAAAGAAATAGTCCAAAATAAGTAATTAATTATGGAAAATTGTTCAAAATGGGTTTGAACAATTGTTTAATGTTCAAAATGGTCACTAAAGATCTAGGGACCATTTCGGCAATGATGAAAAATATTGGGGAAATTTTCATAAAAAAATTCTATATTTGAATAGTTATGTTTAAGAATCAAGTTAGCAATGTTAGATTTAAGTTTAACGCAAGAGAAATGATGCATATGTTCGATTGGTCTTATATAGTTCTAAAAGAGATCGAAAGAGAACCAGTGATAAAAAGAAAGATAAGAACCTTGAGTTAGCTTAGTGAGGCATACCATTACATGGCCCAGGTGAGTGCATTTATATGTTTTAAATCGTAATTAGGAAGACTAGCGAATAGTCGACCTTAATTAAAAATAGTATTGCCTTTATATATATATATATATATATATATATATATATATATGATAAGCTACTGCATGTTGCAATAAAAGTAGATTAAATGGAATATGAAGTATGAATTACTATTCTGAGAAATGATGCTGATCTATGTTTGCCATGACTATTTAAGATGAAGCATGAAACATAAAATGTCTATTTATATGATTAATTATGATATTGAGTTGATGATGAAAGAAATGCCCAAGTATTGTGTATGAGAGTCCATGGTATAGTTGGCATGCTATAGAGTCTTTAGCAGCTGCACCCTTATGTTCATGTTATCAAATAGATATTGTGACAAAATGATTGTGTCACATGAACCCCGGGGATCTACGCCCACTATGTAACACCCTAAACCAGGCCTAGGAAGGTTACCATTATCTAAGCTATTGACTAATTGAGTCATGTGCTAATCAAATTTAAAGAATTAGGAGTATGTAACATGGAGCTATTAGTTAAATTGTTATAGAATTACCCTTATTAGACTAATTAAGTCTAGGATCAAGTTGAAATAAAAGGAAGAAAAGATAGCTAATGACTGAAGGACTAAAATGTTATAGCTAACAAGTTAGAGTGCCAAATTAAAAGGACCAAATTAAAACAAGAGTGAAACAATAAACTTGCATGTGTAATTAGACCATTATTCTATAATGGAATACATGTGGCAAGGATTATATACATGTGGCAATTAAGTAAGAATAACAGCCAACCATGTTGGTGAATGAAAGAGAAAAACAAAATCATCTTCTTCCTTCATTCATCCTCCATAGCCAATTCTTGAGAGAATAGTGAGAGAGAGTTGCTTGTTTGATAAAATTAGCTTAATTGAAGGAGTTAGTTTGAATAGCTTCTTGTTAGGAAGGTAAAATGCTTGATTCTTCACTTCAATTTCATGTTCAATCTTGAATTTGTGATGTTCTTGATGCCTAGTTTGAATATGATAATTGTAATATGTGTACAAACAAGTTTGTTGTCCAGATTTGAATTCATGTATATATATATATATGTGTGTGTGTGTGTGTATCTTGATTGTAGAATGTGTATGGTTGCTGGAAAACTTAGGTACTAAATTGGTATGACTTGAATGTAACATGGCATGAAAACTGTTTTGGTCACATTGCTAGTGAAGATAGTGTAAACATGCTTGATTATATAAAATGCTATGTTTTGATCACATTGGTAGGTGAATAAAACTGACCTATACTTGTATGAGTATGTATATAAGTTGAATTAACATATTAGAAATACCATCCAAGTGATTAAAGAAGCTAGAAACTCAAACTAGTGTAATCTGCCTAGAATACTCTATTCTGGGCAGTAACTTTGAAAAATTACCATAAAATGTACAAAGAGAATTTAAGGCTATAAATTTTAATGATAATGCCTTAACATGTCTAAATTCATTAGGAGAAAACATACTTGAATTCAGGATTGTAGAATGAAATGTAGAGAAGAAACACTAAGGACAGTGCAAACTGTCCAGTGTTGTAAATTGCCTTGTCTTTAAACTAAAAACTGTATTAATTGGCAAAGAATCAATATGCAAGGCCTATATGTTTAGAAATATAATTAAGTCAGCTTTCCAACGGTGTAAACCAATTGAAATTCCAACATACGGAATAAAAGATATGAATGTTTAAGCAAGTAATGCACATGTTGCCAGGCAGTAGCAGCAGCAGCCTTGATGTTTTGAAATAAATGAATTACGTGTATTGTTGCCCTGATTTGAAGAAATGAATGTACCTTGTTTAACATGTGTTCACTTGTATGAATTGATAGAGCAAGGAGTAAACCTTGTGGAAGAAGAAAGGAGTGGCCAAGCTAGTGGCAAACACAAAGGAGTTTGGATCCAAGACTAGCTAAGCTTGGAGTATTGTGAGTGTAGTTTAATATAGGGTTAGGACTTAGGTGCATGTTTACTTCTTGTTATTTTATGCGATGTTAAAATGATTTAAGCTTGGTTGTGATGAAAAAGGGGAAGAATGGATTAAGCTAAAAAGTTGAGATCTAATAGTAATATGTATGTTGTTAAACCATATAGGAAGAAAAGTGAAAATAAATGCTTGAACCTTGATGCCTTGATTGTGATCATTTCGAATGAGTGTTTAAATGTACTTTTATGATCTAATTACTTGTTAACATGATATAAATCATGAATTAAAGATCTTGCTTGATGCCTAAGAGATGGCATATGTTAATTGCTTGTTTGAATGACAAGATTAAATTGCAAAGTGTAGAGCTAAGGCTCAATTGGCCTAAGGGTTGTGTATGTGAACATGATCTTGTAATGTATCGCTTGAATTGATCCTTGAATAAGCTATTGCTTCACATAAACATGTAATACTTGAATAAGTGATTCATAATTGAACAAAGCCTTGGTTGTTAGTGGTCATAGGTAGAAGGGCATGCCTTAGAGTCTAGATCTCATTGTGTAAGGGTGGACTACGGTCCAGGGCTAAGGCCCCTAATTGGCGACAGACGGAGGATACAATTGTTTGGTCTTTGGCGACAGTAGGAGGGTTGACCAGTACTACGGTACATCTTGCGTACTACGGTACATCTTGTGGTGATAGTTGGTTGGAGACTCGATTACCTGGACAACTAAATGCCAAAGGCATAAACTAAAGAAAGCAAATGAGAAATAATTAAAGAATAAAGCTTACTTGATACTTGAAATTACATGATACTTGATTAAAGAGTAAAGCTTACTTGATACTTGAACATCTTGCTACATGAGTACTATTGTAAACTTGTCTTGAATGTTAAGCTTGAAAAGAAAAGTGGTTATATTTGACTTGAGATGTATGTATATTGCTTGAATATGTAATTGTCTTGAATTGAAATGTGTATATTGCTTGAGCTTGTTACTTGACTTGAAATGAAGATTTAGCAAATCCTGAGTTCTAATGATTTCAACCTTGATTAGGTTCAAACTTAGATAATTGATTCAAGTCTTATAAATTGGTTAGAACTAGTTACTACCTCACTAAGTACATTCTTGTACTTATCACTCTCGTTTCCACTCTTCCCAAACTACAGGTTGGTTGATTCGAAGCGTTCTCCTGATTTTGAAGCTTCTTTCTTGCGCTCGAAGCAAAGTACAAGCCAAGTTAGAGTATGGATCCACACCTATACTATGTAATGCTCCTAGTTGGTGGCACCTAGTCTTGTATATGGTTAAACTAGGTCTGTAACACCCTTACCAGTATTTACTATCTAATACTAGTATAGAGTGTCACATACGATTAACCGCATTTTTATGCCACTCAATTTAATCAAAGACAACAATTTTCAAAAATTTTAGTTTATCATGTAAAACCAATTGCTATTTTTAACCCATTTAATAGATTCCATTTTCAGACAGCAACATGGAAGTTTATAACTACACATTTTAATTAAGAAAACTGCCTAGAAACTGCCTAAATTAAAAATGGTCTGATTACTCTAAAAATCCAATTTAAGATTTTACCCGATTTCCATTACTAGAAATTTCATTAAACTAATATATTCCACATTATAAAGTAACCACTTATCTAGATATTAATATTACAAACTATATCTAGACTATTTAAAGTGAGCTACTAATATTTTATACATGCCAACTAGAGATAAACAAAATACATCAAAGATGTAAATTACCGATATAACTATTTTCCCTTGGGATGATGCTGCTGATATTCCTTACTCCTTCCCGGGATTACTACCTACGCGTGAAAAACCATCACACGCTATGAATATACTTAGTGAGGCATTATATTTATTTAACATAAATCAACATGCTTGAATTATAACAATAATAAAATAAACATGCATTTTGATCACTATTCATTTATTTCCTTATGTTAATCAAATATTAACATAATATATTCCAGATTCATAAATCCTATTATTAACCTTGCCAATATCTGAGAGTTTACTTACTCTCTAATTTATTAACCATTTATTATCAAGTAAATTATTACCTAACATAGTTTGAGGACTTGAGTACACGAGTCAAATCTGCACCAAAGTGCTAATAAACCGCACCGAAGTGCTAAGAGACCGCACATAAGTGCTAAAGAACCGCACCGAAGTGCTAAACCACTGGATTCTATGGCATGCCAACTATGCTCTATACTCAATTACTTATTTGGGCATACTTTCCTTTTCCATATTCGATTCATTCATGGCAATATATTAAATACTGGGCAGTTCATACCCTAAATATAACATAAACATACATACCTGATATATCTAGTGATCAAATGCATCATAGTTCTACCTTTGACAATTCTCAATATGCCAAATATCAAAATAAATATAATCTTCAAGCATATAATTATACCAGACTTATCACAAGTCTTTCAAATCAAACATAATATTCTCCATGCATAAAAATGCACTCACCTTAACACTTTATGCTTTGTCAATATTCATTAGCCTCACTAAGTTCAACTTTTATCCCGTTCTTTTTCTCGATTGCTAACTCGATCTTGATTTTGTTCACAGTCTACAAGTGTATTAAAATACCATAAGTACATTCCAAATTATATGTTAGTATCTTGCTAACACATAAGCAATATAGGAATAATTTTCCTAGAAACACCTTAATATTTTCCAAATATTAGTTTCATGACATAAGTCATTCCATCCCCAATACTTCGTATTTCTTCCAACCTTTACTCAAAGATTGATTTATAACTCATTCTAATATTTATTCCAGCATAATGCTTCCATAAAAATAAATTTTCACTTAAGTTCTTAATTTCTTCCAAATTGCCAAATTGGTCCCCAATCTTTTCAAAATTTCCAAATTGGTCCCTATGTTTTACAAACTTCCAAAATAGTCCAAATGACATTTTAAATCTTGTAAAATCATAATTTCAACATTTCCAAATTTATGGAAATTTTTCCATAATTTCCCCTAATTCTATCAAAATGCCTAAATCACCCTTATACTTTTCCAAATTTCCAAATTAGTCCACTTAACACTTAGACATCATTTCCAAGCTTCACAATCATTCCTAACTAAAAATCAATCCAACTTCAACTTTTCTACTAAAACCCTAACTTTGAACAATTTAGGGTTTAGCCATTTTCATGTAGTTTCAATCATCATACAAGCTTTAATATGATACTACAACATCATATTCATAAAAGACTAACCCTAGTTCATCCTAAAACAACATCCCCTTTATCCTTCAAAGTCACAAAACCAAGGTTCTAAGCAAGGAACACATGAACAAATGGTACCAAAAGATAGAGAATTTCATGTAGATAAATTTCATGTTTCATGCCTTCATCAAAATTCCAACTAAATAAGCTTGAAAATCAAGAAGAAAAATTTTTCTTCCTTACCTTGGGGTGTTCAAAACTTGGCTGAAATTGTGGGATAAATCTTGAAATTTCTTTTCCTTCCAATTTAGCCATTTGTACTTAATATATAAAAAAATAAAAAAACCATTTTTAAAGTTAATGACCTTTTTACCCTTGCAATCCAAAGCTCCATATTAAACCACATGTCTACCTACCAATCCAAGGACCCAAAAAATCCAAGGAGTTAGTGATTACCAACTTTTCCCTTGCCATCATCAAAAATTACCATCTTGCCATTTTTCATCCAATGGCTAAGATTAAACATGGAAAAGTAACCTTTGATCCAATGGTCCATATTAATTTTTATTAAAATAAGACATGGAAATGACCATTCTATCCTTGCCTTATTTTAATAAAATATCTCCTAAAATATCTCATAAAAGATTTCTCATTTATTCGATTAAATCTGATTATCTGGATTTTTCCCAAACTTCAAAGCTTTATAGCTCTTAATACAAACCCCATATCAAAAATCCAGGTAACACGAAAATGCCACTCTTGGGGGTGAACTATTCATTTACGGGACTAACTTACATAACTTTTGAAAATTACAACTTAGTCCCTAAACTTTTTGAAATTTACACTTTGGCACCAAACTTTTGAATTTTTACATTTTGGTCACCAACTTTTCAAGTCTTACATTTTGGTCACTAACAAAAATTTTGAGGTATTACAATTCTCCCCCTTAAGAAAATCCATTCTCTAATTTTCCTAAGTACTAGAATGAAAAAGATGCGAATACTGCTTTTTCATTGTTTCCTCAGGTTCCCAAGTAGCTTCCTCTACTTTGTGTTTCTCCATAACACTTGACTAGAGGAATCTTTTTATTTCTTAACTATTTTTCTCCATGAGCTAATATCCTCTCAGGTTCCTCCTCGTATGTTAGATCCTGTTGAATCTCGATTTCTTCTAGTGTAATGACATGCGAAGAATCTGATTGATACTTCCTCAGAATGGATACATGAAAAAAAACATGGGTCTTACTCATCTCGGGTGGTAACGCTAATTGGTAATGCACTGGACCAACCTTTTTTAGAATCTCATAAGGACCGATAAATGTTGGACTAAGTTTGCCTTTTCATCCAAAGTGTAACACTTTCTTCCAGGGTAATACTTTTAAAAATACCTTATCTCTGACTTCAAACTCAATGTCTTTTCTTTTAAGATCTGAGTAAGATTTTTGTCTGTCGGAGGCAGCTTTGAGATTGTCCTAAATAATTTTTACCTTGTCCTCCATTCTCTGAACAAGATTCGGTCCAATAACCTTTCGATCCTCAAGCTCGAACCAATTTAACGGAGTTCTGCATTTCCTCCCATATAATGCTTCGTAAGGAGCCATTTTAATGCTAGATTGATAACTATTGTTAAATGCAAATTCTGCCAAGGGGAGATGCTTTTCCCAAGAACCTGCAAAGTTTATTACACACGCTCTAAGCATATCCTCCAATACTTGGATATTTCACTCCGACTGCCCGTCCGTCTGGGGATGAAAAGTAGTACTAAAATGTAATTTAGTTCCCAATGCCTCGTGCAAGGCACTCCAAAATCTTGATGTAAACCTAGGATCCCTATCCGATATAATAGACATAGGAATACCATGCAATCTAACAATCTCCTTAATATATAGTTCCACCAGCTTGTTCAAGGAATAATCTGTGCGAACTAGTATGAAATGTGCTGATTTAGTCAATCAATCCACGATCACCCAGATTGTATCCTTTTTACTTGGTGTCAAAGGCAAGCCCGTTACAAAATCCATAGAAACTCTTTCCCATTTCCACTGTGGAATGGAAATTGGTTGAAGTAATCCGGATGGTACCTGATGTTCTACTTTTACTTGTTGACAAGTCAAACACTTGGCAACAAACTCTATGATGGCTCGCTTCATGCCAGGCCACCAAAATGACTTTTCACATCTTGATACATTTTGTTACCACCTGGATGCATTGTTAAAGGGTTGTAATTGGCTTCAGAAAGTATTTCTCTCTTTAACTCATCATTCTCAGGAACGTATAATCGTCCTTTATAATATAAGCATCCATTAGACTTTACTTCAAAGTCCTTAGATTCACCACTTTCTATTTGTTTCACTCTTTCCAAGCACTCTTCATCATTGGCTTGTAACTCTTTAATTCTCTCTATCAAAGTTGGCTTGATTTAAAATTCCGCCACTAATGCACCATTTTCCTGCATTTTCAACTGGGCACTCATGGCTCTCAAGGCAGAAAATGTTTTCCGGCTAAGTGCATCAGCTACCACATTAGCATTTCCCGTATGATAATCAATAATTACATCATAATCCTTGATTAATTTTATCCATCTTCTCTGCCTCAAATTGAGCTCCTTTTGGGATAACAAGTACTTCAAACTTTTATGATCAATGAAAATATAGCATTTTTCACCATATAAGTAGTGTCACCAAATTTTTAGAGCAAACACCACTGCAGCCAACTCTAAATCATGAGTAGGATATTTTCTCTCATGAATTTTGAGTTGTCGTGAAGCATAAGCTATCACCTTTCCTTCTTGCATCAGCACACATCCCAAACCATTATGGGAGGCATCGCTATATATTACAAATTCCTTTCCAGGTTCTGGTTGTACTAGAACATGAGCTTCTGTCAAAACCTTCTTTAGTTGATCAAAACTTTCTTGCATTCTTCCGTCCAAACGAATGGTACCTCTTTTCTTAACAACTTGGTTATCGGAGAGGCAATCATTGAAAAATCTTTCACAAACTGCCGATAATAACTAGCTAATCCAAAAAAGCTTCTCACTTCGAAGATATTCTTAGGAACTTTCCACTCAAGGATTGCTTGAACCATTTTGGGATCAATTCAAATTCCCTCGGCTGAAACTACATGCACAAGGAAATTTACTTCTGATAATCAGAATTCACACTTTGACAGCTTTGCATGCAAATTTTTTTTATTGTAAGACCTTGAGAACTGCTCGAAGATGAGTATCGTGCTCCTCATTGGTTTTAGAATAAACCAATATGTCATCAATAAATACTACCACAAATCGATCCAAATACGGCTGGAAGATTCGATTCATTAAATCCATAAATGTCGTTGGTGCATTTGTAAGTCCAAATGGCATTACTACAAACTCGTGATGCCCATATCTAGTTCTGAAAGCTGTCTTTGGGATATCCGTCTCCTTAATTTTTAATTGATGATACCCCGATTGAAGATCAATCTTAGAGAACATCGTTGCTCCCTTAAGTTGATCAAAAAGATCGTCAATCCTCGATAAAGGATACTTATTCTTTATCGTCACCTTATTAAGTTGACGATAGTCTACACATAGTCTCATTGATCCGTCTTTCTTCTTTACAAACAAGACTGGAGCTCCTGAAGGTGATATGCTTGGTCGAATAAAGCCTTTATCTAGCAATTCTTACAGTTGAGCCTTCAACTCTTTGAGCTCTATAGGAGCTATTCTATAAGGTGCTACTGATATTGGTGCTGTACCAGGGAGCACATCAATACCAAATTCCACCTCTCGATCCGAGGGTAATCCTAGTAATTCATCTAGAAAAACATCTGGAAATTCCTGCACAGTGGGTATATTTTCCAGATGTATCTTTGTTTTCGAAGCCCTTATCATATGAGCTAAATAAGCTTCATATTCACATGATAGTAACTTTCCAGCAGCTACAGCTGCAATCTCAAGGCTCAAATAATTATGTATTTCTCCCTTAAACACTATTTCCAAACCCTCTAGTCCTTTTAAAGCTACTCTTTTTAATCGCATTCAACCATAGTATCATATGCCGATAGCCAATCCATTCCAAGAATAATTTCAAATTCTTGGAAAGGAAATTCCATAAGATTAGCAGGAAATTCTACTCTTTAAATTTTTAAAGGACATTTGCTGCATATTCTACTCACTCTGGCACTTTGTCGTCCTATTGGATTGACAACAACTATCTCACTCGAAATTAGTTCTACATGAATGTTTCTTTCAAATATTACTTTAGAACTAATGTATGAATGAGTAGAGCCTGGATCAATCAAGGTAAAAATAGGTCTTCCAAAGAGTTCAGTCATACCTGCAATGATCTCTGCAACATCTTGATCATCAACAGTTTTGATGTTGTATACCCGAGCTGTAGTTCTACTTTCTTGATTGTGGGTTGGTGCAGATGCTCCCGGTTTTCCACCTTTGTTTCCCTTACCCCTTTGAGGCACTGCGGCAGACAGATGTGGATGAAGTTCCAGACAATTTTTCTTGAAATGCCCAGCTTTTCCACAATGGAAACATGCTCCGATCAACCATCATTGACCAGGATGTCTCTTGCCACAATGCTCACATTCTGAAATCAGGTGAACTCCAGAACCTCGAGTACCCGCAGTATTCATCTAAGACTGCTTCAATTTTCCTCCTACATACCCCTTTTTAACTGAAGAGGCTGATGTTGCAGGATGCTGCTGTGACATTCCCTTGCTGCATTTAAACAATGACGCAGCAAATGAACCTCCAGACCTTTTTTCCAGTCTGACTCTACTTTTTTGCCTTCTCCTCGAGGTCCACTCTTTCACCATATCTTGAAAAGCAGTGAAATTACGGGAAACCAATATCCTCTTATATTGCAAATCCAATCCAGATATAAATCTATCGATTCTAGACCTTTTGGTTGTGAGAAATTCTGTCACAAATCGGCTTAATCTATTAAATTCGCACTCGTATTCATAGCCGATCTACCATGCTGTTTAAGCTGTATAAATTGCTGCCTCATCTCCTCAACAAATACATCTCCAATATACTTTTCTTTGAATTCTTGAAGAAAGAATTCCCAAGTAACCCGCTTCGGAGGTACTTGTGCAGTTATCACATTCCACCATATACTAGCTTGTCCCATCAGAATGGATACTACTCCTTCCAATTTTCCTTGATCATCACAAGGAATTCTGCTTAACATGATCTTGACATCATTTAACAAGTAATCAGCATCCATCGGATTTGCATCAACATCCCCTCAAAATTCTGGTGCTCCGATTTTCCTTAACTCCTTAGGGATTGATACTGGTGCTCTCCGGTTTATGATCACATCCAAGGATTGTAGAAACAAACTTTGATCTTGCACCGGCATATTTCTTTGTTCTCGAGCCTATTGCTCTACATTCTCTGAGCCGGTTGCTCTAAATTTTGCTAAATTTGAGGTGGATTCTGATTCACCTCATTACTTCCGCTTTGAGCAGGTACATCCTGCTCAACAGCCTGTTGCGATTCTCAATAATCCGTCATCTGCTCATGTCACGACTATCTTAATTAAGTAAGGAGTAATCTACCCAATATCAGGCATCATCATAATTCTATACAATATCAGTAAATTTTGATATCCTAGTAGCATGTATATAACTCTGACATTTTACAGAGACTCATTCACAATCCAGAACCGGCTAAACATGTGGCTCTAATAGCAATAAAAAGTAACACCCTTACCAGTATTTACTATCCAATACTAGTATGGAGTGTCACTTATGATTAACCGCATTTTTATGCTACCCAATTTAATCAAAGACAACAATTTTCAAAAATTTTAGTTTATCGTATAAAACCAATTGCTAATTTTTAACCCATTTAATAGCTTCCATTTTCAGGCAGCAACCTGGAAGTTTATAACTATACATTTTAATTAAGAAAACTGCCTAGAAACTGCCTAAATTAAAAATGGTCTGATTACTCTAAAAATCCAATTTAAAATTTTACCCGATTTCCATTACTAGAAATTTCATTAAACTAATATATTCCACATTATAAAGTAACCACTTATCTAGATATTAATATTACAAACCGTATCTAGACTATTTAAAGTGAGCTACTAATATTTTATACATGCCAACTAGAGATAAACAAAATACATCAAAGATGTAAATTACTGATATAACTATTTTCCCTCGGGATGATGCTGCTGATATTCCTTACTCATGCTCGGGATTACTACCTGAGCGTGAAAAACAATCACACGCTAAGAATATACTTAGTGAGGCATTACATTTATTTAACATAAATCAACATGCTTGAATTATAACAATAATAAAATAAACATGCATTTTGATCACTATTCATTTATTTCCTTATGTTAATCAAATATTAACATAATATATTCCAGATTCATAAATCCTATTATTAACCTTGCCAATATCTGAGAGTTTACCTACTCTCTAATTTATTAACCATTTATTATCAAGTAAATTATTTCCCAACATAGTTTGAGGACTTGAGTACACGAGTCAAATCTGCACCAAAGTGCTAATAAACTGCACCAAAGTGCTAAGAGACCGCACATAAGTGCTAAAGAACCACACCTAAGTGTTAATAAACCGCACCGAAGTGCTAAACCGCTGGACTCTATGGCATGCCAACTATACTCTATACCTCAATTACTTATTTGGACATACTTTCCATTTCCATATTCGATTAATCCAGGGCAATATAATTAAATACTGGGCAGTTCATACCCTAAATATAACATAAACATACATACTTGATATATCTAGTGATCAAATGCATCATAGTTCTACCTTTGACAATTCTCAACATGTCAAATATCAAAATAAATATAATCTTCAAGCATATAATTATACCAGACTTATCACAAGTCTTTCAAATCAAACATAATATTCTCCATGCAAAAAAAAAATGAACTCACCTTGACACTTTATGCTTTGTCAATATTCACTAGCCTCACTAAGTTCAACTTTGATCCCATTCCTTTTCTCGATTGCTAACTCGATATTGATTTTGTTCACAATCGACAAGTGTATTAAAATACCATAAGTACATTCCAAATTATATGTTAGTATCTTACTAACACATAAACAATATAGGAATAGTTTTCCTATAAACACCCTAATATTTTCCAAATATTAGTTTCATGACATAAGTCATTCCATCCCCAATACTTCGTATTTCTTCCAACCTTTACTCAAAGAATGATTTATAACTCATTCTAATATTTATTCCAGTATAATGCTTCCATAAAATTAAATTTTCACTTAAGTTCTTAATTTCTTCCAAATTGCTGAATTGGTCCTCAATCTTTTCAAAATTTTTGAATTGGTCCCTATGTTTTACAAACTTCCAAAATTGTCCAAATGACATTTTAAAGCTTGTAAAATCATAATTTCAACATTTCCAAATTTATGGAAAATTTTCCATAATTTCCCCTAATTCTATCAAAATGCCGAAATCACCCTTATCTTTTCCAAGTTTCCAAATTAGTCCACTTAACACTTAGACATCATTTCCAAGCTTCACAATCATTCCTAACTCAAAATCAATACAACTTCAACTTTTCTACTAAAACCCTAACTTTGAACAATTTATGGTTTAGCCATTTCCATGTAGTTTCAATCATCATACAAGCTTTAATATGATTCTACAACATCATATTCATCAAAAACTAACCCTAGTTCATCCTAAAACAACATCCCCTTTATCCTTCAAAGTCACAAAACCAAGGTTCTAAGCAAGGAAAACATGAACAAATGGTACCAAAAGATAGAGAATTTCATGTAGATTAATTTCATGTTTCATGCCTTCATCAAAATTCCAACTAAATAAGCTTGAAAATCAAGAAGAAAAATTTTTCTTCCTTACCTTGGGGTGTTCAAAACTTGGCTGAAATTGGGGGAGAAATCTTGAAATTTCTTTTCCTTCCAATTTAGCCACTTGTACTTAATATATAAAAATGAATAAAAAATTATTTTTAAAGTCTAATGACCTTTTTACCCTTGCAATCCAAAGCTCCATATTAAACCACATGTCTACCTGCCAATCCAAGGGCCCAAAACAATCTAAGGAGTTAGTGATTACCAACTTTGCCCTTGCCATCATCAAAAATTATCATCTTGCCATTTTTCATCCAATGGCTAAGATTAAACATGGAAAAGTAACATTTGATCCAATGGTCCATATTAATTTTTATTAAAATAAGACATGGAAATGACCATTCTATCATTTCCTTATTTTAATAAAATATCTCCTAAAATATCTCATAAAAGATTTCTCATTTATTCGATTAAATCTGATTATCCGGATTTTTCCCGAACTTCAAAGCTTTATAGCTCTTAATACAAACCCCGTATCAAAAATTCGGGTAACACTAAAATGCCACTCTTGTTGGTGAACTATTCATTTACGGGGCTAACTTACATAACTTTTCAAAATTACAACTTAATCCCTAAACTTTTCAAAATTTACACTTTGGCACCAAACTTTTGAATGTTTACATTTTGGTCACCAACTTTTCAAGTCTTACATTTTGGTCACTAACCAAAATTTTGAGGTATTACAAGGTCATGCATTTTGCTACTTGAATGTTTGTATATATGAGTGATTATGGCTTCTAATGTTTTGAATGGGCTAATCATGCTATGAACTTGTTAGTTAATGTGAAACCAAACAGTGAACTCTAATTGTATGTATTGGAAGTATTTTGCTGCACATAATGATATATGTATATTTAATGTTCAAGGACAATTGATAAAGCCTTGTACCATTCGAATAACTTGTGAAATATGATAGTCTTGTATGATCATACCATGTGTATATGTATTTTTATAAGTTGAATGGTAAATTATCGAATGGTAAGGTTGGCATATTGCTTGCTTGGAATCAAGGTATGTTCAATTGAACATGTTTAATATATTATGTATCAAGATATGAAACAATGAAATAAATTGGAAGCATGTTGCTCTTAAGCTATTCGAATGATGATGTTGTATGATGATGTAAATTGAATTTTTTGGTAACCTATAATGTATGTAAAGGTAATTGCTTACATGTTAAGTAATGAATGTTTGGTTACTTGTCAGATAAGTAACTCATCTAATAGGAATGAGTTAGCCTTGTTCTTGCTTGTAATGTAGTAACACTCCCGAACCGGTTTACTACTAACCTGGGGTAGGGGTGTTACATTTATTGGTAATCAGAGCTTTTTTTTAGTCGGTTCTAGGACTGAACAGGGCTCTCTTTCATCATATAGGATACTTGTGCCACCTAGGAGACTTGTATTGTATAGCTTGTGTCTTTGCTTAACTAAACCGAATTCCTAATTGTTCTATTTGAACGTAGAATATCTGAAACAAGGCTCGCTCGGGACGATGAAAGTCCAGTAGGCTCCTCGAATGAAGGTGATAGTGTGAGGATGGAGTAGAATCCTCCACAGCAACGAGATAAACCTAGAGCCCATGTTGCTGCTCAACAGAAACTCTCGCTATAAATCTGTGCGGCAGCAGAATGTCTCTGAGCATGAAGGAGATGTTCGATCATCTTGTAACTACTTTGAAACGAGACCATCCTATTCCTCCTCCTGTTGCTACTCCAACTAGAGACTCGATTGAAAAACGGCTCAACACGGGCTTATACCTTCACCGTATTGATGAAGCCAATCTCAAGTAGCTGAGTATTGGTTAGAGGCCACTACTCGAATCTTGACCAAACAACTGCCCTGTTCTGATGAACACAAACTCGAATGTGCTATAGCCCTGTTGGCAGATGAAGCTTTGAGCTGGTGGGAAACCACCACCCTGACTGCTACTACTGAAGGTATAACCTGGAAATTCTTCCTCGAGGAATTCAAGAAGAAGTACATCAGTGAACAATACCTGGAGAACGCCGAAAGCGTTTCTTGAACCTCAAGGAAGGTGGCCGACCTATCGAACAGTACGTGAGTGACTTTTGCAAATATTGCAAATACATGTCAAAATACATCAAGACTGATGCTGACAAGTGTAGGATGTTTATTGATGGATTGAATAATGAATTAATTCCAATATTCACTGCCCTGGGTATCACTGACTTCCAAAATCTGGTAAACCGGGCCATTGCAATCGAGGTGAAGATGAAAGCCTCTTAGAAACGCAAAAGCGAAAACTCCTGAAAAGAAAAATGATCAAGGAATGATGACAAGCCTCACTGGCAGTCAAAGAAGTCCAAATATTCTAAGGATCACTCTTCAAATTACACTCCTGCTCAAAAAAGCAATTTCATACCGAGACCCCAATCAGTAACCAAACCTTCAGCCCTGATCATCTCTGTTGATAGTACGGGAAATTCTGGTAAAGCTGTTCAATATCCTACTTGCAAGTTTTGCCAGAAACACCACACTGGTCAGTGTAGAACTCAACAGAATCTATGTTACTTATGTGGAGCCTCCAATCACTATATCGGGATTGTCCTCGTAACTATAACAAGGTTATGAATCGAGCTCCCGCAAATGCTAGCTCAACTCCTTCCAATCAAAACAAAGGTCCTAGACAAGCTCAGTCTGTAAATCAGGGGAAGGGCAAAGGACAGCATTTGAATGCCCCTACTCACCAAAAATCTTGGGCTCCTACTCGAATCTATCATATCAGGGGAAAAGAAGATGAATAATCACCCAACATTATAGCAGGTACCGTTGAGTTAAATTTGACTCTTGTTTATGCTTTAATAGACTCGGGATCCACTCATTCTTTTGTATGCTCAACCTTAATTGAAAAGTTGAACTTAAAGCCTGAAATTGTAAAATAAAGCCTTGTAGTTTCGAACCCAATAGGGGGAATCACAAACATAAGTCTTATATGTAGAAACTATCCCCTGTTCATTCGAAATGTACCCTTTCTTGTTAATCTATATGCACTACCAACCTGTGAGTTCGATGTAGTACTGGGAATAGATTGGTTAAGCAAGCATGAAGCCTGGGTAGATTACCTAAATATGAGACTTTACCTCTGGGGTTTAGGAAAGGAATCAATCTTCTAATTGACAAGAAACCAACCTCAATCTTCGCTACTATGGTCTTACAAGATGAACTTGAATTCCGCTTACCTAGTGTGTCTATTGTATCTGAATACTCGATGGTTTTCTTGAGGAACTCCCTGGTTTTCCTCCAACCAGGAAGTAGAGTTCGTGATCGATGTCCAACTGGAACAACCCGGTGTCCATCACACCTTATCGAATGGCACTTGTTTAGTTGAAAGAACTCAAGAAGCAACTCCAAGAGCTACAAGACAAGGGTTTCATTAGGCCTAGCTCGTCTCCCTAGGGAGCTTCAGTCTTGTTCGCGAAGAAGAAAGATGGGACTATGAGACTATGTATTTACTACAGACAATTGAACAAGCTTACTATCAAGAATCGATATCCTCTCCCAAGGATTGAAGATCTTTTTGATCAACTCAAAGATGTTGAAGTATTCTCAAAGATTGATCTACGATCGGGAAACTACCAAATAAGGGTAAAAGAAGAAGATGTACCCAAGATAACCTTTCATACTCGATATGGCGATTTTGAATTCCTTGTAATGCCATTCGGGTTAACGAATGCTCTATATGCTTTCATGGATCTCATGAACCGTGTATTCAAGCCCTATCTTGACAAGTTCATGGTCATTTTTATTGATGACATTTTGGTGTATTCTCAGAATAAGGAAGAACATTATGAACACCTTCAAATCGTATTACAAACTCTTCGAGAACATCAATTGTTTGCAAAGTTCTCTAAATGCGAATTTTGGCTATCAGAAGTGTCGTTTCTTTGACATGTTATCTCGACATAAGGGATCAAAGTAGATCCAAGGAAAATTCAATCCATCCTGGATTGGAGACCTCCGAGGAATGGTGGTGAGGTCAAAACCTTTCTCGGTTTAGCTGGGTATTATCGATGTTTTGTCAAGGGATTCTCATCCATTGCCGCAAGTTTGAATAAGCTAACTCGCAAAGATACACCCTTTGTTTGGTCGGAGAACCAACAACGAAGCTTCGATCAACTTAAACAAGCCCTGACTCATGCTCCAGTTCTCATCCAACCAGTATCGGGCAAGGAGTGCACTATTTACAGTGATGTATCTCATTTGGGACTAGGATGTGTCCTAATGCAAGATGGAAATGTGGTAGCTTACGCTTCAAGGCAACTAAAACCACACGAGTCAAACTACCCTACTCACGATCTAGAATTGGTAGATATCGTGTTTGCACTCAATGTTTGGAGACATTACTTGTACGGGGAGAAATGCAACTTGTTCACAAACCACAAGAGCCTCAAATCCTCCTAACTCAGAAAGATTTGAATCTGAGGCAAAAGAGATGGCTAGAGTTACTTAAAGATTACGATTGGTTATCGACTACCATCTGAGGAAAGCAAATATGGTTATTGATGCCCTTTGTCGTAGACCATACTCGGGTAAACCCTTAAATCTAAATCCTAGAATAATTCATCAAATGAACATTTCGAATTAGACCTTTCTTGACTTGCAAGTAACCATTCGAATTAGACTTTTGTTGACTTACAAGTAACTATTCGAAAATCTCACTTAATGATCTTTTCCATTCATTTATAGTTTCATTGGCTATCAATGCTCATTTTCATTTATCCAAAGGACGAAAATTCTTATCTGAACTTCAAGTTCAATCTAGTCTAATCTCGAGAATCAAAGAACTCCAACAAATTCATCTAGATCTTCAGAAGATCATGTCCAAGCTAGACTCTGAGTCTAATTCTGACTTCTCCCTCAAGTCGAATGGACTGCTTTATTTCAAAGATAGAGTATGTGTTCCTAACAACGAAGTACTAAGACACGAGATGTTAAAAGAAGCTCACCAAAGCTCTTTCTCGATTCAACCTGGATCGGTTAAGATGTACAAGGACCTAAAGCCACTATCTTGGTGGCGGGCATGAAATCGGCTATCACAGATTTTGTTTCAAAGTGCTTAACTTGTCGAGGGTCAAAGCCAAGCATCAAGTCCCCACCGGATTGCTCCAACCAATTGAATTCCCTCGGTGGAAATGGGATCGGATTACAATGGACTTCATTCTGGTCTTCCTTCCACTCCAAGAAATAATGATGTTGTGTGGGTGATTTGTTGATAGATTTACAAAGCCTACTCATTTCATCTCTGTTCGAATGAACATGAGCTTGGAAACCTTAGCCGAGCTATACATCTATGAAGTGAATCAATTACACGGTGTACCTACAGTTATAATCTCTCTGATCGAGACCCTATATTTGCTTCCCGATTATGGAATTCCTTGCAAAAAGCCCTTGGAACCAAAGTGCATTTGAGCACAAAGCTTTCATCCTCAATCGATGGACAATCTGAAAGAATCATCCAAGTACTTGAAGACATGCTACGTGCTTGTGTTATAGACTTCGGAAAGAATGGAGAAATCTCTACCCCTAGTAGAGTTTGCTTATAATAATAGCTACCAGGCATCTATTCAGATGGCAACATTCGAAGCTCTATACGGAAGGAAATGTAGAACTCCCTTATGTTGGTCTAAATTGGGAGAAAACAAAATTTTAGGACCCTAATTGCTTATAAAAACCGAGGAACAAGTACAAATCATACATGATCGATTGAAGCAAGCTTTCGATAGACAAAAAGCCTATGTAGAATTGAAAAGGAGAGATATCCAATACAATGTTGGAGACAAAGTCTTCCTGAAAGTGTTCCCTTGGAAGAAAGTCTTTCGGTTTGGAAGAAAAAGGAAACTCAGTCCCTGATTCATTGGTCCGTTTGAAATCATTGAAAGGATAGGGCCAGTGGCCTATCGATTAGCTCTCCCTAGTGAATTTGATAAGATCCACAATGTCTTCCATGTCTCCATGCTCCGAAGATATAAACTGATCCATCTCATGTTCTAGAGCCTGAAGAAATAGAGTTGAATCCCGACCTATCATATGAAGAAGAGCCAATACGAATACTTGACAAAGCAGTTAGAAGACTTCGAAACAAGAATGTTCCCTTGGTGAAAGTGTTATGGAGGAATCATAAAATGGAAGATGCAACTTGGGAACCTGAGGCTACGATGAGAGATCAATATCCTCACTTGTTCAACTCAGGTAAATTCGAGGATGAATTTATTTTTAAGGGGGGAGAATTGTAACACCCTAAACCGGGCCTAGGAAGGTTACCATTATCTAAGCTATTGACTAATTGAGTCATGTGCTAATCAAATTGAAAGAATTAGGAGTATGTAACATGGAGCTATTAGTTAAATTGTTATAGAATTACCCTTATTAGACTAATTAAGTCTAGGATCAAATTGAAATAAAAGGAAGAAAAGATAGATAATGACTAAAGGACTAAAATGTTATAGCTAACAAGTTAGAGTGCCAAATTAAAAGGACCAAATTGAAACAAGAGTGAAACAACAAACTTGCATGTGTAATTAGACCATTATTCTATAATGGAATACATGTAGCAAGGATTATATACATGTGGCAATTAAGTAAGAATAACAGCCGGTCATGTTAGTGAATGAAAGAGAAAAACAAAATCATATTCTTTCTTCTTTCATCCTCATGGTCGATTCTTGAGAGAATAGTGAGAGAGAGTTGCTTGATTGATCAAATTAGCTTAATTGAAGGAGTTGGATTGAATAGCTTCTTGTTTGGAAGGTAAAATGCTTGATTCTTCACTTCAATTTCATGCTGAATCTTGAATTTGTGATGTTCTTGATGCCTAGTTTGAATAGGATAATTGTAATATGTGTACAAACAAGCTTGCTATCCAGCTTTGAATTTATGTATATATATATATGTGTGTGTGGGTGTGTGTGTGTGTATCTTGATTGTAGAATGTGTATGGTTGCTGGAAAATTTAGGTACTAAATTGGTACGACTTGAATGTAACATGACATGAAAATTGTTTTGATCACATTGCTAGTGAAGATTGTGTAAACATGCTTGATTATATAAAATGCTCTATTTTGATCATATTGTTAGGTGAATAGAACTGACCTAGACTTGTATGAGTATGTATATAAGTTGAATTAACTTGTTAGAATTACCATCCAAGTGATTAAAGAAGCTAGAAACTCAAACTAGTGTAATCTGCCCAGAACACTCTGTTCTGGGCAGTAACTTTGAAAAATTACCATAAATTGTACAAAGAGAATTTAAGTCTGGGAATTTTATGGATAATGCCTTAACATGTCTAAATTCATTAGGAGAAAACAGAATTGAATTCTGGATTGTAGAATGAAATGTAGAGAAGAAACACTAAGGACAGTGCAAACTGTCCAGTGTTGTAAATTTCCCTGTCTTTAAACTAAAAACTGTATTAATTAGCAAAGAATTAAAATGCAAGGCCTATATGGTTAGAAAGAAAATTAAGTTAGCTTTCCAACAGTGTAAACCACTTGAAATTATGACATACGAAATAAAAGATATGAATGTTTAAGCAAGTAATGCACATGCTGCCTGGCAGTAGCAGCAGCAGCCTTGATGTTTTGAAATGAATGAATTATGTGTATTGTTGCCATGTTTAGAAGAAATGAGTAAACCTTGTGGAAGAAGAAATGAGTGGCCAAGCTAGTGGAAAAAACAAAGGAGTTTGGATCCAAGACTAGCTAAGCTTGGAGTATTGTGAGTGTAGGTTAATATAGGGTTAGGACTTAGGTCCTAACCAAAGATGCATGTTTACTTCTTGTTATTTTATGCTATGTTAAAATACTTGATTTAAGCTTGGTTGTGATGAAAAAGGGGAAGAATGGATTAAGCTAAAAAAAACTTGAGATCTAATAGTAATATGTATGTTGTTAAACCATCTAAGAAGAAAAGTGAAAATAAATGCTTGAACCTTGATGCCTTGATTGTGATCATTTCGAATGAGTGCTTAAATGTACTTTTATGATCTAATTACTTGTTAACATGATATAAGTCATGGATTAAAGATCTTTCTTGATGCCTAAGAGATGGCATATGTTAATTGCTTGCTTGAATGACATGATTAAATTGCAAAGTGTAGAGCTAAGGCTCAATTGGCCTAAGGGCTGTGTATATGAACATAATCTTGAAATGTATCCCTTAAATTGATCCTTGAATAAGCTATTGCTTGGCATAAACATGTAATACTTGAATAAGTGATTCATAATTGAACAAAGCCTTGGTTGTTAGTGGTCATAGGTAGAAGGGCATGCCTTAGAGTCTAGATCTCTTGAATGTTAAGCTTGAAAAGAAAAGTGGTTATATTTGACTTGGATGTATGCATATTGCTTGAATATGTAATTGTCTTGAATTGAAATGTGTATATTGCTTGAGCTTGTTACTTGACTTGAAATGAAGATTTAGCAAATCTTGAGTTCGAATGATTTCAACCTTGATTAGGTTCAAACTTAGCTAATTGATTCAAGTCTTATAAATTGGTTAGCACTAGTTACTACCTCACTAAGTAAATTCTTGTACTTATCACTCTCGTTTCCACTATTCCCAAACTACAGGTTAGTTGATTCGAAACATTCTCTTGATTTTGAAGCATCTTTCTTGCGCCCGAAGCAAAGTACAAGCCAAGTTAGAGTATGGATCCACACCTATACTTTGTAATGCTCCTAGTTTGGTGGCACCTAGTCTTGTATATAGTTAAACTAGGTCATGCATTTTTCTACTTGAATGTTTGTATATATGAATGATTATGGCTTCTAATGTTTTGAATGGGCTTATCATGCTATGAACTTGTTGGTTAATGTGAAACCAAATAGTGAACTCTAATTGTATGTACTGGAAGTATTTTGCTGCGCATAATGATATATGTATATTGAATGTTCAAAGACAATTGATATAGCCTTGTACCATTCGAATAACTTGTGAAATATGATAGTCATGTATGATCATACCATGTGTATATGTATTTTTATAAGTTGAATGGTAAATTGTCGAATGGTAAGGTTGTCATATTGCTTGCTTGGAATCAAGGTATGTTCAATTGAACATGTTTAATATATTATGTATCAAGATATGAAATAATGAAATGAATTGGAAGCACATTGCTCTTACGCTATTCGAATGATGTTGTATGATGATGTAAATTGAAATTTTTGGTAACCTATAATGTATGTAAAGGTAACTGTTTACATGTTAACTAATGAATGTTTGGTTACTTGTCAGATAAGTAACTCATCTAATAGGAATGAGTTAGCCTTGTTCTTGCTTGTAATGTAGTAACACTCCCGAACCGGTTTACTACTAACCTGGGGTAGGGGTGTTACATTTATTGGTAATCAGAGCTTTTTTTTAGTCGGTTCTAGGACTGAACAGGGCTCTCTTTCATCATATAGGATACTTGTGCCACCTAGGAGACTTGTATTGTATAGCTTGTGTCTTTGCTTAACTAAACCGAATTCCTAATTGTTCTATTTGAACGTAGAATATCTGAAACAAGGCTCGCTCGGGACGATGAAAGTCCAGTAGGCTCCTCGAATGAAGGTGATAGTGTGAGGATGGAGTAGAATCCTCCACAGCAACGAGATAAACCTAGAGCCCATGCTGCTGCTCAACAGGAAACTCCTGCTATAAATCCTGTGCAGCAGGAATGTCTCCTGAGCATGAAGGAGATGTTCGATCATCTTGTAACTACTTTGAAACGAGACCATCCTATTCCTCCTCCTGTTGCTACTCCAACTAGAGACTCGATTGAAAAACTGGCTCAACACCGGGCTTATACCTTCACTGGTACTGATGAAGCCAATCCTGAAGTAGCTGAGTATTGGTTAGAGGCCACTACTCGAATCTTGACCAAACAACTGCCCTGTTCTGATGAACACAAACTCGAATGTGCTATAGCCCTGTTGGCAGATGAAGCTTTGAGCTGGTGGGAAACCACCACCCTGACTGCTACTACTGAAGGTATAACCTGGAAATTCTTCCTCGAGGAATTCAAGAAGAAGTACATCAGTGAACAATACCTGGAGAACGCCGAAAGCGTTTCTTGAACCTCAAGGAAGGTGGCCGACCTATCGAACAGTACGTGAGTGACTTTTGCAAATATTGCAAATACATGTCAAAATACATCAAGACTGATGCTGACAAGTGTAGGATGTTTATTGATGGATTGAATAATGAATTAAGTCCAATATTCACTACCCTGGGTATCACTGACTTCCAAAATCTGGTAAACCGGGCCATTGCAATCGAGGTGAAGATGAAAGCCTCTTAGAAACGCAAAAGCGAAAACTCCTGAAAAGAAAAATGATCAAGGAATGATGACAAGCCTCACTGGCAGTCAAAGAAGTCCAAATATTCTAAGGATCACTCTTCAAATTACACTCCTGCTCAAAAAAGCAATTTCATACCGAGACCCCAATCAGTAACCAAACCTTCAGCCCTGATCATCTCTGTTGATAGTACGGGAAATTCTGGTAAAGCTGTTCAATATCCTACTTGCAAGTTTTGCCAGAAACACCACACTGGTCAGTGTAGAACTCAACAGAATCTATGTTACTTATGTGGAGCCTCCAATCACTATATCAGGGATTGTCCTCAGAACTATAACAAGGTTATGAATCGAGCTCCTGCAAATGCTAGCTCAACTCCTTCCAATCAAAACAAAGGTCCTAGACAAGCTCAGCCTGTAAATCAGGGGAAGGGCAAAGGACAGCATTTGAATGCCCCTACTCACCAAAAATCTTGGGCTCCTACTCGAATCTATCATATCAGGGGAAAAGAAGATGAATAATCACCCAACATTATAGCAGGTACCGTTGAGTTAAATTTGACTCTTGTTTATGCTTTAATAGACTCGGGATCCACTCATTCTTTTGTATGCTCAACCTTAATTGAAAAGTTGAACTTAAAGCCTGAAATTGTAAAATAAAGCCTTGTAGTTTCGAACCCAATAGGGGGAATCACAAACATAAGTCTTATCTGTAGAAACTATCCCCTGTTCATTCGAAATGTACCCTTTCTTGTTAATCTATATGTACTACCAACCTGTGAGTTCGATGTAGTACTGGGAATAGATTGGTTAAGCAAGCATGAAGCCTGGGTAGATTACCTAAATATGAGACTTTACCTCTGGGGTTTAGGAAAGGAATCAATCTTCTAATTGACAAGAAACCAACCTCAATCTTCGCTACTATGGTCTTACAAGATGAACTTGAATTCCGCTTACCTAGTGTGTCTATTGTATCTGAATACTCGATGGTTTTCTTGAGGAACTCCCTGGTTTTCCTCCAACCAGGAAGTAGAGTTCGTGATCGATGTCCAACCTGGAACAACTTCGGTGTCCATCACACCTTATCGAATGGCACTTGTTTAGTTGAAAGAACTCAAGAAGCAACTCCAAGAGCTACAAGACAAGGGTTTCATTAGGCCTAGCTCGTCTCCCTAGGGAGCTTCAGTCTTGTTCGCGAAGAAGAAAGATGGGACTATGAGACTATGTATTTACTACAGACAATTGAACAAGCTTACTATCAAGAATCGATATCCTCTCCCAAGGATTGAAGATCTTTTTGATCAACTCAAAGATGTTGAAGTATTCTCAAAGATTGATCTACGATCGGGAAACTACCAAATAAGGGTAAAAGAAGAAGATGTACCCAAGATAACCTTTCATACTCGATATGGCGATTTTGAATTCCTTGTAATGCCATTCGGGTTAACGAATGCTCTATATGCTTTCATGGATCTCATGAACCGTGTATTCAAGCCCTATCTTGACAAGTTCATGGTCATTTTTATTGATGACATTTTGGTGTATTCTCAGAATAAGGAAGAACATTATGAACACCTTCAAATCGTATTACAAACTCTTCGAGAACATCAATTGTTTGCAAAGTTCTCTAAATGCGAATTTTGGCTATCAGAAGTGTCGTTTCTTTGACATGTTATCTCGACATAAGGGATCAAAGTAGATCCAAGGAAAATTCAATCCATCCTGGATTGGAGACCTCCGAGGAATGGTGGTGAGGTCAAAACCTTTCTCGGTTTAGCTGGGTATTATCGATGTTTTGTCAAGGGATTCTCATCCATTGCCGCAAGTTTGAATAAGCTAACTCGCAAAGATACACCCTTTGTTTGGTCGGAGAACCAACAACGAAGCTTCGATCAACTTAAACAAGCCCTGACTCATGCTCCAGTTCTCATCCAACCAGTATCGGGCAAGGAGTGCACTATTTACAGTGATGTATCTCATTTTGGACTAGGATGTGTCCTAATGCAAGATGGAAATGTGGTAGCTTACGCTTCAAGGCAACTAAAACCACACGAGTCAAACTACCCTACTCACGATCTAGAATTGGTAGATATCGTGTTTGCACTCAATGTTTGGAGACATTACTTGTACGGGGAGAAATGCAACTTGTTCACAAACCACAAGAGCCTCAAATCCTCCTAACTCAGAAAGATTTGAATCTGAGGCAAAAGAGATGGCTAGAGTTACTTAAAGATTACGATTGGTTATCGACTACCATCTGAGGAAAGCAAATATGGTTATTGATGCCCTTTGTCGTAGACCATACTCGGGTAAACCCTTAAATCTAAATCCTAGAATAATTCATCAAATGAACATTTCGAATTAGACCTTTCTTGACTTGCAAGTAACCATTCGAATTAGACTTTTGTTGACTTACAAGTAACTATTCGAAAATCTCACTTAATGATCTTTTCCATTCATTTATAGTTTCATTGGCTATCAATGCTCATTTTCATTTATCCAAAGGACGGAAATTCTTATCTGAACTTCAAGTTCAATCTAGTCTAATCTCGAGAATCAAAGAACTCCAACAAATTCATCTAGATCTTCAGAAGATCATGTCCAAGCTAGACTCTGAGTCTAATTCTGACTTCTCCCTCAAGTCGAATGGACTGCTTTATTTCAAAGATAGAGTATGTGTTCCTAACAACGAAGTACTAAGACACGAGATGTTAAAAGAAGCTCACCAAAGCTCTTTCTCGATTCAACCTGGATCGGTTAAGATGTACAAGGACCTAAAGCCACTATACTGGTGGCCAGGCATGAAATCGGCTATCACAGATTTTGTTTCAAAGTGCTTAACTTGTCAGAGGGTCAAAGCCAAGCATCAAGTCCCCACTGGATTGCTCCAACCAATTGAATTCCCTCAGTGGAAATGGGATCGGATTACAATGGACTTCATTACTGGTCTTCCTTCCACTCCAAGAAATAATGATGTTGTGTGGGTGACTGTTGATAGATTTACAAAGCCTACTCATTTCATCTCTGTTCGAATGAACATGAGCTTGGAAACCTTAGCCGAGCTATACATCTATGAAGTGAATCAATTACACGGTGTACCTACAGTTATAATCTCTGATCGAGACCCTATATTTGCTTCCCGATTATGGAATTCCTTGCAAAAAGCCCTTGGAACCAAAGTGCATTTGAGCACAGGCTTTCATCCTCAATCAGATGGACAATCTGAAAGAATCATCCAAGTACTTGAAGACATGCTACGTGCTTGTGTTATAGACTTCGGAAAGAACTGGGAGAAATCTCTACCCCTAGTAGAGTTTGCTTATAATAATAGCTACCAGGCATCTATTCAGATGGCAACATTCGAAGCTCTATACGGAAGGAAATGTAGAACTCCCTTATGTTGGTCTAAATTGGGAGAAAACAAAATTTTAGGACCCTAATTGCTTATAAAAACCGAGGAACAAGTACAAATCATACATGATCGATTGAAGCAAGCTTTCGATAGACAAAAAGCCTATGTAGAATTGAAAAGGAGAGACATCCAATACAATGTTGGAGACAAAGTCTTCCTGAAAGTGTTCCCTTGGAAGAAAGTCTTTCGGTTTGGAAGAAAAAGGAAACTCAGTCCCTGATTCATTGGTCCGTTTGAAATCATTGAAAGGATAGGGCCAGTGGCCTATCGATTAGCTCTCCCTAGTGAATTTGATAAGATCCACAATGTCTTCCATGTCTCCATGCTCCGAAGATATAAACTGATCCATCTCATGTTCTAGAGCCTGAAGAAATAGAGTTGAATCCCGACCTATCATATGAAGAAGAGCCAATACGAATACTTGACAAAGCAGTTAGAAGACTTCGAAACAAGAATGTTCCCTTGGTGAAAGTGTTATGGAGGAATCATAAAATGGAAGATGCAACTTGGGAACCTGAGGCTACGATGAGAGATCAATATCCTCACTTGTTCAACTCGGGTAAATTCGAGGATGAATTTATTTTTAAGGGGGGAGAATTGTAACACCCTAAACCGGGCCTAGGAAGGTTACCATTATCTAAGCTATTGACTAATTGAGTCATGTGCTAATCAAATTGAAAGAATTAGGAGTATGTAACATGGAGCTATTAGTTAAATTGTTATAGAATTACCCTTATTAGACTAATTAAGTCTAGGATCAAATTGAAATAAAAGGAAGAAAAGATAGATAATGACTAAAGGACTAAAATGTTATAGCTAACAAGTTAGAGTGCCAAATTAAAAGGACCAAATTGAAACAAGAGTGAAACAACAAACTTGCATGTGTAATTAGACCATTATTCTATAATGGAATACATGTAGCAAGGATTATATACATGTGGCAATTAAGTAAGAATAACAGCCGGTCATGTTAGTGAATGAAAGAGAAAAACAAAATCATCTTCTTTCTTCTTTCATCCTCATGGTCGATTCTTGAGAGAATAGTGAGAGAGAGTTGCTTGATTGATCAAATTAGCTTAATTGAAGGAGTTGGATTGAATAGCTTCTTGTTTGGAAGGTAAAATGCTTGATTCTTCACTTCAATTTCATGCTGAATCTTGAATTTGTGATGTTCTTGATGCCTAGTTTGAATAGGATAATTGTAATATGTGTACAAACAAGCTTGCTATCCAGCTTTGAATTTATGTATATATATATATATATGTGTGTGTGGGTGTGTGTGTGTGTATCTTGATTGTAGAATGTGTATGGTTGCTGGAAAATTTAGGTACTAAATTGGTACGACTTGAATGTAACATGACATGAAAATTGTTTTGATCACATTGCTAGTGAAGATTGTGTAAACATGTTTGATTATATAAAATGCTCTATTTTGATCATATTGTTAGGTGAATAGAACTGACCTAGACTTGTATGAGTATGTATATAAGTTGAATTAACTTGTTAGAATTACCATCCAAGTGATTAAAGAAGCTAGAAACTCAAACTAGTGTAATCTGCCCAGAACACTCTGTTCTGGGCAGTAACTTTGAAAAATTACCATAAATTGTACAAAGAGAATTTAAGTCTGGGAATTTTATGGATAATGCCTTAACATGTCTAAATTCATTAGGAGAAAACAGAATTGAATTCTGGATTGTAGAATGAAATGTAGAGAAGAAACACTAAGGACAGTGCAAACTGTCCAGTGTTGTAAATTTCCCTGTCTTTAAACTAAAAACTGTATTAATTAGCAAAGAATTAAAATGCAAGGCCTATATGGTTAGAAAGACAATTAAGTTAGCTTTCCAACAGTGTAAACCACTTGAAATTATG
Source organism: Hibiscus mutabilis (assembly GCA_019671005.1). Classification (NCBI taxonomy): domain Eukaryota; kingdom Viridiplantae; phylum Streptophyta; class Magnoliopsida; order Malvales; family Malvaceae; genus Hibiscus; species Hibiscus mutabilis. Next base: position 24,414,738 of record CM033741.1, on the reverse strand, counting down.
ACATACGAAATAAAAGATATGAATGTTTAAGCAAGTAATGCACATGCTGCCTGGCAGTAGCAGCAGCAGCCTTGATGTTTTGAAATGAATGAATTATGTGTATTGTTACCATGTTTAGAAGAAATGAGTAAACCTTGTGGAAGAAGAAATGAGTGGCCAAGCTAGTGGAAAAAACAAAGGAGTTTGGATCCAAGACTAGCTAAGCTTGGAGTATTGTGAGTGTAGGTTAATATAGGGTTAGGACTTAGGTCCTAACCAAAGATGCATGTTTACTTCTTGTTATTTTATGCTATGTTAAAATACTTGATTTAAGCTTGGTTGTGATGAAAAAGGGGAAGAATGGATTAAGCTAAAAAAAACTTGAGATCTAATAGTAATATGTATGTTGTTAAACCATCTAAGAAGAAAAGTGAAAATAAATGCTTGAACCTTGATGCCTTGATTGTGATCATTTCGAATGAGTGCTTAAATGTACTTTTATGATCTAATTACTTGTTAACATGATATAAGTCATGGATTAAAGATCTTTCTTGATGCCTAAGAGATGGCATATGTTAATTGCTTGCTTGAATGACATGATTAAATTGCAAAGTGTAGAGCTAAGGCTCAATTGGCCTAAGGGCTGTGTATATGAACATAATCTTGAAATGTATCCCTTAAATTGATCCTTGAATAAGCTATTGCTTGGCATAAACATGTAATACTTGAATAAGTGATTCATAATTGAACAAAGCCTTGGTTGTTAGTGGTCATAGGTAGAAGGGCATGCCTTAGAGTCTAGATCTCTTGAATGTTAAGCTTGAAAAGAAAAGTGGTTATATTTGACTTGGATGTATGCATATTGCTTGAATATGTAATTGTCTTGAATTGAAATGTGTATATTGCTTGAGCTTGTTACTTGACTTGAAATGAAGATTTAGCAAATCTTGAGTTCGAATGATTTCAACCTTGATTAGGTTCAAACTTAGCTAATTGATTCAAGTCTTATAAATTGGTTAGCACTAGTTACTACCTCTCACTAAGTAAATTCTTGTACTTATCACTCTCGTTTCCACTATTCCCAAACTACAGGTTAGTTGATTCGAAACATTCTCTTGATTTTGAAGCATCTTTCTTGCGCCCGAAGCAAAGTACAAGCCAAGTTAGAGTATGGATCCACACCTATACTTTGTAATGCTCCTAGTTTGGTGGCACCTAGTCTTGTATATAGTTAAACTAGGTCATGCATTTTTCTACTTGAATGTTTGTATATATGAATGATTATGGCTTCTAATGTTTTGAATGGGCTTATCATGCTATGAACTTGTTGGTTAATGTGAAACCAAATAGTGAACTCTAATTGTATGTACTGGAAGTATTTTGCTGCGCATAATGATATATGTATATTGAATGTTCAAAGACAATTGATATAGCCTTGTACCATTCGAATAACTTGTGAAATATGATAGTCATGTATGATCATACCATGTGTATATGTATTTTTATAAGTTGAATGGTAAGGTTGTCATATTGCTTGCTTGGAATCAAGGTATGTTCAATTGAACATGTTTAATATATTATGTATCAAGATATGAAATAATGAAATGAATTGGAAGCACATTGCTCTTACGCTATTCGAATGATGTTGTATGATGATGTAAATTGAAATTTTTGGTAACCTATAATGTATGTAAAGGTAACTGTTTACATGTTAACTAATGAATGTTTGGTTACTTGTTAGATAAGTAACTCATCTAATAGGGACGAGTTCGCCTTGTTCTTGCTTGTAATGTACTTGGTAACGCTCCCGAACCGGTTTACACTAACCCGGGGTAGGGGGTGTTACATACTATGCCCGAGTGCACTATCGAGGTGCCTTAAATTTATGGGGAGCAAAGAGCGTCCCCGAGTACGTACTCATCTTTACGTTTACGTTAAACACTACGGTGTCATTTCAAGATGACTCGCGTACCTCGATCTCATATAGCATACTTTGGGCAATAATAAAGAATCATGTCACGTAAATGAATCATGTCATGTAAACGAATCATGTTGCGTATATGAATCATGTCATGAATATGAACCATGCCATGTATATGAAATACGACATGTATATGAACTATGTCATGGATACGGAACATGTCATGTATATGAATTAAATCAAGTATATGAATCATGTCAGGTAAAATAATCATGTCATGTAAATTAATCAAGTTATGTATATGAATTATGCTACGTATATGAATCATGTCATGTATATGAATCATGCCAAGTATATGAATCATGTCAAGTACATGAATTATGCCATGTATAGAAAGAATGTCACAACAAATGAAATATGCTATGCATATGAATCATGCCATGTATACAAATTATGTTACGTATATGAATTATGCCATGCATATGAATAATGCCATGTGCACGTATCATGTTTTGTATATGAATTAAGTCATGTATATGAATGATGTCACGTATATGAATCATGCCACGTATGTCGTGCAAATGAAATAATGCCACATATGAGAATTATGTTATATAAATGGATCACGCCATGAATATGAATCATGTTATATATATGAACCATGTCATGAATGTGAATCATGTTATGTATATGTATTATGTTATGTATACAAAAAATATTATATATATGATCTATGTCATGCATATAATTTAATTGATGATGATAGAGTATTAGAACCATGATTAAGTTAGAAATTTGTGACATGCACATTAATATCTAGTTACTATGGAAACCTGGATAGTACTATCCTATCTTAGGTAGAGAACTTGATATGATATCATATAATAAGTATTATTTTACTTTATGTTTTGATAAATAAGATTATTGCCTCACTAAGTTTGTACATAGCGTGTGTTATTTCACACTTAGGTTCTCCCAAGTAGGATGGCAAGAAGGAGCTATTAAATTGGAAAATCAAGTTACATTAGTAATCACGGTATGTACATCTTAAATTATGGTTGATGTCTAGTGGGCATGTACATGAAAGTATGTGAGTTTTAAAGAGACTAACTAATTTGTAAGTTTAAGTTTACAATATGTTTCTGCACTATTACGAATGTATGGATTTAGAAAATAGTTTACTATAAATAGTTATATTTTTGATATAGTTAAGTATAGTTTAACCCTAATCGTGTAATAATTTTAAAATTAAGAAAGGGTCTAGGCAGTGTACATAGTTTCCATCCTGAATAATATTTTAATTACAATAACTCATCTATAAATTTTATAAAACAATTTAGGGTCGAAACTAGCTGCTATAGACTGACGTAGTTTTTAATTCAAAACCGAGAAAGGGTTAAACTACAAAAAATAATAATAAAGTTTGGTATAAAAAAATCAAGTCAAGTTTTCCTTAACAACTCTATAACATCTTCAGTGTATACTCAGTCTACGAATATAAGTTAAAGGTGTTACATTGTATACATTTGCAAAGTATTTCTTCAAAGTGATGAAAGCCCATAATTCAGTTGGAGATGGAAATCTTCTCACAAGGGAATTGTCTCCATTAAGGAGAAGAAGAGCAGAGAGCACAAAAACACAAGATAGAGAACTCGAAAAGTTTAGTAAGAAAAGGAAGATGATTAATCCTATCCCAATGCCTTGTTGCCTTACCCCGTTCAGAATCACTTTGTGATGATAGTGCCTCCGAAGTTTTGTAAGTCTTTGGGCATTTTTGTTTTAAGAAAAGAAAACCTCGATTCTATAGAAGATCATTATTTTCCAGAGGAATTAAGATAAAAGAGAAAGGGCATAATAGTAACGACCCAAAATTCCAAGTTAACAAATGGACATTGACCCAGGTTATGGGCCTTCATGTTGGATTGAATAATTGGACCCCTTGGGCCGAATTTGGGCCTTAATTGAAGAGAAATGGATTGTTTGGGCTTAAGAAGTGACAATTTTGTAAAAAAAATGGAAGTTGGGGGCCTTATGATGTGATTTTACCCTTGTGAAATTAATTGCCTGATCTCGCCTCTTTTTGGTTGGTCTTCACGTGAGTTGGGGGGGAGACAACATTGCATCATCTTCCCATCCTTTTTCTCTCTTTCTTCTTCCTTATCTTTCTTTGAAGACACTATATTTTTCCAAGCTTAAAGATCCAAACTTTCAACATCATTTCTTCTATCCAAGTTTCAGGATTGATATATGTTAATCTCCTCTTTGTGAGCATCAAGCAAAGTATACTCTTGTGGCAAAATGTGAGTTCTCCATTGTTGGGTTTTTGAAGGGGATTAAGCTTTTGGGGCTTTTCCCATGTTTTTAAGGTTGATAATCTGTAGCCAAACTGTAACGCCCCAGTTTTGGGCCTAGCAGTTTTAAGGTTTGTTAGACGGTCCGGTGGATCGGGTTAGAGATTCGAGTCCGATTCGGGACCGTGTATTTTTCGGTGAGATAAAAATATGGAAAAATGGTTAAAAATCATTTTTAATATATGATTAATATTGGTGGAATCAATTTTGGAAAATGAGATTTGGAGGTATGGCATTTTGGCAGTGACCAAAATGCAATGTTTGAAAACTATTTTTAAAGTGACTAAAATGAAAAGGGGTCAAATTCTTAGAATCCTTAAGGATCTAATTTACAAAGTTTTTTCTGGTGATTTCTCCCTTCAATTAAATCATTTTAACATGTGTTTTAAAAGTTAATTAAAAGGGATTTTAGATATTAAAGTTACTTATTTGGTTTTAATGAAAATTGACGTACTTTTCTCTCCACTTCTTTTCTGCCAAAGACCCAAGTTTTCATCAAAAACCAGAGGTGAGGGATCCTTTTTACTTAGATTCTTGATCTACAATTGATTATTTGACTTTGATTTACAAAACCTCATTGAAATCTTGTGTTTTTCTAACTTTAAACAAGCCAATTGAGGGAGAAATCACACAATAGGGGTAAGGTCCATGATCTCCTCTATTGAATGGTTCATTATTGATATTCCCAAGTATTTGATCCTTGATTTATGGTTTATAATCTGATTTTGTGTTTTTATATTGAATTAATTGATTTAATTGGGTAAAATTGATGAAATAGCAAAAGATCCGAATTGGATCTATTTTCCAGTGATTTAGATTGATTTTAAACATATTTTGGATGTATAATAATGTTGATAAGTCGTTCTTAACAATGGAATCCCGAAACTCTTGAATCTCTAATTGTTTAGGTTGTTAGAATTGTGTTTTTGTGGGGTTGTGGTGGCTGTTTGATTGCTGGAGGTGTTAGGTTGTTTCGATTATGTTTTTAGATGTTATTTGATGATAAAAGGGATGTTAGATTGATAGGTTGTGGTTGGGTTGTGTTTGGAAAGGATTAGATGGTGTTTTCGGTTGTTCTGATTGGGTAATTGTGAGGTGAATGTATGAATCCGTGAGGATCTGTTGTTGCAGTGTTTTAAATGCATGGAGATGCATTAATCCTCTGTTGTAATGTGGTTAAAGTATGGGAGATGGATCTGGAAGTGGTCGGGGAAGCTTTGGAGGTTTCGGACGCTTATTTTTTACGTCGACAAATCGATGTTTCGCTTATCGATGAGTGAAAACGTGGTTTAAAGCGTTTTGATGTTTTGGAAACAGAGTTTTGGGAGTTATGGTAGAGCTTGAAATGCTTACCTAGACTCGAAAGTAAGTATAAAGTGGATATCTCTCTCAGTCGTGCTAGTTTGAAATGGTTTTATGCACTTGGTTTAATTTACATGTTACCTACTGTTTAAACATGTTTTAAAGTATTTGATACACTGGTTTTAAGCATTAAATGTTGAAGGAGGCACATGGTAAGTGATCCTTGTAAGTATGTGGTTTATACTTGTGGTTTAAAGCATGGTTGTTGTTTGAAAAAGTGTTTTGGTTAATGCTTGTTTAAAACAGTGAGGTAAATGTTAAATGGTTAATTATATTGGCAAGTGATGTGGTTTTAAAATTGTTATCGGATATAGTTGGTCGGCCATAGGATTGAGTGCACTGTAAAATAAGTCGCCTTGGATGTTGAAGGGTTTATATTGTGTACCGAATACTCCATCCAAGTACCCTAACAGTAGAGGGGTTTAACGGTGCTAAATACTCTCGTTAGTGGGGTTAAGCATCTAACCAATGAGAGGGATGGGTTTCCCTGTGGGTTGTTATTGTACCCGGTTGTTATTGTGCCACGATTGTGATTGTATCGCTATTCCGGTTGAGATGGCTTGAAGTGTTGGGTTAACACTTGTTGAATCCGTGTATCTGATGAACACTTTTGTTAATGGACTTGATACTGATCACTTGTAAGTCAATATAATTGTTAATGTATCATTGAAATGTTTTATGTTGTATATTATGATTTATACATGTTTCTCCTTAAGCTTTGCATTTGGTAGTAATGCATGGGAAGGCTTAAGTGGAGGGTAAGCAATGGGATTTGTTGTTGATTAATGATACATGTAGCATATGGTTTATTATGCTGGTTTTAATGATATAAAGTGCATGTTTTCAAAAGGGGCATGATGATGATGATGCTTTTAAAGGATGGTGATAAATAAATGGTTTTAAATGCATTGATGGTGGTTGTTTTGAGCATTCCTCACTAAGCCTTGTGTGCTTATGCTCTTATTGTCCATCAATGCAAATAATTGAGGTCTTGGAAGGTAGCAAGAAGCAAGGGGATCTTGGCAAGACTTGTTTCCAAAGTATGTATTGGTTTAGACTATAATGAATAAGGGCAATGGGGTACCTATTGTGTGTTGGGAGATGTTTTGTGGAACTCCCTGTTTGAGCATATTTCTTTAGTTGCTCTTGGGTTGTAAATGGCCTTTAAAGTTTATTTTGATGCTGGTTTACCTTTTTGACATGTTGCTTGAATGGACATTAGGAAGCATGCCTATAGATTCCCTTTTGATGCTTGATACTTGTTGTGCTGTAGGAATGAAGTTGCTAGTTGGCTTATGATACGTATGGCATGTTGGTATGGTGTTATAAGCATGTTGGAATGGTTTGAGAATGTTTTTGAGATGAAAAACCAACAAATTGTGGCATTACAAGTCCAGGCGTACTGATACGCAGGGGACCGTATCGGTACGTCTAGGCATTTTCTGGCCTGAGGGATCGGTACGCATAAGGGAGTACCAGTACACCTAGGTGATTTTTAGCCTGGCGTATCGTTACGGGTAATGGTGTATTGGTACACATTCTAGCCTCTAGAATTTCACTTTTTCAATCCAAACCCGTGTACCAATACCCATGTAAGCGTACCGATACGTATAGTAAAAAGATTCAAAAGTTAGGTAAGCTCGTTATGGCGTATCGATATCTGCCGTGGTGTATCGATACGGGTATTTTATGCGTATCGGTACGGTGACACCTGTACCGATACCTAAGGTCGTTTTCTGTAATGTTGGCTTGGCAGTTTTGCTTTCTTTTTATTCTAGTCCCTGAATATTGTCCATACGATTGTATGAGCTTGAATGATCAATTTGAGATGAATGATCAGAACCTGACTAATTAAAGATTGGTATACTAAAAGTGGCTTAAAATCCTGCAAATTTCCTGTATTTGCAATTTGGTCCCTAAATTGCAAATGTGATCAATTGGATGTCAAAAAAATGCCCGATTGAGGTGGGGTTATACCTGAGTGGTGCATGTACACGTAGGACTAATAATTGACATCTAGACAAGATAAAAAGAAAAAATGGTCGGGTTTTGTTGAATCTCTTCGGTTTACTGCGACAAACCTAATGTAGCTTCCTTGATTTGGTCTGCGACTAGACCGGGTCAAGGGGGTTACATTTGATGGTATCAGAGCCAGGTTTGGTTCATTTGGGAGGTTTCTATGTTGTTTCCATGTTTGATTTGCATGGTGATTGTTATATGTACGCTGATTGTTATGCACGGTGATTGATATATGAATGTTGGTGGTCGTATGCTATGTTCAGGATGTTTTGGGGTACCTATTGCCTTATTATTATAGTCTGGAAAGTTTTGAGTTTTGAAATGAAAGTCTTGGATCCTTGCTTGAGGCTGGCTTGACTATTTTGTTTTGAAATCATTATCATGCCTTAGATACATTTTAGCACGATGGAACCGAGTAGAGAGTTGCAATCTAGTGTGATTGCTGCTGCCGTTGGGCAGGATGATGAAGGAGAAGTTGTACCTCTTGGAGGGTTACCACCGCCCCCACCTGATCCACCTAAGGGAGTGGAGCAAGTACCACTTGTGCCAGCTGGGCCAGGGATGAGTGATATGGCACCGTTGATACAGGCCATGACCGGTGCGTTTCAGGCAGCAGTTACGGGTGTTCGTGTGCCAGCACCACCGGTTGAGGGGCAAGGTTTGCCGCTTGAGCTTCTTCGTAATTTGGGCGGAGTTGAGTTTTGAGGGTTGTCGCATGAGGCTTCTGAGGGCTGGTTGGCTAGTACTGAGAGGATACTGGGCCAGATAGGACGCACCGATGCTCGTAAGTTGGGTTGTGTTGTTTCCCTGTTGTAGGGTGATGCCTATACGTGGTGGACTACCACTATATCTGGTATGGCGACAGATGATGTGACCTGGGAGTTCTTCTGTGAAGCTTTCTGGAAGAAGTTTTTGGGAGTTTGATATCAGGACGAGAGGAAGCGGGAGTTTATGGCGTTGGTGCAATGCAGTATGTCTGTGGCGGAGTACGAGGTGCGGTTCGTGAGGTTGAGTTAGTATGCACCTGAGTTGGTTCCTGACGAGCGTACTTGATGTGATCAGTTTTGTTATGGGCTTGTGCGGGATGTTAAGACATACATGCTTGCTACTGATTATACCGATTTTGATGTGTTGGTTTCGCGAGCCAAGATGTGGATCATAATTTATGCTTGGCTTATGGATCATGAGGATTGAGCTCGGGTAAGAGAGTTGTTGTTTTGGGTTATAGTGGTGGACAGGCCAAGAGATACCATGACATGAGGTTTCGCCCGGAGCTGAGGCATGGTGGATGTGTTGTGGGACGTGGAGTCCAAGGGCAAGGTGCCCAGGTTAGAGCCTCGTATAGCACTTACTGGTTTGCGGATCTCGAGACCATTTGAGGCGAGATTGGCCACGGTTCTCCAAGGAGGGTCAGGCACTTGCGCCTGTGGTGGCTAATGCTTGTTGGAGTTGTGAGTCGAGCCACCACTAGAGGCGTGATTGTTCATTGTTGGCTCGAGGTGGGCAGGGTGTTGCACCTATTGTTGTTCCGCAGCAGGGTCATGGTCGCGGATCGTTTCAGCTCGAGATGGGGGACAAAGGACTGTGGCTCATACTGTTGCTATCCAGCCTGATGAAGGTGGACCGGCTAGGGTGTATGCGCACCGTGAGGGTCGCAATGACACTGATCTAATTGCAGGTACTTTTACCTTTCAGTCTCTGTCGTTGTATTCGTTGGTTGATTCTGGATCTACTCATTCATACATTTTGAGTGGGCATGCTGAGTTGCTTGATATATCTGTTAAAATTCTTAATGTGGGAGTTAGAGTGAATAGTTCTCTTGGAGAGACGGTTGTGGTTAGGAGGTTGTATCGTAGGTGTCTACTGATGGTTCAGGGACATGTGTTTGCCGTAGACTTGATGGAGCTACCATTCTATGGTTTTGATGTGATCTTGGGTATGGATTGGTTGATCAAACATCGGGTTGTGGTGGATTTTGAGACCAAGCGGATATCTTTGAGGTTGTCAGATGATTATGAGGTGGTGGTTGTTGGCAAGAATGCCAAGTTTTTATCTAGTGTTGTTTCGATTTTGGAGGCAAGACGAATGTTGGATTCGGGATGTCAGGCTTATTTGCCTTATGTTATGAATCCTGGATCCAAGGAGTTGAGAGTGCAGGATGTTCGCACCGTATGTGAGTTTCTGGGTGTTTTTTCTGAGGAATTGCCGGGGATGCCACCTGACCGTGAGGTAGAATTTGGCATCGAGGTTTTTGTGGGCACGGTACCAGTATCGATTGCTCCGTACCACATGGCTCCAAAGAAATTGAAGACGCAGTTGCAGAAGTTGTTGGATCAGGGCTTTATTAGACCCACTATTTTACCGTGGGGAGCATCGGTGTTGTTTGTTAAGAAGAAAGATGGTACGTTGCAGATGTGTATAGATTACCGGCAGCTGAATAAGTTGACAATAAAGAACAAGTATCCCTTACTGCGGATTGATGATCTGTTTGATCAGTTTAGGGGGCTTTTGTGTTTTCCAAGATAGATCTGAGGTCAGGGTACTATCAGTTAAAGGTGAAGGAGGTGGATGTGCCTAAAACAGCCTTTCGTACGAGGTATGGGCATTATTAGTTTCTTGTGATGTCGTTTGGTTTGACCAATGCTCCAGCTGCTTTTATGGATATGATGAACCGTGTGTTTCATGAGTTTTTGGATCAGTTTGTGGTGGTGTTTATCGATGATATCATTGTGTACTCTCGTACCGAGGAGGATCATGATAGCCATTTGCAAATTGTGCTTCAGAAACTGATGGAGAATCAGTTGTATGCTAAGTTAAGCAAATGTGAGTTCTGGCTTAAGGAAGTTGTGTTTCTCGGATATGTGGTGCCGGCCGAAGGAATTCGTGTCGATCCGTATAAGGTTGAGGCTGTAATGGGTTGGAAGGAGCCCAAGTCTGTAACGAAAGTTAGGAGTTTCCTAGGTTTGGCAGGTTATTACCGGAGGTTTGTGGAAGGGTTCTCCGGTGTGGCAGCTCTGATAATAAAGTTGCTATAGAAGAATGTTAAGTTTGAGTGGACGGAGGATAGGTAGCGAGCTTTTGAAAGGTTGAAGGAAGCCTTGACGCGAGCTCCGGTTTTGGTTCAACCAGAATCGGGAAAGGAGTTTGTTGTTTATAGTGATGCGTCGTATGTTGGACTTGGTTGCGTGTTGATGCAGGAGGGTAAGGTAGTGGCGTATGCATCTAGGCAGTTTAAGGTGCATGAACGTAACTATCCTACTCACGATATTGAGCTTGCAGCGGTAGTTTTTGCCTTGAAGATTTGGAGGCATTATCTGTATGGTGAGAAATGTGTGGTTTACACATGGAAAGGCTAGGTGCCTTTCCCAAACCTTTGAATATCAATTATTACATTACTAACTATGTGTTATAAGGTTATTACATAAGAACATCATTGATGGCTATATTGGTAAGAATGGGTAAGTGTTACATCGATTCATTGTTTGTAGTATTGTTGTTATTGATATCGAAATCATTGAAGCATTGGCATATAGAATCATTGAACCTTGAGTATTGAATAAGGCTATTGTAATATTGATATTGCTCTATTGTTATTGGATACTATAATGAATCATTGCTATTGTTTATTGATATTGAAACATGACTATTGAACTAATGTTTTGATCCATTGTCATGGAATTATTGTTATCAGACTATTGATATTGAACCTTGGATTCGAGGAGTATTGGATACAATTGGCATGCCATAGAATTCATGAGCTCGTTGGTATGGGTAGGCTAAGGCCTTTATTGTGGCGGAGGGGCTAGACCACTATTGATTTTGGTGCAGCGTAGGAATTCGTGTATCCATATACCATACATCGATCCAAGGAAAGACTTATTGCTATGCAAAATAAAATGCTATTAAGTATTGTTATTATTTTTGTATTGACTATTGTTACTGTATTGGCCATTGAACAAGTCTAAATTTCCATTGAATTACATGCCTTTGTTCCATTGTCATAGTTAATATTGAAGCATGCTAGATTGCATTCCATGCCTATTTCATTGTTTATGACAACCTCACTAGGCAAAGTATGCCTAATGCATTCATCTTCCACGCATTTCAGGTTAAGAAGTTTTGAGATCAAGATCAGGGCCAGAGAAGGTTTTTGGACAAGTCACTACGTTGATAAAGTAAAGTATATCAACTTTATAGACTCCTACTATGGTGACATAAGTGTTGCGTAAGTCAATTTTACCCTTTTTGATGAGTATGTATTATAGTTGGCTTGTGTAAGTTTAAGGGTTTAAACTTGACCTTTTCAAGGTAGCTAAAATGGCTTTAAATGCATGTTTGGCCTAAAACAGAGTAAACATGGCAAATGGATTCAATCGACCCTAAAATTTGGTATGCTAATAGATTTTAGCTTTATAAACTTGTTGGTAAAGTTTCAGTGAATTTGGATATGGTTCGGTTGGTCAAAACGATAATAAACCAGATAAAATTGACATTAAAGGTCTTGTCATATTGATACAAGTGATGGGTTATCGATACAGGCTTATGTTTTTGGAAATAGTTTAAAGGGCGTACCGATACGGGTGATGGCGTATCGGTACGGTGCTTCAATGCTGGAATTTTGGGTTTAGCTCAATAACAATACGGTTTAGGTGTGTATCGATACAGCTTCTTTAATTCAAAAAATAAAATTAGTCGCATACTGATACGATTTGGTCATATATCGATACGGGCTCGTGAAATATAACGGTTTTAACAGTCATTACTAGGCGTACCAATACGCCTCGATGTGTATGGATCATTGGTACTGGAAAATTTGGAAACTTTTATACCTTGGTGTATCAATATGGCTTAGGAGCATATCGATACGCTTTTGAGAATTTTGATAATTACTTTGATAAATCATTGGAATTTATTATTTGAGCTTCCCTTAAGTTTATAAAAGGTTTAATTTAGTCCGATTCATGATTTATTCTTTAATATTCCTTGTAAGTTTCCCTAAACTTGTATAAGTTATTAAATAAAGTATCGTATCAGTCACCGTTTTTGTTTCGGTAACGCCTTCCGACTCGGATTCCTATCAGGCCGAGAAGGGGGTGTTACAACCCAACTAATGATACGTGTTCAATAAGGAAGCTTTTATTTGGGAACATGATTGTTGAGCTTATGTTAGTGTGAGAAAAGATGATAGTGGATTTCAAGGTTGAGTGGGGCAATGCTACAAAAAAACATTCAGAAGAATATGTTTTTATTCTGGTGAATAGAGTCTGCAAGCTAGAACAACAAAAGTTAATGATCTCTTTTTGAACCATGAGAAAGAATGTTGACAAGAAAAGCTGAACGAAGAAATATCGAGAGTGGCTTTATCACTAGTACTCGAGTTTTTGAAACTGTATGGTGAGACACGGCGAGAGAAGGGTTTATGTGGTAGATTCATGAAGGACAAGTACAAGTTCCATCAGAATTGAAGTTAGTCTTATTTGGGGCAAGAAAAACATCATTGTAAGAAAAGAAAAGAAAAATAAGAAAAAAAAACAAGAACATGAACAAGAAAAAACCGAGGTAAAAACCCGAAAGGGCGCATTGAGAAAAAAATAACGAAAAACCAAAGTGAAAACCTGAAAGAGGATTTTGAGAAAAGCAATCTAAAGTGAAAACCTAAAAAAGGCTTTTTAGAGCAAAAGATGCAGAGATCCTGAAGATTGAACCTGAGTGTGAGATGGGTTACTTTGACAACACAAGGAGTTTCAATGAAGAAATGAAGCAAAGAAAATTTTGAGCTTTCCTGAAGATCAGAGCTCACCCAAGTGGTCCTCAATTGACATCATTCATGCATCATATATAGTTAGGCCTCCGTAAGATAGGAGCATGCTAACTCCTACATTTAAGGCACTTTTATATTTTGACAGGAAATTAAGAGTAGCAAAGATTTCAATCAACAACATCAAGATTAGAGAAGTAGATCCAGCAAAGATTTCAATTCACATTTTTTTGAAGCAAAGATATCAACTCGTGACTTCATTTTTGAAGAAATTGATGTCAGCAAAGATATTATGATTGTCTGTACAATACGAAAGTGCAGTACAATTCTAAAACCTTCGGGTTATCAGTAAGTCCTTCGGGCATGATGTTAAGTCTTTCGGGTAATACCTTTGGGAGTGATGAGAACTTTTCAAATGTCTTCACAATAAGAAAGTGGAGCATGGTATCGACAAAGATGGTTGGAAGTTCAGGGTATCAGTCTTACAAATTGGAAGGTCATATATATTTCAAGCATGAAAAAAGATCAAGGCGTGGATGGTTGGAATTATACTTGAATTAGAACCTCAAGACTAAAAGATCAGGACACTTGAGATGGAAGGAGCAGTGACTTTAAAGATCTTAGTGCTTTAAGCGGGAAATTAAAGATATTTCATATTACTTTATGAGAAATTTCATTAACTGATGATATTTCTTATGTAGGTTTAATTTTTCTCCTAGAGGATGAGTTGAATTAGCATTCCTAGCAAAGAAAAACTACTAATGAGAAGAGTTCACCCAGCAAAGAAGAACTTCTAATGAGAAGAGTTCACCCAGTAGAGAAGAACTTCTAATGAGAAGGTTTCACCGAGTAGAGAAGAACTCCTAAAGAGAAGAGTTCGCCTAATAGAGAAGAACTCCTAATGAGAAGAGTTTACCCAGCAGAGAAAAACTTCTAATGAGAAGAGTTCACCAAGCAAAGAACAACTCCTAATGTAATATCCCAAATTTTGGTTAGTGATTAAAATGTAAATTTTGAAAGTTTAGGGGGTTAAAGTATAAACTTTGGAAAAGTTTGGGGACTAAAGTGTAAATTTCCCCAACATGTAATTTTATTCAGTCTTTAGGAAGGTCCCATAAAAGTGTTTCTGACTGACATTTTGGACTCAGTAAGAGTAAATAATGTTCGAATGAATTATCGATAAAGGATTTCTAAGATAAATTTTATTCTATGAAGATTTTCAATAATTATCGAAATAGTAGATTGAGTTAGGAAAATTCAGTCTAATTTCTGGGAAAAGAAGTTTTTATGAGATAATAGAGTTTATTTCCCGAATATGAAAATATGGAATTTTTGGAATAAATCTGATAGTTCAGAAAAGGTAAAAATCACAATAGAAGTATTTTACGAATATTGGGAGATCGGATCGAATCAGAATTTCAAAGGTTGTTCCATAAGCCATGGAAAAGTTATAAAATAATATTTATGGAATAGTGACCGGTTGGGAATGAACTATTTTAGTTGAATTGTAATGGAATGGAATTTTTGAAGTAAACTAGTAAATAAAAATTAGTTAGACTGCAAATTGGTCATTTAGCCCCAATGGCATTTTTGAAATATTTAAAAAGTTACAAAGACATTTTTGGAAGAAAGAAATGAAAGATTTAATCTTGGCCCTTGATTGATGATAAGATCAATCTCAACCATTGGATTAAAAGGGCATTTTAGTAATTTCAATATTTAAATGAATTTAAAATTCATTTATATTTACAAGTAGCATAATTGTAGAGATTAAAAATAAAAGGCCAAAATTATGAAGTCTTCTTCATCTTTCAATTACGAAAATATTGGGGGAAAAGGGGAGAAAATTTCCAAGCTCGATTCAAGCCCCGAAACTCGATTTTCAGGTAATCTTTCGAACTACAAAGTTGTTCTACTATTCAAGCTCTATCTTTTGATGTCAATAATTCATGGAATACATGCATGATTGATGAGAATTTTGCATGAGAAGAAACTAGGGTTTATGGAAAAAGTTTGGGGCTTTTGGAATTTTATGATTTCATGATGAGATTCAAGTTGAAATCAAGCTAGTATAATGTTAAAATCATGCTATTGAGTTGAGATTTAAACCCTACATATTTTAGTTTGTACAAAAATGATTAGGGTTTATGGATTCAAGTTTGATTTAGGGTTTGTAGTGTTGGATAAATGATCTAGCAAGCTTGAATTTGTTATTTGGAAGCAAAACCCTAAATTAAAGGTATTGGAACCATTTCGGCAATTCTGAAAGTTAAAGGAATAATCTGAATTTTTATGATTTTGAAGTGTATTTATGTTATTATTGAATTCGGAAATGTGAAATTGAAGTTGGAATGTTAAACCGATGTTGAATCGAATTAGTGACCCCTTTGACGAAGTGTCAAAGTTAAGTGACCAATTCAGAAATGAGGTTTTAGAGAAGGACTAAATATGATTTTAGTTGAAATAATACAATTCAAGTAGTAATGTTGATTTGAGGACTAATTTGCAAAGTTAAGAAGCTTGAATCCTTATCTTTGCATTTTTAGTGACTATTTCAGAAAGAACGAAAAATTAGAGGGAATTATTTTTGAATAATTATTTGATGAAGAAAGTGATACATTAGTGGTTTGAATCAAGTAAAAGGACCAAATTGACAAATAGCAAAGTAAGGAGAAATTGGTATAAAGTTTGAAGTTATTTATGGAAGTTGTGTAGAAAACTGGATTTGGCTGTAAGTTTGAAAATTCACCATAAATTCTACAAAATTATTAGATGGTGAATTTTATATCGATGTAAAGATTTATTCGTCTAGTTTCATTTAAAACAAACGATGATTGATTTCGATTCATATATCAAAATATATGAATTTTTAAGTGATGAAAGGTCAGAAAACAGAATAGCAGTCTGTTCCGAAATTAAATACTGGAATTCGACTTTGAAAATTTGCCATAAATAGTACAAATTGAATCTGGGTTATTAGTTTATATGGTTGAAAAGATTATCGAATCTAGTTTTGTTTCCAACAAACAGAAACTGATTTCGAGTTCTGAGTTAAAAGATATTAATTTTCAATCGAATGAAGGTCAGAAAAATTTCAGAACCGTTTGGTCAGGACAGCCCTGTAAATGGGAGTTTGATGAATTTTCCTAATTTTTATGTGGCTTATACCGTTAGAACCTTTATCAAATCTAGTTTCTACGGTATAAAGGAGATTAAGATTCAGTATGTATTCTGCCATGTAGAAGTAAATCTTTGATGGTAGTGCAAGTTGACAGAAAATAGAAATTGAGACAATTTGTGTCTAATGTTGGTTAGCAAGCTTGGAAGAATTATTTGAAGATCAAAATGGTCATTAGGGACCAAAAAAGAGTTTGTGAACAGTATAAGGAAGGAAATAAATTTATGGAAATTTTTTATGTTGAATGATTAAATAGCTTAAGTGAAATATTGTAAGAAGTGAATCTAACAAATGTTTATTTATATTCATGTGATAAATAAAGTTGGATCCGAATCAAAAGAAGGTTCAAGGTACTATAAAGGAAAGGATCAATAGAGCTTAGTGAGGCATATTAATAAATGGCCAAGGTGAGTGCATTTTTAAATGTTTGCATTACATTGAAAATGGCATTGCATTTCTCTATAATACATGATATGATACATTGCTCGACATAGCAAGCTTGATGGAATATGAGGTACGAATTATTATTTGCATAAATGATAATCTGTGTTTACCATGAATATTTATGATGAAGCATGAAATATGAAATGTCTATATGTATGATTTATTATGATGACTGATTGATGATAAAAGAAATGCCCAAGTATTGTGTATGAGAGTCCATGGTATAGTTGGCATACCATAGAGTCTTTAGCAGTTGCACCCTCGAGTTCATGTTATCAACACAGATATTGTGACAAAATGATTGTGTCACATGCACCCTAGGGATCTACCACCATTGTGCCCGAGTGCACTGTTGAGGTGCTTTATGTTTATGGGGAGCAAAGAGTGTCACCGATTATGTACTCATCTTTACGTTTACGTTAGTCAATACGGTGTCATTTCAAGATGACTCGGGTACCTCGAAATCATATAGCGTACTTTGGGCAATGATAAAAGAATCATGTCCGTAAATGAGTCATGTCATGTAAACGAATCATGTTACGTATATGAAATATGTCATGTATATGAACCATACCATGACTACGGAACATGTAATTTTCCAACTTTTACTTAGTGACTAAAATGTAATTTTTGAAACTTTAGGGGTTAAAGTGTAAACTCTAGAAAAGTTCAAGGACTAAAGTGTACTTTTTAAAAGTTATGTAAGTTAACCCAGTAAATGAATAGTTCACCCCCAAGAGTGGTATTTATGTGTTACTGGATTTTTTATGCGAGGTTTATTTTATTCGAATTTAGATCGAATAAAATTGTTAAGCGTGCTCAGGCCAAAGTAGCCCAAGGTTGGGGTGACCTAATCGGAAGGTCCCATCTCCAATATTTTGACTGATAAAAAGGATTCAATTTGAGTTAATAATATTCGTAAGGGATTGTTAAGATAAGTTTTGTAAGAGGAAATGTATTCGGTAAAAATTCTCGGTAATTATCGATATATCGGATCAAATTGAAATTTTAAAGGCAGGTCCAAGGATTATGGAAAATTCATAAAATATTATTTTATGAATATTCTATTAATATTGACGGGATTCTAAGTAGATTTTGATTTAGTTAGAATATGATGGAGAGATTATAAAGCTCAAAAAAAGAAAATTTGGAAATCGTATTGAGTGAAATTTGAATAATTGGATCGAATAAATATCATAAATTAAAAATTATGATATTTTGGAAAGAGTCTGGTTAGAAATGGATCCAATTTGGTTCAATTTTATGGAATGGCAATTTTTTAAGTCTTGTTGTAAATAAAGTCTAGTTGGAGGGCAAATTGGTCATTTGCCATGGATGGCATTTTTGAAATATTTTGAAACTTTGAGGGCAATTATGAGAGTTGAAAAACACATGGATTTGATCTTGACCATTTATTTTTGATAAGACTAAATCTTGGCCTTTCGATAAAAAGGGCAAATTAGTAATTTCACTAGTTAAATGAATTTAAAATTCATTTAACCTTTACACATGGATCAAATAGGATAAAAGATGAATAAAGATCATCTTTATCAGCCAAGGGGCTGTTCGAATGGCACAAAGAATAGAGGGGAAAATACCAAAATTTTTCCTAGCCATTTTCAAGGCTTTTGATCAAGAATTCAAGCAAGGTTCTTTGAGTTGCAAGAAATACTGAGAAAGGTACAAGTATTCAAGGAAACAAAAAGATTAATGAGTAAGCTTAGTGAGGCAAGATAATAAATAGCCAGGTGAGTTCATACTTACTTGTTTTATGTATATATATTTGTACTTGGTTTTAAAATGTTAAAAACAAAAATGATCGAATCATAAATTGATATATTCTTACAGTGATTTAAAATGGTTTATGAATGATTTCAGGTATGAACTGCCCCATGCATTCTTATACAATATGTTGATATGATAATTGTTAATAAGTGAAAAGTACATGATAATGAATTTTAAAGCCCATTGTATGCATATTGAGAATTTTTGGATAATTGGCATGCCAATGAGGTGGGAGTATAATGATACAATAATGTCGTATAAATGTACAACAATTATAAAGTGAAACCGTGACGTTGTGTTCTACAGCTATGACCTAGTGATACAGTGACGTTGTATAAGTTTACAGCGGTTATTCAGTGATAAAGTGATACAGTGTTTATTTTGGCACAACAAATTAGTTGTTGCCGCACATGTGCATACCCAATAGTGACTCGCATACCATACATTCTCATCTATCTTACATTGAGCTATGATTTTAAATGACAGTGAAAACTGCAAATGAAAACAAGTGATTTATTGAATAACTGATTTGGCATAACATTGCCTTATATATATATATATGTATGAGATGTTGAATTTATAGGTTATATGATAGAGGAACGACTTCAATAAGTCAGTATTTACGATTCCATATTCTTATATAATATACACAGTGCTTTATTTAATTACACAAAATTTTCTTTATTGAAATACTTTACTTTAAATAATAATTGCCTCACTAAGTGAATACTTAGCGTGTGTTTGTTTCACACGTAGGTTGTCTGGGAAGTGCAAATCTTGAGGAGTTGAGCATCGAGGTCAAATTGCATTCTACATACATCAGTAAGACATTCTAAACTATGATAATTTCTAGTAGGCATGTGTATAACCATTTGTTGATATGATTTAACACAAGTTAGACCTTTATTTCAGTTAAGTCCTTATTGCATAGAAATCTTTAAAATGAATAAATGGTCTAGGCAGCACACATTGTTTCACCCTGATTTACATTTTCAATTTAATAACCAATATTTAAGTTTTAAAAACCAATTCAGGGTTGAAACTAGCTATGTTTGACTAGAAATGTTTTCAGTAATATATATATATATATATATATATATATATATCTACAAGTACGGAATTCATCTAGTAAATTTCATAACATCTTTAATGGGTATTTGAATATCGGATATACGTTAAGGGTGTTACGTTTAATGGTATCAGTGTAAAGGTTTAGCCGGTTCTGGAGGTTAAACCGAGTTAGAAATGATTTTAATAAAGTATACATGCCCCTAGGATGTCATATTACTAATGTACTGATTGTATGACTTGATGTTGCTCCTTATTAGAATAAGATGGATTAATACTAGGGTAAGAAAGGTAAAAACGATGCTGGATTTTGTTAGTTGACGAGTCCCAATGGTTAAGAAAGGACCCAAAGCGGGTACAAGAAAGTGAAATAAGAATGGTAGTCAAATTCTGATCAGACTAAGTAATCTGTATAGTAAAAAGCTGGTGCAATAACTATAAGGTGTTAGCTTTTGACACATGTAGATGCACTTGTGCTTACAACAGTATATGTTATAAGAAATTTAGATAGTAAGGACTCATACATACTTCAAGGTAAAAGTAGTTGGAAAATTGTGAGTTTATGATTAAATGATATTGGGATTATCTTTGATAAATCAAGATATTTGGAAGTGAAGAAGTTTGAAGGAGAAGAAGTGATATCTTTATTCTGGAAATATGTATTAGTTTGACGGTCAAATCTGATAATATTAAAGATTGCTACAGATGTAATCTGGCAGATCTTCTTAAGATAAGTTAAAGGTTGAAAGTATGAATAATCAATACCTGATGAGAAATACTTCAGTATTAGTCAGTTACAAGAATGTTGCACTGGTTATAACTAGGAATGAGAATTGAATGAGCTAAGTAATGATACTACTTAGTTAGTTTAAAAAGAAGATTGAGATGAACTAGCAAATGAGAGGTTCTGGAAAGAACCATAGTGGTAATAATAAGGTTAACCATAACCTTTTAGATTAGTCATAACAAGAAAGAACATTGGCACAATAGGGAGTGCCTAAACAAGAGTTGGGAAATCGTGAATTTCATAGTGAAGGTGGTTCGATGGTTGTTGACTTATGGTTTAATGATGTTAAAATTAGAAGGGAATAGCTAAATTGTTCTGGTGTGGAAAAATTAAAAGGAATTGTATTCCTGTTAAGAGGACATGTTCAAATACGATGGACGAATATCAGATAGATGATATTTGCAACTAAAGTGACATGGCTATTCTTCCGAGAAGCATTGAAAGCGATATTTATTGGTAATCAATATAAGATAGAATTTATAATAGAGGTTTATATAAGATAGAATTTATAATAGAGGTTTTACCAGGCATTGTATCTATATCGATGGTTCCGACTGATCTTCGAGAAAGGAAGGCACAATTGCAAGAAATGTTGGATTAGGGTTTTATAAGGCTAGGTGTGTCATCTTTGAGGCGTACTGGTATTATTTATGAAAAGAAGGATGGATTCGTGCTACTATGCATCCAGATGAAAATAAGATGTAGCAAGGTTTAAAAAGTCAGTATCGGTGGCTAGGTATGAAAAGAATTTAGTATGGGTCATTATAAATCGTCAGACAAAGTTTGATTACCTTATTCCAGTTGAATAGATTATTCACTGGATAAATATGCAGAACTTTATGTTCGAGAGACAGTAAGATTATATGGTGTCTCAGCATTGATAGTGTCAGACAGTGACCCAAGGTTTATTTCAAGGTATTGGGGTACGTTATTTGAAGCTTTAGGTACTAAATTAAGTTTTAGTACATTTTTTCATCCGCAAACAGGTGGGTAATTTGAATGGATTATACAGATTTTGGAGGATAAAGTAAGGATTATTCAACACAATTTTAAGGCCGCCGTCATTTAGGAAGGTGTAGAAAGAATGAATAAACAAAATACAAGTTGTTTGAAATGGGTAAACGTTGAAAATTCGAGGACAAATTTTCTTAAGGTGGAGGAATTGTAATATCCCAACTTTTGCTTAGTGACTAAAATGTAATTTTTGAAACTTTAGGGGTTAAAGTGTAAACTTTGGAAAAGTTTACGGACTAAAGTGTAATTTCCAAAAGTTATGTAAGTTAACCCCCGTAAATGAATAGTTCACCCCCAAGAGTGGTATTTATGTGTTACTGGTTTTTTCATACGATGTTTATTTTATTTGAATTTAGATCGAATAAAATTGTTAAGCGTACTCATGCCAGAGTAGCCCAAGGATGGGTGACCTAATGGGAAGGTCCCATATCCAATATTTTGACTGATAAAAAGAATTCAGTTTGAGTTAATAATATTCGTAAGGGATTGCTAAGATAAGATTTCTAAGAGGAAATGTATTCGGTAAAAACTCCTAGAAATTATCTATATATCAGATCAAATTGAAATTTTAAAGACAGTTCCAAGGATTATGGAAAATTTATAAAATATTATTTTATGAATACTCTATTAAAATTGATGGGATTCTAACTAGATTTTGATTTAGTTAGAATATGATGGAGAGGTTATAAAGCTCAAAGAAATAAAATTTGCAAATCGTATTGATTGAAATTCGAATAATTGGATCGAATAAATATCATAAATTAAAAATTATGATATTTGGAAGGAGCCTGGTTAGAATGGAACCAATTTGGTTCAATCTTTATGGAATGGCAATTTTTTAAGTCTTGTTGTAAATAAAGTCTAGTTGGCAGGCAAATTGGTCATTTGCCACGGATGGCATTTTTGAAATATTTTGAAACTTTGAGGGCAATTATGAAAGGTGAAAACACATGGATTTGATCTTGACCATTGATTTTTGATAAGATTAAATCTTGGCCATTGGATAAAAGGGCAAATTAGTAATTTCACTAGTTAAATGAATTTAAAATTCATTTAACCTTTACACATGGATCAAATAGGATAAAAGATGAATAAAGATCATCTTTATCAACCAAGGCGCTGTTCGAATGGCACAAAGAATAGAGGGGAAAATACCAAAATTTTTCCTAGCCATTTTCAAGGCTTTTGATCAAGAATTCAAGCAAGGTTCTTTGAGTTGCAAGAAATACTGAGAAAGGTACAAGTATTCAAGGAAACGAAAAGATTAATGAGTAAGCTTAGTGAGGCAAGATAATAAATAGCCAGGTGAGTTCATACTTACTTGTTTTATGTATATATATTTGTACTTGGTTTTAAAATGTTAAAAACAAAAATGATCGAATCATAAATTGATATATTCTTACAGTGATTTAAAATGGTTTATGAATGATTTCAGGTATGAACTGCCCCATGCATTCTTATACAATATGTTGATATGATAATTTTTAATAAGTGAAAAGTACATGATAATGAATTTTAAAGCCCATTGTATGCATATTGAGAATTTTTGGATAATTGGCATGCCAATGAGGTGGGAGTATAATGATACAATAATGTCGTATAAATGTACAACAGTTATAAAGTGAAACAATGACGCTGTGTTCTACAGCTATGACCTAGTGATACAGTGACGTATAAGTTTACAGCGGTTATTCAGTGATAAAGTGATACAGTGTTTATTTTGGCACAACAAATTAGTTGTTTCCGCACATGTGCATACTCAATAGTGACTCGCATACCATACATTCTCCATCTATCTTACATTGAGCTATGATTTTAAATGACAGTGAAAAGTGCAAATGAAAACAAGTGATTTATTGAATAACTGATTTGGCATAACATTGCCTTATATATATGTGTATGAGATGTTGAATTTACAGGTTATATGATAGAGGAACGACTTCAATAAGTCAGTATTTACGATTCCATATTCATATATATTATACACAGTGCTTTATTTAATTATACAAAATTTTCTCTATTAAAATACTTTAATTATAAATAATAATTGCCTCACTAAGTGAATGCTTAGCGTGTGTTTGTTTCATACGTAGGTTGTCTGGGAAGTGCAAATCTTGAGGAGTTGAGCATCGAGGTCAAATTGCATTCTACATACATCAGTAAGACATTCTAAATTATGATAATTTCTAGTGGGCAGGTGTATAACCATTTGTTGATATGATTTAACACAAGTTAGACCTTTATTCAGTTAAGTCCTTATTGCATAGAAATCTTTAAAATGAATAAATGGTCTAGGCAGCACACACTGTTTTCACCCTGATTTACATTTTCAATTTAATAACCAATATTTAAGTTTTAAAAACCAATTCATGGTCGAAACTAGCTGTGTTTACTAGAATTGTTTCAGTAATATATATATATATCTACAAGTACGGAATTCATGTAGTAAATTTCGTAACATCTTTAATGGGTATTCGAATATCGGATATAGGTTAAGGGTGTTACATTTAATGGTATCAGAGCAAAGGTTTAGCCAGTTCTGGAGGTTAAACCGAGTCAAAAATGATTTTATTAAAGTGTACATACCCCTAGGATGTCATATTACTAATGTACTGATTGTATGACTTGATGTTGCTCCTCATTAGAATAAGATGGATTAAGACTAGGGTAAGAAAGTTAAAAACAAATCTGGATTTTGTCAGTTGACGGGTCCTAAAGGTTAAGAAATGACCCAAAGCGGGTACAAGATAGCGAAATAAGAATGGTAGTCAAATTCTGATCAGACTAAGTAATCTGTATAGTTAAAAGCTGATGGAATAACTATAAGATTTTAACTTTTGACACGAGTAGATGTACTTGTGCTTACAACAGTATATGTTATAAGAAAATTTAGATAGTAAGGACTCATACATACTTCAAGGTAAAAGTAGTTGGAAGACTGTGAGTTTATGATTAAATGATATTGAGATTATCTTTGATAAATCAAGATATTTGAAAGTGAAGAAGTTTGAAGGAGAAAAAGTGATATCTTTATTCTAGAAATATGTATCAGTTTGACGGTCAAATCTGATAATATTAAAGATCATTGTAGATGTAATCTGGCAGATCTTCTTAAGATAAGTTAAAGGCTGAAAGTATGAATAATCAGTACCTGATGAGAAATACTTTAGTACTAGTCAATTACAAGAATGTTGTACTGGTTGTAACTAGGAATGAGAATTGAATGAGCTAAGTAATGATGCTGCTTAGTTAGTTTAAAAAGAAGATTGAGATGAACTATTAAATAGGAGGTTCTAGAAAGAACCATAGTGGTAATAATAAGGTTAACCATAACCTTTTAGATTAATCAAAACAAGAAAGAGCATTGGCACAATAGGGAGTGCCTAAACAAGAGTTGGGAAATACTGAATTTCATAGTGAAGGTGGTTCGATGGTTGCTGACTTATGGTTTAATGATGTTAAAATTAGAAGGGCAGAGCTAAATTGTTCTGATGTGGAAAAATTAGAAGGAATTGTATTCTTGTTAAGAGGACATGTTCAAATACGGTGGACGAATATCAGATAGATGATATTTGCAACTGAAGTGACATGGGTATTCTTCCAAGAAGCATTCAAAGTGATATTTATTGGTAATCAATATAAGATAGAATTTATAATAGAGGTTTTACCAGGCATTGTATCTATATCAATGGTTCTGGCTGATCTTCGGGAAAGGAAGACACAATTGCAAGAAATGTTGGATTAGGGTTTTATAAGGCCATGTGTGTAATCTCTGAGGTGCACCGGTATTATTTATGAAAAGAAGGATAGATTCGTGCGACTATGCATCCAGATGAAAATAAGATGTAGCAATGTTTAAAAAGTCAGTATCGGTGGTGAGGTATGAAAAGAATTTAGTATGGGTCATTATAAATCGTCTGACAAAGTTTGATTACCTTATTCCAGTTGAATAGATTATTCGCTGGAAAAATATGCAGAACTTTATGTTCGAGAGACAGTAAGATTATATGGTGTCTCAACATTGATAGTGTCAGACAGAGACCCAAAGTTTATTTCGAGGTATTGAGGGTACGTTATTTGAAGCTTTAGGTACTAAATTAAATTTTAGTACAGTTTTTTATCCACAAACATATGGGTAATTTGAATGGATTATACAGATTTTGGAGGATAAATTAAGGATTATTCAACAAAATTTTAAGGCCGCCGTCATTTGGGAAGGTGAAGTAAGAATGAATAAACAAAATACGAAGTTGTTTGAAATGGGTAAACGTTGAAAATTTGAAGGCAAGTTTTCTTAAGGGGAAGAATTGTAATATCCCAACTTTTTCTTAGTGACTAAAATGTAATTTTTGAAACTTTAGGGGTTAAAGTGTAAACTTTGGAAAAGTTCAGAGACTAAAGTGTAATTTTTAAAAGTTATGTAAGTTAACCCCGTAAATGAATAGTTCACCCCAAGAGTGGTATTTCTATGTTACTGGATTTTTCATACGAGGTTTATTTTATTCGAATTTAGATCGAATAAAATTGTTAAGCGTGCTCAGGTCAGAGTAGCCCAAGGATGGGTGACCTAATGGGAAGGTCCCATATCCAATATTTTGACTGATCAAAAGGATTCAGTTTGAGTTAATAATATTCGTAAGGGATTGTTGAGATAAGATTTCTAAGAGGAAATGTATTCGTTAAAAATTCCTGGTAATTATCGGTATATCAGATCAAATTGAAATTTTAAAGGCAGCTCCATGGATTATGAAAAATTCATAAAATACTATTTTATGAATATAATTTTAATATTGATGGGATTTTAACTAGATTTTGATTTAGTTAGAATATGATGGCGAGGTTATAAAGCTTAAAGAAAGAAAATTTGGAAATCATATTGAGTGAAATTTGAATAATTGGATCGAATAAATATCATAAATTAAAAATTATGATATTTTGGAAGGAGTATGGTTAGAATGGAACCAATTTGGTTCAACTTTATGGAATGGCAATTTTTTAAGTCTTGTTGTAAATAAAGTCTAGTTGGAGGGCAAATTAGTCATTTGCCTTGGATGGCATTTTTGAAATATTTTGAAACTTTGAGGGAAATTATGAAAGGTGAAAAACACATGGATTTGATCTTGACCATTGATTTTTGATAAGATTAAATCTTGGCCATTTGATAAAAAGGGCAAATTAGTAATTTCACTAGTTAAATGAATTTAAAATTCATTTAACCTTTACACATGGATCAAATAGGATAAAATATGAATAAAGATCATCTTTATTAGCCAAGGGGTTGCTCGAATGGCACAGAGAATAGAGGGGAAAATACCAAAATTTTTCCTAGCCATTTTCAAAGCTTTTGATCAAGAAATCAAGCAAGGTTCTTTGAGTTGCAAGAAATACTGAGAAAGGTACAAGTATTCAAGGAAACGAAAAGATTAATGAGTAAGCTTAGTGAGGAAAGATAATAAATAGCTAGGTGAGTTCATACTTACTTGTTTTATGTATATATATTTGTACTTGGTTTTAAAATGTTAAAAAGAAAAATGATTGAATCGTAAATTGATACATTCTTACAGTGATTTAAAATGGTTTATGAATGATTTCGGGTATGAACTGCCCCATGCATTCTTATACAATATTCTGATATGATAATTGTTAATAAGTGAAAAGTACATGATAATGAATTTAAAGCCCATTGTATGCATATTGAGAATTCTTGATATAATTGGCATGCCAATGAGGTGGGAGTATAATGATATAGTTATGTTGTACAAATGTACAATAGTTATAAAGTGAAACAGCGACGCTGTGTTCTACAACTATGACCTAGTAATACAGTGACGTTGTATAAGTTTATAGCGGTTATTTAGTGATAAAGTGATACAGTGTTTATTTTGGCACAACAAATTAGTTGTTGCCGCACATGTGCATACTCAATAGTGACTCGCATACCATACATTCTCATATATCTTACATTGGGCTATAATTTTAATTGACAATGAAAAGTGCAAATGAAAACAAGTGATTTATTGAATAACTGATTTAGCATGACATTGCCTTATATATATATATGTATGAGATGTTGAATTTACAGGTTATATGATAGAGAAACGACTTCAATAAGTCAGTATTTCGATTCCATATTCTTATATATTATGCACAGTGCTTTATTTAATTATACAAAATTTTATTTAGTGAAATACTTTACTTTAAATAATAATTGCCTCACTAAGTGAATGCTTAGCGTGTGTTTGTTTCACACGTAGGATGTCTGGGAAGTGCAAATCTTGAGGAGTTGAGCATCGAGGTCAAATTGCATTCTACGTACATAAATAAGACATTCTAAACTATGATAATTTCTAGTGGGCATGTGTATGACCATTTGTTGATATGATTTAACAAAAGTTAGACCTTTATTTCAGTTAAGTCCTTATTGCATAGAAATCTTTAAAATGAATAAATGGTCTAGGTAGCACAGACTGTTTTCACCCTAATTTACATTTTCAATTTAATAACCAATATTTAAGTTTTAAAAACCAATTCAGGGTCGAAACTAGCTGCATTTTACTAGAATTGTTTTCAGTAAATATATATATATATATATATATCTACAAGTACGAAATTCATCTAGTAAATTTCGTAACATCTTTAATGGGTATTCGAATATCAGATATACGTTTAGGATGTTACAGAACATGCCATGTATATGAATTAAATCACGTTTATGAATCATGTCAGGTAGAAGAATCATGTCATGTAAATGAATCAAGTTATGTATATGAATCATGTCACGTATATGAATCATGACATGTAAACAAATTATGTCATGTATATGAATGATGTCACGTATACGAATCATGCCACGTATATGAATTTTGACACGTATATGGATTCTGCCATGTATATAATTCATGCCATTTATATATATATATATATATATGAATAATGCCATGTATATGAAGTATGTCATGTATATGAATTATGTCATATATATATACCATGTCATGCATGTGAATTATGCCATGTGTATGAAATATGCCATTTATGTGAACTATGCCATGTTTATGATTTACTTGGTAATAATGGAGTATTGGAAACTAGACTAAGTTAGAAAAATTATGACTTGCACATGAATATTGACTGACTATGAAAACCTTGTTAGTACGACACTACCTTAGACAAGAACCATGCTAGGTTAATGTTTAACATGTATTGCTTTATTTTATGATTTGATAAAAAAGATTATTGCCTCACTAGGTTCATACTTAGTGTGTGTTTTATTTCACACATAGGTTCTCCGAAAATAGATTAGCAAGGAGGAGCTGTTAATTGGGAAGATCAAGTTACCATCTGTAAGTACAGTACGTACATCTTTAACGTAATTTGATAGACTAGTGGGCAAGTAATAATTTAAGTGGATAAACTGTTTTGTAAGTCTAAGTTTATAATGTATTTATATATTGTCATGGAAGTATGACTTAGAGAAATGGTTTACTATTAATAACTATGAACTTTGACATAGTTAAATATTGTTTAACCCTAATCACGTAGAAATTCAAAAACCAAGAAAGGGTCTAGGCAATGTACATAGTTTTCATCCTAAATTATATTTTTATTTCAACAACTAAATTATGAATTTTATAAATCAATTTAGGGTCAAAACTAGCTGCAATAGATTGACATAGTTTTAAATTCAAAACCGAGAAAGGGTTAAACTGCAAGATGAATTTTGGTATAAAAAAATTTACAAGTCAAGATTTCTTTCAATGACTCCATAACTTCTTTAATGTATATTCGGCTTACGAGTATACGTTAAGGGTGTTACATTTATTAGTATTAGAGCTACAGGTTTAGCCAATTCTGGAGGTTAAACCAAGTTAAATATGATTTGATGTTAGGTACATGCCCCTAGGATGTCATGTTACTGATGTATTATCTGTGTAACTTGATTATGCTCCTCATTTACATGAATAAGTTTTAGTGGAAATAGATGATGTTAAGTAATGATAGACTGTGTTAAATGTTTAATTATAGGGATTAAAAGAAGGTTTAAAGTGGAAGTAAAGAGATATAGAATGTTCCATCTCTAGCTCCTACCAAGCTGAGCCACCTACGCAGTTGGAAGCTCCAACATAAGAATATGGAACCTTAGTATGAGCCCTAAAAAGCTGTGATTAAAAAAAATTCAAACCCTAATGTCTGTATCAATATGGCACCTACACCAGTAAAGGCATCAACTGTTAAGGAGCTTAAGAAGTTAGGAGCTCATGAATTTCATGGAGAAGGTGGTCTGATGGCTACCAATTTATGGCTCCACGATGTTAAAGTCATGTTAGAGGAATTAAATTGTACAGATGCTGAAAAGTTATAAAAGTTCCATCTTATTAAGGGAACATGCTTGTAATTGATGGTCCAAAGCTAGCGAATTATACATGTTGAGAAAGTGACTTGGACATTCTAAAAAGTGTTTAGAGTCAAGTATGTTGGCGACCAGTTTAAGAAAGAGTTGTTACAGTAGTTTCAAAATTTGAAACAAAGTACCCGTACTGTCTACAAGTATGAGTTGGATTTTAATGGATTAAGTCGGTATACAGCTGATTTGATACCAACTAAGAAGTCCCTATGAGAATGGTTTATCGAGGGGCTTAACCTGAGAGCAAAGGCTATGGAGAAAGCCTGTAATTACTTTAATTGATCCGGGTTCGACTCACTCGTATATTGGTACTAAGATAGTAGTACAAAGAAAGATTCTTAAGGAAAACTATTTTTATTAATGTGATTCCTAGTAACCCACTTGGACATAGTGCATAGGTGATTAGAATATGTAAGAAATGTTTGTTAGTGATTTAAGGAATTGAGTTCCTGGCAAGCTTATTGGAGCTTTTATTTCGCAAACTTGAGATTATTTTTAGAATGAACTGGTTGTATGCATATGATGCAGAGGTGAAACGTAAAAAGAAAATGTTAGTACTTCAAGGACCCGATGGTTCTGAAGTAATCATTATGGAAGAAAGAACTGACTATTTAGAGTTAGTGATTTCTTTAATAACAACTTAAAGATTGTAATGCAATGGATGTGAGGTATGTTTAATTTATATGGTGGGTATACAAATATCACCCAAGAAAATTGAAGGCATCCCGACTATAAACGTAAATTGTACAAGGAAGATTATTTCTTTAAGGAGACATTAGTATTACTAGATGTTAACTACAAGGTTTAAAAGATCAGGAAGACAGGAAATCTGGAATAAAAGTATGATGAAAGTGATATTTGAGTACATACTGAACAAGATTGGAAGTCTAATACCGATAAAGTGTATTCAAAAAAGTCAACTAAGAGGTTAATTCTACCTGAATAGTTGACAGCAGAGCCTTATAAAGATAGGGCTGAAGTGTAATGGGTAAGCTAAGATATCTTTTCAGAAAGGTTTTGATAAAGACAATCAGTAATAATATAAGATGATGATGACAAGCACTAAAATGATGTGAATTAATAGAAAAATGTTTTCTAATGGTCTATGTGATCAAGTATTAGAAGATATTATGAAGATACTATTCCGAGAATCTGAAGTGTAATTGAGATAAGTTGGTTATCTATGCACTAGGTAGAAGTGATTATAAGAAGAAATGTTTAAATTTTTAAAAGGAATTAGTTCCTTAATGAAGTCAAAGGAAGAGTGTTTAGTTGAGGATTGTTCTGGCTAATTGAAATTTCCATAGAAATGTTTCTAGACAAGAACAAGAATCTCATATCACAAGGGTTATAAAGATACCCGTAGCAATAACAATGAAATCAAGTATGAATATTTTTTTCGATTTTTACCTAGATTGAGCTACTGGTGCAGTAGGGGGCTCAAGCACAAGAACAAGAAGTACCTAAGAGGTTGTAACCTTCGGCAACTGTAAATGTTTAAGCTGTTGAGAGCCTTAAATGTCAGAGCAAAAGAGAAGTTATGATTGTTTATTTGAAAATGAAGGATGATTTGTATAAGTTAAAAAGGGAAAACTTAGTTTCAGAACTGTTATACCTCAAGGAATCGTGAAAGAGTTGATCAATAGTATATTAATGAGTCTTATCTCCAGAAGTGAGCAAAAGTCTATAGTATATGTACTTATGTTTTGGGGGCATTGACAGAATTATTAACGTGTCAACACTCCTGAATAAATTGAGATACAATTAGATTTGATTCATGAAGAGGAGTTAGTATAAATATTAATTTATGGAATTAAAGAATTAAGGAATAAGAAATTTCATTGACTAAAGTTTTGAAGAAAAATCACAAGGTCGAAGAAGCCATTTGGGAGGCTGAGAAGAAAATAATGAAGTAATACCGTAAATGTTTGGAACAGGTACGCATTGAAAATTCGAGGACGAATTTTCTTAAGGGGGATGAATTGCAATATCCCAAATTTTGGTTAGTGATTAAAATGTAAATTTTGAAAATTTAGGGGGTTAAAGTATAAACTTTAGAAAAGTTTGGGGACTAAAGTGTAAATTTCCCCAACAAGTAATTTTATTCAGTATAAGAGTGAATCGGATCGAAATAGGTACCTTGATATCGGTTTTAAGAATTAAGATGTAAAAAAAGGTACCGAATTTGGATCGAATGAAATTGTTAAGCGTGCTCAGGCCAGAGAAATACAAGGATGGGTGACCTTCGGGAAGGTCCCATAAAAGTGTTTCTGATTGACATTTTGGACTCAGTAAGAGTAAATAATATTCGAATGAATTATCGATAAAGGATTTCTAAGATAAATTTTATTCTATGAAGATTTTCGATAATTATCAGAATAATAGACTGAGTTAGGAAAATTCAGTCTAAGTTCTGGAAAAGGAAGTTTTTATTAGATAATACAGTTTATTTCCCAAATATGGAAATATGGAATTTTTGGAATAAATCCGATAGTTCAGAAAAGGTAAAAATTGCAGTAGAAGTATTTTACGAATATCGGGAGATCGGATCGAATCAAAATTTCAAAGGCTGTTCCATAAGCCATGGAAAAGTTATAAAATAATATTTAAGGAATAGTGACCGGTTGGGAATGAACTATTTTAGTTAAATTGTAATGGAATGGCATTTTTGAAGTAAACTAGTAAATAAAAATTAGTTAGAGGGCAAACTGGTCATTTAGCCCCAATGGCATTTTTTAAATATTTAAAAGTTACAAGGGAATTTTTGGAAGAAGGAAATGGAAGATTTAATCTTGGCCCTTGATTGATGATAAGATCAATCTCAACCATTGGATTAAAAGGGCATTTTAGTAATTTCAATATTTAAATGAATTTAAAATTCATTTATATTTACAAGTGGCATAATTGTAGAGATTAAAAATAAAAGGCCAAAAAGATGAAGTCTTCTTCATCTTTCAATTTCGAAAATATTGGGGGAAAAGGGGATAAAATTTCCAAGCTCGATTCAAGCCTCGAAACTCGATTTTCAGGTAATCTTTCGAACTAAAAAGTTGTTCTGCTCTTCAAGCTCTATCTTTTGATGTCAATAATTCATGGAATACATGTTTGATTGATGAGAATTTTTCATGAGAATAAATGAGGGTTTATGGAAAAAGTTTGGGGCTTTTGGAATTTTATGATTTCATGATGAAATTCAAGTTGAAATCAAGCTTGAATTTTTTATTATCTAGTAAGCTTGAATTTTTTATTTGAAAGCAAAACCCTAAATTAAAGGTATAAGGACCATTTCGGCAATTCTAAAAGTTAAAGGACTAATCTAAATTTTTATGATTTTGAAGTGTATTTATGTTATTATTGAATTTGGAGATGTGAAATTGAAGTTACAATGTTAAACCGATGTTGAATCGAATTAGTAACCATTTTGACGAATTGTCAAAGTTAAGTGACCAATTCGGAAATGAGGTTTTAGAGAAGGGATAAATCTAATTTCAGTTGAAATAATAGAATTCAAGTAGTAATGTTGATTTGAGGACTAATTTGCAAAGTTAAAAAGCTTGAATCCTTATCTTTGCATTTTTAGTGACTATTTCGGAAAGAACGAAAAATTAGAGGGAATTATTTTTGAATAATTATTTGATGAAGAAAGTGATACATTAGTGGTTTGAATCAAGTAAGGGGACCAAATTGACAAAGGAGAAATTGGTATAAAGTTTGAAGTTATTTATGGAAGTTGTGTAGGAAAACTTGATTTGGCAGTAAGTTTGAAAATTCACTATAAATTCTACAAAAAAATATTAGATGGTGAATTTTATATCGATATAAAGATTTATTCATCTAGTTTCGTTTAAAACAAACGGTAATTAATTTCGATTCATATATCAAAAGATATGCATTTTTAAGTGATGAAAGGTCAGAAAACATAATAGCAGTCTGTTCCGAAATTTAATACTGGAATTCGACTTTGAAAATTTGCCATAAATCGTACAAATTAAATCTGGGTTATTAGTTTATATGGTTGAAAATATTATCGAATCTAGTTTTGTTTCCAACAAACAGAAACTAATTTCGAGTTCTGAGTTAAAAGATATTAATTTTCAATCGAATGAAGGTCAGAAAAATTTCAGAACCGTTCGGTCAGGACAACCCTGTAAATGGGAGTTTGATGAATTTTCGTAATTTTTGTAGATTTTATTAAATTATATGGCTTATACTGTTAGAACCTTTATCAAATCTAGTTTCTAAGGTATAAAGGAGATTAAGATTCAGTATGTATTCTGCCCTATAGAAGTAAATCTTTGATGGTAGTGCAAGTTGACAGAAAATAGAAATTGAGATAATTTGTGTCTAATGTTGGGTAGCAAGCTTGGAAGAATTATTTAAAGATCAAAATGGTCATTAGGGACCAAAAATGAGTTTGTGAATAGTATAAGGAAGGAAAGAAGTTTATGGAATATTTTTATGTTGAATGATTAAATAGCTTAAGTGAAATATTGTTAGAAGTGATTCTAACAAATGTTTATTTATATTCATGTGATAAATAAAGTTGGATCCGAATCTAAAGAAGGTTCGAGGTACTATAAAGGAAAGGATCAATAGAGCTTAGTGAGGCATATTAATAAATGGCCAAGGTGAGTGCATTTTTAAATGTTTGCATTACATTGAAAATGGCATTGCATTTCTCTATAATACATGATATGATACATTGCTCGACATGGCAAGCTTGATGGAATATCAGGTACGAATTATTATTTGCATAAATGATGATCTATGTTTACTATGAATATTTATGATGAAGCATGAAATATGAAATGTCTATATGTATGATTGATTATGATGACTGATTGATGATAGAAGAAATGCCCAAGTATTGTGTATGAGAGTCCATGGTATAGTTGGCATGCCATAGAGTCTTTAGCAGCTGCACCCTCATGTTCATGTTATCAAACAAATATTGTGACAAAATGATTGTGTCACATGCACCATGGGGATCTACGTCCAATGTGCCCGAGTGCACTGTCGAGGTGCTTTATGTTTATGGGGAGCAAAGAGCGTCCCTGACTACGTACTCATCTTTACGTTTACGTTAGTCACTACGGTGTCATTTCAAGATGACTGCATACCTCGATCTCATATAGCGTACTTTTGGCAATGATAAAAGAATCATGTCCGTAAATGAGTCATGTCATGTAAACGAATCATGTGATGGATATGAAATATGTCATGTATATGAACCATACCATGAATACGGAACATGCCATGTATATGAATTAAATCACGTATATGAATCATGTCAGGTAAAAGAATCATGTCATGTAAATGAATCAAGTTATGTATATGAATCATGTCACGTATATGAATCATGGCATGTATACAAATTATGTCATATATATGAATGATGTCACGTATATGAATCATGCCACGTATATGAATTTTGACATGTATATGGATTCTACCATGTATATAATTCATGCCATATATATATGAATTATGCCATGTATATGAAGTATGTCATGTATATGAATTATGTCATATATTTACCATGTCATGCATGTGAATTATGCCATGTGTATGAAATATGTCATGTATGTGAACTATGCCATGTATATGATTTACTTGGTAATAATGGAGTATTGGAAACTAGACTAAGTTAGAAAAATTATGACTTGCACATGAATATTGACTGACTATGAAAACCTTGTTAGTATGACACTACCTTAGATAGGAACCATGCTAGGTTAATGTATAACATGCATTGCTTTATTTTATGATTTGATAAATAAGATTATTGCCTCACTAAGTTCGTACTTAGCGTGTTTTTTATTTCACATGTAGGTTCTCTGAAAATAGACTAGCAAGGAGGAGCTGTTAATTGGGAAGATCAAGTTACTATCTGCAAGTACAATACATACATCTTTAACGTAATTTGATAGACTAGTGGGCATGTAATAATTTAAGTTGATAAACTATTTTGTAAGTCTAAGTTTATAACGTATTTATATATTGTCATGGAAGTATGGACTTAGAGAAATGGTTTACTATTAATAACTATGAACTTTGACGTAGTTAAATATTATTTAGCCCTGATCACGTAAAAATTTAAAAATCAAGAAAGGGTCTAGGCAGTGTACATAGTTTTTATCGTGGATTATATTTTTATTTCAACAACTAAATTATGAATTTTATAAATCAATTCAGGGTCAAAACTAACTACAATAGACTGACAGTTTTAAATTCAAAACCGAGAAAGGGTTAAACTGCAAGATGAATTTTGGTATAAAAAAAATTACAAGTCAAGATTTCTTTCAGTCCGTAACATCTTTAATGTATATTTGACTTACGAGTATACGTTAAGGGTGTTACACCTAATGAGAAGAGTTCGCCCTGCAAAGAAGAGCTCCTAATTAGAAGAGTTCACCCAAAAAAGAATACATAGTTTTAATGAGAAAATCTCTCCTAGAAAATAATAAAGAAATCATAATGAGAAGAGTTCTCCTGTTGAAGAATGAGGAGTTCCTAACGAGAAGAACCCGCTTGTTTAACAACTTTCCATTGTCACAATATTATTTAATAGAGTTCTAGACTTGTAATTTTTTTAAACATCTGACATAAAACTAATTTATAAAATAACCTTTTTCTCGACTTTCGAGGTATTCATAGCCTATTTTCATATTATTAGTTTTGACTCAGAATTAGTTTATAAAACATGTTATCAGCTATTAAAATAAGTATGCAACTCAGGGTGAAAACTAGGTACACTGCCTAGGCCCTTTCTTGAATTTAAAATCGTTACGCTATAAACGTTAAATAAAATGTTACTCGATTAAATATTATCACTGGTAATTCTTTAAACATGCAAATAATTCATATTTATTTGACTTTTAATCAAACTTATACCCTTAAAACAACTAACGAATAAATTAATACATGCCCACTAGAGAATATCATAAATTAGAATGTCTTACTGATGTTTGGCAGATTGCAGCTTTATCAACATGCTTGATTCCTCTTCCAGTAAGTTTCCAATAACCTACGTGTGAAACAAAACAGGCTAAGTATTCACTTAGTGAGGCAAAACATATAAGGTTATCAAATAACTCACATGAACATAATTCAAGGCTTATTTTTTTATATCTAGCTTATCTAAATATAGCTGATAAATTACTTGTATTAAGTTCATCGTGTTTACTTGGCATACTTCAACATGCTTCTCATAGCATAATACAACCAGTTTCTATGGCATTTCATGGCAAACTTTATCATAATTCTAATTCTTTGCCTAATATATCAAACAAAGAAATACATATATTACTGAGCTTAACATAATCGAGAAAATACTGATCTTATGGAAAATACAGAGAGTACAGAGAACTTGTTATTTCTTGTACTTAGTACCAAAAAACTTAGTACATAACAGAATTTGCCAAGCTCACTAGTTCGACTACCTGCACTTTTATTAATCTTTTAAATTTGCCCAAAGTATACTTTATGAGACCTTAAGTATGCGAGTCATCCGAAATATGACACTATAGTGCCAAACGGAACACACAGATAAGTACGTACTCGAGGACGCTCTTCACTCCTCATATAATCAAGGACGCTATTTGTTCCTTATATAAGCACCTCTTTAGTGCACTTAGCACCATGGGCTTAAATCCCCAAGGTGGATGTGACACCATAGTAGTCACAAAACAGACAGATATCATAATAGAATGATGCAGCTGCTAAGACTCTATGGCATGCCAGTTATACCAAGGACACCCACTTTGTAATACTTGGGCATACTGATATATGTATATCATGATCAGAAATTATCATATCATATGTCATCAATAAATCGTAATGGTAGTTCATAACCCAGATAATATCAGGTATACTATAACAAAGATATTTATCAGAGCATTGACAATGTATTATACATATTACTTTCTCTTACCATATTAAAATAACATATCAGTTATAGTGACTATCATAACATTTCACAAATAAGTTCTCATACTTAAAACAATATGTTATTCAAGCCATATTAGCCTATTTATTAAGAATAATTTGCCTGCCAGTGATCATGTATCAAACACATCACTTATTCTTATTTTTTTATGAACATAATATATCATAAATAATTCCTTAGTCATATGTTAGGAACATTGTCCCCATATTGCTTGCCATATTACTAACCACATTTAAACAATAGAACATAACTTCAACATATATCATATCATGCATTCATAAATAAGGTTGGCTTATCCCAAGCCTCCCTCTATCGCATGCATAATTAAGTAATAATTAAGGCACACACATTGGCCATTTAACACAATGTCTCACTAAGTCCTAGTTCAATCCTTTCTTTCATAGTAATTCGAACCTTCTTTGATTCGGACTTGACTTCATTAATCACATGAATAAAATAAAATATTTGTTAGATTCAAATCTCACAATTCCTTAAACATGTTGTCTAATATAATCATTCGAATATAAATTTTCCAAATATTTTCCTTTCTTCCGTGTACTGTTCAAAAACTTATTATGGTCCTTAGTGACTAATTTGAACTTCCATTAACTCTTCCGAGCTTGCTAACTAACATTTAAATACAAAAAGTTTCAAATTCCAATTTTTTACAGCTTGCGCTACCTTCAAAGATTCAGTTATATAGGGCAGAATACATTCTGGATCTCAATTTCCTTTCTGCCGTAGAAACTATATTCGATAACGGTTCTAAAGATATAAGTCACATAAATTAATAAAATCTACAAAAATTATGAAAATTCCATACATTCACGTCACAGAGTTTTCCAGGCAGAAACTGCTCTATAATTTTTCTGACATTCATTCGATTAAAAATTTATATCTTTTAACTCGAAACTCGAAATCAATTTCTGTTTGTTGGAAACGAAACTAGACTAACAAATCATTATAACAGTATAAAATTCATCATCTAACCATTTTCGTAGAATTTTTGGCGAATTTTAAAACTTACTACCATAATTCAAATTCCAACATAACTTTCCATGAATAACTTCTAATTTACACCAACTTCTCCTTATTTCTCTACTTGTCAATTTAGTCCCATTACTTTACTTCAAATGGTTAAAATAATGCTTGTATTCATATGTTCTCTTTACATCCTTTATTAAAATAGGCTTAAACCTTTACTCCTCTAATTTCTCTTGATTTGTCAAAATGATCATCAAATTTCCAATATAAGGATTCAAGCTTCTTAACTTTGCAAATTAGTCCTCAAATCAACATTACTACCTTAACTCCATCATTTTAACTAAAAATTAGATTTACTCCTTCTACATATCCTCTTTGCCGAATAGACCATTCAAGTTTGACAAATTGTCAAAATGGTCACTAATGCGATTAATCATCGGTTTAGCATTCTAACTTCATTTTTATATCTCTAACATCATTAATAATATAGATACACATCAAATTCATAAAAATCAGATATGATCCCTTAATTTTAAAGCTTGCCGAAATGGTCCATATGTATTTAACTTAGGGTTTTGCTTCCAAACAACAAATCAAGCTTACTAGATCATTAATCTAACATAACAAACCCTAATTAGACTTGAATCCATAAACCCTAATCTTCTCTATACAAACCAAAATATGTAGGGTTTAAATCCCAACTCAAAAACATGATTCTAACATCATACAAGCATGATTCTAACTTAAAATCAACCATGGATTCATAAAATCATAAAAGCCCCAATTTGTTCATAAACCCTAATTTCTTCCACATATCAAATATCATCAACCAAAAAAGTATTATATGAACTATTTACAACAAAAGATAGAGCTCGAAGAGTATAACAACTTTCCAGTTCGAAAGATTACCTGAAAACTGAGATTCGGGGCTTAAATTGAGCTTGTAAAGTTTTTCTCTTGTTTTTCTATTCACCACGGTTTTGGAGGGTATTTTGCTGATAATTCCTTCATATTTCATGTATTTAAGACACTTGTATTGTGAAAAAAATGAATTTTTAATTCAATAAATTCCACTTTCCAAAAATACCCTCAAACTAGATCTATATTTCTAATTTTCCATTTTGTAACATTCCAAATAGATGTAGTTGGATTCTAATCAGACACTATTCATCAATAAAAGAAATATCAAAATTCCTTCCATGTCCCTTTTGGGAAAAATGACCAAAATGTCCTTTCCGATCAATTTATTCACAAAATTGCCATTCAATGTCATTTCAATCGATTTAAATTTTTCCCAATATTTTTAACATCCACATATTAATAAAATGATATTTTATGAATCTTCTAAGGTCCAAGGAACTATCTCTGAAATTTTAGCCCGATCTGATTATCAGAATATTTTTTCGAACTTTATCGCTTTATAGCCATTAATATAAACTCCGTACGAAAAATCCGGGTAATAAAAAAATGTCATTCTTGGGGGTAAACTATTCATTTAATGGTTTAAAATACATAACTTTTAAAAATTGCACTTTGATCCCTGAACTTTTCTAAAGTTTATACTTTAGCCACAAAATTTACATGTTGGTCACTAGCCAAAAATTGGGATATTACACCAGCTTCAAGCAAGGATCCAAGACTTCCTTTTCAAAATCATAACATTTCAGACTATAATAATAAGGCAATGGTTTTTTGAATTTCCCCCAACATGGCATAAAACAGCCAACTTGCATATCACAATCCCTGTGTATAGCAAGCAACATAGTATAACTCACAACAACATTGCAACAACTATACCAACTCCCAATTATCACAAACTTGGCTCTGATACCACCAAATATAACCCCCTCGACCCGGCCTAGTCACAAGTCCGAACCGAGCGAGCTACATTAGGTTTACCGAAGTAAACTATGAAGATGAAACTCCAAACACGACGATTTTTTTTATTTTATCTTGTCTAGATGCACAATTATCATCCTACATGTACATACTAATCACAGGTGAAAAATCAACTCAATCGGGCATCGAAACGACATCCAATTGGACACAATTACACTTTAGGGACTAAATTGTAATTTTGGGGAACTACAAGGACTTAACTCATTTTTATGTTACCAACCTTTGATTAATCAGATTCCATGCCCTCATGTCAAAAATCAAATCAAAAATATCATCCGATCTTATTCAATTGCATCACCAATATTCAGGGACTAAAATGCAAGAAAATAGAACTACAAGTCCATGACATTAACTGAAATAACGGTCACCCCTATTGATACGCTACTACCCTATCGATACGGTGATCATATCATTTTGGTACACCTTAACCCGTATCGGTACACCATTTTGAACTCAAAATCCTATTTAAATTTGTTACACACCGTACCGATACGATCAACATGTATTTTGGTACTAGGGATTTGTTCCAAAAAGAAAATTCTAGTAGCAATGTACCATACCGGTACCCCCATGCTCGTATCAAAATGCCAAGCCAAAACTTGCCTAGCCGTACCGATACGGTCTCTTGCGTATCGGTACGCCTGGGCCTGTAATGTCATTTTTAGCTGGTTTCATAATCAAATCTAGATGCATTTGGGTGCTAGAAACTTGCATACATGCATGCAAACATCCATTCAAGCATATTCTAACACTTTTAACAAGGTTTGGCAATCAAGACAAGCTTACGCTATCAAATGATCAAACTATAGGCATGCTTCCTAAAACCAAGCAAGCAAAGTATGCAACTTCAAACCATCACCAAAAACAATCCATAATGGCCATTTACAATCTAAGAGCAGCAAAATAAAATCCCTCAACCAGGAAGTTTAACAAAACACCTCCTGAAACAACAACGAAAACCCCATTGCCCTGATTACTTATAGTCTAGTATAAAACGTACTTTGGTAACAAGTCTTTTTGTGATCCCTTGCTTCCCGCTGCCTTCTGAGCCCTTAGTTCTCTGCATTGATGGACAAAGAGAGCGTAAGCACACTAGGCTTAGTGAGGAATGCTCAAAAACAACACACCGTCAATGCATTAAAACCATCTCTATACAATACATTGAAATCTCATTTCAATTATATTTTAAACATCAAGTAAAACATTATCATGCCTTGAAAACCATGCACTTTACATCTTTCAAAACCAGCATATTAAACCATATGCAACATGTATCATTAACCAACAACAAGTCTCATTGCTAACCTCAATTTAAGCTTTCCCATGCATAACAACTATATGCAAAGCTTAAAGAGTAAACATGTATAAATCGCATTATACAACATAAACCTTCCAATGATACATAAACTATTATATTGGCTCACAAGTGATCAATAACCAAGTTCCATATCCAAAAATAGTTTGTAGGATACACAGATTCAACAAGTGTCCTCACAACACTTCAAGCCATCTCAACTGGAATAGCGATACAACACAATCGTGGTACATTACAACCAGATACACTTTCAACCCACGGGGACACCAACCCCAACCCTCGGTTAGATGCTTAATCCACTAACGGGAGTTTATGGTACCATATAACCCCTCTACCGTTAGGGTACTTGGATGGAGTTTACGGTACACGGATCAAAACCCCTCAACATCCAAGGCGACTTATTATAGTGCACTATCAATCCTACGTCCGGCCAACTATATCCGATAACAATTTTTAAACCACATCACTTGCCAATACAATTAACCATTTACCTCATTGTTTTTCCAAGCATTAAACCAAACCGTTTTCCAAAGCAACAAACCATGCTCTAAACCACAAGTATAAACCATATACTTACATGGATCACTTACCACATGCATCCATCATCATTTCATGATTAAAAACAGTATCTCACATACTTTAAAACATGTTTTAACAGTAGGTATTGTGTAATTAAAAACGCGTGCATAAAACCATTTCGTAAAAGCACGACCGAGAGAGAAAACCACTTTCTACTTACTTTCGAGCTTAAACCAGCATTTCAAGCTAAGTTTAAACTCCCATAAACCACCTTTAAAACATTCCAAAGCTGGAATTCACGAGCTCACTCACCGATACGCAAAACCTTGATTCACCGACGCGAAATCAAGTGTCTGAAGCCTCCAAAGCTCCACCGATCACTTCCAGATCAACGTCCCCTATTTTAACCACAATACAACAGAGGATTAATGCATCCCAATTCATTCAAAACATCGAATATAACAAACAACAAAATGTTAAATATAACAAGATTCGCATCTATGAAAATTTTAATTTTTTTAATTTTCGGATATAACAAGCATCAAAATGTTAAATTTTCAGATAATCCGAAACTTGAAACATTACGATCTGTGTCTGATCCGAAAAATTAAAAATCAGATCAGATATCCGATCCGAAAATAAAAATCGAATCGGATATCCAAATTTTTAGATTGAATCAACAGATAATCAGATCGGATTGGTCGAATCGAATATTTTTGAACAACCCTATTTACTTGTAACACAAAAAAACAATGAAAATAAACATCGATCATTCCTGACAAACAAGATAAGGAATTATCCTAAGCACATAAGAATTACGTTGAGTGGTATTAAGCTTGCAATTATGGGACAAGAAAACCTGCAGCGGCTTCACCTACCTACGCCCCCACCACCATAACTGGTGGGGACTTTGAAATTTTGAAAGAGATAAGAGCAGAGCAGACTGCACACTATCATATGCAAACCTTGCAGTCAGTGTCCCCTGCTCCATCCCCTTTCTTATCTTTTCTTTACCAACCAAAAGTATATGATATACACATATAAAAAAAAGTATATGATATATAATATTTTAATTTATTCATAATTTCTATTTATGTCATCATAACATACGTAGGTAGCAAACATTAGGAGTCATTGAATTCCACGAGTGATTCTAATAAAAAGATAATATATATTTTAAGAGACTTAAATTCGAATAATTTTATCGATAAAACATATATTTTATTAAAATATTAAGTATTACCATATAATCACTTTAAAATTATTAAAAACACCGAGAGACATTGGTTCTAAAATATTGGTAGCAAGAAAGTGTCATCATTTTTACTTGTTTGACAAAAAACTTAATGTTCTGATCAAATATGATGAGGACCAAAAATTCAACGTTTTCCATGATTAAAAGTGGGGCAATACTAATTTCAACTTCTCTGCATTAAACTTATGGGGACTCCATATCCATGTCATTTCGTTCTGGGACGCACAGTTTACATGATTTTCAAGTAGATTGGGTAATAAAATTTAATTATGAGAGAGACAGCTTTGAGCGTTGATGAAGGAATCCTTGAACGTGGATTTCAACCTTTGTCCATTCTGGTTTTGGTCAATACTGCCCTTTTTTATTAATACTGCAGATTGATTAGGTTAGAGAAGGTAATCTTGTGGATTTCAACATTTGGGAATTTGTTCAGCTTTTATGACACAAGATTACCTTCTTTGTAAATGTTTTCAACATTTCTATACAAATTATAAAGCAAAAGATAAGTCCACCAACATTCAGTTGGT
Source organism: Hibiscus mutabilis (assembly GCA_019671005.1). Classification (NCBI taxonomy): domain Eukaryota; kingdom Viridiplantae; phylum Streptophyta; class Magnoliopsida; order Malvales; family Malvaceae; genus Hibiscus; species Hibiscus mutabilis. Next base: position 24,370,224 of record CM033741.1, on the reverse strand, counting down.
CAAGTAGATGAGAAGCTAAGTCTCTTAAGTAAGGTTAGAGATTCAAATTTTAATATTGTGAATGGAGAAAACTGGATTTGAAAAGTCGCTCTCATAATGAACCTTTGCAAAATCTAATTCAAATTAGTCGACCAATAAATACCGATAAGTATAAAAAAAATGGATCCGTGGTTGAACCAAATCAAAGCTAATGGACTGACGATTAAGATATGTTGGTCTGAATCCATGTGTTTCTTTCTCAAACCATTTGGGGTATAAGACAGCTAATCATGTTGTTTTTGAGAGCTTTGGAAGGCTTGAAATTTGGGGGATTCATATGTGGGTGATTAGGCCAGGGTGAGGGGCAGCATGTGAAGAAGCTGAAATGTGTGTTGGGCAGAAGACCTGATGTATTTCATTCACATGCGGGGAAGGATGCACATGGACTTCTTCCTCTTTTGCTGTAGACTGTTTCTGGAACCCTGTTTTCTGCTTCGTTTTGGCAGGGGATGGATGGCCGATTCAATGTTTGATTTGATTCTTTACACAAATAAGGATTTTCTTTTCCCTCATATAATTACTGCTTTTTTTTCTTCTTTCTTTCTGTATTCTACTTGTTGGAAATTTACTGTGAGAAAATACTTTAACTAATATAAATATTTGTTGAAGTTAGAGAAAAAATTAACGTGATCAGTGATTTATTTTAATAATTGTCATAAATATACGAAAATTAATCGAAGATGAAATCTCTTAAACTTCTACAATTTTTTCAGTAGTTAATGTTTTATATCATTTGTTGCAAGACATAATGTTTATCGTAGCAATAGAAAAAAGTTATCAAAGTATGTTAAAAATAAAATCTTTTGTCAATAAATTCTAGAGCAGGTGGTTAAAACTTTTAGTTTACACCTTCTCTTTTCTTTAGGTAATGGGTTCAAGACTTAGTAGGAGTAAAATTCTCTTTTTCCTCATCTATGCGGAAATTGTTAAAAATAAAATCTCCGAAACTTTTAAAATTTTTCGAGTAACCACAATAATTTTGATATTTTTACGTCATTTGTTAGATGACAAATGACATTTCTTGTAGCTACGGAAAAAAATTGTGAAAGTTTGAGAGATTTCATGTTTTACAAACTTCACCACCCTTTTTCTTTTAAGTCACTTGTGGAACGACATACAATTTATGCCTAACAACGACAAGAGCAGTGGGGCTCTGGACAAGAGCGATAGAAGCGACCGCATATAGCCCCCGACAGAGAGGGGCCCAAAAATAGAGAGCAACCGCATATTAGAATGCCAATTTGATCAAAAATCAATTTTGAATAGTGAAGGACCAATTCGGCAACTTGGGAATATTTAGGGACTAAATTTTCAAAAATTTATTTGATGATGGAAATTGGTAGAAAATGATATTTCAAGCTTGAATTGACAATTTAGGACCAAATTGAAAGTTTTGAAAAGTTTAGGGACCTATTTGGCATTTTGAGAAAATTAAGAGGATGTTTATGGAATTATTTTTTTGAAGAAGGATTACAGAGCAATTATTGAAAATGTGATCAAATTGGCTTGAAATGAAGAAAAAAGACCATTTTAGCAAGAATGGGAAAATAGAGGATTATTTTGGAAATTATTGTTTTGATGGTGGCTTAGATGAAAATGGGCTAGAACTGATGATTCAAGCTTATTAAGGACTAAAATGGGAGAATTTCAAAACTTTCCAAAGTTTAGTGACCAATTCGGTCAAATGGAAAATAAAAGGGAAAGTGTTGTAATTATTGGTAATAGGTGATTACTTGAATTAAGTTCAAATTCAAGTACATTGGTAAAATTAGTGAGTAAAATGTCACATTAGTAAAGTTTGAAACTTTATGGAAAATGACTCGAATAATTTTGAAATAGAAGAATTGGAACATTTAGAGCATGAATAGTTGTTGAATGTTCAAATTGGTCATTAAGGACCGTAATAAATTTTGAACAGTACAAGGAAGAAAGGAAAACATTTATAAATGTTATATTCGAGTGATTATATTAACAGTACGTCTAAGATATTGTTAGATTGGGATCTAACAAATATTTCTTTTATTTGATTTATGAAGTTTAAGTTCGAATCAAGAGAGGTTCGAGAGATAATGAAGAAAAAGATTAAAGAGGACTTAGTGAGGCATACAAATAAATGGTCCAGGTAAGTGTAATTGCATACATGTCATACTACATTGATATTTTATACATGCTTGGGATGGCTTGCGATGAGCCTACCCTAAATTATTGTTGTCATGATATTTATGTCATTGAGCATATGATTGACATATCGTAATATGTCAAGAATTGAAATATAAAATGCATTGATCATATGACTACTTACATCGATGAAATTGAAATGTTATTTCGGGTATGAACTGCTCAATGTTGATATATATATATATATATTGATATATGTTGCCATTGATGAAATAGATTGATGATATAAAGCCCAATGTATGATATAAAGATTCAAAGGTATAGTTGGATATCCATAGAGTCATAAACAGCTGTATAAATATTCTAAGCACTTCAGGTAAAATGCAAATTTATTCTAACCACTTCAGGTAAAGTGCAAATTTCATTAATGGTATACTCCGGTAAGTATACCGAAGCACTTCGGTGCTAAGCACTCCCAGTAGAGTGTAATAATATACTATACTCAAGTAAGTATAGAGGGGATGACTCGTGTACATAGAATCTCTTAATTCGATACCTTGAGCTAAGTAAATTGAAATGAATCCAAGAAACAGAATGATAAGCTTGAAAGCTTGCAGATAAAAATGAAAAAGGTATTGGTAAGCATTGAAAGCTTACGGATGGAAATGGCAACGGTATTGATAAGATCTAATCTTATCACTTTGGTATACATATATGCTATTACATATTTATTTATGTTAACGAGCATGTAATGGTAAGGTGATCATATGCATTGTTAATCATTAAAATTGATATTGGTATTATGACAATTGCATTTGAATTTGAATTATTGCCTCACTATGTGAATACTTAGCGTGTGACTGTTTCACTCGTAGGAAAAGATGAGCGTTTGGAGTAAGGAGCACTAGTGGACATCATCTATGAAGAACAGGTACATCAATATCAGTAATATAATGTTTGAGGTTGTTTGATATTCACTAGTTGGCATGTTTATTAAAAGGTTATGCATGCTCTGATATAAATGGTATTTTATTTGGAATCTGGATGAATTTTAAATCAGGTAGTTTTTAGGCAGTTTTACTAATTATATAAAGTCGAATTAAATTGATAAGTTGCTGCCTGAAATTAAACCTAATTTGAACACGAAAATATAAAGTTTAAATTTTACGCGATTAATTAGATTTGTAAATAAAGACTAAATTGTAATATATGTTTTTTAGAAACAAATTTTTACTGAATTATAAATATAGATGGTTTTAAAAAAATGTTTTGTGACGTCTATGTCTCGTATTCAATGATGGATACGGGAAAGGGGTGTTACAGATTATATTAAGACAGCATGTTTATGGTGATGTTAGATTTGAATCTAACAAATATTTTATCTTATTCATGTGATAAATGAAGTCAAGTCTGAATCAAAGAAAGGTTCGAGGTTCTATAAAGGAAAGGATCGAGTAGAATTTAGTGAGACATGCTACTAAATGCCCCAGGTGAGTGCATACATGTTTTTAAATGTATGTTTATTAACATATTATATGGAGACTTACGATAAGTCACCCAAAAAGGCAAAGAATTTTTATAATCAGCATAATATAATTTTTGGCATGGTACTTTATTTTACTAATTTAAAGATTGTGGCATATTTTATGATCACATATGGTTTATAGCATGATATATACATGACAAAGTTATTTGATACAGTTATTTTTATGGCAATACACCATGAAAGTTATAGAGCATATTCGAGTATAAACTGCTCTAATATGATATGTTTTACATGATATGAATTGTATATGGGTTGCTTGCCATTTTACAGGAATTGATTTTTAAGTTGCCCTTGGTAGTATAATATTCAGTTGGACAATATAGTGGTATATCATAAGAGTCACAAAGTATCCGACACTTCATTGTGTCGACAGTATGTGACGTCGATAGTTTACAACACTTCATTGTGTTGACATGGCAACACTTTATTGTGTTGATATGATCGCAACACTTCATTGTGTTGATATGTTACCGACACTTAAATATGTCCACAAGTTCAAAGAAAAGGATAGTACTTTTCAAGTACGCGACTTGTATATTAGTCACTTGATATTTACCTTGGGCTATATGATTTCACAAAATGATCACAATATGCTTTCTAAAATAGATATTCCTGCATTACAGATTATATGATTTAATGACTATCATGCTTTTAGAAAGTATCATGCATTACAAAGTATTTTATATATGTTCTCATCTTATGCCTCATTAAGTTCGTACTTAGCGTGTGTTGATTGTGCACACATAGGAAAATCAAGATGAAAGTGAGAAGAGCATTGCATCAATATTGGAAAGCTCAACAGGTAAGCACAGTAATGACATCCTAATTAAGTTTTGATTTTTTATAGTGACATGTATACTTTCTAAACCTATTTGAGTTGTGATTGGCCTTTAAAGTTCGTTATGGGTTCATGATAATTGGCGTTTCTTGAAAGATTCAAGGTTAAGAATAACCTTAGGTGATGAGTTGCATATAAGATAAGTGATTTATGAATTGAAGCCTGAATAAATCATTTATGGCGGTTTTAAATAAAGTTAAACGTGCTTGGGCTAGAGAAATTTGAGGATGGGAGACCATTGAGAAGTTTTCTAAAAATTTTAAATTACCCTGATTCTTTGAATAAAAGAAGTCATAACATTTTTTACTCGTACCCGGTGTACGGATACGGGAAGGATGTGTTACATTTATTGGTATCAGAGCTATAGGTTTAGCCAGTTCTGGAGTTAAACAAAGTATGGTAAAGGTCAAAAGTGTATATATGCCACTAGGATGTCAGAATTACTGATGATTTTACTTATTGGAATGGATGCAATTGCTTACTTCATTATGATAATAATGTTAAATTCCAATGTGTGGGGGTAAAAGATTTGTGTTAGGTGTTTAGGCAAGTGAATCAACAAGAGATTCACGAGAGTGATAAGGTTAATGATAATATTCTACCCTCAGTTTAGCATGGTGCAGAGGCACCATAGTAACATGATATGCATGTTCTGCATTAAGAGCTTTTCTTCCAAACATTAGATTCGATTTTGAATCAGACTGCTTATACACCGATTGCAAAATAATTGAGAGTTCTGACACACTATATTTTCAGAGAAATATTGATGGAGATCCTATGATTATTAATCTATGGTTTAATGATATAAAAGTTATGTTGAATGAACTCTGTAAATTGATGATCAGATGAGACTCAAAGAAAAAGTATTATCTCATCTGAAAGGGTCAAACCCGTATTTGATAAAGTAATGTTACGGTACATACTCAAAGGTTTATTAACTAGAACAAGGACTTAACTTGTAATTTATCCAAAATTATATATATAAGTTTGGTTTCACCCTCTGCGGCATTCTTTTATCCAAGCCTGAGCCGGTCTTCCCCTCTCACTCTCTCGATTTGTATTCGAAACACATCTTTCTTTTTATTTATTTATTTATTTAATTCGATCAAACCCCACTGAGTCTCTGGCACTGCTCAATTCAACTATGTTCAGTTGATTTGAAGATCAATTATTCAAATCAGATAAGTATTCTTATATCATTAAATTTCGTTGAATAAGTATTTAGGAATAATTTCTTAATCATAGTAATAATAGTAATAGTGTTATCATAGGATTATTCTCATAGGTACCAATACAGCTAGACCCCGTACTTTTGATTATAAGAGACTCGTCATTCAGTAGGTTGAGTTTGCTTCGGCTAAGGTGTGCTTTCTTTCGGTGCTATAAATAAATGATTTTATATGGTTTTATAAATTGCTTGATTATGGCTTGTATGGTTGATTATAAGAGACTCGGCATTCAGTAGGTTGATTATGATCTGCATTATGGCTTGTATGGTTGACATCATATGCATACGATTTTAGAATGTGTTTTTAATTATGATTTATGAAATATTTGATTTATGAAACATTGAATTTACGAAAACCAGGATTTATAGATTATGTTTTATAGATTTATGAAGTATGTTTATGGAATATCGGATTTATGGAACTATGTTTATGAATTTGAGTTTTAAACACCATATATGTGTGAGCATGGGTTGGGATTTTTATGGGGAAGTTCAGTGGTTTCGCCCTTCGGGCTGAATTTCACTTCAGATGGTGGTTGTAGTGAGGAGTTCTGGGGAACTTTCCTCTTGGCGGTTGTAGTTGCGTGCATTGCATTGCGCTTGTGATTTATGTGTTATGGTTTAAAATATTTTATTCAAAATAATATTTTCTTTTATGATTATGGTTTTTCTTGCACTTTAGAGACACACTGAGCTCTTTAGCTTACTCCTCCTTAGTCTTTCTTTCAGATACACAGACCATAGGCGAATCAGTACTTGGAGGATCTCACATTTTATCTAGTTATTTTAATATTCAGTACAAAACTATTTTTTGTTATTCAGATTATTATTTTGAGACATTGATGTAATTTCATACTTTGAGACTAATTATGTTTTGGGATTATTTTTGGCATTCATTTATTATGGTTTTATTTTAGATATTTTATTTAAATATTCAAATATTAATTCTAATATTTGTATTTTATTATTATGAGATATTTATTAAATTATAGTTATATATATATTCTTTTTAAATTAAAGTATAATTTTAAATTTGGTTTCCTTGAGGGAAAAGTTTTCAAACTTGACTTCCTAGATTCGACCTATTTCTTCTGAGCCGAGTTTAGGGGGTTACAAACCCTCTGAACTTAACTGCTCCCAGACTGCCTAAACGCTCTAACAGCAAACCTAGATTAGCAGCGGCAATTGGTGTCGATACAGGTACATGCACTACCACCATTGCAGCCTAAAATGCTCTAGTTATTACTTGTATCAAAGGCGTCATATCACCGTACACTAGACCAGGTGGTGCACTCCCTCAGGTGGATTAGGCAGAGGAGGTGGCAAACCTCCAAGAGGTATGACATTCCCCTCACCCCCTGTCCCACGATAGCAGCACTCACGCTCGATCTCAATTCTCTCCTCGATGGCATCACATAAAAATGTTTCTAAGGCATGATAATTTCACCAAAACAAAAACAATCAGGCCAGCTTTAAGCAAGGATCCAAGGCTTTCATTTCAAATCAAAACATTTCATAATTGTAGTAATAAGGCAATGTGTCCCAAAAAATACCCTGACATAGCATATACCAATCACCATACGTATAACCAATCACCATGCATAGCAAACAACAATGAACAATCATCAACAACATCCCAAATTTTCATAACCTGGCTCTAATACCAACAAATGTAACCCCCTTAACCTGTTCTAATCGAAACTGAGTTAAAAAGGCTACATTAGGTTTGTCGAAGCAAACATGAACTAATAACCTAAATAGGTCTATTTTTTCCTTTTAACTTTTCTAAATGCATTGATTTAGATCCTAGTGTGAACATGCAACAACGGATACAATAACAATGCGGTCAGATTACAAATAGAGTTCAATTAATCAAACATGCGCTTCAGGGACCAAAATGTAATTCCACAAATTACAAGGACTTAACCAAGTTCCAGGTTACCAATTCTTCATTAATCAGGTTTCATGCTAACATGTCAATTTCTAGCTTAAAATGAACATCCGAACTCTTATAATTGCATACAAAACATCCAGGGATTAAAATGTACAATTTCAAACTTTAACAGGTAAGAACCTAAAGAAACACCACTGCGTACCGATACGAACATGACTGTATCGATATGGCCTAACTAACAAAACGGCTATGCGTACCGATACCTGCAACCCTGCATTGATACGATGTATAAGACAAACTCGTACCTATATGGTACCACCCCCGTACTGATCCCTTAAGAAATATTTTCAAAACCCAAAGTCCAATGGCAAAAGAGTGTACTGATACAGTACCACTCGTATCGATACGTTAGGCTAAACTCTTAAAGGCGTACCAGTACAGGAACTTGTGTATCAAAACTAGAGTATAATTTCCTTCAGGCATATTGATACAGTGTCTAGCTGTACCGATACCCTTTGTATATTTTCACAGCTCTGTGCCTCACCAGACTTTACGTACTAAAACCAAGGTACCCATACCAGTACGTGAAGGCCTGTAATGACCTCCAGGTCTAACATATGAAACTTTGGCTCACTCTAAACATGTCCAAACCTTATATAGACATCATACACCATCAATGGTATACTTATCACAATTATACAAGCATTTGAAGCAACTCCTCGAGCATGACTCAAATCTCCACAACATCTATAGGCATGCTTCCTACTCAACATACAAAACATAAATCCAAAGCAAAATCAAGCATATAAAGCCTTATACAAATCCCAAATAGGTCCAATACGCGATCTCAACAATTTTCACAATTAAACTCCAATCAAAGCAATTTACCTTATTATAACATTAAAACTCATTAGAAAACACATATAAAGGATCAATAACTTAGGAATTTCAGTAAAGATCCAATCATTAGAGGAGAAGAACGAAGCTCGCCTCTAATGTTAACTTTCCCCTTAATTGGATTGATTTGTATGAGAAAACAAGATTAAAACAATAAGGTTTTTATAATGCCTGTATTTTGTCCGGGGTACCCGTATATTAAATAAATAAGGCTAAAATAATAAATAATTATATAATAAATAAATAAATAGCCCAAATAATATCCAAACAGTCATTTACAATTTCCAATTACATTCAAAAATTCCAAAGCCCAGATTCCCATTACATTCAATTTTTCCTGCTCATTTTAATATCAAACAAACACAAATGGATCCAAAGCCCATTTTCCCACCCAAAACCAGTCCACGTGTCAGCTCCCAATTCGTACAAACCTACTTCACATGGATTGTGTGTTTCCTCATCACCACTAGCTGTAACACCCCTTACCCGTATCCATCACCGAATACGAGTTAGAGATGTCACATGACACTTGTACAATAGTTCTTATTTCAAAAATCGGTAAAATTTTGTTTCTTTAAAATATAAACATTTCACTCTTTAACTAAAATAATATTTAATCGCGTAAAATTTAAACTTAATATTTCTAAGTTAAATTCGAACCTAAATTCAAGCAACAACTAGGCAGTTTACTTCTAATTCACATAATTAATAGAACTGCCTAAATTAAAATCATTTAGATACCAAATAAAATACGATTAAATTATCTCTTTACTAAACATATTCATATCAGAGCAGCTCAAAAACATTTATAATTTACATGCCAACTAATAATATCAAAAGTAACATCGAAGATGTCATACTGATAATGATGTTTCGCTTCCAAAATAGAAGATCTTTCCTACTGCTGCTCCTTACGCCCTTTTTCCTACGCGTGAAACAATCACACGCTAAGTATACACTTATTGAGGAACCATGAAATAATTTAAACATTTCATTGTAAAGAAATGACATAAACAAACATAATAGAAATATATATATATAGGATTATAAAGTCGTAAATCTGACTTGTCAAAGTTGTTCCACTGTTAGGTAACCTGTAAAATCTCAAAATTCATATATATAAGACATGTTATACCAAAGCAATTCTTTATTTGAAAATTCATTTCACTTGGATCATTCTTTAAACTTTCGCTCTTAGTTAAACTATAGCCCAATGTAAAGTAAATGAGAATGCATGGTATGCGAGTCACTGTTGAGTATGCACATGTGCGGCATCAACTAATATGTTGTGCCATAATAAATCACTATACCACTGTTGCAATTTAACAACATCACTACTTCACTTGGTCATAGTTGTAGAACACAACGTCACTGTAATACTATATCACTATACTCCACCTCATTGGTATGCCAATTATACCAAGAATCTCAATAATCATACAATGGGCTTTTAACCAATTCACTTTTATGATCTCTTCACTTGTTCAATAATATTAATAGATAAAAAGCATATCACTATAACATATATATAAAAATATGCAATGGGCAGTTCATACCCAACATTTTTTATAAATAATTTCAAAGCCATTTAATATGTATATAATTTATGATTCAAATATTTTTTTCTTTTCAACACTCGAGGTTGACTTATCGCAAGTCTTCTTCATATCATAATAAAAATAAGTAAGAATGCACTCACTTGTTGCCTCACTAAATTGTACTATTACTTTCGACTTTACTCTTGTACTTTATCTTTATCCACAGCCTTGCTTGTGTCTCGATTTTGATCCGGATTACCATCTACACTAACAACACATATGATTCAAAGTATATGTTAGTATTATACTAACATTGATACATATTAGGAATAATATTCCTAATAATTCTTTTAATACCAACTTCATATTATAATATCAATGTTAACTTCAAAACTTCTAAATCTTTCAAAATAGTCCTTTACTATAAATCTTCAATTCCAAATACTTCATAATAGTTTCAAGTATTCCAACTAAACATTCAAGCTCAATACATCAATCGTTAACTTAACTTCCACTTAATCCTCATATTTCTTTAAAATTACAATTTGGTCCTTAACACTTTACAAACTTCCTTATTAGTCCAAATAACATTCCAAAGCTTAAAAATTCATTCCTACATCAATTCTAACTTTAGGAAAAATTTTCCAAAATTTTCCCCTAATTTCCCTTGAATGTCGAATACCAAAGGTCACTTTCTTCAAAATTTTCCAACTTGATTCAAGCATAAATTCAACCTCCAAACATCATATTCATGCTTCTATCATCATTTCCACTTCAAATAAAAATTTTGCAAGAGTTTCCCCTAATTTTTCAATTTTCCCAAAAATAACCTATAACACAATACATGAAAATTTTCACTATTTCAAGCATGAAACAACATCACAACCTCATATTCAATCCAATGAATCCATAAAACATGAAATCTCAACTTGTTCTTCCTAAACCCTAATCTCCAATTTCAACACATAAGCATGGAAACCACTCAAAAATTATACCAAATGAAAGAGAATTCTATGGAGATTAATTCTCTATTTCATGTTTCAACCCAAAAACTAATTGAATCAAGCTTAAAATTGAATCAAAATTTTTTCTTACCTTGTCTAGGGTGGTTCGGCCAAGAGGAAGAAGATGAGCAAGAATTCTATCTAATATAAAAATATACTTTAATAGTAAAATTACCATTTTGCCCCTTAATTATGACTAATTAGGTGTTGAAACCTATTAATTTCACTTTTCCATAATCATCTTTAATTTAAAACATGGGCAAAAGGACTAAAATGCCATTTGTGCACTATATTAAAATACTGCATTCAATCGAATCTAAATCGATTAAAAAAATTCCAAAGCGAAATTTCATGTTCTTCAAGTCCTCTTACAACTCCCTTGAAAATTTCATCACATTTTGAGCTCATACGATTACCCGAATTCCATTTAAAATTTAACTGTAATTTCCCAATAATAGAAACAACGGATCGGACCAACAATTTTATATTCGATTCACACCCTTAGGTGATCTATTTATTTATAGAACAAAAATAATTATTGGGAAAATTACCATGTTGGTCCTTGAACTTTTCTTAACTTTTCACTTTGGTCACCAAACTTTAACACTTTACATTTTAGTCACTAAACTAAAACCACCAACTTTTAATTCTTTGCAAATTAGTCACTAACCAATTATTGGGGTATTACAATTCTCCCCTTAAGAAAATTCATCCTCGAATTTTCATAATGTACCTGATTTGAAAAGATGAGGAAACCGTTCTTTCATATCTTTCTCTCGTTCCCACGTTGCTTCCTCAACTTTGTGATTTCGGCAAAGAACTTTAACAAGTGGAATTGTCTTGTTCCTTAGTTCCTTGACATCACATGCTAAGATTCTGGTCGGTTCCTCTTTATATGTCAAATCTGGTTGAATTTCTATTTTCTCTGGAGTAATGATGTGGGAAGGATCTGATCGATATTTCTTGAGCATCGATACATGAAATACATTATGAAACTTATCCATTTCCAGAGGTAGAGCAAGTTGGTAAGCTACATGACCAACTCTTTTTACAATCTCATATGGTCCAGTGAATTTTGGACTCAATTTTCCTTTTCGTCCGAAACGCAAAATTTTCTTCCAAGGTGAAACTTTAAGAAACACTTTATCACCCCCTTGAAATTCAATTTCTTTTCTCTTTGAATCTGCATATGATTTTTGTCTATCGGCGGCTATCTTAAGATTATCTTGTATAATCTTTACCTTATCTTCGGTTTCTCTAATAAGATCAGGACCAACTATGTCTCGATCTTTTAACTCGTACCAATTCAAAGGAGTCCTGCACCTTCTTCCATACAAGGCTTTATAAGGTGCCATCTTGATACTTGTTGTTATAAGAAAATTTTTCTAATGGCAAGTACTTCTCCCATAATCCTTTGGATTCAATCACACAAGCCCTTAACATATCCTCTAAAATCTGGATAGTCCGTTCAGATTGTCCATCTGCTTGAGGATGAAAAGTAGTGATAAAATTGAGTCGAGTACCCAAAGTTTTATGCAAAGACTTCCAAAATCGATAAGTAAACTTCGGATCTCTGTCAGATACTATCGAAACTGGTACTCTATGTAGTCGAACTATTTCTTTAATATATAACTCCGCATATTTGTCCATAGAGAAATCAATTCGGACAGGAATGAAACGTGCCGACTTAGTCAATCTATCAACAATCACCCAAATTGAATCTTTCTTGTTTGGAGTTAAAGGTAATCCTATTACGAAATCCATGGTTACTCGTTCCCATTTCCACTGAGGAATGGAAATTGGTTGCAATAAACCAGAAGGTACCTAATGCTCTGACTTTACTTGTTGGCATGTCAGGCATTTCAAAACAAACTCAGTTATAGCTCTTTTCATTCCTGGCCACCAATATCAACTCTTAAGATCTTGATATATCTTGTTTCCACCTGGATGCATGGTCAAAGGACTATAATGCGCCTCAAAGAGAAGTTCTTTCTTTAATTCTTCATCTTCAGGAATAAAAATTCTTCCTCTGTAATATAAACAACCATTAGACTTAACTTCAAAATCTCTGGTCTCACCATTTTTGACTTGTTTGAATCTTGACAAACATTCCTTATCTCTTTTCTGAAGCTCCTTTATCCGATCTACTAAAGCAGGCCTTATTCTTAATTCATCAATCGAAGCACCATTTTCTTTCAAAGCTAGTCTTGTATTTATAGCTCTCAAGGCAACAAAGGTTTTTCTACTGAGGGCATCGGCTATCACGTTCGCTTTACCTAGATGGTAGTTAATAACCACATCATAATCCTTTAGGAGTTTGATCCATTTTCTTTGCCTCAGATTTAACCCTTTTGAGTCAGTAGATACTTTAAACTTTTATGATCCGTATAGATGTAGCATCGTTCTTCGTATAGATAATGATGCCATGTCTTTAAAGCAAATACAACTGCTGCCAACTCTAAATCATGGGTGGGATAGTTCCTCTCATGCGTCTTAAGCTGTCTGGAAGCATAAGCCACTACCTTTCCTTCTTGCATGAGTACACATCCCAATCCATTATAAGAAGCATCACTATATACTACATAATCCTTACCCGATTCTGGCTGCACTAATACCAGAGCTTCAGTTAAAATCCTCTTTAATGTTTCAAAGCTTTCTTGTCACTTATCCGTCCAAATGAATGGCACATCCTTTCTTAATAGCTTGGTTAGCGGAGAGGCAATCATCAAGAAATTCTTTACAAATCTTTGATAATAACCAGCCAGTCCCAAGAAACTTCGAACTTCAGAAATATTCTTCAGAGTTTTCAATTCAACTAGTATTTTCTTGAGATCTACTCTTATCCTCTCTGCTGAAACCACATGACCGAGAAAAGTAACTTCTGATAACCAAAATTCACATTTTGATAACTTAGCATATAGTTTCTTTTCTCGGAGGATCTGAAGAACAACACGAAGATGAGCATCGTGTTCCTCTTTTGTCTTTGAATACACTAAATTGTCATCAATAAATACCACTACAAATCGACCCAAATATGGTTGAAATATTCGATTCATCAGATCCATGAATGTTGTAGGAGCATTAGTTAATCCGAACGGCATCACTACAAACTCATAGTGTCCATGTCGAGTTCGGAAAGCCATCTTTGAAATATCTTCTTCCTGAATCTTCAATTGATGATATCCAGATCGAAGATCATTTTTGGAAAACATAGCGGCACCCTTTAATTGATCAAAACGATCATCAATCCTCGGAAGATGATACTTATTCTTCACGGTCACCTTATTTAACTGGCGGTAATCTATGCATAATCGCATATATCCATCTTTCTTTTTCACGAATAACACTGGTGCGCCCCAAGGTGACACACTTGGCCTTATAAATCCCCGATCTAACAACTCTTGCAACTGGGCTTTTAACTCTCGAAGCTCAGTCAGAGCCATTCTATATGGAGCCATTGATATAGGTGTAGTACCAGGTAACACTTTAATTTTAAGTTCTACTTCTCGTTCTGGAGGTAATCCTAGTAACTCATATCGAAATACATCTGGGTATTCTCAAACAGTAGGAATATCTTCCAACTTAACTCCGGAAGTTTGAGTATCCACTACATTATCTAGAAAAGCTTGACAACCTTCTAATAGCAGTTTCTTCGCAGAAATGACTGAAATTACATTAGATAGAGGATTTATTCTTTCACCAACTACCATTACCTCAGCACCTTTCGAATCCCTCAATATCAGTCGTTTCTGATGACAATCCACCATAGCATGATAAAAAGATAACCAATCTATTCCCAAAATTATCTCAAATTCTTCGAAAGGTAGCTCCATTAAATTTTTCAGAAACTCGCTTCCCTGTACCTTTATCAGACAATTTCTACATATTCGATTCACTCTCGCACTTTGACCCAATGGATTTGTCGCTATTATATCACTAGAGATAGACTCTAATGGAATATTTCTTTTCTTCAATCAACTAGTGTTAATGTACGAATGTGTAGAACCAGGATCAATCAAAACCAATACAGGTTTATCAAAAAGATAGAATGTACCTGCAAAGATTTATGGATCATCATGATCCTTATATGTCCTGATATTAAAAACTCAGGCTGGTGCACGTATTTCTGGCTGTAAAGCAAACTCAGATGGTCTTCTAGATCCGCCTCTTCCTCTACCCCTCTGTGGCATCACTGCAGATTTCTCTGTCTGCACAGGTCTTTCTCCAGATATCAGGGGGCAGTCTTTCACAAAATGACCAACTTTTCCACATTTAAAACATGCTCTTTTCACCATCCAACATACACTTGGGTGACGTTTGCCACAAACATCACACGGCTGAGATCTAAACTGGGATGATGAACCAACACCAGAATTAGCTTTCTGTGCTTGTCTATTTCCTCCAACATTACCTCCTTTATGAGCAAATGCAGCAGATCCAGATTTATTTTTATACCAAGAACCATAACCTTTATTCTGCTTAGATGAAAAAGAAGCTGAAGAGGTTCTTGGTCTCTTTATTGATTGGTAGATCTGCTCTGTCACATCTTCTGAATGGACGCGTTCCATCGCTTTAGCTCCATTCACCACCTCTTGAAAGGTAGGCAGATTCAATGCTACCAATAATTCTTTTGGTCTCCTATTCAAACCTTCAATAAACCAATCACATCGATCCTTTTCAGTGGGAATCAATTCTGCTGCAAACCGGCTCAACTTGTTAAATTCACACTCATACTCATAGATAGCCTGGTTTTCGTGCTTCAAGTTGAGGAATTGTTGTTTCATCTCTTGGATAAATTGATCTCCAATATATTTGTTCTTGAATTCCTCCAAGAAGAATTGCCAAGTGACCCGCTCGGGAGAGATGTGCATCGTAGCATTTGTCCACCAAAACCTAGCTTGACCTCGTAGTAAGGAGACAACTCCATCCAATTTATCAGTCTCCGAGCAATAGAAACCCTCTAACATGATCTTTAAATCATTTAGCCACGTATCGGCATCCACAGGACCTTCATCTGCTTCATTAAATTTAGGCGTTCCTAAACTTTTTAATTCTTTAGCAATTGTCATTCGAGGAGCATGAGAAGCTGGTGGCTAAAAACGTGTCAGAACCGTTTCCAAAGCCTAAAAGAAAGTCCCCTGATCTTGCACAGGCATTACTTGCTGTGCTGGTGCTCTTTCCTGTTCCGATTGAGCCGGAGGGTTATTATTAACCTTATTATTTCCACTACCGGCTTCTTCTAGAACCTCCTGTTCCATAGCTCGTCTGGAACTTCCTGATTCAACATCTATAACCACATAACTACTACATTAGTAAGGAGTGACATTCATCAATTATATAAACATCATATCAGTAATATTGATATTCTAGTGGCATGTACACACTTTTCAACAAAAACAACTTCCATTTAGGCCGAGAACCGGCTAAATCTATAGCTCTGATACCAATAAATATAACACCCCTTACCCGTATCCATCACTAAATACGAGTTAGAGATGTCACATGACACTTACAATAGTTCTTATTTCAAAAATCGGTAAACAAATTTTAAAATATAAACATTTCACTCTTTAACTAAAATAATATTTAATCGCGTAAAATTTAAACTTAATATTTCTAAGTTAAATTCGAACCTAAATTCAAGCAGCAACTAGGCAGTTTACTTCTAATTCACATAATTAATAGAACTGCCTAAAAACTACCTAAATTAAAAATCATTTAGATATCAAATAAAATACGATTAAATTATCTCTTTACTAAACATATTCATATCAGAGCAGCTAAAAAACATTTATAATTTACATGCCAACTAATAATATCAAAAGTAACATCGGAGATGTCATACTGATAATGATGTTTCGCTTCAAAAATAGATGATGTCTTCTACTGTTGCTCCTTACGCCCTTTTTGCTATGCGTGAAACATTCACACGCTAAGTATACACTTAGTGAGGCAACATGAAATAATTTAAGCATTTCATTGTAAAGAAATGACATAAAAAACATAATACAATATATATAGGATTATAAAGTCGTAAATCTGACTTGTCAAAGTCGTTCCACTGTTTGGTAACCTGTAAAATCTCAAAATTCATATATACAAGACAGGTTATACCAAAGCAATTCTTTATTTGAAAATTCATTTCACTTGAATCATTCTTTGCACTTTTGCTCTTAGTTAAACTATAGCCCAATATAAAGTAAATGAGAATGCATGGTTTGTGAGTCACTGTTGAGTATGCACATGTGCGGCATCAACTAATATGTTGTGTCATAATAAATCACTGTATCACTGCTGTAATTTAACAGCATCACTATTTCACTTGGTCATAGTAGTAGAACACAACGTCACTGTAACACTATATCACTATACTCCACCTCATTGGCATGCCAATTATACCAAGAATCTCAATAATCATACAATGGGCTTTTAACCAATTCAATTTTATGATCTCTTCACTTGTTCAATAATATCAATAGATAAAGGCATATCACTATAACATATATATAAAAATATGAAATGGGCAGTTCACACCCAACATAATTTATAAATCGTTTCAAAGCCATTTAATATGTATATAATTTACGATTCAAATCTTTTTTTTTCTTTTCAACACTCGAGGTTGACTTATCGCAAGTCTTCCTCATATCATAATAAAAATAAGTAAGAATACACTCACCCGTTGCCTCACTAAACTGTACTATTACTTTTGACTTTACTCTTGTACTTTTTCTTTATCCACAACCTTGCTTGTATCTCGATTTTGATCCCGGTTACTATCTACACTAACAACACATACGATTCAAAGTATGTGTTAGTATTATACTAACATTGATACATATTAGGAATAATATTCCTAGTAATTCTTTTAATACCAACTTCATATTATAATATCAATGTTAACTTCAAAACTTCTAAATCTTTCAAAATAGTCATTTACCATAAATCTTCAATTCCGAATACTTAATAACACTTTCAAGTATTCCAACTAAACATTCAAGCTCAGTACATCAACTTTAACTCAACTTCCACTTAATCCTCATATTTCCTTAAAATTACAATTTGGTCCTTAACACTTGACAAACTTCCTTATTAGTCCAAACAACATTCCAAAGCTTAAAATTTTTGCAAGAGTTTCCCCTAATTTTTCAATTTTCCCAAAAAATAACCTATAACACAATCCATGAAAATTTTCACTATTTCAAGCATGAAACAACATCACAACCTCATATTCAATCCAATGAATCCATAAAACATTAAATCTCAACTTGTTCTTCCTAAACCCTAATCTCCAATTTCAACACATAAGCATGGAAACCACTCAAAAATTATACCAAATGAAAGAGAATTCATTGGAGATTAATTCTCTATTTCATGTTTCAACCCAAAAACTAATTGAATCAAGCTTAAAATCTAATCAAAAATTTTTCTTACCTTGTCTAGGGTGGTTCAGCCAAGAGGAAGAAGATGAGCAAGAATTCTAGCTTTTTCTTTAATTAATTAACAAGACATATGGCATTTATTTAGCCTTTATCTAATATAAAAATTTCATTTAATAGTAAAATTACCATTTTGCCCCTTAATTATGACCAATTAGGTGTTGACACCTATTAATTTCACTTTTCCATAATCATCTTTAATTAAAAAGCATGGGCAAAAGGACTAAAATGCCATTAATGAATCCATGTATTCACAAAAATGCCAACTGTGCAATATATTAAAATACTGCATTCAATCGAATCTAAATCGATTAAAAACAATTCCAAAGCGAAATGTCATGTTCTTCAAGTCCTCTTACAACTCCCTTCAAAATTTCATCACATTTCGAGCTCATACGTTTACCTAAATTCCATTTAAGCTTTAACTATAATTTCCCAATAATAGAAACGTCAGATCGAACCAACAATTTTACATTCGATTCACACATTTAGGTGATCTATTTATTTATAGAACAAAAAAATTATTGGGAAATTTACCATATTGGTCCTTGAACTATTCTCAACTTTTCACTTTGGTCACCAAACTTTAACACTTTACATTTTAATCACTGAACTAAAACCACCAACTTTTAATTCTTTGCAAATTAGTCACTAACCAATTATTGGGGTATTACACTACCTCTGCTTACGTCATCATTTGTACACCTATAAAAACCCAAGAGAGAGTTTGTCAATTAGTAATAATTAACCATAATTAATACCACAAATAATAATATTAATAATAATAAATAAAATAATAATTTAGGAGAGAGGGACTTACCTCGGTAGTAGAACCGACGCGCCAGGAGCTGAATCGCCACTGTACGGCTGAACGAACAGTCATCGAAAACACGAACGGTCGCTGGAGTTGAAGATCAGAACACCGATTTCACAGCCGAGAAGGTATAATCTCTTCTCCGTTCTAATTCCCTGCAAAACAGAAACAGATGTGAGTAAAACATGCCAAAATAGAAATATACGTAAACTTAAATCTGAAAAAAGAGAGAGAATGGTGGCCGAAATATTATGGTCAGAGTTGAAGAAAGGGTTTACGGGTAGACTAGGCTGGGGAAGAAGGGTAGATCCCATCGGATCTAGGTAGATCTAGGGTTTTATGGGAAAATAGGTTTTTTTGGGATTTGAATGATGGTTGGCGGTGGCAAGCGGTGGCCGAAAATCGCACCACGATGGCCGCAGAGGGAAGAGGACGATCAAAGCTTAGACAATAGCCAAGATGGTGGTTGGAGCGTTGGCCGGTGTCGCTTGTGACGACTAGATTCGAATCCCAATGACCGGTAAACAACTGAAGGGTGATCGGAGTTGGTGACTAAGGATTGAATGGCGGAGGGTTGCCGGACTCTAGGGTGTCCATCGTGTTCATCACGAACACGGATGAACACCATCCTAAAAGGGTGAATTTCAATCTGTTTTGGGTGGGTATTTCTGGGTTTTGTGTGTTTAGGAGAGAGGATTTGAGAGAGAGTAAACAAAAGGAGAGAGGGAAATGGGCACAAATGACCGAGTCAGCTCAGTTCAGGGGATTTATACCCCGCTCACAATGGTGTCGTTTTGGCACCGGGTCAGGGGAAGATTCGCACACCCTTATCCGGGTTGGATCAGATCCGTGCTCTATAATACGGGTATCCTTTGGTATTTGCCCAACGTTCTGGCCGTTATTCAATTTGGTCCCCTTTTCCCTTAAATTGATTCCCAGGTTTTGTTATTTTCTCAATTTAGTCCCCATTCCCTTTTAATTGTTCCCCTAGATTTGTATTGTTTCAATTTGGTCACTTTGGGTCTTTGTAATTGGGCATTAGAGTTTTGTACCTTTTCAATTTAGTCACCAGAATTAATAAAATTAGCTTTATGTTCTAATTTGTTTTAATTTAGTCATTTACTTAATTGTTTATATTTAATTAAATGTAATTAAATTATGTTTGATGCATGATTTAAATTAATGCATATAGAAGTATTTATTAGATGATTTAATCACATAGTATTAATTAATTATTAGAGCTTTTAGTTTAGGTTCTCTAATTAGGATTCAATAATTAAAGTAATAGAAAATTGTAGTAATTAGATGTATATTGAATATAATTTTAAAATCCAAATTTGGATGGTGTTCCATTGTTTACAATGGGGTATTAACACAACATGGATTTTAATAAATTATATTTAATACATTGTAGATAATTAAATATATATTAAATTGAACCTTTGGGACCCAAATTTGGATGGTGTTCCATTGTTTACAATGGAGTGTTATCTCAACATTGGATTTAAAGGTGAACATTTAATATACATTTTCACTTATAATATTGACTTAAATAATTGTTAAAGCCTTAATTAGGACTAGAACTTTAATTAATTAGAAGGATTAACTAATTAAGAATATGATTAATTTAAAGGCTTTAAATATATGGAAGGTGTTCAAGCAATTGACATTTTCTCATAAAAGCCATTAAATTAATTAATATTCATAGTTTTAAATAACTAATTAATTAGAGCCTTTTTAGGATAATACTTAAAATCAACAAGACAATAAAAGGGCATTCATTAAAAACCTTTTATATTGGAAATTCATTTTTAAATATGAATAAGGGTGCCACTTAATGCTTTTAATCTCATATTCGAACAAAATGAATTTCCTTATAAAAGGATATCTGCATTTGGAATTTAAATTCAATTAATAATTATGGGATAAATTAAATTCAAATAATTGTTCGAAATGCCAAAATGCAACGTAAAATTAAAGGTACTGATAACGGGCATTTGTAGGGGTGTTAATCCTTCCCTACATGTAACCGACTCCCGAACCCAATTTTTAAGATAGAATCTTTGGTTTGTTTTTTCGGTGTCCGGTCTCCCTCGAAGTGATTGGTGGCGACTCCAAAATGTTTTTAAGAAATAAATAAAGGAAAATACAATTTAATACGAAAAACCCTAAATTTTTAAGATTAAATTAAAAAAATGCCAGAAAACACTAATTTTCCAAAAGATCGATCGTCAGGCTATTTTTACACACCTGATTTCAAAAATGGTCGCGACAGCTTTGCGACTCCGCTGGTGATATTTTTAAAAAAACTGAGAGTCATGCTTAATTAATTTTACTTGGCATTTTGAATAATAATTTGAATTTAATCTTTCCCATAATTATTGGATGAATTTTCAGGAAAATGTAGATAGCTTTTTCTTGTGTGATATAAACTGGCATTCACGCATAAGCCTTCTACCTGGGCTTTTAACCCTTAAGTATGAGTGAGGCATGATACTACGTGAGTTATTCATCTCCGTGATAAAAAATATGTCCTCCTTCTGGTATACCAACCTTATACACCGTGAGGTTACGCCTCCGCAATAAGAGGTCATATACTCCCGAATCGATGTCTTTCTATAGTCCAGTAATGACAGTTCGGGTACCCAGAGTCTAGTTCGAAACCCACATGTTGTAATAGAAGCCTACCCCATTAGAGCTAGATAGGGACTTAGGATAGGGTTTTGCTGATTTAAATACATTTCTCTGGTTATTCTGTGTGCACAATATAAATTGTTCTCGGGTTATTTTTACCCAATAGAAATTGTTTTTATATCAATTATTTCTGCTTCCAGTATTATTTCACCATACTGACACATATTTTTGTGTTTTGTTTTTTTGTGTGTTTTGTTATATGTTTCTATGTCCATCGCATTCATGAGAGGTATCGGTTCGAGGATCAGTTGAGTAGGCAATGGTCATAAGAGCTGAAGGGTCTGATAGATAAGTGGGGGACAATATGTCACTGTGGACCTAATTTGACAAGACTCAATACAAGAATGAAGACAATATTCGTGGAGATCAGATGCCAATAATGCAAAGTTGTACTAGAAATTTCTGAACATAATGAATGTTTGCCAGAACCAAATTTAATTTGAAAACCATAGGATGGGAATACGAAGAGTCATTTTTAATAAGATTTTTGAATTATAGTCAAATGGATCAATAGTTGTTTAGGGCTATGACCCGATTACGAAGCCAGTATAATTATTCACTTTTTGAGAGAATAGATATGACACCAATAATAGAGAAATACGAGGATTTGCTACACTTCTCTATTGGTCAAAAGGACAAGATTTACACAAGGCTTAACAACAGTTCAAGTTCCCAGATAGAGTCAACAGCAGTTATAGAGGTAAACAAGATGCAGTATCTGAAAAAACAGTGATAACTAGAGGAAGGATATAAAACGAATAAATTGAAGGCATTCAAGATGAGTAAATTGAAAGGGGTATTCAAGGACTATTTCTAAACCCAAGGAGGAATGAAAAGACTTGAACTTAAAGGTGATATCTAAGTTTCACGAATGATGAGATTTACTGAAGATACCATAATTAGGGAAAATGCTGATCTCTAACAAAAGTGAGGAGCTGAGGAAAATGGAAGAATCAAGAAACGCAGTACAACAATTGAAAGACCAATCATAAGTTTCAAAGAGGTATCACAATGAATGATAAAACACTGAAAATTAAGCCGAGGCAGTAATCCAGGAATAGAGTTTTGAAATGATTAACTACTGGAGCCAAATGCGGAGAGTTGCCTAACATGTGCAGATTGTGTTCGATGAAGTTGTGAACCCGCAACAACATTTTATATTGACACCGAGCTAGGGCAGAAGTTGACTCAGAGGCTGAACAAAGTGATCGACCAAAAGAGTTGGAGTTAGTGAACATATTGCCTTTTCTTTGTATTTGACCTTTCAGTTAAATGGGTTTTGCTCTAATGACTAGTTCTTGAAATCGATACCTCGTGCATTCATGCATTACATCATTTAAAGATTATGTAAAATAAATATTGCACATTTGGCATTTTGTTTAAAATATTGCATTCTATTTTTTTTTTAAAAAGTAACATTGCAATACTTAAAATTTCTGTTCAAAAAAAGCATTGGTAACAGATTTGTTAAGGTTGAACACTCTCAAAAGTTGTTGAGGACCACTTGGATCGAATGAAAGAAAAGGCTAATCAGTTCGAGAACGAGATAGAATACGAGCCACCACTTTGCTTGGAGCTAGAAAGTTCTAGATGAAATATCAACAAGGGTGATCAAGATAGAAAATCATCTTACGTAAGGGTTCAGTATGAAAGGATTCTTCACACAAAAAATAAAAAAAAAAGCCAAAAAGAGAGAGTTAAAAAAGTCAAAAGAAAATAGAGTCAAAAAAGAGAGAAAAAATCAAAAAATAGAGAGATCGAAATAAAAAGCCAAATAACGAGATGAGTAAGTTCGGATCAACATCGCCGGGGCATCTGTAAAAAATCTAGAAGACCCAAGTTTGGATCATGAAGGGAACAATGGAGTGATTGACTTAGAGGCACTGGTGGATGTTGAAAATACTCAAATGAAGAAAGTCCAGTGGACTGGAATAGAAAGACTGAATGAAGTTAAATCCCGGAGTCTGACCAAAAGTTTTGCCGATCGATGGTTCAACAAAGTCAGATGACATAATGATCCTAACAGAGACGAGGGGCAAAATAGTCTTTCTCTAAATCGATGAATGTCAAGGTTAATTGAAGATTGTAGTTTGTTCACAAAGGAGTTGATTGCAAGAAAAGTAGAATACAGATACAAGACAAAGAGATTGAGGAGTTCAGTCAGAAAAGAGAGAATTATTCCTATCCAATGACTGGATATTTATGTTCCGAAAGTAAAGAGCTTGGTTCAATCGAAGATTATTGTTTGCTGGAAGAGTTAAAATAAAAAAGAAAGAACATGAGTTATGACAAAATTTTGTGAATAACTCATTGCAGTCTGGGGTTTTTAGAGTCAGAGTAATATTTTGGCATTTTTTTCTACAATATTTTTTGTACCAAATAATGCTCCAAGATCAAATGCTCAAGATGCTCCTGTCAGTGGAAAGTCAAAATTCAAACTGGATCTCATTCATGTTTTCTATTATGAGATATATTTCAAATTGCTCGAAGCTTCGTCGTATCATGAGAAATTATCAAAGCCACATTAATTTAGATGTTGCAATATCAAGATTATTGTGAGTTATGATTGAGATACTGAAGATTGCTACATTTTCAAGCTGTAAATTCGAAACTTTCTGAAGCGGGAGGTTTTGGAAGTTAACACTGAAATATCAGCTATAAAGATGTGTAACTTAAAAAGTAATCCCTCATTAGAGAAAATGCAATTGGATGGTTCAGAAAACAAGTGTTGAAAATGTCAAGTGAAAAAAGAGAAAAAGTAAATAGATGCAATGATCGGATTGCTTGAGGTTGTAAGAGGTAAATGACAGCTGTCTCACTAGGTCTATCATTGAAGATTCCTCAGACAAATACAAATTTTGATATATTTGGAATGCCCATTTCAGACTGATTTTACCCCTAGGTCGGTGAAGAAGATGTTAATCCCATCTGCCCATAGTTATGATCTCGATAATATTTGCAAGTTTCACATGAGGAACCAGTAGTATGTGCTATTAAGAAGTATGGGCCCTTAACGGAGGAAATCAAGAAGTAGGAAACTCATAATGAATACATCCAAGATTGTTTGTAGTTTTGAAGTTTGTCTTGTTCATGTCAATGTATCAAGGGGTATAGCTTCCAAGAATTATCTCTGAAGTAGTATATAAAATTGATTCTGTTACTTCAAGCCCAAATATTCTTTTATATTGCTTCAGATATGCTTTCAAAATGTAAAATCATGGATGCAAATGTTTGGCCACTCATGGGGAGGATATGACCGAGTATGGGGTAATCATCTTCAGTTGGTGTTTCTTTATTTAGGAAAAACCACCTATCATAGGTCATGGTGATAACGATGAAATACATAAATCATCCAGTTCAGGGACTTAGCAAGTTTTACCATGGAGTTTTGATGGTTTTGAAAAATTAAAAATGTACTTGATGACAATTCAAGAACTTAAAATGTCCAAGAACTTGGAGCATTTGTTCGCCCTAAATAAAAAAAAAGTGGGGCAAACTTAATATGACAAGACACCAGTAGGGTGACATTGAGGAATTTGATCACCGAAGAATTAAAAATCTGTTTAGAAAAAATGAGAGCATAAGAGCATGAACAAGAATGGATTTGTCTTTGTAATGGTGAAGAAAATAAAGAATTGACGATAGAAACGGAGTGACCAAAATTAACTCAGGTTAATGGTCAACAGTGAACCATGGGAGATCTGTCTGCAATTTTAGGACCGTTGCGGAGTAATACCCTGAATCATCCCAATTGATTTTGCCCGTGAGCATTGGGGGTCCTTTGTAAGGGAGGCTATTTTGGTTTATTTGCTTATGGTGCTTGTTTCTTACATATTTCTCAAATGGCAAACATTTTGCAATCTCTGATTCTTTTAATATTTCATTCATTCTTTGTTATGGGTAAGTTTTGTTCCGCCATATGTATATGTATATGTATATATCGTCACTAACATTTTTCTCAGGTCCCGGGATGTTAATTGTAAGAGTGACCTTGAATCAAATTCAGAGATCAACTTCAAAAATGTGACTCTTTTCTACTTTATTTAGACTAATGGGAAAACATTAATGAGTGTTTAGGAATCACGGGAAAATCCCAAATGCAAACTTCGAGTGAATTTTCCTATCAAGCATTGCTGACTAAGGTCTTTGAATGAAGTGATAACCCAAAACATCTTCCACCTGAAGGCGGCTTTCCTTCGAAGATATCCAAGTATGGAAGCACATTTGGCATTCCTTCATCTCCCTTCACAAAGAAAGAAAATAATAAAATATCATTTGATGTCCCCTTTGAGCCTGAAGATTTTCTTTTGAATCAACCCAAACCAAAGATCACCCCTACACTGGGGGCAAAGAGGATGAAAGCTTGTTTGCAAGGAAAATGTTCGGTTTTGATCATACTCTGATAGTAATACATTGTGAACCAGAGGCCAAAGAAATGGAAGTGAATATATCAAGCACAAAACCCAGAAAGGTTGGATGAATGAAGAAGAATACTCTGAATCAAGTTAAAAAAGCAAAAAAAAAGCTTAAAAAGAAAACAGTGGGAGTTTATGTTCAGAAAGTCAACTGAATCAAGCTGAAGAAAAAAACACTAAATTTGAAAAATGCAAAAGAAAGGCAGTACATATATGTGAGATCTTTCATTCAAACAAGTCTATGTCTAAAAGAGCAGTGGAAGATTGATTTCAAGGAAGGAAAATAAACTCTAGGGTAAAAACCCAGAAATGGGCAGTCTAGAGTGATCCACAAAAAGAAAAAGAAAAGAGCATTTCATCCGATCATATTTAGATCAATGCAGAAATGATATCTCACTTGAAAGAAATGATCATTGGTTTCATCACCCTTAAGTATTTATTTGAGCCTGTATATCCTTTCTTTGGTAGCCGTAAACCATAGCCTACATTACAAGCCTCAAAAGACCATTTTGACCATATACGGGTATTGGAGCAAGTTGAGCTTGTCTTTAGAATACATCCTGCTTATTAGGGTTAACCTTTCTTCAAGGACTTCCAGACTTCTAATGGTTGATCAAGATCAGAAAAGAGGGAAGGATTGGGGCATGGTGAGTTAGTGAGGTAAAGAGTGCCACCTTAAATGGGATAGAATTAGGCATTCGGGAAATGTTTCTCTCAGAAGTCTAATAACTCATAAGAGGTCACATTGGAATTGATCTTTGCAATTTGGTTCAAAGGCTCGGTTGCACTTGATATTTAGGGCGCCTAATCTTGATTTTTTTGTGTTTGCCATGACTTATCAAATTATTTCAATTTCTCAAATCTAGTGAAATAATATTTTGAGCCATTCACTTATCGTTTCAACGAGCATCTTGCAGATAAATTATTAGATACAAGAAAAGCAAAGGATTTCGTGGGTTTTACTATGATGCACTAATCCTTTAAGTGCAGGCATAACATGAGGTAGCCTCAATACTTGTTTAATGGTGAAAAGTAAGATGAGGAAAAGATATGATTCTGGGTGTCAATAACATTCAAACCAAGCTGCAAGAAAGCTACACAAGTGATTCTAGGGCAAAAGAAGAGAGCAAGAGCTATCTTTTGGGAGCAAAGATGCAGCAGGAACAACTAGTTGAGGGATTTTGCTATTCAAAGGCAAGAAAGCGAGGCAAATGAGAGCAAAGATAGTAGTTAAAGTCAAGGCAAAAAAGAGTCTTACAAAATAGCACATGCTGGTAAATAGAGTCTATAAGCTAGAAAAACAGTGAATCATGATCGCTTTTAGAGCTATGAGGAAGAATTTTGTCAAAGAAGCTAAATGAAGATATAACAGGTGCGACTTTCTAAGAAAAGGGTGATCCCCGATTTTCAAATTGTGAGACATACATGATGAGATATGGAAGAAAAAGGGTACATGTGCTTGATCCACGAAGGCAAGGAATGCTCCATCAGAGTGAACAAAAGGAAACATTGTTGCAAAAAAAAGAATAAGAGAAAAAGAAAAGAGAGAAAACCGAGGTGAAAACCTAAAAGGGCACCTAGAGAAGAAAGAGAGGGAAAAGGAGAAAACTAAAGTGAAAACCTGAAAAGGCGCTTTAGAGCAAAAGATGTGAAGACCCCAAAGATTGAACCTGAGTTTGAGATAGGTTATACTACTGGTAGAAGATGTTTTACTGAAAGTCGAAGCAAAGAAATTTAGAGTTTCCTTGAAGATGAAAGTTTGCCCAAGTGATCATCAAGTGACAACACTCATATTGATAGGCATCCATAAGTAGGAGCATGCTAATTCATTCATCCAAAGCATTCTTTCATATTTTGGCAAGAATTTGTAGATTCAATTAAAGAAAAACAAGAACCAATCTATAACTTCGAGTTTTGAAAAAGCAGATTCAAGTAAGAGCGAATAGAGATCTCAAAGAAAAGATCCAGTTAAGAGTGAATAAGGATCCTGAAGAGGAAGATCCAAGCAAGAACGAGCAGAAATCTCAGAGAAAATATCCAATTAAGAATGAATAAAGACCTTGAAAAGGATGATCCAGCAAGGAATGAACAGAAAACATGGAGAAAAAATTCGACAAAGAGCGAGCATAGATCTCAGAGAAATAGATCTAATAAAAATTTCAGTCATATTTATGAGAAAATAAGTATATTAATTCATGATTTTCTGTTTGCAGATGTAGATATCAAGATATTCTATTTATAAAGGTGGATTTCTCAAGATATTTCGTTGACAGAGGTAGATATCAAGACATGTCATTTATAATGGCAGATTTCCCTAAAATATTTCGTCTACAGAGGAAGACTTCTCTAAAATATTTAGTTGGTAGAGGCAGATCTCTAGATGTTCAGTTTGTAGAGGCAAATCTCAAGATATGTCGTTTACCATGGTGGATTTCTCTGAAATATTTCATTTGTAGAGGCAGATCACGAGATATACGATTTCAGCAAGAGGCTCCGTTTGCAGAAGCAGATTTCAACAAGTATTTCACTTACAGAGATAGATTTTAGCAGGATATTTTGTTTATAAAGGTAGATTTCAACATATATTCTATTTACAGAAGCAGATTTTAGCAAGACATCTTGTTTGTAAAAAGGCATATTCAGTTAGATGTTTCGTTTGAAGAGGCGGTTCTTAGCAAAGATTTCAATCCGTTTGAAGAGACGGATCTTAGCAAAGATTTCAATCTGTTTGAAGAGGCGGATCTTAGTAAAGATTTCAATTTGTTTAAAGAGGCAGATTTTGGCAAAGATTTCAATCCGTTTAAAGAGCCAGATCTCAGAGAGATTTCAACCCGTTTGTAGAGTTGGATCTCAGCAAAGATTTTCTAAATGTTTGCACAGGAAAAGAAGTGCAGTACAGTTCTAAATCCTTCAGGTCATCAGTAAGTCCTCCGGGCATGATGTTAAGTCCTTCGGGCCATCACCTTCGGGAGTGATGTGATTGTTTGCACAGGAAGGGAAGTGCATTACGATTCTAAATCCTTTGGGTCATCAGTAAGTCATTCGGAAATGATGAGAATTTTTAGAATGTTGTCACGATAATACGACAGGGCATGATATCGGCAAAAATATTAATCCTTTGGGTCTTCAGTTGCCAAAACAAAAAAAAGAAAAAAGAGAGGAAGGAAAAGAAAAAGAAAGAAAAACAAGAAAAAGAAAAGAAAAAAGAAGAAGAAAAGTGAAAGCAAAAGAAAAGTAGCGGACAAAATAGAAAGGAAAAAAAGAAAGAACGAAAAAAGAAAAAGAAAACCTATGCTGCTTGATCGAAAGGCCAGATAGATCAGCAACGTGCATATGAGGAAGATGCTCGGTTTAATCAGCCACATACATTCCAAGCACAGAAGAAATTGATCAACAGAGAAAGAGAAATAGGAGATGAGATCCCACATGAGTTCCAGATAGAAAGATCAAGACACCTTAGATAGAAAAGCAATGACATTAAAGAACTCAGTGCTTCAAGCGAGAAATTGAGAATATTCATATTATTTAAGATTTAATCCAAATTAATTGATGATGTTTCTTTTCACATGATTAGTTGTTCCCTAGAGGAGAGGAGATCAACATTTCTAGAATCTAGAGTACTCAGTGAGAAGAGCTCAACCATCAAAGAATCCAGAGTTCGTAATAAGAAGAACTCGACAAGAAAGATTGAAGAGCTGCTAATGAGAAGAGTTCATTTGCTAAGGAATGAGGAGAGTTCCTAATGAGAAGAGCTCACTTGTTTGTGCCTTTACAGAGAGGTGGACCAGCAAAATTAAAGAACTCCTAATGAGAAGAGTTCGCTGCAGAGTTCTTAAATAGAAGAATTCACCCAGCAAAAAATAAAGAATTCCTAATGAGAAGAATTCGCCATAGAGCTTCCAATGAGAAGAGTTCGTCCAACAAAGAATGAAGAACTCATAATGAGAATATTTCGCCTTTTTGAAAGAATTAGAAGTTCATAGTGGGAAGAGCTTGCTTATTCAACGCCTTTTCACAGAGACATATTAATGGTTACAAGGAGAACGAGGAGCTCCTAATGAAAAGAGCTCGCTTGTTCGACATTTTTGCAGAGAGGTAGATCGGCATGAGCAAGAGGAGTGAATGTGTTCATAATGAGAAGAACTAGTTCAGATCTTGCGGTTCGCCCTGACAAAGACAAAAGAGTTCCTAATTAGAAGAACTCACTTGGTTGACACCTTTGTAGAGAAATGGATTATTTGACAGAGGGATGAAGAATTTCGTAATAAGAAGAATAGCTTCAGACCTCAAGTGATAAAGAATGTCAATAGTAATTCTAGACTTGGGAATATGAAGAATTTCATAATGGGAAATACAGCTTCAGACTCCACAGTTTCATAGCAGGTTGAAGAATTTCGAAATGAGAAAAATAGCTTCAAGCTTCGGTAGTTTAGAGGATGGCCAGTGGATTCAGACAAAATTGGTATGTTTTCAGTCTTTGCCTACTTCTTGTTCCACAGTAGTGAGCAAAGAGGGGCAGCTGTAATACCCGTATTTTGTTTGGGGTACCCGTATATTAAATAAATAAGGCTGAAATAATAAATAAATACATAAATAAATAAATAAATAAATAGCCCAAATAATATCCAAAGAATCCATTTACAATGTCCAATTGCACTCAAAAATTCCAAAGCCCAATTAAAGCCTAGATTCCCATTACATTAAGTTTTTCCAGTATATTTTAGAATCCAACAAACACAAATGGATCCAAAGCCCATTTTCCCGCCCAAAACCAGTCCACGTGTTAGCTCCCAATTTGTCCAAACCCACTTCACCCGGATTGTGTGTTTCCTCATCACTAGCTGGCTCCGCTTACGTCATCATCTGCACACCTATAAATACCCAAGAGAGAGTGTCAGTTAGTAATAACTAACCATAATTAATACCACAAATAATAATAATAAATAAAATAATAATTGAAGAAAAAAGGGTTTACCTCGATAGTTGAACCGACGTGCCAGAAGTTGAACTGCCACTATGCGGCTGAACAGACAGTCACCGAAAATAATATTTCACGGTCGATATGGTATAATATCTTCTCTGTTCTAATTCCCTGCAAAAATAGAAATAAATGTCAGTAAAAAATGCTAAAATGGAAATATACATAAACTTAAATCTGAAAAAAGATAGAGAATGGTGGCTGGAATATTACGGTCGGAGTTGAAGATGGGGTTTACGGGTAGCCTAGGTCAGGGAAGAAGGGTAGATCCTGTCGAATCTAGGTAGATCTAGGGTTTTTTGGGAAAATAAGTTTTTTTGGATTCGAATGATAGTTGGAGGTGGCGAACGATGGCCAAAAATTGCCTCGTGGTGGCCGAAAATCGCACCACAATTGACGGAGAAGGGAAGAGGACGATCGGAGCTTAGACAGTAGCCAAGCTGGTGGTCAGAGCGTTGGTCGGTGTCGCTTGCGGTGAGCGGGATTTGAATCCCGATGACCGACGAATAGCTGAAGGGTGATCGGAGTTGGTGGCCAAGGATTGAAGGGCGGAGCTTGCGGTAGAGGGTTGCCGGACTCTAGGGTGTCCATCGTGTTCATCACAAACACGGATTAACACTATCCTAAAAGGGTGGATTTCAATCCGTTTTGGTTCGGTATTTCTGGTTTTTGTGTGTTTAGGAGAGAGGATTTGAAAGAGAGTAAACAAGAGGAGGGAGAGGGAAATGGGCACAAACGATCGAGTCGGCTCGGTTCAGGGGATTTATACCCCGCTCGGAACGATTCTGTTTTTGCGCTGGGTCAGGGGAAGATCCTCGCACCCTTATCCGGGTCGGATCAGATTTGTGCTCTTTAATACGGGTATCCTTTGGTATTTGCCCAAAGTTTTGGCTATTTTTCAATTTGGTCCCCTTTTCCCTTAAATTGAGTCCCAGGTTTTGTTATTTTCTCAATTTAGTCCCCATTCCCTTTTAATCGTTCCCTAGATTTGTATTGTTTCAATTTGGTCACTTTGGGTCTTTGTAATTGGGCATTAGAGTTCTGTACCTTTTCAATTTAGTCACCGGAATTAATAAAATTAGCTTTATGTTCCAATTTGTTTTAATTTAGTCATTTACTTAATTGTTTATATTTAATTAAATGTAATTAGATTATGTTTGATGCATGATTTAAATTAATGCATATAGAAGTATTTATTAGATGATTTAATCACATAGTATTAATTAATTGTTAGAGTCTTTAGTTTAGGTTCTCTAATTAGGATTTAATAATTAAAGTAATAGAAAATTGTAGTAATTAGATTTATATTGAATATAATTTTAAAATCCAAATTTGGATGGTATTCCATTGTTTACAATGGGGTATTATCACAACATGGATTTTAATAAATTATATTTAATATATGTATTTCACTTAAAATTGAATATTATTTTAGTTCTGTAATTGAATTAAATAATTATTTATATACATTGTAGATTATTAAATGTATATTAAATTGAACCTTTGGGACCCAAATTTGGATAGAGTTCCATTGTTTACAATGGGTGTTATCTCAACATTGGTTTTAAAGGTGAACATTTAATTTACATTTTCACTTATAGTATTGACTTAAATAATTGTTAGAGCCTTAATTAGGACTAGAACTTTAATTAATTAGAAGGATTAGCTAATTAGGAATATGATTAATTTAAAGGCTTTAAATATATGGAAGATTTTCAAGCAATTGGCATTTTCTCATAAAAGCCATTAAATTAATTAATATTTATAGTTTTAAATAACTAATTAATTAGAGCCTTTTTAGGATAATACTTAAAATCAACCAGACAATAAAAGGACATTCATTAAAAATCTTTTATGTTGAATTTTTTTAAAATATGAATAGGGTGCCACTTAATAGGGTGCTTTTAATCTCATATTCAAACAAAATGAATTTCCATATAAAAGGATATATGCATTTGGAATTTAATTTCAATTAATAATTATGGGATAAATTAATATCGAATAATTGTTTGAAATTCCAAAGTGCCACGTAAAATTAAAGGTACTGATAACGTGCGGTCGTAGGGGTGCTAATCCTTCCCTACACGTAACCGACTCCCGAACCCAATTTTTAAGATAGAATATCTTGTTTGTTTTTTCGGTGTCCGGTCTCCCTCGAAGTGATCGGTGGCGACTTCAAAATATTTTTAAGAAATAAATAAAGGAAAATACAATTTAATACGAAAAACCCTAAATTTTCAAGGTTAAATTAAAAATGGCCAAAAACCCCTAATTTTCCAAAAGATCGATCGTCAGGCTATTTTTACACACCCGATTTCAAAAATGGTCACGACAGTTTTGATAGAACACAATTAAAAAACCATTTGAAATCAAAGGATTGAAGAAATCAAGAACTTACCTGAGAATTTTGAACAAGGAAAGAGTGTTTGGTTGGAGAGAAAATGAGAGAAAATCGTTTAGAGAAAATTTAGTTACGTAAAGTTTGTTTAGGCAATTAATTATAAAATTAATTCTCCAAGCCTCTTTATACTCTTCTTAAACCTTTTAAAATAGCCAATTAAGGAGTAAAGTCTGTTATTAGACTTTGGGCAAAATAGCTCCTTAAAGGTTCAAAGTTTTGACCCTTTACAATTTAGTCACTAGAAAAACAGATTTTCCATTTTTACATTTTGGTCACCTATCCAAAATGTCACTTTTCCAAAAATCATTTTCGAAAATTGATTCCACCAAAATATTTTATATAATAAATAAAGATTTTAACACATTTTCCATATTTTTAACACTTTTAAAAAATATTCATTTTGAATTAATCCCAAAACTGACTCGAATCCTCTAATCCGATCCATTAGACCACCTACCTAACATAGCTAACACCTAGGCCCAAAACTGGGACGTTACAACAATAACACGGTCATTACCACAACTCAATCGCGAACAAGAAACGATTATTGTGAGCACGTATCTAAATCCAGTTTGAGGGTCCAAAATAGGGAGACCAACATGATAACCAAAAGAACGTCATCTTGACCAGCCATAACAACGTCAACTATAACCCTGATAAAAAACCAAATAAAACAACAACCAAAGGACCGATAAAGAAAAGAAAAACGTGCCAAAAGACAAAAGAAAACGTACCAAAAAGGTTGAGTAAAGCGTGCCACAAGGGAAATTTGTTTATTAAAAACTAAAAAACAAAAGAAAAATAAGACAAACGATGGGAAATATGAGAGCAAAAGAAACGATGGATCTCGGCGGTCGGCCACCTGTACCAAGGCTAGTGTTTATGCTAACAATCAAAAAATAAGAAAAAAAGAAAGAAAAAAAAGACGAAAACACCAAGATTAGAGAGAAAACTATGTGATTAGAGTTTAGAAAATGTTGTTAAAATTTCCATTTTGGAAAAAATGTTAGAAAATAAAAAATAACATAAATTGTACTTTTAAAAAAATTCAAAATTTATTTTTTGAAACTTTAATCTTTATTGTTTTTAGTACCAAAAGTTCTAAAAAAACAACGAACTCTTAGTAGACATAAAGCAAACTAATAAGCTAAAATATATCTAAATCAAACTTATATATGACCTCAACGATTTTAAAATCTCTTTTTCTACCGATGAAAGTTGATGTGTGCACGTCTTCGGGACTCCTCCACTCGACACTTATCATTGTGTTGAAACACGTTACCTGAGTATATGGATCCCACCAATCAAGTGCCCTCATGGCACGCAACATCAACAAATCAACCAAACTCATATGGTTGCTGTCAACATATAAGCACACAAGCCATTTACCAAGTTTTTTACACGTTATGATCGAGTGTGAAGATCAATTCTTAGTTTCTCAGTTTTACAATTCATCTTACCACATTAGGAGTCTATTGGACCCTAGTCCTCGAATTATCAACCCCTCAAACTCAAAACCAACATTTTTGGGCAGATTGTCCATTGGGTACTGATACCCAAATATGAATACCAATACAGCACAGTGGGTACTGTTACCTTCCATCTACGTACCGATACACAGGCATCGAAAGCGATAAGGGTCAACAAGGCTCAGTACCGATAATCAGATTTTGAGTATCAATATGCCCTCAGTACCGATACGCCATCTTAGTGTACCGATACGCATTTTGCTCACAAGAATTCCAGTGAAAACAATAGGTACTGATACTCAAATCCAAGTACTCGTACTCCCTTTTAAATTTATCACCAACATTGAAAATTACACGGGGTACCGATACAGGTTCATACCATACCAATACTTGAGCCTAGAACTTCAAGTCTGGTGCTCGAAAATCACTTATAGGGACCCTAAACTATCCCAAACCATCCAAAACGATACCTAAATGTTATGGGAGTGGTTTTAAGTGGTTTTCTACCAATTTTACATATTATTAACACCAAATCTGGATTATGCTGTGATCAAGTCTTAAAATACCAAAAATACCAAAAACACCAAATTAAGCATACAAGCATCATCCTTAGGATGTGCATGAAAAAAGGGAGTTAGAGGTGTACTAACCTTAAGCAAAGATTCTCAAAATTAAGCTTTCATACAACTTTCCTCAAGCTTCCTCCTTGCTCCAATATTGGAAATGTTCTTTAACCACTCTCACTTGCCCATAAAATATGGAAATCAAACCAAAGCTTATACTAATCATATAAAAGGGCTTAACCACGAAATTACAACCTTTAACTAAAAGGGAAAACTCCAAAAGCATACTTCCACAAAAACCCATAAATCGATATCTTACTTTTCCAAGATATGCTAAGCTTTTCTTGAAGCTCTTTGAATGTGATCAACTTCTTTTTCAAGCATGAATCACGAAATAGAACTTTGGGAGGTAAAGATTTGATCTTTAAACCTTGTGGTCATGGTTTCCATGGATAAAAATGCTAGGAAAAAGAGGGAAAAAGAAAAGGTGAGTGGGGGTGATCTCATCAAAAGGGTGTTTGCCCCCTTATAAACCCACATCCCAAAACTCATTCAATTAGGCCCAAACATGGCTCAACGGTCTAATTATCCAAATCAACATGAAGGTCTATAACCCAGGTCCATGCCCACTCGTTGACTCAAAATTCGGGTCCTTATAACTCTCCCCTTCTAAAAAGAAATTTTTGTCCTTGAAATTAAATGATGGAAGGAGATGCAACCATCAAAGATCCAACCATTCTTCCGTTTCACACACGTTCACTTTGGTTCTTAGGTCCCTCTACAAAACTTCCCTAGCCAAAACTATTAACACTAAATTTCTCAAATCTCCTCTCAATAATACTTAACGATTCATTTCTATCAACCAAAACAACGCTCTCATCGATCCCTAATTTGGGACAACTTGAAATGAACTCGAATGGTACCGTCTAAGCATTGACTCAAGGATTCAATCCTCTCTACCATCATCCGTGGTTCAAAACTCTTGAACTCAAAACCTTTCCACATTTCAAAATGCAACACCTCTCAAAGATGTACTACTTGGAAAACTTTATTGTCTATTGTTTACTCAATCTTTATACATTTCATGTATATGTGAAGCTTCTCACGATTAAATACTAACGTTGATCTAACATGGATTACCAACAAATTTCTTTAACTTGGCTATCCAAAATGGAGTTAGCAACCTATTTACTTGAATTCGGTCCACTCAAGCGAAATCCAACAGATTGTCACACAACCCTACAAGCTGAGCCGCTTTAATTCTAATTGCAAATTGTTGTCGTAACGAACTCTAGTAGCGGATAAAATTCATCCAAAATACCAAAATTTTGAACATTTCCTTCCAAACCAACCATGATATTTCCATAAATAATTGTGCTAAAGCTTCAACAAGCCCCTAAGGACTCAAATAGTTCTTCCAACAAGGTTTGATGCAACACAAGGATCTCGGTTCTACAAAATAATGGCCGATAAACCATGCTTCCACCGTGCCACTCTGATGATATACTCACTAACTTACTATTCTTGGACACAACAATCAAAAGATCCAGTGGAGCAAACATTCAAATCAAATACCATCTTCGTCACCACTTCTTTAAAACCATTTACTTACGATACTCATATTCCAATCTATCATAAAGAAACCTCAAAATCCACCAACTGATTTGATAAAGTGAAAATATTCAACTCATGACACTTCGACTCTCAAACAATCATGCACAAACCTCAG
The DNA here is from genome assembly GCA_019671005.1 of Hibiscus mutabilis. Classification (NCBI taxonomy): domain Eukaryota; kingdom Viridiplantae; phylum Streptophyta; class Magnoliopsida; order Malvales; family Malvaceae; genus Hibiscus; species Hibiscus mutabilis. Next base: position 24,332,620 of record CM033741.1, on the reverse strand, counting down.
AACTTATCAAATGATCAAAGGGTCTCAACCTCAAAAAATAGGTAATGATCCTTCACCGTTACTCAATAACTCACAACATTCTATTCCAAAACACCTCGATAAGCAACTCTTCACAACCCCATACATGTCCCACTATGAACATTAGGAAACGACACCCATATTTGACCCACTTTCCAAATGATTCAAACACTTAAAGTTTAGTCAGTGTCACACTATATCGCGATGAACATCAACGTTGAACTCGCCAATACCTGCATCATATATTCAACTCACAGTTATGGAGAAAACTCGATGATTCTTCTAAAAGCACATCAACAAACTCTTAATTGTTAGCAACCCTAAAGCTTCAGACTCTCAACCCTCATATCTACTACATGGGTTAAGAATGCTCCATAACTTACTAAACCATCCTTGATATAACATCACCAACACATGGAATCACACGAGGAAGGTAATGGTTCTCCATGACCAAAAACTTGATTCACTCAGCACCATGAAGTTTCAAGACTTTTACCCAAAATAAAAGCATACATCTTACTCAACCGACCAAACCCTACACAGGGCAACATCTACTAACAAGGGAGACAATAAATCTAACCTATAGATCTTACCACAACACTTATTCATCAAGAAACAATACCATTGTATGAACAAAAAATCAAGCTTATATCAATGCAACAGTTGAAACTAAAGCAAAGCAACCATACATGACATATCATTAGCAAAGAAGTTATCATCTATGGTCTGAATAGAAAAATGTCTAGCAACGGTTCTGGAGGTAGATCTCATTGTACCTCTTCCATGGTACCCAGACAATGCATGAACACTGCATCTAACGAAAGTCTAATCTCGTTGATGAGGAGTCAACCTCTAAGAGTGAACTGGAGTAGCATCATTTATGATCGAACAGTCTTTTACCACACGACATGATGCTTGACACCTAAACAGACCCCTACAATGCTCCCAAACTGATAGAAGCGATGATCTAATCGAACCATCAGTACTCTTTTCAAGAGTAGAAGTCAAGAAACCTCTACGAACCCTCAATTTAGATCCTTGACTGACTCTCAGTAGTTAATCTGAAACAACTCTTTTTGAACCCCCTCTAAGCATGAAACCTCTTAGATAAGGCCTAAAAAAGGCCTATAATGTCCCACGTTCCCAAAATCTAACCTCTAAGGCCTTTAGTCTGACTCGATGTTATACCCTGAATTTATTCAAGTGTCTCTACATTAGGGGAAACTTTGTAAATATCCTCAATGGACCCGTTGTCATAAGTATCTAAAGGTTAATATGTAGTGTATGTATAAACCTCTTACATCTCAATTCCTCAGTGGTAACCAACCTCAGGAAAAATCTGGTCAACTACAGAAAATCTTGCTCATACTCAACCACTGATCGTTTTCTCTAAACTAAGTGCATGAACGGATCTCTCATCTCATCCATATGAACTTCACTGATGTACTTCTTCCTAAACTCATCCAAGAAGGCATCTCAAGTTAGAAGTGGAGGCTACGGTCCCAACTCAACAGTCTTTCACCATTTATGAGCATTGCCCTATAAGAAGGTGACAATATAATCAAGGTTATCCTCCGGACTACCCCTCATCTGTCTTAGAATTCTCTAAGTGTATCTCAACCATTAGTTAACTTTGATTGAGTCATCCTTGCAGGAGCCTTCAAAATTATTTGGCTCGTATTGACGACGCCTCTCTACAGAGATCTTACGAGATACGTCAGAAGGCCTCAGAATAGCTTGTACAACATGCAAGAGAGCGAAGATAAGATCAGGGATATGGTTTTCCCCTCCACTTTTTGTATCTCTCGAAAGGCTTGTATCCCTAACATTTGGAACAAACTCCTTAGTAAAGTCACCCATTTGAGAGACATGGCTCTCCTCACAACTTTCCTTGGTGTGTTTAGCGTCACCCGCCATATCAAATCTAAAATCGCGTTATGAAGGTGGTAGTTCATCATTATCATTACCAAAAGTTTGGTTTTCTCGAAACCCTAAAGCTTTACGTGTTATGCTTGATATCTCAAGCTAGCTTATGTTCAAATAATCATTTAATATCCAAAATCATATCAAATTCTCAGAAAGACAACTCCACTGAGTCTATCAAAAATATCCAACCTCAAGTCTCAATCGATCATCTCCAATAAACCTCACCCACAATTACCTTAAATTCTGAGGGTTTGTCACTTGCGCCCCAAATCTAAGTCTTTAACTAGAATACTTCATTCTCAGGTGATCTCACTTGTGGACGTATGAATAGGTGGGTCCCTAATCCACCAATCTTGAGTATTTCCTTTTACACATTTGGCGATGTCTTTTTAGCCACCATCACAATCAATTCGCAACAAGTGTATATTGCTCAAATCTCAAAGCATTCGGCTTACTATAGCGTACTTGAAATCTCATATACATCAAGTGTCTTGCAACATTAAATGGAAAATCACACATCTGTCGGCTACACTACATCACCATCACATTGTTAGGAAATTTTGGTACACCCCATGGCACAGCAAAAAAATTCGGCGAATGCCACTAGTGATCCATGTACGATGAACGAATTCAGGGTGAAAAGGGATGATTCGTTACCTTAATTAAATTTGAAAACTGCAGGGACGTAAGGAGAATCTAATTCCTTTAGCAAGATATCGGATCCTAGTCATCACAACAGCGTTCTAGCCTCTACTCAATCCACCCAATCGAAACGAACAATAATTTACTTCTCTAACAGTTAGAGAGGTTATTAGCAATAAGCATAATCTTGGCTGCTAGACCTTATGCCTTTATATAGCATTCAAAAACCTAATTCTACTTAAATTCGGTTTTATTAAATATATAATATATTTAACCAAATATAATTAAATATGTAGAATCTAATTCTACTTAAATTAGGTTTCTTTAGGGATACATATTTTAACAGTGTTTGATAATTACAATAATTATCTAGTACTAAAATATATGTAAATGAAATTATCTATATAATTACAATAATTATAATATTTTAAGTTTTTATGTAAAATCAAATGTATAAATATATATATATATTAACTAATTTCGTATACAACAAGTTTGTACATGTGCTATCTAGTTGATATATGTTCGTTTCAATCATAGGGTATGACCTTTGTAGGTTTATGTAACGTTAGCAGTAATATCTAGAACAATTCTAATATTACAAGCAATGAATGGTATCTACCAATACATCATTACTACCTAAGTTATATGAAGTTGTGGTTCAACATAACCTTTATGTGATTAATGTTTATGAATCCAATCCTTTTGTCCTTATGTCTAGAATGGAAATGAGTCATTGAATAGTCACACTTGTATAATCCATTTAATACTTCTTGATACCTTGAGTAGACTATTATCAACGAATAACTATGATATCTCATATCAATTTATTCGAGCATGGTCATGCATTTCTAGTCTCCTCAATCAAGTGGCCTACGATATTACTCATATTATGTAGGAGGGACGAATCATATATTAACCAACCATATCTCACCACATAGTTCGTGACATATCCAATATGAGTTTTTATAGCATAGTCAGTTACAAAATACGTTTGACTCTATCAAAATACGTGACTCACAATGTTGAAATAATGATGATCTCAAGTCTGAGGATCATACATGTATTTATCACTTATGAGCAATATCGTGACTGTCACATAATAATCCAAGAAACATGCTCATAGTGGGTCAGTCCAATAAGTCGTTATCTAACGCATACTCATGTATTGACATTGACATCTCCATGTCAATGACAATACTTTGTCATCAATCAACTACGTATTAGTCTTAAATGCATCATTGTTGTCCACACCCGCAAAGATACTCGACTAAAGACCTTTTAAGAATAATCATTCTAAGGACTTTATTATAATTTAGTTTATATGTATGCAGAATAACAACTGAAATTATGATAATATTGGCTTCATATTAATAAACAAGATAAAATAAGTATGTCTTTTATAATCATCTAATGATTGGTTTTTAGGCATACTCCAACACACGTGGTACTATATCATTAGGAAAACCTCACCGTAGATGAAGGGGCTCCTAGTTGATGCACAACCACTAGCTGATCGAAAGTAGGTCATCCTCAATCGTATCATAAAAGTCATTCATTCAATCGCATGGAGTCCTTCCACTAGGGCTTCTCATGGTGAAACCGAAGGCTTCAAGGTATTTTGTGTCACACGAATATGAGCACCATGAAAGTGATAAGGGAAGGTTCACCCTTAACTCTTGCATCCTTACGTGATCCATTCTTGAACATTTAGGATAATCTCAATCCTAGAATCATTATCTTAAGAAGTTTAACCCTCACGACCATGGTTGTAATTATCTTAATGTCACAACCGACGACACACAAGAATACAGGGCACACCATCCAAATTCTAGTCTTGAAAGAGTACAAACTTAGACTCAAGGGCTCGTATTCACTAGAAACATATCCACGACTCTTAACCACCTCAGGGCTTTCCTATAACCACCTAATCTAGGCTCTAATAACACTAAATATAACACCTTAAACCCGAATGTCACATTTAGGCCCTAAGCCTAAACCTTTACCATAAAATTTTCAACCTAGATTAGCCCAAAAGAGTCCATTCCATAAATTATTAGAATCCAACAGTTAAAAGACATCGATAAATAGTTCAAAATATTTACAAGAGTAGCTCCAATAAGTTTAAATATTAAAATATTTACTTGCTTAATATAAAACTAAAATAAGAGTTACAACCATAGAATAGGGTCCTACAAATGCATAGCCCAATAAGACCTAAGTGTCGTACTCTGAACAAGTAATATGTTGAAACCTACACCATAGTGTTCCTCCAACATAATGTACCAACCTAAAAACTTGCGAATGAAAACAAAGATTCTAAATGTTGAGCTAAGAATCTCAGTGGATACACTTCCACTCTACCATGCTTCATGCAAATCATAAGCATAAGCATATACTAGAAATGATGACAATGCATTAAGGTTAATACAAAGCATACGATATTCATCATATGCAATACAAGCAATCAATCATACAAACCTTGAGTGAAGCCTGGGGCACACAACATTAGGACTCTTCACTTAGAGTATGGCCCAGAGACACACAACATCCCATACTCGAATTACCCCTTGAGTATCTTCGAACAAGGCCCGGAGACACAAATCGTCAGGATTCCTTTGTTTTGAACTTACCATTATGTTGCAAAACGTTACATAGGTATTTGAATCCCACCAATCAAGTGCCTTCAAAGCACACAACATCAAAAAATCAACCAAAGTTCTATTGTTGCTATCAACATATAAGCACACAAGTCATTTATCAAGTTCTTTACATGTTATGATCGAGTGTGAAGGTCATTTCTTAGTTTTTCAGTTTTACAATTCATTTTACCATATTAGGAGTCTATTGGAACCTATTCCTCAAATTATCAACCTCTTGAAACCAAAACCAACATTTTTGGGCAGATTGCGTATTGGGTATCGATACCCAAATCTCAGTAAAGATACAACACAATGGGTACAGGTACTTACCCTCTACGTACCGATACGCGGGTACCAAAAAGGGATAAGGGTCAACAAGGATCAGTATTGATACATAAGCTTTGAGTATCAGTATGCCCTCGGTACCGATACGCCATCTTAGCGTACCAATACACTTTTGTTCACTGAATTCTAGTAAAAACAATAGGTATCGATACTCAAATCCAAGTACCAATACTACTTGAGTCCCATAACAATACTAGTTGAAAATTGTAACGTTTCTCCCTTTTAAATTTATCACAAACATCAGAAATTGCAAAGGGTACCTTTATAGGTTCATCCTGTACCGGTACTCGAGCCTAAAACTTTAAGTCTACTGCTCAAAAATTACTCCTAGGGACAGACCCTAAACGATCCCAAAATATCCCTAAACGACACTTACATGTTATGAGAGTGGTTTAAGTGGTTTTCTACCAATCTTACATATTATTAACACCAAATCTGGATTATACCATGATCAAGTCTTAAACAACCAAAAATACCTAAAACACCAAATCAAGCATACAAGCATCATCCTTAGGATGTGTATGAAAAAAAATAGTTAGAGGTGTACTAACTTTTAGCAAAGATTCCTAAAATCAAGCTTCCCCGTAACTTTCCTCAAGCTTCCTCCTTACTCCAAGCTTGGAAATGTTCTTTAACCACTCTCACTTGTCCATAAAATATGGAAATCAAACCAAAGCTTAGACTAATCATATAGAAGGGATTAACCATGAACTTACAACATTTAACTCAAAGTGAAAACTCCAAAAGCTTAATTCCTCTAAAACCTATAAATCGATATATTATCTTTCCAAGAGATGCTAAGCTTTTCTTGAAGCACTTTGAATGGTGATCAACTTCTTCTTCAGTCATGAATCACGAAATAGAACTTTAGGAGGTAAAGATTTGATCTTTAAGCCTTGTGGTCATGGCTTCCATAGAGAGAAATGAGAGGGAAGAAAGAGAAGAAGAAAAAGTCAGTGGGGGTGATCTCATCAAATGGGTGTTTACCCCCTTATTACCTCACATCCCAAAACTCATCCAATTAAGCCCTAACATGGTCTAATGGTCCAGTTATAAAAACCAACGTGAAGTTCTATAACCCGAGTAAATGTCCACTCATTGACTCAAAAATTCAGGTCGTTACATCACTAATTATCAGCTACTAGAGATTAAGAATTGTAATTCCCTAATTTTCATCAATCTACAATGTACAGCCTAATTTTCTACAATCTATATCAATCTACACTCCCCCTCAAGTTGGTGAGTAAATGTTGTAGATCACCAGCTTGAAAATAAGTTCATCAAAGTTTGCTCTTTGTAGTGCTTTGGAGAACATTCAACAAGTTTTTTTACTAAGAACAAAGTTAAGGTTAACTAAGCCATTATTAACCTCTCTGATATGATGTGCCTGTCTATCTCAATGTGTTTAGTCATGTCATGATGGACAGGATTCTTTACAATGCAGATGCCAGGTTGGTTGTCACTTTGTAATTTTATTAAATTGTTTTTGTCTAACTTCAACTTTGTCAATAGTCTCTTGAGCCATACCCCTTCACATATTCTAAGTGCAAGTGCTTGGTATTCAGCTTCAGCATGGCTTCTGGTGACTATTGATTGTTTTTTTGCTTCCCCAAGTAACCAAATCTCCCACACAAATGTGCAGTAACCACTTGTAGACCTTTTATCTGTCAACTTTTCACCACAGAGAGCATCAAAATATGCTTTAGTTTCTCTATTCTGACTCTTTCCAAAGATTAATCCATGACCAAGAGTCATCTTTAAGTACCTCAAAATTTGATACACAGCTTCCAAATGTTCTTCCCTTGGGTCATTCATGTGCTGGCTCATTATACCCACTAAGAAAGCAATATCAGGTAGAGTAAGAGATAAATAAATTAATTTTCCTACTAACCTTTCATATTGCTCTTTATTTTTTGGAATTCCCACTTCATCTTTCAAAACTTCAAATCTAGATCCATAGGAGTTTCAGATGTTTTGCACTCAGCCATTCTAGTTTCTTTTAGAAGATCTAACACATATTTTCTTTAAAAGGTCACTATACCAGCTTGTGACCTTGCCACCTCCATACCTAAGAAATATCTAAGGCTCATAAGGTCCTTAGTTTCAAAGTCAGCAAATAGAAAGCCTTTTAACTTGATGATTTTTGTTGTATTATCTTATCATCATCAACATACACGATCAAGATTGATATTTTCTCTCATGAGATATTTTAACAAATAGAGTGTGATTTGATTGGCACTGTTGGTAGCCATGGCTAGTAACAGTCTTGACAAAACTGTCAAACAATGCTCATAGTGACTGTTTTAACCCATTAAGGACCTTTGAAGCGTGCACACTTTGTTATTATTAGCTAGTTTATGTATGCCTTGAGGAACTTCCATATAAACATATTCCTAGAAAGCATTTTAATATCCAGCTGATGAAAGGGTCATTCTTCATTTACTACCAACTACAAAAAAACTCTTATCGTGTTCAATTTGACAATTGAAGTAAAGGTTTTCTTGTAGTCAATGCCATAGGATTGGGTAAATCCTTTGGCTATCAATCTTTACTTTGTATCTCTCTATACTCCTATCACAATTATACTTTATTGTTAAGATCTACTTGTAGCCTGCAGGCTTTATTCCCGGAGGCAAATCGATAAGTACCCAACTCTTATTCTTTTCAAAGGATTTGATCTCTTAATCGAAAGTTGGTTTTGACTTAGAGTCTGTTAGAGCTTCATAAATGTCTTTGGAATTAGTACCCATTTAGCTTTATGGTAAAAGCATCTAGTGAAGGCAACAGCTTCCCATATGCCACATACCTTTGTATGGGGTGTTTTGTGCACTCTCTAACTCCTTTTCTTTTAGCAATAGATAGATCCATATCATCAGTAGATAGGGTAATAATTGATTGGTCAGGAGGGTTCATACTTTCATTTACTTTTGAGACAGATGGAGCCAGTTCCAGTTCTTGGCAGATATTAGGTTGTATGATGGACTGTGCAATGAGTTTTTTCCTCTTTTTGTAGACATTAAGTTCTTTCTTTTCAGTCTTCACAGTTATGGTTCTTTGAGGAGTTTTTTGTAAAGATATAGGTGCTAGAATAGAAGAAGAACTATAGCTAGGATACTTGGGACTAGATAGAGATATATTTTTAGCAACAGTAGGTTGCTAAACATGAAAGGATGGCTGCAAATTACAAGTAGCAGTGGGTTGCTGAAAGGCTAAATCTAGTTGCAAATAACCAACAGCAGTAGGTTGAAGAAATGTAGAATTTGGTTGCAAATTTTCATCTTCCTCCATATAAACATCTTCCTCCAGCTTTCCATTTAGGAAAGCATTTTTAATATCCAACTAATGAAGGAGTTATTCTTCATTTATTGCCAAGGACAAAAAACTCTTATCGTGTTCAATTTGACAATTAAAGCAAAGGTTTTCTTGTACTCAATGCCATAGGATTGGGTAAATCCTTTGGCTATCAATCTTTACTTTGGATCTCTCTATACTCTTATCATAATTATACTTTATTGTGAAGATCTACTTGTAGCCTGCAGGCTTTATTCCCGGAGGCAAATCTATAAGCACCCAACTCTTATTCTTTTCAAAGGATTTGATCTCTTAATCGAAAGTTGGTTTTGAATTAGAGTCTGTTAGAGCTTCATAAATGTCTTTGGAATTAGTACCCATTTAGCTTTGTGGTAAAAGCTTCTAGTAAAGGCATCAGCTTCCCATATGCCACATACCTCTGTATGGGGTGTTTTGTGCACTCTCTAACTCCTTTTCTTTTAGCAATAGATATATCCATGTTATCAGTAGATAGGGTAATAATTGATTGGTCATGAGGGTTCATACCTTCATTTACTTTTGAGACAGATGGAGCCAGTTCCAGTTCTTGGCAGATATTAGGTTGTATGATGGACTGTGCAATGAGTTTTTTCCTCTTTTTGTAGACATTAAGTTCTTTCTTTTCAGTCTTCACAGTTATGGTTCTTTGAGGAGCTTTTGGTGAAGATATAGGTGCTAGAATAGAAGAAGAACTATAGCTAGGATACTTGGGACTAGATAGAGATATATTTTTAGCAACAGTAGGTTGCTGAACATGAAAGGATGGCTGCAAATTACAAGTAGCAGTGAGTTGCTGAAAGGCTAAATCTAGCTGCAAATAACCAACAGTAGTAGGTTGCAGAAAGGTAGAATTTGGTTGCAAATTTTCATCTTCCTCCATATAAACATTTTCCTCCAACTTTTCATTTAGGAAAGCATTTTTAATATCCAGCAGATGAAGGAGACATTCTTCATTTATTGCCAAGGACAAAAAACTCTTATCGTGTTCAATTTGACAATTAGAGCAAAGGTTTTCTTGTACTCAATGCCACAGGATTGGGTAAATCCTTTGGCTATCAATCTTTACTTCGGATCTCTCTATACTCCTATCATAATTATACTTTATTGTGAAGATCTACTTGTAGCCTGTAGGCTTTATTCCCGGAGGTAAATCTATAAGCACCCAAGTCTTATTCTTTTCAAAGGCTTTGATCTCTTAATTGAAAGCTAGTTTTTACTTAGAGTCTGTTAGAGCTTCATAAATGTCTTTGGAATTAGTACCCCATCTAGCTTTGTGATAAAAGCATCTAGTGAAGGCATCAGCTTCCCATATGCCACATACCTTTGTATGGGGTGTTTTGTGCACTCTCTAACTCCTTTTCTTTTAGCAATAGGTAGATCCATATCATCAGTAGATAGGGTAATAATTGATTGGTCAGGAGGGTTCACAACTTCATTTACTTTTGAGATAGATGGAGCCAGTTCCAGTTCTTGGTAGATATTAGGTTGTATGATAGACTATGCAATGAGTTTTTTCCTCCTTTTGTAGACATTAAGTTCTTTCTTTTCAGTCTTCACAGTTATGGTTCTTTGAGGAGTTTTTGGTGAAGAAATAAGTGCTAGAATAGAAGAGGAACCATAGCTAGGATACTTGGGACTAGATAGAGACATATTTTTAGCAATAGTAGGTTGTTGAACATGAGAGGATGGCTGCAAATTACAAGTAGTAGTGGGTTGCTGAAAGGCTAAATCTAGCTGCAAATAACCAACAGAAGTGGGTTGCAGGAAGGTAGAATTTGGTTGCAAATTTTCAACAACAATGAGATGGTGTAACCTGTCAAAAATCTGAAATACATCATTAGAACTCTCCTCTTAAATTTCAGATTTGAAAAATAAATGTTTATTTTTAAAAAAGGTTACATCCACAGAATTATAGAACTTTTTGGTAAGTGAAGGGTAACTTTTGTAGCCTTTCTTATTGGAGGAATACCCTAAAAAGACACATTTAGTAGATTTAGGATCTAATTTAGTTTTGAATTGAGGATGGTTGTGAATGAATGTTGTACAGACAAAGACCCCTAATGAAAGATCTGAAGAAAATACATTAAAATGAGAAACATATTTAAGAAGGACATCTCTCGATTTTTTAAACCCCAAAACTCTAATAGGCATTCTATTTATTAAATAGGTAGAAAAAAGAATTGCTTCACCCCATAAGTACTAAAGAATATTGGTAGAAAACATTAATGATAGAGCAACCTCTAGCAGGTGTTTATTTTTTTCTATTGGCCATATCGTTTTGTTGTGGTGTATCAACATAGGAACTCACATGTACAATACCCTTGGTTCAAAAAAATGTTCTTAATTCTTTAGTAAAGAACTCACTCTCATTGTCAGTTCGAAGGAATTGGATATTAATTTTGAATTGGTTTTGAATAATCTTATTAAAAAGCTTTGAATAGATTTCCAGTCTTTGAGTTTCTTTCATTAGAAATGTCCAAGTAGTCTTAGAGTGATCATCTATAAAGGAGATAAACCATATAAATTCATTGATGTTCTTGACCCTAGAAGGGCCCCCAATGTCACTATGTATTACAGAAAAGAGTTTAGATGGTGTATAGGCCAATTTTGGGTATTTGGTTCTGGTATGTTTAGCAAATTGGCAAATTTCACTAGAAAATAACTTAGGACTTTGATTAACTAATAAATGTGATTTTACAAGATATATGAAATTTGGATGACCTAATCTATAGTGCCAGAACATAAGATCATTAAAAAGTTTAAAAGTAGATGAATAAATTGTTTTTGAGGTGTAACTGGAAGAAACATAATTCTGATAAGGGAATTGACCTTTGAGAATATAAATTCCATTATACAGCTCAACATTGTTAATCACCGTCCTCAAATCTATTGCTTGAAATCTACAACCGGCATATCTAAAATTAGTACAACAATGTAACTCCTTAGAGAGTTTACTAACATACAACAAATTGTATGCTAAATGAGGTACATATAGGACCGAATGCGAAGTGATATCAGCTCGCTTAATTTGTGAAAGACCCTCATCCGCTATTTGTACATTTGTAGGATGATTCAAAGCCTTTAAAGACTGAAATAAATTTATGTCACCGGTCATGCGATTACAAGCCCCAAATTCTACGATCCAACTAGGAGATATACGATTTTAGCAATTGTTGCAAAAGCAACACTACATTGACGGGCTGCAAGGCCTGTACTCTGATAAATATTTGTTGTAATCTCTTTGAGGAAGGTTTCACTGCTACTGCACTTACTCGTCACTATATTTGCTTGACTTTTTTGCTGCTGCCTGGATTTAGGAGATTTTTAGTCGGGTGATTTTTTATAATTTTGAGAAGAGTTTTTATCAGATCCTGGACTAATTTCAGAGGTTGGAGGGGTACTTGTTTTTTAAGTTTTCTGGATCGAAAAATCTAAACAACTAATACCATGTGAATAATAGAGACTTTGAGATTTGTTCCCTATATTTTCTAATTTTTATTGACAAGAATAACGCCTATTTATAGTATAAAAATACATAATCTAAAAAGAATTACATAAAGTCAGTAGTTAATATTTGCACCTAATTAATACTAAATCACTAATTATCAACTGCTAGAAATTATAAAATGTAATTCCTTAACTTTCATCAATCTACAATGTAAAACCTAATTTTCTGCAATCTTCATCAATCTATAATATTCGCATGGGACATGCCAAAAAGGCAATTTTTAGCCTTCAGACTAGTTTACTGTTTTTTCCACCTTTCCTTCTTTTTCTCTCCTTCATTCCTTTAAACCACAACAGAGTACCACTCTCCATCCAAACAGAACAACTTAATCACCTAAAATCACCATCGTCCCACTTATACCGTCAACAAACTTAAATCGTCTTAAACAGAAATCACAAATATGTGAGTATAAACTTATTCTTTAAAACAGTACTTTCTCTTACAAGTAAAAGATTCAAAAGTAAAAGAATATTAATAAAATATTAATTATTTTTTATTCTGACTTCTCAAATTCAGAGCTCTTTTTGTTTTTTCTCCATTCTTATAATATTTTTAAATAAAAATACATTAGAGGAAATCAAAATTTGATATTCCCTCCAAACTTTTAAAATGATAAAATTGGAAATTTTTAAAATTTTCACATAATAATCTAAACACTTTCAGACTTTTGTTTTATTTATAAATAAATATAAATTTTCACTAATTTGATCTGCTACTATATTTTTATTTTCATTTCTTTCTAAGAAGATTCAGTAGAAGATTTTCTGAAAAATATGTTATAGATATACGTTTAGTTTATAAAATTGTATAGAAGTATATATGATTTAATAAATAAAAATTCTGTTAAAATTACTTTTATTAATTGACCGATGAAATCATACTGGCAAAATGCATAGTGTCAAGGTCATCCCTTATTATATTGCAACCCTGCCTTGACAAGCCCGTTCATGACCGAGCAATAGTAGACCGAGTGACGATATGAGCAGTCCCTAAGGAGCTACCAAGTCAAGGATGCAAGTTGATAAGCTTTAGGAAGACGATGAAGGCCCTATCCAGAAAGTGTCCTCATTTGGGACGAAGCAACGTCTACTCATGGCATTCCTGGTAAGTTTATTTAGCTCTTTAGGGGGAAGTGGTCTGGTGTCGGGTCTCCACCATCCTCCTCGCCTGGGCTAGCGACCGAGCTTCCTTGGTGTAAGCGACCTACTCCTAGGCCCATGTGGGGCCTAGGTGTGCGGGCAGTGGGGCCTAGTGGTGGGCGCACTGTCTCCCGGGGAGAAATACCTAGGGACGGTTTGGGGCCATAGGGCCCCATATCGCGCTCGTGGCTGAAGTACGAGGTTGGAGTGCAGCTATCGCTAGGCCCTGTGGGATTCGAAACTCGAAAGCCTTAGCGCATTGTGACCCTGAGAAGGCTAGACCGAGATAACTCCTTGGACAATGAGGCATGAGAAAGGCTGACTTGTCTGGGTAACACCCATCTCAAGTGCCGCACGGCTTGCCAACCGAGCAAATGGGGCCTGTCCGTGACACGTGGTATTAGAGCCAGGTTACGATGGACAATGTAGTCATGTGACGGTGGCGTTTGGCTATGGCTTTTGACACAGTGGTGCGTATTTGTTAACCAAACGCCATAGTGTTCATGTACCATCTGGAACACTATGATGCTTTATTCAGTGGTTGTGGTGCGTGGTGACGCCAGACGAATGTGTAGCAAAAATGAGAGTTGGACTATTTGTGGGTCAGTTGGTCTCACGCCAAGCGCTCCCACAGGTGGAGTAGGCAGGGTGGATCATCATGACAGGAAAAAAAAAGAGAGACTATTTTTTTTCTGTACGCAGAGGCGCTGGATTATGGATTCTACGCCAAGCGCTCCAGTAAATGGAGTAGGCAGGGTCGAATGGTAGTAAACCAATCGCTCTTTGGACTAGAGTAGACAGGGTGGGGGACTACGCCAAGCGTTCCCATGTGGGGAGTAGACAGGGTGGTCTAATCCCATGCCAAACGCTTCTCTTCAAGGAGTAGGCAGGATGGAGTAATGTCACGCCAAGCGCATCCATTAGTGGAGTAGGCAGGGTGGTCTAGTTTCACGTCGAGCGCCCTGTGAGGGTAGGCTGGGTGGCTAGAACCTACGCCAAGCGCTTCCGCGAGTGGGGTAGGCAGGGTGACTCCTTATGCTGATTGATCAAGACCTAGTCAAGGCGCAAAGGTGTCTAATGGTGGGTTTGGCAAGGTAGTGCCGATGTGTTACATTAGCGCGGTGGCGCGTGTGAAATAGGGCACAGTGGTGCTCATTTGTTCGTTACAGGCGTAACATTGTTGATGGCTGATCGAAATGACGATCGAGTTGAGGCGCAAAGAAGCGCAAGAACTTTTGTGGATGAGATTGATCTTTGCATAATAGTGCATGTTCGTGATTTGGGACACCGGCAATATTTTTTTTTGGTTGCTTTAAAGGCTCGTTGAAGGCTGTCTATGGGACATGATGAAGTGTGTATTCCTCATAGCATGGGGGCACGAATTCTAGCAATATGGGGATGCTTACGCATCACTCGAGAGGAGAGTCATTCCCTATGGTGGCTATCGGTAATAGTGATGCTTATTTTGATACATTGCCTTGTGTCGGTAACCCTTGCTTATTGATGTTTGTTTTGTCCTGTTAGTACAAGGGCGTTTGCAGCCCGAAGCATAAAATGTGCTTATTTTTGTTAATCTAACATATTGGTGCTTGTCATTTCCAGGGTAATGGGATAAATTCTTGATTGATGGAAGTTAATGGAAATATTGTTTATCCTGGCACTGTGGTGCTTGAGTGTTGCCTAACTATCTTTTTCCAGGTGAAAAGAGGAGTGGGTAGAGATGGTTGTAGAGTGATACAAAAGATAGTCATGGGTTCGTAGACTAACCCTAAAGGAAAGAGTTGGAGACAACTTGAAACCGTTCCATAATTGCTTTGGGTTCAGGGACTCAATGCGGTGGAGTCGTGTTCTTCAAGGTGGTGGATTCGCCCATTGATAAAATCAAAGGGGTATGATAAAACTCGTTTGTTGTGGGAGTACTTTGGTATAGTGTGATCGTCTAAAGGTGCATGACAAGACTCTTAGGACCTCGAACTATTTAACGAAGTGGTCAAAGGATCGCGACGATCGCTGTATGCCGGATGAAGTGCCCCTCTCGAAACAAAAATAGAGTAAAAGGGAGTGCAGAGTTATTGGTATGCTCCCTCTTGTTGTTGTGGACTCTTGTAGTGGTGGACACATCATGGGTTCTCGGGGTAAAGTCACATTGTCAGATAAAATCAAGGAGCCTAAGGGGAATGCTTCCCATAGCTAATAATTTGTCCGTAAATGGCAATTTTCTCAAGACACATTGAGTCTTAAGGTAAAAAGGAATGTGTTGCGGTGTGGTAGTTTGGACCAGATTCTTTGGCAATAAATTGCAAATATGAGATGACCAAAGGTTGTGCGAGTCAATACCGTTTTATCTTGGATGGGAAAAAAACTCATTTTGACACAAAAATCTTTCCTTGATGGGGATGCTGGCTAGGGTAAGGCAAAGTGCTATTTGTAAAGCTACCCGTTTGGGTGAGAAACACAAAGGTGGTACAACTTGGTAATGTGGGTGCATCTGAGGAAAGCTCTCTTAGGAGTTCCCTCACAAGCAGAGCCAAAGAGTAAGCGTGGGACAGACAAGCTCGATGGGTATGTGGTGATTATTCAAGTACAATTCAAATCTCACCCCAGGTGTTACAAAATCCCCAATTTGGGCAGTGGTGATATGGGCTACTACCGACAAGCTAGTTGGTGGGGCGAGATAGTAAAGCCAAGGCTTAGGTCAAAGTTGATGTATGGACCAAGAGACCAAAAGCAAAACCTGGTTATCACGGATATGTCAGTGTTACCCAAAAATAGAAATGTGGTGGTCAAGGAATTTATAACGCACTTCCCAGAGTTTGGCAATACGGAGCGTGAATTGTAGTGGGAGACGTACTAGAAAGTCCTATTGAACTTGTAAGGTACATTTCATTTTATTGTTATGTAATTGGACTAACCAATTTCGTGGTCAGTTTTCTCTTTGTGTGTGTTCTGAAGGCAGGTGTTCCTATCAATTCCTTGAGAGATGTGGGGGCAATCGATTAGATAACCAAGACGGTTTGAAGGTTTGACAGGTGTCAAGAAAAAAGCCATGGTCGTATGCAACAGGGATAAATGTCAGCTTCATATAACGAAGAAGGACACAGTACAAATATCACACCTATTTGTAAAAGTCGATGTCTATGCAGACACAATGATTATGTGTGTGTCGACAAGAATGGTGACAAACGTGAAAACGTGGTACGAGTATTGCCTAGAGAGAGAACACACCCAGGTGCTAGGATGTCAACACAGGGTGGTGGGTCGGTAGACCCTAGTCAGTTTAAGGAACTTGAGGCCGTAGTGGCTGCCATGAGAGCTATGGCATCAAATGATCGGCTTTTAGCAATAAAGGAAACGCAGCAAGAGTTGACCCAGATTATCAAAGATTTTGGTAATGGAGGCAAAAGAAGCATTAAATCATATGAAGTTCGGACTAGATGAGATCAAGACTCAGGTTAACCTGATACAAATAGCTATGAGCAATTCGATGACAGTAGATAGGGTCCGAGGACTAGGGTTTCAAAACCTCAGCAGTATGAAGGGGACAGAGATGCTAAGGAGATTGAAATTTCTTGTTCGACGTAAAGCAATATTTCTGATATACACATACTAAAACAGATAACGACAAGGTCGCGGTGGCCTTGGTGTATCTAATAGGAGACGCCAAGTGGTGGTGGCGGTCCAAGTTTATTAATGGTGTTTGTCCTATCAAAATATGTGATGAGCGAAAGGAAGAGTTAATGGGCTCATTTCTTTCCCGAAAATGTAGAATATAATGCTCAAAAGAAGCTAAAGGATTTAGCGAATACAGGTTCTATTCGAGATTATGTAAGAGAATAAAGAGGTCTTGATCCTACATGAGAATAATCTACTGACTAGATGTCGTGGGCATATGGGGAAGAGTTTGGTTCCCGCGAAAACCTAAGTCACACGTAGAGGGCACAAGTGAGACATCATTTTGAAGTCCACGGCACGAGACTAATGTTGATATGATGTTTGTGGGGTGCTAATACAGGTTCCTTTGTTGGCGTGATAGAAGATGAACTTTTCTAGTAAGTGGATAACGGGGAAGACATCAGTAGATGTAGGGAACTAACTTACCCATGGAGAATAGGCCATGTGTGTCAAGAGATCAAATGTGTACTTTTGTGCTTATCAACAGTTCTAATTGTTACAAAGGGAGTGAAGGAGAAACGAAGTAAAAGGGGCAACTTGATTGGCCATTACAAGGGCCATAGGAGACCATTAAGAAGTTCTAGCGATGACATATGACCATCTATTTTGCTATTGGAACAAGGGCAAGGTTGTTCGAGAGAATATTGGTGTGCATTCACTTGGTAAATGGTGCAGGTATAATTGAGTAAGAAGAAAACCTTACGAGTGGATGATATTAGCTTGTCGTAGAGACTACGTTCTCAAATAGTCAAAACACCTGAGGTATATATACAAAGGCATACCATGATTGGGGGTAGCATAAGGTAATGTGTGCCAACCAGGTAATCATACGAGACTTGTGTGGTTATGTTTTCATTGATAAAATTGCTTGTATATCTTATAATACAAGATGTATTGAGGAGAACAAAAGGCAAGTACAATGTGATACGGTGTTGGCAACTAGAGATCATCTTTGCATTATTGAGCAACTAGGTGCAACGCGAGAATGTGCTAGCAAACTTGGGTTAATGTTGATGACATATGTATGGTGACGCATTCAATACTTTGGAGGTCTCGGTACGAGATGAGGCAAAGTTGGCGAAGATGCTTAACTTCGAGGAGCAAGCCATTGAGTGGCGAGTCATAACACGTCTGCTCATGGCCAAGTATGTTACTTTTGTATTTGTGTAGGTTAATGGGCAAATCGTGGAGCACAGAGAAACTACAAGGCACTTGTTCGAGTGGATCGACGGTTTGTTACTTGTCTTTTGCCCGAGCCACAATCAGAGCAAAAGTGGGGGAGCATGAATCTAAAACTCAACATGATAGAAGTGGAACTGAGTCATAATGAGTCTGTGGTCAGCCTAGATGGTTACGGATGTACAACATAGTCAAAAGGAGATAGAAAGAACCCAGGATCGAGGATTGAATTAGTTGCTTGAATGATCAAATGGCGGGATAAGAAAAACATACCAAATCGAGCACGAATCGAAGATGTGCTGCCACAGAGGTCCGTATTGGCTCAACAGGTGATGAAGAACTGGTCAATATCAATGAGAACCATCCCTTTTTGGACTACATCGATGAGGGCATTCGGTAGAGGAAGTGGGGGAGATCGTCAGAACCATCCCTTCTAGGGCTACATCGATAGAGTAAGTGGGGGAGAAATGTCAAGGCCATCCCTTATTATATTGCAACCCTGCCTTGACAAGCCCGTTCATGACCGAGCAATAGTAGACCGAGTGACGATATGAGCAGTCCCTAAGGATCTACCAAGTCAATGATGGAAGTTGAGAAGCTTTAGGAAGACGATAAAGGCCCTATCCAGAAAGTGTCCTCATTTGGGACGAAGCAACGTCTACTCATGGCATTCCTGGTAAGTTTATTTAGCTCTTTAGGGGGAAGTGGTCTGGTGTCGGGTCTCCACCATCCCCCTCACCTGGGCTAGCGACCGAGCTTCCTTGGTGTAAGCGACCTACTCCTAGGCCCATGTGGGGCCTAGGTGTGCGGGCAATGGGGCCTAGTGGTGGGCGCACTGTCTCCCGGGGAGAAATACCTAGGGACGGTTTGGGGCCATAGGGCCCCATATCGCGCTCGTGGCTGAAGTACGAAGTTGGAGTGCAGCTATCGCTAGGCCCTGCGAGATTCGAAACTCGAAAGCCTTAGCGCATTGTGACCCTGAGAAGGCTAGACCGAGATAACTCCTTGGACAATGAGGCATGAGAAAGGCTGACTTGTCTGGGTAACACCCATCTCAAGTGCCGCACGGCTTGCCAATCGAGCAAAGGGGACCTGTCCGTGACACATAGCAACCTTATCTAACTAACTGAACACATGAAAGTGCAAGAGGCATCATCTAACTAAACACATTTCTTTAGGAGCGCGTGATTATTGCCTTCCCTTTTCTCTACTTTTTTCGAGTAATTAAAGGTTTTTAACCACGTAACTATATAATAATAAATTTAACTTTTAATTTTCATATATTTTTATTAATTTAATTTAACATTATTTTATATTTTTTATAATTAAATTATTATATTTTTAACAAAAATATTGACCAAACCGTTAAAATTGTCACAACTCTAATATGAGAGTTTATAGCTGTTTTATGTTTATTCGATACTATTTTTGTTGGCTTCGCAGCCTATGTTATCTTACAGTATTATTTGATGACAAAATAGAACAAAAAGGGAGAATAGTCAACAATTTTTAGAGTAGGTGGTTAAAGCTCTCAGTTGACATTTTTTCCTTTTTATTTTGTTGTGGATTCTAAACTCATTAAGAGCAAATTCCCCCTTTCCCCTGAGTAGAAATTATTCAAAAAAGAACAAAAAAGTGAGAATAGAATGCCTTTTTTCCCTTTTCTATGTCTCATATTAAAAAATTAAGTTTAAGGTTTAGGTTTAGATTTAGATTTAAGGTTTAAAGTTAGGTTAAGTTTGGTAGGGTGTATTTTATATGGTTTAAAATATAAAGTTTAGGGTTTAGAATTTAATGTTAGGACTTAAAATTTAATTTTGTAGCTTTGAACATAGAAGGAGGTATCAAAAAGGGACACAGGTTATTATTCAAAAAGTAATTGGTGTAGTGTTAAGACACAATGTTTTTTTTTTAAATCATTTCACACTTTAGAGATAGGATAGTCTCGAACCTAAACCCTGAGCATGATCGCTTTTTAGAACATGACCATAAATAAACATGAATAGTAAAAAAATTGTCACGCCAATAATGGAAAACATACAAATTTTCATACAAATTACTATATTAGTGCTATGAAAATTCAACATCCGAATTATTATTTCTATTAAACTACAACAATTTAACTACAAATGCTATAACTAACATAGGCGTAAACATTAAAAAGTTAAATTTATCAATATATCAAATTAGATATGCAAAGTTCAGAGAATTTCGGTGGTATTCTATCCAATCTGTTACCGCCTCCGTCTGGCCAGCCGGCGGATAAAAGTATGCAGGTTCTCCCATATCCCATTGTTAGTTCTGAGGGAAGAACGGTTGAGGGGAATACTAGACCACATGAGATATCGATGAAGACTATGGAACTGGATGTTCCACAACAAGGCAGTGATCTTCAGGTACTGGGATTGCGGAAGGGACGAAGGTGACAGCGAAGAATCAGGCGCAAGAAACAGTTGTGGCAGCCACTAGTTAACCAGCTCGGCCATTGTTTCGCGATATGGTGTTAGGGCAAACTGGGGCTTAGCAAAAGGATAATTTTATAAGTGATATCGAAGCGGAAGTCTTGAGCGAGGATGTGATTATTGGCTACCAAGGATCGGTACCAGAGATTCGATTCTCTGATCGAGTGCACAAAGCGATCGACGATAAACTTGCAAAGTCGTTGATTGTTAAATTGTTGGGCAAGTCAATTGGTTATCAGGGCGTTGCAAAACCGAATTCAAGCGATGTGGAGTCCTATGGGGGAGATCAGTATAATCGATTTAGATAATGAGTACTTTCTAGTTCGCTTTGCAATGGAAGAGATTATGAAAAGGTACTAATTGGAGGGCCATGGGTGGTGTATGGGAGCTACTTAACAGTACAACCATGGTCGCGTGAATTCTCGACAACGGCAGAATATCCAAAATAGATTGTTGTATGAGACTACCTGGTTTGCCCTATAGGTATTATTCCAAAAATTTGTTTTAAGCCATCACAAGTGTATTAGGAACGGTGGTTCGTGTTGATTTCAATACAATAGAAGGCCGAAGAGGGCAATTTGCTCGACTTACGGTCATGGTGAATCTTGATCAACCTCTGATTCCAGGTATAATGATTGATGGAAGACATTAGGTTATTGAGTTTGAGGGACTGCCGTTTATCTGCTATGGATGTGGTAAATATGGGCACTCCAAAGAAGTATGTAAGGCTTGCGAAAAAAGAAATAGTTGTGGAACACTCGGCCAATGTGCAAGTCCCTCCCTCAGATGCATTGTTTGGACTATGGATGCAAGTTGAGCGAATAAGAAGATGAACAACACTTACTGGCAGAACTAATATTAGGGGCAACGGTGTGACAACAATGAGCGGGGGATCATGGTTTGATGTTTTGACTTCGGTGAGTGAGGGCGGATTGCTGGTATATAAGAAAGGGTTTGCACGTGCATCTACGAGTGGTACAAAGGATAATTGAAAGCTTCAACACCGGCCAATACGACTTCTACGGATTGGAAGGCTATAGTACAAGTGCCGAGTAAGGAACTGAGTATTAGGGGCAAGGTGGAAGGTATAGCAACGTTGGGTATGAACTGTGACTTGGCATTAGCAGTGACTGTTTCACCAAGGATGGAGTAGCCAACTAAGGTTACAAGTAATGAGGTTTCTAAATTAGCTGATACGGTTCTGGCATAATCGGGGATAGACGGTCATGAGGGCCATGTGAACCTGTCAAAGGTTGTGACTGCAAGTGATAAAGTGATGCAAGTGCAGTCTTCGCTAAAGGCGAATAAACATAAAGCGATCCAGGTAATTAAGGAGGGGTCGAAGCGAGTGCTGAAGGATACTAATGGTAGATCTGCCTATGGTCCAATCCTTAAGGCCAATTTTAAAGGTGCAAATTGGAATTTGACTACTGCAGGGTGTTGAAGAAAAATAGTAAATCAAAGAAGGCGAATTAGGTTAATCAGAGGCCTAAAATGGTAACGGATTGGGTGGCGAGGGTTTCGAAAGCCTTAGATACTGCTGCCACTTTGGCTGAATATAGTGTTGCTTCAACAACAAAACCAAGTGGGAGTTTCGGCACTGATGTTCAGTGGATTGCCAATAAGACTTTTAAGCTGGATGTGGAGGCTAAGGCTGCCGTAAGTTTGGTGTTTATCTTACCTTTTATAATTTATTTTTAATGGTTAAGGTTATATTTTGGAACTCTCAAGGCGCTCTTGGCCTTGAATTTAAACGGTATTTCAAAATATTGTTAAGAACACAGGATCCTAATATTGTCGCAATGATGGAACCTCAAGTGAGCAGTTTGGAGGCCGATGATTTTATTAGAAGATTTGGGTTTGATTGCTCCTATCATATGGAAGCGAATGGTTTTTCTAGGGGATTTGGGTGATGTGGAAAGAGATTATTAATGTTGACATTGGCAGTTTCAAATTAGTTTTTAGATGGCGTTTGTGTAGAGGCTGGATCGAATACTAGTTTTCTCATGACTTTTGTCTATGCGAGTCCTAATTAGTCATCGGAGCTTGGTTTGGGATTAGATTAGGGCCCTCGACCGGGATCTACATGGCCATAGATGTTAGGAGGGGATTTCAATGCTATTTGCAGTACAGATGAAAGACATAGAGGATCGCAGCGCAGAACTAGGATTTGTGCTAAGTTTTGCGACTTTTTCTTTTCATCTAGGTTGATGGATATGGGGTTCTCGAGTCTGTGATTCACATGGGAACATGGGGATTTATGACAAAGGCTTGAAGGGGCTATGTAACGTGCGGTGGTATGAACATTATCCTATGGCTGGGATTACTCATTTGCCGCATTTGGGATCGGATCATAGACCACTTTTTCTCACCACCGATATTATAAGGGTGCAGCAGGGTAACCGAACTTACCCGTTTGTAACTTGTTGGAACGAGCATCCAAATTTTGAACGTCTTTTGACAGAGTCACGGGACACTGATGAGGCTAGTTTTGACAATCTCTTTGCCTTTCAAGGTAGTTGTCACATATGGAACAAAAAAGTTTTTGGGCATATTGAATGTTATAAAGCATGCCTCTTGGCGCGAATCCGTGGGGTAGAAGTTGCATTGGATCAGGCTCGGACCCCCTTTTTGATTGATCTAGACGTGGCTCTCAAAAAGGAACTGGATGTGGTTCTAGGATAAAAAGAGAGTTTATGGTTTCAGAAGTCACGTAACAAATGGATCCAGCTGGGTGACTGAAATGCAAAGTTTTTCCATTTGTCCACTCTCTCTCGACGTAAAAGGAACACTATCTGTATGCTCAAACTAGATGATGGTAATTGGTGTCAGGATACTAATTTACTTAAGGATCATGCGATTTTTTTCTTCAAGAACCTATTTACATCCGATCCCAAACAAGCATCGAGTGCTGAGTTTAGGGGATTTAGACAGATTTTAGATGTATCCTTGTGTAGTCTTGTGAGGCCAATGATGAGGGATGAGGTACGACGAGTTATGTTTAGTATAGATCCGCTTAAAGTACCAAGTGTGGATGGGTTTTAAGCGGGGTTCTTTTAGAAAAATTGGGCAACGATTGGAGAATCTGTCTTCCAATTTGTGGATAATTTTTTTAGGTCAAAAGATTTGGGGGATACGGCAAATAGGACCTTAATGATGTTGATACCTAAAGTGCCGAACCCAGATAATTTTTGACAACTTCATCCCATTAGCCTTTGCACTATGGTCTATAAGGTGATTACCAAAATACTTGTTGATAGGCTAAAATCGTTCTTACCAGATTGGGTATCATTGACGCAAGCGAGTTTTATGCCTGGCAGACATATCACGGATAATATTATATTAGCTCAAGAAGTGATTCATACCATGTGTAGGAAAAAGGATGCAAAACCATGGATGACTATCAAGGTGGACTTGGAGAAAGCCTATGACCGGCTTGAATAGAGTTTTATCGAGGAAATGCTACAGGATGTTAGTCTATCTAAATAGTTTATTCAGTGGGTTATGAAATATGTATGCTCGGTCACTACTCAAATTTTATGAAATGGGGAAACTACGGAAATCTTTGTGTCGTCCCGTGGGATTTGACAGGGAGATCTTGTTTCTCCATATGTTTTTTTTATGTGCATGGAACGACTTTCTCAGGATATCAAAAGGAAAGTTAGCACTGGTGATTAGAAACGGATACATCTGTCTCGTAATAGACTAGGTCTCTCACACTTATTATTCACGGACGATCTTATTTTTTTGCGAAAGCTATTGCAAATTAGCTCGAGGTAATTAGTGATGTTTTAAGTAATTTTTGTTCTTGTTCTTGTTCTTGTCATAAAGTGAGTGTTGCGGAAACACAGATTTTCTTCTCTAATAATTGTCCAGTTGATAGAAATATATCTGTTGCTACTAGTTTTGGATTTAAGATTATTGAGGATCTTGGTAGGTATCTTGGAGTCCCTTTATTGCATAAACGGGTTACGAAAGACACCTATCATTATTTATTAAATTAGATTGAGCAAAGGTTATCTGGATGGGCAACCAAGAATTTGTCGCTTGTAAGCCGCATTACTTTGGCCAAGGCAGTTTTACTAGTGATTTTGACATACGTCATGCAGACCACACGTTTACCCAAGGGTATATGTGAAGTGATGAAAAAGATGATACGGCGGTTTGTGGGGGAACAACTAATGGGACCTCGGCTCTCGCTCTTTTCAAACGAGAAATGGTGGTGTTGCCTAAGAAAATTGGTGGTCTAGGATTAAGGGAGCTTAATCGCCAAAATAATGCTCTCTTGATGAAACTTGGGTTTCAATTAGCACGTGGGAAAGACAAATTAAGGATATATATTCTCAAGGCGAAGTATAGATAGGAGGGGATCTTACCATCTATTGCTCGACCTCAATGTTCGCGGTTATGGAAAGGTCTTACTAATATATGGGAGGAGATCTGTCGAAGAATTTGTTGGCAAGTGCGAGATGGGTGGCACACAGATTTTTGGTGGGACTATTGGTTAGATGAATTAGAGCCATTAGTAGCTTATTGTACACTTGATATGCCTCCAACTTCTTTTCCTGTGGTTGCCATGGTGTCTGCTTCGGGCTAATGGGATTGGCAGTGTCTATCGTAGGTACTTCCGTAAGATATAGTTTATAAAATCACCGCGACTATTCCTCCCTATGCATCTCTTGGTAGTGGTCGTATAGGGTGGCGTTGGGAAACACATTATATGTTTTTGACCACTTCGGCTTATAAGGCACAAGGACCAATTAATCAACCCTTAGGGAATGGGAATTGGTGGTTAATTTGGTCTTTGAATGTGCCGCAACACATCCGAACATTCCTTTGGCTCGTGCAACATGATCGAGTGTTAACAAATATGGAGCGATGTCATATGCATATCTCGAATTGTGGAAAATGCATGATTTGCAGCCAAGAAGAAGAGGATTTAGACCATTTCTTGTGCCATTGTCCGAGGGCGAGGCATGTTTGGGGTCAGTTGATTCAACCGAGCATGTTTCATGCCTTTTATGCTTTGAACTTTGAAGAATGGTTTTTTGAAAATTTACAGTGTGTTGTGAATGCTATGTCAATGGGTAGCGACTGGAATGTTTTATTTGCAGTAACAAGCTGGTCTTTGTGGAAAAACCAGTACTCATATATTTTCAATAATGGTAGCAACTTGTGTGGAAATATGGCGGCATATTGTTGCAGGCTGTTGGGAGAATTGATTGAGGGTGACCGAGCCTCAGCAACTCCAAACGCGAATTCTAGGAGCGAGCCTCGGTGGTCAAAACCGAGTCAGGAATGGTGTAAGCTGAACTTTGACAGTGTGGTTGTAGGACCTCGCAATATGACATTGGCGGGGGTGTTATCCGTGATAATGAGGGTAATTGGTTATTTGGCTTTGCGCGAAGCTTGGGGATTTGTTCGGTCCTAATAGAAAAACTATGGGCAGTTTATATTACTCTTGGATATACGTGAGACTTGGGTTGTCTTCGTTTAGAATTGGAATCGGGTAATGTAATGGTGGTGAAGATTTTGTGTGGTGAGTCTTCGGCGTTAGTTGATAGTGCCCTCCTTGCGCGTGATAAGGCTTTACTTGATCGAGATTGGGAGGATCGGATCACTCATGTGGGTTGTAAGGCCAATCAGTTTGCAGATGGTTTAGCTGGTATAGCCAGAGGACAAGAGGTAGGGGAAATTACTTTTCCTAGTCCACCACCGATGGTGAATCAGTTAGTT
This sequence comes from Hibiscus mutabilis, assembly GCA_019671005.1. Classification (NCBI taxonomy): domain Eukaryota; kingdom Viridiplantae; phylum Streptophyta; class Magnoliopsida; order Malvales; family Malvaceae; genus Hibiscus; species Hibiscus mutabilis. The sequence continues at coordinate 24,306,021 of CM033741.1, read as the reverse complement.
ATTGAAGAACAAGGTTTATCTTGATGATTGTTTTATTTTTGATGTTTGCTTTGTTTGTTTGCGCGTTGAAGCGATTGGTGTCATTCCTGACTATTTGTTCCTATTATCAGGAGTACTCTTTTCCTCCATTTAGGTGTGGGGAGGTTTTTTAACAAGATTCCTGGTAATAGTTCCCATCTCTCAATAAAAAAAGTTAAATTTATTTTTGTTTAGAAAAAAAACAAAGGCAAAAGGTTTTATGGTGGGAGTAAAATATTATATCTAAAATAAGAAGTTGAACAGAAGAATGAAAATTTTATAAAAAGCTACTCCAACTAGGGGTGGTAACGGACTGGGGCGGTGACGGCTTTGCATTCCCCACTTCGTTCTCAGAACTTGCGGGTATGATTTTGGAGAATCTCCATTAAACATTTCATAGTTTTTTTCGTCCCCATACTCATTCCTTACGAATCCTTGAGGTTTTCGATTAATCTCAGTACCAAAAAAATAAATAAAACTTAATATACTAAAACTAGTCACTAATATTAAATCTCTAAAATTACAAACACAAATAATAAATTTTATTTTACCAACAACAAACAAACAATTTCAAAACTATAAAACATGACTAAAGTATTAACTATTGAAACATGGCAGCTTGCACTACCTTTAAAAAGAAATTATGTAACTAATAATATACAATTTCAAATCATGATCCGTTTGTTCTAAAAGGAACTAGATTTGATAATCTTTCCAACCATATAAATTACCTCTTCTAATTGTACTCGTAGGATTTATAGTGAATTTCTAAAGTCTCTGTCATTGTTGTTTTTGGAAACAATTTGCAATCTTTTCTTCTGACATTTGTTTATTCAAAAATTAATAACTCCTAACATATAACTCGAAATCAGTAATTGTTTGTTTTAAACGAATCCAGACTTCTGTATGGTTATAAAAATATAAGGCCCACGTCTTGATTTATCCTGTAGAGTTTTTGGTTATTTTTTAAAGTCATTGTTAAAACTGTTTTCTAAGATATCTGCTGCCAAATTTTTATGACCTTTCAACATTCAAATATTCATATTTTTTAAAATACAAATAAAAATCGATCATCATGTATTTTAAACAAAACCAGACTGAATCGCATTCACAACGATGTATAGACCACTTTCTAATTAGTTTTATAAAATTTACGTAGAATTTCCAAACTTACTCCAGCCGACCATACTCAGGTTATGGGAGATTAGATTTTTATTGAAAAATGTATAAATTACCCTTATGGCCATCCAACTTGTGGATATTTTTCGGAGATCCCCACAGTTCGGATATAACAATCCTCATCTCATCCTCATTTAAGCTTCAGAGATAAAACTTGTCCCGTCCCTATAGGCGAAAATTTCGATTATTCTCCATACCCGTCGAATCGAATCCTCGTGATTTTCTTTTATTCCCACCTGATTGCCACCCATGCTCCAAAGTTACTAGTTAAGTAGGGAAAGAGGTTTTCCCTTAGGTCATGGGTTCTGGATCCACTGAGCACACTCTCTTCTTTCCCCTAGAGTTCTCATTCCCTTCCTCTTTAGGTAAGATTAAGTTTAGATAGAATTTTTCAAAGAAAGTAGGGTAAGAGAAAAGATCAAATACCAGAAGGATTAAAATATTTTGTTTCAAAAGAATAAAAATTTATTAATTGTTTAAATTAACAATAAAAAATTAATTAACATTTAAATTCACAACCCTAAATGATATCATAGAATAAAATTAAGGTCACAACCTTCCAACCATTAAATTCCTCAGTCTCAGTAATTAAGGTTCAAGGTTGTATACTAAAATATAAATTATATATTTTTAATAATAAAAAAACTATAAAACTATTTTAATTTTATAGCAATATAATTATAGGTAATCATTTGATGCATCGTCAGTGGAACGTTTTTTCTACATATGAGCTTCTAAAGTTACTACATGTCTCTTTTAGGAGCACTAAACCCTAACCCTAAATTTTAAATCTTAAACTTTAAACTCTAAACTATAAAATAAATTCATAAACCTTAAAATATAACCACAAATATTAAATTCTTCCCTCTAAATGTAACACCCATAACGTATACTCGTAGTTGAATATACATTATAGATGTTACTTAAACATGCTACTAAAAGTTAAGCTTGATTTTTTTATCCATATACGATTCATCGTCTAGCTGATTATTTAGACTATCATTATAATTCAGTTTAATGCATCATATACTATCAGCAAGAAAATAGTTTACATGCCCACTAGAGATTATCATAATTTAGAATGTCTTACTGATGTTTGCGGATTGTAGCTCGATCAGCATGCTCGACTCCTCTTCAAATATTGCTCCAACTTAACCTACGTGTGAATCAAGCACACGTTAAGTACGAACTTAGTGAGGCAAAACTTCTAAATCAAAGTAAAGCACTTCAATTAAAAAAATTGTGTAATAAATAAAATACTGAATATAACATATAAGAATTTAGAATCGTATAGAATGACTTATCGATGTCGTTCCTCTGTCGTGTAACCTGTAAAAATCAACATCTCATATACATATTTATAAGGCAAGGTTATGCCAATTCATTTATTCAATAATTCACTTATTTTCACTTGATTCATTTCACTTTTCACTTTTATTCTAATCACTTACACTTTTCACTTTTATTTTAATCATAGCCCAAAGTAATGTAATTGAGAATGCATGGTATGTGAGTCATTGTTGAGTATGCACATGTGCGGCATCAACTAATTTGTTGTGCCAAAATAAAACACTGTATCACTTCATCACTTTAAAACTGTTGTAAACTTATATAGCATCACTGTATCACTAGGTCACAGCTGTAGAAACACATCATCATTGTTTCACTTTATAATTGTTGTACACTTATACAACATCATTGTATCACTAGGTCATAGCTGTAGAACACAGCATCACTGTATCATTATATCACTATACTCCACCTCATTGGCATGCCAATTATAACAAGAATCTCAATAATCATACAATCGGCTTTTAACCAATTCACTATTATGATCTCTTCACTTATTCAATAATATCAATAGATAAAGACACATCACTATAACATAAAAAATGCATTGGGCAGTTCATACCCGAAATCATTCATAAACCATTTCAAAAATCACTGTAAAAATATATAATTTACGATTCAAATCCCTTTTTCCTTTTTAAATTATTCTATGTTGACATATTATAATTCTTCCTCATTTTATGTATAAAATATGTAAAAATGCACTCACCTGGGCTATTTAGTAGCTTGCCTCACTAAGCTCTATTCAATCCTTTCTTTTATAGTACCTCGAACCTTCTTTTGATTCGGATCCAAACTTCATTAATCACATGAATGTAAACAACATTTGTTAGATTCAAATCTAACAATTTCTCAAACATGCCATCAAATCTAATCATTCGAATATACAAATTTCCTCGTTTCTTCCTTATACTTTCCAAAACTCATTTTGGTCCTTAATAACCATTTTGAACTTCAAATAATTCTTCTGAACTTGATAACAATATTAGATACAAAATATCTCAATTTTCATTTTTTGGCAGCTTCGTACAACCTTCAAAGATTTATTTCTATAAAATAATCTAAAACTCAGAATTCAATTCCGTTTGTTCTAAAAGAAACTAGATTCAATAAGCTTTTCACCCATATAAATTAATAGCTCATATTCAACTTGTACGATTTATGGCGAATTTTCAAAGTCAATTTCCAGTGCTAATTTCGGAACAGACTGGTGCTTTGTTTTCTGACCTTCCGTCACTTAAAAATTCATATCTTTTGACTCGAAACTCGAACTCAGTTTCAGTTTATTGGAAACAAAACTAGACGAACAAATTTTTACATCGGTATAAAATTCACCGTCTATTCATTTTTGTAGAATTTATGGTGAATTTTCAAACTTACTGCCATAATCCAGTTTTCTACACAGCTTCCATAATTAACTTCAATTTTTATACTAACTTCTCCTTATTTCTCTACTTGTCAATTTACTCCCATTATTTGCTTTAAACCACCAACTTATCACCTTCTTCTTCAAATAATTATTCAACTTTGATCCCCTCTAATTCTTCCTTCTTTCCGAATTAGCCACTAAAATGCAAAGATAAGGATTCAAACTTCTTAACTTTGCAATTTAGTCCTCAAATCAACATTACTACTTGAATTCTATTATTTCAACTAAAATTCAGATTTAGTCCCCTTCTAACACCTCATTGCCGATTTAATCACTTAATTTTGACAAATTGTCAAAATGGTCACTAATTCAATTCAACATCGGTTTAGCATTCTAACTTCATTTTTCATGTCTCTAACATCATTAATAACATAAATTCACATCAATTTCATGAAATTCAGATCCCTCAACTTTAAAACTTGCTGAAATAGTTTTTAAACTTTTAACTTAGGGTTTTACATCCAATCAACAATTCAAACTTATTCAATCATTAATTCAACATCACAAACCCTAAATTAGACTTGAATCCATAAACCCAAGCATCTCCACAATAACTGAAATGTGTAGGGTTTAAATCCCAACTCAATAACATGATTTTAACATCATACAAACTTGATTTCAACTTAAATTCAATCATAGAATCATAAAATCTCAAAACCCCCAATTTGATTCATAAACCCTAAATTCTTCTCATGTAAAATTCTCATCAATCAAGCATGAAATCCATGAATTATTTACATCAAAAGATGGAGCTTGAAGAGTAGAACAACTTTGTAGTTGATGAGATTACCTGAAAATTGAGTTTCGGGGCTTGAATCGAACTTGAAAAAAAATTCTCCTTTTTTTCTTTCTCCCCCTCATATTTCGAATTTTGAAGATGAAGAATGGTCTTCAACTTTTGTTTTTCCTCCAATTTGGCCACTTGTCTTGTATAAATGAATTTTAAATTCATTTAGATAGTGAAATTACTAAAATGCCCTTTTCATCCAATGGACAAGATTTAATCTCATCAAAATCAATGGCCAAGATCTCATCGATGTGTATTTTGACCTTTCAAAATTTCCCTCAAAGTTTCAAAATATTTCAAAAATGCCATCCATGTCAAATGACCAATTTGCCCTCCAACTAGTCTTTAATTACAACAAGACTTAAAAATTACCACTCCATTAAAATTAAACCAAATTGGTTCCAATCTAACCGGCCTCTTTATAAAATATCTTATATATTTATTAATGATATTTATTCGATCCAAATATTCGAATTTCACTCAATACGATTTCCAAATTTTCTTCCTTTGAACTTTATAGCCACTAATATAAGCCTCATACGAAAAACTCGGGTAACACGAAAGTGTCACTCTTGGGGGTGAACTATTTATTTACGGGGTTAAAATACATAACTTTTGAAAATTACACTTTGATCCCTTAACGTTTCCAAAGTTTATACTTTGGCCATAAAACTTTCAAAATTTTCATTTTGGTCACTGAACTTCAATTCCCATTTCAGTTTTCATTAGATTTTTACCAAACTTTGAAAGTACCCAATTCAGCTCTTTATCTATCACATGATACTTTTAAGCCTTAAAAATTTTCCTTTCATAAAGACTTAGACTGAATTTTCTTAACTTAGTCTATTATTCCGACAATTATTGAAAATCTTCATAGCATAAGGTTTCTCGTAGAAATCCTTTATTTGAAATCCATACGAATATTTTCTACTTTTACCGAGTCCAAAATGTCGGTCAAAAATATTTTTATGGGACCTTCTCAAAGGTCACTCATGCTAATATTTCTCTGGCCTGAGCACGCTTAACAATTTTTATTTGATCCAATTTCAATACCTTCTTCTGCATCTAAATTCTCAAAATTGATATCAAAAATCTTATTTTGATCAAATTTATCCTTATACTCGAATAAAATCACTTACTTAATATTTTACACTTTAGCCCCCAAACTTTTACTAAAGTGCAATTTGGTCACTAGACCTTATTCCTTTCAGATTCGAGTCGAACTTCATATGAGCCCTTATCCAACTTGAAAGAAATAAATTTTATGGGTATTACACTAAATTATAAGAATAAATCATTTGTAGAAAACAAAATTTTTACTATCTGTATATAAAATATTTTTTCATAATTATATATAGCTAAAATAATTGTCTGGTATACACATGGACCCTTGAAATACTTATAAAAGACACAAACATCCTATTCCCACAGTATGATTGTTGAGAAAACACATGGGAAACTTGACAGCATCCTCAAATTCAAACCTGAATCAACTCTAGGTCTACCTAGTCAAGTAAAAAAAAAGAAGCAATGTCTGAAATGGAGAGAGATCTGATCAGGCGGAGGCGTCGATCCTCTCTTCTTTGCGGCTGTTACATGATGTCGCCGTCGTGCTTCCCCGTGCACGAAGAAATGGAGTACTCGCGCATACATTATTGCAGCAGCGGTGACAAGAGGCGGAGGAGATGGAGAAATCTGCTGAGGAGGTTGGTAAGGGACGGGAAGAGCAGCCTATACGGATCGAAGGCGCCGCCATTGTCTTTTCACTATGATGCCGTTAGCTATTCCCAGAATTTCGACGAGGGTTGTCACCGTGAAGAATCCGGCCATCGCCGCCGTGTGTTCCAGGAAGTACATGAGTAATGCTTCGTGTTTATTTTGCTTCTGTTTCCTCTCCTGTAAGTTCAGATCATATTCCAAGTAACTATATATAACAAATTCTAATCTGATAGTTCAGTTCCCAAGAGCAAGAATCATGTTTCTGCTCTCCTTTTTTCTTCGATCCGCTGGAAATGATATGTTAAACTATAATGGATATGGATCTATAACATTGAATCTGCCCAGCGAATTTGTAAATCTTGTCCTACTTCTAATATTCATCTGTTTCCAGTTCCACAGGGTAAGATTCTTTCACCATTCACCAATGATTAAAATGTTGTTCGTCTTTTGGTGATGGTTGAGCCGAGTAAAAATTGTAAAATGTGTCGGGTAAAATCAGGTGAGGTTAGTCACAGGTCACCGGAATTTTGTTTTTTAACCATGGTCAACGAACTCATCGGTAGACTAATTTAGATCAAATTTTATAAAAGTTTATTATTTGTGCAAACCTCCTAATTTAATTCTCTTTATTCACAACATTATTCAGCCCTTCAAAATTACTTAAAGGACTCAATACCTTATTTTTTTATCAAACTAATTTAAATATTTTTTAATAATTATTAATAATCAATTTAGTATAAAAGTTTATTTTTGAGACTATATTTATAATTTAGATGATGGGTCCATGCAGTAACGGTGAAAGTTTATTAGTTCTTAAACTTTGAATTAAATTATAACAGAACTCGTAGAGTTGTTCAGTTGTAAAAGATGATGTGTTTTATTTAGACGATTCAAGTTCGAGTATAATGTACGCACGGTATACAGGGGCGGAACTTAAAATTTATTCAATAGTGTCATTTTCTTGAACGATATTTAAGAGAGGTCAATTTATATATAAAGGGGTGTCAATTTATTTATAAAGGATGATAATTATATATATTTTAATTTTTTATATATAAATTATATAAAAAATATAATTTTCTAAAAATTGTGGTTATCAATTGATACCCCACCTATACATGTAATTCCGCCTATAACGGTGTGTACGTATTATTAAAATACCAAAAAAATTGAATAGATACTGCCATATAGTCATATCAACATATTACTAAAAAAAATTGCATCACAAGGTTCAACGCATTTCTTGCATCTGGTTTGCTGATTGTGGTGGGAGCTTCAGGTCTGGACAGGTGTTAATTAGATGTCGTTACATTGATTAAGCGTCCTAACAAATCTGTAACTAAGTACTATAAATTTTAATCTGAAAGCAACAACCATTCAGGTACATGACAAGACATATTAGGTGTGGTTGGTAACAACAGATATACACACAAACTTTCAAGGTTTAAAATTATGTAGTTCCAGGAATTGCAGGGAGAGAGTCGGAATTTGACGTAAATCTCTATTGTTTTTACAAGCTAGTACGCCCGAGATGGTCATCACCTGTTGAAGTGGATGGATGAACGGAGAGGGTTGGAAGACGGCGGTCATCCTCTTAAAATTTTAAAATTTATATATAATTTTAATTTTTTAAGTTGTTTATATATTTTTTGTTAAAAATTTATTTTTATCCCCATAAAATTTTATATATTTCTCTTAGAATTTTATAATTTTATCTCATAACATACAATCATATGTCCGTCCTTAGATGCCTCAACCCTTGTTATCATAAGTGCTAAATTTTATGATGCTTTTGAGGATATAATCAATAAAAAGGTGGCAGAATAATTGGAGGCAAATTGGGGGGTGGGGTAGAGCCCGGTATGTTGGGTGGTATATGAATCATGATCCGTATTGTTGTGTGAGACTCATCAGAGTGTATTTTGTTTTATAAATTATAAACAATATTTTGTCATCTAAATAGAAACAGCTTTTGAATCCTATTTTAGTTAAGAGTTCCTTTGGAATTGGGGGACGTTTGACACGAATGTTTTTAATTGCTGAAGTTGGTGGAAATTAAAAAAAAAGGATCATTTCGATATGAACTCATAATTATATTAGGATTAATTACTTATTTGGTCAGTCACCTATTATTATATTTCTGTTTTTGTCATCAAATTACTTTTGGTATAATTATCACTACATTATACTTTTCATTTTAAATTGGCCATCTGTCATTAAGTATTTGTTAAGTTTTAGCGTAAGGAAGATGATTACTTGACCTGATATAATAATACTATGGGTAAAATTCACAAATGGTCACTAAACTTTGATCAATTATTCAATTTGGTAATCATAATTTCAATTGCTTCAATGTTACCATTAAACTTTTAGTTTTATTCCAATTTGGTCACTGACTCGTTAACAACCGTTACAAGGATGACATAGCAATTAAAATATTTTGTATAATAACACATTTAGTCCTCAACGTTTGCACATTCAATCGATTTAGTCCTAATTCGAAAAATTAATAAATTTAACCTTCATTATTTACATTATTTCAATTTATTCCTAACATCTCTCTTTTCATCCCAACTTATACATTCCATCGATTTGATGTTAATTTGAAATAATTTAATAAATTTTATAGGCTCTTTATGCAAATGTCCTCTCATTTTGATTTGCTTGAATCGTTGTGTTAATGCGTTTGGTTGATGAGTGATAGCTCTTTTAACAGCATGTATTTTCCTTAGATTTATACATCTAATTGTTCCCACATCTGTGTTTATTGCAACCATTTCTACATTTTTTATGTCTATTTTTGTATCTAAATTAGTTTCAGTTGCTCTTATTTCATATATTTCTGCCTATTTTGCCTTGTTGTCCATGCATTTCTAATGTCCTTGCAGAGGAAGTTTCACCACCACAGCCAGCTCGACAATGCATCTGCTAGCTATCCAGTCTGCTAAAAGATAAAGACGACCCTACCGGCTGTATTATTTGTTATAACAGATTTTGTACGGCTCTAAGGCACACAAAACCCCTTTAGGATGAGTGTCTTTTCTTGGGCATCCTATAAAAGGATGAATCCAGAAAGAGAGAGAGTCACGCGTTTTCTATTTTCTTATCATCTTTAACCTTTGAGCTTTCTCTATCCTTCCATGGCGACTTAAGCTCATTTTTTGAGATCCGAGGTGAAGTGAGGCAGAATTATTCGAGGAAAAGAGGAATTAAATGTTGGATCGAGGAAAATACTTTGTTATCTTCTTAAACTCTTCTTTATTTAGATGTTTGTTGGAGATTACTTTTGTATTTTATGCTTAATTGATGATGGCTTAAACTTTTGAGCTTTATGAACTTGTTGAAACATGCTCTTCAGTTTAATACATATTTTTATTAGCTTTTTCTACAACTTTTGTTATGAGAACTATAATCCCTTGAACGAGCGGGTCAACTCTCGTTGTATACATTTCAACTCTCGTTGTAATACTAATTAACCTGACTTGTCACTGCGTTCGTCGATGTCAGTGGCTAGTTTAACACTCTCATGCAAAACGGTAATCAGATCCAACAATTAAAGCTGTGTCTTTGAGTCAACGGTTGAAGATTAAATGGAAGCTAGTACTCAAGCTCACCTTCTATTTGCCAATTGAGCCATCGTACCTCCTCGAAGTGTACTTGATCTTTCTACCAAACTAAACCAAGGAGATACGGGTTTTGTCTTCATATTTCTCTACTCTTTATATATTTTGTTATTGCTACCATAATTAATCCATTATTCGTTACTTTATTCTGTTATTGCAACCACCATTGCACTCAAAATATCCACTTTTATAATATTGGTTGTGGCTGCATAATTCTTAAACTGAGTACATCATCCTTGTGGGATCGATATTCAAACATGATTGCCCTATTTCTATTCTTGCATCGATAGTGTAGCTTGCACTACTAGTGTGATGTTTTTACACCGATCAAGTTTTGACGTTGTAGCCAGGAATAACATTATTTGATTTTTATGTTTCTGCTTGCAATTTTGTTTTCTTTATTTAAGTATGTAGTTGTTTCTAATAGCTTTATTTATGTTCTTTGCTTTCCATTTTTATTACAGTTTGTAGGTTTTGTATGACCAGAAGTGCCGCCACACCATTATTTGTACCAGGTCCAGAAGTTGAGAGAACTTTTAGAAGAAGAATTAGCAAAAATAGTGGAATGGCAAGACATCCAAACAACAATGAGGGTCTCCCTCAAGATCCTAAAAACCCAACACTACACCTATTAGCCCCGAACAAAACAATATGTGAGGTTGTTGTTCCCCATTTGGACGATTTGCAACTGAGAGTTGTTCGACCTCCTATTCAGGCTGGGAATTTTAAGTTAAAGTCGGTTCTTTTTTCAAATATTCAACTCCAATGGGCAATACACGGGGTTACCACATTAAGACGCTCGAGAGCATATTCAATCTTTTCTTTTTAATTTTGTAATCTCTCATTTTCGTCCGAGCCTTAAAACCAATTAAAAAAATCCAAAATCAATTCAAATGTCCAATGTCCACTTACATTAAAATCATTTTACAATTTTCATGACCCAATTAAACCCACATCCTTAGCCTACAAACCATGTCCATCAAGGGTGTGCATAATTAACTGTAACCGTGAATCGTAACCGTTAACTTGTATAATATTACATTTTACAGGTTAATTAATCGAACCATTAAGACTAAATAATTTCAGTTAACCGAACTGCTAAAAATGATGGTTAATGGTTAAAGTTGTGAATTTTAACAAATAGTTAACCTATATGTTAATCGTTATTATATATATATTAAAATAAAATACATTCAACTAAAAGTTCACCCCTTGTACCCTTTTTTTAATTTCTAAACCCTATTTTATAATCTAATTAATAATTATTTTTTATCTTCGATTTGCTAGTATTACATTATATTTCTTGTACTAACTTGTTTCATATTTTTAAATATAGGATTTGGTCATAGAGTTAACTTTTGTAGTATGTGATACTAACTCATGAAAGTTTCATTTACCTTATGCTTGTTTTATGTTTGTTAAAGATTTTTCTTTAAAACTTTGATGGTGTATTGCTATGTGTTGAACACTATTAAAAATTGAAATTTTAAACTAAGTATGGAATTTGTCTTATATGTTGTGCTAGAACTTTGTAGTATGTACATATTTTTTTAATTAAGTAGGAACTTAGTGCTTAGAATCTTTATTTAAGCATTTTATGAATATTTTAATATAATATTTATTGAAAATATAGTTTCATTATTCTAAAAAAGTGGTGGACATGTAAAAAAAAATTATAATAGGTTACAGGTTAACCTGTAATCGAACCCTCGATTAATCGTATCTTAACGGTTAACCGATACTTGACGTTTAGATTATGGTAACTAAATTCAATAACCGATATAATGGTTAACCGACCGTTTAGGCTAAACGGTAAGGTTAACCTACCATGAACACCCCTAATGTCCATTACCCAACCTACAAACATTGAACCCATCTATTTCCTAAACCCGTTACCCCTTTAGCCCAAGACCTGACTACCAACACCCATAGAGTCTCATGACCTGAGCCCTGCCGCACTCTTGTCCCCTGCACCCACAACTGAGACCAAGATAGTAACATCCCTAACCCGGCTTAAGAGTAAACCAAATTAAGAAGTGTTTCAAGATAAACAAGGAACGACTTAACACATGTAAGTCCTAATTTCATAACACCAAGAGCAATACAAAGACAAGATTAAACTTCAAATTACTCAAATTTGGTAACAATTTTAAATCTTAACTCAAGATACCTTATAAAGGTACAATAACATAACTTACTCATCAAGCATTGGATTAAGATCTTTCATTTTACAAGCATTCAACATCTTTTACCTCTTAAAGTCATTCATCCATTTATTAACAAAGGTGGGTTTAACTTCGATTTAAGACATCTAAAGCTCATATTAAAATAGGCCAACTGGATTAAACCAATTCTTTCATTGGTGAGACATCTTATAACCCTTAGCTTATTAAAGCATCTTTGTTAATCCATACCATTTTGATCAAACTATATATATATAGGTGTCCTACCATTCATTAATGATCTTACTTCTTTCAGACATTACAATTATCATAACTTAATCAACAAGCAGGTATTCGAAAATAACTTTAGCTTAGCTTAGCTATCAAACAACTATTAGATTATCGTATTAAATTAAGCCAACAAGCAATCAAAAAGCATAATAGGCCATCACAAAAGTTGATAACCACTTAAGAGACTTATACACATATGAGATCAAATAATTAACTAAATGCATTATGCATAACCAATGATCATGTGCCACCATCTAGGAGCTCTTTAAGGAAATACAAGATATACAATCTCAACTTCCTATGATCTTGTCCAAGATCAAAAGCTAACCGAAAACGAACTTAACCTGAAAGACAGTGAAAGGATGAATAAGTATGATTACTTAGTGAGATAGTTTAAAGCAACTAAATCATGGAATAATAATCCATCCTTTCACTTGATCTATTAATTATGTACATATAATTCTAAGCTCGAACAAGAATTAACCATTCCAAACAAGACCTCCAATCAAGCATTACACTTATACATAGATCATTCGAACTAGGCATGTTCATATATACGTATAAGTATTCGAATAGAACATAACTGCTTACCCAATTAGATACTCAGTTAAGATGTTACTTGCTATGTAAATCATTATCGGGGTTCATTATTTAACTTATAAACTTTCTTGGTTTCTTTTATCAAAGCCTTGCAATTCAAGCAACCTATTTCATTTCTATATCTTTTGTTTAAAAGATCCATAGTACCATTAATCCATAAGCATACATATATATATATATATATACAAACGGTCCAAAAATGTACTTGTCTATATAAGTATACGCATCCAAAGGAGTCCTTAAATCTTGTATATACTAATATAGGTTCAAAACAGTCCAATAAATACTTGTATTCATTCAAAATAGTCCTTAAATCATGAGTATAGATATATATGTTCAAAACAGTCCAAAACATAGTTGGATTCATTCAAAACAATCCTTAAATCATGAGTATACATATATATGATGAAAACAGTCCAAAACATAGTTGGATTCATTCAAAACAGTCCTTAAATCATGAGTATACATATATATGTTCAAAACAATCCAAGGCATAGTTGGATTTAGTCAAAATAGTCCTTAAATCTTAAGTAAACAGTCCAAGACATAGTCGGATTCATTCAAATCAGACCTTAAATCTTCAGTATACATGTATATGTTCAAAACAGTCCAAGACATAGCTGGATTCATTCAAAACAGCCCTTCAATCTTAAGTATACATGTATATGTTCAAAACAGTCCAAGACATAGTAGGATTCATTCAAAACAGCCCTTAAATCATGAGTATACATATATATGTTCAAAACAGTCCAAGGCATAGTTGGATTTAGTCAAAACAGTCCTTAAATCTTAAGTATACATATTGATGTTCAAAACAGTCCAAGACATAGTTGGATTCATTCAAATCAGACCTTAAATCTTAAGTATACATATATATGTTCAAAATAGTCCAAGACATGGTTGGATTTAGTCAAAACAGTCCTTAAATCTTAACTATACATGTATATGTTCAAAACAATCCAAGACATAGTTGGATTTAGTCAAAACAGTCCTTAAATCTTAAGTATACATGTATATGTTCAAAACAGTCCAAGACATAGTTGGATTCATTCAAATCAATCCTTAAATCTTAAGTATACATATATATATGTTCAAAACAGTCCAAGACATAGTTGGATTTAGTCAAAACAGTCCTTAAATCTTAAGTATACATATATATGTTCAAAATAGTCCAAGACATAGTTGGATTTAGTCAAAACAGTCTTTAATTCTTAAGTATACATATATATGTTCAAAACAATCCAAGTTGGATTCATTCAAAACAGTCCTTAAATCATGAGTATACATATATATGTTCAAAACAGTCCAAGACAGTTGGATTCTGATATGAACGTCAATGGCAAAGACCCAGAGAAGTACCCAGGTGGCCCCATTACTCGAGCAAGGGCCAAGGAGTTCCAAGCAGCCATGGAAAATATGTTTACATCAAGCTTGGGACGTGAGAAAGAAGAAATAATAAGGGAGGAACACTTTACTTTGCTTATGCATGAATTTGCATGAGTATTTAAAGTTTGCATAACATTCATTGCATTCAATAAACATGTTGTTCATTAAAGCATGCGTTGCATTTAAACATGTAGTTCATTTAGTTATACACTTCATTTAACTAAGTAGTTCATTGATTAAACTAGTTCATTCAAGATTATTAGTTCATTGAATAAAGTTAGTTCATTAATTAAACTAGTTCATTCATCAAACTAGCTCATTTATTAAACTAACTCTTAATTGTTTACATGCATGTTTTCAATTAAAGATTGAATAAAGTTTACCTTTGTGTCTAGGTGCATGAGGAAGATGAGCGGTTTTACGGATGCAAGAATATCAGCAGAATGTCTTCCAATTCTGGATGCGATACAGACGTGTTTGGATCCAGAAATCAATTGGACGTTATTCCTCCATCTCTTAGCTTTCCAATGCCTTTTGAATCACCTCAATCCGATATCGGGAGCTTGAGATACGAATGATTTCTTCAAGACAGTGCAGGCTGAAATTTTTATTACGGGAATTTTATGCATGGATGATTTGAATGAATTTGAGCCAAGGAAGAGTTCTTTCATCTTCTACCAAGAGACAAGCAATTGATGGCCATCTTAATTCAGCAAATTCAAGGCATTCAAGGTTGATGTTATCACCATTCAAGTGGGGTTTCAAAATTCATTGAGGAGACATGAAATGAAGGCTGGATGAAACTCACCTTTTATGACATTCAAGTCATATTAATCAGCTTGGAAGATGAAGAGTTGCACTTAAGCTGGACAGCAAGGATGTCTACATTCATCCTTGTCCACATTCATCCCCTTTCTCTTCATATGATAGCAAAACAAGGCAGCCCAAGAGTCCTTCTTAATTTGGACGAAAATATGACTAAATTCAACCTCAATTTG
Organism: Hibiscus mutabilis; assembly: GCA_019671005.1. Classification (NCBI taxonomy): domain Eukaryota; kingdom Viridiplantae; phylum Streptophyta; class Magnoliopsida; order Malvales; family Malvaceae; genus Hibiscus; species Hibiscus mutabilis. Next base: position 24,290,479 of record CM033741.1, on the reverse strand, counting down.
TCTAAACTAATCAGCTTTGAAGATGAGAAGAAAGGACAAAGCATTCATGTGTATTCAAGTGCATTAAGATTTGCATTCATCTTTCTTGTAACACCTTTTCATATTCTGCCTACTTCTACTATAAATAGGCATCTTTAGGATCATTGTAGGACACACTTTTGAATATATAAAACATCTTTGAAAGATTGCTTTCATTCTTGTTCTCTTGTGGAACTTTATCGGCTTCAAGTTAGTCTTGTAGTCTTCATCCATTTCCCTTTTGTTATAGAGTTGGTTCCTAGCTCATCTATAGCTAGTGGGTCACGTTCCATATCCTACCACTTCATTTCCACTTTATTATATTGCTGGTTCCTAACTCTTTATAGTTAGGGGGTCACAATCCATCCTTTAAATTTCTTCATCTTAACGCCAACACCCCATCATCTTCACCTACATTTTCATCTTTTATTTTTTTTCTTCCATAATCACAACTATCACTCTTCCTACACCCCTTCTACATATCTTTCGTCCCATTATTTCTATTTCTTATTTATCTATTTCTACTTACATTGTTGTTTGAGTAATTTCAGAATACATTCAAAGCACTGCAGAGTTCTTACTAGAATCACGATCGGGCATTCACATATATGATTCAAAACTCATAGTCGAGATCATATCATTTGGTATCAGAGCCTAGACGATTCAGTAAGCGTATTATTTTTTCTCTCTCCGGGTTAGTAAAAAAATCAAAAAAAAAAAAAAAAAAAATCTTAAAGAGGGAGGGAGCAATCTATTCTTGTTTAAAAAAATTACAATACATCATTTCTTATTGCTGAATTACAAATTCCTTTACCTATTCTTAGTAATTCTTTCTTTTTGAAGCCATTATCCTTTTATTATTCATCATTCTCCTACCAAGCTAGAATTGTTTCAGCCGAAGTCCACGAGACACTTGTAAGCCTTGAGGAAGTTCCCAAAAGGACTTGAAAATAAAGCACAGTGGTAAAAGGCATGAGTGTGCATTAAGGGAAAAGCCTAACCCGAGAGTGAAACACGAGTGTGAGTGCATTTTCTTTGGAGTGGAAAGGTGAGATTTTGTGTTAGTAAGGTTTAATTTCTTTTGTTTCTTTATCTAACATGTCACAAAGATCTGGTCATAGTGGTGAAGGAGTTCCCAATTTGCAAAATCAGGCTATGCTTCAAGCAATGGCCAAAATGATCCAAGAGCAATTGGAGCCCCTAATTGAACGAATAGACCAGCTTGAAATTTCACAAGCTAATCGGGGTAATGAGGAGTATCCTGAAGAAGTTGAAGTAGATGATGTGCAAGATCAAGTATCCCAACATAGCATGGTACAACAAGGCCGAGAGCTCGACCACGAGTAGACGATAATCTCAAAGCAACATCAAGATTACCATTCCTCCTTTTCAAGGAAGAGCGGATCCTGAAACCTATCTTGCATGGGAAAAGAAGGTTGAGCACATTTTTGAGTGCCATAACTATTCAGAGCTTAAAAGGTAAAACTCGCTGCCATTGAGTTTACGGATTATGCACTAATATGGTGGGATCAATTGACATCAAGTAGGAGACGCAATGGAGAACATCCTATCACTACATGGGATGAAATGAAAGCGGTGATGCGAAGGTGATTCATTCCAACCCACTACCATCGAGAGTTATTCAACCGTCTTCAAAATCTTTCACAAGGTAACGAAGTGTTGAAGATTACTACAAAGAGATGGAGGTGTCCATGATTCGAGCCAACATCGACGAGGATCGAGAAGCCACAATGGCAAGATTCCTAGCGGGACTAAATCCGGACATTGCGAACGTGGTCGAGTTGCAACATTATGTGGAGATGGAAGACATGGTGCATATGGCCATGAAAGTGGAAAAACAGCTCAAAAGAAAGGGTGCCCACGATCTTATGGGAGTTCAACATCAAAATGGGGGCAAAGTTCATACAAGAAGACTCCTCCAATACCGTCCCACTAAAAAAGGAGGACCACCGAAGGAAGTAAGCCCATTGCGAAACCAGCAAGGGTAAGACTACCGCTACTCCAAATCGTTCCCGTGACATACAATGTTTTAAGTGTTTGGGGCGTGGACACATTGCAAGCCAATGTCCGAACCGCAACACCATGCTTCTTCAAGATGATGGAGAAGTTGAATCGGAACAAGAAGAGGATGAGAATGAAGATGTTGCCATCGAAGAAGAAGAATTAGAGTATGGCGTGGAAGGAGAGGTTCTTGTTGTCAAAAGAAGCCTAAACGTACAATCCGTTGGAGAAATGAACAACGAGAAAATATCTTCCATACTCGTTGCCATGTTGGAGGAAAGGTATGCTTTGTTATTATTGATGGTGGTAGTTGCACTAATGTTGCTAGTACCTTAATGGTAGATACACTTGGCTTGGCAACAACAAAGCATCCACAACCTTATAAGCTACAATGGCTCAACGATGGAGGAGAACTCAAGGTGACCAAACAAGTTCGAATTGTTTTCTCTATTGGGAAGTACAAAGATGAGGTATTATGCGATGTCGTTCCAATGCACGCAAGCCATTTATTACTTGGAAGGCCTTGGCAATTTGATAGGCGAGTGATCCATGACGGGTATACCAACCGGTATACGTTCACCCATGAAACAAAGAAGATCACTTTAGCCCCACTTTCTCCAAAACAAATACATGAAGACCAAATTTTATTGAGAGGAAAAATTGAAAAAGCCAAAGAGAGAGACCAAAATGGAGGTAAAAGCAAAGGAGTGTGATCAAAATGAGGAAGGAAAATCAGCATTCTTTCTAAAAGAGAGAGTTGAAAAAGAGTTTAATGACAGCAAAGGAAGCACTTGTGCTCATGTACAAGGAAAATTTCTTGAATACTAACTACCTTGATCAAAATTTGCCTGCTTTTGTTGTGTCTTTATTGCAGGAGTTTGATGACCTATTTCGGAGGAAATACCAAGTGGGCTGCCACCTATTCGTGGCATAGAACATCAAATAGACTTTGTTCCCGGAGCCGTCATTCCAAACCGACCAGCGTGCGAAGCAACCCCGAAGAAACTAAGGAGTTGCAAAGGCAAGTATCTGAGTTGATGTCAAAAGGCTACGTGAGGGAAAGCCTTAGCCCATGTGCCGTGCGGTTCTACTTGTGCCAAAGAAAGATGGAACTTGGCGCATGTGTGTGGACTGCCGAGCGGTAAACAAAATTACGGTAAAGTATCGTCACCCTATTCCTCGCTTAGATGACATGTTAGATGAGCTTAGTGGTTCTAACCTCTTTTCCAAGATTGATCTTAAAAGTGGTTACCACCAAATACGAATCTTGGGAAGGTGATGAGTGGAAAAACAGCATTCAAAACTAAGCAAGGCCTTTATGAGTGGTTGGTTATGCCTTTTGGCTTAACTAATGCTCCAAGCACGTTTATGAGGTTAATGAATCATGTTCTTAGGCCATTCTTGGGTAAGTTTTGTGTGGTTTACTTTGATGACATTCTAATCTATAGTAAAACCATGGAAGAACATGTTCAACATTTAAGGTCAGTTTTGCTAGTTTTGAGGAAGGAAAAACTGTTTGCTAACTTACAAAAATGTACATTTTGTACTGACAGGGTTGTTTTCCTAGGTTTCGTTGTGAGTTCTGAATGCTTAGAGGTGGACAAAGAGAAGGTTAAAGCCATTGAAGAGTGGCCACAACCAGCAAGCATTTCTCAAGTTAGGAGCTTCCATGGACTTGCAAGTTTTTATCGAAGATTCGTCCCCAACTTCAGCACCATAGCCGCCCCACTAACAAGTGTTATTAAGAAGAATTCTAAATTCTTTTGGGGGGAAGATCAAGAGAAGTCCTTTAATAGCATTAAAGATTGTTTAATACATGCCCCTTTACTTGCTCTACCTGATTTTAATCTAACTTTTGAAATTGAATGTGATGCATCAGGTGTAGGAATTGGAGCAGTTTTGTCTCAAGGTGGACGTCCTATAGCCTATTTCGGTGAAAAATTAAGTGGAGCTACGCTTAATTACCCTACCTATGACAAGGAGATGTATGCTCTTGTGAGGGCAATGGAAACATGGCAACATTACCTTTGGCCTAAGGAGTTCATCATTCACACTGATCATGAGGCATTGAAACATATCTGGGGGGCAGCATAAACTCAACAAAAGGCATGCCAAATGGGTGGAGTTTCTTGAAACTTTCCCATATGTTATCAAGTACAAGAAAGGTAAGGAGAATATAGTTGCCGATGCATTGTCACGGAGGTATATTCTTTTAAACACTTTGGAATCTAAGTTATTGGGTTTTGTTTTTATTAAAGACTTATATGTCTCGACTCTGATTTTGGAGAGATTTACAAAGCTTGTGAGAAAGGGTCAATTGAAAAATACTATAAGCATGATGGTTTCCTATTTAAGGAAGGAAGACTATGCATCCCTCAAGGTTCCATGCGTGAATTGCTAACTAAGGAAGCTCATGGAGGAGGATTAATGGGACATTTTGGGATAGCAAAGACTTTGGCTATACTTCAAGAGCACCTATATTGGCCTAAAATGAAACGAGATGTGGAGAGGTTGTGTGAGCGATGCATCACTTGCAGGAAGGCCAAATCTAAAGTCATGCCACATGGACTTTACACACCACTACCCATACCGGAAGCACCATGGATGGATATTTCAATGGATTTTGTGCTAGGGCTTCCACGTACCAAGAATAACAAAGATTCCATCTTTGTAGTTGTGGATAGATTCTCCAAAATGGCTCATTTCATTCCCTGTAACAAAACTAATGATGCCTCACATATTGCTACTTTGTTTTTCAGGGAAATCTTAAGGTTACATGGCATACCAAGAACTATTGTGTCTGATTGGGATGTGAAGTTCTTAAGTCACTTTTGGAGAGCCCTATGGAGTAAGATTGGTACTAAGTTACTATTCTCCACCACTTGCCACCCTCAAACGGATGGCCAAACTGAAGTGGTGAACCGAGTACTTTCTATGTTACTTGATCCATCATTAGGAAGAATTTGAAAACATGGGAGGAGAGTTTACCACATGTGGAGTTTGCATACAACCGTTCGATCCATAGTACTACAGGCGCACGCCTTTTGAAGTGGTGTATGGATTCAATCCATTAACACCGATAGACTTGTTACCATTACCCGCTGATCAAATTGTGAATAAAGATGGACTTAATAAAGCTGAATTTGTTAAGAAGCTTCATCAACAAGTGCGGGAGAACATTGAAAAATGAACCAAGCAATATGAGCAGCAAGCAAATAAGGGTCGTAAGCGAATTTCCTTTGAGCCAGGGGATTGGGTGTGGCTGCACATGAGGAAAGAAAGGTTCGGCTCAACGAAAGTCCAAATTAATGCCTCGGGGAGATGGACCATTCCAAATAGTCAAGAAGATCAATGACAATGCCTATCAATTAGATCTTCCGGTGAGTTTAATGTTAGTGCAACCTTCAATGTTTGCTGACCTATCTCCTTATGATGTAGATGACGATTTGGGGACAAATCGCCTTAAAGAGGGAGGGACTGATATGAACGTCAATGGCAAAGACCAGAGAAGTACCGGGTGGCCCCATTACTCGAGCAAGGGCCAAGGAGTTCCAAGCAGCCATGGAAAATATGTTTACATCAAGCTTGGGACGTGAGAAAGAAGAAATAATAAGGGAGGAACACTTTACTTTGCTTATGCATGAATTTGCATGAGTATTTAAAGTTTGCATAACATTCATTGCATTCAATAAACATGTTGTTCATTAAAGCATGCGTTGCATTTAAACATGTAGTTCATTTAGTTATACACTTCATTTAACTAAGTAGTTCATTGATTAAACTAGTTCATTCAAGATTATTAGTTCATTGAATAAAGTTAGTTCATTAATTAAACTAGTTCATTCATCAAACTAGCTCATTTATTAAACTAACTCTTAATTGTTTACATGCATGTTTTCAATTAAAGATTGAATAAAGTTTACCTTTGTGTCTAGGTGCATGAGGGAAGATGAACGGTTTTACAGATGCAAGAATATCAGCAGAATGTCTTCCAATTCTGGATGCGATACAGACGTGTTTGGATCCAGAAATCAATTGGACGTTATTCCTCCATCTCTTAGCTTTCCAATGCCTTTTGAATCACCTCAATCCGATATCGGGAGCTTGAGATACGAATGATTTCTTGAAGACAGTGCAGGCTGAAATTTTTATTACGGGAATTTTATGCATGGATGATTTGAATGAATTTGAGCCAAGGAAGAGTTCTTTCATCTTCTACCAAGAGACAAGCAATTGATGGCCATCTTAATTCAGCAAATTCAAGGCATTCAAGGTTGATGTTATCACCATTCAAGTGGGGGTTTCAAAATTCATTGAGGAGACATGAAATGAAGGCTGGATGAAACTCACCTTTTTATGACATTCAAGTCATATTAATCAGCTTGGAAGATGAAGAGTTGCACTTAAGCTGGACAGCAAGGATGTCTACATTCATCCTTGTCCACATTCATCCCCTTTCTCTTCATATGATAGCAAAACAAGGCAGCCCAAGAGTCCTTCTTAATTTGGACGAAAATATGACTAAATTCAACCTCAATTTGTCTAAACTAATCAGCTTTGAAGATGAGAAGAAAGGACAAAGCATTCATGTGTATTCAAGTGCATTAAGATTTGCATTCATCTTTCTTGTAACACCTTTTCATATTCTGCCTACTTCTACTATAAATAGGCATCTTTAGGATCATTGTAGGACACACTTTTGAATATATAAAACATCTTTGAAAGATTGCTTTCATTCTTGTTCTCTTGTGGAACTTTATCGGCTTCAAGTTAGTCTTGTAGTCTTCATCCATTTCCCTTTTGTTATAGCGTTGGTTCCTAGCTCATCTATAGCTAGTGGGTCACGTTCCATATCCTACCACTTCATTTCCACTTTATTATATTGCTGGTTCCTAACTCTTTATAGTTAGGGGGTCACAATCCATCCTTTGAATTTCTTCATCTTCTGCAACACCCCATCATCTTCACCTACATTTTCATCTTTTATTTTTTTCTTCCATAATCACAACTATCACTCTTCCTACACCCCTTCTACATATCTTTCATCCCATTATTTCTATTTCTTATTTATCTATTTCTACTTACATTGTTGTTTGAGTAATTTCAGAATACATTCAAAGCCTTCTGAGAGTTCTTACTAGAATCACGATCGGGCATTCACATATATGATTCAAAACTCATAGTCGAGATCATATCATTTGGTATCGAGCCTAGACGATTGAGTAAGCGTATTATTTTTCTCTCTCGGGTTAGTAAAAAAATCAAAAAAAAATCAAAAAAAAATCTTAAAGAGGGAGGGAGCAGTCTATTCTTGTTTAAAAAAAATTACAATACATCATTTCTTATTCTTTGAATTACAAATTCCTTTACCTATTCTTAGTAATTCTTTCTTTTTGAAGCCATTATCCTTTTATTATTCATCATTCTCCTACCAAGCTAGAATTGTTTCAGCCGAAGTCCACGAGACACTTGTAAGCCTTGAGGAAGTTCCCAAAAGGACTTGAAAATAAAGCACGAGTGGTAAAAGGCATGAGTGTGCATTAAGGGGAAAAGCCTAACCCGAGTGAAACACGAGTGTGAGTGCATTTTCTTTGGAGTGGAAAGGTGAGATTTTGTGTTAGTAAGGTTTAATTTCTTTTGTTTCTTTATCTAACATGTCACAAAGATCTGGTCATAGTGGTGAAGAGTTCCCAATTTGCAAAATCAGGCTATGCTTCAAGCAATGGCCAAAATGATCCAAGAGCAATTGGAGCCCCTAATTGAGCGAATAGACCAGCTTGAAATTTCACAAGCTAATCGGGGTAATGAGGAGTATCTGAAGAAGTTGAAGTAGATGATGTGCAAGATCAAGTATCCCAACATAGCATGGTACAACAAGGCGAGAGCTCGACCACGAGTAGGCGATAATCTCAAGCAACATCAAGATTACCATTCCTCCTTTTCAAGGAAGAGCGGATCCCGAAACCTATCTTGCATGGGAAAAGAAGGTTGAGCACATTTTTGAGTGCCATAACTATTGAGCTTAAAAGGTAAAACTCGCTGCCATTGAGTTTACGGATTATGCACTAATATGGTGGGATCAATTGACATCAAGTAGGAGACGCAATGGAGAACATCCTATCACTACATGGGATGAAATGAAAGCGGTGATGAAGGTGATTCATTCCAACCCACTACCATCGAGAGTTATTCAACCGTCTTCAAAATCTTTCACAAGGTAACCGAAGTGTTGAAGATTACTACAAAGAGATGGAGGTGTCCATGATTCGAGCCAACATCGACGAGGATCGAGAAGCCACAATGGCAAGATTCTAAGCGGGACTAAATCCGGACATTGCGAGCGTGGTCGAGTTGCAACATTATGTGGAGATGGAAGACATGGTGCATATGGCCATGAAAGTGGAAAAACAGCTCAAAAGAAAGGGTGCCCACGATCTTATGGGAGTTCAACATCAAAATGGGGGCAAAGTTCATACAAGAAGACTCCTCCAATACCGTCCCACGAAAAAGGAGGACCACCGAAAGGAAGTAAGCCCATTGCCGAAACCAGCAAGGGTAAGACTACCGCTACTCCAAATCGTTCCGTGACATACAATGTTTTAAGTGTTTGGGGCGTGGACACATTGCAAGCCAATGTCCGAACCGCAACACCATGCTTCTTCAAGATGATGGAGAAGTTGAATCGGAACAAGAAGAGGATGAGAATGAAGATGTTGCCATCGAAGAAGAAGAATTAGAGTATGGCGTGGAAGGAGAGGTTCTTGTTGTCAAAAGAAGCCTAAGCGTACAATCCGTTGGAGAAATGAACAACGAGAAAATATCTTCCATACTCGTTGCCATGTTGGAGGAAAGGTATGCTTTGTTATTATTGATGGTGGTAGTTGCACTAATGTTGCTAGTACCTTAATGGTAGATACACTTGGCTTGGCAACAACAAAGCATCCACAACCTTATAAGCTACAATGGCTCAACGATGGAGGAGAACTCAAGGTGACCAAACAAGTTCGAATTGTTTTCTCTATTGGGAAGTACAAAGATGAGGTATTATGCGATGTCGTTCCAATGCACATAAGCCATTTATTACTTGGAAGGCCTTGGCAATTTGATAGGCGAGTGATCCATGACGGGTATACCAACCGGTATCGTTCACCCATGAAACAAAGAAGATCACTTTAGCCCCACTTTCTCCAAAACAAATACATGAAGACCAAATTTTATTGAGAGGAAAAATTGAAAAAGCCAAAAAGAGAGAGACCAAAATGGAGGTAAAAGCAAAGGAGTGTGATCAAAATGAGGGAAGGAAAATCAGCATTCTTTCTAAAAGAGAGAGTTGAAAAAGAGTTTAATGACACAAAGGAAGCACTTGTGCTCATGTACAAGGAAAATTTCTTGAATACTAACTACCTTGATCAAAATTTGCCTGCTTTTGTTGTGTCTTTATTGCAGGAGTTTGATGACCTATTTCGGAGGAAATACCAAGTGGGCTGCCACCTATTCGTGGCATAGAACATCAAATAGACTTTGTTCGGGCCGTCATTCCAAACCCGACCAGCGTGCGAAGCAACCCCGAAGAAACTAAGGAGTTGCAAAGGCAAGTATCTGAGTTGATGTCAAAAGGCTACGTGAGGGAAAGCCTTAGCCCATGTGCCGTCGTGCGGTTCTACTTGTGCCAAAGAAAGATGGAACTTGGCATGTGTGTGTGGGACTTGCCGAGCGGTAAACAAAATTACAGTAAAGTATCGTCACCCTATTCCTCGCTTAGATGACATGTTAGATGAGCTTAGTGGTTCTAACCTCTTTTCCAAGATTGATCTTAAAAGTGGTTACCACCAAATCTGAATCTTGGGAAGGTGATGAGTGGAAAGCGACATTCAAAACTAAGCAAGGCCTTTATGAGTGGTTGGTTATGCCTTTTGGCTTAACTAATGCTCCAAGCACGTTTATGAGGTTAATGAATCATGTTCTTAGGCCATTCTTGGGTAAGTTTTGTGTGGTTTACTTTGATGACATTCTAATCTATAGTAAAACCATGGAAGAACATGTTCAACATTTAAGGTCAGTTTTGCTAGTTTTGAGGAAGGAAAAACTGTTTGCTAACTTACAAAAATGTACATTTTGTCTTGTGAGGGTTGTTTTCCTAGGTTTCGTTGTGAGTTCTGAATGCTTAGAGGTGGACAAAGAGAAGGTTAAAGCCATTGAAGAGTGGCCACAACCAGCAAGCATTTCTCAAGTTAGGAGCTTCCATGGACTTGCAAGTTTTTATCGAAGATTCGTCCCCAACTTCAGCACCATAGCCGCCCCACTAACAAGTGTTATTAAGAAGAATTCTAAATTCTTTTGGGGGGAAGATCAAGAGAAGTCCTTTAATAGCATTAAAGATTGTTTAATACATGCCCCTTTACTTGCTCTACCTGATTTTAATCTAACTTTTGAAATTGAATGTGATGCATCGGTGTAGGAATTGGAGCAGTTTTGTCTCAAGGTGGACGTCCTATAGCCTATTTGGTGAAAAATTAAGTGGAGCTACGCTTAATTACCCTACCTATGACAAGGAGATGTATGCTCTTGTGAGGGCAATGGAAACATGGCAACATTACCTTTGGCCTAAGGAGTTCATCATTCACACTGATCATGAGGCATTGAAACATATCAGGGGCAGCATAAACTCAACAAAAGGCATGCCAAATGGGTGGAGTTTCTTGAAACTTTCCCATATGTTATCAAGTACAAGAAAGGTAAGGAGAATATAGTTGCCGATGCATTGTCACGGAGGTATATTCTTTTAAACACTTTGGAATCTAAGTTATTGGGTTTTGTTTTTATTAAAGACTTATATGTCTCGACTCTACGATTTTGGAGAGATTTACAAAGCTTGTGAGAAAGGGTCAATTGAAAAATACTATAAGCATGATGGTTTCCTATTTAAGGAAGGAAGACTATGCATCCCTCAAGGTTCCATCGTGAATTGCTAACTAAGGAAGCTCATGGAGGAGGATTAATGGGACATTTTGGGATAGCAAAGACTTTGGCTATACTTCAAGAGCACCTATATTGGCCTAAAATGAAACGAGATGTGGAGAGGTTGTGTGAGCGATGCATCACTTGCAGGAAGGCCAAATCTAAAGTCATGCCACATGGACTTTACACACCACTACCCATACGGAAGCACCATGGATGGATATTTCAATGGATTTTGTGCTAGGGCTTCCACGTACCAAGAATAACAAAGATTCCATCTTTGTAGTTGTGGATAGATTCTCCAAAATGGCTCATTTCATTTCCTGTAACAAAACTAATGATGCCTCACATATTGCTACTTTGTTTTTCAGGGAAATCTTAAGGTTACATGGCATACCAAGAACTATTGTGTCGATTGGGATGTGAAGTTCTTAAGTCACTTTTGGAGAGCCCTATGGAGTAAGATTGGTACTAAGTTACTATTCTCCACCACTTGCCACCCTCAAACGGATGGCCAAACTGAAGTGGTGAACCGAGTACTTTCTATGTTACTTGATCCATCATTAGGAAGAATTTGAAAACATGGGAGGAGAGTTTACCACATGTGGAGTTTGCATACAACTGTTCGATCCATAGTACTACAGGCGCACGCCTTTTGAAGTGGTGTATGGATTCAATCCATTAACACCGATAGACTTGTTACCATTACCCGCTGATCAAATTGTGAATAAAGATGGACTTAATAAAGCTGAATTTGTTAAGAAGCTTCATCAACAAGTCTTGGGAGAACATTGAAAAATGAACCAAGCAATATGAGCAGCAAGCAAATAAGGGTCGTGGCGAATTTCCTTTGAGCAGGGATTGGGTGTGGCTGCACATGAGGAAAGAAAGGTTCGGCTCAACGAAAGTCCAAATTAATGCCTCGGGAGATGGACCATTCCAAATAGTCAAGAAGATCAATGACAATGCCTATCAATTAGATCTTCCGGGTGAGTTTAATGTTAGTGCAACCTTCAATGTTGCTGACCTATCTCCTTATGATGTAGATGACGATTTGGGGACAAATCGCCTTAAAGAGGGAGGGACTGATATGAACGTCAATGGCAAAGACCCAGAGAAGTACCCGGTGGCCCCATTACTCGAGCAAGGGCCAAGGAGTTCCAAGCGACCATGGAAAATATGTTTACATCAAGCTTGGGACGTGAGAAAGAAGAAATAATAAGGGAGGAACACTTTACTTTGCTTATGCATGAATTTGCATGAGTATTTAAAGTTTGCATAACATTCATTGCATTCAATAAACATGTTGTTCATTAAAGCATGCGTTGCATTTAAACATGTAGTTCATTTAGTTATACACTTCATTTAACTAAGTAGTTCATTGATTAAACTAGTTCATTCAAGATTATTAGTTCATTGAATAAAGTTAGTTCATTAATTAAACTAGTTCATTCATCAAACTAGCTCATTTATTAAACTAACTCTTAATTGTTTACATGCATGTTTTCAATTAAAGATTGAATAAAGTTTACCTTTGTGTCTAGGTGCATGAGGAAGATGAGCGGTTTTACGGATGCAAGAATATCAGCAGAATGTCTTCCAATTCTGGATGCGATACAGGCGTGTTTGGATCCAGAAATCAATTGGACGTTATTCCTCCATCTCTTAGCTTTCCAATGCCTTTTGAATCACCTCAATCCGATATCGGGAGCTTGAGATACGAATGATTTCTTGAAGGCAGTGCAGGCTGAAATTTTTATTACGGGAATTTTATGCATGGATGATTTGAATGAATTTGAGCCAAGGAAGAGTTCTTTCATCTTCTACCAAGAGACAAGCAATTGATGGCCATCTTAATTCAGCAAATTCAAGGCATTCAAGGTTGATGTTATCACCATTCAAGTGGGGGTTTCAAAATTCATTGAGGAGACATGAAATGAAGGCTGGATGAAACTCACCTTTTTATGACATTCAAGTCATATTAATCAGCTTGGAAGATGAAGAGTTGCACTTAAGCTGGACAGCAAGGATGTCTACATTCATCCTTGTCCACATTCATCCCCTTTCTCTTCATATGATAGCAAAACAAGGCAGCCCAAGAGTCTTTAATTTGGACGAAAATATGACTAAATTCAACCTCAATTTGTCTAAACTAATCAGCTTTGAAGATGAGAAGAAAGGACAAAGCATTCATGTGTATTCAAGTGCATTAAGATTTGCATTCATCTTTCTTGTAACACCTTTTCATATTCTGTCTACTTCTACTATAAATAGGCATCTTTAGGATCATTGTAGGACACACTTTTGAATATATAAAACATCTTTGAAAGATTGCTTTCATTCTTGTTCTCTTGTGGAACTTTATCGGCTTCAAGTTAGTCTTGTAGTCTTCATCCATTTCCCTTTTGTTATAGCGTTGGTTCCTAACTCATCTATAGCTAGTGGGTCACGTTCCATATCCTACCACTTCATTTCCACTTTATTATATTGCTAGTTCCTAACTCTTTATAGTTAGGGGGTCACAATCCATCCTTTGAATTTCTTCATCTTAACGCCAACACCCCATCATCTTCACCTACATTTTCATCTTTTATTTTTTTTTCTTCCATAATCACAACTATCACTCTTCCTACACCCCTTCTACATATCTTTCGTCCCATTATTTCTATTTCTTATTTATCTATTTCTACTTACATTGTTGTTTGAGTAATTTCAGAATACATTCAAAGCACTGTAGAGTTCTTACTAGAATCACGATCGGGCATTCACATATATGATTCAAAACTCATAGTCGAGATCATATCAGATTCATTCAAAACAATCCTTAAATCATTAGTATACATATATATGTTCAAAACAGTCCAAGACATAGTTGGATTCATTCAAAACAGTCCTTAAATCATGAGTATACATATATATGTTCAAAACAGTCCAAGACATAGTTGCTTTAAATCTTAAGTATACATATATATATGTTCAAAACAGTCCAAGGCATAATTGGATTCATTCAAAACAGTCCTTAAAAAGTATACATATATATATATATATGTTCAAAACAGTCCAAGACATAGTTGGATTCATTCAAAATAGTCCTTAAATCTTAAGTATACATATATATGTTCAAAACAGTCCAAGACATAGTTGGATTCATTCAAAACAATCCTTAAATCATGTGTATACATATATATGTTGAAAACAGTCCAAAACATAGTTGGATTCATTCAAAACAGTCCTTAAATCATGAGTATACATATATATGTTCAAAACAGTCCAAAACTCATGCATGACTATTCACAATAAAATCAAACGGAATCCACCTGATTTTTAATTCACATTTAAGCAATGAGTGATCAGTCATGTTATTCTAGTTTAGCCTTTATCTATACGAAAATTAATACAATTTCGAATAAACAAGTGTTGTTTATTAATCAAGGTATGGTTTATTAATCAAACATATTAATCTCCTTGTTGCAAGTTATAAGTATATACTTGGTACGGTAGCTTAAAGTAATCAATATGCACAAATGAATCAACCAAACCTTTCATCAAGAATACATCATAATCATGCAAGGCTCTAACTTGACAAGAAACTAGTCATTTGACTAATGACATTCGAATAAGACATGTCCTTTCATACTTTAAATTATAAAAAGGATCATATAAATGGTCATTATCTATCAAGCAAGATATTATACATAGCATCTCATAAATATATTTTACTTTGGCCATTTCTTATTAATAAAGTTATCAACATATCATATTATGAACGTGTTACTAATCATGTAAGCTAATAAACATAACATATCAAAAGCATATATTCCTTGTCTTGCATGTTATCAAGATATTTAATTGGTTGGGTTTGCAACTTTCATTGTTTTATTTTTAACATAGCCTTTTTCAAATAATCTGATTACATCTCACATTGCTTGACTTATCAAGCCCATATACAAATATTGATCCAATAATGAGCATATCTCCAAGGTCATATAATCAAAAGAGTATATCTTAATTCTTATCAGAGGTGAGCATAGCTTCAATTTCTTATACTTACAGCAAGGCTTAATCTTACCATGTCAAGCTTATATACATATATATATATTGGTGTGCATAGAATTTAACCATATAACATGCTTTCATCTAAATTTCATATCATAGAGTACTTTTAATGAAATACTTACCTTATATCAAAGCTTAGCTATACTAGCACAATTTAACTTAAAGAACAAACAAAATCAATTAAAGCAACAATGAAGATGCTCGGGATAAGTTCATCCTATCCCGAGACTTTAAACTACGCTCATTGTTCGTTCCGAGCTAGTTTTGCTCCCAAATTATAATCCATTTTTGCTTATCTCCTATTTGGTCTACTTTTTCCTTTACACCTTCA
Organism: Hibiscus mutabilis; assembly: GCA_019671005.1. NCBI lineage: Eukaryota > Viridiplantae > Streptophyta > Magnoliopsida > Malvales > Malvaceae > Hibiscus > Hibiscus mutabilis. The sequence continues at coordinate 24,275,094 of CM033741.1, read as the reverse complement.
ATTCCTTCTGGGTCTAGATGTAACAACAAATACATTCATGAATTAGAGCTATGCTTATCATCCATTTACTTATTTAACAACTCAATCATATATACACACACATAAGCATCCAAAACAGTCCCTGCAAATATGTAGATATACAGAACAGTTCCTAATTCTCATGTTTACACCTAAATTCATAATAAAATAGTCCAATTACATACATATATATATATACAAAATAGGGCAGTTTATATAGGTATACAATCGTTCACTCAAAATAGTCCATAATTCTTGCAAAACAATCCCCAATGATTTATAAAATAGCCCCCCTTAATTTCCAGTTAACAAAACAGTCCATTATTACCACAGTTTAGTCCTTGCCCTATTTTAAAATTTACAAAACAACGCTATATATATAAAACAGGCCCTATATGGATATCTAGATATCAATCTGATCACAAATCCATTCTTAACATATTTTTCTCAAATAATAAGGCCATAGCCGAATGCTCAATCTAATTCTATCACTGAAAAACTCAATTTTACTCAAAGCATCATCTTGATCATTTTGTAAGATCTGATTAATCATTCTTTCAAAGCTTCATTCGAACAACCCTGTGACCTAATTATGATCTTTCTCAAATATTACAATCACATGCTTATTCAAAGAATTAAAGATTTCATAACATACATATAAGCTCTCTAATCTTTCTAACAACATCTTGATTCATGGAAATCAACATTTAGGTATTCAACTTAAAGCTTAAAGTAAGAGGAAAAAGGATAGTGATCACCTTGCTTCCAGCTCATTCGATCAAGAACAAAAAAAAAAATAAACCAAGGTAATGTAACTCTTGTAATTTCTCTAAGTTTTCTCTCTCACTCTCTAAGGATTCGGATGAAGGAAGAAGAAGATGATAACAATTTTGGGGATTATCTCCCATGGAGCCGAGACCACTTCCCCTCCCCTCAAACAATTGCACTCTCCAAAAAGGTGACACTTGTACAAGCCCCAACATCTTCTAAGTTTTGCATGCAAACCACTAATTAAATTGAGCTCTCGATTTTAACCACTTGAATTAAACTATCCATCCTTTAATTTCTTCAATTTGGTCCTAAGCTCCTAGTTGATCAGTCTAAAGTCATCTTTAAATCAAATAATGCTATAATCAATTTAGTAACATATTTTTAGACTATATTTTGGGATGTTACAAAGATGCCTCCCACACCCTTCACTGCACCATGCATACCTTATACACAACGTACACCCCTGCACCCAACCAAGCCACTACGTGCGCACCCCTACGGCAGCTGCCCCTTTGTCTCCTCAGTGATGCACCAGGGACTGTCCCCTATCATACAACCTCATCAGACATGCAAGCAAACAAAGATAAGAAATCAGGAATTGCAGATGAATCAAAACAAAATTAGACAACTCTAGAGAATTAGATGGATGCAAACAAAAGGACATAGCAACCAATAGGATTTTCTCTTTTTATTTTTCATATATGTTATCTTTGTATTTATCGGTTATAAAAACCGAAACCCAAATCATTGTAAAGGGGGGATTTTTATAGAAATACAAACAAAAAATTCAAAAACTCTTGTTTTTTTTTTTCGCATAGTAATTAGGGTTTTATTTTCTTCTTTGATTATCAGTGAAGAATCAATTTCTTCATCGTTTTTCTTTTTAAAATAAAAACTTGATTTTTTCAAAATTTCCAAAAACAAAAGAGGGCTTTAAAAAAGGATTTCAGAATAGATTTGGGGACCTCTTTTCGATTTTGCTTTCAAAACCAAGCCCTAGATCAAAAAATGAAAAGAAAGGCAAAGGGGTGGTGTTCTAAGCTTTCCTTTCTCGGCCACCGCGAGTGGTCAGCGAGGACGTCGCAGATGAACGATGGTGAGGGGCAACTTTAGCTTCATTCGAAAGAGGAAAAGTTAGGGGTAGCTTCCCTTTTGTTTTTTCTCCTTGCTTCTCGATTTTCAAAGGAAATGGATTTGTTTTTAGCCTTTATTTACGGGGGAAATGAAAACAATATGGCTGTCAATTTCTTTCCCAAAAATATGATACACCCAAATTATTTTTAAGAATATAGTTATTATTATAGTAAAAGTAAATTCAAATGTACTACACTCTGAATTTAAATAATAAAATTTATATTTATGAATAAAAAATAAAGTCGGATAAATTACAATCTAACTTTAAACAATGTTTTATATTATAGTTGAAATCTTTTCTCACCGTCTTTAATATTTAACTTAAAAAATACCCAGAAGAATTGAAAAACAGTGAAGTCGAATCTTTTTTTTACCGATTTCACTTTTTTCTATAGTAAATGTTGTAGATTGAAAAATAATCTAAAATGTATTTGAGGAGAAAAATGAACTACCATATTTGAGTAAAGTTACCCTTTATTTACCCTTCATTTCGCAGTAATTACTTTCCATTATTTCGTTCTCAACAGAATGCTTTGACTCAAGGGAATATCATTCTTTAAATCCCTTTCCTTTTCTTTACATTTTCCGCCCTTTAGTTTCTGTTATTTTAATTTTTGCCTTAATATCTCTAAAGCTTGCATTTTGATCATTCTTCTACACTGTTTCCATTCTTGTATTTTACATATATTAGGTTATTTATATCATACTTATCATATTACATATTATATATATATAGGTTATGATCCACTTATACAGTATAAAAGTTTTTAAGTTTTACATGTTTTTTGGATCGTGAATGGGGAAATGGATGATTGAGATTAACTCCTTAATTTTTTTCCATGTGATAATCTTCACATATTCTTTTGTTAATCTCAGTCATTCGTTTCACCCATCCAACGATAAAAAAACATGTAAAACTTAAAGGCTTTTATACTGTGTAACCGGATCATATATATATATATATATATATATATATATTGGTTCTATTCTACATATATAGTTATATTTTATATAGTATACTATATGCGTACATATATATATATATATCCCTAATGCATTATGCTATGTATTATCCTATTATATATTACTATTATCTATATTATATACATCTATATATTTATTTAATTTCGGTTGTTCGAACATGATTCGCTTTTGGCCTTATGGTGACCCACAACGGGGTATAATCTGTATTATTCATGGCACATTTAATTTAACTAACATAACATCTAAATTTTAATTTCTGCATTTATTTATTTGTTTGTACTTTATATTCCGTATTTATTTTCTTGCCTTATTTATTTGTTAGCACATATATGCTTTATTCTATTCCGTCTTTTTGTTAGCTTTTTGTGCCATTCATTTAATTTGTCATCCATCTAATTCTTATTATTTAATTTCACTTTTATCTTGATGATTAATTAATTTCTACTATAAAAAAGAGGTATTTATTCACTCAAATATTTGTGTCGTAATATCTTGACTTAATGAATATTGATCAAATATTCGAGTTAACTCATATTGTCTAAAGGTAAACTAAAAAATGAATAAAATTTGACAAGTCATAACATTATCCTTAACTATTTGCATCATGCATAAAGGTGATGTACTTGATTTGAACCATAAATTAACACGACAGTCGGTCTTATTCGATGTCGGCTTAATCTATGGCCCGAATGTATAGCCACTCTTATTAATTAAATGACTAATTAATTAAAACTCACCAAATGTTAAAGCCCACTTAATTAAAAATTGTATTCGATTAAGAACATTTAATTAAATTCAATTTAAATTTCAATAATTTTCGTAGAAAAAGCAACGTATAATTTGGTACCAATTTCAGGCGTGATAGGGGTGCTAATCCTTCCCCACACGTAACCAACTCCCAAACCTATTTTAAACGAATCTCTGATTTTACGGTGTCCGGTCTACCTAAACCAAGTGACCGGTGGCGACTCCCTCAATTTCATTTCAAAACCCAGAACACATTCAATTTTTTTTAAATTTTTTCGCTACAGCATGGCGACTCCACTATGGACCTTTGAGAGTTAAGCCAAAAATCATACGTTGCTCATATTGATGGAAATTTTTGAAATTTAAGTTGACTTTTATTAATTTGTTCTTTCTTAAAGATAATATTTTGATTAAGTGGGCTTTGATAATTGGTGGTTTTGCATTAATTGCTTATTTAATTTGTGAGGAATCATTGACATGTGTTGCATCATAATCATCGAGCTTTCTACCTGAGCTCTGTCCATTGAATGGGGGTGAAACGCCACATATCCACGTGAGCAGCCCTCCATGGGTCAGTAATTCACTCCCGAAATCCATGCCTTTTAACACGTGAGCAACCCTCCACATCACTAGGTCATGCTTTCCCTCGATTCGAATACGATTTGCAAGAATGTAATGGGCTAGAATTGGGGTTCTTGTTACCTTAGTAGGTAATAAGATAGGTCCAGGTACCCTTGTCTAGAACCAAACCCACATGTGAGAATCTAAGAATCCTACCCCATTAGAGCCATGTGGTAACCCTAGAAACCTAGAATATCATGCGGATAGGGTTTATTTTGTGCTAAAGCATGCGGGTAAATACCATGATGGGTAAGATTTATTTTTTCGCAAATTAAGCATGTTGGGTAGAAAGCATGTCAGGTACGATTGTATTCCGTGCAATATTTTCTACGATTTCCCTTAATTATTTTATTCATACTAATTTGTGTTTTCTTTTAACATTCGCATCATATTTAATATTCATCTGCATGGTAGTTGCATGGCATCATCATGGTATGTTAATTATTCATTCACTTGCATCAATATCTTTGCATTTAGACATTAATATTGCATTTAGGAGCATGCATGTTTTTTTCATTCATCATCACATTGGTTCAAATAAAGGATCGTTCATTTTTAAGAAAGATGATGCCCTAGCCGGTGAAAACAATGACAAGCTTGATGATCCACAACTGCGAGTCAAGTAATTTTTTTAATTTCACATTGAGGCGCCCAAGTACCGTACTTGTAAGCCTACTTGCTGTCATTTCAAAGATGCATTCTTTTACAAACAATATTTATGGATATATCTGTCTATTGGGTCTCTGTATATCAATTGCACAAGGGACATTGATTTTGACCCAAAGATTGTTTTCAAGCAGCTTTTGCCTTGTGAAAATCGAAAGCTGTGAAAATGATGAATATGTGACTTACATTCTGATTTAATTTGGTCAATTATTAAACACATGGGTCATTAATGCTTTTGGGAGAGTGGAAAAATATTTTGCAAAAAAACGCAAAAATGAACAAGGTAAAAAATTCAAAAAAGGCATAACAAAAATGCACTCTAATGTTTGAAGCCTCGTAAAAAGGTTTTTTTGGATACGAGTGTGGAAACTTTGGGGCACTCATCTGTAGAAAAAGGACAAATAAGGTAGCAATGCACCTTGCAAATCAAAAACCTTAGCTTCATAATTGATGATAATATTTTCAAATCTCGGGGTTTTGTTGTTTGCTCCATCATTTATTTTAAGCCAAAGGAATGTGATGAGTTGAATTTCCAAAAAAACATGATAATAATAAAGGTAAAACCTACAAAAGGTAACTCTAAATCGGTTAAAAACCAAAGTAAGTCGGAAGGTACTTCACATCTTCAGATATCAACTCAGCTTTTGTGATCTCCTAGATACATGATATGCTTGGGGTAATCCCCGGTAAGCCATTTAAGTGTTGCTCTTGCACTTGATATTCGGGGTATCTTATCTAGCTTGATGTATTCATAATCTGAAAAGAAAAATCAAGTTTTTCCTAATAAGCATCTTACACCAAAATGAGCAAGTAGGCCAACTTTATATTGAAACAAAAGATCTATTTATATTACCCGAAACAAATGTGCCCTCTGATTACACGAGAAAAGGTTGTCTCGACTGAAGAAAGCCTATCCGAACATTCTCAAACAAATCTCCAACTAGAATTTGAAAAAAGTGACCAATGACTTGATATGGCCGGTAGAGGTTGGAGCATCCCTTTGAAAGACAAAATTGATGACAAATGAATTGCATGTCACATTCATGAAATCATCATGCATTTAGGTTAAGTGCATACATTTTTCATAAAGTTAAGTGAATTCATGCTAAGTGCATTTGCTTCACTCACACATGAAAACAAGTTCAAGAAAAGAAGCCTCAATCATGGAGGGCAACAATGAAATGACAAGCCTTCAATCATGGAGGAAGCCGAACCAACAAGAGAGTTAAAATCTCAAGATAGAGAATAACAACGACATAATTCAAAACTTTGAATGAACAATTACTAACTAATGTTTACTTTATTTTAGATCTTGCCTCCATCAGTGGTGTAGTGGATCAAAATCTTTCTTCAGATCTTACCTCATTGTCAGTGGTGTAGTGAATCAAAACTAAATTTTAGATCTTGACTCTTCGTCAGTGGTCTAGCGGATCAAATCTTTCCTTCAGATCTTGCCTCTATGTTAGTGGTGTAGCAGATCAACCTTTTTCTTAGATCTTGCCTCTTCGTTAGTGGTGTAGTGGATAACCCTTTATCTTCAGATCATGCGTCTTTGTCAGTGTTGTAGCTTGATTAAAACTAATCTTTATATCATGCCTTTTTGTCAGTGTTTTAGCTTGATCAAAAATTCTTTTCATTGGCGTAACAACCTGAACCAAATACACTTTTGGTGAAACATGCTTTGCAATTAAATATTATTATATATGACATAATATAAATCATAATTAATTTAAATTATGTTTTTTGGTGAAACATACTTTGCAATTAAATATTATGATGAGTCTAGAACGGACGACACACACTGCTACACATCACTAACGCTATACACCATTAATTTTTTAATGAATTTTCTATAAATATTAAAATTCTCAAGGACTCAACATGTAATTAATTATATTTCAAAACAAAATTAGAATTTGGGATGAATAACTTTTCATCATTTTATTTTATAGTATTTTATATCTTTAATTTTAAATATATGTATTAAATTCTTCATTCTCCATCATCATTATTGTTTAAACAAGAAAATTGATCTGTCATCCCATCAATGCCCCGTAAAAAAATAACTATTTCTCATGGAATGGAATGTAATAAAAAATGAATCTCAAAGTGTTTCAATACATCATTTATAATATTGGAGAGAATAGATTTGTCCATCGACTTCTCACCTGTATTCGATATCCAAAAATGCATTTCAAAGACAAATGTTCAAGTTCTTGCTATGAAGCACGAGTACTGTAATCAAATATTTGATACGTTCTAGGACATATTGGATACGGTTTGGGTACTCACAAGTATTTTTCTATTCTCGTGCCTTTTTATGTTTCATTCTTCTTTCATTTTTGTAACACCCATAAAACCGACTTAGTCGTAAACTGAATTCCATGGACCAAAAATTTTTCGTTTTCGATAAGATGATTAAGAATCTCATGACATGACCATGTAGTTAAGATCTTACAGGTATGACATGTATTATGTTCGATCATGGATCAAGGACTAAATTGAATGAATTAAGTGATTAAATTGTAAGAACTGAAGGCTAGGTGTCATAAGTGTGATAAAATGAAAGTTGGATGGCTAATCTCATAATTTGAACAAGTAGTGATGAATCACTTAACACGTGTCAAGTGATCCATCACCTTGCATTTTAATTATGGAGAATTGGGCAAAAAAAGAAAGATGAAGAAAAAGGGAATTCATTACCTTCGATGGAAGCAAGTCCGCAATTGACATCCAACTTCATCTACTTCTCCTTTGAACAAGCACATATTTCCATTTTCCTACCAAGCAAGCACTTGTATTGATGGAGGATTGAAGGTTAAATTTTCTTTGAAATAACTATTCTTTTTCCCTCCTTAATTTATTTCAAGGCAAGCCTATGAATCAAATTGTCAAGTGAGTGTAGTTTACGTCTTAGGTATGGCTAGGTGCCATCCTGATTGCATTTGTGTGGTTCTCATGAAATTATATTTTTGTTATGTCAAGGATCCTATAGAGCAAAGTTAAGGAATTTGCCAATGGTAAGCTTGGTAAGCCTATATGTGTTACATCATATGATTATGAATATGCCATGAATGAAAATGCATGCCATGATAATATATGACACGAACATGAACTATGATTATCCACGAAACATGTATTAAGATATACAAGCTATCATGTATGTTACAAGGGAGCTAAGGCTCTAATATGCTACATGAAATGCTTTAAGAATCATGAAACTATGAAATTATGATGTTTTAGACCCCTTAGATACAAGTGTGCTTTGCATACAATTGGCATGCCATAGAATTCATTGAGCTCGTGTACGGGTGGACTACGATCCTTGGGTTAAGACCCCTATGCAGCAAGGCAGAGAGATGTATGTTTTGGTCCTTGGTGAGGCGGAGGGAATGACCACTCATGGCTTGGCGACGTTGGTAGAGAATTCGTGTATCCATTGGTTACTATGATCCAAGGATTTTTTTATTAAATTAAACATGTACTTATGATATAAGCAAGTATGAACTCATGTGACTATGCATTGAATCATGATAACACAAGTAATCCTATGCTATACTATGATACATGAATGCATATGATGCATTGATTACATGTTATGTTGTCAACTTCCTCACTAGGCTATATAAGCCTAACATGCTCATTTCATACATTTTCAGGTTCTGAAGTACCCTAGAGATCGATCGTGCAAGGAAGGTTGCAAGTCATTTCTTCAAACATTTTGTGCAATGTACATAAGCCCTCCTAAACTCTTAGTATGGTGGCATATGGCTAAAACATGTTTAAGTATGTTTTGGCATGTAAGATAAGGGTATGATATGTTACATGATGCATGGAACCTATGTAGATGAACTTGTGTAAGTCTCATGAAAAAGGACCTAATGGCGTTTACATGGCTAAATAATGCAAATGTATTCTAAAATGTGCATGGACACGGTGTATGGTTAGTTTAACGTGTTAAAAACTTGGTGTATAGGTTTGAAATGGTTTGAACATGTTTTGGGTAGGTTTTGAATTAAAATCGTTATGAAATCTACAATTTGATGCAGGGCATACCTATAATATCCCAAATTTTTGGATAGTCACTAAAATAAAAGTTTTGAAAGTTTGGTGGCCAAAGTATAAACTTTGGAAAGTTTAGGGACTAAATTGTAATTTCCAAAAGTTATGTATTTTAGTCCCGTAAATGAATAGTTCACCTCCAAGAATGACGTTTTCGTATTACCCAGATTTTTTGTACGGAGCTTGTATTATTGGCTATTAAGCTATAAAGTTTAGAAAAATATTCGGATAATCGGATCGAATCAGAAATTTAAGATATTTTAAAGGATGATGAGGCAAGGTTAAAAATGTCATTTCCATGTCTTAAAATGGTAGGATTTAATATGGACCATTGGATTAAAGTAGGTTTTCCATGTTAAATATAAGTCATTGGATGAAAAATGGCAAGATGATAAATTTGGGAAATTCCAAGGGCAAAGTTGGTAATCACTAACCACTTGGATTATTTTTGACCCTTGGATGAGTAGGTAGACATGTGGCAAGATATGAAGTATTGGATTATAAGGGCAAAATGGTTATTTTGCTATAAAAGAGATTTTTTTAAGATTTTTATATTAAGATGACAAATGGACTAAAATTAAAGAATAGAAAATTCAAGAATTTCTCCATCTTTTCTTCTCTTGTTCGAACACTCTCCCAAGGTAAGAGGAAAAATTTTATTTTTGATTTTCAAGCTTATTTGTTTGGATTTTGGATGAAAGCATGAAATATGAAGTTGATCTCCATGAAATTATCTATCTTTTGGTACCATTTATTCATGCTTTCCTTGCTTGAAACCCTAGTTTTGTGATTTTGATGGATGAAAGGGATGTTTAAATATGATGGTTTAAGATTAGATTGTTGATGAATTTGTTGTTTTAGAATCATATCCAAGCTTATATTATGATTGAAACTACTTGAAAGTAGCTAAATCCTAATTTGTTTAAAGTTAGGGTTTTGATGTGAAGTTGAATTTGGATTGATTTTGATATGGAAATAATTATAGAAGAATGGAAATGAGGTTTAGAAGTTGAATTCATGCTTGAATCAAGTTGGAAATTTTGATTAGTGTGACCTTTCATATTCGGCCTAAGGGAGGATATTAGGGAAAAATTATGGAAAATTTCCCTAAGGCTAGAAATCATGTGAGAATGATTCTACAAGGCTTAGAAAGTTGTTTGGATAAATTTGTAAGTTTTTAAAGTGTTGAGGACCAAACGACATATTAAGGGAAAATTGGGAATGGTATTGAAACTGATTAGAAATTAATGTGTTAAGCTTGAATGTACTCTTGGAATGCCTAAATATGTTGTTAAGTGTTTGAAATTGAAGTTTAATGGCAAGGGACCATTTTGAATAATTTGGAAAGTTGAGGTGAATTCTAAAAGAATTCATTTTATGGTTATTTTATGAGATTTGAGATTGTCTTGTGAATTTGTGAAGGATATGCATAGTAAAGGATTTTTTGGGAATTTTTCCTAATATGTGCTTATGTTAGAATGATACTAACATACGCTTTGAAATGTATGTATTCGGTAAACGGTGATTTTATAGATCGTGATCGTGATCAAGATCATAGTGCGAGGAAGTTTAAAGACAAGGAAAAAGTTCAGGAGTAAAGCTAAAAGCAATGGTAAGGTTTTCTAGTGAGCCATCAAGTGAGTGCAATGCATACATAACATGATACATGGATGTTTTATACATCATTGGGAAGACTTGCGATAAGTCTATCTGGTTTATATATTGGCATGATATTTATGTCATTGATCATATGATTGACTTATTTTAAACATATCAAAGGTTGAACATAAATGCATGGATCACTAGTTATATATGATGTTGTATTATAAATGTTATTTCGGGTATGAACTGCCCAATGTTAAATTATATTGATATGCATTGCCAAGATTACCTCCTGATCGAGAGGTGGAATTTGGTATTGATGTGCTTCCTGGAAAAACACCAATATTAATAGCACCTTATAGAATGACTCCTATTGGACTCAAAGAGCTGAAGGTTCAATTGCAAGAATTATTAAATCAAGGTTTTATTCGACCAAGTATATCAAATTGGGGAGCTCCAGTTTTATTTGTGAAAAAGAAAGATGGATCAATGAGGTTATGTGTGGATTACCGTCAACTTAATAAAGTGACAGTGAGGAACAAATATCCTTTACCAAGGATTGATGACTCTTTGATCAACTTAAAGGAGCAACGGTGTTTTCTAAAATTGATCTTCGATCGGGGTATCATCAATTGAAGATCAAAGAAGTAGATATACCAAAGACAGCTTTCAAAACTAGATATGGGCATGATGAGTTTGTAGTAATGCCTTTTGGACTTACAAATGCATCAGTAGCTTTTATGGATCTGATGAATCAGATATTTCAGCCATTTTTGGATCAATTTGTGGTGGTATTTATAGATGATATATTGGTTTACTCAAAAACCAAAGAGGATCATGATACTCATCTGCGAGTATTTCTTCAGATCCTCCGAGAAAATAAATTATATGCAATGCTGTCAAGGTGTGAATTTTGGTTGTCTGAAGTAGCTTTCATTGGACACATAGTCTCTGTGGAAGGAATTCGAGTTGATCCTAAAAAGGTTCAAGCAATACTCGAATGGAAAGTTCTCAAAGTGTCTCTGAAGTGAGAAGTTTCTTGGGATTAGCTGGTTATTATCGGCGGTTCGTGAAAGACTTTTCAATGATTGTCGCTCCAATAACTAAGATATTAAGGAAAGATGTGTCATTTGTTTGGACATAAAAGTGTAAGGAAAGTTTTGATAAATTGAAGAAGATATTAACGAAGCTCTTGTCTTGGTACAACCAGAATCTGGGAAGGATTTCACAATCTATAGTGATGCATCCTATATTGGTTTGGGGTGTGTATTGATGCAAGAAGGGAAGGTTGTAGCGTATACTTCTCGACAACTCAAAACTCATGAGAGGAATTATCTTACTCATAATTTAGAGTTGGCTGCAGTGGTGTTCGCTTTGAAGATTTGGCGTCACTACTTATATGGTGAAAAGTGCTACATTTTCATAGATCATAAAAGTTTGAAATATTTGTTGTCTCAAAAGGAGCTTAATTTGAGACGAAGAAGGTGGATAGAACTGATTAAGGACTATGATGTAATCATTGATTACCATCCGGGGAGGGCTAATGTGGTAGCAGATGCACTTAGTCGGAAGACATTTTCTGTCTTGAGAACATTGAATGCTCAATTAAAGTTACAAAAAAATGGTGCAATAATGGTTGAACTTCAAATCAAGCCTACTCTGATAGAAAGGATTAAAGAATTACAAGCAAAGGATAAAGAATGCTTGGAAAAGAAGAGGCAAGTTGAGAATGGTGAATCTAAAGACCTTGAAATAAAATCAAATGGATGCCTATACTATAGGAGACGCGTGTGCATTTCTGAAGATGAGGATTTAAAGAGAGAAATACTTTCGGAGGCACATTTCAGTCCTTTAACTATGCATCCAGGAGGCAACAAAATGTATCAAGATATAAAAAGTCGATTTTGGTGGCCTGGCATAAAACGAGCTATCTCTGAATTCGTTGCTAGATGCTTAACATGTCAACAAGTAAAGGTAGAACATCAAGTTCCATCGGGATTGCTACAATCGATCTCAATTCTACAATAGAAATGGGAAAAAGTTACAATGGATTTTGTAACGAGTTTACCATTGACGCCAAGTAAGAATGATTCGATTTGGGTGATTGTGGACCATTTGACTAAGACAACACATTTCATACCAGTTCGAACAGACTACTCCTTGAACAAATTGGTGGAGTTATATATTAAGGAAATTGTTAGAGTGCATGGAGTTCTTATGTCTATTATATCTTATAGAGATCCAAGGTTCACTTCAAGTTTTGGAGTGCGCTACATGAAGCATTGGGAACTCAGCTACACTTCAGTACTACTTTCTATCCTCAAACAAATGGACAATCAAAAAGAACTATTCAGATAGTCGAAGATATGCTCAGAGCATGCATGATTAATTTTGCTGGTTCAAGGGAAAAATATCTTCCATTAGCTGCATTTGCCTACAATAACAGTTATCAATCGAGTATAAAGATGGCACCTTATGAGACATTATACGGAAGAAAATGACGAACACCATTGAATTGGTTCGAGTTGGAGGATCGAAAAATTATCTGACCAGATCTTGTTCAAGAAACGGAGAATAAGGTAAAGATAATTCAAGATAATCTTAAGGCTACTTCTGAAAGACAAAAGTCATATTCAGATCTTAAAAGAAAAGATATTGAGTTCGAAGTTGGAAATAAAGTATTCTTAAAGGTTTCACCCTGGAAAAAGATATTACGCTTTGGACAAAAATTAAAGCTTAGTCCAAGATTCATTGGTCCTTATGAAATCTTAAAGAGGGTTGGTCTAGTGGCGTATCAATTGGCTTTACCACCGGAGTTGAGTAAAGTCCATGATGTATTTCATGTGTCTATGCTTTGAAGATATCAATCAGATCCTTCACACGTTATTACACCGGAAGAGATCGAGGTTCAATCGGACTTGACATATGACGAAGAACCTGTAAGAATTTTAGCTCGAGGAGAAAAGCAATTAAGGAATAAAACGATTCCTCTAGTTAAAGTTCTATGGAGAAATCACAAAGTTGAAGAAGCTACTTGGGAAATAGAGGAAGCAATGAAAAAGTAGTATCCCTACCTTTTTGAACCAAGTATGTAAGGAAAATTCGAGACTAAATTGTAATTTCCAAAAGTTATGGGGAGAATTGTAATATCCCAAGTTTTTGGATAGTGACTAAAATGAAAGTTTTGAAAATTTGGTGGCCAAAGTATAAACTTTGGAAAAGTTTAGAGACTAAATTATAATTTCCAAAAGTTATGTATTTTAGTCTCGTAAATGAATAGTTCATCCCCAAGAATGACGTTTTTGTGTTACTCAGATTTTTCGTACAGAGCTTGTATTATTGGCTATTCATCGATAAAGTTTAGAAAAATATTCGGATAATCAGATTGAATCGGAAATTTAAGATATTTTAAAGGATGATAAGGCAAGGTTAAAAATGTCATTTCCATGTCTTAAAATGGTAGGATTTAAGATAGACCATTGGATTAAAGTAGGTTTTCCATGTTAAATATGAGCCATTGGATGAAAAATGGCAAGATGGTAAATTTGGGAAATTCTAAGGGCAAAGTTGGTAATCACTAACAACTTGGATTATTTTTGACCCTTGGATGAGTAGGTAGACATGTGGCAAGATATGAAGCATTGGATTATAAGGGGAAAATGGTCATTTTGCTATAAAAGAGATTTTTGAAAGATTTTTATATTAAGATGACAAATGGACTAAAATTAAAGAATAGAAAATTCAAGAATTTCTCCATCTTTTCTTCTCTTGTTCGAACACTCTCCCAAGGTAAGAGGAAAAATTTTATTTTTGATTTTCAAGATTATTTGGTTGGATTTTGGATGAAAGCATGAAATATGAAGTTGATCTCTATGAAATTCTCTATCTTTTGGTACCATTTATTCATGTTTTCCTTGCTTGAAACCCTAGTTTTATGATTTTGATGGATGAAGTGGATGTTTAAATATGATAATTTAAGATTAGATTTTGATGAAGTTGTTGTTGTAGAATCATATCCAAGCTTATATTATGATTGAAACTACTTGAAAGTAGCTAAATCCTAATTTGTTTAAAGTTAGGGTTTTGATGTGACGTTAAATTTGGATTGGTTTTAATATGGAAATAATTACAGAAGCTTGGAAATGAGGTTTAGAAGTTGAATTCATGCTTGAATCAAGTTGGAAATTTTGATTAGTGTGACCTTTCATATTCCGCCTAAGGGAGGATATTAGGGAAAAATTATGGAAAATTTCCCTAAGGCTAGAAATCATGTTAGAATGATTCTACAAGGCTTAGAATGTTGTTTGGATAAATTTGTAAGTTTTTAAAGTGTTGAGGACCAAATGGCATATTAAGGGAAAATTGGGAATGATATGGAAAGTGATTAGAAATTAATATGTTAAGCTTGAATGTATTTTTGGAATGCCTAAATATGTTGTTAAGTGTTTGAAATTGAAGTTTAATGGCAAGGGACCATTTTGAATAATTTGGAAAGTTGGGGTG
Organism: Hibiscus mutabilis; assembly: GCA_019671005.1. Classification (NCBI taxonomy): domain Eukaryota; kingdom Viridiplantae; phylum Streptophyta; class Magnoliopsida; order Malvales; family Malvaceae; genus Hibiscus; species Hibiscus mutabilis. The sequence goes on along the minus strand of CM033741.1, from coordinate 24,259,986 downwards.
AATTCTAAAAGAATTCATTTTATGGTTATTTTATGAGATTTGAGATTGTCTTGTGAATTTGAGATGGATATGGATAGTAAAGGATTTTTGGGAATTTTATTCCTAATATGTGCTTATGTTAGAATGATACTAACATACGCTTTGAAATGTATGTATTCGGTAAACGATGATTTTATAGATCGTGATCGTGATCAAGATCATAGTACGAGCAAGTTTAAAGATAAGGAAATAGTTCAGGAGTAAAGCTAAAAGCAATAGTAAGTTTTTCTAGTGAGGCATCAGGTGAGTGCAGTGCATACATAACATGATACATGGATGTTTTATACATCATTGGGAAGACTTGCGATAAGTCTACTTGGTTTATATATTGGCATGATATTTATGTCATTGATCATATGATTGACATATTTTAAATATGTCAAAGGTTGAACATAAATGCATGGATCACTAGTTATATATGATGTTGTATTATGAATGTTATTTCGGGTATGAACTGTCCAATGTTAAATTATATTGATATGCATTGCCATGGATGGAATAAATATGGAAATTATGCCCAAATAAGTCATCGAGGGACAAGGTATAGTTGGCATGCCATAGAGTCCAGCGGCACACTGCATATTCGGTTATCCGGTTTAGCACTATAATGTATATAAAGGACACTTAGTGTATGGTTAGCACTGCCTTATAAATGTGCGGATGGTGGGCACGACCTTATGTGTATTAGCACTTCGGTGCATCTTTGACTCGAGTACCCAAGGTCCTCATGAGTACCGGTACAGGCCCTCGTACCGGTACCAAAATTGGTTATTGGAATTTGGGGAATTTAATAACGTACCGATACGAACTCATGAGTACCGGTACGGAAGGTAGTTAAAAACGGTTATGAGCCCGATAGAAACTTTCAAACTTTACATTTTAGCCCTAAAATAATCAATAGGTTAATTACAGGAGTTTTAGACCTCCAAATGAGTTGAAATTTTGCAGGAAAGTCTATTAAGACATGAATTGCAAGCATGTAGTCTTAACTTCTGAAAATATAGTATATTTTAAAAATTGCAGTTTAATGCCAAACTTTGATTTCTTTACAAAATGACCCCTAATCATGAAATCAAGACTTAATGTGATATGACATGATTATTTGTATGGCATGAATGTCAAGAAACATGTGTATATTCCATGATCGCGTGAATATTGTATGAAGTATGAAATTCAATGCTTCGATTTGGTCTACGGTAACATTTCCTACTCAGTTCTCTCCCACAACGGGTTGGGGGTATTACAGTTTTGACTTTCTCTCCCTCACATGATTTGATTATAACTATATAAATATGTGTGATTTTATGTTTACATGATTTTTTATGATTTTTATTTTTACATTTATATAAAATTTAATTATATTTGTCACATCTTTCTCTTATCCGTACCCTATAATTTTAAAAATTACCGTTTTTTATCCCCGTTCATATCTATATCCGTATAAGTGCAACGTAAGATTCTTGGAAAGTTGTGCATGAAAGTCAAAGAAGGAAGCAATATAATTATATTTGTCATATCTATATCGTATTCGTACCCTATAATTATAAAAATTATCGCTTTCTGCCTTAGTTTCCATACCCGTACTCGTATCTATATCCGTATCAGTGCAACATAAGATTCTTGGACAAATCGCGCATGAAAGTCAAAGATGGAAGCAATACAAAGGAGAGTGTGTGGAGATTGTGCAGTGTCGCAAAAGTGGAGCAAGTGAAGATATTGATTTCGATCATTCTGATATTAGCTTGCGCCATTGTTTTATTATGAACGACTATCCAATAAAAAAGGGAGATAATTCGATCAGTTTTTTCACAAAGATTTCTTTTTGCTGACATTTAATTGTATCATCATCTTAATCGACTTCCTCACCATTGTTATTATTATAAAAATATTCGATCTGATATTTTTCACAAAAGGGGCATTGGTGTGATGGCGGTTTAGTTTTGTTAGTTGAACAAGGATGATGATGGTGATGAAGAATTTAATACTAATATTTTAAATTAAAAATTAAAAAAATATTAGAAAGAAAATGATAAAAAGATTATTCAATTCAAATTGTAACTTTGATTTGAAATTCAGTTAATTGTATGTCAAGTTTCTGGAAATTTTAATATTTATTTTAAAATTATTAAAAATATTAATGGTTTGTAGCGATGTATAGCATTAGTGGCGTGTAGCAGTATGTATCGTCCATTCTAAAATTTTATTAAATATTACTATTTATTAAATCAATAATTTTATTTTTTGGTAATCTATTTTTTAAAACAGTGTTTCTATTAAAAATACACTAATTATTCAAAAACCTCCCATAAAAACAATAATAATTTAAGTTACAATTTTTAAAGAAAAACATAGTAATAATTTAATGTCAAACATGGTATAAGTTGTACGTTGCGGTTTCTCTCATATTGATTTGATTTAAACCCTTTAACCGAGAAGACTTTCAGAAAGATTATAGTTTTCACTCGTTTTATTCAATTTTTTGTTTTGTCTAGAATTATTTCTAAAGCGATTGGATTTTGCCCAGAATTTCAAGGTAAGATTTTTTGACTTTTTTCGTGCATTAAAAAATGAAATATTTGATTAGTAAATATTAATATTTATCATTTAAATCTTATAAAAATCACCATTTAAATAAATATGATTTACATTATGTCATATATAAAAATCATCATTTAAATTAATTATGATTTATATTTCGTACACAAGTTGTGTAAATCATACCTTAAAATCTAAATTCTAAATTACTAAATATAAAACCCTAAACTCTAACTATATATCCTAACTTATAAACTCTAAGCCATAAACCTAAATTGTAAACGCTAAATCTAATAAGCATGTGTAAAATTTACTAAAGTTCATACAAGCTTGTGCATCAAAGTTTTTTTCTTTACATTATACACATATACTGTTATTTAAATGGAAAACGTGTTTTACTAAAGGTATAAAGTCAAAAAATGTCCCTAACGTTTGACTAAATAGTCACATTGGCCCATATTTTTTTGAGTAATTTAACCCTCAACGTTTCACTTTGGGTCAAAATGACCCCTCTACGAATGAAAACTGTCATTCAACTGATGATAAATGGCTTGAAATGACGTTACAAACCTATATGGCAGTGCACGCTGACATGGCAATATCATATAGACAAATATATTGACTTGAAAAACTGTTACATCAGTCAAAAATAATTTTATAAAATTATATAAAATATAAAATAATTTTTTGATGACATTATCATTCTGTCAAGTTATTTCAAATTATTTACCGTCAGTTTTCTAACAATTTTCATCTGCGGAGGGACTATTTTGACCCAAAATGAAACGTTGAAGGTTGAATTACTCCAAAAAATAGGGGCCACAGTGACTATTCAGTCAAACGTTGGGGCATTTTCTGTCTTTATACCTTTACTAAAAGCGCTTTTGGTCAGGTTGCCATGTCAATGAAAATCGCGGGTTCTAGCTGAAAAGAAGGATATATATAGGGATGGGATTTGGTTACACCATGTAAAACTCAACTAGTTTTACACTAACTCATGACCATTGGATGGGTAAAATGGATGGATGAGATTAATTTCTTACTTTTTTTCAAGTGATAATCTTCACATATCCTACTTCTAATCTCATCCATCTATTTCACTCATCCAATGGTCATAGATTTGTGTATAACTAGTTGAGTTTTACATAGTGTAACTGGATCCCATCCCACATATATATAGGGATAGGATCCGCTTACACAGTGTAAAAGTTTTTAAGTTTTACACATTTTTTAGATCGCTGGATGAGTGAAACGGATGACTGAGATTAACAGTAGAATATGTGAAGATTATCACTTAAAAAAAGTAATGAGTTATTCTTAGCTATTTTTTAATTTCCAGTTTTTTAACAAATCGATTTAAAAATCCCTAAAAGTTATGGTTTTGAAAATTGAGAGTTTCAAAATTAAAAATTTTAATTTAGGCTAAAATCGGGTTGTAACATTCCGACAAACATATAACAACACATACACACAATTACGACTATACTCAGAAAAAAATTGAGCTTTTAACGGCTTCATATTAATCGATCACTCTACTATCTTCTTCTTTCCTTTTTCCTTGGAGGTTCCCTCAACCTTTTGAGCTTCAAACAAACAAAAACACATGATCAATTACAAACGCAATCATCAATATCGTTACCATAGCTAAGATTCACGAATTCTCTCGTCAATAAAAGTTTAGGGTTTAATTAATAAACATGGGTAATATCATGGGTAATCTAATTCCTCTTTCAACTATATAAAATCTTCATGAAAATTTTAGGAATTCTCATTCTCTTTCTAAACTTGGATCGAATGGAAAGACATAAGAAGGAATGGACATTTCTTGATGATGATGGTGAAAATCTTTTACTATGTTATTATTAGGCTTTAATTAATAAACATTGTATTATTAAGTAACTTCAATTTTGTGGAGCAAACGACCAAACGACCACAAATAGGGGTATGTTCATATTCATTCGTTTAATTTTAACCGAACAAATAAACGAATACGAACAACTAAACGTACATAATTTATTGTTCATGTTCGTTTGTTAAAGAATGTAGCTTGTTTGTGTTCTTTCGTGTTTGTTCGTTAAAATGATAAACGAACTTAAACGAACACAAACTAACGCAAATGAACATTGAGCATTGTTTAATTTTTCTTAAGAAGTCTGAAGTCCCGAACATTAAGTATTGTTTTATTTTTTTCTTTTTATTTCATATATTTAATATATGTTCTTAATATTTTTTAAATATAATACTTTTGTTATGAAAAATAATAAATATAAATAGACATATACGTGTTGGTTATATCCCACAATTGGAGGGTAAATCTCTTGGAAAAGGGTATTTAAAGAGTATTCTCTACCCTCCCTTGTTGAATGTGGTTAAACAACTCTCTCGCACACGCGCACCGCCGCCGTCCGACCGGCTCGATCGTGGTCGTAGTTGTGGAAATATATGTCTTCGACTTATCCAGTCAGTGCTAACGGTTTGATCTTGAAGTTATTTTACCAACAATTTAGAAACAATTTCCATACTGCAAAATGTCAAACCCAGTGCAAAAGCTTGTTCCTGATCTGTCTAAGCTTGATGCACTCGATAGGACCAATTATTGGAGGTGGTCCCAACGAATAATCATATTCTTCGAGCAACATGATCTTGACTAGGTGTTGCTCAAACCGCCGCCACAATCATCATCGAATCCATCATCCTTAGATGTTGCTTTCAACGTTGTTGATGGTGACACCACTACTACCCTTACAAGTAAAGTCCTTCAGCCTGCAGTTGTTCATGTTTCTACTCAGGTGTCCATCGACAAGTACGAGAACGATAACAAAATTGTTCGTGGCTTTCTCCTAAGTCACATGTCAAACAAACTATTTGACATACTTTGTAATATCCCAAAATTTTGGCTAGTGACCAAAATGTAAATTTTGAAAGTTTTGGGGTTAAAGTATAAACTCTGGAAAAGTTTAGGGACTAAAGTATAAATTTCCCCAATAAGTAATTTTTTTCAGTATAAGAGTGAATCGGATCGAAATAAGTACTTTGATATTGGTTTTAAGAATTAAGATGCAGTAAAAGGTACCAAATTTCGATTGAATAAAATTATTAAAAGTGCTCAGGCCAGGGAAATATTAGGATGGGTGACCTCCGGGAAGGTCCCATAAAAGTGTTTTTGATCGATATTTTAGACTCATTAAGATTAGAGAATATTCGTATGGATTATCGATAAAGGAATTCTAAGAGAAATTTTATTCTATGAAGATTTTCGATAAGTATTAGGAAATAGAATGAGTTAAGAAAATTCAGTCTAAGATCTTAGGAAAGGAAAATTTTATGGGATGATATTGTGGATTTCCCGAATATGAAAATATAGAATTATTAGAATAAATCCGACAGCTCGATAAAGGTAAAATCGCAGTAGAAGTATTTTATGAATATCAGAAAATTAGATCGAACTGAAATTTCAGAGGCTGATCCAAAAGCCATGGAAAAGCCATAAAATACTATTTTATGAATATTTTATTACAGTTGGTTGGATTCCAACTAGACTTAGATGAATTTTTACAAGAATGGCAAACTAGTAAATAAAAACTAGTTGGAGGGTAAATTGGTCATTTGGCCCCAATGGCAATTTTGAAATATTTAAAAAGTTATAAGGGTAATTTTGGAAAGACGAAATGGAAGATTAAATCTTGGCCCTTGATTGATGATAAAATCAATCTCAACCATTGGACAAAAAGGGTAAAATTGTAATTTCACTATTAAATGAATTTAATATTCATTTAATATTTATATGTGTAAAATAATGGTGAAAAGATCATCTTTTCCAGCAAAAACATGAGAGTTAGGGAAAGAAAGAGAAAATTTTTCTAAGCTCGATTCAAGCCCCGAAACTCAGTTTTCAGGTAATCTCTTCAACTGCAATGTTGTTATACTCTTCAAGCTCTATCTTTTTATATCAATAATTCATGGAATTGATGCTTGATTGATGATAATTTGCATGAGAAAGAAATTAGGGTTTATGGATCAATTGGGGCTTTTGAGATTTTATGATTCCATGATTGAGTCCAAGTTGAAATCAAGTTAGTATGATGTTAAAATCATGATATTGAGTTGGGATTTAAGTTCTACATGTTTTGATTTTTATGAAGATGATTAGGGTTTATGGATTCAAGTTTAGTTTAGGGTTTGTAATGTAGAATTAATGATCTAGTAAGCTTGAATTGTTATTTGAAAGCAAAACCCTAAGTTAAAGGTATATGGACCATTTTGGCAAGTTTAAAAGTTAGAGGAACAAATCCAATTTTTATGATTCTGGTGTGTATTTATGTTATTAATGATGTTAAAGACATGAAATTGAAGTTAGAATGTTAAATTGATGTTGAATCGAATTAGTGACCCTTTTAACAAATTGTCAAAATTAAGTGACCAAATCAAAAATGAAGTTTTGCATGGGGGTTAAATCTGATTTTTAGTTGTAATGATGGAGTTAAGTTAGTAATGTTGAATTGAGGACTAATTTGCAAAGGTAATAAGCTTGAATCCTTATCTTTGCATTTTAGTGACTATTTTGTCAAAGAATGAAAAATAAAGGAGAATTATTTTGAATAATTATTTGGTGAAGAAGGTGATGAGTTGGTGGTTTAAAGAAGACAATTGGACTAAATTGAAAAGTAGAGAAGTAAGGAGAAGTTAGTATAAAAATTTGAAGTTTATTTATGGAAGTTGTGTAGAAAACTGGATTATGGCAGTAAGTTTGAAAATTCACCATAAATTCTGCAAAAATGTCTAGATGGTGAATTTTATATTGATGTAAAGATTTGTTCGTCTAGTTTCGTTTCCAACAAACGGAAACGGATTTTGAGTTCCGAGACAAAAGATATGAATTTTTAAGTGACGAAAGGTCAGAAAACAGAGCACCAGTCTGTTCCGAATTCCAGCTCTGTAATTGACTTTGAAAATTCGCCATAAATCGTACAAGTTGAATTTGGACTATTAATTTATACGGGTGAAATTCTTATTGAATCTAGTTTCTTTCAGAATAAACAGTGTCAAATTCCGAGTTGTAAATTATTTTATAGAAATATTTCTTTGAAGGTAGTGCAATCTGCTAGAAAATGAGTATTGATATATTTTGTATCTAAGGTTAATTAGTAAGCTTGAAAGAGGTTAATGGAAGTTCAAATTGGTCACTAAGGACCATAATGAGTTTTCGAACAATTCATGGAAGGATGGAAATTTTGGAAATTCTGTATATTCGAATGATTAGATTTGATAGCATGTTTGAGAAATTGTTAGATTTGAATCTAACAATTTGTTGTTTACATTCATGTGATTAACGAAGTTTGATCCGAATCAAAAGAGGGTTCGAGGTACTATGAAAGAAATGATCGAATAGAGCTTAGTGAGGCAAGCTAATAAATGGCCCAGGTGAGTGCATTTATATGTTTTGAAATGTATTTTAGTAGACTTTTAAGAATTTTATTTACTTGATTTTATTGAAATGATAACATGGTTTTGTATAAGTTATATGATGTTTTACAAGCAAAGGAAAAATGTTAGTATATGATAGAGTATGAACTGCCCTATTATGTTCTATTATGGCAAGTTATTATTAAATAATGGTGGTATATGAATCGTTTACAAAATGATAATTTACAAGTTATTGATATGGATTTATTGCCCAAGTTTATGATAGAGAGTTACAGTATAGTGGCATGCCATTAGAGGTCTAGCAGTCTGGGACTGTGTGTAGCTACACACCGATCTTCAGATCTATATGTTTACCGGCACTTATGTGTCTATATGATGCCGACACTTATGTGTCTATATGATATCAACACTCATGTGTCTATATGATGTCGACACTTATGTGTCTATATGTTACCGGCACTTTATGTGTCTATATGTGTATCGTCACTTCGGTGACTAGTACTCTGGGAGTATCGATCTCGCATACTTAAGTTTCTCTCTATATAAAATTCTTGGGGCTAGGTATAAAGAATTGGTATAAGTAATCTTAATATGATTCAAAAGGGAAACAAGAGATTTTTTGAGAATATTGAATTAACTTACCATGCTTAACATATGTATATGAGATGTTGATTTTTACAGGTTATATGACAAAGGAAAAATTTTGATATATGTTAGTACATGTGAGGTAACGTATGTTTTAGGCATGAAAATGGTAAGTAAGTTAAACTTAAAAGTTTAACATTAATGGTAAGTAGTGATATGATGTTAAAGGAATAGAACAAGCACGTTCATTAGCTTGTAACATGATATATATGTTCATGCATTGAGGTATAAATGACATATTATGATAAATGACCAAACAAGAAAATATTATGATCTTAGCATATAGTAAGTTATCACTAATGCAATATAAAAGTTAATGCATTGGCATATATCATGCTATATAAATATAGCCATAAAGTTTAATAAGTTTAAATTATTATTAATTTTGTTTATTGCCTCACTAAGTGAAAACTTAGCGTGTGTTTGATTCACACGTAGGTTAAGATGGAGTACTTGAAGAGGAGTTGAGCATACTGATCAAGCTTCAATCTGTAAAACATCAGTAAGATATTCTAGCTTATGATAATCTCTAGTGGGCATGTGATTATTTATCCGCTGGTAGTATATGATGCATTAAATTAAATTAAACGATAGATAATTGATCAGTTTTAATGATGAATCATATATGGATAAAGCAAGATAAGGTATTAGTAATATGAAAGAATAAACTAAAGTAGAAAGGAAGCTTACTTTGTTAATATGAATAATCGGTAAGCTTAAAAAGGTAGTAAATCGTGTTTAATCAGTTTAAATTTTTATTTATCGGTAATCGCATAAGGATTTTAAAATCAAGAAAGAGCCTAGGTCGTGAACCTATTTTTTCACCCCGAATTGCATTATCGTTTTAATAACTGACTAATATGTTTTACAAACTAATTCAGGGTCGAAATTAGCCAACTACACATAGGTTATGATTTCAAGAAAATTGAGAAAATGATAGATTAATAAAGACAAGATTTATATGTATAAAAAATTATTATAAGTCAGGATTTCTTTAAACGACTCCGTAGCATCTTTAATGTATATTCGGTCTACGAGTATACGTTAAGGGTGTTACATGTTTCTTAAGGAAAGAAGCACAAAGGCTATATGGGACACATTGGAGAAGAAGTATGGAGCTGATGATGCTGGAATAAAGAAGTATGTGGTCGGTGAGTGGCTCAAATTCTAGATGTTTGACGATAGGCCGATCAGGGATCAGATCTATGTTTACGAGAAGTTGGTTTTCGATATCCTAGTCGAGGGCATAAAGATGTGCGAAGTCTTGCAAGCAAATATCCTCATAGAAAAGTTGCCCAAGTCTTGGTCCGACTACCACAACTCTCTAAAACACAAGATGGTGTTCACAATTGAGGAGTTAGTGAGCCATATGAAGATAGAAAAAGCCAATCGACTTAAGAATAAGTTGATTTATTCTAATAATATTTCTTTTAAGGCTAATCTGGTTGAATCTGGGCCTGCCTCAGGGTCCAAGTCTAATAAGTCCATAAGACGAGGTGGCCAGAAGCAGAAGTTCAAAACCTAGAAGACTGTCAACTTCAAGAAGCCTGCGTAGGACAAGGCTCCATAAAAGTCTTTCAATTGCTATGTATGTAGACGGGCAGAAAAAAAAGCTTACCAGTGCCAACAACAGTCAAACTGCTAGAATGATAACAAACCACAACTAAATGTTTCTAAGAATGTTAACGATATCATAGCAGCGGTGGTTTCTGAAGTCAACCTAGTGAAAAGCAATGCTGAGTGGGTTGTAGACATTGGTGCTTCCAAATATTTCTTCACCAAACGAGAGTTATTTACCGAGTTCAAAGATGTGAAGAATGGTGAACAAGTGTACATGGGGAACTCCAGTAGTTCAGAAGTGCTAGGCAAAGAGAAGGTTCTACTAAAGATGACATCTGATAAAACTTTAGCCGTGCATAATATTCTGTATGTACCCGCCTTGTATAGAAATTTGATTAGTGGTGAATTACTCAACAAGGCAGGAATTAAACTAGTTTTTGAAGCAGATAAACTTGTACTTTCCAAAAATGGGGTTTTTGTTGGGAATGGCTTTTTAAATAGAGGTTTATTTGTAATTGAAACCCAGTTTAATGAAAGTAATAAAACCACCACTTATGTTTATATTGTTGAGACTCTGGATATGTGGCATGCTAGATTAGGATACATAAACATTCAATATTCTTTAAAGAAAATCATAAAAATGAATCTACTTCCTAATCTAGATAAGAAAAGCTTTAACAAAAGTGAGATTTGTGTAGAAGCCAAGCATGCTAAACCTTCTTTTAAGACAATTTGTAAGAGAAAAACTAAACTGTTATAACTTATTCATTATGATCTAGTAGACTTTAGAAACTCTGAAAATAAGGGAGGTAAACACTACTAAATAACTTTTGTAGATGACTTTTCAAGATATACAAAGGTATATCACCTTAAAAGTAAAGACGAAGCTGAGAACTTTTTTCTTATTTATAAGGCAGAAGTTGAAAATAGCTTGCTAGGAGAATAAAATGGCTTAGATCCGATAGAGGTGGTGAATATGGTTCTAATTTCCTTAAAGAGGTGTACGAAAAGAATGACATAATTCATGAAACCTCTGTCCCATATTTTCCTCAACAAAATGATATAGATAAGAGGAAAAACAAAACTTTAAAGGAGATGATAAACTCTTTGTCATTAAGTTTTGGGTTATTCGATAACATCTGAGGGGAAGTCATTATATCAAAAAATCATATATTATACTGAGTACCTTATAAGAAATTAGAATGTACCCTATACGAGTTATGGAAAGGTTATGCACCTAATTTGCAATACCTGAAAGTGTAGGGTTTCTAAAAAAGTTGGTTTGCCTAACTTTAAGGAGTCCATCGTCGGTTCTAAAACCGTTATGTAGTGTTTATCGAGTATACTTCAAATAGTGCCACATACAGATTCATGTATATGCATGACTTATCTATTTGTGAAACTATGGGTGCTATATATTTCCTTTAAAGAAACCTAGTTTAAGTTTTTAATCACAAGTAGAAAGTCATGCCTCAACTTTTTTTGTTCCTGCCAAGGATACTCTAGAGATAGAATTAGAGCCTATAATAAGTAAAAGACAAAGGGCAGTCTCTACCTTTGGTCCAGATTTCTTAACTTCCTTTATCTTTGAAATAAGTTATGTAGACTCAATTTCTATTCCCATAGCTCAGACTTTCCTTTTAGATGAGGATCCAAAGTCGTATGATAAAGCTATAAGTTCAATTGATGCTAGTTTCTAAAGAACTGCGATAAATGATAAACTATAGTCAATAATGTCTAATCACATGTAGGAGTTGGTTGAATTGCTTTGAAGATTTAGACCTATCAACTCTAAGTGGTATTCAGAAAGAAACTTAGATATGATGGCTCAATCCAGAAATATAAGGCAAGACTAGTAGTCAACGGGTTCACTCAGAAGTTTGGTATAGACTTCTTTGACACATATTCTCCTGTCACAGAAATCTTAATGATTCGTGCCTTGTTTGTGATAGCATCTATTTATAAGTTGCATGTACATCAAATGGATGTAAAGACTATATTTTTGAATGAAGATCTAGACGTGGAGATCTATATGTAGCAACCACCAGGTTTTGAGACACCTGGCATGGAATGCAAAGTGTGTAGACTTAAAAAGTCTCTTTATGGACTTAAACAAGCTCCAAAATAGTGGTATGAGAAATTTTACAAAACCATTCCGAGTTTTGGTTTTATTGTAAATAGAGCGAATATATGCGTGTATTCAAAAATGTTTGGTACTGATTGCATCATCATAAGCTTGTACGTTGATGACATGTTGATATTCAGTACTAACATTGAATCCATTAACAAGACAAAAAATTTATTGTCTATTAAATATGAGATAATAGATTTAGGAAAGGTTGATGCGATCTTAGGAGTTAAAGTTACCAAATCTGAAAATGGATTTTCTTTGGATCAAACACACTATATTGAGAAGATGTTAAAAAAATTTGTCAGTTTTGATGTCATCCCTGTTAGAACTCGTTATGATTCTAGTATACAGCTCTTTAAAAGTAAAGGAAGTAGTGTTCCCTAACTAGAGTATGCCAAAATTATAGGGAGCCTTATGTTTTTAATAAACTATACTCGAGCTAGTATTGCTTATGCTGTGAGTAGGTTGAGTAGATATACTCATAATCCTAGTGGTGAACACTAGATTACACTAAGACACTTACTTAAGTATCTTAAGGGTACTATGGATTGGAAACTCGAGTTTGTTGGCTATCCTTTTAGTCTTAGAGGGATGTTGTGACTCCAACTGGGTTACCAATAATGATGAAGTAAGCTCTACGAGTGGGTATATCTTTATTTTAGGTGAGCTCTACGAGTGGGTATATCTTTATTTTAGGTGGTGCAGCGATCTCATGAAAGTCTGCTAAGTAGACTTGTATTGCTCGTTCTACCATGGAGTAAAAGTTTATTGCTCTTGACTTAGCTGGGCAAGAAGCTAAGTGGCTCAAAAATTTGTTAGCAGAAATACCTTGTGGGGAAAACTGACTCCTCTAGTATCCTTATTATATGATTCACAAACTATGAAATGTGTGGCTTAAAACTAAGCTTACAACAGTAAGAAGATATATTCACATAAGATATAAATCTGTAAGACATTTAATAAAGAACGGAGTACTCTCTTTAGAGTATGTGAAGTTAGAGATAAACCTTGCTGATCCGCTTACCAAAGGGTTAAGTCAGAATTTGGTTTTGGATTCGTCGAGGGGCATGAGTTTAAAGCCTATTGGTTGAGGAATTTGTGGTGGATACCCAACTTAGTTATCTAAGTTTAATGTGGTCAAATGAAACCATAGAAAGACTCATAGTGTACATTTCACTTACCTATCCCTATGACGAATAATGTACATGCACATGATGAGCTTAATTACTCTTAATAAATTCATAGCCCAAGATTTGGGTGGTCTTAGTGAGAAAGACTTGATGAATTTACCGATTTTTTGTTGAATATCTATTTTTAATAAGTTTATAACCCAATGTTAAGTGGGTAGTCCTAATCGCGAAGGACTAGGTGAACTTACCGCTAGATAGGTTGAGTTTTCTTAGAACTCTTAATGAATTCAAACCCAAGAGTTTGAGTGTTCCTAGTGAAAAGGACATATTGAATTCACCGATTATGAGGTTGAATATTTATTCTTAATGATTTCTTATCCTAGAGTATGGGTGGTTCATTTAAGATGAACTTAAAGAAACTCACCTTATTTATTGTGAGGTTGAACTGTTGGATAAAGCTTTTAATTATTTCATAGCTCGGCTTCGGGTGGTTTACGTTGAGATAAACCTGATGAAATAACCTACGTAAGTGAGAAAGATTAGCCACCTTCCATGAAAAATGTTGGGTCATTTTTCTAGTACATCTGTATATACTCTTTGTAGACACGTCGAGTTCGGTGGATGACGAGATTAGTTGTGTGTTGTGAGTTTACCCTAATCTTAGAAAGTTCAAGATTCATTTATTTATGTAAGAGAATAATTACTCATCATCACTATGTACTACTTCCAGATACGTTCACTAGTGCTTAAGCAACTAATCTGCAATTGCTCTTATCTCGTTTTTAATTAAAATTTTCTCTTTTAAAAGATTTTTCCGAATTTGTTGGGGGAAGTTGGTTATATCCCACATTGGGAGGGTAAATCCATTAGGAAGGGTATTTAAAGAGTCTTTCCTATTCTCCATTGTTGAATGTGGTTAAACAACTCTCTTGCACGCGCGTGCCGTCGCCGCCGTCCGGCCAGCTCTTGGAAATACGAGTCCTTGACACGTCCATGCGCGTTCTATCTTTTTGGAAAAAATTCAGAATAATCTATTTAAGAATTGTTTAATTAGTCTGTAATTTATCTGTTAATTAGAATAAAATTAGAATTAATCTGCTGATTAGTTCTTGATTCTTAACGAGTGGCTTAATTTCAACAGTTTGACTAGCCAGGGTTTTTCAGAATTCTAGAGAATCTTCAGTTTTTTTTGTTTTCAAAGTTCTCTTTTATTCTTTTCGTGAGAAGTGTAATTCAACCATTGTCCAATCCGATCTTCGGGTGTAAGATTATTCGGAGCTATCGTGTTAACCTCGGTGGACGATCGCTTACAGCAGCGATTACACACATCGAGGCGTAATTGTTTCTAAGGTAGTGGTTTATACCACGATACGGTTTCTTTATTTGCCTTTTATATGGTTTATTATTATCCAGTCAGTGCTAACGGTTTGATATTGCAGTTATTTTACCAACAATGCGAGTAAATTTAAACGAACAAAAACGAATGAACATAAACTAACATAAATGAATGGATTACCAAACGTTCAATAACGTAAATGAACGAACGAGCCCTTTGTTCGTGTTCGCTCATTTAATTAAACGAACAAAAAATCTTGTTAATGTTCATTCGTTTAATAAATAAACGAACTTCCCACCAAACGATTCACTGAACGTTCGGTTCATTTACGACCCTACTTGATTGTCAACAGCTCCATTCAGTTTCTAATTCGATCTTCGGACGATGCAATTAAGATATTGGCCAAACTAGAATTAACGAGGTTTGATTATCAGAAATTTAATTAATATAATATTCAAATAAAATTCAGGTGGTCAATTTCAAACAAATTTCATATAACAAAATCAGGGTGTTGCATCCACTATCTGACAAGGTTTCCAACAATAGCTAGCAAAATCCAAACAAAACATAAAAAGCATAAGCTAAAATAAAAATGCCACAAGACGGTTAGGAGAAAACGTTTATTGTAGTTTAGATCTCAAAAAACCGTTAAGTTAGAAGAGGATGATGGTGATGGGGGATAATGATGAAAATGGGTTAAAAGTTGGACTAGTTTGGTGTAATATTCAATTGTTGAGGGACAAAATTTTAGAATTAGAATCAAATTATAACGTGTAAAGGTTAATGACAATTTATTATCACGTCTATGTTATTAACTTCTATATCATCTCTGGTTTCTTTTTTAAAGGAAAAGAATCAAGTTGAACTTCTAGTTAAATTGAATAACTATTTTGTAACTTCTCTTAGTTTGAGGATACAACTAAGAACATGTTATACTTGGGGGACTATCCGGGTAATTTATCCTATATTATAATTATTATCCTAATAAAATTAGGGATAATTACATATTTAGTACCTCATCTATTCTCGCGTTACTATTTTAGTATTTCACCTATATTTTTTTGGCAAAAATGGTACCTAACATTACATTTTATTTCTATTTTGGTACCCCGCTGTTAAAGAATTAACGACAGATTGACTAGGAGAGAGAAAATCACACGTGGTAGGCTGCCACATTATTTTCTCTCTTATAGTCGGCATGCCACGGTCGACTAAAATCATAAAAAAAAAACACATGACATGCTGACTAAGAGAGAGAAAATGACAAGACAGTCTGCCATGTGTGATTTTCTCTCCTTGTAGACATACCACGTTAGCTTTTCTCTCTCATAGTCAGCATTGTATTAATTTTTTAACGGCGAGATACTAAAATAGAAACAAAATGTAACGCTATGTACCATTTTACAAAAAATAATAGGTGGAGTGCTAAAACAGAAACGCATAAATAGTTGGGGTACTAAATATGTAGTTATCCCTAAAATTAAAGGGTTACATTAGTTGACTCTCGTTGTTAACGCCTAACGTAAGGATTATCACATTAACTACCTGTCATTTTGAGAGTGGCAGTTACGTAATATTCACAAATAAGAAGGCCATATGTTAATGGAACTTCGTTATAAAGTGGAGGTAGATACATATTACATAATGTCGGAGACTATAGACACGACAGTTTCAGTTTGGATCTTTCATCTTGGAAAAGCTAAACACCAAAAATCTTCGAAGGAGAACCCAAGCAGGTAAGTCCCAAAAAAATCTTAATTGTATATTTTGTATTGAAAATTTACTAGTTTTTGCTATATTCTTTGATTTGTTGAAGACTTGTGCGATTTGTTTTTGAAATGGGCTCGATTTATCGTTTGTTGCTTTGTTCTGGGTTTTTTTTTTTTGCATCTTCTATATGGCGCATTTATGGCCTAAAACGAGTTAATTGATGATGATAAGGAAATAACTTTTCAGCTGATTTAAATGTCGAGTCTCTTATTTTCTTTTAGATAACATATATCATTTTTTCTTTTTTATTTGTTTCATATAAATCTTATAGCTTGATCCTAGGTGATGAATAGTTGCTTCCATATCTTTTATTGCAGCTAAGCTATTTGTTATAATTCCGCATACAACATTTATTGATTTACTTCGCTATAAAAAGCCGTCGTCATATGTGCACATTTCTGTTGTCAAAGAATTTCTTAAAATGATATATTTGAGCTCAGTGTTTCCAGTCTTGGCATTGCATCTCCAGTATTCCCATCACCAGCGCTGGAAATCCAACTACTACCGCAATCCTAGTAAATATCTTAACCAATGAGTTTTACGAGTGGTGGAGTCAGGATTTTCATATAGTGGGGTTAGAGTAGAGTATGAGATAAGAGGATTTTCATACTACTACAATATAAATATTGTTGACTTCATACCCAAACAAATCAAGTTGGGTCAATTCTAATATTTTCATGAAAAAAATTTAAATTAACTCCTTGAAAATCTCATTTAATTATTTGAAAACTTAATGCCGCAACAAATCAAGAGGGGTCAATTGACCCCTAATCTACATGTGGTCCGCCACTGAGTTTCACATCAAATTAAAAATGGAAATTTTGAACAAAAATGGAGTTTTAGAAAACACTTACCGAGAAGGAACGTGACACCCGAATCAGAACTTCCTATTACCAGATGACATTTCAAGCTTTTCAGTGCAACAAATACTCATACAGACACCAAGCAAGTTTGCAGAAACATGGGACAAAGCTAGTAGACTGTAGAACAGCTGCAATCAACCCAAGCTTGAATGCTTTATTTTTGGGTTGTTGACACTCAAATCTCTTTGCATTCATGTGTCTCATCTGTTAAACATGTAGTTTAAAAAACCCTTGGCTGTCAAATATAATTTGTGTTGGATCAGATGCATGTACCTTGATTTTGGTAATATGTGCTTGGATGCTGGGAAAATCAGCATGTAACACCTCAAATTTTCCTCCAATTCCTAACCCAGTTTATGAAATCCCTAAACCTAAAACCCTAGAATTTAGGGATTTTCAATTCCTATAACTTAATTCAATTGAGGGACTAATTTGAGTAAAATCAAGAATTAGTGGGCTTAATTCAGAATTTTAGTGACCATTTTGATTTAAAGGCAAAGTTTTGTATCCATTTCGTAAACCAAGAAAGGGAAAGGTTGCAACTTGCTATTTACCCTTTTGAACAAGGTATTTAATTTTTTTTTTCTGCCCTGAAGCACCTGTTAGCATTCTATTTGATATTTGCAGCCGTTTTTGCACTCTCCCACCTCCCGCTCTCTTTCTCGTTTTCTTCAGTCGAAATCCCAGCAAACCCTTCGCACACCCTTCTCGAGACCCTCTTCTGGCTTGGAACAATCACCTGATCTAAAACCTTGCTGCACCCATGCTTCCTTGTGTATCGACCGCTCTTGCACTGCACATCTGGATTGAACACCAGTGCCCAACTCTCATCTGCTTCTGAAACCAACGCCCTGGTGCCCTCTGTTTCGCCCCCTACTCAGCGTTACACCACCTTTTACCGAGATCTTCAAACCCACCTCTGCCATGGTTTTTATTTGAATGATATCTATCATTTTTATCGTTATTAATTTATTATATATAAATTAATTCCATCGCCGCCTGAAACCCTTGGAGCCTGCATAGAATTCCTCTTCACCGTCCTAATAAAAAGTGCATGTCAACTACTTACGCTATGTTTTTTTTTTCAAATCCAACGTGTTGAATTCCAAGGTAAGCCATCAACCTTTGATATTTGTAAATCTCCTAGCAATAGCAGCATGATGACTTCATCATCAACAATGGAAAAGTGTGTCCCACACCATGTCTTGGCTATACCCTTTGTAAGACATCATGCATTCAGTAAGTTTGCTTTTTTTTTTTCCTTTGACAAATCAAATTGTAAACTAGCTTCAATCTTTTCTTTCGAATCGTTATTGTTGTTTCATTCCATGTTCATAAATTTTCGTTTAAATCCGCAAATTTGGATGATGTTGGTACAAGCATCAACTGACAACAAGGCAAGGTGATGATGAGTATAATTTCAACATTATCAACAGCTCATTACGGGTGTGTTCTCTCCCGTTCTTGTTCAACTAAATTTCGTTGAATAAGTGTTTAGAAATAATTCTCTAGTCATATATAGTATAGTACTCACATTGAGTTATTCTTCGAGAGTGGGAGACGTCTTTCTCGATGTTAGAGCTACTGCTTGCTTAAAGCTTTGTCACTTTCTGCGCTATAAATTTGTGTGTTTTTTTACTGTGGTATATACTTTTGTGAAATGAGATTTTTTTTACATCTTGTGATTTATTCCGTGTTGTGATTTGTGAAGTTTTCGGATATCATGCATAGCATATCAGACTGTGTTTCTAATTAAAATTTAGATTCACCAAATTATGAAATATCAGATTTATGGAATTGTGAAACATCGGATTTATAGAATGTGCAACTTGAATTTTAACAATCAAGTTTCAGATGAGACTCAGATTTTAAAATCAACATCATATCATTGTACGTAAATGGGTTGGGATCGTACGGAGAAGTTCAGTGTTTTCACCCTTCAGGCTGAATTCCACTTTAGATCAGTGGTTCTATCATTTCGGCTAAGTTCTACCTCGGATGGTGATGATGTAGAGAGTGGTTTTGGGAACCTTACACTTCAGACGGTGTATCAGAGATTGGGTATTGTGTTTCATATGTATCGAACATCATATCATTATGATTCAGATTTATTGTAATTTAATGTGTTTTCAAAAGAATTTATCAGAAAAACAAAAATATTGTTTTATTTTGTGGTTGCTTACACTCTAGAGACACACTAAGCTGTTTAGCTTAGTCCCCCCTAGTTTCTCTTTCAGATACTCAAACTCTTAGGCGACGTGGTACTTGGAGCATATCGCATTTTACTCGGATATTTAATTGTCAGTATGAACTATTTTAATTAGACTTTCAGATTATTATTTAATATGCAATTCAGACTTTGGGATTACATTTCATCATGCATTTTTGGATTTAATTCAATTGTTTTTATTAAATATGCAGAATATGTTTTAATGTTTGAGTTTTATAAATAATTGTGTTTTATAAATAAGTAAACCAAAAATCTATTATTTGATTGGAAAGTTTTCAAACACGACTAATTAGATTCGGCTCATTTTTTTATGACAGGTTTAAGGGTTACATTTAGTGGTATCAAAGCTAACTTCAACCCTCAGACTATGAAGCTCACAACAATTATTTTCAAGATGTTTTATAAATAAGTAAACCTAAAATCTATTTCTTGATTTGTCAAATATAATTTGTGTTGGATCAGATGCATGTACCTTGTCTGTGGTAATATGTGCTTGTATGCTGGGAAAACCAGCAACAAAATCTACGAGAACAATCATGAGACAAACAAAACACCTCCTTTTGCCATTTCTCCCATAAAGCTCAAATTAACCAACTGGCAGCAAGAGAGAATCAAAAGCCTTCAAAGTTTCAAACCATAATTTTTTTTTCTTCTTTGTAGAAAAAAAATGTATTTAAATGTGAAAGAAATACCATTTTATTTTCCCTATCCATATTTATGATTATGCTTCTTTTGAGAACAAGATTCGAAAAATGGTTTAATTCTTCTGCATTGAATAGACTTCCCTATCACTAATGTTTACCATGCATGCCCTAACTTGAGAATATTGGCACCCTCTAATCATAGATTTAAATTGTGGTTGCAGTTGCGGACGCAATGAATGCTATTGCAGTAATTGTGGACCACTATTTTTCGCAATAGCAATTTCGAGCGGTGCCATTATCACTATATAGCAGCCCTTATTGCAGTAGCAGAACACTATTTGAATTTCAACCTCTAATTCTTCCGTCTGTTGAAGTTTTGGTTTCTAGATAGTTATATATCTGGTTCATTTATATTTGACAGATACCTCTTCTGGCTGAACGAAAAGGTTGGGCCTCATGTCTTTGTAGCCTTGTTCCACTCACTTGTTTGCTTTCTACGATTTACCTCTTTGGGAGTTTGTATGTACAACCAGAAAACTAGAGAGGTACGTGCGCCATTTTTAATTTCCTATATGTGATATGGTGTGATTTTCTTCAACTACATTGTCTGGTTAATAACTATTGCATAGTTCAATATTCATAGATTCCCTTTTGGTTCCATCTTTTTTCTAATTGATTGTGATTGATAATATGTTCTTCCATATCCCCTTCAACCGTCTTTTGCTTTTTTTTCAAATGTGATAAATGTCTCAGTCCAGGTAAGAGATGAACAGTTGATAAAAAAAGCAAAAGATGAACAGTACGAGATTTCTCTACAGCAACAGCGTCGTTTCATACTGTGACTTCCCCCTTTAAATCTTATTAAAATAATACATTTCATTCTTTAACTCTCAGGAGCTTACACAACAACTCGAACACACGAAAATGGAACTACCCTTTTGTTTTGGTAAAGACATTTAGAAAGACTGTCAAATTCTGCAAGAATTCTAGCAAACTCAAGCCCCTCACCTCATTATTCAAAGCAAACAAGATAAACCCTCGTTTTCTCCTCCTGTATTAATCGCTTCATCATTGAAATGGGAGACAAGGATTCGGTCATTGGTTAGTAATTCGTTGAACCAAGTTTTACCCATTGCTCTGGAAGAGATATCTAATGGGGAGGAGTTAGCGGTTACTGCTCTTGTTTCTGGGGATTTGGAGAAGCTCAAGGCAATGGAAAATGTTGCTAATGATGACGATAGAGTTTTTCAGTTTTTTGATGTTCATTTGCATATTGGGAGTTATGTTCCTACTGTGTTAGGGATTGAAGAAAATGGGGCACATTTAGCTTTGGTAGGACGTGGAAGGGATATTTCAGATGCTAAGTATTCAGACGGGGTAAGGTTAGAATTGCTAGCAATTCTTGTATATGTAGTGTAAAAATTATGCTTTATAATTTTATATATATATATTTTTATGAATTTTGTTATGTGAATAGTTTATATTAAAATGGAGGTGGAAGAAAACTATAATTGTTTTGTATTTCTTATATATATGGAGTTCTAATTTGAGGACTTTACATTTTGTGTAGGTTACAAAAGCCATTAGAGAAATTGAGGCCTTATTCAGTGACTGAACTCTTGTTGTCAAACGACGGTGATCGAATTTTTTAGGGTTGCATTACAATCTTCTTTGTCATTTGCCGAATGGTAAGTGGTTAAGAACTCTAAATCTGCACTTGGAATGGTTTATTCTTTCTACATATTCTAACGTAAGGATTATCACATTAACTACCAGTCATTTTGTGAGTGGCAGTTACGTAATATTCACAATTAAGGTCATTTCTTAATGGAACTTCGTTATAAAGTGGAGGTAGATACACATTACTGAATGTCGGAGACTATAGACACGAAAGTTTCGGTTTGGATTATGCTTGGATCTTTCATCTTGGAAAAGCTAAACACCAAAAATCTGAGGTTCAAAGGAGAACCCCAAGCAGGTAAGTCCCCCCAAAAATCTAAATTGTATATTTTGTATTGATTTTTTTTATAAGCAAAGTATGATTGTATTAAGCCAATAAATCATACAAAGAAAGTTAATATGCGTCTAATTAAAAACTTCCTTAAATAATGGTGGAAAAGAGTACACCATGTTAACAAAAAAGAACGAGAGAATGCCAAAAGAACCAAATTACACCCAACACCAAGAACTAAATGGACACAACTACTCGAACCCCGATAAAGAAAAACAAATCACCAAAAAGATAAGCAACCAACAACACCCAACGCTAAGAACTAAATGGACACAACTACTCCAACCTCCACACAAAAGCTACATACTGCCTTGCCAAGCCCCAAACTCGTCAGCAAGTAGTTGCACGCAGAACCTTTGTAGAACACATTAAGGAAGCATACACAAGTTGCAAGTTTTCTCAAAGTCCTCAATCAAACGTGTAGTAGCCTTAATACGTAACACAACTGTAGCAACGCCCCGCGTCGCGACTGGTGTTTGATGCGTTCTTACGAAAAATTAATTTGGATGGAGTCGCCACCAATCTTTTTGTTTTAGGTGCGATTGGAACACCTGAAAACCCGGATATTTTAATAAAACCTATTTTTGTGTTATTTTATTAAAATAACGAGTTTTAGTCTACGAAATTAGAAAATAAGTTCGGGAGTCAGTTACTTGTGGGGAAGGATGAGCACCCCACAACGCCCAAAATTGGTACCTGGTCAATTATTTATAGTCTAAGCGAGGAAAATTAAGAATTCGAATTTAATTTAAAATTTGTGATCCCATTAAAATATTTTTAAACTATATTTTTGTATGAAAGAAATTTACACCCCTACACTCGGGGCATGATTTCCTGTTAGATTCTCGAATAAAGGAATCTATTTTGAAAATCATAGTTTAGAAATAAAAATGATATTTTTTGATAGAGATTAATGGAAAGCGACACCTCTTACGTTCGAGATACTTTTTTCACGATAACCCCTAAAAATCATTTTTTAAAGTTCAATTAAAGTACATACAGTGTATAAGAATATATACTAGATCATAAATATTATGTAAATAATAATATTAATAATAATATACTTTGGCATATTATGAATATATATATATATATACTAATATGCATTAAACTATAATTAAGTAGATAATAATAATAATTAAAGCAGTGTAAAATATATATATGTACAGCAAAAAAATAATAGTATTATACATAATAATAATAATAGTTAATACCATGTAACACATAATTATAATAATAATTTAATATAATATTAATAATAGTAATATAGCATATAATATGACAATTTAATGTAATAATAGTAGTAATAATAATAATAAATAATATATAATAATATACATATATAATTATAAAATACATTATATATACTAAGAAAATAATATATATATACATATATAATAATAACAATAATATGTAAATATTATCAAAATAATAAAAAAATAATATTATAATTGTAATAATAATAAAAAAATAGTGACTAAATTGAAAAGCATTTAAACATCACAAGGACTAAGGGAGTGATTTACCCATGAGGAAGACCCAATATGAATATATACCTGGGACGAAGGGACCGTGGGCGTAATTTAGCCTTTGAAATGGTATTAAAAATCAAATCTGGTGGCCAAATTGCAAAACAATTGAAACTTGCAAGGACCAAATAAGCAATTATACCATGCAGAAGGATCGCGACATAATTACCCCGTTTTTAAAATGACGCGAACCCTCGGCTGAGTCGGGTTTGATACGCGGGTCGCCTGGGTAAACGATGTCGTTTGGGGCATGGTGTCTGACACCCAAAACGACGCCGTTTTGGATGGGATTTAAAAACAGTTTTGAGCCAAAAAATTTCATTTGATTCGAACTTCCCCAAAAAAATTAAAAAGAAGCTCTCAACACTCCCCCTCCTATCGGTCTCATCTGGTCGTTGGCCTCCCGCGCCGCCGTAGACCGCCGGTCACTGGTTGTGGTTGCCGCCATTGACGGCAGCCGAGGACCCTAAAGGCCGCGACTTTCCGGCTTTTTTCAACATGCTGAATCCAAATCTGGCGTCGAATTTCGCCAAAAATATGCCTATGTGAGTAGATCTAATCAAACTGAATTCTATTTTTCATTTTCTATATTTTTTATACCCTTTCGAATATCTGTTTGCTATTGTATATTTTGATTCGAATATTTTTTGTTCGAATAGGGTAGAAATAGAATAAAACTCTTTTTTATATATTCGAACTTCTCATCTTTTTTTATTTCATTGAAAATCTTTTTTATTCCCCTCATTACATCCGATATTTAGGTTTATATAACCCAAAAAATATACCTAAAATAATACAAAACTTTTGTTTCTTTTTCAGGCTGTGGGCGGTGGAGCTCGGCTCAGTGTGACGTGTGGCAGTGGCAGAGTGGCGTGGTGGCGGCTGGTGGTCGACGTGTGGCAGCCACGTGGCAAGGGAAGAGCCGCGCGTGGATGCCACACGTGAAAGGGGGAAGTTAAAAGGTTGAGGCCGGCGGTGGCTGAGGGTATAAGAAGGGTTAGGGTTTTGGTAATTAGGTTTAGGGGTAGTTTTGGTATTTTAGGGTTACTTGGGTCTGATATGTAAATGAGTCTGTGGGTTTTTTATTTGGGTTGCGTGTAATTGGGTAGTTTAGGAATTAGGTATTTTGGGTTAAGGCCTGGTAAAAAAAAGGGTATGGTTTTTGTTTAATTAGCTTAAGGCCCGGACAAAATGGGCATCTAAAGTTGCCCCTCTTTGCTCATTATTGGTAACAGTGATGAAGCAAAGATGAAAAGAGAGGAACATTTGTCTAGTCGGGTTTGGGTTTCTTTCCTAGCCACCGCTTCTTCTTGAGCTTCATTTGATCTTCTTTGCTGCTCTTGTAAGCAAAATCTTCAAAATGGATGATCCGTTGGGGAAGCAAAATTTGAGATGATCTGTTGGAAGAAATGAAATAAACTCAACTTGCTTTGACTCTGACGACGACGCACTGCCTGGAGAAAATTTAACCTAACTGCAACACTGACGGAGAGGTAATGTTTGCAAAACTTGATCCAGCTGCAACTCTGATGAAGATGCAGGATCGAACGATAAAGGTTTGGCCCAGCTACAATATCGCCGAGGAGGCAGGACTAGAAGTTAGCAAGATTTGATCCAGAGCCTCATAGATCTCTTTTGCATTTTTCCCAAATGCACAAGGATCAATGAATTTGAGTTGCCTTTACCGGTAGCCGTTTGCTCCGGGCTAGTTGTATCATTCCTCTGGGTACAATCAGTTTATACCAATCATGAAATTAGATTTTTTCGAAGGATTTATTTTTCTTCGACCATTCATGAAAATGGATTTTTGATGGACATTTGAATTGTCCATTATCTTAAACTTTACCGTATTTAAGCACGTTGTGCCAACATTTCTGTTGGACTTGTCAAAATGGTTTTGATTTATCTACAACCCTGGCGACTTGGCATGATTTGGAGAAGAAAGTTTTTTTTTTTGTTTTTTCTTGGGTTTTTCATTTTTTTTGCTTTTTTTTTTCATTTTTACCGTTTTTGCTTCTTTTTTGTTTTATTTTTGTTTTGTTTTTCCTTTTTTTGCAAATTCAGGTAGATAAAATTGTTGTCGCGCTCATTCCGCTCTCAGGGAGATAAAACTGCTGACGTGCATATTCCGCTGCAAACTCAGGGAGTTGAAATTGTTGTCTCGCTCATTCCACTACAAGCTTAGGGAGATGAAACTGCTGTCGCGCTCATTTCGCTGCAAGCTCAGGGAGATGAAACTACTGACGTGCTCATTCCGCTGCCACTTAAGGGAGATGAACTTGTTGGTGTACCCATTCCGCTGCCACTTCAGGAAGATGAGACGGTTGAGAGGTCTATTCCGCTGCCACTTCAGGGAGATAAACTTGTTGGTGTACCCATTCTGCTACCACTTCAGGGAGATGCGATGGTTGAAAGGTCCATTCCGCTGTCACTTTAGGGAGATGAACTTGTTGGTGTACCTATTCTGCCACCACTTTAGGGAGATGAGACGGTTGAGGTGTCCATTCTACTGCCACTTCAGAAAGATGAACTTGTTGGTATACCCATTCTGCTGCCACTTCAAGGAAATGAGACGGTTGAGAGGTCCATTCTACTGCCACTTCAGAGAGATGAACTTGTTGGTGTACCCATTCCGCTGCCATTTCAGGGAGATGAGATGGTTGAGAGGTCTATTCTGCTGCCACTTCAGGGAGATGAGATGGTTAAGAGGTCCATTCTGCTTCCACTTCAAGGAGATGAACTTGTTGGTGTACCCACTCTGTTGCCACTTTAGGGAGATGAGACGGTTGAGAGGCCCATTCAGCTGCCACTTCAGGGAAATGAACTTGTTGGTGTGTTTGATCTGTTGTACCATTTGTTGGAGAGACATGATCTATAAAAGATTAGTTGATCTGCAACACTGTGTTACGGGTGAGATACGACCTGCAAGAGTGGTCGGTCAAAGTGAGTAAGAAATTAACTGCTTTATTTTAAAACTGTAAAGCTAAAAAGTTTGATCTGAATATTCTATTTGATTGATTCACTCCTTTGTATCAAGGATGTTGGATTTTGTTGATGTTTGTCTATTTCTTCTTGGTTGAAGGCGCCAGACAATATTTGCCACATTTCTTCATGTCAAGGATACTGGAATTTGTTGACAACGATGATCTGTTCCTTTGTGTTTGAGGATATTTGACCTGTAAATCTTTGGTTTTTTAAGAAAGGATCGAGTACATGTTTTTGTGATGATGTAGAGACGCATATGTTTTCATGATAGAGTAGTTGCAGAAGTCTTATTTTTCTAGCTCAACTTCTCTTCAGATTCGATCTCTTGTTCAACGTTCACTTCGACAAACGTTTTCCCCCTAAGTTTCATTATCACTCTTTTTTGAATTTGAACTCTTGAGTTGAATGACCCTGATGTCATCTCCTATATTCTTTTAAAGGGAAATTGACTTGTGACACCACTGTCGGAGATGTAGACTCTGGATTAAACTAGCCCATCACCACTGACGGAGGTGAGATCGGGGAAAAGTTGATTCCGTTACTTCATGGCAGGGAAGTCAAGACATGAAAACAAAAGGAAATTTTAGTTAGTAATCCGCTAAAAAAATTTACCATTCTGGATGTTTGAGCTTTTTTGCGTATTCGGCCTCCTCTAGGGCTAAAGGTTGGTCATCATGTCGTTGCTCCCATAGTCGAGGTCTTTTAGTCTCCTTTCATGGACATGTTTATATGTATGAGCAAAAATAAATGTATTTAGTATGAATTCATTTTTATGCCTAAATACATGTGTTTAGTCTAAATGCATGATAAACTTTAGATGTATGATGCATGCACTTGATGTTAAATGGTCCTAATGAATGTGTGAATGTTTTTTTGCCCTTCGAAAGGATGCTTCTAACTCTATGTTAGTCGGACTAGGTTCTCAGTCTCGTATTGTGAAGATGCCCCCAATCTTCCTTGGCTTTGATCTTCCTGTGGAGTGATCTTTCAGGGTGTATGCCTCAAAAGTATTTCTATTAAACTTCGTTTGGCCTGAAGTGAATTTGAAGCTTGAGATATATTTTCGCCTTTCTTTGTAGGACTTTTATTATTCTCATGAGTGTGTTGTGTGCCCCCAATTCGGGTCTATAAATTTGCTGTTGGTTTATGGCAGCTCATTAATTTCGGCTCTGGCGAAGTGCTATAGACGATAATCAATGTAGTCGTCTAGGGTGTGGAAGTCTGACTCGGCATCGAAGGCTCGCTTTTTGAACTCGTCAAAAAATGCACCCCAATTGAGGTCTTGTGGAAGCATGGCGTCTGTATGAATACAGAGGTTATTCTAGAAAATGCCACTAAACAAGGCTCTTGCATATGTTCAAGATGGTGCTAGATCGGCTGACTTTGCTTTATCCGATATTTACTGACATGGAGCATCCCGGGGGGTCGATTTCAAAATTTTAAATGTATGCATGTAAATGCAAGGTGCATGTTCTGGACGCAAAAGTACTGATTCAAAAATTGTTCTCGTGGCTTAAACTCTAAATTCACAGGATTTATTCGCAACTTTGGATGTTGCATTGATATATAGGGTGCTAGATTTTCTCCCGATGATAATTCTTCCTCAAATTGGGAACCAATCGTGAATTAATACTTTATGCTGGTGAAATGCAAAAAATGATGGTGTCCTAAAAGGTTGTCTAAATTCCAGGCAGATCTAACTTTATTCCCTCGTCAGTTTATCTCAGGGACTCCACTGTTGAATTTTAAAGTGTTATTTTCAATCAGATTTTGCACCTTGTTTCTCAGAGCTCCTCAATTCTCTGTAGTGTGGCCTGTGCTTTTTGGATGATAATAACATACAGACTTAGCATCATAACCTTCTGGATAAGGAGGTTGCTTTGGTTTAGACCGAACTGGGGCTAACAAGTTCTTCTCAACAAGCATTAGGAGCAACTATGGATTGGATGGACAACTTTCTAAAACGTCGTAGGTCGACGAGAGCACGAATAGTTTGATTGGTGAGAGAACCAAGGTCGATTGGATGGATAAGACCTCACTATATGAGCATCTGATCCACTTCCTCCTTTGATGATCGCACGGCTAAGATCTATGATTTTCCCTTGTTTGATGGTTTTTCAACAAGCTCACCTGATGTCACAAGGTCTTCGAAGTTATGGGTTGTATTTCCCAACATATACTTCAAGAATGGATATTTTAGAGTTCTAACAAAAGTAGGCATTATCTCCCTTTCAAGTAGAGACGGTTGTACTTGCGTTGCAACATCGCTCTATCTTTGTACATACTGCCTAAAGCTCTCGTTGGGCCTCTTCTTCATGTTTTGCAATGTTAGGCGGTTTGGGTCAATGTCTGTACTGTTCTGTGAAGGCTTTAGCCAGATTCTTCCATGATTGTATCTCGTCCCGGCTAAGCTGATTGTACCACCTAGCGGCATACCCTTTTGGATTGTCTTGAAAGCAATGAATTAATATTTGATCATTATCGACATGCGTTGTCATTTTTCAATAGAACATGGTAAGGTGAGCGGACGGAGAGCTTGTTCCATCGAACTTCTCAAAGTTTGGCATTTCAAACTTTCGAGGTAACACCAAATTAGGGACCAAGCTTAATTCAATTGCGTCTATTTCACGGACTACATTTGCCCATTCTACAGCTTTAAATTTTTCCTCAAGCCGCTGGCTCCAATCTTCTAGCTACTTGAGTAGTTCGACCTTCGGCTTACCTACTTCATTTGGATCTGGGACAGAGCGCTCTTTAGTTCCTCTGTGCGATGAAGATCTAGCCTGGGGACCTTGTTACTTTCCAACTGAAGTTGACGTTTGCAGAGGTGTCTTGTCGCAAGGATTCTCTGATTTTTGTAGAGAACTGAGGTCAATGGCCAATCCTTTCCCCCTTTCAGAATCTTTGCCTGCCAACATCGCAGCTATCTTGGCCAGTATATCCTCTTGTGTCTATTAAATATGTGAGTTGCTTGTTGCACCTTTTCCAGGTTTTGCTCCATACCACTCTTTACATCTCTGCACGCTCTTTCAACCTTTTCCAAACGATCATCCATGCTCTTAGCTTTGCTTCTAGTGAAGTAAGGGTGTTAAATCTGTGGTTTTGTATGTCCCAGAATTACTGCGATGATAATTCTTTAAGAAATTAAAATCGTAGTAAAAATGATATCATATGACGTAGCATAATGCAAATGCAAATGAGAAAATATGATATACATGCAAAACACATATTATATTAATACCACAACATATTTTACGCAAAATGTGTTAATTTCAGTACAACTTTCAAAAGGAAACTTACATTAGAACAAGTTTCTTTACATAAGGTGGGCCTGTTTCACATATACTGCTTGGCTTTAACACCCAGAGTCTTGATCTTCCTGAAGAGCCATGCCAATTTCTTGCCTTGATTAGATTTTGACTCAGTTTGCAAGCTTAAAACATCATCCTGAATGGCTAGGGTCTGCAAGTGTTCTACTACTTCTCGTACTTGGACGAGAGCTTCTACATAACACAATCTCTATCTCGGACTTGATCCTGAGATTGTTGCAACTGTGCCTTCCAACGGTGATTATTCCACTTTTGAGCTTCTTCAAAATTGCCAATTTGCCCTTGGCAAGTCCACAACGCTACTTCTAATTCCTCGAATTGTTTTTGCAGAGTCTCGTTCTTCTCCTTACTTACTTATAATTCAGCTACGAAGTCTCGGTTATGGTGCCTCTGTAGAGATTCTTCTAGTTTAACAATTCTGCCTCTCAGATTTATATTTTCGGTTCTTCTACCGAATAATTCTTCCTCTATGGTGGTTTGCTGTGTCTGCACATCTTTGAATCATCTTTCTCAGAGATCAGCTCTCTCTTTCTCTTCTCGGATTTCAAGTTTCCATTTCGTAGGTGTTTTTTCGAGGTCAGCATACTTTGCCGATGCACGGAGCTTTTTGTAATCACTTTGTAAGCTGCTCAAATCTTCTTTGGCTTTGTTTTTTCCTTTCCTCAGCCTTTCGATCTCTTGTTCCTGGGACTACATACCGAATTTCAACTGGTTCTTTTTGTAATACCCCAGTTATTAGCCTAGAAGTTTTATGTTCCTTGGCTTCAAGACAATTATGATTCTAGTAGCAATGCATATATTAAACAAGCAAGTATAGGACCAAATTATAAGAAAAAGAAAACACATATGCAATTTTAGAAAGGACCAAAGTATGAAGGCCACTCAAATTAGTAACTATTTTGTAAAGACTAAAATTTAAAGCAATGAAAACTCAAGACCTTTAGTAAAGCGACCTTTATGAATAGAAAACAAAAGTTGAGTGGTTGCATGGTTATTAGACCCCAATGCATGATATATGCCATGTGGCCGTTTAGCTATCTTTCTCTTGATTATTCATCAAGATTTACTAATGAAAATAATTAGAAAATGAGGGGGGAAAGGGAAGGGTTGGACGGATAAAGAAGAAAGGGAAAGAAAAACTAAAAAAAAAGCTAGCTATCTTCATTCTTGCTTTCTCTCAATTACAGAAGGTCATCCATATTACCAGGGTAAAGTTGGTCGATTAAGAGGCTAAAATAGTCTTGAAGACTTTTAAATTATTGCTTTAAACTCATTGTAGAAGGTAACCCCTTTAAAGCTTGTGCTATTTTGAATTTGTTCTTCTTGCCTATCCTAAACTATAGTGATCAATTGTGTGTTTCTGTTTTGGTGGGCTTGCTGAATTTGTTTGTTAAGATAAGAATTTAGAACTATAAAATTAGTATCTTTCAGTTCATGGGAAGTAGAAATGCCATTAGTTGTGTGGGTTATTAATATTTGTTGCTCTATGTGTTTAAATGGATTAGAACGTGGGAAATTGAATACTGATGATAAGCTGAGAAATATAGTTCTGCCCTACTCTATTTATACTATGTGATTAGGTTATTTAAGCTAGGGAAAGATTAATTAATTTCATGAATAATTATAGGTTAGGAAAAAAATGAATAAATGTCGTGATATGGGCTAATGTTTGCGTTAATTGTGATGCTGAAAAATGAATCCATGGGTAAATCAACTATACTAATCAAATTTAATTAGTATTGGTATCAATGTGAGGTTGTTATAGTTTGGTTTGTTGTTCGAATGACCTAGTTGGAGGTATTCTTGATACATTAATAAAATAAGAGTTCTGAATTGGGATGAAAACAATTTTGAATACATTGAATAATTGTTGGACTGTTTGAAGTGTAAAAATATGTATACATAAGTAATTGGGAGCTATCTTAGACATGTATGAGAGTGAAAATAAGTTGGATTAACATGTTAAGACTACCATCTAGGTGAATAATGAAGCTAAAATCAAGCCTAGTGAAATTTGCCCAGAAAACTCTGTTCTGGGCAGCAACTTTGAAAATTCACTATAAATTGTATGAATTGAATTAAGGGCATAAATTTATATGAATGGAACCTTAATATGTCTATTTTCATTAGAAACAAACGAAATGGAATTCTGGATTGTAGAATAAATTTTAGAGATGAAACACTAGGGACAATGCAAACTGTCCAGTATTGTAAATTGTCCTATCTTTAAGTTAAAAACTGTATTAATTGGCAAAGAACTAAAATGCAAGGCCTATATGGTTAGAAAGACAATTAAGTTATCTTTCCAACGGTGTAAACCAATTGAAATTCCGACGTACGGAATGAAAGTTATGTATGTTTTAGTAAGCAGTGCACAAGCTGCCTGGCAGCAGCAGCCTTGATGTTTTGAAATGAATGAATTATGTGTATTGCTGCCTTGTTTTGAAGAAATGAATTAACTTGTCTTGACCTTGATTTAATTGTATGAATTTTTTGAGCAAGGAGTAAATCTTGTGGAAGAATAAAGGAGTGGCCAAGCTAGTGGCAAACACAAAGGAGTTTGGATCCAAGACTAGCTAGCTTGGAGTATTGTGAGTGTAGTTTACAATAGGGTTAGGACTTAGGTCCTAACCAAATATGCATGACTATCTTCTTTCCATTGATATGCCATGTTAATGATCTTAATTTAACTTGAATATGGATTAAAAGGGAAGATTGGACTAAGCTGAAATTTGTGACTAAGTAATAGCATGGAAATGGATAAGTTAAATTATTTAGAAAGAAATGTGTAAACATTGTGTGATTCCATGCCTTGAATGATTCCATTCGAATTGCTTGCTTGAGTTACACTATGAATGAAAGGCTTACTACTTGAAATGCTTGAAATGCTTGCTATTTGAAAAGCTTGTCACTTGAAGTGCTTGAAATGCTTGCTAATTGAAATGCTTGAATCCTTGTACTTGAAATGTGATCTAATTGAAATGCTTGAATCCTTGTACTTGAAATGTGATCTAATTGAAATGCTTGAATCATTGTACTTGAAATGTGATCTAATTGAAATGCTTGTGTCCTTGTACTTGAAATGTGATCTAATTGAAATGCTTGAATCATTGTACTTGAAATGTGATCTAATTGAAATGCTTGAATCCTTGTACTTGAAATGTGATCTAATTGAAATGCTTGAATCATTGTACTTGAAATGTGATCTAATTGAAATGCTTGAATCATTGTACTTGAAATGTGATCTAATTGAAATGCTTGAATCATTGTACTTGAAATGTGATCTAATTGAAATGCTTGAATCATTGTACTTGAAATGTGATCTAATTGAAATGCTTGAATCATTGTACTTGAAATGTGATCTAATTGAAATGCTTGAATCCTTGTACTTGAAATGTGATCTAATTGAAATGCTTGAATCCTTGTACTTGAAATGTGATCTAATTGAAATGCTTGAATCATTGTACTTGAAATGTGATCTAATTGAAATGCTTGAATCCTTGTACTTGAAATGTGATCTAATTGAAATGCTTGAATCCTTGTACTTGAAATGTGATCTAATTGAAATGCTTGAATCCTTGTACTTGAAATGTGATCTAATTGAAATGCTTGTGTCCTTGTACTTGAAATGTGATCTAATTGAAATGCTTGTGTCCTTGTACTTGAAATGTGATCTAATTGAAATGCTTGTGTCCTTGTACTTGAAATGTGATCTAATTGAAATGCTTGAATCCTTGTACTTGAAATGTGATCTAATTGAAATGCTTGAATCCTTGTACTTGAAATGTGATCTAATTGAAATGCTTGAATCATTGTACTTGAAATGTGATCTAATTGAAATGCTTGAATCATTGTACTTGAAATGTGATCTAATTGAAATGCTTGAATCATTGTACTTGAAATGTGATCTAATTGAAATGCTTGAATCCTTGTACTTGAAATGTGATCTAATTGAAATGCTTGAATCCTTGTACTTGAAATGTGATCTAATTGAAATGCTTGAATCCTTGTACTTGAAATGTGATCTAATTGAAATGCTTGAATCCTTGTACTTGAAATGTGATCTAATTGAAATGCTTGAATCATTGTACTTGAAATGTGATCTAATTGAAATGCTTGAATCATTGTACTTGAAATGTGATCTAATTGAAATGCTTGAATCCTTGTACTTGAAATGTGATCTAATTGAAATGCTTGAATCCTTGTACTTGAAATGTGATCTAATTGAAATGCTTGAATCCTTGTACTTGAAATGTGATCTAATTGAAATGCTTGAATCATTGTACTTGAAATGTGATCTAATTGAAATGCTTGAATCATTGTACTTGAAATGTGATCTAATTGAAATGCTTGTGTCCTTGTACTTGAAATGTGATCTAATTGAAATGCTTGAATCATTGTACTTGAAATGTGATCTAATTGAAATGCTTGAATCATTGTACTTGAAATGTGATCTAATTGAAATGCTTGAATCATTGTACTTGAAATGTGATCTAATTGAAATGCTTGAATCCTTGTACTTGAAATGTGATCTAATTGAAATGCTTGTGTCCTTGTACTTGAAATGTGATCTAATTGAAATGCTTGAATCCTTGTACTTGAAATGTGATCTAATTGAAATGCTTGAATCCTTGTACTTGAAATGTGATCTAATTGAAATGCTTGAATCATTGTACTTGAAATGTGATCTAATTGAAATGCTTGAATCATTGTACTTGAAATGTGATCTAATTGAAATGCTTGAATCCTTGTACTTGAAATGTGATCTAATTGAAATGCTTGAATCATTGTACTTGAAATGTGATCTAATTGAAATGCTTGAATCATTGTACTTGAAATGTGATCTAATTGAAATGCTTGAATCCTTGTACTTGAAATGTGATCTAATTGAAATGCTTGAATCCTTGTACTTGAAATGTGATCTAATTGAAATGCTTGAATCCTTGTACTTGAAATGTGATCTAATTGAAATGCTTGAATACTTGCTAGAAATTGGTTCTTTACACAATACTTGCCTTTAGTTCAATTTTCTTTCATGAACATAGAAACACATAAACGTGAAATGTAATTGTAGAAGAAGGCTCAGTTAGCCAAGAAAATAGGCATATATTGCTATACCTTGCTTGAATTGATTCTTGAATGATACATGATCTTGAACTTGAAAAGCTTCAACCTTTGAATATCTTGGATTCACTAATCAAACAACCTTAGTTGCTAGTTGAATAGGTTAAGGGCATGCTCCAACAGTCTAGAGCTCATTGTGACGGGTGGAAACATATTTGAAGCTAAGGCCCTTAATTAGCATACAGCAGCAGTTGTTACATATGTACTTGTCTTTTGTTAGGAGGAAGGAGTAAACCTTGTACATCTTGAAGAAAGGAGTGGGCCAAACTTGTGGCGACATGCAGTGGAAACTTGATTCCAAGTCAACTAAGAACCAAAGTTGTGTTAAATTATTAAATGAGTTAATATCCCTTGAATTAGACTTAGGTCATAACCAAATCTTGATAGATATTTGAAATAATGATATTGCTTGACAATGAATACTTGAATCTTAAATTGAATATGCAAATAATAATTGCCTATGGATTGGAAACTTGTATTGTATGATTTGCTACTTGGATTCACATGGTCTCACTCTTTCATGTCTACTTGATTGGTTTACTCTGCTCCAACATGTATGCTTTGAATACTTGCAAACATATTTGATATTCTGAAAAGACAAATTCTCATAAACTAAGGATTGTTTGTTTAAATATGTGAATTAATAAGATTTGTTAAATACTTGGAGTAAACTATTTATGGAGGAAGAATTTCTTGACATGTAAACTTGCTACTTGGACTGTTGGATGTATTCTCCAAGACAATAAGCTTACTTGAACTATTGTTATGAGTTATTGTGGG
The DNA here is from genome assembly GCA_019671005.1 of Hibiscus mutabilis. NCBI lineage: Eukaryota > Viridiplantae > Streptophyta > Magnoliopsida > Malvales > Malvaceae > Hibiscus > Hibiscus mutabilis. The sequence goes on along the minus strand of CM033741.1, from coordinate 24,223,921 downwards.
ATTAGACTTAGGTTATTACTTGAAATATATCTTGATCTTACTTGAATTCATGAGTATTATTTGTAAACTTGTCTAATGAATGAAAAAATTAAAAGTGAACAGTTCTTGATTTTATATACTTGTTGATAAAAATTTGTGTATTGACTTGATCATAACATGCCAAGTCAAACCTGGGTATGATGAAAGACAAATGTTTTATCCATTAACATGTAAAACTTGTGTATTAATCGAATGCATTATCGGATTGAAAATATGGATTATTTTAGTTTCTTTTAACATGTAAAACTTCTTAATGTTTGTGTAATTGAAATGTTTACACCTTGTACAAGAAAATTTGCTTTTATTATAATTTGATTCCTTGTACATAAAGCAGTGATTTGATTGAAAATTCTTGATGCTCCTTGTATTGAAATGATAATGAAATGTTTATGATTAACTCAAAAACATGAGTGTTGAAATGCTTGAAACAAAAGGAGAAAAAAGGCCACCTATCTTGAATGTTGGCTGTATAAGAATACTATAACGAAAATGAAATGCGGTGACCAAATTATGAAACTATTTAAATGTTGGATGTTTGCAGTCACCATTTACTGTTTGTCAATGTGTGATTTGTTTTGTATGACTTTGTCTTGAAATGTTAAAATCTTTAAACATGTAAAATGGACATAGGAAACAAACTGAGAATAAAATATTTTAAAACTATATTTTTGTATGAAAGAAATTTACACCCTTACACCCTTTGCATAATTTCCTGTTAGATTCCCATAAAGGAATATATTTTGAAAATTATAGTTTAGAAATAAAAATGATATTTTTCGATAGAGATTAACGGAAAGCGACACCTCTTATGTTCGAGATATTTTTTTCATGATAACCCTATAAACTGCTTTTTAAGTTCAATTAAAGTACATGCAGGGTGTATAAGAATATATACTAGATCGTAAATATTATGTAAATAATAATATTAATAATAATATACTTTGGCATATTATGAATATATATATATACTAATATGCATTAAACTATAAATAAGTAGATAATAATAATAATAATAATAATTAAAGTACTGTAATATATATAGCAAAAAAATAATAGTAGTATACATAATAATAATAATAATAATAATAATAGAGGTATATAATAATAGTTAATAACATGTAACACATAATTATAATAATAATTTAAAATAATAATAATAGTAATATAGTATATAATATGATAATTTAATGTAATAATAATAGTAATAATAATAACTAATCTATAATAATATACATAATAATATATACATATATAATTATAAAATACATTATATATACTAAGAAAATAATATATATACATATATAATAATAATAATATGTAAATACTATCAAAATAATAAAAATAATAATATTATAATTATAATAATAATAAAAATAAAAAATAGTGACTAAATTGAAAAGCATTTAAACAGAACAGGGACTAGGGGAGTGATTTACCCATGCGGAAGACCCAATATGAAAATATACCTAGGACGGAGGGACCGTGGGCGTAATTTAGCCTTTGAAATCGGATTAAAAATCAAATCTGGTGGCCAAATTGCAAAACAATTGAAACTTGCAAGGACCGAATAAGCAATTATACCATGTGGAAGGACTGCAGATGCAATTATCCTATTTTCAAAATGGCGCGGACCCTCGGTCGGGTCGGGTCTGATACTCGGGTCGCCTGGCTAAACGACTTCGTTTTGGGCCTGGTGTTTGACGCCCAAAACGACGCCGTTTTGGATGAGATTTAAAAACGGTTTTGAGCCAAAAAATTTCATTTGATCTGAACTTCCCAAAAAAAATCAAAAATAAGCTCTCAACACTCTCCCCTCCTATCGGTCTCGTTTGGTCGCTAGCCTTCCCCGTCGCCGTGGACCGCCGGTCGTTGGCTGTGGTCGCCGCCGTTGACGACGGTTGAGGACCCCAAAGGCCGAGACTTTCCGGCTTCTTTCAACGCGTTGAATCCAAATTTGGCGTCGAATTTCGGCAAAAATATGCCTAGGTGAGCATATCTAATCAAACCGAATTCTATTTTTTATTTTCTATATTTTTATACCCTTTCGAATATCAGTTTGTTGTTGTATATTTTGTTTCGAATATATTTTTTTGTTCGAATAGGGTAGAAATAGAAAAAAAACTCTTTTTTATATATTCAAACTTTTTCTCTTTTTTCATTTCATCAAAAATCCTTTTTTTATTCCCTTCATTACATCCGATATTTAGGTTTATATAACCCAAAAAATATACGTAAAATAATACAAAACTTTTGTTTCTTTTTGAGGAGGTGGTTGGTGGAGCTCAGCTCACTATGTCGCATGGAGATCGCAGAGTGGCGTGGTGGAGGCTGGTGTTCGACGCGTGCAGCCACGTGGCAAGGGAAGAGTCGTGTGTGTCGACCTCGTGCGAAAGGGGGAAGTTGAACGGTTGGGGCTGGCGGCGGCAGAGGGCATAAGAAGGGTTAGGGTTTTGGTAATTAGGTTTAGGGGTAGTTTTGGTATTTTGGGATTATTTGGGTCTGATATGTAAATGGGTCTGTGGGTTTTTTATTTGGGTTGGGTGTAGTTGGGTAGTTTAGGTATTGGGTATTTTGGGTTAAGGGCTGGTAAAAAAAATGGTATGGGTTTTGTTTAATTGGCTTAAGGCCCAGACAAAATGGGCATCTACAGCAATATCAAACACATTTTTATTCCAGTCAAGTAAAAACCGTCCCAACACACACATCTTCTGAACCAAAGATATCTCCCTATTGCAATCCGAAATTCATTTCCACTCCCTCACCATCATATGAACATGTACTAAGCCTCAATAGCGGATGATCTGACAACCCTCTAGACATATTATTTTGCACCAAACTTGGAAAATGCTCCACCCATTCAACCAAGACCAAGAACCGACCCAAACGGCAACACCTATTCCTCGGGGAAAATTTACTAGATTTTGTTATATTCTTTGATTTGTTGAAGACTTGTGTGATTTTGTTTTTGAAATGGCTCGATTTATGGTTTGTTGCTTTGTTCTGGGTATTTTTTTGCTTCTTCTATATGGCGCATTTATGGCCTGAAATGAGTTAGATGATGATGATGATGATGATGAAGAAGAAGAAGGTTGGGGATCATGTCTTTGTTGCCTTGTTCCACTCACTGCTTTGCTTTCTATGATTTACCACTTTGGGAGTTTGTATGTACGACCAGAAAACTAGAGAGGTATGTGCGCCATTTTTAATTTCCTATATGTGATGGTGTGCTTTTCTTCAACTACATTGTCTGGTTAAAGGCTATTGCACAGTTAAATATGCATAGATTCCCTATTGGTTCCATTTTTTTTTTCTAATTGATTGTGATTGATAATGTATTGTTCCATATCCCCTTCAACTCCCTTTGATAATTCATAATTGGTGATAATTCATAATTGGAGGATTGTTGATTTAATCCACTAATTGGCCTAGTGGCTAAGGATGTTTATATTGTCCCATCTTGTATGGGTACGAATCCGGTAAAAGAATGTAATACCTCTTTATTTAATAAAAAATATATATTAATTTGGAAGATTGTTTTTTTCTTCTTATTTTTAAATCGAATTGGACTGAGAGCTTATTTCTTTAAAAAGATGAAAACGTAGACAATATTATTTTAGCATTTATAATGATTTTTAATGTTCAAGATATAAAAATGTGCCAATTAAGTCCAACTAAGCTACTCTGAAACCTATGACTATTTAATTTTCACTTATATGTCGTTTTTTTAGAAAGGAAAAATATATTTATTTTATTATTTTTTTGAGATAATTTAATTTTATTATTGATTGTTATAAAAATATAAAATGTGCTAAATGTCTCAGTCCAGGTAAGAGATGAACAGATAATAAAAAAACAAGCAAAAGATGAACAGCATGAGATTTCTCTACAGCAACAGCGTCGTTTCATACTCCGACGTTCCTCCCGTTGCCACTTTTCTAGAGTCACTTCCAGGTACTCTAATTCAAAATATTCCCATTCCTTTCAAATCTTATTAAAATAAATTTCATTCTTTTAATCTCTTGTTCCAGCCACTTTTACCCATTGCTCTGGAAGAGAGATCTAATGGGGAGGAGTTAGCGGTTACTCCTCTTGTTTCTGGGGCAATGAAAAATGTTGCTAATGATGATGATGATGGAGTTCTTCAGTTTTTTATGTTCATTTGCATATAGGGAGTTATGTTCCTCTTATGTTTGGGATTGTTGGTGGGACGTGGAAGGGATATTTCAGATGCAAAGTATTCGGACTGGGTAAGATTAGAATTGCTAGCAATTCTTGTATATGTAGTGTAATAATTGCTTTTAAAGTTTTATACATATATATTTTTATAATTTTTTTTATGTAAATAGTTCATATTAAAATGGAGGTGGAAGAAAAACATAATTTTTCCATATTTAATCCGTATTTGTTATATATATATATATGGAGTTCTAATTTGAGAACTTTGCACTCTGTGCAGGTTACGAAAGCCATTGGAGAAATTGAGGCCTCATTCAGTGACTGAGCTCTTGTTGTCAAACGATGGTGATCGAATTCTTGAGGGCTGCATTGCAAACTTATTTGTCATTTGCCAAATGGTTAGTGGTTAAGAACTCATAATCTACACTTGGAATGGTTTATTCTTGGAACATATATAATATTCAGACTCTTTCTTTCTTATCTTGCAGTATTCAAATCAACACCCGTGTCTAAGACATCTAAATAATAAGCATTGGGAATATGACCCTTCAAATACATGAAATATATTAAAAAAATTGCATGTACCTATTATCAGACGGACATTCGAGTCAGAGTAGTATAGCTTGAAAGTTTAAACCTTGTTTTTTTCAATTTTTCATTTTCTTAAAAATTGTTTGAGATCTGGGTCCAATGCATATTCATACATGAATATAAGGACATGATTTGATATCTTCAAAATACATAGAAAACCAAGGAAAAACACCATGTCAGATACATATTTTTAGACAACACTCGTACTTGAAACAAATGGCCAGTCAGAAATTTCAAGCAAAGAGATCAAGAATATTTTGGAGAAGACTGTGAACCCAACTCAGAAAGACTGGTCTTTGAGGCTAGATGATTCCTTGTGGGCATACATGACATCGTTCAAAACTCCATTAGGAACTTCCCCATACAAACTTGTATTTGGGAAGTCATGCCATTTGCCAGTGGAGCTAGAACACCGAGCTTATTAGGCAACTAAGCAGTTGAACATGAAATGGAGGGTTGCTGGTGAGAAAAGCTTGTTAGATCTGAACGAGTTGGATGAATTTCGAGCACAAGCCTATGAAAATGCTAGGCTTTACAAGGAAAGAACAAAGAGATGGCATGACAGCAGAATTTTGCCAAGATAGTTCGAAGTAGGGCAAAAAATTACGTTGTTCAATTCGAGGCTTAAATTATTTCCAGGAAAACTCAAATCCAGATGGTCAGAATCATTTGAAGTTGTTAAGCCCTATGCTCATGGAACAGTTGATATCAAGGACTTGAAAAAGGGGACAACGTTTAAAGTGAATGGCTAGAGGTTGAAGCATTATTGGGAAGAAAGCCAAAGGAATGCCAAGGAGGTCATTCTCTTGGCAGAGATTCAATAGCATCACAGTATGATCATTGTAAATAATTAGAATTGTTATTTTCTTTTATTTTTTTAGTTTTTCTTTCTCTGTTTTGAAAGAATTTTGTGAGTGTTGGTACAAGAGATTTTGTCAGGACAGTTTGCCCGGACAGGCCGGCATTTGGACACCCATCATCACAAGATTTGACAAAACGGACCTTATGCAAGATCAGGCCCAAGGGAGAGTAATATTTGCTGAGAGAGAAACCCTAGCCGCCTCCTAGGTTAAAACTTTCAAACTTTGAAAATTTACCCTACTTTACCCATGTTTCTTTTCCCGTGCCATCAAATCCCATAACCCCAAGACCCATCATTATCCCACTCCCCTATACACGCATAAATGCCACATCATAATTATCCCTAATAACCTCACCATTAACCATCTCAACCATCTCCTTCACCACTTATTTAACCCATATTTTCCTTAAGCAAGAACCTTCCCTTTCTTTATTTTATAACAGGACAAGAAAAACAAGAACCAAGTTTTTCTTTAAAGTTTTTCTTCTCCGATCACCATCTTCTCCCTACTCCTTTTCATGGCATCCTCATTAGCACCATTTCAAATCTTTTTCAACGATGAGATCAAGAAAAAGTATGAAGAAAACTTTACTGCTTGGACCTTCTATTTCGAGAGAGGGTTCGAATTCAATTATGAATCCAACTTAGGGTTCTCGCCGAAAGTAGTTGTTATTGTTAAGAAGCACAACTGGGAGACCTTTTGCCAATCACCATGAGAAGTCCAATCCACCGTTGTTTGCAGGTTCTATGCCCATCTCATTACCAAGGACTCACATTTTCTATTTGTACAAGGTACGTGTATTCAATTTGATGAAGGATATATTAATCGCTTGTTTAATTTGGATGGTGCAGGAGAAGAACATTTGGCATTTGTTGAATCCATGGATGCTGCCAATAGACAGTTGCTGCTGAAAGAATTGTGCAAACCAAGCACAAAATGAAATGTTTCTTCCACGGGCAAAAGAACCATGAAACGGCTGGTGTTGAAACCACAGCCGAGAGAATGGAACCATTTTTTGAAGGAAAACCTAATGCCTACCACACACAACAAAATTGTGTCATAGGAGATGATGGCTTTACTTCACTTAATTATAAAGGAAAAAAATCAACGTGGGTCGTCTAATCATTAACGAGACCTACAAATGTGCCGGTAAGGGTTGTAGTAGTTTGGTTTTTCCTTCACCGACAATATTAAAAAATACAAGGGAGCCATCACTCCTGCTTTGTAGAGCTAATTGATTGCCAAGGAGGCAAGAGAGAGATGCAAGGGCAAAATTACTGAGCCGATGTCTGCTGCTAAGACGCCTAAGGCAGAATCTTCCACACAGATGCACAACTAATGCAATGGCATTGGTTTCCTATCTCTATCAATGCCAGTAGTTTATTCTAAAAAAGTTAGAGAAGGCTGAGGATCAAACTTTAGTGTTCTGGCGGTATGTTGATGCTAGAGATCAAGCCCTAAGGACAACTTTTGAGGGTATCGCCACCAATCCTTTGCCAACATTTCTAGAGTTCCCATCTGAGCTTCATGTACCCGAAGGAATGCCAGCCAGCTCCCAGTCTGTTCATACTCCAACATAACAATCTGATGCCACAATCCTTGTCTCGTATGTCCAAGTTGAATTTGCCAGAATTGACACTTCCCAAGAATCTAATGACGATGTGTCTGCCAATACCAATGTGCCACCAGTAGCCCCTGCTTCTTCCACTACTCTCATTGCTCCTGTCGTATATGAGCTGGCAAGGGGTTGCTACTACTGCTTCAAAACCCTAGCTGAAAATAAACAAGCACATGGCTTCAACTCGAGGTAGCTTTGTCAAGAGAAATACTTGTTTCACTCGTGTCGAACACTCTAAAGGGGAGTCATTTTCCCCTTAACTCCTACATTTCATATTTTTTATTTGTATCATGCATTTCATTTGTATATATGTGTTTTCATGCATTGAGGATAATGCAAACCTTAGGTTTAGGGGTGTGTGTTGCCTCACATTTATTGCCATGACATTCATTCATTTTTATGTTTTCTGTTTGCATTTTGTTTCCATATAGATTAGGTATAAACATTCATACCAAACTAAAAAAAAAAATCTTTTATCTTGGCTTAGTTATACTTGATAATTTTGCCAACACATTTGCTAGCATAGTAGAATTTGCACTAGTATGCCTTTTCCAATGATGAGATTAGAATATTTAGTTAGCATGAGTCAGCAGCTTAGTAATGCCAGGTTGCTTGGCAATTGATCTCCAGCTTAGGGAACTTTAGTCTCACTTAACATGTAATATGCATCTAGTTCCCTAGACAAACTTAGGATCCTTGAAACTTAACTCAGAATAAAGGAATATATATATATATATAATACTAGCGTAAAGAATAAGGCAATAATGTTTTGCCAAAGGCAAGAAAAAAATATATAACTCTCATCTACCTTAGAGATAATACATAGCAGGGGCTTCGTGGTTTGCTCCCTCTTAGTTCTCAATCTGAAAACTTTAAGGGAAGAGTATGATGAGTAAGCTTAGTGATGTCTGGATAATGTGAGGGTTCATGGTTTGCTTCCTGTTACTTCTCACGCTAAATAGTATTACGACGCAACCTTGGAAATATTGCCAGCAAAAACCCTTGGTGCTTAAAAAAGAGAAAAAATACATAGTAATAATAATTTTGAGTTTGGGTAGTAAATACAACTAAGGGAGTTAAATGGTACTTGATGCAAATTGCCCGCACTTCATGCACACTTCATGACCCTAGATTAGAGTTATATTGTTGCATCCGAATTTTTTGATATGTTGGCATTACTGCTATGGATATCTGAGGATATAACTAGGACCAAATTTTGGTGGCTAGCTCATGTTGTTAATCAAGGACTTTTTTATTGAGGTACCTTGTTTTATTTTTATAGTTTTTAGTTGCATTACTTGAGGGCAACCGATGAGCTAGGTTTGAGGGGTGTTAACTCCTCAAAAGTACTACTTTTCATGTATGTATTGCAATGCTTTTGCTTGAATTTGAGTACATATTTGTGCATTTAGCTAGTAGAATCATGCATTTGCATTTATGGTTAAGGAGTATATGTTTTAATTGCCAGAGTGAAGGGGTATTTTCTTGTTGTGGTAGGCAGGTCATGAGCAGGAATGGCAGAGCATATCATGAGCAGGACAGCTTCGACAGAGTAGGATAAAAGCTGGAGAAGCAGAAGAGAAATGATGAGTGTCGTTGGCAAAAACATGATGAGAATTGCCAAGGCTCGGTTGGAAAAAGACGGATGATCGATGTCCGATCAGTTAGCCCCTAGTGAAGACTAGGTTAGCCCTAAATTCAAAAGGAGGATAATAAGATAAATGTGCCTATTATGGTGTATAACAAACTTTTAAGATTCAAACCCAACTTAGGGTTTCTACGAGCACCTATATAAAGGAAGCCCATCGATGAGCTAAGGAGGTTGTGTCGTGGTGAAGAAAGAGGGTAGAGGGCAAACCAAGGTTCGACCAGGTTGTGACCGAGAGCTCTTGATCCATTAAAGGGATGCATCGACGAATCTCCTTCTTTGTCCATTTCTCTTAGTTTTAATTCTGTTTTGATGATGATGTCTAAAAGCGATATGATTTTTTTGATGGTTTCCCCAGCCATGAACTAAATTCCTTAATTTGGCTGGGATGTTTGCGATGGAACGCTTGATTTTTTATTTTTAATAATTGAATGCCTTGGTATTTTTGTTTATTTTGCTAGTGCTTATTTTACCATATTTTATTCCATACGACAATTAGCATCAAATGCTCATTATCACCTAATATCTTAACAGACTTAAGACATAAGGTTTAATTGCCAAATACTAAGGTGAAAAAATTTGAAAGAAGATGTTCAAGTAGACGAGCTTACTTCGAAAGTGAATCTACCCCTTAAGAGTAAAGATTAAAACCTTGCCAAGTTAATTGTTTAAAAACTCACTATAGACATATAAGTGTTCAAAGTAATTAACTCAAGGTATTGCTATCGACAGAGGCAATACTAATTTCAAATATGCTCGGTAATAAAACCAAGGCCGAAGGTTATTAGCTACTGTCTTTATAAGTGTGAAATCCAATAATCCCTTGCCAACGCCAATCTATCATCGTGATTAATTTTTTTGCCAATCTGCTTGAGTCCTTACTGCATTTTCTCTGAATCATTTTCTTAGTTAAAATTCAATCTCAATTACCATTCTATCCATTCCAATTAACAAGTAAAGATCGTGGTATTTAATTCTTTGACAATCCCTGTGGATACGTTACTCAGCTCACAGCTATATTACTTGCTGACCATGTATACTTGCACGCAAAATGACCTATTCTTGGCATATTTTCACTGACATATTATACTTTTCATCTATTGTTTGTCAAGTGTTAGTCAGTCGACAGCATCTTTGACTGAGTCTCGGGTCACACAACATCGGTAACCTTCAATCAGTATCTCTAATGATAGTGTTGCAACACTCTCTCTGGGTATCCAGATCCCACCAATCAACGACTCTACCAAGTAAATGTCTACCCGACATACAAGCAACGTCATCCCAAGGATCTCCCTATTGTTTCTAATAGCCATCTCATCATTAAATTTTACATTACTGAGTAGTTAATACATTATGAAAGAGTACATAATTGTTCTCATTAATTATCCTCATTAATTCATGTTATTCCATTAATTAAGGCATTAACCAAGTTATTAATCTTACACATCAATTCCCATTTTAATTTGCATTTATATATTATTTAGGTTATTGGGTATCAGTACTCGAACACGAGCATCAGTACGGTACCCTCGGGAACCGTTACTCACATATGTACAAATACTGAAATTGATTACTAAAAATCTTAAAATTCCTTGAGTATTGATACAAGTTAACCTGTATAGATATAGTGTTGAATAGCATACTGGTACAAATGAAGCTCATACCAATACCCTATTCACTAGCTTATAACATTTTAGCATAACACAAGATTTCGAGGCCTTAATTGATCCCTAAAGCTTATGAAAGTCTTTAATCGAATAACTACATGTATTAACCTTTCAAGCTTGATTTTTACCCAACATATAAATTTCATACCGTTAGCACCAAGCATCTCAATAAATAAATCAATCAGTTAACAATGTTTATACGAATATCCAACTGACCCTACAAGGTCTCTAAAGCCCCTACGAGTCACGTCGTAGTGTTACATATCATTATGCATCTCATAGTACCGGTCTCTACACATGCTTATTTTTCGTCTACCTCACTACAACAAAATAGGTTTTTAGCGGCACTTTTAGTGGCATTTTTTGAGTAAACACTGTTAAGTTTGTACCTTTAGCGGCGTTTGTGCAACAAACACTGCGAAAGACTAATATATTGCGGCATTTTAGGACAAACGCCTCTATAGACATGTATTTTAGCGGTATTTTTGGGCAAACACCACCAATAACCATGTCTTTAGTGGCGTTTGTTAAAACAAACACAGCTAAAAACCATGTCTTTATATCCCACATCGACTCTATTCATATCTTACTAAAACTTTATAAAGTGGAGAAGCGCAAGTATATATCGACAAGCTAAGTAATTAGCTGAGGGATGCGGAAGATGCTTATCCAATAGTGGTGCTTGGACGAACGAATGTCGTAAAAGACCTTGCCTTTTGTGACAATTTTTCCTCAAAAGCTGCCTTTGACTATGTCTTTAATATAACTCAACCTTTTGCGGCATTTTTTGTTCACAAAAGCCACTAAGTATTGCGGTGTTTGATCTAGCGGCACTTCTTGAGGTATTTTTTCTAGCACCAAGAAGGCTTTTAGCGGCGCTTAAAAATGCCAATAAAAGCCTATTTTGTAAACACTAACAAGCAAGACAATTATAATTATGATGCTCATGAAGAATTTAAGAGTTCGAGGTGTACTAACCTTAAGTGATTATCGATAAATCCTTACTCAAGCTCCCCTTGATCTGATATTTGAGCCTGAACGATTCTCATATAACAACGAATATAATATATATTAATTAACCATATACTTCAACTAATTTGCAAGGTCAAATGTGTAACAATAGCTTATCAAGTTCAAATTCGGTGAAACGGGCTGCGAAAATATACTCACGGTGTCGAAAAACCCTCGGGCAGGGTTCTCTAAAAAATGTCAACACTGTTCAACTGTCAGTCAACACACTAATGGAGATCAAAAGGCACTAGATGTTCCGGTCTGGTAGGGTTCATGGCAGCAAGGGTGTACTCGACTAGCGCATTCTAGTGTGGCGTAGGTGCACAAGAGTTTTGGTGCATATACAGGCCGAAATTTGGTGTGGCATGGAGTACGTGCACCCTGGGCAGCATAATTTGGTGTGGCACTGGCGCAGGCGCATGCGAGAGCTATGCACCTGGCGCACACCCACGCGCAGGCGACAGTGTGTGAGGCACATGTGGTAGCCTTTGGTGGCTGGACAGTGGCAACAAAGCTCCAATCTGACTATTTTCTTGCTTTTGAGCACGGCTGTGGTGGCATTTTTTGATAATCACCAGTGGAACAATGCCATGTCAACACTCCAAGTCTTCTTCACCTTAACTCGGCGAGTGGCGACAGCGACAGGGGACCACCGATCGACTCTTCTCGACGACCTAGAGACTATGGTGGCAGCGCTGTAACCTACGACAGCTTCAATGATGAAAAATCGATGTTCAAAGTCTCAAACCCGAATCTAAGGCCCAATTCACTAACCCAAAATTTCGGTCGTTACACCAATAGCAAGCTAAGAGTAAATTCTTGACTATGGTAGTAACTTTCGTATAAATCTCAATTGAGACTAATTTTTGACGTAAAAAGTCATGTCTATAATTATGATTGTCTCGATCGTGGGAGTTGGAGAATTACAAATAGTTTTGACATTATAATTTGTATCTTAAAAATCATAATAAAAAATGTCTTAATGCCAAAACAAAATGTCCTTAACATTTGATTGAATAGTCATTTTGGTCCATATTTGTTAATTACATAATCGTACAACACCCTTCGATGGTGGTTCATGGCTACTCTGGTGGAGGAGATGAGAGTCATTGGTTTGGTCTAATGATGGAGATACGGGGGAGTTGTTGGTTCCTCTCTTTTAGTTGTGTGCCCCCTTGTTTTAGAGGTGAATGGTCTTTTATAAGGGATTGAAGGGATGCAAACACGTGTCAATTGAGGTGGACATGTGTCTCAGTGAGTTGAGTTGTCGTGACTTGGGTGTCTGTGTGGATCACGTGCATCGTCACATGGTCTGAGGTAATGTTCGCATGGTCATGGCCTGCTAGTACACTCATAGATGGACTGTTGATGGGTGTTCGCGTGGTTATAGTTCGCAGGTACTAACAATTGCCCCAGGTGAGGAAGGTTATAAACTGACATTCGCAAGCCTGGAAACGCAAATGAGGTTTTCTTAGAAAGACTTGGGAAGTGATTTGTTGTGTAACTCATTTCTTATTTTCTATTTTGGCGCAAATGTTTGAAGTAATTTTATCTTGTATTTTAGTGAATTCTTGCCCCCTAGTGACAAGAAAATTATAAAATACATATTATAAAGTTCCAATATAAATTATGCTTGTATTATGGTGTTCGCGATACACTTCTATTTCTTTAAAATGGCGATACATAAATATAAACTTTTGATATTTGCAAACTTGCAAGATAAATAAGTGCGAATGCTTGCCCCCGCTTAAAAATAGTTCGTAGGAGAGTTCGCTTTATGTCGTTTCTCATAGAACGTCATCACTCTTTCGGAGAAGATTATATATTTGCGTAGTTACCTTGAGTTGGGAAGGTTCTTGCCCCCAGGTGAGATAATTTTGATCACTATACATATATTTGTACCTTTTTTACTTTATCACGCACTTGCTCGGAGGCGGCGAACATTTAGCCTCTTTTTCAAATCTATGGTAAATGTAACTTAGAGAGGTAGTAGATCACTGTAATGCGTTCACTGGTATTAAAATTTACTCACATTGTATGCAAATAGTTAGACGTTCACATATTTATTTTAGATGGGATATTCTTGTTCCTTTTTTGGAAAGGATTCACATTTAGCAAATTATTGTTTTAGCAAATTTTGTGTTGTACTTGTTCACTAGTGCGAACAGTTGCCCCTTTTTTTGAAAATAATTCATAGGAAACGAATTATTATTTAACATACCTTGAATTGGGAGATCTCTCTTTTATATCTCTCTCTTGGGGCAAATTACGTTATACGTATTTGCGTAGCTATCTTTTGTTGAGAGAATTCTTGCCCCATGAGTGAAATAGTTTTGATGATTATATTGTATTCACACATTTCTTAATATATTATTCATCACGTACTTGGAGATAGTTTGGATCCTCTTAGAAGCGGCGATCATTTAACAAACCTTTATCTTTGTGGTCGCTTTACTATACGCACTTATTGTGGAAGTGGCTAGTGAACCTTTATCCTTGCGGTCACTTTACTATGCGCACATATTGTGGATGTGGCTAGCGAACCTTTGTCTTTGTGGTCACTTTACTATGCACACATACCGTGGATGTGGCTAACGAACCTTTATCTCTGCGGTCGCTTTACTATGCACACATAATGTGGATGTGGCTAGCGAAGCTTCATCTTTACGGTCGCTTTACTATGCACACATACTGTGGATGTGGCTAGCGAACCTTTGTATTTGCGGTCTCTTTTGTAACACCCTCAACGTATATTTGATTATTTAATATACATTGAAGATGTTACTAAAGTTTTTAACCGATTTCCTGACTTGTAAATTTTTTTTCAACAAAGTAATTCGGTGGTTGGCCCTTTCTCAGTTTTCAAACAAAACTATGTCTAGCAACCGCTGCTAGTTTTGACCCTGAATTGGTTTGTAAAATACTTTAAGCAATTATTAAAATGATAATATAATTCAGGGTGAAAACTATGTATGCTGCCTAGATCCTATCTTGTTTTTAAAATCACTACGCGATAAAATGACCAACTAAGTACAAAACCGTTTAAAGCATTTTTCTAAAATTTTTAATTCTTCAAACTAAGTCATGATGCTAGATCATATGGCATAGCTACTTATTTAATATCTATACATGCCCCACTAGACTAGGATGTGGTGATACTTACTGTTAGTACAAGCTAACTTGATCCAACAATGTACAACTCCTCTTTTGCTATCTAATCCGAAGTACCTACGTGTGATACAAAATAGGCGTTAAGTATAACTTAGTGAAACATAATCATAATAATATAAACAATAATTATAATAACACAGCTCTGTAAGATGGCAAATGATTTTCAATTGCAGATGATATCATTTTATCATATATAGAACCACCTTACTTATATAGTTTATTTGACCAAAATAATATTCAAATCACAAGATTTGATCTGTCTTACCAGTCTTGTGTACATTAAGCTTTTTAGCTTAACTACTTGCATAATTGCATTTCAACTATTATAGCCAAAGTATAAAATCAAGCCATCTGTAATGCAGAGTTAGTCATGTATCATGACTATCTTAAGAGTCATGTCATTATTGTTCTATGTTCATCAAGTGTTCACATGCATAAAAATTTCTTCAACATAAACATGCTTTCAATATGATTCATATCATCTATCAATTTTGTTATAGAAACATGATATCAATGGTTCACGATCATCAAGTAGTCGTGCTTTTATCATATAATCATTTGCCTATTATATTCTTTAACATGGCCATAATTTCATCATGCAATCATTTGCACATCATTTCTTTTATCATATTCATACTTCCTTCATGCAATCATTTGCATATCAATTCCTTTATAATAGCCCAAAGTACAAAATCATGTAAAGCTATGGTACGCGAGTCATCACGACATCGTAGTGTCTATGACGTTGTAATGTCTACATCGCCGAAGCAACTGAAATGAGTACGTACTCGAGGATGCTCCTTGCCCCTCATATAATCGCACTTTTTGTGCTATGTAACATCGTAGTGTTTGAACTGACTCCGTAGAGCCTTTCCTGCACCGTAGTGCTTTCACGCAGCTGCTAGGACTCTATGGATATCCAACTATACCAAGGATTTTCATATGAATCTATGGTATACGAGTCTGACACCGTAGTTTTTACAACGCCGTACCATCTGATGGTGAGTACGTACTCGAGGACGCCCTTTGCTCCTCATCCTAGCACATTTTGTGCCTTTTAACACCGTAGTGTTTGAACTGAATCTGTAGAGTCTTTCCTGACTCCATAGAGTCTTTTCTGCAACCGTAGTGCTTTGACGCAGCTGCTAAGTGACTCTATGGATATCCAATTATACCAAAGACTTCACACTAGTACTTGGGCAATTTATTTCCTTATAGATCAATAATCATTGTTCATATAATAAAGCAATTCACATCCCATATTTCATCTTCAATATCCCATTCATCAAAAGTATCAACTATAATTCGATAATGGGCATTTCATACCCAAAATCCGAAATCCGATTTATCTTAGATAAATCATTATTCCATATCCATGTATCACATATGCCATTTAATATTTCTTTGATCAACATACATTTTCATTATTATCAAAGTTGACTTATTGCAAGTTTTCTTCACATCATAAATATATAAACAGATAAAAATGCATTCATTCACCTCACATATATAATAAATAAATAAATAAATAAAATACGCTCACCTGAGCCATTTATTTGCATGCCTCACTAAATTCTACCCGATCATTTCCTTCATAGTACCTCGAATCTTCTTTTGATTCGGATTTGACTTGGTTAACCACATGAATATAAACAAACATTTGTTAAATTCACTTCGAACAATATTTCAATCAAGCTATCTAATCATTTAACATAAAAATTTCCATAATTTTCCTTCTTTCCTTATACTATCCAAAAATTCATTTTGGTCCTTAATGATCATTTTGAACTTCCAATAATTCTTCCGAGCTTGTTATCAAACATTTAGATACAAAATGTATCAAATTCTATTTCCTGACAGCTTGTGCTACCTTCAAAGAAATATTTCTATAAAATAATCTACAACTAGGAATTTGATTCTGTTTGTTCTGAAAGAAACTAGATTCAATAAGATTTTCAACCATATAAATTAATATCCCAAATTCAACTTGTACGATTTATGGCAAATTTTCAAAGTCAATTACAATGCTGGAATTCGGAACAGACTGGTGTTCTGTTTTCTGACCTTTCGTCACTTAAAAATTCAGATCTTTTGACTCGAAATCAGTTTTCGTTTGTTGAAAACGAAACTAGACGAACAAAAATTTACATCGGTATAAAATTCACTATCTAACAATTTTTGTAGAATTTATGATGAATTTTCAAACTTACTGCCATTATCCAGTTTTCTACACAGCTTCCATAATTAACTTCTACTTTATACTAACTTCTTCTTATTTTTCTACTTGTCAATTTAGTCCCATCACTTACTTCAAACCACCAATTCATTATCTTCTTCATCAAATAATTATTAAAAACAATTCCCTCAAATTTTCTTTCTTTGCCAAAATAGTCACTAAAATGCAATGGTAAGGATTAAAACTTCTTAACTTTGCAATTTAGTCATCAAATCAACATTACTACCTTAATTCTATTATTTTAAATAAGAAAATCAGATTTAATCCCTATCCAATAATTCATTTCCTATTTGGTCACTTGATTTTGACAAATTGTCAAAATGGTCACTAATTCAATTTAACATCGGTTTAGCATTCTAACATCAATTTCACATCTCCAACATCCTTAATAACATAAATATACTCCAATTTCATAAAAATCAGATTTGGTCCCTTAACTTTGAAGCTTGCCGAATTGGTCCCTAAGTATTCTAATTTTAATTCTAACTTTATACAACATATTCGATTCATAAAATTTCATAATCATACATTTTCATAAAATTTTCCCATTATTCTTCCATGTGGCCGAATTGGTCACTTGGCTTCTCTAGGCTCATTTTTCATTCAAACAACATTCTAACATGCTTAAATAAATTTTCCAACATTTATTCTTCATTTCCAAGAATTTACACTTAAAACCCCAAATTCTTCCTATATGGCAAATTGAGTGTCTAAACTTTTCAAGGACTTTATTTTAGTCCTAATGCCATAATTAAGCTTCTAAATTCATAATCTCTTCAAATCCATCACTAGGATAATTTTTCACAATATTTTCCCTAATTTATCAAACATGCCAAAATAGTCACTTAGAAGACTAGATAAGGATTTTTCATTCTAACATCAAAATCAAACTTCCAATATCATCAATCTTTCATTTTCATCATAAATTTCAAAACCCTAAATAAAATCTCAAATTCTAAGGTTAGGGTTTATATCTTCAAACATGAATTAATCCAAATTTAAGCTTGATTTCAACTTCACAACACTTAATTTACTTAAATCAAACTTCAATTTCAACATAGAACTTGAAACCCTAATTTCTCTCTCATCAATATCATGAACATTTCTTCAAATTACCATGCAAAACTACTATCAAAAGAAAGAGCATGAAGCATAGATCAATTTTTTCTCAAAGCAACAAACCTTGATTCTAACTTTGGAGCCTTCAATTTTGCATTTTGTGTGTTTTTCCCCTCTTTTTCTTTTGATTTTCGAAAGGTATGAGAAAGATGAACAAATTTTTGTTCATCTTTTTCTTATTTATACCACATGTAAAAAACGAATATTAAATTCATTTAATTCTTTAGGTCATAATAATCCTTCAACTATATCTTATTTTCAAAATTGCCATTTTGTAAAATTGAAACCAAGTCTAGTTAGATTCTAACTAGAAACATTAAAATATTCATAAAAATAATATTTTACGAATTTTCCATGGCTTATGGAACTGCCTTTAAAATTCCGATTCGATCTGATTACCCGATAATCACTTACTACGATTTTCCATTTTCCAAACTATCGGATAAAATCTGAAATTCTCATAATTCTGATCTCCATAAATAAATATTGTTGACCTACAAAATATTCCATAATTTTGTAAAAATCAAAATCTTGAAATTTTGACTCGGTCCATTATACTGATAATTTATCCAAAATCTTTATCGGATAAAATTCTCTTAAAAAGCCTTTATTTGATATCCATGCGAATAATATTAACTCGAGCTGATTTCTTTTTATCAGTCTCAATTATTGACATGAGACCTTCCCAATAGGTCAGCCATCCTATGTCCTGAGCATGCTTAATTTGCAGTTCGATCTAAATTCATATCTTATACTGCATTTTTATTCCCGTAATCTATATTAAATTTTTCTCCATGATCTGTTTAATCCATGTACAGGATAAAATAATTACTGATAAATTCTTCAACACTTGAAAATGACTTTTATAACATTTTTCTATCATATGGTAAAATTTCATAATTTTTCAGTTCGATCTAGGTATCCAAATTCTACTTAAACTTTGACTACGATTTTCCCAATAATCGAAATATCGGATCAAACCAGTAATTCCTCACTCGATCCACACCTATGGGTGCTCTATATATTTATAAAATAAAACACCTAACTTTTGGGAAATTACAACTTTGGTCCTTCAATTTTTCATATTTTCACTTCTATCACCCAAGTTTTAAAACTTATCATTTTGGTCACTAAACTTTAACCTTGAATTCCAATTCCAATTTTCCTTTGATTTTAACCAAATTTTGTGAGTATTCTATTTTACTCATTCTCTATCACATGACACCTTAAAACCTCAGAAACTTCTTTTCTACAGTCCATAATTGAGAAAATCCTAACTTTTGCATGTTTGTCATTTTAGTCACTAAGTAAGCTTTTAAGTCCTTATCTTAGTACTAAATGACCCTAAATTAACATAGAAAATTTTGGGGTATTACATCTTTACTATGCAAACATACTGTGGATGTGGCTAGCGAACCTTTATCTTTGTGGTCGCTTTACTATGCACACATATTATGGCGGTTGCTTTACTATGCACACATACTGTGGATGTGGCTAGCGAACCTTTATCTTTGCGGCCGCTTTACTAGCAATTCTTGGTGTTTGATTGGTAGCCTTGTGGTTTATCGATTGATGTGGGTGATTGTTCAATATTTGCTCTGCATGTTAGTCATTCCGATTTCTTGTCTATTATCTTCATCATCTTCTTGTTTTTGAGGGTGTTTTTTCCATTTATTTTCTATCAAGAAACAATACGCAAAGATAAAAGTATGGGCTGGTTCCCAGGGTTTTATATCTTCTCAGCAACAGCTTCAGTGTTTCTTTTACTTATCTGTGGTTCCAAATTTCAGAAATGGCGAGTTTAGCTTGTGATACTTGATTTTAAGTCATCTATGGGGTACCAAGAGTGGCTATTATTGCTAGTATTAAAAGAGAAGTCAAGAATCGTTGATTTGACGCCGGGGGATCCAATGCTTACGGTTGTTGGAGGGAAGTTTCATGCTTGTGTAATCAAGAATTATGATCACCAAGAGGTTTGCTGGGGTTTCATTGTCAAACCAGGTACCCCACCTCCTAAAGCGTTAGTTGCCCTGCCGAAATGTACCAATTTAGAAGGGAAAAATAAAAGCACTAATAAAAATACTTGACCAGTCCAAACATTCACATCACCCACAACATGCGAGTTTGCCCCAACCTAAATAGATTTGACAAGCTTTGATTTGCACAACCTTGTTCTTGTGTGGGACACACAATTTCTTTTTAAGTCACTCAATGATTATGAAGAGAGTAAGTGTATATAAATACTTCTCATACTATTTATCCCACCAATGTGGGATAAAGGGAGTTTTTACTTCCTTACTCAATTTACAACTACCATACTTTGAGCATCAACTTTTCATTCATCACTCAACCAATTTGAGCATATGAGATACCGTTGTAAAGGTCTCATAGAGTAGAATAAGACCCAAAAGAATCATTATTCGAATCTCCACCTTTACCCTTTCATAATATGGCTCAAAGTTACCATTTCCTCACATTTTTTCCAACAAGAATATGGGTTCCCCAAGCATTTCGTTCAACTTAAAATCTGACTTGCTTGATCATTGACAACTTGAAAGGTTAACTGTTAATAGGTGTGGGGTGGAAAAGGTTGTTTCGAAGACTGTTGAGGGAGTAGAACAAGAAATCTGGTTTGAATTTAATCGATTATCCTACCTTGGGAGTCAGAATCTACCATGCCTCTAAGGTTCTATCTTGAGGCACATAAAACAAGTTGGCCATGTTAAATTCAAATTCCCAAAACCACTGTTTATCATCGAACAGGTATGATCCTCCACCCTTAAAAGTAGTTCATCCATTTTACTTGAAACATCTACTATCTCCCAAACCTGATGCATCCAAATTTAAATTTGATAATTTAATTTCAGTTTTTTATTTTAATATCTATTAATTGCATAGACATCTTAGATCTAATTTT
The DNA here is from genome assembly GCA_019671005.1 of Hibiscus mutabilis. Taxonomy (NCBI): domain Eukaryota; kingdom Viridiplantae; phylum Streptophyta; class Magnoliopsida; order Malvales; family Malvaceae; genus Hibiscus; species Hibiscus mutabilis. The sequence continues at coordinate 24,202,865 of CM033741.1, read as the reverse complement.
ATACATGCTATATAACGAATCATTATCATTGTTCTGTAGTTCATGTTTTGATTAATCTCATAGGGTTAGTGATCACAGTAGAGCATCTATACTTTTAGGTTCCTCATATTTATATGGCCTTTTTTTTCAATTTTGAAATTACAAACATTATGGCCACATAAAGACTAGGTTCCTCATTTCTGAATTCTATATCGTAATCCTATGGTATTTGCACATTGATTGGCTGGTGTAATTTAGCACTTTGTTATTCTACTTCACTACCTTTTATTCAATACTCAGAATTTGTAAACCTAGTAATATTGGTTCTGTTGTGCATATACCAAGTGACTCGGAAAACCATTAATTCTATTCAACATGTTTATGGGCCAATAAATTCAATATATGAAACTCCATAGAATCTAGGAATGCTTACGATTAGCATCAGACTTCAGAGACCTTCTGAAGTTTAAAACAACGTTGTTATTTCAAAACCATGCTTGATCTAAAAGCCATACTGCTGTAGTAACTCTTTTGAAAGAGGATCTAATACAGGGTTATATTTTTGCACGTCCTAATTTCAGTTCATGTATATGTTGGCATGTTTTACATAGCTCCTAATTTTAGCATGTATTGTTAGCTACCAGACTTAATTATTTTCCCCTTGAGTACCAAGCATAAAATAGACTCACTTTTTCCCCTCAAAATACCAGATTGGTTCATATGCTCAAATATGTTACTCAGGAATCAATAAATTAGTGAAAACAAGTGAATGTGTTATTAGATTTTAGCAATTATCAGTTTAAAGTGTGGTTTCTTAGCTGTGCACCCACATTTTCAGAGTAACTTTAATAACCAATTAGATAGATAAGCTATTTTAACACTATATGAGGAAATTGATTGTGTTCTATTGCACCTTGATTTAACTTGAAAGTTCATTTTGAATGATACTAAGTCCGATAAAGGGAATGCATTGTTGTTTATGACCATGTAACGAGACTTTGGCTTCAACTTGAGGTATATCCCCTTTATATTGGAGCAAGTTTTTGGTAGCGTAGCATAGCGATGAAAATGAAACTCTCCTAGGGCTCTAAGTAGCGTAGCAATGAAAAATAAACTCTCCTACGGCTCCAAGCAGCGTAGCGATGAAAAATTAAAACACTCCTACGGCTCCAAGTACGTAGCGATGGAAAAAGGAACTCTCCTACGGCTCAAAGCAGCGTAGCGATGAAAAATGATAATTTTCCTACGGCTCCAAGTAGCGTAGCGATGACAAATGATAACCGTCCTACGGCTCCAAGTAGCGTAGCGATGACAGGTGAAAACTCTCCTACGGCTCCAAGTATCGCAGCGATGAAAAATGATAACTCTCCTACAGCTCCAAGTAGAGTAGCGGTGAAAAATGATAACTCTCCTACGGCTCCAAGTAGCGTAGCGATGACAAATGAAAACTCTCCTACGGCTCCAAGTATGGTGGCGATGAAAAAATGAACTCTCCTATGGCTCAAAGCAGCGTAGCGATGAAAAATGAAAACTCTCATACAACTCCAAGTAACGTAGTGATGAAAAAATTAACTCTCCTACGGCTCCAAGCAGCGTAGTGACGAAAAATGATAACTCTCATACGGCTCTAAGTAGCGTAGTAATGACAAATGATAACTCTCCTACGGCTCCAAGTAGGGTAGCGATAACACATGAAAACTCTCCTACGGCTCCAAGTAGCGTAGCGATGAAAAAATGAACTCTCCTACGGCTCCAAGCAGCATAGCGATGAAAAATGATAACTCTCCAACTGCTCCAAGTAGCATAGCGATGAAAAATGAAAACTCTCCTACGGCTCCAAGTAGCGTAGCGGTGCAAATGATAACTCTCCTATGGCTCCAAATAGCGTAGCGATGAAAAAATGAACTCTCCAATGGCTCTAAGCAGTGTAGCGATGAAAAATGAAAACTCTCCTTCAGCTCCAAGTAGCGTAGTGATGAAAAAATGAACTCTCCTACGACTCCAAGCACCGTAGCGACGAAAAATGATAACTCTCCTACGACTCCAAGTAGTGTAGCGATGACAAATGATAACTCTCCTACGGCTCCAAGTAGCGTAGAGATGACAAATAAAAACTCACCTACGGCTCCAAGTAGCTTAGCGATGAAAAAATGAACTCTCCTACGGCTCCAAGCAGCGTAGCAATAAAAAAAATAAAAACTCATACGGCTCCATGTAGCGTAGCGATAAAAAAATAAACTTTCCAACATCTACAAGCAGCGTAGCGACGAAAAATGATAACTCTCCTATGGCTCCAAGAAGCGTAGCAATGAAAAAATGAACTCTCGTACGGCTCCAAGTAGCATAGTGATGAAAAATGAAAACTCTCCAACGGCTCCAAGTAGTGTAGCGATGAAAAAAATGAACTCTCCTACGGCTCCAAGCAGTGTAGCGACGAAAAATGATAACTCTCATATGGCTCCAAGTAGCGTAGCAATGACAAATGATAACTCTCCTACAGCTCCAAGTAGGGTAGCGATAACAAATGAAAACTCTCTTACAGCTCCAAGTAGCGTAGTGATGAAAAAATGAACTCTTTTATGGTTCCAAGTAGCATAGCGATGAAAAATGAAAACTCCCATACAGCTCCAAGTAGTGTAGCGATAAAAAATGAAAACTCTCATATGGCTCTAAGTAACGTAGCAATGAAAAAATGAACTCTCCTACGGCTCCAAGTAGCATAGCAATGACAAATGATAACTCTCCTACGACTCCAAGTAGGGTAGTGATAACAAATGAAAAAGTCATATCTGTTGTGAGTAGTGAGTAGGTGATGGATTTGAGACCTTACTTGCATCGTATCCACCCTTATCAGCTCGCCCCTCATTCGTCCACCCACTAACTACCCGCCATATGAATTTTTGTTAAGTAGAATTTATATCGGTGTAAATATGCTTTATTTAAGTTAGCTATAGTTAGTTAGTTACCTGTAGTTAAGTAGAATTTATATCGTTGTAAATTTGCTTTAGTTAAGTTAGTTAGCTAGCTAGCTAGCTAGCTAGCTGTAGTTAAATTTATATCGGTGTAAATGTATCATATGCGTGCACATGATCAATCAATAAAGTATGCAGAGGTTTACTCTTCTTTGCAAAAGTTGATGGTTTGTTTTTAGATAATTCGATATTAGTGACTTCTTTTCAGGCGAGTACGGGCGAGTGTGGGTGGGTATCTATCTAGTTGGGTAATGAGTGTGGGGGTGGATTTGAAAATGTACCCGTGTGAGCGGGTGTGGATTTAAAAATTGTCCCCACCGTGAGTGGTGGTGGGTAGGTGGTAGATATAAAATTTTTCATGTGGGTATGAGTATGGGGGAGGGGTATTAGCACCCGCCCTTCCCGTTTGCTTTCTCTACCCTTGAGGAGAAACAATGTAGGAATTAAAAGATTGTATCCTAGATTAACCTACATTTATCGAATCATATTTTACAAGATGTATTAAAGAAGAATATTGTTGTTGCGTTATTGTTGAATTTAGAAGAACGTTGCATTAAGAAAATCAAAATTAACAAGTTGTATAAAAACAACGGCTCTATTCTCATCGTTTGAAGGAAGATATACCGTTAGAAAACCACTTAAACATTTCTAATAAATTGTCTCAAATTTGGAGACCATGAAGGTTAAGTATGATTAAGTGTATTTAAGATTATTTTGTGTTTGTACATTGCTCCCTTCTTATTTAACTTGTACAGATATTGTTATCTACTATTGATGAAGTATATGATTTCATGTACTTGTGTGATAAGAAGAAATATCTTGTGGCTAGATCTGACTTTCAAAAAAAGGGTTAAATTATTAGTGGGAGGAATAAAGAAATAAGTTATGTCAGTGACATCAGGACTATGTTGAAAACTAGGAGCGCAAAAGAAATTGTTATTGTAGCAAGAAAAAAGTGACATATTAAGGTTGTGTGTTACAAGTTGCAGAATAGAAATAAAAAAAATGTTGCATATGACAAGGGAAAACACTAAGAGAAATGCGGGAAAATTGATGCAGCGGAAAATTACGATGACAATGAACTTTTAGTTGCATATGAATATCAATTGAGGACTGATTTTGTAGCGACCTCCTTTTCTTTAGTAAATTTAAAATTCGGGATCGCTATGATAAAAAATAATTTTGCTGTTTTGTTTTTGCTTGAAGAATTTTGAAAAAATTGGGATAAATTGGATTTTGGGGAATTTTATTTTTAAAACTTGTTTTTTATTTTTAAAATAAAGACTGGAGTCGCCACCGATCACTTTGCTAGGCCGGACACCATTAAAACAGAGATTCTTTTGAAAACGGGTTCGAGAGTTGGTTACGTGTGGGGAAGGATTAGCACCCCTATCACTCCCGGCAATCTGTACCAAATTATACGCTACTTTTAATCGATGAAAATTACTGAAATTTAAATTAGACTTAATTAACTGTTCCTAATCGAATATAAGCTTTAATTGAACGGGCTTTAACAATTTGGTGGGTTTGAATTAATTATCTTTTTAATTAATAAGGGTGATTGTACATCGGACCGTAGATTAAACCGACATCAAATAAGACCGATTGTCGTGTTGATTTATGGTTAGAATCAAGTACATCACCTTTATGCATGATGCAAACAGTTAAAAATGATGTTATGAGTTGTCAAAATTTTGCCCATTTTTATATTTACCTTCATACGATAAGAATTCATTCGAATATTTGGTCTATATCCATTAAGCCAAGATTAAAACCAAAATAATCGAGTTAATAGATATTTCCTTTTTAATATTTAGAGTAATTAATTAGCAGGATGTCCATTAAAAAAATAAAGTCTAAATGAATGACAATTAAAAAGTATGACACAAAAATAGGCAAATAGATGGATAAAGAACAAGAAGAGATAAATGAGGAAAACCAAAGAGAGAACAAAATAAAAAAGAGAAAATTAAAGAACGAGAATTAAAATGTCCAGAAAAAGGATCGAATCGAACAAAAGATAAGTGCGTAAAATAAATGCGGAAATTGAAATATTCGGGAAAAGGACCAGATCGAATAAAATAAGCGTGAAAAATAAAGAGTGGAAATTAAAGAGCGGAATATTAAATGCAAGAAAATAAAGCTACACTAAATGGGCCATAAATAATACGAATCATCCCCTGTTGCGGGTCATCGTAAGGCCAGTTCGAACAAAATTAAGTAAATGAATAAAATAAAAGAACCAAAATATATAAATAATATATAACATATACTATAATATATAATAATAACATATAATATAAATGTAATATAATATTATAATATATAATATATACTAAGTAACTTATATATATAACAATAGATAATATATATATATATTATAATATAGGTAACAGAATATCAGATATATAATATAACATATAGTAAATATATATATAAAAAGGGACCGAAATGCAAAAAGAGAAAACAAAAGGGGTAAATTAAAAAAGATGAAATTAAAAATGAAAATAAAAGAGAGGGATTAGAACGGGTATTAATCCATGAACGATTTAAAAGCGACGAAAACATGGAGGGACCAAAATGGGTGATTAACCCTTAAGCCAAAAGCGCAGATCCTTCTCGGATCCGAGTGAGCCCGTGGTTCATAGAACAACAAAACGTTGCATTTCAAGGTGGCTATAAAAGCTAAAAATGAACAAAAAATATCATTTTCCTAAGTTTTGAAAAAAACTAGCAGAGCTCTCTCCCTCACCCTCTTGTGTTTCCTAGAAACCGGTGGGATAACCACCGTGCACCGCCACGTCGGTCATCGCTAGCCGGTGGCCGGCGGCCATAAATCAAATCCAAAGACTAAATTTTCTTCCGTAAAACCCAAATCCGAGCTTCAATTAAAAAAAAGAATCCTCTTTTTTTGTAAATTCGTAAAAAACAGTAACCCAAAACCTTTTTTTTTAAATAACTCAAAATATTTTGAATCCCTAAACGAGGAAAGCGAACCAAAAACGAGGAGACGACCAGAGCGACCAAAAATGAAATGCAAGATAAAAAAATATACCTTTTAAAAAAAATTTGTGTCTATTGATCTATGGAAAATCCCCCGTTAGGGTTTACATGATTTTTTGGGCTTTATAATCGATTTACAGAGATAAAAGAAAAGAAAAAAAAAGACTAAAAATATACCATATTGGTTGTTGATTGTTGTTGTGTTTGCTTTTCTTTTTTGCAGGTGCTCGTAAGAGAGGGGGCTAGTCCTTGTTCTTTGACCGGATGCACATGTGAGGCAGAGGATGGTGATAGCTGGTGACATAGCAGTGATGTGGAGCAGAGCTTACTGATGTAGCATGAGGTGGAGCCGATGATGTAGCTGAGGTGGCCGAAAGCCAATAGATGTGAAGAGCCCGAGCTACTGAGAAGCTTCCAAAAGATTGAAAGGGAAGAGTTGGCGGCTAGTGGCATGTGAAGGGTTTAGAAAATTAGTGTTTCAATTTAGGATATCCGGGTTGGGTCAATGGGTAGTGGATCAGTCGGATATGGGTGAACCGGGTAGGGTAATGAATCTGAGTCTATAATTTGGGTTATTTCAAGCAGATAGGGTTTAGGTGATGGGCCAGTTGTAAAATAGGTATAAGGTAGTAATGTATTTGAGCTCGGATATATGATGTAAATGGACATTTAATTTGGATTGCATTTTTTTGAATTTAATTTTTGATTATATATTTGTTTGGATTTTTAATTATTATTTTGTTTTATTTATTTATTTTGGACTTTAATTTTAATAGTTTATATACCCGGATTGAAAATGGCTATTACAGCTGCCCCTTTTTGCCCATTGTTGTGAAACGGCAATAGAGCAAAGACTAAAAGATAACCATTTTCGTTCGGTCAAACTGGAGCACCCCTCTTTGGCCCGATCCTTCTTTCAAACTTTGACTGGTCCATCTTTCAACTTCTAGATAAATAGAACTCATATGTTAACCCGCTACACCAACGATGGAGAATCAGGATCTGGTCGACTCATCTACTTCATCCTTTTTGAAAAGGTAAAACCTGCAAGAGTAAAAAGAAATTGTTTCAGACTTAGTGTCCACTTGTTTTTATTTAAAACTGTAAAATTAAGAGGGTTGGGTAAAGAGATATTTGAATATGGGTGATCTACTATACCACCAATGGCGAGACAAGATCTGAAGATTAGATTGGATTAAGCTACGAATCTAACGAATAGGCGTGATCCGGTAATTAAATTGTGATCAAGCTACAACCCTAACGAATATTCATAATCTGAGGAGTTAGTGGCGATCAAGCTACGACTTTGATGAAGAGGCATGATCTGAGGAGTTAGATTGGCGATCAAGCTACGTCTCTGGCGAAGAGGCGTGATCTGAAGAGTTAGTGGCGATCAAGCTATGACTCTAACGAAGAGGTATGATCTTGGTTATTAATGATCAAACCAGAACTCTAACAAAGAGGCATGATCGTAGTTATTGGTTGATCCGCTACACCACTACGATGAGTCAAGATATGAAAAAACAGATGATCCGCTGCACCACTGACGATGAGTCAGAATTTGAAAAAAAAGTCTGATCCGCTACACTATTGACGATGAGGCAAGATCTGAAGAGATAGATAGTTGATCATCTACACCATTAACAATGAGTTAAGATCAGAAGAAGAAAACAGATGATCCACTACACCGTTGACGATGAGGCAAAATCTAAAGAGAAGAAGTTTGATCCACTTCTCCACTAATGGAGAGTTAAGATCGGGAGAATAAAGGTAGATCCTCTACACCACTGACTATGGGGCATGACCTGAAAATAAAAGTAAACAAAAGTTAGCAATTGTTCACTTAGAGTTTGAGTTTTGGTTTGGCGTCATTTTCTTTGAGGGTTTGCCATTTCATGTTGGGTGTTGTTATCCTCTATCTTGAGGTTTCAACTTCTTTGCTAGTCTGGCTTTACTTCGTGGTTGAGGACTTTCCAATTTATTATTGCCCTCCATAATTGAGGCTTCTCATCTTGAACCTGTTTTTTTACGTATGAGTGAAGTAAATGCACTTAGCATGAATGTATCTAACTTAATGTGTAATGTATGCATTTAATGCGCATGCATGATGAGATAATGAATGACATGCAATGCAGTTGGCCATGATGTTGACTTCAAAAGGGGGTGCCCATGACTTTCTGGTCATATTGGTGGCTCGGTCTTGTTTTTGCTCAAGTTTTGTCTTGCAGACATGATAGACGGCTTTTTTCTTGTGTGCACTGATGCCCCAACCTCTTCTGGGTTGACCATATTCTTCTAAAATGTTACCTTTTTAGGCGTAGGTCAACTTGCGATTGTCTTCTTTAATCAAAGCGATGATATGCGGGCTCATTTGTTGTTGGCCCATATACTTTTGAGCTTTTTGTAAGTAATGCAGAGAAAACTTTTTGTTTCAAATCTTAGACCACATGTTCTAATTTCAATGTAAGATGCTTATTAAGAAAACTGAGTTTTTCTTTTCAAATTGTAAATATATTAAGCTAGAATGAATGCCCCGATTATCAAGTGCACGAGCAATGCTGAAATGGCTTACCAAGGATTGCCTCAAGCAAATCCTATGTTTAGGAGACCTCGAAAGCTGAATTGATGTTTGAAGATGTGAAGTATATTTTAAGTTCCTTCGGTTCTTTACCAACTTACCTTGGCAGGTTCATTTTTGTCTTATTTTTGTTTTGGGAATTCAATTCATCACATTCCTTTGGCTCAAAATAAATGATGGAGCAAACAACAAATTCCCCAGCTACTCTGCATTATCATAATTTTGAAAATATTACCATCACTCATGAAGTGAAGAGTTTCGATTAGAATGGGCTTCAGCGGAGTGCCAAAAAAATTCCACACTCTTATTCAAAAATGCATATTACCAGGTCTTGAACAATTGAGTGATTTTTGATTAAAAATACCTATTACCAGGCTTTGAAGTTCTTTTTGAAAAATGCCTATTACCAGACTTTGAAAGTCAAATCAATTCGTCTTGTTTTGGAAATGCCTATTACCAGGCTTCAAACATTAAATTGCACCGATTTATTACTTTATATGGTCCTTAATGTGAAATGCGAGTCACACCTTCATAATCTCCGCAGCTTAGGATTTCAATTAGGCACAAGTTACTCAGACTCAACAATCGGGTCAACGTCAATATCCCTTGTGCAATTGATATATGAGGACCCAATAGACAAATATATACACAAAATAAAGAGACAGTTGAAAAACAACATGTATCATTTCATTGAAAATTAAAGCATATGGTCTTAGGCCCTTAAAAAAGATCACCACCGCCTTCGGGCTTAAGCAAGTGAGATTTGATTTACATGTATTACTTAAAAGAAGTTAAAAGTAACAGGGAACGTACTGAAGTTGTTTAGCTTGGCATCTAGATAAAGAAGCAAGATGAGTTCATTCCTCAAAGAATTTGACTTCTTTGCGGTCCATTAGACCTTGAACCGTATCTTTGAACTCATGACAATCTTGAATAGTATGCCCCTCTTCGGCATGAAACTCACAGTATAGACCGCTATGCCCTTCGAACATCAATATTCTTTGATCGATTAGACCCGCATCAAGTAGCTTCTTTCAAACCCAACTGAGGGATGATTTGATTTTCGTCACCTTGGAATTAGCTATTTGGTTACTTTCCTCAGAGATTGCATTCATTCCACTAGGGGATGGCGGTCATAGCTAGCTCACTATATTTGCCAAAACTTATGACCCCGAGCTTGATCAGTATTTTTCAAGGCCTTCTTAAAACCGATACAAGTCTCAATGAGTGCCCCACTTGATCACCATGGTATACGCACTTTGCACTAGGATCATACCATTTTGGGAAAGGAGGCTATAATTGTGCTTGATAAAAGTATGCCACCAATGGACATTTAACAGTTGCTTATATAGTTCAACATAGGAGATTAGTAACAGGGTAAACTCCATCTTCTTGGTGTTTCTTCTTTGACCGGGGTCTTGGCTCGAAGAACGCTGGGACATTGGCACAGCCTTAGGTTGTATAACTGTCACAGGCTTTGAATAACTGGTATTGTAAACTCTCGAAGAGATTACTTCATGGTCTTTCTTCACATACGATGTCTTCTTGTGGGACGAACTACCTTCGCTGTCGATTTTGCCACTCTTGACAGTATTTTTTATGAGCTCATTGGATAACACAAGGTCGGCAAAGTTGGTAGTCGCATTACCTATCAAGCGATATAAGACCAGACCCTTCAATGTTTGGATGAGCATAACCACCATTTCTTTTTCGTTGAGTAAGGGTTGAACTTAAGACGCCACGTCTCTCCAACGCTGGGCATACTACCTAAAAGCCTTCATTTGAATTTTGTTTCAGGTGCAGCACGGTCCAACGGTTTAGCACCATGTCATTGACATGTCAGTACTATTCTAGGAAAGCTTTGGAAGTCTTTCCATGACTTTATCTAACGTCAGTTCAACTGATTATACCATCTTGTGGCAGATCTCGAGAGACTGTCTTGGAAATAGTAGATCAGTAACTTGTCATCTCTTCTGTATCCCATCATTCTCCGACAGAACATGGCAAGATGTGCATGGGGACAACTTGTTCCATCATACTTCTCAAATTCTGGGACCTTGCACTTATGAGGTAAAACCAGATCTGGGACGAGGCTGAGTTCATGGGCATCAAATCCAATGAAGGTGTACGTTACCTCTATGGCTTCCATTTTTTCTTTGAGTCGCTTCTATCAGTCCTTGATCTCTTTTGACATTTTATTTCTAGGTCTCTCTATTTCAATCAACTGATCCATCTCTGAAACAAGATTTTCAACTTGATTTCCCCCGGACTTGACTTCCGATATGGAGGGTCAATTTATAGGGAAAGAGGTGCTTGCCTGATAAAACGATGATTTCCCTCGAGAAAATAACCATTTTGATTTTTGTTGGGTTTCGTAGGGGTGCTGAATCAACTGACTTTTTTTTGATCCATAATCACTGTCACGGGATACCCTAAAAGTTAGTCTCGATGTTTTCAAAATGAGTGCATGTAAATGCAAAATAATTTCCCTAGATGCAAAGGTATTGATGCAAAAATGATTAATTCAATGTAATGAAGATGTCATGCCACCATGATCTAAATGAATGAAATTGATGACAATGCAATCATCGTAAAATGAGTAAAGGAAAAGATTGATAATGCACTAATAAATGCAAAAAAGTATTGATCGACGAATATTCTCATTGAGCAACTTTCCATAATGAAGGTTGAGTCCCATTACAACGAGAAAAAGAGAATAACTTTCATATAAGGTGCATCTAAATTAGCCTTTGCTCAATTCAAACTTCGAGAATATTTAACTCGTTATTATGGACTCTTTATTCCATTATAAAGGCCCTCAATTTTGAACTATTCTCGAATCAACACTTTATATGAAAATGTCATGAACATATACAAAAATAATCAAGCAAACAAGATAAGAAGAGTATATTAGTAACAAATATACAAATAAAGAATGAGAACCGAATAAATACACACCAAAGCAGCCTAACAACATGAATTTTACATTTCTATGGTTATCCGCATGGCTCTAAAGGGTGGGCTTCCTTGATTCTCACGCATGTGGTTTGGATTCTAGAGAGGGGTACTCAAACCTATCTTGTTATCTACTAAGATAACAAGATCCTCGATTCTGGCCCATGACAGGCTTGCGAATGAGATTCGGTTCAAGGGAAAGCACGACCTAGTAACGGGGAGGGTTGTTCACTTGTCAAAAGGTGTGGATTCTGGGAGTGAATTACAGACTCGTGGAGGGCTGCTCATGTGGGTATGTGGCGTTTCACTCTCACTTAAGGGACAGAGCTCGGGTATAGAGCTTGATGAGTATGGTGCAACACATGTCGGTGATTCCTTAAAAATTAAATAAACAATTAATGCAAAATCACCAATTATCAAAGCCCGTTGAATCAAAATGCATCTTTAAGAAAGAACAAATTAATTAAAGGCAATTTGAATTTCAAAATTTCCATCGATAAAAGCAACATATGTTTTTTGGCTTAACTTTCAAAAATGGGTCCCTAGCGGAGTCACCACCTGTAGCATCCTCCTTTTCTTTCGTAAATTTAAAATTCAGGATCTCTATGATGAAAAATAAATTTGTTGTTTTGTTTTTGCTTGAGGAATTTTGAAAAAATCGAGATAAATTGGATTTCGGGGAATTTTGTTTTAAAAACTTTTTTTTTGTTTTGAAAATAAAGACTAGAGTTGCCACTTGCCATTTTGGTAGGCCGGACACCATTAAAACAAGATATTCTTTTGAAAACGGGTTTGAGAGTTGGTTACGTGTGGGGAAGAATTAGCACCCCCATCACGCCTGACAATCGGTACCAAATTATACGTTGCTTTTAATCGATGGGAATTACTGAAATTTAAATTAGACTTAATTAACTGTTCCTAATCGAATATAAGCTTTAATTGAATGGGCTGTAACAATTTGATGGGTTTGAGTTAATTATCTGTTTAATTAAAATGGGTGACTGTACATCAGACCGTAGATTAAACCGACATCGAATAAGACCGACTGTCGTGTTAATTTACGGTTTGAATCAAGTACATCACCTTTATACATGATGCAAACAGTTAAAAATGATGTTATGAGTTGTCAAAATGTTGCCCATTTTTATATTTACCTTCAGACGATAAGAATTAATTCGAATATTTGTTCTATATCCATTAAGCCAAGATTAAGACCAAAATAATCGAGTTAATAAATATCTCCTTTTTTAATATTTAGGTTAATTAATTAGCAGGATGTCCATTAAAAAAATAAAGGCTAAATGAATGACAATTAAAAAGTATGACACAAAAATAGGCAAATAGATGGATAAAGAACAAGAAGATAGAAACGCGGAAAACTAAAGAGCGAACAAAATAAAAAAGCAGAAATTAAAGAACGAGAATTAAAATGTCCGGAAAAAACACTGGACCGTACAAAAGATAAGTGCGTAAAATAAATGCAAAAATTGAAATATCCAGGAAAATGACCGATCGAATAAAATAAGCGTGAAAAATAAAGAGCAAAAATTAAAGAACGGAATATTAAATGCAAGAAAATAAAACTATACTAAACGGGCCATAAATAATACAGATCATCCCCCGTTGGGGTCACCGTAAGACCGGTTCGAACAAAATTAAGTAAATGAACTAAATAAAAGAACCAAAATATATGAATAAGATATAATATATATTATAATATATAATAATAACATATAATATAAACGTAATATCATATTATAATATATAATATATACTAAGTAACTTATATATATATATAACATAATAGATAATATAGATTATAATATAGGTACACAGAATATCAGAGATATAATATAACATATAGTAAAAATATATAAAAAAAGGGACCGAAATGAAAAAAAAAAAGAAGACAAAAAAGGGGTAAATTGAAAAAAAAAGATGAACAAAGAGATGAAATTAAAAACAAAAATGAAGGAGAGGGATTAGAACGTGTATTAACCCATGACCAATTTAAAAGCGAAGAAAATATGGAGGGACCAAATAGGTGATTAATCCATAAGCCAAAAGCGCAGATCCTTCCCGGATCCGGGTTAACGCGCGGGTCATAGAACAGCAAAACGCTACTTTTCAAGGTGGCTATAAAAGCCAAAAAAGAACAAAAAAATATTTTTTCCTAAGTTTTGAAAAAAAAAACTAGCAGAGCTCTCTCCCTCACCCTCTTGTGTTTCCTAGAAATCGGTGGGATAACCACAGTGTGCCGCCGCCTTGACCACCTCTAGCCGGTGGTCGGCGGCCTTAAACTGAACCCAAAGCCTATATTTTCTTTTATAAAACCCAAATTTGAGCTTCGATTTTAAAAAAATGAATCCTTTTTTTTTGTAAATTTGTAAGAAATAGTAACTTGAAACCTTTTTTAAAAAAAAAACTCAAAAAATTTTGAATCCCTAAACGGAGAAGGCGAACCAACAACGAAGAGACGATCAAAGCGGCTACCCTAACCTCACAAGCTAAACCTTAAAACCTTTTTTTATTTTTTGTGTGAATGTTCGAAATGCAAGATAAAAAGAAAAATATACCTTTTAAAAAATGTGTCTATTGATTTATGGAAATTCCCTCGTTAGGGTTTACATGATTTTTTTCGGGCTTTATAGCCAATTTACAGAGATAAAAGAAAAGAAAAAAAGACTAAAAAATCCCCTATTGGTTGTTGATTGTTGTTGTGTTTTGCTTGTCTTTTTTGCAGGTGCTCATTCGAGAGGGTCAATCCTGGTTCTTTGGCCGGATGCATATGTGAGGCAGAGGATGGTGATGGCTGGCGACGTAATTGTGATTTGGAGCGGAGCTTGCTGATGTGGCTTGAGGTAGAGCCGATGTGGCAGTTGAGGTGGCCGAAAGCCAATAGACGTGGAGAGCCCAGGGCTACTGGGAAGCTTTCAGAAGATTGGAAAGGGAAGGGTTGGTGGCTGGTGGCATGTGAAAGGGTTTAGAAAATTAGGGTTTCAATTTAGGATATCCGGGTTGGGTCAATGGGTAGTGGATCGGTCGAGTATGGGTGAACCGGGTAGGGTAATAGATCCAGGTCTATAATTTGGGTTATTTCAGGCCGATTGGGTTTAGGTGATAGGCCGATTATAAAATGGGTATAGGGTAGTAATGTATTTGGGCTCGGATATATGATGTAAATGGACATTTAATTTGGATTGCATTTTTTTGAATTTATTTTTGATTATATATATATTTTTTGGATTTTTAATTATTATTTTATTTTTTTGGACTTGAATTTTAATGGTTTATTTACCCGGACTGGAAATGGCTGTTATAGATTTGTGATGTAAAAAGTCGTGTTTAAAAATATATTTTTTGAGGAAATAATGTCTCTTCTAATGTCGCATGTATAAGCACGATAAAGATTAAGATATTCAATGAAATCATTTGAACACTTGGTACCGTGAGGTGCATACCAAATTTGAAAAAAAAATATGTTTCGCAAGTTATTTTGAATTTAAAAATGTACAAATAGTTCAGTGTGTTACAGATAGCAAAATAGAAACTATAGAAATGTTGCATATGGCAAGGGAAAACACTAAGAGAAATTCGAGAAAGTTGATGTCTAAAAATATTGTTTTGGGAAATAATGTCTCTTCTAATGTCGTATTTATAGGTACGATTAAGATTAAAATATTCGATGAAATCTTTTGAACACTTGGTACTCTGAGGTGCATACCAAATTTGAGAAAAAAAATCTGATTTCGCTAGTTATTTTAGATTTAAACTGGTACAAATACTTTGGTGAAGGTGGAGTTATGAAAGATTGCAAAGTTCTCTCTTTTTTGGTGAAAAGGCAGATAAAACTGCTAAGTTTTATGTTCTTAAATATGATCGTGTAATAATTATTTTAGCTGAACTATGTAAATATTATTATATATTGTTAATTAATTAGATTATTGACCTAATTATTCTTCAAAGAATTTACTGTGGACTTACGTTTGAAATTTATGATAAATATTTATTATTTTCCAATTATATGTGTTCTTTAATAAATTTTATTTTTGTATACATACACGATTTCTATTCTCATAGACTATTACGTTAGAAAGTTTTATGGTACCTTGGAGACGTTGCATATGAGATTATGCAAACATATATAGCATATGGAATTCTATATACACAATTATTTTAAAATTTAACTTTTTTATAACTGCATATTCAAAAAAAATCTTTTTATAATTATAGTGATTATTTTTTAATTCGATTGACATAATTTTTATTATAACATTCAGAATGATATAAATTTAAACGCAGTTAAATGTGTATTATCCTTTAATTTATGCACGAAACAAAATCTAAGAAACTTAAGCATTGTATTAACTTTTTTTCGCAGGAGTATTTATACTTTTGGTAAATTACAAATTTCATCACTCAATTATATTCTCACTCATATTTTGGTGACTAAAATTTAATTTTTTTAAATTTAATGTCTTAACTTTAAAGATTGAATTTTCTTTTCTTTTAACTTTGGAATAATATGACGTTTTTTATTATTTTAAGCTGCATTAATATTTTATTATTATTAGTTTTTTATTTGGACTCTCCCCCAATCACCTACCGCCTGTCATCCGGTCCTCATCTCGGTTGCTGACAACTTGTTAATTTTAGGGTTTAAGACTTTAGGTTGTAGAGTTTAGAATTTAAAATTTATAATTAGAGTTTAGATTTAGGGTTTTAAGTTCAAAATTTTTGGATCCGTTTTGTTTTAAAAAATAATTTTTAGTTTTAGTTTTCTAAAAATTAGAAAACATGCTTGGTTAATAGGAATGAAAACTTTTTTTTCAAAAATAAAAATAGTGAAAATGTGTTTAGTACGCAGCTTTTCAAAATAGAAATGAAAAATAAATATGAAATAATTAAAATAAAATATAGTTATAAAAATATTATTATAATAATAATAAATAAAATATGAGTAAATAAACTAAAAATTTAAAAAATAACATTAGAAGGATTCGAAACCGGATTAAATGAACTTAAAACTAAAAAAATCTTGTTTTCATATTTTAAACCTTCCTAAAACATTTCCAATGAAAACGTATTTTTATGTTTTTAAATTTCTACTTATTTTTTTCATTTTGCTAAAAATCATTTTCTAATTTTTCAACTAAACATGTTTTCTTCACCGTTTTTCATTATCCAAGAAAATGAAAACGGGCTTTATTCTCTAAAACCAAATGTGTAGCACCCTTGACCCGGATGCTACAATTGGGCCACAAGCCCAAACCACTCCCATAAATTTTCACTTTTTAAAGCCAATAAAAGTCAACCTCATAAATCCAAACGTGACATACCAAAGCATTTAAATCCATACGTACTTAAAACATTCAAAATAGTTAAAGGAGCCCCAAATACAGTAATAAAACATTTGACCAATACAAGTTAAATCAATTAGAGTTACAAATACATAGGGTCATATGAATACATAGCCCGCTACATCTAAGTACTTGTACTCTACCAAAAGGCCAATGCTGGATCCTTGCTTTGATGGTGCTCTGCTACACTCGAACTACCTATTAACCTGCGAACGGAAACAACAATTTCGAACGATGAGCTAACAAAGCTCAGTGGATACACAACCATTCGACCATGCTTCAGGTGAATCATAATTAAGAGCATGCTATGAAATATGAGATCAAGATAGGATAAAGCAATGGCGCTACTACAACTGCCAAAACACATGCTATATAACAACAATATCTCAACAATATCAACATATAAATAAACAAACCAGGAGTGAGGCCCAATGTCACCCGACACTGGGAAACCCACCCATGCTTGCAATTTCACATCGAGCTGCTCGGAATCTCACATCGAGCGGTATACTCAGAATCTCACATCGAGTCTTCGCTCGGAATCTCGCGTCGAATGGGGCTCAGAATCTCGCATCGAGCAAATATCATCACCTGAAATCTCACATCGGATGGCCTTCATGTGTTGCAACATCCACAATTACTGGTATGCCAAAGCGTTACTGGAATTCTAAACTAATGAGGGGTACCGATACACAGAGAGGCGTACTGGTACGCCACTCACAAATCGTCCCCTAAGATATGAAGGAGTACCGATACGCAACCACCCTGTACCGGTACTCGAGCCCCGATTTCAAAACCTAAAGCTCAAGATTACACAATCCCACCCTTAACCTCCCTGGTTAAGTCCTAAAACGTTCCTACTAATTATGAGGAGTTATTAGGTGAGTTTCTAGCCATTTTTAGCTTTAAACATCAACCATTACAAGTTTTGCCATGGATGACCAACCAAGCTCTAACTTATCCAAAACATCACATTTCAAGCAAGCATAGCAAAATGATGATGCACATGAACACATAGAAGTTAGAAGTGTACTAACCTCAAATTTCAAGCTAAAAAAGAACCCCAAACTCCACCTCAAGCTTTCTTCTTTCCTTGGGCCTTTGAATGTTCTCCAACCTCTTTAACTACAAGGAAATGTTGTAAAAAAGTTACAACATTGTTGAGGGATTAAAAGAAGCTCAAAGGACGATTCAACAACAAGAAATGAGATTAAAAACACCATTCTCATTCTCACTCTAAAACCCCCACTAAAACCTCTTCTCCACCATTTCAAGCAAAACTTACCTTGGATTGTAGATCCTTGGATGCCTAACAACTTTCCCTTCTACACCGATCTGGGATTTCAACTCAAAACCAACAAAGATGGAGTTTTTCTTTCAAACTCAAATGGAGAGAAGATGAAGAGGGTGGGAAAAGCTTTTGGGGGACAAAATGACTTCATCATCTTACCAAATCTGCAACTCTTGACTCCCCAACTCTCATCATCTTCTTCAATTATGAAGTTACCATAAAGCCCCTCTCTATAACCTCATAACTCAAGCCCAAAACCAAAACCAAGTCCAAAAAGGTCTAAAAGACCCAAAAACATGAGCCAAACGCGAGGCCCATACCTCGAGTTAGCCCGACGCTCGGGTTCTGAAACCTGGATCATTATAACTCTATTTTCCTTAAAAAAAATTTCCTCAAAATTTACATGGTGGAAACAGATGTGGGTAGAGCTCTCTCATCTCAGCCTCAACCTCCTATGTTGCCTCTTCAATCACATGGTTCCTCCACAACATCTTCACGAGGGGTACACACTTGTTACGAAGCTCTTTGACTCCCCTATCAAGCACTCTCATTGGCTCTTCTTCATATGTCAAATCTGTGTCGACCTCTACCTCCTCGAGCGATAAAACATGCGAAGGGTCATAATGATAGCATCTTAACATAGATACATGGAAAACATCGTGGATACGTGCTAACTCCGGAGGCAAAACTAGCTTATATGCTACAGGCCTGACCGTCTCAATCACCTCGTATGGTCTAATATACCGCGGGCTCAACTTGCCCTTCCGTCCAAAAAGAATTATCCGTTTCTATGGTGATACCTTTAAGAACACTTTTTCACCAACCTCATACTCGATATGCTTGCGCTTCCTATCTGCGTATGCCTTTTGTTGATCAAATGCCGCTTACAATCTTTCCTTGATGATGCAAACCTTTTCTTCAGTTTGTCTAACCAAATCAGATCCCACGATCCTCTTCTCATTAAGCTCAGTCCAACATAGGGGTGTTCTACATCTACGCCCATACAAGGCTTCGAAAGGGGCCATCTTGATGCTTGATTGGTAACTATTGTTGCACACAAACTCGATCAGCGGTAGCTGTTCTTCCCAACTTCTTTCAAAATCTGCAAAACAACACCTAAGCATGTCCTCAAGAATCTGAATAACCCGCTCAGACTGGCCATCGGTCTGAGGATGGAAAACCGTACTAAAATGCAGCTTGGTGTCTAAGGCACTATAAATCTTCTTCCATAACCTTGTTGTGAACCGCGGATCCCTATCCGATATGATCGAAGATGGCACTCCATATAACCTCACTATCTCCTTGATGTACAATTGAGCCAACCACTCCAGGGTGAAATCCATGCGCACAGGTAAGAAATGGCCAGACTTGGTCAAACGATCCAATATAACCTAGATCTCATCATGCTTTCTTTGAGTCATCGGTAAACCGTAACAAAATCCATGATGACTCGATCCCACTTCTATTGTGGAATTTGAATCGGCTGAAGCAACTCCGATGGAGCTTGGTGTTCCGCCTTCACTTGTTGGCAAGCCAAGCATCTCGTCATGAACATCCGAAAAATCCTTCTTCTTACATGGCCACCAATAATAAGGTAAAAGATCTTGGTACATCTTGTTGCTTCCCGGATGTACGGTGAAAGGACTACGATGTGCCTCTCGCAAAATGCGATCCCTTAAATCTTCTAAAGCCAGAACACACAACCTACCCTTGAAGTACAAGTACCCACCATCTCGTACTTCAAAATTTAAGGCCTTGCCTTTCTAAACTGCCTCAATCTGGGCCACTAAATCTTTATCCAGCACTTGACTCCTCTTTATCTCTTGTTCTAACGTAGGCTCAACCCGAAGCTCAGCTAAAAGCCCGCAGTCCTCGGTCATTCTTAAACGGGTAAACATGGCTCTCAAATCAGACATCGACTTACGACTCAAGACATCCGCTACTACATTTGCTTTGCCCGGATGATACTAAATAACGTAGTCATAATCCTTTAGCAGCTCAATCCAACAACGCTGCCTCAAATTCAACTCTTTCTAGGTGAGAAGATACTTAAGCTCTTGTGATCCGTATAGATGTAACACTTCTCTCCATAGATATAGTGTCTCCAAATTTTCAAAGCAAAGCTCACCATGGCCAGCTCCAAATCATGGGTAGGGTAATTCTGTTCATGAGGCTTAAGTTGCCTCGAGGCGTAGGCAACCACCTTGCCCTCTTGCATAAGAACGCAACCAAATCCATTCAAGGAAGCATCGCTAAACACAATATAATCTTTTCCCGGCTTGGACTCCGCTATCAAGCACTCTCATTGGCTCTTCTTACATGGCCACCAATAATAGGGTCGAAGATCTTGTTGCCACCAATAATAAGGTCGAAGATCTTGTTGCTTGGAAAAATCACTTGTTGTTTCCATTGTGGAATGTGATCCGTTAAATCTTCTAAAGCCGAAACACATAACCTACCCTTGAAGTACAAGTACCCACCGTCTCATACTTCAAAATTCAAGGCCTCGCCTTTCTAAACTGCCTCAATCTGGGCCACTAAATCTTTATCCAGCACCTGACTCCTCCTTATCTCTTGTACTAACGTAGGCTCAACCCGAAGCTCAACTAAAAGCCCGCAGTCATCGATCATTCTCAAACGGGTAAACATGGCTCTCAAATCAGACATCGACTTACGACTCAAGGCATCTGCTACTACATTTGCTTTACCCGGATGATACTCAATAACGCAGTCATAATCCTTTAGCAGCTCAATCCAATGACGCTACCTCAAATTCAACTCTTTCTAGGTGAGAAGATACTTAAGCTCATGTGATCCGTTACATGTAACACTTCTCTCCATAGAGATAGTGTCTCCAAATCTTCAAAGCAAAGCTCACCGTGGCCAGCTCCAAATCATGGGTAGGGTAATTCTGTTCATGAGGCTTAAGTTGCCTCGAGACGTAGGCAACTAGCTTGCCCTCTTACATAAGAACGCAACCAAATCCATTCAAGGATTCAACGCTAAACACAATATAATATTTTCCCAGCTTGGGCTGCATCAAAATCGGAGCCTCGGTAAGGTAGGCTTTTAACTGCTCAAAACACTATTGTCTCTTCTCATTCCATACAAATGACACTCCCTTCTGGAGTACCTTGGTCACCGGGGCGCTAAGATTAAAAAACCCTTAACAAACCATTGATAATATCCCGCCAGTCCAAGAAAGCTACGGACTTTTGAGATATTCTTAGGTGGTTTCCACTCTACTATTGCTTGAATCTTTTGAGGGTCAACGCAGATCCTGTCTGTCGCCATGATGTGGCCTAAAATACCATTTCAGACAGCCAAAACTCACATTTACTGAACTTTGCATAGAGGCACATGTCTCTCAAAGTTTGAAGAACTACTCGCAGGTGGTAGTCGTGCTCCTCAACCGAATGTGAATAAACCATAATGTCATAAATGAACACCACCACAAATTGATCCAAATAAGGCTAGAAGATCCTGTTCATCAAATTCATAAATGCTGCTAGAGCATTGGTGAGCCCAAAAGGCATCACCAAGAACTCACAGTATCTATACCGCATCCTAAAAGCGGTCTTCTGGACATCTTATTCCACCACTTTAACTGATAGTACCTCGATCTAAAATCTATATTTGAGAAAACCAGGGCACCCCTCAACTGGCTAATCAAATCATCAATTATGGGAATAGGATAGCAATTCTTCAGTGTCACCTTATTTAACTGCCGATAGTTAATATACATTCTCATTGACCCATCATTCTTCTTAACGAACAAAACTGGAGCACCCCAAGGAGAGACTCTTGGTCAGATGAAACCTCTCTCTAGCAATTCTTGAATTTGCTTCTTCAATTCCCTCATTTCGGTTGGTGCCATCCGGTAAGGTGTGATGGACACTGATGTCCTGACGGGCATTACATCAATTTTAAACTCAAGCTCATGATCCGGTGGTAATCTGGGTAGCTCTTCTGGAAAGACATCCACGAACTCACAAACTATTCTGATGCTCTTGATAGACTGACTCTCGACTCTTGTATCCACCACGTGAGCCATAAAGGCCTCACAACCTTGTTGTATTAACCTCTATGCTGCCAAAGCCGAGACTACGTTAGGGATGCAAGGGTGTCTCTCTCCTCTAACCGTTAAATTAGATCCATCATCCACAAGGAGCTTCAAACTCTTGGTTCTACAACCCAAACTAGCATCGTGCTCGACAAAATAATCCATACCTGGGATTGCGTCAAACTCTTGGAACGGCAAAACCATAAGATCCGCTGGGAAGATTAAACCTTGAACTTCGATAGGACACCTCTGGTGCACCTTGTCTACCAACACATCTAGCCCTAATAGACTAGACACGCGAACTCTTATCTCTAGGTCCTCAACTAGTATACCCCAACGTTGGGATATCCCAGTACTAATATAGGAGTGGGTAGACCCCGAATCCACTAATGCAACAATATGAATAGAAAACAAGGATAAGATACCTGTAATCACATCAGTGGGCTCATAATCCTTCTGAGCTCTCACTGCATACTGCCTCACCGGTGCCGTTATCGTGTACTGAAACGTGCCTCTGCTCTGGTGGCCGATCGCCTGACTTGCCCCTCCCTCTAGAGAACCCTCAGCCCCTCTGAGCCGGATAAGAGATCCTCGGTGCCTAAACTAGAACGGTTGTGGTAACTGCGGGATAATCCTTCACAAGATGATCCTGGGACCTACACTCAAAGCAAGCTCAGTTTGCACCCTAACACTTTCCTCGGTGCCTCCGCCCACACTGATTACAAGCCAGTGCGCCTGCACTCCCTTAAGAACTATTTGGGCTCATCATAGACGAGGATGAGGTAGGCTTCCTACGGCTGGCAGACTCTGACCTACGGTCTGACCTCACACTCTGATTCGAAGCTCCTCTTCCCTAATTCCATCAGTTCCTGTCCCTCATCGATTGGGAATGTGAGCTGTTAGAGAAATTCTGAGTCATCTCAGTAGGACATCCTTGTCCGCTAGCAGAACCATACGTCAAACCTTGTACCTGCTCAAGAGACTTTGCGCTAGTAGTTAACTCAGAAAATAATTTGGGTGGGGCAACTTTTAGATAAGTTTGTATCTCCTTCCTTAACCCTTTTATGAATCTCTTGCACCTCATTTTCTCGATGGCCACAAGATCTGGCGCATACCTGCTCAGCTACATAAATTCTTGTTCATACTCAAAAACCGTGCGGTTCTCCTGCACAAGATGAGTAAACTGGTCTCTCAACCTGTCAACGTGAGCCTCACCCACATATTTTTTTTCTCAAACTCATCAAGAAAGTTGTCCCATGAAGGTCGGCTAGGATGCCATTCCAGCTCTATAGTTTCCCACCATTCCCTCGCGTTCCCCTTGAGCAAGTATAGCACGCAGGACAATTTATCTTCGGACCGCAACCTCATCTGCCTCATAATCTAACAGGTTTCTCGAAGCTACTGATCTACCTTCACCGGGTTATCTTGTCCCGATCCAAGAAAATCTATAGCACCTTGCCTACGCACCCTCTCAACCGGTGCCTCCCAAGGGGTAGATGAATGCCTCAGAATCGCCCTCACAATCCTGTCTAGGGCTCGGTGTAAGTGGGAGAAATAATTAGCTCCCTGCCTAGCTCCCCTATCGGACTCCTCCACATCCGACACATAGTCTTCATCGGAGCTCCCACCCCAGGAACCCAAACTCTCTTCCACGTTCCTAGCTCTCCTTGGCATGATTCAACTCTGCACAATTAAACAACATGAATACACCATCGAATTTCAATCTTAATTCAAGTACGACTTTGACTCATGGGCATGTATTCGTTAGGCACCTATTTACCACCCTAGACTACCCCGGAGACTGCCTAGAACCGACTAAACCTAGGCTCTAATACCACTAAATGTAACACCCTCGACCCGGATGCTACAATTGGGCCACAAGCCCAAACCACTCCCATAACTTTTCACTTTTTAAAGCCAATAAAAGTCAATGTCATAAATCCAAACGTGACATACCAAAGCATTTAAATCCATACGTACTTAAAACATTCAAAATAGTTAAATGAGCTCCAAATATAGTAATAAAACATTTGACCAATACAAGTTAAATCAATTAGAGTTACAAATACATAGGGTAATACAAATACATAGCCCACTACATCTAAGTACTTGTACTCTACCAAAAGGCCAATGCTGGATCCTTGCTTCGATGGTGCTCCGCTACACTCAAACTACCTATTAACCTACGAACGGAAACAACGATTCCAAACGCTGAGCTAACAAAGCTCAGTGGATATACAACCATTCGACCATGCTTCAGGTGAATCATAATTAAGAGCATGCTATGAAATATGAGATCAAGATAGGATAAAGCAATGGGGCTACTACAACCGCCTAAACACATGCTATATAACAACAATATCTCAACAGTATCAACATATAAATAAACAAACCATGAGTGAGGCCCAATGTCACCCGACATTGGAAAACCCACCCATGTTCAGAATCTCACATCGAGCGGTATACTCAGAATCTCACATCGAGTCTTCACTCTTAATCTCGTATGGAGCGGGGCTCGAAATCTTGCATCGAGCAAATATCATCACCCAGAATCTAACATCGAATGGCCTTCATTTCATCACCCGGAATATCACATCAGATGGTCTTCATATGTTGCAACACTCACTCACTAGGTATCCGGATCCCACCAAACAAGGACTCATGACTAAACAAGTGCCCTTCCTGGCACGACCACAAATGATCCACCAAAGATCCCTAAAACTCGCTTACCGCACAATTTGCTTTCATTTCCAATACTCAATTAACCATTTAATCCATATAAGCAAGAAGAAACACACACTCTCGATTTTACCAGTCATTTTATATTATAAGGGGCCCATTAGAACCTTAGCCACAAATTATAGAACCACCGAACTCAAAACAGAAAAATGTGGGCAGATTGCTTAGCGAGTATCGATACTTCTAAGTGAGTACGGTACTCTTGTCTAGGTATCGGTACCCCTTTGCGAGTACTGATACTCGATTTAGATTCAAAAAAATTGGGCCTCACTCTGTATCGATACGCTCCATGCCATACTGGTACTTAATATCGGTACTAGGATCGCCCCGTACCGATCCTTGCCTATACCGATACATCTACCCTAGCGTACAGGTATGCAAAGCCTTTCCAAGCAATACAACAATGGATACCAATACGCCCCTAGCATACAGATACATGGAGAGGCGTACCGGTACGCCCCTCATAGATCACCCCATAAGATACAAAGGAGTACCGATATGCAACCACCCCGTACCGGTACTCGAGCCCTAATTTCAAAACCTAAAGCTCGGGATTACACCAACCCCACCCTTAACCTCCCTGGTTAAGTCCCAAAATGTTCCTACTAATTATGAGGAGTCATTAGGTGAGCTTCTAGCCATTTTTACCCTTAAACATCAACCATTACAAGCTTTTCCATGGATGACCAACCAAGCTCTAACTTATCCAAAACATCACATTTCAAGCAAGCATAGCAAAATGATGATACACATGAACACATAGAAGTTAGAAGTGTACTAACCTCGAATTTCAAGCTAGAAAGGAACCCTAAACTCCACCTCAAGTTTTCTTCTTTCCTTGGGCCTTTGAATGTTCTCCAACCTCTTTAACTACAAGGAAATGTTATAAACAAGTTACAACATTGTTGATGGATTAAAAGAAGCTCAAAGGACGATTCAACAACAAGAAATGAGATTAAAAACACCATTCTCGTTCTCACTCTAAAACCCCCACTAAAACCTCTTCTCCACCATTTCAAGCAAAACTTACCTTGGATTGTAGATCCTTGGATGCATAACAACTTTCCCTTCTACACCGATCTGGGATTTCAACTCAAAACCAACAAAGATGGACTTTTTCTTTCAAACTCAAATGGAGAGAAGATGAGGAGGGTGGGAAAAGCTTTTGGGGGACAAAATGACTTCATCATATTACCAAATCTGCAGCTCTTAACTCCCCATCTCTCATCATCTTCTTCAATTATGAAGTTACCATAAAGCCCCTCTCTATAACCCCATAACTCAAGCCCAAAACCAAGCCCACCAAGGTCTAAAAGGCCAAAAAACATGACCCAAATGTGAGGCCCATACCTCGGGTTAGCCCGATGCTCAGGTTTCGAAACCCATCGTTACAAAATGGACCATTAGATTTTAAAGAAGTGTTGTGTTATATTTTTTTTACACACACTTGTGTATCAAAATATAACTCTCAATTAAAATGTTAAATGTGTAGGATCATGTGTAGAAACATCTAAAATTAAAAGAGATGTATTTTAGTAACATTATTAGTTGACACCCCAACATTTTTTTTGTAATTTTTTGTCTATATAATTTATATATAAATATATATATATAAATGACATTCATTTATAGATAATTGATATCTCTTAAATCTAGTTCAAGAAAATAACACTCCTTAAATAAAATTTTCGCTCCGTCCATGTCGATCTAAAATTTATTTTGATTCGATTTCAAAAAAATTAATTGAAAACCAAAATGTTCCGAACCTAACGAGTGGTCTCAGTGGCAAAGATGATGATATTCATCCTAGGAGACCCGAGCTCAATCAGTTTTGTTTGCGAGGTGTATGTGTCTTATCAAAAGGTTAAAAAATATATGAACATAGACTATCTTATAATCACCTTAAGACTATTAAAAAAATTATCTCGTTCCAAATTCGTTTTTTTTAAACATTAAACCGATGCATAAAATTAGCACAAGACGTGGTTCGGGTTGCCCAATGCCCAAAGAAACACCGGTTTGGAGCCAGTTTTGCAGAGTCATGCGGAAGCGGAGCTAGATGCGTAACTTTGTTTTTAGTTATTGGCATGAAACGGTTGAAGTATGTTGTATGGAAGAAGGTAGTAAGAGAAATATAGGTAGACCACTACCATTGTATTTGTCTATGCAAGATTGGTTGAACTCAACTACTCAGCATTCTTAAAAAGTTAAAATTCCCTATAATATAATATTCCCTTGACAGTTGAACTCAACAAGTGTCCCAGTGAAAAATCAGATGATGTGCGTTTTAGGAGACACTAGTTCAAATCGCTTTGTCTACAAGGTGTATGTGCATTGTTAAAGGGTTAAAAATATGTATAAACAGATACTACCTTGTAATCACCTTTAGACTATTGAAAAATATATTCTCTTGACAGTTAGTTTAGTTCAATTAACGGTTTCATTTTAAACACTTGTTCCACTTCTCCATTCAAAAGATTTTGTCATCTGTCTTCTAGTGCCTGCATGTTCATGTTTGCTAATTGTCAGTCAACTATTTCCCCTAAAATTTTGGATATTAACCCCTTTTTCTTTTTCAATGTTTCTGTAACACCCTCAACGTATATTCGATATTCAAATACACATTAAAGATGTTACTAACTGATTTACACTGATTTTCAGACTTGTAATTTTTTTATAGCCAAGCTAATTGGATTAAACAACCCTTTCTTAGTTTTCACTAATTTACAAATCTGTCTAGAGTCACCTAGTTTCAACCCTGAATTGGTTTATAAAATACTTTAAGCAGTTATTAAAAATCAAAATATAATTCAGGGTGAAAACTATGTGTGCTACCTAGACCCTTTTCTTGATTTTAGAATCGCTACGCGATAAACGACCAATTAAGTTTTAAATCGTTTGAAGCATCTTTTCTAATATTCTTAATTCCTCAAATTAAGTCATGTTTCTAGATTATACAAAATAGATACTTATTTAATATCTATTCATGCCCACTAGACTAGGATGTGGTGATACTTACTGATAATGCAGGCTATCTTGATCCAACGATGTACAACTCCTCCTCTGCTATTTAGTCCGAAGTACCTACGTGTGATACAAAACACACACTAAGTATAACTTAGTGAGGCATAATCATAACAATGTAAAAAAATGATTATAAATAACATAGCTCTGCAAAATGGCAAGCTATTTCCAATTACAGTTGATAACAATTTATCATGTATAGAACTACCTTACATGTATAGTTCATTTAACCAATATAATATTCAAATCATAGGATTCGATCTGTCTTACCAGTCTTGTGTACATTAAGCTTTTTAGCTTAACTACTTGCATAAATGCATTTCAAGTATTATAACCCAAAGTACAAAATCATGTAATCTGTAATGCAGGAATAATCATGTAAGAAATTAGTACTGCAATAAATTTTGTACTATAAAGTCATGTAACTGTACTGTAAAATCTTATGGCCCAAGGTAAATATCAAGTCATTCCTCTGTCATATAACAGTACAATACAATTCCTGCAAAATGGCAAGCGTGTCCCAATTGCAGTTTATATCATATCATCAAACCTTTATTTTATCAATCAAATATACGTTAAGCTTTTTAACTTAACTGCCTGCATGATATATTTCATGTATTATCGCCCAAAGTACAAAATCATGTGATGCCATGGTACGCGAGTCATCACGACACCGTAGTGTCTACGACGCCTTAGCGTCTACATCACCGAAGCGACTGAGATAAGTACGTACTCGAGGACGCTCTTTTCTCCTCATAATCAAGACGCTCTTTGCTCCTTATAATCGCACATTTTGTGCTAACAACACCGAAGTGTCTGAACAACGTCGTAGCATCTAAGTCAAAACCGAAGTGTCTAAACATCACCGAAGTGACTGAAACGCACTGTAGTGCTAGGACGCAATTGCTAGGACTCTATGGATGTCCAACTATACCAAAGATTCTCATGAAATTTCATGTGAACCTATGGTATACGAGTCATCATAACGACACCGTAGTGTCTACAACGCTGTAGCGTCTGCATCGTCGAAGCGACTATAATGAGTACGTACTCGAGGACGCCCTTTGCTCCTCATTATAGCATTTTTTGTGCTAGTCAACACCGTAGTGTCTAAACATCACCGAAGTGACTGCAATGTCGTAGCGTCTGATATCAACACTGAAGTGTTTGGATCGCACCATAGTGCTAGATTGCAACTGCTATGACTCTTTGGATATCCAATTATACCAAAGACTCTCTCACTATTACTTAGGCATAACAATATAATATTTTCATATTCAATATCCAGTCCATTAATATTATTATTCATAATTCGATAATGGGCAGTTCATACTCAAAATCTAAAAATCTGATTTATCTTAGATAAATCATTATGCCATATCAGCGTATCTCATATGCCATTTAATATTTCATGCCATTAACATAACTTTGATCAACATATATTTTCATTGATATTAATGTCGAATTCTCGCAAGTCTCTCTCATGTCATATGTATAAAATAAATAAAAATGCATTCATTCATATCACATATATAATAAATAAGTAAAAATGCACTCACATGGGCCATGCATGATATTAGCCTCACTAAGCTATTTCGATACTTTTTCCTTGCTTAACTATACTATACTAGTAAAATTATCCGAATATAAAATATTTTCAAAAATTTTCACTTTTTCCTTTAATAATGCCAAATTGTTCATTATGGTCCCAAGTGACCATTTTGCACATTTTACAATTTATTCTAGCTCGAATCACAAATTATTCAACAATTCCATCATTTTCACTAACTTTTATTCAATACCCTTCATCCACTACCTTTTACGAAAGTGACATTTTAGTCACTAATTTTACACATAAACTTGCAAACTTGTATCGAATAATTAATCCAACATTTCTATAAATTTTCTCACATTTTCCCTACTTTTAGACCAAAACTGAATTGGTCCTTGAACTAATCATGGCTGTCAAAATGGTCCCTTGCTATTTCCTTTCTTGTCAATTTAATCCCTTGGACTCTAATTTTCAATTCTAACTTCATACAACATATTCGAATCATAAAATCTCATAATCATAATTTTCATGAAAATTTCCCATTATTCTTCCATGTAGCCGAATTGGTCACTTAGCTTCTCTAGGCTCATTTTTTTTATCCAAACAACATTCTAACATGCTCAAATTAATTTTTCCAACATATATTCTTCATCTCCAAGAATTAACAGTTAAAACCTCAAAGTCTTTCTACATGACAAATTGGGTGTCTAAACTATTCAAGGACCTTATTTTGGTCTCAATGCCATAATCAAGCTTCTAAATTCATAATCTCTTCAAATCCATCACTATGATAATTTTCACAATATTTCTCCAAATCTCCTCATGTATACCAAAATTGTCACTTAAAGGACAAGTTGAGGATTTTTCATTCAAACATCAAAATCAAGCTTCTAATATCACCAATCTTTCATTTTCATCATCAATTTCAAAACCCTAAATAAAATCCCAAATTCTAGGGTTAGGGTTTATGTCTTCAAACAAGAAATTAATCTAAATCTAAGCTTAATTTCAACTCCACAACACTTGATTTACTTAAATTAAGCTTCAATCTCAACATAGAACACGAAACCCTATTTTCTCTCTCATCAATAACATGAACAAATCTTCAAATTACCATGCAAAATTACGATCAATAGAAAGAGCATTAAGCATAGATTATTTTTTTCCAAAGCAACATACCTTGATTCTAACTTTGGAGCCTTCAAAATGCCAAGGAAAATTTTGTGTATTTTTCCCTTCCTTTCCTTGTTGGTTTCAAAATAGAGGAGAGAAGATGAACTAATTTTTGTTCATCTTTTTCTTATTTTATGCAACATGTATTTAATAAATTAAATTTTTTATTCAATTTAGTCCTTATTCCAAAATTAACTTCCAACTGAATCGTAATTTAAAATTGCCATTCTAGTTCAATTACAACCAAATTCCATTCAACTCTAACCATACTAGAGTAATGCTTTCACATGGGAAATTACCATATTGCCCATGGTAATTTCAAAATATTTCAAAATTGCCATTGTGACCAAATTATCAAATTACCAAAACTAGTTACTTAAATCACTAATTTTGCCATTTTGTAAAAATCCAACTATTCTAGTGAGATCACAATCAACCAATTAATAATTTATTCATAAAATAATATTTTATGAATTTTTTGTGACTTATGGGACAGCCTCTGAAATTTTGACTCGATCCGATTTCTCGATATTCACTTACTACTTCTACTGTGATTTCCCCTTCACCGGGCTATCAAATAAATTCTAAAAATTCCTTATTTCCATATCTAAAAAATAAATAATATTATCAAATAAATATTCCATATTTATGAAGTCAAACTTAAAATTTTGACTCGGTCCAAATATACCGATAATTACCCAAAATCTTTATCAGATACAATTTCTCTTAATATTTCTTAATCGGCTATCCATATGGATAATATTAACTAGGACTGATTCCCTTTTGTTAGTCTAAAGTACTGACATGAGACCTTCCTAATATGTCACCTATCCTATGCCCTGAGCACGCTTAACCTTACAGTTCAACCAAAATTCAATATCTTATACTGCATTTTTATTCCTAGAGTCTATATCAGATTTTTCTCCATGATCTGTTTAATCCATGTACAGGATAAAATAATTACTGATAAATTCTCCATGTAATTTTATTCGAATCAAATATCTATTCACTCCTCTGATTGCTCGATCGAGAATAAATTTTTACATAAATCTTATACTGGAAATCTAACTATACAGATCATTTTCTTGTAACCTGTACTACTTATATGTGGAGTAAAAACATTTAATTGTAAAATTATCCATCAGGGGCCTATACTTTTCCCAGCTTTAGACTCTAGACACCAACTTTTGACTTGCTGTCATTTTAGTCACTAAGTTAGCTTTTAAGCTCTTATCTTAGTACTGTAATCACTCATTTTTTTATCGGGTTTTAGTGTTAGTATTATTATTTTAATAATAATATTATTAATATAAAATTAATAAAAAATAAAAAAAATAAAAAAAATATTTAAAAAAAAGAAAAAATTGTGTAGAGCAGGGTGCTCTACGTCACCCATTTCACCCACCCTTGCCTATAAATACAAGGCAGGGCAGCCACAATTACACGCCTAATTGGCCAAGGAATTTCACGCCAAATTTGCCAACAAATTGCCAAGAGAATTGGCACCCAATTCGTGGGAGCCATGGCCGGCCGCAAGGCTGGCCGGGGTTGGGGGCAGTGCCCTCGGCCCCAGTTGGTTCGATCCAACATTTGATCGGGGTCTTATTTTGGATCCGATCTAGTTAATATTTTTGGAGAGGTCGTGGTAGATCCCGGTGGGGTTCAGTCGGGGTTCGTCATTCGAGCTCCTAGTTAGGTATATTTTCTTCCCTTTTTATTAGTTTTGTAATTTTTATAATTTAATGAAGTATTAGTTATTTTAAAATTGTAGTCTTATGTTTTAGTTTGTATGTTTATGTTTTAGATTAGTATTTAATATGTTTTAAATTTGTGTTTTATATTAATATTTTATTTATGTTAGATTCGTTTTTATTTATGTGTTAAAATAATATTTATTTGTGTTTTAGATTAATATTTATGAATGTTAGTATTTTATTTATGCTAGATATGTTTTTATTTATGAGTTAGATTAATATTTATGTATGTATGTTTTAGATTAGTATTTTATTTATGTTAGATTAGTATGTTATTATGTTAGTATTTATTTATACTTTATCGCATTGTATTTATATTCGCCATGTTTTAGGTTGCATAACAGATATATAAATTGTCAATGCGGTGCCCTTTTATCCGAGCGTAAACGGGGCCAGTATCAGGCGTAGTGATAGTGGTTGGGCGTTTACTCTCGGATAACGGGGCCTTTAAAATTTATTCGCAATTATAACCGAATTTTAAACTAATCGTCACTTTAATCCGGAAAATCTAACATTAATAAAGCGGTAATTATTAAAGTACCAATTTTGGGCGGTGTGGGGTTCTAATCCTTCCCCATCCGTAACCGACTCCCGAACTCAAAGTTTTTGAATCTCTGGTTTTATGGTGTTCGGCCTACCTAAGTGGCCGGTGGCGACTCTCTTTCTTTAAATGAAATACGGTATTTTTAAAACCCCACGGAATAAATATTTTAATACCTGAAAAATCACAAACACATCGAAAACCACGTTTTTTAGCGAATCGGACATCGCTACAAGTACTAAATGACCCTTAATCAACATAGCAAATTTTGGGTATTACAGTTTCAGCTATATCCTCTTAAGTAATCTCCCCCAATTTCTATTTTTTGTTTAACTACCGGTATTTGACTCATTGACGGATTAATCCGGATCGAATTTTGTAGAGATCTAATATGGGACGACCCTCTCAACCCAATTTTCTCCATTTACAACGCAAAAATTCGAACCTCTGACCTTGCTTACATGACATAACGCTTCATCCCACTGAATAAAAATCATGTCCCTTTTTAAGCCCCGACACAAAAAATTATTCTAAGCCCTAATCCTAAATTTTAAATACTAAAGCATAAACCTTAAACCCTAAAAATACATCATATACCTAATTCCCTACACCCTAATCATAGACCCTAACCTTAAACTCTAAACTATAAACTTAGTTTTTAGTGTAAGGACATAAATAGAGATAAAATAAAAGGGTAAGAGATTTCTATTTCATCCCGCTAAACCAATTAGTTATTGGTGCCACATTTTCTATTTTAATCCCATTGTTTGTTGTCCCACCTTCAACTTAAATGTCAAATCCAAAATCTGCACTAAATTAAAAACAACCTTGCTTTGCACAATTTTTATATTTACATACTCACGATATGATAAACGAAAATATTTTATATAAAATTATGTTTTTACAAAAATGAATTCAACAAATTATTTTAAGTGGAGTGATAAGAGAATTATATATAAATTTATAAAAGTTTGAAAAGACAAAAAATCATTATAACATTAACTACAATTAATAAAAAGGGTATTTAGTCTTTTAAGACCGAGTTTGATTCTTGGTTTTGGAGTATATGTTTAATTTTTCCTGTTGACCTTTTGATGTGCTTCATATGAAAATTTAAAAACAGAATTGGATGGATTATATAAAAACGCTTAACTCAAAAATAAGTGTCCAAACTATACACTTTTTTTGAAATAAGTGCCTAATATTTTTTTGACTGAAATAGGTGTCTAAAGTTTCATTTGGTTAGTGTTTTAAGGTAACACCGTTAAAAAATTCATCGCCCAATCAGAATTTAACACGTGCCTTTTTTATTTTTAATAAAAACTGAAAAAAAGAAAATAATTTTAAAAAATCTAAAATGTCTTAAAATCTCCAAAAAAGTCTCAAATCCCTAAAATCGCAAACCTCAAATTCTCAAAATTGACGCCACTACCGTCGTCGATAGCCTTGTCGGACCCTGCCGTCGCCTGAGGCCACCACCCATTTTCCCCAACCACCCATCACCGGTAATTGGCGGGAGGTGTGTCAATTGGAAGTTGAACGACTAGAGCCTTTCGCGTTCATCGTTCGGTGTCCGATTGACACCCTCCTACCAATTACTGACGATGGGTGGTTGGGGAAATAAGCGATGGCCTCAGGCTACAGTGAGGTCCAACGAGGCTATTAACAATGGTAGTTACGTCAAATTTTGGGTTCAAGTTTTTGGGATTTTAGAAATTTTGGGGTTATTTTTTGATTTTTGAAATTTTTGGGATATTGTTTAATTTATTTTTAATTTATTTTTTTTTTTAAAAAAAAGCCATGTGTCAATCTATAATTGGGTGATGAATTTTTTTAATGGTGTTACCTTAAAACACTAACGGAATGAAACTTTAGGCACCTATTTCAGTAAAAAAACATGAGGCACTTATCTCAAGAAAAGTGAATAGTTTGGGCACCTATTTCTGAGTTAACCCTATATAAAACATGGGTATGTGTTAAAATAATGGCTAACCTTTTAAAATGGTTAAATATTAATCTAATGTTTTAAATCTACTCAAATATGAACCTAACATTTTAAAATGGTCGACTACGATCCTAAATTTTTTTTAGTTTTGTTGTACCTCAGCCAAACGTCTCTGGAAAACTTCTATGGCTCTCCGCTCGTCCCA
Organism: Hibiscus mutabilis; assembly: GCA_019671005.1. NCBI lineage: Eukaryota > Viridiplantae > Streptophyta > Magnoliopsida > Malvales > Malvaceae > Hibiscus > Hibiscus mutabilis. The sequence goes on along the minus strand of CM033741.1, from coordinate 24,167,731 downwards.
TGATGGGTGAACCACCAAGCCTCGTTTGTCTCTTCACCACACTCCAAGCATCACGGAGCCCGAAGTTCCCCCAGGCACTTTTACACCTTCAGACTCAGCTCAGGAGAAATTTGCACTATGATAAGATAGCCATCAAGTTCAACTGAGCTTACAACTTGACAGTCGAGCTACCATCTGCCAGCCCGTCAATAGCTATCACTAGGCCTGGCATGGTTCCATCAACCATCACTCTATACACAACACCGATGGGACTATAAATACCCCTAAGATCGAAGAACAGAAGGCCGAAGAGTCTCTCCTCTCTTGTATGCCTCTACTCTCCCACTCCACACTATTTATGACTCTTGGCCCTAAGTCAACCAGGGGTGAATCGCCCGACTCTACAGCATCCACCGCCTATTATGGCTTTCCACCTATCCCACGCCAGGTGAACCACCCATCCTCGTCGTCCCACCACCCTTCGATTGGTACGGTGAACGTAGACCTCCTTCTGATTGAGAGAATTACCCGTTAAGCTTTTTCCCAATTTTGAGCCTTCCCGACTGCAATATAGAGGGAATTAAATAGAATGGGTCAACAATATCTCACCACCAACATACAAGGGTGTCACCATGAGATCGGTAGGGGAGAAAGCCCTGAGCTAAAATACAATAACCTATCCCTACTGAAAAGAGCTTGAAAGCCCATCTCACTACCAGGAAAGCCACAAAAACAAATATGAAGAGAGAATATGACTCTCTACGCACCGTCCAGAAGCCTTCAGACCATTTCCTTAGCAAGACAATAAGAGATGGAGCAGCTAAGGCACTCCCCACTGATGTCGAAAGTTATCGTTCCCGGTCAGTCCACGGAGCAGCTTTTCATATTAAAGAAATGCACTTCATAGGGAAACAGTTGTTGCTAGCCAAGCCCGTATAGCTCAGAAAGCACCAACGATTAGAAGCCTTCGCAACTCGATATCCCGTGCCTATAGATAGTGTTTCCACCGTAGGTGGACTAAGACTAGGATAGCATCAGAGGGAAAATACCCTCAAACTTGTAAATGTAAAATCATATAAATTATAGGGTAACCTCTGCTTCCTAGCTACCTCTATGTGTAGGACTAAAGAAATCACGCATGACCCCTCCCAACAAATGAAATGAAAAGTGGAATTGACACAACAATGAGTTTTCTACAAAATATTCCTTCGATAAATAATCCCTGCTACAAATGCACACTTCTCCAAACCTTCAGGTATTGGGAGAACCCATGCTATTCGAACACCTAGGAACTTGGTACAATCTTAGGGGAAAATTTGAACTTTTTATAAAATAGCTACATGTTTCTTTAAGCATCTACACTATACACTATGGAGACTATCTCCGCATGTATGATATATCCAAACATTCGTCTATTTCTACAAGGGACACAAATATAACTCTGCCTTAATTCATAAATAATGTTAAAGCTGAATGATAATCTTGACAAACCATTCTGGTCCTCATATACTCCACATATGGCTTTGACTTGCTCACATCTGTCACTCCAAGGGTTATGTTCGAACCCCAACTCTCGACTAATTTTACAAAGATAAAAAATTCGCTCGTCCCATCAATGCTCAAGGCATTGTGATTCTACAAGGAGAGAGAGGTTAACATGCCCCATGTCTACAAAAGCTGGATGACTATGAATTAAAAATTGCCTTCCAAGGGAGATATCTACATATATTGTTTCTACAAATGCGTAGGTACCCTAACAGAATACCTTTACGCTTCTCTGGAGAAACCCTCTAAGAGCCTAAAGGAGATGTTCTCCACCCATATTGCTTGATGCTACAAGAGTGTTGAGAAAAACTCCACTCTATAATGCTCGATTCTACAAGGGTGAAAGATGTATTAACCCCACACATGATAGTCTCTCCAAGAGTATAAGATGCCTTCGACTGGAGATGCCTCCGTCCATTCAATGCTCGAAGCACCATGATGTTACAAGGATAAAGAAGCTTATATCCAATGTCAACAAAAGCATGAAGACTCAGCAAATAAACTACTGCCTCTTAAAGGGAATGTCTCCGCCCATAGCGCTCGATGTTACAAGAGTATCGAGAAAACGCTCCACTCTATAAGCACCCGATTCTACAAGGGTGAGAGATACCTCAACACCACATACGATAACCTCTCTAAGGATATAAGATACCTCCTAAAAGAGATTCCTCCATCTCATTAAATGACGGAGAAGCTCGGGTCTCGTACTAGGAAAGGCACGCGAAGTATACAAACAGACGAATACCCCTAAAGGGATGGCCCGACTCACCTTAGAAAAGGCTATTTGAAAAGAAAAAAGGGGAAGGCCCTATGAACGAAGTGTCTGACCAACCCCACAGAAAGAGGTAAGAGCGCGCCTAATATAAGAGCTATAAACAACGTGGTTCAACCGCACTACGAATATAAAAACATGTAATATCCCAATTTTTGGACTAGTGACCAAAATGTAATTTTTGAAAGTTTAAGGGTTAAAGTGTGAACTTTGGAAAAGTTCAGGGATCAAAGTGTAATTTTAAAAAAGTTATGTAATTTAACCTCGTAAATGGATAGTTTACCCCCAAGAGTGGTATTTTCATGTTACTCGAATTTTTTATACGAGGCTTATATTATTCGAATTTGGATCGAACTACAAAGTTAAGCGTGCTCAAGCTAGATTAGCATTAGGATGGGTGACCTTATGTGAAGGTCTCATGTCAGTAGTTGAGACTGATAAAAAGGGGAATCAGTTCGAGTTGAATTTTTTGTATGGATATCTGATAAAGGATTATTAAGAGAAATTTATCCGATAAAGATTTCGGGTAAATTATCAATATATTGGACCGAGTCAAAATTTCAAGATTTTGATTTTTAAAAAATTATGGAATATTTTGTATGTCAAAAATATTTACATATGGAGATCAGAATTATGAGAATTTCATATTTTACCCGATAGTTTGGAAATTGGAAAAATTGTAGAAAGTGAATATCGGGTAATCAGATCGAATTGAAATTTTAAAGACAGTTCCAAGGATTATGGAAAATTCATAAAATATTATTTTATGAATATTTTATTACATTTGGTTGGATTCTAACTAGATTTAGTTAGATGGTGATGGAATGGCAATTTTCAAGTCTTGTTAGTAAATAAAGTTCAGTTGGAGGGCAAATTAGACTGTTGCATGGATGGCATTTTTGAAATATTTTGAAATGTTGAGGGCAATTTTAGAAGATGAAAAACACATGGATTTAATATTGGCCCTTGGTTTATGATAAGATTAAATTTAGCCAATTGGATTTGAAGGCTAAATTAGTAATTTTACTAATTAAATGAATTTAAAATTCATTTAATTATTACATGTGAATTAAAAGGATAAAAGATGAACTAATTTGTTCACCTTTCTTGGATATTTTCGAAACACAAGGGGAAAAAGAAAATTTCTTTGGCAAATTTGAAGGTTCTAAAGTTAGAATCAAGGTATATTACTTTGAAATAAATTGATCTATGCTTAAAGCTCTTTCTTTTGATAGTAATATTGCATGCTATTATTAAGAGTAGTTCATGTTCTTGAAGGGAGAGAAATTGGAATTTCATGAACCATGTTAGAATTAAGGCTTGATTTAAGTAATTCAAGTATTGTAAACATGAAAACAAGCTTGAATTTAGTTTAATTCTATGTTTAATGTTATAAACCCTAACCCTAGAATTTGGGGATTTGGTTAGGGGATTGAATAAAGGATGAAAATGAATGATTTGTGATATTAGAAGCCTTAATTTGATGTTAGAATGACAATTTTCCCTTAGGAGGAATAAAAGGACCAATTCGGTTAGAATTGGAAATAAAAGGGAAATTATTGTGAAAATTATTCTAGCATTAGAAATGATGAGATTATGATCAAATTAGCTTGATTTGATAATTTAGGACCAAAATGGAAATATTGGAAAGTAAAGGACCATTTCGGTCAAGAAGAGAAATTAGAGGAAATTATGGAAAAATTTCCATAAGATTGGATATGATGAAATTATGATCTTTACCAGCTTTAAAATGTCATTTGGACTATTTTAGAATTTTGTAAAAACATAAAGATCAATTTGAAAATCTTGGAAATATTGGGGACCAATTCGACATTTTGGGGAAAATTTAGGACTAAAGTGAAAATTTGTTTTTATAGAAGCATTATGCTTAAATTGTTATTAGAATGAAGTTTTGATCATTCTTTGATTAAAAGTTGAAGAGAATTCAAGGTATTAAAAGGTATAATGACTTATGTCATGGATATAAGATTGGACAAATATAGGAATAATTGTAGGAAAATTATTCCTATTGTATTTATGTGTTAATATGAAACTAACATATAATTTGAAATGTATTTATGGCATGTTGATGTACATATAGATCATGATCAAAACTGAGATCGAACTAACAATTGAGGAAATGACATAGGTCAAGCTAAAGCTTAGTGAGGCTAAGTACATATTGGCAACTTATAAAGTGTCAAGGTGAGTGCATTACATGCATGGAAAATATAATGTTTGATTTGAAAGACTTGTGATAAGTATGATATAATTATATGCTTGAAGATTATATTTATTTTGATATTTGACACAGTAGAAAATGTCAAAGGTAGAAGGATTACATGCATTGATCAAAGGTAATTTGATTATAATATGTTTATGTGATATTTAGGGTATAAACTACCCAAGTATTTGATTATAATTGCCATGGATAAATTAATTACAAAAATTGAAAAGTATGCAGAAGTAAGTTATTGAGGTATGGAGTATAGTTGGCATGCCATAGAGTCCAGCTCTTTATCACTTCGGTGCAGTATATTAGCACTTAGGTGCGGTTATTTAGCACTTAAGTGCAGTTCTTTAGTACTTCGGTACAGTTTTTGACTCGTGTACTCAAGTCCTCAAGTTAATTTGGGCTATAATTTACTGTATAATATATAGTATATTGGTTAGAGAGTAGATAAACTCTCAGGAAATGGCAAGGAAGTTAACAGGATTGCAAATCCAGATTTTACCCGATAGTTTGGAAATTGGAAAAATTGTAGAAAGTGAATATCATGTAATCGGATTGAATTGAAATTTTAAAGACAGTTTCAAGGATTATAGAAAATTCATAAAATATTATTTTATGAATATTTTATTACATTTGGTTGGATTCTAACTAAATTTAGTTAGATGGTGATGGAATGGCAATTTTCAAGTCTTGTTAGTAAAAAAAGTCTAGTTGGAGGCCAAATTGGCCATTTGCCATGGATGGAATTTTTGAAATATTGAGGGCATTTTTAGAAGATGAAAAAGACATGGATTTAATCTTGGCCCTTGGTTTATGGTAAGATTAAATTTAGCCATTGGATTTGAATGGTAAATTAGTAATTTTACTAATTAAATGAATTTAAAATTCATTTAATTATTACATGTGAATTAAAAGGATAAAATATGAACTAATTTGTTCATCTTTCTTCGATATTTTTGAAACACAAGGGGGAAAAGAAAAAAGAAAATTTCTTTTGCAAATTTGAAGGTTCTAAAGTTAGAATCAAGGTATGTTGCTTTGAAATAAATTGATCTATGCTTAATGCTCATTCTTTTGATAGTAATATTGTATGCTATTATGAAGAGTAGTTCATGTTCTTGAAGGGAGAGAAATTGGAATTTCATGAACCATGTTAGAATTAAGGCTTGATTTAAGTAATTCAAGTGTTGTAAACATGAAAACAAGCTTGAATTTAGTTTAATTCTATGTTCATGGTTATAAACCCTAACCCTAGAATTTGGGGATTTGGTTAGGGAATTGAATAAAGGATGAAAATGAATGATTTGTGATATTAGAAGCATTAATTTGATGTTAGAATGAAAATTTTCCCTTAGGAGGAATAAAAGGACCAATTCGGTTAGAATTGGAAATAAAAGGGAAATTATTGTGAAAATTATTCTAGCATTAGAAATGATGAGATTATGATCAAATTAGCTTGATTTGATAATTTAGGACCAAAATGGGAATATTGGAAAGTAAAGGAGCATTTCGGTCAAGAAGAGAAATTAGAGGAAATTATGGAAAAAATTCCATAAGATTGGATATGATGAAATTATGATTTTTACAAGCTTTAAAATGTCATTTGGACCATTTTAGAAGTTTGTAAAAACATAAGGATCAATTTAAAAATCTTGGAATGATTGGGGACCAATTCGGCATTTTGGGGAAAATTCAGGACTAAAGTGAAAAATTGTTTTCATGAAAGCATTATGCTTAAATTGTTATTAGAATGAAGTTTTGATCATTATTTGATTAAAATTTGAAAAGAATTCAAGGTATTAAGGGTATAATGACTTATGTCATGGATATAAGATTGGACAAATATATGAATAATTGTAGGAAAATTATTCCTATTGTATTTATGTGTTAGTATGACGCTAACATATAATTTGAAATGTATTTATGGATGTTGATGTACATATAGATCATGATAAAAACTGAGATCGAACTAACAATCGAGGAAATGACATAGGTCAAGCCGAAGCTTAGTGAGCCTAAGTACATATTGGCAACTTATAAAGTGTCAAGGTGAGTGCATTACATGCATGGAAAATATTATGTTTGATTTGAAAGACTTGTGATAAGTCTGTTATAATTATATGCTTGAAGATTATATTTATTTTGATATTTGACACAGTAGAAAATGTCAAAGGTAGAAGGATTACATGCATTGATCACAAGTAATTTGATTATAATATGTTTATGTGATATTTAGGGTATAAGCTACCCAAGTATTCGATTATAATTGCCATGGATAAATTAATTACAAAAATTGAAAATATGCCCAAGTAAGTTATTGAGGTATGGAGTATAGTTGACATGCCATAGAGTCCAGCGGTTTAGCACTTTGGTGCAGTGTATTAGCACTTAGGTGCGGTTATTTAGCACTTAAGTGCAATTCTTTAGTACTTCGGTACAGTTTTTGACTCGTGTACTCAAGTCCTCAAGTTAATTTAGGCTATAATTTACTGTATAATAAATGGTATATTGGTTAGAGAGTAGATAAACTCCCAGGAAATGGCAAGGAAGTTAACAGGATTGTAAATCCGGATTATATTATGTTAATATGTGATTAACATAAGGGAAATAAATGATTAATGATCAAACTGCATGATTATCTCATTATTGTTATAATTTAAGCATATTGATTTATATTGAATATATATATAATGCCTCACTAAGTATATATTTAGCGTGTGATGATTGTTCATGCGTAGGTAGGAAACCCAAGTCGGAGTAAGGAGTAAGGCATCACTATCAAAGAAGGATATATATATATATATATACAGTGTCGGTAACTACATCTTTGATGTATTTTGATATTTTCTAGTTGGCATATATGAATGAATATTAGGTCTTTTAAACTAGTCTAGACGTGGATTGTAATATTAACATCTAGATAAGTGGTTAGTATATGATGTTGGACTTTGCTAGACTTGATACTAGTTTAAAGAAATTACTAGTAATGAAAATAGGGTAATATTATTAAAAATGAAAATTTAGAGTAATCAAAATGATTTTTATTTTAGGCAGTTTTGTTAATCGTAAAGTATAGCTATAATTTGCCAAGTTGCTGCCTTAAATCGGGGTTTATCTGATGAATTAAAATTTGGAAATAAATTTTACGCAATTAAAAGGAAAAATTTAAAATCGTCATTTTTGACATGTATGAATAGCATAAAATGCACGAAAACAAATTAGATGACTCTTAAAGATGTTTTGGATTCTCTAACTAAACTGGCACTGACTGTAGATTCATTGGTAGCGAAAGTTGATCACAATGAAATCACCCAGACCATAGGTTACGTAGATTCCAGTGATGATCCCAATGGTGATGTTGAGTCTCGGCATCAACATCTCATTCACAATACGAACAAACGACAACCAGGGCGATTCCTTCGTGATGATGTATGACGAATGTCTTACACCTTGGCCAAACCAAAACTCACTGTGTCGTCCTTTCAAGGGAAGTACAATCCTGATGCATATTGTGATTGGGAAAATCGAGTGGATCTTATGTTCGAATGTTTTTGATGCCCCGTGGAGGAACAAGTTCCAATGTTGGCCCTCGAATTTACTAACTACGCATTCATTTGGTGTTCACAATTGGTTCGCACGCGGTGACTCAACGAAAAAGCCAAGATACAATCATGGGAAGAACTTAAGGAAGTCACGAGGGATCGTTCCACCACAATATCGGCGAGAGATCAAACAAAAGTTGTAAATGATCCAAAAAGTCTACCGATCTGTTATTGAATATTTTAAAGAGATGGAATCCTTAATGAAATGAGCCGATGTTTAAGAGGATGAAGATGATACTATGACTAGGTTTGTTGTCAGACTCAATGAAAACATTCTTGAGAAACTTGAGCTTCAGACCTATTATACTCTTCAAGAGGTATTCCAATTGGCCATGACGATCGAGAAAAGGATCAGAGACTGTCAACGCTATCGGCAGAGGACTTATTCCTATGATAAAGGTATCACTCAACCTTTATCTTATCCTACTTCTTCTAATATTTTATCCGATTCTAGTATAACAAAGTCGAAAGTTGATGATTCTAAACCGAGTGACAAAGGCAAAGCCAAACCTCTCATCTTGGTCGCGGACACACAAAGATCTAACCATGCACGGGACACTGAATGCTTCAAATGCAAAGGTCACGGACACTATCAAAAGGATTGCCTAATGTGAGACTTATCGTCATACGGGAAGAGGACACATATTCTACTGATAAGCTTGACCCTCAAAGCTTGGTGATTCAGCATTTGCTCAATATCCACATAATAGAAGATACAAATATACAGCGAATAAATATCTTCAACACACAATGTTTGATCAAGGATAACCTTTACTCTATCATTATTGACAGCGATAGTTGTGCGAACGTGGTGAGCAGTTATCTAGTTGACGTACTTGATCTACCTTGTCAACGCCATCCAAACCCTTATTATCTACATTGGCTTCATGAAGGGTCATAATTAAAGGTAAACAAACGTACAATAATCACTTTCACCATGGGCAAATATTGTGATGTCGTTTGGTGTGATGTTATCCCTATGCATGCATCCCACTTACTTTTGGGACGAAAATGGCAGTTTGACCATGATGTAACTCACCATGGGAAGTTGAATAAGTATTCGCTTGTTTCCATAGAAAAAGTATACATTGGCTCCACTCGACCCTAAAGAGGTGTACAAAGATCAGATATGAATGAAAAAGTTTTGCGATGGGGTGGGACTTAAAAAAGATGCGAACAACGCACAACAAAAGGCAGATGCAAAAGAGGCTAATAGTGTTAAAAGCCAAATAATTCAAGGCCCACGGGTGGTGAGTGTTCCCCTATGTGAGAAAAACAGAGTGTCTCCAAATTTTTATGCGAGAGGAAAAGAAGTGAGACAAGCCCCTTTTCTTAAACAACCTTGCATCCTCATTCGTTTTAGGGAAATTATTTATCTTTCACTAACGATAACCAAAGTTTGCCTAGTGTGTTTGTTTCTCTTTTGTAGGATCCACTTGAAAGTTTACCACCATTACGAGGAATTGAACATCAATTTGATATAATTCTAGGTTCAAATATTCTAAATAGACCGACATATCGATGCAAATCAACCAAAACCAAGGAGTTAGAGAAACAAGTAGAAGAGCTACTCAACAAAGGTTATATCTATGAGTGTTTAAGCCTCTGTGTCGTACCGGTTCTTTTGGTGCCCAAAAAGGATGGTTCGTACTAAATGTGCGTAGATTGTCGACTGATCAACCGCACACCATCAAGTATATGCATCTTATTCCTAGCCTAGATGAGATGATTGATGAACTCTATGGCGCACGCATCTTCACCAAAATTGATTTGAAGAGTGGGTACCATCAAATTTGGATGAAAGAAGGCGATGAATGAAAGACAACCTTTAAGACCAAGTTCCGATTATATGAATTGAAAGTTATGCCTTTCGGTTTAACCAATGCACCTAGCACATTCATGCGATTGATGAACCACGTCTTGCGTGAGTTTCTAGGTAAGTTTGTTGTTGTTTACTTCGATGATATTCTTATATATTCTTTTTCTTTTGATTTACATCCTTCTCATATGCGAACGATCTTAACAGTTCTCTGTTGTAAACGGTTATATGCTAACGTATCTAAGTGATTGTTTTGTAGTGAAAGCCTTAATTTTCTAGGATTTATAATAAGTGTACATGGTATCCATGTTGATGATGCGAAGGTTCAGGCTATTCGCGAATAGCCCACGCTATCGTCCATATCTGAGGTACGATCCTTCCATGGCTTAGCAAGCTTTTACTGTCGCTATGTCAAGGATTTCTCCACCATTGCCGCCCCGCTTGATGGGCCTTCGAATAGAGATGCACTTTAGAGCAAGTATACTCGTCGTATCAAGTAATAAAGTGAGAGTGGAGTGTCAAACCCATGAGGATTGGATCAATAACTATGAAGTTATCGAGCTTAAGAGTGTGGTTACAGGTGAAAGTGTTTGTTGAATTATTAAAACTAAAATAATTAAAATAAAAAATAGCTAAGATTAAGACAATAGCTGCAACAAATAACATATGATTATGGAAGTTGAGATTATTGCCAAGGATTTATGCTAGATTACTTATTATGATGCTCTAGCGACGGCAATACATGTCTGAGTAAACCATTGGAATCTTTATCTACTCAACAGTATTTTCTAATGAACTTCTGACTTTCTCGATATCTAGAAGTTAATAATATTAAAGCTAAGGTAATACATGTATGCGTGAATCCTAACAACTCTATTATTTGTTTCAGAACTCCCTTTTAGTCGTTAAAATCCTAAACTTATGTCTAAGCCGAATTAGAACTAAGTTGACAGCTTAGCTCTATTGTTCACGTTAGTATAACTTAACTCTCTCGATATTAAGCAACAAATCAATAGTTAAATGGCCTCTCTCGATAGCTCTTACAATAACTACGCATAGAGAACAATAAACAAAATAGATAAAGGATAAACAACTGTAGCATTGAAAATAATTAATCAAGTCATAAAATCCTGGGAAGCTATAATCCCAAACAAAGTATTTAGCTCATGTCTAAGCCTAAAACATCTATACTAAAAAAGAATAAGTTCTGCAATTTATCAAGCAAAGGAAAAGAAAGAGTCGAGCATCCTCGATAGTCTCCTTTCAAGCCCTCCAATTGTGCTACAGATCTCCCACTCCTTCCGCCTCTCTTGATGGCTTCTGTCGTGAGAAGATATCTCTATTTTCCACTCTGGTGGTTCTCTGCAAGCTTTAGACTATGATTTTCGTCTATAATTGCTCTCCCTTGAATTGATGTCCAAGTCTTCTTTATATAGGCGAAGGAACTAGGGTTTTGAGAACCCTAAAGTGAGCGTTCTTCATTAAAGAATGCCTTTGATTTCTCGCTATATTAATTGTTTCATATTAGGAAAAAAGTCCATGTAAGCAGAAGTAGATTCATCTCCAACTCTTTATTCCTCGTCAGCTCCATCCATTAAGTCTGCTCCTCATCGGCTCCAACATTTTCGCAACAACTTCCAACTCCCTGCACAAACACCACAAAACACCAACTTTCCCATAAAACGTACCAAAATATATAACATTTAAGTACATGTGGTGTAACTCCCTACCTACATGCAAATTATATACAAACTAATCTAAATACAATTATATGAACTTGAAAACACGTAAAAGTCAAGTAAAGAAAGACATGCAAAATAGGTTTTCTGCACACTTGTCAAATACCCTAAACTTGAGCTATTGCTTGTCCTCAAGCAATGCAAAAATAAAAATATGAAAAATAAAAACAAAAATTAAAAAATAGTAAACTACCCATAGGTCCTAAGGTTCCACTAAGCTATGATTATAGTAATTTCAAATATGTCGCAGTAGTAATTTATTCCTCACTACGTTAATGAGATTCAAGGCATTAGAGCTTACAATTTTGTTCTAAGGATTGATTCCGCTGTAGGTGCAATGTGTGCTGAGTTGCATGCATTCATAACTTATTAGTCTTAGAGAAACTTAAGGGTTGCTCACTATTTTAGCCTTTTATATTTTTCTTTTTCAGCATAGTATTTACTTCCTTATTCATTTTTAAGCGCAAAAACTGTATCCTTGGGGCTTCAGCTCCTTACACTTACCCTTCATACCTGAAGATAGAGTAGAGCAAATAATCTATCCTCGAGCCCTACAAGCAGTGTCATCCCGTGAGGACTTTTGTTCACTCTTTGCCAATACTATCATTCCTACCAGGGAAAGTTAAATGGAGCAAACACAACTTACCTAGGGTACTATGATAACAAGATGCATAAAAGAATGTCCCTCAACAGTTTTCAAATTAACTTTTTTCTTTGATTTTTAGGGAGTTTTTAAGCCTTTATTTGCTTTATTTAATCATTAAGTTTATTCTCATTGATTCATGCTTGGGCATCAGAGAGTCGACATAGAGTTTCCCTAAAATTTCTTAAATTTTAAAGTGCGTGCAACATGTGTTTTTAAAAACTATGGCAGATTCAACATTAAGCTCAAAACAGAAAGCTCGTAATACCTTGCAAAATTTAAAGGGTGAAATAAAAAAATAAACGACAACTAGAACTCTCACAAAACACTCCAAGAAAAAAATACTTAGCGAGGCAAGTAAGTCAATCTCGTGCTCTTTAAAGGCCGTCCTGCCATAAGTTAACAAGTTACAATTGGAGTTTAATCCTAGCAATGAGCCCTATATGTGCTATGAGGCCAAAGAAAAGGAAGACACCAATCGAAAAATAGTTGCAAGAAAGAAGGATAGAATGCAATTGTAAGTCCTACTCACACAAGAAAGAAAAAGTGTTAAAGGCGTAATTGAAGAAATAAAAGCAAGACAAACGAACGTAAATAACTAAGAATAAAAAGAAAATTATAGACAAACTAAAGCCCAAAACCTAGGAATAATCTTGAAGGATGAAAATCAATAGTTGAAGTTGCTTCAATGTACTATTCGCGGATCGCGAAGATTCCCGATAGTGGTTCGTGGCCAGATATGAAGTCTCTGTCATTGCAATTTCCTCGTTGTTTTTTAGACTTTTTGTTCTTTTCTTTTCTATCCTTTTTTTGTTTGTTGTTTTTTGCAATTGAATAAAATACGAGAAAAAGTAAAATAGAAGAGAGAGAAAACCCTAAATGGTCAAATAGCCTTTAGGACCACACAATATCACCAAGGAATCGTACTGAATCTGATACCAAATGATACGAATGTGGACTCGTATAAGCAAACGTTTGGTTGCAGAAGCGGAAGGAATAGGTGAAGGCTCATGATGCAGACATTGAACACTAACACGAGGACTTTAGACAAGAACGCAGAATGCTGGTTATATGGCGCGAAGATAGATAATGTAGATGGATTATGGATAGTTAACTGGATAGTTTGTCCTCGGCACCCTCTTAGATGCAATTATCTAAGCAAGCAACCTCAAGCAGCTCTAACCCACTCCATAGACATAATTATCTGGGCAAGTAAGAGTGTGAAGGTGATCTCTCTCACAAGAATTCGTCAATCTTATGTTAAAGAAGACTTCGAAGGCACAAGTTATCAACAATTGCAAAAACATACTCACTAAATATTTCATATATCAAAAGAAAGTTGTCTTACAAAGATAGAGGCTTCATCCTTTTATAGGTGAATGATTGGCCAAAAAGAAACCTAATTTCACTAAATAAGGAAAACCTAAAAATAAGAAAACCCTAGTTTGACATAAATTCTATTAATAAATGTTATTAATAAAATAATAAAAAGAAAGGCTAAAATAATGGAAAAGTACTAAAATAATAATATAATAATAAAGATCAAATCTGCTCCGATTTCCTTGTTTGAATTAACTTTAATATCTTCCATTATTGTACTTTAATGAACTTCGTCAACACGTAACAAAGCAAGCAAAGAGATTGTGACAGCTTCACGAATGATGTCATTCGTTGCCATGGGTTAAATCAGACACCAATGTTCACAAGATGACAAGCGTTCGTGAACGTAGACGCTCGTGTCTAGATATTAACTGTTCGCATCCTTCCAGAAACTCTTCATTCTTTGAGGCAGCTTGCAACCCTTTGCTTATGAATCATTGCATTATTAAATTCAACTTCCCCTTGATTTGTTTGGACTTGGCGCGAGTGATTGGGCCAAGTGGAAAAGTGAATCCATCTCGTCCTTGGACTTACCTTGTGGTGCACATATCACCATCCCCCAATTTTCCTAAAGTCATCTACACCTGCGGAAAGAAAGAAACACACTTAGAAGAATCACAAACATATACAAGAATGAAGGCAAGCCATGTGGCAGCTCTCCCCACCTCTTATGGCCAACGCAGGAGCACCGCTAGTGAACACAACATCCCTATAAGGAGCATTCAGAGCACCACCATCATTATCAAGAATCCATGTCTATTCTTTCATCATATGATCTCTAACCCTATTTCTTAAGTTCGCTGAATCCACCTCTAAAACCTGTCTCTTGCCCCTCTTCACCAGATCGAGAGTACCATAGGAGCACCATGGCATACAACGACAACATCCATAGGCAATCAATCAGTTACCTTCTTCCTCTATTGCCCCAACAAGCACCTATGCCATGTCCTCTAAACTACCATGGGGCCAAGCCGTCTCCCATGGCATTATATTTGGAGTGAGCCTAAACTCCCTAACAGATGGGAAACTCTGTAACCATTAGAGCCTCGTTCACCAAGACCAACGAGAAACACCTACCGTAAAATAATGTCCCTCTCAACATTAACCCATCATTCTTCCTTCATGATGACGAACTAACCCAGCTCGCTTTCGCTCAGCTCTGACAAATACTTCTGCACAGACTCTCCATGAACCTTCTACTTCAAGGGAAAGTTGAAACCCCTGACCAGCTTTTGCTCCACCTTTATACACTTGGAACAATCCAGACCGAGATTCTTGGTATCATTCCACCCTCACAATGGCTTCCTCCACGATACACTACTTGGTATGCCACCTTACAAGGCTCACTAACCCTGACAAGAATCTCAAAGCCATCAAACTGAGGGTAAAGAGCCTCCATAGCACTGCCACAGACGATTGCCACTCTTTTTCCACGCACGTTAACAGATAGCCGATAACGATCCACCATGACGCACTGGCCAACTATCCTAGAGCTACGTCGTACTCTCTTAGCACATCATAGACAAAGTGATAAAGCAACAAATGGAACCCCGCCTCAAGCAAGTAAAAGGGCAAATAGAACCACATCAGCAATCCATATGTCCTGTCACCGTGGTCACTCAAGTAGAATTTCCAATTAGGAATGCTAAAGAAAAACTCAAAGTGAGACCGGTACAGAGCATTGAGCAACCTTATCGCCTCATTCTTTCTTTCCTTGGACACCACCTCCACTCTGACGGCATCAACGGCATGATCTGTCTCGGTTTTCTCCACCAAAGACTTCTCATATTTAGGCATCCCCAATCGACATCAGACGGATACAAAAATAAAAGGAAAAAGAATATGAAAAACACAAGAAACTATCTTCGAAGAAAGAGGGCACGCAAATGAAACCTACAGCCTAACCGTTTTCCATGATTTATAACGCAAGAAGCCATTACCAATGCCAAAATCCGAGCCCAAACCACTAACAAAATGCCACGAATACAACAATTGAAACCCTAATCGTCACGCCAATTCCATACAAGCACTCCCACCCCAAAGGATAACTATAACGTCAAATCAAGTCTTAGTCGAGTGCCACTTTATAACACTCCTTCAACTGAAGGGGGATTGGTGTTATACCTCCTCCAAGCACCTTCGGAAAAAACCTATGGCTCTTCGCCTGTCCCACGACGGGTGAACCACCAAGCCCTATCTCCACACCACGCTCTAAGCATCATGGAGCCCAAAGCTTACCCCTGGGCACTTCTACAGTTTAGGGCCCACTAGGTCCGGAGACCTCTACGCTATGATAAGACATCCATCAAGTTTAACTCAGCTCACAGCCTGATAGCCGAGCTACCATCTGTCAGCCTGTCAATAGCCATCACTTGGCTTGGGATGGTCTCATCAACCACCACTCTATCTACAGCACTAAGGGGACTATAAATACCCCCAAGATCGAAGAACAGGGGGTCGGCGACTCTCTCTCTTCTCTCCTGTATGCCTCCACTCTCCCTCTTCAAGCTATTTGCGGGTCTCAGCCCCAAGTCAACCAGAGGTGAATTGCCCGACTTTATAGGCGACCACCGCCTACAATGGCTCTCCGTCTGTCTCGCAACAGGTGAACCGCCCATCCTCGTCGTCCCACTACCCTTCAACAACCATATCCACCTCATTGTCTGGTGTCGCCCAAAATCGACATCAATGAATTTAATCAAATAATGATCTAATATTTTTTATTATGCTTAAAATGAGAGACCTTATTTGAAAATATTTCTAAAATGTTTAAACTTCATTTGAACAAATAAAGAATATTAGACCCTTATTTGACAGTTTGAAAGGTTGGATTCATATGTGCGCATATATGAAAAAGTTAGACCATGATTCGAAGGTTTTGAAAAAAAAAGACCTTTATCAAAGTATTTATCATATAATAATAATAATAATAATAATAATAATAATAATAATAATAAAGTTATAGTAACGGTTTAGTTTACCTACTTAACTATGACACACTCCACGTGCCCTTTATAATACCTTGTACAAAGCTTTTGAATTCTGATAGCGACTCCTAAAAAAAAATCTGATAGCGACTCCCTTGCTTTTAATGGAGTATGACTCTCAATTTCACCAA
The DNA here is from genome assembly GCA_019671005.1 of Hibiscus mutabilis. Lineage (NCBI taxonomy): Eukaryota > Viridiplantae > Streptophyta > Magnoliopsida > Malvales > Malvaceae > Hibiscus > Hibiscus mutabilis. The sequence continues at coordinate 24,150,901 of CM033741.1, read as the reverse complement.
TCTTATCTAATTCCTCTCCTCTTTTATTTTTTATTTTTTTGGGTATAATCACTTATATTAAATTTATTGGTTGACTAATTCGAATAGGTATTAGAATGACTCATTACAGGGACGACTCTCCCAACTCAATTTGTTCCATTCACAATGTCATAATTCAAATCTCTTACTTAAGGAATCTAGTGTCTTATCTCCCTAAACCAATTGTTTGTTAGGTTTTATTTTTATCATTGGGTATAACCTACCAATTTCACCGAGTTAAATGCGATTCACGAACTAACAACTCTATAAGAAATTATATCATGGGTCATTCCCGCCACATCATTCATGGGACCAACCAATTAAATGCATCAATTTCATTAATTTTTTCATCTCATCTTTTTACCAAGTGAATCTTCACTAATATTTATTGTAAATTAAATTTAAAAACAGTTTTTAACAAGTAAATATTCACTTGGTAAAAAGATAAGATAGAAAAATTAATAAAATGGATGCATCTGATTGGTTGGCCCTATAAATGACGTGGCGGGAATGATCCATGATATAATTTCCCCAACTCTACATATTCCTATTATAATGAGGCATGACTTCTTATGTGTTAGTAATTAATTTACAAGGAAAGTTTGGATTAGCTTTTGTTTGGTAGGGCGGAAAAAATTGGAATGATAAAAATTTAAAGGGTAGAAAAGTGGAAAATAGAAAAATATTTTTTCTTTTCATTGGTGTTTGTGGTAGGAAGGATAAAAAATTGAAAAAAAATATTTTATTTTCATACATTATTTGGTAGAGTTGGAAATTAAAGTAAAGAGCTTTAAAAAAATCATATTTTAAAATAACTCACATTTATTCTACATTCTTCATCTTTTTCTTTTAATTTTGGGATGATTTATTTTTACACATGAGCATAAAAATTATTATCTCTCTAACTTTCTTTTCTTCCACTTTTCTTTCTTAACAATCGCACCCAAAATTTATTTTCTTTCCATTTCCCCCTTCCATCCTTCTACTTTTCAATCTAACAAAAAAAATTGTTAGTTAAATGTCGGGAAGATGAAATAAAAATGTTTACAAATTGGGGTTTGATTGTGATAGATTCCTGCTAGCACTGCAGACTCTTTCTAATTGCTCATGCTAAAGCACAGTAACATAATCCCATCTACTAATTGTACCCTAAAGAGCAACCAAGCAAGCAAAGAAATAAATGATGTATGTTGTTGATTATTTTTCTCATTGCATGCGCTCAATCAGTCAATCATACCAATTACATAAATTAAAAATATGTTATTTAATAAATTAATTAAAAATATTTTGACACACAAGTTGCATAAACTTTAGTTTATATAAACTTATTAATTTTAGACAGGTACGAAGCCGCCTTTTAGGTAGGAGGGGCAATTGGTAATGGGTTAATTGCATTTTAAGCTATAAGAATTTTGAAACTATTGCAATTAAGCCCTTTTCCCTCCCAAAATTTTATAGTTTATTAGTTTAGGACGCTGTCAATTAAAATTAATAAAATTAAACCTTGATATTCTTTATTTTTTGCTTTAATTGTTTTTTAAGACCTTTTAATTTAAAATTCGTAAAATTAAACTTAAACTCTCTTAATTTTTATGGTTTAATTACTTTTGAGACCTATTTATTTCAAACTTAATTTGTCTCCCCACGAAGTTCAATCATGGCTTTGTTCCTGATTTTAGGTTTTAGGGTGTTAGTTTATAGGTTTAGGGGTTTAGGTTGTGGGGCTTAAAATTTAAGATTTAGAGCTAAACTTTAAGGTTTAGGGATTAGGGTTTAGGTTCAAAATTTTATATTTTAGATTTTAAAGAAGTGTTATGTGATATTTTTGCACACAAGTTTGTGTATCAAAATATAACTCTTAATTAGAATGTTAGATGTGTATGATTATGTGAAGAAACAACTAAAATTAAAATAGATGTGTTTTAGTAACGTTATTGATTTACAGGGGTGGAGCCACTGGTGAGTTGGGATGTCAATTGACACCCTTTTTTTTGTAATTTTTGTCTATATAATTTTTATATAAAAAATTAATATATATATATATATATATGACATTCATTTATAGATAATTGATATTTCTTAAATACAGTTCAAGAAAATAACACTCATTAAATAAATTTTTGGCTTCGTCCATGTTGATCTAAAATTGATTTTGATCCGAATTAAAAAAAATTAATTGAAAACCAACATGTTCTGAACCCAACGAGTGGTCTCAGTGGAAAAGATTGTGATATTCATCATAGGAGATTCGGGCTCAATCAATTTTGTTTCAAGGTGTATGTATCTTATCAAAAAAATTTAAAAAATATATAAACATATACTATTTTGTAATCACTTTAAGACTATTAAAAAAATCAACCCGTTCCAAATTCATTTTTTTGTTTTTTTAAACATTAAACCGATGCATGAAATTAGCACAAGACGTGGTTCGGCTTGCCCAAAGCCCAAAGAAACACCGGTTTGGAGCCAGTTTTGCAGAGTCATGCGGAAGCGGAACTGGATGCGGAACTTTGTTTATAGTTATTGGCATGAAACGGTTGGAGTTTGTTGTATGGAAGAAGGTAGTAACAGAAATATAGGTAGACCACTTCCATTGTATTTGTCTATGAAAGATTGGTTGACCTCAACTACTCAGCATTCTTAAAAAGTTAAAATTCCCTTGACAGTTGGGTTGTTTTAATTAACCGTTTCATTTCAAACACCCGTTCCACTTCTCCATTCAAAAGATTTTGTTATTTGTCTATGAAAGATTGGTTGACCTCATGTTTGCTATTTGACAGTCAACTTTATTTATTCTTTTTGGGGTAATTTCTATATTGGTTCTTCAGTTTTTGTCTATAATTTATTTTAATGTAATTTTACATATTTACTTGTTATTTTAGTCCTTTTAAATTTTGTTTTCTTTTAATTTGATCACTCATCATGTTCATTTTTATTTTCATTATTTATTAATTTATTATTTTATTGCAATGTATATTTATTATTATTATATTTTTATTTTATTATTATAATCACTATTATTTTTTAATAGTTAATATATATTTTTTATTATTATAATTATAATTATTTGTAAGGTAAGCTACGCCATGTACCACCAAACTATAAGCATTGACTCGTTTTTGCCACCAACCTTTCAATTGGTCCAATTTTATCATTAAACTTTATTTTTTAACTCGTTTATGTCACCGCGCCATTAATTCCTTAATGACGTGATGTCTTGGATGCTAGACCAAAACGACGTCATTTTGGTGCCGCTATTTTAATGCTAAATGGCCCAAAACGACATCGTTTTGTTAGAGGCTTTTTGTAAATTTTGAAAATTTTAGAGATTTTTTGAAAATTAGTTTTTATAATAATATATTATTTATTTATATATTTAATATTATTTATAATATAAAAATTTTATTTATATATAAATGTTTTATTTATTATTTATATATTAATATTATTTATAATATATTTATATTAGAAATAATATATTTATATTATTTATATAGAGTAATATTATTTATATGATAAAATAAATTGAATTATTCTAAAATGCAGTTTGACATATATATTATTTGTGTTAGAAACAAATCAAAGATGTTTAGTTGGTTTAGTGGTTAGGAGCTTGTCTTTGATTTTAAAGGTTTCATGTTCAAATCCTAGCGTTAACAAGTTAACGGCGCGGTGGCATAAACGAGTCAGAAAATAAACTTTTGTTGTAAAATTAGATCAATTAAAACGTTGGTAGCAAAAATGAGTCAATGCTTATAGTTTAGTGGTTTATAGCGTAGTTTACCCTTATTTGTAATATATTTTCTCATCTATTTGATTACCTTTATTATGATTATTTTATTATTATCACTTTTGTTATGTTTATTATCAAATATATATATTATTTTTTCTATTACTATTATTTTTTTCTTTTTGCTTTATCTTTTTAAGAATTAAGTTTATTTGTAGTTATTATTAAACTCATAGTAATTTGTAATTTGAACTTTTTATGGTTTTTCGAATATAGTATTTAATAGCTTATTCAATTTACTTTCAGTTTACATGTTTTTTTTACTTGAATCAAACCTAATTTTCTTTATAATATTAAAATTTCTTATTGCTAGCACCAAAATGAATTTAAAAAATGCTTTATCATATAGAAATATGTACTCTTGTCAAGCTACATTATTCGAATTTCAAATATCAAGTATATATTTTGTAGACATATTTTAACAATTTTCTAATTGGTATACAAATAAAATCCCACGCTCCAAACTTTTCTTTTTGGTTCACTAAAGTCAGGCTTTGAACTACACAATCTACTTAGCAATCATTCCTTTTAATGTCCCTGATCTTGTCTTTACTGTCTACTTTTTAATCCATCAATCTAATCTTTTAATCCTTCCCGCCCTAGCATATACTTTTTAATTTATTAAAATAATGCATTTATTAACCTTATATGTAATAATATTAAAATTCCCACCGCATAAAAGACATTCCCTTTATAATACTTAAAACACCCAAAGACGAAAAATTATTAGATAGTCTGATTCACCATGTCATTTATAGTTTCTTTCAATAACATTTTTTTATTTCATTTTTTAAGGTGAATCTTTACTTTTTTACATATATAAAAAAAGTAGATAATTATTTAAAATTAAAATAAAATGAATGAATCTTATTAACTATGACAAAAAATAACGTAATAAATCGAGTCTATCTAATAATTTCTCCCCCCCAAGACTTAAAATGTGCCCCGTTGGTCGGTTCGTTAACTTTTCTCCCAGCTTTTTACAAGATTTAAGTTGCCGTAGAAAAGGATAAATTATAACCATGGCCACCCAACTATAGGTCTGATTTTATTTTGACCACTTAACTATAAATGTTATCAATTAGATCATTAAACTTTTAAAATAATTTCAATCAAACCACCGATGGTTAACTTTTAAAAAAAGTGATGATGTGATAGTTAGGTAAATTTATTGATAAAAATTAAAAGTAGGATTAAATTAATAAAATGTGTAAGTGAAGAAGACTAAATATATAATTATACAAATTTACTAAACTGTCATGTCATCACTTCCGTTAAAAGTTAATGTCAGTGGCTTGATTGAAATCATTTTAAAAGTTTAATGGTATAATTGATAAAATTTATAATTCAGTGGTCAAAATAGAATCAAACCTATAATTAGGTGGTTATGAATGTAGTTCACCAGAAAATTCTACCCCATAAATAAGACTAGAGAGATTCGAAATCATTGTCATCAAGCTGCAGTTTTTCAGGTTTGCTTTTGATTTGATTCTCTAGGAATTACCAACTTCAAAAGATATGCCATTTTTCTCCTTGGAAACCACTCTCTCTATCTAAAATTCTTTGGTTACAAACCAGTCCCCAAGAACCCCGCCCACCTCAAAACATGAAAAATGTAACTTTATTCAAGCTCTTTTGGGGAATTTTTATGCTTGTTAAAGTATCCAACAACAGCAACTCCTTTTCATAATATTGAATAGGAAATTGAATTGAATATAGAAAGTTCTCCCCTCAGTTCTTTTGAGTACTTGAAAAAGCATTGGATAAATGGCCATGGAAGGTACTTAGGCTTCTTTTTTTCTTTTCATGCCTTTAGGTTTCTTTCTAGTTATTTTTGTCGTGTTTTCGACAGGTTTCATGTTTTTGTTTTTGTTGGTGCAGAGACGATGGAATTAGAGGAAAATCAAGAAAAGGAATCAAAATTCAGGGAGATGAAAAATGAAACAGTAAACGATCAGCCATCACCAAGATGTGTTTTGGAAATACCTGTGTTGGGATCCGAATCTGATACCAGCAGTTGCAGCAGCAACTCCACCTCATTTTCTCCAAAAATAAAAGAGAACAATAAAAATTGTACTTATGGTTTGCAATGGAAGAATTTAATTGGAAATATTAAGAAGAAATCAGCCAGAAGTTTCTCTCTTATTCCTTTCCTGGCAACTTATGATATTTCCAGAAAGAACTTAAGGAGGTCGAAATCAGCAAAACTTCATGCCTCTGAGGAACAAGCTGTTGGTATTGATTTCATGGCAGTGCCTAAACCATGTTGGAAAAATTTTACCTACTCAGAGCTTGCTACTGCTACTCACAATTTCAGTCCTGGTAAGCAATTACAGTTCAACCTTAGTTTCTCCTGCCCTTTTCTTCAGTTTGCTATGATGTTTTTAATCAGATTTGAAACATTAGATTCCTAGTTTTGCTAGGAAGAAGATGTATCTATATTGTAATTCTTTGAAAGTGTTTTTTATGGTTCCTTCTGCTTTTAAGTTTGTTGAAATAAATCAGTTCTTTTTACAATATCCAATCCAGATTTATCAGTCACATGTGGTTATACCAAAAAAAAAAACAAGTTTATCAGTTGGTGCTGCTCTAATTCCACATAGATGAATTTCCCTGTTGAAAACCTTTTTAGCTTTAGCCAACGTTGTTTTGGCAAGTTGTATGATGAATTGATTCGGTTTCTTTAATCTGGTTTACATAGATGAATCAATATTTTAAAGTTGGACTTCTCACATCAGATTCTAAGTAGTATAATTTATCAACTAATACATCAGCAACCTGATGGTCAAACTTGCCTGCAATTGAAAGCAACCTAATGGCTTAAAGATAAGGCTTTTTATTTTGGAATGAAATAAAAATAATGTTAGAACTGGTCAGATTGACCCCTTTAGTATCCATTGAAATTTTGCAGAAAATTTGCTTGGAAAAGGGGGTTATGCGGAAGTGTACAAAGGCCAATTATCTGATGGTCGAATTGTAGCAGTGAAGAAGCTAATGAAGAACGAGAAAGAAGAGGAGGATAGAGCCAATGATTTCTTGTCAGAACTTGGGATAATTGCTCACATAGATCACCCAAATGCAACACACTTGATCGGATTCAGCGTCGATGGAGGCTTGCACTTGGTCCTTCAGTTTTCACCGCATGGCAGTCTTTCTTCAGTTCTTTTTGGTACTATATACTAGTTTCTCTATTTGTATGGATTGATTAAGGGGAAACAAGCAAAGAGTTGGATCAGAATGGCTGCAATTGTATTGGTTTACTCTGGTAATTATACTTTCAGGTCAACCGTTACATAACCATTGGACTAACGGGGAAATATTCTGCTCTGCAGGTTCACCCGAGCGCCTAGACTGGAAGACAAGGTTTAAGATATCAATTGGTATTGCAGCCGGATTGAAATATCTCCACCATGATTGCCAGAGGCGTATCATACACCGAGACATTAAAGCATCTAACATACTGCTCACTGAGGATTTTGAAGCTCAGATTCTTTTCATTGCAGATATCAGACATTAATGGCTTAAGTTAATAGTATTCGGTTGAAAACACCAAGCTTCTGATTTTTTTCTTCTCATTTCAGATATCAGATTTTGGTCTAGCGAAGTGGCTCCCGGAAAATTGGCCTCACCATGCCGTCCATCCCATTGAAGGAACATTCGGGTTAGGCATGCAGTTCCTTTTCCTGCTGCAGTCAACTTGTTAGTAGCATTGGTAATTTCATAAAATCCATAAACGTGGGGCAAATGTCTCCAGGTATTTAGCTCCAGAGTATTTTATGCATGGAATTGTTGATGAAAAGATTGATGTATTTGCATTCGGAGTTCTATTGCTGGAGATAGTAACAGGTCGACGTGCAGTCGATTCAGCCAGACAAAGCCTTGTGATATGGGTACATCTTCTGCACACGAAATTATTCAATTAGCAAAAACATTAGAAAACATTTGAACTTGTTTTCTGTTTCATTGAAAGGCAAAACCGCTCCTAGAACGAAATGAAGTGAAGGAACTGGTAGATCCTGGACTAGGAGACGATTACGACCCAATTGAAATGAAAAATGCGATGTTAACAGCTTCCATGTGCATCAATCACACAGCCAGCATGCGTCCAAGCATGATAAGGGTACCAAACAACTTTGAATGCGTCTCATTTTGTTCCCTTTGTTTTCCGCATAAGGTTAATGACAGAAACAATGCGATTTTCAGGTTGTTCAGTTGCTGAAGAATGAGGAGAGTCCAGTAGAGTGCGAACAGAAATCTCGCGGTGGGAAAACAGTAATTCCGGACTGCTTCGATTTGCAAGATTATAGTCAAACCAACTACCTAAATGACTTGAATTATCACATGCAACTGGTTATGGAGTAATGGTTCTAGTTGTTTAAAAATTTGAAACAAATATAGTATGGCCCTGCAGGGGTAGATGTGTTGATGAAAAAAATCCATGAAATGAATCTGAATGAAATTTACTTTTGCATAGGGTAGAATGCGAGACAACATCAAACAAGATTTGAGAAACTAACACCAATGTCCAAAGCCATTTGGTTTGATGGAACTGAAACAAAGAAAAATACAGATCTGGTCAATATATACATATATATTTATGTTTTTCGAACTATATAAATGTAAACAGATGGCGGTGTATAAAATTTGGCACTTACAAAAATTAAAGGCATAAAGCTAAAAAAATATTCATAACGTTTGATAGTTATTTTGACCATTATTCTTTATTTTGGACCAATTTAATTCCTAACGTTTCATTTTGGGTCAAAATGACCCTACTGTGGATGAAAATTGTTAGTTAATTGGCGATAAACAAATTAAAATGACTTGACAGAATGACGCGTTAGAAGAAAAATATATTTTATATTTTATACAATTTTATAAAAATATTTTTTGACTGATGCGTCATTATATAAAGTCAGCATATTTGTCTATATGACACTGCTATTGCGGCATGCACTGCTATGTAAGTTTGTAACGTCATTTCGAACTGTTTACCGTCAGTTGACTAACAGTTTTCATCCGCAGAGAAATTATTTTGGCCTAAATAAAACGTTAAAAGTTAAATTAATTTAAAAAATAAGGGTTAAAATGACTATTCAATCACATTAGGCATATTTTTTTTACATTATGCCAAAAAAAATGCACTAAAGAGTCGTAAGAAAGAATTTTCAAACAACTGAAAAGCATCAGCTAAGCTATTCCCTCCTTCATTTTGTCAATATCTAAAAATTTATGAATATAACAAGTTATATGCTTTTATAACAAAAATCCTAAATTTGCTTAAAATCCTATTCAATTATTTTAATTTTTGATGCTGGTGAGCCTGTAGACAGCGGCTGACCAATGGTACAAATAGTCAAATGGAAAACTATAGGGTAGTTTTAGGGTGAGGTACCATTAAGGTGTAATTAAAATGAGGCGGTTTTACATAAATTCTTATTCAGTTTGTAAGAATTTATATAACTACACAAATTCTTGCAATCTACACAAATTCTTAACAAAATAGTAAGAATTTATGTTATAATATAAGAATTTGTGTAGTTATACAAATTTTTACTTAAGGTAAAATCTACACAAATTCTTACCCAATTGATAAGAATTTATGTAATTATAAAACTTCTTACCCGTTTAGTAAGAATTTTGGTCATACCTAAATTATTATCTAGTCCTATATAAATCTTTACAAAAAATAATAATAATTTATGTAGAGTCGTATTTTAGCTGCACCTTAGAATGTCTTACCTTAGCATCTCCCAAAACTATTAATTTATTTTCTTTGCATCTTTCTTTTTTACCCCTGCTTTTCACACTTGTCCTTTCATTTTTACCCTCCAATTATTTTCCCCGTAATTTATTAATATTAATTATATATGTAAATTCTATCTAAACTCTAAATTTTTATTTTATAAACTCAAATTTGACCATAAAAGTTCAGTATCCCAAATCTGAAAATAATATGAACAAGTAATTCAAAAGGATTCAAATTGAAGAGTTAATTCAAATAAAAAAATTTGAAATGACATGATTCCAAAAATTCACAAAATGATGACCTAAAATAATCTAAACCTAAAATATCTAAAATCGAAATAACTAAAAAAATAAAACTCGAATTAATCCAACCTAATTTATCATGTATTATTAATTATTTGTTGTCAATTTTATTCGCCAAGTAAAAAATGCATTTGAAATATATATAGTAATCATAAAAAAATGAATTCGGTAAAGTTGTTGCAAACAATGTTGTTGTCGGTTCCCAAATAAATGTTTCTAGTACTAGCATAAGTTTAAAATATGGTTTGTTAACTAAAAATGAAATAAAGAAGGCCACTTGTTAGAGTTAAAGATTGAGTCTGTTAAGAATTCCGTTAATAACTGAATTCAGGTTGTTATAGTTTTAATTTTATCGTTAGAAATGTTATTGTTCTCAAGATCAATAATCATCTTCTATATATTAAGGAGGATCATCTATGTTTTGTAAGCAAGTTGATTGTGAAGTTCATAACATTTTCTTTCAGTTTCTATCTTTTGGTGTTATATTCTCGCATGGTATCAGAGGTATCATCTATGGCAGAAAACGCTTCTGCAAAACCCTTCACCAACAAGACGATTTCTATCCGTCTCGATGATACTAATTACCTACTTTGGAAGCAACAGTCCTGTTCGCCATTGAAAGTCTAGCTCTCGTAGATCACATCGATGGTTCAATGATTGTTCATGTTCAATTTGTTGCCGATGAAGGAGGTAGTAGAATCGTCAATCCCAAATTTGTCAGGTACAAGGAATAAGACAGTGCACTCTGTTCTTGGTTGCTTCCTTCTATTAGCTCCTTGATTTTACCTTCTCTTGTCAATTGCAAGAATGCTTTAGACATCTGGGAAAAGGTTACACACATTTTCTTTCTAACTTCTACCACTCGTGTTATGCACTTGCATTGTTCTTTAAAGTCCATTAGAAAACGTGATCAATCAATGAGAGAGTATCTTGCACAGATTCAGGGAGTTTGTGATAGTCTTGCCGCATGTGGAAACCCTTTAACGAAAACAATGCATGTAACGACCCAATTCTCGGGTTAATGAATCAGGTCTCGGGCCCAAGTCTTGGGCTTTATCATTGGAAGAATAAGTTAAGAGCTTTTAGATTTGGGCCCATTAATTTAGAAGAGAATGTTTGAATTTTAAATAGGTGTAGTTACTGGAAAAAGAGAGAAGTTTTGGATGAGGAGAGAGAAAAAGGAAAAAGTGAAAAGTAGATGGTGAGAGAGAAAAGTTAAGGGGTGGAGATTCAAACTCTGATTTACAGAGATCCGGCCATCCATTGTCGACACTTTCACTGCCATTGTGTTCATCTCGCCGAGATGAGTTCATCGATACCAGTGACATCGCCATCAGAGTCGCTATCAGAGGGGGTGAGAGAAAGTTTCAGGTTTTCCAGTTGAGGAGGTTCGGGAGCTCAAAATGAGAAACCGAGACCACCATCGTGCTCACCGACATTGAGAGAGTCGAAATAGGGCTTTGCCGTTGCTGCCCGGCCACTGAAAGCTACCACACGCGCCACAAGCTTCGCCGTCTGCGCGTGGGCGACGTCCGGCCGACCTGGCTGTTATAACAATTGGCCTTGTAACGACCCTGTTTTGGGCATAGCGGTTTTGTGGCATGTTAGACAGTTCGGTGGATCGGGTTAGGGATTCGAGTTGGATTCGGGAGTAAATATTTTTTGGTAAGATAAAAATATGGAAAATGGTAAAAAAAAATCATATTTTACAATATGGTTAATATTGGTGAAAACAATTTTGGAAAATGGGTTTTAGAAGGGTGACATTTTGGTAAGTGACCAAAATGTAATTTTTGAAAACTATTTTTAAAGGTGACTAAAATGAAAAGGGTCAAATTCTTAGAATCCTTAGGGAGCTATATTACCATATTTTGGCTGATGGTTTCTCCCTCCAATTAAGATATTCTAACATGTGTTTTAAAGATAATTAAAAGAGTTTTGTTATTAAAAAGTTAGTTATTGGATTAAAAGAAATTTCACTTAACTTTTCTCCCAACTTTTTCTCTCCACTTCTTTTCTGCCAAACACTCTTATTTTCATCAAATCACAGAGGTGAGAGACTTGTTTTCTTGATTTCTTTATTTGTAAATGATTCTTTATCTTTGATTTACAAACCCTTATTGAAATCTTGTGTTTCCCTAGCTTTAATCAACCAATTGATGGATAAATCACACAATAGAGGTAAGGTTCATTTTCTCCTCTATTGAATGGTTCTTTATTGATATTCCCAAGTATTTGATCCTTGATTTATGTTTTACAAACCGATTTTGTGTTTTTATATTGGTTAATTGATTTAATTAGGTAAACTTGATGAAATAGTGAAAGATCCGAATTGGATTTGTTTTTCAGTGTTGAGGATTGTTTTTAAACATATTTTGGACGTATTATATTGTTGTTAAGTTGATTTTAACAATAGAATCCCGAAACTCTTGAATCCCTAGTTGATAAGGTAGTTAGATTTGTGTTTTTGTGGAGTTGTGGTGGTTGTGTAGTTGCTGGAAGTATTTGTATGAATTAGTCCTATTTTTAAGTGTTAATTGATGATTATGGAAGTGTTAGATTGTGGCTGGGTTGTGTTTGGAAAGGATTAGATGGTGATTTCGGTTGTTGTGATTGAGTGATTGTGAGAGGATTGTGGAAGTCCGTGAGGGTTTGTTGTTGCAGTGTTTAGAATGCATTGAGATGCATTAATCCTCTCTTGCAATGTGTTTAAAATAGGGGAGGTTGATCCGGAAGTAATCGGTAAAGCTTTGGATGCTTCGGACGTTTGATTTCGCGTCCGCGAATCGAGGTTTTGCGTATCGGTGAGTGAGAACGTGAATCCCAGCTTTGGAATGTTTTAAAGGTGGTTTATGGGCGTTTAAACTTAGCTTTAAATGTTGGTTTAAGCTCGGAAGTACGTATAAAGTGGTTTTCTCTCTCGGTCATGCTTTTACGAAATGGTTTTATGCACTTGTTTTGAATTACATGGAACCTATTGTTTAAGCATGTTTTAAAGTATGTGAGATACTGTTTTTAATCATGATATGACGATGGATGCATGACGTAAGTGATCCATGTAAGTATATGGTTTGTAATTGAGTTTAAATATGTGTTGTTGCTTGGACAATGGTTTGGTTCAATGCTGGTAAAAACAGTGAGGTAGTGGTAAATGGTTAATTATATTGGCAAGTGATATGGTTTTAAAATTGCTATCAGATATAGTTGGCCGGCCATAGGATTGATAGTGCACTATAATAAGTCGCCTTGGCTATTGAGGGGCTTTGATTTGTGTACCGAAAACTCCATCCAATTACCCTAACGGTAGAGGGGTTATATGGTACCGTAAACTCCCATTAGTGGATTAAGCATCTAACAGAGGGTTGGGGTTGGTGTCCCCGTGGGTTGAAAGTGTACCCGGTTGTTAATGTACTGCGATTGTGAATGTATCGCTCTTCCGATTGAGATGGCTTGAAGTGTTGCGATGACACTTGTTTGAATCCGTGTATCCGATGAACTCTTTTGTTAATGGAACTTGGTTAATGATCACTTGTAAACCAATATAATTGTTGATGTAGCATTGAAAGGTTTATGTTGTATAATGTGATTTATACATGTTTACTCTTTAAGCTTTGCATATGGTTGTTATGCATGGGAAGGCTTAAATTGAGGTTTAGAATAAGATTTGCTGCTGGTTAATGATACATATTGCATATGATTTAATATATTGGTTTTTAAGCATGTAAAGTGCATGGCTTTTCAAGGCATGATAATGTTTTAAATGTTGGTTGAACATGAATTGAAATGAGATTTCAATGTGTTGTTGAGAAATGGTTTTAAATGCATTGATGGTGTTTTGTTTTTGAGCACTCCTCACTAAGCCTAGTGTGCTTACACTCTCTTTGTTCATCAATGCAGAAATTAAAGGCTCGGAAAGGCAACGAGAATTAAGGGGATCTAGCAAGACTTGATACTCAAAGTATATTATTGAATTAGACTATAAGTAATCAGGGCAATGGGGTTTTTGTTGTTGTTTTGGGAGGTGGTTTGTTAAACTCCCTGGTTGAGCAAGTTTGTGGTGATGGTTTGAGGTTTCATGCCCTACTTGCTTGGTTTTAGGAAGCATGCTTATAGTTTGATTCTTTTGATAGCTTAAGTTTGCCTTGATTGACAAACCTTGGTGCAAGTATTAGAATATCTCATATGGATGATTGTATGCATGTATGAAAGTTGCTAGGACCCAAATGCATCTAGATTTGAGTGAAAGACCAGCTAAAGATGACATTATAGGCCAAGCGTACCGATACGCGGGGGACCGTATAGGTATGGCTAGTTAAGAACAAGCCTGGCGTTTTGGTACAAGCATAGGTGTACCAGTACGGTTCAACGCCACTGGAATTTTATTTTTGGGATAAAACCCGCGTACAGAAACACCTATAACCCGTATCGGTACGGTTGCTGAGTAATCTTTAAACTGGCCTTTGATTTTAGTTGGGCGTACCGGTACGGTGCTTGGTGTACCGAAACGAGGGTTGTTGGTTCTGAGTACTGTATCGATACAGTCAGTAGCATATCGATACGGGTGGGTGTTATTTCAGTTAATGTCATGGATAAGTAGTTCTGTTTTCTTGCGTTTTAGTCCCTGAATGTTGTGGATACAATTAAATGAGATTGATAATCTTTTTGACTTGATTTTTGACATGTGAGCATGAAATCTAATTAATTAAAGGTTGGTAACATAAAAATGGGTTAAGTCTTTGTAGTTTTCTAGAATTATAATTTGGTCCCTAAACTGTAATTGTGTCCAATTGGATGTCAATTCGATGCCCGATTGAGTCGAGTTTTCACTTGTGATTAGTATGTACATGTAGGATGAGAATTGTGCATCTAGACAAGTTAAGAGAAAAAAATGGACGTGTTTCGAGTTTTAGCTTTATAGTTTACTTCGGTAAACCTAATGTAGCTCACTCGTTCTGTCTTGTAACTAGGCTGGGTCGAGGGGGTTACATTTGGTGGTATCAGAGTTAGATTTGCGATAACTAGGATTTGGTATGATTGTTATGATGGTATTGTGAATTGTAATATGATGTTTGATATACACGGTGATTGTAATATGCACGGTGATTGTTGTATGTCATGTTAAGGGGAAATTTGGGGAACCCATTGCCTTATTATTATAGTCTAAAATGTTATGATTTTGAAATGGGAGTCTTGGATCCTTGCTTGAAGCTGGCCTGACTATTTTGTTTTGAAATTATTATCATGCCTTAGATATATTTTTAGCACGATGAGACCGATGAGGGAGTTGCGATCTGGTACGATTGCTGCTGCCGTAGGGCGGGGAAATGAGGAGGATGTTATACCTCTTGGAGGGTTGCCACCGCCCCACCTAATCCACTTGAGGTAGTGGAGCAAGTGCCACCTGAGCCAGCTAGGCTAGGGATGGGTGACATGGCGCCATTGATTCAAGCCATGATCGGTGCTTTCCAATCAGCAGTTGTGGGTTTTCATATGTCGGCACCAGTGGTTGGGCAAGGTTTGCCGTTAGAGCGTCTTCGCAGTCTGGGCAGAGTTGACTTCCGTGGTCTAGCACCAGAGGCTTCTGAGGACTGGTTGGCTAGTACAAAGAGGATTCTGGATCAGATGGGTTGTACAGATGCCCGTAAGTTGGGTTGTGCTATGTCCCTGTTGTAGGAAGATGCTTACAGTTGGTGGACTACCCTGACAAATTGTAACACCCATTTCCCGTACTGAATACGAGTCAGAGATGTCATATTACTAATGCCTTATTTTGTTTTGTCCATATACGTTTCATCATCAAAACTGATTAAGTCTCTATGGTTTAGTTTATTTTCAAGCATCATACTCTACTAGTAATTAAATAATTACATGCCCACTAGAGATTATCATAAGCTAGATTATCTTACTGATGTTTTGCATATTGAAACTTGATCAGCATGCTCAACTCCTCTTCGAGTACTCCACCTTAACCTATGTGTGAATCAAACACACGCTAAGTTTTCACTTAGTGAAGCAATAAACAAAATTGATAATAATTTAAACTTATTAAACTTTATGGCTACATATATATAGCATGATATATGCCAATGCATTAACTTTTATGTTGCATTAGTGATAGCTTACTATGTGTTAATATCATAATATGTCATTTATACCTCAATGCATGAACATATATATATATATCATGTTACAAGCTAATGAATATGCTTGTTCTATTCCTTTAATATCATATCACTACTTAACATTAATGTTAAACTTTTAAGTTTAACTTACTTACCATTTTCATGCCTAATAACATAAGTTACCTCACATGTACTAACATATATCAAAATTTTTCCTTTGTCATGTAACCTATAAAAATAAATATCTCACATACATATGTTAGGCATGGTAAGTCAATTCAATATTCTCAATAAATCTCTTGTTTCCCTTTTGAATCATATTAAGATTACTTATACCAATTCTTTATACCTTTAACCCAAAAATTTTATATAGAGAGAAACTAAAGTATGCAAGGTCGGTACACCTTGAGTACTAGTCACCGAAGTGACGATAAATATAAAGACACATAAAGTGCCAGTAACATATAGACACAAAAGTGTCGGCATCATATAGACATATAAGTGCTGGTAACATATAGATCTGAAGATCGGTGTGTAGCTACACGCAGTCCCAGACTGCTAGACCTCTAATGGCATGCCACTATACTGTAACTCTCTATAATATACTTGGGCAATAATTCAATATCATTACCTTTTCAATATATCATTCTGTATATGGCATATAGCTCATCATCTGTAACTTATCATTAACTTGTAAAATATCATTCTATAAATGATATACATATTATCATCAATATATGATAATAACTTGGCAATATACAAACATAATAGAGCAATTCATACTCTTCTTTGTACCAATTTCTTTCTTTAGCCTTTTTAAGCTTTTCAAGCTTATTAATCTGAATTAATCAATTCATTTATATTATAGCCCAACTTATAACATAGGGAATTGACACATATGGCAATGAACATCAAAATACCGAAGTGTAAACAAAAGTACCGAAGTACTACTATACTGCCATTTGTACCAATTCTCTCATTCATATAATTTAGGCATATAATTATAACATCATATATCATAACATTAATCATATTATCTATGACCACATTAGGGAAATTCATACTTTATTAAATAAATCCATATTTAAATTGGATTACCTAATAATGATAATGTATCATTATTCATATTATAAACATGTAGGCAATCTTACTTTGCTTTTATTTACCATAAATAGATATAGTATGAAAGCATAATATGCACTCACATGGGCCATTTATTAGCTTGCCTCACTAAGCTCTATTTGATCCTTTCTTTCATAGTACTTCGAACCTTCTTTTGATTCGGATCCAAACTTCAGTAATCATATGGATCTAAACACCATTTATTAGATTCAAATCTAACAATTTCTCAAACATGCTATCAAATCTAATCATTCGAAAATAGAAATTCCTTTTTCCTTCCTTATGTTGTCCAAAACTCATTTTGGTCCTTAATAACCATTTAGAACTTGCATTAACCCTTTTCAAGCTTACTAATTAACCTTAGATACAAAATGTATCAATTCTCATTTTCTGGCAGATTGCACTACCTTCAAAGAAATATTTCTATAAATCAATCTACAACTTAGAATTCGATTCCGTTTGTTCTGAAAGAAACTAGATTCAATAAGCTTTTCAACCATATAAATTAATAGCCCAAATTCAACTTGTACGATTTATGGCAAATTTTCAAAGTCAATTACAATACTAGAATTCGGAACAAACTGGTGCTCTGTTTTCTGACCTTTCATCACTTAAAAATTCATATCTTTTTACTCGAAACTCAAAATCAATTTCCGTTTGTTGGAAACGAAACTACATGAACAAATCTTTAAATCGGTATAAAATTCACCATCTACCCATTTTTGTAGAATTTATGGTGAATTTTCACACTTACTGCCATAATCTAGTTTTCTACACAACTTCCATAAATAACTTCAACTTTTATACTAAATTCTCCTTACTTCTCTACTTGTCAATTTAGTCCCATTATTTTCTATAAACCACCAGCTTATCACCTTCTTCATAAAATAATTATTCTTTCCCTCTAATTTTCCTTCTTTATCGAATGGTCACTAATAATGCAAAGGTAAGGATCCAAATTTCTTAACTTTGCAAATTAGTCCTCAATTCAACATTACCACCTTAATTCAATCATTACAACTAAAATTCAGATTTAGTCCTTATCCAAAACCTCATTTCCGAATTGGTCACTTAACTTGGACAAATTGTCAAAATGGTCACTAATTCAATTTAACATCGGTTTAGCATTCACATCTCCAACATCCTTAATAACATAAATACACACCAAATCCATACAAATTCAGATTTGGTCCTCTAACTTTTAAGATTGCCGAATTGGTCCCTATCAAATTAACTTAGAGTCTTGCTTCCAAACAACAAATCAAGCTTACTAAATCATTAATTCAACATCACAAACCCTAAATCAAACTTGAATTCATAAACCCTAATCATTTTCATAATAATCAAAACATGTAGAACTTAAATCCTAACTCAATATCATGATTTTAACATCATACTAACTTGATTTCAACTTGAATTAAATCATGGAATCATAAAATCTCAAAAGCCCCAATTGATCCATAAACCCTAATTTCTTTCTCATGTAAAGTCTCATCAATCAAGCATGAATTCCATGAATTATTGACATCAAAAGATAGAGCTTGAAGAGTAGAACAACTTTGCAGTTAAAGAGATTACCTGAAAATCGAGTTTCGGGGCTTGAATCGAGCTTGGAAAATTTTTCTCTTTCTTTCCCTAGCTCTCACGTTTTTGGCTGGATTTTTTTGTTCATCTTTTCACCAACTATTAAATGAATATTAAATTCATTTAATAGTAAAATTACAATTTTGCCCTTTTTATCCAATGGTTGAGATTGATTTTATCATCAATCAAGGGCCAAGATTTAATCTTCCATTTCCTCTTTCCAAAATTGCCCTTATAACTTTTAAAATATTTCAAAATTGCCATTGGGGCCAAATGACCAATTTGCCCTCCAACTAGTTTTTATTTGCTAGTTTGTCATTCTTGTAAAAATTCAACTAAGTCTAGTTGGAATCCAACCAACTATAATAAAATATTCATAAAATAGTATTTTATGACTTTTTCATGGCTTTTGGATCAGCCTCTGAAATTTTAGTTTGATCCGATTTCTCGATATTCATAAAATACTTCTACTACGATTTTACCTTTTCCAAGCTATTGGATTTATTCTGAAAATTCTATATTTCCATAATCGGGAAATAAAATCTATTATCCCATAAAAACTTCCTTTTCCAATGACTTAGACTGAATTTTCTTAACTCGGTATTTTCCCGATACTTATCGAAAATCTTCATAGAATAAAATTTCTCTTAGAATTCCTTTATCGATAATCCATACGAATATTCTCTACTCTTACTGAGTCCAAAATATCATTCAGAAACACTTTTATGGGACATTCCCAAAGGTCACCTATCTTAATATTTCCTTGGCCTGAGCACGCTTAACAATTTTATTCGATCGAAATTCGGTACCTTTTACTGCATCTTAATTCTTAAAATTGATATCAAGGTACTTATTTCGATCCGATTCTCTCTTATACTGAATAAAATTACTTATTGAGGAAATTTACACTTTAGTCCCAAACTTTTCCAAAGTTTATACTTTAACCCCAAAACTTTCAAATTTTACATTTTGGTCACTAGCCAAAAATTTGGGATATTACAATTCTTCTCCCTTTAAGAAATTCGTCCTCGAATTTTCAACACGTACCAGTTTCAAACATTTGCAGATATTGCTCCCTCAATCTCTTTCAATTTCCCAAGTAAATTTTTCAATCTTGTGATTCCTCCTCGGAGCTTCAAATATAATCTCTTAACAGATCAATTCTTTCCTAGCTTATATTCTAACCATCTCAGTAGTATCACTATTTAACTTTCCAATTCTCCCCTTATATGTACTGATAGTACAAACATCTTATAATGAGATACTACTGAGTTATTTTCATCATAACTTCAATCCTTAGCATGAGCTAACTTTCATGCTTATTTCGTTGTATCATATCCGCTATGGGTCATTTCTTGACCTTCAACATTCATTAATTGACGAAATCCATTATCGTTTTACTTTCCTTATTCTAGTCTCCTTCCATCTTATACTAATGAGGAGCAGCATCAAGTTATACAATAAGCACATCAGAAATATGATATCCTAGGGGCATGTATTTATTGACAAATTCATACTAAACTCAGTTTAGCATCCAAAATCGGCTACACCTTTGCTTTGATACCATTAAATGTAACACCCCTTCCCGTACTGAATACGAGTCAGAGATGTCATATTACTAATACCTTATCTTGTTTTGTCCACATACGTTTCATCATCAAAACTGATTAATTCTCTATGGTTTAGTTTATTTTCATGCATCATACTCTACTAGTAATTAAATAATTACATGCCCAATAGAGATTATCATAAGCTAGATTATCTTACTGATGCTTTGCATATTGAAGCTTGATTAGCATGCTTAACTCCTCTACGAGTACTCCACCTTAACCTATGTGTGAATCAAACACACACTAAGTTTTCACATAGTGAGGCAATAAACAAAATTGATAATAATTTAAACTTATTAAACTTTATAGCTACATATATAGCATGATATATGCCAATGAATTAACTTTTTATGTTGCATTAGTGATAGCTTACTATATGCTAATATCATAATATATCATTTATACCTCAATGCATGAACATATATATATATATCATGTTACAAGCTAATGAATATGCTTGTTTTATTACTTTAATATCATATCACTACTTACCGTTAATGTTAAACTTTTAAGTTTAACTTACTTACCGTTTTCATGCCTAATAACATAAGTTACCTCACATGTACTAACATATATCAAAAATTTTCCTTTGCCATGTAACCTGTCAAAATCAACATCTCACATACATATGTTAGGCATGGTAAGTCAATTCAATATTCTCAATAAATCTCTTGTTTCCATTTTGAATCATATTAAGATTACTTATACCAATTCTTTATACCTTTAACCCAAAAAATTTATATAGAGAGAAACTAAAGTATGCAAGGTCGGTACACCTTGAGTACTAGTCACCGAAGTGACGATAAATATAAAGACACATAAAGTGCCAGTAACATATAGACACAAAAGTGTCGGCATCATATAGACATATAAGTGCTGGTAACATATAGATCTGAAGATCGGTGTGTAGCTACACGCAGTCCCAGACTGCTAGACCTCTAATGGCATGCCACTATACTGTAACTCTCTATAATATACTTGGGCAATAATTCAATATCATTACCTTTTCAATATATCATTCTGTATATGGCATATAGCTCATCATCTGTAACTTATCATTAACTTGTAAAATATCATTCTATAAATGATATACATATTATCATCAATATATGATAATAACTTGGCCATATACAAACATAATAGAGCAATTCATACTCTTCTTTGTACCAATTTCTTTATTTTGCCTTTTTAAGCTTTTCAAGCTTATTAATCTGAATTAATCAATTCATTTATATTATAGCCCAACTTATAACATAGAGAATTGACACACATGACAATGAACATCAAAATACCGAAGTGTAAGCAAAAGTACCGAAGTACTACTATACTGCCATTTGTACCAATTCTCTCATTCATATAATTTGGGAATATAAATATAACATCATATATAGTAACATTAATCATATTATTTATGACCATATTAGGTAAATTCATACTTTATTAAATAAATCCATATTTATAATGATAATGTATCATTATTCACATTATAAACATGTAGGCAATCTCACTTTGCTTTTCTTTACCATAAATAGATATAGTATGAAAGCATAATATGCACTCACCTGGGCCATTTATTAGCTTGCCTCACTAAGCTCTATTCGATCCTTTCTTTCATAGTACTTCGAACCTTCTTTTGATTCGGATCCAAACTTCATTAATCACATGGTTGTAAACAACATTTATTAGATTCATATCTAACAATTTCTCAGACATGCTATCAAATCTAACCATTCGAATATACAAATTCGTCTTTCCTTCCTTATATTGTCCGAGACTCATTTTGGTCCTTAATAACCATTTATAACTTCCATTAACCCTTTTCAAGCTTACTAATGAACCTTAGATACAAAATGTATCAATTCTCATTTTCTGGCAGATTGCACTACCTTCAAAGAAATATTTTTGTAAAATAATCTACAACTATGAGTTCGATTTGTTTGTTCTGAAAGAAACTAGATTCAATAAGCTTTTCAACCATATAAATTAATAGCCCGAATTCAACTTGTAAGATTTATGGCGAATTTTCAAAGTCAATTACAATGCTGGAATTCGGAACAGCTTGGTGCTCTGTTTTTTGACCTTTCGTCACTTAAAAATTCATATCTTTTGGCTCGAAACTCGAAATCAGTTTCCGTTTGCTGGAAATGAAACTAGACGAACAAATTTTTACATCAGTATAAACTTCACCATCTAACCATTTTTGTAGAATTTATGGTAAATTTTCAAACTTACAGCCATAATCCAGTTTTCTACAGAACTTTCATAATTAACTTCAACTTTTATACTAACTTCTGCTTACATCTCTACTTGTCAATTTAGTCCCATTATTTTCTATAAACCACCAACTTATCACCTTCTTCATCAAATAATTATTCTTTCCCTCTAATTTTCCTTCTTTATCGAATGGTCACTAATAATGCAAAGGTAAGGATCCAAATTTCTTAACTTTGCAAATTAGTCATCAATTCAACATTACCACCTTAATTCCATCATTACAACTAAAATTCAGATTTAGTCCTTATCCAAAACCTTATTTCCGAATTGGTCACTTAACTTGGACAAATTGTCAAAATGGTCACTAATTCAATTTAACATCGGTTTAGCATTCTAACATCAATTTCACATCTCCAACATCTTTAATAGCATAAATACACACCAAATCCATACAAATTCAGATTTGGTCCTCTAACTTTTAAGATTGCCGAATTGGTCCCTATCAAATTAACTTAGGGTCTTGCTTCCAAACAAAAAATCAAGCTTACTAAATCATTAATTCAGCATCACAAACCCTAAATTAAACTTGAATTCATAAACCATAATCATTTTCATAATAATAAAAACATGTAGAACTTAAATCCCAACTCAATATCATGATTTTAACATCATACTAACTTGATTTCAACTTGAATTAAATCATGGAATCATAAAATCTCAAAAGCCCCAATTGATCCATAAACCCTAATTTCTTTCTCTTGTAAATTCTCATCAATCAAGCATGAATTCCATGAATTATTGACTTCAATAGATAGAGCTTGAAGAGTAGAACAACTTTGCAGTTGAAGAGATTACCTGAAAATCGAGTTTCGGGGCTTGAATCAAGCTTGGAAAAATTTTCTCTTTCTTTCCCTAGCTCTCACATTTTTGGCTAGATTTCTTTGTTCATCTTTTCACCATTATTTTACACATATAACTATTAAATGAATATTGAATTCATTTAATAGTGAAATTATAATTTTACCCTTTTATCCAATGGTTGAGATTGATTTTATCATCAATCAAGGGCCAAGATTTAATCTTCCAGTTCCTCTTTCCAAAATTGCCCTTATAACTATTTAAATATTTCAAAATTGCCATTGGGGCCAGATGACCAATTTGCCCTCCAACTAGTTTTTATTTACTAGTTTGCCATTCTTGTAAAAATTCAATTAAGTCTAGTTGGAATCCAACCAACTATAATAAAATATTCATAAAATAGTATTTTATGACTTTTCCATGGCTTTTGGATCAACCTCTGAAATTTCAGTTCGATCCGATTTCCTGATATTCATAAAATACTTCTACTGCGATTTTACCTTTTTTCCAAGCTATTAGATTTATTCTCAAAATTTTATATTTCCATAATCGGGAAATAGACTCTATTATCCCATAAAAACTTCATTTTCCAAGGACTTAGACTGAATTTTCTCAACTTAGTCTATTTTCCCGATACTTATCGAAAATCTTCATAGAATAAAATTTCTATTAGAATTCCTTTATCGATAATCATACGAATATTCTCTACTCTTACTGAGTCCAAAATATCGTTCAGAAACACTTTTATGGGACCTTCTCGGAGGTCACCTATCCTAATATTTCCTTGGCCTAAGCACGCTTAACAAATTTATTTGATCCAAATTTGGTACCTTTTATTGCATCTTAATTCTTAAAGTCGATATCAAGGTACATATTTCGATCCGATTCTCTCTTATACTGAATAAAATTACTTATTGGGGAAATTTACACTTTAGTCCCCAAACTTTTCCAAAGTTTATACTTTAACCATAAAACTTTCAAAATTTACATTTTGGTCACTAGCCACAAATTTGGGATATTACACAAATGGGATGACAACCACGGACGTATATTGGGAGTTTTTTTGTGGTGCTTTTCGGAAGAAGTATCTGGGAGTCCGATACAAGGATAAAAAAAGAGTTTATGGTTCTAGTGTAGGGCAATATGTCTGTTTCTGAGTACGAGATGCAGTTTGTGAGGTTGAGCTAGTATGCTCCCAAGTTAGTTCTTGACGAGCATTACTGATGTGACCGTTTTTGCTATGGGCTGGTTCAGGAGGTTAAGACATACATGCTTGCTACTGATAATACGAATTTTGATGTGTTGGTTGCACGAGCCAAGGATATCGAGCAGAAAAAAGCACCAAATTCTAGCTTTGGTAGTGGACAGGCCAAGAGACACCATGATAGTAGATATCGCCTGGACCAGAGGCATGGTAGAGGTGTTGTTGGACGTGGAGCACAGGGGCAGAGTGCTCAGGTTTGAGCTCCGCACAACACCTGTTGAGCTTGTGGATCGCGTGAGCATCTAAGGTGAGATTGCCCTCATTTGGCCAGAGAGGGCCAGACACTACATCTGTTGTGGCCAATGCTTGTTGGAGTTGTGGGTTTGGCGACCATCTGAGACATGATTGTCCTTTGTTAGTTAGAGGTGGGCAAGATGCTACACCTATTGTTGTTCTGCAGAGAGGTCGTGGTCGTAGGCCGCTTTAGTGTAGAGATGGTGGGCAAAGAACTGTGGCTCATACTGTTGCTATCCATCGCGAGGGAGGTGGACCGACTAGGGTGTATGCTCACTAGGAGGGTCACAATAACATCGATGTGACTGAAGATACTTTTTCTTTAGTCTTTGCCGTTGTATTCGCTTGTTGATTATGGCTTTACTCATTCATACATCTTGAGTGAGCATGCACAGTTGCTTGATATAGCTGTTGAAATTCTTAATGTGGGTGTTAAAGTTATCAGTTCTCTTGGGGAGACGGTTATGGTTAGGAAGTTGTATCTTAGGTGTCCGCTGATGGTTTAGTGACATGTGTTTATCGTGGATCTAATGAAGTTGCCATTCCATGGTTTTGATGTTATTTTGGGGATGGATTGGTTGACCGAGCATAGGGTTGTGGTGGATTTTGAGACCAAGCAGATATCCCTGAAGTTGTCTAATGATTTTGAGGTGGTGGTTGTTGGTGAGAACGCTAAGTTCTTGACTAATGTTGTTTCAGCTTTGGAAGCAAGACGACTATTGGATTCTAGATGTAAGGCTTTCTTGGCCTATGTTATGAATCTGGGGTTGCCACTAGACCGTGAAGTTGAGTTTGGCATCGGGGCCTTTGCGGATACGGCACCAGTGTCTATTGCTCCGTATCGTATGGCCTCGAAGAAGTTAAAGGAGTTAAAGACGCAACTACAAGAGTTGATTGATCGAGGCTTTATTAGACCTAATATTTCACTATAGGGTGCACCGGTGTTGTTCGTAAAAAAGAAGGATGGTACGTTACGAATGTGTATAGATTATCGACAATTGAACAAGTTGACGATAGAGAACAAGTATCCTTTACCGTGGATAGATGATCTGTTTGACCAGTTCAAGGGTGCTTCGGTGTTCTCTAAGATAGATTTGAGGTCTAGGTACTATCAGTTGAAGGTGAAGGATATGGATGTGCCCAAGATAGCTTTTCGTACGAGGTACGGACATTATGAGTTTTTGGTGATGTCGTTCGGTTTGACCAATGCACCGGCTACCTTCATGGACATGATGAATAGAGTGTTCCATGAGTTTTTGGACCAGTTTGTGGTTATGTTTATCGATGATATACTTGTGTACTCTCGTACCGAGGAGGATCATGATAGGCATTTGCGGATTGTGCTTTAGACGTTGTTGGTTAATCAGCTTTATGCCAAGCTAAACAAGTGTGAGTTTTGGCTTAAGGAGGTTATTTTCCTTGGGCATGTGGTGTCGGCCGAGGGGATTCATGTTGACCCGCACAAGATTGAGGCTGTGATGAGTTGGAAAGTGCCTAAATCTATTATAGAAGTTTAGAGTTTCTTAGGGTTGGCTGGTTATTATCGTATGTTTGTTGAGGGGTTCTCCAGTATAGCTGCTCCGTTTTCCAAGTTGTTATAGAAAAATGTTCGTTTTGAGTGGTCAGAGGTTAGGCAGCAGGCTTTCAAAAGGTTGAAGGAAGCTTTGATGTGAGCTCCGGTCTTGATTCAGCCAAAATCAGGGAAATAGTTCGTCGTCTATAGTGATGCGTCCTATGTTGGGCTTGGTTGTGTGCTGATGCATGAGGGTAAGGTAGTTGCCAATGCATCTAAGCAGTTGAAGGTGTATGAGCATAATTACCTTACTCATGATCTTGAGCTTGCTGCGGTTGTTTTTGCCTTGAAAATATGGAGGCGTTACCTTTATGGTGAGAAGTGTGTGGTATACACAGATCATAAGAGTGAAATATCTGATGTCGCAGGGGAGTTAAACCTTAGGCAGCGAAGATGGTTGGAGCTGCTTAAGGATTATGATCTGTCTATCGAATATCATACGGGTAAAGCCAATGTGGTGACTGATGCTTTGAGTAAAAAAGCAGTTGTGGAGTTGAGAGCTATGTTCACTCGGTTAAGTGTGACGTGTGACGGTGGGTTGTTGGCTGAGTTATAAGTGAAACCGTCCTTGTTACAGTTGATTAAGGACAAGAAACCGTATGATGAGAGTTTGGTACCACAAGTGAGGGATATCATGGATGAAAACCTATGGATTTTCATTTTAATGATGATGGAGTGCAGTGTTTTAAAGGTCGGGTTATGGTGCCTGAAGATAAGGAGTTGAGGCGTACCATTCTGACCGAAGCGCATGCTAGTCCTTTTGCTATGCATCCCGGTAGTACTAAGATGTATCGTGGCTTAAAGGAAGAGTACTATTGGGTTGGTTTGAAGAGGGATGTGGCGAATTTTGTTTGCTGTTGCATGGTGTGTCAGCTTGTAAAGGTTGAACACCAATTTTCTTCCGAGTTTCTCTAACCTTTGAGGATACCAAATGCAAGTAGGAAATAATCACCATGGATTTATTGTCCGGGTTACCTTTGACTCTGACCAAAAAGGATTTTACATGGGTGATTGTTGATCGATTTATGAAGTATGCACATTTTATGCCTGTGCATACACGTATACCTTGGATAGGTTGGCCAATCTGTACATCTCTGAGATTGTGCACTTGCATGGAATGCCCAAATCCATAGTTTTGGATAGAGATCCGTGCTTTACATCAAGGTTTTGGGCGAGTTTGCATCGTGCTCTGGAAACTCGGCTAAATTTTAGTACTTCTTATCATTCTCAGACGGATGGTTAGTCGGAGCGTATGATTCAGGTTTTGGAGGATATGTTGAGATGTTGTATCATTGAGTTCCAGGGAACGTGGGAAAAGAAGTTGCCTTTGGTGGAGTTTGCTAGTATACAGATGGCACCGTACGAGGCTCTGTATGGTAGGAAGTGCCGTACACCGTTGTGTTGGGCTGAGGTCGGAGAAAAACATGTTACTCTGCCTGATGTGTTGAAAGGCACCAATGAAAAGGTGAAGCTGGTATGTGAGCATTTGAAAGCCACTTCGGATCGTCAAAAATCCTACGCGGATTTGAAGTGTAGAGATATAGAGTAAGTTGTTGGTGACCTAGTGTTCTTGAAGGTGTCGCCTTAGAAGAAGGTGATGAGTTTTGGGCGAAAAGAGAAGCTTAGTCCGAGGTTTATTGGACCATACGAGATTGTTGAGCGTGTGGGTCCTATTACTTATCGGTTGAGGTTACCTCCTGATTTGGAGAGGATTCATGATGTATTTCATGTTTCGATGTTATGGAGGTATCGGTCGGATCCATCGCATGTTATACCAATGGAGGATATTGAGTTGAGGCCAGATCTATCCTATGATGAGGAACCAGTGAAGTTTCTTGACACCAACAGTAAGGTTCTACATGGTAAGACGGTCGAGCTTGTTAAGGTGTTATGGAGGCACCGCGGTGATGAAGAGGCCCCGTGGGAACGCAAGTCGGAGATGCTGGAGTAGTTTCCGCATCTGTTTCCTCCAGGTAAAATTTCGAGGACGAAATTTTCTAAGTGGGGGAGAGTTGTAACGCCCCAGTTTTGGGCCTAGCAGTTTTATGGCATGTTAGATGGTCTGGTGGATCGGGTTAGTGATTCGAATCAAATTCGAGAGTAAATATTTTTCGGTAAGATAAAAATATGGAAAATGGTTAAAACTCATATTTTAATATATGGTTAATAATGGTGAAAACAATTTTGGAAAATGGGTTTTGGAAGGGTGACATTTTGATAAGTGACCAAAATGTAATTTTTGAAAACTATTTTTAAAGGTGACTAAAATGAAAAGGGTCAAATTCTTAGAATCCTTAGGGAGCTATATTACCATGTTTTGGCTGATGGTTTCTCCCCCCCAATTAAGATATTTTAACATGTGTTTTAAAAATAATTAAAAGAGTTTTGTTATTAAAAAGTTAGTTATTGGATTAAAAGAAATTTCACGTAACTTTTCTCTCAACTTTTTCTCTCCACTTCTTTTCTGCGAAACATTCTTATTTTCATCAAAACACAGAGGTGAAAGAATCGTTTTCCTGATTTCTGGATTTGTAAATGATTCTTTATCTTTGATTTACAAAACCTTATTGAAATCTTGTGTTTCCCTAGCTTTAATCAACCAATTGAGGGAGATATAGAGGTAAGGTTCGTTTTCTCCTCTATTGAATGGTTCTCTATTGATATTCCCAAGTATTTGATCCTTGATTTATGTTTTATAAACTAATTTTGTGCTTTTATATTGGTTAATTGATTTAATTGGGTAAACTTGATAAAATAGTGAAAGATCTGAATTGGATCTATTTTTCGGTGTTGAGGATTGTTTTTAAACATATTTTGGATGTATTATATTGTTGTTAAGTTGATTTTAACAATAGAATCCCGAAAGTCTTGAATCCCTAGTTGATAAGGTAGTTAGATTTGTGTTTTTGTGAAGTTGTTGTGGTTGTGTAGTTGACGGAAGTATTTCGATGAATTAATCCAGTTATTAAGTGTTAATTGATGATTATGGAAGTGTTGGATTGTTAGATTTTGGCTGGGTTGTGCTTGGAAAGGATTAGATGGTGATTTCGGTTGTTGTGATTGAGTGATTATGAGAGGATTGTGGAAGTTCGTGAGGATTTGTTGTTGTAGTGTTTAGAATGTATTGAGATGCATTAATCCTCTATTGCAATGTGTTTAAAACAGGGGAGGTTGATCCGAAAGTGATCGGTGAAGCTTTCGAGGCTTCGGATGTTTAATTTTGCATCGGCAAATCAAGGTTTCGCGTATTGGTGAGTGAGAACGTGAATCACAGCTTTGGAATGTCTTAAAGGTGGTTTATGGGAGTTTAAACTTAGCTTGAAACGCTGGTTTAAGCTCAGAAGTGAGTATAAAGCGGTTTTCTCTCTCGGTCGGGCTTTTACGAAATAGTTTTATGCACTTGTTTTGAACTACATGAAACCTACTGTTTAAGCATGTTTTAAAGTATGTGAGATATTTTTTTTAATCATGATATGATAATGGATTCACGAGGTAAGTGATCCATGTAAGTATATGGTTTGTGCTTGAGTTTAAGCATGTGTTGTTGATTGGACAATGGTTTGGTTTAATGCTAGTAAAAACAATGAGGTAATGGTAAATGGTTAATTATATTGGCAAGTGATATGGTTTTAAAATTGTTATCAGATATAGTTGGTCGGCCATAGGATTGTTAGTGCACTATAATAAGTCGCCTTGGATGTTAAGGGGTTTTGATTTGGTGTACCGAAAACTCCATCCAAGTACTCTAACGGTAGAGGGGTTATATGGTACTGTAAACTCTCGTTAGTGGATTAAGCATCTAACCGAGGGTTGGGGTTGGTGTCCCCGTGGGTTGAAAGTGTACTCGATTGTTAATGTACCGTGATTGTGATTGTATCGCTATTCCGGTTGAGATGGCTTGAAGTGTTCCAAGGACACTTGTTTGAATCCGTGTATCCGATGAACTCTTTTGTTAATGGAACTTGGTTAATGATCACTTGTAAGCCAATATAATTGTTGATGTATCATTGAAAGGTTTATGTTGTATAATGTGATTTATACATGTTTACTCTTTAAGCTTTGCATATGGTTGTTATGCATGGGAAGGCTTAAATTGAGGTTTAGGAATGGGATTTGTTGTTGGTTAATGATACATGTTGCATATTGTTTAATATGCTGGTTTTTAAGTATGTAAAGTGCATGGCTTTTCAAGGCATGATAATGTTTTAAATGTTGGTTGAACATGAATTGAAATAAGATTTCAATGTGTTGTTGAGAAATGGTTTTAAATGCATTGATGGTGTTTTGTTTTTGAGCACTCTGCACTAAGCCTAGTGTGCTTATGCTCTATTTGTCCATCAATGCAGAGAATTAAAGGCTCAGAAATGCAGTGGGAAGCAAGGGGATCTAGCAAGACTTGATACTCAAAGTATGTTATTGAATTAGACTATAAGTAATAAGGGCAATAGGGTTTCTGTTGTTGTTTTGGGAGGTGGTTTAATAAACTCCCTGGTTGAGCAATTTTGTTTTGCTGCTCTTGGATTGTAAATGGCCATTATGGTTTGTTTGTGGTGATGGTTTGAGGTTTCCTGCCTTACTTGCTTAGTCTTAGGAAGCATGCCTATAGTTTGATTCTTTTGATAGCTTAAGTTTGTCTTGATTGACAAACCTTGGCGCAAGTATTAGAATATGCTTATGTGGATGATTTTATGCATGTATGCAAGTTGCTAGGACTGAAATGCATCTAGATTTGAGTGAAAAACCAGCTAAAGATGACATTATAGGCTAAGTGTAGCAATACGCGGGGGACCGTATCAGTACGGTTAGTCAAGAACAGGCCTCGCATTACGGTACGGGCATGGGTTACCAGTACGGTTCAACGCCACTGGAATTTGCTTTTTTGGGATAAAACCCGCGTACCGAAACACCTATAACCCGTATCAGTACGGTTGTTAAGTAATCTTTAAACTGGCCGTTGATTTTAGTTGGGCGTACTGGTACGGTGCTTGGTGTACCGAAACGAGGGCTGCTGGTTTTGAGCATCGTATCGATACGGTCGGTAGCGTATCAATACGGGTGGCCATTATTTCAGTTAATGTCATGGACGAGTAGTTCTGTTTTCTTGCGTTTTAGTCCCTGAATATTGTGGATGCAATTAAATGAGATTGGTTGATCTTTTTTATTTGATTTTTTGACATGCGGGCATGGAATCTGATTAGTTAAAGGTTGGTAACATAAAAATGGGTTAAGTCCTTGTAGTTTTCCAGAATTTCAATTTTGTCCCTAAACTGCAATTGTGTCCAATTGAATGTCAATTCGATGCCCGATTGAGTCGAGTTTTCACCTGTGATCAGTATGTACATGTAGGATGATAATTGTGCATCTAGAAAAGATAAAAGAAAAAATGGACGTGTTTTGAGTTTTAGCTTCATGGTTTACTTCGGTAAACCTAATGTAGCTCACTCGGTTTGGTCTTACGACTAGGCCGGGTCGAGAGGGTTATAGGGCTCAAGCTGTTGGGCCCGCCGTTTGAGTTGGCCTGCTGAGCCGAGCTGTGACCCAACAAGCTGGCCTGCTAGCCAAGCCTGAGCCACCCTACCAGTCGCAAGCCGCATCGTCAGCCATCGCTATTATGTCGCCGCTACAATTCGTCGTTGACCACCACTGCCAGCCACCGCACCGCCATTAGCTGCCGCTGGCATTGACTTTTTTTTGGGGTTTCTTGACGTTTTGAGTTCGTTGGAGTAGTTCATTTTTCCAAACTCAAATCTGATAAGCTATTTTCACGCGTTTTATCCCTTAAAGTAGTCCAACAATGTAAAATGACTTATGTAGTCGCAATTGTTTTATCCAAAGATTTGGTGGACTCGAATATTAGAATTAAAGATATGACCGAATGAGCTTGGATGGAGATTTGGCTTAAGGTTAGTACACCTTGAACTCCGAAATGCTTCATGAGCATCATAAGTGTAATTGCCTTGCTTGCTAGTGGTTGCAAAATAGGATAATGATAGATAAACATATGTGGGACTTGTATTATGAAACTTGTATGTCTGAGATGCATGCGGAGTTTGGGAATAATTTGAGACTCGTGTCAGCTTTAGAGACCGTGTAGGGTCATTTGAATATTAATATATTATTTGATTGGTTGATTTGCTTATTATGTTGCTTTGAGATATGAATTGGCATGCTTGAATAAATGATTATTTGATTGCTTGATGGAAATTGTACTTAATGGACCAATAATTAGTAAAATCTGAATAAATGATTATGAAGCCGGTAATTAATATTAATTGATCGAATATGTTAGTAAACAAACCTTAATGACTTTCATAAGCTTTAGGGATTGAATAAGCATTGTAATATCGTAATTTGTAGAATTGTACAAACCCGTGAATAAGGTATCGGTACAAGTGTTCGCCATACTGGTATGCGACTGGGGGCCGTATTGCTATAGGTCGACCTGTACCGATACTTGTGGAAATTAAAGATTTCTAGTAAGCAATTTCAGTATCGGTACGCGTATGAGTACCAACACCTAAGGGTGCCATATCGATACTCGTGTTCGAGTACCGATACCCGATACACTAAATAATCTATTAATGCAAATTAATGATGAAAATTGATATGAATATTAATAATTGAATTACGCCTTGATAAATGAGATAATGTGGATTAATGGAGACAATAAATGAGATTAATTATATGCTTCTCCATAATGTGTTAACAACTAGGTAATGTAAAATAAATGATGTGATGATGTTTAGCAACGATATGGAGATCCTTGGGATCACGTTGGTTGTATGTTGTGTAGGCATTTGATTGGTGTGAGTTTTTTATTGATATAATCCGTACACCCAGTGAAAGAGTGTTGCAACACAATGGTTAGAGATACCAAATGAAGGTTACTGATGCTATGTGACCCATGCCTCATTCGAAGATACTCGATGTGGGATTCCGAGTATGGGTGTATGTTATGATACAAGGTGACCCATCCTCACCCAAACTATAAATGCTCGAGGGGGATTCTGAGCAAGTGTGTATGTTCTAATGCTACGTGACCCAGCCTCACTCAGAGTGTCTTTTCTGATTCTTCGTGACCCGACCTCACTCTAGAGTTATTGTTGATATGTGATTTTGCCTAGATGATCTGATGAGATCTCAGGCTTGGTTGGGCCATAAGTGCTATGTATGATGATTGTTATGATATGAGTATGTGTTTAGGTGACTAGTGGTAGCGCCACATGTTTACTTATCTCTCTTTATTGCCCGTACTAGCTTGTATGCTTATGTTTGTGATTAGCATAAAGTATAGTAGATTAGATGTGTACCATTGAGCTTTATAAGCTCAGCGCTCAGAATTGTTAATTCTGTGTATAGGTTAATCGTCCGATCGTGGGATCGAAGAGCACTATCAGTAAAGAATTCCAGCATGTGGTGATCTCTAGAGTACGATACTTGGTTTTAGTGGGCTATGTATTCATAAGACCTTATGTATTAGAGTCTGTAATCCTTATTTTAAAATTGTATTAAGCAAATCGTATGTTCAAATGTTTTAAATTTAAATTAGATCTCTTTTGTACTATTTTAATTATTTATCTATGTTTTCAACTATTGGCTTTAAATGCTTTTGAGAAATATTTTGTTGGGTTAAACACAATCTGGAGTGGTATAGGTGATTAAGTAAAGTGTCTAGTGAATACAAGCCCTTAAATTAAGTTTGTACTCCTTAAGACTATAATCTTGATGGTGCATCCAACGTTGTTATGCTAAGATGTTTATGATCGTGGCCTAGAGGACTGAGTTAAGTGTTGAGCCACTCATGGGAATGATTCACGAGGAGAGGTTGCCCGAATTGTTGATATGTGAGTTAGTTGAATGATGTAGGAGTCGAGGTAGTGTTCTCTTCCCGCCACTTGAATAGTTTCTTTGATGTGTGTTGTAGTCATTCTGTATCCTTCTAATACATCATGAGTGTTGGTAGTAAAGAATCTTTATCGTTGTACGTGAATAATATTTGTGAAGCGGGTATAGATAATCTACTTCTGAAATCAATATGTGGATATGCATTGGTTGGTGAACCCTTTATTTGCTCAAAGAGGGTTGTGATGATACTTCGGAAGTATCATCGCCCTTCTCAAGGGCATTTCTCAGAGATAGTGGATTCGGGATCCACTAGTTCATTAGAGCGTGGTCAAAGTTAGATGTTCTACAGGTTTGATGAAACTACCTTCTTGAGAGTTGTTGTATCTCAAAAATTGATTTGGTTAATTAAGCGTGATGCTATCCAGTAATGTCAAGAGTTGTGATCGAGGCTTCGAGACCACAAGGGAACCCAACCTTTGGTAATGAGAATGTTGAACTGTTGCCCTTCTGCCGTGATTTTCGTAATGGTCATTTTGAGAATGACACAATAGAATTGTAAGACATTTTTAACCGTTCGATAGATTCTGATGCGTAGAATTCAACACTCAAGAGCTTTCAGACTGTCAGAGTTTTTGTTTATGCTTCTTGAAAGAGTCGTTAGGACTTCCCCCTGTCAAGAACGTAAGTGGATGTTGAGGCAAGGCCATGTTAGATGTTTGTGCCCCCTTTGTTTGAAGACATCGACCAAGTTAAGAAAGTCAGAGGTTCCATTGCGAAGGCGCAAATCAAACGATGTTTCTTTTGTCTAAGTGTTTTGCTAGGGGAAAACTGAGCTTGGTCACTTGTAAGAAGTTAATTTGCTGAGGTGATGCTTAAACCATTGATAGCTTGTTAATTGATGTTGAGGGACGTTACGTGTCTCCTAAGATAGATGACTCGTTTAACCAATTGTGAGGTAACCGAGCGTTTTTCTGAGATTGGTTCGAGAATAAGATGGTTGTGGCTAAAGTGTTAAAGGCATGTAGTTTCTAAATGAATTTTGGAATAATGAATTCTCTCTTTAGAGCGTGTTGTGGTAACGTTTGATGTCTATAGTGACATTTGAGGTGTTTCAGCAATGATAAGATGGGGGCCACCGTGTATTCTCTCGAATATAGGTTAATGCTTTGTGTGACGCGAGTGAATATATAAGGGATATGGAAATATAAGCATTAACAAGATAATTACCTAAATGACCATATGTGTGGGAGAGGTTAGTTATCGCGTGGTCAGTTATGGAGCTGAGGGTTTGAGACTTCGTAAATGCTTTTGATTTGTATCACCGTTTCTTTGGAAAGAGTCAAGGAACATTGTTAGAGATCCGAGCTGTGTGAGACCATTTTGTTATGATAGTGGTGCTGACTCGATTAGAGTCAAATAAGATTTTGAGATCTTTGAGGCTATTTTTTGTATTGTTAGGGTTGCATCTTTGTCCAAGAAGAGGGAATGGT
Source organism: Hibiscus mutabilis (assembly GCA_019671005.1). Lineage (NCBI taxonomy): Eukaryota > Viridiplantae > Streptophyta > Magnoliopsida > Malvales > Malvaceae > Hibiscus > Hibiscus mutabilis. The sequence continues at coordinate 24,115,126 of CM033741.1, read as the reverse complement.
GTGTCAACTTCAACTGAGATTTGGATAACGACGGGAGTCAAAGTAATTGAGAACTATTGATCATGTGATCGATCACTGCCTAAGTAAAGTGAACTTGGTAAGCGATGAATTGTACGAAGTTAGTTCGAGTTAGAATATCATGCTACTCATGTGGGACGATTAAAGATAGTAAGTGATGGTCGTGTAAGGGAGTACCGATGCTAGCTCTATGTGGTGCCAGCACTTGATTCATCTAGTGTCAGTACTGACCGGTTAGTACCAGTACCCATTTGGTTGATGGCTAAGGTTCGAGTTAAGGATTATGTAACCTTGGAAGCCGTGAGAAGTTGCGTATGATTTTAATTAAAAGGACACAATGTTATGATTGGTTTTAGGTCTGATGATTTCTGTTGGACTTTGAGATCTTGTTGTGGGTATTTTAGAGAAAGATGTATCAAGGCAAGAGATACTTCTCATACAATACAGTGGTCAGTATATAGTGAATTTTAAGAGCGACAGTTTGTACCAAACTTTCGTCGCGTGTTTTGGGAGACAATGTGGAGTTGTGTGCTTGAGATAGTGATAAGTGTTTGACTTGCCACTGATTGGGGGTTAAACATTGAGTCCCTCAGAGTTGTTGTGAGGCTTTGATATTCATCAGTAAAACTTAAATAGATAATCATGGACCCTGTAAAGGAATTGTGAGTGCACAGTTTTGTTGGGATTACGTTAACTGATGATATAGTTTGTGGTGCGTACCGTTTGACATTTTCGGCAAAGGTGGGATCCAAATAGAAAGTTTGCTTGGTTTGTTTACATGTTTGGTTGTATGACACTGTAGTGTGTACATGGTTCCTTTTGACACGAGATTTGAGGTTATAATAAAACCTTATCCCTTGGTCGGATCCCATGTTATGATAGATCCGAGTGAGGGTATAGATGATGTGTTCTCCAGATACGTTATAGTTTTGAGTGCAAGACTTTTGCATGAACCGAGTTAATGAGAGTTGCATTAATTACTATTTTGACGTTAAAACGCACCAAGATCTAAGGTCAGTCTCGAGACACGTATAGACGTCTTTTGCTTTTAGAAGTTTTGCATTGGGAAAACAATGATATTGGTAAGGGATGCCATCAGAGTTAGAGTCACCTTGAGAGAGTCACCACGAGAAGAATTGTTTCGTTTTAGTTACAACGGCTGTGTAACCTTTTGTTCTTTTAGATCATACAGAGTTGTGAAGGATTTTATTATGCATCAACCTTTTGAACTCTGCAGCATAAGTTAAGTTTCTTTGATGGCATATTCGTGTGACAGATTTGTTGGGGCATCATTGGGTTTTGCTTGTCATCTATAGTGTACCGAGCGAGGATGAATTCTTTCTAAGAGAAAAAATCAAATGAGATTATGTCGGTATTGTTAGAAGACAAGGGTTATAATTAACATGTGTTGTGAGAGATCAGAGTAGCGCAGTGGGATATGTTTGAGATCGTTGGAGACTTATAAAAGTTTTAGCATCTTTTCTAGTTTATCGATATAAATTTCGATGACAAAATTTCTTTTAAGGAGAGGAGACTTGTAACGACCCAATTCTTGGTTAATGAATCAGGTCTCGGGCTTGGGTCATGGGCCTTTATCATTGGAAGAATAAGTTAAGGGCTTTTAGATTTGGGCCCATTAATTTGGAAGATAATGTTTGAATTTTAAATAGGTGTAGTTGGTGGAAAAAGAGAGAAAAAAGAAAAGTGAAAAGTGGATGGTGAGAGAGAGAAGAGAAAAGAAGAAAAAGTTAATGGGGTGGAGATTTAAACTCTAATCTACAAAGATTCAACCGTCTATTGTCGAAACCTCCATCACCATTGTGTTCATCTCATCAAGACGAGTTTGCTGGTACCAGCGGTGTTGCCATCGGAGTCACTGTCGGAGGGGGTGAGAGTGAAGAAGTTTTGGGTTTTCTAGTTGAGGAGGCTCCAAGAGCTTAAAATGAGAAACTGAGACCACCATCGTGCTCATCGGCATTGAGAGAGTCGTAATAGGGCTTCATTGTTGCCGTTCGGCCACTGGAAGCTACCGCACGCGCCACACGCGTCGTCGCCTGCGCGTGGGCAACGTTCGGCCGGCCTGACTGTTATAATAGCTTGGGTCAAGCTGTTGGGCCAGTCATTTAAGCCAGTCTGTTGAGCTGAGCCGTGGCCTAACAAGTTAGCCTGCCAGCCGAGCCTGAGCCACCGTACTAGAAGCAAGCCAGCCGCGTCGTCAGCCGTCGTCGCTTTCAGCCGTCGCACCGTTGTTGAGCGCTACCAGCGTTGAATTTTTCCAGGGGACTCTTTTTGGGGGTTCCTCGACATTCTGAGTCTGTTGGCTTTGTCCATTTTTCCAAATTCAAACCAAATAGTTCGTTTTTATGCATTTTATCCCCTAACATAATTCGATAGTGCGAAATAGCTTATGTAGTTGAATTTGTTTTATCTGAGAATTTGGCGGACTCGAATATTTGAATTAAAGAGATGATCAGAGGAGCTTGGATGGACATTTGTCACTTTGCCTTAAGGTTAGTACACCTCAAACCCCAAAATGTTTATTGAGCATCATAAGTGTAATTGCCTTACTTGCTAGTGGTTGTAAAATAGGTTAATGATAGATAAACATGTGTGGGACTGATATTATGAAACTTGTATGTCTGAGATGCATGAGGAGTTTGGGAATAATTTGAGACTCGTGTGAGCTTTAGAGATTGTGTCGGATCGTTTGAATATTTGTATATTATTTGATTTTTTGATTTACTTATTGTGTTGCTTGAGATATGAATTGACATGCTCGATGGAAATTGTACTTAATGGGCTGATAATTGGTAATATTCGAATAAATGATTATAAAGCCGGTAATTAATATTAATTGATCAAATACGTTAGTAAACAAACCTTAATGACTTTCATAAGCTTTAGAGATTGAATAAACGTTGAAATATTGTAACTCGAGGAAATTATATGAACCCGTGAATAGGGTATCGATACGAGCATTGGCTATACCGGTACATGATTGAGGGGCGTATCGGTATGAGTTGACCTGTACTAGTACTTGCAAAAATTAAAGATTTTCAGTAAGTAGTTTCAATATTAGTACGTGTGTGAGTACTCCCAAGGGTACCGTATTGATACTCGTGTTCGAGTACCAGTACCCAGTACTCTAAATAATCTATTAATGCAAATTAATAATGGAAATTGATATGAATATTAATAATTGAATTACGCCTTGATAAATAAGAAAATGTGGATTAATGGAGACAATGAATGAGATTAATTATACACTTCTTCATAATGTGTTAACAACTCAGTAATGAAAAATAAATGATGAGATGACGTTTAGCAACGATAGAGAGATCCTTAGGATCACGTTGCTTGTATCTTGGGTAGGCATTTGATTGGTTTGAGTCTTTTGATTGATGGGATCCGAATACCCAATGAAGAGTGTTGCAACATCATGGTTAGAGATACCGAATGGAGGTTATCGATGCTTTGTGACCCCAGCCTCATTCGAAGATACTCGATGGGGGATTTTAAGTATGAGTGTATATTCTGATGCTAGGTAACCTGGCCTCACCCAACGTGTAGATGCTTGAGTGGGATTCTGAGCAATGGTGTATGTTTCGATGTTACGTGACCCGATCTCACCCAGAGTGTATGTTCCGATGCTTTGTGACTCGTCCTCACTCCAGAGTTATTCTTGATATGTGATTTTGCCTAGATAATCTGATGAGATCTCGGGCTTGGTTGGGGCATGAGTGTCATGTATGATGATTGCTATGACGTGAGCATGTGTTTAGGCAACTAGTGGTAGCGCTATGTGTTTACTTATCTCTCCTTATTGCCCGTACTAGCTTGCATGCTTATGTTTATGATTAGCATGAAGTATAGTAGATTAGATGTGTACCACTAAGTTTTGTAAGCTCAGTGCTCGAAATCATTATTTTCGTGCGTAGGTTGATCGTCGGATCGTGAGATCTAGGAGCACTATCAGTACGGAATTCTAGCATGTTGTGATCTCTAGAGTATGGTACTTGGGCTTAGTGGGCTATGTATTCATAAAACCTTATGTGTTGGAGTCTATAATCCTTATTTTGAAATTGTATTAATCAAATCGTATGTTCAAATGTTTTAAATTTAAATTGGAGCTCCTTTGTACTATTTTGATTATTTATCCATGTTTTTAACTGTTGGCTTTAAACGTTTTCGAGAAATATCTTGTTGGGCTAAATCCAATTTAAGAAATTTTATGATTTCACATTTGGGCTTGAGGCCCAAATGTGACATTCGAGTCGAGGGTGTTACAATGCATATTTCCGCCATTCTTTTGGTCTGCCACCGGAGTACGAACCAGTGGTGGCCGTTATAACTTTAAGTTAACAGCTCTATAAGCTTGATTGTGTTTCCAGTGTTCTTTTTGACACTGAATCTCGACTGCTTGAATTTTTGAGTCAAAATTCTGTGGTCAACTTGGTTGAAAGACCCTCTTCTGCAGATACAATGGTCCATTCACAAGGCCCATATACTAGTTCTGGCCCGTTTAATAATGCAAAAAATCCAAATATGGGTTATTCTTTTGGACACTCGAATAAGATGAGTTCTTCTCAAAGAACAACTCTTATTCTAGGATTTTGACCGTCTTCTTTTGTGTATCATCCTTCTTGAGGTCTTCTTTTTCAAAGGTCAAGGAGGCAGATCTTATGGAGGCCGTTCACATCCACAGTGTTAGATCTGCAAGAAACTTGGGCATTTGGCCAGTTGGTGTTACTTTCGCTTTAACCAATTGTTTGATGGTATTGGGAACAATACTTTGGTCAATCAAGTCTCTTATTCTGAAGATTTCACTGAAGATCAAGGTGTTTCACAACCTGTCAATCAAGGTTCCGTCTTCAATACTCAAGGGGCTTCTCAAATGCTCAATAACGCTGCTCAAAGTTCTGGGTCTGATGCTGTAATAGCAACGGTTGCTACGGTGGCTGATATTTTGGCTATAAAGACGCGTCCTGGTACCCCGATTCAGGAGCCATTTCCCATCTCACGCCTGATGCAGGTAATATCGTTTCTTTTATTCTCTATTTTGATTATGGTAAAGTATTTGTTGCGGATGGATCTACTATTCCTATTTCTAGGGTTGGTATCTATACTATAGAAACCAATTCTAGGCCTTTAGTTTTAAATAACCTGTTACATGTACCTTTAATTAAGAAGAATCTTTTGTCGGTGTCTAAATTTACTAAAGATAATAATGTGTCTATTGAGTTTTTTCCTGACTCGTGTATTGTAAAGGATTTGACAACGCAGCAAATGATTCTTCGAGGTTTACAAAATGATGGTCTGTACAAGTTTGTCTTCTCAGATGATTTGAGTTTGTCTACTGCTGATCCTTCTCATGCTGGTGATGTTTTTCTTATTATGTTAGTTTTTTAGATGCTTCTACCATAAATACATGGATATACTTTGCTTCTAGGTAATCTGAAGTTTGGAATGTTGTTACTGTTTTTCGTAAAAGGCTTAACGGTAGTTGATTGTAAGCTTGAAAGTATCCAGACTGATTATGGCACTGAGTTTAAACCTTTAGAGGGTTATTTTTTTCAACACGGAATTGAGTTCTGTCGTACTTGTCATTATACTGCTGAGCAAAATGGTAAAGTTGAGAGAAAACATGGTCATATAGTTGAGCTAGGTCTTACTCTTTTGGCTCAAAGTGGTGTTCCTTTTAAACACTGATCTGATGCATTTTATACTTCAGTTTATATGATCAACAGGTTACCCACCAAGATTTTAAGGGGCTTATCTCCTTACAAGAAGCTCTTTAAGAAATCACCTGATTATAATTTCTTAAGGACATTTGGCTGTCAATGCTTTCCTTTAACTAGAGCATACAATCAACATAAACTCCAGTTTCATTTAAAACTTTTACATTTCTGGGTTACAGCTCAGTTCAGCATGGCTACAAGTGTCTCAGTGTAGATGGCAAGGTTTATGTCTCTAGACATGTTTAATTTAATGAGTCTCGTTTTCCCTTTCTACAGTACACAAGAACTGATTTAGAGGGTCGGAATGATGCTATTTTACCCTCCAAGTTTAAATACTCCAGATCCAGATACAATTTCTAGGACATGGTCTTTGTCCTCTGGTTCATCTGATTCCAGTGTGGGGTCTAGTGTGCATTTTGTAAAGAAACAAAATTTGCGTATTCTGTATACAGTTTATTCACACACATAATAGTTACTGACTCTTTTAAAGACTCTAAGAGTAGGACTTTTAGTTACATTAGAAGTCCTAGATACATTTAACTACTAACTCTAATGTCTTAAGTAGTAGACTTTAAGTACAATTACTAAACTAGAATTATTTACAACACTACTTCTTACTCGGATAAACTTGCACTCCCCCTCAAGCTGGTGAGTATACATTGTATAGTCCCAGCTTAAACATAAATTTATCAAACATGACTTTTGGTAGAGCCTTTGTAAGTATATCTGCCACTTGTTCCTCTGTTGGAACATAGGATAGTGATGCAACTCCACTTGTGAGTTTTTCTGCTATGAGGTGTATATCTATCTCAACAAGTTTTGTTCGATCATGTTGTATAGGATTTTTAGCAATCTGGATTGCAGATTGATTGTCACAAAAATCTCAAATTTTTTATCATGACACATTCCAAGTTCTTCAAGTAGTTTAAGTAGCCAAACCCCTTCACTTTTTCCTAAGGTTAGAGCTATGTACTCAGCTTCAGCACTACTCCTTGAGATTAATGTTTGCTTTTTGTTTTTCCATGTCACCAAATTACCCCAAACAAAAGTACAGTAACCACTTGTAGACCTTCTATCTGTGAGTTCACTGGCCCAACTTGAGTCTGAAAACACCTTTACACTTCTGCCAAGGCTCTTCTTAAAAAACAAACCATGTCTAGGTGTACGTTTCAAATACCTCAGTATTCTTTTTATAGCTTCAATGTGTTCCTGTCAAGGGTCAGTCATATACTGACTAATAGTATTAACTGGAAAGGAGATATATGGTCGAGTTAGGGATAAGTAGATCAACTTCCCTACTAGCCTTTGATATAACCCTTTGTCTGCCTTAGGGCCCTATTCTGCTTTGTTAAATTTCAGACCAGCATCCATAGGAGTATCTGCTGGTTTACAACCTATTAACCCAATTTCTTCAAGCAAATCCAGAACATATCTTCTTTGATTAATGATCGGTCCCTTGCCGGATCTAGCCACCTCTATGCCTAGGAAATATCTGAGTTTTTCTAGTCTTTAATCTCAAATTCTTTGCTCAGCAGTTTCTTTAATTGAAAAATCTCCTTATCATCATCACCTGTTAGGATTATATCATCCACATAAATTATCAAGATAACTCTTTTGTTATTTGAGGTTACCTTAGAAAACAATGTATGGTCAGACAAGGACTGTTTGTAACCCATTTTCAAGATAACTCTGGTAAATCTCTCAAACCAAGGCCTTGGTGATTGCTTCAAGCCATAGAGTGATTTGTTGAGCTTGCAAACCTTCTGGCTATTTCCATCATCCTCTAGTCCTGGTGGAATCTGCATATAAACTTTTTCCTCTAACTTTCCATTAAGAAAAGCATTTTTAATATCAAGTTAGTGTAAATTCCAGTCACAATTCACTGCTAAGCTCAATAAAACCCTAACAGAATTAAGTTTAGCTACTGGAGAAAAAGTCTCCTTATAGTCAACTCCATAGGTCTGTGAAAAGCCCTTAGCAACTAGCCTTGCTTTGTGCCTTATTATACTGCCATTAGAATTACATTTAATAACAAATACCCACTTACAACCAACTGGTTTTTTACCTTGAGTAAGATCAATAATGATCCAGGTACTATTCTTATTTAGTGCCTCAACTTTTTCTTCAATTGCCCTTCTCCATTTAGGACACTGTAGGATTTCTTCAATGGTTTTAGGAACTTATTCTTCATCTAAACAAGCTGTAAATGCTTTAAATGATGGCATCAACTTCCCATAAGCAGCATACCTCTGAATAAGGTATTTAGTACACTGTCTAACTCTTTTCTCTTAGCAATAGGCACACATTCAAATTCAAGCAAATGAGAAGGAATATTAGTTGAATCATTACCTCCATTTTCTTCACAGGCAGCCGGACTCAAGTCCAATTCTTGACAAATACCAGATTGCAAAATGGTCCCAAGAATTTTCCTTCTTTTTCTGGTATAAACTTGTAGAGGTTTAGGAGGCTGTAAGAGTGATTTAGGTAGGTTTTGTGAAGTAACATGAGTAGATGTTGGTGAAGTAGTATTTGGAGAAGTAGGTGAATGACTAGAAATTTCATCATGAACTTGGGAATCAAGTAATAAAGGATAGTTAGGAGGTAAAAAATTTGAGGAAGTTGAGGGACAAACCTGACTGTGAGTAGGCTGGAAATCAATATAATTATCCCTTGAGTTGCAGCCTTGGGGAAATAAGGATCCTGTTAAAAAAAGTAAGGTTTAAGGAAATAAAATTTTTTTGAGTAGGTGGGTGATAACATTTGTAGCCCTTCTTTAGTGAAGAATAACCTACCAAAACAAAACACTTTGGATCTACTTTAGTTAAAAGATTTTGCACAAAAACAATCACCCATTTAGTCCAAAGGAAGAATAGAAGGTTCTAGGTATTTGAAAATTTAGAACTTTACTAGCATCCTATTAATAAGGTATGTAGTTGTTAACAAAGCATCAACCCACAAGTACTTTGGTACATGATTTGTAAACATTAAAGCTCTAGTGACTTCTAATAGGTGTCTATTTTTCCTTAATGCAACTCCATTTTGCTGTAGAGTGTCAACACAATAACTGATTTGGACTATCCCTTTTCTAGGAAGAAATTACCTAAGGACTGTGTAAAAAATTCACCCCCATTATCAGATTTAAAAATCTGAATTTTGCTTTTGAACTGTGTTTCTATCATGTTGTAAAATTTCTTAAAAACAATAGACACCTTTGATTTTTCTCTCAACAAGTAAGCCTAAGTAGTTCGATTATGATCATCAATGAAGGTTACAAACCATCTACTTCCATTAACATTCTTCACCTTAGAAGGACCCCAAACATCACTATGAATTAAGGAGAAAGGATGTGAGGGTTTATAAGATGAGGGTAAATAATGAGCTCTTGTTTGTTTAGCAAGTGAGCAAATATGGCATTTAAAAAAAGATGATTTTTTATTAATGAACAAATGTGGAAACATTTTTGCAAGGTAATGAAAGCTAGGGTGGCCTAACCTAAAATGCCATAACATAATAATATCAATCTGTCCTAAGGAATTAAAACAATATGGAGAAGGAACATTTGCAGAAATGTTGTTGCTGGAAAGAACATAAAGACCACCTTGCAGCCTAGCATTGCCAATCTTCTTCCTCAAAGCCAGTGCCTGTATAAAAACATTCTTTATCAGTAAAACAGAAAGAACAGTTCTGATCCTTAGACAGCTTGCTCACAGATAGTAGGTTACAATCCAGACTAGGCACAAAAAGAACATCTTCAAGGATGAGGTCACTGTTTATAAGGACAGAACCAATGCCTTTAATTGATGAAAGGGAACCATCAGCTGTTTTAGTAGAACTCTTTGAGCAAGAAGAAGTAAAATTAAAGAATAGTTCTTTGTTACTAGTCATGTGGTCATAAGCACCAGAGTCAACTATCCAAGTAGGTGTAGTTGTAGTGGAAAGAAGAGCAGTGGAAGAGGATTTGTGCTGGGTACCTTCATCCTCTACTAAGGCCAGATTCCCTTCACTGCTACCATTGAATTTGCTAAACAGTTGCTGCAGCTCTAGCATCTGTTGTTTAGTGAAACCAGTTGGTTGATTAGTGGTGGCTGCATTGGAGTAGGACTCCCTAGGTGCCTTATGGACTAGAGGTTTCCAATCTGTTGGTTTGCCATGTAACTTCCAACAGCTTTCTTTCAAGTGTCTTGGTTTCTTGCAGTAGTCACACACCATCCTTCCCCTTCTTTTTTGAGTAGAAGAAGTCTAAGTAATCAAAGCAGAGATTTCAGAACATTAGTTTCAGGAATCATATATGACCTTATGCTTTCTTCTCTTCTGACCTTGGAGAACACTTCCCTAAAAGATGGTAAAGGGCTACAGCTAAGGATTCTGGATTTGACAGGATCCCACTCTCTATTTAGCCCATTCAGGAACAAAAAAATCCTCTTTTGCATAGTGATTTTTCTATATAAAGCAGCATCATTGGCAGTTTCCCATATCCTGTCAAATCCAGAATTGTTGTTGGTGCTAGAGTAGGTTTCTTTAACAGCATTCCAAACTTCACTGGTTGTTTCATAAAGAAGAAACTGAGATCCAACTTCTGGAAACATAGTGTTGATCAACCAAGACATGACCCTGCTATTCTCTTAAGCCCACTTTTCAAAACCCTAGTCATCGACAGAGGGTTTTTTAATTTTCCCAGTAATATACCCTAGGGTTCCTCAGCCAACAAGAAAAATTTTAACATATTGTGACCATTGAAGATAATTACGGCCCACAAATCTGTGACAAGTAACAGTGGAACCTGTTACTTCTGAAAAATCTGCCAGATTGACAGTTGAGGTTGAGGAGGATTGCAGCTCACTCGATGTTGATTGAGGTTGATTTTCCATCAAGGGAATTTTGTGAGAGGACCGAAATTAGACTGATACCATGTAAAGAAAAAAAATTTGTGTATTCTGTATTCAGTTTATTCACACACATAATACTTAGTTACAGATTCTTTTAAAGACTAAGAGTAGGACTTTTAGTTACATTAGGAGTCCTAGATACATTTAACTACTAACTCTAATCTCTTAAGTAGTAGACTTTAAGAACAATTACTAAACTAGAATAATTTACAACACTACTTCTTGTCCACAAGCTACCTCATTGTCACCTTCCTTTGTACAAGCTACTAGTGGTGATCCATAAGCTACTTCATTGTTACCTTCTTTCTTACAAGCTACTAGTGATGGTTCACAAGCTAACTCACAATCCTCTTCAAGTGAGCATTCTACTTCACTTGTGGTCATAAATTCTTCCAAAATCAAAGCTCCTGCTCTACATCCTATGTAACCAGATCTAAAGCTGGGATTTTCAAACCCAAAGTCTTTCTTGCTGAAGCAGTATCAGATATACCAGACGACATCCATCAAGCCATGGCCTCCAATGACTAGAAAGATACGGTCATGAAAAAGATTGATGTTTTAGTTCAAAAAGACACATGGGAACTAACTTCTTTACCTCCTGATCGTGTACCTATCGGCTGCAAATGGCTATTCAAGATCAAGCCTAACTCAGATGGCAGCATAGCACGATATAAAGCTAGGCTTGTAGTAAAGAGGTTCTCATAGAAGGCAGGTTTTGATTATTCAGAAAAGTTTAGTCCGGTTGTTAAACCAGTAATAGTTAGGATCTTGCTTAGCTTAGCTTTGCTCTGAGTAATGGCTGGATTCTTCGTCAGATAGATATAGACAATGTATTTCTAAATGAGATTTGTCTAAGGTCAAAAAGCTCCTCGAGCATGGTTTGACAAGTTCTGGAGTCATTTGGTTCAAAGTCTAGGCTTTACACCCTCCTTAGCTGATTCTTCTCTCTACTTTAGAGAGAATCAAGGCATCAAAGTCTACATCATGGTCTATGTTGATGATATTGTAGCCACTGGAAATGATACTGAAGAAGTCAATCGTGTCATCAAAGCTATTAATCAACCTTTCTCCTTAAAAGACTTGGGGCAATTGACATTCTTTCTTGGTACGAATGTGCGAGCTGTTGAAACAGGAGTTATACTAAACCAAAAGAAACACATTATGGAACTACTAGAAAAGACAAAAATGGTTGATGCAGCACCTTCTCTAACATCTTCTGCATTAGTGACCTTTTCTTCTGCATTCTTTCTACATCTTCGACAGCAACTTAAAGTGTTTTGTGCTAATGAGCTTCGAGACTACAGTCTGTTGGCTTGTCTTACACAAACCGAGAGTAAGCCAAACCAAGATGCTTAAGCCAAGGAGAAGAAGAGGAACAGGAAGCATGTTAGAGTCTTCATGTGTAAGCTAGAAGAAGGAGAAAATAGGAAGCATGTTAGAGTTAAGATTGAGTCTGTTAGGAATTCTGTTAATAACTGAATTCAGGTTGTTACAGTTTCAGTTTTATCCTTGGAAACATTATTGTTCTCAACATCAAGAATCATCCTCTCTATATTAAGGAGGATCATCTCTGTTTTGTAAGCAAGTTGATTGTGAAGTTCATAACATTTTCTTTCAGTTTCTATCTCTTGGTGTTATATTCTCACACCACTCTAACTAAAATACATTTAGTTTCATCAACAAGAAAGTGGCGATCAAACATTACTCAGTAACATCAAAATATAGTTCAAAATAACCATGGTGCAGATTGTTAAGAGCTCAGTAAAGGAAATAGTGTTTACAGATATAGCTAAACATGTTTGTTCTTGGATTCCTCTTGGGATATATATAATACATTATGGATATAACTTTTAATAAAATAACTTATGGAAATATATATATTCAAGCGGGTTGGTCCAGCAGTTGGAGCGTCAGCCCTCCATATTGTTGGCATGAGATCAATCGGTTGGAGTAACGCATGTCACCATATGATTGGTTGGTTAAATCTATGAAATTAAAAATATTAAAATAAGAGAATATGAGACACATGTTACTATCGTATTGGTGGGTTAAATTTATTGATATAAATTAAAATTATGACCAAATTGGTAAATGTGAAAATAAAGAGGACTAAAAATATAATTATAAAAATCTACCTAATTGTCACATCATTGTTTTTGTCAAAATTTAATGATCAATGACTTGATTGAAATAATTTTAATAGTTAAATAGTCCGATTGAAAATGACTTGATTGAAATAATTTTAATAATTAAATAGTCCGATTGAAAAAATTTATAGTTTGAAAGTCAAATAGAATTCGATCTATAGTTGGGTGGTCATAAAAGAGGGATGGAATGAACATGATTTCAATTTTGACGAAGAAGCCATAATATGATGCTGGTGTTATGGGTTTTGAAAAAATGCCGTGGTATTTTTAAGGTTCCGGTCGTGTTATGATTTGGGGTTTATTTTTAAAAAATATATATATTTAAAAAAAAATAAAAGGATTTAATTGGGTTAAGTTCCCAAAAAATTTTAGAGGTGTTTGGTTTATGGAATGTAAAATTATTTACGGGAATAAGATTTTCGAAATATAATATTACCTGATATATTACTAGAATATTATATTATCTTGACTGATTTATTTGGTAGAGATGTAAGATTAATATTTGGATGGAAGAATATAAGCTTAACTGGAAGTAGATTTTATCAACATTTCCTTAATATATATTTTCATTTTAACATGTTAAATTTTTAATATTTACATAAAGTTCATAAACTCATAATATATATACTATAATCAATATATTAATTTTAAAAAATATATATACTTAACATGTTTAAGGATCAAAGTATTTTTCTAGAATTGTTAGGGAGCGGCAAGTGCCCCCTTCAGACGACAATTTAAGAATTTTTGTAGATCGAAACAACAGTATATTGTTGCACTTTTAGAGACAAGAATAAGTGGAGATAGAGAAAGTGCCATCATTCAAAAGTTAGGGTTCCGAAACTCTTTTTCGAATAGAGGCAAATGGTTTCAGTGGGGGAATTTGGCTTATGTGGAAAGGCTATAATTTTTTATATTTAACGGGTGTCGAATCAATTCATTCATGGGAGATTTCAGCTTGTTAACTCTGATCGGTGGATGTTTCTAACAGCAGTATATGCTAGCCCATCAGTCTTCAAGAATAAGTATATTTGGAATTATCTCTTAAACCTTAACCTAGGACCGGATTCAGCATGGCTACTAGATGGTGATTTTAATGCTACTTTACATCCTGAAGAGAAGACGAGAGGCTTATCTTTGGTGGCTGGTTGTAGTAAATCATTTACCGATTTTGTCTTTAATTTTGGGTTGCATGAAGTTGAGTATAGGGGATCCGACTTTACATGGAAGAGAAGCTCGCCTTTTAAAAGGATTGGATAAATGTTTTTCTGAATGAGGGATGGATTAATTCCTTCCCTGACTCGTTGGTTTTCCACTTGGATCGCCTAGAATCTGATCACTGCCCATTATTTTTTCACACTCTGGAAAGATTTGTATTGCCTGCTCAACGTCCTTTTAGGTTTCTTGCATCTCGGCAAGAGCATCCCGAGTTCCTTTCATCTTCATGGGATCCTAATGGAGACATAGTTCATAGTCTCATGAATTTGATCTCCAAATTATTTGACTGGAATATCTCGACATTTGGGCACATTGGTAAGAAGAAAAAAAAAGTTGCTTGTTAGACCCCGTGGAATTGATAAAGCATTGCAAAAGTGCCACTCAGATTTTCTTATTCACCTAGACCAGGTACTTCGTGCTGAACTAGAATTTTTTCTCTCGCAGGAAAAGTCCCTTTGGCTCCCAAAATCGCGGAGCCGCTGAATTCAGCATGGTGACCGAGCTAATATTATTTTGTCCTTGAAAGACAATAATGGGAAGTGGTGTTCCGAGCAAGGTTAATTGAGGGAATGGGCAGCCAACTTCTATAAATGTTGTTTACCAGTATGGGGATAGTGTTGCTATATAAGATTGAGGGTCGTTTTCCATCTTTGTCTTAGATGGGTTTCACGCCTCATTATTTCAACACAATTGGGCTACAGTAGGGAAGAATTTTTGCACTTTGGTGAAGAATATTTTTGAAGGTGAAATAATACCGAAGCTCTTAATAGTACGCTTTTAGTATTGATTTCCAAGATACGATCTCCAGAACTCATGGGTCAATTTCATCTAATAAGTTTATGCTCAGTTCTCTACAAAGTTTTAACTAAGCTTATTGTCAACTGTATTAAACCCTATCTGACAAATTGGGCGTCTATAAATCAGACAAGTTTTGTGACCAACCGATCAATTACATATAACATTATCTTGGCTTAGGAAGTTGTGCACATAGCCGTCAAGGGAAAAAGGGTGGATGGCAATAAAAATAGATCTCGAGAAGGCATACGATAGAATTGGATGGCCATTTATCGATGACATGCTACGGGACATTAGAATTCCCGATGCTCTATGAGCTTTGATCATGCAATGCATTTCATCTCCTTAAATGCAAATAATATGGAATAGATCTCTTACTGATTCGTTCCGCCCAAGTAGAGGCATCCGACATGGAGACCCTCTCTCACTTTGTTTGTTTGTGCTTTGACTGGAACGCCTTGAGCAAGCTATACATGAGGTGGTTCGTACATGTTGGAATATGCCCAAAGACCAATCAAAAGATTATTGTAAAAGACATATTTATTTTATCATGTTTATTAATATAAAGTTATTATTATCTCAGTCATTATTCTGCGCATAAATAACTAAAATGAATTATAATAAAGTCCTTAGAATAATATGGTTATTCTTAAATGTCCTTAGTAGAGCATTATTGTGGGCATGGACAGCAATAATGCATTATGACTAATATGTAGTTGATTGATGACAAAGTGTTGTCATTGACATGGAGATGTCAAAATCAATACATAAGTATGTAATACCCCAAAATTTGCTAAGTTGTGTAAGAGTCATTTAGTACTAAGATAAGAGCTTAAAAGCTAACTTAGTGACAAAAATGACAAAAATATAAAAGTTAGGATTTCTTTAATTATGAATTTTAAGAAATGAATTTCTAAGAATTTGGAGCACTGTGTTATGGAGAGTAAGCAAAATAGGGTACTTGTGAAGTTTGGTTGAAATCCGATAAGAAAAGTATAGGCACCTGATGGAATATTTTTATTTTACAGATAAGTAGTACATGTTACAGGAAGTTAATCTGTATAATTAGATTTCCGGTAATAGATTTATGTGGAAATCTATTTTTGATAGAACAATTAGGGGATAAGCATATGCTTGATTCGAATAAAAATATAGTATAAAATATCGAATTTCAATCGAACTGCAAAGTTAAGCGTGCTCAGGGCATAGGATGAGTGACCTTTTTGAGAAGGTCTCATGTCAGTACTTGAGACTGATAAAAAGGAATCAGTTCGAGTTAATATTATTCATATGGATATCTGATAAAGGGTTATTAAGAGAATTTTATCCGATAAAGATTTCGGGTAAATTATCAGTATATTGGACCGAGTCAATATTTCAAGATTTTTGATTCTTACAAAATTATGGAATATTTTGTATATCAATAATTTTTATTTATGGAAGTTAGAAATATGAGAATTTCAGATTTGATCCGATAGTTCGAAAAATAGAAAATCGTAATAAGTGATTTTCAGGTAATCAGATCGAATTGGAATTTCAAAGACAGTTTCATAAGCCATGGAAAATACATAAAATATTATTTTTATGAATATTTTAATGTTTCTAGTTGGATTTTAACTAGATTTGGTTCTACTTTTACAAGATGGCAAATTAGAAAATAAAATTTAGTTGGAGGATTATTTGGACTTAAGTAATTAAATGAATTTAATATTCATTTAATTAGAAACACTTGACATTAATAAGTAAAAGATGAACAAAAATAAGTTCATCTTTCAACTCCTCCATTTCGAAATACAAGAGAAAAGAAGGAAAAAATACACAAAATTTTCCTAGGCATTTTGAATGCTCCAAAGTTAGAATCAAGGTATGTTGCTTTGGAAAAAATGATCTATGCTTAATGCTCTTTCTATTGATAGTAATTTTGCATGGTAATTTAAAGATTTGTTCATGTTATTGATGAGAGAGAAGAAAGGGTTTCATGTTCTATGTTGAGATTGAAGTTTGATTTAAGTAAATTAAGTGTTATGGAGTTGAAACCAAACTTAGATTTAGATTAATTTCATGTTTGAAGGCGTAAACCCTAAACACTAGAATTTAGGATTTTATTTAGGGTTTTGAAATTGATGATACAAATGAAAGATTGATGATAGTAGAAGCTTTATTTTGATGTTAGAATGAAAAATCCTCAACTAGTCCTTTAAATGACCATTTTGGTATACATGAGGAAATTTGGAGAAATATTGTGAAAATTATCCTAGTGATGGATATGAAGAGCTTATGAATTTAGAAGCTTGATTATGGCATTAGGACCAAAATAAAGTCCTTGAAAAGCTTAGACACCCAATTTGGCATGTAGGAATACATTGGGGTTTTAAGTGTTAATTTTTGGAAATAAAGAATATATGTTGGAAAATTATTTTGAGCATATTAGAATGTTGTTTGAATGAAAAACAACAATGGGAATGTTTAGTGGCCAATTCGGCCAAGGGCTAAAATAGAAGGGAAAATTTGAGAAACATTGTAAAATGTTGGATTGATTAATTAGTACAAGTTTGTAAACCTTTGTGTGAAATTAGTGACTAAAATGTCACTTTAACAAAGGTTAGTGGATTGAAGGGCATTGAGTAAAAGTTAGTAAAAAGTGTTAGAATTATGGAGTATTTATGATTGAGCTTGAATAAATTGCAAAAAGTTGCAAAATGGTCACTAGGGACCAAAATAGACTTTTCGGCTACTAAAAGAGAAAAGGAGAAAATTTTGGAAAATTTTCTATATTCGAATAATTATACTAGTATCTTATAGTTAAGCAGTGTTAGATTAAAAAGAAATCTAACATGTATATTATTGTATATGTTCGATGGGTAAATTTGCAGCATCCGAGCAGGACAAGGAAATACGAGATAAAATAGGCAAGGAAAAAGTAGTGGATTAACTTAGTGAGGCCTAGTATTTTGCATAGCCCAGGTGAGTGCATTATATGCATGTATGACATGTTACAAATAGGACGACTTGCGACAAGTCGACCTTGATATTAATCAAAATGTATGTTGATCAAAGTTATATAAATGGCATGAAATATTAAATGGCATTTGTGATACCTTGATATGGCATAATGATTTGTGAGGGGAGTACCGGTACGGGGTGGCTGCGTACTAGTACTCCTTTGTAAATTTAGAGAAGATTGTGAGGGGAGTACCAGTACGCTTCCCCGTGTATCGGTACCCCTTACAAGATAAGGATTCCAATAGCGCTTTGGTGTACCGGTACGCAAGGGGGCGTATCGGTACCCACTGTTTCATTGACTGGAAAGGCTTAGCATACCGGTACGCGTATGTGGGAGTACTGATATAGGGTGGATCAGTACATGGCAATCCTAGTATCGATGATGAGTATCGGTACGGTACATAGCGTATCGGTACAACTTGGGGTTTAATTCTTTTGAACCTAATTGGAGTATCGGTACTCATGGGGGAGTACCGATACTCACATTGGAGTATCGATACTCGCTGGGCAATCTGCCCAATAATTTTAAGGTTGCATTTGGGGGTGCTATAATTCAAGGCAAAGGGCCCTAAGGGTCCGTCAAGGTGTAAAATGAACATTAAAACTGAGAAATGGAGATTTGTAACCCCGAATGAGAATAATGGGCTAATAACATGATAAATATCGGGTAAATTGTGTGTGATGGAAACCCATAGAGATCCTAGGTGAATAGTTGATGTTGTGTGGTAATTTAGGCCCTTGCTGTGTACAGAAAGGGCGCCTATAAGGTTGAGTCTTATTGGATAATAAGATAAATTAATGAGAATGACTAATGTGTACCTTCACAACATACTAATAAATAGATAAGCTCAATAGGGCATTTTAATAACTGATAAAAACCATAAGGCTATGGTAAAGGTGTTAGAGCTGTGTGCGGTGAGACCCTTGTGTCGAGGTTTAAAGCTGTGTAGTTACTAGGGTCCTTGTTGTGTGCTGATGGGACATCTATGTAGTTGAGTCATCCCTTGTTTGGATATGGATACCTTAAGTGTGTTGCAACACCTTGAAGATTCCCGAATGTTAGATCCCGATGCTTTGTGGACGCGGGCCTCATTCGAAGATGCTTGATGAGAGATCCCGAGCATGGATGTAGGATCCCGATGCTATGTGGACGCGGGCCTCATCCCTCGAGTATAGGATCTCAATACTATGTGGACACACGCCTTGCTCAGAGTATAGGATCCCGATGCTATGTGGACGCGGGCCTTACTCGTAGTGTAGGATCCAGATGCTTTATGGACGCAGGCCTCACTCAAGTGTAGGATTCCGATGTTTTGTGGACGTGGACCTCACTTAATGTTGTTGGTGTTATCTGTGTGGTGCTAGGTAAATGTATGAGGTTCTAGTATGAGCTGTGTGCGTAATCATACATTCTTAATGCCATGTGTTTAGGCGGTTATGGTAGCGCCATTGTTATCTTGCCATGATGTCATTCATGTTGCTTTGCTTTATTTATGATTTGCATGAAGCACGGTTGAGTGGGGTGTATCCACTGAGCTTTGTTAGCTCAGCGTTCGAAATCGTTGTTTCCGTTCGTAGGTTAGTAGGTTTGGATTTTTCTTGGAGGAGCACCATCAAAGAAGGATTTCAGCGCCTCATCTCGTCAGAGTACAATATTTAGGTCCTTGGGCTATGTATTTGTAGGAGCCTATTGTATTTTGTAATTCGTATTTGGATTTTCAAACGATCGAGTCAAAGGTCTATAATGTAATTTTAAAAGGAGCTCCATTGTATATGTTTTCAAATATTTATTATGTTTTATTGTGTTGTAAGTAAATGGATTTGCGGATTGGGCTAAACTAGGTCAAAATTTTATGGTAATGGTTTGGGCTTGAGGCCCAAATGTGACATCCGGGTCGAGGGTGTTACGTTTAGTGGTATCAAAGCCTATGTTTAACCGGTTCTAAGAAAACCTCAGGGTGGTTAGGAGTTGGGAATGGGTGTCTAGCGAATACCGTGTGTCTAAGTTTTACTCTTTCAAGACTAGAATTTGGATGGTGTGCTCTGTGTTCGCGCGTGTCGCTGGTTGCGACATTAAGAAAGATTCGATCGCGGTCGTGAGTACTATGATGTTGTCTAATTCCTTTGAGAATAATTTTGAGATCGAAGCTATTCAGACGTTAAGCTTGGGATTGTGGAAGAATAAAGGAGTTGAGGGTGTGCCCTCCTCCCATCGCTTGAGAAGTAATCATGGTAGTGAGAATCGTGTTAATGGCTAATCTCTTAGAAGATGATTATGAGGCCAGGGTGGTCTTAGACATTGAGCTTTAGATGGCATAAGGGATGTAAGAGTTGAAGATGTGTCATTTCATCATTGAGTAATAATCGTGGCTATATACCGTAAGCTACCTTGGAGCCTTGAGTTCATAGTGAAAACCTCAGTGGTGAGATTCCACATATCGGTGGACGACCCTTATAAGACGGAACTATGAGGACCTGCCTCCAATCGACCAGTGGTAGAATGTATGTTAACCAAGGGTCCTTTCATCTATGAAAAAAGGTCATTGATAGTAGGGTACCGTGTGATGGGGATGTAGCATGCCTATGCGTTTTCGTCTAATGTGGAGAAGTACATGATGGTTGTGAGGTCTCAAGTACGATCTTAGTAGGCTGAACGTCCTGAGATCTTGAACAAGGCATGCTTTATGTGGTTGTTTATAGTAGTGGTCGGAAGGACAATGTGGGTTTTGCACGAGATGATGCTTGAGTAAAGCTTGAGTTCACGTGGTTGACAGATACAACAGAGTTGTCTCCTAAATGAATTGATATGATCTTGGCCATCGTTTGTTGTCTGGTTATGAGCCAGCTTGAGACGACAAGCATAGTGTTAGAAACTTTGAGGTTTCGAGGGAACCAAACCCATGATAATGGAAACGCCGAACTACCACCTTCTTAATGCGGTTCAGACTAGTTGGGTTGGTGGTGCGAGATTGACCAAGGAGAGTCATGAAGGGAGCCATGTCCCTTTTATGAGAGGAACATTATTGTTACGAATCTAAGCATAGAAAAAGGGGTTATGAAAGGATAACTTGATCAATCAGATTGATAGTTAATAAACACTCAGGGGATTCTGAGGCATACGTAGGGTAGTCCCGAAAATGATCTTGATTGTATCATCTTTTCTTAAAGGTAGTGTATACGAATGGTGAGAGACTGTTGAGTCAGGACCCTAGCTTGAATACTCAACATGGGATGTATCCGTGGATGAGTTAGAAAAATGTACGTTAGTGAGGCTCTTATGAAAGAGAGGAGAGATCAGTTCTTGCAGTCAGTTCAAGGTGATAGAGCAGTGTAAAATAAGAGTAAAATTTTCTACGGTTGAGCCTTTATGCCCATAGTTTCTTGTTGTTGAAGAACAAGAGTATGGAGGTGTAGACTCGAGCTCAAAGTAGACAAATTGATGTACGAGACAATGAGTTCTCTTGGGACATCTTTTGAGTTCGTTGTTAGTGTAAAGGCACTCGAATGACTTCAGAGCCAACCTCGAGTCGACTTAAGAATGTTGTACACCCTGTTGTGGGGATCTAGAACATCATAAGATTCTTCTCAGGCTCCATTGAGATTTCGTGCTTTGAGGGGATCTAGGAGAGTTGTTACAGATCAACTTCTGAAGGTTGGTCAGAAATCTAGATTGAGAGTTTGTAGGAAGCTTCTCAACTTCTGTTATAACGAAGAGTGTTAAGGGTTCGGCCCTAGTGTCTTTTCCACTGGTTCGAGAGCCTTGTGGTTAACATTACCTTGAGGTATGTTTCTTGCTTGGAGAATTTGCTATGAGTGCCAGACAATCGGGTCACATGGCAAAGGGCTGCTCAGTCGTGGATGAGTATTTACCAGTTCAGTCTTTGAGGTTGACTCCTTCTGGGCATAGTCAAGGTTCTTCGAGAAGTGATATTGGGATGTTGTTGAAGTATCAGGGTGGAGGTTAGGTGAGATCTACAGTTAAAGTTATCGCATGAGCTTTCGTTAGACAGTAGGTTGCTCATGCCAGAAATGATACGCTTGTTACCGAGAATGTGTTGAATGATTCAGTCCCATTTTGGTTTTCAGTTCTTGATAGCAATTTGATTTCTTGTTCTCACCTTGGCAGAGATTTTATTGAGTAGGTTCTGTGGTAGTTTTCCTCGAGATTGACATTGGCTTGGTAAATTAATGGATTGATAAGTATTGGTAAGTAAGGGTTCCTCCGTGGGTGATGTGTAGGGTTTGGAGTAACAGTCCATATGGACTTGTTAGACTTACCCTCGGTACGGGTTGGTCACGTGAGTGCGAGGAGTACCTTGGTTTCTGAGTAAGAATCTCAATGTTAGGGTTGGAATGAACTAGTGTATCAATATTATACGTAAAGAAAATCCTATCCCTTTAGCTTATGTGTTGGAATCATGTGATGCTAGTTAAGAGGACCTTGTAGGTTGCAAGACGTTCTTAGTTCGCGTAGATGACTCAAGGGTGAGAGCCTAAAGTTTAGAGCGATGGACGTGCAAGTGGTTATTGAGGTGCTCTTCGAGGGTTGAGCGGGATAACCTTTTGATCGTGGAGTAGTACCCACGATAAAGGATGTGTTGAGTTCAGTATTAAGTGTTCATCACCTTGTGGTCTAACATCTATGAACCTCTTGTGTGGGGACTCCTTGGTAGAGAAGGGGGCGCGAACGATGTCGCCAAAGGGGTTCATCGTGGGACTTGCTTATGTCGGTATAGCGAGATATAGTGGTGTTAGCTGCTGTGGGTCGATGTATAACAATGGAAGGCTCGTACTTGCTTTTCAGGGCTGATGGTCTTGTTAGTATTGAAGAGTTTGGAGATTCTCGTAAGATCATTCAGGAGGTTGGTCTCGTAAGTTGAAAGTTAAGGAGAATTAGTGTTCAAATTTGGGGTTTGATGCGATGTTTGAACTCTAAGGGGAGGTGAAGAGTGTTTTGGACTTACAAAGGGATCGAGATAATCTTAAGTTCGAGAAATAGAGGGCTGCTTATTTGGGAGGGCTGCTTATTTGGGTTTGAGATGGATCGTGCTCATGCATAGTGACAGTGTAAAGATGTTCTGAATGACTTCGAAAGAATTTGGGTGTTCGGTTAAAGTTGTATAGAATCGGATTCTTATGTCGTAATAAGTTGTGTTGAGAGAACCATTAAGAATCTCGAAGGTTTGCTAGAGTTTTAGTACCAATGCTCGTTAGAAATTGGTGGTTGAGGGTGAAAGAGAGTGTTCGGACCCTTGAGGACAGTTCAGTGGTTTGATCCCTAGTAGAGCTTGGTTGTGGTAACAATTTTCTTTTGGAACCGAAGTGGCTTGGATAGTAGAATCGCTTGATCGTGGATTCACTTCTGCTTATGTCGTGGTGGGTTCAAGTAAATGAGGTGTAATGTTCTGTATTAGTTAACCAAGTTGTGAAAGAAGGTTGTATTTTCATGTCAAATGGATGTTAGAACAGGATTGATAGGGTTTGATATTCCTGAACATGTGAGTTATGGTGATTATATATGAGGGTGGAATTTAAGATATCGAAAATGCTAGTGTTAGTAGAGAGGTTCGTCTATCGAGTTGTGACTCATCCGAAGTGAGTTTAGAGTACTGATGTTTGATAATGCTGATGAGATTATTGTTGGTTGATTCGTCTTCAGGTTTAATATGAGTGTTGTTCTAGACGTTGAGAATGGCTTGTTGAGGAGGCTTGCAAAAAGTATAGAGTTTGTGTCAAGAGTTTTGATTAGGAAGGTTTTTGGCGAACCTAAGAGCCATATAGACAATTGTCAGTGAGAGGTTGGTTGGAGCACTGTCAGTTGCTCTCTTTCTATTGTCTAAATTTCGAGGATGAAATTTTCTTTTAGGAGAGGAGAGTTGTAATGACCCGAATTCTGGATCCAAGAGTCGAGTTGACCCGAGGCGTGGGCTTCGTTGTTTGGGCTATGATTTTGGGTTTATAGGAGCCCTTGGGCTATCTTGTGTGTTGGGCTTGTGTGGTTGTTGGGTTGGGTTGAGAAGAGAAGAGAAGAGGGGTAAAATGGTAAAAGCTTAAATTGAAGAGTGAGAAGGGGGAGGCTTGCTTTTCTTATGCACTGTGCAGGGAATGAGATCACCATGCCTTAATTCCATCTTCCTCTCATTTCAAACTCTCTCTCTTTCCCCAAAACCCCACTATCAATGGTTGATTTTTGAGAGTTTGTGTTGAGAATCACGTTTAGCTTGTTGAAATAAGTTTTATCAGCCTTTGAGGATCTATATTTCAAGGTAAGTCTTGGTTGGAGTGGTGGAACCAAAGGTTGGTTGAAAGTTTGAAGAGGAAGAACGGGATTAGACCTTTGAGGGCTTCTTCATCAGTTTTAGTCGGAGGTTAGTACACCACTAACTCCTTTGAATTTCTGCAACTCATAAAATTAGGCATTGCGCATGATTTGATTGTTTATGGTTTGGTAAGCTTTGGTTGATCTTTAATGGCAAAGTAAATATTTGATGTTGCTAAGGCTTAAAATTAGTAGAAACCCACTTAATTCCTTCACAATAACTTGTAGGATCAATTTGGAACTTAACCATAGAGGTTAAGGGTGGGATTGGTGAAATCTCGAGCTCTAAGTTTTGAAATCTAGGCTCGAGTATCGGTACGGGGTGGCTGCATACTGGTACTCCTTTGTAAATTTAGAGAAGGGTCGTGAGGGGAGTACCAGTACGCCTCCCCGTGTATCGGTACCCCTTGCAAGATAAGGATTCCAGTAATGCTTTGGCATTCCGGTACGCAATGGGGCGTATCGGTACCCACTGTTTCATTGCCTAGAAAGGCTTAGCGTACCGGTATGCGTATGTGAGAATACTGGGGTGATCCTAGTATCGATGATGAGTACCGATACGGTACGTAGCGTATTGGTACGGCTTGGGGTTTAATTCTTTCAAACCTAATTGGAGTACCGGTACTCATGGGGGAGTACTGAGATCTATAGTAGAGTACTGATACTCACCTTGGAGTATCGATACTCACTGGGCAATCTTCCCAATAATTTCAAGGTTGCGTTCGGGGGTGCTATAATTCGAGGCAAAGGGCTCTAGGGGTCTGTCAAGGTGTAAAATGAACATTAAAACTGAGAAATGGAGATTATTAACCCCGAATGAGAATAATGGGCTAATAACATGATAAATATCGGGTAAATTATGTGTGATGGAAACCAATAGAGATCCTAGGTGGATCGTTGATGCTGTGTGGTAATTTAGGCCCTTGCTGTGTGCAGAATGGGCGCCTATAAGGTTCAGTCTTATCGGATAATAAGATAAATTAATGAGAATGAATACCTTCATAACATACTAATAAATAGATAAGCTCAATAGGGCAGTTTAATAACTGATAAAAACCATAAGGCTATAGTAAAGGTGTTAGAGCTGTGTGCGGTGAGACCCTTGTGTCGAGGTTTAGAGCTGTGTGGTTACTAGGGTCATTGCTGTGTGCTGATGGGACACCTAGGTAGTCGAGTCATCCCTTGTTGGGATATGGATACCCTAAGTCTGTTGCAACACCTTGAAGATTCCCGAATGTTGGATCCCAATGCTTTGTGGACGCGAGCCTCATTCGAAGATGCTTGATGAGAGATCCCGAGCATGGATGTAGGATCCCGATGCTATGTGGATGTGAGCCTCATTCGAAGATGCTTGATGAGAGATCCTGAGCATGGATGCAGGATCCCGATGCTATGTGGACGCGGGCCTTGCTCAGAGTATAGGATCTCGATGCTTTGTGGACGCGGGCCTTACTCGTAGTGTAGGATCTCGATGCTTTGTGGATGCGGGCCTCACTCAAGTGTAGGATTTCGATGCTTTGTGGACGCGAACCTCACTTAATGTTGTTGGTGTTATCTGTGTGGTGCTAGGTAAATGTATGAGGTTCTAGTATGAGCTGTGTACGTAATCATACATTCTTAATGCCATGTGTTTAGGCGGTTATGGTAGCGCCATTGTTATCTTGCCATGATGCCATTCATGTTGCTTTGCTTTATTTATGATTTACATAAAGCATGGTTGAGTGGCGGTGTATCCACTGAGCTTTGTTAGCTCAGCTTTTGGAATCGTTGTTTCCATTCGCAGGTTAGTAGGTTTGGATTGTTCTTGGAGGAGCACCATCAAAGAAGGATTCCAGCGCCTCGTCTCATCAGAGTACAATATTTAGGTCCCTGGGCTATGTATTCGTAGGAGCCTATTGTTTTTTGTAATTCGTATTTGGATTTTCAAACGATCGAGTCAAAGGTCTATAATGTGATTTTAAAAGGAGCTCCATTGTATATGTTTTCAAATATTTATTATGTTTTATTAGGTTGTAAGTAAATGGATTTTCATAATGGATTTGCGGATTGGGCAAAACTAGGTCAAAATTTTATGGTAATGGTTTGGGATTGAGGCCCAAATGTGACATCCGGGTTGGGGGTGTTGCAGACATCAAGTCTGATGATTGTTTATACTATCGAGGCAAAGTTTATATTCCCCACAATAGTGAATTGAAGAAAGAGATTTTAACAGAAGCTCACTACTGTCCATTAACCATGTATCCAGGAAGTAATAAGATGTATCAAGATTTGAAAACCCACTATTGGTTGTCGGGAATGAAAAGAGCAATCTCAGAGTTTGTAGCAAAATGTCTAACATGTCAACAAGTTAAAGCAGAGCATCAAGTACCTCTGGACTGTTACAGCCTATCTCCATTCCTCAGTGGAAATGGGAAAAATGACTATGGATTTTGTAACAGGGCTACCAGTTACGCCCAACAAAAAGGATTCAATATGGGTCATTGTGGATCATTTATTGAAGTATGCACATTTTATTCCAGTTCGTGTAGATTATTCAATGGACAAGTATGCAGAATTGTATATCAGAGAAATAGTACGACTACATGGTGTCCTAGTATCGATTGTATCAGATAGAGACCCAAGGTTTACCGCGAGGTTTTGGAGAGCATTACACGAGGCTCTAGGTACTAAATTAAATTTTAGTACTATATTCCATTCGCAGATAGACGGACAGTCAAAACGAACGATCCATATTTTAGAAGACATGTTGCAAGCTTGCATTATTGAGTTCACTGGATCATGGGAAAGGTATTTGCCATTAGCTGAATTCGCATATAACAACATTTATCAGACAAGCATTAAAATGGCACCGTTTGAAGCACTTTATGGAAGAAAGTGCAAAACTCCTCTTAATTGGTTCGAATTACAGGATCGAAATGTTCTTAATGATCCAAAAACATGTGGGATTGGTTTAACCCAAGAAATGGAAGATAAGGTGAAGATTATTCAGAATAATCTCAAAGCAGTCGTGGATCAACAAAAGGCATATGCAGACAAAAAGAGAAAGGATGTTGAATTTCAAGTTGAAGATAAAGTATTCTTGAAGGTCTCACCTTGGAAGAAAGTACTGTGTTTTGGTCAAAAAGGGAAACTAAGTCCCAGATTCATTGGACCTTATGAGAGTTGAACCAGTGGCTTATCAACTGGCCTTACCTCCAGAGATTAGCAAGACCCATGATGTATTTCATGTATTGCGAAGGTATCGATCAGATCCATCGCATGTTATCACTCCAAAAGAGATTGAATTACAACCTGATTTAACATATGAAGAAGAACCAGTGGAGATTTTATCTTATGAAGTCAAAGAATTAAGAAACAAGAAAATTCCCTTTGGTCAAAGTCCTTTGGAGGAACCACGAAGTGGAAGAGGCAACTTGGGAGACCGAGGAGAAAATGAGAAAGCAGTACCAAAAACTATTTAAATCAGGTACATTTTAAAATTTGAGGACAAATTTTCTTAAGGGGGAGAATTGTAATACCCCAAAATTTGCTAAGTTGTTTAAGAGTCATTTAGTACTAAGATAAGAGCTTAAAAGCTAACTTAGTGACTAAAATGACAAAATATAAAAGTTAGGATTTCTTTAATTATAAATTCTAAGAAAGGAATTTTTGAGAATTTGGAGTAATGTGTGATAGAGAGTAAGCAAAATAGGGTACTTGTGAAGTTTGGTTGAAATCCGGTGAGAAAAGTATAGGCATCTAATGGAATATTTGTATTCCACAGATAAGTAGTACATGTTACAGGAAGTTGATCTGTATAATTAGATTTTCGGTAATGGATTTATGTGGAAATCTATTTTTGATCGAACAATTAGGGATAAGCAAATGCTTGATTCGAATAAAAATACAGTATAAAATATCAAATTTCGATCGAACTGCAAAGTTAAGCGTGCTCAGGGCATAGGATGGGTGACCTTTTTGGGAAGGTCTCATGTCAGTACTTGTGACTGATAAAAAGGAATCGGTTTGAGTTAATATTATTAATATGGATATATGATAAATGGTTATTAAGAGAATTTTATCCGATAAAGATTCGGGTAAATTATTAGTATATTGGACCGAGTCAATATTTCAAGATTTTGATTTTTACAAAATTACAGAATATTTTGTATATCAATAATTTTTATTTATGGAAGTTAGAAATATGAGAATTTCAGATTTGATCCGATAGTTCGAAAATGGAAAATCATAATAAGTGATTATCAGGTAATCAGATCGAATTGGAATTTCAAAGACAGATCCTAAGCCATGGAAAATTCATAAAATATTATTTTTATGAATATTTTAATGTTTCTAGTTGGAGTTTAACTAGATTTGGTTCTACTTTTACAAGATGGCAAATTAGAAAAAAAAATTAGTTAGAGGATTATTTGGACTTAAGTAATTAAATGAATTTAATATTCATTTAATTAGAAACACTTGGCATTAATAAGTAAAAGATGAACAAAAATAAGTTCATTTTCAACTCCTCCATTTCGAAATACAAAAGAAAAGAAGGGTTTGGAAAAAATGATCTATGCTTAATGCTCTTTCTATTGATAGTAATTTTGCATGGTAATTTGAAGATTTGTTCATGTTATTGATGAGAGGGAAAATAGGGTTTCATGTTCAATGTTGAGATTGAAGTTTGATTTAAGTAAATCAAGTGTTATGGAGTTGAAATCAAGTTTAGATTTAGATTAACTTCATGTTTGAAGACATAAACCCTAACCCTAGGATTTGGGATTTTATTTAGGGTTTTGAAATTGATGATGAAAATGAAAGATTGATGATATTAGAAGCTTGATTTTGATGTTAGAATGAAAAATCCTCAACTAGTCCTTTAAGTGACCATTTTGGTATACATGAGGAAATTTGGAGAAATATTGTGAAAATTATCCTAGTGATGGATTTGAAGAGATTATGAATTTAGAAGCTTGATTATGGCATTAGGAACAAAATAAAGTCCTTGAAAAGCTTAGACACCCAATTTGGCATGTAGGAATAAATTGTGGTTTTAAGTGTTAATTTTTGGAAATAAAGAATATATGTTGGAAAATTATTTTAAGCATATTAGAATGTTGTTTGAATGTAAAACAACAATGGGAAGGTTTAGTGACCAATTCAACCAAGGGATAAAATAGAAGGGACATTTTGAGAAACGTTGTAAAATGTTGGATTGATTAATTAGTACAAGTTTGTAAACCTTTGTGTGAAATTAGTGACTAAAATGTCACTTTAACAAAGGTTAGTGGATTGATGGGTATTGAGTAAAAGTTAGTAAAAAGTGTTAGAATTATGGAGTATTTTTGATTGAGCTTGAATAAATTGCAAAAAGTTACAAAATGGTCACTAGGGACCAAAATAGACTTTTTGGCTACTAAGGGAGAAAAAGAGATAATTTTGGAAAAATTCCTATATTCGAATAATTATACTAGTATTTTATAGTTAAGCAGTGTTAGATTAAAAAGAAATCTAACATGTATATTATTGTATATGTTTGATGGGTAAATTCGCAGCATTCGAGCAGGACAAAGAAATACGAGATAAAAGAGGCAAGGAAAAAGTAATGGATTAACTTAGTGAGGCCCAGTATTTTGCATAGCCCAGGTGAGTGCATTATATGCATGTATGACATGTTACAAATAGGACGACTTGCGACAAGTCAACCTTGATGTTAATCAAAATGTATGTTGATCAAAGTTATATAAATGGAATGAAGTATTAAATGGCATTTGTGATACCTTGATATGGCATAATGATTTATCTAAGATAAATCAGATTTTAGATTTCGGGTATGAACTGCCCATTATCGAATTATGGATAATAATATTGATACACTGGATATTGAATATGAAAATATTATATTGTTATGCCCGAGTACTAGTGTGAGAGATTTTGGTATAGTTGGATATCCACAGAGTCTTAGCAGCTGCAATCCAACACTACGGTACGATCCAGGCACTTCGGTGTTAATAACAGACGCTACGGCGTTGCAGACACTACGGTATTGTTTAGGTACTACGGTGTTGACTAGCACAAAAAGATGCTATAATGAGGAGCAAAGGGCATCCCCGAGTATGTACTCATCTCAGTCGCTTCGGCGATACAGACGTTACGGCGTCATAGATACTACGGTGTCGTGATGACTCGTATACCATTGGTTCACATAAAATTGTACTTTGGGCTATAATTCATGAAATGCTTTTATGCAAGTAGATAGACCATTAAGTCTATCGTATTTATTAAAGATAAATTAAGAATGATATTATGACTTTGAATATTTATGTATACATACAACCATGATTCATTGAAATAAGTTAGTTTCTCATTTACTATGATAAATGATGAAATGTTTAAACTGCACAAGGAATTGCTTGTCATTTTGCAGGGATTGTGATATTTATGTAAATTGTGTATGCTGTTAAATTTATGCCTCACTAAGTTATACTTAGCGTGCGTTTCATAATACACATAGGTCGATCGGGCTAGAGTATCGAAGAAGGAGTTGCACTTTTGGAATCGAGATATCGCTTATAAGCAATATTATGTACATTTACATCCTAGTCTAGTGGGCATGTACTTGTATTTTAAATTGCAGTTGTTTTGTATTACTAAACTTATAAGTTAGTTTATTTATTTTAAATGGCTTGCAACCTAAGTATCATAGATGAATAGTATAATTTTAAACTCTTGACAATGGGATTTGGTATAAATATTATGTAGTTAATGCTAATCGAGTAGCGATTTAAAAAAAATAAGAAATGGTCTAGGCAGTACACATAGTTTATACCCTGAACTATATTTTTATGTTAATAAGTGTCTAAAATATTTATTTAACCAATTCAGGGTCGAAACTAGGTGTTACTAGATAGATTTGTAATTTAATGAAAAACCGAGAAAAAGTTATGTTACTAAACTAGTTTAAAAAAATAAAAAAATTTACAAGTTAGGAAATCAGTTAAAAACTTTGGTAACATCTTCAATGTGTATTTAATCATCAAATATACGTTGAGGGTGTTACAAGGTATGTGTTAGAGAACGACGTACTGGACTGACCCGCTATGAGCATGTTTCTTGGATTATTATGTGACAGTCACAACATTGCTCGTAGTGATAACTACATGTATGATCCTCAGACTTGAGATCATCATTATTTCAAAATTGTGAGTGACATATTTTGATACAGTCAAACGTGTGTCGTAACTGATTACACTATAAAGACTGATATTGGATATGATATAATCTAAGTAGCGGGATATGATTGATCAAGATAGGATTCATCTCTCCTATATAATAAGAGTAATATCACAGGCCACTTGATTGAGTGAGACTAGAAATGCACGGCCATGCTCGAATAAATTGATATGAGATATCATAGTTATTCGTTTATAGTAGTCTACTCAAGATATCAAGAAATATTAGATAGACTATACAAGTGTGAATGTTCCATGACTTGTGTCCAATCTAGATACAAAGGACAAAAAGATGTAATATATGAAAAAGAGTTAATCACGAAGAGGTTATGTCGAACCACGACTTCCTGTAACTTAGGTAGCAATGATGTATTGCTAGATGTCACTCATTGCTTATAATATTAGAATTGTTCTTAATATTATTGCTAATGTTACAGAACCTACAAGGGTCACACCGTATGATTAAAACGAACAAATATTGACTAGATAGCATGTGTGCAAACTTGTTCACAAAATTAGTTAAAACCAAAATTATTATAATTATAGTAATTATAGATAATTTAGATTATATATATTTTAATACTAGATAATTATTGTAATTGTCAAATACTATTAAAATAGAAATATCCCTAAAGAAACCTAATTAAAGTAGAATTAGATTCTACATTTTTAATTATATTCGGTTAAATATATTGTATATTTAATGAATCCGAATTTAATTAGGATTAGGTTTCTGAATGCTATATAAAGGCATAAGGTCTAACTGCCAAAGATATGCATATTGCTGAAAACCTCTCTAACAGTTAGAGAAGTAAAATATTGTTCGTTTTATTCAGGTGGACCGCGTAGAGGTTAGAACGCTATTGTGACGACTTGGACTCGACATCTTGACTGGAAGAATCAAATTCTCCTACGTCCCTGTGGTTATCAGATTTAATTGAGGTAACATTTCATCCCCTATTCACGCCGAATTCATTCCTCGAACATGGATCGCTGGCAAAATTCGCCGTATAATTTTTCGTTGCTCCATGGGATGTACCGGCGTTTCCCAACAGTACAAGCATATGAAAAGCTATTCGACTGGAAAAGTTGGGTCCAAACATTTCACACTTATCTTTTTGCATACGATATGTTTCTTTTTGCTGAGGCTTCTTGGGAACAATGTGCAATCATCTGTGATGTTTTAGAGGATTTCTGTCAAGCTTCCGGTCATAAGGTGAGTTTGGCGAAGACTAGTGTTTATTTCTCTAAAAATGTTCCCTCGAATCTTTGGCATAGTATTGTGAATGCATTTGGTTACACTGAAGTCACTTACTTGGGGAATTACTTTGGGGTACCTTTGTTGCATTAGAGAGTAATGAAAGCATCTTACTCTTATTTGGTTCAAAAAGTTCGGGACAAATTGTTAGAGCAGGCAACGAAAAGTGTATATTTAGCTGGATGGATTACACTTGCCAAAGTCGAGTTGTCAGCAATATATATTATGCCATACAATCTACAGTTTTACCCAAGGGTGCGTGCAGTGAGATCGAGAAACTAATCATCAACTTTGTTTGGGGACATATATAGAACAGAGAGAGTGTTGCATTGGTGAAGTGAAATGATTTGTGTCAGCCAGTTTCTAAGGGTGGCCTTAGATTCAAGAACCTCGAGCATCAAAATGTGGCTTTTATAATGAAAGTTACATTTAGTTTAGTGGAGAAATATGACCATCTATGGGTCCAAGTCCTCCGTTCTAAATATAAATAGGAGCTTGGGTTTCCACCTTTCTTGGAGCGTCAGAATTGCTCTCGTTTGTGGAAGAGGGTTAGTTTAGTTTGGGAAGAGGTGCGAAATAGTCTGATTTAGAACGTTGGTAATGGATACAACACCAATTTTCGAAGGGATGCGTGGCTTGGTGACTCTGCTTCTTTGATTAATTTGATTCGCAGTTCGGCTAATGTGGGGAATTTGAGTCCAATTTCGATTGCTTCAATGGTTTATAGCTCTAGTAATTGGAGATGGGATGTAATTGAACCTTTGTTGCCTTTTGATATTATTCAAAAGCTGATGGCTGTCTAAGGATTATCGATTCTCCACCAGATTGACGTATGCTATGCAGGCCAAACAAGATGAGGTTGATAGGGGAAGTGTAATACTCGTATATTATTATTATTATTATTATTATTATTATTATTATTATAAGTAAAACCAAATTAATAAAAAATAAAGAAATATTAGTATAAGACCACAAATATTATATTACAGTCCAAAAATCATAATGTTCATTCAAAAATCATAACTTTTCTCCAGGGATTTAAAAAAAATGAAAGTGATGGAGAGAAAAGTTATCAAAATTTGAAGGGTCACCGAAACGAAAACTGAAAAATTATCAAAAAAGCTGAGTCGTCGTTGAAACCTAAAACGTCGCCGCGAAGCCTATCTAAAAAGGGAACCGAACTGTTACACTTCCAAATTTAGATAGTTTTCTTCCTCTCGCTTTGATTTCTACAAAAATAAGGAGATAATATCAGAGTTTTATAAAATTTATAGATCCAAAAGCTAGGATTTGAGTCTTTCTTCCCTTACATGTTTTAATTTTGGTGAACGAAAATGTTTGGTTGTTGGAATAATCTTATATGTTGGTCAGAGTTGTGGTGCAGTGGTCGAAGAGTTTCTGATACGGTGGAGTCGAAAATGGGATGGTTATGGTAGAAGTAGGACTAGATTTGGGGAAGAAGGTTTGAAACCTTATGGATTCGGTATTTAGGTTAGAACGAAGAACATTAGGAAATCGGTTTATGTTCTTGGGATTTTTGGCAATTTGATCTAAAAGAACATAAAATAAGGGAGGATCTGGTGTTTATTTGGATTGAAGTGAAGAAAGATGGAAGAACATGATGAATGTTCTTATGAAATTTTGGAGTTTGATCCCAAAAACATTATGTTTTTGAGGATCTGAAAGGTGTTAAGGTGAAGAACAATGAAAGATCTTTGTTTGGTTCATAGGTTTTGATCCGAAAATGGGGAAAATCTTGAAAAATTTAGGGGATGTTTGGTTTTAGAAAACATTTTCTATTTTTTTTTCAAAAAATAAATTTTATTTTAAATTTTAAAATTAAAAAATACACTTGGTTAATAGGGATGAAAACTTGTTTTTTAAAAATTAAAATGGTGGAAATATGTTTGGCATATAGTTGTTCAAGCTAGAAATGAAAAAATAATTATTAGATAAATAAAATAAAATATAGTTGAAAATGCTAGTATAGTAAATAAATAAATAAATATGAGTAAATAAATCAAAATTTTAAAAAATAGCATTAGAAGGATTCGAATCAGGGTTGAAATAATGTTAAAGTTAAGAAACTCTTGTTTTTATATTTTCCACTTTCCTAAAACATTTTCAATGAAAACATATTTTTTATGTTCTCAAATTTTAACTTATTTTTGTTTTCATTGTGTAAAAATCGTTTTCTAACTTTTCAACCAAACACGTTTTATTTACCAGTTTTAATTTCCAAAAAAGATAAAAATAAAAAAGACTTCATTATCTAAAACCAAACGTACTCTTAGTGTTTGTTCATGTTTTTTAGAGAGGGTTAAGAGGTTTTAGAAGGATGGGAGAGAGTAATCTGAAAAAAAGAAGAAAATATGGCATTTTAAACCGGGTGAGAGTTTTAATACCTTAACTCATGGATCAACCTGGACCCGGTTAAGATCCGCGCCCTTATTTTATGGGTTTTGTACTGTGTACGTTAAGTTTTAAATAAATTCAATTTGGGTCATATTTCTTTTTATTTTCGTCTTTAAAGTTTAATTTATTTTGATTTAGTCCTCATTTTATGCTTTAATTAATTGTTTAATTTAAATTAATATGGTATGTGTTTATATTTATAGATTTAATTAGTTGATTATATATTATATTACCATATATAATAATATGTTGACTTTAACATTTGTAACATACCTTTTAAAATGCTTTTTTAAAATTATATTTCATACCATATATAATACATGTTTGCCTTATATGTATAGTACATGCCTTCTTAAATTCCTTAAATTTATATTTTGAACCATATATATATATATATATATCAAACGATAATTACCTTACTTTTTTAAAATAGCAATAAAAGTTTTTCCCCAAATATATATATAATATGGAAAGTATTATAATACATATAATGTATATCTTTTCCAAAACTTAGTTTAATAACCTTACTATATACACGTTTTTTTTATTCTCCCATTTAATATATATGCCTAATGTAGATATTTTTTAATGCATATAATCTAAAATAATATATTAGATCCTTAGTTTTTAGGTTCTCTTAATTTAGGTTTTTAATTAAATAATTTAAATAAGAATTAGATAATTATAGCAAATTAATAAATATTATTTAGGAAATTTGAGAGTTCAAATTATAATGGTATCCTAAGTAATTGGATGCTATTCGACATGAATTCTTAAATTAAATAAATAATATTTATTATAACCCTAAAAATATATTAAATAACTTAGATGAATATTTTAGTGCCTTTAGATAGGATTAATTACTTAAAATAAATTCCATAATTAATTGCATACATCGAAACCTTTTAAAAACAAAATATATTTTAAGAATATAAAAAGAAAGAAATTCTGATCGTATACGGGTGCTTTCCATTTTATATTCAAAATAAAATATATTTTGACGTAAAAGGAATATTTTCATTTTAAATATAAATACAAGTAGCAATGAATGATTAAATTAAATTCGAATTATTATTCTAAATACCAAAATGCAACACGAAATTAAAATGTACCAATTTTTAGCATTTTTGGTGTACTAATCTTTCCCCACACGTAATCGACTTTCGAACTCTAACTTTAAAAATCTCTCATTATTTTTGGTGTCCGGTCTACCAAAGTGATCGGTGCCGACTCCATTTTTCTAAAAAATCAAATCTAAAGGCAAACCCCTAATTTAAAAATAAATCATCCAAGCTATTTTAAAAATGGTTTCAACAGCTTGGCAAGACTCCGTTGGAGACCTCGTGAGTCGGGTCTTAATTAATTTCATGTTGCATTTTAGCATTAAAAATAATAATTTGAATTTAATTTCTTCATTAATTCTTAATTGTGTTTATAGGGAAAAAATGAAAATATACTTTTTATTTAGGTGATTCGGTGATTATAATTGCCATTAATGCATAAGCCTTCTACCAGGACTTTGTCCTTTAAGTGGGAGCGAGATATTTTCCTACATGGGGTTTTGTCATCTTCGTTTGGGAATTTTGTCTTTCTTCCGGATACCAACCTTATATTTCGTGGGGTCTTCACCTCTGTATGGTATAAGAGAACGTATACCCCCGAATTGATGTCTTATTGTCTTAATAGACAATAACGTCAGTTCGAATACCTTGAGTCTAGATCTTGAACCACATATTATGAATCTAAAAGCCAACCCCTCTAGAGTCATACGGATAACCATAGAGAATTAGACAACATGTTGTTAGGATGTTAGTGTCTTTAAATTCTTCTCTTTGTTTTTTTCCGTCATGTGTTGTTTTATTTTTAGCAATTTAATTTTGATTATATGATTATTTCACCATACTGACAATTTTTTTATTTCCTTTCGTTTTGTTGTTTTTCTGTATATTTTGCATACCATTGTATCATATTAGAGGTGTTGATTCCAGGGTGAGTTCACTAGAAGGTGGTCATAATGGATGATGTGTTTAATCGACAATGAAAAGATAATACATCAGTTTGGACTTGGTCCGAAGAAAAGCAATTCAGAAAAAGGGGACAATATCCGAGGTGATCATGTGGTAAGTTATACCCGTATTAATTTCAAACAGAATGAAAGCCCACTGAAATTGAAAAACATATGAAACCAATGAGACTCTGATATGAAAATTTTCTTCCAACAAAAGTACGGTGACATAACACTCCTACTAGATGTTCAAGCTTATCAAGAGTTATTCAGGGCTATAACCTAGTTTTGAATCTAACTTACAACTGTTTTACTTTCGGAATGGTGGACATGACACTGACCATTCAAGAATACGAAGCCTTGATACGTTGTCCAAGAATTAAGAAGAACAAGGTTTATACTAGACCTCACAATCATCACGGTTTCAGAAAGAAATTTGTAACACCCCTAGTAAATAAATATTAAATCTATAAATTAAGTATGCAAATGAGTGATAAGAAGGGGGATTCTTGCAGCCATGCGGTGTTGAATCCATGACTCAAGCATGGTGATCCATGCCTTAACCGCTATAGCTAAGGATAGTTTTGGTCTTAGCCTACACCATTATATCTTTAACTATTCCCCATGTTATATTCGGCAATAATAAAAAAATATAGGTTTGATATACCCCAACCACCCCCTTTAATGCATAATTTTTTCCCAACTAGCTGGAGACCAAGCCCAAAATTTTTTAGAGCTTTCTTCCCCAATCACCTATGTTTATATCACCGATCTACGCAACCGTTGGTCGGTGACTATCACTGTCCTCACCATTTGAAATGCCACTTTGCTCCGACCATACCCTGGCCACCACTTGCGTAGTAGCTCTGCCATTCATCATAGAAAGTGGTTCAAACGTTCGTTAGAAACCCAAGAGTTATTTTGGTCGCCTTCGCTATCGGTGTGCAACATCGCCTACACCATCGTCCCTGTCATCTCCTTGCTACCAAAACCCGACCACCCAACCATCATTTTAGATTACTATTAGTGGGTAAATGGTGAAAACTATTCAAGTTTCTTACCGTCGATCTCGGCCACCGCTCGGCGTTGGTCGTCACCGCCATCACTAGAGTGAGCGTTATCGTATTTTGACCCAACTCTATGAGCCACTCGTGCCCTTTCACTGCCGATCACCTTGGAATCGGCTTTTAGGCTCGTCAAAAACCTAAGAGTTTCACCTCATTGTATTTCTATAGTCCGGCCGCCATGCGCTGTCCGTGTACAACACAACCTCTGTCATTGAGTTCCCTGAGCGCCTGGAAACTAAACATTACCATTCGTTCGTCGAACCGGAGCCAGAATCTTCCCCACCATGAATCTATTGTATAGTTAGATCAGAAACTTACTGCTAAAGTTGCCACCGGTGAGCTGCCACCGATAGGGTATGGTAAACCTTAATGTCTGTTGCAAAACGAATTGAGCTTGGCCTGGTGTGTGTCTATGAGAGAGAGGGTTCTGTGAGCCCAAGTTTAGTGGTCCAAACCATCAGAGCCCAATCCTTTATGCCATTTTGAATCGGTGAGCCTGAAACGAACCTGACCGGTTTGTCCAAACTGAAACTAGTTTGACCCATGCCAACAAGTTTGACCGTTAACCAGGTAAAATTGTTGACTTTGTCTTAATGTTGAATTTTCTCAAGAAGTCTTATTTTGGGGGTTTGACGTCCGGAGTCATTTTGGAGTCTGTTTTTACCAAAATCAAATTTGGTAAGCCATTTTTTTAGCGTTTGACTTTTTAGATAATTTCAATTATCGCGTTCAAGTTCTATTTTTGATGTAATTTGAATTTTCATGTATCCGAGTTATCAATGGACATTGAATACGGGGCCAAGAGGGATCAAAGATGCATCAAAGTCCGACCACTGTAGTTCAGAATTGAGGTAATACTTTACTACCTATTGCATGCTTTATGGAACTCGTTGGTAATTGGTTAATGCATGAATAAATATATGATTTGTCATATAATTATCGTTGATTATTTTAAATTCGTACTGTTTACGGTAAAAGGATAATAAATTGGTTAAGAGTGAATGACTCGAACAAGAAATTGATGAGCGGTACAAAATTCAAGTTTAGTGAATAACCGATAAAATAATTAACCTTGAAACCATCAATTATGAATATTTCTTATTATAAGATCTAATGTCTGAAATATTTGGATGAGAAATGAAAAAATACCCTTTATGTATAAAAAGGACTTTAATATCCTAAAATTGTAAAATACCTGGGAATTCCTTCTTGACTAGATTGAACTATTGATTCACCTATTAAATTCCTGATCTGGTTGGAAAATTTTGGTAACAAGATTCTAACTTTCGAGATTGCTAAATGCCTAGATTTTCGCGATTTCTAAATAAACATTTGAAAATCATTTTCCTGGAAATACCCCAAATGATCGAATTGGCAAAAATGATGGATATACTATTAAGCTTCAAAATACCCTCGAGTTCCAAATTGACAAAAATAACCTCAAGACTTGCTATAAGTGAATGAGGTTGATGAATCATAAATATACCAGTAAAACCTAAATGACTACAATGCCTCTAAGGGTTATGGAATATGATCTCGACATGTCGGTTATTTCTGGTATTATTGTAAAATTGAGGAGAATACAGTTTGAATTCATGTTCGACAGCTCAGGGTAAGTTCAGTGATGTTTTCTGAGAGTAACTTGTTCAGCTATATAATGTAGTCAACATTGGGAAATGAATTCGTGTGAGGTACATTTGTTCGAATACTTGGTAAGTACCACAATGTTGGGATTTGTTAGTTTGAATGGATTTGGAAACCTGATAAACTGTATAAATCTTCAATTCTAAAATTACCATTTTATCTTTAATGAGTTGAATTATGAAATTGCCTATGATAGTCAAATGGCCAAAATGCCCTTGTTGGCCAAAATGATTGGAATATTCATGTTATATATGATATCCTAAATGATACTAATGTATCAATTCCTGAATGTTTAGTTGAAGACATTAGTTACCAAGCCCCTTTTAATAAAGATTTTGCATTAAAAATTAGTTCAAAATTTTAAGAAGTTTAGTATTCATCTTTTCCTGTAAATACTAAGTACCTTCGATATATATTTGACCATCTAGTGTGTTCCATGTGCACATGTATATTCTCTCTGATAAAAAATCAAGTCTGTCTCTATTATCCAAAGCATGACTTATATATGTCTGGAAGTATACCTTATTGTACGATTGATAGCACGCTCTCTGGTTTCTGTTATACTAAAAATAATTATCTACTTTTTATCCACCGTTACTATTGATTACTATTATTACTACATAAACTGTTTTACTAGGGTACTTGAGATATGATATGAAGTCTCTGCAGGTTCAGCCCTAACTAGGCTAGTAATTCCTATTGTACAAGGTTCCTACATTTCGGCTAGGGTGATTCCTACTGTATCAGGTTCCTATGCTTCGGCTAGGGTGATTTCTACTGTATTAGGTTCCTTGGCTTCGGCTAGGGTGATTCCTACTTTATCAGGTTCCTACACTTCAGCTATGGTGATTCATAATGTATTAGGTTCCTATGCTTCGGCTAGGGTGATTCCTATTGGACCTAAGGCATCCTCTTAGGACGACACCTACACCCAATAAGCCTGGGTTAAAACCTTTATAGATGCAATTCTAGGGGAATTACATACTGGAGTTTGGTTTAAGGGTAGTTTTGTAATTAAAAATAAAACTTTCATGTTCCTCTTTAAAAATATACCCTATTGAATTAATTTACTGAAGTCTAAAACTTTTCGTATGCTTCCAATCTACACTCAATAGAACACACTAAACT
This sequence comes from Hibiscus mutabilis, assembly GCA_019671005.1. Classification (NCBI taxonomy): domain Eukaryota; kingdom Viridiplantae; phylum Streptophyta; class Magnoliopsida; order Malvales; family Malvaceae; genus Hibiscus; species Hibiscus mutabilis. The sequence continues at coordinate 24,074,271 of CM033741.1, read as the reverse complement.
CCCTAGCTCAACTTTTATAATCTGTCCCTCTTCTGATTCTTTAGACTATAGGCATCTTATCTAGTACTCAGGTGATCAAATAAAAAACAACTCTATTACCTTCATGTACAATGATAATATAAAATTTCATATCATAACTGAAACCTATTGTTACCAGTCTCATCATGTCAGTTTTATGCTTTGCCATATACCTGCATATGCCTTTAGCATCTCTTGGTAGTTCTGTATTACTGAGCTTTTCCATGTTCATATTGTTATTTACCATTGTAGGTTAAAAGGGTTTTAACATGGTGCAGTTATCGACATCAATAATGAGAGTTCTTTTGGTACTACTTGCAAAGTACGATACCTGTGTAATTAGGGGGGCATGTATGTTACATCCTATTTTTTGTTTGAGTCTGAAACTCATTTTATAACGTGTATTTATGAACAATTTCTTATTAAAAGAATAATTTGTGAACTTACAATTTTAAATACATAAATTTTTTATTGTTTTAAATGGTTTGACAATTTGTTTTATCTAAAATTTTAATATGGGTCGCTCCGGTGACATGAATATGACACCTCGGACTAGATCGAGCAACCCATATTAGTTTGGGTGTTACATTTAGTGGTATCAGAGCTTAGAGTTGAGTCTTTCTAGGTAGATTAGCCGATCGTCTGTCTTACAGTGTTTGGTGAATACATGCCTTTAGGTTATAATTGTACTCTCTGAGCCAGAATACTGATGTTGAATTTCCTTTTCTGTAATATGTATTTCTAAGTATTCTGTTCGTAAGTGATAGATTTGAGATGGAAAGGAATGTCGTTAGCATTCAATTCTGTTCTAGATTCATGTGATGGATTTGAATTCCAATAAAGTACATAATATTGTTGGTCCATGTAAAACTGAAGATTTAATTTAGATTGAGAATAAATGTTCGATTGTGTGAGACGGAGTATGAAATATTTTAGCAAGATTTCGAGTTAAAACCTGATTTAGTTCTAGAAGTTGTAAGGATTGAATTAGTTTTTCTAAGCTCGAACAAGATGATTTCCCACTTTGGTCTGCATCGATTAACCGAATTTGAGAATTTCTAAAATCACTGTCATTCCAATTTTAATAAATTTGGAAATCTGATAAGTGTCAAGCCTCATACATTAGTGTTATAACTGTTATGAGATTATGCCTAGAAGTGTGCCAGTGGAAGTTGATTTTGGAGTAATCGAAGCCCTGCGAAAACTACCTAGGAGACTGATAAATCAATGGGAGGGGTTGTTTCTGTATCTGTTTCACTCAGGTAAATTTCGAGGATAAAATTTCTTTTAGGGGAAGAGTTGTAACACCCCTAGTAAATAAATATTAAAGCTATAAATTAAGGAAGAATATGAGTGATAAAAAAGGGGATTCTTGCAGCCATGGGGGTTGAACCCATGAATCAAGCATGGTGATCAATGCCTCAACCGCTTGAGCTAAGGCTAGTTCTAGTCTTAGCCTACACCATTATATCTTTAATTATTCCCCATGTTATATTTGGAAATAATAAAAAATATAGGTATGATATATCCCAACCACCCTTTTTAATGAATCATTTTCCCCAACCAGATGGAGACCAAGCCCAGAAAATACTAGAGCTTTCTTCCTTAACCACCTCTGTCTACATCACCAATCAATGTCACCACTGGTTGGTGACTGTCACCGCACTCACCATATGAACTGCCACCTTTCTCTACCATAACCTGGCCACCACTTGTTTAGTAGCTCTGATGTTCATCATAGAAAGTGGTTTGAACATTTATTAGAAACCTAAGAGTTGTTTCGGTCGATTCCAGCTTCCTCTACCATTAGTGTGCAACACTACCCACACTACCGTACCCGTCGTCCCCTTGCTACCAAAACCTGACCATCAAACCGTTATTTTAGATCACTGTTAGTGCGTAAATGATGAAAATCTGTTCAAGCTTCTTATCATCGATCTCGGCCACCGTTCCCTGTTGGTCATCACTGCATTATCGGGGTGAGCAGTGTCATATTCCTACCTAGCTCCGTGAGCCACTCATGCCCTTTCACTGTCGATTACTGTGGAAATTGGCCTCTAGGCTCGTCAGAAACCTAAGAGTTTTACCTCACCATTTTTCTATCGTCTGGCTGCCATGCGTTATCCGTGTACAACGCCGCCCCTGTCATTGAGTTCCCTGAGTGCCCGCAAAATGAACACTGCCCTTCGTTCATCAAACCGGTGATGGAATCTTCCCTATCGTGAATCTCTTGTATAGTTAGACCAAAAACTTACCAATGAAGCCGCTGCTGGTGAGCTGCCACAAATAGGGTATGGTAAACCTTAGTGTCTGTTGCAAAACAAATTGAGCTTGGGCTGGCGTGTGTGTGAGGGTTAGGTGAGCCCAAGTTTAGTGGCCCAAACCATTAGAGCCCAAACCTTTAAGCCATTTTGAAACGGTGAGCTTGAAATGAATTAGACCGGGTTTTCCAAATCAAACTAGTTTGACCCATAGAAACTGGTTTGACCGTTGACTGGGTCAACCCGTTAACTTTGACCAAAAGTTGGCTTTCCCAAAAAGTAATATTTTGGGTTTTTCGATGTTATGAGTTTGATTTTGGAGTTTGTTCTGCCAAATTCGAATTTGGTATGCCATTTTTTAGTGTTTGATTTTTTTGATAATTTCAATTATCGCATTTAAGTTTTGTTTCTAATGTAATTCATATTTCCATGTATCCAAGTTATCATGGACATTGAATACGGGGCCAAGAGGGATCTAAGATGCATCGAAGACCGACCGTTGTAGCTCAGAATCGAGGTAATACTTTACTACATATTGTAAGCATTATGGAAGTCATTGGTAATTGGTTAATGCATGAATAAATATATGATTGATTATATGATTACCGTTGATTATTGTAAATTTGTATTGTTTATGGTAAAGGGATAATAAACTGGTTAAGACCTAATGACTTGAATAAGAAATTGATGATCGGTAAAAAATTCAAGTTCAATGAACAATCGATAAAGCAATTAACCTCAAAACTTCAATTATGAACATTTCTTGTTGTAAGATCTAATGTCTGAAATATTTGAATGAGAAATGACAAAAATTCCCTTGATGTGTAAAAAAGGACTTGAATACCCTAAAATTGTAAATGACTTAGGAATTCATTCTTGACTTGATAAAAGTACTGATTCACCTGCTAAATTCCTAATCTAGTTGGAAAATTCCGGTAACAAGTTTCTAACTTTCAAGATTACAAAATGCATAGATTTTCCCTATTTCTAAATAAACATTTGGAAATCATTTTCTTGGAAATACCCCAAATGATCGAATTGGCAAAAATGATGGATATACTCTCGAGCTTAAAAATGACTAAAATACCCTCATGTTCCAAACTGACAAATGTAACCTCAAGACTTGGTATAAGTGAATGTGATTGATGAATCCTAAATATATCGATAAAACCTAAATGACTATATTCCCCTAAGGGTTATGGAATCTGATATTGGCATGTCAGTCATTTCTATTATTATTGCAAAACTAAGGAGAATATTGTTCGAATTCATGTTCAAATGCTTGGGGTAAGTCCAATGATGTTTTACAAAATTGACTTGTTCAACTATACAATGCAGTCAGTATTGGGAAATTAATTCGTATGAGGTACATATGTTCGAATACTTGGTAAGTACCACAATGTTAGGATCTATTAGCTCGAATAGATTTCTAAACTTGATAAACCGTATAAATTTTTTATTTTGAAAATCAACATTTTTTCTTAATGAGTTAAATTACAAAATTTCCCCTAATAGTTAAATGACCAAAATACCCTTGTTGGCTAAAATGATTGGAACATTCATATTATATCTGATATCTTAAATGATACTAATGTATCAATTCCTGAATGCTTGGTTGAAGACATTGGTTACCAAGCCCCTTTTATTAAAGACTTCACTTTAGAAATCCGTTTGAAATTTTTAGAAGTTTAGTGTTTATCTTTCCCTGTAAATACCAAGCACCTTCAATAAATATTTGGCCATCTAGTGTGTTTCATGTGCACATGAATATTCCATCTGATTAAAAATCAAGATGTCTCTATGATCCGAAGCATGGCTTATATATGTCTAGAAGTATACCTTATTCTCTGATTTGATAGCACGCTCTTTGGCTTCTTCTATACTGAAAACAATTGTTTACTTTATATCTACTATTACTATTGGTTACTAATGATTACTATTATTACTGCATAAACTATTTTACTGGGTACTTGGGATATGATATAAAGTCTCTGTAGGTTCAACCCTAACCAAGCTGGTAATTCCTATTGTACAAGGTTCTTAAGCTCCGGCTAGGGTGATTCCTACTGTATTAGGTTCCTACGCTTTGACTAGGTTGATTCCTACTGTATTAGGTTCCTACTCTTTGGCTAGGGTGATTCCTATTGTATCATGTTCTTACGCTTCGGCTAGGGTAATTTCTACTATATCAGGTTCCTACGCTTTGGGTAGGGTGATTCCTATTGCATTAGGTTCCTATGCTTTGTCTAGGGTGATTCCTACTGGACCTAAGACCTCCCTTTAAGACGGCACCTGCGCCCAATGGGCCTGGGTTAAAGCCTTTATAGATGCAGTTCTGGGTAATTACATACTGGAGTCCAGTTGAAAGGTAGTTTCGGGATTAAAAATAAAAATTTATTGTCATTTTTTAAAAATCTACTTTATTGAATTAATTTATCGAAGTCTGAAACTTTCCGTATGCTTCCAATCTGCACTCAATAGAGCACACTAAATTCTCTAGCTCAACTTTCGTAATCTACATCTATTCTGATTCTTTGGACTATAGGCATCTTATCTGGTACTCGAGAGATCAAATAAAGAACAACTCGGTTACCTTTATGTACAATGATAATTCAAACATATCATAACTGAAACCTGTTGATACCAATCTCACCGTGTCAGTTTTATGCTTTGTCATATACCTATTTGTGGCATCTCTTGGTAGTTCTATATTACTTAGCTTTTCCATGTTCATGTTGGTATTTACCATTGCAGGTTAAAACGGTTTTAATATGGTGCAGTTATCGACATCAGTGATGAGAGTTCTTTTGTCACTGCTTGCGAAGTACGGTACCTGTGTAATTAGGGGGTATGTATTTTACGTCATGTTTTATATTTGAGTCTGAAACTCGTTTTATAACGTGTATTTATGAACATTGTCTTGTTAAAGGAATAATTTGTGAACTTACATTTTTGAATACATAACTTTTTATTGTTTTAAATGGTTTGCCAATTTTTTTTTATCTAAAATTTTAATGTGGGTCACTTCGGTGACCTGAATGTGACACCTTGGAATGGATCGGCAACCCATATCAGTCTAGGTGTTACAAAATTGAAGGTTGTTATGGGAATGAGAGGGACATACAAGGGTACTGTCATAAAGAAATAGCGAATATTCAGTAGAAAATGAGAAATTAAAAAAGAAAGTAGCAAAAATGGAAGGTGCCTTACAAGATTTAAAGAATCAGCTTTTTAAGTTCAAGAGAGCACTGCATGTAGAAGACAAAGCACTGAAAGGTAAATTCGAAGCAGTTACCCAGACAATTTAGAGGCAAAATAATGATATGGTCAACTTTAGAAGCCAAGTATGAGAAATTTCCCAATCGGTGCAAATTCTATCCAATAAAGCAATGAACCTGCAACAATACTGTAACACCCCGAAAACTGGTCAAGCCAAAATAGGGTTTCGGCAACCAAAATTTTTATATTGGGAAGGTCCAAACATTTTCTTGAAATTAATTGTGTTTATACCATATTGTACTCTAATTGAGTCAAATTTTAGAATTTGTACCTAATTGAATTCTTTGAAAATAATATAGTGACTAAATTGTAAAAATTGATGGTTTAGTGGGCAAAAGTGTAAAGTTTAGAAAGTTAAAGGACTACCTTTGTAATTATCCCTTTTGAAGGATGATTCACCTCCTTGCTTCATGTGAATTCATGTGAATTGGTAAGAAAGGATGGCAAACTCATGATGATAATTATTAAAGTTTTAATTTGAGAAAAGATGAGAAAAGATGGATATCAATATTTTAAGCTTACCCTTAGGGGAGGGTAAGCTCCCGGTTTGTTTAAGGGAGATAAAAAAGAGGTTGAAGTTTAATACACCATTGAAAAAAACCCACCGAGCCCTACCTCAATTCTACTCATATTTTCTTTATCTTTTATAAAGCTTAACAAGCACCTTTATTGTCATCCCCTACCTCAAGCTTAAGCTAGCATCTCCATTACTATTTCAAGTTTTCTTCGATTTCTTAACACCGTTGTATAGCCCTCGTATTGGTAAGCTAAATCCCCCAAACAATTCATCGATTCCATGGATGAATTTTGAGTAATTTTGAATTGAAAGTTTGAGCCCTTGTATTGCAAGCTCAAATCCATGGAAGTTTTGCTAGCTAAAAGCTACTAAAAGTTTAGACATTGATTTCGAATTCATAGAATTGATTCTAACATCTCCCTATTGTTTTACCTAGCTTAAGTGTTGGAGAAAGGAGGACCATCTTCTCCTTCAAAGGCTAGGGACAAAGTAATTGTCATTCGAGAGCCTTGGGAGCTTTAGAAGCTAATGTGAATGTAATCAGAGTCCCGGGGATAGGGTAGGTGCCTTCCCTGATCTATTAAATATTGATTATTGCATTGCTAAACTTTATATTTTGAGGATATTGTATAAAACATTGTTGGAGGCCATATTGGTAAGTATTGGTGAGTATTGCATCGAATCATTGTCCATAGTATCGTTATTGTGGTCATCGGAATCATTGAAATATTGACATATAGAATTATTGATCATAACATATTATTATTGAAACATTATATTGAATCATATTCATCGGAATAGCAAAATATTGCTATTGAATATTGTTATTGGATTTTTGATATCAAATCATTGTCATTGAACTATTGATGTTGATCCATTGTTATGGAAATATTGCTACTGCATCATTGTACCGAATCATTGCTATTAAAACATTGCTATTGGGCTATTGCTATTGAACCTTAGATTTGAGTGGACTTTGGATACAATTGGCATGCCATAGAATTCATGAACTCATTGGTACGGGTGGCTACGACCTTTATTGTGGGGAGGCGGAGGTATATTTTTTTGGTCATAAAGGTGAGGCAGAGGGACAAGACCACTATCGTTTTGGTGAGGCGTATGAATTCGCGTATCCATACTCTCTACATTGATCCAAGGAAAAACCTATTGCTATTGATTTTTGATATTGCCCAAATATTGCTATTGCATTGATTATTGTCATTGCATCATTTATTGTTATCATATTAAACATAGACTTGGACATACGGTCATATTGTTATTATTGATGCTATTGAAGCATGGTTTAGATGTGTTCATTGCAATTTGTATCGTTTATGACTACCTCACTAGGAAAAGTATGCCTAATGCTTTCATTCTCTATGCATTTCAGGTTAACAAGGTTTAGAGTCAAGATCGGGCTAACTAGAGGTTTTGGCAAGTCATCAAGTCGTTCAAATAAGTATGTCCATCCTACAAACTCCTAGAATGGTGGCATAATGGTTGTATAAGTCACTTTTGGCCACATTTATTCATGTATGATATGTAATCTTTTGATATGCTTAAAAAGCTAAAATGAGACTTTCAAAAATGGGTTAAAAGTGGTTTAAATGCATATTTGGCCTAATTTGGGAAAAACATAATAAATAGATTCATTTGGCCCTAAACTTTGGCATGCTATTAGATTTAGGCTAAATAAACTTGTTGGTAAAATTACATAGGATTTGGACAAGTTTTGGTTGGGTAAATGGCTATTAAACCAGACAAAAATTGACATTATAGACCCTGCCGTACCGATACGGGTAAGTGACATGCCAGTACGGGCTTGCATATTTTGACCCAGGTTAAAGGGCGTAACAATACGGCTTGAGTTGTACCAATATGGGTTCTTGAATCTAGAATTTTGACTATAACTAGGTATCGGTACGGGTTTAGGGCCTACCGTTCCCTTTCTTGTACAAATAGCCTCGTACCGATACGTAAGCTTGCGTATCGATACTTCTTTGCATCACTAGAATATAGATATTGAATTAGGGCTTCGCGTACCCATACCCTGTATCGGTACTGTATAGTGTTTTGTAACTGTATTAACAGTCATTAGCGTATCGATACGATAGGACATGTATCGGTATGACCCATCAAATCTGTAAAATTATTAAGTCACATTGATCATAACGTATTGATATGGGATTACTCGTATCGGTACGCCCCCTGTGTTGTAATAACTAACTTAACAAACTCAGTAAAGGTGTATCGGTATGGACTAACGCGTATCGATACCCATACCGTTAATTTTGCTAATAAGGGTTAAAACAAATTCTTGAACTTTACAGTTTGGTGACTAAATCTTGTAAGGTTAAATTGAGCTAGTAAATGAACTATGATTGATTTGAAAATTTGTAAGTACTCTGTCTATAGTACAAATTACATTCAAAATTATTATTTAGTCACTAAAACTTGTAAAATTTTAAAATTGGTCCAAAATAGATGATTTCTGCATCATACCGAACTACCAATCTTAATGTACTGATTATTGTATCGTATTGAACATCAAATCTCACCGAATTACTGATTATCGAATAAAATATCATATCGAATATCATTTTGTTCATTGGTAACACATTCTAACACGAATTCCTACTAAGCCGGGAAAGGGGGTGTTACATTTGTGGTATTAGAGCTAGAGTTTAGTCGATTCTAGGACTAAACTACAGTCTATTGTGTTGTTATTGTATTGCATTATGCCATATAGGAGTTAACTATTGTATATTGTGACTTGCCAACTAACCCGATCTCTTTATTTATAGATGTCTGACTCTAACGAGGCTCGTATAGACGAGCATGTTACTGGCTCCTCGACACACAACGAAGAGATTATGGGGAGATCCTCTACAGCTGAAAAACCCTTCGACACAAGACCCTGAGCTGGAGGTACAGACTGCTCAAGCCGAATGCTATCGGAACATGGCTGACATGTTCAAATTATTCATGACATCGATGATGGCAGAGTAGACTCCCCAACCTTCCACCACTACTGTCCAGTATACCTGAGCTCCTATTGACAATCTATCTCTGCATCGGGCCTACTCTTTTATAGGTTGAGATGATTATGACCCTGAAACTACTGTCCAGGATTTTAACTAAACAAGTGTAGTTTTCTGATGAACACAAACTCGAGTGTGCCCTTGCATTGCTAGTTGATGAGGCACACAACTGGTAGGAGACTACCATTATCACAATTCCATTAGAAGCTGTGACATGGGAGTTCTTCCTATGAGAATTTTGAAGAAATATATCAATGAATTTTTCCTTGCTGAGAGGCGTGATGTCTTCCTCCATTTGAAACAAGGTGAACGACTTGTGGAGCAGTACATCCATGATTTTCTGCAAGTACTGTAAGTATGGTGCTGAATACATCAAGAAGGAGGAAGAGAAGTACATGATGCTCATTAATGGACTGAATGATAATCTGCACCCTATGTTCATGACATTAGGCATTACCGATTTCCAGGATCATGTGAACAAGGTTAAACACACTGAAGCTACACAGAGAGGCCAAAATATCAATGGGTCAGGCGAATCATAGAAGAGATACCGAGATGATTCCTGTCCTCCAAAGTTTTACAAGAAAGGGAAATATCATGTCCTGAAGCAGAATGTGTACTCACAGCCTTCCCATTCTAAGAACATTACTAGACCTCAGGCTGTAACTCAATCCTTTACTAGGACTAACTCTGTTGATAGCACTGGTGGGTCTGGACGAGAGACGCCACTCCCTATTTGCAACTTTTTCCAGAATAGACATCTTGTAGGAGAGTGTTGTAAGAAGGCTGGGGCGTACTTTTAATGTGGAAAAATGGTTCATCTTATTTGTGACTGCCCCAAAAGTATTGCTAGATCTATTACTGCATCGGCTAACACTTCGTCTCTGGCACAGTCTTTTCGAGGTAAGTGGGCGGAACAAGGTTCATTAGGGAGACCCAATGGCTCTACTAGAGCATGTAACAAGCTAGAATTGAAGGCTCCAACTCAGATGTATCATGTGAGGAGTAGAGAAGAGAAGGATGACCCTGATATCATTGCAGGTACCATTGAATTGTATTCCCATCCTGTCTATACATTGTTTGATCTTGGATCTACCAATTCCTTTATAAGTATCGTGTTAGTAAAACAATATAAGCTATCTTGTGAGCTTATTGCATCTAAGATCACCTTAACCAATCCTTTAGGTGATTGTGTCACCATAAGCCTTATGTGCAAACTTTGTCCCTTAATGATTCAAGGGGTTCCATTTCCAGCCAATTTATTGGCATTACCGATTCACGAATTCGATGTTATACTGGGTATAGATTAGCTCAGTGAACATCAAGCCTGTGTAGATTGTGGCAAGAAGAAACTATACCTCTAGGGTCTTGGAAAAGAAAACATCACTTTGATGAATTCAAGGACTCCATCGCTGTACGCTTTGTCTTTGGAAGCCAAGGATGAACCTCAACTGCAAAACATTGACACCGTATGCAAATTCCCTGATATTTTCACAGATGAACTTACGGGTTTACCTTTCACCCGTGAAGTAGAGTTTGGCATTGAAGTGCAACCTGGAACAACCCTAGTTTCCATTGCACCCTACCGTATGGTAGCAATTGAGCTTAGAGAGTTGAAGGCTCAGATTCAAGAGTTGTTAGATAAAGGCTTCATTCGACCGAGTTCTTCACCTTGGGGAGCTCTGGTTGTCTTCGTAAAGAGGAAAGATGGTTCCATGAGGCTGTGCATTGACTATCGACAGTTGAACAAGGTAACCATAAAAAATAAATATTGATTGCCAAAAACTGATGACCTATTCTATCAGCTTAAGGATGCATATGTGTTTTCTAAGATCAATTTATGGTCAGGGTACTATTAGATGAAAGTTAAAGAATGTGGTTGTAAAGCCACGATTTTGGGCCTAGGAGTTTTTCGACTGGTTTAGATGGTCTGATGGACTAGGATTAGAGATTCGAGTCTGATTCAGGATTAAAATAAAAATAAATAATTTTGGTGTGAGAAAAATATGGGAAAAATATCAAAAAATCATTATTTAGTATATAGATATTTTTGGTAAAGTCAATTTTGGAAAATGGAATTTGGACATTTTGTTTAGTGACAAAAATGTAAAGAATGAAAACTCTTTTTAATGACTATTTTGAAAAAGGGTCAAATCTTAGAATCCTTAAGGAGCTATTTTACCTAAATGTTTTATCAAACTTTTCTCTCATTTGGGATTATTTTAATGAGTTTTAGTTAAAAGAATTAAAGGGAAAATTAATTAAAAGAAGGTAGTTATATTCTAAAAACATATTTGACGTAACTTCTTTTCTCAAACTTTTCTCTCAACTTTTCTTCAGCCAAACACTCTCTTTTTCATCAAAGATTTTAGGTAATAATCTTGATTTATTGAACTCATGATTTCTAAATTGATTTTTCAATTTTGTTTTCCAAACCTCATTGTTTTTCCTTGTTTTTCAAGAGTAAACATCCAATTGAGAGGAAATTCACTCATTAGAGGTAAGGTTCATTCTTCTCCTCTAATGAATGGTTTTTTTATTGAAATCCCCAAGTATTTGATCATTTTTTAATGTTTTCTAATGAGTTTTGATGATTTAATTATGGAAATTAATTAAATCAAGGTTTAATTGATGAGATTAGGTGATTTCTATTTTAGATATGTTTTACTGAGTTCTTGATTGGTAATAATCACGATTTTGATGTTTTATAATGTTAATAAGTTGGTTTTAATATTGGAATCTCGAAACTATATGAATCTCTAATTTTCTAGGTTGCTAGTTATGTGTTTTTGAAGAGTTGTGGTGGTTAAACGAATGTTGGATATATAAGGATGTTGGAGTTATGTTTTTAAATTTTGATTGATGATAAACGTTAGACTGTGGCTGGGTTAAGTTTGGAAGGGATTTGTTGTTAGCTTTGGGTGTTGTGGAGGGAATTTGGATAAAGGATGTTGAGGTTTAGTGTTGCTATGATGTTGATTGCATTTTGATGCAATGTACCTCTATTTTGTGTGGATAAAAGTAGGGGAAGTTGGTCCTCAAGCTTGAACATTGGTTTCGGAAGCTTGGAGACGCGATTGTAGCATTGGCAAGTGAGGCTTTGCGAGTCGGTGAATAAGAACGTGTTTAACAACTTTTCAAAGGTTTGAAAGTTGTGTTTGGGGTTTAAATTGAGCTTGAAACGCTGGTCTAAACTCGAAAGTAAGTAAAGGATGAATTCTCTCTCGAACTCGGTTTGGCTAATAGTTTGATGCACTTGTTTTACATGTTGCAATTACTCATTGTATATGCATGTTTTGAGCATGGTTTAATGCTGAAATTTGGTTACAAAATGATGCTGATGCAATTGTAAGTAATGCATGTTTTGTTAATGTTATGAACATTTGTTAATGCAAGGTTTATTGTATTGGTTAAACGATTTTGATGATGCATATGAAAACAATGAGTTGTTGATGTTAAAATGAATTATATTGGCAAGTGATATTATGAAAAAGGTTTGTAAATGAAATCGGATATAGTTGGTCGGTCATAGGATTGATAGTGCACTATAAAAAGGCACCTTGGATGTCGAGAGGTTTATATGGTGTACCGAATACTCCACCCAAGTACCCTAACAGTCGAGGGGTTTATGTGTACCGAAGACTCCTGTTAGTGGATTAAACATCGTATCGATGAGTGGTGTTGAGGGGTTTATGGGTACCGAATACTCCACCATGTGTGTCACAACGGTGGAGGGGTTTATGTGTACTGAATACTCCCGTGTGTGAGCCTTGTGTTACCTATAGATTGTTTGTTAAGTGTTGAGAGAACACTTGTTGAATCCGTGTATCCGATGTTACGGTTTGTAAAGTGGGAACTTGGTAAATGATCACTTGAAAGCCAATATAATTGTTTATGTATCATGAGATGGATTATGTTGTTTAATATGATTTAAACATGTTTTACTCTTTAAGCCTTGCAATGGTAGTATGCATGGGAAAGCTTAAATTGAGGGTAGGAAATGGGACTTTGCTGTGGTATCCATGATACATGTTGCATATGGGTTAATATGCTGTTTTGGAAATATAAGTGCATGGTTTTGATAAGGCATGATGTTAAGATGATGTTTTAAAGTGTTTTGGATAGTGTTTTACAAAAGTGATGTGAAATGATTTTAACTTGCATTGATGGTGGTTGTTGTTTGAGAATTCCTCACTAAGCCTAATGTGCTTACGCTCTCTTTTCCATCAATGCAGAGAATTGAGATTAAGGCAGAGAGGAAAGGAATTCCCAAGACTTGTTTTCAAAGTACGGTTTGGAATGTTGAAAAGTAGTAATAATGGCAATGTGGCATTTGGGGTTTTGGGAGAGATTTTGATGTACTCCCTATTGATGCAAGTTTTGATTGCTGTTTTGCACTTGTAATAAGTTTTAAGTGGTTGAGTTGTGATTGGTTTAATGTTTTGAATATGGTTTAGGAAGCATGCCTCTAGACTTGGTGTTTGAGTATGCTAGATAAGCTAGGTTGGCATATATGGTTGATGTATTGATGTCCAAGTATGTCGTTGATGTTATATGTTGGTTAGCTAAGTGTTGATGTTGTTTGGAATGAGCCAAAGTTTCATATGTTGGACCTAGAGGTCACTACAGGCCTCTGCGTACCTGTACGGGTACCCTGAGTGTCGGTATGCAGGGTTGTGTTGAGGCTCAAATCGTTGAAAATAGGCCTAGCATACTGGTACGCCTAGCCATTGTATCGGTGCGCATTGAATAGTAATAATAGTAATGTGTCGTTTGGGGTTTTGGGAGAGGTTTTGATGTAGTCCCTGTTGATGCAAGTTTTGATTGCTATTTTGGACTTGTAATAAGTTTTAAGTGGTTGAGTTGTGATTGGTTTAATGTTTTGAATATGGTTTAGGAAGCATACCTCTAGACTTGGTGTTTAGTATGCTAGATAAGCTAGGTTGGTATATATGGTTGATGTATTGATGTCCAAGTCTGTTGTCGATGTTATATGTTTGTTAGCTAAGTGTTGATGTTGTTTAGAATGAGCCAAAGTGTCATATGTTGGACCTATAGGTCACTACAGGCCTCTGCGTACTGGTACGGGTACCCTGAGTGTCGGTACGTGGAGGCTCAAGTCATTGAAAATAAGCCTAGCATACCGATATGCCTAGCCATTGTATCAGTACGCTTTGAATGAAAATAGGCATATGTGTCGGTACACGGGATGGCATATAGAAACAAATCCTCTAGATTAAACCAGCTGTATCGGTACATAGGGTACCGTATTGGTACGGTCTTTAGCTACTGGAATTCGTGTTTTTAAAATGGTAAAGAGGGGATCGGTACGGGGTTAAGGCCATATCAGTACGAGTTGGTCAACAAACTGTATCGATACATATATAAGTGTATCGGTACGGTAAGTCATTTTGTTAGTTGGGCTGTATCGGTACAAGTTTTCTCGTATCGGTACGCTCTGCCGAAATTGTGCTATAACGTGTTGAAGTTTGTGTATCTTGCAAATCAGTCCGTGATTGTTACATATGCTTGTATTTGAGTCCGAGTGATTGTTTTGGAATGGGAATTAACCTACAAGACTGTAATTGGATTAATTAAATGTTGGTAATCATAATTGTGATTAATACGCTGTAAAATAAAATATTTACGTTTTGGTTCCTTATATGAATTCTTGATAGATTGAACCCTGAATTGCATTTTGATCTGAATAAATCGCTACCGCTGAAGCATGTTCACAAAGGACTCTAATGATTTGCATTTAGACAAGATAAAAAGAAAAAAGGGCACAGTTTAGGGTTTTACATCGGGTTTGCTTCGACAAACCTAATGTGGCTCTTTTAGTTTGGTTTCGGCTAGGCTTGCTAAGGGGATTACATTTCGTGGTATCAGAGTCAGGTTTTACGAAAATTGGGATGTTGTTGGTGTTTGTAACATGATGTTTGCTATGCACGGTGATTGTTTGCATGTACGGTGTTTGAATTATGCCATGTTTGGGTAGTTTGGGGACACAATGCCATATTACTCTGTTTATGAATAGATTTTGGTTTGAAATGGAAATGTTAGATCCTTGCTTTAAGCTGGTCTGGTTGTTTTTATTTTGGGGTAATTATCATGCTTTAGATATGATTTAGACTATGCCACCGAGGAGAGAATTACGATCTAGCAGAAATGCTGCTGCCGGAAGGTAGGGAGTCAATGGCGAGATTGTATACCCTGAGAATTTACTGCCTCCTCTGCCTAATCCTCTTGAGGTAGTGGAACAAGTACCACCTGGTCCAGTGTTTGGTGATATGACGCCTTTGGTTCAGGCGATGACGTGAGCATTCCAGGCCACGATGGCTAGAGTTAATGTACCTACTCCTATACCTATTGTTGCTAATCTGGGGTTTCCGTTGGAGCATTTACGCAATCTTGGTGGAGTTGAGTTTAGAGGGTTGACACTCGAGGCATTTGAGGAGTGGATGGCTAGTACAGAGTGTATTCTGGTTCAGATGGGTTGTAATGATGAGCGTAAGCTGGGGTGTACAATGTTCTTGTTGCAAGAAGATGCATACAGTTGGTGGACCACTGTGATTGCAAATATGGAACCCAGTGAAGTAATGTGGGAATTCTTCTAAGTTGCCTTTAGGAAAAGTATCTAGGGGTGAGATACTTGGATGAGATGAAACATGAGTTTATGGCCTTGGTCCAGGGCAGTATGACAGTGTCAGAGTACGAGGTGTAGTTCGTGACGCTGAGTCAGTATGCGTCTGAGTTAGTACAAGACGAGGGGCAATGCTGTGAGCGTTTTCGATATGGATTGGTGTAGAATGTTAAGACATATATGTTGGCCACCGACTATACTGATTTTGACGTGTTAGTTACACGGGCAAAGGATATTGAGCAGAGTCTGGGCTTGCCTCATCGTTCTGAAGGTTCTAGCTCAGGGAAAAGAGCTGCAGAGTATAGTTCTGGGGGTGGCTAGGCTAAAAGACATCGTGACCGGAGGTTTCGACTAGATGCAAGATGCGGTGGAGATGGTACAAGACGAGGATCTCAAGGACAAGGTGCTCAGGTTTGAGCAGCACATAATGGTTGTTGGGGTTGTGGCTCGAGAGACCATTTGAGGCGAGATTGCCCGAATTTGACCAGAGAGGGTCAAGCTCCTATAATTGGGGCTGTAAATTCATGTTGGAGTTGTGGGTTGGCAGATCACATGAGACATGATCGTCCTTTGCTTGCTAGAGGTAGCCAGTCACCTGCACCTATTGTTGCACCACCTAGGGGCCATAGACGCGGCCGAGGTACCTTCCAATAGAGGGAGGAGGGACAGAAAACTATGGCACGTAATGTAGCAGTTCGACCAGAGGATGGTGGTGTAACCCCCTCGACCCGCCCTAGCCGTCAGACCGACCCGAACGAGTCACATTAAGTTTACCGAGGTAAACCGTGAGAAGAAACCCTAAAATGTGACATTTTTTATCTTGTCTAGATGCATAAGCAATACCTACATGTTCATACTGATAGCAGGTGAAAACTCAACTCAATCGGGCGTCGAATCGACATCCAATTGGCTTAATCGCAATTTAGGGACCAAATTGCGATTTCGGAAAAATAAAGGGACTACACCAAATTTTACTTTACCATCCCTTAAGTAAACAAGTTTCATGCTTATACATCAAAAATTAACTCAAAACGATCATCGGATCCATCAAAAATTGCATCCACGATAATACGGACTAAAACGTAAGAAAACAAAACTTCACTTCATGACAATAACAGAATTACCTACCACCTGTACCGGTACGGTATCACCCGTTTCGGTACGGTTTGTAACACAGTGTATTGGTACACACTGTCCTATACCGGTACGCCCAACGATATTAATGAACATTTAAAAATGTATTGAGGACCATACCGATACAGCTAGTGGTGTTTTGATACACGGGATTTGGTTTTAAAAGTGGATTCCAGTAGCTAAAATCCGTACCGAAACACCCCCTCCTGTACTGGTACGCGAGGCCAAAATGGCCTAGGCATATCGAAACTCCTAACATCCGTATCGAAACCCTATGCTTAAAAATGCCTGGTCGTACCGATACGGCCCCTCGCGTATCGGTACGCCTAGACCTGTAATGATACTTTCAGCTAGTTTAGCATGCAATTAACATGATCAAACCACCTCAACATCCTTGGAACGCACTACTAACATGATTGGCATACCATACACGACTTAACATCACCATTTAACATCATGTCATGGCATCTTGCATTAAGAGTAAATCTATAGGCATGCATCCTAGTTTTTCATCCAAGCAACATTTCAAAATGTAAACCATCACCAAAAACAAACTTTAGAGGCCAATTACAACTCAAGAGCAACCAAGCGATCATGCTCAAACAGGGAGTTCAACATAACATCTCCTAAACCAAAACAAGTACCCCATGCCTTTATTCTTATAGTCTAATCCAAAACATACTTTGATAACCAAGTCTTGCTAAGATCCCCTTGCTTCTTGCTTCCTTTCAAGTCCTTAATTCTCTGCATTGATGGACAAAAAGAACGTAAGCACACTAGGCTTAGTGAGGAGTGCTCAAATACAAGACACCATCAATGCATTTAAAACCATTTTCCAATATCACATTGAAATTCCCAATTCAAATCATATTTTTCCAACATATAAAACATCATGTCTTAAAACCCATGCACTTCAACACTTTCCAAAACCAACATATTAAACCATATGCAACATGTATCATTAACCAACAGCAAAACCCATTGCTAACCTTAATTTAAGCCTTCCCATGCATAACCACCTTATGCAAAGCTTAAAGAGTAAACATGTATAAATCACATTATACAACATAAACCTTCCAATGATACATTAACAATTATATTGGCTTACAAGTGATCATTTAACAAGTCCAACAACCAAAAGAGTTCATCGGATACACGGATTCAACAAGTGTTCAACCAACACTTCAAGCCATCTCAACTAGAATAGCGATACAATAACAATCGCGGTACATTACCAACCGGGTACTTACACAACCCTTGGGGACACCAACCCCTTTCATCGGTTAGATGCTTAATCCACTAACGGGAGTTTTTTGTACTGTTAAACCCTTTTACCGTTAGGGTACTCGGATGGAGTTTTTGGTACACATATATTAAACTCTCAACATCCAAGGCGACTTATTATAGTGCACTCAATCCTATGGCCGGCCAACTATATCCGATAACAATTTTAAAACTACATCACTTGCCAATATAATTAACCATTTACCATTTACCTCACTGTTTTAACAAGCATTTGACAAACCATTTTTCCAAAGCAACATCACATGCTTTAAACACAAGTATAAACCACATACTTACAAGGATCACTTACCATGTGCACCCTTCGGCATTCAATGCTTAAAAACAATATTTCACATACTTTAAAACATTCTTAAACAGTAGGTAACATGCAATTCAAAACAAGTGCATAAAACCATTTCAACTTAGCACGACCGAGAGAGGAAATCCACTTTTACTTACTTATGAGTTTAAACCAGCGTATCAAGCCAAGTTTAAACTCCCATAAACCACATTTAAAACATTCCAAAGCTGGAATCCACGTTCTCACTCACCGATACACGAAACCTCAATTCGCCGATGCAAAATCAAGTATCCGAAGCCTCCAACGCTTCTCCAATCACTAATGGATCAAGTTCCCCTGCTTTGACAACAATACAACAAAGAATTAATGCATCTCAATGCATTCAAAACACTGCACAATAAAACCTCTCGGATTTCCACAATCCTCCCAAGATTACCCATTCACAACAACCAAAATCATCATCAAAACCTTCTCAAACCCAACCCAGCCACATCCTAACAATCTAACTCCACTTTTATCGACAATTAACATATAGAAACAGAATCAAATCAACCTAATACCTCCAGCAAACAAACAACCACCAAAACACCCCAAGAACTCAAATCTAGCAACCTAAACAATTAGATTCTAAAGAGTTTCGGGGTTTCATTGATAAAATTGACTTAGCAACATCATTATACATCCAAAATATATTCAAAAACAATCCATAACATTGGAAATCAGATTCAATACGAATCTTTCATCATTTTTACCCAATTAAATCCACATTTGAACACAAAATCAGATTATAAACTGTAAATCAAGGATCAAATACTTGGGAATATCAATAAAGAACCATTTAACAGAGGTGATCACGAACCTTACCCCTGTTATGTGATTTCTCCCTCAATTGGCTTGTTTAAAGCTAGGAAAACATAAGATTTCAATGAGATTTTGTAAAACAAAGTTGAATAAGCAAATACTCATCAAGAATCTGAGTAAAAGAGTCTCTCACCTCTGGTTTTTGATAAAATCTTGAGTGTTTGGCAGAAAAGAAGTTGAGAGAAAAGAGTTGGGAAAAGTTATGTGAATTTCTTTGAAAAACCAATAACTAACTTCTAATCTTTAATCCTTCTTAATCATCCTTTTAAAACACATGTTTAAAATGATTTAATTGAAGGGAGAAACCACCAGCAAACACTTGGGTAATTTTTCTCCTTAAGGATTCTAAGAATTTGACCATTTTCATTTTAGCCACTTAAAACAGTTTTCAAAAATTGCATTTTGGTCACTAACCAAAATGTCACATCTCTAAATTCCATTTCCCAAAATTGATTCCACCAAAAATCATTATATATTAAAAGATGATTTTTAACCATTTTTTCATATTTTTATCTTACTAAAAACTATACAGTCTTGAATCTGACTCGAATCTCTAACCTAGTCCACCAGACCGTTTAATAACCCCAAAACCGTTAGGCCCAAAAATCGGGGCGTTACAAGTCTCCCCCACTTAAGAAATTTTGTCCCCAAAATTTACCTGGAGGAAACAGGTGCGAAAACTGTTTCAACATATCCGTTTTGCGTTATCACGTGGCCTCCTCAACACCGCGGTGCCTCCACATCACCTTAACAGGCTCAACTGTCTTTCCATGTAGCACCTTACTACTGGTATCAAGAATCTCTACCGGTTCTTCATCATAAGATAGGTCCTGTCTCAACTCAATCTCCTCCACCGGCATAACTTGCATTGGATCCGACCGATACCTCCGCAACACCGAAACATCAAACACATCATGAATCCTCCCCAACTCCGGAGGTAACCTCAAACGGTATGCAACAAGACCCACACGCTCAACAACCTTGTATGGTCCAATGAATCTCGGGCTAAGCTTCCCGTTCCGCCCAAACCACAACACCTTTTTCCATGGCAACACTTTCAAAAACACTCGACCACCAACAGCGTACTCTATATTCCTACGCTTCAAATCTGTATATGATTTTTGATGATCCGCAGCCGCTTTTAAGCGCCAACATATCAACTTTACTTTTTTGGTTGTGCCTTTCAAAACATTAGGCATAGGTACAAACTTCTCTCCCGCTTCTGCCCAACACACAGGCGTACGACATTTCCTACCATACAAAGCCTCATAAGGTGCAGTCTGAATGCTAGCATGATAACTGTTATTGTAAGCAAACTCCACTAATGGCAACTGCTTCTCCCACGTTCCCTGGTACTCAATAATACAACACCTCAACATATCCTCGAGAACCTAAATTACGTGCTCCGACTGACCATCCGATTGAGGATGATGCGAAGTGCTAAAATTCAACCAGTCCCCAGAGCACGATGTAAACTCACCCAAAACCTTGCGGTGAAATGCAGATCCCTATCTGAAATTATAGATTTGGTCACCCCGTTCAAACGCACAATCTCAGAGATATACAAATCAACCAACCTGTCCAAGGTATACGTAGTATGCACTGGCACAAAATGCGCACACTTCGTGAACCGATCAACAATCACCCAAATGGAATCCTTTTTGGTCGGCGTCAAAAGCAGCCCAGACACAAAATCCATGGTGATTCTTTCCCACTTCCATTCCATTATTCTCAACGGTTGCAACAGCCTGGAAGGAAACTGATGCTCAGCTTTCACCCACTGACAAACCATGCATCGAGCAACGAAATTAGCCACATCTTTCTTCAGTCCGACCCAATAGTACTCCTCCTTCAAACCTCGATACATCTTAGTACTATCAGGATGCATAGTAAAAGGACTAGCATGCGCCTCGGTCAAAATAGTATGCCTCATGTAACCCCATTGACCCGGCCTAGACGCCCAACCGAACCAAGAAGGCTACATAGGTTTACCGTAGCAAACCAAAGAGATACAACCAAAACCGGTCCATTTTTTTCTTTTTTTCTTATCTAAATGCCAATTATTATTCTTGTATGTTCATACAGACATTAGGTGCAACCCCAACTCAATCAGGCATCAATTTGACATTCAATTGATCATTTTTGCAATTTAGGGACCAAATTGCAATTATAGAAAATTTCAGGATTAAAGATCATTTTTGAGTTACCAACCTTCAATTAGTCAGGTTCCAATCTATCATTTCAAAATTCAGCTCAAACCGGTCATTCTACTATATGAAATTTCATTGACAAGATTTAGGGACTAAAATGCAAAGAAAGCAAAACTGCCCAAAAGTGACATTCATACGAGAAACGGTCATTCGTATTGAAACAGGTAAGCCTGTACCAATACGGTTTGAAACAAACCGTTTCAATACACCACCAAGTCGTATCGATACGCCTAACTGAAATACCGAACTTTTAAAATATTTAAAACCGTACCGATATGGTTTCTCAGGTGTTTCGATACGTCAGTTCAAGTTGCAAAAATGTATTCCAGAGGCTAAAACTCGTATCGAAACGCCCATCCCTGTACAGTACGCCAGTCCAAATTTGCCTAGGCGTATCGAAACACACAAGGCCTGTACCGATCCCACAAGCCTAAAATTCCCTAGCCGTACCGATACGGTCCCCCGCGTATCGGTACGTCTGGGCCTGTAATGTCACATTTGGCTGATTTTTCATCCCAAAAGCATACTCAAACCACTCCAACATGCTTCAAACGCAATACTAACATGTCAAACATATCTCATGTCAACCAGCATCACATATCTAGCAACATAACAAGGATTCATGCATCAAAGAGGAAATCTATAGGCATGCTTCCTAATATGCATCCAACCAACATATAAAAAGGTGAACCAGCACCAAAAACAATCCTTAAAGGCCATTTACAACCCAATAACAGCTAAAGAAACATGCTCAAACAAGGAGTTTCACAAAACATCTCCCAAAACACAACAAGTACCCCATTGCCCTTATTCATTATAGTCTAGTCTCTAACATACTTTGGAAGCAAGTCTTGCCAAGATCCTCTTGCTTCTTGCTGCCTTCCAAAACCTCAATGCATTTAAAATCATTTACTTAACATCATCATTTAAAACATCATCATGCCCCTTTTAAAACATGCACTCTATATCATTTAAACCAGCATATTAAACCGTATGCCATGAATCATTATTCAACAACAAGTCACATTGCTAACCCTCCACTTAAGCCTTCCCATGCATTACTACCAAATACAAAGCTTAAGGATAAGCATGTATAAACCACATTATACAACATAAACATTTCAATGATACAATAACAATTATATTGGCTTTCAAGTGATCATTAACAAGTCCATTAACAAAAGAGTTCATCGGATACACGAATTCAACAAGTGTTAACCCAACACTTCAAGCCATCTCAACCGGAATAATGATACAATCACAATCGTGGTACATTAACAACTGGGTACCATAACAACCCACATGGACACCCACCCCAATCATCGGTTAGACGCTTAATCCACTAACGGGAGTATTCGGTACTGTTTAACCCCTCTTACCCTTAGGGTACTTGGATGGAGTATTCATTACGCCGTATAAACCTCTCAACATCCAAGGCGACTTATTTATAGTGAACTCAATCCTATGGCCGGCCAACTATATCCGATAACAATTTTAAAACCACATCACTTGCCAATATAATTAACCAATAAGATTTACCTCACTGTTTTTAACAAGCATTAAACCATGCCTTTTCCAAAGCAGCTATCATGCTTTAAAATACAAGTATAAGCCATACTTACAAGGATCACTTACCATGTGCATCCTTCAGCAAAACATGCTTAAAAACAGTATATCAAATACTTTAAAACATGCTTAAACAATAGGTAACATGTAAATTAAAACAAGTGCATAAAACCATTTCAAACTAGCACGACCGAGAGAGAAAACCACTTTATACTTACTTCTGAATCTAGGTAAGCGTTTCAAGCTTTACCTTAACTCCCAAAACTATGTTCCCAAAACATCAAAAATGCTTTAAACCACGTTTTCACTCACCGATATGTGAAACCTCGATTCACCGACGTGAAATCAAGAATCTGAAGCCTCCAATGCTTCTCCAATCACTTCCGAATCAACCTTCCCCGTTTTTGCCACAAAACAACAGAGGATTAATGCATCGTAATGCATTCTAAACACAACAACTACAATCCTTCTAGATTCCCACATAAACTTCACAAACAACCCTCCACGACAACCGAAAACATAACCAAAACACTTCGATTCACGACCCAGCCAACATCTATCAAACTAACATCACTTTCAGCATCAAAACACATCTAAAAGCAGATCCAAAACACCACAAAACCTCAAAACTAACAACCTAAACAAATAGAGATTCTCAAGTTTCAGTATTCCATTGATAAAAATCACTTATCAACATTATAAAAATATGAATCAATGCAACCTTAATTACTGGAAATTAGATCCAATCACGAATCAACTCATTTTCCTCAAATAACTCAATTAAACATTAGGAAATCATCAAAATCAGATTAGAAGCATAAAAACAAGGATCAAATGCTTGGGAATTTCAATAAAGAACCATACAATAGAGGAGATCTCGAACCTTACCCCTATTGTGAAGTTTCTCCCTCAATTGATTTGTGAAAAGCTAAGAAAACACAAGATTATTGTAAGATTTTGTATAAACAATTTTTATAAAACAATTTGAAACATTAAAATCAAGTTAGAAATCACCTCACCTCTGAAAATTTGATGAAAACTTGGTTGTTTGGCTGAGGAGAGAATGAAGAGAAAAAGTTGAGAGAAAATGACGTGATTTTTGTTTTAGAAAAGATAACAAACTTTTTAACAAAATCCTCTTTAATTATTAATTAAATGACATGTTGAAATAAGTCAAATTAAGGTAGAAATCATCAAAAACCAATTGGTAAAATAGCTCCTTAAAGATTCTAAGTATTTGACACTTTTCATTTTAGTCACTAGAAAATCACAGTTTTTAAAACATTCATTTTGGTCACTAACCAAAATGTCCATCTTCCAAAACTCATTTATCAAAATTGATTCCACCATTATTAAATACATAATTAATAATGATTTTTAAGCATTTTCCATAATTTTTTCAACACCAAAAATATACGATCCCGAAACTGACTCAAATCTCTATTCTGGTCCTCCGAACCGTCTAATAAACCCTTTAAACCGCTAAGCCCTAAAACCGGGGTGTTACACCTCAACTCTTCTTCTTCAGGAACTACAATTCGACCTTTAAAACACAACACCCCATCAACACTAAAATGGAAATCCGTAGGATTATCATCCCTAATATCCTCTACATGAGGTACCAAACTCCTATCAAATGGTTGCTTCTCCTTAATCATCTGTGACAAGGACGGCTTCACTTGCAACTCAACCAACAACCCACCGTCACATTTCACACTCAAATATGCAAACATAGCCCTCAACTCCACCGCCGCCTTTCTACTCAAAGCATCAACAACCACGTTAGCTTTGCTCGAATGGTACTCAATAGCCAAATCGCAGTCTTTCAACAAATCCAACTACCTACGCTGTCTTAGGTTCAACTCTTTCTAGGTCATCAAATATTTCAAACTTTTATGATCAGTAAAAACTACACATTTCTCCCCATAGAGGTAATGCCTCCAAACTTTCAAGGCAAACACAACTGCGGCAAGTTCAAGATCGTGAGTAAGATAGTTATGTTCATGTACCTTAAGCTACCTAGATGCGTACGCAACTACCTTACCTTCTTGCATCAACACGCAACCAAGCCCAATATACGATGCATCACTATAAACAACGAACTCCTTCCCCGATTCTGGTTGAACCAAAACTAGAGCTTGTGTCAAGGCTTCCTTCAACTTTTCAAAAGCTCGCTGTCTATCTTTTGTCCACTCAAATCAAACATTCTTCTGTAGTATCTTAGTTAAAGGAGCTACCAAACTGGAGAACCCTTCCACAAACCTACGATAGTAACCTGCCAAACCAAGGAAACTCCTAACCTCCATCACAGACTTGAGCTCCTTCCAACCCACCACAACCTCAACCTTATGCGGATCAACACGAATTCCTTCGGCGGACACAACATGCCCGAGGAACACACCTTCCCTAAGCCAGAATTCACATTTGCTTAACTTGGCATACAACTGATTCTCCAACAACTTCTGAAGCACAATCTGTAAATGGTTATCATGATCCTCCTCAGTACGAGAGTACACAAGGATGCCATCGATAAATACAACCACAAACTGATCCAAAAACTCATGAAACACACAGTTTATCATGTCCATAAAAGCAGCCGGTGCATTGGTCGAACCAAAAGGCATCACCAAAAACTTGTAATGCCTAAACCTCGTACGAAAGGCTATCTTGGGCACATCCACCCCCTTCACCTTCCCCGACCTTAAATCTATCTTGGAAAACGCCGAGGTACCCCTAAACTGATCAAGAAGATCATCTATCCGCGGTAAGGAATACTTGTTCTTTATCGTCAACTTATTCAATTGCCATTAGTCTATACACATTCGTAACGTACCATCATTCTTTTTTACAAACAACACCGGTGTGCCCTACGGTGAAATACTAGGTCTAATGAAGCCTCGATCCAACAACTCCTACAGTTGCATTTTCAATTCCTTTAACTCCTTCGGGGCCATGTGATACAGAGCAATTGATACTGGTACCGTACCCACAAAGACCTCGATTCCAAAATCCACCTTATGGTCTAGCGGCAACCCCAGCAACTCTTCCAAAAAATAGCTGAAAACTCACATACGGTGCAAACATCTTGCACCCTCAACTCCTTTGATCCAGGATTCATAACATAGGCCAAGAAAGCTTGACATTCCGAATCCAACCTTCGACTTGCTTCCAAAGATGATACAATATTAGATAGAAACTTGGCATTCTCACCAAAAACCACCACCTCATAATCATTCGACAACCTCAAGGATATCCGTTTGGTCTCAAAATCCACCATAGCCCAATGTTCGGTTAACCAATCCATACCTAGACTCGCATCAAAACCATGGAATGGTAACTCTATCAAGTCTACGACAAACACATGTCCCTAAACCATCAGCGGACACCTACGATACAACCTCCTAACCACAACCGTCTCCCCAAGAGAACTAGTCACTCTAACACCCACATTAAGAATTTCAACAAATATATCAAGCAACTTAGCATGCTCACTCAAGATGTATGAATGAGTAGAACCAGAATCAACCAACGAATACAACAACAAAGATTGTAAGATAAAAGTACTTGCAATCACATCGGTGTCATTACGACCCTCACGGTGCGCATACACCCTAGTCGGTCCACCTCCCTCAGGTTAGATAACAAAGGTATGAGCCACAGTCCTCTGCCCACCACCTTGACGTTGAAACGGTCCACAGCCACGACCATGACCCCATTACAGAGTAACAACAGGGGCAACACCCTATTCACCTCGGGCCAACAATGGACAATCATGCCTCTAATGGTCACCGATCCACAACTCCAACAAGCATTAGCCACAATAGGCCCAGGTGTCTGACTCTCCCTGGCCAGATGTGGGTAATCTCACCTCAAATAATCTCTAGATCCACAAACCCAACAAGTGTTAAATGGAGCTCTAGCCTGGGCACTCTGCCCCTGGACTTCACGTCCTACAACACCTTCGCCATACCTCGGCTCCGAGCGAAACCTCCTATCATGGTGTCTCTTCGCCTGACCGCTACTTGAACCAGTATTAGCAGCTCTCTTTCCCGAACTAAAACCTCGTGATCCAGAAGCCAAACCCAGATTTTGCTCTACATCGGTATAATCGACAGCAAGCATGTATGTCTTAACATCCTACGCAAGCCTATAGCAGAAACGGTCACATTGCTTACACTCGTCAAGAACCAACTCAGGTGCGTACTGACTCAACCTCACAAATTGTACGTCGTATTCCGTAACAGACATACTGCCTTGCACTAGAGCCATAAACTCGCGCTTCCTATCGTCATGATACTAGACTCTAAAAAATTTCTTTCGAAAAGCCTCACAGAAGAACTATTAGGTCACATCATCGGTCGCCATATCGGTATCGTGGTAGTCCACCATGTATAGGCATCACCCTATAGTAGGGAAATAGTACAACCCAGCTTACGAGCACCGGTACACCCTATCTGGCCTGGTATCCTCTTAGTACTGGCCAACCAGCTCTCAGAAGCCTCATGCATAACCCTCGAAACTCAACTCCGCCCAGACTGCGAAGATGTTCAAGCGGTAACCCTTACCCATCAACCAGAGCAGAAAAGACTCTACGGAGTCAGTTCAAACACTACGGTGTTAAAAGGAACAAAATGTGCTAGGATGTGGAGCAAAGGGCATCCTCGAGTACGTACTCATCTCAGTCACTTTGGTGATGCAGACGCTAAGGCGTCGTAGACACTATGGTGTCGTGATGACTCGCGTACCATGGCATCACATGATTTTATACTTTGGGCTATGATAAAGGAAATGATATGCAAATGATTGCATAATGAAAGAATGGCTATGATAAAGGAAATGATATGCAAATGATTGCATAATGAAAGAATGGTTATGATAAAGGAAATGATATGCAAATGATTACATGATGAAAGCATGATTACTTAATGATCATGAACAAAAGATATCATGAATTCTATGACAGAATGGATAGATGATATGGAACATATTGAAAGCATGTTTATGTTGAAGAAATTTTTATGAATGTGAACACCTGATGAACAATAATGACATGACTCTTAAGATAGTCATGATACTTGATAAATTCTGCATTACAAATGGCTTGATTTTATACTTGGCTATAATAATTGAATTGCAATTATGCAAGTAGCTAAAGCTAAAAGGCTTAATGTACACAAGACTGGTAAAACAGATCAAATCTTATGATTTGAATATTATATTGGACAAATAAATTATACAAGTAAGGCAATTCTATAAATGATAAAAAGTTATCAACTGCAATTGAAAATCATTTGACATCTTACAGAGTGGTGTTATTATAATTATTGTTTATATTATTATAATTATGTTTCACTAAGTTATACTTAACATGCGTTGTGTATCACACGTAGTTACTTCGAACGAGATAGCAAAGGAGGAGCTGCACATCATTGAATCAAGTTAATCTGCATTATCAGTAAGTATCACCACATCCTAGTATAGTGGGGCATGTATAAATTTTAAACAAGTAGTTATTCTGTATGATCTAGGCAGCATACATAGTTTCCACCTTGAATTATATTCTCATTTTAATAAATGCTTAAAGTATTTTACAAACCAATTCAGGGTCAAAACTAGCTACGGTTGCTAGACATAGTTTTGTTTGAAAATTGAGAAAGGGCCAACCACTGAACTACTTTGTTAAAATAAATTCAAGTCTGAAAATCAGTCTAAATTAGTTAGTAACATCTTTAATGTGTATTCGAATATCGAATATACGTTGAGGGTGTTACATTTAGTGGTATCAGAGCAAATGTTTAGCCGATTTTGGAGGTTAAACCGAGTCCAATATGATTTTGCTAAAGTGTACATGCCCCTAGGATGTGATATTACTGATATATTGCTTGCATAACTTGATATAGCTCCTTAATAGTATGAATGAGACTCTAATGGTTATATAAAAAAATAAAAATAAAATAAGATGCTATTAGATTTCGTCAATTGTCAAATTTTTAAGGGTTAAGAATAGACCCATAGTGGATACAACAAAGTGAAATAAATATGATAGTTAACTCTTATTCAGAATGAGTTATCTGATAATAGAGAATTGGTAAAGTAATTATAAGAAGATAGAGGATACTCCGATTGTAAGGGAATTCCAAATGTGTTTTCGAATGAATTACTAGGATTACCTCCAGATAAAGAGGTGTAGTTCGATATTGACGTTTAAATTCGAGAACAAAACATGTATTAATACCACCTTATATAATGGCACCAACCAAGTTAGAGAAGCTGAAAGCTCAGCTGTAAGAGCTATTAGATTGGAGTTATATTCGATTGAGTGAGTTACTATGAAGTACTCCAGTAACATTCATAAAGAAGAAAGATGATTCTTTACTATTATGTATAGATCATCGAAAGCTAAATAGGGTAACAATAACGAATAAATAATCTGTTACCAAGGATTGGGGATTTGTTTGACCAGTACCAAGGTACAGCTGTGTTTCCAAATGATTGACCTTTAATTAGGTTTTTATCAGTTAAAAGTTAAAGAAGAAAATATACTGAAGATAATACCCATTACTCGTTATGGAAACTACAAGTTCTTAATGATGCCGTTTGGACTTGCAAATGCCCTGCCACATATAAGAATTTGATGAATAGGGTGTCTCAACCCTACTTGGACCATTTCATGGTGAAAAAAAGAAAATAAATTTTTAATAGAAAAATAGTTAGATTGAACTATTATGATCTTTGAAGATAAGTTACGAGTCTAAATTATTGAGAACACAGGATTGTGGGAAAGGAAGTTGAACTATAACCCGATATTTGACGTATGACGAAGAATCGATGAAAATCTTAGCCTATGGAATTAAAAGGAATAAGGAATAAGAAAATTCCATTGGTCAAAATCCTTTGGAGGAACCATAAAGTGGATGAGGCAACTTGGGAGACCAAGAAGAAAATGAGAGAATAGTACTCGAAACTATTTAAAACAGGTACGTTTTGAAAATTAGAGGATAAATTTTCTTAAGGGGGAAGAATTGTAATACCCCAAAATTTGCTATGTAAATTTAGGGTCATTTAGTACTAAGATAAGGACTTAAAAGCTTACTTAGTGACAAAAATGACAAAAATGCAAAAGTTAGGATTTTCTCAATTATGGAATGTAGAAAAGAAGTTTTTGAGGTTTTAAGGAGTCATGTGATAGGGAACGAGTAAAATAGAATACTCGCAAAATTTGTTTAAAATCCAAGGAAAATTGGAATGGAAATTCAAGGTTAAAGTTTAGTGACCAAAATAATAAATTTTAAAACTTGGGTGATAGAAGTGGAATTATGAAAAGTTGAAGGGCCAAAGTTGTAATTTCCAAAAATTTAGGTGCTTTATTCTATAAATAGATAG
The DNA here is from genome assembly GCA_019671005.1 of Hibiscus mutabilis. Lineage (NCBI taxonomy): Eukaryota > Viridiplantae > Streptophyta > Magnoliopsida > Malvales > Malvaceae > Hibiscus > Hibiscus mutabilis. Next base: position 24,043,773 of record CM033741.1, on the reverse strand, counting down.
AGCACCTATAGTTGTGGATCAAATGAGGAATTACTGGTTTGATTCGATATTTTGATTATTGGGAAAATCGTAGTCAAATTTTAAGTAGAATTTGGATACCAGATCGAACTAAACAATTTTGAAATTTTGCCATATGATAGAAAAAGGTTATAAAAGTCATTTCCAAGTGTTGAAGAATTTAACAGTAATTATTTTATCCTGTATATGGATTAAACAGATCATGGAGAAAAATCTAATATAGATTACGGGAATAAAAATACAGTATAAGATATTGAATTTAGATCGAACTGCAAAGTTAAACGTGCTCAAGAAGTAGGATGGGTGACCTCCGGGAAGGTCCCATAAAAGTGTTTCTGATCGATATTTTAGACCCAGTAAGAGTAGAGAAAATTCGTATGGATTATCGATAAAGGAATTCTAAGAGAAATTTTATTCTATGAAGATTTTCGATAATTATCGGAATAATAGACTGAGTTAGGAAAATTCAATCTAAGTCCTTGGAGAAGGAAGTTTTTATGGGACAATAGAGTTTATTTCCCGAATATGGAAATATAGAATTTTCGGAATAAATCTAATAGCTTGTAAAAGGTAAAATCGCAATAGAAGTATTTTATGAATATCAAGAAATCAGATCAAACTGGAATTTCAGAGGCTTATCCAAAAGCCATGGAAAAGTCATAAAAATACTATTTTATGAATATTTTATTATAGTGGTTGGATTCCAACTAGATTTAGTTGAATTTTTACAAGAATGGTAAACTAGTAAATAAAAATTAGTTAGAGGGCAAATTGGTCATTTTACCCCAATGGCATTTTTGAAATATTTAAAAAGTTATAAGGGTAATTTTGGAAAGAGGAAATGGGAGATTTAATCTTGGCCCTTGATTGATGATAAGATTAATCTCAACCGTTAGATTTTAATGGTAAAATTGTAATTTCACTATTAAATGAATTTAATATTCATTTAATAGTCACATGTGTATAATAATAGTGAAAAGATGAAGTTCATCTTTTCCAGCCAAAAGTGTGATATGCTAGGGAAAGAAAGAGAAAATTTTTCCAAGCTCGATTCAAGCCCCGAAACTCGATTTTCAAGTAATCTCTTCAACTACAAAGTTGTTCTACTCTTCAAGCTCCATCTCTTGATATCAATAATTCATGGAATCCATGCTTGATTGATGAGAATTTACATGAGAAAGAAATTAGGGTTTATGGATCAAATTGGGGCTTTTGAGATTTTATGATTCCATGATTGAATTCAAGTTGAAATCAAGCTAGCATGATGTTAAAATCATGATATTGAGTTGGTATTTAAATTCTACATGTTTTGATTATTATGAAGATGATTAGGGTTTATGGATTCAACTTTAATTTAGGGCTTGTGATGTTGAATTAATGATTTAGTAAGCTTGATTTGTTGTTTGGAAGCAAGACCCTAAGTTAATTTGATAGGGACCAATTCAGAAATCTTAAAAGTTAGAGGACCAAATCTAAATTTGTATGGAATTGGTGTGTATTTATTTTATTAAGGATGTTGGAGATGTGAAATTGATGTTAGAATGCTAAACCGATGTTAAATTGAATTAGCGACCATTTTGACAATTTGTCAAAGTTAAGAGACCAATTTGGAAATGGGTTTTGGATAAGGACTAAATCTGAATTTTAGTTGTAATGATGGAATTAAGGTGGTGATGTTGAATTGAGGACTAATTTGCAAAGTTAAGAAATTTGGATCCTTACCTTTGCATTATTAGTGACCATTCGATAAAGAAAGAAAATTAGAGGGAACTATTGCGAATAATTATTTGATGAAGGAGGTGATAAGTTGGTGGTTTAAAGCAAATAATGGGACTAAATTGACAAGTACAGAAGTAAGGAGAAGTTAGTATAAAAGTTGAAGTTAATTATGGAAGCTGTGTAGAAAATTGGATTATGGCAGTAAGTTTGAAAATTCACCATAAATTCTACAAAAATGGTTAGATGGTGAATTTTATACCGATGTAAAGATTTATTTGTCTAGCTTCGCCTCCAGCAAACTAAAACTGATTTTGAATTCCGAGTCAAAAGATATGAATTTTTAAGTGATGAAAGGTCAGAAAACAGAGCACTAGTCTGTTCCGAATTCCAGCATTGTAATTGACTTTGAAAATTTGCCATAAATCGTACAAGTTGAATTTGGGATATTAATTTATATTTTTGAAAAGCTTATTGAATCTAGTTTCTTTCAGATCAAATGAAACCAAATTTCAAGTTGTAGATTATTTTATAGAAATATTTCTTTGAAGGTAGTGCAATCTGCCAAAAAATGAGAATTGATACATTTTGTATCTAAGGTTAATTAGTAAGCTTGAAAAGGGTTAATGGAAGTTCTAAACGGTTATTAAGGACCAAAATGAGTTTTGGACAGTATAAGGAAGGAAATTTGTATATTCGAATGATTAGATTTGATAGCATGTTTGAGGAATTTGTTAGATTTGAATCTAACAAATGTTGTTTACATTCATGTGAATAATAAAGTTTGGATCCGAATCAAAAGAAGGTTTGAGGTACTATGAAAGAAAGGATCGAATAGAGCTTAGTGAGCAAGCTAATAAATGGCCCAGGTGAGTGCATTCTTATTTATTTATAATATATGTGAAATGAATGAATGTATTTTTATCTATTATATATATATGATATAAGAAAAACCTACAATAAGTCAACCTTGATATTAATGAAAATATATGTTGACCAAAGTTATGTAAATAGCATGAAATATTAAATGGCATATGTGATACATGGATATGGCATAATGATTTATTTAGGATAAATTGGGTTTCAAATTTTGGGTATGAAATGCTCAATATTGAATTATGGTTGATAGTATTGATGAATTGAATATTGAAGGTGAAAATAATATATTATTATGCCCAAGTACTAGTGTGAGAGTCTTTGGTATAATTGGATATCCAAAAAGAGTCATAGCAGCTGCGAACCAGCACTACCTTGCTGAGATAAAGTAGGCACTACGGTGCTGAAGGGATTAATGTAGGCACTACGGTGCTGAAGGGATTAATGTAGGTAGCATACATAGTTTCCACCCTAAATTATATTCTCATTTTAATCAATGCTTAAAGTATTTTACAAACCAATTCAAGGTCAAAACTAGCTGCGGTTGCTAGACATAGTTTTGTTTGAAAACTGAGAAAGGGCCAACCACTGAACTATTTTGTTAAAAAAATCAAGTCTGAAAATCAGTGTAAATCAATTAGTAACATCTTTAATGTGTATTTGAATATCGAATATATGTTGAGGGTGTTACACAATCTGTAACGAAATTGATCACAACAATACCTCTCATCTGACACCAACTCTGGCGCATATTGACTCATCCTCACGAATTGTACCTACTCAGATACTTTATGATGCCTTGGACCAAGGCCATGAACTCACGTTTCTTCTCATCCAAGTATCTAACTCCCAAATACTTCTTTCTGAAGGCAGCCTGGAAGAATTCCTATGTCACATCATCAAATTTTATGCATGTGATCACAGTGGTCCACCAATTGTATTGTAACGCCTCGGTTTTGGGCCTAGTGGTTTTGAGGTTTATTAGACGGTCTGGTGGACCAGGTTAAAGATTTGAGTCGAATTCGGGACCGTGTATTTTTAGGTGAGATAAAAATATGAAAAAATGGTTAAAAATCATGTTTTAATATATGATTAATATTGGTGGAATAAATTTTGGAAAATGAGATTTGGAGGTATGGCACTTTGGCTAGTGACCAAAATGCAATGTTTGAAAACTGTTTTTAAAGTGACTAAAATGAAAAGGGGTCAAATTCTTAGAATCCTTAAGGAGCTAATTTACCAAGTTTTTGCTGGTGATTTCTCCCTTCAATTAAATCATTTTAACATGTGTTTTAAAAGTTAATTAAAAGGGATTTTAGATATCAAAGTTAGTTATTTGGTTTTAATGAAAATTGAAGTAACTTTTCTCTCAACTTCTTTTCTGCCAAACACCCAAGTTTTCATCAAAAACCAGAGGTGAGAGATCCTTTTTACTTATATTCTTGATCTACAATTGATTATTTGACTTTGATTTACAAAACCTCATTGAAATCTTGTGTTTTCCTAGCTTTAAACAAGCCAATTGAGGGAGAAATCACACAATAGGGGTAAGGTCCATGATCTCCTCTATTGAATGGTTCTTTATTGATATTCCCAAGTATTTGATCCTTGATTTATGGTTTATAATCTGATTTTGTGTTTTTATATTGAATTAATTGATTTAATTGGGTAAAATTGATGAAATAACAAAAAATCCGAATTGGATCCGTTTTCCAGTAATTTAGATTGATTTTAAACATATTATGGATGTATAATAATGCTGATAAGTCGTTTTTAACAATGGAATCCCGAAACTCTTGAATCTGTAATTGTTTAGGTTGTTAGAATTGTGTTTTGGGAGATGTTTTGTGGAACTCCCTGTTTGAGCATGTTTCTTTAGTTGCTTTTGGGTTGTAAATGGCCTTTAAATATTGTTTTGATACTGGTTTACCTTTTTGACATGTTGCTTGGATGGGAATTAGGAAGCATGCCTATAGAATCTCTTTGATGGATGATGTCATATTACGATGTTGAATCTGTGAAGCTTGAATGCTTGTGGTATGCTAGGGTTATGTTATGAGTATGTTATAATGGTTTGATAATGCTTTTAGAATGAAAAACCTGCAGTTTGTGACATTACAGGTCCAGGCGTACCGATACGCGGGGGACCGTATCGATACGGTTGGACATTTTCTGGTCTGGGGAATCGGTACACGAAAGGGAGTATTGGTACGCCAAGGCATTTTTAGCTTGGCGTATCGATACGGGCAATGGTGTATCAGTACACGTTCTAGCCTCTGGAATTTCACTTTTTCCATCCAAACCCGTGTACCGATACCCATGTAAGCGTACTGGTACGTATGTTAAAAAAATTCAAAAGTTAGGTAAGTTCGCTATGGTGTATCGATACCTACCTTGGCGTATCGGTACATGACAGTTTTATACGTATCGTTACGGTGACACCCGTACCGATACCTGAGGCCGTTTTCTATAATTTTAGCTTGGCAGTTTTGCTTTCATTGCATTTTAGTCCCCGAAACTTGTCCATGTGATTGTATGAGCTTGAATGATCAAATTGAGATGAAATTTGAGATGGTATGTTCAGAACCTGACTAATTAAAGATTGGTATTTTAAAAAGTGGCTTAAATCCTGCAAATTTTCTGTATTTGCAATTTGGTCCCTAAATTGCAAATGTGATCAATTGGATGTCAAAATGATGCCCGATTTAGTAGGGGTTATACCTGAGTGTTGCATGTACACGTAGGATTAATAATTGGCATCTAGACAAGATAAAAAGGAAAAAAATAGATCGGGTTTCGATGTAACTCTCTGGTTTGCTTCGACAAACCTAATGTAGCTTCCTTGGTTTGGTCTGGCTGATAGAATGGGTTAAGGGGTTTACATGTATGGATCACCCTGCATTAGGGACACAACACATCCTAGCTTACATGTATCATTATACCCCATATAATCCAAAATCTGATTTAAACTAGAAAACCACTCCTCAGCTACCTTGGGTGCCAACCCTCTAAACTCAACTCCTCTAAGTCTGCGCAGACACTCTAACGGCAACCCCAAATTAATAGCAGTAGCGGATACCGGTGTGGGTACATGAACTCTAGCCATAGCAGCCTGGAATGCTCTAGTCATCGCTTGAACCAAAGGCGTCATGTCACCATACACTTTGTAATACCCCAAATCTTAGCCTAGGAGATTATGACATTCGAACCTTATGTTAGATTGTTATAAATATTATATAAATAAATCTAGTGAAGTTATTAGGACCTAATTGGAATTAATTAAAGAAAGATGACTCTTTGGGAGAGTGACTAAACTGATTGAAATATAAAAATGGTGTTTGCATGCTAAAAAAGTTAATTTAGGGGAGGCTTGTACACTTGTCAAGTTTTGTTGAGACAAGTGTGTGTGTGTGTGGGGGGGGGGGGAATTATGTGAGAATCAGCCACATGGATGGGGATCAACTTTAATCTTCTTCTTCTTTCCTTCAAAATAAACGAACCATCAAATTTGTGGGAGAGAGGGAGAGAACCGGGCACCATGGAAGCTTATTAGAGCTTGAATTTTTGCATGAAATTCTTGAGAAACAAGGTAATACCTAACACTCATGAGATTTCTTCTTGAATTTGTGATTTTAGCAACTTGAATTACTTGCGAAATGTTGAGTATAATTGCTCGAATTTGTAGTGATACTTAGAATTCATGTATAGGATGTTACCTAAATAAATCAATTTGAACATATGTTGAAGGTTATGTAAACATTTAGAAACTGTTTTGAGTACACATGGTATGGCTATGGAAAATTCGATTATTGTACAAGTGTTTGTGTGAAATTGATGAATTTATGAATTTAGTATCGTGAGTTAAGTTGTTAAGTGAGTGAGCATGTTCGTAAAGATAGTAAGCTAGATTGTTTATTTGAATGAATCCATACCTTGTTGTCCAATTGGAATTAGAGTCAAAACTACCCAGATTTTAATGTTTAAACATGTGAATATATGAAATGGTACATATGCTGACTATATATGTAAAAACAGGGCATGAAATGTAAATACATGAACTTGGGAACTATCTTAGACATGCATGAGAGTGAATATAAGTTAAATTAACATGTTAGAACTACCATATAAGTGATTAGTGAAGCTAAAATCTAGTTTAGTGAAATCTTCCCAGAAAACTCTGTTCTGGGCAGTAACTTTGAAAATTCACTACAATTGGTAATGGTTGAATTAAAAGCTGTAATTTATATGGTTAGAAACCTTAATATGTCTATTTTCACATGCAACAAATGGAATTGAATTCCGAACTATAAAACAGATTTTAGAGATGAAACACTAGGGATAGTGCAAACTGTCCAGTGTTGTAAATTGCCCTGTCTTTAAGTTAAAAACTATATTAATTGGTAAATAATAAAAATGTAAAGCCTATATGGTTAGAATTAAAGTTAAATTATCTTTCTAACGGTGTAAACGAATCGAAATTCTGACGTACGAAATGAAAGTTATGCATGTTTAAGTAAACAATGCACAAGCTGCCTAGCAGCAACAGTCTAGGTATTTTGGACAGTTTTGTAAGTTGTTTTGTAATCAGTTTGGACAGTTTGGTTACTGCCCTACTTCTGCCCAAATTGGAATGTACATATGTAAGCATGCTGTTTGATTGTTGAACATGTGTATTGGGATAGTTTCAATGTATGGAAACAGTTATAAAGTAGGCTGTCTAAATGATGTCAAATGTATGCTAGAGTGTGTATGAAATCATGCATTGTTTAAATTGGTTACTGACTTTGAATCTACGGTCTTGTGTGCAATGTTAAAGCAAGGAGAAACCTTGTGGAGGAATAAAGGAGTGGCCAAGCTAGTGGCAAACACAAAGGAGTTTTGATCCAAGACTAGCTAAGCTTGGAGTATTGTGAGTGTAGTTTTGGTAGCGTTAGGACTTAGGTCCTAACCAAAATTTACATGTCTATCTTCTTGCTATTGATATGCCATGATAATGAGCTTAATTAAACTTGAATATGAATTAAAAGGGAAGATTGGACTAAGCTAAAATTTGTGATTAAGTAATAGCATGAAAATGGATAAGTTAAATTATTTAGAAAGAAATGTGTAAACATTGTGTGATTCCATGCCTTGAATGATTCCATTCGAATTTCTTGCTTGAGTTACACTATGGATGTAAATGCTTGATTTCTTGTTCTTGATTGTGCCTATTCGAGTAGTGGTATGTATGTATTATAATGATATATGATGCTAGATCCTTGTATCATGAATGCAATTCACTCGAATGCTTACTTGATACCTAAGATGGTAATGTAAATACTTGATTGAAAGATAAGTAATTGGTTATTGTAGAGCTAAGGCTCAACTAGCCTAAGGGATAAGCATGATATTGCTATAACTTTCTTGAATGTAATTCTCGAATATGAATTGTCTCGACTTGAACATGAAAGCATAAAACATAAGAAACAACAACAAGCTTTAAAGTATAAGAATATCCCTCTAATAAAAGTTTAAAGATTAAAAAAAGACTTAAATTGCCTACAATGGAAGTCCTTAGATACAATGGTATGATGCATGGTATACTTGGGACTACGATCCATGAGCCACAACTCGGGGGGACGTCCCATTACATATAATATGTTATTGGCGATAGTTGGAGATAACGGGGGAGTTGTACGAAGTGGCGACAGTTTGGTTGGATAGTGAGATGTATAGGATTGACATGTTTCTGATATTAGCCATTGCTATGTGCTTTGAGCTAAGTATCTCTTGGACCTTTATGGTCAAACACGGACCAATGTTATTCATGACCAATTGTGATCCAAGGCAAACATGTTAAAAAGATATGGACCTTATTGAGAAATTGAATAAGAAATTCAAAAGAAAATCTTGAATACTTGAATTATATCTTGAAATACTTAAACGACTTGACAATAAATCATGAACACTTGAATCACTTGACATGAATCCTTGAAATAATCGAATTGCTTGGCATGTAATGCTTGATTCTTGATAGGAAACTCTTGAAATGATAATTGCCTATGCTTGGACCTTGTATTGTATGATTTGCTACTTGGAATGGCTTATGGTCTCATTTGAGCTAATGTTTACTTGATTGGTTTGCTTGAATTGCTTGACATGCAAACTTGATTACTTGAACGTATTACTTGACTTGTATACTCAAACTTCTTGTTACATGATTGTTACTTGAAAAAGATCACGATCTTACTTGAATTAACGAGTGTTGTTGCCACGTACATCTTGTACGTGAAAGTATGGACTGTTTTGGCATTGTGAATTACGTGTACATGTTATATGAATGAATTGGCTAGACTAAATGAAAATATGGGCTTTTTTGGCGTTGTGAATTATGTGTACGTGTTATATGACTGAATTTGGCTAGATCAAATGAAAATATGGATTGTTTTTGCATTGTGAATTATGTAATACCCCTTTCCCGTATTCATAGCTGAATATGGGTCAGAGATATCACAAAACATTTGTAAAACTCTCTACATTTGTAACTCGGTAAAAAAATTGATTCTTTTAAAAATATTACAATATATTTAGTTTCTATTTACAAATGTAGTTAACCGCGTATAGTTTAAATATAATATTTTAATCTTCAAATCGAGTTTAGTTTTAGGCAGTAACTTATTAATTTAATTTAACTTTATATAATTAAAAAAACTGCCTAAAAACTGCATGATTTAAAATTCATCCAGATACCACATAAAATACAAATTCTATCAGAGCAGTCATATCATTTTAATATACATGTCAACTAGTAAATATCAAACAGTGTCAAAAGATATCTTACTGATACTGATGTACCTGTTATTGATTGATGATGTCCGTTTATGCTCCTTACTCCAACCATTTCTTCATTCCTACGTGTAAAACAGTTACACGGTAAGTATATACTTAGTGAGGCAATAATTCGAATTCAAGTGCAATTGTCATAATATCAATATTAATGATTAACAATGCATATGATCACCTTACCATTATATGCTCGTCAACATAAATAAATATGTATATCAAAGTGATAAGATTAGATCTTAACAATACCGTTGCCATTCCTTCTGTAAGCTTTCAATGCTTACCAATAACTTTTCCCATTTCTATCTGCAAGCTTTCAAGCTTATCTTCCTATTTCTTTTTGGTTCTTTCAATTTATTTAGCCCAAGGTATCGAATTAAGAGATTCTATGTACATGAGTCATCCCCCCATACCCAACCTTTCTTGAGTTTGTATATTATTTGCACTCTACCGGGAGTATTTAGCACCGAAGTGCTTCTGTATATTTACCGGAGTATACAATATATCCCTCATTGAGTTTTTATGAAATTACACCGAAGTGTTTAGCACCCGTAGTAAGTCCGTATACTCAAACCATGCATGAGTATACTCCTCAATGAGTATTTATAATATTTGCACTTTACCTGAAGTGCTTAGAATATTTGTACATCTGTTTATGACCCTATGGATATCCAACTATACCATCGAACCTCTATATCATACATTGGGCTTTATTTCATCATTTAAGTCATCAATGGCAACATATATCAATCTATATCAACATTTAACAGTTCATAGCCGAAATAACATTCATATTATACCATGATCAATAACTAGTGATCAGTGCATTTATTTTCAACCTTTGACATATTTAAAATATGTCAAATATATGATCAATGACATAAATATCATGACAATATATAAACCAGGTAGACTCATTGCAAGTCCTACCGGTGATGTATGAAACATCCATGTATAATGTTATGTATGCATTGTACTCACCTGGGCCATTTATTAGTATGCCTCACTAAGTCGTCTTTGATCATTTCCTTCATTGTACCTCGAACCTCCATTGATTCGAACTTAACTTCATAATTCAAATAAGTAAAATATTTGTTAGATCCCAATCTAACAATATCTTAGACATATTGTCCAAAATAATCATTCGAATACAAAATCTCCAAACGTTTTCCTTTCTTCCTTGTATTGTTCAAAAATTCGTTATGGTCCTTAGTAACCACTTTGAACTTCCATTAACCCCTTTCAAGCTTACTAATCAACCTTAGATACAAAGTGTATCAATTCTTATTTTCTGGCAGTTTGCAGTACCTCCAAAGAAATATTTCTATAAAATAATCTATAACTCGGAATTAAACTCCGTTTGTTCTGAAAGAAACTAGATTCAATAAGCTTTTCAACCATATAAATTAATAGCCCAAATTCAACTTGTACGATTTATGGTGAATTTTCAAAGCCAGTTACAGTGCTGAAATTCGGAACAAACTGGTGTTTTGTTTTCTGACCTTTCGTCACTTAAAAATTCATATCTTTTGACTCGAAACTGAAATCAGATTCTGTTTGTTGGACACGAAACTAGATGAACAAATATTTACATCGGTATAAAATTTACCATCTAACCATTTTTTTAGAATTTATGGTGAATTTTCAAAGTTACTGCCATAAACCAGTTTTTTTACACAACTTCCATAAACAACTTCAACTTTTATACTTTTCAATTTAGTCCAATCACTAGCTTTAAACCACCAACTCATCACATTCTTCACCAAATAATTATTCACAATAATTCTCCTTTATTTTCCTTCTTTACCGAAATAGTCACTAAAATGAAAAGATAAGGATTCAAGCTTCTTAACTTTGCAATTTGGTCCTCAATTCAACATTACTACCTTAATTCCATTATTACAACTAAAAATCAGATTTAACCCTATACAAAACTTCAATTTCGATTTGGTCACTTAACTTTAACAAATTGTCAAAATGGTCACTAATTCAATTCAACATCAATTTGGCATTCTAACTTCATTTTCTTATCTCTAACATCATTAATAACACAAATACACTCCAAATTCTAAAAATTCAGATTTGGTCCTTCAACTTTTCAAGTTGCCGAAATGGTACCTACACAATTTAACTTAGGGTTTTGCTTCCAAACAACAATTCAAGCTTACTAGATCATTATTTCAACATCACAAGCCCTAAATTAAACTTGAATCTATAAACCCTAATCATCTTAATAGAAATCAAAACATGTAAAACATAAATCCCAACTCAATATCACGATTTTAACATCATACTAGCTTGATTTCAACTTAAATTCAATCATGGAATCATAAAATCTCAAAAGCCCCAATTTGATCCATAAACCTTAATTTCTTTCTCATGTAAATTCTCATCAATCAAGCATGGATTCATGAATTATTGATATCAAAAGATAGAGCTTGAAGAGTAGAACAACTTTGTAGTTGAAGAGATTACCTGAAAACCGAGTTTCAGAGCTTGAATCAGGCTTGGAAATTTTTTTCTCTTTCTTTCCCTAGCCGTCACGTTTGTTGCTAGAAAAGATGAACAAAATATTCCTCTTTTCACCATTATTTTACACATATATCTATTAAATGAATATTAAATTTATTTAATAGTGAAATTACAATTTTACCCATTTTATCCAATGGTTGAGATTGATTTTATCTTCAATCAAGGGCCAAGATTTAATCTTCCATTTTTCTTTCAAAAATATCCCTTATAACTTTTTAAATATTGCAAAATTGCCATTGGGGCCAAATGACCAATTTGCCCTCCAACTTGTCTTTAATTACTAGTTTGTTTCCAAATTGCCATTCCATTAAAATCTAACTAAATCTAGTTAGAATTCAACCAACAATAATAAAATATTCATAAAATAACATTTTATGACTTTTCCATAGCTTTTGGACCAGTCTCCAAAAATTCCATTCGATCCAATATACCGATAAATAATCCTTTACTCAGAAATAAACTCTAGGATTCATCTTGAATCAAACTAAAAATATTTCCAACACATGGAAATGACTTTTATAACCTTTCTCTATCATATGGAAAATTTTCAAAATTTTCCAGTTTGATCCGGGTATCTGAATTCCACTTAAACTTTAACTGCGATTTTCCCAATAATCGAAGTATCATATCGAACCAATAATTCCGCATTCGATTCACACCCTTAGGTGATCTATTTATTTATGAAATAAAAACCCTTAACTTTTGGGAAATTACAACTTTAGTCCCCAAACTTTTCCAAAGTTTATACTTTAGCCATAAATTTTTCAAAATTTACAATTTGGTCACTACCTTTTTAAACTTCAATTCCTATTCCAATTTTCCTTGGAATTCAACCAAAATTTAAGAATACCTTATTCAATTCACTATCTATCACATGAGACCTTTAAACCTTAGAAATTTCCTTTCCAAAACCCATAATTAAAGAAATCCTAACTTTCGCATTTTTGTCATTTTAGTCACTAAGTTAGCTTTTAAGCTATTACCTTAGTGCTAAATGACCATTAATCAACTCAGTAAATTTTGGGGTATTACAAATTATGTGTACGTGTTATATGACTGAATTGGCTAGACTAAATGAAAATATGGACTGTTTTGGCATTGTGAATTATGTATATGTGTTATATGACTGAATTGGCTAGATTAAATGAAAATATGAATTGTTTTGGCGTTGTGAATTATGAGTACGTGTTATATGACTAAATTTGGCTAGATTAAATAGATTGTTTTGGCATTGTGAATTATGTGTACGTGTTATATAACTGAATTGGGTAGATTAAATGAAAATATGGACTGTTTTAGCATTGTGAATTATGTGTACATGTTATATGACTAAATTGGCTAGACTAAATGAAAATATGGACTGTTTTGGCGTTGTGAATTATGTATACGTGTTATATGACTGAATTTGGCTAGATTAAATGAAAATATGGATTGTTTTGGCGTTGTGAATTATGTGTACGTGTTATATGACTGAATTGGCTAGATTAAATGAAAATATGGACTGTTTTGGCATTGTGAATTATGTGTACGTGTTATATGAATAAATTGGCTAGACTAAATGAAAATATGGACTATTTTAGCATTGTGAATTACGTGTACGTGTTATATGACTGAATTGGCTAGATTAAATGAAAATATGGACTGTTTTGGCATTGTGAATTATGTGTACATGTTATATGACTGAATTGGCTAGGCTAAATGAAAATATGGACTGTTTTGGTATTGTGAATTATGTGTACGTGTTATATGATTGATTTTGCTAGACTAAATGAAAATATGGACTGTTTTGCATTGCAAGAATGTATAAACATGTATAATGGACAACTAAGTAATAAGGCTTAAATTAAAGAATGTAAACAAGCAATAATTAAGGCTTAAGGCTTACATGCTACTTAAAATGTATACTTGTACACTTGATAAACTTGTCACATGAAATGCTACTCGAAATGGACTTGTACTCTCTCTTGAATCAATGTGTATAACTTGTGAACATATTTTGAGTGATAAGCTTGAAATAAATTGTGGTTATGTTACTTGACTTGGAAATGTTGTGATTTGGTTAAACATGCTATCGATTGACTTGAAATGATTGAAGATTGAATTGTGATCTATGATTTTGCTTGTCATGCTATCTTGCTATTCGAATGATACTAGAAAATGGTTACTTGATAATTACTCAATAAGCTTACCATGATGCTTGATTTGCTTGACAAATTGGTTACTTAACATTTGCTTGCCTTGATATTTGATTGTCATAAGTATGATGATACATGAGTTCATGATTTTTGCTTGACTTGGAATGCTATAAACCTTAATAGGGCTACTTGATTAGTGGAGACATGATATAATAATTGGTTAGAACTAGTACTACCTCACTAAGTACATATCGTACTTATCACTCTCGTTTCCTCTCTTCCCAAACCATAGGTTAGGTGCTTCAAGGTGAATTGCTTGATCACGAAGTTAGATTTCTCGAGCTTGAAGTAAGAAACAAGAAAAAGCATAAGTATGAATCCATACTTGTTTGTAATGCTCCTAGTGGTTGGTGGCACCTAGTCTTGTATATAGTAAGCTAGGACATGCATTATGTTACTCGAAAGTTGTATATATGAACTTGAGTTGGCCTATAATGTCATGAAGGCTTAAATGCTAAACTTGGGAGTATGTAATGACATAATTCTCATGTGGATTAAATTTATTAAGCAGCGCATATGTTATGTGTTTGAATTGAGTATGTCCTATTCAAGTATGCTAGTCGAATGCCTTGTATGAACATATAAATGCTTTAATAAATATTATAAATAATTCATGTATACATGAACTTGAATTTCCAAATGGATAAAGAATGAAACCATGCATGCTACTTGAAGTATGATTCGCATAAATACTCACATGAACTTGATTTGCTGCGAGTATATGGAAATTGAAATGAAATGAACACATTTTTGCCTAATGCTATACATGACATTAAGACTCGATCAATGAGGAAATTGTTTTATGATATGCTAGAACTTGCTATTGCCGAATAGGAAGGGATCAAATGTACATGCTTTGCTTGTTCACATGCCTAAATAGTAGTTAACCTTGAATGAATAATTAAAGGTAACCAATCACATGAATGACCTATAATGTCTATGAAACATGATATGCTTGCTTGAGATATGTTCAATTTCATGTACATATGATCGTGTTTAGTTAAACTTACATGAAACATTTACATGTGTTGAATGTAATGAGATTGAGTTAAAATGAAGCATGCTAGTCTAGGTATGCTAATTGAAAGCTTTATATGATCACATGAATGTAGATTTGAAAATGAATAATCTAAGTGGTAACCCTAAATGAATAATAAGATGGCCATGCTTGTATACTTGATTGTGAATGCCTTGCTAGTTAAGAATGTCATTTGAATGCTACATATGCCTACATGACTAAGTAGTTATTAATCTTTGAATGTAACTTGAAAATGACTAATCAAGGTTGGCATATAATGAAAAAGAATGATAAACATATCTTGCTTGTATGATCAAATGTAATTGTCTAAGTTGCATACTTGCTAATCACTCAACTCGCATATTAGGGATGAGTTCTTCAAAAGTTTTAAATTATTCGTGTTTCAGTGTTTCCCATAACGCTCCTCAGCCAATTTACTACTAAACCGGTGGGGTGTTACATTTATCGAGCATGGTTTAGTTGATTCTCGAACTAAACATCGACTCTTTGCATTGTCATAAGTCTAGTGTGCCACCTAGGAGTTCGAGTTCTTATTCGTATGGGTAGCTTGTAACCAATACATGTTGTTTTCTTTGTTTACAAAAATTCAGAGTATGTAAAAATATTCTGAACTTGATAACGACAGATCTTCATCATCGAAGAAATTTGAGGGCGAATTTCTTTTAAGGGGGAGGAATTGTAATACCCCAAATCTTAGCCTAGGAGATTATGACATTCGAACCTTATGTTAGATTGTTATAAATATTATTATATAAATAAATCTAGTGAAGTTATTAGGACCTAATTGGAATTAATTAAAGTAATATGACTTTTTGGGAGAGTGACTAAACCGATTGGAATATAAAATATGGTGTTTGCATGCTAACAAAGTTAATTTAAGGGAGGCTTGCACACTTTTCAAGTTTTGTTAAGACAAGTGTGGAGGGAATTATGTTAGAATCATCCACATGGATAGGGATCAACTTTGATCTTCTTCTTATTTCCTTCAAAATAAACGAACCATCAAATTTGTGGGAGAGAGGGAGAGAACCGGGCACCATGGAAGCTTATTAGAGCTTGAATTTTTGCATGAAATTCTTGAGAAACAAGGTAATACCTAACACTCATGAGTTTTCTTCTTGAATTTGTGATTTTAGCAACTTGAATTACTTGTGAAATGTTGAGTATGGTTGCTTGAATTTTTAGTGATACTTAGAATTCATGTATAGGATGTTGCCTAAATGAATCAATTCGAGCATATGTTGAAGGTCATGTAAACATTTAGAAACTATTTTGAATGCAAATGGTATGGCTATGGGAAATTTGATTATTGTACAAGTGTTTGTGTGAAATTGATGAATTTGGTATCGTGAGTTGAGTTGTTAAGTGAGTGAACATGTTCGTAAAGATAGTAAGCTGGATTGTTGATTTGAATGAATCCATACCTTGTTGTCCAATTGGAATTAGAGTCAAAACTACCCAGATTTTAATGTTTAAACATGTGAATATATGAAATGGTACATATGGTGACCATATGTGTAAAACCAGGGCATGAAATGTAAATACATGAACTTGGGAACTATCTTAGACATGTATGAGAGTGAATATAACTTAAATTAACATGTTAGAACTACCATCTAAGCGATTAGTGAAGCTAAAATCTAGTTTAGTGAAATCTGCCCAGAAAACTCTATTCTGGGCAGTAACTTTGAAAATTCACTACAATTGGTAATGGTTGAATTAAAAGCTGTAATTTATATGGTTAGAAACCTTAATATGTCTAGTTTCACATGCAATAAACGGAATTGAATTCTGAACTATAAAATAGATTTTAGAGATGAAACACTAGGGACAGTGGAAACTGTCCACTATTGTAAATTACCTTGTCTTTAAGTTAAAAATTGTATTAATTGGTAAAGAATAAAAATGTAAAGCCTATATGGTTAGAAGGATAGTTAAATTAGCTTTCTAACTGTGTAAATGAATCGAAATTCTGACGTACAGAATGAAAGTTATGCATGTTTATGTAAACAGTGCACAAGCTGCCTGGCAGCAGCAGTCTCGGTATTTTGGACAGTTTTGTAAACAATTTGGTTACTGCCCTGCTTCTGCCCAAATTGGAATGTACATATGTAAGCATGATGTTTGATTATTGTACATGTGTATTGGGACAATTTCAATGTATGGAAACAGTTATAAAGTAGGCTGTCTAAATGATGTCAAATGTATGCTAGAGTGTGTATGAAATCATGCATTGTTTAAATTGGTTACTGACTTTGAATCTACGGTCATGTGTGCAATGTTAGAGCAAGGAGAAAACCTTGTGGAGGAAGAAAGGAGTGGCCAAGCTCGTGACAAACACAAAGGAGTTTGGATCCAAGACTAGCTAAGCTTGGAGTATTGTGAGTGTAGTTTTGGTAGGGTTAGGACTTAGGTCCTAACCAAAATTTACATGTCTATCTTCTTTCTATTGATATGTCATGATAATGAGCTTAATTAAACTTGAATATGAATTAAAAGGGAAGATTGGACTAAGCTGAAATTTGTGATAAAGTAATAGCATGGAAATGGATAAGTTAAATTATTTAGAAAGAAATGTGTAAACATGGTGTGATTCCATGCCTTGAATGATTCCATTCAATTGCTTGCTTGAGTTACACTATGGATGTAAATGCTTGATTTCTTGTTCTTGATTGTGCCTATTCGAGTAGTGGCATGTATGTATTATAATGATATATGATGCTAGATCCTTGTATCATGAATGCAATTCACTCGAATGCTTATCTGATACCTAAGATGGTAATATAAATACTTGCTTGAAAAATAAGTAATTGGTGATTGTAGAGCTAAGGCTGAACTAGCCTAAGGGCTAAGCATGATATTGCTATAACTTGCTTGAATGTAATTCTTGAATATGAATTGTCTCGACTTGAACATGAAAGCATAAAACATAAGAAACAACAACAAGCTTTAAAGTATAAGAATACCCCTCTAATAAAAGTTTAAAGATTAAAAATGACTTAAATTGCCTACAATGGAAGTCCTTGGAAACAATGGTATGATGCATGGTATACTTGGGACTATGATCCATGAGCCACGGCTCGGGGGATGCCCCATTACATGTAATATGTTATTGGCGGCGACAGTTGGAGGTAACGGGGGAGTTATACGGAGTGGCGACAATTTGGTTGGATAGTGAGAAGTATAGGATTGACATGTTTTCGATATTAGCCATTGCTATGTGCTTTGAGCTAAGTATCTCTTGAACCTTTATGGTCAAACACGGACCAATGTTATTCATGACCAATTGTGATCCAAGGCAAACATGTTAAAAAGATATGAACCTTATTGAGAAATTGAATAAGAAATTCAAAAGAAAATCTTGAATACTTGAATTATATCTTGAAATACTTGAATGACTTGACAAGAAATCTTGAACACTTGAATCACTTGACATGAATCCTTGAAATACTCGAATTGCTTGACATGTAATGCTTGATTCTTGACATGAAACTCTTGAAATGATAATTGCCTATGCTTGCACCTTGTATTGTATGATTTGCTAACTTGATTACTTGAAAATATTACTTGACTTGTATACGAATCTCGTTACATGATTGTTACTTGAAAAAGAACTTGATCTTAGATTAAATGAAAATATGGACTGTTTTGGCATTGTGAATTATGTGTACGTGTTATATGAATAAATTGGCTAGACTAAATGAAAATATGGACTATTTTAGCATTGTGAATTATGTACGTGTTATATGACTGAATTTGGCTAGATTGAAAATATGGAAAATTATGTGTATATGACTGAATTTTGGACTATTTTGGCATTGTGAATTATGTGTACATGTTATATGACTGAATTGGCTAGGCTAAATGAAAATATGGACTGTTTTGGTATTGTGAATTATGTGTACGTGTTATATGATTGATTTTGCTAGACTAAATGAAAATATGGACTGTTTTGCATTGCAAGAATGTATAAACATGTATAATGGACAACTAAGTAATAAGGCTTAAATTAAAGAATGTAAACAAGCAATAATTAAGGCTTAAGGCTTACATGCTACTTAAAATGTATACTTGTACACTTGATAAACTTGTCACATGAAATGCTACTCGAAATGGACTTGTACTCTCTCTTGAATCAATGTGTATAACTTGTGAACATATTTTGAGTGATAAGTTTGAAATAAATTGTGGTTATGTTACTTGACTTGGAAATGTTGTGATTTGGTTAAACATGCTATCGATTGACTTGAAATGATTGAAGATTGAATTGTGATCTATGATTTTGCTTGTCATGCTATCTTGCTATTCGAATGATACTAGAAAATGGTTACTTGATAATTACTCAATAAGCTTACCATGATGCTTGATTTGCTTGACAAATTGGTTACTTAACATTTGCTTGCCTTGATATTTGATTGTCATAAGTATGATGATACATGAGTTCATGATTTTTGCTTGACTTGGAATGCTATAAACCTTAATAGGGCTACTTGATTAGTGGAGACATGATATAATAATTGGTTAGAACTAGTACTACCTCACTAAGTACATATCGTACTTATCACTCTCGTTTCCTCTCTTCCCAAACCATAGGTTAGGTGCTTCAAGGTGAATTGCTTGATCACGAAGTTAGATTTCTCGAGCTTGAAGTAAGAAACAAGAAAAAGCATAAGTATGAATCCATACTTGTTTGTAATGCTCCTAGTGGTTGGTGGCACCTAGTCTTGTATATAGTAAGCTAGGACATGCATTATGTTACTCGAAAGTTGTATATATGAACTTGAGTTGGCCTATAATGTCATGAAGGCTTAAATGCTAAACTTGGAGTATGTAATGACATAATTCTCATGTGGATTAAATTTATTAAGCAGCGCATATGTTATGTGTTTGAATTGAGTATGTCCTATTCAAGTATGCTAGTCGAATGCCTTGTATGAACATATAAATGCTTTAATAAATATTATAAATAATTCATGTATACATGAACTTGAATTTCCAAATGGATAAAGAATGAAACCATGCATGCTACTTGAAGTATGATTCGCATAAATACTCACATGAACTTGATTTGCTGCGAGTATATGGAAATTGAAATGAAATGAACACATTTTTGCCTAATGCTATACATGACATTAAGACTCGATCAATGAGGAAATTGTTTTATGATATGCTAGAACTTGCTATTATTGCGAATAGGAAGGGATCAAATGTACATGCTTTGCTTGTTCACATGCCTAAATAGTAGTTAACCTTGAATGAATAATTAAAGGTAACCAATCACATGAATGACCTATAATGTCTATGAAACATGATATGCTTGCTTGAGATATGTTCAATTTCATGTACATATGATCGTGTTTAGTTAAACTTACATGAAACATTTACATGTGTTGAATGTAATGAGATTGAGTTAAAATGAAGCATGCTAGTCTAGGTATGCTAATTGAAAGCTTTATATGATCACATGAATGTAGATTTGAAAATGAATAATCTAAGTGGTAACCCTAAATGAATAATAAGATGGCCATGCTTGTATACTTGATTGTGAATGCCTTGCTAGTTAAGAATGTCATTTGAATGCTACATATGCCTACATGACTAAGTAGTTATTAATCTTTGAATGTAACTTGAAAATGACTAATCAAGGTTGGCATATAATGAAAAAGAATGATAAACATATCTTGCTTGTATGATCAAATGTAATTGTCTAAGTTGCATACTTGCTAATCACTCAACTCGCATATTAGGGATGAGTTCTTCAAAAGTTTTAAATTATTCGTGTTTCCAGTGTTTCCCATAACGCTCCTCAGCCAATTTACTACTAAACCGGGTGGGGTGTTACATTTATCAGAGCATGGTTTAGTTGATTCTCGAACTAAACATCGACTCACTGCATTGTCATAAGTCTAGTGTGCCACCTAGGAGTTCGAGTTCTTATTCGTATGGGTAGCTTGTAACCAATACATGTTGTTTTCTTTGTTTACAAAAATTCAGAGTATGTAAAAATATTCTGAACTTGATAACGACAGATCTTCATCATCGAAGAAATTTGAGGGCGAATTTCTTTTAAGGGGGAGGAATTGTAATACCCCAAATCTTAGCCTAGGAGATTATGACATTCGAACCTTATGTTAGATTGTTATAAATATTATTATATAAATAAATCTAGTGAAGTTATTAGGACCTAATTGGAATTAATTAAAGTAATATGACTTTTTGGGAGAGTGACTAAACCGATTGGAATATAAAATATGGTGTTTGCATGCTAACAAAGTTAATTTAAGGAGGCTTGCACACTTTTCAAGTTTTGTTAAGACAAGTGTGGAGGGAATTATGTTAGAATCATCCACATGGATAGGGATCAACTTTGATCTTCTTCTTATTTCCTTCAAAATAAACGAACCATCAAATTTGTGGGAGAGAGGGAGAGAACCGGGCACCATGGAAGCTTATTAGAGCTTGAATTTTTGCATGAAATTCTTGAGAAACAAGGTAATACCTAACACTCATGAGTTTTTTCTTCTTGAATTTGTGATTTTAGCAACTTGAATTACTTGTGAAATGTTGAGTATGGTTGCTTGAATTTTTAGTGATACTTAGAATTCATGTATAGGATGTTGCCTAAATGAATCAATTCGAGCATATGTTGAAGGTCATGTAAACATTTAGAAACTATTTTGAATGCAAATGGTATGGCTATGGGAAATTTGATTATTGTACAAGTGTTTGTGTGAAATTGATGAATTTGGTATCGTGAGTTGAGTTGTTAAGTGAGTGAACATGTTCGTAAAGATAGTAAGCTGGATTGTTGATTTGAATGAATCCATACCTTGTTGTCCAATTGGAATTAGAGTCAAAACTACCCAGATTTTAATGTTTAAACATGTGAATATATGAAATGGTACATATGGTGACCATATGTGTAAAACCAGGGCATGAAATGTAAATACATGAACTTGGGAACTATCTTAGACATGTATGAGAGTGAATATAACTTAAATTAACATGTTAGAACTACCATCTAAGCGATTAGTGAAGCTAAAATCTAGTTTAGTGAAATCTGCCCAGAAAACTCTATTCTGGGCAGTAACTTTGAAAATTCACTACAATTGGTAATGGTTGAATTAAAAGCTGTAATTTATATGGTTAGAAACCTTAATATGTCTAGTTTCACATGCAATAAACGGAATTGAATTCTGAACTATAAAATAGATTTTAGAGATGAAACACTAGGGACAGTGGAAACTGTCCACTATTGTAAATTACCTTGTCTTTAAGTTAAAAATTGTATTAATTGGTAAAGAATAAAAATGTAAAGCCTATATGGTTAGAAGGATAGTTAAATTAGCTTTCTAACTGTGTAAATGAATCGAAATTCTGACGTACAGAATGAAAGTTATGCATGTTTATGTAAACAGTGCACAAGCTGCCTGGCAGCAGCAGTCTCGGTATTTTGGACAGTTTTGTAAACAATTTGGTTACTGCCCTGCTTCTGCCCAAATTGGAATGTACATATGTAAGCATGATGTTTGATTATTGTACATGTGTATTGGGACAATTTCAATGTATGGAAACAGTTATAAAGTAGGCTGTCTAAATGATGTCAAATGTATGCTAGAGTGTGTATGAAATCATGCATTGTTTAAATTGGTTACTGACTTTGAATCTACGGTCATGTGTGCAATGTTAGAGCAAGGAGAAAACCTTGTGGAGGAAGAAAGGAGTGGCCAAGCTCGTGACAAACACAAAGGAGTTTGGATCCAAGACTAGCTAAGCTTGGAGTATTGTGAGTGTAGTTTTGGTAGGGTTAGGACTTAGGTCCTAACCAAAATTTACATGTCTATCTTCTTTCTATTGATATGTCATGATAATGAGCTTAATTAAACTTGAATATGAATTAAAAGGGAAGATTGGACTAAGCTGAAATTTGTGATAAAGTAATAGCATGGAAATGGATAAGTTAAATTATTTAGAAAGAAATGTGTAAACATGGTGTGATTCCATGCCTTGAATGATTCCATTCGAATTGCTTGCTTGAGTTACACTATGGATGTAAATGCTTGATTTCTTGTTCTTGATTGTGCCTATTCGAGTAGTGGCATGTATGTATTATAATGATATATGATGCTAGATCCTTGTATCATGAATGCAATTCACTCGAATGCTTATCTGATACCTAAGATGGTAATATAAATACTTGCTTGAAAAATAAGTAATTGGTGATTGTAGAGCTAAGGCTGAACTAGCCTAAGGGCTAAGCATGATATTGCTATAACTTGCTTGAATGTAATTCTTGAATATGAATTGTCTCGACTTGAACATGAAAGCATAAAACATAAGAAACAACAACAAGCTTTAAAGTATAAGAATACCCCTCTAATAAAAGTTTAAAGATTAAAAAATGACTTAAATTGCCTACAATGGAAGTCCTTGGAAACAATGGTATGATGCATGGTATACTTGGGACTATGATCCATGAGCCACGGCTCGGGGGGATGCCCCATTACATGTAATATGTTATTGGCGACAGTTGGAGGTAACGGGGGAGTTGTACGGAGTGGCGACAATTTGGTTGGATAGTGAGAAGTATAGGATTGACATGTTTTCGATATTAGCCATTGCTATGTGCTTTGAGCTAAGTATCTCTTGAACCTTTATGGTCAAACACGGACCAATGTTATTCATGACCAATTGTGATCCAAGGCAAACATGTTAAAAAGATATGAACCTTATTGAGAAATTGAATAAGAAATTCAAAAGAAAATCTTGAATACTTGAATTATATCTTGAAATACTTGAATGACTTGACAAGAAATCTTGAACACTTGAATCACTTGACATGAATCCTTGAAATACTCGAATTGCTTGACATGTAATGCTTGATTCTTGACATGAAACTCTTGAAATGATAATTGCCTATGCTTGCACCTTGTATTGTATGATTTGCTACTTGGAATGGCTTATGGTCTCACTTGAGCTAATGTTTACTTGATTGGTTTGCTTGAATTGCTTGACATGCAAACTTGATTACTTGAAAATATTACTTGACTTGTATACTCGAACTTCTCGTTACATGATTGTTACTTGAAAAAGAACTTGATCTTACTTGAATTAACGAGTGTTGCTGCCACGTACATCTTGTACGTGAAAGTATGGACTGTTTTGGCATTGTGAATTATGTGTACATGTTATATAACTGAATTGGCTAGACTAAATGAAAATATGGACTGTTTTGGCGTTGTGAATTATGTGTACGTGTTATATGACTGAATTTGGCTAGATTAAATGAAAATATGGACTGTTTTGGCGTTGTGAATTATGTGTATATGACTGAATTGGCTAGAATAAATGAAAATATGGACTATTTTGGCATTGTGAATTATGTGTACATGTTATATGACTGAATTTGGCTAGATTAAATGAAAATATGATCTGTTTTGGCGTTGTGAATTATGTGTACGTGTTATATGACTGAATTGGCTAGATTAAATGAAAATATAGACTGTTTTTGTAATACCCCAAATTATGGCCTAGTAAAATGTTAACATTTATATGTTGCAAATACCATAATTTAAATTGTAAATTTTAGGCTATAAATGGATTAAAGGACCAATGTGAAAAGAAAGAAGATTGAGTGCCAAATTAAAAGGACCAAATTGAAATAAGAGTGAAACCACAAACTTACATGGTAATTAGACCATTTAGAGTTAGTGGAACACATGTGGAAAATTTAATACACACATGGCACGGAGAAGGGGTATGGCCGGCTAGCTTTGAATTAAAATTTGTGGAAAAATATTCATCTTCTTCTTTCCTTCAAAGATTGAAACCGAAAACAATAGGGAGAGTGAGAGAAAGCTTTGTTCTTTCATGGAAAATGAAGAGATAAGTTAGAATTAAAGTGATATTGCAATCATCCATTTGGTTAAGCTTAGGAGAAGGTAAATTTTTTGATTCCTACATGTTATAGAATGCTTAAATCTGGAAATTTATGATGTTCTTGTTGCCTAGTTTGAATAGGATGATTGTTATGCATGTTATTGTGATGTTAGCTCTAAGATTCTTGAAATATTGAGTGTTGTTGATTAAATTGCTATATATATGTGAATGGTTACTGGAAACTTGAATGTTCATGCTGGAATTTTGCTGGAAATTGCTATGATTGCTGGAAAATTTGATGCCAAATTAGTATGATTGAATGTAACAAGGAGTGAAACTGTTTTGATCACATTTCTAGATAATATTGAGTAAACATGCTTGATTTTGCAAAATGCCCTATTTTGATCACATTGGTAGGTGAATAAAACTGACCTAGACATGTAATAATATGTATATAAGTTGAATTGGCATGTTAGAAGTGCTATCTAAATGATTAAAGAGGCTAGAAACTTAAGCTAGAGTAATCTGCCCAGAATACCTTGTTCTGGGCAGTAACTTTGAAAAATCTCTATAAATTGTACAAATGGGACTTAAGGCTAAAAATTTAATGGATAGTACCTTAATATGTCTAAATTCATTAGGAGAAAACGGAATTGAATTTGGGATTGTAGAAATGGATCAATTAGGACAGTGCAAATTGTCCAGTGTTGTAATTACCCTGTTCTTAAGTAAAAAACTGTATTAATTGGCAAAGAATTAAAATTTGAGGCCGATGGGGTTAGAAGGAAAATTAAGTTAGCTTTCTAACGGTATAAACCAATTGAAATTCCGCCGTACAGAATGAAAGTTATGCATATTTTAGTAAGTAATGCACAAGCTGCCATGCAGCAGCCTTAATGTTTAGAAATGTATGTTGAATGAATTATGTGTGTTGTTGTCTTGTTTTGAATAAATGAATGTGTTTGTATTGACCATGATTTACTTGTATGAAATGTTAGAACGAGAAGGGAACATTGGAGAAGGGTCTAAGGAGGAGCATTCGAAAGCTAGAAACAAAGGAGTTTGGGTCCAAGACTACCTAAGCTTGAAGTATTGTGAGTGTAGTTTTAATATAGGGTTGGGACTTAGGTCCCAACCAAAGATGCATGTCTACTTCTTGATAAAATGTTATATGACATCAAGTTAATGAATAATGAAATGAAATGGAAGCATGTGTACTCCCTCAAGTAACTCATCTAATAGGGATGAGTAAGCCTTCCCTTGCTCGATTTCGCTTGTATTGTTTCTTGGTAATGCTCCTGAACCGGTTTCCTACCAACCCGGGTAGGGGGTGTAACAGTTTTGGCATTGTGAATTATGTGTACATGTTATATAACTGAATTGGCTAGACTAAATGAAAATATGGACTGTTTTGCATTGTGAATTATGTGTACGTGTTATATGACTGAATTGGCTAGACTAAATGAAAATATGGACTATTTTGGCATTGTGAATTATGTGTACATGTTATATGATTGAATTGTCTAGACTAAATGAAAAATATGGACTATTTTGGTATTGTGAATTATGTGTACATGTTATATGATTGAATTGGCTAGACTAAATGAAAATATGGACTGTTTTGCATTGCAAGAATGTATAAACATGTATAATGGACAGTTAAGTAATAAGGCTTGAATTAAAGAAAGTAAACAAGCAATAATTAAGGCTTAAGGCTTATATGCTACTTAAAATGTATACTTGTACACTTGATAAACTTGTCACATGAAATGCTACTCGAAATGGACTTATACTCTCTCTTGAATCAATGTGTATAACTTGTGAACATATCTTGAGTGATAAGCTTGAAATCAATTGTGGTTATGTTACTTGACTTGGAAATGTTGTGATTTGCTTAAACATGCTATCGATTGACTTGAAATGATTGAAGATTGAATTGTGATCTATGATTTTGCTTGTCATGCTATCTTGCTATTCGAATGATACTAGAAAATGATTACTTGATAATTACTCAATAAGCTTACCATGCTGCTTGATTTGCTGGACAAATTGGTTACTTAACATTTGCTTGCCTTGATATTTTATTCCATAAGTACGATGATACACGAGTTCATGATTTTTGCTTGACTTGGAATGCTATAAACCTTAATAGGGCTACTTGATTAATGGATACATGGCATAATAATTGGTTAGAACTAGTACTACCTCACTAAGTACATATCATACTTATCGCTCTCATTTCCTCTCTTCCCAAACCATAGGTTAGGTGCTTCAAGCTGAATTGCTTGATCCCGAAGTCAGATTTCTCGAGCTTGAAGTAAGACACAAGCAAAAGCATAAGTATGAATCAATACTTGTTTGTAATGCTCCTAGTTGTTGGTGGCACCTAGTCTTGTATATAGTAAGCTAGGATATGAATTTTGTTACTCGAAAGTTGTATATATGAAGTTGAGTTGGCCTATAATGTCACGAAGGCTTAAATGCTAAACTTAGAGTATGTAATGATATAATTCTCACGTGGATTAAATGATTCAGCTGCACATATGTTATGAGTTTGAATTGAGTATGTCCTAGTCAAGTATGCTAGTCGAATGCCTTGTATGAACATATAAATGCTTGAATAAATATTATAAATAATTCATGTTCACATGAACTTGAATTGCCAAATGGATAAAGAATGAAACCATGCATGCTACTTGAAGTATGATTCGAATAAATGCTCACATGAACTGTAACGCCCTGGTTTTGGGCCTAGCGATTTTGAGGTTTGTTAGATGGTCTGGTGGACAGGTTAGAGATTCGAGTCAGATTTGGGACCGTGTATTTTTCGGTGAGATAAAAATATGAAAAATGGTTAAAAATCATGTTTTAATATATGATTAATATTGGTGGAATCAATTTTGGAAAATGAGATTTTGAGGTATGACATTTTGGCTAGTAACCAAAATGCAATGTTTGAAAACTGTTTTTAAAGTGACTAAAATGAAAAGGGGTCAAATTCTTAGAATCCTTAAAGACCTAATTTACCATGTTTTTGCTGGTGATTTCTCCCTTCAATTAAATCATTTTAACATGTGTTTTAAAAGTTAATTAAAAGGGATTTTAGATATCGAAGCTAGTTATTTGGTTTTAATGAAAATTGATGTAACTTTTCTCTCCACTTATTTTCTGCCAAACACCCAAGTTTTCATAAAAAACCAGAGGCGAGTGATCCTTTTTAATTAGATTCTTGATCTACAATTGATTATTTGACTTTGATTTACAAAACCTCATTGAAATATTGTGTTTTCCTAGCTTTAAACAAGCCAATTGAGGGAGAAATCACACAATAGGGGTAAGGTCCGTGATCTCCTCTATTGAATGGTTCTTTATTGATATTCCCAAGTATTTGAACCTTGATTTATGGTTTATAATCTGATTTTGTGTTTTTATCTTGAATTACTTGATTTAATTGGGTAAAATTGATGAAATAGAAAAAAATCTGAATTGGATCTATTTTCCAGTGATTTAGATTGATTTTAAACATATTATGGATGTATAACAATGTTGATAAGTCATTTTTAACAATGGAATCCCGAAACTCTTGAATCTCTAATTGTTTATGTTGTTAGAATTGTGTTTTTGTGGAGTTGTGGTGGCTGTTTGGTTTCTGGAGGTGTTAGGTTGTTTTGATTCTGTTTTTAGATGTTATTTGATGATATAAGTGATGTTATATTGATAGGTTGTGGCTGGGTTGTGTTTGGAAAGGATTAGATGGTGTTTTCGATTGTTGTGATTGGGTAATTGTGAGGTGAATGTGTGAATTCGTGAGGATCTGTTGTTGCAGAGTTTTAAATGCATGGGGATGCATTAATCCTCTGTTGTAATGTGGTTAAAACAGGGTAGATGGATCCTAAAGTGATCGGGGAAGCTTTGGAGGCTTCAGACGCTTGTTTCCGCGTCGGTAAATCGAGGTTTAGCGTATCGGTGAGTGAAACATGGTTTAAAGCATTTTGATGTTTTGGAAACAGAGTTTTGGGAGTTATGGTAGAGCTTGAAATGCTTACCTAGACTCGAAAGTAAGTATAAAATGGATATCTCTCTCGGTATTGCTAGTTTGAAATGGTTTTATGCACTTGTTTTAATTTCTATGTTACCTACTTTTAAGCATGTTTTAAAGTATTTGATATACTATTTGTAAGCATTAAATGCTGAAGGATGCACATGGTAAGTGATCCGTGTAAGTATGTGGTTTATACTTGTGTTTAAAGCATGTGATGTTGCTTTGGAAAAATGGTTTGGAGAATGCTTGTTAAAACAGTGAGGTAAATGGAAAATGGTTAATTATAATGGTTGGTTTTAAAATTGTTATCGGATATAGTTGGCCGGCCATAGGATTGAGTGTATTGTAAAATAAGTCGCCTTGGATGTTGAGGGGTTTATATTGTGTACCGAATACTCCATCCAAGTACCCTAATGGTAGAGGGGTTTAACGGTACCGAATACTCCTGTTAGTGGGGTTAAGCATCTAACCGATGAGAGGGATGGGTTTTCATGTGGTTTGAAAGTGTGCCCGATTGTTATTGTACCGCAATTGTGATTGTGTCGCTATTTCGGTTTAGATGGCTTGAAGTGTTGGGTTAACACTTGTTGAATCCGTGTGTCCGATGAACATTTTTGTTAATGGACTTGATACTGATCACTTGTAAGCCAATATAATTGTTAATGTATCATTGAAATGTTTTATGTTGTATAATGTGATTTATACATTTTATCCTTAAGCTTTGCATTTGGTAGTAATGCATGGGAAGGCTTAAGTGGAGGGTTAGCAATGGAATTTTTTGTTAATTAATGATACATGTAGCATATGGTTTATTATGATGGTTTTAATGATATAAAGTGCATGTTTTCAAAAGGGGCATGATGATGATGATGACGTTTTTAAAGGATGATGTTAAATAAATGGTTTTAAATGCATTGATGGTGGTTGTTTTGAGCATTCCTCACTAAACCTTGTGTGCTTACGCTCTTGTTGTCCATCAATACAGATAATTGAGGTCTTGGAAGGTAGCAAGAAGCAAGGGAATCTTGGCAAGACTTGTTTCCAAAGTATGTCTTGGTTTAGACTATAATGAACAAGGGCAATGGGGTACCTATTATGTTTTGGGAGATGTTTTGTGGAACTCCCTGTTTGAGCATGTTTCTTTAGTTGCTTTTGGGTTGTAAATGGCCTTTAAAGATTGTTTTGATGCTGGTTTACCTTTTTGATATGTTGTTTGGATGGGAATTAGGAAGCATGCCTATAGAATCTCTTTGATGGAGGATATCATATTACGATGTTGAATCTGTGAAGCCTGAATGCTTGTGGTATGCTTGGTATGCTAGGGTTATGTTATGAGTATGTTAGAATGGTTTGAGAATGCTTTTGGAATGAAAAATCTGCAGTTTGTGACATTACAGGTCCAAGCGTACCGATACGCAGGGGACCGTATCGGTTCGGTTGGACATTTTTTGGTCTAGAAAATCGGTACACGAAATGGAGTATCGGTACGCAAGGGCATTTTTGGCTTGGCGTATCGATACGGGCAATGGTGTATCGGTACACGTTTTAGCCTCTGGAATTTCACTTTTTCAATCCAAACTCGTGTACCGATACCCATGTAAGCGTACCGGTACGTATGTTAAAAAATTCAAAAGTTAGGTAAGTTTGGTATGGTGTATCGATACCTACCTTGGCGTATCGATACGGGATAGTTTTATACATATCGGTACGGTGTCACCTGTACCGATACCGAGGTTGTTTTCTGTAATTTTAGCTTGGCAGTTTTGCTTTCATTGCATTTTAGTCCCCGAAACTTGTCCATGTGATTGTATGAGCTTGAATGATCAAATTGAGATGAAATTTATGATGAATGTTCAGAACCTGACTAATTAAAGATTGGTATTTTAAAAAGTGACTTAAATCCTGTAAATTTCCTGTATTTGCAATTTGGTCCCTAAATTGCAAATATGATCAATTGGATGTCAAAATGATGCCCGGTTGAGTAGGGGTTATACCTGAGTGTTTCATGCACACGTAGGATTAATAATTGGAATCTAGACAAGATAAAAAGGAAAAAAAATGGACCGGGTTTCGATGTAACTCTTCAGTTTGCTTCGGCAAACCTAATGTAGCTTCCTTAGTTTGGTCTGGCAGCTAGACCAAGTTAAGGGGGTTACATTTGGTGGTATCAAAGCCAGGTTTGGTTCATTTGGGAGGTTGTTGTGTTGTTCTGAGTTATACTTGTTGCTTGATTTGCACGGTGATTGTTATTGGTACGCTAATTGCTATGCACGGTGGTTGATATATGTATGCTAAATGTTTTATGCCATGTTGGGGGAGCTTGGGGGTACCCATTGCCTTATTATTATAGTCTAAAATGTATGGTTTTGAAATAAAAATCTTGGATCCTTGCTTGAAGCTAGCCTAATTCAATTTTGTTTTGAAATGATTACATGCCTTAAAAAATGTGTTATGTTACAACCGAGAGGAGAAATGAGATCTAGCGAGATGTTGTTGCCTTTGGGCAGTGAGTTGAGAAAAGTGTTGTGTTTCCTAGGGGTTTATCACCTCGAAGTATGTACCATATGTGTCGGTTGAGCCAGAGTTGGGTGATTTGATACCTTGTTATAGGCGATGTTTTGAGCTTGTAAGCTGTTGTTGCTGGAGTGCGTGTGTTTGCACCAGCCATTGGGAAAACGAGGTTGCCGTTGGAATATCTCTGTAGTTTGGGAGGAGTTGAGTACCGTGGGTTGTCACCCGAGGCATCCGAGACATGGATGGCCAGTGTTGTTTAGGTTTTGGATCAAATGGGGTGTATTGGTGCCCGTAAGTTGGGATGTGTTGAATCCCTGTTGCAAGGTGATGTTTTTAGTTGGTGGACAACTGTATCAGCGGGTGTGGAACCTAATGATGTGGATTGGGAGTTTTTTTTTCATGCTATTTTTAAGAAGAAGTATCTGGGGTTTATATACTTTGATGAAAAGATATGAGAGTTCATGGTTGGGATCAGGGTCACGTGTATGTTGTCAAGTTAGGATACAAATTGCTAAGTTGAGTCGGTATGCTCCTGAACTGGTTTTGGTAGGGAAGTGTCATTGTGACCGAATTCGATGTGAGTTGGTACATGATGTTAGGGTGTAAATGTTGGCTTTCGATTACACCATTTTTGACGTGTTGGTACAGGTGCGAAGTGCATTGAGCAGAACCTAAGTTTATCAGTTTTGTGTGGGAGGTTCTGGCTCTTGCAAGATAGTTGCGAAATCTAGTTTTGGCTGTGTTCAGTTAAAAGGAATTGTGATAAAAGATATCGCCCTGAGTTAAGGCGAGGTTATGATGGTGCTGGGTGAGGACCGCGTGGTTAGAGTATCTAGACTAAAACAGTATTTAATACACGTTGAGTATGTGAATTGTGTAATCTCATGAGGCGGGATTAATTAACATCTAATAACACAACAACATCATCCTTATACCACCAGCATTCATTAAACCTCTATAACACCTAAAAAACTCACAACTAACAACCTAGAAAATTAGAGATTCATATAGTTTTGGGATTCCAATGTTAAAGCCCACTTATTAACATTATTAAGCAGCAAAATCACGATTAGAATCAATCAAGAACTCAACAAAGCAGAGCCTATATGAAAATCCATCAATCCAATCAATTAAACCTTGATTTAACAAATTTTCCATTAATAAATCATCAAATCAAGTTAGAAAACATATGTAAAGGATAAATAACTAGGTAATTTCAATAAAGAACCTTATATTAGAGGAGAAGATCATAGCTCACCTCTAAATTTGGCTTTCCTCTTAATTGGATCAATTTTCTTGAGAAAACAAGATCAAATCAAATAGGTTTTGTTAGGAAACCATTCAAGATCAATTTGAAAACAAAAGAATGTTGAAATCAAGCATTTACCTGAGAAAATTGAAGTGGAAAAAAGTGTTTGGCTAGAGAGAATTTGAGAGAAAAGCGTTTGATGAAAAGTTAGCTACGTAAGTTTTCTTTTAAATCTAATTATGATTTTAATCTCCCCAAGCCTAATTATTTCTTTTAAAACCTATTTAAAATATCCAATTAAAAGAGAAAAGTCTGATATTAGACTTTGGCCAAATAGCTCCTTAAAGATTCTAAGTTTTGATGCTTTTACAAAACAGTCACTAAAAATAATTTTAAAACTTTACATTTTGATCACTAACTAAACTGTTTCTTTTTAAACCTCTTTTTTTAAAATTGATTTTAACAAAATCATTTCATATTTTATAATGATTTTAGAACATTTTCCATATTTTGTCTTACCTAAAAAATTTATTTCGAATTAAATCCCAAAACTGACTCGAATTCTCTAACCCGATCCATCAGACAGTCTAACCACATAGAAAACTCCTAGGCCCAAAACCGGGGTGTTATAAAATTGATCCAAGGAAAAAAATATTGGTATTGATTATTGATATTGCCTAAATATTTCTAATACATTATTTTTTGTCATTGCATCATTTATTGTTATCATATTGAACATAGACTTGGGCATACGATCATATTGTTATTATTGATGTTATTGAAGCATGGTTTAGATGCGTTCATTGCAATTTGCATCGTTTATGACTACCTCACTAGGAAAAGTATGCCTAATGCATTCATTCTCCATGCATTTCATGTTAACAAGGTTTGGAGTTAAGATCGAGCTAACTAAAGGTTTTGGCAAGTCGTTAAAGTAAAGTATGTCTATCCTACAAACTCCTAGAATGGTGGCATAATGGTTATATAAGTCACTTTTGACCACATGGATGCATGTATGCTATGTATGCTTTTGATATGCTTAAAAGGCTAAAATGAGACTTTTGAAAATGGGTTAAAAGTCGTTCAAATTCATGTTTGGCCTACTTTGGGAAAAACATAGTAAACGGATTCATTTGGCCCTAAAATTTGGCATGTTACTAGATTTAGGCTAAATAAACTTGCTGGTAAAATTACATAGGATTTGGTCTAATTTGATACGGGTGTCACCGTACCGATACGCATACTGATACACCACGGCAGGTATCGATACGCCATAACGACCTTACCTAACTTTTGAATCTTTTTAACATACGTACCGGTACGCCAGGCCAAAATCATCTAGGCGTACCAGTAATCCCTTACGCGTACCGATCCCTCAAGCCAGAAAATGCCTAGCTGTACCGATACGTTCCCCCGCATATCGTTACGCCTGGACCTGTAATGCCACAATTTGCTGGTTTTCATCTCAAAAACATTCTCAAACCATTCCAACATGCTTATAACACCATACCAATATGCCATACATTTCACAAGCCAACTAGCAACTTCATTCCTATAGCACAACAAGCATTAAGCATCAGAAGGGAATCTATAGGCATGCTTCCTAATGTCCATTCAAGCAACATGTCAAAAAGGTAAACCAACATCAAAAGAAACTTTAAAGGCCATTTACAACCCAAGAGCAACTAAGGAAATATGCTCAAACAGGGAGTTCCACAAGACATCCCCCAAAACACAATAGGTTCCCCATTGCCCTTATTCATTATAGTCTAAACCAAAACATACTTCGGAAACAAGTCTTGCCAAGATCCCTTTGCTTCTTGCTGCCTTCCAAGACCTCAATTATCTGCATTGATGGACAACAAGAGCGTAATCACACAAGGCTTAGTGAGGAGTGCTAAAAAAAACACCATCAATGCGTTTAAAACCATTTATTTAACATCATCTTTTAAAACATCATCATACCCTTTTAAAGCATGCACTTTACATCATTAAAACCAGCATATTAAACCATATGCTACATGTATCAGTAATCAACAGCAAGTCACATTGCTAACCCTCTACTTAAGCCTTCCCATGCATTACTACCAAATGCAAAGCTTAAGGAGAAAACATGTGTAAACCACATTATACACCATAAAACATTTCAATGATACATCAACAATTATATTGGCCTACAAGTGATCATTAGACAATTCCATTAACAAATGAGTTCATTGGATACATGGATTCAACAAGTGTTAACCCAACACTTCAAGCCATCTCAACCGGAATAGCGATACAATCATAATCGCGATACATTAACAACTGGGTACAATATCAACCGGGTACACTTTCAACCTACAGGGATACCCATCCCTCTTATCGGTTAGATGCTTAACCCACTAATGGGAGTATTCGGTACTGTTTAACCCCTCTACCATTAGGGTACTTGGATGGAGTATTCGGTATGCTGTATAAACCCCTCCACATCCAAGGCGACTTATTTTATAGTGCACTGAATCCTATGGCCGACCAACTATATCTGATAACAATTTTAAAACCATATCACTTGCCAATATAATTAACCAAATAACATTTACCTCACTATTTTTATCAAGCATTAAACCATGTCATTTCCAAAGCAACAATCATGCTTTAAAACACAAGTATAAACCATACTTACAAGGACCACTTACCATGTGCATCCTTCAGCATTTCATGCTTAAAAGCAGTATATCGATTAATTTAAAACATGCTTAAATAGTAGGTACAATGTAAATCAAAACAAGTGCATAAAACCATTTCTCAATAGCACGACCGAGAGATTAAAACCACTTTACTTACTTCCGAGCTTAGGTAAGCGTTTCAAGCTCTACCTAAACTCCCAAAAACCACCTTTAAAACATTCCAAAGCTAGAATCCACGTTTTCACTCACCGATACGCGAAACTCGATTCGCTGACGCGAAAACAAGTATCTGAAGCCTCCTACGCTTCTCCAATCACTTTCGGATCAACCTCCCCTATTTTGAACACAAAACAACAGAGGATTAATGCATCATAATGCATTCCAAACACAACAACCACAATCATTCTCGGACTCCCACAAAACCCTCACAATTAACCCTCCACAACAACCGAAAACATAACCAAAGCACTTTGTTTCACAGCCCAACCAACATCTATCATCCTAGCATCATTTTCAACACCAGAGCACATCTAAAAATAGATCCAAGACAACCTACCACCTTCAGCAACCCTTCAACCATAGATTCAACACAAAATCTCAAAACTAACACCCTAAACAAATAGAGACTCTTAAGTTTTGGGATTCCATTGATAAAAATCACTTATCAACATTGTTAAACATCCAAAATATGAATCACATCACCATTACTTACTGGAAATCAAGTTCAATTAATCAACTCATTTTCCCCAAAGATCTCATTAAATCATTAGAAAAATCATCAAAATCAGATTAGAAAAGCAAAAGCAAGGATCAAATGCTTGGCAATTTCAGTAAAGAACCATACCCCTATTGTGAAGTTTCTCCCTCAATTGATTTGTGAAAAGCTAAGAAATCACAAGATTAATGTAAGATTTTGTATAAACAATCTTTGTAAAACAATTTGAAACAATAAAATCAAGTTAGAAACCACCTCACCTCTGGAAATTTGATGAAATCTTAGTGTTTGGCTGAGGAGAGAATAGAGAGAAAAAGTTGAGAGAAAATGCCGCGAGTTTTGTTCAAGAAAAGATAACCACATTTTTAACAAAATCCACTTTAATTATTAATTAAAGCACATGTTTAAATTAGTTAAATTAAGGGAGAAACCTTCAGAAACAAATTGGTAAAATAGCTCCTTAAAGATTCTAAGTATTTGACCCTTTTCATTTTAGTCACTAGAAAATCACAGTTTTCAAAACTTTCATTTTGGTCACTGACCAAAATATCCACCTTCCAAAACTAATTTTTCAAAATTGATTCCACCATTATTAAATATAAAATTAATAATGATTTTTAAACATTTTTCCATAATTTTTCCAACACGAAAAATATACGATCCTGAAACTGACTCGAAACTCTACTCCAGTCCACCGAATCGTCTAATAACCCACTAAATTGCTAAGCCCTAAAATTGGGGCATTAAAACTCTCCCCCACTTAAGAATTTTCATCCTCGAAATTTACCTAGAGGAAACAGGTGCAAAAACTGGTTCAACATATCCGACTTACGCTGCCACGTGGCCTCCTCTACACCGCGATGCTTCCACAACACCTTAACCAACTCGACTGTTTTGCCATAGAGCACTTTATCGCTGGTATCAAGAATCTCTAATGGATCCTCATCATAAGAGAGATTCGATCTCAACTCAATCTCTTCCACCGGCATGACGTGCGATGGATCCAACATATACATCTACAACACCGAAACGTGAAACACATCATGAATCTTTCCCAGCTCCGGAGGTAACCTCAAACGAAATGCAACAGGACCCACTCGCTCAACAACCTCGTACGGTCCAATGAACCTCGGGCTAAGCTTCCTTTTCTGCCCACCTTCTTCCAAGGTGACACCTTCAAAAACACTTTATCACCACAGCGTATTCTATATCCCTACGCTTCAAATCCACATAGGATTTATGGCGATCAACAACTGCTTTTAAGTGCTCACATATCAACTTTACCTTTTCGGTGGTGCCTTTCAGAACATTGGGCATCGACATAAACTTTTCCCCTACTTCTGCCCAGCACACGGGCGTACGACATTTCCTGCCATACAACGGCTCATAAGGTGCCATTTGTATGCTAGCATGATAACTGTTATTGTAAGCAAACTCCACCAACAGCAACTACTTCTCCCACGTTCCCTGATACTCAATAACACAACACCTTAGCATATCGTCAAGAACCTGAATCACGCGCTCCAGCTAGCCATCCATCTGCTGATGATACGAGGTACTAAAACTCAATCGGGTCCCCAAGGCATGATGCAAACTCACCCAAAACCTTGCGGTGAACCTTGATCTCTATCTGAAACTATAGATTTCGGCACCCCGTGCAAACGCACAATCTCAGAGATGTACAGCTCAGCTAACCTGTCCAAGGTATACGTAGAATGCACTGGCACAAATCGTAAATCGATCTACGATCACCCAAATGGAATCCTTTTTGGTCGGCGTCAAAGGCAGCCAAGACACAAAATCCATAGTGATTCTTTCCCACTTCCATTCCGATATCTTCAACGGTTGCAACAATCTGGAAGGAAACTGATGCTTAGCCTTTACCCTTTTACTAATTTTGCGTGTAATAAGTGCTACGCAATTGTGCAGGTATACACGTCGCAAGTAATAAAGTGATACGAGTATCGAGTATCGTCTCTACAAGGATTGGTTTGGGCCACTTTGCTTTAGTTATCGCACTGTAAAAGTAAAAAACACAATTGATAGTAGGAGTTAATTTTAATGAGTAAAGTAAAATCAATAAACTAAAAGAATAGATGAAATCAAATAAGAGAGAATAGGCCAGGTTATCGTGAGTTGTGGAGTGATAGCCGATTGGACCGTCTTGGTAAAAGAGTGCAGGGGCAACTCAGTTGCTGTGGCAATTTGCACAGCGGGGTTGCCTTGGCAACTAACCGATGGTTGCCTGGGCGACTACCTGGGTAACTACATGGGCGGCTGGGCAGCAACTTCAAGGTTCGGCAGAGCGTTCTTCAATGGTTTCTTCTTATCCCTAAGTCAAAACTCTAGCTATTTGTGCATGCCTTGATAATACATCCCTGCGTGAATCAAGGGTGGACAACAACCAATCTTGCATTCCTCTTAGCCGTTGAAATCCTTAACTTATTCCTAAGCCGGATTAATCTTCACCATCAATAGATTGAATAAAGACCATACTCATTCATTTCTTGAATCTAACTCTCCCGATATTAGATAAATAAATAAAGTTACGAGATCCTCTCCCAATTCACTCGCAAACAAGAATAAGAACCAAGAACGAGTAAACCTTGAATTGAGAGTGCAAACTCTTATTACCTAAACAAAATCCAATTGTTTCTCAACCACAAAAACATAATAACCTCAACCAATCAAATTAGTTCATGGTTGGGTTCGAACTCTCAGCCCCTTCCTCTCTTGTCAAAATCTCTTCCTTCTTTCCCTTTGGAGTTGTCGAAATTTTCCCTCTTCTTGCTCACTTGGAGTTGACGGCTTGGTGATCTATTTATAGGGCTAGGTCAAAGTCCTTCTTTGAGGAGGAAGTTAAGTTGGAATTAAATTATCTTTAAAGAATATAATTCTTTATTATAATTATATTCCTTCTAGAACTTCTCCTATCTTCTTGGAATTTAATTATTCTTTAACTTCTTCATGGAAATCAAACTCCTTTGGGATTTAGCTTTGCTCCACCTCATCTTGGGCTTGTCTAGTCATCAATTTTGACTACTGTATCACTTTATTCTTTGTCGACAATTGCCTTGGCAACTGGCTCAGCGTCTCCTTCATGTATTGCCCTGGCAACTACCTCGGTATCGCCTTCATGCACTGCCCTGGCAACTGGTTCTGGCCTTGTTTAGGCAAGTGATTCTGCACACACACAAAAACACACCAAAACAACATCTTTTTCCACAAAAATCACCAAGTTATGTAATCAAGCTCAACGGTGGAAAGAAACATGAATTAATGCATGAATGACTAATTATGCAACTAATATGAGCTTAAGTCTAACAATAATATGAGTAAAAAGGGTAATAAAAATAGTACTTTTGAACACTTATCACACCCCCAAACTCGAACTATTGCTTGTCCTCAAGCAATGCAAACTAACAATTACCTACCAAGACTTTATTCATCAAAGACATGCTTCAAACTTGAATTCAAACCTCGGAACCGTGGCACAAAGTATGATCACCTATTAATTTTTTGGATAGCACAAAAATTTCCCGGAACCAAACTATAATGCTCGTGACAATGTGTGTGCGTAGTTGTGTACAAGTTGATTTTCAAGATTCTATATGAACAATAGGTTTTTATCAATTTAATTACCGGGGCATTTATTTTTATTTTCACTAGAGCCAATTTCGGGCACCTCTAACGAATTAAGTAATTTCTCATTTTATTTTAGTCGACTAGAGCCAATTTTGGGCACCTCTAGCGATTCTTTAATGTGCATTAACTACTAGAGCCAGT
Organism: Hibiscus mutabilis; assembly: GCA_019671005.1. Classification (NCBI taxonomy): domain Eukaryota; kingdom Viridiplantae; phylum Streptophyta; class Magnoliopsida; order Malvales; family Malvaceae; genus Hibiscus; species Hibiscus mutabilis. The sequence continues at coordinate 24,003,721 of CM033741.1, read as the reverse complement.
TTTGGGCACCTCTAGCAAGAAAGTGCAATTACTACTAGAGCCAGTTTTGGGCACCTCTAGCAAGAAATTAACTTTTAATTTTCAATTTTAAATTTACCCAAATTTTAAGCAACCTAAGTTCACTAAGTTTCTTTCAATCAACAAGCCACAACCGTGTAACCAAAATTTAGCATCATAGTAAAATTCTAAGTTCTTTTCATGCAATCCTAAAATTAAAGGTTCTTTCAATTAAGTGCAGTGGAAAAAATTCATCATTGGATATTCAACAAGTCTTAAGCAATTAAATCCAATTAAAGGCATGGCAAGTAACATATGCAACCTATATGTGATTGCTAAAGATGAATGCAACTAAACATGAAACTAACTAGAAACCAACACCCCCCAAACTCGAGAGAAGCATTATCCTCAATGCATGTAAAACTGAAACAAAATTTAAAAGAAACTAAATGAAATGAGTTAGGCGGAGAGGTCGTCACCTCGAGTGATGAGTTTCCTTTGTGCCGTTTGCTTGATTCATTTTCCGGTCAGTGGTTGAATGCTTGTGGCTGGTACCGCATGAATAGTATTGCTTTGATTTGATCCATGTTTGGGCATCAGAAGTTGCCGACGCCATTGTTGTTGCCTGGGCAATCTCTGGTGTGGTTGTTGTGGCAAGTAGTCGGCAGTGAATTTTCTTAGCATGGTGGTTGTGAGTCTTGTTGTAGAAAAGAAAAGAAAATCTGGAAAGTAACTATAATGAAGAAAAATAAAATATCTCCTAAAAATTCCAAAAATAAATAAAGAAAAAAATGAAAATAATAGAAAAAAAAAGTTTGAAAGAAAAAAAATAAAAAGAAAAAGAAAATATCGAAAGGAGAGCATGCTTATGCATCTCCTAAGGTGTCAACTTCTTTGTTACGTTCTACATGGGCACCGTTGTAGTGCTTCAATTTTTGTCTGTTAACTTTTAATTTATGTTCGTCGGTAATGGACTTGATTATCATGGCACCATAGGAGAATGGATTGACAACTTCGAATGGTCCCGACCATCTTGATTTAAGTTTTCCCGGGAAAAGTTTCAGCCAAGAATTGAATAAGAGAACTAGTTGCCCTGGCATGAATTGCCGCGGCAATAGTTTCTTGTTACGCCATTGCTTTGTTTTCTCCTTGTAGATTCGTGCATTGTTATAGGCGAGTGCACGGAATTCTTCTATCCCGTTGAGGTCCAACAAACGCTTTTGCCCGGCACTTTCCCAATCCATATTCACGGTCTTGATTGCCCAATATGCCTTGTGTTCGATTTCCATCGGTAGATGGCATGTTTTGCCATAGACAAGTCGGAAGGGGGAAATACCTAAGGGTGTTTTGAATGCAGTGCGATATGCTCAAAGTGTGTCATCTAGTCTTGCTGACCAATCCTTCCTAGAGGGATTTACAACTTTCTCGAGTATACCCTTCAATTCCCGGTTGGAAATTTTTGCTTGCCCATTGGTTTGTGGGTTATATTGCCCGTACTATGGCAACGATCACATTGCTTGTAAAACTCTTGGGCATCTTTGTACAGTGTTGGCCAATACAAATCGGATTGCAAAACTTTGGCCTCGGAATGAGTTCATCCAAAATGTCCTCCATAGGGTGAAGAATGGCATTACTAGAGTACATTATGCTGCTCTTCTTCAGGGACACATCGGCGTATGACCTGATCTGTACATTGTTTAAACAAAAGAGGCTCGTCCCAAAAGTAATGCTTAGCATCATTGCGGAACCGCTTCTTCCCTTGGTGAGTAAGGCCATAAGGTAAAATACCACAAACAAGGAAATTAACTAAATACACGTACCAGGGTATTGTCGAGGCATGTGCTGCCGTGGCGACTGCTCCCAAGATTGCCGAGTCATGTGTGTCTAGAGTTGTCGAGGCATACGCGTCCATGTTTGTCGAGGCGTACGTATCAGTGGTTGCCGAGGCGTGCGCGTCTGGAGTTGCCGAGGCGTCAAGGGTTGCCGAGGCATGCAGATCCATGGTTGCCGAGGCGTGCACGTCAAGAGCTGCTGCGGCGTCGAGGGTTGCCAAGGCATGTGCATCCATGGTTGCCGAGGCGTGCATGTCAAGAGCTGCTGTGGCGTCAATGGTTTCTGTGGCATCGAGGGATGCCGAGGCATGCACATCCATGGTTGCTGAGGCGTGCGCGTCAAGGGTTGCCGAGGCATGTGCACCCATGGTTGCCGAGGCATCTAAAAGTTGCCCATCCAGGAATGCATAGCATATCTCTAAATTCGCGTCCTTCTCCCTATTGCGTTCTAGACGTGATAAGTGATCGGCCACTTGATTTTTTGTTCCTTTCCTGTCCTGTGCGTTGGCCTAGGACTGCTCCTACCGCAAAATCACTTGCATCACACATGAGCTCAAAACGTAGCTTCTAATCTGGTGGAATGACAATGGGTGACAAGGCAATCTTTTCTTTTAGGGTTTCGAATGCTTGGGCGCAAGAATCATCAAAATTGAAGACTTTATCTTGTTCAAGCAAATTGCACAAGGGTTTAGTAATTTTAGAAAAATTATGAATGAACCTCCTGTAAAAACCTGCATGTCCAAGAAAGCTTCGAATTCCTTTAACCGAACTTGGTGGGGGTAATCTCTCGATCACGTCCACCTTGGCTTTGTCTACTTCAATCCCGTTGGATGAAATCTTGTGGCCGAGCACTATTCCTTCATCTACCATAAGATGACACTTCTCCCAATTAAGGACTAAATCAGTTTCTTCAAATCTTGCCAACACATTCTCTAAATTGCCGAGGCAACTGTCGAAGTCATTACCAAAAATGGAAAAATCATCCATGAAGATCTCAAGGAAGTCTTCGACCATGTCTGAAAAGAGTGCCATCATGCATCTTCTAATGTTACTGCATATCTGAGAAAACTTGAGGAGAGTCGTTTTTTATACTTCTTATAGTCCATCCGCACCTTCCATCGGGTGACAATATTACCCAAAAAGAGTTTGGCCAATGTGCTTGCCACTACTCCCTTTTGCGTTACCATGGTGTAGGTGTCTTTCTTTCGTGTTCCCTTGTAGTCCATGCACATCTTCCACCTTTCTAATGTTCCTGAAGGCATGGATATATTATTAGGAAAAATTATATCAACATCCAACCATTTAATCACCTCATTCTCGTCGAGCTCCATCATGGTTGGATGTAGCCTTCGTTGTCGTGGCAATTGCCACTTTAGCCAATTGTCGTGGCAATCAGTTGCCAAATTTTTCTATAAGTCAAGGGAAGAACCAATTTTCTGAAAAGCTTTACGAATCCAAACACCTTTTTCTTTTGGCCTCTCAAACATCTCCATTAGTAGAGATTTCGATGGCTTCAAATCTACCAACATTGGTTCCTCATGACATGCCTGCAATGGACGAGGTGAGTTTTTAAAGAATTTAAAAGGTTCAACCATTACCTGCTCATATTCCATTGGCAAAGTATTATCATCTCGTTGATCTTGCATGTGGTCGTGCAATTGCCGTTGCAACTGTAGATAAGAGCAATCTAAAGATTCCTGCTTCAACATCAACGTTGTAACCTTCTGGGCATCAGGTTCCTTAGAATTTGTTGTAGTATTGTTGTTCTCAGCTTCACTGAGTGTTGTCGCGGCATTGCTCTGTTCAGGCTCCTCAATCATTGCCGAGGCAATTTATTGCTCAGGCTCATCATGTGTTAGGCAGACTTTCTCATCAACATACTCTCGACTTTGAGGTTTTAGTTGTTCCTCACACATCAAAGATCTTTCCTTGCATTGTTCCTTGTCCTCTTGCCTTGGGACTTCAGTATCCCTAGGAATGACTTGTTGGTGCATGTTATCCATGACATATGTGGATCTCCCCAATTGATCTTCTGAATCCCCCAAGGTTGCATCCCACTGAGCTATCCTCGTATCCATGGACTTTGATAGCTCTTGAATCTCTTCAATTGATCCGTCAAGTCTAGCCAAGGAAGCTAGCAACGTTTCCTCCAAGGAATTGGAATACTCTTGAAAAGGACTACATTGCCATGGCATATCTGTTGCTACGGCAAAATTGTTATGGTAAAAAAAAATTTGAGCTTTTTGACCATACCATGAAGAATTTTGCTGTTGGTTCCCTCTATGGTCCTCCATGTAGTCATATGCATCGAAAATGTGAGGGAAATTTTCAAACACATGATGTTCTCCATACATAGCACAAGAATTTTCCACGGTATAGGCTCTTTAGGCTTTTCTCGGTTGGTATAGGTAATCATCAAAGGGTGCAAGAAACTCTTGATTGGATTGATTCATATCTTCCAACATCAACTCTCGAATAGATCGGCTTTTATTTCCCGATATGTTGATGTCCCTTAACTTGTAGAACACCTATTTTTTGATAAAACAAACAAAAAGAAAATGTTAGTAAAACTAAGAGAAAAAAATGTAAAACAAAAACAACTAACACCAATTGCCAATCCCCGGCAGCGGTGCCAAAAACTTGTTGCGTGTAATAAGTGCTACGCAATTGTGCAAGTATACACGTCACAAGTAATAAAGTGATACGAGTATCATCTCCACAGGGATTGGTTTAGGCCACTTTGCTTTAGTTATCGCACTGTAAAAGTAAAAACACAATTGATAGTAGGAGTTGATTTTAACGAGTAAAGTAAAAGCAATAAACTGAAAGAATAGATGAAATCAAATAAGAGAGAATAGGCCAGGTTATCGTGAGTTGTGGAGTGATAGCCGATTGGATCGTCTTGGTAAAAGAGTGCAAGGGCAACTCAGTTGCCGTGGCAACTTGCACAGCGGGGTTGCCTTGGCAACTAATCGATGGTTGCCTGGGCGACTAGCTGGGCAACTACTTGGGCGGCTGGGCAGCAACTTCAAGGTTCGGCGGAGCATTCTTCAATGGTTCCTTCTTATCCCTAAGTCGAAACTCTAGCTATTTGTGCATGCCTTGATAATACATCCCTGTGTGAATCAAGGGTGGACAACAACCAATCTTGTGCTCCTCTTAGCCGTTGAAATCCTTAACTTATTCCTAACCTGGATTAATCTTCACCATCAATAGATTGAATAAAGACCATACTCATTCATTTCTTGAATCTAACTCTCCTGATATTAGATAAATAGATGAAGTTACGAGATCCTCTCCCAATTCACTCGCAAACAAGAATAAGAACCAAGAATGAGTAAACCTTGAATTGAGAGTGCAAACTCTTATTACCTAAACAAAATCCAATTGTTTCTCAACAACAAAAACACAATAACCCTAACCAATCAAGTTAGTTCATGGTTGGGTTCAAAAGATATACAAAGAATAATCCACAAACCATGAATATAATGGAAGTAAAGAAGAAGAAGAATCGAACTCTCTCCCCCTTGCTCTCTTGTCAAAATCTCTTCCTTCTTTCCCTTTTGAGTTGTCAAAATTTTCCCTCTTCTTGCTCACTTGGAGTTGACGGCTTGGTGATCTATTTATAGGGCTAGGTCAAAGTCCTTCTTTGAGGAGGAAGTTAAGTTGGAATTAAATTATCTTTAAAGAATATAATTCTTTATTATAATTATATTCCTTCTAGAACTTCTCCTATCTTCTTGGAATTTAATTCTTCTTTAACCTCTTCATGGAAATCAAACTCCTTTGGGATTTAGCTTTGTTCCACGTCATCTTGGGCTTGTCTAGTCATCAATTTTGACTACCATATCACATTATTCTTTGTCGACAATTGCCCTGGCAACTAGCTCGGCGTCTCCTTCATGCATTGCCCTGGCAACTAGCTCGATATCACCTTCATTCACTGCCCTAGAAACTGGTTCTAGCCTTGTTTAGGCAAGTGATGATGCACACACACAAAAACACACCAAAGCAGCATCTTTTTCCACAAAAATCACCAAGTTATGTAATCAAGCTCAACGGTGGAAAGAAAAATGAATTAATGCATGAATGACTAATTATGCAACTAATATGAGCTTAAGTCTAACAATAATATGAGTAAAAAGGGTAATAAAAATAGTACTTTTGAACACTTATCAACTAACCATGCACCGAGCTACCAAATCAGCTACATCTTTTTTCAGTCCAACCCAATAGTACTCCTCCTTCAACCCCCGATACATCTTAGTACTACTGGGATGCATAGCAAAGGGACTAGAGTGTGCCTCAGTCAAAATAGTACGTCTCAACTCTTCGTCCTCAGGCACCACTATTCAACCTTTGAAACACAACACCCCATCATCGTTGAAATGAAATTCAGTAGGGTTTTCATCCTTTATATCTTCTACATGAGGTACCAAACTCCCATCATATGGTTGCTTCTCCTTAATCGACTGCGACAAGGATGGCTTCACTTGCAAATCGGCCAACAAACCTCCGTCATTTGTCACACTCAACTGAGCAAACATAGCTCTCAATCCCACAACCACTTTCCTACTCAAAGCATCTGCCACAACATTGGCTTTCCCCAGATGATACTCAATGGTCAGATCATAATCCTTAAGCAACTCCAACCATCTATGTTGCCTAAGATTCAGCTCCTTCTGTGACATCAAATATTTCAAGCTCTTGTGATTTGTGTAAACCACACATTTCTCACCATAAAGGTAATGCCTCCAGATCTTCAAGGCAAACACCACCGCTGCCAGCTCAAGATCACGAGTAGAGTAGTTATGTTCATGCACCTTCAACTGCCTAGATGCATATGCCACTACCTTACCCTTCTGCATCAACACGCAACCCAGACCAACATACGACGCATCACTATAAACAACGAACTCCTTCCTTGATTCTGGTTGAACCAAGATCGGAGCTCACGTCAAGGCTTCCTTCAATCTTTCGAAAGCTCGTTCCATATCCTCTATCCACTCAAACCTAACATTCTTCTGTAGCAACTTTGTTAACGGAGCTACCACACTGGAGAACCCTTCCACAAACCTCTAGTAGTAACCCACCAAATCGAGGAAACTCCTAACTTTTGTCACAGACTTGGGCTCCTTCCAACCCATTACAGCCTCAACCTTATGCAGATCGACACGAATTCCTTCGGTCGACACAACATGCCCAAGAAACACAACTTCCTTAAGCTAAAACTCACATTTCCTTAACGTAGCATACAATTGATTCTCCATCAGTTTCTGAAGCATAATCCACAAATGGCTATCATGATCCTCCTCAGTACGAGAGTACACAAGGATATCATCGATAAACGCCACCACAAACTGATCCAAAAACTCATGGAACACTCGATTCATCATGTCCATAAAAGTAGCTGGAGCATTGGTCAACCCAAACGGCATCACAAGAAACTCGTAATGCCCGTATCTTGTGCGGAAAGCTGTTTTGGGCACATCCACCTCCTTCACCTTTAATTGATAATACCCCGACCTCAAATCTATCTTGGAAAACACCGAAGCTCCCCTGAACTAATCAAATAGATCGTTAATCCGTGGTAAGGGATACTTGTTCATTATTGTTAATTTATTCAGCTGCCGGTAATCTATACATATCCGCAACATACCATCTTTCTTCTTAACAAATAGCACTGGTGCTCCCCACGGTGAAATACTTGGTCTAACAAAGCCCCGATCCAACAACTCTTGTAACTGCTTCTTCAACTCCTTCAATTCCTTCAGAGCCATGCAATACGAAGCAATCGAACTGGTACCGTGCCCGTAAAAACCTCGATGCCAAACTCTACCTCACGGTTAGGTGGCAACCCCGACAACTCATCCGAAAAACACTCAGAAACTCACATACGGTACGAACATCCTACACCCTCAACTCCTTTGATTCAGGATTCATAACATAGCTAAATAAGCCTGACATCCCGAATCCAACATCCGACTCACTTCCAAAGCCGAAAAAACATTAGACAAAAACGTGGCATTCTCACTAACAACCACCACCTCATAATCATCCGACAACCTCAAGGATATTTGTTTGGTCTCAAAATCCACCACAGCCCGATGTTCGGTCAACCAATCCATACCCAAAATCATATCAAAACCATGGAATGGTAACTCCATCAAGTCTACGACAAACACATATCTCTAAACCATCAGCGGACACCTACGATACAACCTCCTAATCATAACTATCTCTCCAAGAGAACTAGTCACTCTAACATCCACATTAAGAATTTCAACAGATCTTTCAAGCAACTCAGCATGCTCACTCAGAATGTATGAATGAGTAGAACCAGAATTAACCAACGAATACAATGACATAGAATGAAGGGTAAAAGTACCTGCAATCACATCTGTGTCATTGCGACCTTCACAGTGTGCATACACTCTAGTCGGTCCACCTCCATCAGGCTGGATAGCAACATTATGAGCCACAGTCCTCTGTCCCACATCCTGACGCTGAAACGGTCCATGGTCACGACCACGACCCCGCTGCAGAGCAGCAACAGGTGCAACACCATGCCCACCATGAGCCAACAACAGACAATCACGCCTCTGATGATCACTTGACCCGCAACTCCAACAAGCATTAGCCACAACATGCACAGGTGCCTGACCTTCCTTGGCCAACCGTGGGCAATCTTGCCTCAAATGGTCTCGGGATCCACAAACCAGTAGGTACTAAACGGAGCTCTAACCTGGGCAACCTGCCCCTGGACTCCACGTCCCACAACACCTCCGCCATGCCTCAGCTCTAGGCGAAACCTTCTTTCATGGTGTCTCTTGGCGTGACCACCGCTATAACCCGAATAAGTAGCCCTCTTACCCGAGTTAACGTCACGTGATCCAGAAGCCAAGCCCAAATTCTGCTCCACATCCTTGGCTCGTGAAACCAACACATCAAAGTCAGTAAATAATCAACAGCAAGAATGTATGTCTTAACATCCTGCACAAGCCCATAACAGAAATGATCACATCGGGTACGCTCGTTAAGAACCAACTCAGGTGCATACTGACTCAACCTCACGTACTGCACCTCGTATTCCGCAACAGACATATTGCCCTGTACCAAAGCCATGAACTCATGCTTCTTCTCGTCCTGATATCGGACTCCCAAAAACTTCTTCCTAAAAACCTAAAAGAAGAACTCCCAAGACACCTCCTCAGTTTCCATACCGGATATCGTGGTAATCCACCATGTATAAACATCACCCTATAGTAGGGAAACAACACAGCCCATCTTACGAGCATCGGTACACCCCATCTAACCTAGTATCCTCTCAGTACTAGCCAACCAACCCTTAGAGGCCTCATGTGACAACCCTCAAAACTCAACTCCGCCCAAACTACGAAAACACTCAAGTGGCAAACCTTGCCCATCAATTGGTGGTGCTGGCACACGAACACCCACAACTGCTGCCTAAAATTCACCGGTCATGGCCTAAATTAGCGGTGTCATATTACCTATTCCTGGCCTAGCCGGCACAGGTGGTACTTGCTCCACTCCCTCAGGTGGATTAGGTGCGGGTGGCAACCCTCCAGGAGGTACAACCTCTCATTCATTATCCTGCCCAGCGGCAGCAGCAATCGCGCTAGATCGTAACTCTCTCCTCGGTCCCATTGTGCTAAAATATATCTAAGGCATGATAATCATTTCAAAACAAAAACAGTCAGGCCAGTCTCAATCAAGGATCCAGGACTTCTATTTCAACAATCAAAACTTTCCAAACTATAATAATAAGGCAATGGGTACCCCGAAAACATCTCGAGTATGGCATTTACAACCAACATACATATATCAATCATCGTGCATATCAACCAGCGTACATACAACAATCATCGTGCAAATCAAATATGACAACAACACAACAACCTCCTAATCGAACCAAACCTGTCTCTGATACCACCAAATGTAACCCCTTGCCCCGGTCTAGCTGCCAGACCAAATCGAGGAAGCTATATTAGGTTTGCCGCAACAAACTAAAGAGATTCAACAAAACACGGTCCATTTTTTTTCTTTTTATCTTGTCTAGTTGCCAATTATTAGTCCTACGTGTACATGCATCACTCAGGTATAACCCCACATCAATCGAGCAACATATTGACATCTAATTGATCACATTTGCAATTTAGGGACCAAATTGCAAATACAAGAAATTTGCATGATTTAAGCCACTTTTAATATACCAATCTTTAATTTGTCAGGTTCTGATCATTCATCTCAATTTTCATCTCAAATTGATCATTCAAGCTCATACAATCGCATGGACAAGATTTAGGGACTAGAATGCAAAGAAAGCAAAACTGCCAAGCCAACATTACAAAAAACAACCTCAGGTATCGATACGGATGTCACCGTACCAATACACATAAAATGCCCGTACCGATACACCACGGCAGGTATCGATACGCCATAACGAACTTACCTAACTTTTGAATCTTTTTAACATACGTACCGGTACACTTACATGGGTATCAGTATACGGGTTTGGATTGAAAAAGTGAAATTCTAGAGGCTTTAACGTGTACCGATACACCATTACCCGTCGGTATGCCAGACCAAAAATCACCTAGGCGTACCGGTACTCCCTTATGCGTACCGATCCCTCAGGCTAGGAAATGCCTAGCCGTACCGATATGGTCCCCCGCGTATCGGTACGCTTGGACCTGTGATACCACAATTTGCTGGTTTTTCATCTCAAAAACATTCTCAAACCATTCCAACATGCTTATAACACCATACCAACATGCCATACATATCACAAGACAACTAGCAACTTTATTCCTACAGCACAACAAGCATCAAAAGGGAATCTATAGGCATGCTTTCTAATGTCCATTCAAGCAACATGTCAAAAAGGTAAACCAGCATCAAAACAAACTTTAAAGGCCATTTACAACCCAGGAGCAACTAAAGAAATATGCTCAAACAAGGAGTTCCACAAAACATCTCCCAAAACACAATAGGTTCCCCATTGCCCTTATTTAGTATAGTCTAAACCAAAACATACTTTGGAAACAAGTCTTGCCAAGATCCCCTTGCTTCTTGCTTCCTTCCAAGACCTCAATTATCTGCATTGATGGACAACAAGAGCGTAAGCACACAAGGCTTAGTGAGGAGTGCTAAAAAAACACCATCAATGCGTTTAAAACCATTTATTTAACATCATTTTTTAAAACATCATCATGCGCTTTTAAAGCATGCACTTTACATCATTAAAACTAGCATATTAAACCATATGCTACATGTATCATTAATCAACAGCAAGTCACATTGCTAACCCTCTACTTAAGCCTTCCCATGCATTACTACCAAATGCAAAGCTTAAGCAGAAAACATGTATAAACCATATTATACATCATAAAACATTTCAATGATACATCAACAATTATATTGGCTTACAAGTGATCATTAGACAATTCCATTAACAAAAGAGTTCATCGGATACACGGATTCAACAAGTGTTAACCCAACACTTCAAGCCATCTCAACCGGAATAGCGATACAATCACAATCGTGGTACATTAACAACCGGGTACAATATCAACCGGTAAACTTTCAACCCACAGGGATACCCATCCCTCTCATCAGTTAGATGCTTAACCCACTAACGGGAGTGTTCGGTACTCTTTAACCCCTCTACCATTAGGGTACTTGGAAAGAGTATTTGGTACGCCGTATAAACCCTTCCACATCCAAGGCGACTTATTTTATAGTGCACTCAATCCTATGGCAAGCCAACTATATCCGATAACAATTTTAAAACCATATCACTTGCCAATATAATTAACCAAATAACATTTACCTCACTATTTTTATCAAGCATTAAACCATGTCATTTCCAAAGCCACAACCATGCTTTAAAATACAAGTATAAACCATACTTACAATGATCACTTAACATGTGCATCCTTCAGCATTTCATGCTTAAAAGTAGTATATCGATTACTTTAAAACATGCTTAAACAATAGGTACAATGTAAATCAAAACAAGTGCATAAAACCATTTCTCAATAGCACGACCGAGAGAGTAAAACCACTTTACTTACTTCTGAGCTTAGGCAAGCATTTCAAGCTCTACCTAAACTCCCAAAAACCACCTTTAAAACATTCCAAAGCTGGAATCTACGTTTTCACACACCGATACGCGAAACTCGATTCACCAACGCAAAAACATGTATTTGAAGCCTCTTACCTTTCTCCAATCACTTCCAGATCAACCTCCCATGTTTTGAGCACAAAACAATAGAGGATTAATGCATCATAATGCATTCCAAACACAACAACCACAATCCTTCTCAGACTCCCACAAAACCCTCACAATTAACCCTCCACAATAACAGAAAACATAACCAAAACACTTCGTTTCACAACCCAGCCAACATCTATCATCCTAGCATAATTTTCAACACCAGAACACATCTAAAAACAGATCCAAGACAACCTACCACCTCCAGCAACCCATCAACCATAGATTCAACACAAAACCTCAAAATTAACACCCTAAACAAATAGAGACTCTTAAGTTTCGGGATTCCATTGATAAAAATCACTTATCAACATTGTTAAATATCCAAAATATTAATCACATCACCATTACTTACTGGAAATCATGTTCTATTCGTGAATCAACTCATTTTCCCCAAAGTTCTCATTAAATCATTAGAAAATCATCAAAATCAGATTAGAAATGCAAAAGCAATGATCAAATGCTTGGGAATTTCAATAAATAACCATAAAATAGAGGAGATCTCGGACCTTACCCCTATTGTGAAGTTTCTCCCTCAATTGATTTGTGAAAAGCTAAGAAATCACAAGATTAATATGAGATTTTGTATAAATAATCTTTGTAAAACAAATGGAAACAATACAATCAAGTTAGAAACCACCTCACCTCTGGAAAATTGATGAAATCTGAGTGTTTGGCCGAGGAGAGAATAGAGAGAAAAAGTTGAGAGAAAATGACGTGATTTTTGTTTAAGAAAAGAGAGCCACATTTTTAACAAAATACACTTTAATTATTAATTAAAGCACATGTTTAAATTAGTTAAATTAAGGGAGAAACCTTCAGAAACAAATTGGTAAAATAGCTCCTTAAAGATTCTAAGTATTTGACCCTTTTCATTTTAGTCACTAGAAATCACAATTTTCAAAACTTTCATTTTGGTCCCTAACCAAAATATCCACCTTCCAAAACTAAGTTTTCAACATTGATTCCACCATTATTAAATATATAATTAATAATGATTTTTAAACATTTCCCATATTTTTTCCAACATGAAAAATATACAATCCCGAAACTGACTCGAATCTCTACTCTAGTCCACTGAATCATCTAACAACCCACTAAACCGCTAAGCCCTAAAACTGAGGCGTTACAATTGGTGAGTGTAAACTGTTTAAAAAGTCTTTCAAAGGTTTGAAAAATGGTTTTGGAAGTTTAGGTTAAGTTTGAAACACTTACCTAAGCTTGGAAGTAAGTTTCCCTTTTTTGTTCTTTAATATCAGTTCGAATATCAGCATGTGTAATTCATGTTTTGTTACTTACTGTAAATGCATGGTTTTGAAACAGTCAGTAAATGGTTTTGTAAATGATATATTGGCTATGTGACAAGATTAGAAAATATTCGGATATAGTTGGCATGTCAAAGGATGAATTGCACTATAATATGTAAAAAAACGATCGTGGTTAAAGGTCTTTGAGGGATAGCGGTTGGCTACGCAGACTATGATATTATCACTTAGGTTGAGCGGTCGGTTCCCCTTGTTGATGTTAGTCTTACAGTCAGTGTGGTATGGGTTTTGATGATTGTCGGTCTCTAAGGGGGATCTGTGTATCCGATATGTAAGGTTAACGGTCGGTTAACCAATTAGTTAGCGGTCGACTAATCGAGGATAGTGGTCGACTATTTGGGGTCACTATAATTGCCAATATATGAAAGCTTATATATTGAACCTACTTTTTAATGCTTTGGGATTTAAGCATGGTAATATGATTTAATGTTTTGGGATTTAAGCACGAGATGACTTAATGCTTTGGGATTTAAGCATGTGATTTATAAATGTTTTGCATATGGTCGATATGCATGTTCGATTTGAAATCAATGATAATGCTTTGGTCGTAAGCATGGTTTGAAAACAAGTGTTTAGTTTTCAAAGAGGTTTAAAATGCATCAGTGTTTTACGAGCATCCTCACTAAGCATGTGTGCTTACGCTCTCTTTTTCCTAATGATGAAGAGCATTGAGGTTTGGAGCAGCAAAGGCAAGGTTTAAGTGATCCAAGGACAAAGACTACTTTGAGTATGAACTCGGTTTAATTTTCAGTTGATAAAGCAATGTGTTCACCAAGTTTTTAGGATTTGTAATTCTATTTTTCCTCTGGTATTTGAGCATGTGTACTGCTGAGATTTGGAGTTTGATTGATGTTGATAAGAATGTTGATGGTTTTTGCTTGGTTGATGCTAGGTGGTTCCCTAGGGGATGCATTTAGTTAGAATTGGTTGATTGCCATGTTTTGATGATTCTAGCAAGATGATGTTGATATTATAGATATGTTGGTATGTTGCATAAGCTGGAAAATGTTCAAATGAGTGCTTTGGTATATGTGAAAAGGAGGTTTTAGGAAACATGCCTATAGTTTATCTTTAAAGCATAGTTGCTATGAGTTAAAGATGATTATGTGTTGTTATGGTTAGAATTGATCTTTGGTCATGTTGTATGAGTGCTAGTAGCATGTGTAGGTGGTTGGAGTCCATAAATGTAAGTTAAACCAAAAAAAATGGATGTTTCAGATCCAAGCATATCGGAACGCGTCCCCTCGTACCGGTACGGCTAGGCCATTTTAGACATAGCATTTCGATACACGAGAAAGTGTTTCAATACAAGGAAGCCTTTTTAGGCATAGTGTTTTGATACGCAAAGAAGTGTTTCGATACGGTAAGCCATTTCAAGCTTAGCTTTTCGATACGCAAAAGGGTGTTCCAGTACAGTTTTGAGTTACTGGAATCTGAGTTTTATAAATTGGACAGGCGTACCGAAACACCTGTTTGAGTACCAATACGATAGGCAGGTAAATTAGTTATCTGGTTGTTTGGAAGGTTTCAGAGTTATTCATTTTAGTCCCTAATTCTTGTATTGGCAATTGTGTATGCGTGGATTGTTGGAATGATCTAAAAATTTGTATGCAAGCATGTAATCTGACTAATTGAGGATTGGTAACCCTAATTTCACTAATGGCCTTATAATTTACCAGTTTTATGTTTTGGTCCCTAAAATGTATTGTATGTAATTGGTTACCTTTTCGTGGCCTGTTTCCTTTGTATTTTCAACCGCTGCAAGCATGGTCACTTAGGATTAATAATATACATATACACAAGATAAAGGGAAAAATAAACCATTTTTCGTAATCTTTCTTTGGTTTGCTTCGGTAAACCTAATGTAGCTCGCTCGTTTCAGTTGAGTGTTTACGTCAGGTCGAGGGGGGTACATTTGTTGGTATCAGAGCCAGTTACAAAAGGTTGGGGTGTTGTTTGATTCATTGCCATTGTTTGATATGCACGGTGATTGTGTATATGTACGGTGATTGTTTTACATCTTGTTGGGGTATGAATTAGGAACACATTGCCTATTACCGAGGTTTTAAAATGTTTTATAAGGTTTGTCTTGGATTATTTGCCTTATGTTAGCTCACTTTAATGTGTTTTGATGCTTTTGTTAGTATGGCTCGACGTGAGACGCGTTTGATGGCTGGTAATGCTGGATCTGGACAGAATAATAACGATAGAGGGAATCCTTGTACTACCTTACCTCCTCCTCCATTGGTTCCTCCTGTTGTTGCTGGGTAGGTGGTGTACCTCAGGCTTCGCAAGTGCCAATTTTTGGGGATTTGACTCCGTTAATCCAAATGATGATGGGAGCATTTCAAACAGCGATGGTTAGGGTGCAAGTGCAAGCACTGGTATCTGCTGTGGTGGTTAATCAAGGTTTACCCTTAGAGCATCTTCATAGATTGAAAGGCGAGGAATTCAAGGGTCTGAGCCCTGAAGTATCTAATGGATGGTTGGAAAAGACAATATGTATCTTGGATTAGATGGGTTGCAACGATGTGCACAAGTTGGGTTGCATTGTGTCCTTGCTGCAAGGTGATGCTTATCAATAGTGGGTGACCACGATTGCAGGTGTCCCAGAGGTAGATGTGACTTAGGAGTTTTTTGGAGAGGTTTCAAGAGGAAGTATCTTGGTTCTCAGTATCAGGATGCGAAGAAGCATGAGTTTATGTTGATATCGCAAGGAGGCACGTCAGTTGTCGAGTATGAGGTAAAGTTTGTGCGCCTAAGTCAGTATGCCCAAGAGTTTGTTCTAGATGATCAATAGAGGTGCGATAGGTTTTGCTATGGTCTTGTGTAGGACATCAAGACGTATATGTTGGCTATGGATTACACAGATTTTAAAGTGTTGGTCAATTGTGCCAAGGATATCGAGTAGTCCCTAGGTGTAACGGGACAGGTTTTGGGCATGGGCTCGAGTAAGAGAGTGGTTGATTTTGGCTATTGTGGGAAGTAAAATAGGAGGTCTTGTGACAAGAGGCATAAACTGAATTACAAATGTGGTGGCGGTGTTGGCCAAGGTAATTCGGGAGCTCGTGTTGTAGCTGAGTGTGGGTGATGTGGTAGACGCCACACAGGTAAGTGTTGGGGAAATACCATAAGTTGCTGGATATGTAGATCACCTGATCACATGAAACGTGATTGTCATCGTACTGTGGGGATGCACCGGTTCAGGTTGTTTCACCTATTAGGGGCTGAGGTCATGGCAAGGGTAATTTTTAGAGGTGCGAGGATGGTTAGAGGGTTGTGGCTCATGCTGTTGTTGTACAACCGGAGAACGGTGGGCCAGCGCAGATCTATGCTCATCGTGAGGATCGCAATGACACTGATGTGATCGCAGGTACCTTCATCTTGCAATATTTGTCATTATTTTCTTTGATTGATTCGGGGTCTACGCATTCTTACATATTGAGTGAGCATGCACATTTGCTGAATGCTCCTGTTGAGATCTTAGATGTTGGCATGCTAGTAACTAGTTCTTTTGGAGAGATGGTTATGACTAGAAGGTTGTATAAGCGTTGTCCTTTGGTAGTACAAGGTTATGAGTTTGCCGTGGATATGACGGAGTTGACATTCTATGGTTTTGATGAAATCTTGGGTATAGATTGGTTGAGTGAGCACAAGGCGGTAGTGGATTGTGAATCCAAAATGATCTCTTTGAGATTAGCTGATGATTATGAAGTTGTGGTAGTTGGCGAGAATGTGAAATTCTTGTCCAATGTTGTTTCAACTACTCAAGCAGAGAAGATGACGTGTGATGGCTGCCAAGCTTATTTGCCTATCGTGATGAATCTGAATGCCAAGGGTGTTCGAGTGTAGGATATTCGGGTTGTGTGTGATTTTCTAAAAGTTTTTTCTGACGAGTTGTCGAGTTTACCTCTAGATAGAAAGGTAGAATTCAGTATTGAGATGTACGTGGGTACAACTCCGATGTACGTGGGTACAACTCCGATGTCCATTGCTCCTTATCGGATGGCACCGAAAGAATTAAAAGAGTTAAAGACACAGCTTCAGGAGTTGTCGGATCGTGGGTTTATCTGACTTAGTGCTTCGCCTTGGGGTGCTCCAGTTTTGTTTGTGAAAAAAATGATGGTACGTTGCGCATGTTCATTGATTACCGGCAGTTGAACAAGTTAACGGTGAAGATTAAATATATTTTGCCAAGGATTGATGATCTGTTCGATCAGTTTTACGGAGCATTAATATTTTCAAAGATTGATTTAAGATAAAGGTATTATTAGTTGAAGGAAAAAGATGTAGATGTGTACAAGACTGCTTTTCGTACGAGGTACGGGCATTATGAGTTCTTGGTGATGCCGTTAGGTTTGACGAATGGTCTGGTGGCTTTCATGGATATGATTAACAGAGTGTTCCATGAGTACCTTTATTAGTTTGTGGTGATGTTTATTGATGATATCCTTGTGTACTCTCGTACCGAGAAGGAACATGATCGATATTTGTGGATCGTGTTACAAGCTTTGAAGGATAATCAATTGTATGCCAAACTAACTAAGTGTGAGTTTTGGATGAAGGAAGTGATGTTCCTTGGTCATGTGGTTTTTCCAGAGGGTATTTGTGTTGATCCACAAAAATTGAGGCTACTCTTAATTGGAAGCAACCTAAGTCAGTATCGGAGGTGCGTAGTTTCCTCGATTTGGCTGGGTATTATTGTCGTTTTATGGAGTGTTTTTCTAGATTTGCAGTATCGTTGACGAAGTTGTTGCAAAATAATGTTCCTTATGTGTGGACGGAGAAACAACAACATAGTTTTGAGAAGTTGAAGGAAGTCGTGATACATGCTCCTGCACTGATTCAACCTGAGTCAGGGATTGAGTTTGTGGTTTATAGTGATGTATCGTATGTTGGCTTGGGTTGTGTGCTGATGCAAGATGGTAAGGTTGTGGCCTATGCATTGAGACAGTTGAAAGTTCATTAGTGAAACTATCCACTAATGATTTAGAACTTGCGGCCTGGTGTTTGCCTTGAAAATTTGGAGATACTATATTTATGGAGAAAAGTGTTTTGTTTTTTTGGATCATGAGAGTTTCAAATATTTGATGTCTCAAAAGGATCTGAATCTTAGGCAACGTAAGGTTGGAGTTGCTTAAGGATTATGACTTGACAATCGAGTATCATCTGGGAAAGGCTAATGTAGTTGCGGATGTGTTGAGTCGTAAGGTTGCGGTTGAGCTTAGGGCGTTTGCAAGGTTGAGTGTGACACAGGAAGGTGGTTTGTTGGCTGAGTTGCAAGTTAAGCCTACATTTTCACAAATGATTAAAGCTAAGTGTTGCTCGTAATAAGTGCTACGCAATTGTGCAAGTATACACGTCGCAAGTTATAGTATAAAAGATATCTTCTCCACAGGGATTGGTGCCACTTCAAGAATCTAATCTCTTGCACTGTAAAAAGTAAAAGAAAACACAAGTAGAAGATTATAGGAGTTTAAACTAATACCTAAACTAGAAAGCAATAAAGTAAAAGAATAGATGAGATCAAGTGATAGAGATAGGCCAGATTATCGTGAGTTGAGGTGTGATAGCCGATTGGATTGTCTTGGTAAAAGAGTGCAATGGCAACTCAGTTGCTGTGGTAACTTGCACAACGGGGTTGCCTTGGCAACTAATCGATGGTTGCCTAGGTGACTAGTTGGACAACTACTTGGGCATCTGGGCAACAACCTTCAAGGTTCGGCAGAGCATTCTTCAATGGTTTCTTCTTATCCCTAAGTCAAAACTCTAGCTACTTGTGCATGCCTTGATAATACATCCCTGCATGAATCAAGGGTGAACAACAACCAATCTTGCGCTCTTCTTAGCCGTTGAAATCCTTAACTTATTCCTAAGCCGGATTAATCTTCACCACCAATAGATTGGATAAAGATCATATTCATTCGTTTCTTGAATCTAACTCTCCCGATATTAGATAAATAGATGAAGTCACGAGATCCTCTCCCAATTCACTCGCAAACAAGATTGAGAACCAAGAATGAATAAACCTTGAATAGAAAACTGCAAACTCTTATTACCTAAACAAAATCCAATAGTTTCTCACAACCACAAGACGCAATAACCTTAGCCAAATAGATTTAGTTCATGGCTAGGTTCCAAAGAAACACAAGATAAAGAATCCCTAGCACGAACCTAATTGAACAAGAAAGAAAAATATGAAGGATGGATGAAGCTTTATCGAAAACCTCCTTGCCCTTGATCTTGTCGAAAATTCTCTTCTCCTCTCCCCCTTTTGGAGTTGACGGCTTGGTGGTCTATTTATAGGGCTAGGTCAAAGTCATCCTTTGAGGATGAAGTTAAGTTGGAATTAAATTATCTTTAAAGAATATAATTCTTTATTATAATTATATTCCTTCTAGAACTTCTCCTATCTTCTTGGAATTTAATTCTTCTTTAACCTCTTCATGGAAATCAAACTCCTTTGGGATTTATCTTTGCTCCATTTCATCTTGGGCTTGTCTAGTCATCAATTTCGACTACCATATCACCTTATTATTTGTCGACAATTGCCCTGGCAACTGGCTCGGCGTCTCCTTCATGCATTGCCCTGGCAACTAGCTCGATATCTCCTTCATGCATTGCCCTGGCAACTAGCTCTAGCCTTTCTCTGGCAAGTGATCCTGCACATACACACAAAACACACCAAAGCAGCATCTTTTCCCACAAAAACAACCAAGTTATGCAATCAAGCTCAATGATGGAAGGAAACATGGATTAATGCATGAATGACTAATTATGTAACTAATATGAGCCTAAGTCTAACAATAATATGAGTAAAAAGGGTAAGAAAAATAGTACTTTTGAACACTTATCACACCCCCAAACTCGAACTATTGCTTGTCCTCAAGCAATGCAAACTAATAATTACCTGCCAAGACTTCAATTTTCACAAACTTAGCTTTGAACTTGATTTCAATTCTCAGAACCGGGGCACAGAGTATGATTGGCTTTTCATTTTTTTGGAAAACTTAGGAGTTACTCGGAATCAAACTATAATGCTTGTGAGTGTGTGCAAGTTGATTTTTCGGATTCTATGCAAACAAGAGGTTTTCAAATTACTTCATTGGGTTCTTTTTAACATGTTTTAACTAGAGCCGGTTTCGGGCACCTCTAGTATTTTGTTTTTAGTTTCCTTAAGTTAATTAATTTATTCGACTAGAGCCGGTTTCGGGCACCTCTAGCGATCAATTTTTAGCACATACTAGAGCCGGTTTCGGGCACCTCTAGCGATCCATTTTTTAGCACATGCTAGAGCCAATTTCAGGCACCTCTAGCATTCATCCAATTTTTATTCTAATCCCCCAATTTGTTTAACTATCAACCTAAGTTCATTAGAATTCTTTAAATCAATCAAACCACAACAGTGTTTCATCAAATTTAGCATCATAGTAAAATTCTAAGTTTTTTCATAGTTATCCTAGAATAAAAATTCTATCAATTAAGTGCATTGGCAAAGTCATCATCGGATATTCATCAAATCTAGGCAATTCTTGTTCCAACTAAAGGAATGACAAGCAATTTATGTATCCTAAATGCAATACTTAAGATGAATGCAACTAAACATAGTAACTACTAATAACAATCCCCCCAAACTCGAGTGAGCCATTGTCCTCAATGCATGCATTAAAGAAAAATAAAAATAACAAAAAATAAAATGCAAACGAGGACTTACTCTGAGAGTTCATCGTCGTGGATGATTAGTTTCGTTTTGGTCGGTGTCTTGATTCTCTTGCTTGAACGCGATGGTTGTTTCATTGTTGCCGATGGTGGAATCGATCCTCGTACGGGTTGTCCTCATCATCCTCTTCATTAATTTCATTAGCTTTTCGCTTGGAGGATTCAATTGGTGCGGTCTTTGTTGGTGCAATGGAGGGCTCGTCCGAATCTAAACAATCAGACAATGATTCCGTACGAGTTGATTCGGGCATAGGTGTTTTACCTTTGGCTTTTGCAGTGGTTGTCGGGATGTCTTTAGCTTTGGTTGTCGTGCCATCTTCAAGGTTGGTTGCCATGGCATCATCTGTTGCGGTTGCCGTGGCGACTGCTTCATTGGTTGTCGGGGCAAGGATCTCGACAGGAAAGATTACGAACGGCACGCGGCTGTCTGGGTACTTTTCTAGGATGACTTGGGTGATGGCATTGTTGTGATCCTTCATGTACCGCATGAACATTAGTTTTTGGTTTTCAATTTGCCTTAGGTGGCTCGCCAAAGGTTGCAAGAGTGCTTCAAAGTGTCCCGGGGTTGATGGTTGAGTTGCCCAGGCGTTAGGTGCTTGGGCATTAGGGATTGTCAGGGCGGCAGGAGTTGCTGCGGCAATTGGAGGCCTTGAGGATTTTTCCGGTGCCTCTCCCATTAGCTTTCAGATTTGTGCTTGATTCCAACCGGACTTTGGTAGGGCCATTTCATCGGTGGACTCACTTGGGGCATGCATCTCCTTGCAAAGATTGGAAATTAAGCAAGGGAAGAAAAGAGAACCCTTGTCCTTTTAGCTACATACAAAAATCTCATCATAAATAATTTTCCAATGTTAATTATGCGATTATGCAAGATAGAATGTATAAGCAAAAGACGTTGTATATCAACGGTAGTATTGTGTGTGGTAGGCATTAAAGAAGTTTTAACAAACTTATTCCATAGTTTTGCCTCAGGTTTAAGCCTCAGGTGATTTACCGTGCCCTTGTATTTACCGTCGTTCCAATGAGTTCCCGGTAGAGTGAATTCTTGAAGCACCTTGTCGAGTTGCTTGGGCATGATTTGATCAACAAAGGCTTGATGCTCATCCTTCTCAATGTAGAGCCCGTAAAAGGTGTTGACGTTTTCGGGGATTATGAGTATGGCCTTGTCACGAACAAAAACATAAGGATTATCTGGGTTAGGTGAGTGAGCATAGAATTCTCTTACCCATGAGATGTTACCTAGTTCCTATTGATGGCAAAAGATTTGCCACTTTTGATGTGCAATCCTCTCGAAGATGAATGGTTCAAGGCCGAAATCTTGATGAGAGTTGGAGTATTCAAAGCCTTGTTCTTCGTAAATCTTCCGGCTTTCAAACTTAGAGTGAAATCTTTCTAGAACCACCGGTGTAGCAAACTTCTTGTATCTTGGTTCTTTGGAGGAACTTGGATGAACTAAAAATTTAATTTTGGATGCCATGGATGATATTGGTTGTGAGTTTTGTAAAAACAAAGAAAAGAAAAGAAAAGAAACTAAAGAGTTGCAAGATGAAAAGTAGGAATAGGTTTCTTGGAAGTTAAGGGTGATGGGTTATATACAAAAGATAGGTAGTAAATATGGTGGGTGGGATTAATTTTGGATAGAAAATAAAGGGGGTTTCGGTTTAGGGGAAGGGTGACGGCAAGGGGGTTTAATTAGGGTAAGTTGGAGGCTTTATATAAGCCTTAGATTCAGCCCATTAATTTCCTTGTTGAAGATGTTTTTCTTTTTGGATCAAAATTCCTCTTTATCCTGAACTCTTTTCCTATAATTCAAAGACAAATCAAATAAGGATTATAATTAAAGATAAACTAATAAAAGAAAATAAATAAAGATGTGTAAAGGGATTCTTAAACTTAAAAAGATAAAAAAAAATCTATCCTAAAAATATAATAATAATCGGAAAAAAATAGAAAAATAATTAGTTCGAAAATAAAAAAATAAAAAAAATAATCAAAAATAATAAATATAAAAATAAAAATAAAATATCGAAAGGAGAGCATGCTCATGCATCTCCTAAGTTGACCATTTCTTTGTTACGTTCCACATAGGCACCATTGTAGTGCTTTAATCTTTTTTCTATTAACTTTGAATTCATGTTTGTCAGTGATGGACTTGATTGTCACGATACCATGGGAGAATGGTTTGACAACTTCAAATGGTCCCGACCATCTTGATTTCAGCTTTCCCGGGAAAAATTTTAGCCGAGAATTGAATAAGAGAACTAGTTGCCCTGGCGTGAATTACCGCGGCAATAGTTTCTTGTCATGCCATTGTTTTGTTTTCTCTTTGTAGATTCGTGCATTGTTATAGGCGAGTGCAAGGAATTCTTCTATCTCGTTGAGTTCCAACAAACGCTTTTGTCTGGAACTTTCCCAATCCATATTCACGGTCTTGATTGCCCAATATGCCTTATGTTCGATTTCCACCGGTAGATGGCATGTTTTACCATAGACAAGTCGGAAGGGGGACATACCTATGGGTGTTTTGAATGCAGTGCGATATGCCCAAAGTGCGTCATCTAGTCTTAATGACCAATCCTTCCTAGAGGGATTTACAACTTTCTCGAGTATACCCTTCAATTCCCGGTTGGAAATTTCTGCTTGCCCGTTGGTTTGTGGGTGATATGCCGTGGCAATCTTGTGTGATACGCCGAAGAGTTGCAACATCTTGGCAATAAGTTTGTTGTCAAAATGCTTGCCTTCGTCACTGATAATTGCTCTCGGCATCCCAAACCGTGTAATATGTTTTTCTGCAAGAATCGTTGCACGGTCTTGGAATCCTTGTTGGGAACTGCAGCTGCCTCAACTCATTTAAACACGTAGTCGACGGCAAGTAGAATGTAGAGGTTGCCGAATGAAGATGGGAAAGGTCCCACAAATTCGATCCCCCATACATCGAACAATTCCACCTCAATGATGTTTTGGAGCGGCATCTCATGTCGTCTAGAGATATTGCCCGTCCTCTGGCAACGATCACATTGCTTGTAAAAGTCTTGGACATCTTTGTACAATGTTGGTCAATACAAACTGGATTGTAAAACTTTGGCTGCGGTACGAGTTCCTCCAAAATGTCCTCTATAGGGTGAAGAATGGCCGAAGTACATTCTACTGCTCTTCTTTAGGGACACATCGGCGTATAACCTGATTTGCACATTGTTTAAACAAAAGAGGGTCATCCCAAAAGTAATACTTAGCATCATGGCGGAACCGCTTCTTCCCTTGGTGAGTAAGACCATAAGGTAAAATACCACAAACAAGGAAATTAACTAAATTCGCGTACCAGGGTATTGCCGAGGCATGTGCTACCATGGCGATTGCTCCCAAAATTGCCGAGGCGTGTGCGTCAAGGGCTGCTGCAGCGTCGAGAGTTGCCGAGGCATGCGCGTCAATGGTTGTCGAGGCTTCGAGGGTTGCTAAGGCGTCGAGAGTTGCCGAGGCGTGCGCGTCAAGGGCTGCTGCGGCGTCGAGAGTTGTCGAGCGTGCGAGTCAAGGGCTGCCGAGGCGTCGAGGGCTGCTGAGGCAACTAAAAGTTGCTCATCCGGGAATGCGTCATATATCTCTAGATCCGCGTCCTCCTCCCTATTGCATTCTAAACGTGATAAGTGATTGACCACTTGATTTTCTGTTCCTTTCCTGTCTTTAATTTCAATATCAAATTCTTGTAAAAGTAATATCCAACAAATCAAACGAGGTTTGGCATCCTTTTTAGCAAATAGATATTTGATTGCCGAATGGTCCGTATGAACAATTACCTTTGTACCAATCAAATAGGATCGGAACTTGTCAAATGTGAAAACTACAGCTAGTAACTCTTTCTCCGTTGTTGTGTAATTCACTTGAGCACTATTAAAAGTTTTACTAGTGTAGTATATCACATGAAAGGTCTTACCTGTGCGTTGGCCTAGGACTGCTCCTACTGTAAAATCACTTGCATCACACATGAGCTCAAAAGGTAGCGTCCAATCTGGTGGAATGACAATGGGTGTCGAGGCAAGCTTTTCCCTTAGGGTTTTGCATGCTTGGGTGCAAGAATCATCAAAATCGAAGACTTTATCCTGTTCGAGCAAATTGCACAAGGGTTTAGTGATTTTAGAAAAATTATGAATGAACCTCCTGTAAAAACCTGCATGTCCAAGAAAGCTTCAAATTCCTTTAACCGAACTTGGTGGGGGTAATCTCTTGATCACGTCCACCTTGGCTTTGTCTACTTTAATTCCCTTGGATGAAATATTGTGGCCGAGCACTATTCCTTCATCTACCATAAAATGGCACTTTTCCCAATTGAGGATTAAATCAGTTTCTTCACATCTTGCCAACACCTTCTCTAAATTGCTAAGGCAGTTGTCGAAGTCATTACCAAAAACTGAAAAATCATCCATGAAGATCTCAAGGAAGTCTTCGACCATGTCTGAAAAGAATGCCATCATGTATCTTTGGAAGGTTGCTGGGGCGTTACACAATTTGACCGTCATCCTTCGAAAAACATAAGTACCGTATGGGCATGTGAAGGTTGTCTTTTCTTGATCTTCTGGTGCTATGGCAATTTGATTGTAACCTGAATAACCATCAAGAAAACAATAAAAGGGTTTACCTGCAAGACGGTCAAGCATTTGATCAATAAAGGGTAATGGGAAGTGATCTTTCCTAGTGGCTTTGTTTAGCTTTCGATAATCCATACAAACCCTCTAACTAGTCACAGTCCTGGTTGGAATGACTTTATTGTTTTCATTACTTACCACCGTTATACCTCTCTTTTTCGGTACACATTGTATCGGACTTACCCATGTACTATCAGAGATAGAGTATATAATGTCGGTGTCAAGCTACTTGATGATTTCTTTCATTACAACCCCTTTCATGGCATGATTCAGTCTCCTCTGGGCCTCAATTGAAGGTTTGTGATCCTCTTCCAACAAAATCTTGTGCATGCACACTGCCGGGCTAATTCCCTTCAAGTCGGCAATTGTCCACCCTCTTGCCTTCTTGTGTAGCATCAACATTTTGATCAGCTTCTTTTCCTGCTCAGGCTGTAACTTAGAAGAAATAATTACAGGAAATGTATTATCGGTTCCTAAGTATGCATATTTTAGTTGCTCTGGCAACTGTTTCAACTCAAGAATCGGTGGTTGTTAAATAGAGGGCTTTTCAAGCTTACCTTCCTTACCTGAGTAATCTAGTGGTTCAAAGTATGTACCTGGTCTATTGACTAGCCAATTTGCCTCTTCTTGTTGTTCCTCATTAACCGGTTCTTCATACTCCTCAAGTTCTTCTTGATCGGCAATGTAGTTGTCGAGGCAACTAAATTCCTCGTCGAAGTTAAACTCTGCCGTGGCATGAAGAAGTTGGCATTCTTCTGGATCATCGGCATGCCTTAGTGTTTGGAACACATTTAGTTTAACTTGCTGGTCATTTACCCTCATTGTGAGTTCTCCCTTTTCAACTTCGATCAAGGTCCTCCCTTTTGCTAGGAATGGTCTCCCTAGAATGATAGGTGCATGCTCATCTGCTTCACAATCCAAAACAATAAAGTCAGCGGGAAAAATAAATTTATCAACTTTTACCAGTATGTCTTCGATTTTTCCCTCTGGATGCACATAGGATCTGTCGACTAGTTGTAGCATAACTGTTGTAGGTTTTGCCTTCCCGATTCCTTGTTTTTGGAAAATCGATTTAGGCATCAAGTTTATGCTAGCCCCAAGGTCGCATAATGCTTTCCCGACATAGTGGTTTCCAATGGAACATGGTATTGTGAAACTTCCGGGATCCTTCAACTTAGGTGGCATACGATTGTGCAACATGGCCATGCATCCCTCTGTTGCGGCAACTGTTTCAAACTCTCCTAGCCTTGTTCTTTTAGACACAATGTCTTTAAGAAACTTGGCATAGTTCGGCATTTGTTCAATTGCTTCCACCAATGGCAAGTTGATGTGGACTTGCTTTAGGATATCAAGAAACTTCTTGAATTGATATTCTTCTTTTGTCGCTTCAACCTTTGTGGGAATGGTGGTGGAAGTCGGATATCTTCAATCCTTTCATTGGTTTGGATCCTGATTGATGGCATTGTCGGGACAACTGGAGTTGTCGAGGCATTATCAACTGGGGTTACCGAGGCATGCTTATCTCAAGTTTCTGAGGCATCCTTATCATCAGTTGCCGAGGCATGCTTATTGCCGGTTGCCACGGCAATTCCTGGTTTAGCATCTGAGACTTTTCTGCTAGTTTTATCTTGATCTTTTTGTGGAGTTTTGTTTGATGAGCGGGCTTGAGCCTCTTTAAGTTGTTGGCCACTTCTAGTGGTGATCGCCTTACATTGCTCATAGCCAGTTCCTCTTGCGACTTCAGTATCGCTAGGTAAACCTCCTTGCGGTCTACTTGATTTTCCAATGATTTGATTGCCGCCTCTTGGTTTTACAATCTCATCTTGGTCCTGTTAATAAAAGCATCAGTTCTTTATGAATTTACTATTCTCAACCATATAAGATTCAGTTTTCATCATAAAAGCATTTAGTGAATTTTCCAAAGAACTAGATGTTGTCGGTTGTTGCTGCGGCAACTATTGCCATGGCATATTCTGTTGGAATCCCGATGCTTGTGCATTCTGATTGTTATGGTTTAGAGCATTGTTGGGATAACTCCATGAAAAATTCGGGTGCTTCTTCCAAGCTGGATTGTATGTATTGGACATCACATTGTTGTTTCGGTTGTAATTCCCCACATAGAAGCTGGATTCTGGATTCTGCATACATTCAGAAGAATCATGGTTACCACCACATAACTCACAAAAAGAATCCATTACCTTGACCTCATGTGTGTTGTTTGGTTTCTACATGTTTTGGACCATCTTGGTTAAAGTGGCCAATTGTGCCGAAATTGGGTCTGATGATCCTAGTTCATGTATTGTGGCTTGGCGTCTAACTCCTCCTCGTCTAGTAGAGGGGAATTGATAATTATTCTTGGCAAGCCTGTTTAGAATTTGCATTGCTTCCTCCGGCGACTTATCTAGGAGTATGTCATTTGTCGAGGCATCTAGCATCATCCTTGTTGGTGTATTCACGACGTTGTAAAACATTGTTACTTGTGTCCACACTGGGAATTCGTGTAGGGGGCATTTGTGTAGAAGTTCTCTATATCGCTCCCAAGCCTCATACATGGATTCATCATCTGCCTGCCGAAAAGAAGTAATGTCGTTACGAAGCTTATCAGTCAAATTTGTAGGATTAAACCGAGCAAGGAAATCACGACAAAAATCGGTCCAAGATCCTATTGATCCGGCAAGAATGCTATTCAACCATGCTTTCTCCCTATCCCTCAGTGAATAGGGGAATAATCTTAATCGTAAAACATGTGACTCCGTGTATTTTGAACGAGTTGCAAATCTCGAGGAAAGATTTAAGATGTTGTCGTGCATCTTCAGTTGCTGAGCCGCCAAATTGACCAATTGTGTTGATCATATTAAACATCACCGATTTCAACTTAAAGTGGTCGGCTTCAATTTCAGGTGCGAAAACTCCTGGATTAAGTGCATCAAGATCTTTTTCAAGATAGTCTCGAATAGTTCTATTTCGTGCAAGAATCACTCCTCCTCTTGCTGGAACATCTTGATTCATATTGTCGTCTTGATTAGCCATTGCTACTCTTAACCTTCGTCTAAATCTTTGTAAGGTTCGTTCGATTTCTGGATGAAATGGATATTCTGGTGTAATCAGTCTCGCCCTA
This sequence comes from Hibiscus mutabilis, assembly GCA_019671005.1. Taxonomy (NCBI): domain Eukaryota; kingdom Viridiplantae; phylum Streptophyta; class Magnoliopsida; order Malvales; family Malvaceae; genus Hibiscus; species Hibiscus mutabilis. Next base: position 23,974,796 of record CM033741.1, on the reverse strand, counting down.
GTCATATACCAATGCAAAACCAAAGTTTGTTAACCCTTTGAATCTTAAACAAGAAAAATAAAAAAAAGTGCAAGAAAATAAAAACAAAGTCGCTATTGCCAATCCCCGACATCGGAGCCAAAAACTTGTTGCGCGTAATAAGTGCTACGGAATTGTGCAAGTATACACGTCGCAAGTTATAGTATAAAAGATATCGTCTCCACAAGGATTTTTGCCACTTCAAGAATCTAATCTCTTGCACTGTAAAAAGTAAAAGAAAACACAAGTAGAAGATTATAGGAGTTTAAACTAATAACTAAACTAGAAAGCAATAAAGTAAAATAATAGATGAGATCAAGTTAGAGAGATAGGCCAGGTTATCGTGATTTGAGGTGTAATAGCCGATTGGAACGTCTTGGTAAAAGAGTGCAAGGGCAACTCAGTTGCCGTGAAAACTTGCACAACGGGGGTGCCTTGGCAACTAATCGATGGTTGCCTGGGCGACTGGTTGGGCAACTACTTGGGCTTCTGGGCAGCAACCTTCAAGGTTCGACAGAGTGGTCTTCAATGGTTTCTTCTTATCCCTAAGTCGAAACTCTAGCTATTTGTGCATGCCTTGATAATACATCCCTGCGTGAATCAAGGGTGAACAACAACCAATCTTGCGCTCTTCTTAGCCGTTGAAATCCTTAACTTATTCCTAAGCCGGATTAATCTTCACCATCAATAGATTGAATAAAGATCATATTCATTCGTTTCTTGAATCTAACTCTCCCGATATTAGATAAATAGATGAAGTCATGAGATCCTCTCCCAATTCACTCGCAAACAAGATTGAGAACCAAGAATGAATAAACCTTGAATAGAAAACTGCAAACTCTTATTACCTAAACAAAATCCAATAGTTTCTCACAACCACAAGACACAATAACCTTAGCCAAATAGATTTAGTTCATGGCTAGGTTCCAAAGAAACACAAGATAAAGAATCCCTAGCATGAACCTAATTGAACAAGAAAGAAAAAGATGAAGGATGGATGAAGCTTTGTCGAAAACCTCCTTGCCCTTGATCTTGTCAAAAATTCTCTTCTCCTCTCCCCCTTTGGAGTTGACGGCTTGGTGGTCTATTTATAGGGCTAGGTCAAAGTCCTCCTTTGAGGAGGAAGTTAAGTTGGAATTAAATTATCTTTAAAGAATATAATTCTTTATTATAATTATATTCCTTCTAGAACTTCTCTTATCTTCTTGGAATTTAATTCTTCTTTAACCTCTTCATGGAAATCAAACTCATTTGGGATTTAGCTTTGCTCCACGTCATCTTGGGCTTGTCTAGTCATCAATTTCGACTACCATATCACCTTATTCTTTGTCGACAATTGCCCGGGCAACTGGCTCGGCGTCTCCTTCATGCATTACCCTGGCAACTAGCTTGACATCTCCTTCATGCATTGCCCTGGCAACTAGCTCTAGCCTTGCTTTGGCAAGTGATCCTGCACATACACACAAAACACACCAAAGCAGTATCTTTTCCTACAAAAACAACCAAGTTATGCAATCAAGCTCAAAAATGGAAGGAAACATGGATTAATGTATGAATGACTAATTATGTAACTAATATGAGCCTAAGTCTAACAATAATATGAGTAAAAAGGTTAAGAAAAATAGTACTTTTGAACACTTTTCACTAAGCAACCGTATGATGATTTTTTGGTTCCTCATGTTAGGGACATAGCGGATGGTAATTCGATGGATTTTTATTTTGATGATGATGGGGTTTTATACTTTAAGGGTCAAATAGTGGTGCCAAAAGATTCGAAGCTGAGGCGTACTATTTTGAAGGAGGCACATTCTAGTCCTTTTGCTATGCATCCTGGTAGTACCAAGATGTATCGTGATTTAAAGGAGGTGTACTATTGGGTTGGTTTGAAAAAGATGTGGCGGAGTTTGTTTCTAAGTGCATGGTGTGTCAGCAGGTTAAGGCTGAACATCAGTTTCCATCCAGGTTGTTGCAACCATTAAGAATTCTAGAATGGAAGTGGGAGAGAATCACCATGGATTTTGTGTCAAGGTTGCCGATGACACCAGCTAAAAAGGATTCCATTTGGGTGATTGTTGATGGTTTACGAAGAGTGCACATTTTCTGTCAGTGCATACGACGTATTCCTTGGATAAGTTGGCAGACTTGTATATCGTTGAGATTGTGCATTTGCATAGGGTGCCCAAGTCCATTGTTTCATATAGGGATCCGAGGTTTACAGATCAGGCTTTGGGTACGAGATTGAGGTTCAGTACCGCGTATCATCCTCAGAAGGATGGACAGTCAGGGCATGTTATCCAGGTTTTGGATGACGTGTTGAGATGTTGTACTATTGAGTTCCAAGGAACCTGGGAGAAGCATTTACCTTTGGTTGAGTTTGCTTACAATAATAGCTATCAAGCGAGTATACAGATGGCACCATATGAGGCATTGTATGGCCGGAGGTGTCATACGCCTTTGTGTTGGACTGAGGTAGGAGAAAAGCATTTTCCTTACCGGGTGTGTTGAAAGACATAGATGAAAAGGTAAAGCTTGTGTGTGATCGCTTGAAAGTGGCTATGGATCGGCAAAAAACCTACGCGGATTTGAAGTGTATGGAGATTAAATATGCGGTTGGTGATCATGTGTTCTTGAAAGTGTCACCATGGAAAAAGGTGATGCGGTTTAGACATAAAGGTAAGCTTAGTCCAACGTTTATTGGACCATATGAGGTTGTGGAGTGTGTTGGTCCTATGGCTTATCGGTTGAGGTTGCCTCCCAAGCTAGAGAAAATACATGATGTGTTTCATGTATCTATGTTGCGGAGGTATCGGTCAGATCCCTCGCATGTTATGGCAGTGGAGCATATTGCGTTGAGGCCGAATTTATCCTATGATGAGGAGCTAGTAGAAATCCTTGATTCCAGCCGCAAAGTTATTCATGGCAAGACGATTGAGCTTGTTATGGTTTTGTGGCGACACCGTGGTGTTGAGGAAGCCACTTGGGGAAGCAAGGCGGACATGTTAGAGCAATTTCCATATTTGTTTCCTCCAGTTAAATTCCAGGGATGAAATTTCCTAAGTGGGGGAGAGTTGTAATGCCCTGGTTTTGGGTCTAGATGTTTTTGGGTTCGTTTTAAGGATCCAATGGACCAGTATTAGAGATTCGAGTCAGTTTCGGGATTAAATTGGATTAAATATTTTTGAAGGTGATAAAAATATAGAAAAATGTTATAAAATCATTAATTAATATATTAATGATTGTGGTTAAATTAATTTTGGAAAATGAGTTTTGGAAATCGGACATTTTGGACTAGTGACCAAAATGTAAACTTTTAAAACTATTTTAGTGACTGTTTTGTAAAAGGATCAAAACTTTGAATCTTTAAGGAGCTAATTATCCTAATTATTTTAATCAGATTTTTCCCTTTAATTAACTATTTTTAAATGAATTTTAAGAGCTATAAATAGCAGAGATGACTAATAAATCATAATTAAGCTTTTGATAAAAAATCACGTAATAAACTTTATAACTTCTTTCTCTCAAATTCTCTCCATCCAAACACCTTTCCAACTTCAATTTCTTCAGGTAAAAATCAAGATTTCATAGAGTTTTTTATTCTAATTGATTTCATAAAGTTTTTTCTATCAAACACTTATTATTACTATCTTGATTTTCAAGTTTTACTAAGCAATTAAGGGGAGAAATCATCAATGGAGGTAAGTATTCGTTCTTCTCCTCTAATGAAAGGTTCTTACTGAAATTCCCAAGTTATTGATCCTTTGCAATTGTTTTCTAATGTGTTTTGATAGTTTAATTAAGGAAAATTGGTTTAATTGTGTTTCGATTGATGAAATTGGTAGATTTTTGAATTGGATCTATTTTGTTGGGTTCTTGATCAGATTAAATCATATTTTTGATGTTTAATAATGTTAATAGCTTAGATTTAACATTGTAATCCCAAAACTAGTTGAAACTCCAATGTTAAAGGTTGTTAGTTAAGGTTTTTTGTGATGATAATGGAGTTTAATCATTGCTGGAAGTAAAAGGATGTTGTTAAAGTGTTTTTATATGATAATTGATGAAGTTTGAGGTATTGAATCATTATATTGTGGCTGGGTTAAGATTGGAAAGTGTTTGAGGTTGATTTCCATAAGTTTTAGATGGTTTTTGAGTGGGCAACTTGTGAGTTGCGGGTAATTGCTTTGAGGCAGTGGTTCGGATGCATTTGGATGCAAGTTTCCTCTGGTTTTGTGTGGCCAAAACAGGGGATAATCAAGGCGAAGCATCTTGAGGTGGATTGTTGCTTGCTAGGAGCTCGTTGTGCATTGGCGAGCAAGGCGAGGTATAATTGGTGAGCGGAAACTGTTTGAAAAGTCTTTCAAAGGTTTGAAAGTGGTTTTGGAAGTTTAGGTTAAGTTTGAAACACTTACCTAAGCTTGGAAGTAAGTTTCCCTTTTTTGCTCTTTAATATCGGTTCAGATATGAGCATGTGTAATTCATGTTTTGGTCGTAAACATGGTTTGTTTTACTTATTGTAAATGCATGGTTTTGAGTACATATGTAGGGGTTTAAAAGTATATGAAATGCTAGTGAGCAGTGGGTTCTATTCTGGTCGGGTATGTGGTATTGCTTTAGCAATGTGGTTTGCATATGTCGTGTTTTTGTTAATGCATTGTAAAACAGTGAGTAAATGGTTTTGTAAATGATATATTGGCTATGTGACAAGATGAGAAAACATTCGGATATAGTTGGCATGCCATAGAATGAAGTGCACTATAATATGTTAAAAAATCGATCATGGTTAAGGGTCCTTGAGGTATAGCGGTCGGCTACTCGGACTATGATATTATCACTTGGGTTGAGCGGTCTGTTCCCCTTGTTGATGTTAGTCTTGCGGTCGGCAAGGGTGTTATATCACGCGGTCGGTGTGGTATGGGTTTTAATGGTTGTGGGTCACCAAGGGGGATCCATGTATCCGATATGTAAGGTTAACGGTCGGTTAACCTATTGGTTAGCGGTCGGCTAATCAAGGATAGTGGTCGACTATCCGGGGTCACTATAATTGCCAATATATCAAAGCTTATGTATTGAACCTACTTTTTAATGCTTTGGGATTTATGCATGGTAATATGATTTAATGTTTTGAGATTTAAGCATGAGATGACTTAATGCTTTGGGATTTAAGCATGTGATTTATAAATGTTTTGCATATGGTCGATATGCATGTTCAATTTGAAATCAATGATAATGCTTTGGTCGTAAGCATGGTTCGAAAACAAGTGTTTAGTTTTCAAAGGGGTTTAAAATGCATCATTGTTTTACGAGCATCCTCACTAAGCATGTGTGCTTACGCTCTCTTTTTCCTAAAGATGAAGAGCATTAAGGTTTGGAGCAGCAAAGGCAAGGTTTAAATGATCTAAGGACAAAGACTACTTTGAGTATGAACTCGGTTTAAGTTTTCGGTTAATAAGGCAATGTGTTCGCCAAGTTTTTGGGATTTGTAATTCTGTTTTTCCCTTGGTATTTGAGCATGTGTAATGCTGAGATTTGGAGTTTGATTGATGTTGATAAGCATGTTGATGATTTTTGCTTGGTTGATGCTAGGTGGTTGCTTAGGGGATGCATTTAGTTAGAATTGGTTGATTTCCATGTTTTGATGATTCTAGCAAGATGATGTTGATATTAGAGATATGTTGGTATGTTGTATATGCTGGAAAATGTTCAAATGAGTGTTTTGGTATATGTGAAAAGGTGGTTTTAGGAAGCATGCCTATAGTTTATCTTTAAAGCATGGTTGTTATGAGTTGAAGATGATTCTATGTTATTATGGTTAGAGTCGATCTTCGGTTATGTTGTATGAGTGATAGTAGCGTGTGTAGGTGGTTGGAGTCCATAAATGTAAGTTAAACCGGCAAAAGTGGACGTTTTAGGTCCAGGCGTATCGGAACGCGTCCCCACGTACCGATACGGCTAGGCCATTTCAGGCATAGCATTTCGACACGCGAGGAAGTGTTTCGATACGAGAAAGCCATTTCAGGCTTAGAGTTTCGATACGAAGGATGGTGTTCAGGTACGGTTTTGAGTTACTAGAATCTGAGTTTTATAAATTGTCTAGGCATACTGAAGCACCTGTTCGAGTACCGATACGATAGGCAGGTAAATTAGTTATCTGGTTGTTTGGAAGGTTTCAGAGTTATTCATTTTAGTCCCTGATTCTTGTGTTGGCAATTGTGTATGCGTGGATGGTCAGAATGATCTAAAAATTTGTTTGCAAGCATGTAATCTGACTAATTGAGGACTGGTAACCCTAATTTCACCAATGTCCTTGTAATTACCAGTTTTATATTTTGGTCCCTAAAATGTATTGTATGTAATCGATTGCCTTTTCGTGGTCTGTTTCCTTTGTATTTTCAATTGCTGCAAGCATGGTCACTTAGGATTAATAATATGCATCTAGATAAGATAAAAGGAAAAAATGGTCCGTTTTTGTAATCTTTCTAGCTCGCTCGGTTCCGTCGGGCGTCTAGGCCGGGTCGAGGGGGTTACAAGCACATAGTGTCTGCACTACACCTCAGCAGGAAAATCCTTGTGACTTGGTCTAGAGTCTTCCCTTCAAGATTACTTTGCCATCGACATAAAAGCCATCTAGTCTATATGACCAAATAGTTAAGCCTACTTTCTGGCAACCAAAGACTTGACCGAAAAGCCTACGAGCTGAAGACCATATCCTATCCTAACGACCCATCAATAGCCATCACTAGACTTGGCTTAGTCCCATCGAACAATACCTCTCAACTATAAATACCCTTTGGCTAGAGAGGAACATGACACAACAAGATACACTCTAGAAGTCCGCTCTTTCTCTCTCACTATCCTCAATGGCTCTCCACCCATATTAGAATGGGTAAACTACCAATGATCACCGTCAACCACTGTCTCCCTGCCCATCTTTATCACCGTCTCCACCTTTCTATTCAGTGTCTGATCTTCCTGGCATCAACAAAATTTGGCTCCATCTAAAAATGTGTTGACCTTTTTTTGCTTATTATATTATAACCCCTTCGACCCGGCCTAGTCGCTAGACTGACCCAAGCGAGTCACATTAGGTTTACCGAAGTAAACCGTGAGAAGAAACCCCAAAATGTGAGCTTTTTTCTTTTTATCTTATCTAAATGTGTAATTGATACCCTACATGTTCATGCTGACAGCGGGTGAAAACTCAACTCAATCGGGCGTCGAATTGACATCCAATTGGTCACCATCGCAATTTAGGGATAAAATTGCAATTTTATCAAAATACAGGGACTAGACCAAATTTTATTTTACCTTTCCTTAATTAAAAAGGTTTCATGCTTATACGTCAAAATTTAGCTCGAACCGAGCACTCAAACGCATTTAATTCCATTAACAAGATTCAGGGATGAAAATGCAAGAAAATCAGAACTACCTCAACATGACATTAACCGAATTACCTGTCACCCGTACCGGTACGTTCTCACTAGTTTCAGTACGATTTGTAACACGGATTTTCGATACACACTGCCCTGTTCCGGTACACCCAATGGTATTAACGAACATTTGAAAATGTATAGAGAACCGTACCGATACGGCTAGTGGTGTTTTGGTACACGGGATTTGGTTTAGAAAGTAGACTCCAATAGCTAAAACCTGTACCGGAACACCCCTTCATGTACCAGTATGCGAAGCCAAAATGGCCTAGGCGTATCGGAACACCTAGCATCTATATCGAAACCTTGTGCCTGAAAATGCCTATCCGTACCGATACGATCCCCAGCGTATCGGTATGTCTGAACCTGTAATGTCACTTTTAGCTGGTTTAGCATGCAATTAACATAATCAAACCACCTCAACATCCCTTGAATGCATTACTAACATGCTTGGCTGACCATACACGACTTAGCATCACAATTTAACATCATGTCATGGCATCTTGCATCAAGAGTAAATCTATAGGCATGCATCCTCGCTTTTCATCCAAGCACCATTCCAAAATGTAAACCATCACCAAAAACAAACATTAAAGGCCATTTACAACTCAAGAGCAACCAAGCAATCATGCTCAAACAGGGAGTTCAACAAAACATCTCCCAAAACCAAAACAAGTACCATTGCCTTTATTCATATAGTCTAATCCAAAACATACTTTGATAACCAAGTCTTACTAGGATCCCCTTGCTTCTTGCTGCCTTCCGAGACCTTAATTCTCTGCATTGATGGACAAGAAGAGCGTAAGCACACTAGGCTTAGTGAGGAGTGCTCAAATACAAGACACCATCAATGCATTTAAAACCATTTTCATATAGCATGTTGAAAATCCCATTCAAATCATATTTTCCAACATATAAAACATCATGCCTTAAACCCATGCACTTAAACACTTTTAAAACAAGCATATGAAATCCTATGCAACATGTATCATTAACCAACAGCAAAACCCACTGCTAACCTCAATTTAAGCCTTCCCATGCATAACAACCATATGCAAAGCTTAAAGAGTAACCATGTATAAATCACACTATACAACACAAACCTTTCAATGATACATTAACAATTATATTGGCTTACAAGTGATCATTAAACAAGTCCAATACCAAAAGAGTTCATCGGATACACAGATTCAACAAGTGTTCAACCAACACTTCAAGCCATCTCAACCGGTACATTACCAACCGGGTACTTATACAACCCTTAGGGACACCAACCCCTTTCATCGATTAGACGGTTAATCCTCTAATGGGAGTTTTTGGTACCGTTAAACCCCTCTACCGTTAGGGTACTCGGATGGAGTTTTCGGTACACAGATCTAAACCCTCAACATCCAAGGCGACTTACTATAGTGCAGTCAATCCTATGGACGGCTAACTATATCCGATAACAATTTTTAAAACCACATTACTTGCCAATATAATTAACCATTTAACATTTACCTCACTGTTTTTAACAAGCATTAACCAAACCATTTATCCATAGCAACAACCATGCTTAAAACCACAAGTATAAACCATATACTTACAAGGATCACTTACCACGTGCATCCTTCAGCATTTCATGCTTAAAAACAGTATATCAAATGCTTTAAAACATGCTTAAATAGCAGGTAACAAGTAAAACAAAACAAGTGCATAAAACCATTTAACATTAGCACGACCGAGAGAGGAAATCCACTTTTACTTACTTCTGGGTTTAAACCAGCGTATCAAGCTAAGTTTAAACCCCCATAAACCACCTTTAAAACATTCCAAAGCTGGAATTCATGTTCTCACTCACCAATACACAAAATCTCGATTCGCCGACACGAAATCAAGTGTCTGAAACCTCTAACGCCTCACCAAACACTTTCGGATCATCATCCCCTGCTTTGACCACAACACAACTCGGATTCCTACAATCCTCTCAAAATTCCCCTGTAATACCCCTTTCCTATATTCATAGCTGAATACGAGTCAGAGATATCACAAAACATTTGTAAAACCCTCTACATTTGTAACTCGGTAAAATTTTATTTCTTTAAAAATGTTACAATGTATTTAGTTTTTATTTACAAATCTAGTTATTCGTGTAAAGTTTAAAAATAATATTTTCATCTTCAAATCGAATTTATTTTCAGGCAGCAACTTATCAATTTAATTTGTCTTGATATAATTAATAAAACTGCCTAAAAACTGCCTGATTTAAAATTCATCCCAATACTATATAAAATACAAATTCTATCAAAGCAGGCATACCCTTTTAATATACATGCCAACTAGTAAATATAAAAAAATATCAAAAGATATCTTACTGATACTGATGTACCTATTATTGATTGATGATGTCTGTATATGCTCCTTACTCCAACCATTTTTTTCCTACGTGTAAAGTAGTTACACGCTAAGTATTTACTTAGTGAGGCAATAATTCAAATTTAAGTGCAATTGTCATAATATCAATCTCAATATTAATTATTAATTATTAATAATGCATATGATCACCTTACCATTACATGCTCATTAACATAATTAAATATGTAATAACATGTATGTATATCAAATTGATAAGATTAGATCTTACCAATATTGGTGCCATTTCCATCCGTAAGCTTTCAATGCTTACCAATACCTTTTTCCACTCTGTCTGCAAGCTTTCAAACTTATCATTCTATTTTTTTATTTCAATTCAGTTTACTTAGCCCAAGGTATCGAATTAAGAGATTTTATGTACACGAGGCATCCCCCCATACCCAACCTTTCTTGAGTATGTATATTATTTGCTCTCTACCAGGAGTACTTAGCATCGAAGTGCTTCTGTATTTTTATCGGAGTATACAATATGTCCCTCATTGAGTTTTTATGAAATTACTCTGAAGTGCTTAGCACCCATAATAAGTTTGTATACTCAAACCATGCATGAGTATACTCTTCAATGAGTATTTATAAAATTTGCACTTTACCTAAAGTGCTTAGAATCTTTATACAGCTGTTTATGACTCTATGGCTAGCCAACTATACCTTTGAACCTATATATCATACTTGGGCTTTATATCATCAAATATTTCATCCATGGCAATGTATATCAATTTATATTAACATGAAGCAGTTCATAACCGAATAATATTAATAGTAAATCATCATCAATAACTAGTGATCAATGCATTTATTTTCAAACTTTGACATATTTAAAGTATGTCAAATGTATGATCAATGACATAATTATCATGACAATATATAAACCCGGCAGACTCATCGCAAGTCCTACCGGTGATGTATGAAACATCCATGTATAATGTTCTATATGCATTGCACTCACCTGGGCCATATATTAGTATGCCTCACTAAGTCCTCTTCGATCCTTTCCTTCATTGTACCTCGAACCTCCCTTGATTCGAACTTAACTTCATAATTCAAATAAGTAAAATATTTGTTAGATCCCAATCTAACAATATTTTAGACATATTGTCCAATATAATCATTTGTGCACAAAATCTCCAAACATTTTCTTTTCTTCCTTGTATTTTTCAAAAACTCATTATGGTCCTTAGTGACCAATTTGAACTTCCATTAACCCTTTTCAAGCTTACTAATCAACCTTAGATACAAAGTGTATCAATTCTCATTTTCTGGCAGTTTGCAGTACCTCCAAAGAAATATTTCTATAAAATAATCTAGAACTCAGAATTCAATTTCGTTTGTTCTGATAGAAACTAGATTCAATAAGCTTTTCAACCATATAAATTAATAGCCTAAATTCAACTTGTACGATTTATGGAGAATTTTCAAAGTCAATTTCCAGTATTGAATTTCGGAACAGCCTGCTATACTATTTTCTGACCTTTCACCACTTAAAAATTCATATCTTTTTACTCGAAACTCGAAATCAGTTTCCATTTGTTGGACACGAAACTAGAGGAACAAATCTTTACATCGGTATAAAATTCACCTTCTAACCATTTTGTGGAATTTATGGTGAATTTTCAAAGTTACTGCCATAAACCAGTTTTTCTACACAACTTCCATAAACAACTTCAACTTTTATACTAACTTCTCCTTACTTCTCTACTTTTCAATTTAGTCCAATCACTAGCTTTAAACCACCAACTCATCACATTCTTCACCAAATAATTATTCACAATAATTCTCCCTAATTTTCCTTATTTACCGAAATAGGTACTCAAATGCAAAGATAAGGATTCATGCTTCTTAACTTTGCAATTTAGTCTTCAATTCAACATTACTACCTTAATTCCATCATTACAACTAAAAATCAGGTTTAACCCCCATACAAAACTTCCATTCGATTTGGTCACTTAACTTTGACAAATTGTCAAAATGGTCACTAATTCAATTCAACATCAATTTGGCATTCTAACTTCATTTTCTTATCTCTAACATCATTAATAACATAAATACACTCCAAATTCTAAAAATTCAGATTTGGTCCTTCAACTTTTCAATTTGCCAAAATGGTCCCTATACAATTTAAATTAGGGTTTTGCTTCCAAACAATAATTCAAGCTTACTAGATCATTATTTCAACATCACAAACCCTAAATTAAACTTGAATCCATAAACCCTAATCATCTTCATAATAATAAAAACATGTAAAAATTAAATCCCAACTCAATATCATGATTTTTAACATCATACTAGCTTAATTTCAACTTGAATTCAATCATGGAATCATAAAATCTCAAAAGCTCCAATTTGATCCATAAACCCTAATTTATTTCTCATGTAAATTCTCATCAATCAAGCATGGATTCCATGAATTATTGATATCAAAAGATAGAGCTTGAAGAGTAGAACAATTTTGTAGTTGAAGAGATTACCTGAAAATCGAGTTTCGGGGCTTGAATCGAGCTTGGAAAATTTTTTCTCTTTCTTTTCCTAGACCTCACGTTTGTTGCTGGAAAAGATAAACATTTGGTTCATCTTTTTACCATTATTTTACACATATATCTATTAAATGAATATTAAATTCATTTAATAGTGAAATTACAATTTTGCCCTTTTTATCCAATGGTTGAGATTGATTTTATCATCAATAAAGGGCCAAGATTTAATATTCCATTTTCTCTTTCCAAAATTGCCCTTATAACTTTTTAAATATTTCAAAATTGTCATTGGGGCAAATGACCAATTTGCCCTCCAACTAGTTTTTATTTACTAGTTTGCCATTCTTGTAAAAATTCAACTAAATCTAGTTGGAATCCAACCAACTATAATAAAATATTCATAAAGTAATATTTTATGAATTTTTCCATATCTTTTGGATCAGTCTCCAAAATTTCCATTTGATCCAATATACTGACAAATAATCCTTTACTCAGAAATAAACTGTAGGATTCATCTTGAATCGAACTAAAAATATTTCCAACACTTAGAAATGACTTTTATAACCTTTCTATATCATATGGTAAAATTTCAAAATTTTCCAGTTAGATCCGGGTATACAAATTCCACTTAAACTTTAACTGCGATTTTCCCAATAATCGAAGAATCAAATCGAACCAAAAATTCTGCATTCGATTCACACCCTTAGGTGATCTCTTTATTTATGAAATAAAAGCCTTTAACTTTTGTGAAATCAAATTTAGTCCCTAAACTTTTCCAAAGTTTATACTTTAGCAATAAAATTTTCAAAGTTTACATTTTGGTCACTAAACTTTTAAACTTCAATTTCCATTCCAATTTTCCTTGGCATTCAACCAAACTTTAAGAATACCATATTCAATTCACTATCTATCACATGATACCTTTAAACCTTAGAAATTTCCTTACCAAAAACCATAATTAAAGAAATCTCAACTTTTGCATTTTTGTCATTTTAGTCACTAAGTTAGCTTTTAAGCTATTATCTTAGTACTAAATGACCCTTAATCAACTTAGTAAATTTTGGGGTATTACAATTCTCCCCTTAAGAAAATTCGTCCTCGAATTTTCAAAACGCACCTGATTCAAATGGTGAGGAAACTATTTTCTTATATTTTCTTCTTATTTCTCTCAAATCGTTTCTTTAATCTTATGATTTTTTTTTGTCAAAGAACTTTAACAAATAGGATTGTCATGTTTTCTTAGTTCTTTGACTCCATGTGCTAGGATCTTTACCAGTTCTTTTTCATAGCTTAAATCGGCCAAATCTCTATTTTCTCCAGAGTAACAACATGTGAGGGGTCTAATCAATATTTCTAGAGCATCGATACATTATGAATCTTGTTCATTTCCAAAGAAAAAGCTAACTATTAAGCGTAACTATCAGACTAACTCCTTTCACAATTTCTTATAGCCCAACAAATTTTGAACTTAACTTTCTTTTTGTCTAAACCATAACACCTTCTTCCAAGGTGAAACTTTTAAGGAATAATTTATCCTTAACTTCATATTAAATATATTTCCTTTCAGGGTCAACATATAGTTTCCATCATTGAGATAGAAATTCTTCCTTGATAATACAAATATCTATCAAACCTAACTTCCAAGTTTTCAGTTTCACTATTTTCCACTTGTTTGAACCTTGACAACATTTCTCATCCTTTCTTTAAAGATATCTTATTTAATCCAATATGGTAAATTTTATTCTTAACTTGACAATCAAAACACCATCTTCTTTTAATGCAAATCTTGCATTCATAACTTTTAAGACAACAATTGTCTTTCGACTGAGAGCGTCAGCTACCATATTAGCTTTTTCTGGATGATAGACAATGACCATATCATAATTCTTAAGAAACTCGATCCAACTTCTTTGCGTCAAGTTCAACTCTTCTTTAGTAAGCATATACTTTAAACTTTTATAACCTATATAAATATAGCATCGTTCATTGTATAAATAATGATGCTATATCTTTTAAAGCAAATACAACCATTACCAGCTCCAAATCCCAAGTAAGGTAATTGCTCTCATATATCTTAAGTTGTCTCAAGCATAGACCATTACTTTTCCTTTTTGCATAAGTATGCATCCCAAACCGTTATGAGAAGCATCTATATATACCACATAATCTTTACCTGATTCTGGTTGTACTAGTATCGTGGCTTCTATTAAGATCTCCTTTAATGTCTCAAAGTTTTCTTGGCATTTATCTATTCAAATGAATGTCATTTCTTTCCTCAATAGCTTGGTCAATGAGGAGGCAATCATCAAGAAATTCTAAACCTCTAAAACATTCTTCAGAGGTTTCCATTCAACTATAATTTGTACTTTCTTGGGGTCTACTCTTATTCCCACTGCAAAATCCACAAATCTAATAAAACAGCCTTTGACAACCAAATTCATACTTTAACAATTTAGCATATAACTTCTTTTCTCGAAAGCTCTGAAAAACAATGCAAAGATGGGCATCTTATTCTTCATTTTTCCTTCGAATATACCAAAATATACTCAATGAACTCTACCAAAAATTGGTCCAAGAAAAATTAAAATACCTGGTTCATTAGGCCTATAAATGCCGTAGGCATCATCACGAACTCATAGTATTCATACCGAGTCTGAAAAGCTATCTTTAGAATTTCTTCTTTCTTGATTTTTTTAACTAATCAAAAGATCAACAGTCTTCGGAAGAAGATATTTATTCTTTACTATTACCTTCTCGAGCTGATAGAAATCGATCTTTCTCTTTCACAATTAACACCGGTGTGCCCTCAAAATGACACACTTGACTTTATAAAATATCGACCTAACATCCTTGCAATTTGTAGCTTTAAATCTCGAAGTTCGGTCGAAGCCATTTTATACGAGGCCATTAATTTAGGCGCAATACCTGGTATCATCTTTATTTTGAATTTCACTTCTCAATCTGGGCATACATCCAGATATTTTTGGACAGTCGAGTTATTTTCCAATTTAACTTCAACAGCCCGAGTATCCACTATATTTTCTAAGAAAACTTAACAACCTTATAACAACAATTTCCTTAATAAAATAACTGAAATTACATTGGAGAAAGGATTTACCCTTTTATCAACTGCTACTATTTGTGTACCTTCCGTGTTTTTCAATACTAATCGCTTTATGCGACAATTCATCGTGGCCTGATAGGAAGGTAACCAATTCATGCCCACAATCATCTTAGACTACTCAAAAGATAATTTCATTAAGTTTATCGGGAACTCTATTTCTTATGTTTTTATCGAGAAATTCCACATGTTCATCTCGCCCTTACATTACAACCCAACAAATTCGTGACCGCTATATTACTTGAAATGGGTTCTATAAGGATATCGCATTCACCATTCAACTTCGTACTTATATACGAATGTGTAAAGCTAGGATCCATCAACATCAATATAGGTTTATCCAAAAAGATGAGATGTACCTTCTATGATTTTAGAATCATCCCAATCTTTATCAATCTTGATGTTATAAACTCGAACTGACATGTGCAATCCTGGCTATGAAGCAAATTCAGATGGTTTTCTAATCTAGCTTAAATCTCAGAGCAACAAAATAACTCCATCCAATTTCTCGGTATCCAAACAGTGGAATCCGTCCAGTGTAATCCTTAGATTATTCTGTTACAAATCAACAATCACTGGACCTTAATCTGCTTTTTCTTTCAATCCAGGTGTTTCTAAACTTTTCAGTTCCTTAATCCGGCACAGACACTTCTTGTTGTACCAGTGCCCCTTTCTTGTTCAGATTTATCCGAAGGGTTATTATTAACCTTATTTTTACTACTCTTGATTCCTTCCAAAGCTTCCAATTTACCAGTTCATCACGCTTTCTTGAATCAAATATTTCTTATAATTCTTCCCAATTTACATTAGTAAGGAGCGACATCAATCAAATCCTAAAAACATCATAATAGTAATATTGGAATCCTAGTGGCATGTATACTCTTTTTAACATAAAACCATTTTCATTTAGGTCGAGAATCGGCTAAACCTGTAGCTCTAATACCAATAAATGTAATACCCCTTTCCCGTATTCATAGCTGAATACGAGTCAGAGATATCACAAAACATTTGTAAAACCCTCTACATTTGTAACTCGGTAAAATTTTATTTCTTTAAAAATGTTACAATGTATTTACTTTTTATTTACAAATCTAGTTATTCGCGTAAAGTTTAAAAATAATATTTTCATCTTCAAATCGAATTTATTTTCAGGCAGCAACTTATCAATTTAATTTGTCTTGATATAATTAATAAAACTGCCTAAAAACTGTCTGATTTAAAATTCATCCAGATACCAAATAAAATACAAATCCTATCAAAGTAGGCATACCCTTTTAATATACATGCCAAATAGTAAATATCAAACAGTATCAAAAGATATCTTGCTGATATTGATGTACATGTTATTGATTGATGGTGTCTGTATATGCTCCTTACTCCAACCATTTCTTCTTTCCTACGTGTAAAACAGTTACACGCTAAGTATTTACTTAGTGAGGCAATAATTCAAATTTAAGTGCAATTGTCATAATATCAATCTCAATATTAATTATTAATTATTAATAATGAATGTGATCACCTTACCATTACATGTTCATTAACATAATTAAATATGTAATAGCATATATATATATCAAAGTGATAAGATTAGATCTTACCAATATTGGTGCAATTTCCATTCGTAAGCTTTCAATGCTTACCAATACCTTTTTCCAACTTTGTCTGCAAGCTTTCAAGCTTATCATTCTATTTTTTTTATTTCAATTCAGTTCACTTAGCCCAAGGTATCGAATTAAGAGATTCTATGTACACGAGTCATCCCCCCATACCCAACCTTTCTTAAGTATGTATAATATTTGCACTCTACCGGGAGTGCTTAGCACCGAAGTGCTTCTGTATACTTACCGGAGTATACAATATATCCCTCATTGAGTTTTTATTAAATTACTCCGAAGTGCTTAGAACCCGTAATAAGTCCGTATACTCAAACCATGCATGAGTGTACTCCTCAATGAGTATTTATAAAATTTACACTTTACCTTAAGTGCTTAGAATCTTTATACTGCTGTTTATGACTCTATGCTAGCCAACTATACCTTTGAACCTCTATATCATACTTGGGCTTTATATCATCAAATATTTCATCCATGGCAATGTATATCAATTTATATTAACATGAAGCAGTTCATAACCGAATAACATTAATAGTAAATCATCATCAATAACTAGTGATCAATGCATTTATTTTCAACCTTTGATATATTTAAAGTATGTCAAATGTATGATCAATTACATAATTATCATGACAAAATAAAAACCATGTAGACTCATCGCAAGTCCTACCGGTGATGTATGAAACATCCATGTATAATGTTATGTATGCATTGCACTCACCTGGGCCATGTATTAGTATGCCTCACTAAGTCCTCTTTGATCCTTTCCTTCATTGTGCCTCGAACCTCCCTTGATTCGAACTTAACTTCATAATTCAAATAAGTAAAATATTTGTTAGATCTCAATCTAACAATATTTTAGACATATTGTCCAATATAATCATTTGAACACAAAATCTCCAAACATTTTCTTTTCTTCCTTGTATTTTTCAAAAACTCATTATGGTCCTTAGTGACCAATTTGAACTTCCATTAACCCTTTTCAAGCATACTAATTAACCTTAGATGCAAAGTGTATCAATTCTCATTTTCTGGCAGTTTGCTGTACCTCCAAAGAAATATTTCTATAAAATAATCTACAACTTGGAATTCGATTCCATTTGTTCTGGTAGAAACTAGATTAAATAAGCTTTTCAACCATATAAATTAATAGCCCAAATTCAACTTGTACGATTTATGGAGAATTTTCAAAGTCAATTTCCAGTATTGAATTTCGGAACAACCTTTTATATTGTTTTCTGACCTTTCACCACTTAAAAATTCATATCTTTTTACTCGGAACTCGAAATCAGTTTCCGTTTGTTGGACACGAAACTAGACGAACAAATCTTTACATCGGTGGAAAATTCATTTTCTAAACATTTTGTAGAATTTATGGTGAATTTTCAAAGTTACTGCCATAAACCAGTTTTTCTACACAACTTCCATAAACAACTTCAACTTTTATACTAACTTCCCCTTACTTCTCTACTTTTCAATTTAGTCCAATCACTAGTTTTAAACCACCAACTCATCACATTCTTCACCAAATAATTGTTCACAATAATTCTCCCTAATTTTCCTTATTTACCGAAATAGGTACTCAAATGCAAAATAAGGATTCATGCTTCTTAACTTTGCAATTTAGTCCTCAATTCAACATTACTACCTTAATTTCATCATTACAACTAAAAATTAGATTTAGCCCCCATACAAAACTTCCATTTCAATTTGGTCACTTAACTTTGACAAATTGTCAAAATGGTCACTAATCTAATTCAACATGAATTTGGCATTCTAACTTCATTTTCTTATCTCTAACATCATTAATAACATAAATACACTCCAAATTCTAAAAATTCAGATTTGGTCCTTCAACTTTTCAATTTGCCGAAATGGTCCCTACACAATTTAACTTAGGGTTTTGCTTCCAAACAACAATTCAAGATTACTAGATCATTATTTCAACATCACAAACCCTAAATTAAACTTGAATCCATAAACCCTAATCATCTTCATAATAATCAAAACATGTAAAACTTAAATCTCAACTCAATATCATGATTTTTAACATCATACTAGCTTGATTTCAACTTGAATTCAATCATGGAATCATAAAATCTCAAAAGGCCCAATTTGATCCATAAACCCTAATTTATTTCTCATGTAAATTCTTATCAATCAAGCATGGATTCCATGAATTATTAATATCAAAAGATAAAGCTTGAAGAGTAGAACAACTTTGTAGTTGAAGAGATTACCTAAAAACTGAGTTTCGGAGCTTGAATCGAGCTTGAAAAAATTTTCTTTCTTTCCCTAGACCTCACGTTTGTTGCTGGAAAAGATGAACATTTGGTTTATCTTTTTACCATTATTTTACCCATATATCTATTAAATAAATATTAAACTCATTTAAGAGTGAAAATACAATTTTGCCATTTTATCCAATGGTTGAGATTGATTTTATCATCAATCAAGGGCCAAGATTTAAAATTCCATTTTCTCTTTCCAAATTTGCCCTTATAACTTTTTAAATATTTCAAAATTGCCAATGGGGCCAAATGACCAATTTGCCTTCCAACTAGTTTTTATTTACTAGTTTGTCATTCTTGTGATAAAATATTTTATGAATCCAACCAACTATAATAAAATATTCATAAAGTAATATTTTATAAATTTTTCCATATCTTTTGGATCAGTCTCCAAAATTTCCATTCGATCCAATATACTGATAAATAATCCTTTACTCAAAAATAAATTGTAGGATTCATCTTGAATCGAACTAAAAATATTTCCAACACTTGGAAATAACTTTTGTAACCTTTCTCTATCATATGGTAAAATTTCAAAATTTTCCAGTTCGATCCGGGTATACGAATTCCACTTAAACTTTAACTGTGATTTTCCCAATAATCGAAGTATCATATCGAACCAAAAATTCTGCATTCGATTCACACCCTTAGGTGAACTATTTATTTATGAAATAAAAACCCTTAACTTTTGGGAAATTACAACTTTAGTCCCCAAACTTTTCCAAAGTTTATACTTTAGCCATAAATTTTCAAAATTTACATTTTGGTCACTAAACTTTTAAACTTCAATTTCCATTCCAATTTACCTTGTTATTCAACCAAACTTTAAGAATACCTTATTCAATTCACTATCTATCACATGATACCTTTAAACCTTAGAAATTTCCTTTCCAAACCCATAATTAAAGAAATCCCAACTTTCGTAATTTTGTCATTTTAGTCACTAAGTTAGCTTTTAAGCTATTATCTTAGTACTAAATGAGCCTTAATCAACTTAGTAAATTTTGGGGTATTACATACCCAACCACAACAACCGAAAACATCAACCAAACCTTCCCAAACACAATTCAGCCACAACCTAATAATCTAACACCACTTTTATCAACAATTAACACCTAAAAATAGAATCAAACCAACCTAACACCCCCTACATTCACGCAGCCACCAAAACACCTCAAGAACACAAATCTAGCAACCTAAACAATTAGAGACTCAAGAGTTTCGGGATTCCATTGATAAAATCGACTTAACAACATCATTATACATCCAAAATATATTCAAGAACAATCCATAACACTGGAAATCAGATTCAATACGAATCTTTCATCATTTCATCAATTTTACCCAATTAAATCCACATTTGAACACAAAATCAGATTATAAACTATAAATCAAGGATCAAATACTTGAGAATATCAATAAAGAACCATTTAAAAGAGGAGATCACGAACCTTACCCCTGTAATGTGATTCCTCCATCAATTGGCTTGTTTAAAGCTAGGAAAACATAGGATTTCAATGAGATTTTGTAAAACAAAGTTGAATAAACAAATACTCATCAAGAATCTGAGTAAAAGAGTCTCTCACCTCTGGTTTTTGATAAAATCTTGAGTGTTTGGCAGAAAAGAGGTTGAGAGAAAAGAGTTAGGAAAAGTTATGTGAATTTCTTTAAAAAAACAATAACTAACTTTTAATCTTTAATCCTTATTCATCATCCTTTTAAAACACATGTTTAAAATGATTTAATTGAAGGGATAAACCACCAGCAAACACTTGGTAATTTAGATCCTTAAGGATTCTAAGAATTTGATCCTTTTCATTTTAGTCACTTAAAACATTTTTAAAAAATTACTTTTGGTCACTAACCAAAATGTCACATTTGCAAATACCAGTTCCCAAAATTGTTTCTACCAAAAATCATTATATATTAAAAGATGATTTTTAACTATTTTCTATATTTTTATCTTACCAAAAAATATATAGTCCCGAATCCAACTCGAATCTCTAACCCGGTCCACCAGACCGTCTAATAACCCCCAAAACTGCTAAGCCCAAAAACTGGGGCATTACAACTCTCCTCCACTTAAGAAATTTCATCCCTGAAATTTACCTAGAGGAAACAGGTGCGGAAATTGTTTCAACATATCCGACTTGCATTCCCACGTGGCTTCCTCAACACTGCGGTGCCTCCACATCACCTTAACAAGCACTACTATCTTGCCACGCAACACCTTACTATTGGTATCAAGAACTTCTACCATGTTCTTCATCATAAGATAAGCCCGGCCTCAACTCAATCTCTTCCAGTGGCATAACATGCAATGGATCCGATCGATACCTCCTCAACACCAAAACATGGAACACATCATGAATCATCCCCAACTCCGAAGGTGATCTCAAATGATCGCAACAGGACCCACACGCTCAACGACCTTGTATGGTCCAATAAACCTCGGGCTAAGCTTCCCCTTCCGCCCAAACCGCAGCACCTTTTTCCAGGGCGATACTTTCAAAAACACTCGATCACCCACAACGTACTCTATATCCCTACGCTTTAAATCTGTATCGGATTTCTGACGATCTGAAGACGCTTTTAAGCTCTCACATATCAACTATACTTTTTGGTTATGCCTTTCAAAACATTAGGCATAGATACAAACTTTTCTCCCGCTTCTGCCCAACATAAAGGCGTACGACACTTCCTACCATACAACGCCTCATAAGGTGCCATCTGTATGCTAGCATTATAACTGTTATTGTAAGCAAACTCCACTAATGGCAACTGTTTCTCCCATGTTACCTGGTGCTCAATTATGCAACACCTCAGCATATCCTCGAGAACCTGAATCACGCGCTCCGACCGACCATCTGACTGAGGATGATATGAAGTACTAAAATTCAACCGAGTTCACAGAGCATGATGCAAACTCACCCAAAACCATACGCTGAACTGAAGCTCCCTTTTCGAAACTATAGATTTGGGTACCTCGTGCAAACGTACAATCTCAGAAATGTACAAATCAGCCAACCTGTCCAAGGTATACGTAGTATGCACTGGGACAAAATGCGAACACTTCGTGAACCTATCAACAATCACCCAAATGGAATCCTTTTTGGTCGGCATCAAAGGTAGCCCAGACACAAAATCCATGGTGATTCTTTCCCACTTCCATTATAGTATTCTCAACGGTTGCAACAGCCCGGAAGAAAACTGATGCTCAACTTTTACCCGCTGATAAACCATGCATCAAGCAATGAAATTAGCCATATCTTTCTTCAGTCTCACCCAATAGTACTCCTCATTCAAACCTCGATACATCTTAGTACTACCGGGATGCATAGCAAAAGCACTAGCATGAGCCTCGGTCAAAATATTTTGCCTCAACTCTTCGTCTTCAAGCACCACTATTCGACCTTTAAAACACAACACCCCATCATCACTGAAATGAAAATCTGTAGGATTCCCATCCCTGATATCCTCCACATGAGGTACCAAACTCCAATCTTACGGTTGTTTCTTCTTAATCAAATGTAACAAGGACAGCTTCACCTGCAACTCAGCCAACAACCCACCGTCGCGCGTCACACTCAAACATGCAAACATAGCCCTCAACTCCACCGCCGCCTTTTTGCTCAGAGCATCAGCAACCATGTTAGATTTACCCGGATGGTACTCAATGGCCAAATCATAATCTTTCAACAACTCCAACCACCTACGTTGTCTTAGGTTTAACTCTTTTTAAGTTATTAAATACTTTAAACTCTTATGATCCGTGAAAACCACACATTTCTCCCCATAGAGGTAATGCCTCCAAATTTTCAAAGCAAGCACCACCACTGCAAGCTCAAGATCGTGGGTAGGGTAGTTACGGTCATGCACTTCCAATTGCCTAGATACGTACGCAACTACCTTACCTTCTTGCATCAACACACAACCAAGCCCAACATACGATGCATCACTATAAACAATAAACTCCTTCCTTGATTCTGGTTGAACTAAAATTGGAGCTCGTGTCAAGGCTTCCTTCAACTTTTTAAAGCTCGTTGTCTATCTTCCGTCCACTCAAATCGAACATTCTTCTGTAGCAACTTAGTTAAAGGAGCCGCCAAACTGGAGAACCCTTCCACAAACCTACGATAGTAACCAGCCAAACCAAGGAAACGCTTAACCTCTATCACATACTTGGGCACCTTCCAACTCATCACAGCCTCAACCTTTGCAGATCAACAAGAAATTCTTCGGCCGACACAACATGCCCAAGGAATACAACCTCCCTAACCCAGAACTCACATTTGCTTAACTTGGCATACAACTAATTCTCCAGCAACTTCTGAAGCACAATCCGCAAATGGCTATCATGATCCTCCTCGGTACGAGAGTACACAAGGATATCATCGATAAACACAACCACAAACTCATAAAACACACGGTTCATCATGTCCATGAAAGCAGCTGGTGCATTGGTCAAACCAAAAGGCATCACCAAAAACTCGTAATGCTCGTACCTCGTATGAAAGGCTATCTTGGGCACATCCACCTCCTTCACCTTCAACTGATAGTACCCCGACCTTAAATCTATCTTAGAAAACACCGAGGCACCCCTGAACTGATCAAACAGATCATCTATCCGCGGTAAGGGATACTTGTTCTTTATCATCACCATATTCAATTATCGATAGTCCATACACATCCGCAATGTACCATCCTTCTTCTTTACAAACAACACTGATGCGTCCTACGGTGAAATACTAGGCCTAATAAAGCCTCAATCCAGCAACTCCTCCAATTGCGTTTTCAATTCCTTTAACTCCTTCGGAGCCATGCGATACAGAGCAATCGATATTTGTACCGTACCTGCAAAGACCTCTATTCCAAACTCAACCTCACGGTCTGGTGGCAACCTCGGCAACTCTTCTGAAAAAACTGTCGAAAACTCACAAACGGTACGAATATCTTACACTCTCAACTCCTTTGATCCAGGATTTATAACATAGGCCAAGAAAGCCTGACACCCCGAATCCAACATTCGACTTGCTTCTAAAGCCGAAACAACATTAGACCAAAACTTGGCATTCTCACCAACAACCACCACCTCATAATCATCCGACAACCTCAAGAATATCCGTTTGATCTCGAAATCCTCCACAACCCGATGTTCAGTTAACCAATCCATACCCATAGTCATATTAATACCATATAATGGCAACTCCATCAAGTCCACGGCAAACTGATGTCCCTGAACCATCAGCGGACACCTACGATACAACCTCCTAACCACGACTGTCTCCCTAAGGGAACTAGTCACTCTAACACCCACATTAAGAATTTTAATAGACATGTCAAGCAACTTAGCATGCTCACCAAAGATGTATGAATGGGTCGAACCAGAATAAACCAACGAATACAATAACAAAGACTGCAAGTTAAAAGTAACTACAATTATATCGGTATCATTGCGACCCTCACGGTGCGCATACACCCTAGTCGGTCCATCTCTCTTAGGCTGGATGGCAACGGTATGAGCCACGGTCCTCTGCCCACCATCTCGACGCTGAAACAGTCTGCGACCACGACCCCACTGCAGAACAACAACCATTATAACACCCTGCCTACCATGGGCCAACAACGGACAATCACGCCTCTGATGGTCGCCAGACCCACAACTCCAACAAGCATTGGCCACAACAAGCGCAGGTGCCTGACTCTCCCTGGCTAGACGTGGACAATCCCGCCTCAAATGATCTCGGGATCCACAAACCCAACAGGTATTATATGGAGCTCTAGCCTGGGTACCCTGCCCCTAGACTCCATGCCCCACAACACCTCCGCCATGCCTCAGCTCCGGGTGAAACCTCCTGTCACGGTGTCTCTTAGCCTGACCACCACTCGAACCAGCATCAGCAGCTCTCTTACCCAAACTGAACCCTCGCGAACTAGAAACCAAACCCATATTCTTCTCTACATACTTGGCAAGCGATACCAGTACATCAAAATCAGTATAATCAGCAGCAAGCATGTATGTCTTAACCTCATACACAAGCACATAGCAAAATCGATCACATTTCTTATGCTCGTTAGGAACCAACTCAGGTGCGTACTGACTCAACCTCACAAACTGCACCTCATATTCCGCAACAGACATATTGCCCTGCACCAGAGCCATAAACTCGCGCTTCCTATCGTCCTAATTTCAGACTCCCAAAAACTTCTTCCGAAAAGCCTCATAGAAGAACTCTCAGTCACATCTTCGGTTGCCATATCAGATATCGTGGTAGTCCACCATGTATAGGCATCCCCCTATAGTAGGGAAATAGCACAACCCAATTTACGAGCATCGGTACACCCCATCTGGCCTAGTATCCTCTCGGTACTGGCCAACCAGCCCTCAGAAGCCTCAGGCGACAAACCTCAGAACTCAACTCCGCCCAAACTGCGAAGACGCTCAAACGGTAAACCCTGTCCATCAACCGGTGGTGCTGGCGCATGAACACCCGCAATTGCTGCCTGAAAAGTACCGGTCATGGCCTGTATCAACGGCGCCATATCACCCATCCCTGGCCCAGCCGGCGCAGGTGGTACTTGCTCCACTACCTTAAGTGGATTTAGGTAGGGGCGGTGGTAGCCCTCCAGGAGGTACAAAATCCCCCTCAGCATCCTGCCCAATGGCAGCAACAATCGTACCCGATCGCAACTCTCTCCTCGGTCCCATCGTGCTAAAATATATCTAAAGCATGAGAATCATTTCAAACAAAACCATTAGGCCAGCTTCAAGCAAGGATCCAAGACTTCCATTTCAAAAATCAAAACTTTCCACTATAATAATAATAATAAGGCAATGGGTTTCCAAATTTTTTTTCCAACATAACATAAACAATCAGCGTGCATATTTCAACCACTGTGCATATCAACATCAGATTTTATCTCATAACAACATCACAATAATCATATTAATTTTCCAATTATCACTAAACATAACAAACAAGCACCATGCATAACAAACAACAAACGATCAAATACAACATCCTAACCTTTCACAAACTTGGCTCTAATACCACCAAATGTAACCCCCTCGACCCGGCCTAGTCGCCAGACCGACCCAAATGAGTCATATTAGGTTTACCGAAGTAAACCGTGAGAAAAAACCCCAAAATGTGACCATTTTTTCCTTTTATCTTGTCTAAATGTGTAATTGATACCCTACATTTTCATGCTGAAAGCGGGTGAAAACTCAACTCAATCGGGTGTTGAATTGATATCCAATTGGTCACTATCGCAATTTAGGGACCAAATTGCAATTTTAGCAAAATACAGGGACTAGACCAAATTTTATTTTACCTTTCCTTAATTAAATAGGTTTCATGCTTATACGTCAAATATTAGCTCGAACCAAGCACTCAAATGCATTTAATTCCATTAACAAGATTCAGGGACGAAATGCAAGAAAATCAGAACTACCTCAACATGACATTAACTGGATTACCTACCACCCGTACCGGTACGGTCTCACTCATTTTGGTACGGTTTGTAACACGGTGTTTCGATACACACTGCCCTGTTCCGGTATGCCCAACAATATTAATGAACATTTGAAAACGTATGGAGAACCTTACCGATACGGCTAGTAGTGTTTCGTTATATGGGATTTGGTTTAAAAAGTGGACTCCAGTAGCTAAAACCCATACCGAAACACCCCTTCCTGTACCGGTACACGAAGCCAAAATGGCCTAGGTGTATCAAAACACCTAGCATCCGTATCGAAACCCTGTGCCTGAAAATGCCTACCGTACAGATACGGTCCCCCGCGTATCGATGCGCCTGAACCTGTAATGTCACTTTTAGCTGGTTTAACATGCAATTAACATAATCAAACCACCTCAACATCCTTGGAACGCACTACTAACATGCTTGGCATATCATACATGACTTAACATCACAATTTGACATCATGACATGGCATCTTGCATCAAGAGTAAATCTATAGGCATGCATCCTAGTTTTTCATCCAAACAACATTCCAAAATGTAAACCATCATCAAAAACAAACTTTAGAGACCATTTACAACTCAAGAGCAACCAAGCAATCATGCTCAAATAGGGAGTTCAACAAAACATCTCCCAAAACCAAAACAAGTAGCCCATTGCCTTTATTCTTATAATCTAATCCAAAACATACTTTGATAACCAAGTCTTGCTAGGATCCACTTGCTTCTTGCTGCCTTCCGAGACCTTAATTCTCTTCATTGATGGACAAGAAGAGCGTAAGAACACTAAGCTTAGTAAGGAGTGCTCAAATACAAGACACCATCAATGCATTTAAAACAATTTTCCAATAACATATTGAAAATCTCATTCAAATCATATTTTCCAACATATAAAACATCATGCCTTAAACCCATGCACTTAAACACTTTCAAAACCAGCATATGAAACCCTATGCAACATGTATCATTAACCAACAGCAAAACCCATTGCTAACCTCAATTTAAGCATTCCCATGCATAACAACCATATGCAAAGCTTAAAGAGTAACTATGTATAAATCACACTATACAACACAAACCTTTCAATGATACATTAACAATTATATTGGCTTACAAGTGATCATTAAACAAGTCCAATACCAAAAGAGTTCATCGGATATACGGATTCAACAAGTGTTCAACCAAAACTTCAAGCCATCTCAACTAGAATAGCAATACAATAACAATCGTGATACATTACCAACCGGGTACTTATACAACCATTGGGGACACCAACCCCTTTCATCGGTTAGACACTTAATCCACTAACGGGAGTTTTTGGTATCGTTAAACCCCTATACCGTTAGGGTACTCAGATAGAGTTTTTGGTACACGGATCTAAACCCCTCAACATCCAAGGTGACTTATTATAGTGCACTCAATCCTATGGCCGGCCAACTATATCCGATAAAAAAATTTAAAACCGCATCACTTGCCAATATAATTAACCATTTAACATTTACCTCACTGTTTCTAACAAGCATTAACCAAACCATTTATCCAAAGCAACAACCATGCTTAAAACCACAAGTATAAACCAAATACTTACAAGGATCACTTACCACGTGCATCCTTTAGCATTTCATGCTTAAAAATAGTATATCAAGTGCTTTAAAACATGCTTAAACAGCAGGTAACATGTAAATCAAAACAAGTGCATAAAACCATTTAACATTAGCACGACCGAGAGAGGAAATCCACTTTTACTTACTTCCAGGTTTAAACCAGCGTATCAAGCTAAGTTTAAACCCCCATAAACCACCTTGAAAACATTCCAAAGCTGGAATTCACGTTCTCACTAACCGATACGCGAAATCTCAATTTGCCGACGCGAAATCAAGTGTCCAAAACCTCCAACGCCTCACCAAACACTTCCGGATCAACTTCCCCTACTTTGACCACAACACAACAGAGGATTAATGCATCTCAATGCATTCAAGACACTGCAACAACAAATCCTCTCGGATTCCTATAATCCTCTCAAAATTACCCAACCACAACAACCAAAAATATTAACCAAACCTTCCCAAACACAACCCAGCCACAACCTAACAATCTAACACCACTTTTATCAACAATTAACACCTAAAAACAGAATCAAATCAACCTAACACCCCCTGCATTCACGTAGCCACCAAAACACCTCAAGAACACAAATCTAGCAACCTAAACAATTAGAGACTCAAGAGTTTCGGGATTCCATTGATAAATTCGACTTAACAAAATCATTATACATCCAAAATACATTCATGAATAATCCATAACACTAGAAATAAGATTCAATACGAATCTTTCATCATTTCATCAATTTTACCCAATTAAATCCATATTTGAACAAAAATCAGATTATAAACTATAAATCAAGGATCAAATACTTGGGAATATCAATAAAGAACCATTTAACAGAGGAGATCATGGACCTTACCCCTGTTATGTGATTTCTCCATCAATTGGCTTGTTTAAAGCTAGGAAAACATAGGATTTCAATGAGATTTTGTAAAACAAAGTTGAATAAACAAATATTCATCAAGAATATGAGTAAAAGAGTCTCTCACCTCTGGTTTTTGATAAAATCTTGAGTGTTTGGCAGAAAAGAAGTTGAGAGAAAAGAGTTAGGAAAAGTTATATGAATTTCTTTGAAAAAACAATAACTAACTTTTAATCTTTAATCCTTCGTAATCATCCTTTTAAAACACATGTTTAAAATGATTTAATTGAAGGGAGAAACCACCAGCAAACACTTGGTAATTTAGCTCCTTAAGGATTCTAAGAATTTGACCTTTTTCATTTTAGTCACTTAAAACAGTTTTCAAAAATTACGTTTTGGTCATTAACCAAAATGTCACATTTCCAAAAATTGTTTCCACCAAAAATCATTATATATTAAAAGATAATTTTTAACTATTTTTCCATATTTTTATCTTCCCAAAAAATATATGGTCCCGAATCCGACTCGAATCTCTAACCTGGTCCACCGGACCGTCTAATAACCCCTAAAACCGCTAGGCCCAAAAACCGGGGCGTTACTAGACTTGACTCAGTCCCATCGAACAATACCTCTCACCTATAAATACCCCCTGGCTAGAGAGGAACATGACACAACAAGATACACTCGAGACGTCCACTCCTTCTCTCTCACTATCCTCGATGGCTCTCCACCCACATTAGAATGGGTAAACTACCAACGATCACTGTCAACCACTGCCTCCCTACCCATCTTTATCACCGTCTCCACCTTCCTATTCAGTGTCTGATCTTCCTGGCATCAACAAAATTTGGCTCCATCTAAAAATGTGTTGACCTTTTTTGCTTAATCTACTTTTCAATCGTACTTTGAAAAAACCCATTAGAACTTGCTTAAGTCTGATCTATTCAGAGACTGAAACTGTATTATATTGTGCATTTCTTTTGGACTTAATCCTCAATTGCAACTTAAACTTTTGAGTGAGTCAAGATCAAACCTTTCAAATAATTTGATCATGAATCAAACCTTTTTTGGACATTTATATAATAACTTCTATGAGCAGTTGTATCACCCTCAATAGTCCTTATCTGAGCAGATTAAAATAAAGGGCATTGTTCTTGATTGATTACGTTGACTTGTACAACAATTTATATGAAAAGGTCCAAAAAGGTTTGGTCTTAATTCAGGGCCTCAAAGGTTTAGTTAGAAATGGAGCATTGACTATGTAGAAACATCTCTTATTTGGTATTTTTGAAATTTAGTGGAGAAATTGTACCATTGATCTGAGACATGATCGATAAAGTGTCTTTTTCATGATAGGGTTTACAGGGTTGCTCATGTGCTAGTGGGCTTTCACGGACTGACGCATATCATTCTTGAAGGTTATTTTGCATTCTCTCCAAATTCTACAAAGACATGAGTTTTATCTGGCTAAAGTTTGTAAGTTTCTTTTCTTATATTTTTTTGATTATGGTAAATATTAATAGTCCTACCTTCTAGGTTCTTATGTGGGAAATTTATGCATATAATTAAATGACAGAGAAAGAATACAACAAAGGTGACTCAAGATATGCAGGAAGAGATTCTACAATTGTTGCTGTTTAAGGAATAACATTAGTTCTGGAAGGTCCATCTTGCCTTCTAGCAGTGTATGTTTCATTCCTTCATGCATAGTTTCATATATTGAATTTATCATTTCCTTTTTTTCGTTTTGCTTTGATTATTCTTATTGTAAGATGTTTTCTAACTTTGTAGGTATGCTATTTCCAAAGGAATAGAATATAGCTATATACTTCAGTTTGCCATCTCCAAGGGGCATCTCTATAGAACTTTTGTGTATTTCATAACAACTATCTTGGACGACGATAACTTTTTTGCAAGCCCGTTTTATTACTATGTGCAATATATTTTGGCAAATTTCTTCCGGATTTTGATACCTTCACTCATCGCTATCCAGTGTTGGAAGAAAATTTCACTTTCGATCCAGAGTCAAAGCCCAAAGAAGAAAGCTAGGTGAGGTAGACTGCACAACAGGCTACATAAGATTTCTTTGTTTAACAAATGTCTTAGTTTGTGCACTTGTGTAGCCTATCTTAAAATAATTTAGTCATTCTAGTCAAAGAAAAAGACACTTTTGATTCCCCATTTTCGGTTTCCCATATATGCATGTTAATAGTTTTGAATAGACAGCATAGATTATCAATCTTCTTGAATTATATCCCTTAATGGACGAGCATTTCCCGGTGGATGCAATCAAAATGGGCATGCATAGAATTTTATGATAAAAAAGGTTTATTATTGTAAGCCTTGGAGCTTAGTTGGTTCGTTGTATTTTTAGTGTTGCAAACACTATTTGCATATGCTTCATGCCTCTATCATATATGGAACTGTGTGAAGTTTGGTATCAAAAAGCTAAACTTGCTCATGGGTTAGGGGTGGGAATCGAGTAGGGCGGGGACGATTTTGCATTACCCACTCTATCCCCAAAACTTACGGTTGTGGTTTTAAGGAATCTCCATTAAATGCTTTGAGGATTTTTTTCCTCGTACCCTCCTATCTTGTATCCCCACGGTTTTCGAGAAATGCCCATCTCAAAAAAATTAAACAAAATTATTATTTTACTGATAAAAATAAATGGTCAATTCAGTTCAAAATATAAAGTTTGGATACTTTGATTAGAATGAGTTACGAGAAGATGAAGATTGGAAGGATATTGTGTTGGGGAAGATTTAGATGAGGGTTTTAGCTTATATATAAAAACTAAGATAGAAACATGTTGAGAAACTTGAGTGTGGCTAGGTTTGAGAGAAGGTTGAAGTGATAATAATATAGTTAAAGTTTTTTATTAAGATATATATTAGGGATATATAGATAAATAAGTATATATATTTTTAAAAATATTGTAAAATATCAGTGATCCTTGCAGATATTTTTTGGAGATCCCTATTATTTATACGGTTTGGTTATCCTCATAGTTTAGATATAGCAATCCTCATCCCAATCCCCATTTGAGCTTCAATGATAAAACTTTCCCCCTCCCCATCCCTTTGGGTGAAGATTTTGGTTATTCTCCATCCCGTCGATTTAGATCCCCACAGTTTTTGAATATTCCCCCACCAATTCCCACCCTATCGTGATAGAAAGTTATGTTAATTGATCTTTTTCTTGATCTTCCCTTGGTTTAATCAAGTTGTCATTTGGATGCATGTTTTGCTTGGATATTTTCCAGTAGTTGTTTACATAGAAGACTTATCTCAGACAGGCAAACTAGTAGTTGCCTTGTCTATTGTATGCAACATAGTTTAGCTAAGGTGACTTGGTCTTGGGTATGGACCTCTAATCTAAAACCCTCCTTTTCATTTTTCAAGAAAGTGCATATTTGGGCACTCAACAGATCATAGAAATAATATGAATTGCTCACTCGAAGTTGAAGTTATTTCCTGCAGACAACAAGGATGAAATTAAGAACTTAGTGTTTGATGACCGATAAAAAATTAAAATTTTTGAGGGGCCAAAACATAAAGTTTTACTTTAAAAGGGTTAAAACTTAAATAATTTACTTTTAGAGATGCCAAAGATAGAAATTGCAATTTAATTTTTTACACATATATGTATATATGATGGTAAGTTGGGCTGTTTGAAAAAGAGAATTCACACAAACTATATATATGATAGTAAGTGATAGAAGCAAGGATAGAATTTTCCATTGGACCAATAACAAAGTCCAGATCTAAGAATTTGAAGGCTAAAACCTAATATTTTATTCAAGCATTTGCTAATGGGCAACTTCGAGGATTGGACCTCAAAGTTTTGGATGAACATAAATGCGTCAAATTGAGCCTTCGTAAATTAAGTTAGTGTTAAAATTTTCTAGAATTTTTAATAGAGTTTGTTTTGATTAGAATTTGCTATAGCCTGCCATGAGATAAGGATTCAAGAATTCCTTTTTTTTTAGAGCATGGGCTTCATTAAAAAACCCTCTAAAACACAATTGAACCATGGAAGCCCATGGTTAAGTGTGGGCCACCTAAGGGGGAAAAGAGTACCCAAATTTTCATTAAACTGAAAAATATGTCATTATTTTGAATAGCTCAAAAAATAAGCTCGGGACAGACTGAGTCAAAAAATAATTGCTATAGGAGATAAGGGCCCAAGATTCAAGAGTACGAGCAACATGATTAGTAGAACGCTTTACAAATTTAACACTAAAAAAGGAAACTCATGAAGGACAGCACGAGATGTGTCAAGATGCGCACTAAGGACCGAGAGGTCACCACTTGCTCGATCAAGCTTATTGACGATCAGGGCCGGATCTGTCTCAAAAGTAACATGTTGCCATCCCTTGTCACGGGCAAGTTGAAAATCGGCGTTGAGGGCAGCAATTTCAGCCAAGGCGGCTTCATCACAATACAGAGCATGTTGGGCGAGACCACCAAGGACCGAGCCTTGACTATCGTGAGCGACGACCTCAGCAACACGGAGGTTCGGGTTGAAGGCACCATCGATGTTGACTTTGATGCAGCATGTATCAGGAGGTCTCCATCTCGGATCAGCACAGGCAGGACATGCAACGGACGAGACAGAAGTAGACCGAGCCACAAGGGAGTCTCAGTGTAAGATCTGTGCATTGGCCACTATTACCCAAAAAGGTTGGAGGCTGCCATCTTGCACCATGGTATTCCTACGGTTCCATAGGTTCCAAATGAGCGTGAGAAGACCCGCAAAAGAGTTTATGTCCAAAGTGTTGACAGTTTCCTCGAACCAGGCTATCACCGAGGTTGTGGCACTAGCGATGACAAAGGATGGGGTACCAACAATGGCAAGAGCTTTCTTTGAAAAGGGGCAGTCTCGAAAAGTGTGAAGGATAGTCTCAGCATCATTACAACATATAGGGAATGTATCTGGAGCCAAGTGTAAAGTTTGTAGCTTACTGCTGACGGGTGAAGCTTCGTGCCCAAGTTGCCAACCAAAGATATAGATTTTGGGCAGAACTGACAACTTCGCAATGATTTTCCAAACTCGGGATGGCCTATTAACAGGAGCAGAGGACGTTCTAGGTAATAATAATCAGATTTAACTGTATGGGTACCTGTGTCATGGTGCCCTCATAGGATGGTGTCGTTGTGCGCGAACGAGATGAGAACGTGAAGAATGGCCTCTTCATCGCGATGGGAGAAAGCTTGATGAACACGTGCCTTGTCCCAACATGCATGTCTAAAAAGCATAAAATCACCACATCAAGATTGTGTACATGGGTCATCCAAGTAATGCTTAGAGAAATTGTTAGCCAAGGAACCACCCCAACATGCTACATGCATGCATGCATTACTGTTCATGCCCAATTTCCAAACGAAACCATCTTGAAGCTCACACATAGCATGGTGAAAACATTTCCATGCATAGGAAACCTGTTCGTTTGCTATCGCTTCAAGAATGTTGCACGAGGGGAAATATTTAGCCCTAAAAACATGAGATAATAAACTGTTAGGCTCGGTAATCATACGCCAAATTTGCTTACCAATAAGGGCAATATTGAAACTTCGCAGGTCATGGAAACTGACGCCAGCAGCACTCTTAGGAATGCACATGCATGACCAAGCAACGAGAGGCCAACCTCTTCCATTTGGTTTACCTGTCCACCAATAACTACGTATAGTACGTACTATGTCATTAGTTAAATGTTGAGGTAATAAATAGCAAGACATAATATATTGGGGAAGAGCTTGTACTACTGATTTTATAAAAACCTCTCGGTCTCTATAGGAGATAAGGTTTTTAGTCCAGCCAGTAACACGAGAGTTTACCTTATCTTGAAGAAAGCCTATAGAAGCAGTTTTGCTCTTACCGATTGAAAAGAGGGATACTGAGATAAATACCTGGATCATCAACCTCTCAGACACCAAAAGTTGCATACATTACCTGTTTGTGCCGAGAAGTAGTGTGAGGGATGAAGAAGACAGTAAATTTGTCATAATTGACCCATTTCCCTGAGGAAGAAGCATAAATATCAAGGACTTCTTTACGTCTAGTAGCCTCAGTAGTGGTATTGCAAAGGAAGACTAGGCTATCATCGGTATATAGGAGGTGAGTGACACTCGGTCCGAATTGACTCGCACGGATGCCTTTGATTCTCCCGGCACGTTGCTCGGCTTGGAGCATGGCAGAAAGACACTGGTTGCAATGGAGAAAAAGAATGGGGAAAGAGGGTCCTCTTGCCGTAATCCATGTTGCGGCAAAAAATTTTGAAGATAGAGTGCGATTAATTCGAATACAAAAGGAAATATCTATAATGCATAGCATAATTAAATTAACCCAAGAAGGAATGAAACCACTCTTGAGAATGATGTCGCAGAGATACGGCCATTCAACTCTATCAAACACTTTTCCATATCCAGCTTTAGAGCAGTATCTTTGTTAGAACCTATTTTGGGAGAGTAAAGGTTATGGATAAGATCGTGTGCAACAAGAATATTGTCCTATATCATACTACCTTTAATAAAAGCAGCTTGGTTGTCATTGATGCTGTAAAGAAGTATGGCTTTCATGTGATTCACCAAAACTTTAGAGACAATTTTGTAGATGACCGTACAGAGGCTGATCAACCTCAGTTGTTTCATGGTACTGGGTGCGTCCACCTTAGTAATAAGCACAATGATCGTTTTGTTAGTGGTGGGCATATCAGCCGAGCCATTGAGCAAGTCCAAGCAAAGGCGGATGACATCCGGACCAACAAGGTCCCAGTGTTGGCGAAAGAAACTGCTTAGAAGGTCGTCAATTCCTAGAGCCTTTTTCAGATTAATATCCTGAAAAGCAAGAAGAACCTCAACAGTAGTAAAAGGCTTACATAAAGAATCGTTCATCTCAAATGTTACCGAAGGCATAACAACATCCAGAAGAGACTGGTTCGTGGAGGGATTGGACGTGGTAAAAAGAGTCTAAAAATAGTCGACGACCACCTACATTACATCTTCCTTTTTATCAACCTATCGACTAGAGGGATCAAATAACCCTTTAATATGATTCTTCTTATGGGGACTCGAGGCACGCACATGAAAATAAGACATGTTTCGGTCACCCTGAGAAAGCCAAGTGACTCTAGAACGTTGAGCCCAATAGGACTCCTCCTTGTTAAGCAACACTTTAAGTTCATGTTTTGCAGCCAAAAAGATTTCCATGTCATCATTAGAGAGGTGAAAGGATAGGCAGGAATTGATGAAATCTTGAAGTTCTTTAATACGGTGCTTAGAGATATCTCGACAACTACTTTGCTAAGATTTGAGAGCTCCCCCAACTATCGTGATCTTATCCATGGCGTTACTAGTGGTAAAGTACCATGCATTCTGAACTTTGGATATGCAGTCATCTTCTCGAGCCCAACAAGTGTCATGATGAAAATAATCACCACGCGGGGGCTGACGTGTCCAAGAGATGTCCATAATGATACAGCAGTGATCAGAGTCCTTAATGTAATCAGAAAAAGCTCGAAACATAGAATAGTTTGTAAGCCATGCACCATCAGCCATAAGCCTATCAAGACGTTCGTGTATGAGAGCTGAGCAAGGGCCCGACTTGGTCCAGGTGAACAAACCTTTCACTGGCTTGCAATCAAATAGTCCATTCTGGTGTAAACAATCACAGAATTTATCAAGAAGTGAGCGGGCCTTGCGACTACCACCCTACTTTTCATTATCCTAAATGATCTCACTGAAGTCCCCTCCCACAAGCCAAGGTAGCGAGGAGGAGGAGCGTAATCTATCGAGCAGATCCCAAGTTCTATGATTTAAGGCCAATTCAAAACTATTGTGTAAGCAGGTGAAATAGAAATTACCTGAGTTAGTGTGGACAATGGCATCAATATGAATAGACGAGTAAGAGAGAAAATCAACTGTGCATTCACTATTCCAGAAGAGCATTAAACCAGTACAACCCTGGTCATTGTCAACGATGATGCAACCATCTATACCCAAGCCACTTTTTATTCTATAACTACTATTTTGGTTCAACCTTGTTCTATAGAGGAAAACAATGTGGGGAGCTAGATGAGCAACATATTACCCAAGAGAACGAACCGTCTGTGACTTCCCCAAGCCTTGACAGTCCCAGTAGAGGAGCTTCATTGATCTCGGTAGGGTTGAATATCAACCTCCGCCGATGAGTTGGTAACGTTCCTCATCTCATCATGTAGATTTAGAGAACCTTGAGAAATATTCATTATAGAGGAACGGGTGCGCTTGCTTGTAGAGACAGTGCTTGTGCTACATCTTTCTCTGCACCCGAGAAGAGGGGTCAGATTGATTCACAGGTGAAAGGTGATGTTGGACAGTGTCTTTTCTTTGATGAGAAACCCAAGCATCAAAGTCATTCAGATTGTCTCCTACCTTATTGGTGCCATCGTCATTGGCCTTGGGAGCCTGTGTTTCTAGATTAGGAGTAGAAGGTGTTGTAGGCATCGATATTTTTGAGACAGTCTTTGAAGCTGATAGGGAAGGATCATCCTGAGCAATGTGGAAGAAGCTGAAGATTCAACCATAGAGGCTTTAGCAGCAGGCACAGAATCCTAAGAAACAGTAGGATGTTCAGGCACATTGGTTGCGGTAGTAGAAATAGGAATAGTTGTAAGGTTTTCGGTCATAGGTTTATTAGTAACTGAGATGTCTGGCACAGTGTCATGGTCCCGAAGGATAAATTCCTTTGATTGAGAAGATTCAAGGGCACTTTCCTGCAAAGCCACATTTGGAAATACCTGAGGGGTTTGTTGTAGTGGATGTTGGATTGGAGGCAATGGAGGAGGGTGCATCGTGATAGGTAACCTTCCCTTTCTTGCGAGAAATACCTTATGGTTTTATACATGAGATACGAAGCCAGTCTCCATATTGTAGTTTGGTTGAGGACTCTATGGTGACGTTCTTGCAGAAGAAGACCATGGGCCAACAATGCCACATCCATGGCAGAAGAAAGGTAAGCATTCATACTAGAGAGGGCATAGCTTGGGCTTACCTCTGTGCCCTCCAAAGACTACACAACGCCGCAAGGGTTTCAAGGAATCAATACCCACCTTAACTCGAATGAATTCACCTATATTACCATCCAAGATGCGAGTGTCAGTTCGCACCACCAGCCCAATGCAGGGGCTGAGGGAGCGAGCTAGGGCCTTGGTCATATAGACAATAGGAATTTGATAAATCCTGACCCATATCCTTATGAGGTTGGATGAGTAGTCATTGATGGCGCAAAGGGAGTCAAAAGGGAGGAGGGAGAACCAATCTTTGTTGAAACTCCGAGGCCCTCTCTTGAGCACCTTGTCTTTGAAATTTACAGACTTAAACTTGATGAGAAAGAAGTTTGGTCAACAATGTCATAACCTTCTCCAGTTTCTATACAGATCAGAAGATGTGTATAAGAGCTTCCCCGTTGACAGTCTTGGGGGTCATGACCTTGCCAACAATGGAGTTGCCAAATCTTCAATGGGAACTTCCATGCCAAACATAAGAGTGAAAACCATGCCT
Source organism: Hibiscus mutabilis (assembly GCA_019671005.1). Lineage (NCBI taxonomy): Eukaryota > Viridiplantae > Streptophyta > Magnoliopsida > Malvales > Malvaceae > Hibiscus > Hibiscus mutabilis. The sequence continues at coordinate 23,935,953 of CM033741.1, read as the reverse complement.
TGTGTCAAGGCCATCCCTTATTATATTACGACCCTGCCTTGACAAGCCCGTTCATTAACGAGCAATGGTGGACCGAGTAATGATATGAGCAGTCCCTAAGGAGCTACCAAGTCAAGGATGCAAGTTGAGAAGCTTTAGGAAGACGATGAAGGCCCTATCCAGAAAGTGTCCTCATTTGGGACGAAGCAACGTCTACTCACGGTATTCCTGGTAAGTTTATTTAGCTCTTTAGGGGGAAGTGGTCTGGTGTCGGGTCTCTACCATCCCCCTCGCCTGGGCTAGCGACCGAGCTTCCTTGGTGTAAGCGACCTACTCCTAGGCCTATGTGGGGCCTAGGTGTGCGGGCAGTGGGGCCTAGTGGTTGGCGCACTGTCTCCCCGAGAGAAATACCTAGGGACGGTTTGGGGCTATAGGGCCCCATATCGCGCTTGTGGCTGAAGTATGAGGTTGGAGTGCAGCTATCGCTAGGCCCTGCGGGATTCGAAACTCTAAAGCCTTAGGGCCTTGTGACCCTGAGAAGGCTAGACCGAGATAACTCCTTGGACAATGAGGCATGAGGAAGGCTGACTTGTCTGGGTAACACCCATTTCAAGTGCCGCACGGCTTGCCAACCGAGTAAAGGGGGCATGTCCGTGACACGTGGTATCAGAGCGAGAATACGATGGACAATGTTCTCATGTGATGGTGGCGTTTGGCTATGGCTTTTGATACAGTGGTGAGTATTTGTTAACCAGACGCCATAGTGCTCATGTACCAACTGGAACACTATGATGCTTTATTTAGTGGTTGTGGTGCGTGGTGACGCCAGACGGATGTGTAGCAAAAATGAGAGTTGAACTATTTGTGGATCAGTTGGTCTCAGGCCAAGCGCTCCCACAGGTGGAGTAGGCAGGGTGGATCATCATGACAGGGAAAAAAAAGAGAGAGACTACTTTTTTTTCTATGCGCAGAGGCGCTGGATTGTGCATTCTACGCCAAGCGCTCCGGTGAATGGAGTAGGCAGGGTCGAATGATAGTAAACCAAGCGCTCTTTGGACTGGAGTAGGCAGGGTGGGGGACTACGCCAAGCGTTCCCATGTGGGGAGTAGGCAGGGTGGTCTAATCCCACGCCAAGCGCTTCTCTTCAAGGAGTTGGCAGGATGGTGTAATGTCACGCCAAGCGCATCCATTAGTGGAGTAGGCAGAGTGGTCTAGTTTCACGCCGAGCGCCCTGTGAGGGTAGGCAGGGTGGCTAGAACCTACGCCAAGCTCTTCCGCGAGTGGGGTAGGAAGGGTGACTCCTTATGCTGATTGATCAAGACCTAGTCAAGGCGCAAAGGTGTCTAATGGTGGGTTTGGCAAGGTAGTGCCGGTGTGTTACATTAGCGTGGTGGCGCGTATGAATTAGGGCACAGTGGTGCTCATTTGTTCGTTACAGGCGTAACATTGTTGTTGGCTGATCGAGACGGCGATCGAGTTGAGGCGCAAAGAAGCGCAAGAACTTTTGTGGATGAGAGTGATCTTTGCATAGTAGTGCATGTCCGTGATTTGGGACACCGGCAATATCTTATTTTTGGGTTGCTTTAAAGGCTCGTTGAAGGCTGTCTATGGGACATGATGAAGTGTGTATTCCTCATAGCATGGGGGCACGAATTCTAGCAATATGGGGATGCTTACGCATCACGCGAGAGGAGAGTCATTCCCTATGGTGGCTATCGGTAATGGGATAAATTCTTGATTGATGGAAGTTAATGGCAATATTGTTTATCCTGGCACTGTAGTGCTTGATTGTTGCCTAACTATCTTTTTCCAGGTGAAAAGAGGAGTGGGTATAGATGGTTGTAGAGTGATACAACGGATAGTCATGGGTTCGTAGACTAACCCTAAAAGAAAGAGTTGGAGACAACTTGAAATTGTTCCTTAATTGCTTTGGGTTCGGGGACTCAAGGCGGCGGAGTCGTGTTCGTCAAGGTGGTGGATTCGCCCATTGATAAAATCAAAGGGGTATGATAAAACTCGTTTGTTGTGGGAGTACTTTGGTATAGTGTGATCGTCTAAGGGTGCAGGACAAGACTTTTAGGACCTCGAACTATTTAACGAAGTGGTCAAAGGATCACGACGATCGCTGTATGCCAGATGGAGTAGCCCCTCTCGAAACAAAAATGGAGTAAAAGGGAGTGCAAAGTTATTGGTATTCTCCCTCTTGTTGTTGTGGACTCTTGTAGCGGACGGACACATCATGGGTTCTCGGGGAAAAGTTACATTGTCAGATAAAATCAATGAGCCTAAGGGAAATGTTTCTAATAGCTAATGATTTGTCTGTAAATGGCAATTTTCTTAAGACACATTGGGTCTTAAGGTAAAAAGGAATGTGTTACGGTGTGGTAGTTTGGACCGGATTCTCTGGCAATAAATTGCAATATGAGATGACAGAGGGTAAGGCAAAGTGCTATTTGTAAAGCTACTCGTTTGGGTGAGAAACACAAGGGTGGTACAACTTGGTAATGTGGGTGCATTTGAGGAAAGCTCTCCTTAGGAGTTCCTTCACAAACAGAGCCAAAAGAGTAAGCGTGGGACAGACAAGCTCGATGGGTATGTGGTGATGATTCAAGTACAATTCAGATCTCACCCAAGTATTACAAAATCCCCAATTTGGCAGTGGAGATATGGGCTACTACCGACAAGCTAGTTGGTGAGGCGAGCTAGTAAAGCCAAGGCTTAGGTCAAAGTTGATGTATGGACCAAGAGACCAAAAGCAAAACCTGGTTACCACGGATATGTCAGTGTTACCCAAAAATATAAATGTGGTGGTCAAGGAAGTTATAACGCACTTCCCAGAGTTTGGCAATACAGAGCGTGAATTGCAGTGAGAGTCGTACTGGAAAGTCCCATTGAACTTGTAAGGTACATTTCATTTTATTGTTATGTAATTGGACTAACCAATTTCGTGGTCAGTTTTCTCTTTGTTTGTGTTCTGACGACAGGTGATCCTACCAATTCCTTGAGGGATGTGGGGGCAATTGATTAGAGAACCAAGACGGTTTGAAGGTTTGGCAGGTGTCAAAAAGCCCTGGTCGTATGCAATAGGGATAAATGTTAGCTTCATGTAACAAAGAAGGACACGATACAAATATCACACCTATTTTGGAAAAGTCGATGTCTGTGCAGGCACAATGATTCTGGGTGTGTCGACAAGAATGGTGACAAACGCGAAAACGTGGAACGAGTATTGCCCAGAGAGAGAACACACCCAAGTGTTGGGGCGTCAACAGAAGGTGGTAGGTCGGTAGACCCTAGTCGGTTTAAGGAACTTGAGGCCGTAGTGGCTGCCATGAGAGCTATGGCATCAAATGATCGGCTTTGAGCAATAAAGGAAATGCAGCAAGAGTTGACCCAGACTATCAAAGATTTTGGTAATGGAGGCAAAAGAAGCATTAAGTCATATGAAGTTCGGACTAGATGAGATCAAGACTCGGGTTAACCTGATACAAATAGCTATGAGCAATTTGATGACAGTAGATAGGGTCTGAGGACTAGGGTTTCAAAACCTCAGCGGTATGAAGGGAACAGAGATGCTAGGGAGCTTGAAAATTTCTTGTTCGACGTCAAGCATTATTTCCGATATACGCATACTAAAATAGATAAAGACAAGGTCGTGGTGGCCTTGGTGTATCTAATAGGGGACGTCAAGTGGTGGTGGCGGTCCAAGTTTATTAATGGTGTTTGTCCTGTCAAAATATGTGATGAGCTAAAGGGAGAGTTAATGGGCTCATTTTTTTCCCAAAAATGTAGAATATAATGCTCAAAAGAAGCTAAGGGATTTAGCGAATACAGGTTCTATAAGATTATGTAAGAGAATAAAGAGGTATTGATCCTACATTAGAATACTCTACTGACTAGATGTCGTGGGCATATGGGGAAGAGTTTGGTTCCTGTGAAAACCTAAGTTACACGTAGAGGGCACAAGTGAGACATCATTTTGAAGTCCACGACACGAGACTAATGTTGATATGATGGTTGTGGGGTGCTAATACAGGTTCCTTTGTGGGCATGATAACAAGATGAACTTTTCTAGTAAGTGGATAATGGGGAAGACATGTCTTTTGGGAAGAGGGTAATGGCCCCGTGACAAGTATAGGCCATGTGTGTCAAGAGATCAAATGCGTACTTTTGTGCTTATCAATAGTTCTATCTGTTACAAAGGGAGTGAAGGAGAAACGAAATAAAGGGGCAACTTGGTTGGCTATTACAAGGGCCATAGGAGACCATTAAGAAGTTCTAGCGAGGACATATGACCATCTATTTTGGCTACTGGAACAAGGGCAAGGTTGTTCGAGAGAATATTGGTGGGCATTCATTTGGTAAATGGCGCAGGAATAATTGAGTAAGAAGAAAACCTCACGAGTGGATGATATTAGCTTGTCATAGAGACTACATTCTCAAATAGTCAAAACACCTGAGGTATACATACAAAAGCATACCATGATTGGTGGTAGCATAAGGCAATGTGTGCCAACCAGGTAATCATACGAGACTTGTGTGGATATGTTTTCATTGATAAAATTGCTTGTATATCTTATAAAAATAGGATGTATTGCGGAGAACAAAAGGCAAGTACAATGCAATACGGTGTTGGCAACTAGAGATAATCTATGCATTATTGAGCAACCAGGTGCAACGCGAGCATGTGCTGGCAAAACTTGGGTTAATGTTGATGACAAATGTATGGTGACGCATTCAATACTTTGGAGGTCTCGGTATGAGATGAGGAAAAGTTGGCGAAGATGCTTAACGTCGAGGAGCAAGCCATTGAGTGACGAGTCATAACACGTTTGCTCATGATCAGGTATGTTACTTTTGTATTTGTGTAGGTTAATGGGCAGATCGTGGAGCACAGAGAAACTACAAGGCACTTGTTCGAGTGGATCGATGGTTTGTTACTTGTCTTTTGCCCGAGCCACAATCAGAGTAAAAGTGGGGGAGCATGAATCTAAAACTCAACAGGATAGAAGTGGAACTGGGTCATAATGAGTCTGTGGTCAGTCTAGATGGTTACGGATGTACAACATAGTCAAAAGGGGATAGAAAGAACCCAGGATCGAGGCTGAATTATTTGCTTGAAGGATCAAATGGCGGGACAAGAAAAATATACCAAATCAAGCACGAATCGAATATGTGCTGCCACAAGGGTTCGTATCGGCTCAACAGGTGATGAAGAACTGGTGTCAATATCAATGAGAACCATCCCTTCTTGGACTACATCGATAAGGGCATCGGTAGAGGAAGTGGGGGAGAATGTCAGAACCATCCCTTCTTGGACTACATCGACGAAACCATCGATAGAGGAAGTGGGGGAGAATGTCAGAACCATCCCTTCTGGGCTACATCGATGAGGCCATCGATAGAGTAAGTGGGGGAGAGATGTCAAGGCCATCCCTTATTATATTACGACCCTGCCTTGACAAGCCCGTTCATTAACGAGCAATGGTGGACCGAGTGATGATATGAGCAGTCCCTAAGGAGCTACCAAGTCAAGGATGCAAGTTGAGAAGCTTTAGGAAGACGATGAAGGCCCTATCCAGAAAGTGTCCTCATTTGGGACGAAGCAACGTCTACTCACGGCATTCCTGGTAAGTTTATTTAGCTCTTTAGGGGGAAGTGGTCTGGTGTCGGGTCTCCACCATCCCCCTCGCCTGGGCTAGCGACCGAGCTTCCTTGGTGTAAGCGACCTACTCCTAGGCCTATGTGGGGCCTAGGTGTGCGGGCAGTGGGGCCTAGTGGTTGGCGTACTGTCTCCCCGGGAGAAATACCTAGGGACTGTTTGGGGCCATAGGGCCCCATATCGCGCTTGTGGCTAAAGTACGAGGTTGGAGTGTAGCTATCGCTATGCCCTGCGAGATTCGAAACTCTAAAGCCTTAGGGCCTGTGACCTTGAGAAGGCTAGACCGAGATAACTCCTTCGACAATGAGGCATGAGGAAGGCTGACTTGTCTGGGTAACACCCATTTCAAGTGCAGCACGGCTTGCCAACCGAGTAAAGGGGGCCTGTCCGTGACACCTTGCTCCTCTTTAGTGAAGTGTAAATCTCAAAATTGGGCCATAATAAAATCTGTCGTGATGAAAGGATGCCAAGAGAAGAGCTGGCCAGAGAATCTATGATATGAAGCCATATGGAAGACCTGGTCGAATATATAGCATTGACTGACCTCTGATGCACTAACCCATACCCGAGAGAGCGGGCATGTACATGATGGTGGAGGGCCAAAGTGTCATGCAGCAGTTGTGAGTGGCTGTGGAAGACTTCTAGAAAGCCTGGACTCTTTGCTTGTTCTTTGATGCCGAGATTTTAAGTGTGTGAGACCACCGACCATGCAAAAATAGGAGAGGACAAAATAGAAAAAAAGTAAAAGTAAAAGAAAAAGAAAAGTAAGGGTCAATAAGGGAGAGAAAGGAGCTGAAAACTTGGCCTAAGAGTGACCAGATAGGCCCAGCTACATGTTGAAAAAACATGCATGGGGGAATAAAGGGAATCCTGCATGAGAGGATGTAGTATATAGTGGCCTGCCATTCAAGGAGAAAGACGAACGTTAGTTGAGAAAATAAAAATGAGAGAAAAGAATGAAATAAAAGGGAAAAAGGACTAAGAAAGAAATAAAAGAAAAAATAAAAAAATAAAAATAAAAATTAAAAATAAAAATAAATTCATATTCAAATTCAAATTCAAATTCAAATTCAAATTCAAATTCAAATTACGAAAACGATTGAGTCCGTTGGAAGGGAGATCAGCCGAGAATCTGGCAAGCCAATGGCAAGAATGAAGAAGGGACTGTCGCCCTATACCTTGGTCTCTCAACCATCGATCTAAGGATTTTCATGTCGAAATGCCTTTTCGTGCGGAGAAACTTGCAAGGAGGGACGTAGGGAATCCTGCATGAGAGCAATGATGGATTCATAAATATATTTGAGGGTGGGCATAGATAAAATCTCAAAATTTTAGATTAAATACAAGCCTTAAATATTACAAAAAATTAAGGATTAATTCATAAAAGTTAATAAAATTAAAGGTAAATATGTGAACTTCAAAAAGTTTAAGGTGGGTACGGACCCACCCTACATTGTACTTGGATCCGTCATTGCATGAGAGGACGTAGGTAATGGTGGTCTGTCATGTAAGGAGGGGTTTTACTTCAGTTATTAGACTCCAACGACAAAAAAAAGTTTCTAATTAAAGAAAAATCTATTAAAGAAAATATTCCAAAATTTAGAATAATGTTCTTAAAATATTCCAAAGTTTCTAATATAAATGTAAATATTCCAAAATTTAGAATAATGTTCTTCTTTATTTTTAGGGATATTTACAATAATGCTCTTCTTTATATTTTTTATAATTAATTCTTAAAATTAATTTTTTTACAATTATTACTTTTTTACAATTGAGTCCCTAAAGTTATTTTTTTACAATTAGCTCTCTAAAATTAAAATTTTTGTATAGATCGGGTCGGTCGAGCCGGGTTCATATTGAGGTATATAATTTTCGGGTCGAGTTAAAATTTTCAAGTATGGAGTTGGATCGAGTTCAAGTTTAAGGTGTTTATTTTCGGGTCAATTAGGATTAGCCAAAAACTTGACTCGTGCCATCCTTAAATTGTGAACATATTTTAGTGAGCTAGAAGGATTTTTTACAACTTATCACATGTCTAGATGCAAAATATGACATGTCAAGTAAAATATGGTAAGAACATGTATGCCAAGCTTTATCATGTTACTATTCATTTGTTCATTTTGCCCTTGTCATTTTTATACCCAAATATACAACCTATGTTGCACTAATACATATACAGATACGGGTACGAGTATTAAAATAGGGACGAGAGACGGTAATTTTCAAAAACACAAGATATGGGTACAAAAAAAGGTATGACAAATATAAAAAATATATATATTCTATAAAAATGTAAAAATAAAAAGTCGTAAAAAAAACATGTGAGCATGGCATCACACATACTTATAGTTGAATCATGTGAGCAAGAGAAAGTCGAAAAATAAGAAAAAATGACAGAAAAAAAGGTAGGAGAATTGAGGACGAAGACAAAATATGGAGAAAAAAATAGGAAGAAGAAATACTTCCAGGTACCCAAACCGTACCCAATATATATCCTATACGGAAACGTATTGAATACTTAATATAACTTTAGACTAAAGTGCTTCATAGCATGCTGCTACCTTCAACATTCATGTAATATCCCAAATTTTGGATAGTGACTAAAATGAAAGTTTTGAAAGTTTGGTGGTCAAAGTATAAACTTTGGAAAAGTTTAGGGACTAAATTGTAATTTTAAAAAGTTATGTATTTTAGTCCCTTTAATGGATAGTTTACCCCCAAGAATGAAGTTTTTGTGTTACTCGGATTTTTCATACGGAGTTTGTATTTTTGGCTATTAAGCGATAATGTTTAGAAAAATATTCGGATAATCGAATTGAATCATATATTCAAGATATTTTAAAGGATGATAAGGCAAGGTTAAAATGTCATTTCCATGTCTTAAAATGGTAGGATTTAGCATGGACCATTGGATTTGTAACTCCCTGGTTTTGGGCCTTGCGGTTTAAGGCTAGTTATACACGGTCTGGTGGATCGGGTTAGAGATTCGAGTCAGATTCGGGAGTGAATATTTTTTTGGAAGATAAAAATATGGGAAAATGTTTAAAAATCATATTTTATTATATTAAAATATTGGTAAAATTAATTTTAGAAAATAAGCTTTGGAGGGGTGATATTTTGGCTAGTGACCAAAATGTAACTTTTGAAAACTGTTTTGTAAAGTCAAAACTTTGAATCTTTAAGGAGCTATTTTACCATTTGGTCTAATCTAAGTTTTTCCTTAATTTGGATTATTTTAAAAGGGTTTTTATTAAATGAATTAAAACTGATTTAGTTAAGGTGGTTATTTTCTTTTAAAACAAGATTTGGTGTAACTTTTCTTCTCTCATATTTTCTCTCAAAACACTCTCAGCCAAACCACTAATTTTCCATCAGAGATTTAAGGTAATGATCTTAATTTCTTAACTCTTTTATTTTCCAAATGATTTCTCAAGTTGTTTTCCAAAAATCTCATTGGATTTCTTTGTTTTCAAGAGGAAAAACCATGCAATTAAGGGGAAACTCATTCATTGGAAGTAAGTTTCATTCTTCTCCCCTAATGAAAGGTTATTTACTAAAATTCCCAAGTTCTTGGCTCTTTACATATGTTTTCTAATAGGTTTTGATTAATTAAGTACGTATTTTGGCTTTAAAGAGGTTTAATTGATGGATATTGTGATTTTCGATTTGGATCTATTTTTCCATAGTTGTGGATTGATTTCAATCATATTTTGGATGTATTATAATGTGGATGTGTTGTTTTTAACAATGGAATCCCGGATTTTGTTGAAACTCTAATTGGTTAGGTTGTTAGTTAGTTAAGAGTTTTTGGGTTGTTTTAGGAGTTTAATCATTGTTGGAAGTAAAAGGATGTGGTGAATGAGTTTTTAGATGTTAATTAATGAGTTTTGAAGTTTTGAATTGTTATATTATGGCTATTGAATAGTGTTTGAGGTTGATTTTCGTAAGTTTTGGATGAGTTTTGAGTGGGCATCTTGTGAGCTACGGGTTTTTGGATTGAAACAGAGAGTTGGATGCATTTTAATGCATGTGTTCTCTGGTTTTGTGTGATCGAAATAGGGGAGAATCAAGGTGTAGCTTCTTGAAGTGGTTCTAGGCTTGCAAGGAGCTTGTTTCGTGCTAGCAAGCAAGACGAAGTGAAATCGGTGAGTGGAAAAGGTTTAAAAAGTCTTTCAAAGGTTTGAAAGTGGATTTGGAAGTTTAGGTTAAGTTTGAAATACTTACCTAAACTTGGAAGTAAGTTTCCCTCATTTGCTCTTTAATATATGTTTGGATATGAGCATGCGTGATTCATGTTTTAGTCGTAAACATGGTTGACATTACTTACTGTAAATGCATGATTTTTAAATTACATATGCAATGGTTTAAAGGAGTTTTGAATGCTGGTGAGCATTGGTTTTATTTCGGTCGGGAATGTGATATTTCTATGGCAATGTGATATGCATATATGGGATTTTGTGTAATGCATTGTAAAACAGTGAGTAAATGGCTTTGTAAATGGTATATTGGCTATGTGACATGGTGTGAAAACATTCAGATATAGTTGGCTTGCCATAGGATAAAGTGCACTATAATATGTTTAAAAATCGATCGTGGTTAAGAGTCCTTGAGGTATAGCGGTCGGCTACTCGGACTATGTTTTATCACTTGGGTTGAGTGGTTGGTTCCCCTTCTGATGTATAGCTTGCGGTTGGCAAGGTTGTAATGTCATGTGGTTGGCATGGAGTAGTCTTGATGGCGGTCGGTCATTAAGGGAGATCCGTGTATCTGATGTATAAAGTTAACAGTCAATTAACTAAGGATTAGCGGTCGACTAATCAAGGATAGTGGTCGACTATTCGGGGTCACTATAATTGCCAATATATGAGATTTCTAATGCTGAACTTTGTTTATAATGCTTGGGATTTAAGCATGGTTTTGTTTATAATGCTTTGGGATTTAAGCATGGTTTTGTTTATAATGCTTTGGGAGTTAAGCATGGTTTTGTATTTAATGCTTTGGGATCTAAGCATGTGATATATATGTTGTTTTGCATATGGTCAATGTGCATGTTTTAGATTAGAATCATTGATCTTGCTTAGGTCGTAAGCATGGTTTAAAAACCAGTGTTAATTTTAAAGGGTTTTAATGCATCATTGTATTAAGAGCGTCCTCACTAAGCATGTGTGCTTACGCTCTCTTTTCCCTAATGATGCAGAGCATTAAAGCTAGGAGGCAACAAAGGCAAGGATAAAGTGATTCCAAGACAAGACTATTTGAGTATGAACTCGGTTTTGGTTTTCGGTTAATAAGGCAATATGTTTACCTCAGATTTTGGGTTTTGTAATTCTGTTATTCCCTGGTTTTGAGCATGTGTAATGCTGTGATTTCAGAGTTTGGTTGATGTTGTTATGCCTTTTGTGCATCATACCTAAGGTTGATGTTATATGGTCCTAGGTATGCATGTAGATGTTGTGCTTGGTTGGCATGCTTTGGTGAACTTAACATGTTGAATGTGATATGAGCATGGTGTTGGTTTGATGCTTGTGCTGGGAAATACTTGTTTAGCCATTATGGTATGATTAGTGGAGTGTTTTAGGGAACATGCCTCTAGATGAACCCTTTTGGTGGTCTAAGCTCGTATGGTAGCTAAATCTTGGTACAAGTGTTGGTAATTGTATTGTTGGATGTCTATATGTATGTATGCAAGTTGCTAGGACCTATAAGCATCTAGTTTTGTATGTGAAATCTGCTAAAATTGACATTACAGGCTTATGCATACCGATACGCGGGGGACCGTATCGGTACGAATAGGTAATTTAGAACATACAGTGCCGGTATGGGCATGTGAGTATTGGTACGGGCAAGCAAATTAAGCTTGGCCTACCGGTACGGTAAAGGGTGTATCGGTACGGGAAATCATTACTTGAAAGTTACTTTTTGAAGGAAAACCCATGTACCGGAACACCAAAGGAGCGTATCGGTACGGCTTGATAACCTTGTACACTGACGTGGCATACCGATACAGCACACTGAGTACCGATACGTATGGCTACGTCATATCGGTACAACTATGATCGTATCAGTACGGGTGACAATTTTTACATGTAATTTCATGGAATCTAGTTTTTGTTTTCTTGCATTTTGGTCCCTAAGTTTTGTGAATGCAATTGAGTGGGCTTGGATGATCATTTTAATCTAAAATTTGACATGTTGGAATGAAATCTGACTAATTGAAGTTTGGCAACTTTAATTTTACAATCTAGTCCCTGTAAAGTGTAGTATGCAATTTGTGGCTCTCCCGTGCTTGGTTTCTTTGAATTTTAAACCACTGCAAGCATGAACATGTAGGTTTAATAATTTGCATCTAGACAAGATAAAAAGAAAAAAATAGACCGACTTTTCGTAACCTTTCTCTGGTTTGCTTTGATAAACTTAATGTAGCTCACTCGGTTCGGTCGGGCGTCTAGACCAGGTCGAGGGGGTTACATTTGTTGATATCAGAGCCAGGTTATGAAAGTTTGGGATGTTATTGATTGGTTGTGTGACAATGATTGTTATGCACAGTGGTTGTGGTTATGTTCGGTGCTTGTTTTACATCACGTTAGGGGTATGATTGGGAACACATTGCCTATTACAGAGGTTTTAAAATGTTTGTAAGATGGTCTTAGATCCTTTGCCTAATGTTGGCCTGAATTTAATGTGTTTGATGCTTTTGTTAGCAGGGCTCGACGTGAGACACGTTCTATTGCTGGTAAAGCTGGTGTTGGGCAAAATAACTTTGGGGAAGAGAATCCCACAAATATCTTACCTCCTCCTCCTCATTGGTTCCGCCGATCGATGTTGGGGCTGGTGGTGTGCCTAAGGCTCATCAAGTGTTAGTATTTGGTAATTTGACTCTATTGGTTCAGGAGATAATGGGAGCTTTCCAAGCAGCGATGGTTGGAGTACTTGCGCAGGCACCGGCACCTACTATGGCGGTTAACCCAGGATTACCATTAGAGAGTCTTCATAGTTTAAGAGGTTTTGAGTTCAGGGGTCTGAGCCCTGAGGCAGTCGAGGGATGGCTGGAGAGTATGATTCGTATTCTGAATCAGATGTGTTACAATGACGAGCGTAAGCTGGGTTGTACCGTGTCGCTATTGCATGGTGATGCTTATCATTGGTGGGTGACCACAATCGCTAATATTATGGAGGCGGATGTAACTTGGGATTCTTTTGAAGAGCTTTCAAGAAGAAGTATCTTGGTCCTCAGTATCTAGATGCGAGGAAACGTGAGTTTATGGCCTTGGTTCAAGGTGGTATGTTAGTGGCAGAGTATGAGGTGAAGTTTGTCCGGTTGAGTCAGTATGCCATTGAGTTCGTGCTAGACGATCTTGAGAGGTGCAACAGGTTTCGTTATGGGCTGGTGAAGGATATCAAAACATACATGTTAGCTGCAGACTATACAGATTTTGATGTGCTTGTGAACTGTGCCAAGGATATTGAGCAGTCCTTGAGGGAGTCGGGGTAAGGTTCGGACATGGGCTCAAATAAGCGAGGAGCTGACTCTGGCTATTCTGGAAAGCAGAATAGGAGGTTTCGAGATAAGAGGCCTAAGACGGATCACATGCATAGTGGTGGCTATAGTAACCAAGGTGTCCGTATTGTAGCTGAGTGTTAGCGTTGCGGCAGACACCACATAGGTGAGTATTGGGGAAATACCATGAGTTGCTGGATATGTGGATCTTCTGGTCACATGAAGCGTGACTGCCCTCGTGCTGTGGGTGACGCACCAGTTCAGGTTGTTGTACCTGCCAGAGGTCGAGGCTGTGGCAGGGGTAATTTTCAGAGGTGCGAGGATGGGCAGAAAGCTGTGGCCCATGCTGTTGTTGTATAACCGGAGAATGATGGGCTAGCACGGATCTATGCTCATCGTGAGGGACGCAATGACACTGATGTGATCGCAGGTACTTTCACCTTACAATTTTTATCATTGTTTTCTTTGATTGATTCGGGGTCTACGCATTTGTATATCTTAAGTGAACATGCATCGTTGTTGAATGTTCCTGTTGAGATCTTGGATGTTGGTATGTTGGTAACTAGTTCTTTTGGGGAGACGGTTACAACTAGAAGGTTGTATAGGCGTTGCCCTTTAACGGTGCAAGGTCATGAGTTTGCTGTTGATTTGATGGAGTTGCCATTTCATGATTTTGATGTTATCTTGGGTATAGGTTGGCTATGTGAACACCAGGCGGTGGTAGATTGTGAGTAAAAAAGGATTTCTTTGAAGTTGGCCGATGATTATGATGTTGTGGTGGTTGGTGAGAATGTGAAATTCTTGTCCAATGTTGTTTCGGCTACTGAGCGGAGAGGATGATGTTCGATGGTTGCCAAGCCTATTTGGCTATTGTTATGAATTCGAAAGCCAAGGGTGTTCGGGTGCAAGACATTCGAGCTAATTGTGATTATTCGAAAGTTTTTTCTAAGAAGTTAATGGGCTTACCTCAGGATAGGGAGGTGGAGTTTTGTATTGAGACATATGAAGGTTCGAATCCGGTGTCTATTGCTCCTTATCAGATGGCACCGAAGGAGTTGAAAGAGTTAAAGTCTCAGATCTAGGAGTTGTTAGACCATGGGTTCATTTGACCAAGTGTTTCTCCGTGGGAAGCTCCAGTTCTCTTTGTGAAGAAGAATGATGGATCGATGTGTATGTGCATTGATTACCGCCAGTTGAATAAGTTGACGGTGAAGAACAAATATCCATTACCGCGGATTGATGATTTGTTTGATCAGTTTTGCGGGGCAACGGTGTTTTTGAAGATTAATTTAAGGTCTGGGTATTACTAGTTGAAGGTGAAGGATGTAGATGTGCACAAGACCGCATTTCGTACGAGGTACGGGCATTACGAGTTTTTGTTAATGTTGTTTGGTTTGATGAATGCCCTGGCGGCTTTTATGGATATGATGAATAGGGTGTTCCATGAGTACCTTGATCAGTTTGTGGTGGTTTTTATTGATGATATTCTCGTGTACTCTCGTACCGAGGAAGAGCACGATCAGTATCTGCGAATAGTTTTGCAAATCTTGAAGGATAATCAGTTGTATGCTAAGTTGAGCAAGTGCGAGTTTTGGCTTAAGGAGGTGATGTTTCTTGGACATGTGGTATCCGCGGAGGGTATTCGTGTTGATCCACAGAAGATTAAGGCTATTCTCAATTGGAAACAACCTAAGACCGTGTCGAAAGTGCGTAGTTTTTTGGGTTGGCTGGTTATTATCGCCGTTTTGTTGAAGGGTTTTCGAACATTGTAGCACCGTTGACCAAGTTGTTGCAAAAGAATGTTCCTTTTGTGTGGGTGGAGAAGCAACAGCAAGGTTTTGAAAAGTTGAATGAGGTTTTAACACAAGCTCCTGTGTTGATTCAACCAGAATCTGGGAAGGAGTTTGTGGTTTATAGTGACACATTGTACGTTGGCTTGGGTTGTGTGCTGATATAGTATGGGAAGGTTGTGGCCTATGCGTCGAGAAACTTGTTGCTGTGGTGTTTGCCTTGAAGATTTGGCGACACTATCTTTATGGTGAGAAGTGTGTGGTCTTTACGGACCATAAAAGTTTGAAATATTTGATATCTCAAAAGGATTTGAACCTTAGGCAACGAAGGTGTTTGGAGTTGCTTAAGGATTACGACTTGACTATTGAGTACCATCCTGGGAAAGCCAATATGGTTGCGGATGCGTTGAGTCGTAAGGTGGTAGTTGAGCTTATGGCGATGTTCGCAAGGTTAAGTGTGACACGGGAAGGTGGGTTGTTGGCTGAATTGCAAGTTAAGCCTACGCTGTCACAGTTGATTAAAGCTAAGCAACCGTTTGATGATTCCTTGGTTTCCCATGTTAAGAACATAGCAGATGGTAATCCGACGGATTTTTATTTTGATGATGGTGGTGTTTTTTGCTTCAAGAGGAGAATAGTAGTGCCGGAAGTCTCGGAGCTCAGACATACTATTTTAACAAAAGTACATTATAGTCCTTTTGCTATGCACCCTGGTAGTACCAAAATGTATCATGATTTGAAAGAAAGGTATTATTGGGTTGGTTTGAAAAAAGATGTGGCGGAGTTTGTGTCCAAGTGTATGGTGTGTCAGCGGGTTAAAGCTGAACATCAGTTTCCATTTGGGTTTTTGCAACTGCTAAGGATTCTGAAATGGAACTAGGAAAGAATCACCATGGATTTTGTGATAGGGTTGCCGTTGACACCGGCTAAAAAGAATTCAATTTGGGTGATTGTTGATCGGTTTACGAAGTGTGCATATTTTCTGCCAGCACATACGATGTACACCTTGGACAAACTAGCGGATTTGTTTATCTCTGAGATTGTGCGCTTGCACGGGGTACCAAAGTCCATCATTTCGGATAGGGATCCGAGGTTCACATCAAGATTTTGGAGATGTTTACATCGGGCTTTGGGTTTGAGGTTGCATTTTAGTATCGCGTATCATCCTCAGACGGGTGGACAGTCTAAGCGAGTTATCCAGATTTTGGAGGATATGCTGAGGTGTTGTATAATTGAGTTCCAAGGAACCTGGGAGAAGCATTTACCATTGGTTGAATTTGCTTATAATAACAGTTATCAAGCGAGCATACAGATGGCACCATTTGAGGCATTGTATGGTTCGGAGGTGTCGTACGCCCTTATGTTGGGCCGAGGTAGGGGAAAAGCAGTTTTCCTGCCACATGTGTTAAAGGACACCGATGAAAAAGTTAAGTTCGTGTGTGAACGCTTGAAAGCAACTGCGGATCGGCAGAAATCCTACGCTGATTTGAAGCGTAGGGAAATTGAGTATGCGATGGGTGATCATGTGTTCTTAAAGGTGTCACCGTGGAAGAAGGTGATGCGGTTCGGGTGAAAGGGTAAGCTTAGCCTGAGGTTTATTGGACCGTATAAGATCATTGAGCGAGTTGGTCCTGGGGCTTATCGGTTGAGATGGCCTCCCGAGCTTGAGAAAATACATGATGTGTTTCAGGTATCCATGTTACGGAGGTATCGGTCGGATCCTTCGCATGTTATGCCGGTGGAGCATATAGAGTTGAGACTGAATTTATCCTTTAATGAGGAGCCAGTGGAAATCCTCGATTCCAGTAGTAAAGTTCTGCGAGGTAAGACGATAGAACTGGTTAAAGTCTTGTGGCGACATCTGGGTGTCGAGGAAGCCACTTGGGAAAGCAAGGCGGATATGTCGGAGCAATTTTCGCATCTTTTTCCTCTAGGTAAATTTCGAGGACGAAATTTCTTAAGGGGGAGAGTTGTAATGCCCCAGTTTTGGGCCTAGCGGTTTAAGGCTAGTTAGACGGTCTAGTGAACCGGGTTAGAGATTCGAGTCAGATTCGGGAGTGAATATTTTTCTAGAAGATAAAAATATGGAATAATGTTTAAAAATCATATTTTATTATATTAAAATACTGGTGAAAGCAATTTTAGAAAATAAGCTTTGGAGGGGTGACATTTTGGCTAATGACCAAAATGAAACTTTTGAAAACTATTTTTAAAAGGTGACTGTTTTGTAAAGAGTCAAAACTTTGCATCTTTAAGGATCTATTTTACCATTTGCTCTAATTTTAGTTTTTCATTAATTTGGATTATTTTAAAAGGGTTTTTATTAAATGAATTAAAAGTGATTTAGTTAAGGTGGTTATTTTCTTTTAAAACAAGATTTGGTGTAACTTTTCTTCTCTCATACTTTCTCTTAAAACATTCTCAGCCAATCACTCATTTTCCATCAGAGATTTAAGGTAATGATCTTAATTTCTTAACTCTTTTATTTGCTAAATGATTTCTCAAGTTGTTTTCCAAAACTCTTATTAGATTTCTTTGTTTTCAAGAGGAAAAATCATCCAATTAAGGGGAAATTCAATCATTGGAGGTAAGTTTCGTTCTTCTCCTCTAATGAAAGGTTCTTTACTAAAATTCCCAAGTTCTTGGCTCTTTACATAAGTTTTCTAATAGGTTTTGATTAAGTATGGATTTTGGCTTTAAAGAGGTTTAATTGATGGATCTTGTGATTTTCGATTTGGATCTATTTTTCCAAAGTTGTGGATTGATTTCAATCATATTTTGGATGTATTATAATGTGGATGTGTCGTTTTTAACAATTGAATCCCGGAGTTTGTTGAATCTCTAATTGGTTAGGTTGTTAGTTAAGAGTTTTTGGGTTGTTTGAGGAGTTTAATCATTTTTGGAAGTAAAAGGATGTGGTGAATGAGTTTTTAGATGTTAATAGATGAGGTTTGAAGTTTTGAATCGTTATATTATGGCTGAGTTAAGATTGAATAGTGTTTGAGGTCGATTTTCGTAAGTTTTAGATGAGTTTTGAGTAGGCATCTTGTGGGCTACGGGTCTTTGGATTGAAACAGAGAGTTGGATGCATTTTAATGCATGTCTTCTCTGGTTTTGTGTGATTGAAATAGGGGAGAATCAAGTCGTAGCTTCTTGAAGTGGTTCTAGGCCTGCCGAGAGCTTGTTTTGTGGTAGCAAGCAAGACGAAGTGAAATCGGTGAGTGGAAATGGTTTAAAAAGTATTTCAAAGTTTTGAAAGTGGATTTGGAAGTTTAGGTTTAGTTTGAAACACTTACCTCAGTTCAGATATGAGCATGCGTGATTCATGTTTTAGTCGTAAACATGGTTGACATTACTTACTACAAATGCATGGTTTTAAAGTACATATGCAATGGTTTAAAGGAGTTTTGAATGCTGGTGAGCATTGGTTTTATTCCGGTCGAGAATGTGATATTGCTATGGCAATGTGATATGCATATGTGGGATTTTGTGTAATGCATTGTAAAACATTGAGTAAATGGCTTTGTAAATGGTATATTGGCTATGTGACAAGGTGTGAAAACATTCGGATATAGTTGACATGCCATAGGATAAAATGCACTATAATATGTTTAAAAGTCGATCGTGGGTTTGGAGTCCTTGAGGTATAGCGGTCGGCTACTCGGACTATATTTTATCACTTGGGTTGAGTGGTTGGTTCCCCTTGTTGATCTATAGCTTGCGGTCGGCAAGGTTGTAAAGTCATGCGGTCGGCATGGAGTAGTCTTCATGGCGGTCGGTCATTAAGGGAGATTTGTGTATCTGATGTATAAAATTAACGGTCGGTTAACTAAGGATTAGCGGTCGGCTAATCAAGGATAGTGGTCGACTATCCGGGGTCACTATAATTGCCAATATATGAGATTTCTAACGTTAAACTTTGTTTATAATGCTTGGGATTTAAGCATGGTTTTGTTTATAATGCTTTGGGATTTAAGCATGGTTTTGTTTATAATGCTTTGGAAGTTAAGCATGGTTTTGTATTTAATGCTTTGGGATCTAAGCATGTGATCTATATGTTGTTTTGCATATGGTCGATGTGCATGTTTTAGATTGGAATCATTGATCTTGCTTTGGTCGTAAGCATGGTTTAAAAACAATTGTTAATTTCAAAGGGTTTTAATGCATCATTGTATTAAGAGCATCCTCACTAAGCATGTGTGCTTATGCTCTATTTTCCCTAATGATGCAGAGCATTAAAGCTAGGAGGCAGCAAAGGCAAGGATAAAGCGATTCCAAGACAAGACTATTTGAGTATGAACTTGGTTTTGGTTTTCGGTTAATAAGGCAATATGTTCGCCTCGGATTTTGGGATTTGTAATTATGTTATTCCCTAGTTTTGAGCATGTATAATGCTGTGATTTCAGAGTTTGGTTGATGTTGTTATGTCGTTTGTGCATCGTACCTAAGGTTGATGTTATATGGTCCTAGGTATGCATGTAGATGTTGTGCTTGGTTGGCATGCTTTGGCGATCTTAACATGTTGAATATGATATGAGCATGGTGTTGGTTTGATGCTTGCACTGGAAAATGCTTGTTTGGCTATTATGGTATGATTGGTGGAGTGTTTTAGGTAACATGCCTCTAGATTAACCCTTTTAGTGGTCTAAGCTCGTATGGTAGCTAAATCTTGGTGCAAGTGTTGGTAATTGTATTGTTGGATGCCTATATGTATGTATGCAAGTTGGTAGGACCTATATGCATCTAGTTTTGTATGTGAAATTAGCTAAAAATGGCATTACAGGCCTACGCGTACCAATACGCGGGGGACCGTATCTGTACAGATAGGCAATTCAAAACATATCGTATTGGTACGGGCATGTGAGTACCGGTACGGGCAAGCAAATTAAGCTTGGCGTACCGATACGGTAAAGGGTGTATCGGTTCGGGAACTCATTACTGGAAAGTTATTTTTTTGAAGGAAAACCCATGTACTGAAACAGCACAAGAGCGTATCGGTACGGCTTGATAACCTTGTATGCTGATGTGGCGTATCGATACGGCACACCGAGTACCGGTACGTATGCCTACGTCGTGTCGGTATGGGTGGCAGTTTTTACATGTAATGTCATAGAATCCAACTTTTGTTTTCTTGTGTTTTGGTCTCTAAGTTTTGTTAATGCAATTGAGTGGGCTTGGATGATCGTTTTAATCTAAATTTTGACTTGTTGGCATGAAATCTGACTAATTGAGGTTTGGCAACTTTAATTTCAGTTTTGGTCCTTAAAATTATAAGTTTTATAATCTAGTCCCTGTAAAGTGTAGTATGCAATTTGTGATTTCAATCGCTGCGAGCATGAACATGTAGGTTTAATAATTTGCATCTAGACAAGATAAAAAGAAAAGAAATGGACTAACTTTTCGTAACCTTTCTCTGATTTGCTTCGGCAAACCTAATGTAGCTCACTCGGTTCGGTCGGGTGTTTAGACCAGGTTGAGGGGGTTACATGATTAAAGTCGGTTTTCCATGTTAAATATGAGTCATTGGATGAAAAATGGCAAGATGGTAATTTTGGAAAATTCCATGGAAAAAGTTGTAATCACTAACTACTTGGATTATTTTTGACCCTTGGATGAGTAAGTAAACATGTGACAAGATATGAAACGTTGGATTAAAAGGGCAATTTGGTCATTTTATCATAAAAGAGATTTTTATTTTGGACTTTTAAAATACGTGACAAATGGCCAAATTGGAAACAAATGAAATTTCAAGACAGTTCTTCATCTTCTCCTCTTGTTCGAATACTACCCAAGGTAAGAGGAAAAAATTTTCTTCTTGATTTTCAAGCTTATTTAGTTGGATTTTGGATGAAAGCATGAAATATGAAGTTGATCTCCATGAAATTCTCTATATTTTGGTACCATTTATTCATGCTTTCCTTGCTTGAAACCTTAGTTTTATGATTTTGATGGATGAAGGCGATGTTTAAATATGATGATTTAAGATTAGATTTGATGAAGTTGTTGTTGTAGAATAATATCCAAGCTTATATTATGATTGAAACTACTTGAAAGTAGGTAAATCCTAATTTGTTTAAAGTTAAGGTTTTGGTATGAAGTTGAATTTGGATTAATTTTGATATGGGAATAATTATAAAAGCTTGGAAATGAGGTTTAGAAGTTGAATTCATGCTTGAGTCAAGTTGGAAAATTTGGATGTAGTGACCTTTCACATTCGGCCTATAGGGGAAAAATTAGAGAAAATTATGGAAAAGTTTCCTAAGGCTAGGAAAGATGTGAGAATGATTCTACAAGGCTTAGAATGTTGTTTGGATCAATTTGGAAGTTTTCAAAGTGTTGAGGACCAAATGGCATATTAAAGAAAAGTTGAAAGTGAAATAGAAATGGAAATTTTTTAGAAATCAATGTGTTAAGCTCGAATGTATTCTTAGAAAACTTGAATATGTTATTTAATGATTGAATTTGAAGTTTAATGGAAAGGGACCATTTCGAATAAATTGGAAATATTGGGATGAATTCTAAAAGAATTCACTTTATGGTTATTTTAACAGATTTGAGATTGTCTTGTGAATTTGTGATGGATATGGATAGTAAAGGCTTTTTAGGAATTTTATTCCCAATATGTGCTTATGTTAGAATGATACTAACATACGCTTTGAAATGTATGTATTCGGTAAACGATAATTTTATAGACCGTGATCATGATCAAGATCATAGTACGAGCAAGTTTAAAGATAAGGAAAAGTTTCAAGAGTAAAGCTACAAGCTATAGTAAGGTTTACTAGTGAGGCACCAGGTGAGTGCAATGCATACATAACATGATACATAGATGTTTTATACATCATTGGGAAGACTTGCAATAAGTCTACCTGGTTTATATATTGACATGATATTTATGTCATTGATCATATGATTGGCATATTTTAAATATGTAAAAAGTTGAATATTAATGCATGGATCACTAGTTATATATGATGTTATACTATGAATGTTATTCCGGGTATGAACTGCCCAATGTTAAATTATATTGATATACATAGCCATGGATGGAATAAATATGAAAATTATGCCCAAATAAGTCATTGAGGGACAGGGTATAGTTGGCATGCCATAGAGTCCAGCAACACGCTGCATATTCGGTTATCCGGTTTAGCACTATAGTGTACATAAATGACACTTAGTGTATGGTTAGCACAGCCTTATAAATGTGCGGATGGTGGGCACGACCTTATGTGTATTAACACTCTGGTGCATCTTTGACTCGAGTACCTAGGGTCCTCATAGGTTTATATTTGGGCTATGATATTGCTAAATAATTGATAAACGGGTGAAAGAGTTTCTAAACTCTTAAGGTTATGGCAAGTATATTGGTAAGAAAATTTTAGCAGGTTTACATTATTGATGTTTGATTTACATAATGGTAAGACATATCTAGTCGTTCAAAATGCATGAATACGGTTACATGTTATTAATTATAGTTATGTTATATTGCACTGAGTACTATTATTGCCTCAATAAGTATACGCGTAGGTAAAAAGCAGAAATCGGAGTAAGGAGCAGGCATCCTACTTATCCGGAGTACAATAACGGTATCAGTAATAACATCCTTTGATGTGTTTTGATGTTTCTAGATGGCATGTATATGTTAAAATTAATCGGTTACATACTAGTTTTTATATGGTTTGAATTGACTTATTGTAATATCCCAAATTTTTGGTTAGTGACCAAAATGAAAATTTTGAAAGTTTGGTGGTCAAAGTATAAATTTTGGAAAAGTTCAAGGACTAAATTATAATTTTCAAAAGTTATGTATTTTAGTCCTGTAAATGAATAGTTTACCCCAAGAATGACGTTTTGTGTTACTCAGATTTTTCGTATGGAGTTTGTATTTTTTGCTATAAAGCGACAAAGTTTGGAAAAATATTCGGATAATCGGATCGAATCGGATATTTAAGATATTTTAAAGGATGATGAGGAAAGGTTAAAAATGTCATTTCCATGTCTTAAAATGGTAGGATTTAACATGGACCATTATTTTTAAAGTAGATTTCCATGTTAAATATGAGCCGTTTAATAAAAATGGCAAGATGGTAAATTTGGGAAATTTCAATGAAAAAAGTTGGTAATTACTAACTACTTGGATTATTTTTGACCCTTGGATGAGTAGGTAGACATGTGGAAAAAATTGAAGCATTGGATTAAGAGGGCTATTTGGTCATTTCAACATAAAAGGAGATTTTTTATTCGAGATTTTTATATTAAGATGACAAATGGACTAAAATAAAAGAATAGAAAATTCAAGAATTTCTCCATCTTTTCTTCTCCTAATCGAAACCCTTCACCAAGGTACGAAAAAATTGTCTTCTTGATTTTCAAGCGTATAGAGTTGGATTTTGGATGAAAGTGTGAAATATGAAATTGATCTCCATGAAATTCTCTATCTTTTGGTACCATTTACTCATGTTTTCCTTGCTTGAAACCCTAGTTTTGTGATTTTGATGGATGAAGGGGATGTTTAAATATGATGAGTTAAGGTTAGTTTTTGATGAAGTTGTTGTAGAATCATATCCAAGCTTGTATGGTGATTGAAACTACTTGAAAGTAGTTAAATACTAAATTGGATTAAGTTAGGGTTGTGATAGGAAGTTGAATTTAGATTGATTTTGATATGGGAATGATTATAGAAGCTTGGAAATGAGTTTTAGAAGTGGAATTCATGCTTGAATCAAGTTGGAAATTTTGGATGTAATGACCTTTCATATTCGGCATATTGGAAGAATGTTAGGGAAAATTTTGGAAAAATTTCCTAAGGCTAGAAATGATGCGAGAATGATTTTACAAGGCTTAAAATGATGTTTGGATTAATTTAGAACTTTGTTAAGTTCTAAGGACCTTTTCGCATACTTTGAGAAAACTAAGGGATTAAGATGCAAATATTGAAAAGCTGAGGTAATATGCTGAAAATAAATGTTAGAAGATTCAATTGGATCATTTTGAGAAATTTGATAAGTGTTGAGGAGCAAATAGCAAATTAAGGGATATATGTGATTGAAATGGAAATTGGTTAGAAAATTATGTGTTAGGCTTGAAAGTATTCTTGGAATACTTAAATATGTTGTTAATGATTGAATTTGAAGTTTAATGGATTTGGACCATTTTGAATAATTTGGAAAGTTAGGTGAATTCTAAAAGAATTCATTTTATTGTTATTTTATGAGATTTGAGAATATCTTGTGAATTTGTGATAAATATGAATAATAAAGGATTTTTAGGAATTTTATTCCTAATATGTGCTTATGTTAGAATGATACTAACATACACTTTGAAATGTTTATATTCGGTAAACGATGATTTTATAGATCGTGGTCGTGATCAAGATCATAGTACGAGAAAATTTAAAGACAAGGAAAAAGTTCAGGAATAAAGCTAAAAGCAATAGTAAGGTTTCTAGTGAGGGATCAAGTGAGTGCAATGCATACATTACATGATACATGGATGTTTTATACATCATTGGGAAGACTTGCAATAAGTCTACCTGGTATATATATTGGCATGATATTTATGTCATTGATTATATGATTGACATATTTTAAATATGTCAAAAGTTGAATATTAATGCATGGATCACTAGTTATATATGATAGTATACTATAAATGCTATTCGGGGTATGAACTGCCCAATGTTCAATTATATTGATATACATTGCCATGGATGGAATAAATATGAAAACTATGCCCAAATAAGTCAATTGAGGGACATGGTATAGTTGGCATGCCATAGAGTCCAATAGCACGCTGCATATTCAGGTATCCGAGATAGCACTATAGTGTATATAAAGGACACTTAGTTTATGGTTAGCACTACCTTATAAATGCGCAGATGGTGGGCACAACCTTACGTGTATTAGCACTTCAGTGCATCTTCAGCTCGAGTACCCAAGGTCCTCATAGGTTTATATTTGGGCTTTGAAATCGGTAAATAATTGATAAACGGGTTAAAGAGATTATACACTCTTAAAATTACGGTAAGTATATTGATAAGAAATTATATCTGTTATATTATGTTGATGCATGAGTAAATGATGGTAAGACATCTAGTGATTCAAAATGCATGAATATTGTTACATTTTATTAGTTATGTTATATTGCACTAGACATTATTGTTCCCCACTAAGTATATACTTCGCGTGTAATGGTTTTCACGCGTAGGTAAAAAGCGGAAATCGGAGTAAGGAGCTAGCATCCTGTTTATCCAGAGTATAAAAACGATATCAGTAATAACATCCTTTGATGTATTTTGATATTTCTAGATGGCATGTATATGTTAAAATTAGTCGGTTATATACTAGTTTACTTATGGTTTGTAATAACTGATAAACTAGTTTATGTTTTTAGCAAATGATAAGTAGTAATGTTAAAGTTGAAATCGGGTAATGCCTAAAAAGTGAAATAGACTAAACGGGTAGAGTTTTGTTTTAGGCAGTTATACCCCTTATAAATCCTAGATAAGAATTGTTAAATTGCTGCCTGAAATCGGACTTAATTCGATGGGATGAAAATTTAAAATTTGATTCTACACGAAAAAAAATTAGGTGATACTCTAATTAGTATTTGATAAAGAATACTGGTTAGGGTGTTACATTTATTGGTATCAAAGCTACAAGTTTAGCCGTTTCTGGACATAAATCGGGTATATAGATAGTCAAAATTATATACTGCCACTAGGATGTCAAGATTACTGATATTTGTATGACCATAATTGGATGCCCAGTAATTAGTATTGTTACTCCTTACTTATAAGTGATGATTGTGACATTAACAGATGTCAAATCATCGAGAATCTTGTCAAGCAATAGAACAAGATATGCCTGCTCAGAGTGGAAGTAATGAGGTGAATCAGAATCCACCTCAGGGGTAGCAAAATGTAGAGCCATTAGCTCAGGGACAAAGAAATATGCTTGTACAAGATCAAGGCTTGTTTCTTTAGGCATTGGATGCTATAATAAATCGGTGATGATCAGTATCAGCTCCGAAGGAATTAAGGAAAATGAAAGCACCCGAATTTAAAGGTGATACTGACGCAGATCCTATGGTTGTTGATTATTGGATGACTGATATCAAGATCATGTTGAGTAGGATTCATTGCGATGACCAAGGAAAGTTGGAAGGAGTAGTATCCCTTCTGATGGAACAAGTAAGCGTGTGTTGGAATGTAGTCACTACACGAGTTCCTTCAGAACAAATTACATGGGAATTCTTTCAAAAAGAATTCAAAGAAAAGTATATTGGGGATCTGTTCATCGAAGAAATGAGGCAGCAGTTCCTGGATTTGAAGCAATCGGGCAAGACAGTCTATGAATGCGAATTCAATAGAATGAGCCAATTTGCAGAAGAGTTTCTTCCAACCAAAAAATCCAGGATTGATAAATTCATAGCTGGGTTGGATTCTCAGTATAAAAGGGTATTGGTGTCCCGTAACTTCACCACTTTTCAAGAGGTGGTGAATTGAGTAAAAGCTATGGAGACAGTGGATCTTGAGTAAAAAGTAGGAAAACAAATTCAGTCGGGAAAAACACCTAGAAGTTCTTTTGCTGCATCATCATTTAAACGCAGTAAAAAATTTCCACAGCAACATCTAGTGACATCAGCTTCTTCTGCTAAAAAGGGATATTGAGAAGGGAAATCAAAACAAACTCAGATTGTTACTGCGGGTACTAGGGGTTCCAGATTTCGTCCTCCTCCGGAATGTGAACATTGTGGAAAGAGGCATTCTGGTCAATGCTGGTTCACTGGTGGAGAATGTTACTATTGTGGACAAGCCGATCATTTCAAAAGGGAATGTTTAGAGCTTTACTCTGATCAGTCAGTTGCAGCACCTCAGAGAAATAGAGGAAATAAAGGTGGCAAACTAGGAGTATCTATGTCGATACCTGGTCGAGAAGACAAGGGTGCTTCTCGAGTATACAATATCAAGACTGCTCATGATCGTGATGATTTGGAGATCATAGCAGGTATGATCGAACTCTTTGGCAGATCTATTTTTGCATTAATTGATCCGGGCTCTACCCATTCATATATTAGTTCTAAAGTAGTACTTGAAAAAAATTTACCAGTAGAACCAATTTTGAGTGAGGTAGTTGCTATTAATCCTCTAGGACAAAGCGCCAAAGTAGTTCAAATATGCAAAAAATGTCCTTTTGAAGATACAAGAAACTGAATTTCCAGCTAATCTTGTGGAATTACCTTTCCAAGAGTTTGAAGTCATTATTGGAATGGATTGGCTATCGACATATGACGCTACGATTGAATGTCGATTAAAAAGGGCGGTCTTAAAAGGACCATATGGTTCGAAAATAGTATTTGAAGGAGAATGGCAGAATTATTTGAGCCATGAGATTGTAGATGTATCTACTGAAAAGTTATTATTACATGAGTATGAAGCTTATTTAGTCATGTGATAAATGTTCCGGAGACAAAGATAGATCTGGAAAATATACCCACGGTACAAGAATTTTCGGATGAATTACCAGGATTACCTTCTGATCGAGAGGTGGAATTTGGTATTGATGTGCTTCTTGGAATAGCACCAATATCAATAGCACCTGACAAAATGGCTCCTACAGAACTCAAGGCTCAATTGCAAGAATTATTAGATTGAGGTTTTATACGACCAAGTATATCACCTTGGGGGGCTCTAGTCCTATTTGTGAAAAAGAAAGATAGATCAATGAGGTTATGTGTGGATTATCGTCAACTTAATAAAGTGACGGTGAAGAACAAATATCCTTTACCAAGGATTGATACCTCTTTGATCAACTTAAAGGAGCAACGGTGTTTTCTAAAATTGATCTTCAATCGGGATATCATCAATTGAAGATCAAAGAAGAAGATATACCAAAGGCAGCTTTCAGAACTAGATATGGGCATTATGAATTTGTAGTAATGCCTTTTAGACTTACAAATGCACTGGCAGCTTTTATGGATCTGATGAATCAGATATTCCAGCCATATTTGGACCAGTTTGTGGTGGTATTCATAGATGATATATAGGTTTATTCAAGAACCAATGAGGATCATGATACTCATCTTTGAGTAGTTCTTCAGATCCTCCGAGAAAAGAAGTTATATGCAAAGCTGTCAAATTGCGAATTCTGGCTGTCTAAAGTAGCTTTCCTTGGACACATAGCCTATGAGGAAGAAATTTGAGTTGATCCTAAGAAGGTTCAAGCAATACTCGAATGGAAAGTTCCGCAAAGTGTCTCTGAAGTGAAAAGTTTCTTGGGATTAGCTGGTTATTATCGACGGGTTGTGAAAGAGTTTTCAATGATTGCCGCTCAAGTAACTAAGCTATTAAGAAAAGATGTACCATTTGTTTGGACAGATAAGTTACAAGAAAGCTTCGACAAATTGAAGAAGATATTAATAGAACTCCTATTTTGGTACAACCAGAATCCGAGAAGGATTTCACTATATATAGTGATGCATCCCATAATGGTTTGGGATGTGTATTGATGCAAAAAGGCAAGGTTGTAGTGTATGCTTTGCGACAACTCAAAACTCATTAGAGGAATATCCTACTCATGCTTTAGAGTTGGCTGTGGTGGTGTTCGCTTTGAAGATTTGGCGCACTACTTATATGGTGAAAAGTGCTACATTTTCACATATCACAAAAGTTTGAAATATTTGTTGTCTTAAAAGGAGCATAATTTGAGACAAAGGAGGTGGATAGAACTGATTAAGGACTATGATGTAATCATAGAATACCATCCGGTGAAGGCTAATGTGGTAACAGATGCACTTAGCTGGAAGACACTTTTTTCCTTGAGAACAATGAATGCTCAGTTAAGGTTACAGGAAAATGGTGCAATAATGGCTGAGTTTCAAATCAAGCCTACTCTGATAGAAAGGATTAAAGAGTTACAAGCCAGAGATAAAGAATGTTTAGAAAAGAAGAAGAAAGTTGAACGTGGAGAATTTAAAGACTTTGAAATAAAATCAAATGGATGCCTATATTATAGGGGACGCGTATACATTCCTGAAGATAAGGATTTAAAGAGAGAAATACTTTCAAAAGCACATTCCAATCCTTCAACTATGCATCCAGGAGGTAACAAAATGTATCAAGATGTAAAAAGTCAATTTTGGTGGCCTGGCATGAAACGAGCTATCTTTGAGTTCGTTATTAAATGCTTAACATGTCAACAAGTAAAGGTAGAACATCAAGTTCCATCGGGATTGCTTCAACCGATCTTAATTCCACAGTGGAAATGGGAAAAGTTACAATGGATTTTGTAACAGGATTACCATTGACACCGAGTAAAAAAGATTCGATTTGGGTGATTGTTGACCGTTTGACAAAGACGGCACATTTCATACCAGTTCGAACATACTACTCTTTGAACAAGTTGGCGGAGTTATATATTAAGGAAATCGTTAGATTGCATGGAGTTCCTATATCTATCATTTCTGATAGTGATCCAAGGTTTACTTCGAGGTTTTGGAGTGCTCCACATGAGGCATTAGGAACTCGGCTACACTCCAGTACTGCTTTCCATCCTCAAACAGATGGACAATCAGAAATAACTATCTATATACTTGAAAATATGCTTAGAGCATGCATAATTATTTTTGCAGGTTCATGGGAAAAATATCTTACATTAGCTGAGTTTGCCTACAACAATAGTTATCAATCAAGTATAAAGATGGCACCTTATGAAGCATTATATGGAAGAAAATGCCGAACATCGTTGAATTGGTTCGATTTGGAGGATCAAAAGATCATCAGACCAGATCTTGTTCAAGAGACTAAAAATAAGGTAAAGATAATTCAAGATAATCTTAAAGTTGTTTCTGATAGACAAAAGTCATATTCAGATATTAAAAGAAAAGATATTGAGTTCGAAGTGGGAAATAAAGTATTCTTGAAGGTTTCACCCTGTAAAAAGATATTACACTTTGGACGAAAAGGAAAATTTAGTCCAAGATTCATTGGTCCTTATGAAATCTTAAAAAAGGTTGGTCCAGTGGCGTAGCAACTAGCTTTACCACCGGAGTTGAGTAAGGTTCATGATGTATTTCATGTATCCATGCTTCGGAGATATCGATCGGATCCTTCACATGTTATTACACCAGAAGAGATTAAGATTCAATCGGATTTGACATATGATGAAGAACCTGTAAGAATTTTATCTCAAGGAGAAAAGCAACTAAGGAACAAGAAGATTCCTCTAGTTAAAGTTCTATGGAGAAATCATAAAGTGGAAGAAGCTACTTGGGAAATAGAAGAAACAATGAAAAAGCAGTATCCATATCTTTTTAAACCAAGTATGTAAGGAAAATTCGAGGCTGAATTTTATTAAGGGGGAGAATTGTAATATCCCAAATTTTTGGTTAGTGACTAAAATGAAAATTTTGAAAGTTTGGTGGTCAAAGTATAAACTTTGGAAAAGTTTACGGACTAAATTGTAATTTTCAAAAGTTATGTATTTTAGTCCCATAAATGAATAGTTTACCCCCAAGAATGACGTTTTCGGGTTACTCAGATTTTTCGAACGGAGTTTGTATTTTTGGCTATAAAGCGATAAAGTTTGGAAAAATATTCGGATAATCGGATCGAATTAGATATTTAAGATATTTTAAAGGATGATGAGGCAAGATTAAAAATGTCATTTCCAAGTCCAAAAATGGTAGGATTTAACATGGACCATTGGATTTAAAGTAGATTTCCATGTTAAATATGAGCCATTGGATAAAAATGGTAAGATGGTCATTTTGGAAATTTCAAGGGCAAAGTTGGTAACCACTAACTACTTGGATTACTTTTCACCCATGGATGAGTAGGTAGACATGTGGAAAAATTTGAAGCATTGGATTAAGACGACAATGTGGTTATTTCATCATAAAAGGAGATTTTTTATTAGATATTTTTATATTAAGATGACAAATTGACTAAAATAAAATAATAGAAAATTCAAGAATTTCTCCATCTTTTCTTCTCCTATTCGAAACCCTTCACCAAGGTAAGAAAAATTTTTCTTCTTGATTTTCAAGCTTATTAAGTTGGATTTTGGATGAAACCATGAAATATGAAATTGATCTCCATGAAATTCTTTATCTTTTGGTACCATTTATTTGTGCTTTCCTTGCTTGAAACCCTAGTTTTGTGATTTTGATGGATGAAGGGGATGTTTAAATATGATGAGTTAAGGTAAGCTTTTGATGAAGTTGTTGTTGTAGAATCATATCCAAGCTTGTATGATGATTGAAACTACTTGAAAATAGTTGAATAGTAAATTGGATTAAGTTAGGGTTGTGATGGGAAGTTGAATTTAGATTGATTTTAATATGGGAATGATTATAGAAGCTTGGAAATGAGGTTTAGAAGTAGAAATCATGCTTGAATCAAGTTGGAAAATTTGGATGTAGTAACCTTTCATATTCGGCATATTGGAAGAATATTAGGGAAAATTTTGGAAAAAAATCCTAAGGCTAGAAATGATGTGAGAATGATTTTACAAGGATTAAAATGTTGTTTGGATTAATTTGCAACTTTGCTAAGTTCTAAGGACCTTTTCACATACTTTGAGAAAATTAAGGGATTAAGATGCAAATATTGAAAAGCTGAGGTATTATGCTGAAAATAAATATTAGAAGATTCAATTTGATCATTTTGAGAAATTTGCTAAGTGTTGAGGACCAAATAGAAAATTAAGGGAAATATGGGATTGAAATGGAAATTGGTTAGAAAATTATGTGTTAGGCTTGAAACTATTCTTGGAATACTTAAATAAGTTGTTAATGATTGAATTTGAAGTTTAATGGCAAGGGACCATTTTGAATAATTTGGAAAGTTAGAGTGAATTCTAAAAGAATTCATTTTATGGTTATTTTATGAGATTTGAGAATATCTTGTGAATTTGTTATA
The DNA here is from genome assembly GCA_019671005.1 of Hibiscus mutabilis. NCBI lineage: Eukaryota > Viridiplantae > Streptophyta > Magnoliopsida > Malvales > Malvaceae > Hibiscus > Hibiscus mutabilis. Next base: position 23,904,100 of record CM033741.1, on the reverse strand, counting down.
GATATGAATAATAAAGGATTTTTAGGAATTTTATTCCTAATATGTGCTTATGTTAGAATGATACTAACATAAACTTTGAAATGTATATATTCGGTAAACGATGATTTTATAGATCATGATCGTGATCAAGATCAAGATCATAGTACTAGCAAATTTAAAGACAAGGGAAAAGTTCAGGAATAAAGCTAAAAGCAATAGTAAGGTTTTCTAGTGAGGCATCAGGTGAGTGCAATACGTACATAACATGATACATGGATGTTTTATGCATCATTGGGAAGACTTGCGATAAGTCTACCTGGTATATATATTGGCATGATATTTATGTCATTGATCATATGATTGACATATTTTAAATATGTCAAAAGTTGAATATTAATGCATTGATCACTAGTTATATATGATTGTATACTATGAATGTTATTTCGGGTATGAACTGCCCAATGTTCAATTATATTGATATACATTGCCATGGATGGAATAAATAGATGAAACAAAGGTGGCAGACCAGGAGCATCTATGACTATACCTAGTCGAGAAGATAAGGCTGCAACTCAAGTATACAATATCAAGATTGCTAAGATCGAGATGATTTAGAGATTGTAGTAGGTATGATCGAACTCTTTGGCAGAACTATTTTTGCATTAATTGATCCGTGCTCTACCCATTCGTATATTAGTTCTAAAGTAATATTTGAAAGAAATATTCCAGTAGAACTAATTTTGAGTGAGGTAGTTGTTATTAATCCCCTAGGGCAAAGCTCCAAAGTAGTTCGAATGTGTAAAAAGTGTCCTATAAAGATCCAAGGAAAAGAATTTTCGGCCAATCTTATGGAATTGCCTTTTCCAAGAGTTTAAAGTTATTCATGGAATGGATTGGCTATCGGCATATAATGCTACGGTTGAATGCTGATTAAAAATGGTAATCTTAAAAGAACCAGACGATTTAGAAATAATATTTGAAGGAGAAAGGCAGAATTATTTGAGTAAGGAGATTGCAGCTGTAACTGTTGCAAAGTTATTATCACATGAGTATGAAGCTTATTTAGCTCATATGATAAACACCCCGGAAACAAAGATAAATCTGGAAAATATAACCATGATGCAGGAATTTCCATATGTTTTTCCGGATGAGTTACCAGGATTACCTCCTAATCGAGATGTGGAATTTGGTATTGATGTGCTTCCTAGAACAACACAAAAATCAATAGCACCTTATAGAATGGCTCCTACAGAACTCAAAGAACTGAAGGTTCAATTGCAAGCATTATTAGATCAAGGTTTTATTCGACCAAGTATATCACCTTGGGGAGCTCCAGTCCTATTTGTGAAAAATAATGATGAATAAAAGAGGTTATGTGTGGATTACCATCAACTTAATAAAGTGATGGTGAAGAACAAATATCCTTTACCAAGGTTTGATGACCTCTTTGATCAACTTAAAGGAGCAACGGTGTTTTCTAAAATTGATCTTCGATCGGGGTATCATCAATTGAAGATCAAAGAAGCAGATATACCAAAGACAGCTTTTAGAACTAGATATGGGCATTATGAGTTTGTAGTAATGCCTTTTGGACTTACAAATGCACAAGCGGCTTTTATGGATCTGGTGAATCAGATATTTCAGCCATATTTGGATCAGTTTGTGGTGGTATTCATAGATGATATATTGGTTTATTCAAGAACCAAAGAAGATCATGATACTCATCTTCGAGTAGTTCTTTAGATCCTCCAAGAAAAGAAATTATATGCGAAGCTGTCAAAGTGTGAATTCTGGTTGTCTGAAGTAGCTTTCCTTGGACACATAGTCTCTACGGAAGGAATTCGAGTTGATCCTAAGAAGGTTCAAGCAATACTCAAATAGAAAGTTCCTCAAAATGTCTCTAAATTGAGAAGTTTCTTGGGATTAGCTGGTTATTATCGGCGGTTTGTGAAAGATTTTTCAATGATTATCGCTCCAATAACTAAGCTATTAAGGAAAGATGTGCCATTTGTTTGGACAAAAAAGTGTTAGGAAAGTTTCGAAAAATTGAAGAAGATATTAACAGAAGCTCCTGTTTTGGTACAACCAGAATCCGGGAAGGATTTCACAATATATAGTGATGCATCCCAGAATGGTTTGGGGTGTGTATTGATGCAAGAATGAAAGGTTGTAGCGTATGCTTCTCGACAACTCAAAACTCATGAGAGGAATTATCCTACTCATGATTTAGAGTTGGCTGCAGTGGTGTTCGCTTTGAAGATTTGGCGTCACTACTTATATGGTGAAAAGTGCTACATCTTCACAGATCATAAAAGTTTAAAATATTTATTGTCTCAAAAGGAGCTTAATTTGAGACAAAGAAGATGGATAGAATTGATCAAGGACTATGATGTAATCATTGATTACCATCCGGTGAAGACTAATGTGGTAGTAGATGCACTTAGCCGGAAGATATTTTCTGTCTTAAGAACATTGAATGCTCAGTTAAGGTTGCAGGTAAATGGTGCAATAATGGCTGAGGTTCAAATCAAGCCTACGTTGATAGAAAGGATTAAAGAATTATAATCAAAGGGTAAAGAATGCTTGGAAAAGAAGAAGCAAGTTGAATGTGGTGAATCCAAATATTTTGAAGTAAAATCAAATGGATGCTTATGTTATAGGGGACGTGTTTACATTCCTGAAGATGAAGATCTAAAAAGGGAAATACTTTCAGAAGAACATTTCAGTCCTTTAACTATGCATCCAGGAGGCAACAAAATGTATCAAGATGTAAAGACTCGTTTTTGGTGGCCTGGCATGAAACGAGCTATTTCTGAGTTCGTTTCTAAATGCTTAACATGTCAACAAGTAAAGGTAGAACATCAAGTTCCATCAAGATTTCTCCAACTGATCTCAAGTCTGCAGTGGAAATGGGAAAAGGTTATAATGGATTTTGTAACAGGTTTTCCATTGAAGACGAGTAAGAAAGATTCGATTTGAGTGATTGTGGACCGTTTGACTAAGACAACACATTTCATACCAGTTTGAACGAACTACTCTTTGAACAAGTTGGCGGAATTATATATTAAGGAAATTGTTAGACTGCATGGTGTTCCTATGTCTATTATATCTGATAGAGATATGAGGTTCACTTCAAGGTTTTGGAGTGTATTGCATGAAGCATTGGGAACTCTGCTACACTTCAGTACTGTTTTCCATCCTCAAATAGATGGACAATCGAAAAGAACTATTTAGATACTTGAAGATATGCTCAGAGCATGCATAATTAACTTTGCAGGTTCATGGGAAAAATATCTTCCATTAGCTAAGTTTGCCTACAACAACAGTTATCAATCAAGTATAAAGATGGCACCTTATGAGGCATTATATGGAAGAAAATGCCGAACACCGTTGAATTGGTTCGAGTTAGAGGATCAAAAAAACATCAGACCAGATCTTGTTCAAGAAACGGGGAAAAAGGTAAAAATAATTCAAGATAATCTCAAGGCTGCTTCTGACAGACAAAAGTAATATTCAGATCTTAAAAGAAAAGATATTGAGTTCGAGGTTGGAAATAAAGTATTCTTAAAGGTTTCACCCTGGAAAAAATGATATTACGTTTTGGACAAAAAGGAAAGCTTAGTCTAAGATTCATTGATCCTTATGAAACCTTAAGAAGGGTTGGTCCAATAACGTATCAACTAGCTTTACCACTAGAGTTGAGTAAGGTTCATGATGTATTTCATGTGTCCATGCTTCAAAGATATCGATCAGATCATTCACACGTTATTACACCAGAAGAGATCGAGATTCAATCGGACTTGACATATGATGAAGAACCTGTAAAAATTTTAGCTCGGGGAAAAAAGCAATTAAGGAACAAAAAGATTCCTCTAGTTAAAGTCTTGTGGAAAAATCACAAAGTATAAGAAGCTAGTTGGGAAACATAAGAAGTAATGAAAAAGCAGTATCCGTACCTTTTTGAACCAAGAAAAGAAGGAAAATTCGAGGACGATTTTTTAAGGGGGAGAATTGTAATATACTAAATTTTGGATAATGACTAAAATGAAAGTTTTGAAAGTTTGGTGGTCAAAGTATAAACTTTGGAAAAGTTTAGGGACTAAATTGTAATTTTAAAAAGTTATGTATTTTAGACCCGTAAATGGATAGTTTACCCCCCAAGAAAGACGTTTTCATGTTACTCAAATTTTTAGTACGGAGTTTGTATTTTTGGCTATTAAGCAATAAAGTTTAGAAAAATATTCGGGTAATCAAATTAAATCATATATTCAAGATATTTTAAAGGATGATAAGGCAAGGTTAAAAATGTCATTTCCATGTCTTAAAATGGTAGGATTTAACATGGACCATTGGATTAAAGTAGGTTTTCCATGTTAAATATGAGTCATTGGATGAAAAATGGCAAGATGGTAATTTTGGAAAATTCCAAGGGCAAAGTTGGTAATCACTAACAACTTGGATTATTTTTGACCCTTGGATGAGTAGGTAGACACGTGGAAAGATATAAAGCATTGGATTAAAAGGTTAATTTGGTCATTTTATCATAAAAGAGATTTTTATTTTGGATTTTTAAAATACATGACAAATGGCCAAATTGGAAACAAATGAAATTTCAAGACATTTCTTCATCTTCTCCTCTTGTTCGAATACTACCCAAGGTAAGAGGAAAATTTTTTCTTCTTGATTTTCAAGCTTATTTAGTTGGATTTTGGATGAAAGCACGGAACATGAAGTTGATCTCCATGAAATTCTCTATCTTTTGGTACCATTTATTCATGCTTTCCTTGCTTGAAACCTTAGTTTTTTGATTTTGATGGTTGAAGGGGATGTTTAAATATGATGATTTAAGATTAGATTTTGAACAAGTTTTTGTTGTAGAATCATATCCAAGCTTATATTATGATTGAAACTACTTGAAAGTAGCTAAATCCTAATTTGTTTAAAGTTAGGGTTTTGGTATGAAGTTGAATTTGGATTGATTTTGATATGGGAATAATTATAAAAGCTTGGAAATGAGGTTTAGAAGTTGAATTCATGCATGAATCAAGTTGGAAATTTTGGATGTAGTGACCTTTCATATTCGGCCTATAGGGGAAAAATTAGAGAAATTATGGAAAATTTTCCTGAGGCTAGGAATGATGTGAGAATGATACTACAAGGCTTAGAATGTTGTTTGGATCAATTTGGAAGTTTTCAAAGTGTTGAGGACCAAATGGCATATTAAATAAAATTTGAAAGTGAAATGGAAATTTGTTAGAAATCAATGTGTTAAGCTTGAATGTATTCTTAGAATACTTGAATATGTTATTTAATGATTGAATTTGAAGTTTAATGGCAACGGGCCATTTTGAATAAATTGGAAATATTGGGATGAATTCTAAAAGAATTCATTTTATGGTTATTTTATGAGATTTGAGATTGTCTTGTGAATTTGTGATGGATATGGGTAGTAAATGATTTTTAGGAATTTTATTCCTAATATGTGCTTATGTTAGAATGATACTAAAATACGCTTTGAAATATATGTATTCGGTAAACGATAATTTTATAGATCGTGATCATGATCAAGATCATAGTACGGACAAGTTTAAAGATAAGGAAAAGTTTCAAGAGTAAAGCTACAAGCTATAGTAAGGTTTACTAGTGAGGCATCAGGTGAATGCAATGCATACATAACATGATACATGTATGTTTTATACATCATTGGGAAGACTTGCTATAAGTCTACCTGGTTTATATATTGACATGATATTTATGTCATTGATCATATGATTGACATATTTTAAATATGTCAAAAGTTGAATATTAATGCATGGATCACTAGTTATATATGATGTTATACTATGAATGTTATTTCGGGTATGAACTATCCAATGTTAAATTATATTGATATACATTGCCATGGATGGAATAAATACGGAAATTATGCCCAAATAAGTCATTGAGGGACAGGGTATAGTTGGGATGCCATAGAGTCCAGCAGCACGCTACATATTCGGTTATCCGGTTTAGCACTATAGTGTACATAAATAACAGTTAGTGTATGGTTAGCACTGCCTTATAAATGTGCGGATGGTAGGCACGACCTTATGTGTATTAGCACTTCGGTGCATCTTTGACTCGAGTACCCAAGGTCCTTATAGGTTTATATTTGGGCTATGATATTTGTAAATAATTGATAAACGGATGAACGAGTTTCTAAACTCTTAAAGTTATGGCAAGTATATTGGTAAGAAAATTATATCCGGTTTACATTATTGATATTTGATTTACATAATGGTAAGACATATCTAGTGATTCAAAATGCATGAATACGGTTGCATGTTATTAATTATAGTTATGTTATATTGCACTGAGTACTATTATTGCCTCACTAAGTATATACTTAGCGTGAGATGGTTTTCACGTGTAGGTAAACAGCAGAAATCGGAGTAAGGAGCGGGCATCCTACTTATCCGGAGTATAATAACTGTATCTGTAATAACTTCCTTTGATGTGTTTTGATGTTTCTAGATGGCATGTATATGTTAAAATTAATCGGTTACATACTAGTTTTTATATGGTTTGTATTAACTTATAAACTAGTTTATGTTTATAGCAAATGATGAGTAGTTATATTAAAGTTAAAATCGGGTAACGACTAGAAAAGAGTTAAATAGAGAAATCGGGTAGATTTTTGTTTTAGGCAGTTTTTAAGCAATTATATCCCTTATACATCCTAGATAAGAGTTGTCAATTTGCTGCCTAAAATCGGACTTAATTCGATGGAATAAAAATTTAAAATATAATTCTACACGATAAAAAATTTGTGATACTCTAATTAGTATTTAATATAGGATACTGATTAGGGTGTTACAATTCAATATCAATTAATCATGCGAACACTTAATCGCATACCACTACTTGTATGCATTTTTATATTACTATGCCACATAAACATCATGATTCGAAATCAGCCCGTTGAATCATGCATATAATAAGACCGGTTTACACTTCCATCCCCTACAAAAGTACATACTTAACAATATCAACTTGTGACAGTAGCATTAGATATATACATATAGTAGCATTAGATATATACATATAGAGAGATATTATAGGGGAAGCAAAGATCGTAAAGCATCGTGCTTTTTAAGTGACAACCATTGCATCACATGTTTCAGATTCTCTTTGTAAAAGAGGGGGACAAGATGCATACATCGGTAGGTGTTTTAAACATGTGCGAGATAAACGACTACACAGGGTCTAAAAAGGGTCCTAAATGAGTTGAATTAAATGTTTATAAAGAGGAAATAAAAAATTTTGATTTAATAAATTACAGGAAAAAGTGACTTTAAAGAGAATCACATAATATGTTTTTTAGTAAGTTAAAAATATGTTTAAAAAATCTTATATATCTTTAAGATTATATATTAAAGGGTCTCGTTTTAATAAACTGCACAGACCCTTAAACCTTTAAACCGTCCTGACATATATATATATATATATATGCAAAAGTGTTAAGACAAGTGATGGAGACGTTCATTAGCAGCCTGATGGAACCTTCCTTCCCCTCGGAAGTAAAGATGTTGTAAAGCTGGTCCATGTACAAGATCAGGATCGAGCCCTTCACTGTTAGTTAATTTAGGAAAAATTGTTACCATTTTATTTAAGCTCCGTGTTTTATTATTTTTCTTAATTTATTATTTTAAAGATAATTTCACTGTTACTCTAAAGATGATGGCAAGTGTCTTTAAAATATATTTAGTAATTTAAAATGTAAATAAATGATACTTTTGTCATCATCTTGACGATGTTTGTAAAATTATTTTGGATGAAGTGTATAAATGATCACTAAACTATTTTAAAAATATAAAATATTCACTGAACTTATAAAAATTGTAATAGACATTAAATTTTAATTTTTGTTATAAAATAGTCGTTAACTATTGTTAAATGGGTGTTGTGGCAGTTAAAAATGTATATAATAACAAATTTTTAGAGTACATGTCCAAAAAAATATTATCACAATAGGAAAATTTTTGATGGCACAATACCCAAAAGTTTAATGTCCAAAAATTACATGATAACCCATATTTAAACATTCAATTAATTTAGTACTAATTTGAAAGTCTAGAAAAATTAAGATTAATTCCCTATTTTTTCTATTTTTATCTTAAAACTATTCATCTCTCCAAAATAGACCCTCTTCCCTCATCAATCGCTGCACCTCTAACATTGACGATCCCTTCGATCGTCACAATAGAGCCACGAGTTCTCACCTTTCTCACAAACCCACTCTTGTAACAATCAAATAGTTTTTTTTTTGTATAATACATGTTCACTTTATGGTTCATATTTGGGATTTATGATTCTACCTCCCAACAATATCGTCTCTAATGTTTAAATTTGAATTCTCTCTTTAGAAAAACAATGTGACTTGCCATTATACCCAACCCTTGTTGGTAACAATTAAATAATTTTAATTGTGTGTTTAAATCTGTTTTTTAATTTCAAATAACATTTTTTAGCTAAATCAAGATTAATTATTGAAAGGATTATTTAAAATAATTTTAATTTAAAAACTAAAAATTGATTATATATATATACTTTTGAAGTAATCAAAATATAACAATTATTATTATTATTATTTATTTTAAATCAGTACCCTAATCCCCAAAAAGCTACGTTAAGAAGTCAGTTGACCCGACAACTCGAATCTAAGAAAATCGGGTAATTCTTTAAAAAAAAAATTACACAACCGGGCCGGGTACCCGACCTGGGATTTTTTCTGGGTAGTTGCGCCAAGTTTGGGCCAAATTTTTTTGGTAACCGGGTACCTGACCCGATAATTTTAATATATTTATTTTTTTAGTTTTAAATTATATTTTTATTTTAGGTTCTTTAATTTTTTTTCTAAAATTAAATTTGAATCTCTAAATTAGTTCTATGTATGTATTATGTACTTTTAAGTTTTAAATTTTTCAAATATATTTTTTGATTAAATAAAGAAGTATTACATTCTCATACCAGGATTCGTAAGAAAAAACGAGATCAGTATTTTTAATGTCTTTTTGGAAACTTTAATATAAATATATATATCCAAATATTTCATCTTAAAACTAACTTCATCACTAATTTTTGTGTTTGAATTATTTATTATGAACTTTTAAATTTTATGTGTTTACAATGTGATATTTTAAAACTTTTAAATTTAAAATAAAAACGTAAATCGGGTATCTGTTATCCGGTTTTCTGGGTACTCGGGTTTCTCGGGTATCCGAATAGCGGGTACTTGACTAAAACAGTCCGGGACATGGGCCGACATATGGAGTACCCGAGAGAATTGGGTACCCGAAAATCGAGTACCCAAGAATGAACACCTCTACTCAATAGACCCGTTTTTGCCATGGAATCAACAAGACCATCTGATTTCCTAGAAATATGTGAAGATTATTATTTTTTTAAAAAATAAGGAATTAATCTCAGTCATTCATTTTTCTGTCCAACTATTTAAAAAATGTGTAAAACTTAAAAGTTTTGATATTGTTACGTGGATCTTAATATATATATATATATATATATATATAATTCAAAGCTAAAAAAATCATTCATGCGCGAGGGGCGAGAGCCGCTCTTAGTTTACTAATAGGTTGGTCATTGATCATAGCCGCACACATTGACACAAAGATGGAAGGATAAAAAAATATTAATTTTATTTTTCTCTCCTTATCATATTTTGGGAAATTATGGGGAATAGGGGAGTTGGAAATAAATTCTAGGGAATTAGAGAAGGTTGGAGAAAATTGTGGATTTTACGATAAAATTTACAGTAAACATAAAAGTTACCTCCTGTCAAAAGGCGATCAAGATTAGTTTTTTTTTACTCCGATAATTAAGCTATGTATCTTTATCTATTTGAAAAAAAATAATTGAATATTCAAAGTCGCCTTTTACAGAAGGCGGCTTTTATGTTTATTATAGATTTTGCCATAGATTCTCAAATTTTTTCTTATCTTTCTTATTTCCCTAAAATTTGTTTTCAACTCTTATACTCCCAAAATTTGTCTCATATTTTGGGCAGCAAAAATTTTCAGTTTTTTCAAAATTTTAAAACTTAAAACTAAAAATGTGTTAATGGATTAAAATAATATTTACTTATAGTTTAGGGGTCAAATTGAATATTAACTTATTTGTTCGCATGCCATATCATTAATCTAAAGAAATCGATAACTTTAGTGATTACAATACAATTTCTAAAACTTAATGACCAAAATAAAACTTTGCTCACATTTTAGTGACCATAAGTTAATTTACCCAAGAGAGAAAAAAGGGGGTCTTTAATAAAATATTTGTATTGTATGCGTGTGTCATCTATGCAAAGCTAAAGGAAAAAGGAGAATTCGAATATTTTTTTTGTTATTTTTTTCTTAATTATTAGTTATTATAAGTAATTATTATTTGAAAAGAAAATTTCACATGATTTTAAACTTTGTGCACATTATTTCATCGGATATTTCTCTGTCTAAGGTGAAGCTGATGAATAGAAATGGTCTGTCACTTTTCGGTGTTCTCTTTAGTGCCTTATATTAAAAATTAAATTTAAAATTTTATTTTATGATTAGAGTTTGGGATTAGGGTTTATAAAATTACGAGTAGGGTGTATTTTTTAAGGTTTAAGATTTAGAATTTAAGGTTAAGACTTATAATTTAATTTTTTAATGTTGGGACATAGAAATTAGGCCAGAAAGGCAGAGGATTTTTGTCCGAAGTTGATGCCCCTTCTATATGATATATATAATAATAGAGTATTTTGTAAAAAAATTACACAACTCTTCTATAAAATTTAAAACCTAAATCACAAACCCTAACACCCTAAAACTTAAACTTTAAACACTAAACACTAAATTCTAACCATAAACCTTAAATTCTACACCCTACGGACTACACACTAATCCCCTAAACCATAACCTAAAACCCCTAAACTTTAAAATTGAAAGGCTTGTATACACAAGATTATGTATCAAAGTATTTTCCTTTCGTTATAGCTTTCATTATTTTCATTACCATATATATTTTATATTGTTATTATTTTATTATTTATTTATTTTTATTCTTTTTTGTTTATTTCTCAATATTTAAGTTTATTTTTATTCATTATTATGTTCTAGTAATTTATATTTTGGTTTTTTTAAAATTTAATTTTTAATAGCTTTTTTAATTTACTCTTGATTTACATGCGATTTTTTTATTGGTTGGTGAATCATTAAATTTAAATTTCTGTATTCGGCCCTATAAGAGGGTGAACCATTAAGTTTTATATCGTGCTTCTACTTCATATGTTTTGCAAATTTTGTGGTGTTTTACTCTCAATATTATAATTCAAGATGGTTTTGAAAAAAAAATGCTAAAGGGAGAGTTTATCGGTGTAAAGTTTTGTTTCTTAATAGAGAAGTGTTTCGAGACGTGTTCACTCTTCCAGCCACATCTATGGGACACTATTTTATTTAACTTTGTTAAATTATTGGCATGTTTTTTTTTCAAATATAATTATTTATCTCTAAAGGACTTGATTTATCTTGGACGAAAATTGAAGATAAAGAAGGAGAGGTTAAGTTGGGTAATGGTAAAATAGTATTTTAGTATTTTAAAAACATATAATTTATATAATTCGCCTCTTTTAGATTAAATTATTTTAAAATAGTTCTTTAATAAATAAGTTTGAGTTTCGTCATTCAATAAACAAAGAAGAGACAATACGCAAATATATTGTACGAGGAGTGTTTGCAACTAACAAGTTGAGTAGAGGTTAAAACATCTCTTGTATTGTAAATATAGTGAATCTTTTATCTGAACTGCGTAAACAAACTTTGGTAACACGCTAACAAAATTACACCAACATGAGTCGTGTGTACTTGTTGCAATGGTTACTAACATTTGGTTAAATCAACCCGTTTAGATTTTCACAAAATTTATCACGACTGAGAAAAGAAATTGTCCGTGTATTGGGACACTCTATCGGATTTTTCTCGCTTTGGCATCATGGTTTCTGCTCCAAATTTCGTAAACATGATTAGTGATGATTTAAATCACTTTTGAGTAAGAGAAAATTGGGCACCTTCAAATACATTGGGCAAGAATGGAATCGGAACCTAGTTTTATCCATCACCTTTTGAGGCTTTACCTTTCTCATATATAAGGTACTTGGTATTGTAATTGTAATTTGTGAATCCATTGTTATATATTTATAAAATTCGTTAAATATTCAATATTAATGATTCATAATCATGAGATGCGGAGTAGTGGTTATTCATCTTATCTCTTAATCAGAAAATTAGAAGATTGATTCATATCCATGAGAATGGAATACATTTTATGATCAGCCATTTAACTTTTAGTGAGAACACCCACAACGATAGGATTATTCACTAGTGACAATAAATACTTCCATTCATGCCAAAAAAATATTAATGATTCATATTTTATTTATATTGTCTTCTAGTTAATAAATCAACTTTGTGTAATATCATGGATGGATTAAGGGGCAGGAAGGGACAGTAGCCCTTCTAAAAATTTGAATTTTATATATGACTTACAAATTTTCTAATGTATTTTATATTGAAAATCTATTTTGAAACCTTAAAACTTTACTAGTTCACCCCTAATATAAAATTGGGTAAACTAGTCAAAAGACCACTCAAGTATGAGGTTGGTCTCAATTTGACCACCATGGCCCAAGCAAGATTCGAATCCAAGTAAGAGGGGCAAGCAAATGGTGTGCCTTAGCCACCATGCCAAGCAGAAATTTGTGTTATAAATCAGTAACTTTAATATATGCCTTAGTTGTTTTGTTAATGCCATGAAAATGCAAATGAATGTGGAGTAAGGAGACTCAAACATGACATACTTGGGATACATAAAATCATCTAAACCACTTAAATAGTTATGTGGCCTTATTGCCACAATTAAAAGTATGATGGTCAAATTGAGACCAACCCTATCGTTTGCGTCCTGTAAAATGATTCCAGTCCGATAGAGTAATAGAGTAGCACCAGGTGTTTAGGGTTACACGAGATTTCCCAAGTGAGAAGTTTTGGTTTCCCTTGGTTTTCTACATGTTCAGGATTGGATGTTTCACTTTCACCGCCCCACTCCGGAAAAGCAAAGCAAAAGCTGCAGCAAAAATGTAAAATATATAAAAGGGAGAAAGCAAAGCGAAAGTGCTCATGTTGCAAGCAACTTGCCTTTTTCACGTCTATATAAATCCATCAAATGCTCAACTTGTTCGGAGAAAATTAATGCATTACTGATTTGCAGTTAGCATCAATTCATCATCTACTGATTTGCGAATTCAGATATCCGCAACTAATTATGAAGAACAAGCCATCTGTTTTGGTGAAACAAATTATCTCTTCTGTGGCAGCCAAAGCCAAATCCATGGCAGCCAAGGGCAAAATGAATGCAGCCAAAGCCAGGCTCATCATGTTAACATTGTTGAAAAGCAAGAAGTCGGTTTTTCTCGGTTCTATCTCCAACAAGATTCATGGACTCCTGGGCGACAAGGAGAGCAACCAGGAGCAAGAACAAGACGACCGAAGCAAAGCCATTGTTCCGTATTCGTACGATTTCACATCTAATTACGGTGATGGTGATGAGGATGAGGATAAGTACCCCGACCTGACGCACTCTTTGTTCGACGAGGAAATGGAGTTGGTGGCGGAGACTCAAGGCGGATCCGTCGTCGAGATGGTGAGGAACTCGAAAGAGGAAGAAGGAGAGGATTTCCGTTTGGAAGACGAGATCGATCACGTTGCCGACTTATTCATTACCAGGTTTTACAAACAAATGCGCTTGCAGAAGCTCTTGTCTTTCAAGAGGTATCAAGAGATGATGGAGAGAAGCGTTTAGAACGAGGGTTTAAAAATGCGGTTACAGTCTTGTTTTATTGTGGTTGCAGACTTATTGGATGTTATTATGGTCATTGCATACTGATATTTTTAGTAATAACGGTTTCGGACAATTCGTCCCTGGTTTAGAGCCTTTACGCATTTAGCTGTTTACTAGCTTTTGCTTGCTTCCAGTTTCTTTCATTTTGATTTAATTTCTAAATATGAGAAAATTACATTCATGGGGACTGTTCATCATATAAGATCAATAAAATTTGTAAAATATACTAAATAAAGTCACATTTATTTACGTTCCATGTTTGTTTATGAAATATGTTTGGGTTTTATGATATCAATAAGCTAGTAAACAGGGTATTGAAGAAAGTGCAATTACTATTTATAAAGGTTTGATCCGCATAGACGTGGAACCTACGTGTCTATGGATTTTCTTTTCTAAAATGTGCTTACTGACTTTTTATGATTCTTAGCTTTCCAACTAATGAAGTATCACTCAGTTTTAACATAAGACGAAAAAATTATAATAATTTGAACTGTAAAGCGTAAATTTTGTTTTGTTTATCTCACTATGAGTCGATTAATTCAGGATAAAATTATTATATGATTCCCATTTAATAAAATTATTTTTAACGAGCGAAGAAAATCCATTAGTTAACTCTCTAAACTGATTTTTTAAGGAGTTTTCGATTATTAGGATTGATGCTAGATCGAGCTGTGCTTTCAACCGAAGAATCTTGTTTACTGTTTTTTTTAACAATTTCTATTAGGGAAAAGAATTTACTTTTAATGAATATATTATTAGATGGATCATATTCATCACGTTATTCGTGATCTTAACTAATAAAGTCCGTTCACTTCAAAATAATTATCTAATAACTACCAACTCTTTATTAATATGTAGGAAAGAGATGATGATTTATCTTGAAAAAAAATGAGATAGGTGAACCTTATTTACTGGGACCACGAATGACGTGGTGAGTCGAGTTCATCTAATAATTTTTCGCTCCTAATGGATTTTGAACCCACAACCTAAGAGAGAGGAAAGGGTATCAACTAAATTCTTTAACCACTTACTTTAGAGATTGCTATACGTCTACTATTCTTAAACTCGCATATGTTTCAAGTGTGAGCTTCAAATTAAAATTTAACCACTTACTCTAGAGACTGCTATACGTCTATTATTCTTAAACTCGCATATGTTTCAAGTGTGAGCTTCAAATTAAAATCTTAAACACAAAATACATGAATTACAAAGTCAACTAGCTTTTTTGTATAGATCCCATATTATAAATTATTTGTTTGATGTTAACAATTTTAATCTCTCCTAAATTTAAAATCAAAAAACTAAATTCAATTTTTTTTTGTGTTCAAGAAAATAACGCAAAATAAATTTCTATTAATTTTGAGCATAACTTTTAGAAGAAAAAATTGTGTTGTATTTCGTTTATTAGATGTATTTACATTTATGGATCTCATATTTTTTTGAATAGACTAAAAGTGATAACAAGTTAGTGTACATTCATACATACGCATACACCTTGTAGATAAAGTAATTTGAACTCATATCTCCTAAAATAAACATCATTTGATTTTCCACTGGGACACTAATTGGGTAAGGATCTCATATCTTTTAATTATATGCAACCAACTAGCTTTTTATATAGATAACTATTACTTTCCCGTACAATATGATAAATTATTATATGTATAAGTTAAAATATATTAAAATTTTAAATTATTAAAATAATTTAAGAATGATAACATTTATAGAATATGTTTAGAAATTAAATGTGTAATTTTAAAAGATAATATTTCATTTAATAAAATATTTAAAAGTTCAATTTTAAAAGAAGATTAGATTGATAACGAACAGCACTAATATGACATATAAATGACCATTTTTTTGTAAAGACTAGTTGTAATTGTATCCCATTAAGTTGTAATTTGTTGTAAAAGATAGTTTGATAATAATTAATTATATAATCATTACATAAATATTTCAAATTAAAAATTTTACATCCATCACATCAAAGAAAAATTATTAATTATCAAATGCGTTTTAACTAATTATTAAAGAAATAATCCATTATTGAAATTATACCAAACCATTTTTTAAAACCATTTCCAAAATAAGAATGGGCCGGATTTTTAACAAGTCTTGATAGTTGATAGACCAAGTGCGTCGATTACCCATTTATGCAAAATGGGCTGCACCCAAGTGGTCCAAGGGTTACGTGGCGTCAACATGTGTAGAGGTAAGTGTTGGAAATGTTAAGGGAGTAAGACATAATCTTAAGTTGGGTAAGAAAAGTGTCTTTAAAATGACATTTTAAACTTCATTGTTGAATGGGTAGATGTCAAGGCTTTTGTATGTCTGTGTCATCTGCTAAACTCGAATTGGTTCGTATTAACATGTATCTTCGATGCGTACTACATAAAAATTATTTTTTTGGAAATTTTCCAATTTTAATGTGGAGTGGAAATTCTCAAAAAATGATTGGGGTTGTATATTTGATTGAGTTGTTGTTGAAAATTCTTCAATTTTTGAATTTTATCTTGCATCCTTTTAGCCTTGAATCGCATGAAATAGGGATGATCAATTTTAAAAGCTTGTCATGGATTGAAGTCATCATCAGTCGTTTTAGGTTGAATACGATAAAAAATCTATAAGTATGATTTGGTCGGAGTCATGATTAGGCTAAAAAGCCGGTTACGTGTGGAAAAAATTAAAATATTCTCGAAACGCTCAAAATTAACACTTAAAAAGAGATTGTGTCGTCTAAAAAGGACTTCAATTGCACGGTTAATAGCACTACTATTTAAAATAATAGATGTAAAATAAATAAAATAAGAAACAAGGATTAACTAGTTTGCCATGGAAAATTAAAGTTTTTAACTAAAAATCATGTTACGTTTTACAAAGTAAAAGCCAATCGGCGTAGATCTAAAGAAAAGGTTTCTATTTTACTTTTGTCGAATCTCGGAGATTTGTCTTCGGACTGAGTTACTATATGGATATGTTGTTTTCGGCACTATTTGACAACCTTCTACCGTTCGGATTTCAATAGAGATACTTCGACAGTCGCGAATATAAAGAAAAAACGGTTCAACTTCTTCTTTTTCCCACTTTTTCAATTTTGTTTACTGTCCTCTTCTCTCTTAGGGTTTATTTTTAGTTGCTTTCAGCAACCTAGAAGTACTTATTTAAGTATTTTTATTTGAAATTTATTACTATTTTTTATTGTTTTTAAAAATATTTTTTTTACTCAAACTAAAAATTAAATTTTATAATTTTTGTGGTGAAAAGGTTGATTTAGAAATATTTTTTTTACCCTCTATTATTTAGTTATAATTGATTGTTAAAGTAATGTTTTTACATACATAATTATAAAAATAATATATATGTTATAATACTTATATTGAGAATAAAATTATTTTATTTTAAATTTATTATGAAATTGTAATTATTATGTTTGCATATAATCTAAAATATAATTTATATTTTTAATTTAAATTTTATAAAAAAATAATTCTTTTATTATAATTTAAGTTGATTTATTTCATATATTATAATATTAACGAATTTGAAATTACCTAAATTTATTTATTTTACTTTACAATAACGAATGGTCTTCTAGGCCGTTTAAAGGAGCGAAGATCTCGAAGGTAATTTAGATGTACACAAGGATTTGATGAACTGTTGAGGGTGAGTGGCTTTGCACGCTAAAAGCTTATCGAAGATGCAGAGGTGGCGGTGGCGGCCGGCTAAGGTTTTTAGTGGAATTTAAGCTTTAGGATAAGGTTAGGGAGATGGACAAAAATTAGCTTAAATTTTTTTGATTTATTAGTATTTATCTTTTATGATTTTTTATTATTTTAATTTTTATTGGTCCCGGGCCAAATATACAGCTCGGCTAAATTTTGGTGTATACAATTATTATACTTGATTAATACATGAATGTCTTTAATTGGAAGTCTAACATGCTCTAATAGTCTTAACATAGATTATTTGTTTTGTATAATTTCATGTACTATGTTCTGTATTTAGATAACCCACTAAAAAGTGAACAATCTTTAAAATGTTTAAGTTGACATATTCATTTATCTATTAGGTTGTGAGTTCCATATCTTTTTAAAGTAAATTTTTTTTCTTCTTCTTAGATAAAAATTGTTCAGAAAAAAAAAACTACTAAAAGTTGACTTTTTCATTACAAACGATCTTAAAATAAGTGAATATTTTCAAAAGTAAAATTCAAATCAAGGACAAATGTGCATAAAAAATTGCAGCCACAGGGTTCATACGATTGTTTATACTCACCGTGAACCTAATACTTTCTATAGATGCCTACAAAGCATACAGTCATAAGTATGTACAAGATTTTCACAAAAGAATGACAAAATAGATTCTCAAAAGTCAAAAAAAAAAAAAACTTGCTCACATATTTATGCTTATTAGTCGCAAGGAAGAATAGTCTTGGCCTTTTTATGGGCGTGATTCCGTGAATGAGAAGTTGAAATGCTATGAAATTCGTCTATAAACCTCACCAAAAATCTCCTTGTTTATCTCTTCAGGAGATTATCCAAAAAATTTATTCGAATAAAAAATTAAAGAATAAATTGATTCCCCCCCCCCCCCAAAATTAGAGCTCTACTAAAACCTTAATAAAAAAGGGAAAGCATGAGAATCCAGAAGTACAAGTGGTAAATCAAGACAAAAGAACAAATAATAAAAAGGGCAGTCAGCATTTGACCAAACGAGCTTGGGAATTGGGAAATGGCGATACAATTGCGAAGCTGTGGCGGCGGCGGCGTCTTTCTCTCGCAATGGCCACCAGCCGGCTTCTGATTCAATCAATCTTAGTAGCAATAGGAATGTTAGGTTGGTAGTTGCAGCAGAGACCCGGGGGCGATCGCGATTCCTCGGCCTTGTCTACTGCAGCAGCAGCAGAAGCAGAAGCAGCAACAATGGTAGCAGCGATGCTAAGAAGGGAGTCCCTAATTCAAACTACGTGGTGCCTCTTAACAAGTCCTTCTCCCCTTCCAACTCTTCCTGCATCACTCGTCCTCTCGTCGAAATTCTCCGCGATCTCAACAAGCGTATCCCTGATAACATCGTCAATCCCCCTTCTAACTCTTCTTCGCTCATCCCCTGGTACTACTGCTGCTATCTTCTATTTTTGAAATTCGGAATCTTATTATTGATCATCCAGTTGATCTTATCTGACCCGATCTGCTATGATTTGATATTTCTACGCCCCTAATAACATCGTAGGTATCATGCGAATCGGATGTTGAGCTTCTACGCCCCTGGTTTGCCCTTTTCCTTTTTCTCCATGTATTTGCTTTTTGACTTGCAAACCATTAAGAATTCTTTGATTTGATATTTCTCACAGGATGGTGTGGAGAAGTACGTGATGTAATATTCGCTGAGAATGGAACTATCACTGTTGTATATCGACTCACCATTCGAGGATCTGATGGAGAGGTATCTTTCCTTCTCCATCCAATTATTATGTTAAAACCATCGTCCTCACTGTCGATTTTGCATTTGGTCTCACCTTTAGGTAGCTTCTAGGAACTTAGAGTTTAGGATTTTCATTTGGATTTCAAAGTTAGTGTAAATTGAGTAATATTTCGAAATGTAACATTTATGATTATTTCTTGAATACATAGATTTGTTAGATGGCTATTTTGTAGTGAATTTGAAATTACTAATATATTTTTTGTATTTTATAAATGATAAATCCATGTTTTTGAACATTTCATCTATATATTAGACCGAATGGGCATTTCATTCTTATCATTTACATAGAAAATGAATTCCAAATCCAAATGATCAAATTCGTGTTCCCAATTGGAGCATTAAGTTAACTGAGAAATATAAGCAAAAAGGAATACCTTTCTCAGGAAGGTGCTATCTTGACTGAGTTGGTTGCATGTTTTCGGATTTACTGTTAGATGATGTTGATTACTTTCAAGGTCTGCACTTTGGAACTTAGAGCTAGGGATTTCTTTTTCTTTGTATGGAACTAGTGTCATATGAAGGATCCAATGGCCAGATAAAGACTAGTGATCGTATGAAATTCTCAAATAAATAGCTTAATTGGTATAAAGCAAAAGGGAAATAGAAAACCGAATGATCCCTAAGACTCATGCCTTGGATTCGTTGATTGCATTACACAACCGAGAAAAAAAAAACATAAGCCTCATACATAGAATTCCTTAATTGCATCAGACTATCCAAGGTAGATGTATGAGGAAGTACTTGACCCCCAATTGAAATCTGTTAAGCTCGACTTGAAAGCAAAACTTATAAGGGGAACAGCCTAAGATACTAAACTCTTAATGTGATTGTAAAATACTAAATATAATTGTAGTTCAATTCAACACCAATGGTCTCAAACTTTATGGAATATTTTATATTGATCTCAAACTTCAAAACATATCAATTAAATCTCCATTTCAAAAGGACCATGAAATGACAGATGCCATATGATGTGTTAATTACAAAAAAGTCATTTTGTTGATGTAGTTTTTTTCTCTTTATAAATAATTACAAAATAATTAATATTATAATTTGAATTAATTTTTTGAGAATACAGTTAATTTATAGACATAAAATATTTACTTAATTAGTTTTATACAAACTATTTCTTTTTGTTTCTTTCCTTTTCCTTTGTCATTTTATTTTCTTCATAGTTTGTATTAAATATTTACATAATTAGTTTTATACAAACTATTTATTTTTGTTTTTTTTCCTTTGTTTATTAAACCTTTGACAATAGATTTACACCTTGTAGACATAGCGATTTGAACCCATGTCTCCTAAGATGAACATCATCCACTTTTCCACTGGGACACTTGTTAGGTTTGTTGGATCACTTCTTAATTCCCATTTTACAACTAGTCTGATTCAGTTTTGTTATAGTCCTTTGACTGCTTGTTTAACCATTACCATACATATGTATAGGACCCACCTATAGGTTGTGTAAATCATGCTAATGAATAGTGATTCAGTTTGTATTGGACAGTAATGGATAGGAGCTTGAGTGCTTGACCCTTCTGTGAAGGCCTTATTAGGTGAGTGATAGCATTGGTTAATATGTTTGTATTGACCGTTGCTGTCATGAAGGCACATCGGGAGTCTACAGGGACCGTATCAAGCATCGGCATCGGCATAGGCATAGGAGAAGATCCAGTGGGTGCAGCAGAAGAAAGAGCATTCTTCAGGGCCTGTGCTCGATTTGGTCTTGGACTGTATCTTTATCATGAACAATAATAGATATGTGCATAAACAATAAACATATGCTGTAGAGGCATCTACTCGGACTGTTGAAGTATTTTCATTACCAAGTGCATGACTATTAATTAATTGAACCTTTTAAAATTAGCTTACTTTGAAATTGTTATTATTTATTTTAGAAAGGTATTTGCATGCATTCACCAATCACCATAAGAATTAGTATGTATCGCATATGTTCTTAGTATATACTTTTTTATAACAACCGGTATTTTATTGTCCATTGACTGATTATTATTTCAGATGTCTATTATGGGAAGTTATATTCAATTACATCTGTCTGAAATAACATTGGGGGAAAATGAA
The DNA here is from genome assembly GCA_019671005.1 of Hibiscus mutabilis. Classification (NCBI taxonomy): domain Eukaryota; kingdom Viridiplantae; phylum Streptophyta; class Magnoliopsida; order Malvales; family Malvaceae; genus Hibiscus; species Hibiscus mutabilis. The sequence continues at coordinate 23,882,632 of CM033741.1, read as the reverse complement.
GTTATAAGCAAATAAAATTAATTGCAGCACTTGTTATAATAAATAATAATCATGATTAAATGAATAATGAAAATTAATTAGTTATAAATATTAAACGTCCCACTTGTTTTTTGTATTCTTATAATATTAGTAATATATAAAGGGTTATATTTTGATTCACAAACCGTGTAATTTTTTTTTTACATAACTCTAAATATTTAAGCTATAAAATCTAAGACTTAAATCTCTAGCCCTAACACCTTGAAACTTAAACCATAAACTCTAAACCCTAAACTTTTAATTCTAACCTTAAATCTTACATTCTACACCCTATAACCTAAACCCTAAACCACAACCTAAATCTATAAACCCTAAAATTGAAAGGCTTGTATAAACTAAAGTTTACACAAACTTGTGTATTAAAATATTTTCCATATATAAATAGATTAGATTAGAACTCGGCTAAAACTGACTAAAAAATTGTGAATTAATTGTAATACTATTTTTAAATAGCAAGTTAAAATAATTTAAAAACAAATAACATTTCAAGAAAAACTATAATAAGCCTAGAAAAGTTTTCACAATCATATTGTTTTATTTTATTTGTTCTTAATAATTGAAATCATAAATATGGTAAAAATAATTGAAATTATGATTCTTGATTATTTATAGTTTAAAAAATTATTCACTTTGTAGTCATTTGAAATTTAAAAAATTATATATATATATAATGACTCCCTCAAAATTTGAAAAAAAACTATTTTATGGCCCTTCAAAATTATAAAAAAATTTCTTTGTAATATATTGGCTGCACAGAAAAATTATCTTAATAACTATAATAATATCCGCAGGGTATATTTTACAAAATTTTAAAAATATATATACACATTACCTATCTATCCCTAATATATCTCTTAATAAAAAACTTATATATTAAAAAACCTAATTATATTATAATTATTATTACTTTAACTTTATCTCAAACCTAACCTAGTCACTCTTAAGCACATGTTTCTTTCTTTTTCGATTTTCTTCTTCTCTAGTTCTTTTCTTTTTTTAAGTAAATCATGTTTTTTTTTCTCCTTGTTTTTTATTAGTAGAATGATTATTCACTAGTCAATGACAGTTTCATTACCTCAAGGATGATCTCAATACCCATATTTACTCTTAAATAAACTCTTGGACTTTTTCTTTCAACATTACTAGAGATTTTTTGTCTCCTCCCGTTCATGTCGCTTTGAAATAATTTTCACATCTTTTATGTCCTTGATTGAGTCATTTGTTTAAGTTGTTTTGACATTTTAATGGATTTTTTAATAGTCTAAAAGATGTCGTAAGTGGATCCCGATTGACCTAAATATGTTTTTTATTATAATATATTGTTGGAGTCAACCGCAAAAAATGTACGATATTTACTTTTTGTATTATTGATGTATACAGATCTATGATATTTACTTTTCGTATTATTTGATGCATATGATATTTATTTTTCATATTATAGGTTGCTGACAAGAATGATCAAAACAAGTCTACTGAAGTATCATCAAATACTACATATTAGATTAATTTGGCTACAAAAGAGTTGAGAAAAAAAATAGTTACATGTTAAATTATCATTGTAGTTTTGAAATAGTTTTGTAGACACTAAATTTTGTTAGAGTTTAAATTAAAACGCTCGGAATAAGATCAATCTATATTACCCTTTTAATACCCAAAACCTTATACCCTAAGCCCAAAATTACATAGTACATTATATATGATTTTATATTGTAAAAAAATACAAAAAATAAAATAAAAATCCCAACTTCTTCCTCATTAAGGCCTTACTCCTATTGAATGAATGGATGCCTCAATCTTATTGGATGGACCACTACTTAGTAAGTAAGGTCTTGAATTTCATTGGTTCTATTTTATGGGATAAAAAAATAAAATAATAGATAGATAATTTCCCAAAAACCAACTCATGGGGGATAGTTTTCATTTTCCACTATCCATGTACTTTTTTTCCCTAGCCGTTCACTACACTGCCTTTTTCATTCCACCATTCTTTTTTCCCTTTCAGATTTTCTCTAAACCTCACGTCCATGACATTTTCCCCTAAAGAACACCCACGACAATTGTAACACCCTCTTCCTGTATCCGTGCACCGAACACGAGTCGAAAATGTCACAGTAATATAAAAATTTTCTTATTTTTAAAAATTGTTTTTTATTATTATTAATTTTACTTATAGATAATAATATTATCATGTCAAATATTCTATCATAATACGCAGAAATTATACATGTAGCATATCATTTAATATACATAAACAAAACCATTACAAGCCAGGCCGGTTTACGTAGTTTAACAAAATAAATAAATTATTTCGTACATGCCACTATTACATAAATAAAACTAGGATGCCATAAGTACTGGAAATAACCTGTTGATTTTATGTCTCCCCACCAGATTTGATGCAAAGGCTTTGTCCGACCTTACTTTAATTTACCTACGCGTATTACAGAAATACACGCTAAGAATGTACTCAGTGAGGCATAAGGTAAGTAACATATACAAAACATTATATAAACATGATACCTTTCAAAACATGATAATCAGTAAAATCACTTACTTTATAATGCAGGATTGTTTATGCAAGAAAACATAACGAAATCGTTCTTTAACATAAAAGCATACTTCATCTTGTGAAATCACATAGCCCAAGGTAAATATCAAGTGTCTAATATTTGAGTCTGTACTTGAAAAGTACTATCCTTGACTACTTATAAGACACAATAAAGTGCCTATCTTTATGATACAATTTATAATACACTTGAAGTATCAATAACTTTCTTTATATTACTCTTAATGATATACTAATATATTATCCTACTCGATATTGTATTACCAAGAGAAAACTCTAAGAACAATTCCTGCAAATAATGGCAAGTAACCTAAATTTCCATACATATATACATATATCATGTAAAACATCATTATATTGGAGCAGTTCATACTCCAATATTTTATAACACTCATGGTACTACCATTAAAAAAAAAGGTATTAAATAAAATAACTTCGTCATACATTTTTCATGCTATAAAACATTTATAAGCATGAAAATATGTCATAATCTTAAAATCAATAAAATCAAGTGTCATGCTAAAAACATTTTATGCTTTTATAAAATCTTTACCTTTAGGTCGACTTATCACAAGTCTTCCTATAATATGTATGTTAACTAAAATACAATTTAAAAACATGTATGCACCCACCTTAACCTTGCAATGCCTTTCTTCACTCTACGATATTACTCTCGAACCTTCTCTTTTCCTTTTCTATTAAAACGAGCTTGATTGATATCGGGATCTACAATAAAATAACATATACCATTTCAAAGTATATGTTAGAACATACTCAATCCATATACAATAATGGAAAGTAAATAAATAACTATCCATTAAATATAGACTTGATCTGATAAGACTTTCTATATTCGAATCATATTCTTCACATTTTCCATAATTCCACAACTTATTCCAAAATTCATATTTTAGTCCCTAAGGACTCTTTTAGGCTTCCAACCACCATTTTCAAGTCTAATCCTTTCATTTCTCTTCTTTTACACTTTAGGACCCAAACTTTAAAAATTTACATATTGGTCCTTAATTTTTCTAAATTTTCCAAAATGGTCCTAAAGTCACTATAAACTTCAAAATCAACATTCCAATCACTTAACTTAATTTTCCAACACAATATACTTCAAAAACAAGCTCAACCATAAAGTCCCTAAATTTACCAAAATTTACAATTTAGTCCCTAATGCAAAATAATTAGGAATTTTCATTCCAAACAACTTATATCATCATAATAAACTATTCTTCCTTCAATCATGTCCCTAAATTCCATACTTGACATAACCCTAATTTTTCCATCTTTCAAGAACATGAATATTTCTTCATCCAAACAACAAATTCAAGCTAATATCATTCTCATAATTTCCATCATCAAAATAAATTTTGCAAGAATTTCCCCTAATTATTTCATCATAGCCGAATGGTCTCTAACCTTATTTTCCATGGAATTTCATCATTTGAACCATAGAAACAACATCACAAACATATTTCCAACATGAACAACCATTAAAACTAAAAAATCCAACATGAACAACCATTAAAACTCAAAAATCCAACATGCTCTTCATCCACCCAATTCACCAAACTCAACTTAGAGACATGAAAACTAAGCAAAATTTATACCAAAAGATAGAGAATTCAATGGAGAACAATTCCTTATTTCATGTCTCAAGCTTAAATCAAACCATGAAATCATAAAAATTGAATCAAACTTATTCTTACCTTGTCTTGGTGGTTCACGGCAAGAAGGAAGAAAGATGAACAAAATTTCTCCAAAATTCTATCTTACTTTAATGCTAAATGGCATTATAAACACCAAAATAGTATAATAATCCTTTTAATAGTCAAAAGACCATTTTACCCTTGAGTTATGACCAATCACAAGCCAACACTTGTTTATTCTTATCCTTAACAATAATAATTATTCATAAAGTAAGGGTGAAATAACCATTTTGCCCTTAATGAACCAACTTATCTTCAAAAATGCCATTTTCACCTATTTCACCCAATATTGCATAGAATCAAATTTAAATCGAATAAAAATGATTCAAAAGCCACAATGTCATATTCTTATAGTCTTTCTAAGATTTCCATAAAATTTTCATAATTTTTTGAATTCGAATAATCATCTGAAATAATTTTCGAAACTTATTCCCTTTATAGCTTTTCACACAAATCCCGTACAAAAAATCCTATTCCCACCAAAATTCTTATACAGGGATAAACTACTCTTTTTTCCATAAAAATAATTATTGGGAAAATTACCATGTTGGTCCCTAAACTTTTCTCAACTTTTCACTTTAGCCACCAAACTTGAAAAATTTACATTTTAGTCACTGAACTAAGACTACTAACTTTTTGATTCTTTGCATTTTAGTCACTAAGCAAATATTGGGGTATTACAATTCTTCCCCCTTAAGAAAATTCGTCATCGAATTTTCAATACGTACCTGTCTTAAATAAGTGCGAATACTGCTTTTCCATTACGTCCTTTGTTTCCCATGTTGCTTCCTCTACTTTGTGATTGCGCCAAAGAACTTTTACCAATGGTATCTGCTTGTTCCTCAATTCTTTGACACCATAAGCTAATATATTGACTGGTTCATCTTTATATGTTAAATCTGACTGCAGCTCAATTTCTTCAGGTATAATCACATAGGATGGATCTAATCTATATCTCCGAAGCATCGAAACATGAAAAACATCATGAATTTTGCTCATCTCTGGTGGAAGGGCTAGCTGATATCCAATAGGACCAACTTTCTTCAATATTTCATACGGTCCGATATATTTGGGGCTCAATTTTCCTTTACGACCGAATCTCATTATTTTCTTCCAAGGAGAAACTTTTTAGAATACTTTTTCTCCAACTTCAAACTGAATGTCATTTCTTTTCAAATCTGCATATGCTTTCTATCGATCAACGGCCTTTTTAAGATTGTCTTGCACAATGTTGACTTTTTCTTCCATATCTTGTAGCATATCCAGTTTGATCAACTTGCGATCATGTAGCTCAAACCAGTTTAATGGAGATCCGCACTTCCGACCATAAAAAGCTTTATAAAGAACCATTTGAATACTTGCCTGATAACTGTTGTTATAGGCAAACTCTGCTAATGGCAAGTACTTTTCCCATGATCCTTCAAATTCAATGACATAAGCTCTTAACATATCTTCAAGTATCTGAATTATCCTTTCTGACTGACCATCAGTTTGAGGATGGAATGCAGTGCTGAAGTTTAGTCGAGTCCCCAAAGCTCTATGCAATGCTTTCCAAAATCTTGATGTGAATTTTGGATCTCGATCAGATACTATGGATATCGGCACTCCATGCAGTCGGACTATTTCCTTAATATACATCTCAGCATACTTGCTCATTTGATAATCTGTCCGAACTAGTATAAAATGAGCTGATTTAGTCAACATGTGTACAATTACCCAAACATAATCTTTCTTACTGGGAGTCAATGGCAATCCTGTCACAAACTCCATCGTAACTCTATCCCACTTCCATTGCGGAATAGAAATAGGCTGCAATTTTCTAGATGGCACTTGGTGTTTAGTTTTCACTTGTTGACAAGTTAGACACTTGGCAACAAACTCCGATATCATTCTCTTCATACCAGGCCACCAAAATTGACTTTTTAAATCTTGGTACATCTTGTTTCCACCAGGATGGATAGTCAACAGACTGTAATGTGCTTCAGTAAGTAAATCCTGCTTCAGATCAGCATCTTCAGGAATATATACTTTACCTTTATAATAAAGACATCCATCGAGTTTAATCTCATAATATTTAATTTCACCTGACTCTACTTGTTTCATCCTTGTTATACAACCTTCATCTCGATGCTGACTTTCTTTGATTCGGTCAAGCAATGATGATTTCAAATGCAGCTCCACCAATAAAGAACCATTTGATTCGCCTTCTAACTGTGCATTTGAGGTTCTTAATGCATCAAATATTTTCCGACTCAACGCAATTGCCACAACATTAGCTCGGCCTGGGTGGTAATCAATGATTAAATCATAATCCTTTATTAACTCTAACCACCTTCGTTGTCGTAGATTCATTTCTTTCTGTGTTATCAAATATTTTAAACTCCTGTGATCGGTATACACATGGCAACGTTCACCATAAAGATAATGTCACCACACCTTTAGAGCAAATACTACAGCAGCAAGCTCTAAATCATGTGTAGGATAATTCCTTTCATGCTGCTTTAATTGTCGAGAAGCATAAGCAATTACCTTTCCATCTTGCATCAATACGCATCCTAAACCATTATAAGATGCGTCACTGTATAAAGTAAATTCCTTCCCTGATTCTCGTTGTACCAAAACTGGAGCTTCTGTCAATGCCTTCTTTAACAGATCAAAACTTTCCTGGCACTTTTCAATCCAAACAAATGGGACATCTTTTCTTAACAACTTTGTGAGTGGGGCAGCTATCATCGAGAAATTCTTCACGAATCTATGGTAATAACCAGCCAATCCCAAGAAACTACAAACCTCGGTAACATTCTTAGGAACTTTCCATTCAATAATAGACTGTATCTTTTTAGGATAAACTCTAATTCCTTCAACTGAGGCTATATGTCCTAAGAAAGCTACCTCAGATAACCAAAACTCACACTTTGAGAGCTTAGCATATAACTTCTTTTCTCTCAGAATTTGTAATACTATTCTCAAGTGTGTATCATGATCTTCCTTAGTCTTCGAATACACCAATATATCATCAATGAAGACTACCAAAAATTGATCAAGGTACGGCTGGAATAATCGATTCATTAAATCCATAAATGCTGCCGAAGCATTAGTAAGTCCAAATGGCATTACTACAAATTCATAATGGCCATACCTTGTCCGGAAAGTTGTCTTTGGGACATCTTCCTCTTTAACTTTTAACTGATAGTAACTAGATCGAAGATCAATCTTAGAGGATACTTGTTCTTTATTGTTACCTTATTCAACTATCGATAATCAATACACAGTCGCAGTGAACCATCTTTCTTTTTAACAAATAACACATGAGTTCCCCACGGTGATGTACTGGGACGTATAAATCCTTTATCCAATAGTTCTTGCAACTGTGACTTTAATTCCCTCATTTCTGCAGGTGCCATTCTATACGGAGTCATAGATACTGGGTTAGTACCTGGAATAACCTCAATTCCAAACTGATATTCTCTCTCTGGAGGTAATCCTGGCAATTCTTCCGGGAATACATCAGAAAAATCCCGAACTGTCAAAATGGCAATAAGGTCATTATTAATCTTCTTAGTATCCACCACATGTGCTAAGAAAGCCTCACAACCTTGCTCCAATAATTTCTTAGCTTTAAAAGCCGAAATCACATTCTTTAAACACTGCGATCCTTCACCCAACACTATGGTCTCTGAACCATCAACAGTCTTTAAAATCAAATGTTGTTGACGACATCTCAAGATAGCATCATGAGCATGAAGCCAATCCATACCCAAAATAACCTCAAGATCACTAAAGGGCAACTCTAAAAAGTTAGCTGGGAATTTATTTCCATGAACTACGAGTGGACACTTCTTACCTACTTTAGTTACCCGGGCACTTTGACCAAGGGGATTAACAGCTATCACATCACTCTGAGTTGATTCTAAAGGAATTCATCTTTCCTGAACTAACTTAGAACTAATATAAGAGTGTGTAGATCCAGTGTCTATCAAAATAAATACAGGTGCACCATAGATTAGAAAAGTACCTGTAATGATATCGGGCTTTTCTCTGTCCTCATCTTCGACAGATCTTTCAGTCTGAACTGATTTGTCTTCCCGAGTTGGATAATCTTTAATAAAATGTCCCATTTCTCCATAATTGAAACCGACTCCTATAACTCTCTGGCATTCTCCATAATGTCTTTTGTTACAATCTTTAAATTTAGGAGGATCTTGTTTATCTCTAAAATTCTTTGCTGATGGCAAAGTATTCTTGGACTTTCCAGGTTGGCTTGATTGTCCTCGAGATAATGAAAATCCAGATCTCCCTTGCTGTGAATATCCTTTGCCTTGCTTCGAGGATCGTGACGCAAAAGATGTTTCAGCACTCTTTTTCCGACTCTGTGATTCTCTTTCAGCCTTCTCTCAGACAATCTCTATTGCTTTAGCTCTATTAACTGCTTCTTGAAAGTCCCTGGGAATAATAGCCACCAGCACCTCTTGATATCTGGCATCTAAACCACTTATAAAATTATCAGTGATGGCTCTCTCGCTCAGTAGCAATTCAGAAACAAACCTACTCAATCTATTAAACTCGCATTCATATTCATACACCGAGCGATCTCCTTGCTTAAGGTCTAGAAACTGCTGCCTCATTTCCCGAATGAAGGAATCTCCAATATATTTCCTCCTAAACTCACGGAGGAAAAATTGCCAGTTCACCTCTTCGTGAACACGAGCAGTGACATTGTTCCACCATATCAATGCTTGCTCTCTCAACAAGGAGACAACTCCTTCCAGCTTTCCTCGATCATCACACCCAATCCGAGACAATATTATATGTATGTCATTTAACCAGAGATCTGCCGACATAGGATCCCTATCGACATCGCCTTTAAAATCAGAAGCTTGCAACTTCTTTAACTCCTTCAGAACAGAAATCCGAGGAGGTCTATTAATTATCGCATCCAGGGCTTACAGAAATGTACCCCAGTCTTGCACCGACAATTCCTATGCAAGAGCACATGTTCCCAGTCGTACATGCTGCTGTACTTCTTCACCAACTTCTGGAGCATTCTCAGGCCCCAACTGCTGAGTACCATGTCGGGATCCTACTCTCTCCGACATCTGTACTCATAACATTCACTTAAACTAATAAGCAATTGCATTAATCACACAAACGTCATTTTCAAGTAAATACGACATCCTAGTGGCATGTACTCTTTTAAACACTTTCTTAAGTTCAAATTAACTCTAGAACCGGCTAAACCTGTAGCTCTGATACCAATAAATGTAATACCCCTTCCCGTATCCATACACCGAACATGAGTAAAAAATATCACAGTAATATAAAAATCCTCTTATTTTTAAAAATTGGGATTTTTAAATTATTAATTTTACTTATAGATAATAATATTATCATGTCAAATATTCTATCATAATACGCAAAAATTATACATATAACACATCATTTAATATACATAAACAAAACCATTACAAGGCAGACTGGTTTAAGTAGTTTAACAAAATAAACAAATTATTTCGTACATGCCACTATTACATAAATAAAACTAGGATGTCATAAGTACTGGAAATAACCTGTTGATTTTATGTCTCCCCACCAGATTTGATGCAAAGGCTTTGTCCGACCTTACTTTGGTTTACCTACGCGTATTACAGAAATACACGCTGAGAATGTACTCAGTGGGGCATAAGGTAAGTAACATATACAAAACATTATATAAACATGATACCTTTCAAAACATGATAATCAGAAAAATCACTTACTTTATGATGCAGGAATATTTATGCAAGAAAACATAACGAAATCGTTCTTTAACATAAAAGCATACTTCATCTTGTGAAATCACATAGCCCAAGGTAAAAATCAAGTGTCTAATATTCGAGTTCGTACTTGAAATGTACTATCCTTGACATACTTGTAAGACACAATAAAGTGCCTATCTTTATGATACAATTTCAAGTGTCGGTAACTTTATAATACATTTGAAGTATCAATAACTTACGTTATAATACTCTTAATGGTATACCAATATATTATCCTACTCGATATTGTATTACCAAGGGCAAACTCTAAGAACAATTCCTGCAAATAATGGCAAGTAACCCAAATTTCCATACATATATCATGTAAAACATCATTATATTGGAGCAGTTCATACTCCAATATTTTATAACATTCATGGTACTGCCATTTAAAAAAGGGTATTAAATAAAATAAATTCGTCATACATTTGTCATGCTATAAAACATTTATAAGCATAAAAATATGTCATAATCTTAAAATCAATAAAATCAAGTATCATGCTAAAAACATTTTATGCTTTTATAAAATCTTTACCTTTAGGTCGACTTATCACAAGTCTTCCTATAATATGTATGTTAACTAACATACAATTTAAAAACATGTATGCACTCAGCTTAGCCTTGCAATGCCTTTCTTCACTATACGATATTACTCTCGAACCTTATCTTTTCCTTTTCTATTGAAACGAGCTTGATTGATATCAGGATATACAATAAAATAACATATACCATTTCAAAATGTATATGTTAGAACATACTCAATGCATATACAATAAAATAACATATATTTTGGTACTAATTTTCGGGCGTGATGGGGGTGCTAATCATTCCCCACACGTAACCAACTCTCGAACTCATTTTTTTGAACGAATCTATGGTTTTATGGTGTCCGGCCTACCTTAGTGGCCGGTGGCGACTCCAAGTTTTTTTTTTATTTTCAAAAACGCGACTCTTTAAATGACTTCTCCACATTTTCAAAATAAAATAAAAGAAACCTTATTACTCCTTTTTAGCGATCTCGTTCAAAACTATAAATTTTTAAATTTCAAAAAGGTCGCTACAGCTGGCGACTCCGCTGATGATAATTTTTGTTTTGACAAGACAAAAAAAGAGAGTTAAGCCGAGAAAATATTTGTTGCTTTTAATGATGGGAATTTTGAGATTTAAATTGACTTTAATTCAGTTGTTCTTTCTTGAAGACTTGACTTTAATTGTACGGGTTTTGATAATTGGTGGTTTTGAATTAATTGCTCATTTAATTTCTAAGGAATTACCGACATGTATTGCATCATGATCAACAAGCTCTATACATGAGCTTTGTCCCTTGAGTGGGAGTGAAATGCCACATACCCATGTAAGTAGCCCTCTACAGGTCGGTAATTCACTTTCGGAATCCACGCCTTTTGACACGTAAGTAACCCTCCACGTCACTAGGTCGTGTGTTCCCTCGATTCGAATCCAATTTGTAACCCTGTAATGGGCCAGAATTGGGGTTCTTATTATCTTAGTAGGTAATAAGATAGGTTCGGGTACTCTTGATTAGAACCAAACCCACATACATGAGAATTTAAGAAGCCCACCCCGATTAGAGCCATGCAGACAGCCGTAGTGAGCTAGAATTCATATGGTTAGGTTTTCGTTGGTTATTTCGCTTCGCTACTTTTTTCACTTGATTGATTCATTTGTTCTATCCATTATTAACATGTCTTTTAGTTTTCTTATTTATACCTTGTCATATCATTAAGAAAACACTAATTTGGAAATAGTCTGAAATTAAAAGCTTGATCGATGGGAGATTCGGTACATAACAACGATGAGAAGAATTCTAAGGAATTCTCACAAAAGAGTGATTTGCTGAAGGGTAGGTTTAGAAGCTCAAGGACCAAGTTGCAAGCTGCAAAGGGGAAATCCAAGAGTGTCAAATACCAATGATAGAATGACTCTGAGATGCTGCTTAGAATATTCGGGGGGCAAGAGACAAAAAATTTGAAGGCTTAAGTACAAGGAATTACCCAATGGCTCCAATTCCTAGCACCGGATGCTATCGGACTTTAGGAATACGCAAAGGAGGAGTCAAAAAAAGAACAAAGGCCATCTTAGTGTGGGTCGTATGTCCAGCAGTTTTCTTTCTTTATTGTAATGGAATGATATCTCCATTAGTGCAAGTTGTTTAACGAGGATATTTGCCAAATAAGTGTTTTTCTTTGCATCCATGCATGTTTACGTTATGTCGCATTTGTTTGAAAATTTGCAAAGTATTGAAGTTGATTAAAGGTTGTCATATGAAAGAACTTTGGTGCTTGATGTTTGCATTCATTTATGCATTTCTAAGTGTTCGCTTACACGATCATTTATGCGATGCATTGCATGCATTAATTCATGAAACAATAAAATTAATTATTGGGGATCCCGTGCCAGTAATCGAAGATTCAACACTTACACTTTACTCGACATCAAATAAGGCAAATGGAAGAAAGTTTCACCAAGATAGAAGCTGATCTAAGGGGGCAATTAGAGCGGGCTCAGTCAGAATTAAGGGAGACCATCATCAAATCCCAACAAGACATGATGAAAGAGATATCCCAGATGTTACAGCTCAGTCGTAGAGAGAACCCAAGATGAATGAGTGCTCTCGAGAATCCTACCCAAGATTCAGGAGACCCTTCATATTCTCGATCTTTAAAAACCCTATCTTTATCAACCCTACACTGAACCCTCCACAAGGGGTATCCTCATCATATCAGGTCGGTGCCTCTGCCCAAGCTCAACCGGGCATGACCTTTGAGGTTATCGAAAATTTCAGAGATAGCATCCCAGACATCAATGAGTTGGAAAAATTAAACCAGGTTAAAATGAAGTTCTCCAAGCAATTAAAGGAAACCAAGTAGGATCTTGAAGAAAACTTTTGGGCAAAAGAGGATGATGATAGTCCCTATGGGTTGTATGCTAGGGATCTCAGTTTGGTTCCTGATGTGGAAATCCCGTACAAGTTCAAGACCCCAAAATTTGAGAAGTTCGATGGAACAACTTGTCCCACTGCCCACATAACCATGTTTTGCCTCAATATGGCGGGGTATACTGACAATGAGAAGTTGTTGATCCATTATTTCCAAGATAGTTTGGTGGGGTCTGCCATGATGTGGTATAATCAGTTAACACAGGCTCAGATCAAGTCTTGGAAGGATTTAGTCAGAGCCTTCATAGAACAGTACAAGCATGTAACGGAGATGATCCCGAACCGTTTCCTACTACAAAGTTTAGAACAGACGTCTTATGAGAGTTTTTTCCAGTACGTTCAATGATGGCGAGACATGGCAGCTCAGGTTCAACCCCCTATTCAAGAGAGAAAAATTACTCCTATGTTTGTGGATGCTCTGAAAGGAACGTTGTATGATCGCTTGATAAGCCACCCTACCTTACCCTCCAAAGGGAAATGACTCACACACTCATATGGTGTATTATCACTCAACCAATCAGCCTCAAGGCCACTACCGTAATCGATCATCATGGTCTGCAAAGCCTCCAAAAGTTCTTCATCCAGTTCCAATTTCGTATACTGATTTGCTCCCAATGCTTGTTGAAAGGAATATTCTGACCTCAGTTTAGTCCAAATCGAAGGATTCTTCTTATCCCAAGGGTTATGATGTCAATTCCATATGTGACTACCATGTGGGTAGTACAGGCCATGCTACGGAGAATTGTGGAGACCTAAAAAATGAGGTTCAAAGTCTGATTGAGACCGGCCTTTTGAGGTTTTAAGAAGAAAGAATGATGGGCATGACTTTTGTGGGGTACTGATTTCCTAGTTTTCCTTCATAGGAGTTCATTTGTTTACATTTCCTTGCATTTTGCATTTTCCCTTGAATTAATGCGTGGAACCAATTTTGCTACTATTTGCCCAAAAATAGTGAGGATCATTTGTAAGGGCATATGTTATGTTTGTATTTTTCATTTCAATGAAAGGATGCATCTTTTGAGCAAAAATATATGTATACTATTTCTTACCCTTGTAGATTCCCGAATATCACGTGCATGATGTGACATTGATTCTAATAAAAGATCAATCAAATGTTTTGATTATGATGAAGTATGATTTCCTGGTCAGCCCGCTCTGGTCGGTAAAGTGCGAGATGTAAGATTACTACTCCTTCGATAATGTTCGATGATAGAAAAATCTCCTAAGAAAGAATAATGGAGCATCTTGAATGTGAAAATTCTTTTAACGTGAAAAAATTCTGTCAAGAAATGAACAATTAATGGAGCTGTAGGGAAGAAAAAATCTAATAAGGAACTAGATTCCACCTGTTCAATACCCCAGCATCAAAGATAAATCTCTAAAATCAATGAACAATCAAATAAGTCAATGGAGCTGTGGATGGAGAACGAATCTAATAAGAAGCTATGCTTCACCTGTTCAACACCCTAGCGTCAGAGATGTCTCTTTGAAGGCACTAACACGATATTAATTGTAATTGGAAGAATACACTTGTACTAAAATTCTTGAATTGATTTTTTCTTTCTTTTTCTTCTTTTGCACTCAATGTGTTAAACAAATTCAAAAACCATGAATATATTTTGGAGAAAAATAATGAGAACTAGAAGGAGTAGTTTTCGAACAGATCAAGCAAATATCATAATCATGAGGATGAACCAAGCAATATGGGAGGAATTTCACAACTTTAAATATCGCCACAATATTTAAAGGTAAGCCATTGATCACCGAAGGATTGAATCTAAGATGCTTTTGTACTTGATATTCGGGGCATTCTATTTTTTTCCTTTTGGTTTTGATTTTGTAAAGAAAAAGCATCTTTTGTTGAAGTAATGGTCAGCAAACTGGCATATAGATGAATAAAAAAAGTAAGAGAGAAAAAATAAAAGAAAGTAGAGAAAAGAAAATAAGAGAGAAATAGAACGAATAAGGTATTGTTGTAAGAATAGAGTTTAGAATGCAAGGTCAAGGATGTAAATGATCGGCCTAAAACAAAGGAATAATATATCAGTGATTCTGAAGAGAATAATAACCCAACTTAGTATGCTACACAGTCCGAGGGTGTAAGCGTATGCTATGATACCTCAGTTGGATTAGAAAACTAAAGATTGTATCTTATTGAAGAAATGAAATTTTGGAGACTTAGGGGCCATGTTTTTAGCCTACCGTCGAGATAGAGAGAAGACCGTACTGATGGGTCAGGGGCAAAATAATAGTTAAACCCAAAGGCAAGATGAGGTGATACTAAGATCAAGAAGTAGGGGAATGTGTCTTTATATGACTTCAGGGATAAAGTTTTAGGTCTACATGGTCGACCTAGCATAAATGAATAATTTATCAGTAAATCAGCATTACAACTAGATTTCATATGCCAGACAATTCAGAGATCTGAAATAAACATTTTGACATAATGTTTTGTTCGGTTCATAAAATGATGATTGAACCCCATCGAAGTAGGAAGAGTTTTGAGACTTGGGGCATGTGTTTGCCCTAATGTTAAGATTAAAGAAGAAGGTTCGCCATGAAGAGTCGTAGAAGAGGAAAACATTTAAGCCCAAGTGGGGTGGGGCAATGTTTCAATATTGAACTTTAGGAATTGATAGAGTTTGTTCTGACTAGTGCAAATCAGTAATCTCCTTTCAAGATGAGACAAAAGGTGAAGATTCAGGAAGGACGAAAAGAATGTGAAAATTAAGGGTGATAAACCAAAAAGCAAGGGTTTTCCCCAACAATGCTAAAAGTGACTCCACTTATGCATCATCTGTAGTTAAACGTCCTTAAGTTAAGAGCATGCTAACTCATGCCATCATAGCATTTTGTTTATTTTAAACAGGTATTTGAAGATTGAAAAAAAATTAATCTATAGCTTCAATGGAGGAGAAGTAGATCTCAACAAAGAATCAAGAGTCCTTTGACTTGCATGATTATAAGTTCTAAATGTCTTCCAATCCTCGGTTATTTAGGAGTGACAAGCATCTTTTTATGCCAAAACGATCCGAAAGTGGAGGCATACAGTCGAGGTATTCCGGTAGTCTCTAAGTGAGTTGCCACTTTCAGTCAAGGTATTCTAGCAAGACATGGCCTTTTATGAGGTATTTCGGTAGTCTCAAAGCAAGGTATCATTTCATATTAAAACTCAGATTTCCCAATTTTATCTTTTCTTAAGGATGTTTTCCTTCCTAATTTGATCCTTTCTTAAGGGTGTTTTTCTTAAAGCAACGAATTTCTTAATTCGATCATTTCTTAAGGTTGTTTTCCTTAAAACAACATTTCTTAACTCGATCCTTTCTTAAGGATGCTTTTCTTAAAATGAACTTCTTAATTCGATCCTTTCTTAAGGGTGTTTTTCTTAAAGCAACGAATTTCTTAATTCGATCTTTTCTTAAGGTCGTTTTCCTTAAAACAACATTTCTTAACTCGATCTTTTTTTAAGGATGTTTTTCTTAAAACAAACGAATTTCTTAAGGATGTTTTTCTTAAAACAAATGAATTTATCAATTCGATCCTTTCTTAACGATGTTTTTTTCTTAAAATAAATTTCTTAATTCGATCTTTTCTCAAGGATGTTTTTTCTTAAAACAAATGTCTTAATTTGATCCTTTCTCAAGGATGTTTTTTCTTAAAACGAATTTCTCAATTCGATCATTTCTTAAGGATGTTTTTCTTAAAACAAACGAATTTCTCAATTCGATCATTTCTTAAGGATGTTTTTTTAAAACGAATTTCTTAATTCGATCCTTTTTCAAGGATGTTTTTTCTTAAAACAAATTTCTCAATTCGATCCTTTCTAAAGGATTTTTCTTAAAACAAACAAATTTCTTAATTCGATCCCTTCTTAAGGATGTTTTTCTTAAAACAAACGGATTTCTTAATTCGATCCCTTTTTACGGATTTTTTTCTTAAAAATGCAAATTTCTCAATTTTGATCATTTCTTAAGGATATTTTTTTCAAAACCAATTTCTCAATTCGATCCTTTCACAAGGACGAGCTTTCATTCTTTAAATTTGACCTCTTTCAAAAGGAAAAAAGGAAAAGGAGAAAAAATACATCTCTAAAGCAAAAACCCGAAAAGGGCGCTTCGAAGCAAAGTTCTTGAGAATGTGATAAAGAGGTCGAACGGAGGTTGAGTCTTAATACAATGAGAAACAAAAAATATGCAAAGAAGAAGAAGTAGATACCAACAAATATGCAAAGTTCTTGAGAATGTTGATCAAGAGGTCGAAAAGGGCGCTTCGGAGCAAAGTTCTTGAGAATGTCCTTAAGGTAGGAGCATGCTAACTAGCATCATCAAATCTTTGTGTCTATTTCTTTCAGGTATTTGAAAAACAACAAAAATTGGATCCTATGCTTAAGGAAAGAAGGAGTAGATACCAACAAAGAATCAAGAATCTTTTAACTTGTTCAAAAGTTCACCAATCTCTAGCTGTTTGGAAGCAACGAACATCTTATGCCAAGATGAATAGAAATCGAGGGCATTCCAATAGTATCTAGGCGAGATGTCGTTCGGTGTCAAGGCGACCAGAAATCAGGACATCATCTTCCGAGATCCTCAAGGTGAGGTACCACCCCATGCCAAGGCGATGAAGATCGAGGGCATACCAGTAGTCTCTAAGCGTGATATCATTCGGTGTCAAGGCGACTAGAAATCAGGACATTATCGTCCGGGATCTTCAAGGCAAGGTATCACCCCATGCCAAGGCGATGAAGATCGAGGGAATACCAATAGTCTCTAAGCGAGATATCATTCGGTGTCAAGGCGACCAAAAATCGGGACATCATCTTTCAAAAGTCTCAAAGCGAGAATTTTAGGGAGAGGAAAAGCGAACAGTTCTATATAGGAGGAACTCCCAACTCAGAATCTTCGTATAAGGAAATGGGACAAAATTTGCATCTTTAGTCTTTGCTCTATTCCCGTTTCATAGCAATGAGCAAAGAGGGGCAGTTGTAGACACTAAATTTTGTCCGAGTTTAAATTAAAATGCTCGAAATAAGATCAATCCACATCACCCTTTTAATACCCAAAACCTTATACCCTAAGGCTTTACTCCTATTGGATGAATTATTTTACATAGTAAAAAAAATACAAAAAATAAAACAAAAATCCCATCTCCTTCCTCATTAAGGCTTTACTCCTATTGGATGAATGGATGCCTCAATCTTATTGGATGGACCACTACTTAGTGAGTAAGGTCTTGAATCTCATTGGTTCTATTTTATGGGATAAAAAAATAAAATAATAGATATATAATTTCACAAAAACCAACTCATGGGGGGATAGTTTTCATTTTCCACTATCCATATACTTTTTTTTCCTAGCCGTTCACTACACTGCCTTTTTCATTCCACCATTCTTGTTTCCCTTTCACATTTTCCCTAAACCTCACGTCCATGACATTTTCCCCTAAAGAACACCCATGACAATTTTTCATTTTGCCCCCAAAAATCACCCCCTATCCTACCAACAATGCCGCACCACTGAGTCCCCACACCCATTCGAACCACCACCCCTTAAATCAAGCTTTTCGACCTCAACAACAACGATTTGTGAATTGATCGATCGAGCATAAATTTGGGTTTTGGTATTTTCTTCCCTTGTTTACTTAGGTGTAATCATTCTTATGATTTAATGGAAATATGGATGAGATTTGTTGGTATCTTCTTTATTTATTTAAGTTTTTTTCTATATGTATTTTTGTTTAATGTATTTGTTTGTGATATATATTTTATTTTTTTGTGAGATGTGGTTTAATTTATTGTTTGCTTGTATGTGTTCTTAGGATAGTTTAGCTTTTTAGAATTTATTTTAGTTAATTTAAAACATACCCTTGGCTTATTGGGGTACGTGTTTAAATAAATTAAAATGAATTTAGTTTAGGTTTTTGGGTTGGTTGAGGCCTTAGTTAGTTTAGGGTTTAATTTAATATAACTAATTTAAATTATTTGCTCGGCTTATTGGGGCATAAATTTTAAGGATTAGATTTTTTGTAGAGCCATAGTTAGATGTAAGGTTTGAATTAATTTAAATTTATCATTGGCTTATTGGGATAAATGTTAAATTCATTAAATTAGTTGAACATCTCTTAATTACCTTTTAGGATAAAATTGATATTTGACTTAGGTAGACACCTAATTAAAGTCATGATTAATTAATTCGATTTATTTTAAATAGAATCATTGGCTTATTGGCATAATAGCTTAAAATCAATCAAATTAATTATTTTGATTTAAGATAATCAATAAAATATTAGGGATTTCTAGTTTTTAGGATTTAATTAATTTAGGATTAATATTAGACTAACCTAGTTAATAATTAGATCATTAATTGAATTTTTCATAATTTGGGCCTTTTTAGGTTAGGACTTTAGTGGACATAGGGTTTAATTTCAAGTTCTTCCTTGTCATGCATTTTAACTATCATTCATATGACTCTAGTATTTTAATGGACATGCATATGGTTAATTAACTTAAATTAGAAAAAGGAGGTATTTATTAATTCCGATATTTGTGTCGTAACAGTCCTGGCTCATTGGATATTGACCAAATATTCGAATTAATTCTTACCGTCTAAAGGTAAATGTAATTTGAGATAAAATTTTGAGAAGTCATAACATCATTCTTAACTGCTTGCATCATGCATAAAGGTGATGAACGAAGTTCGAACTATAAATTAACACTGCTGTTGGGCTTATTCGATGTCGGTTTAATCTATGATCCAAGGTATCGTCACCCTTATTAATTAAATGTTCAATTAATTTAAATTCACCAATTTGATAAAAGCCCGTCTAATTAAAGTTTATATTCAATCACAAACCATTTAATTAAATTCAATTTAAATTTTGATAATTTCCATTAATTAAAAGCAACATATTTTTTTGTACCAATTTCCGGGCGTGATGGGGGTGCTAATCCTTCCCCACACGTAACCAACTCTCGAACCCCTTTTTTGAACGAATCTCTGGTTTTATGGTGTCCAGCCTACCTTAGTGGCCGGTGTCAATTCCAAATTATTTTTATTTTCAAAAACGCGACTCTTTAAAGGACTTCTCCACATTTTCAAAATAAAATAAAAGGAACCCTATTGCTCCTTTTTAGCGACCTCGTTCGAAACTTTAAATTTTTGAATTTCAAAAAGGTCTCTACAGGTTTGTTTATTGTTGGCAAAACTAAATTTATCATTTATGTTTGTAATTTTGGAGATTTAATTTTGGATATTTGTTTTAATGTGTTAAGATTTATTTTTTATGAGGATTAACCTAAACCCGCAAAAATTCGCAAGGGGTGGATATGAGGACGAAAAAATCTCTAAAATATTTAATGGGATTCTCCGAAACCGTACCCACAAGTGTTGGGGACAAAGTGAGAAATGCAAAAATGTCCCTGACTCGTTCTATTGTCACCCCTAACTATGTCAAAAATTGACAATAAGTGGCATTACTCACACTATATTAATAGTTTAGTGACATTAGGTGTGTTGTATTTTAAAAATTGGATCCAATTAATTCAAAATCCGTACACAATTGATTTGAATATATTAATTGACCGAGTAATCAAAGATACTCATAAATAAAAGCTCTCTATTTAATAAAAAATTGTTTTGATATTTTTAAAGTAAACAACATCATTGGTCACTTATGTTTCATAAGTGTCTAGTTTTTCTCAAAAAATTAAAAAAGTACTATTGTGGTCACTTACGTTATCAATTTATAAAGTTTTGGTTACCGGAGTTAAAACACCATCAGTTTTATGACGTGACACGTTTGTAAAAGAGGTTAATTTTAATTTGACTTCTGAAATTTATACAAAATATTAATTTGATCTTTAAACTTTAGATAAAATATTAGTTTGACCTTAGAACTTTAAGTAAAATATCATTTGATCATGGAATTTGACCAAAGTCTCCCGCTGTCAAAAGTCACCCACCACCATCACCTGATCGTCACTGACCATCATTAATTACCCTCATTCTAATCCTATTGTTGATTTTCTCTCATTCAAATAGAAAAGCAAAAAGTTCCCCTTTTTTGCTTTGTGTATACGTTAGTGTTGTTTCGTTTCATTCTCTATTGATGGCTGTTGCAGTGACTGTTTCACAAGTCTTTCAAAATTGTCATGGTGATAATAGGAGCAACAGTAGTGTAGACGTTATCATAGAAGAGATGTAGGCTGCTATTGTCAAGGTGAGAGATTTAAATAGCGGTCCGTTATCGTAATAACGATAGTTATATAGAGACAGCAATACCGTCTGAAACTATTATTGCAAAAAATAATGGTCTCCAATGAACGCAATATCACCCATTATGTTTACAACCACGATAAAATACTGCAACTGAAAATGCGGATGTAACACCCTAAGCTCGGATGTCACATTTGGGCCATAAGCCCAACTCGTTACCATAAAATTTTTCAACTCGATTTATCCTAATAAAATATTTTCCATAAACATTTAAATTAAAGAGTTGAAAATATAAATAAGTAATTAAATCATTAAAAAAAGCTCCAAACTTATTTAAAACATTTGAAGATTTGACTTGATTAATACAATTCCAAAATACGAGTTACAGACTTGACCACATAAGGTCCTATGAATACACAACCCACTAAATACAGGTGACGTACTCTTACAAACACTGCTTGCTGGAATCCCGAACAGATAGTGCTTCTCGATGCCGCAATCCCACGATCAACCTGCGCACAGAAACAACAATTTCGAGCGTTGAGCTTATAAAGCTCAGTGGTACAATCTACTCTACTTACTTCATGCTAATCATAAACATAATCATGCAAGCTCGTACAAGCAATAAGGAGAGATAAATAAACATGTGACGCTATCACTGTCGCCTAAACACATGCTAACATCATAGAAATCATCATA
The DNA here is from genome assembly GCA_019671005.1 of Hibiscus mutabilis. Lineage (NCBI taxonomy): Eukaryota > Viridiplantae > Streptophyta > Magnoliopsida > Malvales > Malvaceae > Hibiscus > Hibiscus mutabilis. Next base: position 23,860,652 of record CM033741.1, on the reverse strand, counting down.
CATGGCTCACAAGGCCCAACCATACCTGAGATCTCATCAGATCATCTAGACAAAAGCACACATATCAACAATAACAACTCTAGAGTGAGGCCCGGGTAACACAGCATCAGGAATGTACACTATGGGTGAGGCTGGGTCACACATCATTGGAACATACACCCTGGGTGAGACCGAGTCACATAGAATCGAAGCATACACGCATACTCAGAATCCCCACTCGAGTATCTTTGAATGAGGCTTGGGTCACACAACATCGGTAACCTTTCGTATTTCTAACCATGGTTTTGCAGCACTCTTTCTCTGGGTACCTCGTACGTCAATACAGATATCAAACATTATCATGACACTTCTTAAAGAGATAAACTTTATTCCAAAAATCATTTTGAAATTACTAGTCTTCAACACTTTAACCATAAGCATCTCATTCTCGAACCAATCGTAGAAAAACACATGTACTCCACAATCGGTTAAACGAGTCATCCACCTTAGGAGACATGCAACGGTCTTTCACTGCCACTTAGAAAGCTATCAATGGTTCAAGCATCACTTCAACGGGCCAACTTCTTACCCACGAACATGCCTCGTTCTTCCTTGGGCAAAACACTCAGACAAAAGAAACCTCATTCGAGTTGCGCCTTCACAATTAAATCTCTGACTCTCTCAACTGGATCGGTGTCCTCTGACAAGGGCGATGGGCACCAGCATCCAACTTGTCCTTACCTCAATATCTACTCATGTTCTTAACAGGGAGAAAGTCCCGGAGACTTCTCCATGAAGCATAAACGAATACTCTGACAGTCCGAAAGCTTTTGAGCGTTGAACTATCTACATTGACATCTATCGAATGGTTAAACATGTCCTACAACACCATTGTGCCATTTTCTAAATGGCCACTACAAAAAATCACTGTAACAGGGCAACGATTCAACATCCTCATTACTCCCTCGAGGTCTCGAAGCCTCGAGCTCACTCTCGACGTTACTGGCTAGTGTCGCACTTGATTTAACCAAATCAATTCCAAGGTGCCACAACCCTCAAGAAGTTAGCTCTATCAAACTTTTAAAACACATAACTTCGATTACACTCAAGCGAACCAGTGGATCCTGAGTCCACTATCTCCAAGAAATACCTTTGATAAGGGCGATGATACTTCCAAGTATCAACGAGGCTCCTTTTTAGGAGAACAAAGGGTTCTCCAACTAATGAGCATCTAATGATCTGTTTCGAGAGCGGGTTATCCATACTCGCATCATAATCGTTATTTACGCATAATAATGAAAATTATCTGCCTCAACTCCCAGGACGTATCTGAAAGCTTCGAAATGACTACAACACACAATAAAGACACCAGTCAGGTGGTAGGAAGAGGACACATTCTTGACTCTGACATCATTCAACAATTTTGCTTCTCAACAATCCAAGGTGATCCTGCCCCCGAAATCGCTCCATGAGTGGCTTAACTCTTAATTTGGCCCTCTTGGATATGATCGTAACCAGGTTAGCGTCACAACATTGGACGCACCATCAGGATTCAGTCTTAAGGAGTACGAACTTAATTTATGGGCTTATATTCACTACACACCTTATTAAAACACCTATACCACCCAAGGATTTCCTAGAACTGGCTAAATCTAAGCTCTAATACCACTAAATATAACACCCTAAACTCAGATATAACATTTGGGCCTTAAGCCCAACCCATTACCATTAAATTTCTCAACCCGGTTTAGCCGAATAAAATAATTTTCGAAAACATTTAAATTAAAAAGTTGAAAATATAAATAAATAATTAAATCGTTACAAATAAGCTCCAAACTTATTTAAAATATTTGAACATTTGGGTTAATCACCCAATTGGTCCCTCAAGTGTTTTCCCATTTTTATATCGACTGTGGTTTAATCTCTTTTTAGTCTCTCCCCTTTTATTTTAAAACCAATTTTAGCCCTTTTAATTCTATTTTTTTTGTTTTGAATTCAACCCCTTGTTTCTATTTTCTTACATTCTAGTCCTTAATTTATATATTATATTATGTATTATTATGTTATATATATAAATATCATACCACCCCATATATTAAATACTATACGTATTATATATATTAATATATTTTATATATTGTATCCTATTTTACATTTTATATTATATAGTATATATATATATATTATTTATATATTATATAGTATTTATTATGTGTATATATGGTACTTTATCTTATTATATATATGTGTGTTTATATGCCAAATATTATATATTATATAGTATTATTCATATTATATTATAGTACAATATTTATTTATATATTGTTTATTTAATTTATGTTTGAATCGGCCTTACAGTGACACGCAACGGGGAATGACCCGTATTGTTATGGCCCGTTTAGTGTAGCCAACTAACATCTAACTTCCTACCTTTATTTTTCCCACAGTTTAATTTCTTGCATTTACTTTCCGCAATTTAAATTCCGCTCTTATTTTCTGTATTTATTTTACGCATCTTTATCTTTCGTTCGATCCGGTCCTTTTTCGGATATTTTAGTATCCATTCTTTAATTTCTGTTTTTATTTATTTTGTATGCTTTTTAATTTTCTGCCTTTATCTTTATTGTTCTCTATTTATTCATTTGCCTATTTTTGTGACATACATTAATTTGGCAATCATTTAACCCTTAATTTAACCCCACAATGTTAAGCAATTAATCTAAATTACAAAAAAGGAAATATTTATTAACTCTAATATTTTGGTCTTAATCTTGGCTTAATGGATATAGACCAAATATTCAAATTAATTCTTATCGTCCAAAGGTAAAAATTAAAATAAGTAAAATTTTGACAAGTCATAACATCATTTTAACAGTTTGCATTATGCATAAAGGTGATGTACTCGATTCGAACCGTAAATTAACATAGCAGTCGATCTTATTCGATTTTGGTTTAATCTACGGTCCGATGTATAGTCACCCTTATTAATTAAACGGATAATTAATTCAAACCCACCAAATTGTTAAAGCCCGTTTAATTAAAACTTATATTCGATTAAGAAAAGTTAATTAAATCCAATTTTAAATTTCAATAATTTTCATCGATTAAAAGCAACGTATAATTTGGTACCGATTTTCGGGCGTGATGGGGGTGCTAATCCTTTCCCACACGTAACCAACTCTCGAACCTATTTTCAAAAGAATCTCTGGTTTTACGGTGACCGGCCTACCTTAGTGGCCGGTGGTGACTCCAACCCTTAATTTTCAAAACAAAACAAGTTTTAAAACAAAATCCCCAAAAATTCAATTTATTTCAATTTTCAAAATTTTGCAAAACAAAAAAATAAGCAATTAGAAAAAAATATAAAATATTTTTTCTTCCTAACGATTTTGAAAATGAGGTCACTACAACGAGTTACAGACTCAACCACGTAAGGTCCTATGAATACACAACCCACTAAATACATGTAACGTACTCTGTCAAACACTACCGGCTAGAATCACGAACTGATAGTGCTTTTCGATGTCGCGATCCCACGATCAACCTACGCATAGAAACAGCGATTCTGAGCACTGAGCTTATAAAGCTCAGTGGTACACATATACTCTACTATACTTCATGCTAATCATAAACAAAAGCATGCAAGCTAGTACGAGCAATAAGGAGAGATAAATAAACACACGACACTACCACTAGTCGCCTAAACACATGCTAACATCATAGCAATCATCATACATGGCTTACAAGGCCCAACCATACCCGAGATCTCATCATAACATCTAGAAAAAAGCACACATACCAACAATGACAACTCTGGAGTGAGGCCCGAGGCACACAACATCGAGAACATACACTCTATGGGTGAGGCCGAGTCACACAGCATCGGAACATACACCCTGGGTGAGATCGGGTCATATAGCATCGGAACAAACACCCATACTCAAAATCTCCCCTCGAGTATCTTCGAATGCCAACAATCAAGGTATGCGGATCACACAACATCGGTAACCTCCATTCGATATCTCTAACCATAGTGTTACAATACTCATTCTCTAGGTATGCGGATCCCAACAATCAAGAAGACTCAACCAATCAAATGCCTATTTGACATACAAGTGACGCGATCCCAAGGATCCCCTATTATTTCTAATCATCAACACATCATTAATTTTACATTACCGAGTTGTTAATACATTATGGAGAAGTATATAATTAATCTCATTTATTAAGGCATAAATAAATTGTTAATATACACATCAATTTCCATCTTTAATTGACATTTAGATTATTCAGTTCAGTAGGTACCGTTGCTCAAATACGAGTATCGAACGGTACCCCTGGGTACTGGTACTCACATGCGTACCTATACCGATATTGCTTACTGGAAATTCTAGATTTCCACAAGTATCGGTACAGGTCAACCCATACCAATACGACCCTAATCACGTATCGGTACGACTGAAGCTCGTACCGATACATTACTCACAGGTTCGTACCATTTCCTCAAATTACGACATTACATCACTTTATTTGATCCCTAAAGCTAATGAAAGTCATTAAGGTATATTTACTAACACATTCAATCAATTAATATTAATTACTGCTTCATAATCATTTAATCGAGTGTTTTTCTCTTAAGCATAATTCCCATCAAATTATGTCAATCTATTCGAATAAACATAGAAGGCATCACAATTTATCAATCAATCAAACAATCATCAAATAATTATACGAGAATCTCAAACGACCATACACGGTCTCTAAAGTCTCAATGAGTGTCATCATATTCGCAACACCATCAAGCATCTCATAGATTTTAATGTCTCATATTACCGGTCTCATATTAAACGAACATGAAAAAAACATACGAATTTAGATAAAAAAATCATGAGGACTAAGGAGATAAGTAAACAAACTGAACATGTCGTGGTCGCCGAGTTTGAGATGAAGTCGAGATTCAAGATTCGAGTGTGAGACTCTTTTTAATTTCTCAATAGTTTTCAATGAACAACAAGGAAGATAATGATTTTTAGTTTCTCAACCGTCTTTAAGGTTTTAACTTTCAGTTATATTTTTACATGAGAATTGAAGATTTTTCATTTTCCACTTTTACATATAAATTAAGACTTAAGGGTTCCATAAGCCCCTAAACTTTTACAAAAAATCAATTTGACCTTTTAATCAACATTAACCGTTAACTTTAACGTTCTTTTTTAATTTTTTGACACATGCCCAACATGATAATGGCACTTGTCATTTCTAAGAATTTTTAATTTTAAAAAATATAAAAAAACAGAAAAAATTCCAAAAAATAAAAATTATGGAAAATTCTAAAATTTATTTTAAAAATATTGTTTAATTTCGCAATTTGTTTTAAAGTAATAAATAATAATTTTTCAAAAGATTAAAATAATTTTAAAAATTAAAAAATATTATTATACAATTATAAGAATAATTTTTAAAATCAAAATAACTTTTATTGTTTTAAAAATATTTTTAAAATCAAAATAACTTTTATTGTTTTATATTTTTTTCAAATTATTTTTTATACTTGTATAATAATATTTATTATTATTTTATTTCTTAATATTTAATTTTAAATTTTTTTAATCTTTTGAAAATATTATTATTTTTAAATAAAATTCAAAAATTTAAAAATATTTTTTTTTATATTTTTAAACATTTTTTTATAATTTTTTAGAATATTTGAAAAAAAATTAGAATTATTTCTATTTTTATACTTGTATAATATAATTTAAAAACTCCTAGAAATGACAAGTGGGATTATCCTATTGCGATACATGTCAAAATAAAATTTTTCAAAAAAAGTGTTAAAGTTAACAGTCAACGTTAGTTAAAGGCTCAAATTATTTTTTTCTTGAGCTTGAGAGCTTAATTGGGTGCAAAAAGAATTTAGGAGCTTAATTAATTTTTTTGCAAAACTTTAAGGGCTTATTGATCCTTAAGCCATAAATTAATAATAAAAAGGAAAAGCTTTAATAAAAAAAAGAAAGACGAAAAAATAATGAAAATTGAATATTTTTTTACTTTTATATGTAAGTTAATAATAAAAGAAAACATCTCTTCATATGCAAAAAATGGAAACCCTGAAACAATCCAATAATAAAAGAAATATAGAAGACTTTGATTAAAAGAAAAGAAAAGAAAAGAAAAAAAAAGAAAAGGTTAATTAAATTAAAAAAAGTTAACTGTTTACAACCCAATAAGCACCGGTAATTACATTAACCTTAATTAAATTAAAAAATTTGAGTTAACGGTAATTAAATTAAAGATGAGATATTCTAACTTTGTTAATAATTATAATAGTTAACCTTTTTAATTAAATAGAAAACACATGCAATAATACGTAAGTAAATTATTTAATATCTTAATAATACAAATTAACCTTTTTCAATTCTTGGGAAATATAGAATATTTTGAACATTTAAACCCAAAGATTTTATTATTTTATGTATAAATTACTTAGTAAATCACTGAATCTTTTAGAATTTTCAACTAGAATTCAAATTTTTTCGAACATAATTTTTTTAAGTATCTCAAAAAATCATAAAAATCTATAAAATAAGTTAACGAGTTGCTCGCGAACTTATCGAGTCGAGTTGGACATTGCTCGACTTGACTCGTTAGAATCGAGTTCAAATTTGAGTCAATTCAAATTAAACTTTATCTGAGTTTTGACCAAGTCAAACTCGAGCTACTTACGAGTTGCTCAACTCAATAAGCACCTACCACTACGACAAAAATTCAACCAAAGAAGCTAATTATTGAAAATAACGCTATAGAAATAGGTCATGGATCAAAGAAACTCCCACATCGAGCATCGACAGTTAAAGAACAACCAAGAATAAATAAAAAAACACCCTTAATATGAAGCCCAGGCTTTTCGAACCGAAGCATCATAGCAGTATTACCAAATTTTAGTACAATCTTCAAGCCAGTCGATTCCCTCTTTAGCAAGGCTGTCAGTTTCGATATTTTGGGTTCTGGGAATATGCCGGCAAATCCAGCGATCTTTAGGGTAAGACCAAAAAGTTCCCAAATGAGACTAGAGAAAACCAAGTTTGAATTAGATGGATTATGAAGCCAATCTATAACCACCTTCTTGTTACTTTCAATAATAAGTCTGTAATTATTATACAGTTTGAGGACCGAAAAAAAAAGAAAAAATATTAGATAAACTTGGCTATCATGTTATTCATAGTCCAATTCAATAATAATTTTTTATATTATTATTTTTAAAAGTGAATCTTTATCTCTTTTTTATATGTCATTAAATAAACAAATTTCGGTTATAAATGACATAATGAGCTGAGAGTATATAATAATTTCTCGAAAAAAGAGAGATCGCAAATTTCACAGCCGTAATTTCTGCCAAGATTGAAGATCCAGACCCCACAGGATTCGAGAAGCTTAATATGTTGATGCCTTTCTCGTTCCGGAGAATACCCCTGACACGACATCTACTCCCGTCAGATTTTGCAGCGCCGTCGACGTTAAATTTTAAGAGGCCAGTAGGAGGTGGAACCCAAGAGGAACCTCCTTGACTAGCCTCGGTTTAGCAAAACAACTCACAACGATAGGCAGATCGGCAAAAAGGCTTTCCAAAGAGATAGAAATGGCAGGGAATTCGGCCTTAAACCACCAAGCTACTCTAGCCTTAACCACAGACATCAATTGATCCAAATTCAATTCCTTACCTTTGAAGACAACAGCTAAATGGACCAAATAATGGTGAAAGGAATAATCGACCAAATCGATTCTGAATTTTTTCCAACCATGCTATCCTTCCAGTATATGAAAAAGGAAGTAGGATGCTGAGGTAAAACCAGAGAGAGGCACCACCAAGCTACGAAACCAGACCATTTTGCAGGAAAAAATAAATGGTCTATCGACTTAGAAGCCGAGTTACAAAGAGGACAATAGATATTAGGAACAGGACACATACCTCTTTTAAAAAGTTCTACTTTGACGGGGAGCTCTCCCGTGAAGGACAGGCCAAATGAAAGCCTCGACTTTAGATGGCGCAAGCCCCGGCCACACTGCCTTTTTCCAATTAAGCTCCATGGGTGAATTAGAGGCAATTAATTTACCAATATTTTTACTAAATAAAGACCGTCTCTTGAACCAACCCATTTCACCCAATCCTTCGCAAGATTAGAAGACCGAAACCCAAATAATAATAGCAAAAGCCTTTCCATTGTTCAAGCTCTCGGTCAAAAAGTCTCCTCCTTAGGGATATGCTCAAAGACCACCCATCAGAGCTGGGAAAACTCGGTTATCTTACCAGTTTTATTTAGTGCCAGGGCAAACATACGCGGAAACTTTGTTTTCAACAGCGCGTCACAGATCCAAACGTCAGACCAAAAGAAAATGGAGCACATGTCGCCCACTTGCAGCACCAATTTTTTTGCGAAAGAGAGTACGAATCTCATCCGACGCATAGAACTACTTGGTGATATCTTTCCATACCCAGGAGCCATATCTTGTCTGAGAAGGGTGAGAAGAATCATAGAATCGATTTTATATTTACCGATAAGAACATTTTTCCAAAGATTGTCTACTTCGTTGCAAAACCACCAAACCCACTTTCCAAGGAGAGCTCTATGCTGCCTTGCATTTGATCTCTGTTTTTATATATTAGGTTAAACCGCACACCTCATTCTCTGTTTTTCTTTTCCAGTGCCGCCTCCTTTATTTGCTCTATGCTGCCTTGCATTTGATCTCTATTCATCATTTTCCCTTTTGTATCACTTTCCCAAATCACTTCTTTCACTCAATTTTTTTTTGTTTCACTGTGTTCTTTTCTTTCAATTTCTCATTCCAACTGACGTCGACCACTGTCACTGATCAAATATTTGACCTTTTCACTTTCTAATCTTCAAAAACTCTTGTCCCTAATTTCATGGATGAATTTCGAGGAATTTGACGACGGTAAAAATGAACATAGCGCCATATTGACAAAGGTGAGCTCAACATTCACACCAAGTCTTTTTTGAGCTTGGAATAGAGAAATACTCGATCTAAAACATCTTAATCTTCTCAAAGTTTTGACTTTTCTCTTGTTTTTCAGATAATTGACCATGCAACAGAGGATTTCATTACAAATTAAAAAGAAGTTGCAATGGGTTTTCTAAGAAGCTAGGACAGTGAATAAGGATTTGATTTATGATTTAGTGATAGCTCTTTAAAAGAGAATGTATTTTTTCTTGATTTGTAGGTCTAATTGTCCTTACATTGGTGTCCGTTGCATCCATTTCTACATTTTCATGTCTATTTCAGCATTTTTTTAACTTAGGTTCAGTGACTCGTGTTTTGTATATTTCTGCCTATTTCTCTCTCGTTGTCGCTGCATTCCTAATGTTTCTGTAGAGGAAGTTTTTACCACTGTAGCGAATTCGATACTGCACCTGTCGGCTGTCCATTCTATTTAAGGATAAGGACGACTCTACTAGTTGTCTAGTTTGTCACAACAAATTCTGTACAGTTCTGGGCACGCAATTAACCTGCAGGACATGTGTCCTTCCTTGGGTGACCTATAAAAGGACTATTTTGGAGGAGAGAGGGTCACATTTTCCCATTTTTTCATATCATCTTCAATCTTCGAGCTTTCTCCCTCCTTTCATGGCGATTTAAGCTTGTTTCTGGAGATCCAAGGTGAAGTGAGGCAGATTTATCCGAGGAAAAGAGGAATAAAGTGTTGAATCGAGAAAATACATTATTATCTTCTTAAACTCTTCTCTATTTTGATATTTATGGAGATTTATTTTGTATTTTGTGCTCAACTTGACGTGGTTTAATTTTCTAGAGCTTTATAAACTTGTTGAAACTATTTCTTCAGTTTAATATATATTTGTGTTAGCTTTTTCTTAAGCTTTAATTGTTGGATCAGATTTATATTTTGTATGAGAGTGTTAAACTAGCCATTGATATCGACGGATGCAGTGACAAGTCAGTTTAACGAGTTTTACAACGAAAGTTGACTGGATGCAACGAAAGTTGATCCACTTGTTCTAAGGGCTATAGTCTCAACTTACAACAAAAGTTGAAGACGACCTACATTCATGAGTCAATGATTGAAGGTTAAATGGAAGCTAATACTCAAGCTAACTACCTTATTGCTGATTGAACCATCATTTACCCTTGAAGTGTACTTGATCTTTCTGGCGAGCTGAACCAAGAGTTCAGTCTTTATTATCATATTTCTCTATCTTTTATTACACTCTATTATTGCTACCACAATTATTTATTTATTCACCTTTTTATCCTTTTATTGCAACCACCATTGCACCCACAATTACTACTCTTACAGTATTGTACTATAGTTATATAAGTATAAGCTTAATACATCATCCTCGTGGGATTGATATTTAAACAAGATTTCCATGTTTCTATTCTTGCATTGATAGTGCAGCTAGCACCAATAGTGTGACGTTTTCACACCAATCAAATTTTGGCGCCATTGTCAGGGATGACGTTATTAAGTCCTTATATTTTTGCTTGCAAATCTATTTTTTATTTAATTTTGTAGTTGTTTCTAATATATTTATTTTTATTTTTTCCTATTTTTCATTACCTTTTGTAGGTATTGTGTGACTAGAAGTTCTATTACACCACTCTTTGTACCAAATCCAGAAGTTGAGAGAACTTTTCGAAGAAGAATTAAAGAACATAGTGGGATGGCCAGACAACCAAACAACAATGAGGGAATCCCTCAAGATCCCGAAAACCCACCACTGCACCCACCAGCCCAGAACAAAACTAGCCGCAAGGTTGTTGTTCCCCATTTTGATGATTTACAACCGAGAATTGTTAGACTTCCTATCCAGGCTAGGAACTTAGAGTTGAAGCCCGTTATGTTCCAAATGCTCAACTCTAATGGGCAGTGTGTAGGGTTCCCACATGAAGATGCTCGAGAGCATTTCCATTCTTTCATTTTAATTTGTGTTTATTTTAGCCAACAAGGCGTTTCTGATGATGCCTTATGGATGCAATTGTTTCCCTATTCTTTGTAGGGTAGAGCTCGCACATGATTCCCAGGAATGACATTACAGTCTACTACCAGTTAGATGATGTGTTCCTGATGATGCCTTACAGATACAATTATTACATCATTGAAAGATCTTGCAACACAATTTGTTTTACGCTTTAATCCATCGATAATGAACTCGCGACTGAGGAATGATATTACAGCCTACTACCAGTTAGAAGATGATACTATTCATACTACATGGGAAAGATATAAATCTTTGTTGCGTCAATGTCCTAACCATCGTATTCATCAAGAAACCTAGATTGAAATTTTTATAAAGGGTTGAATACAGCCACAAGACATCTGGTTGACGGGTCGTCTAATGGTCCATTACTTGATAGCAGGGCTGTCCAGGGCTGTATCATTTGTCTTTGGTGGGTTAAGTGTAGGAAGTGTTATAGGGTACGTATTTTGGTAGGTAAATACATATTAATGTTCAACTAAGTGATTCATGTTATGGACCAAAAAATATTGCTTCATTTTTACATCATGTGTGCAAAATTGTAACTTCACAATTTATCTAAGGGAACAAGTAATGTCACTCATTGAAATAAGTGAAGAAAATCTTTAATGTGTGCGGAGTACATTAAATTAGAAGAAAAAGTGGAAAAATCTATCCTTATTTAGAGGGTTGTAAAGAACAAGAATCCACCTTCTTAAGCTGATGAAATGTATTTTTTTCTTTAACAACCTTGTAGGACTATATTTTTAGGATGTTAAACATGAGGATATTTTTTCATGCATCATTTAAAATAAATCAGATCAGGATATGCAAACTAAGGCTAGTAGATAGCCTTCAAAATGCTTGTTCTTTTTCTAACTGTACCATCCACGATTCATTTGTTAAATGCAGTCCAGTTGGGGCCTTTTTAGGGATTTCTAGTTTTTAGGATTTAATTAATTATTTTGATTTAAAAAAATCAATAAAATATTAGCGTTTTCTAGATTTTAGGATTTAATTAATTTAGGATTAATATTAGACTAACCTAATTAATAATTAGATCATTAATTGAATTTTTCATAATTTGGGCCTTTTTAGGTTAGGACTTTAGTGGACATAGGGTTTAATTTCAAGTTCTTCATTGTCATGCATTTTAACTATCATTCATATAAATCTAGTATTTTAATGGACATGCATATGGTTAATTAACTTAAATTAGAAAAATGAGGTATTTATTAATTCCGATATTTGTGTCGTAACAGTCCTGACTCATTGGATGTTGACCAAATATTCGAATTAATTCTTACCGTCTAAAGGTAAATGTAATTTGAGATAAAATTTTGACAAGTCATAACATCATTCTTAACTGCTTGCATCATGCATAAAGGTGATGAACAAAGTTCGAACCATAAATTAACACTGCAGTCGGGCTTATTCGATGTCAGTTTAATCTATTGTCCAAGATATCGTCACCCTTATTAATTAAATGTTCAATTAATTCAAATTCACCAATTTGATAAAAGCCCGTCTAATTAAAGTTTATATTCAATCACAAACCATTTAATTAAATTCAATTTAAATTTTGATAATTTCCATTAATTAAAAGCAACATATTTTTTGGTACCGATTTCCGGGCGTGATGGGGGTGCTAATCCTTCCCCACACGTAACCAACTCTCGAACCCCTTTTTTGAACGAATCTCTGGTTTTATGGTGTCCGGCCTACCTTAGTGGCTGGTGTCGATTCCAAATTTTTTTATTTTCAAAAACGCGACTCTTTAAAGGACTTCTCCACATTTTCAAAATAAAATAAAAGGAACCCTATTGCTCCTTTTTAGCGATCTCGTTCGAAACTTTAAAATTTTGAATTTCAAAAAGGTCTCTACATGTTTGTTTATTGTTGGCAAAACTAAATTTATCATTTATGTTTGTAATTTTGGATATTTGTTTTAATGTGTTAAGATTTATTTTTATGAAGATTAACCTAAACCCGCAAAAATTCGCAAGGGGTGGATATGAGGACGAAAAAAATCTCTAAAATATTTAATGGGATTCTCCGAAACCGTACCCACAAGTGTTGGGGACAAAGTGAGAAATGCAAAAATGTCCCTGACTCATTCTATTGTCACCCCTAACTATGTCAAAAATTGACAATAAGTGGCATTACTGACACTATATTAATAGTTTAGTGACATTAGGTGTGTTGTATTTTAAAAATTGGATCCAATTAATTCAAAATCCATACACAATTGATTTGAATATATTAATTGACCGAGCAGTCAAAGATACTCATAAATAAAAGCTCTCTATTTAATAAAAAATTGTTTTGATATTTTTAAAATAAACTACATCATTGGTCACTTATGTTTCATAAGTGTCTAGTTTTTCTCAAAAAATTAAAAGAGTACTATTGTGGTCACTTACGTTATCGATTTATAAAGTTTTGGTCACCGGAGTTAAAACACCATCAGTTTTATGACGTGACATGTATGTAAAAGAGGTTAATTTTAATTTGACTTCTGAAATTTAAATAAAATATTAATTTGACATTTAAACTTTAGATAAAATATTATTTTGACCTTAAAACTTTAAGTAAAATATCATTTGATCATCGAATTTGACCAAAGTCTCCCACGGTCAAAAGTCACTCACCACCATCACCTGATCGTCACTGACCACCATTAATTACCCTCATTCTAATCCTCTTGTTGATTTTCTCTCATTCAAATAGAAAAGCAAAAAGTTCCCCTTTTTTTGCTTTGTGTATACGTTAGTGTTGTTTTGTTTCATTCTCTATTGATGGCTGTTGCAGTGACTGTTTCACAAGTCTTTCAAAATTGTCATGGTGATAATAGGAGCAACAGTAGTGTAGACGTTATCATAGAAGAGATGTAGGCTGCTATTGTCAAGGTGAGATATTTAAATAGCGGTCCGTTATCGTAATAACGATCGTTATATAGAGGCAGCGATACCGTCTGAAACTATTATTGCAAAAAATAATGATCTCCAATGATTGCAATATTACCCATTATGTCTACAACCACGATAAAATACTGCAACTGAAAATGTGGACGTAACACCCTAAACTCGGATGTCACATTTGGGCCGTAAGCCCAACTCGTTACTATAAAATTTTTCAACTCGATTTATCCTAATAAAATATTTTCCATAAACATTTAAATTAAAGAGTTGAAAATATAAATAAGTAATTAAATCATTAAAAAAAGCTCCAAGCTTATTTAAAACATTTGAAGATTTGACTTGATTAATACAATTCCAAAATACGAGTTACAGACTTGACCACATAAGGTCCTATGAATACACAACCCACTAAATACAGGTGACGTACTCTTACAAACACTGCTTGCTGGAATCCCGAACAGATAGTGCTTCTCGATGCCGCAATCCCACGATCAACCTGCGCACAGAAACAACAATTTCGAGCGTTGAGCTTATAAAGCTCAATGGTACACATCTACTCTACTATACTTCATGCTAATCATAAACATAATCATGCAAGCTCGTACAAGCAATAAGGAGAGATAAATAAACACGTGACGCTATCACTGTTGCCTAAACACATGCTAACATCATAGAAATCATCATTCATGGCTCACAAGGCCCAACCATACCTGAGATCTCATCAGATCATCTAGACAAAAGCACACATATCAACAATAACAACTCTAGAGTGAGGCCCGGGTAACACAGCATCAGGAATGTACACTATGGGTGAGGCTGGGTCACACATCATTGGAACATACACCCTGGGTGAGACCGAGTCACATAGAATCGAAGCATACACGCATACTCAGAATCCCCACTCGAGTATCTTTGAATGAGGCTTGGGTCACACAACATCGGTAACCTTTCGTATTTCTAACCATGGTTTTGCAGCACTCTTTCTCTGGGTATCTCGTACGTCAATACAAATATCAAACATTATCACGACACGTCTTAAAGAGATAAACTTTATTCCAAAAATCATTTTGAAATTACTAGTCTTCAACACTTTAACCATAAGCATCTCATTCTCAAACCAATCGTAGAAAAACACATGTACTCCACAATCAGTTAAACGAGTCATCCACCTTAGGAGACATGCAACGGTCTTTCATTGCCACTTAGAAAGCTATCAATGGTTCAAGCATCACTTCAACGAACCAACTTCTTACCCGCGAACATGCCTAGTTCTTCCTTGGGCGAAACACTCAGACAAAAGAAACCTCATTCGAGTTGCACCTTCACAATTAAATCTCTGACTCTCTCAACTGGATCGGTGTCCTCTGACAAGGGCGATGGGCACCGGCATCCAACTTGTCCTTACCTCAATATCTACTCATGTTCTTAACAGGGAGAAAGTCCTGGAGACTTCTCCATGAAGCATAAACGAATACTCTGATAGTTCGAAAGCTATTGAGCGTTGAACTATCTACATTGACATCTATCGAATGGTTAAACATGTCCTACAACTCCATTATGCCATTTTCTAAATGACCACTACAAAAAATCACTGTAACAGGGCAACGGTTCAATATCCTCATTACCAAAGGTTGGGTTCCCTCGAGGTCTCGAAGCCTCGAGCTCACTCTCGACGTTACTGGCTAGTGTCGCACTTGATTTAACCAAATCAATTCCAAGGTGCCACAACCCTCAAGAAGTTAGCTCTATCAAACCTTTAAAACACATAACTTCGATTACACTCAAGCGAACCAGTGGATCTTGAGTCCACTATCCCCAAGAAATACCTTTGATAAGGGCGATGATACTTCCCAAGTATCAACGAGGCTCATTTTTAGGAGAACAAAGGGTTCTCCAACTAACGTGCATCTAATAATCTGTTTCGAGAGCGGGTTATCCATACTCGTATCATAATCGTTATTTACGCATAATAATGAAAATTATCCACCTCAACTCTCAGGACGTATCCGAAAGCTTCGGAATGACTACAACACACAATAAAGACTCCATTCAGGTGGTAGGAAGAGGACACATGCTTGACTCTGACATCATTCAACAATTTTGCATCTCAACAATCCAAGGTGATCCCGCCCCTGAAATCGCACCATGAGTGGCTTAACTCTTAATTCGACCCTCTTGGATATGATCGTAACCATCTTAGCGTCACAACATTGGACGCACCATCAGGATTCCAATCTTAAGGAGTACGAACTTAATTTATGGGCTTGTATTCACTACACACCTTATTAAAACACCTATACCACCCCGGGGTTTCGTAGAACTGGCTAAACCTAAGCTCTAATACCACTAAATATAACACCCTAAACTCAGATATCACATTTGGGCCTTAAGCCCAACCCATTACCATAAAATTTCTCAACCCGGTTTAGCCGAATAAAATATTTTTCGAAAACATTTAAATTGAAAAGTTGAAAATATAATTAAATAATTAAATCGTTACAAATAAGCTCCAAACTTATTTAAAATATTTGAACAGTTGGGTTAATCACCCAATTGGTCCCTCAAGTGTTTTCCCATTTTTATATCGACTGTGGTTTAATCTCTTTTTAGTCTCTCCCCTTTTATTTTGAAACCAATTTTAGCCCTTTTATTTTTATTTTTTTGTTTTGAATTCAACCCCTTGTTTCTATTTTCTTACATTCTAGTCCTTAATTTATATATTATATTATGTATTATTATGTTATATATATAAATATCATACCACCCCATATATTAAATACTATACGTATTATATATATTAATATATTTTATATATTGTATCCTATTTTACATTTTATATTATATAGTATATATATATTATTTATATATTATATAGTATTTATTATGTGTATATATGGTACTTTATCTTATTATATATATGTGTGTTTATATGCCAAATATTATATATTATATAGTATTATTCATATCATATTATAGTACAATATTTATTTATATATTGTTTATTTAATTTGTGTTTGAATCGGCCTTACGGTGACCCGCAATGGGGAATGACCCGTATTGTTATGGCCCGTTTAGTGTAGTCAACTAACATCTAACTTCCTACCTTTATTTTTCCCACAGTTTAATTTCTTGCATTTACTTTCCGCAATTTAAATTCCGCTCTTATTTTCTGTATTTATTTTACGCATCTTTATCTTTCGTTCGATCCGGTCCTTTTTCGGATATTTTAGTATCCATTCTTTAATTTCTGTTTTTATTTATTTTGTATGCTTTTTAATTTTCTGCCTTTATCTTTATTGTTCTCTATTTATTCATTTGCGTATTTTTGTAACATACATTAATTTGGCATTCATTTAACCCTTAATTTAACCCCACAATGTTAAGCAATTAATCTAAATTACAAAAAAGGAGATATTTATTAACTCTAATATTTTGGTCTTAATCTTGGCTTAATGGATATAGACCAAATATTCAAATTAATTCTTATCGTTCAAAGGTAAAAATTAAAATAAGTAAAATTTTGACAAGTCATAACATCATTTTAACAGTTTGCATCATGCATAAAGGTGATGTACTCGATTCGAACCGTAAATTAACATAGCAGTCAGTCTTATTCGATTTTGGTTTAATCTACGGTCCGATGTATAGTCACCCTTATTAATTAAACGGATAATTTATTCAAACCCACCAAATTGTTAAAGCCCGTTCAATTAAAACTTATATTCGATTAAGAACAGTTAATTAAATCCAATTTTAAATTTCAATAATTTTCATCAATTAAAAGCAACGTATAATTTGGTACCGATTTTCGGGCGTGATGGGGGTGCTAATCCTTCCCCACACGTAAGCAACTCTCGAACCTATTTTCAAAAGAATCTCTGGTTTTACGGTGACCGGCCTACCTTAGTGGCCGGTGGTGACTCCAACCCTTAATTTTCAAAACAAAACAAGTTTTAAAACAAAATCCTCAAAAATTCAATTTATTTCAATTTTCAAAATTTTGCAAAACAAAAAAATAAGCAATTAGAAAAAAAATATAAAATATTTTTTCTTCCTAGCGATTTTGAAAAGGAGGTCACTACAATGAGTTACAGACTCAACCACGTAAAGTCCTATGAGTACACAACCCACTAAATACATGTAACGTACTCTGGCAAACACTACCAGCTAGAATCACGAACTGATAGTGCTCTTCGATGTCGCGATCCCACGATCAACCTACGCATAAAAACAGTGATTCTGAGCACTGAGCTTATAAAGCTCAGTGGTACACATGTACTCTACTATACTTCATGCTAATCATAAATAGAAGCATGCAAGCTAGTACGAGCAATAAGGAGAGATAAATAAACACACGACGCTACCACTAGTCGCCTAAACACATGCTAACATCATAGCAATCATCATACATGGCTTACAAGGCCCAACCATACCCGAGATCTCATCATAACATCTAGAAAAAAGAACACATACCAACAATGACAACTCTGGAGTGAGGCCCGAGGCACACAACATCGGGAACATACACTCTATGGGTGAGGCCGAGTCGTACAACATCGAAACATACACCCTGGGTGAGATCGGGTCACATAGCATCGGAACATACACCCATACTCAAAATCTCCCCTCGAGTATCTTCGAATTCCAACAATCAAGGTATACAGATCACACAACATCGGTAACCTTCATTCGATATCTCTAACCATAGTGTTACAATACTCATTCTCTAGGTATGCGGATCCCAACAATCAAGAAGACTCAACCAATCAAATGCCTATTTGACATACAAGTGACGCGATCCCAAGGATCCCCTATTATTTCTAATCAGCAACACATCATTAATTTTACATTATCGAGTTGTTAATACATTATGGAGAAGTATATAATTAATCTCATTTATTAAGCCATAAATAAATTGTTAATATACACATCAATTTCCATCTTTTATTGACATTTAGATTATTCAGTTCAGTAGGTACCGGGGCTCAAATATGAGTATCGAACGGTACCCCTGGGTATTCACATGCGTACCTATACCGATATTGCTTACTGGAAATTCTAGATTTCCACAAGTATCGGTACGGGTCAACCCATACCAATACGACCCTAATCACGTATCGGTACGACTGAAGCTTGTACCGATACACTACTCATGGGTTCGTACCATTTCCTCAAATTACGACATTACATCACTTTATTTGATCCCTAAAGCTAATGAAAGTCATTAAGGTATATTTACTAACACATTAAATCATTTAATATTAATTACTGCTTCATAATCATTTAATCGAGTATTTTTCTCTTAAGCATAATTCCCATCAAATTATGTCAATCTATTCGAATAAACATAGAAGGCATCACAATTTATCAATCAATCAAACAATCATGAAATAATTATACGAGAATCTCAAACGACCATACACGGTCTCTAAAGTCTCCATGAGTGTCATCATATTCGCAACACCATCAAGCATCTCATAGATTTTAATGTCTCATATTACCGGTCTCATATTAAATGAACATGAAAAAAACATACGAATTTAGATAAAAAAATCATTAGGACTAAGGAGATAAGTAAACAAACTGAACATGTCATGGTCGCTGAGTTTGAGATGAAGTCGAGATTCAAGATTCGAGTGTAGGACTCTTTTTAATTTCTCAATAGTTTTCAATGAACAACAAGGACGATAATGCTTTTTAGTTTCTCAGCCGTCTTTAAGGTTTTAACTTTCAGTTATATCAAATTCTTAGAATCCTTGAGGAGCTATATTACCATGTTTTGGCTGATGGTTTCTCCCTCCAATTAATATATTTTAACATGTGTTTTAAAGATAATTAAAAGAGTTTTGTTGTTAAAAAGTTAGTTATTGGATTAAAAGAAAGTTTACGTAACTTTTCTCTCAACTTTTTCTCTCCATTTCTTTTCTGCCAAACACTCTTATTTTCATAAAATCACAGAGGTGAGAGACTTGTTTTCTTGATTTCTTGATTTGTAAATGATTATTTATCTTTGATTTACAAAACCTTATTGAAATCTTGTGTTTTCCTAGCTTTAATCAACCAATTGAGGGAGAAATCACACAATCGAGGTAAGGTTCGTTTTCTCCTCTATTGAATGGTTCTTTATTGACATTCCCAAGTATTTGATCCTTGAATTATGTTTTATAAATTTATTTTGTGTTTTTATATTGGTTAATTGATTTAATTAGGTAAATTTGATGAAATAGTGAAAGATCCGAACTTGATATATTTTCTAGTGTTGAGGATTGATTTTAAACATATTTTGGATGTATTATATTTTTGTTAAGTTGATTTTAACAATAGATTCCCGAAACTCTTGAATCCCTAGTTGATAAGGTAGTTAGATTTGTGTTTTTGTGGGGTTGTGGTGGCTGTGTAGTTGTTGGAAGTATTTGGATTAATTAATCATATTTTTAAGTGTTAATTGATGATTATGGAAGTGTTAGATTGTGGCTGGGTTGTGTTCGAAAAGGATTGGATGATGTTTTCGGTTGTTGTGATTGAGTAATTGTGAGAGGATTATTGAAGTTCGTGAGGATTTGTTGTTGCAGTGTTTCGAATGCATTGAGATGCATTAATCCTATGTTGCAATGTGATTAAAACAGGGGAGGTTGATCCGAAAGTAATCGGTGAAGCTTTAGAGGCTTCGGACGTTTGATTTTGCGCCAGCGAATCGAGGTTTCATGTATCGATGAGTGAGAACATGGATTCCAGTTTGGAATTTTTGAAAAGTAGTTTATGAGAGTTTAAACTGAGCTTGAAATGCTGGTTTAAACTCAGAAGTAAGTATAACGTGGTTTTCTCTCTTGGTCGTGCTAGAATGAAACGATTTTATGCACTTGTTTTGATTTACATTGTACCTACTATTAAGCATGTTTTAAAAGTATGTAAGATACTGTTTTGAGCATGAGATGCTGAAGGATGCACATGGTAAGTGATCCTTGTAAGTATACGATTTATACTTGTGATTTAAGCATGTGTTGTTGCTTGGAAAATGGTTTGGTTTAATGCTTAAAAAAACGGTGAGGTAAATGGTAAATGGTGAATTATATTGGCAAGTGACGTGGTTTAAAAATGTTATCGGATATAGTTGGCCAGCCATAGGATTGATAGTGCACTATAATAAGTCGCCTTAGATGTTGAGGGGTTTTAATTTGGTGTCCCGTAAACTCCATCCAAGTACCCTAACGGTAGAGGGGTTATATGGTACCGTAAACTCTCATTAGTGGATTAAGCATCTAACCGATGGAAGGGGTTGGTGACCCCATGGGTTGAAAGTGTACCCGATTGTTAATGTACGCGATTGTGATTGTATCGCTATTTCGGTTGAGATGGCTTGAAGTGTTGTGAGGAAACTTGTTTGTATCCGTGTATCCGATGAACTATTTTAGTAAAGGAACTTGGTTATGATCACTTGTAAGCCAATATAATTGTTGGTGCATCATTGAAAGGTTTATGTTGTACAATGTGACTTATACATGTTTACTCTTTAAGCTTTGCATATGGTTGTTATGCATGGGAAGGCTTAAATTGAGGTTGAGCAATGGGATTTGTTGTTGATTAATGATGCATGTTGCATATGGTTTAATATGCTGGTTTTAAAAGATGTTAAGTGCATGGTTTTCAAGGCATGATAATGTTTTAAAAGACGATTGAAATGAGATTTTAATGTAATGTTAAGTAATGATTTTATAGCATTGATGGTGTGTTGTTTTTGAGCACTCCTCACTAAGCCTAGTGTGTTTACGCTCTCTTTGTCCATCAATGCAGAGATTTAAGGGTTTGGAAGACAGGGGGAAGCAAGGGATCACTACAAGACTTGGTAACCAAAGTATGTTTTTGGATTAGACTATTAGTAATAAGGGCAATAGGGATTCCGTTGTTGTTTTGGGAGAAGTTTTTTTAACTCCCTGTTCGAGCAAGTTTGTTTTGTTGCTCTTGGTTTGTAAAGGGCCATTAATGATTATTTGTGGTGATGGTTCGAAGTTTCATGCTTTGCTTGATTGGTTTCCTAGGAATCATCCCTCTAGATTTACAATTGAAGTATGATGCCTTGTGTTGATGTTGAAACTAGTTGTTTTGGTGCAGTTTGATCCTTGAATATGTTGGATGTGTGTTAGGGGCATGTTAGGATGTTTTGGTTTGGTCAAAAGCATGTTAAACCAGTAAAAATGGACATTTTAGGTCCAAGACCGGTATGGGTGTTCCTGCTTTGGTACGAGTAAGCCATTCCAGGCTTAGCATACCGATACAAGGGCAACTGTTTTAGTACGGGTCTAGGCAAATTGGCCAGTGTTTTGTTACTCAGTGAGGCGTTTTGATACGGTACAATGTTTTCATGAAGGGTGTTTCAATATGCGGGGGTGTATCAGAACATGTTTTAGCTATAAAATTATGGGGATTTACAATAATGAAGGCGTATCGAAACACCCTTATTCGTACCAGTATGGTGGTAGTTAATTTGGTTATTTTGGAATCTTTTAAAGTTCTGTTTTGTTACATTTTAGTCCCTGGATGTTGTGGATGCAATTACATGAGTAGGGATGATCATTTTGAGCTGAGCTTTGACACAAATGCATGGAACTGAGCTAATTAAAGGTTGGTAATTCTAAAATGTGTTAAGTCCCTATGGTTTTCTAAAATTGTAATTTGGTCCCTAAATTACAATTATGATTAATTGGATGTCGAATCGATGCCTATTTGAGTTGAGTTTTCACCTGTAATCAGTATATACATGTAGGATAATAATTGTGCATCTACGTAGGATAAAAGAAAAAAATTGACGTGTTTCAGGTTTCTTCTTCACGGTTTACTTCAGTAAACCTAATATAGCTCGCTCAGTCCGGTCTTGCAACTAGGCCGGGTCGAGGGGGTTATATTTGGTGGTATCAGAGCCAAGTTTACGATAATTGGGAGTTGGTATGATTGCTGTGATGTTATTGCAAATTGTAATATGATGTTTAATATACACGGTGATTGAATTAGGCACGGTGGTTGCTCTATGCCATGTTGAGGGAAAATTTAGGGAACCCATTGCCTTATTATTATACTCTAAAATGTTATGATTTTGAAATGGGAGTCTTGGATCCTTGCTTGAAGTTGGCCTAACTATTTTATTTTGAAATGATTATCATGCATTAGATATATTGTTAGCACGATGGGACCGAGGAGAGAGTTACGATCTGGTACGATTGCTGCTGTTGTTGGGCAGGGAAACGAGGAGGATGTTGTACCTTCTGGAGGGTTACCGCCGCCCTCTCCTGGTCTACTTGAAATTGTGGAGCAAGTACCACCTGTGCCAGGGTTGGGTGATATGGCACTGTTGATTCAGGCCATGACTGGTGCTTTCTAGGCAACTGTTGCGGGTGCTCAAGTGCCGGCACCAGTGGTTGAGCAAGGTTTGTCGTTAGAGCGTCTCTATAGTCTGGGCGGAGTTGAGTTTCGTGGTCTAGCGCCAGAGGCTTCTAAGGATTGGTTGGTTAGTACAAAGAGGATTTTTGAGCAGATGGGTTGTTCAGATGCTCGTAAGTTGGGCTGTGTCCTTGTTGTAGGGAGATGCTTACTCATGGTGGACTACCACGATATTCGAGATGGTCACCGAGGATATAACCTGGGAGTTCTTTTGTGGTGCTTTTTGGAAGAAGTACCTAGGAGTCTGGTATCAGGACAAGAGGAAACGGGAGTTTATGGCTTTGGTACAGGGCAATATGTCTGTAGCTGAGTATGAGGTACAGTTTGTGAGGTTGAGCCAATATGCTCCCGAGTTAGTTCCTAACGAGCGACAACGCTATGATCATTTTCGATACGAACTGGTCTAGGAGGTTAAGACATACATGCTTGCTGCTGATTAGACGAATTTTGATGTGTTGGTTACGTGAGCCAAGGATGTTGAGCAGAATCTTGGTTTGGCTTCTGGATCTCGAGGCTTTAGCTTTAGTAAGAGGGCGACTGATTCTAGTTTTGACGGTGGTCAGGCCAAAAGACACTGTGACAGGAGGTATTACCTAAATCAGAGGCGTGGTAGTGGTGCAGTTGGGTGTGGAGCGCAGGGGTAAGGTGCCCAGGTTCGAGCTCCGTACAACACCTGTTGGGCTTGTGGATCGCATGAGCATTTGAGGTGAGATTGCCCTCGTTTGGCCATGGAAGGTCAGGCACCTATGGCTGTTGTGGCCAATACTTGTTGGAGTTGTGGGTCTGGCGACCACCTGAGATGTGATTGTCCTTTGATGGTTGGAGGTGGGCAGGGTGCTGCACCTATTGTTACTCCGCAGAGAGGTCACGGTCGTGGGTCATTTCAGCGTAGATATAGTGGGTAGAGGACTGTGGCTCATACCGTTGCTATCCAGCCTGAGGGAAGTGGACTGGCTAGGGTGTATGCACACCGTGAGGATTGTAATGACACTGATGTGATTGCAGGTACTTTCACTTTACAATCTTTGTTGTTGTACTGGTTGGTTGATTCTGGTTCTACTCATTCATACATCTTGAGTGAGCATGCACAGTTGTTTGATATACCTGTTGAAATTCTTATATGGTGTTAGGGTGACCAGTTCTCTTGGAGAGACGACTGTAGTTAGAAAGTTGTAACGTAGGTGTCCGCTGATGGTTTAGGGACTTGTGTTTGACGTGGATCTGATAGAGTTGCCATTCCATGATTTTGATGTTATCTTAGAGATGGATTGGTTAACCGAGCATAAGGCTGTGGTAGATTTTGAGACCAAACAGATATCCTTGAAGTTATCTGATGATTTTGAGGTGGTTGTTGTTGGTGAGAACACTAAGTTCTTGTCTAATGCTGTTTCAGCTTTGGAAGCGAGACGGCTGTTGGATTCTAGATGTAAGGCTTTTTTGGCCTAAGTTATGAATCCGAGTTTGAGGAAGTTGAAGGTGTAGGATATTCACACGGTATGTGAAGTTTTGGGTATTTTTTTAGAAGAGTTGCCAGGGTTGCCGCCGGATCGAGGGTAGAGTTCGGCATTAAGGTTTATGCGGATACGAAACCAGTGTCTATTGCTCCGTATCGCATGGACCGAAGGAGTTGAAAATGCAACTGCAGGAGTTGATTGATAGAGGTTTCATTAGACCTAGTATTTCACCATGGGGTGCCCTGGTGTTGTTCGTGAAAAAGAAGGATGGTACGTTGTAGATGTGTATAGATTATCAGAAATTGAACAAGTTGGCGATAAAGAACAAGTATCCCTTGCCGCGGATAGATGATTTTTTTGATCAGTTAGGGGTGCTTCGGTGTTTTCCAAGATAGATTTGTGGTATGGGTACTATCAGTTGAAGGTGAAAGATGTGGTGTGCCCAAGACGGCTTTCCATACGAGGTACGAGCATTATGTGTTTTTGGTGATGCCTTTTGGTTTGACCAATACGCTGGCTGCCTTCATGGACATGATGAACCGAGTGTTCTATGAGTTTTTGGACCACCTTGTGGTTGTGTTTATCGATGATATACTCGTGTACTCTCGTACCAAGGAGGATCATGTTAGGCATTTGCGGATTGTGCTTCATACGTTGTTGGTTAATCAATTCTATGCCAAGTTAAGCAAGTGTGAGTTTTGGATTAAGGAAGTTGTTTTCCTTGGGCATATGGTGTCGGCCGAGGGGATTCGTGTTGACTCGCACAAATTGAGGCTGTGATGAGTTGGAATGTGCCTAAATCTGTGACAGAAATTTAGAGTTTCCTTGGTTTGGGGGGTTATTATCGTAGGTTTGTTGAGGGGTTCTCTAGTATAGCTGCTCCGTTGACCAAGTTGTTGCAGAAGAATATTCGTTTTGAGTGGACAGAGGATAAGTAGCGAGCTTTTGAAAAGTTGAAGGAAGCTTTGACGCGAGCTCCAGTCTTTGTTCAGCATGAATCAGGAAAAGAGTTTGTTGTTTATAGTGATACATCGTATGTTGGCTTGGACGTGTGCTGAAACAGGATGGTAAGGTTGTTGCGTATGCATCTAGGCAATTGAAGGTGCATGAGCGTAATTACCTTACTCATGATCTCAAGCTTGCCCCGGTTATTTTTTCCTTGAAGATTTGGAGGCATTACCTTTACGGTGAGAAGTGTGTGGTTTATTCGGATCATAAGAGTTTGAAGTATTTGATGAAATAGAAGGAGTTAAACCTTAGGCAATGAAGATGGTTGGAGTTGCTTAAGGACTATGATCTGTCTATCTAGTATCACCTGAGAAAAGCTAACGTTATGGCTGATGCCTTGAGTAAAAAGCTTGTTGTAGAGTTGAGGGTGGGTTGTTGGCTGAGTTGCTAGATTGAGTGTGAAGCGTGACGGTGGGTTGTTAGCTGAGTTGCAAGTGAAACCGTCCTTGTCACAATTGATTAAGGAGAAACAACCGTATGATGAAAGTTTGGTACCGCATGTGAAGGATGTCATGGATAGGAATCCTACCGATTTTCATTTCAATGATGATGGGGTGTTGTGTTTTAAAGGTTGGATTGTGGTGCCTGAAGATGAAGAGTTGAGGCATACCATTTTGACTGAAGCGCATGCTAGTCTGTTCGCTATGCATCCGGTAGTAATAAGATGTATTGAGGGTTGAAGGAAGAGTATTATTGGGTTGGTTTGAAGAAGGATGTGGCTAATTTTGTTGGCCGATGCATGGTGTGTCAGCGTGTAAAGGCTGAACATCAGTTTCCATCTGGGTTGTTGCAACCGTTGAGGATACCAGAGTGGAAATGGGAAAGAATTACCATGGATTTTGTGTCTAGGTTGCCGTCGACGTCGACCAAAAAGGATTCCATTTGGGTTATTGTGGATCGATTCACGAAATGTGCACATTTTGTGCCAGTGCGTACGACATATGCCTTGGGTAAGTTGGCCAAGCTGTATATTTCTGAGATTGTGCGGTTGCACGGGGTGCCTAAATTGATAGTTTAGGATAGAGATCCGCTTTTTATGGCAAGATTTAGGGTAAGTTTACATCATGCTCTTGGTACACGGCTAAAATTTAGTACCTTGTATCATCCTCAGATGGATGGATAGTCGGAGCGTGTGATACAGGTCTAGGAGGATATGTTGAGGTGCTGTATTATTGAGTTCCAGGGAATGTGGGAAGAGCAGTTGCTGTTGGTGGAGTTTGCCTATAGTAACAGTTATCATGCTAGTATACAGATGGCACCTTACAAGGCTCTGTATGGTAGGAAGTGTCGTACACTGTTGGGCTGAGGTTGGAGAAAAAACGTGTTACTCTGCCTGATGAGTTTAAAGGCACCAATGGAAAGGTGAAGCTGGTATGTGAGCGCTTGAAAGCAGCTTCGGATCGTCAGAAATCCTACGTAGGTTTGAAGCGTAGCGATATAGAGTGCTGTTGGTGTCCGAGTGTTTTTGAAGGTGTCACCTTGGAAAATGGTGATGCGATTTGGACGCAAGGGTAAGCTTAGTCGAAGGTTTATTGGACCATATGAGGTTGTGGAGTGTGTTGGTCCTGTGGCTTATCGGTTGAGGTTACCTCCCGAGTTAGAAAAAATTCATGATGTGTTTCATGTATCAATGTTGCGGAGGTATCGATCGGATTTGTCGCATTTTATGCCAGTGGAGGATGTTGAGTTGAGGCCAGATCTATCCTATGTTGTTGAACCGATAGAGGTTCTTGACACTAGCAATAAGGTTCTTCGTGGCAAGACGGTTGACCTTGTTAAGGTGTTGTGGAGGCACCACGATGTTGAGGAAGCCATATGGGAACACAAGTCGGAAATGCTAGAGCAGTTTCAGCATCTGTTTCCTCCGGGTAAATTTTGAGGACGAAATTTCCTAAGTGGAGGAGAGTTGTAACACCCTAGTTTTGGTCCTAGCGGTTTTGTGGCATGTTAGACGGTCTGGTAGATCGGGTTAGGGATTCGAGTCGGATCTAGGAGTAAATATTTTTTGATAAGATAAAAATATAGAAAAATGGTTAAAAATCATATTTTAATATATGGTTAATATTGGTGAAAACAATTTTGGAAAATGGATTTTGGAAAATATAGAAAATGGTTAAAAATCATATTTTAATATATGGTTATTAACGTCTAGGCATCGAGAGAGTAGAAGTTCATTAGAAAATCCTATCTAGTAGATAAAGATCTTAACGGTTTATGCAAACATGTATTGCCAGTCGCTATAGCGTTGTAATAAATATTCAAGCATATATCCTTATCAATAATCCTAGCCTCCATAATTATTTTTTATTTGCCGCAGCTGTTCACCTTAATCATAGCTATTTTTAGTTTAATTGTTTTAGTTTTAATTAAATCAACAATCACCATTACTAGCAAATACATTCTTAAGTTCGATAACTTTGTAGTTATTGATCCCTCACCACGTTATTACTTGATTTAACGAGTATACTTGCTCTAAAGTACATCACTATTTGAAAAGCATCAAGTTTTTGGCGTCGTTGCAGGGGATTGGCAATTGATAATTATGTTGTAATTGTGTTTAGGACTTTATTTTTCTTGCATTTATTTTTTTGTTTTTGTTCTTATATTTTTCTCAGGTGCATTCCATTGCATGACCAAAAGATCAAATTCAAAACCTATTCTTCCATTTAATCCAGAGATTGAAAATACTTAGAGGAATTTGAGTAAAGAGAAAAAAGAATATGATGAATGAAAATGAAGTGAACGACCATGAGAATGTGCATAACCGTGGTATGCAACCAGTCGATGGACATGGAGTTGGTGAAGGGGCACGAAATAATGGCCAAGAACGACAGGATGACCCACCACCTGCCAGACCTAGAAGGTCTATTAGATTAAACATTAAGCTCGTTATCAACAACCACAATCCACCGATTGTTATGCCTGATCTAGGGATAACTCACTTTGAGCTAAATCCCGTTATGTTCAACATGCTCAACAACATTGGACAATATAGAAGATCAGCAAGAGAGGATGCTCGAGAACATATTCAAGCTTTCCTAGAAGTTTGTGATTGTTTTCGACAACTAGGGATTCCTGACAATGCTTTGTGACTCAAATTATTTCCCCACTCCTTGCGAGATCGAGCCAGGTCATGGATAAAGACTTGTTCCTCTTGATCTATTATATTTAGGGATGACTTGTACAACAAGTTTCTGCATAGATATGATCCACTGGACGTGCAGAATCAAAAGTGAAGTGACATCATTTGTTTCCAACAATATGATGATGAATCCATGTATAAATGTTTGGATAGAGACAAAGACATGCTACGCAAGTGCTCGACCCTTGGATTCCATGATTGGAGTCATGAGTTCTATAATGGCATCAATGCACCTACAAGGATGATGATCGACTCGTCAGCTAATGGCACTTTGCTTGGTCCAGAACCTAATGAGGCTTTTAAGATACTTAATCAGATAGCAAACACCAGCTACTAGTTCCCAAGAGGTAGATTAAAGCCTGGACCTAAACCTTTAGGAATACTACAGATAGACGAGTCCTAGACTGTAGCAGCTTAGCTCTCCACCAACCTGCTTAAGAATATGCAAGGGTCATCCAATGTCCGAGAAGCCAAGGTAGTGCAATACACTTGCGAGCACTATGATGGGGAACACTAGTCGAGTGCATGCCTCAGCAACAAGAATATGGATGCTACGTAGGAACACCAATCGTAACAACAACCCCTACTCCAACACCTATAACCCAGGGTGGTGACAACATCCAAATATTGGATGGGGAGACAACAAGAGCAATTCATGAGCATAATAGAATGCCATAAACAAACCTTCTAGATTTTAACACAAGTCTCAAAGGCAGAACCAGGGAGCTTCTAACCGCAACTCTAATTCCTTTGATAATTCTTATAAAATTTTTTTGGGAACTGCCCGAGTTATCTTGCAGGATCAAGCAAACCATTTGAAGAACCATAGTGACATGCTCACAACACAGGCTGCCATGTTGCAAAACCAACAATCAATTATGTAAAACAACAACGCCTCTATACGGTCTTTGGAGACACAAGTTGGGCAAATTACCCAAATGTTGAAAGCTCGTCCTCCAGGTGTATTACCTGGTGATACTGAAGTCACTAAAGCCATTAATGTAGAGCAATGAATTGTTATCACACTATGTAGTGGATCGCAACGAATGACAGAAGCTAAGCTTGGGGGAGAGTCTCACGTAACTCCCACTCCAAGAAAGCCATCCATCGATGCTCCTGCACCTAAGGAACCATCTCTTGTGTCTGATACAGTGAGTGACCTTGATACTGAAGGCAAGCAAGACAGAAATAAGGATGTTTTTGCATCCAGTAACCCAGACGATTAGCACAGACCACCACCTCCATTCCCACAACGATTGAAATCTCAGAAGTAGAATGTCCAGTACTAGAAGTTCCTGGATATGCTAAAACAATGGCACATCAATGTCCCAATCCTGAAGGCCATTGACCAGATGTCAATCTATGCAAAGTTTATAAAAGAGATCGTGATAAAGAAAATAATGGTAGGTGAAGTTGAAACTATTGTTACTGCGGATGAATGTGTGGCTGTGCTAAGTGATTTGCCACCCCAAATGAAGGCCCTGGCAGTTTTACTATCCCATGCTCTATAGGCCATAACTACTCTAACCATTCTTTATGTGATCTCGATGCAAGTGTTAATTTGATGCTGAAATCTATGTTCAAACGATTAGGGATGGGAAAAGCAAAGCCTATATTGGTGATCCTTCAGTTCGCCCATCAATCTTAAATCTGACCTGAGGGTAGAATTAAAGAAGTACTGGTAGATGTAGATAGGTTTGTCTTTCTGGTAGACTTTATCATCCTTGAATGCGAAGCTGATGAGAATGTTCCCATCATTTTGGGGAGACCATCCCTAGCCACCAAGCGTATTGTGATTGATTGTGAAAAAGGTGAATTTACCATGAAGATGAATGGCCAAAAGATTACATTCAATGTCTTCAGCACACTCAAGTATGCCAATGACTGTGAAAATGCCAACTTTTGGACACTGAAGAAGCCTTAGTTAAAGAAAGTTTTCACGAGAAGAGTTGCAGCAACGCGCTTACCACTGTGAAGCAAGCTAACTTTGATGAGGCTATGTATAAGGCTGAGCTAGAAGGTAAGGTGGATATTGAACAATCCAATGTTGTGCTTACCCGACCAGGTATAACTTTTGAACTTTTGGATTATGCTGAGTTCCGATCTCCCAAACCATCACTTCAGCATCCACTAATACTTGATCTTAAACCTCTCTCGCCTTAATTAAAATATACATTTTAGAGGAGAATTATACACTGCCTGTTGTCTTAGCTACTTGCTTAAAACCTGACCAAGAAGATAAACTGTTAAAAGTTTTCTGTAAACATAAGAAAGCTCTTGGTTGGAACATTGCTGACTTGAAGGAAATAAGTCATACTGTGCGTATGTTTGAGGTTTTACTTGAAGACAACCAATGCAGCTTGATGGCACCACAACGAAGATTTCACCTGATCATAAAGACTATGGATGACATGAAGATTATCAAATGGTACTAGGACGCATCTGCGTCCCCTCTGATTCTTCATGGGTGTAACACCCCCTTCCCATCCTGGTCAAGAACCGGGTCGAAAGGCGTTACCGAAACAATGACGGTATTTGGTGCAATCAATATTCGATAATTTAATGTTGTCATGTTCTATAATAATGCAATAGCAATACAATAAATTCTGATAACCCAGCACGAAGCTATGTTGATCAACTCTGGACCAATTTTAAATTTTTACAAATCCTAGGGACTGATCTATAATTTTAGTATTTTAGAGGTCCTTGTTTGAAATTAACCATACCAAACTGAAATTCAACCTATATTCAATGATCATACAAATCTTCATATTAATCGGAGTTCATTTACCCATTCAATTACACCATACAATGTTAAATGACCAATATGCAACGTTTTAAACTTAATCCAATTAACTTTTAACAGATTTACCTATATCGGTATTGGTACTCGAGAGGCCATATCGATACGCCTGTGTCATGACCGTTAAAATGGTTAAGGATCAAGGAGTCCGTATCGATACGATGTCTACCAATATCGATACGCAATACATAATTATAATTATCAGAATCTAATGAACAGTACTCGTATCGGTACGGTTGGGGAACCGTACTAGTATGGGTTAACTGGGTTGACCTATTTTGATACGCCCTAAGAATCTTATCAATGCATTTAATTTTCCAGATTCTAGCGTTGACTTTTTGTATCAATACGCCCTTTGACGTATCGATACGCCCTGTTGACTGATGTTGACCATGTCCAAATATACATACCCGTATCGATACGCCTTGCACTGTAATGACAGATTTTGTCTATTTTTTTTAATCAAATTTAACATATAAAACGATGACCAAATTCTATGAAACTTTACCAGCAAGATTATAACATGAAAATCTACTAACATGCCAAATTTCCTGTCACTATGAATCTATTTACTAGGTTTTCACCTTTTTAGCCACTTATGCCAATTTTTACCGTATTAAGCCTTTACTAAAAGTCCTTTTAGTCCTGTTTAAGCATTCTCATAACATGCATAACATACACATATCAAAAAGCAGACAAGTGACTATTACAACAACTATGCCACCATTCTAGGAGTATGCAAGGGAAGTATACATTACATTCACCCGTGTAAGACTTGCCAAAATCTTCATAAAGGTTGTCCGATCTCCCAACCACTTTGCTTAACCTGAAAATGCTTAAAGATGAATGCATTAGGCATACTTTGCCTAGTGAGATAGTCACAACAATACCAAAAATAAAATATGCATACTAGTGCATGCTTAGGTAATATTTTTATGACATTTTATCAATGTTCAATATCAATGCAACAAGTTCAATATCATTGGTTCCTTTATTCAATACCAATAATTCATATAGATCAATAATAACCCTTGGATTGATCAAGATAGTGGATATGCAGATTTTTACGCCTTGCCAAATCAATAATGGTCTAATCCCTCCACCTCATGAATTGACCAATGCAACATCCCTCTGCCTCGCCAATATAAAGGCCGTAGCCTAAGGATCGTAGTCCACCCATACCAATGAGCTCATAAATCCTACGGCATGCCAATTGTATCCAATGTCCACTCGAATCCAAAGTCTGGTAATTTAAGCCAATATTCAATACATTATCAATATCAATAGGTTCAATGATTCAATAACAATATGTCGACCCTTAAGTCCATTTCAATGATTCGGTGAGTTCGATAACAATAGTTGGTCAATAGCAATATGTTCAATAATTCAATGACAATAGTAATAGTTCAATGGTCAATATCCAACAATCAATAACAATACAATGATATTTTTGATGGAATGTCAATGGTCAATATTTAATGATTCGATGACAATAATCAATACTCATTGTTTCAATAATTCAATAAAGAAGCTTACCGAAGCTTACCAATATACCCTCCAAAGTGTTCGATGCAATAGCCTTACTATCAATGATAGAATAATGTATTCAATGAAAATGAAACTGGGAAAGGCACCTAGCCTAATTCCGAGACTTCGACTACACTCACCTTGATTTCTGAAGCTCTTAAGGCTCCCGGATTATAATTCCCTTGCCTTTAGCTCTAGTAGGAGATGGTGGTTGATCTTCCAAAGCTTGAGCAAGGAAAAATTAGGGAAATTGCTACAATCATAATCAATGATTCAAAATCAATATCCAAGCTTAATAAAGCTTGTAGATAATATTAGTTCCATGGAATTAAGCCTATACCACATGGGCTCAAACTTTGACTTTCAAGACCCGAATCTTGAAATTAAACTTCAAAGATCCATGGAATCAACAAATTGTTTGAGGGATTTTACTCACCAATCCAAGAGCTTCAATTTGATGTAGAGAAATCAAAGAAATCTCAATGAGCTAAGTGAGGTGCTTGCTTGAGCTTGGTGAAGAAAATGGAAATGGTAGTGCTAGTCGATGATACATGCTCGAAGCATGTCTTCTACAATCTATAATGGAGGATTTCAATAACAATGCTTGTTTTTATTGGTTCGATTGGAGGATTTTTTTATATTTAAGTGGATTACCCTTTCTAACTGGCTGTCAAACTGTGGGTGAAACGCAGTACTAAGGTTGACTTTGGTACCTAGGCACCCTGCAATGATCTCCAAAATTGAGAAGTAAAACGTGGATCTCGATCAGAGATGACAAGCTTTGATATTCCGTGAAGTCTCACAACTTCCTTGATATACAAGTCAGCTAGTTTTGGAAGACCGTAGTCCATCCTAACCAGTAAGAAATGTGCTGACTTGGTGAAACGGTCTACAATAACCCATATAGAATCATGTTTGGTGGGAGTTAAAGGCAAACCATTGACAAAGTCCATTGTGATTTTCTCTCACTTCCACTGTGGTAAATCGATAGGTTGCAATAGGCTGGTAGGAACACGATATTTAGCCTTGACACGCTGACATGTAAGACATCTAGACACGAAATCAACTATGGCTTGTTTCATGCCTAGCCACCAATATAGTTCTCAGAGGTCTTTGTACATCTTCACCGAACCCAGGTGCACAGAAAAGAGATTGAGTGAGCTTCCCTTAGTATGTCGATATAGAGAGATTCATCATTAGGCACGCAAGCCCGAATATGATAGTACAAAAGGCATTCAGAATTAATTCTAAAGTCAGGTTCATCTCCACTTTGTAATTTGGAAGCAATAGATTGTAACTGAGGATCTTGATCCTGCAAAGCCTTGATTTTCAATACAATAGTAGACTGAACCATGGAGTTCAGCTACAAGACAATGATGTTTTTGAATTCAGAAGTGGGCGTTGATAGCATAGGGGGCTATAAAACAAAGATTATGCAATGAGTGTGATACATTAAAAATATAGGGTTCAATGATCAATGACGATACTCACCAAGATGAGGTTTGTGGCTGAGTGCATAAGCCACAACGTTGGCCTTGCCTGAATGATAATCAATAACAAGGTCATAGTCTTTGAGGAGTTCCATCCATCTCCATTGTCGAAGATTCAACTCTTTCTGAGTTAACATGTAATTAAGACTCTTGTGATCGGTAAAAAGGTAGAATTTCTCTCTATAGAGATAATGCCTCCAAATTTTTAGCGCGAAGACAACTGTGGCCAGTTCTAGGTAATGCGTCATATAGTTAATTTCATGTGGCTTAAGTTGTCGGGATGCGTAAGCTATGACCTTACTCACTTGCATAAGAACACATCCTAACCCAAGATGTGATGCATCACTATAGACTGTATAGTCTTTGCCATACTCGAGTTGGGTTAGGATGGGTGATTGAGTCGATACTTGCTTTAGCTGATCAAAGCTTCTTTGTTGCTCCTCGGTCCAAACAAAAGGAGTGTTTTCTCTCAATAACTTTGTCAATGGAGCTTCTATCATGGAAAATCCTTTCACGAATCTTCGATAATATCCAGCTAGACCAATGAAGCTTCTTACCTCTCCAATATTCTTTAATGGTTTCGAATCTAGGATAGCTTGGATTTTTTTTGGTCCACTTGGATGCCCGAAGCCGATATAATGTGCCCAAGGAAGGCAATTTAGGTGAGCCAGAACTCACATTTGGAGAACTTAGCAAATAGCTACTTCTCTCTTAGGGTCTGTAACACAATGCGAAGGTGATCTCGATGTTCTACAGCATTCTTAGAATAGATCAGTATGTCATCGATAAATGCCACAACGAATTTATCCAGATAGGGTCTAAAAACCAGTTCATCAAGTCCATAAAGGCTGTCGGTGCATTGGTTAGCCCAAATGGCATCACCAAGAATTCATAGTGCCCATACTTAGTACGAAAGGCAGTTTTGGGTACATCGCATTCTTTAACTCTCATTTTATAGTACCCTGACCTCAAATCGATCTTAGGAGAAATCCCCATCTCTTATCGAGTTTGCCTACAACAATAGTTATCAAGCTTCCATCGGAATGACACCTTATGAGGCGTTGTATAGCAGACGTTGCAGAACTCTACTGTGTTGGTCTAAACTTGGCAAAGGCAAAATGTTGGGCCCTGACCTACTTCAGGAAACTGAGGAACGGGTTACCATCATCCATGATAGCTTGAAGGTAGCCTTTGACAGACAAAAGGCCTCTGCTGACCTTAAACGAAGGGATATCTAATACGAGGTTGGTGAAAGAGCCTTCCTCAAAGTATCACCGTGGAAGAAGATCCTAAGGTTTGGCAAGAAGGGGAAACTGAGTCCCCGATTTATTGGACCCTTTAAGGTTATCGAAAAAGTTGGCCCGATTTCATATCGTTTAGCATTTCCCTTAGAATTAAACAGGATTCATGATGTCTCCAAGTGTCCATGCTTCGTAAATACCGATCAGACCCTTCGCATGTCATTCAGCTAGAATCTGTGTAGATCCAACTGGATTTGACCTACAACGAAAAACCAGTTCAGTTTCTTACAAGAGAAGTCAAGAGGCTTTGTAATAAATTCGTGCTTTTAGTCAAAGTGCTCTAGAAGAGCCATCCAGTGGAAGGAGCCACTTGGGAACCAGAAGAGATGATGAAGAAGCAGTACCCTTATCTCTTCGGTTTGTATGAAAATTTGAGGATGAATTTTTCGTAAGAGGGGAGAGTTATAACACCCCGAAAACTTGTCTAATCAGAATTAGGTTACGGTGATTGGAAATTTTGTATCGGATTGGTCCAACTAATGTAATGACTCTAATTTTGTATCCAATTGCATTATAACAAACTTCAATTAAGTCTAATTATTGATCTTGGACCTTTCTAGAAGAATTGAAAGTCACTTAGTGACTAATATGAGAAAATTGAAAGTTTTGGGGGTAAAAATGCAAACTTGGGAAAGTTGAGGGACCACCCTCGTAATTATACCATTTCAAGGTCTGAGTCACCTCCTTGCTTGGCTTTATTCACGTGAAAATGGTGGGCTGTTGTCATAAAAGATGATAATTGATATGGGACAAGGATTGAAAATTATTATTGATTATTCAAAAGGGTTTTCCTCTCAAGCTAGGAAACCATTTGATTGGTTGCTCGGGAGGTAACCAAATTGAGAAGGAAGCCATTCGGCTAAATAGGGAAATAGGGGAAAGAAATGAAGGTTAAAAACATTAGAGTAAACTGAGACTTTAAGCTTCCATCTTTCTTCAATTTTTCACTACAGTTAAGCAAGCACCACCATTTCCATCTTCTTCACCAAGCTCAAGCCAGCACCTCACGTAGCTCATTGAGATTTCTTTGATTTATCTACATCGAATTGAAGCTCTTGGATTGGTGAGCAAAATCCCTCAAACAATTTGTTGATTCCATGGATCATTGAAGTTTAGTTTCAAGGGTAGGGTCTTGAAAGTCAAAGTTTGAACCCATGTGGTACAGGCTTAATTCCATGGAACTAATGTTGTCTACAAGCTTTATTAAGCTTGGATATTGATTTTGAATCATTGATTATGATTGTAAAAGTTTCCCTAATTTTGCCTACCTCAAGCTTTGGAAGATCAACCACCATCTCCTATTAGAGCTAAAGGCAAGTGAATTGTAATCCATGAGCCTTAAGAACTATGAAAATCAAGGTGAGCGTAGTCAGAGTCTCGGGTTAGGCTATGTGACTTTCCCAATTTCATTTTCTTTGAATACATTATTCTAACATTGATAGTAAGGCTATTGCATCGAACCCTTTGGAGGGTATATTGGTAAGCTTCGGTAAGCTTCTTTATTGAATTATTGAAACATTGAGTATTGATTATTGTCATCGAATCATTGAATATTGACCATTGACATGCCATTGAAAAGATCATTGTATTGTTATTGATTATTGGATATTGACCATTGAACTATTACCATTGTCATTGAATTATTGAACATATTGTTATTGACCAACTATTGTTATCGAACTCACCAGATCATTGAAATAGACCTAAGGGTCAACATATTTTCATTGAATCATTGAAGAAAGATGCTAGCTTAAAGTATCGATTTACTCTAATGTTTTTAACCTTCATTTCTTTCCCTATTTCCTTATTTAGCCGAATGGCTTACTTATCAATTTGGTTGCCTCCTAAGCAACCAATCAAATGGTTTCCTAGCTTGAGAGGAAAACCCTTTTTAATAACCAATAATAATTTTCAATCCTTGTCCCGTATCAATTGTCATCTTTTATGTCAATATCTCACCATTTTCACGTGAATAAAGCCAAGCAAGGAGGTGACTCACACCTCAAAATGGTATAATTACGAGGATGGTCCCTTAACTTTCCCAAGTTTGGACTTTTACCCCTAAACTTTCAATTCTCTCAAATTAGTCACTAAGTGACTTTCAAGATCAATAATTAGACTCAATTGAAGTTCATTATATTGAAATTGAATATGCAATTAGAGTCATTACATTAGTTGGACCAATCTAATACAAAATTCTCGATCACCGGAACCTTATTCCTACTAGACTGGTTTTTGGGGTGTTACAATGGGATCACTACTTATCGCAATTCCTTAAACAATGCCTAGGCAAGCTCACCAAAGTGCTACAATGGTTGACGGTCTATAAAGGAGCACCAGTCCTTCATGATAAATCTCTTGCACCATCATTAGATGCTTAGCACATTCCAACTCTAACCCTTTTTAAATTCCTAGATTTTATTTTTTTTCATTATTTTTACGCAATTTGATTTATTTTCCATTTTAGGATAGGTTTTATGCTTTCTTTTAATTATCTTGCTTTTGCAGTCATCAAGATAGAAATTAAAAAGGAAGGATCTCTTAATATGTTGGATACACATTAATCGTCAACTAGGTAGAGGACCAATCCTACAAGACCAAGTCAGTGGCTAGTACGGAGGCAAGATAAGATTTAAGCTTTAATCTCTCCTTTCCTCCTGTGAGTTGCACTTTCCAAGCACAACCTCGATGTGATCCGCATGCGCTCTTTAGCTTCCCACACTATTCATATACCACCACGGTGGCTAAGAACAATTCTTACCTGGTTATTCCATATCCAAGAGATTTATGTAACCCCCTCGACCCGGCCTAGTCGCAAGATCAAACCGAGAGAGCTACATTAGGTTTACCGAAGTAAACCAGAG
Organism: Hibiscus mutabilis; assembly: GCA_019671005.1. Taxonomy (NCBI): domain Eukaryota; kingdom Viridiplantae; phylum Streptophyta; class Magnoliopsida; order Malvales; family Malvaceae; genus Hibiscus; species Hibiscus mutabilis. The sequence goes on along the minus strand of CM033741.1, from coordinate 23,821,740 downwards.
AGATGGAACCTAAACCACAACCCTTTTTTATCTTGTCTAGAGGCATTATTACTTTCCTACATGTGCATACTATTCATTGATGATAACTCATATCAATCGGGCATCAGAATGATATCCAATTAGGCACGACTGCACTTTAGGGACTAGATTGCAATTTCAACAATTTACAAGGATTAACCCAACTTTTAAGTCACCAACCTTTAGTTAAGTACATTTTATGCTTAGATATCAAAAAGCAGCTTTAAATACATGCTCATTCAATTGACAAAACAAGAACCAGGGACTAAAATAAAAGAATTCAAAACTGTCTTTCCATGACATTAACAGAAATAACGGTGTCCATATCGATACACTGAGTCCCGTATCGGTACGGTTCTGAACCCCTTATTTCGATACGACAAGGCCTATATCGGTACGCTACTTTGAATATAAAATACCCTTTTGTTTCCTTCAAAACCGTACCGATACGCTCACATAGTGTTTCGGTACACAAGCCATTTCCAAAAAGTGAGATTCCAGTAGCCGATAGGCGTACCGAAATGCCCTTACCCATACCGAAACACTCTGTCCATATTTGTCCGTCGTACCGATACTGTCCCCCGTGTATTGGTACGCCTGGACCTGTAATGTCAAGTTTAGCTGGTTTCACACACAAATCTAGATGCAATTGGGTCCTAACAACTTGTATGCATGCATATAACCATCCAAGAGATCATAATCTAACATTTTTATCAAGATTATTCATCCATAGCAATTTCATGCAACCAAGGAATTACTCTAGAGGCATGCTTCCTATTCCACCATGATAAACATACCAAATTACACAATAAGGTCATTCTCTGCATAAGCACCAAGACAACACATCCCAAAACATAATAAACTAGCTTAAACCTTCACAACATGTCAATCATCAGGGTATCTCTAGATGCATACATAAGCAACCATTCATCCACAATTATAAGCAAGGAATAACATCAACCTTAGCATCACCAACCAACCTTAAACCAACATAGAAGCATACTTAGAATCCATAAGAAAACAGAATTACAACTTCCAAAAGCCATGGCAAACACATTGCCTTATTAACCGGAAACGTAAACCAAGTTCATACTCAAAAGTAGTTTATCTCTTGGATCCCTTCAAGCCTTGCCTTTGCTGCCCTGAACCTTAATGCTCTGCATTATTAGGAAAAATAGAGCGTAAGCACACGTGCTTACTGAGGATGCTCATGAGACAATGATGCATTAAAACCATTTGAAAACTATATGTTTATTTCCCAAAAACATGCTTACAACCAAAGCCTTTCCATGATTCCAACCGAATCAAAACATAATAACCTTTATGCAACATCACATGCATTCCATGCTTAAATCCCAAAGCATTATAAACAAGCCATGCTTAAATCCCAAAGCATTTAAAATAGGTTCAACACATGCACTTTCACATATATTGGCATTTATAGTGACTAGGATAGACTACCTCTATCCCGTACATATCAGATATATGGATCTCTCATACCAGGCTAGTTAAATCACATGATACCCCAAACCTTCCCTAGTTAAACCGATAGATTTGACACCCTCACCTATTTAAACTACGAGATTTACCACCCTTGCCTTGTTATACCACAAGATTCTAACCTTGCCTAGCTAAACCACAAGATCACCATCAAATTAGGTTCCCTAGTTAATCCGCATGCCCCAATGAGGTTACCAACAGTCTAAGTGGCCTTGTTAAACTGCCATACCTCAAGGACCCATGCCCACGATTGATTTTGTTCATATTTTATAGTGCACTTTTAATCTTATGGCATGCCAACTATATCCGATTGTTTTCTCACCTTGTCACATAGCCAATATATCATTTACAAAACCATATACTTACTGTTTTCAAATGCATTAAACAAAACATCACATATGCAAATCTCATTGCCAATGCAATAACACCATTCCCAACCAGAATGAAAACCAATGCTCAATAGCATTTAATATACTTTCAATCCCCTGCATATGTACTCAAAACCATGCATTACTAGTAAGTAAAAATCCGCCATGTTTATTACCAAAACATGAAAACAATATGCTCATTTCCAAGATCAAAAAATGGGAAACTTACTTCCGAGCTTAGGTACGTGTCTCACGCTTACTCTAAACTTCCAACAACCTTTTACAAACCTTTGTAAAGCATCTAAAACCAGTTTCCACTCACCGATACGCTTCACCTTTCATGTCAACACGATACAAGCTCTCGACAAGCCACAACAACTTTAAGCTTTGATGCCTTGATTATACCCTATTTTAAACACATAAAAACCAGAGGATAAATGCATCATCATGCATTCAAACCACTGCCTCAAGGAAAAACCCCGCAACTCTCAGGTTGCCCACTAAGAAATCATCTAAAACAAACCGAAAACATCATCAAACGTTACCGAAACTTAAGCCATCCATAAAAAAATGATTCAACCTTCAATCAGAATCAATTAACATCCAAAAACCCTTTCCTAGCATCCTTTTACTTCCAGCCAAGATCAAACTCGATTATCACCACAAAATTCAAGTCTAACAACCTACACAATTAGAGATCCAAGAGTTTCTGGATTCTATTGATAAAAACAACTTATCAACATCAAAACACATCCAAAATACGTATTAAATCAATCTCAAATACTGGAAATCAGATCCACTTCGAAAATTACCCTGTTTCATCAATATCTCCATCATAACTCAATTAAACATTAATAAAATATTAAAATCAGTTTACATTAAATAAAGCAAGGATCAAATACTTGGGAATTTTAGTAAAGAACCATACAATAGAGGAGATCACGTACCTTAACCCTATTGTGAGATTTCTCCCTCAATTGGTTTGATAAAAGCTAAAAAAAACACAAGATTTAGATGAGATCTTGTAAAAACAATGTTAATATATCAATCATAAATCATAAAAACAAGCTAAAAAGTCTCTCACCTCTGGATTTTGATGAAAACTTGGGTGTTTGGCTGAGGAGAGAATGGAGAGAAAAATTTGAGAGAAAATTATGTGAATTTTCTTTAAAGTGCTTAACTAACCTTTTAACTAAAATCCCTTTTAATTAAACTTTAAAACACATGTTAAAATATCTTTAATTAAGGGAGAAATCATCAGAAAAAACTTGGTAAAATAGCTCCTTAAAGATTCTAAGAATTTCACCCTTTTCATTTTAGTCACCTTGAAAAACAATTTTCAAAACTTGCATTTTGGTCACCAGCCAAAATATCCGATTTCCAATTCTTATTTTCCAAAATTGATTCCACCATTATCCTTAATATAATCAATAATGATTTTAGAATAATTTTCCTCAATTTTATCACCTTCAAAAAATATTTAAACAATTAAATCCTGAAACTGACCCGAAACTCTAATACCGGTCCACCAGACCCACAAACCAACCCCAAAACATCTAAGCCCAAAACCGAGGTGTTACAACTCTCCCCCACTTAAGAAATTTCATCCTTGAAATTTCATGGAGGAAACAAATGCGAAAATTGCTCCATCATATTCGCCTTGCTTTCCCACGTAGCTTCCTCAACACCTCGGTGTCGCCACAAGACCTTCACGAGCTCTATCGTCTTACCATGTAGGACTTTCTTCCTGGTATCGAGGATCTCTGCAGGTTCCTCATCATAAGATAAATCTGACCTTAACTTCGCATCCTCCACCGGCATAACATGCGATGGATCTGTTCGATATTTCTTCAACATCGAAACATGGAACACATTATGATTTTTCTCCAACTCGGGAGGTAACCTCAACCAATATGCTACAGGACCCACACGCTCAATAACCTCGTATGGTCCAATGAACCTCGGATTAAGCTTACCCTTACGTCTGAATCTCATCACCTTTTTCCATGGTGACACTTTCAAGAATACGCTATCACCCACCGCATATTCAACTTCCTAACGCTTCAAATCTACGTAAGATTTCTGCCAATCCGTAGCCGCTTTCAACGGGTCACATTCAAGCTTAACCTTTTCATCTGTGTCTTTCAACACATCCGGCAGGGTAACATGCTTTTCCCCTACCTCAGCCCAACACAAGGGCGTACGACACTTCCGGCCATATAACGCCTCATATGGTGCCATCTGTATACTCGCCTGATAACTGTTGTTATAAGCAAACTCAACTAAAGGAAAATGCTTCTCCCAGGTTCCTTGGAACTCAATAATGCAGCATCTCAGCATATCCTCCAAAACCTAGATAACCCGCTCAGACTGCCCATCCGACTGAGGGTGATATGCAGTGCTAAAACTCATCCTCGAACCTAGAGACTGGTGCAAACTTTTCCAGAACCTTGCAGTAAACCTCGAATCTCTATCAGGGACAATGGATTTAGGTACAACATGAAAGCATACAATCTCAGCTACGTACAAATCTACCAACTTGTCCAAGATATACGTTGTATACACTGGAAGAAAATGTGTACACTTTATGAACCAGTCAACAATCACCCAAATAGAATATTTTTTAGCCGGTGTCAACGGCAATCCTGTCACGAAATCCATGGTGATCCTCTCCCATTTTCATTCTGAAACTTTCAACGGTTGTAACAACCCAGATGAAAATTGATGTTCAACCTTAACCCGCTGACATACCATGCACTTGGAAACAAACTCAGCCACATCCTTTTTCAACCCAACCAATAATTCTTCCTTCAAACCACGATACATCTTAACACTACGAGGATGCATAGCAAAAGGACTGGATGAGCCTCTATCAAAATAGTGTGCCTCAACTCCAGATCATCCGACACCACTATTCAACCTTTAAAACACAAAACTCCATCATCATCAAAATAAAAATTTGTCGGATTATCATCCGCTATGTCCTTAACATGCTCAACCAAAGAATCATCGTACGGTTGCTTAGCTTTGATCAACTGTGATAACGTAGGCTTAACTTGCAGTTCAGCCAGCAAACTGCCCTCATGTGTCACACTTAACCTAGCAAACATAGCTCGAAGCTCAACCGCAACCTTACGACTTAATGCATCCGCCACTACATTGGCTTTACTAGGATGATACTCAATTGTCAAGTCGTAATCCTTAAGCAATTCCACCCACCTTCGTTTCCTAAGATTCAAATCTTTCTGAGACATCAAATACTTCAAGCGCTTGTGATCTATAAAGATCACACACTTTTTACCATAGAGGTAATGTCGCCAAATCTTCAAAGCAAACACCACAACCGCCAACTCCAGATCATGAGTTGGATAATTGTGCTCATGAACTTTCAATTGCCTTGATGCATAGGCTACAACCTTTCCATCTTGAATCAACACACATCCCAAGCCAATATACGACGCATCACTATAAACCACAAACTCCTTCCCAGACTCTGGCTAGATCAACACAAGAGCATGTGTCAAAACCTCCTTCAACTTTTCAAAACCCTGTTGTTGCTTCTCCGTCCACACAAAAGAAACATTCTTCTACAGCAACTTGGTCAACGGTGCTGCAATATTAGAAAACCCCTCAACGAAACGACGATAATAACCAGCTAACCCAAGGAAACTACGCACCTCTGACACATACTTAGGTTGCTTCCTATTAAGAATAGCCTCAACTTTCTGGGGATCAACACGAATACCCTCGGCGAAAACCACATGGCCAAGGAATATCACTTCTCTAAGCCAAAACTCGCACTTTCTTAACTTAGTGTACAACTGATTATCCTTCAACACTTGCAACACTATCCTCAAATACCGATCATGATCATTCTCGGTACGTGAGTACACGAGAATATCATCTATGAACACCACCACAAATTGATTAAGATACTCATAGAATACCCTATTCATCATATCTATAAACGTAGCTAGGGCATTCGTCAAACCAAACGGCATCACCAAAAACTCATAATGCCCATACCTCGTACGAAATGTGGTCTTATGCACATCCACGTCTTTAATCTCCATCTGGTAATACCCCGATCTTAGATCTATCTTTGAGAACACCGCCGCTCCACGAAACTGATCGATCAATTTATCAATCCGTGGTAACAGATACTTGTTTTTCACCGTCAACTTATTCAACTGATGATAATCAATACACATCCGCATCATACAATCCTTCTTTTTCACGAAGAGAACATGAGCACCCCACGGAGAAACACTTGGTCGAATAAACCCATGGTCCAACAACTTCTGAAGCTGTGACTTCAACTCCTTCAATTCCTTCGGAGCCATCCTATAAGGAGCAATGTACACCGGTGTTGTACCCTTATATGTCTCAATACAAAACTCCACCTCCCTATCCGGAGGTAAACCCAGCAACTCTTTAGGACAAACCTCAGGGAAGTCACACACGGTTCGAATGTCCTACACTTGAACACTTTTGGCTTTTGGATTCATAACAATAACCAAATAAGCTTGGTAGCCATCAAACATCATATTTTCCGCTCTAACAGCTGAGACAACATTCGACAAAAACTTTACATTCTTGCCAACTACCACAACTTCATAATCATTGGACAACTTCAAGGAACTCTTAGATTCACAATCCACTACTTCCTTGTGCTCACTCAACCAATCCATACCCAGGATGATATCAAATCCATGGAATGGCAATTCCATTAGATCCGCGGTAAACTCATGACCTTGCACCACCAAAGGACAACGCCAGTACAACCTTCTTGTTGTAACCGTCTCCCCAAAGGAACAAGTCACTATCATGCCAACATCTAAGAACTCAACAAGAACATTCAGCATGGATGCATGTTCACTTAAGATATATGAACGCGTAGACCCCGAATCAATCAAGGATGTCAATGACAACGGTTGCAAAATAAAAGTACCTGTGATCACATTCGTATCATTACGACCCTCAGGTGAGCAAAGACCTGAGCTGTCTACCACCCTCTGGTCTCACCGCTGCGGTATGAGCCATAGCTCTTTGTCCATCCTCGTATCTCTAGAAATTTCCCCTGCCACAGCCTCGGCCCCTAATAGGTGCAACAACCTATGCCGGTGCATCCCTTGCAGCCCGAGGACAATCACACTTCAAGTGATCAGATAAGCCACAATCCAACAAGCTCTAGCATTACCCCAGCACATACCTGTGTGGTGCCTACCACAACGCTAACACTCCAGTATAACACGAGCTCCTTGGGCACCCTAACCAACACCACAACCACGCATGTGATCTGGACGATGCCTCTTATCCTTGAACCTCTTGTTCAGCCTCCCAGAAAAGCTAGAGTCAGCCACACTCTTACCCAAGCTCTCACCGATGGCCAAAACTGGTGCATTCAAGGACTGCTCGATATCCTTGACCCGATTGACCAACACATCAAAGTCTGTGTAATCTGTAGCCAGGAGATACGTCTTAATGTCCTTAACAAGACTATAACAGAACCTATCACATCTCTGCTGGTCATTTGGAACTAGCTCTAGAGCATACTGATTCAGCCGGACAAATTTCACCTCGTATTCAGTAACAGACATGCCTCCCTGAGATAGCGACATAAACTCACACTTCTTCATATCCATATACTAGGTACCAAGATACTTCCTCTTAAAAGCTCTCCGAAAGAACTCCCAAGTAACGTCTGCCGTAGGAATGCCAGCAATTGTGGTCACCCACCAATGGTATGCATCTCCCTGCAGCAGAGATACAATGCAACCCAACTTGTGCTCCTCATTGCATCCCATCTGATTTAAGATACGAACCATCTTTTCCAACCAACCCTCGGCTGCCTCAGAGCTCAAACCCTAAAATTCCTCATCTTCTAAACTCCTAAGACGTTCCAAGGGTAAACCTTGATTTGCCACCACAATAGGTGTTGATGCCTGAGCCTACACTCCAACTATCGCTGCTTGGAAAGCCCTTTTTATTGCCTGAACTAACAAAGTCAAATCACCATACACGGGCACTTGGTGAACCTGAGGTGCTTCACCCACCCCAACGTCAACTGGAGGAACTACCAGAGGAGGAGGAGGAGGTAAAACATGAGGGGGATTCTCTTATGCCTCATTATTTTCCCCAACCCCAGTAGTATTAGCCATGGATCGTGTCTCGCGTCGAGCCATGCTATCAAAAGCATCAAAGCACATCAAAGTTAGGCTAGCATTAGACAAAGGATCCAAAACAACTTTAAAACAAATTTTGAAACCTTGGTAATAGGCAATGTGTTCCCAAAACATACCCCAACAGGATATTAAACAATCACCGAATATCTACACAATCATCGTGCAATTCAAACAACACCAGATAATCAAACAACAACATTCCAACTTTTCGCAAACCTGGCTCTGATACCAACAAATGTAACCCCTTCGACCCAGCCTAGTCGTAAGACTGAACCGAGCGAGCTACATTAGGTTTACCGAAGTAAACCGGAGAGATGGAACCTAAACTATGACCCTTTTTATCTTGTCTAGAGGCATTATTCTTTCCTACATGTGCATATTGTTCATTGGTGATAACTCATCTCAATCGGGCATCAGAATGATATCCAATTAGGCACGATTGCACTTCAGGGATTAGATTGCAATTTCAACATTTTACAAGGATTAACCCAACTTTTAAGTCACCAACCTTTAGTTAAGGACATTTTATGCTTAGATGTCAAAAATCAGCTTTAAACGATCATACATGCTCATTCAATTGACAAAACAAGAACCAGGGACTAAAATAAAAGAATTCAAAACTGCCTTTCCATGACATTAACAAAAATAACGGTGTCCGTATCGATACGCTGAGTCCCGTATCGATACAGTTGTGAACCCCTCATTTTGATACGACAAGCCCCGTATCGGTACGCTATTCAAATATAAAATACCTTTTTGTTTCCTTCAAAATAGTACCGGTACGCTCACATAGTGTTTCGGTACACGGGCCATTTCCAAAAAGTGAGATTCATGTAGCCGATAGGCGTACCAAAATGCCCTTACCCATACCGAAACACTCTATCCATATTTGCCTAGCCATACCGATACGGTTCCCCGCGTATTGGTATGCATGCACCTGTAATGTCAAGTTTAGCTGATTTCACATACAAATCTAGATGCAATTGGGTCCTAACAACTTGCATACATGCATATAACCATCCAAGAGATCATAATCTAACATTTACACCAAGATTATTCACCCATAGCAATTTCATGCAACCAAGGAATTACTCTAGAGGCATGCTTCCTATTCCACCATGCTAAACATACCAAATTACACAATAAGGTCATTATCTTCATAAGCATCAAGACAACACATCCCACAACATAATAAACTCGCTCAAACCTTCACAACATGTCATTCACCAGGGTAGCTCTAGATGCATACTTAAGCAACCATTTATCCAAAATTATAAGAAAGGAATAACATCAACCTTAGCATCACCAACCAACCTTAAACCAGCATAGAAGCATACTTAAAATCCATAAGAAAATAGAATTACAATTTTCAAAAGCCATGGCGAACACATTGCCTTATTAACTGGAAACATAAACCGAGTTCATACTCAAAAGTAATTTATCTCTTAGATCCCTTCAAGCCTTACCTTTGCTGCCCCAAACTTTAATGCTCTGCATCATTAGGAAAAAAGAGAGCGTAAGCACACATGCTTAGTGAGGATGCTTATAAGACAATGATGCATTAAAACCATTTGAAAACTATATATTTATTTCCCAAAAAACATGCTTACAACCAAAGCCTTTCCATGATTCCAACTGAATTAAAACATAATAACCTTTATGCAACATCACATGCATTCCATGCTTAAATCCCAAAGCATTTAAAATAGGTTCAACACATGAACTTTCACATATATTGACATTTATAGTGATCCGAATAGACTACCTCTATCCCGACATATCGGATATACGAATCTCTCATACCATGCCTAGTTAAACCGCATGATACCCCAAACCTTGCCTAGTTAAACTGCAAGATTTGACACCCTCGCCTAGTTAAATTGTAACACCCTTTTTCCTGTATCCGTACAACGGGTATGAGTCAGAAATGTTACAACTTCTTTAATAAAAAATCAGGGTAATTTAATTTTTTTTAGAAAACTTCTCAATGGTCACCCATCCTCAAATTTCTCTATCCCAAGCACGCTTAACTTTATTTAAAACCGCCATAAATGATTTATTCGAAGCTTCAATTCATAAATCACTTCTCTTAGCATGCAACTCATCACCTAAGGTTCTTCTTAACCTTGAATCTTTCTAGAAACACTAATTATCTTGAAACCATAACGAACTTTAAAGGCCAATCACAACTCAAATAGGTTTAACAAGTATACATGCCACTATAATAATCAACCTTAAATAAGATGTCATTACTGTGATTACCTATTGAGCTTTCCAAAAGAGAAAGTGATACAGAAACCGTCCGTTCCTAATTTCGTTTACCTACGTGTATAAGAAAAATACACGCTGAGTATAGGTCAGTGAGGCATAAGATGAGAACATATATAAAATACTTCGTAATGCATGATACTTTCAAAAGCATGATAATCATTAAATCATATAATCTGTGATGCACGAATATCTATGAAAGAAATCATATTGTGATTATTCTATACTATAGAATCATAAAATCATACTGTGAAGTCATGTAGCCCAAGGTAAATATCAAGAGACGAGTAAACGAGTCGTGTACTCCCAGAGTACTAGCCACTCCCCTCAGGGATGAGACAACTGTAACGAGCTCGTAGCAACCCTTAGATGCAAACTGTAGACACAATTAAGTGTCGGGCTATAGGCATCCGTAGATGCCGAACGGTAGAAACACGAGGTGTCAGACACGTAAAGTGTCGAAGTATAGATACGTCAAGTATCGTCTATAGACACATAAAGTGTCAGCACAGCTGCTAGACTCTTATGGTATACCACAATACTATCATTCTTATACTACCAAGGGAAAAACATTTAAAATAATTCCTGCAAAATGGCAATCGATCCCAATAACAATTTATGTCATGTAAAACATATTCATATTAGAGCAGTTCATACTCCAATATGTTCTATATAATCCATGGTATACATGTCATTTAAAAAAAAACTATATAAAGTAGCTTGTCATATATATCATGCTATAAACCATTTGTAAGCATAAAGATATGCCATAATCTTTAAATCAATAAAATAACGTGTCCTACAAAACTTGTTATGCTATATAAACATCTTTACCTTTTAGGTTGACTTATTACAAGTCTCCCTATAAAAATGTATGCACTCACTTTGGCCATTTAACACGATGCCTCACTAAGTCCTAATTCGATCCTTTCTTTCACAAAACCTCGAACCTTCTTTGATTCGGACTTGACTTCATTAATCACATGAATAAAATAAAATATTTGTTAGGTTCAAATCTAACAATACCTTAAACATGTTGTATAATATAATCATTCGAATATAAAGTTTCCAAATATTTTTCCTTTCTTCCTTGTACTGTTCAAAAACTCATTATGTTCCTTAGTGACCAATTTGAACTGCCATAAATTCTTCCGAGCTTGCTAACTAACATTTGAATACAAAATGTTTCAAATTTCATTTTTCTGACAGCTTGCGCTACCTTCAAAGATTTACTTATACAGGGCCGAATACATATTGGATCTTAATTCCCTTCATACTGGAGAAACTAGATTCGATAACGGTTCTATGAGGTATAAGCCGCATAAATTAATAAAATCTACAAAAATTATGAAAATTCATTGAATTCACGTCACATGTTGTCCAGGTAGAAAATTGCTCTATAATTTTTCTGACCTTCATTCGATTAAAAATTCATATCTTTTAGCTCGGAACTCGAAATCAGTCTCCGTTTGTTGGAAACTAAACTAGACGAACAAATCTTTACAATAGTATAAAATTCATCATCTAACCAGTTTTGTAGAATTTATGGTGAATTTTCGAAGTCACTGCCAAAATTCAATCTTCTTCATAGCTTTCCATAATAAACTTCTAATTTATACTAACTTCTTCTTATTCTTTATACTTGTCAATTTAGTCCCATCACTTGCTTCAAACCACCAATTCATCATCTTCTTCATCAAATAATTATTCAAAATAATTCTCTCTAATTTTCTTTCTTTGCCCAAAATAGTCACTAAAATGCAAAGGTAAGGATTCAAACTTCTTAACTTTGCAATTTAGTCCTCAAATCAACATTACTGCCTTAATTCTATTATTTTAACTAAAAATCAGATTTAATCCCCATCAAAGAATTCATTACCTATTCGGTCCCTTGATTTTGACAAATTATCAAAATAGTCATTAATTCGATTCAACATCGGTTTAGCATTCTAACATTAATTTCACATCTCCAACATCATTAATTACATAAATACACCCCAATTTCATAAAATTCAGTTTCGGTCCCTAAACTTTGAAGCTTGCTGAATTGGTCCCTATATATTTAACTTAGGGTTTTGCTTCCAAACAACAAATCAAGCTTACTAGATCATTAATCCAACATCACAAACCCTAAGTTAAACTTAAATCCATAAACCCTAATCTTCTCCATACAAACCAAAATATGTAGGGTTTTAATCCTAACTCAATAACATGATTTTAACATCATATAAGCTTGATTCCAACTTGAATTCAGCCATGTAGTCATAAAATCATAAAAGCCCCAATTTGTGTATAAACCCTAATTTCTTCCACATATCAAATCTCATCAACCAAGCAAGTATTCTATGAATTATTTACATCAAAAGATAGAGCTCGAAGAGAATAACAACTTTGTAGTTCAGAAGATTACCTTAATACTGAGATTCGAGGCTTAAATCAAGCTTGGAAATTTCTCTCTTCTTTCTCCTTTTTTCCATGGTTTATGGCTGGAAAAGATGAAAATTTTCTTCATCTTTTCACTATTAATTTAAACTTGTAACTATTAAATGAATTTTAAATTCATTTAAATAGTGAAATTACCAATTTAGCCTTTAAATCCAATGGCTAATTTAATCTTATCCAAAATCGAGGGCCAAGATTAAATCCATGTATATTTAATCTTCCAAAAACGTCTTCAACATTTAAAAAATATTTCAAAATTTCCATCATTGCCAAATTACTAATTTGCCCCCTAACTAGTCTTTATTTACTAGCTTGTTTCAAAATTGCCATTCCATTATAATCTAACTAAATTAGTTCCTTCTCAACCACCCACTATTCCATAAATATCATTTTATGATTTTCCATGGCTTATGGAATAGCCTCTGAAATTTCAATTCAATCCGATTTCCTGATATTCACAAAATGCTTCTACTACGTTTTACCTTTACCGAGCTATCAGATCTATTCCGAAAATTCTATATTTCCATAATGTTCCTCATATCATCATCCTTCATACAATGACCTAGATTTAATCTTGAGTTAGTAGTTTACCAACTTTACCCATGTGATTTTCCAAAATTACGATCTTGCCATTTTTCATCCAACGACTCATATTTAGCATGGAAAATCAACTTAAATCCAAGGGTTCATATTCTTCCAACACAAAGAAAATATATTAGACATGTAAAATGACATAATTAACCTTTGCTTATCATCCTTCAAAATATCCTAGATATTCGATTCGATCCGATTATCCAAATATTTTTTTGAAATTTATCGCTTTATAGCCATTAATACAAACTCCGTACAAAAAATTCGAGTAACACGAAAACGTTATTCTTAGGGGTAAACTATTCATTTACAGGGTCAAAATATATAACTTTTGAAAATTAAACTTTGGTCCCTAAACTTTTCTAAAGTTTACACTTTAGCCCCTAAACTTTCAATATTTACATTTTCGTCACTAGAAAAATTGGGATATTACATAAACCGCGAGATTTACCACCCTTGCCTAGTTATACCGCAAGATTTCAACCTTGCCTAGCTAAACCGCAAGATCACCATCAAATTGGGTTGCCTAATTAATCCGCATGCCCCAATAAGGTTCCCAACAGTCCGAGTGGCCTTGTTAAACCGCCATACCTCAAGGACCCATGGCCACGATCTATTTTGTTCATATTTTATAGTGCACTTTTAATCCTATGGCATGCCAAATATATCCGATTGTTTTCTCACTTGTCACATAGCCAATATATCTTTTACAAAGCCATATACTTACTATTTTCAAATGCATTAAACAAAACATCACATATGCAAATCTCATTGCCAGTGCAATAACACCATTCCCAACCGGAATGAAAACCGATGCTCAATAGCATTCAATATACTTTCAATCCCCTGCATATGTACTCAAAACCATGCATTACCAGTAAGTAAAAACCCGCCATGTTTATTACCAAAACATGAAAACAATATGCTCATATCCAAGCCGATATTCAAGATCAAAATAAGGGAAACTTACTTCCAAGCTTAGGTATGTGTGTCACGCTTACTATAAACTCCCAACAACCTTTACAAACCTTTGTAAAGCATCTAAAACTAGTTTCCACTCACTGATATGCTTCGCCTTTCTTACCAATGCGATACAAGCTCCCGGCAAGCCACAACAACGTCAAGCTTCGACGCCTTGATTATCCCCTGTTTTAACACATAAAAACCAGAGGATAAATGCATTATCATGCATTCAAACCACTGCCTCAAGGAAAAACCCCACAACTCTCAGGTTGCGCACTAAGAAATCATCCGAAACAAACCGAAAACATCATTAAACATTATCGAAACTTAACCCAGCCATGAAACAACGATTCAACCCTTCAATCAACATCAATTAACATCCAAAAACCCTTTCCTAACATCCTTTTACTTCCAGGCAAGATCAAACTCGATTATCACCACAAAATCTCAAGTCTAACAACCTACACAATTAGAGATCCAAGAGTTTCTGGATTCTATTGATAAAAACAACTTATCAACATCAAAACACATCCAAAATATGCATTAAATCAATCTCAAATACTGGAAATCAGATCCACTTCAAAAATTACCTTGTTTCATCAATATCTCCATCATAACTCAATTAAACATTAAAATTAGTTTACATTAAATAAATCAAGGATCAAATACTTGGGAATTTCAGTAAAGAACCATACAATAGAGGAGATTACAGACCTTACCCCTGTTGTGAGATTTCTCCCTCAATTAGTTTGATAAAAGCTAAGAAAACACAAGATTTAGATGAGATTTTGTAGAAATAATGTTAATAAATCAATCATAAATCATAAAAACAAGTTAAAAAACCTCTGATCTCTGGATTTTGAAGAAAACTTGGGTGTTTGGCTGAGGAGAGAATGGAGAGAAAAAGTTGAGAGAAAATTATGTGAATTTTCTTTAAAGTGCTTAACTAACTTTTTAGCTAAAATCCCTTTTAATAAAACACATGTTAAAATATCTTTAATTAAGGGAGAAATCATCAGAAAAAACTTGGTAAAATAACTCCTTAAAGATTCTAAGAATTTGACCTTTTCATTTTAGTCACCTTGAAAACAATTTTCAAAACTTGCATTTTGGTCACTAGCAAAAATGTTTTCCAATTCTTATTTTCCAAAATTGATTCCACCATTATCCTTAATATAATTAATAATGATTTTAGAATATTTTTCCTTAATTTTATCACCTTCAAAAAATATTTAAACCAATTAAATCCTAAAACTGACCCGAAACTATAAACCGGTCCACCATACCTACGAACAAACCCTAAAACATCTAAGCCCAAAACCGGTCTGTTACAACTCAACATGTGACCCCCTTGACCCGACCTAGATGCCCAGCCGAATCAAGATGGCCACATTAGGTTTGCCGTAGCAAACCGAAGAGATTCAGCCAACCCGGTCCATTTTTTCTTTTTGTCTTATCTAGATGCCAATTATTAATCCTACATGTTCATACAGATAACAGGTGTAATCCCAACTCAATCAGGCATCACTTTGACATCCAATTGATTCCGTTTACCACTTAGGGACCAAATTGTAATTTGACGAAGTTACAAGTCAAAAACCCACTTTTAAATTACTAACCTTAGATTAGTCAGGTTCTATGCGTATGTCTCATATTCCAACTCAAACCAATCATTTTAACCATGTACTAATGCATTAGCAAGATTCAGGGACTAAAATGCGAAGCAAGCAAAAATGTGAGCTGTTGCAACAAAAAACAGCCTTGAGTATCGGTATTGGTGTTACCGTACCACATAAAGATGCACCGTACCGGTACACCATGGCCCGTACCGTTACGAAATAACTAACTTACCTAACTTCTGATTTGTTTTAACATTCGTACTGGTATGCTTACGTGGGTATCGGTACACGAGTTTGGGTTTAAAAAGTGAGATTCCAGAGGCTAGAACGTGTACCGATACTCCTTGCTCGTATCGGTACGCCTGGCCAAAATTACCTAGGCGTACTGGTACTCCCTTACGTGTACCGATCTCTTAGGCTAGAAAATGCCTAGCCGTACCGATACGGTTCCCCGCGTATCGGTATGCCTAGACCTGTAATGCCACAAATTGATGATTTTTCAACCCAAAAACATTCTCAAACCATTCCAACATGCTTATAACACCATACCAACATGCCAAACATACCATAAACAACCTAGCAACACAAATCTAATAGCACAACAAGGCTTCATGCATCGAATGGAATTCTATAGGTATGCTTCCTAAAGTTGCATCCATACAATATACCAAAAGACAAACTAGCACCAAAATCAATCTTTAAAGGCCATTTACAAACCAAAAGCAACCTAAGAAACATGCTTAAACAGGGAGTTCCGCAAAACATCTCCCAAATTATAACAAGTACCCCATTGCCCTTATTCATTATAGTCTAGTCTCTAACATACTTTGGAACCAAGTCTTGCCAAGATCCCCTTGCTTCTTGCTGCCTCGCCCCTCGCCATCAACAAGGACAACCTCCTCCACTCCTCAACGTCTCATTTATGTCACGAAAGAACTCGACCCCCAAAATTACTTCTACAACAAAGAAATGAAGAAGTGTTATGAGTTTTTCCAACATTGACCTCTCACGTCGGAGGAAGGGTTAGAGTTTTTCGATGACTATAAACTCTAATTCGACGCTACTACTCACACTATCATCACTACCCATAACTGGGAAGAGTTTGTCCGATAGCTAGGGGATAAATATTTCATAGGTGCACGAGTTCTATACTCATATCACGAAGGCATATGACGAAACAAAGTTTATCGTGGCAAGCCTGTAAAATTCTCTACCGAAATAATCAACCATTTTTTATCCCGAACAATGATGAGGATGAGCATACCAACCTTACGGTGGCCGACACTAATGCCACCTATGACAAGGTGCTTCACGACCTGTAACCCCCTTATCCTGGTCTAGCCGCCAGACCAAACCAAGGAAGCTACATTAGGTTTGCCGAAGCAAACCAGAGAGTTACATTGAAACCCGATCCTTTTTTCCTTTTTATCTTGTCTAGATGCCAATTATTAATCCTCTGTGTACATGCAACACTCAGGTATAACCCCTACTCAATCGGGCATCATTTTGACATCCAATTGATCACATTTGCAATTTAGGGACCAAATTGCAAATACAGGAAATTTGTAGGATTTAAGCCACTTTTAGTATACCAATCTTTAATTAGTCAGGGTCTGATCATTCATCTCAAATTTCATCTCAAATTGATCATTCAATCTCATACAATCACATGGACAAATTTCGAGGACTAAAATGCAATGAAAGCAAAACTGCTAAGCTAATATTACAGAAAACGGCCTCGGGTATCGGTACGGGTGTCACAGCACCGATACGCATAAAATTCCCGTACCGATACACCACGGCAGGTATCAATACGCCATAACAAACTTACCTAACTTTTGAATCTTTTTAATATACGTACCAGTACGCTTACACGGGTATCGGTACACGGGTTTGGATTGGAAAAGTGAAATTCCAGAGGCTAGAACGTGTACCGATACACCATTACCTATATTGGTACGCCAGGCCAAAAATCACCTAGGCGTACCGGTACTCCCTTACACGTACCGCCCTCTCAGGCCAGAAAATGCCTAGCCGTACCGATACGGTCCCTCGCGTATCGGTACGCCTGGACCTGTAATGCCACAATTTGCTGGTTTTTCATCTCAAAAAAATTCTCAAACCATTCCAACATGGTTATAATACCATACCAACATGCCATACGTATCACAAGCCAACTAGCAACTTCATTCCTACAGCACAACAAGTATCAAGCATCAAAAGGGAATCTATAGGCATGCTTCCTAATGTCCATTCAAGCAACATGTCAAAAAGGTAAACCAACATCAAAACAAACTTTAAAGGCCATTTACAACCCAAGAGCAACCAAAGAAATATGCTCAAACATGGAGTTCCACAAGACACCTCCCAAAACACAATAGGTACCCCATTGTCCTTATTCATTATAGTCTAAACGAAGACATACATTGGAAACAAGTCTTGCCAAGATCCGTTTGCTTCTTGCTGCCTTCCAAGACCTCAATTATCTGCATTGATGGACAACAAGAGCGTAAGAACACAAGGCTTAGTGAGGAATGCTCAAAACAACTACCATCAATGCATTTAAAACCATTTATTTAACATCATCCTTTAAAAACATCATCATCATGCCCCTTTTTAAAGCATGCACTTTATATCATTAAAACCTGCATAATAAACCATATGCTACATGTATCATTAATCAGCAGCAAATCTCATTGCTAACCCTCCACTTAAGCCTTCCCATGCATTACTACCAAATGCAAAGCTTAAGGAGAAACATGTATAAATCACATTATACAACACAAGACATTTCAATGATACGTTAACAATTATATTGACTTTCAAGTGATCTTTAACAAGTCCATTAACAAAAGAGTTCATCGGATAGACGAATTCAACAAGTGTTAACCCAGCACTTCAAGCCATCTCAATCGGAATAGCGATACAATCACAATCACGGTATAATAACAACCGGGTACAATTCCAACCGGGTACACTCTCAACCCACAGGGATACCAATCCCTCTCATCGGTTAGATGCTTAACCCAATAACGGGAGTATTCAATACTGTTTAACCCCTCAACATCCAAGGCGACTTATTTTATAGTGCACTCAATCCTATGGTCGGCCAACTATATCTGATAACAATTTTAAAACCACATCACTTGCCAATATAATTAACCAAACAACATTTACCTCACTGTTTTTAACAAGCCTTAAACCATGCCCTTTCCAAAGCAACAACCATGCTTTAAAGCACAAGTAAAAACCATACTTACAAGGATCACTTACCATGTGCATCCTTCAGCAAAACATGCTAAAAAATAGTACATCAAATACTTTAAATCATGCTTAAATAGTAGGTACAATGTAAATCAAAACAAGTGCATAAAACCATTTCAAACTAGCACGACCGAGAGAGTAAAACCACTTTACTTACTTCCGAGCTTAGGTAAGCATTTCAAGCTCTACCTAAACTCCCAAAAACCATCTTTAAAACATTCCAATGCTGGAATCCACGTTTTCACTCACCGTCATGCGAAACCTCGATTCGCCGATGCAAAAACGAGTATCTAAAGCCTCCTACGCTTCTCCACTTACTTTCGGATCAACCTCCCCTGCTTTTACCACAAAACCATAGAGGATTAATGCATCATAATGCATTCTAAAAGCAGCAACCACAATCCTTCTCGGATTCCCACAAAACTCTCACAATTAGCCCTCCACAACAACCGAAAACATAACCAAAACACTTTGATTCATAACCCAACCAAGATCTATCAACCTAGCACCGCTTTTATCATCAAAACATATCTAAAAACAGAATCAAAACAACCTAACACCTCCAACAACAAAACAACCACCACAACTCCACAAAAACTCAAGTCTAACAACTTAAACAAATAGAGATTCAAGAGTTTCGGGATTCCATTAAAAAAATGACTTATCAACATTATTATACATCCATAATATGTTCAAAATCAATCTACATCACTGGAAAACAGATCCAATTTGGATCTTTCACTATTTCATCAATCTTACCCAATTAAATCAATTAATTCAATATAAGAAAACACAAAATCAGATTATAAACCATAAATCAATGATCAAATACTTGGGAATATCAATAAAGAACCATTCAATAGAGGAGATCACGAACCTTACCCCTATTGTGTGATTTCTCCCTCAATTGGCTTGTTTAAAACTAGAAAAACACAAGATTTCAATAAGATTTTGTAAATCAAAGTTAAATAATCAATTGTAGATCAAGATTCTAAGTGAAATTGATCTCTCACATATGGTTTTTGATGAAATCTGAGTGTTTGGCAGAAAAGAAGTGGAGAGAAAAGTTACGTCAATTTTCATTAAAACCAAATAACTAACTTTAATATCTAAAATCCCTTTTAATTAACTTTTAAAACACATGCTAAAATGATTTAATTGAAGAGAGAAATAACCAGCAAAAGCTTGGTAAAATAACTCCTTAAGGATTATAAGAATTTGACCCTTTTCATTTTAGTCACTTTAAAAATAGTTTTCAGAAGTTGCATTTTGGTCACTAGCTAAAATGTCACACCTCCCAATCTCATTTTTCAAAATTGATTCCACCAAAATTAATCATATATTAAAAACTGATTTTAACCATTTTTCCCACACCGAAAATATACGATCCCGAAACTGACTCGAATCTCTACTTCGGTCCACCAGACCGCCTAATAACCCATTAAACCGCTAAGCCTTAAAACCGGGGCGTTACAACTCTCCCCCTCTTAAGAAATTTAGTCCTCGAAATTTACCTGGAGGAAACAGGTGCGGAAACTGATTCAACATATCCGACTCGCACTCCCATGTGGCCTCCCTAACACCGCAGTGCTTCCACAACACCTTAACCAGCTTGACCGTTTTGCCACAGAGCACCTTACTGCTGGTATCAAGAATCTCTACAGGTTCCTCATCGTAAGAGAGATCCGATCTCAACTCAATCTCTTCCATCGGCATGACATGCGATGGATCTGACCTATACCTCCGCAACACCGAAACATGAAACACATCATGGATCTTCCCCAACTCCGGAGGTAACCTCAATCGATATGCAACATGACCCACACGTTCAACAACCTCGTATGGTCCACTAAACCTCGGGCTAAGCTTCTCTTTTCGCCCAAAACGCAAACATGGAACACATCATGGATCTTCCCCAACTCCGGAGGTAACCTCAACCGATATGCAACAGGACCCACAACGTACTCTATATCCCTACGCTTCAAATCCACATAGGATTTCTGACGATCATCAGATGCTTTCAAGCGCTCACATATCAACTTAACCTTTTCGGTGGTGCCTTTCAGAACATTGGCATTGACACAAACTGTTCCCCCGCTTCTGCCCAACATACGAACGTACGACATTTTCTGCCATACAACGCCTTATAGGGTGCCATTTGTATGCTAGAATGATAACGATTAGTATAAGCAAACTCCACCAACCGTAGTTGCTTCTCCCACGTTCCCTGGTACTCGATAACACAACACCTTAGCATATCCTCAAGAACCTGAATTACGCGCTCCGACTGGCCATCCGTCTGAGGATGATACGAGGTACTAAAACTTAACCAGGTCCCCAGGGCACGATGCAAAATCACGCAAAACCTTATAGTGAACAGCGGATCCCTATCCGAAACCATAGATTTGGGCACTCCGTGCAAACGCTCAATCTCAAAAATGTACAGCTTGGCCAACCTATCCAAGGTGTACATAGTATGCACTAGCACGAAATGCGCACACTTTGTAAACTGATCTACAATCACCCAAATGGAATCCTTTTTGGTCGGCGTCAAAGGTATCCCAAACACAAAATCCATGGTGATTCTTTCCCACTTCCATTCAGGTATCCTCAATGGTTGCAACAACCCAGAAGGAAACTGATGCTCAGCCTTCACCCACTGACAAACCATACACCGAGCCATGAAATCAGCCACATCTCTCTTCATCCCAATCCAGTAGTACTCTTCTTTCAACCCTCGATACATCTTAGTGCTACCGGGATACATAGAAAAAGGACTAGCATGCGCCTCAGTCAAAATAGTATGCCTCAACCCTTCATCTTCAGGCACCACTATTCGACCTTTGAAACACAACACCCCATCATCGTTGAAATGAAAATTTGTAGGATTTCCATCCCTTATATCTTCCACATGAGATACCAAACTCTCATCGTACAGTTGCTTCTCCTTGATCATCTGCGATAAGGACGTCTTCACTTGCAACTCAGCCAACAAACCCCCGTCATTCGTCAAGCTCAACCGAGCGAACATAGCTCTCAACTCCACAACCGTTTTTCTACTCAAAGCATCTGCCACAACATTGGCTTTTCCCGGATGATACTCAATGGTCAGATCATAACCTTAAGCAACTCCAACCATCTACGTTGCCTAAGATTTAGATCCTTCTGCGACATCAAATATTTCAAGCTCTTATGATCCGTATAAACCACACATTTTTCACCATAGAGATAATGCCTCCAGATCTTCAAGGCAAACACAACCTCTGCAAGCTCAAGATTATGGGTAGGGTAGTTACGTTCATGCACCTTCAACTGCCTAGATGCATACGCTACTACCTTACCTTCCAGCATCAACACACAACCAAGCCCAACATACGATGCATCACTATAAACAATGAACTCCTTCACCGATTCTGGTTGAACCAAGACCGGAGCTTGCGTCAAGGCTTCTTTCAACCCTTCGAAAGCTCGTTGTCTATCCTCTGTCCACTCAAACCGAACATTCTTCTATAGTAGCTTCGTTAATGGAGCCGCCAAACTGGAAAACCCTCCCACAAACCTTCGGTAGTAACCTGCCAAACCAAGGAAACTCCTAACCTCCGTCACAGACTTGGGCTCCTTACAGCTCATTGCAACCTCAACCTTTTTTGGATCGACACGAATTCCTTCGGCTAACACAACATGCCCAAGAAACACAACTTCCTTAAGCCAAAACTCACATTTGCTTAACTTAGCATACAATTGATTCTCCATCAACTTCTGAAGCACGATCCGCAGATGACTATCATGATCCTCCTAGGTACGGGAGTACACAAGGATATCATCGATAAACCCAACTACAAACTGATCCAAAAACTCATGAAACACTCGGTTCACCATGTCCATAAAGGTAACTAGAGCATTGGTCAAACCGAACGGCATCACAAGAAACTCGTAGTGCCTGTACCTCGTACGAAAAGCTATTTTGGGCACATCCACCTCATTTACCTTTAACTGGTAGTACCTCGACTGTAAATCTATATTAGAAAACACCGACGCTCCTCTGAACTGATCAAACATGTCATCTATCCGCAGCAAGGGATACTTGTTCTTCACTATCAACTTATTCAGCTCCCGGTAATCTATACACATTTGCAACGTACCATCTTTCTTTTTCACAAACAGCACAGGCGCTCCCCACAGAGAGATACTGGGTCTTATAAAATCTCGATCCAACAACTCCTGCAACTACATCTTCAACTCCTTTAATTCCTTCGAGTCCATGCGGTACTGAGCAATGGATACCAGTACCGTACCCGCAAAGTCCTTGATGCCATACTCTACCTCACGATCAGGTGGCAATCCTGGTAACTCTTCGGGAAAAACACCCAGAAACTCGCACACGGTGTGAACATTCTGTACCCTCAACTCCTTTGATCCATGATTCATAACATAGGCCAAATAAGCCTGACATCCCGAATCCAACATCCGACTCACTTCCAAAGCCGAAACAATATGGGACAAAAACTTGGCATTTTCACAAACAACCACCACCTCATAATCATCCGCCAACCTCAAGGATATCCACTTAGTCTCAAAATCCACCACAGCTTGATGTTCAGTCAACCAATCCATACCCAAAATCACATCAAATCCATGGAATGGGAACTCCATCAAGTCCAAAGCAAACACATGTCCCTGAACCATCAGCGGACACCTACGATACAACCTCCTAACCACGACTATCTCCCCAAGAGAACTAGTCACTCTAACACCCACATCAAGAATTTACACAGATATATCAAGCAACTCAGCATGCTTACTCAAAATGTATGAATAAGTAGATCCAGAATCAACCAACGAATACAACGACAAAGACTAAAGGGTAAAAGTACCTGCAATCACATCAGTGTCGTTGTGACCCTCACGGTGCGCATACACCCTAGCCGGTCCACCTCCCTCTGGCAGGATAGCAACAATGTGAGCCACATTCCTCTGTCCCACATCTCGATGCTGAAACAGTCCGCAGCCACAACAACGACCCCACTGCGGAGCAACAACAGGTGCAACACCCTGCCCACCTCGAGCCAACAACGGACAATTACGCCTCTGATGGTCGCCTGACCCACAACTCCAGAAAGCATTAGCCACAACAGGCACATGTGTCTGACCTTCTTTGGCCAACCGCAGGCAATCTCGCCTCAAATGATCTCAGGATCCACAAACCTACCAGGTGCTAAACGAGGCTCTAACCTGGCCACTCTGTCCCTAGGCTCCACGTCCCACAACACCTCCACCATGCCTCAGCTCTGGGCGAAACCTCATGTTACGGTGTCTCTTGGCCTGACCACCACTATAACCCGAATCAGTAGCTCTCTTCTTCGAGCTAAAACCTCGTGATCCAGAAGCCAAACCTAAATTTTACTCCACATCCTTGGCTCGCGAAACCAACACATCAAAGTCGGTATAATCAGCAGCAAGCATATATGTCTTAACATCCTGCACAAGCCCATAAGGGAAATGATCAGATCGAGTACGCTCGTCAGGAACCAACTTAGGTGCATACCGACTCAACCTCACGAACTGCACCTCATACTCCACAACAGACATACTGCCCTGCACCAAAGCCCTAAACTCACGCTTCTTCTCATCCTGATATCGGCCACCCAAAACCTTCTTATGGAAAACCTCACTAAAGAACTCCCAAGACACAACCTCGGTCGCCATACCAAATATCATGGTAGTCCACCATGTATAAGAATCACCCTGTAGCAGGGAAACAACACAACCCAACTTACGAGCGTCGGTACAACCCATCTGGCCAAGTATCCTCTAAGTACTGGCCAACCAACACTCAGAAGCCTCAGAAAAAAATCCTCGAAACTCAACTCTTCCCAAACTACAAAGACGCTCAAGCGGCAGCTCTTGCCCCTCAACCGGTGGTGCTGGCACATGAACACCCGCAACTGCTGCCTAAAACGCACCGGTCATAGCCCGAATCAACGGTGCCATATCACCCATCCTTGGCCCAACTGGCACAGGTGGTACTTACTCCACTCCCTCAGGTGGATTAGGTGGGGGCGGTGGCAACCCTCTAGGAGGTACAACTTCTCCTTCATCGTCCTGCACAGCAGCAGTAGCAATTGCGCTAGATCGCAACTCTCTCCTCATCCCATCGTGCTAAAATATATCTAAGTCATGATAACTATTTCAAGACAAAAACAATCAGGCCAGCCTCAAGCAAGGATCCAAGACTTCCATTTCAAAAATCAAAACTTTCCAGACTATAATAATAAGGCAATGGGTACCCCCAAAACTTTCCCAACATAACATATGGCAATCATCATTCATATATCAATCATCGTGCATATCATCCAGCGTACATACAACAATCAACATTCATATATCAATAAACTATCTCTGATACCACCAAATGTAACCCCCTTGACCCGGCCTAGACACCCAACCGACTTAATATGGCCACGTTAGGTTTGCCGTAGCAAACCTAAGAGATTCAACCAACCCGGTCCATTTTTTTCTTTTTATCTTATCTAGATGCCAATTATTAATCCTACATGTTTATACAGATAACATGTGTAATCCCAACTCAATCGGGCATCACTTTGACATCCAATTGATTTCATTTACCACTTAGGGACCAAATTGTAATTTGATGAAGTTACAAGTCAAAACCCACTTTTAAATTACCCACATTAGATTAGTCAAGTTCCATGCGTATGTCTCATATTCCAACTCAAAGCAATCATTTTAACCATGTACTAATGCATTAGCAAGATACAGGGACTAAAATGCGAAGCAAGCAAAATTGTGAGCCGCTGCAACAGAAAATAGCCTTGAGTATCGGTACTGGTGTTACTGTACCGATACGCATAATGATGCACCGTACCGGTACACGGCCCATACCGTTACGCAATAACCAACTTACCTAACTTCCGATTTGTTTTAACATCCGTACCGGTACACTTACATGGGTATCGGTACACGAGTTTGGGTTTAAAAAGTGAGATTCTAGAGGCTAGAACGTGTATCGATACTCCTTGCCCGTATCGGTACACCAGACCAAAATTACCTAGGCGTACCGGTACTCCCTTACGTGTACCGATCCCTCAGTCTAGAAAATGCCTAGCCGTACAGATATGGTTCCCCGCTTATCGGTACGTCTGGACCTGTAATGCCACAAATTACTAGTTTTTCAACCCAAAAACATTCTCAAACCATTCCAACATGCCAAACATACCATAAGCAACCTAGCAACACAAATCTAACAGCACAACAAGGCTTCAATCATCGAATGGAAATCTATAGGCATGCTTCATAAAGTTGCATCCATACAATATACCAAAAGACAAACCAACACCAAAATCAATCTTTAAAGGCCATTTACAAACCAAAAACAACCTAAGAAACATGCTCAAACAGGGAGTTCCCCAAAACATATCCCAAATCATAACAAGTACCCCATTGCCCTTATTCATTATAGTTTAGTCTCTAACATACTTTGGAACCAAGTCTTGCCAAGATCCCCTTGCTTCTTGCTGCCTTCCGGAGCTTTAATTCTCTGCATTGATGGACAAAAAGAGCGTATGCACACAAGGATTAGTGAGGAAAGCTTAGAAGAAAACAACATCAATGCATTTAAAACCATTTCTCAACATCATCTTCTAAAACATCACGCCTCTTTTAAAAAATGCACTTACAACATTAAAACCAGCATATCAAACCATATGCTACATGTATCATTAACCAACAACAAGTCACATTGCTAACCCTCTACTTAAGCCTTCCCATGCATTACTACCAACTGCAAAGCTTAAGGAGAAAACATGTATAAATCACATTATACAACATAAACCATTTCAATGATACAATAACAATTATATTGGCTTTCAAGTGATCTTTAACAAGTCCATTAACAAAAGAGTTCATCAGATACACGGATTCAACAAGTGTTAACCCAACACTTCAATCCATCTCAACCGAAATAGCGATACAATCACAATCGCGGTACAATAATAACTGGGTATAGTTCCAACCGAGTACACTCTCAACCCACAGGGATACCAATCTCTCTCATTGGTTAGATGCTTAACCCACTAAAGGGAGTATTCGGTACTGTTTAACCCCTCAACCACTAGGGTACATGGATGGAGTATTCGGTACACCGTATAAACCCCTCAACATCCAAGGTGACTTATTTTACAATGCACTCAATCCTATGGCCGGCCAACTATATCCGATAACAATTTTAAAACCATATCACTTGCCAATATAATTAACCAAACAACATTTACCTCACTATTTTTAACAAGCATCAAACCATGCCCTTTCCAAAACAACAACCATGCTTTAAAATACAAGTATAAACCATACTTACAAGGATCACTTACCACGTGCATCCTTCAGCAAAACATGCTTAAAAATAGTACATCAAATACTTTAAATCATGCTTAAATAGTAGGTACAATGTAAATCAAAACAAGTGCATAAAAACATTTTAAACTAGCTTGACCGAGAGAGTAAAACCACTTTACTTACTTCCGAGCTTAGCTAAGCGTTTCAAGCTCTACCTAAACTTCCAAAAACCATCTTTAAAACATTCCAATGTTGGAATCCACGTTTTCACTCATCGTCACACAAAACCTCGATCAACGACCCAAAAATGAGTATCCAAAGCCTCCTACGCTTCTCCACTTACTTCCGGATCAACCTCCCCTACTTTTACCACAAAACCACAGAGGATTAATGCATCATAATGCATTCTAAAAACAGCAACCACAATCCTTCTCGGATTCCCACAAAACTCTCACAATTAACCCACCACAACAACCGAAAACATAACCAAAACACTTTGATTCATAACCCAACCAACATCTATCAACCTAGCACCACTTTTATCATCAAAACCCATCTAAAAATAGAATCAAAACAACCTAACACCTCCAGTAACCAAACAACAACCACAACTCCACAAAAACACAAGTCTAACAACCTAAACAAATAGAGATTCAAGAGTTTCGGGATTCCATTAACAAAACGACTTATCAACATTATTATACATCCATAATATGTTCAAAATCAATCTACATCACTGGAAAACAGATCCAATTTGGATCTTTCACTATTTCATCAATCTTACCCAATTAAATCAATTAATTCAATATAAAAAAACACAAAATCAAATTATAAACTATAAATCAAGGACAAATACTTGGGAATATCAATAAATAACCATTCAATAGAGGAGATCATGAACCTTACCCCTATTGTGTGATTTCTCCCTCAATTGGCTTGTTTAAAACTAGGAAAACACAAGATTTTAATAAGATTTTGTAAATCAAAGTTAAATAATCAATTGTAGATCAAGATTCTGAGTAAAATTAATCTCTCACCTCTGGTTTTTAATGAAATCTGAGTGTTTGCCAGAAAAGAAGTTGAGAGAAAAGTTGAGATAAAAGTTA
This sequence comes from Hibiscus mutabilis, assembly GCA_019671005.1. Taxonomy (NCBI): domain Eukaryota; kingdom Viridiplantae; phylum Streptophyta; class Magnoliopsida; order Malvales; family Malvaceae; genus Hibiscus; species Hibiscus mutabilis. The sequence goes on along the minus strand of CM033741.1, from coordinate 23,793,064 downwards.
CGTCAATTTTCATTAAAACCAAATAACTAACTTTAATCTAAAATCCCTTTTAATTAACTTATAAAACACATGTTGAAATGATTTAATTGAAGAGAGAAATCACTAGCAAAAACTTGGTAAAATAGCTCCTTAAGGATTCAAAGAATTTGACCCTTTTCATTTTAGTCACTTTAAAAACAGTTTTCAAAAGTTGCATTTTGGTCACTAGCCAAAATGTCACACCTCCTAATCTCATTTTTCTAAAATTGATTCCACTGAAACTAATCATATATTAAAACATGATTTTTAACCATTTTCCATAATTTTTCCCACACCAAAAATATACGATCCCAAAACCGATTCGAATCTCTACTCCGGTCCACCGGACCGCCTAGTAACCCACTAAACCGCTAAGCCCTAAAACTAGGGCGTTACACAACACCGTCCACTGTTCACAGTGGAAACTAGTTCCTCAGCCTCCAATTCTATCTTAGATGATGTCTATTCTGACAAACCAACTGCCCTGCCGAAGGACTCAATTTTACCATCTGTAGAACCCACTCATCTTCTTTTACACTCACTGCAGCAGTGATATGAACTAGTTTGCAAACAGGGGAGCCTTGAAAAAGAAGGGTTAGAGTTTACCCCAACGTATAAACTCTGATTTGATCTACAAATTTTATATGTGATTTGGAAGCAGAAGTGGGATATGTTCATTCAATAATCGGGCTCCATCAAAATCTCCTAGGTACAAGAATTTTACACCCATGTAGGCTGCGATGAAGAAAAATATGTGCAAGTTTAGGGAAAATTTGTGGATTTCTCAAATGATACAATAGAATGCCATTATTAATTCTCTGACCACCATAAGGAGTTTCACACTACAAACCCGGCCACTGACCCTAAATATGCTACGATACTACGGGATCTCTATGTTCCCGACACAAAAATAGGCTGGCAAAGGCTGTGAAAGAATAGTAAAATGGTGACAACTCAAGTTTGATTCAAGATTTTGGGCCCATGTAATCAACAATCGCATCTTGCCCACCCTAAATGGGAAACTTGTTCTCTCTAACGGATACTACTGTTGGATTCCCTTATCCCAAGACGTAATTTATTTTTGGCACATTTGATCTGTGCTGCCATTAAAGAAGGTGATAAGTGTACAAAAGTACTCTTTCTCTTACCCTTTTTACTCATATTATTGTTAGACTTAGGCTCATATTAATAACATAATTAGTCATTCATGCATTAATCCATGTTTCCTTCCATCGTTGAGCTTGATTGCATAACTTGGTTGTTTTTGTGGGAAAAGATGCTGCTTTGGTGTGTTTTGTGTGTATGTGCAGGATCACTTGCCAAAGCAAGGCTAGAGCTAGTTGCCAGGGCAATGCATGAAGGAGATGCCGAGCTAATTTATAGGGCAATGCATGAAGGAGACGCCGAGCCAGTTGCCAGGGCAATTGTCGACAAAGAATAAGGTGAGATGGTAATCTAAATTGATGACTAGACAAGCCCAAGATGACGTGGAGCAAAGCTAAATCCCAAAGGAGTTTGATTTCCATGAAGAGGTTAAAGAAGAATTAAATTCCAAGAAGATAAAAGAAGTTCTAGAAGGAATATAATTATAATAAAGAATTATATTCTTTAAAGATAATTTAATTCCAACTTAACTTCCTCCTCAAAGGAGGACTTTGACCTAGCCCTATAAATATATCACCAAGCCGTTAACTCCAAGGGGGAGAGAGGAGAGAATTTTCGACAACATCAAGGGCAAGGAGGATTTCGACAAAGCTCCATCCATTCTTCATCTTTTTCTTTCTTGTTCAATTAGGTTCATGCTAGGGATTCTTTATCTTGTGTTTCTTTGGAACCTAGCCATGAACTAAATCTATTTGGCTAAGGTTATTGTGTCTTGTGGTTGTGAGAAACTATTGGATTTTGTTTAGGTAATAAGAGTTTGCACTTTTCTATTCAAGGTTTATTAATTATTTGTTCTTATTATTGTTTGCGAGTGAATTGGGAGAGGATCTCGTAACTTCATCTATTTATCTAATATCGGGAGATTTAGATTCAAGAAACGAATGAATATGATCTTTATTCAATCTATTGATGGTGAAGATTAATCCGGCTTAGGAATAAGTTAAGGATTTCAATGGCTAAGAAGAGCGTAGGATTGGTTGTTGTTCACCCTTGATTCACGCAGGGATGTATTATCAAGGCATGCACAAGTAGCTAGAGTTTCAACTTAGGGATAAGAAGAAACCATTGAAGAACGCTCTGCCGAACCTTGAAGGTTGCTGCCCTGATGCCCAAGTAGTTGCCCAACTAGTCGCCCAGGCAACCATCGATTAGTTGCCAAGGCAACCCCGTTGTGCAAGTTGCCACGGCAACTGAGTTGCCCTTGCACTCTTTTACCAAGATGATCTAATCGGCTATCACACCTCAACTCACGATAACCTGATCCATCTCTCTCATTTGATCTCTTATAGTCTTTTACTTATTTGCTTTCTAGATTAGTTATTAGTTAAAACTCGTATAATCTTCTATTTGTGTTTTTACTTTTTATAGTGCAAGAGATTAGATTTTTGAAGTGGCACCAATCCCTGTGGAGATGATATCTTTTATACTATAACTTGCGACGTGTACACTTGCACAATTGCGGAGCACTTATTACGCACAACAAGTTTTTGGCGCCGTTGCCGGGGATTGGCAATAACGACTTTGCTTTTATTTTCTTGCACTTTTTATTTTTCTTGTTTAAAATTCAAAGGGATAACAAACTTTGGTTTTGCATTGGTATATGACCAGGGCGAGACCGATTACACCAGAATATCCCTTTGATCCAGAAATCGAACGAACCTTACAAAGACTTAGAAGAAGGTTAAGAGTAGCAATTGCTAATCAAGACGACAATATGAATCAAGATGTTCCAGCAGGAGAAGGAGTGATTCTTGCACGAAACAGAACTATTCAAGACTATCTTGAAGAAGATCTTGATGGACTTAATCCAGGAGTTGTCGCACCTGAAATTGAAGCCGACCACTTTGAGTTGAAACCAGTGATGTTTAAACTGATCAACACAATTGGTCAATTTGGTGGCTCAGCAAATGAAGATGCACGACAACATATTAAATCTTTCCTCGAGATTTGCAACTTGTTCAAAATACACTGAGTCACCCTCGATGTTTTACGATTAAGATTATTCCCTTATTCACTGAGGGATAGGGCGAAAGCATGGTTAAATAGCATTCTTGCCATATCAAAAGGATCTTGGACCGATCTTTGTCGTGATTTCCTTGCTCGGTTTAATCTTACAAATTTGACTGATAGCTTCATAATGACATTACTTCTTTTCGACAGGCAGATGATGAATCCATGTACGAGGCTTGGGAGCGATATAGAGAACTTCTACACAAATGCCCCCTACCAAAGTCCGGTTGGAATCAAGCACAAATTCGAAAGCTAATGGGAGAGGCACCGAAAAAATCCTCAAGGCCTCCAATTGCGACAACAACTCCTGCCGCCTCGGCAATCCCTAATGCCCAAGCACCTAACGCCCGGGCAACTCGGTCATCAACCCCGGGACACTTTGAAGCACTCTTGCAACCATTGGCGAGCCACCTAAGGAAAATTGAAGACTAGAAACTAATGTTCATGCGGTACATGAAGGAGCACAACAATGCCATCACCCAAGTCATCCTAGAAAAGTACCCGGACAGCTGCGTGCCGTTCCCAATCTTTCCTGCCGAGATCCTTGCCCCGACAACTAATGAAGCAGTCGCCATGGCAACCCGCAACAATGATGCCATGACAACCAACCCTGAAGATGCCACGACAACCAAAGCTAAAGACATCCCGGCAACCACTGCAAAAGCCAAAGGTAAATCACCTATGCCTGAATCAACTCATACAGAATCATTGTCTGATTTTTCAGATTCGGACGAGTCCTCCATTGCACCAACAAAGAACGCACCAATTGAATCCTCCAAGCGAAAAACCAATGACATTGATGAAGAGGATGATGAGGACAACCCCGTACGAGGATCGATTTCACAATCGGCAAAAAGGAAACAACCATCGCGTTCAAGCAAGAGAATCAAGACACCGACCAAAAGGAAACTAATCATCCATGACGACGAACTCTCAGAGCAAGTCCTCGTTTGCATTTAATTTTTCATTATTTTTATTTTTCTTTAATGCATGCATTGAGGACAATGCCTCACTCGAGTTTGGGGGGATTGTTATTAGTAGTTACCATGTTTAGTTGCATTCATCTTAAGTATTGCATTTAGGATACATAAATTGCTTGCCACGCCTTTAGTTGGAACAAGAGTTGCCTAGATTTGATGAATATCCGATGATGACTTTGCCAATCCACTTAATTGATAGAATTTTTATTTTAGGATGACAATGGAAAAACGTAGAATTTTACTATGATGCTAAATTTGATGAAACAATGTTGTGGTTTGATTGATTTAAGGAATTCTAGTGAACTTAGGTTGATAATTAAACAAATTAGGGGATTAGAATAAAAATTGGATGAATGCTAGAGGTGCCCGAAATTGGCTCTAGCATGTGCTAAAAAAATGGATCGCTAGAGGTGCCCAAAACTGGCTCTAGTTGAATAAATTAATTAACTTAAGGAAACTAAAAACAAAACACTAGAGGTGCCCGAAATCGGCTCTAGTTAAAACATGTTAAAAAGAACCCAATGAAGTAATTTGAAAACCTCTTGTTTGCATAGAATCCAAAAAATCAACTTACACACAACTCCGCACACACTCACAAGCATTATAGTTTGATTCCGAGTAACTCCTAAGTTTTCTGAAAAATGAAAATCCAATCATACTTTGTGCCCCGGTTCTGAGAATTGAAATCAAGTTCAAAGCTAAGTTTGTGAAAATTGAAGTCTTGGCAGGTAATTATTAGTTTGCATTGCTTGAGGACAAGCAATAGTTCGAGTTTGGGGGTGTGATAAGTGTTCAAAAATACTATTTTTCTTACACTTTTTACTCATTATTGTTAGACTTAGGCTCATATTAGTTACATAATTAGTCATTCATGCATTAATCCATGTTTCCTTCCATCGTTGAGCTTGATTGCATAACTTGGTTGTTTTTGTGGGAAAAGATGCTGCTTTGGTGTGTTTTGTGTGTATGTGCAGGATCACTTGCCAAAGCAAGGCTAGAGCTAGTTGCCAGGGCAATGCATGAAGGAGATGCCGAGCTAGTTGCCAGGGTAATGCATGAAGGAGACGCCGAGCCAGTTGCCAGGGAAATTGTCGACAAAGAATAAGGTGATATGGTAGTCAAAATTGATGACTAGACAAGCCCAAGATGACGTGGAGCAAAGCTAAATCCCAAAGGAGTTTGATTTCCATGAAGAGGTTAAAGAAGAATTAAATTCCAAGAAGATAAAAGAAGTTCTAGAAGGAATATAATTATAATAAAGAATTATATTCTTTAAAGATAATTTAATTCCAACTTAACTTCCTCCTCAAAGGAGGACTTTGACCTAGCCCTATAAATATATCACCAAGCCGTTAACTCCAAGGGGGAGAGAGGAGAGAATTTTCGACAACGTCAAGGGCAAGGAGGATTTCGACAAAGCTCCATCCATTCTTCATCTTTTTCTTTCTTGTTCAATTAGGTTCATGCTAGGGATTCTTTATCTTGTGTTTCTTTGGAACCTAGCCATGAACTAAATCTATTTGGCTAAGGTTATTGTGTCTTGTGGTTGTGAGAAACTATTGGATTTTGTTTAGGTAATAAGAGTTTGCACTTTTCTATTCAAGGTTTATTAATTATTTGTTCTTATTATTGTTTGCGAGTGAATTGGGAGAGGATCTCGTAACTTCATCTATTTATCTAATATCGGGAGAGTTAGATTCAAGAAAAGAATGAATATGATCTTTATTCAATCTATTGATGGTGAAGATTAATCCGGTTTAGGAATAAGTTAAGGATTTCAACAGCTAAGAAGAGCGCAAGATTGGTTGTTGTTCACCCTTGATTCACGCAGGGATGTATTATCAAGGCATGCACAAGTAGCTAGAGTTTCGACTTAGGGATAAGAAGAAACCATTGAAGAACACTCTGCTGAACCTTGAAGGTTGCTGCCCAGACGCCCAAGTAGTTTCCTAACTAGTCGCCCAGTCAACCATCGATTAGTTGCCAAAGCAACCCGTTGTGCAAGTTGCCACGGCAACTGAGTTGCCCTTTCACTCTTTTACCAAGACGATCCAATCGGCTATCACACCTCAACTCACGATAACCTGCCCTATCTCTCTTATTTGATCTCTTCTATTCTTTTACTTATTTGCTTTCTAGATTAGTTATTAGTTAAAACTCCTATAATCTTCTATTTGTGTTTTTACTTTTTATAGTGCAAGAGATTATATTCTTGAAGTGGCACCAATCCCTGTGGAGATGATATCTTTTATACTATAACTTGTGACGTGTACACTTGCACAATTGCGGAGCACTTATTACGCACAACAGAAGGCGCTGTCACAATCAGTAAATCCAATGACCTACCTTCCCCAACTTGATCATCGCCCTTTGTGCCTAGGCAGAAGTCCCATCTCTGGAAGGGGATACTATTGTGGAGGCCCTCACAGGTCCACTTCCTTCACAAGTGAAAGAGTTAAAGGGATATTCCCAAATTGCACCTTTAGCTATTCCCTTTGCTCATTCTCTTTCTATCCGGGATATTGTGGCAGACACCCTCTGTAGATCCTTTTGATCATACTTTGCAATTGCTCAATGCAGGGAATCAATGCTCCACAATCTATTTTAGAAGTTACTTCTGGATGAACTAATATAATTCCTATCATTTTCCCAATAGATTCTCCAACCACCTACACCCACCACCACCACCCACCACCACCACCCGTAGGAGACAGCGACCAGATACTAATGTTAGCGCCTCCTCCTGCTCTACCAAGAAACAAACGTCCGCCTGGGTCAAAGGCAAGGGCATAATCATCTGGGAACCACCACCACAGTAATTCCCTGGGTTAGTTTTTCCGTTATTTTAGTTAGATTTTGTTTTTGTATATGAATATTTGCTTTTCCTTGTTTTGTTTTTCTTTTATCTTTCTTTTTGCATTGGGGACAATGCTCTTCTCAAGTTTTGGGGAGTATATATATTAGGTTAAATTTAAAAAAATTAATTTTTTTAAGACCTGTAAAAAGCATAATATGATTGATAGGTTCCCTTTGCTATGATTCCTTTGATTCTGATATTGTTGCTGCATTGATCATGACTTCCTATGACGAATCTATGTTGATGCTTTGCAATGTGTTAAGATCTTTAAGTTTTGAGCTTAATGATGAATTTGCTGGAGTCCTTAAAAACACATGTTGCATACACTCGAAAAACTTAAGAAACCATAGGGAACTCTAGGTCGACTTTCTGATTCCAAAGCATGAATCAAAATGAATGATCTAAATGCTCAATGTAGCAAAACAAAGGCTTAGAAACTCCCTAAAAATAAAGAAAATTAATTAAGACTTGATAATATAAACAAAACTATTGAGGGACACTCTTCTATGCATCTTGCTATCTTAATACACTAGGTGAGTTGTGTTTGCTCCATTTAACTTTCCCTAGTAGGAATGATAGTATTGGCAAAGAGTGAATGAAAGTCTTCACGGGATGACACAACTCGTAGGGCTAGGGATGAGCTGTTTGCTCCACTCTATCTTCAGGTCTGAAGAGTAAGTGTGATAAACTGAATCCCCAAGGATACAATTTTTAAAAGCTTAAAAAGAAAAGAGAGTAAAATAATGTGCTAAATGTAACCCCCTTGACCCAGCCTAGTCGTAAAGCCGAACCGAGCAAGTTACAATAGGTTTACCGAAGTAAACCGTAAAGAAGAAACTCGAAACACGTCCATTTTTATCTTGTCTAGATGCACAATTATCATCGTACATATACATACTGATCACAAGTGAAAACACGTCTCAATCGGACATCGAATTGACATCCAATTAGACACAATTGCAGATTATGGACCTAATCGCAATTTTGGAAAGCTACAAGGACTCATTTTTATGTTACCAACCTTTGATTAATCAGATTCCATGCCCACATGTCAAAAACCAGATCCAAAAATATCATCTAATCTCATTCAATTGCATAACTAATATTCAGGGACTAAAACGCAAGAAAACATAACAGCAAAACCAAGACATCAACTGAAATAACGGGCATCCGTATCGATACACTACTAACCGTATTGATACGGTGCTCGTATCGTTTTGGTAAACCATAAACCGTATCAGTACACTATTTCAAACCCAAAATCCTATTTAAATTTGTCACACGCTGTACCGATACAGTCAGCATGTGTCTCGGTACGCAGGGTTTGTTCAAAAAAGCAAATTGCTGTAGCAATGTACCGTACCGGTACCCTCATGCCCGTATCAAAATGCCAAGCCAAAACTTTCCTATCCGTATCGAAACTGTCCCCTCCGTAATGATATGCCTGGGCCTGTATTGTCTTTTTTAGCTAGTTTCACACTCAAATCTAGATGCATTTGGGTCCTAGCAACTTGCATACAAACATCCATTTAAGCATATTCTAACACTTGCAACAAGATTTGGCAATCAAGACAAGCTTATGATATCAAAGGATCAAACTATAGGCATGTTTTCTAAAACCAAGCAAGCAATGCATGCTACTTCAAACCATCACCAAAAACAATCCATAATGGCCATTTACAATCCAAGAGCAGCAAAACAAAATCTCTCAACCAGGGAGTTTAACAAAATACCTCCCAAAACAACAATGGAAACCCCATTGCTCTTATTACTTATAGTCTACTCTAAAACATACTTTGGTAACAAGTCTTTTTGTGATCCCTTGCTTCCCGCTGCCTTCCGAGCCTTTAGTTCCCCGCATTGATGGACAAAGAGAGCGTAAGCACACTAGGCATAGTGAGGAGTGCTTAAAAACAAAACACCATCAATGCATTTAAAATCATTTCTCAACAACACATTGAAATCTCACTTCAATTCATGTTCAACCAACATTTAAAACATTATCATGCCTTGAAAACCACGCACTTAACATCTTTAAAAATCAGCATATTAAACCATATGCAACATGTATCATTAACCAACAACAAGTCCCATTGTTAACCTCAATTTAAGCCTTCTCATGCATAACAACCATATGCAAAGATTAAAGAGTAAACATGTATAAATCACATTATACAACATAAACCTTTCAATGATACATCAACAATTATATTGGCTCACAAGTGATCAACAACCAAGTTCCATTTCCAAAATAGTTCATCGGATACCTAGATTCAACAAGTGTCCTCAAAACACTTCAAGCCATCTCAATCGGAATAGCGATACAATCACAATCGTGGTACATTACAACCGGGTACATTTTCAACCCACGGGGACACCGACCCCAACCCTCGGTTAGATGCTTAATCCGCTAACGGGAGTTTACGATACCATATAACCCCTCTACGGTTAGGGTACTTGGATGGAGTTTATGGTACATAGATCAAAGCCCCTCAATATCCAAGGCGACTTATTATAGTGCAATATCAATCCTATGGCCGGCCAACTATGTCCGATAACAATTTTAAAACCATATTACTTTCCAATATAATTAACCATTTACCATTTACCTCACTGATTTTCCAAGCATTGAACCAAATCGTTTCTAAAGCAACATACCATGCTTTAAGCACAAGTATAAACCGTAGACTTACAAGGATCACTTACCATGTGCATCATTCTGCATTTCATGCTCAAAACAGTATCTTACATACTTTTAAAACATGTTCAACAGTAAGTACAATGCAAATCAAAACAAGTGCATAAAACCATTTCGTAAAAGCACGACCGAGAGAGAAAACCACTTTATACTTACTTCTGAGCTTAAACCAATGTTTCAAGCAAAGTTTAAACCCCCATAAACCATCTTTAAAATATTCCAAAGCTGGAATCCACGTTCTTACTCACTGATACGCGAAACCTAGATTCGCTGATACGAAATCAAGCGTCTGAAGCCTCCAAAGCATCACCGATCACTTTCGGATCAACCTCCCATGTTTTATTCACATTACAACATAGTATTAATGCATCTCAATGCATTCCAAACACCGCAACAACAAATCCTTATGGACTTCCACAATCCTCTCACAATTACTCACTCACAACAACCGAAATCATCATCTAATCCTTTCCAAACACAACCCAGCCACAACCTAACAATCTAACACTTCCATAATCATCAAATAACACTTAAAAACAAGATTAATTCATCCAAACACTTCTAGCAACTACACAGCCACCACAACTCCACAAAAACACAATTCTAACAACCTAAACAATTAGAGATTCAAGAGTTTCGGGATTCTATTGTTAAAATCAACTTAACAACATTATAATACATCCAAAATATGTTTAAAATCAATTATCAACATTGGAAAACAAATCCAATTCGGATATTTCACTATTTCATCAAATTTACCCAATTATATCAATTAACCAATACAAAAACACAAAATCAATTTATAAAACATAAATCGAGGATCAAACACTTGGGAATATCAATAAAGAACCATTCAATAGAGGAGATCATGGACCTTACCCCTATTGTGTGATTTCTCCCTCAATTGGCTTGTTTAAAGATAAGAAAACACAAGATTTCAATGAGGTTTTGTAAATCAAAGTCAAAGGATCAATTACAAATCAATAATCTGAGTAAAATGATCTCTCACCTCTGGTTTTTGATGAAAACTTGAGTGTTTGGCAGAAAAGAAGTGGAGAGAAAAGTTACGTAAAATTTTTTTATAGTGATAACTAACTTTTAATAACCAAATTCCCTTTTTAATTAACTTTTAAAACACATGTTAAAATGATTTAATTGAAGAGAGAAATCACCAGCAAGAACTTGGTAAAATAGCACCTTAAGGATTCTAAGAATTTGATAATTTTCATGTTAGTCACCTTTAAAAATAGTTATCAAAAATAGCATTTTGGTCACTAGCCCAAATGTCACACTTCCAAATCTCATTTTCAAAAATTGATTTCACCAATATTAATCTCATATTAAAAGATGATTTTTAACCATTTTTCATATTTTTATCTTACCAAAAATATTTACTCACGAATCTTACTCAAATCCCTAACCCGGTCCACCAAACCGTCTAACATGCCACAAAACTGCTAGGCCCAAAACCGGGGCGTTACAACTCTCCTTCACATAGGAAATTTCATCCTTGAAATTTTACCTGGAGAAAACAAATGTGGAAACTGCTCCAGCATCTCTGACTTGTGTTCACACGTGGCTTCCTCAACACTGCGGTGCCTCCACAACACCTTTACAAGCTCAACCGTCTTGCCACGCAAAATCTTACCTCTGGTATCAAGGATCTCTATCGGTTCCTCGTCATATGATAAATTCGGCCTCAACTCAACATCTTCCACCGGTATAACATGCGATGGAGCTGATCGATACCTCCGTAACATCGAAACATGAAAACATCATGAATCCTCTCCAACTCCGGAGGTAACCTCAACCGATAAGCAAGAGGACCCACACGCTCAACAACCTCGTATGGTCCAATAAACATCGAGCTAAGCTTACCCTTGCGTCTGAACCGCATCACTTTTTTTCCACGGTGACACTTCCAAAAACACATGATCACCAACAACATACTCTATATCTCTATGCTTCAAATCCGCATAGGATTTTTGAAGATCTAAAGCCGCTTTCAAGCGCCCACATACCAGCTTCACCTTTTCATTGGTGCCTTTCAACACACTGGCAGAGTAACATGTTTTTTTCCGACCTCAGCTCAACACAACGGTGTATGACACTTCCTACCATATAGAGCCTAGTTCGATGCCATCTATATACTAGCCTGATAACTGTTATTATAAGCAAACTCCACCAACAGAAACTGTTCCTCCCACGTTCCCTGGAACTCAATGATACAATACCTCAATATATCCTCTAAGACCTGTATCACATGCTCCGACTGTCCATCCGTCTGAGATGATACGAGGTACTAAAATTCAATCGTGTACCAAGAGCACGATGCAAACTCACCCAAAAACTTGCCGTGAAATGTGTGTCTCTATCCAAAACTATGGACTTTAGGTACCCCATGTAAATGCACAATCTCAGAAATGTAAAGCTTGTCCAACTTACCTAAGGCATATGTCGTATGCACTGACACAAAATGCACACACTTCTAAATGATCCACAATCACCCAAATGGAATCCTTTTTGGTCGGCGTCAACGGTAACCCAGACACAAAATCCATGGTGATTCTTTCCCATTTCCAATCCGGTATTCGCAACGATTGCAACAATGCAGAAGGAAACTGATGTTCAGCCTTTACACGCTGACACACCATGCATCGGCCAACAAAATCAGCCACATCCTTCTTCAAACCAACCTAATAGTACTCTTCCTTCAACCCTCGATACATCTTAGTTCTACCGGGATGCATAGCAAAAGGGCTAGCATGCGCTTCGGTCAAAATGGTACGCCTCAACTCCTCATCTTCAGGCACCACAACCCGACCATTAAAACACAATACTCCATCATCATTAAAATGAAAATTCGTAGGATTCCCATCCATGATATCCTTTATATGCGGTACCAAACTCCCATCACACGGTTGCTTCTCCTTAATCAACTGTGACAGGGATGGCTTCACTTGCAACTCATCCACAACCCACCTTCACGCGTCATACTCAACCTAGCAAACATCACCCTCAACTCTACATCAGCCTTTCTACTCAATGCATGAGCCACACCGTTAGCTTTACCCAGATGATATTCAATGGTCAGATCATAATCCTTAAGCAACTCCATCCACCTTCGCTGCCTAAGGTTTAACTCTTTCTACGTAATCAAATACTTCAAACTCTTATGATCCGTATAAACCACATACTTCTCATCATAAAGGGTAATTATGTTCATGCACCTTCAACTGCCTAGATTCATACGCAGCTACCTTACTCTCCTGCATCAGCACACATCCAAGCCCAACATACGACGCATCACTATAAACAACAAACTCTTTTCCTGATTCAGGCTGAACCAAGACTGGAGCTCGCTTCAAAGCTTCTTTCAACTTTTCGAAAGCTCGCTGTCTATCCTCCATCCACTCAAAACGAACATTCTTCTGCAACAACTTGGTCAACAGAGCAGCTCTACCAGAGAACCACTCAATAAACCTACAATAATAACCTGCCAAACCAAGGAAACTCTGAACTTTTGTCATAGACTTAGGCACCTTCCAACTCAACATAGCCTCAATCTTGTGTGGGTCAACCCGAATCCCCTCAGCCGACACCACATGCCCAAGGAAAACAGCCTCCTCAAGCCAAAACTCACACTTGCTTAACTTGGCATACAACTGATTAACCAACAACGTCTGAAGCACATTCCACAAATGCTTATCATGAATCTCCTCGATACGAGAGTACACAAGAATATCATCGATAAACACAATCTCAAACTGATCCAAAAACTCATGGAACACTCAGTTCATCATGCCCATGAAGGCAGCCGGCGCATTGGCCAAACCAAAAGGCATCACCAAAAACTCATAATGCCCGTACCTCGTAGAAAAGCTGTCTTGGACACATCCACCTCCTTCACCTTTAACTAATAGTACCCAGACCTTAAATCTATCTTAGAAAACACTGAAGCACCCCTGAACTGGTCAAACAGATCATCTATCTAGGGCAAAGGATACTTGTTCTTTATCGTCAACTTGTTTAGTTGCCGATAATCTATACACATCTGCAATGTACCATCCTTCTTCTTCACAAACAACAGCGGAGCACCCCACGGTGAAATACTAGGTCTGATAAAACCTCGATCAAGCAACTCCTGCAGTTGTGTTTTCAACTTCTTCAGGGCCATGTGATATGTAGCAATAAACGCTGATGTCATACCGACAAAGACCTTGATGCCAAACTCAACCTTACGGTCTAGTGGCAATCCTGATAACTCTTCTGAAAAAACACCTAGAAACTCGCATACCATGCGAATATCCGACACCCTCAACTCCTTCAAACCCAGATTCATAACATAGGCCAAGAAAGCTTCACATCCAGAATCCAACAGTATTTTTGCTTCCAAAGCCGAAACAACATTAGATAAGAACTTAGCATCAGGGATATCCATTTGGTCTCAAAATCTACCACAACCCTATGCTCTGTCAACCAATCCATTCCCAAGATAACATCAAAATCATGGAATGGCAACTCCATCAAATCTACATCAAACACATGTCCCTGAACCATCAGCAGACATCTACGATACAAGTTTCTAACCACAACCGTCTCTCCAAGAGAATTGGTCACTCTAACACCCACATTAAGAATCTCAATAGAAATATCAAGCAACTGTGCATGCTCACTGAAGATGTATGAATGAGTAGAACTAGAATCAACCAACGAATATAACGGTAAGGATTGTAAAGTAAAAGTACCTGCAATAACATTGGTGTCATTATGACCCTCACAGTACGCGTACACCCTAGTCGGTCTACCTTTCTCAGGCTGGATAGGAATGGTATGAGCCACAGTCTTATGCCCCTATCTCTACACTGAAACGGCCCACAACCACGACCACGGCCTCTCTACAGAGCAACAACAGGTGCAGCACCCTGCCCACCTCTAACCAACAAAGGACAATCACGTCTCAAGTGGTCGCCAGACCTACAACTCCAACAAACATTGGCTACAACAGCCGCAGGTGCCTGACCCTCCCTGGCCAAACTAGGGCAATCTCGCCTCAAATGCTCACACGATCCATAAGCCCAATAGGTGTTGTGCGGAGCTCGAACTTGTGCACCCTGCCCCTGTACTCCACGTCCAACCGCACCACCACCACGCCTCTAGTCCAGGCGATACCTTCTGCCACGATGTCTCTTGGCATCTCCACTGCCAAAGCTAGAATCTGCCACTCTCTTGCCAGAGCTAAAGCCTCGAGATCCAAAAGCTAAACCAATATTTTGCTTGATATCCTTGTCTCGTGTAACCAACACATCAAAATCCGTATAATCAGCAGCAAGCGTGCATGTCTTAACATCCTAAACAGCCCGTAGCAGAAACGGTCACATCACTAACGCTTGTCAAGAACTAACTCAGGAGCATACTGGCTCAACCTCACAAACTATACCTCGTACTCAAAAAAAGACATAGTGCCCTGGACTAGAGCAATAAACTCTTTCTTCTTTTTGTCTTGGTACCGGACTCCAAGGTACTTCTTTCGAAAAGCACTAAAAAAGAACTCCCAGGTTACATCCTCGGTCACCATGCCGGAGATCATGGTAGTCCACCATGTATAAGCACATCCCTGCAATAGGGATACAACACAGCCTAACTTATGAGCATCAGATCAACCCATATGCTCTAAAATCCTCTTTGTACTAGCCAACCAGTCCTTAGAAGCCTCTGGTGCTAGACCATAGAACTTAACTCCACCAAGGTTGCAAAGACACTCTAACGATAAACCTTGCACAACCACTGGTGCCGACACTTGAACACCCGCAACAGCTTCTTGGGAAGCACCAGTCATGGCCTGTATCAGCAGCGCCATGCCACTGGTGCCGACATTTGCAGGTGGATCAAGAGGGGGCGGCAACCCTCCAGGCGGTATATCTTCCTTATTTTCCTGCCCAACGGTAGCAGCAATCTACCATATCGTAACTCTCTCCTCGGTCCCATCGTGCTAAAAATATATCTAATCCATGATAATCATTCAAAACAAAATAGTTAGCCCAGCTTCAAGCAAGGATCAAAAACTTCCATTTCAAAATCTTAACATTTTAGACTATAATAATAAGGTAATAGGTTTCCCAAATTTCCCCCCAACATGGCATAAGCAATTGACATGCATATTTCAATCACCGTGCATATCAAACATTAGATTACAATTCAAAATAACATCACAACAATCATAAACCTAGCTCTGATACCACTAAATGTAACCCTTTTGACATGGCCTAGTCGTAAGACTGAACCGAGCAAGCTACATTAGGTTTACCAAAGTAAATAGTAAAGAATAAACTCAAAACACATCTTTTTTTTTCTTTTATCTTTTCTAGATACATAATTATCATCCTACATGTACATACTGATCACAAGTGAAAACTCATCTCAATCGGGCATCAAATTGACATCCAATTGGATACAATTGCAGATTAGGGACCTAATCGCAATTTTGGAAAACTACAAGGACTTAACTTATTTTTATATTACCAACCTTTGATTAATCAGATTCCATACCCACATGTAAAAAATCATATCAAAAAGACCATCCAATCTCATTCAGTTGCATCACTAATATTTAGGGACTAAAACTCAAGAAAACATAACTGCAAAACCATGACATTAACTGAAATAACGGCCATCCATATCGATACGCTACTAACCGTATTGATATGGTGCTCATATCATTTCGGTACACCTTAACCCGTATCAGTACGCCATTTCAAACCTAAAATCCTATTTAAATTGTCACACACCGTACCGATACGATCATCATGTGTTTCGGTACGCGGGGTTTGTTCCAAAAAGCAAATTCCAGTAGCAATGTACCATACCAGTACCCCCATGCCCATATCGAAATGCCAAGCCAAAACTTGCCTAGTTGTACCGATACAGTCCCCTACGTACCGATACACTGGGGCCTGTAATGTTATTTTTAGCTAGTTTCACACTCAAATCTAGATGCATTTGGGTCCTAGCAACTTGCATACATCCATACAAACATCCATTTAAGCATATTCTAACACTTGCAACAAAATTTGGCAATCAAGACAAGCTTATGCTATCAAAGGATCAAACTATAGGCATGCTTCCTAAAACCAAGCAAGCAAAGCATGCAACTTCAAGCCATCACCAAAAACAATCCAAAATGGCCATTTACAATCCAAGAGCAGCAAAACAAAATCGCTCAACTAGGGAGATTAACAAAACACCTCCCAAAACAACAACGGAAACCCCATTGCCCATATTACTTATAGTCTAGTCTAAAACATACTTTGGTAACAAGTCTTTTTGTGATCCCTTACTTGCCGCTGCCTTCTGAGCCTTTAGTTCCCTGCATTGATGGACAAAGAGAGTGTAAGCACACTAGGCTTAGTGAGGAGTGCTAAAAAACAAAACACCATCAATGCATTTAAAACCAGTTCTCAACAACACATTGAAATCTCACTTCAATTCATGTTCAACCAACATTTAAAACATTATCATGCCTTGAAAACCATGCACTTAACATCTTTAAAAACCAGCAAATTAAACCATCTGCAACATGTATCATTAACCAACAACAAGTCCCATTGCTAACCTCAATTTAAGCCTTCCCATGCATAACAACCATATGCAAAGCTTAAAGAGTAAACATGTATAAATCACATTATGCAACATAAATCTTTCAATGATACATCAACAATTATATTGGCTCACAAGTGATCAATAACCAAGTTCCATTTCCAAAATAGTTCATCGGATACACGGATTCAACAAGTGTTCTCACAACACTTCAAGCCATCTCGAACGGAATAGCGATACAATCACAATCGCGGTACATTACAACCGATCACACTTTAAACCCACGGGGACACCAACCCCAACCCTTGGTTAGATGCTTAATCCACTAACGGGAGTTTACGGTAATATATAACCCCTCTACCGTTAGGGTACTTGGATGGAGTTTACAGTACACGGATCGAAATCCCTTAACATCCAAGGTGACTTATTATAGTGCACTATCAATCCAATGGTTGGACAACTATATCCGATAACAATTTTAAAACCACATTAATTGCCAATATAATTAACCATTTACCTCACTGTTTTTCCAAGCATTGAACCAAATCGTTTCCAAAGCAACATACAATTTTTTAAACCACAAGTATAAACCGTATACTTACAAGGATCACTTACCATGTGCATCCTTCTGCATTTCATGCTCAAAATAGTATCTTGCATACTTTTAAAACATGCTTAACAGTAGGTACAATGTAAATCAAAACAAGTGCATAAAACCATTTCGTAAAAGCACGACCGAGAGAGAAAACCACTTTATACTTACTTTTAAGCTTAAACCAGCATTTCAAGCTAAGTTTAAACCCCCATAAACCATCTTTAAAACATTCCATATCTGGAATCCAAGTTCTCACTGACCGATACGCGAAGCCTCGATTCACTGACACGCAATTAAAGCGTCTAAAGCCTCCAAAGCTTCACCAATTACTTTCGGATCAACCTCCCCTATTTTATTCACATTACAATAGAGGATTAATGCATCTCAATGCATTCAAAATACTGCAACAAAAAATCCTCTTGGACTTCCATAATCCTCTCACAATTACTCACTCACAACAACCGAAATCATCATCTAATCCTTTCCAAACACAACCCAGCCACAACCTAACAATCTAACACTTCCATAATCATCAAATAACACTTAAAAACATGATTAATTCATCCAAACACTTCCAGCAACTACACAGCCACCACAACACCACAAAAACACAATTCTAACAACCTAAACAATTAGAGATTCAAAAGTTTCGGGTTTCCATTGTTAAAATAAACTTAGCAACATTATAATACATCCAAAATATGTTTAAAATCAATCCTCAACACTGGAAAAAATATCCAATTCGGATCTTTCACTATTTCATCAAATTTACTCAATTAGATCAATTAACCAATATAAAAACACAAAATTAGTTTATAAATCATAGATCAAGGATCAAGCACTTGGGAATATCCATAAAGAACCATTCAAAATATGAGATCACGGACCTTACCCCTATTGTGTGATTTATCCCTTAATGGGCCTGTTTAAAGCTAAGAAAACACAAGATTTCAATGAGGTTTTGTAAATCAAAGTCAAATGATCAATTACAAATCAATAATATGAGTAAAATAATCTCTCACCTCTGGTTTTTGATGAAAACTTGAGTGTTTGGAAGAAATGAAGTGGAGGGAAAAGTTGAGAGAAAAGTTACGTAAATTTTCTTTAAAGTGATAACAACTTTTAATAACCAAATTACCTTTTTAATTAACTTTTAAAACACTTGTTAAAACAATTTAATTGAAGAGAGAAATCACCAGCAAAAACTTGGTAAAATATCTCCTTAAGGATTCTAAGAATTTGATCCTTTTCATTTTAGTCACCTTTAAAAATAGTTTTCAAAAATCACATTTTGGTCACTAGCCAAAATGTCACTTCCAAATCTCATTTTCAAAAATTGATTTCACCAATATTAATCACATATTAAAATATGATTTTTAACCATTTTCCATATTTTTATCTTACTGAAAAATATTTACTCACGAATCCAACTCGAATCTCTAACCCGGTCCACCAGACCATCTAACATGCCACAAAATTGCTAGGCCCAAAACCGTGGCATTACACTAAAAAGAGAACAATATGCTGAGGTAACTATAGAAAGCAACCCTTAAGTTTCTCTAAGGATATTAAGTGATGGATTGCATGTAACTTAGCACACACTGCACCTACAGTAGATTTTCTCTTTGGAAAAAAGCTATAAGATCTAATTCATTGCATCTTATCAACATAACTGAGGAATGAATTACTGCTACATCATGACCTGGAATCTCTATAATCCTGGCTTAGTGGAACCTTAGGACTTATGGGCTATTTATTGTTTGTATTTTCTATTTTTATTTTTCTTGCTTTCATTTTGCATCGCTTGAGGACAAGCAACAGTTCAAGTTTGGAGGTATTTGGTGAGCATGTAAATGATCTATTTTTCTTTCCTTTTTTACATGTCTTTCGTATGTTTTTAGGCTCATATAGATTTCATTCGGGTTAGATTGTACATACTTGCATATAGATAGGGAGTTACATCGTCTGTGCTTTAATGTTATCTATATTGGTGCATTTTATGGGAAATATGGTGTTTTGTGGTGCATGTGTAGGATGCTAAAGGAGTGCTGAAGTGGAAGTGTAGAATATCTCATGGCTGGAGCTCATGAGGCATAAAGAGTTGGAGATGAATCTATTTTTGCCCATATAGACTTTATCACAGATACAAAACATTAAATATAGCGGGAAATTAATGGCCTTCTTTAATGAAGCCACACACACTTTAGGGTTCTTAAACCCTAGCTTACGACCTAAATAAGAGAGACTTGAATGCTACTTCAAGGGAGAGCGCAATTATAGACAACAGTCCTAGTCTGAAGCTTGTAGAAAACCACCAGAGTGGAAGCTAGAGAATTCTCCTCACGGCAGACGCCATTGAGAGAGGCTGACAAAGTAGGAGACCTTTAGCAATAGTTAGATGGCACAGAGGGAGCTTTTCAAGGATGCTCGACTCTTTTCTTAGCCTTGCTTGATAAATAGTCGTACTTTAATATTTTTGTTATTGATGTTTTAGGCATGAGCTAAATACTTTAGTTGGGATTATTGCTTCCCAAGATTTTATGTTTTGATTAGTTTATTATAATGCTAGAGTTATTTTTGTTTTATCTACTTTGTTCATCGCCCTTCATGCATAGTTATTGTAAGAGCTATCGAGAAGCCTTTTAACTATTAATCTGTGGCTTAATATCAGGAGAGTTAGGTTATACAAACATGAACAATGGGGCTAAGCTGTTAACTTGGTCTTAATCTGACCTTAGACATAAGTTTAGTGTTTTAACGACTAAAAGGGAGTTCTTAAACAAATAATAGAGTTGTTAGGGTTCATGCAGACATGTATTACCTCGACTTAATGTTATTAACATCTAGGCATTGAGAGAGTTAGAAGTTCATTATAAAATCATATAGAGTGGATAAAGATCTTAACAGTTTACACAAACATGTATTGTCGGTCGCTATGGCTTTGTAATAAATATTGAAGCTTATATCCTTAGCAATAATCCAACCTCCATAATTATCTGTTATTTGCAGCAGCTATTCGTCTTAATCATAGCTATTTTTAGTTTAATTTTTTTGGTTTTAATTAAATCAACAATCACCATTACTAGCAAACACATTTTTAAGTTCGATAACTTTGTAGTTATTGATCCAATCCTCGTGGGTTCGACACTATATTCATCACTTTATTACTTGATTCGACGAATATACTTACTCTGAAGTGCATCATTATTCGACAAGCATCAATTACCCCTCTCATACATGTATCAATGGGCCTTTATCTAGTTTGATTTTATCACTATTTATAACACCCCAAAACTAGTCTAGTTAGAATTGGGTTCTGGCGGTTGGAAACCCTACATTAGAAAGGTCCAAATATTGCATTGACTTTGACCGAGTGGTCAATTACATTGACATTGAACTCTAGTTGAGTCAATTTATCGATTAAGGGTCTTATTGAATTTATTGAAAGCTATATGATGACTAAATTATGAAAATTGAAAGTTTAGGGGCAAAAGTGTAAAGTTTGGAAAATTGAGGGACTAACCTCGTAATTTTCCATTTTTGAATTTGAGTTACCTACTAGCTTGGCTTGCTCCCACGTGAAGTTGCATAATTTGATGGAAAAAGATGAGAAATTGATGTTGGGTAATTATTATGGCCTTAAAACTAGGAAAAGTGAGGAAAATATAAAAACTATTAAAATAAACTTACCCTTCACCAAGGGAAACCTCCACCGGTCATTCCTTAAGGGAGTAAAGTGTTTTTAACACTTAAGGTTTACTTCCATCTTTATAGAATCCACCGAAAACCTTATGTTTTATCTATCTCCATCTTCCACAATTTCCAAGCTAGCACCTCCCACCTTAGTAAGCTAGCACTTCTATTGATGAAATTTTAAAAAGCTTGAGATTTCTTCCTTCCAATGATTCTATTGTGAAGCCCTTTTTGTGGTAAGCTTAAGCCCTCAAACCACTATTTGATTCCATGGATGATTGATGGTTAATTTTTAAGTTGAAGCTCCTGAACCCCAAAGCTACACACATGATTTGTAAGCTTCAATCCATGGAAATTTAATAGCTAATAGCTATTTCAAGATTAGATATTGAAATTAATATCGTTTATTGATTGTAATAATTTTCTTATGTTCCATCTAGCTTAAGAAATGGAGAAGGAAGAACTACCATATCCACCGAAGGTTAGGAACAAAGGAGTTGCAATCCGAGAGTCGTAGGAGCTTCAAAAAGCTAGGTGAGTGTAGTCAAAATCTTGGTAATAGGCTAGGTGCCTTTCCTGATTTCATTGACATTGAATATTACATAGCTAACATGTGTCTAAGGATATTGCATCGAATCTCTTTAGAGACTATATTGGTAAGCATTGGTATGTTATTGCATAGAAATATTATTCGTTGAAACATTGCTATTGTCATTGACATCATTGAAGCATTGAAATATAGAAACATCGATCACCGGACATCAATATTGTCATTACCATAGCCATTTATAATGATATTGTCATTGTCATAGACATTGGATATTAATATTGCCATTGCTATCGAAACATTGACATTGACATTGTCACTGAACATCAACATTGATATTGTTATTGCTATTGCTAGTGAAATATTGGCATTGACATTGATATTTCCATTGTCAATGAACATCGACATTGATATTGTTATTGCTATTGAAATATTGGCATTGATATTTCCATTTCTATCGACATTGATATTGTCACCGTTATTGCCATCGATATGGCTATTGACATTGTTACTGCGATCGACATCGTTATTGTTATTAAACCTTGGATTTGAAAGGAAATTGGATACAATTGGTATGCCATAAAATTCATAAGCTCATTGGTACGGATGAACTATGGTCCTTGGGCTACGGCCTTTATTGTGGCAAGGCAGAGGGACGATTGTGTTAGGGGTCAAATGGCAAGGCAAAGGGACTAGACCTGTAACCCCCTTGACCTAGCCTAGACGCCAGACCGAACCGAGCGAGCTATGTTAGGTTTGCTGAAACAAACCCAAAATATTTACTTAGAAGATGGTCCATTTTTTTCATTTATCTTATCTAAATGCATAAATAAGTCCTAAGGTGATCATGTTAGCAGCGGTGAAAATACAACTCAATCGGGCATCGAATTGACACCCAATTGCACGAGATTGCATTCTATGGACAAAATTGTTTAGATAGTTAAGAGGACTTCCTTGAAATTAAAGTTACCAATCCTTAATTAGTCAGGTTTCATGCATACAGGTTAAATTTCGACTTTAAATAACCATCCAAACACATTTAATTGCATGATCAAGAAACACGGACTAAATCGCAAAGATTCAAACTTCAGAAAGCATTTTAACAGAAATAACTAATTGCGTATCGGTACACTAACACCCCATATCGATACGAGTATAAGTTTTGAAAGGGCGTACCGATATGGATACTCAATATTCGAAACATGGGATTCAAGTAGCCAAAGGGCGTACTGGTACGGTTGCCCGTGTACTGACACCAAGCCAAATTTTAGCTATGCTGAACGATACAGTTACAGATATATCGGTATGCCTAGACAATTTTTCCCAGTGCCGAGATAGGTTCCCGCGTATTGATCCCAGAGGACTTGTACCGGTACGGACAAACCTATAATGACCTCTTGGTTGAACATATGACACTTTGGCTCAGTCTAACATACTCCAATCAACCTCCTATCATCGTATAACATTCCAAACAATATTTCCACAACCATAAGAGCATGGAAAAGGATCATATACAACATATCTAATCTAACCAAAGATCATATAGGCATCATTTCTATCCAAGAATGCAAAATGTATCCCAACCCCTCAAAACCAAATCTAAAGCATTATACAAGTCCAAAAAAACAAACATAACTTGTACAAACAGCGAGTATCCAAAATAATACTCCCAAATTACAACTTGGTCACATTGCGTCTTATTACTACTAAGCATTTGTAAAACCATACATGAAAATACTTCGCCCCTTGGATCTCATTCTTGCTTGCTCGCTGTCCGAAAGTGCTTATCTCTCTACATTGATTGGAAAGGAGAGCGTAAGCTATAAGCTTAGTGAGGGAATCTCAAAAACACTCATCAATGCATTTAAAACCATTTTATCTCAATCAAGTTTACAATGCTAATGAAAAAATCATCTCATGCTTCTATAATCTTTCCAAATATACACATTTAAATCATTTGCAACACATGTATCATGGATTTCTATTATAAACCTCAATTTAAGCTAAATATGGCAAAATCTCTAGATAGCAAGCCTAAAGAGCATCTCATGTTTAAACCATATTATACAAAACATGATCCATTTCTATTGATACATTATCTCATATATTGGCATTCAAGTGACTCAAAACCAAGTTCCATTCTATTTTACAAAAACACATCAGATACACGGATTTCCCAAGTGGTTCCTTAGATCACTTCACATACATCCTCAAACTGGAGCAGCCCTCAATGGTTAAAACATATAAATCCACCAGCAGGAGAATTGGCACACTCTTAACCCCTCGATCGTTGCGGTTCTCATGGTGGAGCATGACTGATTCTTGACCATCGAGACACATGAGGCGACTTATTATAGTGAACTTTAAACCCTATGGTTAGCCAACTATATCTGATAATAATTAATCTCAGCCACTTGCCAATATACTCAATAAGATAATATTATCTCACTATTTTACATATACATCAAATCAAATCAATTTCCAACACATTAAACCATGATTCTAGAATTCTCAAATTATTTCATAAACCATTTATCATTCTCAAAAATCATCACATATGATCATTTGCAACATCTTTCATTTCTAAAACATGCATATAACAATAGGTAATCAAAATCATAAACATGTGCATGAGATTATATTTTGCAAAATCGAAAACGAGAGCGAGAACATCTAATACTTACTTCCGAGATTATACAAGTGTGTCAAACTGAATCTAAACTCCCAAAATCTCTTTCAAACCTTTTAAAAGCAGCAACCCATGTTTCCATTCACCAACAACATAACGCCCTCTTGCAGTTGCTAGAATCAAGCTTCCGCAACCTCTCCAAAAGCTAAAGGATCCAACTCCCCTGCTTTACCCAAACAAAAATAGAGGATTAATGCACTTCCATGCATCTCTAATTTCCAACTACCATCTAACACAACTTCGCTTCACTAAAACCATCAAACACCTCTCTAAACAATTGAAATCATCACCAAACTTCATCTAACCAAGGCCCAACAAAAACCTTTTGATTTTAACACCTTAACAAAATCAATTAACAACCAAAAATATCTTTATAACGTCTTTATACCTCCAGCAACCTTACAACACCAAGATCACTTCAAAATCTAACTATTTACAACCTAGAAAAATTAGCAATTCACATAGTTTCGGGATTTCTTTTATTAATCTCTCATTTTAACATTAAACACATCTTATAATTGATCTAACTCAATTAGATTCAATACAAAACAAATCCATAACAATGTTCATCAAATTTTCTCATCAAAACTCAATTTAATCCATAAAATCTTGATTAAATCATAAACACGTAACAAAAATTAGTTGTAAATGATCAAGAACTTGGGAATTTCATTAAAGAACCTTTAATTAGAGAAGAGAAACAAAAATCACCTCTAATTGCTGATGTCTCCCTTAATTGGCAAAGATTGGATGAAAACTTCATGAAACCAAGTAGATATTCATGTAGGAACCAAAGGAATCAAATAGGAAATCAAAAGGAAATCAAAAGAGATTGATTAATGAGAATTTTGGAATAAAATTGATAGTTTAGTTGCTGAGAGAGTTGAGAGAAAAAGTAGTTACGTAAGAAAATGTATTTGTTTAATTAAAATCCTTTTTATCAATTATATTTTATTTTAATATTTAAACCATTTGAAAACCTTTTAAAAATAGCCTAGATTAAGGAAAAAATATGGTGAAAAAGTTTAGTTAATTATCTCCTTAAAGATTCTAAGTTTTGACCCTTTTACGATTTAGTGACCAAAACAGTTTTGAAAACTTTACATTTTGGTCACCAGACCAAAATGTCCCAAAAATCCATTTTAATTCCTCCAAATTGAATTTACCAAAACCCTTAGAACATTAATTAAATATTTTCTAGCATTTTTACACATTTTATTTTAATCAAAACAATTTATTAAGAATTTATTCCTGAAACTAGCTCGAATTGCCTAATATGGTTCCCTCGAACCGTCTAAACAACCTTTCTAAAACCTAGGCCCAAATTCGAGGCATTACAACTCTCCCCCTCTTAAGAAATTTTTTCCTCAAAATTTATCTGGAAGAAGAAAGGTAAGGAAACTACTTCTTCATGTCCTCCTTACTTTTCCATATGGCTTCCTCGACACCACGATGTCGCCACAACACCTTCAGCAACTCTATGGTCTTTCCACGAAGAATCTTGATACTAGAATCAAAAATTTCCACCGGCTCCTCATCATAGGTTAAATTCGAATTCAACTAAATCTCCTCAACATGCATCACATGCAAAGGATCTGATCTATACATCTGAAGCATCGATTCATGGAAAAATCATGTATCTTCTCCAACTCCGCAAGCAACCTCAACTTATAAGCAACTGGACCAACACGCTCCAACACTTTATAAGGCCCAATAAACCTTGGAATCAACTTGCCCTTACGTACAAATCTCATCACCTTCTTCCAAGGTGACACCTTAAGAAACACTCGATCACCAACAACAAACTCAATTTCCCTATGCTTGAAGTTAGCATAAGACTTTTGCCGATCCGAAGCTACCTTCAACTGGTCACAGATAAGCTTCACCTTCTCATTTGTTTCCTTCATCATATCAGAAAGGGAAATAAACTTCTCACCCTCCTTAGTCCAACAAAGTGGCGTGCGACACCTTCTTCCATACAAAGCCTCATACGGAGCCATTTGAATACTAGCCTGATAACTATTGTTATAGGTAAACTCCACCGACAGTAGTTGCTTCTCCCACATTTCTTGAAAGTCAATGATGCAACACCGCCACATATCTTCCAACGCTTGGATAACATGTTCAGACTGACCATCCGTTTGAGGATGATACAAAGTACTGAAATTGAACCGCATACCCAAAGCCCAATGCAAAGACTCCTAAAACCTTGCTGTAAGAAACAAATCCCTTTCCGATATTATAGACTTAGGCACCCCATGCAACCTCACAATCTCCGCAGCATACAACTCTGCCAACTTATCCAAAATATACGTCGTATGCACAGCCAAGAAGTGCGCACACTTCGTAAACCTATCCACAATCACCCAAATAGAATTCTTCTTTGTTGGCATCAAAGGCAGACCGGACACAAAATCCATGGTAACTCACTCCCACTTCCATTCTTGAATTTTCAACGGTTGTAACAACCCATAAGAAAACTGATGCTCAGCCTTAGCTCGTTGACATACCATACAACGAGCAACAAAATCCGCTACATCCTTCTTCAAACCACCCCAGAAACACTACTTTTTTAAATCTTGATACATCTTTGTACTTCTCGGATGCATTGCAAAAGAAATCGAATAAGCCTCAACCAAGATAGTGTGTTGTAACTCCTCATCTTTCGGCACAACCACCTGATCCTTAAAACACAAAACACCTTCCTCAATAAAACAAAAATCTGTCTGATTGCCATCCATAATATCCTTAACACGAGGTACCAAAGAATCATCATATGGTTGCTTCTCCCTGAACAACTGCAACAACGATGACTTCACTTGCAACTCAGCCAACAACCCACCATCTTGTGTCACATTCAACCGAGCAAATATCGCCCTCAACTAAACTGCAACCTTTCTTCTCAAAGCATCGGCTACAACATTAGACTTACCCTGATGATACTATATCGTCAAATCATAATCCTTAAGCAATTCCAACCATCTTCGTTGCCTAAGATTCAAATCTTTCTGTGACATCAGATATTTCAAACTCTTGTGATTCTTGTATACAATACACTTCTCACCATAAAGATAATGCCTCCAGATCTTCAACGCAAACACCACTGTAGCAAGCTCTATATTATGCGTAGGATAGTTGTGCTCGTGTACCTTCAACTGCCTATATGCATAAGCTAGAACCCTTCCTTTTTGCATCAGCACACACCCCAAATGAATGCAGGATGCATCGCTATAAACTACAAACTTCTTCCCTGACTCAGGCTGAATTAAGATTGGAGCCTGCATCAAACTTTCTTTAACTTATCAAAAGCTTGTTTTCTACTCTCTGTCCACTCAAAGCTTACCTCTTTTTGCAACAACTTCAAAAAGGAGCAATAATCATTGAGAAACCATCTACAAAGCGACGGTAATATCCTGCTAACCCCAAGAGACTACGGACCTCTGACACTGACTTAGGTTGCTTCCAATTCACAACTGCCTCAGTCTTCTGCGGATCCACCCAGATACCTTCTGCCGAAAGAACATGACCAAGAAAAACCAATTGCTTAATCCAAAAATCACACTTGCTCAACTTGGCATAAAGCTTGTTATCCAACAGAACTTGCAACACAATTCGTAGGTGTCGATCGTGATCTTCCTCAGTACGAGAGCATACAAGAATATCATCAATAAACACCACTACGAATTGATCCAAGAATTCATGGAACACCCGATTTATCATGTCCATGAAAGCTGAAGGCACATTTGTCAACCCAAACAACATCACTAAGAACTCATAATGCCCATAGCATGTCAAAAAAGCTGTCTTCAGCATGTCTTTATCCTTCACCTTTAACTAATAATATCCCAATCTCATATCGATCTTGGAAAACATCGTAGCACCCTAAAACTGATCAAAGAAATCATCAATCCTCGGCAAATGATACTTATTCTTAATCGTCAACTTATTCTTAATCATCAACTGCAGACCTTTGACACTGACTTAGGTTGCTTCCAATTCACAACTGCCTTATTCTTCTACGGATCCACCCAGATACCTTCTGCCAAAAGAACATGACCAAGAAAAACCAATTGCTTAATCCAAAAAGCACACTTGCTCAACATGGCATAAAGCTTATTATCCAACAGAACTTGCAACACAATCCGTAGGTGTCGATCGTGATCTTCCTCAGTACGAGAGCATACAAGAATGTCATCAATAAACACCACTACGAATTCATCCAAGAATTCATGGAACACCCGATTTATCATGTCCATGAAAGCTGCAGACATATTTGTCAACCCAAACAACATCACTAAGAACTCATAATGCTCATAGCATGCCAAAAAAGCTGTCTTCAGCATGTCTTTATCCTTCACCTTTATCTAATAATATCCCGATCTTATGTCGATCTGGGAAAACATCGTACCACCCTAAAACTGATCAAACAAATCATCAATCCTCAACAAATGATACTTACTCTTAATTGTCAACTTTTTCAGTTGCCAATAATCAATGCACATTCTTATCGTGCCATCTTTCTTTTTCACAAACATCGGTTCTCCCCATGGTAACACGCTAGGTTAAATGAAACCACGGTCTAACAACTCCTCTAGCTGTGTCTTCAACTCCATCGGTGCCATGCAATACAGTGTAATCGACACTAGAGCTGTATTTGCATACGTCTCAATGCAAAACTCTACCTTCCTATCCGGCGGTAATCTAGGTAATTCCTCTAGAAACACTATTAGAAAATCACAAATGGTGTGAATATCCTGGGCACATACTTTTTCATATCCGAATTCATGACATAAGCTAGATATGCCCGACTCCCAGACCCCAACAACTTCTGCGCTTCCAGAGCCGAAACCACATTGGACAAAAAGTTAACATTCTCGCCCACCACCACCACTTCATAATCCTCAGCATGTTTCAGTGAAACTCACTTGGTCTCAAAATCAACACAGCCTTGTGCTCAAACAACCAATCTATCCCCAAAATTACATCAAAACCATGAAATGACAGCTCTATCAAATCAGTCGCAAACACACGACCTTGAACCATCAAAAAACATCTCATAAACAACCTCCTAGCAACTACTATCTCACCAAAAGAACTAGTTACTCGTATACCAACGTCCAACACCATTACAGGTATATCAAGTAAGCAAGCATGTTCACACAAGACGTATGAATGTGTAGAACCAGAATCTATCAAAGAAAGCAATGGTATGGACTGTAAAGTAAAAGTACCTACAATCATATCGGTATCATTCATTCTCTCACGGTGTGTGTAGATCCTCGCCAGTCTATCAACCCCATGTTGAACTGCCACGATATGAGCCACTATCCTCTGACCATCCTCTCTACGTTAAAATAACTTTGATTGCATCCATGGCCTCTATGTGGTACAACAACAAGTGTAGGACCTTGGCCTTCCTTGCTAATTGTGGACAATCACACCTAATGTGATCTCACGAACCACAACTCCAACATGTACCAAGGGTACTCTGACCATGCCCAACACTATTCCCACCACATCTATGATTCGAAATATCCCTCCTATCTCTATGCTTCTTGTATCGATCTCTGCCAACATCTGACTCAGTATGCCTTTTCCCAATAGAAGAACTCTATGATCGAGAGGAAAAACCCAAATTTTGCTCAATGTCCTTACCTAATGAAACCAAAACATCAAACTCGGTATAGTCTGTAGCCAACATATAAGTCTTCACCTCCTTAACCAATCTATATCAGAAATGATCACATCGCTGACGCTCATCAGGAACCAGCTCATGTGCATACTAGCTCAACCGGACAAACTAAATCTCATATTCAGACACAAACATGTTCCCCTTCTCCAAAGCCATGAACTCCATTTTCTTTTCATCCTGATAATGGGAACCCAGATTCTTCCTCTAGAAAGTAGCACAAAAGAATTCCCATGTCACATCAGTAGGTGTCATACCCGCGATAGATGTTGTCCATCAACTATAAGCATCACCCTGAAGTAATAACACTATGCAACCCAACTTGCAGACATTCGTACACTCCATCTAGCCAAGAATCCTCTCCGTACTGGCCAACCACTCCTTAGCTGCCTTTGGAGCTAGACCTCTAAACTTGGTACCTCCCAAGCTACGCAAATGCTCTAAGGGAAGACCCGTATTAACAGCTACTGTAAGTGTTAGTGTAGGTCCTTGCACTCTAGCTATGGATGCCTGAAACGCTATAGTCATTGCCTTGATCAACGGTGTCATATCCCCAAAAATTGGTCCTTGTGGTGCCTAAGGCATACCACCCTCGATTCCAGCACCATCATGAGGAATCGATAGAGGATGAGGTAACTCATCATTTTGTCCATCCACAACACTCCCCATATAAGCTTTCATCTTGGTCCTATCTCTAAAAAATATGAGTCTAAATATGACAATGCAACAAAACAAAACAATCAGGCTAGATTGTATCAAGAATCCAAGTTGCACATGTTTCAAAACAAAAACCATTTTGCACTAGTAGCAATAAGTCAATGTGTCCCCAAGTTCTTACCCCTAACATATAACATTTTTATTAATATCATAGAAAATTAAACATCGTACAAGCCAATCAATAGATTTATTTAACAACAATCAATCAAACAACCATAACCCACCTCCCAATAATCAAAACCTGGCTCTGATACTACCAAATGTAACCCCCTTAACCCGGCCTAGACGCTAGACCGAACCGAGAGACCAATATTAGGTTTGCTAAAACAAACCCGAAAGATTTACTTAGAAGATGGTCCTTTTTTCATTTTATCTTATCTAAAAGCATAAATAAGACCTAAGGTGATCATGCTAGTAGCGGTGAAAACTATAACTCAATCGGGCATTGAATTGGCATCCAATTACATGAGATTGCATTCTAAGGACCAAATTGAAATTTTAAATAATTAAGAATACTCCCTTAAAATTAAAGTTACTAATCCTTAATTAGTCAGGTTTCATGCATAAGGTTAAATTTTGACTTGAAATAATCATCCAAACAATTTAATTGCACGATCAAGAAATAGGGACTAAACTGCAAAGATTCAAACTTTAGAAAGTATTTTAACAAAAAATAACTAACTGCATATCAGTACACTAACACTCTGTATCGATAACGGTATAAGTTTTCAAAAGGCATATCGGTATGGCCCTCAAGCATACTGATACTCAATATTCAAAATAGGGGATTCTCATAGTAAACGGCACAATTTCTCGTGTACCTACACCAAGCCAAATTTCAGCTATGCGTACCAATATGGATACCACACGCATCGGTATGCCTAGAAAATTTTTCCCAAATTAAGTCGAGATAGGTCAAACATATGACACATTGGCTCAATCTAACATACTCTAATCAACATCCTATCATCATATAACATTCCAAACAATATTTCCACAATCATAAGAGCATGGTAAAGGATCACATACAACTTATCTAATCCAACCAAAGATCTTATAGGCATGATCTCTACCGAAGCATGCAAAATGTATCCCAACCCTTCAAAACCAAATATAAAGCATCATACAAGTCCAAAACAACAAACATAACTTGTAAAAACAGGGAGTATACAAACTAAACCTCCCAAACTACAACTTGGTCGCATTCCTCTTATTACTACTAAGTATTTGTAAAACCGTGCTTGAAAATACTTCACCCCTTGGATCTCCTTCTTGCTTACTCGTTGTCCAAAAGTGCTTATCTCTCTGCATTGATGAGAAAGGAGAGCGTAAGCTATAAGCTTAGTGAGGGAATCTCAAAAACACCCATCAATGCATTTAAAACCATTTTATCTCATTCAAGTTTACAATGCTCATGACAAAATCATCTCATGCTTCTATAATCTTTCCAAATATGTACATTTAAATCATTTGCAACACATGTATCATGGATTTCTATCATAAGCCTCAATTTAAGCTTCATATGCCAAAATCTTTAGATAGCAAGCTTAAAAAGCATCTCATGTACAAACCATATATACAAAACATAATCCATTTCTACTGATACATTATCTCATATATTGGCATTCAAGTGACTCAAAACCAAGTTTCATTCTATTTTACAAAAACACATCAGATACACGGATTTCCAAAGTGGTTTCTTCTACCACTTCACATACGTCCTAGAACCGGAGCATCCCTCAATGGTTATAACGTATAAATCCACCAGCGGGAAAATTGACACACTCTTTACCTCTCGACCGTTACAGTTCTCACGGTGAAGCATGACACATACTTGACCCCTTGACACACATGAGGCGACTTATTATAGTGCACTTTAAAACCTATGGCTAGCCAACTATATCCGATAAAATTTAATCTTAGCCACTTGCCAATATACTCAATAAAACCACATTACCTCATTGTTTTACATATGCATCAAATCAAATCAATTTCCAACACATTAAACCATGTATTATAGAATTCTCAAATAATTTCATAAACCATTTATCATTCTCAAAAATCATCACATATGATCATTCGCAACATCTTTCATTTTTAAAACATGCATATAACAGTAGGTAATCAAAATTATAAACATGTGCATGAGATTATATTTTGCAAAACCGAAAGCAAGAGCAAGAACATCTGATACTTACTTCCGAGCTTAGACAAGTGTTTCAAACTTAAAATAAACTTCCAAATTCTCTTTCAAACATTTTAAAAGCAGTAAACCATGTTTCCACTCACCAACAACACAATGTCCCTATTGTCGTTGTGAGAATCAAGCTTCCGAAGCTTTCGCAGCATCTCCAAAAGCTAAAGGATCCAACTCCCCTGCTTTACCCAAACAAAAACAGAGGATTAATGCACTTCCATGCATCATTAATTTCCAGCAACCATCTAACACAACTTCACTTCACTAAAACCATCAAACACCTCTCTAAAACAACCGAAATCATCACCAAACTTCATCTAAACAAGGCCCAACCAAAACCTATTGATTTTAACAGCTTAACAACATCAATTAACATCCAAAAACATCTTTATAACGTCCTTATACCTCCAGCAACCTTACAATACCAAGATCACATCAAAATCTAACTATTTACAACCTACAAAAATTAGCAATTCATATAGTTTCAAATTTCTTTTATTAAACTCTCCTTTTTCATATTAAAACACATGTTATACGAGATCTAAATCAATTAGGTTCAATACAAAACAGGTCCATAAAAGTGTTCATCAAATTTTCTCATCAAAACTCAATTTAATCCATAAAATCGTGATTAAATCATAAACACATAATAAAAATCTGTTGTAAAAGATCAAGAACTTGGGAATTTCATTAAAGAACCTTTAATTAGAGGAGAGAAATGAAGATCACTTGTAATTGCTGATTTCTTCCTTAATTGGCAAAGATTGGATGAAAACTTCAAGAAACCAAGTAGATTTTGATGTAGGAATCAAGGAATCAAGTAGGAAATCAAAATAGATTGATTCCTGAGAATTTTGGAATAAAATGATAGTTTGTCTGCTGAGAAAGTTGAGAGAAAAGTAGTTACGTAAGAAAATGGTTTGTTTAATTAAAATCCTTTTTATCAATTCTATTTTATTTTAATATTAAAACCATTTAAAAACCTTTTAAAAATATCCTAAATTAATGGAAAATTTGGATGAAAAAGTTTGGTTAATTAGCTCCTTAAAGATTCTAAGTTTTGACCCTTTTACGATTTAGTCACCAAAATAGTTTTGAAAACTTTACATTTTAGTCATCAGACCAAAATGTCCCAAAATCCAATTTAATTCCTCCAAATTGAATTTACCAAAACCCTTAGAATATTAATTAAATATTTTCTAGCATTTTTCCACATTTTAGTTTAATCAAAAATAATTTATTAAGAATTTATTCCTGAAACTAGCTCGAATTGCCTAATTCGGTTCCCCCGAACCGTCTAATTGACTTTCTAACACCTAGGCCCAAATTTTGGGAATTATAAGACCATTCATTGATTTGGCGAGGCGTAGGAATTCGCGTATCCACTATCTTTTTTCGATCCAAGGGAACACTACTGATATATGTCAAAAATGTTATTGAATATGGTTACAACATTGATATTATCATAGCATTGATATTGCCATAGCATTGATATTGCCATAGCATTGGTACTACCATAGCAATGATATTGTCATAGCATTGATATTGTCGTAGCGTTGATATTTCCATAGCATTAGTATTGCAATAACATTGATATTGTCATAGCATTGATGTTGCCATAGCGTTGGTACTGCCATAGCATTGACATTATCATAGCATTGATATTTCCATAGCATTGATATTACCACATCATTGATATTGCCATAGCATTAATAGTGTCATAGCATTGACATTGTCATAGCATGATTTGAATTTCATACCATCGTTATTGTCACTGGTTATGACTACCTCAATAGGCAAAGTATGCCTAATGCATTTCATGCCATGCATTTCAAGTTAATGTACCCCCTCGACTCGGCCTAATCGCAAGACCGAACCGAACGGGCTACATTAAGTTTACCGAGGTAAACCGTGAAGAAAACTCTGAAAATACGACCATTTTTTTCTTTTATCTTATCGAGATGCTGGTTATTACCCTACATGAACATACAAATAATGAGTGAAAACCCAACCCAATCAGGCATCAAATTGATATCCAATTGGTCACTTTATAATAATAGGGACCAAAATGTAAATCTAAAAATATATAAAGGTTAACTTGTAATTTGCTTTACCAATATTCGATTTGCCAGGTTACAAGCATACATGCCAAATTTTAACTTAAAATGATCATTCGAACTCATCCAATTGCATACATAACACCCAGGGACCCAACTATAATTTCCATTATTTCAAAGGACCAATTTCATAATTAAAGTTACAAATCCTCAATTAAACTAATTACATGCATACTAGT
Organism: Hibiscus mutabilis; assembly: GCA_019671005.1. Lineage (NCBI taxonomy): Eukaryota > Viridiplantae > Streptophyta > Magnoliopsida > Malvales > Malvaceae > Hibiscus > Hibiscus mutabilis. Next base: position 23,757,318 of record CM033741.1, on the reverse strand, counting down.
GAAATTTCAAGTCAAAATGATCATTCAAACTCATTTAATTGCATGTATATCACTCAGGGACTAAAACGAGAGAAAACAGAAACCTTAAAACATACTTTTAACTAACTTAACCACTGACCGTATCGATACGCGGGCAAGTGTATTGATACGCTTGACCTTTCTCAAAATTCCGGATTCTAGTATCTCAAAACCGTATCGATACACCTTCACCTGTATCGCTACACTATGCTTGTAACCGTAGACACGTATCGAAACGGTCACCCGTGTACTGATACGCTAAGCCTGAAAATGTGCTTACCCGTATCGATACGGTCTCCTGTGTATCGATATGCTATGCCTTGAAACACTTACTTGTATTGATACGGGCACAGGCGTATCGATACGCCCTGACCTGAAATGTTAAAATTTGCTGGTTTTGGCCTCGTTTTGGAATTCTAACCCCTAAGCATACTTCTATCAATCAAATAACATCATCGTTGGTCATTTACCATCAACTACCATAAACCAAACATCAAGAAACAATCATCATGCTTTAAAGGTAAACTATAGGCTTGCTTCCTAATACTCAAGCAACCAAAGCATGAACCATATGCAAAATCCAACAAACCAAGCTTATCACAAGTCCAAAGCAACAATATAAACTTGCTCAAACGGAGAAGTAACCACTCAAACCTTCCCAACAACATTTAAGCCACATTGCCTTTATTACTACTTTTAGACCCAAACATACTTTGGTAAATCAAGTCTTGGAATTTCCTCTTTGCTTGCTAGGCCACTTGTATTCAATCAATCTGCATTGATGATAAAAGAGAGCGTAAGCAATCATTGCTTAGTGAGGAACGCTCAAAATACAAACCATCATCCAATACAATTAAAATCCATTTCAAAACAATCATGCCATTCTTTCAAAACATGCACTTAGTCTTTACAAAATCAGCATATTAAACCATATGCAACATGTATCATGGATTCCACGGCATAATCTCATATGCAATTCCCTGTACTTAAGCCTTTCCCATGCCTAACATCCCATATGCAAAGCTTAAGGAGTAAAACATGTGTAAACACTTTATTCCAAATCAATCCATCAACATGATACATTTAAAACATTATATTGGCTTACAAGTGACCCATCTCAACCACAACATTTCCATAAAACCATCATTAACATCGGTAACATCGGATACATGGATTTCTAAGAGATCTCGCAATCTCTTCAGCTCAATGGCATGGAGTCGTGCAACACATGCACCACCTCTACACTACCAAGGCTAATCCTCCGACTTGGAGTAAACACATTCGACGCATCAACCTCTACAGCGCGTGGATGGAGTAAAAGCCATCAAAGTGCTGCCTCAACAACATTGGGGTTCACATGATTGGAGTAAGTACCTCTCATACCACCTCTACAACCATGGGCGACTTACTATAGTGCACTTTAAATCCGATAACATTTCTATAACATTTTCGATTCATTACTTGCCAATATAATCCACTTTTATAAACATACCTCACTGTTTTCTTATGCATTATTCAAATCATTTCATTGTACATTAAACCACGCATAAGCCATGTTCATAAACATTCTTTAAAATCATGCATTACTTTCCAAACGCATTTATCATCATTTCATATCAATTTCCAGCATTAAACCATGCTCATTCCATGCATAAAATAGGAGGTAAACAATCATTTAACAAGTGCATTCATAAATCATTTGCCAACCGAAATCGAGAGATAGAAATATACTTTACTTACTTTCAAGTCTTAGACCAGCGTATCAAGCCTAGTCTAGACTCCCATTAAACCTTTTCAAATCTTTGAAAAGCCATTCTTATCCGTTTCACTCACCGACAAAGCAATCGCCTTCCTTGCCGATGTCAAATCAAGCCTTCGACAACTCCTCAACACCAAGATTCACTTCTGAACTACTTTCCCCTGTTTCAAACACATCATAACAGAGAATCCAATGCATTACAATGCATCCAAACTCACAGCAACACAACAATTAACAGCACCCAACTATAGCCCTCCACAACACTCTATCTTAACAACCGAAAACATCATCGATTCACCAAAAACCTCAACCCAGCCCACAATTATGAATCTCAACCTTCAAATAACATCAATTAACATCAAAACAACAACCTAAAACAACCTTATACCTCCAGTAACCAAAAGTTAACCTTAACACCTCAAAATCTCTTAACTACCAAACTAACAAACTAGAGATTCAATAGATTCCGAGATTCTATCGTCAAAACTCACTTCATTATCATATTACACATCAAAATCAAGGTATAAACCAATCCTTAACTCAGCAAAAATAGATCACTACAAATTTCCACAATTTTTCATCATAATTCATCAATTAAACGATAAATCCGAGTTTAATTTATCAAAACCCAATACAAATCATATAAAATGGATCAAGAACTTAGGAATTTCAATAAAGAACCTTTCATTAGAGGAGAAGAACAAATCCTTACCTCCAATGCTGATTTCTCCCCTTAATTGCTTTATAAACTATGAAAATCAAGGTAGAAATAATAAGTATTTGATGTAAAAGCTTTAGAAATCAATTGGAAATCAAAAACTCTTTGAAATCCTAATCTTACCTGAAGAAATTGAAGCTGGAAAATATGTTTGGCTGGAGAGAATTTAGGAGAAAAGAAGTTACAAAATTAGTTACGTGAAATTCTTTTAAAAGCCTTCATTGTGTTTAATTAATTCGCTCCCTATTTATACCTCTTAAAACTTAACTAAAAATATTTAATTAAAAGGAGAAATCTGATGAAACCCTTTTGGATTAATAGATCCTTAAAGATTCAAAGTTTTGACCCATTTTCAAAACAGTCACTAAAAACAGTTTTGCAAACTTGCATTTTGGTCACTAACCCAAAATGTCCCATTTCTAAATTTCATTTTCCAAAATTGTTTTTACCAAAATCATTTATATATTTAATAATGATTTGAGACTATTTTCCCATATTTTTATCTTCAATAAAAATATTTAATCCAATTTAAATCCCGAATCTGACTCGAATCTCTAATCCCGATCCACTAAACTGACTAAACCGTTCCCCAAAACTCCTAAGCCCAAAATCAGGGCGTTACAACTCTCCCCCTCTTAAGAAATTTCGTCCTCAAAATTTACCTGGAGTAAAAAGATGTGGAAACTGCTTTTTCATGTCCAACTTACTCTCCCAAGTAGCCTATTCAACTCCTCGATGCCGCCACAACACTTTAACGAGCTCTATCATCTTCCCACGTAGAACCTTACTACTGGTATCAAGGATATCTACTGGTTCCTCATCATAAGTCAGATCCAGCCTCAACTCAACATCCTTAATCGGCATAACATGAGAGGGATCCGACCGATACCTTCGCAACATCGAAACGCGGAACACATTATGAATCTTTTCCAACTCGGGAGGCAACCTCAACTGATAAGCTACGGGAACCACGCGATCCAAAATCTCATACGGCCCGGTAAACCTCGGACTCAACTTCTCTCTACGCCTAAAGCTCATCACCTTCTTCCAAGGTGAAACCTTAAAAAACACTTTGTCACCAACAGCGTACTCCACTTCTCTACACTTCAAATCTGCGTAGGATTTTTGTCGATCGAATACCGCTTTCAAGCGTTCGGACACAAGCTTCACCTTCTCACAGGTGTCTTTCAACATACGGGGCATAGACATATACTTTTCCCCAACCTCCGCCTAACACAAAGGCGTACAACATCTCCTACCATACTCGCTTGATAGCTATTATTATAAGCGAACTCCACCATCGACAACTGCTTTTCCCAGGTTCCTTGGAACTCGATAATACAACTCCTCAACATATCCTCCAAGACTTGGATCACACGCTCAGACTGTCCATCTACTGTGGGTGATATGAAGTGCTAAAATGCAACCGGGTACCTAGGGCTCGATGCAAACATTCCCAGAACCTTGTTGTAAACCTCGGATCTCTATCCGACACAATCGACTTAGGCACTCCATGCAACTTCACGACCTCTGCGATGTAAAGATCAGCCAATTTATCCAAAGTACACGTCGTATGCACTGGCAGAAAATGTGCACACTTCGTAAACTGATCCACGATCACCCAAAATGGAATCCTTTTTAGTAGGTGTTAAAGGTAGCCCCGACACAAAATCCATGGTGATTCTCTCCTATTTCCATTATGGTATCCTCAACGGTTGCAACAACCCAGAAGGAAATTGATGCTCGGTTTTAACACGCTGACACACCATGCATCTAGCAACAAAATCATCCACATCCTTCTTCAAACCAACCCAATAATACTCCTCCTTCAAACCCCGATACATCTTGGTACTACCGGGATGCATAGCAAAAGGGCTAGAAGGAGCCTCGGTTAAGATGATACGTCTCAACTCCTCATCCTGCGGCACCACTACCTGGTCCTTAAAACAGAACACCCCATCATTGTTGAAGTGAAAATCTGATGGTTTCCCATCCAAGATATCCCTAACATGAGGTACCAACTCATCATCATACAGTTGTTTCTCCTTTATCATTTGCGACAGTGATGGCTTCACCTACAACTCGGCTAACAAAACTCCATCACGGGTTACACTCAACCAAGCAAACATAGCTCTCAACTCAACCACAGCTTTTCTACTCAAAGCATCTGCTACCACATTTGCTTTACCCGGATGATACTCAATGGTCAAGTCATAATCTTTAACCAAATCCAACCACCGTCGTTGCCTAAGATTTAACTCTTTCTGTGACATTAAATACTTCAAACTTTTGTGATCCGTGTACACTACACACTTCTCACCATAAAGATGATGCCTCCAAATCTTTAACGCAAACACCACCACAGTAAGCTCAAGATTATGAATAGGATAGTTATGCTCGTGCAGCTTTAATTGCATAGATGCATAAGCCACCCCCTTCTCACCTTGCATCAGCATGCACCCTAAACCCACATAGGATACATCACTATATACCACAAACTCTTTTCCCAACTCAGGTTGAATCAAGATTGGAACTTGCGTCAAAGCTTCCTTTAACTTTTCAAAAGCTTGTTGACGATCCTCCGTCCACTCAAAATGATCGTTCTTCTACAACAACTTGGTTAAAGGTACAACAATCTTTGAAAATCTATCTACAAACCGGCAATAATATCCAGCCAACCCAAGGAAACTACGCACCTCCGTCACTGACCTAGGTGGCTTCCAACTCACCACAACCTCAATCTTTTGTGGATCCACACGGATTCCCTCAACTGACACCATATTTCCAAGGAAAACTACTTCCTTCAACCAAAATTCACATTTACTCAACTTAGCATACAATTGATTATCCAGCAATCTCTGAAGCACAATTCGTAAGTGCTCATCTTGGTCTTTCTCGGTACGAGAGTACACAAGAATATCATCAATAAACACTACCACAAGTTGGTCCAAGTACTCATGAAACACCCGATTCATCATATCCATAAACGCAGCTGGTGCATTGGTCAACCCAAACAGCATCACTAAGAACTCGTAATGCCCATACCTCATACGAAAGGCAGTCTTTGGCACATCCTCACCCTTTACCTTCAACTGATAATATCCCGATCTCAAGTCGATCTTAGAAAATACCGATCCACCTAAGAATTGATCAAACAAATCATCAATCCGCGGAAAGGGATATTTGTTCTTAATTGTCAACTTATTCAGTTGCCGATAATCGATACACATCCTCATTGTGCCATATTTCTTCTTCACGAATAACACCGGCGCACCCCAGGGTGAAACACTGGGTCTAATAAACCTCCGATCAAGCAACTCCTGGAGTTGTGACTTTAACTCTTTCAACTCCTTAGGTGCCATGCGATACAATGCAATAGACACCGGTGCCGAATCAACATACGTCTCGATTTTAAACTCCACCTCCTTAACTGGCGGCAACCCCGATAACTCTTCAGGGAAAACCCCTGAAAAATCACAAACTGTGTGGATGTCTTTCGCACGCATATCCTTGTATCCAGGATTCATAACATAGGCCAAATATGTCTCACATCCGTGTCCCAACATTCAACTTGTTTCCAAAGCTGAAACAACATTGGTCAGGAACTTTGCATTCTCGCCAACCACCACAACTTCATAATCATCAGCAAGACGCAAGGATATCCGTTTGGTTTCAAAATCCACAACTGCCCTATGCTCGGATAGCCAATCCATCCCTAATATTACATCAAAACCATGGAATGGCAATTCCATCAGATCCACGGAGAACATATGGTCTTACACCATCAAAGGACACATTTGGTATAACTTCCTAACCACAACCATCTCACCCAAAGAACTAGTTACTCGAACTCCAATATTCAAAATCTCCACAGGTATATCAAGCAACTGTGCATGCTCACTAAGAATATACGAATGGGTGGAATCAGAATCAACCAAAGAAAATAACGGCAAAGATTGCAAAGTAAAGTTACCTACAATCACATCATTATCGTTGCGTCCTTCATGATGTGCATACACCCTATCGGGACCACCACCCTCTGGCTGAATAGCAACGGTGTGTGCTACAGTCCTATACCCACCATCTCTTGGATAAAAATATCCTTGTCCACACCCTCAACCTCTCAAGGCAGCCACAACAAATGCAAGAACATGCGCACCTCTAGCTAACATAGGGCAATCACGCCTCACATGATCAGCCGACCAACAACTCCAGCAAGAATTAGCTTCAACAGGCGTATAAACTAGCCCAGCTCGTCCAATCTGAGGACAAGATCCACAACCCCAGCAAACTCTATCCGACCTCCAGCAAACCCTCGAATGCTTCTTCCCACACTGAACACACTTGGGTATCCCACCTCCGGAACTCTGCCCTTGCTATCCTATTCTCCCAAGCTCGGGTCTATATGTCTGATCATAGTGCCTTTTATATCAGCCACCCCCAGTATTAGCATCAACAACTCTCTTACCATGACCAGATCCTCTAGCACAGGATGTTAAACCCAAACCCTGCTCAATATCCTTGGCTCTCGAAACCAATACATCAAAATCAACATACTCAGCAGCCAACATATATGCCTTAACCTTATGCGTCAATTCATACGGAAGCGGTCACAACGGCTCCTCTCATCAGGCATCAACTCAAAGGCAGACTAACTCAGCCTCATAAATTGTATCTCATACTCAGATACCGACATATCCCCCTGCACCAAAGCTATGAACTCGCATTTCTTTTCATCTTGGTATATAACTCCGAGATACTTCTTTTGGAAGACAGACCGAAAGGTTTCTCATGTTATATTGTCAGCTTCCATACTTGCAATCACCGTGGTCCACCAGCTATACACATCTCCCCGTAGCAGAGATACAACACATCCTAGCTTACGAGCATCAGAATAACCCATCTGATCCAAAATACGATTCGTGCTGGCAAACCACTCCTCAAAAGCCTCAGGTGACAAACCTCTAAACTCTACCCCTCCCAGGCCACGTAAACGCTCTAAGGGTATTCCCAAATTAGCAGCAGCAACCGGTGCTGGTGCAAGCACCTACACTTTAGCCACCGCGGTTGGAACGCTCCCGTCATTACTTCTATCAAAGGTGTCATATCACCCAGTGCTGGCCCAGCTTGCACAGGTGGTACTTGTTCCACATCTGCAGGTAGATTCGGTGGAGGAGGTGGCAACCCCTCAGGCACAACATTATTCTCATAATCTTGCCCCCTCCATTCATATTAAAACGTAATTATCTCCTCGGTGGCATTGTAAACAAAGAATCTATGGCATGATAACACCAAAATAAAAACGGTTAGGCCATCTTCAAGCAAGGGTCTAAGACTTCCATTTCAAATCAAAACATTTTCCATCAATAGTAATAAGGCAATGTGTCCCAAATCATACCCCAACATGGCATATAACATACAATCCATCACTATGTATAGCAATCAAGTCAATTCAATCAACATACATTTCAAAAAACTTCCCAACATACATAACCAGCAATAACCCACCCCCAACAATCATAACCTGGCTCTGATACCACCAAATATAAGCCCCTCGACCCGGCCTAATCGCAATACTAAACCGAACGAGCTACATTAAGTTTACCGAGGTAAACCATGAAGAAAACTCTGAAAATATGACCATTTTTTTATCTTATCTAGATGCTGGTTATTACCCTACATGTACATACAAACAACGAGTGAAAACCTAACCCAATCGGGCATCGAATTGATATCCAATTGGTCACTTTACAATAATAGGGACCAAAACGTAAATCTACAAATCTATAAGGGTTAACTTGTAATTTGCTTTACCAATCCTCAATTTTCCAGGTTACAAGCATACATGCCAAATTTTAACTTAAAACGATCATCCGAACTCATCCAATTGCATACATAACACCCAGGGACCCAACTGTAATTTCCATTATTTCGAAGGACCAATTTCATAATTAAAGTTACCAATCCTCAATTAAACCAATTACATGCATATTGGTGAAATTTCAAGTCAAAACGATCATTCAAACTCATTTAATTGCATGTATATCACTCAGGGAATAAAACGACAGAAAACAGAAACCTTAAAACATACTTTTAACTAACTTAACCACTGATCATATCGATACGTGGGCAAGAGTATCGATACGCCTGAGTGATAAGTGTTCAAAATTACTATTTTTCATTCCATAATTAGCCATTCATGAATTAATCCATGTTTCATTCCATCTTTGAGCTTGATTACATAACTTGGTAGTTTTTGTGGGAAAAGATGCTGCTTTGGTGTGTTTTGTGTGTATGTGCAGGATCATTTGCCAAAGCAGGGCTAGAGCTAGTTGCCAGGGCAATGCATGAAGGAGACGCCGAGCTAGTTGCCAGGGCAATTCATGAAGGAGACGCCGAGCCAGTTGCCATGGCAATTGTCGACAAGAGCAAAGGTGATATGGTAGTCAAAATTGATGACTAGACAAGCCGCCCAAGATGACGTGGAGCAAAGCTAAATCCCAAAGGAATTTGATTTCCATGAAGAGATTAAAGAAGAATTAAATTCCAAGAAGATAGGAGAAGTTCTAGTAGGAATAAAATTATAATAAAGAATTATATTCTTTAAAGATAATTTAATTCCAACTTAACTTCCTCCTCAAAGAAGGACTTTGGCATAGCCCTATAAATAAGAAGGGAATTTCGACAATCCATAGAGAAAAAAGAGAGGGGAATTTCGACAACTCCAAGGAGAGCAAATGGAGAGAATTTTCGACAAGCATCTAGGGCAAGGAGGATTTTGACAAGCCTCATTCTTCATCATTTTCTTTCTTGTTCGATTGGGTTCATGCTAGGGATTATTTATCTTGTGTTTCTTTGGAACCTAGCCATGAACTAAATCTATTTGGCTATGGTTATTGTGTTTCGTGGTTGTGAGAAACTATTGGTTTTTGTTTAGGTAATAAGAGTTTGCACTTTTCTATTCAAGGTTTATTCATTCTTGGTTCTTATTCTTGTTTGCGAGTGAATTGGGAGAGGATCTCGTGATTTCATCTATTTATCTAATATCGGGAGAGTTAGATTCAAGAAACGAATGAATATGATCTTTATTCAATCTATTGATGGTGAAGATTAATCTGGCTTAGGAATAAGTCAATGATTTCAACGGCTAAGAGGAGCGCAAGATTGGTTGTTGTTCACCCTTGATTCACGCAGGGATGTATTATCAAGGCATGCACAAGTAGCTAGAGTTTCGACTTAGGGCTAGAAAGAAACCATTGAAGAACGCTCTGCCGAACCTTGAAGGTTGCTGCCCAGACACCGAAGTAGTTGCCCAGACAACCATCGATTAGTTGCCAAGGCAACCCCGTTGTGCAAGTTGCCACAGCAACTGAGTTGCCCGTGCACTCTTTTACCAAGACGATCCAATCGGCTATCACACCTCAACTCACGATAACCTGGCCTATCTCTCTCTCATTTGATCTCATATTTTCTTTTACTTTATTGTTTTCTAGATTAGTTATTAGTTAAACTCCTATAATCCTTTATTTGTGTTTTACTTTTTACAGTGCAAGAGACTAGATTCTTGAAGTGGCACCAATCCCTGTGGAGACGATATCTTTTATACTATAACTTGCAACGTGTATACTTGCACAATTGCGTAGCACTTATTACGCGCAACAAGTTTTTGGCGTCGTTGTCGGGGATTGGCAATAGCGACTTTGTTTTTATTTTCTTGCACTTTCCTTTTACTTTTCTTGTTTAAGATTCAAAGGGCTAACAAACTTTGGTTTTGCATTGGTATATGACCAAGGCAAGACCGACTTCACCAGAATATCCCTTTGATCCAGAAATCGATCGAACCTTACAAAGACTTAGACGAAGGATAAGAGTAGCAATTGCTAATCAAGACGGCAATATGAATCAAGATGTTCTAGCAGGAGGAGGAGTGATTCTTGCACTAAACAGAACTATTCGAGACTATCTTGAAGAATATCTAGATGGACTTAATCCAGGAGTTGTCGCACCCGAAATTGAAGCCGACCACTTTGAGTTAAAACTGGTAATGTTTAATATGATCAACACAATTGGTCAATTTGGCGGCTCAGCAACTGAAGATGCATGGCAACATCTGAAATCTTTCCTCGAGATTTGCAACTCGTTCAAAATACACGGAGTCACCCCCAATGTCTTACGATTAAAATTATTCCCTATTCACTGAGGGATAGGGCGGAAGGATGGTTGAATAGCATTCCTGCCGGATCAATAGCATCTTGGACCGATCTTTGTCGTGATTTCCTTGCTCGATTTAATCCTACAAATTTGACTGATAAGCTTCGTAACGACATTACTTCTTTTCGGCAGGCAGATGATGAATCCATGTACGAGGCTTGAGAGCGATATAGAGAACTTCTACATAAATGCCCCCTACACGGATTCCCGGTGTGGACTCAAGTAACAATGTTTTACAACGCCGTGAATACACCAACAAGGATGATGCTAGATGCCTCGGCAAACGGCATACTTCTAGATAAGTCGCCGGAGGAAGCAATGCAAATTCTAAACAGGCTGGCCAAGAATGATTATCAATTCCCATCTACTAGAAGAGGAGGAGTTAGACGCCAAGCCACAATACATGAACTAGGATCATCATATTCAATTTCGGCACAATTGGCTACTTTAACCAAGATGGTCCAGAACATGAAAAAACCAAACAACACACATGAAGTCAAGGTAATGGATTCTTTTTGTGAGTTATGTGGTGATAACCATAATTCTTCTGAATGTATGCAGAATCTGGAATCCAGCTTCTGTGTGGGGAATTACAATCGGAACAACAATGTGATGTCCAATACATACAATCCAGCTTGGAAGAAACACCCAAATTTTTCATGGAGTAATCCCAACAATGCTCTAAACCAGAACGATCAGAATGCACAAGCATCGGGATTCCAGCAGAATATGCCACGGCAACAGTTGCCGCAGCAACAACCGACAACATCTAGTTCTTTGGAAAATTCTCTAAATGCTTTTATGATGAAAACTGAATCTTATATGGCTGAGAATAGTAATTTCATAAAAAGAACTGATGCTTTTATTAACAGGACCGAGATGAGATTGCAAAACCAAGAGGCGGCAATCAAATCATTGCAAAATCAAGTCGGACAGTTTGCTTAAAATCTGAATACTAGACCGCAATGAGGTTTACCTAGCGATACTGAAGTCGCAAGAGGAATTGGCCATGAGCAATGTAAGGCAATCACCACTAGAAGTGGCCAACAACTTAGAGAGGCTCAAACCCGCTCATCAAACAAAACTCCACAAAAAGATCAAGACGAACCTAGCGGCAAAGCCTCAGATGTTGAACCAGGAATTGCCGCGGCAACCGGCAATAAGCATGCCTCGGCAACCGACGATAAAGACGCCTCGGCAACTTGCGATAAGCATGCCTCGGCAACCCCAGTTGATAACGCCTCGGCAGCTCTAGTTGTCCCGGCAATGCCGTCAATCAGGTTTCAAACCAATGAAAGGATCGAAGATATCCGACTTCCACCACTATTCCCACAAAGGTTGAAGCGACAAAAGCAAGAATACCAATTCAAGAAGTTTCTTGATATCCTAAAGCAAGTCCACATCAACTTGCCATTGGTGGAAGCAATTGAACAAATGCCAAACTATGCCAAGTTTCTTAAAGACATTGTGTCCAAGAGAACAAGGCTAGGAGAGTTTGAAACAATTGCCGCAACAGAGGGATGCATGGCAATGTTTCACAATCGTATGCCACCCAAATTGAAGGATCCCGGAAGTTTCAGAATACCCTGTTCTATTGGAAATCACTATGTCGGGAAAGCATTATGCGACCTTGGGGCTAGCATAAACTTGATGCCTAAATCGGTTTTCCAAAAACTAGGAATTGGGAAGGCAAGACCTACAACAGTTATGCTGCAGCTAGCCGACAGATCCTATGTGCATCCAGAGGGAAAAATCGAGGACATACTGGTAAAAGTTGATAAATTTATTTTTCCCGCTGACTTTATTGTTTTGGATTATGAAGCAGATGAGCATGCACCCATCATTCTCGGGAGACCATTCCTAGCAACAGGGAGAACCTTGATCGATGTTGAAAAGGGAGAACTCACAATGAGGGTGAATGACCAGCAAGTTAAACTAAATGTGTTCCAAACACTAAGGCATGCCGATGATCCAGAAGAATGACAACTTCTTCATGCCACGGTAGAGTTTAACTTCGACGAGGAATTTAGTTGCCTCGGCAACTACATTGCCAAACAAGAGGAACCTGAGGAGTATGAAGAACCGGTCGATGAGGAACAACAAGAAGAGGCAAATTGGCTAGTCAATCGACCATGTACATACTTTGAACCACTGGATTACTCAGGTAAGGAAGGTAAGCTCGAAAAACCCTCTATTGAACAACCACCGATTCTTGAGTTGAAACAATTGCCAGAGCAACTAAAATATGCATACTTAGGAACCGATAATACATTGCCTGTAATTATTTCTTCTAAGTTACAGCCTGAGCAGGAAAAGAAGCTGATCAAGATGTTGAAGCTACACAAAAAGGCAATAGGGTGGACAATTTCTGACTTGAAGGGAATTAGCCCGGCAGTGTGCATGCACAAGATTTTGTTGGAAGATGATCACAAACCTTCAATTGAGGCCCAAAGAAGACTGAATCATGCTATTAAAGGGGATGTAGTGAAAGAAATCATCAAGTGGCTTGACGTTGGCATTATATACCCTATCTCTGATAGTACATGGGTAAGTTCGGTACAATGCGTACCGAAAAAGGGAGGTATAACGGTGGTAAGTAATGAAAACAATGAACTCATTCCAACCAGGACTGTGACCGGTTGGAGGGTTTGTATTGATTATCGAAAGCTAAACAAAGCCACTAGGAAAGATCACTTCCCATTACCTTTTATTGATCAAATGCTTGACCGACTTGCAGGTAAACCCTTTTATTGTTTTCTTGATGGTTATTCAGGTTACAATCAAATTTCCATAGCACCAGAAGATCAAGAAAAGACAACATTCACATGTCCATACGGTACTTGTGCCTTCCGAAGGATGTCGTTCGGATTGTGTAACGCCCCGACAACCTTCCAAAGATGCATGATGGCGCTCTTTTCAGACATGGTCGAAGGCTTCCTTGAGATCTTCAAGGATGATTTTTCTATTTTTGGTAATGACTTCGACAGCTGCCTCGGCAATTTAGAGATGGTGTTGGCAAGGTGAAGAAACTGATTTAGTCCTCAATTGGGAGAAGTGCCATTTTATGGTAGATGAAGGAATAGTGCTCGACCACAAGATTTCATCCAAGGGAATTAAAGTAGACAAAGCCAAGGTGGACGTGATCGAGAGATTACCCCCACCAAGTTCGGTTAAAGGAGTTCGAAGTTTTCTTGGACATGCAGGTTTTTACAGGAAGTTCATTCATAATTTTTCTAAAATCACTAAACCCTTGTGCAATTTGCTTGAACAGGATAAAGTCTTCGATTTTGATGAATCTTGCACCCAAGAATTTGAAACCCTAAAGGAAAAGCTTGCCTTGGTAATACCCTGGTACGCGGATTTAGTTAATTTCCTTGTTTGTGGTATTTTACCTTATGGCATTACTCACCAAGGGAAGAAGCAGTTCCGCTATGATGCTAAGTATTACTTTTGGGACGAGCCTCTTTTGTTTAAACAATATGCAGATCAGGTTATACACCGATGTGTCCCTGAAGAAGAGCAACAGAATGTACTCCGGCAATGCCATTCTTCACCCTATTGAGGACATTTCGGAGGAACTCGTACTGCGGCCAAAGTTTTGCAATCCGGTTTGTATTGGCCAACATTGTACAAAGATACCCAAGACTTTTACAAGCAATGTGATTGTTGCCAGAGGACGGGCAATATCTCTAGACGACATGAGATGCCACTCCAGAAATTATCGAGGTGGAATTGTTCGATGTGTGGGGTATCAATTTTATGGGACCTTTCCCATCTTCATTCGGCAACCTCTACATCTTACTTATCTTCGACTACGTGTCTAAATGGGTTGAGGCAGTTGCAGTTCCCAACAACGATTCCAAGACCGTGCAACGATTCTTGCAGAAAAACATATTTACACAGTTTGGGATGTCGAGAGCAATTATCAGTGACAAAGGCAAGCATTTTGACAACAGACTAATTGCCAAGATGTTGCAACGCTTCGGCATATCACACAGGATCGCCACGGCATATCACCCACAAACCAACGGGCAAGCAGAAATTTTCAACCGGGAATTGAAGGGTATACTCGAGAAAGTTGTAAATCCCTCTAGGAAGGATTGGTCATTAAGACTAGATGACGCACTTTGGGCATATCGCACTGCATTCAAAACACCCTTAGGTATGTCCCCCTTCCGACTTGTCTATGGCAAAACATGTCATCTACCGGTGGAAATCGAACACAAGGCATACTGGGCAATCAAGACCGTGAATATGGATTGGGAAAGTGTCGGACAAAAGCGTTTGATGGATCTCAACGAGATAGAAGAAATTCGTGCACTCGCCTATAACAATGCACGAATCTACAAGGAGAAAACAAAGCGATGGCATGACAAGAAACTATTACCACGGTAATTCACGCCAGGGCAACTAGTTCTCCTATTCAATTCTCGGCTAAAACTTTTCCCGGGAAAGCTGAAAGCAAGATGGTCAGAACCATTTGAAGTCGTCAAACCATTCTCCCATGGTGCTGTGATAATCAAGTCCATCTCTGACAACCATGAATTCAAAGTTAATGGACAAAGATTGAAGCACTACAATGGTGCCCATGTGGAATGTAACAAGGAAGTGGTCAACTTAGGAGATGCATGAGCATGCTCTCCCTTTTGATATTTTTATTTTTATTTATTTATTTATTTCTCTTTTATTATTTTTATTTTTCGATTATTAATTTTTTTATTTTAATTATTTTTCAATTTTTTATTTTATTTATTTATTATTTCTGATTATTATTAATTTTTTAGGATAGATTTTATTTTTTTAAGTCAAGAATCCCTTTATACATCTTTATTTATTTTCCTTTATCTTTAATCCTTATTTGATTTGTTTTTGAATTGTAGCAAAAAAAGTTCAAGATAAAGAGGAATTTTAATCCAAGTAGGAAAACATCTTCAACAAGGAAACTAATGGGCTGAATCTAAGGCTTATATAAAGCCTCCAATTCACCCTAATCACAACCCCTTGTCATCAACTTCTCCCTCACCCTAAACCCTTTTTCGTTTTCCCCTAATCCTACCTACCTATCTTTTCTATAAAACCCATCACCCTTAACCTATTCCTACTTTCTATCTTGCAACTTTTTAGTTTCTTTTCTTTTATTTTCTTTGTTTTTACAAAACTCACAACCAAGATCATCCATGGCATCCAAGATTAAATTTTTAGTTCATCCAAGTTCCTCCAAAGAACCAAGATACAAGAAGTTTGCTACACCGGTGGTTCAAGAAAGATTTCACTCCAAGTTTGAAAGCCGGAAGATTCATGAAGAACAAGGCTTTGAATACTCCAACTCTCATCAAGATTTCAGCCTTGAACCATTCATCTTCGAGAGGATTGCACATCAAAAGTGGCAAATCTTTTGCCATCAACCGGAACCGGGTAACATCTCATGGGTAAGAGAATTCTATGCTCACTCATCTAACCCGAATAATCCTTATGTTTTTGTTCGTGACAAGGCCATACTCATAAGTCCCGAAAGCGTCAACACCTTTTACGGGCTTTACACTGAGAAGGACGAGCATCAAGCCTTCGTTGATCAAATCACTCCCAAGCAACTCGACAAGGTGCTTCAAGAACTCACTCAACCGGGAACTCATTGGAACGACAGTAAATACAAGGGCACGGTAAATCGACTTCGGCTTAAACCCGAGGCAAAACTATGTAATAAGTTTGTTAAAACTTCTTTAATTCCCACCACACACAATACTACCGTTGATATACCATGTCTTTTGCTCATACACTCTATTTTGCATAATCGCATCATTAACATTGGAAAAATTATTTGTGATGAGATTTTTGTATGCAGCTCAAACGATAAGGGTTCTCTTTTCTTCCCTTGCTTAATTTCTAATCTTTGCAAGGAGATGCATGTCCCAAGTGAGTCCACCGATGAAAAGGCCCTACCCAAGTCTGGTTGGAATCAAGCACTAATCCGAAAGCTAATGGGAGAAGCATCGGGAAAATCTTCAAGGCCTCCAATTGCCGCTGTAACTCCTGCCGCCCCGGCAATCCATAATGCCCAAGGACCTAATGCCCGGGTAACTCGGCCATCAATACCGGGACACTTTGAAGCACTCTTGCACCCATTGGCAAGCCACCTAAGGCAAATTGATGACCGGCAACTAATGTTCATGCGGTACATGAAGGAGCACAACAATGCCATCACCCAAGTCATCCTAGAAAAGTACCCAGACAATCGCGTGCCGTTCCCAATATTTCCCGCCGAGATCCTTGCCCCGGAAACCAATGAAGCAGTCGCCACGACAACCACAAAAGATGACGCCACGGCAACCAACCCTGAAGATGCCACGACAACCAAAGCTAAAGACATCCCGGCAACCACTGCAAAAGCCAAAGGTAAAGCACCGATGCCTGAATCAACTCCTACAGAATCATTTTCTAATTTTTCAGATTCGGACGAGCCCTCCATTGCACCAACAAAGACCACATCAATTGAATCCTCCAAGCAAAAAGCCAATGACATTGATGAAGACGACGGTGAGGAAACCCCGTACGAGGATCGATTCCACCACCGGCAACAAGAAAACAACCATCGCGTTCAAGCAAGAGAATCAAGACACCGACCAAAAGGAAACTAATCATCTACGATGATGAACTCTCAGAGTAAGTCCTCGTATACATTTTATTTTTTCATTTTCATTTTCATTTTTATTTTTTTTAATGCATGCATTGAGGACAATGCCTCACTCGAGTTTGGGGGGGATTGTTATTAGTAGTTACCATGTTTAGTTACATTCATCTTAAGTATTACATTTAGGATACATAAATTGCTTGCCATACCTTTAATTGGAACAAGAATTGCTTAGATTTGATGAATATCCGATGATGACTTTACCAATGCACTTAATTGATAGAATTTTTATTCTAGGACAACCATGGAAAAACTTAGAATTTTACTATGATGCTAAATTTTGATGAAACACTGTTATGGTTTGATTGATTTAAGGAATTCTAGTGAACTTAGGTTGATAATTAACAAATTGGGGGATTAGAATAAAAATTGGATGAATGCTAGAGGTGCCCGAAATTGGCTCTAGCATGTGCTAAAAAAAATTGATCACTAGAGGTGCCCGAAACTGGCTCTAGTATGTGCTAAAAAAATTTGATAGAATTTTTTCTAGAGGTGCCCGAAACCGGCTCTAGTCAAATAAAACTAAAAACAAAACACTAGAGGTGCCCAAAACTGGCTCTAGTTAAAACATGTTAAAAAGAACCCAATGAAGTAATTTGAAAACCTCTTGTTTGCATAGAATCCGAAAAATCAACTTGCACACAACTCCGCACACACTCACAAGCATTATAGTTTGATTCCGAGTAACTCCTAAGTTTTTCGAAAAATAAAAAGCCAATCATACTTTGTGTCCCGGTTCAGAGAATTGAAATCAAGTTCAAAGCTAAGTTTGTGAAAATTGAAGTCTTGGCAGGTAATTATGAGTTTGCATTGCTTGAGGACAAGCAATAGTTCGAGTTTGGAGGTGTGATAAGTGTTCAAAAGTACTATTTTCTTACCCTTTTGACTCATATTATTGTTAGACGTAGGCTCATATTAGTTGCATAATTAGCCATTCATGCATTAATCCATGTTTCCTTCCATCGTTGAGCTTGATTACATAACTTGGTAGTTTTTGTGGGAAAAGATGCTACTTTGGTGTGTTTTGTGTGTAT
The DNA here is from genome assembly GCA_019671005.1 of Hibiscus mutabilis. Taxonomy (NCBI): domain Eukaryota; kingdom Viridiplantae; phylum Streptophyta; class Magnoliopsida; order Malvales; family Malvaceae; genus Hibiscus; species Hibiscus mutabilis. The sequence continues at coordinate 23,738,890 of CM033741.1, read as the reverse complement.
GTGCAGGATCATTTGCCAAAGCAGGGCTAGAGCTAGTTGTGCAGGAGACGCCGAGCTAGTTGCCAGGGCAATTCATGAAGGAGACGCCGAGCCAGTTGCCATGGCAATTGTTGACAAGAGCAAAGGTGTTATGGTAGTCAAAATTGATGACTAGACAAGCCCAAGATGATGTGGAGAAAAGCTAAATCCCAAAGGAATTTGATTTCCATGAAGAGATTAATGAAGAATTAAATTCCAAGAAGATAGGAGAAGTTCTAGTAGGAATATAATTATAATAAAGAATTATATTCTTTAAAGATAATTTAATTCCAACTTAACTTCCTCCTCAAAGAAGGACTTTGGCCTAGCCCTATAAATAAGAAGGGAATTTCGACAATCCATAGAGAAAAAAGAGAGGGGAATTTCGACAACTCCAAGGAGAGCAAGAGGAGAGAATTTTTGACAAGCATCTAGGGCAAGGAGGATTTCGACAAGCCTCCTTCTTCATCCTTTTCTTTCTTGTTCGATTGGGTTCATGCTAGGGATTATTTATCTTGTGTTTCTTTGGAACCTAGCCATGAACTAAATCTATTTGGCTATGGTTATTGTGTTTTGTGGTTGTGAGAAACTATTGGTTTTTGTTTAGGTAATAAGAGTTTGCACTTTTCTATTCAAGGTTTATTCATTCTTGGTTCTTATTCTTGTTTGCGAGTGAACTGGGAGAGGATCTCGTGATTTCATCTATTTATCTAATATCGGGAGAGTTAGATTCAAGAAACGAATGAATATGATCTTTTTTCAATCTATTGATGGTGAAGATTAATCCGGCTTAGGAATAAGTCAAGGATTTCAATGGCTAAGAGGAGCGCAAGATTGGTTGTTGTTCACCCTTGATTCACGCAGGGATGTATTATCAAGGCATGCACAAGTAGCTAGAGTTTTGACTTAGGGATAAGAAGAAACCATTGAAGAACGCTTTGCCGAACCTTGAAGGTTGCTGCCCAGACGCCCAAGTAGTTGCCCAGACAACCATCGATTAGTTGCCAAGGCAACCCCGTTGTGCATGTTGCCACGGCAACTGAGTTGCCCGTGCACTCTTTTACCAAGACGATCCAATCGGCTATCACACCTCAACTCACGATAACCTAGCCTATCTCTCTCTCATTTGATCTCATATTTTCTTTTACTTTATTGTTTTCTAGATTAGTTATTAGTTAAACTCCTATAATCCTTTATTTGTGTTTTTACTTTTTACAGTGCAAGAGACTAGATTCTTGAAGTGGCTCCAATCCCTGTGGAGACAATATCTTTTATACTATAACTTGCAACGTGTATACTTGCACAATTGCGTAGCACTTATTACGCACAACACTGAGCTTTCTCAAAATTTTGGCTTCCAATAGCTCAAAACTGTATCGATACACCTTTACGTGTATCGATACACTATGCCTATAACCATAGACCCGTATCGAAACGGTCACCCGTGTACCGATATGCTAAGCCTGAAAATGTGCTGACCCGTATCGATACAGTCTCCCGTGTATCGATACGATGTGCCTGGAAACACTTACCTGTATGGATATGGGCATAGGCGTATCAATACGCCCTGACCTAAAACGTCAAAATTTGCTGATTTTTAGCCTCGTTTTCGAATTCTAACACTTAAGCATACTTCTATCAATCAAATAACATCATCATTGGTCATTTACCATCAACTACCATAAACCAAACATCAAGAAACAATCATCATGCTTTAAAGGTAAACTATAGGCATGCTTCCTAATACTCAAGCAACCAAAGCATGAACCATATGCAAAATCCAACAAACCAAGCTTATCACAAGTCTAAAGCAACAATATAAACTTGCTCTAACGGAGAAGTAACCACTCAAACCCTCCTAACAACATTTAAGCTACATTGCCTTTATTACTACTTTAAAACCCAAACATACTTTGGTAAATCAAGTCTTGGAATTTCCTCCTTGCTTGCTAGGCCACTTGCATTCAATCAATTTGCATTGATGATAAAAGAGAGTGTAAGCAATCATTGCTTAGTAAGGAACGCTCAAAATACAAACCATCATCCAATGCAATTAAAATCCATTTCAAAACAATCATGCCATTCTTTCAAAACATGCACTTAGTATTTACAAAATCAGCATATTAAACCATATGCAACATATATCATGGATTCCACAACATAATCTCATATGCAATTTCCTCTAGTTAAGCCTTTCCCATGCATAACATCCTATATGCAAAGCTTAAAGAGTAAAACATGTGTAAACACTTTATTCCAAATCAATCCATCATCATGATACATTTAAAACATTATATTGGCTTACAAGTGATCCATCTCAACCACAACATTTCCATAAAACCATCATTAACATCAGTAACCTCGGATACACGGATTTCCAAGAGATCCCGCAATCTCTTCAGCTCAATGGCATGGAGTCGTGCAACACATGCACCACCTCTACACTACCAAGGCTAATCCTCAAACTTAGAGTAAACACATTCAATGCATCAACCTCTACAGTGCGTGGCTGGAGTAAAAGCCATCAAAGTGCTACCTCAACAACATTGGGGTTCACATGATTGGAGTAAGTACCACTCATACCACCTCTACAACCATGGGAGACTTATTATAGTGCACTTTAAATCCTATGGCCGGCCAATTATATCCGATAACATTTCCGTAACATTTTCGATTCATCACTTGCCAATATAATCCACTTTTATAAACATACCTCACTGTTTTCTTACGCATTATTCAAATCATTTCATTGTGCATTAAAACCATGCATAAACCATGTTCATAAACATTCTTTAAAATCATGCATTACTTTCCAAACGCATTTATCATCATTTCATATCACTTTCCAGCATTAAACCATGCTCATTCCATGCATAAAACATGAGGTAAACAATCATTTAAAAAATGCATTCATAAATCATTTGCCAACCGAAATCGAGAGAGAGAAATCTACTTTACTTACTTTTGAGTCTTAGACCAGCATATCAAGCCTAGTCTAGACTCCCATTAAACCTTTTCAAATCTTTGAAAAGTCATTCTTATCCGTTTCACTCACCGACAAAGCAATCGTCTTCCTTGTCGATGTAAAATGAAGCCTTCGGCAACTCCTCAACACCAAGATTCGCTTCCGAACTACTTTCCCCTGTTTCAAACACATCATAACAGAGAATCCAATGCATTACAATGCATCCAAACTCACAGCAACACAACAATTAACAGCACCCAACTATAGCCCTCCACAACACTCTATCTTAACAATTGAAAACATCATCGATTCACCAAAAACCTCAACCCAACCCACAACTATGAATTTCAACCTTCAAATAACATCAATTAACATCAAAACAACAACCTAAAACAACCTTATACCTCCAGCAACCGAAAATTAACCTCAACACCTCAAAATCTCTTAACTACCAAACTAACAAACTAGAGATTCAATAGATTTCGAGATTCTATCATCAAAATTCACTTTATTATTATATTAAACATCAAAATCAAGGTATATACCAATCCTTAACTCAGTAAAAACATATCACTACGAATTTCCACAATTTTTCATCATAAATCATCAATTAAACCATAAACCCAAGTTTAATTTATCAAAACCCAATACAAATCATATAAAATGGATCAAGAACTTAGGAATTTCAATAAAGAACCTTTCATTAGAGGAAAAGAATGAATCCTTACCTCCAATGCTGATTTCTCCCCTTAATTGCTTTATAAACCATGAAAATCAAGGTAGAAATAATAAGTATTTGATGTAAAAGCTTCGGAAATCAATTGGAAATAAAAAAACTCTTTGAAATCCTAATCTTCTAGAAAATATGTTTGGCTGAAGAGAATTTGGGAGAAAAGAAGTTACAAAATTAGTTACGTGAAATTCTTTTAAAAGCCTTCATTGTGTTTAATTAATTCTCTCCTTATTTGTACCTCTTAAAACTTAATTAAAAATAGTTAATTAAAGGGAGAAATCTGATGAAACCCCTTTGGATTAATAGCTCCTTAAAGATTCAAAGATTTGACCCATTTTCAAAACAGTCACTAAAAATAGTTTTCCAAACTTGCATTTTGGTCACTAACCCAAAATGTCCCATTTTCGAATTTCATTTACCAAAATTGTTATTACCAAAATCATTTATATGTTTAATAATGATTTTAGACTATTTTTTCCATATTTTTATCTTCAATAAAAATATTTAATCCAATTTAAATCCCGAATCTGACTCGAATCTCTAATCTCAATCCACCAAACCGAATAAACTGTTCCCCAAAACTCCTAAGCCCAAAATTGGGGTGTTACAGTTAAAGAGGATCTTTGCAAGAGAACGGTTATTTAAAGGTTTTTGGCAAGTCACAACGGTACCTAGAGTAATGTTTATCGTCCCTGCAAACTCCTAGTATGGTGGCATGATAGTTTGTTAAGTCACTTTTGGCCCTTTTGTTCTATATATATGTTGTGTGTGGCTGTGTAAGCTTAAGGGCCAAAGATGACACCTTTGAGATTGGCTACAAGTGGTAAAAATTGTTTATTTGGCCTAAAAAGGTAAAATTCTAGTAAATGGATTCACATAGCTATGAAATTTGGCATGATAGTAGATTATGGCTATATAAACTTTCCTGTAAAATTTCATAGGAATTGGACTTTGTATGATAGGTCAAAATTGGTAAAAAAACATACCAAAATTATCATTACAAATCATGCGGTACCGATACGGGTGATGTCGTATCGGTATGGGTTTGCATATTTGGACCATGTCAATTTGGGTAAACAAGGCGTATTGATACTGCCTTGGGCATATCGGTACGTGATTTCAACACTAGAAAATTACTGTAGCTGGGTATCAATATGGTCTTGTAGGTGCCGATACCCTATTTAATCAAATTTGAAAATTAGGACACATGTATCGGTATGGCTCAGCCTATAGCAATACCAATATTGAGTTCGAAAGGAATAATATTCATAATAATAAAAACATATTGATATTGGTCCAAGTGTATCGGTACACATATTGGTCACTGGAATTGATAATGTTTGAATCATGCATGACGTACCAATACGACCTCTCGAGTACCGATACCGATACAGTTAATTCTGTTAAAAACATTGGAGTAATTCTGAGAAATTAAAGAATGGCCACTGAATATTATATGGATTAATTGAAGGGGTAAATGACCTCCAATTGTCATGAAAATTTATATGTACACTGTTTATAGATTAAATTTCTTATTGGTCAGATTAATTTTAGAAAATAACTTTTAAGTTACTAAAATTATAGATTAGTCCCTAAAACTTGTAAAAGTTTAAAATTGGTCATAAATTGATTGTCTCATCCCTGATTAAACTACCGCTTCATAGTATAGTTATAGCATAGTATTTTGTCATTGGAATAATTATCGTATTGCCTATAAATCACTAAACATCAAATATTGACTAAAAATATTGTACGAAACACCATATTAGACACTGATAGCATACTTCGACCTGGTTCCATACTAGGCCGGGAAGGGTGTTACATTTGTGGTATCAGAGCTAGAATTTAGTCAATTCTAGGACTAAACTAAAGTTTATTGTATTGTCATTGCATTGCATATGCCACCTAGGAGTTAATTGTTGTGTATATTGTAACTTGCTGATTTACCTTATCTTTTTTCTTTTCATGGTACAGTAGTATATAGATTAATCAAGGTCACATGAGTGTTGAGATTATTGTTGGCTCTTCAATTTGATTGTAAGGGGGAGACCTTCCTAGCTTGTAAGACCCTCTCTATGAAACACCGGGTCTTGAACCATTAAGCTGGATTGTTCCATTAAAAGAATTATTGTAACATAGCTAAAATACACAAGCAACCTTTGATTTTGTCAAAGTCTGAGCAGACAATATAGCCCTTGTGGGTGTAATAACAATATCTTAAACCTTTACAAATCAATTGTTCAATATTGGGCCTACCCATTTGTTGCGTGTGATAAGTGCTACGCAATTGTGCAAGTATACACGTCGCAAGTAATAAAGTGATATGAGTATCGAGTATCGTCTCCACAGGGATTGGTTTGGGCCACTTTGCTTAAGTTCTTGACCGTGAAAAGTAAAAACACAATTAAGGGATTATAGGAGTTTAACTAATAACTAAACTAGAAAGCAATAAAGTAAAAGAAAAGATGAGATCGAATGAGAGGGATAGGCCAGGTTATCGTGAATTGAGGTGTGATAGCCGATTGGATCGTCTTGGTAAAAGAGTGCACGGGCAACTCAGTTTGGCCAGGTTTTCGATACTTCTTATAGTCCATCCGTACCCTCCATCGGGTGATAATATTACCCAAAAAGAGTTTGGCCAATGTGCTTGCCACTACTCCCTTTTACGTTACCATGGTGGAGGTGTCTTTCTTCTTTGTTCGCTTGTAGTCCATGTATACTCTCCACCTTGCTACTATTCCTGAAGGCACAAATATATTAATAGGAAAAATTATATCCATTCTCAACCATTCAATTACCTCATTCTTGTCGACTTCTATCATGGTTGGATGTAGCCTTTGTTGTCGTGGCAATTGTTGCTCAAGCCAATTGCCGTGGCAATCAGTTGTCAAATTTTGCTTTAAGTCAAGGGAAGAATCAATTTTCTGAAGAGCTTTATGAATCCAAACACCTTTTTCTTTTGGCCTCTCAAACATCTCCATCAGTAGAGATTTCGATGGCTTCAAATCTACCAACCTCGGTTCCTCAAGACATACCTGCAATGGACGAGGTGAGTTTTTAAAGAATTCAAAAGGTTCAACTATTACCTGCTCATATTCCATTGGCAAAGTATTATCATCTCGTTGATCTTGCATGTGGTCGTGTAATTGCCGTGGCAATTGTAGATGAGAGCAATCTACAGATTCCTGCTTCAACATCAACGTTATAACTTTCTGGGCATCAGGTTCCTCAGAATTTGCTGTAGTATTGTTGTTCTCAGCTTCACTGAGTGTTGTCGCGGCATTGCTCTGTTTAGGCTCCTCAATCATTGCCGAGGCAATTTGTTGTTCAGGCTCATCATGTGTTGGGCAGTCTTTCTTATCGACATACTCTCGACTTTGAGGTTCTAGTTGTTCCCCACACATCGGAGAGCTTTCTTTGCATTGCTCCTTATCCTCGTGACTTGGGACGTCAATATCCCTAGGAATGAATTGTTGGTGCATGTTATCCATGACATATGTGGATCTCCCCAATTGATCTTCTGAATCCCCTAAGGTTGCATCCCACTGAGCTATCCTCGTATCCATAGATTTTGATGGTTCTCGAATCTCTTCAATTGATCCGTCAAGTCTAGCCAAGGAAGCTAGTAACGTTTCCTCCAAGGAATTGGAATGCTCTTGAAAAGGACTACATTGCCATGGCATATCTGTTGCTGCGGCAAAATTGTTATGGTAAAAAAAATTTTGAGCTTTTTGACCATACCATGAAGAATTTTGCTGTTGGTTCCCTCTATGGTCCTCCATGTAGTTATATGCACTGAAAATGTGAGGGCAATTTTCAAACTCATGATGTTCTCCACACATAGCACAAGATTTTTCCACAGTATAAGTTCTTTGGGCTTTCCTCGGTTGGTATAGGTAATTATCAAAGGGTGCAAGAAACTCTTGATTGGATTGATTCATATCTTTCAACATCATCTCTCGAATAGATTGGCTTTTATTTCCTGACATGTTGGCGTCCCTTAACTTGTAGCGCACCTAATTTTTTTTTGATAAAACAAACAAAAAGAAAAGTTAGTAAAACTAATAGAAAAAATGCAATAACAAAAACAACTAACACCAATTGCCAATCCCCGGCAACGGCGCCAAAAACTTGTTGCGTGTGATAAGTGCTACGCAATTGTGCAAGTATACACGTCGCTAGTAATAAAGTGATATGAGTATCGAGTATCGTCTCCACAGGGATTGGTTTGGGCCACTTTGCTTAAGTTACTGCACTGTGAAAAGTAAAAACACAATTAAGGGATTATAGGAGTTTAACTAATAACTAAACTAGAAAGCAATAAAGTAAAAGAAAAGATGAGATCGAATGAGAGGGATAGGCCAGGTTATCGTGAATTGAGGTGTGATAGCCGATTGGATCGTCTTGGTAAAAGAGTGCACGGGCAACTCAGTTGCCGTGGCAACTTGCATAGCGGGGTTGCCTTGGCAACTAATCGATGGTTGCCTGGGCAACTAGCTGGGCAACTACTTGGGCGTCTGGGCAGCAACTTCAAGGTTCGGCGAAGCGTTCTTCAATGGTTTCTTCTTATCCCTAAGTCGAAACTCTAGCTACTTGTGCATGCCTTGATAATACATCCCTGCGTGAATCAAGGGTGAACAACAACCAATCTTGCGCTCCTCTTAGCCGTTGAAATCCTTAACTTATTCCTAAGCCGGATTAATCTTTACCATCAATAGATTGAATAAAGATCATATTCATTCATTTCTTGAATCTAACTCTCCCGATATTAGATAAATAGATGAAGTTACGAGATCCTCTCCCAATTCACTCGCAAACAAGAATAAGAACCAAGAATGAATAAACCTTGAAATAGAAAAGTGCAAACTCTTATTACCTAAACAAAATCCAATAGTTTCTCACAACAACAAAACATAATAACCCCAACCGATCAAGTTAGTTCATGGTTGGGTTCAAAAGATATACAAAGAATAATCCCCAAACCATGAATCTAATAGAAGCAAAGAAGAAGAAGAAGTCGAAATTTCCCCTAATGCTCTCTTGTCGAAATTTCTCTATTTTTCTCTATATGGATTGTCGAAATCTCCTTGCTATTTATAGGGCTAGGCCAAAGTCCTTCTTTGAGGAGGAGTTTGAGTTGGAATTAAATTATCTTTAAATAATATAATTCTTTATTATAATTTTATTCCTATTAGAACTTCTCCTATCTTCTTGGAATTTAATTCTTCTTTAATCTCTGCATGGCAATTAAATTCCTTTGGGCTTGGGCCTTGCTCCATGTCATCTTGGGCTTGTAAAGTCATTAATTTCGACATCCCTATTGCATTTTGTCTTTGTCGACAAATGCCATGGCAACTGGCTCGGCGTCTCCTTCATGCATTGCCCTAGCAACTAGCTCGGCATATCCTTCATGCATTGCCCTGGCAACTAGCTCGGCATTGCTTTGGCAAGTGATCCTGCACATACACACACAAAAACACACCAAAGCAACATCTTTTTCCACAAAAATCACCAAGTTATGTAATCAAGCTCAACAATGGAAAGAAACATGAATTAATGCATGAATAACTAATTATGCAACTAATATGAGCTTAAGTCTAACAATAATATGAGTAAAAAGGGTAATAAAAATAGTACTTTTGAACACTTATCACGCCCCCAAACTCGAACTATTGCTTGTCCTCAAGCAATGCAAACTAACAATTACCTGCCAAGACTTTAATCATCAAAGACATGCTTCAAACTTGAATTCAAACCTCAAAACCGTGTCACAAAGTATGATCACCCTTTTAATTTTTCGGATAGCACAAAAATTACCCGGAACCAAACTATAATGCTCGTGACAATGTGTGTGCGTAGTTGTGTACAAGTTGATTTTCGAGATTCTATGTGAACAATAGGCTTTTATCAATTTAATTATCGGGGCATTTATTTTTATTTTAACTAGAGCCAATTTCGGGCACCTCTAGCAAAGTAAGCTATTTCTCATATTATTTTAGTCGACTAGAGCCAATTTCGGGAACCTCTAGCGATTCTTTAATGTGCATTAACTACTAGAGCCAGTTTCGGGCACCTCTAGCAAGAAAGAACAATTACTACTAGAGCCAGTTTTGGGCACCTCTAGCAAGAAATTAACTTTTAATTTTCAATTTTAAATTTACCCTAATTTTAAGCAACCTAAGTTCACTAAGTTTCTTTCAATCAACAAGCCACAACCGTGTAGAAAAAAATTCAGCATCATAGTAAAATTCTATGTTCTTTTCATGTAATCCTAAAATTAAAGGTTCTTTCAATTAAGTGCAGTGGCAAAAATTCATCATTGGATATTCAACAAGTCTTAAGCAATTAAATCAAATTAAAGGCATGGCAAGTAACATATGCAATCTATATGTGATTGCTAAAAATGAATGCAACTAAACATGAAGCTAACTAGAAACCAACACCCCCAAACTCGAGAGAAGCATTGTCCTCAATGCACGTAAAAGTGGAACAAAATTTAAAAGAAACTAAATGAAATGAGTTAGTCAGAGAGGTCGTCACCTCGAGTGATGAGTTTCCTTCGTGCCGTTTGCTTGATTCAATTTCCGGTCAGTGGTTGAATGCTTGTGGATGGTACCGCGTGAATAGCATTGCCTTGATTTGATCCATGTTTGCCGATGCAGGTTTACTTGCATGTGCATCAGTAGTTGCCGAAGCCATTGTTGTTGCCTGGGCATCACCAGTTTCTGTTGTGGTTGCTGTGGCAAGTAGTCGGTAGTGAATTTCCTTAGCATGGTGTTTGTGAGTCTTGTTGTGGAAAAGAAAACCTGGAAACTAAAGATAATGAAGAAAAATAAAATATATCCTAAAAAATAAAGAGAAAAAATACCAAAAATTAATAGAACAAAATAGTTTAAAAAATAAAAATAAATGTATCAGTAGTTGTCGTGGCGTCGAGGGTTGCCGAGCCATGCACATCCATGGTTGCCGAGGCGTCAGGGGTTGCCGAGGCGTGCGTGTCCATGGTTGTCGAGGCGTGCGTATCAGGAGTTGATGCGGTGTTGAAGGTTTTCGTTTTCGATACTTCTTATAGTCCATCCGTACCCTCCATCGGGTGATAATATTACCCAAAAAGAGTTTGGCCAATGTGCTTGCCACTACTCCCTTTTACGTTACCATGGTGGAGGTGTCTTTCTTCTTTGTTCGCTTGTAGTCCATGTATACTCTCCACCTTGCTACTATTCCTGAAGGCACAAATATATTAATAGGAAAAATTATATCCATTCTCAACCATTCAATTACCTCATTCTTGTCGACTTCTATCATGGTTGGATGTAGCCTTTGTTGTCGTGGCAATTGTTGCTCAAGCCAATTGCCGTGGCAATCAGTTGTCAAATTTTGCTTTAAGTCAAGGGAAGAATCAATTTTTCAAGAGCTTTATGAATCCAAACACCTTTTTCTTTTGGCCTCTCAAACATCTCCATCAGTAGAGATTTTGATGGCTTCAAATCTACCAACCTCGGTTCCTCAAGACATACCTGCAATGGACGAGGTGAGTTTTTAAAGAATTCAAAAGGTTCAACTATTACCTGCTCATATTCCATTGGCAAAGTATTATCATCTCGTTGATCTTGCATGTGGTCGTGTAATTGCCGTGGCAATTGTAGATGAGAGCAATCTCTGATTCTCGCTTCAACATCAACGTTATAACTTTCGGGCATCGGGTTCCTCGAATTTGCTGTAGTATTGTTGTTCTCGGCTTCTTTGAGTGTTGTCGCGCATTGCTCTGTTTAGGCTCCTCAATCATTGCCGAGGCAATTTGTTGTTCAGGCTCATCATGTGTTGGGCAGTCTTTCTTATCGACATACTCTCGACTTTGAGGTTCTAGTTGTTCCCCACACATCGGAGAGCTTTCTTTGCATTGCTCCTTATCCTCGTGACTTGGGACGTCAATATCCCTAGGAATGAATTGTTGGTGCATGTTATCCATGACATATGTGGATCTCCCCAATTGATCTTCTGAATCCCCTAAGGTTGCATCCCACTGAGCTATCCTCGTATCCATAGATTTTGATGGTTCTCGAATCTCTTCAATTGATCCGTCAAGTCTAGCCAAGGAAGCTAGTAACGTTTCCTCCAAGGAATTGGAATGCTCTTGAAAAGGACTACATTGCCATGGCATATCTGTTGCTGCGGCAAAATTGTTATGGTAAAAAAAATTTTGAGCTTTTTGACCATACCATGAAGAATTTTGCTGTTGGTTCCCTCTATGGTCCTCCATGTAGTTATATGCACTGAAAATGTGAGGGCAATTTTCAAAACTCATGATGTTCTCCACACATAGCACAAGATTTTTCCACAGTATAAGTTCTTTGGGCTTTCCTCGGTTGGTATAGGTAATTATCAAAGGGTGCAAGAAACTCTTGATTGGATTGATTCATATCTTTCAACATCATCTCTCGAATAGATTGGCTTTTATTTCTCGACATGTTGGCGCCCCTTAACTTAGTAGCGCACCTAATTTTTTTTTTTGATAAAACAAACAAAAAGAAAAGTTAGTAAAACTAATAGAAAAAATGCAATAACAAAAACAACTAACACCAATTGCCAATCCCCGGCAACGGCGCCAAAAACTTGTTGCGTGTGATAAGTGCTACGCAATTGTGCAAGTATACACGTCGCTAGTAATAAAGTGATATGAGTATCGAGTATCGTCTCCCACAGGATTGGTTTGGGCCACTTTGCTTAAGTTCTGACCGTGAAAAGTAAAAACACAATTAAGGGATTATAGGAGTTTAACTAATAACTAAACTAGAAAGCAATAAAGTAAAAGAAAAGATGAGATCGAATGAGAGGGATAGGCCAGGTTATCGTGAATTGAGGTGTGATAGCCGATTGGATCGTCTTGGTAAAAGAGTGCACGGCAACTCAGTTGCCGTGGCAACTTGCATAGCGGGGTTGCCTTGGCAACTAATCGATGGTTGCCGGGCAACTAGCTGGGCAACTACTTGGGCGTCCGGGCAGCAACTTCAAGGTTCGTGAGCGTTCTTCAATGGTTTCTTCTTATCCCTAAGTCGAAACTCTAGCTACTTGTGCATGCCTTGATAATACATCCTGCGTGAATCAAGGGTGAACAACAACCAATCTTGCGCTCCTCTTAGCCGTTGAAATCCTTAACTTATTCCTAAGCCGGATTAATCTTCACCATCAATAGATTGAATAAAGATCATATTCATTCATTTCTTGAATCTAACTCTCCCGATATTAGATAAATAGATGAAGTTACGAGATCCTCTCCCAATTCACTCGCAAACAAGAATAAGAACCAAGAATGAATAAACCTTGAAATAGAAAAGTGCAAACTCTTATTACCTAAACAAAATCCAATAGTTTCTCACAACAACAAAACATAATAACCCCAACCGATCAAGTTAGTTCATGGTTGGGTTCAAAAGATATACAAAGAATAATCCCCAAACCATGAATCTAATAGAAGCAAAGAAGAAGAAGAAGTCGAAATTTCCCCTAATGCTCTCTTGTCGAAATTTCTCTATTTTTCTCTATATGGATTGTCGAAATCTCCTTGCTATTTATAGGGCTAGGCCAAAGTCCTTCTTTGAGGAGGAGTTTGAGTTGGAATTAAATTATCTTTAAATAATATAATTCTTTATTATAATTTTATTCCTATTAGAACTTCTCCTATCTTCTTGGAATTTAATTCTTCTTTAATCTCTGCATGGCAATTAAATTCCTTTGGGCTTGGGCCTTGCTCCATGTCATCTTGGGCTTGTAAAGTCATTAATTTCGACATCCCTATTGCATTTTGTCTTTGTCGACAAATGCCATGGCAACTGGCTCGGCGTCTCCTTCATGCATTGCCCTAGCAACTAGCTCGGCATATCCTTCATGCATTGCCCTGGCAACTAGCTCGGCATTGCTTTGGCAAGTGATCCTGCACATACACACACAAAAACACACCAAAGCAACATCTTTTTCCACAAAAATCACCAAGTTATGTAATCAAGCTCAACAATGGAAAGAAACATGAATTAATGCATGAATAACTAATTATGCAACTAATATGAGCTTAAGTCTAACAATAATATGAGTAAAAAGGGTAATAAAAATAGTACTTTTGAACACTTATCACCATTCACCGACAGGGGAAATGATAAATCCCTGATGTAAACACTCTATAAATAATGTATCAAAAAAGCAGATTAAGTTGCCGTTGAACTTATTTGCATCGAAGATGATAGTAACCAATCTATTGGGTGATTTTGTCACTGTAAGCCATATATGCAAGAATCATCCCTTAACGATTCAAGGGATTCAATTTTTGGCCAACCTATTGGCACTTCTGATTCACGAGTTTGATGTAATATTGGATTTTGACTGGCTCAGTGAACAACAAGCTTGGGTAGATTGTAGTAAGAAAAAGCTGTATTTTCGAGGCGTTGGCAAGGAGAGCATCACCCTTATAAATTCGAGGAATCCTTCATTGTATGCTTTGGCAATGGAAGCCAAGAATAAGCCTCAACTGCAAGACAATGACATCGTGTGTGAATTCCCTAATGTTTTTCCTGATGAACTTTCGAGCCAAGCTCCAACCCGTGAAGTATAATTTGATATCAAAGTGCAACCTAGAATAGCCTAGTTTCTATTGCACCAATTGAGCTTAGGGGGCTTAAAGCCTAGATCCAGGAATTGCTTAATAAAGGCATTATTCTGGCCGAGTTCTTCACCTTGGGGAGCTTCATTCCTTATTGTAAAGAAGAAAGATGATTCCATAAGGTTGTGTACCGATTACCAATAGTTAAACAAAGTGATCATCCAGAACAAGTATCTATTGCCAAGGATCGATGACCTGTTTGATCAGCTTAAGGATGCTTTGGTGTTTTCCAAGATTGATTTAAGGTCTGGATATTATCATATGAGAGTCAAAGAATGTGATGTACCTAAAATTACTTTGTATACAAGATACGGGCACTATGAATTCTTAATAATGCCTTTAGGCCTAACCAATGCACTGACAACCTTTATGGATTTTATGAACTAGGTTTTTATACCCTATCTAAATAAATTCGTATTGGTATTTATTGATGATATATTTATATATTCTAAGAATGACGTTGAACACCGAGACTACCTCCGTATTATGCTTCAAACCCTTTGGGAAAAGCAATTGTTTGCTAAATTCTCTAAGTATGAGTTTTGGCTCACCAAAGTTGCCTTCCTTGGGCATATTATATCAACCTTGGGCTTTCAGGTGGACCTAAAGAAAATTCAAGTTATCCTTGATTGGAAACCACCGAAGATCATTGGTAAGGTGAGAAGTTTCCTTGGTCTAGCTGGTTATTATAGAAGATTCGTTAAAGGATTTTCTATGATAGCAACCCTATTGACTAAGCTATTGAGGGAAGAAACTCTATTTGTCTGGAGTGAGGAACAACAAAGAAGCTTTGATCAATTGAAACAAGTCTTGACCTACGCACCAGTCTTGACCCAACCTAAGTCTAGAAATACAGTTTACAGTGATGCTTCGTATTTTGGGTTAGGATGTATATTAATGCAAGAAGGCAAAGTCATTGTTTATGCTTCAAGGCAGCTAAAGCCACATAAGATGAATTACCCCACTCATAACTTGGAGTTAACTATAGTTGTCTTTGCATTGAAAATCTGGAGGCATTATCTCTACAAAGAAAAATGCTATCTTATCACCGATCATAAGTGCCTAGAATATATGTTGTCACAGAAGTAGTTGAATTTTTTAGCAACAGAGATGGATGGAACTCCTTAAAGATTATGATCTTGTTATTGATTATCATCTGGGTTGCATTGAACACAATATAAAATCATTGTATTGTAGCTCTCTGAGCTATTAATGCTCACTTTCCATTTCGAAAACACCTTTATCTTATAGTTGAACTTCAGGTTCAGTCTACTATCGTAACAAGAATCAAAGCATTGCAAAATCAAGACCCTGAACTTCATTCCATCATTCCTAAATTACAAGATAATGATGATCTAGACTTCAAAGTTAATTCTAAATGATTGCTATGTTTTCGTGATCAGTTCTGTGTATCCAATGATGAATCCCTTTGCACCGTTATTTACAAGGAAGCTCATTCAAGTTCTTTTTCTGTTCACCCAAGTTCTATAAAGAACTAAAAAGATCTCTGGGAACTTTATTGGTGGCCGAGCATGAAACAAACTATAGTTGATTTTATTTTCATGTTCCTTATGTGCTAGCGTGTTAAAGCTTAATATTGTGTTCCTACCGATTTATTACAACCTATTGGTTTACCGCAGTGGAAGTGGGAGAGGATCATTATGGACTTTGTCAGTGGTTTGCCTCTAACCCCCGCTAAAAATGATGATATATGTGTTATTATTGACCATTTCACCAAGTCAGCACACTTCCTACTGGTTAGAATAGACTACAGTCTTCTTAAACTAGTTGACTGGTATATCAAGGAAGTTGTCTGACTCCACTGAGTACCAAAATCTATCATCTTCAATCGAGATCCACAGTTTGCTTCTCGATTTTAGAGATCATTGCAAAGAGCTCTAGGCACCAGAGTTAGACTTAATACTGCTTTTCACCTTTAATCTGGCAGCCAAATAGAAAGGGTAATTCAGGTAATCATAAAAAAAAACCTCCCATTGAATCATTGGAAATCACGTATCGTTATTGAACTCTTCCGCACAGATTCTAGAAGTCATGCTACGTGCATACATTATTGAATTTGGAGAATCTTGGGAGAAATCCGTACCTCTTATCGAGTTTGACTACAACAATAGCTATCAAGCTTCTATTAAAATGGCACCGTATGAGGCGTTGTAAGGCAGACATTGCAAAACTCCATTGTGTTGGTCTGAACACGGTGAAGGCAAGATGTTGGGCCATGACCTACTTTGAGAAACTAAAGAACATGTTACCATCATCTATGACCATTTAAAAGTCATCTTTGATTGACAGAAGGCTTATGCGGATCTTAAGCAAAGGGATATACAATATAAGGTTGGTGAAAGAGGCTTCCTCAACGTTTCATAATGGAAGAAAGTTTTGAGGTTTGGAAAAAAGGGGAAGCTAAGTCCCTAATTCATTGGACCCTTTGAGGTTGTTGAGAAAGTTGTCTTTTTGGCTTACCGGTTATCGTCACCCTTATAACTGAGCAAGATTCACGATGTATTCCATGTATCAATGCTTCAAAAGTACCGCTCTGACCCTTTGCATATTATCGAGCTAGAGTCTATAGAGATTCAACCTAATTTGACTTATAAAGAGGAATGGGTTCAGATTCTTGCAAAAGAAGTTAAGACTTTGCAACGAATCTGTCGCACTAGTTAAGATGCTTTGGAGGAGACACACCATTGAGGAAGCAACTTGAGAACCGGAAGAGACAATGAAGAAGCAGTACCCTCATCTCTTCGATTTAGGAAAAAAATTCAAGGATGATTTTTTCATAATGGGATAATTGTAACACTCTGAAAACCGGTCTAGTCGAAATTAGGCTCTAGTGATCAGAAACCCTACATCGAAAAAGTCCAAATATTACATTGACTTTTATCGTATGGTCAATTATGTTGACATTGGACTATAATTAAGTCAATTTATCAATTAAGGGACTTATTAAGTTTATTGAAAGCTATATGGTGACTAAATTATGAAAATTGAAAGTTTAGGGGGCAAAAGTGTAAAGTTTTGAAAATTAAGGGACTAACCTCATAATTTTCCCATTTTTAAATTTGAGTCACCTACTAGCTTGGCTTACTACCGCATGAAGTTGCATAATTTGTTGGAAAAAGATGAAAATTTGATGTTGGGTAATTATTATGGCCTTAAAACTAGGAAAAGTGCGTAAAAGATGAAAACTATTAAAATAAGCTTACCCTTCACCAAGGGAAACCTCCACTGGTCATTCCTTAAGTGAGTAAAGTGTTTTTAACGCTTAAGGTTTACTTCTATCTTTATAGCATCCACTGAGCACCTCCCCACCTTAGTAAGCTAGCACCTCCACTGATGAAATCTCAAAAGCTTGAGATTTCTTCCATCCATTGATTCTCTTGTGAATCCCTTGTTGTGGTAAGCTTAAGCCCTTAAACCACTCTTTGATTCCATGGATGAGTGATGGTTAATTTTTAAGTTGAATCTCATGAACCCTAAAGCTACACCATTGATTTCTAAGCTTCAATCCATGGAAATTTAATAGCTAATAGATATTTCAAGCTTAGATATTGAAATTAATATCATTTATTGATTGTAAAAATTTCCTTGTGTTTCATCTAGCTCAATAATTGGAGAACCAAGAACTACCATCTCCACCAAAGGATAGGAACAAAGGAGTTGTAATCCGTGAGTCGTAGAAGCTTCGAATAGCTAGATGAGTGTAGTCGAAGTCTCAGGAATAGGCTAGGTACCTTTCCCGATTTCATTGACATTGAATATTGCATAGCTAACATTGTGTCTAAGGATATTGCATCAAATCTCTTTGGAGACTATATTGGTAGGCATCGGTAAGTTATTGCATTGAAACATTGTTCATTGAAACATTGTTATTGTCAATGACACCATTGAAGCATTGAAATATAGAAACATCGAACATCGATATTGTCATTGCCATAGCCATTTATAATGATATTGTCATTGTCATAGATATTGGATATTGATATTGCCATTGTCATCGAAACATTGACATTGATATTGCCATTGTCACTGAACATCGACATTGATATTGTTATTGCTATTGAAATATTGACATTGAACTTGCCATTGCCATTGTTACTGAACATCGACATTGATATTTTTATTGCTATTGAAATATTGACATTGTCATTGATATTGCCATTGCTATCGACATTGATATTGTCACTGTTATTGCCATCGATATGGCTATTGTCATTGTTATTGCCATCGACATCGTTATTGAACGTTGGATTCACATTGGATACAATTGGCATGCCATGTAATTCATGAGCTTACTGGTACGGCTGGACTAAAGTACTTGGGCTATGACCTTTATTGTGGCAAGGCAGAGGCATGATTGTGTTATTGGTCAATTGGCGAGGCGGAGGGACTAGACCATTCATTGATTTGGCGAGGAGTAGGAATTCGCGTATCCACTATCTTGTTTCGATCCAAGAGAATACTACTGGTATATGTAAAAATTGTTATTGAATATGGTTACAACATTGATATTGTCATATCATTGATATTTTCATAGCATTGGTATTGCCATAGCATTGATATTGTCATAGCATTGATAATGCCATAGCGTTGATATTGTTATAGCATTAGTATTGACATAGCATGGATATTGTCATAGCATTGGTATTGCTATAGTATTGATATTATCATAGCATTGATATTGTCGTACCATTGATATTACCATAGCATTGATATTGCCATAACATTGATATTGTCATAGCATTGACATTGTCATAACATGATTTGAATTTCATACCATCGTTATTATCACTATTATGAATACCTCACTAGGCAAAGTATGCCTAATGCATTTCATCTCATGCATTTCAAGTTAAGGGAGATCTTTGCAAGAGATCGGGGAGTTAATGGTTTTTGACAAGTCACAATCGTACCTAGAGTAATGTTTATCGTTGCAACAAACTCCTAGTACGGTGGCATGATAGTTTGTTAAGTCACTTTTGGCCATTTTGTTCTATATATATGTTGTGTGTGGTTGTGTAAGCTTAAGGGCCTAGGATAACACCTTTGAGATTGGCTAAAAGTGGTAAAAATTATATATTTGGCCAAAAAGGTAAAATCCTAGTAAATGGATTCTCTTAGCTATGAAATTTGGCATGATAGTAGATTATGGCCTTATAAACTTGCCTGTAAAATTTCATAGGATTTGGACTTTGTATGATAGGTCAAAATGGATAAAAAAAATACCAAATATATTATTACAGACCCTGTCATATCGATATGGGTGATGTTGTATCTGTACGAGTATGCATTTTTAGACCAAGTCAACGTTGGTCAACAAGACGTACCGATACTGCCTTGGGTGTATCGGTACGGGATTTGAACACTGGAAAATTATTGTAGCTGGGTATCGATACGGTCATGTAGGTACCAATACCCTATTTAATCCAATTCTAAAATTAGGGCATGCGTATAAGTACAGCTGGGCTTGTACAAATACCAATATTGAGTTTGAAAAAAAAAATTCATAAAAATAAAGACGTACCGATATTGGTCCAAGTGTATTGGTACGGATATTGGTCACTTGAATTGAAAATGTTTGAATCATGCATGGCGTACCAGTATAACCTCTCGAGTACCGGTACCGATACAAGTAATTCTTGTAAAAACCAATGGAGTAATTCTGCGAAATTATAAAATGATCACTGAATATTATAAGGATTAATTGAAGGCGTAAATGACCTCCGATTGGCATGAAAATTTATATTTACACTGTTTATAGATTAAGTTTCATATTGGTAAGTTTAATTTTAGAAAAGAACCTCTAAGTTACTGAAATTATCGATTAATCCCTAAAACTTGTAACAGTTTAAAATTAGTCCTAAATTGATAGTCCCATCCCTGAATTAATCTACTGCTTCATAGTATAGTTATATCATAGTATTGTGTAATTGGAATAATTATCGTATTGCCTATAAATCACTAAACATTAAATATCGACTAAAAATATTGTACTGAACATGGTATTGGACACCGATAGCATACTCTGACCCGATTACCTACCAGGCTAGAAAGAGGGTGTTACACTATTGGCCTCTTTTGTGTTTGCCTTTTCTTCATTTTTTCTTCTTTCTCATCTTTTTATGTCCCAACGCCCTCACAATTCCTTTTCATTCTCATTTTATTTTTGTACACATCTTTTTGGATGAAGTGGGGCCAAGGTATACTTCTTTCCATGGAACATATGTGTGTACTTTTTCAATTTTCCATGGTGGATTACATCACAGTCATATTTTGGAGGTTGTTTTAAAACCAAGTGAGAGGCTTACAAATTAGGAATAATGTCACACCAACCATCATCACAATAATTGTCCATTTTAAAAGTGATTAATGTATGTTTTATTACCTTCAATTTTGATCCTTCATGAAGCCATTTTAGATAGTTTGGTTTTGGATGTCATTGACAAGGTAGACCAAATACATCAACTAGATAGTTGTACACCATATTTGCACAACTTTTGTTATCAATGATGACAGAATAAGTTTTACTTTTCCTCGAACACATTGTGTGGATGGTATATGTTCTTTGCAGATGTGTATCTCCCATTGCTTGGATATTAAGTGAATGTTGAATCACCAAGTTGACATGATCAAGTTCAACAATTGAATAGTTACCGGTTTATATTCCACTTTAGGCTCATCATCTTCTTCTTTCTCTAAGTTGAATGAATAGGTGTCATCATCTTAGATGAGGAGAATTCTTGTATTTCGACTTTCCCTTTGATAGTGTCCATGACCTTTGCATTTGAAACATTCAAAATCTGTAGCTCGGTTGGGTCTTTAAGCATTTTTTACCATTATGGGAGCTTTAGCTTCATCTTTGCCATCAGGCTCTGAGCCTTCCACCTTAGGCTTTGTCTACTAAGGTCGAACAAAGGTTTAGAACGAATAGAATGAAATCAAGGTTGAGTGGTACCTTTATAGTAATGACCCTTATGCCAAGATCTTTGTCTATCTTTGATCCTTTTTCGATAGTCATGGCCTTTTGTAATGTCTCGAGAAAAGTATCATAGGAATTGAGTTCAAGTACCTCAAGAATGTTTTCATTGAGTCAAAGAACAAACCTGTTCAATGTATCTTCTTCTTCCTCTTCAACATCGACTGTTTGCATCAAGGATTCTATCTCTTTGTAATGCTCATCAAAAGATTTTTAGCCTTGTCTGATATTTTTTAACTTCTGTTGGATCTCTTATTGATAGAGTGGGGGACGAATCGCTTTCTCGTGACTACTCTAAGTTCTTCCTATGAGTTTACTTGTCTTTTCCATTGAAATGCCTGGTTTTAACCAAATGAGACCACCAAATTGTTGCATAGTATGGGAATTCGAAGGCCAACATTGGAACTTGGCTTTCTTCAGGACACCTATGATATTCAAACATGAGATCAACTTTATTTTCCCATTCACAATAAGCAATAGGATCATACTTTCTTCAAAAAGAAGGCATTGTGAACTTTGGTTTGGACAAGGTGTGTAGCTCTTCTCAATTTGAAGCAACGATTTTGCCTAGGTTGGAGGTTTTTGTGTCTATTCTGAATGGGTACAAGGTGTAGACACCTAGTATCATCATCACCACTTGTATCGTTATTGGCGTCTTAGGCATTGAATCCTGCCATGGTCTGGTTGCGCGTGTGCACAAATGCATCAGTGTGATCAAGTTTTCCAACCAATGAATTTATGGAATGTACAAGTTTTTTTAGATCCTCCAAATTTTCTTAAAGAGTCATGTAATGCCCAAACCCAGATGCTACATTTGGGCCACAAGCACAAACCACTCACATAAAAAATTCCAATAACACAATTCTTCAAATCCAAACCATGACATTCTCAAAATATTAAGTTCAAAAATATTAAAAACATGTAAACATTCATAAGGAGCTCCAAATAACTAACATTTAAAACATTTGGGCGATACAATTTAATTTTAAATAGAGTTACATATACAAGGGTCCTACGAATACATAGCCCTTTACATCTAAGTACATGTACTCTACCACAATGGCCAATGTTGAATTTCTTGCTTCGATGGTGCTCCACTACACGCAATGACCTACTTACCTGTGAATAGAAATAACAATTCCGAATGTTGAGCTAACGAAGCTCAGTAGATACACAACCACTCGTCCATACTTCAGGCGAATCATAATTAAGAGTATGCCAGATAATATGATATCAAGGTAAGATAAAGCAATGACGCTACCATAACTGCGTAAACACATGTATGAACAAACAACACCTTAAATATCATAAGCACATCAATAAACAAACCAGGAGTGAGGCCTAATGTCACCCGACACTAGAAAACCCACCCATGCTCAGAATCTCACATCGAGCTTTTCAGAATCTCAAATCGATCTTATATACTCAGAATCTCACATCGAGTCTTTGCTCGGAATCTCACATCTAGCAAATATCATCACCTCAAATCTCAAATCGGATGGCCTTCATTTCATCACTCAGAATCTAACATCGAGTGGCCTTCATGTGTTACAACACTCACTCACTGGGTATATGGATCCCATCAGAGAAAGACTCATAACAAACCAAGTGCTTACTCATGGCACAGCCACATATGACCCACCAAGGATCCTAAGATTTACTAAGACAAGCAATTCCCTTTTAAACGAATATGTTATCAATCAAATAATCCATGAAAGAAGTTAAAAACACTCTTTTTCAACTCTACTATTCATTTTATATCATAAGTGACCCATTGGTACCTTAATCCAAATTTATGGAACCCCCAAACTCAGAACATAATTTATTGGATAGGTTGTTTTAGACGTACCGGTACACCTCCACAGGTATCGGTACCCCTCTCTGGGAACTGATACCCCTCATCAAGTATCGATACCTAAATTAGAGTCAAAAGAATTTAATTATCCCCCATACCGGTACTCCTGTATGGCGTATCGATACGGGCATGAATTGTACCGATATTCGAGCCTAGATTTCAAACTCTGGAGCTTAGAAATCCTTTAATCCTGCCCTTACTCTTAACCATTGAGTCCCAACCCTTTCCTACAAGTTATGAAGAGTCATTTATGTGTGTTTCTACTAATTTTTACCCTCAAACAACACTAATTATAGAATCTACCATGGATGATCAACCAAGCTCTAACTTAACCAAAACGTCATATTCCAAGCAAACATACCAAAATGATGATGCACATGAACACAAAGAAGTTAAAAGTGTACTAACCTCGAATTGTAGAATGAAAAGAAGCTCTTGGCACTCCTCTAAGCCTTCTCTTTCCCCTAGCCTTTGGAAGGCTCTCCCACCTCTTCCACTACAAGAAATATTGCCAAATGATTACTACACTATTGGATAAGCTCTAGGAAGCTGAAAACTCATATTTAACCGTAAATGGAGCTCCCCAAAACACACTCCCATTCTACCTCAAGCACCCCCAAAAAAACCTCAACCCCCACCATTTTAAACCATTTTTACCTTGTTTTATAGATCCTTTGATGCTGATAAACCTTCCCTCTACAAGCCAAACGTGATTCAAGGGGCTAAGCTTCAAAATCCTACCTTTGATGGTCATGTTTGAAGGGGAAGGATGAGTTTAGGAAAAAGGAAGAAGGCATAAAGTTGGTAATATCACCAAATTCAGTAAAATGTAGAAAATTAAATCTTTCCCCTCTTTTTCATCCCATTTTGGCATTTACCAAAATACCCCTATGTCATCTTCTCAAGCCCACACCCAAACTAAAAATCCAAGCCCAAACAGGTTCATAAGGCCCAATAACAAGGCCTAAACACGAGGCCCTTGCCTCGGGTTAACCCGACACTCGAGTTTAAAACTCAGGTCGTGACAAGTCGCCTCTTTTGGTTCCCATTCTTTACCTGTTTGTGACATCCTAAAACACTTGACTTTAAAAGGTGAAAAGCAAAAGAAATAAAAAATTAGAAATCTCACTAATCACTCAAAGGAAAGAAATACTTAGTGAGGCAAGTAAGCCGATCTTGTGCTCTTTATAGACCTTCTTGCAACAATTTCAACAAATTTATAATCAGAGTTCAATCCTCACAATGAGTCTTATTTGTTATAGGAGTCGAATGAAAAGTATGGCCCTAATTGAAGTATAGTTGCAAGAAAGAAGAAGAATAATAATGCAACTTTTAGTCATACTCACACAAGAAACAGAATGTGTTATTAGTGTAATAGAAGAAGAAAGGCAAAACAAGCGAACCTAAATAACTAAGATTAGAAGGAAAAACTAAAAAGATAGTGATAATCCAAACCCGTAAACAACTTGAAGGAAGAAATACAAAGAGTGAATTCACATCAAGGTGATGCTTGCGACGGTGGACGGTGGCAATTGGAGGTGGTCTTGATGCTTCTTGATAGTGATCGGTGGCTAGGGGTGTATTTTCTCTCTTTTCTTCACCCTTTTGCATTTTTCCTTTTTTCTTTTCCTTTGTAGAAAATAAATTGGTAATTTAAAAAATAATGAAAATTGGGTTTAGAGTGAGAAAACCATAATGTCTCAACTAGCTTCTTTGATGGATCTAGCTTCTTCAACCACTTGATTAGCACCAAGAAACTGACAAACGTTAATAGAACCACCATGAATCATCCCAATTCTAATACCAAATGTTAGAGTAGTGCAATGGTGGATTTAGGAGCCTTCAATCAAGTTGTTGCAAAAACTATTAGTTCTAGACTCAATCCAAAAAATAGCTTAGTGTCGAAACTTGATGTAACATCTCAAAATTCGGATTAGGAGTTTTGGTTAGTTGAATCGGACCGATTTAGAAATTAATGGTGGAATTCAACTAATTGATTAATCTGGTTAAAATAATTGGATTTTTAATGAATTTAATTGGAATTGGTATGAAAATAATTTGGGTTATTTAATAATTATGTTAAATAAAGAGGACTTAATTGAAAGACTTTCTAATAAAGTCAATTGGGATTTTTATTAGAAAAGTGGCTACTTTATAAATCTTTTAGAAATAAATTTGGTGACTAAAATAGAATGAGGCACAAGCTAAAAATTCTTAAGGAACAACCAACCCTTATGTGTTTTATTTTCAATTTTCCTCTTATTTCACCAAAAACTAACGACTATTATTTTTCTTTAATTGGAAGAATAATTTCCAAAGATTTTCTGTCATCTTTTCTCTGATTTTATCCCAAACAACTTTTAAGAAAAATATTGATTTCTAATCTTTTCTACTTGAATTTCTTCTCCAATGGTTTTTAAACTCAAGCAAGCCAATTGATTTTGGTTCTTTTCATTTCTACATCAATTTTCACGTTATCAACAAGGTGAGATAAGGTTTCTTTTTGAATTTCAACATTTTTTGTATCTATAATCTATTGTTTTAATGGATTTTGGAATTAAATTAAGATTTAATTGGGTAAATTAGATTTTGGTTGATTCAATGGTGGATTGAGTTATTTTTTATTTGGGTTTTGATATAATTTTAATTGTTTTTGATAATCTAATATCAATTTTTTATGTTTAATCCCAAAATTAATTCAATTAGTTTATTTAGATTGGGTAATCTTGAAGATTTTGTTGGAATCATGTGTTGATTGGTTCTTGGATATTAGCTACAATTATAAGGACTTGATTGGTGATATTCTTGATGAAACTGAGCTAGCAATGATGAATCTTTTATGGAATTAAGTTTAGGAATGATGGAAGTGTGATTTAGGATGATCTCGAGCTTTTAATAAGGATTGTGATTATGGAATCAACAATGTTAATGTTGCTGGAAGTTCTTTGATGTATACTGATGAGGAATTATGCTATATTTGAGTTGTAGATAATTCAGCAACGAATATGGAGGCTTAACTTATGTTTTGGACATTTTCGACTATCCCGTGTAGCTTCAGCATTAAGACAAAGGCTTTATGGTGAGTGCAAATTACGTTTACTTTTAAAAGAAGTTTGAAATAATGTAAGGGAGTTTAATAAAAGCCTAACAAGCTTTGTTAAATTCGGAAGTAAGTATTTCTAACTCTCACGCAATTTTGGTTTGATGCATTTGATAAAAATATTATTATATGATATGTTTTGAGAAAACAATCTTGAAAAACTTTGTAACTTCCCAAAATCTAGTTTAGGAGATTTGGATAGTTGAACCGATCCGGTTTAGTGGAATAGGTGACATTGGTCGATTAAATTAATTATGTGTATTTTTAAAAGTTCGATTTGAAATTAAAGTTGGTTAAATTGGGAATTTATTTAATTCTCATATTAAATAAGGATTCGATTTTAGTGGTTTTTAAGTGACTAAATTGATAGGATGCAAGCTAAGAATCTTTAAGGACCAATTGTGCCACGTGATTATTTTAAGCGGGTTTTAATGGTATTTTTCTGAAATAAAATGGTTTATTAAGTAATTAATATTAAATTGGTTTAATAAAAATATTTTAACAAAAAGAAACTTACGATTAATTGGTTTCTAGAATTCTTTCATTGATTTTTTCAAGGTATTTTCTTAGTCTTTTACCAATCAATTCTATTTTCACTTGATTTTAGCCTTGATTTCTAAACATCTTCAAAATCTATTTCTTCAAGTGTTGTGAAGATCACGTCAATTTGGTGGACAACTCTTCAATCTTAAGTCCATCAATTTTAAGGTATAAAGATGATTCTTAATGAAATTTCATATACTATGCATTTTTAATCTTTGATTTAAATGCTTTTTGATTGATTAATTTGGGAAAATATGATGAAAATGAGTTTTGAATGATTTCTTGAGAAATCTTGATGTGGTGATGAAATCAATAAGTTTATGATTGATTTACAATTATTCTATATGGTTTAGATGTTATCTAAACTCAGTTTTGTAAAATCAATCCTGGAATTTAATTAATTGATTAAAATAGATTGGTTGTTCTTGAGGTTTATGAGTTGAATGATGGTGATTTGGATTACTAAGTGTGGGATGTTGTATGTAGGGTGTTTTTGATGGCAATTGATGTGTTTTGAAGTTAAGAATTGATGAGTTGTGGTTGGGTTTAAGTTAGATACATTTTTTATGTAAATTATGAAGATTTTTAGTTGTTCGAATGTGATTTGGGTTAGATTACAACCATGCTCTATTTGTTGGGAGTTAATAAATGTTCATTGATGTTAGTTCATATGTTAATGAGTTGTAGAACCATCAAAATTGCATCCAGAAGCCTCAAGTTGATTTTTCGTAAATATTTGCTATTGAACAAGCTTCGACGAGTGGGCGAAAGCATGTTGGTGGGTGAAAATGTGTTTTGGTACTTTAAAGAGGTTTGAACTATTTGTTTTGGGGTTTAGTTAAAGCCTAGAAAGCTTAGCTACGCTCGGAAGTAAGTTTTCCTAGTTTCACCATTTTATTATTGGATAAATAAGAAATCATGTTTTACATGATTTGATTTGAGAGCATGAGCTAAAAATATTTATTACTTTTATGCATGAATTACTGAAATGCTATGATTTATCAAGCATGAGAATGGCTATGCATTTGTATGTAGGTTTCAAAAGTGAAATGCTTTAGTTGCCATGAGCGACGTTATTGAAAATGTTTCCTGTCACCCCTTTAACCCGGTCTATTCGCCAGACCGAACCAAGCGAGTTACACTGGGTTTACCGAGACAAACCCTAACAAATTCCTTAGAAAACGGTCCATTTTTTCATTTTATCTTATATAAATGCATATATAAGTCCTAAGATGATCATGCTTGCAGCGGGGAAATTTACAACTCAATCGTCTGTCGAATTGACATCCAATTGAACAAGATTGCACTTTAGGGACCAAATTGCAATTTTAGAAAATTATGAGGACTTTCTTAAAACTAAAGTTATCAGTCCTTAATAGTCATGTTTCATATATACTGGTTAAATTTCAACTTAAAATAATCATCCAAACTCATTTAATTGCATGATCAAGAAACATGGACTAAACTGCAAAGATTCAAACTTTAGAAAGCATAATACCAGAAATAACGGCCTGTGTACCGTTACGGCCCTTTTCCTTATCCCAACCGGTGTATTTTACAAAGTGGTATTGGTACGCTTGAGAGCGTACCGATATAGGTATACAAATTCGAAACAGAGAATTCTAGTGGCTAAAGGGCGTACCGATACGGTTGCTCGTGTATCAACACTAGGCTTAATTTATAGCCTCATATACCAATACGGCCATAAGGCATACCGATGCGCTTGTGCAAATTTACACAGAACTCAGCTAAGATAGGCCCCACGTACCAATCCCTGAGGACCTGTACTGGTACGGACTAGCTTGTAATGACCTCTTGGTCGAACATATGACACTTTGGCTCAATCTAACATACTCTAAACATTACCTAATCATCATATAACATTTCAAGAAACATTTTCACAATCATATAGGCATGGTAGAGGATCATTCAAATCGAAGCATATCCAAACAAAGATCCTATAGGCATGATCTCTACCCAAGCATGCAAAACATATCCCAACCCCTCAAAGCAAGATATTAAACATCATACAAGTCCAAAACATCAAATGTAACTTGCCAAAGCAGGGAGTAACTAAAACAACCCTCCCAATTACAACTTGGTCACATTGCCTCTTATTACTACATAGTATTTATAAAACCATACTTGAAATTACATTGCTCTTGGATTGTCCGTTGCTTGCTTGTTGTCCAAAAGGTCTACTTCTCTACATTGATGAGAAATGAGAGTCTAAGCTTATAAAGCCTAGTGAGGGAATCTCAAAAGCACCCATCAATGGATTAAAAAACATTTTTCTTTCAAAAAGTATAAAATAACTCACACCAAAACATCTCACGCTTCTATAATCTTTGCAAATATGTACTTTTAAACAATTGCAACACATGAATCATGGATCTCTAGCACAAACCTTAATTTAATCTTTCTCATGCTAAAACCTTAAAAATAGCAAGCTTAAAGAGCATATCATGTATAAACCATATTATGCAAAATATAATCCATTTCTCATGATACATTATATCATACATTGGCTTTCAAGTGACCCCAAATACCATTTCAATCTATTTATAAAAACACATCGAATACACGGATTTCCCAAGTGGTTTCTTTGACCACTTCACATACATCCTCGAACCGGAGCAGCCCTCAACGGTTATGATGTATAAATCCACCAACGGGAAAATTGGCACACTCTTGACCCCTCGACCGCTGCAGTTCTCATGGTGGAGCATGGCACACTCTTGACCCCTCGACACACATGAGGTGACTTATTAGAGTGCACTTTAAACCCCATGGCTAGCCAACTATATCCGATAACTTTTAATCTCAGCCACTTGACAATATACTCTATAAAACCACATCACCTCACTATTTTACATATGCATCAAATCAAACCAATTTCCAATACATTAAACCATGTATTCTAGCATTCTCAAAACTTTTTCATAAATAATTTGACATACTCAATAATCAACATGTATGATCATTTGCAACATCTTTTATTTCTATAATATACATATAATAGTAAGTAATCAAAACCATAAACATATGTATGAGATTGTATTTTGCAAAACCAAAAATGATAGCAAGATCAACCAATACTTACTTTCGAGCATAGATAAGAATTTCAAACTTAATCTAAACTCCCAAAAACCATCTTCAAACCTTTTTAAAGAAGTAAATCATGTTTCCACTCACCGATAACCAACTGTTCCATTAGCCGATGCGAAATCAAGCCTCCAAAGCCTCTGAAACCTCTCCAAAAGATGAAGGATCTATCTCCCCTGTTTTACCCACACAAAAACAGAGGATTAATGTATTTCCATGCATCTCTAAACATAGCAACACAACTCCTCAACTTTGCCTCACTAAAAACCATCAACCGCTTCCTTAAAACATCCAAAATCATCATCAAACTCAACCTAAACAAAGCTCAGCCAAAACCTAACTATTTTAACAACTTAACATCACCAATTAACATCCAAAAACGACAATATATCAACCTTATACCTCTAGCAACCTTCTAACACCAAGAACACCTCAAAATCTAACTATTTACAACCTAGAAAATTATCAATTCACTTAGTCTCAGGATTCCTTTTATTAATCTCTTATCATAACATTAAAACATGTTTCAAATGTGATCTAAATCAATTAGAATTAACGCAAATCAGATCCATAACAAGATTCATCAATTTTCTCATCAAAACTCAATTAGAACCATAAAATCATGATTAAATCATAAGCGCATAACAAAAATCAGTTGTAAAGGATCAAAAACTTGGGAATTTCAATAAATAACCTTTAATTAGAGGAGAGAAACAAAAATCACCTCTAATTGTTGATTTCTTCCTTAATTGGCAAGATTTGAGTGAAATCTCCAAGAAAGCAATTAGGATTTGGTGTAGAAATCAAATGAATCAATTAGGAACTCAAAAGGCAATAAAAAATGAATGATTCCTGAGATATTTAGAGTGAAATTGATAGTTTGGTTGCTGAGAAAGTTCAGAGCAAAAGTAGTTATGTAAGAAAATGAATTTGATTATTAAAATCCTTTTAATAAATTCTCTCTTATTTTTATTTATTAAACCCTTAAAAACCATTTAAAAATAACCTAAATTAAGGGGAAAATCTGATTAAAAACTTTTATAAATTAGCTCCTTAAAGATTTTAAGTTCTGACCCTTAAATATTTTCCAATATTTTTCCACATTTTATTTTAACCAAAAACAATTTATTATGAATTATTTCACGAAACTAGCTCGAATCGCCTAATCCGGTTACCTTGAGCCGTCTAATCGATCTAGCTAACAACTAGACCCAAATTCAGGGCGTTACAACTACCCCCTCTTAAGAAATTTTGTCCTCAAAATTTACCTGACCGAAAAAGGTAAGGAAACTGCTTCTTCATGACCTCTTTACTTTCCCAAGTTGCTTCCTCCACCCCACGACGTCGCCATAACACCTTTACCAACGTATTGGTCTTTCCACGAATAACCTTGCATCTAGAATCCATAATTCTCACTGGTTCCTCATCATAGGTCAAATATGGATTCAAATCAATATCCTCAACAGTTATCACATGAGACGGGTCCAATCTATATCTCTGAAGCATCCATACATGGAAAACATAATGTGTCTTTTCCAATTCCACAGGCAACCTCAACCTATAAGCAACTGGACCAACACGCTCTAACACCTCATAAGGCCCAATGAACCTTGGACTCAAATTGCCTTTGCATCCAAACCTCAACACCTTCTTCAAAGGTGAAACCTTAAGAAACACTTTATCTCCAACTGCAAAATCAACCTCACGATGCTTCAAGTCAGCATATGACTTTTGCCGATCTGAAGCTGCCTTCAACTGATCACTAATAAGCTTCACCTTCTCATTGGTATCCTTCAGCACACCTAACAAAGAAACATACTTTTCTCCTATCTCCGCTCAACAAACTGGTGTGCAACACCTTCTACCATACAGTGCTTCATATGGAGCCATTTGAATTCTAGCCTGGTAACTGTTGTTATATGCAAACTCCACTAACAGTGGTTGTTTCTCCCACATGCCCTGAAAATCAATGATGCAACACCGTAACATGTCTTCCAACATTTGGATAACGCATTCAGGCTAACCATCCGCTAGAGGATGATACAAAGTACTAAAACTCAACCGCGTACCCAAAGCCTTATGAAAACACTCCCAAAAACTCGTTGTAAAGTGTGAATCCCTATCCGATACTATAGACTTAGACACCCTATGTAACCTCACAATCTTAGCAACATACAATTCCTCCAGCTTATCCAGAGTATACGTCGTATGCACAGCCAGAAAATATGCACACTTCGTAAACCTTTCCACAATTACCCATACAAAATTCTTCTTTGATGGCATCAAAGGCAAACCGATTATGAAATCCATGGTATTATCTCCCACTTCCATTTCAGAATCTTCAATGGTTGTAACAACCCAAAAGGAAACTGATACTCAGCCTTAACACACTGACATGCCATACATCGAGCAACAAAAACAGCTACATCCTTCTTCAAGCCAACCTAAAACTATTCTTTTTTTTAATCTTGATGCATCTTTTTACTTCTCGAATGTGCTTCAGTCAAGATAGTGTACCTTAACTCCTCATCTTTTGGCACAACCACTCGACTCTTGAAACACAAAACACCCTCATCACTAAAACAAAAATCTGCCTGATTGCCATCCATTATATTTTTAACATGCGATAACAACAAATCATTATACGATTGTTTCTCCTTGATCAACTGCAACAACGATGGCTTCACTTGCAATTCAGCCAACAAACCTCCATCTCGCGTCACACTCAACCGAGCAAACATATCCCTCAGCTCCACTGCCACCTTCCTACTTAAGGCATAGGCTACAACATTAGCCTTACCCGGATAACACACAATCGTCAAATCATAATCCTTGAGCAACTCCAGCCATCTCCGTTGCCTACGATTCAACACCTTTTGTGACATAAAATATTCCAAACTCTTGTGATTGGTGTACATAGTACACTTCTCACCATAAAGATAATGCCTCCAAATCTTCAATGCAAACACCACTATAGCAAGTTCTATATCGTGCGTTGGATAGTTGCGCTCATGCACCTTGAACGGCCTAGATGCATAAGCCACAACCTTTCCTCTTTGCATCAACACACTCCCCAAACCAACATAGGATGCATCACTATAAACTACAAATTCCTTTCCCGACTCAGGTTGGATAAAGATTGGAGCTTGCGTCGAAGCTTCCTTCAACTTATCAAAAGCTTGTTTTCTACCCACCGTCCACTCAAAACTTACATCCTTTTGCAACAACTTCGTCAAAGGAGGAGCAATCTTCGAGAAACAATACACAAAGCGATGATAATACCCTGCTAACCCCAAGAACCTATGAACCTATGTCACCGAATTAGGTTGCTTCTAATTCACAACTGCCTCAATCTTCTACAGATCTATATGGATACCTTTTCGAAACAGCAAGACCAAGAAAAAACAATTCTTTAATACAAAACTCACATTTGCTCAGCTTAGCATAAAGCTTGTTCTCCAATAGAATTTGTAACACAATTTGTAAGTGTTGATCGTGAAATTCCTCGGTACAAGAGTACATGAGAATGTCATCAATGAACAATACCAAAAATTGATCCAAGAATTCATGAAATAGTCAATTCATCATATCCATGAAAGCTGCGGGCGCATTAGCCAACCCAAACGGCGTCACTAAGAACTCATAATGCCTATAACATGTGCAAAAAGCTATCTTCAGCACGTCTTTATCTTTCACCTTCAACTGATAATACCCAGACCTTAGACAAAACTTGCAAAACATTGCAACACCTCAAAATTAATCAAACAAATCATCAATCCTTGGCAAAGGATACTTGTTATTAATCTTCAACTTGTTCAGTTGTAGATAATCAATGCACATTATTATCATGCCATTCTTCTTTTTCACAAACAACACTGGTGCTCCCCATGGTGAAGGTCAGATGAAACCACGATCCAGTAACTCCTGAAACTGCGTCTTCAACTCCTTCGGTGCCATGCGATACGGTGCAATCGACACTGGAGTCGTATCCGCATACATCTTAATAGAGAACTCTACCTCCCTATCTGGTGGCAATCCTGGCAACTCCTCCGGAAACACTCTTGGAAAATCACAAATGGTGCGGATATCCTGGACTCACACCTCCTTCATACTTTGGTTCATAACATAAGCTAAATATGCTTGACCCCCAAGCTCCGTCATCTTTCGCACTTCAAAAGCTTGAAACAACATTAGAAAGGAATTTAACATTCTCGCCCACAACCACCACTTCGTAATCTTTAGCGAGTTTCAACGAAACTCGCTTGGTCTCAAAATCAACCACATGCCTATACTCAGACAACCAATCCATCCCAAGATTACATCAAAGCCATGAAACAGAAACTCTATCAAATCAACCGCAAAAACACAACCTTGAACCATCAAAGCACGTCTCCTCAACAACCTCCTAGCAACTACTGTCTCACCAAAAGAACTAGTTACTCACATACCCACATCTAAAACCTCTACAGGTATATCAAGCAAACGTGCATGTTCACACAAGATGTATGAATGTGTAGAACAAGAATCTATCAAGAAAGAAATGGTATGGTCTGCAAAGTAAAAGCACTTATAATCACATTTGTATTATTCCTTCCCACACGATCCACGTAGATCCTCGCCGGTCACCACCCTTAGGCTGAACCGCCACGATATGAGCAACTATCCTCTGACCTTTCCCCAACGCTAAAAATTACCTCGACCGTGCCCACAGCCTCTCTGTGATATAATAGTAGGTGCAAGAACTTGTCCTTCCCTAACCAACTGTGGACAATCAAGCCTAATGTGATCTCTCGAACCATAGCTCCAGCATGTACCAAGAGTACCCCAACACCCCCTAAATGTTGCCTACCACATCACCCACACTTAGGTGCTCAAACAAAGGTGCCCTAACTGTGTTGTCCACTCCTAGCACTACTTTCTGTAACCTCCTCGACCCGGCCTAGACGCCCGACCGAACTGGGTGAGCTGCATTAGGTTTACCGAAGCAAATCAGAGAAAGGTTATGAAACGTTAGTCCATTTGTTTGTTTTTTATCTTGTCTATATGTGAATTATCAAAGAAAACCAAGCACGGAAGAACCACCAATGGCATACTACACTTTACAGGGACTAGATTGCAAAACTAATAATTTAAGGGACTAAAACTGAAATTTGAAGTTACAATTCCTCAATTAGTCAGATTTCATGTCATCATGTCAAAAACCAACTTTAAACAATCATCCAAACTCATTTAATTGATAAAGGAAGCTTTAGGGACTAAAACGAAAGAGTTTTAAAACTGCCCACAATAACATTTTAACAGAAATAACGGCCACCGTTACAATACACCAAGGCCCATATCAAAATGGTATGGAACACATCGTTTCGGTACACTAGGTACCATACCGGTACGCCATATCGGAGGTGAAATTCCCTTTTTATTCATTACATAACGTATCGATACGGGGAGCTAGTGTTTCGATACGCAGGATCTCTTCCAAAAAGTAAAATTCCAGTAGCTCAATACCGTATCGAAACACCTTCACCAGTACTGAAACACCCTGCTCAAAAATGCCTTGTCGTACCGATACGGTCCCTTGCGTTTAGGTACGCCTATACCTCAAATGTCATATTTAGCTAGTTTTTCATTCGAATCTAGATACAATTGAGTCCTAACAACTTGCATACATGCATACATACATCAATACTTGCATAAAATCACATCCATGCCAAAATTACCCAACTAATCATGTCACACAAAACCAAAAGAGCACTTTAGAGGCATGCTTCCTAAGCCATGATACCAAACATACCAAAATGCATAAATAGGCCAATCTCAGCATAAACATCAAACCAACACCATGTTCATATCACATTCAACATGCTAAGATCACAGAAGCATACCAACCAAGCAAAACCATCTATATGCATACCTAGGAAGCCATATAACATCAACTTTAGGTACGATTCACAAAAAGGCATAACAACATCAATCAAACTCAGAGATAAAAGCATTATACATGCCCAATATACTAGGGAATGATAGAATTACAAATCCCAAAATCCAAGGAAAACACATTCCCTTATTAACCGAAAACCAAAACTGAGTTCATACTCAAATAGTCTTGTCTTTGGATCGCTTTATCATTGCCTTTGCTGCCTCATAGCTTTAATGCTCTGCATCATTAGGGAAAAGAGAGCATAAGCACACTTGCTTAGTGAGGATGCTCTTAAAAACAATGATGCATTAAAACCCTTTGAAATTAACACATGTTTCAAACCATTCTTACGACCTATGCAAGTCCAATGATCCCATTCCAAAACATGCATATCAACCATATGCAAAACAACATATATATCTCATGCTTAGATCCCATAGCATCAATCACAAAACCATTCTTAAATTCCAAAGCATTATAAACACAAACCATGCTTAAGTCCCAAAGCATTATAAACATAGTTCCAAAGCATGAATCACGCATGCTCATTTCTGAACCAATATTAAAGAGCAAAGGAGGGAAACTTACTTCCAAGTTTAGGTTAGTGTTTCAAACTTAACCTAAACTTCCAAATCCACTTTCAAACCTTTGAAAGACTTTTAAAACTATTTCCACTCATCGATTTCACTTTGCCTTGCTTGCTACCGCGAAACAAGCTCCCGGCAAGCCTAGAACCACCTCAAGATTCTACGCCTTGATTCTCCCCTGTTTTGACCACACAAAACTAGAAAACGCATGCATTAAAATGCATCCAACTCTCTGTTTCAATCTAAAAACCCGTAGCTCACAAGATGCCCACTCAAAACTCATCCAAAACTTACCGAAATCAACCTCAAACATTACTCAATCATAACCC
Source organism: Hibiscus mutabilis (assembly GCA_019671005.1). Classification (NCBI taxonomy): domain Eukaryota; kingdom Viridiplantae; phylum Streptophyta; class Magnoliopsida; order Malvales; family Malvaceae; genus Hibiscus; species Hibiscus mutabilis. Next base: position 23,702,093 of record CM033741.1, on the reverse strand, counting down.
ATCCATAATATAACGATTTAAAACTTCAAAACTCATCAATTAACACCTAAAAACTCACTCATAACATCCTTGTACTTTCAACAATGATTAAACTCCTCAAACAACCCAAAAACTCTTAACTAACAACCTAACCAATTAGAGATTCAACAAATTCCGGGATTACATTATTAAAAACAACTCATCCACAGTATAATACATCCAAAATATGATTGAAATCAATCCACAACTCTGGAAAAATAGATCCAAAACGAAAATCACAAGATCCATCAATTAAACCTCTTTAAAGCCAAAATCCATACTTAATCAAAACCTATTAGAAAACACATGTAAAGAGCCAAGAACTTGGGAGTTTCAGTAAAGAACCTTTCATTAGAGGAGAAGAACGAACCTACCTCCAATGAATGAATTTCCCCTTAACTGGATGGTTTTTCCTCTTGAAAACAAAGAAATCCAATGAGATTTTGGGAAAACAAATTGAGAAATCATTTGGTAAATAAAAGAGTTAAGAAATTAAGATCATTACCTTAAATCTCTGATGGAAAATGAGTGTTTGGTTGATAGTGTTTTGAGAGAAAATATGAGGGAAAAGAAGTTACTCCAAATCTTGTTTTAAAAGAAAATAACCACCTTAACTAAATCACTTTTTACTCCTTTAATAAAACCCTTTTTAAAATAAGCCAAATTAAGGAAAAACTCAGATTAGACCAATAGGTAAAATAGCTCCTTAATGATTCAAAGTTTAGACTCTTTACAAAACAGTCACCTTTATAAAACAGTTTTCAAAAGTTGCATGTTGGTCACTAGCCAAAATGTCACCCTTCCAAATCTTATTTCTAAAAATAGCATTCACCAATATTTTTAATATAATAAAATATGATTTTTAAACATTTTCCATATTTTTATCTTTCAGAAAAATATTCGCTCCCAAATCTAACTCGAATCTCTAACCCGGTCCACCAGTCCGTATAACTAGCCTTAAACTGCTAGGCCCAAAACCAGGGCGTTACAACTCTCCCCCTCTTAAGAAATTTCCTTGAAATTTACCTGGAGAAAAAAGATGCGAAAATTGCTCCAACATATCTGCCTTGCTTCCCCAAGTGGCTTCCTCGACACCCTGATGTCGCCACAAGACTTTAACAAGTTCTATCGTCTTACCTCGTAGAACTTTACTACTGAAATCAAGGTTTTCCACTAGCTCTTCATCATAGGATAAATTCGGTCTCAACTCTATATGCTCCACCGGCATAACATGCGAAGGATCTGACCGATACCTCCGTAACATGGATGCATGGAATACATCATGTATTTTTCTCAAGCTCGGGAGGCAACCTCAACCGATAAGCCACAGGACAAACTCGCTCAACGATCTCATACAGTCCAATAAACCTCAGGCTAAGCTTACCCTTTCGCCCGAACCGTATCACCTTCTTCCACGGTGACACCTTTAAGAACACGCGATCGCCCACTGCATATTCAATTTCCTGATGCTTCAAATCCGTATAAGATTTCTTCCGATCCATAGCCGCTTTCAAGCGTTCACACACGAGCTTAACTTTCTCATCGGTGTCCTTCAACACATGTGGCAAGGAAACATGCTTTTCCCCTACCTCGGCCTAACACAAGGGCGTACGACACCTTCGACCATACAACACCTCAAATGGTGCCATTTGTATGCTCGCTTGATAACTGTTATTATAAGCAAATTCAACCAATGATACGCGGTACTAAAACTCAACCTCGAACCTAAAGCCCGATGTAAACATCTCCAAAACCTTGATGTGAACCTTAAATCCCTATCTAAAACGATTGACTTTGGTACCCCGTGCAAACACACAATCTCGGAGATAAACAAATTTGTAGCTTGTCCAAGATGTACATCGTATGCACTGGCAGGAAAAGTGCACACTTCGTAAACCGATCAACAATACCCGAATGGAATTCTTTTTAGCCGATGTTAACGACAACCCCGTCACGAAATCCATGGTGATTCTCTCCCATTTCCATTCCATAATCCTCAATGGTTGCAACAACCCAGATGGAAACTGATGTTCAGCTTTAACCTGCTGACATACCATACACTTGGACACAAACTCTGCCATATTCTTTTTCAAACCAACCCAATAATACCTTTCCTTCAAATTACGATACATTTTGGTACTACAAGGGTGCATAGCAAAAGGACTAGAATGAGCCTCTGTCAAAATAGTGTGCCTCAACTCCGGATCATCTAGTACCACTATTCGACCCTTGAAACACAAAACTCCATCATCATCAAAATGGAAATCCGTCGGATTACCATCAGCTATATCCTTAACATGAGGAATCAACAAAATGGCGATAATAACCAGCCAACCCAATAAAACTACGTACTTTAGACACAGTCTTAGGTTGTTTCCAATTAAGAATAGCCTCAATTTTATGCGGATCAACGCGAATACCCTCTGCGGATACCATATGACCAATAAACATCACCTCCTTGAGCCAAAACTCACACTTGCTCAACTTAGCAAACAACTTGTTATCCCTCAAGATTTGCAAAACTATCCTCAGATGTTGATCGTCTCTTTCTCGGTACGAGCGTACACGAGAATATCATCGATAGAAACCACCACAAACCGATCAAGGTACTTATGGAACACCCTGCTCATCATATCCATGAAAGTCGTCGGGGTATTCGTCAAACCAAATGACATTACCAAAAACTCGTGATGTCCGTACCTCGTACGAAAAGCGGTCTTGTGCACATCCACATCCTTCACCTTCAACTGGTAATACCCCAACCTTAAATCAATCTTCAAAAACACTACTGCCCCTTGAAACTGATCAAATAGGTCGTCAACCTACGACAACGAATATTTATTCTTCACCGTCAACTTATTCAACTGGCGATAATTAATGCACATACGCATCGATCCATCCTTCTTCACAAAGAGAACTGGAGCACCCCACGAAGAAACACTTGGTCGACTAAACCCATGATCCAACAACTCATGGATCTGAGTCTTTAACTCCTTCAACTCATTCGGTGCCATGCGATAAGGAGCAATAGACACCGGAGTTGTACCTTCGTACGCCTCAATACGAAACTCTACCTCTTTATCTGAAGGTAAGCCCGACAACTCTTTAGGAAAAACTTTTGGATAACCACAAATAGCTCAAATGTCCTGCACCCGAACACCCTTGGCTTTCGGATTCATAACAATAGCAAAGTAGGCTTGGAAACCATCCAACATCATCATCTCCGCTCCGGTAGCCGAAACAACATTGGACAAGAATTTCATATTCTCACCAACCACCACAACTTCATAATCATCGTCCAGCTTCAAAGAAATCCTTTTGGACTCACAATCCACCACCACCCAAGATAACATCAAAATCATGAAATGGCTACTCCATCAAATTCATAGCAAACTCATGACCTTGCACTACGAAAGGACAACGCCTATACAACCTTCTTGTTGTAATCGTCTCCCCAAAAGAACTAGTTACCAACATGGGAACATCCAAGATCTCAACCCGAACATTCAACAACGATGTATGCTCACTCAAGATATATGAATGCGTACACCCCAAATCAATCAAGAAAACAACGACAAAGATTGCATGGTGAAAGTACCTACGATCACATCAGTGTCATTGCACCCCTCACGATGAGCAAGACCCGCGTTGGCCCACCATTCTTCGGTTGTACAACAATAGCATGAGCCATAGCTCTCTGACCATCCTCGCGCCTCTAGAAACTACCTTTTCCACGACCTCAGCCCCTAGTAGGTATAATAGCCGAACATGTCTATCACCTATAGCACGAGGGCAGTCACGTTTCATGTGACCAGAAGATCCACATATCTAGCAACTCATGGTATTTTGCCAACACTTACCCGTGTGGCGTCTGCCATAACGCTCACACTCAGCTAAAATACGAACACCTTAGTTACCATGGCCACCATTACACTTGTGATCCATTTTTTTCCTTTTATCCCTAAACCTCCTATTATACTTCCCAAAATATCCATAATCAAATCCTCACTAGTTCGAGCCCATGAACCTTGTCTCAAACCCTCAAGGATTGTTCAATATCCTTAGCACGATTCACAAGGACATCAAAATTTGCATAGTCCGCAGCCAACAAGTATATTTTGATATCCTTCACCACCCAATAACGAAACCTGTTGCACCTCTCAAGATCATTTGGAACCAACTCCATGGCATACTGACTCAATCGGACAAACATCACCTCCTACTCAACCACGGACATGCCACCCTAAACCAAGCTATAAACTCACGTTTCCTCGCATCCAGATACTGAGGACCAAGATACTTATTATTTAAATCTCTTCGAAAGAACTCCCAAGTTACATCCTCCTCTGGAACATTAGTGATTGTGGTCACCCATCAATGATAAGCATCACCATGCAACAATGACATAGTACAACCCATCTTACACTCATCTGGTTTAAAATATGGATCATACTCTCTAGCCATCCCTCGGCTGCCTTAAGGCTTAGAACCCTGAACTCAACACCTCCTAAACTACGGAGATGCTCTAATGGTAATCCTGGATTAACCACCACAATATGGGTCGGTGCCTGCGCATGCACTCCAGCCATCACCGCTTGAAAAGCTCTTGGTTATCGCCTAAACTAACGGGGTTAAATCACCAAATATTGGTACTTGATGAGCCTGGGGTGCACCACCAGCCCCAACATCAACCGGCAGAACCAACGGAGGAGGAAGAGGTAAGATATTAGTGGGATTCTCCTCCTCAACATTATTTTGCCCAACACTAGCATTACCAGCCATAGAACGTGTCTCACGTCAAGCCATACTAACAAAAACATCAAACACATTAAATTTAGGCCAACAATAGGAAAAGGATCCAAGACCATCTTATAAAACATTTTAAAACCTTGGTAATAGGCAATGTGTTCCCAATCATACCCCCAACATAATGTAAAACAAGCACTGAACATATCCACAATCACCGTGCATAACAACCATTGTTACACAATCAATCAACAACATCCCAACCTTTTGCAACCTGGCTCTAATACCAACAAATATAACCCCCTTGACCCGGCCTAGACTCTAGACGTCCGACCGAACCGAGTGAGGTACATTATGTTTGTCGAAGCAAACCAGAGAAAGGTTACGAAAAGTTAGTCTATTTTTTGTTTTTTTCTTTTCTAGATGCGAATTATTAAACCTACATGTTCATGCTTGCCGCGGTTAAAAAATCAAAGAAAACCAAGCACGGAAGAACCACTAATGGCATACTACACTTTATAGGGACTAGATTGCAAAATTAATAATTTAAGGGACTAAAACTAAAATTTAAAGTTACCAATCCTCAATTAGTCAGATTTCATGTTATCATGTCAAAAATCAACTTAAAACGATCACCCAAACTCATTTAAGTGATAAAGGAAACTTTAGGGACTAAAATGAAAGAATTCCAAAACTGCCCACAATGACATTTTAAGAGAATTAACGGCAACCGTTTCGATACACCAAGGCCCGTATCGAAACGGTATGGAACACATCATTTCAGTACATCAGGTACCGTATCGGTACGCCATATCAAAGGTAAAATTCCCTTTTTATTCATTACACACCGTACCGATACGGGGAGTTGGTGTTTTGATACACAAGATCTCTTCTAAAAAGTAAAATTCCTGTAGCTCAACACTGTATCGCAACACCTTCACTTGTACCGAAACACCATGCTCAAAAATGCCTAGCCGTACTGATACGGTCCCTTGTGTTTTGAGACGCTTGGGCCTTAAATGTCATTTTTAGTTGGTTTTCATTTGAATCTAGATACATTTGAGTCCTAACAACTTGCATACATGCATAAATACAACAATACTTACATAAACTCACATCCATGACAAAATTACCCAACTAAACATGTCACACAAAACTAAAGGAGCACTCTAGAGGCATGCTTCCTAAGCCATGATACCAAATATACCAAAATACATAAATAGGTCATTCTCAGTATAAACATAAAACTAGCATCATAATAATATCACATTGACCATGCTAAAATCACCAAAGTATGCCAACAAAGCAAAACCAATTGTATGCATACCTGGGAAGCCATAAAACCTCAACCATAGTTATGATGCACAAAAGGCATAACAACATCAATCAAACTCAGAGATAACAACATTACACATGCCAATATACCAGGGAATATCGGAATTACAAATCCCAAAATCTGAGGCGAACACAATGCCTTATTCACCAGAAACCAAAGCTGAGTTCATACTCAAATAGTCTTGTCTTTGGATTGCTTTATCCTTGCCTTTGCTGCCTCATAGCTTTAATGCTTTGCATCATTAGGGAAAAGAGAGCGTAACCACATTTGCTTTGTGAGGATGCTCTTAAAAACAATGATGCATTAAAACCCTTTGAAATTAACACTTGTTTTCGGACCATGCTTACAACCTAAGCAAGTCCAATGATCCCATTCCAAAACATGCAAAACAACATATATATCACATGCTTAGATCCCAAAGCATCAATCACAAAACCATGCTTAAATTCCAAAGCATTATAAACATAAACCATGCTTGAATCCCAAAGCATTATAAACATAAGCCATGCTTAAATCACAAAGCAATATAAACATAAACCATGCTTAAATCACAAAGCATTATAAGCATAGTTCAACATTAGAAATCTCATATATTGGCAATTATAGTGACCCCGAATAGTCGACCACTATCCTTGATTAGCCGACCGCTAACCTTTAGTTAACTGACCGTTAACTTATACATCAGATACACAGATCTCCCTTAGCGACCGACTGTCATCAATACTACCCTATGCCGACCGCATGACTTTATAACCTTGACGATCGTAAGCTATACATCAACAAGGGGAACCGACCACTCCACCCAAGTGATAAAACATAGTCCGAGTAGTCGACCGCTATACCTCAAGGACTTCTAACCTACAATCCATTTTAAACATATTATAGTGCACTTTATCCTATGGCATGCCAACTATATCCGAATGTTTTCTCACCTTGTCACATAGCCAATATATTATTTACAAAACTAATTACTCACTGTTTTACAATGCATTACACAAAATCCCACATATGCATATCACATTATCATAGCAATTTCACATTCCCGACCGGAATAAAAACAAATGCTCATTAGCATTCAAAACATTTTTAAAACACTGCATATGTACTTTAAAACCATGCATTTACAATAAGTATCTTCAACCATGTTTACGACCAAAACATGAATCACACATGCTCATATCTGAACCAATATTAAAGAGCAAAGGAGGGAAACTTACTTCCAAGTATAGGTAAGTCTTTCAAACTTATCCTAGACTTCCAAATCCACTTTCAAACCTTTGAAAGACTTTTAAAACCGTTTCCACTCACCGATTTCACTTTGTCTTGCTTGCTACCGTGAAACAAGCTCCCGACAAGCCTAGAACCACTTCAAGATGCTACACCTTGATTCTCCCCTGTTTTGATCACACAAAACTAGAGAACACATGCATTAAAATGCATCCAACTCTCTGTTTCAATCCAAAAGCCCGTAGCTCACAAGATGCCCACTCAAAACTCATCCAAAACTAACCAAAATTAACCTTAAATATTACTCAATCATAACCCTGCCATAATATAACGACTCAAAACTTCAAACCTCGTCAATTAACATCTAAAAACTCATTCACAACATCCTTTTACTTCCATTAATAAAAACAACTCATCCACATTATAATATATCCAAAAGATGATTGAAATCAATCCACAACTCTAGAAAAATAGATCCAAAATGAAAATCACACGATCCATCAATTAAACCTCTTTGAAGCCAAAATCCATACTTAATTAATCAAAACCTATTAGGAAACATATGTAAAGAGCCAAGAACTTGAGAATTTCAGTAAAGAACCTTTCATTAGAGGAGAAGAATGAACTTACCTCCATTAAATGAGCTTCCCCTTAATTGGATGGTTTTTCCTCTTGAAAACAAAGAAATCCAATGAGATTTTTGGAAAACAACTTGAGAAATCATTTGGTAAATAAAAGAGTTAAGAAATTATGATCATTACCTTAAATCTCTGATGGAAAATGAGTGTTTGGCTGAGAGTGTTTTGAGAGAAAATATGAGAGAAAAGAAGTTACTCTAAATCTTGTTTTAAAAGAAAATAACCACCTTAACTAAATCACTATTAACTCCTTTAATAAAAACCTTTTTAAAACAATCCAAATTAAGGAAAAACTCAGATTAGACCAATTGGTAAAATAGCTCCTTAAAAAATCAAAGTTTTGACTCTTTACAAAACAATCACCCTTATAAAACAGTTTTCAAAAGTTGTATTTTGGTCACTAGCCCAAATGTCACCCTTCCAAAGCTTATTTCCCAAAATTGCTTTCACCAATATTTTTAATATAATAAAATATGATTTTTAAACATTTTTCCATATTTTTATCTTTCAAAAAAATATTTGCTCTCGAATTCAACTCGAATCTTTAACCTAGTCCACCAGACCGTCTAACTAGCCTTAAACCGCTAGGCCCAAAACCAGGGCGTTACACTTCCACCACATATTTGATCAGGACAATACCTCGTATCCTTACACTTCTTGTACCAATCTCTGCCAAAATCTGACTTAGCAATCATCTTCCCAGCAGAAGAACTCCCTGATTTAGCGGACAATCTCAAATTCTGTTCTACGTCCTTAGGTCGGGAAAGCAAGACATCAAACTCCATATAATCAGTAGCCAACATATGTATCTTCACTTCCTTAACCAGCCCATATCAGAAACGATCATATCACTGTCGATCATCAGGAACCAGCTCAGTTGCCTACTGGCTCAATCGAGCAAATTGGACCTCATACTCAGACACAAACATGCTCTCTTATTCTAACGCCATAAACTCCCACTTCTTTTTATCTTGGTAATAGGAACCCAGATACTTCTTCCGGAATGCAATACAAAAGAACTCCTACGTCACATCTGCAGGTGCCATACCTGTGATAGAGGTTGTCCACTAGCTATAGGCATCTCCCGAAAGCAAAGATACTATATAACCCAACTTACAAACATCTGTACACTTTATCTGTCCAAGAATCCTCTCAATGCTGACGAACCACTCCTCAGCTGCCTCTGGAGCTAAACCGCTAAACTTGGTACCTCACAAACTACGCAAATACTTCAATGGAAGTATCGTATTAACAGTTACCACAGGTGTCACTACAGGTATTTGCACTCTAGCTATAGCTACTTGAAAAGCTCCAGTCATCGCCTAGATCAACAGTGTCATATCCTCGAAAACTGGTCAATGTGGTGACTGAGGTGCACCACCCTCGACTCCAGCACCAACATGAAGAATCGATAGAGGAGGAGGCAACTCATCATTATGTCCATCCACAACACTACCCAGTAAGCTCTCGTCTCGGTCCCATTTCTCGAAAATATGAGTCTAAAACATGATAATGCAATAAAACAAAACAATTAGGCCAGCTTGCAGAAAGAATCCAAGTTGCTCGTGTTTCAAAACAAAAATCATTTTATACTTATTAAGGTGATGTGTCCCTAAGCTTTTACCCCAACATAGCACATTTCAAACATAAACTCACAAAATCATGCACCGTGCATGCTATACAACAAAATCATACAACATCGATACATCAAACAACCATAACCCAGCTCCCAACAATCACAACCTCTCTCTGATACCACCAAATGTAACCTCTTTGACCCGATCTAGTCGCCAGACTGAATCGAGCGACCTATATTAGGTTTGTCAAGATAAACCTGAACAAATTACTTAGAAAATGGTCATTTTTTATTTTATCTTATCTAACTGAATATTTAAGTCCTAAGGAGATCATGCTTGCAGGGGTGAAATTTATAACTCAACCGGGCATTGAATTGACATCCAATTGAACAAGATTGCACTTCAGGGACCAAATTGCAATTTTAGAACATTATGAGGACTTTATTAAAATTAAACTTACCAATCCTTAGTTAGTCAGGTTTCATGCATATTGGTTAAATTTCAACTTAAAATAATCATTAAAACTCATTTAATTGCATGATCAAGAAACAAGGACTAAATTGGAAAGATAAAAACCTCAGAAAGCATAATACTAGAAATAACGACATGCATACCGGTACGGCCCTTATCTGCATTGAAATGTGTATATTTTACAAAGGGGTATCGGTACGATCCTCAAGCGTACTAATGTGGGTATACAAATTCAAAATAAAGAATTATAGAGGTAAAAGGGCGTACCGATACGGTTGCCCGTAAACCGACACCAGGCTTAATTTCCAGCCTCACGTACTGATACGGCCATCAGGCATACCGATAAGCCTATGCAAATTTACACAAAATTGAGCTTAGGTAGGCCCCATGTAACCCCCTCGACCCGGCCTAGGCGCAAGACCGAGTCGAGCGAGCTGCATTAGGTTTACCAAAGTAAACCGTAAAGAAGAACTCGAACCGCAACCATTTTTTTATTTTTATCTTATCTAGATGCAATTATTATCCTATATGTTCATATTGACAGCAGGTGAAAACCCATCTCGATCGGGCGTCGAATTGACATCCAACTGGACTCGAGTGCAATTTAGGGACCAAATTGCAATTTTAGCAAAATACAGGGACTTCACCCAATTTTAAATTACCAACCATTAATTAGGTTCATTTCATTCCCACATGTCACAAATTAACTCAAACTGAGCAACCGTGATCATTCAATTGCATTTACAACATTCAGGGACTAAAGCGCAGGGAAACAAAACTTCTATTTAAGACATTAACTAACTAACTGCCACGTGTACCGATACTCAGCGAGCCGTATCAGTACGGGCCATAAGAGTATCAGTACTCGGGCTTCAATCTGAAAAGTAGATTTCCAGTAGTCAAGTTCCGTACCGATACACCTGTGCTCGTACCGGTACCCTAAGCCCAAAAATGCCAACCGTACCGATACGCAATCCCAAGTACTGGTACGCAATGCCTGGAATAGCCTAGCCATACTGATACTGGGTCACGTGTACCGATACGGAAGCACTATAATGTCTCGTTTGCAAGTCTAAACACGTTTTTCACCAAAACAAATCACACTAACATGCCCCTAACAAGCATCCAACATATCTCAGAGGCAAAACACAGCATAGCATCACCATTTCAACAATTATCCATAGCATCTTGCATCAAATGTAAATCTATAGGCATGCATCCTAGATAACCATCCAAGCAGTATACCAAACTACAAGCCATAACCAAAATCAAACCATAGAGGCCGTTTACAAGAAAAGAGCAATCAGATAAATTTGCTCAAACAGGGAGTTCATCAAAACATCTCCCAAAACCAAATTAAGTACACCATTTCCTTTATTACTTATAGTCTAATCAAAACATACTTTGGTAAACAAGTCTCGCTAGGATCCCTTGCTTCCTGCTGCCTCCCAAACCTTTAATTCTCTGCATTGATGGAAAAGAGAGCGTAAGCACACTAGGCTTAGTGAGGAGTGGTCAGATAAAACACACCATCAATGCATTTAAAACTATTTTCCAATTTCACATTGAAATTCCCAATTCAAATCATATTTTTCCAACATATAGGACATCATGCCTTTAAAACCATGCACTTAAACACTTTCAAAACTAGCATATTAAACTATATGCAACATGTATCATTAACCAACAACAAATCTTATTACTAATCTCAATTTAAGCCTTCCCTATGCATAACAACCATATGCAAATCTTAAGAGTAATCATGTATAAATCACATTATACATCATAAACCTTCCAATGATACATTAATGATTATATTGGCTTACAAGTGATCATTAAACAAGTCAAATAACAAAAGAGTTCATCGGATACACGTATTCAATAATTGTTCAACCAACACTTCAAGCCATCTCAATCGGAATAGTGATACAATATCAATCGCGATACATTACCAACCGGGTACCCACACAACCCTCGGGGACACCAACCCCTTTCATTGGTTAAACGCTTAATCCACTAACAGGAGTTTACGGTACTGTTTAACCCCTCTACCGTTAGGGTACTCAGATGGAGTTTTCGATACACGGATCTAAACCCCTCAACATCCAAGGTGACTTATTATAGTGCACTCAATCCTATGGCCGGCCAACTATATCTGATAACAATTTTAAAGCCACATCACTTGCCAATATAATTAACCATTTACCTCACACTTTTAAACAAACATTAACCAAACCATTTTCCAAAGCAACATCCATGCTTTAAGTTACAAGTATAAACCATATACTTACACGGATCACTTACCATGTGCATCCTTCAACATTTCATGCTCAAAAACAGTATATTAAATACTTTAAATCATGCTTAAACAGTAGGTAACGTGTAAATCAAAACAAGTGCATAAAACCATTTTCTACTATCACGACCGAGAGAGTAAAACCACTTTACATACTTCCGAGCTTAGGTAAGTGTTTCAAGCTCTACCTAAACTCCCAAAACCACCTTTAAGACATTCCAAAGTTGGAATCCACGTTCTCACTCACTGATACGCGGAACCTTGATTTGCCGATAAGAAATCAAGCGTCTGAAGCCTCCAAAGCCACACCGTTTGCTTCTGAAACAACCTTCCCTGTTTGAATCACACAACAACAGAAGATTAATGCATCTCAATGCATTTACAACGCTAAAACAACAAATACTCACGGGCTCCTACATTCACCTCACAGTTAACGAACCACAACAACCGAAAACATCATCCAATCCTTCCCAAACACAACCCAGCCACAACCTATCAATTTAACACTTCAATAACCATCAAACATCACCTAAAAATAGAATCAAGGCAACCTAACACCTTCAAAAATCATACAGCCGCCAGAACATCCCAAAGACACCATTCTAACAACCTAAACAACTAGAGATTCAAGAGTTTCGGGATTCCCTTATCAAAAACAACTTAACAACATTATTATATATCCAAAATATGTTTAAAGACAATCCATAATACTGGAAATTAGATTCAATTCGAATCTCTCGCCATATCATCAATTAAATCCCATTAAATTCATTAAATTAATAGAAAAAATGCAAATTACATTGCAAACCACAATCAAGGATCAAAATACTTGGGAATATCAATATAGAACCATTTAACAGAGAAAATCACGGACCTTACCCCTGTTATGTGATTTCTCCTTTAATTGGATTGTAAAAAGCTAAGAAAACACATGTTTCCAATTAGATTTTGTAAAACAAAGATAGAAATTCATTTCCAAATCAAGAATCTAAGAAATCAAGCCTCTCACCTCTGGAAATTGATGAAAACTGGAGTGTTTGGCTGAAGATAGGTGAAGAGAAAAGTTGGAGAAAAGTTATATGAAATCTTTGTGAAATGATAACTAACTTTTAGATATTTTAAATCCCAATTAATGAACCTTTAAAACGCATGTTTCAAAATGATTTAATTGAAGAGAGAAACCACCAGCAAAAACTTGGTAAATTTGCTCCTTAAAGATTCTAAGTGTTTGACCCTTTTCATTTTAGTCACCTTAAAAACCAATTTTCAAAAATTGCATTTTGGTCACTAACCAAAATATCTCATTTCCAAGACCCATTTTCCAAAATCAATTCCACCAAAAATCAATATATATTAAATAATGATTTTTGAATATTTTCCATATTTTTATCACATCAAAAAATATCTAATCTCGAAACTGACTCGAATCCCTAACCCGGTCCACTAGACCGACTAACTAGCCTTAAAACTGCTAGGCCCAAAATCGGGGCGTTACAACTCTCCCCCTTAAGAAACTTCGTCCTTGAAATTTACTTGGAGGAAAAAAATGCAAAAACTGCTCCAGCATCTCCGACTTACGTTCCCACGTGGCTTCCTCAACCCCGCGGTGCCTCCACAACACCTTAACGAGCTTAATCACTTTGCCACACAAAACCTTACAGCTGGTACCGAGGATCTCCACTGGTTCCTCATTATACGTCAAATCCAATCGCAACTCAACCTCCTCCACCGACATAACATGCGATGGATCAGACCTATAGCTCCGCAACATCGAAACATGGAATACATCGTGTATTTTTTCAAACTCGGAAGGTAACCTCAACCGGTAAGTAACAGGAACCACACACTCAACAATCTCATACGGTCCAATGAATCTCGGGCTAAGCTTCCCTTTCTGCACAAAACGCATCACCTTCTTATAGGGCGACACCTTAAGAAACACTCGATCACCAACAGCATACTCCACATCTCTACGCCTCAAATCCGCGTAGGATTTCTGACGACCTGCAGCAGCTTTCAAGTGTTCACATACTAACTTAACCTTCTCGTTGGTGCTCTTCAACACATCAGGCATAGACATGTGCTTCTCCCTAACTTCATCCCAACACAGGTGTACGGCACCTCCTACCATACAACGCCCATACGGGGCCATCTGTATACTTTCCTGATAACTGTTATTATAAGAAAACTCCACCAACGGTAATTGCTTTTCCCACGTTCCCTGGAACTCAATGATATAACATCTCAACATATCCTCCAAGATTTGTATCACCCTTTCGAATGACCATCCATCTGAGGATGATACGAAGTGCAGAAATTCAGCCTGGTTCCAAGCGAATGATGCAAACATTTCCAAAAACTAGCGGTAAAACGTGGATCTCTATCCAAAACTATAGACTTGGGCACTCCGTGCAAAAGCACTATCTCAGAGATATACAGCTCAACCATTTTATCCAAGGTATACGTTGTATGCACCGATATAAAATGTGCACACTTCATAAACCGATCAACAATCACCCAGATGGAATCTTTCTTAGTCGGTGTCAGAGGAAGCCCTCACACGAAATCCATTGTGATTTTTTCCACTTCCACTCCAGAATCTTCAACAGTTGCAACAATTCGGAAGGAAATTGATGCTCAGCCTTTACTCGCTGACAAGCCAGGTATCGACCAACAAAATCATCCACATCTTTCTTCAAACCAACCAGTAGTACTCCTCCTTCAACCCACGATACATCTTAGTACTACCAGGATGCATGGTGAAAGGACTTATATATGCTTCGGTCAGAATGGTAAGCACCAACTCTTCATCCTCAAGCACAACCACTTGACCTTTGAAACACAACACTTCGTCATCATTAAAATGAAAATTCGTCGGATTCCCATCCATGATATCCTTCATATGCGGTACCAAACTCTCATCATATGGATGTTTCTCCTTAATCAACTGCGTCAAGGATAGTTTCACCTGCAACTCTGCTAACAACCCTCCGTCACCTGTCACACTCAAACGAGCAAACATAGCCCTCAACTCTACTGCCGCCTTTCTACTCAAAGCATCTGCCACAACATTGGCCTTCCCCGGGTGATACTCAATGGTCAAATCATAGTCCTTAAGCAACTCTAACCATCTTTGTTGCCTAAGATTTAACTCCTTTTGCGACATCAGATATTTCAAGCTCTTATGATCTGTATAAACCACGCATTTCTCGCAATAAAGGTAATGCCTCTAGATCTTCAAGGTAAACACAACTGTGGTAAGCTCAAGGTCATGAGTAGGGTAATTACGTTCATGCACCTTCAATTGCCTCGATGCATATGCCACCACCTTACCCTCCTGCATCAACACACAACCAAGCCCTACATAAGATGCATCACTAAAAATAACGAACTCTTTCCTTGATTCGGGCTGAACCAAGATTGGAGCCCGCGTCAGAGCTTCCTTCAACTTCTCAAAAGCTCGCTGCCTATCCTCCGACCACTCAAAATGAACATTTTTCTGCAACAACTTAGTTAGAGGAGCAGCAAAACTAGAGAACCTTCAACAAACCTACGGTAATAACCTGCCAACACAAGAAAACTCCGAACTTCTATCACTGGCTTAGGTACCTTCTAACTCATCACAGCCTCAACCTTGTGCGGATCAGGACAAATTCCCTTCGCCGACACAACATGCCCAATAAAGACAACCTCCCTAATCTAAAACTCACACTTGCTTAGCTTAGCATAGAGCTAATTCTCCAACAACTTCTGAAGCAAAATCCGTAAATGGTTATCGTGATCCTCCTCGGTACGAGAGTACACAAGGATATCATCGATAAACACAACCATAAGCTGGTCCAAGAACTCATGGAACACACGATTCATCATGTCCATGAAAGCAGCTGGTGCATTGGTCAAACCAAACAGCATCACAAGGAACTCATATGCCCGTACCTCATACGAAAAGTTGTCTTAGGTACATCCACATCCTTCACCCTTGACTAGTAGTACCTAGACCTCAAATTGATTTTAGAAAACACCGATGCACCTCGAAACTAATCGAACATATCATTTATCCGTGGCAAGGGATACTTGTTCTTTATCGTCAACTTATCCAACTGCCGATAATCTATGCACATCCGCAATGTACCATCTTTCTTTTTAACAAACAACACTGGGGCACCCCACAGTGAAATACTAGGCCTAATGAACCCACGGTCAAGCAGCTCCTGCAGTTGCGTCTTTAACTCCTTCAATTCCTTCGGGGCCATACGATATGGAGCAATCGACACAAGGACCGTACCTGCAAAGACCTCAATGGCAAACTCTACCTCACGGTCAGGTGGCAACCCTGGTAACTCCTCCGAAAAAACACCCAGAAACTCGCATATCGTGTTAATATCCTACACCCTCAACTCCTTTGAACTAGGGTTCATCACATAAGCCAAGAAAGCCTGACACCTGATACCCAACATCTGGCATACTTCCAATGCCGAAACAACATTAGACATAAACTTGACATTCTCACCCACAACCACAAACTCAAAATTATCGGACAACCTCAAGGATACCCATTTAGTCTCAAAATCCACCATAGCTCGATGCTCAGTCAACCAATCCATACCCAAAATAACATCAAAGCCATGGAATAGCAACTCCATCAAATCCACGACAAACTATAACCCAGAACCATCAACGGACACCTTTGATACAACCTTCTAACTACAACCGTTTCGCCAAGAGAACTGGTCACTCTAACACCCACATTAAGAAACTTAACAGGTATATCAAGCAACTGTGCATGCTTACTCAAGATGTATGAATGGGTAGAACCAGAATCAACCAACGATAACAATGGTAAAGACTGTAACAAGAAAGTACCTACAATCACATCGGTGTCATTGCGATAGTATGACCCACGACCACGACCTTGCTATAGAGCAACAACAGGTGCGGCACCCTACCCACCTCGGACCAACAACGGACAATCACGCCTCTAATGGTCGCCAGACCCATAACTCCAACAAGCATTAGCCACAACAAGAGCGAGTGCTTGACCTTCCCTGGCTAAATGCGAACAATCTCGCCTCAGATGATCTTGGGATCCACAAACCCAACAGGTGTTATGAGGAGCTCTGACCTGGGAACCCTGCCCTGGGACACCATGTCCAACAACACTTCTGCCATGCCTCGATTTCAGACAGAACCTCTGGGTGTCTCTTAGCCTGACCACCGCTATAACCTAAATCAACATCTCTCTTACCTGAGCTAGAACCTCACGATCCAGAAGCCAAACCAAGATTCTGCTCTATATCCTTGGCCCGTGAAACCAACACATCAAAATCTGTATACTCAGCAGCAAGCATGTATGTCTTAACCTCCTGAACGAGCCCGTAGCGAAAACGATCACATCGCTGACGCCCGTCAGGAACTAACTCAGGTGTGTACTGGCTCAGCCTGACGAGCTGCACCTCATACTCAGCCACTAACATACTACCTTGCACCAACGCCATGAACTCTCCCTTCCTCTCGTCCTGATATCGGACTCCCAGGTACTTTTTCTTAAAAACATCACGAAAGAATTCCCAGGTCACATCCTCGACCCCCATCCCTTATATCATGGTAGTCCACCACGTATAAGCATCGCCCTGAAGCAGAGACACGACACAGCCTAGCTTTCGGGCATTAGAACAGCCTATCTGGCCCAGTACCCTCTAAATACTAGCCAACCGATTCTCAGAAGCCTTAGGCGACAAGCCTTGAAACTCAACTCCGTTTAAACTACGAAGACACTCTAGCGGCAAGCCCTGCCTAACCACCAGTGGTGTCGGCACATGAACACCCATAACTACTGCGTAAAAAGCACCGGTCATGGCCTGAATCAATGGCGCCATATCACCCATCCCTGGCCCAGCTGGCGCAGGTGGTACTTGTTCCACTCCCTCATGTGGAATAGGTGGGGCGGTGGCAACCCTCTAGGAGGCACAACATCTCCCTCAACATTCTGCCCAGTGGCAGCAGCAATCGCACCAGACCGCAACTCTCTCATCGGTCCCATCGTGCTAAAATATCTAAGGCATGATAATCATTTCAAAACAAATATAGTCATGCTAGCTACAAGTACGGATCCAAAACTTTCATTTAAAAAATCAATTTTCAAGACTATAATAATAAGGAAATGGGTCCCCAAATTTCCCCCAACATGGCATAAAACAGTCAGTGTACATATATCAACCACTGTGCATAGCAAACAATCACCGTGCATATCAAGCATCAATAAATGATCAAATACAACATCCCAATCTTTTGAAATCTGGCTTTGATACCACCAAATGTAACCCCCTCAACCCGGCCTAGGCGCAAGACCGAGCCGAGCGAGCTGCATTGGGTTTACTGAAGTAAACCGTAAAGAAGAACTCGAATCACGACCAATTTTTTATTTGTATCTTATTTAGATGCAATTATTATCCTATATGTTCATACTGGCAGTAGGTGAAAACCCATCTCGATTGAGCGTCAAATTGACATCCAATTGGACTCAATTGCAATTTAGGGACCAAATTGCATTTTCAGCAAAATATAGGGACTTCGCCCAATTTTAAATTACCAACCATTAATTAGGATCATTTCATGCTCACAAGTCAAAAATTAACTCAAACTGAGTATCCGTGATCATTCAACTGCATTTACAATATTCAGGGACTAAAACGCAGGGAAACAAAACTTCTATTCAAGACATTAACTAACTAACTGCCACGTGTATCGATACTCAATGAGCCGTATCGGTACGGGCCATAGGAGTATTGATACTCGGGCTTCAATCCAAAAAGTAGATTTCCAATAGTCAAGTTCCGTACCGATACACATGTGCCTGTATCGGTACCCTAAGCCCAAAATGTCAACCGTACCGGTACGCAATCCCGAGTACCGGTACGCAATGCTTGGAATAGCCTAGCCATACCGATACTGTGTCACGTGTACCGATACGAAAGCACTAAAATGTCTCATTTGCATGTCTAAACATGCTTTTCACCAAACCAAATCTCACTAACATACCCCTAACAAGCATCCAACATATCCTAGAGGCAAAACACAGCATAGCATCACCGTTTCAACAATTATCCATAGCATCTTGCATCAAATGTAAGTCTATAGGCATACATCCTAGATAACCATCCAAACAGTATACCAAACCACAAACCATAACCAAAATCAAACCATAGAGGCCGTTTACAAGGCAAGAGCAATCAAATAAATTTGCTCAAACAAGGAGTTCATCAAAACATCTCCCAAAACCAAATTGAGTACACCATTGCCTTTATTACTTATAGTCTAATCAAAACATACTTTGGTAAACAAGTCTCTCTAGGATCCCTTACTTCCCGCTGCCTCCCAAACCTTTAATTCTCTGCATTGATGGAAAAATAGAGCGTAAGCACACTAGGCTTAGTGAGGAGTGCTCATATAAAACACACCATCAATGCATTTAAAACCATTTCCAATTTCACATTGAAATTCCCAATTCAAATCATATTTTTCCAACATATAGCACATCATGCCTTTAAAACCATGCACTTAACACTTTCAAAACCAGCATATTAAACCATATGCAACATGTATCATTAGCCAACAACAAATCCTATTGCTAACCTCAATTTAAGCCTTCCCTATACATAACAACCATATGCAAAGCTTAAAGAGTAATCATGTATAAATCAGATTATACATCATAAACCTTCCAATGATACATTAACGATTATATTAGCTTACAAGTGATCATTAAACAAGTCCAATAACAAAAGAGTTCATCAGATACACGGATTCAACAAGTGTTCAACTAACACTACAAGCCATGTCAACCGGAATAGCGATACAATAAAAATTGTGGTACATTACCAACCGGGTACCTACACAACCCTCAGAGACACCAACCCTTTTCATCGGTTAGACGCTTAAGCCACTAACAGGAGTTTACGATACTATTTAACCCCTCCACCATTAAGGTACTCGGATGGAGTTTTCGGTACACAGATCTAAACCCCACAACATCCAAGGCAACTTATTATAGTGCACTCAATCCTATGGCCGACCAACTATATCTGATAACAATTTTAAAGCCACATCACTTGCCAATATAATTAACCATTTACCTCAATATTTTAAACAAGCATTAACCAAACCGTTTTCCAAAGCAACATCCATGCTTTAAATCGTAAGTATAAACCATATACTTACATGGATCACTTACCATGTGCATCCTTCGGCATTTCATGCTCAAAAATAGTATATCAAAATAGTAGGTAGCATGTAAATCAAAACAAGTGCATAAAACCATTTTCTACTGGCACGACCGAGAGAGTAAAACCACTTCACTTACTTTCGATCTTAGGTAAGCGTTTCAAGCTCTACCTAAACTCCCAAAACCACCTTTAAAACATTCCAAAGCTAGAATCAACATTCTCACTCATTGATACGCGAAACCTTGACTTGCCCATGCAAAATCAAGCACCCGAAGCCTCCAAAGCCACATTGTTTGCTTTCGAAACAACCTTCCCTATTTTAATCACACAACAACAGAAGATTAATGCATCTCAATGCATTTACAACAATGCAACAACAAATCCTCATGGGCTCCTACATTCACCTCACAATTACCAACCGCAACAACCGAAAAAATCATCCAATCCTTACCAAACATAACCCAACCACAACCTATCAATTTAACACTTCAATAACCATCAAACATCACCTAAAAACATAATCAAATCATCCTAACACCTTCAGCAATCATACAACCACCACAACATCCCAAAGACACCATTCTAACAACCTAAACAACTAGAGATTCAAGAGTTTCGGGATTCCCTTATCAAAAACAACTTAACAACATTATTATATATCCAAAATATGTTTAAAGACAATCCATAATACTGGAAATCGGATTCAATTCGAATCTCTCACCATATCATCAATTAAATCCCATTAAATTCATTAAATCAATAGAAAAACATGAAAATTAGATTGTAAACCATAATCAAGGATCAAAACACTTGGGAATATCAATATAGAACCATTTAACAGAGAATATCATAGACCTTACCCCTGTTATGTGTTTGGCTGAAGATAGGTGAAGAGAAAAGTTTGAGAAGAGTTACATGAAATCTTTGTGAAAAGATAACTTTTAGATATTTTTAAATCCCAATTAATTAACCTTTAGAACACATGTTTAAAATGATTTAATTGAAGAGAGAAACCACCAGCAAAAACTTGGTAAATTTGCTCCTTAAAGATTCTAAGTGTTTGACCCTTTTCATTTTAGTCACCTTAAAAACCAGTTTTCAAAAATTGCATTTTGGTCACTAACCAAAATGTCTCATTTCCATGACCCATTTTCCAAAATCAATTCCACCAAAAATTGATATATATTAAATAATGATTTTTGACTATTTTCCATATTTTTATCACACCAAAAAATATATGATCCTGAAACCGACTCGAATCCTTAACCCGATCCACTAGACCGACTAGCTAGCCTTAAAACGCTAGGCCCAAAACCAGGGCGTTACACCCCACATGCCGATCTCTAAGGGTCCGTACTGGCATGGACTTGCCTGTAATAACCTCTTGGTAGAACATATGACACTTTGGCTCAATCTAACATACTCCAAACAACACCTAATCACCATTTAACATTTCAAGCAACATTTCCACAATCATATAGGGATGGTAGAGGATCATTCACATCAAAGAATATACAAACAAAGATCTTTTAGGCATGATCTCTACCCAAGCATGCAAAACATATCCCAACCCCTCAAAGCAAGATATTAAACATCATACAAGTCTGAAACATCAAATGTAACTTGTCCAAACAAGGGAGTAACCAAAACAGACCTTCCAGTTACAACTTGGTCGCATTACCTCTTATTACTGCATAGTATTTGTAAAACCATACTTGAAATTACTTTGCTCTTGGATTGCCACTTGCTTGCTTGTTGTCCAAAAGGTCTACTTCTCTACATTGGTGAGAAAAGTGAGTGTAAGCTTATAAAACCTAGTGAGGGAATCTCAAAAACACCCATCAATGCCTTAAAAACCATTTTTCTTTCAAAACGTATAAAATAACTCATGCCAAAACATCTCTTGCTTATATAATCTTTGCAAATATGTACTTTTAAACAATTGTAACACATATATCATGGATTTCTAGCACAAACCTTGATTTAATCTTTCTCATGCTAAAACCTCAAAAATAGCTAGCTTAAAGAGTATTTCATGTATAAACCATATTATACAAAATATAATCCATTTCACATGATACATTATATCATATATTGGCATTCAAGTGACCCCAAAAACCATTTCAATCTATTTATAAAAACACATCGGATACATGGATTTCCCAAATGGTTCCTTCAACCACTTCACATGCATCCTCAAACTAGAGTAGCCTCAACGGTTATGATGTATAAATCCACCAGCGGGAGAATTGGTACACAATTGACCCTCGACCGCTGTGGTTCTCATGGTGGAGCATGGTGCACTCATGACCCCTCAACACACATGAGGCAACTTATTATAGTGCATTTTAAACCCTATGGCTAGCAACTATATTCGATAACTTTTAATCTCAACCACTTGATAATATACTCTATAAAACCATATTACCTCACAGTTTTACATATGCATCAAATCAAACCAATTTCTAATACATTAAACCATGTATTCTAGCATTCTCAAAACTCTTTCATAAATCATTTGTCATACTCAATAATCAACATATATGATCATTTGCAACATCTTTCATTTCTAAAATATGCATATAATAGTATGTAATCAAAACCATAAACATATGTATGAGATTGTATTTTGCAAAACCGAAAACAAGAGCAAGATCAACCAATACTTACTTCCGAGCTTAGACAAGTGTTCCAAACTTAATCTAAACTCCCAAAAACCAACTTCAAACCTTTTTAAAGTAGTAAATCACGTTTCCATTCACCGGAAACCAAACACTCCACTAGCAGATGCAAAATCAACTTTTGAAGCCTCCGAAATCTCTCTAAAAGATGAAGAACAAGAAAATTGCGAGCCTCCAATACAGACTTAGGTGACTTCCAACTCCTCACCGGCTCAATCTTCTGCGGATCCACACAAAAATCCTTCTGTCGGCATAACATGTCTAAGGAAAATTACTTTCCTTAACAAAAATTCACACCTGCTGAACTTGGCATACAACTAATTATCCAGCAAAGCTTGCAAAACAATTCGCAAATGCTGATCATGTTCTTCCTCGGTACGAGAGTACACAAGGATATCATCAATGAACACAGCCACAAACTGATCCAAAATTCGTGGAACACCCGATTCATCATATCCATGAAAGCATCCGTGCATTCGTCAACCCAAAAGGCATCACTAAAAACTCATAATGTCCATAATCTTTGTGAAAACCAGTTTTTAGCCTTCAACTGATAATAACCAGACCTCAGATCAATCTTGGAAAACAATGTAACACCCCATAATTGATTGAACAAATCATTGATTCACGGCAAAGAATACTTATTCTTAATCGTCAACTGGTTCAATTGCCAATAACCAATGCATAATCTCATAGTGTCATCCTTCTTTTTCACGAATAACACTGGTGCTCCCTATGGCGACACACCTAGTAGGATGAATCCATGATCCAGCAACTCATGAAGTTGCATCTTCAACTCTTCAAGCGCCATGCAATACAAAGTAATCAACACCAGATCCATATATGTATTCGTCTCAGTACAAAACTCTACCTTCTTATCCGGTGGTAATCCTGGAAACACCTCAGAAAACAATCTTGGAAAAATTCACAAATGGTACGTATATCATGAACACGCACCCCCTTCATATTTGAGTTCAATACATAAGCCAGCTATGTTTGACACCCAAGCTCCAACAACTTCTACACTTCTATAGCTGAAACTACATCGAACAAGAATTTAACATTCTCGCCCACAACCACCCCCTCATAATTATCATCAAGTTTCAACGAAACTCACTTGGTTTTGAAATTGACCACATCCCTATGCTTGGTCAACTAATCCATACCCAAGATTACATCAAAACCATGAAACGACAACTCCATCATATCAACCGCAAACACATGACCTTGAACCATCAACAAGCTTCTCCTACACAACCTTCTAGCAACTATTGTTTCTCCAAAAGAACTAGAAACCCAAACAACAAGACATGTATAATGTCACAACTTTGCTAACAGTGCAACAACACAAAAAAATCCCTTAACAGTTTGAGATAGCAATCAACTGATCCTAGAAAAACCACGTACTCCTAACACCAACCTTGGTCGCTTCAAATCTAGTACAACTTCAACCTCAAAAAATCCACCTTAAACACATTCCATACTCTATGAGATCCTAAAGAATCTCCTTGCTAAGGCTAACTTTCATCGTATTCTTATCGGTCTCCGAAAAGTCATCCGTAAGTGCGAACATATGTATGCATAATTAACTATATGCCCTCATAGATGCCTATGCACATATATACATATAAGTGTTTTGTACTGTGCATGATTAACAATTCATGCTTGCTAACAACATTCTTTGACCGAACTTACACAACCCAATCGCATCCTCATAACACATCATTCAACCTTGCCAAAACTTGCACATACCTCAATTATGAATTCATGTTTCGTTACAAAGCCTACTAGCACATCTTGACTATCAGTCAAGATTCATCTCAGCACCACTGAACATAAAAATACCACCATTTTTTCTATTCATGTAACCAAGTATTCATAGAATACTCGTCTCACTACAAACTTTAATGCCGCTAATGCATTTGCCATCAACACGACATAACTGCTAACTCATACCAACCACACTATTATCATTAACTACACTTACTAACAACATTCTTGGACTGAACTTACACAACCTAATCGCATCCTCAGAACACCACATTCAGCCTTGCCAAAACTTGCACCTACCTCTATTATGAACTGATGCTTCGTTACAAAGTCTACTAGAACATCTTGACTATCAGCCAAGATTCATCTCGGCACCACTGAACATAAAAATACCACCACTTTTGCTATTCATGTAACCAAGTATTCATAGACTACTCATCTCACTACAAACTTGAATGCCGCTAATGCATTTGCCATCAATACGACATAACTGCTAACTCATACCAACCACGATCCTAAACACTATTATCATTTACTACACTTACTAACAACATTCTTGGACAGAACTTACACAACCCAATCGCATCCTCACAACACCTCATTAAGCCTTGCCAAAACTTGCACCTACCTCTATTATGAACTAATGCTTCGTTACAAAGTCTACTAGAACATCTTGACTATCAGTCAAGATTCATCTCGGCACCACTGAACATGAATACCACCACTTTTTCTATTCATGTAACCAAGTATTTACAGAATACTCGTCTCACTATAAACTCAAATTTTGCTAGTGCATTTGCCATCAACATGACATAACTGTGAACTCATACCAACCACAGTCCTAAACACCATTATCATTAACTACCGCACTGATGCTTTAGGAAAAAAGGCTCTCGATCAAACATACCCCAAACTAACCATTTCGTAATCCAATTCTCAACTCACACACTTTTAAATGCTCGTCAACACGATGCAAAAGAATTCGAAAGTTGTACCAGAGTACCTCTAAATACTAACCTTAACTTTGCAACCAAAAGACAACTCTGGTAACATCATCTAAAACATTCTAAGAAATGATCCCTAACAATAATAACTTCCAGAACCCAAACATACTTAACCACTAATTTAATAACATACCAAGATAATTTCATAACATAAACCTCAACATCTTTTTAGTCTCATTAGCCAGGACCACCTCAATCTTACATTGGTCTATATCACAACATTCTCTACAAGAAATATATTTGTATTCGACCTAAGCTCTTTTCTCGATGGCATACTCAAAAATATGCATCTATATCATGAAAAATATAACCAAAAACATAACTAGGCTAGCTTCAAGCAAGGATCCAAGATGTTCACGTTTTTAAAATGAAATCCTTTTACACTTTTAGTAATAAGGCAATATGTCCGCAAGATTTTACACCAATATATATCACACTTCAATCATAGGAACATAAAATTAAACACCGTGCATATTATTCCACAGTATCATTCAAGAACAATATCTCAAACTATCATACCTACCTCGCAACAATCATAGCCTGGCTCTGATACCACCAAATGTAACCTTCTTGACCTGATCTAGCTTTCAAGACCGAATCAAGGATGTTGCATTAGGTTTACGAAGCAAACCTAAACTAATAACTTAAACCGGTCCATTTTTTTCTTTTTATCTTGCCTAGTACTTAATTAACGCTAAGGTACGATGAACAATAGTGGAAGGTGAATCAAGCATTCGATTTGTAAGACTTAACACTTTAGGGACCAAATGTAAATTCAATTAATTAAAGGACTAAATTACAAATTTATGTTAGCAACCTTTATTTAGATTCATTACATGCCTCTGTGTGAATTTGCATCAAATTTGGATCACAAAATCATCATCAATTGAGCATTACAAAAATTTTGACCAATTTACAAAGAATCCGGAATAAAACATGAAAATACCATAATTAACTAACATAGTACTAATACAGGCTTGCACCATATTAGTACGAGTCAATGTGGCATACTTGTATCGAAACAGTTATTCGAGT
Source organism: Hibiscus mutabilis (assembly GCA_019671005.1). NCBI lineage: Eukaryota > Viridiplantae > Streptophyta > Magnoliopsida > Malvales > Malvaceae > Hibiscus > Hibiscus mutabilis. Next base: position 23,675,072 of record CM033741.1, on the reverse strand, counting down.
ATCAATCCCCGTTGCACAATTCAAAACTAGTAGATTCTAGTACCTAAAACTTGTACAGTTACGGTTCCCCGCGTACCGATCCTAGTGTAAATTTCCTCAAAGGCGTACTGATTTTATAGCTACTCGTACCGATACCGCTTTGTTATTTTCCCCAAATTAAGCCATATTAGACCCCGCGTATTAATCCTAGAAGACCCATATCAGTACTACTATGCCTGTAATGACCTATTGGCCAAACGTATGACACTTAGGCTCAATCTAACATACCTAAAACATCAAGCAAACATCATATAACATATTTAACATCATTTCTATAATCATCCAGAGATGCTAGGTAAACATTCAATCCATAGCAAATCAATCAAGAGAACCTATAGGCATGGTCTCTACGCAAGCATGCAATTCTCATACGAAACCCACAATCAACCATATAACCTCATACAAGTCCAAAATGCCAAATAGAACATGTCCAAAAATATGGAGTAAGCAAACAACCATCTCAATCACAACTTGGTCACATGTCCCGTTTATTACTACAAGTTCATTTATTAAAACCATACTTGAAGTAAATTGATTCTTGGATTCCTCCTTACTTGCTTGCTGCCCTGAAAGCTTACTTTCCTGCACTAATGAGAAGGGAGAACATAAGCATATAATGTCTAGTGAGAGACGCTCTAAAACCACTCATCAATGCACTTAAAACCATTTGAGTCAAACCACATTTTCAACATCATGCTTAAACATCTCATGGCCTTTTTACCTTTGAAAAACATGCATATTAAACCATATGCAAAACATGCATCATGGATCTCATGCATAATCTCATATGCAAACGTCCATTTAAACCTTCACATGCTTATTCTCCAAATACCAAAGCTTAAAGAGCAAAACATGTATAAGTCACATTATGCAAAACATAATTCATCCATCATGATACATTAGTTCATATATCGACATTCAAGTGACCCAAAACCAAGTCACTCTATTTGTAAAAGCACATAGAATACATGAATTTACCAACTGGCTCTTTCGACCATTTCACATACATCCTCGAACTGAGGCATGGTACTACTACCCCTCAACAGTTATGATGTATAAATCCACTAGCGGGAGATTTGGCACACTCTTGACCCCTCGACTGCTGCGGTTCTCATGGTGGTGTATGGCACACTCTTAACCCCTCGACACACATGATGCTACTTATCATAGTGCACTTTAAACCCTATGGCATGCCAACTATATCTGATAACATTTAACCACTGTCACTTGCCAATATATTCAATTAAAACATATTACCTCACTTTCTACATATGTATCAAACTAAACCATCTTCAATGCAATAAACTGTGCATTTCTTATTCTCAAAATCCTTTTCATAAATTATTTTCCCAACTCATATAACATAAACATATGATCATTTATATCATATTTCATTTCAAAACATGCATATAACAATAGGTAATCCAAATCATAAACATGTTCATGAGATTGTATTTTGCAAAACTGAAAATGAGAGCGAGAATGTCCAATACTTACTTTGAGCTTAGACAAGTGTTTCAAACTTAATCTAAACCCCCAAAGTCACTTTTAAACCTTTATTAAGCAGCAAACCTCTTTTCCACTCACTGACAACACAAAGCTCCACTTGCCGATGCAAAATCAAGCTTCCGAAGCTGTTGAAACTTCACCACTCACTATCGGATCAAACTCCCCTATTTTATCCACACACAAAACATAAGATTAATGCATCTTTAATCCCAGTGACATCAATTCTCAACATCGCCTCACGAAGAACCACCATAAACCTTCTGAAAACAACCAAAAACCACTTTGATATCAACCTAAACAAAGCCCAACCATAACCTAATGATTTGAACATCTAATCAACATCAATTAACATCTAAAAATACTTGCAACTTTAACTTATACCTCCAGCAACATCATAACACCACAAACACCTCAAAATCTAACTATTCACAACCTAGAAAACTAACAATTCAATTAGTTTGGGGATTTCTTTTATAAATCTCTTCTCATAACATTAAAACATATCTTAGATGTGATATACATTAATTAAAACCACCACAAATTAGATATATAATAAAGATCTACCAATTCCTTATTAAAACTAACTTTAAATCTTTTAATCTTAATTTATTCATCAACACACATCAAAAACTAATTGTAAGAGATCAAGAACTTGGGAATTTTAGTAAAGAACCTTTGATTAGAGGAGAGAAATGAAAATCACCTCTAATGTTTGGCTTTTCCCTTAATTGGCATGATTTGAGTGAAATCTCCAAGAAAACAAGTAAGATTTGATGTAGAAATCAATTGAAAAATCAAAATGATATCAAGAAGAGTTAATTCCTGATCATTTTGGAGTAAGAGAGGTAGTTTGGCTGCTGGGAAATTTGAGAGAAAAGTTGAGAGCAAAAGTGGGTACGTGAGAAAAGTAAATCATCTTTTAGAAATCCTTTTAACAAAATCTATTTTATTTTTATTTAATAAACACTTTAAAAACATCTAAAAATAGCCTAAATTAAGGGAAATCTGATTAAAAACATTAGTAAATTAGCTCCTTAAATATTCTAAGTTTTGACCCTTTTACAATTTAGTCACCAAAATAGTTTTGAAAGCTTTACATTTTAGTCATCAAATTAAAATATCATTTAATTCAAAATTAATTTGTTAAATTGAATTTACCAAAACCCTCAAAATAATAATTAACTATTTTCACCATATTTCCATATTTTATTTCATGTTAAAAATATTTATCATGATTTAATTCTCGAAACTAGATCGAACCGACTAATCCAGCTCAGCCAAACTGTCTAATCTACCTAGCTAACTTCTAGGCCCAAATTCAGTGTGTTACATTCCATAGTAGGGATAAAGTCCACGTAGGCAAAAGTGGATTCATCTCCAAATCTTTTTGCCTTGTCAACTACATCCATGCAATCTACTACTTAGCCGCTCTAGCATTCCTCCAGCATCATGCACCGCAAAGCACCACCTTTCCCATAAAAAGCACCAATATATAACAATTAAGCTCATATGGTGTAACTACCTATCCCTATCTACATGCAAACTATATGCAATCTATCCAAAATGTAACTATATGAGCTTGAAAACACACAAACGACAAGTAAAAGGGCATACAAAATAGGATAAATATGCACTCGTCAAATACCCCCAAACTTGAACTGTTGCTTGTCCTCAAGCAATGCAAAATAGAAGCAAGAAAAAAATAAAAGTAGTAAACAACCCATAGTTCCCAAGGTTCCACTAAGCTATGATTACGAGGAATCCCAGTCATGCTGCAGTAGTAATTCATTCCTCAGCTATGTTAATAAGATGCAATGCATTAGAGATTACAGTTCTGTTCCAAGGATTAATTATGTTGTAGGTGCAGTGTTTGCTAAGTTACATGCATTCATCACTTAATAGGCTTAGAAAAACTAAAGGATTGCTCTTTTTTATTGCCTCTGCATATTCTTTTCTTTTTTAGCTCATTGTTTTACTCCTTTTTTCTTTTTAAGTTCAAAAATTGTATCCTTAGGGATTCAGCTTATCACACATACTCTTCATACCTAAAGATGAAGTGGAGCAAACAGCCCATCCTCGAGCCCTACGAGCAGTGTCATCTCGTGAAGACTTTCATTCACTCTTTGCCAATACTATCATTTCTACCAGGGAAATTTAAATGGAGCAAACACAACTTACCTAGTGTACTAAGATAGAATGATGTATAGAAGAGTGTCCCTCAACAGTTTTGTTTATATTATCAAGTTTTCAATTAATTTTCAATATTTTACTTGATTTTTCAAGGAGTTTTTAAGCCTTTATTTTGCTACATTGAGCATTGAGTTCAATCATTGATTCATGTTTTAGCTTCAGAGAGTCAAACTAGAATTTTCCTATGGTTTCTTAAGTTTTTAGAGCACATGCAACATGTTCTTTAAGGGCCACACCATATTCAACACTAAGTTCAAAACACGAAAGCTCTTAACACACTGCAAAGCATCAACATAGATTAATCATAGGAAATCATGATCAACGCAGCAGCAAATTCAGAACCAACGAAATCATAGCAAAGGGAAACTATCAAACATATTAGGCTTTTTAGGAACTAAAAAATTATTTTTTAAAAATTTTACCTAAATTTAACCTAATATATACATGTGATAGTACACCCCCAAGCTTGAGAAGAGCATTGTACCCAATGCAAAATGAAAAAAAAAAGAAAAACAAATCAAGGAAAAGCAAATATGCAAATACAATATGGAAAACTAAACTAAGAAAGAAAAAAACTAACCCAGGGAGTTACTAGGGAGGTGGTTCTCGGATGATGATGCCCTTGCTTTTTTCTCAAGTGGATGTTGGTTTCTTAGTAGGGCAAGACAAGGTGCCATCATCAATATCTAGTTGTTTTCTTTGGCGAGAGGTGGGTGCAGTGACAGCCAGTTCAGATGGTAGCAATGGGGACTTGATAGTTGCACCTCATGTGGCAACCATCAAAAAGAAGCTTTGGGGACTTTGTCTCCTTCCCATTTTGGTACACTTGCCTTCAGGAATAAAGTATTGGTCCAAAAAGACTCATATCTTTTCCAAAACTCTCTAGAGCGAATGAGGTCTCGTAGAGGTGAGGGTAACTCTACAGAGGAGTCAGAATTATCAAAGTTGGAGAAAGAGGAAGTCTGGTGGAAAGAATGAGACAATGGTGGAGTGAGGCTTCTTCTAGTATGTACCATGAGAATGGAGATTGTATTGTATTGTGAGAGAGAATGCAGAGGTTTTCGCCAAGAAGGGAAAAGTGTCTTTGTTTTGAAGATTGGTTTGGTTATCTAATGTGTGGGGTCGTAGGAGTTGAGGATATGGAAGGTTTGGGAGGCAAAAGGTCTTTCGAGTGATTGAAGTAAATCAATAATAAATGCTGATAACACTGGTTGACGAGAAAATAGATGTAGGCAGTGTGTGGAATGGGGTCACGACGTGTGGCGAGTGTTTAGGGTGTGATGAGGGGTAAAGATGGAATATCCTTACATTAATTACTCAAGACTGGATTTCAACCAAAAGTCATCTAGTTTCCCTTCCTGATTCTTGGGAGACATTCAACCCTTTAATTCTATAACACCTCGATCCCAATCTGAATCTGAAGTGCTACATTCGGGTCACTAAAATTTGACCCAACAAAAATTTCATTCTTAAATCATAGATTTAGCCATCATATAAAAGCATTAAAACATTCATAATTCATGTAAATAAATAAGAAGTATAAATCACGTTACAAAATAGAAGCTCCAAGTTTATACATTGTATATCAAAATAATATTTCAAAATAAAGTTAAAGACTCGACCACGTAAGGTCCTATGAATACTCATCCCACTAAATACACGTATAATACTATGGCAATCACCACTTGCTGGAATCCCAAACTAATAATTCTCTTCGAGCTTGCGATCGACCTACCATCCTACGTACGAAAACAACGATTCTGAGCATTGAGCTTACAAAGCTTAGCGGTACACAACTACTCTACTATAGTTCATGCTAATCATAAACATAAGCATGCAAGCTAGTACGAGAAATAAGAAGCGATGAAATAAAAGCATGGCGCTACACTAGTCTCCTAAACACATGCGCTCATCATACAAACATCATACGTGGCACACAAGGGCCAACCATACTCGGGATCTTACCAAATCGTCTAGAAATACAAAGTTATACCACAAACCTGTAGTAAGGCCCAGTGTCATACAACCTCAGGAACGTACACTCTGAGTGAGGCTTGTTCTCATAGAACCTTGAGAATATATATTCTCTTTGGGTGAGGCCTAGTGTCACACATCCTTGGGAACGTACACCCATACTCGACATCTCTCCTTGAGTATCATCAAATGAGGCCCGATGTTACACAGCCTCAGGAATATACATTCGGCATCTCTAACCATGGTGTTGCAACACTCTCTTTTTTTGGGTATCTAAACCCCGTCAATAAAAGGTGACTCAACCAACCAAGTATCCATACAGCACACCACATCGACACGATTACCATACAACACACAGAACTGGAACAGTTACCATAACTCTATGCTTTCTATCAATTATCAAGTCACCCAATTAAGTTTACCAACTTGTTAATACATTATGGAAGTGTATATTAATCATCCTCATTAATTATCTTATTAATTTTTGTTATCTAATTAATTAAGGAATAAATTAATTCATTGATATTCTGTATCAATTTCCAACTTTAATTGGCATTATAGATTATTCAGTTTAGTGGGTACTAGTACTCGAATATCAGTACTGGTACGGTACCCCTAGGTACCAGTACTCACATGCATACTGATACTAGCATTGCTCACTAGAAATCCTAAATTTCCATAACTACCGATATGGGTTGACCCGTACCGATATGACCCCCAATCGAGTATCAGTACTATCAAAGCCCGTACAGATACCCTGCTCACGGGTTTATCCCATTTCCTTGAATTACGATATTTCTTTGCTATATTCAGTCCCTAAAGCTTATGAAAGTCATTAGGGTTGTTTTACTAACACATTTAACCAATTAATATTAATTACCGGCTTCGTAATCATTTATTCGAGTATTTATCTCTTAAGTATAATTTCCATTAATTTACATCAAACCATTTGAACTGCATAAAAGGCATCACAATTATCATTCAATCAACCAATCATCAATTAATTATACAAGTATCTCAAATGACCCTACACATTGTCCACAGTCTGCATGAGTCTCATCATATTCATAACATTATCATGAGTCATACATGTATCAAGTATCATAACATCAGTCTTTAAACATGCTTATTTATCATCTACCTATTTTGCAGACACTAACACGCAAAGAAATCACATTTATGACGCTCATGAAGCAGTAGGAGTTCGAGGTGTACTAACCTTATGCCAAAAATCCCAAAATGCTACTCTAGATAGACTTCTTTTCATCTCCCTCAATTAAATTAGAAGCTTCTCCAAATATCTTGCACAAATCAACCAAGTGCAAAACGAATTATTATCCTTCCAAAAGATTAATAAAGGTAATTAAACAAATTTAATTAACCTCACTAAGCTTGTATCCATCTTAAAATCAAAATCCTCTTAGAAACCAAAAATGAGCTCTCTCAAGAATCTCTATGAAGCATTTTAGGGTATATCTAAAATCCAACTAAAATATTCATCATCTTATTCCAATCATCTTTAATTTTACCATTACTACAAAAATCCTAAGCTTTCTCTCTCTAGCATTCCATGGAGATTTTAGGGTTTACTCAAACCCAAATAATAACCCTCAATATTATACTAATCTTAAAGAGAAAGATGAAATAAACAACTTTGCATTTCACACTTGAAGTCTAAATCTAACTAGAAATGAATAAAAATGAATATTAAAGTTTGAAACTTCTTACCTTTCTCTTTCTTGTTGCTATCCACATTGGGGGAGAAGAAGATTGCTTGACCATATTTTCTCTCTCTCATATCTCATATTTAATATTTCCTTTCTAACTTTTATAATCTCGTTAAATATCCACCACATATTTTACTTTAAAACCAAAGGTTAAGATTTAGCAAGGAAAATCTCGTCTCATCCAAAGGTCATAATTTATCTTAGATAAAATATCTCATAACTTTTTGGTTATATACTTCATTAAAGAGTCTAACTCTTCTCCTCACTTACTCCAAACTCAAAACTCTAACTCATGTTCATTTTGGTCCCCAATTTCTTTTAAATTGAATTTCCCAGTTCCAAATTGTCTTAATTCTATATGAACTCTAATATACATATATATAATCCGAATTCAAGACCCAAATTACTAACCCAAAATCTTGGTCCTTACAATTTCTTCCTTGTAATAACTTTAAAAAATATAATGAACATTAAATAAAACCTAAACCTAAAAATGCAAAAAAAAATAAATGAAAAAATTAAAATTGCATAAAATTAAAGGATAGAGCTGGATGCACTAGACATCCATTAACGTGACTGAATATTTGTCATGTTGAATTGGTGTTGTAGGCCTTCAAACGTTGTCTGTTGACTTTAACGATTGGGCCATCCTTGATGTCCATGGCACCATGTGGGTATACTTTAATGACTTGAAATGGGCCAGACCAACGAGATTTCAACTTTCCCAGGAAAAGTTTTAAGCGAGAGTTGTAAAGTAAAACTATTTGGCAGCCATTAAAATGTTGAGGCATTAGTTTAGAATCATGCCATCTTTTAGAATTTTTTTGTAAATCCTGGCATTCTCATAGGCATTCAGTCGATGCTCATCTAACTCATTCAACTAGAGCAATCTTCTTTCTCCAACTAGTTGGTAGTCCATGTTGATCTTAAAGCTTTGTGTTCAAGTTCAACTGGTAAGTGGCATGCTTTTCCATAAACAAGTCTATAGGGTGACATGCCCAGCAGAGTTTTAAACGCGATCTGATAGGCACATAAAGCTTCATCCAATTTCAAGGACCAATCTTTACGGTTTGGCTTCACCACCTTCTCAAGGTTCTACTTGATTTCTCGGTTGGATACTACAACTTGTCTGTTAATCTGCGGGTGATATGTTTTGGCTATGTTATGGTGGACTCCATATCGATGCAATGCCTTAGCAATCACCTTGTTATCGAAATGTTTACCGTCATCACTAATGATGGCTCGAGGGGCTCTAAACCGAGTGAAAATATTCTTGTGCAAAAACCTCAATACAGTATTTGCATCGTTCTTAGTTGTGGCTATGGCTTCCACCCACTTAGACACATAATCCGCCATGAGTAGGATGTACAATTGTCCCTTGGAGGATGGGAATGGTCTCATGAAGTTGATACCCCAAACATCAAAAAGTTCAACTTCAAGGATGACTTGCATGGGAGCTCATTACATCGAGATATGTTTCCCGTTCTTTAGCATCTATCACACTCCTTATAATATTCATGGGCATCTTGGAACAGAGTTGGCCAATAGAATCCAAACTGTAAGATCTTTGCAGCAGTCCTCTATCCTACAAAGTGTCCTCCACATGGGGTAGAGTGGCAATGATAAAAGATGTCTTTATGCTCTTCCTCGGGTACACATCTTTGAATCATCTGATCATCATATTGCTTGAAAAGTTATGGCTCGTCCCAATAGAAGCGTGCATCATGTCAGAATTTCTTTCTTCTCTAGATGCTAATATCACAAGGGAAAATTCCACTAACAAGAAAGTTAATAATGTTACCATACCACGGTAAAGTTGTAGCCTTCAAAAGTTTCTCCTTAGGGAATTCTTCTTGAATATCACATGCAACATCAGTATCACATGCATTTTCAAGCCTAAAGAGATGGTCAACTACTTGATTTTCAGTACTTTTTCTATCAACTACCTCAATATCAAATTCTTACAACAGTAATATCCACCTAATAAGTCTAGGTTTAGCTTCCTTTTTAGTTACTAGGCATTTAGTGGCTGAATGATCAGTATGTACTAGTTCCTATTAAATATGACATAAATTTATCAAATGCAAAAACCACAGCAAGAAGTTTTTTTAATGGAAGATTAATTAACTTGTGCCTCATTAAGGGTACGACTAGCATAATCTATAACATGAAAAACCTTGTTTTGCGCTAACCAAGAACAGTTCCAATAGCGTAGTTGCTAGCGTCACAAATGAGCTCAAATGGTTGTGACCAATCAGGGGGCACTATAACTGGTGCAGAAATGAGTTCCTACCTCAGGGTTTCAAACACTACATGACATTGGTCATCAAACACAAATGGTGTGTTCTGCTCCAGCAACAAGGACAAAAGCTTTGAAATTTTGGAGAAGTCTTTGATGAATCTTCTGTAAAAACCTGCATTGCCAAGGACGTTGTGAATGGCTTTGACATTAGCTGGCGGGGGAAGCTTCTCAATAACCTTGATCTTGGCTCTATCAACTTCAATGCCTTTTTCATATATATGGTGACCTAAGATAATACCCTCGAACACCATAAAGTGGCATTTTTGTCAATTGAGTACAAGGTTAGTTTCCTCACATCTTTGCAACACCTTCCCCATATTTTCCAGACAATGATAGAAAGACTCTCCATAGATCAAAAAATCATCCATGGAAATCTCCTAGAAATCATCTACCATACCTAAAAAGATGTCCATCATGCAACACTAAAAACTGGTTGGTGCATTGCATAAGCCAAAGGGCATTCATGAAAAGGCATAAATGCCATATAGATAGGTGAATGTCATCTTCTCCTGGTCCTCTAGTGCAATAGCAATCTAGTTATACCCAGAGTAATCATACAGGAAACAATAGTAGGGTTTCCCTGCAAGCTTATCAAGCATTTGATCAATAAATGGCAATGGGAAGTGGTCATTTTTGTAGCCTTGTGTAGCTTCCTATAATCAATACAAATCCGCCATCCAGTAACGGTTCTAGTTGGAATAAGTCTATCGGCATCATTCTTGATCACGCTTATGCTTCTTTTCTTAGGAACACATTGGACAGGGCTTACCCATGAACTATCTAAAATAGGGTAAATAATTCCAGCATCGAGCAATTTGATTATCTCCTTCATAACCATTGTTTTCATTATGGGATTGAGTCAAAAACATGATTAACAATAATTTCAACAACTTTTACCCTTGGATTAATATGAGATAGTAGATACGCAAATTCCCAACTAACATCACCAAATCAATGAGTGGTCAAATCTTGCCAACATCACCAATAGACCAATATCTCACACATCCCGCCAAATAGAGCCTTAGCTCAAGGACCATAGTCCATTCTGTACCAATGAGCTCATGAATTCTATGGCATGCCAATATGTCCAATGTCCATTCGAATCCAAGGTTCGGTAATTAGGCCAATAACAATGACAATATTCAGTATCGGTACAATGTTCAATATCAATAACAATGATCAATGCTTGCCTTGTTCAATGATGACCATATAGGTTCTTGCCAATACAATGATTTTATCAATACGGTGATCTTGCCAATGCAATATTCTTATCAATACAATGATCTTGTCAATGCTATGGTCAATAATCAATATGCATGTCTATGAATCTCAATAGTATATCAATAGGGTCAATGGAAATTTCAATGATCAATATGTATTCCAATGGTGACGATATCAATATGATGACTCAATATTCAACGTTTCAATGCAATAAGCTTACCAAAGCTTAGTTTTCTATATGGTTTCGATGTAACCATACCTTGTAGGGATGATGACAATGCAACAATCAATGAAAAATGAAACTGAGAAGGAACCTAGCCATTCCTGAGACTTCGACTACACTGACCGATACTCCTAAAGCTTTTAGGTCTCCCGAATGACTATTTCTTTATTCCTTGACTTGTTGGAATTTGGTAGATTCGATGGTTCTTTACCTTGATCGATTTGAGCCACAAAGAATCAAAATTGCAATAATTTCAATAACGATAACAAATTCATAGCAATCTTTAGCTATGAAAATCAACAAAGGTCAAGTCTTGATATCCCTAGAGAATTTCTAGGGTTCTTGCTTCCTGAACATGAAATTAAACATAGATGAAGTTATGGAATCGATGAACAAAGATTGGACCACTCTCCAATTGAGGTGCTTGATTGTCAATTGCTAGAGGAAAGAGATGAAGATGGTGTTTTTTGCTTTTGATCTAATAACCAGGTAAGTTTCTTTCTTTTCATCTTTTCTTAATTCCAATTCAATTTAACCTTACCTTCACTTGAAGGAACCCTTTGTACTTGTCCCACATAGGTGGTGACAATGCTTAGAGAGGGGGTAATCATAGGGTTAGTCCCTTAACTTTCCATACTTTACAATTTTGTCCCAATAGTTTCAAGTTTCATAATTTGGTCACTAAGCTAGGTTTCAATGTTTTCAATATGGTCCTTAATCAATAATAATTCTTAATTAGGATTTAATGCTTAAACAATTAACCACTTGGTTAAAGGTCAACACAATGATTTGACTTTTCAATATAGGTTTTTCGATCGCCGGAACCCAATTTCAACTATGCCCAATTTTAGGGTGTTACAGTTACCTTTGTTTGTGGTTTTGGCTTTGAGCTTCATAAAGTGCATTCTTCTCTGTAACATTCGCCTCTCGCACACAATGTGAGTTGGTCCCCTCGTCACGCGCGAGTTATTCTACTGCGCACAAGAAAGAAATCTCAAGAATCATTATCCGAAACTTAGTTGGTCAGATTATGGGAGTGGGTTGCCGAATCCATACCTTTTTTGGATCAGTAGCCATTGCAGAAGCGTTTGCAGTATTGCATGGTCTTCATTTCGTAAAGGACCTAGGTTTCACTCAGGTAATCCTGGAAAGTGACTCTAAAATTGTCATCAACAAGATTATCAGCCGCAATAAAGATTATTCAGAAATTTGCCCAATTACCTGGGATATTTTCAGCTTTTCCAAGCGGTTCTTTGCATGTCGTTTCTCCTACATCAATCGCGACGGTAACGAAGTTGCCTGTCTCGCTCCAGTTGAAGGGCTGGACCTAGACATGGACTACTTCTAGATTGAGGATGCCCCTTATCTGATTGAGTGTGCAACAGCCGGGATCGTCGTCGCTTTGAGCTGCCATGATTTCTATAACCCCCTCGACCCGGTCTAGACATCCAACCGCATCAAGAAGGCTACATTAGGTTTGCCGTAGCAAACCGAAGAGATACAACCAAAACCGGTCCATTTTTATCTTTTTATCCTTTCTAGATGCCAATTATTAACCCTACATGTTCATACAAACATTAGGTGCAACCCCAACTCAATCGGGCATCAATTTGACATCCAATTGATCACATTTGCAAATTAGGGACCAAATCGCAAATACAGAAAATTTCTGGATTAAAACTCATTTTTAAGTGACCAATATTTAATTAGTTGGATTTCATACCTTCATCTCAAATTTCATATCAATTTGATCATTCATGCTCATACAATCTCATGGACAAGTTCCGAGGACTAAAATGTAATGAAAGCAAAACTGCCAAGCTAAATTACAGAAAATGGCCTCGGGTATCGGTACATGAGTCACCGTACCGATACGCATAGAACTATCCCGTATCGATACGCCAAGGCAGGTATCGATATGTCATAACGAACTTACCTAACTTTTGAATTTTTTAACATACGTACTAGTACGCTTACATGGGTATCGGTACACAGGTTTGGATTGAAAAAGTGAAATTCTAGAGGCTAGAATGTGTACCGATACACCTTTTCCCATATCGATATGCCAAGCCAAAAATTCCATGGCGTACCAATACACCTTAGCGTGTACCGATTCCCCAGACCAGAAAATGTCAAACCATACCGATACGGTCCCCCCGCCTATCGGTACGCCTGGATCTGTAATGTAACAAACTGCAGGTTTTTGATTCTAAAAGCATTCTCAAACCATTCTAACATACTCATAACATAACCCTAGCATACCAAGCATACCACAATCATTCAGGCTTCACAAATTCAACATCGCAATATGACATTGTCCAACAAAGAGATTCTATATGCATGCTTCCTAGTTTCCATCCAAGCAACATGTCAAAATGGTAAACCAACATCAAAACAAACTTTAAAGGCCATTTACAACCCAAAAGCAACTAAATAAAAATGCTCAAACAGGGAATTCCACAAAACATCTTCCAAAACACAATAGGTACCCCATTGCCCTTATTCTTTATAGTCTAAACCAAGACATACCTTGGAAACAAGTCTTGTCAAGATCCCCTTGCTTCTTGCTGCCTTCCAAGAACTCAATTATCTGCATTGATGGACAACAAGAGCGTAAGCACACAAGGCTTAGTGAGGAATGCTCCAAACAACCACCATCAAAGCATTTAAAACCATTTATTTAACACCATCCTTTAAAAAAAGCATTATCATCATGCCCTTCTTGAAAACATGCACTTTATATCATTAAAACCAGCATAATAAACCATATGCTACATGTATCATTAATCAACAGCAAATCCCATTGCTAACCCTCCACTTAAGCCTTCCCATGTATTACTACCAAATGCAAAGCTTAAGGAGAAACATGTATAAATCACATTATACAACATAAAACATTTCAATGATACATTAACAATTATATTGGCTTACAAGTGATCAGTGTCAAGTCCATTAACAAAAGTGTTCATAGGATACACGGATTCAACAAGTGTTAACCCGACACTTCAAGCCATCTCAACCGGAATAGCGATACAATCACAATCGCGGTACAATAACAACCGGGTACAATTTCAACCCACAGGGAAACCCATCCCTCTCATCGGTTAGATGCTTAACCCCACTAACGGGAGTATTCAGTTCTGTTAAACCCCTCTACCGTTAGGGTACTTGGATGGAGTATTCGGTACACAATATAAACCCCTCAACATCCAAGGTGACTTATTTTACAATGCACTCAATCCTATGGCTGGCCAACTATATCCGATAACAATTTTAAAACCACATCACTTGTCAATATAATTAACCATTTAATATTTACCTCACTGTTTTAAACAAGCATTAACCAAAACACTTTTCCAAAGCAACAACCATGCTTTAAACCACAAGTATAAACCACATACTTACAAGGATCACTTACCATGTGCATCCTTTAGCATTTCATGCTTAAAACCAGTGTATCAAATACTTTAAAACATGCTTAAACAGTAGGTAACATGTAAATTAAAACAAGTGCATAAAACCATTTCAAGCTAGCATGACCAAGAGAGATATCCACTTTATACTTACTTCCGAGTCTAGGTAAGCATTTCAAGCTCAACCATAACTCCCAAAACTCTATTTCCAAAACATCAAAACGCTTTAAACCACGTTTTCACTCATCGATACGCGAAATCTCGATTCACTAACGCAAAATCAAGTATTCGAAGCCTCCAACGCTTCTCCAATTACTTCTGGATCAACCTTCCCTATTTTTACCACAAAACAACAGAGGATTAATGCATCATAATGCATTCTAAACACAGCAAACACAATCCTCCTCGGATTTCCACAACACCCTCACAATTAACCCTCCACAACAACCGAAATCAAGACCAAAGCACTTCGATTCACAACCCAGCCAACATCTATCAACCTAGCATCATTCTCAACACCAAAACATATCCAAGACAACCTACCACCTCCAGCAGCCTAACAACCATAATTTCAACACAAAACCTCAAAATTAACAACCTAAACAAATAGAGACTCTTATGTTTCGGGATTCCATTGTTAAACATCACTTATCAACATTGTTAAACATCCAAAATATGAGTCAAATCACCATTACATACTGGAAATCAGATTCAATTCGTGAATCAACACATTTTTCCCAAAGATCTCATTAAATCATTAGAAAATCATCAAAATCATATTAGAAATGCAAAAGCAAGGATCAAATGCTTGGGAATTTTAATAAAGAATCATACAATAGAGGAGATCTCGGAATTTACCCCTATTGTGAAGTTTCTTCCTCAATTGATTTGTGAAAAGATAAGAAATCACAAGATTAATGTGAGATTTTGTATAAACAATCTTTGTAAAACAATTTCGAACAATAAAATCAAGTTAAACAATTTCGAACAATAAAATCAAGTTAGAAACCACCTCACCTCTAGAAATTTGATGAAATCTGAGTGTTTGGCTCAGGAGAGAATAGTGAGAAAAAGTTGAGAGAAAAATGACGTGATTTTTGTTTAAGAAAAGTTAACCACCTTTTAAACAAAATCCACTTTAATTATTAATTAAAGCACATGTTTAAGTTAATTAAATTAAGGGAGAAGCTTTCAGAAACAAATTGGTAAAATAGCTCCTTAAAGATTCTAAGTATTTGACCCTTTTCATTTTAGCCACTAGAAAATCACAGTTTTCAAAACTTTCATTTTGGCCGCTAACCAAAATGTCCACCTTCTAAAACTAATTTTTCAAAATTGATTCCATGTTTATTAAATATATAATTAATAATGATTTTTAAACATTTTTCCATAATTTTTCCAACACCGAAAATATACGATCCCGAAATAGACTCGAATCTCTACTCTGGTCCACTAAACCGGCTAATAACCCACTAAACCGCTAAGCCCTAAAATTGGGGTGTTACAACTCTCCCCCACTTAATAAATTTCGTCCTCAAAATTTACCTAGAGGAAACAGGTGCGGAAACTGCTTCACCATATCCGACTTGCGTTCCTACGTTGCTTCCTCAACCCCGCAGTGCTTCCACAACACCTTAACCAGCTCGACTGTTTTGCTACGGAGCACCTTACTGTTGGTATCAAGAATCTCTATTGGTTCCTCATCATAAGATATGTCTGGTCTCAACTCGATCTCTTCCACTGTCATGATATGCGATGGATTCGACTTATACCGAAACATGGAACACATCATGAACCTTTCCCAACTCCGGAGGTAACCTCAAACGGTATGCAACAGGACCCACACGCTCGACGACCTCGTATGGTCCAATGAACCTCGGGCTAAGCTTCCCTTTTCGCCCAAAATGCAACACCTTATTCCAGGGCGACACTTTCAAAAACACGTTATCACCCACATCATACTCTATATCCCTACGCTTCAAATTCGCATAGGATTTCTGGTGATCTGCAGCCGCTTTTAAGTGCTCACATATCAACTTTACCTTTTCGGTCGTGCCTTTCAAGACATTGGGCATAGACACAAACTTTTCCCCCGCTTCTGCCCAACACACGGCCGTACGACACTTCCTGCCATACAACGCCTCAAAAGGGGCCATCTGTATGCTAGCATGATAACTGTTATTGTAAGCAAACTCCACCAGTGGCAACTCCTTCTCCCAAGTTCCCTGGTACTCAATAACACAACACCTTAGCATATCCTCGAGAACCTGAATCACGCGCTCTGACTGTCCATCCGACTGAGGGTGGTACGAGGTACTGAAACTCAACCGGGTTCCAAAAGCACGATGTAAACTCACCCAAAACCTTGCTGTGTACCCGGATCCCTATCCGAAACTATAGATTTGGGCACCCAGTGCAAACGCACTATCTCAGAGATGTACAACTCAGCCAACCGGTCCAAGGTATACGTAGTATGCACTGGCACAATATGCGCACACTTTGTAAACCAATCTACGATCACCCAGATGGAATCCTTTTTGGTCGGCGTCAAAGGCAGCCCAGACAAAAAATCTATGGTGATTCTTTCCCACTTCCATTCTGGTATCTTCAACGGTTGCAACAATTTGGAAGGAAACTAATGCTCAGCCTTTACCTGCTGACAAACCATGCACCGAGCTACAAAATCAGCCACATCCCTCTTCAATCCAACCCAATAGTACTCCTCCTTCAACCCTCGATACATATTAGTACTACCAGGATGCATAGCAAAAGGACTAGCGTGTGCCTCAGTCAAAATAGTATGCCTCAACTCTTCGTCCTCGGGCACCACTATTCGACCTTTGAAACACAACACCCAATCATCGTTGAAATAAAAATCCGTAGGATTTCCATCCCTGATATCTTCCACATGAGATACCAAACTCCCATCACACGGTTGCTTCTCCTAAACATTCTGCAACAAGGACGGCTTCACTTGCAACTCAGCCAACAAACCTTCGTTATTCGTCACACTCAATCTAGCAAACATGGCTCTCAACTCCATAACCGCTTTCATACTCAAAACATCTGCTACAACATTGGCTTTCCCCAGATGATACTCAATGGTCAGATCATATTCCTCAAGCAACTTCAACCATCTATGTTGCCTAAGATTCAGCTCCTTCTGTGACATCAGATATTTCAAGCTCTTATGATCCGTGTAAACCACACATTTCTCACCATACAGATAATGCCTCCAGATCTTCAAGGCAAAAACTACCGCTGCAAGCTCAAGATCATGAGTAGGATAGTTACGTTCATGCACCTTCAACTGCCTAGATGCATACGCCACTACCTTACCCTCTTGCATCAACACGCAACCAAGCTTGACATACGACGCATCACTATAAACGACGTACTTCTTCCCCGATTTTGGTTCAACCAAAATCAGAGCTCGCGTAGAGGCTTCTTTCAACCCTTCGAAATCTTACTGCCTACCCTTCGTCCACTCAAACTTAACATTCTTCTGTAGCAGCTTTGTTAACGGAGCTGCTAAACTGGAGAACCCTTCCACAAACCTACGGTAATTACCTGCCAAACCGAGGAAACTCCTAACTTCCGACATAGACTTGGGCTCCTTCCAACCCATTACAACCTCAACCTTATGCGGATCGACATGAATTCCTTTGGCCGACACAACATGCCCAAGAAACACAACTTCCTTAAGCCAAAACTCACATTTGCTTAACTTAGCATACAACTGATTCTCCATCAGTTTCTGAAGCATAATCCGCAAATGGCTATCATGATCGTCCTCGGTACGAGAGTACACAAGGATATCATCGATAAACACCACCACAAACTGATCCAAAAACTCATGAAAAAAAACGGTTCATCATGTCCATAAAAGTAGCCGGAGCATTGGTCAAACTAAACAGCATCACAAGAAATTCGTAATGCCTGTATCTTGTATAGAAAGTTGTTTTGGGCACATCCACCTTCTTCACCTTTAACTGATAGTACCCCAACCTCAGATCTATCTTGGAAAACACCGAAGCTCCCCTGAACTAATCAAACAAATCATCAATCCGCGATAATGGATACTTGTTCTTTATTGTCAACTTATTCAGCTGCCGATAATCTATACAAATTCGTAACGTACCATCTTTCTTCTTAACAAACAACACTAGTGCTCCCCACGATGAAATATTGGGTCTAATAAAGCCCCGATCTAACAACTCCTACAACTGCATCTTCAACTCCTTCAATTCCTTCAGAGCCATGCGGTACGGAGCAATCGATACTGGTACCGTGCCTGCAAAAACCTCGATGCCAAACTCTACCTCACGGTCAGGTGGTAACCCCGGCAATTCCTCAAGAAAAATACCCAGAAACTCACATACGGTGCGAACATCCTGCACTCTCAACTCCTTTGATCCAGGATTCATAACATAAGGCAAATAAGCCTGACATCCCGAATCCAACATTCATCTTGCCTCCAAAGCCGAAACAACACTAGACAAAAACTTGGCATTCTCGCCAACAACCACCACCTCATAATCATCCGACAACCTCAAAGATATCTGCTTGGTCTCAAAATCCACCACAGCCTGATGTTTGGACAACCAATCATGCCCAATATCACATCAAAACCATAGAATGGTAGCTCCATCAAGTCTACGGTAAACACATATCCCTAAACCATCAGCAGACACCTACGATACAACCTCCTAACCACGACCGTCTATCCAAGAAAACTAGTCACTCTAACTCCCACATTAAGAATTTCAACAGATATATCAAGCAACTCAGCATGCTCACTCAAAATGTATGAATGAGTAGATCCATAATCAACCAACGAATACAACGATAGAGACTAAATGGTAAAAGTACCTGTAATCACATCAGAGTCATTGCAACCTTCACGGTGCGCATACACCCTAGTCGGTCCACCTCCCTCGGGATGGATGGCAATAGTATGAGCCACAGTCCTCTGTCCACCATCTCGATGCTGAAACGGTCCATGGCCATGACCACGACCCTGCTGCAGAACAACAACAAGTGCAGCACCCTGCCCACCTCGAGCCAACAAAGGACAATCACGCCTCTGGTGGTCGCCCAACCCACAACTCCAGCAAGCATTAGCCACCACAAGCGTAGGTGCCTGACCCTTCCTGGCCAACCATGGGCAATCTCGCCTCAAATGGTCTCGGGATCTGCAAACCCAGGAAGTGCTATACGAGGCTCTAACCTAGGCACCCTGCCCCTGGACTCCACGCCCCACAACACCTCCACCTTACCTCAACTCCGGATGAAAGCTCCTGTCACGGTGTCTTTTGGCCTGACAACCGCGTAACCTGAATCAGCAGCTCTTTTACCCGAGCTCAAACCTCGTGATCCAGAAGCAAGCATGTATGTCTACATCCTTGGCTTGCGAAACCAACACATCAAAATTGGTATAATCAGCAGCAAGCATGTATGTCTTAACATCATGTACAAACCTATAACAGAAATGATCACATCGAGTACGCTCGTCAGGAACCAACTCAGGTGCATACTGACTCAACCTCACGAATTGCACCTCGTATTCTGCAACAGACATATTTCCCTGCACTAGAGCCATGAACTCTCACTTCCTCTCGACTTGATATCAGACTCCCAAAAACTTCTTCCAAAAAACCTCACAGAAAAACTCCCAAGTCACATTTTCGGTCGCCATACCTGATATAGTGGTAGCCACCACATATAGGCATCACCCTACAATAGGGAAATAGCACAACCCAACTTACGGGTATCGGTGCACCCCATCTGGTCCAATATCCTCTCAGTACTGGCCAACCAACCCTTAGAAGCGTCAGGCGACAACCCTCAGAACTCAACTCCAGCCAAACTACAAAGACGCTCAAACCGTAAACCTTGCCCATCAACCGGTGGTGGTGGCACACGAACACCTGCAACTACTGCCTGAAACGCACCGGTCATGGCATGTATCAACGGTGCCATATCACCCATCCCTGGCCCAGCTGGCACATGTGATACTTGCTCTTTTCCCTCAAGTGGATTAGGTGGGGGAGGTGGCAAACCTCTAGGAGGTACAACTTTTCCTTCATCATCCCGCTTGGCCGTAATAAAGAATCGCACTAGATCACAACTCTCTCCTCGGTCCCATCGTGCTAAAATATATCTAAGGCATGATAATAATTTCAAAACAAAACAGTCAGGCCAGCCTCAAGCAAGGATTCCAAGACTTTCATTTCAAAATCAAAACTTTCCAGACTATAATAATAAGGCAATGAGTACCCCAAAACATCCCCAACATAGCATACAACCACCAACATTCATATATCAATCACCGTGCATAACAATCCGCGTACATATAACAATCACCATGCAAGTCAAACATGGCAACAACACAGCAACCTCCCAAACGAACCAAACATGGCTCTGATACCACCAAATATAACCCCCTCGACCCAGTCTAGCCCAACTGCATCAAGAAGGCTACATTAGGTTTGCCATAGCAAATCGAAGAGATACAACCAAACTCGGTCCATTTTTTTCTTTTTATCCTTTCTAGATACCAATTATTAACCCTACATGTTCATACAAACATTAGGTGCAACCCCAACTCAATCAGGCATTGATTTGACATCCAATTGATCACATTTGTAAATTAGGGACCAAATCACAAATATAAAAAAATTTGGATTAAAACTCATTTTTAAGTTACCAATCTTTAATTAGTCAGATTTCAAACCTTCATCTCAAATTTCATCTCAATTTGATCATTCATGCTCATACAATCTCATGGACAAGTTTTGGGCACTAAAATGCAATGAAAGCAAAACTGCCAAGCTAAATTACAAAAAACAGCCTTGGGTATCGATACATGAGTCACCATACCGATATGCATAGAACTGTCCCATACCGATACGCCAAGGCAGGTATCGATACGTCATAACGAACTTACCTAACTTTTGAATTTTTTAACATACGTACCGGTACGCTTACATGGGTATCGGTACACGGGTTTGGATTGAAAAAGTGAAATTTCAGAGGCTAGAATATGTACCGATACACCTTTACCCGTATCGATATGCCAAGCCAAAAATCCCTGGCATACCGATACACTCTAGCGTGTACCGATTCCCGGACTAGAAAATGTCCAACCATACCGATACGGTCCCCTATGTATCGATACACTGGATCAGTAATGTCACAAACTACAGGTTTTTGATTCTAAAAGCATTCTCAAACCATTCTAACATACTCATATCATAACCCTAGCATACCAAGCATACCACAATCATTCAGGCTTCACAAATTCAACACCGCAATATGACATTGTCCAACAAAGAGATTCTATAGGCATGCTTCCTAATTTCCATCCAAGCAACATGTCAAAATGGTAAACCAACATCAAAACAAACTTTAAAGGCCATTTACAACCCAAAAGCAACTAAATAAAATGCTCAAATAGGGAGTTCCACAAAACATCTCCCAAAACACAATAGGTACCTTATTGCCCTTATTCTTTATAATCTAAACCAAGACATACTTTTGGAAACAAGTCTTGTCAAGATCCCTTGCTTCTTGCTACCTTCCAAGAACTCAATTATCTGCATTGATGGACAACAAGAGCATAAGCACACAAGGCTTAATGAGGAATGCTCCAAACAACCACCATCAATGCATTTAAAACCATTTATTTAACACCATCCTTTAAAAAAGCATCATCATCATGCCCCTTTTGAAAACATGCACTTTATATCATTAAAACCAGCATAATAAACCATATGCTACATGTATCATTAATCTACAGCAAATCCCATTGCTAACCCTCCACTTAAGCCTTCCCATGCATTACTACCAAATGCAAAGCTTAAGGAGAAACATGTATAAATCAAATAAAACACAATATAAAACATTTCAATGATTAACAAAAGTGTTCATAATTCAACAAGTGTACAATAACAATCTCGGGAATAGCGATACAATAACAATCGGGTACAATAACAACCGGTACAATTTCAACCATAGGGAAACCCATCCCTCTCATTGGTTAGATGCTTAACCCCACTAACGGGAGTATTCGGTACCGTTAAAACCTTCTACCGTTAGGGTACTTGGATGGAGTATCCGGTACACAATATAAACCCCTCAACATCCAAGGTGACTTATTTTACAATGCACTCAATCATATGGCTGGAAAACTATATCCGATAACAATTTTAAAACCACATCACTTGTCAATATAATTAACCATTTAACATTTACCTCACTATTTTAAACAAGCATTAACCAAAACACTTTTCCAAAGCAACAACCATGCTTTAAACCATAAGTATAAACCACATACTTACAAGGATCACTTACCATGTGCATCATTCAGCATTTCATGCTTAAAACCAGTGTATCAAATACTTTAAAACATGCCTAAACAATAGGTAACATGTAAGTTGAAATAAGTGCATAAAACCATTTCAAACTAGCATGACCGAGAGAGATATCCACTTTATACTTACTTCCGAGTCTAGGTAAGCGTTCCAAGCTCTACCATAACTCCAAAAACTCTGTTTCCAAATCGCTTTAAACCACGTTTTCACTCACTAATACGCAAAAACCTTGATTCACCGATGCGAAATCAAGTATCCGAAGCCTCCAACGCTTCTCCAATTACTTCCAGATCAACCTCCCCTATTTTTACCACAAAACAACAGAGGATTAATGCATTATAAACACAACAAACACAATCCTCCTCGGATTTCCACAACACCTTCACAATTAACCCTCCACAACAACCGAAATCAAGACCAAAGCACTTTGATTCATAACCCAGCCAACATCTATCAACCTAGCATCATTTTCAACACCAAAACACATCTAAAAACATATCCAAGACAACCTACCACCTCCAGCAACCTAACAACTATAATTTCAACACAAAACCTAAAAACTAACAACCTAAACAAATAGAGACTCTTATGTTTCGGGATTCCATTGATAAAAATCAATTATCAACATTGTTAAACATCCAAAATATGAGTCAAATCACCATTACATACTGGAAATCAGATTCAATTCGCGAATCAACACATTTTCCCCAAAGATCTCATTAAATCATTAGAAAATCATCAAAATCAGATTAGAAATGCAAAAGCAAGGATCAAATGCTTGGGAATTTCAATAAATAACCATACAATAGAGGAGATCTCTGACATTACCCCTATTGTGAAGTTTCTCCCTCAATTGATTTGTGAAATGCTAAGAAATCACAAAATTAATGTGAGATTTTGTATAAACAATCTTTGTAAAACAATTTGGAACAATAAAATCAAGTTAGAAACCACCGGCCTCTAGAAATTTGATGAAATATGAGTGTTTGGATGAGGAGAGAATAGAGAGAAAAAGTTGAGAGAAAAATGACGTGATTTTTGTTTAAGAAAATATAACCACCTTTTTAAAAAAATCTACTTTAATTATTAATTAAAGCACATGTTTAAATTAATTAAATTAATGGAGAAACTTTTAGGAACAAATTGGTAAAATAGCTCCTTAAAGATTCTAAGTATTTGACCTTTTTCATTTTAGTCACTAGAAAATCACAGTTTTCAAAATTTCATTTTGGTCACTAACCAAAATGACCACCTTCCAAAACTAATTTTCAAAATTGATTCCATGTTTATTAAATATATAATTAATAATGATTTTAAACATTTTTCCATAATTTTTCCAACACCGAAAATATACGATCCCGAAATAGACTCGAATCTCTACGGTCCACTAAACCGGCTAATAACCCACTAAACCGCTAAGCCCTAAAATTGGGGTGTTACAACTCTCCCCACTTAATAAATTTCGTCCTCAAAATTTACCTAGAGGAAACAGTGTGAAGCGCTTCACCATATCCGACTTGCGTTCCTACGTTGCTTCCTCAACCCCGCGGTGCTTCCACAACACCTTAACCAGCTCATTGTTTTGCTCTACGGAGCACCTTTACTGTTGGTATCAAGAATCTCTATTGGTTCCTCATCATAAGATATGTCCGGTCTCAACTCGATCTCTTCCCTTTGTCATGATATCGATGGATTCGACTTATACCGAAACATGGAACACATCATGAACCTTTCCCAACTCCGGAGGTAACCTCAAAGCGGTATGCAACAGGACCCACACGCTCGACGACCTCGTATGGTCCAATGAACCTCGGGCTAAGCTTCCCTTTTCGCCCAAAATGCAACACCTTATTCGGCGACACTTTCAAAAACACGTTATCACCCACATCATACTCTATATCCCTACGCTTCAAATTCGCGATAGGATTTACGGTGATCTGCAGCCGCTTTTAAGTGCTCACATATCAACTTTACCTTTTCGGTCGTGCCTTTCAAGACATTGGGCATAGACACAAACTTTCCCCCGCGCCCAACACACGGCCGTCGACACTTCCCGCCATACAACGCCTCAAAGGGGCCATCGTATGCTAGCATGATAAGCTGTTATTGTAAGCAAACTCCACCGGTGGCAACTCCTTCTCCCAAGTTCCCTGGTACTCAATAACACAACACCTTAGCATATCCTCGAGAACTGAATCACGCGCTCGATTTGTCCATCCGATCGAGGGTGGTACGAGGTCTTGAAACTCAACCGGGTTCCAAAAGCACGATGTAAACTCACCCAAAACCTTGCTTGTGTACCCGGATCCCTATCCGAAACTATAGATTTGGGCACCCGATTGCAAACGCACTATCTCGAGAGATGTACAACTCAGCCAACGGTCCAAGGTATCGTAGTATGCACGGCACAATATCGCACACTTTGTAAACCAATCTACGATCACCCGGATGGAATCCTTTTTTTTTGGTCGGCGTCAAAGGCAGCCCAGACAAAAAATCTATGGTGATTCTTTCCCACTTCCATTCTGGTATCTTCAACGGTTGCAACAATTTGGAAGGAAACTAATGCTCAGCCTTTACCTGCTGACAAACCATGCACCGAGCTACAAAATCAGCCACATCCCTCTTCAATCCAACCCAATAGTACTCCTCCTTCAACCCTCGATACATATTAGTACTACCAGGATGCATAGCAAAAGGACTAGCGTGTGCCTCAGTCAAAATAGTATGCCTCAACTCTTCGTCCTCGGGCACCACTATTCGACCTTTGAAACACAACACCCAATCATCGTTGAAATAAAAATCCGTAGGATTTCCATCCCTGATATCTTCCACATGAGATACCAAACTCCCATCACACGGTTGCTTCTCCTAAACATTCTGCAACAAGGACGGCTTCACTTGCAACTCAGCCAACAAACCTTCGTTATTCGTCACACTCAATCTAGCAAACATGGCTCTCAACTCCATAACCGCTTTCATACTCAAAACATCTGCTACAACATTGGCTTTCCCCAGATGATACTCAATGGTCAGATCATATTCCTCAAGCAACTTCAACCATCTATGTTGCCTAAGATTCAGCTCCTTCTGTGACATCAGATATTTCAAGCTCTTATGATCCGTGTAAACCACACATTTCTCACCATACAGAGATAATGCCTCCGGATCTTCAAGGCAAAAACTACCGCTGCAAGCTCAAGATCATGAGTAGGATAGTTACGTTCATGCACCTTCAACTGCCTAGATGCATACGCCACTACCTTACCCTCTTGCATCAACACGCAACCAAGCTTGACATACGACGCATCACTATAAACGACGTACTTCTTCCCCGATTTTGGTTCAACCAAAATCAGAGCTCGCGTAGAGGCTTCTTTCAACCCTTCGAAATCTTACTGCCTACCCTTCGTCCACTCAAACTTAACATTCTTCTGTAGCAGCTTTGTTAACGGAGCTGCTAAACTCGAGAACCCTTCCACAAACCTACGGTAATTACCTGCCAAACCGAGGAAACTCCTAACTTCCGACATAGACTTGGGCTCCTTCCAACCCATTACAACCTCAACCTTATGCGGATCGACATGAATTCCTTTGGCCGACACAACATGCCCAAGAAACACAACTTCCTTAAGCCAAAACTCACATTTGCTTAACTTAGCATACAACTGATTCTCCATCAGTTTCTGAAGCATAATCCGCAAATGGCTATCATGATCGCCCCTCGATGAGAGTACACAAGGATATCATCGATAAACACCACCACAAACTGATCCAAAAACTCATGAAAAAAAACGGTTCATCATGTCCATAAAAGTAGCCGGAGCATTGGTCAAACTAAACAGCATCACAAGAAATTCGTAATGCCTGTATCTTGTATAGAAAGTTGTTTTGGGCACATCCACCTTCTTCACCTTTAACTGATAGTACCCCAACCTCAGATCTATCTTGGAAAACACCGAAGCTCCCCTGAACTAATCAAACAAATCATCAATCCGCGATAATGGATACTTGTTCTTTATTGTCAACTTATTCAGCTGCCGATAATCTATACAAATTCGTAACGTACCATCTTTCTTCTTAACAAACAACACTAGTGCTCCCCACGATGAAATATTGGGTCTAATAAAGCCCGATCTAACAACTCCTACAACTGCATCTTCAACTCCTTCAATTCCTTGAGCCATGCGATGCGGAGCAATCGATCACTGTACGTACCGTGCCCGCAAAAACCTCGATGCCAAACTCTACCTCACGGTCGGTGGTAACCCGGCAATTCCTCAAGAAAAATACCCGAAACTCACATACGGTGCGAACATCCTGCACTCTCAACTCCTTTGATCCGGATTCATAACATAAGGCAAATAAGCCACGACATCCCGAATCCAACATTCATCTTGCCTCCAAAGCCGAAACAACACTAGACAAAAACTTGGCATTCTCGCCAACAACCACCACCTCATAATCATCCGACAACCTCAAAGATATCGCTTGGTCTCAAAATCCACCACTGACTGATGTTTGGACAACCAATCATGCCCAATATCACATCAAAACCATAGAATGGTAGCTCCATCAAGTCTACGGTAAACACATATCCCTAAACCATCAGCAGACACCTACGATACAACCTCCTAACCACGACCGTCTATCCAAGAAAACTAGTCACTCTAACTCCCACATTAAGAATTTCAACAGATATATCAAGCAACTCAGCATGCTCACTCAAAATGTATGAATGAGTAGATCCATAATCAACCAACGAATACAACGATAGAGACTAAATGGTAAAAGTACCTGTAATCACATCAGAGTCATTGCAACCTTCACGGTGCGCATACACCCTAGTCGGTCCACCTCCCTCGGGATGGATGGCAATAGTATGAGCCACAGTCCTCTGTCCACCATCTCGATGCTGAAACGGTCCATGGCCATGACCACGACCCTGCTGCAGAACAACAACAAGTGCAGCACCCTGCCCACCTCGAGCCAACAAAGGACAATCACGCCTCTGGTGGTCGCCCAACCCACAACTCCAGCAAGCATTAGCCACCACAAGCGTAGGTGCCTGACCCTTCCTGGCCAACCATGGGCAATCTCGCCTCAAATGGTCTCGGGATCTGCAAACCCAGGAAGTGCTATACGAGGCTCTAACCTAGGCACCCTGCCCCTGGACTCCACGCCCCACAACACCTCCACCTTACCTCAACTCCGGATGAAAGCTCCTGTCACGGTGTCTTTTGGCCTGACAACCGCGTAACCTGAATCAGCAGCTCTTTTACCCGAGCTCAAACCTCGTGATCCAGAAGCAAGCATGTATGTCTACATCCTTGGCTTGCGAAACCAACACATCAAAATTGGTATAATCAGCAGCAAGCATGTATGTCTTAACATCATGTACAAACCTATAACAGAAATGATCACATCGAGTACGCTCGTCAGGAACCAACTCAGGTGCATACTGACTCAACCTCACGAATTGCACCTCGTATTCTGCAACAGACATATTTCCCTGCACTAGAGCCATGAACTCTCACTTCCTCTCGACTTGATATCAGACTCCCAAAAACTTCTTCCAAAAAACCTCACAGAAAAACTCCCAAGTCACATTTTCGGTCGCCATACCTGATATAGTGGTAGCCACCACATATAGGCATCACCCTACAATAGGGAAATAGCACAACCCAACTTACGGGTATCGGTGCACCCCATCTGGTCCAATATCCTCTCAGTACTGGCCAACCAACCCTTAGAAGCGTCAGGCGACAACCCTCAGAACTCAACTCCAGCCAAACTACAAAGACGCTCAAACCGTAAACCTTGCCCATCAACCGGTGGTGGTGGCACACGAACACCTGCAACTACTGCCTGAAACGCACCGGTCATGGCATGTATCAACGGTGCCATATCACCCATCCCTGGCCCAGCTGGCACATGTGATACTTGCTCTTTTCCCTCAAGTGGATTAGGTGGGGGAGGTGGCAAACCTCTAGGAGGTACAACTTTTCCTTCATCATCCTGCCCAGCCGTAACAGCAATCGCACTAGATCACAACTCTCTCCTCGGTCCCATCGTGCTAAAATATATCTAAGGCATGATAATAATTTCAAAACAAAACAGTCAGGCCAGCCTCAAGCAAGGATTCCAAGACTTTCATTTCAAAATCAAAACTTTCCAGACTATAATAATAAGGCAATGAGTACCCCAAAACATCCCCAACATAGCATACAACCACCAACATTCATATATCAATCACCGTGCATAACAATCCGCGTACATATAACAATCACCATGCAAGTCAAACATGGCAACAACACAGCAACCTCCCAAACGAACCAAACATGGCTCTGATACCACCAAATATAACCCCCTCGACCCAGTCTAGCCCAACTGCATCAAGAAGGCTACATTAGGTTTGCCATAGCAAATCGAAGAGATACAACCAAACTCGGTCCATTTTTTTCTTTTTATCCTTTCTAGATACCAATTATTAACCCTACATGTTCATACAAACATTAGGTGCAACCCCAACTCAATCAGGCATTGATTTGACATCCAATTGATCACATTTGTAAATTAGGGACCAAATCACAAATATAAAAAAATTTGGATTAAAACTCATTTTTAAGTTACCAATCTTTAATTAGTCAGATTTCAAACCTTCATCTCAAATTTCATCTCAATTTGATCATTCATGCTCATACAATCTCATGGACAAGTTTTGGGCACTAAAATGCAATGAAAGCAAAACTGCCAAGCTAAATTACAAAAAACAGCCTTGGGTATCGATACATGAGTCACCATACCGATATGCATAGAACTGTCCCATACCGATACGCCAAGGCAGGTATCGATACGTCATAACGAACTTACCTAACTTTTGAATTTTTTAACATACGTACCGGTACGCTTACATGGGTATCGGTACACGGGTTTGGATTGAAAAAGTGAAATTTCAGAGGCTAGAATATGTACCGATACACCTTTACCCGTATCGATATGCCAAGCCAAAAATGCCCTGGCATACCGATACACTCTAGCGTGTACCGATTCCCCAGACTAGAAAATGTCCAACCGTACCGATACGGTCCCCCTATGTATCGATACACCTGGATCTGTAATGTCACAAACTACAGGTTTCTCATTCTAAAAGCATTCTCAAACCATTCTAACATACTCATATCATAACCCTAGCATACCAAGCATACCACAATCATTCAGGCTTCACAAATTCAACACCGCAATATGACATCGTCCAACAAAGAGATTCTATAGGCATGCTTCCTAATTTCCATCCAAGCAACATGTCAAAATGGTAAACCAGCATCAAAACAAACTTTAAAGGCCATTTACAACCCAAAAGCAACTAAATAAACATGCTCAAATAGGGAGTTCCACAAAACATCTCCCAAAACACAATAGGTACCTTATTGCCCTTATTCTTTATAATCTAAACCAAGACATACTTTTGGAAACAAGTCTTGCCAAGATCCCCTTGCTTCTTGCTACCTTCCAAGACCTCAATTATCTGCATTGATGGACAACAAGAGCATAAGCACACAAGGCTTAATGAGGAATGCTCCAAACAACCACCATCAATGCATTTAAAACCATTTATTTAACACCATCCTTTAAAAAAAAGCATCATCATCATGCCCCTTTTGAAAACATGCACTTTATATCATTAAAACCAGCATAATAAACCATATGCTACATGTATCATTAATCTACAGCAAATCCCATTGCTAACCCTCCACTTAAGCCTTCCCATGCATTACTACCAAATGCAAAGCTTAAGGAGAAACATGTATAAATCAAATTATACAACATAAAACATTTCAATGATACAATCACAATCGCGGTACAATAACAACCGGGTACAATAACAATCGGGTACACTTTCAACCCATAGGGAAACCCATCCCTCTCATTGGTTAGATGCTTAACCCCACTAACGGAAGTATTCGGTACCGTTAAAACCTTCTACCGTTAGGGTACTTGGATGGAGTATCCGGTACACAATATAAACCCCTCAACATCCAAGGCGACTTATATTACAGTGCACTCAATCATATGGCCGGAAAACTATATCTGATAACAATTTTAAAACCACGTCACTTGCCAATATAATTAACCATTTAACATTTACCTCACTATTTTAAGCAAGCATTAACCAAAACACTTTTCCAAAGCAACAACCATGCTTTAAACCACAAGTATAAACCACATACTTACAAGGATCACTTACCATGTGCATCCTTCAGCATTTCATGCTTAAAACCAGTGTATCAAATACTTTAAAACATGCTTAAACAATAGGTAACATGTAAACTAAAACAAGTGCATAAAACCATTTCAAACTAGCACGACCGAGAGAGATATCCACTTTATACTTACTTCCCAGTCTAGGTAAGCGTTACAAGCTCTAACATAACTCCCAAAACTCTGTTTCCAAAACATCAAAACGCTTTAAACCACGTTTTCACTCACCGATACGCGAAACCTCGATTCGCTGACTCGAAATCAAGTATCTGAAGCCTCAAACGCTTCTCCAATTACTTCCGGATCAACCTCCCCTATTTTTACCATAAAACAACAGAGGATTAATGCATCATAATGCATTATAAACACAGCAAACACAATCCTCCTCGGATTTCCAGAACACCCTCACAATTAACCCTTCACAACAACCGAAATCAAGACCAAAGCACTTCGATTCACAACCCAGCCAACATCTATCAACCTAGCATCATTCTCAACACCAAAACACATCTAAAAATAGATCCAAGACAACCTACCACCTCCAGCAACCTAACAACCATAATTTCAAACCAAAACCTCAAAACTAACAACCTAAACAAATAGAGACTCTTATGTTTCGGGATTCCATTGATAAAAATCACTTATCAACATTGTTAAACATCCAAAATATGAGTCAAATCACCATTACATACTGGAAATCAGATTCAATTCGTGAATCAACACATTTTCCCCAAAAATCTCATTAAATCATTAAAAAATCATCAAAATCAGATTAGAAATACAAAAGCAAGGATCAAATGCTTGGGAATTTCATTAAAGAACAATACAATAGAGGATATCTCAGACCTTACCCCTATATTGAAGTTTCTCCCTCAATTGATTTGTGAAAAGCTAAGAAATCACAAGATTAATGTGAGATTTTGTATAAACAATCTTTGTAAAACAATTTGGAACAATAAAATCAAGTTAGAAACCACCTCACCTCTGGAAATTTGATGAAATCTGAGTGTTTGGTTGAGGAGAGAATAGAGAGAAAAAGTTGAGAGAAAAATGACGTGATTTTTGTTTAAGAAAAGATAACCACCTTTTTAACAAAATCCACTTTAATTATTAATTAAAGCACATGTTTAAATTAATTAAATTAAGGGAGAAACCTTCAGAAACAAATTGGTAAAATAGCTCCTTAAAGATTCTAAGTATTTGACCCTTTTCATTTTAGTCACCAGAAAATCACAGTTTCACTAACCAAAATGTCCACCATCCAAAACTAATTTTTCAAAATTGATTCCACCATTATTAAATATATAATTAATAATGATTTTTAAAAAAAATTCCATAATTTTCCAACACCGAAAATATACGATCCCGAAACCGACTCGAATCTCTACTCCAGTCCACCAAACCGACTAATAACTCACTAAACCGCTAAGCCCTAAAACCGGGCCGTTACAATTTCTCGCTCCCTTTTTTAGTTTAGGTTGGGAATTTTTGAATTCAAAATGCTAGAGGCACCCCAACTTCTCTACATGCTCGAGATCTTTTTTCAGTTATCTTTTGTTTCTTTTATTTGTGCGGCTTTTTTGTGGACACATTTTTTTTTAATTTCCCAAATCAATAATACCGAACGGTTTAATTTTGAAATAAAAATAATTCTATTTTGTGATATGTTTTTTAATAAATTTAAAATAATTCTATAATAATTTATAATTTTATTATTTTCTACCATTTTTAATAATACTAATATTTTCATAATTTTAGTAAAATAAATAACTTAATATTTTTACAAGTTTAAACTAATTTTTATGTTCTTAATTTTTTTTAATATTTGAAAATAAAGGTTTAAAATTTTGCAAATGCAACGTGGACTAATAGAGTCGTTAAATAAAAAAAGTTTAGGTCATTTTGTCCTTATGATAATCACAAATAAGTAATTTTTTGTCTCTTTTTAAATTTTGTTATTTTAATTCTCGTAGTCTTTCAAAATCAGCAACGTGTTCTCTTATTTTTAATATCATCAACTTAGCCCTTGAATTGTTGAATTGTAATAATCCTATCCTTTGATCATCTTTGACTAATAGAGTTGTCAAATTATACGTATGTGATTGTTATTTGTTTCCACATCAACCGTTGCATATCGACGATGGCACATCGATGACATACGTATGAGTTGTCAAATTACAAGTTTTTTTGAAGGATTGTTATCACCAGTTATCTTTCCATATTGACGATGGCATATCGATTTTGATGATGTGATAGTATGAATGGAGGATTTCAAAATTAACTATTTTCAAAATAAATAACTTCATCAATTGTGCTTTCACGTACTTTCACATCATTAAAACTAATTGTCATCAACTTATTGGATGACATTACTTTATTAAAAAAATGATTGTGGGACATGTTAACTCGAAGACTGTTAATTATTTAACGACAAAATATTTAATGTGATAAAAAGCGATCGGTGATAACGACTAAAGGAAAATATTGATGCAATTTGAAAAGTTCAAGGGCTAATTAAAGGAACTAAAAACGAACCAAAAACGTAATGATTTTGGACAACTACAAAAGAAACTTATGTCAATCCAAAGGGAGGTGAAACTTATGTCTAGTTTATAATGGCCGTTGATTTTGGCAGGCATGGACCATGGTGATCATGTTCCCCAAAACAAAACAAATCAAACAAATGAATAAATGTAAAAAAATAAATAAAACTAAGAAATCTTGGTTCTACAGACTACAGCTAGAGCTGGATTTGTTGAAGTGAGTAAAACATAGTATGTTATGTATTCTTCTAGGGTTTGGTACACACAATATAAGTCCCCATGATGTAAAAAAAAAACAATATAAGTCCCCATTGCCTTTGAAAATGACAGCCAAAACAGCAACACATATCTCAATAGTAGATCTCGTTCACATCTAACCGCCCACTTAACCAGTCAAATATGGAAGCTTATACAACGAGTTTGTTGACTCAAATTTATCTTGCAACTAGAGGTGTACAAAACTCGACACGATTAACAAAAATTATTTTTTAATACGAGTTACTATAATTGAGTTATTCGAGTCAAATCAAATAAATCGTAAAAGTTCGAGTTCGAGTTTGTCCAACTCAAAAAATTGTAATACCATATTTTTCAGTTTTGTGATTAGTCTCTTATTTCCTTTTTTCCTCAATTTCTTCTTTATTTTACGTTAATTTTTGACCAAATTGAACCACATGTTCTTAAACCACGATAGAATACCTATTTAGCATCTATTCATATTTTTGAAAATAAATGTTCCCTTTTTTAATTTAGCCCATCAACTTTGTATTATTTCCTCATTTCTTCAATTCCTCTGTCATTTTAATTTTATTTTGTTTCCAAATTTGAACCACATGCTCTTAAACCACTTTCTAATACCTATTTAGCTTCAATTTATATTTTTGAAAATAAATGTTCTATTTGTTTTTTCAATTTCGCCCCTCAATTTTGTATGATTTTTTCATTTCTTCAATTCCTCATCCGTTTTAAGTCCATTTTGACCTAACCTAAACCAAATGATCCACTAGCAATATATAATATCTATGTAAATTCAGTTTAAATTTTAAAAGAAAAATATTTTTTTCAATTTAGCCCCTTAACTTTGCATTTTATTCAATTTGGTCCTTCAACTGTAATTTTTTTTAACTTCTTTCTTCTCATCAATTCCTTGACTCTTTTATACTCTCATTAATTTTTTATTCTAAAAAGTTCCTTATTTAAAAATAAAATTATAAATATATTTTAGAATTTTAGATGATTTTTTTATTAAATATCATTACAAATCTTACTCATGCATGTGAAAAAGAATATGAAGGAATACATATATATACTTTGTACGATTAAAGAAAGTCGTTTAAATTATAATTAATCTGTACTATAACATCATGAATAAGTACAATTAAATTTGTACAGAACTCGAAAACTCGACTAGACTCGAATCGGAAAATTTTTAAATAAAACTTGAGCCACAAAATATAACTCGTCAACTCGAATAACTCAATTTTTTTTACTCAACTCAAATGATTGTCCACCCCTACTTGCAACTCAAATCATTAAGCAACAAAACCCCACTATTTTCGATAAAAAAGAAATGCATTACAATATTCATTAATCCTAAAATTAAACAACGGATGAAATAATAAATCTGTCATGCATCGAAATTATCAGCAGTGAGAGATTCAGAGTTTAGTGGTGATTAGGGCTTCGAAGTTAACACGATTGTAATGTTTTATGTCGACGAAGAAAGATACTATTATTGTGTGCAATGATAGGGAAACTGTAGAGCTAATTTTATGGTACTATAACCATGATTAATATATATAAATATATTGAATATGATTCACTTACACTATATAAAACTCAATTAGTTTTATACTAATTCATGGTCATTGGATGATTGAAATAGATTAATGAGATTAAAAGCTAAAAGTAAGAAGATTTTAACAGGGACGGAGCCATAATCAAATATCTAAAGGGGCCAACATTATTGAATTTTAAAAATATAAGAGTTTATTAAGTATTTTAATTCAAGATTGAGTGAAAATGCCTAATTTACTTAATATTTAAATTTTATAGGGACCTAAATTATCATTAGACCAAAAATTTGAAGGGGCAAAATTAAAATTTTAGATAAATTAATTATAAATATTCAAAAAAATTAATGTTTAACATGAATTTCTAAAAATTTGAGGGGGACAAATTAAAATTTTAAGAAAAAATAAAGGGCTAAATATGAAATTTTCAAATTGTTGAAGGGGCCAAGGCCCCTTGGGACTCCAATTATGCTTCGTCCCTGATTTTTAAGGAGAAAAATGAAGTGTTTAATCTCATCCATCCAATAGCTATGAATTAGTGTAAGACTAATTGAACAAAATAGTATGAGTGGATCTTAAACCTATAGTGTATATATCGAGAGAGATATGATCTTCTTACTTCTTTTTATGATTGTTAGCTGAACGTAAATGAATGGTCGAAATTAACAATACAAAATAAGAAGATTATCACAAAAAAAAGATAATGAATTAATTTTAGCCATTTAATTACTCTCATTACACTCATACATCGGTTCAAAAAAGATATAAATGTAAGAGTTTTACACATTGTACGCGGATCCTAACCATATATATAAAAATAAAAGATGAAAAAAAGAAGTATGAACCCATTGAGTGATCTTAGTAGAAAAAAGAGTGTTATTATTTTTATAAGATTTAGATTCGAATTGTTTGTTTGCATGATATATATATATTTTCAAAAACTCAAAAATAAAAAATAAATACTGCACTTCATCACTCCCTAATGTCAAAAGAAAACAGTCAAGAGGTTTAGAAAGCAACATGTTGGTTATGGCCCAATCGCATGTCTAGCATGCCCCCGTGACGTGGAATTCATTTTCCTCCACTCTCTTGCTTCAGCTATTCCTTTCACCTCTCCCCCTTTCCCCTCCTTATAATTTCTTGCCTTATTTAGCAAAAGATAATTAATCTGCATCCATCTCAACAACATGTGGAGTGAAAGAGGGAAGGATATAGCTGAAGGATCATCAAGGGTCAATCCTCCTGGTGATCCGCAGCAGACACCTAGCCGCTACGAGTCACAGAAGAGAAGGGATTGGAATACTTTCGGGCAGTACTTGAAGAACCATAGGCCCCCAGTCCCTCTTTCTCAGTGCAACTCCAACCATGTGCTTGACTTCCTCCAATATCTGGATCAGTTCGGCAAGACCAAGGTCCACCACCAGGGCTGCATATTCTATGGACAGCCCGAGCCGCCTGCGCCTTGCACTTGCCCCCTCAGGCAAGCTTGGGGCAGCCTCGATGCTCTTATCGGCAGGCTTCGAGCTGCTTACGAAGAGAACGGAGGGTCACCGGAGACAAACCCTTTCGCCACCGGTGCCATTCGTGTTTTTCTCAGAGAGGTGAGGGAGTGTCAAGCTAAGGCAAGAGGGATCCCTTACAAGAAGAAGAAAAAGATGCCGACTCAAGGCAAGGGGAATGATGAATCCAGCTCTACCATTCACTTCTCTTGATTCGTTTTCTCCTCCCTTTGGATCGTATATGGTAAACTATTTTATTATCCTTGATTTCAATACCTACTTTCACTTACAAAATGCTAGATCTAGGAAGCTGTGCTATTATTTTCATTTCATGAGATAATTTCTGAAATAAAGTAAATGGGAGACTACTAAGCACTAACTTACAACCTAACAAATCAGAAGTAATTGTTTGCCTATTTGGAGGCACACCAGACACAAATCAATCGATTCCCATCATTGTAAACAGGCCATTTTCCTTTGACTCTCACCCAAAGTTTACAACTTTCAAGAACCCTAATTTGCATTTATCGGGACATGATATCGAAAAACATAGGAACGATGGTAGTCTCGGGAAATTTCCGGAGCAGCTTTTATACTAGCTAGCTAATTATCTTTTATTTTTATGAATAACCATAACTGTTAACTGATATAACTGTTACATTTAGAGGTTAATTAATCAAAATATTAAGGTTAAACGATTTCAGTTAACCGAAATGCTATAAATGATGGTTAATGGTTAAGCTATAGGTTAAGCGTTATTAAGTTATTTATACATAGATTTTGCTTACATGATTGGCTACATCAATCTCAAGGCCTAGTTAATTTCATTATTTATTTATCAAAAAAATTATTATTCTTAAAAGAAACAGTGAACATGTGAAAAAAAATTGTAATAGGTTCGGTTACACCTGTAACAAAACCTTTAGAAACAGTTATCGTTAATTAATCGTTAGAGGTTAAAATGGTTAATTGTTTCTAAACATTTAGGTTGTGATTCAATAACTGCTATAACAATTAACCGACTATTTTAATTAAACGGTAATATTAACCTACCATGATCATCCCTATTTATGGGAAATTCAATGCGATGTGATATTTATCTCTAGCTAGAAACAACAAAAAGTAGCCCTGGATTATGCGGAAAAAAATTAATAGTTTTAAGGTGATTACAAAGTAGTATATGTTCATATTTTTTCTTAACTCTTTAATAAGACGTATATCTTGCATATAAATCTGTTCGAACCTGAGTCTCATAAAATAAATATCATCTTAATTTTCATTGGTACCCTAGTTCGTTTAAGAATTATGCAGAAACTAACTTTGAAAATAGTTTCTCAAGGTAATGTTATGACAACTTCTCCTTGATGGTATTGGTAGCCGTATTAAGTCTCTCCAAATTTTGTGCTGCCACGAATGGTCAAGTGAGATATATAAATCATACACTTTTCTAAATCACCATAGATAATATTTTAATGGTTTATCCATGCTTTTTGACTGATTTTTGGTCATTTGAATTAACATATTTGCGAATCTTTATTATGCCTGAGTCATTAAATAAACAATTGTTTTCTTTAACCTTAACAATAACAACAATTTAACTAATACCCCACTTTTATTTTATTTTTATTCTCTAAAGTGTAGAAGATCTTTGCAAGGCTAGTTTTGAGATTTTGTATTCCTGCATTAATTAATTTAGTCGTTGCCCTTTGTACCTTCCATAGATTGCTTGTTGTCCAATATCGGATTTTGTGGGACACTAAGTTATATTCCATTTGCATTATATACTTTGGAGGTAATGCTTTTGTTAGGTACGTTCATCAGATGACTGAGCTTTAGGCATCAAAAGAATACATGTTTGTTTGTTTAAAAAAAATAACCTAACGAGTTACTCCGGCGAAAAAAGAGGATGATGTTCATCTTTAAGAGATCAAGGTTTTAGCATCTACGTGTGCAATGTGTGAACCTCGTCAAAGAGTTAAAAACGTCTGAACATATACTACTATGTAATGACACCAACAACGTATTAAAAAAATAACTCTGAATTTTATGTTCATGTGTTTTTCATGCTTAAAAGTTCTACCACCTCACATGTTCTTGTCTTTCTTCTTCATCGTCATCTCTTCACAGATTATGTCCATTTCATATTTATCTTCCTTGGAATTTCTTGCTATGAATAATATATCTTGCTGACTAGTTTATTGTAGTAAAAGGTTAAACATTTCTTTTAAATTTAAAAAGGAAAGTGTGGGGTCCAATTTAAATTTTACATAACAACTATGTGTTTGAGAATTTTGAATTTTACGTAATACAATCGATGTACATATCATGTATAATTCTATATACTTTAAGTGAACCATATTATAACACACCATTAGAAATGAATCTAAATAAGTTTAGTTTTTTTAATAGTTTTAAGGTGATTGATTACAAGGTAGTATCTGTTCATACATATTCGTAACCCTCTGACAATGCACATACCTTGCAGACAAAACGGTTTGAACTTGAGTCTCTTATGATGAATATCATCTTCTTTTTCCACTGGATCACTTGTTGGGTTCCATAAGTCTTGTTTTAAAACTTTACAATATTATGCTAATGTCTAATTCAGCATGAGTATATAAAATTATATACCCTTAATTTATCAATATTAATCTTTTTACTTTTAGCCATCTTGGATTTCGTTTTGTTGGATGAATGCAGTACCATAGTTGAATTGTTAAATTGTTCCTTTTTTATGTTGGTGCAGACAGAAGGAATTTGGAATATGGACGTTATAAAGTTGATACTACTTAATTTATAGAATGTCGGAATTTATATTTGATGTATCATTAATGTATGAATCTCATGCACTATAAATGAATTAGAATATTTTAGTTCATTAATTATGTACAAGGGATTTTTATTTACAAGTCTTCTAATAATTTTTTTCTCATTTACTGACAATATATCAAACAAAAACTATATATATCTATCAACTTGCTGAACTCATGAGGTATAGTTTCATGCAGCGATTGCAGGAGAAGAGAATAATTTGGAAGGAATCATAATGTGATAAAATCTATCGAAGATTCAGCTAAGTTTGGAGTTTTCTGCCTTGTTTTAAATTTTTTGTTATTTGGCAATAGCCATAAATCAAGGGATCAGTTGGGTGTACATATCTCTCTTGGTCAGTCTCTACTTTGTTTGCGTTATGTCTATTTTTGAATGTCCATTTTCTACCTAAACTTCCTACGAAAAATATTCATATCATTTGCAATAATCATATGAATAATATCTTCTATCATTTTAGTAGTAAAATATTGATCAGTTGTTTTCAGCTTCTTTCAATTACTTTCTTCTCCCTAGCACTAACACAATTAACACCAGCATTATTGAAGGTCGAGAGTTCCAGCGAGCTGAATCAGTAAAAAAGGGAGTGTTGTTGTCTCTAAAATATTATGGTTCGAGTAATTTGTCTGTAAGGTGTGTACATATTTTCAAAAGTCTATAATTAATATTAGAGAACGGATAATATCATATAATTACACCATAATATTTCAAAAAAAATAATTTAACTAACTACTAACAAGAATTGAAGATATATTGCATTTATAAAGACAAAACTTAGGATTAAACTTATGAGACAACCAAGGTAAACCTAGATTCTTAAACGCAGATTCATATAACCGCTACAATTATTTGAGTTTAGACATTGAATTTGAGGGCAGAAAATATGGCAAAACACTGCTTCATTCGGTAAACAAATTTGAACTATATTAATGGATATTCCAAATTTGAAAAATATCTTTTTTTTTTTATTTGAACTAAAATTTGGGCAATATCGAGCGCATAAGTGTTAATGAAATTACATACTCCAAATTTGAACATATATTTTTTATTTTGAAAACCGTGACAAATTAGATAAAGAAATGCAGTGAATGAGAGAAGTTTGCATGCTGTTGTTGTTTCCATGGGAAACAGAAGCATTACTTTTACCTATGTCTGAAAAGACCTGAGGAAGAAATGGAGACAAAGAACTCATCACTTTATATGTAGTTTTCGTACCTCCATCAATTATTGTCTCAAAATATCCATGAATAAAACAAAGTACAGATAGGGACTATACCTATTCAAAGGTTTCTGGAGAGTTGTTTGATCTAACGAATACAAATACATTCTACTCTGTTGTTTAAAAAAAATACATTCTACTCTGTAAAATAAGATTTTATTAGGGAGGTGATGCAAAATGCTTAAATGAACTTTGCATTTGGGAATGGATTTTATTATTGTTACTCCCATTTGTTGAACTTTATTATTGTGAATAGATTTTTGTACTTTGGTGTCAAATTAAACTGCTTTAAACTTTGCAATGTTATTTTCCATGATGTAGAAATTAAGGGGCATTGAAAGAGTGGGATTTGGCATATAATATGGGGTTTTTTAATAGAAATCCTATATTTTCCCCCTATTTATACCCTCATCCTAAAATGTTAGGTTTATGTTTAGGGTTTATGATATTGGGTGTGTGGTGAATTTTTAGGGTGTTTAGTTTAGGGTTCATGATTTAGAATTTAGGGGTTAGAATTTAATTTTTTAGTGTTGGACATAGAAAAGACACCAAAAAGAGTAGAAGATTTTTGTTCGGGTTTTTTTACTGCTTTTTTATTAAATAAAGAGGTATTACATTCTCATGCAAGTATTCGAACTCATACAAGATGAGACAAGATGAACATCCTTAGCCACTAGGCCAATTAGTGGATCTCTATAGTTTTTTTACAGCTTTAATCATTTTTTAAGAGCTATTTTTCTTAATGGTTATATTTTGATACACAAGTTATGTAAAAAACTATTACACAACCCTTCTTCAAAATCTAAAATCTAAAACATAAATCCTAACCCTAGCCCTAAATCCTAAATCCTACAAACTAAACCCTTGAAATCTAAACTAACACCCTAAATCCCAAATTTAACAAGCTTGTGTAAACTAAATTTTACATACCTTATTTATCAAACTTTTTTCCTTTCTTTAATTATACTAATTGCGGACACCAAAGTGAAACTGACTTCGCAACATCCCTATAAAAGCTTTAAATGTTCTTTTAATATTTTAGTGCGACTATATGATAATATTTGTTATTTATTATTAGCCTTTTGAAAACGCACATACATCGTAAAAACTACGCTGCTTGAACTCTAGTCACCTAAAAAGAACAATATCAACTTTTATCACTGAAATCATTGATGTTTTCAGAGTGTTCTTTTTCTTTCTCAAGAGAGCGACGAAGTATTACAATTGAGATAAAATATATTGAGTGAAGGTAGAAAAGAAGTATGGAACAGATTTTATAACACCGACTACAACGATAAATGGTGATTGATAATGTAAAGAAGTGGTGAAACAAAATAAGTGTGATTGAAAATAAGATTGGGAAAAAATTGAGAGAATTTTAGAAAATGTTTGTTTGAATAGAAATTGCGATATGGCCAAAATTCCATTTATAAATTCAAAATGATTACGTTTTAATTTTTATGGGTTTCGAGAATATATATATATATATATATATATATATATAATATTTGACAAATTCTATATCTAATTTAATCCCACCTAGAGGGGAGGGGAAGGAGAGTGCTCATAGTGGGTCTAAAACTCATGACCTAAGGGAATATGAGAGAACAAAGATGGACAGCTTGACCAACCGACCAATTGTGCTTGCTCGAGAATAGAAATTATAAAACAAGATATTAAATAGAAACAATGAAATAGATTTTTGTTCATATATGTTTTTAACCATTTGACAATGCACACACCTTGCAGACAAAGCGATTTAAACCCGGTTCTCTTAGGATGAACATCATCCGCTTTTTCACTAGTTCCACTTACAGTGTTAATAAAATACTTTAATTCTTTAAACATATTAAACCAATAGATGTAATTACTTCTTATATTTTGAGTCACGTTTGATAATATAAATTGTAATTACACAATTAAATAGGTATAAACTCTAAAATAAAATTAATTATTATAAAAAATTAAATCTAGCTATTTGTTTTTATTTAAAAATGCTACTAACTCATTTTTTGGTAAATTACATGTCCATTTTATGGTTCATGTTCAGGATTCGTGGCTCTCTCTCCCAACAATGTCTTTTCCAAGATTTGAACTCGAGTCATCTCCTTGAAAGAGTAATGTGCCTTGTCATTGCACCCAACACTTATTGGTAAAATACTATTAGCTCATTGAAGAGTGTTAATGTATGTTTTTTAGGTCTAGTATTTATATTAATAAACTATTTTTATTAAAATTTAAATGTTTTTAAAATTTTGAATGAATCTAAGATATTTCCAAACAAATAACAAACTATTTCGACATAATTTTTATACCTTTTGACTCACCAAATGTAAAATTAGGATGCATGCATGTTAACAAATTTATATATGTTCAAAAAATTAATTATAATGACAATTCAGTTTTAAGCATTAATAAAAACGGTGACAAATAACATTAGTCAGTCATGACACAAGTTATGAACAACAACAATAATAATAAGCATGAATTATATCAAATACCATCAAATTTTTAAGTGTGTATCGATTATACCGCTAAACTAAAAATTGAGATTATTTTAGCACTGAATTTTAGTTTAAGCTTCAATTATACCTAAGGGCGAAGCCAATAATTAAAAATTAAGGGGGCCGAAAATAAAATAAAATCTTAGGAGTATAAAAAACCCTTGAACTTTAAAAAAAATCAATTAAGCTTCTAAACTTTTTTTACACCCAATTAAGCCCTTGAAACAAGAAATTGAATCAATTAAGCCCTTGAACTAATTTTGACCATTAAAGCTTGATATTTTTTTTGGATCTGTTGATGTAGTGCATTGTGTTATAGTGTCTCGACATTTTCAAAAAAATTATTTTATTTAAAAAATTCTTTAAAACTTCTAAAAATTCTAAAAAAAACGTATACAATTTATTAAAACAATATTTTTTTGAATAAATTTGTAAATGCAACATGATAGAACTGTAGTTGTTGATCACATAGGTGTGCAACGCTCCCAGATGAAGGAGCAAGGTGACTCGGACGGTGATAAAGGGGGGTTTACCATGGAGAAGAGGAGAGCTTGGCTTGGTTCTTGGTGAAGTTTTTTTAGCTTAGGCAAGGGTTATGGGGAGCTTGGCTTTATTTGGAGGGGTGCATGGCTTCTTATTAGGGGCTGGATGAGGTGAGAGCATGTGCTAATCGAGGAAGACAAGTGTCTTGGTGAGTTGTTGTGGTTCGAGTGTTGA
Organism: Hibiscus mutabilis; assembly: GCA_019671005.1. Classification (NCBI taxonomy): domain Eukaryota; kingdom Viridiplantae; phylum Streptophyta; class Magnoliopsida; order Malvales; family Malvaceae; genus Hibiscus; species Hibiscus mutabilis. Next base: position 23,630,733 of record CM033741.1, on the reverse strand, counting down.
TATGGATCATGTGTATCATCACGTGGCATAGGGTAGCATTCGCATGTTGAGTTTGCAAAGGGTCGTGATTGGTCATTCACATGATCGTGGTCTTCTATTACGTTCGCATAGGGTTGTAATTGGGTGTTCGTGTGATCGTGGTTCGCTGGTACTAACAATAGTGTATCATGAGTCAGTAATATCTAAAGAAAAAATTTGTCTAAGATTTATTGGTCAAAATTATTCAAAGGACTTAATTAATTCAATTTCTTGGTTCAAAGGCTTAAATGAGTGCAAAAAAAAAAGGTTCAGGGACTTAATTATTTTTTTTTAAGTTCAAGGGATTCTTACACCTAAGCCTAAAAAGAATAAAAGACTGAAAATCCTCATCAATAGGATTCGATTCACTAACTTCAAATAAAACGAACTTAATTTCCTGTACACACTTTCCACTAAGACAACATTCACTCTATAATATTAAAACGAGTAAAATAAATTATAATTTAAAATTCTACAGGGGCCAAATTAAAAAAGAATGGACCCCCCATGTGGCTTCGCCCATGATTATACCTTTGAACCATTAAAATCTCACCACGTCATCTCAGGTTGACCGTTAAGATCCATCCATGTCATCGATTTTCATAGTTTAGTGGTATAATTGAAGTCTAAACTAAAGTTCAGTGCTAAAAAATTATTAATTTTTAATTCAGTGGTATAATTGATATTAAACTTAAAGTTTAGTAGTATCTAATGTAATTTACCCTGATAATAAATTTGCACATTTGGGGAAATTGTGACGTGAGAAAAGAGGATAAATTTTATAAAATTTGAAAATTGTGGAACGATTTTATCAATTTTGACTCTCTACTAAAAATTAAAGAATGTGATTAGAGGGTTCTAATTATACTTAATACAATGGTGCCAATCATCACAATAGTTAATTAAACATGCCGCAGCCGTGCAAGTACAACAACATTCAATTATTGAGTTGCCTTGCAATCCACCTTGATGAAGCTTAGTTGCTTTTTGGTAACGGTGAGTATTGAATTTTTATTCACTCAAATTTTAAAGAAATGAGAAGCAATCAATATTAGATGGATCAGTTAAAAGCAAACTATTAATTACCTCTGATGATGCTAAAAGTTGGCTAGCACTGAACATGGAAGGCGAAAATGAGGACCAAGGTGGTTGTAGTGGTTTCAAGAGGTTCCTCTCGGTTATTTTGGACAGAGAGCCACAACCAGTATGACGGTCAGAATGAGAAAGGGAGAGAGAGAGAGGGAGAGAAAGATAGGAGAGGGCGATTTTCTTCTTAGTTGTTCTCTTTGATCCTACGAGTATTTATAACCCCCGGTACTATTCACGAGGGGATTAAGCTAGACCTAGTGATAGCTATTGACGGGTCAACAAGGTTAGGCCCAGTTCTCGAGCAATAGGCTTTGCAGTCCAGTCACGTGGGTGAGGCAGTATTCTTGAAAAGTTCAGCTCCACAAGACTGTGCCAGCCTCTCATATTCTTATCTCTGATATTGCTCGTCTCGAGAAGAGTTGCAGTCATGGGGTCATGTCCGGAATTTCTAAGTGTGGAGGTACCAAAGGTATACCACTTCTCCCCCTTGGTCAAGGGAATGTCATAAAGTGGCATGAGTCGAGAATTATAATCTTTATAACCATTGTGCTTGTCGTAACTGAACAAATGCCAGGGAGATAACTTAACGCTCTGGAGAAACCATGACGGTTCGCCCCTGTTGATTTGGTCAGAGAGCCACAATCAAGTAGAGAAACAATATAGAACAAATGAAGGCATCTCAAATGAGCCATCTTCTCAGGTCCCTATTGTGTTTAAAGCGAAGGGACTCTACGAAGAAGTCCCAAGTTGTACGGACGTGAGGAGTGGTAAAATTTATGACCCTGAGAATAGATCATGGATATAAGTATATAAACAAATGACTATACCCTGGAAATCATTAGGGTGTGAATATGTACTTGACATTTTTTTTCGTAATGGAAACTACTATTTTGCCTTAATCTATTTTATTAATTCGAACAGTTGGGCTTGTCTCCTTTTTAGTCTGAACTCAGCCGATGGAATGATTTCCTCATACCTTTTTTGAATTTGCTTTAAATTGCTTTGAAGAACTAAATTAATAGTCTTTAATTGTAAAGTGGAGGCATCTTGCCAAAAATCAAAATATGATTGTCAAAAGCGGTGGATGCACCAAGTTGGTTTTTTCATGTTGTTGCCATTTGAGGTACTAAATATTTCGATGCTTTGAGAATGACAATTCTAGAGGCATTGGATGAGCAGAAGCATGTGTTGGTGTATGGAACAATTTAATGCTTCTAAGGAAAGTAATGCAAGAAGCATGGAATGAAATGTGGTGTGCATTGGCGCCATCGTGGGCGTTAAATGGTCTCTTCATTCTGATAGGAGCAATGTTGGAAGCATTGAACGAGCGAAATTGTCTTCTGCACCTTCTAATTGAGGGTGTATGCATCTCTTCCTTTTCAAATATTAATGCTAGAGGCACTTGCATTGGCGGAGGGAGATATTGAATGAATGGGAGCATTTTTCGTTTTCATGATAATGTGATGTCATCAAGGGCGAAGGTGAACGCATGTATCTCGACTTTCTTCAAATCAACAATGCTTTGAGCATTGGGCGAGCGGAGGCAATCCTCTACTGAACATACAACTCTGCTTCTACAGATAGCAATGTTAGAGATACTTGTGTGGACAAAGGGAGAGATCAAATGTATGGGAGCATTACTGGTGTGGTTTGGTGTAACACCCTAACCTGTATTCTTTACCAAATACTAATTAGAGTGTCACATAAAGAATATACCAACATTTCTCTTTAGTATTTATAAGAAAATTTATAATTTTTTATTTTACCATTTATCACGTAAAGTCATATTTCAAATTTTTAACCAACATAATTGAGTCCGATTTCAGACAGCAACTTGACAATTCATATCTATGATATCCAAGGAATATAACTGCCTAAAAACTGCTTAAAATAAAAATCTACCCGATTGCTCTAATTACCCTTATTTAGTCTTTATCCGATTTTAAATTTAATATAACTATTTATCATTCACTTTAACCATAAACTAGTAAATAACCAATTAATTTTAACATATACATGCCATCTAGAAATATCGAACACATCAAAAGATGTTATTACTGATACCATGATTATACATTAGATAAGTAGGATGCCTGCTCCTTACTCTGATTTCTGCTTTTTACCTACACGTGAAAACCATCACACGCTAAGTATATACTTAATGAGGCAATAATAGTATTCAGTGCAATATAACATAACTATAAATAATAACATGCAACCGTATTCATGCATTTTGAATCACTTGATATAGCTTACCTTCATGTTATCATATATCAACATAATATAAACATGATATAAATTTCTTACCAATATACTTGCCATAACTTTAAGAGTTTGTGAACTCTTTCACCTGTTTATCAAATATATACCATCCGCACGTTTATAAGGCCGTGCTAACCATCCGCACATTTATAAGGCAATGCTAACCATACACTAAGTGTCCTTTATATACACTATAGTGCTATCCCGGATACCCGAATATGTAGCATGCTGCTAGACTCTATGGCATGCCAACTATATCCCGTCCCTCAATGACTTATTTGGGCATAATTACCGTATTTATTTCACCCATGGCAATGTATATCAATATAATTTAACATTGGGCAGTTCATACTCAAAATAACATTCATAAATATAACATCATATATAAGTAGTGATTCATGCATTTATATTCAATCTTTGACATATTTAAATATGTCAAATATATGATCAATGACAAAAATATCATGTTACGTATGCATTGCACTCACCTGATGCCTCACTAGTAAACCTTACTATAGCTTGTAGCTTTATTCTTGAAACTTTTCCTTATCTTTAAACTTGCTCGTACTATGATCTTGATCCCGATCTATAAAATCATCGTTTATTGAATACATACATTTCAAAGCGTATGTTAGTATCATTCTAACATAAGCACATATTAGGAATAAAATTCCTAAAAATCCTTTACTATCCGTATCCATCACAAATTCACAAGATAATCTCAAATCTCATAAAATAACCATAAAATGAATTCTTTTAGAATTCACTTCAACTTTCCAAATTATTCAAAATGGTCCCTTGCCATTGAACTTTAAATTCAAGCACTTAACAACATTTTCAAGTATTCCAAGAATTCATTCAAGCTTAACACATTAATTTCTAACAAATTTCCATTTCACTTTCAACTTTTCCTTAATATGTCATTTGGTCCTCAACACTTTAAAAACTTCCAAATTGATCCAAACAACATTCTAAGCCTTGTAAAATCATTCTCACATCATTTCTAGCCTTAGGGAAATTTTCCATAATTTTCCCCTATAGACCGAATATGAAAGGTCACTACATCCAAAATTTCCAACTTGATTCAAGCATAAATTCAACTTCTAAACCTCATTTCCAAGCTTTTATAATCATTCCCATATCACAATGAATTCAAATTCAACTTCACATCAAACCCTAACTTAATCCAAATTAGGATTGAACTACTTTCAAGTAGTTTCAATCATCATACAAGCTTGGATATGATTCTACAACAATAACTTCATCATATTTAAACATCCCCTTCATCCATCAAAATCACAAAACTAAGGTTTCAAGCAAGGAAAGCATGAATAAATGGTACCAAAAGATGGAGCATCTCATGTAGATCTAACTAAAATAGCTTGAAAATTCGAAAGAAAAGATTTTTCTTTCTTGAATTTTCCATTTGTCATCTTTTATAAAAAATCTTGAATTTTCCTTTCTTTTTAATTTGATCCATTTGTCATCTTTTATAAAAAAATCCAAATAAAAATCTCTTTTTATAGTAAAATGACCATTTTGACCTTATAATCCAATGCTTCATATCTTGCCACATCTCTACCTACTCATCCAAGGGTCAAAAATAATCCAAGTAGTTAGTGATTGCCAACTTTGCCCTTGGAATTTCCTTACCATCTTGCCATTTTTCATCCGATGACTCATATTTAACATGGAAACCTACTTTAATCCAATGGTCCATGTTAAATCCTTTCATTTTAAGACATGGAAAAGATATTTTTAACCTTGCCTTATCATCTTTTAAAATATCTTGAATATCCGATTCGATCCGATTATCCGAATATTTTTCCAAACTTTATCGCTTTATAGCCATTAATACAAACTCCGTACGAAAAATCTAAGTAACACGAAAACATCATTCTTGGGGGTGAACTATTCATTTACGGGACTAAAATACATAACTTTTGAAAATTACAATTCAGTCTGTAAACTTTTCCACAGTTTATACTTTGACCACCAAACTTTCAGAATTTTCATTTTGGTCACTAACCAAAAAAATTGGGATATTACAATTCTCCCCCTTAAGAAAATTCGTCCTCGAATTTTCCTTACTTGGTTCAAAAAGGTACGGATACTATTTTTCATTACTTCCTCTGTTTCCCAAGTAGTTTATTCTACTTTGTGATTTCTCCACAGGACTTTAACTAGAGGAATCTTTTTATTCCTTGATTGATTTTCTCCTCTAGTTACTATTTTTATAGGTTCTTCACCATAAGTCAAATTTGATTGAATCTCAATCTCTTATAGTGTAATAACGTGTGAAGAATCTGATCGTTATCCTCGAAGCATGGACACAAGAAATACATCATGGACCTTATTCAAAGAGTAGTCCGTTCGAAATGGTATGAAATGTGCCATTTTAGTCAAACGGTCCACAATCACCCAAATCGAATCTTTCTTACTCGGCGTCAATGGTAAACATGTTACAAAATCTATTGTAACTTTTTCCCATTTCCAATGTGGAATTGAGATCGATTGAAGCAATCCTGATGGAACTTGATGTTCTGCCTTTACTTGTTGATAGGTTAAGCATCTAGCAACAAACTCAAAGATAGCTCGTTTCATGCCAGGCCACCAAAATTGACTCTTTACATCATGATACATTTTGTTGCCTCCTGGATGCATAGTTAAATGACTGAAATGTTCTTATGAAAGTATTTCCCTTTTTAGATCCTCATCTTTAGTAATGTAAACACGTCCCCTGTAACATAAGCATCCATTTGATTTTACTTCAAAATCTTTAGACTCACCACATTCAACTTGCTTCTTATTTTCCAAGCATTCTTTATCCTTTGCTTGCAACTCTTTAATCATTTCTATCAAAGTAGGCTTGATTTGAAACTCAACCTTAACTGAGCATTCAATGTTCTTAAGGCATAAAATGTCTTCCAGCTAAGTGCGCCTGCTACCACATTAGCCTTCCCCGGATGGTAATCTATGATTATATCTTAGTCCTTAATCAGTTCTATCCATTTTCTTTGCCTCAAGTTAAGCTCTTTTTGAGACACAAATATTTCAAACTTTTATGATATGTGAAAATGTAGCACTTTTCACCATATAAGTAGTGACGCTAAATCTTCAGAGTGAACACCACTGCAGCCAACTCTAAATCATGAGTAGGATAATTCCTCTAATGAGTTTTGATTTGTCGAGAAGCATACACTACAACCTTTCCTTCTTGCATCAATACACACCCTAAACCATTATAGATTGCATCACTATAGATTGTGAAATCCTTTCCAGATTCTGGTTGTACCAAGACATAAGCTTTTATTAATATTTTCTTCAATTTGTTAAAACTTTCCTGACACTTTTCTATCTAAACAAATGGCACATCTTTCCTTAATAGCTTAGTTATTGGAGCAACAATCAGTGAAAAGTCTTACACGAACTGCCGATAATAACGAGCTAATCCCAAGAAACTTCTCACTTTAGAGACACTTTGCAAAACTTTCCATTCGAGTAATGCTTGAACCTTTTTAGGATCAACTCGAATTCCTTCCGCAGAGAATTGTGTCCAAGGAAAGTTACTTCAGACAACCAAAATTCACACTTTGATAGCTTTGCATATAATTTCTTTTCTCGAATGATCTGAAGAACTACTCGAAGATGAGTATCATATCCTCTTTGGTTTCTGAATAAACCAATATATCATCTATAAATACCACCACAAATTGATCCAAATATGGTTGAAATATCCGATTCATCAGATCCATAAAAGTTGCCGGTACATTTGTAAGTCCAAAAGGCATTACTACAAACTCATAATGCCCATATCTAGTTCTGAAAGCTGTCTTTGGTATACCTACTTCTTTGATCTTCAATTGATGATACCCCGATCGAAGATCAATTTTAGAAAACACCGTTGCTTCTTTAAGTTGATCAAGGAGGTCATCAATCCCTTGTAAAGGATATTTGTTCTTCACCGTCACTTTATTATGTTGACGATAATCCATACATAACCTCATTGATTCATCTTTCTTTTTCACAACTAAAACTAGAGCTTCTCAAAGTGCTATACTTGGTCGAATAAAACCTCGATCTAATAATTCTTGCAATTAAGCCTTCAGCTCTTTGAGTTCTGTAGGAGCCATTCTATAAGGTGGTATTGATATTGGTTCTGTTCCAGGAAGCACATCAATACCAAATTCCACCTCTCGATCAGGAGGTAATCCTCGTAATTCTTCTGAAAAAACATCGGGAAATTCCCGTACCGTGGGTATACTTTCCAGATCTGTCTTTATTTCTGGAGTATTTATCACATGAGCTAAATAAGCTTCATACTTATGTGATAATAACTTTACAGCAATTACAGCTGTCAACTCATTACTTAAATAATTCTACCTTTCTCCCACAAATATTATTTTCGAACCATCTGGTTCTTTTAAAATTATCCTTTTTAATCGGCATTCAACCATAGCGTCATATACCGATAGCCAATCCTTGTCTTCTCAACCTGGTATGGTCGTAGATACTCCTGGTTTGCCTCATTTCTCTAATGAACAGGTTCCCAATATATTTTTCTTTGAATTTTTTCAGAAAGAATTCATATGTAATCTGTTCTGGAGGAACTCGTGTAGTGAGTACATTCCACCACACACTGGTTTGTTCCATCAGAAGGGATACTACTCTTTCTAATTTTCCTTGATCATCACAAGGAATCCTAACATGATCTTAATGTCATTTAACCAATAATCAGCGGCCATTGGATCTGCATCAGTATCACCTCAATACTCTGGTGCCTTCATTTTCCTTAATTCTTTTGGAAGTGATACTGATGCTCGCCGTCTTAAAATAACATCCAATGCCTAAAGAAATAATCATTGATCTTGTACATGCATATTTCTTTGCTCATGAGCTAACTGCTCTACATTCTATTAACCCTGAGTTGGATTTTGATTCACCTCATTACTTCCACTCTGTGCAGGCATATCATGCTCGATTGCCTGACAATATTCCCGATGATCTGACATCCGTTAATGTCATAATCATCCTTTTTAAGTAAGGAGCAACAACACTAATTACAAGGCATCCAAATATATTTGTACAAATATCAGTAATCTTGACATTCGAGTGGCATGTATATAATTTCGACTATCTATATACCCTATTTATGTCTAGAACCGGCTAAACCTGTAGCTCTGATACCAATAAATGTAACACCCTAACCAATATTATTTACTAAATACTAATTAGAGCGTCACATAAAGAATATACCAACATTTCTCTTTAGTATTTATAAGAAAATTTATAATTATTTATTTTACCATTTATCGCATAAAGTCATATTTCAAATTTTAACCAACATAATTGAGTCCGATTTCAGGCATCAACTTGAAAAATCTTATCTATGATATCTAAGGAGTATAACTTCCTAAAAACTGCTTAAAATAAAAATCTACCTGATTGCTCTAATTACCCTTATTTAGTCCTTATCTGATTTTAAATTTAATATAACTATTTATCATTCACTTTAACCATAAACTAGCAAATAACCAACTAATTTTAACATATACATGCCATCTAGAAATATTGAACACATCAAAAGATGTTATTATTGATATCATGATTATACTTCAGATAAGTATGATGCCTACTCCTTACTCCAGTTTCTGCTTTTACATACGCGTGAAAACCATCACACGCTAAGTATATACTTAGTGAGGTAATAATAGTATTCAGTGCAATATAACATAACTATAAATAATAACATGTAACCATATTCATGAATTTTGAATCACTAGATATAGCTTACCATCATGTTAATCATATATCAACATAATATAAACCGGATATAAATTTCTTACCAATATACTTGCCATAACTTTAAGAGTTTGTGAACTCTTTCACCTGAAACTCTTTAACATGTTTATCAAATATTTACCGAATAATCATTGCCCAAATATAACCTACGAGGACCCTGGGCACTCGAGTCAAAGATGCACCAAAGTGGTAATGCACATAAGGTCGTGCCCACCATCTGCACGTTTATAAGGACGTGCTAACCATCCACACATTTATAAGCGGTGTTAACCATACACTAAGTGTCCTTTATATACACTATAGTGCTATCCCGGATACCCGAATATGCAGCGTGCTGCTAGACTGTATGGCATGCCAGCTATACCCTGTCCCTCAATGACTTATTTGGGCATAATTACCGTATTTATTTCATCCACGGTAATGTATATCAATATAATGTAACATTGGGCCTTTTATACCTGAAATAACATTCATAAATATAACATCATATATAACTAGTGATTCATGCATTTATATTCAATCTTTGACATATTTAAAATATGTCAAATATATGATCAATGACATAAATATCATGTTACGTATGCATTGCACTCACCTGATGCCTCACTAGTAAACCTTATTATAGCTTGTAGCTTTATACTTGAAACTTTTCCTTATCTTTAAACTTGCTCGTACTATGCTCTTGGTCACGATCTATAAAATCATCATTTACCGAATACATACATTTCAAAGTGTATGTTAGTATCATTCTAACATAAGCACATATTAGGAATAAAATTCCTAAAAATCCTTTACTATCCATATCCATCACAAATTCACAAGATAATCTCAAATCTCATAAAATAACCATAAAATGAATTCTTTTAGAATTCACTTCAACTTTTCAAATTATTCAAAATGGTCCCTTGCCATTGAACTTTAAATTCAAGCACTTAACAACATTTTCAAGTATTCCAAGAATTCATTCAAGCTTAACACATTAATTTATAACAAGTTTCTTTTTCACTTTCAACTTTTTCTTAATATGTCATTTGGTCCTCAACACTTTGAAAACTTCCAAATTGATCCAAAAAACATTTTAAGCCTTGTAAATTCATTCTCACATCATTTCTAGCCTTAGGGAAAATTTCCATAATTTTCTCTAATTTTCCCTTATAGGCCGAATATGAAAGGTCACTACATCCAAAATTTCCAACTTGATTTAAGCATGAATTCAACTTCTAAACCTCATTTCCAAGCTTTTATAATCATTCCCATATCACAATCAATTCAAATTCAACTTTACATCAAAACCCTAACTTAATCCAAATTAGGATTTAACTATTTTTAAGTAGTTTCAATCATCATACAAGCTTGGATATGATTCTACAACAATAACTTCATCATATTTAAACATCCCCTTCATCCATCAAAATCACAAAACTAAGCTTTCAAAAAAGGAAAGCATGAATAAATGGTACCAAAAGATAGAGAATCTCATGTAGATTAATTCCATGTTTCATGCTTTCATCCAAATTCTAACTAAAATAGCTTGAAAATTCAAAAGAATTTTTTTTCTTTCTTACCTTGGAGCTTTCGAACAAGAGGAAAAAGATGAGGATAAATCTTGAATTTTCGTTTCTTTTTAATTTGATCCATTTGTTATCTTTTATAAAAAAATCCAAATAAAAATCTCTTTTATAGTAAAATGACCATTTTACCCTTATAATCCAATGCTTCATATCTTGCCACATCTCTGCCTACTAATCCAAAGGTCAAAAATAATCCAAGTAGTTAGTGATTACCAACTTTGCCCTTGGAATTGCCCAAAATTACCATCTTGCCATTTTTCATCTGACGGCTCATATTTAACATGGAAACCTACTTTAACCAATGGTCCATGTTAAATCCTTTCAATTTAAGACATGGAAAAAATATTTTTAACCTTACCTTATCATCTTTTAAAATATCTTGAATATCTGATTCGATCCGATTATCCGAATATTTTTCCAAACTTTATCGCTTTATAGCCACTAATACAAACTCTGTACGAAAAGTCTGAGTAACACGAAAACATCATTCTTGGGGGTGAACTATTCATTTACGGGACTAAAATACATAACTTTTGAAAATTACAATTCAGTCTGTAAACTTTTCCAAAGTTTATACTTTGACCACCAAACTTTCAAAATTTTCATTTTGGTCACTAACCAAAAAAAATTGGGATATTACATTTGGTAATATGCTGCCGTAAAGGGCAAAATTTGTAAACAAGCTTATGTACCCTTGTAAATTTGGTGTTGGCAAGAGCACAAATGGGTATAGGCATCTCCGTTTTGTCAATGTTGTCGTGTGTTAGTCATCAAATGAGTGGAGGTATTGAATGATTGTGTTGGTGCCATGAAAAGGTACAACAATGATTTAGGGATTTTTTTGACAAAATAATGCTATAGCAAAGTATTACGTACAAGTATACACGGTTAGCAAGTAATAAAGTGATAAGTTTCAAGTATCGTCTCCACAAGGATTAGTTTGGGCCAATTTGCTTAAGTTATTGTAGATGATTTTAAAGAACTAATTAATAGTGATGGATTGAGATGAAACACAATAAAAACTAAAATTAAACTAGAATAAGAGAGAGCTAAGTGAATTCGAATAACAACAGAAGAAACCAAGTTGATTAAGGAGGTCGGGTTATTGGGCGTTACAATGCTATTTCTGACTAAATTACTGTGGCAACTAATCGTATTTTCAATGTTCGATAGAGTTTCCTTTGATGCCTTATATTTATCCCTAATAGAAGAACTAGTGAACAACAGGCCTTGATAATGCATACTTATAACCCCCTTAACCCAGTCTAGCCGAAACTGAGCTAAAAGGACTACATTAGGTTTGTTGAAGCAAACCCGAACTAAAAACCTAAATCGGGTCTTTTTTTTTCTCCTTTTTATCAGGTCTAAATGCTTTGATTTAGATCCTAAGCTGAAAATGCATCAACAAATATGTTACATTGTGACCAGATTGCAAAACATGGTTTAATTGCTCAAACATGCACTTCGGGACCAAAATGTAATTTTTAGAAACTATAAGGACTTAATTAAAACCCAAGTTACCAATCCTTCATTAATCCATTTTCATGCTCACATGTCAAATTCCAGCTTAAAACAATCATCCGAACTTATTTAATTACATACATAACATTTAGGGACCAAACTACACAATTTCAAACTTCAGCAGGCAAAAACCTAAAGAAATACAATGCGTACTGATGCATACATAGTCGTATCGATAGAGTTCAACTAACCTAATGGCTATGTGTACCGATACAACAAGCCCATTATCGGTACAGTGTGCTAAGAAAACACGTACCGATACAATTCGCCCCTGTATTGATCCCTTAAGGATTGTTTTCAAAAATCAGATTCCAATAGCTAAAGAGCGTACCAGTACTGGAGCCTATATGCCGACACTAGTGTAAATTTTCCTCTAGGCGTACCAAAACCAAGGGACCCGTACCGATACGCGAAGGCCTGTAACGACCTATAGGTCCAACATATGACACTTTGGCTCACTCTAATAAATATCAAACCTTACCTAAACATTATAAATCATTAAAGGCATACCTATCACAATTATTTAAGCAATTTAAACTACTCAACAAGCATGAGCAAATCCCCCACAACATCTATAGGCATGCTTCCTATTCAACGTTCAAAACATAGTTCTAAACCATTCACAAACAAGTCCAAATCAACATTTAAAACTTGCACAAACATGGAGTTTAACCAAACAAACCTCCCAAATATTAATGAACCACATTGACTTTATTACTCAAAGTCTAAATCAAAACCATACTATCGAGAATCAAGTCCTTGAATTCCTCATTGCTTACTCGCTGCATCCAACCCTCTAATTCTTTGTATTAATGGAAAAAGAGAGCGTAAGCACACTAGGCTTAGTGAGGAGTGCTCTAAAACAATCCACCATCAATGCATATTAAACCATTTAACATTCCACTTGAAAACCACCTTTAAAACATCTTTCAAAACATCAACAACATCATCATGCCTTGTAAAACCATGCACTTAACATTTACAAAACATGCATATTAAACCATATACAACATGCATCATGGATTAACAGCAAATTCCCATTTGCTACACTCAATTTAAGCTTTTCCATGCATAACTACCAAATGCAAGGCTTAAAGAGTAAAACTTGTAAAACCAACATTATACCACAAATCCATCAACATGATATATCATCAATTATATTGGCTACAAGTGATCATCAACCAAGTTCCACTTTACAAAATATTACATCGGGTATACGGATTCAACAGGTGTTCTCTCAACACTTCATACAATCTCAACCGAAATCATTCAAAGTCCACCAACGAGAGTTTTTAGTACACAAGCCCCTCCACCATTGTGGTACTCGTGGTGGAGCTTTCTGTACCCATAAACCCCTCAACACCATTCATCGGCTATATGTGTAATCCACTAACGGGAGTTTTCGGTACCGTATAACCACTCGACCGTTAGGGTACTTAGATGAAGTTTTTGGTACATATAAACCCCTTAACATCCAAGACGATCAATCCTATAGTCGACCAACTATATCTGATAACATTTAAAACCACATAACTTGCCAATATAATTCATTTCATTACCATTAACTCAATATTTTCATATGCGTCATTCAAAACCATTTATCCAATGCATTCAACCATGCATTAACCAATGTTAAAAACATTATCAAAAATGCATTACTTCCAAATGCATCATTATCATTTTATAACCATTTTTTAGCGTTAAACCTTGCTCAAATAATGCATATAATATTGAGAAGTCAATTCGTTAAAACAAGTGCATCAAAACCAATTGCCAAACCGAGCTTATACCAGTGTGTCAAGCTTAATCTAAACTCCCAAACACAACTTTCAAACTTTTGAAAAGCTGTAACAAACGTTCTCACTCACCGACTAAGCAAAACTTTGATCGTTGATGCGAATCTAAGCCTCCAAGGCTTCCAAAACCTCACCTCAAGCTTGAGGATCAGCCTCCTCTACTTTAACCACACAAAAACAGAGGTTTCAATGCATCAAAAATGCATTCAACAACCCAGCAACAACAATTCACACAAATCCTCAACAAATCCTAACCAATTTCCCTCCATAACAACTGAAAACAATGTCAAACACCTTCCAAACTTAACCCAGCCAAAACCTAATGGTTTAATCCAACAATTATCATCAATTAACATCTAAAAACACATTTACATCATCCTTATATCTCCAGCATTCATTAAACATCCACAACTCCTAAAAAACTCACAACTAACAACCTAGAAAATTAGAGATTCACTTAGTTTCGGATTCTAATGTTAAAACCAAATTATAAAAATTATAAAACATCAAAAACCATGTTCTAATCTAATAAAGAACATAGCAAAATAGATCCAATTTGAAAATCAATCAATTTCATCAATTAAACCATGATTTAACCAATTTTCCATAATTAAATCATTAAAATTCATTAGAAAACATTTATAAAGGATTAATAACTTGGGAATTTCAGTAAATAACCTTATGTTAGAGGAGAAGAACAAAGATCACCTTTAACCTTGGCTTTCCCCTAAATTGGATGGACTTTCTTGAGAAAACAAGGTTAAAACAATAAGGTTTTGATAGAAAATCTTAGGAAATTCATTTGAAATCAAAAGATTGAAGAAATCAAGAAGTTACCTGAGGATTTTGAAGAAGAAAAGAGTGTTTGGCTGGAGAGAATTTGAGAGGAAATCTTTTAGAGAAAAGTTAGTTACGTAAAATTGTTTTTAGGAATTAATTATAAAATTAATTCTCCAAGCCTATTTATACCCCTTTAAAACCCTTTTTAAAATAGCAAATTAAGGTGAAAAGTCTGATAATAGACTTTGGCTAAATATCTCCTTAAAGATTCTAAGTTTTATCTCTTTTACAAAACAGTCACTAAAAACAGTTTTAAAACTTTACATTTTGGTCACTATTCCAAAATGTCACTTTTTGAGACTTATTTTTGTAAAATTGATTTTACCAAAATCATATATATATATATTAAATAATGATTTTAGAATATTTTTTCATATTTTTATCTCACTCAAAAATATTTATTTCAAATTAATCCTAAAATCGACTCGAATCCTCTAATCCGGTCCATTAGACCGTCTAATAAACCTAGAATACTCCTAGACCCAAAATCGGGCCGTTACAACTCTCCCCCCACTTAAGAAGTTTCATCCTCAAAATTTATCTAATGGAAACAAATGCGGAAACTGCTCTTTCATGTCCAACTTACTCTTCCACGTGGCTTCTTCAACACTGTGATGTCTCCACAACACCCTTAACAAGCTCAATCGTCTTGCCATGAAGAACCTTACTACTGGAGTCAAGGATCTCCACTGGTTCTTCGTCATAGGATAAATCTGGTCACAACTCAACATCCTTTGCTAGCATCACGTGCGACAGATTCGAACGATACCTCCGCAACATGGATACATCAAACACAACATGAATCTTCTCCAACTCGGGAGGCAAACTCAACCGGTAAGCTACAGGGCCTACGCATTCCAACACCTCATACGTTCCGATAAACCTCGAACATAACTTTCCTTTGTGCACAAAGCGTGACACATTATTCCAAGGTGAGACTTTTAAGAAAACCTTTTCACCAACCACGTACTCAACTTCCCTACGCTTCTAATCTGCGTATAATTTCTGCCTATCCAAGGCCGCTTTCAAACGATCACAAATAAGCTTTACCTTCTCATCCATATCTTTCAACATATCAGACATGGAAACATACTTTTCTCAGCTTTAGCCCAACACAAAGGCGTACGACACTTCCTACAATATAAGGCTTCATATGATGCCATCTTTGTATTTGCCTGATAACTATTTTTATACGCAAACTCCACCAAAGGTAACTGTTTTTCCCACGTTCCTTAGAGCTTAATGATACAACACCTTAACATATCCTCCAAAATCTGAATCACACGCTCAGACTGACCATCCATCTAAGGATGATACGAAGTATTGAAATTCAAGCGAGTACCTAAAGCTCGATGCAAACACTCCCAAAACCTTGATGTAAACTGTGGATTCCTATCCGAAACAATTGACTTGTCCACCTCATGCAACCTCAAAATCTCATCAACATAAAGATTCGCCAACTTATCCAATGTATACATTGATGCACTGGCAGAAAATGTGCACACTTCGTAAACCAATCAACAATCACCCAAATGGAATCCTTTTTAGTCGGTGTCAAATGTAACCTCGACACAAAATCCATGGTGACCCTCTTCTATTTCCACTTCAGAATCCTCAACGGTTGCAACAACCCAGAAGGAAACTGATGATTAGCCTTAACACACTGAAACACCATACATCTAGCAACAAAATCAGCCACATCCTTTTTCAAACCCACCCAATAGTACTCTTCCTTTAAACCTCAATACATCTTGATACTACCGGGATGCATAGCAAAAGGACTAGCATAAGCCTCACTCAAAATAGCTCATCTCAACTCATCATCACTATGCACCACTATTCGATCCTTGAAACATAACACCTTATCATTATTAAATTAAAAATTTCGTAGGATTTCCATCCATGATATCTTTAACATGCGGTACCAATGCCTCATCATAAGGTTTCTTTTCCTTAATCAACGGCGACAAAGACAGCTTCACTTGCAACTCGGCAAACAAACCTCCATCACGCGTCACACCCAACCTTGAAAACATGGCCCTCAACTCAACAACCGCTTTTCTACTCAAAGCATCAGCCACAACATTCGTTTCGCCTGAATGATACTCGATTGTCAAATCATAATCCTTGAGTAACTCCATCCATCTATGTTGCCTAAGATTCAACTCATTTCACGACATTAGATACTTCAAACTCTTATGATCCGTGTACATAACACACTTCTCATCATAAAGATAATGCCTCCAAATCTTCAGTGCAAACACCACCGCAACAAGCTCTAGATCATGCGTAGGATAATTACGCTCGTGCACCTTTAACTGTCTAGATGCATATGCTACAACTTTCTCGTCTTGCATCAACACACACCCTAAACCAACATAAGATGCATTGCTATAAATCACAAACCCTTTTCCTGACTCAGGTTGAATCAATATCAGAGCTTGCATCAAAGTTTCTTTCAACTTATCAAAAGCTTGTTGTCTAGCCTCCGTCCATTCAAAACGTACATCCTTTTGTAACAACTTCATCAACGGAGCAGCAACCCTTGAGAACCCATCCACAAAGTGACGATAATAACTTGCCAACCCCAAGAAACTACATACCTCTATCACCGATTTTGGTTGCTTCCAATTCACAATTGCCTTAACATTTTGCAAATCCATCCGGATACCTTCTGCCGAAATAACATGACCAAGAAAGACCACTTCTTTAATCCAAAACTCAAACCTGCTCAACTTATCATAAAGTTGATTATCTAACAAGGTTTGCAACATAATCCACAAGTGTTGATCATGATCCTCTTCGGTACGAGAGTACACGAGAATATCATCAATGAACACTACTATGAACTGATCCAAGAATTTATGGAACACCCGATTCATCATGTCCATGAATGTTGTAGGCGTATTCGTTAACCTAAACGACATCACCAGAAACTCATAATGCTTGTACCTCATACGAAAAGCAGTCTTCGGCATGTCCTTATCCTTAACCTTCAACTAATAGTATCTAGATCTCAAATCGATCTTAGAAAACACGTAGCACCCTAAAATTGACAAACAAGTCATCAATTCACGAAAAATGATACTTATTCTTAATTATCAACTTGTTTAATTACCGATAATCAATGCACATCCTCAAAGTGCCACCATTCTTCTTCACAAACAACATCGGTGCACCCTATGGTGACACAATAGGTTAGATAATACCACGATCCAGCAACTCCTGAAGCAACGTCTTAAACTCCTTCATGCCATGCAATATGGTGCAATCGATACTGGAGTTGTATCTGCATACGTCTTAATACAAAACTCCATCTCTCTATCTGGCAGCAACCTAGGCAACTCCTCCGAAAAACCCTCGAGAAATCACAAAAGGTACGTATATCCTTAGTCCGCACTTCTTTCATATTTGGGTTCATAACATAAGCTAGATAAGCCTGACACCCACACTCCAACAACTTCTGCGCTTCCAAGGTAGAAACCGCATTGGATAAGAACTTAACATTCTTACCCTCAACCATTACTTCATAATCATCGACAAGTTTCAACAAAACTCACTTGGTTACAAATTCGACCACAGCTTCATGCTCAGTCAACCAATCCATATCCACGATCACATCAAAACTATGAAATAGAAGCTCAATCAAATCAGTCGCAAACATGTGACCTTGCACTGTCAAAGGACATCTCCTATACAACCTCCTCGTAACAACCATTTCTCCAAAAGAACTTGTTACTTGCATACCCATATTTAACACCTCTACCGGTATATCAAGCAAATGTGCATGCTCATGCAAAATATATTAATGTGTAGAACCAAAATCTATTAGAGAAAGTAATGACATAGATTGCAAGGTAAAAGTACCTGCTATCACATCAGTGTCATTTCTCCCCTCGTGATGCGTATAGGTCCTCGCGGGTCCACCACCCTCAGGTTGAACTGCTACTGTATGTGCAACAGTCCTCTATCCTTCCTCTCTTCACTGGAAATTACCTAGACTGTGCCTACGGCCTCACTGTGGTGCAACAACATGTGCAAGTGCTTGCCTACCTCTAGCCAACAACGGATAATTATGTCTCAAATGATCTCTAGAACCACAACTCCAACATTAAACCATGCATTACTTCCAAATGCATCATCATCATTTTATAACCATTTTCCAGCATTAAACCATGCTCAAATCATGCATATAATAGTGAGAAGTCAATTCGTTAAAACATGTGCATCAAAACCAATTGCCAAACTGAGAACAAAGGAGAAATCATTCTTTACTTACTTCCAAGCTTAGACCAGTGTCTCAAGCTTAATCTAAACTCCCAAACATAACTTTCAAACTTTTGAAAAGCTGTAACACACGTTCTCACTCACCGTCTAAGCAAAACTTTGATCGTTGATGCGAATTTAAGCGTCCAAGGCTTCCAAAACCTCACCTCAAGCTTGAGGATCAACCTCCTATACTTTAACCACACAAAAACAGAGGTTTCAATGCATCAAAAATGCATTCAACAGCCCAGCAACAACAATTCACACAAATCCTCAACAAATCCTAACCAATTCCCCTCCACAACAACTGAAAACAATATCAAACACCTTCTAAACTTAACCCAACCAAAACCTAACGGTTTAATCCAACAATTATCATCAATTAACATCCAAAAACACATTCACATCATCCTTATACCTCCAACATTCATTAAACATCCACAACTATAAAATTAGATATTCACTTAGTTTCGGGATTCCAATGTTAAAACCAACTTATTAACATTATAAAATATCAAAATCATGTTCTAATCCAATCAAGAACATAGCAAAATAGATCTAATTCGAAAATCAATCAATTTCATCATTTAAACCTTGATTTAACCAATTTTCCATAATTAAATCATTAAAACTCATTAGAAAACATTTATAAAGGATCAATATCTTGGAAATTTTAGTAAAGAACCTTATATTAGAGGGGAAGAATGAAGTTCACCTCTAACCTTTGCTTTCCCCTTAATTGGATGGATTTTCTCGTGAAAATAAGGTTAAAATAATAAGGTTTTGATATAAAATCATAGGAAATTCATTTGAAATTAGAAGATTGAAGAAATCAAGAAGTTACCTGAGTATTTTGAATAAGAAAAGAGTGTTTGGCTAGAGAGAATTTGACAGGAAATCTTTTAGAGAAATATTAGTTACGTAAAATTATTTTTAGAAATTAATTATAAAATTAATTCTCCAAGCCTATTTATACCCTTTAAAAACCTTTTTAAAATATCCAATTAAGGTGAAAAGTATGATATTAGAATTTGGCCAAATTTTTCCTTAAAGATTCTACGCTTTGACCCTTTTACAAAACAGTCACTAAAAACAGTTTTAAAACTTTACATTTTGGTCACTGTCCCAAAATGTTATTTTTTGAGAATTCTTTTTGTAAAGTTGACTTTAACAAAACCATATATATATATATATTAAATAATAATTTTATAATATTTTTCCATATTTTTATCTCACTAAAAAATATTTATTTCAAATTAATCCCGAAATCAACCTAGAAAACTCCTAGGCCCAAAACCGAAGTGTTACAATACCTGTGTTAACCTTGGGTGATCTTCATTGATTTGGTGAACTCCTTTCAGTCATTGAAATTCTCACCTTATGCATAAGGCAAATTAGCTTTCACTAACACTCGTTGAATGAAAACCTGTATCCAATTTTGTTTTGAGAACCTAACTCCCCTACACCTAAGTACATGAATTTAAATCAAGCATTTATCTCCAAACTACTTGAATCGTAATTAAAAATAGTAAAATTGGATAAACATCAAAATATTTTAAAAACCAAAGATAATCATTCGATCACAAAAATCAATAACCCAAGCCAATTTAATTAGTTCATGGCCATACCCAAACATTGAATTAATTAAAAAGAAGAAAAGATAAAATGGAGTGATCAAACCAGATTTCTCCTTCATCGTGTTCGATCTTCTCTTGGTCGATGTCATCGTCTTGTCCACCCCTCTTTCTTGGATATTCTATCATTCTAATTTAGAAAATGAGATCTCAATCTGAATTTCAAAAGGTTTGGGCTATCCCCTTATCTTTGGCTTAGGAGATAAACCTAATTTCCTTATCTTTAGATGAGGAGATAATTCCAAAAGCCTTATCTCCTCATCCTTGGATGAGGATATAATTCAAAAGGAATTCAAAATGTTTGTTTTATACCCTCATCTTCATTTGTAGCAGCTTCAAAATTCAAATCTAGGTGTAACCGAATCAGTTAGGAAGAACTTTGAATGGATTAACCTTATCTTAACTTGTCATGGCAACTTGTTGCAAGTGGTCTAGCAATTACACTGCAAAAATAACATCATTTCCCTAGAAAAACACAAAACATGGCCCACAAAAATAGAAAACTACGAATTTATGCAAGAACATGTAAATTGCAACTTAAATGAGCTTAAGTCTAAACAATAATTGATATAAAGAGGTACAAAAAACACTATTTTTCCACGTATCACACCCCTAAAATCAAAATATTGCTTGTCCTACAGCAATGTATGTACTAACAACTTACATGGCAATTACTATCTAGGCATGCTTAAAATCCCAAATTTTGTCATCCGAACCGTGGCAATCTCAAAATTAATCACCTATCAACTTTTAGACTATGAAGAAAGTTCCCCAAAATGAATCATAATGCCTCTGCATGGTGTGCACATAAGTTGTGAACAATTTAATAAATAAGATCCCATAAAGCTTCTGTTTGTTTCAACACAAGTAAATATCATACTACCAAGGCAATTTACCATAGCTATTTCTAGGGCTTCAGCTCATCAAAACTACTTTCCTAGGCTTGAAGATAAGATGGATCAAACAACGAACCCCTTAGCCTGTTGAGTAGAGTAATCCTGTGAAGACTTTCATTCACTCATGCCTAATTAACCATCTTTCCTACTCGGTGAGTGCCGAACGTACCAGATTAGCATAGCAACAGAGTGTCCTAGAACTTATGGCATTTTTATTTGAAAAAGAGCCAAATGGAAACCTCTAGAAATTTTTCTTTATTCATTCATTTTTTCCTTTTTCTTTTTTTTCATTCATTTTCCTTTTTTATTCAAACCTATTACCCATCAAGTTTTTTAAAATTAAGAGATGCAACAATGTATATTAACAAGGCGTCACAACTAATCTCAAAGTTGACTCCTCATTAGTCTTGAAGACTAAAGGTTCTCAACCTAAGATACCGTGGCAAGTCTCTCATCATAAGAAATCACAACGGGTCATTAGTAATTATAACAAGTAGTTTCCATGGAAGGTGAAATATGCAAGACTAAAATGACTAAAAGACTAACTATGAGACACAATCCCTCCCCCAAACTCGAGTAAAACATTGTCCTCAATGCATACAACGTTTTAGCTAACTATATATAATGATGAAAAAGAAAACTAAAGTGAGAGGTTGTCACCTCTTATTCAAATATTCCATTGTGCGATATGCTTGAGGCATTTGCTGTCTCGCCTTGGTTGTGGTTGTTGTGGGGCTGGTGTATGGTTATTTTCTTTAACTTCCTCAATTGTCGAGTCTTGTGTTCTTTCGGTTAGACTCTCTGATTGGTAAAGTCTTTTACTTTGATGATTGCTTTGGCTTTGCAGTCGAAGGTGGTGATTTTAGTGGTGCATATGTGGTTTCCTTAGAACCTGAAGAATTTTGACAAGAATCAGTACACTGTGGCTCAAAAACCTTTTTTCATTACCTTTCTTTGTCATAGGGGTTTCTGCAGCAGTATTGTTGCAGTCAATGTCAGCAGTGACATCTCCCACCTCCAACTCAATTGTCATGGCAAGTAGACTGGTAGGAAAAGTGGGGAAGGGATCGATGCAGTTGGGATTAAGTTCCAATAGATAATTCTTGAGGGCTTTTATTGCTTTTCTTGTTGCAGTTTCTTGACCTTACCTTTGGATTTCCTATGTCGTGATAAATACCGAGGGCGATGCAGCAACCATGCTTGCAACTTCTTTATTTTTGCAGAAAATTATGTTACTAACAAAAGAAATCAAAGCTAAAAATATTAATATGAAGTTAAATGCAAACTAATAAAAATGAAATAGTTTAAAATATTAATGGTTGCCTATCTAGATCTTGAGTGTCATTTTTGAAACTTCTTATAGTCTATCTACACCCTCCATCAAGTGACAATTCTTCCCAAATAGAGTTAGGCCAATGAGATTGGAATAACATCCCTTTGTGATTCCTTGGTAGAGGTGTCTCTCTATATTGTGCCATTGTAGTCAATTCATACACTCTACCTTGCTATTGTCCTTGAACGCATGAAATCTTTAATAGGAAAGCTTATCCCAACACCTCACTTGTAACAGCCTAAAAATCGGTCTAGTCGAAATTAGGTTTTGGCGATCAAAAAATTTATATCAGAAAGATTCTGACATTATATTAACCTTAATTGTATGGTCAAATGCACTGTATTGGAATCTAATTGAGTCAATTTAAAAGACTTTGGACCTAATTGAATTCTTTAGAAAGAACTTTGAGACTAAATTGTGAAATTGAAAGTTTGGGAGGGGGAAAATTATGAAGTTTAGGAAGTTAAAGGACTACCCTTGTAATTATACCATTTAGAGAATGACTCACCTCCTTGCTTGGACAATATCACATGAAAATGCTAAGGATGGCCAGGTGTTGGTGTGTCTGCTTGGATAAGCCATCATGTTTTAGTTTCCCAAAATAAGAAAAGATAAAAAAGGATAATAAAATATATATTTTAATAAGGTTTCCTCTTAGTGATAAAAAGCTATGGGATAGTTTAGGAAATATAGTCAAGTGCTTAAAACACTTTACCTTTGTAACGCCCCAGTTTTGGGCCTAGCGGTTTAAGGCTAGTTAGACGGTCTGGTGGACCGGGTTAGAGATTCGAGTCGAATTCGGGACATAATATTTTTCATAAAGATAAAAATATGTAAAAATATTTAAAAAACATATTTTATTGTATTAAAAATATTGGTGAAAACAATTTTGGAAAAAAACTTTGGAAGGGTGACATTTTGGCTAGTGACCAAAAAACAATTTTTGAAAACTTTTTGAAAGGTGAATGTTTTGTAAAGAGTCAAAACTTTGAAGCTTTAAGGAGCTATTTTACCAATTGGTCTAATCTGAGTTTTTCCTTAATTTGGATTATTTTTAAAAGAGTTTTTATTAAAGGAATTAAAAGTGATTTAGTTAAGGTGGTTATTTCTTTTAAAACAAAATTTGGTGTGACTTTTCTTCTCTCATATTTTCTCTCAAAACACTCTTAGCCAAACACTCATTTTCCATCAGAGATTTAAGGTAATGATCTAAATTTCTTAATTCTTTTATTTTTTAAATGATTTCTCAAGCTGTTTTTCAAAAATCTCATTGTATTTCTTTGTTTTCAAGAGGAAAAAACCATCCAATTAAGGGGAAACTCATTCATTGGAGGTAAGTTCGTTCTTCTCATCTAATGAAAGGTTCTTTACTAAAATTCGCAAGTTCTTGGCTCTTTACATATGATTTCTAATAGGTTTTGATTAATTAAGTATAGATTTTGGCTTTGAAGAGGTTTAATTGATGGATCTTGTGATTTTTGATTTGGATCTATTTTTCTAGAGTTGTGGATTGATTTCAATCATATTTTGGATATATTATAATGTGGATGAGTTGTTTTTAATAATGGAATCCTAAAATTGGTTGAATCTCTAATTGGTTAGGTTGTTAGTTAAGAGTTTTTGGGTGGTTTGAGGAGTTTAATCATTGCTCGAAGTAAAAAGGATGTTGTGAATGAGCTTTTAGATGTTAATTGATGAGGTTTGGAGTTTTGAATCGTTGTATAATGGCTGGGTTATGATTGAGTAATGTTTGAGGTTGATTTCGGTAAGTTTTGGATGAGTTTGGAGTGGGCATCTTGAGGGCTACGGGTTTTTGAATTGAAACAGACAGTTGGATGCATTGTAATGCATGTGTTCTCTGGTTTTGTGTGGTTAAAATAGGGGAGAATCAAGGCGTAGCATCTTGAGGTGGTTCTAGACATGTCGGGAGCTTGTTTCGCGGTAGCAAGCAAGGCAAAGTGAAATCGGTGAGTGGAAATGGTTTTAAAAGTCTTTCAAAGGTTTGAAAGTGGATTTGGAAGTTTAGGTTAAGTTTGAAACACTTACCTAAACTTGGAAGTAAGTTTCCCTCCTTTGCTCTCTAATATTGGCTCGGATATTAGCATGCCTGATTCATGTTTTAGTCGTAAACATGGTTGATATTACTTATTGTAAATGCATGGTTTTAAATTACATACGCAATGGTTTAAAAGAGTTTTGAATGCTGATAAGCATTGGTTTTTTTTTATTCCGATCGAGAATGTGTTATTGCTATGGCAATATGATATGCATATCTAGGATTTTGTGTAATGCATTGTAAAACAGTGAGTAAATGGTTTTGAAAATGATATATTGGCTATGTGACAAGGTGAGGAAACATTCAGATATAGTTGGCATGCCATAGGATAAAGTTCACTATAATATGTTTAAAAATAGATCGTGGGTTAAGAGTCGTTGAGGTATAGCGGTCGGCTACTCAGACTATGTTTTATCACTTGGGTTAAGCAGTCGGTTCCCCTTGTTGATGTATAGCTTGCGGTTGGCAAGGTTATAAAGTCATGCGGTCGGCATGGGGTGGTCTTGATGACGATCAGTCATTAAGGGAGATCCGTGTATCCGATGTATAAAGTTAACGATCAATTAACTAAGGATTAGCAGTTGGCTAATCAAGGATAGTGGTAAACTATCTGGGGTCACTATAATTACCAATATATGAGAGTTCTATTGATGAACTAGATTTATAATGCTTTGGGATTTAAGCATGGTTTTGTAATTGATGCTTTGGGATCTAAGTATGGGATGTATATGTTGTCTTGGATATGGTCGATATGCATGTTTTGGATTGAAATCATTGAACTTGCTTCGGTCGTAAGCATGGTTTGAAAACAAGTGTTATTTTCAGAGGGTTTTAATGCATCATTGTTTTTAAGAGCATCCTCACAATGCAAGTGTGCTTACGCTCTCTTTTCCCTAATGATGCAGAGCATTAAAAGCAATGAGGCAACAAAGGCAAGTATAAAGCAATCCCAAGACAAGACTATTTAAGTATGAACTCAATTTTGGTTTCCGGTTAATAAGGTAATGTGTTTGCCTCATATTTTGGGATTTGTAATTTGATTTTTCCCTAGTTTTCAAAGCATGAGTAATGCTGTAATTTCAGAGTTTGATTGATGTTGTTATGCCTTTTTTGCATCGTACCTAAGGTTGATGTTATATGGCTCCCTAGGTATGCATATATATGGTTTTGCTTGGTTGGTATGCTTTGGTGATCTTAGCATATTGAATGTGATATGGATATGGTTTTGGTTTGATGCTTGTGCTAAGATTTGCCTATTTGTGCATTTGTTATGTTTGGTATCATGGTTTAGGAAGCATGCCTCTAGAGTGCTCCTTTGGATTTATGTGACAAGTTTAGTGGGGTAATTTTGGCATGGTTGTGAGTTTATGCAAGTATGGATGTATGCAGAATGTATGCTAGTGGTTAGGACTCAAATGTATCTAGATTTGAATGAAAAACCAGTTGAAAATGACATTAAATGCCTAGGCGTACCGAAACGCAATGGGCCATATTGGTATGGCTAGGCATTTCCAGGTAGAGTGTTTTGGTACAGGTGAAGGTGTTTTGATACGGTATTGAGCTACTAGAATTTCACTTTTTGGAAGAGAGCCCGCGTATCGAAACACTTGTTCCCTGTATCGGTACGAAGTTTAATGATTAAAAAAGGAATTTTACTTTTGATATGGCATACCGGTACAATACCTAGTGTACCGAAATGATGTGTTTTGTGTCGTTTGGATACGAGCCTTAGTGTATTGAAATGGTGGTAGTTAATTATGTTAAAATGTCATTGTGGGCAGTTTGAATTCTTTCATTTTAGTCCCTAAAGTTTCCTTTATCAATTAAATGAGTTTGGGTGATCGTTTTAATCTAAAATTTGGTCCTTAAAAATTATCAGTTTTACAAACTAGTCCCTGTAAAGTGTAGTATGCCATTGGTGGTTCTTCCATGCTTTGTTTTCTTTGATTTTTCAACCGCGACAAGCATGAACATGTAGGTTTAATAATTCACATCTAGACAAGATAAAAAGAAAAAAATGGACTGACTTTTCGTAACCTTTCTCTGGTTTGCTTCAGCAAACCTAATGTAGCTCACTCGGTTCGGTCGGGCGTCTAGGCCAGGTCGAGGGGGTTACATTTGTTGGTTTCAGAGCTAGGTTACGAAAGGTTGGGATAATGATGATTGATTGTGTGACAATGGTTGTCATGTATGGTGATTGTGGATATGTTCGGTGCTTGTTTTTCTTTATGTTGGGGCTATGATTGGGAACACATTGCCTATTACTGAGGTTTTAAAATGTTTTATAAGATGGTATTGGACGCTTTGCCTATTGTTGGCCTGACTTGAATGTGTTTGATGCTTTTGTTAGCATGGCTTGACGTGAGACACGTTCTATGGCTGGTAACGCTGGTGCTTGGCAAAATAACATTGAGGAAGAGAATCCCACTAAAATCTTACCTCCTCCTCCTTCCTTGTGTGCCACAGGCTCATCAAGTGCCAGAATTTGGTGATTTGACTCCATTAGTTCATGCGATAACGAGAGCTTTCCAAGCAACGATGGCTGGAGTGCATGCGCAGGCACCGAAACCTACTGTGGCAGTTAATCCAGGATTACCATTAGAGCGTCTCTGCAGTTTAAGAGGTGTTGAGTTTAGGGATCTGAGCCCTGAAGCAGCCGAGGGATGGCTGGAGAGTATGATTCGTATTCTGAATCAGATGGGTTACAATAACAAGCGTAAGCTGGGTTGTACCGTGTCGCTATTGCATGGTGAAGGATATCAAAACATACATGTTGGCTGCAGACTATACATATTTTGATGTGCTTGTGAATTGTGCTAAGGATATTGAGCAGTCCTTGAGGGTGTCGGGACAAGGTTTGAGCATGGGCTCGGATAAGCGAGGAGTGGACTCTATTCGGGGAAGTAGAATATGAGGTTTCAAGATAAGAGGCTTAAGATGGATCACAGGTGAGGTGGTGGCCATGGTAACCAAGGTGTTCCTATTGTAGCTGAGTGTGAGCGTTGTGGCAGATGGCACACGGGTGAGTGTTGGGGAAATACCATGAGTTATTGGATATGTGGATCTACCGGTCACATGAAGCGTGACTACCCTCGTGCTATGGGAAACACACCAGTTCGGGCTGTTAAACCTACTAGGGCCGAGGCCGTGGCAGGGGTAATTTCTAGAGGCGTGAGGATGGTCATAGAGTTGAGGCTCATGCTGTTGCTGTACAACCAGAGAATGGTGGGCCAACGTGGGTCTATGCTCATCGTGAGGGCGCAATGACACGGATGTGATCACATGTACTTTCACCTTGCATTCATTGTCGTTGTTTTCTTTGATTGATTCAGGGTCTACGCATTCATATATCTTGAGTGAGCATGCATCATTTTTGAATGTTCCTATTGAGATCTTGGATGTTGGCATGTTGGTAACTAGTTCTTTTGGGGAGACGGTTACAACAAGAAGGTTGTATAGGCGTTGCTGTACAACAAGACGGTGCAAGGTCATGAGTTTGCTGCGGATTTGATGGAGTGGTCATTTCACGGCTTTGATGTTATCTTGGGTATGGATTGGCTAAGTGAACACAAGGTGGTGGTGGATTGTGAGTCAAAAAGGATTTCTTTAAAGTTGGCCAATGATTATGAAGTTGTGGTGGTTGGTGAGAATGTGAAATTCTTGTCCAATGTTGTTTCGACTACCCTAGCGGAAAGGATGATGCTGGATGGTTGCCAAGCCCACTTGGCTATTGTTATGAATCTGGAAGCCAAGGGTGTTCGGGTGCAGGACATTTGAACTGTTTGTGATTATTCGGAAGATTTTCTTGAGGAGTTTCCGGACTTATCTCTGGATAGGGAGGTGGAGTTTCGTATTGAGACGTATGAAGGTACAATGCCGGTGTCTATTACTACTTATCGCATGGCACCGAAGGAGTTGAAGTCTCAGATCCAGGAGTTGTTGGATCATGGGTTCATTCGTCCAAGTGTTTCTCCGTGGGGTGCTCCAGTTCTCTTTGTAAAAAAGAAGGATGGATCGATGCGTATGTGTGATAAGTGATCAAAAGTACTATTTTTTCTTACCCTTTTTACTCATATTATTGTTACACTTGGGCTCATATTAGTTACATAATTAGCCATTCATGCATTAATCCATCGTTGAGCTTGATTGCATAACTTGGTTGTTTTTGTGGGAAAAGATGCTGCTTTGGTGTGTTTTGTGTGTATGTGCAGGATCACTTTCCAAAGCAAGGCTAGACTAGTTGCTAGGGCAATGCATGAAGGAGATGCCGAGTTAGTTGCCAGGGCAATGCATGAAGGAGACACCGAGCCAGTTGCCAGGGCAATTGTCAACAAAGAATAAGGTGATATGGTAGTCGAAATTGATGACTAGACAAGCCCAAGATGACGTGGAGCAAAGCTAAATCCCAAAGGAGTTTGATTTCCATGAAGAGGTTAAAGAAGAATTAAATTCCAAGAAGATAGGAGAAGTTCTAGGAGGAATATAATTATAATAAAGAATTATACTTTAAAGATAATTTAATTCCAACTTAACTTCCTCCTCAAAGAAGGACTTTGACCTAGCCCTATAAATTAGAGGCCATGCCGTCAACTCCAAAGGGGGGAGAGAGAGGAGATAATTTTCGACAAGTATCTAGGGCAAGGAGGATTTCGACAAGCTTCATCCTTCATCTTTTTCTTTCTTGTTCAATTAGGTTCATGCTAGGGATTCTTTATCTTGTGTTTCTTTGGAACCTAGCCATGAACTAAATCTATTTGGCTTAGGTTATTGTGTCTTGTGGTTGTGAGAAACTATTGGATTTTGTTTAGGTAATAAGAGTTTGCACTTTTCTATTCAAGGTTTATTCATTCTTGGTTCTTATTCTTGTTTGCGAGTGAATTGGGAGAGATCTCGTAACTTCATCTATTTATCTAATATCGGGAGAGTTAGATTCAGAAATGAATGAATATGATCTTTATTCAATCTATTAATGGTGAAGATTAATCCGGCTTAGGAATAAGTTAAGGATTTCAACGGCTAAGAGGAGCGCAAGATTGGTTGTTGTTCACCCTTAATTCATGCAGGGATGTATTATCAAGGCATGCACAAGTAGCTAGAGTTTCGACTTAGGGATAAGAAGAAACCATTGAAGAACGCTCTACCGAACCTTGAAGGTTGCTGCCCAGACGCCCAAGTAGTCGCCCAACTAGTCGCCCAGGAAACCATCGATTAGTTGACAAGGCAACCCCATTGTGCAAGTTGTCACGGCAACTGAGTTGCCCGTGCACTCTTTTACCAAGACGATCCAATCGACTATCATACCTCAACTCACGATAACCTGGCCTATCTCTCTCATTTAATTATATCGCCTTTTACTTATTTGCTTTCTAGATTAGTTATTAGTTAAAACTCCTATAATCTTCTACTTGTGTTTTCTTTTACTTTTTACAGTGCAAGAGAGTAGATTCTTGAAGTGGCACCAATCCCTTTGGATACGATATCTTTTATACTATAACTTGCAACGTGTATACCTGCACAATTGCATCGCACTTATTACGCGCAACAAGTTTTTGGCGCCGTTGCCGGGGATTGGCAATAGCGACTTTGTTTTTATTTTCTTGCACTTTCTTTTTACTTTTCTTGTTTAAGATTCAAAGGGCTAACAAACTTTGGTTTTGCATTGGTATATGACCAGGGCGAGACCAATTACACCAGAATATCCCTTTGATCTAGAAATCAAACGAACCTTACAAAGACTTAGACGAAGGTTAAGAGTAGCAATGGCTAATCAAGACGGCAATATGAATCAAGACGTTCCAGCAGGAGGAAGAGTGATTCTTGCACGAAACAAAACTATTCGAGACTATCTTGAAGAAGATATCAATGGACTTAATCCAGGAGTTGTCGCACCTGAAATTGAAGCTGACCACTTTGAGTTGAAACCAGTAATGTTTAATATGATCAACACAATTGGTCAATTTGGCGGCTCAGCAACTAAAGATGCACGACAACATCTTAAATCTTTCCTCGAGATTTGCAACTCGTTCAAAATACACAGAGTCACCCCTGATGTTTTATGATTAAGATTATTCCCCTATTCACTGAGGGATAGGGCGAAAGCATGGTTGAATAGCATTCCTACCGGATCAATAGGATCTTGGACCGATCTTTGTCGTGATTTCCTTGCTCGGTTTAATCCTACAAATTTGACTGATAAGCTTCGTAACGACATTACTTCTTTTCGGCAGGCAGATGATGAATCCATGTACGAGGCTTGGGAGCGATATAGAGAACTTCTACAGAAATGCCCCCTACACAGATTCCCGGTGTGGAATCAAGTAACAATGTTTTACAACGCCGTGAATACACCAACAAGGATGATGCTAGATGCCTAGGCAAACAGCATACTCCTAGATAAGTCGCTGGAGGAAGCAATGCAAATTCTAAACAGGCTGGCCAAGAATGATTATCAATTCCCCTCTACTAGAAGAGAAGGAGTTAGACGCCAAGCCACAATACATGAACTAGGATCATCAGATTCAATTTTGGCACAATTGGCCACTTTAACCAAGATGGTCAAGAACATGCAAAAACCAAACAACACATATGAGGTCAAGGTAATGGATTCTTTTTGTGAGTTATGTGGTGATAACCATGATTCTTTTGAATGTATGCAGAATCCGGAATCCAGCTTCTATGTGGGGAATTACAATCGGAACAACAATGTGATGTCCAATGCATACAATCCAGCTTGGAAGAAGCACCTGAATTTTTCATGGAGTAATCCCAGCAATGCTCTAAACCAGAACAATCAGAATGCACAAGCATCGGGATTCCAGCAGAATATGCCACGGCAACAGTTGCCGCAGCAACAACCGACAACATCTAGTTCTTTGGAAAATTCTCTAAATGCTTTTATGTTGAAAATTGAATCTTATATGGCTGAGAATAGTAACTTCATAAAAAGAACTGATGCTTTTATTAACAGGACCGAGATGAGATTGCAAAACCAATAGGCAGCAATCAAATCATTGGAAAATCAAGCCAGACAGTTTGCTCAAAGCCTGAATACTAGACCGCAAGGAGGTTTACCTAGCGATACTGAAGTAACAAGAGGAACTAGCCATGAGCAATGTAAGGCGATCACCACTAGAAGTGGCCAACAACTTAAAGAGGCTCAAGCCCGCTCATCAAACAAAACTCCACAAAAAGATCAAGACGAACCTAGCGGCAAAGCCTCAGATGCTGAACCAGGAATTGCCGCGGCAACCGGCAATAAGCATTCCTCGGCAACCGACGATAAGGATGCTTCGGCAACTTGTGATAAGCATGCCTTGGCAACCCCAATTGGTAATGCCTCGGCAACTCCAATTGTCCCAGCAATGCCATCAACCAGGTTCTAAACCAATGAAAGGATCGAAGATATCCAACTTCCACCACCATTCCCACAAAGGTTGAAGCGACAAAAGCAAGAATATTAATTCAAGAAGTTTCTTGATATCCTAAAGCAAGTCCACATCAACTTGCCATTGGTGGAAGCAATTGAACAAATGCCAAACTATGCCAAGTTTCTTAAAGACATTGTGTCCAAGAGAACAAGGCTAGGAGGGTTTGAAATAGTTGCCGCAACAGAGGGATGCATGGCCATGTTGCACAATCGTATGCCACCTAAGTTGAAGGATCCCGGAAGTTTCACAATACCCTGTTCCATTGGAAAACACTTTGTCGGGAAAGCATTATGCGACCTTGGGGCTAGCATAAACTTGATGCCTAAATCGGTTTTCCAGAAACTAGGAATCAGGAAGGTAAGACCTACAATAGTTATGATACAGCTAGCCGACAGATCCTATGTGCATCCAGAGGGAAAAATCGAGGACATACTGGTAAAAGTTGATAAATTTATTTTTCCCGCTGACTTTATTGTTTTGGATTGTGAAGCAGATGAGCATGCACCTATCATTCTCGGGAGACCATTCCTAGCAACAGGGAGAACCTTGATCGATGTTGAAAAGGGAGAACTCACAATGAGGGTGAATTACCAGCAAGTTAAACTAAATGTGTTCCAAACACTAAGGCATGCCGATGATACAGAAGAATGCCAACTTCTTCATGCCACGGTAGAGTTTAACTTCGACAAGGAATTTAGTTGCCTCGGTAACTACATTGCCGATCAAGAGTAACCTAAGGAGTATGAAGAACTGGTCGATGAGGAACAACAAGAAGAGGTAAATTGGCTAGTCAATCGACCAGCTACATACTTTGAACTACTAGATTACTCAGGTAAGGAAGGTAAGCTCGAAAAACCCTCTATTAAACAACCACCGATTCTTGAGTTGAAGCAACTGCTAGAGCAACTAAAATATGCATACTTAGGAAGCGATAATACATTGCCTGTAATTATTTCTTCTAAGTTACAGCCTGAGCAGGAAAAGAAGCTAATCAAAATGTTGAAGCTACACAAAAAGGCAATAGGGTGGACAATTGCCGACTTGAAGGGAATTAGCCCGACAGTGTGCATGCACAAGATTTTGTTGGAAAATGATCACAAACCTTCAATTGAGGCCCAGGAAGACTGAATCATGCCATGAAAGGGGTTGTAATGAAAGAAATCATCAAGTGGCTTGACGCCGACATTATATACCCTATCTCTGATAGTACATGGGTATGTCCGGTACAATGTGTACTGAAAAAGGGAGTTATAACGGTGGTAAGTAATGAAAATAATGAACTCATTCCAACCAGGACTATGACCGGTTGGAGAGTTTGTATGGATTATCGAAAGCTAAACAAAGCCACTAGGAAAGATCACTTCCCATTACCCTTTATTGATCAAATGCTTGACCGTCTTGCAGGTAAACCCTTTTACTATTTTCTTGATGGTTATTCAGGTTACAATCAAATTGCCATAGCATCAAAAGATCAAGAAAAGACAACCTTCACATGCCCATACGGTACTTATGCTTTCTGAAGGATGCCGTTCAGATTATGTAACGCCCCGACAACCTTCCAAAGATGCATGATGGCACTCTTTTCAGACATGGTCGAAGACTTCCTTGAGATCTTCATGGATGATTTTTCCATTTTTGGTAATGACTTTGACAGTTGCCTCGGCAATTTAGAGAAGGTGTTGGCAAGATGTGAAGAAACTGATTTAGTCCTCAATTGGGAGAAGTGCCATTTTATGGTAGATGAAGGAATAGTGCTCAGCCACAAGATTTCATCCAAGGGAATTGAAGTGGACAAAGCCAAGGTGGACGTGATCGAGAGATTACCCCCACCAAGTTCGGTTAAAGGAATTCGAAGCTTTCTTGGACATGCAGGTTTTTACAGGAGGTTCATTCATAATTTTTCTAAACTCACTAAAGCCTTGTGCAATTTGCTTGAATAGGATAAAGTCTTCGATTTTGATGATTCTTGCACCCAAGTATTCGAAACTCTAAAGGAAAAGCTTGCCTCGGTACCCATTGTCGTTCCACCAGATTGGACGCTACCTTTTGAGCTCATGTGTGATGCAAGTGATTTCGCTGTAGGAGCAGTCCTAGGCCAACGCACAGGTAAGACCTTCCATGTGATATACTACGCTAGTAAAACTCTTAATAGTGCTCAAGTGAATTACACAACAACAAAGAAAGAGTTACTGGCTGTAGTTTTCGTATTTGACAAGTTCCGATCCTATTTGATTGGTACAAAGGTAATTGTTCATACAGACCATTCGGAAATCAAATAACTATTTGCTAAAAAGGATGCCAAACCTCGTTTGATTCGTTGGATATTACTTTTACAAGAATTTGATATTGAAATTAAGGACAGGAAAGGAACAGAAAATCAAGTGGCCGATCACTTATCACGTTTAGAACGCAATAGGGAGGAGGACGCAGATCTAGAGATATGTGAAGCATTCCCGGATGAACAACTTTTAGTTGCCTAGGCAACCATGGACACGCATACCTCGGCAACCCTTGGCGCCTCGGCAACCATGGACGCGCACGCATCGGCAACTCTCGACGCCGCAGCAGCCCTTGACGTGCACGTCTCGGCAATTTTGGGAGCAGTCGCCACGGCAGCACATGCCTCGGCAATACCCTGGTACGCGGATTTAGTTAATTTCCTTGTTTGTGGTATTTTACCTTATGGCCTTACTCACCAAGGGAAGAAGCGGTTCCGCCATGATGCTAAGCATTACTTTTGGGACGAGCCTCTTTTGTTTAAACAATATGCAGATCAGGTTATACGCCGATATGTCCCTGAAGAAGAGCAACAGAATGTACTCCGGCAATGCCATTCTTCACCCTATGGAGGACATTTTAGAGGAACTCGTACCGCGGCCAAAGTTTTGCAATCCAATTTGTATTGGTCAACATTGTACAAAGATGCCCAAGACTTTTACAAGCAATGTGATCGTTGCCAGAGGACGGGCAATATCTCTAGACGACATGAGATGCCGCTCCAGAACATCATCGAGGTGGAATTGTTCGATGTATGGGGGATCAATTTTATGGGACCTTTCCCATCTTCATTCGGCAACCTCTACATTCTACTTGTCGTCGACTATGTGTCTAAATGGGTTGAGGTTGCTGCAGTTCCCAGCAACAGTTCCAAGACCGTGCAATGATTCTTGCAGAAAAACATATTTACACAGTTTGGGATGCCGAGAGCAATTATCAGTGACGAAGGCAAGCATTTTGACAACAGACTTATTGCCAAGATGTTGCAACGCTTAGGCGTATCACACAAGATTACCACGGCATATCACCCACAAACCAACAGGCAAGCAGAAATTTCCAACTGGGAATTGAAGGGTATACTCGAGAAAGTTGTAAATCCCTCTAGGAAGGATTGGTCATTAAGACTAGATGACGCGCTTTGGGCATATCGCACTGCATTCAAAACACCCTTAGGTATGTCCCCCTTCCGACTTGTCTATGGCAAAACATGCCATCTACCGGTGGAAATCGAACACAAGGCATATTGGGCAATCAAGACCGTGAATATGGATTGGGAAAGTGTCAGACAAAAGCGTTTGTTGGACCTCAACGAGATAGAAGAATTCCGTGCACTCGCCTATAACAATGCACAAATCTACAAGGAGAAAACAAAGTAATGGCATGACAAGAAACTATTGCCGCGGTAATTCATGCTAGGGCAACTAGTTCTCTTATTCAATTCTAGGCTAAAACTCTTCCCGGGAAAGCTGAAATCAAGATGGTCGGGACCATTCGAAGTTGTCAAACCATTCTCCCATGGTGCCGTGATAATCAAGTCCATCACTGACAAAAATGAATTCAAAGTTAATGGACAAAGATTAAAGCACTACAATGGTACCCATGTGGAACGTAACAAAGAAGTGGTCACCTTAGGAGATGCACGAGCATGCTCTCCTTTCGATATTTTATTGTTATTTTTTATTTTTATTTTTGTCGAACTATTTAATTTTCCTTTTTTTTATCTTTTTAAGTTTAAGAATCCCTTTACACATCTTTATTTATTTTCTTTTATTAGTTTACCTTTAATTTTAATCCTTATTTGATTTGTCTTTGAATTGTAAGAAAAGAGTTCAAGATAAAGAGGAATTTTGATCCAAGAAGGAAAACATCTTCAACAAGGAAATTAATGGGCTGAATCTAAGGCTTATAAAAGCCTCCAACTTACCCTAATTAAACCCCCTAGCCGTCACCCTTCCCCTAAACCGAAACCCTCTTTCGTCTTTTCAAAATTAATCCCACCCACCATATTTACTACCTATCTTTTCTATAAAACCATCACTCTTAACTTCTAAGAAACCTATTCCTACTTTTCATCTTGCAACTCTTTAGTTTCTTTTATTTGTTTTTACAAAACTCACAACCAAGATCATCCATGGCATCCAAAATTAAATTTTTGGTTCATCCAAGTTCTTTCAAAGAACCAAGATACAAGAAGTTTGCTACGCCGGTGGTTCAAGAAAGATTTCACTCCAAGTTCGAAAGCTAAAAGATTTACGAAGAATAAGGCTTTGAATACTCCAACTCTCATCAAGATTTCAGCCTTGAACCATTCATCTTCAAGAGGATTGCACATCAAAAGTGGCAAATCTTTTGCCATCAATCGGAACCGGGTAACATCTCATGGGTAAGAGAATTCTATGCTCACTCACCTAACCTGGATAATACTTATGTTTTTGTTCGTGACAAGGCCAGACTCATATGCCCCGAAAACGTCAACACCTTTTACGGGCTCTACATTGAGAAGGACAAACATCAAGACTTTGTTGATCAAATCACGCCCAAGAAACTCGACAAGGTGCTTCAAGAACTCACTCAACTGGGAACTCATTGGAACGACGGTAAATACAAGGGCACGGTAAATCACCTTTGGCTTAAACCCGAGGTAAAACTATGGAATAAGTTAGTTAAAACAAACTTCTTTAATGCCCACCACACACAATACTACAATTGATATACCACGTCTTTTGCTCATACATTCTATTTTGCATAATCGCATCATTAACATTGGAAAAATTATTTGTGATGAGATTTTTGTATGTAGCTCAAAAGATAAGGGTTCTCTTTTCTTCCTTTGCTTAATTTCTAATCTTTGCAAGGAGATGCATGTTCCAAGTGAGTCAACCGATGAAAAGGCCCTACCAAAGTCCGGTTGGAATCAAGCACAAATCCGAAAACTAATAGGAGAGGCACCGGAAAAATCCTCAAGGCCTCCAATTGCCGCAACAACTCCTGCCACCCCAGCAATCCCTAATGCCCAAGCACCTAACGCCCGGGCAACTCAGCCATCAACCCCGAGACACTTTGAAGCACTATTGCAACAATTGGAGAGCCACCTAAGGAAAATTGAAGACCGGCAACTAATGTTCATGTGGTACATGAAGGAGCACAACAAAGCCATCACCCAGGTCATCCTAGAAAAGTACCCGGACAGTCGCGTGCCGTTCCCAATCTTTCCTGCCGAGATCCTTGCCCCGGCAACCAATGAAGCAGTCGCCACGACAACTGCAACAGATGATGCCGTGGCAACCTACATCGTGCCTGCACAAGCAGATGCCACGGTAACCAACCCTGAAGATGCCATGGCAACCAAAGCTAAAGACATCCCGGTAACCACTGCAAAAGCCAAAGGTAAAGCACTTATACCCGAATCAACTCGTACAGAATCATTTTCTGATTTTTTAGATTCGGACGAGTCCTCCATTGCACCAAAAAAGACCGCACCAATTGAATCCTCCAAGCAAAAAGCCAATGACATTGATGAAGAGGACGATGAGGACAACCCCGTACGAGGATTGATTCCACCATCGACAACAAGGAAACAACCATTGCGTTCAAGCAAGAGAATCAAGACACCGACCAAAAGGAAACTAATCATCCACGACGACGAACTCTCAGAGTAAGTCCTCGTCTGCATTTTATTTTTCGTTATTTTTATTTTTCTTTAATGCATGCATTGAGGATAATACCTCACTCGAGTTTGGGGGGGATTGTTATTAGTAGTTACCATGTTTAGTTGCATTCATTTTAAGTATTACATTTAGGATACATAAATTGCTTGCCATGCCTTTAGTTGGAATAAGAATTGCCTAGATTTGATGAATATCCGATGATGACTTTGCCAATGCACTTAATTGTTAGAATTTTTATTCTAGGATAACCATGGAAACATTTAGAATTTTACTATGATGCTAAATTTGATGAAACACTATTGTGGTTTGATTGATTTAAGGAATTCTAGTGAACTTAGGTTGATAATTAAACAAATTGGGGGATTGGAATAAAAATCGGATGAATGCTAGAGGTGCCCGAAATTGGCTTTAGCATGTGCTAAAAAAAATTATCACTAGAGGTGCCCGAAACCGGCTCTAGTATGTGCTAAAAAACTTGATCGCTAGAGGTGCCCAAAATCGGCTCTAGTCGAATAAATTAATTAACTTAAGGAAACTAGAAACTAAAAACAAAACACTAGAGGTGCCCGAAACCGGCTCTATTTAAAACATGTTAAAAAGAACCCAATGAAGTAATTTGAAAACCTCTTGTTTGCATAGAATCCGAAAGATCAACTTGCACACAACTCCGCACACACTCACAAGCATTATAGTTTGATTCCAAGTAACTCCTAAGTTTTCCAAAAAATGAAAAGCAAATAATACTTTGTGCCCCGGTTCTGAGAATTGAAATCAAGTTCAAAGCTAAGTTTGTGAAAATTGAAGTCT
The DNA here is from genome assembly GCA_019671005.1 of Hibiscus mutabilis. Lineage (NCBI taxonomy): Eukaryota > Viridiplantae > Streptophyta > Magnoliopsida > Malvales > Malvaceae > Hibiscus > Hibiscus mutabilis. The sequence goes on along the minus strand of CM033741.1, from coordinate 23,591,470 downwards.
TGGCAGGTAATTATTAGTTTGCATTGCTTGAGGACAAGCAATAGTTCGAGTTTGGGGGGGTGATAAGTGTTCAAAAGTACTATTTTTTCTTAACCTTTGTACTCATATTATTGTTAGACTTAGGCTCATATTAGTTACATAATTAGCCATTCATGCATTAATCCATGTTTCCTTCCAACGTTGAGCTTGATTGCATAACTTGGTTGTTTTTGTGGGAAAAGATGCTGCTTTGGTGTGTTTTGTGTGTATACGCAGGATCACTTGACAAAGCAAGGCTAGGGCTAGTTTCCAGGGCAATGCATGAAGGAAATGTCGAGCTAGTTGGCAGGGCAATTCATGAAGGAGACGCCGAGCCAGTTGCCAGGGTAATTGTCAACAAAGAATAAGGTGATATGGTAGTCAAAATTGATGAATAGACAAGCCCAAGATGACGTGGAACAAAGCTAAATCCCAAAGGAGTTTGATTTCCATGGAGAGGTTAAAGAAGGATTAAATTCCAAGAAGATAGGAGAAGTTCTAGAAGAAATATAATTATAATAAAGAATTATATTCTTTAAAGATAATTTAATTCCAACTTAACTTCCTCCTCAAAGAAGGACTTTGACCTAGCCTTATAAATTAGAGGCCATGCCGTCAACTCCAAGGGGGAGAGAGAGGAGAGAATTTTCGACAAGCATCTAGGGTAAGGAGGATTTCGACAAGCTTCATCCTTCATCTTTTTCTTTCTTGTTCAATTAGGTTCATGCTAGGGATTCTGTATCTTGTGTTTCTTTGGAACCTAGCCATGAACTAAATCTATTTGGCTAAGGTTATTGTGTCTTGTGGTTGTGAGAAACTATTGGATTTTGTTTAGGTAATAAGAGTTTGTACTTTTCTATTCAATGTTTATTCATTCTTGGTTCTTATTCTTATTTGCGAGTGAATTGGGAGAGGATCTCGTAACTTCATCTATTTATCTAATATCGGGAGAGTTAGATTCAAGAAACGAATGAATATGATCTTTATTCAATCTATTGATGGTGAAGATTAATACGGCTTAGGAATAAGTTAGGGATTTCAATGGCTAAGAGAAGCGCAAGATTGGTTGTTGTTCACCCTTGATTCACGCAAGGATGTATTGTCAAGGAATGCACAAGTAGCTAGAGTTTCGTCTTAGGGATAAGAAGAAACCATTGAAGAACGCTCTGACGAACCTTGATGGTTGCTGGCCAGATGCCCAAGTAGTTGCCCAACTAGTCGCCCAAGCAACCATCGATTAGTTGCCAAGGCAACCCCATTGTGCAAGTTGCCACGACAACTGAGTTGCCCGTGCACTCTTTTTCCAAGACGATCCAATCGACTATCACACCTCAACTCACAATAACCTGGCCTATCTCTCTCATTTAATTACATCGCCTTTTACTTATTTGCTTTCTAGATTATTTATTAGATAAAACTCCTATAATCTTCTACTTGTGTTTTCTTTTACTTTTTACAGTGCAAGAGACTAGATTCGTGAAGTGGCACCAATCCCTATGGAGACGATATCTTTTATACTATAACTTGCAACGTGTATACTTGCACAATTGCGTAGCACTTATTATGCGTAACAATGTGCATTGATTATCGCTAATTGAATAAGTTGATGGTGAAGAATAAATATCTGTTGTCGTGGATTAACGACCTATTTGATCAATTTCATGGGACAATGATGTTTTTGAATGTTGATTTAAGGTCGGGGTATTACCAGTTAAAGGTGAATGATGTGGATATGCACAAGACCGTTTTTCATACGAGGTACGGGCATTACGAGTTTTTGGTAATGTTGTTTGGTTTGAAGAATACCCTAGCAGCTTTCATGGATATGATGAATAGGGTGTTCCATGAGTACCTTGATCGGTTTATGGTGGTTTTTATTGATGATATTCTTGTGTACTCTCGTACCGAGGAAGAGCATGATCAGCAGCTATGTATAGTTTTGCAAATTTTGAAGGAGAATTAGTTGTATGCTAAGTTGAGCACGTGCGATTTTTGGCTTAAGGAGGTGATGTTTCTTGGACATGTGGTCTTTGCTTTGATCAGCAGAAAATTGAGGCTATTCTCAATTGGAAAACAACCCAAGACCGTGTCGGAAATGCGTAGTTTTCTTGGGTTGGCTGGTTATTATCGCCGTTTTGTTGAAGGGTTTTCTAGTATTGCAGCTTCGTTGACAAAGTTGTTACAGAAGAATGTTCTTTTTGTATGGACGGAGAAGCAGCAACAGAGTTTTGAGAAGTTGAAAGGGGTTCTAAAATATGCTCATGTGTTGATTCAACCGGAATCTAGAAATGGTTTGTGGTTTATAGTGATGCCTCGTACATTGGCTTGGGATGTGTGTTGATGCAGGATAGGAAGGTTGTAGCTTATGCATCGAGGCAGTTGAAAGTTCATGAGTGCAATTATCCAACTCATGATTTGGAACTTCCTGCTGTGGTGTTTGCCTTGAGGATTTGGCGACAATATCTTTATGGCAAAAAGTGTGTGGTCTTCACGGACCATAAAAGTTTGAAATATTTGATGTCTCAAAAGGATTTGAACCTTAGGCAACGAAGGTTGTGGATGCCTTGAGTCGTAAGGTAGCAGTTGAGCTTAGGGCGATGTTCGCGAGGTTGAGTGTGACACGGGAAGGTAGATTGTTGGCTGAATTGCAAGTTAAGCCTACGTTGTCATAGTTGATTAAGGCTAAGCAACCGTTTGACGATTCCTTGGTTCTTCATGTTAAGGACATAGCTGATGGTAATCCGACATATTTCTATTTTGATGATGATGGTGTTTCGTGCTTCAATGGGAGAATAGCGGTGCCGGAAGTTTCGGAGCTCAGGCATACTATCTTAACGGAAGCACATTCTAGTCCTTTTGCTATGCTCCCTGGTAGTACCAAAATATATCGTGATTTGAAGGAAAGGTATTATTGGGTTGGTTTAAAAAAGGATATGGCGGAGTTTGTGTCCAAGTGTATGGTGTGTCAGCGGGTTAAAGCTGAACATCAGCTTCCATCCAGGTTGTTGCAATCGTTGAGGATTCTAGAATGGAAATGGGAGAGAATGACCATGGATTTCGTGTCAGGGTTACCATTGACAGCGGCTAAAAAGAATTCCATTTGGGTGATTGTTGATCGGTTTACGAAGTGTGCACATTTTCTTCCTGTGCATACGATGTACACCTTGGACAAGTTAGCAGATTTGTTTATCTCTGAGATTATGCGTTTGCACGAGGTACCAAAGTCCATCATTTTGTATAGGGATCCGAGGTTCACATCAAGGTTTTGGAGATATTTACGTTGGGCTTTGGGTTCGAGGTTCAGTTTTGGTACCACGTATCATCCTTAGACGGTGAGAAGTCTGAGCGAGTTATCCAGGTCTTGGAGGATATGTTAAGGTGTTGTATAATTGTGTTCCAAGGAACCTGGGAGATGCATTTACCATTGGTTGAATTTGCTTATAATAAAAGTTATCAAGCGAGCATCAGATGGCACCATTTGAGGCATTATATGGTCGGAGGTGTCGTACGCCCTTGTGCTGGGCCGAGGTAGGGGAAAAACATGTTTCCTTGCCACATGTGCTAAAAGACACGGATGAGAAAGTTAATCTCGTGTGTGAACACTGAAAGCGGTTGCGGATCGGCATAAATCTTAAGCGGATTTGAAGCGTAGGGAAATTTAATATGCAGTGGGCGATCGTGTGTTCTTAACGGTGTCACCGTGGAAGAAGGTGCTGCAGTTCGGGCGAAAGGGTAAGCTTAGCCCAAGGTTTATTGGACAGTATGAGATCGTTGAATGAGTTGGTCTTGTGGCTTATCAGTTGAGGTTGCCTCCCGAGCTTGAGAAAATACTTGATGTGTTCTATGTATCCATGTTACGGAGGAGCATATAGAGTTGCCAATGGAGCATATAGAGTTGAGACCGAATTTATCCTACGATGATGAGCCAATGAAAATCCTTGATTCCAGAAGTAAAGTTCTACGAGGTAAGACGATAGAAATGGTTAAAGTCTTGTGGCGACATCGAGGTGTCGAGGAAGCCGCTTTGGAAAACAAGGCGGATATGTTGGAGCAATTTCTGCATCTTTTTCCTCCAGGTAAATTTCAAGGATGAAATTTCTTAAGAGGGGGAGAGTTGTAACTCCCCGGTTTTGGCCTAGCAGTTTAAGGCTAGTTAGACAGTCTGGTGGACCGGGTTAGAGATTCGAGTCAGATTCGGGAGCAAATACTTTTCGAAAAGATAAAAATATGGAAATATATTTAAAAATCATATTTTATTATATTAAAAATATTGGTGAAAGCACTTTTGGAAAATAAGCTTTGAAAAGGTGACATTTTGGCTAGTGACCAAAATACAATTTTTGAAAAATGTTTTGAAAGGTGACTGTTTTGTAAAGAGACAAAACTTTGAATCTTTAATGAGCTATTTTACCAATTGGTCTAATCTGAGTTTTTCCTTAATTTGGATTATTTTTAAAAGGGTTTTTATTAAAGGAATTAAAAGTGATTTAGTTAAAGTGGTTATTTCTTTTAAAACAAAATTTGGTGTGACTTTTCTTCTCTCATATTTTCTCTCAAAACACTCTCAGCCAAACACTCATTTTCCATCAGAGATTTAAGGTAATGATCTTAATTTCTTAACTCTTTTATTTGTTAAATGATTTCTCAAGTTGTTTTTCAAAAATCTCATTGGATTTCTTTGTTTTCAAGAGGAAAATCCAATTAAGGGGAAACTCATTCATTGGAGGTAAGTTCGTTCTTCTCCTCTAATGAAAGGTTCTTTACTGAAATTCCCAAGTTCTTGGCTCTTTACATATGATTTCTAATAGGTTTTGATTAATTAAGTATGGATTTTGGCTTTGAAGAGGTTTAATTGATGGATCCTGTGGTTTTTTATTTGGATCTGTTTTTCTAGAGTTGCGGATTGATTTCAATCATATTTTGGATGTATTATAATGTGGATGAGTTGTTTTTAATAATGGAATCCCGAAATTGGTTGAATCTCTAATTGGTTAGGTTGTTAGTTAAGAGTTTTTTGGTATCATTGCTGGAAGTAAAAGGATGTTGTGAATTAGTTTTTAGATGTTAATTGATGAGGTTTGGAGTTTTGAATCATTGTATAATGGCTGGGTTATGATTGAGTAATGTTTGTGGTTGATTTCGGTAAGTTTTGGATGAGTTTGGAGTGGGCATCTTGAGGGCTACGGGTTTTTGGATTGAAATATAGAGTTGGATGCATTTTAATACATGTGTTCCCTGGTTTTGTGTGATCAAAACAGGGGAGAATCAAGGCGTAGCATCTTGAGGTGGTTCTAGGCTTGCCGAGAGATTGTTTCGCGGTAGAAACCAAGGCAAAGTGAAATCGGTTTTAAAAGTCTTTCAAAGGTTTGAAAGTGGATTTGGAAGTTTAGGTTAAGTTTGAAACACTTACCTAAAATTGGAAGTAAGTTTCCTTCCTTTGCTCTCTAATATCAGTTCAGATATGAGCATGCGTGATTCATGTTTTAGTCGTAAACATGGTTGATATTACTTATTGTAAATGCATGGTTTTAAATTACTTATGCAATGGTTTAAAAGAGTTTTGAATACTGGTGAGCATTGGTTTTTTTATTCCGGTCGGGAATGTGTTATTGCTATGGCAATGTGATATGCATATGTGGGGTTTTGTGTAATGCATTGTAAAATAATGAGTAAGTGGTTTTGTAAATGATATATTGCTATGTGACAAGGTGAGGAAACATTCGGATATAGTTGGCATGCCATAGGATAAAGTGCACTATAATATGTTTAAAAATCGATCGTGAGTTAAGAGTCCTTGAGGTATAGCGGTCGGCTACTCGGACTATGTTTTATCACTTGGGTTGAGCGGTCGGTTCCCCTTGTTGATGTATAGCTTGCAGTCGGCAAGGTTATAAAGTCATGCGGTCGGCATGGAGTGGTCTTGATGACGGTCGGTCATTAAGGGAGATCCGTGTATCCGATGTATAAAGTTAACGGTCGGTTAACTAAGGATTACCGGTCGACTAATCAAGGATAGTGGTCGACTATTCGAGGTCACTATAATTGCCAATATATGAGAGTTCTATTGATGAACTAGATTTATAATGCTTTGGGATTTAAGCATGGTTTTGTAATTGATGCTTTGGGATCTAAGCATGGGATGTATATGTTGTCTTGCATATGGTCGATATGCATATTTTGGATTGGAATCATTGAACTTGCTTGGGTCGTAAGCATGGTTTGAAAACAAGTGTTATTTTCAAAGGGTTTTAATGCATCATTGTTTTTAAGAGCATCCTCACTAAGCAAGTGTGCTTACTGTCTCGGACTTAACTTCTTCAAACTATCCATGCAGCGTTAGCACTCCAGATCTATGCTAACAAGCCTTAATTCTCACGAACGCAATGGCTAGAAAGGAAAGACTTGAGACGGCAAGAAGGATTTTGAAGGGAAAAAGAGAAAGGACTTGCATTAAGTTTTTGGAGAACTTTACAAGGCTTTAAGAATGCTTGGATTCTTGGATGGTTTACAAATGAAGGGGGTGGTCCTATTTATAGGCTTCCACCATCCTAAGGGATGATTCTAGATAATCCTAGTAGCTAGTAGATATTTACAAGTGGTAGAGAATTCTAGATAACTCTACAAGACTCTATACATGTTCCTAATTATCTATAATGTTCTAGAGAGTTCTAGAGTCTTTCAGAGTAGTCCCGATATTTCTAAAGTCTTCCTAGGCCTTCTGGATGTGTGTAGGCTTTGGTAGAACCTCCCGGAACCTTCTAGAACGTGATGGTACTCTCTTGAGATGGATGTAGGCCACTCTAGGCCATTCTAGATGCTTCCTTGGTGCTTACTTGATACAAAACGCCCAAGGATGTTGGATTAACCTCAGTTGAAGTTGGAGAATGGTGGCGGGGTGTGACATTCTCCCCCACCTAAGCTCGCGACGCCTTCGTCGCGCCTTCATTGGACTACTGGATTTGGTCCTTGAATAGCCATAGCGCTTCCTTGGACTCCCAGCTTGCTTCAGTGATGGGCAGACCCTTCCATTTGATGAAGTATTCTTTGTAGCTCGGTATGCCCCTCCTTCGAATAACCCGATCAGATAGTACTTCCTCTACTTCTTTTTTTTGAATGAAGTGACTACAAATGTGGGTGCTCATTTAGAAATCCCTCATGAGGGTTCATCCACTTCTTTATGAAAAAGCTTCAACAAACTCGCATAGACGACGAGATGAATCTTTAGTCTCAGTGGAAGCTGGAGCTTGTAAGACACTTTGCCCAGTAAACATGCTTGATTAGATAAAATGCTCTATTTTGATCACATTGGTAGGAGAATAAAACTGACCTAGACTTGTATGAATATGCATATAAGTTGAATTAACATGTTTGAAATGTCATTTAAGTGATTAAAGAAGCTAGAAACTCAAACTAGTGAAATATGCCCATAATGCTTTGTTCTGGGCAGTAGCTTTGAAAAAATCACCAAAATTTGTATAAAGGGAATTTAAGGCTGAAAATTTTATGGACAATGCCTTAATATGTCTAAAATCATTAGGAGAAAACATAACTAAATTTTATGAAATTTTATAATGGGAAAATTTTATGAAAATTATGATTATGAAATTTTATGAATCGAATATTTTGTATAAAGTTAGAATTAAAATTAGAATACTTAGGGACCAATTCGGCAAGCTTCAAAGTTAAGGGGCTGAATCTGAATTTTATGAAATTGGAGTATATTTATGTTATTAAGGATGTTGGAGATGTGAAATTGATGTTAGAATGCTAAACCGATGTTAAATTGAATTAGTGACCATTTTGACAATTTGTCAAAATCAAGTGACCAAATAGGAAATGAGTTATTGGATGGGGATTAAATCTGATTTTTTTTAGTTAAAATAATAGGATTAAGGTAGTAATGTTGATTTGAGGACTAAATTACAAAGTTAAAAAGTTTTAATCCTTACCTTTGCATTTTAGTGACTATTTTGGCAAAGAAAGAAAATTTGAGAGAATTATTTTTAATAATTATTTGATGAAGAAGATGATGAATTGGTGGTTTGAAGTAAGTGATGGGACTAAATTGACAAGTAGAAAAATAAGAAGAAGTTAGTATAAAGTAGAAGTTAATTATGGAAGCTGTGTAGAAAACTGGATTATGGAAGTAAGTTTGAAAATTCACCATAAATTCTACAAAAAAGGTTAGATGATAAATTTTATACCGATGTAAAGATTTGTTCGTCTAGTTTCGTTTCCAACAAACAGAAGCTGATTTCGAGTTTCGAGTCAAAGGATATGAATTTTTAAGTGACGAGAGGTCAGAAAACAGAGCACCAGTATGTTCCAAATTCCAACATTGTAATTGACTTTGAAAATTTACCATAAACCGTACAAGTTGAATTTGGGATATTAATTTATATGGTTGAAAAGCTTATTGAATCTAGTTTCTTTCAAAATAAACGGAATTGAATTCCGTGTTTTAGATTATTTTATAGAAATATTTTTTTAAAGGTAGCACAAGCTATCAGGAAATAGAATTTGATACATTTTGTATCTAAATGTTTGATAACAAGCTTGGAAGAATTATTGGAAGTTCAAAATGGTCATTAAGGACCAAAATAAATTTTTGGATAGTATAAGGAAAGAAGGAAAACTATGGAAATTTTTATGTTAAATGATTAGATAGCTTTATTGAAATATTGTTCGAAGTGAATTTAACAAATGTTTGTTTATATTCATGTGGTTAACCAAGTCAAATCCGAATCAAAAGAAGATTCGAGGTACTATGAAGGAAGGGATCGAGTAGAATTTAGTGAGACATGCTAATAAATGGCCCAGATGAGTGTATTTTTTTTTATATATATGAGATGAATGAATGCATTTTTATCTGTTTATATAAATATATGATGTGAAGAAAACTTGCAATAAGTCAACTTTGATAATAATGAAAATGTATGTTGATCAAAGAAATATTAAATGGCATATGTGATACATGGATATGGAATAATGATTTATCTAAGATAAATCAGATTTCAGATTTTGGGTATGAAATGCCCATTATCGAATTATAATTGATAGTTTTGTTGAATTGGATACTGAAGATGAAATATGGGATGTGAATTTCCCTATTATATGAACAATGATGATTGATCTATAAGGAAATAAATTGCCCAAGTACTAGTGTGAAGTCTTTGGTATAATTGAATATCCATAGAGTCACTAAGCAGCTGCATCAAAGCACTACGGTGCAGGAAAGACTCTACAGAGTTAGAAAAGACTCTACGGAGTCAGTTCAAACACTACGGTGTTAAAAGGCACAAAATATGCTAGGATGAGGAGCAAAGGGCGTCCTCGAGTACGTACTCACCATCAGATGCTACGGCGTTGTAGAAACTACGATGTTGGACTCGTATACCATAGATTCACATGAAAATCTTTGGTATAGTTGGATATCCATAGAGTCCTAGCAGCTGTGTGAAAGCACTACGGTGCAGGAAAGGCTCTACGGAGTCAGGAAAGGCACTACGGTGCAGGAAAGCTCTACGGAGTCAGGAAAGGCACTACGGTACAGGAAAGGCTCTACGGAGTCAGGAAAGGCTCTACGGATTCAGTTCAAAAACTATAGAGTTACATAGCAAAAAAAGTGTGATTATATGAGGAGCAAAGAGAGTCCTCGAGTACGTACTCATTTCAGTCGCTTCGGCGATGTAGTTGTTATGACACCATAGACACTACAGTGTCGTGATGACTACCATAGCTTCACATGATTTTGTACTTTGGGCTATGATAAAGGAAATGATATGAAAATGACTGCATGAAGGAAGTATGACTATGATAAAAGAAATGATATGCAAATGATTGCATGATGAAAGTATGGCTATGTTAAAGAATATGATGGGCAAATGATTACGTGATAAAAGATGACTACTTGATGATCATGAACCATTGATATCATGATTCTATGACAAAATTGATAGATGATATGAATCATATTGAAAGCATGTTTATGTTGAAGAAATTTTTATGCATGTAAGCACTTGATGAACATAGAACAATAATGACATGACTCTTAAGATAGTCATGATACATGACTAATTCTGCATTATAGATGGCTTGATTTTATACTTTGGCTACAATACTTGAAATGCAATTATGCAAGTAGTTAAGCTAAAAATCTTAATGTACACAAGGCTGGTAAGACAGATGGAATCCTATGATTTGAATATTATTTTGGTCAAATGAACTATATAAGTAAGGCAATTCTATATATGATAAAATGATATCAACTGCAATTGAAAATCATTTGCCATCTTACAGAGTTGTGTTATTATAATTATTGTTTATATTATTATGATTATGTTTCACTAAGTTATACTTAACGTGTGTTTTGTATCACACTTAGGTACTTCGGATTAGATAGCAAACGAGGAGCTGCACATTGTTGGATCAAGTTAGCTTGTACTAACAGTAAGTATCACCACATCCTAATCTAGTGGGGCATGTATAGATATTAAATAAGTAGCTATTCTGTATGATCTAGCATCATGACTTAGTTTGAAGAATTAAATATTTTAGAAAGATGCTTTAAACGGTTTTATACTTAGTTGGACATTTATCGCATAGTGATTTTAAAAACTAGAAAGGATCTAGGCAACATACATAGTTTTCACCCTAAATTATATTCTCATTTTAATAACTGCTTAAAGTATTTTACAAACCAATTCAGGGTCAAAAGTAGCCGCGGTTGCTCGACATAGTTTTGTTTGAAAACTGAGAAAGGGCCAACCACCGAACTACTTTGTTAAAAAAATTTACAAGTTAGGAAATCAGTTAAAAACTTCAGCAACATCGTCAATGTATATTAAATCATCAAATATACGTTGAGGGTGTTACATAGAGTGTCAAACCCACAAGGATAGGATCAATAAATATGAAGCTATCATACTTAAGAGTTGGTGGGCAAGTATTGGTTTGATGGTGGTTATCAAAACCAAATGCAAATAAAGTAATTTAGCAATGATCAAGACAAGCAGATGTTGTAGAGGGTATTCAGATGATTATGGAATGTGGGTTTATTGCCTAGGAATTATGTTGATTACTTATTTGGATGCTATAACGGTTGTCAATACATGTCTACGTAAACCAATTAAGTCTTTACCTATTCGATAGGGTTTTCTAATTAACTTATGACTCTCTCGCTGCCTAGAAGTTGATAAAAATAAAGATAAGGTAATACATGTCTGCGTGAACCTAGTAACTCTATTATCTAGTCAAGTTCCCCTTATTAGTCATTCTAAACTTATGTTTAAACTGGATTAGGACCAAGTTAACACCTTAGCCCCACTGTTCATGTTTGTATAACCTAATTCTCTTGATATTAAGCCATAGATCAATTGTTAAAAGGCCTCTCTCGATAGCTCTTACAATAACTACGCATGAAGAATGATAAACAGAATAAATAAAGGAAAAGAACTATAGCATTAAAAAATAATCAAAACATAATATCCTAAAATAATAAACCCAAGAAAAACTATTTAGCTCATGTCTGAGCCTAAAACATCCATAATAAAAGTATTAAGAAACATGACAGTTTATCAAGCAAAGGAAATGAAAGAATCAAGCATCCTCGACGTTCTCCTCCAAGCTCTCTAACTGTGCTGCAGGTCCCACACTCTTCAAACCTCTCTCGATGACTTTCATTGTGTGGAGACTCCGCTAGAACTTTGACTCTAGCGATTCTTCGTTAGCTAAAGACTAAGGTCTTTTGTCTAAAATCAAATTCTCTTTTTGTTTGCGGCCCAAGTCTTCCTTATATAGGCAAAAAAACTAGGGTTTAGAAACCCTAAAACACATTACCTTCCACATTAAAAGTACCAAAATATATAATAATTAAGCGCAAACAGTGTAACTCCCTAAATACTTGCAAACTATATGCAAACTATTGCTAAATGCAACTATATGAGCCTAAACACATGTAAAAGCTAAGTAAAAAGGTATACAAAATAGGTTGTCTACAGTCATCAAATACCCCCAAACTTTAACTATTGCTTGTCCTCAAGCAATGCAAACTAACCTAAACTAAGCTGGAGACATAAAAACAACATATTGTATCAAAAGTTCCAACTAAGCTATGGGTTCAAAAGTTCCAAAACATGCTGCAACATTAATTCAATCCTTAGCAAGTTTAAATATATGTAATTAATCAGAGCTCACATATTTGTTCCAAGGATCAATTCTACTATAGGTGTAGTGAGGGGTGTATCGCATGCAATCATCACTTAATGGCCTTAGTAAAATTTAAGGATTGCTCTCTATTATTGCCTTGGCATTTTCTTTTTCTTTTATTCACAATGTTTTACTCTTTTAATTTTTTAAGTTCATTAAATTGTATCATTGGGGCTTCAACTAATCACAGCTACTCTTTCGGCCTAAAGATAGAGTGGAGCAAACAACCCATCCCCGAGCCCTATGAGCAGGGTCATCTTGTGAAGTCTTTCATTCACTCTTATACTATGATACCGTTCCTATCAGGGAAAGTTAAATGGAGCAAACACAACTCACATAGTGTACTAAGCTAGCAAAATTCATAGAAGAGTGTCCTTCAACAATTTGCCTATGACATCAAGTTTTCATTTAATCTTCATTATTTTCTGTATTTATCTAGGAGATTTAGTTAAGCCATTTATTGCTACATTGAGCATTCAGTTCATTAGCATCAATTTACGCTTTGGCATTATAGAGTTGACCTAGAATTTCCCTAAGGTTTCTTATGTTTTTTAGAGAACATGCAACAAGTGATATAAAAGCTATAGCAGTTTCAATCCTAATTTCAAATCATGAAACCTCATAACATATTGCAAAAAATGTAGGTTTATCATAGGAATATCCTCATTATTGCAGAAACAATTTCAAAATAAATAAAACCATAGCAAAAAGAACATTTAAAAACAAGAAGGCTATTTATTACCAATGCAAAGAAAAAGAGAAACAAAATAGAAAAACATGTGAATGCAATATGAAAAACTAAAAAAGGAAAAGAAAAAAGAAGTTACCTAAGGAGTTACTATGGTGGTTAGGTACATTATGCCTGGATCTTGGTACGCATACTAGTACGGGGCACAGACGAGGCAGGCTATTGTGGGGCATGTGGTGGTATAGGGGATGCAGGAGCATCTTTTAGTGAGGAAGCAGTGGTGGAGCCAGATGATTCGAAGGAGTTTGATTTGTAGGCATTCGGTGTAGATGTTCTTGTATGTCCTCAAGTATATCAAGGACCCAACCAGCTGTTACTTTAGTCCTAGTCCAACGAGGAGGGGCAAACGGAGTGGCAGTGAGCGATGTTGTAGTAGGAGAAAGAATGGACTGAGGAACTGATGGTGGCACCTCAATAGTATCGTCGCTAGCCAAGTGTGTGGGGCTAGCTGGAGTAGCTTGCTAAGGGTGCATGGGGGCCTTGCCCTTAACTCTTGTCCTCTTTGTAGGGCGGTGAGGTAAAAGAATGGCAGTATTCTCCTTTTCTCTCTTTCTTATTTTCTCAACAATAGTAGGAGGGCTGGGTAGGATTTCTTTTTCCTTCTCTTCCTCTTTCTCTTCCTCTTCTTCTGCGATGGTTGATCGATAGTTGCAGCAACGAGTTTAGCAAAGTAATGTGCAGAGAACTAGGGAAAGGCAATAGTAGAAGCTAGTAACAACTTTTTAAGCAATATCCTTGTGGCCATGTCATTTTCTTTGGCATAGTCAAAGAAAGGTTTAAAATTTTCTAACATGGCGCTTAGCAGGGTTGCATGCATGGTGCTTGTAGTCATGGCATTAGACGGGGCAGAGGCAGCCACAAGGCCTTTGAGCCTTGGCATTTGAGTTGGAAGTGTTCCCATTTGGGCCTCCATTACCAGGTCATCAAGAGCTTCACAAACCTGTACATTTTCACATAGAGTAGTAATTAGGCTCAAAAATACTAAAAGACTTTTCTTACCTATAAATGTGGCCTTTCCCACAATGGACTGATAGGTCAGTCTCTTGATGTCGATTCATCGGCCCTTCATCACCGAATGCAGTAGTAGTGTCCTCTCAGTAGAAATTTTGGAGTGGTGGCCTATTGTCATGAGACGAGTGTTCATGAAGTGAATCCAATATTTAGGGTCCAGCTTTAAGGCAACCCTTTTGATTACCCTAAACGTAGGGTATTTCCAAATACATTGTGTTCTAAGAATGCAAAGGTCATGTAACACCCTAGTTTTGGGCCTAGCGGTTTTGAGGTTTGTTAGACGGTCCGGTAGACCGGGTTAGAGATTCGAGTCAGCTTCGGGACCGTATATTTTTGGTGGGATAAAAATATGGAAAAATGTTTAAAAATCATGTTTTAATATATGATTAATATTATCAATTTTGGAAAATGAGATTTGGAGGTATGACATTTTGGCTAGTGACCAAAATGCAATGTTTGAAAACTGTTTTTAAATTGACTAAAATGAAAAGGGGTCAAATTCTTAGAATCCTTAAGGAGCTAATTTACCAAGTTTTTACTGATGATTTCTAACTTCAATTAAACCATTTTAACATGTGTTTTAAAAGTTAATTAAAAGGGATTTTAGATATTAAAGTTAGTTATTTGGTTTTAATGAAAATTGACGTAACTTTTCTCTCCACTTCTTTTCTGCCAAACACCCAAGTTTTCATCAAAAACCAGAGGTGAGAGATCCTTTTTACTTAGATTCTTGATCTACAATTGATTATTTGACTTTGATTTATAAAACCTCATTGAAATCTTGTGTTTTCCTAGCTTTAAACAAGCCAATTGAGGTAGAAATCACACAATAGGGTAAGGTCTGTGATCTCCTCTATTGAATGGTTATTTATTAATATTCCCAAGTATTTGATCCTTTATTTATGATTTATAATCTGATTTTGTGTTTTTTATATTGAATTAATTAATTTAATTGGGTAAAATTGATGAAATAGAAAAATATCCGATTTGGATCTGTTTTCCAATAATTTAGATTGGTTTTAAACATATTATGGATGTATAATAATGTTGATTAGTCGTTTTTAACAATGGAATCCCGAAACTCTTGAATCTCTAATTGTTTAGGTTGTTAGAATTGTGTTTTTGTGGAGTTGTGGTGGCTGTTTGGTTGCTGGAGGTGTTAGGTTGTTTTGATTCTGTTTTTAGATGTTATTTTATGATAAAAGTGATGTTAGATTGATAAGTTGTGGCTGGGTTGTGTTTGGAAAGGATTAGATGGTGTTTTCGGTTGTTGTAGAGGGTTAATTGTGAAGGTGTTGTGGAAATCCGAGAAGGATTGTGTTTGCTGTGTTTAGAATGCATTATAATGCATTAATCTTCTGTTATTGTGTGGTAAAAATAGGGGAGGTTGATCTGGAGGTGTTTGGAGAAGCGTATGAGACTTCAGATGCTTGTTTAAGCGTCGGCGAAATGAAGTTTTGCGTATCGGTGAGTGAAAACGCGGATTCCAGCGTTGGAATGTTTTAAAGATGGTTTTTGGAGTTTAGGTAGAGCATGAAACACTTACCTAAGCTCGGAAGTAAGTAAAATGGTTTTACTCTCTTAGTCGTGCTAGTTTGAAAGTATTTGATGCACTTGTTTTGATTTACATTGTACCTACTATTTAAGCATGATTTAAAGTATTTGATGTACTATTTTTAAGCATGTTTTACTGAAGGATGAACATGGTAAGTGATCCTTGTAAGTATGGTTTATACTTGTGTTTTAAAGCATGGTTGTTGCTTTGGAAAGGGCTTGGTTTAATGCTTGTTAAAAACAATGAGGTAAATGTTGTTTGGTTAATTATATTGGCAGGTGATGTGTTTTAAAATTGTTATCGGATATAGTTGGCCGGCCATAGGATTGAGTGCACTGTAAAATAAGTCACCTTGGATGTTGAGGGGTTTATACGGTGTACCGAATACTCCATCTAAGTACCCTAACGGTTGAGGGGTTAAATAGTACAGAATACTCCCGCTAGTGGGTTAAGCATCTAACCGATGAGAGGGATTGGTATCCCTGTGGGTTGAGAGTGTACCCGGTTGTTATTGTACCGCGATTGTGATTGTATCACTATTCCGGTTGAGATGGCTTGAAGTGTTGGGTTAACACTTGTTGAATCCGTGTATCCAATGAACTCTTTTGTTAATGGACGTGTTATTGATCACTTGAAATCCAATATAATTGTTAATGTATCATTGAAATGTCTTATGTTGTATAATGTGATTTATACATGTTTCTCCTTAAGCTTTGCATTTGGTAGTAATGCATGGGAAGGCTTAAGTGGAGGGTTAGCAATGGGATTTGCTGTTGATTAATGATACATGTAGCATATGGTTTATTATGATGGTTTTAATGGTATAAAGTGCATGTTTTAAAAAGGGGCATGATGATGATGTTTTTAAAGGATGATGTTAAATAAATGGTTTTAAATGCATTGATGGTGGTTGTTTTGAGCATTCCTCACTAAGCCTTGTGTGCTTACGCTCTTGTTGTCCGTAAATGCAGATAATTGAGGTCTTGGAAGGCAGCAAGAAGCAAGGGGATCTTGGCAAGACTTGTTTCCAAAATATGTCTTGGTTTAGACTATAATGAATAAGGGGAATGAGGTACCTATTGTGTTTTGGGAGATGTCCTGTGGAACTCCCTGTTTGAGCATATTTCTTTGGTTGCTCATGGGTTTTAAATGGCCTTTTATGTTTGTTTTGATGCTGTTTTACCTTTTTGACATGTTGCTTGAATGGAAATTAGGAAGCATGCCTATAGATTCCCTTTTGATGCTTGATACTTGTTGTGTTGTAGGAATGAAGTTGCTAGTTGGCTTGTGATACGTATGGCATGTTTGTATGGTGTTATAAGCATGTTGGAATGGTTTGAGAATGTTTTTGAGATGAAAACTAGCAAATTGTGGCATTACAGGTCTAGGCGTACCGATACGCGGGGGACCGTATCTGTATGGCTAGGCATTTTTTGGCCTGGCGTGCCGATACGGGTAATGGTGTATCGGTACACGTTCTAGCCTCTGGAATTTCACTTTTTCAATCTAATCCCATGTACCAATACCTGTGTAAGCGTACCGGTACATATATTAAAAAGATTCAAAAGTTAGGTAAGTTTGTTATGGCGTATCGATACCTACCGTGGTGTATCAGTACGGGCATTTTATGCGTATCGGTACGGGCTTTCATTGCATTTTAGTCCCTGAAACTTGTCCATGTGATTGTATGAGCTTGAATGATCAATTTGGAATGAAATTTGAGATGAATGATCAGAACCTGACTAATTAAAGATTAGTATACTAAAAGTGGCTTAAATCCTGCAAATTTCATGTGTTTGCAAATTGGTCCCTAAGTTACAAATGTGATCAATTGGATGTCAAAATAATGCCCAATTAAGTAGGGTTATACCTGAGTGTTGCATGTACACGGAGGATTAATAATTGGCACCTCGACAAGATAAAAAGGAAAAAGGACCAGGTTTCGATGTAACTCTCCGATTTGCTTCAGCAAACCTAATGTAGCTTCCTTGGTTTGGTCTTGCAGCTAGACCGGGTTAAGGGGGTTACATTTGGTGGTATTAGAGACATGTTTGGTTTGTTTGGGAGGTTTTTGTGGTGTTGTGAGTTATACCTCTTGCTTGATTTGCACGGTGATTATTATTGGTACGCTAATTGCTATGCACGATGGTTGATATATGTATGCTGAATGTTTTATGCCATGTTGGGGAAGCTTGGGGTACCCATTACCTTATTATTATAGTCTGAAATGTATGGTTTTGAAATAAAAGTCTTGGATCCTTGCTTGAAGCTGGCCTGATTCAATTTTGTTTTGAAATGATTATCATGCCTTAGAAAATGTGTTATGTTACGACCGAGAGGAGAAATGAGATATAGCAAGATGTTGTTGCCTTTGGGCAGTGAGTTGAGAAAAGTGTTGTGTTTCCTAGGGGTTTGTCACCTCGAAGTATGTACCACCTGTGTCGGTTGAGCAAGAGTTGGGTGATTTGATACCTTGTTATAGGCGATGTTTTGAGCTTGTAAGCTGTTGTTGCTGGAGTACGTGTGTTTGCACTAGCCATTAGGCAAACGAGGTTGCCATTGGAATATATCTATAGTTTGGGAGGAGTTGAATACCGCAGGTTGTCACCCGAGGCATCCGAGACATGGATGGCCAGTGTTTTTCAGGTTTTGGATCAAATAGGGTGTATTGGTGCCCGTAAGTTGGGATGTGTTGGATCCTTGTTGCAAGGTGATGTTTTTAGTTGGTGGACAACTGTATCTGCGGGTGTGAAACCCAATGATGTGGATTGGGAGTTTTTTTTCATGTTATTTTTAAGAAAAAGTATCTGGGGTTTAGATACTTGGATGAAAAGAGACGAGAGTTCATGGTTGGGATCAGGGTCGCGTGTATGTTGTCAAGTTAGGATACAAATTGTTCGGTTGAGTTGGTATGCTCTGGAACTGGTTTTGGTAGGGAAGTGTCATTGTGACCGAATCCGATGTGAGTTGGTACATGATGTTAGGGTGTACATGTTGGCTTTCGATTACACCATTTTTGACGTGTTGGTACACGGCAAAGTGCATTGAGCATAACCTAAGTTTATCGGTTTTGTGTGGGGGGTTCTGGCTCTGGCAAGAGAGTTGCAAAATCTAGTTTCGGCTGTGTTCAGATAAAAGGAATTATGATAAAAGATATCGCCCTAAGTTAAGGCGAGGTGATGATGGTACTGGGTGAGGACTGTGGGGTTAGAGTATCTAGACTAAAATAGTATTTAATACACGTTGAGTATGTGGATTGTGTGATCTCATGAGGCGGGATTATCTGCATTTGTTATGTGGAGTGTAAAATCCTGTGCTTGTCATTGATAACGTTTGTGGGAGATATGGTTTGAACGATCGTCTCGTAAGTATTGGTTGCGGGAATACAGGTGGCTAGTTCTTCTGGTAAGACAGTTGTTGCGAGAAGGATGTTTGGAAATGATCATCGATGCTTTAAGATCTTGAGGTTACGGTTGTTTTATTGGAGTTGCTGCTTTACAGTTTTTGATGTAATCCTGGGTTTGGATAAGTAGCTGGATCACAGAGCAGTGGTTGATTTTGAATCCTAGCGAGTTGCCTTAAAACTTGCTGATAGTTACAAGGTGGTAATCACGGGCGAGAATGTTAAATTCTTGTCTAATGCTATTTTGGCAGTGGAAGCGAGTTGTTTGATGATTTTGGTTGCAAGGCATCCCTAGCCTATGTTATGAATCCAGGGTCATAGGATGTGCGAGCTCAGGATAGTCGTGCGATATGTGAGCTTTTGGGTGTTTTGAGGGAATGGTCGGGTTTGCTATTGGACTGGGAGGTTGAGTTTGGCATTGAAGTTGTATGAAAACACAGCTCTGGTGTCTATTGCTCTTTGTTCATGGCTCGAGGGATTTGAAGAGGGTAAAGACGCAACTTCAGGAGTTGCATGATAAAGGGGTCACCAGGCTTAGTGTTTCGTCGGGGGGTTGTGCTAGTGTCATTGTGAAAAAGGAGGATAGCATGACGCAAATGTGCTTGGGTTCTAGGTAGCTGAACAAGTTGATGTTTTGTTGATCAATTCAGGGGTGCTTCAGTGGTTGTAAGTATGAGATGAGGTCTGGGTGGTATCTGTGTAGGTAAAGGATGTGGTGGTGTTTAGATTTACCTTTGGTAAGGGGGACGGTGATGTGAGTTCTTGTTGATGCCGTTTGGTTTGATCGATGCATAGGTTGCGTTCATAGTTTTGTTGAATCGGGTAGACTGAGTTTTTGGGGTAGTTGGTTATTGTGTTTATTGATGGGTTTTTTTCTGTACAAAAGCACCGGGAAGGGCTTTGATCGATAAGTATAGTTGGTTTAGTAGATTTTTGGGGAGAGGTGAATGTTGCTCTTGGTTTGGGAGGTGTGAGTTTTGGGTATGTTGCTAAGAATTCTGGTTCTGAGGATGTTATTAGTAAGTGTGAACGGATAAACATGCACAGTGCAAAAACACTTATATGTATATGTAAATATGTCAGTACATGCATACATTTGGGCATAACATTAGAGGTTTTGCATAGATATACATAGACATCTATGAGGGCATATAAGTGATCATGCATAAATATGTTCACACTTACAGATGACTAATCGGAAATGAATGGTGTGATGGTATAAGTAAGGCAGCGTATGAAGGTGGTTTTGGTGTTATGGTTCTTGGGAGTTTGGCTGGTGCTAGTTTTTGAGTGACCAAAGTTAGAGTTGGCAGGTTTTGGGTTTGCTTGATCCAGTTCATAGCATCAAGGTTTGTTGAGGTTTTAGTGTTGCAAGTGAAGTTGTGGATTATGCATCTAGATAGTTAAAGGTGCACGAGCGTTTTGTCCTATGCATGATGTGAAGCTTGCCAGTGGATGTTTAAATGTTTTAGAGACATCAATTCTATGATGAGGAGTGTGTTGTGTACATGGATCGCGCGTGGTTAAAAAAATGAAAAGATTTATGTTTGAGTTTTTTTGATAACCTGGATGGTTAGAGTTGTTTAGGAGTTATAGTTTGGTGATTGAATATCATTCGAGCTAAGCTTATAGTTGATGCTTGGGTTGTGAGAGTTGCAGCGAAGTTGAGGATATTGTTTAGCCAGTTGGGTGTGATGCGTGATGGAGACTTGATGTCAAGTTACATGTGAATTCATTCGGGCCACAGTTGATTAGAGGAAGGTAACGGTGTGATTATGCATCAGTATCGCATGTTCAGGTTATTGGGAGGAGGAAATTTGGTGGATTTTCACGTTAAAGGTTATAAAGATCGGAAGGTGGTGTCCCTTAATGTTGAGTTGAGGTGTATGATTTGATGGAGGCGCATGCCAGTTCTTGCGAAATGCATTTCGGTAATGCCAAGATATATCGAGGTTTGAAAATGGATTGCTGTTGGGTTGGTTTAAAGGGAGATATGGTTGATTTTGTTGTTTGATGCATGGTATGTCGGCGTGTGGAAGCTGAGCATCGGGTTTCTTTCGGGTTGTTGCAACCGTTGAGGATACCGAAATGGAAATGCAGAAGAATCACCAGGGATTTTGTGTTTGGGTTGCCTTTGGCACCGACCAAAAGGATTCCATTTGGGAGGTTGTTGATTAAGTTGCGAAGTGTGTGCACTCTCGTGGCTATGCTTGTGATGTATGTTTTGGAATATGTGGCAGATTTGTATATTGTAGGGTTAGTGCATTTACGCTGTGTGCCTGAGTTCATAGTTCTGGATGAAGATCCATGGGTTACAGTAAGGTTCTGAGGGTGTTGCTTGAGCTTAAGTGTATGTACTTCATATCTATTCCGGTTGGTTGGCGGTTTAGAGCATGGAATTCAAGTTTTGAAAGATGAGTTGAGTTGTATATCACGGAGCTTCTGGGAAAGTGTGAAAGACACATGCCTTTGGTAGAGTTTGCTTTAATGGCAGTTATCAGGGAAGTATGCAGGTGGCACCGTATGGGGCGTTGTGCGGTTGGAGGAGCCGTATGCCCGTGTGTTGGGCTGAAATTAGGGAAAAGTACATTCCCATGTCTGATGTGTGGAAAGGCACTAGTGAGAAGGTGAAGTTGTTATGTGGGCGCTTGATAGCAGTTTTGGATCGTAAGAAATTCTACGCGAATCTGAGGCGTAGTGATTTAAAGTGTGTTGTGATGGTCAGATGATCATGATGGTATCACCTTGGAAGAAGGTGATGCGTTTGAGGACCATACGATTTTGTTAAGTGTGTGGGTCATGTTGCTTATTGTTGAGGTTATCTCCTGTATTGGAGGGGTTCCTTGATGTGTTTCATATGATGATGTTGCGAAGGTATCAGTTGGATTCCTTGCATGTTGTACCGGTGTAAGGCATTGTGTTGAGATCTGAGTTATCTTGTGTGAAGGACCTGGTGGAGATCCTTGTTGCCAGCGATAGAGTTTTGGGTGGTACATTGGTTGGCCTTGTTAAGGTGTTGCGGAGACTCCGGAGTGTTAAGAAGCCGCGTGCGAATGTAAGTCGGAGATGTTGGAGCAGTTTTTACTTTTGTTTCTTTCGGGTAAATTTTGAGGACAAAATTTCTTAAGTAGGGGAGAGTTGTAATGCCCTGGTTTTGGGCCTAGCGGTTTTAAGATTTGTTAGACGGTCTAGTGGACTGTGTTAGAGATTCGAGTCGGATTCGGGACCCTGTATTTTTCGGTGGGATAAAAATATGGAAAAATGGTTAAAAATCATGTTTTAATATATGATTAATATTGGTGGAATCAATTTTGGAAAATGAGATTTGGAGGTATGACATTTTGGCTAGTGACCAAAATGCAATGTTTGAAAACTATTTTTAAAGTGACTAAAATGAAAAGGGGTCAAATTCTTAGAATCCTTAAGGAGCTAATTTACCAAGTTTTTAACTGGCGATTTCTCCCTTCAATTAAATCATTTTAACATGTGTTTTAAAAGTTAATTAAAAGGGATTTTAGATATTAAAGTTAGTTATTTGGTTTTAATGAAAATTGACGTAATTTTTCTCTCCACTTCTTTTCTGCCAAACACCCAAGTTTTCATCAAAAACTAGAGGTGAGGGATCCTTTTTACTTAGATTCTTGATCTACAATTGATTATTTGACTTTGATTTACAAAACCTCATTGAAATCTTTTGTTTTCCTAGCTTTGAACAAGCCAATTGAGGGAGAAATCACACAATAGGGGTAAGGTCCGTGATCTCCTCTATTGAATGGTTCGTTATTGATATTCTCAAGTATTTGATCCTTGATTTATGGTTTATAATCTGATTTTGTGTTTTTATATTGAATTAATTGATTTAATTGGGTAAAATTGATGAAATAGCAAAAGATCTGAATTAAATCTGTTTTCCAGTAATTTAGATTGGTTTTAAACATATTATGGATGTATAATAATGTTGATAAGTCGTTTTTAACATTGGAATCCCGAAACTCTTTAATCTATAATTGTTTAGGTTGTTAGAATTGTGTTATTATGGAGTTGTGGTGGTTGTTTGGTTGCTGGAGGTGTTAGGTTGTTTTGATTCTATTTTTAGATGTTATTTGATGATAAAAGTGATGTTAGATTGATAGGTTGTGGCTGGGTTGTGTTTGTAAAGGATTAGATGGTGTTTTCTGTTGTTGTGGAGGGTTAATTGTGAGGGTGTTTTGGAAATCCCAGAAGGATTGTGTTTGCTGTGTTTAGAATGCATTATGATGCATTAATCTTCTGTTGTTGTGTGGTAAAAATAGGGGAGGTTGATCCGGAGGTGTTTGGAGAAGCGTAGGAGACATCGGATGCTTGTTTACGCGTCGACGAATCGAAGTTTCGCATATCAGTGAGTGAAAACGTGGATTCCAGTGTTGGAATGTTTTAACGATAGTTTTTCGGAGTTTATGTAGAGCTTGAAACGCTTACCTAAGCTCGGTCGTGCTAGTTTAAAATAGTTTTATGCATTTGTTTTGATTTACATTGTACCTACTGTTTAAGCATGATTTAAAGTTTTTGATGTACTGTTTTTAAGCATGTTTTGCTGAAGGATGCACATGGTAAGTGATCCTTGTAAGTATGGTTTATACTTGTGTTTTAAAGCATGGTTGTTGCTTTGGAAAGGGCATGGTTTAATGCTTGTTAAAAATAGTGAGGTAAATGTTGTTTGGTTAATTATTTTGGCAAGTGATGTGGTTTTAAAATTATCATCGGATATAATTGGCCGGCCATATGATTGAGTGCACTGTAAAATAAGTCGCCTTGGATGTTGAGGGGTTTATACGGTGTACCAAATACTCTATTCAAGTACCCTAACGGTTGAGGGGTTAAACAGTACCGAATACTCCCGTTAGTGGGTTAAGCATCTAACCGATGAGAGGGATTGATATCCCTATGGGTTGAGAGTGTACCCGGTTGGAATTGTACCGCGATTGTGATTGTATCGCTATTCCGGTTGAGATGGCTTGAAGTGTTGTGTTAACACTTGTTGAATCCGTTTATCCAATGAACTCTTTTGTTAATGGACTTGTTATTGATCACTTGAAAGCCAATATAATTGTTAATGTATCACTGAAACGTCTTATGTTGTATAATGTGATTTATACATGTTTCTCCTTAAGCTTTGCATTTTGTAGTAATGCATGGGAAGGCTTAAGTGGAGGGTTAGCAATGGGATTTGATGTTGATTAATAATACATGTAGCATATGGTTTATTATGATAATTTTAATGATATAAAGTGCATGTTTTAAAAAGGGGCATGATGATGATGTTTTTAAATGATGATGTTAAATAAATGGTTTTAAATGCAGTGATGGTGGTTGTTTTGAGAATTCCTCACTAAGCCTTGTGTGATAACGCTCTTGTTGTCCATCAATGCAGATAATTGAGGTCTTGGAAGGCAGCAAGAAGCAAGGGGATCTTGGCAAGACTTGTTTCCAAAGTATGTCTTGGTTTAGACTATAATGAATAAGGGCAATGGGGTACCTATTGTGTTTTGGGAGATGTCTTGTGGAAGTCCCTGTTTGAGCATATTTCTTTGGTTGCTCTTGGGTTGTAAATGGCCTTTAAAGTTTGTTTTGATGCTGGTTTACCTTTTTGACATGTTGCTTGAATGGACATTAGGAAGCATGCCTATAGATTCCCGTTTGATGCTTGATACTTGTTGTGTTGTAGGAATGAAGTTGCTAGTTGGCTTGTGATACGTATGGCATGTTCGTATGGTGTTATAAGCATGTTGGAATGGTTTGAGAATGTTTTTTATATGAAAAACCAGCAAATTATGGCATTACAGGTCCAGGCGTACCGATACGCAGGGGACCGTATCGGTACGGCTAGGTATTTTTTGGCCTGAGAGAGCGGTACACGTAAGGGAGTACCGGTATGCCTAGGTGTTTTTTGGACTGGCGTACCGATACGGGTAATGGTGTATCGGTACATGTTCTAGCCTCTGGAATTTCACTTTTTTAATCCAAACCCCTGTACCAATACCCGTGTAAGCGTACCGGTACGTATATTAAAAAGATTCAAAAGTTAGGTAAGTTCGTTATGGCGTATCGATACCTACTGTGGTGTATCGGTACGGGCATTCCGTACCGATACCCGAGGCCGTTTTCTGTAATATTAGCTTGGCAGTTTTTCTTTCATTGCATTTTAGTCCCCAAAACTTGTCCATGTGATTGTATGAGCTTGAATGATCAATTTGAGATGAATGATTAGAACCTGACTAATTAAAGATTGGTATACTAAAAGTGGCTTAAATCCTGTAAATTTCGTGTTTTGTAATTTGGTGCCTAAATTGCAAATATAATCAATTGGATGTCAAAATGATGCCCGATTGAGTAGGGGTGATACCTGAGTGTTGCATGTACACGGAAGATTAATAATTGGGATCTAGACAAGATAAAAAGAAAAAAAGGACTGAGTTTCGATGTAACTCTCCGGTTTGCTTCGGCAAACCTAATGTAGCTTCCTTGGTTTGGTCTGGCGGCTCGACTGGGTTAAGGGGGTTATAGGTCGCGAAGCACCTTGTCATAGGTGTCATTAGTGGCAGCCGCCGTGAGGTTGGTATGCTCGTCCTCATCATTGTTCGGGCTGAAAAAATGGTTGATTATTTCGGTGGAGAATTTTACAGGCTTGCCACGACAAACTTTGTTTCATCATATACCTTTGTGATATGAGTATAGAACTCGTGCACCCATGAAATATTTATCCCCTAGCTATCAGACAAACTCTTCCCAGTTATGGGTAGTGATGATAGTGTGAGTAGTAGCGTCGAATTAGACTTTATAGTCATCGAAAAACTCCAACCCTTCCTCCGTCGTGAGAGGTCAATGTTGGAAAAGCTCATAACACTTCTTCATTTCATTGTTGTAGAAGTTCTTTTGGGGTCAGGTTTTTTTGTGACATAAATGATATGTCGAGGAGTGGAGGAGGTTGTCCTTGTTGATGGCGAGGGGCGGGTTTCTTCTTGCAGAGCAGGTGATTTGCTTTTACCAGCACGAGCGACGGTTCATGTTTTTTCCATTGTGTTTTGAAGAGAAGAGGATTGGATGAAAAAGATTTCTAGAGTTAGGTCAAGAAGTGGTATGGAAGATTTAGGAAAAAGATTCACTTCTTTCTCTCATGTTTATAAGGGAAGTCGGATGAGTGTTGAAAAGAAGATGGAAAGGTTTTGGAGTGGCTTTGTTTCGGAGGGAAAAGGGGTTTAATGGTGTCTGATCGATGGAAAAGACATGTAGGGGTATGAGGAAGCTGTGTAGGGTAATATTAGAGAGAAAGTGGGGCTGATAATTATGGAAAAAGGTGAAGATGTAATTAATTACACATATTCTCCATTTTTTCGTTCTTCGTTTCCACCGATATCCCTTCTATGAGAATAAAACTGAATATGCCACAAAGCTTCTTTTATAAGATCTTAGAAGAAGTTCCTAACTTGTCTTTGCTTTGATATTTGCAAAAAATAATGAAAACAAACTATAAAGAAAATCTAAACCTAAGAAATAATACTAATAAAGAAAAACTAAAAATAATAAAGTAAAACAAATAAAAGTGCAGAAAAAATAAAGGGGACGGAACAAGATGCTTAAGCATCCAGTAGCTTGACAGAAGTTTTGTGTAATGCCCAGGTTTTGGGCCTAGGAGGTTCCCAATTGGTTTAGACGGTCTGTTGGATCGGATTAGAGGATTTGTGTTAGTTTCAAGATTTAAAATGGATTAAATATTTTCGAAAGGGTTAAAAATATGGAAAAATCATCTAAAATCATTATTTATTATGGAAATCATTTTTTTGGAAGCAATTTTACAAAAAGAGGTCTCGAAAATAGACATTTTTGTTAGTGACCAAAATGCAAAGTTTCAAAATTGTTTTAGTGACTGTTTTGTAAAAGGATCAAAACTTTGAATCTTTAAGGATGTATTTACCCAAGGGACTAATATCAAGCTTTTCCCGTAATTAACCACTGTAAATGATTTTAAAATAAAAGGCTTGGGAAATAATTGGATAATTAAAATCTTTAAAACAAATTTTACGTAACTAACTTTTCACAAAAATATTTTCTCTCCAATTCTCTCCAGCCAAACACATTTTCTCTCTTCAAAATCCTCATATATAATCCACTTTTAATCAATCTTTTGATTTGAATTGACTTTATAATGGTTTTCTAACAAAATAAATTTGATTTCTTATTGTTTTGGTTTTGGAAATCACCTAATTAAGGGGAAAAGTTGCCATTAGAGGTGAGGTTTGTTCTTATCCTCTAATACAAGGTTCTTTATTGAAATTTCCAAGTTATTGATCCTTTACACATGTTTTCTAACTTGATTTGATGTTTTAATTGTGGAAAATTGATTAAATTATGGTTTAATTGATTTAATTGAAGGATTTTCGTATAGGTTCTGTTTTGCTAGGTTCTTGATTGATTTTAATCATAATTTTGATGTTGAATAATGTTAATAGATGGGTTTTAACATTGGAATCTCAAAACTATGTCAATCTCTAATTTTTGAGGAGTTATGTTGGTTTATTGAATGCTAGAGATATAAGGATGTTAGAGATGTGTTTATAAATGTTGATTGATGTGTTGAAACGTTAGGTTGTGGCTGGATTAAGGTTGGAAGGGGTTTGTGTTAGTTTTGGGTGTTGTAGAGGGATAAAGGATGTTGAGGTATAGTGTCGCTGTGATGTTGATTGCATTTTAATGCAATGTACCTCTGTTTTATGTGTATAAAAGTAGGTGAAGTTGGTCCTCAAGCTTGAACGTTGGTGTCAAAAGATTTGGAGGCGTGATTGTCGTATCGGCAAGAGAGGCTTTGCAAGTCGGTGAGTGGAAACGTGCTTTTAACTTTGCAAAGGTTTGGAAGTTGTGTTTGGAAGTTTAGATCGAGCTTTAAATGCTGGTCTAAGCTCATAAGTAAGTAAATGATGAATTCTCTCTCGAACTTAGTTTGGCTAATGGTTTGATGTACTTATTTTACATGGTTAAATTACTCAATGAATATGCATGTTTTGAGCATAGTTTAATGCTGGAAATTGGTTACAAAATGATGTTGTCGCATTTGGAAGTAATGCATGTTTGGTTAATGTTTTTGAACATTGGTTAATGCAAGGTTTATTGCATTCGTTAAATGATTTTGATGATGCATATGAAAACAATGAGTTGTTGATGTTAAAATGAATTATATTTGGCAAGTGATGCTATGAAAAGGGTTGTAAATGAAATCGGATATAGTTGACCGACCATATGATTGATAGTGCACTATAAAAAGGAACCTTGGATATCGAGGGGTTTATACGGTGTACCAAATACTCTATCCAAGTACCATAACGGTTGAGGGGTTTATGTGTACCAAAAACTCCCATTAATGGATTAAACATCGTACAAATGAGTGGTGTTGAGGGGTTTATGTGTATCGAATACTCCACAATGAGTGTCACAACGGTGGAGGGGTTTATGTGTACCGAATACTCCCATGTATAAGCCTGGTGTTACTGGTAGATTGTTTGTTAAGTGTTGAGGGAACACTTGTTGAATCTGTGTATCCGATGTTACGTTTTGTAAAGTGAGTCTTGGTTAATGATCACTTGTAAGCCAATATAATTGTTTATGTATCATGAGATGGATTATGTTGTTTAATGTGGTTTAGACATGTTTTACTCTTTAAGCCTTGCATTGGTAGTATGCATGAGAAAGCTTAAATTGAGGGTAGCAAATGGGACTTTGCTGTAGAATCCATGATAAATGTTGCATATGGTTTAATATGTTGTTTCGGTAATGTTAAGTGCATGGTTTTTGATAAGGCATGATGTTGCGATAATGTTTATAAAGAGTTATGAATAGTGTTTTCCAAAAGAGATGTGAAATGATTTAACTTGCATTGATGGTGATTGTTGTTTGAACATTCCTCACTAAGACTAGTGTGCTTAAGCTCTCTTTTCCATCAATGTAGAGAATTAAGGTTTGAGGCAGCGAGGAAGCAAGGAAAGAAACTCCAAGGATGTATTTTCAAAGTACGGTTTGGAACGTTGAAAAGTAGTAATAATGGCAATGTGTCGAATAAATATTTTGGGAGGGTTTTTGGTGAACTCTATGTTTGTGCAAGTTGTATTGGTTGATTTGGCCTTGTAAGTGATTTAAGGTGGTTGTGTTGTGGTTGGTTTTATGTTTTGGATGTGGACTACGAAGCATGCCTCTAGATTTGACGGTTGAATATTCTTGATATGTTAGGATGGCTTAATATGTTGATATGTTGATGTTCAAGCATGTTGATGAGGTTAGATGTTGATTTGTTACGTGTTAAGGTGGATTGAAATAAGACATATTGTCATATGTTGGGCCTAGAGGTCATTACAGGCCTCTGCGTACCGGTATGAGTACCTCAGATCGGTACGCAATGTCTGTATAAGGCTCAAATTGTCAGAAATAAGCTTAGGTTACCGGTACGCTTAGCCAACGTATCAGTACGCCTTAAGAGAAAATAGTCCTAGTGTCGGTACACAGGATAACGTATCAAAATAAACTCTCAAGTTTAAGCTTTTCGTATCGATACGTGGGTACCGTATCGGTACGGGCTCTAGCTACTAGAATTCTGAGTTTTGGAAATTATACAGAGGGGATTGGTGGTGCGGGTTGATCAACAAACTGTACCGATATGGATGTACGCACATCGGTATGGGAAGCAATTTTGTTAGTTGGTTTGTATCAGTACGTGGCCTTCCTGTATTGGTACGCCTGTTGAATCTGTGATATTTTGTGCTGAAGTTTGAATATCTTGTAAATCAGTCCCTGATTATTATGAATGCAATTAATTGAGTTTGAGTAATTGTTTTGGAATGGAAATTAACCTGCAAGCATGAAATTGGAATAATCAAATGATGGTAATCTTAATTGTGGTAATAGCCCTGCTAATTGTGATGTTTACATTTTGGTCCTTTGTGTGACTCGTTGATAAATTGGACTATTTTGTATTCTAATCTAAATGTAACGCTACTGATAAAGCATGTTCCCTTAGGACATTAATGAAATGCATCTATACAAGATAAAATAGGAAAAAAATAGGGCTCGGTTTAGGGTGTTAGCTCTGATTTGCTTTGGCAAACCTAATATGGCTCTTTTAGTCTAGTTTCGGCTAGGCCGGGCTAAGGGGGTTACATTTTGTCGCAAAGAATTGGTGTTCCTTGATAGGCCTTCAAATGTTGACCGTTGACTTTGATGATTGGGCCATCTTTGAGATTTTTGATGTCCACTGTACCAAGAGGATACACCTTGACAACTAGAAATAGGTCAATCCAACGAGATTTTAGCTTGCCCGGGAAGAGCATTGAGTGAAAGTTGTAGAGTAGGAATTTTTGGCCTTCAGCAAAATGTTGAGGCATTAGTTTAGCATCATGCCATCATTTGGTTTTCTCCCTGTAGATTTTGGCATTTTGCTGAAGGCTCAAAATTCCATGTTGATCTTCTAGCTCATTCAACTCGAGCAATCTTCTATCTCCATCTAGTTGATAGTTTATGTTGATCTTCTTGATTACCCAAAACGCTTTGTGCTCAAGCTCAACCGGTAGGTGGCACGCCTTACCATAGTCAAGTTTATAGGGGACATACCCAGTGGTGTTTTGAACGCGTTTGATAGGCCCATAAGGATTTATCCAGCTTCAACGACCAATCTTTGCAGTTTGGCTTGGCCACTTTTTTAATGATCTACTTTATCTTTCTGTTGGACACTTTGGCTTGTCCATCACTCTACGTATGATGTACTGTTGGAATCTTATGGTGAACTCTATATATACGCAATGCCTTAGAAATAAGCTTGTTGTTGAAGTGGTTGCCTTTATCGCTCATAATAGCTTGAGGTACTCCAAATCGAGTAAAAATGTTCTTGTACAAAAACCTTCGGGTGATATTTGCATCATTCTTGGTTTTTGCAATGGCCTCCACCCACTTGGACACATAATCAACCGTTAGCAAAATGTAAAAGTGTCCACTAGAGGATGGAAAGGATCCAACGAAGTCGATTCCCGAAACATCAAAAAGTTTAACATCAAGGATTACTTGCATGGGAAGCTCGTTTCATCGATAGATGTTCCTCATTCTTTGACATCTATCGCAAGCCTTATAATCACTTTGGCATCTCTAAACAAGGTTGGCCAATAGAATCTAGACTGCAGGACCTTTGCAGCAGTCATTTGTCCTCCAAAGTTCCCTCTACATGGGGTAGAATGGCAATGGTAGAGGATGTCTTCATGTTCTTCCTCGGGTACACATCTCCGAATCATTTGATCGGCGTATTGCTTAAAAAGGTAGGGCTCATCCCAGTAGTAATATTAGCGTGCATCATGTAGAAATTTCTTCCTTCCCCGGCTGCTAAGAACACAAGGATACCACTAACAAGAAAATTAACAATGTTAGCATACCATGGCAATGCCGTAGAAATTAACAATTTCTCATCAATTAATACCTTATTATTATCGCATGAAATATCATTATCGCATGCTTTCATAAGCCTAGCGAGATGGTCGACTACTTGCTTTTCAGTACCTTTTCTATCCACTACCTCAATATAAAATTCTCGCAATTGTAAAATTTACCTAATAAATCTAGGTTTTGAATCCTTTTTAGTCACTAAATATTTAATGGCGGAATGATCAGTATGCGCAATGACTTTAGTTCCTATATGGTATACCCTAAATTTATTAGATGCAAAAACCACAACAAACAATTTTTTTCAGTTGTAGTGTAGTTAAGTTCTGCCTCATTTAAGGTATGGGTAGCATAGTATATAACATGAAAGATCTTACTCCAACGCTGACCAAGAACGGTGCCAACAACATAATCGCTAACATCGCACATAAGCTCAAAGGGTTGTGACCAATTGGGGACACTACAACTGGTGCAAAAATAAGTTCCTTCCTCAAGGTTAAGGAGAGAATTTCATTGACTAAAAGAAGTTTACCGATCGATGAAGTTCACCCGAGGTTAAAGCAAGGATGTATTACCGAGGCCTGTTCAATCATCAATTCTTTTGTTAGGGATAACTAGAAGGCATTAAAGACCACTCTAGTGAACATCGAAAGGACAATTAATTACCACGATAATTCTATCAGCAACTACATCATAACGCTCAATAACCAGGCATATTCTCTCAACTTGGTTCCTTCTTTCATTTGTTTAATTCCCTTAGATTTAGTTTACTTTAGTTTAATTTACTAGGTTATTTTCACTCTCAATAAGCATAAATTTTTTTTCCTTTTCAGTGCGAGAAGTTAAAAGACATGTTTCACCAATTCCTGTAGAGATGATGTTAATCTATACTATTGCTTGTGACGTGTATGCTTGCACCATTTACGTAGCACTTAAATCACGCAACAAGTTTTCAGCATTGTTGCCGGGGATTGGCAATTTCAACTTTATTTTTAATTTCTTATGTTAGCTATAGTGCCCTAGGGAATATTGTATGGACATGATATTTTGATTGTTGAATTTATTATTATAATAAATTTGCATGCTTTTGTATCTTTGAATATTGTTAATTATTCTAAATATCCCTAATCAGTTATTATTGTGGGAACATTAATAAGATAAGATTGGTATGAGGTTTGATAGATATTCATAAGATGAATATGTGAATGAGATTCAAATCAAATTCGTATACATATTTATTGAGAACAAATATTAGGATCGACTCATCTTGAGATTAATGCATGGATTAAAGTTATATATTAATCTTCAATAGTTGTGGCATTAAATTCGTAAACCTAAAATTGCTATGGTCCTCAACATGATGATGATTATGTTTTGACATGGTCAAACATCATTTTCAATCGAGCGATTATAAAGGTCATGCTTGAACATAATAAGGAATTATACGGTGAGATGTGAGTGATTAAGATGGAATTTATCCCTCTTAACATAAGAGGGATATCTCTGGGCCCCTCGGTTATTGAGACTGAGAAATGCATGGTCATGCTCAAATGAGTTGATAGACAACAATGTCATTCATTTAGTCACTTCAATTGGGATCGACAAACTAAAGATAGAACGGTATAAGGTTAACATTTTCCATGCCTTATATTCTATCAAGATATCATGAGATAAAAGGATTATGACATAAATTGAATTAAGGTTGTCTCGAATTATGAGCTTTTCTATTAACTTGGGTATTCATAATGTTTTGCTAGAGGCCATTTATGACTTGTAGGATAAAATGTGATTTTATCTACTGCCAACGTTAATTGAACCTGTAGGGTCGCACACTAAGAATGGATTTTACTCTCAATAATAAATTTAAGATAATGAGATTATTTTAAATTATATTGTTAGAGATTATTTATTTGAATTTAAAGAAGTTAAATTCATATTCTTTTGATAGAATATTTATTTATTTTATTATTTTTTGAAAATAATATTAAATAAATAATATTAGTAAATATCTCGTTATCTAGACTGGGTTGGATTTAAATTCCTTATCGGATTAGGAATATGTGTTAAAATATATTATTTATTTATTTATTTATTTAAAAGAGTTTTAATTAAATTATAATAGTGACCTCAACCTAACCCTAATCAAGTCATATATATATGTATGTATGCCAAGGATTTTTAGATTAGTTCTTCGTCCATTCGTGTGTGGATACTTGTAGAAGGCGGTCGTCTTTCAGAAAGATAGCGCCTCAGTACAACTTGATTACTGAATCAAAGATTAAAGATACCTTATGATTCTCTCTGTTGTACATTAATATGATTGCACCTCTATATATTTTGTAGGATAATTTTTTCACTGTGTTTATTTACTTGATTAGATCAGTTTTATTTCCTATGAAATCCAACATCTTGCACCTCTATATATTTTGTTATTTGTTTGAAGGGCTTAACAGTTTTGGTTTTGTGTCTCTGTGTGACCAGAGCGATATCTATAACACAAGACTACCCACTTGAATCGAAAATTGAATGAGTTCTTCATAGAAGATAGAGACAGCTAAGAGCTATGAATAACCAATGGAACAACCTAGACGGCAACCAGAATGCCCCAGTCAGTAATCAGAATGTCGAAGCAGGAGACAATGCAGCTCTAGTAGAACAACCTATTCGTGTACAAAATAGATCAATCTGAGATCATTTAATTCCAATTCTTGATGATCTCAATCCAAGAATTGTCACTCATGAGATTCAAGCCATAAACTTGAGTTGTATCCTTTTATGTTTAACATGCTCAATTCAATTGGACAATTTGGCGGTTAACCACACGAAGATGCTAGGCAACATCTAAGATCTTTCTTAGAGGTTTGCAATTTTTTTCGACAATAGGGAGTCCATGAGGATGCCCTGAAGCTAAAATTGTTTCCCTATTCACTGAGGGATAGGGCGAGGGTATGGCTGAACAACATACCATATGGATCTTTAGAATCCTGGGTAGATTTGTGCCAATGTTTCTTGATAAGGTATAATCCCACAAATCTGAATGATAGACTTCAAAATGACATTACTTCTTTTCTTTAAGCAGATGATGAATCCATATGCGAAGCTTGGGATCGATACAAGGAGCTTCTATGCAAGTGTCTCATGCATGGATTAAGAGATTGGACAAAAGTGGTAATGTTCTACAACAGAGTAAATGCACCGACTAGGATGATGATAGATGCCTCGACAAATGATACTCTCTTAGACAAATCACTAGAGGAAGCATTAGAGATCTTGGAAAATGGCACTCTCCTACACAAGTGGTAATCTTGGACATGCAAGTTTTATAGAAGATTTATTAAAGATTTCTCTAAAATTTCTAAAGCTTTCTGTAATTTACTTGAACAGAAAAAGCCTTTGATTTTGATGATTATTGCGTCTCCACATTTGAAGATCTGAAGAAACAACTTGCCACAACACCTATCGTAGTTCTGCCTGATTGGTCCATACCTTTTGAACTCCTGTGCAATGCGAGTGATTTTGCCATAGGAGCAGTGGAAAGGGCCAGCGGAAAGATAAAACCTTTCATGTAATATACTACTCTAGCAAAATACTTAATGATGCCCCATTAAATTACACCAGTACTTAAAAGAAGTTGCTAGCAGTAGTATTCGCATTTGACAAATTACACTCTTACTTGATTCGTACCAAGGTAATTGTTCACACTGACCATTCAACAATTAAATATTTGATAGCTAAAAAGGATTCCAAACCCTAATTAATTCGATGCATTTTACTTTTACAAGAATTTGAAATCAAAATTAAGGACAAGAAAGGCACGGAGAACCAGGTTGCTGATTATCTATCTAGACTTAAAGGGGCAATGAAGATAGCAATTGTATGGAGATCCATGATGAATTTCCAGACGAGAAATTGTTACTTTCCATGGCAATACCATGGTATGTTGACATTGTAAAATATATTGTGAGTGGTATTTTGCCTTATGACCTTACTTATCCGGGAAAGAAGCGGTTCCTACATGATGCTAAGCATTATTGTTGGGACAAGCCTCTTTTGTTTAAACAATGTGCAGATCAGGTCATGTGAAGGTGTGTTCTCGATGAAGAACAACAAAATGTACTCATTCATTGTTATTCATCATCATATGGAGGTACTAGCACCGTGTCCAAAGTTCTATAGTCCAGCTTTTATTGGTCAACTCTTTTTAAATATGCTAATGAATTCTACAAGAAATGTGATTGATGTGAATGAGCGGGGAATATTTTAAGGCGACATGAGATGCCATTACAGAGCATTTTACTTGTCGTGGACTACGTGTCTAAATGTGTTAAGGCATCTGCAGTTCTCAGGAATAATTCCCAAACAGTGTATCGATTGCTATAGAAAAAAACATATTCACACAGTTTGGAATGTCGAGGATAGTTATCAGTGATGAGGGCACTCACTTTGATAATAAACTCATTGCTAAGATGATATTGCTATATGGAATGACACGTAAAATTGACACGACATATCATCCGCAGCCTAATGTGCAGGCTAAAATCTCTAACTAAGAGTTAAAGATTATTCTTGAGAAGGTTGTCAATCCTTTATGGAAAGATTAGCCTGTGAGACTTGATGATACATTTTAGGCCTACCGATGGTTTTCATTCTTGCCAGGGAAACCGGTGATTCTCTACAATTCAAGCCTTAAACTTTTTTTGGGCAAACAGAAGTTAAGATGGTCTGGACCATTTGAAGTAGTTAAACCCTATCCTTATGGTGCTTTCATGATCAAATCAAGGGAAGAGAGAATTTTAGCTACTAAAAAGAGTTCACCATTAGATGGAGTTCACCCAAGGTTAACACAGAGATGTATTACTGAGGCCTGTTTAATCATTAGTTCTTCTGTTATGGATTACTAGAAGGCATTGAAGACCACTCTTTCGAACATCAAGAGGGAGATCGAATCAAATGAGGAGGATTGGATCAACCAAGGAGGAGCTCGACTTCTATAGATTTATTTTCTCTTTTATCGTACGATTAAATCAATGTTTGGGTCTTTCTTTATGTTGATTTCTTCCAACCCAACCATGAACTAATTAAATTGGATTGGGTTATTGGGAATTTGATGTTTGTGAATGCATGGACCACTTTGGTTTTTATTTCAATTTCGGTGTTTATCCAATTCCTTGTTCATCGTTATAACTTCAAGTGTTATTGAGAAAGGTGCTTGAATCGACCAATTTATCTAGGCTCGAGAGAGATAGATTGCCGAAACCAATTAGAGTCGGTTTCCATTGAAACAACCGTTGGTGAAAACTAATTCACCTTAGTGATAAGGAGAGAATTTCAGCGATTAAAAAGATTTTACTGATTGATGATGTTCACCCAAGGTTAATGCAGAGATTTATTACCAGGCTTGTACAACCACCAGTTCTTCAGATATAGACAACTATAAGGCATTGAAGACTACGCTGTCGAACACCGAAAGGACAATTAATTTCCATGGCAATTCTATCAGCAACTGCATCATAACACTCAATAACTCGGCCTATTCTCTCAACTTGGTACCCTCTTTCATTTGTTTAATTCCCTTAGATTTAGTTTACTTTAGCTTAATTTACTTGTTTATTATCACTCTCTAACGCCATCACTTTTATTTCTTTTCAGTGCGAGAAGCTATAAGTCAAGTTTCACGAATCCCCGTCGAGACGATCTTAATCTATACTATTACTTGCAACGTGTATACTTATACCATTTGCGTAGCACTTAAATCACACAATAAAGTGTAAAACCTATGCATCAGGCCAAACTAAGAATACTTTATTCAATTGGTATAAAAAATTAGATTAAACTATTTATGTATTTCGTTATAGAATAATTTTGTTATGAATCAGGTTAAGACTAGCAGATATTGCTCTCAAGAGCTGAGTCAGCAATAGAATATTGGGAGGCTCGCAAAGGATCATGAGAAAGAAGGGAGTCCATGACACGTGGAGCTCACGTTCATAAGTTTTTGCATAACAAACATTACAGGCCCCGAATATATATATATATATATATATATATATATATATGACAGTTTGTTATTAAAAACGAACGTGAGCTCCACGTGTCATGGATTCCCTTCTATCTCATGATCCTTTGCGAATCTCCCAATATTCTATTGCTGACTCAGCTCTTGAGAGCAATATCTGCTAGTCTTAACCTGATTCATAACATTACCATCCCCTGGGAAAGAACCTTGTCCTTAAGGTTCAATCAAGAAAATTCTTCTGACAATTCAGCTTCATTTTCCCATGTTTTCTCATGATCATAGGCCTCGTCCCATTGTATCAAAAACTATTTTATCTCTTGGTCAGCTTGCTTACTGATTCGGTGCTCCAAGATACTTTGCAAATCAAAAACAATACTTTCCACATTTGACTCACCAGATACATTTGATAAGCACACATTAGCAGAATCAAGTCGAACCAAATTATCACTATCATGCCTTCTAATGGCCACATAACTCTACTTCCCAATGAAAGTTTGCACAAAGTTCACAAATTCATATGTAAACTTGGGCATTGCTTCATTCCATATATTTACAACATATATTAGCTGCACTTTAGTCCACAAAGATATGACAGAAATGATCAAGTTAACATCAAAAAGGTGAGGGATATGACAGAAATGATCAAGTTAACATCTGGATCTCAAGATACGTCTATTTTAGCAAAGACAGCGCATGCAGAAATTCCTATACGGGATTTTTGGATAATTACGAATTTTTAAGATTTTATTTGATTATTTGTAATTTAAATCAACATAGGATTCTGCAATATCCATTAGGATCAGATTTATTTATTTAAGATTTTATTTTTAGCATTTATTTATTATTAGAAGTTACTTATCTAATTAGGAGATTAGATTTTAACATTTATTTATTGTATTTAATTCCTAAGTTTAGTAGGATTAAAACTTCTCAATGGCCTATATAAAGGAGGCTTCACCCACATTGTAATTCAGATTTCATTGATTAATAAAAAGTTCTCTTCGGAGATTTTAGTATTCATTGAGTTTGCAAGTGTTCGGTAAACTTGTCTAGAAGCCATCTTCAACATAAGATCATCGAGTTCTTGTGAGGGAGATCATCTTCACACTCTTGCTTGCCTAGACAATTGCATCTAGGAGGGTGGTTAGAGCCGCTTGAGGTTGCTTACTTAGATAATTGCGTCTAAGAGGGTGCCGAGGACAAAACAACTATCAATTCATCACGCCATCTCCACATATTCAAGCTTCCTCCATTGACGCCACCACCATAAGAAAATCTGAATTTTTAGATTTGTTCTTTATTTTGGTTTGTTTGGTTTTTCCCTTTATTCGAATTTGCGCTACTCTATCACTCACCTTCTTAGATTTATCTGTAGGTGTAGTATTTCCAGTCTGATTGATAGTGTCGACACTTCTGTCCCTTGCAAGTTCCTCATTACACTGAATTATTTGGTCTTCAAAGTCATTTTTCTTCGTTGACATTTCATCAAACACACAATATATCAACATGTTATGATTATCTCCATCAACATGCTGCTCCAAAAATGGCTTCCAAAAACGATTTCCATGGACCTCAACATAATCCTTTTCTTCAATAAAATAATTCAACACTTGGTACGGTTCTTCTCTACTTGCAAGGACATATCTTGGAACAGGAATCCCGTATATTTCTATCCACTTATAAACCTTATGTCGAGGGGGAATCTGATTTGTAAACCTTTCTCCTCCATGTTCCACATAATCTGATTCATTGGCAGTGTGCAACAACGGCGCCATCTCAGAACGACCCTGAGTCATTGCTTTGTCATTTTGAAATTCATCCCTCATACCGCCCTGAATCGGATCGACAATTTCAGTGTCCGTTGTAGATGAAAATTCGTCGAACACATGGTGGATCATTGTTCTTAGGTTGTCTTGCTTAGCCACAACTTTTCTTGGTAGATCAACAATTCCAGTATCAGTTGGTTTTGACAATTCGTCGAATACCTGGTGGATCTCTGTGATTGAGTCCTCTTGCTTAGTCATAATTTCCTTGGCTTCACTGATTTCACCCTCATCCACTATACCAAAATGAGCCGACAACAATTTTACTTGTTTGAGTATTTCTTAGAGCATCTCACTATTTTTTTTCATCATCCTTGTATTTGCTTCATATGTTTCGATAATTGTCGCCATGAGTTTCGTCTCTCAATGAAAGCACCAAATGTTAAGAACTTTCTTGCAAATACACGAATCACAGAAAATAAATAGAGATAGAAATAGAGGAGGAGAAAAAATAGATTTAGAGAGGAAGAACAAATTGGTTCATAAGTTTTTGCATAAAAAAACATTACAGGCCCCGAATATATATATGACAGTTTGTTATTAAAAGCGAACGTTAGCTCCACGTGTCATGGACTCCCTTCTTTCTCATGATCCTTTGCGAGCCTCCCGATATTCTATTGCTGACTCAGCTTTTGAGAGCAATATTTGCTAGTCTTAACCTGATTCATAACAAATTCTTTCTCAAGAGCTTCCACAACTCACTTTTGTTAAACGATAATGTTCAAAAGTGAACCCACTAGGAGCACTATCCTTATGTTATGAGTTTTAGACCCATTAGGAGCATTTTTCTTCCTTCCTCTAAGGTTCTTATTCTCCTCTTCATCTCTAGGTATGATTAAGATTTGTAAAAAAAAAGTGAACCCATCACTTTAATTCATTGGCATAATGAATATTTCCTTTTTTTTTACTAAATGTGAGACGATGAGTTAAAGTAGGGGGAAGCTATCACTGACTTCATCTAATTACATTCAATGAATCCTTCTACTGAGGATTGAACATTTTGTCCTTTCACATAAGTCTATCTTCATTGGATTAACCAATAAATTAGTCTTTAATAATGCGGCAAACTTGACTTACAAGTGCCTACTCCTATCCTAGTACCTTGGCCTTTGGTATCTGCAGAAGGCCTACGCCCTTAATAAGTGAATCGATGTGATACCATTATTCTTTCATTTATTACTGTTATTATTTTTTAATTTCACGAGTTTGAATAATCGTTTGTTCTTTCATTAGTTGTGTTGGCGTTGGATAGAGGCAATATGAATGTGGACATTGAGAGGAGTAGGGATA
This sequence comes from Hibiscus mutabilis, assembly GCA_019671005.1. NCBI lineage: Eukaryota > Viridiplantae > Streptophyta > Magnoliopsida > Malvales > Malvaceae > Hibiscus > Hibiscus mutabilis. Next base: position 23,550,955 of record CM033741.1, on the reverse strand, counting down.
ACAATGTAACAGGTTTAGTGAGATCCGTCCATCTTCGTACTAATTGAGTGGGAATAGACATACGTTTCGCGGGTGGTGAGTTAGGACAAGGACAGAAATTAGACTTGTCGTAAGTGGTGGGAAGACGTTGATATGACCGTGTATCCGACTTATTTCTATCTACCCCGATCCATTCTCACCTACCCAACATATACGATAAGTATTTTTAGAAGAAGAAAAAATACTTTTTTTTGTTGTTTTCTCTGTTCACTAGGACTTTGCCCTTACAAATTTGAATCGACCCGCGTCGCACACCTGGTTGTGGTGGGCGAGTCTCCAAGCGAGAATTTTCTGCATACATAAGACATTGAACTTGAGACATGCTTAAGCGATACCAAGCTGCTTACTACTTGGACAACTCTCGTTGAAAAAAAAATAATTTTGGTAACACACAAATCACATTCACTGCTTTTTTTAAAGAGAGTACTCATATAATTACAGTTTCTCAATTGTTACTAATTTTAACACACTTTCAAATCTTACTCATTATGTTTCTTAAATTTAACTCGTGTAGAAGTCATATTTTAATTTATCAATTAAAGAGTCACACAGGCTTATTATTATTATTTGGGTAAACTGTAGAAAATACCACTGAACTTTAGGATTTGACTCGATTATAAAATTGAACTAAACCACGATACTATTATATCACTGAACTTTACTAAAAGATTCGATTATACAATTGATCTTTAATAAAAAAATTCAATTATAACACCAAACTTTAGTAAAAGGTTCGATTATACTAATGAACTTCAATAAAGGTTCAATTACACCATTGAGTCATTATCGAGTTAACGACATGATGTTGTGGACCCTAAATCAAAACGACACCATTTTGGTATGACTAATCTGATGCCTCAGATAGCCCAAAACGGCATCGTTTTTTAGAAAAAAATATTAAGAAAATGTTACTCTTTAAGTGGTTTGAGCCAGGTACCACTGGGAAGAAAGATTGGTGCCTAACCACCGAACCAACTTATAATCTTATAATAATTCAAACACAAATAATGCATATATAAATAATATTTACAAAAATAATATATTTAAATTAATATATAAATATTCAATTTATAATATGAATAGTATTTATAAAATAATATAAAAATAAAATTTTATAAAATATTATTTATAATCTAAATAATGTTTATAAAATTAATATATATATAATCTCGATAAAAATTAATACTTATAATTATTATAAATATAATATATTTCTATTACAAATAATTTTTTATTTTTGTAACATAAATCATAAATACTATTTGTAAAATTAATATCTATATTTTATTATAAATATATATATATATATATAAAATATTGAAGTTATGTAATATAAATTATAAATAATATTTATGTTGGAATTATTATTTAAAATATATATTATAAATAATATTTATATCATGAAATAAATGAAATTAAGTTCAGCTGCAGTTATAGATATATATTATTTATGCTTGAATTATTATAATATTTTAAGTTGGTCTGGTGGTTAGGTGCGAATCTTTCATTCCAAAGGTCTTTGGTTCAATCCTCCTTTAGCGTAATGTTTTCTTAATTTTCCTATAATAAAATGAAGTTGTTTTGGGTTATCTTATGTATCAAAACATAAATCAAAACAATATTATTTTGGTACATGGTCCACATCATCACGTCATTAACTCATTTAACGACCTAGTGGTATAATTGAACCTTTTAAAGTTTAGTGGTATAATGAGACGTTTTACTAAAGTTCAGTGATATAATAGTATCGATTTTTAGTTTATTGGTATAATCTAGTCATATCCTAAAGTTCAATGATATTCCGTGTAGTTTACCCTTATTTTTTTAAATGACGATAATATGAATAATGCCATATATGTGGTGGGAGTCCGGAGGAGATGTATTTCATATTTCTTCATAAAAGACTACTTTATACTTATTTACCTGGTACTTATAAATATATGAGTAAACTCTACCAAATACCACCAAAGTTTTAGACACGTATCAACTATACCACTAAACTAAAAATCGATAACATTGAACTTTAATTTAGGATTCAATTAATCATTAAGCCATTAAAATATCGACGTGGATCGTTAAAATCCGTCCGTATCATCAATTTTAATGGCCCATTAGTATAGTTGAAGCCTAAACTAATGTCCAGTTCTAAAATAGTATCATTTTTTTTGTTTAGTGATATGATTGATACTAAACTTAAAGTTCAGTGATATCTAGTGTAGTTTACCCTAAATCTATTATATGAAATGGGTCGAGAGACAAATATAATATGGTTAGGAGGGTCTCGAGAACCAAGTGGGTGATGGTGATGAGGATGGTCTTAGTCTTGTGGGTTGATAGGCAGGGATGATTATGAGTTTTGTACATACAATAGGTCACGAGACAGGGATGTAGATGAAAATTTTTAGCGGAAATAGGTGTAGGATGAGCAACATTCGCACTCACCCTACCCAATTGAAATTTCTAGAGAGCAGTAGTAGATCCTTGGGTTAGGTGTCACGAGAACAGGTGTAGGGGGAGCATAATTCTCTTTGTTTTTTCCTCTGCCCTTTTTGCACGATCTTCGTCTACCTTGTGTCTTGGTCTCCGTAAGCCTTGTGGCATGATTCTCTTATATCATTATGGTAGTTTGACGTTTATGTGGTGATCATTACAACACACATCCCTGGTTAGGAAAGCTTGGCTATCTCGTATGGCTAGACCCTTTTGTGACAGTTTGTCGATATTTTCAAAACTATTAGCAGAACAATCTACAAGATTGATTTTTTTGATCATTTCTGCTACATCACTACTCAAGTGTCTAGTCGAATATAGACAAGGAGATTTGATTGTTGGATTTATATGAATGATGAAGAACATAATCAAAGAATAGTTTAAACTTTGCTTTTAACGCCCTTTGATTTTCCATGTTTTATTTTTTTCTGTATGAAATTTCTTGATGAACACAGTCGTCAAGATTCTCTTAATGTTTTAGGGCATGTTTTGTTATCTTTCTTTATTTTATAGAAATTCGACTTCTAGTTTTTTGTTTAAAAATAAATACTAGTCTTTCAAGTGAAAATCTCAGTAAAATTTTGTTAGGAATTTTATCACAACTTAACTCTCATTTTTTTGGTCATTAATTTTAATAATTTTTAATTTAATCACATGCTTTTTTGAATTGATTATATTTTGATTACTTTGTCATTAAATAGTTAACTACGTTTGACATAACAGACGACGCAAAAACAATGACGATTTAGATTCCTAAAAATACTTTGGTTAAACTACGTTGGAGGTAACTCTGTAACGCCCTAAAATTTGGCCTAGATGTTAGATTGATCGATTACATTGTTCGGGAGAACCGGATTAGGAAATCCGAGTTAGTTTTGAAAATTAAATCTTAATAAATTGTTTTTGCATAAATAAAATATGAAAAATTGCTATAAAATACTTAATTAATATTTTAAATATTTTTGTCAATTCAATTTTGAGAAATTAAATCTGATTTTGGGACATTTTGGTCCGGTGACTAAAATGAAAAGTTTTTAAAATTGTTGTTGGTGACTAAATCGTAAAAGGGTTAAAACTTAGAATCTTTAAGAAGCTATTTGACCAAACTTTTCCATCAGATTTTCCCTTAATTTAGGATATTTTTAAAGTTTTTTTAATTGGTTTTTAATAATAAAAGGAAATAGATTTAATAAAAGGATTTTAATTTTACAAATCGCTTTCTCATGTAACTAACTTTCCTATCACTTTTATCTCAACTTTCTCCGCACCCAAACTATCACATTCTTTCTAAAATTTCCAGGAATCAATCTCTTTTAATTTCCTACTTGATTCCTTTGAATTCTACAATAAAATCTATTTGGATTTCAACCAATCTTTGCCAATTAAGGGAGAAATCAGCAATTAGAGGTGATTTTTGTTTCTCTCCTCTAATTAAAGGTTCTTTATTGAAATTCTCAAGTTCTTAATCCTTTACAACTGATTGATGTTATAGAATTATGATTTAAACATGGATTTGGTAATTAAATTGAGTTTTATGTGGAAATTAGATAAACACTATTTTGGATATGTTTTTTTTATTGAATTTGATTGGTTTAGATCTCTTATGAGATGTATTTTAATTTTGAAAGAAGTGATCAATAAGAGGAATCCCAAAACTATGTGAATTGCTAATTTTCTAGGTCGTATATAGTTAGATTTTGAAGTGATCTTGGTGTTGTAAAGGTACTAGAGGTATAAGGACGTAATTAAGATGTTTTTGGATGTTAATTGGTGTTGTTAAGATGTTAGAATCAATAAGTTTTGGCTGGGCTTTGTTTAGATGAGGTTTGATGATGATTTTGACTTTTTTAGAGGGGCATTTGATGGTTTCTTGTGAGGCGAGGTTGTGTTTGTTGGTTGCTGGAAATTAGAGGTGCACAGAAGTGCATTAATCCTCTATTTTTGTGTAACACCCCCTACCCGGTCTAGGAGAATAAACCAGCTTAGGACGTGTTACTAAACAAACTTACAAACGTTCATGTCCAACGATCAAACAAGTCTTCAAAAGACAGAGAAATTTAAAACTTTTTAAATAAATCAAAGATCTAAACATCAATTTTACAACATGTATCAACTATAAATATATTAAGAATTATACCTGAGTGACTAACTCATAACATGTCCTTATATTCTACGTATTTCAGATTCAAGGTTTGTTAAAAAAAAGTTATCCATCGACACAAAAGATTCTTTTCATACATAAATATTGTTTATTATACATCATACTTCTAACCTTTCTTAAAACAGATGGATTAAGGTCTAAAATTATTCGATAAAACAGAAAACCAGATTAACAATCCCTAAGCTTCGAGTTTATCTCATTTACCTACAGAACTTGTTATCATGATTACCATATAAACATTCACATGACATAATCAGCTATACATTTAAATCCATAGAGACAAAACTTCAGGTAATAAGCTTATCTTAGACTAACAATTAAACAATCATTCGATTAACATGTCCAATATACCTAACCAACAAGAAATTATTTGAGTATCATAATCAGCATATTTAACCAATCATATCAGAAGGCATAAAACTTTCAATAACCATTCCATACTTATACCATAGCTATCAGACAATTTCTTATTTAACCAATAATCTAATTAAACTAGTTATAATAACATCTTAGGATTTATCGCATGAAAATAAGTGTATACTTATGTATATATTGACTTGCTTTCATATATCAATAAGGTGGTTCAGAAGCCTAAAGCACGGGTAGATATTTAAGCAACCATATGGCATACCAACATTTATAATTCATATGGTAAGAAGCTAAGAATTCATTAAAGGCCCTTTACATCACTGGAAAAGTAACTTATATACAAAATATATCCAAAATGAAAGCCAAATGCACTATGCATGCTTATCAACTATGTTCCACCAACTAGGAGTTCTAAAGATATAAAATCAGATTATACTCGAAGGTTCTTGTGATCACGTCCAAGCTCAAGAGAGAATCGAAGACATATTTTTTCCCTGAAATGTAATGAAGGAATTAAAGTAAGCAATTGCTTAGTGAGGTAGCATTAAAGCAAAATAAATCATAAAACAACAATTGGTCTTTTCACCACATTTATCAATCATATACATGATTCTAGGCTTGGGCAAGAAATTATAATTAACATATTAAATTTCAATTCTAAAGGTATCTCGAATTCTTTTAAATTATATTTAAATTAGTATATACTTCTAAGCTATATTTTGGGGTATTACATTTTGATTGGGTAAAGCAGGGGAGTTGAATCCTATAGCTTTTGGAGAGGTTGCGAAAGCTTAGGAAGCTTGATTATCACAACTGCCAGAGAGTTGTGGATTGTTAGTGAAAGGAAACGCATTTTACTACTTCTAAGAGGTTTGAAGATGGTTTTTTTTAGTTTAGCAAAGTTTGAAACACTTATATAAGCTCGGAAGTAAGTATTAGTTGAGCTCTCCCTCATTTTCAGTTTTGCGAAATATAATCTCATGCACATGTTTATACATTTGATTACTTACTGTTATATGCACGTTTAAGAAATGAAACATGTTGCAAATTTATATACATGTTGAGCTTTGAGTAAAGCAAATGATTTAGGAAAGCATGTTGAGAATGCTAGAATACATGGTTTAATGTATTGGAAATGGTTTGAATTGACGCATATGTAAAACAGTAAGTTAATATGGTCTTTATTGAGTATATTGGCAAGTGGCAGAGGTAAATGTTATCGGACATAGTTGGCTAGCCATAGGGTTTAAAATGCACTTAATAAGTTTCGTCATGTGTGTCGAGGGGTTAATTGTGTCGTTTTCTCCAACATACGAAGCGCAGCAGTTAGGGGTTAATTATGCCGAATTCTCCCGCTGGAGGATTGAGGGGTTAAATGTACCGTTTGCTCCCATTGTAGATAGTTTACATCGTAATCGTCGAGGGGTTAAATTTTTTGTTTTCTCCGGTTAGATTTATGTTAAGTGGTTGAAGGAACCACTTGGGAAATTCGTGTATCCGATGTGTTATTGTAAGTTGGAATGAAACTTGTTTTGTGTCACTTAAATGCCAATATACAAGATGCTGTATCATGAGAAATAAATTATGTTTTGTATAATGTATGTGGTTTATACTTGTGATGCTCTTTAAGTTACTATCTAGAGATTTTGGCATATGAAGCTTAAATTGAGGGTTTTGTTAGAATCCATGATACATGTGTTGCAAATGATTTAAATGTGCATTTGAAAGAGATTATAGAAGCATGAGAAGTTTTGCCATAAGACTTATACTCTAGATTTGAATAAAATGTTTTTAAATACATTGATGAGTGTTTTTGAGATTCCCTCACTAAGCTTATAGCTTACGCTCCCCTTTCTCATCAATGCAGAGAAATAGGCTATTTCGGACAGCAAGCATGCAAGAGGAGATCCAAGGGTTGAGACATTTTCAAAGTATGGTTTTATAAATTCTAAGTAGTAATAAGAGGCAATGTGACCATGTTGTATTTGAGAGGTTTATTTTGGATACTCTCTGGTTGTACAAGTTATGTTTGATGTTTTGAACATGTATGATGCTTAATGTTTGGTTTTGAGGGGTTAGGAAACATTATGCATGCTTGGGTAGAAATCTTGCTTATAGGAGTTTGCTTTGGATATGCCATGATGTGTATGATCTTCTACCATGTTGCTATGTTTAAGGAATTGATGTTTGTGAAGTTTTATGATGATTAGATGTTGATTGGAGTATGTTAGATTGAGCCAAAGTGTCATATGTTGGACTAAGAGGTCATTATAGGTCTGTCTGTACCGGTACGGGTCCTCAGGGATCGATACGCAGGGATCTATCTCGGATCAATTTGGGCAAAATTGCCTAGGTGTACCAATACGCCTGGTAACCATATCGGTATTCGTAGCTGAGAAATAAGCCTAGTGTCGGTACATGGACAACCATATCAGTACGCCCTTTAGCTACTAGAATTCAATATTTTTGAAAACACATACCCGTATCGGTACGCCTGATGGTCGTACCGATACACCCTTGTATTTTACACCCATTACGATACGGTAAGAGTCTGTACCGGTACGCCAACTGTTATTTCAGTTAAGATGCCTTCTGAAGTTTGATTCTTTGTAGTTTAGTCCATGTTTCATGATTTGTGCACTTGAATGAGTTTGGATGGTTAATTTAAGTTGAAATTTAACCCGTTGGTATGAAACATGACTATTTAAGGATTGGTAACCTTAATTACAATAAATTCCTCTTAATTATCTAAAATTACATTTTAGTGCCTAAAACATGAACTCGTACAATTAGATATCAATTTGATGCCCGATTGAGTTGTAATCTTCACCATAACCAACATGATCACCTTAGGACTGAAAAATGCATCTAGATAAGATAAAATAAAAAAATGGACCATTTTCTAAGTAAACCTTTTGGGTTTATCTTGGTAAACTCTAATATAGCTCGCTCAGTTTGGTCTTGCGACTAGACAGGGTCAAGGGGGTTACATTTGTTGGTATCAGAGCCAGGTTATGATTGTTGGGAGGTGGGTTATGGTTGTTTAGTGCATTGTTGGTGAATGTTTCCACTGATTGTTACATTTTTGAGATTATGTTCGATATTTGATATGTTTGGGTGTTAGGCTTGGGAGACACATTGCCTTATTAATACCAGAGTTAAATGATTTTGTTTTTAAACAAGAGTGACTTGGATTCTTGCTGTAAGCTGGCCTAATTATTTTGTTTTATTGCATTATCATGTTTTAGACTCGTATGGGAAGTGTTGAGGATAGATAAAATGATGAGTTGTCTCATCCTTCACCGATTCCTCCTGCTGGTGCTGGAGTTTAGGGTGGTGTGCCTCAAGCACCGTAAGGATCTATTTTTGGTGATATGACACTGTTAGTCCAGGCAATGACTGGAGCTTTTCAGGCGGCCATAAATGGAGTGCAAGTACCTGTACTAGCACCTATAACTATGAATATTAGGCTACCTTTAGAGCGTTTGCGTAGCTTGGGTGGTACTCAGTTTAGAGGTTTGGCTCCTAAAGTAGCCAAGGAGTGGTTTGCTAGTACAAAAAGGATCATTGGCCAGATAAAGTGTACAGATGTCCTCAAGTTAGGTTGCATAGTGTCATTGCTTCAAGGTAATGCTTACAATTGGTGGACAACTACTATGTAGGGGGCACTTGCAGATGTGACATAGGAGTTTTTTTGTGCTACCTTCCGCAAGAAGTATCTAGGATCTCGTTATCAAGATAAGAAGAAGAGGGAGTTTATGGCTTTAGAGAAGGGGAACATGTATGTTTCTGAGTATGAGACCTAATTTGTTTGGTTGAGCCAGTATTCTCCCGAGCTGGTTCTTAATGAGCACCAATTATACGATTGATTCTATTATAGGTTGGTTAAGGAGGTGAAGACTTACATGTTGTCTATGGATTATATAGAGTTTGATGTCCTGGATTCTCGAGCTAAGGATATAGAATATAATTTAGGGTTGTATGCTCGTTTAGGGAGTTATTCTGCGGAGAAAAGAAATACCGAGTCAGAAGTTGGCAAATATTAGTACAAGAAGCATAGAGATAGGATGTATTGCCTGGATCAGAGACGTAGAGGAAGTAGTACTGGATGTGGTCAGCAAGGTTAGAATACCCACCTAGAGTACCCGAGTGTAGGCGTTGTGGTAGGTGACATTTGGGAGAGTGTTCGGGTATTTTTGGTACATGTTGGAGTTGTAGACCGCGGGATCATCTCAGACATGATTTTTCGCAGTTAGCTAGGGAAGGTCAGGCTCTTGTACCTGCTGTTATGCAACAGAGAGGCTATCGGAGCGGCCGTGGACATTTACAACATAGGGATGATGGTCAAAGGGTAGTTGCTTATACCGTAGTGGTTCAACCTGAGGGTGATGGACTGGCAAAGGTTTTTGTTCATCGTGTGGGGAGGAATAATACTGATATGATTGTAGGTATATTTACTTTGTAGTCTATACCATTGCTTTCTTTGATAGATTATGGTTCTACACATTCATACATCTTGCGTGAACATGCTTGTTTGCTTGACATACCTATAGAAGTGTTAGATGTTGGTATGAGGGTAACTAGTTCTTTTGGTGAGACAATAGTTGCTAGGTGGTTGTATAGGAGATGTCCTTTGTTGGTTCAGGATCATGTGTTTGCGGCTGACCTGATGGAGTTGCATTTTCACAGTTTTGATGTAATCTTGGGGATGGATTGATTGTCTGAACGTAGGGTTGTGGTTGATTTTGAAACCAAGCAAGTTTCGTTAAAACTTGCTGAGGTTTGTTGTCTACTCTCCGTCCATTCAAAACTCACATCTTTTTGCAACAACTTCGTTAAAGGAGCATCAATTCTCAAGAAACCATCCACAAAGTGTCAGTAATATCCTACCAACACCAAGAAACTATGAACCTCTGACACTAACTTCGGTTGCTTCCAATTCACAACAACTTCAATTTTCTACGGATCTACGCGAATACCCTTGGCTGAAACAACATAACCAAGAAAAACCACCTGCTTGATCTAAAATTCACACTTACTCAGCTTGGCATACAACTTATTGTCCAACTGAACTTGTAACACAATATGTAGATGTCGATCGTGATCTTCCTCGGTGTGAGAGTATACAAGAATGTCATCGATGAATACAACCACAAATTGATCTAAAAATTCATGGAACATCTGATTCATCATATCCATGAAAGTTGTTGGTGCATTGATAAACACAAATAGTATCACTAAGAACTCATAATGCCCATAACGCATGCGAAAAGCTATCTTCGATACGTCTTTATCCTTCACTTTCAACTGGTAATACCTAGACCTTAGATCAATCTTGGAAAACACTATAGCAGCCCAAAATTGATCAAACAAATCATCAATCCTCGGCAAAGAATACTTGTTCTTAATCATCAAGTTATTCAATTGCCGATAATAAATGCACATTCTCATCGTACCACCATTCTTTTTCACAAACAACACCAGTATTCCCCACAATAAAACACTACGCCGAATGAAACCACGATCCAACAACTCTTATAGCTGAGTCTTTAACTCCTTCAATTCTTTTGTTGACATATGATACGGTGCAACTGACACTAGAGTCGTATTTGCATACGTCTCAATGCAAAATTCCACCTCCCTATCCGGCGGCAAACAAGACAACTCTTCCGAAAACACTCCTGGAAAATTGCAAACTATGCGAATATCCTGGACACACACTTCCTTCATATTAGGGAATGAGTATTGTATACACAAAGAAAGGGTTTATAGTGATGCATACGTGGGTTTGGGGTGAGTCTTGATGCAAGAAGAAATGGTTTTGGCTTATGCATCCAGACAGTTGAAGGTGCACGAGCGTAACTATCCTATGCACACTATTGAGCTTGCTACTGCAGTGTTTGCCTTGAAGATTCGGCTACATCACCTTTATGGTGGGATATGTATTGTATACACGAATCACAAGAATTTGAAATATCTGATGTCCTAGAAGGAGTTGAATCTTAGGCAGCGAAAATGGTTGGAGTTGCTCAAGGATTATGATTTGACGATAGAGTATCATCTAAGAAAGGCTAATATTGTAGCTGATGCTTTGAGTAGAAAGGTTACGGTGGAGTTGAGGGCAATGTTTGCTCTGTTGACTGTAATGCGCAATGATGGTTTATTGACTGAGTTGCAAGTGAAGCCATTGTTGTTGTAGTTGATCAAGGAGAAGAAACTGTATGATGATTCTTTGGTACCACATGTAAAAGACATAATGGATGGCAATCAAACGGATTTCTGTTTTAGTGATGAAGGTGTTTTGTGTTTCAAGAGTTGATTGGTTGTGCCAAAAGATGAGGAGTTAAGACACACTATCTTGGATGAGGCTCATTCGAGTCCTTTCACTATGCATCCAGGTAGCACAAAGATGTATCAGGACTTGAAGAAGGGGTATTTATGGGTTGGATTGAAGAAGGATGTTGCAGATTTTTTTGCTTATTATATGGTTTGTCAGGGCGTTAAGGCTGAGCATCAGTTTCCTTTGGGGTTGTTACAACCATTAAGGATTCTAGAATGGAAGTGAGAGAGAATTACCATGGATTTTGCATCTGGTTTGCGTTTAATGCCATTAAAGAAAAATTTTGTTTTGGCGATTGTGGATAGGTTTATGAAGTGTGCACATTTTCTAGCTTTTCATACGATGTATACTTTGAATAAGTGGCATGCCAAAGTCTTTTGTGTCGGATAGAGATCTACATTTTTAGCTAGGTTTTGGGAATGTTTGCATAGGGCTCTAGGTACGTGGTTGAACTTCAGTACTTTATATCATCCTCAAATGGATGGTCAGTCTGAACGCGTTATCCAAGTGTTGGAAGATATGTTGTGGTGTTGCATCATTGATTTCCAAGGATCATGGTAGAAGCAGTTATCTTTGGTGGAGTTTTCCTACAACAATAGTTATCAAGCTAGTATCCAGATGGCACCGTACGAGGCTTTGTATGGTAGAAGGTGTCGCACGCCACTTTGTTGGGCGGAGGCTGGAGACAAGTATGTTTCCTTGCTTGGTGTATTGAAGGATAACAATGAGGAAGTGAAGCATATTAGTGATTGGTTGAAGGGCTTCGAATCGGCAAAAGTCATATGCTAACTTGAGGTGTCAGGAGATTCAGTTCTCAGTTGGCGATCGTGTGTTCCTTAAGGTTTTGCCTTAAAAGAAGGTGATGAGGTTTGGACGGAATGACATGTTAAGTCCTATGTTTATTGGGCCTTATGAGGTGTTGGAGTGCGTTGGTCCAGTTTCTTATAAGTTGATGTTGCCTGCGGAGTTAGAGAAGATACATGATGTTTTCCATGTATGGATGCTTCGGAGGTATAGATTGAATCCTTCATATGTGATGCCTATTGAGAAGATTAAGTTGAATTAGGATTTGACTTATGATGAGGAGCCGATGAAAATTCTGGGTTCGAGTAGCAAGTTTCTTTGTGGAAAGACCATAGAGTTGGTGAAGGTGTTGTTGTGACATCGTAGAGCTGAGGAAGCCACCTTGGAAAGCAAAGAGGACATGTTGAAGTAGTTTTCTCACATTTTTTTGCCAGGTAAATTTGGGAGATTAAATTTCTTAAGAGGGGAGAGTTCTTACGCCCTAAAATTGGGCCTAGATGTTGGACGAATCGATTAGACGGTTCGGGAGAATCAGATTAGGCAATTCGAGTTAGGTTCAAGAATTAAATCTTAATAAATTTTTTGGCTTAAATAAAATATGGAAAAATGCTAGAAAATACTTAATTAAAATTTTAAGTATTTTTTAAAATTCAATATGAAGAAATTAAATATGATTTTGGGACATTTTGGTCCGGTGACTAAAATGAAAAGTTTTCAAAGCTGTTTTTGGTGACTAAATCGTAAAAAGGGTCAAAACTTAGAATATTTAAGGATCTATCTGACCAAACTTTTCCATCAAGTTTTCCCTTAATTTAGGCTATTTTTAAAGTGTTTTTAATATTAAAAGGAAATAGATTCAATAAAAGGATTTTAATTTTACAAATCACTTTCCCATGGAACTAACTTTGCTATCACTTTTCTCTCAACTTTCTCAGCAGCCAAACCATCAAATTCTTTCTAAATTTTCCAGGAATCAATCTCTTTTGATTTCCTTTTGATTTCTTACTTGATTCCTTTGAATTCTACAACAAAATATATTTGGATTTTAACCAATCTTTGCCAATTAAGGGAGAAATCAGCAATTAGAGGTGATTTTCGTTTCTCTCCTCTAATTAAAGGTTCTTTATTGAAATTCTCAAGTTCTTGATCCTTTACAACTGACTTATGTTATGGAATTATGATTTAAACATGGATTTGGTAATTAATTGAGTTTAATATGGAAATTAGATAAGCACTGTTTTGCGTCCATTTTGTATTGAATTTGATTAGTTTAGATCTCTTATGAGATTTATTTTAATGTTGAAAGAGGTGTTTAATAAGAGGAGACCCAAAACTATGTGAATTGCTAATTTTCTAGGTTGTATATAGTTAGATTTTGAGGTGATCATGGAGCTGTAGAGGTGCTGGAGGTATAAGGATGTAATTAAGATGTTTTTAGATGTTAATTGGTGTTGTTAAGATGTTAGAATCATTAAGTTTTGGCTAGGCTTTGTTTAGATGAGGTTTGATGATGATTTCGTTGTTCTAGAGGGGCATTTGATGGTTTCTTGTGAGGCGAGGTTGTGTTTGTTGGTTGCTGGAAATTAGAAGTGCATTAATCCCCTTTTTTAATTGGGTAAAGCAGGGGAGTTGAATCCTATAGCTTTTTGAGAGGTTGCGGAAGCATCAAAAGCTTGATTCTCACAACGACAATAGAGCTTTGGATTGTTGGTGAGTGGAAACACATTTTACTGCTTTTAAAAGGTTTGAAGATGGTTGTTGGAAGTTTAGATAAAGTTTGAAACACTTATCTAAGCTCGGAAGTAAGTATTAGTTGAGATCTCTCTCATTTTCGGTTTTGCAAAATATAATCTCATGCACATGTTTATAGATTTGATTACTTACTATTATATGCATGCTTTAGAAATGAAAGACGTTGCAAATGTATATACATGTCGAGCTTTGATTAAAGCAAATGATTTAGGAAAGCATGTTGAGAATGCTAGAATACATGGTTCAATGTATTGGAAATGGTTTGAATTGATGCATATGTAAAATAGTAAGTTAATATTGTTTTTATTGAGTATATTGGCAAATGGATGAGGTAAATGTTATCAGATATAGTTGGCTAGACGTAGGGTTTAAAGTGCACATAATAAGTCGTCTCATGTGTGTTGAGGGGTTAATTGTGTCGTTTTCTCCACCATGAGAACCACTACGGTTGAGGGGTTAATTGTGTCGTATTCTCCCGTTGGAGGATTGACTATCACAATGGTTGAGGGGCTAAATGTGTTGTTTTCTCCAATTGTAGATAGTTTACATCATAATCATCGAGGGGTTAAATGTGCCATTTGCTCCAGTTAGATGTTTGTTAAGTGGTTGAAGGAACCACTTGGGACATCCGTGTATCCGATGTGTTTTTTTAAGTTGGAATGAAACTTTTTTTGAGTCACTTGAATGCCAATATACGAGATGATGTATGATGAGAAATGGATTATGTTTTGTATAATGTGGTTTATACATGTGATGCTCGTTAAGCTTGCTATCTATAGTTTTTGGCGTATGAAGCTTAAATTGAAGGTTGTGTTAGAATCCATGATACATGTGTTGCAAATGATTTAAAGTGCATTTGAAAGAGATTATAGAAGCTTGAGATGTTTCGCCATGAGACTTATACTCTAGATTTGAATAAAATGGTTTTAAATGCATTGATGAGTTTATTTTTGAGATTCCCTCACTAAGCTTATAGCTTACGCTCCCCTTTCTCATCAATGTAAAGAAGGCTATTCCAGATAGCAAGTACGCAAGAGGAGATCCAAGGGTTGAGACATTTTCTAAGTATGGTTTTATAAATGCTAAGTAGTAATAAGAGGCAATGTGACCAAGTTGTATTTCGGAGGTTTATTTTGCATACTCCCTTGTTGTACAAGTTATGTTTGATGTTTCGAACTTGTATGATGCTTAATGTTTGGTTTTGAGGGGTTGGGAAAGATTATGCATGCTTGGGTAGAAATCATGCCTATAGGAGTTTGCTTTGGATATGCCATGTTGTGTATGATCTTCTTCCATGCTGCTATGTCTGAGGAATTGATGTTTGTGAAGTTTTGTGATGATTAGATGTTGATTGGAGTAAGTTAGATTGGGCCAAAGTGTCGTATGTTAGACCAAGAGGTTATTACAGGTCTGTCCGTACCGGTACGGGTCCTTAGGGATCAGTACTAGGGGACCTATCTCAACTCAATTTGGGCAAAATTTCCTAGGTGTACCAATACACTTGGTAATCGTATTGGTACGCTTAGCTGAGAAATAAGCCTGGTGTTGGTACACAGGTAACCGTATTAGTACGCCATTTAGCTACGTGAATTCAATATTTTCGAAAACATATACCCGTATCAGTACGCTTGAGGACCATACAGATATACCTTTGTATTTTACACCCGTTGTGATACGGTAAGAGTCTGTACTGGTACGCCAGCTGTTATTTTAGTTAAGATGCCTTCTGAAGTTTGATTCTCTGTAGTTTAGTCCATGTTTCATGATTATGCAATTAAATGAGTTTTGATGGTTATTTTAAGTTGAAATTTAACATGTTGGTATGAAATATGTCTAATTAAGGATTGGTAACCTTAATTACAATAAATTCCTCTTAATTATCTAAATTATGTTTTAGTCCTTGAAACTCGAATTCATACATTAGGATGTCAATTCGACGCCCGATTGAGTTGTAATCTTCACCATAACCAAAATGACCATCTTAGGATTTAAAAATGCATTTATATAAGATAAAATAAAAAATGGATCATTTTCTATGTAAATCTTCTGTGTTTGTCTCGGTAAACCCTAATGTAGCTCACTCAGTTCGGTCTTGCGACTAGACCGGGTCAAAGGGGTTACAAACTTAATTATTAGTAAAGTTATTATTGAGTCACTCAATTATTAAAAGTTACAATTTGACCACTCAATTAAAGTTTTTGTTCTGATTGAGTCACTCCTTCGTTAAAATACAAACTGGCATACAAACAGTTTTGGTATAGTGACAAATTTAGTCATCAAAACTTATATATTCTACCAATTTAGTCCATATTCAAAATGATTCAATAAATATATCCCTTCATATTTAAAAAAAATATCAATTTAGTCACTTTTCTTCTCTCAAATTGCTTGTATACCATAGTTAACACTAGAGTACTTCATTTAAAATCACTAATTAGTCTAATACACAAATTTATAAATGTAAAGATATTTATAATTAGATCATTATTGAATTACTTCATCTAATACATTTTTTCTTAATAATTTCATCTATTACGGTTTTCTTAGCAATTTCATATTTTTGAATGACTTCATTATTTCTCTTTTATTTTAAAAGAAACTAATAATTAAGCTTTTTAAGTTATTGAAATTATATTATTAAACAAATTTCTTTAATTTCTTTAAAAAATTTGATTAATTTTTGCAACAATTTTTAATTTTTTTTTCTTATTTACAGATTTACTAATTTTTAAACAATTTTTATTATTATGAAAATCTATAAAAAATATTTATGTTTAAAACAGACACATAAATTATTTTTACATAATGAAACATAACCATGCACAAAGCAATGGCAAATATATTTCATTACATTAATATCTATTTTTTTATTATCTGATTCATTTATGTAGTAAATTATAAGCTTTCGATTAAATTAATCGACACATATTTAATGTTTTTTATTCTTATATTTCATGTGTGTGTATGATTTGCTAACTTCTATGTTATTAATTATTGAAGTGTCAGCCTTGTCAGAAAGCAAATGTTACTCTTTGAGTATGACATTCAATATGTCAGTCAAAAAGCAGTAAAAGGAAGTGTCGCAGCAGATTTTCTAGCAAGCTGTGTCTCTGACGATTATGAGGCCCTAAACTTTTTCTTGATGAAAACCTCATGTGCATCTCAACTTAAGAAAACAACCCAATCGAGCCATGAGTCCTAAATTTTGATGGTGCTACCAATGCTTTAGAACGCGGCATCAGGGCGGTCCTAGTCTCATCGGAGGGCAACCACTACCCTTTTACTAGCCGGTTAGAATTTTTCTTCACCAATAACATAGTAGAGTATGAGGCATGCATCATGGGCGCAGCGATAGAAAGGAAAATCAAGTTTCTAATGGTTTTCTGGGACTTCACTTTAGTTATCTATCAAACACAAGGAGAATGGGAAACAAAAGATGCAAAATTGATCGGGTACCACAAGCTAGCCCTCGAACTAATCAAGTAGTTTGATGAGATCACCTTCAAGTATCTCCCCAAAGAAGATAATCAAATGACTGATGCCCTTGCCAGGTAGGCTGCAACATTTAGAGCAAGCCAAGGTGCGAAGATGATGCTTGTTAAGTTACGAATCTCTGAGTCTTCTACCCATTGCTATGATGTGGAAGAAGAAGCAGACGGTCTTCCATGGTACCATGACATCCTATAGTACATAAAATCTCAAGAATATCCCCAACAGGCAACTGAGAATGATAAGAAGAATGGTTGCAGGGTACATCCTCGATGGCGAAATTCTATACAAAAAGAGTCAAGATGAAGTCCTGTTAAGATGTGTGGATGCCAAAGAAGCCCAACTAATCTTAGAAGAGGTTCATGAGGGAGTATGCAGAACACACCCTAGTGGGATTACTATGGCTAGGCGAATCATGCACCTTGGATACTACTGGTCCACAATGGAAGGAGACAACATTAGTTATGCTCAGAAGTGCCAAAAGTGTCAAATCTACACTAACCAAATTCATGCACCATCGCAACCTTTGCATGTTATGAATGCTCTTTGGCCGTTTTCTATGTGGGGCATGGACATGATTAGCCAGATTTGTCCAAAAGCGTCAAATGGGCATCGGTTCATCTTGGTAGCCATCGACTACTTCACCATGTGGGTAGAAGCGACCTCCTACACAAGTATCACTAAAGCCACAGTCTTCAAATTCCTCAAGAATGAGATCATCTCTCATTATGACATTCCATAAAGGATCATCACTAACAATGCCTCCAACTTGAACAACAATATGTGCATCACAACTCAATGACTTATCGCCCAAAGATGAATAAGGTGGTAGAGGTAGCCAATAAGAACATCAAGAAGAAAGTCTCCAAGATGATTGACACCTACAAGGATTGGCATGAAAAGCTGCCATTTGCTCTATACGCTTATCAAACTATCGTGCGAACACTACTGGGCAACTTCATTCTCACTAGTTGATAGAATATATGTTGTTTTGCCCATAGAGTTTGAAATCCCTTGACTTTGCATTTTGATGGATTTACAATTAGACGAGGCTGAATAGGGCAAGGTACGGCTGAACCTGATCGAGGAAAAGAGGCTAAAAGTAATCTGCCATGGCCGAATGTACCAAAAGAGAATGTTACATGCACACAATAATAAGGTCTTCCCAAGAGAGTTCTGAGAGGGAGATTTAGTGTTGAAGAAAATGTTGCCGATCTAGAGAGATTCCCATGGGAAATGGACACCTAATTGGGTGGGGCACGATGTTGTAACCAAGGCCTTTTCCTTAGGAACACTAAACCTGGCCGAGATTGATGGAGAAGAACTCCAAAATCCAATGAACTCAGACTTGGTCAAGCAGTACTACGCCTAGAGAAGAAAGAAGGAAAAAAAGAAAAAAAGAGAAATAAAAAAGAAGCCGAAGTGAAAACCTGAAAGAGAGCTTCGAGAAAAATAATGAGATGGTATAAAAGTTCAAACTCGTAAAGGGCACTTTATACCCAAAAAGAGAAAATAAAGAAAAAGAGGGGTTCGAGATAAAAACCCACAAATGGCATCTTCAAACCAAATGAGGGTTCGATTTGAAAACCCAAAAGGAGCAGCTCGAACATAAAATATACGTGAAATTTACTCCATCGAGAGCTTGGTAAATCAGATGGAACGTCATATCTTCACACATCATTGTGGGACTCAAAATCTTCTCAAAAAAGGCTGCATTTTGGTGCCCTTTTGATGGACTAACTCAGAATACTTTAGCCCTTGAAGTATACACTTTTTCTGGCAAACTACGCTTGGGGCAATCCGTTACACAAGATCCTCGACCGTAACAAACGTGAGAGGAAGACATTAAAATGCCAATATCATTCAAATGCATTTAAGGTGGAAATAAATCATATCACGAGAGCTCTGAACTCATCAAAAATGCTAAAGGTACTTAATGAAGTTCTTTCACTCAATCCTAATCCAATCGTCGGAATACCATGGAATCCAAAGGAAGGGCTTGTTTCCCCATGAGTAAAAGATTACAGGATTGACGAAGCAAAGATCAAATGTTTTCTATGAAGCAAAAAAGTTTAAAAATGAGAATAATGAAGCAGAGACAATGGAGTTGACTAGTTATGATTCTGTTAACCACCACTGGATAGAGCGAGCAAATATGCAAAGATCAAGCAGAAGTTGGAAATTTCTTACCATGAATACTAGAGTCACTTACAGAAAAGGTCATAGGCGAGCGACACCCTACGTCGCTTTATTTTTCAATAGGAGCAATAGGCTAACGACACCCTATCATTTTGGGACAAGACATCCTATCTCCAAGAGAGATCATAGGTGAATGACACCCTATGCCGCTTTGTTTTTCAGCTAGAATAGTAGGCGAACGACACCCTATCTTTTCGGCACCATCTTCAACCAAAATTGTAGGCGAATGACACCCTATCATTTTGGGATGAGACATCCTATCTTTAAGGGAGGTCATAGGGGAACGACACCCTATTTTTCTTTATTTTTCAACAGGAGCAATAGGCGAACGTGTCACAAAGAAACAAATAATAATAATCAAAGTTAAAATCAAGGCCAAACAAATCAGAATAATCAACATTAAAATCACGGTCAAGCAAATACAAAAAATCATAAAACAAAAGCAAATTATCCATTATCAGAGATCATAATATAAATTATTTTTGATTTCAAACCATTGGACTAGATTGCAATGTTTTTAAAATTTAGGGACTAAAATGTGAATTTACCAATGTTTAGGGACTTAACTAATTTTTTTTAATAATTTGTACTATTATAGATTTGGGGTCCTGTTATGGCTTACACAAGAAGGAAAATTATCATCACTTTGACCAATCTTTATCATTCATGGGATAAACAATGAAGTTTCAATACTTTATAGACCTATTTGTAAATTTTTAAAAGTTTCAAGAACCCAAGGAATGTTCATTTCATTAGTAGTTATTATAAATAATCGCATGTTCATCCAAAACTTGAATTTAAGAAAAACGACTACTGAATTGGAGTTCAATTGAAGAAATTATGAAATAGTGACCAAAAAGTAAAAAAATGCAAAATTTTAGAGTTGGTTTCAAAATCTTTGAGAAAGTTTTCGAAACCTTTGTCATAGATAAAAAATTTGACATTCTGGACTAAAGGTTTCGATACTCTTAAATATGGTTTCAAATCCTTTTCCCTATTTCACCAAAAGATGTCATTTTAGGCCATTTCAAATCCCTAAATGTCATCATTATCAATAAGCAACATCAATACATATTCTTAAGCATAAAGGACATCATATCATAACTCATCATCAATATGCTTAACATGTTTCAAGTTCTTAAACCCTTACTTACTATAACTCAAAGGTCCAAAGTTCATACCAATATGCATACTTCATATATACATATCTATCAAACTTATAGTTTACTTCATAATTCCTAATTCCAACCTACCTACATACAAACATAACATATACCCTTCTGAGTATTACATGACCTATTAACTTTCACTTGAATTTTCAAGTTCACTTAAGCATAACATACTTAATAACTATCACACAAATCAAGCATAATATAGACTTAGAACCATAATATAAACATAATGCTGACTGTATAAATGACCTATTCCTTTAGATTAGCTTTTGCATGTGTTTAGGCTCATATAGTTCCATTTATGAGTAGTTTGCAAAAAGTTTGCATGTAGTTAGGGAGTTACACTGCTTGTGCTTAGTTGATATATATTATGGTGCTTTTAATGGAGAAGGTAGCATTTTTGTGGTGCTTGCGCAGGAACTATTAGAGCTGGAGGAATGTTGGAGCAGAAGGATATCATATCTCTCGGTTGGAGATGAATCAGACTTGGCTTACTTGGATTCTCATCTAATATAGAACACATTAAATGAAGCAAGAAAGCAAGATCCTCTTAAAAAGGCTTCATGCGCTTTAGGGTTACAAAACTCATAAAAATCCATCAAGAGAGGCTGAAGGAGTGCAGGACTTGCAGCACAGTTAGAAAGCTTGGAGGAGATCGTCGAGGATGCTTGACCCTTTTCTATCCCTTGCTTGACAAACTTCCATGTTTTAAATTGTTTTTATTATGGATGTTTTAGGCTCAAACATGAGGAAACTACTTTTTTAGTTGGGTTTATTGTTTTTTGGATATTATGCTTTGATTACTTTGTTTAATGCTATAGTTCTTTTCCTTTATCTATTATGTCCATCATTCTTCATACGTAGTTATTGTAAGAGCTATCGAGAAAGGCCTTATAGCTATTTTTATGTGGCTTAATATCAAGAGAGTTAGGTTAAATAAACGTGAACAGTGAGGCTAAATTGCTAACTTAGTCTTAATCCGGCTTAGACATAAGTTTAGGATTTCAACGACTAATAAGGGGAACTTGAATAGAAAATAGAGTTGTTAGGGTTCACGCATACATGTATTACCTTGGCTTCTTTGTTATCAACTTCTAGGCATCAAGAGAGTCAGAAGTTAATTATAAATGTAACACCCCAGAAAGCGGGTTAAAAGTTTCGGGTGAATTTATTGAAATTGGGTTGGAATTTTTGGTTAGGCTTTAGCTAATTAATTAATTCCTAGAAATAATTTGAGTTGATTAAATTGGTTTTCGATAAATTTATCGTGGCAAGTACTTGTAAAGAATATATTTAATGAATTTAATAAAGGATGAAATTGAGTTTGGATAATTTTAAATGGGTTGTTTTAATATTAATTAATTGGTGACTATTTTGCAAAAGATTGTAAAATATTAATAATGGCAATTTTGTAAAAAGGGATTAAAGTGGTATTTTTAATGGAATTATTAAATTAAATAAAGAAATATCTTTCTCCTCTTGTTTTTATCAAAAATAAGTTGACGGTTATAATTTTCTAAAAGATGAGAAAGACATTTCTAAGTTTCTGTCATTTTCTTCCAAACAAAATTAGGGATTTTTTGATTCCTTAATTGTTTCCGCTTCAATTTCTTCTTCATCTATTTCTAAACAATTGTGGATTAGGTATTTTGATTTCTACATCATCTTCGCTATTTTTCTTGTTGGAAATCAAGAGGGGAGTTCATCTTCAAGTTAATTTTTCATCAAGCAAAAATGTTCTTTAATGCTTTTCTACATGGTTTTGATTCTTAATCTATGATTTCTCATGCTTTGGGATAATTAAAACGAAATTCTAATGGAATTATTGGATTTTCTTATAAATCTTAATTAGATTATAGTAATCTAATGATTTCTATGGAGTTCTAATGTTTTGTGCATGGGTAGTAACAATCTAAAGTTGATTTTGTGATTTAATTCACAGAATTTAATTAATTGGTTAAATTTAGATTTAGGTTCTTGAATGGGGTAGAGTGTATTGTGAGTGTTCGGTTAAATGTTTAATAGGAATTGGATCGTGAAAAAAAAAAGAAATTAAGTCGTTTGAGCTGGGCATGGCGCAAGCAGGGCAGTGGCGCTGCTGCTGTCCATTTTGCTTCGCGTGGAATAAAAAAAAAGGGAAAATGGGGGCTGCTGCTGCCTCCCAATTTGTTGCGTGGTTTTTATAAAAAAACAAAGGAAAGATTTAGGGGGATAATGAAACAGGGCACCAGCGTGGCAATAATGGAAAATGGGGTCATGATGTCCAGTGGAGTGAAGGGGTAAATGGAAAATAAAAAGGAACTGGAAATTGATGCCCTGCTTGTGTCGTGAATATGTGGAAAAATAGGTATGTTGGGAAATAGGAAATATTTTAATAAATAGGTTATCTTTGATGTGGTCCAATTTATATTGACCCTCGCATTTTTTATAGAGGTTGGCAAATGTTTGGACGATTTTTGGATAGACGTCGAAGTGTTAGCGTCGAGGTGTTGGCATCGAGGCGGTAACGGGTTGGTAAGTGCAAATGTGTTTTGATACTATAAAAAGGGTTGAATTATGGCTTTGGGGGTTTAGTTAAAGCCTAACAAGCTTAGCTAAGCTCGGAAGTAAGTTTTCCCTATTTTGCCTTTTGAATATCGGTTTGATATGAGACTTGAATTACATGTTTTGGTTTAAAAGCATGGATTGATTTACTTACTGTTTTATGCATCTTTTAAATGATATGCAATAATTTATCAAGTATGTGAATGCTTAAGTGCATTGAGAAATGGTTCCTAAATGGAATGTGGTTGTTGCCTTTGGCAATGTGATTTTGCATATGGTAATGTTTTGTTAAATGCATATGAAAAACAGTGAGTAAATGTGTAATATCCCAATTTTTGGCTAGTGACCAAAATGAAAAATTTAAAAGTTTGGGGGTTAAAGTGTAAACTTTGGAAAAGTTTAGGGACCAAAGTGTAATTTTCAAAAGTTATCTATTTAACCCCGTAAATAAATAGTTCACCCCCAAGAGTGACCTTTACGTGTTATCCGGATTTTTCGTACGGAGTTTGTATTAATGTCTATAAAGCGATAAAGTTCAGATATTTGGAAATCGTAGTTGGATCGAATTGGAATTTTAAAGACAGGTCCAAAATTTATGGAAAAGTTATAAAATACTATTTTATGAGTATTTTATTGTAGTTGGTTGGATTCCAACTAGAGTCGGTTAGATTTTTATAAGAATGGCAAACTAGTAATTAAAGAATAGTTGGAGGGCAAGTTGGTCATTTGGCAAGGATGGCAATTTTGAAATATTTGAAGTTACAAGGGTTATTTTTGGAAGAAGAAATTGCTTATTTAAATCTTGGCCCTTGATTGATGATAAGATCAATCTCAACCATTGGATAAAAGGGCATTTTGGTAATTTTCCTATTTAAATAAATTTAAAATTCATTTATATAGTACAAGTGTAATTTAATGGTGAAAAGATGAACAAAATATTCATCTTTTCCAGCCCAAAATCTTGAGAGCTAGGCAAAGAAAGAGAAAAATTTTCCAAGCTCGATTCAAGCCCCGAAACTCAGTTTTCAGGTAATCTCTTCAACTACAAAGTTGTTCTACTCTTCAAGCTCTATCTTTTGGTATCATTAATTCATGGAATCCATGCTTGATTGATGAGAATTTATATGAGAAATAAATTAGGGCTTATGAACAAAATTGTGGCTTTTGAGTTTTTATGATTCCATGGTTGAATTCAAGTTGAAAACAAGCTAGTATGGTGTTAAAATCATGTTTTTGAGTTATGATTTAAACTCTACATATTTTGATTATTATGAAGATGATTAGGGTTTATGGGTGACCATGAAGAAGTTTTATGAAAGTTTTAAATTACCCTGATCTTTGAATAAAGAAGTCATAACATTTTCGACTCGTATCCGGTGTACGGATACGAGAAGGGAGTGCCACATTTATTGGCATTAAAGCTACCGGTTTAGCCGATTCTAGAGCTAAACAAAGTATGGTAAAAGGTCAAAAGTGTATACATGCCACTAGGATGTCAGAATTACTGATGATTTTACTTGTTTGAATGGATGCAATTGCTTACTTCATTATGATAATAATATTAAAAGTCCAATGTGTGAGGGTAAAAGAATCATGTCAGGTGTTTAGACTAGTGGATCAATAAGAGATTCACGAGAGTGATGAGGTTAATGATAATGTTCTACCCTCAGTTTAGCATGGTGCAGAGGCACCAGAGTAATATAGTATGTATGTTCTGGATTAAGAGTTTTTCTTCTAGACATTAGATGAGATTATAGATCAGCCTGCTTAGGCATAGATTGCAAAAGAATTGAGAGTTCTGACACAATAGATTTTCAGAAAATATATTTATATGAAGTTAAGGATAAAGTATTCATTAAAAGTTTTACATTGGAAGAAGGTGCTATGGTTTGGACAAAAAGGGAAGCTGAGTCTGAGATTTATTGGACTACATAAGATTATGAAAAGAGTTCGTCCGATGGCTTATTAGCTAGCCTTACCTCCGGAAATAGACAAGATTCACAGTATATTTTATATATCGATGCTCAAGAAGTATCGATCAGACCCTTTTCATATCATTACTTCGAAGAGAATAGAGATTCAACTGGATTTGATTTATGAGGAAGAATCAGTAAATATATTGGCACATGGAGTCAAAGATTTAAGAAATAAGATGATATCGCTTGTTAAAGTTCTTTGAAAGAAATTATGAAGTCGAAAAAATGACTTGGGAAAGAGAAAAATGTATGAGAAAATAGTTTTCTTATTGTTTTTCAATCAAGTATATGTTGAAAATTGAATGAAGAATTTTCTTAAGGGGGAGAATTGTAATATCCCAATTTTTGGCTAGTGACCAAAATGAAAATTTTGAAAGTTTGGGGGTTAAAGTGTAAACTTTGGAAAAGTTTAAGGACCAAAGTGTAATTTTCAAAAGTTGTATATTTAACCCCGTAAATGAATAGTTGACCCCCAAGAGTGACGTTTCCATGTTACCCGAATTTTTCGTACGGAGTTTGTATTAATGGCTATAAAGCGATAAAGTTCAGAAAATTTGGAAATCGTAGTTGGATCAAATTGGAATTTTAAAGACAGGTCTAAAATTTATGGAAAAGTTATAAAATACTATTTTATGAGTATTTTATTGTAGTTGGTTGGATTCCAACTAGGCTCAGTTAGATTTTTACAAGAATGACAAACTAGTAAATAAAGAATAGTTGGATGGCAAGTTGGTTATTTTGGCAAGAATGAAAATTTTGAAATATTTGAAGTTACAAGGGTTATTTTTAGAAGAAGAAATTGATGATTTAAATCTTGGCTCTTGATTGATGATAAGATCAATCTCAACCGTTGGATAAAAGGGCACTTTGGTAATTTCCCTATTTAAATGAATTTAAAATTCATTTATATATTACAAGAGTAATTTAATGGTGAAAAGATGAACAAAATATTCATATTTCCAGCCCAAAAACATGAGAGCTAGGGAAAGAAAGAGAAAATTTTCCAAGCTCGATTCAAGCCCCGAAACTCAGTTTTCAGGTAATCTTTTCAACTACAAAGCTGTTCTACTCATCAAGCTCTATCTTTTGATATCAATAATTCATGGAATCCATGCTTGATTGATGAGAATTTACATGAGAAAGAAATTAGGGTTTATGAACAAAATTGGGGCTTTTGAGATTTTATGATTCCGTGGTTGAATTCAAGCTGAAAACAAGCTAGTATGATGTTAAAATCATGTTTTTGAGTTAGGATTTAAACTCTACATATTTTGATTATTATGAAGATGATTAGGGTTTATGGGTGACCATGAAGAAGTTTTATGAAAGTTTTAAATTACCCTGATCTTTGAATAAAGAAGTCATAACATTTTCGACTTGTATCCGGTGTACGGATATGGGAAGGGGTGTTACAAAATGTGTTTAAAAATATATATTGGCTAAGTGACAATGAAATAAATGTTATCGGATATAGTTGGCATGCCATAGGGTTTAAAGTGCACTATAATAAGTTCCTAATGTGTGTCGAGGTGGGTAATTGTTCCGTTGCACCACCATGAGAACCACAGCGTTCGAGGTGGCTAATTGTTCTGCTTTCTCCCACTGGTGGATTTATACATCATAACTGTTGAGGTGGGTAATTGTTCCGTTGCCCCAGTTCGAGGATGTATGCAAAGTGGTCATAGGAACCACTTGGGAAATTCGTGTATCCGATGTGTTTTACAAAATAGAAAGATTTGGTTTTGGGTCACTTTAGTGCAAATATATGAATTAATGTATCATGATAAAGGTTTATGTTTTGTATAATGTGAATTATACATGTTGTGCTCTTTAAGCTTTGCTATTGGAAGAATAAGCATGTGAAGGCTTAAATTGAGGTTTGCATATGGGATTATGCATGAGATTTATGATACATGTTTTGCATATGGCTTAATATGCTTGGTATTTGGAAGCTATGTTTGCATATGGTTATTATGCATGTTTCAAAAGAAGCTTTTGTGCATATGGTTTAGTATGTATGGCATGTTCTATATACTTATTGGAAAATTGCTTTGCTTAATTAATCATGTTTTATTTAAATTCTTTGGAATGGTGAGATTGACTTGCTTTAATACAGGTTTTTAATAACGATTTTGATTTCAAAAAATGCATTGACGTTTTATCCATTTTGAGCGCACTCACTAGGCATATTATGCTTATGCTCTTTTTCCTCCGTCAACGTAGTGAATTAGCAAGCGCGAGGTTGTGGTTCAAGGCAAGGTGGGATCTCAAGAAAAACGTATTAAAAGAGTATGTTTATGGTGCAATTATTATTTGTAATAAGGCATTGTGGGTAAAATTGTAATATCCCAAATTTTGGCTAGTGACCAAAATATAAATTTTGAAAGTTTTGTGGCTAAAGTATAAACTTTGGAAAAGTTCAGTGACCGAAATGTAATTTTCAAAAGTTGTGTATTTTAACCCCGTAAATGTATAGTCCACCTACAAGAATGATGTTTTCATGTTACTCGAATTTTTCGTACGGAGTTTGTATTAATGGCTATAAAGCGATAAAGTTCAGAAAAATATTCGGATAATCGGATCGAATCGAATATCCATGATATTTTGAAGGATGATAAGGCAAGGTTAATTATGTTATTTTACATGTCTAAGATATTTTCTTTGTGTTGGAAGAATATGAACCCTTGTATTTAAGTTGATTTTCCATGTTAAATATGAGTCGTTGGATGAAAAATGGCAAGATCGTAATTTTGGAAAAAAAATCACAAGGGTAAAGTTGGTAAACTATTAGCTCATGATTAAATCTAGGCCATTGGATGAAGGATTATGACATGTGGTACATCATGGATTCATCTGATTTGAGGGCAAAATGGTTATTTCACTATTTGGAGGAATATTGATAATTATCAGAATAATAGACTGAGTTAGGAAAACTCTGTCTAAGTCCTTCAGAAAGGAAGTTTTTATGAGATAATAATATTTATTTTCCAAATGTGGAAATATAGAATATTCGCAATAAATCCGATAGCTCGGTTAAGGTAAAATTGTAGTAGAAGTATTTAGTGAATATTGGGAAATCGGATTGAATTGAAATTTCAGAGACGGTTCCATAAGCCATGGAAAATCATAAAATAATATTTATGGAATAGTAGTCGGTTGAGAAGGAACTAATTTAGTTAGATTATAATGGAATGACAATTTTGAAACAAACTAGTAAATAAAGACTAGTTGGAGGGCAAATTGGTCATTTGGCAAGGATGGCAATTTTGAAAAACTTTTAAAATGTTGAGGACGTTTTTGGAAGATGAAATATGCAAGGATTTAATCTTGGCCCTTGATTTTGGATGAGATTAAATTAGCCATAGGATTTAAAGGCTAAATTGGTAATTTCACTATTTAAATGAATTTAAAATTCTTTTAATAGTTACAAGTGTAATATAATAGAAAAAGAGGAACAAATATTCATCTTTTTCCAGCCATGTACCATGGGAGCTAAAGGAAAGAAGAAATTTTTTTCTAAGCTCGATTTAAGCCCCGAATCTCAGTTTTTTAGGTAATCTTTTGAACTACAAAGTTGTTCTACTCTTCGAGCTCTATCTTTTGATGTAAATAATTTATAGAATACTTGCTTGGCTGATGAGATTTGATATGTGGAAGAAATTAGGGTTTATGAACAAATTGGGGCTTTTATGATTTTATGAATCAATGGTTGATTTTAAGTTAGAATCATGCTTGTATGATGTTAGAATCATGTTATTGAGTTGGGATTTAAACCCTACATATTTCAGTTTGTATAGAGAAGATTAGGGTTTATGGATTCAAGTCTAACTTAGGGTTTGTGATGTTGGATTAATGATCTAGTAAGCTTGATTTGTTGTTTGGAAGCAAAACCCTAAGTTAAATACATAGGGACCATTTTAGCAAGCTTCAAAATTAAGGGACCAGATCTGATTTTTATGAATTTGATGTGTATTTATATTATTAATGATGTTAGAAACATGAAAATGAAGTTAGAATGCCAAATCGATGATTAATCACATTAGTGACCATTTTGACAAATTGTCAAACTTGAATGGTCTATTCGGCAAAGAAGATATGTAGAAGGAGTAAATCTGATTTTTAGTTAAAATGATGGAATTAAGGTAGTAATGTTGATTGGAGGACTAATTTACAAAGTTAAGAAGCTTGAATCCTTATATTTGAAATTTTGGTGACCATCTCGACAAATCAAGAGAAATTAGAGAAGTAAAGGTTTAAGCTTATTTTGATGAAGGATGTAAATACAACATATGAATACAAGCTTTACTCTAGTCATTTGATGTAAAGTGATGGGACTAAATTGACAAGTAGAGAAATAAGGAGAAGTAGGTGTAAATTAGAAGTTATTTATGGAAAGTTATGTTAGAATTTGAATTATGGCAGTAAGTTTAAAAATTCGCCATAAATTCTACAAAAATGGTTAGATAATGAATTTTATACCGTTGTAAAGATTTGTTAGTCTAGTTTCGTTTCCAACAAACGAAGACTGATTTCGAGTTCCGAGTTAAAAGTTGTGAATTTTTATTAGAAAGAAGGTCAGAAAAATTATAGAGCAGTTTTCTGCCTGGACAGTCTGTGACGTGAATTCAATGATTTTTCATAATTGTTGTAGATTTTATTAATTTATGTGGTTTATACCGTTAGAACCGTTATCAAATCTAATTTCTCCAGTATAAAGAAAATTAAGATCCAATATGTATTCTGCCCTGTATAAGTAAATCTTTGAAGGTAGCGCAAGCTGTCAGAAAATAGAATTTGAAACATTTTATTTTTAAATGTTAGTTTGCAATCTCGGAAAAATTATTGGAAGTTCAAATTGGTCACCAGGGACCATAATGAATTTTGAACAATACAAGGAAGAAAGGAAAAATATTTAGAAATTTTATATTTGAATGATTATATTAGACAACATGTTTAAGTTAATGTTAGATTTGAATCTAACAAATATTTTATTTTATTCATATGATTAATGAAGTCAAGTCCGAATCAAAGAAGGTTTGAGGTTCTATGAAAGAAAAGATCGAACTAAGATTTAATGAGGCATTGTGTTAAGTGGCCAAGGTGAGTGCAATGCATACATAACATGATACATGGATGTTTTATACATCATTAGGAAGACTTGCGATGAGTCTACCTTGTTTATTTTGGCATGATATTTATGTCATAATCATATATTTGACATGTTCTAAATATGTCAAAGGTTGAATATAAATGCATGGATCACTAGTTATATATGATGTTATATTATGAATGTTATTTCGGGTATGAACTGCCCAATGTTAAATTATGTTGATGTACATTGCCATGGATGAAATAAATATGGAAAATATGCCCAAGTAAGTCATTGAGGGACAGGGTATAGTTGGCATGCCATAGAGTCCAGCAGCACGCTGCATACTCGGTTTAGCATGTATATAAAGGACACTTAGTATATATGGTTAGCACGACCTTAGTGCATATATTTAGCACAACCTTATATGCGGTTTTGACTCGTGTACCCAGCGTCCTTATATGCTTATATTTGGGCTATGGTTTATTGGTTAGTAAAAGATAAACATGTGAACAAGCTTATGAGCTTTTGGAATAAATGACAAGTATATTGGTAAGAAATTTATATCTAGTTTATATTATGTTAATTTATGATTAACATGATGGTAATACATATCTAGTGATCATGATGCATTTATGCATATAAGGCATATTATGACAAAAGGACAAGTATGGAAGTCTTATGATATTGGCATATAGTAAATCACTACTAATGCAATGTGAAAGTTGATTCATTGGCATATATCATGTTATATAAACATAGCCATGAAGTTGAATAAAGTTTAAATTATTGTTATTAACTTCCTTTATTGCTTCACTAAGTTCGTACTTAGCGTGTGTTTGATTGTGCACACGTAGGTAAATCAAGATAAGAGTGAGAAGAGCATTGCATCAATATGGAAAGCTCAACAGGTAATCACAGTATCGACATCCTAATTGAGGTTTGATTATTATAGTGGCATGTATACTTGCTAAACCTATTTGAGTCATGATTGGCCGTTAAAGTTTGTTATGGTTTCATAATAATTGGCATTTCTGGAAAGATTCAAAGTTAAGAGTAACCACAGGTGATGAGTTGCATGCTAAGATAATTGAGAGCATGTATATTTAAGGATAGAAAAGTTGTGAAATTCCTGATTTGTGATCACCATATGGATACGAAAAGGGGTGTTACATTTATTGGTATCAAAGCTATAGGTTTAGCCGGTTCTGGAGCTTAACGAAGTACGGTAAAGGTCAAAAGTGTATACATGCCACTAGGATGTCAGAATTACTGATGATTTTACTTGTTGGAATGGATGCAATTGCTTACTTCATTATGGTAATAATGTTAAATTCTAATGCGCGAGGATAAAATAATTGTATCAGATGTTTAGGCTAGTGGATCAACAAGAGATTTACGAGAGTGATAAGATTAATGATAATATTCTACCCTCAGCTTAGCATGGTGCAGAGACACCAGCGTAACATGATATGCATGTTATGGATTAAGAGTTTTTCTTTTAGACATTAGATTAGATTATGAATCAAACCCGTATTTGATAAAGTAATGTTATGGTACATACTCAAAAGTCTATTAACTAGAAGTTCTTTCTTTGAGTGTTCCGTAACAAAGTTTATCCTAGAGATGCAACGGAATTTCTTACATCTTAATTAGGGCAATTGGATTATTTACGGGTATGAGTGCAAGTTTAATAAACTAAGCCGATTTGCTTCTAAACTGCTTCCTACAGACAGAGAGCTTGTTATGACATCTCATAGAGGGCTGGAGGTCAGGTACAAAGAAGTACTGACTGCACTATGTATTTCAAAATTTCATGAAGCAGTAATTTATGCCAAATACAATGCAAAGGGTATAGAATGAGAAAATATCTAAACAGAGGTCACAACTCGTAAAGAAGAATAGTGAATCATTATTTATTTCACCACTTCTAAAAACTGGTGAGGATTCCCGACCAAGATATCAAACTGAATTTATTACATAGTTCCGCTACGAGATCAGGACAAGGAAAATCAGGAACTCTTTGACATTTATAATTAATGTTGGAGATTTAAGAAAACCACAAAACCAATCATCTGAGTGTTGTGATAATTGGCATGCATGAGCATGCAGAGTTTTTATTGGAATTTGTTACCAATGTGAAAATTATTTAACTTATGCTATGGATACTGAGCATCAAGAGTAAGCTGGGAGAGTATTCCTATTGTTTGTGAGATTTAAATGGGTTGCCCAATAGGAGCTATTAGGCTTGACGCTTAATCGAAAGGCTAAGTTTAAGATTGGATTTAATCCAATATTGGACATATATCGATTACACTCTACAAAATGGCTCTTACTAGAATTGAGAAAGCTAAATATCTAGTTGCAAGAGTCATTAGATTGAGGTTTTATACGACCCAGTATATCACCTTAGGAAGCTCCAGTGATGTTAGTCAAAAGAAGCAGTAATATTCCTCTAAGATTAAATTACGATTATATTATTACCAGTAGAATAAGATTTGATGGTAGAACTAGTATTAGTGCAGTATAAATCTAGTAAGGATTCTACCTTATTCAATAATACGTCTCATAATAGGTTGGGATGTGTATCGATGTAATAAGGCTAAAGTTGTAGTTCATGTATTTAGCCAAAAGTCATTCTTTGGTTTATAAGCATTAAATGCCCAATTACCTTTGGAAGAAAACAATATATTGATTACACAACTTCAGCTCAAGTCTACTTTGACAAATCAGACAAAAAAATTACAGATGAAAGAAAATATATACTTGGAAAGAATTTAGTAAGGTGAAAAGGGAAAAATTAAAGATTTCGATGTTAAGTCTAAATGATGTTCATATTATCAAGGGGTAATTTATATCCCTGATGATAATAAGTTAAAAAGAGAAGAAAGAGGTGATTGAATCTAATTTATTTCAGGATGCGGAGAATAAAGTAAGAATGGTTCGAAGAATCTAGAATGCTTTAGAATGATGGATATTATTTGCTAGTCTTGAAAGAAAAGATATTTAATATGAAGTTAAGGATAAAGTATTCCTTAAAAGTTTCACATTGGAATGAGGTGTTATGGTTTGGACAAAAAGGGAATCTGAGTTTGAGATTTATTGGACCACATAAGATTGTGAAAAGAATTGGTCTGGTGGCTTATTAGTTGGTCTTACCTTCGAAGATGGACAAGATTCATAATATATTTCATGTATCGATGCTCAAGAAGTATCGATCAGATCCTTTACATATCATTACCTCGGAAGGAATATAGATTCAACCGGATTTGATTTATGAGGAAGAATTGGTAAAGATATTGGCACATGGAGTCAAAGAACTAAGAAATAAGATTATCTCGCATGTTAAAGTTCTTTGGCAAAACTATGAAGTCAAAAAAGCGACTTGGGAAAGAAAAAAAAAGATATGAGAAAGTAGTTTTCTTACTACAGACTCTCTAGGTGAATACTGGCAAAAGTGGCAGAAAATATGTATTAGAAAATATAAGAATGTGCCAAAAGGAGTCTTTTGCGTGCAAGTATACACGGTCTGCAAGTAGTACAGCTGGTAAGCTGAGTATCGATCCCACAAAGATTGACTTGGAATTCAATTTCCTTGATTATTACTTGCCTTAAGAAAAAGTTGATTTGAAATTGGTTTTGGAAAATAATTAAAAAGTAAAGAAATGAAAGTAAAGTAAAGATGTTGGGAAGGAAGGTGTTTTAATGAATGATGAGTGTTGGCAGTGAATGCATGGTTTTCACGCTCTTCATGTCGTGCCAGCATTTAACAACAACCTGTCTTGGCATTGTTTGCCGAGCAGATTCAAAATTAGCAAAGCCTTTCTTGATGGTCATTGCCCTAAATTGATCATATAAAACCCCCTATATCTCTATAGTGTTTGTTTTTAAGTAAACCAATTTGATTAAGCACCAATCTATACTCCTAAGGGGTAGATTTCACTCCCGAAGTAAGTTCATCTACTTGAACGAATTCTCTCGAAGCTTCTCTCCTCAATATTCAACAACTTAATCGTTGCCACCTCAAGTCTATTAAGATATTGAGGAGCAATAGGCCAACAGTGCCAACTCTCGCTTGGCAGAGTATTTAGGAAATATTAAAGTTTGCGGAATAGATAAAATTTTGCCAAGGCAAATTTATTATTAAAACCTAAAGCATGAAAATAACATAAAACCCAAACATCCCCCACCAACTATTAAATTTGTTCATGGTAAGGGATTTAACCAACAATCCATCAACGTTTTCGAAATACAACACCCTTAAAAACAAGATAAAATAACTTAAAAGAGAGAATGGGTTAGAAGGGGTCTCTCGATACAACCATTCAAGATCCAGGCCAGCACCCTTCCATGGTGCAGCTGGTCATCGATCGTCACACACCAACTCCTTAGGATCCAATCTTCCTCTCCTTAAGTCTAGCTTGGTTGGTGTTTAAATAGGCGTGCAAGGAAGGGATAGGACTAGCTCTTCAAATTTTGAATTTCAACTGCCCAGGGGATAAGGGATTATCTTCTTATCCAAATTTGAATGAGAGTTGATCAGAATAAGGCTGACGTCATCTTGTCGATGCTGCCTTGGCATCCAAGCTTGACATGAATCTGCCAACAAGTCTTGCCACCATTTTATCCTCTATTTTGTTGGAGATTGTTCCAATTGCTATTTTTTCAGAGCCTGATCATGTCCTATTTTTCAGGGTCCAACAACCTCTTGGCATGGCATCAAGTTCACTTCTTTGCCAACTGGTGCTTGGCATTGTCTGGTCTATCTGTGCCAACAACACTCAGCATTCTCTCTGGCGCTCCTTCCTATGTTGCTTTTCTGGGCCAAATCCTGTGCCAAACCTGCAAAATTGCCAACAAAGCAACCCTTCACACTGGCATAGAAAAAACTCTAAACTCCTTATGCAAATGCATGATTCTAACATCCTAATGCAACTAAATGCACCTAAAAACAAGAAAAAGAATTGTAAGATTGGCATTAAAACAATACTTTTGGAGAGGTAGCACACCCCTAAACCTAACTCATTGCTTGTCCTTAAGTAATGCAATAAAATAAAACTATGAAAAAGTTACCTCGACAAAATTTTGGTTGAATGCCAACACGTGCGGGCAAGCAGAATTTGGCTCTATTTCTGTCCTCAGTATCTCAGTGCACTAATGCCAAGCAGGTATTAATTCAAGTGCAGCAATATGACTCTAGTCTGAGTTCATGAAGAGTGCATGATGTGTAGGCAATATGCATCAAGTATCCTTTCACTCCCTTAGACAAATTTTACCACCTAAACTCAGATTTGTTTTATTATTTTTTTTCTCTGCCAAGGGTTTCTGCTGGCATTCTTTTCAGCTTGCTTCGTGACACTATTTAGCGTGAGAGATAAGAGGGAGCATACTACAAATCCCCACCTTAATCTAGATATCACTAGGCTTTCTCTTCAACTCATACCCTAAAGTTTTGGACTTGAAAACTAAGAGGGAGCAAACCACGAAGCCCCAAGTAGCTTATTATCCCTAAGGTAGAGGAGAGTTCTTTTTTTTCTTGCCTTGGCAGAACATTGCCGCCTTATTAGTTTCTTTTACCCTGACATCATTCAATCTTTTTTTTTAAATCTGAGCATAGTTTCAAAAAGTCTAAGTTTGCTAAGGAACTAGATACATGCTACGTGTTAAGTGTAAGTTCAATTCCCTAAACTAAAGATCAATTACCAAGCAAACCTGGCATACTACTCTACTAGCATGGCATGACAACAAAAGATTAGAGTTTCCTCATTGGACAGATACCTAGTTCAAATTAAACTTGCCTAACAAATGTTAACATTTTTCAAAATTAAACCGAGGCAAAATTTTCTTTTTTTTTCTTTTTTTAGTGGTTCGGTATGCATCTACTCTAAATGACCTAGATGACATGGCAACAGAAATTAAACATGAAATGCATGGCATAAATGTGAAGAAGTACACACCCCCAACCCAAGATGTGCATTGTCCCCAATGCATGAAACAACACATATATACAAAAGAACAGAATAAAGTAAAAGGAGTTTAGGAAGAAGAGGACTCCCCTTCAAAGACTTCTTCTCGTGTGAATCAGGTCATTCTCTTTATAAATAGCTTACGATCATGGTCCATTCTCTTTCTTCCCTTCATTGTTGGCTTTGCGGTGGTGGAAGCTTGATAAGTGTTCAAAAGTACTATTTTTCTTACCCTTTTTACTCATATTATTGTTAGACATAGGCTCATATTAGTTCCATAGTTAGCCATTCATGCATTAATCCATGTTTCCTTCAATCGTTGAGCTTGATTACATAACTTGGTAGTTTTTGTGGAAAAGATGCTGCTTTGGTGTGCTTTGTGTGTGTATGTGCAGGATCACTTGCCAAAGCAATGCCGAGCTAGTTACCAGGGCAATGCATGAAGGAGATGCCGAGCTAGTTGCCAGGGCAATACATGAAGGAGACACCGAGCCAGTTGCCATGGCAATTGTCGACAAGAGTAAAGGTGATATGGTAGTCGAAATTGAGGACTAAACAAGCCCAAGATGACGTGGAGCAAAGCCCAAACCCAAAGGAATTTGATTGCCATGCAGAGATTAAAGAAGAATTAAATTCCAAGAAGATAGGAGAAGTTCTAGTAGGAATACAATTATAATAAAGAATTATATTCTTTAAAGATAATTTAATTCCAACTTAAACTCCTCCTCAAAGAAGGACTTTGGCCTAGCCCTATAAATAGCAAGGAGATTTCGACAATCCAGAGAGAGAGAGCAATAGGGAATTTCGACAAGTCCAAGGAGGGCAAGAGGAGAGAATTTTCGACAAGCATCTAGGGCAAGGAGGATTTCGACAAGCCTCCTCCTTCATCCTTTTCTTTCTTGATCGATTGGGTTCATGCTAGGGATTGTTTATCTTGTGTTTCTTTGAAACCTAGCCATGAACTAAATCTATTTGGCTATGGTTATTGTGTTTTGTGGTTGTGAGAAACTATTGGTTTTTGTTTAGGTAATAAGAGTTTGCACTTTTCTACTTCAAGGTTTATTCATTATTGGTTCTTATTCTTGTTTGCGAGTGAATTGGGAGAGGATCTCGTGATTTCATCTATTTATCTAATATCGGGAGAGTTAGATTCAAGAAACGAATGAATATGATCTTTATTCAATCTATTGATGGTGAAGATTAATCCGGCTTAGGAATAAGTTAAGGATTTCAACGGCTAAGAGGAGCGCAAGATTGGTTGTTGTTCACCCTTGATTCACGCAAGGATGTATTATCAAGGCATGCACAAGTAGCTAGAGTTTCAACTTAGGGATAAGAAGAAACCATTGAAGAACGCTCTGCCGAACCTTGAAGGTTGCTGCCTAGACGCCCAAGTAGTTGCCCAGGCAACCATGGATTAGTTGCCAAGGCAACCCCGTTGTGCAAGTTGCCACGACAACTGAGTTGCCCGTGCACTCTTTTACCAAGACGATCCAATCGGCTATCACACCTCAACTCACGATAACCTGGCCTATCTCTCTCTCATTTGAATTCATCTTTTCTTTTACTTTATTGCTTTCTAGATTAGTCATTAGTTAAACTCCTATAATCCTTTACTTCTGTTTTTACTTTTACAGTGCAAGAGACTAGATTCTTGAAGTAGCACCAATCCCTGTGGAGACGATATCTTTTATACTATAACTTGCGAATTGTATACTTGCACATTTGCGTAGAACTTATTACGCTGAACAAAGCTCCAACATCCATGAGGACTTCCTCCACAATTTTGGAAGAGTTTGATGTGGTAGGAGTAGTAGTGGCATCAGACTGAGCAAGCCTCATTGGTGGCGTGGTAGGCTTCTTGGCAGACTTTGCTTTGGCAAACTTGGTTTTGGGCTCCTTTGATTCAATCTCAGAGTTAGAACTGGCAGACTCAACTTGAACTGGAGACAGTGGGACTGTAGCATCAGACTCTGAACTGGTTGGCATATTGGACTAGCTGAACTGGCTGGCATGGCTTCATCACTGGCAGAGGGCTCGGTAGGGAAATTTGGGAATTCTGGCACAACATCAGGGGATATTTTCTTGAGAGCTTACCTGATTATCATATCCCTAGCCTGTATGTAATGTCGTAGCTTGACATTAATCTCCTCAGCATCTTCCATCTTACTTAGTATGATCTCCTGGCGTTGGTAGATTTGAGACAACATTGCCATAGAGC
Organism: Hibiscus mutabilis; assembly: GCA_019671005.1. NCBI lineage: Eukaryota > Viridiplantae > Streptophyta > Magnoliopsida > Malvales > Malvaceae > Hibiscus > Hibiscus mutabilis. The sequence continues at coordinate 23,512,344 of CM033741.1, read as the reverse complement.
TGTCTGGCATTGTGTCTGCCACAGCTTTTGACATCTTTGGCTTAGGCGTGGCCATTTTTGCTTTCCCTTTGGCCTTGTCCTTTGGCTCAACCGCAGTGAGGTTTTTCCATAAGGCAGTAGTGATTGTCGTTCCCTTTATTATCTGGCCTTGCTCCTTATTAAGCGTAGGCACATCATGGCGTATGAAAATGCTAGAAATAAGCAAAAGGAAAAACAAACTACCTTTACCTCTCGCAGCACACTTATAAGTCCCTTCTATGATAATCTTCCCAATGTTGATCTTATGCCCTTTAATGGAGTGCAACAAAATCAGCCTTTCTTCCAAGACCGTCTCAATGTGGGATGTGGGAAACATGTTTGCCTTGATGAAGTGATTACAACCTCTCACTTGTAGCTTCAACGCCAGTCTCTTCACCGTATCGTACCCCTTGTATGACACTGTTCATGCCGTGCCAGGTTCACACAGATCTGCCAGCAGCCTCTTGCTCTTGGCAGCGCTCATTGAATCTGCATACTCGAAATACCCATCCTCTGCACCATCTAACTCAAACATATTATTAATATATCCTTCATCAAAATGCACACACTTACCTCTAATCATCATGAAAGGAAAATTCTTGGTCACAAGGTGCACGTAGAATTCTTGAACAATGGTGGTATAGATCTCCCCTATTTGCTGGTAGAATAGACTCCACTTGTGCAAGTTAATCGTAGACATAACCTCTAGAGGGAATACGGTTGTTGCCTTCGTTTTGAATTTGAAGTGTTTCTCGTAGCAAAAACTCCTCAAGGAAAAATTTGTTTTGAACTTTTTCTCAATCTCCTCGTTAAAGAATCTTTTGAAGGGAAGAGATGATGAGGCCATTGAAACTTGTTGCAACTTGGAACAATGTTGAAGGATGAAGGCAAAGCACGATTTGGGTTTGTACTTGCTTATCGAAAAGGAAGTAAAAAGTGATAGAGATGTTTGGCTTCTTTAACCGGAAAAAGTAGGAAAGTGAAAGGTTTTAGGTTGGTTGAGTGTTTTAATGGGAGTAGTAATTAGGGATAATGATGTGGAATAAAAAAGAATTAATTTAAAAAGAGGTGGAGTGATAAGGTGATAGGTGATAAGATAGGGTAAGGATTGGAGTGATAAGGTAATTGATTTGAAATTTAAATTTCAACCGAGATTTGGGCGGCTAGGGTTTAAAGCAAAATAAAAACAACTCTCTCTTATTGTATTACGCCGATAAAATTAGGGTTTTTCCCTCTTCCTTCTATGGTTTGCACCGCTGCATGCCAAGCTACTCTGGCACTGCGTCTGGCAGGCGTTTCTATTGACGTGTTAGCCCCTGCCAGCGACCCTGCAATGTTCCTCGCACAATTCTTGGCACAATGAATCTGTGCAACTCAAAGGAAACCTTTCACCACATTAAAGGAATAAAAACGAAACTTAAAAAGAAAGAAAAACAATTAAAAACCTAAAAGTCTAAAAATAAAGAAAAACACTAACCTAATATTTACAAAAGTTCAAACCTGATGGAGTTTTCATGTTACCTCTGCCAAGAGGATCACCTCTTTGGAATTGTTCTGATCACCTTCCAAGTAGTGCTTTAAACGTTGGCCATTCACCTTAAAGATTTCACCCGTCTTCAAATTCTTCATGACCACGGCTCCATAAGCATAGGGCTTCACAACTTCAAAAGAGCACGTCCATCTTGATCTAAGTTTCCCTGGAAACAACTTAAGCCGTGAGTTGAATAACAAAACATGTTGACCTACCCCAAACTGTATTGGCATTATCCTACTATCATGCCAACGTTTTGCTTTTTCCTTGTAGATCTTGGCGTTCTCATAGGCTTGTGTTCTGAATTCCTCCAACTCGTTTAGGTCTAGTAACCTTTTTTCTCCAGCAGCTCTCCATGCCATGCAAAGTGTTCTGATGGCCCAGTAGGCTTTATGCTCAAGCTCCACTGGAAGATGGCATGGTTTTTCGAAAACAAGTATAAACGGTGAAGTACCCAAAAGAGTTTTAAACGCAGTCCTGTAAGCCTACAAGGAGTCATCTAGTCTCAGGGACCAGTCCTTCCTTGATAGATTAACAGCCTTCTATAAGATGTTTTTAATATCCTTATTTGAAATCTCATCTTGCCCGTTTGTTTGTGGATGATATATCGTGGCAATTCTCTACTGTATACCATACCTGGAGAAGGCTTTAGAAATTGGATTACATTTAAAATGAGTGCCCTCACCATGAATAATCACTCTAGGGGCGCCAAATCTAGTAAAAACATGCTTATGTAAGAACTTGGCGACGGCCTTGGCATCGTTTGTTGGTAGAGCAACAACTTCTACCCACTCAGATACGTAGTCAACAACCACAAGAATGTATACATTACCAAATGAGGGTGGAAAAGGACCCATAAAGTCTATTCCCCATACATCAAATAAATCCACAGGTATAATGTTTTGAAGCGGCAGTTGGTGTCAGCCAGAGATGTGTCCTGTCCGTTGGCATCGATCACATGCCTTAGCATACTCGTGGGCATCCTTATATAGTGTGGGCCAAAAGAATCCTGACTGCAGTACCTTGGTAGCAGTCTTTACCCCAGCAAAGTGACCTCCATATGGTGCGACATGGCATAGATGCAATATGTTATACTGCTCATCCTCGGGCACACACCGATGGATCACTTGGTTGGTACACTGTTTGAACAATATTAGCTTGTCCCAATAGTATTGCCTGACTTCCCGCAAGAACCTTTTCTTGGCATTGTATGTCAAGTCTGGTGGCAAAATGTTACTTATCAAGTAGTTAACAATATTGGCATACCATGGCATGGCATTAACTGTAAGCAAATACACGTTAGGAAATTCATCTCTTATCAAATTGGTCTTACCATCTTCAAGATGATGCTCTAATCATGAGAGATGGTCAGCTACTAGGTTTTCACTACCCTGTTTGTCTCGAATTTCAAGGTCAAATTCTTGAAGTAGGAGTGTCCATCAAATTAGTCTAGGCTTGGCATCCTTCTTTGCCAAGAGACACTTCAATGCCGAATGATCTGTAAAAACCACAACTTTGTTACCGATTAAATAAGATTTAAATTTGTCAAAAGTAAATACAACTGTAAGAAATTCTTTCTCGGTCGTAGAGTAGTTCAGTTGTGCTTCGTTCAAGGTTCGGCTGGCATAGTAGATGGCATGGAAAACCTTGCCATGCCTTTGTCCCAAGACTGCTCCAACTGCATAGTCGCTGGCATCACAGATGAGCTCGAAGGGCTCATTCCAGTCCAGTGCCATAACTATAAGAGCATTGATCAACTTTTCTTTAAGCTCCTGAAATGCTCTCAAACAAGAATCGTTAAATGCAAAAGTGGCATTATGTTCTAACAACAAGCATAAAGGTTTAGCATTTTTCAAAAAATCTTTAATAAAGCATCGATAGGAATCGGCATGTCCTAAAAAGCTCCTTATACCTTTGACACTCGTTGGAGACGGTAACTGTTAATTACCTCAACTTTTGCTTGATCCACTTCTAACCCTCTCTCAGTTACGTTGTGCCCGAGAACAATGCCCTCATTCACCATGAAGTGGCATTTTTTCCAGTTCAACACTAGGTTTGTCTCTATGCATCTCTTCAAGACTTGCTCCAAACTCTAAAGACATTCCTCAAATGTTTTTCCAAACACTGAGAAAGCGTCCATGAACACTTCCATGTTGTGCTCGATCATATCAGAAAAAATAGACATCATGCAACATTGAAATGTTATCGGTGCATTACATAGACCGAATGACATCCTTCTAAACGCAAATGTCCCATATGGGCATGTGAACATAGTCTTCTCTTGATCATCAGGGGCGATGACAATCTGATTATAACCTGAATAACCATCTAAAAAATAATAAAAAGCTTTACCTGCCAACCTGTCTAACATCTGATTGATGAATAGCAATGGGAAGTGGTCCTTCCTCGTAGCATTGTTCAGCCTCCTGTAGTCCATGCACACTCTCCACCCAGTGATAGTTCTGGAGGGGATTAACTCAGCCTCACTGTTTGTGCCACAGTCATGCCACCCTTCTTTGGCACGGATTGCAGTGGGCTAACCCAAGAGCTATCAGAAATGGGATATATAATCTCGGCATCAAGCCATTTTATGATCTCTTTTTTCATTACCTCTTTCATGCTTGGGTTTAGCCTTCTTTGGCCTTCAATGGTTTTGCCATGGTACTTCTCAAAGATAATCTTATGCATGGAAATGGTTGGGCTAATACCTCTATTGTCTGCCAAAGTCCACCCTAATGCCTGCTTATAGTCATGTAATATCGCCAACAATATCTCCTCCTGATCATTAGTGAGACCAGTGGCAATGATCACTAGCAGAGTTGAGTGTTCACCAAAATAAGCATACTTCAAGTGATCTGGCAGTGGTTTCAGTTCCAACGCTGGTGGCTCCTCAATTGATGGTTTAGGTGTCTTGATTTCTCTTCTGGCCAACTATAGTGGCTCAAAATAACTCGCCTCTTCAGCCAACAAGACTGGTTCTTCTGGTTCCTCAAACAGATCAGCTATGCCATCTAAATTACTGGCATCAAATTCTGTATCCCGGCATAACTGTGCCATATCCAAAGTATAAATGGACTCCATCATTTCCTCTGCTTGGCACTCATCAGGTTCATCTGCACATTTCAAAGCTTGAAACATATTAAATGTAACATGTTGGTCATTCATGCGCATTGTTAGTTCCCCTTTATGAACATCAATTGAAGCCCTACCCGTGGCAAGAAAAGGTCTCCCCAAAATAATCAGGACATTAATATCAACTTCATAATCCAAAATGATAAAATTAGCTGGAAAAATAAATTTGTCTACCTTTACCAACACATCCTCAATCTTACCCTTGGGATGTGCGTAGGACCGGTCTGCCAGCTAAAGTGTCATCGTGGTAGGTCTTGCTTTTGTGCCAAGGTTTCGAAAAATGACATTGGCATCAATTTGATGATGGCTCCTAGGTCACACAGTGCCTTGCCCATGAATTTGTTGCCAATGGTGCAGGGAATAGTAAAATTTCTCAGATCTTTTAGTTTTGGTGGCAAACGATTTAAGATCATGGCACTGCATCCTTTGGTTAGAGCAACAGTTTCAAAGTCTCCCAACTTCCTCTTTGTGGACAGAATGTCCTTCATAAATTTGACATAGTTGGGCATTTGTTCAAAGGCTTCTACCAATGGAATGTTGATTTGCAATTGCTTAAGAACCTCCAAGAAGGGCTTGAATTGATGGTCTTTCTTATGCTTTTGGAGTCTTTCTAGAAATGGTGGTGGCAGATAGATACGTGCCTACTCTACTGGCTTTGCAAACGCTGTGCTGGCATCAGTTTGTTTGGCTTCGGTGCTGGCATCAGTGTTCTTGGCCTCGGTGCTGGCATCAGCTCTGGCATCATTTATTTTTGCTTCCTTTTTCTCTACTTCCCTAGGATTATCTGCTGGCACAGGCTTCTCAACTTGGCAATTAATTTACTGGTTAGCAACCTTCTCCATCTCGTACTGGTTACCACTCTGAAGAATTGTAGCTTTGCACTGCTCATTGTCATTGTGCCGAGCATCTTCTGTGTCACTTGGCAATGCTCCCAGAGGTCGATTGCTGAGTGCACTAGCAATCTGCCCAAGCTGGACTTCTAAATTCCTCATTGATGCTGCCAAACAATAGACTGTAGCATCATTCCTCTCCATGTACTCTATGAGAGTGCCTCCTTGGTTAAGTCCCTGCCCTTGCTGAAAATTGTTTTGAGCTTTCTATGGCATGGCATTGTTATTCTGCCTCTGAGTATTCTGGCGCTGGGCATTGTAATGGTTACCTCATTGATTTTCCTAAGCTAAGTTAGGGTGTTGTCTCCAACCTGCATTATAAGTATTGGAGTTAGGGTTATAGTAACGATTAACATTGCCAACAAAATTTACCGATTTAGGGTTGGCAGGGCTTTCATCCACATGACAATTCTCTCCATAGATTGTACAGAATGGGTCTAATACTTTGACTTCTTGGGACTCATTGTTCTTTTGCAACGTTCTTACCATGCTAGTAAGCTTGGAAATCTCGGCATGAGTGAATGTTAATTCATCAACCTAAAATTTCCCATTGGTTTTAGTTTCGGTCCCAAGTCTTGCAACAGGATATTCAAAACATTGATTGCAATCCTCTCTAGAATGTCAACAGCCTCAGTATATGTCTTATCAAGCAGTGAGCCAACTGCTGAAGCGTCAACAACAGTCCTTGTTTGTGCATTCAATCCATTGTAAAAAGTTTGAATCTGAGTCCAATTCGGGAATCCATGCATAGGACACATCCTCAACAAGTCTTTGAATCTTTCCTAGGCATCATATAAAGGTTTCATCCTCAACCTGCCTGAATGAAATGATCTTACCCCACAACTTGGCAGTGAGTGTTTGCGGCTAGAATCTTGCCAAGAACTTCTGGCATAGGTCTGCCCATGAAGTAACTGAGCCAGGTGGCAAGGAATTAAGCCAAGCCTTTGCTCTGTCTCTCAAATAAAAAGTAAATAACTTCAGCTTCATGGTATCTTGAGGTACTCAATTTTGTTGGAATAGCTGGCAAATCTCCATGAACTGTTTAAGGTGTTGCCTCGGATCTCCAGTGAGTGCGCCATCAAACTGACCTACATTCAAGTTGAGATGCCATGAATCTCAGTTTTTAGGTAATCTTTCGAACTACGGTTGTTCAACTCTTCGAGCTCTATCTTTTGATGTAAATAATTTATATAATACTTGCTTGGCTGATGAGATTTGATATGTGGAAGAAATTAAGGTTTATGAACAAATTGGGGATTTTATGATTTTATGAATCCACGGTTGATTTTAAGTTATAATCATGCTATTGAGTTGGGATTTAAACCCTACATATTTCGGTTTGTATAGAGAAGATTAGGGTTTATGGATTCAAGTCTAACTTAGGGTTTGTGATGTTGGATTAATGATCTAGTAAGCTTGATTTGTTGTTTGGAAGCAAAACCCTAAGTTAAATACATAGGGACCATTTCAGCAAGCTTCAAAATTAAGGGACCAGATCTGATTTTTATGAATTTGATGTGTATTTATATTATTAATGATGTTAGAGACATGAAAATGAAGTTAGAATGCTAAATCGATGATTAATCCCATTAGTGACCATTTTGACAAATTGTTAAACTTGAATGGTCTGTTCGGCAAAGAAGATATGTAGAAGGAGTAAATCTGATTTATAGTTAAATGATGGAAGTAAGGTAGTAATGTTGATTGGAGGACTAATTTACAAAGTTAAGAAGCTTGAATCCTTATATTCGAAATTTTGGTGATCATCTCGACAAATCAAGAGAAATTAGAGAAGTAAAGGTTTAAGCTTATTTTGATGAAGGATGTAAAGACAACATATGAATACATATTCAAGTCATTTGAAGTAAAGTGATGGGACTAAATTGACAAGTAGAGAAATAAGGAGAAGCTGGTGTAAATTAGAAGTTATTTATGGAAAGTTATGTTAGAATTTGAATTATGGCAGTAAGTTTAAAAATTCTCCATAAATTCTACAAAAATGGTAGATGATGAATTTTATATCGTTATAAAGATTTGTTAGTCTAGTTTTGTTTCCAACAAACGAAGACTGATTTCGAGTTCCGAGTTAAAAGTTGTGAATTTTTATTAGAAAGAAGGTCAGAAAAATTATAGAGCAGTTTTCTGCCTGGATAGTTTGTGTCGTGAATTCAGTGATTTTTCATACTTTTTGTAGATTTTATTAATTTATGTGGCTTATACCGTTAGAACTGTTATCGAATCTAGTTTCTACAATATTAAGGAAATTAAGATCCAGTATGTATTATGCCCTGTATAAGTAAATCCTTGAAGGTAGTGCAAGCTGTCAAAAATGGAATTTGAAACATTTTGTTTTTAAATGTTAGTTAGCTAGCTCAAAAGAATTATTGGAAGTTCAAATTGGTCACTAGGGACCATAATGAGTTTTGAACTGTACAAGGAAGAAAGGAAAAATATTAGGAAATTTTATATTCGAATGATTATATTAGACATCATGTTTAAGTTAATGCTAGATTTGAATCTAACAAATATTTTATTTTATTCATGTGATTAATGAAGTCAAGTTCGAATCAAAGAAGGTTCGAGGTTTTATGAAAGAAAAGATCGAACAAAGATTTAATGAGGCATTGTGTTAAGTGGCCAAGGTGAGTGCAATGCATACATAACATGATATATGGATGTTTTATACATCATTAGGAAGACTTGCGATGAGTCTACCTTGTTTATTTTGGCATGATATCTATGTCATAATCATATATTTGACATGTTCTAAATATCTCAAAAGTTGAATATAAATGCATGGATCACTAGTTATATATGATGTTATATTATGAATGTTATTTCGGGTATGAACTGCCCAATGTTAAATTATGTTGATGTACATTGCCATGGATGAAATAAATATGGAAAATATGCCCAAGTAAGTCATTGAGGGACAGGGTATAGTTGGCATGCCATAGAGTCCACCAGCACGCTGCATACTCAGTTTAGCACTATAGTGTATATAAAGGACACTTAGTGTATATTGTTAGCACGGCCTTACGTGCGGATGGTTAGCACAACCATATGTGCGGTTTTGACTCGTGTGCCCAAGGTCCTCATAGGCTTATATTTGGGCTATGGTTTATTGGTTAATAAAAGATAAACAGGTGAACAAGCTTACGAGCTTTTAGAGTAAATGGTAAGTATATTGGTAAGAAATTTATATCTGGTTTATATTATGTTAATATATGATTAACATGATGGTAATACATATCTAATGATCATGATGCATTTATGCATATAAGGCATATTATGACAAATGGACAAGCATGACATTGGCATATAGTAAATCATTACTAATGCAATGTGAAAGTTGATGCATTGGCATATATCATGCTATATAAACATAGCTTTGAAGTTGAATAAAGTTTAAATTATTGTTATTAACTTCCTTTATTGCTTCACTAAGTCGTACTTAGTGTGTGTTTGATTGTGCACACGTAGGTAAATCAAGATGAGAGTGAGAAGAGCATTGCATCAATATGGAAAGCTGAACAGGTAATCACAGTATCGACATCCTAATTGAGGTTAGATTATTATAGTGGCATGTATACTTCCTAAACCTATTTGAGTCGTGATTGGCCTTTAAAGTTTGTTATGGTTTCATAATAATTGACGTTTCTGGAAAGATTCAAAGTTAAGAGTAACCACAGGTGATGAGTTGCATGCTAAGATAAATGAGAGCATGTATATTTAAGGATAGAAAATTTGTGACATTCCTGATTTGTGTTCGTCGTATGGGTACAAAAAGGGGTGTTACAAAAATATTGGGATGGTTTGTTTTATTTAAGAAATGATAACTTAATTGATTTTGTATCACGTTAGATGATGTTTGTATTTGATGATTAAGATGTTGTATTATTATTACAATGGTTTGTATACTTGATAGTTATGATCTAATTATTTAAATGGGTTAAATAATGATTGGTTTGAGTACTTATGGTCATATGCTTTAACTCCTTAACTATTCCATAACCTATGTTGAGGTCTTGATCATTTGGTGTTTTTTTTGGAGAATGCTTATTGTTGTTAGGAAACCTGCCTTTTGATTACTTGTTTGAATGTGAATTGTGTTAATTAATTGACATGTAATTAATTGAGGCCATTTGTTTAATGAAGGTCTATCATTGGTAGTTTGTCAATATTGTTTGTCAATTTTTGGTTATGTTCGGTAGGGATTCGAATCCCTAAGATGCATTTTAGTGCAGCCGGTATCGATAAACTTACAGCTAGTATCGAAACGTGGGGTCAATCCAATGTTTAGTTTTGGTTGTGAGTACCGGTACGTATGACTGGGTTTCGATACGCATAAACGAGTATTAGTATGCCCTGTATCGTATCGATACCAATTTTTGCTATGATGTTTTCCTGTATCGGTATAATATCCCGTGTCCCGGTACAGTCAGTAGTTTATTCAATTAATGGGTATTACCAGGTTTAAATTCTTTCTATTTGGGTCATCGTATGTTACTGCATCAACTGAATGAGTAAATGATATCTGTTTGACCTATGATTTTGCAAGCATTCTTATAATATTTCTAATTACAGTATGATGCTTCTAGAAATGAGTTAGTCCCTGCATTTTGGCAGTTTTACATTTTAGTCCTTAATTTTGTATTATGCTAAATTGGATGCTTATTTGTTTTCCGTTGAAGCTAAAATTTGGCATGCTAACATGAAATATGATTAATTAATAATTGGTAACCTAAAATCTATGTAAGTCTCTATAATTATTCAAATTTACATTTTGGTCCCTATACTACTTGTATTTGTAATTGAGTGCCTTATTGATGTTCGAATCGAATGAAAAGTGAATCGCTGCTTGTATGAACACCTTAGGTATTACTAATGCATCTAGAAAAGCTAAAAGAAAATATAGACTGTAATTCGAGAAAGATAGCCTGGGTTTGCTTTGGCAAACCTAATGTGATCTTCTTGGTTTGGGTCTAACAACTAGGCCGGGTAAAGGGGGTTACTGATAAGTGTTCAAAAGTACTATTTTTATTACCCTTTTTACTCATATTATTGTTAGACTTAGGCTCACATTAGTTGCATAATTAGTCATTCATGCATTACTTCATTTTTCTTCCCATCGTTCAGCTTGATTACATAATTTGGTGATTTTTGTGGAAAAAGATATTGCTTTGATGTGTTTTTGTGTGTGTGCAGAATCACTTGCCTAAACAAGGCTGGAACCAGTTGCCAGGGCAGTGCATGGAGGAGATGCATACGTAGTTGCTAGGGCAATGCATGAAGGAGATGTCGAGCTAGTTGCCAGGGCAATTTTCGATAAGGGATAAGATGATATGGCAGTTGAAATTGATGACTAGATAAGCCCAAGATGACATGGAGCAAAGTTAAATCCCAAAGGAGTTTGATTTCCATGAAAAGGTCAAAGAGAAATTAAATCCCAAAAAGATAGGAGAAGATCTAGAAGGAATTTAAATATAATAAAGAATTAAATTCTTTTAAAGTATTTAATTCCAACTTAACTTCCTCCTCAAGAAGGATTTTGACCTAGCCATCTCCTATTTAAAGGAGACCAAGCCGTCAAACTCAAGGAGGAAAAAATGAGAGATTTCGACAAGTGAGAGGGAAAAGAGGAGAGATTTTGACAAGTGAGAGGGAAGAAAGGAGGAGAGATTTCGACAAGAGAAGAGAGCAAGGGGCTGATCGATTTCTTCTTCTTCTTCTTTGCTTCCATTAGATTCATGGTTTGGGGATTATTCTTTGTATATCTTTTTAACCCAACCATGAACTAACTTGATTGGTTGGGGTTATTGTGTTTTGTTGTTGTGAGAAACAATTGGATTTTGTTTAGGTAATAAGAGTTTGCACTTTTAATTCAAGGTTTACTCATTCTTGTTTTTATTCTTGTTTGCGAGTGAATTGGGAGAGGATCTCATAACTTCGTCTATTTATCTAATATCGGGAGAGTTAGATTTAAGAAACGAATGAGTATGGTCATTATTCAATCTATCGATGGTGAAGATTAATCCGGCTTAGAAATAAGTTACGAATTTCAACGGCTAAGAGGAGCGCAAGATTGGTTGTTGTTCACCCTTGATTCACGTAGGGATGTATTGTCAAGGCAAGCACAATTAGCTAGAGTTTCGACTTAGGGATAAGAATAAACCATTGAAGAACGCTCTGTCGAACCTTGAAGTTGCCGCCCAAGCAGTTGCCCAGGAAACCGTCGATTAGTTGCCAAGGCAACCCCGCTGTGCAAGTTACCACGTCAATCGAGTTGCCATTGCACTCTTTTACCAAGATGATCCAATCGGCTATCACTCCTCAACTCACGATAACCTGGCCTATTCCCTTTCTTTTGATTTCATCTACTCTTTTAGTTTATTGCTCTTAGTTTACTCATTAGTTATAATTCCTACAATCACCTACTTGTGTTCTTATTTTCCAACGCAGTAACTAAAGCAAAGTGGCCCAAAGCAATCCCTTTGGAGACGATACTCGATACTCGTATCACTTTATTACTTGCGACGTGTATACTTGCACCGTTTGTGTAGCACTCAATACGCACAACAAGTTTTTGGCATCGTTGCCGGGGATTGGCAATTGGTGTTAGTTGTTTTTGTTATTGCATTTTTCTTATTAGTTTTACTAACTTTTCTTTTTTTTTTTTTGTTTTATCAAAAAAAATCCAGGTACGCTACAAGTTAAGGGACATCAACATGTGGGAAAATAAAAGAAAACTATTCGAGAGTTGATGTTGGAAGATTAGAATCAATGTACTCAAGAATTTCTTACACCAATCGAGAAAAGCCCAAAGAGCCTATACCGTGGAAAACTTTTGTGCTTGTTGTGGAGAACATCATGTGTTTGAAAATTGCCCTCACATTTTCGGTACATATGACTACATGGAGAACCATAGATGGAACCAGCAGCAAAATATTTCATGGTATGATCAAAAAGCTCAAAAAATGTTTTACCATAACAATTTTGCTACAGCAACAGACATGCCTCGAAAATGTAGTCCTTATCAGCAGCCTAGTGTCACAGCAACAGATATGCCATGGTAATGAAGTCATTTTCAAGAACATTCCAATTCCTTGGAGGAAACGTTGCTAGCTTCCTTGTCTAGACTTGATGGATCGATTGAAGAGATTCGAGAGCTATCAAAGTCCATGGATATGAGGATAGCTCAGTGGGATGCACCCTTGAGGGATTCAGAAGATCAATTGAGGAGATCCACATATGCCATGGATAACATACACTAACAATCCATTCCTGGGGATACTGACGTCCCAAGGCAAGAGGACAAGGAACAATGCAAGAAAAGCTCTCCGATGTGTAAGGAACAACTAAAACCTCAAAGTCGAGAGTATGTTGATGAGAAAGACTGCCCAACACTTGATGAGCCTGAGCAACAAATTGCCTCAGCAATGATTGAGGAGCCTGAACAGAGCAATGCCGCGACAACACTCAGTGAATCTGAGAACGACAATACTACATCAAGTTCTAAGGAACTTGATGCCCAGAAGGTTACAACGTTGATGTTGAAGCATGAATTTGTAGATTGCTCTCATCCACCTTTTCCACGACAATTGCACGACCACATGCAAGATCAATAAGATGATAATACTTTGCCAATGGAATATGAGCAGGTAATGGTCTGCCGAACCTTGAAGTTGCTGCCCAGCCGCCCAAGCAGTTGCCCAGCCAGTTGCCCAGGCAACCGTCGATTAGTTGCCAAGGTAACCCCGCTGCGCAAGTTGCCACGACAACAGAGTTGCCATTGCACTCTTTTACCAAGACGATCCAATCAGCTATCACTCCTCAACTCATGATAACCTGGCCTATTCCCTTTCTTTTGATTGCATCTACTCTTTTAGTTTATTGCTCTTAGTTTACTCATTAGTTATAATTCCTACAATCACCTACTTGTGTTCTTCTTTTCCAACGCAGTAACTAAAGCAAAGTGGCCCAAAACAATCCCTGTGGAGACGATACTCGATACACGTATCACTTTATTACTTGCGATGTGTATACTTGCACAATTGCGTAGCATTTATTACGCGCAACAGTTACATTTGGTGGTATTAGAGTCAGGTTATAATTGTTGGAAGTTGGTTAGTGATTGTTCGTTGATGTTTTTTAATTATTTGATTGATGGGTTGTTTACATATATGTTTGGAGATTGAGTTTTACAACCTCGGGCTAATAGAGTTAAATTTTGTTATTTTGAGAAATTGATCAATGTATTCATATGTGCACATGTTGTTAATTGTTTATGTTGGGGTTAATCGAGAACACATTGCCTATTACAAATATTTTGAAAAAGTTTTTGCAGGTTTGTCTTAGATCACTTGACGAGCCTACGCCCTGACTATCAGTTTAAACACCAGCAATGAATTTGATTTCTAAATAAGAAATAAATTATTCAGTAGTTACTTCCGAGCTTAGTAAGCGTAGTCTAGGTTATTGATAGAATAGAAAAATGGTTTTTGATCTCGAGTTGACTTTGTCCTCGATCGAGAATTGTTAAAAATAGTCTCCGAACTTGAGTGAAGTTGTCCTCGTTCATGAGTTTATAGGTGGCGTTGGTCCACTATTTTGAATATTAAGAGTGGTTATTTCCATAGATGTTAAAGATATGGATTCAAAATTTCCATGGCCACACTATCCTTTTCTCCCCTCATTTTGATTCTAGTTCATAAGGGAATGAAGAAAACAATTTTAGGTCCCCCCTCCAAGTGGCTGGACCCTTTTTCTAAACCTCCTATTGCTTTGCCATGTATACCAGCCCCCTAATAAGATTTTCTTTATCATGCAATCTTATTATTTCACCTTTATTTCGGTTTAGTCCTTTCTTAAAATGGTTGTCATACTTTCTCAAGCTTCATATTTGGTCCTAAATTCTCTTTAACTAGCTCTAGGTTTATACATACATACATATATATGTATCAAATTAATTTCACACTTATTTTAACTCAGAATATGTCTAGTAATTACCAAAATAAAATCATACAAATTTATTTTTATTTCAAATGTCCAATTCAATAAAAAATTATTGAATATAAATGACCCGGTTTTAGGGGTATTACAATTATCCCCCTTAAAAGAAATTCGCCCTCGAATTTCTTCGATGAAGAAGGACTGTCATTATCAAGTTCAAAATATTTTTACATACTCTGAATTTGTCAACAAAGAAAACAATTGTATTGGTTACAAACTACCAATACAATCAAGAACTCAAACTCCTACGTGGCACACTAGACTTATGATAATGTAGTGAGTCCATGTTTAGTCCGAGAATCGACTAAACCATGCTTTGATACCAATTTATGTAACACCCCTACTCGGTTTATTAGTAAATCGGCTGAGGAGCATTACGGGGAACACTGGAAACACGAATAATTTAAAACTTTTCAAGAACTCATCCCTAATAGGCGAGTTGAGTGATTAGCAAGCAAGCAACTTAGACAATTACATTTGATCATACAAGCAAGATATGTTATCATTCTTGTTCATTATATGCATACCCTTGATTAGTCATTTTGATTCAAAGATTAATAACTACTTAGTCATGTAGGCATACGTAGCATTCAAATGGCATTCTTAACTAGCAAGGCATTCACAATCAAGTATACAAGCATGGCCATCTTACTATTCATTTAGGGTTACCACTTAGATTATTCATTTTCAAATCTACATTCATGTGATCAAATAAAGCTTTCAATTAGCATACCTAGACTAGCATGTTTCATTTTAACTCAAACTCATTACATTCAAGACATGTAAATTTTTCATGTAAGTTTAACTAAACATTATCATATGTACAATAAATCGAACATATCTCAAGCAAGCATATCATGTTTCATAAACATTATAGGTCATTAATGTGATTGGTTACCTTCAATTGTTCATTCAAGGTTAATTACTATTTAGGCATGTGAACAAGCAAAGCATGTACATTTGATCCCTTCCTATTCGGCAAGAGCATGTTCTAGCATATCATAAAACAGTTTCCTCATTCATCGAGTCTTAATGTCATGTATAGGATTAGGCAAAATTGTGTTTATTTCATTTCAATTTCCATATACTCGCAGCAAATCAAGTTCATGTGAGCAGTTATTCGAATCATACTTCAAGTAGCATGCATGGTTTCATTCTTTATCCATTTGGCAATTCAAGTTCATGTATACATGAATTATTTATAATATTTATTCAATCATTTATATGTTCATACAAGGCATTCGACTAGCATACTTGACTAGGACATACTCAATTCAAACTCACAACATATGCGCAGTTTAATCCATTTAATCCACATGAGAATTATGTAATTACATACTCCAAGTTTAGCATTTAAGCCTTCAAGACATTATAGGCCAACTCAAGTTCATATATACAACTTTCGAGTAACATAATGCATGTCCTAGCTGACTACATACAAGACTAGGTGCCACCAACCACTAGGAGCATTACAAACAAGTGTGGATTCATACTTATGCTTTTGTTTGTGTCTTATTTCAAGATCGAGAAATCTGACTTTGGGATCAAGCAATTCACCTTGAAGCACCTAACCTATGGTTTGGGAAGAGAGGAAACGAGAGTGATAAGTATGATATGTACTTAGTGAGGTAGTACTAGTTCTAATCAATTATTATGTCATGTCTCCATTAATCAAGTAGCCCTACTAAGCTTTATAGCATTCCAAGTCAAGCAAAAATCATGAACTCATGTATCATCATACATATGGCAATCAAATATCAAGGCAAGCAAATGTTAAGTAACCAATTTGTCAAGCAAATCAAGCAGCATGGTAAGCTTATCGAGTAATTATCTAGTAAACATTTTCTAGTATCATTCAAACAGCAAGATAGCATGACAAGCAAAATCATAGATCACAATACAATCTTCAGTCATTTCAAGTCAATCGATAGCATGTTTAAGCAAATCACAACATTTCCATGTCAAGTAACATAATCACAATTTATTTCAAGCTTATCACTCAATATATGTTCACAAGTTATACACATTGATTCAAGTGAGAGTATAAGTCCATTTCGAGTAGCATTTCATGTAACAAGTTTATCAAGTGTACAAGTATACATTTTAAGTAGCATGTAAGCCTTAAGCCTTAATTATTGCTTGTTTACTTTCTTTAATTTAAGCCATATTACTTAGTTGTCCATTATACATGTTTATACATTCTTGCAATGCAAAATAGTCTATATTTTCATTTAGTCTAGCCAATTCAATCATATAACATGTACACATAATTCACAATGCCAAAATAGTCCATATTTTCATTTAATCTAGCCAATTCAGTCATATAACACGTACACATAATTCATAATGCCAAAACAGTCCATATTTTCATTTAGTCTAGCCAATTCAATCATATAACATGTACACATAATTCACAATGCCAAATTAGTCCATATTTTCATGTACAAGATGTACATGGCAGCAACACTCATTAATTGAAGTATGATCGAGATCTTTTTCAAGTAACTATCATGTAACAAGAAGTTCAAGTATACAAGTCATGTAATATGTTCAAGTAATCAAGTTTGCATGTCAAGCAATTCAAGCAAACCAATCAAGTAAACATTAGCTCAAGTGAGACCATAAGCCATTCTAAGTAGCAAATCATACAATACAAGGTCCAAGCATAGGCAATTATCATTTCAAGAGTTTCATGTCAAGAATCAAGCATTACATGTCAAGCAATTCGAGTATTTCAAGGATTCATGTCAAGTGTTCAAGATTTCTTGTCAAGTCATTTAAGTATTTCAAGATATAATTCAAGTATTCAATATTTTCTTTTGAATTTCTTATTCAATTTCTCAATAAGGTTCACATCTTTTTAAAATGTTTGCCTTGGATCACAATTGGTCATGAATAACATTGGTCCGTGTTTGACCATAAATGTCCAAGAGATACTTAGCTCAAAGCACATAGCAATGGCTAATATCGGAAACATGTAATCCTATACTTCTCACTATCCAACCAACTGTCGCCAATCTCTGTACAACTCCCTCATTACCTCCAATTGTTTCCAATAACATATTTGATGTAATGGGGCGTCCCCCTGAGTCATGGCTCATGGACCGTAGTCCCAAGTATACCATGCATCATACCATTATATCCAAGGACTTCCATTTTAGGCAACTTAAGTATCTTAGCTCCTATTAAAAGTTGATGTGTATTTTATACTTTAAAGCTTGTTGTTGTTTCTTATGTTCCATGCTTTCATGTTCAAGGAAAGACAATTCACGTTCAAGGATTATATTCAAGCAAGTATTTCAAGATCAAGCTTAGCCCTTAGGCTAGTTGAGCCTTAGCTATTCATTTCACAAGTTTACTTGTTACTCAAGTAAGCAATTCGAATTATATGCCATTTTTAGGCATCTAGTCATGTCTTTATATTCAAAGGTTTATATCACTTTTATAAGTAGCAATTCCAAGCAAGAAATTCGAATGAATACATTCGAGACAGAATCAAGCATTTCGAATAGGTCACGTTTCAAGTACTAGGATTCAAGCATTTCAATTAGATCACATCTCAAGTACAAGGATTCAAGCATTTCAATTAGATCACACTTCAAGTACAAGGATTCAAGCATTTCAATTAGCTAGCATTTCAAGTACTTCAAGTGACAAGCTTTTCAAATAGCAAGCATTTCAAGTAGTAAGCATTCGATTAGGTCAATCCAAGGCATAGAATCGTACATTGGTTTTCACTTTTCTTTCTACTTAATTTATCAATTTTCATGCTATCACTTAAACACAATTTCAGTTAAGTCCAATCTTCCCTTGCTATTCATATTCAATTTAATTTAAACTCATTATCATGGCATATCAGTAGCAAGAATATATATATATATTTGGTTAGGACCTAAGTCCTAATCCCACAATTACTACACTCACAATACTCCAAGCTAGCTTATTTGTCTTGGATCCAATTTCCTTTGTGTTTGCCAAAAGTTTGGCCACTTCTTTCTTCCTCCACAAGGTTTACTCCTTGCTCTAACAATCCATACAAGTGGACACATGTTAAATAAGGTACATTGAGTATGATAATTATCTATCGCAAGTAGTCCAATATATTTTCACAATTACTTATCATTGCAACAATGTTAATACATTACATGCATAAAACAGACAACAGATTCATATACATATATTACTGCTCATTGCCAACATTGTTTACATTCCAATTTGGACAGAAACAGGGCAGAAACTAAACTGTCCAAAATACCTAGATGGCCGCTGTCAGCCAGCTTGTGCACTATTTACTTAAACATGCATAACTTTCATTTCGTACGTCGAAATTTCATTTTGTTTACACCGTTAGAAAGCTTACATAGCCATCTTTCTAACCATATAGGCCTTAAATTTTTATTCCTTGCCAATCAATGCAGTTTTTGTTTTAAAGACAAACCAATTGCATTACTGGACAGTTTGTGTTGTCCCTAGATTTTCATTTCCAAAATCAATTTTACAATCCAGAATTCGATTTTGTTTGTTTCTAATGAAAAATAGACATATTAAGGTTCCATTCATATATATTTTAGCCCTTAAATGTTTTCAAAATAGTCCTTGAATTTAATCATCAAATCAGTTCAATTTATTTTTTTTAAACAGCCCCAAATAGTTTCTAACTTCTACAATTCAATCCCCAAAATCAACCAACTTGTTTTACAATGCAATATCACAGTTTTAGCACTATTTTAATTCCTAAAACATTCTAGATTTCAAAACAAACTTGAATTCAAAATCACAGGGTAGACCCTTATACTTGTATACATATTTTTATACTATGCAACAAGGTCTTATTCCACTTAACTTATCATTCAATTAAGTTATGTAACGACCCGAATCTTGAGCTTTGTAAAATTGGTCTTTGGACCCAATTTATTGGGCCTTGTGTTGGAAAGCCCAAAATAAGGATATTTGAATTGGGCTTTGCGATAAATAAAAAGAAAAGAAAAAGGGAAGAGATTGGAAAATTTAAAAATGTGGGAGATTTGATAGGGGAAGAAAAAAAGGGAAATAAAGGAGATATTTTAGGGAGAGAGAAAAAAGGAGAGAAAGGGAGAAAAAGAGAGGAAGGAGGTTTTGAACCTCGATCTACGGCCATTGGAGCCACCATGGATTACACCACCGTCACCATCAGCTTGAGGAGAGGAGTCATCCGGTGGTCGCCCTATCGCCGTCGTCGCTGCCACTCGCCCAGGTGAGAAGAAATAGTGTTTTAGAGGAGCTAGAATGGCATGAAGCAGTGCTCAAAATAGTGAACGGAGGCCACCATTGGAACCACCGGCCCGAGAACTGCCGGTCTGGAGTTCACCGTCACCGGTCGGCCATCCGAAGACTCCCCACGCGCCCCACGCACCACCGCTTGGGCGTGGGCGTGGGCTGGCAGACAGGGTAGGTGTACACTGCTTTCCAATGCACCCTGCCGCACTAGATCCCTGCCTGCGGGTGCATGCAGCCTATCCTGCACCTGCGCCGCACTGGATCACCAAGTACTTTGACCGGCCTGTTGACTCGTTGACCGCCTGTTGACTTTTTTCAGGGGACTCTACCCAGGGGTTTCTCGACGTTCCAAATCCAGTGGCGTAGTCTGTTTTGCCAAATTCAAATCTGGTATGCTGTTTTTATGTGTTTGACCTTGTGTTTTGAATAGGGGATGCAAAAATTAATGTATGTTCGTATTTGTTGATATACGATGATTGATCGGGTTTGAATATCGGATCGAGGAGATTTCTGAGGAAGTTTGAATGAGGATTTTAGCGATCTCAGCTTAAGGTGAGTACACATAGAACTCCGATATGCTTCATGAGCATTATAAGTGTGATTGCCTTGCATGTTAGTGGTTGCAAATTAGGAGATGAGTATTAAGCATGTGTTGATACTGTTAGATCGAGGCTTGATGATTATTGGAATGCTTAATGAGCCTGAGAATGTTTGAATCAGTTATGAGCTTTAGAGACTGTATATGATTGTTTTAATATCTGTATGATCATCTGACTGTGTGATTGGTGGATTGATTGATATATGACGATGCCTTGCGTGTTAGCCGAATAAATTAATATGTTCGATTGAATATTGGTTAGAGATACTAATGATAAATATTCGATTCAATGGATAAAAGTCAGTAAAGGGTAATAATTAATTAAGTACGCTAGCAACATACTTAAATAACTTTCATAAGCTTTAGAGAATGAATAAGGGGCACTATTTGTCAATACTCTGAAAGGGGCACTCTTTGATCGCCTCATTAATAACACAACACAGTGTTTTGCCGACTTGATCAGGACTGGGGAGTCTCTCGAACTGGCAATTAAGAGCGGCAGAATTGATGGTGGGGAAGGGTCTCGAAAGTACAGCAAAAGAAATGAAGTAAACACCACCAGCACCTATACCGCCCCGAAGAACTTCACAGTCTCACAACCACAAGCACCTGTGGGAAAAACATAAAATTCGAATCAAAGAGATGAGAGAGTCACCAGAAAAGAGAAAGAGAGGAGAACTTTCACTCCCCTACCTGTTTCGTACTCAAAACTTTATTCCCAATTATATGAAGCAGACCTGGTCTGGCCATACATCGTTACTCCTGTCAATCCACCCTTCACGCCTTGGTATAATCCAAGCACACATTGCGACTATCACGGCGGTACCCCTGGACATCCCACTGAGAACTGTCTTGCCTTCAAAAAGCTTGTACAAAACTTAATCGATTCTGGGATATTGAAGTTTGAAGAGCCGAGTGTAGCCAACAACCCGCTACCTAATCATGGGAGCAGAGGGGTAAATGTCATAGAAGAATGCTTTACCAGGAGGATAAAGGATGACGTGTCAGAAATCAAGTCTCCTTTACGGTGGGTATTTCAACAGTTGTGCATGGCTCGTGTGATCAACAAAGGCATGATAATAAGGCAGAAGGAATGTGGAAAGTATTGCGAATTCCATCAGACTGAAGGGCATGATATCCAAGAATGTGACGAGTTCAAGAAATTGGTGCAGAAGTTGATGAATGAAAAACAAATTGAATTCTTTGAGGAGCCCATGGGGAAGGGATCAGACGTACACATGACAGATAGCCCCAAAACTAGATACGGGAAGGATAGACCTTTTATCATCTCTCCCAGAACAGGGAATGCAGGTGTCTCCCAAGGAGAAACCAGCAAAATAAGTCCCAAGATCATCATTTCAGCACCATCTCCATTCCCATTCAAAGATATGCGACAAATTCCCTGGAATTATGCTGTGAATGTGACCATGCCAGAAAAATCAGAACACGAACAGGTAAAAGAGCCTACGCTGGAAGACCAACAAAGCCAGAACGATGTGAACGTTGGTGAGGCAGGCCATTTCACAAGGAGCGGCCGATGTTATTCCTCCGAGGCTTTGAAAGCGGCTGAAAAAGATAAGGGGAAGAGTACAGCAGTTAGCCCTACGCAGATATTTGGAGAAAAACCTCCCCAAAAGATAAATGAGCCGGTAACTGAGGCCCAAGCCAAAGAATTTCTAAAGTTCTTGAGACATAGCGAGTACAGCGTAGTGGAACAACTACGAAAACAACCGGCCAGGATCACAGTGCTGGAATTACTCTTGAGTTCAGAGAAGCATCGGGAGACGTTATTGAAAGTGCTGAATCAAACTTTTGTGCCCCAGGACATTTCTGTAACAAACCTGGACAAGATAGTGGGGCATATTACTGCCTATAATCATATCACATTCAGTTATGATGAGATCCCGGAGGGAGGAATGGGATCTACCAAAGCCCTTAACATCACTACCCACTGCAAAGGGTATGTATTACCAGGAGTACTGATCGACAACGGGTCAGCATTGAATGTCTTGCCTATGGTAACCTTGCAAAAATTGCCAATAGATGGTTCGCACCTAAAGCCTTGCCACAACTCGGTAAGAGCCTTTGATGGTACGCAAAAAGGAACAATGGGGAAAATTGAGGTGCCCCTATTGATCGGACCAACCGAATATGTGATCGATTTTGTGGTGATGGATATAAAACCATCTTACAGGTGCTTGTTGGGAAGACCGTGGATCCACTCCGCAGGAGTTGCCCCATCATCATTGCATCAAAAATTAAAATTTGTAGTTGAAGGCAAATTGGTCACAGTAGAGGCAGAGCATGAATTTGTTGCTTCCGTGACATCAGACACCCCCTACATTCAAAATGATGAAGATGTTGCAGAATGCTCGTTCCGAGCATTAGAACTAGTAAATGCCACATTCGTTTCAGAGGGAAGCCGGATCCCCTACCCCAGGTTATCTAATTGTACCAAGATGACCGTCGCGGAAACTCTGGGCCGAGGAGCCAAAATAGGAAAAGGGCTGGGGAAGAAATTACAAGGAAACCTGAGACCCAAGAATATGATAACCAAGAAGGATCGTTTCAGGCTGGGTTACCAACCAAGTGTCCAACAGAAGAAAGAGGAATATAAGAGGAAGGAGGAGCAAAGAAAAGCCAGATCTAAAGGAGAAGACATTCCGTGGAGGTCGATGTCCTTTCCTAGTTTGAAAGCCATTTTCGTCTCCGGAGGGTTCTACCAGCCAGGTCAAGATATTGGAGAAGCAATAAAGAAAAATGATGAACTTAACCAGGAGGAAATACTCAGTAAATCATTTGAGGGGATGTACATCAACATGATAGCTGAAAAGGACCGAGGTAGCAAAATGTTGACCAACATCCGCCCTTGCCATCCCGGGGAAACACTCGATAACTGGAGCTGCATTGATCTACCTGTAGTTTTTAGGAATAGATCAGAGTAATGCTCTGAATCAACCTTTTGTTTTTGCCCATAGACAATGGGGATCTCTTGTATGGGGCACCTATGTTAACTTTTTTATTGAAATGAAAATATCCCCACTTTCTTAAAAATGACCAAAGTCTCATTTATTCCATTCATGCATTCTTCATATTCATTCCCTTCATGTAAAGCCGTCTCTTTCCTAATACAATTCATTCTAATTTAATGCAGGTCGCTCATGATTGACGATATGAATGATACTGAATCCAATCCTGGAGTAAATTTCGAATGCCCTGAGGTCTCAGAGGAAATTGAGGAAGGATATGATGAAATAGAAATTGAGGTCCCGGAAGAGTTAAAGAGAATGGTGGACGACGAAGAAAGGCAGATTATGCCCCACCAAGAAGAAACAGAAATTGTCAACTTGGGGACTGAAGAAGAGAGAAAAGAAATAAAAATAGGAACGACTATTTCCTCAAAAAACAAGCATGAACTGATAGCCCAACTTTAGGAATTCAAGGATGTCTTCGCCTGGACCTATCAAGATATGCCAGGGTTGAATACCGACATAATGGTGCACAAATTGCCAACAAAATCGGAGTGCAAACCAGTACAGTAAAAACTTCGGAGAATGAGACCAGATATGTTGTTAAAGATCCGAGAAGAAGTGAAAAAGCAATTTGATGCTGGATTCTTGGAGGTAGCCAAATACCCCGAATGGGTTGCAAACATTGTACCAGTACCAAAGAAAGACGGGAAAGTTCGTATGTGTGTAGACTATAGAGATCTGAATCGAGCTAGCCCTAAAGACAACTTTCCTTTGCCACATATTGACACGCTGGTTGACAACACCGCAGGACATTCATGGTTTTCCTTTATGGACGGCTTCTCAGGGTACAACCAGATAAAGATGGATCCTAACGACATGGAGAAAACCACATTCATAACCATGTGGGGTACTTTTTGTTATCAAGTGATGCCGTTTGGGCTAAAGAACGCAGGGGCAACATACCAAAGAGCAATGGTGACTCTTTTCCATGACATGATGCACAAAGAAATAGAAGTATACGTGGATGATATGATTGCCAAATCCCGAACAGAGGAAGAGCACCTACAGAACTTGAGAAAACTATTCCAAAGACTACGGAAGTACCAACTGAGGCTCAATCCTGCCAAGTGTACCTTCGCCGTTACTTCTGGAAAACTCTTAGGGTTCATAGTAAGCAGAAGAGGGATTGAGATTGATCCGAATAAAGTGAAAGCCATCCAGGACCTTTCACCACCCCGCACGCAGAAGGAAGTCTGCGGTTTCCTAGGGAGGCTGAATTATAACTCTCGTTTCATTTCCCAACTAACCAACCAATGCGACCCGGTCTTCAGACTTCTTAGAAAAAATAATCCTGGCGTATGGGATGAAGAATGTCAAAAAGCCCTAGAAAAGATCAAAAAGTACCTGACAAATGCTCCAATTTTAGTCACACCAGTACCTGGTCGACCACTAATTCTTTACTTAATAGTCTTCGAGAATTCAATGGGATGCGTACTGGGGCAACACGATGAGTCAAGAAAAAAGGAACAAGCCATCTATTACCTAAGCAGGAAATTCAATGATTGCGAAACACGGTACCCGCCAGTGCAGAAGCTGTGTTGTGCTCTAGTTTGGGCTACCAAGCGGCTCAGGCAGTACATGTTGTACCATACTACCTGGTTGATATCCAAGCTAGACCCACTAAAGTTCCTAATGGAAGCGCCAGCACTAACGGGAAGGATGGCCCGATGGCAGATGCTCTTATCTGAATTCGACATCGTATATGTTAATCAGAAAGCAGTAAAGGGAAGTGCCGTAGCAGATTTCCTAGCTAGTCGTGCTTCAGATGACTATGAGACATTGAACTTTAGTTTCCCAGACGAAGACTTGATGTGCATTACAACCGAAGAAGAGATTTCAGATGATAAGTCATGGAAACTTTACTTCGATGGAGCCTCCAACGCCCTCGGACATGGGATAGGGGCAGTGCTAATTTCACCTGAGGACGTCTATTATCCTTTCACCAGCAGATTGGAATTCTTCTGCACAAACAATATAGCTGAATACGAAGCTTGCATCATGGGACTAAACTCAGCCATCGAGAGAAAGGTTAAGGAACTTCGAGTGTTCGGAGGTTCGTCCTTAGTCATTTACCAATTGCGAGGGGAATGGGAAACCAGAGACCCGAAGTTGGTCAAATATCACGAATTGATCCAAGAGCTCGTCAAAGAGTTCGAAAAGGTCAGCTTCAATTACCTGCCCCGAGAAGAAAATCAGATGGCAGATGCATTGGCAACCTTGGCATCCATGTTTAAAACAAACACCGGGGCAGAAATGAAGCCTATTGAGATGCAGACGTTTGAAAAGCCTACTCATTGTTGTAATATACAGGAAGAGATTGACGGAAATCCATGGTACTATGACATCATGCATTATGTCAAGCTTCGAAAGTATCCAGAAGGGGCAAACGACAATGACAGAAAAGCGCTCAGAAAAATGGCAACAAAATATGTTCTAGATGGGGAAATCCTATATAGGAGAAGTCATGATCAAACATTGCTGAGATGTGTGGATGCCCGGGGGCGAAGGAAATCTTAGCTGAAGTACATGACGGATCTCGTGGAACGCACGCCAACGGGCTGTCTATAGCCCGTAAAATTATGAGATACGGTTATTTTGGTTGACCATGGAGGAGATTGCATCGATTACGCCAGAAATGCCACAAATGCCAAATTTTACCGACAAGATTCATGCACCCCATCGCCTTTACACACCATGAATTCTCCGTGGCCTTTCGCAGCATGGGGCATGGACGTCATCGGGTAGATCCATCCGAAAGCCTCAATGGGCACCGTTTCATTTTGGTCGCCATAGACTACTTCACTAAATGGGTAGAGGCAGCGTCTTACGCCAATATCACCAGGACTACAGTTTTTGTAAGTTCTTAAAGAAAGAAATTATTTGTCGATACGGATTGCGAGAGAGGATCATCACCGACAACGCCTAATCTGAACAACAAAATGATGAAGGACGTGTGCACTCAATTCAAGATAACACACCATAATTCCACAGTCTATCGTCCTAAAATGAATGGAGCAGTGGAAGCAGCAAACAAGAATATAAAGAAGATCATAGCGAAGACTACGGATACCTACAAGGATTGGCATGAGAAGTTGCCTTTTGCCCTTTTCGCCTATAGGACGTCCATTCGCACATCAACAGGGGCAACACCCTACTCCTTGGTGTATGGTACCGAAGCAGTACTCCCAATTAAGGTAGAAATTCCGTCCCTCCGGGTCTTAAACGAAGTAAAACTGGAAGAAGCTGAATGGGAGCAGGCCAGACTCGACCAGCTAAATCTCATTGACGAAAAAAGACTAAAGGCCATTTGTCATGGTCAGATGTACCAAAAGCGGATGGTGCAGGCTTACAACAAAAAGGTGCGCCCAAGAGAATTCAAAGAAGGGGATTTGGTACTCAAGAGAATCCTCCCTATCCAGAAAGATTCTCGAGGAAAATGGATGCCCAACTGGAAGGACCGTACGTCGTAAAAAAGGCCTTCTCAGGAGGAGCCCTGATCCTAACATAAATGGACGGGGACGAGCTGAAAAATCCCGTAAATTCTGATGCCGTCAAGAAATACTATCTCTAAAAAAAAAATTGGAGAGCTCAGGACGAAAACCCGAAACTGGGCGTCTTGAAGCAAAGGAAGGACTCGAATTGAAAACCCGCAAAGGGCGGCTCGGGTAAGTTGAAAAGTTGAATATCCGAAGAGAAGGGTATCTTCATGAACATTGTGAAGAGAAGGCTTCAGGCAAAATATTCTACACCGGTTGACAGGGTCATGTATCATTCATATCGAAGATAATGAGGGATCTTGTATTTTCATACTTAACTCATGTGTGTCATACCTTTCTTTTTAAGATATCCCAAGCCCTTAATCATAATAAAACCGTGTTTTGAGCATCCATTCCTGGCCTTCTTATCAATTTCAGTCAAATAAGATAACATAGGCTTATAATGAAACAAGAGATTTCGAAGCATTACTATGATTTAACCTTGAAAATGCAGGTGATCAAAGAAAACGATGTTAACTCCGTCCTCTAGTTTCCTAATGGCTGTCGATAGGGAAGACGGGAAGCTTCAAACAACCTGGTAGGATAACCAATGACACATGTCCTACCTATTCAAGAAAGGCATACGAGATAACAAAAGAGATCTTTTGGGTGAAAACTAGAAGGGCACCCCTCTCTAAAAAACAAAACAAAAAAAAACTCTCTTTAAAGTGAAAACCCGAAAGGGCGCTTTAAAATTCCAAATCATAATTGGAGAAAAAGAAAGGTTGAGATGGTTGAACCTGACAGTGAGGCGGAGTATCGATGCCTGTAAAAAGGAGAAAGCGAACATCAAGATCAAATCAGGATCAAAACAAGCCCACCAAGATATTGACTCTCATACATCATGAATAGTCAGGCATCACTAGGATTAGGAGCATGTCAATTCATTCATTTGTCATAGCATTTTGTTTTCATCTCAGACAGGTATTTGCAGATCCAAAGAAACATCGAGGGTCATCATGGTGTGAATCCCAAATGAGAAGACAATGTTTTTACATACAAAAGGCACATGTTTTCAAGCACTAGAGAGAGGTTCTATATAGGAAGAATCCTCCTCTCCGAGGCTTCAGAAGCTGAAAAGTTCTATATAGGAAGGATCGACAGCTCAGGGTGAAGACTCATGATTCTATATAGGAAGGACTCCCAGTCGAAGGAATTCACCCATGACACGCAAGATTATATAGGAAATCCTTCTGTGTCGAAAGCAAAGAGTTCTATATAGGAAGGGCTCCCAGTCGAAGGAATTCACCCATGACACGCAAGATTATATAGGAAATCCTGTTGTGTCGAAAGCAAAGAGTTCTATATAGGAAGGGCTCCTAGCTTCAATGTCTTAGAGTGAAAGATTCTATATAGGAAGAATTCGTAACTCCAAGATTTCAGACGCCAAAAGTTCTATATAGGAAGGACTGGTGGCTCCAAGGTGAAGACTCGCAGTTCTATATAGGAAGAACTCCCAGTCAAAGCAATTCACCTATGACACAAGGTTATATAGGAAACCTGTTGTGTCGAAAGCGAAGAGTCTTATATAGGAAAGGCTCCGAGCTTCATTGTCTTAGAGTGAAAGGTTCTATATAGGAAGAACTGTAGCTCTCGAGATTTCAGACGCCAAAAGTTCTATATAGGAAGGGACCGGCTCCGGATTTGAAGACTAGCAGTTCTATATAGGAGGAACTCCCAGTCGGAAGAATCCATCAGTGGCGCAAAAGGTTTTATATAGGAGAAACCAGCGTTGAAAGCAAAGAGTTCTATATAGGAAGGACTCCAAGCTTTATTGTCTCAAAGTGAAAGGAAGGACTCATAATTCAGGATGTCAGAGCGAAGGGTTCTATATAGGAAGAGCCTGTAGCTCCAAGATCGGAAGGCGACGAAGCTCTATATAGGAAGAACTTACGAGCCTGAAGATTCAGCCAAGGAAGAGCGGAGATGTCCAAAAGAATTCGTTTTCCAAGGCTACAAACAGGAAGTCGATAAAAATGAGTGCTTATGAATCTTTGCTTTGTTTCCCATTCCATGAGAACAAGCAAAGAGGGGCAACTGTAATCACTCATTTTCACTTGTAAATATATTAATATTGCATGTATATTTATT
Organism: Hibiscus mutabilis; assembly: GCA_019671005.1. Classification (NCBI taxonomy): domain Eukaryota; kingdom Viridiplantae; phylum Streptophyta; class Magnoliopsida; order Malvales; family Malvaceae; genus Hibiscus; species Hibiscus mutabilis. The sequence goes on along the minus strand of CM033741.1, from coordinate 23,483,248 downwards.
ATATGAATGTTACTAATATAAGGTGGTGTGTGCATGTATAAGCTATGTATACGTATTAGGGGTATATGTATGTCGCGTATGTATCTAGAGTATGAGCGTATTTGATTAATATATAGATGTTATGTTAATTATATGTATGATTATACGTCACGTATACTAGAATATTATATTAATTAATGATTGTATAATATAAGTATACATTTTCGTATGTATATGTATTGCTGTTATAATTATATTATTATTATTATTGGGCTGACAAAATGAAAATAATTAAATATATTAAACCCAAATAAATTTACAGTCCAATTACAAGGCCCGGTTGGCCCAAATCTAAATCTTATCTAATTACAATGTGTGAGGAGTAGCGTGGGCGTTGGATCAAGATCGATCCAACGCCACGATGCAAACCAGAAGTCAAAAATATTCGCCAGCGCGTGTGTTCCACACGTATGGACGTTCGAGTGCCACCACGCGGCGTGTGGTCCACACGCGGACGCTTTAACATCCCACGCGCGTAAGATCCACGCGTTCGACTCCTCGATTGCGGAGCTCCACGTGGCGAAATCGCCGCCGTCTCATCAAATCGAGGCTTCATCCGGGCCGATCGTTCTTCAAGCCATCTCGACCGTTAGATCGATCCGATCTAACGCCGAGAACGCCGCCGTCGTCGCTGGCGAGATCGTCCATACCGCCACCGCGCCGATATTCAGTCCCCGTGTTCAGAATATGCCCAAGACAACAAGCAAAAGTGTCAGTTCAGATCTGAAAAAGAAGATGCAACTTGCAACAAACAGAGACAATAATATATATGAAATGGGGCTTTTGTAACAAAAAAAAGAGGGGAGGGTAGTAACAAAAAAAGAGAGAATGGAGATCTTGTAAAACACCAAAAATTGTAACCAGTCAAGTGATAATCAAAAGACAATCCTGTGGTAAACACTTGTCTCTTTTTCTTACTTGTTTTCTTTACATGCATATACGAAATAGAACAAAAAACAGAAACAAAAAAAAGGAGAGTAGTCTTACTGGCGTTGTTTGTGGGTCTTCCCTTCCTTAGTGATAAGCCTTTCGGCTTCTACAAGCCAGATCTGGTGAACTAAAGGGAGGAGAAGACCCTTTGTAGTTTTGTTTTGGTCTAAATTTTTTTTTGGTTCGTATTTCCTAGATCTAAGGCGAATAGAGGTATATCCTCTGAATCCAACCTAGGATTCATATTGAGGACGAAAGGGGGGTTGTTTTGGTGTATTTTGGAGTCACGTCGGCGCTGGTTAGCGGTGGCCGGCAGCGGAGAACACGGCGGCCGGCCGCCGGATTCTGGGTTTCCTAAGAACAGTTGAGAGAACGAAGAACAGAGGACTCTTACAAAACCAGAAAATGAAACGAATGACCAAAAATTTGGTTTCGGCCTAAAAAGAGGGTTTATATAGGTGCTTTTATTTTGCTAAAAGGGTAAATTACACACTTAATCCCACCGCGTTTTCAATATTTTCATTTTTGTCTTGCCGCATGGTATAACCACAATCCCAGTCCCCCTGATATTTCAAAAGGTTACAATCTAGTCCCTAAATTACACCGAATCAGTTTCTGAATGGTAAAATTACACCCTTAACCATCCCGCGTTTTTGAATTTTTCATTTTGGGTCTGCCCCTTGGTCTAATTACAATTCTGGTCCTTTTAGGTTTTGTTTGTTTCACAATTTCGTCCCTAAATTACATATTATTGTTCTTTAATTTCTGCCATCGACTTTTGTTTTTCTTTCATTTCAGTCCTGTATTCTTTATAAATATTCATGTTCGTGTTATAATCGTATATATATATTGATAATCTATTATTTTATTTTATGTCCTTCATATATGATTCGTAGTTTATGTTTATATGTATATATGTGTTAAAAATGGTAGTCATGTTTTTTATCCGGTTACTCGTATTAAAGCATGCTATGTTCTATCTGACTCGTAAAACAACATGTTCTTGTATTTTTGTACACATTGTATGTTTCCTTGGCTTTTAGGTTACGTGTTAGTATGTCTTCTTTATTGTGTAATATATTGTTCATATATGTTGAAATATGTTTTATTAATAGCATATATGTCTTTTTAAATATTTGATCGTCTACATATAACGTAATTATTCCTGCATTATTGTTCTAACTTGTTAAAGTTGTTCTTATTTATCATTTAGAATAATATGTATGAATGCATGTTTTAATCTAGTATATCATTTATTAGATTAGTATCTTATTATGTGAATATCTACTGTCTTTAAATTATCTGTCATGTTTTATATTTTTGCCACTAAGATTGCATATGATTTATAACTCGTTAATGCGGAGTCCTTTTATACGAGCGTAAACGGGGCCAGTATCAAGCGTAGTGATAGTGGTTGGGCGTTTATTCTTGGGTAACGGGACCCTTAAAATATATTCGCAATTATGACCGAATTTTAAAATAATCATCACTCTAATCCGGAAAATCCAATATTAATAAAGCGGTAATTATTAAAGTACCAATTTTGGGCGGTGTGGGGGTGCTAATCCTTCCCCATCCGTAACCGACTCCCGAACCCTGTCTTTTTAAATCTCTGGTTTTATGGTGTCTGGCCTACCTAAGTGGCCGGTGGCGACTCCAATCTTTAAATAAAATGCGGTTTTTTTTATAAACCCCACGGAATAAATATTTTATATCAAAAAAATCACAAACACCTTTCAAACACCTTTTAAAAACCCACGCTTTTATTTAGCGATAGAAAAAAAAGGACATCGCTACAGATTAAATGGTTGAGATCATGGCCGAGAGGGCCGTGCTAAGTGTTGGGTCGCTCATGGGGGCAATACCGAGGGTGAAGTTTTCTTGGATTGTTGAGATAGAAGTTGGTTGAATGATGTCAGAGTCGAGGATATGTCCTCCTCCCGCCACTCGAATAGAGCCTTCGGAGTACGTTATGAGAGTTGTGGCAACAAATCTTCATCGTTATGCGAGAATAACGTTGTGATACGGGTTTGGATAAATCGCTATCAGAATCGGTAATTGGATGCATGTTGGTTGGAGGACTCTTTTGATCGCTTAAAAGTGATTCTTGTTGATACTTGGAGAGTATCATCACCCTTCATAGAGGCGTTTCTCAGAAATAGTGGATTCGAGGTCCACTAGTTCGTTAGAGTGTGGCAGAAGTTAGATGTTTTACATGTTTGAGAGAGCTACCTCCTTGAGAGTTGTTGCTTTTCAGGAATTACGTTGGGATAATCAAATGCAATGCTAGCTCGTAATGTTGAGAGTTGTACCCGAGGCTTTGAGACCTCGAGCAAACCTAGCCTTTGGTAATAAGGATGTTGAACTGTTGCCCTTCTATCGGGATTTTCGTAGTGGTTGTTCGTAGTATGGCACAACAAGGTTGTGTGGCATGTATGACTGTTCGATAGATGCTAATGTGTGCAGTTCAACGCTCGGGAGCTTTCAGACCCTTAGAGTGGTTGTTTATATTTCTTGGAAGAGTCGTCAGGGCTTCTTCCCTATCAAGAATGTGAGTGGGTATTAAGGCAAGATCGAGTTAGACGTCGGTGCCCATTATCATTATCAAAGGACACCAGCCCAGTCGAGAATGTTAGAGGTTCAGTTGCAAAGGTTCAACTCAAACGGGGTTCTTTTGTCTAAGCATTTTGCCCAAAAGAGAACCGGGTTTGTTAGCTAGTAAGAAGTTGGTTCGTTGAGGTGATGCTTAAACTGTTAATAGCCTGTTACAAGGTAGTGAAGGATCGTTATGTGTCACTTAAGTTAGATGACTCGTTTATTTGAATCGTGATGTACCCGTATGTTTTTTTGAGGTTTTGTTCGAGGACGAGATGGTTGTGGTTAAAGTATCAAAGGTTTGTAGTTCGAAACAAATTTTGGAATGAAGATTTCTCTTGCTATGGCATGTCATGGTAACGTTTGATGTCTATAGCAATGTTTAGGGTATTTCGGTGATGATGGGGTAAGGGCTACCATATTGTCTCTCGAATATAAGTTTGGCGCTTTGCTTAACACGTGTGTTTGTACAAGGGATATAAAAGGATGAGCGTTGGTAAAATAATGACCTCGGTGACCTTGTGGTTGAGAATAGTTAGTTTCCATGTTTTCAGTATGGGAAACAAGGGTTTGAGACTTCGTAAAAGCTTCTAGTGTATCACATTTTCTTTGAGGCAAGTCGATGAACGTTGGTGGACATTCTAGCTACGTGAGGCCGTTATATTGTAATAGTGCTGCTGACTCGATTAAAGTCGAGTAAGGTTTCGAGACATTGAGGATGTTTTGTTGTTTTGTCAAGACTACACTTTTGTGCAAGAAAGATGACGGAAGTGTTTACCCCTAACAGCGTAATTCTTGGGTGCTTGATCTTTCAAGAATTTGAAAATTGGACAACGACATAAGTTGAAGTAATTAAGAGTTGTTGATCGTATGTGATTGGATATCACTTAAGTAAAATGAGCTTGATAAGTATGGAGTGTACAGAGTTAATTCAGATTTGAGTATCAAGTTGCCTATGTGAAGCAGTTAAGGATTTCAAGTAGTGGTAATGTAAAAGAGTATCGATACCAGCTCTATGTGGTACCGTTACTTGTTTCTTTTGGTGCCGATATTGATCGGCCAGTATCGATACCCGTGTGGTTTAAATCGTCAAGCTTCATGATGAGGGTTAGTTAGTTTTGGAAGCCGTGAGAAGTATCGGTTGCTTATTTTTAAGTGGGCTCAGTGTCAGGGTTGAATTTTAGGTTAGATGGTTTTAATAGAATATGAAATATGTTGTGGGTGTTTAAGGAAAGACATGCCAAGGCAAGAGACTCCTGTTATATTGTATAGTGGTCGGAATACATCAAATTTTGAGAGCGACAGTTGTGCGTAATTTTTGTAGCATGCTTTGGGGGAAAGTGTGGAGTCTTGTGTTTGAGATAGCGTTAAGAGGTTGACTTATCATCAGTGGGGAGTTTAGCATTGAGGTTTTCAGAGTTGTTGTGATATTTTGGTGCTCCATAGTGGGAATTAAATGGATAACAATGGATTTTGTAAATGATAGGTGAATGCAAAGTTTCGATGGGATTTCGTTGAGTAATGGTACAACCCTTGGTGGGCAATGTTTACGGGTTGGGGGCATATCGGTACTGCTTAAGGGTTCAGTTCTTTCGAATCTAAAATGAGTATCGGTACTTATGGCCGACCATTGGTACCTAGTGGGGAGTACCGGTACCCATATAGGAGCATCAGTACTCGCTGGGCATTCTGCCCAAGAAATTTGGATTACATTTGGGGTTCTATAATTTGAGACAAAGGGCCCTATGGGTCTTTTAAGGTGTAAAATGAATACTAAAACTGAGAAATAGAGATTTTAACCCCGTATGTGAAATAATTGGCTAATGACTTGGTAAATACTGGCAAATCGTGTGAGGTAGTAACCCACAGGGATACTAGGTGAATCAATCGAGGTTGTGTGGTAGTTAGGGTCCTTGTTGTGTGCTGAGGGGACACCTAAGTAGTCGAGCCATCCCTTGTTGTTGGGATTGGATACCCTAAGCGTGTTGCAACACCTTAAAGATTCCTGAATGTTGGATCCCGATGCTATGTGGATGCAGGCCTCTTTGAAAGATGCTTGATGATAGATCTTGAGCATGGATGTAGGATCCTGATGCCATGTGGACGCGCGCCTTATCCCTTTGAGTATAGGATCTCGATGCTATGTGGACGCGGTCCTTGCTCAGAGTATAGGATCCTGATGCTATGTGGAAATGGGCCTTACTCGTAGTGTAGGACCTCGATGCTTTGTGAACGCGGGCCTCACTTAGAGTGTACGATCTTGATGCTTTATGGACACGGTCGTCACTCCAAAATTTATGGTTATGTCATTGTATTTTGCTCGGATAATCTGGTGGGATCCCAAGCATGTTTGGGCTTCGTGGGCCATCTATGATGTTTTGCTGTGTTGAGAGCATTTGTTTAGGCGACTAGCGGTGGTGCCACATGTTTATCTATCTCTTCTTATTGCTCGTACTAGCTTGCATGCTTATGTTTATGTTTAGCATGAAGTATAGTGGAGTAGATGTGTACCACTGAGCTTTGTAAGCTCAACACTCAGAATTGTTGTTTCTGTGCGTAGGTTGATCGCGGGTTCAAGGAGCACTATCGGCATGTGATTCCAGCAAGCGGCGTCGTCAGAGTATGATACCTGTGTTTAGTGGGCTGAGTATTCATAAAACCTTACGTGTATGAGTCTGTAATTCATATTTTAAATTTGTATTAATCAAGTCAATTGTTTAAATGTTTTATTTAAATGAAGCTCCTTTGTAACGTTTTAATCATTTAAATATTTGTTTTGAATTGTGGGTTTTAAATGTTTTTGGGAAGCATTTTATTTGGGTTAAACCATGTTAAAAATTTTATGCTTGGGGGCTGGGCTTGAGGCCAAGTGTGACATCCTGGTCGAGGGTGTTACAATTTACCTTAATCTTATACAGTCACATTCTACTATATACCAAGCAGCTTCAAATTCACATAAACAATTTTACTTTCCAAGAACACAAAACAGTCCCCTAATTATTATAAAATAGTCCTTAAATTAAGCTTTTCAAAATGTTCCATGATTTGTACCGACCAATCCATTAATTTGAGGAAAACAGTCTCTAAACTTCACAAGACAGCCTCGTTATTCCATTTCTTAAAAACAACCAAATTACAAACAAAACAGTCCCTTAAAAATTTATTTCAATCCACAACAGTCCCTAGTTAATTTATAGACGTTAATATACCAATTTTCATGTTTCAAGTATATCCTACACATTCCATTAGTAACTAAAACAAAGTATCACCGTTTAGCACTTATCTAATTCAACCAAATAAAGCAAACTGTCCAAGCAATCAATAATTTCATTACCAAACTAGTGTATCATCATAACTAGATTGTAATTCACATAATATGGCAAATTTTAGCATGTAATCTATTCAAATGATCCATTTAGATTCACTAAGATCACACATACATTCCAAATTCACATGAAATGGTGATCACTTTCTTATAATCTTTATGCATGAAATAACTAAACACTTGAATTAATCTAATGAATTTAAAGGTGATCCATACATGGATTAATTTTCTAACATTAGCCGAATCCTTAACTCCAACTATAAAATAAAGAAGAAGCAAGAATACTTACCCTTATCTTTAAGTAAATCAAACAATCTCCTAAGAATTTGATCCAATTTAGCTAAATGCTCAAAATTTCCATGGCCAAGCTATCCTTCTCTCCCCTCCTTTTGATTCCAGTTCATAAGGGAATGAAGAAAACAATTTTAGGTCCCCCCTCGAAGTGGCCGGACCCTTTTTCTAAACCTCCTATTGCTTTGCCATGTATACCAGCCCCCTAATAAGATTTTCTTTATCATGCAATCATATTATTTCACCTTTATTTCGGTTTAGTCCGTTCTTAAAATGGTTGTCATACTTTCTCAAGTTTCATATTTGGTCCTAAATTCTCTTTAATTAGCTATAGGTTTATACACACACACACACACAAACACGCACCCACACACATATATATTCGATCCAAATATTCATATTTCACTCAATACGATTTCCAAATTTTCTTCCTACGAACTTTAAAGCTTTATAGCCACTAATGCACACTCCGTATGTAAAATCCGAGTAACACGAAAGTGTCACTCTTGGGGGTGAACTATTCATTTACGGGGTTAACTTACATAACTTTTAGAAATTACAAATTAGTCCCTAAACTTTTCCAAAATTTAAACTTTGACCATCAAACTTTAACTCTTTACACTGAACCAAAACCACCAATCTTTAACTCTTTACATTTTAGTCAGTAAGCAAATATTGGGGCATTACATCTCTCATGGCATAGTATTTGGGAAAAATTAAAGTATACCGAATAGAGAAAACATTGCTAAGGCAGATTTATTATAAAAAACTAAAACATAAAAATAGCGTTCATAGCAAACATCCCCTACCAACTATGAAATTAGTTCATGGTGAGGGACTTAACCAGAAATCCACAAACGTTTTCTAAGTACATCATCATTTAAAACAAAATAAAATAACTCGAAAGAGAAAATGGGCTAGAAGGGGTCTCTCAATGCAGCCCTTCAAGATCCAGGCTTCTCGGCCAAGCTGTCGAACCACCCTTCCAAGGTGCAGCCCGTTGTCAATCATCGCACGCCAACTCCTCACGATCCAATCATCTCCCCCTCAAATGCTTGCTTAGTTAGTGTTTAAATAGGCATGCTAGGAAGGGATATGATTAGCTCTTCAAATTTTGAATTTCAACTGCCCAAGGGATAAGGGATAATCTTCTTATCCATGTTTGAATGAGAGTTGATCAGGCTAGGGCTGATGTTATGTTGTCGATGTTGCCTTGGCGTCCAAGCTTGGCATGAATCTGCCAACTAGTCTTGGCACCATCTTAACCGTTATTTTTTTTGAGATTGTTCCAATTGCTATCTTTTCGGAGCCTGATCATGTCCTATTTTTCGGGGTCCAACAGCTTCATGGCATGGCATCAAGTTTACTTCTCTGCCAGCCGGTGCTTGGCATTGTCTTGTCCATCTGTGCCACCAGCACTCGACATTCTGTCTGGTGCTCCTTCCTGTGTTGCTTTCCTGGGCCAAATCCTATGTCAAACCTGCAAAATTGCCAACAAAACAACCTTTCACACTGGCATAGTAAAAATTCTAAACTCCTTATGCAAATGCCTGATTTTAACAACCTAATGCAACTAAATGTACCTAAAAACAAGCAAAAGCATTGTGAGATTGGCATTAAAAATAGTACTTTTGGAGAGGTAACATGTACCGATAAGGTGGCTAAGTGTACCGGTACCCTATACTTTATTCCAACAATTTGAGCCTCGACAGGACCCCGCCTAATGATCCTTGGGTACCCGTACCGGTAGAGGCTTGTAATGACCTCTAGGTCCAACATATGACACTTTGGCTCACTTCAAATAACGTTAACACATATCAATACATCATATATCATCAACAATATGCTTAAGCATCAACATACCGTCATTTTAAGCGAACTTAACAAGTCTAGCACATTCAACCACAAAGTCTATAGGCAGGCTTCCTAGTTAACATCCAAAACATAAAACCAACCACATCTCAAGCACTTTAAACCACTTACAAATCCAAACCAACAATTACAACTTGCACAAACAGGGAGATCATCAAAAACCATCTCAAAACAACATTTGACACGTTGCCCTTATTACTACTGTATAACGTTCAAACCATACTCTGAAAACTAGTACTTGGAAATCCTTCATTGCTTTCTCGCAGCCCTTGGGCTTTAATTCTTTGCCTTGATAGAAAAGAAGAGTGTAAGCACACTAGGCTTAGTGAGGAATGCTCAAAGACCAACCTCCATCAATACATTTTAAACCATTTAACAATCCTTTTGAAAACCACTTTCCAAAACACTTTTAAATCAACATCACAACATCATGCCTTATCAAAACCAAGCACTTAACATTTCCAAAACAACATATTAAACCATATGCAACTTGTATCATGGGTTCAACAGTGAAGTCCCATTTGCTACCCTCACTTTAAGCTTTCCCATGCATACTACCAATGCAAGGCTTAAAGAGCAAAACATGTTTAAACCATATTAAACAACATAATTCATCTCCTAATACATCATCAATTATATTGGCTTACAAGTGATCATTAACCAAGTTCCACTTTACAAAACATAACATCAGATACACTCCATCGTTGTGACACCCATGGTGGAGTTTTCGGTACACATAAACCCCTCGACACCACTCATCGGCTAGATGTATAACCCACTAACAGGAGTCTTCGGTACAATTAAACCCCTCAACCGTTAGGGTACTTGGATGGAGTATTCAGTACACATAAACCCCTCAACATCCAAGGTGATTTTTATAGTGCACTATCAATCCCATGGCCGACAAACTATATCCGATAACATTTTCAAACCTTTTTATACCATCATTTGCCAATATAATTCATTTTATTAACAACAGCTCACTTTTTCATATGCATCATCAAAATCATTTAACCAATGCAACAACCATTGCATTAACAAATGTTCATAAACATTAACAAAACATGCATTACTTCCAAATGCATCACTATCATTATGTAATCAATTTCCAACCATGCTTGAAACATACATATACAGTGAGTAATTAAACCATTTAAACAAGTACATAAAACCAATTGCCAAACCAAGTTCAAGAGAGAATTCACCCTTTACTTACTTCTGAGCTTAGACCAGCATTTCAAGCTTGATCTAAACCCCCAAACACAACTTTCAAACCTTTGAAAACCTATTAAACATGTTCTCACTCACTGACATGCAAAGCCTCACTTGCCGATACGGTAACCTCGCCTCCAAAGCTTCCAAAATAATCGTTCAAACTTGAGGATAAACTTTCCCTAATTAAACCACACAAAAATAGAGGATTCAATGCATAAAAATGCATTCAACAACATAGCAACATAAATCCTCAACATCCACTACTCAATCTTACTCCACAACAACCGAAATCAACATCAAACATCTTCCAAACTTAACCCAGCCACAATATAATGTTTCAACCCATCAATTAACATCTAAAAACAAAATAGCAACATCCTTATACCTCCAGCATTCATAAAACCTCTACAACACCTCAAGAACTCACAACTAGCAACCTAGAAAATTAGAGATTCGCATAGTTTCGGGATTCCAATGTTAAAGCACACTTATTAACATTACTTAACATCAAAATCATGATTAGAATCAATTAATAACTTAGCAAAATAGAGCCCATTTGAAAATCAATCAATTTAACTTTGATTTAACAAATCTTCTATGATTAAACCATCAAATCAAGTTAAAACATATGTAAAGGATCAATAAATTGGGAATTTCAATAAAGAACCTTGTATTATAGGAGAAGAATGAACCTCACCTCTAATGGTTGCTTTTCCCCTTAATTGGATGATTTACATAGCAAAACAATGAGAAACCATTTAAATTTTGTTAGGAAATCATCATAATTCCATTAGAAATCAAAGGATCAATTAAAATAAGATTTTACCTGATAATTTTGAAGAGAAAAGAAATGTTTGGCTAGAGAGAATTGGAGAGAAAATCCTTTTTGAGAAAAGTTAGTTACGTGAAATTGTTTTAAAACTTTTTAATTATCCAATTAATTTTCGAACCTTTTTATATTATTTTTAAATCATTAAAAATAGCCAATTAAGGGAAAAAAGTATGATATTATACTTTAGGGTAAATAACTCCTTAAAGATTCAATGCTTTGACCTTTTTTCAAAACAGTCACTAAAAATATTTTTAAAACTTTACATTTTGGTCACTAACCAAAATGTCCAATTTCGGGACCCTCTTTTGTAAAATTGATTTTACCAAAATCATTTCCATAGTAAATAATGATTTTAGACTATTTCCTATATTTTTATCTCATCCAAAAATATTGGTTTTGATTTAAATCTCGAAACTGACTCGAATCCTCTAATCCGATCCAACGGACAGGCACATCAAATAATAAGAGCATTTAATTTAAATAATTAAATTTCAAAAGGACTAAATTGCATAAATTAGAACTAAAATCTGATTTTATTAATGAAAGGGATTGAATTGTAAAGATGACAAAAAGCAAGCCAAAATTAAAAAGGGACCTGATTAAAAACTCGTAGGGTCTGATATTAGACTCGAATACGGACCCGACACCAAAATGGTGCCATTCCATGAAGCCTATAAAAGGCTATCACTAAGCCAAATTTTTCCCTTTCTTTCATAACACACTATCTCTAAATAGAGTTAGCTCCTTCTCTCTCTAAATTCACTATACTCAAATTTCTTATTTCCAAAAAACTACCGAAAATTAGATAAAAAAAAACATGGTTTTCATATGGTGTTCATTGTTGCGCGTAATAAGTGCTCCACATTTGTGCAAGTGTACACGTCGCAAGTTATAGTATAAAAGATATTGTCTCCACAGGGATTAGTGCCACTTCAAGAATCTAATCTCTTGCACTATAAAAAGTAAAAACACAAGTAGGTGATTGTAGGAGTTTAACTAACAATGAAACTAGAAAGCAATAAAGTAAAATAAGATGTAATTAAATGAGAGAGAATAGGCCAGGTTATCGTGAGTTGAAGTGTGATAGCCGATTGGATCGTCTTGGTAAAAGAGTGCAAGGGCAACTTGTACAGCGGGGTTACCTTGGCAACTAATCGATGGTTGCCTGGGTGACTAGCGGGCAACTACTTGGGTGGCTGGGCAACAACTTCAAGGTTTGGCAAAGCGTTCTTCAATGGTTTCTTCTTATCCCTAGTCGAAACTCTAGCTACTTGTGTATGCCTTGATAATACATCCATGCGTGAATCAAGAGTGAACAACAACCAATCTTGCGCTCCTCTTAGCCGTTGAAATCCTTAACCTATTCCTAAGCCGGATTAATCTTCACCATCAATAGATTGAATAAAGACCATACTCATTCGTTTCTTGAATCTAACTCTCCCGATATTAGATAAATAGATAAATAGATGAAATTACGAGATCTTCTCCCAATTCACTCACAAACAAGAATAAGAACCAAGAATGAGTAAACCTTGAATTGGAAGTGCAAACTCTTATTACCTAAACAAAATCCAATTGTTTCTCACAACCGCAAAACACAATAACCTTAGCGAAATAGATTTAGTTCATGGCTAGGTTCCAAAGAAACACAAAACAAAGAATTCCTAGCACAAACCTAATGGAACAAGAAGGAAAAAGATGAAGAATAGTTGAAGCCTTGTCGAAATTTCTCCAAAGCCTTGTCGAAATCTCCCTTGATCTTGTCGAAAATTCTCTTCCCTCTCTCCCTTGGAGTTGACAACATGGTCTTTAATTTATAGGGCTAGGTCAAAGTCTTTTTTTGAGGAGTAAGTTAAGTTGGAATTAAATTATCTTTAAAGAATATAATTCTTTATTATATTTAAATTCCTTCTAGAACTTCTCCTATCTTATTGGGATTTAATTTCTCTTTAACCTCTTCATGGAAATCAAACTCCTTTGGGATTTAGCTTTGCTCCACGTCATCTTGGGCTTATCTAGTCATTAATTTTGACTACCATATCATCTTATTCCTTGTCGAAAATTGCCTTGGCAACTAGCTCGGCATCTCCTTAATGCATTGCCCTGGCAACTAGCTCGGCATCTCCTGCATGCATTGCCCTGGCAACTGGTTCCAGCCTTACTTTGGCAAGTGATTCTGGACACACACACAAAAACACACCAAAGTAGTATCTTTTTCCACAAAATTGAGCAAAATATGAAATCAAGCTTGTCCACCAAGGAAACGATGCAAACATGCATGAATGACTAATAATGCAACTAATATGAGCCTAAGTCTAGCAATAATATGAGTAAAAAGGGTAATAAAAATAGTACTTTTGTACACTTATCATTCATCCATGTGCATGATAAACACGATGAACACCCAAGAGTCCAACCACTCTCTACCATTTCTTTAGTTGCAAATCCTACCAGCTACCTCTGATTAAGCTCTGGCCTATTCGCTGACCGTCGAGAGTCGACTTCCAGCAGCCATAGGCGACACCGTCGAACCTTCAATCACCCCTACCATTGCTCTGGCCACCGTAAAAACCCTATAAATTCCCTTTTTAGCGATTCTAGCCTGATCTAATAGGATCCCAGATTTTGGTCCTAAACTACTCAAAATTCATCCACCATTACTTTTAGAAACAACTCCGGCAAAACCTTCCGATCAAACATAGATAAGTTCAAATTTGAACATTCTTTCATTTTCATTTTGTTTCTGTTTTTATCTTAAGAAACTAAGTTTGTTCTCTCTTTTTGCATTAATTAAAAGAAATGAAGATAATACCTTCACAATAGTGGCTATGGTGCTTTCGACCGATGAGTTTCTTTGGTGACCTTTTGTATTTGGCAATATGGCTCCCAAAAGGTTTTCTCTCTCCTCCCTTTTTTTATAGTTAATGATTATTATTATTAATGATTGATCATTCATGAACTGACAACTTTCTCTTTCTTCCTTGACCATCACTAAGGTCAGTGCCAGCTGTGACAACTCAATGGGAAAGAAGCACAATTTCTGGCTTTTCCCCTCAGCCAATGAGAGCTCAACATGTGGCACAAATTGGGCAAAAACATTTAAAATTAATTTTGTTGGGCTGGTTTCTCCGAAAATGGGTTCTAGATTGGGTGTAAACAGCTGTGAAAGACTAGGATTTGGGCCTTGCATTACATTTGGTCTTTGAATTATGAATGGACATTTGGATATTATAAAATGGATTTTTGGGACTATTTATCATTTATTTACTAGAATTATATTTATTGGGCATTATTTTTAGATTTTTGGTTTTATTTATAGTGAAAATATTATATATGTATGTATATAGGTATACCCGGATAAAATTTGGGTATTATAGAGCTTATGTGTTATGCTAGAGACTATATTGTCGGTGTTGTTCTTGGTCAGCATCGAAGTAAGATCTTCCATGTTATATATTATGCTAGCCGTACTTTAAATGAGGCACAAGTAAACTACGCTACCACTGAAAAAGAGTTGCTTACTACGGTTTTTGCATTTGATGAATTTAGGGTAAACCTTATAGGAACTTAAGTCATTGTGCATATTGATCACTCAACCATTAAATATTTAGTAACCAAAAATGATGCTAAACCTAGATTTATTAGATATATATTACTCTGGGAAGAATTTGACATTGAGATAGTGGAAAGAAAAGGTACTGAAAATAAAGTAGTTGACCATCTCTCTAGGTTTGATAATGCATGCAATGATGAAATTTCATGTTTTATTAAGGAAGAGTTTCCCGATGAGAAGTTAATGAATACCATAACATTGCCATGGTATGATGATATTGTTAATTTACTTATTAGTGGTATTTTTCCTTGTGATTTTAGTAGCCAGGGAAGGAAGAAATTCTGACATGATGAACGCTGCTATTGTTAGGAGAAGCCCTACCTTTTCAAGCAATACACTGATCAGATGATCTGAAGATGCGTACCATATGAAAAATAGGAAGACATCCTCTACCATTGTAATTCCCCTATATGTTGAGGGTACTTTGAAGGATAAAGGACTACTGCAAAGGTCTTACAGTCTGGATTATATTGGCCAACCTTGTTTAAAGATGCCCATGCATACTATAAGTTTGCGATAGATGTCAAAGAATGGGGAATATCTCTTAACTTAACGAACTGCCCATGCAAGTCATCCTTGAAGTTGAACTTTTTGATGTTTGGAGCATTGACTTCATGGGACCATTCCCATCCTCTAGTGGACACTTATACATTTTGCTCACTTTTGATTATGTGTCTAAGTGGGTGGGGCCATAGATACAACCAAGAATGATGCAAATACTATCCTCATGTTTTTGCACAAGAACATCTTCACTCGGTTTGGAGTAACTCGATCTATCATCAGTGATGAGGAAAGTCATTTCAACAATAAGATGATTACTAAGGCACTACGTAAATACTGAGTTCACCGTAATATTGCCACAACATATCATCCGTAGACAAATGGACAAGCCGAAGTGTCCAACCTAAAGATAAAGCAGATCCTTGAGAAAGTGGTCAAGCCAAACCGCAATGATTGGTCCTTGAAACTGGATGAAGCCTTATGAGGCTATCAGATCGAGTTCAAAATACCGTTGGGCATGTCACCCTATAGACTTTTCTATGGCAAGGCTTGCCACTTATAGGTCGAGCTTGGGCACAAAGCCTTTTGGGCTGTCAAGAATATCGACATGAACTACCAACTAGCTAGAGAGAGAAGATTGCTTGAGTTGAATGAGTTAGAGGAGCATCATTTGGATGCTTATGAGAATGCCAAGATCCACAAGAAAAAGACCAAAAGATGGCATGATGCTAAACTGATGCCTCAACATCTTGTTGAAGGCGAAAGAATCTTACTCTACAACTCTTGCTTGAAGCTTTTTTGGGCAAGTTAAAGTCTCGTTGGTCTAGCCCATTCCAAGTCGTTAAGGTGTATCCACATGGTGTTGTGCACATCATGGATCTCAAAGTTGGCCTAATCTTCAAAGTCAATAGACAACGTTTGAAGGCATATCAAGGAGAACTAGTTCAACTTGACAAATCCTTGGTCATGCTACTAGATGTCTAGACATCCAGTTCTATCCCTTTAATTTTGTACACTTTTAAATTTCTGCATTTTTATTTTTGAACTTTCTTTTAATTCCCACAGCTTTATATTTTAGGTATTTTATATTATTTTTTTACTATTCAATTTAGGTTTTATTTAATGCATTTTATTTGTTATTGGCAGTTATCACACATAAGACATATTAAAAGCTCCTCCATGGGATTGTGTAAAGAGAATTCTTGGCATATTGGGATCCATTTTAAGAAAAATGAGGAATAGATATCTATATTTAAAATAAT
Source organism: Hibiscus mutabilis (assembly GCA_019671005.1). Lineage (NCBI taxonomy): Eukaryota > Viridiplantae > Streptophyta > Magnoliopsida > Malvales > Malvaceae > Hibiscus > Hibiscus mutabilis. The sequence goes on along the minus strand of CM033741.1, from coordinate 23,466,773 downwards.
CACTTTCCCCCATAATCATTAGTCTTACATTCTATTTCTTACTTTACCTTACCCTACATAATTTCCCCATGCCATCACACGTCCTTTCCATCAATCCTACGCCATTAAACATTCTTTCCCTCCAAAACTAAGTTGTCCAAGAAACATTCTATTGAAGAAATAACATTTGGCAAAATTGCAAGTATTCTATTGTCAATTCAGGAAATAATGCCAATAATATGTCTTTAGTATGCAAGTATGCATGGACAACAAGTAATAAAGTAGTGAGTTGAGTATCGTCTCCACGGGGATTGTCTAGGAGTTAATTTCAATGATTAATACTTGTGAATTGGAAAATAAAGGAGATGAAAATGATTGAGGTAACGTGTAAATAAAAGAACTAAAGAAATAAAGTAAACTGAGGCGAATATTTCGATAGTAAACTAATAACATACTGCAAACAATGAGAGCAAGAATGATAGATAAGGGTTGGCAAGGGATGCTTGGATTTCACACTATTAAGTTAGCAATTAGTAACATTAAACTTTGGTTCTATTGCTTAGCAAATTTTATGTTAGTATTGCCTCTGTCGATGGCAATACCCTAAGTTAACTACTTTCATCACCTATATGTCTATAGAGAATTTTCTAGTATTTTAACTTGATTAAGAATCAACCTATACTCCTAAGGGGTAGATTTACTTTAGGTGTAAGTTTCATCTCCTTGAATATCTTCTGTCGAACTTTCTCTCCTAAATATTTGGTAATTAATCCCTATCTCCTAAGTCTGTTAAGATGTTAGGGGATAATAAGCATTCAATGCCAACTGTCGTATGTAATAAAATATGTTATTGGAAAGCACATGTAAAATAGATAATAAAGCTAAAGCATTCAATTACAGAAAACTAAAAACACTTAGCGTTCATCGCAAACACCCCTAGGCAAATTAAAAGATTAGTTCATGGCTGGGGAAACTAACAACAAATTATCATTTTGATTTATCATCACAGATCTAGAAATAAGTCAAGAGATATGAACAAAAGAAGGAGTTCTTTAAATGTAGTGCTCTAATGGACCAGATCTCTCGGCAAAACTGCGAAGTCAAGCCTTTGGTTGGTTCTACCCTTGTTTTCCCTTCGCGACTCCAGCTTGCCTGCAACTCATTCTTAAAATCCTTTATATAGGCATAGGTACACCCTAAGTAAGGTTAGGGTAAAATCCTAAGTGTTTGGTGCCACATTTTTATGACATAGAGTTAGAGCAACTAGGTTTGACTTGGCTCTAACACAATGCAATTTTTCCAGGCATCTGGTTTGCTTTATTTTGTGCATGACAAGATTTCCGTGGCAAGTAGGGATCAGCATGGCAATTAAGAAGAATACTGAAGGAATTGTTGTGGGAATTAAGGAGAATACTGAAGGAGTTGCCGAAGCTGATTGCCGCGACATATCTGGATAAAACTGGATAATTCTACCCATTTTCAGGATAAATACAAAAAGCAAAGGATAATTCCCAAGATTTGGATTTACACGCATAATTGGATAGGGACAAATGCTCAGATTTTGAAGAGTTTCTTGGAGATAAAGCTAAAAGATATTATTTATCTCTTATTCAAATGAATTCAAGCTTATTCCTATCCTCATCAACAACAAATTTGATTGCAAACTCTCCTATAATTAGAGATCAAATAGCAGCTTTGAGGGGAGAGTCGATTTTGGGGGAATTAGATCGCAAGATTTATCACGCACGCATCTTTTCTTCTTCATGGGATCCATATATGGGCTTAATTTCTTTGTATTTCATTTTTACTCGGCCATGAACTAGTTTAAATTGGCTAGGGTTATTTGGGTTTTGTGGCGTGATAAACGATTCGATGGTTTAGGTTTTCGATTTTTAATAAATTTGAAGTTTGTTCATTCTTGATTTCTTATTTGTCATCTTGAGAGAATTGGGAGAGGATCTCGAGTTTTATCTATTTATCTAGACACAAAAGAGTTAGATTCATGAAACGAATGAACATGGTTCTCATTCAAATAATCGTTGGTGGGAACTAATCCACCTTAGGGATAAGGATCGAATTTTAATGGCTAAGAGGAGTATATGATCAGTTGTTGTTCACCCAAGGTTAACGCATGAATGTATCACCAAGGCATGCACAATTAACCAGTCTTCGGTTAGAGATAACAATAAGACATTGAAGAACACTTCACCTAGCTTTGAATGAGGAAACCCAGTTGCCACGACATTCAAACCAGTCCCAGTTTCCGGGCATAAGTTGTGACCTTGGTACCACGGCAATTCAACCGGCCTTAGTTGCCACAACATTTGAGTTTCCACAGCAATGAATTGCCACAACAAACCATTCAGCCATGGCACCACTACTCACGATAACCCAGCCTACCCTCTGTAATTGATTTCTTCTTTCTATTTACTTAGTTTATTTTACTTAATATTCATCACCATCAATCTATTTCTTCTCCAATGCAGTAACTTGAGCAATGTGGCCCAAACAAATCCCTGTGGAGAGGATACTTGATGCATATCACTTTATTACTTGCGACGTGTATACTTGCACCGTTTGTGTTGCACTTAAATCACGCAACAAGTTTTTTTGGTGTCGTTGCCGGGGATTGGCAATTGGTGTTAGTTGTTTTTGCAATTTTCTTATTATTTTTACTAACATTGTTTTTGTTTGTTTTGTTTAAAAAAATTAAAATTAGGTGTGCTATCAAGTGAAGGAACATCAACATGGGAGGAAATAAACGTCGATCTATTTGAGAGTTGATGTGGGAAGATATAAATCAAAATATTGGAGAGCATCTTACATCGATCAATGGCTACCAATACCAACCCACGAGAGCTTTCCAAGAAAGGCAAGTGGATGATATTATCAAGAGGGATGCTTCCACATCAATCTCGGTGCAACTTGCAGAATTGACCAACCGGATTGCATCAATACAACCACTGAGAGTAGCCCAACAAGTTCATGCCAGGGCAATTTCTTGTGATTATTGTGGAGAACATCATTTGTTTGGAATTTTCTCGTACAATCCTGATGCATATGGCCACATGAAAGACCGTAGTTGGAACCATTAGCAAAACCCTTCATCGTATGATCAAAATGCTCATTTTTTTTACCATAACGATTTTGATATTGCAATAGATATGCCATGGCAATATAGTCCTCGTCAAGGAAATATTTCAATCTTTCATGGTTAGACCTAATAGAACAATTGAGGAGCTTCAAGAGCTATCACATGTCATGGATGCAAGGATAGCTAGGATGGATGCACTCATGGGAGATTTAGAAGATCAGTCAAGGATATTCACACATGCCATGGATAACATGCCTCAACAATTAATTCCTAAGGATAATGAAATCCCAAGGACGGAGGACAATGAGCAAGGCGAAGATAGCTCCCTAATTTATGGGGAAAAACTGGAACCTCTGAATCGAGAGCATGTCAATGAGAAAGAATACCCAACATTTGACGAGCATAAGCAACCAATTACCACGGTAAAGGTTGAGGAGCCTAAATAGAGCGATTCTGCAACAATATTCAATAAGGCTGACAAGAGTGACGCGACAACAAATTATGGGGAGTCTGATTCCCATAATGTTACAACAAGGCTGAGGTTGAAGGAGGAATTTGTGGATTGCCCTTATCCACCGTTGCCATGGTAATTGTACGACCATAATCAGGACCAACAAGATGGCAATACTCTACAAATGAAATATGAACAGGTGTTGATTGAACCTTGTGAATTCTTTAAACAATTATCTTATCCATTGTAGGTATTTCTTGAAGAACCAACACTTTTAGATGTGAAAGCCATCAAAAGTAGCATATGATCGTTTGAGAGACGATACTCTTAGTGGTGCACCAACATCTCTACTGATGGAGATGTTTGCAAAGTGTAAAGGAAACATTGGTTGGATAATGAGAGATTTTTAGAAAATTGGTCCTTCCCTTGACTTACACCAAATTTTGGAAGATGATTGCCACGAAAATTGGCTAGAACCGAAATTGCCATGACAACGAAGGCTATATTTGACCATGATGAAAGTTAAAGAGAATGGGGTAATTCAATGGTTGGGTGCTGATATAATTTTTCCTATTAATATATTCATGCCTTCATGAGCAGTAGCAAGGTGGGAGGTATGCATGGACTACAAAGGAACAAAGAAAAAAGACACCTCCACCATGGTAGTACACGTAGGAGTGGTTGCGATCATAATGGCCCATCTCTTTTTAGGCAATATTGTCACTCGGTGGAGGGTACGAATGGATTATAAGGAGTATCGAAAATGACCCTCTTCAAGTTTTCTTTGAGGCAACCCTATTCCTTTCAATTTTTATTTTATGTTTATTTTGATTTAGTTTTTGTTCTGTTCTCCATTTTAATAAGACCAGGATGTTAAAAAATTCCTAGACAATTAGGCTTTTTACGACCAAGGAATATGCCTCGGCAACTACCCCGATCCCATAAGAACTCTTGAGCTCACTGATGACTTGATTAGAGCAAATTAAGCTAGAGTAACAACACATTATACTAGAGGGTGATCTAAATTGTAGTATACCTTCTCCAAGGTTCCCTGCTGAGTTACTTGCCCAGGCAACTAAAGCTAGCAATTCTGGACCAGCTACGAGTGGCATTGCCGCGGCAACCCCTGCATTGTACAAAGGTAATGAACCAGATAAAAAATAAAAGAGTAATGACTCCTATTCTTAATTTTCAGAATTCCCAAGACACCACCTCTGTACCATTAAAGTCCCACCTCCGGATGTGCCAATAAAGCGACCATTGAAGCATAAAGCTTTGATCTCAAAAGAAATAGCAAAGGGGGGGTGTCGATTGAGGGAGTTGAGAATGTAAGCATGTACAAGTTCCACAATCAGTGAGGCAAAGTCGCATACACCTCAAGCAAATGGCCCAAGGGACACTACGAATTCAAGGTGATGACCTCTCTAATTAACTCATTTGCATTTCATTTTTTTTTATTTTCCATGCATTGAGGACAATGCTTTCTTCGAGTTTGGGGGGATTGTCTTTGTTTGTTTCATGTTTAGCTGCATTTGTATTCATTTTTTCTTAGTTAGTGTCACTTGCCATGATAGTTTGCCTAACAAAACTAGTTAATAAGCTGCTATGATATCTGATGATGATTTATTTACGAGGGCATTAGGTTAAGAGACTTTTGACTCTAGGCTTAGCATGGAAAGTTGCTTAGGATTTCGTTATGATGCAGCTTTAATATACACTATTGTGACTTGTTAATTTAAGAGAACCTAGTGAACCTTATGCATGAAATATTAGAAAAATGCTAGAGGTGCCCCACTGGCTCTAGCCAAAAAATGATTAAAAATGATGAACAATGAACCTTTGCTAGAGGTGCCCGAAACTAGCACTAGTCTTAGGAATTTAAAAAATGCTAGAGGTGCCCAAAACTGGCTCTAGTCTTAGGAAGTTTAAAAAAATGCTAGAGGTGCCCAAAACTGGCTCTAGTTAGATCGCTTGCATCGGCAAGTTAATAAAACTAAGGTTTTGCTTGGAACTCCTATGATTAACTTGTACATGACTACGCACACACTTCACTTGCATCATACTGAATTTTAAGTAATCTTTCTATATTTTGCCTAAAGTCACAAAGGTAATTAAATCTAGTTGCCACGATTCTGAGGATTGAAGTCAGGTATGCAACTTGTTCATGTTTGGCAAATGCCTTGGCAGGTAATTATTAGTGTTTTACATTGCTTGAGGACAAGCAATAGTTCGAGTTTGGGGGTGTGATAAGTATGTAAAAGTACTAAATTTTAAACCCCTTTTACTCATATTATTGTTAGACTTAGGCCCATTTTAGTTGCATTTGTAGTCATTCATGCATAGTTTCGTAGTTCCTTTGCTTATTGCGCTTGGCTTTGCATTTTATTAGTTTTTGTGGAGAAATCACTGCTGGTTTACTTTATTTTGTGCAAGAAAGGATTGTCGTGGCAAGAAGGGATTACCGTGGCAATTAAGGAGAATACTGAAGGAATTACCATGGTAATTAAGGAGAATACTAAAGGAGTTGTCGAAGCTGATTGTTGTGGCATGTCTAGCTAAAACTGGATAATTTTGCCCATTTTCAGGATAAATACGAAAAGTAAGGGATAATTCCCTAGATTTGGATTTACACGCAGAATTGGACAGGGTTAAATGCTTAGATTTTGAAGAGTTTCTTAGAGTTAAAGATAAAAGAGATTAATTATCTCTTATTCAAATTAATTCAAGCTTATTCCTATCCTCGTCAACAACAAATCTGATCGCAAACTCTCCTATAAATAGAGATCAAATCGCAGCTTTGAGGGGAGAGTCGATTTTGGGAGAATTAGATCGCAAGATTTATCACACACGCATCTTTTCTTCTTCATGCAATCCATGTCTGGGCTTAATTTTCTTGTATTTCTTTTTACTGAGCCATGAGCTAGTTTAAATTGGCTAGGGTTTTTTGGGTTTTGTGGTGTGATAAACGACTGGATGGTTTAGGATTTTGATTTTTAATAAATTCAAAGTTTGTTCATTCTTGATTTCTTATTTTTCATGTTGAGAGAATTGGGAGAGGATCTCGAGTTTTATCTATTTATCTAGAGTCGGAAGAGTTAGATTCATGAAACGAATGAACATGGTTCTCATTAAAACAATCGTTGGTGGGAACTAATCTGCCTTAGGGATATGGATCAAATTTTAATAGCTAAGAGGAGTGTAAGATCGGTTATTGTTTACCCAAGGTTAACGCATGAATGTATCACCAAGGCATGCACAATTAACCGGTTCTTCGGTTAGGGATAACAAGAATACATTGAATAACACTTCACCGAGCTTTGAAGGAGGAAACCCAGTTGCCACGACATTCAAACCAGTCCCAGTTTCCATGGCATAATTTGTGACCTTGCTGCCACGGTAATTCAACCGGTCTTAGTTGCCACAACAATTGAGTTGCCACAACAATCAATTGCCACGACAATCCATTCAGCCATTGCACCACTACTCACGATAACCCGATCTACCCTCTTTAATCGATTTCTTCTTTCTATTTACTTAGTTTATTTTACTTAATATTCATCACCATCAATCTATTTCTTCTACAATGCAGTAACTTGAGCAAAGTGGCGAAGCCAATCCTTGTGCAGACGATACTTGATACATATCACTTTATTACTTGCAACGTTTATACCTGCACCGTTTGCGTTGCACTCAAATCGTGAAACAATCTACCTACCCAAATCCTTTCGATCCTACAAACCAAATTAGAAAACACCCCTTCTCTATGGTAATAAAAACTATGCATTTCTCAACTCTTAGATGCAAATGCATGAAACTACTGACAAAATATACTAATATAAACCTAGAGTCAAACAATAAAATGTCAATATATGCATGAAAAGTACGCCTTTTGCAGAGTTAATAGACCTTCAAACCAAGCTCATTGCTTGTCTTCAAGCAATGCAAAACTAAAAACTATAAAATAAAGTGCCTCGGCAAAATTTTTCTATTTAGAAACACAAGTTAGCAAGTAAAATTTGGCCCTACTTTTGTTCTCAGTTATCTCGCAATAGTAATGCCAATAGAAATCAAAACCAATTTCAACTACAGAAATACAACTCTAACCTAAGGTCATGAAGCGTGCATGAAGTGCAGGTGGTTTGCATCTAGTATCCCTTAACTCCCTTAGTCAATTTCACTAACCAAAATTAGATTATTATTTTTTATATTTACCAAGGGTTATTTTCTCTTTCTTCTTTTGGCATTAATTTTAGGGTTTGCTTCATAATAATGTTTGGCGTAAGAAGTAAGAGAGAGCGTACCACAAACCCCACATTAACTAGATGTCATTTTTGCGTACCCATTATACTCCTCCACTAAAGTTTTGTTGGCTGAGAACTAAGAGGGAGCAAACCACGAAGCCCCAAGCTAAGCATTATCTCTAAGGAAAGGAGTATTCTAATTTTTCACCCTTTGTCAAAACATTGTTGCCCTATTCTTTACTTTTACCCTGCATTTTTTCATTTTAAATCTGAGTTCAATTTCAAAAATCCTAAGTTTGTCTTGGAGACTAGATGCATACTACATGTTTGAGTGAAACTAAATTTCCCTAAGTTAGAGATCAATATCCAAGCAAATTGACCTTACTTAGTTTACTGGTTCTTATTAAGTATAGAGATTTCTTAATTCTTCATCGAACATAGGCATACTAGGGCAGAATCTAACTACACTAGCAATTTGTTTAGCAAAAATATCAGTTCAAAGCCTTGGCAATTTTTTAATGGTTTGGTATGCAAGGTTCTACTAAATCTACATGGCACAATGCAAACAGAAACATAGACATGGCAATAAATGCGAGGCAACACACACACCCAAACCTAAGGTATGTATTGTCCTCAATGCATGATAACACATATATAAAAAAGTAATGCATGCTGGAATGAAAAACATTAATGTAAAAAGTTAAAGGGATAAGGAATCCTCTTAGGAATGATTTTGTCAACATGATCGAGTTTTTCTTCTGGTAAAGGGTGGTTTTTTTAGTTCTACCATCTTCTTCCTCTTATAATGTGGATTTGGAATGCTCACAATAGTGTTAGGCCTTGTTATAAAGGTTGTTCGAATGCCAACTGGAGCTGGCATAGTCTCTTGGCAAATTTCTTGTGCTATGAAAAATAAAAACCCTTCAAAATTGAAAAAGAAATAAAAAGTACAACTAAGTACAAAAAAAGAAATCACCTAATATTGAAATAAATAAAACTAAAATAACTCTCTTAAACCTATTTATAATGATCATACTAGGTTGACAAAAATTTACTAAATGTCAGCAAGGAGAACAGTCTATGTGGCATTATTCTAACTTTATCCCAGTAATGTCTCAGTCTTTGGCACCTTGATTGGTGGATGGTCAGCTGTGGCAATAATTTGTCTGAATAACCAACTTTGAACGACAAAAAATTGTTTTCCTCTGAGTATGCCAAACTCTCGATTGCACAATGAAGGAGAACATTTTTCCATCGTGGCTTTGAACAACCATCTTAGAAAACTGAAGAATCTATTTGTTACCGAGGCATAGTAATCACCATCCTGTTCCAGAATTATTATAGCAATATTCATTAATTCTTTAGTTTCTAGCCACAACATCTGTAGCATTTTTGTTGCGATGATTTTTTTCTACTTTAGCTATTCATTCTCAGTCATTTGGAATCCATTTTTCCTTCCAGTGACTAGCCATCTGAGTACACATCGCTTCACGATGTCTTTCATGATCATAATTGATCTTCTTTGTCACCCAATTGTTTTGCCATTGGTGTATTCTAATATGATCTTATGCATGCTAGTCATAAGGCTAGTCCCACAAATGACAGCTATGGTCCACCTTAAGTCTTTCTTATATGTTTTGGACACCTTTAGCAACCTTTTCTCTTGGTCTTCTTATGAATTAGCTGCAATGATCACTAGTGAGGTGGAGTCTTTTTCCAGGTAGGCATATTCGAGGCGGCTTGGCAATTATTTTAGTTCCAAGCTAGGTGGTTCCTCAATGGATGTTTTTTTTGTCTTCACCTCTCTCCTAGTTAGCTCAAGTGGTTTAGGTCTCTTGTAGTGGTGGCTCGTGATTTCCTTTAGCTTGGTCAAATCTTTCAACTCCTTAAAGGTTTCAATAGCCAGGTCTTTGCACTCTTTTTCTATGGCATCAACTTTCATTTCTTGGAAATTCAATGATAGGATCTCATCTAAAATGGATTCCCTTAGCTCAACTGCATGGCATTCTCTGGGTTCATTTGCACACTTAAGAGCTTTGAAAACATAAAAAATAAGATATCCTTGTTTACCAAGGTAGGGTTGGCATTAAGTTGTGATCTGGTATTGCTGGTGCTTGTTTCCCCTTTCTCAGCTTCCTTAGTTTCTTCTAATGGCACTGTAACACCCCGATTTTGGGCCTAGATGTTAGGTAGATTGATTAGATGGTTCAAGGGAACCGAATTAGGCGATTCGAGCTAGTTTCGAGAATTAAATCATAATAATAGTTTTTGGCTAAAATAAAATATGGAAAAAATTTAGAAAAATTTCAATTAATATTCAAAGGATTTTTGAAATTTCAATTTGAAGAAAAAAATTGAATTTCAGGAAATTTTGGTCTGGTGACTAAAATGTAAAGTTTCAAAACTATTTTGGTGACTAAATCGTAAAAGGGTGAAAACTTAGATTTTCCCCTTAATTTAGGCTATTTTAAATGGTTTTTAAAAGGTTTAATAAATAAAATAAATAGAATTTTATTAAAAGTATTTTAATATCTAATTTCATTTTCTTATGTAATTACTTTTGCTCTCAAATTTTCTCTCAACTTTCTCAGTAGCCAAACCATCAATTTCACTCTAAAATTATCAGAAAACATTCCTTTTGGATTACCTTTTAATTTCCTAATTGATTCCTTTGATTTCTACATCAAATCCTACTTGCTTTCTTAAAGATTTCACTCAAATCTTGCCAATTAAGAGAGAAATAAGTAATTAGAGGTGATTTTCATTTCTCTCCTCTAATTAAAGGTTCTTTATTGAAATTCCAAGTCCTTGATCCTTTACAACTGACTTTTGTTATAAGTTTATGATTTAATCAAGAATTTATGGTTTTAATTGAGTTTTGATGAGAAAATTGGTAGAATATTGTTATGGATCTGTTTTGCCTTGATTCTAATTGATTTAGATCACTTAAGATATGTGCTTTAATGTTATAAGAAGAGATAAATAAAAGGAATCTCGAAACTATGTGAATTGCTAATTTTCTAGGTTGTTAATAGTTAAATTTTGGGTTGATCTTGGTATTAGAAGCTTGCTGGAGGTATAAGGATAGTATAATGTTGTTTTGGATGTAATTTAATGTTGTTAAGATGTTAGACTACTTTGGTTATGGCTGGGCTTTGTTTAGGTTGATTTTGGAGATGTTTTCGAAAGTTTTAATGAATCAATTGATGGGTTTTAGTGAGGCAAAAGGGTGGAGTTGTGTTGTTGTGTTTAGAGATGCATGGTAATGCATTAATCCTCTATTTTTGTTTGGGAAAACTAGGGGAGAGTGATCCTATATCATTTGAAGAGGTTTCAGAGACTTCATAAGCTTGAGTGTGCATCGGCGAGTAGAGTTGCCGATGAGTGGAAACCTGTTTTACTGCCTTTAAAAGGTTTGAAGATGGTTGTTGGGAGTTTAGATTAAGTTTGAAACACTTACCTAAGCTCGAAAGTAAGTAATGATTGATCTCTCTCACACTTTCAGTTTGTAAAACATAATCTCATGCGTGTATTGAGTGCTACGCAAATGTGCAAGCGAACACGTCGCAAGTAATAAAGTGATGAATATAGAGTATCGTCTCCACAGAGACTAATCTAAAGGACTTGAGCTCTTAACTCCTTACACTGAAATAAAAGAATAGTTGTGATAATAGATGGTGATAGAAAGATAAAAAAAATAACTAAAGATTGTAAAGAAAATGAAGTAATAAATGAGAGAGTTGGTTGGATTATTAGGATTGAGAGTATGCCGGATGAGTTGCTTTGGCAAGTTGAATGCTGAAGGCAAGTGAAATATTGAGGCAAGTAGATTGTCGTGGTAAGTAATTGCCCAGGCAAGTAGTTTCCTAGAAGTAGGACTCTCCATGACCAGTGAAATACAATTGCATGTGGTTGAGTCAGAGTATGACTCTTCTCGGCAAATGGTTACCCTGACAAGTTAATTGTTGCGGCAAGTGTGATGTTGTGGCAAGTTGATTGTGTCTCCAATACTCGGCAAAGTTTTCTTCAATGCCTTCACGTTATTTCTAACTTGAAGGGCTGACACTTGCTCAAATCTTGGTGATACGTCTGTCTCATAATACTTTACCAAGAATGAACATCGTCCTTCCTTAAACTCTTGTTAGCCGCTTCAAATTCTCATCGTCGCAAAGCTCTTTCACTTTTTCACTTTCCAAAAACTTAGTTCAAGAAGGAATTAGTTTCCTTCAGCTCTCGTAATGTTAGGAAACCTAGATTCAATTCAGTCCGTTGATCTCCATTAACTCTCGTAATGTTTGGAAATTAACTCAATTGGGGAACCTCCAATGACTGTCACTTTATCGAAATGATTCCTTCTCATGAACCCTTCATTGATCTTGCTCTCCCTTGTGCTGTCACCGATTTAGGGATTTGAGTTTCAACAAATGATTCTCACTTAAGTGTTTATCTCTAAACTACTCAAATTGAAAGAACAAGAATTGAATCAACATTGTGAATTTAACTTTAAACTAAAATCAAATCATCCATAAAAAAGCCTCTCAAAACCTAATAAGCCAACCATCTAAGTTTAGTTCATGGTCAGGTGAAAAGAAAATACAAAGAAATATTCCCCAAACATGGAGAGTGATGTACGATTAGAGAAATGAAAGAATATAGAAGATGAGTTCCTCAATTCAATCACTCCCTTGATTAGCTTTCCCTTGATCTCTCCCTCTCGATCCGACTTCCCCAATTTTCTCTCTCTCTGATCCACTTAAATTCCCCTTTCTTTATGAATTGCAATCCTTTAAATAGGTGTGGAGGGGAGTTGCATGATAACTTTGTGGAGATATGCTTCCATTTTGAATTTCAAATGTAAGGGATAATGTAGTTGATAAATAAATCAAAATTGGGGATTTATCATTTGCATTTAAATTTCAATTGTGCAGTTGGAGATCCTAACCGCTTTGATCCCTTAAACGCCATGGAAGGCTTTGAAAATTGGCTCATTAATTCATCCTTCACACAAATGAGTAAAAGAGCATCATTTTTTCGACAAAAAGTAATAAAATGCATGGCCAAGCACATTGAACTAGGAAATTATGAACTTATGCATGAATGACTACAAATGCAACTAAAATAAGCTTAAGTCTAACAATAATGTGAGTAAAAAGGGTAAGAAAATAATACTTTTACCACTTATCACCCCCCAAACTCGAACCATCGCTTGTCCTCAAACAATGCAAAACTAACAAGAACCTACCAAGGCATTTACCAAATGCAAACAAGTTGCATACCTTACTTCAATCCTCAAAACCGGGGCAACTAGCATTAATTACTATTGTGAATTTAGGCAATATATAGAAAGATTACTCAAAATTCAATATGATGCAAGTGAAGTATGTGTAGTCATGTACATGTTAATCATAAGAGTTCTAAGCAAAACCTTAGTTTTATTAACTTGTCGAGGCAAGCGATCTAACTAGAGCCAGTTTTGGGCACCTCTAGTAATTCTTCTTTTTTTTTATTTTTATACTAGAGCCAGTTTCTGGCACCTCTAGCATTTGCAAGATCCTTAAGACTAGAGCCAGATAGGCACCTCTAGCTAAGGTTCATTGTTCACCATTTTTCATCATTTTTTTGGCTAGAGCCAGTTTTGGTAACCATCTAATATTTTCTTACGTCAGTTTTACTAGGTTCTCCTAAATTAACAAGTCACAATAGTGTTTATTAAAGTTGCATCATAACGAAATCCTAAGAAACTTTCCATGCTAAGCCTCGAGTCAAAAGTTCTCCTAACCTAATGCCATGGCAAATAAATCGTCATCAGATATCATAGTCGGTTATTAACAAGTTCAATCAGGCAAACTATCATAGCAAGTGATACTAACTAAAAACAAATAAATGCAAATGCAACTAAACATGAAACAACCAAGACGACCCCCAAACTCGAGGAAACCATTATCTTCAATGTATGAAAATAAAAACAAAATAAAAAAATGAAATGAGAATGCAAATGCTAGTCAAAGATGTCATCACCTCTAGCTCGTGGTTTCCTGGTGGCCATGTGCTTAACACGCTTTCTAGTGTGTCCTAGTTGCTGTCTTGCTGGTGGTGCAGAGGTTGAAGCGTTAGTCTCCTCTACCTCCTACTTCGGCTCACCTATCGTGTCGGCTTCCTTTAGTGGTGAAGCTTTACGCTTCTTTGGTTTTTGTGGTGGCTCATCCGATTGTGGGGACATCAAAGGTTTGGAAGTGGTGTCTTCAGAATCTGCAAGATCAACAAATGGTTCAGTCACTGATTTCTTACCTTTATCCTTGGTATCAGCTGTCATGGCAGTTTCCTTCTTGGTTGGGCCAGACTTTCCAGCCTCACTTGCCGTGGCAAATAACTTTTTAGGGAACACAAAGAATGGTACTTGGAAATCAGGGAACTTCTCTAAGATAGTATGTGATAGTGCAACATCTCGATCCTTGATATACCGCAGGAGCTGCATGTCTCGCTCCTCCAAGTATTCTAGCTTCTCCAACAAAGTGCGTACTAGGTCGACCACCCCTTAAGAACTTGCAGAGGCAAACTCTCTTGGTGCACTGTCTTTTGCTGCGGCATGTGCACTTTCCGTGGCAACTGGGACAGTTGGTTTTGGTCGTGGCATTCCTTCTTGCATCACTTACATGTACTGCACATTTGTCATCCCATTCCGCTTTGGCATTCGTTCATCGGTTGGCTCGATTGGTTCCTTTTCTTTGTCACACAAAATAGTTATTAAATTGGGAAAGTATAAGGCTCCTATATCCTTTTTATTGCATGCATAAATTTCATCCACAATTATTTGCCCAACATTGATAACACACTTGTGGAGAATATAGTGCAACAATAAAAATCGAGACAACGAAATAGTGGTGTTGTGTGTGGTAGGCATTAAACGAGTCTTAGTAAAATTAATCCACAACTTAGCTTCTGGTTTTAGCATAATGCAGTTTCTCATTCCCTTGAGTTCTCCTTTGTTCCATTTCGTTCCAAGGTAAGATCCTTCAAAACTTGGTCAATTTTCTTGCGAGTCACATTCTCCACGAACTTTGCATGTTCATCTCCTTTGAAGAACAAGCCATAATAGGCGTTTATGGTAGTAGCGTCGAGAAGAATAACCCTGCCACGTACAAATACAATTGGGTTATCTAGACTAGAAACATGAGAGTAAAATTCCCTTACCGATGAGATTTTTACTCCCGTCAGTTGTTCACAGAATATTGGCCATTTATGACTCTCGATTGTGACATATATGGACTCCTCAAGACCGAAACTCGGGTGTGGCATGTCATAGGCAAAACCTAGCTCCTCCCAAACTCGTCTTGCTGGAAATTTCTTTTCGAACTGCTTCTACATAGCCGCCATGGGAAACTTTTGGTATGGTGGTTGTGGCTTGTGTGAGGGACAAATTTCATCCATGGTTTTGAGGTTTGTAGACATGATGTTGGTTCAAGAAGAAAAAGAAAAAACTTAAAAGTTCGAAAATGGAGAAACGAAAGTGGGAAGAAGATGAAGTGAATATGAAAGAGTAAATGAATGAGAGAGTTGGAAGGTTGGTATTATAATGGTGAAGTAAATGATGAGTGATGGAATGGTGAAAGGGTGAATGATATCTTAACAATGGGTGAAAAAGCATAAAATGATGAGAAGGGAAAGAGTGGTGTGGCTAGGGTAGAGAAAAAGATGAAATAAATCTAGAGTTTGAACAAAAATAGGTATTTAAACCTATGTTTACCCGCCGGCCCTTGATCTCTCTTGAAAAAAAATTCTCAACACTTCTTCAATTCTTCTCTAATTCAAATTCTTGACCTAAAAAGTAAAAAAGAGATAAATATTAAAATAAAATAAAATAAAAACAAAAATAAGAGAATGGATAATTAAAAAGAGAAAAGATTCAAGTTTAAAATTCAAAAATAAATAAAAGAGATAACACAATTTAAAATTTAAAAACAACCTAACTAACGGAAAATAACAAATTAAAAATTTAAAACCAAAAAGTCTACCGAACCAAAAATTTAAATAACCAAAATAAATAAGAAAAATCCCAAAAGAAGTTAAAATAACAAAAATAATAAGTCCAAAAATGACTAAAATATAAAATAAAAAATCCTTAGTAAGAGCATTTTTCATGCATCTCCCAAGGAGATTGTGAGCTTGTCTCTCTCAACATGGCTTCCAACATAATGCTTTAATCTTAACAACTACTCATCCGGGAATGTGTCATGAATCTCCATGTGGTCATCATCTTTGTTTCTCCCTTCAAGTCTGGATAAATGATCGGCAACCTGGTTTTCTGTTCTTTTCCTGTCCTTAACTTCTACATAAAACTCTTGTAAAAGCAAAATCCATCTAATTAAACAAGGTTTAGCATATTTTTTAGAAATTAATTACTTAATTGTCGAATGATCAGTGTGAACAATTACCTTTGTACTGATCAGATAAGGCCTAAACTTGTCAAATGCAAATATAACTGCCAACAATTCATTTTTCGTAGTAGTGTAGTTCAATTGAGCACCGTTAATTGCTTTGCTAGCATATTATATCACATGGAAAGTTTTACCTTTTCGTTGACCTAAGACAGCTCCTACTGCGTAGTCACTTGCGTCACACATTAGTTCGAATGACAAAGTCCAATATGGTGGAACAACTATTGGTGTCGTTGCAAGCTTTCTCTTTAGCTCCTCAAATGCCATGGCACAAGATTCATCAAACTTGAAAGCTTTGTCCTATTCAAGAAAATTACACAGAGGTTTAGATATTTTAGAAAAATTATAAATAAACCTTCTCTAAAAACCTGCATGCCCAAGGAAACTCCTAATTCCTTTGATCGAATTTGGTGGCGGCAATTTTTCAATCACGTCCACTTTTGCCTTGTCCACTTCTATGCCCTTCTTTGAGATCTTGTGACCCAACACGATGGCTTCATTCACCATGAAATGGCATTTCTCCCAATTTAACACAAGGTCAGATTCTTCACATCGTGTCAACACTTTGTCCAAATTGCAAAGGCAAATATCAAAGCTATCCCCGAAAACTAAGAAGTCATCCATGAAATTTTCAAGGAAATCCTCCACCATATTCGAGAAAATTACCATTATACACCTTTGGAAAGTTGGTGCATTGCAAAGTCCAAATAGCATTCTCCTAAATGCGTATGTGCCGAAAGGGCAAGTGAAGGTGGTTTTCTCCTCGTCTTCTGGCGCTATGGCAATCTGGTTATAACCTAAGTATCCATCAAGAAAATAATAAAAGGTTTTCTTGCAAGACGGTCAAGCATCTGATCAATAAAGGGTAAAGGAAAATGATCTTTCGTGGTAGCCTTATTTAACTTACAATAATCCATGCAAACTCTCGATCTTGTGAAAGTCATAGTAGGAATAAGTTCATTGTTTTCATTGCTTACCATAGTCATACCTCCATTTTTCAGAACACATTATACAGGACTTACCTAGGAGCTGTCGAAGATAGGGTATATGATACCAGCGTCTAGTCACTTTATGATTTTCTTCATCACGACTTGCTTCATGGCTGGGTTAAGTCTCCTTTGGACTTCAATGGAGTTACTGTGGCCCTCCTCTAATAGGATCTTGTGTGTACATACTGTTGGGCTGATCCCTTTCAGATCTGCTATTGTCCAACCTATTGCCTTTTTGTGCAACATCAATACATCGATCAATTTTATTCTTGTTCAAGCTATAACTCAGAGGATATAATTATGGGCAAGGTATCGCCCTCTCCCAGATAAACATACTTTAATTGTTCGGGCAAATGTTTTAATTCTAAAATAGGGGGTTGCTCACTGGAAGGTTTCTCAGGTTTAAATTCTATATTTGAAAAATAAAGGGATTCAAAACTCTTACCTAGTTGATTCACAAACCAATTTAACTCATGTTGCTCCATAGTGTTTAGCTCGGTCTCCTTTATCTCTTTTATTTCGAAATTGACAAGAGACTTGCTGAGGTAATAGTCCTCTACATCGAAGTTGAACTTTGTTGTGGCTTCTATTACTTAAGTATTCTTCTGGATCGTCAGCATCCCTGAACGTTTTGAACACTCTGAGTGTGACTTGCTGCTCAATCATCCTCATGGTGAGTTCTCCTCTTTCAACATCGATCAAAGTCCTCACTGTTTCAAAAAAATGGTATCCCTAGGATGATGGGTGCAAACTTATCTGCTTCACAGTCCAAAATAATAAAATCAGTGGGAAAAATAGAACTTGTCAACTCTTAGTAGAATATCTTCAATTTTTCCCTCGGGATGCACATATCATCTGTCGGCAAGCTACAACATGACTGTGGTGCGTCTCTCATTGCCTATGCCTAATCACTAGAGAATAGATTTGGGCATAAGATTTATGCTTGCTCTAAGATCGCATAGAGCTTTTCTGATGTAGTGCTCACCAATGGAACACGGTATTATGAAACTGCCTGGATCTTTAAGCTTAAGGGGCAATTGGTTGTGCAACATTACCATACATCTTTTTGTCAAGAAAACTATCTCAAACTCGCTCAACCTCTTACACATTGATACGATTTCTTTAAGGAACTTGCTGTAATTTGGTATCTGCTCATTGCCTCAACCGGTGGTAAGTTGATATAGACTTGTTTAAGAATGTCAAGAAACTTCTTAAACTGGTACTCATTCTTCTGCTTCTTTAACCTCCGTGGAAATGGTGGTGGCAGTCTGTTCTCTTTGTCTTTACTCGCCTCGACTGGATTGGCTTTAATAGATGGACTTGCCGCAGCATATGGAATTGTCGTGGCATTTTCTTTTTAAGACTCTTCTTTATCAGTCAACGTATGCTCATCCTCGGGTTGGATAAGATCTTTACCCACCTTTGCTCCACTTCTAGTGGTGATTACTTTACACTGCTCATGGCTTGAACCTCGTGCAACCTCAGTATTGCTAGGCAAGGTTCCTTGTGGCCTCGTGCTTAGGGCTTGGGCAAACTGTCCAACCTGAGTTTCTAAAGACTTAATTGCTGTTTCTTGACTCTACATCCAAATTTATGTCATGTTCATAAAAGAGTCAGTATTTTGCATGAAATTGCTAATTTCAGCCATATAAGATTTAGTTTTAAGCATAAAAGCATTAAGAGTGTTTTCCAAAGAACTAGCTATTGATTGTTGTTGCGGTAATTGATTATGTTGCCATGGTATATTCTGTTGGAATCCTAATGCTTCAATATTCTGTCGAGATGTATTATTGTAGCCTTTCTGATTATTCCATGAGAAGTTTGGATGCTGCTTTTATCCCAGATTATATGTGTTGGAATATGGATGATTGTTTCTATTGTAGTTTCCAACATAAAACTGGTTTCTGGGTTCTGTGGACACTCAGAATAATCACGGTTATCATTGCAAAAATCACAAGATGAATCTACTACCTTTACGACTTGTGTGTTGCTGGGATGCTACAGATTCTTAACCATATTGGTTAATGCAGCCAATTGTGCTGAGATGGCATCAGTTGAATCAAGCTCAATTGCCGTGGCATATCACCTTGCCTGTCCCTTCCTAGTAGTTGGAAATTGATAGTCACTGTTGGCAAGTCTATCAAGAATCTCAAACGCTTTCTCTGGTGATTTATCTAGGAGTGTTCCATTTGTCGAGGCATCTAGCATCATCCTCGTTGGTGCATTGACTCCATTGTAGAACATTACTACTTACCTCTATTCTTGGAATTCGTGCATAGGACCCAAAGCCCGAACCTGTCAAGCAGGTTTGAGTGGTGAGCCTAAGTGTGAGTGAGAGCCCGAATCGAGCCAAGGATGTGTGGGATAGCCGGATCGAATCGGGTTAGACCTAAACTAGTAGATTTGAACCAACCGATTGAGTTGAACCGTTTCCTGATCGAACAAGTGATCTAAACTGAATCATCAACCTAACCCGTTGACCCAGCCCGAACAGTTGGCCCGACTCATGACCCGTAACTCGACCCATTGACCAACTCGACCCGTTGATCATTAACCGACCTGACCCATTGACCCGACGTGACCTAACGTCAGTGTTAACTTTTTGGATGACGTTGGCGTTGACTCTTTTGGCTGATGTCGGTGTTGACGTTTTGGCTGACAGCAATGTTGACTTTTTTAATGACATCACCGTTGACTTTTTTTGACCCAAGTCGACTCTACATTTTTTGACGTTCTGATTCCAAATCCGCTACCCGTTTTACCAAATTCAAACTCGAAAGACCATTTTGCTATCTACAATTAATTATAGTTAGTATTTTATAGAATTTTGAATATCAGAATCTAACTCGGATATTATTGTGTTCAGGTGACATTGACTCAGAGCCTGATAACCTTCCTCCTCCTCCAACTATTCGACCTTCTTCTGATCAACCTGCGAGTTTTGCACCTGAGTATGGTCTCGTTTACTGATTAAGTTAGTGTGGCATAGTAGTGGTAATAATTATGTTTTGTTGACCTCGTAGGTGTTGACTCTTTTCGACCGTATACTGGAGCTGAACGTGGGAGACGTCACTCTTGACGTTGAGTTATTAGCTGCCTAAGGTGTGTCTCTTCTTGTGCTATATCTTTTGTGCTCTATGTTATGCGTGCATGTTGTATATGTGACTAAATGAATGATCTGTGATTTATGGTATATGTTGTATGATGGCATGACACGTATCAGATATTAGAATCGGACTAAAATAATATTGGAATATATCGTATGCACTCGGATTGAATTAATATATTGGATATACTCTCAGATTTTGAAAATATAAATCGAAACATGTCATATCATTTGGGTTGGGGAATTGTACAGGGAAGTTCAGTGGGTTCACCCTTCGGGCTGAAATCCACTTTGGATCAATGGTTCCACCTTCAAGTCGTTCCACTTCGAATGGTGACGATGTAGTTATAGTGGTTCTCGGGAACCTTACTCTTCGGACGGTGTATGGAGATGGGTACATGAAATTACATTTTATGTCTCAGATTGTATACATATGTATATTGAGATGACTGATGAAGTATGCTTGTTGTTCGGATTTCTGTTATGTGTTTTTATCTGCACTTTAGAGACACACTGAGCTTCATAGCTTACGCTCCCTGAGTTCCTCTTTCAGATACTCAGGCTTAGGCGTACGGTACTTGGAGGATTTTCATATCATCAGACTTTACCCTATTTTACAGTATGATTATTCAGACATTTGAATTTTTCTATTATTATTATTTCGGATGATTTTGTATTTGGGACTTGGGACATTATTATTATTTTGAGACTTATTGGTTTGACATGCATTATTTGAATTTTCTTTCGAATTTTATAATGACTGATGAAATTTTGCTAAACGACTATGTTTTATTTAAATGATATAATTTTGTGGTTCCGCTCTTTTATAATTAAGATGTAATTTGAATTATTAAACCTAATAACCTTTCTTGAGGGACAAGTTTTTCAAAATTAACTTCCAAGTTTCGACTTAAGAAATTAAGTCAAATTTAGGAGGTTACACCTTGAACTCCTTCGGTGTCATCCGATAAGGAGCAATGGACACCAGAGTTATACCTTCGTAAGTTTCAATACGAAACTCCACCTCCCTATCCGGAGATAAACCTGGCAACTCTTCAGGGAAAACTTTTGGATAATCGCATACAACCCAAATGTCCTGCACCAGAACACCCTTGGCTTTCGGATTCATAACAATAGCCAAATAAGCTTGGCAACCATCAAACATCATTCTCTCCGCTGAGTAGCTGAAACAACATTTGACAAGAATTTCACTTTCTCACCAACCATCAAAACTTCATAATCATCAGCCAACTTCAGAGAAATCCTCTTGGACTCACAATCCACCACCGCCTTGTGCTCACTTAACCAATCCATACCCAAGATAACGTAAAAACCATGGAATGGCAACTCCATCAAGTCCGCAAAAAATTCATGACCTTGCACCGTCAAAGGACAATGCCTATACAGCCTTCTAGTTGTAATTGTCTCCCCAAAAGAACTAGTTACTAACATGCCAACATCCAAGATCTCAACAAGAACATTCAGCAATGATGCATGCTCACTTAAAATATATGAATGAGTAGACCCTGAATCAATCAAAGAAAACAACAAAAAGATTACAAGGTGAATGTACCTGCGATCAAAACAATGTCGTTGCACCCCTCACAATGAGCATAGATCCGTGTTGGCCCACCATTCTCCGATTGTACAGCAACAGCATGAGCCACAGCTCTCTGACCATCCTTGCATCTCTAAAAATTAGCCCTGCCATGGTCTCGGCCTCTAGTAGGTACAACAACCCAAACTGGTGCATCATCCACGGCACGAGGATAGTCACGCTTCATGTGACTAGGAGATCCACATATCCAGCAACTCATGGTATTTCCCCAACACTCACCCGTGTGGCGTCTACAGTAACGCTCACACTCAGTTAAACACCTTGGTTACCATGGCCACCACCACGATTGTTATCCGACTTATGCCTCTTATCTCGAAACCTCCTATTTTGCTTCCCAGAATAGCCTGAGTCAGCTCCTCGCTTATTTGAGCCCATGCCTGAACCTTGTCCTGACACCCTCAAGGACTGTTCAATATCCTTAGTGCGGTTCACAAGAACATCAAAATCTGCGTAATCCGCCGCCAATAGGTATGTTTTGATATCTTTCACTAAACCATAGTGAAACCTGTTGTACCTCTCAAGATCATCCGGAACCAACTCCGAGGCATACTGACATATTTTGCCATGTACATGCCGCCCTGAACCAAGGCTATAAACTCATGTTTTCTCGCATCCAGATACTAAGGACCAATATACTTCTTCTTGAAAGCCCTCCGAAAGAACTCCCAAGTTACATCTACCTCTGGAACATTAGCAATTCTGGTCACCCACCAATGATAAGCATCACCATGCAACGACATGGTACAACCCAGCCTACGCTCAGCATTACAGCCCATCTGATTCAGAATACGAATCAAACTCTTTATCCATCCTTCGACTACCTCAGGGATCAAACCCCTGAACTCAACACCTCCCAAGCTACGGAGATGCTCCAAAGGTAACCCTAGATTAACTGCCACAGTAAGAGCCTGTGCATGCACTCCAGCCATCGCTGCTTGAAAAGCTCCCATTATTGCCTAAACTAATGGAGTCAGATCACCAAATATTGGCACTTGATGAGCCTGGGGTACACCACTAGCCCTAACATCGACAGGCAGAACCAACAGAGGATGAGGAGGTAAAACATTAGAGGGATTCTCTTTCTTAACGTTATTCTGCCCAATTCTCGCATTACCAGCCATTGGACGTGTCTCACATCGAGCCATGCTAACAAAAACATCAAAACACATTAAAGTCGGGCTAACACAAGGCAAATGATCCAAGACCATCTTATAAAACATTTTAAAACTTCGGTAATAGGCAATGTGCTCCCAATTTGTAACCCAACATGATGTAAATCAATCACCATACATATACACAATCACCGTGCATAACCAACAATGACATACAACCAAACAACAACATCCTAACCTTTCATAACCTGGCTCTGATACCAACAAATGTAACCCCCTCAACCCGGCCTAGACGCCTGACCGACAATATTAGGTTTGCCAAAGCAAACTGAAGGAAGGTGTAACATTCCGTTTCGTATCCATACAACGAATACGAATCAGGAATGTCACAACTTTACTAACCATAAATATTAATGGTATTTGAAATAAAATTCAAGTTTTGATAATTTTGAACCCAAATCTTGAGTACTAGTACTCCCTGTCCCAACATGCACATTCTTGTATTTTTATATTTCTAATTCATCCTAATTCAATTTCCAAACGTCTTCAAATGTTATGTATGCTTATAGTGAACAATTGACTATCATAAAACATATATGCTCTCAATTATCTTAGCATGCAACTCATCACTTGAGGTTACTCTTAACTTTGAATCTTTCTAGAAACGCCAATTATCATGAAACCATAACGAACTTTAAAGGCCAATCACAACTCAGATAGGTTTAGCAAGTATACATGCCACTATAATAATCAAACCTCAATTAGGATGTGAATATTGTGATTACCTGTTGAGCTTTCCAATATTGATGTAGTGCTCTTCTCACTCTCATCTTGATTTACCTACGTGTGCACAATCAAACACACACTAAGTACGAACTTAGTGAGGCAATAAACAAAGTTAATAACAATAATTTAAACTTCATGGCTTCATTTATAACATGACATGTGACAATGCATCAACTTTTACATTGCATTAGTAATGATTTACTACATGCTAATTTCATAATAGTTTCATGCTTGTGCATTTTTCATAATATGTCATCTATGCATCAGTGTATGAATATATATATCATAATACAAGCTAATGAATATGCTTGCTCAATTCCTTTAATACTATACCAATACTTACCGATATACTGGCCATTTACTCTGAGAGTTCATATACTCCCTAACATGTTTACCATTTATTATCCAATAAATTATAGCCCAAAATAAACCCTGAGTACACGAGTCAAAACTACACATAAGTTCGTGCTAACCTTAATAGACATAAGGTTGTCCTTATCTGCACATAAGGTCGTGCTAACCATATGCACTAAGTGTCTTTTATATACACTATAGTGCTAGTACAAAGTGCTAAACCACTGGACTCTATGGCATGCCAATTATACCATGTCCCTCAATGACTTACTTGGGCATATTTTCCATATTTATTTCATCCATGGCAATGTATATCAACATAATTTAACATCGAGCAGTTCATACCCGAAATAACATTCATAATATAACATCATATATAACTAGTGATCTATGCATTTATATTCAACTTTTGACATATTTAAAATATGTCAATCATATCCTCTATGACATAAATATAATGACAATAAAATTTGGCTAGGCTCATTGCAAGCCATCCCAATGATGTATAAAACAGCAATGTGTCTTGATATGTATGCAATTGCACTCACCTTGGCCACTTAACACAATGCCTCACTAAGTCCTAGTTCGATCCTTTCTTTCATAGAACCTCGAACCTTCTTTTGATTCAGACTTGACTTCATTAATCACATGAATAAAATAAAATATTTATTAGATTCAAATCTAATATTACCTTAAACATGTTGTCTAATATAATCATATAAATATAAAATTTCCAAATATTTTTCCTTTCTTCCTTGTACTGTTCAAAACTCATTATGGTCCTTAATGACCAATTTGAACTTCCAATAATTCTTTCGAGCTTGCTGACTAACATTTAAATACAAAATGATTCAAATTCCATAATTCGAGTATTCCATTCGATTTTCATTCACTTAAAGGTTTAGGGACTAAAATGAAAATCTTTTTTCCATTTCAATGGCATTTTCAATATATTTATCACCAATAGAATTTTTACCTAATAACATTCATCATAAATTTTTGGCTTACAACTTTTGTACATTCTAGTCCCTACATCCCTGATTTTACCGAAATACTATTTTAGTCCCTAAAATCGAATTCATTTTGATTCAAATGTATTTTCCAGGATTTAACCACATTTCTAACACACAAATACCCTGATTTCCAGATTGTTACACGTTGGTCCTTACATTTTCTCACATTGCTGAATTGGTCACTAAATACAATCCAAGGATTCAAGCTTCCTAAATTTGCAATTAAGCCTCCAATCACTGTTATTTCATCAAACTCATCATTATATTAAAAAATCAGAACTGATCCTTTTCAATTTCCATCGTGTCGAATTGGTTCTTACAATTTAACAAATTGCTAAAATGGCCCCTAATCAAGTAACACCAATTTTATCATGCCAACTTCAATTTCATGCTTAGAAAACCTTATATAATCAATAAAAAATTATTAAATACAAAACAACATCATTCCCTAATATTAATCAATCAAACCGAATAGGTCCATAAAGATTTCCAAATTGCTGATTTAGTCACTAGTTGAAATAACTAGATTTTCAACCCCAAACATCGGATTCAAGCTTCAATTGTCATCAATTCTATAAATACTCTTAAAAATTCAGATTTAAACACCATCCCCTAACCTTTAAATTCTGGACAAAATAGTCCTTTAACTTTAGACATGAATCCAATTTAGTCCTAAGCATGAAAACAACATAAAATCAAACATAGTTTCTTAAATCTTCAAAATTCCCAAAATTCACATAACCCTAATTTCTTCCTCATATCAAATCTCATCAACCAAGAAAGTATTCTATGAATTATTTATATCAAAAGGTAGAGCTCGAATAGTAGAACAACTCTGTAGTTCGAAAGATTACCTACAAACTGAGATTCATGCTTAAATCGAGCTTGGAAATTTTGTTCTTCTTTCCTCTAGCTCCCACGGTACTTGGCTGGAAAAAGATGAACATTTGTTCATCTTTTAGCTATTATTGTACACTTGTAACTATTAGATGAATTTTAAATTCATTTAAATAGTGAAATTACCAATTTAGCCTTTAAATCCCCTGGCTAATTTAATCTCATCTAAAATCAAGGGCCAAGATTAAATCCATGTATATTTCATCTTCCAAAAACTTCCTCAACATTTCAAAAATATTTCAAAATTGCCATCATTGCCAAATATCCAATTTGCCCTCCAACTAGTCTTTATTTACTAGTTTGTTTCAAAATTGTCATTCCATTATAATCTAACTAAATTAGTTCCTTCTCAACTGGCCAATATTCCATAAATATCATTTTATGATTTTACATGGCTTATGGAACTGTAATATCCCAATTTTTGGCTAGTGACCAAAATGTAAAATTTGAAAGTTTTATGGCTAAAGTATAAACTTTGGAAAAGTTTAGAGATCAAAGTGTAATTTTCAAAAGTTATGTATTTTAACCCTATAAATGAATAGTTTACCCCCAAGAATGATGTTTTCGTGTTACCCAAATTTTCGTACGGGGTTTGTATTAATGGCTATAAAGGGATAAAGTTCAGGAAAATATTCGGATTGAGCTAAAATTTTAGAGATAGTTCCATGGACCTTATAAGAGTCATAAAATGTCATTTTATGGATAATTGGATGTTAATAAGATCAAAAAAATTTAAATCAATCGAAATGACATAGAATGGCAATTTTGTGAGTAAGTTGATCAGTAAAGGGCATTTTGGTCATTTTGCCCAAAATGGACATGGAGGGAATTTTGAGATTTATTTTATGGATAAATAGTGGCTGATTAGAGTCCAACTAAGTCTAGTTGGAATGTTACAAAATGGTAAATTAGAAATATAAATCTAGTTGGAGGGTATTTTTGGAAAGTGGAATTTATTGAATTAAAAATTCATTTTTAATTATACTGGCATCTTAAATATATGAATTGTGAAGGAATTATCAGCAAAAATACTCTCCAAAACGTTGGTGAAGAGAAAAAGAAGTGAAAATTTTTACAAGCTCAATTTAAGCCCCGAATCTCAGTTTTCAGGTAATCTTTTGAACTACAAAGTTGTTCTACTCTTCGAGCTCTATATTTTGATGTAAATAATTCATAGAATACTTACTTGGTTGATGTGTTTTGATATGAGGAAGAAATTAGGGTTTATGAACAAATTGGGGCTTTTATGATTTTATGAATCCATGGTTGATTTTATGTTAGAATCATGCTTGTATGATGTTAGAATCATGTTATTGAGTTGGGATTTAAAACCTACATATTTTGTTTGTATCGAGAAGATTAGGGTGTGATCCCCTAGACCGGTTTATGCATATTCAAATCTAGGAGATCACATTATTACTAAAATTTTTTATAGAACTATTTAATGAATTGAAAATCAAAGTCGAAAGATAGGAGATTCCAACATAAACGATTTAAGTTAACCAAATTAAACCATATCCAAAATATGAAAATACATCACAAGCCATATACGGCAACATCATCGAGTATAAAATATAAAGTAACAAAATATAGGCCTATGTCACCGTAATAGAATAATCCGGAAGATAGAAACATTACAATAACTGATGTATATCAAATGTGTCGATCCTCCAAGTGCCAAGTCCGGAAGCCTGTCCAAAATCTGGAAGGGAAAAGATTTTGGGTGTGAGCTTGCAAGCTCAGTGTGCTCCAATAGTTCCAGTAAAATAGTGTATATAAATATAATTAAAAAAACATGTAATATTTCATAAAACAAGTTATAAGTGCAACCATAGTTTTCATGCAACCTATCTACCCTCCAACCAAATTCTAGGATACAGTCCCCTAAAATGGTATCACATATAGGCATTAACCCGAGCCCATTGGGAAAGGGTACCATCCTAAGGGATATCTTAGGTCACGGGCAGAATTACCCCAGCCGAAGCATGGGAACCGAATACGGGCGGAGTCACTCTAGCTACAGTTGAGGATCTGAATACCGGTGTTAACCCTAGCCATTAGGCGAGGGTACCACCGTAAGGGAATACCTTAGGTCACGGGCAGAATTACCCCAGCCGAAGCATGGAAACCTTATACGGGCAGAATTACCAGTCGGATCAGGGCTAAACCTTTAACACTTCATATCATAACTCAAGCACCCCAACTAATCCGTCTAAACAATATCACAGTAGGCAATAATATACACTAACCATAGAGCATGCTTATCATATCAGGTACTAGGCATACGTCAAACATATAGTATGATCATGCTCATTTTCAGAAAACTTGTTATGTTTATACAAGTTCAAGCTCTTAAATCATGTGCACATGAATAGTTTGATAAAACATATATGGCATGTAAATCAGTATGTAAAATAGCCATACAGCACACAAGGAACACACCTCAAAAGTCAAGGTCTGAATCTACTGGGCACCGAGACCACGCTCTGTTGTGGTGCTGGAACCTATATTGACAAATATTTGGGTTACTAAAGATATTATATTTATATCGGGATAAATTACTATATTAAGGGTCCATACGAGTCATGATGGGCTCACGTGGCTGAGCAGGTCGGGATGAGCTGGGCTGAGCTGACGAGTGATCGAACGTATCTTGGGTACCTTAAACAAATAATATTTAATGTCATAACCCTTAATCCAAAAACTTTGATCTTAGATTAAATAATTAAAATACTTGTGCATGATCGAACATGAGGTCCATTTCGGAGGCCTTTGGGTTAGAATTTTGCAAAACGGGCTTCATAAACGGACTCAAGACGTCGAAAAACATAAAATATGAGTTTTTAGAAATTTTAACTTTTGGGGTCAAAGTCAACGCCTGACGTCAACAGTCAAAGTCAATGCTGACGTCAAAGTTAAGAGGTCAAAGTCAAAAGTCAAAGTCAATAGGTTAAAGTCAATTCATCAAAGTCAATAGGTTAAAGTCAATTCGTCAAAGTTAATTGAGTCGACTCGGACAAGTTGACTCAGACCGGGTTGACTCAGACGAGTTAAATCAGACCGGGTTGACTTAGACAGCGGCTCAGGTCGGGTTAGACGGGTCAGGTTGGGTTGGACGAGTTGGTTTACCTGTTCAGTTTAGAGACCAAACCGGGTTTGGCCAGGCCGGCTCACTATTAAATCGGTCTGGTTCAAGGGCTACCATCCAGGGCGGCCAGAAATCGCCTTTGATGGCGCGTGGGGTTCACGCACTGCCAAAAATGTCCGAAAAAAGGCCCAAATTGCACGTTTTGGTCGGATCTATCACTTGCCATGAACCATTAGCCCAAAAACATTCAAAAACAACCAAAATTCTAGTCCAAACTTACCAGACTTACCGATTAGGTCAAACACCGATGAAGGTTCGATTGTTGTCGGTTAGATGATCGGTGACCAAGGTTTGACTCGTCTCGAGGTGGGGAAGACGATGGTGGCCACCGAATCACCAACATACATGTTACTATTAGATCCCATGTTTTAGCTTAAACCATTCTTCAACTTTTTCATCACAACTAAGCTTAAATCAAGTATATTAACATGGCATGAAATAACAAGAAATAAACATGCATCTTTGGTTAGGACCTAAGTCCCAACTCACAATACTCCAAGCTTAGCTAATCTTGGATCCAAATTCCTTTGTGTTTGCCACTAGCTTGGCCACTCCTTTCTCCCTCCACAAGTTTTACTCCTTGCTCTATCAATTCATACAATTAAATCAAGGTCAATACAAAGTACATTAATTTCTTAAAAACAAGGCAACAATACATAATTCATTCATTTCAAAGCATCAAGGGTGCTGCTACTACTGCCTGGCAGCTTGTGCACTGGTTACTAAAATATGCATAACTTTCATTCCGTGTGTCGGAATTTTAATTCGTTTACACCGTTGGAAAGCTAACTTAATTATCGTTCTAACCATATATTCCTTGCATTTTAATTCTTTCCCAATTAATACAGTTTTTTGTTTAAAGATAGGGCAATTTACAACACTGGACAGTTTGCACTGTCCTTAGTGTTTCATTTCTATAATTCATTCTACAATCCAGAATTTAGTTATGTTTTCTCCTAATGATTTTAGACATATTAAGTCATGTTCCATAAAATTTTCAGCCTTAAATTCCCTTTATACAATTTATGGTGATTTTTCAAAGTTACTGCCCAGAACAGAGTTTGTTGGGAAGATTTCACTAGGCTAGATCTTTAGCTTCATAATTCCTCTAAACAAGATTCAAACATTGTAATTCAACTTATTTTCATGTTCTTACGTGTCTAGGTCAGTTTTAATTCACTTATCTATGTGATCATAACAGGGCATTATGTACAACCAAGCAAGTTTACACATTTTCAACTAGCAAAATAGTCCTTATCATCAATTTCCAGCAACCATTCACATTTCCTTAATAATCTATGTACACAAAACATGACATTTAAAATCATACACTCACATGTATATTCAGTAAGACAGTCCTCAAATGGAACTAATAAACATTATTTTACATGTCTAGTTCAAATTCTAGCATTATATGCACACTATTACGAGCATATTCGATCACTTTACATTCAATTACTTGAAAATTCCTTTTTCAAACAACCTAGTCAATTCGATTATGTTACAAATATTACAAAACATATGAATTCATCACGTAATTCATTCGAATAGTCAATCATAAGGTTGGTAACAATATTTCTTTCAGCAAAATGTACACTAAATATGATATTTCTAGCATAAAATCAGTTCATAATTCCACCATACATGTAAACCTATTCTCATATTTACACCCACACACATCGAATTATCATGCAAGGTTTTTCACATGAATAAAAGAAAGAACAAGTAGTTACCTAATTAACAAGAATTTATATGCATAAGGTCTATAAATTTGACCTAAACCATTCTGAAATTGAGCTCCTTCTCTAATACATGATGGCTCGGCAATGTGAACATGAAAGAAGATGATGAATACCTTTTTCTTTTGGTTCATCTAACAATTTCCAAATAGTCGTGAGTCAGTCTTCCCTTACACTTTGCATTGTTTTGGTTAGACAAGTGTACATGTCCCTTATTTTAATAAATTTTTGCATGCAATCAACAAGCTCTACCATAAGTTTGGTTGAGTCCTTTTAATTATGATAATTTATTGATTTATGATCCTAATTTGAGCCTAAGACTTCCAATTATTTCTTCTAATAGCATTTCAATCAAATTTGAATCATATTCGAACTAGCATCAAAACTCTAGGCCACATTTCGAGGTATTACAATTCCCCCCCCCCTTAAAATAAATTCTCCCTTGAATTTACCTGAATCGAACAAGTGAGGATATTGATCTCTCATTGTAGCCTCGGGTTCCCAATTTGCCTCTTCCATTTTACGATTCCTCCATAACACTTTCACCAGGGGAACATTATTGTTTTAGAGTCTTCTTTGTCAAGTATTCGTATTGGCTCTTCCTCATATGATAGGTCGGGATTTAACTCTACTTCTTCAGGTTCAAGGACATGGGATGGACCAGATCGATATTTTCTAAGCATAGATACATGAAAGACATTATGAATCTTGTCAAACTCACTGGGAAGAGCTAATCGATAGGCCACTGGCCCTATCCCTTCAATGATTTCGAATGGTCCAATGAATCGGGGACCAAGTTTCCTTTTTCTTCCAAACCGAAAGACTTTCTTCCAAGGGGACACTTTCAGGAAGACTTTGTCTCCAACACTGTATCGGATGTCTCTCATTTTCAAGTCTACATAGGCTTTATGTCTATCAAAGGCTTGCAATCGATCATGTATGATTTGAACTTGTTCTTCAGTTTCTCTGAGTAATTGAGGTCCCAAAACCTTGTTTTCTCCTAATTCAGACCAACACAAGGGAGTTCTACATTTCCTTCCGTATAGAGCTTCCAAGGGAGCCATCTGGATAGATGTCTAGTAGCTATTGTTATAAGCAAACTCTACTAGGGGTAGAGATTTTTCCCAGTTCTTTCCGAAATCTATAACATAAGCACGTAGCATGTCTTCAAGTACTTGTATGATTCTTTCAGATTGTCTATCTGATTGAGGATGAAAGGTTGTGCTCAAATGCACTTTGGTCCCGAGGATTTTTTGTAAGGAATTCCAGAATCGAGAAGCAAAGCTAGGGTCTCGATCAGAGATTATAGCTGTAGGTACATTGTGTAATCGAATCACTTCACGGATGTATAGCTTCCAAGCTCTTGTTCATTCGAACAAGGATGAAAAGAGTAGACTTTGTGAATCTATCAACAATTACACATACAACATCGTTCTTTCTTGTAGTGGAAGGAAGACCAGTAACGAAGTCCATTGTTATCCGATCCCATTTCCACTAAGGGAATTCGATTGGTTGGAGCAATCCAGTGGGGACTTGATGCTTGGCTTTGACCCTCTGACAAGTTAAGCACTTTGAAACAAAGTCTGTGATAGCCAATTTCATGCTTGGCCACTAGTTTAGTGGCTTTAGGTCCTTGTACATCTTAACCGATCCAGGGTGAATCGAGAAAGAGCTTTGGTGAGCTTCTTGTAACATCTCGTGTCTTAGTTCTTCGTTGTTAGAAAAACATACTTTATCTTTGAAATAGAGGAGTCCATTCGATTTGAGGGAGAAGTCAGAATTAGACTCAGAGTCTAGCTTGGACATGATCTTCTGAAGATCTGGATCAATTTGTTGGAGTTCTTTGATTTTCGAGATTAGACTAGATTGAAGTTGAAGTTCAGACAAGAATTTTCGTCCTTTGGATAAACGAAAATGAGCATTGATAGCCAAGGAAGCTATAAACGAATGGAAAAGATCACTAAGGAAGATTTTCGAATAGTTACTTATAAGTTAAGAAAGGTCTAATTAGAATAGATTATTTTAGGATTTAGATTTAAGGGTTTACCCGAGTATGTCCTACGACTAAGGGCATCAACAACTACGGTTATTTTCCTCGGATAGTAGTCGATAACTAAATCGTAATCGTTAAGTAACTCTAGCCATCTCCTTTGCCTCAAGTTCAAGTCTTTCTAAGTTAGGAGGTATTTGATGCTCTTGTGGTCTGTGAACAAGTTGCATTTCTCCCCGTACAAGTAATGTCTCCAGACTTTGAGTGCAAACACGATAGCTGCCAATTCTAGATCGTGTGTAGGGTAGTTTGACTCGTGTGGTTTTAGTTGTCTTGAAGCATAAGCTATCATGTTCCCATCTTGCATTAGGACACATCCTAGTCCCAAATGAGATGCATCACTATAAACAGTGTACTCCTTGCCCGATACTGGTTGGATGAGAACCAGAGCATGAGTCAGGGCTTGTTTAAGTTGATCGGAGCTTCGTTGTTGGTTCTCCGACCAAACAAAGGGTGTATCTTTGCGCGTTAGCTTAGTCAAACTTGCGTCAATGGATGAGAATCCCTTGACAAAACGTTGATAATACCCAGCTAAACCAAGAAAGCTTCTGACCTCACCAACATTCCTTGAAGGTCTCCAATCCAGGATAGATTGAATTTTCCTTGGATCTACTTTAATCCCTTATGCCGAGATAACATGGCCAAGGAACGACACTTCTGATAGCCAAAATTCGCATTTAGAGAACTTTGCAAACAATTGACGTTCTCGGAGAGTTTACAATACGATTCAAAGGTGTTCAGAATGTTCTTCCTTATTCCGAGAATACACTAGAATGTCAACAATGAAGACGACTACGAACTTGTCAAGATGGGGCTTGAATACACAGTTCATGAGATCCATGAAAGTAGATGGAGCATTCGTTAATTCGAATGGCATTACAAGGAATTCAAAATGGCCATATCGAGTATGAAAGGCTATCTTGGGTACATCCCCTTCTTTTACCCTCATTTGGTAGTATCCCGATCGTAGATCGATCTTTAAGAATACTGCAGCATCTTTGAGTTGATCGAAAAGATCTTCAATCCTTGGGAGAGGATATCGATTCTTGATAGTAAGCTTGTTCAATTGTATGTAGTCAATACAGAGTCTCATAGTTCCGTCTTTCTTCTTCACTAACAAGACTGGAGCACCCCAGGGAGATGAGCTAGGCCTAATGAAACCCTTGTCTTCTAGCTCTTGGAGTTTCTTCTTGAGTTCTTTCAACTCAACATGTGCCATTGGATAAGGTGTAATGGACACTAGAGTTGTTCCAGGTTGGACATTGATCCCTAACTCTACTTCTCTGGTTGGAGAGAGACTAGGGAGTTCCTCGGGAAAAACATCGACATATTCAGATACAATAGGAACACTAGGTAAGCCGAATTCAAGTTCATCTTTCAAGACCATAGTAGCAAAGATTGAGGTTGGTTTCTTGTCAATTAGAAGAATTGATACCTTTCCTAAACCCCGGAGGTAAAGTCTCCTATTTAGGCAATCTACCCAGGCTTCATGCTTGCTTAACCAATCTAGTCCCAGTACTAGATCGAACTCACAAGTTGGTAGTACATATAGATTAACAAGAAATGGTACATTTCGAATGAATAGGGTACAGTTTCTACAGATAAGGCTTATGTTCGTAATTCCCCCTATTGGGTTTGAAACTACAAGGCTTTGTTTTACAATTTCAGGCTTTAAGTTTAACTTTTCAATCAAGGTTAACCATACAAAAGAATGAGTGGATCTCGAGTTTATTAAAGCATAAACAGGAGTCGAATTTAACTCAACGGTACTTGCTATAACAGTAGGTGATTCTTCATCTTCTTTTCCTTAGATATGATAGATTCGAGCAGGAGCCCGAGATTCCTGGTGAGTAGGGGCATTCGAATGCTGTCCTTTGCCTTTCCCTTGATTTGCAGACTGAGCTTGTCTGGGATCTTTGTTTCGAATGGAAAGAGTTGAGCTAGTATTTACAGGAGTTCGATTCGGAACCTTGTTAGGATTCTGAGGACAATCTCTGAGATAGTGATCGAAGGCTCCACATAAGTAATACAAATTCTGTTGAGTTCTACACTGACCAGTATGGTGTTTCTAGCAAAACTTGCAAGTAGGATATTGAGTAGCTTTACCGGAATTCCCCATACTATCAACAAAGATGATCCGGGCTGAAGGCTTGGTTATCGATTGGGGTCTCGGTATGAAGTTGCTTTTCTGAGCATGATTGTAATTCGAAGAGTGATCATTAGAATATTTGGACTTCTTTGACTGCCAGTGAGGCTTGTCATAATTCCTTGATCGTTTATCTTTCCAGGAATTCTGCTTTTGCGTTTCTCAGAGGCTTTCATCTTCGCCTCGGTTGCAATGGCCTGGTTCACCAAATTCTAGACGTCATTGATACCTGGGGCAATGAATATTGGACTTAATTCATCATTCAATCCATCGATAAACATCCTACACTTGTCAGCATTAGTCTTGATGTATTCTGACCCGTATTTGTAATACTTGAAAAAGTCACTCACGTACTATTCGATAGGTCGGCCACCATGCTTGAGGTACAAGAAACGCTTTCAGTGCTCGGCCAGGTATTGTTCACTGATTTATTTCTTCTTGAATTCCTCGAGAAAGAATTTCCAAGTTACAGCTTCAGCCCGAGCAATCAGGGTAGTGGTTTCCCGCCAACTCAGAGCTTCGTCTACCAACAGGGCTATAGCACATTCGAGTTTGTGTTCATCAGAACAGGGCAATTGTTTGGTCAGGATTTGAGTAGTGGCCTCTAACCAATACTCAGCTACTTTGGGATTGATTTCATCAATACCGGTAAAGGTATAAGCCCGATGTTGAGTCAGTTTGTCAATAGGGGCTCTAGTTGGAGTAGTAGCAGGAGAAGGAATAGTGCTCTACTAAGCCTAACGCATCTCATTTCCATACATTTTAGGTTAAGATTTTCAAAGGTCAAAGATCGAGAAAAAAACAAGTTTTGCAAGTCACAAGCTAGACTAAAGTAATGTCTTCTATGTTCCTAAACTCCTAGCATGGTGGCTTAGTAGTAGAATATGTGTTAAAAGGTTATTTTAAGTTGCAAAGTTGCTTATGTGGTCATGTTGACTTGTAAGGCATAATATGGGTAAAGTGTGAATTGAATTATAGCCTAAAATGGTTAAAATTTACTCACAATAGACTAAGCTTAGTAAACGGATTCAGATTGCTATAAAATTTGACATATAGCAAGAACATAGCATAAGAATATTGTCTACAAAATTTCATAGAATTTGGACATCGATTAAATGCTCAAATTTGCTAAAAACCATATAATTTTTTCCATTATAGAATAGGGCATACTAATACGGGTAGGGGCGTATCGGTACGAGTGAGCATTATTAGACCAAGTTGTAAAGGCGTATTGATACTGGTTAAGGCGATTGGTATGAATTCTCGTCATTGGAATTTGTAAACTGAACAGGGTACCGGTATGGAGGGGGTCGTACCAATCCCCATAAGCTTAATAGTTAGGTATCGATACGATTCATCACGTATCGGTACAAGAAAACACTACTGGAATTTGTATTTTAAGTAGCGTATCGATACGCCTGTATCGATACCCACCCTTAATCCTAACGGTAGTAATGGCCAGTCATATCGGTAAGGCCTCTCGAGTACCAGTACCGATACAGGTAAGTTGGTTAAAATAATAGTGGAATAGATTTTAAACTTTACAAGTTAGTCATTAATAATTATATTGAGTAATTGAGTTACTAAACGAACTCTAAATGCGATGGAATCTGATATGCTTGTTAATTATGCCTAGAATTTTTTATTGGCAAAAGTAATTGTATGCAAGGACTTAGAAAATTTTAGAATTTACAGATTAGTCCCCAAACTTGTGAAAATTTATAGAATGGTCCCCTAAATCATTTATTGATGCTTACTTTGATATGGTGAAATAACTTGTACTAAATAACTAACATTAAATCTTGTTTCACATTGAAACACTGTTAGTTCTTTGGAATTACTGTACCGAACACCGTTATTGTTCATTGATAGCATCTCTAACACGGTTCCCTACTAGACCGAGAATGGGGTGTTACATTTATGGTATCAGAGCTAGAGTTTAGTTGATTCTAGGACTAAACAAAGGTCTATCATGTATCATTGCATTGCATATGCCACCTAGAAGTTTATTACTATGTATATTTCTGACTTGCAGCTAACCCGATCATTTTCTTTTGTATAGTAAACTTGTCTAAGTCTAATAAAGCTCATTTGAATGTTGAGCATTCTACCAGCTCCTTGACTTGTGGAAATGGGATAAGGGAGAGATCCTCTTAACCCTTAAGGACCTCTACAAGAAACACTGAATCCCAAACCCTCGATACAGATTGCTCAGTTCGAATGTTATTGGAACATGGCTGAAATGTTCAAGCAAGTTTTGGCTACCCTAAAGTCTACGCAGGGTGTAGAGCCTTCTGTGGCTGCTACCTCGGTAGCTCAAGCACCTATTGACATGCTCGCCCAATATCGTTCTTATATGTTCACCGACATGGAAAGTGATAACCCTGAGATTTTCGAATACTAGCTCAACATTACGTTGAGGATATTGAATAGTGTTTCGTTGAGCACAAACTAGATTGTGCTTTTATATTGATTGCTAATGAAGTGTTGTTTTGGTGGGAGACGACCACCCTTACATTTTCAGAGGAAACAGTTACTTGTGAGTTCTTCCTATGAGAATTATGTATGAAATACAATAGTGAGTTCTACCAGGCTAAAAGGTGTGACATCTTTTTGCACCTCAAGCAAGGTTGGAGGCTGGTAGAGTAGTATATTCACGACTTCTGTAAATATTGCAAGTACAAAGTAGAGTACATCAAGAAAGAGGAAGAAAAAAATAGGATGTTCATAATAGGGCTTAGTGATGAGCTTTGCCCTTTGTTTACTAGCTTGGGCATCACTGACTTTCAAGATCTTGTGAATCGAGTTATTACCACTGAAGCTACTAAGAGAGCTCAGAGGTAGGTCATCCTGTTTTGACAAGAGGCCCCCGAGATGATTCTCGTCCTCCTCTGTCGTACAAGAAGGGAAAACAACATGGACCTAAACAGCAACACTACCAACAACCTTCTCGTTCTGGAAACATTGCAAGGCCAATAACTATGTCTCTGTCCGTTGCTAAGACGACTTCTATTGATAGCATAGGAGGTTCGGGTTGGGAATCTATATACCCCACCTATACCTATTGCCAGAGGAGACATCCTACAAGCCAGTGTTGTAAATAGATAGAAGCTTGCTACTACTGTGGCAAGCAAGGCCACTTCATTAGAGATTGTCCTATGAACACCTCCAAAACCATCCCACCGGCTAACATTGTGTCCCTTGTTCAATCTTTCAAGGGTAAGGGATAGAAACATATAACATCAGAAGCTACAGTGAAACCTAGTGTGCAACCCCCTTAGCCCTGCCTAGTCGAAACCGAACTAAAATGATCACATTAGGTTTGCCAAAGCAAACCAGAGCTAATAATCTAAACCGGTCTATTTTTTTCCTTTTATCTTGTGTAGATGCATCAAATTAGTTCCTATGGTGGTCATGCTTCAGCGGAAATGTTACATTGAAATCAAATTTTAAAACAGGGTTCAATTGCTCAAAAATGCACATTAGGGACGAAAACATAATTTTCACAAATTACATGGTCTTTATTAAAAATTAGGTTACCAGTCCTTTATTAATCCACTTCCATGATCACATGTTAAATTCTAGCTTAAAACAATCATTCGAACCCATTCAATTGCATACATATCATTTAGGGGCTAAATTGGAAGATTTCCAATCTTCTGCAAACTGATATACACAAAATCAACAGGGTGTGCCGATACGGGCAAGCCCGAATAGATACGAATTAACAAACATAATGGCTGCTCATACCAATACACGTACGTCCGTATTAATATGGCGTGTTAACCAACTCGTACCGATACGACCTTGACCCCGTACTGATCCCTCTTGTGATTTCTCAAAAACTGAGAATTCCAGTGACCAAAACGCGTACCAATACGGTACCCCACATATCAATACGGATCTTTAAAATCAAAGGGATTGTACCGGTGCTCAAACCCGTGTATCGACACAAAAAAATTTCCTCAAGGCATACCGATACAGTGGCTAGGCGTACTGATACCCTTTGTTAATTTTTGAAGGATTGTGCCTTTCCAGACCAAACATACTGATCCTTGGGTACCCGTACTGGTACGCAATGGCCTGTAATGACCTCTAGGTCCAACATATGACGCTTTGGCTCAATCTATTCAACACATTGCTAAACATCATACATCAACAAGGACATGCTTAACACCTACATATCAACATACTAAGCAAGTCTAACAAGCCTAACACTAGCATCCATATCATTTATAGTCATGCTCCCTACTCAACAAGTAAAAACCTTCAACCAAACTTCAAATAATCATAAATGGACCATTACAAATCCAAAACATCAACATAAATTTGCAACAATAAGAAGTTCAACACATAACCCCCCCAAAACACCAATTGACCCTATTGCCTTTATTACTACAAGTTTATACCGGAATCGTACTTTCGCAAATACAAGTCATCGGATTTCCTTTTAGCTTGCTTGCTGCCTCCAAACTCTACTTCTCTTCATTGATGGAAAAATAGAGCGTAAGCACACTAGGCTTAGTGAGAAATGCTAAAAAACCAACCATCATCAATGCATTTAAAATCGTTTGACAATCTTTTTGAAAAACCACTTTCCAAATCAATTTACTAACATCATTTCAACATCATGCCTTATCAAACCATGCACTTAACATTTCCAAAACATGCATATTAAACCATATGCAACATGTATCATGGTTCAACAGCAAAATACCATTTGCTACCCTCAATTTAAGGTTTCTATGCACACTACCTATGCAAGGATTAAAGAGTAAAACATGTTTAAATCCACATTAAACAACATAATCCATCTCATGATACATCATCAATTATATTGGTTTACAAGTGATCATTACACAAATTCC
This sequence comes from Hibiscus mutabilis, assembly GCA_019671005.1. Classification (NCBI taxonomy): domain Eukaryota; kingdom Viridiplantae; phylum Streptophyta; class Magnoliopsida; order Malvales; family Malvaceae; genus Hibiscus; species Hibiscus mutabilis. The sequence continues at coordinate 23,426,747 of CM033741.1, read as the reverse complement.
ACTCTACAAAATATAACAACGAATACACGGATTTAACAAGTGCCTGCCCAACACTTAACATACAATCTACCAGCATCTCAAGGTTCACACAAGGGAGTTTTTTGTAGCCATAAACCCCTCTACTATTGTGACACTCATGGTGGAGTTTCTGTACACATTAACCATTCGACACCACTTATCAGCTTGATGTATAACCCACCAATGGGAGTCTTTGGTACAATTAAACCCCTCAACCGTTAGGGTACTGGGATAGATTATTCGGTACACGTAAACCCCTCAACATCCAAGGTAACTTTTTATATTGCACTATCAATCCTATAGCCGGCTAATTGTATATGATAACATTTTCAATACCATCACTTGCCAATATAATTCATTTTATTTCAATCAACTCATAGTTTCCATATGCATCAACAAAATCATTTTACCAATGCAATCAACCTTGCATTAACCAATGTTTAACAACATTTACCAATCATGCATTACTTCCAAATGCATCATCAACATTATATAATTATTTTCCAGCATTAAACCATGCTTAAAACATACATATACAGTGAATAATTAAACTATTAAAACAAGTGCAAAAAAAGCAATTGCCAAACCGAGTTCGAGAGAGAATTCATCATTTACTTACTTTTGAGCTTAGACCAGCATTTCAAGCTTGATCTAAACCGCCAAACACAACTTTCAAACCATTGAAAAGCTGTAAATCTCATTCTCATTCACTGGCATGCAAAGCCTCGCTTGCTGATACGGTAAACACGCCTCCAAAGCTTCTGAAATGTCCGTTCAAGCTTGAGGATCAACTTCCCCTATTTTTTCCACCCAAAAAATTGGATTCAATGCATCAAAATGCATTCAACAGCCCAACAACATCAAATCACATAAAACCTCAACATACTCTACCCAATTTCCTTCCACAACAACCAAAATCAACATCAAACATCTTCCAAACGTAACCCAACCATAACCTAACATTTTAACCCATCAATTAAGATCAATTAACATCTAAAAACACAATAACACCATTTTTATACCTCCCACATCCATTAAACCTCCACAATACCTAAAAAACTTAACTAACAACTTAGAAAATTAGAGATTCACTTAGTTTAGGGATTCCAATGTTAAATCCCACTCATTAACATTATTAAACATCAAAATCATGATTAGAATCAATCAAGAACTTAGCAAAATAGAGTCTATATGAAAATCCATCAATCTAATCAATTAAACTTTGATTTAACAAATTTTCCTTAATTAAATCATCAAATCAAGTTAGAAAACATATGTAAAGAATTAATAACTTGAGAATTTCAATAAAGAACCTCGTATTAGAGGAGAAGAGTGAACCTTACCTCTAATGGTTGCCTTCCCCTTAATTGGATGAATTTACAAAAAAAAGAAACCAATTAGATTTTGTTAGAAAATCATTATAATTCCATTTAAAGTTAAAAGATTAATTAAAATAAGATTTTTCCAGAGAATTTTGAAGAGAAAAGAAGTGTTTGGCTGGAGAGAATTGGAGAGAAGATCCTTTGAAGAAAAAGTTCGTTACGTCAAATTGTTTAAAGGTTTTTAATTATCCAATTAATTTTCCAAGTCTATTTATATTATTTTAAAATTATTGAAAGTAGCCAATTAAGGGAAAAGTCTGATATTAGACTTTGGGCAAATAGCTCCTTAAAGATTCAAAGTTTTAACCCTTTTACAAAATAGTCACTAAAAATAGTTTTAAAACTTTAGATTTTGGTCACTAACCAAAATGTCCAATTTCAAGACCCCTTTTTGCAAAATTGATTTTACCAAAATCATTTAAATATTTAATAATGATTTTAGAACATTTTTCTATATTTTTATCTTACCCAAAAATATTTTTTTTCAAATTAAATCCCGAAACTAACTCGAACCCTCTAATCTGATCCATCGGACCATCTAAGCCACCTAGAAAACTCCTAGGCCCAAAAGTGGGGTATTACAACTCTCCCCCTTAAGAAATTTTGTCCTTAAAATTTACCTGATGCGAAAATTGCTCAACCATGTCCGACTTACTCTCTCACGTTGCCTCCTCAACACCTCGATGTTGCCACAACGCCTTAACAAGCTCAATTATCTTGCCATGAAGAACTTTACTACTAGAATCAAGGATCTCCACTGGTTCCTCATCATAAGACAATATATGGCCGCAACTCAAAATACTCCACTAGCATCACATCCGAGGAATCCGAATGATACCTCTGCAGCATGGATACATGAAACACATTACGAATCTTTTCTAACTCAGGAGGAAACCTCAACTGATAAGCCACAGGACCTATACGTTTTAACACCTTGTACGGTCCAATAAATCTCGGACTCAATTTCCTTTTACACCCAAAGCGCATCACATTCTTCCATGGTGAGACTTTCAAGAATACTTTTTCACCAACCGCGTACTCAATCTCTATACGCTTCAAATCTATGTAGGATTTTTGCCTATCTGAGGCCGCTTTCAAACAATCACAAATAAGCTTTACTTTCTCATCCGTGTCTTTCAACACATCAGGCATGGGAACAAACTTTTCCCCACCCTCAACCCAACACGAAGCTGTACGACACTTTTTACCATACAAGGCTTCATATAGTGCCATCTTTATACTAGCCATAAAGCTATTATTGTACGCAAACTCTACCAAAGGAAACTGCCTTTCCCAAGTTCCTTGGAACTCAATGATGCAGCAACTCAATATATCCTCCAAAATTTGAATCACGCGCTCAGACTAACCATACGTCTGAGGATGATACGAAGTACTAAAACTCAAACAAGTACCCAAAGCTCGATGCAAACATTCCCAAAACCTTGTTGTAAACTACGGATCCCTATCTAAAACAATCCACTTGGGCCCCCCATACAACCTCACAATTTCAGCAACATAAAGATCCGCCAGCCTATCCAAAGTATACGTCGTATGCAATGGCAAAAAATGTGTACACTTCGTAAACCGATCAATAATCACCCAAATGGAATCCTTTTTAGTCGATGTCAAAGGCAACCCTGACACAAAATCATTGGTGATCCTCTCCCATTTCCTCTTCGAAATTCTCAATGGTTGCAACAACCTGAAAGAAAACTGGTGTTCAACCTTCACAGGTTGACATACCATACATCTAGCAACAAAATCAGCCACATCCTTTTTCAAACCCACCCAATAGTACTTTTCCCTTAAATCTCAATACATCTTGGTACTACCGGGAAGCATAGCAAACGAACTAGCATGTGCCTCGTTCAAAATCATCCTCCTTAACTCCACATCACTAGGCACCACTATCCGATCTTTAAAACACAACACCCCATCACTATTAAAGTGAAAATCCATAGTATTTCCATCCATGATGTCCTTGACATGTGGCACCAACGCTTCATTATAAGGTTGATTTTCCTTAATCAACTGCAACAAAGATGGTTTCACTTGCAACTCGGACAACAAATCTCCATCACGGGTCACACTCAACCTCGCAAACATGGCTCTCAACTCTACAATAGCTTTTCTACTCAAAGCATCAGCCACAACATTCGCCTTGCCCAGATGATACTCAATTGTTAAATCATAATCCTTAAGCAACTCCAACCACCTACGCTGCCTAAGATTCAACTCTTTTTGCGACATCAAATACTTTAGACTTTTGTGATCTGTGTACGCAACACACTTCTCACCATAAAGGTAATGTCTCCAAATCTTCGATGCAAACACTATTGCAGAAAGCTCAAGATCATGCGTAAGGTAATTGTGCTCATGCACCTTCAACTGTCTCGATGCATAAGCTACAATCTTCCAACACACACCCTAAACCAATGTAGGATGAGTCGCTATACACCACAAATTCTTTCCCTGACTCTAGTTGAATCAAGATTGGAGCTTATGTCAAAGCTTCCTTCAACTTCTCGAAAGCTTGTTGTCTAGCTTCCGTCTAGTCGAACCGTACAACCTTTTGAACCAAATTGGTTAATGGAGTAGCAACCCTTGAAAACCCATCCACAAACTACGAATTTCTATAACCAACTTGGGTTGCTACCAATTCACAACTACCTCTACCTTTTTCGGATACACCCGGATACCTTCCGCATAAACCATATGACCAAGAAAAACCAGTTCTTTAATCCAAAATTCACACTTGCTCAACCTGACATAAAGTTGATTATTCAACAAGGTTTTCAACACAATCCGCAAGTATCGATCATGATCCTCCTCGGTACGATAATACACAAGAATATCATCAATAAACTCTAAAATGAATTGATCCAAGAATTCATGGAACACCCGATTCTTCATGTCCATAAATGATGTAGGCGCATTTGTCAACCCAAATTGCATCACCAAGAACTGATAGTGCACGTACCTCGTATGAAAAGTAGTCTTCGGCATATCTTTATCCTTAACTTTCAACTAATAATATCCATATCTCAAGTCAATCTTGGAAAACACCATAGCACCACAAAACTGATCGAACAGATCATCAATCTGCGACAAAGGATACTTATTATTAATAGTCAACTTGTTCAACTATCGATAGTCAATGCATATTCTCAAAGTTCCATCCTTCTTTTTCATAAACAACATTGGTGCTCCCCACGGAAAAACACTAGGTCAAAGAAAACACGGTCCAACAACTCCTAGAGTTGTGTGTTGAACTTTTTCAACTCCTTTGGTACCATGCGATATGGTGCAATCGACATTGGAGCCGTATCAGCATACGTCTCAATGCAAAACTCCATCTCTTTATATAGCGGCAATCCAGACAGCTCTTTTAGAAACACACTTGAAAGATCACAAAAAGTATGGATATCTTTAGTTCACACTTCCTCCACATTCAGATTCGTAGCATAAGCCAGATATGCTTGATACCCTCACTCTAGCAACTTTTACGCTTCTAAAGCCGAAACCACATTGGAAAAGAACTTAACATTTTCACCTGCAACTATCACTTCATAATCATCAGCAGGATTCAACGAAACCTACTTGGTCTCAAAATTGAGCACAGCCTGATGCTCGGGCAACCAATCCATGCCCAAAATCACATCAAAACCATGAAACGAAAGCTCCATCAAATCAGTTGCAAACACATGTCGACATCTTCGATACAACTTTCTTCTAATAACTATTTCCCCAAAAGAACTTCGTTACTTGCTTACCCATATCTAACATTTCTACTAGTATACCAAGCAAATACGCATGCTCATGCAAAATATATGAATGCGTAGAACCATAATCTATCAAAGAAAGTAATGGCATAGACTGCAAGGTAAAAGTACCTACTATCATATCTGTATTATTCCTTCCTTCACGATGAGCATATATCCTCGCCAGTCCACCGCCATTGGGTCGAATCGCCACTGCATGCGCTATAGTCCTTTGTCCATCCTCCCTCTGCTATAAATGTCCCCGGCCGCTCCCACTACCTCTTGGTGGTGCAACAACAGTTCCAGGTGCCTGCCTACCCCTAGCAAACAACAGAAAATCATGTCTTATATGATCTGCAGACCCATAACTCCAATAAGAATTCGCAGTAATAACCGTAGGAGCATGTCCCTCTTTGGCCAAACATGGGCAATCTCACCTCAAATGATCTCTCGATCCATAAACCCAAAAAATATTATGAGATGCCCTTACCTGGGTACATCGCCCGTGCGATCCTTGCCCAACACCATCTCTGCCACGTTTCACATCTAGACAGAACCTCCTATCACAGTGTCTCTTAGTCTGCTGACCTTTAGATCCAAAATCTATAACTCTCTTCCCTGAGCCAAAACCTCCAGAACGAAGAGATAAACCCAAACTCTGCTTAACGTCCTTTGCTCGTGTAACCAACACATCAAAATCAGTATAGTCAAAGGCCAACATATATGTCTTAACATCCTGCACCAATCCGTAATGGAATCGATCACAGTGATGCCTCTCATTTGGCACCAACTCAGGTGCATACTGACTCAGCCTCACGAACAGTACCTCATAATCGGATACTAACATACTCTCTTGAACCAAGGCCATGAACTCATGTTTCTTCTCATCCAAGTATCTAATACCAAGATACTTCTTTCTGAAGGCAGCTTGGAAGAATTCCCATGTCATATCACCAGAATCTATGCCCGTGATCACAGTGGTCCACCAACTGTATGCATCACCCTACACAGGGCCATAGCATGTCCTAGCTTACGCGCATCATTACACCCCATCTGATCCCAAATTCGATATGTACTGCTAAACTACTCCTCAAATGCCTCGAGTGCCAACCCTCTAAAGTCAACTCCTTCAAGACTTGCAGATACTGTAATGATAACCCCGGATTAAAAGAAGCAGCGAGTGCCAGTGCGGGTACATGAACTCCAGTGATCACAGCCTAGAAAGCTCTAGTCATCACCTGAACCAAAGATGTCATATCACCATACACTAGACTAGGTGGAGTATGTGGTACTTGCTCTACCCCCTTAGGAGGATTGGCAAGATGAGGTGGCAATCCCTCAAGATGCACGATCTCACCCTCAACTCTCTGTCCTCCGATAGCAACATTCCCACGCGATCGCAATTTTCTCCTCGGTGGCATCGTATAAAAATGTATCTAAGGTAGGAAATTACACCAAAACAAAAACAATTTGGCAAGCTTCAAGCAAGGATCCAAGACTTTCATTTCAAACCAAAATTATTTTATAACTGTATTAATAAAGCAATGTGTCCCGAAAATACCCTAACATGACATATTTCAAACACCATTCATAAAACAATCATCATGCATAGCAGATAACATAACCAATCATCAACAACATCCCAATTTTTCATAAACAGGACTCTGATACCACCAAATATAACCTCTTTAGCCTAGCCTAGCTGAAACCGAACTAAAAGGATCACATTAGGTTTGCTTCGACAAACCTAAACTAATAACCTAAATCGGTCTATTTTTTTCTTTTTATCTTGTCTAGATGCATCAAATTAGTTCATATAATGGTCATGCTTCAGCGAAAATGTTACATTGAAATTAGATTTCAAAACGGGGTTCAATTGTTCGAAAATGCACATTAGGGACCAAATCATAATTTTTGCAAATTATAGGGTCTTTATTAAAATTTAGGTTACCAATCCTTTTTTAGTCAAATTCCATGCTCACATGTTAAATTCTAGCTTAAAACAATCATTTGAACTCATTCAATTGCATACATATCATTTAGGGACTAAACTACAAGATTTCCAAACATCAGCAAACTGATATACACAAAATCAACAGGGCGTACCGATACGGTCAAGCCCGTATCGATACGGATTAACAAATGTAATGGCTTCTCATACCAATACACGTACGTCTGTATTGATACGGTGTGTTGACCAACCCGTACCGATACGACCTTGACCCTAAAACGATCCCCTTGTGATTTCTCACAAACTCAGATTTCTAGTGACCAAAATGCGTACCGATACGTTACCCTACATATCGATATGGTTATTTAAAATCAAAAGGATTATACCGATACTCAAACCTGTAATACCCTAAAATTTTCTATGTTGATTAAGGGTCATTTAGTACTAAGATAAGGGCTTAAAAGTTAACGTAGTGACTAAAATGATAGCAAGTCAAAAGTTGGTGTCTAGAGTCTAAAGATGGGAAAAGTATAGGCACATGATGGATAATTTTACCATTAATAATTTTTATTCCACAGATAAGTAATACATGTTGCAGGAAGATGATCTGTATAGTCAGATTTCCGGTATAAGATTTATGTAGAAATTTATTCTCGGTTGAACAATCAGGGGAAAGAGCAGATATTTGATTCAAATAAAATTACATAGAAAATTTATCAGTAATTTTTTTATCATGTACATGGATTAAACAAATCATGGAGAAAAATATGATATAGATTCCGAGAATAAAAATACAGTATAAGATATCGAATTTCGATTGAACTACAAAGTTAAGCGTACTCAGGGCATAGGATGGGTGACCAATTAGGAAGGTCTTATGTCAGTACTTGAGACTGATAAAAAGGAATCAGTTCGAGTTAATATTATTCGTATGGATATCTGATAAAGGATTATTAAGAGAATTTTATTCGATAAAGATTTCGGGTAAATTATTAGTATATTGCACCGAATCAAAATTTTAAGTTTGACTTCATAAATATGGAATATTTTATTTGATAATATAATTTATTTTTTTAGATATGGAAATAAGGAATTTTATAATTTATTTGATAGCCCGGTGAAGGGGAAATCGCAATAGAAGTAGTAAATGAATATCGAGAAATTGGATCGAATCAAAAATTTTGAGGTTGTTCCATAAGTCATGGAAAATTCATTAATTGGTTGAATATGATCTAACTAGAAAAGTTGGATTTTTACAAAATGGCAAAAAAATTGTGATTTAAGTGACTAGTTTTGGTAATTTGGTCACAATCGCAATTTTGAAATATTTTGAAAGTACCATGGGTAATATGGTAATTTCCCATGTGAGAGCATTACTCTAGTTTGGTTAGAGTTGAATGAAATTTGGTTGGAATTGAACTAGAATGGCAATTTATAAATTATGTTTCAGTTGGAGGTTAATTTTGGAATAAGGACTAAATTGAATAAAAAAATCAATTTATCAATTACATGTGGCGTAAATTAATAAAAAAAGAAAAAATGTTCATCTTCTACCCCCTCCATTTCTAAACCACCAAGAAAGAAAAGGGAAAAATACACAAAATTTTTCCTATGCATTTTGAAGGCTCCAAAGTTAGAATCAAGGTATGTTGCTTTAGAAAAAAATGACCAATGCTTAATGCTCTTTCTTTTGATAGTAATTTTATCAAGAGTTATGAAGATTTGATTATTCTCTTGAAGAGAGAAAATAGGGTTTCACGTTCCATGTTTAGATTTAAGCTTGATCTATGCAAATCTAGTGTTGTAGAGATGAAATCAAGCTTAGATTGTGATTAATTTCATGTTTAAGGATTAAAAACCCTAACCCTAGAATTTGGGATTTTATTTAGGGTTTTGAAATTGATGATGAAACTGAAAGATTGATGATATTAGAAGCTTGATTTTGATATTAGAATGAAAAATCCTCAACTAGTCCTTTAAGTGAACATTTCGGCATACATGGGGAAATTTGGAGAAATATTGTGAAAATTATCCTAGTGATGGATTTGAAGAGATTATGAACTTAGAAGCTTGATTATGGTGCTCAGACTAAAATAAAGTCATTGGAAAATATAGATACCCATTTCAGCCACATAGAAGAATAATGGGAAAATTTTATGAAAATTTATGATTATGAGTTTTTATGATTCAAATATGTTGTATGAAGTTACAATTGAAATTGGAATCCAAGGGACTAAATTGACAAGAATGGAAATGGCAAGGAACCATTTCGACAAGCCTGGTTAGTTCAAGGACCAATTCAGCTTTGGTCTAAAAGTAGGGGAAAATGTGAGAAAATTATAGAAATGTTGGATTAATTATTCGATACAAGTTTGCAAGTTTATGTGTAAAATTAGTGACTAAAATGTCACTTTGGTAAAAGTTAGTGGATGAAGAGTATTGAATAAAAGTTAGTGAAAAATGATGGAATTATTGAATAATTGTGATTTGAACTTGAATAAATTGCAAAATGGTCGTTAGGGACCATAATGAACAATTCAAAATTATTAAAGGAAAAAGTGAAAAATTTTGGAAATATTTTATATTCGGATAATTATACTACTATAGTATAGTTAAGCAATGTTATATTAAAAATCTTAACATTAATATTGTTATGTATATTCAAATGGTACTGTACAGCTATTGACAAGGCTAAGGGTACCAGATCAAAAGAAAGCAAGGAAAAAATATCAAAATAGCTTACTGAGGCTAATATCATACATGGCCCAGGTACTTCGGACTAGATAGCAGAGGAGGAGCTGTACATCATTGGATCAAGATAGCCTGCATTATTAGTAAGTATCACCACATCCTAGTCTAGTGGGGAATGTATAGATATTAAATAGGCATCTATTTTGTATGTCTAAATTTTCGTACTCTATTTATAAGTTAATGTGGATGTATGATCTAGAAACATGACTTAATTGGAGGAATTAAGAATATTAGAGAAGGTGCTTCAAACGATTATAAACTTAGTTGGTTGTTTATCGCGTTGCGATTGTAAAATCAATAAAGGGTCTAGGCAGCACACATAGTTTTCACCCTGAATTATATTTTCATTTTAATAACTAGTTAAAGTATTTTATAATCCAATTCAGGGTCGAAACTAGTTAGCTCTAGCCAGATTTGTAATTTAGTGAAAAACCGAGAAAGGGTTGTTTAATCAAATTAGTTAGGCTATAAAAAATTACAAGTCTAAAAATCAGTGTAAATCAGTTAGTAACATCTTTAATGTGTATTCAAATATCGAATATACGTTGAGGGTGTTACACTTAGTGGTACCGAGCAAAGGTTTAGCCGATTCTGGAGGTTAAACCGAGTCCAATATGATTTTGCTAAAGTGTACATGCCCCTAGGATGTGATGTTACTGATGTATTGCTTGCACAACTTGATGTAGCTCCTCAACAGTATGGATAAGACTCTACTGGCTATAAGAAACATAAGATATTGTTAGATTTCATCAGTTGACGAATTTCGAGGGTTAAGAAAAGACCATAGTGGATACAACACAGTGAAATAAATATGATAGTTAACTCCTATCCAGGATGAGTTATCTGTATAATAGAGAACTGGTATAGTAATTATAAGATGTTAGTCTCTAACATCTGTATTTGCACTAATAGCATAAGTTAAAAGAAATTTAGAGAGTAAGGGCTCATACGTACATTTCAAGGTAAAAGGTAGTCATAGGATGGTAAGCTTATGATTAAGTGGAATTGTGATTGTTATTAATAAATTAAGATAGTCATATATGAAAAGTTAGAAAAAGAAGAAGTATTCTTATTTGGGAAATACGTATTTGTTAAATGGCTAAACATGAAATTGTTGGAGATTACAACAGATCAAATATGGTAGCTTGCTTAAGATAATCTGAAGGCTGTGATTTTGTATTATAGATTTGAAGACATTATCTATATAGTGAAAAGTGTTATATCTACACAAACTATAACAATTTGAAGTACTTAATGACACAGCGAGATCTAAAATTTAAGCAACGAAGATTAATTGAATTTCTAAAGGATTTTCAATGTTATTACAGATTAGGAAAGGCTAATGTAGTAGTTGATGCTTTTAGCAGAAAAATGTTCTTTATTCTGCATGCAGTGAACACTTAATTGTCTTTGGGAAAGAATGGTACACTAAGTACAAAGTTACAACTTTAACCAACCTTATTAGATCCAATTAAAGATTTGCAAGTGGCAGATGAAGAATGCCTTGAAAAGAGAAAGTAAGTTGAATCTAGAGAAGTCTAAGATTATGAAAGTAGAACTGATGGATTGCTATTGAGGAAAAGTTTATAATGGTGAAATGAAGAAAGGAATTTTAATAGAAGGACTATCAGTTGGACTATTTTGATCTTTGAAGATAAGTGACGAGCCTATATTATTGAGAACACATGATTGTGGGAAAGGATTAAAATGTCGGAATAATCCAAAAGTGGATGGAGTTAATCTAACTCGAGAAATAGAAGACAAAGTGAGGATTCTTTAAAATAATCTGTAACACCCTCGACCTGGCCTAGTCGCAAGATCGACCCAAGCGAGCCACATTAGGTTTAACGAAGTAAACTGTGAGAGAAAACCCAAAACGTGACCATTTTTTTCGTTTTTATCTTATCTAAATGCATAATTAATATCATACATGTTCATGCTAACAGCAGGTGAAAACTCAACTCAATCGGGAGTCGAATCGGCATCTAAACGGTCACAATTGCATTTTAGAGATCAAATTCAAATTTTAGCAAAATACAGGGACTTTACCAAATTTTGTGTTACCAACCGTTAATTAAACAGGGTTCAAGTTCCCGTGTCGAAAATCAACTCGATACGATCATCCAAATTCACTCAATTGCATCCACAACATTCAGGGACCAAAATGAAAGAAATCAAAACTTCATTTCCAAGACATTAACTAACTAACTAACTGCGATACTCAACCATCCGTATCAGAATGCAGGTCCACGTAGGTAGCCCATATCGGTACTTGGGTTTCCATCCAAAAAGTAGATTTCCAGTAGTCAAGTCCCATACCGATACACCTGTGCTCGTACTGGTACCCTAAGCCTAAAAATGCCAACCGTACAGATACACAATCCTAAGTATCGGTACACTATGCTTGGAATAGCCTATCTGTACCGATACTGGTCTCGTGTACCGATATGCAAGCAACAAAAATGTCACATTTGCTCGTTTAAACATGTCTTTCACCTAACCAAAGCACACTAACTTGCCCTAACAAGCATCCAATATAACCAAGAGGCAAAACACAGCATGACATCATAGTTTCAACAACTATTCATGGCATCTTGCATCAAATGTAAATCTATAGGCATGCTTCCTAGATAACCATTCATGTAAAACATGAAGCTTCAATCAATGCCAAAATCTGGCCATGTAGGCCATTTACTACACAATAGCAATCAAACAAACTTGCTCGACGGGGAATTTAACATACATCTCCAAAAGAACAGAAACCCCCATTGCCTTTATTACTTATAGTCTAATACAAAAACATACTTTGGTTACCAAGTGTTGTACCGATCCCTTGCTTCCCGCTGCCTTCCAAGTTTTCAATTCTCTGCATTAATGGACAAAGAGAGCGTAAGCACACAAGGGTTAGTGAGGAATGCTTAAAACACAAAACACCATCAATGCATGTAAAACCGTTTCTCAACGACACCTTGAAATCTCATTTCAATTCATGTTCAAACCACATTTAAAACATCATGTAAACATTATCATGCCTTTACAACCATGCACTTCACACTTTCAAATCCAGCATATAAAACCATATGCAACATATACCATTAACCAATAGCAAATTTCATTGCTAAACCTCAATTTAAGCCTTCCCATGCATAACAACCATATGCAAATCTTAAAGAGTAACATACAACATGTATCATTAACCAACAGCAAATCCCATTGCTAAACCTCAACTCAAGCCTTCCCATGCATAACAACCATATGCAAATCTTAAGGAGAAAACATGTATAACTCACATTACACAACATAAACCTTTCAATGATACATTAACCATTATATTGGCTTACAAGTGATCATTAAACAAATCCATTAACAAAAGAGTTCATCGGATACAAGGAGTCAACAAGTGTTCAACCAACACTTCAAGCCATCTCAACCGAAATAGCTATACAATCATAATCGCGGTACATTACAACTGGGTACCTCTACAACCCTTGGGGACACCAACCCCTTTCACCAGTTAGACGCTTAATCCACTAACGGGAGTTTACGGTACTATTTAACCCCTCTACCATTAGGGTACTCGGATGAAGTTTTCGGTACACAGATCTAAACCCCTCAACATCCAAGGCGACTTATTATACTGCACTCAATCCTATGGTCGGCCAACTATATTTCAAAAACACATCACTTGCCAATATAATTAACCATTTAGCATTTACTTCACTGTTTTTAACAAGCATTAATGAAACCATTTTCCAAAGCAACAACCATGATTTAAACCACAACTATAAACCTTATACTCACAAGGATCACTTACCAAGCGCATCCTTTAGCATTTCATGCTCAAAACAGTATATCAAATACTTTAAAACATTCTTAAACAATAGGTAATATGCAAATCAAAACAAGTGCATTAAACCATTAACCACTAGCACGATCGAGAGAGAAAATCCACTTTTACTTACTTCTGAGTTTAAATCAACGTATCAAGGTAAGTTTAAACTCGCATAAACCACTTTTAAAACATTCCAATGCTGGAATCCATATTCCTACTCACCGATATGCGAAACCTCAATTCACCGATGCGAAAGCATGCATCCAAAGCCTCCAAAACTTCACCGGTCACTTCTGGATCCAACTCCCCTATTTAAACCTCATAACAATAGAGGATTAATGCATCTCCATGCATTCACAACACTGCAACAACATATCCTCACATACTCTTACATTCACCTCACAATTACCCAACCACAACAACCGAAAACATCATCTAATCCCTTCCAAGCACAACCCAGCCACAACCTATCAATCTAACACCACTTTTATCATCAATTAACACCTACAAACATAATCAAATCAACCTAATACCTCCAGCAAACACGCAGCCACCAAAACACCTCAAGAACACAAATCTAACAACCTAACCAAATAGAGATTCATGAGCTTTGGGATTCTATTGATAGAATCGACTTATCAACATCATTATACATCCAAAATATATTCAAAAACAATCCATAACACTGGAAATCAGATTCAATTTGAATCTTTCATCATTTCATCAATTTTATCCAATTAAATCCACATAAAAACACAAAACTAGATTATAAGCTATAAATCAAGGATCAAATACTTTGGAATATCAATAAAGAACCATTTAACAGAGGAGATCACGGACCTTACCCTTGTTATGTGATTTCTCCCTCAATTGGCTTGTTAAAAGCTAAGAAAACATAAGATTTCAATGTGATTTTGCAAAACAAAGTTGAATAAACAAATACACATCAAGAATCTGAGTAAAAAGAATCTCTCACCTCTAGTTTTGATAAAATGTTGAGTGTTTGGCAGAAAAGAAGTTGAGAGAAAGGAGTTAGGAAAAAGTCATGTGAATTTCTTTGAAAAGTTAATAACTTACTTTAGATATTTAATCCTTCTTAATCACCATTTTAGAACACATGTGTAAAATGATTTAATTGAGGGGAGAAATCACCAGCAAACACTTGTTAGATTATCTCCTTAAGGATTCTATGAATTTGACCTTTTTCATTTTAGTCACTTAAAAACAATTTTCAAAAATTACATTTCAGTCACTAACCAAGATGTAACATTTTCAAATTCCATTTCCCAAAATTGACTCCACAAAAAATCATTATATATTAAAAGATGATTTGTAACTATTTTTCCATATTTTTACCTTACCGAAAAATATACAATCTCGAATCTGACTCGAATCTCTAACCCGTTCCATTGGATCGTCTAATCAACCCACAAAACTGCTAGGCCCAAAACTGGGGCATTAGAACTCTCCCCCACTTAGGAAATTTCGTCCTCGAAATTTACTCGGAGGTAACAAAAGCAGAGACCTCCCAACATCTCCGACTTACATCCACACGCGGCTTCTTAACACTGCGGTGTCTCTGCAACACCTTAACAAGGCCAACCATTATACCACCTAGAGCTCTACCGCTGGCAACAAGGATCTCCCCCAGATCCTTCACACAAAATAACTCAGATCTCAACACAATGCCTTAGACCGGCACAACATGCAAGGAATCAAACTGATACCTTCGCAACATCATCCCATAAAACACATCATGGAACCCCTCCAACACAGGAGATAACCTCAACGATAAGCAACATGACTCACATGCTCAACAAACTCGTATGGTCCTCAAAACGCATCACCTTCTTCCAAGGCAATACCATCATGATCATCCGACCATCACAACACACTTTAAATCACCACGTCTCAAATTCGCATAGAATTCCCGACGATCTGAAACTGCTCTCAAGCTGTTACATAACAACTTCACCTTCTTATTGGTGTCTTTCTACACATCAGACCTGGAAACATACTTTTCCCCAATCTAAGCCCAACATATGGCGTACGACACCCTCAACCACACAACGCCTTGAACGGTGCCACATGTATACTTGCCTGCTCGTTGCCATTAAAGCAAACTCTACCAAAGACATGTGCCTTCCACACTTGCCCGAAAGCTCCATGATGCACAACCTAACTTATCTTTCAAAACTTGAATTCCATGCTCTAACCTGCCATCCAACCGAGAAAGATATAGAGTACATACACTTAAGCTCAAGCAACACCCTCAGAACCTCACTGTAACCCACGGATCATCGTCTAGAACTATGAACTCATGCACACAGTGCAAACGCACTAACCCAACAATATAGAAATCTGCCGCCTATTCCAAAACATACATCACAAGCATAGACACATGAGTGTGCACACCTCGCAACTAAATCAACAACCACTCAAATGGAATCCTTTCGGTCAGCGCCAAAGGCAATCCAGACACAAAATCCATGGTGATTCTTTCCCACTTCCCTTCTGGTATCCCCAACGGTTGCAACAACTTGAAAGAAAATCGATGCTCAGCTTCCACTCGCTGACATACCATGCATCGAGCAACAAAATCAACCATATCTCCCTTTAGACCAACCCAGCAACAATTCCATTTCAAACCTCAATATATCTTGGCATTACCGGAATGCATTTCGCAAGAACTGGCATGCGCCTCTATCAAAACCATACACCTCAACTCAACATCAAGAGAAACCACCTTCCGATCTTTAAAACACAACATCCCATTTAACGTGAAAATCCACTGGATTTCCTTCTCTCAATAACCTGAACATGTGATACTGATGCATAATCACACCGTTACCTTCTTCTAATTAACTGTGGCCAAAATGAATTCACTTGTAACTTGACATCCAACCCCCATCACACATCACACCCAACTGTGTAAGCAATAACCTCAACTTCGCCGCAACTCTCACAAACCAAGCATTGGCTATAAGATTAGCTCAGACAATTTTCAATCACCAAACTATAACTCCTAAACAACTCCAACCATCTAGGTTGTCAAAAATTCAAACATCAATCATTTCATTTTTTTACCACGCGCGGTCCGTGTACACAACACCCTACTCATCATAGAATTAATGCCTCTAAAACATCTAAACAACTGCCATTGCGGCAAACTTCACATCTTGCGCAGGATAAAACGCTCGTGCACCTTTAACTACCTAGATGCATAAGCCACAACTTCACTTGCAACACTACAACCTCAACAAACCTCAATGCTAAGAACTGGATCTAGCAAACGCACAACCCGCCAACTCTAACTTTGGTACCTCAAAAACTAGCACCAGCCAAACTCCCAAGAACCATAACACCAAAACCACCTTCATATGCTACCTTATTATACCATCACACCATTGATTTCTGATCAGTCATCTGTAAGTGTGAACATATGTATGCATGTTCACTTATATGCCCTCATAGATGTCTATCTGTATGTATGCAAAACCTCTAATGTTATGCCCAAATGTATGCATGTACTAACATATTTATATATACACATAAGTGTTTTTGCACTGTGCATGTTTGTCAATTCACACTTACTAATAACATCCTCAGAACCAAAATTCTTAGCAACATACCCAAAACTCACACTTCCCAAACAAAGAGCAACATTCACCTCTCCCCAAAAAATCTACTAAACCAACTATACTTATCGATCCCAAACCTTTCTAGTGCCTCAGCACATGATAAGTTCATCAATAAGCACCATAATCTAATCCAAAAACTCAAGAACTATACGACTCATCATAACTATGAACGCAACCCATGCATCGGTTAACCCAAATGGCATAACTCAGAACGTACATTGCCGCACCCCTTGCGGAAGGCAAATCTAAACACAACTACATCCTTTACATTTAACAAACAACACTTGGACCTCAAACCAAACTTACAAACCATTGAAGCACCTCAAACAGGATCAACAAAACATCAACTTGTTCAACTGCCTAAGCTTTATGCACATCTGCATCGTGCCATTCTCCTTTTTCTACAACAGCACCGACGTAACCCCCCGGCAACACCAAGCCTAACAAAGCCTTGATTAAACAACTTCCTTGAGCCATGCACAAGGAGCAATAGACACTGGAGCTGTGTTCCCATACAACTCAGTGTCAATCTTGACCTCTCAATCCAATGGTAAACTCGGCCATTCCCTCAGAAAACACCCAGGAATCCACATACCATACGAATATCTTGAGCACGTAATCCCTTTGTCTCTGGATTCGTAACATACGCTTGGAATACCTTACAACCAATGATCCATGAAGCAACTCGGCCCAGTGCCAGAACAACTTTAAACAAGAATTTAACATTCTCGCCAGTGATAACCACCTCGTAATCATCAGCAAGTTCAAGCAAACTCGCTAGGATCTAAAACCAACCACAACTCCTTGTTCCAGCAACTACTCAGTACCGAGAATTACATCAAAACTTGTGCAGCAACAACTCTAGCGAAACGACCGTAACCTTAGGATTTAAACCACCCAAGGGTATTTTCAAACATCCTACCCGCAACAACCGTCTAGCCAGAAGAACCATCCCCCTGTATTCGCACAACTATCACTTATCAGGTGATTGTTCAGACCATAATTCTCACAACCATCATCAACAACAAGCACAAGAGTTTACACTCCATACATTAAATGCAGATAATCTCGCTTTATGAGATCACACGATCACATACCCAACATGCATTAAATACTGATCTAGTCTGGATACTCTGACCCCGTGGTCCTCACCCAAAACTATCATCACCTCGCCTTAACTCAAGGCGATATCTTTTATCACGATTCATTTCAACCTGAACATTACCGAAACTACGATCTGTAATTCCCTTACCAAAGCCAAAACCTCCCACACAAAACCAATAACCCCAGGTTCTGCTCGATGTACTTCGCCCGTGTATCAACACGTCGAAAATGGTGTAGTCGAAAGCCAACATGTACACCCTACCATCTTGTACCAACTCATAACAGATTCGGTCATATCAATTCTTCTCTATCGGTACCCCAGTTCAAGAGCATATTGGCTCAACCAATAATCTGTACCCTAAACTCTGCCATATACACACGACTCTGATCCCCACCATGAACTCTCATTCCTTTTCATCCAAGTGTCTAAACCCCGGACACTTCTTCCAAAAGACAGCATAGAAAGATTCCCAATCTATATCATCGGGTTTCACATTTGTCGATATAGTGGTCTACCAACTAACACATCATCATGCAATAGGGATTCAACATACCCCACTTGGTCTGAACCCGGAAAACAATGGCCATCCCAATCTCAGCTGCCTCGAATATCAATCCACGGTACTCAACTCCTTCCAAATTGTAGGGACACTCTAACGGCAGCCTCATTTTCCCAACTGCTAGTGCAAACACACGTACTCCAACAACAACAGCTTACAAGCTCAAAACATCACCTATAGCAAGGCATCATATCACCCAACTCTGGCTCAACCAGCACAGGTGGTACGTTCTTCATGGTGACAAATCCCCAGGAGACACAACACTCTCCTCACTCACTGCCCCAAAAGGCAACATCATCTCACTAGATCCTATTTCCCTCTCAGTCGTAACATAACACATTTTCTAAGGCATGATAATCATTTCAAAACAAAATTGAATCAGGCCAGCTTCAAGCATGGATCCAAGACTTATATTTCAAAACATAACATTTCAGACTATAATAATAAGGCAATAGGTTTTCTCAAAATTTTCCCCAAACATGGCATAAAACAATCACCGTGCATATCAATACCAGATTATAGCTCATAGCAACATTGCAATAATCATATCAATCTTCCAATTATCACCAAACTTAATAGTCAAGCACCGAGCATAACAAGCAACAGAAAATGATCAAATACAACATGCTAACCTTTCGCAAACCTAGCTTCGATACCACCAAATGTAACACCCTTGACCTTGCCTAGTCGCAAGACCGGCCCAAGCAAGCCATATTAGGTTTACCGAAGTAAACCGTGAGAGAAAACCCAAAACGTGACCATTTTTTTCTTTTTTATCTTATCTAAATGCATAATTAATATCCTACATGTTCATGCTAACCGCAGGTGAAAACTCAAATCAATCAAGCGTCAAATCAACATCTAATCGGTCATAATTGCAATTTAGGGGCCAAATTGCAATTTCAACAAAATATAGGGACTTTACCAAATTTTATGTTACCATCCGTTAATTAAACAAGGTTCAAGTTCCCATGTCGAAAATTAACTCGATATGATCATCCAAATTCACTCAATTGCATCCACAACATTTAGGGACCAAAACGAAAGAAATCAAAACTTTATTTCCAAGACATTAACTAACTAACTGCCACGCGTACCGATACTCAACCATCCGTATCAGTACACAGGTCCACGTAGGCAGACCATATCCGTACGGCCATAGGAGTATCGGTACTTGGGTTTCAATCCAAAAAGTATACTTCCACTAGTCAAGTCTCGTATCGATACACATGTTCTCGTACCGGTACCCTAAGCCCAAAAATGCCAATCGTATCGATACACAATCCTGAGTATCGGTACACTATGCCTGGAATAGCCTATCTATATCGATACTGGGTCTCGAGTACCGATACGCAAGCACCAAAAATGTCACATTTGCTGGTTTAAACATGCCTTTCACCAAACCAATGCACACTAACTTGCCCCTGACAAGCATCCAACATAACCAAGAGGCAAAACACAGCATGGCACCAAAGTTTCAACAACTATTCATGGCATCTTGCATCAAATGTAATCTATAGGCATGCATCCTAGATAACCATTCATGTAAAACATAAAGCTTCAACCAATGCCATAGAGGCCATTTACTACAGAAGAGCAATCAAACAAACTTGCTCGATAGGAATTTTACATACATCTCCCAAAAACAACGGAAACCCCCATTGCCTTTATTACTTATAGTCTAATCCAAAAACATACTTTGGTTACCAAGTCTTGTACCGATCCCTTGCTTCCCACTGCCTTCCAAGCTTTCAATTCTCTGCATAAGCACACAAGGCTTTGTGAGGAATGCTCAAAACACAAAACACCATCAATACATGTAAAACCGTTTCTCAACAACACCTTGAAATCTCCTTTCAATTCATGTTCTAACCACATTTAAAACATCATGTAAACATTATCATGCCTTTACAACCATGCACTTTACACTTTCAAATCCAGCATATAAAACCATATGCAACATATACCATTAACCAACAGCAAATTCCATTGCTAAACCTCAATTTAAGCCTTCCCATACATAACAACCATATGCAAAGCTTAAAGAGTAAAACATACAACATTTATCATTAACCAACAGCAAATCCCATTGCTAAACCTCAACTCAAGCCTTCCTATGCATAACAACCATATGCAGAGCTTAAGGAGAAAGCGTGTATAACTCACATTATACAACATAAACCTTTCAATGATACATTAACCATTATATTGGCTTACAAGTGATCATTAAACAAATCCATTAACAAAAGAGTTAATCGGATACACGAAGTCAACAAGTGTTCAACCAACACTTCAAGCCATCCCAACCGGAATAGCGATACAATCACAATCGCGGTACATTACAACTGAGTACCTCTACAACCCTTGGGGACACCAACCCTATTCATCGGTTAGACGCTTAATCCACTAACGGGAGTTTACGGTACTGTTTAACCCATCTACCGTTAGGGTACTTGGATAAATTTTTTGGTACACGGATCTAAACCCCTCAACATCCAAGGTGACTTATTATAGTGCACTCAATCCTATGGTTGGCCAACTATATCTGATAACAATTTCAAAAACACATCACTTGCCAATATAATTAAGCATTTAGCATTTACCTCACTGTTTTTAACAAGCATTAATCAAACATCTATCTTACTTGAATTAATGAGTGTTGCTGCCATGTACATCTTGTACATGAAAATATGGACTTTTTGGCATTGTGAATTATGTGTACATGTTATATGACTGAATTGGCTAGACTAAATGAAAATATGGACTGTTTTGGCATTGTGAATTATGTGTACATGTTATATGACTGAATTGGCTAGACTAAATGAAAATATGGACTGCTTTGGCATTGTGAATTATGTGTACTTCTAATATGACTGAATTGGCTAGACTAAATGAAAATATGGACTGTTTTGGCATTGTGAATTATGTGTACGTGTTATATGTCTGAATTGGCTAGATTAAATGAAAATATGGACTATTTTGGCATTGTGAATTATGTGTACATGTTATATGATTGAATTGGCTTAGACTAAATGAAAATATGGACTGTTTGCATTGCAAGAATGTATAAACATGTATAATGGATAGCTAAGTAATAAGCCTTAAATTAAAGAAAGTAAACAAGCAATAATTAAGGCTTAAGGCTGACATGCTACTTAAAATGTATACTTGTACACTTCATAAACTTGCCACATGAAATGCTACTCGAAATGGACTTATACTCTCACTTGAATCAATGTGTATAACTTGTGAACATATCTTGAGTGATAATCTTGAAATAAATTGTGATTATGTTACTTGACTTGGAAATGTTGTGATTTGCTTAAACATGGTATTGATTGACTTGAAATGATTGAAGATTGAATTGTGATCTATTATTTTGCTTGTCATGCTATCTTGCTATTCGAATGATACTAGAAAATGTTTACTTGATAATTACTCGATAAGCTTACCATACTGCTTGATTTGCTTGACAAATTGGTTACTTAACATTTGCTTACCTTGATATTTGATTGCCATAAGTATGATGATACATGAGTTCATGATTTTTGCTTGACTTGGAATGCTATAAATCTTAAAAGGGTTACTTGATTAATGGAGACATGACATAATAATTGGTTAGAACTAGTACTACCTTACTAAGTACATATCGTACTTATCACTCTCGTTTCCTCTCTTCCCAAACCATAGGTTAGGTGCTTCAAGGTGAATTACTTGATCCCGAAGTCAGATTTCTCGAGCTTGAAGTAAGACAGAGGCAAAAGTATAAGTATGAATCCATACTTGTTTATAATGCTCCTAGTGGTTGGTGGCACCTAGTCTTGTGGACATGCATTAATGTACTCGAAAGTTGTATATATGAACTTGAGTTGGCCTATAATGTCTCGAAGGCTTAAATGCTAAACTTGGAGTATGTAATGGCATAATTCTCATGTGGATTAAATGGATTATGCTGCGCATATGTGGTGAGTTTGAATTAAGTATGTCCTATTCAAGTATGCTAGTCGAATGCCTTGTATGGACATATAAATGCTTGAATAAATATTATAAATAATTCATGTATACATGAACTTGAATTGCCAAATGGATAAAGAATGAAACCATGGATGCTACTTGAAGTATGATTTGAATAATTGCTCACATGAACTTGATTTGCTGCGAGTATATGGAAATTGAAATGAAATGAACACATTTTTGCCGAATGCTATACATGACATTAAGACTCGATGAATGATGAAACTATTTTATGATATGCTAGAACTTGCTATTGCCGAATAGGAAGGGATCAAATGTACTTGCTTTGCTTGTTCACAGGCCTAAATAGTAGTTAACCTTGAATGAACAATTGAAGGATCCAATCACTTGAATGACCTATAATGTCTATGAAACATGGTATTCTTGCTTGAGATATGTTCGATTTCATGTACATATGACCGTGATTAGTTAAAATTACATGAAAATTTTACATGTCTTGAATGTAATGAGATTGAGTTAAAATGAAACATGCTAGTCTAGGTATGCTAATTAAAAGCTTTATA
Organism: Hibiscus mutabilis; assembly: GCA_019671005.1. Lineage (NCBI taxonomy): Eukaryota > Viridiplantae > Streptophyta > Magnoliopsida > Malvales > Malvaceae > Hibiscus > Hibiscus mutabilis. Next base: position 23,403,209 of record CM033741.1, on the reverse strand, counting down.
TGATCGCATGAATGTAGATTTGAAAATGAATAATCTAAGTGGTAACCCTAAATGAATAATAAGATGGCCATGCTTGTATACTTGATTGTGAATGCCTTGCTAGTTAAGAATGCCATTTGAATACTACATATGCCTACATGACTAAGTAGTTATTAATCTTTGAATGTAACTTGAAAATGACTAATCAAGGGTTGGCATATAATGAACAAGAATGATAAACATATCTTGCTTGTATGATCAAATGTAATTGTCTAACTTGCTTGATTGCTAGTCACTCAACTCGCCTATTAGGGATGAGTTCTTGAAAAGTTTTAAATTATTCGTGTTTCTAGTGTTCCTCGTAATGCTCCTCAGCTGATTTTCTACTAAACCGGGTGGGGGTGTTACACTTTTAAAAGAGATGGACAAATGACTTATTAAATGACATTACCTTTGGAGGAGAGCAAAAGTCACAATATATTTCACGTGAATTTGTTTCAAAGGTATCGATCAAATCCTTTTCACGTTATCAACCCAACGGAAGTTGAATTACAACCCGATATTTGACGTATGAAGAACTGATGAAAATCTTAGCATATGGAATTAAAAGGAATAAGGAATAAGAAAATTCCATTGGTCAAAGTCCTTTGAAGGAACCACAAAGTGGATGAGGCAACTTGGGAGACCGAGAAGAAAATGAGAGAGTAGTACCTAAAACTATTTAAAACAGGTATGTTTTGAAAATTCGAGGACAAATTTTCTTAAAGGGGGAAGAATTGTAATACCCCAAAATTTGCTATGTTGATTAAGGGTCATTTAGTACTAAGATAAGGGCCTAAAAGCTAACTTAGTGACTAAAATGACAACAAGCCAAAAGTTGGTGTCTAGAGTCTAAAGATGGGAAAATTATAGGCACCTGATGGATAATACAGGTTATAAGAAGATGATCTATATAGTCAAATTTCTGGTATAAGATTTAAGTAGAAATTTAGTTTCGATCGAACAATTAGGGAAATGAGTAGATATTTGATTCAAGTAAAATTACATGGAGAATTTATCAGTAATTAGTTTATCCTGTACATGAATTAAACAGATCATAGAAAAAATCTGATATAAATTCCGGGAATAAAAATGCAATATAAGATATCGAATTTCGATTGAACTATAAAGTTAAGCGTGCTCAGGGCATAGGATGGGTGATCTATTTGGAAGATCTTGTGTCAGCACTTGAGGCTGATAAAAAGGAATTAGTTCGAGTTAATATTATTCATATGGATATCTGATAAAGGATTATTAAGAGAATTTTATTCGATAAAGATTTCGGGTAAATTATCAGTATATTGGACCAAGACAAAATTTTAAGTTTGACTTCATCAATATGGAATATTTTATTTGATTATATTATTTATTTTTTTAGATATGGAAATAAGGAATTTTTAGAATGTATTTGATATCCCGGTGAAGGGGAAATCGTAATAGAAGTAGTAAGTGAATATTGGGAAATCAAATCGAATCAAAATTTCAGAGGCTATTCCATAAGTCACGAAAAATTCATAAAATATTATTTTATGAATAAATTATTAATTGGTTGATTGTTATCTAACTAGAATAATTGGATTTTTACAAAATGGCAAAAAATTGTGATTTAAGTGACTAGTTTTGGTAATTTGGTCACAATGGCAATTTTGAAATATTTTAAAAGTACCATGGGTAATATAGTAATTTCCCATGTGAAAGCATTACTCTAGTTTGGTTAGAGTTGAATGGAATTTGGTTGGAATTGAACTAGAATGACAATTTGTAAATTATGACTCAATTGGAGGTTAATTTTGGAATAAGGACTAAATTGAATAAAAAATTCAATTTATCAATACATGCGGTATAAGTTAATAAAAGATGAACAAAATGTTCATCTTCTACCCCCTCCATTTCGAAACCACCAAGAAAGAAAAGGGAAAAATACACAAAAGTTTTCTTAGGCATTTTGAAGGCTCCAAAGTTAGAATCAAGGTATATTGCTTTGGAAAAAATGATCTATGCTTAATGCTCTTTCTTTTGATAGCAATTTAATTAAGAGTTATGAAGATTTGATTATGTTCTTAAAGAGAGAGAAAATATTGTTTCATGTTCCATGTTTAGATTGAAGCTTGATCTATGCAAATCTAGTGTTGTAGAGATGAAATCAAGCTTAGATTGTGATTAATTTCATGTTTAAGGATTAAAAACCCTAACCCTAGAATTTGGGATTTTATTAAAGGTTTTGAAATTGACGATGAAAATGAAAGATTGATGAATTTGAAAAGATTTTGAACTTAGAAGCTTGATTTTGATATTAGAATGAAAAATCCTCAACTAGTCCTTTAAGTGACCATTTCGGCATACATGGGGAAATTTGGAGAAATATTATGAATATTATCCTAGTGATGGATTTGAAAAGATTTTGAACTTAGAAGCTTGATTATAGTGTTCGGAATAAAATAAAGTCATTGGAAAATATAGATACCCATTTCGGCCACATAGAAGAATAATGGGAAAATTTTATGATTATTAGATTTTATGATTCGAATATGTTGTATGAAGTTAGAATTGAAATTAGAATCCAAGGGACTAAATTGACAAGAAAGAAAATGGCAAGGGTCCATTTTGACAGCCCTAGTTAGTTCAAGGACCAATTCAACTTTGGTCTAAAAGTAGGGGAAAATGTGAGAAAAATTATAGAAATATTGGCTTAATTATTCAATACAAGTTTGCAAGTTTATGTGTGAAATTAGGGACTAAAATGTCACTTTGGTAAAAGTTAGTGGATGAAGGGTATTGAATAAAAGTTAGTGAAAAATGATGGAATTATTGAATAATTGTGATTTGAACTTGAATAAATTGCAAAATGGTCATTAAGGACCATAATGAACAATTCGACATTATTAAAAGAAAAAAATGAAAATTTTTGGAAATATTTTATATTCGGGTAATTATACTAGTATAGTATAGTTAAGCAATGTTAGATTAAAAATCTAACATGAATATTATTATGTATATTCAAATGGTACTGTACAACTATTGACGAGGCTAAGCGTAACAGATCAAAAGAAAGCAAGGAAAAAGTATCGAAATAGCTTAGTGAGGCTAATATCATACATTGCCCAGGTACTTCAGACTAGATAGCAGAGGAGGAGCTGTACATCGTTGGATCAAGTTAGCATGCATTATTAGTAAGTATCACCACATCCTAGTCTAGTGGGGCATGTGTAGATATTAAATAAGTAGCTATTTTGTATGTCTAAATTTTCGTACTCTACTTATAAGTTAATGTGGATGTATGATCTAGAAAGGTGACTTAATTTGAGGAATTAAGAATATTAGAAAAGGCGCTTCAAACGATTATAAACTTAATTGGTCGTTTATCGTATAGCGATTCTAAAATCAAGAAAGGGTCTAAGCAGCACACATAGTTTTCACCCTGAATTATATTTTCATTTTAATAACTGCTTAAAGTATTTTATAAACTAATTCAGGGTTGAAACTAGTTGGCTCTAGATAGATTTGTAATTTAGTGAAAATCGAGAAAGGGTTGTTTAATCAAATTAGTTTGGCTATAAAAAAATTACAAGTCTGAAAATCAGTGTAAATCAGTTAGTAACATCTTTAATGTGTATTCGAATATCGAATATACGTTGAGGGTGTTACAAAGTCCGTGTACTGACACCAGTACAAATTTTCCTCAAGGCATACCGATACGGTGGCTAGGGGTACCGATACGGTGGCTAGGGGTACCGATACCCTTTGTTAACTTTCAAAGGACTGAGCTTTTCCAGACCCCGTGTACCGATCCTTGGGTACCCATACCGGTACACAATGGCCTGTAATGACCTCTAGGTCCAACATATGACACTTTGGCTCAATCTAAACACATTGCTAAACATCATCAAGGACATGCTTAACCCTAACATATCAACACACTAAGCAAGTCTAACAAGCCTAACACTAGCATCCATATCATCTATAAGCATGCTCCTTACTCAACAAGTAAAAACTTTAAACCAAACTTTAAACAATCATAAATGGCCAATTGCACATCCAAAAAATCAACATAAACTTGCAACAACAGGAAGTTCAACACATAACCCTCCCAAAACACCAATTGACCTCATTGCCTTTATTACTACAATTTTATACCGAAGTTGTACTTTCACAAATACAAGTCCTTGGATTTCCTTTTAGCTTGCTCGCTGCCTACAAACTATAATTCTCTGCATTAATGGAAAAAGAGAGCGTAAGCACACTAGGCTTAGTGAGGAATTCTCAAAAACCAACCATCTTCAATGCATTTAAAATCGTTTGACAATCCTTTTAAACAACCACTTTCCAAATCACTTTACAAACATCATTTCAACATCATGCCTTATCAAACGATGCACTTAACATTTCCAAAACATGCATATTAAACCAAATGCAACATGTATTATGGATCAACATCAAATTCTCATTTTCTACCCTCAATTTAAGCTTTCCATTCATGATACCAATGCAAGGCTTAAAGAGTAAAACATGTTTAAATCTGCATTAAACAATATAATCCATCTCATGATACATCATCAATTATATTGGTTTACAAGTGATCATTACACAAATTCCACTCTACAAAATATAACATAAGATACACGGATTTAACAAGTGTTCCCCCAACATTTAACATACAATCTACCGGCATCTCAAGGTTCACGCACGGTAGTTTTTGGTACCCATAAACCCCTTCACCGTTGTGACACCTGTAGTGGAGTCTTCGATACACATAAACCCCTCGACACCACTTATCGGCTAGATGTATAACCCACCAACAGGAGTCTTCGGTATGATTAAACCCCCAACCGTTAGGGTACTTGGATGGAGTATTCGGTACACATAAACCCCTCAACATCCAAGGCGATTTTTTATAGTGCAATATCAATCCTATGGCCGGCCAATTGTATCCGATAACATTTTCAAACAATTTTATACCATCACTTGCTAATATAATTTATTTTATTAACATCAACTCACTATTTCCATCTGCATTAAAAAATCATTTTACCAATGCAATCATCCTTGCATTAACCAATGTTTAACAATATTTACCAATCATGCATTACTTCCAAATGCATCATCAACATTATATAATCAATTTTCAGATTAAACCATGCTAAAAAAATGCATATACAATGAGTAATTAAACCATTAAAACAAGTTCATAAAAACCAATTGCAAAATCGAGTTCGAGAGAGAATTCATCATTTACTTACTTCTGAGCTTAGACCAGCATTTCAAGCTTGATCTAAACCCCCCAAACACAACTTTCAAAGCATTGAAAAGCAGTAAATCTCGTTCTCACTCACCAACACGCAAAGCCTCATTCGCCGATACGGTAAACACGCCTCCAAAGCTTCTGAAACGCCCGTTCAAGCTTGAGGATCAACTTCCCCTGTTTTATCCTAAACAAATAGAGGATTCAATGCATCAAAATGCATTCAACAGCCCAGCAACATCGAATCACATAAAACCTCAACATACTCTACCCAATTTCCCGCCACAACAACTGAAATCAACATCAAACATCTTCCAAACTTAACCCAGCCACAACCTAACGTTGTAACCCATCAATTAACATCTAAAAACACAACAACACCATCCTTATACCTCCAACATCCATTAAACCTACACAATACCTCAAAAACTCACAACTAACAACTTAGAAAGTTAGAGATCCACTTAGTTTCGGGATTCCAATGTTAAAGCCCACTTATTAACATTATTAAACATCAAAATAGTGACTAGAATCAATCAAGAACTCAGCAAAATAGAGTCTAAATCCATCAATCTAATCAATTAAACCTTGATTTAACTTTCAATAATTAAATCATCAAATCAAGTTAGAAAACTTATGTAAAGGATCAATAACTTGGCAATTTCAATAAAGAACCTTGTATAAGAGGAGAATAATGAACCTCACCTCTAATGGCTGCCTTGCCCCTTAATTTGATGAATTTACATAATAAAACAACGAGAAACCAATTAGATTTTGTTAGGAAGTCATTATAATTCCATTTGAACTCAAAAGATTAATTAAAATAAGATTTTGCCCGAGAATTTTGAAGAGAAAAAAAAGTGTTTGGCTTGAGAGAATTGGAGAGAAAATCCTTTGAAAAAAAGTTAGTTATGTCAAATTGTTTAAAGCTTTTTAATTATCCTATTAATTCTCCAAGCCTATTTATATTATTTTAAAATCATTTAAAAATAGGCAACTAAGGGAAAAAGTCTAATATTATACTTTGGGTAAATAGCTCCTTAAAGATTCAAAGTTTTGACCCTTTTAAAAAAAGTCACTAAAAATAGTTTTAAAACTTCACATTTTAGTCACTAACAAAATGTCCAATTTCAAAACCTCTTTTTGAAAAATTGATTTTACCAAAATCATTTAAATATTTAATAATGATTTTAGAGCATTTTTTCATATTTTTATCTTACCCAAAAATATTTATTTCAAATTAAATCCTAAAACTGACTTGAATTCTCTAATTTGATCCATCGGACCATCTAAACAACCTCGAAAACTCCTAGGCCCAAAATCGGGGCATTACATAGTGGCTCTACAAGGACTCCAAACCAACAAGAGTCTAAGGCATCTACTCAGGTGTACCATGTGAAGAGTAGGGAGGAGGATCACGATCCAGATATTATTGCAAGTACCATTGAACTATTCTCTCATCCTATTTATGCATTGATAGATCCTAGATCCACCCATTCCTTTATAAGAATTGTATTGATAAAGAAGTTGAAGTTATTGTTTGAGCCTACAACTACTAAGATCATAGTAACAAACCAATTAGGGAATAGTGTTATAATCAGTTTAGTATGCAAGAACTGTCCCCTAATGATTCAAGGGATACCTTTTTCGGCCAACTTTATGGCCCTCCCTATTCATGAATTTGATGTTATATTGGGGCTTGATTGGTTCGGTGAGCACTAAGCATGGGTGGATTGTAATAAAAAAAGTTGTATCTTTGAGGTCTTGGCAAGGAGAGTATAACTCTCATGACCTCTGGCAACAATAACCCATTGTTGTATGCCATTGAAGGCAAGAATAAGGAAGAATTATAGTTGCAAGACATTGACACCATACAAGAATTTCCTTATGTGTTTCTCGAGGAGCTTCTGAGTTTACCACCCACCTGTGAAGTTGAGTTGGGGATTGACGTACAACCTGGAACTACCCCGATTTCCATAGCACCTTATCGAATGGCTCTAATAGAGCTCAAGGAACTTAAAGCATAGATTAAGGACTTATTGAATAATGATTTCATTCGACCGAGTTCTTTACCCTGGGGAGCTCTGGTCTTCTTTGACAAGAAGAAAGATGGGTCTATGCGCCTTTGCATTGATTACCGACAATTGAATAACTTGACTACCAAGAACAAGTATCTTTTTTCGAGGATCAATGATCTCTTTGATCAACTCAATGATGCCAATATCTTTTCCAAAATTAATTTAAGGTGTGGATATTACCAAATGATGGTCAAGGAATGTGATGTGCCCAAAAGTTTTTTTTTGTACAAGCTACGACCACTATGAATTCTTAGTGATGCCCTTTGGGTTAACCAATGCTCCGGATGCCTTTATGGATCTCATGAATCAGGTTTTCAGACCCTATCTTGACAAGTTCTTAGTGGTGTTCATTGATGACATATTGGTTTATTCCAAGAACCAAGCAGAACATCAAGACCATCTCTGTACCGTGCTCTAGACCTTTCGAGAAAAATATCTTTATGCTAAGTTCAGTAAGTGTGAGTTCTATCTCAGGAAGTCTCATTTTTGGGACATGTTGTGTCAGCAGTAGCTATCCAAGTGGACCCTGAAAATATTCAAGCTATCATAGAATGGAGGTCACAGAAGAATGTTAAAAAGGTTTAGAGTTTTTTGGGTCTTGCAGGTTACTATAGGAGATTCGTTAAAGGATTCTTTATAATAGCAGCACTATTGACAAAGCTTCTATAGAAGGACATTCTTTTTTAGTAGACCGAGAAGTGACAATGTAGCTTTGACTAGCTCAAGCAAGTATTAACTCATACACCGATCCTAACCCAACCCAAGTTCGGTAAGGATTATACAGTGTACATCGATGCATGACACCTCGGGTTAGGATGCATATTGATGAAAGAAGGAAAGGTTATTGTGTATGCTTTGAGATTACTAAAGCCACATGAAATGAACCATCCCACTCATGATCTTGAATTGGCTGCAGTTATGTTTGCATTGAAAATCTGGAGGCATTATCTCTAAATACTATCTCTTTACCGATCACAAGAGCCTCAAGTACTTACTGACTCAGAAAGAATTGAACCTTCAACAAAGGAGGTGGATGGAACTCCTTAAAAGACTATGACCTTGTTATTGACTATCACCCGGGAAAAGCCAATGTTGTAGCTGATGCACTCAGCCGTAGGCCTCCGCTTGCCCCTCGATTTATTAACGCTCATTTCAAGCTCAGGAAGCACCAACCCCTAGTTGCCGAACTTCAGATTCAGTCTATCATTGTATCGAGGATTAAGTCATTATAGGACCAAGATCCTGAGTTGCAAGCCATGGTTTCTAAACTTCAGAGTAATTCCAATCCTGACTTCACAGTCAATTCTGAAGAACTTTTGAGTTTTTCATGGCCGAATCTGTGTACCCAATGACAAGTCACTTCAAGATGAAATTCTCAAGAGGCTTATTGTAATCCTTTTTCTGTTCACCCGAGATCGGTAAAGATAAACAAAGATCTCATGGAACTCTATTGGTGGTCTGGTATGAAATAGGCTATTACGGAATATCTGTCCAAGTGCCTCACATGACAGTGAGTCAAGGCTGAGCATCGTGTTCCCACTAGATTATTGGAACCTATTGAGTTACCTCAGCGGAAATGGGAAAGAATCACTGTGGACTTTGTTAGTGGACTAGCGTTAACACCGGCTAAGCATGATGCTATTTGGGTCATTGTTTACCGTTTCACCAAGTCAGCTCATTTCTTACAGGTCAGATGGGACTACGGTCTTCATAAGCTAGCTGATTTGTACATCAAGGAAATTGTCATACTCCATGGAGTACCCAAATCTATCATCTCTAATCGAGATACACGGTTTGCTTCTTGACTCTAGAGAGTGTTGCAGGGAGCTTTAGGTACCAGAGTTAATTTCAACACTACTTTTCACCCTCAATCTGATGGACAATCAGAAAGGGTAATTCAGATCTTGGAAGATATGCTTTCTGGCATGTATTATTGACTTTGAGGGATCCTGGGAGAAATCTATACCCCTCATTGAATTTGCCTATAAGAATAGCTACCAAGCATCATTAAAGATGGCACCATATGAAGCATTGTATGGAAGGAAATGCAGAACTCCATTGTGCTGGTCTGAACTCGGAGAAAGCAAGGTGTTGGGCCCCGACTTACTTCGGGAAACCGAAGAACTGGTTACCATCATCCACGACCGACTTAATGCCCAAGCTTTATACAAAATAAAACTCCAAATATTTATCGCACATTGCCTTGTTACAAATTTGAAAATACCATAAACATACTTTTTATGTGCTTGTCTTGGGATCATTTATTGTCACGAACCACGACTCTACATTAACTTAGTTCACTGCATAACGAAAGAAAAAAGAGCGTAAACATATAATACTTAGTGAGTACACTAAAAAAGAACGTAATGTATTTTAAAAACAAAAACCAATTTTAAGAATTCATTTAAAATAAATCATTTCAAATTCCAGAATTTATACACGAAATGATCCTGTTTGCATTGCGTTTTCGCGCCCTGCCTTGGGATAATTAATTCTTTTTTTTTTTTACCTCACGATAACAACAATTAAGGAGCGCAGCAGCAGCCTAAGCGCTACTGCTGAAACCATCCTTTAATCCCTTTAAAATTCTTTATATTTCCTTTTTTTATACCATCAGCTATACGAATCACAAATGGGCAACAATTGCCACTACAATCGCAAGGCAGAAACACAGCACTGCCCTGCTCGACCCCTTTCTTTTTTTCAACTTAAAAATTTCTTACATGCGTTTTATCGAACATACGCGATGCACACTAATATGCGATCAAATAATTTAACCAATTACACTACCAATCACCCCCTTCAAGAATACACATCTAAACTTAACCAATCCAATTAATTTTAGTATTAATTTCATAAAATTGATATTAGTTTACATCTAACTCATAAAAATAACTCTCGATCCAATTAAAAAATTTAGATTTCATCTATCAAATGATGATTTACTCTTTGACATCCAAAAATTAAATAATCTATCAAAAATTAATTTCAATATCAAAAAACAATAGGATTAATAGAAATTCAACACAAAACAAGTAGGAGATCATTAGAAAAATAAAAGCTTACCCAAATGGATTCGAAATTGAAAATGAAAATTGCTCCTTGGATAAGAAAATCAAAGATAACCAAAAAGTGTTTGGGATAATCTTAAAGAAAAAGAGAAAAAAGTTTAACTTTGATTTTCTTTCTTGAGAAAATAATAACCGTCGTAATATTTTTATTTGAAATAGGTAAAAAAAACTTTATTTAATAAATAAGAAAATAATCCCATAAAATTATTACTGTAATTTCTTTTACAATATAGTCATTTAAAACACCGTATAAATCTTGCAAAATAGTCACCATTTAAATCAATTATTAATTCAACTCATTTAATAATTTCCCCAAACTCAATTTTTTTTTGGATAAGCTCTTTTTAGAAATTTTTGGTAAATTACATGTCCATTTTATAGTCCATGTTCGGGATTCGTGGCTCTCCCTCACAACAATGTCTTCTCCAAGGTTCGAACTTGGGTTCTATCCTTGGGAGAGCAATGTGCATTGTTATTGCACCCAACACTTGTTGGTAAAAACTCAATTCCATCATTTAATAAACTCATTAAATTTATTTTAAAAAATACAAATTTATCAAAAAATTGATTTAATCAAATCAAATTAATTTTCGGAATTAATTAGCTAAAATTCTAGCCAAACTTCCATCCTGAATTCGATAATTCGCTCAATCTTCTAGTCTATTTTCCGGGATGTTAAAGTATTATAAAAACAAGATATCACGTCCTGCAAAATGTAATGAGCTACAAGGAAGAAGCATAAACTAAAACTACTAGACAACATCCTCCAAAACACATACGAACGACAATTACAACAGCAGCAAGCATAACCAAAGTCACATTAACACCACCATAAGCATATCAATGCCCTATAGCCACAATAATTACCTAAAATGATACAGGGAATCCAATTCACAACAAGAACAACACCAAAACCATAATAACGTCGATCCTCCTTTACAGTACATTCCACTGCAAAGCACTGTAAATCGGTATCTAGAAGGGTCTACAAATGAGCAAATGAATGTATTTTGTTGTAGCTTATTTCTACAGAGGGCTTGGAACCACTAATCCAAAGTGGAGTTCAGCCCGAATGGTGAAACCACTGAACTTCCTTGTACAATCCCAATCCATGTACACACAATGATATGATGCTACTTTTAAAAACCTGAATCTCAACCGAAACTCAAATTATTAAAATTCAAGATACACAATTCTATAAATCCGATGTTTCACAATTCAGTAAATATGATATTTAACAATTGGGTAAATCTGATTTTTCAATTAAATCATAATATGACATTGTAAGTACCCCAAACCCAACTTAGAAGTAAACCGAATTAGGAAGTGTTTCAAAACAAACAAAGAATGATTTAGAACATGAAGTCTTGATTTCAAATACCAAAGTTAAATTAAAGACAAGATTATACTTTAAATTACTCAAATTTAGCCAAAATTTTAAACCCTAACTTGAGTTAACTTATAATGATACAAGTACATAGCTTGCTCTTCAGGCATCGAAGTAAGACCTTTCATAACACAAGCATTCTAGTATTTTACTATATAAAGGCATCCAACCATTCTTTACAAAGATGGTTTAGGCTACGATTTAAATCTTTTAAGGTTCATAACAAATTAGGCCAACTGGATTAAACCAATTCATTTCTTAGTGAGACATCTTAAAACCCTTAGCTATTAACTACATTCTTGTTATACCAGTTTCATCTTTTGAGTTTAGCACATATAAACATCAAAGATCCATAGATCATTTCCTTATGGTCAAACAATTACTAGGAAACACTAAAACGTCATCTAATCCCACAGAATTATTACTAATTTATTTCAACAATCATTTACCCAACAAAGACTTTACAATTATTCCTTATTTGGACCAAACAAGTAGAACATGGAAGATATTAGCAAACAAGCAATCCAACAACCACCTAAGGACCAACCTCTCTAAAATGGTTAGAAAAGCATAAACCACTTTTATGATCATGACTAATTAATCAATCTTTTCTTAGCATAACAAGCATTTTGTTTATAGCCTTTAATCTTATTCGATTTATAAGGTGTCCTACCAATCATTCATGATCTCAATTCATTAAAGCATTATAACCCACATAACTTATTCGACAAGCAAACCTTCAAATATTACTCTAGCATAGCTCAGTTATCAAGCAACTACTCAATTACCATATTAACGGAACTTAGCCAACAAACGACCAAAAAGCTTAATAGGCCATTACAAATAACGATAGCTACTTAAAACTTATACACTTATGAGATTAAAGAATTAACTAAATGCATTATGCATAGCTAAAGATTATGTGCCACCATCTAGGAGTTCTTTAAGGAAAATACAAGACATACAATCTCGACTTTCGGTGATCTTGTCCAAGCTCAAGGCTAACCAAAGACGAACTTAACCTGAAAGATAGTGAAAGGATGTATAAATATAATTACTTAGTGAGGTAGCTTAAAGCATCAAAAGCATGGGACAATAACCCGTCCTTTCACCTAAATCTTTTACTCATGCACATATGATTCTAAGCTTGGACAATAAGTTAACCATTCTAGGATAAGACATTCAATCAAGAAATCACACTTATAAATGGGTGATTCGAACTAGGCATGTTCATACATACATATAGTTATTCGAATAGAGCATATCTATTCACCCAATTTGATACTCAATTATCAATAGAAAGACTGAGAATAACATATCATATTCAGAAGTTACTTAACACTTAAGATATTACACGTAACATATCCAAGTCATGGTTTCTTATCACACAAGTTATCCAACTTAACATACCATAGACATGTGATACTTGTTACACACAAGCTATCTAACATAGCATATCATAGACAGGTGATACTTGTCACACAAGCTATCTAACATAGCATATCATAGACATGGTTAATTTTCATATAAGTTATCAAACATAGCATTTCGCGAGCATTGTTACTTATCTCACAAGTTATCAAACTAACATATTTCCACGCATGTTACTTGGAGCATAAGATAATAACATATCATGTCTTATTCATGAGATACTCATATATGTTCAAAACACTCCAAGACATGCTTGAATTTATCCAAAACAATCCACTAATCATATGTATATAATTATACATTCAAAACAGTCCAGCACATGCTTTAATTTAACCAAAGCAGTCCACTAATTTATGTATACAATTATACCTTCAAAACAGTCCAAGACATGTTCATTTCTACCAAAACAGTCCACTAAACATGTGTACACAAATATACATTGCAAAACAGTCACTAGCATTTTCATTTTTATCAAAACAGTCCACTAAACATGTATACACAAATATTCATTGCAAAACAGTCCATGGAATATTAATTTTTTATCAAAACAGTCCACTAAACATGTACACACAAATATTCATTGCAAAACAGTCCATGGCATATTCATTTTTATCAAAACAGTCCACTAAACATGTATATACAAATATACACTGCAAAACAGTCCTAGAAATGTTCATTCCTATCAAAACAGGCCGCTAAACATGTTTACACAAATATTCATTGCAAAACAATCCATGGCATATTCATTTTTTTTATAAAAACAGTCCATTAAACATGTACACACAAATATACATTGCAAAACAGTCCAAGAAATGTTCATTCCTATCAAAGCAGCCCACTAAACATGTATACACAAATATTCATTGCAAAACAATCCATGGCATATTGATTTTTTGTCAAAACAGTCCATTAAACATGTATACACAAATATACATTGCAAAACAGTCCATGGCATATTCATTTTTATCAAAACAGTCCACTATACATGTACACACAAATATTCATTGCAAAACAATCCATGACATATTCATTTTTTTTATCAAAACAGTCCATTAACATGTATACACAAATATACATTGCAAAACAGTCCAAGAAATGTTCATTCCTATCAAAACAGCCCACTAAACATATATACACAAATATTCATTGTAGAACAATCCATGACATATTCATTTTTTTATCAAAACAGTCCATTAAACATGTATACACAAATATACATTGCAAAACAGTCCAAGAAGTTTTCATTCCTATCAAAACAGCCTACTAAACATGTATACACAAGTATTCATTGCAAAACAGTCCAAAGCATGTTTATTTTTATCATAGTATTTCATATACGTGTTACCATTCATATAAATTATCAAGCATAGCATATTATAAATAGGATTTACTTATCAAATAAGCTATCATACATAACATATTGTAAACATGTGTTACTTGTCTCATAAGTTATCAAAATAACACTTTAGTTGGGTTTCATTATGAAGTCTTAACATAGCCTTGAAATCAAGCATCAGCCTAGGTACTCGAATTCCCAACCAACTGTCGCCAACCGAAAGGTACTCAGAGTACCGGTCAATCCCTCCCACTATTGCCAAGTGACCACAAAACTTCCCTCCTACTGTCGCCAAATAAGGACCGTAGTCTAGGGCTGTAGTCTACCCCAAACACGAGCTCTGTGGACTCTATGGCATGCCAACTATACCTAAGAACGACTTGAGACCAAAGTTTTTCACATATTCTTATCTTATCATATTAAGATTGAGCTTAGCTCCACATTCATGTAATCATGTACATGTTATAGTCTTGTCATATCAAAAATGGCATAGCCCCACATTCTTACAATCACATGAACAAAGCTTATAATTTATCACATCATGCCAGAATCTTGTTTGAGTAGAATTTCAGTCTTATATTCAAATGGTCAACGCTTGATTCATAGTATATCCACAAGTTTAATTACATGAATCATTCGAACATAGTATGTATTCCATAGCTTCTCGAACATATTCAATTACATATAGTTTTCGAAACTAGCATGTATTTCATAACATCTCAAACATATTCAAGTACACACAGCTTTCATAGCATCTCAAACATATTCAAGTACATATAACATTTCATAGCATCTCAAACATATTCAAGTACATATAACTTTCATAGCATCTCAAACATATTCAAGTACATGTAACTTTCATAGCATCTTAAACATATGCAAGTACATATAGCTTGTAATTTTTGTACTTACCTTGGAATCCAAGCTTATTAGTACGGTCAAATCTTAGCCTATTTAGTAAGCAAAATTAAACAAAGCAAATAGAAATGCTCGGGATAGTTTTAATATATCCCGGGACTTTAGACTACACTCACCTTATATCCCGAAGTTACGGGATATCCTGATCTACTAACACATCAAGCTTCCTCCATTTGATACTTGCTTCATCCGAGCCTTGATTCCAAACTTTTCTTCTACTTTGACCTTACTTCCAGCTTCTTCTTCCAATCTTTAGCTCAAATAATCAAAAATACATCCATTAATATACATGCCCCTCATCACATATTAACTCAATAAGCTTAACCAATGTTGTCATTCAAGCAATAGCTATACGTATTCTAGTCATTTCTCAATTCCATTTTCAAGAGAAGTCCTTATTTTTAACTTTTAGCAACTTAAGCTATCATCAAAGAATAGTTTCTCCAAAACAGAATATACACTGGAATTTAAAGCTCTTTACATATTTAGAAACTAGATTTAACCACGGTTTTAACGGTATAAGCCTCATAACCTAACAAGTTCTACAACAATTAGGAGAATTTATAGAAGTTTCTAAACAGAAACTGTCCAGAGCAGAATCTGCCTCTAGAATTTATGTACTACCTTCACTTAAATTTTCATAACTTTTGATATAGAGCTCAAAATCAATCACCGTTTGTTGGAGATTAAACTAGCCTCACACATGATTCTACACGCATAAAATTCATCCCCAAATTCAGTTTACTCAATTTTCTATGAATTTCTAAACTTACTGCCAGAACAGAGCTTTTCTGGGCAGATTACATTTGGTCTTTGTTTAAGACTAACTTAAGTGCTCCAAACTCAATCATGATCAGAAACCATTCATTCAAAACCTTTTCTTCACTATCTAACCTCAATTTTCTGTTGGTTCAACCCCAATTATACCTCAATGACCATCTTCAATTCTAATTGTAATATCACCACAACAGTTTCGGTTATAGCTTATAAATTCTTCCTCAAATGGACTTCCCTAAAACTTAAAAATATAGTTTTCTAACCTCAATTAATTATGTGATCAGTACATAAAAATCTCCTTCAATTCCTATACTAAAAAAATTCATAATCTTCACTAATATGCCAAGTTCATGAATTCAATTGGGCTTACCGTTTGATCAGATTATACATCATCAATGGACATCAAGGCTGCTAAAATTCTATGCTTCTTCAAATTTTCCTTGGTCTCCCATGGAGGTTTATGCTTCAGCCTTAGAGAGATGAATGCAGTGGAGAAGAAAAGAATGAGATAAAACTACCTCTCCACAAGGTAATGGCCGGTTAGTCCACATTGTAATATCATTTCTTTTTATTTTAATTGGCATTATTCATCATCTAATCCCGTGTTAGAGACACATGTTTTCCACTCACATTCTTTGTTAATTTGACATGCAAAACCATATATTTCATCTTTCAATCAATTTGGTCCCCTACTCTTCAACTTTGAACTTCTTGCATTTTGGTTCTTCAAGACTAGTTACACCTCCAATCATTCCATTATCACATCTTACAATTCAATCCTTAATAATTCAAGTCACATACTAATTAACCTCTTAATACTCATATATGCTCATTCATACTCATTGAAATATAATTACTTTACTTATTTGCTAATTAATTTTTAACTTAATTAGTTCCTTCATTCTCACGTCCATTGACTTACTTATTCATTGGCTCCAATTGAACCCTTAGTAATTCAAAGATAACATTATCAAGCATGTGATCACTTTGTAAAACTCCTAGCCCGGTTTTAGGGGTATTACAGACATGTTATGCATGATATCTAAAAACTTTCACCAAATTTATGGCATATGAAGAGACACACCTCTAGTGGCTGAGATTCTAACATCGTGGGTGTCCTTCACGCTCAGATCTATCACCAGGTTTAACTAAATCTGAATGTGTAGTCCTCGTAGAATGTGTATGATTAGTCTGAACAAGTGAAACAAGTGGCAATTTGTTAGACTCACGGTTGGAAGAGTAATGGTCACCTTGAATCAACTAGTTGAGGGTGGTGAAAGACACGATTGGTGGCTGCAAGAGTTCATCAGGGCTTGATCAGAGTATAGCACAAAAGGTGATGAGAATTTGGTATTTGAAAGTGGGAAATAAGAGGGTTGTGTAATACTCTAATCTCGATCTGGATCCAGAGTACTACATTTGGGTTACCCAAAATCCAACCCAAAAAGTTTCATTTAAAACCATATATTTAGCGTTTATTCAAAACATTAAATCATCAAATATTTCATATAATTAAATAAACAACATAAATCAATTTACAAAATAGGAGCTCCAAGTTTATGCATTGTATATATAGAAATAATACTTCAAAATATAGTTACAGACTCAAGAGTTGTAAGGTCCTATGACTATTCAGTCCACTAAATACAAATATCGTACTCTGGCAATCACTACTTACTGGAATCCCAAATCGATTATGCTTCTCGAGCTCTACATCAATCTACCAAACAATGCACGGAAACAACGATTTTGAGCACTAATCTTACAAAGCTTAGTGGTATACATTTACTCTATTATACTTCATGCTAATCATAAACATAAGCATGCAAGCTAGTACGAGCAATAAGGAGAGATAAATAAACATATGGCGCTACCACTAGTCGCATAAGCACATATTCTCATCATGCAAGCCATCATACATGCCCCACAAGGCCCAACCATACCTGGGATCTCACCAGATCATCTAGGCAACACACATGAAGTCATAACGACAAATCTAGAGTGAGGCTCGTTGTTAAATAGCCTCGAAAATGTACACTCTAAGTGAGGCCCGGTGTTATACAACCTCAGGAACATACACTCTCTCTAGGTGAGGCTCGGTATCACACAACCTCAGGAATGTATAACTACTCGGTATCTCTCCTCTAGTATCTTCGAATAAGTTCAGTTGCCACACAGTCTCGGAAACGTACATTTGACATCTCGTTTCATCGTGTTGAAACATGCTCTATGGGTATCCAGATCCCAATAATCAAAGGTAACTCAACCAAACAAGTACCCTTTGCTTGGCACACATCATGTCACAATCCACTAAAAATCCTGTCAATTATTAATTAGCAACGCGATACCAAGGATCTCCCGACTATTGCTAATCTCCAACACATTATTAATTATGCATTACCGAGTTGTTAATATATTATGGAGGAGTACGTAATTATTATCATTAATTAGCTCTATTAATCAACGTTATCTCATTAATTATGTTCTTCCATCCTCATCTGTAGTATAGATCATTTAGCTCAACGAGTATCGGTACTTGAACACGAGTATCAGTACGGTACCCCCAATACTAGTACTTTCACGCGTATCGATATAAAAATTACTTACTAGAAATCTTAAATTTCCCAAGTATTGATATGGGTCAATCTGCATCAATATAACCCCAAATAGTGCACCGGTACGGCCAAAGCCCGTAATGCTACCCTAATCACAGGTTCATACCATTTTTGCGCAATACGATGTTACAATACTTTATTCACTTCCTAAAGCTTATGAAAGTCATTAGAGTTTTTTACTAACACATTTAATCATTTAACATCAATTACTGACTTTATAGTCATTTAATCAAATATTTACCAATATTAAGCTCATAGGCATAATTTCCATCAAACACGTAAATTTCATACACTAGCACCAATCATCACATCATACAAATTAATCGGTCATCAAATAATTACAGGAAATATCCAAACAACTCTACACGGTCTCTAAATCTCCTATGAGTCTCAAATTATTCTCAACGTCATCTTGCATAACATAAATATCAAGTCTAAAGATATCGGTCTCTACGTATGCTTATTTTTCATCTACCTATTTTACAAACACTAACAAGCAAGGCAATTATATTTATGATGCTCATGAAGCATTTCGGAGTTCAAGGTGTACTAACATAAAGCGGTAACCGATGATTCCTTATTCAAGTTCCTTAAAACATCCCATTAAATCCAATAGACTCAGAATGTGGAAAACCCCTCCAGTAAGGTTCCCAAAAAAAGTCAGTTCTGATTAACGTTGGTCTGTGGAGGTTAACGTTGGTCAACGGTGCAGTAGGAAGTCCAGACCGATCTCGATAGACTATCCCAACAAATTCGGCTGGTGAGATACACCTACACGCAGGCGTCAAAGAGTGTGGCGATCTTCGATGGCCGGACGACACTCTAGATCTGCATGTTACTCTGGCAAGTGACGATGGCGACGATAACGGGGTGACCACCGGTCAACTCGTCTCAACGAGCCTAGCCCAATGGTGCTGGCGGTGAGGTGAACGGTGGCGCAAATGACAGCAGGTCAGAGTTCAAGACTCTCTCCCCTACTTTTTCTCTCATTTCTCTCTCCAAAATATCCTCATTTTTTCCTTTTCTCCTCTCACCCTTCAGCCACTTTAATTAAAATACACCTTCCTCAGCCATAAATGTGTAAATCCAGTAATAAACACATATTCTTCCACCTTGATTTCTGTTTTAGACACAAACTTTATCCCCTATTCATTTACGTCCTTAATTCAATAAATAAAGCTTCCAACTCTTAGTTCTCTTTAGTTTTGTCACCAAAATAAAGATCCAATACTCGGATCCGAGACCCAAATTATCAACCCAAAATTTGGGTGTTACAACTCTCCCCTCCTTAAATAAATTTTTGTCCTTGAAATTTGTAATCGTAAATCAAAGGAGATGCTAAACTTTTAACTAGGGATGTTCAATCAGTCGGTTCGGTTAACTGACCGAACCGAGCTACCCAAAATTCATTAATTGAATTTATTTTCCTTTTAACCCTTAATCGAATAGAAATTTGTTCCAAAATTTTTAACCAAACCGAAAAAAGTTTGGTTAATTCGGTCGGTTTTCAAATTAATCGAATTTTTTTTATAAAATTTTGGGTAAATTACACAAATGGTCAGTAAAGTATATTAAATTTTTTTTTAGCCACTGAACTTTCAAATATTATAAAACAAACAATAAACTTAACGAACTATTACAAATGGTCATTGTGCATTGTAAATTAGAGATAAATATTGAAAAGTTTAATGACCATTTTATAATAATTCAATAAATTTAATGATCATTTTGTGTTAATTTGATTATGTTTAATGATCTTTTTATAATATACAAAAAATTTAAAGATCATTTTATAATTTTTTAAAGTTCAATGACCAAAAATAAATATATGTAATAGATATAATATTTAATATATAGTAATTTTAGTTAATTCGGTTAATTAACCGATTTTGAACCGAATCAACCGATAACTGAAGTTTGAAAAATCATTAACCATTAATCGATCGAACCTAAAATTAACCGACCTATTAACTAAAAAAATTCAGTTCGGTCGATTAATTCGGTTAAAACAGAACTTTGAACGCCACTACCTTTGACAATTCTTCAATGTCCTCAAATATTTCTCATTCGCTACTCCAATCTCTCACAACACTTATCAATTATAACCATTACCATTTAACAGTACAAACATCATCTCAGCCGATTGTTTCTCTTAGAGGGATATATTCTCACTCGGTGCATTATTAAAGATATGGAATAAGCCCAACTGTACCTCAGAAAATTCATCACACGCATACGTCACCGATGATGTCTAACTTATAGGATAAGAACCCATAGGTTGATGTATAACAAAATTCTTCCACAACCTCGCACGATCAATGAAAAACATAGGGTTCAAGCCGTTGTTACAACCAACACGAAATGATTCCTCGTATGGTGACTCCCCGTTGGTGACTCAACCCCTGATGGATTCCTTTATCAATATCATTGCTTGCCCAGCGCAAGACTTTTGAAAGTGAACAACGTCTTATGCATTTACCTTAAACTCGACATGATAACTCGTATTAGCAACTATTATAGCTCCCACTAACTTGGTTAATGCAATGGAGTCTCTTACTCAAAACTATATCGTGTCTGGAAACATGACAACTGTACACTTACTAGGATCTATCATCGCATGAAATCCCACCAAGGGATAAGGTTCCTTCGTAAAACGCGAATCTCATATCAAAAGATAGAAGGTACACACCGTAGTGCCGCACGATCCAAACCACAATGAATCAAAGTAGACCTTCCACTAGGATTTCTCTTTTGTCGAAAATAAGCGAACAATACTTACTAAGAAATATACCATTATTCAAAACGTAGTCCCATCGAAACTGTGCACTCGCAACTCTTTTACAAAATCCAAGGTTATTCTATTTAATTTCCACTGAGAAAATGTCGAGGCATCCCTAATAACTCTAGAGAACTCGATGGTTGACTCCCAATTAGTGGTAAGTCAAACACTTATCAACGAATTCAAATGTACTTTTCGTTACTGTCTCCCAAAACACACGACGAGAGTTTGTCCAAGTTGTCGCTCTTAGAAAATGTAACACCCTTAACGTATATTCGTAGATCGAATATACATTAAAGATGTTACAAAATCATTGGAAGAAATCTTGACTTGTAAAATTTTTTTATACCAAAATTTAATTTGTAGTTTAACCCTTTCTCGGTTTTAAATTTAAAACTATGTCGTCTAGGTGCAGCTAATTTGGACCCTGAATTGGTTTACAAAATTTATAATTGAATTTTTAAAAAACAATATAATTCAGGGTGAAAACTACGTAAGCTGCCTAGACCCTTTCTTGATTTTAATTTTTTTACATGATTAGAGCTAAACAAAATTTTAACCATACAAAAGATTTTGCTATTGTTAAAAATTCATATTTCTAAACTTATGCATCCATAAAAACATATAATTACGTTGTAAACTTATGTTGTAGACAATTCAAGTTTAAATTACTTACATGCCCACTAGTCTATCAAATTATGATAAAGACGTACTTATTGGACTTATTGTAGTAACTTGATTTTTCCCAAGTTTATCCTCCTCCTCTATAGACGATTTCCAGGAAACCTACGTGTGACATAAGACACGCACTAAGTACAAACTTAATGAGGCAGTTAAACTTATTTATTTTAAAAACATGAAATAATGCAGTACATTATGTCATATATAAAAGTTCATTTCGTTTTCTCTATAACATGTCAAGTATATAACAATGTACATATGTCATGTATCATAACTATCATATAAATCATGTTATTATTGTATAATATATTCTCTATCATGGACATGCTTTCATCATGTAATCATTTACATATCATGTACTCTATCATGGTCATGCTTTCATTATGCAATCATTTGCATATCATGTGCTCTATCATGGTCATGCTTTCATTATGCAATCATTTGCATATCATGTATTCTATCATATATCATGTATGTCATGTGCTTCTCGGTCATGTGACATGTAACTTCTTATTCATGTATCATGTAACATCTCTATCATGTATCATGTAACATCTGTATCATATAAAATGTAACATCTCTATCATGTATCATGTAACATCTGTATCATGTTCTTTCATGTAATCATCTTGTTATATTATCACCGTGTCCGGCTAGAGGCCCATGGAAACCCCCTAGCCTATCTGCACCGTAGTGCCATGTAGAGTACATACTCGAGAGGACGATCTTTGCTCCTTATATAAACACCTCGTTAGTGCATTTTGCACTATGGGCTTGGATCCCCAGGGTTTATCTTGTTTCATTTTAATCGTGTCATTTTCTTATGTGAACAAGATTCATCATTATTTATGCAAACGGTAGTACGCACCTTGTACTCCGTAAAGCTTGCCATGTTGAATCATGCATCATATCACGTATTATGAAGAAATGCAATGTAAATTTTAAATTAGGGTCGACTTACCTCAAGTCTTCCCTTTTTCAACATAATGAAAACATATAGCAGTGCACTCACCTAGGCCATGTAATAGTTCCTAATGACCATTTTGAACTTCAAATAATTCCTCCAAGCTTGCTAACTAACATTAGATATAAAATGTCTCAAATTCCATTTTCTGGCAGCTTGCACTACCTTTGAAGATTTATTTCTATAAAATGATCTAAAACTCGGAATTCGATTCTGTTTATTGTGAAAGAAACTAGATTCAATAATATTTTCAACCATGTAAATTAATAGCCCAAATTCAACTCGTACGATTTATGACAAATTTTCAAAGTCAATTTTCAGTGCTGATTTCAGAACAGATTATCATACTATTTTCTGACCTTTCACCACATAAAAATTTATATCTTATTTCTTGGAACTCGAAATCAGTTTTCGTTTGTTGGAAATGAAACTAGATGAACAAATCTTTACATAGGTATAAAATTCACCATCTAACAATTTTTGTAGTATTTATGGTGAACTTTTAAACTTATTGCCATAATTCAAATCCAACATAACTTCCGTAATTAACTTCTATCTTTGTCTAACTTCTCTTAATTATTTTTCTCCCTTGTATTTACCACATGTTCATTATGGTCCTTAGTGTCCATTTTGAACATTAAACAATTGTTCAAGCTCAAATTGAGCAATTCCACTACTATTTGCTCACTTTGAATTAATATCTTTTTTATCCTTAAATTTATAAAGGTGACATTTTAGTCACTACTTCCATAATTGTACATTGGATTCATGTACAAATAAACATTTACTCATTTCTAATATTCTTAGAAATTTTCCCTTAACTTCCAATTTTTGACAAATTAGTCCTTTACAAACTTTTTTATTTTGAAATGGTCATTCCCATTTCTTTTATTGTCATTTCAATCCTTTTAACTTCCTATATGCTTGAAACATCAATTCTATCAATTAATCGTCAATTCAAGAAGAATCTCATATTTTTCTTAAATTGCCGAAATGGTCCCCCTATTTCATTTTTTCATTTTGGTCCATAATCTCCAATTCATGCTAATTCCATCATAATTCAACAATTCCAATGCTAAAAATAAAATTTTCAATAATTTCCCCTAATTCTCAATCATTTGGAAATGGTCACTAAAATTTCAATTGAGGTAAGTTTTTAATCTAACATCAAAATCAAGCTCTCAACGTCATAATCTATTCAATTTCTTCCTCAATTTAACTTCCTAACCATAATTCCCAAAATGTAGGGTTACGGTTTATAACCTTAAACATGGAATTAATCCAAATTCAAACTTGACTTCCTGTTTACAACATCAATTTTACTAAATACAACTTTAATTCCACCATCTACTATCAATTCCATAATCATCATCATCCATAAACATGAACTATACTTGACTTTATCAAACAAAAAATACCATCAACATGTAGAGAATCAAGCATAGATTAAATTACCTTGATTTGTTTTGCTTGATTTTAGCCTTTGATCCTTCAATTTGGCTTGAAAATTGAAAATGTTTTCTTCCCCCTTTTTATTTCTAGCTTTCGAACAACCCCAAGAAGGATTAGAAATTTTTTCTCATCCTTCTAATATTAAATCCACATGTGTAAAAATTAAATGAATTTTAAATTCATTTAACTAGTGAAATTACTATTTTACCTTTTTAAATCAAAAATTAATGGCCATGATCAATACCAAGTGTTATTCATCTTTCAAATTTTCCCTCAATGTTCCAAAATATTTCAAAAATGGCATCCATGGCAAATGACCAATTTTCCCTCCAACTAAACTTTATTTACTCACATGTCTAAAAAAATGCCATTCCATAAAAATTGAACCAAATTGGTTCCAATCTAACCGAACATCTCGCAAAATATCTTAGATTTTTATTTCTGGCATTTACTCGGTCCAAATATTCGAATTTCACTCAATACGATTTCCAAATTTTCTTTCTTGAACTTTTTAGCCACTATTATAAGCCTCATATGAAAAATCCGAGTAACATGAAAGTGTCACTCCTGGGGGTGAACTATTCATTTACGGGGTTAGATCACATAACTTTTGGAAATTACACTTTGGTCCCTAAACTTTTTCAAAGTTCACATTCTAACCCATAAACTTTCAAAAATTACATTTTGGTCACTAGTCAAAATTTGGGATATTACATGTAACCCCCTTGACCCGGCCTAGATGCCCAACCGAAACAAGAAGGCTACATTAGGTTTGTCGTAGCAAACTGAGGAGATACAACCAAGCCCAGTCCATTTTTTCCTTTTATCATATCTAGATGCCAATTATTAACCCTGAATGTTCATACAGACATCAGGTGTAACCCCAACTCAATCGGACATCAATTTGACATCCAATTGATCACATTTGCAAATTAGGGACCCAATTGCAAAAACAGAGAATTTCAGGATTAAAACTCATTTTTAAATTGCCAACCTTTAATTAGTCAGGTTCTATTCTTTCATTTCAACTTTCAGCTCAAACCGATTATTCTACCATACAATTGTGTCGGCAAGAATTAGGGACTAAAATGCAAAGAAAGCAAAACTGCCCAAAAGTGACATTCACATGAGAAACGGTCATCCGTATCGAAACGGGTAAGCCCGTACCGATACGATTTGAAACATACCGTTTTGATACACCACCAAGCTGTATTGATACGCCTAACTGAAATACCAAACTTTTGAAATATTTTAAACCGTATCGATACGGTTTCACAGGTGTTTCGGTATCGGGTTCAAGTTGCAAAAGTGAATTCCAGAGGCTAAAACTCATATCGAAACGCCCATCCCCATACTGGTACTCCAGGCCAAATTTGCCTAGGCGTATCGAAACACACCAGACCCGTACGGATCCCACAAGCCTGAAATTGCCTAGCCGTACCGATACGGTCCCCCGCGTATAGGTACGCATGGGCCTGTAATGTCACATTTGGCTGATTTTTCATCCCAAAAGCATACTCAAACCACTCCAACATGCTTTAAACACAATACTAACATGTCAAACATATCTCATGCTCTCTAGCATAACAATTCTAACAACTCAACAAGGGTTCATGCATCAAATGGGAAATCTATAGGCATGCTTCCTAATATGCATCCAACCAACATATCAAAAGGTAAACCGACACCAAAAACAATCCTTAAAGATCATTTACAACCCAAGAGCAGCTAAAGAAACATGCTCAAACAGGGAGTTTCACAAAACATCTCCCAAAACACAACAAGTACCCCATTGCCCTTATTCATTATAGTCTAGTCTCTAACATACTTTGGAAACAAGTCTTGCCAAGATCCCCTTGCTTCTTGCTGCCTTCCAAGACCTCAATTATCTACATTGATAGACAACGAGAGCGTAAGTACACAAGGCTTAGTGAGGAGTGCTCGAAAACAAACATAATCAATGCATTTAAAACCATTTACATAACATCATCCTTTAAAACTTCATGCCCTTTTTAAAACATGCACTTTACACCATTAAAATCAACATATTAAACCATATGGTACATGTATCATTAACAACAGCAAGTCACATTGCTAACCCTCCACTTAAGCCTTCCCATGCATTACTACCAAATGCAAAGCTTAAAGAGAAACATGTATAATCCACATTATACAACATAAACATTTCAATGATACATTAACAATTATATTGGCTTTCAAGTGATCATTAACAAGTTTAATAACAAAAGAGTTCATCGGATACACGGATTCAACAAGTGTTAATCAAACACTTTAAGCCATCTCAACCAGAATAGCGATACAATCACAATCGTGGTGCATTAACAACTGGTACAATAACAACCGGGTACCATAACAACCCACGGGGACATCCACCCCAATCATCGGTTAGACTCTTAATCCACTAACGGGAGTATTTGGTATTGTTTAACCCCTCTACCGTTAGGGTACTTGGATGGAGTATTCGGTACACCATATAAACCCCTCAACATCCAAGGCGATTTATTTACAGTGCACTCAATCCTATGGCCGACCAACTATATCTGATAACAATTTTAAAACCACATCACTTGCCAATATAATTAACCAAACAACATTTACCTTACTATTTTTAACCAGCATTAAACCATGCCATTTCCAAGGCAACAACCATGCTTTAAAACACAAGTATAAACCATACTTACAAGGACCACTTACCATGTGCATCCTTCAACATTTAATACTTAAAATCATTATATCAAATACTTTAAAACATGCTTAAATATTAGGTAACATGTAAATTAGAACATGTAAACAAAACCATTTCAAACTATCACGACCGAGAGAGAAAACCACTTTATACTTACTTCCGAGTCTAGGTAAGCGTTTCAAGCTCTACCTTAACTCCCAAAACTCTGTTCTCAAAACATCAAATGCTTTAAACCACGTTTTCACTCACCGATACGCGAAACCTCGATTCACCGACGCAAAATCAAGAATTTGAAGCCTCCAACGCTTCTCCAATCACTTCGAATCAACCTCCCCTATTTTGACCACAAAACAACATAGGATTAATGCATCATAATACATTCCAAACACAACAACGACAATCCTTCATGGATTCTCACAAAACCTCCACCATTTCCCCTCCACATCAACTGAAAACATAACCAAAACACTCCGATTCACAACTAAGCCAACATCTATAAAACTAACATCACTTTTAACACCAAAACACATCTAGAAACAGATTCAAAACAACCTACCACCTTCAGCAACCTTACATCCATATAAACACCATAAAACCTCAAAACTAACAACCTAAACAAATAGATATTCTTAAGTTTCGAGATTCCATTGATAAAAATAACTTATCAACATTATTAAACATCCAAAATATGAATCAAAGCAACCTTACTTATTGGAAATCAGATCCAATTCGCGAATCAACTCATTTTCCCCAAATAACCCAATTAAACTTTGAAAAATCATATTAGAAGCACAAAAACAAGGATCAAATGCTTGGGAATTTCAATAAAGAACCATACAATAGAGGAGAACTCGGACCTTCACCTATTGTGAAGTTTCTCCCTTAATTGATTTGTGAAAAGCTAAGAAAACACAAGATTTCAATGAGATTTTGCATAAACAATCTTTATAAAACAATTTGAAACAATAAAATCAAGTTAGAAACTACCTCACCTTTAGAAATTTGATGAAAAACTGAGTGTTTGGCTGAGGAGTGAATGGAGAGAAAAAGTTGAGAGAAAATGACGTTATTTTTGTTTTAGAAAAGATAACTAACATTTTAACAAAATCCTCTTTAATTACTAATTAAGCCACATGTTAAAATAAGTCAAATCAAGGGAGAAATTATCAGAAACCAATTGGTAAAATAGCTCCTTAAAGATTCTAAGTATTTGACCCCTTTCATTTTAGTCACTAGAAAATCACAGTTTTCAAAACATTCATTTTGGTCACTAACCAAAATGTCCCTCTTCCAAAACACATTTTTCAAAATTGATTCCACCATTATTAAATAAATAATTAATAATGATTTTTAAGCATTTTCCATAATTTTTCCAACACCAAAAATATACGATCCCGAAACTGACTCGAAACTCTACCCCGGTCTACCGGACTGTCTAATAAACCACCAAACCGCTAAGCCCTAAAACCGGGGCGTTGCAACTCTCCCCCACTTAAGAAATTTTGTCCTCAAAATTTACCTGGAGGAAACAGGTGCGGAAACTATTTCACCATATCCGACTTGCGTTCCCACGTGGCTTCCTCAACACCGCAGTGTTTCCACAACACCTTAACCAGCTCAACTGTTTTGCCACGTAGCACCTTACTGCTGGTATCAAGAATCTCTATTGGTTCTTCATCATAATATAGGTATAGTCTCAACTCGATCTCCTCCACCTGCATGACATACGATGGATCCGACCTATACCTCTGCAACATCGAAACGTGGAACACATCATGAATCTTTCCCAACTCCAGAGGTAACCTCAAACGGTACGCAACAGGACCCACACGCTCGACAACCTCGTATGGTCCAATGAACCTCGGGCTAAGCTTCCCTTTTTCGCCCAAAATGCAACACCTTTTTCTAGGGCTACACTTTCAAAAACACTTTATCACCCACAACGTACTCTATATTCCTACGCTTCAAATCCGCATAGGATTTCTGGAGATCTGCAACCGCTTTTAAGCGCTCACATATCAACTTTACCTTTTCGGTCATGCCTTTCAAAACATTAGGCATAGACATAAACTTTTCCCCCACTTCTGCCCAACACACGGGCGTACGGCATTTTCTGCCATACAACGCCTCATAAGGTGCCATTTGTATGCTAGCATGATAACTGTTATTGTAAGCAAACTCCACCAACGGCAATTGTTTCTCCCACGTTCCTTGATACTCAATAACACAACACCTTAGCATATCCTCGAGAACCTGAATCACGCGCTCCGACTGGCCATCCGACTGAGGGTGGTACAAGATACTAAAACTCAACCGGGTTCCCAAAGCACGATGTGAACTCACCCAAAACCTTGCGGTGAACCGCAGATCCCTATCCAAAACTATAGATTTGGGCACCCCGTGCAAACGCACTATCTCAGATATGTATAACTCAACCAACCTGTCCAAGGTATACATAGTATTCACAGGCACAAAATGCGCACACTTCGTAAATCGATCCACAATCACCCAAATGGAATCCTTTTTGGTCCGCGTCAAAGGCAGCCCAGACACAAAATCCATGGTGATTCTTTCCCACTTCCATTTCGGTATCCTCAACAGTTGCAACAACCCGGAAGGGAACTAATGCTCAGCCTTTACCCGCTGACAAACCATACACCATGCAACGAAATCAGCCACATCCCTCTTTAGTCTAACCCAATAGTACTCCTCCTTCAATCCTCGATACACCTTAGTACTGTCGGGATGTATAGAAAAAGGACTAGCGTATACCTCAGTCAAAATAGTATGCCTTAACTCTTCGTCCTCAGGCACCACTATTCAACCTTTGAAACACAACACCCTATCATCGTTGAAATGGAAATCCATAGGATTTCCATCCCTGATATCTTCCACATGAGATACCAAAATCCTTTCATACAGTTGCTTCTCTTTAATCATTTGCGACAAGGACGGCTTCACTTGCAACTCAACCAACAAACCTCCGCCATTCGTCACATTCAACCGAGCAAATATGGCTCTCAGCTCTACATCCGCTTTCTTGCTCAAAGCATCTGCTACAACATTAGCTTTCCCCTGATGATACTCAATGGTCAGATCATAATCCTTAAGCAACTCCAACCATCTACGCTGCCTAATATTCAGCTCCTTCAGCGACATCAGATATTTCAAACTCTTATGATCTGTATAAACCACACATTTCTCACCATGAAGATAATGCCTCCAGATCTTCAAGGCAAACACAACCGCTGCAAGCTCAAGATTGTGAGTAGGGTAGTTACGTTCATGCACCTTCAATTTCATAGATGCATACGCCACTACCTTACCCTCCTACATCAGCATACAACCAAGCCCTACATACGACGCACCACTATAAACAATAAACTCCTTTCCCAATTCTGGTTGAACCAAGACCGGAGCTCGCGTCAAGGCTTCCTTCAACCTTTCAAAAGCTCATTGTCTATTCTCCGTCCACTCAAACTGAACATTCTTCTGCAAGAACTTTGTTAACGGAGCCGCCAAACTGGAGAACCCTTCCATAAACCTCCGGTAGTAACCCGCCAAACCAAGGAAACTCCTAACCTCCGTCACAGACTGGGCTCCTTCCAACTCATTACAGCCTCAACCTTAAGCGGATCAACATGGATTCCTTCGGCCGACACCACATGTCTGAGAAACACAACTTCCTTAAGCCAGAACTCAGATGTGCTTAACTTAGCATAAAACTGATTAGCCAACAGCGTCTGAAGCACAATTCTCAAATGTCTATCATGATCCTCCTCGATGCGACAGTACTCAAGGATATCATCGATGAACACAACCACAAACTAATCCAAAAACTTATGAAACACATGGTTCATCATGTCCATAAAAGCAGCTAGAGCATTGGTCAACCCAAACGGCATCACGAGAAACTTATAATGCACGTACCTCGTACGGAAGGCTGTTTGGGCACATCCACCTCCTTCACCTTTAACTGGTAGTACCCTGACCTCAAATCTATCTTGGAAAACACCAAAGTTCCCCTAAACTGATCGAACAGGCCATCTATTCATGGTAAGGAATACTTGTTCTTTATTGTCAACTTATTCAGTTGCTGCTAATCTATACATATCCGCAATGTACCATCTTTCTTCTTAACAAACAGCACCAGCAGTCCCCATGGTGAAATACTAGGTCAAATAAACCCATGATCAAGCAACTCCTGCAACTGCGTTTTCAGCTCCTTCAATTCCTTCAGAGCCATACAATATGGAGCAATGGATATCGGTACCGTACCTATAAAGACCTCGATGCCAAACTCTACCTTACGGTCAGGTGGCAACCCTGGTAATTCCTCTGGAAAAAC
Organism: Hibiscus mutabilis; assembly: GCA_019671005.1. NCBI lineage: Eukaryota > Viridiplantae > Streptophyta > Magnoliopsida > Malvales > Malvaceae > Hibiscus > Hibiscus mutabilis. Next base: position 23,371,408 of record CM033741.1, on the reverse strand, counting down.
ACCCAAAAACTCACATACGGTGCGAACATCCTGCACCCTCAACTCCTTCGATCCAGGATTCATAACATAGGCCAACTAAGGCTACATCCCGAAACCAACATTCATCTTGCTTCCAAAACCGAAACAATATTAGACAAAAACTTGGCATTCTCGCCAACAACCACCACCTCATAATCATCCGACAACCTCAAGGATATCCGTTTGGTCTCAAAATCCACCACAGCCCAATGTTCAGTCAACCAATCCGTACCCAAAATCACATCAAAACCATGGAATGGTAACTCCATCAAGTCCACAGCAAACACATGTCCCTGGACCATCAGTGGACACCTACGATACAACCGTCTAACCACGACTGTCTCCCCAAGAGAACTAGTCACTCTAACACCCATATTGAGAATTTCAACAGATATATCAAGTACCTCAGCATGCTCACTCAAAATGTATGAATGAGTAGAACCAGAATCAACCAACGAATACAACGACAAAGACTGTAGGGTAAAAGTACCTACAATCACATCGGTATCATTGCGACCCTCGCGGTGCGCATACACCCTAGTCGGTCTACCTCCCTTAGGCTGGATAGCAACAGTATGAGCTACAGTCCTCTGCCCACCATCTCGACGCTGAAAATGGTCCGCAACCACGACTACAACCACGCTGCGGGGCAACAACAGGTGCAGCACCCTACCCACCTCGAGCCAACAACGGACAATCACGCCTCTGATGGTTGCCTGACCCACAACTCCAACAAGCATTAGCCACCACAGGTGTAGGTGCCTGACCCTCCCTGGCCAAACGCGGGCAATCTCGCCCCAAATGATCTTGGGATCCACAAACCCAACAAGTGCTAAATGGTTCTCTAACCTGGGCACCCTGCCCCTAGACTCCACGTTCCACAACACCTCTGCCATGCTTCAGCTCCGGGCAAAACCTCCTGTAATGGTGTCTCTTGGCATGACCACCGCTATAACCCGAATCAACAGCTCTCTTACCCGAGCTAGAACCTCGCAATCTTGATACCAAACCTAAATTCTGTTCCACATCTTTAGCTCGTGAAACCAACACATCAAAGTCGATGTAATCAGCAGGAAGAATGTATTTCTTAACATCCTGCACAAGCCAATATCGAAAACGATCACATCGAGTACGCTCGTCAGGATCCAACTCAGGTGCATACTGACTCAACCTCATGAACTGCACCTCATAATCCGCAACAGACATATTGCCTTGCACCAAAGCCATAAACTCACGCTTCTTCTCATCCTGATATCGAACTCCCAAAAACTTCTTCTAGAATGCTTCATAGAAGAACTCTCAGGTCACATCATCTATCTCCATACCAGATATTGTGGTAGTCCACCATGTATAAGCATCACCCTACAGCAGGGAAACAATACAGCCTAGCTTACGAGCATCGGTACACCCCATCTAGTCCAGTATCCTTTTAGTACTAGCCAACCAACCCTCAGAATCCTCGGGCGACAACCCTCGGAACTCAACTTCTCCCAAACTATGAAGACGCTCAAGCAGCAAACCTTTCCCCTCAACCGGTGGTGCTGGCACATGAACACCCGCAACTGCTGCCTGAAACACACCGGTCATGGCCTGTATCAACGGTGCCATGTCACCCACCCCTGGTCCAGCTGGCGTAGGTGGTACTTGCTCCACTCCCTTAGATGGATTAGGTGGGGGCGGTGGCAACCCTCCAGGAGGTACAACTTCTCCTTCATCATCCTGCCCAGTGGCAACTACAATCACACTAGATCGCAACTCTCTGCTCGGTCCCATCGTGCTAAAATATATCTAAGGCATGACAATCATTTCAAAACAAAACAATCAGGCCAACCTCAAGCAAGGATCCAAGACTTTCATTTCAAAAATCAAAACTTTCCAGAATATAATAATAAGGCAATGGGTACCCCAAAACATCCCCAACATATCATACAACAGCCATCATTAACAAATCAATCACCGTACATACAACAACCACCGTACACATCATACAATATAGCATAACTTACGACAACAACACAACAACCTCTCAAACGAACCAAACCTGGCTCAGATACCACCAAATGTAACCCCCTTAACCCAGCCTAGGCGCCCAACCGAACCAAGAAGGCTATATTAGGTTTGCCATAGCAAACTGAAGAGATACGACCAAACCTGGTCCATTTTTTTCCTTTTATCATATTTAGATGCCAATTATTAACCCTACATGTTCATACAGACATCAGGTGTAACCCCAACTCAATCGGGCATCAATTTGACATCCAATTGATCACATTTGCAAATTAGGGACCCAAGTGCAAAAATAGAGAATTTCATGATTAAAACTCATTTTTAAGTTACCAACATTTAATTAGTCAGGTTCTATTCTTTCATTTCAACTTTCAGCTCAAACCAATTATTCTACCATATAATTGCATCGACAAGAATTAGGGACTAAAATGCAAAGAAAGCAAAACTGCCCAAAAGTGACATTCACATGAGAAACAGTCATCCATATCGAAACAGATAAGCCCGTACCGATACAATTTGAAACACACCATTTTGATACACCACCAAGCTGTATTGATACGCCTAACTAAAATACCGAAGTTTTGAAATATTTTAAACCGTACTGATACGGTTTCATAGGTTTTTCGATACGCGGGTTCAAGTTGCAAAAGTGAATTCCAGAGACTAAAACTCGTATCGAAACGCCCATCCCCGTACCGGTACGCCAGGCTAAATTTTCCTAGGCGTATCGAAATGCACCAGACCCGTACCGATCCCACAAGCCTAAAATTGCCTAGCCGTACCGATATGATCCCCCGCGTCTCGGTACGCCTGGGCCTATAATGTCACATTTGGCTGATTTTTCATTCCAAAAGCATACTCAAACCACTCCAAAATGCTTTAAACATAATACTAACATGTCAAACATATCTCATGCTCACTAGCATCACAATTCTAACAACTCAACAACGGTTCATGCATCAAATAGGAAATCTATAGGCATGCTTCCTAATATGCATCCAACCAACTTATCAAAAGGTAAACCAGATCCAAAAACAATCCTTAAAGGCCATTTACAACCCAAGAGCAGCTAAAGAAACATGCTCAAACAGGGAGTTTCACAAAACATCTCCCAAAACACAACAAGTACCCCATTGCCCTTATTCATTTTAGTGTAGACTCTAACATACTTTGGAAACAAGTCTTGCCAAGATCCCCTTGCTTCTTGCTACCTTTCAAGACCTCAATTATCTGCATTGATGGATAATGAGAGCGTAAGCGCACATGGCTTAGCGAGGAGTGCTAAAAAACAAGCACCATCAATGAATTTAAAACCATTTACATAACATCATCCTTTAAAACTTCATGCCCTTTTTAAAACATGCACTTTACACCATTAAAACCAGCATATTAATATGCTACATGTATCATTAACAACAGCAAGTCACATTGCTAACCCTCCACTTAAGCCTTCCCATGCATTACTACCAAAAGCAAAGCTTAAGGAGAAACATTTATAATCCACATTATACAACATAAACATTTCAATGATACATTAACAATTATATTGGCTTTCAAGTGATCATTAACAAGTTCAATAACAAAAGAGTTTATCGGATACACGGATTCAACAAGTGTTAACCCAACACTTCAAGCCATCTCAACCAAAATAGCGATACAATCACAATTGCGGTACATTAACAACTGGGTACAATAACAACCGGATACCATAACAACCCATAGGGACATCTACCCCAATATCAGTTAGACGCTTAATCGACTAACAGGAGTATTCGGTACTATTTAACCCCTCTACCGTTAGGGTACTTGGATAGAGTATTCGGTACATCGTATAAACCCTTCTACCTCCAAGATGACTTATTTACAGTGCACTCAATCCTATGGCTGGCCAACTATATATGATAACAATTTTAAAACTACATCACTTGCCAATATAATTAACCAAACAACATTTACCTCACTATTTTTAACCAGCATTAAACCATGCCATTTCCAAAGCAACAACCATGCTTTAAAACACAAGTATAAACCATACTTACAAGGACCACTTACCATGTGCATCCTTCAGCATTTCATGCTTAAAATCATTATATCAAATACTTTAAAACATGCTTAAATAGTAGGTAACATGTAAATTAGAACAAGTGAACAAAACCATTTCAAACTAGCACGACCGAGAGAGAAAACCACTTTATACTTACTTTCGAGTCTAGGTAAGCGTTTCAAGCTCTACCTTAACTCCCAAAACTCTTTTCCTAAAACATCAAACGCTTTAAACCACGTTTTCACTCATCGATACGCGAAACCTCGATTCGTCGACGTGTAATCAAGAATCCGAAGCCTCCAACGCTTCTCCAATCACTTCCAGATCAACCTCCCCTATTTTTACCACAAACAACAGAGGATTAATGCATCACAATGCATTCCAAACACAACAACCACAATCCTTCACGGATTCTCACAAAACCTCCACCATTAACCCTCCACATCAACCGAAAACATAACCAAAACACTTTGATTCACAACCCAGCCAACATCTATCAAACTAACATCACTTTTAACACCAAAACACGTCTAAAAACATATTCAAAACAACCTACCTCCACCAGCAACCTTACATCCATATAAACACCACAAAACCTCAAAACTAATTAAAATAATTAGTAAAATAATTAAAATCCTCTTTAATTACTAATTAAACCACATGTTAAAATAATTCAAATCAAGGGAGAAATCATCAGAAACCAATTAGTAAAATAGCTCATTAAAGATTCTAAGTATTTGACCCCTTTCATTTTAGTCACTAGAAAATCACAATATTCAAAACTTTCATTTTGGTCGCTAACCAAAATGTCCATCTTCCAAAACGCATTTTTTCAAAATTGATTCCACCATTATTAAATACATAATTAATAATTATTTTTAAGCATTTTTCTATAATTTTTCCAACACCAAGAATATACGATCCCGAAACTGACTCGAATCTCTACTCCGATCCACCAGACCGTCTAATAAACCACCAAACCGCTAAGCCTAAAACCGGGGCATTACATTACAATTCTCCCCCTCCTAAGAAAATTCGTCCTTGAATTTTCTTGTTCTTTAACTCTTTGACTTCATATGCCAAGATTTTCACTAATCGTTACTAATATCTGGAAGTAACACCAGTTGATAAACCACTAGTTCAACTCCTTTTAGAATCCCGTATGGCCCAATAATTCTGGAACTAAGCTTTCTTTTTTGACTAAAACGTAACACCTTCTTCCAAGGTGAAACCTTTAAAAACACTTTGTCCACAACTTCGTACTTAACATCCTTCTCTTCTTGTCTACATAAGCCTTTTTGTCGATCCGCGATAGCCTTGAGATTATATTAAATAATTATTACTTTATCCTCTATTTCTCGTGTCAAATCAACCCCTCCAACTTTTAGGTTATACCAAACACTTCAATCCTGTAGCTCAACCCAATAATGAAGAGTTTGGCATATTCTTCCATACAGTATTTCAAATGATGTCATCTTAATATTTGTCTGATAACTATTGTTACTGGTAATCCTATTACAAATTCCATTGTCACTCGTTCTCACTTCCATTGGGGAATAGAAATAGGCTGAATCATTCCATAAGTTATTTGATGTTTGGCTTTTACTTGTTAGCATGTCAAGCACTTTTCCATAATTTCTGAAATTGTCTTTTTTCATTACTCGCCACCAATACCGAGTCTTTAGATCTTAATACATTTTGCTACTTCCAGAGTACATAGTCAATGGACTATGACCAACTTCAGTCAAAACTTCTTCTTCAAATCACCATCATCAGGAAAGTAAACTTTTTCTTGATAATATAAGCAACCATTTGACTTAATTTCATAGTCATGTGTTTCTTTTGTTTCAACTTACTTCTTTTCTCTTCTTTTTATGAGTTTTGAGCTGCCTTGATGCATAGGCTACTACATTAATCTTCTCGAAATGATAATCTATAACTACATTGTATTCTCTTAGGAACTCAACCTATCTTTGTTACCGTAGGTTCAATTCTTTTTGCATCATTAGTTGTTTTAAACCTTTGTGATCAGTGTAACTAGGACACTTCTTACCACTCCAATGGAATACCTTTTTAGATAGTTGAGTAAGCAGCAGAATAATAATAGATAAATTCTACACAAAACATTTATAATATCTAGCTAATTTCCAAGAAACTCTGAACTTTAAAGACATGTTTCGATGCCTCCTATTCAAGAATAGATTGTACTTCCTTGGAATTCAACTGTTATTCCTTCAACCAATACTACGTGTCTAAGGAAAATTACTTCTGATAACCAAAATTCAGATTCAGAAAACCTTACATAAAGCTGTTTATCGCTTAATGTTTGTAATACCACTCAAAAATGGTAATCATGTTCAGCTTCTATCTTTAAGTATACCAGAATATTGTCCATGAAGACTACTACTACAAACTGAAAACTACGTAAGCTACCTAGATCCTTTCTTGATTTTAAAATTTTTAAGGTGATTACGGCTAAACAACATTTTAACCATACCAAAGATTTTGCTATTGTTAACAATTCGTATTTCTAAACTTATCTATCCATAAAAGCATATAATTACGTTGTAAACTTATGATGTAGACAGTTCAACTTTAAATTACTTACATGTCCACTAGTTTATCAAATTATGGTAAAGACGTACTTACTGAACTTATTATAGTAACTTGATTTTTCCCAAGTTTCTGCTCCTTCTCGATAGATGATTTCCAGGAAACCTCTGTGTGACATAAGACACACGCTAAGTACGAACTTAGTGAGGCAGTTAAACTTATTTATTTTAAAAACGTGAAATAATGTAATACAATATGTCATATATAAAAGTGCATTTCATTTTCTCTATAACATGGCAAGTATATCACAATGTACATATGTCATGTATCATAACTATCATATAAATCATGTTATTATTGTATAATATATTCTCTATCATGGGCATGCTTTCATCATGTAATCATTTACATATCATGTACTCTATCATGGTCATGTTTTCATTATGCAATCATTTGCATAACATGTGCTCTATCATGGTCGTGCTTTCATTATGCAATCATTTGCATATCATGTATTCTATCATATATCATGTAACCTTTCTATCATGTATGTCATGTGCTTCTCGGTCATGTGACATGTAACTTCTTATTCATGTATCATGTAATCATGTAACATTTGTATCATGTATCATATAACATCTCTGTCATGTAACATCTCTATCATGTAACATTTCTGTCATGTAACATCTCTATCATGTAACATCTCTGTCATGTAACATCTCTCTCATGTATCATGTAACATCTGTATCATATAAAATGTAACATATGTATCATGTATCATGTAACATCTCTGTCATGTAACATCTCTATCATGTATCATGTAACATCTGTAACATATATCATGTAACATCTGTATTATGTTATTTCATGTAATCATCTTGTTATATTATCATCGTGTCCAGCTAGAGGCCCATGGAAACCTCGTAGCCTATCTGCACCGTAGTGCCATGTAGAGTACGTACTGGAGAGGACGCTCTTTGCTCCTCATATAAAGACGCTCTTTGCTCCTTATATAAACACATCGTTAGTGTTTTTTGCACTATGGGCTTGGATCCCCAGGGTGTATCTTGTTTCATTTTAATCTTGTCATTTTCATATACGAACACGATTCATCAATATTCATACAAACAGTAGTACGTACCTTGTACTCTATCAAGCTTGCCATGTTGAATCATGCATCATATCACGTATTATGAAGAAATGCAATGTAAATTTTAAATTAGGGTCGACTTATCTCAAGTCTTCCCTTTTTCAACATAATCAAAACATATAGCAATGCACTCACCTAGGCCATGTAATAGTATGCCTCACTAAGCTCTATTTGATTCTGTCTTTCATAGTTCCTCGAACCTTCTTTTGATTCGGATCCAAGCTTCATTAATCAAATGAATGTGAATAACACTTGTTAGATTCAAATCTAACAATATTTTAAACATGCTATCAAAACTAATCATTCGATTATACAAAATTTCCTTCCTTTCTTATACTATCCAAAACTCATTTTTTTTATCAATAATTACCATTTTGAACTTCAAATAATTCCTCCAAGCTTGCTAACTAACATTAGATATAAAATATCTCAAATTCCATTTTCTGGCAGCTTGCAGTACGTTTGAAGATTTATTTCTATAAAATGATCTAAAACTCGGAATTCGATTCCATTTGTTCTTAAAGAAACTAGATTCAATAAGTTTTTCAGCCATATAATTTAATAGTCCAAATTCAACTCGTACGATTTATGACAAATTTTCAAAGTCAATTTTCAGTGCTGATTTCGGAACATATTGCCATACTGTTTTCTGACCTTTCACCACTTAAAAATTCACATCTTTTTACTCGAAACTCGAAATCAGTTTCCGTTTGCTGGAAACAAAACTAGACGAACAAATCTTTACATAGGTATAAAAATCACCGTCTAACCATTTTTGTAGTATTTATGGTGAATTTTCAAACTTACTGCCACAATTCAAATCCAACATAACTTCCATAATTAACTTCTATCTTTCTCTAACTTCTCTTAATTATTTTTCTCCCTTGTATTTACCACATGTTCATTATGGTCCTTAGTGACCGTTTTGAACATTAAACAATTGTTCAAGCTCAATTTGAGCAATTCCACTAGTATTTGCTCACTTTGAATTAATATCCTTTTTATCCTTAACTTTATAAAAGTGACATTTTAGTCACTACTTCCATAATTGTACATTGGATTCATGTACAAATAAACCATTTACTCATTTCTAATATTCTTAAAAATTTTCCCTTAACTTCCAATTTTTTTCAAATTTGTCCTTTACAAACATTTTTATTTCGAAATGGTCCTTCCCATTTCTTTTATTGTCATTTCAATCCTTTTAACTTCCTATTATGATTGAAACATCAATTCTATCAATTAATCATCAATTCAAGAACAATCTCATATTTTTCTTAAATTGCCAAAATGGTCCCCCTATTTCCAATTTTTTTTCATTTTGGTCCCTGTCACCAATTCATGTTAATTCTATCATAATTCAACAATTCCAATGCTAAAAATAAAATTTTCAATAATTTCCCCTTATTCTCAATCATTTCGAAATGGTCACTAAAATTTCAATTGAGGTAATTCTTTGATCTAACATCGAAATCAAGCTCTCAACATCATAATCTATTCAATTCCATCCTCAATTTAACTTCCTAATCAAAATCCCCAAAATTTAGTGTTAGGGACTATAACCTTAAACATGGAATTAATCCAAATTCAAACTTGATTCCATGTTTACAACATCAATTTTACTAAATACAACTTTAATTCCATCATCTACTATCAATTCCATAATCACCATCATCCATAAACATGAACTATACTTGACTATATCAAACAAAAATTACGATCTACAAGTAGAGAATCAAGCATAGATTAAATTACCTTGATTTGTCTTGCTTAATTTTAGCCTTTGATCCTTCAATTTGGCTTGAAAATTGAAAACTTTTTCTTCCCCCTTTTTATTTCTAGCTTTCGAACAGCCCCAAGAAGGATGAGAAAATTTTTCTCATCATCCTAATATTAAATTCACATGTGTAAAAATTAAATGAATTTTAAATTCATTTAACTAGTGAAATTACTATTTTACCCTTTTAATCTAATGGCCAAGATTTAATCTTATCAAAAATAAATGGCCATGATCAATTCCAAGTGTTATTCATCTTTCAAAATTGCCCTCAATGTTCCAAAATATCTCAAAAATACCATCCATGGCAAATGACCAATTTGCCCTCCAACTAAACTTTATTTACTCACATGTCTAAAAAAATGCCATTCCATAAAAAATGAACCAAATTGGTTCCAATCTAACTGACCATCTCCCAAAATATCTTAGATTTTTATTTATGGCATTTATTCGGTCCAAATAGTCAAATTTCACTCAATACGATTTCCAAATTTTCTTCCTTTGAACTTTAAAGCTTTATAGCCACTAATATAAGCCTCGTACAAAAAATCCGAGTAACACGAAAGTGTCACTCCTGGGGGTGAACTATTTATTTACAGGGTTAGATTACATAACTTTTGGAAATTACACTTTGGTCCCTAAACTTTTCCAAAGTTCACACTTTAACCCCTAAACTTTCAAAAATTACATTTTGGTCGCTAGTCAAAAATTGGGATATTACAGAAACAGAATGCTCTGACCACAGTACTATACGTGAAGGGCCCATTTCCTCGATATATCATTCTCTAAAACACACATAAAAGATCTCAAGGATAATTGAAATCATCAAATTTAATCTTCAACCACAACATCGTACCCGCTTTGTTAGAGTCAAATTTCATTTCTCACGACTTTCAGAGCCTACAAATCCTTAGCTCAAAGCTAACTAATAAAATACATGGGTACTGGCACTGACCAATCAGTACCGATACCAGATTAATCGAGTATTGATACAACGTGAAGCTAGTATCGTTACCCTTAACGTGACCATCACTTGCGATCATTGATCAATTCTCATGAGCATCACGATACTCTACTTCAAATTCAACTTCATACAGTCCATCACTTATCAAATTCACTTTACTTAGGTGGTGATCAATCACACGATTAATAGTTCTCAATTACGTTGACCTACGTCGGTGTCCCAAATCTTAATTTCCTTGGTGAACAAGTACTCAAGACTTCTCGTTGTTGGGGTAGGCACAACCTTCTCTCTTCTCCCACCAAATATATATCCTTTTCAAAATAACAAAACATACTCAAATATTTCAAAATCTTACTCGACCTAATCGAGTCAAAACCACCATCACAATTCAATGATCCCGAGCAAATCAAAGCTTAAGCAGTTTTCTTCGGCCCATTCTAATGAAACGGTGGCCCCAATAGAGAGCATTTACAAAGTCTCAAGCCTTAAATCATATTAGCTAATCACGTGAGTGATTTGATTTTCCAACACACAAGGGCATTTTGAAATTACATTATCATTGCTCCCATTTCCAAAATCCTCATACTTTCACACGTGTCATGCAAAACATCAAATTTATATTTCATAGATAATCTAGTGGCCCACACCCTAACATCGCTAAAACCTCTTATACGTCATCGTAGACATTAAATGTTACTATAACACATCTTAGAGAGATAAAACCTCGCATCGAAAATCATTTTAGAATTTCTAGTCTTCAACACATTAGCCTTATGCATTTCATTCTTGAACTAACCTCGAAAAACACACATGTACTTCAAAACTGGTTAACAAGACATCCTTCTTAGGGGTGAATAACGATTTTCCACTTTCACATATCAATTGTCGATGTTTCATGCATTATTTAAACGAACCAACTTCTTATTGTAAACAAGTTCGGTTCACCCTTGGGTGAAACCCTCAGACAGAAGAAACCTCGTTCAAGTTATGCCCTCACAACTGGACCTTTGACTTTCTCAATTAGGTCAGTGTCCTTTGATAAAAAATGATGGGTACCGACGTTAAACTCTGTCTTACCTCCATATCTACTCACGTCTTTGTCAAGGAAAAAGTCTTAGCGACTTCTCCAAGAGGCATAAATAAATACTCTAACAGTTCAAAAGCTCTGAAGCCTCGATCTCTCTACATTGACATCTTCGCACGGGTCAAACATGTCTCTCTACCTCGTTGTGCCATTCTCAAAATGGCCACTACGAAAATCATGATAGAAGGATAATGGTTTAACATTCTTATGACCAAAGGTTGGTTCTATCAAGGTCTAGAAGCCTCAAGCACAACTCTCGACATCATAAGCTAGCGTCGCGCTTGATTAACCGAATCGATATCTAAGGTATAACAACTCTTAAGAGAACATCTCTATCAAATTTGTAAAAATGTCCCACCTCGATCACGCTCATACGAACTAGTTGATCCCGAGTCCATTATCTTAAAAAAAATGCCCTCGAGAAGGGTGATGATACTTCCCAAGTATCAACAAGACTCCTTTTAAGTGAGCAAAGGATCCTCCAACTAAAGTGCATCCACTGATGATCGACTGCTAAAGTAGGTTATCCATACCAGTATAACATATGTTAATCACACATAACAATGGAGATTCTCTGCTGCAAATTCTCATAACGCATCTAAAGGCATCAGAATGATTACTAAACACAATAAAGGCCTCATTCAGGTGGCGGGAGAAGGACATATACTCCACTCTAGCATTATTCCACTACCTCGCATCTCAACAGTCCTGCATGGCCTCACCCTTGGAGTTGCTCACATGAGCAGCTCAACACTTAATTCGGCCCTCTTGGCCACGATCGTAATCATCTTAGCATCACAACATTGGATGCACTATCAGGATTCTAGTTTTAATGGACACAAACATAATTTAAGGGCTTGTATTCACTAGACACCTTACTACAACACCTATACCATCCCGGGGTTTCCTAGAATCGGCTAAACCTAAGCTCTAATATCACTAAATGTAACAACCCAATCCTAATCCAAAGCACTATATTCGGGTTCCCAAAATCTGACACAAAAAGTATCATTTAAAAACCATAGATTTAGCCTTTATTCAAAACATTAAATAATCAAAAATTTCATATAATTAAATAAACAATATAAGTCAATTTACGAAATAGGAGCTCCAAGTTTATACATTGTATATATAAAAAATATTTCAAAATATAGTTACAAACTCAATAGTTGTAAGGTCCTATGAATACTTAGCCCACTAAATACAAGTATCATACGTGCTCTGGCAATCACTGCTGCAGGAATCCCAAACTGTTGTGCTCCTCGAGCTCCTGATCAATCTACCAACCTACGCACTGAAATAATGATTCTGAGCTGTCAGCTTACAAAGCTCAGTGGTACAAATCTACTTTACTATACTTCATGCTAATCATAAAACATAAGCATGAACATATACTCTACGAGCAATAAAGAGAGATAAATAAACATGTGGCACTACCACTAGTCGCCTAAATATGTGCTCTCATCATGCAAGTCATCATACATGGCCCACAAGGCATAACCATACCCAAGATCTCACCAGATCATCTGGGAAAACACACAAAGTCATAACCATAAACCTGGAGTGAGGTCCGGTGTCGCACAGCCTCAAAAACATGTACTCTAAGTCAGGCCTAGTGTCATACAGCCTCAGGAACTTAAACTCTCTTTAGTAAGGCCCACTGTCACACAATCTCGGGAACATCCACCAATACTCAACATCTCTCCTTGAGCACTTTTGAATTAGGCTTGGTGTCACACAATCTTGGGAATGTGCATTCGACATCTCGTCGTGTGGTGTTGTAGCATACTCTATGGGTATCCGGATTCCAATAATCAAATATGACTCAACCAAACAAGTATCCTCACTTAGCACGCATCATATCAGAATCTATCAAGGATCCCGTCAATCAACGACTATACCAATAAAATGTCTACTAGGCATACAAGCAACATGATCCCAAGGATCTACCTATTGTTGCTAATCTCTAAAACATTATTAATTATGAATTATCGAGTTGTAAATACATTATGGAGGAGTAAGTAATTATTCTTATTAATTAGCTCCATTAATCCATGTTATCTCATTAATTAAGGCATTAATCATTCATTAATTATGTTCGTCCATCCTCACATATAGCTAGCATTGTAGATCATTTGGCTCAACGAGTACCAGTATGGTACCTAGTATCAATACTCTCACGCGTATCGATACAAAAATTACTTTCTAGAAATCTTAAATTTCTCGAGTATTGGTACATGTCAACTCGTACTAATACGAACCCCAATTGCGTACTTGTACGGCTAAAGCCCATACCAATACCCTACTAACGGGTTCGTACCATTTCTACAAAATATGATGTTACAACTCTTTATTCGCTCCTTAAAGCTTATGAAAGTCATTAGGGTTTGTTTACTAATGCATTTGATCATCTAACATCAATTATCGACTTTATAGTCATTTAATCAAATATTTGCCGATATTAAGCTCATAAGCATAATTTCTATCAAACACGTAAATTTTATACACTAGCACCTAATCATCACAACATATAAATTAATTGGTAATCAAATAATTATAAGAAATATCCAAACGACCCTACACGGTCTGTAATGCCCATACGAGTCTCAAATTATTCTCAACGTCATTTTGCATCACATAAATACCAAGTCTCAATATACCAGTCTCTACACATGCTTATTTTTCGTCTACCTATTTTGCAAACACTAACAAGAAAGGCAATTATATTTATGATGCTCATGAATCATTTTAGAGTTTGAGGTGTACTAACCTCAAGCGGTAATCAATGATTCTTTACTTGAGTTCCTTAAAACACCCCATTAAATCTAGGAAATTAAACACATAAAAATATCTTACTGGGTTGGAATTTGGTGAAACGGACTACGCTAATGAACTCAAAACATCGAAAAACCCTTGAGTATGGTTTTTCGAAAAAAGTCAACCCTCATTTAACATAGTTTAGTGGCAGTCAACGACGGTCAGTGGTGCAGTTAGGCTGTGATGCAGAGCAATTGACGGTCCAGACTGGTCTAGATAGACTGACCCAACCAATTCAGCCTAGTATAATTAGCCCAGTTCACCAGGCCAAGCCTGATTTGGCTGGCGAGACACATCCACGTGTAGGCATCGGCACATTCAGTATCCTCCAGTGGCCGAACGACAGCGACATGCTCCAGAACGTGTAGGCATCGGCACATTCGTGATGATCTAATGATTCAAAAGTTCTCAGGATTCACCCCGGTGAGTGGCGACAATAGGGCAGCCACAAGTCAACTCGTCTCGACGAGCCCGACCCAATAGTGCTAGTGGTGAGGTGAACAACGGTGTGGACGGTAGCATATCAGAGTTCAAGACTCCCTTCCCTTACTTTTTCTCTTATTTTATCTCTCTAAAATTCCCTTATTTTTCCTTTTCTCCTCTCACCCTTCAGCCACTTTAATTCAAATACACCATCCCCAACCATAAATGGGTAAACCCACTAATAAGTAAATATTCTTCCACCTTGATTTCATTTGAAGATATAAACCTTATCCCCTATTTATTTACATCCTCAATTCATTAAATAAAGCTTCCAACTCTTAGTTCTCTTTAATTTTGTCACCAAAATAAAGATCTAATACCCAAATTCAAGACCCAAATTACCAACCCAAAATTCGGGTCGTTACAGGTTGAGCGGCAGAAGAAAAATAAATGGAAAAAGAATGAATTATTAGGGTCAAAAAGTGGGTGTAGATACAATACACAAGTGGGTAAATCATATGATAAGGGTCACAAGGTTTAATTGAATACCAAAATAATACCTAAGTTTTAACTATTCACAACTTGGTCCCTAATTTGATTTAAACTCGCTTAAATCCTAAATTAAGCTAGGATTATGAATTTAGGGGTTTCAAAATTACGGTTTCTAAATTAGGGGTATTTTTTGGGTGTTACAATATTCAAACCCCTACTTTTGACTGATTCTACAAAAATAGAAGATGCCTCTGCCCATCAATGCTTAGAGCATTGCAACTCTACAAGGACAAAAAAGACTACAAATTCCATGCCAACCAAAGCATTTAAATTTTATGAATAAATGATTGGCTCCCAAAGGAAATGCCTCTGTCCAATTGGTGCTCGAGGCATAACGATTCTACAAGGACAAAGAAGCCTACATATCCCATGCCAACAGAAGCATGTAGACTCTACAAATAAATGGTTACCTTCGAAAGGAGATGCCTCCATCCCATCGATGCCTGAAGCATCGCGATTCTACAAGGACGAAGAAGCCTACATACCCCATGCTAACAAAATCACGTGGGATCTACAAATAAAAAATTGCCTCCCAAAAAGATATATTTTGAACTCAATCAATATATTGTTTCTACGATCACACGAGTACCCCTGGGAGAATACCTTCGTGCTTCTCATGAGAAACCTTTCGAGAGCATAAAAGGGGTGCCTCCACCCAGAGCACTCGATGCTACAAGAGTGTCAAGATAAACACTACTCTATAGTGCTCGATTCTACAAGGGTGGGGAATGCCCCATGCCCACACAAGCTAATCTCTTTGAGGGTACGAGATGCCTCCTAAAGGAGATGCCTACGTCTCACTAACTCCATGAACACTACAATTCTACAAAAATGAGAAGCTCGTGTTTCGTGCCAAGTGAGGCACAAAAAATATACGATCACACAGTTGCCCATAATGGGATACCTCCGCACTTCTTAGGAAAAACCCTCCAATAACAGAAAAGAAGATGCCCTCACTCATAGTGCTCGATGCTACAAGAGTGTCGAGATAAGCTCCACTCCCTAAGCACTCACATCTATAAAAGAGTGGGGTGCCCCAGTTTCACTCACTCCTCTGATGGTTTCTAGGAGTTGAGTCATTCGCTTACTCCCCCTCTAGGGTTGAGTCACTGGTTTACTCCTTCGATGATTTCTTGGAGTTAAGCCATTTACTTACTCCCCTTCGGGGTCGAGTCGTTCACTTACTCTTCTAATGATTTTCCAGAGTCGAGTCATTTATTCAGCCCCTAAGTTGTCCCAGGGTCAAGTCATTTACTTCTCTGATGGTTTTTTAGAGTCGAGTCATTTATTCACTCCCTCAATGTTGTCCCAGGGATGAGTCATCTACTCCTTCGATAATTTTTTGGAGTCCAGCCATTTGTTTACTCACATCCCTGACATTGTCGCAGGGTTGAGCCCTCCGCTCGATGTACATTATCTATCTACTTGACTGTGACTCTTGACCCAAATCAACAAGGGTGACACATCATGGCTCCTTCAATCAATGCCTTTGGATTAACTATTTGAAAGATTCTCACAAAAATGTTAAGATCTTCTGATAATAACATAACACCTCCACTTAGAACCAGTGGACAAGAAAAGTCTTGCAGCAAAGTCTAAGCTCGTGCCACTTTATGACACTCCTTTGACTAAGTGGGGACAAATGTTGTACCTCCACCGAGTGCCTCTAGAATACACCATCCTTGAGAAAGATACCACAACCTCTACACTACACTTTGGCATCAACTGAAAGCTTACCTCATATATTTACGAAGTATCTAGAGTCTGCAAACCTCTATGATCCGCAAGCCTCCACTGTAGAACTTCTAGAGCTCTTAGCTTTCATACCACTCGATGCATCATGGCCTCTGGAGCTCATAGCCTCTGCACCAATAAAGGCACCATGGCCTCTAAAGCTCCTTTCTCTGCACTACTCGCCCCACTCAGCTCATGCACCTTACATGACCGTTGTCAAGTCCACATGACTCACCAGCTTAGTTTGCTGCCCGACAGTTGGGTCCACTCTGTCAGCCCTTAAGTAGTCGTCATGACGCTAAGCTTGACTCTATCCAATCGAGCAACACCAAGGGGCTATAAATACCCCTCAGATCAAAGAGCAAATGGATGACTCTTTCTTCCCTCTCATACATGATACCGCTCACCCTCTCTCCACTGTTTGCGGCTCTCAGCCCCAAGCCTACTAGGCGTGAACCACCTGATTCGACAGTCAACCACCATCCACTATCACTCTCCGCCCGTCTCGTAATGGGTTAACTACCAAGCCTCGTCCCTAAATCTTCCTTCAGCCGTCGTCTCTACCTTATTTTTTGTTGTCACCCAAAATCAACATCAACAGAAACATAGTAAAATATAGCCACATTCCAACTATCATATTGATTGATGAGACATATATACATATTAGTTAATTGAACAAATCAAATCTATATGAATTCCTTTTCATCTGAAACTTTACCAACCATTTGGGTCATTTGTACCAAAAAAATACAACAATATATAAGCTTGAACCACCAAACCTTACATCTCTACCCCTCATAACAAAAACCTGGTATTTATCTCTTGAACTAGTCGAGGCCAAGTGGTGCAATATATTATTTTTATAAAAAAATTTGAAACCACCAACAATAATTATAGAGATAATAAGAAAAGTAACTTAGCGAGAAATGACAATTCAATAACACAATGAATCCAGAAAAGATTAGCACCAAAATTTCATACGACTTTCTTCGAATAAAATGAAGATAAAATTCCAAAGTAGTTAATTGTTATTTGTAGACTGCTAAGCATCCAATAAAGATGTTATGAAAAAAAATTAAATGAAATTGAAATTTTATATTAATCTAAAATTGGTAAATGTAGAAAACTAAAAACTACTCTAATAGATTTGATGTTCATATCGATGCAGCGGAATAGGGATCGTATTCAACAAGATTCATGAACAAATTAATGGGCTCTAGACTTTTTGACAAGCGTTGTAAATTGTCAAATAAATATTCCTCATTCTCAAATGAAATAAATTAAAGTGTAGTAAAGCGAAGAAAGGTCGATCCGCAGGGACTAAGGAATTTCCAATGTTGAATTGCATTGATCCTGCTCTAGTGAAAAATAAAGAAAGAAAAAGGGGATTAAAATTCAAGAATGAAAGTGCTAAATTAAATAAAATTAATTTAAAGGAATGACGGAAAAATAAAAAGGTAATAGTTGAAAATAACGATGGTAGAAATATAGCCTCAAGATTAGCTATGCCTCAATTCGTTTCGATCATTGAAAGAGATTTTAGTTCGGGATTCATGCTGGTTACAGTCTACAAGGCCCAACCCTTGAAACTTACTTTTCTCTCCGATAAACTGCTATTCACAGGCCTATCTGCAAAATTCAATCCTTGCTGGACTAACCACATCTATCGCCGTTAGCACCAATACAACTTTAAGCGCTGGAAAAGCCCGACTCGAATTATGTTTTCTCAACGTGAATCAAACCCAACCTCAATTTCCCTTAGCGGACCACCGCTAAGTATGTTCACAGGAAGTCAAATTTTCTATTAGCCGATTCTTCCTCCCAATGGTAAATCAGAACAACATTCACACCAACGCACGCTTTTTGAAATAAAGGTGTAAAATTTTTTAAAAGAAATGTCGATTGCCAATCTAAGTTTCCATAAAATTGAGAATGATATCCGAAGATATTAAGCGCTTTTCAATTCCCACAGAACGAATTGAGTCATTGCTAGGCCATCGGCTAATTAAAAGTTTAGCTAAGCATGATAGAAATCATGCTTAGCATTTTTATAAAACAAAGTGAAAACTAAAAGTAAAAATAATAATTGAAAATAATCTCGGGAGAACTTTTATAAAATGAAAGAAAGAAAATGAAAAGATCCACCTAATCTTTACCCAAGGGGGTATTTATAGTCTTCTAAAAACCCTAAAGAAGAAGCAAATAAATTTAAAATGAAAAGATAAATCCTAAAGATAATAACATCGAAAAGATAAATAGTTCCAAAGTATTTTTAAGTCAGATTAAATCCAATGTAATTTCGTGCGTTATCCTTCCAAAAACTGCTGACCGGGCCGTCTTCTAGAAGGTGCTGCTGACTGGACTACTCAAATCAACCAAGTCAATAAAATGTCATGCCCCAAGTCATGCTCATGTCTCCAGCCATGATGGATTAATAAAAAAATGCAGAAATGCCCCTCTTGCTGCTGGTTCTGGAAACATATTTTGCACCGAAAATGAGCAAAATAGAACCAAATCAGCATTAATAATTGACAACAAGGGAGAATTAATAAGAAAATATATTCAATTTATAATACTCATCAAATTCCTCCTCACTTGTCTCACGCTTGTCCTCAAGCATGCTGGAACTAAACAAGTTAAAAATTTTGCTTACTTTCCTTCGTCTCGCCTCATATCCTAGAAATCCATGCAAGTCTACATCAATCATCCAAATCAAAATTACAGTCAATCGAAAAGCATAAGTAGAATAAATTTTAAGCAAGATCGTGATATCCATTCATTCATCAGTCTCAACGTAACCAAACTCAATACCTTACAAGGATTCACATGATACACTCAAAGTGTTTCGGGTTCAAATTCGCTCAAAGTCGGAACCAAACATGACATTACCATAAGCTTGTAAGAAAAGCAAATATCCACTACTAGTTAGAACAAGATGCAATAATCAAAGGATCTTAAGTAGGTTGTAACAGGGCTTAGGTAAACGTGCAGGAAAAGGAAAAAAATTCAGCTAATAATCAAGACAAGAGAAACATAATAAATTATATCAATCCCATATAAACTCAAAAGTAAACCAAAGAAATGCAATCAAAGGAATGCATCAACTTCAAACAATTTTTTTTGCTTTTTGTTCGAACTATTTTTGCCTTTTTTTCTCTGCAGTTTAATATTGAACTGTTGTTTTTCTATTTGAGCTATTTTTTTTTGCTTTTTTGTGTATGGAAATGAATCATACAACGGTAATCTCATTCTCTTGTCCTGACATGGGTGAAAAAGATAGTCAAAATAAAAGGCTCAGATTTGAAAATGTGGTAAAAACAAACGAAGGGAAAAAGGCACAAAAATGGCTAACTAGGGGGAAAATGAAAATGTAGTAATTTTAGAGGTAAAAGTGGGTAATCCTAAGTGCCCTAATCATATTAAAGAATCAAATTCTTGTGTAATCTCAACATGCATTCTATTACAGGTTTTAGAACATCAATGCCAAGCTCGATACATTTAATCAAAGAATATGAGCAAGAATGTAAAGAATATGCTCACAAAGGCTCAAATCTTACTGAAGCGTGTACATGCCTTGAGTTAAACACATATCAACCAACAAATTCATGGAATATCATAAAGATTTCATGAAAATTCCTAAATATACCAACCTTTATCATGTATATCCTGATTCAAACAAAAGCGCATTCTCAATCAAGAATGGCATTCCCAAAATATTCAACAAAGCGAAAGATTTCAACGAAAATTTTCACAAGTTTAACCAAGCATACTAGAATCAAAGCACAAAAATAAGCAAGGGGAAATATAGCCAATATTCTACCCCCTCACTTAAGATGTATTGTCTCAATGCGAAAATAAAAGATCAAGAGAAGGAATAGAGATACTCCCCGTGTCTAGTGATACCGCGACAAGAGGCACTCGGGTGAAGATAGGAGAGGATCTCGACAACGTTGGCTTCAATGGTGTTAAGGCGGCCATGCACCCCATTGAGCTGGGTCTGCACCTCATGTGGCACAAAATTGGGCAAGTACGGTTGAGGTCGAGGGCAGCGCGGACGTGTAACTAGAAATGGCGAGAGGCGACACGGGCGAGGGGATGCGAGTGGTGGCAACCGAATCAGGTGAAGCTTTAGTTTGCTAAAAGAAAACAAAGAAGGGGTGAAGGTTTGTCGATCTAGAGGAAGATTCAAAGAATGGGAGGTTTATCTTTTTGGCATGTGAGGTTTTAAAAATAAAATAAGAATGAGGTTTAGGAGGGTTTCTTTAGTGAAACAGTGAGTTTCATATTAGGGGTGTTTGTTTTAGGCGCAAAAATGGTTTAGGGGAATGAATTTTTTTTTGCCAAATTCGATCAAAAATGGCTCATCAGAGTCCAAATAACTTCAATTTAAAAATACCTGGGTACCTGAAAATTATAAGAAAGAAAAAAGATATCATGAATATGAAATAAAAATGAAGAAGTAAAATAAAGCAAGCAGTACAAATGAGTTGCCTCCCATTAAAGCGCTTTGTTTAACGTCGTTTAGCTTAATGACCTAATTTAGACTACGGGCACTACGACAAATACTTCCTCCAATTCACGCGCTTTGTCCAACTAAGAACTTCTTTATAAGAAATTTTACAATCATGGAGTTCCTTCATTTTTTCTGACAAAATATCTTATTTACTCTTCAATTTATCCGGCAACAATTTTAACTCCAATTTTGGTGCCTGCAAAATGGAGGGGAAATTTTTAGATTGAGAAGGCATCAAATTTAAATTTTTACTTAGCTCTTTGCAAGATGATCGTGCGTCCATATTAGAAGTGATATCCATTTTCCTTGTCTTAAACATTCGAATTCCTGTACAACTCATCAAAAAAATTATGTTTAACATATTCATCCATAGAAGGTTCAAATATATTAACACAACTAACATTGGGCATAGAGTTAGGATATTTCATGGCCTTATACGCGTCAAAATTTACCAGTCAAACTCCATGGTGAGTATTATGCTTTGTACATCAATCATTGTTTGTGTCATACTCAAGAATGGTCTTCCAAGCAAAATTTTGGAAGAAATGTTTGATCGATCATCTTTCATTCAATGACATAGAAATACGCTGGAAAAATTAAATTGTTTACCTTCACGAAGACATTCTCAAGAATTCTTTTGGGTTAAACAACGGATCTATCGGAGAGCTAAATTATTACACATGTTTCCTTCAAAGGATCAGCACTAAGTAAGTTATAAATAGAAAGTGGCATAACATTAATAGAAGCACCAAGATCGCACATAGCTCACTTTATACCTACCTTACTAATTTTACAAGGAATTGCAAACATACCTTGATCTTTGTACTTAGGTGGAATCTTACGTTCAATGACAGCTGATACATTTTCACCTAAGTTTACCTTCTTATTATAAGTAAGCCTTCTTTTATTTGTGCAAAGATCCTTCAAAAATCTGGCATATCTCGACACTTTTCGGATCATGTCAATGAGAGGTATGTTTATCTCTACTTTTTAAAATATGTCAAGAATTTCTTATTTCTTGGCTCGCTTATCACACTTCACTAATCTCAATGGGAAGGGAGGTGGAACGGCGTAGGGAGATGGTGTGGAAGGACCTTGTGACTCGGCTTTCTTTTTCCTTCGGGATCGTGCGGCTTCCTTTTTTGGGAGCTCAAGTGCGACAATAGTACCGCTTCGGAGGGTGATGGCACTAACGATTTCCTGTGGGTTCAGCTCAGTTTGCAATGACAACTTCCCCTGCGATTCAAGTCGTCCAACGGTTTAAGCCAATTGACTCGTCTATTTTTCTAGATCTTGTAGACAAGCTTCGATTTGGTTTTAGAACTTCTCTTGGGATAGCACTAATTTTTCGATGATAGATTCCAATGATGGTTTCGACGGCTGTTATGGTTGTGGCACAGGCGGCCTCAGTTGGTAGGTTTGATTCGGTCTAGCGTTGGCTTCATATTTGAAGTTCAGATGGCCCTACCACCCTAGATTGTAGGTATTGTCATTAGGGTTATATCACCACTGGGAGGTCTCAAAAAAATTCTACGACATTTTTTTTATGGCGGCATCTTCTTGAAGTATCGAACAGTAATCCGTAGGATGATCTGGCATCGTGCATATTCTGCATAGTTTAGCTGGACATGTTTTACCTGCAATAAGAGATTGAACCACATTAGTTAACTCATCAATTTTTCCTTTAGAAAAGGTGTACTTATCTCGTGAACCAGTCGAGTGGGTTCACTTGGTCAAAACTATTGTGCATTGGTGACCATGGTTGAAATTAGGTTTTTGGTCGTGATGGGAGTCATATATACGAGAGTTCCTCTACTAGCTGCGTTAATCATCTTCATTTCCATCGGAAGCAGTCCTTCATATAAGTATTGGAGTAGGGTCTGTTCGGTCAAGCCATGTTGCGGACAACTGGCGTAAAGCTTTTTACATTATTCCTAATACTCGTATAACGACTCTCTATCCTTCTATCAAATTTCTAAAATACTTATCCTTAATTTGCTCGCTTTCGCCGTAGGGAAGAACCTGTCAAGAAAAAATTGCCACATGCCAACCCATGTATTGATTGAAACTGGTGGTAAGTAAAATAACCAATCCTTGGCCAAATTGTCTAAGGAAAAAGGGAAAGCTCTGAGTTTGATTTGGTCCTCTGATACTCCATGTGGCTTCATGCTAGAGCAAACCATGTGAAATTCTATAAGATATTTGTGTAGATTCTAGCTTGATAGCCTATGGAACGTAGGTAAGAGGTGAATCAGTCATTTTTCAACTCAAATGGCATTTCACCATTTGGAAAGATGATGCACATCGGTTGTTGTTCGTCAAGTGCTACGGCTAATTCTCGAATCCTCTGTTCAGCCATTTGTTCTAACCCTTCGTCGTCAGGCGTACGTAATGCCTCAGTGTAAAAAAGTTCCTTATAGTCGAGATCTGGTTTCGATTGGAAGTCTCAATTCAACCTTCTGCGCCTCAGGTCTCTCTACAAAATCTCTGGGCAAGAGCTTCGATCTCGGGTTCATAATCTATTAGTTTTCCCGAAAGTGACCCTGTCATAGATCAACAAAAAATAATATTAGTAATTTGTCGAAGTCCCCGGTAAAGGCACCTGTAATGCCCCGATTTTGGGCCTAGCAGTTTTGTGGCTTGTTAGACGGTCTAGTGGATCGAGTTAGGGATTCGAGTCGGACTCAGGAGTAAATATTTTTTGGTAAGGTAAAAATATGGAAACATTGTTAAAAATCATTTTTTAATATATGATTAATATTGGTGAAAACAATTGTGGAAATGGGTTTTGGAAGTGAGACATTTTGGCTAGTGACCAAAATACGAATTTTGGAAACTATTTTTAAGTGGTGACTAAAATGAAAATGATCAAATTCGTAGAATCCTTAAGGAGCTATTTTACCAAGTTTTTACTGGTGATTTCTCCAATCAATTAAACCTTTTTAACATGTGTTTTAAAAAGTTAATTAAAAGGGATTTGGATATTAAAAAGTTAGTTATCATTTTCAAGAAAATTGACGTAACTTTTCTCTCAACTTTTCTCTCCATTTTTTCTTCTACCAAACACTCAAGTTTTCAGCAAAAATTAGAGGTGAGAGATCTTTTACTCGGTTTATTGATTTTTAATTGATTCTTTAACATTGATTTACAAAACCTCATTGAAATCTTGTGTTTTCTTAGCTTTAAACAAGCCAATTGAGGGAGAAATCACATAATAGGGGTAAGGTCTGTGATCTCCTCTATTTAATGGTTCTTTATTGATATTCCCAAGTGCTTGATCCTTGATTTATAGTTTTTAATCTAATTTTGTGTCTTTATATTGAACTAATTGATGTAATTGAGTAATTTTGATGAAATAGTGAAAGATTCATATTGGATCTATTTTCTAATGTTGGAGATTGATTTTAAATACATTTTGGATGTAGTATAATGTTGGTAAGTTTTTTTTAACAATGGAATCCTGAAACTCTTGAATCCTTAGTTGTTTAGGTTGTTAGATTGGTGCTTTTGTGGAGTTGTGGTGGTTGTTTAGTTGCTAGAAGTATATGTATGAATCAATCTTGTTTTTGAGTGTTAATTCATGATTATGGAAGTGTTAGATTGTTAGGTTGTGGCTGGGTTGTGTTTGGAAAGGATTAGATGATGTTTTCGGTTGTTGTGATTGGGTAATTTTGATAGAATTATGGAAGTACGAGAGGAATTGTTGTTGCGGTGTTTTGAATGCATTGAGATGCATTAATCCTCTGTTGTAATGTTGTTAAAACAAGGAGGGTCAATCCGGAAGTGATCGATGAAGCTTTAGAGGCTTCAGACTTTTAATTTTGCATTAACGAATTGAGGTTTCGCGTATCGGTGAGTGAGAGCAAAGATTCTAGCTTTGGAAAGTTTTAAAGGTGGTTTATGGGAGTTTAATCTTAGCTTGAAATGCTAGTTTAAACTCAGAAGTAAGTAAAAGTGGTTTATCTCTCTCAGTCGTGCTATAATAAAATGGTTTATGCACTTGTTTTGATTTATATGTTACTTGTTGTTTAAGCATGATTTAAAGTATTTGAGATACTATTTTTGATCGTGAAATGATGATGGATGCATGTTGTAAGTGATCCATGTAAGTATATGGTTTATACTTATGGTTTAAAGCATTGTTGTCGCTTTGGAAAATGATTTGGTTTAACGCTTGTTAAAAACAGTGAGGTAAATGGTTAATTATATTAGCAAGCGATATGGTTTTAAAATTGTTATCGGATATAGTTGGCCGGGCATAGGATTGATAATGCACTATAATAAGTCAGCTTGGATGTTGAGGGGTTTAGATCTGTGTACCGAAAACTCTATCCAAGTACCTTAATGGTAGAGGGGTTTTATAGTATCGTATACTCCCGTTAGTGGATTAAGCATCTAACCGAGGTAAGGGGTTGGCGTCCCTGTGTGTTAAAAGTGTACCCGATTGTTAGGTACCGCAATTGTGAATGTATCGCTATTTTCGGTTGAGATGGCTTGAAGTGTTGGGTAAACACTTGTTGAATCCGTGTATCCAACGAACAATTTTGGGAAATAAAACTTGGTTATTGATCACTTGTGAGCCAATATAATTGTTGATGTATCATTGAAAGGTTTATGTTGTATAATGTGATTTATACATGTTTACTCTTTAAGCTTTGCATATGGTTGTTATGCATGGGAAGGCTTAAATTGAGGTTAGCAATGGTACTTGCTATTGGTTAATGATACATGTTGTTTATGGTTTAATACGCTGGCTTTAAAGATGCTAAGTGCATGTTTTAAAGGCATGATAATGTTTAAGTAATGTTTTGGAAAGATGTTTGAAATGAGATTTCAATGTAATGTTGAGATATGGTTTTAATGCATTGGTGGTGTGTTGTTTTTGAGCACTCCTCACTAAGCCTAGTGTGCTTACGCTCTCTTTGACCATCAATGCAGAGAACTAAAAGTTGGAAGGCAACGGGAAGCAAGGGATCGGTATAAGACTTGGTAAACAAAGAATGTTTTGAGTTAGACTATAAGTAATAAGCGCAATGGGGGTTTCCGTTGTTATTTTGGAGATGTTTTGTTGAACTCCCTGTTTGAGCAAGTTTATTTTGATGCTCTCGTTTTGTAGATGGCCTTTATGGTTTGATTTTGGTGATGGTTTAGAGTTTCATGTTTTACTTGAGTGGTTTCATAGGGTGCATGCCTATAGATTTACATTTGATGCATGATGTCGTGAAATGATGTTGAAATCGTGATGTTATGTGGAGGGTTGATTCTATATTATATTGGTTGTGTGTTAGGAGCATGCTGGGACGTTATAATATGGTTGAAACTTGTTAAACCAGCAAAATGGACACTATAGGTCTAGGCGTACCGATACGGGTGTCTTCGTTTCAATACGGGTAAGCCATTTTTGGCTTAGCATATGGGTACGCGGGCAACTGTTTCAGTACGGACGAAGGCAAAAATGGCCAATGTTTCGATATTCGGGAAGGTGTTTCGATACGGTCAACTGTTTTAAAGAGTGGAGTTCTAATACGCTCAAGGCGTATTGAACGATATTTGGCCATTGGAATTTTGGGATTTCAAATATTGGTAGGTGTATCGAAACACCCTTTGCTATACCGGTACAATGACCGTTAAGTCTGTTATTTGGATTCTTCTAAAACTCTATTTTCTTGCATTTTGGTCCTTGAATATTGTGGATGCAATTGAATATTCGGATGATCATTTTGAGCTGAATATTGTTGTGTAAGCATGTAACCTGTCTAATTAAAGGATGGTAAATTTATATTGGGCTAAGTCCTCATAATTTTTAGGTTTTACAGTTTGGTCCCTAAATGGTATATGACCAATTGGATGTGTTTTCTCCAGAAATCAATATGCACATATAGGATAACTATTTTGCATCTAAATAAGATAAAAGAAAAAAGGTTGGGTTTTAGGCTTAATTATTTACAGTTTACTTCGGTAAACCTAATGTAGCTCGCTTGGTTCGGTTTTGTGACTAGGCCGGGTCGAGGGGGTTATATTTGGTGGTATCAAAGCCAAGTTTGCAATAATTGGGAGTTGGTATGTTTATTGTAATAATGTTGTGGGATGTAATATGCTATTTGCTACGCATGGTGATTGTGATATACATGATGATTGCTTTATGCCATGTTGAGGTGAAATTCAGAAAACCATTGTCTTATTATTATAGTTTGTAATGTCATGATTTTGAAATGGATGTCTTGGATCCTTGCTTGAAGATGGCCTGACTATTTTTGTTTTGAAATGATTATCGTGCCTTAGAAAATGTGTTATGTTACGACCGAGAGGAGAAATTAGAACTAGCGTGATGTTGTTGCCTTTGGGTAGTGAGTTGGGGAGAGTGTTGTGTCTCCTGGGGGTTTGTCACCCCGAAGTATGTACCACCTGTGCCGGTTGGGCCAGGGTTAGGTGATATGATGTCTTGATATAGGAAATGTTTTGAGCTTTTAAGCTGTTATTGCTGGAGTTCGTGTGTTTGCACCAGTTGTGGGCTAACAAGGTTGTTGTTGGAATATCCCTGTAGATGAGAGGATTTGAGTATCGTGGGTTTTCACTCGTGGCATCCGAGACGTGTATGACCAGCGTTGTTCTGGTCATGGATCGAATGAGGTGTATTGGCACCTGTAGGTGGGGATGTGTTGAATCCCTATTGCATGATGATGTTCTTAGTTGGAGGACAACTATATCTGCGGGTGTAGAACCCTATGATGTGGATTGGAAGTCTTTCCATGATGTTTCTAAGAAGAAGTATCTAGGTTTAGATACTTGGATGAAAAGAAATGAGAGTTCGTGGCTTGGGATCAGGACTGTATGTATGTGACCGAGTTTAGGGTACAATTTTTGAGGTTGAGCCAATATGCTCCCAAGTTAGTTCCTGACGAGTGTCAGCGATGTGACTATTTTCGCTACAGGCTGGGTCAGGATGTTAAGACATACATGCTTGCTGCTAATTATACGGATTTTGATGTGTCAGTTACGCAAGCCAAGTATGTTGAGCAGAATCTTGGTTTGGCTTCTGGATCTCGAGGCTTTAGTTCTGGTAAGAGGGCAGCTGATTCTAGTTTTGGCGGTGGTCAGGCTAAGAGACACCGTAATAGGAGGTATCACTGTGATCATTCTGTTATGAATTGGTACAGAATGTTAGAGTGTGCATGTTGGCTTCTGACTACACCATTTTTGACGTGTTGGAACACAGGAAAAGTACATCGAGCAGAACCTGGGTCTATTGGTTTCGTGTGGGAGGTTATGGCTCTGGCAAGAAAATTGCAGTATCTAGTTTCGGCAGTGTTCAGTTTGAAAAGAAGTGTGACAAAAAATATCCCCTTAGTTGAGGCGAGGTGATGATAGTGTTGGGTGAGGATCGCAGGGTTAGAGTATCCAGACTAGAACAGTATTTAATACATGTTGGGTATGTGGATCGTGTGATCTCATGAGGTGGGATTATCCACATTTGATATGTGGAGTGTAAAATCCTGTGCTTATCGTTGTTAACGTTTGTGGGAATTGTAGTTTGAACGATCGTCTCGTAAGTATTAGATGTAGGAATGTGAGTGGCTAGTTCCTCCGGTGAGACGGTTGTTGCGAGAAGGATGCTTTAAAATGTCCTTTGATGAGTTAAGGTCTTGAGGATGCAGGTGTTTGTTGGAGTTGCCGCTCCATGGTTTTTAATGTAATCCTGGGTTTGGATTAGTGGCTGAAACACAGAGCTGTGCTTGATTTTGAATCCTAGCAAGTTGCCTTGAAACTTACTGATGATTACGAGGTGGTAATCACGGGCGAGAATGTTAAATTCTTGTTTAATGCTATTTTGGCGCTGGAGGCAAGTCGTTTGGTGGATTTTGGTTGCAAGGTATTCCTAGCCTATATTATGAATCCGGGGTTAGAAGAAGTACGTGCTCAGGATAATCGTACGGTATATAAGTTTCTGGGTGTTTTCAAGGGAATGATCAGGTTTTCCATTAGATTGAGAGGTTGAGTTTGGCATTGAGTTGTATTGAAACACAACTCTGGTGACTATCACTCTCTGGGCATGGCACGATTGTAATGCCCCAGTTTTAGGACTTAGCGGTTTAGAGGGTTTATTAGACGGTTCGGTGGACCGGAGTAGAGATTCGGGTCAGTTTTGGGATCGTATATTTTTGGTGTTGGAAAAATTATGGAAAATGCTTAAAAACCATTATTAATTATGTATTTAATAATGGTGGAATCAATTTTGAAAAATTTAGTTATCTTTTCTAAAACAAAAATCACGTCATTTTCTCTCAACTTTTTCTCTCCATTCTCTCCTTAGCCAAACAATCAATTTTTCATCAAATTTCCAGAGGTGAGGTGGTTTCTAAATTGATTTTATTGTTTCAAATTGTTTTATAAAGATTGTTTATACAAAATCTTACAAAAATCTTGTGTTTTCTTAGCTTTTCCCAAATCAATTGATGGAGAAACTTCACAGTATGGGTAAGGTTCGAGATCTCTTCTATTGTATTATTCTTTATTGAAATTCCCAAGCATTTGATCCTTGTTTTTGTGTTTCTAATCTGATTTTGAAGATTTTCCAATGTTTAATTGAGTTATTTTGGGAAAATGAGTTGACTCACGAATTGGATCTGATTTCCAGTAAGTAAGGTTGCTTTGATTCATATTTTGGATGTTTGATAATATTTATAAGTGATTTTTATCAATGGAATCCCGAAACTCAAGAGTTTCTATTTGTTTAGGTTGTTAGTTTTGAGGTTTTGCGGTGTTTTTATGGATGTAAGGTTGCTAGAGGTGGTAGGTTGTTTTGAATATGTTTTTAGATGTGTTTTGGTGTTAAAAGTGATGTTAGTTTGATAGATGTTGGCTGGGTTGTGAATCGAAGTGTTTTGGTTATGTTTTCGGTTGTTGTGGAGGGTTAATTGTAAAGGTATGGTGGAAATCCGAGAAGGATTGTAGTTGATGTGTTTAGAAAGAATTATGATGCATTAATCCTCTGTTGTTTTGTGGTGAAAATAGGGGAGGTTGATATGGAAGTGATTGGAGAAGCTTTGGAGGCTTCGGATTCTTGATTTTGCGTCGGCAAATCGAGGGTTTGCGTATCGGCGACTGAAAACATTTTTTTAAAGCATTTTGATGTTTTGGGAACAGAGTTTTGGGAGTTAAGGTAGAGCTTGAAACGGTTACCTAGATTCGAAAGTAAGTATGAAATGGTTCTCTCTCTCGGTCATGCTAGCTTAAAATGGTTTTATGCACTTGTTTTAATTTATATGTTACATATTGTTTAAGCATGTTTTAAAGTATTGGATATACTGTTTTTAAGCATGAAATGCTAAAGGATGCACATGGTGAGTGGTCCTTGTAAGTATGGTCTATACTTGTGTTTTAAAGCATGGTTGTTTCTTGGAAAAATGGCATGGTTTAATGTTTGTTAAAAACATTAAGGTAAATGTTGAATTGGTTAATTATATTGGCAAGTGATGTGGTTTTAAAATTGTTATCAAATATAGTTGGCCGTCTATAGGATTGAGTGCACTATAAATAAGTCACCTTGGATGTTGAGGGGCTTATACGGCGTACCGAATACTCCATCCAAGTACCCTAATGGTAGAGGGGTTAAATAGTACCGAATACTCCCGTTAGTGATTAAGCGTCTACCCGATGATTGGGGTGGATGTCCTCGTGGGTTGTTATGGTACCTGGTTGTTAATGTGCCACGATTGTGATTATATTGCTATTCCGGTTGAGAGGGCTTGAAGTGTTGGGTTAACAGTTGTTGAATCCGTGTATCCGATGAACTCTTTTGTTTTTGAACTTGTTAATGATCACTTGAAAGCCAATATAATTGTTAATGTATCATTGAAATGTTTATGTTGTATAATGTGGTTTATACATGTTTCTCCTTAAGCTTTGCATTTGGTAGTAATGAATGGGAAGGCTTAAGTGGAGGGTTAGCAATGTGACTTGCTGTTGTTTAATGATACATGTAGCATATGGTTTAATATGCTAGTTTTAATGGTGTAAAGTGTATGTTTAAAAAAAAGGGTAGGATGTTTTAAAGGATGATGTTATGTAAATGGTTTTAAATGCATTGATGGTGTTTGTTTTTTAGCACTCCTCACTAAGCCTTGTGTGCTTACATTCTCGTTGTCCATCGATGCAAATAATTGAAGTCTTGGAAGGCAGCAAGAAGCAAGGGGATCTGGGTAAGACTTGTTTCCAAAGTATGTTTTGGTTTAGACTATAATGAATAATGGCAATGGGGTACTTGTTGTGTTTTGGGAGATGTTTTGTGAAACTCCTTGTTTGAGCATGTTTCTTTAGTTGCTCTTGGGTTGTAAATGGCCTTTAAGGATTGTTTTTGGTGGTGGTTTAACTTTTGATATGTTGGTTGGATGTATATT
This sequence comes from Hibiscus mutabilis, assembly GCA_019671005.1. NCBI lineage: Eukaryota > Viridiplantae > Streptophyta > Magnoliopsida > Malvales > Malvaceae > Hibiscus > Hibiscus mutabilis. The sequence continues at coordinate 23,339,375 of CM033741.1, read as the reverse complement.
AAGAAGCATGCCTATAGATTTCCTCTTTGATGCGAGAATCCTGGTTGTGTTGTTAGAATTGTGATGCTAGTTAGCATGAGATATGTTTGACATGTTAGTATTGTGTTTAAAGCATGTTGGAGTGGTTTGAGTATGCTTTTGGGATGAAAAATCAGCCAAATGTGACATTACAGGCCCATGCGTACCGATATACGGGGGACCGTATCGGTACGGCTAGGCAATTTCAGGCTTATAGGATCGGTACGTGTCTGGTGCGTTTTAATACGCCCAGGCAAATTTGGCCTAGCGTACTGGTACGGGGATGAGCGTTTCGATACGAGTTTTAACCTCTGAATTCACTTTTACAACTTGAACCCACATATCGAAACACATAAGAAATCGTATCGGTACGATTTAAAATATTTCAAAAGTTTGATATTTTAGTTAGGCGTATCGATACGACTTAGTGGTTTATCAAAACGGTGTGTTTCAAATTGTATCGGTACGAGCTTACCCGTTTCGATACGGATGACCGTTTTCCTGTGAATGTCACTTTTGGGTAGTTTTGCTTTCTTTGCATTTTAGTCCCTAATTCTTGCCGATGCAATTATATATGGTAGTATGATCGGTTTGAGCTGAAACTTGAGATGAAAGTTTGGAACCTGACTAATTAAATATTGGTAACTTAAAAATGAGTTTCAATCCTGAAATTTTCTCTATTCGCAAATTGGTCCCTAATTTGCAAATATGATCAATTGGATGTCAAATTGATGTTCGATTGAGTTGGGTTGCACCTGAGGTCTGTATGAACATGTAGGGTTAATAATTGGCATCTAGATAAGATAAAAGGAAAAAAATGGTCCGGGTTTATTCGTATCTCTTCAGTTTGCTACGGTAAACCTAATGTAGCCTTCTTGGTTCAGTTGGGCGTCTAGGCCAGGTCAAGGGGGTTACATTTCGTGGTATCAGAGCCAGGTTTGGTTCGTTTGGGAGGTTGTTGTATTGTTGTCGTAAGTTATGCTCTGTTGTATGATGTGTACGGTGATTGTTGTATGTACGCTAGTTGATATGTACGGTGATTGATATATGAATGATGGTTGTTGTATGCTGTGTTGGGGATGTTTTGGGGTACCCATTGCCTTATTATTATAGTCTAGAAAGTTTTGATTTTTGAAACGAAAGTCTTGGATCCTTGCGTGAGGCTGGCCTGATTGTTTTTGTTTTGAAATGATTATCATGCCTTAGATATATTTTAGCACGATGAGACCAAGGAGAGAATTGCGATCTAGTGCGATTGCTGCTGCCACTAGGCAGGATGATGAAGGAGAGGTTGTACCTTCTAGAGGGTTACCATCACCCCCACCTAATCCACCTAAGGGAGTGGAGCAAGTACCACCTGCGCCAGCTGGGCCAGGGGTGGGTGACATGACACTGTTGATACAGGCCATGACTGGTGCTTTTCAGGCAGCAGTTGCAGGTGTTCGTGTGCCAGCACCACCGATTGAGGGGCAAGGTTTACCGCTTGAGCATCTTCGTAGTTTGGGCAGAGTTGAGTTCTGAGGGTTGTCGCCTGAGGCTTCTGAGGGTTGGTTGGCCAGTACAAAGAGGATACTGGGCCAGATGGGGTGCATCGATGCTCGTAATCTGAGCTGTGTTGTTCCCCTGCTGCAGGGTGATGCTTATACATGGCAGACTACCACGATATCTAGTATAGCGACGGATGATGTGACCTGGGAGTTCTTCTGTGAAGCATTTCGAAAAAAGTTTTTGGGAGTCAGATATTAGGATGAGAAGAAGCGTGAGTTTATGGCTTTGGTACAGGGCAATATGTCTGTTGCGGAGTATGAGGTGCAGTTCGTGATGTTGAGTCGGTATGCACCTGAGTTGGTTCCTGACGAGCGTACTTGATGTGATTGTTTCCGTTATGGGCTTGTGTAGGATGTTCAGACATACATGCTTGCTACTGATTACACCGAAATTTGATGTGCCGATTTCACGAGCTAAGGATGTAGAGCAGAATTTGGGTTTGGCATCTGGATTGTGAGGTTCTAGCTTGGGTAAAAGAGCTATTGATTCGGGTTATAGCGGTGGTCAGGCCAAGAGACACTGTGATAAGAGGTTTCGTCCAGAGCCGAGGCATGGCAGAGGTGCTATGGGACGTGGAGTCCAAGGGCAGGGTGCCTAGGTTAGAGGACCGTTTAGCAATTCTTGGGGTCTGTGGATCTCGAGATCATTTGAGGCGAGATTGCACGTGTTTGGCCATGGAGGGTCAAGGACTTGCGCCTGTGATGACTAATGCTTGTTGGAGTTGTGGGCCAGGAAACCATCAGAGGCGTGATTGTCCGTTGTTGGCCCAAGGTGGGCAGGGTGCTGCACCTGTTATTGCCCTGCAGCGTGGTCGTGGTCATGGTCGCGACCGTTTTAGCATCAAGATGGTGGACAGAGGATCGTAGCTCATACTATTACCATCCAGCCTGGGGGAGGTGGACCAGCTAGGGTGTATGCGCACCATGAGGGTCGCATTGACACTGATGTGATTGCAGGTACTTTTACCCTACAGTCTTTGTTGTTGTATTTGTTGGTTGATTCTGGTTCTACTCATTCATACATTTTGAGTGAGCATGCTGAGCTGCTTGATATATCTATTGAAATTCTTAACCTGGATGTTAGAGTGACTAGTTCTCTTAGGGAGACAATCGTGGTTAAGAGGTTGTATCGTAGGTGTCCGTTGATGGTCCAAGGATATGTGTTTGTCGTGGACTTGATGGAGTTACCATTCCATGGTTTTGATGTGATTTTAGTATGGATTGGTTGACCGAACATCAGGCTATGGCAGATTTTGAGAGCAAACGGATATTCTTGAGGTTGTCGGATGATTATGAGGTGGTGGTTGTTGGCGAGAATCCCAAGTTTTTTTCTAGTGTTGTTTCGGCTTTGGAAGCAAGACGAATGTTGGATTCGGGATGTCAGGCTTATTTAGCCTATGTTATGAATCTTGGATCAAAGGAGTTGAGGGTGCAGGATGTTCGCACCATATGTGAGTTTCCAGGTGTTTTTCTGGAGGAATTACTAGGGTTGCCACCTGACCGTGAGGTAGAGTTGGCATCGAGGTCTTTGCAGGTACGATACCAGTATCCATTGCTCCGTACTGCATGGCTCTGAAGAAATTGAAGGAGCTGAAAACGCAGTTGCAGGAGTTACTTGACCGTGGGTTCATTAGACCTAGTATTTCACCGTGGGGAGCGCCAGTGTTGTTCGTTAAGAAGAAAGATGATACGTTGTGAATGTGTATAGATTACCGGCAGTTGAATAGGTTGATAATAAAGAACAAGTATCCCTTACCGCGGTTAGATGACCTGTTTGATCAGTTCAGGGAAGCTTCGGTGTTTTCAAAGATAGATTTGAGGTCAGGGTACTACCAGTTAAAGGTGAAGGAGGTGGATGTGCCCAAAACAGCCTTCCGTATGAGGTACGAGCATTACGAGTTTCTTCTGACGCCGTTTGGTTTGACCAATGCTCCAGCTACTTTTATGGACATGATAAACCGTGTGTTTCATGAGTTTTTCGATCAATTTGTGGTTGTGTTCATCGATGACATCCTTGTGTACTCTCGTACCGAGGAGGATCATGATATACATTTGAGAATTGTTCTTCAAACGCTGTTGGCTAATCAGCTTTATGCTAGGTTAAGCAAATATGAGTTCTGGCTCAAGGAAGTTCTGTTTCTTAGACATGTGGTGTCGGATGAAGGAATCCATGTTGATCCGCTTAAGGTTGAGGCTGTAATGAGTTGGAAGGAGCCCAAATCTGTGACGGAGGTTAGGAGTTTCCTTGGTTTGGCGGGTTACTATCGGAGGTTTGTGGAAGGGTTCTCCAGTTTGGCGGCTCCGCTAACAAAGTTGCTACAGAAAAATGTTCAGTTTGAGTGGACAGAGGATAGACAGCAAGCTTTTGAAAGGTTGAAGGAAGCTTTGACACGAGCTCCGGTCTTGGTTCAACCAGAATCGGGAAAGGAGTTTGTTGTATATAGTGATGCGTCGTATGTTGGGCTTGGTTGTGTGTTGATGTAGGAGGGTAAGGTAGTGGCGTATGCATCTAGGCAATTGAAGGTGCATGAACGTAACTACCCTACTAACGATCTTGAGCTAGCCGCGGTTGTATTTGCCTTGAAGATCTGGAGGCATTATCTTTATTGTGAGAAATGTGTGGTTTATACGGATCATAAGAGTTTGAAATATCTGATGTCGCAGAATGAGGTGAATCTTAGGAAACGTAGATGGTTGGAGTTGCTTAAGGATTATGATCTGACCGTTGAGTATCATCCGGGAAAAGCCAATGTTGTGGTAGATGCTTTGAGCAGGAAAGCGGCTGTGGAGCTGAGAGCCATGTTTGCTCGGTTGAGTGTGACGAATGACGGGGGTTTGTTGGCTGAGTTGCAAGTGAAGTCGTCCTTGTCGTAGATGATTAAGGAGAAGCAACCGTATGATGGGAGTTTGGTATCTCATGTAGAAGATATCAAGCGATGGAAATCCTACGAAATTTCATTTCAACGATGATGGGGTGTTGTGTTTCAAAGGTCGAATAGGGGTGCCTGAGGACGAAGAGTTATGGTGTACTATTTTGATTGAGGCACACGCTAGTCCTTTTGCTATGCATCCCAGTAGTACTAAGATGTATCGAGGGTTGAATGAGGAGTACTATTGGGTTGTTTGAAGAGGGATGTGGCCGATTTCGTTGCACGGTGTATGGTTTGTCAGTGGGTAAAGGCTGAGCATCAGTTCCCTTTCAGGTTGTTGCAACCGTCGAGGATACCGGAATGGAAGTAGGAAAGAATCACCATGGATTTTGTGTCCAGGCTACCTTTGACGCTAACCAAAAAGGATTCCATTTGGGTGATTGTGGATCAGTTTACGAAGTGTGCACATTTAGTGCCTGTGCATACTACGTATACCTTGGATAGGTTGGCTGAGTTGGACATCTCTGAGATAGTGCGTTTGCACGGGGTGGCCAAATCTATAGTTTCGAATAAGGATCTGCAGTTCACCGCAAGGTTTTGGGTGAGTTTGCATCGTGCTTTGGGAACCCAGTTGAGTTTCAGTACCTCGTACCACCCTCAATAGGATGGTCAGTCAGAGCGCGTGATTCAGGTTCTCAAGGATATGCTAAGGTGTTGTATTATTGAGTATCAGGGAATGTGGGAGAAGCAGTTGTCGTTGGTGGAGTTTTCTTACAATAACAGTTATCATGCTAGCATATAGATGGCACCTTATGAGGCGTTGTACGGCATGAAGTGTTGTACGCCCGTGTGCTGGGTAGAAGCGGGGGAAAAGTTCTTGACGATGCCCAATGTTTTGAAAGGCATGACTGAAAAGGTAAAGTTGATATGTGAGCGCTTAAAAGCGGCTGTAGATCGCCAGAAATCCTATGTGGATTTGAAGCGTAGGGATATAGAGTACGTTGTGGGTGATAAAGTGTTTTTGAAAGTGTCGCCCTGGATAAAGGTGTTGCGTTTTAGGCGGAAAGGGAAGCTTAGCCTGAGGTTCATCAGACCATAGGTGGTTGTCAAGCGTGTGGGTCTTGTTGCATACCGTTTGAGGTTACCTCCAGAGTTGGGAAAGATTCATGATGTGTTCCACGTTTTGGTGTTGCAGAGGTATAGGTCGGATCCATCGCTTGTCATGCCGGTGGAGGAGATTGAGTTGAGATCGGATCTATCTTACGATGAAGAACCAGTAGAGATTCTTGATACTAGCAGTAAGGTGCTACGTGGCAAAACATTCGAGCTGGTTAAGGTGTTGTGGAAGCACCATGGTGTTGAGGAGGCCACGTGGGAACGCAAGTCGGATATGGTGAAACAGTTTCCCCAGCTGTTTCCTCCAGGTAAATTTTGAGGACGAAATTTCTTAAGTGGGGGAGAGTTGTATCACCCCGGTTTTAGGGCTTAGCGATTTAGAGGGTTTATTAGACGGTTCGGTGGACCGAAGTAGAGATTCAAGTCGGTTTCAGGATCGTATATTTTTGGTGTTGGAAAAATTATGGAAAAATGCTTAAAATCATTATTAATTATGTATTTAATAATGGTGGAATCAATTTTGAAAAATGGTTTTGGAAGATGGACATTTTGGTTAGTGACTAAAATGAAAGTGTTGGAAACTATGATTTTCTAGTGACTAAAATGAAAAGGGTCAAATACTTAGAATCTTTAAGGAGCTATTTTACCAATTGGTTTCTGATGATTTCTCCCTTGATTTGAATTATTTTAACATGTGGTTTAATTAGTAATTAAAGAGGATTTTGTTAAAAAGTTAGTTATCTTTTCTAAAACAAAAATCACGTCATTTTCTCTCAACTTTTTCTCTCCATTCTATCCTCAGCCAAACACTCAGTTTTTCATCAAATTTTTAGAGGTGAGGTGGTTTCTAACTTGATTTTATTGTTTCAAATTGTTTTATAAAGATTGTTTATATAAAATCTTACAATAATCTTGTGTTTTCTTAGCTTTTCCCAAATCAATTGAGGGAGAAACTTCACAATAGGGGTAAGGTCCGAGATCTCCTCTATTGTATGATTCTTTATTGAAATTCCAACTCATTTGATCCTTGTTTATGTGTTTCTAATCTAATTTTGATGATTTTCCAATTTTTTATTGAGTTATTTGGGGAAAATGAGTTGATTCGCGAATTGGATCTGATTTCCAGTAAGTAAGGTTGCTTTGATTCATATTTTGGATGTTTAATAATGTTGATAAGTGATTTTTATCAATGGAATCCCGAAACTCAAGAGTCTCTATTTGTTTAGGATGTTAGTTTTGAGGTTTTGTGGTGTTTTTATGGATGTAAGGTTGCTGGAGGTGGTAGGTTGTTTTGAATCTATTTTTAGATGTGTTTTTGGTGTTAAAAGTGATGTTAGTTTGATAGATGTTTGCTGGGTTGTGAATCGAAGTGTTTTGGTTATGTTTTCAGTTGTTATGGAGGGATAATTGTGAAGGTGTGGTGGAAATTCGATAAGGATTGTAGTTGTTGTGTTTAGAATGCATTATGATGCATTAATCCTTTGTTGTTTTGTGGTAAAAATAAGGGAGGTTGATCCGAAAGTGATTGGAGAAGCGTTGGAGGCTTCAGACTCTTGATTTTGCATCGACGAATCGAGGGTCCACGTATCGGTGAGTGAAAACGTGGTTTAAAGCGTTTTGATATTTTGGGAACAGAGTTTTGGGAGTTAAGGTAGAGCTTGAAACGCTTACCTAGACTCAGAAGTAAGTATAAAGTGGTTTTCTCTCTCGGTCGTGCTAGTTTGAAATGATTTTATGCACTTGTTTTAATTTATATGTTACCTACAGTTTAAGCATGTTTTAAAGTATTGGATATATTGTTTTTAAGCATGAAATGCTGAAGGATGCACATGGTAAGTGGTCCTTGTAAGTATGGTTTATACTTTTGTTTTAAAGCATGGTTGTTGCTTGGAAAAATGGCATGGTTTAATGCTTGTTAAAAACAGTGAGGTAACTGTTGAAATGGTTAATTATATTGGCAAGTGATGTGGTTTTAAAATTGTTATCGGATATAGTTGGCCGGCCATAGGATTGAGTACACTATAAATAAGTCACATTGGATGTTGAGGGGTTTATACGGCGTACCGAATACTCCATCCAAGTACCCTAACGGTAGAGGGGTTAAACAGTACCTAATACTCTCGTTAATGGATTAAGCGTCTAACCGATGATTGGGGTGGATGTCCCCGTGGGTTGTTACGGTACCCGGTTGTTATTGTACTTGGTTGTTAATGTACCGCGATTGTGATTGTATCGCTATTCCGGTTGAGATGGCTTGAAGTGTTGGGTTAACACTTGTTGAATCCGTGTATCCGATGAACTCTTTTGTTATTGAACTTGTTAATGATCACTTGAAAGCCAATATAATTGTTAATGTATCATTGAAATGTTTATGTCGTATAATGTGGTTTATACATGTTTATCCTTAAGCTTTGCATTTGGTAGTAATGCATGGGAAGGCTTAAGTGAAGGGTTAGCAATGTGACTTGTTGTTGTTTAATGATACATGTAGCATAAAGTTTAATAAGTTGGTTTTAATGGTGTAAAGTGCATGTTTTAAAAAAAGGGGCATAATGTTTTAAAGGATGATGTTATGTAAATGGTTTTAAATGCATTGATGGTGTTTGTTTTTGAGCACTCATCATTAAGCCTTGTGTGCTTACACTCTTGTTGTCCATCAATGCAGATAATTGATGTCTTGGATGGCAACAAGAAGCAAGGTGATCTTGGCAAGACTTGTTTCCAAAGTATGTTTTGGTTTAGACTATAATGAATAATGGCAATGGGGTACTTGTTGTGTTTTGGGAGATGTTTTGTGAAACTCCCTGTTTGAGCATGTTTCTTTAGTTGCTCTTGGGTTGTAAATGGCCTTTAAGGATTGTTTTTGGTGTTGGCTTAACTTTTGATATGTTGGTTGGATGCATATTAGGAAGCATGCCTATAGATTTCCTCTTTGATGCAAGAATCCTTGTTGTGTTGTTAGAATTGTGATGCTAGTTAGCATGAGATGTAACGCCCCGGTTTTAGGGCTTAGCGGTTTAGTGGGTTATTAGACGGTTCGGTGGACCGGAGTAGAGATTCGAGTCAGTTTCGGGATCGTAAATTTTTCGTGCTGGAAAAATTATGGAAAATGTTTAAAAATCATTATTAATTATATATTTAATAATGGTGGAATCAATTTTGAAAAATTAGTTTTGGAAGGTGGATATTTTGGTTAGTGACCAAAACGAAAGTTTTGAAAACTGTGATTTTCTAGTGACTAAAATGAAAAGGGTCAAATACTTAGAATCTTTAAGGAGCTATTTTACCAATTTGTTTCTGAAGGTTTCTCCCTTAATTTAACTAATTTAAACATGTGCTTTAATTAATAATTAAAGTGGATTTTGTTAAAAAGGTGGTTATATTTTCTTAAACAAAAATCACGTCATTTTCTCTCAACTTTTTCTCTCTATTCTCTCCTCAGCCAAACACTCAAATTTCATCAAATTTCCAGAGGTGAGGTGGTTTCTAACTTGATTTAATTGTTTCAAATTGTTTTACAAAGATTGTTTATACAAAATCTCACATTAGTCTTGTGATTTCTTAGCTTTTCACAAATTAATTGAGGGGGAAACTTCACAGTAGGGGTAAGGTCCGAGATCTCCTCTATTGTATGGTTCTTTTTTGAAATTCCCAACCATTTGATCCTTGCTTTTGCCTTTCTAATCTGAGTTTGATGATTTTCTAATGATTTAATGAGATCTTTGGGGAAAATGAGTTGATTCGCGAATTGAACCTGATTTCCAGTAAGCAATGGTGATGTGATTCATATTTTTGATGTTTAACAATGTTGATAAGTGATTTTTATCAATGGAATCCCGAAACTTAAGAGTCTCTATTTGTTTAGGGTGTTAGTTTTGAGGTTTTGTGTTGAATCTATGGTTGAAGGGTTGCTGGAGGTGGTAGGTTGTCTTGGATCTGTTTTTGGATATGTTCTGGTGTTGAAAATGATGCTAGGATGATAGATGTTGGCTGGGTTGTGAAACGAAGTGTTTTGATTATTAATATAAATAAAATTAATTTAAATTATTAAAACTTATAAAATTTATATAAATAAATAAAATGGTAAAAAAAAGAGAAAACAACTAATGTTAGTTTAAAATATTTATAACTTTGTTAGTCAACTGATTTAATTTGCCAAAAAAATAAAAAGTTCAACAATTAAAAATGACAAAAGAAATTAAGAACTAAAATAAATTTTTTCTTAAAAGTTTAAAGGTAAAATAAAAATTCGATGTAATGAAAACATGCGATGGAAATTTGATTTGCGTGGAAGCCGAACAAGACAAAAATTAGGGATGTTTCATTACAATATATATTTATCATATTTTCAAAGATTATGAGTAATCAATAGCTTTAAGTTTGATATTTGTTAAAAAAAGCTTTATGGTTGAAATATCCGTATTTATAATAGGAAAAAATTTATCACACTCGACAAACACCGCTAAACACCAATAACGCCGAACATCGTTGAACACTATTAAATTAATTAATAAAAATTAAAAATCTCAAAGACTCAACATATAATTATAAATTATTTAAAATAAAATTTTAATTAAATTATTTTCCATAAATTTTTATATTTTTTGATTTTTTTAAATAATTGAATCAAATACCAAACTTAGTCAATTTAAAAAATCCCCAAAACCCTAAACCCTAACTTAAAACCCTAAATTCAAAACCTAAAACCCAAAACCCTAAATTAAAACATTAGGGTTTTGGGTTTTGGGTTTTAGGGTTTGGGGCTTTAGGTTTAAGTTTTGAGTTTTTTATTTTTTAAATTGACTAAGGTTGATATTTGATCTAATTATTTAAAAAATTAAAAATATAATATATATGAAAAATAATTTAATTGAAATTTTATTTTAAATAATTTATAATTACATATTGAATCATTTAGATTTTTAATCTTTATTAATTAATTTAGGAAAATTCTACCACGCTCGACGAACACTGATGAACACCACTAACGCTGAACATCGCTGAACACCATTAAATTAATTAATAAAGATTAAAAATCTCAAGGACTCAACATATAATTATAAATTATTTAAAATAAAATTTTAATTAAATTATTTTTCATATATATTATATTTTTTATTTTTAAAAAAAATTGGATCAAATACCAACCTTAGTCAATTTAAAAAACTCTAAATCCTAAACCTGAAACCCTAAACTATAAATCCTAAATCTCAAGCTCCAAACTTAAGGTTTAGGGTTTAAGGTTTATCGTATTCTAGTTCATTGATAGCGCGTAAATATGATTTCGCATGATAGTATATAAAGTAAGCACAATGCATTGTTTACTCACGCTAGTAATGAACAAGATTTACCTAGGACAAAAGTTATGAACGGAGTTTTCTTTTTGGGACTACAACACCATTCGCCTGCATGCAGATAATGATGAACCAACAAAAAGAACTCATTTTAAGAATATATCACTGAATATTTACCATTGCAAAATTAACAAAACCTACAAAAGTAAAAAGAATTCGAATGTAAATAAATTCGAAACAGACAAGTGAATAAGTTGAAATCCCGGGAAAATAAGTTTGGTATGCTAACTTCAAAAGTAATCTTACTTACGGTTTCAATTCAGAAGAACACAGGTTTAAACTATTCACACCAAAAAAAAAAAACGTGGTCAGTGTGGTCAGTTCGATACACGACTAACAAAATATTTTTATTTAGGGTTTAAAGTTTAAGATTTTGGGTTTAGGGTTTATAATTTAGATTTTAGGGTTTACAATTTAAGGTTGAGGGTTGAGGGTTTTTTATTTTTTAAATTGACTAAGGTTGGTATTTGATCTAATTACTTAAAAAATAATAAAAAATATAATATATATGAAAACTAATATAATTGAAATTATTTTAAATAATTTATAATTATATGTTGAGCACTTGAGATTTTTAATTTTTATTAATCAATTTAATGGTGTTCAGCGATGTTCAGCATTAGCTGTGTTCAGTGGTATTCGTCGAGCGTGGTAGACTTATCCATTAATTTAATGGTGTTCAGTGATATTTAGCGTTAGTAATATTCAACAGTATTCATCGAGCGTGGTAGACTCATCCTTATAATATTGTTTTTCTCCTGCGCATACATTTTTTTCTTTGTAATCATTATTAGTTTACAAATCAAAGTAGGGCATGCAAACAAGTTTATTCCAAACTGATTAAACCTACAATGAATTTGATTTGTACTCTCCCTTTCACACGTCAAGGCCTTTTTAAAGCTTCCTCACAACGATAATACGTACGGACGAGTATTCTATCGAGTCAAGTCCGGGTCAAATTTCTTTAGGCTAGTCGAGTTTATGAATCTTATTTTATAATTTAAATTTTATTTAAAATTTTATAGTCAAGTCAAGTTGTTTGAGTTTCAGTTCAAATTTTATTGTAGATACTTATAGTCTTGTGGTAATAATTGGTTCCAGTTTAAATGGCTTTTTATAACCATGTACGGTATACGTATATATTTTTTTATATTTTATAGTATACAATAATCAAGCAAAGTTGTGAGACTCGACTTGAACTTGAAAACTAATTCAGTAATTACTAAAAATTTTGAGTTATTTGAATTCTCATTTTATAACTAAAATTTTATTTAAAAAATTTCGAGTAAAATCAAGTTTATAAAATTATAATTCAAGTTAAATGAGTCGGGTTTTGTAGCATCAAGTAAAAAATTTTAATTTTTCGACTCTAGTCGACTCTACTCGAGTTTGGCTCACTCCTAAGGACATGGTAAGAATTGATAAGATTACAGTTCGGATTTCTTATAATCTTTTATTATAGTTTTATTTTGTGTGAACTATATATGGATGTAGTAGTAATTAATGTTAGTTTGAATTGCATTAATTTTAAATTCAATGTGCGTCGGCTGTGCGCCATTATGCCATTACAATCAAACACTTGTCTGTATTCCCATCAAAATTTCAAATTTTTATCGTTAACTTTAGTTTTTGTCAAATTCAATAAAAGGTCCCTTTATGGGAATTCCTATTTTCCCTTTACGATACTCCAGTACTGATAGAAAATAATCCAAGAATTAAAAATAAACCGTAAATAAAATATTAATATTATTAATTAATCGAACAGAACATAAAGATATATACAAAGAAATTCGAAACAGAAATCTAATATTAGATACAATGGATTGAAACTACTTTTTTAATAAATAGAGTAGAGTTCTAATCATAAAGGGAATCCACATAATAAAAATTCTTACCGCTCAACTTTGGATGCCCATGAAGATAATATGGCTCGTTAAAATCTTACTTAGATAAAAACCCTATGAGAAAAAAAATCTTAGTGAAGGAAAAAGAGTACACATATCTTTGATACTCATAACATATTGCCTCATTAAAAACCATACCAGGAAAACCCATTGGGAAAAAACCTCGGTTAAGGAAAAAAGAGTGCAAGGCATATTTACTCCCCCTTATGAAAACATCGCATAAGATATTTGAATCTTCATAATTCAATATTGAATACAATCTTAAAATGTTGAAGTAGACAATGCACTAGTGAATAGATCTTCCAAATTTTTGCTTGAAAAGATTCGTTGAATACTATTCTTCTAAGGATTGCAAGGGACAAAACATTGGAGAAATAAGTTTCGTTTTGTCACCTTTGATGTATCCATCTTTCGATTGAGTCAGACAATCTACATTATCCTCATACAAGATAGTTTGCATCTTATCTCGTGTAACTAAATCTCATATTTTTCTTGATATGTTTGGTCAATAGTTTTAGCCAAACACATTTTCGTCTTACCTCATGCATAACAAAGATTTGAAGAGGCGACGACTAATGTTTGAAGATCTAAAGGTAATGATCTATGTAGTACTTAGAAAGTACTCCCTGGTTGTTGTTGCATGAGTGTGTGTCAAAGCAATGAAGTTCTCCCTAGGGGTTCGTTACAAAACATCTTACTTCTCAAGAAATCAAGGTGCATTCATGCAATGATATCCCTCGCTTCTTACAAAAGAAAGAAAGAAAGAAAATAAGAAAAAAATGAAAAGAAAAAAATTATTTTATCCTTATATAGTATAATTAAATAAATGTTGCTTAGGTAGAAAGAATCTGTGATGTGAGGCATGCTGCTAAGCATTGATGATATTGCTAATCCATTCATTCATATTCCTGAGTTGTCAATGCAATCTTCTATCATGTAGATGTAATTGATTCATTGATAGTTGAGATGATTCAAGTTGCTAGAATGTTCATCAATTTGTGCTTAACCTTGCTACTTTCTATTTTACTTGAGGACAAACAAAAAATTAAGTTTGGGGGTGTGACTGTACTTTAAAATACGTGTTTTCACCTTATTTATTGATTATTTTGTCTCCATTTATTTAACCTTCGCATACAGTTTAGCATTTTTATCTTTGTATTTGCATTTTCTTAACTCAGTGGCTCTTTCTTGAATTATCCTTAAATTTATCACATTTTTGTTACTAATATTGTTGTATGAGTTCTTCTAGAATTGCAGCCATGACTATAGCCGCATTGGGATGTCACTGCAATATTGATATTGATGTATAAGCATTGTTTAGATTGCGTCCAAGACTGTCGTCACAATGGCAATTGTCAAAAAGATAAGATCAAATGACGCTAGCAAGAAGATAAGATCAAATGACAATAAAGTGGTAGCTAGTTACAACAACTTTTTTCCAGACATGATGTGGGCGTAGTGAAAGTCATTGTTGCCGCAATGACAACTATCAGAAAAAGATCAAAGAATTATGATTTGTCCATTAGTACAACTATCCTATACGAAATTTTATTTAGAAAATCTATGAAGGACACTTGTAAACACCCAAATGGAAAGTGATAAGGATATATATACATATATTCCTACCCTAAAGATGGGAGGCTCATATCTTATCATCTTTTTCCTTGGTTTTGGAGCTTTCTCTTGATGGCTATGGCGGCTTAAAGCTTTCATGGGGGCAACCGAGGTGAATCCGATGCAAAATTAAGTAGCCACGAAAAGTGCTAATCAAGAGGAAGCATCAAGGAGCAATCGAGTCAGTTAGGGATAGCTTTCCCCATACTGTTCTTAATGTTTCTTTTGTTTAAATACTAATGATTATGGTTTAGTTTCATTTTGTATGAAAATACTTTATGAATGTTGACTAAATGTTTATCTTATTAAGCTTTTTCTCTATGTTTTGATCTTTGGGTTTAAATGTCTTTATGCACGAAAGTATTTATTGCAGCCACTATCAATGAGAGTTGCAGTGATAGTTTAAGTTAACAATCATGAAAATGAAAGTTGCATGGGAGTACAACAAAAGTTGATTCAATTGTTCTTGTATTTGCTTATTAGCCATCAATGAAAGGTGTGGTGAGTGGGCTCATATAAGTCTTTGATTAATGGTAGAAGTTGAGATTAGTAAGATATTCATGGGCCTTATTGCATCGACGATCATCTTTTCTTTTGTTTCTTGCTAGCATTTGTTATTCTATTGAAGAGTCACCGATGGAACCCTACTGCCATCATTATATTGTTTATGTTTTAATTTTAGTACATTGCTTCGACATTACCTACACAATTTACCTTTCACTGCTTCGACATTACCTATTGTATTTACCTTATTTTTCTTACTTATTGCACTGACATCGGTAGACGTCTGAACGATCGTCCTTGTGAGATTGATATCCGATAGGAACTACCTATCAACTATACTTGCATCGATATGTATACGCTTGCACAAATTGTGTGATGTTATTTCACCGATCACCCATGAGCGTTTCCTTCACCTCCTTATCACCTGGTGGTTTCGATCATCCGGTGGTAATTTTTCTTTCATTCAAGTTGTTGATGATTTTTTGCTCTATTGCTTTTATGAGTGAAAACGTCTTAACCTAGTCCAAATCATCTTTGCCTAGATGGTCCATATAGTTAATCATTGTTGCACCAACATTATTAAATCTTTCACCTATGGAACTATCTTGAGTCAGATCTTCCATAAGCTAGAAGTAGATTGTTTCAATGATCTCGCTTGTACCCTTAAGGAACCTATAGATGCTCGATCCTTTCACAAGGAAAAATTCCACTTTATCAATGGTAAATGGGTTTGGGATACCAATGCTCAAGATGGATATGATGAGGATGTTGCTTCACTCGAGGCTCCCCCCGCAGCTCTAGTTGCTCCTTCTTCCCTTGATACTTTCATGGCATACCTTGATGGGAAGTTTACCAACCTTTACACGATCTTGGATACGAGGTTCACTTCCTTGGACACGAGGATAACTTCCATGAAGAATCGAGTTTCTTAGGTCAAGATCTCTCTTGACGCTTTTCATCATGAATTGCATATGCAAGTTCATGGTGATGAGGATGATAATGATGACAAGGATCATGATGACGATGCATTGGCTTAGTTTCTATCATGCATATCATATCATATAGACTTATTTGGTTTTATTCACCTTAGTTTCTTTTTATTATCTCCTATGGCCTTGGATATCATGTTTATTTAGATATTGTAGGATTTGCTACGCTTTGGATAATTATAATATTAAGGATTTTATGATGTTAAAGTTTAGAGCTATTTTGGATTATATATTGTTATGGTTTGATTTTTATTTACCTTATTGATTTTGATCTAACAAAAAAGGGGGTGAAGTGTGGTGCCAGAATTATTTTCAAAACCTATAGCCTTTTAGTCCTAAAGATTGGGGGAGTGACGTATAAATTTATTAAAAATTTATTTAGTTTTGTTATATCAAAAAGAGGGAGATTGTTAAACTAATATTTTGATTTTGATATAACAAGGACTATTTTGCGAATAAATAAAATTTTAAGGTATTTAAATTTACTCACAAACAGACAAACATTCAATCAAACTTAACTTATTTTGAAGAAAATATTTTGTATAAGTTATATCTTTCAAAGAAAAATATTTTCTAAGTGTTTTGGTACTCAATCAAGCTATTTCAGTAAGTGAGTACCGGTACGGCTCTATGCATACCAGTATGAGCCTTCCTATACTAGATTTCATATATTTCTAAATGGAAACTGAGTACCGGTACGGCTTTACACGTACCGATATGACCCTTCATCACTGGAAATCAAAATGGTTATTGAGTACCAGTATGACTCTATGCGTACCGGTACGGGCTTTAAAACTTTTGAATGCCTGTCAGATTTTTGGAGTGAAACTTTATTTTGAAAGAAATTGAGTATCGATATGGCCATACGTGTACCCATACGCAAGCTTTATAAAATCTTCTAGAATTTCTAGTAAGTTCGAGTACCAGTACAGTACGTAACATACTACTACCTCTTGTAAAATCTTCACTCCGTACCGATACGCAAACCCGCGTACCAGCACCTCTTTCTTGCAATGCCTATTTCCTCTTTGAGTAGGTACCAATAAAAATATCTGCGTACTGATACCCACACTTGCCAAACAAAATTTATTGTGGGAAAATAGTAGCCCAACGACTCTATTTAGTTTCCCAACAACCCAAATGGCTAGAAATCAATGAAGGGTATAAAATCAAGTCTCAAAAGCTTCTTCAAAGACAAAACAACTATTCTAAAGCATCCAAGCACATATCCAACCTTTTGAGAGCTTTCTTTGCAAAAATCTTGTACACACTTGAGAGATTTCATTGTATTTCATTTTTCATCAAGTGTTCGGGTCTTAGTAAGCTGAATTTTTGGCAAACAATCTCCTTAGGAGGATTCTCAAAGTTTGTTTTTTTGTATTCATTCTTAGGAAAAGAGTTACTAGACTTTGGGGTATAAGTCTAGGAATTCTGAGGTTATCTCCTTTAGCCTAAAAGGAAAGAAAAATTAGTGAATTTGTGAAATCCTTAATGTAGTAGCTAAGATAGTGGATGTAGACCTTGTTTAAAAGGTTGAATCACTATAAATCACTTGTGCAACATTTCTTTCTTTTTTAAATTTGCTCCCGCCAAAATTTTAATTGTCAATTCACCCCTTCTTGGTCATTTCCATCGATTGATCAACTCAACATAATTACAATAAAATTTAATTTAAAAATCTATCCTACTTCAAATATGATATCAAATTGAAAATTCAACTTGAAGTAGAATTCATCTTCTTGTACTAAGTGCTCCTTAGAATCCAAATCCAACAAAAACTTCTCTTCTAATCATGTATTATCCTTTAGCTATCAAAATCCCTACAAAAATCAAATACTTGTTAAAACATGGATATGTAGTTTAGATTAGAACACTAAAATATAAGTATATATATGCACAAAAAATGCAAACATTAGACTTATCATATACCCCACACTTAGATTATGCTTGTCCTCAAGCATATTGAAATTCAAAATTCAAGGTCCTTTTGGTAAATAGAAAATATAAGATACAAGGAGATGTTACGCAAGTGCTCGATTCACAGATTTCAGGATTGGCTTCAAGTGGTAACATTTTATAACGGTGTTAATGCTCCCACAAGAATGATGATTTGTTCTTTGGTCAATGGCATCTTGTTAGACAAGAAGCATTTGAAATTCTTGATCAGATAGCCAATGATGACTATCAATTCGCTACCGCAAGGTTGAGCCCTAGTCCTAAATCTTCTACAACTCTTCACCTGGATGAGTCTTAAAGTATGGTGAGGCAACTTTTCGCCATCACAAATATGCTCAAGAACCTCCAACCATCATCCACCGTTCAAGATGTCAAGAAGGCTAGTTATACTTGTAAGCACTGTAATGAGGAACATCATTCGAATGATTGCCTTCAGCAACTAGAATCTAAATGCTATATGGGGAACTAAAACATCAACAACAATCCCTATTCCACACCTACAATCCTGGATGGCGAAAACATCCAAATTTTGGATGGGGAAATCAAGGAGGAAACACCTCCATCACAAGAGTTAAACCAAATGCTATGGTAGAACCCCCTGGATTCCAACAAAATGATCAAAAGAATAATCGTGGAGTTTTTTGTCTTCTAATTCAAATTCTTTTGAATCTACGTATAAAAATTTTATGGACACAACTAGGTTTATTTCGCAGGATTATTCGGCGAGTCTTAAGACCCATGGAGATATGCTGCAGAAACAAGGAGTAATGTTGCAAAATCATTAAATGATACTATAGAATCAAGATACTTCGGTAAGAGCATTGGAAACGCAAGTTGGGCAAATCGCTCAAATCTTGAAGACCAAGCCTCAAGGTAGCCTACCCAGTGATACTGAAGTCACTAAAATCTTTGGCAAGGAGCAAATCAATGTCAACACGCTGCACAGTGGCAAATAGTTGTACAAAGATGACAAGTTTGGGGGAAGACGCCTTGATGCTTCCAACAACAACAACAAAATTGTTAATGCTACGACATCCACAAACGAGTTACTGATGCAAGATAAAATCATAAATCATGCCTCTGAGGGAAAGAAGAATCTTGAACAGGATGCAAAGGCATCCAAAACCCTGCGAGAAGATCCTAGACCCCCAGCACTATTCCCATAAGGATTAAAGGCTCAAAAGAAAGATCTTTAATTCCATAAATTCCTAGATATGCTGAAGAAACTACATACCGATGTCCTATTCCTAGTGGCCATCGATCAAATGCCCATCTATGCAAAGTTTCTGAAGGAGATTGTGACTAAGAAGTGAATGGTAGGTGAGGTTGAAACGATTGCTACAATAGGCGAGTGTGTGGTAATTTTAAGCAATTTGCCACCCAAGATGAAGGATCCTGGTAGCTTTACCATTGCATGCTCCAAAGACCGTAATAATTTTGGTCGAGCATTATGTGATCATGGAGCTAATGTGAACCTGATGTCGAAGTTTGTGTTCATGAAACTTGGCATTGGGAGAGCAAAGCCAACAATAATGATTTTACATTTAGCCAATTGCTCCCAAGTCCAACTTGAGGGGAGAGTTGAAGACATCCTTGTAAAGGTTGATAGATTTATCTTTCTGGCCGACTTCATCATTCTTGATTATGAGGCTGATTAAAATACTCTAATCATCCCGGGGAGACCATTCCTTGGTACCGGGTGCATAGTCATTGACTATGAAAATGGTGAATTCACTATGAGGGTGAAAGATCAACAGGTCATGTTGAACATCTTCAACACCCTCAAGTTTGCTAATGAGTATGAGGAATGTTAACTTGTGCAAAGCGAATATTTATCAAAGAAAACATTCCAAATTTATGCTACATCAAGCACTCCAAGAAAAAGAACAATTGGAATTTGATGAGGCAATGGAAGGTGTATAATAGGAATGTAAAGGGGACACTAAACAATCCAATATTGTCATATCCAAGCCAGGTATGTCTTTTGAACCCTTAGATTTTTCAGAGTTTACATCTCATAAGTAGTCGTTGGAGCATCCACCTACTTTAGTGTTGAAATTTCTTCTCCCACAACTCAGGCATGGATATTCAGGGGAAAATAATACATTGCATGTGATTATGTTTGCTAGACTTACTTCTGACCAAGAGAATAGTTTATTACATGTGTTATCTCAACATAAGAAAACTATTGGTTGGACTATTGCTGACTTGAACGGCATAAGCCCTACTATTTGTATGTATAAGGTTTTGCTTGCAGATTGCCATGACAATTCATTTGAGCCGCAGCGGGGACTCAACCCCATCATGAAGAACGTGATCATGAAGGAGATTATCAAGTGGCTTGATGTTGGAATCATCTACCCTATCTTAGACAGTTAAAAATGCATGTCGAAGAAGGAAGGAATAATCGTGATCAAGAACGATACTGACGAGCTCCTCCCCACAAGAACCGTTACGGGGTAAAAAAATTGCATCGAATATTGGAAGCTAAACAAAGCCACCAAGAGGGACCATTTTCTTTGTTGTTTATCGATTTGATGCTAGACAAGCTTGCATGGAAACCATTATATTGTTTCCTTGACAGAAACTATTCCTTTAGATGAATGCCCTTTACCCTTTGCAATCATCCAACAACTTTCCAGTTTTACATGATGGCCATTATCTCATACATGGTGGATGGGATTTTAGATATTTTCATGGGTGACTTCTCGGTATTCAGTGATTTTTTTGATCAATGCCTAGGCAACCTAGCCAAGGTACTGAAGAGGTACGAAGAAATCGACCTAGTGCTCAATTGAAAAAAAAATGCCACTTTATGGTTGCCGAGGGCATTGTGTTGGGCCATCATTTTTTAAAACAAGGCATTGAAGTGGATAAAGAGAAGGTCAAAGTCATCAAAAAGCTACCCCTTCCTCCTATTGTCAAAGCCATTCGTAGCTTCCTCAGACATGTTGGGTTTTATAGAAGGTTCATCAAAGACTTTTTCAAAATTTTCAAGCCCTTATGCTCGTTGCTTGAGCAAAATCGGTTATTTGATTTTGATGATCGATGTTGTGTAGCATTCGAGACCCTAAAAAAGAACTTGTTTCAGCACCAGCAGTAGTGCCCCCTGACTGGACACTACATTTTTAATTGATATGCGACGCCAGTGATTATGTTTTGGGCACCATACTTGGCCAGCGTTGAAGTAAGATCTTTCACATTATATATTATGCTGGTCGTACCTTTAATGAAGCACAAATGAATTATAGAACCACTGAAAAAGAATTACTTTCTATCATACTTGCATTTGATAAATTTAGGGCATACCTTATAGGAACTAAAGTCATAGTGCACACCGACCACTCGACCATTAAATACTTAGTGACTAAAAAGGATGATAAACCTAGACTTATTAGGTGGATTTTATTACTACAAGAAATTAACATTGAAGTAGTGGATAGAAATGAAACTGAAAATCAAGTAGTCGACCATCTCTCTAGGCTAGAAAACACATGTGAGCATGTTAATAAACTTGATATTAAGGAAGAATTCCCCAATGAGAAACTTCTAAATGCTACAATATTAACTTGGTTTGTTGATATTGTTAACTTTCTTGTTAGTTGAATTTTGCCTTATGATTTGAATAGCCAGGGAATGAAGAAATTCTGATACGGTGCGCGCTATTACTATTGGTATGAGCCCTACCTTTTCAAGTAATATGACAATCAAATGATCTGAAGATGCGTACCTAAGGATGAGCAAGAAGATATCTTGTTCCACTGCTATTCAACTCCATGCAGAGGGTATTTTGGAGGACATAAGACTACTGAAAAGATCCTATAGTCTGACTGCTATTGGCCGACATTGTTCAAGGATGCTCATGCATTCTATAAATCATGTGATAGATGCCAACAAATGGGGAACATATCTATAGACGGAATGAGTTATCCTTGCATATTGTTTTGGAAGTTGACTCTTCGGTGTTTAGGGTATCAACTTCATGGGACCTTTCCCCTCATCTTGTGGACTCTTGTATATATTGCTTACCGTTGACTATATGTCCAAGTGGGTTGAAGCAATTGCTATAACAAATAATGATGCAAAAATGGTGCTAAAGTTTTGGCACAAACATATCTTCACTCGGTTCGAAGTGCCTCAAGCTATCATTAGTGATGAGAGTACTCACTTCGACAACAAACTGATTGTTAAAGCATTAAGGAGACATGGAGTCCACCACAAAATTGCTACAACATACCACCTGCAAAACAATGGGCAAGCCTAGGTGTCCAACCAAGAGATCAAGGAAATCCTAGAGAAAATGGTCAACCCTAGAGACAAATATTGGTCCTTGAAACTCGATGAAGCCTTATGGGCATATCGAACCACGCTCAAAACACCATTGGGCAAGTCTCCTTATCGACTTGTCTATAGCAAGGCATACCACATGCCGGTTGAACTTGAGCATAAAGTGATACGAATTCAGTTATGTAATGGATGAATCGGGTTTGTTGCCCGATCGTAAATTAAGTAAGTTTAGTAATTTGTATTGCTGACGTTATTGTTGCTATTGCAAAATGTTTGAAAATGGTGAATGGCAGAAGGTGTCTAGGGATTAATGATGATTTGAATGAATGTTTCGATGGAAAGGTTAAATGGAATTGGATAAATAGGTTAAGTTATGAACCAACACTATAAAGAGTGTCGACCCAATTTCTATCCTGAACAATAACCTAAGTAACAAGGATGGATCGAGACGCGCTAGTTATAAACAACTAGGAATATACGATATAATGAGATAGAATTGAAGATAGATCAAGACCCACTAGTTATATAACAACTATGAACCTATGATATAATCAAATGGGGTAGAATGATTTCACAAGAAAACCTAAAGGAAATCGATAAATTTCTCACAAGAACTACAGAGAATGAATCTCACAAGTTTTAATATTTCAAAAGTCTACTTACAATGAGAAAATTAGCCTCTATTTATAGGCTGTACAAAATGAAGGGATAAAAAATAAAATGATTAAAATCCCTTAAGATATGTGCCTTTTCGCCCATAATATGATTAAATCTAGATTTTTGCCTCTCATGATGTCATTAGAATCAAACCAGCCAGTTTGACATGACAAAAACCTAACATTACGCAAGTTGCAAGATGTTAATCAGAAAATGCAAGCTATTTGATGCCGATGTGAACATGCAAGTAATGAGGACGCAATACGAATACGAATGCATGGTAATGCATATGAGCGTAAGGATAAAACCTGATCTAGAAATAATCATGCAATACATTATGAATGTATGCAAACATAAGGACAAAATGTGATATAGAAATATGCATGCGACACATTGCATGGTTGCTCGTTCGTGAGTCATTTGCTTCATTTGTTGGGCAAGGAGATTACCTCCCAGGCTTGATAGTAGTTGCATGTCACTACTTCTTGCAATTTCTTAGCCCTCGCGCGAGTGGTATGTCCACTTGGTAACTCATGTGGTTTGTTCGCGTTAACGGACATGTCTGCTTCACTTGTAGTTACGGACATGATCTCAGCGTCCCCTTTTCTTTTAGGCTATTTGCCGTCAAATCGTCTCCTAAATCAAAATGAGATAAGTTAGTGACATTAAGGGTAGCACTAACATTGTACTCACCTAGAATATCTATCTTGTAGGCGTTGTCATTGATTTTCTCAAGAACCTAAAAAGGGCTATCTCCTCGCGGTAGTAGTTGGGATTTTCTTTCAGTGGGAAATCTCTCTTTCCTTAAATGAACCTAAATCCAATTTTTGGGTTCAAAAGTGACCTTTTTACGCCCTTTACTGTCGCATTGCTCATAATGCTTGGTTTGCTTTTCAATGCTCTCACGAACTTGCTAAAGAAGCTTCTTAACAAATTTTGCCTTATTTTTCTCATCCTTGTTTACAATCTGATCTATAGGCAAAAAAGGTCAATCTAAAAGGATTAAGGGGTTAAATTTCCAATGCAAAATCCATTGATATGTCAACCCATGGTTCGCTTGGAATGGGCAGAGGCATATATAACCCATGGGGTTATATCTTGGACTTAGCCCTCCTACACGTTATGCAACGTTCACAGAACCTTTTAATATCCCTATTCATCTTTGGCTAGTATAGGTGTTCGCGGAGAATGTTAAGTGTCTTGCTAACACCAAAGTGCCCCATCAGTCTGCCACTATGGGATTCTTTTACAAGTACCTTGCGAACAGACCCTTGTGGGATGCAAAGCCATCCTTCCCTAAATAAATATCCATCATACCTGTAGAATTTCTCATGTGCTTTCTTCTCGCAAGCTTTATAAATCTCACCAAAATCATGGTCAGTTTCATAAAGATATTTGATAAAAGCAAATCCTAATAACGTAGAGTCAAGGGCACTTAAAAGGGTATACTTTTTCGATAACACATCAACGACTATATTTTCCTTACCCTTTTTATACTTGATAATATAAGGGAACGACTCGAGGAATTCCACCCACTTGGCATGCCTCTTGTTCAACTTGTGTTGACTCTTGATGTGCTTCAATGCTTCATAGTCGATATGGATGACAAATTCTTTTGGTAATAAATAATGTTGCCAAGTCTCTAATGCGCGTATCAACACATACATCTCCTTATCATATGTTGGGAAATTGAAAGTAGCTTTATTAAGCTTATCGCTGAAATAAGCCATTGGTCGACCTTCCTGGGTTAGAATAGCTCCAATTTATAAACCTGATGCATCACATTCAATTTCATACGGTTTATCTAAATCAGGTAAAGACAATAAAGGTTTTTTGTTTAAACACTCTTTTAATTTTTAGAACGCTCTTTCTTGTTCTCCCCCTTTAACAAAAGTTGAAATCTTTTTGATGACGCTAGTTAATGGTGCAACAATAGTGCTAGAATTTGGGACGAATCGTCGATAAAAACTGGCGAGTCCATGGAAGCTTCGCACTTGGCTAACGCTTGTAGGTTGCAGCCATTCTTCAATATCCTTAACCTTCTCTTGGTCAATTTCCAATCCTAGTCAACTCACAACAAACCCTAAGAAATTAATTTTGTTAAAACAAAATACACATTTCTTAAGGTTAGCATATAATTCTTCTTTTCTTAAGGTATCCAAAACAGACCTCAAGTGTTGTTCATGTTCTTCAAGAGTGCGGCTGTAAATTAAGATGTCATCAAAATAAACGACACAAAACTTACCAATATAACATCTTAGAACATGATTCATTAACCTCATAAATGTACTGGGAGCATTGGTTAAACCAAATGGCATGACTAACCATTCATATAAACCTCGCTTGTTTTGAAGGTTGTCTTCCACTCGTCACCTTCGCGTATCCTGATCCGATGGTACCCACTCTTTAGGTTGATCTTTGAAAAGATGATGGACCCACTCAATTTGTCCAACATATCATCTAGCTTGGGTATAGGATGACGACACTTGATGGTGATTTGGTTAATCACTTGATTGTCCACGCACATGCGCCACGTTCTATCTTTTTTTGGAACCAATAAAACTGGAACTGTACACGGACTAAGGCTTTCGCAAACGTAGCCTTTCTCCATAAGTTTGGCTACTTGCCTTTGCAACTCCTTGGTTTCCTCTAGATTGCTATGGTGGTAGCTCGATTTGGAATGGATGCCCCTAGTACGAAATCTATCTGGTGTTCAATCCCTTTAATGGGTGGTAACCCACTTGGAATGTCATCAAGAAGTACGTCTTTGTATTCCTGTAGTAAAGAAACAATTGAAAGAGGCAATTTGTTTTCAAAATCATTAGTGTTAAGGAAATTCTCCTTGTACATAAGTACAAGTAGATTTTGTGTGGACAGTAAACATTTCCCCACTTCTCTTTCTTTTGCTAACACACTCAATTTTGTTGTTTCTTTTCTTTTTATTTCTTCAATCTCATTACCTTTTTCCTTTCCTTTCTTTTTTGTCTCTCTTTTTTTCTTCTCCAACCTTTTTCTTTTTCATTTCTTTTTAATTGGCTTTTTCAAGACTTTCCTTCATGCAAATTTGATAATTATATATTTGTTGCAGTGATAGCGGTGCCAAAGTGATCTTCTTGCCTTCTTGTGTGAACGTATACTGATTGGTATATCCATCATGGTTCACAATCTTGTCAAACTACCACGATCTTCCTAGCAAAAAATGGTCTGCATACATGGGTACCACGTCATACAATACCTCATCCACGTACTTGCCAATGGTTAACGGTATGAGAACCTGCTCGGTGACTCTGAGTTTTCCTCCCTCATTAAGCCATTGTAACTTGTACGGTTGTGGATGCTTGGTTGTGGCTAACCCAAGTCTGTCAACTATCATAGAATAGCAACGTTAGTACAACTACCTCCATCAATTGTCATAAAACATATTTTCTCATTCACATGATAGTGGGTGTGGAAGATATTTTTGCATTGTGGCTCGTTCTCTATGATGCTCGCATTTCTTCTCTTTGATACTAGAACCTCTACCTCTACTACAAACTTTGTGGCTTCATCATTCGAATCCTCGCTTTTCTTCTCCTCTTCATGCTCGGATTCAATCTCCCCATTGTCTGGGAGCAACATGGTGTTTCGGTTTGGACACTGGTTAGCAATATGTCCATGGCCCAAGAACTTGAAACACTGTACATCTTACGAACGAGCATGAGTATCTCGCGAATGGACTGGTGCGTTCGTACCTTGACCCTTGCTAGCGTTCGCAACGGGCTGGTCGGTCTTGAATGGTTCGTCTTTCTCAACTGGCAATCTCTTCTCGCGAACGGTGGACTGTCCCCATCGGGGTATGCTGTTCCCGTAAGAACGAGTTGGTCCTTTTCTCCTGAGTTGCTTTTCTATCTTTATTTACCATAGGCACCATATTATCGATCTCAATGTAATGTTGTAGCTCCACTACCTTGGTAATTTTAGGATTGAGTCTGGCCAAAAATCTTGCCATCGTGACCTCTCGGTCTTCATCTATGTTTGCACAAATCATTTCCACCTCCATTTCTTTATAGTAGTCTTCAACACTAAGATTTCCTTGCTTAAGGGTTTGACGTTTGTTGAATAACTCACGGTGGTAATGGGTTGGGATAAACCTCTTGTGCATGATGGTTTTCACTTATTGCCATATAAAAATGGGTCTTTCACCATTCTTTTGCCTATTAGAAGTCATTTGATCCCACCAAACTAGTGCATAATCTATGAACTCAATGGTGGCGAGTTATACCTTCTTTAGTTTAGAAAAATTATGGCACTCGAAGATGTGCTCGACTTTTTTTCCTATACAAGATAAGCCGCTAGATTGATTTTTCCTTGGAACAGTGGAATGGAAACTTTGATGCTGCTAAGGTTGTCATCCATTTGCAGATGACCTTTTGGTAGTCGATGCTCTGACCCATGTTGGGAAGCTTAATCGTGCACTTGCGCATTATATTCTTCTTCAGGATACCCCTCCTAATTTTGGCTAGCTAGTGAAAATTCAAGATGATTTATGTGCTCCATTAGTGGTTCTAATTGTTCTTGAATCATCTTCGCCATCGCTTTAAGCAAAGCTTAATTTTGTAAGTTCGGTACTCATTTGCCCTATTGTCTGATCCTTGAGGCATGGTTAAAAAATAAACCTCATTTGCACAAAATCATCACTTGCCACTCCAAAGAAAAAAAACCACTTACAGTCGTGTTTCTCTCAAGATATGGCTTTTGTTCCCTTGATACGGGCTCAATGCCTTTTTCCACTCGTATTCTTCTCTATAGTTCTTAATAGAACTTACTCAAGATTACCAAAAATTTCTTTTGTGAAATCGGCTGCAAAGTGATTAGGCAGGGAATGTAAGATAAAAGGAAGGCTAAACAATGAAACAAGGTTAAAAAAATGGAGGGGTAAATTTATTATTTTATTAAATATTTAAATTTATTAAATTATTTAGAATTAAAATGAGTAATAATTTGATAGGATTTGAAATATTGAGGGGTAAATTTATATATATATATATATATATATATTTGAAATTGGGATTAAAATGATAAAATGTATAAGTTTTAGGGATTAAAATTATAACACTCCAAATTTGACTCCTTCAATCTAGATGATCCAAGATGCCAAATTGGGTTAATAAAGTGTTCGATCAAATCTTCAGACCATTGTATACTAAAGCGAGATAATCATACCGAGTAATAGAAAATAGTTTGCAAAACTCAATGCTTCATAGAGTAAAACATCTTATAACAAAATAGTAATGAAAATAAAAGTTGCAGACCTGAAAATAACAGTAAGTTCTATGAATATATAGACCAATAAATAAAAAGCATTGCACTCTATAATAGTTGAAGTGTTGGAATCTCTCGTCGGTTGTACTCCTCGTTCATGCCCAAAGCCTACGAACAAAAACATTCGACCATTGAGATTGTAAAGCTCAATGGTATACTTCTAATCTAATATACTTCATGCAATTCATAAACATAAGCATGAATGCAATTATGAACAAATAGACAAGAATATGACCATGTAGCATTTGGATTTAGCTACCAATAGTACCCATGCCTTTATTCACACACAAAAGTAAGATCCACATAGAAATAATGTCCACACAAAAGGCATACTTTATATGAGGCCTTGTGTCACATAGCATTAGGAACATACATCTAACTAGTTGGTCAGACTTTCAGTTGAGGCCTAAAGTCACATAGCATAATGAACCTACATTTGAATAGCTTATATGATCATGCCTGGATGAAGCTTTGTATCACATAGCGCCATAAACGCAAATCCAACAAACTTAATCAAAATCAGTGCTACAACACGATCATTGGGTATTCTTATCCCCATGTCAAACAAAACCATACAACTAATCAATGTCTACAAGGCAACACAATCATGACACATCTCTAATTAAGGCTTACTACGCGCCACCGCACAACTTATGATTGTTTAAGATCTTCAAGTCTTAAAACATTATGCATAAGAGTAATTTAGTCATTTAGCAGCTTATGAATGTTGTTTAGACCCGTTGAACCATTACAAATCTTCCTCGAAGGTTACCAACCAATTTACATTGTGAGTATCGACACTCTTCTGTGCATATTGATATCAATCAATGAGTGTTGGTACTCACGTATGAGTATCGATATCAAAAATCTTAATTATCATTATCAAAAGTATGCACTGGAAAAGCCATGAGCACAACTAGTATCGATATCAACCCTAAAGTTTTGGTTTTGGATGAATAATATTGATATCTCATGCATAAGGTATCGATACTCACCCAAAAAATATCTACTTTGAGCATGTGTTCATACTATATCATTAATGTATGAACGAATATAGATACAAGAACCCAGAAATACATGTACTAAACCCAAAAATTATATCTCACTTAGAATTAAATACTTTCAAGGCCCTAATTGATTGTTAAAGGTTATGAGAGTAGCTTCGAGATGTTTAGCACTATTTCTTAAACAATTTTTAATATCAAATATCACATAAATCACTCAAACATGTGTATCACTAAAAAACACTCAACATGCATCAAACAAACATCCAAGTTATCATATTTATGAATTCCCAGAAGTACTTCAAAATTAAAAGTGTATTACCTCAAAAAAATCGTAAAAGGAATAACGTTTAGTCAACTACGTACCCCAACTCTCTCCTTTCCTTTTACGCTAGATGATTCATCAACTTCTTTCACTGATCAAACAAAAACGGATTACTAATATAAGTAAGAACTTAAATGGAGAAAGGAAACAAATCTCGAGTGTAAAAACAAGTTAAAATCAACTTGAGGAAACTTCCATGTCTTAAAAACCCTCCAAAACCTCAAGATAGATTCACACCTTCTCCAATCCCAGGATTATTTCTATAGCTCAGAAAGTTATCTCCTTTTCTTACAAAATCTATAGGTTTGATAGGAAAGAATGCAAAAAAGTTGAAGGAGAAGGAATGAGAGAAATGAGGAGAATGAGCTCACCCTTCTGCTTTTTCTCTCATTTCTCCACGTATAAACAATATAACTCAATGATGAATTAGCCTTTCTAAAGAAAAAAAAAGGAATAATTGTTCCCTTTTCTTCCCTATTTTACTTGTAAATTAAAAATGTTCTTTTTATGCCTATTGAAACTCATTTCTTACCCAATAAGGCCCAAACTTGGCTTCAATTGCCTCACAAATCCACTTAGCCCATGTTTAGGTTTAACACCATTGACTTGAAAATCCAAGTTGACAGAAAAACTCTTATTATACCCCGACCATGTCAACATCTCTGTTAAAAGCATAATGAAAACTTAACGGTCAGTGGCCGAAGTAAAAAATGTATTGTTAGTGACTAAATTTTGTAGAAAAATAATTTGGTAACCAAAATAAAAAGGGTTTAATACTGTGTGACTAGTTGTACTTTGCCCTATATTATTTATAATGTATTATTATAATTAAATTTAGAGAATAATTTATTTGTTCATAATATATCATAATTCATAACACATGTGTTAAATTTAGAGAAAAACATATGCGTTTGTCTCTTTTTCTTGTTTTTTTTCATATGTAAAGTTTTATAAGTTTATATAGTTTTTTTACATAGTAATTCAATTTAGAGATAAATCTCAATGATGCATAAGAACTTTGATCAAGTGCAAAATGTGATACATGAACTTTGACTTATGCAATTTATGTATGAATATTTGATTTGATTCAATTTCAACAAACCACAAATATTGTCATCAATGAAATAGTATTTTATATTTACAATTTTTTTATCGATAAAAAGGATTCTATTAAAGAATAAAAATCCAAAGTGGTTGTCAAGTATAATGACAAAAGGAACAAAATAAACTTGGATCTAAAAACTAGGCCAAAACTAATGCAACAAAAATCTAGTATTTGCCACAGCAAAAGCAGCTGAAGACGACATGCCACAATCGTTACGAGTAAGCAGAATAAAGCACGAGTGAAAAATTACACTGCTTCAAACCAAGAGACGCGATCAACTCCTCTCTTCGCCAGAGCATTCGTTAAATTATTCGTCGCTTGGAAAATGTGATAGAAACAAATTTTATTCAACTTACAGCACTCAGTATCAATTCTTTGAAACTAATTCCAAAACTTCCGAGGCCGATGAAAATTACTAGAACACCAATCAACCACCATATTAGAATCTGACTCAATAATACAATTCAAGAAAGGCAATCCCACGAAGAATTCACGAGAAGCAATAGAGCATGGCTTACTCCTCGTAATTCAGCCTCATTTGAGTCAAGATTACCTAAATGATCCGAAAAGAGCGCTAAAATAGTAGCCCATATATATTTTTGAACAATTTTTACCTAGGGGGAGGGGATAGGGGGAGTTTGCTTCTATTGTTACAATCTAGGGAAGAGGGGAGAGTGTCAACTGAGAGCTTTAACTACTTGTTCTAGAGATTGTTGACAGTATATATTTATTTATTGTGTTTAAAATAATTACATATATATCACATGACAATAAATTGAAATATTTTTTAATGTATATGATTGAATAAAAAATCAATGACTCATAAGTATAATTAAACTTAATTAATGTATCAAATTAAAGTTCATGTGTCACAATATACAGTGAATCAAAATTCATGTATAAATTTGAGACTTATCCCTTCATTTTTGTAGAATTTGGAACATAAGGGACATTATGTTTTTATATTGTTCACTTTATCGCATGATATGAATAGCTATACCACGATACTTTAATACTTAAATTCTAAATGCATATATATTAAAAAAAATTATCTAATTTTGTGAAGCATAACGAGCGAGCAGACCCTTAGTGTGTTATATATATGGTTAAGATATACTTATAATACGTAAAATTCAATTAATTTTACACGTTTTTTTGAATTGTTGGATGAAAGTAAATAAATGGCTAAAATTATTTTTTTATCTTTTTTTCTAGTGATAATTATCTCATTTTCTACTGTTAATCTCAATCATCTTTTTACCTTCATCTAATGTTCCAAAAATTACGTAAAACTTTCAAGTTTTACGGGTTGTAAGAGGATATATATATATATATATGTGTGTATATACATATATTAATGCATTGATGAGAAATTAGTTTCACAAATGATGAATGAAGCAGATACATGAATGACATAAGCTAAGATATTTAGTTAAGTTGGTGTTATTGAAAGAGAGTGTTTAGCAAAAGTCCATGTTTACCTACTCAACATGTCATTCGGGTTTTGCTTTGATTTTTAATTATGTTGGGGTAAGAGAAAGAGATGGATGGAGTTGTTGCGGTCTCCATACGTAAACAATAGGCACTTTATTAAATTTTGGAACTCAAGTCTTACACTTCATTTGGAGGATCATTCATTAGCACCAGGAATTAGATTCTGGTTGGTTCACCATCCAAATAGTTGTCAATCTCAACTATTTCATTTGAAACACAAAGCTAACTCTACCAACCACCATTCTCTTGTTCTTATTTGGTAACCCGTGAGATAAGGATGGTCAATTTTACTCCAACCATGTTTTTTCTTTCTCTATCAGCCTACACTCAATCACAAGCAATCAAAAACTTTGATGTTATTTCTTCAAACTGAAAACTAAGCCCTAATTAGGATGGACGTTGTAATATTAAACTTTAGGCTTAAGTGGTAAGTTTGCTCTTGAAGCAAAACTAAATCTGCAATGTTGTTCCTACTTTTAAGTTGCATCAATTTTGTTTTCGAAGTAAAATCAAATCACAAAAATTAGATGACTTCGAGGGAAAAATTGGTGCAATTAAAAAGTAAGGGTAAAATTGTTATTTCAAGGGCAATCGAGTTTATATTATAAAAAATATTAATTTGACGAATTTATTGTATTTAATATTAAAAATAATTATTAAATCCATGTTGTTTTTATACGTAGAATATATTTACACACATGTATATGCTGGTATTAGATATGTTTCATATTAACAATTTATATTTTAGAAATTATTATATATAAATTATATGAAATTATTTGTAAACTTTTAAACTTGAGTCTATATTATATAAGTAAAATGATACAGTTCAAAATTAAAAATGACATTAATTATGTATATTTTTAATTTTGATAAACTTTTTAACATTTTTTTAAATTTTGAATTTGTTTGTTTAATAGATATGTCAACCCCAGGAATTATCCAAATTCTCGCCCACTGGCAGACCCCTGGCTAATGCAGCCAACTTATCCGCAACAACATTGGTCTCTCTACGAATCTGTTTTATTTTTAACTCCCATCGTCTGGATAGGATTTCATGAATCAAGCTTACAAGGCTTCTGCTAGCAAGAACTCGGGATGAACTATTCAGGATCTCCGCCACCATTGAGCAAGAACTCGGGTCATCTAAGCAAAGTATCTCATATTTTATTATTGGAACCGCTCAATGGGTTCACCTATTCATCTTATTCAACACATTTTTAGAATGTGCTTGCACCATATGTATTATTAGAATGTGTTTTAGATTTATCACAACTAGGAGCATTAGTAAATTATATCAAGTTAGGTTTTAATCTTATTTATATTTTTTCATTTTTAAATTTTTAATAATATTTTTAGTTTTTGTAATTTTTAATATTTATTTTTAAAATATTTTAATAACATTTTTATATTTTATATTTTTGCTTAAAAGATAAAATAAGTCCTCAAACTTTTTAAAAAATTAATTAAGCCTTTTGTCACGCCATCATTTTTTATGTGGACCTCCACGTTAGTACTGTGAACTGCCATGTCAATACTGTTATAGTCAACTGCAGATTTCGTCGGTCAAAAGGGCTCATTGATTAAATTTTTAGGTTTCAAGGCTTAATTGAGTGTAAAAGAACTCCAAGGACTTAATTGATTTTTTTCTTCAAAATTTTAGAGGCTTTTGACACCCTTAAATCATTTTAAAAAGGCATAATGTTAAAAATGCCCTTAACGTTTCACTGAATAGTCATTTTGGCCCATATTATTTTTTGTCTACTTCCACTCCTAATGTTTCATTTTGGGTCAAAATAACCTCTAGTGGATGAAAATCGTTATTTGACTAACGGTCAACGCGCGATGTTGATATGGCATGCTGACTTGACTTGGGAGCTGACGTGGCACTTTACCACACGAGCAATTTTTTTTTTAATTTTTTAAATTTTTAACATACTATTTTTTTATTTTTTACAAAATAAAAAATTATTTGGTTTATTATATAATTTTTATTTTTAAAAAATAAAAAATAAAAAATTAAATAAATTATTATCTATTGTTGTTTTTAGAAATATATTTTTCAATAAATAATAATTTATTACTTTTTTGAAAAATTAAAAATAATAAATAAAATTATTTATTATTTTAAAAAAATAAAATAAAATTTAAAAAATAATAAATCAAATTATTATTTACTATTTATTAAAAAAATACAAAATAATAAAATAAATAAAACATTATTAATTATATTTAGAAAATTTTAAAAAATTGCTGACGTGGCACTTTACCACACGAGCAATTTTTTTAAATTTTTAATTTTTTTTTAATTTTTAACATACTATTTTTTTACTTTTTACAAAATAAAAAAATTATTTGATTTATTATTTAATTTTTATTTTTAAAAAATAAAAATTAATAAATTATTATTTTTCAAAAAATTTAAAAAATAATAAATTAAATAAAATATTATCTATTGTTGTGTTTAGAAATATATTTTTCAAAAAATAATAAATAATAATTTATTACTTTTTTGAAAAACTAAAAATAATAAATAAAATTATTTATTATTTTAAAAAAAATAAAATAAAATTTTAAAAATAATAAATCAAATTATTATTTACTATTTATTAAAAAAATACAAAATAATAAAATAAATAAAACATTATTAATTATATTTAGAAAATTTTAAAAAATTGCTTACGTGGCAAAGTGCCACATCAACATCCCAGCCAAATTAACGTGCCACATCAACGCTCCGTGTTGACCGTTAGTTAACTAAAGGTTTTACCAACAAAGAACTATATTGACCCAAAATGAAACTTAAGGAGTGAAAGTGGACAAAAAAAGAGAACATGGGCGAATGACTATTCAGTGAAACATTAGAAACATAATTAGTAGGGGAAAAACCATTAAAAAAAGTAGGGAAAATAATTATTTTAGAATTAAAACATGGGCTGCTTAAAGGTCCGATATTTTCAACTCAAGCAAGCTAATCTCAATTTTCTCTGTTTTAATTTGCAAAGACGTGGGTAGCCGTCGCTTCTTAATTTATTTATATTAGAACCAAATCATTTATAATATAATAAAAAACAAAAATCCATAACAATAATTCAAAAAAATAAATTAATTAATGACGAGAGAAGAATAGATATGTAAAAAATGAAGATCAATTAGTTCTAAAAATTAATGACCACAAAAACAAATAATTCAAAAAAGGAGTTGGTGGGCAATTGACTTGGGAATAATTCAAAAAAGGATTTGGTGGAAGAAATTCCTGCAGATGGTCACATGATTTCTCATCTATAATGCGCCACATACATAAAATTAAATAAATAAATAAAAAGAAGGATCTTCTAGAAAGCCCATCAGGGACAAAGGAATATGAGCCTGGGAGGGGCCATGCCTCCGACTAAAAAAAATATTATTTTTATCTTTTTGATGATGATGTTTTTTAAATAGATTATTTATACATTTGTCCCCTCACTTTTTAAATATTAAAGTTTGTCTTCAACTTTAAATTTCGGCTGTCCCTTAGCCTATATACATATTTTTTAAACTCTAATAAAAAACTAATAACATGATTTTTATTAAAAAAGGCAAAAAAAAAACTTATCATGTTATTATTTGTTTACCATTGTCTACATGGTTTAAGCATAAGGATGAGTCTAGAGCAACATGTTATTATTTGTGCAAAAGGGCGAGAAAAAACAAACTTATCATGTTACTTGATGCATGTAAAATAGTTTGTCCAACTCAAAACAAGTATACTCGTTGATCAAGTAATAAAGTGATAAGTAGAGTGTTGAATCTACAGGAATTAGAGTGGTAAACTCAAAGTGATCACATGTAAGAGCTAGTGAAATAATAATGATGGGAATAAGGAATTTAAACTAAATGCGATAATAAAAAGTTGTTTTTTTATCCTAATACGGGTATGTATATAAGTATATTTTTCTTAAAAATAAATAAACAATAAATAAATAAATAATAAGTCTATGAAATAATGTCCATTTAACATTCCAAATACCTAAAGCCCATTTACATGATAAAACCCCGAAAACCCAAATTACATATGTTAACAGCCCTTTATAATCTTTTTCTGATAAATGCGAGCCCAACAAAACCAAATTTAGCATTTCCAGCCCAAAATGTCACGTGACAGTCTTTTATTGCCCCCAAAATCAACACATGGATTGTGCATCTTTTCTCTTAGTTGGCACCAGTTCATTAATAGCTGGTGTTGCCGTCATTGAGATGACGTCAGCTATGACATCATTCTAGTTCAACCTATAAATAGAAGAAAGAGAAAATCTATCAAAAATTAATGACAAATAATAATAATAATTACTATAGTAAAATAGTAAAGGGGAGAGAGAAAGGTCACTAGAAAAGAGCCGAATTGATGCCAAAACTCGAACGAACGTTAGAGAAAATAGCCGTCAAAATTTTGTCGTTGACACTGAGAAGGTATACTCATTCTCGTCTTTTCCGATTCCTGTAAGAGTGTAGACAAAAACATTGGTTCATATATATATATATATATATATATAGAGAGAGAGAGAGAGAGAGAATAAATTGAAAAAAGTGTTTCGATGGGAGATTATCTTGGTTTAGTGGCCTGAACAATTTCTGAGTGATGGTGGAGTTGAAAAATGAGGCAGTTCTGGATATCTAGGTTTATATCGGGAGAAGCCGGGAGGATTTTGTTGAATCCGAACAATTTAGGTTGATTTCAAAGGGGAAGAGGGGAGATTCTTATGAATCGGGACAAGATCAAGGTTTTGAGTGAAAAAATGGAATTTTTGGGGGTTTTAGGTTTCGAAGACGGTGGCCCGTGACGGCCAAAAATTGCCTCGCGACGACCAACGAAAGGTGAACGGTGGTCGAAGTATGTGGGTGGTGGCCAGAGTTTCAGGTTGGTGGTCGGAGTTAGAATATGAGCGGTCGAATAAATCATCGCGGTGGTTGGGACAACGAACCATGGCTGTGTCTTCATGTTCATCGAGTTTACGATAAACACACGAAGAACACTTGAGAAATGTGCAGTTTTGATCCATTTTTGGGTATTTTCTAGGCATAATGTGTTATTAGAGAGAGAGAAGTAGAGAGAACGGAGAACATTGGTGAAAAGAGAGGATGGTTAAAAAAATTAAAAGAGAAAGGGGTAATTTTCGGTCAAAAAGAGCCTTTTATAGGCAATGTGATCCGGGCCAAATGGTCTGCGCTCCCCGAGAACGGCCCACGCCGTTCTTTGGGCATCTTTATAATTCGGCTCGCAATTTTTAATAAATTTCAATTTCATCCTTATATGTGTTATTTACGTTTTAATTTTTATATGTGTTATTTAAGTTTTGATTTTTACAATCTACTCTTTTTTTAAATCTAATTGTTTAATTAAATGCAATTTAATTTTAATTATTAATTGTAAAATTTATTTAATGCAAGTTGTTTCATGATAGGGGACTTTAATCGTTTAGAATATACTTAATTATTAAGCCTTAGTTCTAGGTTCTTAAATTAGGACTCTAATTAATTTGAATAGGAATTAGATAATTGTAGAAAATTAATAAAGATTGTTTAGGAGATTTGGGAATTTAAATTTGAACAATGTCCCAATGCAATTGGATGCTTATTCAACGTGAATTCTTGAATTAAATAAACAAAGTTTGTTAAAATCCCTAGAAAATATTAAATAACCTAGACTAATTAAATAGAGCCTTAAATAAGGTTAGTACTTTAATTAATTAGTATAATTAAAACCCCTAGAAAATATTAAATAACCTAGACTAATTAAATAGAGCCTTAAATAGGGTTAGTACTTTAATTAATTAGTATAATTAATTAGTAGCAGAATATTATATATAATTTTTAAGTTTAATTAGGGATGATACCATAAAGCATTGGGGTGTTATCCTATGTAAATTTTGAAATTAAATAATATTCATATATTCATAGAATAAACAACACAAAATAAATTAGTTCCTATTTCAGTTAGTACTTAAAATAAACTATACAATATTTAATCATGCATAAAAAACCTTTTATAAGTGGAGTATATTTTTGGATTATAAAAGGCGATACCCTAAACGTATAAGGGTGTTTCTAATTTTATATTCGTAACAAAATATATTTCATTATTAAAGGAATATTTTCATTTTAAATATAAACACGGTTAATAATTAATGATCAAATTAAATTTGAATTATTATTCTAGAATGCCAAAATGCAACACGAAATTAAAAGGTACTGATTTCGGACATTTGTGGGGCTGCTAATTCTTCCCCACACGTAATCGACTTTCGAACCCTAATTTTAAAATGAATCTTAGGTTTTTTTTTCTACGGTGTCCGATTTAACAAAAGTGACTAGTGGCGACTCCAATCTTTATTAAAAATCAAATTTAAAAGAAAACCCATAATTTCCAAAATAATTCTTCCAAGCTATTTTTATTTTCAAAAAATAGCTTCGACAGCTTGGTGACTCCGCTGGGGATCACTTCGTGAGTCAGGGCTTAATTATTTTCTTGTTGCATTTTGGCATTCTAAAATAAATAATTCAAATTTAATTTTTACATAATTACTAATTGAGTTTATAGGGAAAAATGAAAATATACATTTTTTGGTGATTTGGTGATATAACTGTCATTCATGCATAAGCCTTATACCAGGCTTTGTTCTCTATGTGGGAGCGAGACATTTTCCTACATGGGGTTTTCCACCTCTATGCAGAAATTTTTTCTTTCTTTTGGGATACTAACCTTATACTCCGTGGGGTATTCACTTTTGTTATAAGGAAATGTATACTCCTGAATCGATGTCTTATTATCTTAGCAGATAATAACGATAGTTCAGGAACCCAGAGTCTAGACCAAACCATATTTTTGTGAATATAAGATCCCACCCCACTAGAGCCATGCGAATAAGCATAGAGAGCTAGATGGCATGCTGTTAGGATGTCTGGGCCTTAAATACATTTCTCTGGTTATTTGCTTGCCTTTTATTTTATTTCAACAATTTAATTTTTGCTTATATGATTATTTCACTGTACTGGCTCATTTCATTTCATTTGTTTTTGTTTTTTTTGTTTTGTGATTCATGCATTGCATTGCTTAAACATTGCATTTTTTAAGTAGCATTGCATTAGCTGAAGACCAAC
This sequence comes from Hibiscus mutabilis, assembly GCA_019671005.1. Taxonomy (NCBI): domain Eukaryota; kingdom Viridiplantae; phylum Streptophyta; class Magnoliopsida; order Malvales; family Malvaceae; genus Hibiscus; species Hibiscus mutabilis. The sequence continues at coordinate 23,300,193 of CM033741.1, read as the reverse complement.
AGTCTTAGAAACATGGCTAATAGACTTGTTAGGGTCGAGCAATCTCGAAAGGTTATTGAGGACTGTTTGGGTAGCATTAAGCAAAGGATTGACCAATCACAAAACGAGATGGTAACTCGAGATATCACATTGCTTGAAATTAGGGAGGCCGAGAAAGATAAGGTTCTAGATGGAAATACCAATATTGGCAATCAAGATAGAAACTTATCTCACACAAGGGTTCAACCCGAAGGATCAATTCCGAAGAAGGTTCAGACTAACACATCTAGAGTATTTGCAAGTGAATCAGAAAATTTGGGAACAAACTTTGGAGATGACATTCTTAACCTTAGTGCGCCAACAAGATTCGAAAAAGCTAAAATAAAGATCACCAAGCAAAAAAAAAAGAAATATCAAGCAAAAGCCATAATTTTGTTGCTTGTTCCAAAACTATATTGTTTGAGGGTATTGGGAATGTTAGAAGACAAGATGATTCTAATAGAGTAAAGAACCGCATATGTTTGCAGAATATTTCTCCGAAGTGATGAAAGCCAAGGACTCGATTGAGGCTAGAAATTTTCTCACAATGGAATTACCTCCGCTAAGGAAAAGAGGACCAGAGAGAACATAAATAGAAGATAGAGAGACCGAAGAGTTTAGTAAGAAAAGGAAAACGATTATTCCTATTCTAATGCCATATTCAGATTTGTTGGCCTACTTCGTGCAAAATCACCTTTTGTTGATAGTCCCACTGAAGTTTTATGTCTTTTTATGGCATTAAAAATGCTTGTGGTTATTATTGTGGAGATTCCAGTCATTTTGTAGAAGATTGTATGGTTTTGAAATGCAGAGTCAGTGATCTCATAAGGAATAGATATTTATGCTTCGAGAACGGAGAACCCTGATTCTATAAAAATCATTATTTGCCGGAGGAATTGAGATAAAAAAGAGAGGGCAGAATCCAAAGCAAGCTGTTGTGGGAAGTTCACTACAGATTGGGGTCTACCAGAATCAAAATAATGTTTTGACATCTATCCCTTCAAAGTTTCATTTACTGTAGAATACCCCAAAGTTAGATGCTCAAGATGTTCCTGCCAGTGGAAAATCAAAGTCTAAATTGGATCTCGTTCATGTTTCCTATCATGAATTGTAGTTTAAATTGCTCGAAGCTTCGCCGTATCATGTGAAACCCTCAAAGCCCCATCATCCAAGTTGTTACAACATTGGGAATCATTGTGAGCATCATAATAGAGTTCATGATCATGAAATTGAAGTTTGTTACACTTTTAAAAGACAAGTTCAAAACCTTCTAAACCAGGGATTTTGGAAGTTGACACCGAAGGCCAATCCATTAAGATCTGTAATTCAAGAGGTGGTCACTTGAGTGGAACCAACGCAATTGGATTGTGTAGAAATCAAGTGCCGAAAATCACCAAGGAAAGGAAACGAATGAAAAGTAAGGTGAAACTAATTGAGACTAAGTAGTCGTCTAAAAAGAAGCCTCAAATAGAAATGCCCATTAAAACCTTCAACATACCTGGCCAACATTTTGTAAAGCAGAGTTTATCTAGACGCCATCCAAAAGATACTGTTAATGTCCACATGAAAATTTTTGAACATTCTATGGAAAAGAGCAAGCAATTGATTGAAGAAACAAGGAAACTCATAGACATGATAGTCTTAATTTAAGATTCGATGAGAACATCAGAACAAAAATAAGAAAGAGCACGTCTTTGTGCTGGTAAAGAAAATAAATGAAGAATTTTTTATAGAATTGGAGTGGCTGAAATTCACTTAGTTTTCCTTGATTAACGATCGATACAAAGTAAGAAACAAGGAAACTCATAGACATGATAGTCTTAATTTAAGATTCGATGAGAACATCAGAACAAAAATAAGAAAGAGCACGTCTTTGTGCTGGTAAAGAAAATAAATGAAGAATTTTTTATAGAATTAGAGTGGCTGAAATTCACTTAGTTTTCCTTGATTAACGATCGATACAAAGTAATACCCTGAACGATCCTAATCGCTTTTGCCCGCAAGCATTGGGGTCCTTTGTAAGGGAACTATGTCAATTTATTTGCTAAATGATGCTTGTTTCCTACATAATTTTTCTCAAATGGCAAACATTAATGTATTCTGAAAATATTCATTCTTTTCAAATATATGTACATATTCCCAATTTCTTTGCAGTGCCCTATTATTAACTGTATGAATGAATCAGACTCTAATCTCGAAATAAACCAATCCATATAGAGGTGAATGAATGTGAAGATGAAGAGTAAATTGATGTTCCTGAGGAATTATTAATATTGGTCGAAAAAGAGGATGATTTGGTTGTTGTAAGCATGATTTGAATTGAATTGCTGCAAGCATGATTTGATTGAATTGCTGCAAGAATTCAAAGACATCTTCGCATGGTCATACCAAGATATACTTGGTTAGATACAAACATTGTTATGCACAAGTTAGTCATGAGGCTTGAATGCAAGCCCGTTCAATAAAAGCTTAGAAGAATGGGACTAGAAATGTTGTACAAAAGCAATTTGATGTTGAATTCCTCAAGATGGCCGAGACCTTAATAAAATGGGCCTAAAAGACAATTTCTTTTGATCTGAAGGATGCAGAGAAAACAACATTTACAATCATGTGAGACCCATTTTGCTACAAGGTAATGCTATTTGGATTGAAAGTATTGGGCAACATATCAAATGGCCATGTTAATCGAAATAAAGATGGATGCAAAATTCAAGAAAGATTCTCCAAGGATTGAGAAAGTATCAATTGAAGCCCAATCCATAAAAATATACTTTTAGAGCCACATCTGGGAAACTCATGGGTTTTGTAGTCAGCAAAAGTGGAACTAAAATTGACCCTGACAAAGTGAAAGCTATTCAAAATCTTCCTCCTCCGGGCACAAAAAAAGAATAAAAGCAAAAAACAAAAGAAAGTAAAAAAAGAGGAAAAATAAAAAATAAAAAAGGAAAAGGAAAAGAAAAAGAAAAAAATAAAAGAAAAGAAAAGAAAAGAAAAAAGGAAAGAAAAAATAAAAAGAGGAAGAAGTCTAGAGTTTTCTAGAAAGATTGAATTATATGTCGTGATTGACTGACAAATGTGATTAAATATCCAAGTTGCTGAAAAAGAATGATTTAGGAGCATGGGATGATGAATGCCATAAACCATTAGATAGATCAAGAAATATTTATCAAAATGCCCAATTCTGGTAGCACCGATACTAGATAGGCCGTTGATCCTTTATTTAACGGTCTATAAAGAACTAAATGGGGTATGTACTAGGCCAACATGATGAAACAAGAAAGACAAAGCCATTTATTATCTTAGCAAAGATTCACCAATTACAAAATACGATACTCGCCAATTCAAAAGCTTTGTTGTGCTTTGGTTGGGGTAACTCGAAGGCTCAGCCAGTATATGTTGTATCATATTACTTATTTGATCTCAAGATTTGAATATTTGAAAATCTTGATGGGAGCACCAACGTTGACTGGAGTAAGGCTCTTTGGGAAATGTTATTATCAAAGTTTGATATAGCCAGAAAGCAATAAAAGGAGAGGCAATAGCGAATTTCTTAGCGTGACATGCTTCAGATGATTATGAGTCCTTGAACTTTAATTTCCTAGATGAGGATTCGATGTGCATAACATAAGGTAAAAGGAAACAAACCTCTGGAAGCATATGTTTGAGAGAGCATACAATGTCTTTTGCCGTATAAGGTGGATTTATCCAAAAGCCTCCAATAAACACCATTTTATCCTGATCGTGGTTGATTACTTTACCAAATAGGTATTAGCTACTTCCAATGCCAGTATTACTAGAGTAACAATTTTTAACCTCTTGGAGAGAGAGATTATTTGTCGATATGGTTGCCAGAGAATCATCATTGATAATGCCTCTAATTTGAACAAAAAGATGATAACAAAAGTTTTGTGAGCAGATTAAGATAAAATACCATAATTTTGTGACTTATCACCCAAAGATGAATGGGGTAGTAGAGACGGCAAATAAAAAATAAAAAAGATTATCTCAAAGACTTGAAAAGACTGGCATGAGAAACTAACGCTGGCCTTGTATGCATAACGGACCACAGTGTGCACTTCAACAGGGGCAACATTGTGTTCTTTAGCTTATGGGATGGAAGCAGTGTTACCAATTGAGGTTGAGATTTTGTCACTAGGTTTTGACAGATGTAAGATTGGATGACGCATAATGGGTACCGACTTAGTATGATCAATTTAATCTTATTGAAAATAGAAGATTGAAAGCAATTTTCATGGCTAGATGCACCAAAAGAGAACGATGCGAAATCATGACAAAAGTTTCATCCAAGAGAATTCTGAGAAGGAGATCTAGTGCTTAAAAATATCTTGCCAATTCATAAAGATTTTCGTTGGAAATCTTTCCTTAAATGGGAATGGATATACATTATCAAGGAGGCCTCTTTCTAGAGGAGCAATGATTTTAACAATGATGATCGAAGATGAGTTAAGCAATCTAATGGACTCAGACTCGGTAAGAAGTGTTACGCTCAAAGAATTAAAAAATAAATTGAGAAAAGGAAAATAAAAGAAAAAAATGAGTGAAAACCTAAAAAGGACGCTTCGCAAAATAAAAATATTTGTGGTGAAAACCCAAAAAGGTGCCTTGGGTATCAAAAAAAAGAAAGGAAAGAAAATAAAAGAAAATAAAAAAATGGAAAATCAAAATCAAAAGAAAAAGAGGGTTCAAGATGAAAATTTGTAAAGGGCGTCTTGAAACCAAATGAGGGTTTGAGTTAAAAAACTGAAAGGGCAACTCAAGTGTATTTTGAGATTAGGCATCCGACAAGAAACCTTCTAACAAATCTATAGTTTTTAGGAATTTCGTGGTTGGAAGCTCTAGTTCGGTTGATAGGCTCTCGAGTCCTTCACACAGTGGATACTTGGGGCATTGCATTGATTTTGTTTTCTCATGTTTTCCATGACTCATCAAATTGTTCTATTTTCTCAAATTTAGTAAAATGGTATTGTAATGCCCCAAATTTGGTCCTAGATGGTAGCTAGATCAATTAGCCGATTCATGAGAACCGGATTAGGCGATTCGAGCTAGTTTCAGGAATTAATTTATAATAAATTATTTTTGGCTAGAATAAAATATGGAAAATATTAGAAAATGTTTAATTAATATTCTAAGGGTTTTGGGAAACTCAATTTGAAGAAATAAAATCAGATTTTGGGATGTTTTGGTATAGTGACTAAAATGTAAAGTTTTCAAAACTATTTTGGTGACTAAATCGTAAAAGGGTCAAAACTTAAAATAATTAAAGAGCTAATTTACCAAAGTTTTTAATCACATTTTTACCTTAATTTAGGCTATTTTAAATGGTTTTTAAAAGGTTAATAAATGAAAATAAAATAGATTTGATTAAAAGGATTTTTAATAGCCAAATTCATTTTCCTACATAACTACTTTTGCTCTCAACTTTTCTCTCAACTTTCTCAGCAGCCAAACTATCAATTTTGCTCTAAAATGCTCATTAATCATTCCTTTTTGATTTCATCTTGATTTCTTAATTGATTCCTTGATTTCTACACCAAATCTTATTTGTTTTCTTGGAGATTTCACTCAAATCTTGCCAATTAAGGGGGAAATCAATAATTAGAGGTGATTCTGGTTTATCTCCTCTAATTAAAGGTTCTTTATTGAAATTCCCAAGTTCTTGATCCTTTACAATTGATTTTTGTTACGTGTTAATGATTTAATCATGATTAAAATTAGTTCTTTCTCCCTCAAAGATTATTTTAAAACTATCGGGAACTTAATTCCTTGAATTCCTAATGAACCTTTCTTGCATATTCTAATTACTTGTGCATTGTATCCAAGAGAATTATTAACAAACACTTTACTAAATATTCTCCATAGAGGTCTTTCTTTGTGTTACCATCTTAGTACCAATATATGTATGTTAATCGAACCTAAGTCAATTAAAACAATTACGGGTTCTTTCCATAACCCTCACTCTGTTCATAGCCTCTTGGAAATTTTGATAAACTTATGCCCAATAAAATCTCCTTAGGTCTTGGACAAAACTTCTCTATAAACCTTTCACATCGAGACCTTTTGATCTGTATCCATTTAACTGCGTACCAACTCAGTCTATTAATATCTAACTCGTACCTCTAAATAGTACGAGTACTTTATTCAAACTTAGGACTGCTGCATTAACTAGTTGCCAACATACTTGACTTTAAACATTCTTCTCTTGATTCCCATAATTAAACATTTATCGTAGTCCGTCGATACTTAACATCATCTATTTCTACTAAATCTTATTCATGTTATTGAGGAGCAAAATCAAGTTACACAGTAGTACACCAGTAACATGACATCCTAGGGGCATGTACTTTATTTAGCGATTTCAAGTATGGTTTTATAAATACTATGTAGTAATAAGAGGCAATGTGACCAAGTTGTAATTGGGATGGTTGTTTTGGTTACTTCTTGTTTGGACATGTTTCTTTTGGTATTTTGGACTTCTGTGATGCTTTATGATTTGTTTTGAGGGGTTTGGATGTGATGTGCATGCTTGGGTAGAGATTATAATGCCTCGATTTTGGGCCTAGCGGTTTTGAGGCTTATTAGGTGGTCCTGTGGACTGGGTTAGAGATCGAATTCGGGACCGTATATTTTTCGGTAAGATAAAAATATGGGAAAAAGGTTAAAAATCATCTTTTAATATATGATTATATTGGTGAAATCAATTTTGGGACACAAGGTTCAGAGGTGTGACATTTTGGTTAGTGACCAAAATGCAATTTTTGAAAACTGGATTTTAGTGGTGACTAAATTGAAAAGGGTCAAATTCTTAAAATCTTTAGGGAGCTATTTTACCAAGTTTTGGCTGGTGATTTCTCTCATCAATTAGACATTTTAAACATGTGTTTTAAAGGTTAATTAAAAGGAATTAAAATATCTAAAGTTGGTTATATTTACACAAAACTTTTTACATAACTTTTCTCTCCACCTCTATTCAGCCAAAGACTCAAGTTTTCATCAAATTCCAGAGGGGAGAGGCTTGATTTCTTAGATTCTTGATTTGAAAATGATTTTCCATCTTTGATTTACAAAACCTTATTGTAATATTGTGTTTTCTTAGCTTAAATCAAACAATTGAGGGAGAAATTACACAATAGAGGTCAGGTTCGTTTCTCTCCTCTGTTGAATGGTTCTTTATTGATATTCCCAAGTATTTGATCCTTGACCTATGTTTTATAATTTGATTTTTTGATTTTCTAATGTTAAATTGGTTTAATAGGGATTTTTGGAGGAAATTGATAAGAATTCGAAATGAAACTATTTTGCTATGTTTTTAATTGATCTTAATCATGATTTGGTTGTATTATGATGTTGATAAGTCGATTTTATCAATGGAATCCTGAAACTCTTGAATCTCTAATTGTTTAGGTAATTGGAATTGTGTTCTTGTGGTGTTGTGGTGGTTGTGTGTTTGATGGAGGTGTAAGGTTGCTTTGGTTATGTTTTTAGGTATTAATTGGTGACAAATGTGATGTTAGATTGATAGGTTGTGGTTGGGTTGTGTTTGGAAAGGATTAGATGATGTTTTTGGTTGCTGTGGTTGGGTAATTGTGAGGTGAATGTAAGTGTCGGTGAATCGAGGCTTAGCGTATTGGTGAGTGAGAACGTGGATTCTAGCATTGAAATGTTTTAAAGGTGGTTTATGGGAGTTTAACCTTTGCTTGATACACTGGTTTAAACTCAGAAGTAAGTAAAAGTAGATTTTCTCTCTCAGTCGTGCTAGTATGAAATAGTTTTATGCACTTGTTTTGAGTTACATGTTACCTACTGTTTAAGCATGTTTTAAAGTTTGTGATATACTATTTTTAAGCATGAAATACTGAAGGATGCACATGGTAAGTGATCCTTGTAAGTATATGGTTTATACTTGTGGTTTAAAGCATGGTTGTTGCTTTGGAAAATGGTTTGGTTTAATGATTGTTAAAAATAGTGAGGTAAATGTTAAATGGTTAATTATATTGGCAAGTGAAGTGGTTTAAAAATTGTTATCGGATATAGTTGGTCGGCCATAGGATTGATAGTGCACTATAATAAGTCACCTTGGATGTTGAGGGGTTTTATACGGTGTACCGAATACTCCATCCAAGTACCCTAACGGTCGAGGGGTTATATGGTACCGTAAACTCCCGTTAGTGGGTTATACATCTACTGATGACTGGTGTTGAAGGGTTTATGTGGTGTACCGAATAATCCACCACGGGTGTCACAACGGTGGAGGGGTTTATGTGTACCGAAAACTCTCGTGTGTGAACCTTGTGTTGCTGGTGAGAATGTATGAAGTGTTGGGTAAACACTTGTTGAATCCGTGTATCCAATGAACTCTTTTGGTAAATGAACTTGGTTAATGATCACTTGTGAGACAATATAATTGTTGATGTATCATTGGAAAGTTTATGTTGTATAATGTGATTTATACATGTTTACTCTTTAAGCTTTGCATATGGTTGTTATGCATGGGAAGGCTTAAATTGAGGTTTAGCAATGGAACTTGCTGTTGGTTAATGATACATGTCGTACATTTACTCTTTAAGCTTTGAATATGGTTGTTATGAATGGGAAGGCTTAAATTGAGGTCTAGCAATGGAATTTGCTGTTGTAAATGATTCATATTGCATATGGTTTAATATGCTGGTTTTTAAAGATGAAAAGTGCATGGTTTTCAAGGCATGATGTTTCAATGGTAATGTTTAAATGATGTTTAAAGAATGATTGAAATGAGATTTCAATGTGTGTTAAGAAACGGTTTTAAGTGCATTGATGGTGTTTTTTTTTAGCATTCCTCACTAAGCCTAGTGTTCTTACGCTCTCTTTGTCCATAAATGCAAAGAATTAAAAGCTTGGAAGGCAGCAGGGAGCAAGGGATCGGTACAAGACTTGGTAACCAAAGTATGTTTGGACTAGACTATAAGTAATAAGGACAATGAGGGTTTCCGTGGAAATTTGCTAGATGTTTTGTTAACCTCCCTATTTGAGCAAGTTTGTTTAGCCGCTCTTTTTTTGTAATTGGCCTTTATAGTTTGATTTCTGTGATGGTTTGGAGTTTCATTTGTTGTTTGAATGGTTTTATAGGGTGCATGCCTATAGATTTACATTTGAAGCAAAATGCCATGAAACGTTGTAGAAACTGTGATGCTTTGTCGTAGTTTGAACCCTGAGTATGCTGGATGTATGTTAGGAGCTTGTTAGAATGTTTTGGCATAGTTGAATGTATGATAAACCAGCTAAAAAACACATTACAGGCCCGTGCGTACCGATATGCGGGGGACCGTATCGGTACGGCTAGGCGAATTGAGGCACCTAGGATCGTTACAGGTGCTTGAGTATCGGTACAGTTAGGCAAGAAAAGCTTAAGCGTATCGGTATGGGCTTAGGGGATCATAACGGTATTACGCTACTGGAAAATGCTTTTTGGGATAAATTACGTGTCCCGAAACACCAGTAACCCGTATCGGTATGACCATTGATAAACTTTAAATTATGTTTAAATCCAACATGGCGTACCGGTACAGCTTGCAACGTATTGAAACATAGCTGTTAGGCCGTATCGATATGGCTTGTGGCGTATCGATACAGGTGGCCGTTAGAGCTGTTTATGTCATGGAAAGAAGGTTCTGCTTTCTTGCCTTTTAGTCCTTGAATCTTGGTGATGCAATTGAATGAGATTGGATGATCGTATTGAGCTGATTTTTGACATGTAAGCATGAAATATATTTAACTAAAAGTTGGTAACTTAAAATTGGGAAAAGTCCCGATATATTGCTAAAATTGCAATTGAGTCCCTAAACTGTGTTTGTGTTCAATTGGATATCGGTTCGATGCCCGATTGAGATGAGTTCTCACCTGTGAACAGTATGTACATGTAGGAAAGTAATAATGCATCTAGACAAGATAAAAGAAAAAAATGGTCGTGTTTTAGGTTTTATCTTCCCGGTTTACTTTGGTAAACCTAATGTAGCTCGCTCGGTTCAGTCTTGCGACTAGGCTAGGTCGAGGGGGTTACATTTGGTGTATCAGAGATAGGTTTGCGATAATTGGGAGCTGGTATGATTGATGTGATGCTATTGTGAGTTGAAATCTATTGTTTGCTATGCACGGTGATTGTAAAATGCACGTTGGTTGCTTAATGCCATGTTGGGGGGAAAATTTGGGAAACCCATTGCCTTATTATTATAGTCTGAAATGTTATGATTTTGAAATGGAATTCTTGGATCCTTGCTTAAAGCTGGCCTGATTTAATTTTGTTTTGAAATGATTATCATGCCTTAGAAAATGTGTTATGATAGACCGATAGGAGAAATAAGAATTAGCGTGATGCTATTGCCTTTGGGCAGCTGGTGAGAAGAGTGTGGTGTCTCTTGGGGGTTTGTCACCCCAAAGTATGTACCACCTGTGCTGGTTGAGCCAATATTGGGTGATATGATGCCTTACTATAGGCGATGTTTTGAGCTTTTAAGCTGTTGGAATATATTTGTAGTTTAAGAGGAGGTGAGTACCGTGGGATGACACTCGAGGCATCCGAGATTGGGATGGGCAATGTTATCTGGGTTCAGACCAAATAGGGTGTATTGGTACCTATAAGTTGGGATGTGTTGAATCCCTGTTGCATGATGATGTTTTGGTTGGTGGACAATTGTATCTGCGACCGTGGAACCCTATGAGGTGGATTAGGAGTCTTTCCATGTTGTCTTTAAGAAGAAGTGTCTGGGGTTTAGACACTTGGATAAAAAGGAACGAGAGTTCACGGCCTGGGTTCAGGGCTGTGTGTATGTGGCCGAGTTTAGAGTACGGATTGTTCGGTTGATCAAGTATACTCCTGAGCGGGTACCAGTAGAGAGGTATTGATGTGACCAATTCTGTTATGAGTTAGAGCAGGGTGTTAAAATGTACATGTTGGCTTCCAACTACACCATTTTGACGTGTTGGTACATGGGTGAAGTGCATCGAGCTGAACCTGGGTTTATTTGTTTTGTGTGAGAGGTTCTAGCTCAGGCAAGAGAATTATGGATTCTAGTTCTGGTAATGTTCAGTTTAAATGAGGTTTGATAAAAGATATCGCCCTAAGTTGAGGCGAGGTGATGACAGTACTGGGTGAGGACCTCGGGGTTAGAGTATCCAGACTACAACAGTATTTAGTGCATGTTGGGTATGTGGATCGTGTGATCTCATGAGGCAGGATTATCCGCATTTGATATGCAGAGTGTGAACCCATGTGCTTGTTGTTGTTGATAGTTGTGAGAATTATGGTTTGAACGATCGTCTCGTAGATGTTAGTTGTGCAAATACAGGGGGCTGGTTCCCCGGTGAGACGGTTGTTGCGGGAAGGATGTTTGAAAATACCCTTTGGTGGTTTAAATCCTAAGGTTGCGGTTGATTTGTTGGAGTTACTGCTCCACAGTTTTTGATGTAAGATTGGGTTTGGATTAGTGGCTGGAACACAAAGCTGTGGTTGGTTTTGGATCCTAGCGAGTTGTCTTAAAGCTTGCTGATGATTACGGGGAGGTAATCACGGGCAAGAATGTTAAATTCTTGTCTAATGCTCTTTAGGCGCTAGAGGCGAGTCGCTTGATGAATCCTTGGTTGCAAGGTATTCCTAGTCTGTGTTATTAATCTGGGTCAAAGGAAGTATGTGTACGGGATATGTATATGGTATGAGAGTTTCTGGGGTGTTTTCAGCCCTTCATCACACATTAACTCAATAAAATTGACCAATGTTGTCATTCAAGCATTAGCTATACATATACTAGTCATTTCTCAACTCCATTTTCAAGATAAGTCCTTAATTCTTACTTTTAGCAACTTGAGCTATCATCAAAGAACTGTTTCTCCATAACAGAATATACAATGGAATTTAAAGCTCTTTACATCCTTACAAACTAGATTTAACCATGGTTTTAACGGTATAAGCCTCACAATTTAACAAGTTCTATAACAATTAGGAGAATTTTTGGAATTTTCAAAACAGAAACTGTCCAGAGCAGAATCTGCCTCCAGAATTTCTGCACCAGCTTCACTTAAAAATTCATAACTTTTGATTTAGAGCTCAAAATCAATCACTGTTTGTTGGAGATTAAACTAGACTCACACATGATTCTACACACATAAAATTCATCCCAAAACTCAAAGTAGTCAATTTTCTATGAATTTCTAAACCTACTGCCCGAACAGGGTCTCCTGGGCAGATTGCATTCTTCCTTGTTTTTTACTAGTTTAAGTGTTCCCTCTTAGCCTAATCAACAACAATTCAACCTCAATAAAAGCAAATATAAACATCAAGATTCTATCATAATTCCAAACTCATAATTTTCCAGTTTAAACACGTTTTTACAAATCATCTTTAACAACTCTCTAATTGGGCAGTTTCATACAACTTCGATGAACACACATTTCCAGCATAGTTTTTCAGTCAAAATTCTTATACACAACATTATTTCATCTAACCTAATTCATCCTTCCAAAGACAAAAATCAAAGCAAAATTTCTCTTAACCAAAACATAACATGAAAATGCATTTCAATCAATGATTTAGAGCTGAAATTTACCTTCATAAATTCATTGAATTTCTTAATGACTTTGAACCAGAATTTTGCTACCATCAAAGCTTAATTTTCCATGGCTTCCCCAAGCTTCTTCTTACTTGCCATAATCAGCTATGAGGAGAGAGTGGAGAGAGGTTGAAGACAACCAAATAAAAAATAATTTTCATATCTTTCTCCCCTCCCACATGGCCGGCTACCCTTGCCACTCCATGCCACATAGATTCCACTCACCAAGAGTGGTATAATTGCCCATGAAAAGTGTTGTTAGATTTCATAGGAAATTAACTGATCTAATCAGGCATATAAACGCAGCGGAAAATATCATATGAAGAATTTCCAGGATCTCATGCTATCATATTAATGTACGAAGTGGAAATCAAACATTACCTTGATATTTGATTCAGGAATCAGGTTGTGTTGAGGCGCTATCTTTCTGAAAGACGACCGCCCTCTACAAGTATCCACACGCGAATGGATGACGAACTACTATCAGAATGCTAGTTCCAATCAAGATTTCGAAAATCTAGTTTTGTAGTTTGGTGGTTATTTCGAAAATCACTCTTAAAAACCCCTTGGCATACATACATATATATATGACTTGATTGGGGTTAGATTGAGTTCACTTATTATAATTTAATTAAAACTCTTTTAAATAAATTATAAAATAAATTCCTTTATCTAATAAGGAATTCAAGTTCAACCAAAATCTAGATGATGTGATTTATTTAATAATATTATTTATTTAAAATAAATAAACAATATATTTAAAAACTGATTCCTTATCCAATAAGGAATTTAAATTCAATTAAATCTAGATAATGAGATTATTTAATATTATTTATTTAATATTATTTTTCAAAAAAATAATAAAATAAATAAAATATTCTATCAAAAGAATACGAATTTAACTTTTTTAAATTCGAATAAATAATCTCTCTCAATATAATTTAAATTAATCACATTATCTTAAATTTATTATTGAGAGTAATAACCACAATCATTCTTATCCATTCTTAGTGTGCGACCCTATAGGTTCAATTAACGTTGGCAGTAGATAAAATCACATTTTATTCTACAAGTCGTAAGCGGCCTCTAGCAAGACATTATGACTACCCAAGTTAAATGAAAAGCTCATAATCCGAGACAACCTTAATTCCGTTTATGCCATAATCCTTTTATCTCACGATATCTTGATAGAATATAAGGCGTGGAAAATGTTAACCTTATATCGTTCCATCGTTAGTTTCTCGATGCCCAATTGAATTGACTAAACAAATGACATTGATCTCTATCAACTCATTTGAGCACGGCCATGCATTTCTCAGTCTCAATCATCGAGGGGCCCAAAGATATATCTCTTATGTTAAGAGGGATAAATTCCATCTTAATTGCTCGCATCTCATTGCATGATTCCTTATGATGTTCAAGCATAACCTTTAAAATTGTCCGATTAAAAACGATGTTTGACTATGTCAAAACATAATAGTTATCATGTTGAGAACCGTAGCAATCTCAGGTCTAAGGATTCAATGCCACAACTGTTTAAGATTAATATATAACTTTAATCCATGTATTAATCTTAAGACAAGTCGATCCTAATATTTGTTCTCAACAAATACATATATGAATTTGATTTGAATCTCATTCACATATTCATCTTATGAATATCTATCAAACTTCATACTAATCTTATCTTATTATTGTTCCCACAATAATAAATGATTAGGGATATTTAGAATAATAATATTCAAGGATACAAAAGCATGCAAATTTATCATAATAATAAATTCAATAATCAAAATATCACATCCATACAATAGGCATTAGGGCACTATCGCTAACAAGTGTAAGTTATTCTTTGTTTCTTTTTGGTCCTTCAAGGTTAGTTTCCCCATCTTTACAATTTAGCCACTAGCTCACTCTTACTTCTTGTAATTTAATCCTTAATGATTCAAGTCACATACTAAGTTCACCTCTTAATTCTCATATACTCTCCTTCATAATTTCTTTAAAACATAACCACTTTACTAATTTGATAACTAATCCTTAGCTCAATTAACTCTTTTTTCTTTAAAACATAACCACTTTACTAATTTGATAACTAATCCTTAGCTCAATTAACTCTTTTACCTTCAATTTTATTGACTTGTTTACTCAATTGATTCAAATTGAGTCTTTAGAAATTCAATTATAACTTCCCAAGACATGATTTACCCTATAAAACTCCTAGCCCAGTTTTTGGGTATTACAAATAGCTCCTTAAAGATTCTAAGTTTTGACCATTTTACGATTTAGTCACAAAAACAGTTTTAAAAACTTCACAATTTAGTCACTAGACCAAAATGTCTTAAAATCAGATTTAATTACATCAAATTGACTTCACCAAATTACTTAAAATATTAATTAAGTAATTTCTAGTTTTTTTTCATATTTTATTTTACCAAAAATCCATTTTGTAGAATAAAATTCCTGAAACTATTCGAATTGCCTAAACCGGTTCTCCCGAACCTCTTACCCGATCCAGACCACATCTAGGCCCAATTTCAGGGCGTTACAACTCTCCGCCTCTTAAGAAATTTCATCATCGAAATTTACCTTACGAAAAAAGAAGAGGGAACTACTTCAACATGTCCGCTTTGCTCTCCCAAGTAGCTTCCTCTACACCGCGGTGCTGCCACAACACCTTTACCAACTCTATGGTCTTCGCGCGGAGAACTTTGCTACTCGAATCTATAATTCTCACATGTTCCTCATCGTAGGTCAAATCCGGATTCAACTTAATCTCCTCAACAGGCATTACATGCGAAGGATCCAATCTATACCTCTGAAACATCGACACATAGAAAACATCATGTATCTTTTCTAGCTCAGTTGGAAACCTCAATCTATACACAACTGGACCAATGCGCTCTAACACCTCATACGGTCCAATAAACCTAGGGCTCAACTTGCCCTTATGTCCAAACTTAATCACCTTTTTTCAAGACGAAACCTTCAAAAACACACGATCACCAACTGCATACTCAATTTCCCTTCGCTTCGAGTCAGCATAAGACTTTTGCCGATCCGAAGCTACTTTCAATCGATCACTAATAAGCTTTACTTTCTCATTGGTATCCTTCAACATATCCGACAATGAAACATACTTTCCCTGCCTCCGCCCAACAAAGTGGCGTACAAAACCTCCTACCATACAAAGCCTTGTATGGTGCAATCTGGATACTAGCTTGGTAGTTATTATTATAAGAAAACTCCACCAACGGCAACTGCTTTTCCCATGATCCCTAAAAATCTATGATGCAGCGCCGCAACATATCCTCCAACATATACTAGTTTGAAGATGATACGAAGTACTAAAGTTCAGTTGTGTACCCAAGGCCCTATGCAAACACACCTAAAAGCTCGCGGTGAAACGCAGATCTCTATCCGACACAATAGACTTCGGTACACCATGTAATCTCACAACCTCAGCAATATACAACTCTGGCAACTTATCCAAAGTATACGTCCTATTTACAGCCAGAAAATATACACACTTTGTAAACCTATCCACGATCACCCAAACAGAATTCTTCTTTGATGGCATCAAAGGCAAATCGGATAAAAAAATCCATGGTGATTCTCTCCCATTTCCAATCGGGAACCCTTAACAGTTGCAACAACCCCGAAGGAAACTGATGCTCCGCCTTAACACATTGACAAACCATGCAACAAGCCACAAAATCCGTAACATCTTTCTTCAAACCAACCCAGAAATACTCTTTCTTCAGATCCTAATACATCTTCGTACTCCCCGGATGCATAACAAAAGGACTCGAATGTGCCTCAGTCAAGATAATGTGCCTCAACTCCACATCCGTCGGCACCACCACCTGACTCTTAACGCACAATACTCTGTCCTCATTAAAACCAAAATCCATCTGATTCCTATCCAAGATATCCTTAACATGAGTCACCAACGTCTTATTGTAGGGTTGCCAACATCGAAGGCTTCACTTGCAACTCCGCTAACAATGCACCATCTCGCGTTAAACTCAACCTTGCAAACATTACCCTTAACTCCACCGCGACCTTTCTACTCAAGGCATCTGCTACCACGTTCGCTTTTCTCGGATGATACTCAATCGTTAGGTCATAATCCTTAAGCAACTCCAACCATCTTCGTTGCCTAAGGTTTAAATCCTTCTGCGACATCAAATACTTCAAAATTTTGTGATCTGTGTATACGATACACTTCTCACCGCACAGATAATGTCACCAAATCTTCAAGGCAAACACCACCGCAGCCAACTCAATGTCATGCGTAGGGTAGTTGTGTCTGTGCACCTTCAATTGCCTATATGCATAAGCTACAACCCTTTCTTCCTGCATCAACACACACCCTAAACCCACGTAGGATGCATCACTATATACGACAAACTGCTTCCCTGACTCAAGTTGAAAAAAGATTGGAGACTATGTCAAAGCTTGCTTCAACTTGTCGAAAGCTTGCTGCCTAGCTTCCGTCCACTCAAAACTCACATCTTTCTGTAACAACTTCGTCAAAGGGGAAGCAATATTTGAAAACCCATCTACGAAGCGTTGGTATTATCCCGCCAACCCTAAGAAACTACGGACTTCCGATATAGACATCGGTTGCTTTCAATTCATAATAGCCCTAACTTTCTGCGGATCCACACGAATACCCTTGGTCGAAACAACATGTCCAAGGAAAACCATTTGCTTGATCCAGAACTCGAATTTACTTAACTTGGCATAAATCTTGTTGTCCAATAGAACTTGCAACACAATTAAAAAATGTCGATCATGATCTTCTTCGGTACTCGAGTACACAAGGATGTCATCGATGAACACTACCACAAATTGGTCAAAAAACACATGGAATACCCTGTTCATCATATACATGAACGCTGCCGGTGCATTTGTCAAACCAAACGATATCACTAAAAACTCGTAATGCATATAATGTGTGCGAAAAGCTGTCTTATGCACATCTTTATCCTTCACCTTTAACTGATAATACCTTGATCGCTGATCAATCTTAGAAAACACTATAGCACCCCTGAACTGATCAAACAGATCATCAATCCTTGGTAAAGGATACTTATTTTTAATTGTCAATTTGTTCAGTTGCCAATAATCAATGCACAGTCTCATCGTAACATCCTTCTTTTTCACAAACAATACTGGTGCTCCCCATGGTGACACACTTGGCCGAATGAACCCATAATCCAGCAACTCTTGTAACTGCGTCTTCAACTCCTTCAACTCTTTCGGTCACATACGATACAGAGTTATCAACACCGGAGCCGTATTCGCGTACGTCCCAATGCAAAACTCCACCTCTTTATTTGGCGGCAAACCAGGCAACTCTTCCAAAAACACTCCTAGAAAGTCGTAAACTGTGCGAATATCCTAGGCACGCGCTTCCTTCATATTCGGATTCATAACATAGGCTAGGTATGCTTGACCCCCAAACTCCAACAACTTCTGCACCTCCAAAATAAAAACCATATTTGACATGAACTTTACATTCTCGCTCACAACCACAACTTCATAATTCTCAGCAAGTTTTAGGGAAACTTGCTTGGCTTCAAAATCCACTACAACTTTATGTTGAGACAACCAATCCATATCCAAGATCATATCGAAACCGTGAAATGGTAACTCCATCAGGTCAGACTCAAACACATGCCCTTGAACCATCAAGGGACAACTCCTATACAACTTCCTAGCTACAACCGTCTCACCAAAGGAACTTGTTACCCACATACCAACATCTAACAACTCTACATTTAAATCCAACAAACATGGATGCTCCTGCAAAATGTAGGAATGTGTAGAACCAGAATCAATCAAAGATAACAAAGGAATATATTGCAAGGTAAAGGTACCTGGGATCACATCGGTATCATTCCTCCCTACACGGTGAGCAAAGACCCTTGCCGATTCACCCTCCTCAGACTAAACTGCTACGGTATGTGCTACCACTCTCTGACCATCATTCATGCGCTGGAAATGTCCATGGCCACGCTCAAGCCCGTCTGTGCCACATCGACTGGTACATGAGCCTGACCCTCTCTAGCCAACTGCGGACAATCTCTCTTAAGATGATCCCTCGATCCACAACTCCAACATGTGCCATAGCACCCCAACATTCCCCCGAATTCTTTCTACCATACCTCCTACACTCAGGAACTCTAGTAAAGGTATTATGACCCTAAAAACCACGCCTAGCACCATTTCCTCCCCGCCTTTGATTCAGACGGTACCCCCTATCTTTATGCCTCTTATAACGATCCTTACCAAAATTAGACTTCGCACTCTTCTTTCCCATTGAAGAACTCTCAGAATGAGCAGACAAGCCCAAATCCTATTCTATGTCCTTTGCTCGAGAAACCAGAACATCAAACTCTGTATAGTTAGTGGCCAACATGTATGTCTTCACCTCCTTGATCAACTCGTAATGGAACCGCTCACACCTCTATTGCTCATCCAAATCCAACTCAGGTGCATACTTACTCAACCGTACAAACTGGATCTCATACTCAGAAATAGACATGTTTCCTTGCTCTAAAGCCATGAACTCCCTTTTCTTCTTATCTCTATATTGAGTTCCCAAATACTTCGTCCTGAAAGCCTCATAGAAGAATTCCTACGTAACATTGGCAGGTTTTATTCCTGCGATCATCGTTGTCCACCAATTGTAAGCATCACCCTGAAGCAATGACACAATACACCCAGGTTGCGTACATTCGTACACTCTATCTGGCCAAGGATTCTCTCAGTACTAGCAAACCATTCTTAGGCTGCTTTAGCAATCAAACCTCTGAACTAAACACAACCAATGCTACGCAAACACTCTAAAGGTAACCCAGTATTAACACCTGCAAGCGTCGGTACAAGTACATGCACTCCAGCTATGACCGCCTATAAAGCTTCCGTCATCGCTTGGACTAACGGTGTCATGTCACCAAAAGTAGGTGTTTGGGGTGCCTAAGGCACACCTCCCTCTACTCCAACACCAGCAAGAGGATTCGGTGGAGAAGGAGGCAACTCATCATCGTGTGTATCCGCCACACTACCTATATAAGCTCTAGTCTCTCATCTTGGTCCCATACGCAAAAATATGAGTCTAAACATGATAATGCAACAAAAAAATAATTAGGCCAGCTCGCTGTAAGAATCCAAGTCACTCTTGTTTAAAAACAAAATCATTTAACTCAAGTAGTTATAAGGCAATGTGTCCCAAGTTTAAACAACCCAAACATACCACATATCGAATACAATTCACAAATTCAATCATCATATAGGTTAGACAACATATTCAAACAACCTCAACCATCTAAACATCTATAACCCACCTCCCAACAATCATAACCTGACTCTGATACCACCAAACATAACCCTCTTGACCCGGTCTAGCCGAAAGACCGAACCGAGCAAGTTATATTAGTGTTTACCGAAGTAAACCCCAAAGAGATTAAAAATAAACGGTCCATTTTTTATCTTATATAAATGCATTATTAGATCCTAAGGTGTTCATACGAGTCATGATTAAAATTACAACTCAATTAGACGTCGTTTCGACATCCAATTGCTCATATATGCTCTATGAGGACTAAAATGTAATTTCCAATATTTAAAAGGGCTTTCATGTTGCATGCCTTCATGTTAAATCTCAACTCAAAATGATCATTCATACACATTTAATTGCACATTTAAGAAACATGGACCAAAATGCAAAGATTTCAAACCACAGTTGCCTATACAACAGATTTAACGGTCAGCGTACCGGTACGGGTCAGTTGTATTTTGATACGAAACAAAAATAAAAAGGCATACCGATACGATCCCAAGGCATATCGGTACGGTTTTGTATATTTCAAAAATTAGAATTCCAATAGCTAAGCACCGTATCGATACGGTAACCCGTGTACTGAAACGATTACTGTTACATCACTACGCGTACCGATACGGTTACTAGGCGTATCAGTATGCCTAGGCTAATTTAAACATTTTGAGCCTGGACAGGTCCCCGTGTACCGAAACTTGAGGGGCCTGTACCGATACGGTGAGACCTGTAGTGAACTCTAGGTCCAACATATGACACTTTGGCTCAATCTAACACCATCCATTCAACTCTAATCTTCATATGACTTCATAAACATTCAATCATCAAACATAGCAACATAGATTGAGACTACACTAAGCATGGCATAATCAAGCAATCACCTATGATCATGATTTCTACCCAAGCATGCTTATTTTCTCCCAACCCCTCATAACCAAGCATAAAAGCATCATGCAAGTCCAAAACATTAATCCAAACTATTACAATAGGGAACATCTCAAAATACACCTCCCAAAACAACCCAAACACATTGCCTTCTTATTACTACTTAACGTATATAAAACCATACTTTGTAATGAAATGTTCCTTAGATCTTTCCTTGCTCACGTGCTGTTCGAGAAAGCTATTTCTCTGCATTGATGAGGAAAAGAGAGCGTCAGCTATAAGCTTAGTGAGGGATTTCACATAAACACTCATCAATGCATTTAAACCATTTAATTCAAATCTCATGTAATATCTCATAGCAAAACATCTCATGCTTTTCATATCATCTCAAATATGCACATTTAAATCATTTTCAACACATGTATCATGGATTCAATATCTACCTCAATTTAATCTTCACACCACAACACCTTTATAACAAGCTTAAAGAGTAACACATGTATAAATCTCATTATACAAACATAATCCATTTCACATGATACATTATCTCATATATTGGCTTTCAAGAGACTCAAAACTGCAACCTGTCATTTCGTAAAACTTATCAGATACACAGATTTCTCAAGTGGTTCCCATAACCACTTCACAAACATGCCTCAACCGGAGTAACGCACACTTGCCAACCTCAACGGTTCAATCCAGAGTAACGGAACATTTACCCACCTCTACGGTTTGGTTGTATAAATCCACTAGCAGGAGAAAACGGAACATTTACCCACCTCAACCGCTGTAGTTCTTATGTTGGAGATTACGAAAACTTAGCACCCCTCGACATATATGAGGCGACTTTTTATAATGCACTCTAAACCCTATGGCATGCCAACTATATCTGATACCATTTTAAACACAACCAGTTGCCAATATATTCAATAAACAACATTACCTCACTGTTTTACATGTGCATCAAATCAATCTAACACAAATACATTAAGCCATGTATTTTAACAATCTCAAAACACATTTTTAAACCATATGTGATTCTCATGAATCATCATCCATGATCATTTACCATATCTTTCGCTTTCAAAACATGCATAATACAATGAGTAATTAAAACCAACAACATGTGCATGAGATTTCATTTTGCAAAACCAAAACTGAGAGAAAGTTCAACCGATACTTACTTTCGAGCTTAGATAAGTGTATCAACTCCCACAACTCCTTTTCAAACCTTTTCATCAGCAGTAAAACATTTTTCCACTCACCAACAATCCAACGCTTGTTTACCGATGCGCGAATCAAACTTCTGAAGCTTCCGCACCTTCTTCAAAAAGCCAAAGGATCCAATTCCCCTACTTTACCCAATCAAAAACAGAGGATTAAAATACATCTCTGTAACACAAACCTCCACCAACCAACAAACACAACCTCAACTCCCAAGAATCCACTCAATAACTTCCTAAAACCATCAAGAACACCACCAAACCTTACCTAAACAAGGCCCAGCCAAAACCTAATGATTCTAACACATCAACAACATCAATTAATATCCAAAAACACCTTAAACATGTCATTATACCTCCAGCAACACTACAACAACAAGATCAAGCCAAAAACCAACTGTACACAACCTAGAAAACTAACAATTCACATAGTTTCGGTTTTACATTGATTAATCAACTCTTTCAACATTAAAATACATCTAAATGGAGATCTAAATCTATTAGATTCATCACCAAAATAGATCCAAATCAATTTCCAACAATTTTCCAAGAAAACTCAATTTAACTGATAAATCCATATTAAAATCATAATTTCTTAACATAAATCAACAACAATGGATCAATAACTTGGGAATTTCAATAAAGAACCTTTAATTAGAGGAGAGAAATGAAAATCACCTCTAATTGCTGATTTCTCCCTTAATTGGCCAAGCTTTGTTGAAATCCAAAGAGATTTTATAAAGGAATTTGAAGAAATCAATAAGGAATCAAAAAGGAAATCAATATGAATTTATTCCTGGAATTTTTAGAGTAGAAATCCCTGTTTGGTTGCTGAGAAAGTTGAGAGAAAAGGTTAAGAGAACAGTGGTTACGTGAGAAATGTTTTTGACAATTAAAATCCTTTTTAATAAATCCACCTTTATTTAGTTATAAAATCATTTCAAAATTACTTTAATTTAAGAGAGAAATTTTTTGAAAAATATTGGACAAATATATCCTTAATGATTCTAAGTTTTGACCCTTTTATGATTTAGTCACCAAAAACAGTTTTGAAAACTTTCAATTTAGTCACTATTCCAAAATGTATTAAAATCTGATTTAATTACCTTAAATTGAATTCACCAAATTACTTAAAATATTAATTAAGAAATTTCTAGTATTTTTCCATATTTTATTTTACTAAAAATCTATTTTATAGAATAAAATTCCTGAAACTATTTGAATTGCCTAAATCGGTTCTCCCGAACCTCTTACCCGATTTGGACCATATCTAGGCCTAATTTTAGGGCATTACACATACCGAGGAGGATCATGACCGACACTTGCTGATTGTGTTGCAGACCTTGTTGGATAATCACCTCTATGCCAAGTTTAGTAAGTGCGAGTTTTGGATTAGGGAAGTGGTTTTTCTTGGTCATGTGGTCTCAGTTGAAGGTATCCAAGTTATCCTAAGAAGGTTGAGGCGGTTGTGAATTGGAAGCAATCAAAGTCAGTGACAGAAGTCTGTAGTTTTCTGGGTTTAACGGGTTAATACCGTCATTTTGTGGACAAATTTTCAAGAGTTGCTGCTTCATTGACTTAGCTATTGCACAAGAATGTGCGGTTCGAATGGGCAAAATCTAGATAGCATGCTTTTGAAAAGTTGAAGGAAGCTTTAACACAAGTTCCCATTTTTTATTCAACCTGAGTCAGGGAAGAAGTTTTTGGTGCATAGCGGCGCATCCTACGTTGGGTTGGGGTGTGTGTTAATGTAGGATGGAAAAGTTGTGGCCTATGCATCGAGACAGTTGAAAGTGCACGAACACAACTACCCTACGCATGATCTTGAGCTTGTTGTAGTGGTGTTTGCATTGAAAATTTGGAGACATTGTCTCTATGGCAAAAAGTGTGTTGTATACACTAATCATAAGAGTTTAAAATATTTGATGACGCAAAAGGAGTTGAATCTCAAGCAGCGTAGATGGTTGGAGTTGTTGAAGGATTATGATTTGACCATTGAGTACCATCTGGGTAAATCCAATGTTGTGGCTGATGCTTTGAGTACAAAAGCCGTTATGGAATTGAGAGCCATGTTTGCGAGGTTGAGTGTAACTCGTGACGGGGTCTGTTGGCAGAGTTGCAAGTTAAACCATCTTTGTCACGGTTGATAAAAGAAAAGCAACCTTATGATGAGGTGTTGATATCACATGTCAAAGATATCATGGATGGAAATCCTATGGATTTTCACTTTAATAATGATGAGGTGTTGTGTTTTAAGGAGCGGATAGTGGTGCCTAATGACATGGAGTTGAGACGGATGATTTTTAGGAGGCACATGCTAGTCCTTTTGCTATGCATCCTGGTAGTACTAAAATGTATCAAGGGTTGAGGAAAGAGTACTATTAGGTGGGTTTGAAAAGGGATGTGGCTGATTTTGTTGCTAGATGTATGGTATGTCAGCGTGTGAAAGCTGAACATCAGTTTCCTTATGGGCTGTTGCAACCGTTGAAAATTCTGGAGTGGAAATGAGAGAGAATCACCATGGATTTTGTGTCGGGGTTACCTTTGACATTGACTAAAAAGATTCTGTTTGGACGATTGCTGATCTATTTATGAAGTGTGCACATTTTCTGCCAGTGCATACGACATACTCTTTGGATAGGTTTGCGGATTTATATGTTACTAAAATTGTGAGGTTGCACAGAGTGCCCAAGTCGATTGTTTCGTATAGAGATCCACGGTTTATATTAAGGTTTTTGGGATGTTTGCATAGAGCTTTGGGTACTCGTTTGAGTTTCAGTACATTGTATCATCCTCAGACGGATGGCCAGTTTGAGCGTGTGATTCAGATTTTGGAGGATATATTGAGATGTTGTATCATTGAGTTCCAAGGAACTTAGGAAAGGTAGTTGCCTCTGTTTGAGTTCGCGTACAATAATAGCTATCAAGCAAGTATAAAAATGGCACTGTATGAATCCTTGTATGGTAGGAAGTGTCATACACCTTTATGTTGGGCTGAGGCTGGACAAAAGTATATTTCCATGCTTGATGTGTTGAAAGACACAGATGAGAAAGTAAAGCTTATTTGCAATAAGTTAAAAGAGACCTCAGATAGGAATAAATCCTATGCTGATTTGAAGCGTAAAGAGATTGAGTACGTTGTGGGTGAAAGAGTTTTCTTGAAAGTTTTACCTTGAAAGAAGGTGATGCGGTTTGGGCGTAAAGAAAAGTTGAGCCGAGGCTTTTTGGACCGTATAAGGTGCTGGAACGCATTGGTTCTGTAGCTTATCGGTTGAGGTTGCCTTCTGAGTTGGAGAACATTCATGATGTGTTTCACGTGTCCATGTTGCGGAGGAACCAATCAGATTCGTCGCGTGTTATACCAGTTGATGATGTTGAGTTGCGACCGGATTTGTGTTTTGTGGAGGAACCAGTGAAGATCCTTGACTCAAGTAGTAAATTTCTTCGTGGCAAGACGATAGAGCTTATTAAGGTGTTGTGGCGCCATCGCGGTGTTGAGAAGGGTATATGGGAGAGTAAATCGGACATGGTTGCTCAGTTTTTGCATTTGTTTCCATTAGGTAAATTTTGAGGACGAAATTTCTTAAGGGGGAGAGTTGTAACGCCCCGTTTTTGGGCCTAGGAGTTTCCCAAGTGGTTTAGACGGTCCGTTGGATCGAATTAGAGGATTCGAGTCAGTTTCGAGATTTAAATTGGATTAAATGTTTTCAGAAGGATTAAAAAGATGGAAAATTATCTAAAATCATTATTTATTATGGAAATGATTTTAGTGGAATCAATTTTACAAAAAGGGGTCTCGAAAATAGACATTTTGGTTAGTGACCAAAATGCAAAGTTTCAAAACTGTTTTAGTGACTGTTTTGTAAAAGGGTCAAAACTTTGAATCTTTAAGGAGCTATTTACCCAAGGGGCTAATAGCAGGCTTTTTCCCTTAATTAACTACTTTAATTGATTTTTAAATAAAATAAAAGGCTTGGGGAAATAATTGAATAATTAAAATCTTTAAAACAAACTTTACATAACTACCTTTTCACAAAAAGATTTTCTCTCCAATTCTCTCCAGCCAAACACCGTTTCTCTCTTCAAAATCGTCAGGTAAAATCCACTTTTAATCATCTTTTGATTTCAATTGAGATTATAATGGTTTCCTAACAAAATAAACTTGATTTCTTATTATTTTGGCTTTGGAAATCACCTAATTAAGGGAAAAGCTGTCGTTAGCGGTGAGGTTCATTCTTCTCCTTAATACAAGGTTCTTTATTGGAATTCCCAAGTTATTGATCCTTTACACATGTTTTCTAACTTGATTTGATGTTTTAATTGTGGAAAATTGACTAAATTGTGGTTTAATTGATTTAATTGAAGGATTTTCATATAGGTTCTGTTTTGCTGGGTTCTTGATTGATTTTAATCATAATATTGATGTTGAATAATGTTAATGAATGAGTTTTAACATTGGAATCCCGAAACTATGTGAATCTCTAATTTTCTAGGTTGCTAGTTGTGTGTTTTTTAGGAGTTGTGGTGGTTAAATGGATGCTAGAGATATAAGGATGTTAGAGATGTGTTTTTAGATGTTGATTGATGCTAATTGATGTGTTGAAACATTAGGTTGTGGCTGGGTTAAGTTTGGAAGGGTTTGTTGTTAGTTTTGGCTGTGTTGATTGCATTTTGATGCAATGTACCTCTATTTTCTGTGGTTAAAAGCAAGAGAAGTTGGTCCTCAAGCTTGAACATTGGTTTCGGGAGCTTTGGAGGTGCGATTGTTGCATCGGCATGTGAGGCTTTGTGAGTCAGTGAGTGGAAATGTGTTTTCAACTTTGCAAAGGTTTGAAAGTTGTGTTTGGGAGTTTAGATTGAGCTTGAAACGTTTGTCTAAGCTCAGAAGGAAGTAAAAGATGATTTCTCTCTCAAACTCAGTTTGGCTAATAGTTTGATGCACTTACTTTACATGGCTTAGTTACTCACTGTATATGCATGTTTTGAGTATGGTTTAATGCTGAAAATTGGTTACAAAATGATGTTGATGCATTTGAAAGTAATGAATATTTTGTTAATGTTTATGAACATTGGTTGATGCAAGGTTTATTGCATTGGTTAAATGATTTTGATGATGCTTATGAAAATAGTGAGTTGTTGATGTTAAAATGAATTATATTGGCAAGTGATGTTATGAAAAGGTTTGTAAATGATATCGGAAATAGTTAGCTGGCCATATGATTGATAGTGCACTATAAAAAGGCGTCCTGGATGTCTAGGGGTTTATACGGTGTACCGAATACTCCATCCAAGTACCCTAATGGTCGAGGGGTTTATGTGTACCGAAAACATCATATCGATGAGTGGTGTTGAGGGGTTTATGTGTACCGAATACTCCACCATGGGTGTCTTAACAGTGGAGGGGTTTATATGTACTGAATACTCCCATGTGTGAGCCTTGTGTTACATGTAGGTTGTTTGTTAAGTGTTGAGAGAACACTTAATGAATCCATGTATCCGATGTTATGTTTTGTAAAAAGGAAACTTGGTAAATGATCACTTGGAATCCAATATAATTGTTTATGTATCATGGGATGGAATATGTTGTTTAATGTGGTTTAAACATGTTTTGCTCTTTAAGCCTTGCATTGGTAGTATGCAAGGGATAGCTTAAATTGAGGGTAGCAAATGAGATTTTGCTGTAGTATCCATGATACATGTTGCATATGGTTTAATATGCTGTTTTGGAAATGTTAAGTGCATGGTTTGTTAAGGCATGATGTTGTGTTGATGTTTTAAAGAGTTTTGAAATGTATTTTCAAAGAAAACATGAAATGGTTTAACTTGCATTGATGATGGTTGTTGTTTTGAGCAACCTTCACCAAGCCTAATGTCCTTATGCTTTCTTTTCCATCAATGCAGAGAATTGAGGTAGAGGCAGCGAGGAAGCAAGGAAAGGAATTCTAGAGACTTGTTTTCAAAGTACGGTTTGGAACGTTGAAAAGTAGTAATAATGGCAATGCGTCATTTAGGGTTTTAGGTGATTTTATGATGAACTCCCTGTTGTTGCAAGTTTTCATTGTTGTTTTAGACTTGTAATAAGTTTTAAGTGGTTGAGTTGTGATTGGTTTGATGACTTAAAAGTGGACTACGAAGCATGCCTCTAGATTTGGTGTTTGAGTATGCTAGATAAGCTAGGTTGGCTTATATGGTTGATAGGTTGATGTTTAAGTATGTTGTTGATGTTATATGATGATTAGCTAATAGTTAATATGGTTTGGAATGAGCCAAAGTGTCATATGTTGAACCTAGATGTCACTACAGGCTTCTGCGTACCGCTACGGGTACCCCAAGGTTCGGTACACAGGTTCTTGTTGAGGGTTAAAATGTTGAAATTAAACCTAGCGTACCGGTAGGCCTAGCCATCGTATCGGTACGGCTTAAGAAGAAACAGTCATGGTGTTAGTACACGAGATAACGTATCAAAATGAAGTATCGAGTTTAAGCTTGTCGTATCCGTACGCATGGTACTGTATCGGTATGGGCTTTAGCTACTAGAATTAAGAGTTTTAAAATTGTAAAGAGGGGATCAGTACGGGGTCAAGGCCGTATCGGTACAGGATGTCAACATACTGTATCGATACAGACATACGTGTATCGATACAGGAAGCTGTTTTGTTAGTTGGTCTATATCAGTACGGGGCCTTCTTGTATCGGTAAGCCCTATTGAATCTGTGATATTTTGTGTTGAAGTTTGAATATCTTGCAAATTAGTCTCAATTTTTTATGAATGAAATTAAATGAGATTAAGTGATTGTTTTGGAATGGAAATTAACCTACAAGCATGCAATTGGGTTAATCAAAGGTTGGTAATCATAATTGTGATTAATGTCCTATAATTTGCAGTATTTATATTTTGGTCCCTTAAGTGATTTCTTGGTTTATTGGACTCTGATTAGTAGCCTGATCTGAATGTAACACGACCGCTGAAGCATGATCACATAGGATATTAATGAAATGGATCTAGACGAGATAAAAGAAAAAATTAGAGCTTGGTTTAGAGTTTTAGCTTCGGTTTGCTTCGGCAAACATAATGTGGCTCTTTTAGTCCAGTTTCGGCTAGGCTGGGCTAAGGGGTTACAAGCTATCTTCGGCACGTCTTTATCCTTCACCCTCAACTGATAATAGCCAGACCTTAGATCAATCTTGGAAAACACTGTAGCTCCCTGAAACTGATCAAACAAATCATCAATCCTAGACAAAGAAGACTTGTTCTTAATCATCAACTTGTTCAGTTGCCGATAATCAATGCACATTCTCATCGTGTCATCTTTCTTTTTCACTAATAACACCGGTGCTCCCTATGGTGACACGCTAGGCTGAATGAAATCCCGATCCAACAGCTCATGTAGCTGCGTCTTCAACTCCTTCAATTCCTTCAATGCCATGAAATACAGTGCAATCGAAACAGGAGTCAATGCAAAACTCCATCTCCCTATTTGGGGGTAAACCAAACAACTCTTTCAGAAACACTCATAGAAAATCGCAAATGTTGCAAATATCCTGGACACATACTTCTTTCTTATTAGGGTTCATAACATATGCTAGATATGCTTGACCCCCTGATTCTAACATCTTTCGCGCTCCCAAAGCCGAAACAACATTGGATAAGAATTTGACATTCTCGCCCACAACCACCACTTCGTAATCCTCAACAAGTTTCAACGAAACTTGCTTGGTCTCAAAGTCAACCACAACCCTATGTTCAGACAACCAATCCATCCCCAGGATTACATCAAAACCATAAAACGACAGCTCTATCAAATCAGCCTCAAACACATGACCCTGAACCATCAAAGGACGTCTCTTATACAACTTCCTAGCAACTATTGTCTTACCAAAGGAACTAGTTACCCGTATTCCAACATCTAACACTTCTACAGGTATATCAAGCCAACATGCATGTTTGCGCAAGATGTATGAATGTGTAGAACCAGAATCTATCAAAGAAAGAATTGGTATAGACTGCAAAGTAAATGTACCTACAATCATATCATTATCATTCCTTCCCACACGATGCACAAAAACCCTTGTTGGTCTCCCATCCTCAGGTTGAACCGCTACGGTATGAGCAACTATTCTCTGACCATTCTCTATGGCATAATAGAAGGTGTAAGAGCCTGACCTTCCCTAGCTAACTGCAGGCAGTCACGCCTAATGTGATCCCGTGAACCATAGCTCCAACAAGTACAAAGGGTACCCCAACACTCCCGCATATGCCGTCTACCACATCTCCCACACTCAGGTGTTTGAGTAAAGGTATTCTGAATAGAATGTCCATGCCCAACACCATTCCCTCCGCGTCTCTGATTCGAATGATATCTCTATCTTTATGCTTCTTATATCAATCTCTACCAATATCTGACTCAATATTCCTTTTCCCCGCATAAGAACTCCCTGAACGAGCAGACATCCCCAAATTCTATTCTATGTCCTTAGCTCGAGAAACTAGGACATCAAACTCTGTACAATCCGTAGCCAACATGTAAGTCTTCACCTCCTTAACCAGCCCGTAACGAAACTAGTTGCATCAATGTCGTTCATCAAGAACCAGCTTAGGAGTATACTGGCTCAATCGAATAAACTGGATCTCATATTGGGAAACAGGTATGTTCCCCTGCTTTAAAGCCATAAACTCGCTCTTCTTCTCATCTTGATATTGTGATCCTAAATACTTCTTCCAGAAAGCAGCACAAAAGAACTCTCATGTCACATCTGCATGTGCTATACCCACGATAGCAGTTGTCCACCAACTGTAAGCATCTCCCTAAAGCAACGACACTATGCAACCCAACTTGCGGACATTTGTACACTCTATCTGGCCAAGGATTCTTTACGTGCCAGCAAACCACTCTTCAACCACTTTTGAAGCCAAAGCTCTAAACTGGGTACCATCCAAGCTACGTGGACGCTCAAACGGAAGCCCGTTATTAAAAGCTACAGGTGTCGGCGCAGGTTCTTGCACTTCAGCCATCGCCACCTAAAAAGCTCCAGTCATCGCTTGGATTAACGATGTCATAGCACCAAAAACAGGTCCCTGTAGTGCCTGAGGCGCAACACCCTCAACTCCAACACCAGTAGAAAGAATCGGTGGAGGAGGAGGCAACTCATCATCTTGTCTATTTACTATACTCCCCATATGAGCTCTCGTCTCGGTCCCATTCGCAAAATATGAGTAAAACATGATAATGTAATAAAACAAAATAATTAGGGCAGCTTGCAGCAAGAATCCAAGTCACTCTTGTTTAAAAACAAAAATCATTTAACTTTAGTAGTAATAAGGCAATGTGTCCCCAAGTTAAACACCCAAACATATCATATATCGAACATAATCTCACAAATTCAATCACCGTGCATAACAATAAAAAAATCATACATCAACAATACATCAAACAACCATAACCCACCTCCCAACAATCATAACCTGGCTCTGATACCAAAAAATGTAACCCCCTTGACCGGTCTAGTCGCAAGACCGAACCGAGTGAGCTACATTAGGGTTTGCCGAGACAAACCATGAATATTTACTTAGAAAATGGTCTATTTTTTTCTTTTATCTTATCTAAATGCATATTTAAGTCTTAAGGTGATTATGCTAGTTATGGAGACGATTGCAACTCAATCAGGCGTCGAATTGACATCCAATTGTACGAATTTACGTTGTAGGGACTAAAATGTAATTTCCAATAATTAAAAGGATTTTCTCGTACTTAAAGTTACAAATCCTTAATTAGTCATATTTCATACAATCAGGTTAAATTTCAACTTAAAATAACCATCCAAATTCGTATAATTGCATGATCAAGAAACAAGCACTAAATTGCAAAAAATACAAACTTCAAAAGGCATCTTAACAGAATTAATGACTGGCATAATGGTACGGACACTTCCCATATTACAACGGATGTAAAATATAAAGGCGTATCAGTACGGTCCTTAGGCGTACCAATACGGGTATGTGTTTTCAAAAAATAAAGATTTCAGTGGCCAAAGGGCGTACCGATACGTTTGCCTGTTTACCGACACCAGGCTTGTTTCACAGCTACGCATACTGATATGGTTACCAGGCCTCAGTACGCCTAGGCAATTTAGCCTAGATTGAGCTGAGATAGGTCCTCGCGTATCAATCCTTGAGGACCTATACCGGTACGGTCAAACCTATAATGACCTCTTGGTCCAACATATGACATTTTGGGTCAATCTAACATACTCCAAACAACATCTAATCATCATATAACTTCAGAACCATCAATTCCTCAAACATAATAGCTTGGTAGAAGATCATAATCACATATCAAATCCTAACACAAATCCTATAAGCATGTATTCTACCCAAGCATGCATAATGTTTCCCAACCCCTCAAAACAAAATATTAAGCATCATACAAGTCCAAAACATTCAGCATAACTTGTACAACAATGGAGTATCCAAAATAAACCTCCTAAATACAACTTGGTCACATTGCCTCTTATTACTACTTAGCATTTATAAACCATACTTTGAAAATGTCTTAACCCTTGGATCTCCTCTTGCATACTTGCTGTCCGAAATGGCCTATTTCTTTGCATTGATGAGAAAGAAGAGCGTAAGCTATAAGCTTAGTGAGGGAATCTCAAAAGCACTCATCATGCAATTAAAATTATTTTAATTAAAACCAATTATATAAGTCTTTTGGCAAAATCATTCCATGCTTCTATAATCTCTTCAAAAATGCACATTTAAAGCATTTACAACACATGTATCATGGGTTTCTATCATAAACCTCAATTTAAGCTTCATATGCAAAAATCTCAATATAGCAAGCTTAAAGAGCATCTCGTGTACAAACCATATTATACAAACATAATCCATTTCTCATGATACATCATCTTATATATTGGCATTCAAGTGACTCAAAAAAAGTTTCATTTTGTTTTATCAAAAACCGCATCGGATACACAAATTTCCCAAGTAGTTTCTTTTACCACTTCACATACGTCCTCAAATTGGAGCAGCCCTCAACGACTATAACGTATAAATCCACCAGTAGGAGAATTGGCACACTCCTAACCCCTCGACCGTTGCGGTTCTCATGGTGGAGCTTGGCACACTCTTGACCCCTCGACACACATGAGGCGACTTATTATAGTGCACTTTAAACCCTATGGCTAGCTAGCTATATCCGATAACATTTTACCTTAGCCACTTGCTAATATACTCAATAATAACCTCATTAACTTATTGTTTTACATATGCATCAACTTAAACCATTTTCTAATACATTAAACCATGTATTCTAGAAATCTCAAAATACTTTCACAAATCATTTGCTATGCTCAAATCCCATCATGTATAATCACTTGCAACATCTTTCATTTCTAAAACATGCATATAACAGTAAGTAATAAAATCTATAAACATGTGCATGAGATTGTATTTTACAAAACTAAAAATGAGATAGAGCACAACCAATACTTACTTCCGAGCTTAGATAAGTGTTTCAAACTTATTCTAAACACCCAAAACTTCTTTAAAACCTTTTAATAGTAGTAAAACACGTTTCCACTCACCAACAATCCAAAGCTCTCTTGTTGTTGCGAGAATCAAGCTTTCAAACCTTCCGTAACCTCTCCAAAAGCTATAGGATTCAACTCCCCTGCTTTATCCAAGCAAAAATAGAGGATTAATTGTAACACCCCAAAAACCAGTTGAGTCGAAATTAGGTTCTGGTAAATGGAAACTCTATATTGAAAAGGTCCAAATATTTCATTGACTTAAGTTTTGTGGTCAAATGCACCGTATTAAATTCTAATTTAGTCAATTTAAAGACTTTAGACCTAATTGAATTCTTAGAAATAAATTAGTGGCTAAATTAAGCTAAATGAAAATTTGGGGGTAATAAAGTGAAATTTGGAAAGTTGAGGTGCCATTCCTGTAATTATTCCATTATAAGGTCAGTCACCTCCTAGCTTGCCACCTACTTCACGTGGGATTGCTAGGAGATGATGTCAAGAGTTGGCTTAATTATGTGAAAGATGATCACTTGGGTGGCTATATTAATTTGGATAATAAAAGTAAAGAATAAAATAACCTTACCTTCATTGAAGAGAAATACCATTGGTGTACTTTCCAAGGATAGGGAATGATTTAAGATAGCATAAGTGTGTTGAGTCTCTCATTTTCACTTCATCTCACCTTTCTCAAATATCAAGCAAGCACCTCCATTGCCATCTTCTATATCAAGTTCAAACAAGCACCTCCCATGGTTGCTTAAGATTTTCTTGATTTCTCTACACCATTAGTTAGCTCTTGATTCGGTAAGGTAAAGGCCCAAGCAAATTTGAAGAATCCATGGATAGTTATTGATTAATTTTAAGTTGAAGCTATTAAGCTTCTAATCCAAACTCATGTCTTCAAGTTTAAAATCCATGGAAGTTGGTTAGCTAATAGCTATGTTAAGCTTAAGTACTGATTTTAAATCCATAAGTATTAATTCTAACATCTTCCTTTGTTGTACCTAGCACAAGTATTGGAGAAAGAAGGACCATCATCTCCATCCAACGCTAGGAATAAAAGAGTAGTAATTCGAGAGCCAGATGAGCTTTAGAAGCTAAGGTGAGTGTACTCGGAGTCTCGGGAATAGTCTAGGTGCCTTTACAGAACCTTTGAATATCTATTATTGCATTGCTAACTTTATGTATTAAGGTTATTGCATAAGAACATTGTTGATGGCTATATTGGTAAGTATTGGTAAATATTGCATCGATTCATTGTCCGTAGCATTGTTGTTATTGTTATCGAAATCATTGAAGTATTGGCATCTAGAATCATTGATCATTGAGTATTGAATAAGGCCAATGGAACATTGATATTGATTTATTGTCATTGGATATTGTATTGAATCATTGTTATTGCTTATTGATATTGAAACATGGTTATAGAACTATTGTTATTGATCCATTGACATGGAATTATTGTTATCGAATCATTGTATCGAATCATTGCTATTGAAATTATTGTTACCGGACTATTGATATTGAACCTTGGATTTGAGTAGTATTGGATACAATTGGCATGCCATAGAATTTATGAGCTCATTGGTACGGGTAGGCTACGGCCTTTATAGTGGTGCGGCGGAGGTAAGTTGTGTTTTGTCATATTGGTGCGGCGGAGGGACTAGACCACTATTGATTTTGGTGCAGTGTAGGAATTTGTGTATCCATATACCATACATCGATCTAAGGAAACTTATTGATATACAATATAAAATGTTAATTGATTATTGCTATTGTATCGATTAGTGATATTGTAGTATTGATCATTGATATTGTGTTAAAATTGCCATTGAAGTACATGTTCATGTCATTATTGTCATTGAAAGCATTGAAGCATGTCAGAAAGCATTCCTCGATGTATCCATTGTTTATGACTACCTCACTAGGCAAAGTATGCCTAATGCATTCATCTTTCATGCATTTCAGATTAAGAAGTCTTTGAGATTGAGATCGAGGATGGAGAAGGTTTTGGCAAGTCATTTTATTGATAAAGTAAAGTATATCAACTCTATAAACTCATAGTATGGTGGCATAGGTGTTGTTTAAGTCAACTTTACCCCTTTTGATATGAATGTAATATAGTTGGCTTGTATAAGTTTAAAGACTTAAACTTGGCTTATTAAAAATGGATAAAAGTGGCTATAAATGCATACTTGGCCTAAATTAGGGTAAACATAGCAAATGGATTCGTTCGACCCTAAAATTTGACATGATGGTATTTTTAAGCTAAATAAACTTGTTGGTAAAACTTCATTGAATTTAGACATGATTCAGTTGAGCAAAACATTAATAAACCAAATAAAAATTGACATTACAGGTCATACCTTATCGATACGGGTGATGGCGTATCGGTACGGGTTTATGTTTATGGAAACGGATTAAGGGGGTGTACCGATATGGGTGATGGCATATCGGTATGATGTTTGGAAACTGGATTTTGGAAATTTTGGGAACAGTTCGGTATTGATATGGCTAGGAGCGTATCGATACCCCTCTTCAACACTATAAAATGGAAATAATTTAAAAGTCACTGCATACCGATACGATTTGGTCACGCATCAATACGGGTCCTCGAAACCTAACCATTTTAACTGTCACTGTTGGGCATGCCGATACGTCTTAAAGTATATCGGTACAAGTCTTTGGCACTGGTATTTTTTAGTATCATTTCAGCCTTAGCGTATCGATACGGCCCTTGGGCGTATCAATACCCTTGTTCTAAAAATTTTGGAAATTTTGGAAAGAAATTGATAGTTTGGCTGCTGAGAAAGTTGAGAGAAAAGTGAGAGCATAATTAGTTACGTGAGAAAGTGATTTGTGAAAATAAAAATCCTTTTTATTAATTATATTTTATTTTATCATTAAAACCAATTAAAAACCTTTTTAAATAGCCTAAATTAAGGGGAAAATCTGATGGAAAATTTTGGTTAATTATATCCTTAAAGATTCTAAGTTTTGACCCTTTTACGATTTAGTCACCAAAAATAGTTTTGAAAACTTTTCATTTTAGTCACCGGACCAAAATGTCCCAAAATCAGATTTAATTCCTTCAATACAAAAATACTTAAAATATTAATGAAGTATTTTCTAGCATTTTCCATATTTATTTAAGCCAAAAACGATTTATTAAGATTTAATTCCTGAAACTAACTCAAATTGCCTAATCCAATTCTCCCAAACCATATAATCTATTCAATTAACATCTAGGCCCAATTTTAGGGCGTTACATGTAAGATGTTTGAAGTATGTTAGATTGAGCCAAAGTTTCAGATGTTCGACCAAGAGGCCATTACAGACCAGGCCGTACCGATACAGGTCCTCAAAGATCGGTACGCGGGGTCTGTCTCAGCTCAAATCTGGGCAAAATTGCACAGGCGTATCGGTACGCCTAGCACCGTATTGGTACACATAGCAAAAAATTATACTTGGTATCGGTGCACTGGCAACTGTATCGGTACGCCCTTTAGCTACTAGATCCCCTGTTTTTTATATTGAACAACTATATCGATATGCTTGAGGACCGTACCAATACCTTTGTAAAATATAGCCGTATCAATACGAGCAAGGGGCATATCGGTACGCTGTTTGTTATTTCTGGTAATATGCTTTCTAAAGTTTGAATCTTTGCAGTTTAGTCCCTATTTCTTGATCATGCAATTAAATGAGTTTGGATGATTATTTTAAGTTGAAATTTAACCGTTATGCATGTAACCTGATTAATTAAGGCTTGGTAACTTTGGATTTAAGTAAGTCTTCTTGTTTTTTAAAATTACAATTTGGTCCCTAAAGTGCATTCTCACCAATTGGATGTCAATTCAACACCCAATTTAATTATAAACTTCACCGCTACCTGCATGATCACCTTAGGACTCAATTATGCATTTATACAAGATGAAAGAAAAAGTGGACTGCCTTCTAAGTAAATCGTTCGGGTTTGTCTCGACAAACCCAATTTAGCTCGTTCGATTCTATCTGCGTCTAGGTCGGGTTAAGGGAGTTACAGGTATTTTGAGCCTTTCATTTATTGTTTCAACAAGCATCTTCACAATAAATTGATTAGACACCAGCAAAGAAAAGGATTTCTTGGGTATTATTATGATGTACTAATCCTTTAAGTGTAGGCAGAACATGAGGTAGCCTAGGTACTTGTTTAATGATAGAAAGTATGACGAGGAAAGAACATAATTTTGAGTGTCAGAAATATTTAAACAAAGCAGCAGGAAAATGACACAAACAATCTTGGGGCAAAGTGAGAACCTTGACCATCTTTTAGGGCAAAAGTCATAGCAAAATCAATCCGTTAAAGGGTCATACTATTCAAAAGTAGAGATTATTACTTTTGAGGCATTACAAGATAAGAAAGTTTTTTTCAAAAACAAAAGAGAAAAAAAAGGCAAAGACGAGGGAATGTTAGAGTGAGAAAATATGATAGTTGAATTCAAGGTTCAATGGGAAATGCTACAAAAGAGCATTATAGAAGAATATGTTTTACGTAGGTGAGTAGAGTCCGCAAGTTAGAACAACAGAAATTAATGATCTCTTTTTTAATCATGAAAGAAATGTTGGTTGAGAAGTTGAACGAAGAAGTATCAAAAGTGGTTTTACAAGAAAAGAGTGGTCATCAGTACTCGAGTTTTTTTTCCTGATGTGAAGTGCATTGTAAGATACGGCAAGAGAAGGGTTTATGTGTTTAATTCATGAAAAGGCAAGTATGAGTTCCATCATAATCGAAATTAGTCTTATTTGGAACAAGGAAAAACACCATTGTTAGGGAAGAAGGAAAATAATGAAGAAAAAGAAAAGGTAGGTGAAAACCGTAATGAAACTTTAAAAAAGAAAAAGAAAAGAATAGAACAGAAAAAAGAAGAAGAAAAAATCGAGGTGAAAACCCAAAAGGGACCTTAAAAAGAAAAAAAAGTGAAAATTTGAAAGGGCGCTTTGAGAAAAACAATCTAATGTGAAAACTTGAAAAGATGCTTTAGAGAAAAAGATGTAGAGATCCTGAAGATCGAACATGAGTGTGGGATGGGTTACTTTGGTAGCAAAAGGAGTTTTAATGAAGAAATAAAGCGAGGAAATTTTGAGCCTCCCTGAAGATGAAAGTTCACCCAAGTGGTCCTCAATTGACATCATTCATGCATCATACATAGTTAGGCATCTATAAGTAGGGGCATGCTAACTCATACAATCAAAGCATTTTTGTATGTTTTGGCAGGAATTTACAAATCAACCAGGAACGAGGAAAGGTTTCAATATACAACTTCAAGATTGGAGGAGTAGACCCAGTCACATACGTTCCAAGCATAGAAGGAGATCGATCAACAGAGAAAGAGAAACAAGAGATCTTATGTGAGTTTCAAACTAAAAGATCGAGACACATTTGGAAGAAAAAAGCAGTGACTTTAAAGATCTCAGAGCATCAAGATGGAAATTGAGGATATCTCATATCACTTCAGGTTGAATTTTATTAGTTGATGTTATTTCTTTTTGCAGGTTCAGTTTTTCCCATAGGAGGAGGTGAATCAACATTCCTAGCAAAGAATATAGAGCTCCTAATGAGAAGAGTTCACCCAACAAAGAATACAGAGTTCCTAATGAGAAGAACTCGCCCAGCAAAAAATAAAGAACTCATAATGAGAAGAGTTTGTCTAGAAATGAATGAAGAGCTCTTAATAAGAAGAGTTTTCCCAGAAAAGAATGAAGAGCTCCTAATGAGAAGATTTCGCCCAGTGAAGAACAAAGAGTTCATAATGAGAAGAACTCAACCAACAAAGAATGAAGAACTCACAATGATAATAGTTCACACGTCAAAGAATGAGGAGTTCCTAATGAGAAGAACCCGCTTGTTCAACACATTTGCAGAGAGGTGGCCCAGCATTTCCAAGAAGAATGAATGAGTTTATAATGGGAAGAACTGGTTCAGACTTTGCAGTTAGGCTTTGCAGAAAGATTGAGAAGTTCATAATGAGAAGAACTTGTTCAAGCTTTCTAAGGAGGGAAATACAAATTGTTCACGTTAAAGAGAAGAACTTATGGATCAATATTTTTAGAAGAATGAGAAGTTCATAATGCGAAGAACTAGCTTAGACTTTGGTTCAGCGTTGGTAGAAGGATTCAGAAGTTCATAATGAGAAGAACTTGTTCAAGCTTTCTAAAGGGGAAAGATTGGAAGTTTATAATGAAAAGAACTTGCAGCTCAGGGCGACAGTTGGTCGGCTCAGACAAAATTTGTATCTTTTCAATCTTTGTCCAATATCCATTCCACAATAATGAGCAAAGAGGGGTGGCTGTAATACCCAAATTTTATCTGGGTATGGGTATGTATATAAATATATTTATCTTAAAAAATCAACAATAAATAAATAAGTCCATAAAATAGTATCCATTTTACATTCCAAATACCTAAAGCCCATTTACATGATAAAAACCCTGAAAGCCCAAATTACATATGTTGGCAACCCTTTATAATCCATTTTCTGACAAATGCCAGCCCACCAAAACCAAATTAAGCATTTTCCCGCCCAAAAATGCCACGTGGCAGCCGTAATCGACTTTGGGTATTTTATGAGCGTATATGGGTGTTTCTAATTTTATATTTTAAACAAAAATATATTTCATTATAAAAGGAATATTTTATTTTAAATATAAACACAGTTAATAATTAATGATCAAATTAAATTTGAATTATTATTTTAAAATACCAAAATGCAACACGAAATTAAAAGGTACCGATTTTGTGCATTTGTTGGGTGTTAATCCTTCCCCACACGTAATCGACTTCTAAACCCTAATTTTAAAAAGAATCTCTGGTTTCTTTTTTATGGTGTCCGATCTACCAAACCTGACTGATGGAGACTCCAATCTTTATTAAAAATCAAATTTAAAAGAAAACCCCTAATTTCCAAATTAAATTGTCCAAGCTATTTTTATTTTCAAAAAATGGTTTCAGCGAAAGAAAAGGTGAAGCAATGATCAAGGAACAAGTAGATGTTGTAGAAAATATTCTAATGAGGTTGGATGTTGGGTTTATTGCCCAGAACGATGCTAATTAGCATTCGAATGCTATAACAATGAGACAACACCTATCTATTCGACAAAGTTTTCTATTAAACTCCTAAATTATGTCTAGCAAGAAGTTGATAACAAGATGATATGACAATCCATGTCTGCGTAAACCCTAACAACTTATTATCTATTCAAGTTCCCCTTATTAGTCGTTGAAATCCTAAACTTCTGTATAAGCCAAATTTGAACTCAAGTTAAAACTTTAGTTCCACTGTTCACAGGGTATAACTTAATTCTCTCGATATTAAGCCAAAAATCAATTAACCAAAAGCCTCTCTCGATAGCTCTTACAATGATTAAGCATTAAGATCAATGAACATAATAGATAAGGAATGGATGCTATAACATTAAACAATAATTAAAACATAGTATCTTAAAACAATAAACAAAAAAACGAGTATTTAGCTCATGTCTAAGCAAATAACATCCATAATAAAAAAAGTGTATTTCATGGTAGTTTGATAAAAGCAAGAGAGAAAGAAATCCAAGCATCCTCGGGATTCTTCTTCAAGCCCTTGAAACAATGCTGCAGCGCTCCAACATCTCAAGTCTCTCTCAATAGCTCTTCGTCATTGGAGACTCCTCAAGACCTTTGACGATGGTGGTTCTCCAATTGATAAAGACAATGGCGCTTCTTAGTAGAATCAAGCTTGTTTAAATTGTTGCCTAAGTTGTCTTTATATAGAGGCAGTCAAGCTAGGGTTAAGAAACCCTAAAGTACACGTGATCCTTTAATGAGGATCTTGTTTTCCGTACTTTTCATTAAGTCCATAAAGGAGAGGGGTCCATAAAGGAGAGGGGTCCATGCGTGAACGGTCATCAAAGGCCAAAGATGTGTCTCCTGCATCTGCAATGATGCTATGTCATCGAGTCCATCACTAGAGATGCTACTTAAATGCTCCTGCACTCGTATGTTTCCTTCCACTCCAATGCTCCTTGTGTAAGCACCACTAAAAACACTATATTTCCTATTAAAATAATCAATATATATAAACATTAAGCTCTAGCACCAAAACTCTATAACTAAATGCAAACTACACCTAAATGCAACTAAATGAGCTCGAACACATGCTAAGTAAAAGGGCCTAAAATATAGGTTTTCTACAAAGTCATCAATTATCCCTAAACTTAAGTTGTTGCTTGTCCTCAAGCAATGATATGCAAAAACTAAAAACAAAACCTATGGTTTCAAAGGTTCCAACTAAGCTATGGTTTCAGAGGCTCCAAAACATGCTGCAGCATTAATTCAATCCTCAGAAAAAAATTAGATATATAAAGGCAATATAACAAAGCTCAATAGATTCGTTTCTAGGATCAATTCTACTATAAGTGAAGTGTATGTTGTGCTACAATCAGTCAATACTTAATAACATTAAAAAGGCTCAAAGTATGCTCTCTAAGTTTTCCCTAGTATTTTTTCTTTTTAGCACTTATTTTATTCACTTATTCATTTTATTTTATTAATTGTATTCGTGGGGCTAAAGGTTATCACAACTACCCTTCAAGGCCCGAAAATGAAGTGGAGCAAACACCCCATCCCCGAACCCATCGAGCAGAGTTATCCTGTGAACACTTTCATTCACTCTTATGATAATACTATCGTTCCTACTAGGGAAAGTTAAATGGAGAAAACACAACTCACCTAGTGTACTAAGCTAGCAAATCATATTAGAGTGTCCCTCAACAGTTTTCCTTTGGCACCAAGTTTAACGATTATTTTTTTTCTTTTTCGTTCTTTTTCTTGCTTTTTTATGGAAGTTTAATCAATTAAGCTTTTATGCTAGCATTAAGCATTATGTTCATTATTTTCATCACATTATGATATAAATCATCATAGGATATCGTTATTAACACAACAGTAGTTTCATTACTCTAAAACCATAGTCAAAAAATGCAAAAAATTAAAATCTAACTATGAACAACCTAAAAAAATTTTAACTAAGACAAACATAACTAAAAAAAATTTAACTAAGACAAACCTCCCCCAAACTTGAGAGAAGCATTATCCTCAATGCGATAGAAACAAACACGCAATGCAAATAGAAAATATAAAATTAAAAAAAAATTAACTAGTAGTTTATTGGGTGCAGGAAGGTACTATTTTGCGCGCCTTGTTCTTAGTTCGTTGTCCGGTGCGGGGAACAGAAGGTGCAGGCTCTTCTGCAGCCTGTGGTGGTACATGGGATGTTGGGGCATCCTATGGAGTTGTGGCAGTGGTAGATACTGAGGAATCTATTGATTTGAACATGGTGGGTAGGTTCCTTAGCATCTCATCGAGGAGATTGGGCTGGACTCAACTGGAAGTGGTCTTGATGCGAGTCCTTTGAGCGGTGAGAGTGATAGCAAAAGTGAACAATAGAGGCTAGTGGATCGAATGTTGGGCCATCAGTTTCAGCATCGCTCTCTACATGGACTAGGCTGGCAGGAACGGGGCCTTAGGGTACATATGGGCCTTGCTCTTGTTCTTGGTGGTCTTGGCCCTCTTGGCCGAGCGACGTGATACAGTGGCATCGGTGGGATCATCACCAAAAGCTGGTGATTTCTTAGAGCTTGCAACTCTCTTCTTCACTCTTTTTTTCATGGCAGCAGGGGCGGAGTTGGCCGAAGTGTATTTTTCTCCATCAATATCATCTTCTTTTTATATACGCTGAGGTGGTGGTTCCTCGTCATGTTCATGAGGGGCCGGTTCAACAATGTAATGCATAGGCAGCAGAGGAAATACAACTGTCAATGCTGGGAGTAGCTCATCGAAGAGGGGTCTTAGGGCCATGTCTCTTTCTTGGACATATAGGAAATATTGCGAGAGATATCTAGTGATCGACTCAGGCACAACAGCATTGGGTGAATCTTTTGCTGCAGCGTCTGGTACAAGTCCCTTTAGCCCTGACACTTGGGCTGATAGCGTCCCTGTCTGGGCACTAATGATAACTTCCTCATTCAGCTCGTGCACTCCTGCATGTTCACAAAGAGCAGTGATTAGACTTAGAAAAAGTAAAGGGCTATGCTTACCCTTCGATGTTGCCCTTGCAATGATGGCTTTGTAAGTCAGTTGGCCGACATTAATATTGTTACCGGTCATCACGGAGTGCAGCAAGAACATCCGCTTCTCAGAAATTGTTGAATGGTTGGCCGTTGGCATCAGACGTGTATTCATGAAGTGGATCCAAAATTTTGGATCTGGCTTTAAGTGCAACCTTTTCACTACCCTAGGCGTTTTCCTTGTCCGTTGTGTTCTAAGAACACAAAGCTCTTGTAGCACTGCCTCATAAATCGTAGCGGTTATTGTGGCTACGAAGAATGAGTGTTCGTCCTCGTTGGGTGCGAACCCAAAGTGGCCATTTATTGCGGCGGCGGAGAAGTAAACCATCCTCCCTCCAACAAACGTCGTCCTATCCTCAGGGTGCATAACGTGGGTGTAAAACTCCTTGACACTTTAGAACTTTATTTTGCCCGGTACATTAATCGAGCAAAAACTCTTCATGAACTAACTAACATAGCTGTATGTGTCACCCATTTTAGAATTTTCTTTTTGGTTATACCGTTCATATGCACTCGCTCTCTAATTAAACATCCTTCTCACTAGATTATCCAAATTATACTTTGTAATTAAATCTCAAAATATATGTTTACTCAAAATGTTCCTCAATACTAAACTACGTATCTACAATTAATTCTCTCTATTTATCCTCCATATAAATGAAGGATCGTCACTTTATCCCCTAAAATAAAATATCATGATTATCCAAATTATACTTTTTAATATCCTCACTACGATTTGCGTGTGTTGCATCATCATATTTAACTCGAGCATCAATCCTTCGTACGCTTCATGCAAAATATTTATTTCACTCTAGGGATGGACCCAAAGGGGCTGGAGGGGGCAGTCACCCTATAAAAAATTGAAATTCATATATGAATTAGAATTTTTTTAGAAATTTTCTATGTATTCTCTATTAAAAATCTATTTTTTCCCTCCTAAAATTTTATAGGTTCACCCCCTTAGAATTTTATTGGTGCGCCCCCTAACATAAAATTATGCGTCCATCCCTGTTTCACCCCAACTCAGATCAGTAGCAACTTGAAAAACCCTGATCTAAAATATTCAACAATTTCACAGTAATGACAAATAAGGTTTTGAGGTTTTATCTGGCCTATTTTAAGAGAAGAAAAAAATATTATCCTTTGCTTTA
This sequence comes from Hibiscus mutabilis, assembly GCA_019671005.1. Classification (NCBI taxonomy): domain Eukaryota; kingdom Viridiplantae; phylum Streptophyta; class Magnoliopsida; order Malvales; family Malvaceae; genus Hibiscus; species Hibiscus mutabilis. The sequence goes on along the minus strand of CM033741.1, from coordinate 23,255,294 downwards.
ACAATATTAGTGGGAGAAGAAGATGTCTCACTAGTATAACCCAAACTTATTTGATAAATGCCAGTTCTTTTAATCCTAAATCCGGCCTAGACGTTACGGTAATGTCTAGATAATCACATTGAATTATATTTACTTAAGCATTTATTACCATCATAAAATCAGTTGAAATTTGTTGTTGTAAAAAAAACAAACACCAAACAAGGTGGTTGGGACGGTAGCCAAGAAGGAAGTTGGTGGTGGTTTATGGTGGTTCACCCATACAGGGATGGACTGAAAGCTAAGCACGGGGGTATAGAGCGTTGTGGAGAGACTTGGTGAGGAATGAGGAGAGAGGAGTCGGTCTGCCCCGTTATCTTCAGTTCAATGGGTATTTATAGACGAGTGGTACTATTTGATGGGACAGAGCTAAACCTAGTGACGGCTCTTGATGGGTCCACAGAATTAGGTCTGGCTCTCAGTCGATAGGCTTTTGAAGCTAGTAACGTGGATTAGTAGAATAAAATCGACAGTCAGGTAATAGGCTCAACTAGCGAGTGTCAAAAGTGAGCCAGAGGCAAGGGTCTTGAAGGCCGAAGAAAAGGATTCTAGAGTCCATGATGCTCCACATGCTAAGGCGCGGTACGGAAACTAAGAGTTATGGGGGCATAATCGGAGATGTAACAACTGTATGCGGAGATATAACAAATTAATTATAATATTTAATGTTGTCATATTACATTGAAGTTGATATTATTGAAGGATCATTGATTGTGAAGTATAATATCATTTATTTATTAACATGTGGGTTTACGAACCATAAAAAGAGTGAACCGCGATTTACTTCCTCTTTTCAATCTCAATCGCAATATTACATAATAATAAATGTATGCATGTCATGGCAAATTAGAAGCATCATTATAGTTTTAGAGTTCGAGCATACACAAAAGTGAAATAGTACAAATAATTTACCGATCAAGTTCATGGCATGATATCAAAACATGTGGATATGTATGCAATAGGTAACCAGAGAACATTCATAATCAATAGAGCATAGCTTTTTGCAGTCACACACTCGAGTGATCCAAAATAAAAGTAAATCAAACATGGTCTAACATATTCATCACAAATTTATCAACATATTTACACATAGTACAACCATAAATCAAACATGTAGCACTAGTCGAGGGACACACCTCTATCAAAGCTATACATAAACTACATACTAAGCGATACAATTCCTATGATCAATAGCGACTCTGGATCCTATAGCATTAGAACTTAAGTGCTGAAAAACATTACGTTAGTAAAAATTTATTCTAATTCGTAGTTCTATGATTCAATAGACTAGAGTCTCGACTATCTTACATGTAACTCTCGTAGAACATGTAATGTCAGGTGTTACGCCTAAGAAGAGGCGAGGTCATAATCCCACATCGGAAAGGAAATGGGAGGTCTTGGGATATAAATACGGTGGCGCTGCACATCCTATCATACATGTCTTTTGGGAAGAGGTTAATGGCCCTGTGACAAGTGGTATCAGAGCGACCCTTTAACTGCCCGATTTCACGCCGAGCGCCCATGAGTGGGGTAGGCAGGGTGGACAACTATGACAAGGAGACCCATCACGAGAGTGGAAGCTCGTGACGAGGGCGTCACGAGGTTGAGTGGGGGAGAATGTCACGCCTGAGAAGAGGCGAGGTCATAATCCCACATCAGAAAGGAAAATGAAGGTCTTGGGATATAAATACGGTGGCACTGAACATCCTATCAGACATGTCTTTTGGGAAGAGGGTAATGGCCCCATGACAAGTTGAATGTCACAGGCCGCGAGCCAAGGTCCGAGTCATTGGCACCACATGGTGCACCCAGGGTTCCCAAGAGGTTCTGATATAGATTTTGGGCCCAAAGAGACCACCAGACTTAGCCCGATCCGTGGGAGATTCTAGAAAGCTTATCCATCCACTTTGACCTATGTAAACTTGCCTTGTATACATAGGATTTGTTACCATAGATAGAAGGGAATATTCCCAGGATTGTACCATTATGGTTGGTGGGTTTCGATCATAGCTGTCGATGTAAATTTGTATAGACCGTCAGATTAGGGGGAACTCAACTATAAATAGAGGCCTCCCTTTCTTCATTTCATGTATCTAAGTTTCCAAGGAATAAAGGCATTTACTCTAAATCATCTGAGTGTTCTTATCATTCTTTCTTTGTTCTTGAGCATTCTTTCGAAGTTCTTCTTCGCTCATCTCGTTTGATCCGATTCTGTGTGAAACGTTTTGCGTTTGTCGGTGCTTGGGAAGTTTGATCTTTAGAGGGTTGAAAAGGCTTACTTAGGTGTTTGTCCTGAGTCACATCGCCTAAGGCTGTACGGTGGGCTGGTTGGAACTCTAGCCACGTGACTGTTGGTATCAGAGCCTTGTTCGAGCGACGTAAGCTAGTTCGAGGCACGAAGAATCAAGTTGAGATGGGACCAAAGAAAGGAGAGAATGTTGCTATGAGCCAGAAAGGTGTGGAGACCCAGGCTAACAAAGGAAGCCGGGCAAACTCGAGGGACAAGTTGTCGGCACTCGAGGAGAGCGTCACCAGGCTTCAGGGATATGTGAAGGATTCTGTGGAGCGACTCGACGTAGTGGATACACGGCTCGAGGAGCTGGATGACTAGGGTGATCAGTCAGAGGGAAAGAGAGATGCTCTCGAAGCCATGCTGAAGGCCTTGAGGGTGGATCTGAAGGCGGAAGTGAATGATTATCAGACTGACATGCGGAACAGTGTGTTAACCACGATGACACCTAGACCAATGAAGAATATCCCAAAACCAAAAGAGTTCAAATGGAACATGTCGGCGAAAGATGTTGAGAACTTCATTTGGTGCATGGAGTAATACTTTCGGGCAATGAGCATCACGGACGATGACGAAAAGGTAAATACTACTGTTGTTTACTTGATTGACATTGCATTGTTATGGTGGCGACGTAGGTGCCTTGATGAGAATAGTGGGGGCACGGGCCTTGGAACTTGGGAGGAGTTCCAAGCGGAGTTCAAGCAGCAGTTTTGCCTAAGTAACACGAAGAGAGAAGCCAGGACCAAGTTTAAGAGGCTTTGACACGAGGGATCCATTGCGGATTACATTCAAGAGTTTAGTGAGCTACAACTCCTTATCCCCAACTTGTGTGAGAAGGATGCGCTTTTCATGTTTATGGATGGACTGAAGCTATGGGCCAGGACTGAGTTAGAGCAGATGGATGTGCAGGAACTTTCCAAAGCCCTAGCCATTGCGGAGTCCCTGACCGACTATAGTGCTTACAAGTCCATGGAGTCCAAGTCTTCCAAGCCCCGTGGCAAGGGCAATGGTGGGAGAGACGAGGACGAGTCTGGAGATAGTAGCGATGATGGCAATGAGAGGTCATCGACCAAGCCCAACCGGTATGCGAAGCCAGATGATCGAAAGGATCGAGGATCCATAAGGTGCTACCATTGTGATGGTCCACATATAGTGAAAGATTTTCCCAAGAAGATGAGCCACCTCGATGCCATTGTCCATGAGGACGACGAGTCAGATGGAGAACCTGATAGAGTTGGTGCAATCGCCAGTGTCTATGGAGGGAAGCCGGGGGTAGAAAAAGTACATCCAAAGTGTTACCAATGTAAGGGGCCGCATTTAGCGCGAGAGTGCCTAGATCGAGTTAAGAAGTCCAAGGAGGACAAGCCTGAGAGTGATGAGACTGCAAAGCTTGGCTCAATGATCTTGAATTCTGCCAAGGCAATGAAGGGCCAGAAGCAGAAAGGGCTGATGTTTGTCGTAATCAATGTGGCGGGACGATCGAGGAGTACTTTGGTGGACACCGGGGCAAGCGATCTATTCATGTCTAAGAAGGCTGCTGAGAAGCTTGGTCTTAAAGTTGTGGATTCAACCGGTAAGATCAAGGCTGTGAATTCTAGGGAAGTTCCAGTTGTGGGGATAGTGCGGAAGATTGAGTTGTAGATTAGGGATTGGAAGGCCAAGGAAGATTTCAAGGTAATTGAGTTAGATGACTTGATTTTATTTTGGGACTAAACTTCCTTGATCGTATTGAAGTTCTCATCATTCCGTATGCCGACGTCGTGCGCATCTTGGATCCGAGACAACGGTATGTTGTGCCCGTGTGCCGAGACAACGGGCGATGGGCCAAGAAGCTGACTGCCATTCAGCTTGTCGAGGATGGTCCATGCCAAGGAGACATTTAGTTGGAGGCGACAGTTGGGGACACTACCTTGGATGGGCAAGAGTTTCCCAAGGTAGTTAGCGTGAAGGCCGTCGAGGAGCCACCCATAGGCGAGGTGGTCGAGGCGTCGATCTTCAATGGGAGAGAAGAGTCGATGGGTGTTGCATTGCCGAGGAGCAGTGGGGCATCAAACTTTAGGAATGAAGGATTGATGCGTAGAATAAATGCCGCGAAAAAGAGTGAGGTATATCTTGAACACAGTGATAATGTTTTACAGTTCGATTTATCAAATTTGTTGGGTATAGGGCACAGAATACCTAACCCATCAGATGGAGTTGCCAAGACTTGGCGTGGGCCAAAGCAACCTTTCAGAGTTCTGAGGGTTTGTTCGGTGTTCAACGTGAAGGCGTCCAAGTTTGTGCACAAGGATCGGGAGAGTCCAAATCGGGGCAAGTCATAACTGATAGGAAAAAGTTCCTACGATCAAGACGTGCCTAGGACGGGTGATTTTGCTTAGCGGTGCGAGCCAAGACGACCAGTCCATATGGGGGGACAACTGAATCAAACTCCGGTGCTCTATATGGGAACAACGGTCCTTATGGGGGGACAATCAAGCCAGATTCTGAGTTGGAAGCAAGCCAAGGTGCGCGAGAGGAAGCTCTAGGATCGATCTCATCTTTGTTCGAGAGGTGCGACAAGGGCTTCACCAAGTTTGGTGGGGGAGAATGTCACGGGCCACGAGCCAAGGTCTGAGTCTTTGGCACAACAGGGTGCACACCAGGGTTCCCAAGAGGTTCTGATAGAGATTTTGGGCCCAAAGAGACCACCAGACTTAGCCCGATCCGTGTGAGATTCTAGAAGGCTTATCCATCTACTTTGACCTATGTAAACTTGCCTTGTATACATAGGATTTGTTACCACAGAAAGAAGGGAATATTCCGAAGATTGTAGCATTGTGGTTGGTGGGCTTCGATCATAGCCGTCAATGTAAATTTGTATAGACCGTCGGATTAGGGGAAACTCAACTATAAATAGAGGCCTCCCCTTCCTCATTTCATGTATCCAAGTTTCGAAGGAATAAAGGCATTTACTCTAAATCCTCTGAGTGTTCTTATCATTCTTTCTTTGTTCTTGAGTGTTCTTTCGAAGTTCTTCTTCGCTCATCTCGTTTGCTCCGATTCCGTATAGAACGCTTTGCGTTTGTCGGTGCTTGGGAAGTTTGATCTTCTAAGAGGGTTGAAAAGGCTTACTTAGGTGTTTGTCTTGAGTCACATCACCTAAGGCCGCAGGGTGGGCTAGTTGGAACTCTAGCCACGTGACAGTGGCCTATTCGAAGAGTGTGCATGACAAATTTGATTACCTTCACAATAAAAATTCAAATATTAATTCTTTAGAGCAATAAATTTTTCAAAATGTATATAATAATAATAATAATAATGTAAACAAGGATATTATGTTCAAAATCATGTATCTTAGATCGAAAATTCAGAGTTAAAGGGTCAAGTCAAAGTAGTTCAGCGATTAATGATTTACGTTTCAAATTCAAGTGGAAGTGGGCCAGAGTGAGTTGGATAAATTGAATTGGATTGGTTTAGATGAATCAAATTTGTGTCGGTCAAAGTCAAAAGGTTGCGGGTCAAGCCCATCAAAGGTCAATGGCCTAGCTCATCAAGTTGGATCATGGGTTTTGTGATTAATTTATTAGGACAAGGTTGATAGTTGGTGGGTGGTTTTAGCATACCAACACGTGTGTGTCAGGTTTTCGAATATCATGATGATTGTAGCAATTTATGGTTATTAATTAATAAAAGGTTATGTGTGCGGACATGAATGCATGTGGGATATAGAGATATAAAACCCAAGGGAAACTGAAGAGGGGGCTATGGTACTTCTAGTTGCATCTAACGAGTTGTGATCAAACAGGCTTCTAAACTTAACATAGCACTTGTCGGGTTGTTTATCTCTTTGCTACGATACGACATAATTGATGGTAGATACTCTTGTAACACCTCGATCCCACCAAATTCGAGAAACTACATTTGGGCTACCTTTAACTCGACCCGTTTAAAAACTCCATTCAATTTAAAACCTCAAGTTTAGCCATAAAACATTATCAAACAAAACCATAATATAGACTTTTATAAATAAGTTCAAATTCAAGATAAATGAGCTTCATACGAATTTAAAACACAATATTTAAAGAGTTAAAATTTAATAGTTACAGACCAACTGAGTTAAGGTTCTATGAATACATAGCCCACTACTAAAATTTAAGTACTGTACCCTAATCTCTGAAATTGGTGCTGAGAAATCCTTGATGATGTGCTCCCTCGAACAAGCAACCTATCAACCTACGCACAGAAACAACAAATCCCCACGCTGAGCTTACAAAGCTCAGTGGTACATTTCTGCTATACTACACTTCATGCATTTCATTAATATAAGCAAGCAAAAACTAACATTCAAGCAAGGGTATAAGGTAAACCAAACCATCAAGCATTCAACATACAGGAACACAAAGCATCAGGCTAAATGCAAAAGTACTCGGGATCACCTAGCGTTGAATACCAATTACCATATTTGGGATCATCTAGCATCAAATACTCACATTCACGGTTATACCCGGGATCACCTACCATTAGGTAGTAACCCATAAATGACACTCATGATCACCTAGCACTGGGTACACATTTGGGCCAAATACTGTAGTACACGATCATTAAAATTTATCCACACAATTTGAAAACCCTTTGGGATTTACCAAGACCCCCAACAGGGCCCACCTGACGAATAACAAAAAGATGGGTAGTGACTTCAGTGGGTACCGGTATGACCCACCTCGTATCGGTACTCGACCCTAGGGTACTTGTACAAACCGTACTGGTACCAAATCCATCTACTAGAATTTCATAAAGCGGCCCAGTACTGATATTGGCTCGACCATACTGGTACACAGGTCTCGGTATCGGTACTGCTTGAAGGTAATACCAGTACGCAAGCACCAATTCGCCTGTTTATGCTTGAAACCCTTCCCGTATCAGTACGGTTCATCTTATACCTATACACAAACCCAAAAAGTGGCTTTTCAGCCACACGTTTGTTTCCAACACTACCTTTAACTACCCATATTCGAACCCTAGCTCACTTGGGAGCTACTATGGTGGTTTTGGCCAGTGAAAGGCCACCCAAACATATCCACAACACCAAATCATTGTCAAAATAAAAATACCCAAAAGCCCCCATACGATATGATTTCTCTAACCCTTACCCCAAATAAAATTGAGCCAAGCATTAACATTTAGGAAAAGCATGAAATAAGACTAGTTGGACAAGTACTAACCTTGGTAACAACTCAAAATCCACCACTAGCAAACAAGCTTCTCACTTCTTCTCCCTTTTCTTGGTGTTGGAAGGTTCCCTAATCTCTTTAACTAAAACAAGGAGTGTAAAAACAAGATGTTGCACATTTAAACAAATAGAAAACAACCTTAAAATAAAATTATAAAAAAATCCGTTCAAGATCCTCCTCTACATAAACCCCTCTAAAACCCATTCTTCCACCTCTCTACCATTCATAGAGCTTCTTAACTTAAAATGTAGTTCCTTTTGTGAAGAAGAACGTTGTAAAATCTAGAATCTCGGATAGGAAGAATGATGGGTAAACTTTTGGAGCTTTACCATAAACTTTCAATGGTGTTCTTGCAAAGGAAGAAAGGGTTTTGTGGGGAAGAAGGAGGGAGTTAATATGAGTGATGTAATTGGGTAGATTTTTCCAAGAAGAACATGATTCAAAAGTACTCAACAATAAAGATGGGGAAATCACCTACCAAGTCCCTAATATTATATGTTCTTCCAAAACATGGTTTCCCAAAGCCCAATTATCAACCCACGAGGCCCAAAATGGTTAGTAACCCAACACCTAAAGCCCAAGGCTTGGGTCAATGTTAAACACGTTGACTACAATTTGAGTCATTACGACTCTCTGTTTCTTTAAAAAAATTTGTCCTCAAAATTTACCTGATCTAAAGAGATGCAGATATATCAGCTCCATGTCGTCTCTAGTTTCCCAAGTAGCCTCTTCTACTTCGTGGTTCCTCCGCAACATATTCACCAACGGTATACTCTTGTTGCGTAGCTCCTTGAATCCTCAATCAAGGATCCCAATTGATTCCTCCCCATAAGACAAATTGGTACTCACTTTGACTTCCTTGAGAGGAATGGTATATGAGGGATCAAAGCGATATCGTTGAACCATCACATGAAACATGTTATGGTTCCCCTCTAACTCTAGTGGTAAAGCTAACTAGTAGGCCATTAGTCCAACTCTCTCAAGAATTCCTTACGGTTTGATAAACCTCAAACTTAATTTTCTACACCCAAAGTGTATAATTTTTTTCCATGATGACACTTTTAGGAAGATCTTATCACCCACCTCGTACTCAATATGCTTACAAAGCAAATTTGCGTAAGCTTTTTGTCGATCGAACGCCACTTGTAATCTATACTTGATTATATAGACCTTTTCTTCAGTCTATTTGATCAAATCTAAGCCCACAATCTATCTTTCATTTAGCTCGATCCAACACAAAGGAGTTTTACATTTACGTCCATACAACGCTTCAAAAGGAGCCATCTGATTGCTCGATTGAAAGCTATTGTTGTAAACAAAGTCAACAAAGAGAAGATTCTCCTCCCAACTACCCAATAAATCAATGATGCAACATCGAAGCATGTCCTCAAGAATCTGGATAACCCTCTCGGACTGACCATTAGTCTGAGGGTGGAAAGTTGTAATGAAGTGCAATTTGGTGCCCAACTCCTCATGCAACTTTTTCCAAAACCTGGAAGTAAATCTCGAATATTTATCGGAAATTATGGTAACCCGTGAAGCCTCACTATCTTCTTTAATGTATAATATGTCCAGCCTCTCCAAGGATTAGTCCATTCGCACTGGTATGAAGTGTGCGGTCTTAGTCAATCTATCAATAATAAACCAAATTGCATCATGTTTCCACTTGGTCATTGGTAACCCAGTTACAAAATCCATCGTCACACTATCCCACTTCCACTGTAGAATCTGGATTAGCTGAAGCAACCCTTAGGGAACTTGATGCTCTGCCTTCACTTGTTGACAGGCTAGACATTTAGTCATAAATTTTGACACGTCTCGTTTCATCCTTGGCCACCAATAAAATGGTCGCAAGTCTTGGTACATCTTTTTGATGTCCAAATGTATCATAAAAGGACTACTATGAGCTTCTTGAAGGATCCTATCTATTAATTCATCAATGGCTGATACACATAATCGATCATGAAAGTACAAGACCCCGTCTTGTACCATAAACTTAGACGTCTTGCCCTGTTGTACTAGCTCAATCTTGGCTACAAGCTCTTCGTCCAACATTTGGGTTTTCTTAACCTCTTGAATTAGAGCTGGCTCAACATGGAGCTCGACTAGGAATCCTCCATCATCGGTCATCCTTAACTGGGCAAACATAGCTCTCAGCTCTGTCATAGCTTTTCGGCTCAATGCATCAGCAACTACGTTAGTCTTTCTAGGGTGGTACTTAATCAAGTAAGCCTTAAATTGCTCAAAGCGTTGTTTCCTCTCATCGTTCTACTCCCTGATTAAAGCAATTTGGTCACAGGGGTTTCTATGATGGAGAACCCCTTAATAAAACATCAGTAGCAACTCGCAAGACTTAGGAAACTATCGACCTCTTAGACATTTCTCGGTGGTTTCTACTCAACCATAGCCTGAATCTTCTAAGGATCAACACGAATCCCCTCTACTTAAATGATGTGACCCAAAAATGCCACATATTACAACTAAAACTCACAGTTGCTAAAATTAGCGAAGTGCACTTTCTCACGAAGGGTCTAAAGCACAATGTGAAGACAATAATTGTGTTCTTCCTCTGAGCTAAAGTAGACCAGAATATCGTCAATGAAAAAACAACAAACTAATATAAAAAAGGCAAAAAAATCCTATTCATCAGATCCATGAATGTCGCAGGGGAATTCATGAGGCCAAACGGCATCACCAAGAACTCGTTGTGGCCAGATCGGGTCTAAAAATAGTTTTCTGAATGTCTTTATCCTTAACATTCAGCTGATAGGACCCCGATCTCAAGTCAATCTTAGAGAACATGCAAGCACCCTTCAACTGATCAAACAGATCGTCAATACTTAGAAGTAGGTATCGATTCTTTATCATCACTTTATTAAATTGGCGATAGTGTATGCATAATCTCATTAATCCATCTTTCTTTTTCAAAAATAGTACAGGAGAACCCCATGGTGAAATGCTCAGTCGAATGAATCCACACTCAAGCAACTCTTAGAGTTGATTCTTCAATTCCCTAAGCACAATCGATGCTATATGATACGGTGCGATGGACACCGGTGTTGTTCCTAGAAACACTTTGATCCTAAACTCTAACTCATAATCTAGAGGTAATCCCAACAACTTCTTAAGAGAACGTTAACAAATTCACACACAGATTGAAGACTCTCAATTGAGGGGCTAGGAATTCTAGTGACCACCATATACGCTAGAAAAACCTCAAAACCTTGAAATAACATCTCTTGAGCTGACATGGCCAAAATCACATTAGGCAAGCAATGACTCCTCTCGCTTCTCACTAGCAGTTTTGCCATGTCTGATCCTTGAAGCTTTAAACACTTCGCTCTACATCTTAGGCTAGCATCGTGCTCAAAGAACCAACCATTCCCAAGATTATATAGAATTCTTGGAAAGGTAACTTTACCAAATTCTATAGAAACACGTGTCTTTAAATCTCAATTGGACACCGATGTTAAACCTTATCAACCAACACATCAAAACCCATAGGACTAGTCACTTAGACTCCAACTTCTAGATCCTCAGCTAAAATGCCTCACCCTCGACATATCTCACTACGAATATATGAATGAGTAGATCCAAAATCCCTTAATGCAACCATGGGAACAGAGAATAGGGAGAAGGTACCTAAAATCACATTAGTGGCATCACAATCCTCCTTGGCCCTTACTGCATATTGTGTTGCTAGAGCTCTAGCAGTAGACCTATTAGTGCCACCACTCTTGTAACCTGACATGGTACTCTAACCTCCTCTAGCTGAACCTCTACCTCTCTGAGCTGGATAATGGTACCTTTGTGACTGAGCTAGAGCATTATACACAGTCGGGGGGTAATCTCCAATGAAATAAATGGGAAACCCACATCCACAACATGCCTTAGGTTTTCTCTGACAATCCCTATAATGCACTGATCGCACTATCCGCAAGTGGACAAATTTGCAGACCTATTTGAACCTCCCAAACTTATCATCAATGAGGAAGTCAAATGGCCTCCACTGTAACATGAACTTGATCTCAGATTATGTCTATGCAACTGGTTTCAAGGGTTTCCCCTCTAATCTCTAGAATCCCTAGACCTCTTGCCTGAACTATGCGATGATCCCCCAACCTCATAGTTCTTGTATTAACCTAGGTCAAACTAACAACCTGCTCGAGTGACCTAACATTGTTAGCTAACTCGACAAACGTCTTGTGTGGGTTAGCGGTCACGTACATCTGAAGATATATGTTTAAACCCCGATGGAACCTCTTACATTTCATTTCCTCGTTCATAACCAACTCTAGAGAAAATCTACTCAGCCACATAAACTTCTTCTCATACTCAAACACTGGTAAGTTACCTTGCACCAAATAGAAGAACTGGTCCCTCAATACGTCCATCTAAGCTTCCCCGACATATTTGTTCTTGAACTCCTTTAAAAAGTAATAATAAGTGGGTAGCGCGGGGTACAATCCAATCTCTACAGTCTCCTACTAGTCTCTAGCATTAACCTTCAAAAGGTAATACAATCAAGTTTATCCTCAAGCTTGCACCGCATATGTCTGAAAACCCACTAAACATCTTGTAACCACTAATCCGATTCATCAAGATCATAATCACCCTTACCATAGAAATCTTTGACCTTATAGCGGCGGATCCTCTCTATAAGAGTCTCTTGCGGGGTATCTGAGGGTCTCGGCAAGGCTCTAATGAGTTGACGAAGAAAGCAATTCAAATTTACTAAGTAGGTAGCATCGTCATCTCTGGCATCCTCTTCCTCCATATCTGGGACATACTCATCTTCATAGTCATCCCCAAGAGGTGCATGACTTTTTTCACAACCATCATTTTGTAATATCCCAATTTTTGGCTAGTGATCAAAATGAAAATTTTGAAAGTTTTATGGTCAAAGTGTAAACTTTGGAAATGTTTAGGGACCAAAGTGTAATTTTCAAAAGTTGTGTATTTTAACCTTGTAAATGAATATTTTACTCCCAAGAGTGACATTTTTGTGTTACCCAAATTTTTCGTACGGAGTTTGTATTAATGGCTATAAAGCGATAAAGTTTAGAAAAATATACGGATAATCGGATCGAATCGAATATCCAGGATATTTTGAAGGATGATAAGCCAAGGTTGATTATGTCATTTTACATGTCTAAGATATTTTCTTTGTGTTGGAAGAATATGAACCCTTGGATTTAAGTTGATTTTCCATGTTGAATATGAGCCGTTGGATGAAAAATGGCAAGATTGTAATTTTGGAAAATCATGAGGGCAAAGTTGGTAAACTACTAACTCAAGATTAAATCTAGATCATTGGATAAAGGGTGATGATATGAGGAACATTATGGAAATATAGAATTTTCGGAATAGATCTGATAGCTCGGTAAAGGTAAAATCGTAGTAGAAGTATTTTGTGAATATCGGGAAATCGGATTAAATTGAAATTTCAGAGGCTGTTCCATAAGCCATGAAAAATTATAAAAGGATATTTATGAAATAGTGGCCGGTTGAGGAGGAACTAATTTAGTTAGATTATAATGGAATGACAATTTTGAAACAAACTAGTAGATAAAGACTAGTTGGAGGGCAAATTGGTTATTTGGCAGGGATGACAATTTTGAAATATTTGAAATTACAAGGGATATTTTTGGAAGAAGAAAATTAAAGATTAAATCTTGGCCCTTGATTGATGATAAAATCAATCTCAACCAAAAGGGCATTTTTGTAATTTCCCTATTTGAATGAATTTAAAATTTATTTATAGAATACAAGTGGCATAATTGGAGGAATTCAAAATAAAAAGGCCAAAACATGAAGCCTTCTTCATCTTTCATATTTTCGAAAATATGGGGAAAAAGGGAGAAAATTTTCTAAGCTCGATTCAAGCCCCGAAACTCGATTTTCAGGTAATCTTTCGAACTGCAAAGTTGTTCTACTCTTCAAGCTCTATCTTTTGATGTATTTAATTCATGGAATACATGCTTGATTGATGGAAATTTTACATGAGAAGGAAATTAGGGTTTATGAACAAAATTGGGGCTTTTGAAATTTTATGGTTCCATGGTTGAATTTAAGTTGGAATCAAGCTTATATGATGTTAAAATCATGTTATTGAGTTAGGATTTAAACCCTACATGTTTTGGTTTGTATGGAGAAGATTAGGGTTTATGGATTTAAGTCTAACTTAGGGTTTGTGATGTGGGATTAATGATCTAGTAAGCTTGATTTATTGTTTGGAAGCAAAACCCTAAGTTAAAACTTTTAGGGACCACTTCGGAAATCTTCAAAGTTAAGGGACCGAATCTGAATTTTATGAATTTGGAGTGTATTTATGTAATTAATGATGTTGGAGATGTGAAATTGATGTTAGAATGCTAAACCGATGTTGAATTGAATTAGAAACCATTTTGACAAATTGTCAAAATCAAGTGACCAAATAGGAAATGAGTTCTTGGATGGGGATTAAATCTGATTTTTAGTTAAAATAATCGAATTAAGGTAGTAGTGTTGATTTGAGGACTAAATTGCATAGTTAAGAAGTTTGAATCCTTACCTTTGCATTTTAGTGACTATTTTGGGCAAAGAAAGAAAAGTAGAGGGATTTTGAATAATTATTTGATGAAGAAGATGATGAATTGATAGTTTGAAGCAAGTGATGTGACTAAATTGATAAGTAGAAAAATAAGAAGAAGTCAGTAAAAATTAGAAGTTTATTATGGAAAGCTATGAATAAGATTGAATTTTGACAGTGACTTTGAAAATTCACCATAAATTCTACACAAATGTTTAGATGATGACTTTTATACCGTTGTAAAGATGTGTTCGTCTAGTTTCATTTTCAACAAACGAAAACTGATTTTGAGTTCCGAGTTAAAAGATATGAATTTTTAATCGAATGAAGGTCATAAAATTTACAGAGCAGTTTCTGTCAAAACAGCATTGTGACGGGAGTTTGAATAATTTTCTTAGATTTTATTAATTTATGTGGCTTACACCGTTAGAACCGTTATCGAATCTAGTTTTTCCAGTATGAAGGAAATTAAGATCCGGTATGTATTCAGCCCGGTATAAGCAAATCTTTGAAGGTAGCGCAAGCTGTCAGAAAATGGAATTTGAAACATTTTGTATTTAAATGTGAGTTAGCAAGCTCGGAAGAATTATTGGAAATTCAAATTGGTCAGTAGGGACCATAATGATTTTTTGTACAATACAAGGAAGAAAGGAAAAATATTTGTAAATTTTATATTCGAATGATTATATTAGACAGCGTGTTTAAGATGTTAGATTTGAATCTAACAAATATTTTATCTTATTCCTATGATTAATTAAGTTAATGCCGAATCAAAGAAGGTTCGAGGTTCTATAAAGAAAAGGATCGAGTAGAATTTAGTGAGGCATGCTAACAAATGGCCCAGGGGAGTGCATACATGTATTTAAAGGTATGTTAACATACATTATATAGGGAGACTTGTGATAAGTCAACCTAAAAGGTAAAGATTTTTATATAGCATAACATGTTTTGCATGATACATTATTTTACTGGTTTAAAGATCATGGCATATCTTTATGCTTACAAATGGTTTATAGCATGATATATATGACAAGCTATTTTATATAGTTTTTAAATGGAATGTATACCATGGATTATATAGAACGTAATGGAGTATGAACTGCTCCAGTATGAATATGTTTTACATGATATAAATTGTTATTGGGTTGATTGCCATTTTGCAGGAATTGTTTTAAGTTAGCCCTTGGTAGTATAATATTAAGTTGGACAATAATATAGTATACCATTAGAGTCTTACAGTTATCTGACACTTCATTGTGTCCTACAGTTATCTAACACTTCATTGTGTCTGACACTCCATTGTGTCCTACAGTTATCTGAAATTTAAACGTGTCCACAATTTAGAGAAAAGGATAGTACTTTTAAAGTGCGCGACTCGTTTATTAGTCACTTGATATTTACCTTGGTCTATATGCTTACACAGTACAACTATATGATCTTATATACAGATATTCCAGCATTACAGATTATATGATTTAATGATTATCGTGCGTTTGAAAGTATCATGCATTACAAAGTATTTTATATATGTTCTCATCTTATGCCTCACTAAGTTCTTACTTAGCGTGTGTTTGATTGTGCACACGTAGGTAAATCAAGATAAGAATGAGAAAAGCATTGCATCAATATTGGAAAGCTCAACAGGTAATCACAGTAATGACATCCTAATTAAGGTTTGATTTTTATAGTGGCATGTATACTTGTTTAACCTATTTGAGTGTGATTGGCCTTTAAAGTTCGTTATGGTTTCAAGATAATTGGTGTTTCTAGAAAGATTCAAGGTTAAGAATAACCTTAAGTGATGAGTAGCATGTTAAGATAATTGATTTATGATTAGAACTCGAACAAATAATTCAAGTCAATTTTAAATAAAGTTAAGCGTGCTTGGGCTAGAGAAATTTTAGGATGGGTGACCATCGAGAAGTTTTCTAAAAATTTTAAATTACCCTAATTTTTGGATTAAAGAAATTGTAACATTTCCGACTCGTACCCGATATACGAATACGGGAAAGGGGTGCTATACATTTCCACTATTCGCTCCACCTAACATTGCCAATTCTGTAATCACAGGAAAAGGTAAAATGCACATCAAAATCCCAGTCTTGGAAGAGTACAAACTAAATTTTAGGGGATTGTATCCACTAGACACCTTACGAACACTCCTATATACCCCATGGATTTCCTAGAACCATCTAAACCTAGGCTTTGATACCACTAAATGTAACACCCTGATCTCACCGAATTTGAGACGCTATATTCAAGCTACTTCTAACCCGACCATTTAAAAATTTCATTCAATTTAAAACCCCAAGTTTATCCATAAAACATAATCAAACCAAACCATAATATAGAGTTTTTATAAATACGTTCAAATTCAAGATAAAGAAGCTCTATACGAATTTAAAAAACCTTATTTAAAGATGTGAATTTTAAGAGTTACAGACCAACTGAGTTAAAGTTCAATCAATACATATCCCATTACTAAAATTTTAGTATTGTACTCTAATCTTCAAAATAGTGCTGGGAAATCCTTGATGATGTCCTCCCTCGAAAAAGCAACCTGTCAACCTATGGACAAAAACAACAAATTCGGACGTTGAACTTACAAAGCTCAGTGGTACATTTCTACTATACTACACTTCATGAATTTCATCAATATAAGCAAGCATAAATTAAAATTCAAGAAAGGGTATAAGGTAAACCAAACCATCAAGCATTCAACATAGCCCGGGATTACAAAGCATCATGCTAAATGAAAAGTACTCGGGATCACCTGGCATCAAGTACTTGTTACCATAATCGGGATCACCTAGCATCGAATACCTATTACCATATTCGGGATCACGTAGCATCAGATACTCATATTCATGGTTATACCCGGGATCACCTAGCATCAAGTAGTAACCCATAAAAGTTTTAACAAGTTGATCTTGGAGCAATAATCATGGTCGTTCATTGAGTTTCCCACGCGCATGATGAAAGGTTGTGATTTTTAGTAGTTAATCGGTGTAATTCAAATACCCGAATTACCCCAAAAAATTCATGCATATCTTGTGAGCTTCTTGCCATACAAGTTGTTAGAGAAGAAGAATCTTTGACAAACCAAAGGAAGGTTATTCTGAAAAAAAAAGAAATAAAGAAAATTAAAATAAAAACAAGGAAAAAATCTAAATGTAGTAAAACATTTAATGAAAATTTCAAAAAAATTCGACCAATTTAATGGCCTTAATATTCCAAGGATCAAAGTCACCAAAATAGAGTTTGAGTCGTTGCCCATTGACTTTGAATGGAATTCCCCCTTTTGTATCTTCGATTGTGACTGTACCGTGTAGAAATGCTTATACGACTTCGAAGGGTCTAGAACAATGTGATCTCAGTTTTCCTGGGAGTAATTTCAGCCTTGAATTGAATAGCAAAACTAATTGTCTGACTTCAAATTGTTGCTACAAAATAATCTTATCATACCAGCGCTTGCTATTGTCCTTGTAAATTGAGGCATTTTCATAAGCTTTGAGTCAAATTTCTTCTAATTTAGTAATATCCAGAAATCGCCTTTTCCCCTCTACCTCATAATCAAGGTTGACTTGCTTAAGAGCCCACAAAGCGTTGTGTTCAAGCTCTACTAGCAGATGACAAGATTTTCCCAAAACAAGTTGATATGGCGACATTCCCAATAGACATTTGTATACAATCCATATAGGCCACAATGCATCATCTAAGTGAGAGGACAAATCTTTTCTAGTGGTGTTCACCACTTTTTCCAATATATTTTTAATTGCTTAATTAGATACCTCTACTTGTCCATTAGACTGAGGATGATACGTTGTGGTCAGTCTATGATTTACTCCGTAGCATTTCAACGTAGCAGCCACCTGGCTGCAGTGGAAATGCTTGCCCTGATTGTTGATCAATGCTCTTGGTGTTCCAAAGTGTGTAAGTATATACTTGTGAAAAAAACTTCAAAACTATCCTTGCATCATCTTTAGGTACTGCCACAGCCTCTATTCGCTTTGAAACATAATCAACAGCTACCAAAATATATAGGTTGCCAAAAGAATTAGGAAAATGACCCATGAAATCCAATCCCCAAACATTAAATAACTCAATTTCCATTATTGGTTGCTGTGGCATCTCATTTTTCCTAGATTTTTATCCAATGCGCTAATAACAGTCGTAGCACAGGGTGAACTCATAAGCATCTTTGAACAGTGAATGACAATAAAATCCAGATTGAAGGACTTTTGTAGCTGTTCTTATGCCACCAAAGTGCCCTCAATAGGGAGTATTGTGACAATGCTGTAGAATAGATCTCATCTCTTCCTCAGGGATGCAATGTTGAATTATATTGTCATTACAAACCTTGAATTGATAAGGTTCATTCCAATTATATTTTGTCGCATCTCTAAGAAATCTTGCCTTCTTGTGCATAGTTACACCTAGAGGAGTATTTCCACAAACCAAGTAGTTTACAAAATCAGTATATCACAGTGTTGCCTTCACAACGAAAAACTTTTCATCAAGAAATGCGTCAACAATTTGCAACTTATTTCCATCTTCGCTGCCTGCTTCCAACCTCGAAAGATGATCAACAACTTGATTTTCTGACCCTTTACGGTCTTTAATCTCAATGTCGAACTCTTGCAGCAACAAAAATCCAACAGATTAGTCTTGGTTTCACATCTCTCTTCGCAAAAAGATATCTCAAAGCAGAATGATGAGTAGAAACTGTAATTTTTGCACCCACAAGATAAGAACAAAACTTATCAAAAGCAAAATTTACTGTTAATAACTCTTTCTCGGTAGTAGTGTAATTGATTTGAGCTTCAGTTAGGGTCTTACAAGCATAGTAGATCGTATAAAATACCTTGTCTTTGCGTTGTCCCAAAACTGCTCCCAGAGCGAAATCACCGGTGTTGCACATTAGATCAAACGGTTGCTCCTAGTTGGGCTTAACAACAATCAGTGTGTTCACAAGCTGTGTTTTAATTTTATTGAATGCATCTAGACATGCATCATCAAAAACAAATTTTCTACCTTGCTCCAACAATAAGCATAGAGGTTTGGTGATTTTTGAAGAGTCCCGAATAAACCTTCTATAAAACCAACATCACCTAGAAAACTTTGAATTCCATTCACATTTGTTGGTGGCGGTAATTTATCAATTACATCCACTTTGGCTCTATCAACCTTAATTCCAACTTTCGATATTTTATGGCCCAACACAATCCTTTTCGTGACCATGAAGTGACATTTCTTCCAATTTAGAACCAGATTAGTGTCTTCACATCGCTGCAATACTTTCTCCAAATTGTCAATGCAATGGTCAAAGTTATTCTTATACACCGAAAACTCATCCATAAAGATTTCAAGTGAATTGTCAATCATATCAGAAAATATTACCATCATGCACATTTGAAATGTGGCTGGTGCATTACAAAGACCGAAAGGCATGTGACAGAAAGCAAATATTCTGAATGGGCATGTAAAAGTAGTCTTCTTCTGGTCCTTAGGTGCAATAGAAATCTGATTGTATCCAGAATAACCATCTAGAAAGCAATAATAATCCTTGCCTGCAAGTCGATCTAGCATTTGGTCAATAAAAGGAAGAGGGCAATGATCTTTCCTTGTGGCTGCATTGAGTCGCTAATAGTCCATACAAATACGCCTACTCGTATGAATACGAGTGGGAATCAATTTATCAGTATCGTTACAAACGACAGTAATGCCACTTTTCTTAGGAACACAGTGGACTAGACTAACTCATATGCTATCAGAAATTGAATAGATAATTCTTGCGTCCAACCATTTAAGGATTTCCTTATTGACTACTTCCTTCATCTTTTCATTCAATCTTTGTTGCGGCTCAATGGACTACTTGTTTTCATCATCCAACTTAATCTTGTGCATGCATAGAGATGGACAAATTCCCTTAATGTCTGCAATTGTCTAGGCAATAACATGCTTGTGCTGCCTAAGAATATTTATCAACTTAGCTTCTTGTATTGCATCTAAAGTTGTAGAGATAATGACTGGGAGTGTGTTCACATCTCCAAGGAAGACGTATTTGAGATTAGCTGGCAATGGCTTGAGTTCCACAGTAGGAGCTTCTTCAATAGGTAGTTTAAAAGTAAGAATTGTTCGGTGAGCAAGATCTAAAGATTCAATTTTCCACTTATGGTAAACTATTGTAGTGAGAACTTCAACAATATAGTCACAATGCGGGAGGGCTTCTTCTACCATTGTCAGTGCAGTATCCTCAACAATGAGTATACTATGATGACTCAAGTTTTCTTGAATTATGTGGTCAATAATATCAATATGATGATATTCTTTAGTCTGTCTTTGGATATCCGCATTGAACATCCCAAAAGTAACTTGGTCATTGTCAACCCGCGTTGTAAGTTCTCATTTTGATATATTAATAACAACTTTCCCAATAGCTAAGAATGAACAAAAAAGAATGATAGGGACATCCTTGTTAGCCTCACAGTCCAAAATAATGAAATCTGCTGGAAAAACAAACTTGTCTACACGAATAAGTATATCCTTGATTTGACCATTCGAATGACTCAAATATATGTCTGCCAATTGTAATGTGACTATAGTGGGCTTCATTTCTCCAATGCCTAACTTTTGAAAAGTAGATAATGGCATTAAATTGATATTAGCCCCCAAATCACAAAGAGCTTTACTAAAGTAGTGATTACCAATAGAGCAAGGTATGATAAAGCTACCTAAATCTTTCATCTTTCTTGGTAGAGGCGGGAAATTAACGCACTACACTCCTCAGTGAGCGTAATGGTTTTTATTGCACTAAGTTTCTTCTTCTTGGACAGAATATCCTTCATAAACTTGGCATGATTAGGAATCTGTTTAAGAGCATCAATCAAATGAATTTGAATGGTAAGCTGTTGCAAAGTATCATGAAAGAATTGAAATTGAAAATCATACCCAGTGTTCTTAAATCTTTGAGGGAAAGGTCGAAAGGAATTATCTGGTTGTTGCGCCAACATTAGGAGACTGTCTTCATTTTGAGTAGATATTACTCGTCTTGCCATCATTATCTCCATCTTCTACTGCATGATCAGCTACATAGGAGACTGTCTTCATTTTGAGTAGATATGGGAACTGGTTGCATTGAGTTCGTAGTCTGTTTGCCACTGCAAAGAGTAATGGCTTTGCAATACTCCTTTACTCTTGTTTACTAGACTCTCAGTGTTGCTAGGTAGTGTGCCCGGCTGTCAAAAATTCATGTCAGTAGCCAACTGCCCCAACTGAGTTTCCAAAATGCGTATTGATAAAGAGTGTCCTTGCACTATAGCTTCAATGCGAGATAAATGATCATGCACCATATCTTTAAGAAGAGCAAATGGGTCAAAGATTGTTGATGGAGCATAATGACTCATCTGAGACTGAGTCTGAGATGGTGCTCTATATTGTGATTTTACACCGTACTCTGATTGCTAAGATTGTGAAGCAATATGTTGTGGATTCATATGATTATATTACGGCTGTAATGAAATCTGTGATGCAAACTATTACTAAGAATAACTGAAATTTCCTTGGTGCACACTGGAATTTCCTTGAAAGGAATTATTCCTAGAGCAAAATGCTCATGAATGCTATGCAGAATTAGAGTTACCCCAGGACTATTGATTAGATGTGTTGTAAGATATGCCCATGTTGTTGCCTCGCATGTTACTGGCATAACTAGCATTTTCTACATGCTGTGGGCAATCCTCATAGCTATGGTTCTCGCCAAAAATCTCACAAGAAAATATAGTGGTAGTGGTCTATTGAGCTAGTTGGATAGGAGCAACTTCATTTGTTCTCTCCATGTTCTTAATTTTGTTTTCCAAAGTAGAAATCTAAGCCTTTAGAGAAGAAAATTCATCAAGCTTGAATACTACTATTGAAGCTTTGCATGATGCAGCCCTTGAGATAGGATATTGCAAATCATTTAGAGCAAATTGCTTTAATACACCAACAACAGTGTTATAGGTTCAATTAAGTAATGGACCATTAGACGACACATAGACAATATGTCTTGCGACTGCGTTCAACCCTTTATAAAAAATTTTGATATGAGTTTCTTGTTGAATGTCGTGGTTGGGACATCATCGTAACAAAGAATTATATCTTTCCCAAGTAGTATGAAGAGTCTCATCATCTAACTGATAGTAGGTTGTAATATCATTCCTCATACGCGAGTTCATTGTTGGTGGATTAAAGCACAAAAAAAATTGTGTTGCAAGATCATTCCATGATGTAATAAAACCGACAATGAGTCATCAAAACCATGTGCAAGCTCTACCCTGCAAAGAATATGGAAATAATTTCATCCATAAGGCATCGCTAGGAATGCTTTGTTGGCTAAATGAAGCACAAATTAAAAAAAAGGTTTAAATATGCTCTCGAGCATCTTCATGTGGTAACCCCGCATACTTCCTATTGGAGTTGAGAATTTGAAATATCACCGGCTTCAACTCGAAATTCCCAACCTGAATAGGAGGTCTTACACTCTCGGTTGCAAATCATCTAATTGGGGAAAAATAACCTCGCGGATTGTTTTGTTCTGGGCCGATGGGTGCAGTGGTGGGTTTTCAAGATCTTGAAGAATTCCCTTGTTGTTGTTTGGATTTCGTGCCATTCCACTATTTTTGTGAATCGTTCTTCTAAAAGTTCTTTCAACTTCTTGATCTAGAGCAAAGAGTGGTGTAGCAGACCTTATGGTCATATAACAACTACAAAAAGTAGTAAAAAGAAAAGGAAAAACAAAAACAAAGCTATTAGAAACAACTACAAACTTAAACAAAGAAAACATAATTGCAAGCAGAAACATAAAAAAAAACAAATACCATCATCCCGACAACAGTGCCAAAATTTGATCGAAATGAAAATGTCACACTAAAAGTGCAAGCAACATTGTCAATGCCTGGATCTCCTTCGTTCAGTTCGGCAGAAAGATCAAATACTGTTTGAAGGAAAGTGATTGATTGTGGTAGCAATAAAAGAGTATATAAAAAGATAGAGAAATATGAGAATAAAGCTTGGATCTTCTTGGTTCAGTTCAGCAGAAAGATCAAGTACTATTTGAGGGAAAGTGATGGTTCAATCAGTACTTAGAAGGTCAGCTTGAGTATCAGCTTCTATTTAATCTTCAATTATTGACTTAGGGATGTAGATTGGCTTCAACTCTCGTCGTAAGTCAGAACTATAACCCATTGAACAAGCAGATCAACTTTCATTGCATCTAAACAACTTTTTTTTTGCAAAACTTGTTAATCTGACTTGTCACTGCATCCGTCGATGTTAGTGGCTAGTTTAACACTCTCATACAAAATAGTAATCAGATCCAACAAATAAATCTTAAGAAAAAGCTAAAACAAATATATATTAAACAGAAGAAATAGTTTCCATAAGTTCATAAAGCTAAAAAAATAAACCATCATCAATCAAGCATGAAATACAAAAGTAATCTTCACAAAACATCTAAATGAATAAGAGTTTAAGGAGATAACAACATATTTTCCTCGATTCAGCACTTGACTCCTCTTTTCCTCGGATAAATCTACCTCACTTCACCTCGGATCTCTAGGAATAAGCTTAGGCTGCCATGGAAGGAGGGAGAAAGCTCAAATTTTGAAGATGATATGAGAAATGATAAAAGTGTCACTCTTTCTTTTCCAGATTCGTCCTTTTATAGGTCACTCAAGGAAGGACTCCTGTCCTAGAGGTATTTTGTGTGACCCAGAGCCGTATAGAGTTTGTTACAACAAATAATACAGCTGGCAGGGTCATTCTTATCCTTAAGCAGATCGGACAGTTGGCAGATGCAATGTCGAGCTGGCTACTATAGTGAAAACTTCCTCTATAAGGACATTAGAATTGCAGGGACAACGAGGCAAAAATAGGCAGAACTATATAAAATACGAGCAATTGAAACTGAGTTAGATAAAATATAGAAATAGACATGAAAATGTAGAAATGGATGCAATGAACACAGATGTGGGGACAATTAAATCAATAAATCTAGGGAAAATAAATGTTCTTTAAATAGCTATCAAAAGTGCAATTAAATATAATCACGTCATCAATCTTAGTCTAAAATCACATATACATGTATACATATGAACATGAGAGGATGTATTAAACGCAATGCAATGCACTCAGCTACGTCGCACCAAAAAATGAGTAAGGTTCCACATAACCACTTGCTACATTGCACCATCTGAAGTGGAATTATTCCCGAAGGGAGAAACCACTAAACTTCCCCGTATAATTCCTAACCCACATAATACGATATGATATATCAATTTCTAAATCTAAATACATTTTCGTTTAACTAGTCAGGATGCATAACATAATTAGTCTAATATTTAATTAGACTCATTTTGATATATGATGCATGGAATGCCATCAAACAAGTCATATCACACAATTCACAAATTAGACATAATGTGCAAAAATAATGTAGCACGGAATGAGACACAGCTCGGGTAGCTAATAACTCAACATTGAGAATAACGTCTCCCACGCTCAGCTCTAGTACTAGGTCAGACAAAATCAACACCTACTAGAATGATCACTACATTAATAACTACTACTATGCCAAAATACTAACTTAAATTCGACTAATCGAACTATACTCACGTACAAATCTCACAGGTCGTGCAAAAGCAATCTACACATAAAGAAGATAAGGAAGAGGTATGTCCACAATAATATTTTGAGTTAGATTCCAATATACACAACTCCTCAAATACTAAGTACAAATAAATGTAGTTAGTACAACAGGCTTTTAGGATGGAATTTAAGAAAATGGGCAATAGATTTGGGATCATGACGTCAAAAAATACAAAGTCAACTTTGACCAAAAAAGTTAACATCGGTCAATAGACAAAGCCAATGGCAATAGTCAACAGTTAATGGTCAACAATGATGTTCAACGGTCAATGGTTAACTCGGTTTGATTGGTTAACATCTAACTTGGGTTGGGTTGAGTTTACTGGTCTGATTTAGAGAGTTCGGTTTAGTAGCAGTCATCGGTTTGGTTTGGTTCTAAGTCACATGAATTTGGCCTCACACCGATAGACCTAGTTCGGGTATTCAATTAGGCTCACCAGAATCAGCCCTCAACACGGGCTCACAGGTTTGGCTTGGTTTCTCACAGTTGGGCTCTCTAATGGGTTGCATCGTATGGACCAACTTTTTTTCTCATTGAAGTAGAAAAAGAATTAGGGTTTTTTAAACTCTTGAAGGTGCAGCTCGTCTACGACACTCACCATAAGTCTCGATTGGTATTTCCAAACAAAATCAACTAGAAATGAAGATTAAAACAACACTATCTCAAGGGAACCAAAAACTCTACACAAAAGCTTACCCAAAAAGTGGAGGAGGATGGATTACAGTGCAAAAACAATAGAAAACCCAATTGGTTCTGTATCATTTCTAAGAAAAACGATCAATGACAAGGGATGAAGATGAACTGGGGTTCGATTGCAGAAAGATTTTAATACCCCAAAATTTACTAAGTTGATTAAGGGTCATTTAGCACTAAGATAATAGCTTAAAAGCTAACTTAGTGACTAAAATGACAAAAATGCAAAAGTTAGGATTTCTTTAATTATGGGTTTTGGAAAGGAAATTTCTAAGGTTTAAAGGTCTCATGTGATAGATAGTGAATTCAATAAGGTATTCTTAAAGTTTGGTTGAATTCCAAGGAAAATTGGAATAGGAATTGAAGTTTAAAAAGGTAGTGACCAAATTGTAAATTTTGAAAATTTTATGGCTAAAGTATAAAGTTTGGAAAAGTTTAGGGACTAAAGTTGTAATTTCCCAAAAGTTAAGGGTTTTTATTTCATAAATAAACAGATCACCTAAGGGTGTGAATCGAATGCGGAATTATTGGTTTGATCTGATACTTAAATTATTGGGAAAATCGCAATTAAAGTTTAAGTGGAATTCGGATACCCGGATCGAACTGGAAAACTTTGAAATTTTTCCATATGATAGACAATGGTTATAAAAGTCATTTCCAAGTGTTGGAAATATTTTTAGTTTGATTCAAGATGAATCCTAGAGTTTATTTCTGAGTAAAAGATTATTTATCGGTATGTTGGATCGAATGGAAATTTTGCAGACAGATCCAAAAGCTATGGAAAAGTCATAAAATGTTATTTTATGAATATTTTATTATGGTTGGTTGAATTCTAACAAGATTTAGTTAGATTTTAATGGAATGACAATTTGGAAACAAACTAGTAAATAAGGACAATTTGGAGGGCAAATTGGTTATTTGGCCCCAATGGCAATTTTGAAATATTTAAAAAGTTATAAGGGCAATTTTGGAAACAGAAAATGGAAGATTAAATCTTGGCCCTTGATTGATGATAAAATCAATCTCAACAATTGGATAAAAAGGGTAAATTTGTAATTTCACTATTAAATGAATTTAATATTCATTTAATAGATATATGTGTAAAATAATGGTGAAAAGATGAACAGCAACAAACGTGAGGGCTAGGGAAAAAAGAGAAAAAAAATTTCCAAGCCCGATTCAAGCTCTGAAACTCGGTTTTCAGGTAATCTCTTCAACTACAAAGTTGTTCTACTATTCAAGCTCTATCTTTTGATATCAATAATTCATGGAATCCATGCTTGATTGATGAGAATTTACATGAGAAAGAAATTAGGGTTTATGGATCAAATTGGGGCTTTTGAGATTTTATGATTCCATGATTGAATTTAAGTTGAAATCAAGCTAGTATGATGTTAAAATCATGATATTGAGTTGGGATTTAAGTTTTACATGTTTTGATTTCTATGAAGATGATTAGGGTTTATGGATTCAAGTTTAATTTAGGATTTGTGATGTTTAAATAATGATCTAGTAAGCTTGAATTGTTGTTTGGAAGCAAAACCCTAAGTTAAATTGTGTAGGGACCATTTCGGCAACTTGAAAAGTTGAAGGACCAAATCTGAATTTTTAGAATTTGGAGTGTATTTGTGTTATTAATGGTGTTAGAGATAAGAAAATGAAGTTAGAATGCCAAATTGATGTTAAATTGAATTAGTGACCATTTTGACAATTTGTTAAAGTTAAGTGACCAAATCAAAATTGAAGTTTTGTATGGGGGTTAAATCTGATTTTTAGTTGTTATAATGGAATTAAGGCGGTAATGTTGAATTGAGGATCAAATTGCAAAGTTAAGAAGCTTGAATCCTTATCTTTGCATTTTAGTGACTATTTCGGTAAAGAAGGAAAATTAAGGAGAATTATTGTGAATAATTATTTGGTGAAGAATGTGATGAGTTGGTGGTTTAAAGCTAGTGATTGGACTAAATTGAAAAGTATAAAAGGAGAAGTTAGTATAAAAGTTGAAGTTCTTTATGGAAGCTGTGTAGAAAAACTGGTTTATGGCAGTAACTTTGAAAATTCACTATAAATTCTACAAAAATGGTTAGATGGTAAATTTTATACCGATGTAAAGATTTGTTCGTCTAGTTTCGTTTCCAACAAGCGGAATCTTATTTCGAGTTCCGAGTCAAAAGATATGAATTTTTAAGTGATTAAAGGTCAGAAAACAGAACACCAGTCTGTTCCGAATTTCAGCACTGTAACTGGCTTTGAAAATTTGCCATAAATCGTACAAGTTGAATTTGGGCTATTAATTTACATGGTTGAAAAGCTTATCGAAACTAGTTTCTTTCATAACAAATGGAGTTGAATCCGAGTTATATATTATTTTATAGAAATATTTCTTTGGAGGTACTGCAAACTGCCAGAAAATGAGAATTGATACACTTTGTATCTAAGGTTGATTAGTAAGCTTGTAATGGAAGTTCAAAGTGGTTACTAAGGACCATAATGAATTTTTGAACAATACAAGTAAGATAGGAAAACGTTTGGAGCTTTTGTATTCGAATGATTATTTTGAAAAATATGTCTAAGATATTGTTAGATTGGGATCTAACAAATATTTTACTTATTTGAATTATGAAGTTAAGTTCGAATCAAGGGAGGTTCGAGGTACAATGAAGGAAAGGATCAAAGAGGACTTAGTGAGGCATACTAATAAATGGCCCAGGTGAGTGCAATGCATACATAACATTATACATGGATGTTTCATACATCACCGGTAGGACTTGCGATGAGTCTACCTGGTTTATATATTGTCATGATATTTATGTCAGTGATCATATATTTGACATATTTTAAATATGTCAAAGGTTGAAAATAAATGCATTGATCACTAGTTATTGATGATGGTATAATATGAATGTTATTTCGGCTATGAACTGTTAAATGTTGATATATATTGATATATGTTGCCATTGATGACTTAAATGATGAAATAAAGCCCAATGTATGATATAGATGTTCGATGGTATAGTTGGATATCCATAGGTCATAAACAGCTGTATAAATATTCTAAGCTCTTCAGGTAAAGTGCAAATATTATAAATACTCATTGAGGAGTATACTCATGCATGGTTTGAGTATACAGACTTACTACGGGTGCTAAACACTTCGGTGTAATTTCATAAAAATTCAATGAGGGATATATTGTATACTCCGGTAAGTATACAGAAGCACTTCAGTGCTAAGCACTCCCGGTAGAGTGCAAATAATATACATACTCAAGAAAGGTTGGGTATGGGGGGATGACTCGTGTACATAGAATCTCTTAATTCGATACGTTGGGCTAAATAAATTAAAAGAATAAAAAAGAAACAGTAAGATAAGCTTGCAGATAGAAATGGGAAAAAGGTATTGGTAAGCATTGAAAGCTTACGGATGGAATGGCAACGGTATTGGTAAGATCTAATCTTATCACTTTGATATACATATTTATTTATTTTAACGAGCATATAATGGTAAGCTGATCATGTGCATTGTTAATCATTAATATTGGTATTATGACAATTGCACTTGAATTCGAATTATTGCCTCACTAAGTAAATACTTAGCGTGTAACTATTTTACACGTAAGAAAGAAGAAATGGTTGGAGTAAGGAGCATAAACGGACATCGTCAATCAATAACAAGTACATTAGTATCAGTAAGATATCTTTTGACACTGTTTGATATTTACTAGTTGGCATGTATATTAAAATGATATGACTGCTCTGATAGAATTTGTATTTTATGTGGTATCTGGATGAATTTTAAATCAGGCATTTTTAGGCAATTTTATTAATTATATAAATTTAAATTAAATTAATAAGTTGTTGTCTGAAATTAAACTCGATTTGAAGATTAAAATATTATATTTAAACAATACGCGATTAACTACATTTGTAAATAGAAACTAAATATATTGTAATATATTTAGAAGAATCAAAATTTTTACCGAGTTACAAATGTAGAGGGTTTTACAAATGTTTTGTGATATCTCTGACTCGTATTCAGCTATGAATACGGGAAATGGGTATTACAAAGATAGGGAACACGAAGATAGTGATATTGTCATACAAGGCCAATGAATAGGGCATCTTCGGGGATTGATCGAAAACTGAAAGAGAGATGATGTGTCTATTGCAGAGAGTGAGTTGAGAGAGTGGTGGTTGCATAAATAAATGGCAGATGAAAGGGCTCAATATTGCTGAAAAGATGTTTAAATACCCAGCTTTAATGGGTAAAATGCACAATAGGTCACCGAATTAAATAAGGGTTTGTAAAAAGGCACCCAACTTTACCAGCTTTACTGATTAGACCTCAAATTTCAAAATTAAAACACTAAAATATAGTTTTTACTCAATTTAATTCCTTAACTTAATTAGGGTTTTTGAATTAAAATTCCCAAATTTCTAGGGTTTCCAATTAGGGTTTTCACAAATTGGGGGAGTTACAACTCTCCCCTTAAAAGAAATTTTGGCATCGAAATTTACCTAGATTAAAGAGATACGATTATTGAGTTTTGATGTTAGCTTAGACTTCTATGTAGCCTCATCATAATCACGATTACGCCACAAGACCTTGACCATTTTAATGGTCTTCCTCTTGAGAACATTCTTGTCTTGAGCAAGAATCTCAACTTGTTCCTCATCAAAATGCAAGTCAAGACAGATCTCAATTTCCTCCATATGGATACTATGAGATGGATTGCCCCAATAGTGCCTCAACACTGAGATGTGAAAGTCATTATGAATACGCTCAAGCTCTGGTGGTAGTTCAAGCTGATAGGTAACTAGTCCAACTCGACGAAGAATATGATAAGGGCCAATGAAATGATGACTCAACTTGTCCTTCTGACCAAATATAAGTACCTTTCTCCAAGGAGATACTTTCCAGAAAACCTCATCACCCACATTATACTCAATGTCTGATGCTCTAGATTGGCATAAGACATATGTCTGTCAACAGAAGCCTTAAGCCTGTCTCAAATCAATCTGACAATCTCCTCTGACTCTTATGAAATATCTGGTCCTAATAATCGATGCTCATTCAGCTCCGCCTAACCAATAGGAGTGTGAAACTTACACCTATATAGAGCCTCATAAGGTACCATCTTATTATTGGCCTGATAATTGTTATTATAAGTGAACTCTGCAAGCAGTAAGAAATCCTCCCAAGTGCCTCTATAATCAGTCACACAGCCTCTAAGCACACCTTCGAGAATCTGAATCACACACTCAAACTGATCATCAGTCTGTGGCTGATAATAAGTATTGAAGTTCAATCGAATACCTAGAGTAGTGTGGAGAGACTTCCAAAACTTTGACGTGAACCTCAAATCTTGGTCAAAATGATAGATAGTGGTACCCCATAGAGTCGAATAATCTAAAAAATATAGAGTCAAGTTAACTTATTCAGAGAATAGTCAACTCAAATAGGAATGAAGTAGGCGGACTTGGTGAGACGATCACCAATAACCCAAATATAGTCATTCTTTGATGGAGTCAAAGAAGGAACACTAATAAAGTCCATAGCCATGTGCTCCAACTTCCACTACGGAATCTTAATATGTTGTAATAACATAAATGGGCGTTGATGTTCTTAATTTACTTTCTGACAACTTCGACACAAATTCAAAAATTTCTCTCTCCCATATGATACATCAAAAAAACATTACTAGGTTACTTAGCTCGAATCTCAAAATTAGAGTAGGAATAACTCGATGCTCTATCAAAAGACTGTCATCCTCATACAAACTCTGTTGGAGTATGCCCAAAGACCAATCATGAGATGGTTGTAAAAGACATACTTATTTTATCATGTTTATTAATATAAAGCCATTATTATTTTCAGTCATATTCTGTGCATTTATAAATAAACTGAATTATAATAAAGTCCTTACAATAATATAGTTATTCTTGAATGTCCTTAGTCGAGTATTATTGTGGGCATGGACAACAATAATATATTAAGACTAATATGTAGTTGATTGATGACAAAGTGTTGTCATTGACATGAAGATGTCAAAATCAATACATAAGTATGTGTTAGAGAACGACATATTGGACTGACTCGCTATGAGCATGTTTCTTGGATTATTATGTGACAGTCACAACATAGCTCATACTGATAACTGCATGTATGATCCTCAGACTTGAGATCATCATTATTTCAACATCGTGAGTGATATATTTTGATGCGATCAAACGTGTGTCATAACTGACTACACTATAAAGACCAATATTGGATGCGTCACAATCAATGTAGCGGAATATGGTTGATCAAGATAGGATTTGTCCCTCCTACATAAAAGGAGTAATATCATAGGCCACTTGATTGAGTGAGACTAGAAAATGCATGGCCATGATCGAATAAATTGATATGAGATATCATAGTTATTCGTTTATAATAGTCTACTCATGATATCAAGAAATATTATATGGACTATACAAGTGTGACTATTCCATGACTTGTGTTCGATCTAGATATGAGGATAAAAGGATGTAATACATAAAAAGAGTTAATCGCAAAAAAGTTTATGTCGAACCACGACTTCCTGCAACTTAGGTAGCAATGATGCATTGCTAGATGCCACTCATTGCTTGTAATATTAGAATTGTTCTAGATATTAATGCTAACGTTACATGAACCTACAAGGGTCACACCCTATGATTGAAACGAACAAATATCAACTAGATAGCATGTGTACAAACTTGTTGTGCACGTAATAAGTAAAACCCAAAATTATTATAATTATTGTAATTATAGATAATCTTGTTTATATATTTTTTTAATAATAGATAATTATTGTAATTACATGACTTGTGTTCGATCTAGATATGAGGATAAAAGGATGTAATACATGAAAAGAGTTAATTGCAAAAAAGTTTATGTCGAACCACGACTTCCTGCAACTTAGGTAGCAATGATGCATTGCTAGATGCCACTCATTGTTTGTAATATTAGAATTGTTCTAGATATTACTGCTAACGTTACATGAACCTACAAGGGTCACACCCTATGATTGAAACGAACAAATATCAACTAGATAGCATGTGTACAAACTTGTTGTGCACGTAATAAGTAAAACCGGAAATTATTATAATTATTGTAATTATAGATAATCTTGTTTATATATATATTTTAATAATAGATAATTATTGTAATTAACAAATACTATTAAATATATATATCTAAAGAAACCTAATTAAAGTAGAATCAGATTTTGTATATTTAATTATATTCAGTTAAATATATTGTATATTTAATGAATCCGAATTTAATTAGAATTAGGTTTTTGAATGCTATATAAAGGCATAAGGTCTAGCAGCCGAAAATATGCCTTTTGCGAAAAACCTCTCTAACAGTTAGAGAAGTAAAATATTGTTCGTTTCATTCGGGTAGACTCGTAGAGATCGGAACACTGTTGTGATGACTTGGATTCGATATCGTGCTAGCAAAATTGGATTCTCCCAACTCCCTGTGTAACACCCTTAACGTATACTCGTAGTACAGATACACATTAAGGATGTCATAATATTATTTAACAGAATTCTAGACTTGTAGTGTTTTTTATAAAATAATCCTTTAAAACAACCAATTAATAAATTGATACATGCCCACTAAAGAATATCATGAGTTAGAATGTCTTACTAATGTTTGGCAGATTGCAGCTTGATCAACATGCTTGACTCCTCTTCCAGTAAGTTTCCAATAACCTACGTGTGAAACAGCACACTCTAAGTAATGACTTAATAAGGCAAATATAATTTAAAATAAATCATTTCAATGTATAAAATCATATAAAACAGACTTATCGAAGTCATTCTTCTGTCATATAACAGTACAATACATTTGTTGGTTAATAGGAAGTGAGTCTCAATTGCAGTTTATATTATAACATCAAACCTCTATTTTATAAATCAAGTATACGTTAAGCTTTTTAGATTAACTGCCTGCATAAAATGCATTTTATGCATTATAGCCCAAAGTACAAAATCATGTGAAGTCATGGTACGCGAGTCATCACGACACCGTAGTGTCTACGACACCCTAGCTTCTGTATCGCCGAAGCAACTGAGATGAGTACGTACTCGAGGACGCCCTTTTCTCCTCATACTCGCACATTTTGTGCTATGTAACACCGTAGTGTTTGAACCGACTGCGTAGAGTCTATCTAGACCCCGAAGAGTCTATCTCGACCTCGAAGAGTCTACATTGTTTATCTCGACCCCAAAGAGTCTACATTATCTATCTCGACCCCGAAAAGTCTACATTGTTTATCTCGACCCCGAAGAGTCTACATTGTCTATCTCGAGTTCGAATAGTCTATATTGTTTATCTCGACCCCGAAGAGTCTACATTGTCTATCTCGACTCCGAAAAGTCTACATTTTCTATCTCGACTCCGAAGAGTCTACATTGTTTATCTCGACCCCGAAGAGTCTACATTATTTATCTCGACCCCGAAAAGTCTACATTGTCTATCTCAACTCCGAAGAGTCTACATTGTTTATCTTGACTCCCTTATCAATTATCTCAATAGTATCATTGTTCATATTATTCAGTCCTTACTCATAAGAATTAGTAGTATAAATATCTTACAATTAGATATTACTAAATCTTTTTCAATTTTGCCTTGATCCTTCTAATGCAAATAACTTAACTTGAACTGATGTTCGCTGCAATTCTTATTTTACTTTATTGTATTCATTATAAGTCCTTTCTTGACCTCTGGGATTCGTCGATTAGCAAAATCCGGTAGCATCTTACTTTTCTTATATCAACCTTACGTCATCTCATACTATTAAGGAGCAGCATCAAGTCATGCAATCAACACATCAGTAATATGACATTATAGGGGCATGTATTTACTGACAAACTTATAACAAACTTGGTTTAGCATCCAATATCGGCAAAACATGTAGCTCTGATACCACTAAATGTAACATCCTTAACGTATACTCGTAGTACAAATACACATTAAGAATGTCATAGTATTATTAACAGAATTCTAGACTTGTAATTTTTTTATAAAATAATCCTTTAAAACAACCAACTAATAAATTGATACATTCCCACTAGAGAATATCATGAATTAGAATATCTTACTGATGTTTGGCAGATTTCAGCTTGATCAACATGTTTGACTCCTATTTTGGTAAGTTTCCAATACCTACGTGTGAAAAAGCACACTCTAAGTAACGACTTAATATGGCAACTATAATTTAAAATAAATCATTTCAATGTATAAAATCATATAAAATAGACTTATCGAAGTCATTCCTATGTCATATAACAGTGCAGTACATTTCCTGCTTAAAAGCAAGTGAGTCCAAATTGCAGTTATATCATAACATCAAACCTCTATTTTATAAATCAAGTATACGTTAAGCTTTTTAGCTTAATTGCCTGCATAAAATGCATTTTATGTATTATTGCCCAAAGTACAAAATCATGTGATATCATGCTACGCGAGTCATCATGACACCGTAGTGTCTACAACACCCTAGCGTCTGCATCGCCCAAGCAACTTAGATGAGAACGTACTCGAGGATGCCCTTTGCTCCTCATACTCGTACATTTTGTGCTATGTAACACCGTAGTGTTTGAACCGACTCCTTAGAGTCTAACTCGATTCCGTAGAGTCTATCTCAACCCCGAAGAGTATATCTCGACCCCGAATAGTCTACATTGTTTATCTCGACCCCGAAGAGTCTAAACTGTCTATCTCGAACCCGAAGAGTCTACATGATTTATCTCAACCCCCGAAGAGTCTACAATGTCTATCTCGACTCCGAAGAGTCTATGTTGTTTATCTTGACTCTGAAGAGTCTACATTGTTTATCTCGACCCCGAAGAATCTACATTGTCTATCTCGACTCTGAAAAGTCTACATTGTTTATCTCAACTCTGAAGATTCTACATTGTCTACCTCGACCTCGAAGAGTCTACATTGTCTATCTCGACTCCGAAGAGTCTACATTATCAATCTTGACCCAAAGAGTCTACATTGTTTATCTCGACCTCGAAAAGTCTACATTGTCTATCTCGACTCTGAAGAGTCTACATTGTTTATCTCGACGCCGAAGAGTATACATTGTTTATCTCGCACTGTAGTGCTATGACGCTGCTAGGACTCTATAGATATCCAATTATACCAAAGACTCTCACACTAGTACTTGGGCATATCAATATTTTATTTTTCATATTCTATATCCAATCCTTCAATACTATTGTCCATAATTCAATAATGAGCAGTGCTTATCCAAATATCTAAAATTAGATTTACCTTGAGTAAATCATTTTGCTACAATCATTGTATCAGTATGTCATTTAATATTTCATGCTATTTGAACAAATAAGCCATCATACATTATTATTTATACAAAGGCCGGTTCATCGCAAGTCGTCCTATTTATCAACATGTCATAAATATATATAATGCAATCACTCTTATCACATATATAATAAATAAGTAAAAATGCACTCACATTGGCCACTTAACATGATGCCTCTCTAGGTCCTAGTTCAATCCTTTCTTTCATAGTACCTCGAACCTTCTCTGATTCGGACTCGCCTTGATTAATCACATAAATACAATAAAATATTTGTTAGACTCAAATCTAACAATACCTTAAACTTGCTTTTTAACATAATCATTAGAATATAAAATTTCCAAATATTTTTCTTTCTTCATTGTACTTTTCGAAAACTCATTATAGTCTTTAATGACTAATTTGAACTTCCAATAACTCTTCCGAGCTTGCTATCTAACCTTTAAATACAGAATGTTTCAAATTCTATTTTCTGACAGCTTGCGCTACCTTCAAAGATTTACTTGAATAGGGCAGAATAAATACTGGATTTTAGTTTCTTTTATACTGGAGAAACTAGATTCGATAACGGTTCTAACGGTATACACCATATAAATTAATAAAATCTACAACAATTATGAAAATTCTTCAAACTCCCGTCACAGAGCTGTCCTGACCAAAACTGCTCTGTAAATTTTCTGACCTTCATTCGATTAAAAATTCATATCTTTTAACTCGGAACTCGAAATCAGTTTCCGTTTGTTGGAGGCGAAACTAGACAAACAAATCATTACATAGATATAAAATTCATTATCTAAACATTTTTATAGAATTTATGGTGAATTTCTAAACTTACTGCCATAATTTAAATTCAACCTAA
Organism: Hibiscus mutabilis; assembly: GCA_019671005.1. Lineage (NCBI taxonomy): Eukaryota > Viridiplantae > Streptophyta > Magnoliopsida > Malvales > Malvaceae > Hibiscus > Hibiscus mutabilis. The sequence continues at coordinate 23,218,591 of CM033741.1, read as the reverse complement.
CTTCCCATATTTAGTTTCTAAATTTACCATAACTTCTCCTTATTTCTTTACTTATCAATTTAGTCCTATAATTTTACTTCAAAGAACTAAATGAAACTTGTATTCATAAGTTCTCTTTACATCCTTCATCAAAATATGATTAAACAATTATTTAACCAAAAATCAAAATTAGTCTCCATCAATAGCTACATTGCCGGATTGATCCCTAAACTTTCATACATGGTCCAATTAGTCCTTTAAGTAATTAAGCTACTATTCCATTCCTTTATTCAATTCAAGTACTTAAATCAATAATCTAAATTAAGTACTCATAAATTTTTAGTATCACAATTCAATCCCTAAACTTCTTCATGCTTGCCATTTTGGTCCTTATATCATTCAAGAACTTTATTTTGATCCAAACATCAAAATTAAACTTTCTATATTTGATTCAATGAAATATACTCAAACTATATTTTTCTCATAATTTTCCCCTTCATTTAAGCCAAATCCGAATTGGTCCTTCAATTTTTCCTACTTGGCCAAAATGGTCACTTGAAGATACAAGCTCCCAACTTTTAAATTTAAGCAATTTAAGCATGCTATTCATCAATTCAATCCAAGTTCATATCATTTCCAGCCATAACAGATCAGCCCCCCGACTTTACCTAATTTTCATTTTGGTCACTTAATGCGATTCAACATAATTCTTCATTCCAATCACTAAATCAAGCATGTACAAGCCTTAATCTTTCATAAACATCCTTTAATTTCAATTCCCTAAATAAATCCCCAAATTTTGGGGTTAGGGTTCTTAACTTCATCATGAAATTAAACATAATCCAAACTTAATTTCATCAAAACAACATTGAATTCATGTAATTCAAGTTCTAACTTCAACTTAGCACAACAATTCCCTAATTCTTTCTCATCAATAACTCAAGTACCTCTTTACAACATCATGCAATATTACTACCAAAATGTAGAGAATTGAATGTAGAACAAATTATTCTAAAGGATCATACCTTGAATCTTGCTTAAAAGCCTTCAAAATTGCCAAAGAATTTTTTTTATCCTTTCCCCCAAGCTTTCTTAATCTCACGAAATGGAGAGAAAAAGATGATCAATTTTTTGTTCATCTTTGACTTTCTTTTTTTATTGAATTTAATCCAATATTGCCACTTGTAATCAATTAAATAAATTTTAATTTCATTTAATTAATTAATCTTAAATCCAAGGGCTCAAATTGATCATATCATCAATCAATGGCTAGGATTAAATATTAAGATGGGAAATTACTAAAATGCCCATGCCACTTCCAAAATATTTCAAAATTGCCATTGGAGGCAAATTGACTAACTTGTCGGTTACTAAAAATATTCATTAATCAAAATAAATCATAGGATTCATCCTGGATCGAACTAAAAATATTTCCAAAACTTTGGAATGATTTTTACATCCTTCTTATATCATATAGTAAAATTTCATAGTTTTCCAATTCGATCCGGATACCGGAATTTCACTTAAACTTTGACTGTGATTTTACCTTTACCGAGCTATTGGATTTATTTCGAAAATTTTATATTTCCATATTCTGAAAATTAATATTATTATCTCATAAAAGCTTCCTTTCCTAAGGACTTAGAATGAATTTTCCTAACTCGGTCTATTATGTAAAATTTCTCTTAGAAGTCCTTTATCGGAAATCCATACGAATATTCTCTACTCTTACTGAGTCCAAAATACCGATCAGAAACACTTTTATGGGACCTTCCCGAAAGTTACTCATCCTAGTGTTTCCCTAGTCTGAGCACGCTTAATAATAGGATTCGATCAAAATTCGATACCTTATACTGCATTTTCATTCCCGGGACTTATATCAAATTTCACTCACCGATCAAATTTATCCACCTACAGAATAAAATTAGTTATTGAGAAAATCCTTCATTATGGATTTAAACTTTTCCTTTCTTTATGATTTAGCAACCAACTTTTGAAAATTATCATTTTGGTCACTAAATTTTTAACCTTCAATTCCCATTCCAATTTTTATCTGATTTCAACCAAATTTTTGTATGTACCCTAATCTTCTTATCCTCTATCTCATGATACCTTTAAACCGCAGAAATTCCTTTTCTAAAGCTCCTAATTAAAGAAATCCTAACTTTTCTATTTTTTCATTTTAGTCACTAAGTTAGCTTTTAAGCTACTAACTTAGTACCAAATGACCTTAATATCTTTAACTAAAAATTAGGTGTTACAATTATCCCCTCCTTTAAGAAAATTTGTCCTCGAATTTTCAACTCAAGCTTGATCCTCTATTACCAGTACTACTCCTGTCGGATTTGTCCCAATTTTTCTATTATCTTTTCTTCCTTGAGAAAACTGATACTAGTAGAATCTTCTAATTTCTTAAATTTTGGTCTCTATAAACCCATCTTACTATTCATTCAGAGGAGGTTTAATTCACATTTCCTACTTCAACAACTTACCTGAGATGTATCTTCTTGATATTTGACTAATCTTAATAACATATGTCAATTTATCTATTGACAAGTATCTCTTCTAAATTACTGAAATTTCAATAATACACATTCTAATATGTCCTTCAAGGTTGAACGATCCATTTTGACTATCCACAATCATCCAGATTGAATTCCTTTAGCTTCAATTCACTGGCAATCCATCTTCTTGCCAAAATCCATTGTCCTTTCAGCTCCTCATCAATTATCTCAATAGTATCATTGTTCTTCTTATTCATTCCATACTCATAAGTATTAGTAAAGTATAAATATCTTACAATTAGATATTACTAAATCTTTTCAGTTTTGTCTTGATCCTTCTAATGCAAATAACTTAACTTGAACTAAAGTTGGCTACAATTCTTATTTTACTTTATTGTATTCGTTATGAGTCCTTTCTTGACCTCTGGGATTCGTCGATTAACAAAATCTGGTAGCATCTTACTTTTCTTATATCAACCTTATGCCATCTTATACTATTGAGGAGCAACATCAAGTCATGCAATCAACACATCAGTAATATGACATCTTGGGGCATGTATTTACTGACAAACTTATAACAAACTTGGTTTAGCATCCAAAACCAGCAAAACATGTAGCTCTGATACCACTAAATGTAACATCCTTAACGTATACTCATAGTACAAATACACATTAAGGATGTCATAATATTATTTAACATAATTCTAGACTTGTAATTTTTTTTTATAAAATAATCCTTTAAAACAACCAACTAATAAATTGAGCCCACTAGATAATATCATGAATTAGAATATCTTACTGGTGTTTGGCAGGTTGCAGCTTGATCAACATGCTTGACTCCTTTTCTTGTAAGTTTCCAAAAACCTACATGTGAAATAGCACACTTTAAGTAATGACTTAATAAGGCAACTATAATTTAAAATAAATCATTTCAATGTATAAAATCATATAAAATAGACTTATCAAGTCATTCCTATGTCATATAACAAGTGCAATACATTTTTCTCGCTTAATAGCAAGTGAGTCCAAATTGCAGTTTATATCATAACATCAAACCTCTATTTTATAAATCAAGTATACGTTAAGAATTTTAGCTTAACTGCCTGCATAAAATGCATTTTATGTATTATAGCCCAAAGTACAAAATCATGTGATGTCATGGTACGCGAGTCATCATGACACCGTAGTGTCTACGACACCCTAGCGTCTGCATCGCCAAATCAACTCGAGATGAGAACGCACTCGAGGACGTCATTTGCTCCTCATACTCGCACATTTTGTGCTATGTAACACCGTAGTGTTTGAACCAACTTCTTAGTAGAGTCTATCTCTCAACCCCAAAGTGTCTACATTGTTTATCTCGACCCCGGAGAGTCTACATTGTCTATCTCTCGAACCCAAGAGTCTACATGATTTGTCTATCAAGAGTCTACAATAGTCTATATTGTTTATCTCAACTCCAAAGAGTCTACATTGTTTATCTCGACCCGAAGAGTCTACATTGTCTATCTTGACTCCAAAAAGTCTACATTGTTTATCTTGACTCTCAAGAGTCTACATTGTCTATCTCGACCTCAAGAGTCTACATTGTTTATCTCGACCCCGAAGAGTCTACATTGTCAATCTTGACCACAAAGATTCTACATTGTTTATCTATCTCTACATTGTCTATCTCGACTCAAGAGTCTACATTGTTTATCTAGACCCCGAAGAGTATACATTGTTTATCTTGCACCGTAGTGCTATGACGACGCTGCTAGGACTCTATGGATATCCAATTATACCAAAGACTCTCACACTAGTACTTGGGCATATCAATATTTTATTTTTCATATTCTATATCCAATCCTTCAATACTATTGTCCATAATTCAATAATGAGCAAAGTGCTTATCCAAATATCTAAAATTAGATTTACCTTGAGTAAATCATTTTGCTACAATCATTCTATCAATATGTCATTTAATATTTCATGCTATTTGAACAAATAAGCCATCATACATTATTATTTATACAAAGGCGGTTCATCGCAAGTCGTCCTATTTATCAACATGTCATAAATATATATAATGCAATCACTCTTATCACATATATAATAAATAAGTAAAAATGCACTCACATTGGCCACTTAACATGATGCCTCTCTAGGTCCTAGTTCAATCCTTTATTTCATAGTACCTCGAACCTTCTCTCGATTCGGACTCGACTTGATTAATCATATAAATACAATAAAATATTTGTTAGACTCAAATCTAACAATACCTTAAACTTGCTTTTTAACATAATCATTAGAATATAAAATTTCCAAATATTTTTCTTTCTTCATTGTACTTTTTGAAAACTCATTATAGTCTTTAATGACTAATTTGAACTTCCAATAATTCTTCCGAGCTTGCTATCTAACCTTTAAATACGAATATTTCAAATTCTATTTTTCGACAACTTGTGCTACCTTCAAAGATTTACTTGAATAGGGCAGAATAAATACTAGATTTTAGTTTCTTTTATACTGGAGAAACTAGATTCGATAACGGTTCTAACAAGATAACACCATATAAATTAATAAAATCTACAAAAATTATGAAAATTTTTAAACTCCCGTCACAGAGCTGTCCTAACCAAAAACTGCTCTGTAAATTTTTGACCTTCATTCGATTAAAAATTCATATCTTTTTAATTTGGAACTCAAATCAGTTTCCGTTTGTTGGAGGTGAAACTAGACAAACAAATATTTACATAGATATAAATTTCATTATTAAACATTTTTATAGAATTTATGGTGAATTTCTAAACTTACTACCATAATTTAAATTCAACCTAACTTCCCATATTTAGTTTCTAAATTTACCATAACTTCTCCTTATTTCTTTACTTATCAATTTAGTCCTATAATTTTACTTCAAATAACTAAATGAAACTTGTATTCATAAGTTCTCTTTACATCCTTCATCAAAATATGATTAAACAATTATTTAACCAAAAATCAAAATTAGTCTCCATCAATAGCTACATTGCGGATTGATCCCTAAACTTTCATACATGGTCCAATTATTCCTTTAAGTAATTAAGCTAATATTCCATTCCTTTATTCAATTCAAGTACTTAAATCAATAATCTAAATTAAATACTCATAAATTTTCAATATCACAATTCAATCCCTAAACTTCTTCATGCTCACCATTTTGGTCCTTATATCATTCAAGAACTTTATTTTGATCCAAACATCAAAATTAAACTTTCTATATTTGATTCAATGAAATATACTCAAACTATATTTTTCTCATAATTTTCCCCTTCATTTAAGCCAAATCCGAATTGGTCCTTCAATTTTTCCTACTTGGCCAAAATGGTCACTTGAAGATACAAGCTCCCAACTTTTAAATTTAAGCAATTTAAGCATGCTATTCATCAATTCAATCCAAGTTCATATCATTTCCAGCCATAACAGATCAGCCCCCCGACTTTACCTAATTTTCATTTTGGTCACTTAATGCGATTCAACATAATTCTTCATTCCAATCACTAAATCAAGCATGTACAAGCCTTAATCTTTCATAAACATCCTTTAATTTCAATTCCCTAAATAAATCCCCAAATTTTGGGGTTAGGGTTCTTAACTTCATCATGAAATTAAACATAATCCAAACTTAATTTCATCAAAACAACATTGAATTCATGTAATTCAAGTTCTAACTTCAACTTAGCACAACAATTCCCTAATTCTTTCTCATCAATAACTCAAGTACCTCTTTACAACATCATGCAATATTACTACCAAAATGTAGAGAATTGAATGTAGAACAAATTATTCTAAAGGATCATACCTTGAATCTTGCTTAAAAGCCTTCAAAATTGCCAAAGAATTTTTTTTATCCTTTCCCCCAAGCTTTCTTAATCTCACGAAATGGAGAGAAAAAGATGATCAATTTTTTGTTCATCTTTGACTTTCTTTTTTTATTGAATTTAATCCAATATTGCCACTTGTAATCAATTAAATAAATTTTAATTTCATTTAATTAATTAATCTTAAATCCAAGGGCTCAAATTGATCATATCATCAATCAATGGCTAGGATTAAATATTAAGATGGGAAATTACTAAAATGCCCATGCCACTTCCAAAATATTTCAAAATTGCCATTGGAGGCAAATTGACTAACTTGTCCTCAACTATTCACAATTTCATCTGGTTTGTTACTAAAAAAAATATTCATTAATCAAAATAAATCATAGGATTTTCATCTGGATCGAACTAAAAATATTTCCAAAACTTGGAATGATTTTTACATCCTTCTTATATCATATAGTAAAATTTCATAGTTTTCCAATTCGATCCAGGACTTGGGAAATTTTCACTTAAACTTTGATAGTGATTTTAGTTTTTTTCGAGCTATTGGATTTATTTTGAAAATTTTATATTTCCATATTCTGAAAATTAATATTATTATCTCATAAAAGCTTCCTTTCCTAAGGACTTAGAATGAATTTTCCTAACTCGTCTATTATTATGTAAAATTTCTCTTAGAAGTATTTTATCGGAAATCCATACGAATATTCTCTACTCTTATTGAGTCCAAAATACCGATCAGAAACACTTTTATGGGACCTTCCCGAAAGTTACTCATCCTAGTGTTTCCTAGTCCGAGCACGCTTTAATAATAGGATTCGATCAAAATTCGATACCTTATCTTTTGCATTTTCATTCCCGGGACTTATATCAAATTTCACTCACCGATCAAATTTATCCACCTACAGAATAAAATTAGTTATTGAGAAAATCCTTCATTATGGATTTAAACTTTTCCTTTCTTTATGATTTAGCAACCAACTTTTGAAAATTATCATTTTGGTCACTAAATTTTTAACCTTCAATTCCCATTCCAATTTTTATCTGATTTCAACCAAATTTTTGTATGTACCCTAATCTTCTTATCCTCTATCTCATGATACCTTTAAACCGCAGAAATTCCTTTTCTAAAGCTCCTAATTAAAGAAATCCTAACTTTTCTATTTTTTCATTTTAGTCACTAAGTTAGCTTTTAAGCTACTAACTTAGTACCAAATGACCTTAATACTGTTTAACGAAAATTAGGGTGTTACAATTATCCCCTCCTTTAAGAAAATTTGTCCTCGAATTTTCAACTCAAGCTTGATCCTCTATTACCAGTACTACTCCTGTCGGATTTGTCCCAATTTTTCTATTATCTTTTCTTCCTTGAGAAAACTGATACTAGTAGAATCTTCTAATTTCTTAAATTTTGGTCTCTATAAACCCATCTTACTATTCATTCAGAGGAGGTTTAATTCACATTTCCTACTTCAACAACTTACCTGAGATGTATCTTCTTGATATTTGACTAATCTTAATAACATATGTCAATTTATCTATTGACAAGTATCTCTTCTAAATTACTGAAATTTCAATAATACACATTCTAATATGTCCTTCAAGGTTGAACGATCCATTTTGACTATCCACAATCATCCAGATTGAATTCCTTTAGCTTCAATTCACTGGCAATCCATCTTCTTGCCAAAATCCATTGTCCTTTCAGCTCCCTCATCAATTATCTCAATAGTATCATTGTTCTTCTTATTCATTCCATACTCATAAGTATTAGCAGTATAAATATCTTACAATTAGATATTACTAAATCTTTTTCAGTTTTGTCTTGATCCTTCTAATGCAAATAACTTAACTTGAACTAAAGTTGGCTACAATTCTTATTTTACTTTATTGTATTCGTTATGAGTCCTTTCTTGACCTCTGGGATTCGTCGATTAACAAAATCTGGTAGCATCTTACTTTTCTTATATCAACCTTATGCCATCTTATACTATTGAGGAGCAACATCAAGTCATGCAATCAACACATCAGTAATATGACATCTTGGGGCATGTATTTACTGACAAACTTATAACAAACTTGGTTTAGCATCCAAAACCAGCAAAACATGTAGCTCTGATACCACTAAATGTAACATCCTTAACGTATACTCATAGTACAAATACACATTAAGGATGTCATAATATTATTTAACATAATTCTAGACTTGTAATTTTTTTTTATAAAATAATCCTTTAAAACAACCAACTAATAAATTGAGCCCACTAGATAATATCATGAATTAGAATATCTTACTGGTGTTTGGCAGGTTGCAGCTTGATCAACATGCTTGACTCCTTTTCTTGTAAGTTTCCAAAAACCTACATGTGAAATAGCACACTTTAAGTAATGACTTAATAAGGCAACTATAATTTAAAATAAATCATTTCAATGTATAAAATCATATAAAATAGACTTATCGAAGTCATTCCCCTGTCATATAACAGTGCAATACATTTTTCTGCTTAATAGCAAGTGAGTCCCAATTGCAGTTTATATCATAACATCAAACCTCTATTTTATAAATCAAGTATACGTTAAGAATTTTAGCTTAACTGCCTGCATAAAATGCATTTTATGTATTATAGCCCAAAGTACAAAATCATGTGATGTCATGGTACGCGAGTCATCACGACACCGTAGTGTCTACGACACCCTAGCGTCTGCATCGCCAAATCAACTGAGATGTGTACGTACTCGAGGACGTCATTTGCTCCTCATACTCGCACATTTTGTGCTATGTAACACCGTAGTGTTTGAACCAACTTCGTAGAGTCTATCTCGACCCCAAAGTGTCTACATTGTTTATCTCGACCCCGGAGAGTCTACATTGTCTATCTCGACCCCGAAGAGTCTACATTGTCTATCTCGACTCCGAATAGTCTATATTGTTTATCTCAACTCCAAAGAGTCTACATTGTTTATCTCGACCCCGAAGAGTCTACATTGTCTATCTTGACTCCAAAAAGTCTACATTGTTTATCTTGACTCCGAAGAGTCTACATTGTCTATCTCGACCCCGAAGAGTCTACATTGTTTATCTCGACCCCGAAGAGTCTACATTGTCTATCTCGACCACAAAGATTCTACATCGTCTATCTCTACTCTGAAGAGTCTACATTGTTTATCTAGACCCCGAAGAGTCTACGATGTTTATCTTGCACCGTAGTGCTATGACGCAACTGCTAGGACTCTATGGATATCCAATTATACCAAAGACTCTCACACTAGTACTTGGGCATATCAATATATTATTTTTCATATTCTATATCCAATCCTTCAATACTATTGTCCATAATTCAATAATGAGCAGTGCATATCCAAATATCTAAAATTCGATTTACCTTGAGTAAATCATTTTGCTACAATCATTCTACCAATATGCCATTTAATATTTCATGCTATTTGCATAAATAAGCCATCATACATTATTATTTATACAAAGGCCGGTTCATCGCAAGTCGTCCTATTTATCAACATGTCATAAATATATATAATGCAATCACTCATATCACATATATAATAAATAAGTAAAAATGCACTCACCTTGGCCACTTAACATGATGCCTCTCTAGGTCCTAGTTCAATCCTTTATTTCATAGTACCTCGAACCTTCTCTGATTCAGACTCGACTTCATTAATCATATAAATACAATAATATATTTGTTAGACTCAAATCTAACAATACCTTAAACTTGCTTTTTAACATAATCATTAGAATATAAAATTTCCAAATATTTTCCTTTCTTCCTTGTACTTTTCGAAAACTCATTATGGTCCATAATGACTAATTTGAACTTCCAATAATTCTTCCGAGCTTGCTATCTAACCTTTAAATACAGAATATTTCAAATTCTATTTTCTGACAACTTGTGCTACCTTCAAAGATTTACTTGAATAGGGCAGAATCCATACTAGATTTTAGTTTCCTTTATACTGGAGAAACTAGATTCGATAACGGTTCTAACAAGATAAGCCACATAAATTAATAAAATCTACAAAAATTATGAAAATTTTTAAACTCCCGTCATAGAGCTATCCTAACCAAAAACAACTCTGTAAGTTTTTTGACCTTCATTCGATTAAAAATTCATATCATTTAATTTGGAACTCGAAATCAGTTTCCGTTTGTTGGAGGTGAAACTAGACGAACAAATATTTACATAGATATAAATTTCATCATTAAACATTTTTGTAGAATTTATGGTGAATTTGTAAACTTACTACCATAATTTAAATTCAACCTAACTTCCCATATTTAGTTTCTAAATTTACCATAACTTCTCCTTATTTCTTTACTTATCAATTTAGTCCTATAATTTTACTTCAAATAACTAAATGAAACTTGTATTCAAAAGTTCTCTTTACATCCTTCATCAAAATATGCTTAAACAATTATTTAACCAAAAATCAAAATTAGTCTCCATCAATAGCTACATTGCCGGATTGATCCCTAAACTTTCATACTTGGTTGAATTATTCCTTTAAGTAATTAAGCTAATATTCCCTTTCTTTATTCAATTCAAGTACTTAAATCAATAATCTAAATTAAATACTCATAAATTTTCAATGTCACAATTCAATCCCTAAACTTCTTCATGCTCACCATTTTGGTCCTTCTATCATTCAAGAACTTTATTTTGATCCAAACATCAAAATTAAACTTTCTATATTCGATTCAATGAAATATACTCAAACTATATTTTTCTCATAATTTTCCCCTTCATTTAAGCCAAATTCGAATTGGTCCTTCAATATTTCCTACTTGGCCGAAAAGGTCACTTGAAGATACAAGCTCCCAACTTTTAAATTTAAGCAATTTAAGCATGCTATTCATCAATTCAATCCAAGTTAATATCATTTCCAGCCATAACAGATCAGCCCCCCGACTTTACCTAATTTTCGTTTCGGTCACTTAATGCGATTCAAAATAATTCTTCATTCGAATAACTAAATCAAGCATGTGCAAGCCTTAATCTTTCATAAACATCCTTTAATTTCAATTCCCTAAATAAATCCCCAAATTTTAGGGTTAGGGTTCTTAACTTCATCGTGAAATTAAACACAATCCAAGCTTAATTTCATCAAAACAACATTGAATTCGTGTAATTCAAGTCCTAACTTCAACTTAGCACAACAATTCCCTAATGCTTTCTCATCAATAACTCAAGTAGATCTTCACAACACCATGCAATATTACTACCAAAATGCAGAGAATTGAATGTAGAACAAATTATTCTAAAGTATCATACCTTGAATCTTGCTTAAAAGCCTTCAAAATTGCCAAAGAAATTTTTTTTATCCTTTCCCCCAAGCTTTCTTAATCTCACGAAATGGAGAGAAAAAGATGAGCAATTTTTTGTTCATCTTTGACTTTCTTTTTTTATTGAATTTAATCCCATATTGCCACTTGTAATCAATTAAATAAATTTTAATTTCATTCAATTAATTAATCTTAAATCCAAGGGCTCAAATTGATCCTATCATCAATCAATGGTTAGGATTAAATCTTAAGATGAGAAATTACTAAAATTCCCATGCCACTTCCTAAATATTTCAAAATTGCCATTGGAGGCAAATTGACTAACTTGTCCTCAACTATTCACAATTTCATCTGGTTTGTTATTTTTGTAAAAATTCAACTGAATCTAGTTGAATTCTAGTTAGACATGTTAAAATATTCATAAAATAATATTTTATGAATTTTCCATAACTTTTGGAACTGTCTTGAAAATTCTAGTTCGATCTGATGTATCGATAATTACCGAGAATTTTATCGGTTACTAAATAAATTCATTAATCAAAATAAATCATAGGAATCATCCTGGATCGAACTAAAAATATATCCAAAACTTGGGAATGATTTGTATATCCTTCTTCTATCATATAGTAAAATTTCATAGTTTTCCAGTTCGATCCGGATACCCGAATTCCACTTAAACTTTGACTGCGATTTTACATTTACCGAGCTATTGGATTTATTTCGAAAATTTTATATTTCCATATTCAGAAATAAAAATCATCCTTTCCTAAGAACTTAGACTGAATTTTCCTAACTCTGTCTATTATTCTGATAATTATCGAAAATCCTCGTCGAGTAAAATTTCTATTAGAAATATTTTATCGGAAATCCATACGAATATTCTCTACTCTTATTGAGTCCAAAATATCGATCAGAAACACTTTTATGGGACCTTCCCGAAAGTTACTCATCTTAGTGTTTCTCTAGTCTGAGCACGCTTAATAATAGGGTTCGATCAAAATTCGATACCTTATACTGTATTTTCATTCCTGGGACCTATACCAAATTTCACTCACCGATCGAATTTATCCATCTACAGAATAAAATTAGTTATTGAGCAAATCCTTTATTATGGATTTAAACTTTTCCTTTCTTTATGATTTCGCAACCAACTTTTGAAAATTATCATTTTGGTCACTAAATTTTTAACCTTCAATTCCCATTCCAATTTTTATAGGATTTCAACCAAATTTTTGCATGTACCCTAATCTGCTTATCCTCTATTTCATGATACCTTTAAACCGCAGAAATTCCTTTTCTAAAGCTCCTAATTATAGAAATCCTAATTTTTCCATTTTTTTCATTTTAGTCACTAAGTTAGCTTTTAAGCAACTAACTTAGTACCAAATGACCTTAATATTGTTTAATGAAATTTAGGGTGTTACACCCTGCAATTTTTTAGATTTATTTAAGGTAACGTTTCATCCCTTTTCACCCCATATTCGTTCCTCGTACATGGATCGCTGGCAGAATACGTTGGATAATTATAATTAACAAAGGTCGTAGGAACTATTTTGGTAATTATAATGAACAAGATAAAATATGTTTATGTTTTGGATAATATGCACAGTGTTTGAAATGCATGGTTATAGCCAAATAGCCCATTTACTTTGGTTTTATATTTATAAATATGGCATGCGTGTCGTGCATTTTTTCATCTATTGTAATTCTCTTCTTATCTTACTCCCTCGTATGTAAAATGAGTTTCTGAAAATTGTAATATTTGCTGAGAAAGCGTGGATCACAGGAGCAGAATAATGGACCGATCGAAGGTGGATTAGATGCTTGAGAAGCAAATTCTATCTTTAGTTTATTTTGGTTCTCTCATTGGATTGGAATGAGCCACCTTAGTTTTACGGGCTATAACCATTGCATTTATATTTACTGATTTACATATGTGTTACAATGTATGTTTTAGCATGATAGTAATTGATTAGATCATACTTGAATGGTGAGATTAATATAAAAAAACCCTCCATGTTTAATCAAAATAGCCATCCAATATTTGCCCTCATTAAAACCTCGATCGATACTATGTAGGTTTTGCCAAAGTGAAGTACTTATATCTATCTTGGTTAAACGCGAAGAATAAGCAAATGATATTCACTGGTTGTAATATTGGTTAAACTAGGTTGTCCTAATGAGATTAGAAACCTAAAGGCTAATGATTTGGATAATCATGAGATGATTAGGAACAATAGTTGTCCAAAAAATATAGGAATTACATGAGATGTAATTAGCAAGTGTTGCTTACCTAAATAATTGAATTCTAGGAGTAAAGCCAAAGCTGACTTAGGATGAAATGAAATATGGATCCTTACCCACTAGAAATACTTTTTAGTAAGTCTTTCAATTTTGATGGTTTTTAATAGTGGTAATGTTATTCCCTTATAAACATGATAAAAGGTACTTATAAATCATATTTTATCGTTGTAGATTTGTTATGGCAAACTCCAACTCATTATCATTGTGATCCGCCCTTGAGAAGGACCAATTGAATGGCTTGAACTTCCTTGACTAGTTCCGTAACTTGAAGATTGTCCTCAAGCAAGAACGGAAATTACAAGTCATTGAAGAACCTATCCCTAAAAAGCCAGCAGATGATGCCTCCAAAGATAAATTGGAAGCCTTTGAAAAATACTCAAGTGACATGGTAGATGTCGGGTGTTTGATGCTTTCGACCATGACTCATGAGCTTCAAAAGCAACATAATGACATGGTTCCCTATGAGATGGTTAAAAATATCAAGGAATTATATAAGGGGAAAGCTTGTCAAGAGAGTTATGAGACCTCTAAGGCTTTGTTTCGATGCAAGATGATGGAGGGAACTCTGGTAGGAACTCATGTTCTCAAAATGATAGGGTATATTCAGACCCTGGAAAAATTGGGCTTCCCTCTAAGTGTTGAATTGGCTACTGATGTTATCCTGCAATCATTGCCAGATAGTTTTAATTAGTTTGTTCTTAATTTTAATATGAATGAAATTAAAAAATCATTGCCCCAGTTGCTTGGTCTGTTAAGAACAGCAGGGAACAACATGAAAAAGGTTGGCTGCAAGCCCATTCTGATGGTCCTAAAGGATAACAGAAAAAAAAAGCCCAACACCAAGGCAAAGCCAAAGCCCAACAAAGGAAAGACTGCATTGAAACCCAAAGGAGGAGTTGCAAAAGAAGGAAAGTGTTTCTATTGCAACAATGCTGAACATTGGAAGAGAAATTACCCTGTCTATCTTGAGGACATCAAGAAGGCAAGAGAAAATGGACAGTCCATATTAGTTATTTATGTTATTGATATAAATATATCAACATCTACTTCTTGGGTATTAGATCCCGGTTATGGTTCTTACATTTGTACTTCTGTACAGGGACTAAAAAGAAGTAGAAATTTGCAAAAGGAGATGTGGACCTATGAGTGGGAAATGAAGCAAGAGTTGCTGCATTAGCTATAGAATATATACTTTGTCATTACCTAGTGGACTTGTTTTAGATTTAGAGGATTGTTGGTTTGTACCTAGTTTGACTAAGAACATTATTTCAATTTCTTGTTTGGACAAGATTGGTTTTGAGATTATTATTAAGAATAATAGTTGTTCCTTTTATCTCAATAATGTTTTTTATGGTACGGCACATTTAATAAATGGCCTCTATATCTTAGATCAAGACAATTCTATGTATAACATAAATACAAAAAGATCAAAAACAAATGACTCTAATCAAACTTATCTCTGGCATTGTCGCTTATGTCATATAAGTGAGAAACGCATATCAAAACTTCATAAAGATGGATTTTTGGATTCTTTTGCTTTTGAACAATTTAGTAATGTGAACCTTGCTTAATGGGAAAAATGATCAAATCACCGTTTGACGGTAAAAACGAGCGAGCAAGTGATTTATTAGGTCTAATACATGGTGATTTATGTAGACCGATGAATACACAAGCCAGAGGAGGGTTTCAATACTTCATTACTTCCACTGACGACTTCAGTAGATATGGGTACATTTACCTAATGCATCATAAATCTGAAGCCCTTGAAAAGTTCAAGGAATTTAAGAATGAAGTACAAAACCAACTAGGAAAGAGTGTCAAAGCTCTTCGATCAGATCGAGGAGGAGAATACTTAAGCTTAGAGTTTGATGAACTTCTTAAAGAATGTGGGATTGTCTCACAACTTACACCTCCTGGTACTCCACAACATAATGGAGTCTCTGAAAAGAGAAATCGAACATTGTTAGACATGGTTCGATCAATGATGAGTCATGCTGATCTTCTAACTTCTTTTTAGGGACATGCGCTAGAAATTGCAGCGTTCACACTAAATCGTGTTCCATCTAAATCGATTCAAAAGACACCATATGAGATATGGACTGGGAAGCGTCCTAGTATGTCTTTTATGAAAATTTAGGGATGTGAAGTTTATGTTAAACATCAGATGTCTGCAAAACTCGAACCCAAATCGCATAAGTGTAATTTTGTGGGGTACCCTAATGAAACTAAAGGATATTATTTCTTCAATCCATCTGAGAACAAAGTGTTTGTTACTCAAACAAGAGTATTCCTCAAAAGAGAATTTATTTTCAGAAAATGAAGTGGGAGAAATATTGAACTTGAGGAAATTCAAAATCAACCACAAATCATTGAACTAGAGATTGAACAACAACAAGTTCCACAATTAGTTGAGGAACATCCAATCATTCTTGAAACATAACCACTGCGGAAATCTATGAGAGAACGTAATTCACCTAAGAGATATGAATTTCTCATCACATTGCATGGTGATGTTCTCCTCATGGACCAAGATGAGCCCAGACTCTGAGAAATGGCTAGAAGCCATGAAATCCGAGATGGATTCCATGTCAGAAAATCAAGTATGGACTTTGGTTGACCCACATGAAGGGATAAAGCCCATAGGGTGTAAATGGGTTTTTAAAAAGAAGATCGACATGGATGGAAATGTACAAACATACAAAGGGCGATTGGTCGCTAAGGGATTTCGTCAGATTCATGGTATAGACTATGATGGAACTTTTTCTCCTGTTGCTATGTTTAAATCTATTCAGATATTGCTTGTAATAGATGCATTTCATGATTATGAAATCTGGCAAATGGATGTCACAACCTCTTTCCTTAATGGAAAATTAGATGAGGATGTGTTCATGACACAACCTGAGGGTTTTGTCAATCCAAAAGATGCCCAAAAAGTATGCAAGCTACAAAGATCCATTTATGGGTTGAAGCAAGCTTCTCAAAGTTGGAATCTCTGTTTTAATGATGCAATCAAAGAATTTGGTTTTATTAAAAATCAAGATGAGCCATGTGTTTTTCAAGAAAACTAGTGGGAGCACTATCACATTCTTGGTATTGTATGTGGATACACACTAATAATAGGAAATGACATACCTACCTTACAGTCTATAAAGACTTGGTTAGTAAAATGTTTTTCTATGAAAGACCTGGGTGAAGCAACCTACATATTAGGAGTCAAGTTCTATAGAGATAGATCAAGACGACTTCTAAGACTAAGTCAAAATACATACATATATAAAGTATTGAAAAGATTCAGTATAGAAGAATCTAAAAGTGGATTCTTACCTATGAGACATGGTATTTCACTCTCAAAGGAAATGTGTCCTTCAACGCCTCAAGAAAAAGAGCGCATAAGTAAGGTTCCATATGCTTCGGCTATTGGATCTATCATGTATGCCATGCTATGTACACGTCCAGATGTTTCATATGCATTAAGTATGACAAGTCGATACCAAGTGGATCCCGGTGAAGGTCATTAGTTGCAGTAAAAAAACCTTAAGTAATTAAGAAGAACTAAGGATACATCCCTTACGTATGGAGTTTAGGAAGAGCTAAGTATAAAAGGTTATGCTGACGCAAGCTTCCAAACTGATAAGGATGATTCTCGATCGCAATCGGGTTTTGTGTTTTGTCTTAATAGAGGTGCTGTAACCTGGAAATGTTTAAAGCAAGATACAGTAGTAGATTCTAAAACAGAAGCCGAGTATATTGCAGTAAGCGATGCTGCAAAAAAGGTTGTTTGGAACAAAAAGTTCATATCTGAAACTAGGGGTTGTGCCTAACACATCAAATGCTATAGATCTACATTGTGACAACAACGAAGCCCTCGCACAAGCAAAAGAACCCAGATTTCACCAGCGATCCAAACACATACTTAGGCGTTACCATCTCATTCGAGAAATCATTGATCGAGGGGACGTAAAAATATGCAGAGTACCAACGGATGACAATATCGTCGATCCACTGAAAAAGCGTTTCCCACAGTAGAAGCATGATCGTCACACAAAGTCTCTTGGTATTAGATACATAAGTGATTGGTCTTAAGAGGGAGATTGTTGGAGTATGCCCAAAGACCAATCATGAGATGGTTGTAAAAGACATACTTATTTTATCATGTTTATTAATATAAAGCCATTATTATTTTTCAGTCTTATTCTGTGCATTTATAAATAAACTAAATTATAACAAAGTCCTTAGAATAATATAGTTATTCCTAAATGTCCTTAGTCGAGTATTATTGTGTGCGTGGACAACAATAATATATTAAGACTAATATGTAGTTAATTGATGACAAAGTGTTGCCATTGACATGAAGATGTCAAAATCAATACATAAGTATGTGTTAGAGAACGACATATTGGACTGACCCGCTATGAGCATGTTTCTTGGATTATTATGTGACAGTCACAACATAGCTCATAGTGATAACTACATGTATGATCCTCAGACTTGAGATCATCATTATTTCAACATCGTGAGTGACATATTTTGATGCGGTAAAACGTGTGTCGTAACTAACTACGCTATAAAGATCAATATTGGATATGTCACAATCTATATAGTGGAATATGGTTGATCAAGATATGATTTGTCCCTCCTACATAATAGGAGTAATATCATAGGCCACTTGATTGAGTGAGACTATGGCCATGCTAGAATAAATTGATATGAGATATCATAGTTATTCGTTTATAATAGTCTACTCAAGATATCAAGAAATATTAGTTGGACTATACAAGTGTGACTATTCCATGACTTGTGTTCGATCTAGATATGAGGACAAAAGGATGTAATACATGAAAAGAGTTAATCATGGAAAAGTTTATGTCAAACCATGACTTCCTGTAACTTAGGTAGCAATGATGCATTCCTAGATGGCACTCATTGCTTGTAATATTAGAATTGTTCTAGATATTACTGCTAACAATACATGAACCTACAAGGGTCACACCCTATATTTGAAACGAACAAATATCAACTAGATAACATGTGTACAAACTTGTTGTGCACGTAATAAGTAAAAACCGAAATTATTATAATTATTGTAATTATAGATAATCTTGTTTACATATATTTTAATACTAGATAATTATTGTAATTATCAAATACTATTAATATATATGTATATCTAAAGAAACCTAATTAAAGTATAATTAGATTCTGCATATCTAATTATATTCAATTAAATATATTGTATATTTAATGAATTCAAATTTAATTAGAATTAGGTTTTTGAATGCTATATAAAGGCATAAGGTCTAGCAGCCGAAAATATGCCTTTTGCGAAAAACCTCTCTAACAATTAGAGAAGTAAAATATTGTTCATTTCATTCGGGTGGACCGCGTAGAGGTTGGAACGCTGTTGTGACAACTTGGATTCAATATCGTGCTAGCAAAATTGGATTCTCCTAACTCCATCCGGTTTTTTAGATTTATTTAAGGTAACGTTTCATCTCTTTTCACCTCGTATTCGTTATCCGTACATGGATCACTGGCAGAATACGTCAGATAATTTTTCCGCTGCGCCATGGGGTGTACCGGCGTTTCCCAACAGACTCATCTACAATGTCATTACGACTTAAGGTGTCAGCAACCACATTAGCCTTGCCTAGTGGTACTCAATCTCATAGTCATAATCCTTGAGAATTTTCAACCAACAACAATGCCTCATCTTAAGCTCCTTATGGGTGGTGAGATATTTTAGATTCTTATGGTTTGTGTAGATATAACACTTCACTCTATAAAGATAGCGTCTCTAGATTTTGAGAGCAAAGATCACGGCAGCTAACTCAATGCCATAAGTAAGATAGTTACACTCATATATTTTCAGCTATTGAGACGCATAAGCCACTACCTTCCCATCATGCATCAGTACTCATCCCAATTTGGTGTAAGAACCATCACTATAGATGGTGTAAGTCTTCTCAGGCTCAGGCTGGATTAAAAACTAGTGCTTCGATCAACACGATTTTTAGTTTCTCAAAACTATATTGTTGGGCCTCAATCCTAAAAAATGGGACATTGTTCCTCAGAAGTTTAGTTAATAAAGTTGTGATGATAGAGAAACCCTCAACAAACCTCCGATAATAGCCAGTTAAATCCAAGAAGCTTTGAATCTTATGAACATTCTTGGGTTGCTTCTAACTCATAATAGCCTTAACTTTCTTCGAATCAACCTGAACACCCTCAGCAGAAACTATATTCCACTAAAACATAACCTTTGTGAGCTAGAATTCACACTTGTTGAATTTTGCACAAAATTGTTTCTCTCTTAGAGTCTGTAGTACAATCATGAGATGTTCTACATGTTTGACCTCAGATTTAGAATAGACCAGAATATCATCAATGAAGACCACAACAAACTAATCTAGGTAGGGTTGGAATACCCCATTCATCATGTCCATAAACGTGGTAGGAGCATTAGTCAATCTGTAAAACATCACAAAAAACTCATAATTACCATAATATGTTTGGAAAGCTATCTTAAATACATCGAAATCCTTAACCTTAAGTTAGATGTAACCAAATCTTAGATCTATCTTAGAAAACATTGTAGCTCCCAGGAACAAATCGAATATATCATCAATACAAGAGAGGGGATACTTGTTCTTGATCGTTATATTATTCAGCTTTTGATAGTCAATTCACTGATGAAATGTACCATCTTTCTTCTTAACAAACAGAACAAGGGCTCCCCATGGTGAAATAGTGGGCTGAATAAAGCCTCTATCTAGCAATTCTTGAAATTGTACCTTCAACTCTTTAAGTTCTTTTGGTGTCATCCTGCAAGGTGTCATAGATACAGAAGTTGTACTTGGATAAAACTCAATGTCAAACTCAACATCATAATATCTCCGTAGTACGCTAGGTAATTCTTCTGGAAAAGCAAAGAGAAAGTCTCTCACAACCCAAATCTTCTCAATCAAAGAATCATACTATCTCAGATCAAGAATATAGGCAAGATAGGCAAAAGACCCCTCCTTGATCATCATCCATTGATAGTCGATATCACGTTAGATAGAAAAGCTTTGTTCTCACTAATAAGAACCACTTCACGATTGTCCGAAGTTTTTAAAGTTGCCCTCTTCTTTTCATAATCCAGATTGACACGATGTGCAGATAACCAATACATACCAAGAGTAGGATCGAACTCCCCAAGAGGCAACTCTATCAGATTGGCTGAAAAAATTCCTTTTGAATCTCAAGATGAAAATTTTTGTATACTTTGGTAACCTCAACTAGATTACTCACAAGGCTATGTACAGTAATTGCGTTCTCAGCATCCTCTATAAGGATCTCAAGTCCCCAAACACAGCACTTGCCACATACGAATGAGTAGAATCGTTATCAAGAAATTGGAAATAAGAAATAGAATAAATAAGGTACTAGAAATGAGGTTTGGCTGATCTTGATCGTCGTGACTCTTGGTAGAAAAAAACAAATATGTATGTCTTGCCCCTAATCTAACTAATCTTCTACTATGATCTGGCATGCCCCTACTAGCAAACTAGAAGCAGTAGATCTACATTGTTATGTACCCTTGGTGAGTGTCTACACTAATGTTTAGGACTAGCTCAGAACATATGAAGTTGTAGGTGGATGCAAAAAATCACTGAAGAAATGCTGAAAAGAACCACATCAGAAACATGCCCCGATCTTCCTCTACACTCTCCGACATGTTATTTCCTACAGTAACACCCCGTTTTTGGGCTTAGATATTTTAAGGTTGGTTCGAAGGTCTGATGGATCGGTATTAGAGTTTCGGGTCGGTTTCGGGATTTAATTGGTTTAAATATTTTTGAAGGTGATAAAATTAGGGAAAATATTCTAAAATCATTATTAAATATATTAAGGATATTGGTGAAATCAATTTTGGAAAATTAGATTTGGAAATCGGACATTTTGGGCTGGTGACCAAAATTCAAGTTTTGAAAACTGTTTTTAAAGGTGACTAAAATGAAAAGGGTCAAATTCTTAGAATATTTAAGGAGCTATTTTACCAAGTTTTTTTTTATGATTTCTCCCTTAATTAAAGATATTTTAACATGTGTTTTAAAGATAATTAAAAAGGGATTTTAGTTAAAAAGTTAGTTAAGCTCTTTAAAGAAAATTCACGTAACTTTTCTCTAAACTTTTCTCTCCACTCTCTCCTCAGCCAAACACTCAAGTTTTCATCAAAATCCAGAGGTGGGGTGTCTTTTAACTTGTTTTATGATTTGTAATTGATTAATTAACATTGTTTTTGCAAAATCTCATTTAAATCTTGTGTTCTCTTAGCTTTTATCAAACCAATTGAGGGAGAAATCTCACAATAGGGGTAAGGTCCGTGATCTCCTCTATTGTATGGTTCTTTACTGAAATTCCCAAGTATTTGGCCCTTTATTTATTGATTGTAAACTGATTTTAATGATTTATCAATATTTGATTGACTGAATTGGGTTTATTATGATGTTGATAGTTTGTTTTTATCAACAGAATCCCGAAACTTTTGGATTTCTAATTATTTAGGTTGTTAGATTTGAGTTTTTGTGATGATATTCGAGTTTAATCTTTGCTACAAGTAAAAGTATGCTTAGAAAGGGTTTTTGGATGATAATTGATGTTGATTGATGATTTGAATCATTGTTTTATGGCTGGCTTGTCCTTTCTGGCATGAACAACATATTGTCTAACAAAAGCTCGTGCAGTGACTCTAACTATAAATCTCACCTGACCTCTACCGTGATACTTCGACAAGGACCCAACACTGCTTCTCGAAAAGCCTTGACTATGCCCAGAAGAAGTCAACCTCAAAGACTAAACCGGTAAATACTCATCCACGATTGAGCAATCCTTTTCTATGTGACCCGATGTATGGCACTCATAACAGATTTCCCCCAAGCAAGAAATATACCTCAAGGTGATGTCAACCACAAGGCTCACGAACCATTGGGAGAGATGCTAGGACCAAACCATCAACACTCTCAATTATAGAAGAAATCGATAAACCCCCTACAAAACCTTTAATTTAGATTTTTGACCAACCCTCAACTGATCTTAAGCAACTCTTTTTGATTCGCTCAAAGCACAAACCCTCCCCTCTTTAGGGTCTAAAATGAATCTTATGATGTTCTGATTCCCCAAAACACGATCTACAAAATCCTCAATTGGCTCAATATTGGCTCTAAGGTCATTCGGGTGCTTCGTATTAACGACTAGTTTAGAGAATATCTCGGGTAAAACTGTTGTCTCGTGCATCAATGTGTCAACTTTGAATCCACATCTAATATGAACCACCTTCACTCTTCGATTGCAACAAACTTTGGGCATAACAGCTCAACCGTAGAAAAATCTTACTCATACCCAACACTGCTTGACACCCTAAACTGACTGCAAGAACTGATTCATCATCTTCTTCATAGGAGCTTCACTGACATACCTTTTTTCCTGACTCGCCCAAGGAACATCCCATGTTGAGAAAAAAGGATGTGGTCCTAACTCTGCGGTCTCTCACCATTCATATGCATTACCTTTAAGAAAGAGACGATACAGTCAGGATTTCCTTAAGATTATTCCATGTCATCCTCAGATCCCTCTGAGCGTTTCTTAACCATCAATCCAATTGATCATGTCATCATTTCTCAACCCCTTTTACTATACTTAGATTCGTAACAATAATACTCCTCCCATAAAAGGAACATGGCACCCTTCGCGACTCTCCTTGGACAATCTTCCGCTGTCAACCCAGCTGGTCTGAACCGCATTCAGAAGATGGTAGTTTGTCTTTTCCATTACCCTTAGTTTGGTTCCCCCGAAACTCGAAACTCTCAACACTACACTTGTCATCTCAAGTTGGCCCCTGACTGGACAACAATCGGTGGCCAAGATCATATCAATTCACTTAGAAGAAAACTCTATTGTATATGTCACCCATATATTCTCAAGCTTTACTCAAGCATCGCCTCGCGTAAAACCCACGATGTCCTTTCAGCCACCACTATCAACAACCGCAACTAGCATACCTTGCTCGAGATCTCAAGGCATTCAGCTTACTAAGAGCGTACTTGAGACCTCACAGCCATCATGTACCTCTCTACATTAGACGAAAACGCATATCTGTCAGGCGTGCTACATCCCCATCACATGGTACCCACCATTAAGGTTCACTTACTACGAATGATGGGACCCCCGATCGACACTCTACCGCTGGTCAATCAAAAGTAAGTCCTCTTATCTATTCCATAAGGGTCGTCTACCAACACATAGAATCTCACCACTAGAGGTTCTCACCATGAACTCAAGGTTTTAAGGTAACTTACAACACATAACCATGATTACATCTCAAGCGATGGTAGGAGGGCACACCCTCAACTCCTTCATTCCTTCATAAGCCCAAACTTAACGTCTGAGATAACTCCAATGTCAGAATCATCCTCAAAGGAATCAGCCATCATCACGGCCCTCACGACCGCTATCGACTCTATCTTAATGTCGCAACCAGTGACACACGCGAGCATAGGGCTCACCATCCAGAATCTAGTCTTGAAAGAGTACAACTTAGACACACAAGCTCGTATTCGCTAGACACCTATTCACGACTCCTAACCACCCCAGGGTTTTTCTAGAACCGGCTAAACCTAGGCTCTAATACCACTAAATGTAACACCCTTGACCCGGATGTCATATTTAGGCCTCGCCTAAAACCCAACCATCAAAATTTTAACCTCGTTTAGCCTAATCCACAAATCTATTATGAAAATCCATTTAATTACAATCCAATAAAACATAATAAATATTAGAAAACATATATAGTGGAGCTCATTTTAAAATTACATTATAAACCTTTGACTCGATCATTTGAAAATCCAAATACGATTTACAATATACAATAAGTTCCTATGAATACATAGTCCAAGGACCTAAATACTATACTCTGAAGAGACGAGGCGCCGGAATCCTTCCCTGATGGTGCTCCTCCAAGAACGAGCCAAACCTACTAACATGAGAACGGAAACAATGATTCCGAACGCTAAGCTAACAAAGATCAGTGGATACACCGCCACTCAACTATGCTTCATGCAATTCATAAATAAAGCAATGCAACATGAATGATATCATGGCAAGATAACAATGGCGCTACCATAACCACCTAAACACATAGCATTATGAATGTATGATCAAGCACACAGCACATACAAGTACCTCCTACGCTTACATAGCATCACACAGATAACACCAACAACATTAAGTGAGGCCCGCATCCACAAAGCATCCAAATCCTACACTTGAGTAAGGCCCGCGTCCACAAAGCATTGGGATCCTACACTACGAGTAAGGCCTGCGTCCACAAAGCATCGGGATCCTACATCCATGCTCAGAATCTCTCACCAAGCATCTTCGAATGAGGTCTGCGTCCACATAGCATCGGGATCCTATGTTCGGGAGTCTTCAAGGTGTTGCAACACACTTAGGGTATCCAAATCCCAACAACAAAGGATGACTCAACTATCTAGGGGTCCCATCAGCACACAGCAAGGACCCTAGTCACCACATAACACTCAACCTCGACACAATGGTCTTATCGCACACAGCTCTAACACCCTTACCATCACCTTATAGTTTCTATCAGTTATTATATCACCCTATTGAACTTATCTATTTATTAGTATGTTATGAAATTACACATTAGCCGTTCTCATTAATTTATCTTATTATTCATTAAGACTTAACCTTATAGGCGCCTCTTCCACACACAGCAAGGGCCCAGATTATCACACAACATCAATCGTTCCACCTAGGATCCCTATGGGTTGCCACTTCACATAGCTTATCAATGTATAATGAGTCATTAGCCATTTATTTCACACACGGGGTTTAAATCCCCATTTCTCAGTTTTAATATTCAATTTACACCTTAACAGACCCTTAGGGCCCTTTGCCTCGAATTATAGAACCCTCAAACGCAACCTCAAAATTCTTGGGCAGATTGCCTAGCGAGTACCGATACTTCAAGGTGAGTATCGGTACTCCCCTCTAGGTATCGGTACTCCCCATGAGTACCGATGCTCCAATTAGGTTCGAAAGAATTAGACCTCAAGTCGTACCGATACGTTCTATGCCGTACCGATACGCATCATCGGTACTAGGAGCGCCCCGTACTGATCCACCCCAATACTGGTACTCCCACATACACGTACCGATACACTAAGCCTCTCCCAAACAATGCAATAGTGTGTACCGATACACCCCAAGCGTACCGATACGCAAAGACGCTACTGGAATCCTTAATATGCAAGGGGTACCGATACACGAGAAGGCGTACGGTACTCCCCTCACAACCCTCTCCCCTTTTATACTAAGGCGTACCGATACGCTAGCCCCAGTACTAGTACGCGAGCCTAATTTTCGAACTCTGGGTGCGGGTTTCACCTAGAAACCTTGTTTAACCCCTAAGGTTAAAGCCTAAACTGTTACTATAAGTTATGGTGAAGGTATTAAGTGAGTCTCTACCAATTTTAAGCCTTAGCAACATCAAATCCGCACTTTACCATTAAAGAGGTCAACCAAAGCATATCCAACCATAAACACCCAAATCATGCACAAAGCCTATTTTTATGAGTTGCAGGAATTCAAGGGAGTTAGCGGTGTACTAACCTTGTATTCAGCCTGATCATAAACCTTCAAGAATCCATTCCCGTTCTTCTTCTTCAAATACTAGCTAACCCTCTTCCACCATCATTCCAAGCAAAGCTTACCTCAAAATAAAGATCCCTTGCTACTGGACAAACTTTCCTCAACAACCAAAACGAGATTCACACAATACTTCTCAAAGTTTTAGCCTTTGATGGTGATTTTTGGGTGGGAAGATTGGGTTTTTGAAAGGGGAAGGAGACAACCAAAATGAGATCATCCTTTTTCTACTTTTTTGCAGAAAATTGAAGAGGCCACCCTCTCTTTGTTATCCAATTATTTAATTACCGAACTACCCTTCTCCAACTCTTCCAAACTCAAACCCAACCCATCAACACAAGTCAACAACCAAGATCAAGCTCAAAAAGACTCTCAAGGGCCCAACATCACGGCCCAAACGTGAAGCCCACGCCTCGGGTCAACTCGACTCTTGGATCCAGAATCCGGGTCGTTACAATTATATTATGATTTCATGACCATTTGTGGCACATGATTATCAAGATACCCGATATATATGAGACACATGCAAATTATCAATATGATATACTTAATGGGTGAGTAATCTAATGACTTATATTTGAATGGTGACAATGTAAAATGATCATGTAAAATGACTTGTGGTAAGGCTTGTGATATATATCCTCCCTACGTTTCAATACTTGCTAAACAGCAATTAGCATGTAGACTATGTTAGAATATAATTAGTTGAATCAATGTAATTAGTTTTTTAAGCTAACTAAGTCGTTTAGTATGAGTTTGTTAAAGTTGTTGGGATGTTAATCTTTGGGCTATAAAAGCCTGTTTGATGTAATTGGGTTAGACCACTTTTCAACTCATACCATTTTTACATAATATAATTTCAGTATTCCTTTTGCCTTTATTTTGTAAAACCCCTAACCATCGTTGTTCACTTAATCACTTCATTTCCTACACACCACTGTCGGTCACCATCTCCGGCACCAATGTGTACTTTCTCACAAGCCTAACTCTCTCTAATACCTTATATGGTCCATCAAATCATTAACACAATTTTCCTTTGCGTACAAAATACAACACATTTTTCTAAGGCGATGCCTTAAGGAACATTTTGTCTCATATGGAAAACTCTATGTCCTTACGCTTCAAGTCTGCATAAGAATTTTGTCTGTCAAAAGTTGTTTTCAATTTTTTTGGATCAATTTGGCATTCTCTTTGATTTTCCGTTTCACATTCGGATTAACCATATTAATCTTACTTAGTTTTGTCCAACACAGAGAAGTTCGACACTTACAACCATATAAAGTTTCATGGTTTACTCGTGTAAAATTAAAAAGTCACTGAATTAGGATAAAAATCAGACCTACTCGTTGTAAATTCAATTTCCTTCATACTTGCACCATATGTCTATGCATGCTTTCATATATATAGTCAGCTAAATTTTCCTAATTTGATTTTTTTTTCATTTGTCTTAGCTTGAATTTGACTACGAATTACCAAACTAAGCTTTTCTTAATTCGTATCGAAAGCTGTGTAGATGATCAATCTATGCGCGAAGAAATATCAATTATAGTCGAAAAACAAAACGTAACAAGCTGGTCTTCCATTCCAGTAAATCCGACCATATATATAATTAAATTTTTATTTTTATATGTAGTTAGGTTCTGAAATTATTCACAAGTCAACTTTTTCTGATTTTTCCTAGTTCGGGGCTGATGTAATTTCTTTTTCCAATTTATGCTACAGGGAGATAATATAAATAGTCAAATGCATATTGAATTTATAATTTAATAATGATCTATTTAGTTTAATGTAAAATAAATTTTAAAAATAATAATATATTTGAAAATGATAAAAATATTAAAAATTTAAAAACTATAAAATTTTATTAAAATTTTTATCATTTATAAAATTTATTAAAAAAGAGAAAATTTGGCAAAATGATAAATAGTTGACGCCAACTTAACAAATCCGTTACTTTTTCTGTCACATTGATTTAATTTGACAAAAAACTAAAAGTTTGAAGGTCAAAAGAGGAAAAAAAAGATGGATTAAAATGATTTTTTTTTGAAAAGTTCGAAGGTAAAAAATGTCATTAGGCTATTGGAAGGGGTGAATAATGTGTTCCTTCAAAGTAACACTTTCTTGAGACATTTCTTAGGACAGTGAAGATGGGCTTGAAAATAGAAATAGAAAATGAAAAAATAAAGTTTCAACATATTAGGTGAGTGAACTCAACTCCCCTACTTTGATTCTTCGACGTACCCAGTCCCCGTGCATTTATATTCAGATAAGAACCATGGTGATGAACTGACTTTTCTATATGAATGTTATTAGCCAATTGCAGAAAGCTAAACTGAAATGAAAATCTTGTTTGAAATTAACCTTAATAATGGGATATGTTTAGGTGAAAACTGGGATGTTTGTGGTGTTAAACATCTTCCAATTAACACAAAATGGGCTTAAGTAATGTGGTTGGTGGACGATTATTTTCAGCTGGATATTCTTTTCCAGCCTTTGAAACATTGCATTTGCATCCTATATTATATGTTCCTTCTTCCACAAGTAACCTATTTTCTTTGCTCTAGATTGGAGGATGAAGAAAAATAATCTTTTTTATATATAAATCCATCGTGATCAAATTCAAAAATTGACTGCTAAACTACCACTCTATCTTTCGAACATTGTTTTAAACTATGTTTTTGTGATGGGGTTAGATTCATGATATGTTTAATATAATTTAGAATATGGCCTTTTTAAGGCCTAATAGGTAAATTGGCTCCAGAACTATCAAAGTTTCATTTTAAAGTTGAGTTAATTGCATTATACATCCCTGAACTATCACTCTCAATCTAAATTGGTCCCTAAACTTTTAAACATTCCAATTTCATCCTCAAACTATAGCTCTCATTCTAATTCATTCCCAAACTTTTGAATGTTCCATTTTCATCCCCAAACTATGACTCCATTCTAAATTGGTTCACAAACTTTTTAATATTCCAATTTCATCCTCAAATTACCGTTTATACCACATCATATTGTTACATAATACACATTAGTGTTTCATGAAAATTAACAATTTTGTAACGGTTTTATTAACATAAGATATGATTAGCATATAGTGATAATATGGGGGATAAAATTAGAACGTTCAAAAATTTTGAGGATCAATTTAGATTGAGGATGAAACTGGAATGCTCAAAAGTTTGGAGACCAATTTAGAATGAAACTCATAGTTTGAGGATGAAATTGGAATGTTTAAAAGTTTAAAGACTAATTTAGAATGAGTGACATAATTGGGGACGTGCGGTGCAATTAACTCTAAAGTTTTTTTAAAAGTTTCATTTTTTCTTGTCCCCCGTCTGATGCTACTAACGAATGACGTAGTCCCTCGAGTTAATTATTGAGTGACGTGTGAAGGGCCAAATTGAAAATAAGTTTAGTTTAAGTGTCAAACTAGGGAAAAAACTTAAAAATATTTTTGCACTATTTTGTGTCACAATTTTCTCTTTCTTTCCACTGTCTTCTTCGTATTTCGATTGATTTGAAGGGTTTCAAGGTGCTTTTAAATCGTAACGTTAAAAAGACGTTTAAGGACATGGGTAAGCTACATTGAAGTTTTTGATCAAATTTGATGGTCAGATTTGAAGAGTGAATTTGGATATTTCGAAAATAAATCTTGATTTCGTGGTTTTCAGAAGTTTTTTTCCAAAAATTTATTGAGAATATAGAGTTGGAGAAATGTTGACGATCATTTTAGTGTAAAAACAAGACAAGAAGAAGTTGAATCATTCTGAAACTTGTCCGACTTTGAATATATATTTTTATGCTTTTCCCAGTATGGTCCTTAAGCAATAGTTAATTTTCAATTCTCCCTTCATGTGTCACTCACTAATTGGCAGGAAGGACCACATCATTTTTAACGGGATCAGACGGAGAGGCCAAACTTGATCATGGCATGAAATTTTAAGGGCCGTTGTTGGAAAAAAAAAACTTTAAGAGCCAAAACGAAAGTTCAAATATAGTTTAAGGGTCAATTTGTTGGTTAATTTTAAAAAATCAATAAATAAAATAATTACATGGTGCATGATAGTTTGGAAGTCGTTTTCATTCTAGAATTTCCCCATGTCATAGTGCTTCAAATAACTAGTTTTATACATCAAAAGAACTAAACTCGTGTTTGGAGGCATCCAGGAATAAAACACGATCATACATGCACACAAAGAACTAATATATATAGGGTTAAGATCTACATATACGATATAAAATTTAATTATTTTTACATTTTTTTTACTGTCGAATGAGAGTAATAAATGACTAAAATTATTTTCTTTTTTTTCAAGTGATAATCTTTAAATATTCTACTGTTAATCTCAATCATCTATATCTACCTTTATCCAATAGTCCAAAAAATATTGTAAGAAGATCATATGTATATATAATTGGGATAGTTCCATGTAACCGAATATAAGGCTGTATGAACAACTTTATCGTTATTTTTTCATTTTTTGATTATTTTTGGTCCATAATATCCCATGTATATTTCTTCCGATTCCCTTTATTCTCTATTTGATTTAATTACATTGTTATTTTGGTTTAGTTACGGTTTTAGATCTTTTCTTATTCTGAAATTTGAGATTTATTTTTAATATTTTTAGTTGCCTTCCCATTGTTTAATGGCTATGCCCTGACTAATTTGGACCGACCCGTGTTGCACACTTGACTTTGGTAGGTGTGTCTCTCGGCAGAGATTACCTGCATATATAAGGCCTCGAACTCGATACCTGCTTAAGCGATACCAAGTAGCCTACCGCTTGGACCAAAACCGTTGGTATTTATTTTAAAATTTTAGTACCAGATTGGACAAACCGAAACGTGATAAATATATATGGATTAAATTATTATCAAATTAAGGTAGAAAAAAAGAAATTTTACTTTCACTTTCAATATTCTTGAATCTCCTCGCAGAAATTGATTAATGGATCAAAAGCTGTGATTTACTAATTTAGTAGGAATGAAGGCAAGCCCGACATACTGTATATATGCTTATTAAAGACATGACTTTCAAAAGATGCATGCATTTGCAAACCATTATGCTAGGCGCCACACCTTTAGAAAAGAAAAAATAATGTGATTTGAAGCCGACAAAAGACGGGCATTCTTTTAATTTGTTTAAAGCTATTCATGTATATGTAAAGTGTAAACATGGTGTTGCAATTGAAATCCAACGTATATTTATATTTTACTACTTGAAAGTGGTTTTAAGGTGTACTTTAATATTTAAAATTTTAGGTATTTCCATTTGTTTTTTTTTAATCGGTATCTAAACTTGACTTTATGCTTCAAATTGATTTAAATTGGTTATTTATCTTAAGTATCAATTTGATAAAAAAAAAACAAATTTAGGTAGTATTTTAAATCAAAAGGCTGATTTCAAATAAATAAAACTTTAAGTAGCAAATTAAATCTTAAAAATTAAATTTATGTACTTAGTTGGACAAAAAAAAACTTAGATATTAAATTAAATAAAAAAATTAAATTCAAATATCAAAATGGTATTTACTCATTTTGTAATATGCCAGACAGATCCGCTCTGTTGGAAGTGAAAAATTGCCATTGTCTAATGTCGTTAATTGACAAGTTTCAAGTTTGCATATTCGTAATCTTAATTGACAACAGAATTATGCTCATTATTTATTGGACTGCCAATTTATTTTATTTTAGGGGTTAAAATGTGAATTCACAACCCGTTTTGAGTGTGTTTATCAATGAATATAGAAATTAAATTTTAGCGTATGCCATCCCAATTTTTTATTTTCGTATTTTTTTCCAATATTAGTTCTTTAAAAACGCACGATGTGCAAATAAATTATTAGAAAATAGATCTCCTAGGGATAACGACGTTCTATTTTTCTGCTGGAATCACTCAAATTTTATTTTTCATAAAATTAAATATTCATTAATACTTAATACTCGCAAATTCATTGGATAATATAGTTTTAAGCTATATCATCTAATTTTGTGGGTTAAAATAATGAAAAATTCCAAGTCAATCGAACTATAAAAAAAATAGTAGGAGTATTATAGATTTGTGGAAAAGACAAAGATTATTCAATGTTTCTATAATGTATTGTGGAGTTTTCAACGGAGTCTTTTATGTGTTTTGTTTCTACACGTTGCTTTGCCAAGTTGACGGAGAAACAAATGCAGACCCAATTAACACGCCACATTTAAAACTAGGGCTTTAATTTTTTTAAGTGCATATATATTTTATGGTCGTGTTTAGAATTCGTGATTTTTTCTTTAAGTAATATTGTCTCTAACTTTAATTCTTATCCCGTCTTTCTCTCATGAACTGTCTCCACATTTATTCTTTGCGGATTCATTGTAGACATCCATATTTTAATTTTATATATATATATATATTTAACTGACTATATTCTTACATTATTTTTTTTGAACAGTCTAAAAGTGATTATAAAGTAGAATCTGCTCATACATAATCTTAACCCTTTGACAATATACTTGGACAAAACGATTTGAACCCGTATCTCCTAAAATGTCACTTTTCCAATGGGACACTTGTTGGATTCCTTGCATTATATTATTTGAATTCATTGTAAGCATCAAATATGCATATATATTTAAATAATTACATGTCTTATCTATATTCAAATTAAATATTTTAAAATAAATAAATGATCTAAAACGATGAGTTTACTTGGTTTAAAAGCACAGCGTACTCAAAATGTCATTTAACCAAAAATCCGTCGACATAGGATCTCCATCAATGTCGATTCGAAAATCAGGAGCCTGCAGCTTCTTAAACTCTTTCGGAATAGAAACTCGATGAGGTCTATTAATTATTGCGTCCAGGGCTTGCAGAAATGTGCCCCGGTCTTGCACCAGCATTTCTTGTGCATGTGCACCAGCCTCCTGTTGTACTTCCTCCCCGACTTCTGGAGCATTCTCAGGCCCCACTTGTTGAGTAGCATGTCGGGATCCAATTCCCTCCGACATCTGTACTCATAACATACACTTAGACTAATAAGCAATTGCATCGATCAAACAAGTATCCTTTTCAAGTAAATACAACATCCTAGTGGCATGTACACACTTTAACACTTTTATCGAGTTCAAATTAACTTCAAAACCGGCTAAACTTATAGCTCTGATACCAATAAATGTAACACCTCATTCCTGTATCCATACATCGAACACGGTTCCAAGATGTTACAAGCTTTTTAAAAAAAATCTTTTAATCTAAAATTCGGGGAAATTTAAATATTTTATGTAACTTCCTAGATGGTCACCCATCTTGAAATTTCTCTATTCCAAACACGCTTAACTTTATCTAATTTATAAATAAAATAATAATTTAATACTCGACAATAAAACTTTTTACGTAAATAATATATTCATATCCAAACATATAATAATAATAATAATAATAATAATAATAATAATAATAATAAGCGGAAAATACTTTTAACATCTATAAAAGGTTTATAAAACTACTACATATCCGATTGAAATATTTTATCAAAAAGACAGATTTAGCTAGTACATGCCACTATTAAACACAGAAACATGGATGTCATAAGTACTGAAATTAACCTGTCGATTATGTACTTCCAAAAGAGAATGAGATGCAAAAGCTCCGCTCCTACTTCCGTTTACCTACGCGTATAACAACAATACACGCTGAGTATAACTCAGTGAGGCATAAGATAAGTAACATATAAAATATTTTCTAATGCATGATACTTTTCAAAAGCATGATAGTCTTTAAACCATATAATCTGTAATGTAGGAATATCTATGCCAGAAAGTATACTGTGATCATTTTGTACTATATAAAAATATATAATCATTATGTGAAATCATATAGTCCAAGGTAAATATCAAGTGACTAATATACGAGTTGTGTACATTTTAGTGCTATCCTTTCCATCGACAGAATGAAGTATCGGGAACATATCAACACAATGAAGTATTACGATCATATCAATACAATAAAGTGTTGCCATATCAACACAATGAAGTGTTGCAAACTTTCGACGACGTATATTGTCGACACAATGAAGTGTCAGATACAGTGTGACTCTTATGGTATACCACTATATTGTCCAACTCAATATTATACTACCAAGAGCAACTTTAAAAAAAGCAATTCCTGCAAAATGGAAAGCAACCCATATCCAATTTATATCATGTAAAACATATCATATTAGAGTAGTTCAAACTCCAATATGTTCTATACAATTCACATTATGCATGCCATTTAAAAACGGTATAAAAGAACTTGTCATTGGTATCATGCTATAATCTATTTATGAACATAAAAATATGCCATAGTCTTTAGATTAATAAAATAATTTATCATGCAAAAACATGTTATAATATAAAAAAATATTTACCTCTTTAGTTGACTTATTAAAAGTTTCCTTATAAAAATGTATGCACTCACCTTAGCCTTGAAATTTAGTTGCTTTCACTATTCGATTATCACTCTCAAACTTTTTCTTTTCCTTGTTTGCTGGTACGACCTCTATTTATATCGGAATCTACATTAAAAATAACATATACCATTTCAAGTATATGTTAGCACATAATCATACCATATACAATAATGCAAAGTAAATAAAATAACTATCCATTATATAGAAAATTGATCCGATAAAGCTTTCTATATTCGAATCACAAATTTTCATACTTTTCTTTAAATCTCCAACTTTTTCCAAAATATCTATTTTAGTCCCTAAGGACTTTTAAACTTCTAACCAAAATTCTCAAGTCTAGTCCTTACATTTCTCATCTTTTACACTTTAGGACCCAAACTTTCAAAATTTGCACTTTGGTCCCTAAAGTAGCAAATACTCAATTTAACCCAAAATGTTGATTTAAACTTCAAAATCAACATTTAAATCACTAGACTTAATTTTCCAACATAATATACTTCAAATACAAGCTCAAACATCAAGTCCCTAAACTTTTCAAAGTTTACATTTTGATCCTTAATGCAATCTAATTAGGGATTTTCATTCCAAATGCCTTAAATCAACATATACAACCAATCTTCCTTCAATCATGTTCCAAAATTCCAAACTTTAACATAAACCTTAATTCTAAATTTTCAAGAACATGATCTCTTCATCCAAATAACAAAATCAGCTTATAGAACATCATTCTCATCGTTTCCATCATCAAAATAAATTTTTCCATAATTTCCCTTAATTTATTCATAGTAACTGAATGGTCACTAATTAGTTTTCCATGGAATTCATCATTTAAGCCATAGAAACAACATCACAACCCTATTTCTAACATGAACAACCATTAAAACACAAGATTTCAACATGTCCTTCATCCACCCTAATCACCAAACTCAACTTAAGAACATGGAAACCAAGCAAAACTTATACCAAATGATAGAGAATTCAATGGAGATCGACTTCTTATTTCATATCTAAACCTTACATCCAATCTAATAAGCTTGAAAATTGAATTGAAAATTTCTTACGCTTTTCTATGGAGTTCACGGCAAGGAGATAAAAATGAGAAAATTTCCAAACTTTTCTATCTTGATTATATGCCAAATGGCATATTAATCCACCATATTTAATTTAAAAATCCTTTTAATAGTCAAATGACTATTTTGCCCTTGAATTATAACCAATCACCTACTAACACTTGCATATTCTTATCCTTAATAATAAAAAATATCCTTAAAGTAGGGATGAAAAGACCATTTTGCCCTTAATGCATCAACTTATCTTCAAAATGCCATTTTCATC
Source organism: Hibiscus mutabilis (assembly GCA_019671005.1). NCBI lineage: Eukaryota > Viridiplantae > Streptophyta > Magnoliopsida > Malvales > Malvaceae > Hibiscus > Hibiscus mutabilis. Next base: position 23,182,176 of record CM033741.1, on the reverse strand, counting down.
TACTACACCAAATACTGCATAGAATCGAATTTAAATCGAATAAAAACGATTCAAAAACCATAATATCATATTCTTCAAGTCTTTCTAAGACTTCCATAAAATTTTCATATTTTTTTGAATTCGAATAATCATTCGAACTAATTACCGAAACTTATTCTTTTTATAGCTTTTCACACAAATTCCGTACCAAAAATATGATTCCCACCAAAATTCTTATACTGGAATAAACTATTCATTTATGGCATAAAAATAATATTTAGCAAAATTAGCATTTTGGTCCTTGAACTTTTACCAACTTTTCACTTTGGCCACCAAACTTTAAAAATTTACATTTTAGTCACTACGCAAAATATTGGGGTATTACAATTCTCTCCCCCTTAAGAAAATTCGTCCTCGAATTTTCAAAATGTACCTGTTTTAAAAAAGTGTGGATATTGTTTTTCCATTGCATCTTTAGCTTCCCATGTTGCTTCTTCCACCTTGTGATTGCGCCAAAGGACTTTCACCAATGATATTTGCTTGTTTCTTAATTCTTTGACACCATACGCTAGTATCTTTACTGGTTCTTCTTCATATGTCAAATCTGATTGCAACTCAATTTCCTCTGGTACAATCACATGTGATGGATCTGATCTATATCTCCGGAGCATCGAAACATGAAAAACATCATGAATTTTACTCATCTCCTGCGGTAGAGCTAACTGATATGCCAGTGGCCCAACTTTCCTTAAAATTCATATGGACCAATATACCTGGGACTCAGTTTACCTTTACGCCCGAAACGCATTATTTTCTTCCAATGAGAGACCTTTAAAAATACTTTGTCTCCAACCTTAAATTGGATGTCTTTTCTTTTTAAGTATGCATAAGACTTTTGTCGATTTGCGGCCTTTTTAAGATTGTCTTGCACAATCTTAACTTGTTCCTCCATTTCTTGTAATATATCTGGCTTAATCAGCTTGGAATCATGTAATTCAAACCAATTTAATGGCGATCTACACTTTCGACCATAGAGGGCTTCGTAGGGTGTCATCTGTATACTTGCTTGATAATTGTTGATCTAAGCAAATTCTGCTAGCGGTAAATACTTTTCCCGTGATCATTCGAATTCAATTATGCAATCTCTTAACATATCTTCCAATATCTGAATTGTCCTTTCAGATTGACCATCTGTTTGAGGATAGAATGCAGTACTGAAGTTTAATCGTGTCCCCAAAGCTCTGTGTAATGCTTTCCAAAATCTTGATGTAAACTTTGGATCTCGATCTGATACTATAAATATCGGCACTCCATGTAATCGAACTATTTTCTTGATATACAACTCAGCATACTTACTTATCTGATAATCCATTCTAACTGGTAGAAAGTGAGAAGATTTGGTTAATCTGTCCACTATTACCCAGATAGAATCTTTCTTGCTAGGGGTCAATGGTAGTCCTATCACAAAATCCATAGTAACTCTATCCTATTTCCACTGCAGAATAGAAATAGGTTGCAACTTCCCTGATGGTACTTGATGTTCAGCTTTCACCTGTTGACAAATCAAGCATTTAGCAACAAATTTTGATATCATTCTTTTCATACCAGGCCACCAATATCGACTCTTCAAATCTTGATACATCTTGTTTCCCCCAGGATGCATTGTCAAAGGACTGTAGTGTGCTTCAGAGAGCAAATCTCGCTTTAACTCAGCCCCAGGATGCATACTCAAACTCGTGAGCACAACTCAAAATATAAGACAAAATTGTTATTCAAGACATGAAAAGGTTCGAAATTTTAAAATAATTTTATTTTTTTTAATTTGTCTCAAATTATTTACATTAGTTGCATAAAATAAAAAAATCTATCAAATAATTAAATGATTTATATCCGAAAATTAGTGATTTAAAAGTTGCCATGATACTGATTTTTCAAAAAATACAAAATTACTATTATTATTTAATTACGTGGAGATATATACTTAATCAGACTTGAACATTGATCTTTGGTGTCGATATACAAATATAAATCCCTAAATATTATATATAAGTTTGATTGATTTTTTTTAGAATATGAGTTTAATGTGTTTAAATGTAATTGTTTTAATTTAAAAAAAATAAAAATGAGAACCCAACAAGCGATTTTAGTTGAAAAGTGGATGAACATCATTTTAGGAGATTTTGGTCGAGTAATTTTGTCTGCAAGTTGCGTGTGACTTACCAAAGGATTAAGAAAAAGTATGAATAAATACTACCTTGTAATCACCTTAAGATTATTCAAAAAAAAATAATATATATAGTATAAATTTTTGAAACATTGTGTTGTTTGTGGGTAATTAGGCACTTGAGTGTAGAAGGGGCAAATCTTGGCAATCTAATTTGAGCAAGTTTATTTAAATTTTTTAAATTTTTATAAGTTTATATTATTTTTTTTAAAAAAATGAGATTTAATTAGAACTTCTAAAAATTTTAAGAGATGATTTAATTAAAAATATTAAAAAAATTAAAATATAGTACTAACAATTTTTAAAACTTTTTGAAGGGGTCGGATTAAAAATTATAAAAGACTAAATATAAATTTTCCAAAATTTAGGGACCAAGGCCTCTATTGGCTTTCGTAAGTGTCTACCACTGCATCGTTGAAATTCCAGAACTGACATGTTTAAAAAATATAATCTCACTTTTACTTTTTTATCTTGGCAATAAATTAAATTAAAATTAAGACCAAAATAATAGAATATAAAAATAATATTGATCAAATGTGTAATTATAAAAAATTATTTTAACTGCTATGTCACATTTCACGTTAAGTTTTAACGACAAATGATACTATGTAGGAGAGTAAATTGAAAGTGATTACACCTGAAATTGTTCGTCGCATTGGTATTCTGATGACTTTGATTCTACTTATGTGCCATCGATTGGAAGATCAGGAGGGGTGCTCGTGATTTGCGAGAGAAGTCGGTTTCAACCCTTAGATTTTGTAGCGGCTTCAAATTTTGTATTTGTGACTTGGATTTTTTAGGCTTGGGACTGTAGTATTTGTGCTTTCATGTCACGTATTTGTTTTCTCAATATATGAAAGCCAATGATCTTGCGAACGCGCTAGCTAAAGATTGGGTTGATCGGATATCGTGTTTTTAAGTTTTTGAGTGAGGTTGTTACATCGGTAAATTCATGCGTAGCAGTGGGCGATCATATGTTGGAGGTGTTTGCTGCTGTTGAGGACTGTTTCGATATGAGGACAATGGTGTTTTTCTTCTTCTTTTTTTAGTTGTTTGTTTTGTTTCATGTTAGGTGCTATTGTAATAGGTTTTTTTGGAGGCGTATTCCATGTGTCGTGTCTTACTAGGGTTGTTATATTGCGTTTTTTTTTTGAATTTTTTTAATGAGATACGTAGTAATTTTTTTAATGATGCACGTAGTAATTTTGTCGAGTCTAAGCTCATACAACTTAATTTATGTTCTAATACATATATATTCGAGTATCATGTTTTTAATTTTTCAAATTATAGAAAATGAATAATATACATAAAAAAACTTAGCGTATTAAAAAGTTTTAGATTTATGAAATATCATTTTTAAATGACAGTACGTATTAATAAGATTAACTGAAAAATTCAATTGAATCTATCTCCCTTTAGTCTTTACTTACTAATTTTGCTTTCATAACTCGTAAGATACTCCAAATAAACTAACTCAGTATAAAGGTGTGAAGCCACACGTCGAATTAAAGCTGAAAACAAAAAGATGAACTGACTCCTCAAACTTCAAAGAGTTCGTAAATGACATCCTTTCATTTCTTTCTTTGTGGTCTTTATTAATTAATTTATTTATTATTAGGGTAACGTACACCGAAAATTATTAATCTATAAAAAAACAATTATTTTAATTTTTAATTTTTTTATTATCAAATGTATGATTTTATTAAGGGAAAATCATACAAAAGCATTAACGTGTGCCTCATTAAAAATATTCTTAACCTAAATTTGAGGAAAAGAGTACAAGTACATCAAGCAAAACAAGACAAGCAACACCTAGAATACTAACAAAACACACCCGGATCACGCACTCAAAAGACACCTACCAATAACCCATCAACAACGTAAACACCGGCACCCACACACCTAGTTACAACAAGACCGACGCAATTCACCCAGCAAACAGCCAACGCGGCTAGAAACCCATGCCCAGCAACCCCACACGCCAATTTAACACCCCTCTTGCAACAAAAAGCTTCTCTCAACACCTTCCTTGGCAAGGGCATCGGCGATACCATTCACTTCTCTAAAAATATTGGCGAAACACACGCACGGTAACGAATCGCAAACCAAGTCGATAGAAACAAAAAGCTCCTAATACTTCCAAGGCTGACGTTTCTTATGTAACACCCACCTGACCGCAACCGTGGAATCCGACTCACCAATCAAACTACCCGCGACACGCCATTGAGAAGAAGCAAACAAAGACACCACACAAACCAACGCACGTAATTCAGCCTTATTCGATTCCATAATCTCCAAAGGGCCTAAAAAAGTAAGAATCATACCAAGATCGTCATGCAGCACCCGACTTACCCCTCGTAGCCCCATCCGTATTAAACTTCAACACCCCTTTTGGCCGGAGGTACTCATTGCACTCCCAAGCATGATGATGACACACGAGGCATGACCGAGAAACACAAACGAGGGCATACCCACCACTGTGCTTCAGCAAGATGCAACTCAACCTTAGAGGCGTTCACCCAATGAAAAGCGCGCAACTTCACCAAAAAGAATAAATCCTCTAATGGAATACGTTTCGATTGAAACACAACCTCATTACGTGCTAACGAAATGGACCACCACAATACAGCCACGCTCGCTAACCAATTGTTGTAATTTCCCAACGAAAGAACCATGACAACAGGGAATTAAAAAATCCTTCAAAGAGCTCAGAAATGGTAAACATAACTCCCACCAACTCAAAAACCAACCCTAAATTAAACGCATAATCGAGCAAGAAAATAGCAAGTGGTCTACCTCATCCTCGCTAACATTGCACCAAACGCAACACCCTTGTTCCTTTGATAAATTAACCCCACGGCTCCTCAAAAAACAACCTGTAGGAAGACGATCCTACCAAAGGAACCAAAGAAATGATTGCACCTTCGGAGGTACAAGCAACTTCCACACAAAATACACCCCAACATCCGCATCGCCTACCCTACCGCAAGTAACAATTTAGTGATAAGCTAAACCGAAAACTGTCATTGCTTATCCGGTTTCCAAACCAACATGCCCAATACTCCATGGCGCAACACAATAGGCATCACTAAATCAACCACCTCACGTAGCCACTGAATTTCAAAAGACCTTAGGTCTTGACGAAAAAAGGACTATCAATCTGAATTAACAAACGAGCCATCAATCAAATAATCTGCAACCAAAGTCAATTTATCCACTGTAAGCGAAAAAAGCCGTGGATAAACATCCTTCAAAAGTACACACCATGGATCCCACCAAAACAAAACTTGTCGACCATCCCTCTTATTCCAAATGAAATTTGATGAATCTATCCATGTACTAACCCCTCGCTACACGAGGATTGAACAATCTGCTTCCACATGACTGACATCGCATTTAGGCGCGACGTATCAAAACTCCACCAAGGCACTGGCTCACCATATTTTGCAATAATCAACGAGCGCCACAACGATGCACCCCCATGAGCATAATGCCAAACCCATTTTGAAAGCATTTCAACATTTCTCACCCGAAAGTTGATAAAACCCATACCACCGAGATGCCTTGGATTACAAACCTTTTCCCAGCACACTCTATGTACTTTCCGATGTATCTCCACACCACCCCAAAGAAAGCTCCATCAAATTTTATCCAATTTTGCAATGACCCCCTTAGGGATCACAAAAGCCCCATATAATATATAGAAAGAAAAGACAACGCCAAATTTACAAACACCACCCTAGCGGTAAATAAAAGCGAAGAACGCTTCCAACAACCAACTTTGTACGAAAACGTGCTACCACAGGATCTCACATTTTCTTCCTCTGAGTATTAACCCATAACTGCAACCCCTACACAATTGGAAACTCACCACGTAAACTATAACAACCTGGATTTCAAAATTCGAAGGTTGGGTTAACCCGAAGTATGGGCTTCATGGTTGGGCCTTGATATTTGGGCTTTAAGAGCCTTTTTGGGTATGTCTTAGAACCTTGGGCTTGGGTTGTTGGTTTGTTGTTGGGCTAAGGTGAAAGTATGAAGGGCAAATGGGTAAAAACATAATTAAAGACAAAGAGAGCTGATGGGGGACTTTATTTTCTGCAGAAAAGTTGAAGGGTGAAGTCACCATTGTCGCTTTGTTTTCTTTATCTTTCTCATATTCATCTTCTTACCCAAGTTTGAAGTTAAAGGTGTAATCTTTGAGTGTTTGAGAGATGATCACATTTTGACGATGGAGGGAAATTTGATGAGCAACAAATGATCTACTCACCAAGGTGAAGATCAGCTAAAATGGTAGAGATTGAGGTTTTGGTGGGATTAGTGTGGATGAATGGGAATAGGTCTTGAAGGCTTCTTCCTCAGCTTTAATTTGAGGTTAGTACACTACTAACTCATTTGAATTCCTACAACTCATTAAAATATGCTTTGTGCATGATTTGGATGTTTATGGTTTGATATGCTTTGGTTGACCTCTTTATGGTAAAGTGTGGATTTGATGTTGCTATGGCTTAATTTCAGTAGTAATCCACCTAATACTATCACCATAATTTATAGGAATGATTTGGGGTTTAACCATGGGGTTAAACAAGGTTTTTAGGTGAAACTCGCACCTAGAGTTCAAAAATCAAGCCCATATACCGGTATAGAGAATAGCGTATCAGTACGCCTTAGTGTAAAAGGAGAAGGGTTGTAAGGGGAGTATCGATACGCCTCCCCGTATATCAATACCCCTTGCAAGTTAAGAATTCCAATAACGCTTTGGCGTACCGGCACGCAAGGGGCATATATGTACGTACTGTTACATTACTTGGGAGAGGCTCAGCGTACCGGTACGCGAAGGTAGGAGTATCGGTACGGGGCAATCCCAGTACCGATAGTGAGTACTAATACCGGATAGAGTGTATCAGCACGGCTTGAGGGTTTAGTTCTTTTAAACCTAAATTGAGTATCGATACAAGGGTTAAGCGTATCGATACGGATTATTGTACCAGACTTTTCAAGTCTAAATTGAGTATCAGTACTCATGTGGGGTACCGGTACCTATAGGGGCATACCGATACCCATATAGGAGTATATGTACTCGCTGGGCATTCTGCCCAAGAAAGTTGAATTTATGTTCTGGGTTCTATAATTAGAGGTAAAGGGCCCTAGGGTCTGTTAAGGTGTAAAATAAATATTAAAACTAAGAAATAGATATTTAAACACCGTTTATGAAATAAATGGCTAATGACTCATTATATATTGGGTAAGTTGTATGAGGTGGTAACCCATAGGGATCCTAGGTGGATCGATTGATGTTGTGTGGTAATCTGAGCCCATGATGTGTGCGGAATGGGCACCTATAAGGTTAAGTCTTATCGAATAATAAGATAATTTAATGAGAATGGCTAATGTATACGTTCATAACATACTAATAATAGATAAGCTCAATAAGGTGGTATAATAATTGATAGAAACCATAGAACGATGGTAGTGTGTTAGAGCTGTGTGTGGTAAGACCCTTGTGTCGAGGTCGAGGCTGTGTGGTGGCTAGGGTCCTTACTGTGTGCTGATGGGATGCCTACGTAGTCGGGTCATCCCTTGTTGTTGGGATTTAGATACTTTAAGTGTGTTGCAACACCTTGAAGAATTCCCGAATGTTGGATCCTGATGCTTTGTGGACACGAGCCTCATTCTAAGATGCTTGATGAGAGATCCCGAGCATGGATGTATGATCTCGATGCTATATAGACGCGGGCCTCATCCCATCGAGTATAGGATCGTGATGCTTTGTGGACGCGAGCCTTACTCGCAATGTAGGATCTCGATGCTTTGTGGACGCGTGCCTCACTCAAGTGTTGGATTCTAATGCTTTGTTGACGCGGACCTCACTTAATGTTGTTGGTGTTATCTATGTGATGCTAGGTAAACGTATGAGATACTTGTATGTGTTGTGTGCGTGATCTTACATTCATAATGCTATGTGTTTAGGTGGATATGGTAGTGCCATCGTTATCTTGCCATGATATCATTCATGTTGCATTGATTTATTTATGATTTGCATGAAGCATGGTTGAGTGGCGGTGTATCCACTGAGTTTTGTTAGCTCAGCATTCGAAATCGTTGTTTCTATTCTCAGGTTAGTAGGTTTGGCTCATTCTTGTAGGAGTATCATCAGAGAAGGATTCCAGCGCCTCGTCTCTTCAGAGTACAATATTTAGGTCCTTGGGCTATGTATTCATAGAAACCTATTGTATATTGTAAATCGTATTTGGATTTTCAAATGATCGAGTCAAAGGTTTACAATGTAATTTTAAAAAGGAGCTCCATTGTTTATGTTTTTGAATATTTATTATGTTTTATTGGGTTGTATATAAATGGATTTTTATAATGGATTTGTGGTTTGGGCTAAACTAGGTCAAAATTGTTTGGTTCGGTTTTAGGCGTGAGGCTCAAATGTGAAATCTGGGTCGTGGGTGTTACATTTAGTGGTATTGGAGCCTAGGTTTAGCCAGTTCTAGGAAAACCCTGGGGTGGTTAGGAGTCGTGAATAGGTGTCTAGCAAATACGAGCATGTGCGTATAAGTTGTACTCTTTAAGACTGGAATCTGGATGGTGTGCCTTGTGTTCGCGTGTGCCATTGGTTGTGACATTAAGATAGATTCGATCGCAGTTGTGGGGGTCGTGATGATCGCTGATTTTCTTGAGGATAATTCTGAGATCGGAGTTATCTCAGACGTTAAGCTTGGGCTTATGAAGGAATAGAGGAGTTGAGGGTGTGCCCTCCTCCCATCGCTTGAGATGTAATCATTGTTATGTGCCGTAAGTTACTTTAAAGCCTTGAGTTCATGGTGAAGACCTCCAGTGGTGAGATTTTACGTGTTGGTAGACGACCCTTATGGAATGAATAAGAGGACTTGCTTTTGATTGACCATTGGTAAAGTGTCGATCGAGGGTCTCATCATTCGTAGTAAGTGAACCTTAATGGTGGGTACCATGTGATGGGGATGTAGCACGCCTGGCAGATATGTGTTTTCGTCTATGTGAAGGGGTACATGATGGTTGTGAGGTCCAAGTACGCTCTTAGTAAGCTAAATGCCCTAAGATCTCGAGCAAGGTATGCTTGTCACGGTTGTCTATAGTAGTGGCCGGAAGGACATCGTGGGTTTTATGCGAGGCAATGCTTGAGTAAGGCTTGAGAATACGTGGTTGACAGATATAATAGAGTTGTCTCCTAAATGAATTTATATGATCTTGGCCACCAGTTGTTGTTTGGTCATGGGCTAGCTTGAGATGACAGGTGTAGTGTTGGAAGCTTCGAGGCTTCGGGGGAACCAAACCCAAGGAAATGGAAAAGAAAAACTACCATCTTCTGAATGCGGTTCAAACTAGTTGGGTTGACGGCGCGAGTTTGACCAAAGAGAGTCGTGAAGGGAGCCATGTTCCTTTAATAGGAGGAGCATTATTGTTACGAATCTAAGTATGGTAAAGGGGTTGAGAAATGATGACCTGATAAATCAGATTGATGATTAAAAAACACTCAAAGAGATCTGAGGATGACGTGGAATAGTCTTAAGGGAATCCTGATTGTATCGTCTTTTCTTAAGGGCAATACATATGAATGGTGAAATACCGTAGGGTTAGGACCATAGCCTATTCTCTCAACATGGGATGTTTTCTTGGGTAAGTCAAGAAAAGGTATGTCAGTGAAGCTCTAATGAAAAGGATGAGGGATTAGTTCTTGCAGTCAGTTTAAGGTGTCAAGCAGTGTTAGGTATGAGTAAGATTTTTCTACGGTTGAGCTGTTATGCCCAAAGGTTGTTGCTATCGAAGAGTAAAGGTGGTTGAGGTTAGATGTGGATTCAAGTTGAAATTTTTATGCACATGACAACAGTTTTACCTAGGATATTCTCTGAACTAATCGTTAATACGAAGCACCCGAATGACCTTAGAGCCAATATTGAGTCAGTTGAGGATTTTGTATATCATGTTTTGGGGAATCAGAACATCATAAGATTCTTCTCAGACCCTGAAGAGGGGAAATTTTACGCTTTAAGCGGATCAAAAAGAGTTGCTTTAGATCAGCTGAGGTTGGCCAGAAATCTAAATTGAAGGTTTTGTAGGGGGCTTATCGATTTTTTCTATAATGGATAGTGTTGATGGTTCTGTTCTAGCATCTTTCCACCGGTTCATGAGTCTTGTGGTTGACATCACCTCGAGGTATATTTCTTGCTTGGAAAATTTGCTATGAGTGCCAGATATCAGGTCACATGACAAAGGCTGCTCGATCGTGAATGAGTATTTACCGGTTCAATCTTTGAGGTTGACTTCTTCTGGGTATAGTCAATGTTCTTCGAGAAGTGGTGTTGGGTCATTTTCGAAGTATTAGGGTGGAGGTCAGGTGAGATATACAGTTAGAGTTATCTCAAGAGCTTTTGTTAGACAATATATTGATCATGCTAGAAATGACAAGCTTGTTATCGAAAGTGTGTTAAATGGTTTGGTCCCATTGTTGTTTTCAGTTTCTTGATGGCAGTTTGATTTTTTGTTCTTACCTTGGCAGAGATTTTATTGAGCGAGATTTTGTGATAAGTTTCCTCGAGGTTGTCATTGGCTTGGTAAATTAATAGATTGGTAAGTGTTGGTAAGTAAAGGCTCTAACGTGGGTGATGTGTATGGTTTAGATTGGCAGTCCCTATGAACTTGTTAGACCTACCCTTGGTACTAGTTGGTCACGTGAGTGCGAGGGGTGCCTTGGTTTCCAAGCAAGAACCTCAGGTTGAGGTTTAGAATGAACCAGTTTGTCGGTATTGTGCGCGAATAAATTCTATCCCTTCAGCTTATGTGTTGTGCTCATGTGATGCTAGTTGAAGAGGACCTTGTAGGTTGTAAGACGTTCTTAGTTCGCGTTGTTGACGCAAGGGTGAGAGTCTGCAGTTTAGAGCGGTAGACGTGTAAATGGTTATCGAGGTGCTCTTCGAGGGTTGAGCGGGATAACCCCTTGGTTGTGGAGTAGTACCCATAATAAGGGATGTGTTGAGTTCGGTATTAAGTGTTCAGCACCTCGTGCTCTAACATCCACCGAATCTCTTGTGTGAGGACTCCTTGGTAGAGGAGAAGGTGTGATATGTCGCCAAGGGGTTCACCTTGGGATGTGCTTATATTGGTATAGCGAGATATAGTGGTGTTAGCTGTTGTGGGTCGATGTATAACAATGGAAGGTCAGTATTTGTTTTTGGGGCTGATGATGTTGTTAATATTGAAGAGCTTTGAGATTTCTATGAGATCGTTCAGGATATTGGTCTTGTAAGTTAAAGGTTAAAGAGAAATTATGCTAAAATTTAGGGTGATGCAATGTTTGAACTCTAAGGGCAAGTTGGCTTTCAAATGCGTCGAGATAATCTTAAGTTCGAGGAGTAGAGGGTAGCTTAGTTGGGTTTGAGATAGATTATTTTCATGCATAGTGACAGTGTAAAGATGTTTCGAATGGCTTTGGAAAAAAATGGGTTTTGTTTAAAGTTATGTGGAATTGGATTTTGGGCTGTAATAAGTTGTGTTGGGAGAATCATTAGGAATCTTGAAGGACTTGCTAAAGTTTTAGCACCAACGCTAGTCAGAGTTTGGTGGTTGAGAATGAAAAAGAGTGTTCGGACCTTTGAGGACAATTTGGTGGTTTGATCCCTAGTAGAGCTTGGTTGTGGTAACAACTTTCTTGTGGGACCAAAGTGGCATGGCTAGTAAAATTGCTTGATCGTGGATTTGCATCTGCTTATGTCGTAGTGGGTTCAAGCAAATGAGGTGTTAAGTTCTGTATTAGTTAATCAAGTTGTGAAAGAATGTTGTATTTTCATGTTAGATGGATGATATAACATGGTTGATAGGGTTTGTTATTCTGAACACGTGGGTTATGATGATTATATATGAGGAAGTGCCATGTGGTATACCTTGAAGAAGCATCGCGTTATGGACGCAAATGAGGGTTGAGTTCAGGAGTTTGGAAAATGTTAGTGATGGTAGAGAGGTTTGTTCACCGAGTTGTGACTCATACGAAGTGAGTTTAGAATGCCGATGTTTTATAATACTGTTGAGAATATTTTTGGTTGGTCAGTTCCAAGTCTAATAAGAGTGTTATTCTGGACGTTAGGAATGTTTTGTTGAGGAATTCTTAAAAAAAAGTTGAGGATTTATGTTAAGAGTTTTGGTTAGGAAGGTTTTGTAGAGAACTTAGGAGTTGTGGGTATACGTGACTGGAAGGGGTGGTCAGATCATCAGCAGTATCATCTCCTTCCCATGCTTAAATTTTGAGGATAAATTTTTTTAAGGAGGGGAGAATTGTAACGACCCAGATTTTGAAATTCGAAGGTTGGGTTAACCCAAAGTATGGGCTTCGTGGTTGGGCCTTGATATTTGGGCTTTGAGAGCCTTTTTGGGCATGTCTTAGAACCTTGGGATTGGGTTGTTGGTTTTTTGTTGGGCTAAGGTGAAACTATAAAGGGAAAATGGGTAAAAACATAATTAAAGACAATGAGAGCTGATGGGGGACTTTATTTTCTGCAGAAAAGTTGGAAGGTGAAGTCACCCTTGTCCCTTTGTTTTCTTCCTCTTTCTCATATTCATCTTCCTACCCAAGTTTGAAGTTAAAGGTGTAATCTTTGAGTGTTTGAGAGAGGATCACGTTTTGACGATGGAGGGAAGTTTGATGAGCAGCAAATGATCTACTCATCAAGGTGAAGATGAGCTAAAATGGTAGAGATTAAGGTTTTGGTAGGATTAGTGTGGACGAACGGGATGGGTCTTGAAGACTTCTTCATCAGCTTTAATTCAAGGTTAGTACACTACTAACTCCTTTGAATTCTTGCAACTCATAAAAATAGGCTTTGTGCATGATTTGGATGTTTATGGTTTTATATGCTTTGGTTGACCTCTTTAATGGTAAAGTGTGGATTTGATGTTGCTATGGCTTAATTTCGGTAGTAATCCACCTAATACTATTACCATAACTTATAGGAATGATTTGGGGTTTAGCTATGTAGGTTAAATAGGGTTTCTAGGTGAAACCCGTACCTAGAGTTCGAAAATCGGGCTCGCGTACCGGTACAGGGAATAGCGTATCATTACACCTTAGTGTAAAAGGGGGAAAGGTTGTGAGAGAAGTACCGGTACGCCTCCCCCTGTATCGGTACCCCTTGCAAGTTAAGAATTCCAGTAACGCTTTGGCGTACCGGTACGCAAAGGGCATATTGGTACACACTGTTACATTGCTTGGGAGAGGCTCAGCATACCGGTACGTGAAGGTAGGAGTATCGGTACAAGCTTGGATCGGTACGGGGTGATCCCAGTACCGATAGTGAGTACCGATACGGGATGGAGCGTATCAGTACGGCTTGAGGGTTCAGTTCTTTCGAACCTAAATTGAGTATCGATACGGGGGTTTAGCGTATCGGTATAGATTGATGTACCAGACCTTTCGAGTCTAAATTGAGTATCGGTACTCATGGGGGGTACCGGTACCTATAGGGGCGTACCGATACCCATATAAGAGTATCGGTACTATCTGGGCATTTTGTCCAAGAAAGTTGAGTTTATTTCGAGGGTTCTATAATTCGAGGTAAAGGGCCCTAGGGGTCTGTTAAGGTGTAAAATGAATATTAAAACTGAGAAATGGAGATTTAAACACCGTGTATGAAATAAATGGCTAATAACTCGTTATATATTGGGTAAGCTATGTGAGGTGGTAACCCATAGGGATCTTAGGTGGATCGATTGATGCTGTGTGGTAATCTGAGCTTGTGTTGTGTGCGGAAGGAGCGCCTATAAGGTTAAGTCTTATCGAATAATAAGATAATTTAATGAGAACGGTTAATTTGTACCTTCATAACATACTAATAATAGATAAGCTCAATAAGGTGGTATAATAATTGACAGAAACCATAGGGCGACGGTAAGTGTGTTAGAGCTGTGTGCGGTAAGACCCTTGTGTCGAGGTCGAGGCTATGTGGTGGCTAGGGTCCTTGTTGTGTGCTGATGGGATGCCTAGGTAGTCGAGTCATCCCTTGTTGTTGGGATTTGGATACTCTAAGTGTGTTGCAACACCTTAAAGAATTCTCGAATGTTGGATCTCGATGCTTTATGGACGCGGGCCTCATTCAAAGATGCTTGATGAGAGATCCTGAGCATGGATGTAGGATCCTGATGCTATGTGGACGCGGGCCTCATCCCCTCGAGTATATGATCCCGATAATTTGTGAACGCAGGCCTTACTCGTAGTGTAAGATCTCAATTCTTTGTGGACGTCGACCTCACTCAAGTGTAGGATTTCGATGCTTTGTGGACGCGGACCTCACTTAATGTGTTGGTGTTATCTATGTGATGCTAGGTAAACGTATGAGGTACTTGTATGTGCTATGTGCGTGATCATACATTCATAATGCTATGTGTTTAGGAGGATATGGTAGCGCCATCGTTATCTTGACATGGTATCATTCATTTTGCATTGCTTTATTTATGATTTGCATGAAGCATGGTTGAGTGGCGGTGTATCCACTGAGCTTTGTTAGCTCAGCGTTCGGAATCGTTGTTTCCGTTCGCAGGTTAGTAGGTTTGGCTCGTTCTTGGAAGAGCACCATCAGGGAAGGATTCCAACGCCTCGTCTCTTCAGAGTATAGTATTTAGGTCATTGGGCTATGTATTCGTAGGAACCTATTGTATATTGTAAATCGTATTTGGATTTTCAAACGATCGAGTCAAAGGTTTACAATGTAATTTTAAAAATGAGATCCATTATATATGTTTTTGAATATTTATTATGTTTTATTGGGTTGTAAATAAATGGATTTTCATAATGGATTTTTGGTTTGGGCTAAACTAGGTTAAAATTGTTTGGTTGGGTTTCAGGCGTGAGGCCCAAATGTGACATTCGGGTCGTGGGTGTTACATAAACACCACAAAACTGAAGCTGTCTCTTCAAACAACCCATTCTCCACCTCAAAACCAAACAATGAGGATTTCTGAAAATTAATCTTTAAGCCAAAACAAACCTGAAATGTATCCAATAAACCACGAACATGATGAATACAATCCAAAGAAGCCTCAAAGAACATAATGGTGTCATCCACAAATTGCAAGTGAGACGCATAAAAATTATTCGCCACTTCCACCCCTACAATAAACTACTACATTCGTATTCTCAAACAACTAATGTAGTGCCTCAGCAATAATAACAAATAGTAGAGGCGACAAAGTATCGCCATGTCGCAAGCCTCGCCCCACCCCAAACTCCTTCGTTGCACTACCATTCAGCAACACAGATAACCGAGCAGAGCTTACACATTCACGTATCCAATCTCGCCAACGATCACTGAACCCTATATGCAACATCACCACATTCAAGAAATCCCACGAAACACAGTCATATGCCTTTTCAAAATTCAGGTTTAAAACGAACCTTCCTGTTGCGAATGTCGCTTACACAGTGAATTAATAATCTCATTTGCCAATAATACCCCATCCACGATCTGGCGACCACGGATAAACACGGACTGTGTATCACTAATGATCCTATCCAACATACATTGCAAACATCGCGCCAAAACCTTATACAGAATCTTATGTACGAAACTTATCAAAATAATGGGACAATAGTCGGACAACTTTGGGTCATTCTTCTTAGGCAACAACACCAAAAATGCAAAATTAGACCCCCTTTGAGAGCTTACCCGTCTCAAAAAAATTCACCATAAAATGCATCACAACGCTGCGAACAAACTCCAAGCCTTTACGAAAAATTCAAAATTATACCCATCAGGCCCCGGGGCCTTTGACCCGTCACCACTCCAAACCACTGTCTTGACCTTCTCTTCCGTGAAAGGACAGATCAAAGCTGCATCATCAAAAGCTTCCAACTAAACAAAATCATCCACGATCTCCTACCGACAAAACTGTGCAACTTTAGCAAAAGGCCGTTTAAAATCCTTAACAACAAACGCTCGCAACCTACCCGAATCCGTAACCCTTCGCTCAGCAATAAAAAATCCAGCAATATAATTTCTTAAAGAGCGTACTTTCGTCGTGCGATGAAAAAAATGGTGTTTCTATCCCTCAACCGGAGCCAATTAGCATGAGACTTTTTTGCCAAATAGATTCTTTTCGACGAATCGCCATCCATAATGCTTGCTTCCAACGGCGCCGTAACTCTAAAGTCCCCTCATCCACGCCACCATTTGCCACAACCATATCAATTCCATCAATCAAATGCTGAAACTATCTTTACACATTATAGAATAATATAACAACTTAATTAATACAAGATTTAATAGTAAAATAAGTGTTCAAACTATATCTGTTTTTAACTTTTGGTGCCTAAACAATTTTTTCGCTCAAAACAGGTGCCCAATGTTTTCCCTGTTACTAAGTTAGGTGCCTAAAGTTTCATTCTATTATCGTTTTAAGGATGGTCTGTTAAAAATTGTTGTCCAATCAATGCATGACACGTGACAATAATTTTAAATTTTTTAAAGAAAAAAACTTTAAAATTTTAATTTTAAAAAGATTATAAAATTCTTAGAATTTCACAAAACAACCCCTAAATTCTTAAAATATCCCAAAACCCAAAATCCAAATCATTACCACTTTTGTCGTTGATCGTCGTCCCTAAGCTCACCCCTTCGATCACCGGACCTTGTCGGTTATTTCCCCCAACATGAAGTTGTTGAAAACCGACGAAGGGCCAAGGCAAAATCGACGTAAATCTTACATGCATTTCGTCATTTTCTGGCGATGCCATGTTAGGGAAAATGACCGGCTAGGTCCGACGATCGAAGGGGTGGACTCAAGGACGACGATTGGCGGTAGAAGCCGTGGTGATTTGGGGTTTAGGGTTTGGGATATTTTAATGATTTGGGGATTGTTTTGTGAAATTTTGAGAATTTCAAGATTTTTTAAAAAAATTTAATATGTTAATTTTTTAAAAAAATAATAATAATAATGCCACATGTCATGTTTTAATTAGACAATAGATTTTTTTAACCGCCGTAAATGGCTAGGCACTTAAAATCAACGAAATAAAACGTTAGGCACCTGTTTTGAGCAAAAAATAATTTAGGCACCAAAAGTTAGCAACATATGTAGTTTGTGCACTTATTTTTGTATTAAGCCTTAATATAATGATCATTTTGTAATAATTCAATAAATTTAATGATATTATATAAATTTCAAAATATCAATAACCAAAACGATCCTTTTTCATAACTTAGTTACTGTTTGTGTGTTTATTTCCTAATTATTATTTAAAAATATATAAAGTTATATCAACAAAAAATATAAAGTTATTTCCTTTTTCATAACTTTGGTTTAGTGGGATGAGGCACTAGATCCTTTAAACAATGTCAGTAGTTTGAATCTTGACGTTGTGAATGAAGTAGTTAGGTTGGGAGGGTTGTCCCCATAATATGTTGTTACAGTACCTAATCTGAATTAATCAATTCGTAAATTGGTTACCGATGGTTAAACCAAAAAAAAGATATTTATAATTTTTGTTAGATTATATTTCTTATACCAATATACATATACATTAATAGGACTTATAGAAATTATCATTCATCAGAGTCCATTGAATGGTCTAAATAGAAAAGAAAACGATGCTCATCTTTATGAAACCTGATTTAGAGCAGTTTTGTCTGCAAGGTATAATGACAGATCAAAACAAAAAAATAAGGATCTAAAATTTTAATACTCTTTTTTCTCTCTAAAATGGGTATATAATTA
This sequence comes from Hibiscus mutabilis, assembly GCA_019671005.1. Lineage (NCBI taxonomy): Eukaryota > Viridiplantae > Streptophyta > Magnoliopsida > Malvales > Malvaceae > Hibiscus > Hibiscus mutabilis. The sequence continues at coordinate 23,164,232 of CM033741.1, read as the reverse complement.
CTACCACTTTAGTTACATGTAACTGCGCACTATCAAAAAATTAAAAAAATATATAAATATATTATCTTATAATTACTTTAAAATTATTAAAAAATATATCCCATTAGGCCCTACCTGCAAAGATATACAAGTAATTTTCTTCGCCCTCTTTCTAAGCAAAAAAAAAAAAAACCTTCTTTTCTCATCGCTCACTTATCCTTCAATAGCACGATCCTTGGCCTGGAAGGACGCCCTTTACGCTCGGGCCTTACCTATGACGAGTGACTTGACGTTCAAATAAAAAAAAAACGTCCACAACCGATCAATCAATACTACGGTCACCTTCTTTCAACAACAACAAAAAAAAAATACTACAGTCACCATATCTCCCGTTATACATCAATAATATTATATTTGATATATTAAAAGCCTATGAATTCTATACAGTGTGAATGAATAATATGGTATCACATATTAATTAATTGAATTTACTTAGAATTCTTTTTGACAAATTTACTTAAAAATTAATTAATTGTATTTGATTTCAACATATAAATTATTCTCTGGTACAAAATCCAACATATAAATAAATCTCTCCCCCTTGTGTTTACTCCCTGCAATATTTTCCTCTCTTCTTTCTGCTTCTCTCCGCGTTGTTGTCCTTTTCCCTCAGATTCCCTCCGCGTTTCCTCTCTCCCTCCTTCTGTAACTAAACCTTAATTTAATCCATCCTCTTACTTTCCATTTGCATTAACCCTTAATTAATACATTTTTGGGCTTTGGCTCTCAATGAGAGGCGATTCTCTACCCACACACCAGCGCCGCTGGGCCTCAGATACCGTTCCCTCCAAAACCACACTCAGCTCGCCAGCCACCGAGTCCAACTCCGCCGAGGAGTTCGTCGAGGTCACTGTTGATCTCCAAGACGATGACACCATCATACTACGAAGCGTCGAGCCGGCCACAGTCGATGACGGATCAGCCGATACTCCGGTATCCGCATCAGCCTCCGTTTCTCGATCGTCGACGATCAAGAGGAGCTCTTCGAATCGATTGCGACAGTTTTCGCAAGAGCTGAAAGCTGAAGCCGTGGCTAAAGCGAAACAGTTCTCACAAGAGTTAAAAGCCGAATTACGCAAGTTCTCGTGGGGACACGGACACGCCGGTCAGGCTATAACCGGATTCGATTCGGCTTTAGCCGCTCGGGCTCTAAGAAAGCAGCGAGCTCAGCTCGACCGAACACGGTCCGGCGCTCAAAAAGCCCTCCGCGGTTTAAGATTTATAAGTAACAATAAAGCCAATGCATGGGAAGAAGTTGAAAACAATTTCAACAAACTCGCCAAAGACGGTTTTCTCTTTCGCTCCGATTTCGCACAATGCATAGGTTTTTCATTTCATCGTTACATTTTCTTAATCCATTTTCTCAAACTCTCAAAAGACTTTTGAGTAAATATTTATTTTTTCGCATGATTTACTGTGTTCTCAAGGAATGAAAGACTCGAAGGAATTTGCGTTGGAGATGTTCGATGCATTGAGCAGGCGAAGAAGATTAAAAGTTGAAAAGATAAGCAAAGATGAGCTTTACGAATATTGGTCTCAAATCACCGATCAAAGCTTTGATTCTCGCCTCCAGATCTTCTTCGACATGTAATCCCGCACTATCAAACTAATTACTATTAATTAAGCTTTTCTTCCTTTAATTAATCCGTTTTTTAATTAATCATTAAAGTAAAACTTAAAATTCACACACACTCTCTGTCCCTGTGTTTGAGATCCGCTCCGTAATTTTGGAAACTAATAGGATTAAAATTGGACAAAACCATCTTTTTAATAAAATTGTAAGTGATTATTATATGAATTCAATTTTTCTGATGCGTTTAATTTATGTTACAGGGTGGACAAGAATGAAGACGGTAGAATAACTGAGGCTGAAGTAAAAGAGGTAAAAACAAATATATATATATATATATATATATATATATATATATATATGAAAATTGGATTAGGCAGCTACGTTAAACTAATTCATTAATCCATTAACATGCATAAATGATATTTAGTTTTCAAGTGATTAATATTAAAAACTTACGTTAGGCGGGGATTGGGTGACCTTAAATCCCCAAAACTAACTACTCCAATTTTTAGTGAAGTTGGTGGGGGCATTTAGATATGCATAATTGTAATTTCAATTAGTATTCTTGTATTACAATTAATTCTTATTTTCCCATGTTTAGATTATTATGCTTAGTGCTTCAGCAAACAAGCTATCTAGATTGAAGGAGCAGGCAGAAGAATACGCAGCTCTGATCATGGAAGAGTTGGACCCTGAAAGACTTGGATACATTGAGGTGGGTCCATTATTTTATTCGCATCGGTACAGTGATTTTATTCGCATCGGTACAGTGATGTTTCCATGACCAAATGTTCCCCTCTTTGCTTGTTTTACATATATCTTACCATTTTTCAATATTATAAGGTACCAAAGAAAGTATATTCTAGAATCGAATCAAGCAAGTTGAGATAATTATTTATCCTTGGCATTTTGACTTAATTTATAAATTAGGCACTAAGACTGAGCATTTATTGAATTGAGTCGAGTCCAGTTGAATAAAAAAAATTTGAGTTAACCTAGTTGACAAATCTTATTTTATAACTCTAATTTTATTTTTTAAAAAATTGAATCGAATTTATAAAATTACGATTTGAGTCGATTTTTTTTACGCTGGATCGAAAAATTCGATTCGAATTGAGTTTTATATACCCTATTAGGTACCACACTGGTAAATTAGTCTCAGTAAGATATCCAATGGATCAAGCAACATGGGCCATGAACTTTGCATATCATATATATTTATATAAAAGAAACAGCTGTTAATTTGGACTTTTTCACCCAAAAGTCTATAGTTAGGCCGAAAATGATCAAATCTTCCTACAGTCCGGTTCTGGTTTTGTTCAACTGCAACGAGGAAAGAATGACGAAGCAAGAATAACGAGCCTTTTACTAGAGGCAGCTCAACTTATGTTGGTATACAGTAACTTACATTTTAGGTGGTTCAACAGTTTTGATCCGGACCAAGTACCTTGAACTCTATACACACAAAAGTTAGTTGAATTGGTTCTTATCCGTAATAAATATTAGTACAACCAAAATTTGATTACTGTATAGTACATTTTCCACTTTAATATCTCAAATCACAGGATTATCTAGTCAATAATTGCTGCATTTAATTTTCAGTTTCACTAAGTTTAGCAGTCTTTTGCTTTAATTGGTTTATTTCTATGTGCGAAAATGATGCAGCTATGGCAACTGGAGACACTTCTCTTGCAAAAGGACACATATCTGAGCTATAGTCAAGCCCTAAGCTACACAAGCCAAGCCCTTAGCCAAAATTTACAAGGACTAAGAAAGAAGGGCAGAATCAGAAGAATGAGCACTAAACTTTTGTATTATTTAGAAGAGAATTGGAAGAGGATATGGGTGATGTCACTTTGGATTATGATTATGATAGGGCTCTTTACTTGGAAGTTCTTTCAATACAAGCAGAAGAGTGCTTTTGTAGTCATGCGTTATTGTGTCCTCACAGCCAAAGGAGCCGCCGAGACCCTCAAGTTTAACATGGCACTTATTCTCTTGCCCGTATGCCGAAACACCATTACTTGGCTCAGGTCAACCAAGTTGGGTCTCTTGGTGCCTTTTGACGACAATATCAACTTTCACAAGGTATGTTAGCAGATATCAGTATACCAACTCTTTTTTAAACTAGTATATGCTGCCAGAAATAAAGAATTAGGTACTACCATGCATTAGTTTTACAAGTGATTATAGTTTGAAAGTTGTTCATGATTCCCATTTAATTTGAATTTGTACAGACAATAGCCGCTGCAATTGTTATTGGAGTCATTCTGCATGCTGGTAACCATCTTGCCTGTGATTTTCCAAGGCTGATCCACTCTTCTACTCGTGACTATGGAATCTATCTCCATGATTTCGGAAGTCATAAACCAACGTACATGGACCTGGTAAAGGGACCTGAAGGAGTGACCGGAATTTTAATGGTTATCTTCATGGCAATTGCATTTACACTAGCAACAAAATGGTTTAGGCGGAACCTGATTAAGCTGCCCAAGCCTTTTGATAGAATAACTGGCTTCAATGCTTTCTGGTACTCGCACCACCTGTTTGTCATTGTCTACATCTTGCTCATCATCCATGGTGTCTTCCTTTATCTTGTGCACATATGGTATCGTAAGACGGTATACATTTAAAACTTTTTCCTTTCTCAGGTGATTGCACAAGTTCTAACAATAGGATTTTATTTTAACTAGTAACTGTTTCATGGGTGTAGACTTGGATGTACCTAGCTGTTCCAGTTTTGTTATATGCTGGAGAAAGGACCCTGAGATTTTTCCGTTCTGGTTTCTATACTGTTCGGCTTTTGAAGGTAAACATAACTCTTTTAACTACAATAAGAATAGCCAACAAATTCCAGTTAATTAGAAACTGCTTTTTGAGGAAAGGAGAAACATTTAATGAGAACTTACTTAGGAAGCACAAACTCGAACTTAGTAAATTTGTTTCTCTTTAATTCAGGCTGCTGAGTATTTTGACTAATGATCTTCTTATACCTTGCATTCTCAATAGGTTGCAATTTATCCAGGAGGTGTTCTCACATTACAAATGTCTAAGCCGCCTCAATTTCGGTACAAGAGCGGACAGTACATGTTTGTGCAGTGCCCTGCTGTCTCCCCCTTTGAATGGTAAGTAAAATAGTTTAATATAATGCTTGATGATTATTTCAACTGCTTCATTTCCTCTGTTGCGACTGAATTGTTCTCAGTATTTCCAGAACAATCTATTTAAATACTTACAGATGGCAATAATTATATCAGAAACAGATTCAATTAGCTGTTAACTATAGCCCTTTTATATGAATGGAACCAGGTTCATCCTGTTTGATTTCCTTGTAAGAATGTAAAGGAAGTTTAAAATACTAAAAGTTTCAGTAGTGGAAAAACTTAATCAGTTCAGAGAATAGGGTGGTTGAATGTTTTGCATTATGCAAAGTTTTTCTCAACTCGTGAGCTTTTATTCTGTGCACCAGGCATCCATTTTCTATCACCTCTGCTCCTGGTGACGACTACCTTAGTGTTCATATCCGTCAGCTAGGCGACTGGACGCAAGATCTCAAACGCATATTTTCAGAGGTTTGTGAACTTCCTGTTGCTGGGAAAAGCGGACTTCTCAGAGCAGATGAAACGACAAAGAAAAGGTGATTCTATTTGGTTTCACGTAGTATATTCAATACTTTCACTAGTGTTTTAGAAGAATTTAGATTCTGCAGGAATTATTGAGTAATTTTTCAGTCGTTCATGTTGTTGTCCAAAGAACAGTTTCCCAAAGCTCTTAATCGATGGGGCATATGGAGCTCCTGCTCAAGACTATCACAAGTATGATGTACTGTTACTGGTAGGCCTAGGAATTGGTGCAACTCCATTCATCAGCATTTTAAAAGATCTGCTTAACAACATTGTCAAAATGGAGGAGCAGGCAGTAAGTATCTCGTGCATAACTTTGGTTAAATCATACTCGTTGTTTCCTTATCGGATTCTCAATGCATTTTTATTTTCAGGATTTGGCCTCAGATACCAGTAGGACACCGGACCAAACTAATGGGAGCAATGAATCAACAGCTCCCGACAGAGTGTCACCCAAACGAAAGAAAACTCTTAAGACGACCAATGCTTACTTTTATTGGGTAACCAGGGAGCAAAGTTCATTCGACTGGTTCAAAGGAATAATGGATGAAGTTGCTGATCTTGATCAAAGGGTAAACAAACTAATCAACTCTAATTTTCTCATGTCGCGTCGTGCCTATAAGTCGATATTATTCTCTTTGGGTGTCCAGCTCTTAAAGGTTTTGTTGCTCGAAAGTGTGCTTTCCCAAGCTTGAATCCAGGTCCTACGGGAGTCCATTTTACAACATTGGTGCCATTGGGTGGATACACTAAGAGGACAATACTGACTTATAGACACGACATTAACATGATGCAATGGCAAAGAGTATCCGGGCTGTCATCAGGTCATGATGGAACCTTAAGAATTACTGATTTGTCACTTTGAACGCTAGGGGGTGATTGAAATGCACAACTATTTGACAAGCGTGTACGAGGAAGGAGATGCACGTTCTGCTCTCATCACCATGGTACAAGCACTAAATCACGCCAAGAATGGCGTCGACATAGTTTCGGGCACCAGGGTAAGTTCCTTTTGTGTCTGTCATTTTTATTCTCTCAGCATATAAATATAATCCCACTACTTCACATCCAAAATCTTCATGATGAGAGTCTGCAATCACAAATTCCTCCTGCATGTATCATTATCAGGTACGGACCCATTTTGCAAGGCCTAAATGGAAGAATGTTCTTTCCAAACTAAGTTCCAAGCACTGCAACGCAAGGATAGGTGAGCCCCCTATGCCATTTTAATCAATCAAATGAAAAAAGCAATATTCTTTTGTATATTCTAATACTTGTGTTGATGGAGCAGGAGTGTTTTACTGTGGAGCACCGGTTTTGGCAAAAGAACTCAGCAAGCTCTGCAACGAGTTCAGCCAAAAAGGTTCCACTAAATTTGAATTCCACAAGGAGCATTTCTGAAGAGAAATCAACAGTGGAGAGGGCAAATAGAACCCTAACCACTTTCCCTTTACCTAGAGAAATAAGAATTATTTACAATATTAACCCGAGAAAGCAGGAGTTTTGTACAGCCTTGGGAAAGAAAAAACAATTGTGTTGAATAAGGGGAATGAGGGGAAATGGCTTGGAATCATTTGATTGATTGGCATGAGAGTGCGGTACAGCTGCAAGGAACGGTTGGGGCAGGTGATGAAATGATAAGGAAATGATAGCATAGCAGGTCCATGCATGGATTAGAATGAAAGAAGACGTAATTTAGAATTTGGATGGCGAAGATTTCCACGTGCAATTACATTCTATAGCATACATGAATATCGATTACTTTTCTTTCAATAAGGACCAGATTGTCACGTTAATGTTATTATTCACATTTTTTGTATGTTATTTGTCACACCCTAAATCTGAGATTAGAATTTCCGTTAAAGCCCAATCAAATCTTTAATTTGTTAAATTCTGAAAATCTAGATTAAATGGGAAAATTTTAAGAATTCAGGGTCAAATTGAAAATTTTGGGAAGTTTAAGGATGTTTATATAAAATATGGAAGTTCAAGGGTTAATATGTGAATTTTAGCAAATTCAGCACCAAATTAGAATTACAATGTCTTATAAATTCGGGGTCAAATCTGTGAAGTCTAAAAAATGAGTGCCATTTCAGAATTCCAAAGAAAAATAGGGACCTCTACTACAATTTTCTCTATAAAATATTGAAACCTTGTCTTAACCAGTATTGAACACCCGCCCCCTGCCTTGGTGATCCATGATCACCCCGCAAAGCCTATGGCCTCAATTGGTCATCATATAAACCTTCTGAGAGGCTTATAAAGCCGATTACATGGTTTTAAAAAAAAATACTTTGATCCATAAGTCTTTCAATTTTAAGGTTTAGAGATTTAGGTTGGGGTTTAAGGTGTAAGGCGTAGAATTTAAGGTTTATGGTTAGAATTTAGGGTTTATGGTTAGAGTTTTAAAGTGTTAGGGGTAGATATTTAGATTTTAGATTTTATAACTTAAATATAAAGGATTGTGTAAATTTATTTTACACAACTCGTGTATTAAAATGTAACTCTTAAAAATAACAAGAATTATGCTTTTAGGACGGATCAAACCAAACCAACGTTCTTGCACCTAAGAAGCTATACATTCCGTCAATGAGCCAACGATAACTTTCGTGAAAGGAAAGCGTAACCCATTGGCTTTAAACTTTTTTATTATGAACCTTTGTAACGAGAATATTTTCAAGTCAACTATTGAACATTGACCGAGACTAGGATAAATTGGTATAATAAGTAATTTGGATTACTTGGACAAAGTTAAAAATGGAGAGACTTTTAAAGAAAAAAAATGAGAAACATATAATATCAACCGTAAATTCTATTTATCTAATGGTTCAAAAATAGTATAAAACTATTTAGTATTTATATTATGTAAATAGATCCTATAAATATATATATATATATATGTATATATAGATTATTATTCTACACACAGGCGGTGAAATTTTTTTCTTTCTACAAGTGCTTTAATTTTAGAGTTTAGAGGTGTTAATGTGTGGATTTAGAATTTATGGTTTATGGTTAGAATTTAGGGTTAGGGTTTATGTTTTAGGGTAATATGGTTACGGATTTAGGTTTTAACCTAAAACCCCTAAATTTTAACTATAAACCCACAATTCTATCAACAATCCCTAAATTCAAAACTATTTCACTTAAAACCCTAAGCCCTAAACAGAGTCCCTAAACCTTAAAACTAAGGTGCTTGTGTAAACAAAGTTTCCACAGACTCAAAACGTCAAAAACCCCCTAGGTAGGGTCCCCGAAAAAAATCAACGCCGGTCAACGATGCAGTGGTCATCGTCGGCGGCGGCGGCTGGAGGCTCGACAGGTTGGCTCAGTTGACTCAGTGGACCGGCTTATCAGGTCGGCTCAGCTAGTGGCTTGGGTTGGCTTAACAGGCTGGCTCGGCCCAATAGTTGGAGCAGCTCAGCCCGGACCATTATAAACTGGCTCTCGCCAGTGTCACACGTCCATGCGGAGAGAGTGGCGCGTGCTGCATCTTTCGGTGGCCGGACGACGACAGCGAAGTCCCAAACTGACTGTCTTGACGTCGGTGAACACGATGGTGGCCTTCGTTCTTCGTTTAGATCATTCGAACCATTCCAACTCAACAACTCGAATTCTCTCTAAACCCTTTCGACGGCGGCTTCGATGGCGATACCACTGGTACTGGCGAACTCGTCTCGACGAGATGAACACAATGACGATGAAAGTGTTGATAACGGTCGGCCAGATTTCGGTAGATCGGAGTTTAAAAATTGAAGAGAACGAGAGAAAATGAGGAAAAAGGAAAGATGAAAAAGAGAGAAAAAAAGATATAAAATTTAATTTTTCTCCCTCTTTCCCACCACTTTAATTCAAAATATCCTCTTCCAAAACATAACAGTAAAATCGCATCTTAAACCCCCGTTCTCCATCCTTACACAAAATGATCATCACTCCTTTTAAAATTCATCTTTTAAATTCTCATTCTACTAATTTAATACTTAAATTTAAAATATTCAACCCGAATCTAAGATCCGCCCGAAAATCATGTCGTTACAGATATAATATTAATACGAAGGAGTTTGAATTATTATGTAAGAACTGTCAGCATAAAGTGTTTTTGAAATTTTCAATTCGGAAGTTTGTATTAAGAATTAGAAATCGAAAAACGAAATTTTTTAGAATTATGGGTTTAGTGAAAGAAACAGTGAGTGATAGTGATTAGGGTAAATTAGGGATTAAATATAATATTAAAATGTTGAAGGTTATATTTATACTATTTGGACAATATTATAATAAAGTGTAAAGGTTGAATGTTAAATTTGTTATGATGTCAATTTTATTAATTGTTATATTATCTGTTATTATATTTTTAGCGAGAAATGATTAATTTCTTATTTTTGTCTAAGTAATGTAATTGTTTTGTAATATTTTAAAGTTAGAGGACTCGACAAAATTATACTCTATATTGAGGACTATTTGTGTATTTTATCCAGAAAAATTGACAAAAAATTCATAAATAAATATTAAGAATTTATTTAAACCTAATTAAAATTAATTATGATTTACCCAAAAAACCATTGAGGCTATATCTGCAGATAAAACCATACATATATATTGAATTCTCAATAAATTTAATTATAATAAAGAGTAGAGTTTGTTTGATACAATTTTTATTTTTAGAATTTAAATCGATATCATTATCATAGTGGAGATCAGAAATAATAATAATATTTATTATTTATCTAACAAATAAATGACGTGTAGACCTATGCATCATGGTGTATCAAATATTATAGTGTAGATTTCACTTTCAAGTCAAGTAATTATAGAGGTGGCAATTGGGTCGTTCGGTTCGGGTTGATTTTCGATTTGTGTTGTTTTCGGTTCAGGTTTGGTTCGGGTTGGATCAAGTCTGAATCAGATTTAGCTCGGTATTTTGGGTCGGGTCAATATCGGATCAGTTGACTTTTTAGTTTGAGTCAAAATTATGTCAGTTGACTTTTTAGTTTGGGTCAATATCGGATTGGTCGAATTTCAGGTCGGGTCAATATCAGATCGATTGATTTTTCAGGTCGGGTCAATCTTTAGATGTTCGGGGCAATTCAAGTTGATTTGGGTATTTATCAAAAGTGTATATATAATTATTGATATATTTTTGTAAAAAATGTGTTTTTTTGTCGATCTTATCATGTAGGCTCAATCTCAACTCTAAATTGTTCAATGTTTCGAGTTCAACCAACATTAAGAGATGTCAATTTGATTCAATTGAACCTATAAGATGTGTTAGAATTTATAACTTGAATTTTGTAATGTGACCGTTATCGAGTTTAACTAGCTATTTTCTATTTTTTAAATAAAATTTTATATTAATTCTAAGATCAAATTAATTTAACAGAATTAGAATTGGACTATGTAAAAAATATTTAATAAAAAATTAATTTTATCATATTTATTTAGTTATTTATTTACTTATCAATAAAATTAATTTAAGTATATTTTAATTGTTAAACATTTAATTGAGTATTTAAATTTTTTACTTGGTTACTTAATTAATATCATAAACCAAACCAAATCAAATATACACATATATATATATATATATAAGTTGGCGTGAACTTTATATATATATATATATATATATATATATATATATATATATATATATATATATATATATATTATTTTATTATAAATATATATGATACACTTTGTCTTTAAATTGGTATTTTTTTGTTTAAACTGGAATACTACTTTTAAATTCTAATTAATTCAAATAATTTAAATAAAAAACCAAATTAAATAAACAATTTTATATATATATATATATATATGAAAAAGTTGGAAGATAGATTTGAACTTTTCACTCCAATATATATATTATTAAATATATATATGATGTACTTTAATTTTAAATTGGTATATTTTTGTTTTAATTGGAATAGTATTCCTAATTAGTTCAAATGTCTTTCTCTCTCTATAAATAGATATGTTTGGCTTCATTGTTTTACATCCTGAAAAATTCTCACAAATTCTGAAGCATATACTAGAGTAAAGAGAAAATTGTTGGAATTATTTAGTATTTTCAATAAGATAATTTCTTGCAAAATAATCATTGCGGTTATTTAGAATTTTTAATAAGATCTTTTGGTTTGAATCGTAAATCTAGAAGAAGTTTGGGCCGTGCAGAACAATTCGAAGACTTTCTAGAAGATTTGCGTCAAGGCATCAAATTCTTAAATACACATGTATTAGACAATTGATTATATTTATAGTATTATATATCATGTTTGATTTTTTTAAAAATAAAAGTTTTCGCAACGTCTTTTTAATTATTTTTAAACCAAGAGTAACACTATTTATTTTAGAGAAAAATAAAAAAGTATTAAATCACGTTCTCGAATATTTAGAAATATTTGTTAGAGTTACTTCATGACTATGTGATAATCTATTTTTTAACTTGTGTTAAATTTCTTGTGTTATCTTAAGTCCTCCTAATTAGACCTATTTATCATTTGGTTTATGTTCTTTGTTTTGACAGCCATGGAGTCAAATGCTAATACATGCGAGGATCAAGTTGATACTAACAACGTTTTAGTATCATAATCACAATCTATTTCAAAGAGACGAAGTAAGGTTTGAAAACATTTTTCTTGTATTGACTCGACACAAACTAAGGATGGAAAAGATAGAGCACTTTGTAAGTATTGCAAAATTTCTTCGTTCATATGTAACTCACATTATGGAACCTCTAATATGCAAAAACATATTGAAAAAATGTAAACACTATATTGCATATAAGGATAGTTTGGGAGTAGATGAAGAAGAACTAGAAAATCATGTTTATGACCAAAAGGTCTACATAGAGTTGATAGCTAAGGCAATTACAAAGCATGAATATGCTTTTTCTTGGGTTGAACATGAAGGTAATAGGAAAATTCATGCATATTTGAACAGTCGAGTTAAAAGTATATGTAGAAACTCCGCAAAAGCTGATTGTTTGAAATTGCATAAAAATTTAAAAATGACATAAAAGAGGCTTACTTTCATATTCAGTGTGCGGCACATGTGTTGAATCTAATTGTTAAAGATGAACTTGAGGTTATTGAACATATTGTTGTCAAGATTAGAGAATGCATGAAGTACATTAAATGGTCAGAATCAAGAAAAAATACTTTTCGACTTAGTGTGCAGTTAGCTAAGGTAGAAGAAACTAAAGTGTTGTGGCTTGACGTTCCTACAAGATGAAACTCTACATATATGATGCTTGATAGGGCTATTCTATACCGTGAAGCTTTTAAGCAAATGGTTGTTTTACATTCTTCTTTTCATCATTGTCCAAACACCTAAGAGTGGGAAATGCTTGAGAAAATTCGAGATATTTTAGAACTATTTTTTGATATAATTGAATTATTTTCAGGAAGTGATTAACCTACTGCAAATTTATACTTTGGGAATGTTTGGAAAATTTTTATGCTTTTGAAAGAGTTGACAAAAAGCAACGATGTGATTTTAAAAACAATAACTTGAAATGAAGAAAAAGTTTGATAAGTAGTGGTTCAACTCGAGTGAGGATGACTATGGTACAATATTTGTCTTTGCAGTAATTCTTGATCCTCGTTTTAAGTTATCTTTTCTCAAATATTGTTACAAAAAATATTTGAGGATGAAATAGAAGCTGTTATGAAGATTCGTGATGTCAAAGCTAAGCTAGGAAAGCTTCTTAAAGAGTATGATCCAAAAACGCATGCCCTACATGAAACATCATTAGAATCATGCTCAAACTTTAATACCGAGAGCTCATATGAAAACCAGAAGCGCAAATTTCATCTTTTTGCAGTAAGTTTAATATTATTTTTTAATATTTTATTATTTCCATATGTTTTTCGGTTTCTATTTGTTTATGTAACACCTTCGACCCGGATGTCACATTTGGGCCTCATGCCCAACCCAAAACCATAATTTATTTTCAAATTGGATCAGCCCAATGAGTAATTCGCAAAAACATTTAAAACCAACAATTAAAACATATACATATTAAAATGTTAAAAATGAGCTCCAATTTAAATTTAAAACAATTGAATGTACAATTTAAATAATTCAATTTTAAATAATAAATACAAACTCCAACATGTATGAACACATATCCCACTAAACTCAAGTATCATACTCTAAAGATCACCATGTGCTAGAATCTCATTCTGATAGTGCTCCTCGATCCCATGATCCAACGCGCAACCTACACATGAAAATAATGATTCTGAGCGCTGAGCTTACAAAGCTCAATGGTAAACATATACTCTACTATACTTCATGCTAATCATAAACGTAAGCATGCAAGCTAGTGCGAGCAATAAGAAGAGATAAATAAACATGTGGCGCTACCATAATCGCCTAAACACATATCAAGCATATATGCCACATCACAAATATCACAAGCACATCAATATAACAAACCAAGAGTGAGGCCCAATGTCACCCGACACTGGGAAACCCACCCATGCTCAGAATCTTACATCGAGTTGTTCAGAATCTTACATTGAGTGGTATACTCAGAATCTCACATCGAGTCTTCGCTCAGAATCTCACATCGAGCGGGGCTCAAAATCTCACATCGAGCAAATATCATCACCCAGAATCTCACATCGGATGTCCTTCATTTCATCACTCAGAATCTCACATCGAGTGGACTTCATATGTTGCAACACTCACTCACTGGGTATCCAGATCCCGCCAGACAAGGCTGACTCAATCAACAAAACTAGTGCCCTAACCTGGCACACAACCATACTCGATCCACCAAGGATCCCTAAGAGTGCCCTACCTAGCACCTAACCATGCATGATCTATCACTGATCCATACAAGTGCCCTACATGGCACACAACAACATACGACCCACCATGGGTCCCTATTGTTACTATTACAACCAATCAAGCATTACCAAGTTATTATATTTTATGGAGAAGTATACAATTCATTCCCATCAATTATTTCCATCAATCCACATTATCTCATTGATTATGGTAATAACCACTTCGTTAATCATATTCATCTATTTCCATCTTAAACTGGCCTTTAATCCAGTTAGTGTTGATTACCAGTTTCATAAGCAATTTATCGAGTATTTATCGGTATTAGTCCATTATTACAACCCCGTCTTTAACTAGCATTATAGGCCATTAAGCCTGACGACATCACTATTAATTACGGGGCCCTATTTTACCCCTAAAGCTTATAGAAGTGATTAGGGTTTGTTGCTAACGCATCTAAATCATTTAATATTAATTACTGATTTTAAGCATTTAATTGAATATTTATCAGTATTATCTCTTAGCTATTATTTTAGTCGAACCTATCGATTTATTCAAGCTAGCATACATGCCATCATCATTTATCAATCAATCAACCTATCATCAGATAATCATACGAGTATTGGAACAATCATGCACAGTTTCTAAAGCTCATAATATACTCGAACATTCTCAAAATACGATCTCTAAGCCCATAACAAACTCGAACATTCACAAACTCATCAAGCATCTCAATAACTACCAAGCCTCATAATACTAGTATCGGCGCATGCTTATTACCCATCTCCTATTTTGCAACCACTAACATGCAAGGCAATTACACTTATGATACTCATGAATCATTTCGTAGTTCGAGGTGTACCAACCTTAAGCCTATATCACTAAAATCCTCATCCAAACTTCTCAAACAATCCACTTGATCCAATATTCAAACTCGAATAATCCTCGCATATCAATAATTACGAAATTTATTAAATTTCATGCATCTCTTTTACCAAACGAAAGGTCAAACACGTAAAAATAGCTTACCAGGTTTGAATTTGGCAAAACGGACTACATCATTGGATTTGAAACATCAAGAAACCCTAGGGTATGGTCCCTAAAAAAAAGTCAACGCTGGTCAACAGTCAACGACGACGATTAACGGTCGACGATGACTGATGGCGATCAACGGCAGCGGCTGATGGCTCAGCTTGGCTTGGCTTGGCTCGGGCTAA
Organism: Hibiscus mutabilis; assembly: GCA_019671005.1. Taxonomy (NCBI): domain Eukaryota; kingdom Viridiplantae; phylum Streptophyta; class Magnoliopsida; order Malvales; family Malvaceae; genus Hibiscus; species Hibiscus mutabilis. Next base: position 23,148,990 of record CM033741.1, on the reverse strand, counting down.
GTTAGCTCGGCCTAACTTGGTCCAACTCGACCGAGTTCACTCGGCGACTCTGTCGCCTGGTGCAGAACCATGCCCACGCACGGCAGCGGCGCATGAGGCGTCTTCGATGGCCGATTGGTAACGACAAACTGCTATTTTGACCATATAAAACACAATGGTGGCCTCAGTTTTCCAATTTAAGCCCTCTAAGCCCTTCAACTGGACAACTCAAAACTTTTTCTTTCTCACCACTCCGATGGCAGCTTCGATGGCCGTGATGTTGGTGCCGACGAAGTTGTCTTGACGAGATGAACATAATGGTGAAGGTGGTGTTGCGATTGGATGGCTGGATCTTCGTAGATCGGAGATTGAAAATCTTCCGTCCACTTTTCTCTATTTTCCTCTCTCTCATTTTCCCCTATCAGCCCACTTTAATTCAAAATATCCAACTTATCCCCCCTTTTTTCTTTTCTTTATTTATCCAATTAATTTAGTAACACAAATCCCAAGCCCAAACACCCTTGGTTGGGCTCTCAACCGATGGCCCACAACCCGAGTCCAAGACTCAATTTATTAACCCAAAAACTGGGTCGTTACAGTTTATTTACTCGTTTATTTTTTATTCCATCTTTTATATTTTCTAGAACTATGATAAGGAAGAGCCCATGCTTTTGGATTATTCAAAGACACATTTGGATGTTTACTTAGAAGATCCTAAAATAGATAGGAAAATAGAACTTGACATCCTTAATTTTTGAAAATAGAATGAACAATGGTATGAAAGGCTTTCTTATCTTGCTAGAGATATTTTGACTGTACCCCTCACCACTGTTTCTTCATAATCAACTTTTAGCATTGGATGTCGAATTTTGAATAAGTGGAGAAGTTCTTATATCCCTGAAAATGTGGAGGCTTTGATAACGACTCGTAGTTGGTTGTTCGATTATGAATGTAAGTTATTTTATTACCTCTTAAACTTGTTTTTAGTTTCCTATAGGAAATATTGTTTACTACACAATCTTCTTGCACTACTAGTCTACTGCATTTTCTTACTTTAACTTAAAAAAATACATTTGCTTAATTTTTTATAATACATTTGCTTAATTTCTTACTTCACTAGCAAACAAAATAATAATTTCTTGTTATTTTTTTATGTAGCTACGGAAGATGACGAGTTTCTTGGCTCTAATGTGGATTGGACTGCAACAAAATCCAACAATTGATGCATACATTATTTATGTTTATTTTGATATTACTTTATTGATTTTTTAAGTTTTATTTAAAAAAATTTAATATAATTGAGTTTGGTATGTAATGGTAGTCTTTATTGATTTTTTAACTTGGTTTGTAGCAAATATTACTATTATTTAGTTTGTTAATCATCACGTTTAACACCTTATGGAGTATTGGCCAAAGAAAAAAATACCTTATGTTCACGAGATTGTTGTCTGGTTATGTTTGGATTCCATTACAGTTCAAGGTGGTTTTTTTATATCTGTCCACACAAGTGATTTTAATTTATTTGGATTGTTTGCCTTAGTTTCTGATTAGTTTGTATTAGTTTACATATTTTAAGTTGCGATCATGGTTAGATTCTGGACGGGCAATTAGAATATAAAAGAGTTTAGTTTTTTTTGTATAGTTTACATCCATTTTATGGTCTATGTTTGAGATTCGTGGTTTTCCTTATCAATAATGTCGTCTCCAAGGTTCGAATTTAGATTCTCTCCTTGAAAATACAATGTACCTTGCCAATACTCTCAATCCTTGTTGATGAGATAAAAATACTGTTTTTTAATTTATTAGTTTTGAATCATTTCTAATTTATTTTTTAATAATAAATTTTAACTTTATTTTTGTTAAAAATAGACATAATAGTGTAATATTACTTTTGAAAGATAATTCTTTATTTGAGACTTGTGTTTCATGTTAATGTGTATTCGTAAAAAATGAACTTTCTTTTCTTTTAAAGTAAACTATAATCTACTGTCTTAGAGATATAAATCAAAGTTAACCACATTTATACACTTTTTGGGTAGTAACTAGTGAGTAACTTTATTTTACAATCCTTAATATCAATTGGCTTAAATGAAAAATAAGTGCTTAAAGTATGCTGTTTTTGAACTTTAGGTGCCTAAAGTATTTTTTTAAAAATAGGTGCCTAAAGTTTCAAAAGTTATAATTTTAGGTGCCCGGCTGTTAACTACCGTTAAAAAAACCCGTTAACCAATACGAAATTGACACGTGTTATTTTTAATTTCTTTAAATTATTATTTTTTAATAATTTAAAATTTTACAAAAAAATCTTGAAATTCTAAAACTTTTTAAAATAGTCCCCAAATCTTTAAATCCTAAATCCCCAAATCCTCACAGCTGCCACCGCTGACCGCCGTCATCGACCGCACTCTTTCGGTTGCCGGACCCAACCGACCAATTTCCCTCACTCAACGTCGCTGGAAACCGGGAACGGTGTGCCAACCGAACATTGAACGTCGAACGTGAAGTAAGCGTTCAATTAGCACACCGTTCGCCGATTTTCGGAGACGTTGAGTGAGGGGAAATGGTTGGCTGGGTCCGACACTGAAAGGGTGAGGCCAACGACGGCGGCTGACGACGACAGCGGTGAGGATTTAGGATTTTTAGGGATTTAGGGATTGATTTGAACATTTTTGTAAATTTCGGGATTTTTTTAAAAAAATTAAATTTTACATTTTTTTCAAAAATAATTAAAAATCAATATTCATGCCATGTGTCGCGTTTTAAATGGATAACAGTTTTTTTAACAGCCGGGCACCTAAAATTATAATTTTTGAAACTTTAGGCACTTATTTTTACAAAAAAAATAATTTAGGCACCTAAAGTTCAGAAATGGTATACTTTGAGTTAAGCCATGTCAAATACTATCGAATCCGATATGAAGATGGTTTTTAAAGGAGAAAATATATAAAGAAGAATAAAACATACTTATTTACTATTTATCATATTACTAAAATTATCTGTTCACTTCAAATCAATTATCGGGTCAAAATCGAGTTGATATTTAGTTCAGATCAGATTTTGAAAAATTAAATTTGAGTTTTTTTTGTTCGGGCTTATTTTCGGTTCAGGTTACTTTCGGTTTGGGTTAATTTTCGGTTCGGTTTGCTTTCGGTTCGGGTTGGCTTTCGATTCGGGTTGCTTTCGGTTCGGGTTATTTTCAGTTTCGGTTACTTTCGTTTCGGGTTGATCTTAGGTTCAACTAAAAGTCAGTTCGAGTTTGGTTCAGTTTTATTCGGTTTGAGGTCAGATCAAATTTGAACTATTATATTTAGGTTCAAATTGAATCTCAGATCAAATAAATCGATTCGAGTCTCGAGTTTCAGGTCATGTTTGCCAGATCTAAGTAATTAGTCCCAAAATGAAGGCCGGCGTTTAAACCAAGACCAACTCACCCACGTAGATAAAGTTTATCAACCCCTTTTCAACACTTGTTCAACGCGCTTAACTCCCCTGCATTTCCATATATAATATCTAACTCTCCATGTGTCAACAACTCCAACTCATACAAAAAAATCCAACATAAAACATCCAGAGGCAGACGCTGATTATATCGATCATTGATTTGTCCCTGCTCTAAAACAAAAATGCAAGAAGATCACCCGGCCAAGTCACTGGCACCTGTTGAAGATTATCCAAGGAGCGACCTGGAGTTTGCGGGGAATAAACCCCAAGTGTTAAAACCAGAAGAAAAGAGCAGCAAATGTCTTGTCTACATGCTTGCTGTTATGGTGATCCAGGGATCGGTCCTTTTGGTGTTCGCTACCATTTTTTTTACGACCCCGAACTCCAGGTTTCGAGATCGGATCTGTCGCGGTTAGAAATCTCAGGTATGAGAATCAGAATAATTCATTGGCTCCATCGTTTAACTTCACGCTTGTGACACAAGTCAGCGTTGTGAACACCAATTTCTTGGGAGATTTCAGATTTGAGAAGAGTAATGGAAGTGTTTGGTGTGGGTCTGAAGTTGCGGGGCAAATGTTGATACCTAAAGGGAGAGCTGAAGCTAGGGCAACGGAGAGGATGGATGTATCAACAGATGTGAGCTCACTGAGGTTATTAGATACAAGGAAGTTGAGCAGTAACATAAGTTCCGGGCTGTTGGAGCTGAACAGCTATGTTAAGTTGAGTGGAAAAGTGAACATCTTCAACATATTTGTGAGGAAAAGGAACCCTGAGTTGAATTGCTTCATCACACTTGATTTCACACGGAAAGCGATACAGGGTTTCAAATGTTACTGATATGAATGAATGATTGAATGCAGGGTGAATTGATCGTCTCCCTTCTTCATAATTTTGGCTTTGCAGACTTGTCATTGTTTCACTGAAGATATAACCGTATAAGATCACAAGTTTTGTTAATAGTTGGTATTTTCGCTGAAATTATTAGCAATGTTATTGTTCCTGCATGAATGTGGTTGAGATGGTTGGAATAGGATTTCAGTCTTCCTAAATTTTAAAAATCATTTCTATTATTTTAAAATGAGATATATTTACTAACCATTGTTGGATACAATAGTAAGGAATAGAAATCACTGCCTTTTCCGATGCTTTTTTCAATTCCCCGTACTAAAAAAATAGGTTTAGCATTTAGGGTTAAAGTTTAAGTTTAGAGTTTAGGGAATTATGGGTAGGGTGTATTTTTTTAAAGTTTATGGTTCATGATTTAAAATTTAGAATTACAATTAAGGCTTATAATTTAATTTTTTTAATGTTGGCACATCAGAAAGAGATACAGAGAAGGGACAAACGAATTTTGTCCGATAGTAAAACATATTACATTTTTAATGTGTCATCGGGAATGCAAAGTGCTTTCCTTCGATACCAGTCCCTTGTTGGTACATATTCTATTGATGTTTCTCTTTTTGGACTGTTTAGACTTGAAACTTTGAATAGTGAAACGGGTTGCGATATTGACGCATGGCCATGTCAAGTTAGACTTGAGTAGAGATATTTGCTTATGGCTTCATCATGTCTGTAGAGATTCCTAATTTCTTTTTTTTATTGAAAGTATCGACAATTATATTGATTAGTCGTAATGGCATCATGAATTCCAACGTCTGACATTCCAAATCAAAATAAAAACAAGAAGTATTAGTGAACCCCAATCAACAAGGGTATTTGCCGCCACATTAACATCCCGCATGACAAAGTAAACCATGATATGTTAATGCGAGTGGCGATGAAAAATACGTTGCGCCTCGTGAAGATGAAGACCCAACAAAAAGATGCCGGAAGTAGGAGCTACCAACTGGTTCGTCACATTAGCTGCATCGGCTTCAATCACCATTACAAATGTGGGATATTTGATGGCTCCTGCTTCTTTCAAGCTAAGAAAACAAATTTCAGCAGCAGAGAAGAGGAGTGTGATGAAAGGAAAATTGTGAGTATTGGAGTCTGACATGTTGGACCCCACTCAGGACTTAGCTTCTTACAAAAGTCAATAAAAAACCAATAAGATTAAGGCCTTCAGCCAAAGGAAGAACTAAGCTCCAAATGGGAACCCCACCATTTACAAAATCCTGGGAATCCCTCGCTCCGAGGACAATAACTGAAGTTCGATGCCCTCGAGATAGCTTAGGCGAAGGGACAAAAGAAGAAAATGTGTTCCATACTCTCCTTTTCTTCTTGGCATCGAGGGAAACAAGGAGACGAGGTTTTAAACCTTGAATCAAGGTTTTCATTAGTGGCAAGGCCATTTTGACATAATTTCCACAAGAAAATTTTTATCTTAGGGAAATTTTCAGTTTCCAAATGGAAGACAATCTTTTTCTCTCAATTGGATCAAAGCTCAAGGAAGGGTGAGATTCCTTCTGAGTCATTTCAGGAAAAAACCATATCCCGAACGGACTGAATAATCTCCGTTTTGATTATCATGCCAAATAAGCTCGTCTTTGACCAAAGGTCCACCGATAGGAATTTGAGAAATCTTTTTGCCTTCTTCAGCGGAAAACAACCTCTCAAGCTTCCTCTGATCCCATTTTCGATCTTCCATCATAATTAAATTTGAGACTAAAGAGTCAAGAACAAGAGGGGGTCTTTTCGGAACTCACACGAAAATTAGGGTTCTTTGGGATCCAATTATCATTCCGCAGATCAATGCTTTGACCATTTCCAACTGTCCATAAGGAACATTTTTTAATCGTCTCGACCAGGGATTTAAATCGCGGACCGCTAACGCGATTGCGGCCGCGAAATAGCGGTCGCGCCACCCTCCGAAATCGTTTTTGGAGAGTTTCGCGGTGGGTATCGGATTCACACCGATAGCGTTTTGTCGCGGACGCGATTTTGCGCGATAGCGTTTGTAGCGGCTATAACGGGACGCAATCCCCGAGTTCTGAGCAATTGCGTTCTTGGTGGAGGTACGTGGAGTGACATTGAACTTTTTAAAGTTTTCAGTTTGGCCTCAATACTTTAAGCCATATTCAAATTGATCCCTTACACTTTCAAAACTTCTTGATTAAGCCTTTAAATTTATATTTTATCTCAATTAAGTCCTTAAAGATAATATTTTTTGTTAAATCTAGTCCTTAAACATTATATTAATTTTATTTTCTTTTTACTTAATAATAAAATTAGAGTATATATTAAATATAAGTATTGGAAAAGAAAATCAAATAAATGGGAATAAAGACTTATATTTAATGTGGTATAATTGTTTATTAATAATATTATAATTATTTAATTGTTTATAATATGTTTATTTAATTTTTATTATTTATTAATATTATTAATTATTTTTATTATATTAATATTTTTTTATTTTTTGTTTAGGTTTATCACATGTTTAGTCTTTTTATTGGTATAAATTGTTAATTTAGAATATTCATATGATTTTATTATCCATACTAAACTAAACAAAATCACACTACAATCTAGAATTCTTTAAACAATATCACTCGCTTTCAAATTCATATTAATAAAAGTTCATAAGTGTTAAAAGATACTCTAAAAATCATTAAAATTGAGTTTTTATAATTATAATTACAATTAGTATGTTTTACAATAAATTGTGCAAAATTTTAAAAAAATCACGACCGCGACACCCGCAATGACCGCAATAGCCTCCGTTATATCCGAAAACGCAATAACCGCGACGCGACCGAAAATGCGACCGCGACATAGATTTAAATCCCTGGTCTCGACCCCATCCAACAGGCTACTTCATGTCCATGAAGAATTTTGAGGTTTCGAGCCCGAAAGTATATCACCGTTTGGAAAGTATAAACCTCTCATGATCCCAGCAACAAGAGACTCCGGATTTTTAATCATCCGCCACACTTGTTTGGTCATCATAGCTCTATTGAAAGTATGAAGGTCTCTAAACCCGAGCCCTCCATCCTCTTTATTCTTACACATTTTCTCGTCAAGAACTCCAATGAATACCACTTCTTGGCTCGGTGGAATTTCCCCACCAAAACGGGCTAATAATCATATCCACATCCTTGCAAAAAGTTTTAGGAAGTAAAAAGCATTGCATAACATAGGTCAGAATGGTTGCGACCACAGATTTGATAATCACTTCCTTCCCTACTTGTGAAAGTAACTTGATCTTTCATCCTTCTAACTTCCATTTTATCCGATCAAGAATGAATCTCAATTTCTCTTTTTTACCACGACCCCAAATAGACGACAACCCCAAGCATTTGCTTCCTTCCTCTATAGTCTGAAAACCAAGGACATTCGAAAGATGCATTTTCAAGTTATCACTCCTGTTAGGGGAGAAGAAGACATAAGACTTTGAACAATTAACTGACCGCCATGTAAAAGCTTGGAAGTCGGCAATAATCCTCTTCAGGCTCTCATAATTCTTTTTATCAGCTTTTGTGAAAAAATAGGCAATCATCAGCAAAAAGAAGATGGCTAACAATTGGGCATTTTCTCCCAAATCTAAAGCCCGAGAAAGCTTGATTCTTACGGCTATAAACGAACCGAATGTTCAGCGAACCGTTCGTGAATCGTTCCGTGGGAAGTTAAATTTATGTTCGTTTATTTATTAAACAAGCGAACATGAACAAGATTTTTTGTTCGTTAAATGAATGAACACGAAGGGCTCGTTCGTTCATTTATGTTCGTGAACGTTTGGTAATCCATTCGTTTTTATTCATTTATGTTCGTTTAAATTTATTCACATATGTCTAGGGTGAGCATTAGATTGAGTCGAGTCAAAAAATTTCAAGTTATTCGAGTTGACAAGTCCTATTTTATGACTCATTAAAAACTTCCTCTTTATCGGTTAGGGTGTTCATTGTTCGGTTAAACCAAACTAACCGAACGAACCAAAACAAAATTGGTTAATCTGGTAGATAATTTTAGGTTTCGGCTAATAATTAAGAGTTTTTTCAAATTTCAATTATTGATTAATTCAGTCTAAAATCGGTTAATTAACTGAATTAATCTAATTAACCCAAAATATTAAATATGTAACATATTATATATGTTATTTATGTTCGTTTGTGTTCGTTTTTGTTCATTTATCATTTTAACGAACATACATGAACGAATACGAACAAGCTACATTCCTTAACGAACGAACATGAACAAAAAATTTTGTGATCATTTATATTCGTGTTCGTTCATTTGTTCGGTTAAAGTTAAACGAACGAACATGAACATACCCTCATTCGTGTTCGTTTGGTTCGTTTACAGGCCTATTGATTCTTGATCTCCCTATAAATGATCCAAGAAAGAATATTAGATATGAGAAGGAACAAGTAGGGAGAAAGGGGATCCCCTTTTCGAGTGCCTCTTTTCGAAAAGAATTCCCTCTTTCTTTCCCCATTAATAATGAGACAGAAAGAAGGCGTAGTTACACATGCCATAACTCGATGAATCCACCACTCATTGAATCCCATATGTATCATAAGCTCTTTAAGAGTCCCCCAGTCCACTTTATCATAAGCTTTTTCTAAATCGAGTTTAATAGCCATATAGATTCCTGGGCATTTCTTTTTGTCTTAAGGGCATAAAAGGCTTCATGAGCAATGGTAATATTATCTTGGATCTGATGACCTCTGATGAACGCAGATTGCAGAGGATAGATGAGCTCTAGTAGGAATATTTTCAGTCTGGAAGTAAAGATCTTTGTAATAACTTTGAGAGAAAAATAACACAAATTGATAGGTCTAAAATGATTAACCTCTTTTAGATTATTATTCTTGGGAATAAGAACTATATTAGTTTTATTAAGATCTTGAGGTAGTGCCCCTTCTCTAAAAAACCAAAACTAGCTGACAAAGATCCGATTGAATCATGTCCCAAAAATAATGGTAAAAGACGCTCGAAAATCCATCAGGTCCTAGTGCTTTCAAAGCACCCATACTGAAAACAGCTGATAAGTGTGTAAAAGTACTATTTTTCCTACCCTTTTTACTCATATTATTGTTAGACTTAGGCCCATTTTAGTTGCATTTATAGCCATTCATGCATAATTTCTTAGTTTTTTCGTTTGGAGGGCTTGATCTTGTATTCTGCTATTTTTGTAGAGTAATCGCTGCTGTTTTGCTTTATTTTCTATAGGAATGAATTGCCGAGACAATTGTTGAGTCCTGCCCTGGCAAGTCGGGATAAATCACATTATCTTCAAGAATTAATTCAAAAATGCAATGGATAAAGACTCAGATTTAAATAGGAGTTTTACTGCAGATAAATATAGGAGATAAAGAGAGATAAAAGGGGATAATTATTCTATTTTGTAATTAAATAGAATTTATCTTCTTTTCTCAAGAATTATCTCTTATTCTTAACATTATCATATAGGATAATTCTCTATATTTGAATTCAAATACTGAGTTGGTTAGAGATCAATTCCCCACGGATTTTACACGCATTCAAACTCTTCTTCTTTATCTATTTAAAAAGATCGCATCAACAACACAAAGGAAGAGTAGAATTTGGAGAGAGATCGAGCCAAAGGGATTCACACAGAAAAAGTTTTCTTCTCCATTTATTTTCTATTTTGTAATCCCACAATGTATGGGTTTTTTCTTTTCTTTGTTCCTTTTTACCCAGCCATGAACTAAACTTAGATGGTTTGGGTTATTAAGTTTTGAGAGTTTTGTATGGAAGATTTTATTTTGGTTTAAGTTTAATGCACAATGTTGATTCAATTCTTATTCTTGTAAATCGAGTAGTTTAGAGATAAACACTTGAGGGAAGAATAATTCATTGAAACTCAAATCCCTAATCGGTGTTAGCAAAGGGAGAGCGAGATCAATGAAGATTCGCAAGAAGGATTTACTCTAATGAAGTGACAGCCATTGGATGTTCCTCAACCGAGTTGATTTCCAAACATTATGAGAGTTGATAGAGATCAACGAAATAAACTGAATTCGAGTTTCCTAACATCGCGAGAGCTGAAGGAAATCAATTCCCTCTTGAACCAAGTTTCCGAAAAGTGATAAAGTGAAGAAGCTTGGTGGCGGGGAGAATTTCAAGCGGCTAACAAGAGTTCGAGGAAAGACGGTGTCCACTCTTGGTAAAGTAACGTGTGTTAGACGTATCACCAAGTTTTGCACAAGCGCCAGCCCTTCAAGTTAGAAATAACATGAAGGCATTGAAGAACACTCTATCGAGCATTGGAGACACAATTGACTTGCCACAACATCGCACTTGCTGCAACAATTAACTTGCCAGGGCAACCACTTGGCGAGAAGAGTTCTACTCCGACTCAACCACTTGCTATTGCATTTTACTGGTCACGGAGAGTCCTACTTCCAGCATATTACTTGCCATGACAATCTATTTGCCTCAGTATCTCACTTGCCTCCGGCATTCAACTTTCCAAAGCAACTCATCCGGCATACTCTCAATCCTAATAAGCTAGCCTACTCTCTCAATTTGGTTTCCTATTTCCTTTATTTTAATTCTCTTAGCCTTAGTTTATTTTACTTTAATTCATCACTATTATTTAACTCTTTAAACATTTACAGTAACTTAAGCAAAGTGGCCCAAACCAATCCCTGTGGAGACGATACTCTATATTCATCACTTTATTATTTGCAACATGTTCACTTGCACATTTGCGTAGCCCTCAAAACACGCAACAAGTTTTTGGCGCTGTTACCAGGGATTGACAATTGGTGTTAGTTGTTTTTGTTATTGCAATTTTCTTATTATTTTTAGTAACATTTCTTTTTGTTTGTTTTGTTTCAAAAAAAAATAAAATTAGGTGTGCTATCAAGGGAAGGAACATCAACATGGGAGGAAATAAATGTCAATCTATTCAAGAGTTGATGTGGGAAGATAGAAATCAACATATTGGATAGTATCTTACATCCATCAATGACTACTAATACCAACCCACTAGAGCTTTCCAAGAAAGACAAGAGGATGATTTGATCAACAAGGATGCTTCCACATCAATCTTGGCACAACTTGCAGAATTGACCAATCTGATCACATCTATGCAACTGCCGAGAGCTACCCAACGAGTTCACGACATCGCAATTTTTTGTGCTTATTATGGAGAACATCATTCATTTAGAAATTGCCCGTACAATACTGATGTATATGGCCACATAGAGGACCGTAGTTGGAACCAGCTGCAAAATCCTTCATGGTAGGATCAAAATGTTCAAATTGTTTTTTTACCATAACTGTAATATCCTAAAATTTACTGTAACCCCCTTGACCCGGCCTAGTCGCCCGAGCGAATCGAGAAAGCTACATTAGGTTTACCGAAGCAATCTGGAGAGATAGAACGAAACCCGATCCCTTTTTTTCCTTTCATCTTATCTAGATGCCAATTATTAATCCTACATGTTCATGCATACTTCAAAAGAAACCCCATCTCAATCGGGCATCAATTTGACATCCAATTGGTCATATTTGTAATTCAGGGACCAAAATGCAAATTCATAAAATTACAGAATTAAAACTCACTTTTAAGTTACCAACCTTTAATTGGTCAGGTTTGAACATTCATCCCAAATTTCAGCTCAAATCGATCATTCTATTGCATACAATCGCATTGTCAAGTTTTAGGGACTAAGATGCAAAGAAAGCAAAACTACCAAACTGACATTAACAGAGATTGGCCACGAGTATCGGTACAGGTGTTACCATACCGATACACATAAAGACGCACCGTACCGGTACACCACGTCCAGTACCGATACGCAATAACGAACTTACCTAACTTTTGAATCGTTTAACATCCGTACCAGTATGCTTATGTGGGTATCAATACACGGGTTTGGGTTGAAAAAGTGGAATTCCCGAGGCTAAAACGTGTACCGATACTCCATTCCCAATATCGGTATGCTAGGCCAATATTGCCTGGGCGTACCGGTACTCCATTACACGTACCGATCCCTCAGGCCAGAATATGCCCAGCCGTACCGATACGGTCCCCCGCGTTTCGGTACGCCTGGACCTGTAATGTCACAACTTACTGGTTTTTCAATCCAAAAACATCCTCAAACCATTCCAACATGCTTAAAACACAACACCAATATACAAGGCATACCACAAGCATCCAAACTGCACAACTTACCATCTTAACATGGCATCTATGCATCAAAAGAAATTCTATAGGCATGCTTCCTAGTTTCCATCCAAGTAACATAGCAAAAAGGTAAACCAACATCAAAACAATCCTTAAAGGCCATTTACAACCCAAGAGAAACCAAAAGAAACATGCTCAAACAGGGAGTTCAACATAACATCTCCCAAAACCAAAACAAGTACACCATTGCCCTGATTCATTATAGTTTAGCCTTTAACATACTTTAGAAACAAGTCTTGCCAAGATCCCCTTGCTTCTTGCTGCCTTCCGAGACTTCAATTATCTACATTGATGGATAATGAGAGCGTAAGCACACTAGGCTTAGTGTGGAATGCTCAAAAACAAACACCATCAATGCATTTAAAACCATTCACTTAAAACCATCCTTTAAAACATCATGCCTCATTTAAACATGCACTTTACATCATTAAAAATCATCATATTAAACCATATGTGTTACCTCTCCAAAAGTACTGTTTTTAATATTAATCTTACAATGCTTTTGCTTGTTTTTAGGTACATTTAGTTGTATTAGGATGTTAGAATCATGCATTTGCATAAGGAGTTTAGAGTTTTGTCTATGCCAGTGTGAAGGGTTGTTTTGTTGGCAATTTTCCAGGTTTGACATAGGATTTGGCCCAGGAAAGTACCTCGGGAAGGAATGCCAGAGAGAATGCCGAGTGTTGTTGGCGCAGATGGACCAGACAATGCCAAGCACTGGATGGCAGAGAAGTGAACTTGATGCCACGCCAAGAGGCTGTTGAACCCCCAAAAAATAGGACATGATCAGTCTCCGAAAAAATAGCAATTGGAACAATCTTTGAAAAAAAAGGCTGTTAGACTTGTTGGCAAATTCATGCCAAGCTTGGATGCCAGGGCAGCGTCGTTGGGATAACGTCAGCCTTAGTCTGATCAGCTCTCATTCAAATTTGGATAAGAAGATAATCCCTTATCCGTTGGGCAGTTGAAATTCAAAATTTGAAGAGCTAGTACTATCCCTTCCTTGAACGCCTATTTAAACACCAACCAAGCTAGACTTAAGGGGAGAGGAAGATTGGATCATGAAGAGTTGGTGTGTGACGATCGATGATCGGCTACACTGTGGAAGGGTGGTCCGACCAACTTGGACGAGAAGCCTGGATCTTGAAGGGCTACATCGAGAGACCCCTTCTAGCCCATTCTCTCTTTTAAGTTATTTTATCTTGTTTTTAAAGATGATGTATTTCGAAAACGTTTATCGATTGTTGGTTAAATCCCTCACCATGAACTAATTTAATTGTTGGTGGGGGATGTTTGTGTTTTATGTTATTTTCATGTTTTAGTTTTTAATAATAAATCTGTATTGGCAAAGTTTTATCTATTCGGCAAACTTTAATATTTCCTAAATACGCTGCCAAGCGAGAGCTGACACTGTTGGCCTATTGCTCCTCAATATTTTAACAGACTTGAGGTGGAAACGATTAAGTTGTTGAATACTAAGAGAGAAGCTTCGAGAGAAGTCGTTCAAGGTGAAATCTACCCCTTAGGAGTATTGATTGGTGCTTAATCAAATTGGTTTATTTAAAAACAAACACTATAGAGATATAGGGGTTTTTATATGATCAATTTAGGGCAATGACCATCGAGAGAGGCTTTGCTAATTTTGAATCTACTTGGCAAATAATGCAAAGACAGGTTGTTGCTAAAGGCTGGCACGACATGAAGAGTGTGAAAACCAGGCATTCCCTGCCAACACTCATCATTCACTAAAACACCTTCCTTGCCAACATCTTTACTTTACTTTCATTTCTTTACTTTTTAATTATTTTCCAAAACCAATTTCAAATCAAATCAACTTTTTCTTAAGGCAAGTGTCAATCAAGGCAATTGAATTCCAAGTCAATCTCTGTGGGATCGATACTCAGCTTACCAGCTTATTACTTGCAGACCATGTATACTTGCACGCAAAAGACTTCTTTTGGCACATTCTTATATTTTCTAATACATATTTTTGCCACTTTTTCCAGCATTCACCTAGAGAGTCTACAAGTTTTTGGCGCCGTTGTCGGGGATTGCAACAGAATCGATTGTTTTTAAATTTTTACTTGTCTTCTTTTTATTTTTATTTTTGTTTTTACCTTTTGTTTTTGTCGGTGTATGACCAGAAGCCAGCTTGTGGTGGACGAGTGGCTATACGATCCACTTAACAATGGAGGGAATGATGTGGTGAACAATGGAGGAAATCCACTTAACAATGAGATACCACCACCACCTACTGTCCCAGTTGTTAATGAGAGACCTATTAGAGAACATTCGGCACCAACCATTGACAATTTGATGCTAGGACTTGTTGGCACATAGGTAAACGCTGTCAATTTCGAACTAAAGCCAGTAATGATTCAAACTCTTTTGAATGTAGGTCAGTTTGATGGGGCTCTCGCTGGAGATCCAAGGCAACATCTTAAATAGTTCATGGAGAGTTGCCAGCTATTCCAACAAAATGGAGTACCTGAAGATACCATGAAACTGAAGTTATTTACTTTTTCTTTGAGAGACAGAGCAAAGGCTTGGCTTAATTCCTTTCCACCTGGCTCAGTTACTTTATGGGTAAACCTATGCCAGAAGTTCTTGACAAGATTCTAGCTGCCAACACTCACTGCCAAGTTGCGGGGTGAGATCATTACATTCAGGCAGGCTGAGGATGAGACCTTATATGATGCCTGGGAAAGATTAAAATACTTGTTGAGGAGGTGTCCTATGCATGATTCCCGAATTGAACTCAGATTCAAACTTTTTACAATGGATTGAATACACAAACAATGATTGTTGTTGACGCTTTAGCAGATGGCTCACTGCTTGATAAGACATATACGAGGCTGTTGACATTCTAGAGAGGATTGCAATCAATGATTTTGAATATCCTGTTGCTAGACTTGGGACCGAAACTAAAACAAATGGGAAATTTCAAGTTGATGAACTTACATCCATTCATGCCGAGATTTTCTACCTTACTAGCATGATAAGAACGTTTCAAAAGAACAATAAGTCCCAAGAAGTCAAAGCATTAGATCCATTCTATACTATCTGTGGAGAGAATCATCATGTGGATGAATGCCATGCCAACCCTGAATCGGTAAATTTTGTTGGCAATGTTAATCGTTAGTATAACCCTAACTCCAATACTTATAATGCAGGTTGGAGACAACACCTTAACTTAGCTTGGGGAAATCAAGGAGGTAACCAGTACAATGCCAGTGCCAGAATACCTAGAGGCAAAATAACAATGCCATGCCAGTATTCTATCAGACTTCCATGCCACAGAAAGCCCAAAACAATTTTCAGCAAGGGTAGAGACTCAACCAAGGAGGCACTCTCACATAGTACATGGAGAGGAATGATGCAACAGTCCAGAGTTTGGCAGCAACAATGAGGAATTTAGAAGTCCAGCTTGGGCAGATTGCCAGTGCACTCAGCAATCGACCTCTGGGAGCATTGCCAAGTGACATAGAAGATGCTCGACACAAAGACAATGAGCAGTGCAAAGCTATAATTCTTCGGAGTGGTAAGCAATGCGAGATGGAGAAGGTTGCTAACCAGCAAATTAATTGCCAAGTTGAGAAGCCTGTGTCAGCAGATAATCCTAGGGAAGCAAAGAAAGAGGAAGCAAAAATAGATGATGCCAGAGCCGATGTTAGCACCGATGCCAAGAACACTGATGCCATCACCGAGCCAAACAGACTGATGCCAGTACTACGTTGGCAAAGCCAGCAGAGCAGGCACGTATCTATCTGCCACCACCATTTCCAGTAAGACTTTAAAAGCATAAGCAAGACCAGCAATTCAAGTGCTTCTTAGAGGTTCTTAAACAATTGCAAATCAACATTCCATTGGTCGAAGCCCTTGAACAAATGCCCAACTATGTCAAATTTCTGAAGGACATTTTATCCAAAAAGAAGAAGTTGGGAGACTTTGAAACTGTTGCTCTAACCTAAGGATGCAGTGCCATGATCTTAAATCATTTGCCACCAAAACTGAAAGATCCGGGAAGTTTTACTATTCCTTGCACCATTGGCAACAAATTCATGGGCAAGGCACTGTGTTACCTAGGAGCCAACATCAACTTGATGCCAATGTCATTTTTCGGAAGCTTGGCATAGAAGCAAGACCTACCACGGTGACACTTCAGCTGGCAGACCGATCCTATGCACATCTCAAGGGTATAATTGAGGATGTGTTGGTAAAGATAGACAAATTTATTTTTCCAACTGATTTTATCATTTTGGATTATGAAGTTAATATTAATGTCTCGATTATTTTGGGGAGACATTTTCTTGCCACGGGTAGGGCTTTGATTTATGTTCATAAAGGGGAACTAACAATGCACATGAACGACCAGCATGTTACATTTAATGTGTTTTAAGCTTTGAAATGTGCAGATAAACCTGATGAGTGCCAAGCAGAGGAGATGATGAAGTCCATTTATACTTTGGATACGACACAGTTATACCGGGATACAGAATTTGATGCCAGCAATTTAGATGGCATAGCTGATTTGTTTGAGGAACCAGAAGAACCAGTTTTGGTGGCTGAAGAGGCAAGTTATTTTGAGCCACTACAGTTGGCCGACAGAGAAATCAAGACACCTAAACCATCAATTGAAGAGCCACCAGCGTTGGAACTGAAACCACTCCAAATCACTTGAAGTATGCTTATTTAGGTGAACACTCAACTCTGCCAGTGATCATTGCCACTGGTCTTACTAATGACTAGGAGGAGAGGTTGTTGGCGGTATTACGTGACTATAAGCAGGCATTAGGTTGGACTTTGGCAGACATCAGAGGTATTAGCCCAACCATTTGCATGCATAAGATTATCTTAGAGGAGTACCATGGCAAAACCATTGAAGGCCAAAGAAGGCTAAACCCAAGCATGAAAGAGGTTGTGAAAAAAGATCATAAAATGGCTTGATGCCGGTATTATATATCCCATTTCCGATAGCTCTTGGGTTAGCCTGGTACAATGCATGCCAAAGAAGGGTGGCATGACCGTGGTACGAAATAGTGACGCTGAGTTAATCCCCTCTAGAACTATCACTGGGTGGAGAGTGTGAATGGAATATAGGAGGCTGAACAATTCCACGAGGTAGGACCACTTCCCATTTCCATTTATCGATCAGATGTTAGACAGATTGGCAAGTAAAGCTTTCTATTGTTTTTGGATGGTTATTCAGGTTATAATCAGATTGCCATCGCCCCTGATGATCAAGAGAAGACTATGTTCACATGCCCATATGGGACATTTGCGTTTAGAAGGATGCTATTCAGCCTATGTAATGCACCAGCAACATTTCAACGTTGCATGATGTCCATTTTTTCCTATATGATCAAGCACAACATGGAAGTGTTCATGGATGATTTCTCAGTGTTTGGAAAAACATTTGAGGAATGCCTTCAGAGTTTGGAGCAAGTGTTGAAGAGATGTATAGAGACAAACCTAGTGTTGAACTGGAAAATGCCACTTTATGGTGAAGGAGGGCATTGTTCTGGGGCACAAAGTAACTAAGAGAGGGTTAGAAGTGGATCAAGAAAAAGTTGAGGTAATTAAACAGTTACCACCTCAAACGAGTGTTAAAGGTATAAGGAGCTTTTTAGGACATGCCGGTTTCTATTGGCGCTTTATTAAAGATTTTTTGAAAATTACTAAACCTTTATGCTTGTTGTTAGAACATAATGCAACTTTTTCATTTAATGATTCTTGTTTGAGAGCATTTCAAGAGCTTAAAGAAAAGTTGATCAATGCCCCTATAGTTGTGGCACCGAACTGGAATGAGCCCTTCGAGCTCATGTGTGATGCCAATGACTATGCCGTTGGAGCAGTCTTGGGACAAAGGCATGGCAAGGTTTTCCATGCCATCTACTATGCCAGCCGAACATTGAACGTAACACAACTACATTACTCTACGACTGAGAAAGAATTTCTTGCAGTTGTATTTTCTTTTAACAAATTTAGATCTTATTTAATTGGTAACAAAGTTGTGGTTTTTACAGATCATTCGGCATTGAAGTATCTCTTGGCAAAGAAGGATGCCAAGCCCAGACTAATCCGATGGACATTTCTACTTCAAGAATTTGACCTTGAAATCCGAGAAAAAAAGGGTAGTGAAAAACTAGTAGTTGACCATCTCTCACGATTAGAGCATCATCTTGAAGTTGGTAAGACCAATTTTATAAGAGATGAATTTCCGGACGAGTATTTGCTTGCAGTTAAAGCCATGCCATGGTATGCCGATATTGTCAACTACTTGGTAAGTAACATTCTGCCACCAGACTTGGCATACAATGCCAAGAAAAGGTTCTTGCGGGAAGTTAGGCAATACTATTGGGACGAGCCAATATTGTTCAAATAGTGTGCCGACCAAGTGATCCGCCAGTGTGTGCCCGAGGATGAGCAACATAACATATTGCATCTATGCCATGTCGCACCATATGGAGGTCACTTTGCTGGGGTAAAGCCTGCTGCCATGGTACTGCAGTCAGGATTCTTTTGGCCCACACTATATAAGGATGCCCACGAGTATGTCAAGGCATGTGATCGATGCCAACGGACAGGAAACATCTCTGGCAGACACCAACTGCCACTTCAAAACATTATGCTTGTGGATTTATTTGATGTATCGGGTATAGACTTTATGGGTCCTTTTCCACCCTCATTTGGTAATGTATACATTCTTGTGGATGTTGACTATGTATCTAAGTGGGTAGAAGCTGTTGCTCTGCCAACAAACAATGCCAAGTCCGTCGCCAAGTTCTTACATAAGCATGTTTTTACTAGATTTGGCGCCCCTAGAGTGATTATTCATGATGAGGGCACTCATTTTAAATGTAATCTAATTTCTAAAGCCTTGTGGAGGTATGGTATACATCAGAGAATTGCCACGGCATATTATCCACAAACAAACGGGCAAGCTAAGATTTTAAATAAGGAGATCAAAAATTTCTTAGAGAAGACAATTAACCCATCAAGGAATGACTGGTCCTTGAGACTAGATGAGTCCTTGTGGGATTACAGGACTGCATTTAAAACTCCTTTGGGTACGTCACCATTTAGACTTGTTTTCGGAAAACCATGCCATCTACCAGTGGAGCTTGAGCATAAAGCCTACTAGGCCATCAGAACACTTGGCATGGCATGGAAAACTGTTGGAGAAAAAAGGCTACTAGACCTAAATGAGTTGGAGGAATTCAGAACACAAGCCAATGAGAACGCCAATATCTACAAGGAAAAAGCAAAACGTTGGCATGACAGTAGGATAATGCCAAGATAGTTTGGGGTAGGTCAACGTGTTTTGTTATTCAACTCACGGCTTAAGTTGTTTCCAGGAAAATTTAGATTAAGATAGACGGGCCCTTATGAAGTTGTGAAGCCCTATGCTCATGGAGCTGTGGACATCAAGAATTTGAAGACATGCGAAATCTTTAAGGTGAATGGCCAACGTTTAAAGCACCACTTGGAAGGTGATCAGAACAATGCCAAAGAGGTGATCCTCTTGGCAGAGGTAACATGAAAACGCCACCAGGTTTGAACTTTTGTAAATATTAGGTTAGTGTTTTTCTTTGTTTTTAGATTTTTAGGTTTTTAATTATTTTTCTTTCTTTTTAAGTTTCTTATTTTTATTCTTTTAATGTGTTTAAAGGTTTCCTTTGAGTTGCACAAATTCATTGTGCTAGGAACACTGCCAAAGTAGCTGGCAGGGGCTAACGCGTTAATAGAAACGTCTGCCAGAAGCAGTGCCAGAGTAGCTTGGCATGCAACGGTGCAACATATAGAAGAAAGAGGGAAAACCCTAGTTTTATCGGCCCAGTAAAATAAGAGAGAGTTGTTTTTATTTGGCTTTAAACCCTAGCCGCCCAAATCTCGGTTGAAATTTAAATTTCAAATCAATTACCTTATCACTCCAATCCTTACCCTATCTTATCACCTATCACCTTATCACTTCAACCTTATCACTCCAACCCTTTTTAAATTAATTATTTTTTTATTTCCCATCATTATCCCTAATTACTACTCCTATTAAAACACTTAGCCAACCTAAAACCTTTCATTTTCCTACTTTTTCCGGTTAAAAGAGCCAAACATCTCTCTCCCACTTTTTACTTCCTTTTCGATAAGCAAGTACAAACCCAAATCGTCCTTTGCCTTCATCCTTCAACATCGTTCCAAGTTGCAACAAGTTTCACTGGCCTCATCATCTCTTCCCTTCAAAAGATTCTTCAACGAGGAGATTAAGAAAAACTTCAAAACAAATTTTGCCTCGAGGAGTTTTTGCTACGAGAAGCACTTCAAATTCAAAACAGAGGCAACAACCGACTTCCCTCCAGAGGTTATGTCTACGATTAACTTGCACAAGTGGAGTCTATTCTGCCAGCAAACAGGGGAGATCTATACCACCATCGTTCAAGAATTCTACGCGCAACTTGTGACCAAGGATTCGCCTTTCCTGATGATTAGAGGTAAGTGTGTGCATTTTGATGAAGGATATATTAATAATATGTTTGAGTTGGATGGTGCAGGAGATGAGTATTTTGAGTATGTTGATTCGATGAATGCTGCCAAGAGGAAAAAACTGCTAACAGATCTGTGTGAACCTGGCACGACTTGGACAATATCATTAACAGGCCACCAGACGGTGAATAGATTGGCGTTGAAGCCACAAGTGAGTGGCTGGAATCATTTCATCAAGGCAAACCTGTTGCCTACATCCCACAATGAGACGGTCTCGGAAGAAAGGTTGATTTTGTTGCACTCCATCATTAAAGGGCACAAAATCAACATTCGGAAGATTATCATAGAAGGACTTATAAGTGTGTTCCGAGAGGTAAAGGTAGTTTGTTTTCCCCTTTTCTTATTTCTAACATTTGCATACGCCATGATGTGCCTAGGCTAGATGAGGAGTAAGGCCAGATAATAAAGGGAACGACAATCACTGCTGCTATATGGAAAAACCTCACCGTGGTTGAGCCAAAGGACAAGGCCAAAGGGAAAGCAAAAATGGCCACGCCTAAGCCAAAGATGTCAAAAGCTGTGCCAGACATTATGCATGAGACTGTGCCAGACGACTCTATGGCAATGTTGTCTCAAATCTACCAGTGCTAGGAGATCATACTCAGTAAGATGGAAAAGGCTGAGGAGATTAATGTCAAGCTACGACATTATATACAGGCCAGAGATGAGATAATCAGGGAAGCTCTCAAGAAAATATCCCCTGATGTTGTGCTAGAATTCCCAGACTTCCTTGCCGAGCCCTCTGCCAGTGATGAAGCCATGCCAGCCAGTTCAACTAGTCTAGTTATGCCAGCCAGTCCAGCCAGTTCAGAGTCTGATGCTACAGTCCCACTTTCTCCAGTTCAAGTTGAGTCTGCCAATTCTGACTCTGAGATTGAATCAAAGAAGTCCAAAACCAAGTCTGCCAAAGCAAATTCTGCCAAGCCACTAGTGAAGCCTGCTCAGTCTGATGCCACTGCTACTCCTACCGCATCAAATCCTACCAAAATTGTAGAGGAAGTCCTCAAGGATGTTGGAGCTTCCACCGTCGCAAAGCCAACAATGAAGGGAAGAAAGAGAATGGCCCCTGATCGTCGGCCATTTATAAAGAGAAAGACCCGAGTCACACGAGAAGAAGTCTCCGAAGGGAGTCATCTTCTTCCTAAACTCCTTTTACATTTTATTGCATTCACATTACCATGCATTTTATTTTATTCTATTCTTTTGTATATATGTGTTGTTTCATGCATTGGGGACAATGCACATCTTGGGTTTGGGGGTGTGCATTTCTACACATTTATGCCATGCATTTCATGTTTAATTTCTGTTTCCATGTCATCTAGGTCATTTAGAGTAGATGCATACCGAACCACTAAAAAAAGAAAAAGAAAATTTTGCCTCGGTTTAATTTTGAAAAATGTTAACAATTGTTAGGCAAGCTTAATTTGATCTAGGTGTCTGTCCAATGAGGAAACTTTAATATTTAGTTGTCATGCCATGCCAGCAGAGTTGTATTCCAGGTTAGCTTGGCAGTTGATCTCTAGTTTAGGGAATTGAACTTACACGTAACACGTAGTATGTATCTAGTCCCTTAGCTAGCTTAGACTTTTTGAAACTATGATCAGATTAAAAAAAGAGAAAAAATGATGATGCCAGGGTAAAAAGAAATAAATAATGCAGCAATGTTCTACCAAGGTAAGAAAAAAATATAGAACTCTCATTTACCTTAGGATAATAAGCTACTTGGGGCTTCGTGGTTTGCTCCCTCTTAGTTCTCAATTCCAAAACCTTAGGGTATGAGTTGAAGAGAAAGCCTAGTGATGTCTAGATTAAGGTAGGGATTCGTGGTATGCTCCCTCTTATCTCTCACGCTAAATAGTGTCACGAAGCAAGCTTAAAAGAATGCCAGCAGAAACCCTTGGCAGAGAAAATAATAATAATAAAACAAATCTGAGTTTAGGTGGTAAAATTTGTCTAAGGGAGTGAAAGGACACTTGATGCATATTGCCTAAACATCATGCACTCTTCATGAACTTAGACTAGAGTCCTATTGCCGCACTTGAATAACTACCTGCTTGGCATTAGTGCACTGAGATACTGAGGACAGAAATAGAGCCAAATTCTGCTTGCCCGAACGTGTTGGCATTCAACCAAAATTTTGTTGAGGTAACTTTTTCACAGTTTTATTTTATTGCATTACTCGAGGACAAGCAATGAGTTAGGTTTGGGGGTGTGTTACCTCTCCAAAAGTACTGTTATTAATATCAATCTTACAATGCTTTTGCTTGTTTTTAGGTACATTTAGTTGCATAGGATGTTAAAATCATGCATTTGCATAAGGAGTTTAGAGTTTTGTCTAGGCCATTGTGAAGGGTTGTTTTGTTGGCAATTTTGCAGGTTTGGCATAGGATTTGGCCTAGGAAAGCACCTCGGGAAGGAATGCCAGAGAGAATGCCGAGTGTTGTTGGCGCAGATGGACCAGACAATGCCAAGAACCGGATGGCAGATAAGTGAACTTGATGCCACGCCAAGAGGCTGTTGGACCCCGAAAAAATAGGACATGATCAGGCTCTGAAAAAATAGCAATTGGAACAATCTCTGAAAAAATAGCGGATAAAATGGTTCCAATACTTGTTGGCAGATTCATGCCAAGCTTGGATGCAGGGCAGCGTCGGCATGATGACGTCAGCCTTAGCCTGATCAGCTCTCATTCAAATTTGGATAAGAAGATAATCCCTTATCCCTTGGGCAGTTGAAATTGAAAATTTGAAAAGCTAGTCCTATCCCTTCCTTGCACGCCTATTTAAACACCAACCAAGCTAGACTTAAGGGGAGAGGAAGATTGGATCGTGAGGAGTTGGTGTGTGGCGATCGACGACCGGCTGCACCGTGGAAGGGTGGTCTGACCAACTTGGACGAGAAGCCTGGATCTTGAAGGGCTGCATCGAGAGACCCCTTCTAGCCCATTCTCTCTGTTAAGTTATTTTATCTTGTTTTTAAGGATGATGTATTTCGAAAACGTTTGTGGATTGTTGGTTAAATCCCTCACCATGAACTAATTTAATAATTGGTGGGGATGTTTGGGTTTTATGTTATTTTCATGCTTTAGTTTTTAATAATAAATCTGTCTTGGCAAAGTTTTATCTATTTAGCAAACTTTAATATTTCCTAAATACTCTGCCAAGCGAGAGCTGGCACTGTTGGCCTATTGCTCCTCAATATCTTAACGTACTTGAGGTGGCAATGATTAAGTTGTTGAATACTGATGAGAGAAGCTTTGAGAGAAATCGTTCAAGTAGATGAACTTACTTCAGGAGTGAAATCTACTTATACAACATAAAACATTTCAATGATACATTAATAATTATATTGGCTTTTAAGTGATCATTTAACAAGTCCAATAACAAAAGAGTTCATCGGATACACGAATTCGACAAGTGTTAACCCAACACTTCAAGCCATCTCAACCGGAATAGCGATACATTCACAATTGCGGTACAATAACAACCGGGTACAATCACAACCCACAGGGATACCAATCCCTCTCATCAGTTAGATGCTTAACTCACTAACGAGAGTATTCGGTACCGTTAAACCCCTCTATCGTTAGGATACTTGGATGGAGTATTCGGTACACAATATAAACCCCTCAACATCCAAGGTGATTTATTTACAATGCTCTCAATCCTATGGCCGGCCAACTATATCCGATAACAATTTTAAAACCACATCACTTGCCAATATAATTAACCATTTTAACACTTACCTCACTATTTTTAACAAGCATTAAACCATGCCATTTTTCCAAGCAACAACCATGCTTTAAAATACAAGTATAAACCATACTTACAAGGATCACTTACCATGTGCATCCTTCAGCATTACATGCTCAAAAACAGTATATCAAATACTTTAAAACATGCTTAAACAATAGGTATCATGTAAATCAAAACAAGTGCATAAAACCATTTCCTACTAGCATGACCGAGAGAGTAAAATCACTTTATTTACTTCCGAGCTTAGGTAAGCATTTCAAGCTCTACCTAAACTCCCAACAACCACCTTTAAAACATTCCAAAGCTGAAATCCATGATTTCACTCATCGATACGCGAAACCTCAATTTGCCGACACGATATCAAGTATCCGAAGCCTCCAACGCTTCACCAAACACTTCAAGAGGATTAATGCATCATAATGCATTCTGAACACAACAACCACAATCCTTCTCGGATTTCCACAAAACCTTCACAATTAACCCTCCACAACAACCGAAAACATATCCGAAACACTTCGATTCACAACCCAGCCAACATCTATCAATCTAACATCATTTCCAACATCAAAAAAAATCTAAAAATAGATCCAAAACAAGCTACTACCTCCAGCAACCTTACAACCACAAAAACACCACAAAACCTCAAAACTAGCAACCTAAAAAAATAGAGACTCTTAAGTTTCAGGATTCCCTTGATAAAAATCACTTATCAACATTATTAAACATCCAAAATATAAATCAAATAACCATTACTTACTGGAAATCAGATCCAATTCGTGAATCAACTCATTTTCCCCCAAGAACACATTAAATCATTAGAAAATCATCAAAATTAGATTAGAAACACAAAAACAAGGATCAAATGCTTGGGAATTTCAGTAAAGAACCATACAATAGAGGAGATCTCAGACCTTACCCCTTTTGTGAAGTTTCTCCCTCAATTGATTTGTGAAAAGCTAAGAAAACACAAGATTATTGTAAGATTTTGTGTAAACAATCCTTATAAAACAATTTGAAACAATAAAATCAAGTTAGAAACCACCTCACCTCTTTAATTATTAATTAAAACACATGTTAAAATTAGTTAAATTAAGGGAGAAATCATCAAAAACCAATTGGTAAAATAGATCATTAAAGATTCTAAGTATTTGACCCTTTTCATTTTAGTCACTAGAAAATCACAGTTTTCAAAACTTTCATTTTGCTCACTAACCAAAATGTCCATCTTCCAAAACTCATTTTTCAAAACTGATTCTACCATTATTAAATACATAATTAATATTGATTTTAAGCATTTTCCATAATTTTTCCCACACTAAAAATATACGATCCCGAAACTAACTCGAATCTCTACTCCGATCTACCAAACCGTCTAATAACCCAATAAATCGCTAAGCCCTAAAATCGGGGAGTTACAACTCTCCCCCACTTAAGAAATTTCGTCCCCAAAATTTACCTGGAGGAAACAGGTGCGAAAACTGATTCAACATATCCGACTTGCGGTGCTTCTACAACACTTTAACCAGCTCGGCTGTTTTGCCACGGAGCACCTTACTGCTGGTATCAAGAATCTCCACTGGTTCCTCATCATAAGATAGATCTGATCTCAACTCAATCTCTTCCACCGGCATGACATGTGAGGGATCCGACCTATATCTCCGTAATACCGAAATATGGAACACATCATGAATCTTTCCCAACTCCGGAGGTAACCTCAAACGATACGCAATAGGACCCACACGATCAACAACCTCGTATGGTCCAATGAACCTCGGGCTAAACTTCCCTTTCTGCCCAAAACGCAACACCTTCTTCCAGGGCGACACCTTCAAAAACACTTTATCACCCACAACATACTCTATATCCTTACGCTTCAAATTCACATAGGATTTATGGCGATCTACAACTGCTTTTAAGCGCTCACATATCAAGTTTACCTTTTCGGTCGTGCCTTTCAAAACATTAGGCATAGACACAAACTTTTTCCCTGCTTTTGCCCAACACACAGGCGTACGACACTTTTTGCCATACAATGCCTCATAAGGTGCCATCTGTATGCTAGCATGATAACTGTTATTGTATGCAAACTCCACTAACGGCAACTGCTTCTCCCACATAACCTGGTACACGATAAAAAGCACCTCAGCATATCCTCGAGAACCTGAATCATGCGCTCAGACTGACCATCCGTCTGAGGATGATACGAGGTACTAAAACTCATCTGGGTCCCCAAGGGACGATGCAAACTCACCCAAAACCTTGCGGTGAACCGCGGATCCCTATCCAAAACTATAGATTTTGGCACCCCGTGCAAATGCACAATCTCCAAGATGTACAACTCAACCAACTTGTCCAAGGTATACATAGTATACACTGGCACAAAATGCACACACTTCATAAACCGATCCATAATTAGCCAGATGGAATCCTTTTTGGTCGGCGTCAAAGGCAATCCAGACACAAAATCCATGGTGATTCTTTCCCACTTCCACTCCGGTATCCTTAACGGTTGCAACAACCAGAAAGGAAACTGATGCTCAACCTTTACCCGCTGACAAACTATACACCGAGCAACAAAATCAGGCACATCTTTCTTCAGTCCAACCCAATATTACTATTCCTTCAACCCTTGATACATTTTAGTACTTCCGAGATTCATAGCAAAAGGACTAGCGTGTGCCTCAGTCAAAATAGTATGCCTCAACTCTTCATCTTCAGGCACCACTATTCGACCTTTGAAACACAACACCCCATCATCGTTGAAATGGAAATCTGTAGGATTTCCATCCTTGATATCTTCCACATGCGGTACCAAAACCCCATCGTACGGTTGCGTCTCCTTGATCATCTGTGACAAGGACGACTTCACTTGCAACTCAGCCAACAAACCCTCGTCATTCGTCACACTCAACCGAGCAAACATGGCTCTCAACTCCACAGTCGCTTTTCTGCTCAAAGCATCCGCCACAACATTGGCTTTCCCCAGATGATACTCAATGGTCAGATCATAATCCTTAAGCAACTCCAAACATCTACATTGCCTAAGATTCAGCTCCTTCTGCGACATCAGATATTTCCAGCTCTTATGATCCGTATAAACCACACATTTCTCACCATAAAGATAATGCCTCCAAATCTTCAAGGCAAACACAACCGCGGCCAGCTCAAGATCGTGAGTAAGGTAGTTACGTTCATGCACCTTCAATTGCCTAGATACGTACGCCACTACCTTACCCTCTTGCATCAACACACAACCAAGCCCAACATACGACGCATCACTATAAACAATGAACTCCTTTCCTAATTCTGGTTGAACCAAGACTAGAGCTTGCGTCAAGGCTTCCTTCAACCTTTCCAAAGCTCACTGTCTATCCTTCGTCCACTCAAACCGAACATTCTTCTGTAGCAACTTTGTTAACGGAGCCGCCAAACTGGAGAACCCTTCCACAAACCTTCGGTAGTAACCCGCCAAACCAAGGAAACTCCTAACCTCTGTCACAGACTTGGGTTCCTTCCAACTCATTACAGCCTCAACGTTATGCGGATGAACACATATTCCTTTGACCGACATAACATGCCCGAGAAACACAACTTCCTTGATCTAGAACTCATATTTGCTTAACTTAACATAAAGCTGATTAGCCAACAACATTAGAAGCACAATCCTCAATTGTCTATCATGGTCCTCCTCGGTATGGGAGTACACAAGGATATCATCGATAAACACAACAACAAACTGGTCTAAAAACTCTTGAAACACACGATTCATCATGTCCATAAAAGCAGGTGAAGCATTGGTCAAACCAAACAGCATCACAAGAAACTCATAATGCCCGTACCTCATACGGAAGGCTATTTTGGGCATATCCACCTCCTTCACCTTTAACTGGTAGTACCCCAACCTCAAATCTATCTTGGAAAACACCAAAGCTCCTCTAAACTGATCAAACAGATCATCTATCCGTGGTAAGGGATACTTGTTCTTTACTGTCAACTTATTCAGCTGCCGATAATCTATATATATCCGTAACGCACCATCTTTTTTTTAACAAACAGCACCGGTGCTCCCCCCGGTGAGATAGTGGGTCTAATGAACCCACGGTTAAGCAACTCCTGCAACTACGTCTTCAACTCCTTCAATTCCTTCAGAGCCATGCGGTACGGAGCTATCGATACTGGTACCGTACCCGCAAAAACCTCGATGCCAAACTTTACCTCGCAGTCAGGTGGCAACCCTTTGTAACTCTTCCGAAAAAACACCCAGAAACTTACATGCAGTACGAACATCCTGCACCTTCAACTCCTTTGATCCAGGATTCATAACATAGGTCAAATAGGCCTGACATCCCGAATCCAACATTCGCCTTGCTTCCAAAGCGGAAACAATATTGGACAAAAACTTAGCATTCTCGCCAACCACCACCACCTCATAATCATCCGACAACCTCAAGCATATCCATTTGGTCTCAAAATCCACCACTTCCCGGTGTTCGGTTAACCAATCCATACCCAAAATCACATCAAAACCATGGAATGGTAACTCTATCAAGTCCATAACGAACACATGTCCATGAACCATCAGCGGACACCTACGATACAATATCCTAACCACAACTGTCCCCCCAAGAGAACTAGTTACTCTAACACCCACATTAAGAATTTCAACAAATATATCAAGCAACTCAACATGCTTACTCAAAATGTATGAATGAGTAGAACCGAAATCAACCAACGAATACAACGATAGAGACTGAAGGGTAAAAGTACCTGCAATCACATCGGTGTCATTACGACCCTTACAGTGCGCATACACCCTAGCCAGTCCACCTCCCCAGGCTGGATAGCAACAATATGAGCCATAGTCCTCTGTCCCACATCTCGAAGCTTAAACGGTCCGCAACCACGACCACGACCCCGCTGCGAAGCAACAATAAGTGCAGCACCCTGCCTACCTTGAGCCAACAACATACAATCACGCCTCTGGTGGTCGCCTAACCCCTAACTCCAACAAGCATTAGCCACCACAGGTGCAGGTTCCTACCCTCCCTGGCCAAACGCGGGCAATCTCGCCTCAAATAATCTCGGGACCCACATACCCAACATGTGCTAAACGATGCTCTACCCTGGGCTCCCTGCCCCTGGACACCACGTCCCACAACACCTTCACCATGCTTCGGCTCCGGGCAAAACCTCCTATCACGATGTCTCTTAGCCTGACAACCGCTATAACCCGAATTAGCAACTCTTTTACCCAAGCTAGAACCTCGTGATCCAAAAGCCAAACCCAAATTCTGCTCCACATCCTTGGCTCGCGAAACTAACACATCAAAATTGGTATAATCCGCATCGAGCATATAGGTCTTAACTTCTTGCACCAGCCCATAACAAAAATGATCACATCGCTTGCGCTCATCCGGAACCAACTCGGGTGCATACTGACTCAACCTCACAAACTGCACCTTATACTCCGCAACAAACATATTGCCCTACACCAATGCCATAAACTCACGTTTCTTCTCGTCCTGATACCGGACTCCCAAAAACTTCTTCTAGAAAACCTCGCAAAAGAACTCCCAAGTCACCTCATCTGTTGCCATACCGGATATCGTGGTAGTCCACCATGTATAGGCATTACCCTGCAGCAGGGAAACAACACAACCCAGCTTACGTGCATCGGTGCACCCTATCTGGCCCAGTATCCTCTCGGTACTGGCCAACGAACTCTCAGAAGCCTCAGGCGACAAACCTCAAAACTTAACTCCGCCCAAGCTAAAAAGATGCTCAAGCAGCAAACCTTGTCCAACAACCGGTGGTGCTAGCACACGAACACCCACAACTGCTGCCTAAAAAGCACTGGTCATGGCCTGTATCAACGGTGCCATATCACCCACCCCTGGCCCAACTGGCGCAGGTGGTACTTGCTCTACTTCCTCCGGTAGATTAGGTGGGGGTGGTGGCAACCCTCCAAAAGGTACAAATTTTCCTTCATCATCCTGCCCAACGACGATCGTAATCATGCTAGATCACAACTCTCTCATTGGTCCCATCATGCTAAAATATATCTAGGGCATGATAATCATTTCAAAACAAAACAGTCAGGCCAGCCTCAAGCAAGGATCCAAGACTTTCATCTCAAAAATCAATTTTCAAGACTATAATAATAAGGCAATGGGTATCCCCAATTTCCCCCCAACATGGCATAATGCAGTCAACGTGCATATTTCAATCACCATGCATAGCAACCAGCATACATATAACAATCACCATAAAAATCAAACAACAGAGCATAACTCACGGCAACAACACAACAACCTCCCAAACGAACCTAACCTATCTCTAATACCACCAAATGTAACCCCTTTGACCCGGCCTAGCCGCCAGACCGAACCGAGAAAGCTACATTAGGTTTGCCGAAGCAAACTGGAGAGATACAATGAAACCCACTATTTTTTTCCTTTTATCTTATCTAGATGCCAATTATTAATCCTACATGTTCATGCGGACATCAAAAGTAACCCCATCTTAATCGGGCATCAATTTGACATCTAATTGGTCACTTTTGTAATTCAGGGACCAAAATGCAAATTCAGAAAATTACAGAATTAAAACTCACTTTTAAGTTACCAACCTTTAATTGGTCAGGTTCTGAACATTCATCCTAAATTTTAGCTCAAATCGATCATTCTATCGCATTGTCAAGTTTCAGGGACTAAGATGCAAAGACAGCAAAACTACCAAACTGATATTAACAGAAATTGGCCACAACTATCGGTATAGGTGTTACCGTACCGATACGTATAAAGACACACCGTACCGGTACACCACGGCCAGTACCGATACGTAATAACGAACTTACCTAACTTTTGAATCGTTTAACATCCGTACCGGTATGCTTATGTGGGTATTGGTATGCCAGGCCAATATTTCCTGAGCGTACCGGTACTCCAATACACGTATCGATCCCTTAGGCCAAATATGCCCAGCCGTATCGATACGGTCCCCCGCGTATTGGTACGCCTGGACCTGTAATGTCACAACTTGTTGGTTTTTCAATCCAAAAACATCCTCAAACCATTCCAACATGCTTAAAACACAACACCAACATACAAGGCATACCACAAGCATCTAAACTACACAACTTAGCATCTTAACATGGCATCTATGCATCAAAAGAAATTCTATAGGCATGCTTCCTAGTTTCCATCCAAGTAACATAGCAAAAAGGTAAACCAACATCAAAACAATCCTTAAAGGCCATTTACAACCCAAGAGCAACCAAAATAAACATGCTCAAACAGGGAGTTCAACATAACATCTCCGAAAACCAAAGCAAGTACCCTATTGCCCTTATTCATTATAGTCTAGTCTTTAACATACTTTAGAAAAAGTCTTGCCAAGATCCCCTTGCTTCTTGTTGCCTTCCGGGACTTCAATTATTTGCATTGATGGACAATGAGAGCGTAAGCACACTAGGCTTAGTGAGGAATTCTCAAAAACAAACACCATCAATGCATTTAAAACCATTCACTTAAAACCATCATTTAAAACATCATGCCTAATTTAAAACATGCATTTTACATCATTTAAAAATCAGCATATTAAACCATATGCTACATGTATCATTAATTAACAGCAAGTCACATTGCTAACCCTATACTTAAGCCTTCCCATGCACTACTACCAAATGCAAAGCTTAAGGAGAAACATGTATAAATCACATTATACTTATACAACATAAAACATTTCAATGATACATTAATAATTATATTGGCTTTCAAGTGATCATTTAACAAGTCCAATAACAAAAGAGTTCATCGGATACATGAATTCGACAAGTGTTAACCCAACATTTCAAGCCATCTCAACCGGAATAGCGATACAATCACAATTGCGGTACAATAACAACGGGGTACAATCACAACCCACAGGGATACCAATCCCTCTCATCGGTTAGATGTTTAATCCACTAACGTGAGTATTCGGTACCGTTAAACCTCTCTACCGTTAGGGTACTTGGATGGAGTATTCGGTACACAATATAAACCCCTCAACATCCAAGGTGACTTATTTACAGTGCACTCAATCCTATGGCCGGCCAGCTCTATCCGATAACAATTTTAAAACCACATCACTTGCCAATATAATTAACCATTTTAACACTTACCTCACTGTTTTTAACAATCATTAAACCATGCCATTTTTCCAAGCAACAACCATGCTTTAAAACACAAGTATAATCCATACTTACAAGGACCACTTACCATGTGCATCCTTCAGCATTACATGCTCAAAAACAGTATATCAAATACTTTGAAACATGCTTAAACAATAGGTATCATGTAAATCAAAACAAGTGCATAAAACCATTTCCTACTAGCACGACCAAGAGAGTAAAATCACTTTACTTACTTTCAAGCTTAGGTAAGCGTTTCAAGCTCTACCTAAACTCCCAACAACCACCTTTAAAACATTCCAAACCTGGAATCCATGATTTCACTCACCGATACGCGAAACCTCGATTCGCCGATGCGATATCAAGTATCGGAAGCTTCCAACGCTTCAGCAAACACTTCCGGATCAACCTCCCCTATTTTTATCACAAAACAACAGAGGATTAATGCATCATAATGCATTCTGAACACAACAACCACAATCCTTCTTGAATTTCCACAAAACCCTCACAATTAACCCTCCACAATAACCGAAAACATAATCAAAACACTTCGATTCACAACCCAGCCAACATCTATCAATCTAACATCATTTCCAACATCAAAAAAAATCTAAAAATAGATCCAAAACAAGCTACTACCTCCAACAACCTTACAACCACAAAACCTTAAAACTAGCAACCTAAACAAATAGAGACTCTTAAGTTTCGGGATTCCCTTGATAAAAATCACTTATCAACATTATTAAACATCCAAACTATAAATCAAATCACCATTATGGAAATCAGATCCAATTCGCAAATCAACTCATTTTCCCCTCAAGAACTTATTAAATCATTAGAAAATCATCAAAATCAGATTAGAAACACAAAACAAGGATCAAATACTTGGGAACTTCAATAAAGAACCATACAATAGAGGAGATCTCAGACCTTACCCCTATTGTGATGTTTCTCCCTCAATTGATTTGTGAAAAGCTAAGAAAACACAAGATTATTGTAAGATTTTTTGTAAACAATCCTTATAAAACAATTTGAAACAATAAAATCAAGTTAGAAACCACCTCACCTCTGAAAATTTGATGAAATCTGTGTGTTTGTCTGAGGAGAGAGTGGAGAGGAAAAAGTTGAGAGAAAATGACGTGATTTTTGTTTTAGAAAAGATAACTAACTTTTTAACAAAATTATCTTTAATTATTAATTAAAACACATGTTAAAATAAATTAAATTAAGGGAGAAATCATCAGAAACCAATTGTTAAAATAGCTCCTTAAAGATTCTAAGTATTTGACCCTTTTCATTTTAGTCACTAGAAAATAACAGTTTTCAAAACTTTTATTTTGGTCACTAACCAAAATGTCCATCTTCCAAAAATCATTTTTCAAAATTGATTCTGCCATTATTAAATACATAATTAATAATGATTTTAAGCATTTTTCCATAATTTTTCCCACACCAAAAATATACGATCCCAAAATTGACTCGAATCTCTACTCTGGTCTACCGGACCATCTAATTACCCACTAAACTGCTAAGCCCTAAAACCGGGGCGTTACATTTACAGTACTGTTTAAGGGTCATTTAGTGCTAAGATATTTGCTTAAAAGCTAACTTAGTGACTAAAATGACAAAAACGCAAAACATAGGATTTTCATAATTATGGGTCTTAGAATGTAGATTTCTGAATTTTAAAAGCATCATATGATAGAGAGTGAGCTAAATAGGGTACTTGTAAATTTTGGTGAAAATTCAAGGAAAATTGGAATGGGAACTCAAGGTTAAAGTTTAGTGACTAAAATGATAAGTTTTCAAAACTTGGGTGGTACAACTAGAAATATGAAAAGTTGAAGGACCAAAGTTGTAATTTCTCAAAAATTAGGGGTTTTATTTCATAAAACGATAGAGCACCTTTGGGTGTGTATCAAATGTGGAATAAGTGGTTTGATCCGATATTTTGATTATTGGGAAATCACAGTTAAAGTTTAAGTGGAATTCGGTTATCCGGAACGAACTGGAAAATTATGAAATTTTAATATATGATAGAAGAAGGACATAAAAATCATTCCCATGTTTTGGAAATATTTTTAGTTCGATCCAGGATGAATCTTATGATTTATTTTGATTAAGAAATTTATTTAGTGACCGATAAAATTCTCGATAATTATCGATAAATTGAATCGAGCTATAATTTTAGAGATGATTCCATAGACCTTGGAAGAGTTACAACATATTATTTTATGGATATTTGGAGAGTTAAATAGTTGGGTTAAATTTATTTGACTGAAATGGCCTAGAATGGCAATGTTGTAAAAAAAAGTTGATTAGTTAAGGGTATGTTGGTCTTTTCACCCAAAAGGGACATGGAAGGAATTTTGAGATCTCTTTAGTGGATGAATAGTGGCTGTTTGGAATCCAACTAAGTCTAGTTGGAATTTTACAATATGGCAAACTAGTAAATATGAATTCAGTTGGGGGATATTTTGGTAAATTAGAATAAAATGAATTTTAAAATTCATTTTTAATCATACAAGTGGCTTATATATATGAAATATGAAGGTTTATCAATGAAATTTTATCTCCAAAACCGTGGAGAAAGAGGAGAAAGAAGAGGGAAATTTTCCAAGCTTGATTTAAGCCCCGAATATCGATTTTAAGGTAATCTTCCAAACTACAAAGTTGTTATTCTCTTTGATCTCTATCTATTGATGTAAATTATTCATGGATTTCATGCTTGATTGATGAGATTTTATATGAGAGAGAAATTAGGGTTTATGTTCAAATTGGGGGTTTTATGATTTTATGAATCTATGTTCGATTTTTTGTTGAAATCAAGCAAGAATGATTTTGGATTCATGTTTTTGAGTTGTGATTTAAACCCTAAACAATTCATCAACCTTGAAGAATATTAGGGTTTATGGATCCAACCTTAAATTAGAGTTGGTGATGATGAGTTAGTCATCTTGCAAGCTTGATTTATTGTTTGGAATCAAAACCCTAAATTTAAACCCTAAAGGACTAATTCAGCAAAGTGTTAAAGTTAGGGGTTCAATTCTGATTTTTAGAATTTGAAATGTACTTATGTTGTTAATGATGTTTGAGGCATGAAAATGAAGTTAGAATGCTAAATTGATAATTATTCGAGCTAGTGACCATTTTGACAATTTGGCAAAAGTGGATAACCAATTCGGCAGTGGTGTATAAGAAGAGGATAAATTCTAATTTTTTATGTTAAGTGAGGATTATGATGTAAAGTTGATGATTGGGGGGCTAATTGCAAAGTTTTAAAGCTAGAATCCTTGAATTGTAAATTAGTGACTATTTCGAAAAATTAGAGAACAAAGGGTTGAAATGTGAAAATTATGTATTTGAAGAGTACTATGTTGGAAAATTTTATTTGAGCGATTTAGATGTTGATTTTGAAGTGAATGGAAGCTTGTATTCACTTAAAGACCGAAACAACTTGTAGAATACAAGGGACCAATTTAGCAAAAGTAAAGGAAAATTTGTGGAAAAATAGGAAATTGCTTAATTGGAACATAAACAATCATTTGGGGACCATTTGAACAATTCGACTCAAGTGTGGGGACCAAAATAAAACTTTTCAAAGTTTAGGTCCTAAAGTGTAAAGGATGAAAAATGTGGGGATCAAGCTTAAAATTATTAATTATAGCTTGAACGTGTCCTTCGGGACTAAATTGAGTATTCGGCCAAGGTATTGGGCCTAAGGATAAATATGAGAAAGATATGATGCGAGTATATTTTAATATATCGGATTGAATCGAATATAGGAAGTTTAAATAATTCAATCTAGTAATTGATGGATAGTTAATTTACTTTACACTATTATATTTAGATTGAATATGTACTAACATATACTTGAAATGGTATACGTTATTGTTATAATGTAGCTTCCAATATGAATCGAGATCGAACAAGCAAAAATGGCAAGGAAAAGGTTGGAGTAGAGATAAAGTAATCGAATTGAGTAATGCAAGCCAAAGTTGAGTGCATACATTTTTATAGGAGACTTGTAATAAGTCAACTAAAGAGGTAAATATTTTTTATATAATATAACAGGTTTTTGCATGATAAATTATTTTATTGATTTAAAGACAATGGCACATTTTTATGCTCGTAAATGGATTATAGCATGATACAAATGACAAGTCTTTTATACAGTTTTTAAATGGCACGCATACTGTGAATTGTATAGAACATATTGGAGTATGAATTGCTCCAGTATGAACATGTTCTACATGATATAAACTGTTATTGGGATTTCTTGCCATTTTGTAGGAATTGTTTTTAATGGTTGCCCTTGGTAGTATAATATTAAGAATGACATTATTGTGGTATACCATAAGAGTCTAACAATTATCTGGAACTTAATTGTGTCCATAGTTATCTGGGACTTAATTGTATCCATAGTTATCTGGCACTTAATTGTATCCATAGTTATCTGGCACTTAATTGTGTCCATAGTTATTTGGCACTTAATTGTGTCCACCGTTTGCACCTAAGGGAATTGGCTAGTATTATGGGAGTACACGACTCGTTTACTCGTCTCTTGATATTTACCTTGGACCATAAGATTTTATAGTATAGTTACATGACTTTATAGTACAGAATTCTTACAGTACGAATTTCTTACATGATTATTCCTGCATTACAAATTTCTTACAGTACAAGTTTATTACATGAGTATTTTATTTTATATATAGAATATCACGCTTTACCAAATATCATGCATAATACAACTATTTCATACTACAAAGGATTCTTATACCGTATTTTTCATGTTACATATTTTTATGCCTCACTGAGATATATTCAGTGTGTATTTATGTTATACACGTATGTGATCGGGATTAGTAGATGACAACCTTTGCATCATCATCATCATCATTCTATATAGAAGATAGTCGACAGATATTTCGGTAATCATGACATCCGTTTTTGTATGTTTGATAGTGGCATGTATTTAATAAACTTGTCTATTTTATTAAAGTAATTACTGGGGTTTATAATAGTGACGTGGACTGTTTTAAATTGATTACTATATTTTTACAGTTTGATGGTAAATGGTTTGATTTAATATATTTTATACGAATTAGATATCGAATAATTTTATTAGAAACAATTTGTAAAATAATTTATTTTAGTATGCATGTGTACGTTATGTAAATAGTTTTATGACTAGAAATCAAATAAATAATTTATGTCGATTTTAAATAAAGTTAAGCATGCTTAGGCTAGAGAAATTTTAGGATGGGTGACCATTGAGAAGTTTTTCTAAAAATTTTAAATTACCCCGATTGTTGATTAAAGAATAGTTTTTTTCTTAAAAAAGTCATAACATTTCTGACTCGTACCTGGTGTACGGATACGGGAAGGGGTGTTACAATAACAGTTTTGCTGCTGCAGTAGATATGCCATGGCAAAATAGTCATCGTCAAGAGCATTCAAATTCCCTGGAGGAAACATTTCAATCTTTCATGGTTAGACCTGGTAGATCAATTGAAGAAATTTAGGTGCTATCACATGCCATAGATGCAAGGATATCTAGGATGGATGCACTCATAAAAGATTCAGAAAATCAATCGAGGAGATTCACATAATCTATGGATAACATGCCTCAACAAATAATTCATAGGGATACTGACATCCCAAAGTAGGAGGACAATGAGCAAGGCGAAGATAGCTCCCTAATGTGTGGGGAACAACTGAAACCTCGGAATCGAGAGCATGTCAATGAGAAAGACTACCCAACATTTCTTGAGCCTAAGCAGCCAATTGCTACGGCAAAGGTTGAGGAGCCTAAACAGAGAGATTATGCGACAACATTCAGTAATGCTGAGAAGAGTAATGCTACAACAAATTCTGAGGAGTTTGATTCCCATAATGTTACAACAATGCTGATGCTGAAGCAAGAACCTGTGGATTGCTCTTATCTACCGTTTCCATGACAATTGTATAACCACATTCAGGATCGACAAGATGGAGATACTCTACTAATGAAATGTGAGCAGGTGATGATTGAACGTTTTGAATTATTTAAAAAATCATCTCATCCATTGCACATTTTTTGAGGAACCAACGCTTTTAGATTTGAAGCCATCAAAAATAACATATGATCGTTTGGGAGATGACGCTCTTAGTGATGCACCAACATCTCTACTGATGGAGATGTTCAAAAAGCGTAAAGGAAGCATTGGTTGAATGATGAGAGATTTTCAAAAAATTGGTCCTTCCCTTGACTTACACTAAATTTTAGAAAAAGATTGCCATGGCAATTGATTAGAACAACAATTGCCACGACAACGAAGGCTACATCCAACCATGATGGAAGTCAAAGTATTAAGGTAATTAAATGGTTGGGTGTTGATATAATTTTTCCTAGTAATATATTTATGCCTTCAGGAATAGTAACAAGGTGGAGAGTATGCATGGACTACAAAGGAACAAGAATAAAAGAAGCCTCCACCATGGTAGTGCACGAAGGAGTGGTTGCAATCATAATGGCCCAACACTTTTTGGGCAATATTGTTACTCGATAAAGGGTAAGGATGGACTATAAGAAGTATCGGAAGCGACCCTCATCAAGATTTCTTTAAGGTAACCATATTCCCTTCAACTTTTCTTTTCTTTTATGTTTATTTTTATTTTAGATGTTCTATTTTCTATTTTGATAAGACTAGAGTGTTGAAAGAAACCCAGACAATCAGACTTGTCACGACAAAGGAACATGTCATGGCAACTACCTCCATCCCAAAAGAACTCTTGAGCTCACTGATGAATTAATTGGATCAGATTAAGGAAGAGTATTAGCTTATGTGGCACTACACTAACACCCATTGAGCGTGTTATATTGGAGGATAATCTAAATTGCAGTACAGCTTTTCCAAGGTTCCCTGTTGAGTTACTTGCCCTGACAACTGAAGCTGGCAATTCTGGACCAACTGCGAGTGACATTGCTGCGACAACCCCTACACTGCACAAAGGTAACAAACCAGTTAAAAAAACCACAGTGTACTGACTCCTATTCTAATTTTTTAGATTCCCAAGACACCACCTCTGCACCATTAAAGTCCCCACCTCTAGATGTGCCAATAAAGCAACCATTGAAGCATAAAAGCTTCGATCTCAAAAATAGCAAAGGAGGGTGAGTCGTTTGAGGAAGTCGAAGAAATTGGAGAACGTAAGCATGTACAAGATCCACAACCAATAAGGCGAAGTAGCACACATGCCAAGCAAACAGCCACACGAATGCTACGAATTTGAAGTGATGACCTCTTCTATTAACTCATTTGCATTTTATTTTTATTTTTTTATTTAATTTTGCATGCATTGAGGACAAAGCTTTCCTTGAGTTTGGGGGATTGTCTTTGGTTGTTTCATGATTAGTTGCATTTGCATTCACTTGTTTTTCATCTTATGTTTTTTATGTTAGCATGCATTTCTCATGATAGTTTGCATCACGTGCCATGACAATTTGCCTGACTGAACTTGTTAATAACCTGCTATGATATCTGATGACGATTTAATTTCCACATCATTAGGGTAAGAGAACTTTTGACTTTAAACTTAGCATGGAAATTCGCTTAGGATTTTGTTATGATGCTGCTTTAATAAATATTGTTGTGACTTATTAATCTAAGAGAACCTAGTGAACCTTAGGCAAGAATTATTAGAATAACGCTAGAGGTGCCCAACTGGCTCTAGCAAAAAAAATTAACGATGAATGAACCTTTGCTAGAGGTGCCCAAAACTGGCTATAGTCTTAGGGATCTTGAAAATGTTAGAGGTGTCTATCCGACTCTAGTAAAAAAATTGGTAGAGGTGCCCAAAAATGGCTTTAGTTAGATCGCTTGCCTCGGTAAGTTAATAAAACTAAGGTTTTGCTGGGAACTCCCATGACTAACTTGTACATAACTACGCACACACTTCACTTGCATCATATTGAATTTTGGGTAATTTTTCTATGTTTTGCCTAAAGTCACAAAGGTAATTAAAACTAGTTTCCACGGTTCTGAGGATTGAAGTCAGGTATACAACTTGATAATGTTTGGTAAATGCCTTGGCAGGTGGTTGTTAGTTTTGCATTGCTTGAGGACAAGTAATAGTTCGAGTTTGGGGGTGTGATAAATGTGTAAAAGTACTATTTTCCTACCCTTTTTACTCATATTATTGTTAGACTTAGGCCTATTTTAGTTGCATTTGTAGCCATTCATGCATAATTTTGTAGTTTTTCCATTTGGAGGACTTGATCTTGTATTTTGCTATTTTTGTAGAGGAATCGCTGATGTGTTTTGGTTTATTTTGTGCAGGAATGAATTGCTGAGACAATTGTCGAGTCCTGCCTTGACAAGTAGGGATAAATCACATTATCTTCAAGAATTAATTCAAAAATGCAATGGATAAAGACTCAGATTTAAATGGGAGTTTTACTGCAGATAAATATAAAAGATAAAGAGAGATAAAAGAGACTAATTATTCTATTTTACAATTAAATAGAATTTATCTTTCTTTTCTCAAGAATTATCTCTTATTCTTAACATTATCACATAGGATAATTCTCCATATTTGAATTCAAATGCTGAGTTGGTTAGAGGTCAATTCCCCACAGATTTTACACGCATTCAAACTCTTCCTCTTCATCTATTTAAAGAGATTGCATCAACAACACAAAGGAGGAGTAGAATTTGGAGAGAGATCGAGCCAAAGGGATTCACGCACAAAGGAGTTTTCTTCTCCATTTATTTTCTATTTTGTAATTCCACCATGTCTGGGTTATTTCTTTTGTTTTTTCCTTTTTAC
Source organism: Hibiscus mutabilis (assembly GCA_019671005.1). Taxonomy (NCBI): domain Eukaryota; kingdom Viridiplantae; phylum Streptophyta; class Magnoliopsida; order Malvales; family Malvaceae; genus Hibiscus; species Hibiscus mutabilis. Next base: position 23,107,184 of record CM033741.1, on the reverse strand, counting down.
CCAACCATGAACTAAACTTAGATGGTTTGGGTTATTAGGTTTTGAGAGTTTTGAATGGAGGATTTTATTTTGGTTTAAGTTTAATGCACAATGTTCATTCAATTCTTATTCTTGCAAATCGAGTAGTTTAGAGATAAACACTTGAGGGGAGAAACATTCATTGAAACTCAAATCCCTAATCGGTGACAACAAAGGGAGAGTGAGATCAATGGAGATTCGTAAGAAGGATTTACTCTAATGAAGTGACAACCATTGGATGTTCCTCAACCGAGTTGATTTCCAAACTTTACGAGAGTTGATGGAGATTAACGGACTGAAATGAATCCGAGTTTCCTAACATTGCGAGAGCTGAAGGAAATCAATTCCCCCTTGAACCAAGTTTTCTGAAAGTGAAAAAGTGAAGGAGCTTGGCGACATGGAGAATTTCAAGCGGCTAACAAGAGTTCAAGGAAAGACGGTGTCCACTCTTGGTAAAGTAACGTGTGTCAGACGTATCACCAAGGTTTGCACAAGCATCAGCCTTTCAAGTTAGAAATAACGTGAAGGTTAAAGACCACTCTACTGAGCATTAGAGACACAATTGACTTGACATGGCATTGCACTTGCCGCAACAATTAACTTGCCAGGTCAACCACTTGCCGAGAAGAGTCCTACTCCGACTCAACCACTTGCTATTGCATTTCACTGGTCACAGAGAGTCCTATTTCCAGCAAACTTCTTGCATGGGCAATTACTTGCCATGAAAATCTATTTGCCTCAATATCTCACTTGCCTCCGGCATTCAACTTGGCAAAGCAACTCATCCGGCATACTTTCAATCCTAATAAGCCAATATACTATCTCAATTTAGTTTCCTATTTCCTTTATTTTAATTCTCTTAGTCTAACTCTTTAAACATTTGCAATAACTTAAGCAAAGTGGCCCAAACCAATACCTGTGGAGACAGTACTCTAGATTCATCACTTCATTACTTGCCATGTGTTCACTTGCACATTTGCGTAGCACTCAAAACACGCAACATCAGCAACCCTTATTTCCTTTTCAGTAACCTTGCAACTCAAAAAAGAGTTCATATCATCAGTAACTATAGCAAGAAGTAAATCTTTTAGGGCTTCATAACCAATAACTCTGTCTTTCGTGAATAGGTTCTAGAAATGGGATTGAAAGTGCCTTAAGATACAATCCTCGTTTTCCATCCAATCTTCATTATTATTTTTAAGCTTCAAAATGGCATTCCTTCTGTGATTTTGAAGAGTTGTGGTGAGGAAAAATATGGTATTTTTGTCACCCAACTCAAGCCATTTGACTCTAGAACGTTGTTGATAGTACCTCTCCTTTTTTTTCTATTCATCATCCATAACTCTCTTCAGTTTATTAACTATCTCGGAATAATCACTGGTAAGGGGTTGGTTTTTAATACGCGAGATTTTGGCCTTGAGTTCATCAGTGGTTATCTGATGCTTCCCAAATTTATCCTTGCACCACCTTATCAATCTGAATTTTGTCTTCCTTAATTTCTTACACATGATAGAGTCATTGTTTGAATGTTTCAAAGAAATTCATGCATCATTAACCACATTTCTACAATCATCTTCGAGCAACCATTTAGACTCAAATTTAAAGTCGTTTTTTCTTTCGGTATGCAACCCAGAAAAGGAACAAACGATGGGGTTATGATCAGATCCAATAGTCAGTTCCATTAGACCCACTGCATATTTAAACATGTTTAACCAGGCTGGATTGAAGAAAATCTTGTCAAGTCTCTCCATAATAGCTTCACCATCTTCTCTTCAATTAGACCATGTAAAGAAGCCCCCTTTGAATCCCATCCCCATCATCCTACAATTCTCAAGGAAACTAAGAAGCCAATCTGATTGAGTCAAATCATAAATATGCCCTCCAATTTTATCATCTTGACATGTAACTATATTAGAATCTCCCATTAAGCATCATGGATCATCCGTATTTGCTATGAGTCTAGCTATCCTATTGTTTGAGTTATTGATCGGTGTGAAAACGTCACACTATTAGTGCAAGCTAAACTATTGATGCAAGTATGGAAACAAGGTAATCTTGTTTTAATATCGATCTCATGAGGTGGTTACAATAACAGGATAAAAAGGTGAGAAAATTGTTTCAATGTGGTAGCAATAAAAGAGTGTAATAAAAGATAGAGAAATATGAGAATAAAGCCTAGATCTCCGCGATTCAGCTCGGCAGAAAGATCGAGTACACTTCGAGGGAAAAATTGGTTTAATCAACGATAAGGTTGTCAGCTTGAGTATCATCTTCCATTTAACCTTTAACCATTGTCTCAAGGGTGTAGATCAGATTCAACTTTCATCGTAAGTCAAGACTATAGTCCTTCGAACGAGTGGACTAACTTGTGTTGTGTCCAACCAACTTTCATTGTAAAACTCTTTAATCTGACTTTACACTACATCCGTCGATGTCAGTGGCTAGTTTAACACTCTCATGCAAAACTTAAATCATATCCAACAATTAAAGCTTAAGAAAAAGCTAACACAGATATATATTAAACTAATAAAATAGTTTAAATAAGTTCAACAAGCTCTATAAAATTAAACCAACGTCAAGGTGAGCACAAATACAAAGCAAATCTCCAAAAATATCAAAATAAAGAGAAGTTTAAGAAGATAACAATATATTTCCTCGATTCAACACTAGACTCCTCATTTCCTTGGATAAATCTGCCTTATTTCACCTCGGATCTCCAAAAATAAGCTTAAGCATCTATGGATGGAGGGAGAAAGCTTAGAGGTTAAAGTTGATATGAAAAATGGGAATAGCGTGACTTTCTCTCTCCTTCAAAATAGTCCTTTTATAGTCCACCCAAGGAAGGACACGTCCTACAAGTTATTTGTGTGCTCAGCGTCGTACAAAATTTGTTGTAACAAACTAGATAGCTGGCATATTCGTCCTTATCCTCAAGTAGACTGGACAGCTGGCAGATGCAATATAGAACTGGTTGTAGTGGTGAAAACAACCTTTGCAAGGACATTAGCAATACAACGACAACAAGGCAAAAATAGGCAGAAATATACAAAACACGAGCCACTAGAACTAAGTTAGAAAATATGCAAAAATAGACGTGAAAATGCAGAAATGGATGCATTGGATACCAATGTGGGGACAATAAAACCAATAAATCAAGGTAAAATACATGCTCTTTAAAGAGCTATCACACCACCAAACTTAAGTTTTTACTTGTCCTCAAGTAAAGATCAAAACAACAAGGTCCAACAATAGATCTAAAGACATTCTAGATACTTGATTTATTCTATTCAATCAATAAGTCCTATCCATCGATAAGAGAGATAAATGCATAACCAACTCCACATCAAAAGATCAGCTAGCAATTCAAGAATACCTAACATCATCCCTAACACTTCAGATTCATTCCTCATATCAACATTTATTTAGCATCACACATAATAAAATATAAATATCAAATATATATTATAAATTTTATTCTCTTTTTCTATGCAGCAAAGGATATCGAACGATGAATGCACCTTAGACCCTAAGAAGTAAGATGTTTTCCAACGAGCCCCTAGGAAGTACTTCATTGTAACGACATACACTCATGCAGTGACAACCTTTGGCCAAATTCATTTTTCTAACGCATGCATATGAGTCTTCCCCCTTAAGGCTACTTTTGTTATTGCGCTCACATTAGAATGCATTTTATTTATACTTACTAAAATATACATATATAGATATATAACACACATGCTACAACAGAAGAAAGTCATCAAAAAGTCAAGAAATGGTGCAAGATATTCTCTAATCAAACCAAAAGATATATCAATGTAGAGTTAAGAAATGCAATTATCCATCAAGTATATCCAACAAACTTATCAATGATTAGAACAGTTCAAGATTTACACATCGAATGCAAGCCATAGATTTTTAAAATAATGGGAACCTTGCATTTGCATAGAGTTTTTTTTGAATTTTTTGAAATGGGGATGCATTTCACCTCCTAGGTGTATACCCTCATACTTAAAGGTTGCATTGTCCCCAATGCAAAAGAAACATAATGGAATGAAGGAATGCAATGATAGAATATAATGACAAAATGCAATAACATAATACAGTTACAATGACGAATGCAATGCGCTTACAACTAAATGTTGTTACAATGACAATGTAATGACAATACAGAAATATAAAATGAAGTTAAACTTCATGGAATGTATGCCTACAAAAACTAAAAACAGACTAACTCAATTCTCGGGCTTATAGAAGGAGAAAGTCGAGCGTCTCTTCTTTTTCTTGGTCCTCTTATCTTCTTCTTGCTTTTATCCTTAGACTTGGAGCATTTTCTTTTCTTTTTTTTCTTGGGCGAATGAGTCTCTTCTTCATCTTGGTCAACTTCTTCTTCTTCTCTTTCAGGCTCCTCTTCCACTTAGGCATCATCAGCCGCAACCTCAGATAGGATGAACTAGGGTGGTGCATTGTATATAACCACTATAAGAGGGTTTTCCTCTCTATAATATCCCAAATTTTGCATAGTGACTAAAATGAAAGTTTTGGAAGTTTGGTGGTCAAAGTATAAAGTTTGGAAAAGTTCAGAGACTAAATTGTAATTTTCAAAAGTTATGTATTTTAGTCCCGTAAATGGATAGTTTACCCCCAAGAATGACGTGTTCGTGTTACTCAGATTTTTTTTACGAAGTTTGTATTTTTGGCTATTAAGCAATAAAGTTTAGAAAAATATTCGTATACTCAGATCAAATCAGAAATTTAAGATATTTTAAAGGATGATAAGGCAAGGTTAAAAACATCATTTCCATGTCTTAAAATGGTAGAATTTAACATGGACCATTGGATTAAAGTAGGTTTTCCATGTTAAATATGAGCCATTGATGAAAAATGGCAAGATGGTAAATTTGGGAAATTCCAAGGGCAAAGTTGGTAATCACTAACTACTTGGATTATTTTGACCCTTGGATGAGTAGGTAGACATGTGGCAAGATATGAAACATTGGATTAAAAGGGCAATTTGGTCATTTTATCATAAAATAGATTTTTATTTTGGATTTTTTAAAATACATGACAAATGGCGAAATTGGGAACAAATGAAATTTTAAGACAATTCCATCATCTCTCTCTTGTTTGAATACCCCTCCAGGGTAAGAAGAAAATTTTTCATTTGGATTTTCAAGCTTATTTAGTTGGATTTTGGGTGAAAGCATGAAACATGAAATTGATCTCCATGAAATTCTCTATCTTTTGGTACCATTTATTCATACTTTCCTTTCTTGAAACCCTAGTTTTGCGATTTTGATGGATGAAAGGGATGTTTAAATATGATGAATTAAGGTTAGTTTTTGATGAAGTTGTTGCTGTAGAATCATATCAAAGCTTGTCTGATGATTGAAACTACTTGAAAGTAGTTAAATCCTAATTTGGCTTAAGTTAAGGTTTTGATAGGAAGTTGAATTTGGATTGATTTTGACATGGGAATAATTATAGAAGCTTGGAAATAAGGTTTAGAAGTTGAATTCATGCTTGAATCAAGTTGGAAATTTTGGTTAGTATGACCTTTCATATTCGCCCTAAGGGAGGATATTAGGGAAAAATTATGGAAAATTTCCCTAAGGCTAGAAATCATGTGAGAATGATTCTACAAGGCTTAGAATGTTGTTTGGATCAATTTGCAAGTTTTAAAGTGTTAAGGACCAAAAGGGCATATTAAGGGAAAATTGGGAGTGATATGGAAAGTTATTAGAAATTAATGTGTTAAGATTGAATATATTCTTGGAATGCTTAAATATATTGTTAAGTGTTTGAATTTGAAGTTTAATGATAAGAGACCATTTTGATTAATTTGGAAAGTTGAGGTGAATTATAAAAGAATTCATTTTATGGTTATTTTGTGAGATTTGTGATGGATATGGATAGTGAAGGATTTTTAGGAATTTTATTCCTAATATGCGCTTATGTTAGAATGATACTAACATACGCTTTGAAATGTATGTATTTGGTAAACGATGATTTTATAGATCGTGATCATGATCAAGATCATAGTACGAGCAAATTTAAAGATAAGGAAAAGTTTCAAGAGTAAAGCTACAAGCTATAGTAAGGTTTACTAGTGAGGCATCAGGTGAGTGCAATGCATACATAATATGATACATGGATGTTTTATACATCATTGGGAAGACTTGCGATAAGTCTACTTGGTTTATATATGGGCATGATATTTATGTCATTGATCATATAATTGACATATTTTAAATATGTCAAAGGTTGAGCATAAATGCATGGATCACTAGTTATATATGATGCTATACTATGAATGTTATTTTGGGTATGAACTGCCCAATGTTCAATTATATTGATATACATTGCCATGGATGAAATAAATACGAAAATTATGCCCAAATAAGTCAATTGAGGGACAAAGTATAGTTGGCATGCCATAGAGTCCAGCAGCACGCTGCATATTCGGTTATCCAGGTTAGCACTATAGTGTATATAAATGACACTTAGTGTATGGTTAGCTGTAATATCCCAAATTTTGGCTAATGACTATATTGTAAAATTTGAAAGTTTAAGGGGTTAAAGTATAAAATTTGGAAAAGTTTAGGGACTAAAGTATAAATTTCCCCAACAAGTAATTTTATTCAGAATTAGAGTGAATCGGATCAAAATAGGTACCTTGATATCGATTTTAAGAATTAAGATGTAGAAAAAGGTATCGAATTTGGATCGAATGAAATTGTTAAGCGTGCTCAGGCCAGAGAAATACAAGGATGGGAGACCTTCGGGAAAGTCCCATAAAAATGTTTTTGATCAATATTTTGGACTCAGTAAGATTAAAGAATATTCGAATGAATTATCGATAAAGGATTTCTAAGATAAATTTTATTCTATGAAGATTTTCAATAATTATCGAGATAATAGACTAAGTTAAAAAATTTCTGTCTAAGTCCTTAAGAAAGGAAGTTTTTATGAGATGATAATTCTTATTTCCCGAATATGGAAATATAGAATTTTGGGAATAAATCTGATAGTTCGGAAAAGGTAAAATCATAGTAGAAGTATTTTACGAATATCGGGAAATCAGATCGAACTAAAATTTTAGAGACTGATCCAAAAGCCATGGGAAAGTCATAAAATACTATTTTATGAATATTTTATTATAGTTGGTTGGATTCCAACTAGACTTAGTTGGATTTTTACAAGAATGACAAACTAGTAAATAAAAACTAGTTGGAGGGTAAATTGGTCATTTTGCCCCAATGGCATTTTTGAAATATTTAAAAAGTTACAAGGATAATTTTGGAATAAGGAAATGGAATATTAAATCTTGGCCCTTGATTAATGATAAGATCAATCTAAACCATTGGATTAAAAGGGTATTTTAGTAATTTCACTATCTAAATGAATTTAAAATTCATTTATATTTACAAGTGGCATAATTGGATGGAATGGAAAATAAAGGAGCCAAAAGATGAAGTCTTCTTCATCTTCATATTTTCGAAAATGAGGGGGAAGAAAGGAGAAATTTTCCAAGTTCTATTCAAGCCCCGAAACTCAATTTTTAGGTAATCTTTCAAACTACAAAGTTGTTCTACTTATCAAGCTCTATCTTTTGGTGTAAATAATTCGTGGAAAACATGCTTGATTGATGAGAATTTTGTATGAGAAGAAATTATGATTTATGGACTCAATTGGGGGTTTTGAGATTTTATGATTCCATGTTGAAATTCAAGTTGAAATCAAGCTTTTGTGATGTTAAAATCATGTTATTGAGTTGGGATTTAAACTCTACATGTTTTGATTATTATGAAGATAATTAGGGTTTATGGATTCAATTTTAATTTAGGGTTTGTGATGTTAAATTAATGATTTAGTAACCTTGAATTGTTATTTGGAAGCAGAACACTAAATTTATTAAATATGGATCATTTCAGAAATCTTAAAAGTTAGAGGATCGAATCTGATTTTTATGATTTTAAAGTGTATTTATGTTATTATTGATGTTGGAGATGTGAAATTGAAGTTAGAATGCAAAACCGATGTTAAATAGAGTTAGTGATCATTTTGACAAATTGTCAAAGTTAAGTGACCAATTCAGAAATGAGGTCTATGTCAGCAAGTCAGCATTGCCAAGTATCTTGACAATTGAACTCTAGTTTAGGGAACTTTAGTTTCACTTTACACACGATATGTATCTAGTTTGTGAAGCAAACTTAGGGTCGCTTGATTCTAAACTTAAAAAAAAGAAAAGAAAAAAATTGCAATGGTAAAAAGAGTGAATAAGGCAACAATGTTTTGCCAAAAGCTGAAGAAACTTCAGAACACTCATATGCCTTAGGGAAAATAATTAACTTGGGTCTTCGTGGTTTTCTCCCTCTTAGTTCTCAAGACAACATAGCTTTAAGGTATGAATGTAATGGGTTAGCTTAGTGATGTAATTTAGACTAACGTGGGTATTCGTGGTTTGTTCCCTCTTATATCTCACGCCAAACAGTGCATGAAGCGATCTTAATTAAATGCCAGCATATATATATATATATGAACCCTTGGCAAATAAATGAAATTGTGAGTTTGGATAGTAGAGTTGCCTAAGGGAGTCATGTAAACTTGATGCATATTGCCCGCACATTCTACACACTAGATGACCCTAGACTAGAGCTTTATTGCTGTTCCTGAATTTTTTTTATTTGTCTGGCATTGATACACTGAATATCTGAGGACAGACCTAGGATAATATTTTGCTAGCTTGTAACCCCCTTGACCCGGTCTAGTCGCAAGACAGAACCGAGTGAGCTATATTAGGGTTTATCGAAATAAATCCTAAAGAAGAACTTCCAAAACTATCCATTTTTCTTCAATCTTATCTAAATGCATTTTTAGGTCCTAAGGTGATCATACAATTTATTATAGAACTTATAACTCAATCGGGCATCATTTTGACATTCAATTGCTCAAATTAAGCTTACAAGGACTAAGACGTAATTTCCATTAATTATAAAAGCTTTCACCAAATTAAGGTTACCAAATCCTCAAGTAATCATCTTTCATTTAATTGCATTATTAAGAAATAGGGACCAAAATGCAAATATTTCAAACATCAGACAGCATTACAACTGAATTAACGGCCAGCATTTCGGTACAGGTGTCCACCGTATCGATATGGTTCTAAAGAACAAATGCATAGCAATACGGTCCTCAAACGTATCGATACGGCTTGTTTAATTTGAAAGTCCAAATTCTAGTGGCTGTGAACCGTATCGAAACAATTACTCGCATACCGAAACCTTCATTATTTTTTAACTAGGAGCACTAATACGGTTACTAGGCGTATCAGTACGGCTAGGCAATTTTGAACATTCTGAACCGAGAAAAGTCCCCGCATACCGACACCTGAGGCCCGTACCAGTACGGTGAGACCTGTAATGACCTCTATAGACTCTCTAAGTGAATGCTGGCAAAAGAAGCAGAATATGTGTATTGGAAAAGTATAAAACAGTGCCAAGATGAGTCTTTTGCGTGCAAGTATACACGATCTTCATGTAATACAGCAGTTAAGTTGAGTATCGATCCCACAGAGATTGACTTAGAATCCAATTGTCTTTGATTGTTACTTGCCTTGAGAAAAAAATGTTTGTTTTGAATTAGTTTTGGAAATAATTGAAATAAAATAAATGAAAATAAAGACATTGGCAAGGAATGTGATTTAATGAATGATGAGCATTGGCAGGGAATGCCTGGTTTTCACGCTATTCATGCCGTGTCAACCTTCAATAACAACCTGTCTTGGCGTTGTTTGCTGAGCTGATTCAAAATTAGCAAAGCCTCTCTCGATGGTCAATGCCCTAAATTGATCATGTGAAAACCCATATATCTCTATATTGCATGCTTTTAAATAAACCAATTTGATTAAGATCCAATCTATACTCCTAAGGGGTAGATTTCACTCCCGAAGTAAGTTCATCTACTTGAACGACTTCTCTCGAAGCATTTCTCCTCAGTATTCAACAACTTAATCGTTGCCACACCAAGTTTGTTCAGATATTGAGGGGCAATAGGCCAACAATGCTAGCTCTCGCTTGGCATAGTAGTTAGAAAACATTAAAGTATGCAAACATCCCCCACCAACTATTAAATTAGTTCATGGTGAAGGGATTTAACCAAAAAACCATAAACATTTTCAAAATACATCATCATTAAAAACAAGATAAAATAACTTTAAAGAGAGAATGGGTGAGAAGGGGTCTCTCGATGCAGCCCTTCAAGATCCAGATTCTTGGCCAAGCTGGTTGAACCACCCTGCCAAGGTACAACTGATTGTCAATCGCCTTGCACTCTAACTCCTCACTCTGATCGTCTATCAATGAATCGATCCCCAAAAGTCCTCCTTGGTTGGTGTTTAAATAGGCATGCAAGGAAGGGATAAGATAAGCTCCTCATTTGAATTTTAAATGCTGAAGGGATAAGAGATAATCATCTTATCCCAATTTGCTTGAGAGCTGATCAAGATAAAGCTGACATCATACTGATGATGTTGTCTTGGCATCTAAGCTTGGCATGAATCTGCCAACCAATATTGGCACCATCTTATCCGCTATTTTTTCGGAGATTGATCCAATTGCTATATTTTTAGAGCCTGATCTTATCCTACTTTTTCAGGGTCCAACAGCTTCTTGGCGTGGCATCAAGTTCACTTCTCTGCCAACCGGTGCTTGGCATTGCCTGGTCCATCTGTGCCTACAACACTCGACATTCTCTCTGGCATTTCTTCCTGTGTTGCTTTCTGGGCCAAATACTATGCAAAACCTACTAAATTGCCAACAAAACAACCGTTCACACTAGCATAGATAGAATTCTAAACTCATTATGCAAATGCATGGTTTTAACATCCTAATACAACTAAATGTACCTAAAAACAAGCAAAAGCATTGTAAGATTGACATTAAAAATAGTACTTTTGGAGAGGTAACAGACCCCCAAAGCTAACTCATTGCTTGTCCTCAAGTAATGCAAAAATAAAAACAAAAACTGTGAAAATGTTACCTTGACAAAATTTTGGCTGAATACCAACACATGCTGGCAAGCAAAATTTGACTCTATTCCTGTCCCTAGTATCTCAGTGCAATAATGCCAAACAGGTAGTAATTCAAGTGCAACAATATAACTCTAGTCTAAGTTCATGAAGAGTGCATGATGTGTAGGCAATATGCATCGAGTATCCGTTCACTCCCTTAGCCAATTTTAATACCTAAACTCATATTCTTATTTTTATCATCTTTTTTCCCTTTGCCAAGGGTTTCTATTGGCATTAATTTAAGCTTGCTTCGTGACACTATTTAGCGTGAGAGATGAGAGGGAGCATACCATTAATCCCCACCTTAATCTAGACATCACTAGGCTTTCTCTTCAACTCATACTCTAAGGTTTTGGACTTGAGGACTAAGAGGGAGAAAACTACGAAGCCCCAAGTAACTTATTATCCCTGAGTAGAGGATAGTTCATTTTTTCATTGCCCTGGTAGAACATTGCTGCCTTATTATTTTCTTTTACCCTGGCATCATTTGATCGTTTTTTAAAATCTGAGCATAGTTTCAAAGAGTCTAAGTATGCTAAGGAACTAGATACATACTACGTGTAAAGTGAAGTTTCAGTTCCCTAAACTAGAGATCAATTGACAAGCTAACCTGGCATACTACTCTACTGGCATGGCATGACAACTAGAGATTAAAATTTCCTCACTGGACAGACACCTAGATCAAATTAAACTTGCCTAACAAATGTTAACATTTTTCAAGATTAAACTGAGGCAAAATTTTCTTTTTCTTTTTTTAGTGGTTCGGTATGCATCTATCCTAAATGACCTAAATGGCATGGCAAGATGGCATGGCAATAGAAATTAAACATGAAATGTATGACATGGCATAAATGTGAGGAAACGCACACGCCTAAACCCAGGATGTGCATTGTCCTTAATGCATGAAACAACACATATATGCAAGAAAAACAGAGAAAATAAAAATGCATGATCATGTAAATGCAATGAAATGAAATGTAAAAGATTTTAGATAGAAGAGGACTCCCCTTCGGAGACTTCCTCTCATGTGGCACGGGTCTTTCGTTTTAGAAATTGGCCATGAGCATGGGCCATTCATTTCTTTTCTTTCGTGATTGGTTGTGAAGCGACAGTAGAGGCTCCAACTTCTTCCTTTTTCTTGGCAGGTTCTGATGCGACAGGTGCATCGGTGGCATCAGATGGTGTTTGTATAGCAGGTGTCACTGGTAACTTGGCTTTTGGTTTCCTTAGATTTAGATGATGAATCAGAACTGGCAGAATCAACTTGTACTGGAGACAATGGGACTGTGGCATCAGATGGGGTATGAACTGGACTTGCCAGCATGGCATCATCGCTGGCAGAGGGCTCAACAGGGAAATCTGGGAATTCTGGCATAAAGTGAAGGGACAATTTTTTAAGAACCTCCTTGATTACAATATCTCTGGCTTGTGTGTAATGTTTTATCTTGACATTAAGCTCCTCCGCTTTTTCAATCTTTCGGAGAATAATCTCTTGGCGATGGTAAATTTGTAATAGCATTGCAGTGAGCTGTCTGGCACGGTTTCTGGCATGGTTGCTGGCTCTGCCTTTGACACTTTTAGTCTTGGTGTGGGCACTTTGGCCTTGCCCTTGTCCTTTGGCTCGGCAGCAACGAGATTTCTCCATATAGGAGTTGTAATTTTTGTTCCCTTAATTGTTTGTCCTTTATCTGTATCAAGCTTGGGCACACCATAGAGCATGCAAATATTAGAAATCAACAAAGGAAAGAACAAACTGCCATTACCTTTCGCTGCACACTTATAAGTTTCTTCAATAATAAGCTTGCCCACATTAATCTTGTGCCCCATAACAATGGAGTGCAATAGGATCAGCCTTTCTTCTGACACAGTCTCGTTATGGGATGTAGGAATCAAATTTGCCTTGAGAAAGTGATTCCATCCTCTCTATTGGGGTTTCAATGCCAACTTCTTCACCGTACGGTGCCCCTTGGATGACATTGTCCATGTCGTGCCAGGTTTACATAGGGCTACCAACAACCTCTTTCTCTTGGCAGCATTCATCGAATCAGTGTACTCAAAATATTCATCCTCTGCACCGTCCAACTCAAACATAGTGTTAATATACCCTTCATCGAAGCGAAAACACTTACCTTTAATCATCAAGAAGGGCAAATCCTATACGCGTAGAATTCTTGAACGATGGTGGCATAGATCTCCCCTTTTTACTGGCAGAGCAGACTCTATTTGTGCAAGCTTATCGTTGACATGAATTATGGAGGGAAGCCATTATTCGTCTCTGTTTTGAGGTCGAAGTGCTTCTCATAGCAAAAACTTCTCGAGGCAAAGTTGGTTTCAAACTTTTTCTGAATCTCCTCATTGAAGAATTGCTTGAAAGGGTAGAAGAAGAAGCCATTGAAATCATTGAAAATTTGAAACGGTGTTGAACAAGATGAAGAAAAAGAAAAACAATTTGGTGTTTTGGTTCTTTCTTGTCAAAAAGAAAAGTGGAAAATTTAGAGAGATTTGGGTTCTTTAAATTCAGTTATGGAAAGAAAGTGAAAAGTTTGGGAAGTTTATGGGGTTGGTAACCGAGTAAATAGGGATAATGATAGAAGGTAAAAAGATTTTATTTGAAAAGAGGGTAAAGTGATAAGGTTGTAGGTGATAATATTTGATAAAGATTGGATCGATAAGGTGATTGGATTGAGTTTAAATATCAACCCAATTTTTGGTCGGCTATGGTTTAAATTAAAAGAACATACCCTCTCTTATCTAATGGGCCGATCAAGCTAAGGTTTATCTCATCTTTTCACTTTTTCATTCGCTGCATGCCAAGCGGATCTGGCGTTGTGCTTGGCACACAGAATTCTCCTATTGTGGCTCTGGTTCATGCTAAGCCTCTCATTGGCATTGTTCCTAGCATTGCTCCTGACATCGTTCCTGGCATGGTTCTTGGCATATTGATTCTGCATTGACTCAAAGAAAACCTTTCAACATAGATGAGGAATAAAGACGAAAAACAACATAAAGGAAATACTTATTAAAAACCTAGAAATCTAGAAATAAAGAAAAACAACTATCCTAATATTTACAAGAATTCAAACCTGATGGTGCTTTCATGTTACCTCTACCAATAGGATCACCTCCTTGGCATTGTTCTGATCACCTTCCATGTAGTGCTTTAAACATTGTCCGTTCACTTTAAAAATTTCCCCCGACCTCAAGTTCTTAATGTCCACAGCTCCATGGGCATATGGCTTCACAACTTCAAAAGGCCTCGTCCATCTTGATCTTAGTTTTCCTGGAAAAAACTTAAGTCGTGAGTTGAATAACAAAACACGTTGGCCTACCTCAAACTGTCTTAGCATTATCCTACTGTCATGCCAGCATTTTGTCTTCTCCTTGTATATCCTAGCATTCTCGTAGGCTTGCATCCTGAATTCCTCCAATTTATTTAGGTCTAGTAACCTCTTTTCTCCAACAATTCTCCATGCCATGTCAAGTGTTCTGATGGCCCAGTAGGCTTTATGTTCAAGCTCTACTGGCAGATGGCATGGTTTTCCGAAAACAAGTCTAAACGGTAAAGTACCCAAAGGAGTTTTAAATGCAATTCTGTAAGCCCACAAGGACTCATCTAGTCTTAAGGACCAGTCTTTCCTTGATGGATTCATAGTTTTCTCTAGAATGTTCTTAATATCCTTGTTTGAAATCTCAGCTTGCCCGTTTGTTTGTGGATGATATGCCGTGGAAATTCTTTGCTGTATACCATACCTGCACAAAGCTTTAGAAATTAGATTACATTTAAAATGGGTGCCCTTATCATGAATAATCACTCTAGGGGCACCAAATCTAGTAAAAATGTTTTTGTGCAAGAACCTGGCAACGGCTTTGGCATTGCTTGTTGGTAGGGTAACAACTTCTACCCATTTAGACACATAATCAACAGCCACAAGAATATATACATTACCAAATGATGAAGGAAAATGACCCATAAATTATATCCTCCATACATCAAATAAGTCCACAGGCATAATGTTTTAGAGCGGTAGTTGGTGTCTGCCAGAGATATTTCCTGTCCGTTGGCATCGGTCACATGCCTTGGCATACTCGTGGGCATCCTTATATAGTATGGGCCAAAAGAATCCTGATTGCAACACCTTGGCAGCAGTCTTCACCCCAGCAAAGTGACCTCCATATGGCGCGGCATGGCACAAATGCAATATGTTATGCTGCTCATCCTCGGGCACACACCGGCGAATTACTTGGTCAGCACATTGTTTGAACAATATTGGCTCGTCCCAATAGTATTGCCTAACTTCTCGCAAGAACCTTTTCTTGGCATTATATGCCAAATTTGGTGGTAAAATGTTGCTTACCAAGTAGTTGACGATGTCAGCGTACCATGGCATGGCATTAACTGCAAGCAAATACTCGTCAGGAAATTCATCTCTTATAAAGTTGGTCTTACCATCTTCAAGATGATGCTCTAAATGTGAGAGATGGTCAGCTACTAAGTTTTCACTGCCCTTTTTGTCTCGAATCTCAAGATCGAATTCTTGAAGTAGGAGCGTCCATCAGATTAGTCTGGCTTGGCATCCTTCTTTGCCAAGAGATACTTCAATGCCGAATGATCTGTATAAACCAAAACTTTGTAACCAATTAAATAAGATCAAAATTTATCAAAAGTAAATACAACCGCGAGAAATTCTTTCACGATTGTAGAGTAATTCAGTTGTGCTTCATTCAAGGTTCGGCTGGCATAGTAGATGGCATAGAAAACCTTGCCATGTTTTTGTCCCAAGACTGCTCCAACGGCATAGTCACTGGCGTTACACATGAGCTCAAAGGGCTCATTCCAGTCCGGTGCCACAACTATAGGGGCATTGATTAACTTTTCTTTAAGTTCCTGAAATACTCTTAAACAAGAATCGTCAAATGCAAAAGTGGCATATGTTCTAATAACATGCATAAAGGCTTAGCAATTTTTGAAAAGTCTTTAATAAACCGGCATGTCCTAAAAAGCTCCTTATACCTTTGACACTTGTTGGCAGCGACAATTGCTTGATTACCTCAACTTTTGCTTGATCAACTTCTAATCCTCTCTCAGTTACCTTGTGCCCAAGAACAATGCCCTCCTTCACCATGAAGTGGCATTTTTCTTAGTTCAACACTAGGTTCATTTCTACGCACCTCTTCAAGACTTGCTCCAAACTTTGAAGACATTCCTCAAATGTTTTGCCAAACACTGAGAAATCATCCATGAATACTTCCACGCTGTGCTCTATCATATCGGAAAAAATGGACATCATGCAATGTTGGAATGTTGTCGGAACATTGCATAGACCGAATGGCATCCTTCTAAACACAAATGTCCCATATGGGTACGTTAATGTGGTCTTCTCTTGATCATCAGGAGCGATGGAAATCTGACTATAACCTAAATAACCATCCAAAATACAATAGAAAGCTTTACCTGCCAACCTGTCTAACATCTGGTCAATGAATGGCAATGGGAAATGATCCTTCCTCATGGCATTGTTCAGCCTCCTATAGTCCATGCACACTCTCCATCCTGTGATAGTTATGGAGAGAATCAATTCAGCTTTACTGTTCTGTACCACAGTCATGCCACCCTTCTTTGGCACACATTGCACCGGGCTAACCCAAGAGCTATCGAAGATGGGATAAATAATCCTGGCATCAAGCCATTTTATGATCTCTTTTTTCACTACCTCTTTCATGCTTAGGTTTAGCCTTCTCTGACCTTCAATGGTCTTACCATGGTACTCCTCCAAGATAATTTTGTGCATGCAAATGGTTGGGCTAATACCTTGGATGTCTGCCAAAGGTCCAACCCAATGCTTGCTTATAATTGCTTAATATTGCTAGCAATCTCTCATCCTCATCATTAGTGAGATCGGTGGCATTGATCACTGGCAGAGTAGAGTGTTTACCTACATAAGCATACTTCAAGTGATTTGGCAACGATTTTAGCTCCAACTCTGGCGGCTCTTCAATTGATGGTTTAGGTGCCTCAATCTCTCTTCTGGCTAATTGTAGTGGCTCAAAATTCTCAGCCTCCTCAGCCTTCAGGACTGATTCTTCAGGCTCTTCAAATAATTCAGCTATGCCACCTAAGTTGCTGGCATCGAATTCTGTATCCTGCATAACTGTGCCATGTCCAAAGAATAAATGGACTCCATCATCTCTTCTGCTTCGCATTCATCAGGTTCATCTGCACATTTCAAAGCTCGAGACACATTAAATTTAACCTACTGATCATTCATGCGCATTGTTAGTTCCCCTTTATGAACATCTATCAAAGCCCTACCCGTGGCAAGGAAAGGTCTACCCAAAATAATCAAAACATTAATATCAGCCTCATAATCCAACATGATGAAATCAGCAGGGAAAATAAACTTGTCTACCTTTACCAACACATCCTCAATCTTACTCTTAGGATGTGCATAGGATCGGTCTGCCAGCTGGAGTGTCACCCTGGTAGGTCTGGCTTCTATGCCAAGCTTTCGAAAAATTGACATTGGCATCAAGTTGATGCTAGCTCCTAAGTCACACAGTGCCTTGCCCGTGAATTTGTTGCCAATGGTACATGGAATGGTAAAACTTCCCACATCCTTCAGCTTTGGTGGAAATCGGTTTAAGATCATGGCACTGCATCCCTCGGTGAGAGCAACAGTTTCAAAGTCTCCCAACTTCATCTTTTTGGACAGAATGTCTTTCATAAATTTTACATAGTTGAGCATTTGCTCAAGAGCTTCTACCAATGGAATGTTGATTTTTAGCTGTTTAAGAACGTACAAGAAGCGCTTAAATTGCTGGTCTTGCTTATGCTTTTGAATTCTCGCTGGAAATGGTGGTCGCGGATAAGCATATGCCGACACTACTAGCTTTACCAAGGCAGTGCTGGCATCAGTCTGTCATCTATTTTGGCATTGCTACTAGCATCTGTTTTAGCAGCGGTTTTGGCATCTTCTGCTTTTGTTTCCTCTTTCTTTGCTTCCTTGGGGTTTTCTGCTAGCACTGACTTCTCAAGTTGGTAGTTAACTGGCTGCTCGGCAGCCTTCTCCATCTCACACTGCTTACCGCTCCAAAGAGTTATGGCTTTACATTGCTCATTGTCTTTGTGTCGGGCATCTTCGGTGTCACTTGGAAATGCTCCTTGGGGTCGATTGCTGAGTGCATTGGCAATCTACCCAATTTGAACTTCCAAGTTCCTCATTAATGTTGCCAAACTCTGGACTGTGGCATCATCCTTTCCATGTACTCTGTGAGAGTGCCTCCTTGGTTGAATCTTTACCCTTGCTGGAAATTATTTTGAGCTTTTTGTGGCATGGCATTCTGATAGAATACTGGCATGCCATTGTTGTTGAAAGTTGGCATGGCATTGTTATTATGCCTCTGGGTATTCTGGCGCTGAGCATTGTACTGGTTACCTCCTTGATTTCCCCTTGCTAAGTTAGGGTGCTGTCTCCATCCTGCATTATAAGTATTTGAGTTAGGATTATGGTAACGATTAACATTGCCAACAAAATTTACCGCTTCAGGGTTGGTAGGGCTTTCATCCACATAATGGCTTTCTCCATAAATTGTACAAAATAGATCTACTGCTTTAACTTCTTGTGACTCATTATTCTTTTGCAACGTTCTCACCATGCTGGTAAGATTGGAAACCTCGACATGAACGGATGTTAATTCATTAACATGAAATTTCCCACTGGTTTTTGTTTCGGTCCCGAGTCTAGCAACAAGATATTTAAAGTCATTGATTGCAATTCTTTCAAGAATGTCAATAGCCTCGGTATACGTTTTGTCAAGCAATGAACTGGCTGCTGAAGCATCAACAACAGTCCTCGTTTGTGCATTAAATCCATTATAGAATGTTTGTATTTGGGTCCAATTTGGGAATCCATACATAGGACACCTTCTCAACAAATCTTTAAATCTTTCCTATACATCATATAAAGTTTCATCATCGGCCTGCCTGAATGTAATAATCTCACTCCGTAGCTTGGCAGTGAGTGTTTCCGGTTGAAATCTTGTCAAGAACTTTTGGCATAGGTCTGCCGTTGAAGTGACTGAGCCAGGTGGCAAGGAATTGAGCCAAGCCTTAGCTCTATCTCTCAAGGAAAAAGTGAATAACTTCAGCTTCACGGTATCTTCAAGTACTCCATTTTGTTGAAATAACTGGCAAATCTCCATGAACTACTTCAGATGTTGCCTCAGATCTCTAGTAAGTGTTCCATCAAACTGACCTACATTCAAAAAAGTTTGAATCATTATGGGCTTAAGTTCAAAATTGATAGCATTTACCTCTGCGCCAACCAGTCCTGGCATCAGATTGTCAATGGTTGGTGCTGAATATTCTCTAATAGGTCTTTCTTCATTAACCGGTAGTGGTAGCATCACATTGTTAAGTTCATTTCCTTCATTGTTCACCACACCATTCCCTCTATTACCTTGATTATTCATCTCTCGGAATCTGCTTTTTAACCTCTGCAAGGTTTTCTCAATTTCCGGATCGTATGGCCACTCGTCCACCACATGATGGTTTCTGGTCATACACCAATAAAAATAAAAAGTAAAATAAAGACAAGTAAAAATTTAAAAACAACCAACTTCGTTGCAATCCCCCGCAACGACGCCAAAAACTTGTAGACTCTCTAAGTGAATGTTGACAAAAGAAGCAGAAGATGTGTATTGGAAAATTATAAAACAGTGCCAAGATGAGTCTTTTGCGTGCAAGTATACATGGTCTGCAAATAATACAGTAGTTAAGCTGAGTATCGATCCCATAGAGATTGACTTGGAATCCAATTGTCTTTGATTGTTACTTGCCTTGAGAAAAAGCTGTTTGTTTTGAAGTGGTTTCAGAAATAATTGAAATAAAATAAAATAAATGAAAAAAAGTAAAGTAAGACGTTGGCAAGGAAGGTGTTTTAATGAATGATGAGCATTGGCAAGGAATGCATGGTTTTCACGCTATTCATGTTGTGTCAGCCTTCAATAACAACTTGTCTTGGCATTGTTTGCCGAGCAGATTCAAAATTAGCAAAGCCTCTCTCGATGGTCATTGCCCTAAATTGATCATGTAAAAACCCCTATATCTCTATAGTGCATGCTTTTAAATAAACCAATTTGATTAAGATCCAATATATACTCCTAAGGGGTAGATTTCACTCCCGAAGTAAGTTCATTTACTTGAACGACTTCTCTCGAAGCTTTTCTCTTCAGTATTCAACAACTTAATCGTTGCCACCCCAAGTATGTTAAGATATTTAGGAGTAATAGGCCAATAATGCCAGCTCTCGCTTGGCATGGTATTTAGAACATTAAAGTATGCCGAATAGATAAAACAATGTCGAAGGCAAATTGATTATTAAAAACTAAAACATAAAATAGTGTTCAACGCAAACATCCCCTGCCAACTATTAAATTCGTTCATGGTGAGGGATTTAACCAAAAAACCATAAACATTTTCAAAATACATCATCATTAAAAACAAGAAAAAATAACTTGAAAGAGAGAATGGGCGAGAAGGGGTCTCTCGATGCAACCCTTCAAGATCCAGGTTCTTGGCCAAGCTGGTCGAACCACCCTTCCAAGGTGCAGCCAGTTGCCAATCGCCTTGCACTCCAACTCCTCACTCTGATATTCTATCAATGAATCGATCCCCAAAAGTCTTCCTTGGTTGGTGTTTAAATAGGCATGCAAGGAAGGGATAGGATAAGCTCCTCATTTGAATTTTAAATGTTAAAGGGATAAGAGATAATTATCTTATCCTAATTTGAATGAGAGCTGATCAGGCTAAAGCTGACGTCATATTGCCGACGTTGTCTTGGCATCCAAGCTTGGCATGAATCTGCCAACCAATCTTGGCACCATCTTATTCGCTATTTTTTCGGAGATTGATCCAATTGCTATCTTTTCGGAGCCTGATCTTATCGTATTTTTTCAGGGTCCAATAGTTTCTTAGCGTGGCATCAAGTTCACTTCTCTGCCAACCGGTGCTTGGCATTGCTTGGTCCATCTGTGCCAACAGCACTCGACATTCTCTCTGGCATTCCTTCATGTATTGCTTTCTGGGCCAAATATTATGCCAAACCTGCCAAATTGCCAACAAAACAACCCTTCATACTGCATAGACATAATTCTAAACTCCTTATGCAAATGCATGATTTTAACATCCTAATGCAACTAAATGTACATAAAAACAAGCAAAATCATTGTAAGATTGGCATTAAAAACAATACTTTTGGATAGGTAACAACCTCTAGGTCCAACATATGACACTTTGGCTCAATCTAACTCTTTTAATTCAACCTATAATCATCATAAGGCAACACAAACATCCAGTCATCAAGCATAGCAATATATCAAGAGGTCATACCAAGCATGCCATATTCAAAATTCACCTAAGAGCATGATTTCTATCCAAGCATGTTTAATGTCTCCCAACCCCTCAAAAACAAGTATAAAACCTCATACAAGTCCAAAACAATAATCCAAACTTTTACAATAGGTAGTATCTCAAAACACATCTCCCAAAACAACCTGATTACATTGCCTTCTTATTACTACTTAGAACGTATTAAAATCATACTTTGGAATGTATCAAACCCTTGGATCCTTCCTTGCTCAAGTGCTGCCCGAGAAAGATATTTCTTTACATTGATGAGGAAAAGAGAGCGTAAGCAATAAGCTTAGTGAGGGAATCACAAAAACACTCATCAATGCATTTTAAACCATTTATTCCAAAACACATGTAAATATCTCATGGCAAAACATCTCATGCTTCTCATGTCATCTCAAAAATTGCATGTTTAAATCATTTCCAACACATGTATCATTGATTCAATCTCTACCTCAATTTAAGCTTCACAACACAACTCCCTTATAACAAGCTTAAAGAGTAACACATGTATAAATCACATTATACAATATAATCCATCTCTCATGATACATTATCTCATATATTAGCTTTCAAGTGACTCAAAACCAGCAACCTTACATTTCATAAAACACATAGGATACACGGATTTCTCAAGTGGTTCACACAACCACTTTACATACATACCTCAACCGGAGTAACGGCGTACTTGCCCACCTCAACGGTTCAAACCGACGTAACGAAACATTTATCCACCTTTACATTTTGGATGTATAAATCCACCAGCGAGCGAAAATGGAACATTTACCCAGCTCAACCTTTTTGGTTCTCATGGTGGAGATTACGGACACTTAACACCCATCGACACACATAAGGCGACTTTTTATAGTGCACTTTCAATCCTATGACCGGTCAACTATATCCGATAACATTTTAAACACATCCACTTGCCAATATATTCAATAAACCAACATTACCTCACTATTTTACATATGCATACAAATACATTAAACAATGTATTTTCATATTCTCAAAATAATTGCATAAATCATATGCCATTATCAAAAGTAATCATCAATGATTATTTGCTACAACTTTCACTTTTAAAACATGCATAATACAGTGAGTAATAAAAGCCATAAACATGTACATGAGATTTCATTTTGCAAAACCGAAATTGAGAGAATGCTCAACTGATACTTAGTTTCGAGCTTAGTAAGTGTATCAAACTTTATCTAAACTCCCACAACTCCTTTTCAAACCTTTTTACAGAAGTAAAACAATTTTCCACTCACCAACAATCCAACGCTTGCTTACCGATGGGCAAATGAAGCTTCAACAACTCTCGCGCCTTCCTCGATAGGTAAATGATTCAGTTCCTACTTTACCCAATCAAAATAGAGGATTAAAACGCATCTATGTATAAAAAACCTCCAGCAAGCAACAAACACAACCCCATATCCCAAGAATCCATCAAACATCTTCCTAAATCTATCAAGAACACCACCAAACCCTTCTCAAATAAAGCTCAGCCAACATCTAAAGATTCTAACACATTAACAATATCAACCAACACCTAAAAACAACCTAAACATGTATTTATATCTCCAGCGACTCCACAACAACCAGATCACATCAAAACCAACTATAAACAACCTAGAAACTAGCAATCCATATAGTTTTGGGATTCCATTGATTAATCAATCTTTTCAAAATTAAAACACATCCAAATTGGAATATAAATCAATTAAATCCATCACCAAAACAGATCCAATTCAGTTTCTAATAATTTTCCAAGAAATTATATTTAATTATCAAGTCATTATTTAAATCGTAATTCCATAAAATAAATCAACAACAAAGGATCAAGAACTTGGGAATTTCATTAAATAACCTTTAATTAGAGGAGAGAAACAAAAATCACCTCTAATTGCTGATTTATCCTTAATTGGCCAAGCTTTGATGAAATCCAAAGAGAATTTGCAAAGGTATTTGAAGAAATCAAAAAGGAAGTCAATGGTGATTGATTCTTGGAAATTTTGAGGTAGAAATCTTAGTTTGGTTGCTGAGAAAGTTGAGAGAAAAGGTTTTGAGAAAAGTAGTTACGTGAGAAAGTGTTTTTAACAATTAAAATCCTTTTTAATAAATCCACCTTTACTTAATTATAAAAGAATTTAAAATTACTTTAAAATAGCAAAAATTAAAAGAGAAATCTATTGAAAAAGAATGGTTAAATAGCTCCTTAAAGATTATAAGGTTTGATCCTTTTTTGATTTAGTCACCAAAACAATTTTAAAAACTTTCAATTTAGTCACTAGACCAAAATATCTTAGAATCATATTTAATTACATCAAATTAACTTCACCAAATTCCTTAAAATATTAAATAAGTAATTTAAAACATTTTTCCATATTTTATTTTATCCCAAAATCCATTTTATGAATTTATTTTCCCGAAACTATTTGAATTGCCTAAATTGGTTCTCTCAAACCACCAACCCGATCCGATCCACATCTAGGCCCATTTTCGAGGCGTTACATAGCTGGTAAGTGTTGAGAACCATGAAAAATCTTGTCGAGGTACCTTTTGTTTTTGTTTTTCTAGATTTGTAGTTGCATTACTTGAGGACAAGCAATGAGCTAGGTTTGGGGGTGTGTCAACTCCGTAAAAGTACTGATTTTTATGCTTATTTCACAAAGCTTTTGCTTGTATTTAAGTACCTTTCAAAAAAACTTTATCGCCCACAGCGTACTCTATATCCCTATGCTTCAAATCCGCAAAGGATTTCTGGCGATCTACAGCCGCTTTTAAGCTCTCACATATCAACTTTACCTTTTCGATCGTGCTTTTCAAAACATTGGGCATAGGCACAAGCTTTTCCCCCGCTTCTGCCCAACACACGGGCCTATGACACTTTCTGTTGTACAATACCTCATAAAGTGCCATTTGTATGCTAGCATGATAACTATTATTGTAAGCAAACTCCACCAACAGCAACTGCTTCTCCCACGTTCCCTGGTACTCAATAACACAACACCTTAGCATATCCTCGAGAACCTGAATCACGCGCTCCGATTGACCATCCGACTAAGGGTGGTACGAGGTATTGAAACTTAACCGGGTTCCCAAAGCATGATGCAAACTCACCCAAAACCTTGCGGTGAACGGCGGATCCCTATCTGAAACTATAGATCTGGGCACCCTGTGCAAACGCACTATCTCAAAGATGTACAACTCAGCCAACTTGTCCAAGGTAAACGCAGTATGCACAAGCATAAAATGCGCACACTTCGTAAAGAGATCCACAATCACCCAAATGGAATCCTTTTTGGCCAGCGTCAAAGGCAGCCCATACACAAAATCCATGGTGATTATTTCTCACTTCCATTCCGGTATCCTCAACGGTTGCAACAACCCAGAAAGAAACTGATGCTCAGCCTTTACCCGTTGACAAACCATACATCGTGCAACAAAATCAGCCACATCCCTCTTCAGTCCAACCCAATAGTACTCCTCCTTGAACCCTCAATACATCTTAGTACTACCAGGATGCATAGAAAAAGGACTTGCGCGTGCCTCAGTCAAAATAGTACGCCTTAACTCTTCGTCCTCAGACACCACTATTCAACCATTGAAACACAACACCCTATCATCGTTGAAATGAAATTTCATAGGATTTCCATCCCTGATATCTTCCACATGAGATACCAAACTCCCATCATACGGTTGCTTCTCCTTAATCATATGCGAAAAGGATGGCTTCACTTGCAACTCAACCAACAAACCTCCGTCATTCGTCACACTCAACCGAGCAAACATGGCTCTAAGCTCCACACCTGCTTTCCTACTCAAAGCATCCGCCACAACATTGGTTTTCCCCGGATGATACTCAATGGTTAGATCATAATCCTTAAGCAACTCCAACCATCTACGTTCCTAAGATTCAGCTCCTTTTGCAACATCAGATATTTCAAACTCTTATGATCCTTGAAGACTACACACTTCTCCCCATAAATATAATGCCTCCAAATCTTCAAGGCAAAAATAACCGCGGCCAGCTCAAGATCGTGAGTAGGGTAGTTACGTTCATGCACCTTCAATTGCCTAGATGCATACGCCACTACCTTGCCCTCCTGCATCAACACACAACCAAGCCCTACATATGACGCATCACTATAAACAACGAACTCCTTTCCCGATTCTGGTTGATCCAAGACCAGAGCTCGTGTCAAAGCTTCCTTCAACCTTTCAAAAGATCGTTGTCTATCCTCCGTCCACTCAAACTGAACATTCTTCTGCAACAACATTGTTAATAGAACCGCCAAACTAGAGAACCCTTCCACAAACCTCCGGTAGTAACCCGCCAAACCAAGGAAACTCCTAACCTCCATCATAGACTTGGGCTCCTTCCAACTCATTACAGCCTCAACCTTATGCAGATCAACACGGATTCCTTCGGCCGACATCACATGTCCGAGAAACACAACTTTCTTGAGCCAGAACTCACATTTGCTTAAATTAGCATAAAGCTGATTAGCCAACAGCGTCTGAAGCACAATTCTCAAATGTCTATCATGATCCTCCTCGGTACGAGAGTACACAAGGATATCATCGATAAACACAACAACAATCTGATCCAAAAACTCATAATACACACGGTTCATCATGTCCATAAAAGTAGCTGGAGCATTGGTCAAACCAAACGGCATCACAAGAAACTCATAATGCCCGTACCTCGTACGAAAGGCTATTTTGGGCACATCCACCTCCTTCACCTTTAACTAGTAGTACCCTAACCTCAAATCTATCTTGGAAAACACTAAAGCTCCCCTGAACTGATCAAACAGGTCATCTATCCGCGGTAAGGGATACTTGTTCTTTATTGTAAACCAATTCAGTTGCCGGTAATCTATACACATCCACAATGTACCATCTTTCTTCTTAACAAACAGCACCGGTGTTCCCCACGGTGAAATACTAGGTCTAATGAACCCACGATCACGCAACTCCTGCAATTGCGTTTTTACCTCCTTCAATTCCTTCGGAGCCATGCGGTATGGAGTAATGGATACCGGTACCATACCTGAAAAGACCTTGATGCCAAACTCTACCTCACGGTCAGGTGGCAACCCTGGTAATTCCTTCGAAAAAACACCCGAAAAATCACATACGGTACGAACATCCTGCACCCTCAACTCCTTTGATCTAGGATTTATAACATAGGCCAAATAGGCCTGACATCCCGAATCCAACATTTGTCTTGCTTCCAAAGCCGAAATGATATTAGACAAAAACTTGTTATTCTTGCCAACAACCACCACCTTATAATCATCTCACAACTTAATAGATATTCGTTTGGTCTCAAAATCCACCACAGCCCGATGTTCGGTCAACCAATCCATACCCAAAATCACATCAAAACCATGGAATGGTAACTCCATCAAGTCCACGGCAAACACATGTCCCTGGACCATCAGCGGACACCTACGATACCGCCTCCTAACCATGACTGTCTCCCCAAGAGAACTAGTCACTCTAACACCCACATTGAGAATTTCAACAGATATATCAAGCAGTTCAGCATGCTCACTCAAAATGTATGAATGAGTAGAACCAGAATCGACCAACGAATACAACGACAAAGACTGTAGGGTAAAAGAACATGCAATCACATCAGTGTCATTGCGACCCTCACGATGCGCATACACCCTAGCCGGTCCACCTCCCTCAGGCTAGATAGCAATAGTGTGAGCTATAATCCTCTGTCTACCATCTCGACGCTGAAAAGGTCCGCGGCCACGATCACGACCCTACTGCGGAGCAACAACAGGTGTAGCACCCTGCCCATCTCGAACCAACAACGGAAAATCACGCCTCTGATGGTCGCCTGACCCACAACTCCAACAAGCATTAGCCACCACAGGCGGAGGTATCTGACCCTCCCTGGCTAAACGCGGGCAATCTCGCCTCAAATGATCTCGAGATCCACAAACCCAACAAGTGCTAAATAGTGCTTTAACCTGGGCACCCTACCCCTAGACTCTACGTCCCACAACACCTCCGCCATGCCTCGGCTCCGGGCAAAACCTCCTGTCATGGTGTCTCTTGGCCTGACCACTTCTATAACCCGAATCAACAACTCTCTTACCCGAGCTAGAACCTCGCAATCCAGATGCCAAACCCAAGTTATGCTCCACATCCTTAGCTCACGAAACCAACACATCAAATTCGGTGTAATCAGCAGCAAGCATGTATGTCTTAACATCTCTGCACAAGCCCATAGCGGAAACGATCACATCGAGTACACTCGTTAGGAACCAACTCAGGTGCATCCCGACTCAACCTCACGAACTGTACCTCATACTCCGCAACAGACATACTGCCCTGCACCAAAGCCATAAACTCACGCTTCTTCTAGTCTTGATATCGGACTCCTAAAAACTTCTTCCAAAATACTTCACAGAAGAACTCCCAATTCACATCATCCATCGCGCCATACTGAATATCGTGGTAGTCCACCATGCATAAGCATCACCCTATAGCAAGAAAACAGCACAGCCCAGCTTACGAGCATCAGTGCACCCCATCTGGCCTAGTTTCCTCTCAGTATTGGCCAACCAACCCTCAGAAGCCTCAGGCAACAACCCTCGGAACTCAACTCTGCCCAAACTACGAAGACGCTCTAGCGGCAAACCTTGCCCCTCAACCAGTGGTGCTGGAACACTAACACCCGTAACTGCTGCCTGAAATGCACCGGTCATGGCCTGTATCAACGGTTCTATGTTACCCATTCCTGGCCCAGCCGGCGCAGGTGGTACGTGCTCCACTCCCTCAGGTGGATTAGGTGGGGGCGGTGGCAACCCTCTAGGAGGTACAACTTCTCCTTCATCATCCTGCCCAACGGCAAAGCAATCCCACTAGATCACAACTCTCTCCATGGTCCCATCGTGCTAAAATATATCTAAGGCATGATAATTATTTCAAAACAAAATAGTCAGTCCAGCCTCAAGCAATGATCCAAGACTTTCATTTCAAAAATCAAAACTTTCTAGACTATAATAATAAGGCAATGGGTACCCCAAAACATCCTCAAAATAGCATACAACAGCCATCATTCATATATCAATCACAATACATATCAACCAGCGTACATACCACAATCACCGTACACATCATACAATAGAGCATAACTCACGATAACAACACAACAACCTCCCAAACTAACCAAACCTGGCTCTGATGCCACCAAATGTAACCCATTTGACCCGGCCTAGACGCCCAACCGAACCAAAAGGCTACATTAGGTTTGCCGTAGCAAATCGAAGAGATACAACAAAACTCGGTCCATTTTTTCCTTTATCTTATCTAGATGCCAATTATTGATCAGGTGCAACCCCAACTCAAATCAGGCATCAATTTGACATCCAATTGATCACATTTGCAAATTAGGGACCCAAATGCAAATACAAAAATTTCAGGATTAAAACTCATTTTTAAGTTACCAACCTTTAATTAGTCAGGTTCTATTCTTTCATTTCAACTTTCAGCTCAAACTGATCATTTTACCATGTATAATTGCATCAGCAAGAATTAGGGACTAAAATTCAAGGAAAGCAAAACTGCCCAAAAGTGACATTCACGTGAGAAACGGTCATTCGTATCTAAACGGGTAAGCCCGTACCGATACGTTTTAAAACACACTATTTCGATACACCACCAAGCCGTATCGATACGCCTAACTGAAATACCAAACTTTTGAAATATTTTAAACCATACCGATACGGTTTCTCAGGTGTTTCGATACACGGGTTTGAGTTCCAAAAGTGAATTGCAGAGGCTAAAACTTGTATCGAAACACCCATCCCTGTACCAGTACACTAGGCCAAATTTTCCTAGGCGTATCGAAACGCACAACACTCGTACCGATCCTACAAGCCTAAAATTACCTAGTTGTACCGATACGGTCCCCCCATATCGATACGCCTGGGCCTGTAATGTCATATTTGGCTGATTTTTCATCCCAAAAGCATACTTAAACTACTCCAACATGCTTTAAACACAATACTAACATGTCAAACATAACTCATGCCAACCAACATCATATATCTAACAACACAACAAGGATTCATGCATCAAAGAGGAAATTTATAGGCATGCTTCCTAATATGCATCCAACCAACATATCAAAAGGTAAACCAACACCAAAAACAATCCTTAAAGGCCATTTACAACCCAATAGCTACTAAAGAAACATGCTCAAACAGGGAGTTTTGCAAAACATCTCCCAAAACACAACAAGTACCCCATTGCCCTTATTCATTATAGTTTAGTCTCTAACATACTTTGGAAACAAGTTTTGCCAAGATCCCCTTGCTTCCTGCTGCTTTCCAAGACCTCAATTATCTGCATTGATGGACAACGAGAGCGTAAGCACACATGGCTTAGTGAGGAAAGCTCTAAAAAAACACCATCAATGCATTTAAAATCATTTACTTAACATCATCCTTTAAAACATCATCATGCCCCTTTTAAAACATGCACTTTATATCATTTAAACCAGCATATTAAACCATATGCTACATGTATCATTATTCAACAGCAAGTCACATTGCTAACCCTCCACTTAAGTCTTCCCATGCATTACTACCAAATGCAAAGCTTAAGGAGAAACATGTATAAACCACATTATACAACATAAACATTTCAATGATACATTAACAATTATATTGGCTTTCAAGTGATCATTAACAAGTCCATTGACAAAAGAGTTCATCGGATACACGGATTCAACAAGTGTTAACCCAACACTTCAAGCCATCTCAACTGGAATAGTGATATAATTATAATCGCGGTACATTAACAATTGGGTACAATAACAATCGGGTACCATAACAACCCACGGGGACATCCACCACAATCATCCGTTAGACGCTTAATCCACTAACGGGAGTATTAGTATTGTTTAACCCTTCTATCGTTATGGTACTTGGATGGAGTATTTGGTACACCATATAAACCCCTCAACATCCAAGGCGACTTATTTACAGTGCACTCAATCCTATGGTCGGCCAACTATATTTGATAACAATTTTAAAACCACATCACTTGCCAATATAATTAACCAAATAACATTTACCTCACTGTTTTTAACAAGCATTAAACCATGCCATTTCCAAAGCAACAACCATGCTTTAAAACACAAGTATAAACCACATACTTACAAGGATCACTTACCATGTGCATCCTTCAGCATTTCATGCTTAAAAATAGTATATCAAATACTTTAAAACATGCTTAAACAGTAGGTAACATGTAAATTAGAACAAGTGCATAAAACCATTTCAAACTAGCACGACCAAGAGAAAAACCACTTTATACTTACTTTCCGAGTCTAGGTAAGCGTTTTAAGCTCTACCTTAACTCCCAAAACTCTATTTTCAAAACATCAAAATGCTTTAAACCATGTTTTCACTCACCGATACGTGAAACCTCGATTCGCCGACACAAAATCAAGAATCCGTAGCCTCCAATGCTTCTCCAATCACTTCCGGATCAACCTCCCCTATTTTTACCACAAAACAACAGAAGATTAATGCATTATAATCTTTCTAAACAAGCAACTATAATCCTTCCGGATTTCCATAACACCTTCACAATTAACCTCCACAACAACCGAAAACACAACCAAAACACTTTGATTCACAACCCAGCCAACATCTATCAAACTAACATCACTTCTAACACCAAAACACATTTAAAACCGATTCAAAACAACCTACCACCTCCAGCAAACTTAAATCCATCTAAACACCACAAAACTTCAAAACTAACAACCTAAACAAATAGAGATTCTTGAGTTTCGGGATTCCATTGATAAAAATCATTTATCAACATTATTAAACATCCAAAATATGAATCAAAGCAACCTTACTTACTAGAAATCAGATCCAATTCGTGAATCAACTCATTTTCCCCAAATAACTCAATTAAACATTAGAAAATCATCAAAATCATATTAGAAACACAAAAAAAGGATCAAATGCTTGGGAATTTCAATAAAGAACCACACAATAGAGGAGATCTCGGACCATTACCCCTATTGTGAAGTTTCTCCCTCAATTGATTTGTGAAAAGCAAAGAAAACACAAGATTATTATAAG
Organism: Hibiscus mutabilis; assembly: GCA_019671005.1. Classification (NCBI taxonomy): domain Eukaryota; kingdom Viridiplantae; phylum Streptophyta; class Magnoliopsida; order Malvales; family Malvaceae; genus Hibiscus; species Hibiscus mutabilis. Next base: position 23,075,551 of record CM033741.1, on the reverse strand, counting down.
ATTTTCTATAAACAATCTTTATAAAACAATTTGAAACAATAAAATCAAGTTAGAAACCACCTCACCTCTAGAAATTTGATGAAAACGTGGTTGTTTGGCTGAGGAGAGAATGGAGAGAAAAAGTTTAGAGAAAATGATGTGATTTTTGTTTTAGCAAAGATAACTAACTTTTTAACAAAATCCTCTTTAGTTACTAATTAAACCACATGTTAAAATAAGTCAAATCAAGGGAGAAATCATCAAAAACCAATTGGTAAAATAGCTCCTTAAAGATTCTAAGTATTTGACCCTTTTTATTTTAGTCACTAGAAAATTATAGTTTTCAAAACTTTCATTTTGGTCACTAACGAAATGACCATCTTCCAAAACTCATTTTTCAAAATTGATTCCACCATTATTAAATACATAATTAATAATGATTTTTAATCATTTTTCCATAATTTTTCCAACACCAAAAATATACGATCCCAAAACCGACTCGAATCTCTACTCTGGTTTACTAAACCGTCTAATAAACCCTTTAAACCGCTAAGCCCTAAAACCAAGGCATTACAGGCTTACACATAATCAAGTTAATTAATGAAAAACTTATCTATAGATATATAAGAGTTTTACCATGGTTAACTTAGGGTATTGCCATCAACAGAGGCAATGCCACCTTTAATATGCTCAGTAATAAAACCAAGGTAGGACATTATTAAAAGCTGGCATAAGTAGCGTGAAATTCAGGCATCCCTTGCCAACACTTATAATTCAATTAACACTTTCGTTGCCAGACTATTTTTATTTTTCACTATTTTGTTTTTGCTACCTTCGATCAAAAATCCAAATCATTCTAACGCTTCATTTTTCTTTCAAACAAGTAACATAAAGCTAATAAGTTCTTGGACAATCCCTATGGATTCGATACTCGGCTTACTACTGTATTACTTGTTGACTGTGTATACTTGCACGCATGAGACTCACCTTGGCATTATTTTCTTACACTTTCACACTAAATATTCAATTGTTTGCCAAGTGTTAGCTAAAGTCGACACGTTATCTTCTTTGGGTATCGTAAAATTGCGAGAATTTTTATATTCGAATTGTATGATCATGCATGCATGCATTTTAAAGATTATATATTAAATTAGATTGAATTTTAATTTTTCATAGTAAATACGATGTGAACCCTTTAGGTACCGATTTTTGGGCGTGTTGGGGGTGTGAAACCTTCCCCACACGTAACCGACTCTCGAACCCGTTAAATATATGGTTTTATTTTTGTTATCCGGTCTACCTTACCCAAGTGACTGGTGGTGACTCATTTAGTTTTATTTTAAATAAGAGCTATTTAAATTCTCCCTAAAATTAAAATTTTTAAAGTGAAAGAATACAACGGATATTTTAAATTAGTCGCTACAGCGTGGAGACTTTACTGGGTACCAAAAATTTTGTTTTTTAAAAACAGAAAAACAATGTCAAGCCTTTTTGGGTTCGTATCGTATTTAATAAGAAATTTTTAAATTTGATTTAATTTAAATTTTAATCCCTAACTTTTTTTTTTACCGCTTTTATTTGCACAATTTTTTATATAAATTGTTATCATACATTAGTTTTATGACCGTTAAGTGGGAGCAATACTTTCTTTCGTGGGGTATCACCTCCGTATAGGAATGTGATTTACTTCCAGGATTCGATCCTTATATTTCATGGGGTCCACGCCCCCGTAAAATATAAGTGCTCGCATCCTCGTGAATCGATGTCCTAATCATAGTTCGAGTACCATTTTACTTTAGAACCTAACCGCATATGGTGAACCGTAGAGCTCACCCTTTAGAGTCATGACGGAATGTTGTCCGTTTAACAGTAACCCTATTAGGCCTTGTTTGGTTTATTTATGCCTTTATTTGATATTTATATGCCATGTATGATTTAATCGCTTTAATTTGTTTCTTTTGCTTATTATTGCTTTATTTATTATCCTTTATTTAATTTATTTAATACCTTTATTCGATTATTCACCGTACTAACTTTATTTATTTGGTGCTTCCTTTTTTCCTTTTCCATTTTTTTATTATATATGCATATCATGACATATCATAGATGTTATTCAAGAACAGTTCCATATTAGGAGACCGTCATAATGGGAGAGACGTTCTATTGTACCAAGAATGATAACACTACGGTTTATGGTTAGTCCGATAGGAAACAATTAGAAAGATGAGATAGTTTAACCATGGCACACATGTTAGAAGTGGCCACCCATACTCAAATTCTTTCTACCAAACACGAGATGTCCTAGTTCAAAGAGATTTGGAAGCATTTGGGATTTTGGGATGAGATACAGTTTTCAACAAGAATAAGGAGACTTAGCCAATCTCTTGGATTTGGAAGTGGACAAGCAACTAATTCATGCCAATACACAATTTTGGAATCCCGAGTATAATTGTTTCACCTTCGACAACATAGATATGACCCTTGCCATCGAGGTGTACATGGCGTTGCTCCACTGTTCGAGGTTTCGGGAGGATAAGGATAAACCCAAGGAACCACCTACTTTTGTTCAAAGCTTGATCGAAATTACCGGTATGGGTAAAGATTGGTTCCGGGGAAAGATTGTAAACAAGGATGGTAGTGATTGCATTGCTTGGACACATATCCGGGATCTAATCCATTTGTACTCGAGCCTACCTAAGAAGAGGTGTATGTTCGCCTTTGAGTCTATGGTATACTTATTTTTTCCAAAGTTTTGAGGCACATAGACGATGCTATAGTAGATTTGTTAAAAAGACTTAAAAAAATGGGTTACTCCAGTACCGACCATTTTAGCAAAGACTTTTCAATCTCTCGAGGCAAGTAGGAATCTTGGAAGAGGTATATTTTTGGGTTGTGGCTCATTGTTAGAGATATGGATCTGTAGCCACTTTTGGGACTTGGAGTTTTTCCATCAAATATGCCTCTCCACTTTCTCTCCTATTAAGTTATTTCTTGAACAGTGTTCGATCGAGAAGATAAACAAAGATCAGTAGATAGTAGGTTTTTGGGATCTCCAAGATAATGGCATTAAATGGAAGGTACCTTGGATGGAGAAGAATGAATTTTTATACCGATTTGGTGAGCACGATTGGTACAACTACTTGAGATTTGAGGAGGAATTGGATATTGTCCACTACTTGTGTCAAAACAATTAAAGTTGTGATAGTTTGTCCCAGCTACTCATAACTTGGGTGCATCCGAGTATGAACACAAAGGAGGCAATTACAAGGCGAAGGTCAAGAAGATGAAACGTTCTTAGAACAATGTCTTTAAGGTAGCAATTTATGACAAAAGTAATCCACTTGCACCAGGGCATGACCATTGGGAGAACCGAGTTAATGACATTGTCCCTTCGACAAATCGGGAGAATGTTCTGCCTATGGAGGTACACATAAGGGACGCCCCTTCAGATCTTGAGAAAGCTAAGAGGGGCCACGATAGCATAGTCAATGCGATGGAGAAAAGAATCATCGACCTCGGGAGAGTTAATGTCATGAAAACATACAAGTTGGAAGCTTAGAAGCTCCAAGAAAATGACATCTTGAAAAATAAGAAGGTAATTGAGGATGATGACGATGACCTAAGGAAAGAGTGGGTAGAATTGAATAGAATATTCAAAAAATAGTTTGGGTACCACCGCCAGGGGATTGACAGTTAAGCTCACAAGAGAAAAGAAGAGGACTGATAGCTACATTTGGAAATGCGAGGCAAGTTAGAAGCAAGTTAGAAAGAAGACTAAGGAGTTAGAGACCGTTGCTCAAGAGTTAGATCTTAGTTAGGCTTAGGATCAAGAATTGAGAGCTCAGTTGGCACAGTTGGGTTTGTCTCATCAAGACGGTCAAAGTCAAGTCAACCAGAAACTTGATGAGTTGAAGGTGATTACACAAGAACTAGCAATAATTCAAGCATAAAGTCAAGGTTTAATAGTTTAGAACAAGGAGTTGGAAGCCCAAATGATGCAATTAGAAGGACTCCTCCAATAATACCACAATCAAGACAATGTATCAGCTTGAAGACTTGATCAAGATGAGAATGTGCTATTGAAGGATAGAATTGTTGAATTGGAGGCCACACTTCAGTCTTGCAAAGAATGGCTTGCCTTCTTTGAGGGAGCGATCCAAGAAGATAACAGTCGGATCAGCAAAGAGCAATGATGGATGCTTTGGCTCAAGCACAATGAGTGGCTAGGCATGTTCAAGCTATGGAGAGAGAAGCAATGGAGGTGTCTATACGAGTCAGTCTGAATACAGATTTGGGGCGTCAAGTGTGTGCTTTACTTTGTGAGGTTAAGATGTTAGGAAGGACGGCCAGTCAGTACTTGTAGAATCATTTGTCAAGTCTTTTGTAATAAGACATCTTCTCTTAATGAAAGTCTTCCTAAATGACTATTTGAATCATCTCCTTATTTGCATTCATAATTGCATTTTACATTTATTGCATGTCTTTATTTATTATTGTCTTATAGATGACACATTGTACATTAATTCAATAAAATAAAATTAATTGTTGGGGACTCCAATGACAGAATTTTGATAATCAAAGATTCTGCATTCATATTTTAACCAACGCTAGAAAAGGCAAAGAGAGGAAAGTTTTGGCAAGTAGAAAGCTGATTTGAGGGGGCAGTTGGAACATGTTCAACAAGATTTGAAGGACACGATAATCAAGTCTCAACAAGATATGATGAAGCAACTAACCCAAATGATAAGGCTTGGGACTATAGAAGACCAAAGAGGAAAAGAATCTGTTGAAAACCCTACCCAGAGGACAGAAGACCCTTTGTTTTCCCCAGTTTTTGTTGCCACCACTCTTAGGCCCCATAACGGGCGGCTACCCATAGAAATGGAATAACATCACATCAGCGGGCACCTCCACCCATGCTCCACCCTCTTTGATTTTCAATCATGAAGAAAATTTTAGAGATAACATCCCAGATTTGGATGAGATGGAGAAAAACCTTCACCCATACTCCACCGGGTTTGGTTTTCAATCATGAAGAAAATTTTAGAGATAACGTCCCAGATTTGGATAAGATGGAGAAACTAAACAAGGTCAAGACAAAATTCTTAAAACAAATAGAAGAAACATGAAAGGACCTTAAAGAGAAACTCCAAACAAAAGAAGAGGAAGAAGGGTCGTATGGGATGAATGCTAGAGATCTCATCTTGGTTCCAAACTTGGAAATTTTGCCCAAGTTCAAAACAACAAAATTTAAGAAATTTGATGGGACTACTTGCCCTACCTCTCATATAACCATGTTCTATAGAAAGATGATGAGTTTTATTGACAACAAGAAGTTACTAATCAACTAGTTTCAAGATAGCTTGGTGGGGCCCGTATTGAGGTGGTATATCAGTTAACTCGTGCTCAAATCAAGTCTTGGAAGAATTTGGATAAGGCCTTCACTAAGTAGTATAAGCACAAAAATGATATGATTCTGAATCGACTCATGCTACAAGGTTTGGAACATAAACATAATGAGAGTTTTCGTGAATATGCCCAGCATTGGTGAGACGTGGTGGCACAGGTGCAGCCATCACTCCAAGAAAATGAAATTCATCTTATGTTTGTGGATACCTTGAAATGGACGCTCTATGATCGCATGATAAGTAATCATGTTAGCAATTTGTGAACATGGTTATGATCGGGGAGCATTTCGAAATGGCTATTAAGAGTGGTAGAATTGATGGAGGATAGAGTACTAGAAAGCATTCCAAGAAAATGGATCATGAGGTGAACAACACAAGCACCTACGAGGACCCTAAGAACATTACAATCTCACCGCCTCAAGCTACATTCGAAAATGCACAAAGTTCAAATAAAAGAGAAACTAGAGGTCCCAAGAAAGAGAATGAGAATGTGTCTTTAAATCATCTATTAGTGTCATACAAAGAGTTGCACCAACATCTACACAAGGCTAATTTGGTCTGACCATATTATGTTATCCCTTCCAACCCCTTACCTTTCATGGTATGATAGTAATGCACATTGTGACTACCATGTCAGTGTCATGAGGCACTCGATGAAAAATTGAATCACATTTAAGATGTTTGTTTGAAACTTGATAAATATCGGGGGTTTAAAATTTGATGAATCAAATATGGACGCTAACCTACTACCAAATCATGAGGGCTATCATGTGAATTCCATTGAAGAACAAGGTATAAGGAGAGCCAAGGGGAATGTGTCTGAAATCAAGTCCCCTTTAAGATAGGTGTTCTAACAGTTGTGCATGACGCGTCTAATTTAGCGAGGCATGGAAATTGTAAAAGAAGGATGTGGAACAAATTGTGAGTTCCACCAATGAAGAGGACATGAAATTCAGTATTGTGAAAAGTTTAAACAATTGATCTAAAAATGATGGACAACAAGGAGATTGAGTTTTTTGAGAAGGTTGAAGAAAAGAAAGAGCTAGATGTGTACATATCGGATAGCCTAATGTCAATTACGAGGTGGATAGGTTGTTTATTATTTCACTCAAACCAAGGGAATAGAGTTCGAATGTGGCTCCTAAGCATGTAATTTTAGCTCATACCCTTTTTCCATTCAAGGATACCCAGAAAGTTCTTTGGAGTTACACAACCAATATTTCTATAATGAAAAGTTTGGAACCACAAGAAGATAAAAAGTCACCCGAAGAGGTGAAGCCAAAAAAAGAGGTAGAATTAGTGGAGCTAAAAGATGAAACAGTAAATGAGGCAGGGACATTTCACAATAAGTGGTAGGTGCTATTCACCAGAAACATCAAAGATGGCAGAATCGCCATAAGACAAAGATAAGGTGGTGATGACCGAGTATGAAAAGATTTTTAGGGAAGAGCCTCCACCGAAGATCAACGAGCGGTGACCTGAAGTAAAAGAGCAAGATTTTTTGAAGTTCCTAAAGCACAGTGAGTATAGCATTGTTGAACAACTCCGTAAACAACAAGCAAGATTTTTTATACTTAAGTTGTTGTTGAGCTCAAAAAAGCATTATATTGTACGGTTGAAGGTTTTGAATCTGACGTTCATCCCGAATGACATATCTATGAGTAAGTTGGATTGGATAGTAGGCCACATTATAACGGATGGGTATCACATTCAGTGATGATAAGATTTTAAAATAGGGCTTGGGATCAATCAAAGCTTTGAACATCACCACCCACTACAAGGGGCATGTCTTTTAGAGAGTACTCATTGATAAAGGATCCGCTTTGAATGTGTTGCCAGTAGTAACTTTGAAAAGGTTACCCATAGATAGCTCGCACATGAAGCCATGTCAAACTCAGTTAGAGCATTTGATGGAACCCAAAGAGATGTAATCGGGAAGATCAAAATACCCTTACTGATCAAACCTACCGAATACACTATTGAATTTATGGTGTTGGATATTAGGCCGACCTATAATTTCCTGTTAAAAAGGCCATGGATTCATTCTACCGGTGTTGTTCGTTCATGTTTCATCAGAAACTGATATTTATTATTGAAGGGAGGTTGGTGAGTGTTGGGGTCAAACAAAACATCATTGCCTCGATGACATCTGATGCTCTCTACATCCAAACCGATAAATATGTCATGGAATGTTCCTTTCGGGCTCTAGAGTTTGTGAATGCAACTTTTGTCATAGAGGGAGGTAAGATCCTACGCCCTAGATAGTCCAATTGTACCAAGATGGTTGTTTGGGAAACCTTGGGGTAAGGAGCCAAGACCGAAAATGGTCTAAGAAGGAACTTACAAGGGAGCCCGCATGCCAGAGGTGGCAAGAAAGACCAATTCGGGCTTGGTCATAAGCCTAGTATTCTGCAAAGGAAGAAAGAGTGGAAGAAGAAGAAGGAGGAAGAACGAAGAAAGGTCAGATTAAGGGGAGAAGCTTTCCCATGGGAACCAATGTCTTTCCCTCACCTAAAGATGTCTTCATGTTTGGTGGAATCGTTAACACCGAACGAAGGGTACATGAAGCAATTTAAGAGAGTGACAAGCTCAATAATGAAGAGATGTTCAGCGAATCACTTGATGGGATGTTTGTCAATATGATATTTGAAGATGGTAATGATGGTAAGTTTCTGGTCGTATTTTGCTCTTGCTTCCAGGGAGAGGTATTCACTACTCAGCAATTGGACCAATGTGGACCATTCTATAGTTTTTAGGTTAGAATTAGAGTAATGATCAGAACCAACCCTATTACTTTTGCCCGCTAGCATTATCGATCTTTTGTAAGGGATCCTATGTTAATTAGCTTGCCTTTCAATTCAATAAAAATGATATTTTCCATATTTTCTCAAATGGCAAACATTAAATTCATTTATTATTTATTATTTATTCATTCTTTCATTCATTTCATACAAATATTCATTTTCTTACCAATACATATTTGTTTCCTCAAATTCGTGCAAGGTCCCTATTATTAACTGTATGAATAATTTTGAATCTAATCTTGAGATAGATTTCGAACAACCATTGTGTTTGGCAGAAATTGATGAAGGTGAAGACGAGGTAGAATATGAGATTCCGGACAAATTGCTAAGATTAATGGTAAGCAAGGATAAACAGGTCCTACCTCACCAAGAAGAAGTGGAGGTTCTCAATTTGGGGACTGGTGAAGAGAAAACAGAGGTGAAGATTGGCACCACTTTCTCACCAGAGACTAGAAACAACTTGATAAAACTGCTTCGAGAGTTTAAATAAATTTTTGCTTGGACCTATCAGGATATGCTGGGGTTAGATACGGATAATATGGTACACAAGCTACCGATAAGGCCCGAATTTAAGTTGGTTCAGTAGAAGCTTAGAAGAATGAGAACAAATATGTTGTTAAAGATTAGAGAAGAAGTAAAGAAGCAATTTGATGTCGGTTTCCTAAAAGTCACCAAGTAACCGAAATCACCAAGTAACCGAAATGGGTAGCTAATATTATCCATGTGCCAAAAAAAGATGGGAAGGTTCGTATGTGCGTAGATCATAGAGATCTCAACAAAGCAAGCCCAAATAATAATTTTCTTTTACCTCATATTGACACTTTTGTTGACAATATGGTGGGGCATTCATGGTTCTCTTTCATGGATGGTTTCTCGGGGTACAATCAAATAAAGATGCATCTAGAAGACATAGAGAAGACTATATTTGTGACTATGTGGGGCATGTTTTGTTACAAAGTGATGCCCTTTGGACTGAAAAATGTCGGGGTAACCTATCAAAGAGCCATGGTGTCTCTTTTCCATGACATGATGCATAAAGAGATTGAGGTGTATATGGATGATATGATTTCTAAGTCTCGAACCGAGGAAGATCATATTCAGAACTTGAGAAAGCTATTCCAAAGATTGAGAAGGTATTAGATGAAGCTCAATCCGGCTAAGTGTACCTTCACAGTTACATCCTAAAATCTCTTGGGTTTTGTGCTTAGCCTAAGAGGAATTGAGATCGATCCTTACAAAGTAAATGTCATTCATAATCTTCCACCACCTCTTACGTAAAAAGAAGTTCAAGGTTTCTTGGGAAGATTAAATTATATATCTTGATTCATCTCTCAGTTAATTGACAAATACGGGTCTGTCTTTAGATTTTATCAGAAAAACAACCCAGAAGTATGAGATAAAGAATGTTAAGAGAATTTAGAAAAGATCAAGAAGTGCTTGAAGAATGCTCTGATTCTAGTAGTTCCAGTTCTAGATAGATCGTTGATCATGTACTTGACAATCTATGAGAACTTGATGGGTTGTGTATTGGGGCAGCATGATAAGTTCGAAAAGAAGAAAAAGCTATTTACTATTTAAGTAAGAAATTCACCGATTGTGAAGCAGGATACCCTTTGATTCAAAAATTGTGTTGTGCACTAGTTTGGACCACCAAAAGCCTCAGACAGTACATGTTGTGTTACACCACTTGGTTGACATCCTGGTTGGACCCATTGAAGTTCTTGATGGAAGCACCAGCACTAACTGAGAAGATGGCCCATTAGCAAATATTGTTGTTTGAATTTGACATTGTGCATATGAGTCAGAAGGCAATACAAGGAAGTGATATAGCATATTTCTTAACAAGTCATGCTTCAAACGATTATGAATCCCTAAAATTTAATTTTTCAAGCAAAGACTTGATGTGCATCACAGTTGAAGAATAGATCGCTTTGGATGTTAAGCCATGGAAGCTTTATTTCGATGGAGCATCTAATGCTTTAGGTCATGAAATAAGGGCAGTGTTAATTTCTCCAAAAATGTCTATTATCCTTTCACAAGTAGATTGTAATTCTTATGTACAAACAACTTATAGCTCTTTAAAAAGAAAGTATTTCCTCTAAATTTATAGGTTAAATTATCCCCACATCAACATCTTATGCATTCATATTTGCATTTTCTATTTATTATTTGCATTTTGTTTAACTCAGGTCTTAGTTACTCTTGTTGTACAAGTTTCTGCCTTTTTACTATAATTTCCCTATATTATCAATGTCCTTGCAAAAAAGTTTCACCACTGCAGCCAGTTTGATACTGCAGCGGCCAATTGTCTAGACTGCCAAGGATAAGGACGAATATGTTAGTTGGATTTTCTGTTACAACAAATTGAGTACGGCAAAAAGTCACACAAAGCGTTTGAAGGACAGGTGTCCTTACCTTAGCAACCTATAAAATGACACTTTTGGAGGAGAGAGAGGAGACTCGCGCGATATTCATTTTTCCATCATCTTCAACCTTTTGAGCTCTTCTCCCATGGCGGTTTAAACTTCATTTCTGGAGATCCAAGGCGAAGCAAGGTAGAAATATCCTAGGAGATGAGGAGTTAAGTACTGAAACAAGGAGGAATATGTGTTATCTTCTTTAAATCTTTCTAGAGATAGATATCTATGAAGGATTTCATTTTATTTCTTGTTTTAATGACGATGGTTTAACTCTTTAAGCTTTGTATGAACTTGTTTAAACATTGTATTTAAGGTTTAATATATTATTATTAGCTTTATTCATATTTTGATTGTTGGATCTGATCATTGTTTGCATTAGAGTGTTAAACATTCGTCGCTGATCATAGAGAGATGCGGTAACAAGTCAGGTTAACAAGCCATTAAAATGAGAGTTGAATGAGGATACAATGAGAGTTGATCCACTTGTTCAAGGAGTTGTAGTTTTGATGAACAACGAGAGTTGTGGTTGATCTACATCTTCGATTGAGATTTTAATGGAAGTTAGTAAGCGAGAGCCTACTCTTTTACTTATCAAATGAACCATCGTATATTGTTTCCTTGTTGCACTTGATGTTTTCCCGACCTGAGCTGAGGGGATCCAGATCTTATCTTCTTATATTATTTATTCTTGATGTCACGATTAATCTTACATTCAAGACCTTATTTCTTTTTTATAACCACTATTACACTCACAATATTTCAATTTACAGAATTGCTTGTGGCCACATAATAGTACGACTAAATACCTATCCTCGTGGGATCGATATCTAACATGATTCACATGTTAACTATACTTGCATCGGTAGTGTATCTTGTACAGTTCGTCTAATGATTATTCACCGATCAACAATATCACTGAGTATGAAGCCTATTTCATGGGATTACATGTGGCCCTTGAAAGAAAGATCAAGGTGTTTCAAGTCTTTGGAGATTCATCCTTGGTAATTTATCAACTCCAAGGAGAATGGGAAACAAGGGACCCAAAGTTGATTAAGTATTATGATTTGATACAAGAGCTAATTAAAGAATTAAGAAGATTTGTTTTAGCTACTTTCCAAGAGAAGACAACAAGATGGCGGACGCTTTGGCAACCTTGGCTGTGATGTTTGAGGCAAGCACAAAAGTGGAAATGAAACCAATTGAAATGCAAATTTTTTAAACGTCGCTCATTATTGTAGCTTGGAAGAAGAGGTGGATGGCAACCCGTGGTACTATGATATATTGTAGTATATTGGGGTTGTTTGGCAAACGGTTGATAGATGATAGCTGGTAGCTGATTGATGTGGTTGGTTTAACCAACTGATTTTATTAGCTAATTTGAAAATTTGATTTGATTAACTGTTTATGTAGAAGTGTTTGGAAAAACTTAGGTGATAGCAGTAGTGATATGGGTAAAATGACAAATAAGGGTATGATACATTTTGTTGTTAAGTACATATATGTTTTATAATACTTTAGAGTTTATTAGGGTAAAATTATTTGAATACAATGCTTTTAACAAGGAATTAAAAAATTCCTTAAGATAATTAGTGAACATTTTTGAAAATTTTGAATATATTTTTTAAATTTTAATATTTACAAATATTAATCTTGTGGAGATTGATACTTTTTACATTAACCTTGTATAAAATATCAACACTACAATTTGTTTCTTCACTTTCATGTTTTTCTATATTTTCTTAACTAAAATATACTTGAGAAACTACAACTAAAATAGAATAATAAAATAAAATTATACTAATTCATCATTAGACGTTGCATAAAAATCATTTTACACAAGTTCATGAAAATAAATTAAGATTACATAAATATTCAAGAAAGAGATACATATCCAAACAAGTACAAACAAATAGGAGTATTTAAGAAACATGGTGTGGTCGTCTAACTACCATCAAACTGGTAGTGATGTCATTATGCACTTTTTTCATTTCATTAGTACTCATACTTTCAACTTCTTGAGTGGATTCGGTATTCAAAAATACTTTTGGAGGAATAAAATTTGGATATGAATCTATGACCCTAAAAGTTGGGTCAAGAACTTTACTTAATCTGATGTAGTTATGTAAAGTAAATGCAGCACAAATTATCATATTTTGATCTTGAGACGAATATATAGGCATTTTTGCTAAAATCTTCCAACGTGCCTTTAGAATGACAAATGACCTTTAATAAAACTTCTTAAGGATGAATGAGCTCTCTAATTGGTGATACCTTGTCATATGATATGGTGTCAAGTAGCCTTGTCTTTTAGGGTATCCTTTGTCTACTAAGTAATATTTGCCTAATCATTATAAAAAAAGTCACAAAATTAAAAAGCATTTATTTTAAAAAAAAATGAATGTGCGCAAACAAATAAGAATAGACGATTAACTAAAATGAAGGCATTTACTTGGAGGAGGTTTTGGAAAATTTAGATTTGATCCAAGAGCTAATTACAGAATTTAAGAAGATCAGTTTTAGCTACTTTCCAAGATAGGACAATTAGATGGTGGACACTTTGGCAACCTTGGCCACAATGTTCGAGGCAAGCACAAAAGTAGAAATAAAACCAGTTGAAATGCAATTTTTTTAAACATCGGCTCATTGTTGTAGCTTAGAAGAAGAGGTGGATAGCAACCCGTGGTACTATGATATATTGTAGTATATTAATTTTTAAGCCTACCCTGAGGAATCAAATGATAATGATAAGAGAACCATTAGAAGAATGGCAGTGGGATATGTCCTAGAATGGGAAATCCTATACAAAAGGGGCAAAGACCAAATATTGTTAAGGTGTATCGATGCCCTAGAAGCTCGAAGTATTCTGGCGGAGGTACGTGATGGATTATGTGGGACACATGCCAATGGCCTCTCAATGGCCAGAAAAATTTTGAGATATGGGTACTTTTGGTTAACCATGGAGGGGGATTGTATTGACTATGCCAAGAAATGGAACAACTGTCAGATATATGTAGATAAGATCCATTCTCCACCCTTGCCTTTGCACACCATGAACTCACCATGGTCGTTCACTATTTGAGGCATGGATGTCATTGGATAGATTTATCCAAAAGCATCCAATGGGTATCGATTTATCTTGGTTGTCATTGACTACATCACTAAGTGGGTGAAACAGCTTCCTATGCCAATATTACAAGGGCAACGGTTTGCATGTTCTTAAAGAAAAATATCATTTTTCGGTATGGTTTGCTAGAAAGAATCATCACCGACAATGCTTCCAATTTGAACAACAAGATGATAGCCGAAGTGTGTGTTCAATTCAAGATAATGCACCATAATTCCACTACCTATAGTCCTAAGATGAATGGGGGGTAGAGAGGCGGCGAACAAAAAGATCATATTCAAGACAACATACACCTTTAAGGATTGGCATGAGAAACTGCCATTCGCTTTGTTTGCCTACCGAATGTCTATGCATACTTCGACAGGGGAAATGCCATACTCTTTGGTTTATGGCACAGAGGTAGTGCTACCTATTGAAGTGGAGATTCTGTCACTTTAAATTTTGAACAAAGTAAAGTTGGACGAAGTTGAATGGGAACAAGCTCCATTTGACCAATTGAATCTCATTGAAGAGAAGAGACTGAAAGCTATTTGCCATGGCCAAATGTACCAAAGGAGAATGATGCGAGCTTATGATAAGAAAGTTTGTCCAAGAGAATTTCGAGAGGGTGATCTAGTGATTAAAAAGATCTTACCAACTCAAAGAGATTTTCATGGAAAATGGATGACTAATTGGGAAGGGTCGTATGTCATCAAGAAGGCGTTTTTGGAGGAACATTAATCTTATCAGAGATGGATAGGGATGAGTTAAGCAATCCGGTGAACTCAGACTCGGTCAAGAAGTATTATGCTTGAAGAATGAAAAAGAGTGAAAAAATGGGTGAAAACCCAAAAGGGCACCTCACAAAATGAAAATATCTATGGTGAAAACCCAAAAGGGCACCTTAGGTATCCAAAAAAACAAAAAAAAGAAAAAGAAAAGAGGGTTTCAAGATGAAACCCATCAAGGACGTCTTGAAACCAATGGAGGATTTAAGTTAAAAACACCTGTGAAGAGCAACTCAAATAAATTTTGAGATAAGGCGCTGACAAACAGACCCTCTCGAATATCAGATATTTCAATGAAGAGCTTCAAGCAAAGAGTTTCTTTCGGTCGATAGGCTCACGCATCATTCATACAGTGGATGTCTGGGACATTCCATCATGTTTTTACTTTTTCTTTTTTTCTTTTTTCTTCTTCTTCATGTTTGCGATGACTTTTGAATCATTTCAAGATTTCCCAAATATTAATGAAGTATTATTTTGTGCCTTCTCTTATTGTTTTTACAAGCATTTTGCAAGTAGGTTAATATAGATTCATGAAAAGCAAAAGATTTATTGGTATTACTATGTTCTAACCTCTTAAGTGCATGTGATCCAAAGATAGACCTAACCTTGACATTCAAGTTCTCTATTGAAAGAGGTATATCGAGGTTTAATCAGAAAAAACCTCAGGCGCCAAGATATGAGAGTGCGTCGGAGTAAGACGACGAGTTTCATCTACCTCAAAACTCAAGCTTGTCAGAGAAAAGCAGAAGGATTGCGTAGACAAAAGGATTTCAAGGTGAAAACCCTAAAGGGTGCCTAAAAAAGAAAAAATAAGGAAAAAAAAAAAAAAAAAAGAAAAAAAAAGAGAGAAAAGAAAAGAAAAAATCAAAGTGAAAACCCGAAAGGGTGCTTTCAAAATAACAAATCTAAAGTGAAAACCAAAAAAGGCGCTTTAGAGAAAAAGATTCAAAAGCTCAAAAGAAAAAGGGCAAAATGGATAAACTCCGATATGAGATGGGATGTTGTTCCTATGAAGAAGAAGAAGAAGAAGAAGAAGAAAGCAAGGGGAAGGTCAAGATTGACCAACCAGAAAAAAAAAAACGTTTGATCAAGTTTAAAATCAATGTTATTCTTGCATCATACTTAGTTAGACATCCCTAGGTTAGGAGCATGCTAACTCATATCATCAAAGCATTTTGCTTATTTTGACAAGTATTTAGGAACTAGCAAAGAATTTGATATACAACTTCGTGTTTAGAGGAATAGGTCCCAAACAAAGATTTCAATCTGTAACTTCGTTTGAAGAAAGTGGTGGATATCTCTTCATGTCAACGTGATAAGAAGGCAAGGCATCGTTTTAAGGATTTCTAGTCTTTAGCCTTTTGAGAATAGTGAAAATCTTCCAGTACTCATGCCATAAGAAGATGGGGTACCATCTCAAAGTGAAAGGTTCTATATAGGAAGAACTCACAACAAAATTACCTCAAATCAAAAAGTTCTATATATGGAGAACTTGTAGCTCGAAGAATTTGCCAAAGAAAAGCAAAAAGTTAAATATAGGAAGAACTTGAAGCTCAAAGAAGCTACCTAGGAAAAGCAAAAAGTTTTATATATGAAAAACCTATAGCTCCAAGGCTTCAAACAATGAAAAGCGGAAAGTTCTATATAGGAAGAACTCGCAGCTTTAAGACTTCAGACAAGAAAGAGCAGAAAGTTCTCTATAGGAAGAACTCATAGCTCTGAAGCGTTAGACAAAGAAGAGCAAAAAGTTCTATAAAGGAAGATCTCTTAGCTCGGCTTCAAACAAGGAAGTGGGATAAAATTAGTGCTTATGATCTTTGCTATATTCTCGTTTCACTAGAATGAGCAAAGAAGAGCAGTTGTAATCACTAATTTTAATCGGGTCTTTGACTCGGTTTTTATTTATTATTATTATTATTATTGTTGTTGTTGTTGTTGCATTCCAAGTTAAACAGAAAATCCAAAAAATATTTAACATATTAAATAAAAGCCCAATGTTAAAATTAAATTAAATAGTCTATTTTACATAATATTGATCCTAGCCCATTACATACTTCATGCTTGTCTGGCCCATACCCTAAACTTATAGAAACCCTAAACTAATTTGTTACCCTTTTTTTTTCGTGCGCAGCTGAAAGAGAACCATTAGATCAGATTTGATCCAATGGTCTAGATGGGAGCAGAGGCAGACCTTTCAGATCCCCATGCGCGCGTGATGTAACGCCCTGAATCCTAAGCTCGCCACTCGCCCTTGCACCTCTTCAACTTCATGCCAAGTCGTTTGGAGGACTGCTGCCAAGAGCCACATCAGTGTACGGTCGTTCTATTATCTCACTGGTCCCTTTCCACTAGTCGGGCAGCACATGCAAACAAAGCAAATAGAATGTCAGTGGCCTCTCCAACATTTGTAGTTTAGCAGATGAATCCGTCCAAAATTCAAACAAGCCAAGCAATAGCATAATTTGTAGTTTTTTCTTTTTTTTGAAAAACATGTAATTATCATGGTATAAAAACCGAGCCCTAAACAATTGTAAGATCCTATTTGGGAATTCAGAAAGCAATATAAAAAAGGCATTTCAAAGGTATCTTTCTCACTTTCAGTGCATGTACTTTAGGTTTTAGGGTTTTACCTTCTCGCTATTTTTGCTTTTGGCCATCCTAGGGTCTCCCAAAGATGGACACGCCTCCTTTCGATGATAAGCCCTCGGCCTTCATGGCCAATAGTGGTGAATCGAACGAATGGAGGTCTTCTTAAATTGTTTAAAAAAGAAAAGGATGCTTCGATTTTCAAAAAAAGGTTTCTTTAAATTTGTTATTTTAAAAAAAAAGGAAGGTTTTGGGTTTTGTTTTCAAATAAGAGGGTTCGATCTCATTTTAAAATGAAAAATATGGTTTTAAAGTGTTTTTTAGGGTTTTTGGTGTCGACTAGCGACGAGCGATACAGCGGAGCCTGGCGGATCCCCCGCTAAATTATGAATTTGAGAGGGGCTAATGGTGGTTTCTAGGCCTAGTTCATCATGTTTTTGATGAACATGAAGAACACCAAGTGGTGTTCTTCATTTTTGGGGGTTTTGATCTAATTTTCTGGAAAAAGGAAGAACCTTTAGTGTTTGTCTCAAGAGAAAATAAAGGTTTTTTGAGAAAGCTTAAAAAAAGGAAAAAAGTATTCACTTCAGCCAAAAAATGAGTTTTATTCCCTTTTAAAATTTTAAAATGGTTTAATAGCCTCATAAACTCCTTCGTGTTTTTGAAATAGCTCCACAAGCCCTTTCGTCTTTTTAAATCACTCTCGTTGTCCTTGTCATTTTTAAATAACTTTCAATTTTGTCCCTATTCCAGTTAGATTTCGAATGGTCTAATCCCCTTTTGGCCCTTTTAATTCATGTTTTGTATCGATTTAGTCCCAAATCCAATGGGTTATTTTCCGTTTTAGCCCCTACTTTTGCATCTTATTTAATATTTAGCCTCTACTTTCATGCATATTTATATTTCAGTCCTATTTTTATATTTATTACAATTTAGCCCTTATTTGCTTGTTTATTTTGATTATTGTTCGTTATGTTCGATGTGTTGCCTATTTAATTCGTTATCTTTTATCATATATTTGTGTATTTAATCACGTCTTGTATTTATTCTTAGCATATTTAATTTATTCATGCCATGTTTTAATTTATATGTCATATTTATCATTTCTGCATTTTTAAATTGCTACATTAGTTTAGTTCTCAAGGTTTCGGTATTTTATTGGGAGTGTCATCCCGGGTCTTTGGGCGTCATCTTCTTTGGGTACAGTAAGTCATGAGATTTTTATATTCGATTTGTATGATCATGCATGCATGCATTTTAGGGATTAGATATTAAATTAGACTAAATTTTACTTTTTCATAGTAAATACTATTTGAACCCTTTAGGAACCGATTTTTGAGCATTTGGGGGTGCAAAACCTTCCTCACACGTAACTGACTCTTGAACCACTTAAATATCTAGTTTTATTTTTGGCATCCGATCTACCATACCTAAGTGGCCGATGGTGACTCCTTTAGTTTTATTTTAAGAAATAGCTAGTTAAATTCCCCTTAAAATAAAAATTTTTAAAGCGAGGGAATACAACAGATATTTTCAATTAGTCGCTACAGCAGGTTAGTAGGTTGGCACGTGCATTGGAGGAGCAACACTGGAGTAGGATTTCAACATCGACTTGTTCAGAGTACAGTACTTAGATTTGTTTAGGCTATGTATTCGTAGGACCCTATGTTTTGTATTGTAACTTGGATTTTGGATTTTATATTTTGGATCTACAACGTTGAGTCGAATGCTTTTAAATTATATTTTAAATGGAGCTCCTATGTAAACGCTTTTATCTACCTATCTATGTTTGAATTATTTTGAACTCAATGGATTTTATGGAAATGGAAATGGAAATGGATTAGGCTAAACTAGGTCAAAAAATTTTATGGTAGCGGGTTGGGTTTGAGGCTCAAATGTGACATCTAGGTTGAAGATGTTACAAGGTAAACAATTTTCACAAGGAAAGGTTCAAAGGGGGACGCCTACTTATCCTATGCAAATATCGAACGTAGAATCTATCACCACATTGAGTCAATGTTTTTAAACCATCAATTTTATTCATGTGGGGGAGTGTTGGAAAAATAACATATATTGGTTGAAAAATATTGATAATAAGTCATGTCACTTGTTGAATAAACATGCTAATAATAAGTCATGTCACTTGGTGAATAGACTTATTAATTATTGGTTTAAAGTTGCATCCATTCAATCATATCTATTAACTTTTCAACAAAAGGTTTAATCTTTTCATCAAACGGATTAATTTTTAATCCTCTAAAGGAGGATTTCCAAAATATTTTACACAACACATCAACTTTGAAAACCAACATACAAAAATGATTTTTTTTGTTTTCGGTGATAGATGAAGGCAAGCAAGTGTTCGATTGTTCACTGCAATTGTGCTACTGATGTGAACATTTATTGTTGTGTCCTGGGAGATAGACGTCCAACGTTACTCAAGCACCGAGGAGATGACAAATCTATCTTAAGGAAACTGTTTATACAAGCCTCAACAAAATTATTCTGATTTATAACTCTGTCTAATTTCATGTACTATTTTTAATTTTTTATTATTATTTATTTTTTATGGTATTCTATAATATTTGGATTATTACTGTAACGCATTTATCTAACAAAAAATACCATGAGATTAATATAACTTATATGAGGGATCCACTTAAACTAACAAGTTTTACACAGTTTCATAACTCATTAAAATTTTAACAACTCGACCATTGAATTTATCAATATAATTAATAACTCTTGAATATATATATATACATATATTTGCACCATTTTCACCTTTGATTGTGTCTCTTTTACATATATTTGCCTTATTTTACCTTTTACATGCATTTAGGGTAGTTTTGTATTTTTATCCCTTTTTCGCTACTTGGCATATTTGTATCCCTCTAGACCCGCCAATGCACTACAACTAATTCTAGGAGGTCACATTAGGGTCCCAAGAGCGACCCACGGTAAAAAATCGAATAAAATTCTTCATATACATTAAAACTGTAAAACAAACTTTTGTTCAAATACCAATTCAGAAATTATATAAACATATAACAAATATTTCAGAAACATATTACTGACTCTAACATAAAATAAGAGACAAGATACATGCCCATTAATTGTACCAGTACCGTACTCCGAAAGCAACACCGAAAGAACTCCAACCACTGATGTCGATCACTATACCATGATAGATTTCTTTTATCCTGCGATGGTAAAACCAACGTGAGCTTAGAAAAGCTTAGTAATACAAAACTACCAGATAATGTTGTATGCAACAAACAGGTATAAGGTTAATCAAAACTGACATGATAAGCCACAACATGTTTCAGGCATAAACTATAATTCATAACGTTGTTACGCTTGCAAGCAACAAATTCATTTCTAATTTAGTCTCCCGAATACCAGACAAGATATCTATAACCTAGATGATCAGAGGGAACAGATAGATTACCAGAATCGAGTTAGGAAGATTAGTGTGTTCCATCAATTATCAGAATGTTTCCAACAATTGAATAGTTTTGACAAAGGCAAAAAGGGACAGAGAAAGTTTAATATCAACTTAACTACCCTCCAACCGTACACCGATATGCAGAACCCCATAACGATATCCAGAAAGACTTACCCTAGGCCCATTGGGCCTAGAAGCTTATAGAAATACTTACTCTAGGCTTATTGAGCCTAGGAGCTTACCTAAGGGGATGCCTTAGGTCCAGAATGACTTACCAGCGCTAAGCCTATAGATCTTCAATCATACTCCAGAAATACCCCAAACCAGATAGTTTAATAGACAGACGGAATAAGAAAAACGGTGATCATACATATATTTCCAGAGTATTAGAAATCAGAGAGCATATTTTTCATATCAGGCATAGTGATATATTTTAGACAGACATGATTTATGGTTCGGATCAGAAAGAGAGAGTGTGTCTTAGCTTCAATACAGAGAATATATATATATATATACAAGTGCAAGAAACGCACCAGATGGTTCAATTTATCACTCAGAGAACCTTGATAATTACAGATAGAATATACTGAACTTTAGTCCATGCTATACTAATTTCAGAAGTAAGGAATTTATTCGAAGAGTCCGATAATCATCGTCTTCATTTAGGTGCTCAGGGTTTTGTACCTCATGGTCATTCAAATTTCGGTATTTCATGATTATGCGAGATTTCGAGAATAAAAGATTTATTTAGGATTTTAAACATACTTGGAGAGTACCAGACAATTTGCTCATAAAGGCATTTTCACTCTCAAGGGCTATTTAGTAAATCAACCCAAGAGGGGTAAAATTGAACTCACAATGCATGTGATTTTAAGTGGCTAATCTGACCTTCACAATCATTCGCTATAACCGAAACCCATTTTAATGTGGTTCTGAGAGTTTCGATAAATACGACTCACGAGCGTTCTTTCCTTAATTCTAACAGCATTAAAAGCTGAACCAATCATCATCATATGCATTACTGACCTTCTACCGCGTAGTTGAACATCCTTTATATTTGATAAACCAATCTTACACTAGTAATAGAGGTGGCCAACATTCCTAGATTTGGTTCCTCATCCTTTAAGAACGATACAGTTATCTCACTTTATCTGAATTAAGACTTATCATGGGTATACCCTTATGCCACAATATGAGGGTAATTTAATTATTCCAGAGGTCATGGATGTCTTAGTCATTAAAAGTTTTGGGACAAAACTCTATTTTGGTCATTACAGACATTCTAGCTTATCTCCGATCCTTTCGAATATTTTATTTGTTTCTGAAACTCATGGGCATATCCGTTATTTTAGAAAATTTAGCAAATTCGGTGCTTGAAAATATTTCAATCATTCAGGTACTTTCGGTATTCCTAAACAATTCATTCATTTCAGTTAATTTGGTAATTTCAGTGCCTGAGGTTATTTTGGTCATTTCAATCATTCCAATCCATTCATTCTTTACTGTCATTTAAATCAGTTTAGGAATACGTAGAATCTTCCAGTAATTTACCTTCAGGTGTTTGTCCAGAGTTCGAGTAATCCAAGTGTTTTGATATCATACATATTTGTATCTTGATACCGAAGTCTTTTCCCATAGAATAAAGATTTTAAATAAAGTCATCATTTTATCAGATTGAGTATAAAATTCCAGAACATTTCCTTTGTTAGGGGTATTTAGGTCATTCGTACCTCTCAAGGGTATTATCGTCATTTCTTAATGAAATATTTCGAATATCAAATCTTTTAACTCTATTAATCAGATCGGGAGATTATCTGCTTCATTAATCATTTACTGAACTCAAGATCCTTTTTAGTTTATTAAACTTCTATTTTGAATAGTTCAATCTTATCTAGGTTACCATTCTTTTATTTCATAATCAAATTAACTCAAGCAGATTTGAAAGTTCACTTAATCACAATCATGCACACTTTAACCGACTTCCAACATGTTTCACAAAGCATGCCAAAGGTAGTAATATATTACCTTGATTAGGTGTTACATAAGTCGATCCAAGGTACTCTATTCGTTCATTCTCGAATCTTGAATTCGACGTCCTCTCTGAGCTCAGATACAAAGAACCGCGATTTCCTTCAATTACACAAGATCCTTAATCAGTCCATAACATGAATACAATACACTTAATCAGTCCATAACATGAATACAATTAATGGGCATGTATCTTGTCTCTTATTTTATGTCAGAGCCAGTAATATGTTTCTGAAATATTTGTTATATGTTTATATAATTTCTGAATTGGTATTGAACAAAAGTTTGTTTACAGTTTTAATGTATATGAAGAATTTTATTCGATTTTTTACTGTGGGTCGCTCTTGGGACCCTAATGTGGCCTCCTAGAATTAGTTATAGCGCATTGGTGGGTCTAGAGGGTTACAATATTAATGTCTAGATAGTGTTTCCTGACTCGTGTGCTAGTATGTGCAGAAAACTTATGGATAAAGGGGTTGTCTTTATCATATAAGAGCCGATCACAAGTGTTCATATGAGAGCAATAAGCCATACGGGACCACAGATACAACCTGAGCTTCACATGTGCCCCTCTACAGCTAATATAAGAGACATAGAGAGCATGGACAAGTTAGGACCACAGTGGTGGTTGAGGCCACATTATGTCCTCTACATCAAGACAAATCTTAAGGAGGAGGTACTAGACAATATCTGAAGCCACAGACTACCCATTACATCAAGATAAAAGTCTTGATGGGACGGACCACAAAAGAGGGCTTACACTTGTTGCATTCCCATTGGTGTGTCGATTCTCCTTCATCTGCCTATATAAAGAGGCTCTGAGTTTACAAAGAAATGAGGTCTGCTTTGGAGAGTTTTCCTAGAGAATTGAAGTTGTGTTTTAGTCATTCACCAAGCCAATCAAACAGTGCACGCCTATAAGTTGCATGAGTTTGTTCCTTTTATATTATCAATGTCTTTTTGGTTGTTTTCTTTAAATAATAATAATGTGTATTAAAACTGATTTTCATAGATTTAACTTACCTTTAATTGCTTGCATATTATGTCATTTAGAAGAAAAAAAAGCATAAAACAAATTCTCATAGTTGTTTGTGAGAACTTCCAATACCAGCATCATCAAAGTTGTGTTAAATATAAGGGATCGCTATTTAACTCAACAAATTTTAAATAGTGGTTCTTTGACTATCTCACAAGCTTGGTTAGAGGTAAGAGTTAGTAAAGAAAGGGTCAATTGGCATCGATTGATCTGGTTCCCTATGCATATCCTTAGGCATGCCATTATTTCCTGAATGGCTGTTCTTGGGAGATTGCCTACTAAGGACAGGCTCTTCTCTTGGGGCATGATGATGGATGCTACCTATGTTATGTTGGCAGTACTAATGAGACTAGAAAACATCTTTTCTTTAGTTGTTGTAGCACTAAACTGATTTGGAAGAATATTTTGAGTCGTTGTATTTCCAGGGAAGCATTCTCGTAGGAGGTGGAATTTGACTGGGCAGTGAAGTTCTTCAAAAGGGAGTATTTGTTTGCTTTAATCTTGAGAATTGCACGAAGTGCCTTTTGTATATTTTGTCTGGAAAGAGAGGAATTGCAAAGTTTTCGGATCTGCCTCCTTTAATCCTTCTGTTGTTCTTTTCTGCATACGAGATGTAATATACACAAGGTTGAGTGGGAAGGTTATACACATAATGGATCACATAGACATACAATTGTGTCAAAATTGGGGATTAATTGTATAGTTTGAGGGCATATAGATTGCTTGTGTTTTGTGTGGTTTTGATGTATTTTGTAGCAGCTTTGTTGCTTCTTGGGTAATAAAAATCAATTATCCAAAAAAAAGTTGTGCAGGTCCCTCCACCCAAGTAATTATAATATGGATATTTACATCATTTGCAAAGCCATTGTTAATAAATATATATATACATATATTATGCTATACACTAGCAGTGGAAAACAAAGTTTTCGCAAACGGAGTTATTTAGGGTTTAGAGGTTATGGGTTTAGGTTGCATGGTTTAGAATTTAGGATTTATGGTTAGAATTTAGGGTTTAGATTTAAGGGTTATAATGTTAGGGTTTTAGGGTTAGAAATTTAGATTTTAGATTTTAGATTTTAGATTTTGCCTTGAAAATAGGCATGCTTGTGTGAAATTTTTTTAAACTGACAATGTATCAAATATTCGCTGAAAATAAAATATGCTTAATTATTTATATACCAATCTATATAGGTTTTTAGGGAAATAATTCAATGAAAATAAAATATTAGGTATATAGGGCCCGCTGGAATTTATTTAGTAAACTAGGGCATTTGCTACAGTAAAAGGGAACTCGTCGTGTGTGGATGACGAGTTCCCTGCATTTATTATTTTTTGATGGGGCAGGAAAACTTGTTATGTGCTCCTAACAGGTTCCCTTAAGTATTACATGGCGAGTTGATAAGAGTGCTTTCCGTGGATGTAAAATCATGAATCAAGTTGTTCAGAAGTAACCCTATGCGCTAGACTTTATTCAAGAAAAAGGTTATTTGTTCTTGAGAATTCAAGAACAATAGGTTGGATGTTTCTTGAAAAATCTGAAATTTATAAACAAAAGTTAAAGAAACTTGATGAACAAGATATAATAGATGTTAAATAAGAAGAATATGAAACAGAAGATTGAAAAGTATAAAAGTAAATATAGGTAATTCAAATCCAAAAATTTAGATGAAATATGAATTCAATGGAAGACAGCGTGAAGGTAGATGATGATGAATTATTGATGTCTCTTGGAATCCTCCTACCCGCAATTGAATAGGCAACCTCTACGATAAGGCTCTAACCAGCCCTCCTAATCTCAATTGACTAGGCAACCCAGAGTATAAAGATTTTCCCTCGTACAAACTAGTTGAAACATTAAAGATGACTTCTAAGGCACAAGTTTATCGACACTTGCAAACACGTAGAGTTCATATCCTAAAAACAAGGCGTAAAAAAGGAATAAAACTCTATCCTATATAAACTCTAATGTTTAAATCTTTTCTTAAATCCTAAAGAATAAAAAAAACATAAATAAATATAAAGAGTCATGGGATGAATTGAATTACAAGTAATCAATAAAATAATTGAAAATTCATAATAATTCAAAAATCCCCTAATAATCTCGTATCTAGTTTTCTGCATGCGCAGTCTACACAAAAATGGGTGTATCTTGAGTTCTCGATGTCCGATTGATGTGTTTCAAGATACGTTGGAAAGGTAACTGAATGACGGCCAATCCATAATAAGACAACTCGACCTGGAAATGCCTGGATCTCATCCAAAAAGTCAACGCAAGTTTGTTGTCGTTTCAGACTTCAAGAACAGCTTTAGCTTCTTGTCTAAAATGCATCGTTTTAGGCCTCCTATGCACAGGGACAGAACTATGTATGTATTGGGAGGGGATCTTGCCCCTCCCAAAATATTTTGGTATAATAGCATTTGAGGTCTTTCTAAGTTTAAATAGTAGTCAAATAAGGTATTTGCCCCTCTCAATGTTTACATTTAAAGGCTTAATAGAGTCTTGCCCCTCCCAATGTTTGATCATAGATAGCTCCGTCCATGCCTATGCATGCATCGTTTTGGGCATTGTTGCTTGCATCGAACAACTTCAACTTCTTGTATAAGATGAGTAATTTTACCTCTCTCATGCATGTATCATGAATTCTCTCTACCTCATTAAAAAAATAATAAATACAAGGAACTCGTAAGGAATACACGACGAGTTCTCTCTCCACTATAACAAATGTACTGGTTTAGTAAATATTCTCCAGCATTCTCTAGATCCCTAATATTATATTTTAATTACATTATCTTTCTAAAAAAAACATCTATTACTTTAATTTCAATTAATGATTTGATGAAAATAATAATAGTTACATATATTTCAATTTTGTTTTCGGGAATTATAGATTTGGTTCGGGATTTGAAAACTATGTTTTTAGAAATTTAATATTTTAAATTAAATTTTATTTTTGAAAACATTTAAGTTGTTCCATCGGATCTAAATACTAACGTTCAACTCTATCAATTTTACGTAGGAAATTAATCAAATTTCACTGTGAATTCGTGGTGCATTGAGTAAGGTGGTGTACTGTAGCGATGGTAAACCTATGATTATCAGATTATCGACTACCTCAGTGATTTGCTTAGGTACACTTCATTCTTCGGTGTGTGTCTTCCCTCTCATCTTCGTTTAATTAAGTTATCTTTTTGTGAAGATTATTTCAGTGTTATAATGTGTTTATCATTTGTTTGAGTGTAACCACTATTTTGCTTTATTTCATTAATTAATCTAACTAATATGCTCAAGTTCATTGTAAACGTTGGTCGATATCAAGGTAACGTATTAGAACCTGTGTGTTCCTCCCCTTGTGCTACATGCGTGAGATAAGAATTAAACCAAGACTTAATTGAATTATCGAAACTCGAACTCTCAACCCAAAACCCAAACCGTTACACCATTAGACCAATATGGGTAGAAACCATTAAAAAGCCGAATTTCTAAAAATATTTAAGGTTGTAACGATCAACCTTTGTTGCAATTTCTTTATTACCTAATATACGTAAACGGACAGTAATAGCGGAAATCAAATATCACAACAATCATCATAAATCAATCCAATAAAAATATTACGTGTAAACATAAAAAAAATATTCATATCAATTTCGAAGAAATCCAAGCATATTGTAATTTTAAAATAAAATACATAATCTATGATCCGTAGAAAATAAAATAAACATTTTACTAAAAGATTTTAGCGAGGCTCTAATGGCACACGAAAGATATGTAAACAATAATAGATTTGATAAATAATATAAATATACATAAATTAAAACTGACATGAATATTTTCAACCATACTAAAGATCAATACATATGTGGGAATGGGAAAATAAATATTTTTTAATTTCCTATCATAACATTTTATGACCATAGAATCATACTCTTAGATAATTTCCATTAAATCACGAGCACTATAAAAATGATATATTGTCAAAAAAATAATGTTGGCTAGATTTAATAGTCATTTTAGTCTTTTTTTAAGCATTTTAACCCTCAACGTTTCACTTTTGGGTCAAAATAGTCCATTCGTGAATGAAAACGATTAAACAACTTGAAATGACTTGACAGAATGATACGTCTAGGATGAAAATATAATTTTATAAAATTAACTTTTGAATGTTGTGTCATTCTTTCAAGTAAGTACCTTTATTTGTATGACATTGTTATGTCAGTATGCACTACCATGTACGTTTATCAGGTCATTTTAACCTATTTATCATTAGTTGACTAACAGTTTTCATCCACAGAAGGACCATTTTGGTATAAAATAAAATATTTAGGGGTTTAAGTGCTTCAAAAAAAGGATAGGAACGAAAATGATTATCAGCCAAACGTTAGGAGTATTTTTTAGTATTATGCCCGATTGAAGGTTTATGTTCATTGAGAATCGCTAGAAAATTAGGGTTGTAAACGAACCAAACGTTTAGCGAACCGTTCAGTGGAAAGTTCGTTTATTTATTAAATGAACGAACATGAACAATATTTTCTATACATTTAATTAAATGAATGAATGCGAACAAATAACTCGTTCGTTCATTTACATTCGTGAACGTTTGGTAGTTCGTTCGTTTATGTTCATTTGTTTATGTTTGTTTAAATTTATTCATATATGTATTCCCCAGTAGCTCACTATCTTTTTCATTTCACGATAGACTGAAAAAAAGTTAAATTAACTTTAAGACTTTAACTTTATTATTTTCATGTAGCTTATTTAGGATTTATTCATGTTTTTATCGTACGCGAACAAATTAACTCTAAAGTTACATCTTATATTAATGAATTTTATGTGGTTATTACTATTGTGGTTTATGTTCGTTTGTATTCATTTATCATTTGAACGAACAAACATGAACGAACACAAACAAGCTACATTCCTTAACGAACAAACACGAACAATAAGTTATGTTCGTTTAGCTGTTCGTGTTCATTCGTTTATTCAGCTAAAGTTAAACGAACGAACATGAACATGGACTACTAGAAATCTCTATAAAATTTTCACTTAAAGTTTCGGAGAATAAAAGGTTAAAAAATATAGTTTCCATCAAGCCCAATATCTCCAATTTGAATCTCATAACTGATAACGTAATTACCCAAATCAAAACAACAATTTAAATATTAGTTCCCTAAAATATATAAAACTATTTAATTTGTTACAAAATTGCTTAATATGTCTCTTTCCATTAATTAATAAACCAACATTAATGGGATGCTAAAAAGTATTTTTTAAGATTATGCATCTGTATAGTGTCACGGGCCGTCAGCCAAGGCCCGAGTCATTGGCACCACGGGGTGCACGCCAGGGTTCCCAAGAGGTTCAGATAGAGATCTTGGGCCCAAAGAGACCACCAGACTTAGCCCAATCCGTGGGAGATTCTAGAAGGCATATCCATCCACTTTGACCTATGTAAACTTGCCTTGTATACATAGGATTTGTTACCATAGATAGATGGGAATATTCCCAGGATTGTACCATTGTGGTTGGTGGGCTTTGATCTTAGCCGTCGATGTAAATTTGTATAGATAGTTGGATTAGGGGGAACTCAACTATAAATAGAGGTATTTCCCTCCTCATTTCATGTATCCAAGTTTCCAAGGAATAAAGGCATTTACTCTAAATCCTCTGAGTGTTCTTGTGATCTTTCTTTGTTCTTGAGCGTTCTTTCGAAGTTCTTCTTCGCTCATCTCGTTTGATCTGATTCCGCGTAGAACGATTTGCGTTTGTCGATGCTTGGCAAGTTTGATCTTCCGAGAGGGTTGAAAAGGCTTACTTAGGCATTTGTCTCGAGTCACATCGCCTAAGGCCGCACGGTAGGCTGGTTGGAACTCTAGCCACGTGACAGTTGGTATCAGAGCCTTGTTCGAGCGGCGTGAGCTAATTCAAGGCACGAAGCATCGAGTTGAGATGGCACCAAAGAAGGGAGAAAGCCATGCATCATGGTTTTATGATGAAATTTGTGTTTCAAACATCCATCCACTTATGAGTTCCAAAGTAAGATTAGAAGGGGAAAAAAAGAGAAACAAACATTGAATTGCAGTGTCGGAGTGTTCATGAATCAGACTCCTTATTTGGAGAAAGCCATGCATGCAGGCTTATGTCTCCTACTGTACTTACAACAAACCCTAATCTCTGCTAACATGTTCCTCTCTCATTCATAAACCAAATACACAGTGTTTTGTTTTTTTAAGACCTCCCCTCAATGGTCTAATCATCTATTTCCTCATTTCTAGCTACATGATTGTCTTCATTAAACAATTGGAAACCAGGCCACCTCCTGTCTTTTTATACTAAAAAAATTCAATTAGTTAGAGTACCTAGACTTTAGGGTATCGAACTTTATCACATGAGTCAGGCTTTTAAAATACGAGCATTGACATTTCGCATGTTCTCCCACTCACATGCAAGTTTCACAAGAAATGTTATGGCCAGTAAAAAGTTTGTCTTCAAATTCTATTCATTAATTAAATACAATATATTCAAATAAACATGTACGACAATTAAAAATATAATGTTATATTTTAGGTTAATCGTTAATGCCGTATCATTTATTCAAGTTCACACATCAAAACACATTAGACATGTAGTGTGTTATACAAACATGTACGGTATTTATACTCACAAACGGAGCATAATTAAGGTCTAAGGGGCATTGGCCCCCAACAATTTGAAAAAAAAATTATAATGTCTTTTTTTAAAAAATAATTTATTTTTTAAATTTTTAGAAATTTATATTAAATGTTTAAAATAAACTAATTAAATCCTCTAAAATTTTAATTCGCCCTTTCAATTTTTTGATCTAATAAAAATCCAGTTCTCTATAAATTTAAATATTACATAAATTAGACATTGTCACTTAATTTTAAAGTTAAATACTTAATAAATCTTTATATTTTAAGTTTAATAATTTGATCCTCTCAATATTTAATTCTAGCTTTGTCCCTATTTATATTCTTGTATTTTCATAATTAAAAATTGGAATGGTTAGAGTAATAAAACTTTGTCCAACTTCATCGCCTATGATTACAAAGCAGGCTTTTAAAATATGGGCAATGCATTGACATATTCTCCCCCTCACATGCATGCTGGTTGAAAATGGACTCACGGTTCCCGGTGAACCATAGAGATGCTTCCAAAGAATGCCATAAATTAAAGACACATGCAGATACGTTTCACTGATGATTAAACAAATGGCAGTGTTTTGTGGCTGGTGGGTTTTATTTTATTAATCGGGAGGATAACTAAAGGATGCTCCAACTATTTAATTTGATGGGATTGGGATTGGGATTGGGATTGGGATTGGGAGGTCAATGGTGTTATATCCGTGGTCTTGGGCAAAGAAGGTTGGTGATAAGAAACAATGAATGCACAACATTAACGGTTATAAAAAAAATAAACTACACCAGTAGTCACCGAATTATAATTTCTTTCTTATTTTAGTTACCGAACTATTTTTTTGCAAAAACATCACTAACGTTATGTTTCCTTCCTATTTTGGTCACTGGCTGTTAAAAACTTAACGGTTTTGCTGACGTGAAATTTTATTTTATTTTTTAATTTTCCATGTCCTTTCTTCTCTCTTCTCGTAAGCAATATACGTTATTTTATAATATTTTTATTCAAACTAACAGAATGGTGACACATGTCACTGCCTATTAGTGGAATAAAAGGAATGAAAAATCAAGCCTCTTATGCAGCCAGAGAGATGGTGACACGTGTAACTGCCTATTAGTCAAATCTCTCTGGCTGCATAAGAGGCTTGATTTGTCATTCCTTTTATTCCACTAATAGGCAGTGACACGTGTCACCATCCTATTAGTTTGAATAAAAATATTATAAAATAGCATATATTGCTTACGATGAGAGAGAAGAAATGACATGGAAAATTAAAAAAATAAAATAAAATTTCATGTCTGCAAAACCGTTAAGTTTTTAATAACCGGTGACCAAAATAGAAAGGAAACATAACGTTAGTGATGCTTTTGCCAAAAAATAGTTCGGTGACAAAAATAGGAAAGAAACTATAGTTCGGTGACTACTGATGTAGTTTACCCTAAAAAATCTAGATAACTTAATTCATTGAATGGACTCAGTAAAAAATAAAGTGTTATTATTTTTAGGAGAGTTAGACTCGTGCAATTTGTCTACACGATGCGTGTGCATTTTCAAAGAACTAATAGTGAATAATAAATAATATGATGTAATCATACCAAAACTGTTAAAAAATATGGGATAATTAACTTTTGTTTAGTCTGTGTGGATAATAATAGTACAAATATACTACTAATAATAATATTTTTAAAGTAATAATAATGAATATTTTGAATAAATAAAAAATTAGTTTTCAAATGAAAAATGAATACCTCACATTTTATCCAAAAATAATTATTATTAGAGATCCTTTAATTAGTCTAGTAAATAAAAATATTTATCCGATAAATCACCCGGTGTAAATTTAAACCTACGACATTTACATTGTGAATTTAATTATAGCTCGTTTGCAAAAAAAAATGGTTATATGAAGGTAGATAGTTATTTAAGATTTTTCAAAGGAAATTAGCTATTTTTTCAAAGCTGGTATATAAAACTATTAAAAATATATAAATTCTATTTGATAATGTTTTCTATTTATATTAAAAAAAAGATAATGTTTTTTATTTAAAAATAATAATATTTTTTTCAAACGAAATGATGTTTGATAAATTTCGAATACTAACCCAATTAAAAATTTTAGTGTGGTTATACGAATAGAAATCACCTATTTTTTTGTGCCCCTATTTATGATCTTACGTTAAAAAATATGTTTAGGGTTTAAAATTAAGATTTAAAATTAGAGTTTATGGAATTGGGTGTATGATGTATTTTTAAGTTTAAAGTTTAAAATTTAGAATTTAGACTTAAGGCTTAAAATTTAATTTTTTAGTGCTAAGACATAGAAATGAACACCGAAAGAGGCCGATGATTTTTGTTATCGTTATACATATGAGTATATTAAATTAAGAGTGAACTGATTCGCAGAAACGGAAAGGAAATGGGAATTAATGGAGATGCGTAACAATCGAAACGATTAAGGGTGAGAAAAATCGATTTGACGATGGGAAAAAATTAGATACGTAATTTTATAAAACCGACTTAATTTGAAATTTTTTAAATAAAATTTAAGTTATAAAATAGAAATTTGAATCAACTTGAAGTTTTTAGTAATTAGTGAATCGATTTTCAAGTTCGAGTTAAATCTCTCAATTCTGTCTAATATATAGTAGAAAATGTGAAGATTATCACTTAGAAAAAATAATAAAATAACTTTCGCCATTTATTATCATCATTCAGCGGTCCAAAAAGTATAAAAGTAATTGAGTTTTACACAATGTAAGTGAATTCTAACCATAGAGAGAGAGGGAGAGAGAGAGATAGATAGAATCCTCTTACACTATGTAAAATTTAAAGTTTTACATTTTTTGGATTGTTAGATGAAGATAAATGGATGGATGAGCTTAACGATAGAAAATGTGAAGATACCTGGGAAAAAAAATAAGACAATAATCTTTGTCATTTATTACCCTCATACAACCTTCCAAAAAAGTGTAAAAGTAATTGAGTTTTATATTGTGTAAGTAGATCCTAACATATAATGGCTAAGATTATTTCTTTATCTCTTTTTTCCAGTGATAATCTTTATATTTTTTACTGTTAATCTCAACCATCCATTTTCCTTCATCCCATGATCCAAAAAAATTATAAAACCTTCCAATTTTATACAGTGTAAGAAGATCATATCTATATATATATATATATATATATATATATATGCAAAAAAATACATGTATTGTATATAGTTATAGAACGTCGTTTAAATTAGAACTAGTTAGTACTATAACATTATAAATGTTCACAATCAAATTTAAACAGAAACTCGAACAACTTGACATGAAATTTATAAACTTGACTTAAAAAAATTTTAAAATAAAATTGAAGTTATAAAATATAACTCGTTAACTTGATTAAGTCACAATTTTTTTATTTAAGTCTATTGAATACTCACCCTTACAATAACAATGATTGTCTTTTGCATCTCACTTGCCATTAATGTAGATATCAGCGGACAAACCGACTAAACTTTGCAATTTATGCCCTTTTCAATTTACACTTGTAGCTATCTTTTTCGCTAAAAAATGAAGTTTTAAGGTATTTGGGGTTTTTTGAGTATTTTAAGAAATATCTTCCATTGGAGTTTTAAAAAAAATTGTATTATTTTAAAAATAGAGTCGCCACTGGCCACTAAGGTAGGCCGGGCACCATAAAAATTAGAGATTTTAAAAATGTCGGGTTCGGGAGCCGGTTACGGATGGGGAAGGATTAGCACCCCCACACCGCCCAAGATTGGTACTTTAATAATTACCGCTTTATTAATATTAAACTTTCCGGATTAAAGTGACGATTAAATTAAAATTTGGTTACAAGCGCGAGTAGATTTTAAAGGCCCTATTATTCGAGAGTAAACCGAAAGACCACCATCACTACGATTGATACTAGCCACGTTTACGCTCGAATAAAAGGGCACCGCATTGACAATAATATATCCGAAATGCAACTTAAAACATGACAAACATTAATAAATACAATGCGATAAACATATAAATAAATACTAAATAAAATACTAATCTAACATAAATAAAATACTACTCTAAAGCATTCATAAATATTAATCTAACTTAAAACTATAATAATTAAGGTAAAATATTTAATACTTATACCTATAAAAAATATGTAGGTATATTTAAAGTTAATAGTTTATATATATTATTTTTTACAAAAGGTATTTATTTATATTATATATGTAGTAATTAAATAAAATATTATACATATTTTAAAAATGTGCATAAAAACTTATATATATATATATATATATGAAATAAAGATATAGAAAATATAAAAAGTTATACATAAAATATGGGTTATAGAAAAAAATTATATATACATAATAATAAAAAAGGTAATATTAGCATATATATAATATATAAAAATACATTATTTTGTATAAATATATTATATACACATAATAATAATAATAATAATAATAATAATAACCATGCTAAAATATGTGAACCAAATAAAAAACATGAACTAGTGATTAAAATGCATGATGTGATAATTTACATGGCATAAATGACAAAAATTAAGGACTAAAATGAACAAAATATGAAACATGAGGAAACAAACTTAAATTTATAGAAATAATGTGTTGGAAATTATAAAATGTAATGCAGTGACTAAAATGAAACAACACGGAAATTAAAAGCCACAAAAAAACATAAGAAAAACCATACTAAATGCACATAAAAAGCATGAGGACTAAATATAGAATTAACTCATGGACAAAATGCAGGCGGGAGGAAAGATAAAGGACCCGGTGTGTAATTTGCCCATTGAAGGACACGCGGATCCTTCCCCGGGTTCGGATCACTGCGTCGGGTTGGAGCCTAAACCGGCTTCGTTTTGATAGTTGGGTTTTAAAACAAAATAAAGGTTTATTTTTCATTCGAATTCAGATTTTATAAAAAAAACTAATACTAAACCCTAAAAACTAAAACGCTCAGCCTCATCTCCCTCTCTCAACAGACGGCGCCGCTCTCAGCCTCGGCCGGACGCTGTTCACCAGCCGCAAGCGGCCTCACGGCGAAGAACAACGGCGACAGGTAAGCCCTTTGATACTTCCTCTTTTTTATTTATTCGAAATAAAATAAAAAAAATCAAAATAGTTTTGATTTTGAAGAAAAGAAGAAAGATTTACCCTTTTGATTTCGATTTTTTTACAAAAGTTCCCCTTGTACAAGTTTTTTTGAATTTGAAAACAACCCCTTTCTCTCTGATTTTTTTATCCCCCCTTTACATATTTTGTTCGGTCATTATATAACCGATCTAAATACTAACCCCTAAATTTTTTATTATGGCAGATCTATTGATTGATGGGAGATCTGAATTTTGGGGGTTTTGGTGAAGGTTTCAGCAGATTTGGTTGATAGGGTATAGGTCTGGTCAGATTAGGTTTAGGTTTAGGGTTAGAAATTAGGTTAATGTTTATTTTTAGGGATTTAAGGTTTACATATTTTAGGATAAATTTTGATGGTTCGAATTTTATTGATGGGAACAGAGGACAACGGCGGCTACGGCGGCGGCAGTAGGTATTTAAGTTAGGGTTTATGAGAATTAGGGTTTTTTGGGTCAGGTAATTGTTTGGGCCTGGATCCGGGTTGGGTTTGTATGGGTAAGTGGGTTATTTGTTTGGGTCTGGTTACGGGTCATTACAATTGCCCCTTTTTTCTTGTTGTCATGTAACGGTAACGAAGCAAAGACTAAGAATGACCCGTTTCATCCGGTTTGGCTGGTTATCTTCCCTTGACATATGTCTTCATTCTTCAGTAGATCTTCTTTCTCTTCGATGCATGTCTTCTTTCTTGTGTTGGTTGATCCACCTTGTCACTCTTGGGGAAGCAAAATCTTCAAAATGGGGGGATGTCTGTTGGGGAAGCAGAATGAGTGCAACTTGCTACGTCATTGACGACGATAATACCTAAAGAAACTTTGACCCAGCTGCAACACCGACGAAGAGGCAGGGTCTACAAAATTCGATCCAGCTGCAACACTGACGAAGAGGCAAGATCGGCAGATGAAAGCTCCAATATCCAATCCAACTACAACTCTGACGAAGAGACAGGATTAGAAAATTGAAAACTTCTTCTTCTTTCTCTTTTTTCTTTTCTCTTTTTTCTTCTTTTTTTCCTTTTGTTTTTTGTTTTTTTTTCTCTAATTCTTTTTTTCTTCTTTTTTTTCTTCCTTTTTTGCTTCTTTTTTTAGATACAACACTGATAAAACTTGAAAGTTAGCAAATTTTGACCAAGCTACAACACCGACGAAGAGGCATGGTCTAAAGTTAGTAATGTTGATCCAGCTACGACACCGACGAAGAGGCAAGATCAAGAGTTAGTGAAATTTGGTCTAGCTACAACACCGACGAAGAAGCAAGACCGAAAATTAGATTTGACCATGCTACAACACCGAAGAAGAGGCAATGTCTAAAGATTTGATCCAGCTACGACTCTGACAAAGAGGCAGGATCAGAGGATTGGTTTCTTTACGATCAAGCTACGACTCTGTCGAAGAGGCGGGATCGGAATTTGGCAAATTTGGTTCAGCTACAACACCGATGAAGAGGCAGAACTGAAAATTAGATTTGACCAAGCTACAACACCAACGAAGAGGCAAGGTCTGAAGATTTGATCCAGCTACGACTCTAACAAAGAGGCAGGATTGGAGGGTTGGTTTCTCTGCGATCAAGCTACGACTCTGACGAAGAGGCATGATCGAAATTTGGCAAATTTGGTTCAGCTACAACACCGGCGAAGAGGCGAAACCGAAAATCAATCACATTGGATCTATCCACACCATCAACGGAGGGAAAAGATTGAATTTCAGCACTTGGACTCCACTAGACCATCAACGGAGAAGTAGAATCGAATGACAGCAATATGAATCCTACTACGCCATCAACGGAGAAGCATGACTGGATTTCAGCAATTTAGATCTTGTCATACCATCAACGGAAGAGCAAGGTCGGCGAATGATGACAACTTGACTTTTGATTTGATTTTTGATTTTTTTTTGTTTTTGTTTTTTGTTTTTTTAATTTTTCTCTTCTTTTTTTTTGAATTTTTCTCTTCTATAATGAAAAAGGTGAATTCTGAAGAAAAGTTTGGTCTAGTTGCAACACTGTCGAAGAAGCAAGACCTGGATGGGTTTTGATCTGCTACACCACTGACGGAGAGACTAGATCAACAACATATGAGATCCATTACACCACCGACGAAGAGATATGATCTGGATGGAAAATTTGATCTACAATACCACCGACGGAGGTAAGATCTACATTAAGTCAACGTACCACCACTGACGGAGGCGTGATTTGCAAGATGTTGAATTGATGTGCCATTGACAGCAAGACAATGTCTGGAAAAAATTTACTCGGCTTCTCTATCAACAAAGGGCAGGATTTGGAAAGAATTTCGATTGGCAATAGTGAAAGTTAAAAAAATGTTGACGTCTATCACACCATCGTCGGAGGAATGAAATCCTACAAAGGAAAAAACATTTGTCAGTAATTGTTCAAAGATTTTGCCGCTGATACCTTTTATTTAGATATTTCAGCATCCCCTTTTTGTGTGTGCTTAGCCTCTTCCAAGACTAAGGTTGACCATCGTAATTGCCCTCATGTTGAGGATGTTAAATCCCTTCTTCGAATATGTTTGTATGTACAAGCAAAATGCATGAATTTTATGCCTAAATGCATGTGTCTATCCTAAATGCAAGGTGACTTTAGTGTATGCACTGAATCTAGATGTATGACAGATGAATGCAACTAAATACATGAATGTGATATGATTTCTGGCTCTCAATGGGATGCCCCTTACTCCCTACAGGTCATGTCAGGATCTTGGTCTTTTGTATATAGCAGTGCCCCAACATGTTCTTGGATTCGATCACCTTTCTTTGGATTAGCTTTCATCTGGGAGCATGCCCCAAAATTTTGTTCGTTTTATGCCATCGTCTGAAAATATTCTTGTAGCAAATTTGAAACCCTGGAGCACATTTTGTTTCCCCCTAAGTTGGGTTCATAAGTTGGTTCATGGCAGCTCATCATTTTTTGGATCAGGTGAAGTTTTGCAGGTTGTGGTCGATGTATACATTTCAGGGATGCAAAAGTTTGACTCAGCAACGAAGACTGGACTTTGTCACGGAATGCCCCCAGACTGGGGCCTTGTTAGAGGCACACTGTTTATAAAAGATGTAGATGGCACTTGTGGACATGCCCCAAGATCAGGCTCTTGTAAAAAGTTCTGTAAGGTGTTAGGTCGACCAACTTTGTTGTATCTAATGGGGTAACCCGGGGACCGACTTTAAAATTTTTAAAATGTATGCATGTAAATGCAAAATGCATGTCTTAGATGTGAAAGTACTGATTCAAAAATGGTTCTCGTGGCTCAACTTCCGAACTCACGGGATTCGTTTGCAACTTTGAATATTGCCTTGATATCTAGAGTGCTAGATTTTCTCCCGATGATAATTTTTCAAATTGAGAACCAGTCGTGAATCAGCATTTCATGCTAGTAGAATGCAAAAATTAAAATGTTATGATATGTCATGTAGTTAATGCAAAGATGAATAGATGTAATTATGATGTGATCACAAAAAATTGGATAGTTTGGAATTAAAATAATCAAATGAATAAATTAAATAGCAAATAAGGTAAAATGAAAGATTTCTAATCGGGCAAACCACTTGAACCAACACCTTTATGTCATGCAATGCTAATGCAAAAAAAATATGTATAAAGTAAAAATAAAATAAAACAAAAAAAAGAATGAGTTAGTACCGAATAAACTCAATAGATACATAAATAAAAAGTGAAGTAGATAAGGCAACAAACAGAGCAATCCTATTTATCCCATCTAAAACACCTAAGTTATCCGCATGGCTCTAAAAGGGTGGGCTTTCTATATTCTCTACATGCAGTTTTGGTGCTAAAAGGTACCCGAATTGTCCTTGTTGTCCCTTACTAAGAGTAGCAAGGCCCCCGATCATCACCCATTATAGGCTCCTTTCAATCGGGTTCAACTCAGGGGGACCCATTCGCTTATACCCATACGAAGGAACAATATTCTCACGAAAGCATAAGGTACTCGAGCTCAGAAGGTACTTGCTAGGCCCATACGGAGGAACGATATCCACACGAAAGCACTAGCGTTTCCCACTTAAAAGGATAAGTTTATATGCCAAATTTTAAATGCGTTAAAATAAACGCGCAATTATAACCAAATGTTAATTTAATAGTCACTTTAATCCAGAATTTCCAATATTAGTAAAGCGATAATTATTTAAAAAACTTGATTCTCTTTTATTTTTGAAAACTAAAAAAATGTCCCAGCGGAGTCGTCATTTGTAGCGATCCTTTTTCGCTAAAAACAAGGTTTTAAAGTGTTCGGGGTCTTTTGAGTATTTTAAGAAATATCTTCCATTGGAGTTTTAGAAAAAAAAAACCGTATTATTTTAAAAATGGAGTCGCCACCGGCCACTAAGGTAGGCCGGGCACCATAAAAACCAGAGATTTTAAAAATATCAGGTTCAGGAGTCGGTTACGGATGGGGAAGGATTAGCACCCCCACACCGCCCAAAATTAGTACTTTAATAATTACCGCTTTATTAATATTAAACTTTCCGAATTAAAGTGACGATTAAATTAAAATTTGGTTATAAGCGCGAGTAGATTTTAAAGGCCCTGTTATCCGAGAGTAAACCGAAAGACCACCATCACTACGATTGATACTGGACACATTTACGCTCGAATAAAAGGGCACCGCATTGACAATAATATATCTTAAATGCAACTTAAAACATGACAAGCATGAATAAATACAATGCTATAAACATATAAATAAATACTAAATAAAATACTAATCTAACATAAATAAAATACTACTCTAAAGCATTCATAAATATTAATCTAACTTAAAACTATAATAATTAAGGTAAAATATTTAATACTTATACCTATAAAAAATATCTAGATATATTTAAAGTTAATAGTTTATATATGTTATTATTGTTTTAACAAAAGGTATTTATTTATATTATATATGTAGTAATTAAATAAAATATTATACATATTTTACAAATGTGCATAAAAACTTATATATATATATATATGAAATAAAGATATAGAAAATATAAAAAGTTATACATAAAATATGGGTTATAGAAAAAATTATATATACATAATAATAAAAAAATGTAATATTAACATATATATAATATATAAAAATAGATTATTTTGTATAAATATATTATATACACATAATAATAATAATAATAATAATAATAATGATAATAATAACCATGCTAAAATATGTGAACCAAATAAAAAACATGAACTAGTGATTAAAATGCATGATGGGATAATTTACATGGCATAAATGACAAAAATTAAGGACTAAAATGAACAAAATATGAAACATGAGGAAACAAACTTAAATTTATAGAAATAATGTGCTGGAAATTATAAAATGTAATGCAGTGACTAAAATTAAATAACACATAAATTAAAAGCCACAAAAAAACATAAGAAAAACCATACTAAATGCGCATAAAAAGCATGAGGACTAAATATAGAATTAACTCATGGACAAAATGCAGGCGGGAGGAAAGATAAAGGACCCGGTGTGTAATTTGCCCATTGAAGGACACGCGGATCTTCCCCGGGTTCGGGTCACCATGTCAGGTTGGAGCCTAAACCGACGTCGTTTTGATAGTTGGGTTTTAAAACAAAATAAAGGTTTATTTTTCATTCGAATTCAGATTTTATAAAAAAAAAACTAATACTAAACCCTAAAAACTAAAACACTCAGCCTCCTCTCCCACTCTCAACAGACGGCGCCGCTCTCAGCCTCGGCCGGACGCTGTTCACCAGCCGCAAGCGGCCTCACGGCGAAGAACAACGGCGGCAGGTAAGCCCTCTGATACTTCTTCTTTTTTGTTTTTTTATTTATTCGAAACAAAAGAAAAAATCAAAATAGTTTTGATTTTGAATAAAAAAAAGAAAGATTTACCCTTTTGATTTCGAATTTTTTTTACAAAAGTTATCTTTGTACAAGTTTTTTTGAATCTGAAAACAACCCCTTTCTCTCCGATTTTTTTTCGATCTTCCCTTTACATATTTGGTTCGGTTATTATATAACTGATCTAAATACTAACCCCTAAATTTTTTATTAACACAGATCTATTGATTGATGGGAGATCCGGATTCTGGGGGTTTTGATGAAGGTTTCAGCAGATTTGGTTGATAGGGTATGGGTCTGGTCAGATTAGGTTTAGGTTTAGGGTTAGAAATTAGGTTAATGTTTATTTTTAGGGATTTAGGGTTTATAGATTTTAGGATAAATTTTGATGGTTCGAATTTTATTGGTCGAAACAGAGGACGGCGGCGGCTACGACGGCGGTGACGGCGGTAGGTGTTTATGTTAGGGTTTATGAGAATTAGGTTTTTATTTTGGGGCGGGTAATTGTTTGGGCCTGGATCCGAGTTGGGTTTGTATGGGTAAGTGGGTTATTTGTTTGGGTCTGGTTACGAGTCATTACAACACTTTATATAACACTTTAGTAAAAGTATTGTATTTTTGCGAACCGAGCAATGACGTTATGAAGTCAATAGAGCACGTGTTCAGACAGAGATTCTTCTTTCAAGGGAAATCGAAGAAAGTAAGAGCGAGCCTAAAGTACTATGGATCTAGGGTACGACTAAAAGCTGACAAATTTTGATATTTATTCAAAAACTTAAAATATTAGACTTTTTATAATATTTTAGGTTGATTTTTTTTGTGTTTGGACAAGTATCGATACTTATTTTGAAAGTATCGATATTTATGCAAAAAACTTAAAATGTTATAAAAAATAAGTATCGATACTTACAAATTAAGTATCTATACTTGTCCAAAAACACAACAAATTCAACCTAAAATATTATCAGAAAATCTAACATTTTAAGTTTTTGAACAAGTTTCAAAACTTGTCCAGAAAGTAACGTTCATTTCAGGAAACCACATTTAGATTAAAGTTTTTGATTGGTTCAAGAAATTGTATATTATGAAAATAATTATTTTTCGGAAAAATAATTCTCGTGTTTGGTTTACAAACATTTCTTTATATGATAATAAATATTATAATAATATCAATTATCTATAAAAAATTGGGAATGTTATTTGTTGTTGAAAATTAATAATTCTTGACATTTTGGGCTTATTATCCCTAAAATGACATTTTTTTACATTTGGATATTCATCTTTTCCATTTTTTATTTCACCAATAAGCGAAAATCTCTTAAAATAATTTGTTTAATATTTGAAGATTAATCAGAAATTTTCAGTTTGAAAATGGATTTTTTATTGATTCTTGATCAAATTTACTTAAATATTAATAATTTGATTAATTAACTGAAAGTTTTCGATTTGAGTACCTAATTATATTAGTAATATGTTAAACACAAATTTTGTAACACTCAAAAAGAAAGAAAAAAAAGAAAATGAAATGAAATGAAAGGGAAAATGGATGAAAATGTTAACTTGGGGGAAGGATGAATGAAGGTTGTAGAAATCGAACCCACAACCTGTGGTTAATTGGCCTAATACCCAACCATCTAAGCAAAGCAAGCTCTTAATGTTAAACTAAAAAAACAAAATTATTTAAGTTATACGATCTGACTTTAAAATATAACAAAAATATCTGAACCCCTCCTATCATTTTATTTTGGTCTGGTTAAAGGGATTCAAAGGGTCAGAGATCTAGAATTTTCTCCCCAACCACCTTCATCGGCCAAGCCGATCTGAGCCACCGCTCGGCAGTGGCCATCACCGTCCCCGACAGAGCACTCGCGGCCACACTACGAGTCCAAGGCCGTCCTCTACTTGCTGAATGGTCGCGCCGTTTGCCGTGGAGGAGCCATTGAAGTTTCGGATTTTTAAACCCAAATTTTCCATTTCATTCTTTGGCCAATCCCGTCACCGTCAGGAGTTATAACGTGAAGCCGAGGCCACCATTGTGCTCAGTAGGTCAAGCCGGGAAAACCCAAACTTTTAATTGTCGAACATCCGTCATTTTTTGCCTCGTCGAAGCTTCATGAAAACCCTTCAGTTTTCTTCCGTTTAGGTAAGTTTGGTAAGATCCTCGGTATGATTCCAGTTTTTAAACTTTTGGGTCGATAGATCTGGTTATTTAGTGCAATTTGGGTAATTTTTACGGCCGTTTAGGGCCGCGCGTCGCCCAATGGTGAATTCTTGCCACCGTGGTTGGTTTTTTGTTGAACCGAATCAGTTTACCCTGAACCGGTCTCACCAAAACCGGTCCAAGATCATAAATAGGTCTAATGACCCAATTAGCTTATTATAAGCCTATGGGTCTGATAAAGGCCCAACAGCCTTAAGCCCAAACCGAATTAAACTAACCCGAACCAGTTTGACCGACCTGTGTTCGACACATCCTACCCGTTCGACCTAACCCATTGACCGAGTCAACTCTCCCGAGTTAGCCTAGTGAGTCAACCCGACCGAGTTAACTTAGTGAGTCAACTCACTCGAGTCAACCCAATTGACCGTTGACCGTTGACGTCAGCGTTAACTGCTGATGTCGGTATTGAATGTTGACCAGCTGACTGATAACGTCAGCGTTGACTTTGACCAAAAAGTTAAAATTTCCGAAAACCCCTATTTTATGTTTCTCGATGTTCTGAGCTTGTTTTTGAAGGCCGTTTTGTGAAATTCTAACCAGAAGGCCTCTGAATCTGACTTTCAACCTGAGAGTGCACAAGTGTTAATTTTTTAATTTAAGAGCAACGAAATTG
Organism: Hibiscus mutabilis; assembly: GCA_019671005.1. NCBI lineage: Eukaryota > Viridiplantae > Streptophyta > Magnoliopsida > Malvales > Malvaceae > Hibiscus > Hibiscus mutabilis. The sequence continues at coordinate 23,031,474 of CM033741.1, read as the reverse complement.
GTTTAAGGACTGATTATGGTATATGATTAATTGAAGGTATCTGCAGTCCCTAGAAATTTGGAATTCGAAGAGACATCTTGTTCAAATGTAATTGAAAGAAAAGATTTAAGAGTCGATTGTGGTAGCTTGAATTCGAGGTAATACATTTCTACTTACTGCATGTTTTATGTAACATTGGTATATAGTTTGGTATATAAGACATTAAATGAGTATATCGATTAATTTGCTTAAGCCAATTCGACTTCAGAACAAAAGAATTATAAACTGGATAAGACCTGAAATACTCGAATAAGTAGTCTAACGATGTGGAAGAACTTCTGAGTTTAGAAAGGATTAATAATACTGTCAACTTCATAAATGAATTGTGGTTACAAAAATAAAAGGAGTTGACTTTTGAATATTCAGATTTTTGTTAAGAAAAAAATGCCCTTGAGGTGTAAATGACGAAAAATACCCCTAACGATAAAAATGACCTAGAAATTGATTCCTGACTCGATTAAACAGTTTACTCATTTGAACCCTCGACTTACTTGGAAGATCTTAGTATTAAGATTCGAACCTTTTAGAAAGGTAAAATGTGCGGATTCTCCTAAAATTCTGATTAAGTCTTTGAAGATAAATTACTAGAAATTTCTACATTTATCTGAATCAATCAAATTGGCAAAAAAAATCGAGTTGACTGTAATGATAGAAATAAATGGAATATCTTCGGACTCAAGAATCTATAAAGAAACCAAAATGATGAATTTACCCTCAATTTTCAAAAAAGATAATCAAATTGTGTGGAAGGACAAAATGGACTGGATGATTAAAACGTCATTAAACAATTAATTGATTGAAACATCCTCGTGACTTGAAATAAGTGAACGTTCTGTAAATCCTAGAATTAACCCATAAAATTTAAAAGACTGTAATGTCCATGCGGGTTCGAAGATGCCATATGTGTAATCATTTTTGTTTTCGATATTATTTAAATAATAGAAGACTATATAGATATATGTTTGAACTGTTCAGGGCTTGTTAAAAGATAATTGGTGATGAAGCTTTGTTTAGCTATACAAGTCTTTGGTATTAACTATCGATTTCGTGTGATGTGTACCTAGTCGAATATTGGTATATACTGCAATAATGAGAATTGTTCAGTTCAAGTAGTTTGGAGGGTGGATAAGACGACAGATGTTTTGGACATCGCAAACATATGCTTTTCACTAATTGGATAAAATTACCAAAATGCCCTTGAAAGTCAAACGGTTAAATGCCCTTACGAGCTAAATTTGTATGAAATCTTCCGGATGTATCAAGAATCCTGAAGGGTCTTGATCCATCTATATCCTGGTGTTCATCCCGATGTATCTGAACTCATGATTAAATCATAGTATACTCTAAAATTCTGAACGGTCCTGATAAATTAAGTTCTTAAGCATCTTAATGGCGCTGGTATTCATTGAACTTCTATTTAAGGAATCTTATATTGTAAACTACTCAAACCTATAGAGTGCAGTGCAACTATTCCGCAACTATCTTGTACATGGGCTGTAATAGGGTAATTTAGTGTATTATTTGTATGTTATACGATTATTTTACATGCTATTTAAATGTTTTATAAATTGTTTTATACAATGTTTTATAAAACTGATCATGTGCACATAACTGATATGATAATTTCGCGTAATGAAACTTGTCTTTGAGTTTAAAGCAAGATGGTATTGTAAGTTTGAGGCATGCCTAATACCTGATATGATGAATATGCTTTATGGTTATTGCTATTGGATCATAAGTATGTCTATTAATTATTGCATATTATAAAACTGCTTGGACTGAATTAATGAGGTACTTGGGGTGATGATATGAAGTGATAAAGGTTCAGCCCTGATCCGGTTGGTAATTCTGCCCGTACAAGGTTCCTATGCTTCGACTAGGGTAATTTCGTCTGTATTCGGTTCATATGCTTCAGCTGGGGTAATTCTGCCCGGACCTAAGGTATCCCCTTAGGATGGTACCCTTACCTAGTGGGTTCGGGTTAATGCTTGTATATGATACTGTTCTGGGGAACTGTATCATAGAGTATGGATGGAGGGTAGAAAATACTTATAAGAAAAACATTGTTTGCTCTCGTGACATGTTTTATTGAGATGATATATGTCTTTCTACATTTAAATATAATGTTTTTATGCACTATTGGAACACACTAAACTTTCTGTCTCAAACCCTAAAATCTAGTCTACTCCTAATTATCCAATTTTAGACCTCATGTCAAGTGATCGAGTGATCAATTCATGAACAGTTATGTTACCCTCTTGTGTACAGTTGATATAAAATTCATATCCTATCGGAAGCCTTTTGAAATTAAACTCATCATGTCAGATTATGCTAGACTTATGTCAATTTGTGCTTATAGCATATGTTGATAGATCTATATTACTGAGTTTTTTCAAGCTCGCATTGTTTTTTTACCATCGCAGGTTTTAAAGGGTTGAACATGGTCAATTATCGACATCATTATGAGAGTTCTTTTGGAACTGCTTACGGAGTACGGTACTCGTGTAATTATGGGGCATGTATGACACGTCTTGCTTTTATATCAGGGTCTAAAATTGGTATTGTAACTTAAAATATGATTTTTGTTGTTATTCAAATAATTTACAAAATTTATATATTAATTTAGAAATTTTATTATGATTTTAAATGTTTGACAATTAATTTATTTGAAGTTTTATTGTGGGTCGCTCTTGTGACCCTAATGTGGCACCTTAGATTGGATCAGGTTAACCTATCGATCTGAGGGGGTTACATTTAGTGGTATTAGAGCTTAGAGTTGCGTCTTTCTGGGTAGATCGGTCGATCGTCTATTATAGGATGTTTTGTAAATACATGCCCCTAGATTATAAAATTACTCTTTCGAGTCGAAACTTCGATGTCGAATCATTTCCTGTAACAAGTGCATCTAACCATTATGTCCATAATAGCTTGAACTGTTCTGGCAAAAAATGTCAGTAATGTTCGTCTATGATTCGGATTAAAGTGATAAATTTGAATTGGATAAAGAACATGAGATAGTTAATGCATGTACAATAGAAGATCTGATTCAGATTGAGAATAATTGTATGATTAGGTGAGGTAACCTATGCCATATATTAACTGTATTGGATGATTTTATGCACCTGGTATATATCAAACCTTGTACTCAGTAATAGGATTGATATAAGATTCTCTGTAAGGAGCTTTTCAGCTAACATCATGTTATATATAAGACAATATGATGGAAGTGGTTTATCTGATATCAATGAATCTATATAAGGAGATATTTGGGTGATAATCAAGTAGAGATACTATAAATTTGGAATGAATACATCTGTAAACATGTCGAGGACGTAAATTCTGTTGTGACTGTTATATACGAAAGAAATAATTGTCTAAAGTATAGTGATGTACAGTTATATATATATATGTCAGTTATAACTGGAGCTCAATGTTTATCTCGTAATTCTGGGAGGCACTCATTAGGCATTGGGTACTCATCTAAGCTGCAGTTACAGTTTTACGTCTGTAAACTGATGGCCAACCTAATTGAGTAATTATAATTCTGGAGGGTAAACTTCTGGGTCGTATGATTTACTTCCATGGTTGTTGGGAAGGTTTCATATCACTGACTAAGCTTGCTTATAATAGCAGTTATGAGGCAAGTTTTCGGTTGGCACCGTGTGAAGTCCTATATGGATTCAAGTATCATATTCTGATCACCTAGTCTAAGACATATGATAGGATGAGTTTGGGTCTAGAGATTGCTTTGGGTGACTGAGGACTTTGCCAGATTGATTTGTGACTGTCTGTGAGACTTGAGAAATAAGCATACTTTAATGGATAAGTCTTAATAGAATAAGAATGTAAAAGAGTTTCTACATTTCCCGACTAAATTTCGAGGATGAAATTTCTTTTAAGAGGGGGAGAGTTGTAACACTCAAAAAAAAGAAAAAAAAGAAAATGAACCGAAAGGGAAAATGGATTAAAATGTTAAATTGGGGGAAAGATGAAGATTGTGGGAATCAAACCCGCAACCTATGGTTATTTTGCCTAATACCCAGCCATCTGAGCTAAGCAAGCTTTTAATGTTAAAATACCAAAAAATTTATTTAAGTTATCCAGTCTGACTTTAAAATATAACAAAAATATCTGAACCCCTCCCATCATTTTATTTTGTCTGGTTAAAGGGATTCAAAGGGTGAGAGATCTGGAATTTTCTCCCTAACCACCTTCATCGGCCAAGCCGATCTGAGCCACCGCTCGGTGGTGGTCATCACCATCCCCGTTAAAGCACTCGCCGCTACACCACGAGTCTAAGGTCGTTCTTCACTTGCCGAATGGTCGCGCCACATGGAGGAGCCTTTGAAGTTCTGGATTTTTAAACCCAAATTTCTCGTTTTATTCTTTGGCCAATCCAGTTATCGTTCGACGTTATAACGTGAAGCCGAGGCCACCGTTGTGCTCAGCAGGTCGAGCCAGGAAAACCCAAACTTTGATTTGTCGAACAGTCGTCGTCTTGTACCTCATCGGAGCTTCGTGAAAACCCTTTAGTTTTCTTCCGTTGAGATAAGTTTGCTATGATCCTCGGCATGATTCCAGTTTTTAAATTTTTGGGTTGATATATCTGGTTAATTAGTGCAATTTGGGTCATTTTTACGGCCGTTTAGGGCCGTGTGTGGCCTTCACGCGCCACCCAGTGGCGAATTTCAGCCACCGTGGTTGGTTTTCCGTTGAACCGAATTAGTTAACCTTGAACCGGTCTTACCAAAACCAGTCCAAGACCATAAACAAGTCTAATAACTCAATTAGCTTATTATAAGCCTATGGGCCGGTTTGATAAAGGCCCAACAGCCTTAAGCCCAAACTGAATTAAACAAACGTCAACCAGTTTGACCGACCCGCGTCTGACCCCAACCCGTTCGACCTGACCCATTGATCAACTCCAGTGAGTCAACTTGCCCGAGTGAGCCTAGTGAGTCAACCCGACTGAGTTAACTCAATGAATTAACTCACCTGAGTCAACCCAGTTGACCAATCGTCAGCATTGACCGTTGACTGATGATGTCAGTGTTGTCTTTGACTGCTGACGTCAATGTTGACTTTGACTAAAAAGTCAAAATTTTTGAAACCCTTATTTTATGTTTCTCGACGTCCTGAGCTCATTTTTGAAGCCCGTTTTGTGAAATTCTAACCAAAAGGCCTCTGAATCTGACTTTGAACCCGAGAGTGCACAAGTGTTAATTTTTGAATTTAAGAGCAACGAAATTGGTTTAAGGACTGATTATGGTATATGATTAATTGAAGGTATTTGCAGTTCCTGGAAATTTGGAATTCGAAGAGACGTCTTGTTTAAATGTAATCGAAAGAAAAGATTTAAGAGTCGATTGTGGTAGCTTGAATTCGAGGTAATACATTTCTACTTACTGCATGTTTTATGTAACATTGGTATATAGTTATGGTATATAAGACATTAAATGAGTATACCGATTAATTTGCTTAAGCCAATTCGACTTCAGAACAAAAGAATTATAAATCGGATAAGACATGAAATACTCGAATAAGTAGTCTAACGATATGGAAGAACTTCTGAGTTCGGTAAGGATTAATAATACTGTCAACTTCAGAAATTAATTATGGTTACAAAAAAAGAGTTGACTTCTGAATATTCAGATTTTTGTTAAGGATGAAAATGCACTTGAGGTGTAAATGACGAAAAATACCCCTAACGATAAAAACGACCTAGAAATTGATTCCTGGCTCGATTAAACAATCTACTCATTTGGAACCCTCGACTTACTTGGAAGATTATATTATTAAGATTCGAACCTTTTAGAAAGGTAAAATATGCGAATTCTCCTGAAATTCTGATTAAGTCTTTGAAGATAAATTACTAGAAATTTCTACATTTATCTATATCAATCAAATTGGAAGAAAATTTGAGTTGAATGTAATGATAGAAATAAATAGAATATCTTCGAATGCAAGAATCTATAAAGAAACCAAAATGACGAATTTACCCTCAATTTCTGAAAAAAAGATAATCGAATTGTGTGGAAGGACAAAATGGACTGGATGATTAAAACGTCATTAAACAATTAATTGATTGAAACATCCTCGTGACTTGAAATAAGTGAACGTTCTGTAAATCATGGACTGTAATGCCCAGGCGGGTTCGAAGATGCCATATGTGTAATCATTTTTGTTCCCGATACTACTTAAATAATAGAAGACTATATAGATATATGTTTGAACTATTTAGGGCTCGTTAAAAGATAATTGGTGATGAAGCTTTATTTAGCTATACAAGTCTTTGGTATTAAGTATCGATTTCGTGTGATGTGTACCTATTCGAATATTGGTATATACTGCAATAATGAGAACTGTTCAATTTAAGTAGTTTGGAGGGTGGATAAGACGACAGCTGTTTTGGCATCGCAAACATATTTTTTTCACTAATTAGATAAAATTACCAAATTGCCCTTAAAAGTCAAACGGTCAAAATACCCTGACGAGCTAAATTTGTATAGAATCATTCTGATGTATCAAGAATTCTGAAGGGTCTTGATCTGACTATATCCCGGTATTCATCCTAATGTATCTGAACTCATGAGTAAATCATAGTATACTCTGAAATTCTGAACGATTCTGATAAATTAAGTTCTTAAGCATCTTAATGGTGCTGGTATTCATTGAACTTCTATTTAAGGAATCTTATATTGTAAACTAGTCAAACCTATAGAGTGTCAGTGCAATAGTTCCGCAACTATCTTGTACCTGGGTCGTAATGGGGTAATTTAGTGTTTTCCTTGTGTGCTATACGATTGTTTTACATGTTATTTAAATGTTTTATACAATGTTTTATAAAACTGATCATGTACACATGACTGATATGATAATTTCGCATAATGAAACTTGTCTTTAAGTTTAAAGCAAGAAGGTATTGTAAGTTTGAAGCATGCCTAATACCTAATATGATGAGTATGCTTTATGGTTACTGCTATTGGATCATAAATATGTCTATTAATTATTGCATATTATAAGACTGCTTGGACTGAATTAATAAGGTATTTGGGGTGATGATATGATTGATAAAGGTTTAACCCTGATCCGGCTTGTAATTCCGCCCGTACAAGGTTCATATGCTTCGGCTAGGGTAATTCCACCCGTACAAGGTTCCTATGCTTCGGCTAGGGTAATTTTGCCCGTATTCGGTTCCTATGCTTTGGCTGGGGTAATTCTGCCCGGACCTAAGGTATCCTCTTAGGATGGTACCCTTGCCTAATGGGCTCGGGTTAATGCCTGTATATGATACTGTTCTGGGGAACTGTATCATGGAGTATGGATGGAGGGTAGAAAAGACTTATAAGAAAAACATTGGTTGCTCTTGTGACATGTTTTATTGAGATGATTTATGTCTTTCTACATTTAAAGATAATGTTTTTATCACTATTCGAACACACTAAACTCTCTGTCTCAAATCCTGAAATCTAGTCCACTCCTAATTATCCGAATTTTAGACCTAATGTGCGGTGATCGAGTGATCAATTCATGAACGGTTATGTTACCCTCTTGTGTACAGTTGATATAAAATTCATATCCTATCGGAAGCCTTTTGAAATCAAGCTCATCATGTCAGATTATGCTAGACTTATGTCAATTTGTGCTTATAGCATCTGTTGGTAGATCTGTATTACTGAGCTTTTTCAAGCTCACATTGTTTTTTTTACCATCGCAGGTTCTAAAGGATTGAACATGGTCAATTATCGACATCATTATAAAAGTTCTTTTGGCGCTGTTTGCGGAGTACGGTACTCGTGTAATTAGGGGGCATGTATGACACGTCTTGTTTTTATATTAGAGTCTAAAATTGGTATTGTAACTTAAAATATGATTTTTGTTGTTATTCAAATAATTTACGGAATTTATATATTAATTTAGAAATTTAATTATGATTTTAAATGTTTGACAATTTGTTTATTTGAAGTTTTATTGTGGGTCACTCTTGTGACCTTAATGTGACACCTTAGATTGGATCAGGTTAACCTATTGATCTGAGGGGGTTACAAATTTATTGTAAACTTTAGATAGTGTGATGAAAATAGTTTCACTAAGTTTCATGTAAATATTTAAAATTTAATGTTAAAAGGTAAACTTGTTGAAAAAAATATATATTACAAGGACAATGTGGTAAAACCTATTTTCAAGTAATCTTATATTTTTACGATCAAATATTGTAATCTTATATTCATGTCTAATAAATCATACAATATAATGTAACATTTCCAGCAATGCATCATGTAATTTTACATTCCAAAAATTGTATTCTTGTAAATAATCTTACATTTCTTAAACAAACACCCCTAAAATATATTAGTAGAAGCACTAATTCAGGGGAAATGACCAAGACCAAAGCGGAAAAAGTATAAAAAGAAAAATAAAATGTTACACATTGAGATTTGTTGTCGCAATTATGACTAAATTTTCTGACTCTGCCCATGTTAGGAAAAATTATTAGATGAGCCTGGCTCACAATGTCATCTATGGTCTCATCCAATAATGATTTTCCATCTCATTTTTTTCAAGATAAATCTTCGTCTCTTTCCTACATGTCATTAAATGAATGAATATCATTGGATGGGACCATGGATGACGTGGTGAGGTGGGACCATGTAATAATTTCTCCCATGTTAAGGAGTAGATTTAAGGAAAATCAAGGGAGAAGTTGGACTGTTGGACACACTTTTAGACTTTATTTGGTGTGAAAGATTGAAAAATGAAAATTAATTAATTAAATAGGTAACATTTATTGTTTATAATCACTTTCTTACTTTATATCTTAAATATTTGATTAATTAATTCTTCACCCTTCATACCAAACAAAATCCTAAATGAATGTGTTTGTAACCAAATTCTAGTATAGATGTAATCTCTTCAAACAATTATTATTACTACAACTACTAACCCTTCAAAGCTCACTTCATTTACATTCAGACTGAACAAATCTATCAATTGAGATTAATCATACTATATGTTTTTAAATTTCGATCATAATTTTAAATTAGTTTCTAAATTTTAAGAATGTTTTAAACTAGGGTCTAGATTAATGCAATATTATTACTTTGAGAATTGTCGAATGAATTTTAATTCTTAGACATCACATGTTTGAATGTGTTTAAGCATAATTCTTTTAAATTTAAGAGTCGGAGATTATGAGTAGTTTAAGTATTATGCTAAAAAAATTACTTTGAGAAATTCAGTAGAACCTTTTGAAATTTAAGAATCAATTTAACATTCGAATGATAAATTATAAATGTTTGATGCAAATATCCTAATGATTTAGTACCATCTAAATTTAATTAAAGTGATAGGTTTACTAGAATTAAACAATTTAGAAAATATTTTGTATTAGATTGAACCGATTTTAAAAATCAACACCGATTATAACCCATCAAGTGATTTCAATCAAAAATGAATCTTGTTATCCTTAAGTGACACGGGTTCGAACAACTTTGTTTGCATGGTTATGTGTTATTAAAAGACTAAGATTAATGAATATATACTCTCTTGTAATCATACCAGACAGTTCAAAAAATTTGAATACATCAAATTAAAAAATGTTAATTTAATCTAATATATTAACATAATATGTGAATTTTACCGTGGTGAATATTAGGGGTGAGCATAATTCAACTCGGAAAAATTTCAAATAAAGTTTGAGTTGTAAAAAAGTGATAAAGCGGTATTTTTTCCTCGAATTCGACCCAAATTAGAAATTTAGCCCCTCGATCAAAAACACAGTCAATTAGGTCCTCCAGTTTGCGAATTGAAGCAAATTAGCCCCTTGACCAAAGTTGACTGTTACAATGCTGACATGACAGTTAACGATGCTGATGTGGTAGTCTGTTATGTTGGCGTGATGGTCAATGATGTTGACATGGCAGTACACGTGTGATGATGACGTGGCAGAGGGGTTGAATTGATTTTTTAACCGAATTCGAGCGCATAATTAATTTTTTTTTGAGTTCAGGGGCATAATTGATTTTATTTGAAATTCCGATAACTTACTTAATCTTAAAGCTACAAAATTATAGATTATTAAAATTTTAAAAATAGTTAAATATTAATAAAATATTAAAAAATAAAAACAATATAATAAATTTTAAAAATTAAGTAAAATACATAAAATTAAAAATATGAAAATTTATAGATACAAAAACTCAAAATTTAAAATTATTTATAAACAAAAAAAAGTCTTCGACTGTTTCTGGTTATTCTAAGCCTACTAATATTCTTTATATATATTTTCAATGAAATCATCCTTGTATTAAAGTAATAAAAAAACCAAAATTCTCCTTCATTTTTCTACATCAAATATTAATGATCATCAATTTGATGTAAAAAAGCGAAAGAAAATTTGAGTTTTCTTGTTACTTTAATACAAAATTGATTCCACTAAAAATTTGTTTAACAAATGGTAATACTCATACTGATGAAGTCGAAGATTTTTCGATGAAAGTGTTTAATTTTTTAATACTTTATAAACTTTTTTTTAAAATTTTTATATTTATATTTTTATCATTTTTTAATCTCTAATACATTTTAATTTTTATATTAGTTTTTATTTTCAATATTTTTAAATATTTTATTTATTTTTATTAAGTTTATGGATTTTTTTAAAAAAATGAAGAATATTTTGATTTTTTTGAAAATTCTCACTTTGCTTATTTTTAAAATTATCAGGGACCCAAATGATATTTACATCAATTTGTTAATCGATTTTTTATATATTACATTTGTAGAAGTTCAACTTGAAAAACCAAATTATTTATCCAATTTTTATATTTATATTTTTATCATTTTTTAATCTCTAATACATTTTAATTTTTATATTAGTTTTTATTTTCAATATTTTTAAATATTTTATTTATTTTTATTAAGTTTATGGATTTTTTTTTAAAAAATGAAGAATATTTTGATTTTTTTGAAAATTCTCACTTTGCTTATTTTTAAAATTATCAGGGACCCAAATGATATTTACATCAATTTGTTAATCGATTTTTTATATATTACATTTGTAGAAGTTCAACTTGAAAAACCAAATTATTTATCCAATTTTATTCAAAAACAAAATAAATCAATTAAATTAACTTAAAATTTAAATAAATTATTTATCCAATTTTAATATTTTTAAAATTTTAAAATTTTCTTAAATTCTTAATTTTTAACTTAAATATTAAATAAGTTATGAACTTTCAATTAAAATGAATTATTCCCCTGAACTTGGCAAAAAATCAATTATTCCCTCAAATTCAGCTAAAAATTCAATTCAACCCCTCTACCATGTCATCATCACACGTGTACTGCCACGTCAGCACTGTAACGGTCAACGTTGGTCAAAGGGTTAATTTGTTGCAATATGCGATATGGAGGACCTAATTGACTGCGTTTTCGCGTGAAGGGTTAAATTGTTAATTTGTGTCGAATTTAAGGGCAAAATACCCCTTTAGCCTAAAATATTCAAATAAATTAAATAAATCAAAATTTCTAATAATTAGTATATCAATATTTAAGTCCGATTGCCTGGCATATATATACCGCATATAAAAGCATGAAAACATATATGTGTATTGTATATGGATATGTGTATCGTATATGGATATTGAAAGCCGTTTAAATTAGAATCAATTTGTACTATAAAATATTATAAATAATTACGATTAAATTTGTACAAAAACTCGAAAACTAGACTCAACTCGAATTTAACTCGTAAATTCAACAACTCAAAATTTTTTGACTCAATCGCTCACTCTTAGCGAAGATTCCAATTCCAATTGCTAATGTCGTTGCTTTGTCTTGCTCTCCCCTCCGATAAAATGTCCAAATTAAAAAGGTCCGGCATGAATAGAAATCATCTATTATTTTTAGTGCCTTTATGCATGTCATAATATTAAAAAATAAAATTTAAAATTTATTGTTAGAATTTAAGATTAAGGTTTAAAATTTAATTTTTGTTATTAGGGTCGGTAAGAAGACACTAAAAAAGGAACAAGAGGTTTTTTTTTTTGTCCGAGCATATCTGAAATTTAGTTCAGAAATGTAATTGGATAGGGAAGCAAAAATTTCTGATAATGAAGAGCCTGCACTGCGTAACATATATGTTTTCAAAAATATAGATAGATAGATAGATACAAAGATCTGATTCTTCTTTCTGTTTCCAAGAGAGATGAGATTTTACATACAGTAGTAGTGAGATAGTAAAAGACACTAACTAGCTTTCTAACTTTCAGACACCAGATTTTCCTTCCTTCATCCTTCATACCTTTCATTTGGACATGTTTTTTTCTTCCCAAATTAATCGGCTTTTCATGAGGTAAGTGATGGGTCACTCGCCTGAACTCGACGACATTGAAGACTCTAAAGAATCTACGATCAACAAACAAAGATGGAGTCTGTCACACATACACAAAAAAAAAAACAGAAACAGAAATGGCTAATCTTTAAGTAATGAGCTTTAAATGAAATACCTCGAGAGCCATTGAAGGATCTCTTGCAATGCAAGATGGCGCTTTGGACTCCATCCTCTTGCTGCAACAGAGAATCATCTCTCCTCTTAGACAAATTCGCCGCTGCTAAAGGAGCCGCCGCTACGGCGGATGAAGCTAATCTGTTGTTTCCTAAATGCTTACAAACCACTCTCAGTCGAGTTGGAACACTCGCCCACTTGACCTGATTCTCCCCACCCGCCGCCTCTACCGCCGTTGTAGACGGTGGAGTTGCAGGCCCTGAAAACCTTAACTTCTCCCTAACGTAAAGAGGCTTAACTTTCTTTAAATACCTCTGCATTACATCCGAAACAGAGCTGTCGGAGGTTTGCTGCTTATGGGACTTGTTGCTGTTGTCTTTGGAGAACAGAGACATTATGGGAACCTCTTCGACCTTAAAATTCACCGTAAAAAACCTGTTCTTGTCGTCGATACTATTGTTTGGTTCTTTCGTTTTTGCATGCTTTTTGGGACTAACAGTGCCGTTGGAGGCTGATTTCTTCAACCTTAACAAAAAAATCCCAACTTTGGTGGCAGACTTCAAAAATGAGACACGAAATTGAGGGGGATTCGAGTCCAAAGACGAGTTCGGCTCAGATCGGCCATTGTTGGAGACTGTGAAGTTGAGCCCTGTTTCACTACCGGAGCAGCCACCGTCAGAATTCGTATCAACATCGTCGTTTGAATTCTGACTTCCTTCATCTTCAACAGTAGCCTCGTTTTCCTCTGTTTCATGGACTGCAAATTCTAAGTCAAAGAAAGGGCCATCATCGACTTCATCGTCGTCCGTGTCCACCGCCAGATGAGTGGTGGCTGCCATCACGATTGTAGTGGTGCAGGTGGCAGTGGAGCGTGTATTAACAGAAGCATTAGTACCACCACCGCCTCTCCAATACTTGAGCAAGCTAAAAGCTTCCATGGTCGGGATAGCCAGAATAGAAGAAACTCAAAATCTTTCTCTCGCAGTCGCAGGGAAGAGGGAAGGAGGTTAAAATCTTGCTATTAGCTTCGATTAGAAATTGTGATGAGGAGACGTGATTTAAATAATAACAGCATTTAATGTAGGATAATTCACTCATAAATTTCAAGCATAAAATATAAAGATTATGAAAAAAAAACATAGGGTTGAGTTTTTTCTTTCTCTACGGCTTGCTTCAAATTAGGGATAAAGAAGTTGATTAAGTCTAAAATTAAATTAAATTTTAAGTATTTAAATTTTATAATTTTAAAAACCAAAGTTATCTGTCAACTTTAGAACAGGTGGTTAAACTTTTCAGTTAACATTATTCACTTCCCTTAAGTTGTGGGTTCAAAGCCTAGTAGAAGTAAAATTTCTTTCTTCTTCCCAAGTAAAAATTGTTTAAAAAAAGACCATAGTTATCTGAATTGAATTTTATTTTTATTTAATTTATAATTTATATATATAATATTATATTTCAAATACCGAAATAATTTAAAATACATATAAAATTATTAATGATTTTATTTATTACAAATTCTAAGAATATTTATGAAAACAAAAATGATTGAACTGATCTCATCAATAGTTCAAATGGTAAAGCTGAATCCAGAGTTTTGATATCTCAAGTTTGAGTTATATACATAAATATTAAGAAGATTCTACAATAAATGTCATGTACCACTGTGTATCACTAATTATGTGTATCGCTATGTATTATTAATTATTTTAATTATTTTTAAAATTATAGGACCGAAAGCGTTATTATCCATTTTTAGAATAAAATTTAAAAAAACAATTTTTACATTATTTTTTTAGATTTTTTTCTTTTTGGGTAAAGTTGGGTGAGCGTTCGATAGTCGAGTTAAAAAATTTAGAGTTATTCGAGTTGGCGCATCATATTTTACAACTCAAACTTTATTTGAATTTTTTTCGATTCGAGTTGAGTTTTTGAGTTCTTATACAAATTTAATTATAATTATTTATCACATTATAGTACAATTTGATTCCAATTTAAATGATTTTCTCTAATCATATAAGATATGCATATATATATCTTTCTTCATATTTTTCATATGCGACATATATTTCTTTATATTTTTGTATCGGTAAATATATATATCAGAAAAAATTGAGAGACTCGACTCGAACTTAAAAATCAATCCAGTAATTACTAAAAATTTTGAGTGATTTGAATTTCCATTTTACAACTCAAACTTTATTTGAAAATTTTTTTAGTCGAGTTTATGAAATTTCGAGTCGAGTCAAGACGAGTCGAGTTTTTTTGCCTCGAGTACTTGAGTCGAAAAATTCGGTTTTTTCGAGTTAAGTCGAGTTTTGTTCACCCTAGGTAAAATACGCAAATGGTAACTAAACTTTGGTGAATTATTAAATTTGGTAACCAAACTTTCAATTGCTTCAATGTTACCATTAAATTTTAGTTTATTCTAAATTGGTCACTGACCCGTTAACAACAGTTAAAAGGTGACGTGACAGTTAAAATATTTTGTATAATAACACATTTAGTCCTCCACGTTTACACATTAAAACAATTTTGTCCTAATTCGAAAGAATAATAAATTTAACCCTCATTATTTACACATTATGTCAATTTAGGACTATTTTAATTAAAAATAATTTAACCCTAAACTCAAAACCATAATCTCTAAAATCAAAACCCTAAACCCCTAAAAGCAGGTGATTGCTCTTCCCTTTTGCATTGAATTCGATCAATTTGTAAAGTTTTTTTTCTTTTTAATTCGTGAGAGTTTCTTTTTGTGGTTTTTGAATGTTAGTTTGAATCAAAGTTACTGGGAAACTAGGTAGTTTGATGTTTGAGATTGATGTCTCAAGATTGTAAAGTATATCCCATGAACTTATTAATGCTTTTTGAAGGTTTGTTTACACAAAACTGTTGCCGGTTCTTGGGAAGGCAAGACGGCCCCAGGAAGCCCTTTTGATTTTCAAGTTGATGCTTGTAAGTATCCACCATTTTATTATTCTATGCAATATGGGATATTTGTGTATTTTGCGTATTTATGCAAGTGGTTAAAAGCTATCAGTTGACACATTTCCCTCCCCTTAGGTTATGGGTTCTAGACCCATTAAGAGCAAAATTTTCTTTCCCCCTCTCCCTAAGTAGGAATTGTTCAAAAAAAATTGTTTAGGGAAATTGCCTTATATATCCCGATTTAGCTGTATATCACAGTATTGCTGTTACATTGGGGCAAGCTGGTATTTTGAAGGAACTGCAAGAGGCAAAAACCTAGTACAAGAATTAAAAATATGCGGCGTAAGAAGTGGGATCCGATGCTTGAACCTGATCTTGTTGTGTATAATGTTGTATGTGAGCATTCTTAATTTTGTCATTCTTTATGAAATCCATTAATAAGTTTGTATGGGAAAATGCTTGCCACTTGTGTCCCACTGCGTCAGTGGAAATGGGTTTCGCGGGTGTTTGAACAGTTGAGAAAGAGTGGAAATGGACTTACAATGGAGGTATCTATAATCCTTGATATCTGCACTGATGGAGTATTATGTTTCAGGAATCTTACTTTCAGTCGAAAGCAACTAATGCAATTCGGTATTGTTTTATGCTGCCAAATTTCTCATGTTCCGACTATTGTTCATACAGAACTCATGTATTTTGCTTTCGCTCTATGCATTTCGTAACATGTCAATGGTTATGCTAATATAAGGGAAATAAAAGGAGATGCCACGGTATCATTTTATTGGATAGACATTAAAGCCAAAGACAAAAGATTACAGAAAACTTGGTTTTGCAAATTAATATAAATATACGTAGAATTATAAATTTAGAACTTAGAGTTTATAATTTATAATTATTTATATATATATATAATATCAAGGCCGGCTTATAGTAGGAGCATCTTCAGGTCCTCTTTCATAGGGCCTCAAATTATGCAACAATGATGCCAGCATAGACTATAATACTTAAGCCAACGGTGATGTCAGCATAAACTTATAGACTACATTTCCCACTTTCATGGGCTCATTGCAAAAGTTTAGTCTATACATAGACTATATGTGAACATATAGTGGACGAGTAAAATGATAGGGCCCCATAAACTGCCGCTTCTTTCATTGGGTGCCCGAGCGATTTAAGTGCAATCGTAGTATAATTATTCAACTTATTGAAAATTGGAAAAAAAAATTAAGCAAACTGTAATATAATTTTAAGATGGTCATAAAATAAATTTAAATTTCAAGACATTTCAATCTATTTAATCTCTTCAATATTCAAAAAATATTAAGAGGAATTACCTTAAAAAATAGTATACCCTCCCTCTTTCGATTCTCCATGAACATAACAGTGTCCTTTAATTTCTGAAATTATTGGGTTCAAAAATTAAGTTGTGTTGCTCCTACTCTTACCTTTTTAATTACATTTTTAGTTTTTACTTATATTTTTTATTGTATTAAAAAATTATTTGATTGATGAATTTGCATCAAAGAAAACTCGAAGGACAAGTTTTTTCAATTGACAATATTGTAAGTTAGTGGTTGTCTTTTATTGTTTTAATTGTATGTAAGGTGATTTCTGAACAAAACAATGAAAATGATGCGTTAAAAGAGTTTAATCATGTTTCTAAGATATATTAATGAAATTTTAAATTAATAGTTCAAAATAGATGGAATGTATTTTCGTTCTATAGGGACAATTTTTTTAATTTTCGCTCAGGGCCCAAAAATATCCGAGACAACCATGTATAATATTATATATCAAATACCGAAATAATTTAAAAATACTATATAAGATCTACTAATTTTTTATTTATTACAAATTTTAAGAATATTTATGGAAAAAAATATGATTGAACTGATCTCACCAATAGTTCAAATGGTAAAGCTGAATCCAAAATTTTGATATCTCAAGTTTGAGTTATATATATAAATATCAATATGATCATTTGAATTTAAATCTGTTTATGTATGGATGTTGCCCAAAGATCTAAATGTTTATAGTTACTAGTTTGATTGTGCATTGCAATGATTATTATGATAGTTATAAAAAAATCTAAATTTTAATATTTGCAAAGACTAAAGTGACCTTGAATGTGAAGGTTTTAATTTTATCTTGCTTAAATTTATGCATGAGATTTTTTTCATTTTAATTTAATATTTTAGTCAGTTTTCAAATTTAGAAATATTACGCAAATTTACAGATAATTTATTTAAACATAGATTAATTAAGAAAAATAATATCATCATTTTTTACTATTAGGATCATTCAATGAGAATTTATGTATTGTATTAATTAAGCACATTCAAATTCATGCCCTTCATGATGTTGTAACCACACCAACGAAAGTATAAATTACTTAAATTATAATTATCATTTTTAAGGATGATACAAGTTTCGTTGGTGGGTTCTACGGGAATATGCCCCCCTTCTAATCCAATTGAACAAGGATAATATAAGTTCCGTTCGTAGTGGGGCAGATATGTAGACAAAAATTAGACTCATTGTAGATGGTGGGGCAAGCGTAGAGATGATCTTGTACATTTTGTACTCACTCCATCCTCGACCGTCCCGCATCATCCCCACCCACCCAATATACATAATAAGTATATTTAAAAAACAAACATTTTAAAAAACAATTGATCAGTCTAACCGATTTTTAACAAACTTTCGGGTCCAATTCCTTCGATTTCTCACTTTATCTCTTTTACCTAAAACTCTAAAATTATTCACTATTATCCAACTCCTTCAATTTTTCACTTTTATCTATTTTACATGAAATCTTAAAATTACTAATCATTAACTCACGTCGCAACTTGCAAGCTCGTGCTTCATTTCATATGGTCCTATTCTATAACAATCCCCTATTTCTTGATGGGATTCATCTACAGCGAATCTTCTTATATGTTTTCTATACTAATTTTTTTAACATAATTTTCTTTAGTAATTGAATGTTAGTTGTTAGGGCTTTTTATTCTTGTTTTGTCCAATTGCAATCTTATTTTATACTTATTTTATCTTGTTCAATTGAATGATAATTGAAATAATGTCACATATGTGGTGGGACCGGGTTTCATACTTTTCTCATAAAAAATTGGTTTATATTTATTTAACTAATACTTATAAATATATTATATGAAGTGGGTTGTGAGGTGGATCAAGCGGGGATTAGGTGAGTTTTAGAATCCACATGTGTGGTGGAGCAGGGATAATTTTAGTCTTGTGGCTTGCGAGACATGGATGATTTTGAGTTTTGTACCCGCAACGAGTCGCGGGTTGAGATATGTATGAATATTCCTTGTGAGTGTCGATTTTTTCAAATAATTGTGATTATCAATGTACAGATTATCAAGTGTTAATTTATATTAGGCTTATATCACAAATAAGTACCTAAAATATTTTTTGGTTAAAATAAGTATTTAAAGTATTTTTTGGTCAAAATATACACATAAAGTATATTTTTTTCATCTAAGTTCCTAAAAGTTGACATATGACATTGATTAAAAAATATCTTAGTTACCTATTTTAACAAAAAAAATATACTTTAGGTATCTACTTTGACGAATAAATACTTTAGTACACAGATGAAAAAGATGATATACTTTAGATACATACCTCGATGAAAAAATACTTTAAATACCTAAATAATTTTTTTTTATCAAAAGTAAGAAATTTATAAAAAAAAACCCAAAATAGTTATAACAATATCCTAAGGTTGGGAGGGACATTAATAGTCCAGTCCTCCGGACATAAGCAAGTCCTACAATTTTTTGCCACCCAGTCAGCGACTCTGTTATAAGACCTGGGGACAAAAGTAAAACAACAATATATATTTATTTGTGATATAGGCCTTATATTAAATAATTCTAACTATTATTTTACAAATATGAAAAAAAGTTTAAATTCTAAAGGGTACGTCTATTGAAAACAGATTCCAAAATTGAAACTTGATGTCAAAGTTCGTTTGGTGCAGACTATGGAATCGTTTGTCTGAAAATGAACGTTTGACAGAAATTAGATTTTTTAGATTTTACGTTTTGTAGTTTTTGAGATAAAATTTGAGTTTTAAACGGGCTTTTTTTTATGTATGACGTGACTTCGACGCTGCTTTTACATTCAACAATTCAATAATCGTGTGAAAAACATTCTCGAACAAAGCATAACTCTGTAATCTCAACTATTTTATATTATACATGAGTACTTGATGTAGCCACCCCTTTCTCGTGTTTTGTGAATCGCTTTGAAAATAATCAGCTTAATTTTTTTGTTTTTTCTGAAAAAATTTGAAAATTAAAATAAATTAAAATTTTGGGGATTTTTGTTTTGGAAACAAAGGGTTGGAGTTGCCATCGGCCATTTTGGTAGGCCATACACCATTAAAACTAGAGATTCTTTTGAAAACGGGTTCGGGAGTTGGTTACGTGTGGGGAAGGATCAGCACCCCCATCACGCCTGAAAATCGGTACCAAATTATACGTTACTTTTAATCGATGGAAATTATTGAAATTTTAATTAGATTTAATTAGCTGTTCATAATCAAATATAAGCTTTAATTGAACGGGCTTTAACAATTTGGCGGGTTTGAATTAATTATCCATCTAATTAATAAGGGTGACTGTACATCGGATCGTAGATTAAACCGACATCGGATAAGACTGACTGTCATGTTAATTTACGGTTTGAATCAAAGTATATTACCTTTATGCATGATGCAAACCGTTAAAAATGATGTTATGAGTTGTCAAGATATTATCTATTTTAATATTCACCTTACGGCGATAAGAATTAATTCGAATATTTGGTCGATATCCATTAAGCCAAGATTAAGACCAAAATAATCGAGTTAATAAATATTTCCTTTATATAATTTAGATTAACTAATTAACGATGTAAGTACGCAATTAAATTAAGGGCGGAATGAATGTCAAGTTAAAATATGTCACAAAATATGCAAATAATGAAGAACGAACAAGAAAATAATTACGGAAATTAAAGAGCGGAAATTAAAATGTCCAGAAAAAGAATCAAATCGAACAAAAGATAAAATGCGTAAAATGAATACGAAAATTAAATGCGATAAAGTAAAGGCGAGAATTTAAAGGCGGAAATTAAAATGCAAGAAATAAATTGTGTAATTTAAATACAGAAAGATAAATGCAGTAAATAAATTGCGGAGATTAAAAGGCTACACTAAACGGGCCATAAATAATACGGATCATACCCTGTTGCATGTCATCGTAAGGCCGATTTTTAAAAAAGAATAATATAATATAATATAATATAATATAATATAATATAATATAATATAATATAATATAATATAATATAATATAATATAATATAATATAATATAATATAATATAATATAATATAATATAATATAATATAATATAATATAATATAATATAATATAATATAATATAATATAATATAATATTTTAAAAGAGGGGATCGAAACGCATAAAAACACAGATGTGAGGGCCGATTTTAAATAAAACAGAACTTAAAAACGCCTAAAATCAAAAGAAAAACAAAAGAAGAGGACTGAAATGCGTATTAACCGGTGACTAAAGTGCAAAAGGTGGAGAACATAGAGAACTGAAAGGGTAAATATCCCATTTATCAAAATGAGCGGATCTTGCCCTTCGGGTTGGGTCACCACGAGAGTCACAACTTATCGAAACAATGGCATTTTGTGAAATACATATATTAGAAAACATAGGCCAAAACGGCCTGAAACCTCCCATTCTCCTCATTTTCAAATGAAACCCAAAAAAAGATTTTAAAGAAAAATGTCTGAAATTTTCAGAGCCCTAACCCCTTTTAAAATTAGAATTCGGTCTGACGCCGTGCGTCGCTGCCTCGACCACTGCTAGCCGATGGTCGATTGCCTCAAAACAAACCTAAAAAAACTTTCTTTTATTCTCTTAAATTCCAATCCGACTTTTGATTTATAAAACTAAACCCTGTTTTACTTAAATCTAAAAAATAAACCAAAATCTTTTTTTGAGAACTCAGAAATTCAAAACCCTAAAATAGAAAACGAGAAGAAGTTTGATCTGCTACATCACTGATGATGAAGCAAGATCTAAAAAGAAGAAGTCTGATCCGCTACACCACTAACGATGAGTCGAAATCAGAAAATAAATGTGATAGATCCGCCACACCACTGACGATGGGTCAAGACCTGAAAAATAGAAGTAAACAATAGTTAGTAATTGTTTACTCAGAGTTTGAGTTTTTGGTTTGGCTTCCTTTCCTTTGAGGGTTCGCCATTTTGTGTTGGGTGTTGTTATCCTACATCTTGAGGTTTCAACTTCTTTGCTGGTCCGGCTCCCCTTCGTGGCTGAGGGCTTGCCAATTTGTTATTGTCCTCCATGATTGAGGCTTCTCATCCTGAACCTATTTTTTTATGTATGAGTGAAGTAGATGCATTTAGCATGGATGCACTTAACTTGATGTGTAATGCATGCATTTAATGTGAATGCATGATGATGAGATGAATGGCATGTAATACAGTTGGCCATGATGTTGACTTCAAAGGGGATGCCCTATGACTTTCTGGTGTCGCGACCATTTTTGAAAATCGAGACATGTGAAAAATAGCTTGACGATCGGTCTTTTTAGAAAATTAGGGTTTTTAGCCATTTTTAGTTTAATCTTGAAAATTTATGATTTTTCGTATCAAATTTGATTTTCCTTTATTTATCCTTTTAAAAAAAATTGGAGTCGCCACCGATCACTTCGAGGTAGACCGGACACCGAAAAAAACAAACCAGAGGTTCTGTCTTGAATATTGGGTTCGAGAGTCGGTTATGTGTAGGGAAGGGTTAGCACCCTTACGAAAACCCGTTATCGGTACCTTTAATTTTATGTGACATTTTGGCATTTCGAATAATAATTTGAATTTAATATATCCCATAATTATTAACTGAATTTAAATTCCGAATGCAGATATCCTCTTATAAGGAAATTCATCTTGTTCAAATACAAGATTAAAAGCACCCCGTTAGGTGGCACCCCTATTCGTATTCAAAAAATGAATTTCCAACATAAAATGTTTTTAATGAATGATATTTTATTGTCTTGTTAATTTTAAGTTCTACCCTAAAAGGCTATGATTAATTAGTTATTTAAAACTATGAATATTAATTAATTTAATGGCTTTTATGAGAAAATGCCAATTGCTTGAACACCTTTCCATATATTTAAAGCCCTTAAATTAACTATATTCCTAATTAATTAATCTTTCTAATTAATTAAAGTTCTAGTCCTAATTAAGGCTCTAACAATTTATTATTTAATTATAAGTGAAAATGTATATCGAATATACATCATTATGACCAAGGCTGAGATAACACCCCATTGTAAACAATGGAATACCATCTAGATTTGAACCTCAAAGATTTTATTCGATATACATTTAATTAACTACAATGTATTAATTATTAATGTCAATTAAAGAACTAATTTGATTTCCAATTATAAGTGTAATATATTAAATATATTCATTAAAATCCATGTTGAGATAACACCCCATTGTAAACAATGGAACATCATACAAATTAGGATTTTAAGGTTTATATTTAATATATTTTTACTTACTACAATTTTCTTACCTAATTTAATTATTGAATCCTAATTAGAGAACCTAGGTTAAAGGCTCTAATATTTAATTAAACTATGTGTATTTAAATTATCTAACACATAAAACTATATGCTTGATTTAAAACATGCATCATATATAAATTAATTGCATTTAATTAAAACAACTAAATAAATAATTAAAAAACAAATCGAACATTTAAAACAAATTTTATTAATGTGAGGACCAAATTGAAGAAATACAAAATCCAAATCCCAATTACAAAACTTTAATGACATAATTGAAAGGAAATACAAATTAGAGAACACAATTAAGGAATTTAGGGACTCAATTGAAGGAATTACAGAATTTGGGCTGTAATTTAAAGGGAAAATGACTAAATTAAGAACAACCAAAGCTGAGGGCAAAAACCAAATGGCATCCATTTAGAAATGCGCAGATCTCGGGTTGACCCGGGTACAACGCGCGAACCTTGCTTTGACTCGGTGCCAAAACGACACCGTATCAATTCGGGCTTAAATAGCCCAGCCCCGAGTCAAAACGGTCATAATCCACACTTCACTCTCTCTCTCCTCATTTATGTTCTCTCCCCCTCTCTCTAAATTCTCTCAATCCAAACTCTTAAAACCCAAAAATCCTTCAACGTTTTCGATCAAAACCCTCATATTCAACCTGTTCATCCCTTTGTTCATCCAAAAATGCATTTGGATCTTCCATAAACTCCTATACTCCTCAAATTCATGTTTTTCCTCGATCAAAACCTTAAATTACTCAAAATTCTCACCGAATTCGTCTCAAATCTCCATTTGATCCACACTAACACCTAACCTTTCCTAAATCATGTTTCTCCTCGATCAAAAACCGTAACCCCATTCTGTATTCTTCTCACACTCATCATAAACCTCACAAACCCTAGAACTCTGGCCTAGCTCCGCTTTAGCCACCGTCCATAGATCTCGATCCACCACTCCTTAATCCTTTCAGCATTTTTGCCGGCCGCCGAAGGCGATGTCGGCCACCTCCAGTCATCGTCTCCGGTCAACCCTAGCCTACTCCGATCAACCCTGCAACTCCGGTCACCCCTAACCTAGCTCTGGCCACCGTCCTCCGCCGTGAAGCGATTTTCGGCCACCATGCCGAAAACCTAAAAACCTCTATTTTCTTCATTTTTTCTCTGTTTTCCACCTAAGCCTATATCTAAGCTCCGATTCAATAGAATCTGTCCGTCTTCGCCCAATCCTAAGCCTAAACTACCCGAACCAAACCTATTTACCCTATTCAACTCCGCCTTTGCCCTTAAACCAATCCGCGACCAAGATCTTTTCCGATCAACTCAAGATGAGCCTTAAGACCCTACTAAGATGTTTATTTTTCTAAATTTAGGTTTTAATTTTAGTTACTGTTTTTATATTCTTTTAGACTTAGATCTGACTTATTTCATGTATTTTGCAAATAAACGAAGAATGGAGATAAAAATATACCTCCCGGTGTGTTTTCGATGATGGCCTCACTGCTCCGATGTCCGATTTCGGTGACCTTCGACGTTCCAGAGACTCTTCAACCTTTTAGGCAACTCCTCGAATTCCCTCTCTCCTTAATTATTATTGTAATAATTATCCTTAATTATTACCCTCATTATTAACCCAATTTTCTCTCTCTGCAGGGTATTTATAGTTGGAATAAATGCTGACATTAGGGCCATTGAGCTGTGGACAGCTGGCCTGGACTAGGGATCAATCCAGGTGAAACTCAAGAGGACTAATGGCAGTATGCCACGTGGCTAATTTGGGTGGTAAAAAGAAACACAACTATGTTTCTTTGGGCCTCTTTACCCGATAGCAATATGTTTGGGCAGGGTTTCAGCTGTAAATAGGTTGAAAAATAATTTGGGCTTTGTATGTTTGTAGTTTAGGTTCGAAATCTCTTTAGAATGTAATGGATATATAACATATGGACTATGGAATTTATTTTGTTTGGTTTTTTATATGATACTGTATTTATTTATTTATTTAATATTTATATTATTTATTTATTATTATTGTACCCGATCAAAATTCGGGTATTACAGCTGCCCCACTTTGCTCATTACTGTAAAACAAGGATAGAGAAAAAATTAGAAATACGCAAATTTTGCTCGGATTAACAGACGAAGCTTGAAGCTGCTTTTTCTGATTGTGAAATTCTTCAATCTTTCACCAGACTATAGAGTCTAAAGCTGTTCTTCTGATTATGAAATTCTTCATCCTCCAAAATATGGCACGACCGCTTTCTGAGGTTTGAAGCTGTTCTTCTCATTACGAAATTCTTCATTCCTCACTCTTTGCTGATCCATCTTTCTATACAGTGTCGAATAAGCAAGCTCTTCTCATTAGGAACTTTCTCATTCTTCAAAAGATGAACTCTTCTTTCTTCACCGGGCGAGTTCTTCTCATTAGGAACTCTGGAACGAACTCTTCTCATTAGGAGCCCTTCTTTTTTGCTAAGTAGGTTCTTCTCATTAGGAATCCTGAAACGAACTCTTCTCATTAGGAGCTCTTCATTCTTTGCTGGGCGAGTTCTTCTCATTAGGAACTCTAAGATGAACTCTTCTTATTATGAGCTATTCTTTTTTTGCTAGGTGGATTCTTCTCATTAGGAATCCTGAAACGAACTCTTCTTATTAAGAGCTCTTCATTCTTTGCTGGGCGAGTTCTTCTTATTAGGAACTCTTCATTATAGGTAAATTCTTGACAAATCAGATTAAAATGCTTTGATGAGGGTTAGTATGATCCTAATTTCTACATATGATGCATGAACAAAGATCCATTAGGAAACAAAAAACAGTTGTTTCCACTTGCTGGGTAGCTCATCGAACTTCACTTAATTGTGTTTCTTCATCAAGCCTTGACCTGTTCTGACACTTCATCTCATACTCTGGACTAGCCATCATACCCTCTTTCTGCGTTTCTGGTCCTGTGCTCTAAAGTGCCCTTTCAGGTTTTCACTTTAGGTTACTTTTCTCAAAGCGCCCTTTCGGGTTTTCACTTTGGTTTTTTTTCTTTTTTTAAGGCGCCCTTTCGGGTTTTCACCTTTTTCTTTTTTCCTTTTCTTTTTTTCTTTTTCTTTTCTTTTTTTGTCTCTTTTTGGCGCCCTTTCAAGTTTTCACCTTTTTCTTTTTTCCTTTTCTTTTTTTCTTTTTTTGGCGCTCTTTCGGGTTTTCACCTTTTTCATTTTTCCTTTTTTTCTTTTCTTTTTCTTTTCCTTTTTGTCTCTTTTTTGGCGGCCTTTCGGGTTTTCACCTTATCTTCGCATTCCCTCTTGTTAGTCTCTGCAATCCCCACTTGTTCAACTATTGATTGATTCAAACATTTTTTTATTTTCATCTCCATTTCTGACAGCACGACATTCCATTCAATCTTCTTTTTACACTCCTCTTCAATAACCTAGAGTGCAATATTCACATGCATTCTTTAAAACATAGTAATACCAAAAAATTATCTGCTTTTATATGAATCATGCTAGTTTACTTTCATGATGCTTTGGAAATAATAACAAAAAGCTCGGAAGAGAATTCACGAATTTTATTGAAGCTTATCAATAAAAATACAATAGATTTTGAAAAGTCATGGCAAACTGAAGCAACAAAACCATGGAACAAAGTCAGATCTTCAGGTATCCATAGCATGAAGGATTCAACAACCCTTTCGACCAATCGTAGCTTTGAACTTGAGCCCTTGTCCAACAGACTTCAACATTGTCGAGATGTTTACAGATGTGAAATCCCTTCCAAAATGTAGGGTATCCGAGAGGTCTTAATTGTAGGATGCCTTATCACTATCCATCTAAGCCGCCCTTTACGGGTTTTCAACTCAGATCCTTCTTTGGTTTCAAGACGCTTTTTGCGAGTTTTCATCTTGAACCCCCTTTTTTTTCTTTTTTCTTTTTCTCTTTTTTTGTTTTATTTTGTTTTTTTTGAATCTTCGGTGCCCTTTCGGGTTTTTACCTAAGATTATTCTATTTTGTGCAGCGCTCTTTTCGGGTTTTCACTTCACTTTTTTGTTTTGTTTTTTTTGAAACTCTTTTTTATTCTTCAGGCGTAATATTTCTTAACTGAATTGGAGTTCACTGGCTTGTGCAACTCTTCACCATAAATTTCAGCTAAGATCAACGCTCTTCCGGAGAAAGCCTTTTTGACAATATACGGTCCTTCCCAATTAGGCATCCATTTCCCACGAAAATCTTTATGTATTCGCAAGATCTTTTTTAGCACTAGATCACCCTCTCAGAATTCTCTGGGTCGAACTTTTTTATCATAAGCTCGTATCATTCTTTTCTGGTACATTTGAATATGAAATATGGCTTTCAACCTCTTTTCTTCAATGAGATTTAACTGATCATACCGAGCCTGTACCCGTTCTGCTTCAGACAAAACTTGAAGAGACAAGATTTCAACCTCAATTGGTAATACTGTCTCCATTTCGTAGACCAGAGAATATGGCGTTGCCCAGTAGAAGTTCACACTGAAGTTCGATATACAAACAATGCAAAGGGCAACTTTTCGTGCCAATCTTTGTAGGTATTTGTTGTCTTTGCTATGATTTTTTTAATATTCTTATTTGCTACCTCTACTGCACCGTTCATCTTTGGGCGATAGGCTACAAAATTTTGATGCAGAATTTTGAATTGGTCGCACACTTTCGTCACCACCTTGTTATTGAAATTAGTGGCATTATCAATAATGATTCTCTCAGGCAATCTATAGCGACAAATAATCTCCCTTTTCAAAAACTTACAGACTGTTGATCTGGTGATACTGACATAGGAGGCTGCTTCTACCCACTTGGTAAAGTAATCAATGGCCACAGGAATAAAATGATGTCCATTAGAAGCTTTGGGGTAAATCTGACCGATGACATCCATGCCCCAGACTACAAAAGGCCATGGTGAATTCATTGTGTGGAGAGGTACTAGAGGAGAATTGATTTTGTTTGCATATATCTGACACTTGTGACATTTTTTAGCATACTCAATGCAGTCCCCTTCCATATTTGACCAATAATACCCATACCTCATAATTTTATGGGCTATTGCAAAACCATTGGCATGTGTCCCACATATTCCATCATGCACTTCAGCCAAAATGTTTCTAGCTTCTCGAGCATCTACACATCTTAGTAATATCTGATCTTTGCTTCTTTTGTATAGGATTTCACCGTCAAGCACATATCCTGCAACTATTCTTCTGATTTTCCTTTTATCAACATCATTCAACCTACCAGGATAAG
The DNA here is from genome assembly GCA_019671005.1 of Hibiscus mutabilis. Classification (NCBI taxonomy): domain Eukaryota; kingdom Viridiplantae; phylum Streptophyta; class Magnoliopsida; order Malvales; family Malvaceae; genus Hibiscus; species Hibiscus mutabilis. Next base: position 23,003,099 of record CM033741.1, on the reverse strand, counting down.
TCTGGAATTTGATGTACTGTAAGATGTCATAATACCATGGGTTTCCATCTGCCTCTTCTTCTATACTGTAGCGGTAAGCATAAGTTTCATAACTCTGCATCTGAATTGACACCATATCTCCTGGCTTATTTGCTAGAAATATCGAAGCTAGTGTAGCTAAAGCATCTGCCATTTGATTATCTTCTCTGGGGAGATATGTGAAAGTGATTTCTTTAAACTTTTTCATCAACTCAAGGATCAATTTTCGATATTCGATCAACTTTACATCCTTTATTTCATACTCTCCATGAAGTTGATAGATCACTAGTGCAAAGTCTCCATATACTTTCAGAATCTCTATCTTTCTTTCAATAGCAGCTCGTAAACCCATAGCACAAGCTTCATATTCCGTCATGTTGTTAGTGCACAAAAATTCCATCTTACTAGTAAAAGGGTAATGTATATTATCCGGAGAGATCAACACTGCTCCAATTCCACGTCCCAGGGCTTTATAACTGCTCCATCGAAATATAATTTCCAAGCATCATTCTCTATCGTTTCCTGTTCTTACGAAGAAATATTCATTACATCTTCATCTGGAAAATCAAAACTCATGGGCTCATAGTCTTTCGAAGCACGACTAGCCAAGAAATTTGCTATTGCATTCCTTTTATTGCTTGCTGGTTTACATACACAATATCAAATTCTGATAATAACATTTGCCATCGAGCCAATCTTCTAGTCAAGGTTGGTGCTTCCATCAAGAACTTCAATAGATCAAGACGAGATATTAACCAAGTAGTGTGGTATAACATGTATTGCCTAAGTCTACGACTTACCCAAACTAAAGCACAACATAACTTTTGAATTAGCGGGTACCGTACTTCACACTCTGTGAACTTCTTGCTTAGGTAATAGATGGCTCTTTCTTTTCTTCATGTATCATCATGTTGCCCCAGTACACACCCCATCAAACTCTCATAAACAGTCAAGTAGAGAATAAATGGTCTACCTGGAACCGGTGCTACCAGAATTGGAGCATTTATCAGGTATTTCTTTACCTTGTCAAATGTTTCTTGGCATTCTTCATCCCATTCGCAAGGATTATTCTTTCAAAGCAGCTTGAAAATTAGATCACATTTATCGGTCAATTGAGAAATGAACCGAGAAATATAATTCAATCTTCTTAAGAATCCTCGAACTTCTTTTTGTGAACTTAGGGGCGGCAAATTTTGAATCGCCTTCACTTTGTCTAGATCAATTCAATTCTTCTTCTACTAACTACAAAACCTAGGAGTTTACCAGACGTAACTCCAAAGGTGCATTTATTCGAATTGAGCTTTAACTGGTACTTTCTCAATCTCTGGAACAATTTCCTCAAATTCTGAATATGTCCTTCCTCATTCTGGGATTTGGCGATCATATCATCCATATACACTTCAATTTCCTTGTGCATCATGTCATGGAAAAGAGTCACCATGTCTCGCTGGCATGTTGCTCCAGCATTCTTTAATCCAAACGATATCACCTTGTAACAATATGTTCCCCACAGGGTTATGAATGTTGTCTTCTCCATGTCTTCTGGGTCTATCTTTATTTGATTATATCCCGAAAAACCATCCATGAAAGAAAACCATGAATGTCTTGATGTATTATCCACCGAAATATCTATATGAGGTAAGGGGAAATTATCTTTTGGACTTGCTCTATTCAAATCTCTATAATCAACACACATGTGCACTTTACCATCCTTCTTTAATACTGGACAATATTGGCCACCCATTCTGGATATTGTGCCACTTTCAAAAAACCAGCATCAATCTGTTTCTGTACCTCCTCCTTGATTTTCAGTACCATTTTGGGTCTCAATCTTCTGAGCTTCTGTTGAACCGGTTTACATTCTGGCCTTATTGGCAGCTTATGTACCACGATGTCTGTATCCAGTCCTGGCATATCTTGATAAGACCAGGCAAAAATATCCTTGAATTCTTACAACAGATCTACCAGCTTTTGTTTTATCTCTGATGAGAAAGCGGCACCAATCTTTACTTCCTTTTTAGCTTTTTCTGTACCCAAATTCAGGATTTCTATCTCTTTTTTATGAGGTAAGATCTGTTTATCCTCATTTTCCACCAACCTCAGTAATTCATCAGGGATTTCACATTATGTCTCATCTTCGACCTCATTAACTTCCATTGAACACTCTGGTCGTTCAAAATCTAGTTTAGGATCAGGTTCAGAATTATTCATACAATTAATAGTTGAAGACATGCAAGGAAAATAATAATATATGTTTAGAATGGATGAGAAAAACAAGAAACATGTTTGCCATTTGAGAATCACAATGAAAGCATCTTTATTGAAAGTAAACTTGCATAATTGCCCTTTATAGATAATCCCTCATACTCGCGGGCAAAAGCATGAGGTGGTTCTTGACATTTACTCTGTTTTATTCTTAAAGACTAGGGGCAGATCCTCTGAGGTCCAGTTGTTCAAGGCTTCACCAGGAAAGAATGGACGTATTCCCTTCATAAACTTGCCAGGTTGGGATCCCTCAAATACGCCATTAATGCACAGCTTTCCCATGTTTTCTCCAAAGATCTCTTCTTCCTGTAGCCTCAGTGTCTCCTGGTTGTCTTTCTCCAATTGCTTTTCCATATTGACGAACCCACGTGACTTGAAGATACTTGCCAAGTCAGGAAAGAACATGGGCTCTCATATAGTCTTAGTTCTCAAGAAACGAGCCCTCATTCGATCTTCATTTTTCAGCTCTTGCTTTCTCTATTGAATATTTGGCTTAAATCCAAGCCCAGAACGATCTTTCTTCATCTCAATAGATTTGGGATATGGACAACCCTGTAAATCTTTCCCTAGTCTTTTTTCAACTTTTGCTCCCCTGCCAAGTATCTCACGAACAGTCATCTTAGTGCAGTTTGACAACTTTGGGCAAGGTATTGGTTTCCCTCCAGCGACGAAAGTTGCATTTATGAATTCCAAAGCTCGAAATGAACATTCCAGAGCACTTACATCCGTCTCAATGTATGGTGCTTCAGTAGAAACGGAAGCAATAATGTCTTCTTCAGCTCCAGTACTCACCAACTTCCCTTCTATTACGAATTTCAGCTTCTGGTGTAAGGACGATGGTACTGCGCCAACAGAATGTACCAGGGCCTTCCTAACAAACAATTGTAAGTTGGATTTATGTCTATTACAACAAAATCAACATTGTAAATCACAGGCCCAATTAATAGCGGTACTTCAATCTTTCCCAAAACATCCTGGGTCGTTCCGTCAAAAGCCCTCACTGTATTCTTGTATGTCTTCATATGAGAATCATCAATTGTCAGCCTTTACAAAGTCGCCATAGGTAAAACATTCAGAGCTGACCCATTATCGATCAATTCTCTAGGAAGCACATGCCCCTTGCAGTGAGTTGTGATGTTTAAGGCTTTGAAAGACCATATCCCTCCTTCCGGGATCTCATCATCAGTAAAGGTGATATAGTTATCAGAAGTTATATGGTTCACAATCCTATCCAACTTATGAACCAATATATCATTTGGAACAAAAGTCTGATTGAGCACCTTAATCAAAGCAGTGTGATGCCCTTCCAAACTCAGCAATAGTTCGAGGATAGAAATCCTAGCTTGCTATCTTTTTAACTGCTCAACAATACTATACTCGCTGTGTTTCAAAAACTTCAAAAATTCCTAGGCTTGTTCCTCAGTAATAGGCTCATTTATTTTTGGGGTTGGTTCCTCCCCAAATATTCTCTCTGGTACCACCAGAGCCTTTACTTTTTCTTTTTCTAATTCTTTAGAAGCTTCTGGAGAATAACATCTCTCGTTTCTGGTGAAATGCCCAATTTCATTCACCATCACTCCATCAGACTTTTCTACTTTTTTCGTTTCTTCCAGCACCTTTGTCACCTCCTAAGACTTTGACCCTTTAGGTATTGTCACATTAGCCGCATAATTCCACGGGACCCTCCAAGTGTCCTTGAATGCAAATGGTGCTGGGGAGAAATCACAACCTTAGGAGTTGTTATCGGTTTTTCATTACTAGGGGAACTTCCAATTTTGGGCCTGGCTAAAATGATCAAAGGTCTATTTACCCCATACCTATCTCCAAAACTTTCAGAGGTACACACTTCTACTTCTTTTCTTTCACCATTTTTTTCTCAAAGAATTTGATCTCTTTATTATCCATCATCATCTGGACCAGACATCTGAATTTAGCACATTGTTGGATTTCATGACCGGCTTCCTGATGATACTCACAGTAAAACATCCGATTCTATCTCATTTCCAACCTTTATGTCTATCTGTACCATTTTAGCATTGTGTAATTGCTCAAACACGCATTTCAAAGGAAATCTAATTTCAGAAACATTAGTTTTTAGACGCTTAGCGTCTTCTTCCTCCTCTATTGCATTCACTCCTCGCCCTCCATGATTCGGCAAATGATTTGCTGATATATTGGGCTCGTCAAACTTCAATACACCAGTATTTACTAAATTCTGGACCACCTTTTTAAATGTTGTGCTATTTTCAATTGTGTGCCCCGGGATCCCAGCATGATATTCACAATAAACCTTTGGGTCATACCATGGAGGATATGAAGGCTGAAGTGGTCTAAGGTAATACGATCTTACCAAATCCACATCAAACAACTGTGGATACAGTTCGGTATATGATATCGACATGGGTGTAAAATTCATTCGGTCATTCCTTGAGCCTTGATAATCTTTCTTGTTTGAATTCTATGAACCTCCTGATGCACCAGTCGATGAAATTATGACGTTTTTCGGGGCCTCATAAGCACTCTTTTTATTCACCTCATTATCTTTTTTCTTGAAATTCTTGCGAGAGCTTTTTCCACATTTCAGCCTTCCACTTTTGATTGCTGCTTCGATCAACTCTCAATTCATTACCATATCAGCAAAGTTATGAGTTGCGTTCCTAATCAAACGTTCAAATAATGGTCCTCTCAGAGTGTTTATGAACATATGATTCACTTCATTTTCCATTAATGCTGGTTGTACTTGCGCTGCCAATTCTCTCCACCTCTGTGCATATTAACAGAAATTCTCAGTCAGTTTCTGTTCCATAGCCTGCAACATGACTCGGCTAGGAACCATTTCAGTTACATGTTTATACTGCTCCTCAAAAGCACCAGAAAGGTCTTTCCAAGACCTAATGTTAACCCATCTTAATTGTGCATACCAGCGTGCCGCTGAGCCCATTAAGCTATCCAGAAAGCAATGAATCAACAATTTCTTATCCTTCAAATAAGCAGCCATTTTGCGACAATACATGGTAAGATGCACTTTGGGACAGGTCGTCCCGTCATACTTTTCAAAGTCAGGTGCCTTGAATTTGGGTGGGAGAATCAAATCAGCAACCAAACTCAGATATGCAGTACTAGCTCCCTGATTGCCCATTTTCTGCATCTCTAGTAACCTATCCTCTAAAGCCTTGCAGCGTTCCTCATACTTTCTTTCAATCTCCTCTCAACTTCGTTGGCCGTGTTCAGATCTGGGACTTCATCACCGCTTCCAAAGTTTGCTCCAATGTGGACTCGGTGACTGGCAATTGCTCCAGCCAAATTAATTTTGACCTTCTTCACAGTAGGTGGTCCTTCAGGCTGTTCCTTCATATGAGATGTAGTGTCTATCTGCCTATTCCCATTGTCAGCGGTAACCTCCTATACTTTGCCCTTGCCGAATTCTTTTGGTCCTAGTAAGGCAGTCAAGTGACTGATGATGTCTCTCTGTGTCTGAGCAAAGTGATCCCTCATGGATTGCTTAATCCTATCGAACCTATTATGTACTTCAACACGATCATTTTTGAGACTGGCAACTCTATCTTCAACAGCCATGGCCTTGTAGCGTAAACGGGTTTCGTATGAATGCGGAATGATTACGGTTCAAAAACAAGCTGCCATAGAACCTTTCTTTATTAAAACGTTTATTAATAAGAAATTAATATGATATGTTGCTATATGAATGGATGCATGAATGTATGAATGCATTATGGGTATTAAGCTCAAAGACAAATCTTTAGAAATACATCCATTTAACTAGGAAAAGTCGAATACAGGAAATGGATAATCTCTACTACAGACAACTACTAGCTCTAACTCCTAGATTGGTTATCTCGTTCAGCAAACGAACTATCCTCTCTTCAAGCTCTAAATCAATGTCTGGCGTTGCAGCAAATTGGCAGCATCCTTTGACAGTATTTGCACATATTGAGCAATGCCCATTACTCGTCCTTTGAAGATAACCAGCTCATTGTTTTGTTCCTTAATTATACACTGAGCAGCTTCGAACTTCTGTTCCCACGATCTGCTTTTTTGATACATCGCACCTTCAAAGCTTGCAAGCTTTCCTTTTTAAGTCCTGAATTGTATTATCTAATTTAGTCACATTTCCCTTCAGCTCTCTCTTCTCTTCATCCGCAACATCTCTTCCCTCGTTATAATGCCCTGTAAGCACCTGTTCCATTTGCGATATCTAAACCCTCAGTTCTTCATTTTGTTCTCCCAGTTATGCATTCTGAACCAGCAACTCTGAATTTTGTATCTCATTTTCTTCTAGCTTCATTTTAGCACGATCATATAATTCTTTCAAGTCTTGGATCCTTCTCTTGGAAGATTTTTCATAATCTTCATACATTCTCTTATAATCATTCCTCTCCTTCACATCCCTATCCAACTGTTCTGACAAATCACTGATCATCCGGCTTGTATTTCCCTTTTGAACTTTCTTGCATTCCGAATGGATTTCCTTTAAATCCTTCAATTCTTGACTGAGTTTCGATTATGTTCATAAAACTCCTTTTCTTACCTTTTTGTACACCTACCTCTAACGATTCCATGGATAGCTTCTGTTTCAGTTCTTCAATTCGCTTCTCATATCCCTTTAACTCTTTCTCATGATCATATTTCAGTTTCTCCACTACTGATGGTGCATCTCTCATACGTTCGTTGATCAAACCAATATTACTGACTCTGTTATGTTGAATGCCATCATTAACCCTTCTAGCTTTCCATTGTACATAATTTTGCATGACCTCTGACCCATCCTGAAGCTTTACTCTCCTCGGCGTTTCCCATGCTGTTACAATGTATTTTATTTTCATCTTATAACCTTCCATATTATGCATGTACTCGAATTCCTCCATGCCAGTAGGAGTAGGAATAAATTGTCTTGATCCGAACTGTCGAGATACTAACAACGGGCAATAGGTTGTTCCTTCCCAAACTCCCGAAAAAGGAACCCAATCAAACTTCCCACATCGGTACAGATAACTAACAAAATTCAGCCAAGGGGCTTTCCAGACAATCTCTGAATCTTTCATGTTCAACAAATGCTCTTTCCACTGTTCTTCTGTCATTTTCTCAATCGGGTAAGCCGCTAGATGCTCTTCTAGTGGTGAATAATCAGTGCAAAATCTACGGGCCCTATAAGGTGCAACCCATTTGTTACCTCGAAACCATACTTCTAGCAGTTGAGCACAACCCCAAAATCTTTCTTCTCTCACTTTTCTGCAAGCAGTCAATGTCTTATAGGTTTCTGCCAAAATGGTTGGTATCGGATTTACCCCGTTCTTTAAGCGCTCAAACAACCCCAGAGTTGATGGATTAATATAATCTTGAGTTCTTAGCAATAACACCATCCCGTAAATACACAAGGTGTACAAGCTTCTCTTTCTCTCTGGTTTATCGTTTGTTAAAATTAGTTCCTGAATTACCTCTCAATGAATGTGTTCATTATCCTCGGTTATTTCATCATTCCCCCTGTGCTTTAGTTTTTTGTTAAACCAGACCTCATCTTTCCTGGTGACCATTTTCAACTTTCTTCTAAAGGTTGAGTTGTTAGGGGGTCTTGTGTAAATATTGTCCTTTTCCAAATTTTGAGCAATGTAATAAAGCCTCATATTCTTCCAGCGTCGGTGTCATATCCACTTCTCCGAATGTGAAACAATTATAAGCCGGATTCCAATACTGCGTTTCGGTAAACAGCTATTTTATCCTGAATTTATTCTAGCAATCTCTTTAGTCCGTGATATATAATCTCCCTTAATACTGTTTCCCTTGACGAACTGGGTTTCCTCTGACCATGTCTTGACTGTGGTATTATCCTCTCCCTGTCTATCGGACCCTTAAGGTGTATAAGACATTTCCTATTCGATTGACTTCGAACTTAATACCCATATGAATACCATTATAATGCAAAAACATAAAACAAAACAAAAAAACAGAACAAAAAGAACTGTATTAGTACAGTAAAAGTGAATTTATAAACAAAAATAATTGTTGTAAAATAAAACAATTTATGTTGTATAAAATTAACTAGAGAACAATTTATTTTGCACTCAAGAATAACCAGAGAAATGAGTTTAAATTAACAACACCTTGCCCTAGGTTCCTGTCTGGCTCTAGTGGGGTAGGCTTCTATTACAACATGTGGGTTTCAATCTAAACTCTTGGTACCCGAACTGTCGTTACTGGACTAGTAAGACATCGATTCGGGAGTATACGACCCCTTATAGTAGAGGCGTAACCTCACGGTGTATAAGGTTGGTATACCGGAAGGAGGACAAAATTCTGATCACGGAGCAGAATAACTCACGTAGGATCATGCCTCACTCCCACTTAAGGGTGAAAAGCCGGGGTATAAGGCTTATGCATGAATGACAATTTATATCACACAAGAAAAAGCTACCTGCATTTTTCTAGAAAATTCACCCAATAATTATAGGAAAAATTAAATTCAAATTACTGTCTAAAATGCCACAATGCCACGTAAAATTAATTAGGCCTGAATCTCGTTTTTTAAAGACCCCAGCGGAGTCGTCAAGCTGTCGCGACCATTTTTGAAAATCGGGACGTGTGAAAATAGCTTGAAGATCGGTTCTTTTAGAAAATTAGGGTTTTTAGCCATTTTTAGTTTAATCTTGAAAATTTAGGGTTTTTTCGTATTAAATTTGATTTTCCTTTATTTATCATTTAAAAAAAACATTTGGAGTCGCCACCGATCACTTCAAGGTAGACCGGACACCGAAAAAAATAAACCAGAGATTCTATCTTGAAAATTGGGTTCGGGAGTCGGTTACGTGTAGGGAAGGGTTAGCACCCCTACGAACGCCCGTTATCGGTACCTTTAATTTTACGTGACATTTTGGCATTTCGAATAATAATTTGAATTTAATTTATCTCATAATTATTAACTGAATTTAAATTCTGAAAGCATGTATCCTCTTATAAGGAAATTTATCTTGTTCGAATACGAGATTAAAAGCACCCCGTTAGGTGGCACCCCTATTCGTATTCAAAAATGAATTTCCAACATAAAAGGTTTTTAATGAATGATATTTTATTATATTGTCAATTTTAAGTTCTACCCCAAAAATGAATTTCCAACATAAATGGTTTTTATGAGAAAATACCAATTGCTTGAACATCTTCCATATATTTAAAGCCCTTAAATTAACCATATTCCTAATTAATTAATCTTTCTAATTAATTAAAGTTCTAGTCCTAATTAAGGCTCTAACAATTTATTATTTAATTATAAGTGAAAATGTATATCGAATATACATCATTATGACCAAGGCTGAGATAACACCCCATTGTAAACAATGGAACACCATCTAGATTTGAACCTCAAAGATTCTATTCGATACACAATTAATTAACTACAATGTATTAATTATTAATGTCAATTAAAGAACTAATTTGATTTCCAATTATTAGTGTAATATATTAAATATATTCATTAAAATCCATGTTGAGATAACACCCTATTGTAAACAATGGAACACCATCCAAATTAGGATTTTAAGGTTTATGTTTAATATATTTTTAATTACTACAATTTTCTTACCTAATTCAGTTATTGAATCCTAATTAGAGAACCTAGGTTAAAGGCTCTAATATTTAATTAAACTATGTGTATTTAAATTATCTAACACATAAAACTATATGCTTGATTTAAAACATGCATCACATATAAATTAATTGCTTTTAATTAAAACAACTAAATAAATAATAAAAAAACAAATAGAACATTTAAAACTGATTTTATTAATGTGAGGACCAAATTGAAGAAATACAGAATCCAAATCCCAATTACAAAACTTTAATGACCTAATTGAAAGGAAATACAAATTAGAGAACACAATTAAGGAATTTAGGGACTCAATTGAAGGAATTACAGAATTTGGGCTGCAATTTAAAAGGAAAATGACTAAATTGAGAACAACCAAAGCTGAGGGCAAAAAACCAAATGGTATCTATTTGGAAATGCGCGGATCTTGGGTTAACTCGGATACAACGTGCAGACCTTGCTTTGACCCGGTGCCAAAATAGCACCGTATCAACTCGGGCTTAAATAGCCTAGCCCCGAGTCAAAACGGTCGTAATCCACACTTCACACACTCTCTCTCCTTATTTCAGTTCTCTCCCCCTTTCTCTAAATTGTCTCAATCCGAACTCCTAAAACCCAGAAATCCTTCAACGTTTTCGTTCAAAACCCTCGTATTCAACCCTGTTCTTCCCTTTGTTCATCCAAAGCTTCATTTGGATCTTCCACAAACTCCTATACTTCTTAATTTCACGTTTTTCCTCGATCAAAACCCTAAAATCACTCAAAATTCTCCCAGAATTCGTCTCAAATCTCCATTTGATCCACACTAACACCCAACCTGTCCTAAATCATGTTTCTCCTCGATCAAAAACCCTAACCCAATTCTATATTCTTCTCACACTCACTCTAAACCTCACAAACCCTAGAACTCCGGCCTAGCTCTACCTTAGCCACCGCCCATAGATCTCGAGCCACCACTCCTTAACCCTTCCAGCATGTTTGTCGGCCGTCGGAGGCGATGCCGGCCACCTTCGATCATCGTCTCCGGTCAACCTTAGCCTATTCCGATCAACCCTGCAACTCTGGTCAACCCTGCAACTCCTGTCACGCCTAACCTAGCTCCGGCCACCATCCTTTGCCGTGAGGCGATTTCTGGCCGCCGTGCCGAAAACCTAAAATCCTTAATTTTCTTCAATTTTTCTCCGTTTTTCCTCCTAAGCCTAGATCTAAGCCCCTATTCAACAGAATCTGCCCGTCTTCACCCAATCCTAAGCCTAAACTACCCGAACCGAATCTATTTACCCTGTTTAACTCTGCCTTTGCCCTTAAACCAACCGGCGACCAAGATCTTTTCCGATCAACTCAAGATGAGCCTTAAGACCCTACTGAGATGTTTATTTTTCTAGATCTAGGTTTTAATTTTAGTTACTATTTTTATTTTTTAGACTTAGATTTGACTTATTTCATGTATTTTGCAGATAAACGAAGAATAGAGATAAAAATATACCTCTCGGTGTATTTCTGATGACGACCTCACTGCTCTGATGTTCGATTTTGGCGACCTTCGACGTTCTAGAGACTCTTCAACCTCTCATGTAACTCCTTGAATTCCCTCTCTCCTCAATTATTACTGTAATAATTGTCCCTAATTATTACCCTCATTATTAACCTAATTTTCTCTCTCTGCAGGGTATTTATAGTTGGAATAAATGCTGACATTAGGGCCATTGAGCTGTGGGCAGCTGGCCTGGACTGGGGATCAATCTGGGTGAAACTCAAGTGGACCAATGGCAGTATACCATGTGGCTGATTTGGGCGGTAAAAAGAAACACAACTGTGTTTCTTTGGGCCTCTTTACCTGATAGCAATATGTTTGGGCAGGGTTTCAGCTGTAAATAGGATGAAAAACAATTTGGGCTTTGTATGTTTGTAGTTTAGGTTCGAAAGCTCTTTAGAATGTAATGGATATGTAACATATAGACTATGGACTTTATTTTGTTTGGTTTTTTATATGATACTATATTTATTTATTTATTTAATATTTATATTATTTATTTATTATTTATTATTATTATTGTACCCGGTCAAAATCTGAGTATTATATCTGGTCATATTGATGGCTTGGTCCTGTTCTCGCTCAAGTTCTATCTTGCAGACTAGATAGACAACTTTTTTCTTGTGTGCGCTAATGCCCCAACCTCTCGTGGGTTGACCATCTTCTTCTAAAATGTTACCTTTCTATCAACTTGTGAGTGTTTTCTTTAGTTGAAGCAACTTTCCTTGCAGTTAGAGGGCACAATTGTCGCTGGTCCCTATCTTTTGCTTCTTTGTGAGTAATGTAGAGAAATTTTTATTTTAAATCTTAGACTACATGTTCTAATTTCAACGTGAGATGCTTGTTAAGAAAATTGATTTTTTTTCTTTTCAAATTGAAAACATATTAGGTTGTATTGAATGCCCCGAATATCAAGTGCACGAGCAAAACTAAAAATAGCTTATCGATGAATGCCCCAAGCAAATCCTGTGTGTAGGAGTCCTCGAAAGCCGAATTGATTTTTAAATATGTGAAGTGCATTCTATGCTACTTCGGTGCTTGACCAACTTACCTTGGCATGTTCATTTCTGTCTCATTTTGTTTGGGGAATTCAATTCATCACATTCCTTTGGCTCGAAATAAATGATGGAGCAAACAACAAATTCTCAAGCTACTCAACAACGTCATGATTTTGAAAATATTACCATCACTCATGAAACAAAGAGTTTTGATTAGAATGGGCTTCAGGGCGTGTCCTAAAAATTCCACACTCTTATCTGAAAATGTCTATTACCAGGTTTCGAACATTGGAGTGCTTTTTGATTAATTTTTGGAAAAAATGCCTATTACTAGGCTTTGAAGTCTTTTTGAAAAATGCCTATTACCAGGCTTCAATCATTGAAATGCTTTTTGAAAACGCCTATTACCAGGCTTTGATAATTAAATCATTTCGTTTCATTTTAAAAATGCTTATTACTAGGCTTCAAACATCAAATGGCATCGATTTGTTATTATGTGTGGTCCTTAATATGAAATGTGCGTCACATTGTAATCACTCATTTTTGTCCAGATTTTTAGTATTATTGTAATAGTAATATTATTAATTTAAAATAAAAAAATAATAAAAAATTTGATTGAAGTGTAAAAAAGGATTAAAGTGTAAAAAAAAGGAATGCATTGCGTGGATGAGAGTGTTCCACGTCACCCCTTTAGAAACCCCAATTGCCTATAAATAGAAGGCATGGGGATTGAAGGTAGCAGCAAAGCAAGAGCTGACAGTGGCATTCCCACATAAGAGAGCTATGCTCTCGGGTAGCCAAGGACCGGGGGCAGTCCCCACGGTCCTAACCGGTTCGATCGGGGTCTTATTTTGGATCCGATCTAGTTAATTTTTGGAGAGGTCGTGGTAGATCTCGGTGGGGTTCAGTCGGGGTTCGTCATTCGAGCTCATAGTTAGGTATATTTTCTTTCCTTTTATTTGTGTTGTAATTTTTATGATTTAATGAAGTAGTAATTAATTTAAAATTGTGTTTTTTAGTTTGTATATTTATGCTTTAGATTAATATTTATGTTTTAAATTTATGTTTTATATTAATATTTTATTTATGTTAGATTTATTTTTATTTATGAGTTAGATTAATATTTATGTATGTATGTTTTAGATTAGTATTTATTTATGTTTTAAATTTATGTGTTAGATTAATATTTATGAATGTTAGCATTTTATTTATGTTAGATTTGTTTATGAGTTAGATTAATATTTATGTATGTATGTTTTAGATTAGTATCTTATTTATGTTAGATTAGTATTTTATTATGTTAATATTTATTCGTATTTTTGTTGTATTTAAATTATTTGCCATATTTTAATTTTGCTTTCTAAGGTTGCATAATGGAATATAAATTGTCAATGTGGTGCCCTTTTATCCGAGCGTAAACGGGGCCAGTATCAGGTGTAGTGATGGTGGTTGGGTGTTTACTCTCGAATAGTGGGGCTTTTAAAATTTACTCGTACATATAACTAAATGTTAATTAAATCATCACTTTAATCCGGAAATTTTAATATTAATAAAGCGGTAATTATTAAAGTACCAATTTCAGGCGGTGTGGGGGTGCTAATCCTTCCCCATCCGTAACTGACTCCCGAACCCAACAATTTTTAAATCTCTGGTTTTACGGTGTCCGGCCTACCTAAGTGGCCGATGGTGACTCCATTTTCAAAATAAAATACAGTTTTTACAAAATCCCACGGAAGATATTTTTTAAAACAACAAAATAAAATACGTTTTTTTAGCGTAAAAGGATATCGCTACAGATGGCGACTCCGCTGGGGACCAATTTTTGTTTTTTTCAAGAACAAAATGAGACTCAAGCTTTTTAAACAACTACCGCTTTATTAATATTAGAAGTTTCGGATTAAAGTGACTATTAAATTAACATTCAGTTATAATTGCGCATTTATTTTAACGCATTTAAAATTTGGTATATAAACCCGTCTTTTTTAAGTGGGGGGAAAACGCTAATGCTTTCGTGAGGATATCGTTCCTCTGTGTAGGCCTAGCAAGTACCTTCGGGGCTCGAGTACCTTATGATTTCGTAAGGATATCGTTCCTTCGTGTAGGCATAAGCGAATGGGTCCCCTTGAATTGAACCCGGTTGAAAGGAGCCTATAATGGGTGATGATCGGGGGCCTTACTAGCCTTAGTAGGGGACAGGAAGGACAGTTCGGGTACCTCTTAGCACCAACACTGCATGTAGATAACATATAGAAACCCACCCCTTTAGAGCCATGCGGATAACCTTAGGTGTTTTAGACGGGATAAATAGGGTTGTTTTGTTTGTTTACCTTATTTAATTTGTCCGTTTATTTATGTATTTATTATTTTTATCTGGTACTAACTCATTTCTTTTTGTGTTTTTTTATTTTTATTTTACACATACTTTTGTTGCATTATCATTGCATCCACATTACATAGAGGCGTTGATTCAAGTGGTTTGCCCGATTAGAAAATCTTCCATCATGGAAAAAAGGTGTCTTAAGAAGGAATGCATCAATCCAGTCGTGCGGCATTTGTCAGAGATTAATCAACAGATCCGAGGTAACAATTTGCCGAGCAAGCGTGTAGTGCCAAAGTGTACACACGAGACCCTGATGGTGGACATACAACGAGTTGCAAGGCGTGTGAATGACTTAGCTACCGAAGCCGTGGCTCTCCGGCCTTTCGTAATCTCGGACATGGGAGAAGCACCAAGATTTATCAAGTTGCTCAGAGCTATCGAGGAGCTAGGAGGTATAGCTAGGGCTTATGTGTAGAATTTTGTTTTGTAATTAAGACCTTTTGTAATAGGGACTCCTTTTGTAATGTAGACCCTTTTTGTAATATGGACCCTTTAGTTCCCATGAAAGTCGTTCGAAAGGGTGATTACCAGCGGAATCAACGCCTTTATTTGCATTCATGTTGCATATCATGACATGGTGTTGATTCAAGAACAGTTCATTAAAAGGCTTTCAAAATAGAAAAAGTCTGCTTTGCCGGAAACGATAATATTACAGTATCAAGTTAGGCTGAGCAAAGACCAATCGAGAAAGAATACGGTACGATAGTAAGGCATGTGCGACGCAGAAGATTCAGTCAGGGCCGCAGAACCCCAATTTTAAATCTTCACATTTAACCCTTTTGTAAAAATCTCCAAGATTTTAATTTAACTCATTTAAATTTTTTTTGAAAATATTATTATTTTGCTTTAAATCTTTTTCCCTCATAAAACTTTAAGAATAATAATAATAATAAAAAGAAACCTAAAAGTTTTATTTTTTAAGTAAGTTAAAACTTTTTGATAATAAAAAATGGGAAATTTTTAAACCAAATGATCCTTGAGAATTTTAATTTAAACCCCAAAAGTTTTAAAGTACTCCCCTAGGATCGATAGAACCCATCCCTGTTTAGACGTATTATTCGTTTGCACCCAGATCTACAGAAGAAAAGATCTTGTCTGCATTATGCATGCACTTGTTGATGTCCTTTTCAGAAGCCATAAAAACAAAGATCATGACGTCCCGAGTCCATGGAATAGAATAAGAGGAGAAGACGAAGTCATCCATCATCCTGAAGACGACGTCGAGTCGTGGAGCACATGTTTTGCTTTCCGAAGTCAAGATCTTCAGAATAAATCCAACTATTACCTGTAATTCATTATTAATTTCTTGCAAACAGACATTTTCTCTATTGAAAGTTTTTTAAAGACTGTTTGAGAATAAACACCGTATTTGCCTGCATTCTCGCATTTATAGGGTATTGATTCCCGAAGTGGTTTCTCAAAACTCAGAAATCGTTCATAATTGGTAAAAGGCCGTCTGGTCAAATATTAGAGGGCACGGATCCAGGGTTTTGTCCCAAAACAAGATTGGAGACAATAGAAAAGGAACCATCTGAAGACTTCAGGTCAGACACGGTAAAGAGACACGGTACTGGTAATGAGCAAAGTAAAGTGCAAGAGTTGAAAGAAGCTGAGGGAAGAAGTGATGAATCAGATGAATACTTTGACGAAAGGTAAGCGGTCCATCGAACTAAAAGAAAAATTGATTAAGGATCAGAATAGAGAGCGGGATAGTCAGAATTCTACCTCCAAGCCAGCCAAATACGACAAATTGAACCCTTTTATGATCCACATCAATAAACAGGCGGAAGGTATGTCTGAGTCGGGCTTTCAAAAAGTAGAGCTCGGTCCAGAAGAAACCCGAGAAGCAAGTAATGAAAAGAAGTACATCTCGATTCCTGTGAGGTACACTAAACTACTCATAATGTTCATCGAGAATAGCCTTATTACCTCTGTGAAGTCTCTAGCGAAGATACCATCTTATCTGAGAGATTATGACACACGTGCTAGAGGCAATTATCGTTTAGGAAGTTTGGGTCATAGTATTAGGATTGCGGGGCCCTGAGGAACAAGTTCAAGATCTTATCGTGATGAGAATTTTGGGTTCCGAAGACGGAGTTCCCCAATTCTATAGTGGGATAACCGTCACCCGATGGGCAAAGTCGAGGAAGAATCAATATCCAGGACAAAGTTTGAGTAATATCGAAGTGGGTCACTCAAGCGAGTTAAATTTGAAGATCGGAGATAGGGTTATCCCAAGAGAGGGATATTCTTTCGAGTTCAGCCAGCTCAGATAAGAGAGAGATAACTTGGATAAAATTGAATTTGCAGAATGATCACCAGAAGCTTTACTGAGTGTTTAAGAATATCCGATTGGGTCACCTTTAAAGAATAGATGAACGGTGTTGTTCAGTTGAAGGACAACACGAAATATTGGAAGAAGAGGAACTAGTCAAGCGAGAATCAAGTCAGGTTGTTATCAGGTAAGGTTGAGGAGATTGGGAATAGGTACGACAGTCTCCAGAGATGAGCTACAGAATAACTTAGCCATTAACAAGAGTTTTGGAAACAAGTTTATGACAGAGCAATGACAATCCAACACTCTTCAGCTGGAAAGTAAGGAGGACAACTTCCAAGCTGCGAAAGACTAAGCATGGGATAGATGAAGACCCGAAGATCGATATTACCCGAGCATGTAAGGCGGCTTAACAAGGTGGCAGGCTTAGTCAGAACATGGGCCAGGTGTTGGACCACGGAGGCAAGCTGACCGGACTACTGGATGAAGTTAAGAAACTAGGCACTGAAGCTTATCAGTAACTGTAAATATCTAATATTTGATATAATGAAACCTTTTGGCCTCAATGAACGTCGTTCTATGGGGATCACTTTTGGAATCAATACCTTACTGCATTCATGTTTATATTTTAGGATTGCTGCATTACATTGCACAGTCATGGCATATTTTACATAACATTATATTACCTTGCATAAAATTTTTAGGGGTAATCCAAAGAACAATTAGAGTTTTATCGTGAATAAAAGAATTGAACACACTCAAAACTCAAGATTCGAGCAGTTAGAAGATGGACTCGAGAGAAAAAGAGAGAGAAAAAAGAAGTTTGATGCCTTTGATGCAAGAAAGCTCTGTTTGAACCCTGATTTGGTCGTTCCTCCGGATTCCAAAGATTCCCAGATTTGCGCATGATAACGGAACAAGATGCCCCAAGATTCACGTGACCATATTCTGCAAAAAGATGGAGGGCTGCATTGAAAAATTGCCAATCCATTACTTCCCCGACAGTCTAGCAGGACCTACCGTGATATGATATGCTTTGGACCTAGCACCAAGTCGTTAGTATCTCCAGGATACGAAGATGAAACCTGATGAAAAATTCAAAGAATGTGCTTTGAGGTGTCTATGTTTAGCGACCCAGGTGCAGCCTCCCGTAGATGAAGAGGAAAGTGACTTCCATGCCATCTTTCTTATTTCTTCTTTGATAAGGTGCTCGGGAAAATGAATGCCAGCTTTGAGGACTTCATGACAGTCGGAGAGAGAATCAAACATGCACTCCGGGACCTAAGTTTTAAAGACCAGACATGCCTAGGAGCATAAGGAAAGAAAGAGATAAATAGGTACCACTTTCGAAGATTCTCGTGATCGTAAGAGAAGAAGACAGGCAGATTCCTCTGAATCACCGAGAAAAATTCCTCGAACAAGTACATATTTAGAGATATTCAGAGTATTTCATCTCGGACATATGGCCTCATCTGGTCAAGGGTTAGTACCTTACCTTAAGGCTGATAAAGACTACGCCCAGCTCATCTGCTCACAGTTTTGATCCATACAATATATGTGAGTTCTACATTGAGGCATCGGGGTATGACACTAAGAAATTTGGGGTCGTTAATAGAAAAAATCAAGAAGCTGGTTGACGAGAGAGTTGATCCAGCGGTTGAAAAATAAGAGAAGAGGCAAGCCTACACTACAAAGGACCATAATGAGTTAGTACTCGGGAGGTAGTCCCGAGGTCCCTATGGTTTTCCCATCAGTTCACAAAGAAATTCTCAATGCTTTGAAAAAAAACTCTCAAACAGATATTTTTTAGAATTAAAAATCACATTTCCATTTAGAAAGCATTTTTACATTCTTGATTCTTTAAACATTTTATTTTTATAAGGTAGTTTTTGTTCTCCCATATGCATATACACACATTTTTGAATGGACATATGTATATATCATTTCTATATTAGGTCCTCAAATTTTGAATGCAAAAGTACATTTGCTTCAGTTCCAAAGATCAACTCTAAGTTGCATATATTTAGAAGAGATTGAATGTTGTGGGGATACTGTAAATGTGAGTATCTGCTAGTTTACTCAGGCCAACAAAGGAACAAAGCGAGTGTTTAGACAATGGACAGATCCCATTTTAGGAATTTATCTTCTTAGACACTTGTCGTTTAGGATCCTTGAAATAAGAGTTGACCCTAAACCTCTACCCCTGAAGGCTTTCTCAGGACATATGTGAATGTGACGACGAATGGTATTCTTTTACTTTACCAGGAGAGAGAGATGGGACCTTACATATTGGATACGAAGATCATAAAATCATCAGAAGAAAGTGGTTGAAAACAAGGATATGTCCAAACGAAAAACCAAAGAAAAGAAGAGAAATGGAAATCAGAAGGCCGAAGCAATCCAGATCGAGTAAATATCAGAAGAGCTGCAGAGAGGCAATTAACTTCGAGCGGAAGATAGCATCAATACCCAGTATAGATACGTGTTGATTCGAGGATACATTTATAGACTCGAATAAGAAGAAAGAGATTCAAGGCTAAAAACCCAAAATGGGCAGTCTAAAACAAAAAAAAGAAAACAAAAAAAAGAAAAGAAAAGAAAAGAAAAGAATAAATAAATAAAAAAGAAGAAGAAAAAGAGAGAGAGAAAAAAGGAAGAAAAAAAGAGAAAAAAAGAAAAAGGGAAAAAGGGAAAAAAGAAAAAGAAAGAAATAATATTGTATATGCTTCACACACAGATCAAACAATACAAGAACGAGACTTCAACTATGAGCAAGAAACACAAGGAATCCACATTTCAAGTAAATATCAGTTTTGAAAATTAGTATAGAAACTCGAATTGAAGCCAAGTCAAGACAAATCTGCCCGAAGATTGCCAATTTCAAAAAAGAAAATGACCTCTAGGGTGAAAACCCAAAAATGGGCAGTCTAGAGTGATCCTGAAAATGAAGAAAAAGAGTAGTCTGCCTGAGCATGCTGGCATCAATATCCAACCAAAATACACTGATCTGAAGGTACAAAAGAAGAAAGTGACCTCTAGGGTGAAAACCCAAAAATGGACAGTCTAGAGCGATCCAAGAGAAAAAGTGAAAAAAAAGAAGAGAAAAGAAGAAAGAAAGAATAACATTTCATCTGGGCGTGCCAATCACAAGAATTTCCAAAAATGTATTCGTAGTCCTTCATTCAAGAAATCTCAGTTTCGAGGAGTTTTGGAGGACCAAACATTCTTGAACAGAAAACGAACATCAGTATATAGCCAGAATGCAAGACAACCTATAGTAAAAAAGAAAGGAAATGAACTCTAGGGTGAAAACCCGAAAACGGGCAATCTAGAGTGATCCAAAAAAGGGAAGGAATAATGGGCATATCCAAGTTACACAAGTACAGAAATACTGTTTCACTTAACCATAAACCAAAGGCCTACATTACAAGCCCCCAAAGATCATTATGATCATCCATAGATATCCAAGTTGAATGAGAATGTCTTCAGATTTTATTCTGCCTATAAGGGTTAACTTTGCTTCAAGGAACGTCAAACTTTGAAGTGCTTGATCGACACCCAAATGAGGGAAGGATAGGGCATGGTGAGATAGTGAGATTAAGAGAGCCACCTTAAACGAGGTAGAAACTAGGTAGGGCTGTTCCTCTCAAAAGCCTATTAGACCAGAAGAAACTATACATTTGCATATATCTCCACAATGGTCAAGATCTTCTAAATATGCGCTTCATTAGAGTTGATCTATGGCAATTTGAAGCATATATGCTATGGTGTTTGATATTTTGGGGGCAAACATGTTTTAAAAGGTTTGACATTTTCTCCCAAAGTTTTGATGTTTACCATTTCCCCCCAAACATTAGTTTTTAAAATGTTTGGCAATATACTTCGAATTTTGTTTACCATTCTCCAAACATTAATTTTTTAAAAATATTTGGTCCTTAAAAAAGAAAAGAAAAAAGATGTTTACCATTTGTTCCAAACAATGTTTTCAAAATGTTTGGTATCCCCTCCAAGTTGTGATTTTCAAAATGAATGTTATCTTCTCAAGCAATCATTATTTTTTTTGAAATATTCACAAGTAAATTACCTTTTGCATTACTTTAAAAATGAATGATGATGAGATTTAAAGCATAGGGACCGAGAGTTAGTTCCCGTCAAAATGCTACGAGAAGATCAAGGATGAGCTCAGGGGATGGAAGCATTTTTGGCTCACCCTGGTGACTAGAAATAGATCAAGGCTCTGTATGATGGGTCAGAAAATTCAAAGCAGTGGAGCCCGCGGTTGAATGGGGCAACGCCAAGCGAAGAAGATGACAAGGGTTCTTATCAGAATAATATAAGAATCAGAAGATCATTTATGAAGACGAGTGATAACCCTGAAGACAAGAAAGTCTTCTGCACAAAAGGTTTGAAAACGTTTTAATCTAGATTCAAAGTGATTGATCAAATGAGGATTTAAGAGCATACAGTGAAGAAGTAAAGAGATGAAGAAATCTGAGGAACGACCTTTCAGGGTGTAAGACTTTAGAACAAAAAAAGGTTGAAAGAAAAAATAGAAGAAAAAAGAAAAAAAGAGAGAAAGAAAGAGATGGAGAAGAAAATAAAGAAAAGAAAAAGAAAAAATAAGAAGAAATTGAAGGAAAAAAAAGAAAAAAAGAAAAAGAAAAAGAGAAGAAAGAAAAGAGAAAAGAGAAAAAAAAAGAGGAGAAAGAAAGCACGACATTGCATGCATCATATAGATATAGGCATGTCAATTTTTGCTTGTTTTTAGACAGGTATTTGAAGAATTGTCAAAAAATTTACTAAAGAAAGAAAGATCGACAGCCTCAGTAGCGTGAGTCCAGAAAGATCGGCAGCCTGAGTAGCGTGAGTCCAGAAAGATCGGTAGCCTTAGTAGCGTGAGTTCAGAAAGATCGACAGCCTTTGTAGCGTAAGTCTAGAAAGATCGGCAGCCTCAGTAGCGTGAGTCCAAAAAGATCGGCAGCCTCAGTAGCGTGAGTCCAGAAAGATAGACAACCTTAGTAGCGTGAGTCTAGAAAGATCGGAAGCCTCAGTAGCGTGAGTCCAGAAAGATCAGCAGCCTTAGTAGTTTAAGTCCAGAAAGATTGACAGCCTCAGTAGCATAAGTCCAGAAAGATTGGTAGCCTTAGTAGCGTAAGTCCAGAAAGATCGGCAGCCTCAGTAGCGTGAGTCCAGAAAGATCGGCAACCTCAGTAGCGTGAGTCCAGAAAGATCGGCAGCCTCAATAGCGTGAGTCCAAAAAGATCGACAGCCTCAGTAGCATGAGTCCAGAAAGATCGGCAGCTTTAGTAGCGTGAGTCTAGAAAGATCAAAAGCCTAAGTAGCGTGAGTCCAGAAAGATCGGGAGCCTTAGTAGCGTGAGTCTAGAAAGATTGGCAGCCTTAGTAGCTTGAGTCCAGAAAGATCGGCAGCCTCAGTAGCGTAAGTCCAGAAAGATAGGCAGCCATAGTAGCGTAAGGCCAGATGACGACAATCTTAGTAGCGTGAGTCCAGAAAGATCGGTAGCCAGCTTGGCGTGAACCCCTAATTCAAAGATAAAGGTTCTATATATTAAGGGCCTATATTTTCGAGCCTTCACAGTGAAAGGTTCTATATAGGAAGAAACCGTAACTACGAGATTTCAGAAGCTAAAAGTTCTATGTAAGAAGGACTGACGGCTCCAGGGTTTGAAGACTAGTAGTTCTATATAGGAGGAACTCCCAATCGGAAGAATCCATCCGTGGCACAGAAGGTTTTATATAGGAAAAACCCGCCGCGTTGAAGGCGAAGAGTTCTATATAGGAATGACTCCAAGCTTTACCGTCTCGGAGTGAAAAGTTCTGTATAGGAAGGACTCATAACTCGAGGCTTCAGAGTGAAAGGGTTCTATATAGAAAGAGCTTGTAGCTCCAAGATCGGAAGGTGACGAAGTTCTATATAGGAAGAGCTTACAAGCCTGAAGATTCAGCTAAGGAAGAGCGAAGAGTTCTAGAAGAACACGTGATTCTGAAGCCAAAGACAAGGAAGTAGGTTAAAAATGAGTGCTTTTGATCTTTGCTTTGTTTTCGTTTCACAAGAACAAGCAAAGAGGGGCAACTGTAATCACTCATTTTTGTCCGGATTTTAGTATTTTTAGTATTATTGTAATAGAAATATTATTAATTTAAAATAAAATAATAATAAAAAATTGATTGAAGTGTAAAAAAGATTAAAGTGTAAAAAAAAGGAATGCATTGCGTGGAGGAGGGTGCTCCACGTCACCCCTTTAGAAACCCCAATTGCCTATAAAATATGAGGTATGGGGATTGAAGGTAGCGGCAAAGAAAGAGCCGGCAGTGGCATGCCCACATAAGAGAGCTATGCTATCGGGTAGACAAGGACCGGGGGTAGTCCCCGCGGTCCTAACAGGTTCGATCGGGGTCTTATTTTGGATCCGATCTAGTTAATTTTTGGAAAGGTCATGGTAGATCTCGGTGGGGTTCAGTCGGGGTTCGTAATTTTTATGATTTAATGAAGTAGTAGTTAATTTAAAATTGTGTTTTTTAGTTTGTATATTTATGCTTTAGATTAGTATTTATGTTTTAAATTTATATTTTATATTAATATTTTATTTATGTTAGATTTGTTTTTATTTATGAGTTAGATTAATATTTATGTATGTATGTTTTAGATTAGTATTTATTTATGTTTTAAACTTATGTGTTAGATTAATATTTATGAATGTTAGCATTTTATTTATGTTAGATTTGTTTATGAGTTAGATTAATATTCATGTATGTATGTTTTAGATTAGTATCTTATTTATGTTAGATTAGTATTTTATTATGTTAATATTTATTTGTATTTTTATTGTATTTAAATTATTTGCCATATTTTATTTTTGCTTTCTAAGGTTGCATAATGGAATATAAATTGTCAATGCGGTGCCCTTTTATCCGAGCGTAAATGGGGCCAGTATCAGGCGTAGTGATGGTGGTTGGGCGTTTACTCTCGGATAACGGGGCTTTAAAAATTTACTCGCACATATAACTAAATGTTAATTAAATCGTCACTTTAATCCAGAAATTTTAATATTAATAAAGCGGTAATTATTAAAGTACCAATTTTGGGCGGTGTGGGGGTGCTAATCCTTCCCCATCCATAACCGACTTCCGATCCCAACAATTTTTAAATCTCTAATTTTACGGTGTCCGGGCTACCTAAGTGGCCGGTGGTGACTCCATTTTCAAAATAAAATACGGTTTTTACAAAATCTCATGGAAGATATTTTTTAAAACAAAACAAAATAAAAATACATTTTTTTAGCGAGAGGGACATCGCTACACGCATATTCATAATCTCCGCAGCTTATGAATTCAATTAGACACAAGCTACTCAAACTTAACCTTCGGGTCAAAGTTAATCTCCCTTGTGCAATTGATATATGAGGACCTAATAGACAAATATATACACAAAATGAAGAGAGAGTTGAAAAACAAAATGCATATTCTCATTGAAAATTAGAGTATGTGGCCCTTACAAAAGATCAACACCGCTTTCAGGCTTAAGCAAGTGGACTTGATTTACATGCATTACTTTGAAAAAAGTTAAAATCAAAAGGGAACCTACTAAAGTTAATTAGCTTGGCATCTAGACTATGAAGCAAGAACGAGTTCATTCCTCAAAGAATTCAACTTCTTTGTTGTCCATTAGGCCTTGAACCGTGTCTTTGAACTTATGGCAGTCTTGAATGATGTAATTTGGTAGGAGGTTGGCGGTTGTAGCTGGCCCACGGGGTTTGTCAAAACCCATGAACCTAAGCTTGATAAGCTTTTCTACGGCCTTCTTGAAGCCGATACAAGTTTCAATCGAGTGTCCCACTTGATCACCATGGTATACGCATTTTGCGCTAGGATCATACCACTTTAGAAATGAAGGCTGTAATGGTGCTTGATAGAAGGGTGCCACTACATGGACATCGAACAGTTGCTTGTATAGTTCACCATATGAGATTGGTAACGAGGTAAACTCTATCTTCTCGGTGTTTCTTTTTTGACCGAAGTCTTGGCTCAAAGAACCCTGGGCACTTGGCTCAGCCTTGGGTTGTATAACTATTGCAGGCTTTGGATAACTGACATTGTAAACACCCGAAAAGTTTACTTTATGGTCTTTCTTTGCATACGATGTCTTCTTGTGGGATGAACTACCTTTACTGTCAATTTTTCCATTCTTTACAGTATTTTTGATGAGCTCACCGGATAGCACAAGGTCGAAAAAATTGGTAGTCGCGTTGCCTATCAAGCGATCCAAGACTGGACCCTCTAATGTTTGGATAAACATGACCATTGTTTCTTTTTCGCTGAGCGGGGGTTAAACTTAAGCTGCCACGTCTTTCCACCGTTGAGCATACTACCTAAAGCCTTCATTTGACTTTTGTTTTATGTGTTGCAAGGTCCAACGGTTTGGCACCATGTCACTGACGTGTCGGTACTGTTCTAGGAATGATTTGGCCAAGTAATTCTATGACTTTATCTAATGCCAGTTCAATACCATCTTGTGGCAGATCTCGAGAGACTATCTTGGAAACAATGGATCAATAACTTATCATCTCTTCCGTATCCTGTCATCCTTCAGCACAACATGGTAAGATGTACACAATGACAACTCGTTCTGTCATACTTCTCAAATTCTGGGACCTTAAACTTAGGAGGTAATACTAGATCCAGGACAAGGATGAGTTCATGGGCATCAAATCCAATAAAAGTGTCCATTACCTCTATGGATTCTATCTTTTCTTTGAGTCGCTTGCATCGATCCTCGATCTCTTTAGAGGTTTCAATTCTGGGTCCATTTCAATCAACTAACTTATCTCCGAGACAAAATTTTTGGCTTAATTTCCCCCGGGTTTGACTTCCAATGCGGAGGGTAGGAGTAAAACCTGACAAATATATGGGACATTCGTTTCTTGCTATAATATTATCAAAAGAAGCCTCTCATTGCTCGGAAAGCTTAAATCCAAGCATTTGGGCTATTTGGCCTAGTGCATCTTGTTGAGATTTCTTGAACTGTTCCACCATGTCTTGTCGGGCCTTAGCTAACTATTCTTCCATCTTTCTGGCCAATTCTGCTTGCATGTTCTTTTGGGTTTGCTCAATTCGGTCTAATCGATCCTCGTTCACCATTTTGTTTTTTTGTCGGGTTTCGTAGGGGTGCTGAATCGACTAACTTTTTCTTTGATCCAGAATCATTGTCATAGAACATCCTAAAAATTAGTCTCGATGTTTGCAAAATGAATGCATGTAAATGCAAAGTAACTTCCCTAAATGCAGAGGTGTTGATGCAAAAATGATTAATTCAATATAGTGAATATGTCATGCTACTATGATGCAAATGAATAAAATTAATGTTGAATGCCAATGCAATCACCATAAAATGAGTGAAAGGAAACAATTAATAATGCACAAATGAATGCAAAAAGTATTGATCGACGAACATTCTCGTTGAACAAGTTTCTATAATGAAGATTGAGTCTCATTACAACGAGAGAAAGAGAATGATTGCCATATAAGGTACATCTAGATTAGCCTTTGCTCAATTCAAACTTCAGGAATCTTTAGCTCGTCATCATGGACTCTTTCTTCCATTACGAAAGCCCTCGATTTTGAACTGTTTCTCGAATCAACACTTTATATAAAAATGCCATGAATATGCACAAAAATAAAGAAGCAAATAAGAAAAGAAGGGTATATTAGTAACAAGTATACAAATAAATCAATAAAGAATAAGAACTGAATAAATACACGCCAAAGTTGCCTAACAACATGAATTCTAGTTCGCTATGTTTATCTACATGGCTCTAATGGGGTGGACTTCCTAGATTCTCATACATGTGGTTTGGGTTCAAGCGAGGGGTACTTGAACCTATCTTATTATCTATTAAGATAACAAGAACCTCGATTTTGTCTCACGATAGGCTTGCGGATTGAATTCGGTTCTAGGGAAAACACAACCTAGTGACGTGGAGGGCTGCTCACGTGTCAAAAGGCATGGATTCCGAAAGTGAACTACCGACCCGTTGAGGGCTGCTCACGTGGGTATGTGGCGTTTCACTCTCACTTAAGAGACATGGCTCGGGTATAGAGCTTGATGATCATTATGCAACACATGTCGGTGATTCCTTAAAAATTAAATGAGCAATTAACACAAAACCACCAATTATCAAAGCCCGTTAAATTAAAATGTATCTTCGAGAAAGAACCAATTAATTAAAGACAATTTGAATTTCAAAATTTCCATCGATAAAAGCAACATATGTTTTTGGCTTAACTCTAAAAAATTGGTCCCTAGTGGAGTCGCTAGTTGTAGCGACCCCTTTCTCCTTTTTTGTGAATCGCTTTGAAAATAATTGGCTTGGTTTTTTTTCTAAAAAAATTTGAAAATTGAAATAAATTGAATTTTTGGGGATTTTGTTTAAAAAACATGGTTTTGTTTTGGAAATTAAGGGTTGGAGCCGCCACCGGCCACTTTGGTAGGCTAGACACCATTAAAACTAGAGATTCTTTTGAAAATGGGTTCTGGAGTTGGTTACGTGTGGGGAAGGATTAGCATCCCATCACGCCCGGAAATCGGAACCAAATTATACGTTGCTTTTAATCGATGGAAATTATTAAAATTTAAATTAGATTTAATTAGCTGTTCTTAATCGAATATAAGCTTTAATTGAATGGGATTTAACAATTTGGTGGGTTTGAATTAATTATCCATTTAATTAATAAGGGTGAAGGTACATCAAACCATAGATTAAACCGACATCGAATAAGATCGAATGCCGTGTTAACTTACGATTCGAATCAAGTACATCACATTTATGCATGATGCAAACCGTTAAAAATGATGTTATGAGTTGTCAAGATATTACCCATTTTAATATTTACCTTTCGACGATAAGAATTAATTCGAATATTTGGTTTATATCCATTAAGCCAATATTAAGACCAAAATAATCGAGTTAATAAATATCTCCTTTATATAATTTAGATTAATTAATTAATGATGTGAGTACACAATTAAATTAAGGGCGGAATGAATGTCAAGTTAAAATATGTCACAAAATATGCAAATAATGAAGAACGAACAAGAAAATAATTACGGAAATTAAAGAGTGGAAATTAAAATGTCCGAAAAAAGGATCGGATCGAACAAAAGATAAAATATATAAAATGAATACCGAAATTAAATGCGATAAAGTAAATGCGAGAATTTAAAGGTGGAAATTAAAATGCAAGAAATAAATTACGTAATTTAAATACAGAAAAATAAATGCAGTAAAAAATTTGCAAAAATTAAAAGGCTACACTAAACGGGCCATAAATAATACGGACCATACCCCGTTGTGGGTCAACGTAATGCCGATTTTTTAAAAAAGAATTAAATAAAATGAAGATAATATAATATAATATGATATAATATAATATAATAGTATAATACTATAGTATATAAATGTAACATATTATATATATAATATATATAATATATAATATATAATATAATGTAATATTTTAAAAGAGGGGACCAAAATGCATAAAAACACAAATGTGAGGTCCGATTTTAAATAAAACAAAACTTAAAAATGCCTAAAATCAAAAGAAAAACAAAAAAATGAGGACTGAAATAGGTATTAACAAGTGACTGAAGTGCAAATGGTGGAAAACATAGAGGGCCGAAAGGGTAAATATCCTTTTTACCAAAATGAGCGAATTTTCTCCTCCGGATCGGGTCACCGTGCAGGTCACAGCTTGCCAAAACGATATCATTTTGTGAAATACATATATTAAAAAACATAGGCCAAAACGACCTGAAACCTCTCATTTTCAATTGAAACCCAAAAAAAGTTTTTAAAGAAAAAGCTCTGAACTTTCCAGAGCCCTAACCCTTTTCAAAACCAGAATTCGGCCTGACGCCATGCGTCACAACATCGGTCACCGCTAGCCGGTGGTCGACTGCCTCAAAACAAATTCAAAAAGCTTTCTCCTCTCCTCCTAAATTCCAATTCGACTTCTGATTTTTAAAACAAAACTCTATTTTACCTAAATCTAAAAAATGAATCGAAATCCTCTTTTTTGAGAACTCGGAAATTTGAAATCTCAAAATGGAAAACGAAAGAAAAAAATGGAGACAAGACGACAACGACTATTCCGACCCCAAAAGGTAAACACTAAAATTCTTCTTTATTTTGTTGTTGTATATTCGAAATGCAAAAAAAGAGTAAAAAATACTTTTTGAGAATTTTTTTGTGTATAATGATATCTGAAAAGTCTCTCCCTTATATAGTTTCGATTCAGGATTTATAGCCAAAATTACAGAGATAAAAGAAAAATAAAAAAGCCCTAAAATCCACTATTGGTTGCTGATAATCTTTGTCTGTATTCAAATAAAATTTTGAAATTTTTTACCTCTGAATCTCTGAGTTTTTGTTGGCATGTGGGTGTACGAGAAAGTATTTTGGCTGGACGTATGTTGCACAGAAGCTGGCAGAGGAGGGGGACCAGTGTTGGCACGAAAGCTGCTGTCGTTAATCTGACGTGACGATGATGTGGCACTGACGTGGCCATAAGCTGGACGACCAAAGGGCTGCTGAGGGCATTGCTTCCAGATGGTTCTGGGAGATGATGAGGCGACAGTTGTATTAGGGTTTGCTGATAAGGTTGTCGGGTCATTTAGGTTTTAAGTTTAGGATGTGGGCCGGTAGGGTTGGCAGAATCGGGTAGGGTTTAATTGGTAGTAGCCTGGTTTAATAGACTAGGCAGATTGGGTATTTGGGTTTGTAATGGACATTTAATTAAAATAAAAGAATTTTGGAATTTTTAGATTTTTAGATTTAAATTATTTTTTTGGATTTTTCTTTTTTTATTTATTTACCTAGACTAAAAATGTCTATTACACTTGAAAATGTATACAAACCATTTGAAAAACCAGTCTCATGTAAGGTTGGGTGTTTGATAGAGTCGAGTCAAAAAATTTTGAGTTAAAATGAGTTACTAACACCTATTTTACGATTCAAACTTTATTTGATTTTTTTTCGATTCGAGTAAAATCGAGTCGAATTGTTGAGTTTTTATATAAATTTAATTGTAACTATTTATAATGTTATAATATAGATTGATTCCAATTTAAATGACTTTTGATTTATATATACGATATACATATATATTTCTTCATATTTTCACATGTGATATACATAATATATCAGAGAAAAATTGTGGGGCTCGACTCGAACTTGAAAACTAATAAACTAATTACTAAAAATTGAGTTATTCGAATTTTCATTGTATGACTCAAATTTTATTTGATTTTTTTTAGTCGAATTAACACGAGTCAAATTTTTTCGCATCAAGTCGAGTAATTCGATTATTTCGAGTTGAGTTTTGCTCACCCCTAATATCAAGAAGGTTGAATGACAAATCACAAACTATCAAATACGCGATGAATCTATAAGTTACACTTAATATATTTTAACCCTATATTCGGTCTAACACTAAAATAGCGGTAATATATAAATTATAATCTAAGAATGATTTCAACAACCATGCTAAACTGGGTTTATGTAGAGGAGAGCGTGGCAAACAGCAAAGTGAATCACGAGAAAGCGGTCCGAATACGAAAGAAAGGACAGAGCAGAGCAGAGAAGAGAGAGATGGAGGGAAAGGAAAGGCTGTGATTTCCTTGGAGGTGGTTGGGTTGCCATCAGTTGTCGCCATGTTCTTGTCTGTAAATTGATCCACTCTTTCTTCCTCTTTGTAACGATTTCCATTTTAACCAGTACTCGACTCTGTAAATATCTTTCATTTTTTTATGAAACCAGTGGAATATATCTTTGTGGACGATATATATGGGTTGGTATAAGAAGAGGGGAGAAAAAGTGAAAACAGAGTTTAAGAAGAAAAGGTGGTTTTGGTTGAAGCCCTTTATGCCTTTGAACTTGAGCCTAGCTAGGGTGAGGGTGGGCATTTTTAAATCAATAACCCTTTTTAATTATTTAATTAAAAAAATGATTCA
This sequence comes from Hibiscus mutabilis, assembly GCA_019671005.1. Classification (NCBI taxonomy): domain Eukaryota; kingdom Viridiplantae; phylum Streptophyta; class Magnoliopsida; order Malvales; family Malvaceae; genus Hibiscus; species Hibiscus mutabilis. The sequence continues at coordinate 22,972,007 of CM033741.1, read as the reverse complement.
TTGTCAGTATTATTTGAAAAAATATTTTTTTATCAGTTCACGTAAGGTAAATTTGAGTCTTATAAAAAGTAAAATTTAAATTCGCATCCTATAAAAAGTGAGTTCTATATTAAAAAGATAATAAATTAATTTTTTTCTTACCAACTTATTCAACACAAAACTCGTATTTTATAAAAAGTAAATTTTAAACTCGCGTTTTATAAAAACCGAGTTTGTCCTGCATAGACGATTTGAAGGTTATTTTTTAAATAATGTTTGATGAGAGTTATTCTTCTAATTAAATATTAAAAAGGTTATTGATTTAAAATTGTCGAGGGTGAGGGTTTAAACTCGCATTTACTTTTACATGCGGAAGGGACTGAATCCCTGTAAAACCTTGCAGAACCCAGAACTGGCTTCCCTATTACTTTCCCTTGGTAATTTCACGGGCCTGACATGCATGCAGCTGACTTTTGCTTTGCCAAATCTACTTCTGTTTTGTTTTTTTATATATAACAATTGTAATGTGAAAATTCATTTGAATATTATTTATTAGATTTATCATCCAATTCTTCTGGATCTACTGTTGTTGATATGAACTGATCAGAGTGTTTCAATTGTAAGAAAAAAAAAAATAGCTTTTGAGGTTGAGAGTTCCCTTTCTACTATTGCCTAACCCTCCTTTTTCAAATTACAGAATAAAGTATCCTTAACTGAAGGGTAAAGACTGCTTCTGGATTTCATGCGAGTGATTTAGAGTGCGGCTAAAATGTGGCTATACATAAATTCTTATAATTTTAATAAAAAAATATATAAGATTAAGTAATAATTTAAATAGAATCAAAATTCTTATTAATTGGGTAATAATTTATGTAACTACATAAATTCTTATCAATTAGATAGGAATTTATGTAGATTTTACCTTAAAATAAGAATTTATGTAATTACACAAATTTTTATATTACAACTTAAATTCTTACCATTTAAATAAAATTTTTTATAGATAGTAAGAATTTGTAGTAAGAATTTGTGTAAATTTTAGTCGCAAGTGTCTCACCGTAAAAATTTCATTTTATTTTTAGAAACGGATAGATGATTGATAGAGACCGTTGGATGAACTATGGTCTTCTCAACATGTTATTATTAAGTTCAGGGAAATAGGACAAAGGGTCCCCAGAAAGGTGACACACACATTACAATTTCCAAACCCCTTTTAACATTGTTTTTTTTTTCATCCAAAAGTATTTTAATTTATAACCAATCAGCTTTTTACCTTTAACCTTTATTTTCAACTTCGATTAAAAAAACTCCATTTTCAACTAAAACTTAAAAAATGGATCCAAGCGTTTTCACTTTTGGAGAATCTAGTTTTGATATGAAATATCCTCTCTCTCATTTTTATTGAGTATACAATTCACTTTAAATTGTAAATGTTATTGAAGTTTAATAATTAAAACATTAATTTTAAATTTAAAAACTTGAAATTTAGAGTTTTTTTGTTTAATTTTGAAAACAATAGGAATTTAAGAAGTATTTAAACTGAAAAAATTATGAGTCGAGCTTAATTTTCAAATTTATAAACTTAGAGGACCCAACAAGTAACGTGACCTAAAAAAATTGGTGTAACACCCTTAACTAAACCTGATCAATCTCGAGGGTCTAAGATATCACATTACATCATCTAAGCGACAAATCCAAAATTTCCAGCCATTGTTTACTCGAAACGTTTAATAAAATGTGTAGAACAAACCAATATCGTTTAATAAAATGTGGAGTTCCAAAATGAAGCAAAGTAATTCAAGGCTCGTGCACGATACCATCATTTAGATTATGGTTTCGGAAGATTATCAAACATGATAAATTCTATTTCATCAAATAAATTTATTGGATTCTTGGCAAAGTAAATTCTGTAGGTAATGTTTAAATATAAAAGAAATGATTTGTATACAGTTCCACTAAAATTACGACCAAATTGATAGATTTTTTAAATACTGAGGGTTAAATTAGTTGAATTATTTTAAATTAGGATTGAATTGATTGAATGCGTAAATAATGAGAATTAAATTGATAAAATGGGTAAATAATAAAGACAAAACTGATAGAATGCGTAAATAATGAAGACTAAATATGTAATTATACAAAATTAAAAAATAATGGTGTATAGCGTTAGTGGTAGGGGTGCTAGTTGAGTTGATCATCTCACAAACAGATCGAGCTCAACTTGCTCAAAATTTGGTTAACGCTCAACTTGAGTTGATTTGACTCGAGTCCAAGTTCGACTCGAGATCTTAGCGAGTTAAGCAAGACCTAACTTGACTCGATAAGTTCGTGAGCAGGTCGTTATTTTTTTTATATTTTTAATGATTTTTTTGTGGCCACCTTAAAAAAATTATGTTCTAAGAAGTTTAAATGCTAGTTGAAAAGTCTATAAAAGTTCAATGACGTGCTAGGTAATTTACCCATAAAATATTTGGTTTCAAACCAAAATATTTTATATTTCCCGAGAATTCAAAAATTTAATTTGTATCAGTAAAAAATTAAATTATAATAATTAGTCTGTCATGATTTTTTATATTAAAGTCTTATTTTTCTTTTATTATTATTTCATGTATAAAAGTAGAAAACGAGAAAGTCTTCAGCTCTCATTTTAAAAAAATTATGATTAAAAGTTAAAACCCAAAATCCCTAAGGCTTTCTGTCATGACCCGAATTTTAGGATCCGAGAGTCGGGTTAACCCGAGTGTTGGGTCGAAAATAAGGTCTTAAGCATCTTTTGGGCCTGTTTTATGTGTTGTGGGCTAAAGTTGGGATATTGTTGGAAGGGTCATTTTGGTAAAAGTATGGTTGGATGTTAGGGGGAGGCTGATGGGTGTTTAATTCTCTGCATGTGTAAGGTGAGTAAGGTCACCCTTGCTCTTTGTTGCTCTTTTTCCCTTACCCTCATTTCTTACCCAAGTTGACTGTTAAAGGTAGGATCTTTAAGGTTTTGGGGTGTGAATCTCGTTTTGCTTGTTAAAGGAGTTTTAGTTAGCTTGGAAGGATCTACCATTCAAGGTAAGTTTGGTTTAAAATGGTGAAGGTTGGGTTTTAATGGGGGTTGATGGAGGAGAACGAGAACGAGGAGTTTGGGGCTTCATTTTCTATTTGAGCTGTGTTTTTAGTTTCCCAATCTCTATACTAGTGTTGTGACACGTTTACCATCCATCTTTGTAGTTAGAGAGCTTGGTGAGCACTCTAAGGCTCAAGGAAAAGGGAAGGTTTGAAGCTGGTAGGATCAAGTTGTTGGTGCTTTTGAGGACGTTAGTACACTTCCTGTTCCTTTATTTTCCTGTATATCATAGAGATAATTGCTTGTATTCCATTCTAATAATTTGAGTATGTTTGAATGTCTTGATGGGGTGTTAATGGAAAAATCCAAGATTGTTGTTAAAAGCTTGTAAAACTGGTAGAAATCAACTTAAAACATCCCCCATAACCTGTAGGTCGAGTTTCAGAGCTTACCCTGTTGTTTAGAGAGTGTTAGAGTTGAGTTTCGAACACCAGACCTGGAAATCTGGGTTCGCGTACCGGTACTGGTGCTTCAGTATCGGTACCCCCTTAGAGATGAGTCGAGTTGTGAGAGACGTACCGGTACGAGTCCACGAGTATCGGTATCCCTTGTTTGCTAGGAATTCCAGTAGCGTGTTCGCGTACCAGTATGCTATGGAGCATATCGATACCACTATTCTATTAGCTATAGGAGGCTTTCGCGTACTGGTATGGGTAGGTTAGGGAACCGGTACGGATGAGGATCGGTACGGGTGGTTTAAGTACCGTTACCTGGTACCGATACAGAGCCAAGCTTATCAGTACGACTTGAGGATTCAATTTTTTCGAACCTACATCGAGTATCAGTACCCAAGGTGGAGTACCAGTACCATTAAGGGAGTACCGATACCCATAAAGGAGTATCGGTAATCACTGGGCAATCTGCCCAAGAAATTTGAGGTTTATTTTAGGGGTTTTATAATTCGAGGTACAATTCCCAAAGGGTCCCTTGGGGTGTGAAATGAGTTTTAAAACTGAGAATTGGATGTCCAACCCCGTATATGAATAAATGAGAATGAAAAGGGAGATTTATGTGTGAGTAGGCCTTATGTTGGTTAAAGTCCTTAACGTATTGATATGGTAATAATGAGTTGTGCAGTGCATGCACTTGGTTGGTGGGATCCCGATGCCCAATATTGTTTTGCAACACCATGGTAAGTTAAGGGATGAAGGTTACCGATGCTATATGACCCGGGCCTCATCCATGTGTGCTCGAGGGATAATTCCGAGCAGAGTGTATGTTCTGATACTGCGTGACCCGGCCTCACCCAGGGTGTATGTTCTGATGCTGCGTGACCCGGTCTCACCCGGAGTGTATGTACCGATGCTATGTGATCCGGCCTCACTCTTTTACGGTATGGTATGGTATGCGGGCTTGTGATCCCTTATTTATTGATGATTGAATTGTTGTTTGATTATGTGATCCCATGTGTTTAGGCGATAAGAGTAACGCCATTGACATTCATATTGTTCTATCATTGTTGACTACATGCTTATGTTTAAGATATGCATGAAGCATAGTAAAATAGAGGTGTATCCACTGAGCTTTCAAGCTCAGCGTTTGGAATTGTTATTTCCTTACACAGGTTATTAGGTTGCTACGTGCTTTACAAGGAGCCATCGGAGTAGGACTCCAGCTCATCGATATGTGAAGAGTACGGTACCTAGATTTGTAGTGGCAATATATTCTTAGGACCCTTATATTTTGTAACTGAACTTTTATTTACTTATTTCCATATCGAATGCTTATTTATCATGTTTTAAAAATCGAAGCTCCAAAGCAACATTTGCAAAATTGTATAACTCTTATCATTATTATGATTTATGAAGCATGGATTTGGGCTAAACTCACTCATAGATTTCCTAAATGGGTTTGGGCTTGAGTCCCAATATGGCACTAGGTTTTGGGTGTTACATTTAGTGGTATCAGAGCCTAGGTTTAGCCGGTTATAAGAACCTCGGGGGTATTAGGGAGTCTTAAAAAGGGTGTCTAGTGAATACATGCCCACAAATCGAAGTCGTATTCATATTAAGACTGAATATCTGATGGAGTAACCTTGTTTGTTAATCGTGCAGTTGAATATTCCTAGAAGAGTTCATAATCCGAAGGAGAGTTAGGGCTCTAGGGAGGAGAGCTTCGATAAGGATTTTATCCCGGAGACCGAAGATAGGTCGGAGACTGAAGAGCATCAAGGAGCCAATTACTTCTTCCATCTGCATAGGGCGCTGGATCGGATAGTGAGGGCTATCCCAAGAACTACTGCTACCCCTTGAGAGGCCCTAATCGAGAGGCTTCGTAGATATGGTGTAACAGATTTCTTAGGGTTAGGACAAGATAATCCAATCAAGACAGATCAATGGTTGAGGGATACACGTTGGATCATGCGTCAAATGGGTTTGGAGCCGAGAGACAAGTTGAAGTGTGTTCTTTCTCTTCTGAAGGAGAATGCTCATGAGTGGTGGAAGACGGTAGAGTTAGGTTGGTATCCTAACCGACCCACTTGGGATAATTTTCTTGATGAGTTCGAGAAGCAGTTTGTTGGAGAGGCCCACATAGACAGTCTACGAGATCGATTTACTTATCTGGTACAATGGAATTGACCGATTTATGAGTATGAACAATAGTTCCTACAACTGAGTAGGTATGCTCCAAAGCTTGTTGCCACCGAGAAGATAAAGTGTAAGTGGTTTAGGAAGGGTCTACGGAAAGAGATACAAATATTTTTGACAGCAGACCCGCCCAAGGTGTTCTTTGATTTGGCCGTTAGTGCCAAGTCTCTCGAGCAAGTGCAAAGATTGACGTATAGTCAGCTTGGGGGCCATACCAATACAAGTGGAGGAGGTCATTCCCACTCTAATTAGTCCCAGTCCTCCTTAAGGAGAAACCGAAGAAATTAGAGTCAGAGAGGTGGAACGTCGAACCAATTGGGAAGGTATGATCGTAGATCAGCCTCTGCAGGGCGTATGAGGCCTAACTCCTCTTCAAATATGAGCTCGGGTTCATCTAGAGGATCTTATGCACTGGTATGTGCCCAGTGTGGGCGTAAACACTAGGAGGAGTGCTATAGCAATGCCAATGTATGCTATGGGTGTGGATCATCGAACTATTTCTTAAGAGACTGCCCTGAGGCTTTGGATGCTACTCCAGTCCAAAATCAAAGGAACTCTTTCGTAGGACAGTAGGGTCATGGCTTCACTAGAGGAGGGGCGAGTCATGTGTCGGGACCTCAGAGCGGTGATACCTTTCAGTCAACAGCGAGAGCTCTTGGGAGACAGTATGCGCTTAGGGTATAGGAGGCTACGAGGCAACTGATGTTATATCAGGTATGTTCACCTTGTTTTTCATTCATATTGTTGCTCTTGTGGATTTAGGGTCTACCCATTCCTATATCCGTAGTGGGTTATCGGAGCTATGGGGCATACCTGCCGAAGATCTTGAGGTGAGAGTTCGTGTGACTAGCCCATTGGGGTATGATGTGTTAGCTGATAAGGTCTATAAGAGGTGTCCTATAGAGGTCCAAGGTTTAGTGTTCCCCGCAGATTTAATGGTACTACCGTTTCAAGAGTTCGATGCTATCTTATGCATATGGATTGGCTTTTCGAACATGATGCCCATTTGGGTTGTAAGACTAAGAGTTTGAAACTCCGTGTTTTGGATGGGTCGCGGCTTGTGGTTAGAGGTGAAAGAAATTCGCGTCTTTCGAATGTGGTATCAGCTTTGACAGCTCAAAAGTTGATTCAACAGGGTTGTGAGGTTTTTTTAGCTCATGTAGTAGATACCCAAGTTGAGGGCCTGGTGTTAGAGGATTCGCGAATGGTTAGAGAGTTTATTGATGTTTTCCCTGAGGAGCTACCTGAGTCACCTCCCAATCGAGAGTTAGAGTTCAGAATTGAGGTGATGCCTAAAACAACACCCGTGTCGTTAGCACCGTATCGTATGGCACCCACCGAGTTGATGGAGTTAAAGAGTCAGATTCAAGAGTTGTTAGAAAGAGGTTTTATTTGACCGAGTGTCTCACCTTGGGGTGCATCGGTCTTGTTTGTTAAGAAAAAAGATGGGTCAATGAGGTGCGCATTGACCATCGACAGCTTAATAAGGTGACCGTGAAGAACCGTTATCCACTTCCAAGGATCGATGATATATTTGATCAGTTGCAGGGTGCGTGCGTGTTCTCAAAGATTGACCTAAGATCAGGCTACTACCAGTTGAGGGTGGTGGAAGAGAATGTTCAAAAGACCGCTTTTAGGACACGGTATAGACATTATGATCTATTTGGGCTTACCAATGCACCTGGAGCGTTTATGGATCTCATGAACCGGATCTTTTAGCCTTACCTAGACCAGTTTGTGGTGCTCTTCATAGATGACATCTTGGTGCACTCGCGCTTGAAAGAGGAGCACGACTACCTTCTGCGAGTTATCCTTTAGACCTTAAGAGAGAGGAAGCTTTATGCCAAGTACAATAAGTGTGAGTTTTGGCTTTCTGAAGTGGCGTTCTTGGGTCACATCGTCTCGGTGGATGGAATCCGTGTTGACCCCCAGAAGATCCAAGCGATAGTTGAATGGAAACCCCCTAGGAATATTTCGAAAGTTTGTAGTTTCCTTAGACTTGTCGGGTATTATAGGCGGTTTGTTAAAGGCTTCTCTATGATAGCGGCGCCTATGACCAAAATCTTACAAAAAGGAGTTATTTTTAGTGGAATGAGAAAAGACAACAAAGTTTCGAACAGTTAAATGTGTATCTTACGGAGGCCCCGTTGTTGATGCAACCCGAGCTGGGAAAGGATTATGTAGTCTTTAGTGACGCCTTATTATGTGGGTTAGGTTATGTTTTAATGCAAGAGGGTAAGGTTGTGGCTTACGCCTCGATACAACTTAAGCCCCATGAAAAGAATTACCCTACACATGATTTGGAATTAGCGACAGTTATCTTCGCCTTGAAAATTTAGAGACACTACCTTTACGGGGAAACGTGTTACGTTTATACGGACCACAAAAGCTTGAAGTACCTCCTCACCCAAAAAGAGTTAAATCTGAGACAAAGAAGATGGATTGAGTTGTTGAAAGACTATGATTGCATCATAGAATATCATCCCGGTAAGGCCAATATGGTGGCTGATGCTTTGAGCCGAAAGTATATGTCAGATTTGAGAGCGATGTTCGGTCGATTGAGGATAACCGAGGATGGAAGATTGCTAGCTGAACATCGTGTAGAACCCACCTTGATACAAGAGATAAGAAAGATGCAAGTTATGGACGAAGACCTTATGGCCAAAATTGAACCAGTTCAAAGAGGTAAAGAATCTGATTTTGAGATACGGGATGGTGGATTTTTGTATTTCAAGGGCCGATTATGCGTTCCAGCTTTAGATTGAGTTGTTGAAAGCTTTACGGGGAAACGTGTTACATTTATACGGACCACAAAGCTTGAAGTATCTCCTCACCCAAAAAGAGTTAAATCTGAGACAAAGAAGATGGATTGAGTTGTTGAAAGACTATGATTGCATCATAGAGTATCATCCCGGTAAGGCCAATGTGGTGGCTGATGCTTTGAGCCGAAAGTCTATGTCAGATTTGAGAGCGATGTTTGCTCGATTGAGGATAACCGAGGATGGAGGATTGCTAGCTGAACTTCGTGTAGAACCCACCTTGATACAAGAGATAAGAAAGATGCAAGTTATGGATGAAGACCTTATGGCCAAAATTGAACCAGTTCAAAGAGGTGAAGAAACTGATTTTGAGATACGGGATGGTGGATTTTTGTATTTCAAGGGCCGATTATGCGTTCCAGCTTTGGAAGACCTCCAGGATCGTATCCTTAGAGAGGCACACCGTAGTCCGTATACGGTTCATCCTGGGAGTAACAAAATGTATCAGGATCTTCGATCATTCTATTGGTGGCCAAGCATGAAGAGGGATATATTCGAGTTTGTAACTAAGTGTCTTGTATGTCAGCAAGTAAATGCGGAGCATCAGGTTCCTTCGAGCTTGCTTCATCCCATTCAGATTCCTCAATGTAAGTGGGACAAGGTGACAATGAATTTTGTTATGGGTTTACCGTTGACACAGAGGAAGCATGATGCGATTTGGGTGATAGTGGATCGTTTGACCAAATATGCTCACTTCATACCTGTGCGTATGGATTTCACCCTTGAACGGTTAGCCAGATTGTATATCAAGGATATTGTGAGACTGCATGGAGTACCATCATCGATTATATCAGATAGGGATCCTCGCTTCACCGCTAGGCTTTGGAAGAAGATTCATGAGGCTTTGGACACCAAGTTGCATTTTAGTACGGCCTTTCACCCACAGACCGACGGCCAATCTGAGCGAGTCATCCAGATATTGGAGGATATGCTTTTATGTTGTGTTATTGATTTTGAAAAGAGTTGGGGGAGCAGTTACCACTGATTGAGTTCGCCTACAACAACAATTTTTAGTCAAGCATCAAAATGGCTCCCTTCGAGGCGTTGTATGGGCGTAAGTGTAGAACCCTTCTTTGTTGGACAAAGCTTAATGAGAAAAGAATTGTAGGGTCGAAATTAATCAGACAAACGGAAGAAAAGGTTCAGATCATCAAGGAAAGATTGCAAGCGGCTTTTGATCGTCAAAAGTCTTACGCAGACCGAAAATGCAAGCATATTGAGTATGAGGTCGGTGATAGGGTTTTCCTCAAGGTGTCACCATGGAAAAGAGTTATCCGCTTTGGGCGGAAGGGCAAGTTGAGCCTAATATTTATTGGACCCTACGAGATCATTGAGCGAGTCGGACCTGTAGCTTACCGGTTAGCCCGGCCACCTGAGCTGACACGTATTCATAATGTGTTCCACGTATCGATGTTAATGCGTTACCGTTCGAATCCTTCGCATGTGGTTTCGTTTGAAGATATTGAGGTTAGTCCTGACCTGGCATATGAAGATGAACCAATAAGAGTTCTTGACAGAGGGGTTAAAGAGCTTCGCAACAAATGTATTCCCTTGGTAAAGATGTTATGGAGGAACCACAGAGTCGAAGAGGCCACGTGGGAGGTCGAAGAGGATATGAAGCTACTTTACCCACACCTGTTTCCCAAAGGTAAATTTCGAGGATGAAATTTACTTAAAGGATGAGAGAGTTGTCACGACCCAGATTTTAGGATTCAAGAGTCGGGTTAAACCGAATGTTGGGCCTCGAGTGTTGGGTCGAAAATAAGGCATTGAGCATCTTTTGAGCCTGTTTTATGTGTTGTAGGCTAAAGTTGGGATATTGTTGGAAGGATCATTTTGGTAAAAGCATGGTTGGATGTTAGAGGGTGGCTGATGGGTGTTTAATTCTCTGTGTATGTAAAGTGAGTGAGGTCACCCTTGTTCTTTGTTGCTTTCTTTCCCCTACCCTCATTTCTCACCCAAGTTGAGTGTTAAAGGTAGGATCTTTAAGTTTTTGGGGTGTGAATCTCGTTTTGCTTGTTAAGGGAGTTTTAGTTAGCTTAGAATGATCTACCATTCAAGGTAAGTTTGGTTTAAAATGGTGAAGGTTGGGTTTTAATGAGGGTTGATGGAGGAGAACGGGAATGGGGAATTGGGGGCTCCATTTTATATTTGAGCTGTGTTTTTAGTTTCCCAATCTCTCTACTAGTGTTGTGAAATGTTTACCATCCATCTTTGTAGTTAGAGATCTTGGTGAACACTATAAGGCTCAAGGAAAAGGGAAGGTTTGAAGCTGGTTGGATCAAGTTGTTAGTGTTTTTGAGGAGGTTAGTACACTTTCGGTTCCTTTGTTTTCCTGCATATCATAGAGATAATTGCTTGTATGCCATTCTAATGATTTGAGTATGTTTGAATGTCTTGATGGGGTGTTAATGGCAAAATCTATGATTTTTGTTAAAAGCTTGTAAAACTGTTAGAAATCAACTTAAAACTTCCCCCATAACCTGTAGGACGAGTTTCAGAGCTTACCTTGTTGTTTAGAGAGTGTTAGAGTTGAGTTTCAAACTCTAGACCTAGAAATACGGGTTCGCGTACCGGTACTAGTGCTTCAGTATCGGTACCCCCTTAGAGATGAGTCGAGTCATGAGAGGCGTACCGGTATGGGTCCACGAGTATCGGTATCCCTTGCTTACTAGAAACTCCAGTAGCATGTTCGCGTACCGGTACGCTATGGAGCGTATCGGTACCACTGTTCCATTGCCTATATGAGGCTTTTGTGTACCGGTACGGGAAGATTAGGGTACCAGTACGGATGAGGACCAGTACGGTGGTTTAAGTACTATTATCCGGTACCGATACAGAGCCAAGCGTATCGGTACAACTTGGGGATTCAATTTGTTCGTAACTACATCGAGTATCGGTTCCCAAGGTGGAGTGCCGATACCATTAGGGGAGTATAAATACCCATATAGGAGTATCAGTACTCACTGGGCAATCTGCCCAAGAAATTTGAGGTTTAGTTTGGGGGTTCCATAATTCGAGTACAGGTCCCAAAGGGTCCCTAGGGGTGTGAAATGAGTTTTAAAACTGAAAATTGGATATCCAACCCCGTATATGAATAAATGAGATTGAAAAGGAAGATTTATGTGTGAGTAGACCTTATGTTGGTTAAAGTCCTTAATGTATTGATATGGTAATAATGAGTTGTGCCGTGCGTATTTGGTTGGTGGGATCCAGATGCCCAAGATTGTGTTGCAACACCATGGTAAGTTAATGGATGGAGATTACCGATGCTATGTGACCCGAGCCTCATCCATGTGTGCTCGAGGGATAATTCCTAGCAGGGTGTATGTTCCGATACTGCATGACCCTGCCTCACCCAGGGTGTATGTTCCGATGCTGCGTGACCCGGTCTCACCCGGAGTGTATGTACCGATGCTATGTGACCCGACCTCATTCCTTTACGGTATGATATGCGGGCTTGTGAACCCTTATTTATTGATGATTGAATTGTTGTTTGATTATGTGATCCCATATGTTTAGGTGATAAGAGTAGCGCCATTGACATTCTTATTGTTCTATCATTGTTGACTACATGCTTATGTTTATGATCTGCATGAAGCATAGTAGAATAGAGGTGTATCCACTGAGCTTTCGAGCTCAGCGTTTGGAATTTTCATTTCCTTACGCAGATTATTAGGTTGCTACGTGCATTACAAGAAGCCATCTTAGTAGGACTTCAGCTCATCGATATGTGAAGAGTACAATACCTAGATTTGTAGGGGCAATGCATTCATAGGACCCTTATATTTTGTAACCGTAACTCTTATTTACTTATTTCCATATCGAATGCTTATTTATCATGTTTTAAAAATCGGAGCTCCAAAGCAACGTTTGCGAAATTTTTATGATTTTCCTAAATGGGTTTGGGCTTAAGGCCCAATATGGCACATGGTTTTGGGTGTTACACTTTCTCTCTTTTGTTCTTCATCGAAGATGGTTGAGAAACTAAAAAGAGTCTTACACTCGAGTATCGACTTCATCTCTAACTTAGTCATGATAGGTTCATTTATTTATTTTCTCAGTCCTTACATTTTGTTTGAATTTGTATGTTTATATTGTGCTCTAATAGTATTACTAGATTTTACCTACATTAAAAAAACAAGGTAAAAAATTTTACGAGCTTAACGACCAACGAGATTTTTAAACGAGCACGAGTCAAGCAAATTTTTATCGAGCTTAACGAGTAATGAGTCGAGTCGAGCAACGAGATTTTTTAACGAGCACTACTCAACTTGTGAACGACTCGCTCAATAAACACCCCTAGTTAGTTGTGTGTAACGGTGTGCGTTATCCATTCTAGAATTTTAAAATATTACTAACATTTGACTGTAGTGATTTTCTTTATGTCATACCCGTACTTTGTCCGGGGTATCCAAATTTACTAAATAAATAAGGCAAAAAAATAAATAATAGATGCAAAATAAATAAATATGTACTAAACAAATAAAACCCGATAAACAGTGCAAAAATCCTTAAGCCCAAATTACATATTGAAGCCCAAGATCCTATTATATTCTTATTTCTCGCCCAAACTAGTCTAATGACAACCCATTTACAACCCACATCTAGCTCAACAAAACCAGATATTATCCAAAGAAACACAAAATGCCAATTATCAATTTTTTCCCGCTCATTTGTGCCACATGGCAGGTACCCATTGGCCTGAATCAAGTTCGCCAGGATCTTGGTTTTGCTTACGTCATGAGTCTGACCCTATATACATAGGAGAGAGAAATATCAGTGGGGGCATTAATGAGAGACGATAATAATAATAATAAATAAATAAAGTAATAATGGAGAGAGAGAATATTACCCTTGGGAACTCGAACCGTTGCCGGGAAGGCCATTGGTCGTTGGGAACTGAATGGCCAGGAGCCAAAAGGTCGTCGGAGATTGAGCCGAAAGTCAAGATGCCACCAGTAGCCGAAACGTCATCGGAGCCACCGCTACAAGGCATATTTCATCATTCTTAATTCTGGCAAGAAACGTTAAAATTATGTTAGTTTAGCCAAAAAACAATAGTAAAAAGAAACGAAACAGAAATTATGAGAGTGGACGAAAGCTTATCGTGGTGGCCGGAGTCTTGTTTTGTGGCGGAGTTGAAAAGGTTAGGGTTTCAGGTAGTTCTAGGCCGAGTGAAGGATGGGAGGTTCTATTGAACCGGGCTAGATTTAGGTTTTTCGGTGAAAAAAACGATATTTTTTTAGTTTTTTGGGTTCAAAAGAAGCTCTGGCGCGACGGCCAGAAATCGCCTCGCGGCGGACGGCCGGAGGTGGTTGGTGTACTGGAACAGTGACCGACGAACACCGAAACTTGGTCGAGGTAAGGAGGTGCAAGATCTGGCGGCGGAATATGGGGCGGAACTTGGCCGAGAAATTTAAAGTTCATCCAGTTCTTGATGAACACAGATGAACTTCATCCAAAAGCCAAGGATTTTAATCCGTTTTAAGGGTGAATTTCTAGGTAAATGGTGTTATTGATGAGAGAGGGAAGAGTGTTTCTAGGTTAGAAAGTGGGAATGAGGGTGAAAAATGAATGAGTTGACTCGGCTTGGGCCTTTTATAGGTCGTGGGAAGTGACGTCGTTTTAGGGGCGGGTTAACTCAACCCGCTGGCTTAATTTGGGTCGGGAAAAAAGGATCCGCGCCCTATTCTTAGAGTTTCACAAATTTTGGCTTCGGGTTCTACGTTCCTCTCAATTTAGTCACTATTCCCTTTAAATTGGACCCAAGTTTTACAATTCATTCAATTGGGCCCCTATACCTTGTAATTGAATTTCCAGATTTGTAATCCTTTCAATTGGATCACTTAGACACTTTGTAATTGGGCACTAGGTTTTGTATTTGTTTCAATTCAGTCCCTTTTGTAATAAAAATTAGCTTTATGTTTCATTTGTTTTCAATTTGGCCTTTTAATTATTTGTTTAATTTAATTAAATGTCATTAATTTATATGTGATGCATGTTTTAATTTGAGCATATAAGGTTATATGTTGGACAAATAAATACATTTAGTTTAATTAATTATTAGATCCTTTCCCTAGGCTTCTCTAATTAGGATTCAATAATTAAACATGATAGACGATTGTAGTAATTAGATACATATTAAATATAATTTTGGAATCCAAATTTGGATGGTGTTCCATTGTTTATAATGGGGTGTTTTCACAATACGAATTTTAATAAATTATGTTTAATATATGTACTTCACTTAAAATTGAATATCAACTTAGTCCTTAATTAAAATTAAACAATTAATTAGAATACATTGTAGATAATTAAATGTATATTAAATTGAACCTTTGGGACTCAAATTTGGATGGTGTTCCATTGTTTACAATGGGGTGTTATCTCAACGTTGGTTTTAAAGGTGAACATTTAATATACATTTTCACTTAAAATATTGATTTAATAAATTGTTAAGGCCTTAATTAGGATTAGAAATTTAATTAACTAGAAGGATTAAATAATTAGGAATATGATTAATTTAAGGGCTTTACATATATGGAAGGTGCTCAAGCAATTGGCATTTTCTCATAAAAGTCATTAAATTAATTAATATTTATAGCATAAATAACTAATTAATTAGAGCCTTTTAGGATTAATGCTTAAAATTAACAAGACAATAAAAGGTCATTCATTTAAAACCTTTTATGTTAGAAATTTATTTTTAAATATGAATAAGAGTGCCACCTAATGGGGTGCTTTTAATCTCATATTCGAACAAAATGAATTTCCTTATAAAAGGATATATGCATTCAGAATTTAAATTCAATTAATAATGGAATAAATTAAATTCAAATTATTATTCAAAATGCCAAAATGCCACGTAAAATTAAAGGTACCGATAACGGGCGTTCATAGGGGTGCTAATCCTTCCCTACACGTAACCGACTCCCGAACCCAATTTTAAGAAGAATCTCTAGTTTGTTTTTCGGTGTCCGATCTACCTCGAAGTGATCGGTGGCGACTCCAAAATGCTTTTCAAGGATAAATAAAGGAAAATTTGATTTAATATGAAAAATCCTAAATTTTCAAGATTTAATTAAAAATGGTCAAAAAACCCTAATTTTACAAAAGATCGACCGTCAGGCTATCTTTACACACCCGATTTCAAAATTGGTCGCAACAACTTGGCGACTCCGCTGGGAATTAAAAAAAGAGTCAGACCTAATTAATTTTACGTGGCATTTTGACATTTTAGGATAGTAATTTGAATTTTATTTTTTCCATAATTATTGGATGAATTTTTAGGAAAAATGCAGATAGCTTTTTCTTGTGTGATATAAATTGTCATTCATGCATAAACCTTCTACCCGAGCTTTTCACCTTTAAGTGGGAGTGAGACATGATCTTACATGAGTTATTCAGCTCCGTGATCGGAATTTTGTCCTCCTTCCGGTATACCAACCTTATACACCGTGAGGTTACGCCTCTGCTATAAGGGGTCGTATACTCCTAAATCGATGTCTTACTAGTCCAGTAATGACAGTTCGGGTACCCAGAGTCTAGATCGAAACCCACATTCTGTAATAGAAGCCTACCCCACTAGAGCCAAACATGGACCTAGGACAGGGTGTTGCTGATTTAAATTCACTTCTCTGTTTTTTTTTTTGTGCAAGATATAAATATGTTCTCTAGTTAATTTTACACAATATAAATTGTTTTTTCCTATAATAATTATTTTTGCTTACAATATTAATTCACCATACTGACACAATTTTTTGTTTTGTCTTTTGTTTTGTGTGAGTGAGTTTTATTCTATAAATGTTGCATCACATTGTATTCCTGAGAGGTATCGGTTCGAGAATTAGTTGAGTAGGCATTGGTCATAAGAACTAAAGGGTCTGATAGACAAGCGGAGGACAATATGTCACTGTGGACTAGATTCGAGAAGACTCAATACAAGAAAGAAGATAATACACATGAATGCTATGTGTCATTAATGCAAGATTGTACCGAATATTTCTGCACATGATGAAGTTTTGCCAAACCAGTTTAATTTGAAAACCATAAGACAAGAATACAAAGAGTCATTTCCAATAAAATTTATGAATTATAGCGTTGTTGTCAGACAGTCAAATGGATTAATAGTTGTTCAGGACCATTACCTGTTTATGAAACCCAAAACCTGGTAATTGTGCAATTTTGGGAGAATGTATGTGACACCGACGATAAAGAAATACGAGGATTGCTAAGGGTAAAAAAAGAAAAAAAAGACAGGGTTTATACAATGCTCGACAACGGTTCAAGTTTCAAGATGGAGCCAGTGGTAGTTACATAGATAAACAAGACGCAATATCTGGAAAAACAATGATAACTAGAGGAAGGATAAATGACAAATAAATTGAAGAGGCATTCGAGATGAATAAATTGAAATGGGCATTCAAGGATTGTTTCTAAACCTAAGGAAGAATAGGAAGCTTTGAACTCAAAGGCGATATCCAAGTTTCACAAATGATGAAATTTACCGAGGGATACCCTAATTAGGGGAAATGCTGATAAAAATGATGAGCTGAAAAAGTGTCAGAATCAGGAAACACGATACAACTATTGAAAGATCAGTTTGACAGTTTCGAAGAGATACCGTAATGAGGGATACAACAACTAAAAATCAAGCCAATACAGTAATCTAGGTTGTCCAAAAATATAGTGGTGAAATGATAAACTTTAGGAGCCAAGTGTAGAGAGTCGTATGGTATGTGCAGATTGTGTTCGACGAGGTCGTGAACCCACGACAACATTCTGATATTGGCACCGAGCTAGGGTAGACGTTGATTCAGAGACTGAAGAAAGTGATCAACTAAAGGAGCTGGAGCTAGTGAACATATTGCCTTTGCTTTGTATTCGACCTTTTGGTTAAATGGGTGTTGTTCTAATGACTAATTCTTAAAATCGATACCTCGTGCATTCATGCATTACATTATTTAAACATTATGTAAATTAAAAAATATTGCACTTTTTTTTAAAATATTGCATTTTTAAGAAAAAGTAGCATTGCATTTTAAGAAGTATATGTAACAAATCTATTAAGGATGAACACTTTCAGAGGTTGTTGAGGGCCACTTGGATCGAATGAAGAAAAGGCTGATCAGTTTGAGAACAAGATGGAATACGAGCAATCCCTTTGTTTGGAATCAGAAAGGTTCAGGAAGGAAAGGTTCTAAATGAAATATCAACATGGATGATCAAGACAGAAACTCATCTCACATAAAGGTTCAGTCTTAAAGGACTCTTCATGCAAAAAAAAAGAAGAAAAAAAAAGAAGTTAAAAAAGTTAAAAAAAAAAAAAAAAAAAAGAGAAAGATGGAAATAAAAAGCCAAATAAAAGATGAGTAAGTTCGGGGCAATATAGCCGGGACATCTGTAAAAAAACTAGAAAATATGAGTTTGGATCATGATGAGAACAACAAAATGCTTGACTTAGAGGCACTAGTGGATTTTGAAAATGCTAAAATGAAGAAAGCCCAGTGGACAGGCATGGAAAGACTGAATGAATTCAGATTCTAGTGTTCGGCCAAAAATCTTGTCGATCGATGGATTAGCAGTAGTCAGAGGATATAATGATCTTAACAGAGACGAGGGGCAGAAGAGTCTTTCTCTAAAGTGATGAGTGCCAAGGTCAGTAGAAGATTGAGGTTTGCTCACAAAAGAGTTGATTGTAAAAGTAGCAGAATACAGATACAAGAAAAAAGAAGCTGGAGAGTTCAATCAGATAAGAGAGATAATTACTTTTATCAAATGTCAAGTTTAGATTTGTAGCTCTACTTTATCCAAGATCACTATTAGATAATTGCCCCATTGAAGTTGTTGGTCTCATCAGAGTTGGGTATTTATGTTTCGAAAGCAAAGAGTCCGGTTCAATCTACTTTATCCAAGATCACTATTAGATAATGACAGAAGCCATGACAAACTTTTGTGAATAACTTGTTGTAGTCTGGGGTTCATTAGAGTTAGAGTAATATTTTGGTATATTTTCTGTAATATTTTCTTCACCAAAGAATGCTCCAAGGTCAGATGCTCAAGATGCTCTTGTCAATGGAAAGTCAAAATCTAAACTGGATTTCATTCATGTTTTTTAGTGGTATATTTCAAACTACTTGAAGCTTCGCCGTATCATGAGAAATTACCAGAGCCCTATTAATTCAGTTGTTACAATATCAAGATTATTGTGAGCTATGATTGAGACATTGAAGATTGCTAAATTTTCAAGTTACAAATTCAAAACTTTTTGAAGTGGAAGATTTTGGAAGTTGACACTAAAGATCAGCTATTAAGATATGTAACTTAAAAAGTAGTCCCCTGATTGGAGAAAATGCAATTGGATTGCTCAAAAGCGAGTGTTGAAAATGTCAAGTGAAAAGAGAGAAATAAGTGAATGAATGTAATGATCGGACTCCATGAGGTCATAAGAGGAAGAGGTCAGCTGACTCACCAGGTCTGTTATGGAAGATTCATCAGACAAATGGAAATTTTGATACATTTGAAATGCACATTTCATACTTATCAAAGGTTAATATCTTTCCCCTAGGCAAGTAAAAACTATTTCAAGCCTATCTGCCCATAGATATGATTCCGATAATATTTGCAAGTTTCACATGAGGCACCATAGTGTGCTACCAAGAAGTGTAGGCCCTTAATGGAAGAAATTAAGAAGTTGGTTAGTTAGAGATTTAGAATGAATGCTTCCTAGATTTTCTGGAGTTTTGAAGCTTGTCTCGTTCATGTCTATGTATCAAGGGAGTACATCTTGCAAGAATTATTTCAACTTTGTTACTTCGAGCCCAAAGATTCTCTTATATTGCTTTAGAGATGATTCCAAAATGCAAGGCCATGGTTGCAAATGTTCGACCACTCATGGGGAGAATATGATTGAGTATAGGGCAATCATCTTTAGTTGGCATTTCTTTATTCAGGAAAAATCGTCTATCATAGGTCATGGTGATGATGATGAAGTACATATATCAGCAGTTCAAGGACTTAGCAAGATTTTTCCACGGAGTTCTGGTGGTCCTGTAAAATTAATGATAAACTTGATGAAAGTTCAGAAACTTAAGATGTCCAGGGACTTGGAGCATTTGTTCGCCCTAAATAATAAAGGTGGGGCAAACTCAATGTGGCAAGAGACCGGTGGAGCGACATTGAGAAATTTGATCATTGAGGAGTTAAAAATTTGTTCAGAAAGAATGAGAGCATTAGAGCATGAACAAAAATGGGCATGTCTTTGTAATGGTGAAGAAAATAAAGAAATGATGATAGAAGCGGGGTGACCAAAATTAATTCAGGGTTCCTTGATTAATGGTCAACAATGAACCGCGGGAGATCTGTCTGCGATTCTAGGAGCATTGTGGAGTAATACCCTGAATCATCCCAATCGCTTTTGTCCGTGAGCATTGGGGGTCCTTTGTAAGGGAGGCTATTTCAATTTATTTGTTTATGATGCTTGTTTCCTATATATTTTTCTCAAATGGCAAACATCTTGTATTCTTTAATTTGTTAATATTTCATTCGTTCTTTGTTATGAGTTAGTTTTTGTTCTCCCATACGTATATGTATATATCTTCAATAACATTTTTTCTCTCAGGTTCGTGGATATTAATTGTAAGAGTGACCTTGAATCAAATTTAGAGATCAGTTTCAAAATGTGACTCTCTTCTAGTTTATTTAGGCCAATGAGAAGACATTAATGAGTGTTTAGGAATCAGGGGAAAATCCCAAATATAAAATTTGAATGAATTGCCTCTCAAGCATTGTTGGCTAAGGTCTTTGAATGAAGTGATAACTCAAAACATCATCCACCTGAAGACGATTTTCTTTCGAAGATATCCAAGTATGGGAGAACATCTGGCATTCCTTCATCTCCTTTTACAAAGAAAGAAAATAAGAAAAATATCATTTGTTGTCCCCTTTGAGCCTAAGGATTTTCTTTCAATTCAACCCAAACCAAGGATCACCCCTACACTGGGGGCAAAGAGGATGAAAGTTTGGTTGTAAGTGAAAAGTGTTCGGTTTTGATCATGCTATGATAGTAATGCCTTGTGAATCAGGGGCAAAAGAAACGAAAGTAAATATATCAAGCACAAAAACCAGGAAGGCAGGATGAATGAAAAAGAATACTCTGAATTCAGTCAAAAAAGAAGAAGAAGAAAACAGTGAAATTTTGTGTTCAAAAAAGTCAACTGAATCAAGCCGAAGCAAAGAAAGCACTAAAGTTGAATGGTGCAAAAGAAAAGCAATACATATATGTGTGAGGTCTTTCATTCAAACAAGTCTCTATCTAAAGGAGCAGTGGAAGATTGATTTTAAGGAAAGGAATTGAACTCTAGGGTGAAAACCCAAAAATGGGAAGTCTAGAGTGATCCACAAAAACAAAAAAAAAGAAAAAAAAGAAAAGGGCATTTCGTCCGGACATATTCAGATCAGTGCAAAAAACGACATTTCACTTGGAAGAAATGATCCTTGGTTTCATTACCCTTAAATATTTATTTGAGCCTATATATCTTTTCTTTGGCAACCGTGAACCATAGCCTACATTACAAGCCTCAAAAGACCATTTTGACCATATACGGGTATTGGAGCAAGATGAGTTTGTCTTCAGAATACATCCCGCTTATCAGAGTTAACCTTTCTTCAAAGACTTCAAGACTTCTAGTGCTTGATCGAGATCAGAAGAGAGGGAAGAATGGGGCATGGTGAGTTAGTGAGGTAAAGAATGCCACCTCAAATGGGATAGAATTAGGTATACGAGAAATGTTTTTCTCAGAAGTCTAATAATTCAGAAGGGGTCACATTGGAGTTGATCTTTGCAGTTTGTTTTGAAGGCTCTATTGCACTTGATATTTAGGGGCCTAACCTTGATTTTTGTTTTTCTCATGTTTGCCATGACTTATCAAATTATTCCAATTTCTCAAATCTAGTAAAATAATATTGAGCCATTCACTTATATTTTCAACAAGCATCTTGCAGATAAATTGATTAGATACAAGAAAAACAAATGATTTCGTGGGTATTATTATGATGCACTAATCCTTTAAGTGCAGGCAGAACAAGAGGTAGACTTGATACTTGTTTAATGATTGAAAGTATGACGAGGAAAAGATGCAACTCTGAGTGTCAGTAATTTTCAAACAAAGCTGCAAGAAAATGACACAAGTGATTATAGGGCAAAAATAGAGAGCAAGAGCCATCTTTTGGGAGCAAAGATGTAGCCAGATCAATCCGTTGAAAGTTTTTACTATTCAAAAGTAAGAAAGTGAGGTGAATGTGAGTAAAGATACTCAAGCTTGAGTGGGGCAATTTTGTAAAAAGAACCTTATAGAATATCACATATTGGTAAACAAGATCTGCAAGCTAGAACAACAGTGAATCATGATCTCTTTTAGAGCTATGAGAAAGAATTTTGTCAAAGAAGCTGAATGAAGATATAGCAAGAGTGGCTTTCTAAGAAAAGAGTGATCCACAGTATTCAAATTTTTGAGAAATACATGGTGAGATGCGGGGAAAAAAGGGTCCATGTGCTTAATTCATGAAGGCAAGAAAAGCTCCATCGGAATGAACAAAAGGAAACATTGTTGCAAAAAAGGGGAAAAAAGAGAAAAAAGAAGAAAAAGAAGAAGAGTAAATCGAGGTGAAAACCTGAAAAGGATCCTTGAGAAAAAAAAAGAAAAAAGAAAAGCTAAAGTGAAAACCTGAAAATACGCTTCAGAGCAAAAGATGCAGAGTTCCTGAAGTTTGAACCTAAGTGTGCGGTAGGTTACGCTGCCAGTAGAAAATGTTTTAATGAAGGACGAAGCGAAGACATTTGGAGCTTCCCCAGCAGATGAAAGTCTGCCCAAGTGATCAGCAAGTGACAATATTCATGCATCATATAGTTAGACATCCATAAGAAGGAGCATGCTAATTCATACATTCAAAGCATTTTTGCATATTTTCGCAGGAATTTGCAAATTCAATTAAGGAAAGTCGAAGACTAATTTAAAGCTTCGAGTTTTGGAAGAGAAGATCCAAGCAATAATGAGCAGAGATTTCAGAAAAAGATCCAATTAAGAAAGAATAAAGATCTTGAAAATGTAGATCCAAGCAAGAGTGAGCAAAAATCTTGGAGGAAATATCCAGTTGAGAGTGAGTAAAGATCTTAAAGAGGAATATCTAGCAAGGAATAAACAAAAATCTCGGAGGAGAAAATCCGACAACGAACGAGCATAGATCTTTAAGAAATAGACCTAGCAAAAATTATAGTTGTGTTTATGAGAAAGCAAATATATTAATTCATGATTTTCTGTTTGCAGATATAGATCTCAAGATATTGTGATTACAGAGGCAGATTTCTCTAAACCTCTGTTTGCAGAGGCCGATCTCAAGATATTCTATTTGTAGAAATGGTTTTCAACGAATATTCCACTTACATAGGTGGATTTCAGCAAGACATTCTGTTTGTAGAGGAAGATTTTAGCAAAAGATATCGATTCATTTGAAGAGGCGGATCTCAGCAAAGATTTTAATCCGTTTGAAGAGACGGATCTCAAAAAGATTTTAGCCCGTTTGAAGAGGCGGATCCCAGCAAAGATTTCCATCCGTTTGAAGAGGGGGATCTAACCAAAGATCTCAATCCGTTTGAAGAGGCGGATCCCAGTAAAGATTTCAATTCGTTTGAAGAGGCGGATCTCAGCAAAGATTTCAATCCGCTTGAAGAGGCGGATCTCAGCAAAGATTTCAATCGTTTGTAGAGGCAAATTTCAGCAAAGATTTTCTAATTGTTTGCACAGGAAAGGAAGTGTATTACGATTCTAAATACTTCGGGTCATCAGTAAGTCCTTCGGCCATGATGTTAAGTCCTTCAGGCCGATACCTTCGGAAATGATGAGAACTTTCCGAATGTTATTGCAATAAGATAGTGGGGCATGATATCAACAAAAATATTAATCCTTTGGACCCTCGGTTTTAAAAAAACAAAAAAAAAGAGAAAAAAAGAAGAAAATAGGGAAAAAGTAGAAA
The DNA here is from genome assembly GCA_019671005.1 of Hibiscus mutabilis. NCBI lineage: Eukaryota > Viridiplantae > Streptophyta > Magnoliopsida > Malvales > Malvaceae > Hibiscus > Hibiscus mutabilis. Next base: position 22,948,479 of record CM033741.1, on the reverse strand, counting down.
AAAGAAAAAGAAAGAGAAAAGAAAAAGAGAAAAAAAGTGAAGAAGAAAAGAAAAAAGAAAGAAGAAAAAGAAGAAGAAGAAAACAAAAAAATGATTTAAATTGCTAGATTGAAAAGCAAGATAGACCAACTTCAGGCTCGTTCCTTACAATATCGTTGATTCTGCCGATAGTTTAGGTATGAGTCGGTATGAGTCTTCGGATTAGGGTGGAAATTGGGTGAAGGATATTTGAAAATCGTGAGGATTCGAATTGACGTGGATGAAAAATAATTAAAATCTTCACCCATAGGGGCGGGAATGGATGAAGTTTTATCATCGAAGCTCAAATAGGGTGGGGATTGGGATTATTATATTTGAACTTTGTTGATAACCGAATTATAATCGTATAAATAACCGTGGGATCCCCAACAAATACCCGCTCAATTTTTAGGTAATCTTTTGAACTACAAAGTTGTTCTACTCATCAAGCTCTATCTTTTGGTGTAAATAATTTGTGGAAAACATGCTTGATTGATGAGAATTTTGTATGAGAATAAATTAGGGTTTATGGACTCAATTGGGGGTTTTGAGATTTTATGATTCCATGTTGAAATTCAAGTTGAAATCAAGCTTTTGTGATGTTAAAATCATGTTATTGAGTTGGGATTTAAACTCTACATGTTTTGATTATTATGAAGATGATTAGGGTTTATGGATTCAAGTTTGATTTAGGGTTTGTGATGTTGGGTAAACGATCTAGTAAGCTTGATTTGTTGTTTGGAAGCAAAACCCTAATTTAAATGTTTAGGGACCAATTCAGCAAGTTTAAAATTTGAAGGACTAAATCTGATTTTTATGGAATTGGTGTGTATTTATGTTATTAGGGATGTTGAAGATATGAAATTGAAGTTATAATGTAAAACCGATGTTAAATCGAGTTAGTGACCATTTTGATAAATTGTCAAAGTTAAGTGAACAATTCGGAAATAAGGTTTGAGAGAAGTATTAAATCTGATTTTTAGTTATAATGATGGAATTAAGATAGTAATGTTGATTTGAGGACTAAATTTGCAAAGTTAGGAAGTTAGAATCCTTATCTTTGCATTTTAGTGGCTATTTCGGTTAAGAAGGAAAATTAAGGGAAACTATTGTGAATAATTATTTGATGAAGAAGGTGATAAGTTGATGATTTAAAGTAAATAATGGGACTAAATTGACAAATAGCAATGTAAGGAGAAATTAGTATAAAGTTTGAAGTTATTTATGGAAGTTGTGTAGGAAAACTGGATTTGGCAGTAAGTTTGAAAATTCACCATAAATTCTACAAAACTGGTTAGATGGTGAATTTTATACTTATTTAAAGATGTTTGTCTAGTTTCTCCTCCAACAAACGGAAACTGATTTCGAGTTCCGAGTAAAAAGATATGAATTTTTAAGTGGTGAAAGGTCAGAAAACAATATGGCAGTCTGTTCCGAAATCAGCACTGGAAATTGACTTTGAAAATTCGCCATATATTGTACAAGTTGCATTTGGGCTATTAATTTATATGGGTGAAAAGCTTATTGAATCTAGTTTCTTTCAGAACAAGCGGAATCGAATTCCGATTTTTAGATTATTTTATAGAAATAAATCTTTGAAGGTAGTGCAAGCTGCCAGAAAATGGAAATTGAGACATTTGGTATCTAATGGTAGTTAGCAAGCTTGGAAGAATTATTTGAAGTTCAAAGTGGTCAATTGGGGACCAAAATGAATTTTTGGACAGTCTAATGAAGGAAGAAAAAGTTTTGGAAATTTTACATATTCGAATAATTAGATTTGATAGCATATTTAGAATATTGTTAGATTTGAATCTAACAAATGGTATTTATATTTATGTGGTTAATGAAGCCGAACACGAATCAAAGAGGATTCAAGATACTATAAAGGAAAAGATCGAGTAGAATTTAGTGAGGCATACTATTACATGGCCCAGGTGAGTGCAATCTTATTTATTTTAATTATGATATGAGGAAGACTTGTGATAAGTCAACCTCAAATGTTGAAAGAAAAGGACTTGATTTATATTAAATGGTTTTGAATGGTTTTGTGAATGATTTCGGGTATGAACTGCCCTATGCATATTTTTATATGTTAAAATTATTGATTTTGATCCATTGATATTATCGAAATGAATGAAAGGTTCATAATAGTGAATTGTTCAAAAAGCCCATTGTATGATTATTGAGAGTCTTGGTATATTGGCATGCCAAAGAGGTGGAGTATATCGATATAATATTACTGTCAAATTATAGTAATGATACAGTGAGCTGTGTTTTACAGATATGACCTATCGGTTAATACTGCTCTTAAGTTATGGCGGTGATACAGTGAGTTGTGTTCTACAGCTATGACCTATCGTTATTATTGATGCCGTTAAGTTACGGTAGTGTTTACATTGATACATTGATATGGATACATGGATATATTGTTTTATTATGGCACAACAAATTGGTTGATGTCAGCACATGTGCATACTCATCATTGACTCGCAGACCATGTATTATCATCCATAGTACATTGCGCTATATTGAAATTGAAAGTACAATGGATCGTATTGATATAACATGTATTGTACATATATATGTATATGAGATATTGATTTTTACAGGTTATATGACAGAGGAACGACTTCGATAAGTCATTCTATACGATTTTAAATTCTTATATGTTATATTCAGTATTTATTTATTATGCAATTTTTATTAAAATTAAAGTTCTTTACTTTGATTTATAAGTTTTGCCTCACTAAGTTCGTACTTAGCGTGTGCTTGTTTCACACGTATATTAAGATGGAGGATTTGAAGAGGAGTCGAGCATGCTGATCAAGTTTCAATATGCAAAATATCAGTAAGATATTCTAGCTTATGATAATCTCTAGTGGGCATGTAATTATTTAATTGCTAGTAGAGTATGATGCATTAATTAGACTAAATGATAGATAAGTAATCAGTTTTGATGATGAATCGTATATGGATAAAGCAAAATAAGGCATTAGCATTGTAACAGAATAAAGCTAAGGTAGAAAGGATAATTACTTTGCTAATAAGAATAATCGATAATCGCGTAAAGATTTTTAAAGTCAAGAAAGGGCCTAGATAGCGAATCTAGCTTTCACCCTGAATTGAACTATTGTTTTTAATAATTGCCAAATATATTTTAAAATAATTAGTTCAGGGTTGAAACTAGCTAACTGCACATAGGCTGTGTTTTCAAGAAAACCGAGAAATGGTTAGATTTACAAACTAAAATTTGTAAATACTTGTACAAATAAATTTATAAGTCAAGATTTCTTTAAACGACTCCGTAACATCTTTAATGTATATTCGATCTACGAGTATACGTTAAGGGTGTTACAATATAGGCATGGTAGAGGATCATTCACATCCAATTAAACCAAACAAATATCCTATAGGTATGATCTCTACCCAAGCATGCAAATTGTATATCCCAACCCCTCAAGCACGATATTAAACAACAAAAAGTCCAAAACATCAAATATAACTTGCTCGAACCAGGGAGTAACCAAAATAACCCTCTCAATTACAACTTGGTCACATTGCCTCTTATTACTACATAGTATTTGTAAAACCATACTTGAAATTGCTTCACCCTTGAATTGCCTTTGCTTGCTTGTTGTCCAAAAGGTCTACTTCTCTACATTGATGAGAAATGAGAGTGTGAGCTTATAAAGCCTAGTGAGGGAATCTCAAAAACACTTATCAATGCATTTAAAACCATTTTACTTGCAAAATAAGTATTAAAACTCATGCCAAAACATCGCATGCTTCTAAAATATTTACAAATGTGCACTTTTAAACAATTACAACACATGTATCATGGATTTCTAGCACAAACCTTGATTTAAGCTTTTTCATGCTAAAACCTCAAAAAAATAGCAAGCTTAAAGAGAATCTCATGCATAAACCATATTATACAAAATATAATCCATTTCTCATGATACATTATATCATATACTGCCATTCAAGTGACCCAAAAATCATTTCAATCTATTTATAAAAATACATCAGATACATGGATTTCCTAAGCGGTTCCTTCAACCACTTCACATACATCCTTGAACCGGAGCAGCCCTCAACGGTTATGATATATAAATCATCCAGCATGAGAATTGGCACACTCTTGACCCCTCGACCGCTGAGGTTCTCATGGTGGAGCATGGCACACTTTTGACCCTTCGACACATATGAGGCGACTTATTACAGTGCACTTTAAACCCTTATGGCTAGCCAACTATATCCGATTACTTTTAATCTCAGCCACTTGCCAATATACTTTATAAAACCACATTACCTCATTGTTTTACATAATGCATCAAATCAAACCAATTTCCAATACATTAAATCATGTATTCTAGCATTCTCAAAACTCTTTTCATAAACCATTTTTCATACTCAATAATCAACATATATGATCATTTGCAACATCTTTCATTTCTAAAATATGCATATAACAGTAGGTAATCAAAATCATAAACATGTGCATGAAATTGTAATTTGTTAAACTGAAACAAGAGCAAGATCAACCAATACTTACTTCCAAGCTTAGACAAGTGTTTCAAACTTAATCTAAACTCCCAAAAACCATCTTCAAACCTTTTAAAAGCAATAAACCAATTTTCCACTCACGACAACCAAATGCTCCACTTGCCGATACAAAATCAAGCTTCTGAAGCCTCCAAAACCTCTCAAAAAGTTAAAGGATCTATCTCCCCTGTTTTACCCAAACAAAAATAGAGGACCAATGCATTTCCATGCATCTCAAAACACAACAACACATCTTTTCCACTTCACCTCACTAAAAACCATCAATCGTTTCCCTAAAACATCTGAAAACGTCACCAAACTTAACCTAAACAAAGACCAACCAAAACCTAACTATTTAGAAATCTTAACATCATCAATTAACATAAAAAAAACAACAATATATCAGCCTTATACCTCCAGCAACCTTCTAACACCAAGATCACCGCAAAATCTAACTATTTACAACCTAGAAAATTAGCAATTCACTTAATTTCGGGATTCCTTTTATTAATCTCTTCGCATAACATTAAAACATGCTTTAAATGTGATCTAAATCAATTAGAATAAATACAAAACTAGAACCATATCAGGATTCATCAAATTTCTCATCAAAACTCAATTAAATCCATAAAATCATGATTTAATCATAAACACATAATAAAAATCATTTTTAAGGGATCAAGAACTTGGGAATTTCAATAAAGAACTTTTAATTAGAGGAGAGAAATGAAAATCACCTCCGATTATTGATTTATCCCTTAATTGGCAAAAATTGGGTGAAATCTCCAAGAAAACAATTAGGATTTGGTGTAGAAATCAAAGGAATCAATTAGGAAATCCAAAAGAAATCAAACGGGATTGATTCCTGAGAATTTTAGAGTGAAATTGATAGTTTGGATGCTGAGAAAGTTGAGAGCAAAAGTAGTTACGTAATAAAATAAAATTGGTTATTAAAATCCTTTTAATAAAATCTCTTTTTATTAATTAACCTTTTAAGAACCATTTAAAAATAGCCTAAATTAAGGGAAAATCCGATTAAAAACTTTGTTAAATTAGCTCCTTAAAGATTCTAAGTTTTGACTCTTTTACGATTTAGTCACCAAAATAGTTTTGAAACTTTACATTTTAGTCACCAAAGCAAAATGTCCCAAAACCCGATTTTATCTCTTCAAATTGAGCTTTGAAAACCCTTAGAATATTAATTAAACTTTTCTAACATTTTTTCATATTATATTTTAACTAAAAACCAATTATTAAGAATTAATTCCCAAAACTAGCTCGAATCGCCTAATATGGTTCCCTTGAACCGTCTAATCGATCTACCTAACATCTAGGCCCAAATTTGGCGCATTATATTAATACATAATCTAGAAGGTAATAGCTTTAACAAATGTGAAACTTGTATAGAAGCTAAGCATAATAAACCTTCTTTTAAGATAGTTTCTAAACGCATACCTGAACTCTAAGAACGTATACATATTGATCTAGCAGACTTTAGAAACTGTGAGAGTATGGGAGGAAAAAACTATTACATCACCTTCGTAGATGATTATCTATATATACAAATGTTATCTTCTTAGAACTAAATATGAAGATGATAACTTCTTTCTTATTTATAAGGCAGGAGTTGAGAATCAGCTTGATAGGAGAATAAAACGTTTTAGATCCAATGGGGTGGTGAATATGGGTCTAATTTTCTTAAATAGGTGTGTGAGAAGAATGACATAATACATGAAACCTTTGCTACATATTTTCCTCAACAAAATGGCATTGCCTAGAGGAAAAATAGATCTTTAAAAGAGATGATGAACTCTTTGTTAATAAGTTCTGGGTTATCTGATAACATGTGGAGGGAAGCCACTCGCTTGGCTAATCATATATTGAGCCGAGTGCCTCATAAAAAGTTAGATTGTACTTCATACGAATTGTAGAAAGGTTATGCACCAAATCTATAATACTTGAAAGTGTGGGGGTGTCTGGGAAAATTAGGTTTGTCTGACTTTAAGAAGACCACTATCGATCTTAAAACCATTGATGCAGTGTTTATAGGGTACGCTACAAATAGTGACGCGTACATGTTTATTTCTTTAAATGACTTCTCAATTTGTGAATCTAGGGATGTTGTATTTTTTAGGACTTATTTCCTCTTAAAAACCTAGATTAAATGTTGAGACACAACGAGAAAGTCATACTCCTGCTTCTTCTAGTATTCTTTCCAAAGAGTCTCTAGAGTTTGAATTGGAGCCTAGAAGAAGTAAAAGACAAAAGGTATCTACTACTTTGGACCAGATTTTATAAATTCCTTTATTACAGAAATTAGTAATTTAGACACTATAACTGAACTTATAGCTTAATCTTTACTTTTAGATGAGGATCCAAAGACATCTTACGAAGCCATAAGTTCAGTTGATGCTAGTTTTTGGAGAAGTGCAATTAATGATGAACTAGAATCAATTAAGTCTAATCACACTTCGGAGTTGGTTGACTTGCCTAGAGGATCTAAACCTATTAGTAGTAAATGGGCCTTTAGAAATAAACTAAGACCAGATGGGTCAATTCAAAGGGTTCACTCAGAAGTTTGGTATTGACTTCTTTGATACTTACTCTCCATGACAAAAATATCAATGATCTGTGCTTTGTTTGCGATCACATCCATTCATAAGTTGCATGTACATCAATGGATGTAAAGACTGCCTTTTTGAATAGAGATCTAGACAAGGAGATCTATATAGAGCAACCACCAGGTTTTGAGACACCTAGTATGGAAGGTAAAGTGTGTAGACTTAAAAAGTCTCTCTATGGCCTTAAACAAGCTCTAGAGTAATGGTACGAGAAATTTCATAAAACCATTTTGAGTTTCAATTTTATTGTTAATGGAGCGGATGTATGCGTGTATTCAAAAATGTTTGTAACTGATTGTGTCATCATAAGCTTATATATGGATGGCATGTTGATTTTCAGTACTAACAATGAATCTATTAACAAAACAAAAAAAATTGTCTACTAAATTTGAGATGACTGATTTGGGAGAGGTTGATGTGATCTTAGGAGTAAAAGTTACCAAAACTAAAAAGAGATTTTCTTTAAATCAAACACACTATATTAAGAAGGTGTTAAAGAAATTTGACAGTTTTGATGTCAACCATGTTCGAACTCCTTATTACTCTAGTATACATCTCTTTAAGAATAATAGAAGTAATGCTTCCCAAGAAGATTATGCTAGAATTATTGGAAGCCTTATGTTCTTAATGAACTATACTCGGCCTGATATTGCCTATGCAATGAGTAGGTTAAGTAGATATACTCATAATCCTAGTGGTGAACACTGGATTGCACTCAAATGCTTACTTAAGTATCTTAAAGGTACTATTGATTTACAACTCGAGTTTGTTGGTTTTCTTTCAGTTTTAGAGGGATATTGTGACGCCAACTAGGTTACCGCTAATGATAAAGTAAGCTCCACTAGTGGGTATGTCTTTACCTTAGGTGGTGTAGTGATTTCATAGAAGTATGCTAGGTAGACTTGTATTGCACGCTCTACCATGGAGTCAGAGTTTATTGCTCTTGACTTAGCTAGGCAAGAAGCCAAATGGCTTAGAAATCTGTTAGCAAAAATTCCTTTATGGGGGAAACTGACTATTTCAGTATCCTTGTTGTGTGATTCACAAGCAGCGATATATGTGGCTAAAAGCCAAGCTTACAATGGTAAGAAGAGACACATCCGCATAAGACATGAATCAGTGAGACACTTAATAAGGAATAGAGTACTCTCTTTAGAGTATGTAAAGTCGGAAAGAAACCTAGTTGATCCGCTTACCAAAGGGTTAAGTCGAAAATTGGTTCTAGATTAGTCAAGTTGGATGAGTCTAAAGCCCATTGGTTGAGGAATTCATGGTGGATAACCAACTTAGTTATCTATGTTCAATGTGGTCAAACGAAACCATAAAGAGTACTTATAGTGTACATTAGTTATATCTATCCCTATGACAAACAATGTACATGCCTAGGTTAAGTTTAATTACTCTTAATAATTCATAGCTCAGGTTTTGGGTGACCTTAGTGAGAAAGACTTGATGAATTTACTGACTTTGGTTGAATAACTACTCTTAATAAGTTCATAGCCCAGTGTTGAGAGGGTAGTTCTATCGCGAAGGACTGAATGAACTTGCCGCTAGACAGGATGAGTTTTCTTAAACTCTTAATGAGTTCAATCCTAGGAGTTTGGCTTGTTCTATTGAGAAGAACTTATTGAATTCACCGATTAAAGAGGTTGGGTTTTTATTCTTAATAAATTCTTATCCCAGTTCATTTTATAAATGAAGTTGAAGAATTCACATATTCTTTTGAGAGGATGAGCTGTAGTATAAAGCTCTTAATTATTTCTAGCTCTTATTTGAGTGGTTTATGTGGAGATAAACCTGATAAAATAACCTACGTAAGTGAGAAGGATTAGCCACCTTCTATGAAAAATGTTGGGTTGTTTTTCTAATACACTTACTAGAATCCTGAGGTCATATGGCTATACTTGTTTACATCTGTATATTTATATAGATTTGTATATTTTCTGACACATCGAGGATTTTGGTAGATGAAGTGATTAGTTGTGTGTTATGGGTTCACCATGATCTTAGAAAGTTCCAGATACGTTCACTTAACTAAGAGATGAATCACTCATATCACTATGTACTAGTTCCATATACGTTCACTAGTGCTTAACTAGCTAATCTCGCTATTGCTCTTCTCATGTTTTAAACTTCTAAATTTCTCATTTAAAAAAAATGAATTCTTTCGCATTTTGTGGGCGAATGTTGGTAATGCTCAAGGGCGTAAGGCATACCAGTCCCACGCACGTGCGCATTGTTGCCGCTAGCTCGGCTCGGTTTGTGATAACACAGCACATATTATATTTTTGTGAAAAATACGAAAGAATTTTTTATTGAAGTTTTGAACTCCAAAAAAATTTGATCTCCAGTATTTATAGATGGCTCCGAATATTCTAGAGGTTTATTTTAAATTCGGATAGCTGTAACTAGTTTAAATGATAATTGAAATTGCGTAAATGTCTATTAATATTGCATAAAGGGCGGCTAATTGAAATTGCGTAGCTGGCAATTTATTTTATTGCCCATTTCTATAACAAATTAAGTGGCACAACATTTGCTTTATTACCTTTTTCAATAGCAAATTGAAACGGCCCTTTATTAATGCAATTGATCAGTAAACTTTTAATCTGATTTTATGACATATTAAATGTCATGGTTTTACAGCTTTTTGGTATTAAAATCAATGTGTATTGACATTTTTAGCCCCGTTTCTAAGCCTATAAATACCGAATGATCTTGAGCTTTTCTACTCACTCATTGGCAAAAAAACAACTTTGCTTTTTCAGTACTTTCCGATTCTTTGATTCCTAAAAGTGTTTCTACAAGATTTTTAAAGTTCGGAGTTATTTTTCAAGAAGAACAGTACCACCGCTTGTTTACTCTGAAGTTTGGGTGTATAAATTTTTGGATAGTCTGTGCTAATTTTGGGACGATCCGCCTGTAGCAGCAACTACACCAATTGAGGCTAATTTATTTATAAGGCAGTGGTGTTTACCACGATATAATTTAAATTCTATTTCGATTATTTTATTTTATTCTCAATTAGTGCTAACGCTCTGCTTTTGCAGTATTATTTGCCAACATCACGTAGAACTGTTATGCTGATGTTTCAGCCAGCGGAGGAAGCAGGAAATGGTGCTAAACGGATGATTGGCGACGATGTGTTGGAAAACGTCGAGGCCATTTTTATAGTCCATGTATCTCATGAACACCCCATGGGTACTATTGGCTCAAGGACTGGTCCACTGCTCGCCGGTTGTGGCTTCTTTAGAGCCGTTGTCAACGGAAGAAAATGCCTCGCTAACAACCCTCACCACTCAGTTGACCCCATCTTAGCTACCGTCATTAGCTAACAGGGAATCGTTTCTCGTGAATCAAATCCTTTGGACTCCCAAATTTCATCTTTGTTGCTGCTGCTGTTTGTTTTTTTGACGTTGTAAGATTTCTACAACTCTTTGAATTTTTTATATTGTACTGCATGTCGTGTCTGTCACCTCCTTCAATGGCGGTAATAAATCTTAACATGATCCCGGACACGGTTGTAATTGGAGGCACTTACAGTGTTTTATCCAATGCTAGTTTTTACAACCTTCTTCAAAGAATCCAAGAGGTCTTTTTCCCATGCTTCTAAGTTCAAATTCTAAGCCTAATTCAACCGTGTTTTCCATTTAAACCATCCTTTTTCCTACACCCAAATCATGTTGACCGGAAGCTTGTGAAACAGACTGTTATGACGTCTGTGTACACTGTTACTTATATTGGTGCACGTGACCAGATCAAGAGAAGGTTGAAGAGTGATGTGCAATTGCAGATGAAACTCAACTCTTTATCGCATCTTGCTACGTAGCAAGAGTGACGACTCTTCTTGTGTGCGCAAAAGGACTGAATAATTATTTTGAACAGGTTAGGTTAGAGAAGGAGCTTTTGAAGGCAGACGATAGAAAGCAAAAAGAGGAGGTTGCAAGATTGGAGGAACAAAGGAAATTGAGGAAAAATTATTAGATGGACATGGTTCACCACGTCATCTATGGTCTCATCCAATAATAATTTTTCATTTCATTTTTTTCTAAGGTGAATCTTCACCTCTTTCTTACATGTCATTAAATGAATGATTCTCATTAAATGGGACTATGAATGACGTGGTGAGTCATGACCATTTAATAATTTCTCAAAATTGAGGGATGAAAAACTGGAGACTAAAAAAATTGTAGCAGGAATTTGGAGACTCAAACCTAAACTATGGGCGGAAGCAACGATAGTGTAAGGAACGACGCGTCAGAGAAAATGATGTGTATTATAGCTGAAAAGTGGCATTTATTTTACTTTTAATATGCCATGTCAGATATCCGTTAGTTGAATAACGAAGGTTAACGGTCGAGTGACCAAAATGTTATATATTAGAAACGTGACCATTTTAATAATTTTTCAAATCTAGTGACCAAAATAAAACGCATCCTAAACAAAAGGGACCACCAGTGTAGATTAGACTTAATTAATACACAGATTTAGTTGTAGAAAAACAGTTCAGACAACGTTGCCTCCCTCTAAAAATGAAAGAATTTCAACATTTGAAGGGAAAAAAGGTTCATGTCTTTTTCTTGATTCTAACAATCAACTTTGCTATCAACCCCTTGAGATGTTCGCAACGGCTACGGTGGTACTCTATCAACAAACACAGCTGCCTTATGGATTCCCTCTTCTCTTCCGCACGACTCAACAATGTATCATCTTTTTCTTTGTTAATCTTCTCCAATTCAAATACTATTTTCAAGCATACTCACAACTTTCAACAGCTTCAACTTTTGTTCTTCCCCGTACAACCTAGCTTCCAAATTCGAGACCTCGTTTAACGACCCCTTGTTTTCCTTATCCATTTCTGCCACCAATAAATCCACATTACTCTTCAAATGTTCTTTTCTATTTTTGTTAGTAGATACAAGCTCACCCGTGACTTTCAAAATGCGGGTTGCAGGATTTTCATGGACTTGTAAATTATTCACCATGGAGTTCAAATGAGCCGCTGCATCATCCTTCAGCTTACCTAACTCGGCTTCACAAGTGGCAAGCTTTTGTTTTAGTGCTTCATTTTCTTGCTCTAGCCTTTCTTTTATGTTCTTGTAACCCTCTTTGTTGAGATAATGTGTTTTTTCAGCCACTGCGATCCTGAGGCTCAAAAGAGTGATTTATCCGTCAACTTTCTGGTAGAACTCTTGTGCTAAATCTTCCACCTTTCTTTCTAGGATATGGTAAGTAGGCTTGTTTCCTTTAGACAATCGTTTAACAAGCTTAGAGTTGTTAGTACTTTCCTCTATTTCTTTCATCATTCTCTGCTGATTGGCGATCTGCTCCATGGAATACATCCGAGCAGTTTCCTTAGTTATACTTTTGCTGTCTTGAGCTGAAAGCTCAAGGCCCCTCTCTCTAAATAGTGTTTCCAATTCTAGAATTCTGGAATTCAGGTGATTATTTTCCTCGCTCAATTGATTGATTTCATGAATATAACTCCTAAATTCATCTTCTGATTTAATTTTCTGTTTGCGTAGAGCATCCACCTCGGATTCCAAGTGCATCACCTGCACCTGTAACCGTCGGTTTTCTTCAACCATTGTCTGCTCAACATCACTCTTTCTTGCTATTTCCTCTTTCAGGGTTTTCACTTGAATCCGATACCAGGATATTTCTTTGGATTTCCTATCCAGCAGAATCTCTAATTCGGTTTTCTGGCCGTGTGGGGAACCACATTCCGGCTTCAGCACGTTTGTCATATCAAATGATTTATTGCTTTCACATGCTATACTTCCTCGGGCGTCAAATTGCTGGGCGCATAAATGGTCCACCTCCTTGTTCAGATTGCAGACCTGTGCCATTGATTCGTTAATTCTAGGTGTTAGATTGTTTTCATTGTCTTTGATTTGCTTCACGAGTTTAGTTACTTCATCCCCTTCCTCCGGAATCTGCACATACATTGCCTTATTTGTCTCTTTTAGCTGTTTGGTTTCAGCTGTCTTACCATCAATCCGAACTTCCAAATCTCTTCTCTGGTGGTGCAAAGATTCCAGCTCAATTTTCACGCTAGTTACTTCATCTTTGCTGAAGGTTTCTATTTCTTGTGTTTTACTTGAAGCGGCCAGATGGTCCGATGCTAAAGCTTCTTTCTCTTTGGTCTTCAAGGCAAATTGGTGCTTCAGGTCCGTATCTTCTCCATATGCCCATTTAAGTTCTTCCTTGATGTTATTGGCCGTTCATCTAGGGGAACTTCTATTGTTATCAAATGCAGTGTCAATTTCGATTTCTTCATTCGTAGGGGAGTAATATTCCGACTCCGAATCAGATGAATAATAGGGATAACTTTCATTTCCTTTCCCTTTGGGAGCTTTATCACCAGACTCTCGTCTAAGATGTTCATATTGGGCATAAAGTGACTGATAGTGTCTGTGAAAGTCCTCAACGAGTCCAATGAGTTCTGGCTCGTTTTTCCTGCTTTTCCTCTTGATGAGCTTCAAGACTGTGTCCACTTTCCTTTGAACATCTGCAAAAAGAATAAATAAATAAATAACAGGGAAATCTTGAATCTGATACATCAACATCAAATGAAATCTACTGAAGAAATTGTTAAAACTCTTGTATTATCTTAGTGAAAAGCATCTGAGATCTTACAGCACGGAATAAATACAAAAACAAACACCTATCAAGAGAGTTGACAAATGTCACGTCGCTAGAGTTCTAATCACCCTACCGTGCGGCCTTAGACTATGTGACTCAAGACAAACGCCTAAGTAAGCCTTTTCAACCCTCTCGGAAGATCAAACTTCCCAAGCACCGACAAACGCAAAGCGTTCTACGCGGAATCGGATCAAAAGAGATGATCGAAGAAGAACTTCGAAAGAACGCTCAAGAACAAAGAAAGAACACTCAGAACACTCAGAGGATTTAGAGTAAATGCCTTTATTCCTTGGAAACTTGGATACATGAAATGAGGAAGGGAAGGCCTCTATTTATAGTTGAGTTCCCCCTAATCCGACGGTCTATACAAATTTACATCGACAGCTAAGATCAAAGTCCACCAACCACAATAGTACAATCCTGAGAATATTCTCATCTATCTATGGTAACAAATCCTATGTATACAAGGCAAGTTTACATAGGTCAAAGTGGATGGATATGCTTTCTAGAATCTCCCACGGATCGGGCTAAGTCTGGTGGTCTCTTTGGGCCCAAGATCTCTATCTGAACCTCTTAGGAACCCTGGTGTGCACCCCGTGGTGCCAATGACTCGGGCCTCGGCTGACGGCCCGTGACAATCTCCCCCACCAAACTTGGCAACGCCCTCGTCGCGCCTCTCGAACAAAGTTGAGATCGATCCTGGAGCTTCCTTCCGCTCACCTTGGCTTGCTCCCAACTCGGAATCTGGCTTGATTGTCCCCCCATAAGGACCGCTCTCCCCATAAAGAGCACCAGACTCTGACTCGGATGTCCCTCCATAAGGACTGCTCGCCTTGGCTCGCACCGCCATGCAAAATTTCTCGTCCCAGGTACATCTTGATCGTAGGAACTCTTTCCTACCAGTTCTGACTTGCCCCGATCTGGACTCTCCCGATACTTATGCACAAACTTGGATGCCTTCACGTCGAACACCGAACGAACCTTCGGAACGCTGAACGGTTGCTTCGGCCCGCACCAAGTCTTGGCAACTCCATCTGATGGGTTAGGTTTTCTGCGCCCTACACCCAACAAATCCAGCAAATCAAACTGTAACACACTATCACCATGTTCAAGACGTACCTCACTGCTTTTCTCGGCATTTACTCTACACATCAATCCTTCGTCCCTGAAGTTTGATGCCCCATTGCTCCTCGGCAATGCAAATCCCATCGACACTTCTCTTCCATTGAAGTTCGATACCTCGGCCACCTCGCTCATGGATGGCTCCTCGACGGCCTTCATGCCAACTGCCTCGGGCAACTCTTGCCCATCCAAGGTAGTGTCCCCAACTATCGCCTCCAACTCGATGCCTCCTTGGCTTGGAGCATCTTTGACAAGTTGAATGGCTGTCAGCTTCTTGGTTCCTCGCCCGTTGTCTCGGCACACAGGCACAACGCACCGTTGTCTCGGATCCAAGATGCACACGATGTTGGCAAACGGAATGATGAGAGCTTCAATACGGTCAAGGAAGTTTAGTCCCAAAATAAAATCAAAGTCATCTAACTCGTTTACCTCGAAATTCTCCTTGGCCTTCCAATCCCCAATCTACAACTCGATCTTCCGCACTGTTCCCACAACTGGAACTTCCCTTGAATTCACCGCCTTGATCTTACCGGTTGAGTCCACAACTTTAAGACCAAGCTTCTCGGCAGCCTTCCTGGACATGAACAGATCGCTTGCCCCGGTGTCCACCAAAGCACTCCTCGATCGTCCTGCCACGTTGATGTCGACAAACATCAACCCATTCTGCTTTTGGCCATTCCTCACCTTGACAGAATCCAATATCATCGAGCCAAGCTTCACAGCCTCATCACTCTCGGGCTCGTCCTCCTTGGACTTCTTGACTCGATCAGGGCATTCTCGTGCTAAATGCGGCCCCTTACATCGGTAACACTTTCGATGTACTTTTTCCACCCTCGACTTCCATCCTTTGATGCTAGCGATTGCACCAACTCTACCAGGTTCTCCATCTGACTCGTCGTCCTCCTAGACAATACATCGAGGCGGCTCTTCTTCTTGGGACAGTCTTTCACTACGTGTGGACCATCACAATGGTAACACCTTATGGATCCTCGATCCTTCCGATCATTTGGCTTCGCATACTGGTTTGGCTTGGTCAATGGCCTCTCATTGCCATCATCGCTGCTATCTCCGGACACATCCTCGTCTCTCCCACCAATACCCTTGCCATGGGGCTTGGAAGACTTGGACTCCATGGACTTGTAAGCACTGTAGTCGGTCAAGGACTCCGCAATGGCTGGGGCTTTGGAAAGTTCCTGCACATCCCTCCGCTCTAACTCGGTCCTGGCCCATGGCTTCAATCTATCCTTAAACGTGAAAAGCGCATCCTTCTCACACAAGCCGGGGATAAGGAGTTGTAGCTCACTAAACTCTTGGATGTAATCCGTAATGGATCCATTGTGTCGAAGCCTCCTAAACTTGGTCCTGGCTTCTTTCTCCGTGTTACTCGGGCAAAACTGCTGCTTGAACTCCGCTTGGAACTCCTCCCATGTTCCAACGCCCGTGCCTCCACTATTCTCATCAAGGCACCTACGTCGCCACCATAACAAAGCAACGTCAGTCAAGTAAACAACATCAGTATTTACCTTCTCAGCATCGTCTGTGATGCTCATTGCCCGGAAGTACCGCTCCATGCACCAAATGAAGTTCTCAACATCTTTCGCCGACCGGTTCCCCTTGAACTCTCTTGGCTTCGGAATGTTCTTCATTGGTCTAGGTGTCGTCGTGGTTAACACACCGTTCCGCATGGCAGCCTGATAAACCATCACTTCCGCCTTCAGATCCACCATTTCCACCCTCAATGCCTTCAACATGGCTTCGAGAGCATCTCTCTTTCCCTCTGACTGATCACCATGGTCATCCATCTCCTCGAGCCGTGTATCTACCACGTCGAGTCGCTCCGCAGAATCCTTCATAGATCCCTCAAGCCTGGTGACCCTCTCCTCGAGCTCCGACAACTTGTCCCTCGAGTTTGCTCGACTTCCTTTGTCCGCCTGGGTCTCTACACCATTCTGGCTCGCAGCATCATTCTCTCCCTTCTTTGGTGCCATCTCAACTCGATGTTTCGTGCCTCGAACTAGCTCACGTCGCTCGAACAAGGCTCTGATACCAACTGTCACGTGGCTAGAGTTCCAACCAGCCCACCGTGCGGCCTTAGACGATGTGACTCAAGACAAACGCCTAAGTAAGCCTTTTCAACCCTCTCGGAAGATCAAACTTCCCAAGAACCGACAAACGCAAAGCGTTCTATGCGGAATCGGATCAAAAGAGATGAGCGAAGAAGAACTTCGAAAGAACGCTCAAGAACAAAGAAAGAACACTCAGAGGATTTAGAGTAAATGCCTTTATTCCTTGGAAACTTGGATACATGAAATGAGGAGGGGAAGGCCTCTATTTATAGTTAAGTTCCCCCTAATCCGACGGTATATACAAATTTACATCGACGGCTAAGATCAAAGCCCACCAACCACAATAGTACAATTCTGGGAATATTCCCATCTATCTATGGTAATAAATCCTATGTATACAAGGCAAGTTTACATAGGTCAAAGTGGATGGATATGTCTTCTAGAATCTCCCACGGATCGAGCTAAGTCTGGTGGTCTCTTTGGGCCCAAGATCTCTATCTGAACCTCTTGGGAACCCTGGTGTGCACCCCGTGGTGCTAATGACTCGGGCCTCGGCTGACGGCCCGTGACACAAAGCAATTGACAATAAACAATGACAGCTATATACGGTGGTCAAAGGATTACTCAAAACTAACATATATAACTCATTTTTACGTCTTTTTTGGAACCAAGGAGTACAAACTCTCCCTCCCAAAAATTTCTCCAAGTTCGAACCAAGAAAGTGGAACATGTCTTATCACAGCACCCAACACTTCCATAACTCAGATTTCCTCTGCAGGGTAAAGTAAGGTTAGGAAGCGATCTCCCAGGACTCTGCTTTGGCTGAAACATATACATAGTTACAATGGATGCATACGGTGACGGTATGCAATTCAACTACTTGAGGATGGTAATATGGGATTTTAACTTTTGCAGACTTATTGCCTTATGTTTAACCAAAACGGACATAAAATGCACGTCTTTTAAATATTCATCCATTATGATTTACATTAAGAATCAAAAAGGAAAAGCTTATAGGTCGCTGATAATCCTGTTGAGATCATCCGTTAAACTTTAGATACACTCAATAAATTACGGTGAAAATGTTTCTATTATGGCACTCATGCTATCTTTGTAACTCCAACATATCAGATGATGTTAATAGAAGGTAGCCTGGGGATATATATCCGCAAGGTGCAAAGTTGATTTTCCACCTAAAATAAAGTGAATTTTTTGGGTTTTCCATCATCTTCTACAAACCTGTTTTAGTCACTTCCACTTGCTCCATTGTTCTGGACTTTTGAGTATCAGGACAACCCTTAGAGGTCTTTTTCGGGATATAATGCTTCTCCAACACGAAATTTGCAGAGAGTTTAAAGAGTTAATCCCCGAACAAAAAATGCATTCTTCATCTCAAACACATCAAACTAAATCTCTGAAAACAAAGATGGCATAAGATTTAGTAAATTATTTTAACATTGCCACAATCAAACATAGCAAGTCCTAAATCAAGCATATATCCCTCAAAAACAGCTTGGGAGTTCCCCACATATTTTAGATGGTTTACCCCTTGCTTCTCCTTCCTAACCAAAAAAAATCATTTCATCATAAACAACATCGAAATAGACGTAAAATGAATCATCTTCTGCACAAGGACCGCTCATCAGGCATTTATCCAAACTCCTCAAAATTCAAACTCTGGCAAATTTTTTGACTTTGAAAAACAAGTAACAAGGTATACCTGTCAAAATCTTCCCTGTACATTCTTGACCTAAATGCATTAAAAACTCGTTTATTAGGATACTACCAGTGTTAAAAAGGGATCAAGGTGCACTAAGGCGACCGGGGTCCAATAGCCAAGGCACAAGGCGAGCGCCTGATCGAAGTACGGCGTATTTTTTAAAATTTAACTATACACAGATTTTTTTTCAATTGTAAAGAACATCTAATGTAATGTAAATACTAAAGAGTATATATAAGAATATTTTATGTGTTAAGAATAATTTTTATGTTCAATTTTATCATAAACGAATCGGAAAGAATTTATAAATGCACATAAAACATAATACTAAACAAGAAAGAAAATAAGGACTATAAGTTCAACAACTCTGGAGATAGAGCTAAAACTTTTTTTTTCGCAATAAATTGTCATGTTTTCTTTTGGTTATTCCCATTTTTATAATATTTTGCTGTGATTTTTTTACCCTAATTTTACTTGAATTGGGCTGATCCAATTAGAATTTTATTAAATAAGTAGGAGTAAGTATCTAAAATATAATAAAAAAATACATAATAGACAAAAATATTGAAAAGCTCGTCTTTCTCTTTTTCTTTCTCTTTCTCCTTCAAGCCTCAACCCTCTGCAACTTCAGCGCCTCAACCCCAACTTTAGCACCTTTCACCGCTTCATCAAACTCGCTGCGCCTACACTCAGACAAGGCTTTTTTGCATCGCGTCGCTGCGCCTCAGCGTCTAGGCGCACCTCTCCCTCGCCTTTTCAAACACTGCATACTACCTAATCAAAAATTCTTAGTAGGAGATGTACATTAACCACCAATTTGGCGACTCCATCCTAACTAAAGTCCATCTATTTTTACTATTCAAACTTATAATAATTGCATCAATCCTCCTTAATGAAAACAAACTAACCCAGCTAACAAAAGAAGAATAAGAAGAAGAAAAATATACCCTTTGTTGCTTTGAACAAAGTTATGCATCTAGGAATATTACTTCAGCAGAGGAATCTAAATCTAACAAGAACTATAAAAAATTACATTGCTCCAAATGTTTTTTATTCTCTTAGCACAACAAATTATAGAGCATGGGTTTAGGGATATGATACTAGAAAAACTTAAAAGAAAATGCAAAACATGGTCATGTCATGTCAATAACTTATCTGTATCTGTCACTTGCATCTGAATCCGAATAAAATAGATAACAATTATTCTACGCCATAGCTTTATACGATTTTAACAATAAGTCCCACCAAAAACAATGGTGGTCCATTAATAAACCCGGGTTTCCAAAGATTGAGTGATGCATATAACGGTGGCCAAGGGATGAGATGTCAGCTTCAAAGGCAACAACAACCCCCACCCATTTCTTGCCGAGTTCGGTTCTGAGATTCAAATACCTTTTCCTACCACAGGAAGGATATTTACCGGCTAACATCTAGTCAACGCCAGCTATGGCCTAGATATCTTGATAAGGTGATTATAGGTTTTTCAATATTTTTTTTAATTAATTATGGGATTACTGCATCGAATCGTCAACACGTCGATTATGTTCGATGAGGAATGATATTCGCCGAAAGCTACGTACAATATCATAGAATTCCATTCAGAATTCAGCTAACGATTATTTTTATAAGATGAATTAAAATATCAGACAATTTAAATTGGCATATTTAGGTTTTCCCCTACTGGAATATGAAATTACTAATTTGAATCATTTACATCGTTTATCTATTACGTCTTCGGTGACAATCAAACGAAGAAGAAGAAGAAGAAGATTCATTTAACAGAAAATTGGCATATTTAGGTTTTCCCCTACCATTTCGATTTCTAATTAGGCAGGGCCGGCTAACGAATCTCATCTTATCGGCTTGCAGTGCAAAAATACGCGATAATTTCATTTAATCTGGATAAAAAAATAAGTGGCTAAATTCGTGTGCCACGTGGGTGATGTCCCGCGCCACGTTATGGCGTTTTTTTTAATACATTAGTTTTAGGCTTAATTATAAAATAAGTGACCAAACAATATTTTTTAATAGGTGTCTAAATTTTTTTTAGCTGATATAGGTGTTTAAAATTTTATTTTGACTGAAATAGGTGTTTAAAATATTTTTTGGCTGAAATAGATGCTTAAAATTTTATTTTTAGTTAAAATATGTGCCCAAATAGCTGACGCAATTGACTTTAAAAGAATAAACTACAAAATTAGTGCCCAAACTATATCTATTTTCTGATAGGTGCCTAAAGTATTTTTTTTGTTGAAATAGGTACCTAAAGTTTCGTTTTAGCTAAAAAAGGTGCCTAAAGTATTTTTTTGGCTTAAATAGGTGCCTAAAGTTTTATTTTTTGCTTGTTTTAAAGTCAATTGAGACACCTACTTGGGCACCAATTTCAAGCAAAAATGAAACTTTAGGAACTTATTTCAGCCAAAAAATATTTTAGGCACCTATTGCAAAAAAGAGGAATAGTTTGGGCACTTATTATGTAGTTAATCCACTTTAAAACAAACTAAAAATTAAACTTTAGACGCCTATTTCAGCCAAAAATGAAACTTTAGACACATATTTTAATCAAAAAATACTTTAGGCACCTATTACAAAAAAATACATAGTTTGGACACTTTTTATAGTTTAGCCTTTCTTTTAAGTTTCGATTAGATTAGGGAAAATCAAAAGAAAAAAGAAATTAGGATGATGGTGCATGCTAAAAAATATTTAGAAGGCTTAATTACAAAATAAGTGTTCAAATTATGTTTCTTTTTTGTAATAAGTGCCTAAAGTATTTTTTGGCTGAAATAGGTGCTTAAAGTTTCATTTTTTGCTTGTTTCAAAGTCAATTGAGGGGTGCTACTTTGACACCTATTTCTACCAGAAATAAAACTTTAAGTACCTATTTTAGTCAAAAATAAAATTTTAGACATCTATTTTAACAAAAAATATTTTAAACACCTATTATAAAAAAGAGATAGTTTAAGCACTTATTTTGTAGTTAAGCGTATTTGAAAATATAGTCATTTTCTACGATAATCAAATGGGAGTTGTTATTGAGTATGTCTTCAATTAAAAAAATTACGAAGGGAGTTTTATGCAGCTATCAATTACTAACGCAGTATATTTTCACTGTTCTATTTTGCTAAACATTCTAGTGACTAAAATGTAAAGTTTTCAAAACTATTTTTGGTGACTAAATCGTAAAAGGTTCAAAACTTTGAATCTTTAAGGAGCTAATTAACCAAACTTTTACATCAAAACTTTCCTTTAATTTAGGTTATTTTTAAAGTGTTTTAATTGGAGTTAATATTAAAATAAAATAGAATTAATAAAAGAGATCTCTATTTACACAATTCATTTTCTCACGTAACTAATTTTTGCTCTCAACTTTTTCAGCAGCTAAACTATCATTTTCTTTCTAAAATTTCTAGGAATCAATCTCTTTTGATTTCCTTTTGATTTTCTACTTGATTTCTACAACAAAACCTACATGATTTCTTGAAGCTTTCATCCTATCTTTGCCAATTAAGGGAGAAATCGACAATTAGAGGTGATTTTCATTTCTCTCCTATAATTAAAAGTTCTTTAATGAAATTCCAAAGTTCTTGATCCTTTACAACTAATTTATGTTATGGAATTATGACTAAAACATGAATATGATAATTCAATTGAGTTTTGATATGAAAAATGGATGAACACTGTTTTGGATCTATTTTGTATTGAATCTAATTGATTTAGATCTCTAGTAAGAGATTAATTAAAGAAATCTCGAAACTATGTGAATTGTTAATTTTCTAGGTTGTAAATAGTTAGATTTTGGTGTGATCTTGGTGTCGTAGAGTTACTGGAGGTATAAGGATGTTTTAGGGATTTTTTGGATGTTAATTGATATTGTTAAGATGTTGGAATAAATAGGTTTTGGCTGGGCTTTGTTTATATAAAGTTTGATGATGATTTCGGTTGTTTTAGAGAGACGTTTGATGGATTTTAGTGAGGCGAAGTTGTGTTTGATGGTTGCTGGAAATTAGAGATGCGTGGAAGTGCATTAATCCTCTGTTTCTGATTGGGTAAAGTAGGAGAGTTGAATCCTATAGCTTTTGGAGAGGTTGTGGAAGCTTCAGAAGCTTGATTCTCGCATCGATAATAGAGCTTTGGATTGTTGGTGAGTGGAAATATGTTTTACCGCTATTAAAAAGGTTTGAAAGAAGTTGTGGGAGTTTAGAATAACTTTGAAACACTTATCTAAGCTCAGAAGCAAGTATTGGTTGAGCTCTCTCTCGATTTCGATTTTGGAAAATATAATCTCATGCACATATTTATAGATTTGATTACTTACTGTTATATGCATGTTTTAGAAATGAAAGATGTTGCAAATGACTATACATGATGAGTTTTGAGTATAGA
This sequence comes from Hibiscus mutabilis, assembly GCA_019671005.1. Taxonomy (NCBI): domain Eukaryota; kingdom Viridiplantae; phylum Streptophyta; class Magnoliopsida; order Malvales; family Malvaceae; genus Hibiscus; species Hibiscus mutabilis. The sequence continues at coordinate 22,925,356 of CM033741.1, read as the reverse complement.
AAATGATTTATGAAAAGTATGTTGAGAATGCTAGAATACATGGTTTAATGTATTGGAAAATAGTTTGAAATGATGCATATGTAAAACAATAAGTTAATGTGGTTTTTATTGAGTATATTGGCAAGTGGCTGAAGTAAATGTTATCGGATATAGTTGACTAGCCATAGGGTTTAAAGCGCACTATAATAAGTCACCCCATGTGTATCGAGGAGTTAATTGTGTCGTTTTCTCCATCATGGGAACCGCATGGGTCGAGGGGTTAATTGTGCCGTATTCTCCCGCTGGAGGATTGAGTATCACAATAGTTGAGGGGTTATGCACCATTTGCTCCCATTGTAGATATTATACATCATAACTGTTGAGGGGTTAAATGTGCCGTTTGCCCGGTTAGATGTATGTTAAGTGGTTAAAGGAACCACTTGTGAAATCCATGTATCCGATGTGTTTTATAAGTTGGAAAGAAACTTGTTTTGAGTCACTTGAATGCCAATATACGAGATGATGTATCATGAGAAATGGATTATGTTTTGTATAATGTGGTTTATACATGGGATGCTCTTTAAGCTTACTATTTAGAGATTTTGGCATATGAAGCTTAAATTGAGGTTTGTGATAGAATCAATGATACATTGTTGCTAATGGTTTAAATGTGCATTTGAAAGAGATTATATAAGCATGAGATGTTTTGAAATGAGATTTATACACTAGATTTGAATTAAAATGGCTTTAAATGCATTGATGAGTGTTTTTTAGATTCCCCCACTAAGCTTATAGCTTACGCTCTCCTTTCTCATCAATGCAGAGAATTAGACTCTTTCGGATATCGAGCAAGCAAGGGAAAGTCCAAGGATTTAAGTATTTTCAAGTATGGTTTTACAAATATATAGTAGTAATAAGAGGCAATGTGACCAAGTTGTAATTGGGAGGTTTATTTTGGATACTCCCTGTTGGTACAAGTTATGTCTGATGTTTTGGACATGTATGATGTTTAATATCTAGTTTTGAGGGGTTGAGACTCAATTTGCATGCTTGGGTAGAAATCATGCCTATAGGATTTATGTTTGGATATGATATGTGGTGTATGATCTTCTACCATGCTTCTATGTCTAAGGATTTGATGTTTATAAAGTTGTTTGATGGTTAGATATTGTTTGGAGTATGTTATATTGAGCCAAAGTGTCATATGTTGGACCAAGAAGTCATTATAGGTATGTTTGTACCGGTACGGGTCCTTTGGGATCGGTATGCGGGAACCTATCTGGCTCAATCTAGGCAAAAATACCTTGGCATACCGATACACCTAGGGACCATATCAGTACGCGATGCTGAAAATTTAGCTTGGTTTCTGTACACGAGAAACCGTACCGGTATGCCTTTTGTCTACTAAAATTCCCCAATTATGAACATTGCACCCTTGTATCGATAAGCTTGAGGACCGTATCAGTACACCTTTGAGATTTGAATTCGTACCGATACGAGAGTGCTATGTACTGATACTAAGTTAGGTATTTCAGTTAAAATGCTTTATGAAGTTTGATTCTTTACAGTTTAGTCCCTATTTCTTGATCATGCAAATAAATAAGTTTGGTTAGTTATTTTAAGTTGAAATTTAACATGTTTGCATGGAATATGACTAATTAAAGATTGGTAACTTTAATTTCAAAAAAGTCCTCTTAATTAACAAAAAATATGTTTTGGTCCCTGTAACACATATTCGCACAATTAGATGTTAATTCGACGCCCAATTGTGCTGTAATTTTTACTATAGTCAGCATGATCACCTTAGGACTTAAATATGCATTTAGATAAAATAAAAGAAAAAAAGATCGCTTTCTAAGTAAATTTTCTAGGTTTGTCTCAGCAAACCCTAATATAGCTCGCTCGGTTCGATCTTGCAACTAGACCGGGTCAAGGAGGTTACATTTGTTGATATCAGAGCCATGTTATGATTGTTGGGATGTGGGTTATATTTGTTTGATGTATTGTTGATAAATGATTCTGTTGATTGTTATGCACGGTGTTTAAATTTGTGAGATTATGTTTGATATGTGATATGATTGGAGTGTTTAGCTTGGGGAATGATTTTGTTTTTAAACATGGGCGACTTGGATTCTTGCTGCAAGCTGGTCTAATTGCATTGTTTTATTGCATTATTATGTTTAAACTCATATTTTTATGAATGAGACCGAGATGAGAGACGAGAGCTCATATAGGGAGTGTTGTGGATAGATAAGAGGATGAATTGCCTCCTCTTCCACTGATTTATCCTTATGGTGTTAGAGTTAAGGGCGGTGCACCTCAGGTACCTTAAGGACCTATTTTTAGCGATATGACACCGTTGGTCCAGGAGATTAGTAGAGCTCTTTAGGTAGCCATAGCTAGAGTGCAAGTACCTACACCGGCGCCTATAGCAAACGTTAATACTGGGGCTACCTTTGGAGCGTCTACATAGCTTGGGTGGTACTTAGTTTAGAGGTTTAGCTTCTGAAGTAGCCGAAGAGTAATTTACTAGCATGGAAAGGATCCTTGGTCAGATATAGTGTACATATGTCTGCAAGTTGGGTTGTATAGTGCTGTTGCTTCAAGGTGATGCTTACAGTTGGTGGAAGACAATTATCACGAGTTTGGCACCTGCTGATGTAATATGTGAGTTCTTTTGTGCTGCCTTCCAAAAGAAGTATATGGGATCTCATTATCAAGATGAGAAAAAGAGGGAGTTTATGGCTTTGGAGCAAAGAAACATGTCTGTTTCCGAGTATGAGATCTAGTTTGTTCAGTTGAGCTAGTATGCCTCTAAGCTGGTTCTAAATGAGCACTAGCGATGCTATCATTTTTGTTACGGGCTGGTCAAGGAGGTGAAGAATTTCATGTTGGCTATGGATTATACTGAGTTTGATGTTCTAGTTTCCTGAGCTATGTACATAGAACATAATTTGGGGTTGTCTGTTCGTTCAGGGAGTTTTTCTGCGGGGAAAAAGAATGTTGAATCAGATGTTGGCAGAGATCGATACAAGAAGCATAGAGATAGGAGGTATCGTCCGGATCAAAAGTGTGGGGAGAGTAAAGCTGGACGTGGTAAGCAAGGTTAGAATACCCACTATAGAGTACCCGAGTGTAAGCATTGTGGTAGATGACATTCGGAAGAATATTGGGTTATTTTTAGTACATGTTGGAGCTGCAGGTCAAGAGATCATCTTAAGTGTGATTGTCCGTAGTTAGCAAGGAAATGTTAGGCTCCTGCACCTGCTGTTGTGCCACAGAGAGGCCATGGGTGCGGTCGTGGATATTTTTAGCGTAGGGAGGATAGTCAGATGGCAGTTGGTCATATCGTAGTGGTTCAACCTGAGGGTGGTGGACCAGCAAAGGTTTTTGCGTAATGTGTGGGAACGAATGATACAAATATGATTGTAGGTTCATTTCCTTTGCAGTCTATACCAATGCTTTCTTTGATAGATTTTGGTTCTACACATTCATACATCTTGCTCGAGCATGCATGTTTTCTTGATATACCTGTAGAGGTGTTAGACGTTGGTATCCGAGTAACTAGTTCCTTTGGTGAGACAGTAGTTGCTAGGAGGTTGTTTAGGAGATGTCCTTTGATGGTTCAGGGTCATGTGTTTTGAGGCCGATTTGATAGAGCTGTTGTTTTATGGTTTTGATGTAATTTTGGGGATGGATTGGTTGTCTGAGCATAAAGTTGTGGTTGATTTTGAAACCAAGCAAGTTTCATTGATTTTGAAACTTGCAAAGGATTACGAAGTGGTGGTTGTGGGCGAGAATGTCAAATTCTTGTTCAATATTGTTTCGGCTTTGGAAGCGCGAAAGTTGTTAGAATCTAGGAGACAAGCATATCTAGCTTATGTCATGATTTGAACATGAAGGAAGTGTGAGTCTAGGATATTCGCACCGTTTACAATTTTTCATGAGTGTTTTTGAAAGAGTTGCCAAGTTTGCCTCCAGATAGGGAAGTAGAGTTTTGCGTTGAGACGTACGTGAACACGGCTCTAGTGTCAATTACACCGTACCGTATAGCATTGAAAGAATTAAAAGAGTTAAAGACGCAGTTACAGGAGTTGTTGGACCATGGTTTCATTCGGCCTAGTGTGTCACCGTACGGAGCACCAGTGTTGTTTGTGAAAAAAAGATGACATGATGAGTATGTGCATTGATTATTGGCAACTGAACAAGTTGACGATTAAGAATAAGTATTCTTTACTAATGATCGATGATTTGTTTGATCAGTTTTGGGGTGCTACGGTGTTTTCCAAGATTGATTTAAGGTCTGGGTATTATCAGTTGAAGGTGAAGGATAAAAACGTGCCGAAAATAGCTTTTCACACGCTCTATAGGCATTATGAGTTCTTAGTGATACTGTTTGGGTTGACAAATGCACCAGCAGCTTTTATGGACATGAGGAATCGGGTGTTCCATGAATTCTTGGATCAATTTGTAGTAGTGTTCATTAATGATATCCTTGTGTAATCAAAATTTTCAATCCGATCATCGTATTGTTCACCGATAATGCTCATTGACCCAGATTCTTATCGGACTAGGAAAGGGATGTTACATCTGGTGTCTGTACTGATCTGTCAGTACTGCTATTCGTATGTTTCATTAGTTAAGCTCCGAGTTAAGATTGATTTGCTTTGGAAGCCATGAGAAGTAACATCTGATTGTAATTAAGAGGATAAGTGTTATGGTTGAATTTAGGTCTGATGGTTTCTAATGGACTTGAGATCTTGTGGTGGGTGTTTTGGAAAAGATATATCAAGGTAAGAGATTCTTCCATTATAGTATAGTGGTTAGTATATGATGGATTTTGAGAGCGACAGTTATACCAAACTTTTGCCACGTATTTTGAGAGATTGTGTGGAGTCGTGTGTTTGAGATAGTGATAAGTGCCTGACTTGCCGTCAGTTGGGAATCAAACATTGAGTTCCTCAGAGTTGTTGCGATGCTTTGATATTCATCAGTGGAAATTAAATAGACGACCGTGCATGTTGTAAAGGACGGTGAGTACATAGTTTCGAAGAGATTTCGTTGAGTAATGACAGAGTCCCTGGTAGGTACCGTTTGATATTTTCGGAAAAAGTGATATCCAGATAGAAAGTCTACTTGGATTGGTTGTGGGTTAGGTTGTACGACACTGCGGTGTGTGTATGTTACCTTTTAAAATGAGATTCAAGGTTTGTGATGGAACCTTACCCCTGGTAGGATTTCCTACGATGAAAAATCTGAGTAATGGTGCAGATGACATGATTTCAGACACGTTTTGGGGTTGGTGTATAACACTCTCGTGTGAACCGAGTTAGTGAGAGCAATTTTAGTTGCTGATATGAGTCCTCATACCGAGTTTAATGTAAATTCTTGAGTCAAGCTGAGATGTCATTCGTTTTCAGAAGTCTTGCACAGGGCAAGCAATATTTTAGTTAGGGGATACTGTTAGAGTTAGAGTCTTCTTCAGAGAGCCACCCCGAGAAGAATTGTTTTTGTTTGGATGTAACGGTTGTTTATCATTCTGTTATTTTAGATTGTATGTTATCGTGGAAGGACTTTGTGTGCAACAACCTTTTGGGTTTTATAGCAGAAGTTATGTTCTTTGATGACGTAACGGTGCGAAATTTTGTCAAGGTACCGTTGAGTATTGGCTTGTCGTCTGTAAGGTATCAAACGAGGACGATTTTCTTTTGAGAGAAAAAATCAGTTAAGTTATGTCGGTATCGTTAAAAGACAAGGATTACATTTGATAAGCGTTGTAAGAGATTAGTGTAGCACAACGGGATATGTTTGAGAACGTTTGAGAGTTATGAAAGTTTAACATATTCTCTGGTTTACCGGTATAAATTTCAAGGATGAAATTTCATTTAAAGAGAGGAGAGTTGTAATGACCCAAAATTTGGGTTGGTGAATTGATTCTTGGATCCGGGTTATGGGCCTATAGTTGGGGGCCCGACCCATTAAATGAGTTTTTGGGTTAATTGAGTGGAGGGGGCCCATTAAATGAGTTTTTGGGCTAATTGAGTGGAGGCTTAAGTTGGGCCAAAGTGTGAATTAATGATGATGGTAATTGTCTAATTTTATTAAGGAAAAAGATGATATTTGAATTTTAAATAGATATGTGTGGGAGAAAATAAAAGAGGGAGAAAAGAAAGAAGTGGGGGATGATGATTTGATGGGGAAGAGAGAAAATAAAAAAAGAAAATGAGAGAAAGAGATAAGGGATGGAGAGAAGAAAAAAATGATTTTTAGAGAGAGAGTTCAAAGGGCCTTTCTCTGGCGTTCAGGCCACCGTGGATGTCACCACAATCATCATCATAATCGCCTACTTAGATATGTCTATCGGTAGTCGCCTTGTCGCTGCTGCCACTCTTCAAGGTGGGAAGAAATAGCAATCGGAGAAGCTAAATGGTCACAAACCATCATAAAAGGAGGCCATTATCTGAACCAGAAGCTGAAGAACTATCGGTCTAGAGCTTGCCGCTACCGTCCGACCACTGGAAGAGGCTATACGTACAACCAATGAGGGTGGGCGTGCGCCAGCCCAGACGGGTACACTAGGATCCAGTGCATCGTGCCACACTGGACCTCGCTTGAACGGTTTTACATGGGCTCGACCACACCGGATCAGGCCACGTGGGTGTATGCAAGTTATGGTGTACCGCGTCGTACTCCATCGACCAGCTTGACCAGGTCGTTGACCGGTGTTGATCGGGCCGTTAAATTTTTTTAGGGGACCCTACCTAGGGGTTTCTCAACATTCTGGATCCATTGGCGTAGTATGTTTAGCCAAATTTTAACCCGGTAAGCTATTTTTACGCGTTTAACCTTGTGAATGGTATATGAGGTGCATGAAATTAATGTATTTCGTATTTGTTAGTATACGAGGATTGTTCGAGTTTGGATATCGAATCAAGTAGGATATTCAAGAAGTTTGGATGAGGATTTTAGCGATATCTGCTTAAGGTTAGTACACCTCAAACTCTGAAATGATTCATGAGCATCATAAATGTAATTGCTTTTGTAACGATCTGGGTATTGGAACCCGAGCGTCGAGATAACCCGAGGCACAAGCCTCGCGTTTGGGTTATGTCGTTGGGCCTATTAAACTTTGGTGGCCTTGGTGTTGGTTTTGGGCTTGAGTTATGGGGTTATAGAGAGTGGCTTTATGGTAATTTCATAACTAAAGTAGATGTAGGGTGAGGAGTTATGGGGCTGTGGATTTGGTAAGGATATGATGTCATTTTGTTCCCCAAAAACCTCCCTCACCACCTCCATTCTCTCCTCTATGAGTTTGAAAGAAAAACTCCAACTTTGCTAGTTTTGTGTTGAAATCCCAAATTGGTGTAGAAGGGAAGTTGTTAGGCATCCAAGGATCTACAATCCAAGGTAAGTTTTGCTTGCAATAGTGGGAAAGGGGGTTTTGGTAGGGGTTTTAGAGTGAGAATGGAAATGGTGTTCTTAATCTTATTTCTCATCGTTGAATCGTCTTTTAAGCTTCTTTTAATCTCTCAACAATGTTGTAACTCGTTCACAACATTTCCCTATAGTTAAAGAGGTTGGAGAGCATTCAAAGGCCCAAGGGAAGAAAAAATCTTGAGGTGGAGGTTGGGATTTCTTTTTAGCTTGTAATTCGAGGTTAGTAAACTTCTAACTTCTGTGTGTTCATGTGCATCATCATTTTGGCATGTGTTGCTTGATATATGATGTTTTGATAATTTAGAGCTTGGTTGGTCATCAATGGTAAATCCAATAGTTGTTGATGTTTAAGGGTAAAAATGGCTAGAAACTCACCTAATGACTCCTCATAATTGGTACGAACATTTTGGGACTTAACCAGGGAGGTTAAGGGTGGGATTAGTGTAATCTCGAGCTCCAAGTTTTGAAATCGGGGCTCGAGTACCGGTACGAGGTTACGTATCGATACTCCTTCGTATCTTAGGGGACGAACTGTGAGAGACGTATCGATACACCTCTTTCTGTGTCGGTACCCCTCGTTAGTTCAGAATTTCAGTAACGCTTTGGTGTATCGGTACCCCTCGTTAGTTGAGAGTGAGAACGGAAATGGTGTTCTTAATCTCATTTCTCATTGTTGAATCATCCTTTGAGCTTCTTTTAATCTCTCAATAATGTTGTAACTCGTTTACAAAATTTCCCTGTAGTTAAAGAGGTTGTAGAGCATTCAAAGGCCCAAGGGAAGAAGAAAGCTTGAGGTGGAGGTTGGGGTTTCCTTTTAGCTTGTAATTCGAGGTTAGTACAGTTCTAACTTCAGTGTGTTCATGTGCATCATCATTTTGGTATGTGTTGCTTGATATATGATGTTTTGATAATTTAGAGCTTGGTTGGTCACCAATGGTAAATCATATAGTTGTTGATGTTTAAGGGTAAAAATGGCTAGAAACTCACCTAATGACTCCTAATAATTGGTAGGAACGTTTTGGGACTTAACTAGGGAGGTTAAGGATGGGATTGGTGTAATCTCGAGCTCCAAGTTTTGAAATCGGGGCTCGAGTACCGGTACGAGGTTACGTATCGATACTCCTTTGTATCTTAGGGGACGAACTGTGAGAGACGTATCGATACGCCTCTTTCTGTATCGGTACCCCACGTTAGTTCAGAATTTCAGTAATGCTTTTGTGTATCGATACGCTAGGGGCGTATCGGTACCCTTTGTTGCTTTGCCTGGAAAGGCTTTGCGTACCGGTACTCTAGGGTAGGTGTATCGGTACGGGGCGATCTCAGTACCGATACAACACTGAATGTATCGATACAGAGCGAGGGCAAATTTTTTCGAATCTAATTAGAGTATCGGTACTCATTGGGGGAGTATCGATACTTAGAGGGGAGTATCGATACTCGTTTAGGAGTATCGATACTCGTTTAGGAGTATCGATACTCGTTTAGGAGTATCGATACTCGCTGGGCAATCTACCCAAGTTTTTACGGTTTGAGTTCGGAGGTTCTATAGATTGTGGTTAAGGTTCTAATGGTCTCTTATGATATAAAATGAGTGGTAAAATTGAGAATGTGTATTTCTTCTTCCTTATATGGATTAAATGGCAAATTGAGTATTGAAACGAAGGTGAAATGCTCGGTAAGCAAGTTTTAGGGATCCTTGGTAGATTATTTGTGGTTTTGCTAGGTAAGGGCACTTGTTTGGTTATGAGTCCTTGTTTGATGGGATTCAGATACCCAGTGAGTGAGTGTTGCAACACATGAAGGCCATATGATGTGAGATTTCGGGTGATGAAAGAAGGCAATCCGATGCGAGATTTCGGGTGATGATATTTGCTTGATGCGCGATTTTGAGTGAAGACTTGATATGAGATTCAAAGTATACCACTCGATGTGAGATTCCGAGCATGGGTGGGTTTCCAGTGTCGGGTGATATTGGGCCTCACTCTTGGTTTGTTTATTTATATGTTGATATTGTTGAGGTGCAGTTGTCCTATAACATGTGTTTAGGCGATTATAGTAGCGCCATTGCTTTATCCTATCTTGACCTTATATTTCATAGCATGCTCTTAATTATGATTCACCTAAAGCATGGTCGAGTGGTTGTGTATCCACTGAGCTTCGTTAGCTCAGCATTCAGAATTGTTGTTTTCGTTCGCAGGTTGATAGATAGTCCGAGTGTAGTGGAGCATCATCAAAGCAAGGATCCAGCATTGGCCTTTTGGTAGAGTACAAGTACTTAGATGTAGTGGGAAATGTATTCTTATGACCCTATGTAATTGTAACTCTATTTGATTCAACTTGTATTGGTCAAATGTTTATCACTGTATTTGGAGCTCCTTTAACTGTTTTGAATGTTTTAAGTAAGTGCGGATTTAAATGCTTGGATTTAAGAGATTGATATGTATTGGCTTTTAAAAGTAAAAGTTTTATAGTAGTGGATTTGGGCATGTGGCCCAAATGTAGCATTCGGGCCAAGGGTGTTACATTTAGTGGTATCAGAGCCTAGGTTTAGTCGGTTCTAGGCAGTCCCCGGAGAAGTCTAGTGTGGTAAATATGTGCCTAACAAATACACGCCCATAAGTCAATGTTGTACTTGAATTAAGCTGGAAATTCGATGGTGTATTCATGTTGTTTAATTGTGCAGAGTTGAACCATGCCAATGAGAGCTAGGAACATGGAAGAAAGCCTGGATTCTCAGGGTGGGAGCTCTGATGAAGACTACCTACCAGATGTGGAGGAGTCCGATGAGGGAGCTAGGCATGGAGCCAACTATTTCTCCCACTTGCATCGATCCCTAGACAGGATTGTGAGGGTGATCTTGAGGTATTCATCTACCCCTCGGGAGGCACCGATGGAGAGGGTGCATAGGCAGGGTGCCACAGATTTTCTTGGATCAGGATTTGACAACCCGATAAAGGCGAATCAGTGGCTTCGAGACACCCGTTGGATTATGAGGCATATGAGGTTACGTCCGAAGATAAATTGACTTGTGTGCTATCCTTGCTCAAGGAGAACGCGAGAGAATGGTGGGAAACCATAGAGCTGGAATGGCACCCTAGCCGACCTTCTTGGGACGACTTCCTTGACGAGCTCGAGAAAAAGTATGTGGGTGAGGCTCACGTTGGCAGGTTGAGAGACCAGTTTACTCACCTTGTGCAAGGGAACCATACTATTTTTGAGTACGAACAAGAATTTCTGCAGCTGAGCAGGTATGTACTGGAGCTTGTGACCACAGAGAAAATGAGGTGCAAGAGATTCATAGAAGGGTTAAAGGAAGGAGATACAAACTTATTTGACAGCTACCCTAACCAATGTATTTTCTGAGTTAACTGCTAATGCAAAGTCTCTTTAGCAAGTACAAGGTTTGAAATATGGTTCTACTAGTGGACAAGGAGGTCCTAGTGGGAGGACTCAGAATTTCTCTAATAGCTCACAGTCTCACTTGAGAAGGGATAGGAACCGATGAAATCAGGGGAGAGGAGCTTCGACTCAGAGTGTGAGGTCAGACCGTAGGTCAGAGTCTGCCAGCCGTAGGAGGCCTACATTATCTTCGTCTATGATGAGCCCAGATAGTTCTCAGGGGAGTGCGGGTGCACCAGTTTGTAATCAGTGTGGGCGTAGGCACCGAGGAGAGTGTTGGGGTGCAAACCAAGGTTGTTTTGTGTGTGGGTCTCAGAATCACCTTATGAAGGATTATCCTGCAGTTACCACCGCCGTTCCAGTTTAGGCACCAAAGGTATCTTATTTGGCTCAGAGGGACTGAGGGTTCTCTAGAGGAGGGGCAAGTCATGTGATCAATCACTAGAGTAGGGGTACGTTTCAGTCCATGGTAAGGGCACCGACGAGGCAGTATGTAGTGAGAGCTTAGGAGGATTATGAGCCCACAAATGTGATTTTAGGTACCCTCTTCTTGTTTCCTGTTCCCATTGTTGTATTAGTGGATTTGGGTCTACCTACTCCTATATCCGTAGTGGGATAACCCAGTGTTGGGGTATACCGACTGAGGACCTGAGATAGGAGTTCGTGTGTGTAGTCCCCTAAGTTCAGGGTTTAATCTTCCTAGCAGATCTTATGGTTTTGCCGTTCCAAGAGTTTCACGCAATCCTAGGTATAGATTGGCTTGTCGAGCATGACGCTAGTTTGGGTTGTAGGACTAAGAGTTTAAAGCTTCGTGTGGCCGATGGATCTAAGTTAACGGTTAAATGGGAGAGACACCCATGCATCCCCAACGTAGTCTCAGCTTTGGCAGCACAAAGGTTAATACAGTAAGGTTATGAGGCCTTTATGGCTCACGTGGTGGATACAAGAGTCGAGAGTCCGTCCATCGAGAGCCTCAGGACAGTTTGTGAGTTCGTGGATGTCTTTCCAAATAAGCTACCCAGATTACCACCGGATCGTGAGCTTGAGTTTTGAATTGAGGTAATGCCTGGCACGGCACCAGATGACACCAACTGAAATAAGGGAATTGAAGAAGCAAATTCAAGAATTGCTACAGAGAGGTGTAATCCGACCAAGCGTCTCTCCTTGGGGTGCACCAGTTTTATTCGTTAAGAAGAATGATGGGTCAATGAGAATGCGTATTGACTATCGGCAATTAAATAAGGTAACGGTGAAGAATCTCTATCCTCTTCCCATAATTGATGATTTGTTTGACCAGTTGCGGGGTGCCTGGGTTTTTTCGAAGATAGATTTGAGATCGAGGTACTATCAGTTGAAAGTGGTGGAAGAAGATGTCCAAAAGACTGTCTTCAGGACGCGGTATGGACACTATGAGTTCTTGGTGATGCCTTTTGGGCTCACTAATGCTCCATCAGCATTTATGGATTTGATAAACAGAATCTTCTAGCCTTATTTGGATCAGTTTGTGGTGGTGTTCATCGATGACATTATGGTTTATTCACGCTCGGTTGAGGAGCACGATTACCACCTGTGAGTAGTTCTTCAGATGTTGAGAGACAGGCGTCTCTATGTAAAGTTCAGCAAATATGAGTTTTGGCTTTCTGAGGTGGCGTTTTTGGGCTACATCGTGGCGGTAGATGGGATCCGCTTTGACCCTCAGAAGATTCAAGCAATAGTACATTAGAAACCACCTAGGAATGCCTCAAAAGTTCGTAGTTTTCTTGGACTGGCAGGATATTATCGACGGTTTGTCAAGGGTTTTTCGATCTTAGCTACCCCGTTGACCAAGTTGCTTCAGAAGGGAGTGCCATTTGTATAGAATGAGAAGAGACAATAGTGTTTTGAGCAATTGAAGGCCTACCTTACCGAGGCTCCAGTTTTGACGCCGCCCGAGCCGGGAAAAGATTATATTGTATTTAGCGATGCGCCCTTGAATGGACTTGGCTGCGTTCTTATGCAAGAGGGCAAGGTAGTTGCCTATGCCTTAAGGCAACTTAAACCTCATGAACAAAATTACCCTACCCATGATTTGGAGCTGGCCACGGTAATCTTTGTGTTGAAGATTTGGAGACACTATCTCTACGGAGAGAAGTGTTACATTTATACGGATAACATGAGTTTAAATTATCTTCTTACCCAGAAATAGTTGAATTTGAGGTAGTTTCATTGGATTGAGCTATTAAAAGATTATGACTGCATTATTGAGTATCATCTGGGCAAAGCAAATGTAGTAGCGGATGCCTTGAATCGTAAGCCGATGTATGACTTGAGAGCCATGTTTTCCCGCTTGAGAATGACCGAAGATGGTGGGCTTTTAGCTGAGCTCTAGGTTGAGCCCACGTTAGTACAAGAGATAATGAGAAGTCAGGTTCTGGATAAAGATTTAGTGTCTCAAATTGAGGCAGTTCAGAGAGACGAGACCTCAGATTTTGAAGTACGAGACGGAGGGTACCTGTACTTCAAGGGTAGGTTGTGTGTTCCGTCCTTAGAAGATTTGAGGGATCGCATCTCGCGAGAGGCATGTTGTAGTCCTTTCACCATACATCCGGGAAGTAACAAGATGTACCAAGATCTTCGACATTATTATTGGCAACCATGTATGAAGAGGGATGTTTATGAGTTCGTGACAAGATGCTTAGCTTGCCAACAAGTGAAGGCAAAACACCAAGTTCTATCAGGGTTGCTTCAACCGATTCAAATTATGCAATGGAAGTGGGATCGAGTTGTTGTGCGTAATAAGTGCTCACAATTGTGAAAGTGTACACGTCGCAAGTTATAGTATAAAAGATATCGTCTCCACAGGGATTGGTGCCACTTCAAGAATCTAATCTCTTGCCCTATAAAAAGTAAAAACACAGATAGAAGATTATAGGAGTTTTAACTAATAACTAATCTAGAAAACAAATAAGTAAAAGAATAGAAGAGATCAAATGAGAGAGGTAGGGTAGGTTATCGTAAGTTGAGGTGTGATAGCCGATTGGATCGTCTTGGTAAAAGAGTGCAAGGGCAACTCAGTTGTCGTGGCAACTTGCACAACGGGGTTGCCTTGGCAACTAATCGATGGTTGCCTGGGCAACTACTTGGGCGTTTGGGCAGCAACTTCAAGGTTCGGCAGAGCGTTCTTCAATGGTTTCTTCTTATCCCTAAGTCGAAACTCTAGCTACTTGTGCATGCCTTGATAATACATCCCTGGTTGAATCAAGGGTGAACAACAACCAATCTTGCGCTCCTCTTAGCCGTTGAAATCCTTAACTTATTCCTAAGCCGGATTAATCTTCACCATCAATAGATTGAATAAAGACCATATTCATTCGTTTCTTGAATCTAACTCTCCTGATATTAGATAAATAGATGAAGTTACGAGATCCTCTCCCAATTCACTCTCAAACAAGAATAAGAACCAAGAATGAATAAACCTTGAATAGAAAAGTGCAAACTCTTATTACCTAAACAAAATCCAATAGTTTCTCACAACCACAAGACACAATAACCTTAGCCAAATATATTTAGTTCATGGCTAGGTTCCAAAGAAACAAAAGATAAAGAATTCCTAGCATGAACCTAATTGAACAAGAAAGAAAAAGATGAAGGATGGATGAAGCTTTGTCGAAATCCTCCTTGCCCTTGATGCTTGTTGAAAATTCCCTTCTCTCTCCCTTTGGAGTTGACGGCTTGGTGATCTATTTATAGAGCTAGGTCAAAGTCCTCCTTTGAGGAGGAAGTTAAGTTGGAATTAAATTATTTTTAAAGAATATAATTATCTATTATAATTATATTCCTTCTAGAACTTCTCCTATCTTCTTGGAATTTAATTCTTCTTTAGCCTCTTCATGGAAATCAAACTCCTTTGGGATTTAGCTTTGCTCCACGTCATCTTGGGCTTGTCTAGTCATCAATTTCGACTACCATATCACCTTATTCTTTGTCAACAATTGCTTTGGCAACTGGCTCGGCGTCTCCTTCATGCATTGCCCTGGCAACTAGCTCGGCATCTCCTTCATGCATTGCCCTGGAAACTAGCTCTAGCCTTGCTTTGGCAAGTGATCCTGCACATACACACAAAACACACCAAAGCAGCATCTTTTCCCACAAAAACAACCAAGTTATGCAATCAAGCTCAACGATGGAAGGAAACATGGATTAATGCATGAATGACTAATTGTGTAACTAATATGAGCCTAAGTCTAACAATAATATGAGTAAAAAGGGTAAGAAAATAGTACTTTTGAACACTTATCACACCCCAAACTCGAACTATTCCTTGTCCTCAAGCAATGCAAACTAATAATTACCTGCTAAGACTTCAATTTTCACAAACTTAGCTTTGAACTTGATTTCAATTCTCATAACCGGGGCACAAAGTATGATTGGCTTTTCATTTTTCAGAAAACTTAGGAGTTACTCGGAATCAAACTATAATGCTTGTGAGTGTGTGCAGAGTTGTGTGCAAGTTGATTTTTCAGATTCTATGCGAACAAGAGGTTTTCAAATTACTTCATTGGGTTCTTTTTAACATGTTTTAACTAGAGTCGGTTTCGGGCACCTCTAGTGTTTTGTTTTTAGTTTCCTTAAGTTAATTAATTTATTCGACTAGAGCCGGTTTTGAGCACCTCTAGTGATCCATTTTTTTAGCACATGCTAGAGCCAATTTCGGGCACCTCTAGCATTCATCCAATTTTTATTCTAATCCCCCAATTTGTTTAATTATCAACCTAAGTTCACTATAATTCCTTAAATCAATCAAACCACAACAATGTTTCATCAAATTTAGCCTCATAGTAAAATTCTAAGTTTTTCCATGGTTATCCTAGAATAAAAATTCTTCAATTAAGTGCATTGGCAAAGTCATCATCGGATATTCATCAAATCTAGGTAATTCTTGTTCAAACTAAAGGCATGGCAAGCAATTTATGTATCTTAAATGCAATACTTAAGATGAATGCAACTAAACATGGTAACTACTAATAACAATCCCCCCAAACTCGAGTGAGGCATTGTCCTCAATGCATGCATTAAAGAAAAATAAAAATAATGAAAAATAAAATGCAAATGAGGACTTACTCTGAGAGTTCGTCGTCGTGGATGATTAGTTTCCTTTTGGTTGGTGTCTTGATTCTCTTGCTTGAACGCAATGGTTGTTTCCTTGTTGCCGATGGTGGAATCGATCCTCGTACAGGGTTGTCCTCATCGTCCTCTTCATCAATGTCATTGGCTTTTCGCTTGGAGGATTCAATTGGTGCGGTCTTTGTTGGTGCAATGGAGGACTCGTCCGAATTTGAAAAATCAGACAATGATTCCATACGAGTTGATTCAGGCATAGGTGCTTTACCTTTGGCTTTTGCAGTGGTTGCCGGGATGTCTTTAGCTTTGGTTGCCGTGGCATCTTCAGGTTTGGTTGCCGTGGCATCTGCTTGGGCAGGCACGGTGTAGGTTGTCGCGGCATTATCTGTTGTGGTTGCCGTGGCGACTGCTTTATTGGTTGTCGTGGCAAGGATCTTCGTCGGAAAGATTGGGAACGGCACGCGGCTGTCCGGGTACTTTTCTAGGATGACTTGAGTGATTGCATTGTTGTGCTTCTTTATGTACCGCATGAACATTAGTTGCCGGTCTTCAATTTTAGGTGGCTCGCCAATGGTTGCATGAGTGCTTCAAAGTGTCCGGGGTTGATGGCCAAGTTGCCCGGGCGTTAGGTGCTTAGGCATTAGGAATTACCGGGGCGACAGGAGTTGCTGCGGCAATTGGAGGCCTTGAGGATTTTTCTGGTGCCTTTCCCATTAGCTTTCAGATTTGTGCTTGATTCCAACCGGACTTTGGTAGGGCCTTTTCATCGGTGGACTCACTTGGGACATGCATCTCCTTTCAAAGATTAGAAATTAAGCAAGGGAAGAAAAAAGAACCCTTATCTTTTGAGCTACATACAAAAATCTTATCACAAATAATTTTTCCAATGTTAATGATGCGATTATGCAAAATAGAATGTATGAGCAAAAGACGTGGTATATCAACGGTAGTATTGTGTGTGGTGGGCATTAAAGAAGTTTTAACAAACTTATTCCATAGTTTTGCCTCGGGTTTAAGCCGAAGGCGATTTACCGTGCCCTTGTATTTACCATCGTTCCAATGAGTTCCCGGTTGAGTGAGTTCTTAAAGCACCGTGTCGAGTTGCTTGGGCGTGATTTGATCAACAAAGGCTTGATGCTCATTCTTCTCAATTTAAAGCCCGTAAAATGTGTTGACGTTTTCGGGGCTTATGAGTATGGCCTTGTCACGAACAAAAACATAAGGATTATCCAGGTTAGGTGAGTTAGCATAGAATTCTCTTACCCATGAGATGTTACCCGGTTCCGATTGATGGCAAAAGATTTGCCACTTTTGATGTGCAATCCTCTCAAAGATGAATGGTTTAAGGCCGAAATCTTGATGAGAGTTGGAGTATTCAAAGCCTTGATCTTCGTAAATCTTTCGGCTTTCAAACTTGAAGTGAAATCTTTCTTGAACCACCGGTGTAGCAAAATTCTTGTATCTTGGTTCTTTGGAGGAACTTGGATGAACTAAAAATTTAATTTTGATGCCATGGTTGATCTTGGTTGTGAGTTTTGTAAAAACAAAGAAAATAAAATAAAAGAAACTAAAGAGTTGCAAGATGAAAAGTAGGAATAGGTTTCTTGGAAGTTAAGGGTGATGGGTTATATAGAAAAGATAGGTAGTACATATGGTGTGTGGGATTAATTTTGGATAAAAAAATAAAGGGGGTTTCGGTTTAAGGGAAGGGTGACGGTTAGGGGGCTTATTTAGGGTAAGTTGAAGGCTTTATATAAGCCTTAGATTCGGCCCATTAATTTCCTTGTTGAAGATGTTTTCCTTCTTGAATCAAAATTCCTCTTTATCTTGAACTCTTTTCCTACAATTCAAAGACAAATCAAATAAGGATTAAAATTAAAGATAAACTAATAGAAAAAATAAATAAATATGTGTAAAGGGATTCTTAAACTTAAAAAGATAAAAAAGAAAATAAATATATCTTTAAAATATAATAATAATCAGAAATAAAAAAATTAGTCTGAAAAAAAACTAAAAAAACTAAAATAAAAAAATAATCGAAAATAATAAAAATAAAAATAAAATGTCGAAGGGAGAGCATGCTCATGCATCTCCTAAGGTGACCACTTCTTTGTTACGTTCAACATGGGCACCATTGTAGTGCTTTAATCTTTGTCCATTAACTTTGAATTCATGTTTGTCAATGATGGACTTGATTATCACGGCACCATGGGAGAAAGGTTTGACAACTTCGAATGGTCCCGACCATCTTGATTTCAGCTTTCTCGGGAAAAGTTTTAGCCGAGAATTGAATAAGAGAACTAGTTGCCCTGGCGTGAATTGCCGCGGCAATAGTTTTTTGTCATGTCATTGCTTTGTTTTCTCCTTGTAGATTCGTGCATTGTTATAGGCGAGTGCACGGAATTCTTCTATCTCGTTGAGGTCCAACAAACGCTTTTGTCTGGCACTTTCCAAATCCATATTCACGGTCTTGATTGCCCAATATGCCTTGTGTTCGATTTCCACCGGCAGATGGCATGTTTTGCCATAGACAAGTCGGAAGGGGGACATACCTAAGGGTGTTTTGAATGCAGTGCGATATGCCCAAAGTGCGTCATCTAGTCTTAATGACCAATCCTTCCTAGAGGGATTTACAACTTTCTCGAGTATACCCTTCAATTCCCGGTTGGAAATTTCTGCTTGCCTGTTGGTTTGTGGGTGATATGTCGTGGCAATCTTGTTTGATACACTGAAGCGTTGCAACATCTTGGCAATAAGTCTGTTGTCAAAATGCTTGCCTTCGTCACTGATAATTGCTCTCGGCATCCCAAACCATGTAAATATGATTTTCTGCAAGAATCGTTGCACGGTCTTGGAATCATTGTTGGGAACTGTAGCTGCCTCAACTCATTTAGACACGTAGTCGACGGCAAGTAGAATGTAGAGGTTGCCGAATGAAGATGAGAAAGATCCCATAAAATTGATCCCCCATACATCGAACAATTCCACCTCGGTGATGTTTTGGAGCGGCATCTCATGTTGTCTAGAGATATTGCCCATCATCTGGCAACGATCACATTGCTTGTAAAAGTCTTGGGCATCTTTGTACAATGTTGGCCAATACAAACCGGATTGCAAAACTTTGGCCGCGGTATGAGTTCCTCCAAAATGTCCTCTATAGGGTGAAGAATAGCATTGTCGAAGTACATTCTGCTGCTCCTCTTCAGGGACATATCGGCGTATAACCTGATCTGCACATTGTTTAAACAAAAGAGGCTCGTCCCAAAAGTAATGCTTAGCATCATGGTGGAACCGCTTCTTCCCATGGTGAGTAAGACAATAAGGTAAAATACCACAAACAAGGAAATTAACTAAATCCGCGTACCAGGGTATTGCCGAGGCATGTGCTGCCATGGCGACTGCTCCCAAAATTGCTAAGGCGTGCGCGTCAAGGGTTGCTTCAGCGTCGAGAGTTGCCGAGGCGTGCGTGTCCATGGTTGCCGAGGCGTCGAGGGTTACTGAGGCATGCGCGTCAAGGGTTGCCGAGGCATGCGCATCCATGGTTGCTGAGGCAACTAAAAGTTGCTCATCCGGGAATGCATCGCATATCTCTAGATCCGCGTCCTCCTCCCTATTGCATTCTAAACGTGATAAGTGATCGGCCACTTGATTTTCTGTTCCTTTCCTATCCTTAATTTCAATATCAAATTCTTGTAAAAGTAATATCCAACGAATCAAATGAGGTTTGGCATCCTTTTTAGCAAATAGATATTTGATTGTCGAATGGTCTGTATGAACAATTACCTTTGTACCAATCAAATAGGATGGAACTTGTCAAATGCGAAAACTACAACTAGTAACTCTTTCTCCGTTGTTGTGTAATTCATTTGAGCATTATTAAGAGTTTTACTAGCGTAGTATATCACATGGAAGGTCTTACCTGTGTGTTGGCCTAGGACTTCTCCTACCGCAAAATCACTTGCATCACATATGAGATCAAAAGGTAGCGTCCAATCTGGTGGAACGACAATGGGTGCTGAGGCAAGCTTTTCCTTTAGGGTTTCGAATGCTTGGGTGCAAGAATCATCAAAATTGAAGACTTTATCTTGTTCAAGCAAATTGCACAAGGGTTTAGTGATTTTAGAAAAATTATTAATGAACCTCCTGTAAAAATCTGCATGTCCAAGAAAGCTTCGAATTCCTTTAACCGAACTTGGTGGGGGTAATCTCTCGATCACGTCCACCTTGGCTTTGTCTACTTCAATTCCCTTGGATGAAATCTTGTGGCCGAGCACTATTCCTTCATCTACCATAAAATGGCACTTCTCCCAATTGATGACTAAATCAGTTTCTTCATATCTTGCCAACACCTTCTCTAAATTGCCGAGGCAGCTGTCGAAGTCATTACCAAAAATAGAAAAATCATCCATGAAGATCTCAAGGAAGTCTTTGACCATGTCTGAAAAGAGTGCCATCATGCATCTTTGGAAGGTTGTCGGGGCGTTACACAATCCGAACAGCATCCTTCGGAAAGCATAAGTACCGTATGGGCATGTGAAGGTTGTCTTTTCTTGATCTTCTGGTGCTATAGAAATTTGATTGTAGCCTGAATAACCATCAAGAAAATAATAAAAGGGTTTACCTGCAAGACGGTCAAGCATTTGATCAATAAAGGGTAATGGGAAGTGACCTTTCCTAGTGGCTTTGTTTAGCTTTCGATAATCCATAAAAACTCTCCAATCGGTCACAGTCCTGGTTGGAATGAGTTCATTGTTTTCATTACTTACCACCGTTATACCTCCCTTTTTCGATACACATTGTACTAGACTTACCCATGTACTATAAGAGATAGGGTATATAATGCCGGCGTCAAGCCACTTGATGATTTCTTTCATTACAACCCCTTTCATGGCATGATTCAATCTCCTCTGGGCCTCAATTGAAGGTTTGTGATCATCTTCTAACAAAATCTTGTGCATGCACACTGCCAGGCTAATTCCCTTCAAGTCGGCAATTATCCACCCTATTGCCTTCTTGTGTAGCATCAACATTTTGATCAGCTTCTTTTCTTGCTCAGGCTGTAACTTAGAAGAAATAATTACGGGCAATGTATTATCGGTTCTTAAGTATGCATATTTTACTTGCTCTAGCAATTGTTTCAACTAAAGAATCGGTGGTTGTTCAATAGAGGACTTTTCAAGCTTACCTTCCTTACCTGAGTAATCTAGTGGTTCAAAGTATGTACCTAGTCGATTGACTAGCCAATTTGCCTCTTCTTGTTGTTCCTCATTGACCGGTTCTTCACACTCCTCATGTTCCTCTTGATCGGCAATGTAGTTACCGAGGCAACTAAATTCCTCGTCGATGTTAAACTCTGTCGTGGCATTAAGAAGTTGGCATTCTTCTGGATCATCGGCATGCCTTAGTATTTGGAACACATTTAGTTTAACTTGCTGGTCATTCACCCTCATTGTGAGTTCTCCCTTTTCAACATCGATCAAGGTTCTCCCTGTTGCTAGGAATGGTCTCCCGAGAATGATAGGTGCATGCTTATCTGCTTCACAATCCAAAACAATAAAGCCAGCGGGAAAAATAAATTTATCAACTTTTACCAGTATGTCTTCGATTTTTCCCTCTAGATGCACATAGGACCTGTCGGCTAGCTGTAGCATAACTATTGTAGGTCTTACCTTCCTGATTCCTAGTTTTTGGAAAACCGATTTAGGTATCAAGTTTATGCTAGCCCCAAGGTCGCATAATGCTTTCCTGACATAGTGGTTTCCAATGGAACAGGATATTGTGAAACTTTCGGGATCCTTCAACTTAGGTGGCATACGATTATGCAACATTGCCATGCATCCCTCTGTTGCGGCAACTATTTCAAAATCTCCTAGCCTTATTCTCTTGGACACAATGTCTTTAAGAAGCTTGGCATAGTTCGGCATTTGTTTAATTGCTTCCACCAATGGCAAGTTGATGTGGACTTGCTTTAGGATATCAAGAAACTTCTTGAATTGATATTCGTGCTTTTGTTGCTTCAACCATTGTGGGAATGGTGGTGGAAGTCGGATATCGTCGATCCTCTCAATGGTTTGGAACCTGATTGACGGCATTGCCGGGACAACTGGAGTTGCTGAGGCATTATCAACTGGGGTTGCCGAGGCATACTTATCGCAAGTTGCCGAGGCATCCTTATCGTCGGTTGCCGAGGCATGCTTATTGCCAGTTGCCGTGGCAATTCCTAGTTTAGCATCTGAGGCTTTGCCGCTAGGTTCGTCTTGATCTTTTTGTGGAGTTTTGTTTGATGAGTGGGCTTGAGCCTCTTTAAGTTGTTGGCCACTTCTAGTGGTGATCGCCTTACATTGCTCATGGCCAGTTCCTCTTGCGACTTCAGTATTGCTAGGTAAACCTCCTTGCGGTCTAGTATTCAGGTTTTGAGCAAATTGTCCGACTTGATTTTCCAATGATTTGATTGCCGCCTCTTGGTTTTGCAATCTCATCTCGGTCCTGTTAATAAAAGCATCAGTTCTTTTTATGAAGTTACTATTCTCAGCCATATAAGATTCAGTTTTCATCATAAAAGCATTTAGAGAATTTTCCAAAGAACTAGATGTTGTCGGTTGTTGCTGCGGCAACTGTTGTCATGGCATATTCTACTGGAATCCCGATGCTTGTGCATTCTGGTTGTTATGGTTTAGAGCATTGTTGGGATTACTCCATGAAAAATTTGGGTGCTTCTTCCAAGCTGGATTGTATGTATTGGACATCACATTATTGTTCCGGTTGTAATTCCCCACATAGAAGCTGGATTCTGGATTTTGCATACATTCAGAAGAATCATGGTTACCACCACATAACTCACAAAAAGAATCCATTACCTTGACCTCATGTGTGTTGTTTGGTTTCTGCATGTTCTGGACCATCCTGGTTAAAGTGGCCAATTGTGCCGAAATTGAGTCTGATGATCCTAGTTCATGTATTGTGGCTTGGCATCTAAATCCTCCTCTTCTAATAGAGGGGAATTGATAATCATTCTTGGCAAGCCTGTTTAGAATTTGCATTGCTTCCTCCGGCGACTTATCTAGGAGTATGCCATTTGCCGAGGCATCTAGCATCATCATTGTTGGTGTATTCACGGCGTTGTAAAATATTGTTACTTGTGTCCACACCGAGAATCCGTGTAGGGGGCATTTGTGTAGAAGTTCTCTGTATCGCTCCCAAGCCTCGTACATGGATTCATCATCTTTCTGCCGAAAAGAAGTAATATCGTTACGAAGCTTATCAGTCAAATTTGTAGGATTAAACCGAGCAAGGAAATCACGACAAAGATCGGTCCAAGATCCTATTGATCCGGCAGGAATGCTATTCAACCATGCTTTCGCCCTATCCCTCAGTGAATAGGGGAATAATCTTAATCGTAAAACATCGGGGGTGACTCCGTGTATTTTGAATGAGTTGCAAATCTCAAGGAAATATTTAAGATGTTGTCGTGCATCTTCAGTTGCTGAGCCGCCAAATTGACCAATTGTGTTGATCATATTAAACATTACCGGTTTCAACTCAATGTGGTCG
This sequence comes from Hibiscus mutabilis, assembly GCA_019671005.1. Lineage (NCBI taxonomy): Eukaryota > Viridiplantae > Streptophyta > Magnoliopsida > Malvales > Malvaceae > Hibiscus > Hibiscus mutabilis. The sequence goes on along the minus strand of CM033741.1, from coordinate 22,901,890 downwards.
GCTTCAATTTCAGGTGCGAAAACTCCTGGATTAAGTCCATCAAGATCTTCTTCAAGATAGTCTCGAATAGTTATGTTTCGTGCAAGAATCACTCCTCCTCTTGCTGGAACATCTTGATTCATATTGCCCTCTTGATTAGCCATTGCTACTCTTAACCTTCGTCTAAGTCTTTGTAAGGTTCATTCGATTTCTGGATCAAAGAGATATTATGGTGTAATCGGTCTCGCCCTGGTCATATACCAATGCAAAACCAAAGTATATTAGCCATTTGAATCTTAAACAAGAAAAGTAAAAAGAAAGAGCAAGAAAATAAAAACAAAGTCGCTATGGCCAATCCCCGGCAACGGCGCCAAAAACTTGTTGCGCGTAATAAGTGCTCTACAATTGTGCAAGTGTACACGTCGCAAGTTATAGTATAAAATATATCATCTCCACAGGGATTGGTTCCGCTTCAAGAATCTAATCTTTTGCACTATAAAAAGTAAAAACACAAATAGAAGATTATAGGAGTTTTAACTAATAACTAATCTAGAAAACAAATAAGTAAAAGAATAGAAGAGATCAAATGAGAGAGGTAGGCCAGGTTATCGTGAGTTGATGTGTGATAGCCGATTGGATCGTCTTGGTAAAAGAGTGCTAGGGCAACTCAGTTGCTGTGGCAACTTGCACAACGGGGTTGCCTTGGCAACTAATCGATGGTTGCCTGGCAACTACTTGGGCGTCTATGCAGCAACTTCAAGGTTCGGTAGAGCGTTCTTCAATGGTTTCTTCTTATTCCTAAGTCGAAACTCTAGCTACTTGTGCATGCCTTGATAATACATCCTTGCGTGAATCAAGGGTGAACAACAACCAATCTTGCGCTCCTCTTAGCCGTTGAAATCCTTAACTTATTCCTAAGCCTGATTAATCTTCACCATCAATAGATTGAATAAAGATCATATTCATTCGTTTCTTGAATCTAACTCTCCCGATATTAGATAAATAGATGAAGTTACGGGAACCTCTCCCAATTCACTCGCAAACAAGAATAAGAACCAAGAATGAATAAACCTTGAATAGAAAAGTGCAAACTCTTATTACCTAAACAAAATCCAATAGTTTCTCACAACCACAAGAAACAATAACCTTAGCCAAATAGATTTAGTTCATGGCTAGGTTCCAAAGAAACACAAGATAAAAAATTCCTAGCATGAACCTAATTGAACAAGAAAGAAAAAGATGAAGGATGGATGAAGCTTTGTCGAAATCCTCCTTGCCCTTGATGTTTGTCGAAAATTCTCTTCTCTCTCCCTTTGGAGTTGACGGCTTGGTGATCTATTTATAGAGCTAGGTCAAAGTCCTCCTTTGAGAAGAAAGTTAAGTTGGAATTAAATTATCTTTAAAGAATATAATTCTTTATTATAATTATATTCCTTCTAGAATTTCTCCTATCTTCTTGGAATTTAATTCTTCTTTAACCTCTTCATGGAAATCAAACTCCTTTGGGATTTAGCTTTGCTCCACGTCATCTTGAGCTTGTCTAGTCATCAACTTCGACTACCATATCACCTTATTCTTTGTCAACAATTACCCTGGCAACTGGCTCGGCAACTCCTTCATGCATTGCCCTGGCAACTAGCTCGGCATCTCCTTCATGAATTGCCTTGGCAACTAGCTCTAGCCTTGCTTTGGCAAGTGATCCTGCACATACACACAAAACACACCAAAGTAGCATCTTTTCCCACAAAAACAACCAAGTTATACAATCAAGCTCAATGATGGAAGGAAACATGGATTAATGCATGAATGACTAATTATGTAACTAATATGAGCCTAAGTCTAACAATAATATGAGTAAAAAGGGTAAGAAAAATAGTACTTTTGAACACTTATCATGAGTCACTATGGATTTTGTTACAGGTTTGCCGATGACTCAAAGGAAGCACAATACAATCTGGGTAATAGTAGATCGTCTGACCAAGTCTGCTCATTTCCTGCCTCTGCACATGGATTTCACCCTAGAGCGATTAGCTCAATTGTACATCAAAGAGATAGTAAGAGAGCTTGATAAGGGAGTTAAAGAGCTTCGCAACAAGTGTATACCCCTTGTGGAGATGTTGTGGAGAAACTATGGGATTGAAGAGGCTATATGGGAGGTCGAGGCTGAGATGAGAGAGCTTTACCCGCAACTGTTTCCACTAGGTAAATTTCAAGAAATTTTCTTTAGGAGATGAGAGTTGTAACGACCCAGGTTTTAAAACCTGAGCGTCGAGCTAACTCGAGGCATGGGCCTCGCGTTTGGGTTATGTTGTTGGGCCTATTAAACCTTGGTGGCTTAGTGTTGGTTTTGGGCTTGAGTTATGGGGTTATAGAGAGGGGCTTTATGGTAATTTCATAATTAAAGTAGATGTAGGGTGAGGAGTTATGGGGCTGCAGATTTGGTAAGGAAATAATGTCATTTTGTTCCCCAAAAACCTCTCTCACCACCTTCATCATCTCCTCTATGAGTTTGAAAGAAAAACTCCATCTTTGTTAGTTTTGTGTTGAAATCCCGGATTGGCGTAGAAGGGAAGTTGTTAGGCATCTAAGGATCTACAATCCAAGGTAAGGTTTACCTGCAATAGTGGAAAATGGGGTTTTAGTAGTGGGTTGAGAGTGAGAACGGAAATGGTGTTCTTAATCTCATTTCTCATTGTTGAATCGTCCTTTGAGCTTCTTTTAATCTCTCAATAATGTTGTAACTCGTTTACAAAATTTCCCTGTAGTTAAAGAGGTTGTAGAGCATTCAAAGGCCCAAGGGAAGAAGAAAGCTTGAGGTGGAGGTTGGGGTTTCCTTTTAGCTTGTAATTCGAGGTTAGTACAGTTCTAACTTCAGTGTGTTCATGTGCATCATCATTTTGGTATGTGTTACTTGATATATGATGTTTTGATAATTTAGAGCTTGGTTGGTCACCAATGGTAAATCATATAGTTGTTGATGTTTAAGGGTAAAAATGGCTAGAAACTCACCTAATGACTCCTAATAATTGGTAGGAACGTTTTGGGACTTAACTAGGGAGGTTAAGGGTGAGATTGGTGTAATCTCGAGCTCCAGGTTTCAAAAATCGGGGCTCAAGTACCGGTACGAGGTGGTTGCATATCGGTACTCCTTCGTATCTTAAGGGACAAACTGTGAGAGGCGTACCGGTATGCCTCTCTGTGTATCGGTACCCCTCGTTAGATTAGAATTCTAGTAATGCTTTGATGTACTGGTACGCTAGCGGCGTATCGGTACCCTTTGTTTCTTTGCCTGGAAAGGCTTTGCATACCGGTACTCTAAGGTAGGTGTATCGATACGGGCAATGATCGGTACGGGGCGATCTCAGTACCGATATAGAGTACTGATACGCTCTGAGGGCAAATTCTTTCTAATATAATTGGAGTATCGGTACTCATTGGGGAGTATCGATACTTAGAGGGGAGTACCGATACTCACTTAGGAGTATCGATACTCGCTAGGCAATCTGCCCAAGTTTTTACGTTTTGAGTTTGGAGGTTCTATAAATTGTGGTTAAGGTTCTAATAGGTCTCTTATTATATAAATTGACTGGTAAAATTAAGAATGTGTGTTTCTTCTTGCTTATATGGATTAAATGGCAAATTGAGTATTGAAATGACGGTGAAATGCGCGGTAAGCAAGTTTTAGGGATCCTTGGTGGATCATTTGTGGTCATGCCAGGTAAGGGCACTTGTTTGGTTATGAGTCCTTATTTGATGGGATCTGGATACCCAGTGAGTGAATGTTGCAACACATGAAGGCCATCCGATGTGAGATTTTGGGTGATGAAAAAAAGCCATCCGATGTGAGATTCTAGGTGATGATATTTGCTCGATGTGAGATTTCGAGCCCCGCTCGATGCGAGATTCTGAGCAAAGACTCGATGTGAGATTCTGAGTATTCTGCTCTATGTGAGATTTCGAGCAGGGTGGGTTTCCCAGTGTTGGGTGACATTGGGCCACACTCCTGGTTTGTTTATTTATATGTTGATATTGTTGAGGTGTTGTTGTCCTATAGCATGTGTTTAGGCGGTTATAGTAGCACCATTGCTTTATCCTATCTTGACCTCATATTTCATAGCATGCTCTTAATTATGATTCACCTGAAGCATGGTCGAGTGGTTGTGTATCCACTAAGCTTTATTAGCTCAGCGTTCGGAATCGTTGTTTCCGTTCGTAGGTTGATAGATAGTCCGAGTGTAGTGGAGCACCATCGAAGCAAGGATCCAGTATTGGCCTTTTGGTAGAGTACAAGTACTTAGATGTAGTGGACAATGTATGCGTATAACCCTATGTAATTGTAACTCTATTTGATTTAACTTGTATTGGTCAAATGTTTTGTCACTGCATTTGGAGCTCCTTTAACTGTTTTGAATGTTTTAAGTGAGTGCGGATTTAAATGCTTTGGTTATGACATGTTTGGATTTAAGAGATTGATCTTTATTGGCTTTTAAAAGTAAAAATTTTATGGGAGTGGATTTGGGCTTGTGGCCCAAATGTAGCATCCGGGCCGAGGGTGTTACAACTTTACATGTTAGTGATTGCAAATTAGGAGATGAGTAATAAGCATGTGTTAATACTGATAGTCTGAGTCCTGGTAATTATTGAGATGCTTGATGAGCTTGAGAATGTTCGAGTCTGTTATGAGCTTTAGAGACCGTATAGGATTGTCTGAATATTCGTATGATTATCTGATTGTATGATTGGTTGACTGATTGATATATGTGATGCCTCATGTATTAGCTAAATAAACTAATATGTTCGATTGAATATTGGTTAGAGACAATACTAATAAACATTCAATTAAATGCGTAAAAAGTCGGTAAGTGATAATAATTAATTAAATACGCTAGCAATGTACTTTAATGCCTTTCATAAGCTTTTAGGACATAATGAGCGTTATAACACCGTAATTTAAAGAAATTGTACGAACCCATGAGTTAGGTACCGGTACGAGCTTTGGTTGTACTAATAAGCGATTAGGGTCATATCGGTACAAGTGGGATCGTACCGGTACTTATGGAAATTAGGAATTTCCAGTAAACTAATTGGTAGCGGTACGCATGTGAGTACCGTTAGCAAGGGGTATTGTATTGAGACTCGTATTCGAGTATCAATGTCGCTGAACTGAATAGTCTGAAATGTCGATCTAAGATAAGGGTAAATACGAAATATTAATAATTGAATTATGCCTTGATAAATGTGATTAATTATACAATTCTCCATAATGTATTAACACCTCGGTAATGTTGTTGCGCGTAATAAGTGCTATGCAAACGGTACAAGTATACACGTCGCAAGTAATAAAGTGATACAAGTATCGAGTATCGTCTCTACAGGGATTGGTTTGGGCCACTTTGCTTAAGTTACCACACTGTGAAAATAAAAACACAATTGATAATAGAGGTTCTAATTAACGAGTAAACTAAGAGCAATAAACTAAAAGAATAGATGAAATCAAATAAGAGAGGGAATAGGCCAGGTTATCGTGATTTGAGGAGTGATAGCCGATTGGATCGTCTTGGTAAAAGAGTGCAATGGCAACTCAGTTGTCGTGGCAACTTGCGCAGCTGGGTTGCCTTGGCAACTAATCGAGCGGTTGCTTGGGCAACTGGCTGGGCAACTGCTTGGGCGACTGGGTAGCAACTTCAAGGTTCGACAGAGCGTTCTTCAATGGTTTCGTCTTATCCCTAAGTCGAAACTCTAGCTAATTATGCATGCCTTGACAATACATCCCTGCGTGAATCAAGGGTGAACAACAACCAATCTTGCGCTCCTCTTAGCCGTTGAAACCCTTAACTTATTCCTAAGCAGAATTAATCTTCACCATCGATAGATTGAATAAAGACCATACTCATTCGTTTCTTGAATCTAACTCTCCCGATATTAGATAAATAGATAGAATTGCGAGATCCTCTCCCAATTCACTCGCAAACAAGAATAAAAACCAGGAATGAGTAAACCTTGAATTGAAAATGCAAACTCTTATTACCTAAACAAAATCCAATTGTTTCTCACAACCACAAAACTCAATAACCCAAACCAATCAAGTTAGTTCATGGTTGGGTTCAAAAGATATACAAAGAATAATCCCCAAACCATGAATCTAATGGAAGCAAAAAAGAAGAAGAAGAAATCTATCAGCCCTCTTTGGAAACTCTCCTCCTCAATCGAACTCTCCCCCTTGCCCTTCCTTGAGTTTGACGGCTTGGTCTCCTTTAAATAGGAGATGGTTAGGTCAAAGTCCTTCTTGAGGAGGAAGTTAAGTTGGAATTAAATACTTTAAAAGAATATAATTCTTTATTATATTTAAATTCCTTCTAGATCTTCTCCTATCTTTTTGGGATTTAATTTCTCTTTGACCTCTTCATGGAAATCAAACTCCCTTGGGATTTAACTTTGCTCCATGTCATCTTGGGCTTATCTAGTCATCAATTTCGACTGTCATATCATCTTATCCCTTATCGACAATTGCCCTGGCAACTAGCTCGGCATCTCCTTCATGCTTTGCCCTGGCAACTGCGTCAGCATCTCCTTCATGCACTGCCCTGGCAACTGCGTCGACATCTCCTTCATGCACTGCCCTGACAACTGGTTCGACATCTCCTTCTTGTATTGCCCTGGCAACTGGTTTCAGCCTTGCTTTGGCAACTGATTCTGCACACACAAAAACACACCAAAGCAGTATCTTTTTCCACAAAATTAAGCAAAATATGAAATCAAGCTTGTCCACCAAGGAAACAATGCAAACATGCATGAATGGCTAATAATGCAACTAATATGAGCCTAAGTCTAACAATAATATGAGTAAAAAGGGTAGTAAAAATAGTACTTTTGAACACTTAACACACTCCCAAACTCGAACTATTGCTTGTCCTCAAGCAATGCAAACTAACAATTACCTGCCAAGACTTTAATCATCAAAGACATGCTTCAAACTTGAATTCAAACCTCGGAACCGTGGCACAAAGTATGATCACCTTTTAATTTTTCGGATAGCACATAAATTACCCGTAATCAAACTATAATGCTCGTGAAAATGTGTGTGCGTAGTTGTGTACAAGTTGATTTTCAAGATTCTATGTGAACAATAGGCTTTTATCAATTTAATTATCGGGGCATTTATTTTTATTTTCACTAGAGCCAATTTTGGGCACCTCTAGCAAAGTAAGCAATTTCTTATTTTATTTTAGTCTACTAGAGCCAATTTCGGGCACCTCTAGCGATTCTTCAATGTGCATTAACTACTAGAGCCAGTTTCGGGCACCTCTAGCAAGAATTTAACTTTTAATTTTCAATTTTAAATTTACCCAAATTTTAAGCAACCTAAGTTCACTAAGTTTCTTTCAATCAACAAGCCACAACCGTGTAAAAAAATCAGCGTCATAGTAAAATTCTAAGTTCTTTTCATGCAATCCTAAAATTAAAGGATCTTTCAATTAAGTGCAGTGGCAAAAATTCATCATTGGATATTCAACAAGTCTTAAGCAATTAAATCCAATCACATGCATGATAAGTAGCATATGCAACCTATATGTGATTGCTAAAGATGAATGTAACTAAACATGAAACTAACTAGAAACCAACACCCCTCAAACTCGAGAGAAGCATTGTCCTCAATGCATGTAAAAGTGAAACAAAATTTAAAAGAAACTAAATGAAATGAGTTAATCGGAGAGGTCGTCACCTCGAGTGATAAGTTTCCTTCGTTCCGTTTGCTTGATTCATTTTCCGGTCGGTGGTTGAATGCTTGTGGCTGGTACCGCGTGAATATCATTGCTTTGATTTGATCCATGTTTGTCGAGGCAGGTTCACTTGCCTGGGCATTAGTAGTTGCCGAAGCCATTTTTGTTGCATGGGCATCGCCAGTTTTTGTTGCCGTGGCAACTGCTGAGGCAATTGTCGGGGCGGTTGCCGGGGCATCCTCTGTTGCGGTTGCTGTGGCAAGTAGTCCGCAGTGGATTTCCTTAGCATGGTGGTTGTGAGTCTTGTTGTGGAAAGGAAAAGAAAATAAAGAAAACCTGGAAACTAAAGATAATGAAGAAAAATAAAATAAAATATCTCCTAAAAATTCCAAAAGTAAATAAAGAAAAAACGAAAATAAAATAGAGTTCCAAAAATTAAAAACAAAAATAAAAAACTCTTAGAAAGAGAATTTTTCATGCATCTTCTAATGTTACTGCATATATGAGAAAACTTGAGGAGAGCCGTTTCTGATACTTCTTATAGTCCATCCGCACCCTCCATCGGGTGACAATATTGCCCAAAAAGAGTTTGGCCAATGTGCTTGCCACTACTCCCTTTTGCGTTACCATGGTGGAGGTGTCTTTCTTTCGTGTTCCCTTGTAGTCCATGCACATCTTCCACCTTGCTACTGTTCCCGAAGGCATAAATTTATTATTAGGAAAAATTATATCAACATCCAACCATTTAATTACCTCATTCTCGTCGGGCTCCATCATGGTTGGATGTAGCCTTCGTTGTCGTGGCAATTGTTGCTCTAGCCAATCGCCGTGGCAATCAGTTGCCAAAATTTGTTGTAAGTCAAGGGAAGAACCAATTTTCTAAAAAGCTTCACGAGTCCAAACACCATTTTCTTTTGGCCTCTCAAACATCTCCATCAATAGAGATTTCGATGGCTTCAAATCTACCAACATCGGTTCCTCAAGACATGCCTGCAATGGACGAGGTGAGTTTTTAAAGAATTCGAAAGGTTCAACCATTACCTGCTCTTATTCCATTGGCAAAGTATTATCATATCGTTGATCTTGCATGTGGTCGTGCAATTGTCGTGGCAACTGTGAATGAGAGCAATCTACAGATTCCTGCTTCAACATCAATGTTGTAACCTTCTGGGCATCAGGTTCCTCAGAATTTGTTGTAGTATTATTGTTCTCAGCTTCACTGAGTGTTGTCGCGGCATTGCTCTGTTCAGGCTCCTCAATCATTGTCGAGGCAATTTGTTGCTCAGGCTCATCATGTGTTGGGCAGTCTCTCTCATTGGCATCCTCTTGACTTGGAGGTTTTAGTTAATCCTCACACATCGGGGATCTCTCCTTGTATTGCTCCTTCTCATATTGCCTTAGGATTTCAGTATCCCTAGCAATTGATTGTTGGGGCATGTTATCCATGGCATATGTGGATCTCCTCAATTGATCTTCTGAATCCCTCAAGGGTGCATCCCACTGAGCTATCCTCGCATCCATTTTCTTTGATAGCTCTCGAATTTCTTCAATTGATCCGTCAAGTCTAGCCAAGGAAGCTAGCAACGTTTCCTCCAAGGAATTGGAATGCTCTTGGAAAGGACTATATTGCCATGACATATCAGTTGCTACGGCAAAATTATCATGGTAAAAAAAAATTGAGCTTTTTGATCATACCATGAAGGATTTTGCTGTTGGTTCCATCTATGGTCCTCCATGTAGCCATATGCACTAAAAATGTGAGGGCAATTTTCAAACACATGATGTTCTCCACACATAGCACAAGAGTTGTCCACGGGATAGGCTCTTTGGGCTTTTCTTGGTTGGTATAGGTAATCATCGAAGGGTGTAGGAAATTCTTGAGTGGATTGATTCCTATCTTCCATCATCAACTCTTGAATAGATCAGCTTTTATTTTCTGACATGTTGATATCCCTTAACTTGTAGCGCACCTGATGTTTTTTGATAAAACAAACAAAAAGAAAAGTTAGTAGAACTAATAAGAAAAATGCAATAACAAAAACAACTAACACCAATTGCCAATCCCCGGCAACGGGGCCAAAAACTTGTTACGCGTAATAAGTGCTACGCAAACGGTGCAAGTATACACGTCGCAAGTAATAAAGTGATATGAGGATCTAGTATCTTCTCCACATGGATTGGTTTGGGCCACTTTGCTTAAGTTACTGCACTGTGAAAATAAAAACACAATTGATAATATAGGTTCTAATTAACGAGTAAACTAAGAGCAATAAACTAAAAGAATATATGAAATCAAATAAGAGAGGGAATAGGCCAGGTTATCGTGATTTGAGTAGTGATAGCCGATTGGATCGTCTTGGTAAAAGAGTGCAATAGCAACTCGGTTGCCGTGGCAACTTGCGCAGCTGGGTTGCCTTAGCAACTAATCGAACGGTTGCCTGGGCAACTGGGCAGCAACTTCAACGCTCGGCAGAGCGTTCTTCAATGGTTTCTTATTATCCCTAAGTCAAAACTCTAGCTAATTGTGCATGCCTTGATAATACATCCATGCGTGAATCAAGGGTGAACAACAACCAATCTTGCGCTCCTCTTAGCCGTTGAAATCCTTAACTTATTCTTAAGACGGATTAATCTTCACCATCGATAGATTGAATAAAGACCATACTCATTCGTTTCTTGAATCTAACTCTACCGATATTAGATAAATAGATAGAATTACGAGATCCTCTCTCAATTCACTCGCAAACAAGAATAAAAACTAAGAATGAGTAAACCTTGAATTGAAAGTGCAAACTCTTATTACCTAAACAAAATCCAATTGTTTCTCACAACCACAAAACACAATAACCCAAACCAATCAAGTTAGTTCATGGTTGGGTTCAAAAGATATACAAAGAATAATCCCCAAACCATGAATCTAATAGAAGCAAAGAAGAAGAAATCTATCAGCCCTCTTTGGAAACTCTCCTCCTCAATCGAACTCTCCCCCTTTTCCTCCCTTGAGTTTGACGGCTTGGTCTTCTTTAAATAGGAGATGGCTAGGTCAAAGTCCTTCTTGAGGAGGAATTTAAGTTGGAATTAAATACTTTAAAAGAATATAATTCTTTATTATATTTAAATTCCTTCTAGATCTTCTCCTATCTTTTTGGGATTTAATTTCTCTTTGACCTCTTCATGAAAATCAAACTCCTTTGGGATTTAACTTTGCTTCACGTCATCTTGGGCTTATCTAGTCATCAATTTCGACTGCCATATCATCTTATCCCATATCGACAATTCCCTTGGCAACTAGCTCGGCATCTCCTTCATGCATTGCCCTAGAAACTGCGTCGGCATCTCCTTCATGCACTGCCCTGGCAACTGCATCGGCATCTCCTTCATGCACTGCCCTGGCAACTGGTTCGACATCTCCTTCTTGTATTTCCCTGGCAACTGGTTCCAGCCTTTCTTTGGCAACTGATTCTTCACACACAAAACACACCAAAGCAGTATCTTTTTCCGCAAAATTAAGCAAAATATGAAATCAAGCTTGTCCACCAAGGAAACAATGCAAACATGCATGAATGGCTAATAATGCAACTAATATGAGCCTAAGTCTAACAACAATATGAGTAAAAAGGGTAATAAAAATAGTACTTTTGAACACTTAACCAATGTATAATAAACGATATATTGTCGATTAGCAACAATAAAGGGATCCTTGGGATCGCGTTGCTTGTATGCTGGTTAGGCATTTGATGGGTTGAGTCTTCTTGATTGATGGGATCTAGATACCTAGTGAAAGAGTGTTGCAACACCATGGTTGAGATACCAAATGGAGGTTACCGATACTATGTGACCCGGGCCTCATTCGAAGATACTCGAAGAGAGATTCTGAGTATAGGTGTATATTCCGATGCTATATGACTCGACCTCACCCAGAGTGTAGATGCTCGAGGATGATTTCAAGCAGTGTGTATGTCCCGATGATATGTGACCTGGCCTCACTCGGAGTGTATGTACTGATGCTTTATGACCCAGCCTCACTCCAGAGTTGTTGTTGTTACTGATGTGTGTTTTTGCCTAGATAATCTGATGAGATCTCGGGTATGGTTGGGCCTTGTGAGAAATGACTGATGATTGCTATGATGTTAGCATGTGTTTAGGAGACTAGTGGTAGCGCCACATGTTTATTTATCTCTTCTTATTGCTCGTAGTAGCTTGCATGCTTATGTTTATGATTAGCATGAAGTATAGTAGAGTAGATGTGTAACACCCCCTTCCCGTATCCGTACACTGAACACGAGTCAGAAATGTCACACTGATTTAAAAACATTTTTACGTTTAAAAATATGGACTAATAAAAATTTTCATATAACATATTAATCATTATATTATCATATCAAAATTATACATATAGTATACCGTTAATTTTACAAGTACAAAACTTTTGCAAGGCAGGCCGGTTTAAAAACATTTTAAACAAAATAAATAGATTATCTTATACATGCCACTATTCATACAAAATAAGGAAGTCATAGATACTGAAATAACCTGTTGATATGTTATCTCTCCCAAAAGAGATGTCGATGCAAAAGCTCCGCTACTACTTCTGATTACCTACGTGTATAACCAAAATGCACGCTAAGAATAACTTAGTGAGGCATAAGATAAGTAATATTTATAAACGCTTAATAATGCATGATACTTTCATATGCATGATAATCAATAAATTATATAACTTGTAATGTAGGAATATTTATGCAGTAAAGCATACTGTAATCATTCTTTAACATAAAAGCATATGTTATCTTGTAAAACCATATAGTTATCATATGACATCATATAGCCCATAGTAATTATCAAGTGACTTGTATTATTCTTTTCTTACTCGTAGACACATTGAAATGTCGAGACACAATGAAGTGTCAATATCATGCTCGTAGATACATTAAAGTGCCGAGACACATAGAAGTGTCGATAACTTACTCGTATACACAGTAAAGTGCCGAGACACATGCATTTGTCATGCTATAAAACATATATAAGCATGAAAATGTATCAGAATCTTTAAATCATTAAAATAAAGTATCATGCTAAAATTCATGTCATGCTTTATAAAAATAAATCTTTACCTTAAAAAAATGCATGTTAACAAACATACAAGTTAAAACATGTATGCACTCACCTTAGCCTTGCAAAGATTTCCTTCACTATTCGATATCAATCTCGAATTAGTTCTTTTCCCGGTTTACTAATACAACCTCGATCTTTACCGGTATCTACAATAAAATAACATATACCATTTCAAAGTATATGTTAGAATATACTTAATCCATATAGAATAATGGAAAGTAAATAAATAACTATCCATTATTTACAAAAAAAATTAATCCATAAAACCTTCTATATTCGAATCAATATTTCTCATACTTTTCTTTAAATTTCCAACTTTTCCCAAAATTTAACCACCATTTTCAAGCCAAATCCTTGCATTTCTCATCATTTACACTTTAGGACGTAAACTTTAAAAATTCACAACTTAGTCTTTATAAATTCTCAAAAATTCCAAATTGGTCCCGAAGTTAGAATAAACTTCAAAATCAACACCCAAATCACTTAACTTGATTTTTTCAACCCAATATACTTCAAAAACAAGCTTAACAACCAAGTCCCTAAACTTTCCAAAATTTACAACTTGGTCCCTAATGCAAAATAATTAGGGATTTTCATTCCAAACACCTTATAACATCATTTTAAACCATTCTTCCTTCAACTACACCTTAAAATTCCAAACCTGGTTCAAACCCTAATTTGTCCATAATTCAAGAACATAGGTATTTCTTCAATCTAACAACAAAATCACACTTAAAAAACATCATTCTCATCATTCCCAACATCAAATAAATTTTTGCAAGAATTTCCCTTATTCTTCCATGATAGTCGAATGGTCACTAAGAATTTTCCATGGAATTTTTCATCATTTGAACAACACCACAAGCATGTTTCCAACATGAAAAATCATTTAAACATAAGATTTCTACATGCTCTTCATCTCACCCAATCTCCAAACTTCACTTAAAGACATGGAAACTTAACAAAAATTATACCAAAAGATAGAGAATTTGATGGAGATAAAATATCTATTTCATGTCTCAAGCCAAAAACCAACCATGGAAGCTTAAAAATTGGATTGAAAATTCTTACCCTTGTTCCTAGTTGAGTTCGGCAGCCTTGGGAGAGCTTGAAGATGAATTTTTGCAAAATTTTTGTCTTTAATTATGCCATTTGGCATAATATAAACCAAATTAAATTAAATAAAATCTCTAATAGTCAAAAGACTTACCTTCTGTAACACCCTAATCAGTATTTTATAATAAATACCAATTAGAGTAACAAGATTTTTTTTTTTGCAAAACCATTTTTCGAATTTTTATTCTATCGAATAAAAACCGATTTCATGCAGCAACTTAACAATTCTTATCTATAAAGTATATAGAACATAACTGCCTAAAACAAAAATTTACCCAATTATTTAATTTATCTCTATTTGGTTATTACCCAATTTTAAATATAATATAACTTAACTACTCATCTTTTGCTATAAACATAAAGTAGTTTATAAGTTAATACAAACCATATGTAAACTAGTATATAGATGACTAACTTCGATTTATACATGCCATCTAGAATTATCAAAATACATCAAGAGATGATATTACTGATACCGTTTTTATAACCCGCATAGGTAGGATGCCTGCTCTTTACTCCAATTTCTACGTTTTACCTACGTGTGAAAATCATCACACTCTAAGAATATACTTAGTGAGGCAACAATAATAAACAATGCAAATAACATAACAATAACTAACAATATGTAACTGTCTCCATGCATTTAAATCACTAAATATGACTTACCATCCTAATAATCAAAGACAAATATGGTATAGGTCGGATGCACATTTTTTTACCAATATACTTGCCATAAATTTTTTTAAGAGTGTATAACTTTTTAACCCATTTATTAAATATTTACCGATTTCATAGCCCGATTTTGATAGCCCGATTTTGATAGCCCAAATATAAACCTATGAGGACCCTAGATACACGAGTCAAATTTGAACCGAAGTGCTTCCCGCACATTTATAAGGTTGTGCTTACCATAATTCCTGCACATTTATAAGGTTGTGCTTACCATACACTAAGTGTCCTCTATGTACACTATAGTGTTATCCCGGTTATGCAGCGTTCTGCTGAACTCTATGGCATGCCAACTATTTCAAGTCCCTCAATTGACTTATTTGGGCATAATTTCCATATTTAATCCATCCATGGCAATGTATATCAATTTAAATTACATGGGCAGTTCATACCCGAAATAACATCCATAACATACCATCATCAGTAACTAGTGATTAATGCATTTGTTTTCAATCTTTGACATATTTAAAATATGTCGAATATATGATCAATGACATAAATATCATGACATTATATAAACCAGGTAGACTCATCGCAAGTCCTACCGGTGATGTATAAAACATCCATGTATAATGTTATGTATGCATTGCACTCACCTGATGTCTCACTAGTAAACCTTACTATAACTTGAAGTTTTACTCTTGAACTTTTTCCTTGTCTTTAAACTTGCTCGAACTACAATCTCGATCACGGTCATGATCTTTAATTCACCGGTTCACCGAACATGCATTTCAAAGCGTATGTTAGTATCAATCTAACATAGACATATATTAGGAATAAAAAATCCTAAAAATAACCATAAAATGAATTATTTTATAATTCACCTCAACTTTCCAAATTATTCAAAATGGTCCATTTCCATTAAACTTTAAATTCAATCATTAACAAATATTCCAAAAATACTATCAAACTTAATACATAGCTTTTTAACTAATTTCCATTTCAATCCCATATTTTTCCTTAATTTTCCATTTGATCCGCAACACTTTAAAAACTTCCAAAATGGCCAAGTTAACCTTCTAACATCAAATTTCAGCACAATACCTCAACTCTTCAACATTTCTACTTTAATCCTTAATTTTCCCAAAATATGCAAAAAGGTCCCTAGAACTTAACAAAGTTCCAAATTGGTCCAAACAACATTCTAAGCCTTGTAACATCATTCTCACATGATTTCTAGCCTTAGGGAAATTTTTCCATAATTTTCCCTAATTTCTTCCAATAGACTGAATTTGAAAGGTCGCTTTAAACAAAATTTCCAACTTGATTCAAGCATGAATTCAAGTTCTAAACCTCGTTTCCAAGCTTCTATAATTATTTCCATATCAAAATCAATCCAAAATCAACTTCCTATCAAAACCCTAACTTTAAACAAATCAGGATTTATCTACTTCCAAGTAATTTTGATCATCCTACAAGCTTGGATATAATTCTACAACAACAACTACATCAAAATCTCATCCTAAAACATCATATATAAACATCCCCTTCATCCAAACAAAGCAAAAAACTAAGGTTTCGAGCAAGGAAAGCATGAACAAATGGTACCAAAGGATAGAGAATTTCATAGGGATTAATTTCATGTTTCATGCTTTCATCCAAAATCCAATCAAAAAGGCTTGAAAAATCAAAAGAAAAACTTTCTCCCTTACCTTAGGAAACTCACAGCTACTTGAGGAAAATGAAGAAAAGATGAGAATTTTCTTAACTTTTCCATTCTTTTAATTAATGACCATTTGTCTCTAATATAATTAAAATGAATTTAAAATTCATTTTAATGTCTAATGACCTTTTTACCCTTGAAATTCAATGTTTCTCATCTTGCCACATGTCAACCTACCCACCCAAGGGTAAAAAATAATCCAAGTAGTTAGTGATTACCAGCTTTGCCCTTGGAATTTCCCAAAATTACCATCTTGCCTTTTCTCATCCAACAGTTCATTTTTAACATGGAAACTTACTTTAAATCCAATGGTCCATGTTAAATCCTACCATTTTAAGACATGTAAATGACAATTTTAACCTTGCTTGATCATCTATTAAAATATCTTAAATTTCCAATTCGATCCGATCATCCGAATATTTTTCTAAACTTTATCGCTTAATAGCCAAAAATACAAGCTCTGTACGAAAAATCCGAGTAACACGAAAACGTCATTCTTGGGGTGAACTATTCATTTACGGGACTAAAATACATAACTTTTGAAAATTATAATTTAGTCCCCAAACTTTTCCAAAGTTTATACTTTGACCACCAAACTTTCAATATTTTCATTTTGGTCACTAACCAAAAATATGGGATATTACAATTCTCCTCCACTTAAGAAAATTCATCCTCAAATTTTCCTTACTTACTTGGTTCAAAAAGGCACGGATACTGCTTTTTCATTGTTTCTTCTGTCTCCTAAGTAGCTTCCTCTACCTTGTGTTTTCTCCACAGAACTTTAACTAGAGGAATCTTCTTGTTCCGTAATTGTTTTTCTCCTCAAGCTAAAATTTTCACAGGTTCTTCATCATATGTCAAATCTAATTGAATCTCAATTTCTTCTGGTGTAATAACATGTGAAGGATCTGATCGATAACTCCGAAGTATGGATACATGAAATACATCATGAACCTTACTTAACTCCGGTGGTAAAGCTAATTGATACGCCACTGGACCAACCCTCTTTAAGATTTCATAAGGGCCAATATATATCGGACTAAGCTTCCCTTTTTGTCCAAAGCGTAAAACCTTTTTCCAAGGTGAAACCTTTAAAAATACTTTATCTCCAACTTCGAACTCAATGTCCTTTCTTTTAAGATCTGGATATGACTTTTGTCCGTCAGAAGCAGCCTTGAGATTATCTTGAATTATTTTCACCTTATTCTCTGTCTCTTGAACGAGATATGGTCCAATGATCTTTCAATCCTCCAGCTCGAACCAATTCAACGGTGTTCGGCATTTTCTTCCATATAATGCTTCATAAGGTGCCATCTTTATACTTGATTGATAACTGTTGTTGTAGGCAAACTCAGCTAATGGAAGATATTTTCCTATGAACCTGCAAAATTAATTATGCATGCTCTAAGCATATCTTCAAGTATCTGGATAGTTCTTTCCGATTGTCCATCTGTTTGGGGATGAAAAGCAGTGCTGAAGTGTAGCCGAGTTCCCAGTGCTTCATGTAATGCACTCCAAAACCTTGAAGTGAAACTTGGATCTCTATCAGAAATGATGGACATAGGAACTCCATGCAATCTAACAATTTCCTTAATATATAACTCTGCCAACTTGTTCAAGAAGTAATCTGTTCGAACTAGTATGAAATGTGCCGTCTTCGTCAATTGGTCCACAATCACCCAAATCGAATCTTTCCTACTCGGTGTCAAAGGTAAACCTGTTACAAAATCCATTGTAACTTTTTCCCATTTCCATTGTGGAATTGAGATTGGTTGGAGCAATCCCAATGGAACTTGATGTTCTGCCTTAACTTGTTGACAAGTTAAACATTTAGCCACAAACTCAGAGATAGCTCGTTTCATGCCAGGCCACCAAAATCGACTCTTTACATCTTGATACATTTTGTTTCCTCCAGGATGCATAGTTAAAGGACTGAAATGTGCTTCCAAAAGTATTTTCCTTTTTAGATCCTCATCTTCAGGAATGTACACACGTCCCCTGTAGTATAAGCATACATTTGATTTTACTTCAAAGTCTTTAGATTCACCTTGTTCCACTTACTTCTTCTTTTCCAAGCATTCTTTATCCCTAGCTTGCAACTCTTTAATCCTTTCCATCAGAGAAAACTTGATCTGAAGCTCATCCATTATTGAACTATTCTCATGTAATCTTAACTGAGCATTCAATGATCTCAAGGCAGAAAATGTCTTCCAGCTAAGTGCATCTGCTACCACATTAGCCTTTCCCGGATGATAATCAATGATTATGTCGTAGTCCTTGATCAACTATATCCATCTTCTTTGCCTTAAGTTAAGCTCCTTTTGAGACAACAAATATTTCAAACTTTTATGATCTGCGAAGATGTAACATTTTTCACCATATAAATAGTGACGCCAAATCTTCAAAGTGAACACCACTGCAGCCAACTCTAGGTCATGAGTGGGATAATTTCTCTCATGAGTTTTGAGTTGTCGAGAAGCATACGCTACCACCTTACCTTCTTGCATCAATACATATCCCAAGCCATTATGGGATGCATCACTATATATGCTGAAATCCTTTCTAGATTCTAGCTGTACCAAGACTGGAGCTTCTGTTAATATATTCTTTAATTTGTCAAAGCTTTCTTGACACTTTTCTGTCCAAATAAATGGCACATCTTTCCTTAGTAGCTTAGTTATTGGGGTGACGATCATTGAAAAATCTTTCACGAACCGTCGATAATAACCAGCTAATCCCAAGAAACTTCTCACTTCAGAGATACTTTGTGGAATTTTCCATTTGAGTATTGCTTGAACCTTCTTAGGATCAACTCGAATTCCTTTCGCGGAAACTATGTGTCCAAGAAAAGCTATTTCAGACAGCCAGAATTCACACTTTGACAGCTTTGCATATAGCTTCTTCTCTCGAAGGATCTGAAGAACTACCCGAAGATGGGTATCATGATCTTATTTGGTTTTTGAATAAACCAATATATCATCTATGAATACCACCACAAACTGGTCCAAAAATGGTTGAAATATCTGATTCATCAGATCCATAAAAGCGGCCGATGCATTTGTAAGTCCAAAAGGCATTACTACAAACTCATAATGCCCATATCAAGTTCTGAAAGCTATTTTCGGTATATCCGTTTCCTTGATCTTCAATTGACGATACCCCGATCGAAGATCAATTTTAGAAAACACTGTTGCTCTTTTAAGTTGATCAAAGAGGTCATCAATCCTTGGTAAAGGATATTTATTCTTTACCGTCATTTTATTTAGTTGACGATAATCCACACATAACCTCATTGATACATCTTTCTTTTTCACAATTAGGACTAGAGCTCCCCAAGGTGATATATTTGGTCGAATAAAGCCTTTATTCAATAATTCTTACAATTGAGCCTTCAACTCTTTGAGTTCTGTAGGAGCCATTCTGTAAGGTGCTATTGATATTGGTGCGGTTCCAGGAAGCACATCAATACCAAATTCCACCTCTCGATCAGGGGTAGCCCTGGTAATTCATCCGGAAAAACATCTGGAAATTTTCTTATTGTGGGTATATTTTTCAGATCTATCTTTGTCTCCGGAGCATTTATCACATGAGCTAAATAAGCTTCATACTCACAACAACTTTCCAACAGCTACAGCTGCAATCTCATGGCTCAAATAATCCTGTCTTTCTCCTTCAAATACTACTTCCGAACCATCTGGTCCTTTTAAGACTACCCTTTTCTAATCGGTATTCAACCGCAGCATCATATGTCGATAGCCAATCCATTCCAAGAATAATTTCAAACTCTTGGAAAGGCAATTCCATAAGATTGGCTGGAAACTCTCTTTCTTGGATCATTATATGACACTTTTTACATATCCGACTACTTTGGCGCTTTGTCCTAGGGGATTAATAGCAACTACCTCATTTGAAATTGGTTCTACTGGTATATTTCTTTCAAATACTACTTGAGAACTAACATACGAATGAGTAGAACCCGGATCAATTAATGCAAGAATAAATTTGCCAAAGAGTTCGATCATACCTGCTACGATCTCTGAATCCTCACGATCATGAGCAGTCTTGATATTGTATACTCGAGCAGCACCCTTGGTTTCCCGACCATATATGGTTGTGGATACTCCTGGTTTGCCACCTTTATTTTCTCTGTTTTTCTGGGACGATGCAACTGACCGATCAGAATGAAGCTTTGGGCACTCATTTTTGAAATGACTGGCTTGTCCACAATAATAACAGTCTCCACCAGTAAACCAGCATCGACCAGAATGCCTCTTTCCATAATGTTCACATTCTGGAGGAGGACGAAATCTAGAACCCTGAGTACCCGCAGTAACAGCTTGAGTTTGTTTAAATTTCCCTCCTGAAAATCCCTTTTTAGTAGAAGAAGTTGATGATGCTTGGCTTTGCTGTGTAAAACCTTTGTTGCGTTTGAAAGACGACGCGGCAAAAGAACTTCTAGCTTTTTCCTGACTATACATGTTTTTCTGCTTTTTCCTCAAGATCCACTTTCTCTATAGCCTTTGCTCGATTCACAGCCTCTTGGAAAGTGGTAAAATTGCGGGAAACCAATACTCTCTTATACTGAGAGTCCAACCCAGCTATAAATTTATCGATCCTAGATTTTTCGATTGGAAGGAACTCTTCTACAAACTGGCTTAGTCGATTGAATTCACATTCGTATTCATAGACCGTCCTGCCCGACTGCTTCAAATCCAGGAATTGTCGCCTCATTTCCTCAATGAATAGGTCCTAATATACTTTTCTTTGAATTCTTTCTAAAAGAATTCCCATGTAACCTGTTCTGGAGGAACCCGTGCAGTGACTACGTTCCACCACACACTTGCTTGTTCCATCAAAAGAGATATCGCTCCTTCCAGCTTTCCTTGGTCATCACAAGGAATCCTACTCAACATATTCTTAATATCATTTAACCAATAGTCTACAGCCATAAGATCAGAATTAGTATCACCTTTAAATTCTGGTGCTTTCATTTTCCTTAACTCATTTGGAACTGATATTGCTGCTCGCCGATTTATGATAGCATCCAAGGCTTGAAGAAATAAGCCTTGATCTTGCACAAGCATATTTCTCTGTTCCTGAACTACTGGTTCCACTTTCTGTTGTACCTGAGGTGGATTCTGATTCACCTCATTACTTCTACTCTGAGCAGGCATATCTTGCTCAAATGCCTGACGAGATACCCAATGATCTGACATCTGTTAATGTCACAATCATCCTTTATAAGTAAGGAGTAACAACATTAATTACTTGGCATCCATTAATATTCATACAAATATCAGTAATCTTGACATCCTAGTGGCATGTATATAATTCCCACTATCTATAAACCCGATTTATGTCCAGAACTTGCTAAATCTGTAGCTATGATACTAATAAATGTAACACCCTACTCAGTATTTTATAATAAATACCAATTAGAGTATCACAAGATTTTTTTTTGCAAAATCGTTTTTCGAATTTTTATTCTATTGAATAAAATCCGATTTCATGCAGCAACTTAACAATTCTTATCTATAAAGTATATAGAACATAACTGCCTAAAAACTGCCTAAAACAAAAATTTACCCAAATACTTAATTTATCTTTATTTGGTTATTACCCGATTTTAAATATAATATAACTTAACTACTCATCTTTTGCTATAAACATAAACTAGTTTATAAGTTAATACAAACCATATGTAAACTAGTATATAGCTGACTAACTTCGATTTATACATGCCATCTAGAATTATCAAAATACATCAAGAGGTGATATTACTGATACCGTTTTTATAACCCGGATAGGTAGGATGCCTGCTCCTTACTCCAATTTCTACGTTTTACCTACGCGTGAAAATCATCACACGCTAAGAATATACTTAGTGAGGCAACAATAATATTCAATGCAAATAACATATCAATAACTAACAATATGTAACTGTTTTCATGCATTTAAATCACTAAATATGACTTACCATCCTAATAATCAAAGACCAATATGATATAGGCCAGATGCACATTTTTTTACCAATATACTTGCCATAAAAATTTTTTAAAAGTGTATAACTCTTTAACCCATTTATTAAATATTTACCGATTTCATAGCCCGATTTAACAGCCCAAATATAAACCTATGAGGACCCCGGATACACGAGTCAAATATGCACCGAAGCGCTTCCCGCACATTTATAAGGTTGTGCTTACCATAATTCCTGCACATTTATAAGGTTGTGCTTACCATACACAAAGTGTCCTCTATGTACACTATAGTGCTATCTCGGTTATGCAGCGTGTTGCTGGACTCTATGGCATGCCAACTATATCATGTCCCTCAATTGACTTATTTGGGCAAAATTTCCATATTTAATCCATCCATGGCAATGTATATCAATTTAAATTACATGGGTAGTTCATACCCGAAATAACATTCATAACATACCATCATCAATAACTAGTGATTAATGCATTTGTTTTCAATCTTTGACATATTTAAAATATGTTGAATATATGATCAATGACATAATTATCATGACATTATATAAACCAGGTAGACTCATCGCAAGTCCTACCGGTGATGTATAAAACATCCATGTATAATGTTATGTATGCATTGCACTCACCTGATGCCTCACTAGTAAACCTTACTATAACTTGAAGTTTTACTCTTGAACTTTTTCCTTGTCTTTAAACTTGCTCGAATTACAATCTCGATTACAGTCACGATCTCTAATTCACCGGTTCACCGAACATACATTTCAAAGCGTATGTTAGTATCAATCTAACATAGACATATATTAGGAATAAAATTCCTAAAAATAACCATAAAGTGAATTATTTTATAATTCACCTCAACTTTCCAAATTATTCAAAATGGTCCCTTTCCATTAAACTTTAAATTCAATCATTAACAAATATTCCAAAAATACTATCAAACTTAATACATAGCTTTTTAACTAATTTCCATTTCAATCCCATATTTTTCCTTAATTTTCCATTTGATCCTCCACACTTGAAAAACTTTCAAAATGACCAATTTAACCTTCTAACATCAAATTTCAACATAATACCTCAACTCTTCAACATTTCTACTTTAATCCTTAATTTTCCCAAAATATGCAAAAAGGTCCCTAGAACTTAACAAAGTTCCAAATTGGTCCAAACAACATTCTAAGCCTTGTAACATCATTCTCACATGATTTCTAGCCTTAGGGAAATTTTTCCATAATTTTCCCTAATTTCTTCCAATAGACCGAATTTGAAAGGTCGCTTTAAACAAAATTTCCAACTTGATTCAAGCATGAATTCAAGTTATAAACCTCATTTCCAAGCTTCTATAATTATTTCCATATCAAAATCAATCCAGAATCAACTTCCTATCAAAACCATAACTTTAAACAAATTAGGATTTATCTACTTCCAAGTAATTTTAATCATCGTACAAGCTTGGATATAATTCTACAACAACAACTACATCAAAATCTCATCATAAAACATCATATATAAACATCCCCTTCATCCAACCAAAGCACAAAACTAAGGTTTCAAGCAAGGAAAGCATGAACAAATGGTACCAAAAGATAGAAAATTTCATAGGGATTAATTTCATGTTTCATGCTTTCATCCAAAATCTAATCAAAAAGGCTTGAAAAATCAAAAGAAAAACTTTCTCCCTTACCGTAGGAAACTCATGGCTACTTGAGGAAAATGAAGAAAATATGAGAATTTTCTTGACTTTTCCGTTCTTTTAATTAATGACCATTTGTCTCTAATATGATTAAAATGAATTTAAAATTCATTTTAATGTCCAATGACCTTTTTACCCTTGAAATTCAATGTTTCTCATCTTGCCACATGTCAACCTACCCATCCAAGGGTAAAAAATAATCCAAGTAGTTAGTGGTTACCAACTTTGCCCTTGGAATTTCCCAAAATTACCATCTTGCCATTTTTCATCCAACGGTTCATATTTAACATGGAAACTTACTTTAAATCCAATGGTCCATGTTCCTACCATTTTAAGACATGGAAATGACAATTTTAACCTTGCTTTATCATCTTTTAAAATATCTTAAATTTCCGATTCGATCCGATCATCTGAATATTTTTCTAAACTTTATCGCTTAATAGCCAAAAATACAAGCTCCGTACGAAAAATCCGAGTAACACGAAAACGTCATTCTTGGGGTGAACTATTCATTTACGGGACTAAAATACATAACTTTTGAAAATTATAATTTAGTCCTCAATCTTTTCCAAAGTTTATACTTTGACCACCAAACTTTCAAAATTTTCATTTTGGTCACTAACCAAAAATATATGATATTACACCTTCCCTTGAATTATAACCAATAATACACCAACATGTGTATTTTCTTATTTACTAGTTTGTCATTCTAGTAAATATCCAACTAACCTAGTAAAAATCCAACTAAACTAGTTGGAATCCAACCAACTAGAATAGAATATTCCCAAAATAATATTCCATGACTTTTCTATAGCAATTTGAATCCACCTTTGAAATTTTGATTCGATCCGATATACCGATATTTATAAAATACTTCTACCGTGATTTACCCATTTTCGAACTATCTAATTTATTCCAAAAGTTCCATATTTCATATTCGAGAAATGAACTTTTATTTCATAAGAACTTCCTTTCCAAAACTTAGACTGAATTTTCCTAAATCAGTCTATTATTCTGATAATTATCAAATATCTCTATAAATTAAAATTCTCTTAAAATTCCTTTTATCGATAATCCATACAAAAATTCTCTACTCTTTCTATGTCCAAAATACTGATCATAAACACTTTTATGGAACCTTCTCATAGGTCACCCATCTTAAAGTTTCTCTGGCCTGAGCACGCTTAACAATTATATTCGATCGGATTTCAGTACCTTTTTCCCCATCTTAAATTTAAAAACTGATATCAAGGTACTTAATTCGATCTAATTCATACTTATATTGAATAAAATTACTTATTGGGGAAATTACCATATTGATCCCTGAACTTTTCCTAACCTTTCACTTTAGCCACCAAACTTTGAAACTTTACGTTTTAGTTACTGAACTAAAACTACCAACTTTTAATTCCTTGTATTTTAATCACTAAGCTAATATTGGGGTATTACAAGATGTGTACCACTGAGCTTTGTAAGCTCAGCGCTCGGAATCATTGTTTTCGTGCGTAGGTTGATCGTTGGATTGTGGGATCGAGGAGAACTATCAGCATGGGATTCCAGCAGGTGGAGGTTTCCAGAGTACGGTACTTGTGTTTAGTGTGCTATGTATTCATAGGACCTTACGTGGTAGAGTCTGTAAATTCTTATTTTGCAAATTGTATAAATCAATTTTAATGTATCAAATATTTTATTTCAATTGGAGCTCCATTGTGACGTTTTATTCTTTTATATATTTTTTAAATTGTGGGCTTTAACTATTTTTTAAGAAAATTTTACGGGTTTTAGGTTTGGGCTTGAGGCCCAAGTGTGACATCTGGGTCGAGGGTGTTATAAAAGGCCCAAATATAAATCCTATGAAAGGCTTTTTGAAATTTTAATCATTAAGTCATCAAAATTTATATTTAAAAATTAGAGGTTTAGAGTTTTTAATTTGAAATTAGCAAGACCTAAGAATTATTTAAAATTTTAATTTATCTAATTTTAAAACTGACAAAGATCTAAGAAATATTTAGTAAAAATTAGAAGAATATAACTTAGTTTTTTCAAATTTTAAAAATGATAAACCTAAGAAAAAAATTAATCCCAAGTTGGGTGGGGGGAGACCATGGTCCCTCACGGGTGCCTGTAGAAAGTCACTGAGTAGGATTTGCCATCACTAGGGGTGTATGTAAACGAGCCAAGTCGAACTCGAGTAGTGTTGAGCTCGACTCAGCTCGTTAAGAATTCGAGTCGAGTTCGATCTTGACTTGAGCTTGAGTGTGCTGAATTTGACTCGGCTCGTTAAGAATTCGAGTGGAGTTCGAGTCGAGTACAATCGAGTCCAGTGTTGATTGAGCTTTGAGCGAGTCAGACTCGAGTAGCTCGTGATTTCATTATAGATAGAATTGTACAAAAGAAATATTTCCACGTGCCTCGTTAAAACCCCCTTAATCCTAGTTGGAGGAAAAATGTACACATGAAAATATACAGAAAGTTGAACTAAAAAAGTAAAAATTAAACTAACATAACATAACAACCAAAAACACCCAACCTACATTTTAGTTCACTCTAATTTTAAAAATTAAAAAATCGTATATTATATTTTTTAGTAGCTCGCGAGCTTTTCGAGTCGGATATCAAGTAACTCGGCTCGACTCATTAAGAATCGAGTCGAGTGTTAACCGAGTTTTTGACGAGTCGAGATCAAGTAGCTCACGATCTGTCTCGTCTAATTTACAACCGCAACGAGAAAGATTGCATAATGACCGCGAGATTCACTAATATATAGGGGTAAATTCACTTACGTAGTATAAAATTAGAAAGTATAATATACTGAAATCCTCTAATTAGTCGAGCGAACAAAAATATTTATGTTTTCTTATTTTATATAGGTTCAAATCCTGACATTTATTTCATAAAGGTAAATTATCTCTCCACAATCAAAAAAGTTTATACTATTTGTAAACTATTCTATGAGTATAAAACCTTTTTATTTTTACGTTGTGTAAATGCATCTCACCTCTCTATAGATTATTTGTTCATAGGTAAATTAATGTTTCAAAATATATTTGTTCATGGACAAAGGCAAAAGAGTTTCATGTTTCTTTCAAGAGAGAAAAATACAAGAGTAAACTTAGGTAAAAAAATAGGAAAAAGAAATACTACTAGAGGATTTGGTTGATTAACTGTGAGACTTAGGGTTGTCTTCCAATCATTGTTGAAGGTGGTGTTGAACTTTCGGATATGTTTCCCGAAGATGGCCGATTCTCGGAATCAATTGGTCGAACATTTTCTATCATTTTAACTAGGTCCGGCATTTTTGGTCTCTGGTCTGGCATCCTTAAAACACATGTCATTGCTATTTGTAACATTTCCACCATCTCTTCCTCAATATTCGGATATCTCATCAGTTCTATATCGAAAACCTCAGCTGTCCACTCCTCTCGAACTACAGAATGAACCCATCTGACCAAGTGGACAATCTCATCACCGCCAGTAGTATGGATAGGGGACTTTCCGGTTAGGAGCTCAAGTAGGACCACCCCAAAGCTATAGACATCAGAAGGCTGCATAGCTTTTCTGGTGTCAGTAACTTCGGGGGCACGGTAACCAGCAGCACGGGAGATGGGAGGGGCTAGTGCACTCATTATAATTGATAGGCCGAGATCCGACACACAACCAAACTGTTGGGAGTTGAGGAAAATGTTTGAGGACTTGATGTTGCCATGGACAAACTTGCCCGCATTCTCCGACTGGATGCGAGCAATGCCTCTTGCTGCCCCGATTGCAATTTTCATTCTGGCATCCCAATTTAGAAGGGTTCTATTCTCTCCTTTTTGACCTGCAAAGGCGCTTGCATTATCAAAAGAAGTCTAGATGCTATTTTATCGAACATATGCCAAGGATGAGATTAGATTGTCTTCACTACCTCGAATTAGGAACTTGTTAATTATGCGTTCCCTCTCACTGCCTAAACTTGACATTAATGATTCAGAAACTATTTTACTTGTATGCAAAACAATGTTTACACCGAGTCTATATCATGCAGGAGTATGGCATATACTATCAGAGGCAGTACTCACAAAGGGAGATTTACTTGATCTAATCAATGAAAAACATGTTGATATATTAAAAAAAAACTAGCAGCATCCAAGGACCATCACAATACTAATCTAATTTTTTCCAGCTTTTCCGTTTCAGTTTCAATCATAATGTTCCCGAGTTATAATTTGTTATGCTTATGATTCATATTTTTCCTAGCAGTTAAGCATTAAGATATGGGAATGTTTGTGGAAAAATCAATCATTTAATAATATATAAGAAAGGAATCGGGCAAAGCAACGTACCATGTAAGATGGAAGAAACACTCCCCTGGCTGTAATAATCGTAAACCATCAGCCTTTCATCTTTTGAGTAGTAATATGCTTTCAGCTCAACGACATTCGGATGTCGAATGCTTCCAAAAACCTCCATCTGTTGCTCGAAATCTCGTTTCCCGACACTAACCTCCTTCAACCTCTTCACTACCACTGTGGTTGCATCCTCTAGCACAGCCTTGTATGAAATACCATAAGTTCCCTTCCCCAGTACTTCAGCAGAAGCCCTCAATAAATCCTCCAAATCAAATGAATAATTACAACCCTCGAAAAAAAACAATCTATTATTCGCATCCTGACTCCTCGAGGCCACTTTCTCTGGTGACATCTCTCCGACTTGCAACTTCTGGGAATACGGATCCTCACTTTTTCTTCTAGAGCAGCAAACAATTACGAAAAACACAAACGCTATGATAACAAGAACACAACTAGCAATTATTATTCCTAACAACGCAGTTTCTCCTAGCCTCCCAGACTTGTTAGATGTCAGATTCATTTCGCTAGAGGGTGCAGTAGACGGGGATGTTCGAGGAGGGATGTTTTCGAAAGAAACGTTGTTACCTTCAAATACTTGAATCGGGAACCTTAAAAGTGACTTTGGAACAACACCAGTGAGATTATTGTTGGAAAGGTTTATCTGTTGCAAGGTATGAAAATTCAGGTCAGGAATTTCACCAGAAAGTGAATTGTTTGCGAGATTCAATGCCTGGAGGTTAGTCAAATTCGAGAGCGAACTAGGAATACTCCCACTGAAGCGATTGTTGGACAAATTAACAATAGTCAGATTGTTCCAAGTGGAGAAATCCACCGGCAATGACCCGGAGAAGTTGTTGTATTGAAGATAAAGAAAAGATAAGTTTCTCAGATTAAAGAAATCTGAAGGGAAGTGACCATTGATACCATTGGACCTAAGGCTCAAAATCTGCAAAGCTGAGAGGCGACCAATGGTATTGGCAGGGATAGGGCCATGTAATCCGATACCAGGCAATCTAACAGCTACTATCCGAGAGCCATCTTTATTACAAGTCACTCCAATCCAGTTGTTGCAAACTGGAAAAGTCTCATTCCAGTTTAGAGAACGAGAGTGGCGCAGGTTGTTAACAAAATCAAGCAGTGCTTGCTTATCTTCAGCAAGGTCTGCGTTCCCTTGAAACAAAGCCAAACCCAAGATGCAAATCCAAGAGAAAACATACAAAACTTCCATCTCTCTCTTTCTCAACCAAACAAAACCAGCTGTTTCTGCTCCTTACATGTATCATATATGGTTTTTAAGCTGAAAAGCAATTCAAAATAATTTAAAACAAAATCCAGGAACAGAATGTAAAGTAACAAAGGACTAATTTGGGGGGGGGGGGGGATTCCAATATAATTGTCGAAAAAAGTTGTGACGGGCTCTAGGGATTTTGACATTAAAAAATGGAGTTTGCAGGCTTAGAGAGGGGCGACTCTAGTCAAAAGAGAGACATTGGCAGCAACCCAATTTCAATTGTTTAAACCAAATATGGTACTAAACTCTTACTCCTAGGAAAACCCCAACTTTTCTTCTTTTTTTTCTTTGTTCTTTGAAGCTTTTCATCCAAAAAGTTTAAAACTTGAATACAAAAGATTTATTAAAAACTAAATCCAAACCAAACCCAAAATCTAACTACCTCTTTAGAATCATAAACCAGCCAAAAGAAGAAAAAAACTAACACTACGGTTACTCTTTACCTCGTTTTATAACTGCAATCCACAAACTCTGCTTCCCAAGCACACTTCTTTGCTTAGTTGAATACTACTTAAAACCCCTGCCTTTTTTTCACTCACCGGGAAGTAGGTGTAAATGAAAATACTAGTGATTATTTCTGCACGGCTAAAGCAGTAGCATAAGAAGCATGTGAGAATGGAATAGTAATAGTAATCATTAAATAATGGATTAAAAGAAAAAGAAATGATGGATTTCCTTTTTCAAAAAGAACCCAGAAAGGGGAGAAAAAAAGTAGATAAATAGTAAATATAATTAGCAACGGCTATTTTATTTTATTTTATTTTTTGCTGACATTAATCGAGAGAGTAAAGAGGAGTTTTTATAAGGTAACCGGCGGCTGGGACCGGGAAACCAATGTTTTCAAATGGATTTGGTGGATAGTGACATGGCAATTTATGATGTTGACAGGTGGACCAGTCATTAAATTTCCTATGGTGAGCGGAGAAGTAGTGGAAGGCGATCACTGCATCAATTCACTGGGGTGTCGCGCTCTGTATTGTTGTTTTGTTTACGATGGCTATAAATGAGGTGGGTGGCGGGGCCCTGAGTGTCTGGAGAGCTTTGGCCGTTGCATTTATTAGACTTCGTAAATTTGACTTGAGATATGAGATCCGAATTAATTTATACGACTAGGTATCTTTTATAGGTTTGAATATGATAATCTAAACTAAATCTCACAAACTTAATCCGAGACCCAAACTAATTTACCTTAAACGAGAGTCGAAATTGACTCGAACACGATGACCTGAATTTGATATGAAACCCGAAATAAACTGAACTGAAATCGACCCGAATTTTAGTTGAATCAAAAATGGACCCAAACCGATTTTTAACTGAACCGAATGGACTTGAACCGATTTTACCCGAACTGACGGTAACCCAAAATAAAGAAAATATATTAAAATAAATAAAGAAAAATAGAATATGAATTGTCGTACAACTCATCAAAAAGTCAAATATACATACTATATAAAGTCATATATAGGGTCGAAAAACCTAACTCGGTCTAAAAATTTGACTAAATTCGATTGATCTCATATTAACATGATATTGACCCGGCCTGAAATCAACCGAACCGAAAATAAACGACAAGATATTAACCGAACCGAAAATCAACCGACCCGACCCGATACTCAAACCGAAATCACGTTTTTTAAAAGACAAACTTCATAATTCTCTTTCACGCCAACTTTCATATATATATATATATATATATATATATATATATATATATATATATATATATATATATATATATATATATATATATATATATATATATTGTGTAAAGCTTGATTATTTTTTTACCTTTTTTGCATCGTTGGATGATGGTAATAAATAGCTAAGATTATTCTCTTATTTTTTATATTTATATTTATTTATTTTTTACTTTTAATTATTTATTTGATTTGGTCTTTTATTTAATTTATGATATTAATTAAATATCCAAGTAAAAAATCAATTAAATGTCAAACAATTAAAACATACATAATCTGATTTTAATCTATAAATAAATAAAATATGATAAAATTATTTTTTAAATAATTTATACATAGTACAATTCTAATTCCCTAAAATCATTTTTTTCTTAGAAATAATGTTAAATTTTATTTTAAAATAGAAAAGAATCAGTTGAAACTCGATAATAAACATAATACGAAATTCAAGCCATAAACTTTAGTAACCTGTATAGGTTGAGTTTGTGTCAAATTATCATCCCTTAATGATGGTTTAATTCGAAACATTGAACAATCGAGAGTTGAAATTGAGCCCAAATGATAAGATTGAAAAACAAAAAAATTACATTTTTTATAAGAATATATCAATAATTCTACACATACTTGAATCGAAACATACCCAACTCAACCCAAATTGGCACAAATAAGGGTGTAAATGAGCCGAGTCGAGCTAGAGTGTAATACCCCTTTCCCGGTTCGGTAGGAATCCGGGTCAGAAAGCGTTACCGATGAACATTATGGTGATCGGATCGATGATTACAATAATGTATGGAATAAATCATGTGAAATTTACCTATAGTACAAAAGAATAAACATTATTAATCAATAGGGTTTACCCAATTTATGATTTGGGGCCAAATTGTAACTTATTAAAGTTTATGGACTAAATTGTAAATCCAACAAATTGCAAGGTCATGTCTACCAATGTGAGATTCATTGCATAAATATATTATGTACCAATTTCTAGTATATTCAGAGCATTTATGACTTCAATTAGGTCTTGTATGATTCAGTGACTAAACTGCAACATGCTGAAACCTTTTTAAACATATTTTAACCAATTTATCTACTTCCATACCAAGGGTCGTATCGGTATGCCTATTCTGACCGTTAAAACGGTTATTTTCCTTAAGCTCGTACCAATATTGGGTATCGGTACGCATGGTCAATTCTTAAAAGTCAACCTTCTATATCGATACAGTGTCGATACGCTACCTAAATATTTTCCAGTGGCTAAGACCCATACCGATACGCCTAATTATATATCGATACGCCAAGAATAAATTGACCAAATATGCAAATGTCGTACCGATACGCCACCACCCGTATCGGTATGACTAGGCTTGTAATGAAAAAAATTATATGGTTTTTAATTAAATTAAGGGTCTTAACCTTGTCCAATTGTTACCAAATTTTACAGGTAAGTTTCTAACCACTTAATCTATACCCATGTCAAATCTCATGCCATTTCGAATCCGTTTACCAAGTTTTCCCTTATTAGTGCATTTTGGGCCATTTTACCAATTTTGTTAAAACACTAACATACCATATTGCATGTTTTAACCCATTCAACATAGTGAACCATATGTACATACAAAATATGGCTAAAATAACTTGTCTAGACCCTATGCCACCTCTCTAGGAGTTTAAGGACAAAGTTTACATTACATGTAACTTGGTGACTTGCTTCAAAAAATCATTGCTCCGATCTTTGATCCAACTATCTTTCACCATGAAAATCATGAAAATGAGATGCATTAGTCTTTTATAGCCTAGTGAGGTAGTCAATAACAATAACATGAATGTCAACAATATCAATAACATGTTTAACAATGTAAATGCATCCCAAATCAAGTTTTAACAATAATTTCCATATCTTAATTCCTTGGATTGACATGTAAATGTGGATACGCGAATTCCCAACCAACATCACCAACAATAAATGGTCAATATCCTCAAACAACGCCAATAAGACCAATATCATCACATCTCGCCAACATCACCAAATAGACAGTAGTCCACTCAGTACTAATGAGCTCATGAATTCTATGGAATGCCAATTATATCCCATGTCCATTTATATCCAAGGATTCAATACTTAAACCAATATCATAACAATGACAATGCAATAACTATAACGATAACAATAACAATAATGGTAGCAATATCAATAACTATATAGCATGAGCAATATGGCCTTTCTCAATATTTCAATGATATCAATGTCCATATAATGATTCAATAATTGATTTGACAATGTAATAAGCTTACAAAAGCTTACCAACGATACCTCTAACAAGGTTTTCATGTATCCATACCTTGATTTCGATGATGAAAATGCAATAAGATAATATAATGAAATCGAAATTGGCATCTAGCCAATCCCGAGACTCTGAATACACTCACTGATATTTTTTAGGCTTTCAAGGCTCCCACATGACTATCACTAGCTATAATTCAGAAATAATAACTTGAAGAAAAAAAAGCTTAACCAAGTCTCCAATGGAGGTGTTTACTTAGGTTGGAGATAGAAAAGGATGAAAGATGGTGTGATGCTTGCTTGAAGTTTTTACCGGGAAAGCTTTTCTTCCTTCCTTTTCCTATTTTATTAATTAAGCTTTCCTTCATATGAAGGAACCAATTCTCCTAATCCCAAGTATGTGGTGATTGGGATTGGGGAGGGGCTAATCACAAGATTAGTCTCTCAACTCTTCATTTTCTATACTTTTACCCTTAAACTTTTAATTTTCTCAATTTAGTCACTAAGACAAGTTTCAAAGTTTACGATGAGATCCTTAATCCATATCAATACTTAATTAGAGTTCAATAAACCAATAATTGACCACTTGGTCAAAGGTCAACTATATAATTTGACTTTTTGGTGTAAAATTTTTGGTTGCCAGAATTAAATTCTGACTAGGCCCGATTTTGGGTGTTACAACTCTCCCCTTAAGAAAATTCATCCTTGAATTTTACCTGAACCGAAGAGTTGTGGGTATTAATTCTTCATGGTCTCTTTGTAACCCCCTCGACTCGGCCTAGCCGCCAGACCGAACCGATGGTGCTATATTAGGTTTGCCGTAGCAAACCAAAGAGATACAACGAAACCCGGTCCATTTTTTCTTTTACCTTATCTAGATGCCAATTATTAACCCTACATGTTCATGCAGACATCAGGTGCAACCCCAACTCAACCAGGCATCCATTTGACATCCAATCGATCACATTTGCAATTTAGGGACCAAATTGCAACATTAAAACTTATTTTTAAGTTGCCAACCTTTAATTAGTCAGGTTCTGAACATTCACCTCAAAATTCAGCTCAAAGTACTTTGACTAGAGGAACGTTTTTTTTGAAGTCTTTTAACTTCCTTTGCCAATATCTGTACAGGTTATTCTTCGTACGTCAGATTCGGTTAAAGTTCTACTGATTTAGGCCCAATAACATGAGATGGATTATATCCTGAATCTTGCTTATCTCTTGAGGCAAAGCTAGTCGGTAAGCCACATGACCAATTCTTTTAGTCACCTCATAAGGTCCAATGAATAGGGGACTTAGTTTTCCCTTTTTGCTAAAACAAAGAATCTTCTTCCATGGATAGACTTTCAAAAACACTTTCTCACCAATATCAAACTATATATGTCTTCTCTTGAGATTGGCATAGGCCTTCTATCAGTCGAAGGCGGGCTTTAGATGGTCATGATGATGGTAACTCGTTCTTCAGTTTCCTAAAGTAAGTCAGGGCCCAACATCTTACCTTCACCGAGTTCAGACCAACACAACGGTGTTCTACATTTCCTGCCATACAATGCTTCATACGATGTCATCCCAATAGATGATTGATGACTGTTGTTGTAAGCAAACTCGATGAGAGGTAGGGACCTCTCCCAAGTCCCTTTGAATTCAATGACACATGCACGAAGCATGTCTTTCAACACCTGAATTACCCTTTTTGAGTGGCCATCAGATTGAGGGTGAAAGGCTGTACTGAGATTGACTTAGGTGCCTAGAGCTCCTTGTAATGCTTTTTAGAATTACGAAGCAAAACAAGGATCTTGATCGAAGATGATTGACTTAGGTACTCCGTGGAGTCTAATCACTTTCTTGATGTACAAGTCAACTAACTTAGGAAGATCGTAGTCCATTCTGACAGGTAAGAAATGAGCTAACTTGGTAAAATGGTCTACAATGACCCAAATAGCATTGTGTTTAACTGGAGTCAACGGTAAACCACTGAAAAAGTCCATGGTTATTCTTTCCCACTTCCATTGAGGAAGTTTGATAGGTTGCAATAATCCTATGGGGACACGATGCTCAGCCTTAACTCGTTGGCACGTAAGACACCTAGATACAAATTTTATATAGCCTTTTTCATACCAGACCACTAGTACAATTCTTGAAGGTTCTTATACATCTTCACCGACCCCAGATGAATCGAGAAAGGGCTACAATAAGCTTTCTTAAGAACATCATCACGAAGGAATTCATCATTTGGTACACAAATTCTATCACGAAAACACAAGAGTCCATCGAAGTTAATCTTGAAATCAGGATCATGATTACTTTGAAGTTTGGAAATAATGGCTTTCAATTCAGGGTCTTGATCTTACAATGACTTGATTCTCATCACAATGGTAGACTGAACTTGGAGTTTAGCTACTAAAGGTTGGTGTTTCAATAACTTGAAATGAGCATTGATAGCTCGAGGAGCTACAATGCAATAACGATATTGTAATTCTAATACAATTGTCAATACTTGAGATTCAATATTGATACTTACCAGGTGAAGGTTTGCGACTGAGTGCATCAGCTACAACGTTGGCCTTGCCCAGATGATAATCAATTACAAGATCGTAATCTTTGAGAAGTTCCATCCATATCCTTTGACGAAGGTTAAGCTCCTTTTAAGTCAACAAATATTTAAGGCTTTTGTGATCGGTATATAGGTAGCATTTTTCTCTGTAGATATAATGCCTTCAGATTTTTAAGGCAAAGACAACCACAACCAACTCAAGATCATGAGTAAGGTAGTTCATTTTGTGTGGCTTAAGTTGTCTCGATGCATACGCAACAACCTTGCCTTCTTGCATCAAAACACATCCCAATCCCTGATGCGATGCATCATTATACACGGTGTAGTCTTTACAAGACTTAGGTTGGGTCAAGACCGGTGCGTGAGTCAACACTTGCTTAAGCTGATCAAAACTAAGTTGTTGTTTCTCGGTCCACTCAAAAGGAATATCTTTTTGTAGAAGTTTGGTTAAAGGTGCTGCTATTATAGAAAATCCTTTAACGAATCTTCTTTAATAACCAACAAGACCGAGAAAACTGAAAACTTCACCAACATTCTTCGATGGCCTCCACTCCACTATGGCTTGAATCTTATTTGGATCTACTTGAATACCTTCAGTAGAAATTACATGTCACAGAAATGAAACTTGAGTGAGCCAGAGCTCACACTTACTAAACTTGGCATACAACTGCTTCTCCTGAAGGGTTTGGAGCACAACACGAAGATGGTTGCGGTGTTCAACTTGATTCTTGGAATAGATCAATATGTATTCTATGAACACTACTAAAAATTTATCAAGGTAGGGTCTAAAAACCCAGTTTATTAGATCCATAAAGGCAGTCGAGGCATTGGTTAACCTAAAGGGTATAACCAAGATTTGTTCATAGTTGCCTTTAAAAGAAATGTGTGGATCCAGGATCAAACAATGCATAAACAGGGTGAGTATACAATTCAAAAGTACCTAAAATAATGTCTGGATCTTCATCCTCTTCCTTGCTCCTAACGTGGTAGACTTGAGCCAAAGCCTTAGATTCTTTTCAACTTGGAGTCCTTGCAGAGCCACCAGGTCTTTCGAGAGCTCTCGATGCAACCTGCTTTTGTCCCTTGCACTTGAAGGATTAAGCAGGGGTGTTGTACCTACCGGTGCTGCAGACTTGGTTGTGTTCATCAGACAATCATTAATGTAGTGACCTTGCTCACCACAGAAAAAACAAGCACCTGATTGTCTGCGACATTATCCTATAGGATGCCCCCTCTAACATAAATTACAGATAGAATGTTGAAATTCTCGATCCGAACCTTTAGTACTCTCGATGGATGTTATTCTTGTAGCAGATTGGGACATAGCTTGTGGTTTAGCAAAATTGCCTGATTGAGAGGATTGTTGGTGCTATTGTTGATTGAATCCTTGTTTCTTGCCCTTCTTATATGGCAAAGGTGTGTGAGAATCGTCTCAAGGCCTCTTCTTAGATTGAGTCAGCCCATTAAACTTTTGCGACCTTTGAGCAGCTTTAGTAGAGATCGCTCGATTCACAAGCTCTTGGAAATCTGTGATTCCCAAGATAGTAAACAAGGGTCAAAGTTCATCACTTAACCCAGCTACAAATATTCTACACTTCTCTTCTTCTTTCTTGATGTACTCGGCTC
Organism: Hibiscus mutabilis; assembly: GCA_019671005.1. Classification (NCBI taxonomy): domain Eukaryota; kingdom Viridiplantae; phylum Streptophyta; class Magnoliopsida; order Malvales; family Malvaceae; genus Hibiscus; species Hibiscus mutabilis. The sequence continues at coordinate 22,864,101 of CM033741.1, read as the reverse complement.
CATACTTGCAGAAGTCGTAGATGTACTGTTCCATCGGCCTCATGCCTTGATTAATATGTAGGAAGATATCCCGTATTTTTGCCAAATAATATTTACTGTATACTTTTTCCTGAACTCACACAGGAATAACTCTGAAGTTACAGCTTTCTCGGGAACAGTAAGTATAGTGGTTTCTCACCAATATAGAGCCTCGTCTACTAGCAAGGCTAGGACACACTCTAATTTATGTTCATCTAAAAACTACAACTACTTGGTCAAAATTCTTATCGTGTTGTCCAACCAGTATTCCACTGCTTCAGGATCCTTACCAGTCTTACCTATAAAGGTAGTGGCTCGATGTTGAGCTAATTTATGAATAGAGGCTCGGGGCGTAGAACTAGCAACTATAGAGGATTGTGAAGACTGCTCATACTTAAGAGTAGCCATAAACTGTTTGAACATCTCATTCATGTTCTTGTAACATTCGAATTGAGCAGTCTACAGTACGGGTTCAGGATTCGATGGTTCTTGTAGAGGAATTTGTGAATTCAGAGGGTCCCCCATTTTCTCCTCGCCATATGTCGAGGAGCCAATGGTATGCTCAACTTCTTTGTGAGTTTTCTCGGAGTCAGGCATCATATACTATAAAAGGAAAAAGGATCGAATTAATCGCAAGTCACAATATACACAATAATAAACTCCTAGGTGGCATATGCAATGCAATAACAATACAAAGGATTTTAGTTTAGTCCTAGAATCAACTACATTCTAGCTTTATTACCACAAATATAACACCCCTTTCTCGGTCTAATAGGAATCTGAGTTAAAAAGTGTTATCGATGAACATTATAGTGATCAGATCGATGATTACAATAACGTATGCAATAAATCATGTGAAATTTACCTATAGTACAAAAGAATAAACATTATTAATCAATGGGGTTTACCCAATTTATGATTTAAGGCCAAATTGTAACTTATTAAAGTTTATGGCCTAAATTGTAAATCCAACAAATTTCAAGGTCTTGTCTAAAATTTGGATTACCAATGTGAGATTCATTGCATAAATATCTTATGTACCAATTTCCAATATATTTAGAGTTCATTTATGACTTCAATTAGGTCGTATATGATTAAGTGACTAAACTACAACATGCTGAAACTTTTTAAACATCTTTTAACCAACTTACCTACCTCCGCACCGATACTTGAAGAGGTCGTATCGGTACACCTTTGTTATATTCATTAAATTAATCATAAACTTTAGGGGTCGTACCGATACAGGTTCATTTGTATCGGTACGCTATGATGTCTTAATTAAACTTAGATTCTAGAATCGACCAGCCGTATCGAAACACCTAGGGCCATCTCGATACGCCTGTTCTGACCGTTAAAATGATTATTTTTTAAGCTTGTACCGATATTGGGTATCGGTACGCATGGTCAATGCTAAAAAGTCAACCTTTTGTATCGATACGGTGTCGATACGGTACCTAAATATTTTTTTAGTGACTAAGACCCATACCGATATGCCTAATTGACGACAAGACTAAATCGACCAAATATGCAATGTCGTACCAATACACCATCACCCGTATCGGTACGACTAGGCATGTAATGACATATTTTATCTGGTTTTTAATCAAATTAAGGGCCTTAACCTTGTCCAATTGTTACCAAATTTTACAAGTAAGTTTCTAACCACTTAATATATACCCATGTCAAATCTCATGCCATTTCGAATCCGTTTACCAAGTTTTCACTTATTAGGGCATTTTGGGCCATTTTACCAATTTTGTTAAAACACTAACATATCATATTTCATGTTTTAATCCATTCAACATAGTGAATCAAATGTACATACAAAATGGGGGCTAAACTAACTTGTCTAGACTCTATGCTACCTCTCTAGGAGTTATAGGACAAAGTTTACATTACATGTAACTTGGTGACTTGCTTCAAAAACATCCTTGCTCCGATCCTTGATACGACTATCTTTCACCCTGAAAATGCATGAAAATAAGATGCATTAGGCTTTTATAGCCTAGTGAGGTAGTCAATAACAATAACATGAATATCTACAATATCAATAACATGTTTAACAATGTAAATACATCCCAAATCAAGTTTCAACAATAATTTCCATATCTTAATTCCTTGGATCGACATGTAAATGTGGATACGTGAATTCTCAACCAACATCGCCAAAAATAAATGGTTAATATCCTCAAACATTGCCAATAAGACCAATATCATCACATCCCGCCACCATCGCCAAATAAAGCCTTAGCTCACGAATCGTAGTCCACTCTGTACCAATGAGCTCATGAATTCTATGACATGCCAATTGTATCCTATGTCCATTCGTGTCCAAGGATTCAATACTAAACCAATATCAATAACAATGATAATAGCAATAACTATAATGATAACAATAACAATAATGGTAGCAATATCAGTAATTATATATCATGAGCAATATGGCATTTCTCAATATTTCAATGATATCAATGTCCATGTAATGATTCAATAATTGATTCGACAATGTAATAAGCTTACAAAAGCTTACCAACGATACCTCTAACAAAGTTTTCATGTATCCATACTTTGATTTCGATGATGAAAATGAAATAGGAAAATATAATGAAATTGAGATTGGCACCTAGCCAATCCCGAGACTCCGACTACACTCACTGATATTTCTGAGCATATCAAGGCTCCTAGATGACTATTCCTTTGTTTCTGAGCTTGATGGAATTTGATGGATTTGTTGATTCCTCACCTTGATTCTCTTGAGCTACAAGGTGTAATCACTAATTTTATCCGAAGTATTAACTCGTTTTTGTATTTTGTTAATAACTACGATAATGGGCTGTTATTTGTTTATTTATTTTTTTGAATGCTTTGTTATATTATTACTAGTAATTATATTTACTATTATTGTTAAAAAACTCAAAAAAACAAAAAGATTATTATTAGTATTATTTCTTTATTACTACTATCTCATTACTATCTATTTATAATTAAAAACCCAAAATATTACTAGTTTACTTATGTTAGAGTTATTATAATTATCATATTGGTTATTGTTATCATAATATATAATCTATCTATTATTATTATTATTATTATTATTATATTATTTTTATATTATATTATTATATAATTATTATTATTAAACAGAACTCGAAAAACAAAAAAAAAATAAATAACTAATCAATAAAAGCCCAATATTAATTAAAAAATATATTAGTCCATTTACATAGAGAAAACCCAAAAATGAATATTGTTATATCTGGCATGCTGAGGCCCAAATAACAGAAACCCTAATACAATTTTAAACCCTAATTTCAAGTTTGACATCTTGATCCTATCTCTACGTAGCCATATCTCAACCGTTAGATCATGTCATGATCTAACGGACCAAATTAATAGGAGAAAGGAATCGTCCTCTACCCTGTCGCGCGTACATGTCAGACTCCAACCCCTCAGATCACCATGCGCGCGTGCTGCGTAACCCTTGATTGTTCGGGTGCTTTGTGAAATTACGCACTCTTCATCTGCCACGACCAGCTCCACTCCGGACCAGTCCCTATACCCCTGAACCGAGCAACCTATACCCCTTTGTTGCACCTGCCAGCCCCATACGTTGTTGCCTCAACAGCCAACACCCTTGGTCCCCTCTACAGCAGCTCTCGACACTAGCAAGGCCAAAGCTGATCCCCTCTATCTCAGTCGAGTCACAGAACACAAGCAAACAAAAGGGTTAGGGGATTTCAGCAACAACAAAAATTTCAAAAATCACCAGAGTACAGAAGAAATCAGCGACCAATAGGAAAATTTAATTATTTTTGTTTCTTTATTCTTTTTGCAAATGTAATTTAGGTATATGAAATGAAAAAAAGGCATTTTAGAGATTTGATTGCAGTTTCTCTTTTTTCAAACAAAAGAAAAAACGAAAGGGGAATCCTTACAGTATCAAAGGAAACCCTAAAAAAATTAAAAGAAAAGAGAATATACCCGTCGAGAGAGGAAGAGTAATCGAAACTAAGACAGTCATCGGAGTCAAAAAAGTCCTTGAAAACCAGTCGATCAAAGGTAGTTTTCTTTCCCAAACTTTTCGTTTCCTGTAAAGAAAAGAGAAAGAGTCAGTGTTTTCTTAAATGGGAGAAAGCAGTAGTGAAAAGGAAAAAGGGAGTATATCGGTTCGTCTACCTTCATCGAAACTGGTGGCCAGTGGTTGCATGTGGTAGAAAGGCTTTGAAAATGGCAGAGTTGAAAAGAGGGTTACAGATCTGGGTAGATCTAGGTTATATCTGGGAGAAGACGGGTTGAATCCTGTTAGATTTGGGACTAGGATTAGACGAGAACACATGGGTGTTTTTCTGGGAATGTGTTCTGGATTTAGGGTTAAACACATGAATGATTTGGATTTGAATGTGAGTTTTGGATCAAAGTGTTTAAATGCTGAAGAACACGTGAAGTGTTCTTCGTCTTTTGGGGTTTTGATTTGGAAAAATAGATCTGGGGAGTAGTTTTAGGGTTTTTGAAGTTCAAAGTGAACTTTTGTGATGAACTAGTGAAGAACAATGAAAAGTTTTAGAGTTCGATCTGAAATATGAGTGTTTTTTTGGGGATTTCAGTTTATAGAGAGATAAGCTCTAGAATTTAGGATATTAGACGAGAGGAGAGAGAGAGAGAGAGAGAAATTGGAAAAGGGCCGATATATGTGAAGGGGAGGTTTTTTATAGACGGCAGATCCGGGTCGAGAGGATCGGCACCTTTCCAATAGGTCGGGTTCAACTTTCACGAATATAGTATCCATTCCCCTTTAGTTTACTTTTATTCAATTCGGTCCTATTCTATTAAAATTTATGCTCCGTATTTCCAATTTCATTCAATTAAGTCTCGATTTCAGTGGCAAAATTTCCATCCGGTTCCATTGAATCTTGTTTCGCTGTAATTCTGGTCCCTACGCGTGCATCTTTAATTTTAGCCTTGCGCTTTGTTTCATTTATATTTCAGTCCTTATTTGTATTTATTCATACTTGTTTGTTGACCCGTTTTGTTTGTTGGTTCGAATGTGTGTTTTGATCTTTGTTAACGTTTGATATATTATTTCGTTACATAGTACATATAGTATGTAATATATGATATAGTATGGTTTTAATATATACATGTATGTATAGTTATAGTTATTATGATATATGGTTACTGCCAAAACTAAGTTAGTCTTGTTGCACATGTATACACATGGTTATTTACCTTAATATGCATTTCTAAATACCTTACATGGTTTGTTTCTTTTCATTGTCTTTTATATTTATTCTCCTTTTGTCTTTATTTCATTTTAGTTATGTTTTGTATATTTGCACGTTTGACATGGTTAGTATTGCATCCGAAATATGAATTGTTAGTGCGGTGCCTTGTTATTCGAGAGTAAACGTGGCCAGTATCAAACGTAGTGGTGGTGGTTTTTTGGGTTACTCTCGAATAACGGGGACCTTAAAAATATGAATTTCAAAAACATGAATTTTTAAAGAACTCCCTATTTTCCACATATTTCCAAAACAAAAAACAAAAGGAAATCTATTACTCCTTTTTGGCGACAACCGAATTTCAAAAAGGTCGCTACAGCTGGCAACTGGTTTTGATTTTTTAAAAACAAACTGAGTCAGGCCATTTGTTTTAAAAAGATAATTACCTCTTTATAAATATCGAAAATTGTGAATTAAAGTGACGATTAAATTAATATTTGTTTATAAATGCAAGTTTATTTTAACACATTTAAAATTTGGCATTTAAACATGTCTCTTTAAGTAGGGGAAACACTAGTACTTTCGTGTGGATATTGTTCTTCCGAATGGGCCTAGTAAGTACCTTCGGGGCTCGAGTACCCTATATTTTCGTGGGAATATTATTTCCCCGTATAGACATAGCGAATGGGTCCCCTTGAATTGAACTCAGTTGAGAGGAGCCTACAATGGGTGATGGCCGAGGGCCTTGCTACTCTTAGGAGGGGACAACGAGGACAATTCGGGTACCTTTTAGCACCAAAACTGCATGTAAAAAACATATAAAGCCCATCCCTTTTAGAGTCATGCAGATAACCTAGGTTTTCAGGTAATATATAAACATGGTGTCTTTGTTTAATGCTCTTTTTGATTTCTCGTTTTATTTCTGTACTTATTGATTTTATCCGGTACTGACTATTTTTTTATGTGTTTTATTTTGCTTTTCATATCTTCTCGCATATACATTGCATGCCATAAAGGTGTTGATTTAAGTGGCTTACCCAATTTGAGATATTTCATTATGGATAAGAGGTATCTCAAGAAGGAAAGGCGGTCAATCTTTCCAAGAATATCGCAATCAGAATAGATTCCTCGAGCTTCAGTCCAGTAGGCATTAGAATGAGATGTTTCAAGTTTCGATCAAGACTTGAAGTTGCAGTTTAAGGTTATTTACGTGTCTTCATGATGTTAGCCGATTTATTCAAGACCTAGACCAGTACAACATATTTTTGACAGTTCAAGTGCAAAAGGTAGCCCAGCATGTGGAGACATCAGCCATGAAAGCCAAAGTACTTTATTCCTTTTATGGTCCCGGGGATGTAGAAGACATCAAGATTCTTTTGGCTACTCAGAGCCATTGAAGAATTAGAAGTTAGGGTTGAGACTTATCTGTTCCTCCTTTGTGTCGAGAACCTTTTTCAAGCCAATGAGAGTTGCTCTAGGGTGACCACCAATGTGATCAATGCCTTTATTTACGTACATAATTGCATTTTATTTGTTTCATGCATTGCATAAAGCATATACCATGCATTAAATAATTAAACAATAAGTTTAATTGTGGGGATTTTGTGAAAGTAGTTAAAGATTCTACAATCACACTTCGCTTGACCCTAGAAAAAACAAATGGAAAGAATTTTTGCTAAAATATAAGCCAATTTGAGAAGAGGATTCGTCTCAAAAAATAGGAAGAACAAGAGAATGACTTATAGCCAGTACAACTTCAGAAATATGAATGACCTAATGGCTAGGGTGGATAAGCTCGAGGAGCTTCGAGAACTTCTGGTTGGGAATCAAAAAGAGATGATGGCCTATATGAGGAAGTTCCAAGAGGAAACTAGGGGCAAATAATGAATTGATGGGTATGATGGCCATCATGACCAAAGGAAAGGGTTTGACAGAAGACCCGTCCGTGCAAAAGGAGATCGAAAAAATAAGTGAGAATTGGGATTGTGACTTTATGGCAGAAGAGACTTTGTCTGATGAAGATCAAGCCATCGTCAATCAGTATGAGGTAGTCTGCACTACTTCTGAATGTCCCATCGAATTGGTGTTGGATAAGATTGAAGATCTTCTCTTGAAAATCTTCTCTTCACCAATGAATAGAGAACCAGCTCAGAAGCAATTTAAGAAAACGGATCAGGAGGTTAACAACATAGGCATCCACAAGGCCCCTGAGAAGATGATGATCTCCTCATCCCAGGCCGTACCCCAAAACGTGCAAGGCTCGAATAGACAAAAGACTAGGGGTCCCAAAGAGGAGATGGAGAAGAAGTATTTCACCTCTCTACCGATTTCATACACAGAGTTGTACTCATAGCTACACAAGGCCGATTTAGTTCGACCATATTTTGTTACTCCCTTTCAACCACCTTATCCCTTGTGGTATGACATCAATGCACACTGTGAGTACCATGTCAGAGTAGCGGGGCATATGATAGAGAATTGTCTGGCATTCAAGAAAGTGGTACAAAGCATGATAAAAGTCAGAGTCTTAAAGTGTAAAGGACCCAACATGGTGATTAATCCACCGCCAAACCACGAAGGTTAAGGTGTGAATGCTCTTGAAGAGGTAGATGAAAATAGGGCGAAGGTGGATGTGTCAGAAATTCGGTCCCCTTTAAGTTGGGTTTTCAAACATCTTTCTATAGCGGGTTTGATCAAGCATGGCAGAAAGAATATACAAGGCGAGCGTGGGGTATTTTGTGAGTACCATCAAAAGGAAGGTCATGAAATCCAGTATTATCCAAAATTCAAGCAGCTGGTTCATGGGATAATGGGCAACAAAGAAATTGAATTTTGTGAGAAAATTTTGAAAGTTTGAGGGGTCGGGGTGAATGACAAATGTTGCAATGGTCGAGGATTTCTAGTGCATCGTATCCATGTTCTTAGGACTTGTCGTTTTCTTGCATTTTTTCTTATTTTCTTTTATGTGCGTAATCAACTTTGCTACTCTTTGCCCAAAAGTAGCAAATACCTTTTTTGTAAGGGCTTATGTTGTGTTTGTCTTTTCTATTTCAATGAAAGGATGCATCTTTTAATTAAATATATATGTGTATATTCTTTCTTTCCCTCGTAAATCCCCAGATATCACGTGCAGGATGTGGCATTGATTCTAATAAAAAGATCAATCAAATGTTGTGATTACGATAAAGTATGATTTCCTGCTTAGTATGCTCCGGTGGGTAAAGCGCGAGACGTAAGATTGCTACTCCTTCGATAATGTTCGATGATAAGAAAAACCCAATAGAGTTGTTTAGGAACACATGAATTTTGAAAAAAATGATATGAAAAAATGGAAAATGATGAAAAATGAAAAATAAAGAGAAAAATCAGAATGGTACTCTGCTATAGCAAAAAGGCTAAATAAGGATGATTTGCTCCACTTGCTCTAATTGAGTCAAAAGCCTTGGCTGTATGAGTAAGTTTTCAAACCATGACTATGCCGAGTAACTCGGGGTATTGTTGTATGCTCCATCATTATTCTCGAGACAAAGGAATGTGATGAGTTGAATTCCCAAAAAAAAAGAGAAAAATTTAAAAATTAAGAAATAAATGAACAATTGAATAAGTCTCGGAGCATCTTAATGGAGCTTGGGGGAGAAAAAAATCTAATAAGGAGATATGCTCCACTTGTTCAAAACCCTAGCGTCAAAGGTGAATCTTTGAAGACACTAACACCATATACTACTCTTGTACTAAGAATTCTCACAACGATATTTTTGCACTCTATGTCTTAAACAAATTCGAAAACCTTGAACATTTTGGGGAAAAATAATAAGAACTAGAAGGAGTAGTTATCGAACAGATCAATCAAATACCATAATCACGAGGATAAACCGAGTAATCTGAGAGGAATTTCACAACTTTAATATCGTAACAACATTTAAAGGCAGGTTGTTAATCACCGAAGGATTGAATCTAAGACGCTCTTGCACTTGATATCCGAGATATTCTATTCTTTTTCTATTGATTTTGATTTTGATATAAAGTAAAAAAACATCCTCTATTGAAATGTTAATTGGCAAACTGACATATAGGTGAAAGAAAAAAAAAGAAAAAAGAAAAAATAAGAGAAAGAAAGAAAAGAAAGATAAAAAAAGAAATGAGAGAAGAATAGGGTTTCTCTGTATTGTTTCAAGAATAAAATTTAGAATTTAGGGTCAGAGATGTATACGATCAACCTAACACCAATAACCTGTCAATGATCCTGAAGAGAATAATAGCAAGACTTTGTATGCCACTCAGTCCAAGGACTCAAGAGGAGTGTCTACCATAATGCCTTGGTTGGACCAGGAAAATGAAGATTGAGTCTTATTGGAGAAATGAAAGTTTGGAGATTTAGGGGGAATATTTTCAGCCCGACGTTGAGATAGAAGAAAGATCGTACCGATGGGTCAGGGGAAAAATAACAGTTAAACCCAACGATGAGATGAGGTACTACTAAGATCAAGAAAGGAGAGGACCGCTCTTCTGCCTGGCTTCAGGGATAGAGTCAGGGTCAATGATGTACATGGTTGACCTAGAATAAAAGAATAATTTATCAGTGATTACGAAAAGAATAACAGCCAGATTTTATATGACAGAATGTTCAATGATTTGAAATAAGTTCATGCCATAATGTTTTGTATGGTTTAGAATAATAAAGATTTGGGACCTTATTGAAAATAATGAAAATTTGGGGATTTAAGGGCATGTCTTCGCCATAATGTTGAGAATGAAGAAGTCTCGTCATGAAGAATCGTTAAAGAGACAACATTGAAGCCCAAGTGAAGTGGGGGGAATGTTCTAGAATTGAACTTCAGGAAATGATAGATTTTGTTCCGACCAATGCAAGTCATCAACACCCTTTCAAGAAGGGGCAAAAGATGAAGATTCTGCAAAGACAAAGGGCCATAGAAGCTAAGGGTGACCGATCGGAAAGCAAGGGTTTTCCAAAAAACCTAAAAAAACTCCATTCATGTATCATTTATAGTTAGACGTCCTTATGTTAAGAACATGCTAACCCATACCATCATAACATTTTATTTTAAATAGGTATTTAAAGATTGATAAAAGGTTGGATCTACAGCTTCACGAGACGAGAAGTAGATCCCAGGAAAGAATCAAGAGTCCTTTGACTTGTATAATTATGATTTCTAAGGATCTTCCGATCTTCGATTATTCAGAGCGAAGAGCATCTTTTTATGCCATGACGATTCGAAGTTGGGGTATTCAATCGAGGTATTCCGGTGGTCTCTAAGTGAGGCACCTCTTTCTATAAGGTATTTTAGTATTCTCAAATCGAGATATCATTTTATTAAAACTCTAATTACCCGGTTCTATCCTTTCTTAAGAATGTCTTTCCTAAAAATTGAATTCCTTGATTCGATCCTTTCTTAAAGATGTTGTTTTTAAAACAAATTTCTTAATTTAATCATTTCTAAGGATGTTCTTCTCAAAACACGATTTCCCAATTTAATCATTTTATAAAGACACATTTTTTATAAAATGAGAATTTTTGAAGTTAGTCCTTTCCTAAGGATATTTTTCTTGATTATAAAGAATTTCTCAATTCGATCCTTTTAGAAGGACGAATTTTCATTTGACCCATCCAAAAAGACAAAAAGAAAAGGAAAAAGAAAAAGAAGAAGAAGAAGAATAAAAAAAGAGGAAAAAGAAAAAAAGAACTGAAAAAGATAAAAAAAGAGAAAAAAAGAAGAAAAGTATAACACCCTTAACGTATACTCGTAGTACGAATACACATTAAGGATGTCACAATATTATTTAACAGAGTTTTAGACTTGTAAATTTTTAATTTTTTTTTAAAACATCCGACATAAATCTAGATTATAAAATAACCCTTTCTCAACTTTCGAAGTACTCATAGCCTATTTGCAGATTGCTAGTTTTGACCCTGAATTTGTTTATAAAACATGTTAGTCAGCTATTAAAATAAGTATGTAACTCAGTGTGAAAACTAGGTACACTGCCTAGGACCTTTCTTGAATATAAAATCATTACGCTATAAACGATAAATAAAATTTTACCCGATTAAATATCTTCACCGGTAATTCTTTAACCATGCGAATAATTCATATTTATTTGACTATTAATCAAACTTATACATTTAAAACAGCTAACGAATAAATTGATACATGCCCACTAGAGAATATCATAAATTAGAATGTCTTACTGATTTTTGGCAGATTGCAACTTCATCAACATGCTTGACTCCTCTTCCGGTAAGTTTCCAATAACCTACATGTGAAACAACACACGCTAAGTATTTACTTAGTGAGGCAACTATAAATTAAAGTAAAGTGTTTCAATGTATAGAATCATATAAAACTGACTTATCAAAGTCATTCCTCTATCATATAATAGTACAATACATTTCCTGCAAAATAGCAAGCGAGTCCCAATTACAGTTTATATCATAACATCAAACCTTTATCTTATTAATCGAATATACGTTAAGCTTTTAGCTTACTGCCTGCATAAATGCATTTCATGTATTATATTTCCTGCAAAAATGGTAAGCGATTCCCAATTGCAGCTTATATCATTTATCAAAACTGGCATAAGAATCATGCTATCAATATTCTATAATCATCAAGTAATTGTTTGCATAACAATATTCTTTAACATAGCCCAAGCATATTATATGAGATCAAGGTGCGCGAGTCATCTTGATAAGACACCGTACTGTCTAACATAACATGAAGATGAGTACGTACTCGAGGATGCTCTTTGCCCTTCATAAAAGCACCTCTTTAGTGCACTTGGCACCATGGGATTAGATCCCCAGGGTGTATCACCATGGGCTTTGGTCCCCAAGGTGGGTGTGACACCGTCGTAGTCACAAAAACATGTATACATAACATAACTTGAATGATACAACTGCTAAGGACTCTATGGATATCCAACTATACCATGGACTCTCATAACATAATACTTGGGCAAAATCAACATTATAATCAACATTCCATGTTTAAAGCATCAATATAAATCATATAAGTTGATATTAGGCAGTTCATACCCAATATCTAAAATCTGATTTATCTTAGATAAATCTTTATACCATATCAATGTATCACATATGCCATTTAATATTTCATGCCATTTGCATAACTTTGATCAACATACATTTTCATTAATATCAAGGTCGACTTATCACAAGTCTTGCTCATATCATATATATATAATAGGTAAAAATGCACTCAGCTTGGCCACTTAACATGATGCCTCACTAAGTCATAGTTCGATCCTTTCTTTCATAGTACCCCAAACCTTCTCTGATTCAGACTGAAAACCAGATTCGGGGCTTAAATCAAGCTTGTAAAAAATTTCTCTTCTTTCTCTCTCCACCACGGTTTTGGAGGGTATTTGGCTGATAATTCCTTCATATTTCATGTATTTAAGACACTTGTATTATGAAAAAAATGAATTTTTAATTTAATAAATTCCACTTTCAAAAATACCCTCCAACTAGATCTACATTTCTAATTTTCCATTTTGTAACATTCCAACTAGACTTAGTTGGATTCTAATCAGCCACTATTTATCAATAAAATAAATCTCAAAATTCCTTCCATGTCCCTTTTGGGCGAAATGACCAAAATGCCGTTTATCGGTCAGCTTATTCACAAAATTGTCATTCAATGTCGTTTCAATCAATTTAAATTTTTTTTACCCTTTTAACATCCAAATATCCATAAAATGATATTTTATGACTCTTCTAAGGCCTATGGAACTATCTCTGAAATTTTAGCTCGATTCAATTATTATAATATTTTTTCGAACTTTATCGCTTTATAGTCATTAATACAAACTCCGAAAGAAAATTTTGGGTAACACAGAAACGTTATTCTTGGGGGTAAACTATTCGTTTAAGGGGTTAAAATACATAACTTTTGAAAATTACACTTTGATCCCTAAACTTTTCCAAAGTTTACACTTTAGCCACAAAACTTTCAAATTTTACATTTTGGTCACTAGCCAAAATTGGGATATTACAATTCTCTCCCCTTAAGGAAATTTGTCCTCGAATTTTTGACACGTACTTGGTTCAAAAAGGTGAGGAAACTACTTTCTCATAACTTCTTTTCTTTTCCAAGTCATTTCCTCAACTTTACGATTTCGTCAAAGAACTTTAACAAGCGAAATTGACTTATTTCCTTAGTTCTTTGACTCCATATTTTATCATCTTTACCTTATCTTTAACTTCTTTAATTTGCTTAGGGCCAACTACATCTCGATCCTTTGAATTCATTCACACATGCCTTTAACATATCTTCCAAAATCTGAATAGTTCGCTCTAATTATCCATCTGTTTGAGGATGAAAAGTTGTGCTAACATTGAGTCAAATATCCAAGGCTCTATGTAAAGACTTCCAAAATTTTAAAGTAAACCTCGGATCTCTATTAGATACTATTGAGGCTGGTACTCCATGTAGTCAAACTATTTCCTTAATATACAACTCAGCATACTTATCCCTAGGGCAATCTGTTCGAACAGGGATAAAATGTGCTAACTTAGTATATCTATTAACAATCACTCAGATTAAATCCTTCTTATTCGATGTCAAAGATAGTCCTAATACAAAATCCATCATCACTTATTCTCATTTCCACTGAGAAATGGAAATCAGTTATGATAATTCAGAAGGTACCTGAAGTTCTGCTTTTACTTGTTGACATGTTAGATATTTAGAAACAAACTCAGTTATAACTCTTTTCATGCCTGACCACCAATATCGACTCTTTAAATCTTGATACATTTGGTTTCCACCTGAAAGTACAATCAAAGGACTATAACTGAAAAATTAGATTTTTTTCCTTGATAAAACAAGCATCCATCATATTAACTTCAAAGTCTTCGGTTTCACCTTCTTTCACTTATTTGAACCTTAACAAACACTTCTCATTTTTTCTAAAGATCTTTTATTCGGTCTAATAAAGCATACTTTATTCTTATCTCATAAATCAAAGCGTCATTTGTTTTATTGCCAGTCTCGTATTCATAGCTCTTAAGGCAACATATGTCTTTCGAATAAAGGTGTTAGCTACCACATTAGCTTTTCCTAAATGATAGTCAATGATCACATCATCATCCTTAAGAAGCTCGATCCACCTTCTTTGCCTCAGCTTCAACTCCTTTTTAGTTAACAGATACTTTAAACTTCTATAATATGAGTAAATATAGCATTTTTACCACATAAATAATGACGGTATACCTTTAAAGAAAATACAACCATTGCCAGCTCCAAATCATGAGTAGGATAATCCCTCCCATGCGTCTTAAGTTGTCTCGAAGCATAGGCCACTATTTTTCCTTTATTTTTCCTTCTTACTTAAGTACACTTCCCAAACCTTAATGAGAAGCATCGTTATAAACCACATAATCTTTGCCCGATTCTGGTTGTACTAATACTGGGACTTTGATTAATATCTTCTTTAATGTCTCAATGTTTTATTGGTACTTATCTGTCCAACATAATGACATATCTTTCCTCAATAGCTTGGTCAGTAGGGAAGCAATCATCGAGAAATTCTTTACAAACTTTCGATAATAACCAACAAGTCCCAGGAAACTTCGAACCTCGAAATCATTCTTCAGAGGTTCCATTCAACTACAGTTGGTACTTTCTTTGGATTTACTCTTATCTCTTCGGCCAAAACCACATGACCTACAAAAGTAACTTCCAGCAACCAAGAATTACACTTTGACAGCTTAGCATATAACTTCTTTTCTCGAAGAGTGTGAAGAACAGTGAGAAGATAGACATAATGTTCTTCCATTTTCTTCGAATTGAATACATTTTCCTTTCAAGTCTGCATAAGACTTTTGTCGATCATCAGTCTTTTTAAGATTATCTTGTATAATCTTTACTTTTTCTTCCATTTCTTGTAATAGATCTGACTTTATTAATTTACGATCTTCAACTCATACCAATTTAATAGTGATTTACACTTTTGACCATAGAGAGCTTCATAGGGTGCCATCTATATACTTTCTTGATAACTATTATTATAAGCAATTTCTACTAATGGCATATATCTTTTCCATGATCTCGAACTCAATTATACAAGCTTTTAACATATCCTCAAGAAATCTTTCACAGACCTTCGATCATAACCAATAAGCCTTAAGAAACTGCGAACCTCTGTAATATTTTTGGGAATTTTTCCACTCTACAATAGACCGTATACTTTTAGGATAGACTCGGATCCCTACAGCTGAAGTAATATGACCTAAGAAAGTTATTTTTAATAACCAAAACTCACTTCAAGTCTTTCTGGTTTAGGTTAATTGATAATCCTGATAGAAAATATATCATTACCTTTTTCTTATTTCCTTTTATAAATAATCACTACATGATCGTAAAGAACTATCTTCCTTCTTTACGAATAATTTTGGAGCTTCTCACAATAGTACACTGGATTGATTATAACTCCAGTCTAACAATTCTTACAGCTGAGCTTTTAGCTCTTTTAATTCATTCTAGAAAATTTTCCAGTTCACTTCTATTGTAAGTACTACTCTATGACATTAGTCCACCCAAATACAAACATGTTCCCTTAGTAACAATATTACTTCTTCTGACTTTTTAATTTTCATATCTTTTAGACCTTCCAATATGATTTTTATCATCCTTTAACTTCAGATAAGTAGTCATCAATTTACCTTTACTATAAAATTCAGGGCACTCAGAAACTTAAACTTTTAACAATCAATGCCCTAACAAATACAGATACTAGAGGTTAAAACCTCTCATGTATTTCTTATAATATCTAAAATAGTATTCCCTGCTCTTGTGCTTAAGCTCCCTACTGCACAAGTAGCTCAGCCAAGTTAGAAGTCGAGAACAGTACATACTTTACTTCATTTATACTACTACGGGTCTCTTTCTAACCCCCAAGCATTTACATTTCTCAAGTAAAGATACTTCTTCTTCTTCTTACTTCTTTATATCCGCATATCTTAATTTATCAAAGATATTCTTAACATCATTTAATCATAAACTTACAGTCTTACAACAATCCTTTACCTTGCAATGCGAGCCCTTAATATCTAAATTTCATTGTAACTTATGTCGTTATAAACATAAGTGCATATATAGATGTTAAGGACTAACATCTTATAATTACTGCATCAGCTCCTTACAATGCAGATAACTCAACCCAAACTGAAGTTGATTACAATACTTATTTCACTTCATTGTACTCGCTATGGGTCCTTTATTGACCTTCGAGATTTGTCGATTGAAGAAATCTGGTAGTGTCTTACTTTCCTTACTATAATCTTATTCTATCCTATACTAATGAGGATCAGCTTCAAGTCATACAATCAACACATCAGTAATATGACATTCTAGGTGCATGTATTTACTGACAACTTATAACAAACTTGGTTTAGCATCTAGAACCAGCTAAACCTGTAGCTCTGATACCACTAAATGTAACACCCTTAACGTATACTCGTAGTACGAATACACATTAAAGATGTCACAATATTATTTAACAGAATTCTAGACTTGTAAACTTTTTATTTTTTTAAAAAATATCTGACCTAAAACTAGATTATAAAATAACCATTTCTCGACTTTCAAAGTATTCATAGCCTATTTGTAGATTGCTAGTTTTGACCCTAAATTTGTTTAAAAAACATGTTAGTCAACTATTAAAATAAGTATGTAACTCAAGGTGAAAATTAAGTACACTGCCTAGACCCTTTCTTGAATTTAAAATCGTTACGCTATAAACGATAAATAAAATTTTACCCGATTAAATATTATCACCGTTAATTCTTTAACCATGTGAATAATCCATATTTATTTGACTATTAATCAAACTTATACATTTAAAACAACCAACGAATAAATTTATACATGTCCACTAGAGAATATCATAAATTAGAATGTCTTACTGATGTTTGACAGATTGCAACTTGATCAACATGCTTGACTCCTCTTCCGGTAAGTTTCCAATAACCTACGTGTGATACAACACATGCTAAGTATTTACTTAATGAGGGAACTGTAAATTAAAGTAAATCGTTTCAATGTATAGAATCATATAAAACTGACTTATCAAAGTCATTCCTCTATCATATAACAGTGCAATACATTTCCTGCAAAATAGCAAGCGAGTCCCAATTGCAGTTTATATCATAACATCAAACCTTTATCTTATTAATCAAATAGATGTTAAGCTTTTAGCTTAACTGCCTACATAAATGCATTTCATGTATTATATTTCCTGCAAAAATGGCAAGCAGTTCCCAATTGCAGTTTATATCATTTATCAAAACTGACATAAGAATCATGCTTTCAATATTCTATAATCATCAAGTAATTGTTTACATAATAATATTCTTTAACATAGCCCAAGCATATTGTATGAGATCATGGTACGCGAGTCATCTTGAGAAGACACCGTAGTGTCTAACATAACGTGAAGATGAGTACGTACTCGAGGACGCTCTTTGCTGCTCATAAAAACACCTCTTTAGTGCACTTGGCACCATGGGCTTGGATCCCCAGGGTGCATCACCAAGGGCTTGGGTCCCCAAGGTGGGTGTGACACCGTAGTTGTCACAAAAACATGTATACATAACTTGAATGATGCAGCTGCTAAGGACTCTTTGGATATCCAACTAAACCATGGACTCCCATAACATAATCCTTGGGCAAAATCAACATTATAATCATCATTCCATGTTCAAAACATCAATATAAATCACATAAGTCGATATTAGGCAGTTCATATCCAATATCTAAAATCTGATTTATCTTAGATAAATCTTTATACCATATCAATATATCACATATGCCATTTAATATTTCATGCCATTTGCATAACTTTGATCAACATACATTTTCATTAATATCAAGGTAGACTTATCGAAAGTCTTGCTCATATCATATATATAAAATAGGTAAAAATGCACTCACCTTGACCACTTAACACGATGCCTCACTAAGTCCTAGTTCGATCCTTTCTTTCATAGTACCTTGAACCTTCTCTGATTCAAACTAAAAACTGAGATTCGGGGATTAAATTGGGATATTACAGAAATAAAGAAAAAAGAAGAAGAAAGTGGGAAGAGGAGAAAGAAAAAAGAGCAAAAAAAGAAGAAAAAAGAAAAAAAAAAGAAAAAAAGAAAAGGAAAAACAAGAAAAGAAAAAAAAGGAAAAATAAAAACAAACAAAAAAGAAGAAGAAGAAAAATGAAAACCCGAAAAGGACTTCAAGCGAAGAGTTTTATATAGGAAAAACTCTTAGCTTCAGGATTTCGAGGTTAAAGATTCTATATAGGAGAGACTCGTAGCTTCAAGACTTCAGGGTGGAAGGTTCTATATAGGAAGGACCCGTAGCTCAAGGACTTCAAACAAGGAGTTTTATATAGGAAAAACTCCCAGTTTTAGGACTTCAAAATGAAAGGTTCTATATATGAGGGACCGACATCTTCAGGATTTCAGAGCGAAAGGTCTGATACCCGTAGCTCAAGGACTTCAAGTAAAGAGTTTTGTACAGGAAAAACTCTCAGCTTTCAGATTTTGAGGTGAAAAGTTCTATATAGGAGGGACGCATAGCTTCAAGACTTTAGGGTGAAAGGTTCTATATAGGAGGGAATCGTAGCTCAAGGACTTCAAGTGAGGAGTTTTATATAGGAAAAACTCCTAGCCTTAGAATTTCAAGGTGAAAGGTTCTATATAGGAAGGACCCGCAGCTTCAAGACTTTAGGGTGAAAGGTTCTATATAAGAGGGACCCGTAGCTCGAAGATTTCAAGGCGAAGAGTTTTATATAGGAAAAACTCATAGCCCTGGGATTCAAGGCAACAAGTTCTATATAGGAGGAACTTGTAGCTCGAAGGATCCACCTCAGGACAAGCTAAAGATTCTATATAGGAAGAACCTGAAGCTCTAGGATTTCAGGAAGAGGAAGGGTGAACAGTTCTATATAGAAGGAACTCGTAGCTCGAAATCTTCAAACAGGGAAGTAAGATAAAATTAGTGCTTATGGTCTTTGTTTTATTCTTGTTCCACAAGGATAAGCAAAGATGGACAACTGTAATCACTAATTTTATCCGGGGTATCAACCCATTTTTATATTTTGTTAATATCTACAATAATGGGCTGTTATGTGTTTATTTTATTTATTTTTATGAATGCTTTGTTATATTATTACTAGTAATTATGTTTACTATTATTGTTAAAAAAACTCAAAAAAATATTATTATTAGTATTATCTATTTATAATTAAAAACCAAAAATATTACTAGTTTATTTATGTTAGTGTTATTATAATTATCATATTGTTATTGTTATCATAATATATTACTATCTATTATTATTAATATTTTATTATTATATTATTATTATCATTATATTATTATTAAACAGAAAAATAAAAAAAATTAAGTAACTAATCAATAAAAAGCCCAATATTAATTAAAATATATATTAGTCCATTTACATGGAGAAAACCCCAAAAAATATATTGTTATATCCGGCCTGCTGAGGCCCAAATAACACAAACCCTAATATAATTTTAAACCCTAATTTCAAGTCTGACATCTTGATCCCATCTCTATGCAGTCGTATCTCAAGCGTTATATCATGTCATGATCTAACGATCTAAATTAATAGGAGAAAGGAATCGTCCTCTGCCATGCCACGCGTACGAGTCACACTCTAACCCTTCGGATCACCATGCAGGCATGCTGCATAACCCTTGACCGTTAGGCTACCTTGTGAAATCACGCACCCTTCATCTACAACGCCCAGCTCCATGCCGGACCAGTCTATGTACCCCTGAACCGAGCAGCACTGCACCCCTTTGTTGCACCTGCCAGCCCCATGCGTTGCTGCCCCAACAACCAACACCTTGGTCCCCTCTGCAGCAACCCTCGTCACCAGCAAGGCCAAAGCTAATCCCCTCTATCTCAGTCGAGCCACAGAACACAAGCAAACAAAAGGGGTAAGGATTTCAGCAACAACAAAAATTTCAGAAATCACCAGAGGACAGAAGAAATCGACAACCAGTAGGAAAATTTAACTATTTTTGTTCCTTTATTCTTTTGTTAAATGTAATTCGGGTATAAAGCAAACCCTAGACAATGTAAACGGGAGGAGAAAAAAATGAAATGAAAAAAAGGCATTTTAGAGATTTGATTGTAGTTTCTCTTTTTTCAAATAAAAGAAAAAATAAAAGGGGAATCCTTACTGTATCAAAGGAAACCCTAAAAAATTAAAAGAAAGAGAATATACCTGTCGGGAGAGGAAGAGTCATCAGAACTAGACAGTCACAGGAGTCGAAAAGTCATCGAAAACTAGTCGATCGAAGGTAGTTTTCCTTCTCGAACTTATCATTTCCTATAAAAAATAGAAAGAGTCGGTGTTTTTTAAAAGGGGTGAAAATAGTAGTGAAGAGGAAAGGGAAGTATATCGGTTCGTCTACCTTCGTCGAAACTGGTGGCCGGTGGCTGCATGTAGTCGAAAGGCTTTGAAAATGGCAGAGTTGAAAAGAGGGTTACAGATCTGGGTAGATCTAGGTTAGATATGGGAGAAGACAGGTTGAATCTTGTTAGATTTGGGACTATGATTAGATGAGAACACGTGAGTGTTTTTCTGGGAATATGTTCTGGATTTAGGGTTAAAAACATGAATGATTTGGATTTGAATGTGGGTTTTGGATCAAAGTGTTTAAATGCTGAAGAACACGTAAAGTGTTCTTTGTTTTTTGGGGTTTTGATTTGGAAAAACTGATTTGGGGAGTAGTTTTAGGGTTTTTAAAGATCCAAGTTAAATTTTGTGATGAACTGGTGAAGAACAATAAAGAGTTTTAGAGTTTTGATATAAAATACGAGTGTTTTCTGGGGATTTTAGTTTTTGTAGAAAGAGAAGCTCTGGAATTTAAGATATTAGATGAGAGGGGAGAGAGAGAAAATGGGAAAAAAGGCCGAGATGTGTGAAGGGGAGATATTTTACAGAGGCACATCTGGGTCGAAAAGGATCCGCGCCTTTCCAATGGGTCGGGTTCAACTTTTGCGGATATAGTAGTCATTCCCTTTTAGTTCGCTTTTATTCAATTCGGTCTTTTTCTATTGAAATTCAGGCTCCGTGTTTTCAATTTCATTCAATTAAGTCCCGATTTCAGTGGCAAAATTTCCATCCGGTCCCCTTGAATCTTGTTTTGCATTAATTCTGGTCCCTACACGTGCATCATTAATTTTAGCCTTGCGCTTTGTTTCATTTATATTTCAGTTCTTATTTGCATTTATTCATACTTGTTTGTTTACCTGTTTTGTTTGTTGGTTCGAATGTGTGTTTTGATCTTTGTTAATGTTTGATATATTATTTTTGTTAATGTTTGATATATTATTTCCTTACATAGTACATATAGTATGTAATAAATGATATAGTATGGTTTTAATATATGCATGTATGTATAGTTAAAGTTATTATAATATATGGTTATTGCCAAAACTAAGTTTGTCTTGTTGAACATGTGTACACATGGTTATTTACCTTAATATGCATTTCTAAATACCTTACATGGTTTGTTTCTTTTCATTGTTTTTTATATTTATTCTTTTTTTGTCTTTATTTCATTTTAGTTATGTTTTGTATATTTGCACGTTTGACATGGTTAGTATTGCATTCAGAATATGAATTGTTAGTGAGGTGCCTTGTTATTCGGGAGTAAACGTGGCCAATACCAAACGTAGAGGTGGTGGTTTTTTGGGTTACTCTCAAATAACGAGGCCCTTAAAATTTGCTCACATGTATAACCAAATTTTAATTTATTCGTCACTTTAATTCGGAAAGATTCATATTAACTAAGCGGTAATTATAGTTTTTCTTTTGGTACCAATTTTTGGGCGGATTACGGGAGCCAAAACCTTCCCCATCCGTAACCGACTTCCAAACTTACTTTCAAATGAATCTATGGTTTTATGGCATCCGACCTACCTCAGTGGCCGGTGGTGACACCCAGTTTTATTATTTTCAAAAACGTGAATTTTTAAAGAACTCTTCATTTTCCATATATTTCCAAAACAAAAAACAAAAGAAAACCTATTACTTCTTTTTGTTGATAGCCGAATTTCAAAAAGGTCGCTACACAAGGAAATAGGAATTACAAGGATTTCAATGTCGATAATAGATTCATAACAACTTAATAGCTATGAAAAGCAATAAAGATTAAGCCTTGATATACTTAGGAAATTCTAGGGTTCATAACATTCTTGAGCTTATGGAATTGATGAATTATTTGAGGGATATTGCTTACCTAATCACTAGCTATAATTCGGAAATAATAACGTGAAGAAAACAAAGCTTAACCAAGTCTCCAATGGAGGTGCTTGCTTAGGTTAGAGATAGAAAGAAGATGAAAGATGATGTGATGCTTTCTTGAAGTTTTTACCGGGTAAGCTTTTCTTCTTTTGTTTTCTTATTTTATTAATTAAGCTTTCTTTCATATGAAGGAACCAATTCTCCTAATCCCACGTATGTGGTGATTGGGATTGAGGAGGGGCTAATAGCAAAATTAGTCCCTCAACTCTTCATTTTCTATACTTTTACCTCAAACTTTCCATTTTTCTCAATTTAGTCACTAAGACAAGTTTCAAAGTTTATGATGGGATCCTTAATCCATATCAATACTTAATTAGAGTTTAATAAACCAATAATTGACCGCTTGTTCAAAGGTCAACTCTATAATTTGACTTTTCGATGCAAAATTTCTAGTTGTCGAAATTAAATTTTGACTAGGCCCGATTTTTGGGTGTTACATCGTGTATTGTTAAGCTCGACTCAAACTTGAAATGCTCAAGGCTAAGCTCAACTCGGCTTGAAAAATTGCGAGCTTAAATTATCAGGCTCAAACTTAAGCCCGATTGAAACTCGACTCAAAAGCTCGCGAGCTTAATGTTATCAAGCTCGAAAACTAAAATTGGAGCTTGATCTCAAAAAGCTCAAACTAAACCCTAATTTACTAACTTTTATTCCCCAAAAAACCTATCAGCCTTTTGTAACCTAACTTGTCTCTAAATCTCAAATCAGACTCTAAACCCTGAATTAACCTTAAACACAATTAAACCCTAATTATATAACAACCTAAATTTTTAAGTCAATGCTTGGGCGTTGACTCGGGATATGAACCCTCATGTTTGTTGGAGTATTGGATCTCTTGGGCCAAGTTTGGTCCTTATCGGGTGATAATTGAGCTTTATGGGCTTGAGTTGTGACTAATTTGTGAATAGGGGAGAAACTATGAGACTTTAAGTTGCAATTTTACCCTTTTTCAAATAGAAGGCTGATCACTTTATTATTTTGTCTTTCATTTAAGAAAAAAGGGAACATAGTGATATCACCACCCTTTCATCTTCTTCTTCTTTCCTATCAACTCCTCTATGGAACTCCCCATCTCCCAAAGCTTAAAAACCAAATCTTTACCTTCTAAACTTTGATTCCAGGATTGTGTATGAAGAAGAAGTTGATCACCTCCTTAAGAGCTTCATGAAAAGTATATTTTTTTGTAGTAAGAATATGAGTTTCCTTTTAATGGTTTTTAAAAGAAATTTGGGGGGTTTAGAGCTTCAACCCACTTGTCTTATTACAAATTTGTAGTTGAATCTCCCCATGGTTTCTAATTCAAGCCTTGACTCATTTTCATGTTAAGAAGGCAAGGAAATATGTTTTGGTAGTTCTTACAAGCTTGAGTCAAAGAAGGAAGGTTGAAGGGTTAGCTTGGAAGCTAGATTTTAGGTTTTGTTTGCTAAGGTCTATACATTTTTGATTACATTGATTCTTGAATATCCTAAAGTAGTTGCCTTTCTTGATTTGTGGTTGAGATTGCTAGATTTGGGTGTTAAGGTAGCTTGAAGCCCTCTAATGGTGAATTTTAGGTTAGTGGTTAATAATGTGTAAAAATAGTAGCAAATCACCCTAATTAACTCCCATAATATGTAAGATTAAGTTAAGGGGTTAAAGGTTACGTTTTAGAGGCTTGGAAAGTGATTTTCTGAGCCTTGAAAGCTATTTTGGGCACCGATATCGATACACGGGGACCACGTACCAATACCCTATGTTATTTTTTATGATCAAAGGTAAATTTATAGGGGGTATCGATACACCCTAGGTGGGTATTTATACCAGAAGATGGGTATGGATACCAGGAGATGGGTATGGATACCAAGGGTATTAAAACGAGTAAGGATAACGTTACCAGAAGATGGGTACCAATACCAATGGTATTGATAGCAGAAGATGGGTATTGATGCCAAGGGAATTGAAACAACTAGGGGGTATCGATACCAGAAGGTGGGTATCGATACCAAAAGATGGGTATAGAGACTGTAACAACCTAAAAACTGGTCTAGTCAGAATTAGGTTCTGGTGATTGAAAAACCTATATTGGGAAGGTCCAAATATTATATCGACTCTAACTATGTAATCAATTATACCATGTTAGACTCTAATTGAGTCCAATTTATAGACTTTAGAACTAATTGAACTCTTTGAAAATAATTTAGTGATTAAATTGTGAAAATTGAAGGTTTCCTCATTGGGGGTAAAAGTGTAAAGTTTGGAAAATTGAAAGACCACCCTCATAAATTCCCATTTATGAGGTGATTAACCTACTTGCTTTTCACCATTCACTTGGGTTGGTCAGATGGATTGATAAAAAAAGATGAGGATTGAGGTAATTATTGTTTATCTTTTCTAACAAAGGAGAAAGAATTATATTATTATTATAAGGTTTCCTCATTGGGAAGGAAAGCCTCACCGCTATTACTCTTGTTTTGAAGGGTGTAAAGACCCAAAAATAAAGCTTAGCTAAGTTAAAAAGGAAAAAAACAATCCACCGAACCTTATTTCTCAGCCTTTCTTATAGTAGCAAGCACACACCACCATTGTTGTCTTCTTCACCTTCACAAGCTAGCACCTCTATTGTTATTTCAAGTTTCTCTGATTTCTCAACACCGTTGTATAGCCCTTATATTGGTAAGCTAAAGCCCCAAACAATTTCATGAACCCATTGAAGATTGAAGTTTAATTTTGAATTAAAGCTACCGAGCTCTATGGCTAAACCATTGTTACCGAATCATTGCTATTGAAATTATTGCTACTGAACTATTGTTATCGAACCTTGGATTCGAGTAGAATTGGATACAATTGGCATGCCATAGAATTCATGAGCTCATTGATACTGGTGGACTACGGTCCTTGGGTTATGGCCTTTATTGTTGGTCATATTAGTGTGGCAGAGGGGCTAAACCATTTGTGATTTTGGTGTGGCAGAGGCATGATATGTATCCATACTCCTTACATCGATCTAAGGAACCTTTTGATATGCAATATAAATTGCCATTGATTATTGCTTTTGCATCGATTATTGTTGTTGCATTGACCATCAATATTATGTTGAAAT
Source organism: Hibiscus mutabilis (assembly GCA_019671005.1). Lineage (NCBI taxonomy): Eukaryota > Viridiplantae > Streptophyta > Magnoliopsida > Malvales > Malvaceae > Hibiscus > Hibiscus mutabilis. The sequence goes on along the minus strand of CM033741.1, from coordinate 22,838,407 downwards.
TGCCATTGAAGTATATGTCCGTGTTATTATTGTCATTGATAATATTGAAGCATGGCTGGAATGCATTCCTTGATGCATCCATTATTTATGACTACCTCACTAGGAAAAGTATGCCTAATGCATTCATTTTCCATGCATTTCATGCAAACAAGGTTTGTAGTCAAGATCAGGCAAGTTGAAGTTTTGGCAAGTCACCTAAGTCGTTAAAGTAAAGTACGTCCATCCTACAAACTCCTAGAATGGTGGCATAATGATTGTATATGTCACTTTTGACTACGTGGGTGCATGCATTTTGTATATGCTTTTAGTATGATTAAGAGGCTAAAATGAAACTTTTGAAATTAGTTAAAAGTGGACTAAAATGCATATTTGCCTAAATCGGGGAAAACATAGTAAATGGATTCAATTAACCCTAAAATTTGACATGCTATTAGATTTAGGAAAAATAAACTTGCTGGTAAAATTTTGTAAGATTTGAACAAGTTTTGGTTGGGTAAATGGCTATTAAACCAGATAAAAATTGAAATTATAGACCCTTTTGTACCGATACGAGTGGAAGCGTATCAATATGAGCTTGCATAATTTGACCCAAGTTAAAGGGCATATCGATACAGCTTGATCCGTACTGGTATAGGATTTAGAATATGGAATTTTTGTTGTAACTGGTTACCGGTACGGGTACAGGGCGTATCGATTTACTTCTTGTGTCGATAGCTTCGTACCAATACAGGTGTATGCGTATCGGTACTCTTTTATGTTACTAGAACCTGGTTTTTGAAATAAGGCCTTACGTATTGATACCCCTTATCGGTACGTATACATTATTTCATATCTGTATTAACGGTCATTAGCATATCGATACGGTAGGACCTGTATCAGTACGACATTTTGAATTTGTAAAATGGTTAAGTCATATTGAACATAGCGTATCGATACTGCAAGACTCATATTGGCATGGTCTCTATATTGCAACAACTAACTTATCGAACTCAACAAAGGCGTATCGGTATAGCCCAACGTGTACCAATACCCAAACCGTTAATTCTGTTAATAAGGTTTAAAACAAATTCTGGAATTTTACAGTTTGGTCATTGAATCTTGTAAGGCTAAATTGAACTAATAAATGAACTCCGAACGATTTGAAAATTTATAGATTCACTGTCTGTAGCTCAAATTACATTGCGGTAAGTTTAGTTTTTGAAATGGACCCTTAATTTATCAAAATTACAATTTAGTCCCTAAAACATGTAAAAGTTTAAAATTGGTCCAAACTAGATAATTTCTGTATTGTACCAGACTACCAATCTTAATGTAATGAATATCTTATCACATTGAACATCGAATCTATTGAATTATTGAATAAAATATCGTACCGAATATTGTTTTGTTTATCTGTAACACTTTTTGACCCAAATTTCTACCTGACCGGGAAGAGGGTGTTACATTTGTAGTATCAAAGGTAGAGTTCAGTCGATTATAGGATTAAACCAAAGTTTATTGTATTGTTATTGTATTGCATTGTGCCACCTAGGAGTTATCTATTGTATATTATGACTTGTCGACTAGCCCGATCTCTTTACTTATAGAAGTTTGACTCTAACGAGGCTCATATAGACGAGCATGTTACCGACTCCTTAAACCATGGTGAGGAGATTAAGGAGAGACCCTCCAATTCTGCAAAATCCTCTAACGTAGGACCTTGAGCCCGAGGTACAGACTGCTCAAGATGAATGCTATAGAAATATGGCTGACATGTTCAAGATATTTATGACCTCGATGATGGCTGAGCAAACTCCCCGACCTTCTACCATTGTTGTTTAGAATGTTCGAGCTCTTATTGATAAGCTGCCTCAGCATTGACCCTATTCTTTTACTGAACGTGATGATGACGCTCTTGAGATCGTCGAGTATTGGTTGGACAATACCCTAAGAATCCTAACCAAGCAACTACAGTGTTCTGACGAACACAAGCTTAAGTGTGCCCTCACATTGCTGGCTGATGAAGCACTTTATTGGTGGAAGACTACCATTCTCACAGTCCCTGAAGAAGTGTGACCTGGGAGTTCTTCCTGCGTGAATTCTGAAAGAAATACATTAATGAGTATTACCTCACCGAGAGGCATGATATCTTTCTCCATTTAAAGCAAGGTGGATGACTTATGGAGTAGTACTTCCATGATATCTTTCTCTAATTCTATTTATAGCACTAGTGGTTCTGGACGACAGACACAATTCCTAGTTTGCAATTTCTGCCAGCACATGCATCATATGGGGCAATGCCGTAAGAAGTTTAGAGTATACTTTTTTTGTGGCGAGATGGGTCATCTCATTCGTGATTGTCCCAAGAATACCATTTGATCTACTTCTGCACCGACTAATCCTTCATCCTCTGCTTAGTCCTTTTGAGGCAAGGGAACAAAGCAAAGATCTTTGGAAAGCCTAGTGGCTCATCTAAGGCATCATACAGATCTGAAATCAAGGCTCCTACACAGATGTACCACATGAGGAGTATGGAAGAGGAAGATGATCCCGACATCATTGCAGGTACCATTGAATTATATTCACATCCTATCTATGCATTGTTTGATCTTAGATTTACCCATTCATTCATAAATACTAAATTAGTAAAGCAATATAAACTATCTTGTGAATCTGTTTCATCAAAGATCACTGTAACTAATCCGTTGGGTGATTGTGTCACCATATACCTTGTGTGTAAGTTTTGTTTCTTAATAATTTAAGGGATTCCATTTCTGTCCAATTTGTTTGCATTACTGATTCATGAATTCGATGTCATACTGGGTATGGATTAGCTTAGTGAGCATCAAAACTAGGTAGACTGTTGTAAGAAGAAATTGTACCTTTGGGGTCTTGGGAAAGAGAGCATTACTTTGATGAAATCCAGGATTCCATCACTGTATGCTTTGTCTTTGGAAGCCAAGGATGGACCTCAAATATAAAATATCGATACCGTATGTGAATTCCCTAATGTTTTCCCAAACAAACTTCTGAGTTTACCTCCCACCCAGGAAGTAGAGTTTAGTATCGAAGTGCAACTTGGAACAACCCTAGTTTCCATTACACCCTATTATATGATAGCAGTTGAGGGTTTAAGGTTAAAGAAAAATACTCTATCTTATTTTAATGGGCCGATCAAGCTAGGGTTTCTATATTCCTTTTGTCTTTTGCACCACTGCATGCCAATCTGTTCTGGCACTATGCCTGGCATATTTCTATATTGGGGCATTGGCTCCTGCCAACAATCCTAACAATGTTCCTGGCATAATTTCTGGCATAATGAATATGCACAACTCAAAGAAAACCTTTCAACACAGTAAAGGAATAAAAACTTGAAATTTAAAAGAAAGAGAAACTATTAAAAACCTTGAAACCTAAAAACAAAGAAAAACACTAACCTAATATTTACAAAAGTTCAAACCTGATGGTGTTTTCATGTTACCTCTGCCAAGAGGATCACCTCCTTGGCATTGTTCTGATCACCTTTCATGTAGTACTTTAAGCGTTGACCATTTACCTTAAAGATTTCTCATGTCTTCAAGTTCCTAATGTCCACATCTCTATGAGCATAGGACTTCACAACTTCATAAGGGCCCATCCATCTTGATCTGAGTTTCCCTGGAAACAACTTAAGTCGTGAGTTGAATAAAAAAACTCGATGGCCTACCTCAAACTGTCTTGGCATTATCCTACTATCATGCCAACGTTTTGCCTTTTCCTTGTAGATCCTGGCGTTCTCATAGGCTTGTGTTCTGAATTCCTCCAACTTATGTAGGTCTAGTAACCTTTTTTCTCCAGCAGCTCTCCATGCCATGCCAAGTGTTCTGATGGCCCAGTAGGCTTTATGCTCAAGCTCCACTGGCAGATGACATGGTTTTCCGAAAACAAGTCTAAACGGTGAAGTACCCAAAGGATTTTTAAAAGTAATCCTGTAAGCCCATAATGACTCATCTAATCTCAAGAACCAGTCTTTCCTTGATGGATTAACAGTCTTCTCTAGGATGTTTTTAATCTCCTTATTTGAAATCTCGGCTTGCCTGTTTGTTTGTGGATGATATGCCGTCACAATTCTCTGCTGTATACAATACCTACACAAAGCTTTAGAAATTAGATTACATTTAAAATGGGTGCCCTCATCATGAATAATCACTCTAGGGGCGCCAAATCTAGAAAAGATATGCTTATGTAAGAACTTGGTAACAACCTTGGCATTGTTTGTTGGCAGAGCAACAGCTTCTACCCACTTAGATTCGTAGTCAACAGCCACAAGAATGTATACATTACCAAATAAGGGTGGAAAGGACCCATAAAGTCTATCCCCCATACATCAAATAAATCCAAAGGCATAATGTTTTGGAGCGGTAGTTGGTGTCTGCCAGAGATGTTTCCTGTCCGTTGGCATCGATCACACGCCTTGGCATACTCGTGGGCATCCTTATATAGTGTGGGCCAAAAGAATCCTGACTGTAGTACCTTGGCAGCAGTCTTTACCCCAGCAAAGTGACCTCCATACGGTGCGGCATGGCATAAATGCAATATGTTATGCTACTCATCCTCGGGCACACACCAGCAGATCACTTGGTTGGCACACTGTTCGAAAAATATTGGCTCGTCCCAATAGTATTGCCTGACTTCCCGCAAGAACCTTTTCTTGGCATTGTATGCGAAGTCTGGTGGTAGAATGTTACTTACCAAGTAGTTGACAATATCGACATACCATGGCATGGCATTAACTGCAAGCAAATACTTGTCAGGAAATTCATCTCTTATAAAATATGTCTTACCATCTTCAAGGTGATGCTCTAAACGTTAAAGATGGTCAGCTACTAGGTTTTCACTGCCTTTTTTGTCTTGGATCTCAAGGTCAAATTCTTAAAGTAAGAGCGTCCACCGAATTAGTTTGGGCTTGGCATACTTCTTTTCCAAGATATACTTCAATGCCGAATGATCTGTAAAAACTACAACTTTGTTACCAATTAAATAAGATCTAAATTTGTCAAAAGCAAATACAATCACAAGAAATTCTTTCTCGGTTGTAGAATAGTTCAATTATGCTTCGTTCAAAGTTCGGCTGGTATAGTAGATGGCATGGAAAACCTTGCCATGCCTCTGTCTCGAGACTGCTCCAACGGCATAGTCGCTGGCATCGCACATGAGCTCAAAGGGCTCATTCCAGTCCGGTGCCACAACTATCGGGGCATTGATCAACTTCTCTTTAAGTTCCTAAAATGCTCTCAAACAAGAATCGTCAAATGCAAAAGTGGCATTATGTTCTAACAACAAGCATAAAGGTTTGGCAATTTTTGAAAAATCTTCAATAAAACGTTGATAAAAATCGGCATGTCCTAAAAAATCCTTATACCTTTAACACTCGTTGGAGGCGGTAGCTGCTTAATTACCTCAACTTTTTCTTGATCCACTTCTAACCCTCTCTTAGTTACCTTGTGTCCGAGAACAATTCCCTCCTTCACCATGAAGTGGCATTTTTCCCGGTTCAGCACTAGGTTTGTCTCTATGCATCTCTTCGAGACTTGCTCCAAACTCTGAAGACATTTCTCAAATGTTTTGCCAAACACCGAGAAATTATCCATGAACACTTCCATGTTGTGCTCTATCATGTCGAAAAATATGGACATCATACAATGTTGAAACATTGTCGGTCCATTACATAGGCCGAATGGCATCTTTCTAAATGCAAACGTCCCATATGGGCACGTGAACATAGTCTTCTCTTGACGTTAGGGGCAATGGCAATCTGATTGTTACCTGAATAACCATCCAAAAAATAATAGAAAGCTTTACCTGCCAACCTGTCTAGCATCTGATCAATGGATGGCAATGGGAAGTGGTCTTTCCTCATGGCATTATTCAGCCTCCTATAGTCCATGCATACTCTCCATCCTGTGATAGTTCTAGAGGGGATTAACTCAGCTTTACTATTTTGTACCACGGTCATGCCACCCTTCTTTGGCACGTATTACACCAGGCTAACCCAAGAGCTATCTGAAATGGGATATATAATCCCGGCATCAAGCCATTGCATGATTTCTTTTTTCACTACCTCTTCATGCTTGGGTTGAGCCTTCTTTGGCCTTCAATGGCTTGCCATGGTACTCCTCCAAAATAATCTTGTGCATGCAAATGGTTGGACTAATTCCTCGGATGTCTGCCAAAGTCCAACCTAACGCCTGCTTATAATCACATAATATTGCCAGCGATTTTTCTTCCTAATCATCAGTGAGATCAGTGGCAATGATCACTGGCAGCGTTGAGTGTTCACCCAGATAAGCATACTTCAAGTGATCTGCAATGGTTTTAGTTCCAACGCCAGTGGTTCCTCAATTGATGGTCTAAGTGCCTCAATCTCTATGCCGGCCAACTATAGTGGCTCAAAATATCTCGCCTCTTCAGCCTCCAAGACTGGTTCTTCTGGTTCCTCAAACAGTTCAGCTATGCCATCTAAGTTGTTGGCATCAAATTATGTATCCTGGCATAACTGTGTCGTGTCCAAAGTGTAAATGGACTCTATCATCTCCTCTGCTTGGCACTCATCAGGTTCATTTGCACATTTTAAAACTTGAAACACATTAAATGTAACATGCTGGTTGTAACCCCCTTGTCCCGGCCCAGACGCCCAACCGAACCAAGAAGGCTATATTAGGTTTGTTGTACAAACCGAAGAGATTCAATAAAAACCTGGCCCATATTTTCCTTTTTATCTTATCTAGATGCCAATTATTAACCTTACATGTTCATGCAGACATTAGGTGTAACCCCAACTCAATCGGGCATCAACTTAACATCCAATTGATCATATTTATAATTCAAGGACCAAAATGCAAATGCAAATAATTGCAGGGTTAAAGCTCACTTTTAGGTTACCAACCTTTAATTAGTCAGGTTCCAATCTTTCATCTCAAAATTTAGCTAAATTCGATCATCCTATCACATACAATTCCATTGGCAAGATTCAGAGACTAAAATGCAAAGAAAGCAAAACTACCCAAAAGTGACATTAACAGAATAAACGGTCATCCGTACTGATACAGGTAAGCCCGTTTCGATACACCACCAAGCCGTATCGATACGCCTAACTGTAATACCAAACTTTTGAAATATTTTAAACTGTACCGATACAGATTCTCAGGTGTTTCGATACGTGGGTTCAAATTACAAAAATGAATTCCAGAGGCTAAAACTCGTATCAAAACGCCCATTCCCGCATCGGTACGCCAGGCCAAATTTACCTAGGCGTATCAGAACGCACAAGACCTGTACCGATCCCACAAGCCTGATATTGTCTAGTTGTACCGATACGGTCCCCGCGTATCGGTACGTCTGGGCCTGTAATGTCACATTTGGCTGGTTTTTCATCCCAAAAGCAAACTCAAACCACCCTAACATGCTTAAAACACAATACCAACATACAAGGCATACATCAAGCATCCAAGCTACACAAACTTAGTATCCTAACATGGCATCTTTGCATCAGAGAAAACCTATAGGCATGCATCCTAGCTTCCATCCAAGCAACATACCAAAAAGGTAAACCAGCATCAAAACAATATTTAAAGGTCATTTACAGTCCAAGAACAACTAAAGAAACATGCTCAAACAGGGAGCTCCACAAAACATCTCCCAAAACACGACAAGTACCCCATTGCCCTTATTCATTATAGTCTAGTCTCTAACATACTTTGGAAACAAGTCTTGCCAAGATCCCCTTGCTTCTTGCTTCCTTCCAAGACCTCAATTATCTGTATTGATGAACAATGATAGCGTAAGCACACAAGGCTTAGTGAGGAATGCTCAAAAATAAATACCATCAATGCATTTAAAATCATTTACTTAACATCATCCTTCAAAACATCATGCCCCTACTAAAACATGCACTTTGCATCATTAAAACCAACATATTAACTGTATGCTACATGTATCATTAATCAACAGCAAATCACATTGCTAACCTTCTACTTATGCCTTCCCATTCATTACTACCAAATGCAAAGCTCAAGGAGAAACATGTCTAAATCACATTATACAATGTAAACATTTCAATGATACATTAACAATTATATTGGCTTACAAGTGATTATTAAACAAGTCCATTAACAAAAGAGTTCATCAGATACACGGATTCAACAAGTGTTAACCCAACACTTCAAGTCATCCCAACTGAAATAGCGATACAATCACAATCGCGGTACAATTACAACCAGGTACATTAACAATCCACGAGGACACCCACCCCTTTCTCGGTTAGATGCTTGTTAAGTTTCTAAAAGTACTATTTTATTTACCCTTTTTATTCATATTATTGCTAAACTGAGGCTCATATTAGTTGCATTATTAGCCATTCATGCATGTTTGCATTGTTTCTTTCGTGGACAAGCTTGATTTCATATTTTGCTTAATTTTGTGGAAAAAGATACTGCTTTGGTGTGTTTTTGTATGTGTGCAGAATCACTTGCCAAAGCAAGGCTAGAACCAGTTGCCAGGGCAATGCATGAAGGAGATGCCGAGCTAGTTGCCAAGGCAATTTTTGATAAGGAATAAGATGATATGGCAGTCGAAATTAATGACTAGATAAGCCCAAGATGACGTGGAGCAAAGTTAAATCCCAAAGGAGTTTGATTTCCATGAAGAGGTTAAAGAGAAATTAAATCCCAAGAAGATAGGAGAAGTTCTAGAAGGAATTTAAATATAATAAAGAATTATATTCTTTAAAAGTATTTAATTCCAACTTAACTTCCTCCTCAAAAAAAGACTTTGACCTAGCCCTATAAATTAAGGAGCAAGCCGTCAACTCCAAGGGGAGAGAAGAGGGAGATTTCGACAAGAGCAAGGGAGAAGATTTCGACAAAGGCTTCAACCATTCTTCATCTTTTTCTTTCTTGTTCAATTAGGTTTATGTTAGGAATTCTTTGTTTTGTGTTTCTTTGGAACCTAGCCATGAACTAAATCTATTTGGCTAAGGTTATTGTGTTTGTGGTTGTGAGAAACAATTGGATTTTGTTTAGGTAATAAGAGTTTGCACTTTCAATTCAAGGTTTACTCATTCTTGGTTTTTATTCTTGTTTACGAGTGAATTGGGAGAGGATCTCGTAACTTCATCTATTTATCTAATATCGGGAGAGTTAGATTCAAGAAATGAATGAGTATGGTATTTATTCAATCTATTGATGGTGAAGATTAATCTAGCTTAGGAATAAGTTAAGGATTTCAACGGCTAAGAAAAACGCAAGATTGGTTGTTGTTCACCCTTGATTCACGCAGGGATGTATTGTCAAGGCATGCAAAATTAGCTAGAGTTTCGACTTAGGGATAAGAAGAAACCATTGAAGAGCGCTCTGCCGAACCTTAAAGTTGCTGCCCAGCCGCCCAAGTAGTTACCCAGGAAACCGTCGATTAGTTGCCAAGGCATCCCCGCTGTGCAAGTTGCCACGACAACTAAGTTGCCCTTGCACTCTTTTACCAAGACGATCCAACCGGCTATCACACCTCAACTCACGATAACCTGGCCTATTCTCTCTCATTTGATTACATCTTCTTTTACTTATTTGCTTTCTAGTTTAGTTGTTAGTTAAACTCCTACAATCTTCCACTTGTGTTTTTTTTTACTTTTTACAGTGCAAGAGATTGAATTCTTGAAGTGGCACCAATCCCTGTGGAGATGATATCTTTTATACTATAACTTGTGACGTGTACACTTGCACAATTGCGGACCACTTATTATGCGCAACAATGCTTAACCCACTAATGGGAGTTTTCAGTACTGTTTAACCCCTTTACCGTTAGGGTACTTGGATGGAGTATTCGATACGTCGTATAAACCTCTTAACATATAAGGCGACTTATTTACAGTGCACTCAATCATATGGCCTGCCAACTATATCCGATAACAATTTTAAAACCACATCACTTGCCAATATAATTAACCATTTAACATTTACCACACTGTTTTAAACAAGCATTAAGCCATACCATTATCCAAAGCAACAACCATGCTTTAAACCACAAGTATAAACCATACTTACAAGGATCACTTACCATGTGCATCCTTCAGCAAAACATGCTTAAAAACAATATATCAAATACTTTAAAACATGCTTAACAGTAGGTAACATGTAAATCAAATCAAGTGCATAAAACCATTTCAAACTAGCACGACTGAGAGAGAAAACCACTTTATACTTACTTCCCAGTCTAGGTAAGCGTTTCAAGCTCTACCTTAACTCCCAAAACTCTATTCTTATAACATCAAAACGCTTTAAACCACATATTCACTCACCGATACGTGAAACCTCAATTCGTCGACGCGAAATCAAGTATCTGGAACCTCCAACGCTTCTCCAATCACTTCCGGATCAACCTCCCCTATTTTTACCACAAAACAACAGAGGATTAATGCATCATAATGCATTCTAAACACATCAACTACAATCATTCTTGGATTTCCACAACACCTTCACAATTAACCCTCCACAAAAATCGAAAACATAACCAAAACACTTCGATTCACAACCCAGCCAACATCTATCAATCTAACATCACTTTCAACATCAAAACACATCTAAAAGCATATCCAAATCAACCTATCACTTCCAGCAACCTTACAACCAAAGAAACACCACAAAACCTCAAAACTAACAACCTAAACAAATAGAGATTCTTAAGTTTCGGGATTCCATTGATAAAAATCACTTATCAACATTATTAAACATCCAAAATATAAATCAAAGCATCCTTAATTACTAGAAATTAGATCCAATCCGTGAATTAACTCATTTTCCCCAAATAACTCAATTAAACATTAGAAAATCATCAAAATCAGATTAGAAACACAAAAACAAGGATCAAATGCTTGGGAATTTCAATAAAGAACCATAAAATAGAGGAGATCTCGGGCCTTACCCCTATTGTGAAGTTTCTCCCTCAATTGATTTGTGAAAAGCTAAGAAAACATAAAATTTCAATAAGATTTTGCTAAAAAAAAGTTAAAGAATCAAGTTAGAATCAATAATCTGAGTGAAAAGGATCTCTCACCTCTGGATTTTGATGAAATTTTGATTGTTTGGCAGAGCAGAAGTTGGGAGAAAATGTTTAGGAAAAAGTTATGTATATTTTCTTTAAAAGCTAATAACTAGCTTAGATATTTTAATCCTTCTTAAACCACCTTTAAAACACATGTTTAAAATGATTTAATTGAAGGGAGAAACCTCCAGCAAAAACTTGGTAATTTAGCTCCTTAAGGATTCTAAGAATTTGACCCTTTTTTTATTTTAGTCACTTTAAAATAGTTTTCAAAAATTGTATTTTGGTCACTAACCAAAATGTCACATTTCCAAATTCCATTTTCCAAAATTTATTCCACCAAAGACCAATATATATTAAAAGATGATTTTTAACTATTTGTCCACATTTTTATCTTACCAAAAAATATACAGTCCCGAAACTGACTCGAATCCCTACTCCGGTCCACCAGATCGTCTAATAAACCACCAAACCGTTAAGCCCTAAAACCGGGGCGTTACACTGATCATTCATGAGCATTGTTAGTTCCCCTTTATGAACGTCAATCAAAGCCCTACCTGTGGCAAGAAAAGGTCTACCTAAAATAATCGGGACATTAATATCAGCCTCATAATCCAAAATGATAAAATCTGCTGGAACAATAAATTTGTCTACCTTTACCAACACATCCTCAATCTTACCCTTGGGATGTGCATAGGATCGGTCTGCAGCTGAAGTGTCACCGTGGTAGGTCTTGCTTCTATGCCAAGCTTTCAGAAAACTGACATTGGCATCAGGTTGATGCTGGCTCCTAGGTCACACAGTGCCTTCCCATGAATTTGTTGCCAATGGTGCAGGGAATAGTGAAGCTTCCCGGATCTTTTAGCTTTGGTGGCAATCGGTTCAGGATCATGGCATTGTATCCTTCGGTTAGAGCTACAGTTTCAAAGTCTCCCAACTTCCTCTTTTTGGACAGAATGTCCTTCATAAATTTGACATAGTTGGGCATTGCTTAAGGGATTCTACCAATGGAATGTTGATTTGTAATTGCTTAAGAACCTCCAAGAAGCGCTTGAATTGCTGGTCTTGCTTATACTTTTGTAATCTTGCTGGAAATGGTGGTGGCGGATAAATACGTGTTGGCTCTACTGGCTTTGCCAACGCAGTGCTGGCATCAGTTTGTTTGGCATCGGTGCTGGCATTGGTATGCTGTCTGGCATCAGTTCTTGCATCATCTGCTTTTGTTTCCTCTTTTTCTACTTCTCTGGGATTATCTGCTGGCACAGGCTTCTTAACTTAGCAATTTATTGGCTGCTTAGCAGCCTTCTCCATCTCGCACTGCTTACCACTCTGAAGAGTTATAGCTTTACACTGCTCATTGTCTTTGTGCCGATCGTCTTCTGTGTCACTTGGAAATATTCCTTGGAGTCGATTGCTGAGTACACTAGCAATCTGTCCAATTTGGACTTCCAAATTTCTCATTGATGCTGCCAAAATCTGGACTATGGCATCATTCCTCTCCATGTACTATGTGAGAGTGCCTCATTGGTTGAGTCTTTGCCCTTGCTGAAAATTGTTTTTGGCTTTTTGTGGCATGGCATTCTGATAGAATGCTGGCATGGCATTGTTATTCCGCCTCTAGGTATTCTAGTGCTGGGCATTGTACTGGTTACCTCATTGATTTCCCCAAGCTAAGTTAGGGTGTTGTCTCTGACCTGCATTATAATTATTGGAGTTAGGATTATAGTAGCGATTAACATTGCCAACAAAGTTTATTAATTCAGGGTTGGTAGGGCATTCATCCACATGATGATTCTCTCCATAAATTGTACAAAATGGGTTTAATGCTTTGACTTCTTAGGACTCATTGTTCTTTTGCAACATTCTTACCATGCTTGTAAGGTTGAAAATCTCGGCATGGATGGACGTTAGTTCATCAACCTAAAATTTCCCATTGGTTTTAGTTTCGGTCCCAAGTCTCGCAACAGGATATTCAAAATCATTGATTGCAATCCTCTCTAAAATGTTAACAACCTCGGTATATGTCTTGTCAAGCAATGAGCCAGCTGTTGAAGTGTCAACAACAATCCTCATTTGTGCATTTAATCCTTCGTAAAAGGTTTGTATCTGGGTCCAATTCGAGAATCCATGCATAGGACACCTCCTCAGCAGGTCTTTAAATCGTTCCCATGCATCATATAAGGTCTCATCCTCAGCCTGCCTGAATGTAATGATCTCACCTCGCAGCTTGGCAGTGAGTGTTGGCGGCTGGAATCTTGTTAGGAACTTCTGGCATAGGTCTACCCATGAAGTATCTGAGCCATGTGGCAGGTAATTAAGCCAAGCCTTCGCTCTATCTCTAAAAGAAAAAATAAACAACTTTACGGTATCTTTAGGTACTCCATTTTGTTGAAATAACTTGCAAATCTCCATGAACTGCTTAAGATGTTGCCTAGGATCTCCAGTAAGTGCTCCATCAAATTGACCTACATTCAAAAGAGTTTGGATCATTACCCGCTTAAGTTCAAAATTGACAGCATTTACCTCTGTGCCAACGAGTCCTAGCATCAAATTGTCAATGGTTGGTGTCGAATGTTCTCTAATAGGTCTCTCATTAACAATTGGGACAGCTGGTGGTGGTGGTATATCATTGTTAAGTGGATTTCCTCCATTGTTCACCACACTATTCCCTCTATTATCTTGGTTTTGCATCTCTTGAAATCTTCTTTTTAACCTCCGCAAGGTTTTCTCAATTTCTGGATCGTATGGCCACTCGTCCACCATAGGATGGCTTCTAGTTATACACTGAAAAAATAAAAGGTGAAAACAAAAACAAAAATAAAAGAAAGACAAGTAAAAGTTTAAAAACAATCAATTTTGTTACAATCCCCGGCAACGGCGACAAAAACTTGTAGACTCTATAGGTCAAATGCGGGCAAAAGGGGCAGAAAATATATATTGGAAAAGTATAAAACAGTGCCAAGATGAGTCTTTTGCGTGCAAGTATACACGGTCTGCAAGTAATATAGCAGTTAAGCTAAGTATCGATCCCACAAAGATTTACTTGGAATTCAATTGCCTTGATTGTTACTTACCTTAATAAAAATTGATTTGTTTTGAAATTGGTTTCGAAGATAATTGAAAAGGAAATAAAAGTAAGTAAGGACGTTGGCAGGGAATGCCTGGTTTTCACGCTATTCATGTCGTGCCAACCTTTAATAACAACCTGCCTTCGCATTGTTTGCCGAGCATATTCAAAATTAGCAAAGCCTCTCTCAATGGTCCTTGCCCTAAATTGATCATGTAAAAACCCCTATATCTCTATAGTGTTTGTTTTTAAATAAACCAATTTGATTAAGATCCAATCTATACTCCTAAGGGGTAGATTTTACTCCCGAAGTAAGTTCATCTACTTGAACGACTTCTCTCGAAGCTTCTCTCCTTAGTATTCAACAACTTAATCATTATCACCCCAAGTCTGTTAAGATGTTGAGGAGCAATAAGCCACAGTGCCATCTCTCGCATGGCATAGTATTTAGGAAACATTAAAGTATGCTAAATAGTAAAAACATTACCAAGGCAGATTTATTATTAAAAACTAAAACATAAAATTAGCATTTAGCATAAACATCTCCCACCAACTATTAAATTAGTTCATGGTAAGGGGTTTAACCAAAAACTCACAAACGTTTTCAAAATACATCATCATTAAAAACAAATTAAATTAACTTGAAAGAGAAAATGGGTTATGCAGCCCTTCAAGATCCAGGCTTCTCAGCCAAGCTGGTCGAACCACCATTCCAAGGTGCAGCCGATTTTCAATCATTGCACACCAACCCCCACGATCTGATCTTCTCCAATGCTCCTAAATGCTTGCTTGGTTGGAGTTTAAATAGGCATGCAAGGAAGAGATAGGATTAGCTCTTCAAATTTTGAATTTCAACTACCCAAGGGATAAGGGATAATCTTCTTATCCAGGTTTGAATGAGAGCTGATCAGGCTAGGGTTGATGTCATACTGCCGATGCTGCCTTGGCGTCCAAGCTTGGCATGAATCTGCCAACCAGTCTTGGCATCATCTTATCCGCTATTTTTTCAAGGATTGTTCCAATTGCTATATTTTCGAAGCCTTATCATATCCTATTTTTTTGGGGTCCAACAGCTTCTTGGCATGGCATCAAGTTCACTTCTCTGCGAACTGGTGCTTGGCATTGTCTGGCCCATCTGTGCCAATAGCACTTGGCATTCTCTATGGCATTCCTTTCTGTATTGCTTTTCTGGGCCAAATCCTATGCCAAACCTGCAAAATTGCCAACAAAACAACCCTTCACACTAGCATAGACAAAATTCCAAACTCCTTATGCAAATTCATGATTTTAACATCCTAATGCAACTAAATGTACCTAAAAACAAGCAAAAGCATTGTAAGATTGGCATTAAAAATAGTACTTTTGGAGAGGTAACAAGGGACGAGAGGCTTGGACAACGGCAACAACAAGAGTAGCGGCGATGACTAAGGTGGATATTGGGGTTAGGGTTTTGATTAGGTTATTAGGGTTTTTTTATATTCCGGTTCAGGTTTGGTGTAATAGATTCGGGCATAGGTTAATGGTATTTGGGTTAGGGTATTGAGGTATTGGATTTTGGATTCAGGTTTGGGCATAACCCAAACAAAATGGGTTATTGCAAAAGCAGCAATACCCTCATCTTTTTGGTTCATGTAAAATTCGAGGATGAATTTTTCTTAAGGGGGAGAGCTAAAAACCGATCTAGTCAGAATTAGTTCCAGTGATCGAAAAACCTATATTGGGAAGGTCTAAATATTGTATCGACGCTAATTATGTAATCAATTATACCGTATTGGACTCTAATTGAGTCCAATTTATAGACTTTGGACCTAATTGGACTCCTTGAAAACAATTTAGTGATTAAATTGTGAAAATTGAAAGTTTGGGGGCAAAAGTGTAAAGTTTGGAAAATTAAGGGACCACCCTCATAATTTCCTATTTGTGAGGTGATTCACCCACTTGCTTTTCACCATTCACGTGGGTTGGTTGGATGGATTGATAAAGAAAAGATAAGGATTGAGGTAGTTCTTGTTTATCTTTTCTAACAAGGGAGAATGAATTATATTATTATTATTATTATTATAAGGTTTCCTCATTGCGAAAGAAAGTTTCACCGGTTATTACTCTTGTTTTGAAGGGTGTAAAGACCCAAAAATAAAGCTTAGCTAAGTTAAAAGGGAAACACAATCCACCGAACCTTATTTCTCAACCTTTATTAAAGTAGCAAGCACACACCACCATTGTTGTCTTCTTCACCATCACAAGCTAGCACCTCTATTGTTATTTCAAGTTTTCTGTGATTTCTCAACACTGTTGTATATCCCTCGTATTGGTAAGCTAAAGCCTTAAACAATTTCATGAACCTATAGAAGATTGAGGTTTAATTTTGAATTAAAGCTACCGAGTTCTATGGCTAAACCATGTTCTTCACTCTTAAAATCCATAGAAAATTATTGGCAAATAGATATTGTAAGCTTGAATATTAATTTTAAATTATAGTTTTGATTCTAACACTTCCCTAACATTTTGCCTAAAGTGTTGGAGAATGAAGGTCCATCATCTCCTTCAAAGGCTAGGAACAAAAGGATTGTCATCCGAGAGCCTTGAAAGCTTCGGAAGCTAAGTTGAGTGTAGTCAGAGTCTCAGGAATGGGCTAGGTGCTTTTCCTGACTTATTTGATATTGATTATTGCATCGCTAACCTTGTGCATTAATGATATTGCATAAAACATTGTTGAAGGCTATATTGGTAAATCTGGGTAAGTATTACATCTATTCATTATCCGTAGCATCGTTGTAATTGTTACCAGAATCATTGAAGCATTGACGTATAGAATCATTGAGCATTGAATACTGCTATTCGAATAATGGTATTGATTTATTGTTATTGGATATTGTATTGAATCATTGCTACTACTTATCGACATTAAAACATGGCTATTAAACTATTTCTATTGATCCATTGTTATGGAAATATTGTTACCTAATCATTGTACCGAAAAATTGCTATTGAAATTATTACTATCGAACTATTGTTATCGAACCTTGGATTCGAGTGGAATTGGATACAATTGGCATGGCATAGAATTCATAAGCTCATTGGTACGGGTGGACTACGATCCTTGGGCTATGGCCTTTATTGTGGTGCGGCGGAGGTATGATCGGAGGGACTAGACCACTAGTGATTTTGGTGAGGCGTAGGAATTCGTGTATCATACTCCTTACATCGATCCAAGGAAACCTTTTGATATGAAATATAAATTGCCATTGATTATTGTTGTTGCATCGATTATTGTGTTCAAATTGCCATTGAAGTATATGTCCAAGTTATTATTGTCATTGATAATATTGAAGCATGACTGGAATGCATTCCTTGATGCATCCATTGTTTATGATTACCTCAGTAGGCAAAGTATGCCTAATGCATTCATTTTCCATGCATTTTTGGCTAACAAGGTTTGGAGTCAAGATCAGACAAGTTGGAGTTTTGGCAAGTTACCTAAGTCGTTAAAGTAAAGTATGTCCATCCTACAAACTCCTAGAATGGTGGCACAATGATTGTATAGGTCACTTTTGACCACATTGTTGCATGTATTTTGTATATGTTTTTGGTATGCTTAAGAGGCTAAAATGAAACTTTTGAAATTAGTTAAAAGTGGACTAAAATGCATATTTGGCCTTAATCGGGGAAAACATAATAAACATATTCAATTGACCCTAAAATTTGACATGCTATTAGATTTAAGCTAAATAAACTTGTTGGTAAAATTTCGTAGGATTTGTACAAGGTTTGGTTGGGTAAATGACTATTAAACCAGATAAAAATTGGCATTACAGACCCTATCGTACTGATACGGGTGGAGGCGTATCGGTACGAGCATGCATACTTTGACCTAGGTTAAATGGAGTTCTAATACGACTTGATTTGTACCAGTACGAGTTTTAGAATCTGGAATTTTAGTTGTAACTGGGTATAGGTAGGGGTACAGGGCGTACCGATCCCCTTCTTGTACTGATAGCTTCATACCGATACGACTGTATGCGTATCGGTACTCCTTTATGTTACTGGAACCTTGTTTTTGAATTAAGGCCTTGCGTATCGATACTGGAACCTTGTTTTTGAATTAAGGCCTTACGTATCGATACCCCTTATCGGTATATTCACATCATTTTATAACTGTATTGTTGGTCATTAGCGTATCGATCGGGTCAGACCCGTATTGGTACGACCTTTTGAATCTATAAAATGGTTAAGTCATATTGAACATAGCGTATCGATATGGTAGGACTCGTATCGGTATGGTCCCTATATTTCAATAACTAACTTACCAAACTCAACAAAGACATATCGGTACGGCCCAACGCGTATCGATACCCAAACTGTTAATTCTGTTAGTAAGGGTTAAAATAAATTCTGGAATTTTACAGTTTGGTCACTGAATCTTGTAAGGCTAAATTGAATTATTAAATGAACTTTGAACAATTTGAAAATTTATTGATTCACTAGATGTAGCTCAAATTACATTGTGGTAAGTTTAGTTTCTGAAATGGACTCTTAATTTATTGCAATTACATTTTAGTCCCTAAAGCTTGTAAAAGTTTAAAATTGGTCAAAATAGATAATTTCTATATCATACCAAACTACCAATCTTAATTTATTGAATATCTTATCACATTGAACATCGAATATCATTGAATTATTGATTATCGAATAAAATATCATATCGAATATCATTTTATTCATCGGTAACACTTTCTAACATGTATTCCTACCAGACTGGGAAAGGGTGTTACAGATACCCACTGTGCAATCTTCCCAAAAATGTCAACTTTCACCCAGAGGGATAAAAAATTATACCATTCGATCCAATAGACCCCTAATGGTCTAAAATGGTTTGTAAAACTAAGAAACTGAGGTTTAACCCTTATAGATGAGAATTACGTCTAATAACTTGGTAAATGATGACTTGATATAATTGAGATGGTTAACGTTATGCCTTGGGGTATTTGTTAGACGGCTTGGCTATTTGCCACTTACCTCTTGGTGAGGTATATGAATGTTCGGGGAGCAAGTATTATTTTATGTTGTGGTGAAGGAATTTGGATGTCCTAGAGTCATTGGAAGGGCACTTATATAAGGGGATGTGTACTTTAGATCGTGTGATCGAGTACATCTAACGTATCTACGGGCTATGTGATCTGGGTACGGTTAGTAACCTATTTGTGGCTATAGTGAACCAAATAAGGAAACATAACTCGGTGGGCTGTGTGAGCTCGAGTAATTTGATGGACTATATGAACTCGAGTAACCTGATTGGCTGGGTAACCTCAGGTAAAGACTGCTTGTGGCTATTGTGATCCAAGTATGTCTAGGATGTATCTGTGGCTATGGTGATCCATATATGGTCCAACTAACCCGACGGCTATGTGATCACGGGTAACCCAACGGCTGTGTAAGCACGGGTAATGTAGGCTTTGTTGGCCAATGTGTAGGGAATGTATGATTAATTATGCTTGTTGTGTGGATAATAGTTGATGGTTATATTACCCTAGGGTTGTGTGATCAGGGTACGATATGCTTTAACTTGATGGGTTGTGTGAGCTCAAGTAACTCGATGGGTTGTGTGACCTCGAGTATGGTAAAACATGGTGATGACATGTGAGACTTCTTTTATTTAATGATACCTTAAGATAAATATTGTGAACTCTAGCTAGGGTAGGCTAGAAGATAATCTCATTATATATGAAAGCCTTATCTATGCACTCTCGACTATATCATCATGCATGCTTGTTTATGATATTCATGAATTGCGGTAGAGTGGAAATGTACCACTGAGCTTTTTAGCTCAGCATGCGAAATTGTGTTTTTTTCGTGCGTAGGTTGATAGGTTATCTTTTGGAGGTGATGAACTCTTCAATCTAATCACTCCTACGATCAGCTTTCTCTTTGACCTCTCTCGATCTGATTTCCCCCAATTTTCTCTCATCTCTTCATGTGTTTCAATCCCTTTATATAGGTGTTGATGAGAGTTTGTTGCATGAGAATTTGGTGGAGATATGGCTTCCATTTTGAATTTCAAATGTGGGAGATAATCTAGCTGATAAATAAATAAAAATTTGGGATTTATCCTTTGCATTTGAATTTGAATTGGGCGGTTGGAGATCTTAACCTCTTTGATCCCTTCAACACCATAGTAGACTTCGGTAATTGGCTCGACAATTCGTCCTGCACACAAACAAGCAAAAGAGTTGTATTTTTTCTACAAAAAGTAATAAAATGCATGGACAAGCACCTTGAACTAGGAAACTACAAACTAATGCATGAATGACTACAAATGCAACTAAAATGAGCTTAAGTCTAACAATAATGTGAGTAAAAAAGGTAGGAAAAATAGTACTTTTTACAAACTTATCAACATCATGGAGGACTTCCCAGGACCGAGCTAGTTTCAGAGTATAGTACTTGATATTTTAGTTTAGACTAAAATGTATTCATAGGACCTTACCACAGTCGAGTCTGTAACTCTATTTGAATTATTATTTTGTAATATTGTGTATTTTAAATTGGAGCTCCTATTTTGGTAAACTCATTTTAAATGTTATTTATCTACATGGATTTATGGAAATTGATGTTTTTAAGAAATGTCAAAGTTGTAATTTTAAATGGAAAATTTGATGGGTCAATTTTTAGGAGACCTAAATGTAGCATTTCAGATTTGGATCGGGAACGAGGTGTTACAAATTAACTAATATAATATAATATATTATATTTTTGAGTGAATACAAGTGGTCTAGAGGTTGTGGTAAGGTGTCTAGTGAACATTATTAGAGCCTAGGTTTAGCCAGTTCTAGAAAACCCAGGGTGGTTTAGAAGTCATGGTAAGGTGTCTAGTGAATACAAGACCCTAAATTTAAGTGGTACTTTTACAAGACTGAGAATCCTAATGTGTTGCCTTGTTTCTTTGTGTTTCAGAAAGAGTTGATGGAAAGGGAAACCGAAAATAGAGGGTCGAGTCACTTTTGTGATCTTACCTATGTCCTTTTACAAATGGTTCAAGCTATTCCGCGGCAATCTGAGGCATCTCGCAAGACACCTATAGAGAGGCTTCACCGTTTTAGGCCTAAAAACTTTGGAGGTTTGGGTAATGATGACCTGATCAAGGCTGATCAGTGGTTAAGAGACACTCAGAGGATTTTGATACAGATGAGAGGAAGTTTGGAGGATGACCTCGATTGCATTATCTCCCTTCTTAAGGGCAATGCACATGAATGGTGGGAGACCATTGAGTTGGGTTTGCAGCATGTATTACCTATTTGGGATACCTTCATAGAAGAGTTTAGGAAGAAGTACATCATGAGGTTCATATAGATGAGATGAGGGATCAGTTCCTGCACTTGGTTTAGGGGGATAAGACATTGTTTGAGTATGAGCAAGATTTTCTATGATTGAGCCGTTATGCCCGAGAGTTGGTTGCCATCGAGGAGTTAAGGTGTAAGAGGTTCAGACATGGATTAAAGGTTTACCTTCAGTTGTACGTAACAACGAGACCACTTAGGACATTATCTGAGTTATCCAATAGTGCAAAGACACTTGAACGACTTCAAGGCTCGACATCTAGTCAGTTTAAGGACTCTAGGGGCCATGTTGTAGAGACCCAAGATATCATAAGTTCTTCTCAATTCCCACAAAAGAGGTTGTGTGCTTCGAAAGGTTTAAAGAGAGTTGCTTCAGACCAGCTACCGAGAGTCGATTCATGATCTAGATCAAGGGTTCATAAGGGCTCTTTGATTTCTACTTTAGAAGGGAGTATTGATGGTTTAGTTGAGGCATCACCTCCATTAGTGTGTGAGCATTGCGGCTGACATCACTTTAGAGTGTGCTTTTTGCTTTAGAGGGTCTGTTATAGGTGTCAGGCACCAGGACATATAGTAAAGAATTGCCCAATTGTGGATGAGGATACATCAGCTCAGTCTCAGAGGTTGGCTACATCTCATCATGGTTAGAGTTTTGCTAGGGGTGGAGCTAGGGCACCGTCAGTTTATCAAGGTAGAGGTCCTGTAAGATCCACAACTAGAGTTGACGTGCAAGACGTTGTTAAATAGTCTATTGCTTAGGCTAAGGTTAACGCCTTTGCTACCGAGGAGATGTCAGGTAATTATGTTCTATTTTTTCAGTTGTTATTTTATAGTCGTCTAACTCCTCGTTATGTATTGAGTTACCTCTTGTTAAATATGTATTCTGTTAAATCTTGAGATTGATGTTAAATTGTTTAGTAAATTAGAATTGTAAAGACTGGTAGATAAGTGTTTTACCGTGGATGGTGGTTGAGGATCAAGAGTAACGGCCCTTGTGAACTTGTTGGTCTTTCGCATATAGTGTTGTTGAGAGTGCAACTTATGCTGTGAATTGTAGGTGAGAAGTCCTAAAGTCCAAATTGTTCTAAATTTGGTTGTTAGTGATAGATGTGTAAGATCTTTACCTCTCTAAGGTGGATGTTTTACTCTATAATGTTAGCTCAATGAGGGTCTGTATGTTGCAAGATGTTTTCAGCTTGTGTTGCAGATGCAAGGGTTGAGAATTCTAGGCCTTAGAGTTGTAGATGTCTTGAGGGTATGGAGGTACCCTTGGTGAATGAGCAGTCTTACCGTTTGATCGTGGTCTAGAACCGCGATAAGGGTAAGGTTGACTTTGTTGTCAGTATCCATCACTCCGTAGTATGGTACTTAACAAACTCTTTGATGGGGGCACACTTGTGCAAGCGACTATTTGGGTGTCGTTGCCAAGTGTTTCGCTTGAAGACTTGCATGTGTTAGAGTGGCTTGTATGGTGGCTTTTGATGTGTTAAACCAAGGAGTAATGGTGAAAGACTGTTGCCTTTTTCATGAGATCGACAACCTTATTTTTTTGTTTGTAGGATATGAGAGTTTCGTATGTTTGTTCAAAGTAAAGGTACCACAGAAAAGGTAAATGAAGGTTGTGATAAACATGGTTGAGGCCCTAAGGGCAAGTTGTGAGGACGTTAGCCTAGCATGTGAACTTTTTTGATCTAGATTTCATAAAGTCGAGGGAATTACTCTATTGAGTTTGAGAGGAGTTATCTTTAGTTAAGGTAAGCAGTGTAAAAGTTATCAGAGTAGCGCAGCGAAAATGTAGGGTTAATAACTATGTTATGAGTAACCGGATGTTAATGTTACAAAGAAATGTTGTCGGAAGAACCAGTTGGAAATTGTTGAGGATTGCTAGAGTTTCCATCTAATTGTTAGTTGGGATTAACTAGATAGATTGGAAAAAGATGTCTAAACCTTGGATGATAGCTTGGTAAGTTTTGTTTGCTAGTGAGAGTTCGTTGGTGACAACGGTCTTTGCTCTGAATCAAGTAGGTTTGAATGGTGGAATCTCATGGATCGTAAGTTAGTTTTCATTCATATGGGGGCAAGTTCTAATAAAGTAAAGTATAAGTTCCGACTTGGTTGAACAATCCAGGATGAATAGACGTTAATTCAAAGTAAATCTTTGGTAGGTTCGGTTGTCAAGGGTTAGCATGTTCTAAAAACATCTAGAAAGGGTATTGATGTTAGACAAAGGGGTGTCTCTAGTGATGTACCGTAGAGATGGTGACGCATGTCAGACATAGATGAGGTTTGAGTTTGGGGTTTTGAACACCCAAAGTTTGTAGAGAGGATTGTTAACCGAGATAGTGTTCATCAGAAGTGAGTTTATTAAGTTGGCATTGGGACAACATGGCTTGAGGTTGGTTTGTAGCCCTACCTTAAGGTTTTGTCTTTCATTTGGGAAAATGGGGAACATAGAGATATCACCACCACATAGTGATATCGCCACCCTTTCATCTTCTTCTTCTTTCCTATCAACTCTTCTATGGAACCCCCATCTCCTAAAGCTTAAAAACCAAATCTTTACCTTCTAAACTTTGATTCTGGGATTATGAGTGAAGAAGAAGTTGATCACTTCCTCAAAAGCTTCATAAAAAGTACATTTTTGTAGTAAGAATGTGAGTTTCCTTTTAATGATTTTCTAAAGAAATTGGGGGGTTTTTAAGAGCTTCAACCCACTTATCTTGTTACAAATTCGTAGTTGAATCTCCCCATGGTTGCTAATTCAAGCATTGACTCATTTTCAAGGAAATGTGTTTTGGTAGTTCTTACAAGCTTGAGTCAAAGAATGAAGGTTGAAGGGTTATCTTGGAAGCTTGGTTTCGGGTTTTTGTTTGCTAAGGTCAGTACATTTCTGACTCTTTTGATTATTGAATATCCTAAACTAGTTGCCATGCTTTATTTGTGGTTGAGATGGCTAGATTTGGGTGTTAAGGTAGCTTAAAGCCCTCTAATGGTGAACTTTTGGTTAGTGGTTGATAATGTGTAAAAATGGTAGCAAACCACCCTAATTAACTCCCATAATATGTAGGATTAAGTTAAGGGGTTAAAGGTTACATTTTGGAGGCTTGGAAAGTGATTTCTCGAACATTGGAAGCCATTTTTGGGCTTCAGTATCGGTACGTGTACCGATACCCTATGTTATTTTTGATGATCGGAGGCAAATTTATAGAGGGTATCGATATGCCCTAGGTGGGTATCGATACCCACTATTCCATTAAAATTTCAGTTACAAGAACTGGTATCAATACCAAAAAATAGGTATCGATGCTAGGATATGGGTATCGATACCAAAGGAATTGAAACAAGAAGGGGTATCGATAACAAAAGATGGGTATTGATACCCACTGTGTAATCTACCCAAAAATGTCAACTTTTGCCAAGAGGACTATAAAATTATATCGTTCGATCCAATCGACCCCTAATGGCCTAAAATAATTTATAAAACTGAGAAACTGATGTTTAACCCTTATAGATAAGAATTACGTGTAATAACTTGGTAAATCATGACTTGATATAATTGAGATGGTTAACGTTATGCCTTGGGGTATTTGTTGGAAGGCTTGGCTTGGTGCCACTTACCTCTTGGTGAGGTGTACGAATGCTCATGGAGCAAGTATTATTTTATGTTGTGGTAAAGGAATATGGATGTCCTAGAGTCAGTGCAAGGGCACTTATATAAGGGGATGTGTACTTGGGGCTGTGTGATCGAGTACATCTGACATGTCCATGGGCTATGTGATCTAGGTGCGGTTAGAAACCTATCCATAGCTACGGTGAATCGGATAAGGAAACATAACTCGGTGGGCTGTGTGAGTTCGAGTAACTCGATAGGTTATGTGAACTCGAGCAACCTGATTGGCTGGATGACCTCATGTAAAGACTACTTGTGGCTATTGTGATCCAAGTATGTCTAGAACGTATCTGTGGCTATAGTGATCTGGATATGGTCCAACTAACTCGACGATTGTGTGATCACGTATAACCGGATTGTTGTGTGAGCACAGGTAATGTAGGCTTCATTGGCCAATGCGTAGGGAATGTATGGTTAATTATGCTTGTTGTGTGGATAATAGTTGATGGTTATATTACCCTAGGCCTGTGTGATCTGGGTACGGTATGCTTTAACTTGGTGGGCTGTGTGAGCTCAAGTAACTCTATGGGCTGCGTGACCTCGAGTATGGTAAAGCCTAGTGATGACATGTGAGACTTCTTTTATTTAATGATGCCTTGAGATAAATATTGTGAACTCTAGCTATGGTAGGCTAGAAGATAATCTCATTATATGTGAAGCCTTATCTGTGCACTCTCGACTATATCATCATGTATGCTTGTTTATGATATTCATGAATTGTAGTAGAATGGAAATGTACCACTGAGCTTTGTTAGCTCAGCGTGCGAAATTGTTGGGGGGGTTTTCGTTCGTAGGTTGACAAGTTATCTTTTGGAGGAACACATCGTGGAGGACTTCCCAGCACCTAGCTAGTTTCAGAGTACAATACTTGATATTTTAGTTTGGACTGAAATGTATTCATAGGACCTTACCACAGTCGAGTCTGTAACTCTATTTGAATTATTATTTTGTAATACGGTGTATTTTAAGTTAGAGCTCCTATTTTAGTAAAGTCACTTTAAATATTATTTATCTACGTGGATTTATAGAAATAGATGTTTTTGAGCAATGTCAAAGTTGTGATTTTAAATGGAAATTTTGATGGGTTGGTTTTTGGGAGACCCGAATGTAGCACTTCGAATTCGGATCGGGAACAAGGTGTTACAAATTAACTAATGTACTATAATATATTATATTTTCGAGTAGCTCGCTAGCTTTTCGAGTTAAGTATCGAGTAGCTCCCCTCAGCTTGTTAAGAACTCGAGTTGAGTTCGAGATCGAGTTAAATCCAATCAAGTGGAGCTTTGACCGAGTCGAACTTGAGTAGCTCACAATCTGTCTTGTCTTATTTACAACCTTAGACATAAAGATAGGGTGGGCAAAGCTCGACTCGAAAAATCTATTTTCTTTTTTAAATTCGAGTTATTTGAATTGTTAGATTTATTCAAGTCAACTCGAATAACTCATAAAATTTTTTAGTTCGAGTCAAGTTCGAGTTTTCCCAACTCAAAAAAAACAAAAGACCAAATTTTATAGTCATTGATTTCCTTTCTTCTTCAATTTCTCATTCAATTTAAGTCAAATTTTGACCAAATTTGGACCACATGTTCCTAAACCACTTTATAATACATATTTAGGTTCAATTCATATTTTTGAAAATAAATGTCATTTTTTTCTTTAGTAAATAAAATTTATATGACTTCCTCATTTCTTCAGTTCCTCATTCGTTTCAAGTCCATTTTTTTGACCAAATTTGAATCATATGCTCCTAAAACAATTTAGAATACTTATTAAGCTTCAACTCGGATTTTTGAAAATAAATTTTCTATTTTTTCAATTCAGCCCCTCAACTTTGTATGATTTCTTCATTTCTTTAATTCCTCCTTCATTTTAAGTCCATTTTGACCAAATTTAAACCACATACTCCACTAACACTATATAATATCTACGTAAATTCAATTCAAATTTTTAACAAAAAATATTTTTTTACAAATTAGTCTCTTAACTTTGCATTTTATTCAATTTGATCATCCAACTGTATTTTTTTGTAAATTCTTTCTTCTCATCAATTCCTTGACTCCTTTATGCTCCCATCAATATTTTATCCTCAAAAGTTCTTTCTTGAAAAATAATATTATAAATATATTTTAGAATTATAGATATATTTTTTATTAAATAGTAACATTACAATTTATAGATCTTACTCACATGTGAAAAATAATATGAATATATACATGTATACCTTATATGACTAGAGAAAGTCGTTTAAATTAGAATCAATACGTACTATAACATTATAAATAACTTCAATTAAATTTATATAGAAACTTGACTCGAATCGAAAAAAATTCAAATAAAGTTTGAATAATAAAATAGGACTTGTCAACTCGAATAACTCGAAATTTTTTGACTCGACTCGATCGAATGCCCACCCCTACATAAAGATCCAAAGATTGATTAGAATTGAAAATTGACCTATTTCATATTGACCCGAACTGAAAAACGATCCAAAATTAACCCGACCCGAAAAATCAACCGATCTGACATTCACCCGAACCGAAAACCAACCAATCCGATATTGACCCAACCCGAAATTCATCCGATCCGATGTTGATCCGACCTGAAACTCGACCCGGCCCGAAATAGCATAGACTAGAACTAAATCCGAATCAAACTCAATCTGACCCGAATCGAATCCAACCCGAATGACCCGATTGCCACCTATAGATTTTATATTTTGGAATTTGCAGATGGTTAATGTCTATAATCAGCTTGGAGGCTCATAGCATGTTGGGATAAAGTACACAAATGTTCACTAAATTATTTTAATAAATACAAAATGGTAGTCAAATTTTCAAAAGTTACATCATAGGTATTAAACTTTGATTTTTGTTATAAAATGGTTACTGAGCCGTTAACTACCGCTAAGTGGGTGACGTGGCAGTTACAAAAATGTGTATAATAACATATTTAATCCTCTATATTCACACATTCAATCAATTTAGTCCTAATTCGAAAGCCTATGAAATTTGAGAGACTAACTCCCAAATTTTCTCATTTATGTTGTCTCCTTCATTTTACCTTTTTGTAATCGTCTCTTTCATGAGAACACACAAAGATATAAATCATAATGCTAAAAAAAATGCCCTTAACGTTTGACTGAATTGTCATTTTGGCCTCTATTTTTTATGCAATTTAACTCTTAACGTTTCATTTTGGGTCAAAATGGCCCCTCTGCGGATGAAAACTATTAATCAATCCTCGATGGATTGAAATCATCAATCAACTAACGGTCAATACCTTTCGCTGACGTGGCATCACAATTTTTTTTAAAAAATCAATTATTTTTTATATTTATTTTTATATTAAATTTTAACCAATCAAATGATAACACATGGTATCATTTAATTAGTTTTTTTAAAGTAAAAACTTAAATCAAATTATGGTGACAGAATAACATATCAACAACAGCGTTGAAGCAGGTCACGCGTATGAAGAAGTAATATTATTTCGATGAGGTTATATATATTTGATGTTTACTCGCCAAATTAAGATGTTGGTCTGGTGGTTAGAATTTAAGTCTTTACTTAAAAAACAATAAGATGATGTCATGTTTCATCACCTGATTGGTTAAAATTTAATATAAAAATAAATATAAAATAGTTATTTTTTAATTTGTGATGCCACGTCAGCATCTCTATACACGTGGTAGCGCCACGTCAGCAAATCCTACTATACAAACATGCTACGTCATCAAAGGGTGTTGACCGTAAGTTGACTGATGGTTTCCATCAATGGAGGGTGATTTTTGAACAAAAATGAACGTTAAGGTTGGTCTGCACAAAAAAAAAAGAATAGGGGCTAAAGCAACCAAAATGTCAAACGTTGAGGGCTATCCTTTTTTGAAGCACTTTAATCTTCAATATTTTATTTTGGGTTAAAATGATCATTGTTATTTAACTAATGATAAACATCTTGGAATGATTTGACATAATGACATGTTAGCATAAAAAATAATTTTTATAAATTATATTTTGACAATGTGACATTCTATCAAGGCAACATTTGTATCTTTATTTATATGATACTGTTATATCAACGTGCACTATCATATAAATTTGTCACGTAATTTCAAGTCATTTAGAGTTAGTTAAGTAACAAATTTCATCCACGGAGGAGTCATTTTGACCTAAAGTAAAACGTTAAAATTAAAATACTTCAAAAAAAACAACTAAAATAATTATTCAGTCAAACGTTAGAGACATTTTTTGACACTATATCTTATATTTATATTTGTCTACTTATATTCCACAACTTGTACTACACGACGCCCTTTTAACTAGTTTAACATAATTATTATCCATCTTTAAAGAAAATATTAAAAAAAGGAAATAGATGACATTTACCAAAATAAATTTTCGTTTCAAAACAATGCTTTCGGAAGCATTGGTACTTTCCTTTTTTAAACAAACCTTTTAGACTTATATATTTTTATTTATATAGAACAGTTTATTCGATTTTGTTTTGTTATAAATCAATTTAGCTTATTTGTATTTATCTCATTGTTTTGATATTTATATACTTATTAACCTCACACCCAACCCTCACTTTCACCCATCAAAATCCAGGTATTCAATCCTGGTCAATTTCAAGATGAAGGAAAAATAAAAAAACGATTGGGGAGAATAGTAACTTAAAATACCATCCTCAATGCATGTATATGCTAATGAAGAGTTATTGTTTATAATTTGATACTCCAACCACTTTTGATTATCTTTATAATTATTCGTATCTTAGGATTATAACTCGACACCACTAAAATCCATTGAAGTAGTTAAAGTGCATGGAATTTTTAGAATTAGTAAATAATACTAAACACGAGAAACTGGTAAATGATGTTATTAAACACATATTTACAATTATGAATAGGAAAAATATTCTATGTATATGCGGGTTTAGAAGCTAGAGTTTAAGGATAGCGTTTTAGTGTTTGTGGTTAGGTTTTAAGGTTTGAGAATATACTTTAGGCATAATAACAAATAATTCTTCTAACGTTTGATTGAATTGTCATTTTGACTCCTATTCTTTTTTGAAGTAATTTAGCCCTTAACGTTTCATTTTGGGTCAAAATAGCTCCTCTGCAGATGAAAATTGTTAGTCAATTAGCGATAAATTGCTTGAAATAACGTGGCAAAACTACATGACAGTGCACGCCACGATAGCAGTGTCACATAGGCAAATATCTCGACTTTACAGAATGACACAATAGTAAAAAAAAATAATTTTAAAAAAAATTGTATAAAATATAAAATATTTTTTTTTCTTTCGACGTGTCATTCTGCCAAGTCATTTTAAGTTGTTTATCGTTAGTTGACTAACAGTTTTCATTCACGGAGGGCTATTTTGACCCAAAATGAAACGTTGAGGGCTAAATTGCTTCAAAAAAGAATAGGGGCCAAAGTGACTTTTTAGTCAAACGTAGAGGGTATTTTTTGGCATTATGCCTATATTTTATGGTCTAAAATTTATAGTTTAGGCTTTAGAATTTACATATTAGGGGTTAGGACCCTTAAAATGGATACATGGCATGACAACTTTAAAAGTCTGCTCGTGGAAAAAAAGCTTTCCACTGACGGTTCGTCTAATAATTGCCCGAATGAATAATATATTGCCATGTTTGGTAAATAGCAGTTTGAGTCAAAATTAGAAGTTTGAGCTATTATTAGAGGTTTGACTGGTCAAATATGCTAATTTGAATGTTTGGTGAATAGCATATTGAAAAGGCGGATTGGGGTGAAACCTCTAATTTTGAAAAAGCTGCTAATAGGAACCTTTTGACATTAGAGGTTTTGACATAAAAGTTATAAAGACCCTTTTACCCTTAACAATCATAAAAAATATCTAAATAACCTAAATTTAACATTTTCTATTTTAATTCTTCTCCCTCACATATTTATATTTTGATATTTGTAAACTAATAATTTTAGTTTTTTTTCCTTTTATTCTCACACATTTATATTTGTATTTAAATTTAATAATTAATTAAATTATATTAAAAATAATTATATAAATAATAAATTAATATATAGATCTTTCAAATATGCTTATATATTAAAAATTATTTTTCATAATCTAATTAATATTAATAGATACAAAATATTGATAAGTAATAAATTATTCAAGCAAGTATTGAATATAACCATGTCCTTATTTATCATTTTTCTTGTTTAAATAATCAAACGTTTATCAGCTATCAATTAATTTTACCAAATACTTTTATACAATCAACCAATATAATCCGCTAGTCAAATCAGCTAATGCAATCAGCTATCAGTTAATGTAATCCGTTATCAGCTATCTATTAATTATCAAACATGGACATTAACTACTTTTAAAAACATTATTTTCAGTCGTTTTCAATTAATAAAAAGGGAGAAATAATTGATTTTTATCCACTTGAATAGTTGCATAATGTAAAGTCCTATTTTGTTCAACAAACATTTAACTAGCTCTTCTGTGATTTCATGGCTCTCATCTAAAGGCTTTAAAAACGTAGGTCCTTTGTCGCCTTCAAAAACATCGGTGGAGGAATGCGACAATGATTGTCCAAAATTGTTAGTTTAAGCTGCTGCCCATTCAATACAAGAAGAATTACTTGCTCTTTGATATCCACTTGATTTTTTACGTGTAAAAATATGAAGTAGGTGTAGAATTATTAGGTAGTAGTTTCAAATAAAGACATATATGCTCTGTTTTATAGACGGAGACGGCTTGCCCCAAAAGTTTTTTTTAGAAGTAGTATATATATTGCAATTGTTTTATCCGTGAAGTATTACTTGCATGATGATGTTAGGTCAAAGTTTAATTTTAAAAAAAATCAAGAGAAAATTATATTTTTTCTTTAAAACTTGAAACTTATTTTTGTTCTTAGAATTATATTATTCGCATATATATTATATGCGAGACTGAGGCAATATTAATTATTGAAAATATAAAAATCAAAATCTACGATTAATAATTACACCATACATTAATTTCAAATTTAATCTTTATACTATAATTTAGACGACGAAATTCGCACGAGTGCTATAAAAATTCGAGAAAGAGTAAGAAGGCAAAGAATATACGTCCAAAGTGAGGACCCCGGTTATTGGGGTACTATGCAATGTTGGAAATGGAGGTAGACATTTTTTGGTTGAAGGAAAAAACATATGCAATTGTTTGATTTGATTCTATGGAGTTGGCCTCTTTCGTTTTAGAATTGGAATATTTTGAAATGTGTTTTTGAGGTGAGAGTGAATGAATGATTTCGTTTTCTGAGTTTTTGACTAGTTTACAATTAAGTATCCGTTACAGTTTCTTCAGGGTTCTTATTCTCTGCACCCTCCTCAATGTAATAACAAAAATCTTGTTCAACGATTTTTCTCCTTTGCATTTATTTAGAAAAATTTGTATTTGAATAAAAATAAGGGTTGTCACCGGTCACTTGAATAAAGTAACAGAAAAAATTAATTTTTTGGTTCGAGAGTCGGTTACGCGTGAGAAAGAGTGATCACCCACTACGACCAAAATTAGTACCCAGTTAGTTTCTTATTGTATTTGCAAGAAAGAAATAAAAATTCGAATCTAGCTTAATAATTAATCCCCAAAATGCATGTATTTATAACATTGGGTAAGGAAATACTTCGTTATTTATAGTAACCGAGGGAGATGACACCTAATTGTACGAGGACATCACTCCCTATTCGGTTACCAAAATAATAAAATCTAAGGTAAACTACTTAAATCGCCACTTAATTATAGGGCTGGTTTTGATATGACCACCATACTTTTAATTGTGTCATTTTAACTACATAACTATTTAAGTGGTATCAATCAAGTCATCTGCCGTTAAAACCTAATGATGGAGGTGACTAACAATTAAAAAATTTATATAATTACACATTTGGTCACCCGTTACTTACATGTTCCATCAGTTTTGTCTTAATTTTAATTTAATTTATGTTAATTTTGTAAATTCAATAAATTTATTTTCAAAATAAATGAAAGGAGGTGGGAATTAGTAGGATCCGATCCTCGGAGCATAAGGAAAAAGTTAGACACCTCTACTACTGGGCAAAATGCCAGAATTTCAAAAGAGTTTACAACAGATTATAATGTTCTAAGTTGTTTTTAATACCAAGTAAAAAGAAAATAAAAATGATTAAATGTAGACTCGATTATGCTCGAAGTAGGGTTCTTCACAGCTGCCACGGTAGCAGGGAGTTCTGAGATCATTCACATATCATGTCCTCGGCTGAGGGCATCTGAAGATAAACCTGGAAAAAGGTAGAACATCCATCAAATGCTATTACAAAAACACATTTCACTGCACCAAGTTTGGTATAGCGGCATTTTTAGCAACATTTTTTAGTAAATTCGTTAATATTGTACAAATAGCGGCGTTTACATAGAAAATGTCACACATAAAGAAACGGCGTTTGTAAGAAAAATGCCGCAACAGGTACGACTTTTAGTGGCGCTTGTTAAATAAACGCCGCAAATGTAAAATTTTTAGGTGCGTTTTTGAGTAAAACGTCGCAATTGTATAATTTTTAGTGGCGTTTTTGTATAAACGCCACAAATATATAATTTTTAGTGGCATTTGAGTAAAGAAGCGCAACAATAAATGTTTAAAATCACCGTTTCATTTTTAGAGATATACCCCTCACACTCCCTAGCGCCCTTTCTCAAATCCTCCCGTCAGTGAATCTGGAACTAGAGGAAAAGTGGCCAAAAGGAAAGGGAGGGTACAACAGCAACATGAGTAATCATCCTCTTTCTCTCTCGCTTTCGCTCTCCGTCGAATCTTTTCTTCCCGTCGATCTAAGGTTCAGTTCTTCATTATATCATCTTTGAGCTTAGTGTTTTGTGTGTCGGTGGTGTTTGGGAACATTTCTTTGAGGTATTTTCCGGTTAGTTTCAACCATCTCTGTAGCTGATTCCCCTTCTTCTTCTTCAACAATGGCTCCTCCTGCTACTGTTAATAGTATTAACCCCAAGGTACTTTCTTTTCCCTTTTTTCTTTCATTCTGGACTGTCTCTGACTCTAGGTTTCTCTTGGTTTTTCCTTTTCTTTTTATTTAGTGTTTAATTTGATGCTGGCTATTGACTTATTGATGCTTATGAATCTGGTTTTTTATGCATTGTGTATTGTCTTTGTCTTGTTATTTTAAAAAGTCTACATCTTTGCGTTTGTCTTTTTATTTACTTGTATGATTATTTCATGGAATGCTTGTTTATCATTTTGCTTCTCCATTGATGTGTGTATTTCTGTTAAAAGTTTTGCCCTTTTTTAGCAAGTTTTCTGGTTTTTTATGCTTTGTGTATTGTCTTTGGCTTGTTATTTTAAAAAGTCTACATCTTTGCGTTTGTCTTTTTATTTACTTGTATGATTATTTCATGGAATGCTTGTTTATCATTTTGCTTCTCCATTGATGTGTGTATTTCTGTTAAAAGTTTTGCCCTTTTTTAGCAAGTTTTCCTTCTCAGTACTTGTACTGAATTGAATGCTTTCCTTTGTGCTCACATCAATCTTCTTATATTGTCCTTTAGGCAGTTTTTTTTTTTTTTTGATGAATCTAGAGATTTAAAAGTTTAAAGCAATAGAAATATGTGGAATATTCTTGTTCTAGTTTTAGCTAGTTCAATACTTTTTGTGCAATCAATTCGTTTCCTTATGACTAATTCTATCTTTATCACCAGGTCATAGAATGTGTGTATGCTGTCCGTGGTGAGATCGTCATCCTTGCGCAGGTAGGATGCCAATCTGCATCATCTCGTGTATTCGTGTAACAATTTTATTACTGTGGAGTTATTGTTTTGTAGCTGATTCCATATCCGAGTATAACCGGAAAATTGGACTAAAAGGTGAATTCTGGGTGATTACAGTATGAGTGTTTTAGAAATTTTGAAATAAATGCTGCTGATATAGTTTGGTATATTAAGCTGGATTTATTTTAAAAATATTTGAACTAATTCTTTATAATATTTTCTTATTATCTCTCTCAGAAATTGCAAGAAGAGATAAAGGCTAAGCCATCGGCTCATCCCTTTGAAGAGGTACATAGTTTTCTTTCTTTAAGTTTTTTTAATGGACACTTGTGGAGTTGATGAACTTTTATTTGACACTACTGCTAATCGTCTTTTTCAGATGCTGTACTGCAACATCGGAAATCTCCAGTCTCTCGGTCAGCAGCCGATAACCTTTTTTTGAGAGATTGTGTTTTTTGTTACTAGATATTGATTACCATAAAGTTGTGTTGTTGTGAATGAACAAATTCTAATTAGGATACCTCTGCTATAGGTTCTGGCCTTATGCGACCATCCATCTCTTTTGGACAAAAGTAAAACACGGCTGTTTTGCCGTAGTGTTTATTACTTACAATAGAACAGACAGCAGATAACTTATTAACATGAAAGTATAATAAGGACTTGAAATGTGAAAATTCCCCCTCAGTTCCAATTCATTTTACAGATAATGGCTAGGAATTTAAATAAATAAACAAAATCCAACATATGGTAAACGAAACTATCTTATCGATAAGAATAATAGAGGAATAATGAAGAAGAAATCAAGCAGCAACCTATATATTACGAAAGGAAAACAATAAAATGGAGAAAACTTTACCTCTGATTAGATTCGGAAGCTGCGAATTGAAGGAGAAAGGAGAAAGAGACGGAACCGATCTGAAAATGGAAGGCGATTCAGAGGGGGCGGCGGCGGCCGAATTGTGTGGATTAAGAGCGGCGGAGGATCGCCTTGGAAGAGATCAGAATTTTTCTCCCTGCAAACTCATAGCATCTTTGGATCTTATTTGATTGCTTAGGGTGTTTAGATGGTTCTAAACACCCCCAAATGTCCTAGTCTACGTTTAATCATTTTTATTTTCTTTTTACTTGGTATTAGAAACAATTTAGAACACATAAAATCTGTTGTAAACTCTCTAACAATCGTAGCATTTGCCCCGGTGGTAGAGAAGTCTAACATTCTCCTTAAGCTCTAGGATCAAATTCTACAAATGTATACTTATATAAATTTTTGTTAATTGTCATATTATCCCCGTTAGATTTTAACGGCTGTTAGTTTGATTGATACCGCTTAAATAGTTATGTGATTAAAATGACACAATTAAAAGTATAGTGGTCATTTAAGTAGTTTACCCTAAAATCTAACTAAAATGAATGCCAAGAGTGTGACAAATACTTAAGAAAATGGTGTACGTAAAAATGTAATTCTTAATAATATGTAATAACGCGTAACAAAATTATACGTATAAAAACGCTATATAGACTATAGTGTGTATGTATGTATATATATATATGCACTAATACGTAACTATATGCATAAAACTATATAAGGATATAATAATAAAAAACTATAGCACAATATATATATATGTATATGACCATATAAGTAAAAAAAATTACAAATAAGAACCCAACAAGTTTCTCAGTGAAAAAGCGGATGATGTTTACCTTAAGAGACACGGATTCAAGTTGTTTTTATCTACAAGGTGTATGCGTATTGTCAAAGGGTTAAGAATATCTATAAACAAATACTACATTGCAATCACATTTAGACTATTTAAAAAAAACTACAAATAAAACTATGATACAATATATATATATATATATATAATACTGTCGACTTTTGCTAACACTTGGCAAACGATTGAATATTTAGTGTAAAAGTGCAAGAAAATAATGCGAAGGTGAGTCTTATGCATCCAAGTATACATGGTCAACAAGTAATACATCAGTAAGCTGAGTATCGAATTCTCATGGATTGACCAAGAACTTATTTGCTCAATGTTTACTTGTTTGCAAGAGAAATGAAAGTGTTGGAATGAATTGGTTTTTTGATCGAAAGATAGCAAAAACAAAGTAGTGAAAAATAAAAACAGTTTGGCAACGAAAATGTTTAGTTGAAAGATGAGCATTGGCAAGGGATGACTGGATTTCACGCTACTTATGCCAGCCTTTAATAATGTCCTGTCTTGGTTTTATTGCCGAGCAGATTA
Organism: Hibiscus mutabilis; assembly: GCA_019671005.1. Taxonomy (NCBI): domain Eukaryota; kingdom Viridiplantae; phylum Streptophyta; class Magnoliopsida; order Malvales; family Malvaceae; genus Hibiscus; species Hibiscus mutabilis. The sequence goes on along the minus strand of CM033741.1, from coordinate 22,801,243 downwards.
AAAGTAGTATTGCCTCTGTCAATGACAATACCCTAAGTTAACCATGAATAACCCCTTATATGTTTATAGTGAAGCTTTTCATCAATTAACTCAATTAAGTGTCAACCTTTACTCCTAAGGGGTAGACTCACTTTCGAAGTAAGTTCATCTACTTGAACATCTTCTATTGAAGCTTCTCGCCTTAGTATTTGACAACTGATCGGTGCCCCTTAAGTTTGTTAAGATATTAAGGTGCAATAAGCACACTATGCCAACTGTCGTATGACAAAGGATTTGAGAAAATTAAGTACTAGCAGATAGAAAATAATGTCAAGGCATTATGAATTATTAAAAACCAAACATAAATTTAGCATTCATCGCAAACATCCCCCAAGCAACTGTAAAAGCTTAGTTCATGGTTAGGGGGTCCATCCACAAAATATCATCGTATCTTAACATCACCATTCAAATAAAATTAAAACTAAGAGAATGGGCAAGAAAGAGATTCATCGATGCAGCCCTTCGATTGTTCCATAGCTTTCGATCTTAGTTGGTCGAACTACGTCGCCTCTCGGTTCACCATGGTGCAGCTTCTCCTCTGATTCGATCCCTCAAGTGGTGGCTTGAGCTCCTTTAAATAGGCTTGCATGGAAACCCTAAGCTTTTGAGTTTAAAATTTGAATGCGCGAAGGGATAATATGCGATATCCTCTTATCCTAATTTGAATCATAGGGCTGACGTGTACAGGGTCCAATGACTACTTTGACCAGTCATCGAACATCAATTCTTTGCCAGCCGAGCTTGGCATTGCTTGGTCCATCTATGCCAACTGCTACTCGACAGTTCTCTTGCTTCATTTTTTACGTTCTCTGCCACTGCCTTTCTGCCATGCCTGCCTACCTGCATGTGTACTGCATCAAAACCAGCAAAGCGACCTTTCACACTAGCAACAAAATAACTCCTAACTCCTTATGCAAATGCATGGATTTTAACAACTAAATTCAAACATATCTACATAAAGGCAAGCAAAAGCATTGTGAAAAAAGCATAAAAATCAGTACTTTTGAGGAGTTAACACACCCCCAAACCTAGCTCATTGCTTGTCCTCAAGTAATGCAACTACAAAAATCTAGAGAAATAAAAAAACAGGAAAAGTACCTCGACAAAAATTGTCATGGTTCCCAACACCTACCATCTAGAAAATACTATCATAGGTCTATCCTTAGATATTCAACGTATCAATGCCAGTCAGATAAGCAAATTCAAGTACGACAATATAGTTCTAGTCTAAGGTCATCTAGTATGTAAAAAGTGCGGGCAATATACATCAAGTTTACTTGACTCCCTTAGCCAACTTTGCTATCCAAACTCAGAATTTTAATTTATTAGCCAAGGGTGTTTTTATGCTTGCATTTAATTAGGGTTGCGTCATGTCATGATTGGCGTGAGATATAAATGGGAGCAAACCACGAATACCCACGTTAATCCAAATTACATCACTAAGCTAACCCATTGCACTCATACCCTAGAGTTATGTTGGCTTGAGAACTAAGAGGGAACAAACCACGAAGACCCAAGTTAATTATTTTTCCTAAGGCATAGGAGTGTTCTAAAGTTTTTTCAGCTTTTGGCAAAATATTGTTGCCTTATTCTTTCTTTTTACCTTGGTGTTTTCTCTTTTTTTAGTTTAGTTTCAAGCGAACCTAAGTTTGTTTCATAGATTAGATAAATATCGTGTATATAGTGAAACTAAAGTTCCCCAAACTAGAGTTCAATCGCCAAGCTACTTGGCAATGCTAACCTGCTGGCATAGAAGTTCTAAATTTTAATTTTCTTCATCGGACAGATAATTTAGCACAATTTCTCCTAAACTAGTAGTGTTGGAAACAAGTATAAAATTGACCGAGGTAAAAAAAAATCTAACGGTTTGGTATGCATGTGTTAAATCCTACATGGCAAATACAATGTAAACTAAAATATAAACATGAATGTCATGGCAATAGATGTAAGGCAACCCACACCCCCAAACCTAAGGTGTGCATTGTCCTCAATGCATGAAAACAACACATATATACAGATAAAATTTAAAATACATGAACATGTGAATGGAAATGAAATGAAATGCAAGGAGTTTAAGAGGATGAGTACTCCTCTTCGAAGGGTTTTGGTCGTGAAACGTGTGTTTTCCTTTTGATGAAGCTCCCTTGATTGGGAGCCATATGCTTCTTGCGCTTAAGGTTGGGTTTTGATGCTGCTGTAGAAGCTCCGAGGTCATGGAGAACTTCCTCAACGATCTTCACTAACTTAGAGGCAACTGGGACATCAATGGTAGAAGATGAGGCAAGTGCTGCAGGTGTGGCAGCAGTCTTGGCATGGCTTTGAATTTCTTTATCTTTGGATTCATGTGGTGTATCAGTTCTGGTAGATTTAACTTGTACTTGAGAGACTAGGAGGCGGCATCAAATTGTGTCGAAGTATGGATAGAGTGAGGACTGCCTGGCATGTCATACTTGGCAAGGAGGTCGGTAGAGAACTTAGGCAACGCTGGCAGTGTTTGCGTGGATATGCCTTCAAGGGTTTTCTTCATGGCACAGTCCTTGGCATACACATATTTCTAGAACTGAGAGTTCTGCTCCTCAGCTTTTTTAAACTTTAAGAGGATGATCTCTTGCATTGGTAGATCTGAAAAAGCATTGCCACTGATCCAACTGGTATTAGAGTCACAGGTTCTACCTTTTGCACCATTTCCTTTGGCAGAGATTCAACCGTCTTTTGCTTGCCCTTCTTTTTTTCCTCCGTGGTAGTCAACTATCTCCACAGGTCAAGAGTTATAGTGGTCCCTTACTCTTTTGAATGCTATCTAAATCGAGCTATTGCACGTCATGCTGCATACAAATAATAGGGATTAGAGAGGGAAAAATTAAACTTTCATTGCTCTTACCAGAACACTTAAAAGTCTCTTCAATGATAAGCCGTCCAACATTAATCTTGCAGCTAGTCATGATAAAGTTCAGTAGTACCAATCTTTCCTCTGAAACTGTCTCTTTGTGGGTAGTCGACATCAAGTTTGCCTTCAAGAAGTAATTTCAGTCATGTGGCTGAGATTTTAATGCCAACCGTTTCACCGTCCGATGTCCTTTTGATGACACGTTCCATTGGGTGTAGGCCTCACACTATTCCTTCAATATCGTCTTTCTATTAGTATCGTCCATAGATTTCACAAACTTGATGTGTTCGTCCTCTGTTCTATCTAAAGAAAATATATTATTTATATAACCTTTCATCAAAACGAACACACTTACCTCGCACCATCAAGAAGGGTGAATCTTTGGTCGTAAAATGAGCATAGAATTCTCGAACTACGTTGGCATGGACTTCCCCTGGTGGTTGGTATAATTTCTCCCATTTATGCGTCTTTATCACCTTGACAAACTCTGGGGAATAACCCAAGTTGGGTTCGTTCTTGAACTCGAAACCCTTCTCATAGCAGAAGGTTCTTGATGCGAAATTCTCCTCATACTTTTTACGAATCTCTTTATTGAAAAAGATCTTGAAGGGTGTTGAAAAAGATGCAATAAAAATTTCTTGAGAACTCGAGTGGTTTTTTTGAAGACAAGGATTTAAGACAATGAAAGGAAGAGTGAAAAGTCTTTAGCTAAGAATCGGTTATGGTTTACATAGATGAAGGTGTAAAACAGTTGAGTATTTTAAATGGTGTTCTTAATTTGGCCGGTTGAGTAGGGATAATGATAAGGGTTTAGCGTGTTTGGGGAAAATAAACCGTGATGTGATAAGAGGTAAAGTGATAAGACGGTACGGGAATAGACAAAGTGATAAGGTGAATAGGTTAAAATTTGAATTTCAACTTTTCACCTTAGACGGCTAGGGTAAAATTCAATACTTAGGAAAGAAAATTTCATTCTTTCTTGGGCCGAGCTTCATCAAGCCTTGGGCGATTAAGATAGATCTCTTCTCTGAATTTTTTTATCGCCCCATGCCAGTCCTTTTCTTTGGCATTCTGTCTGGCAACAAATTCATGCATCCACTCAACAAAAACCTTTCAACGCAGTAAAAGAAAAAGAAAAATTAAAAAAATGAAAAATATTGAAAAATAAAAACATCTAATCCTAATATATACAAAAATCAAACTATGATGATGACTTTCACGGAACCTCTTCCAAGAGGACAACCTCATTGGCATCATTGTGAGTGCCTTCAAAATAGTGTTTCAATCTTTGGCCATTTAATTTAAAAATTGTTCATGCTTTTAAATCCTTGATATCAACTGCTCTATGAGCATATAGTTTCACAACTTCAAAGGATCCTGACCATATAGTCTTGAGCTTACCTAGAAACAACTTTAGCCTCCAATTAAATAACAAGACACGTTGGCCTACATCAAATTGTCTTGGCAATATCCTATTGTCATGTCATCGTTTTGTTCTTTCTTTGTAGAGTTTGGCATTATCATAATCTTGCGTTCTGAACTCCTCTAATTTATTTATGTCCAATAAACATTTTGCACCAATAGCTCTCAACTCTATGTTGAGCTTTCTGATTGCCCAATAAGCTTTATACTCTAATTCTACTGACAAGTGGCATGCCTTCCCAAATACGAGCTTATAAGGAGAAGTTCCTAACAGAGTCTTAAAGGCTATTCTATAAGCCTACAAAGAATCATCTAGTCTCAAAGACCAGTCATTCCTCGTTGGATTCATAGTTTTTTTTCTAGAATGTTCTTTATTTCTTTGTTTGAGATCTCCGTTTGGCCATTTGTTTAGGGATGGTAAACTATGGCAATACGTTACTGGATTTCATACCTACACAGAGCTCTAGAGATTAGATTGCACTTAAAATGTATACCTTTATCATGAATGATGGCTCTAGGGGCACCAAATCTAGTAAAGATATGCTTTTGAAGGAACTTGGCAACATCTTTGGCATCGCTTGTCGGCAAAACTGGTGCCTTGATTTCTCTGCCCACCAGTTCCAATGGCTCTGGCTGGCTAAAGTAATTAGCAATTTTATTCTCCAACGTTGTTTATTCAGTGTCTTTATTCATCTTAATTCCATCAACCCATTCTCTGGCTTCATCCTCCTTGTCTTGGCACAATTGTGTCAGGTCTATAGTGGAAATAGACTCCATCATCTTATCAACTTGGCATTTCTTTGGTTCATCTGCGCATTTAAGAGCTTGAAATACATTAAACATAGCATGTTGGTCATTTATATGCATAGTAAGTTCACCTTTATAAATATCCATTAAGGCTCTACTTGTGGCAAGGAATGGTCTGCCCAATATAATTGGGATATTCATGTCTGCCTCATAATCTAAAATGATAAAATCAATTGGAAATATAAATTTATCTACCTTTACCAGCACATCCTCAATCTTACCTTTAGGATGTGCAAAAGATTTGTCCGCCAACTGAAGTGTTATGGTGGTAGGCCTTACTTCGATACTGAGCTTTTTAAAAATAAATATTGGCATCAAATTGATGTAGGCTCCTGGGTCACACAGTGCTTTACCCATAAATATGTTGCCAATGGTACAAGGAATAGTAAAACTTCTCGGATCTTTTAGCTTAGGTGGCAAGCGATTGAGTATCATTGCACTATATCCCTCAGTGAGAGCTACAGTCTCGAAATCACACAATTTACTCTTTTTGGACAAAATGTCCTTCATGAATTTAACATAATTAGGCATTTGCTCAAGAGCTTCTACTAATGGTATGTTGATTTGCAACTACTTAAGAACTTCCAAGAAGCACTTAAATTACTGATCATGTTTGTGTTTATGTAGTCTTTCTGGAAATGGTGGAGGTGGGTAAACAAATACTGATTCTGCCCCTTTGCCAAAGGGTTACTAGCATTCAATTGAGGTCTGGTATCGGACAATGGTTTAGCATCGCTTATGTCTTCTTTCTTTTTCTCTACTTCTTTTGGTTCATCCACTGGTCCTTTCTTTTGGTAATTGGCTGACTGATTGACAGGTATTTTAGCCTCGCATTGTTTGCCACTCTGAAGATTTACAACTTTGCACTATTCATTGCCTCTTTGCCGAGCATCTTCTGTATCGCTTGGTAATACTTCTTAGGGTCGATTGCTAAGTGCATTAGAAATCTATCAAATCTGAATCTCCAAGTTCCGCATAGATACTGCCAAACTCTAAACAACTGTATCATTTTTCTCCATATATTTTGTCAATGTCCCCAAGTTGTTTCTTTGTCCTGCATAAAAGTTGCTTTGTGCCCTCTGTGGCATGGCATTCTGATAGAATCCTTGCTGGACATTGTTATTTCGATGCTAGGCAATGTGTTGATTAACCCCTTGATTCCCCTAAGCTAAATTTGGGTGTTGCCTTCATCCTGCATTGCAAGTATTGGAATTTGCATTATAATTACGATTAAAATTACCAATAAAGTTTACCAACTCAGGGTTGGCAGAGCAATCTATTATGTAATTGTTCTCCCCACATATTGTGCATAATGGGTCTAACGCCTTAATCTCTTGAGATTCTTTACTCTTTTGCAAAGTTCTCACCATGCTAGTGAGATTAGAAATCTTAGCGTGGATGGATGTTAATTTATCTAGTGCTAATTTTCCTCCAATTTTAGTTTCGGTCCCTAGTCTGGCAGTAGGATACTCGAAGTCATTAGTTGAGATCCTTTCAAGGATACCAACTATCTCTGTATAGTTCTTGTCCAGGAACGAACCATTTGTCGAAGCATCAACAATAGTTCTGGCATACGTATTGATTCCATTGTATAAGGTCTCTATATGGGTCTAATTTGGGAATCCATGCATGGGACACCTTCTCAACAGGTCATTGAATCTCTCACAGGCATTATATAGAGTCTCGTCATCAGCCTGCCTAAACATAATAATCTCGCTTCTTAGCTTGATAGTGAGTTTAGGTGGCTGAAATTGCAGTAAAAATTTCTGGCATAGATCTCCCCATGAGGTGGCAGAACCAGGTGGCAAGGAACTAAGCCACATTTTTGCTCTATCTCTTAGGGAAAATGTGAATAATTTTAGCTTTATTGTATCTTTCAACACTTTAGGCTGTTGAAATAGCTGGCAAACTTCCATGAATTGCTTTAAGTGTTACCTCGGGTCTCCAATAGGTGCTCCATCAAATTATCATACATTCAAAAGCATTTGTATCATTACCAGTTTAAGTTCAAAATTTGGTGTATTTACCTCTGGACCAATCAGTTCTGGCATCAAATTATCTATGTTCGGTACTGAATATTCTCGGATAGATCTCACTTCCTCCATATTAACGGCTGGGGCAATAGGTGTGGCCGGTATCCCATTGTGGTTTGGTGGATTTTCCTGATTGTTTGGGTTACCATCAACTCCTCCATTGCCTCGATATGCTATCTCTCGAGCTTTTCTTTTTAACCTCTGTAATGTTCTTTCAATTTCTAGGTCATATGGCCAATATTCCACCAAAGGGTGGTTTCTGGTCATACTCCAATTAAAATACGTAAATAAAATAAAATAATAAAAGAAATGAAACAAGTAAAAATCAAAAAAATAAATTCTGTCGCAATCCCCGACAACAATGCCAAAAACTTGTCGACTTTTGCTAACACTTGGCAAACGATTGAATATTTAGTGTAAAAGTGCAAGAAAACAATGTCAAGGTGAGTCATATAAGTGCAAGTATACACAGTCAGCAAGTAATACAACAATAAGCTGAGTATCGAATCCACATGGATTGACCAAGAACTTATTCGCTCAATGTTTACTTGTTTGCAAGAGAAATGAAAGTGTTGGAATGAATTGGGTTTTGATCGAAAGATAGAAAAAAACAAAGTAGTGAAAATAAAAACAGTTTGGCAACGAAAGTGTTTAGTTGAATAATGATCGTTGCCAATGGATGCCTGGATTTCACGCTACTTATGCCAGCCTTTAATAATGCCCTTCCTTAGTTTTATTACTGAGCAGATTAAAAGTAGTATAGCCTCTGTCGATGACAATACCCTAAGTTAACCATGAATAGTCCCATATATGTCTATGGTGAATCTTTTCATCAATTAACTTGATTAAGTGTCAACCTTTACTCCTAAGGGGTAGACTCACTTCCGAAGTAAGTTCATCTGCTTGAACATCTTCTGTCGAAGCTTCTCGCCTTAGTATTTGACAATTGATTGCTGCCCCTTAAGTCTGTTAAGATATTAAGGTTCAATAAGCACAATATGCCAACTGTCGTATGGTAAAAGATTTGAGAAAATTAAGTACTAGAAGATAGAAAATAATGCCAAGGTATTGTGAATTATTAAAAACCAAACATAGATTTAGTGTTCATTGTAAACATCCCTAACCAACTGTTAAAGCTTAGTTCATGGTTGGGGGTCCATCCACAAAATATCATCGTATCTTAACATCACCATTCAAATAAAATTAAAACTAAGGGAATGGGCAAGAAGGAGATCCATCGATGCAGCCTTTCGATTGCTCCAGAGCTCTCAGTCTTAGTTGGTTGGACCATGTCATCTCTAGGTTCACCACAATGCAGTCTCTCCTCCGATTCGATCCCCTCAAGGGGTGGCTTGAGCTCCTTTAAATAGGCTTGCGTGGAAACCCTAGGATAAGCTTTTGAGTTCAAAATTTGAATGCGTGAAGGGATAAGATGCACTATCCTCTTATCCTGATTTGAATCCTAGGGCTAACGTGTACAAGGTCCAAAGGTTACTTTGACCGGTCATCGGACATCAACCCTTTGCCAGCCGATCTTGGCATTGCTTGGTCCATCTATGCCAACTGCTACTCGGTAATTCGCTTGCTTCATTTCCTGCGTTCTCTGCCAGCACTGCCTGCTTGTGTCCTGCATCAAAACTAGCAAAATGACCCTTCACGCTGGCTACAAAATAACTCCTAACTGCTTATGCAAATGCATGGATTTTAATAACTAAATGCAAACATATCTACTTAAAGGCAATGAAAAGCATTGTGAAATAAGCATAATAATCAGTACTTCTGATGAGTTAACAAATACATACGAAATTATATATAAATAGATAAAAGTTATATATATATACACGTACATAATATAGTAACATATACGATGATAGTTTTTTTGGAACAATTTCTACCTATGAGGAGGGGAAGGGGAATTTGCTCATAATGGGCTGAGCCCACAACCTAGGGAAAGGGAGAAGGATGCAACTGAGAGCTTTAATCACTTGCTTTAGAGATTGTTGACATATAAGCTGATAGCTTTAACTTTTACACTGTGTAACTGGATCTATCCCTAAAGGGTTAGGATCCACTTACACACAATGTAAAACTCTGAGTTTTACACGAATTTTGGAATGTTGGATGGGTGAAATGGATGGCTGAGATTAATTCCTTACTTTTTTTCTTAAGTGATAATCTTCATATAACCCATTATTAATCTGAGCCATCCATTTCAGCCATCTAACAATCCAAAAGATGTGTAAAAGTTTATTGGAATATGAAAATAATGGTCAAAATGAATGAATATGGCAGTTTATTGGAAAGAGCAAGAATATAAAATAATAATAAATGAAATTGAAGCTAGAAATAAAGATGATTGGAAAGAATATATACTATATGTAATACATTAACATATATGGTATTAACGAATATTAAGTTAGTAAACAACAACATCAACACGTATAATTATTTAAAAAAGGAAAGTTATATTAATATGGCGGTAATAATGAAAGTCAAAAAAATTAGAAGACGGAAATTTAAATAAAACTGAAATTAAAATGCAATAATATAAAGTGCATAAAATAAAAGAATGAAATTAAATAACAAAAAAGCACTGAAATGTAAATTACGTAAAAGTACAAATGAAAGTTCGTAAATTAAAAACATAAATTAAAGGATTGCAATTTTAAAAAATAAAATAGGGGTTAGAAGGTAATTTTCCCTCTTCGTGGATCAACACTTAGTCTTCGGACTCAATTGAAAAAGGAAATAAAAGACCAGGGTTAAATTAAAATAACAATAAGGACTAATTAAATAAAGAAGAAAGCACAAAAGCCAAGAAGTGTAATTAGCCCTTCCCATTAAAGAAAGGCACGGGTCTGGTTGCTTGCGGGTCAGGCATACGGGTACTATAAGATCCGAAAATAACAAACAAGTTTCATTTGTTTCTCTTTTCAAAAACAGATCAAAATAGCCCCAACTTTTCTCTCAAATGTTCTTGTGTTTTTGGGTTTTCTTCAAGAACCCATAACTCAGCGGAAGTTTCGTCGTCCACCACCGTCAAAGACACCGACGCCTGAACCTGAAAAAATAACCCTTTCGAACCTCCCTTTAAACTTAAATCTGACTCTGAAACTAAAAAAAATTAAACCTTTTCTTTAAATCTGAAAAAAAAAAACAAAAAAATGGAGCTCTTTTCATTTTTTGGGGCCTTTGGCCTTTATTTCTTCTCAAGGTTGCAACCCCAACGACATGGAAAAAAAGTTATGGGATTCACGAGCAAGATCCCGTCAATCATCGGTGATAATCCTCAACTAACAGTGATGATGACGGTCCGACTGACTCAAGGTAAGATCCTCTTAACCCTAACCCTTTTCGTATTTCAAACTTGGAATAAAATAAAACACCAAAAAGTACCTCATAAGGCTTTTTTTGTATTTCTCTAAAAATCCTTGATCATATTACATTGGGGTTCACTTGGTTTTATAACCGAGTTCAAAGAATAAAATGAAAACTTAATTTCTATTTCAATCCAATCTGACATCCCTTTTCTATCTTGATTTGTGTTTTTGCCTTTTCTGCATGTTTTCGGCGATGGAAGGAGATCCGGTATGGCGAATGGGACGATCTGCAGGCTTGAGGAGAGAGGTGAACATGGGCGTACGGAACATCTTAGGCGTCACACGGAAGTTGAACCGTTAGAGCATGTCCTTCACGCGCAAGTAGGAACCGAGGGGCCATCTCTTGAGGTGATATGGGTCGTCAGATCTTTCCCAAATCTGAATGTTTAGGGTGAGCGACACTATAGCATAAGGGGCAGCTAGCGTTTTTAGGTTTAGGCTTGGTTTAAGGCTGGGGTTGGCAGATGGGTTTGGGATAATTGTTTAGGTGATGGGTCATTTAATTGTGAGCTTTAGGTTTGTATTTGGGCGCAAAGATGATGGTAAATGGGTAGATATTATGTAAATATACTTTCTTTTAAAATTGGATTTATCATGTATTAATATTATTTAGGGTAAACTACATAAATGATCCCTCGACTATGCTCCAATTCTTTTTGTATCCCTTGATTATTAAAAGTTACAAACCGATCCCCTGACTAATCGGGACATACAAAGCAGTACCATTATGTTAAAAATAAACGGACGTCTGACTTGGATGTTAACTTGTTGACAGGGATACCTTCGTGGTGTCTATATTAAAACGGTGTGTTTCGAGCTATAATTAAATAACATTTCATTATTTATAATAAATTTAACAATAAACCAAAAATTGCAAACCCTAAAAAATTTAAGTCGTTTTAAAAAAATGTTTTAGGGTATAGATGAATTGGGTGAAATTAGAAAGTTCTTCCTCGTTTAAAAATTAGAAAATTTAAATTTGGGTGTTTAGGGTTTTATCGTTTGAAAATTTAGGAGTTTTTTTGGGAGTTCTTCAATAGATTAAGGTTAAGGGTGTATCGATGCAAACTTCGATTGAGAGAGTAAGGATGTATCGACGCAAACTGAAATTACATTAGCTTAACAGTTCTTCAAATTTCCATGACAAAAGCTAGGGTCAGCTTCAATTACAATAAATTTCCCCACACAATTTTTAACTTGCAAAACCCTTAATTCGCATAAACCCATAAAAGTCCCCAAATTGTAAAACCATAAACCAAAAATATAAAGTCAAATTTCAAAACCCTAATCAAAATTACATAGAAAACCATACTACCATCACACATATAACAAAACAAGCAATCCAAATCATTCTTTCTTCCTCTCCTATTCTATTTTTCTGATTTTTCTCAACAATCCAACAAGAACTACCACATTTCGACCCAGGTTATCATTACTTCATGATGTTCTGAGATGAACGTCCACTCCACAACCACATTTCAAAATCTTTCTTTTTGAGTCCGTTATTCAGATTTTCTTTCTTCTTTGCTCTGAGAAATATGGAGATGAAGTCCGGAGATGAAGTATGAAGAAGATGGAGTTTGTGGCATTTGGGTAATTTGATTAGGGTTATAATGGGGAAATATTTTTCTGTTTTATTTTTATTAAACAATATGACATGGAAATATAATGTAATAAAAAACAATTTCATCTAAACTCAGTCAACAAGTTAATGTCCATGTCTGATGTCTGCCTATTTTTTTTAACAAAATAGGACTGCTTTGTATGTCCCGATTAGTTAAGGGACTAGTTTGTAACTTTTGATAGTCAAGGGACACAAAAAAAGAATTGGAGCATAATCAGGGGACCATTTTTGTAGTTTACCCTATTATTTTCTTATTTATGGCAAGATGAAATCTAGTGCTTACAGTTGTCCCTTTTTGCTCATTGTCATGAAACATGAATATGACAAAGAATCAAAAGGTACTAATTTTATTCGGTCGGAAGATCTTCGGTGACTAGATCTGCTCTTTGGTACTTGAAGAGAAAAAATTGGAACTCCACTCCTTCAAACCTAAGGTGATGTGATAGGCAAATTATGATTCTTCGTACTCGAGGACACGGAGTTGAAAACTAACTTGCTCTTTCATACCCGAGGAAACTGAAGAAGACTGGACTAACCTTCTCTATTGCATATTGGGTAGGCATGACTTCTTCTTGAAGCGTTGTGGGGTGTCTTGCCCCTTTCTCTCGAAGAAAGTCACACCTTAAAGCGATGTAAGGTGTCTTGATCCTCCATCTTGGCGCTTTAGCTCTTTTATAGGCTTAGCTTACTCTTGAAAATATACGACCTAAAAAGTTGCAATTGTTGTTATTAGTCATGTGTTTTAGAATTCGTGCTTCAGAGTTTATCATTCTTCCCTTTTAATTTTCTTCTCCTCTTTCTTAAGGCTTAAATGTTTTGCACGTTTGTCTTCCCCTTGCTTGATGGTGTTCAACCTGTAAAATTCAAGCGCTTAACATTAGTAATCCTTTATTATCCATTGTTCTTTTTTTCTTTTTTCTTCTATTTCTTTTCCTTTTTTATTCCTTTTTTTCTTTTTTATCTCATTTTTTTCTTTTTCTTTTTTGATTTAAAAAGCAAGTGTCCAATTGAAAATGTATGTTCTTAACATTATAAAACCGCTCAGGGTGTCAACTTGTTTTGGATATCTCTGCTTTGAAAATGCAGAAGACGTCATACAAGCGCTTAAGGTGTCACTTTGTTTTAAGAAAAATACGCCCTTATGAAAGGGTCGAATTAAGAAATTCTTTGTTTTAAGAAAAACGTGTTGGTATGAAATGATTGAATTAAGAAATTCTTTGTTTTAAGAAAACATGTCCTTATAGAAGGATTGTATTGAGAAATTCTTTGTTTTAAGAAAAATATGTCCTTATGGAAGGACTGAATTAAGAAATTCTTCATTTTATGAAAAACATGTCCTTATGGAAGGACTAAATTAAAATATTCTTTGTTTTAAGAAAAACATGTCCTTATGGAAGGATTGAATTATTGAATTTCTTGTTTTAAGAAAACAAGTCCTTATATAAGGATTGAACTAAGTAATTCTCTGTTTTAAGAAAAATTAACCTTATGTAAGGACCGAATTAAGAAATTCTTTATTTTATGAAAAACATGCCCTAAAGGAAGGATTAAATTTTAAAAGTTATTTTCTTTAAGAAAAACATGTCCTTATGGAAGGACTGGAGAAAAATTTTTTTTTTAAGAAAAAAAACATGTCCTTATAGAAAGATCGAATTAAGAATTTCTTTGTTTTATGAAAAATGTCCTTATGAAAGGATCGAAATAAGAAGTTTTTTATGAGAAACATGTCCCTGAGGAAGGACGGAATTAAGAAATTCTTTGTTTTAAGAAAAATGTGTCCTTATAGAAGGATCAAATTAAAAAAATCTTTGTTTTATGAAAAAACATGTCTTTATGGAAGGGTTGAATTAAGAAATTCTTAGTTTTAAGAAAAACGTGTCCTTATAGAAGGATTAAATTAAAATTTTTTTATTTAATGCAAAATGTCCTTATGAAAGAATTAAAATTACGAAATTCGTTTTTAGAAAAAATCCATAAACAAAGGATAAAACTAAGGAATTCTCCTCTCTTTTCTTCCTTTTACTGCAAAAGCAAATTCACTAATTAAAAAATGAATCAAATAACATGCATGAGCATGCTTTCATATTGATGTAGAGATGCATGAAATTCTTTACTCGAATCCACTTGGCATGGTCGTATTTTGTGGTTTACCAAGATGCAAATGTTCATGCTCTCATGATTGATGAAGATGCAAAGATGTACGATGTATGAAATTTTTACTAAGTCCTATTTTTTTGGCCCAACTCAGTCTTTTGATCTCATTAGCGTATCCACCCTCCTCGGATAACAAATGGCTATCATTATGCCCCCTAATTTTTTTGTTCATTCTCTAATCAAAACATCAAGCTGAGTAACCCTGGTCGAGATCAAAATCAATATGACTTCTTCATCTGTCGAACTCCTTTAGACTCTATACCTGACTTGGTTCTGATAGACTGCCTGATCTCATCATTTTACTCGCGGTGATGCACCAATCATCTTTGGGCTCACTCAAATTCTTGTAGCAGAGACTTATTCCATATGTATGGAGAACTATAAAGCTACCACACGTCTTCTTAGTAGATTATGATGCATGGGAATCCTGTTCGATAACATGCTCAATCATGTCTTCTTTTATCACGAGTTCGTATGTCAGGATAAACACATGCTTCGATGACTTTGCACTTTAGATCTCTTTTATAATGTAATGCAAAGAAATCTTTTGTATCCCTAGAAATGTAAGTCTACTTGTTTTCATTTCAATGTAAGATGTTAAAAAGTACCACGTATATCAAGTGTAGGAGTGCCACTTGAAACGACTGTTTGAGGATTTCCCCTAGCATATAATGTGTATAGAAGACCTCAAAAGTTGAGGCAATGTCTGAAAATGTGAAGTACCTTCCAAATTATTTTGATCTTTTAGAGGAATGACTTGACAAACTCTTCATTACCGATCCCATTTTTTTTCTCTTTTTTGAGCTACATTCAGTCTCCAAACTGTTTCTCATAGGTTCTACCTTGAATTACTCAAAACCTTTTTGTTGTTGTTGTGACGGCTTGGATTTCTCGAGTCAACAATAGACGTTGACCCGGGTCTTGGACCAATACGTCGGGCTGAGATGTTAGGCCATTATGGGCCTCCATGCGTTGTTGGGCTTGCTTAGTGGTTTGGGCTTCGCTTATGTTGGGTTTTAAGGAAGGGCATTATGGTAAAACCATAAATGGGGGACAAAGGCTAGTAGAGCCTTAACATTTTTTGCAGAAAAGGGAGGTGATGATATCACCTTGGCTCCCTTGTCCTCCTCTCCCAAAAACCCTATCATTTCTCCTACCCAAGAACCAAAAGAAAAGATGAAAGCTTGAGGTTGAAGAGTGTAAATCTCGGATTGGTGATCAAGGGAGATTTGATCAGCAAGCAAGGATCTATCTTTCAAGGTAAATATCTCCTAGTTTGGTGGAAGTTGGGTTTGAAGCTTGGAGCAAGGAAGAAGAGGTGGAAGAAGCTTGGTTGTTGCCTTAGTTCATGAATTCTTGCTAAAGGTCAGTACATCTCTGACTCCTACATTTAATGAGCCTCATATGATGATTGTCTTGCTTGGTTTTATGTTTATGGGTTGCTTGAGCTTTAAACCCCTCTAATGGTAAATCACATTTTGGGAGTTGATAATGGGTAAAACTGGTAAGAAATCACCTAATATACTCCAAATAACTTGTAGGAAAGATTTGAGACTTATTCATAGGGGTTAAGGGTGGGATTGGTGTAATCCAGAGTGTCAGGTTTCAAAATCTAGGCTCGAGTACCGGTACGGGGTGGCTGCGTACTGATACTCCTTTGTATATTGAGGGACAGTTTGTGAGGGGTGTACCGGTACGCCTCTCCGTGTATTGGTACCCCTCACTCAAATAGAAATCCAATAGCGCTTAGGCGTATCGGTACGCAAGGGGCGTATTGGTACGCACTGTTACATTGCTTGGAAAGGCTTTGAGTACCCGTATGATACGTAGCGTATCAGTACGTCCTTAGGATGAACTCTTTCTAATCTAGTAGGGGTACTGGTACCCATTAGGGAGTATCCGTACGCGATGTTGATTGCCTAGGAGAGGCTTAGCGTACTGGTACGTGAAGGGTAGAGTACTGGTACGGGCTTGGATCATTACGGGGCGATCCCAGTACCGATGCTGAGTACCGATACGGGGTAAGAGCTTATCAGTACAACTTATGGTCTAACTTTATCGAGAATAGTTTGGGTATCGGTACTCATGGGGGAGTATCGATACTAGGAGGATGGTACCGATACTCACCTTGGAGTACCGATACTTGTTGGGAAATCTGCCAAAGAAAGTTGAGTTTGCATTCGGGTGTTCTATAATTCGTGGTAAAGGATCCGGTAGGTCCCTAAAGGTATAAAACAAACTCTAAAACTAAAAATCGAGGTTAGCAACCTGTATGTGGATTAAGGGCTAATGGCTTAGTAACAGTTGGATAAGTTGCTTGGTTTGGTAATCCATAGGGGTCCGTGGTGGATCAATTATTGCTACAAGGTAGCTTGGGGTCCTTGCTATGTGCTGAAGGGGCGCCCATGTAGGCTGGTTGCCGTGAGTAATGAGATTATCTAATGAGAAAGGCGTAAACGAATCCTACAGACACATATTAAATAGTGTAACAAACGAGTCATGCCTTGAGGCATTGGTAATGGTTGGCTGGAAGCATTTATCTCTCGGTGAGATATATTGATGCTCGGGGGAGCATGTGGTATCGTATGAGTCTTGGTCAGGAGTTCGGATGTCCTAGAGTTAGTGCAAGGGCACTTAAATAAGGGGATGGATACTACATCCGACGTGTCCATGGGCTGTGTGATCTGGATGCAGTCTGAAACCTATCCTTGGGCTATGTGATCAGGATATGGAAATACAACTTGAAGGGCTATGTGATCTTGAGTAACTCGATGGGCTATATGATCTCGAGTAATCCTATTTGCCTATGTGATCGTAGGATAAGACTGCTTGTGGCTATTGTGATCCAAGTATGTCTAGGACGTATCTGTGGCTATAGTGATCCAGATATGATCCTTATCGGACGACTATGTGATCACGGGTAACCCAACGGCTGTGTGAGCATGAGAAAAATAGTAGGGCTGCGTTGGCCATTAGGGATTGTATGTTATTTACGTTGTTGTATGGATAAACGATGTTGACTAGTTACCCTTGGGCTATGTGATCAGGGTAGGGTTGTTACTCGATGGGCTATGTGATCTTGGGTACGAGTTGTATTACCCTTGGGCTTTGTGATCAGGGTATGAGATGTAACTCGATGAGCTTTGTGATCTCGAGTATAGGCTAGATAACCCTTGGGCTATATGATCAGGGTATGGGACGTAATTCAGTGGTCAGTGGGACCTCGTGCACGGTAAGCCTGGGATGGCTTGGTAGACTTCTTACATAGTAGTGGTATCTTGAGACAGTGGTAAGCTCTAGCTAGGACAGGCTAGAAGATGATCCTTAGATGTGGAGAAACCTTTCTGTGCACTCTTGAATATATCATCATGCATGCTTGTTTTATGATATTCATGAATTGCGGTAGAGTAGAAATGTACCACTAAGCTTTGTTAGCTCAGCGTGCGGAATTGTGGTTTCTTCCGTGCGTAGGTTGACATGTTACGTTTGGAGGGGCACATCGAGGAGGATTTTCTAGCATCAAGCCAATCTCAGAGTACAGTACTTGATGTTTAGTTTGGACTGGTTATATTCATAGGACCTTACCACAGTCGAGTTTGTATTTTATTCTGATTTACTGTATTTGGTCAAACGAAGTATTTTAATTGGAACTTATGTTTTGTAAACCCCGTTTAATATCATTATCTACGTGGATTTTACGGTAATAGATTATTTTGAGAATTCCTAACTTGTGGTTTTAAACGAGAAATTTTGATGGGTAGGTTTTGGGTGACCCGAAAGTGATGCTCCAGATTCGGGACGAAATCGGGGTGTTACAATTTGGTATTAGAGCCTAGGTTTAGTCGGTTCTAGGAAACCCCGAGGTGTTGTAAAGGTCGTGGTAAAGTGTCTAGTGAATACAAGTCCCTAAAGTTAAGTGTACTTTATAAGACTGGGGATCCTGATGTGCCACCTTGTTTGTTGTGTTTCAGAAAAGGATTGATGGAAGGTGGAACCGGTAGTGGAGAGGCAAGTCACTTTCGCGACCTAACCTCTGCCATTTTACGTGTGGTGCAAGCTATCCCGAGGTAATCCGAGACACCTCGCAAGACCCTGTAGAGAGGCTTCATCGTTTTGAACCTAAGAGTTTCGAAGGCTTGGGTGAGGATGACCTGATCAAGGCTGACCAGTGGTTGCGCGATACACAGAGAATCTTGAGACAGATGAAGGGAAGCCCGAAAGATGATCTTGATTGCATTGTTTCCCTTCTGAATGGCAACGTACACGACTGGTGGGAGACCGTAGAGTTGGGTCTAAAGCCTACGCTCCCGACATGGGACATCTTTGTGGATGAGTTCTGGAAGAAGTACATCAGTGAGGTACACATGGATGAGATGAGGGACCAGTTTCTGCATTTGGTTCAGGGAGATCAAACGGTGTTTGCTTATGAGCAAGAGTTCTTGCGTTTGAGCCGTTATGCCCCAGAGTTGGTTGCCATGGAGGAGTTGAGGTGCAAGAGGTTTAGACAAGGCTTGAATATTGGCCTTCAGCTACATGTGACAGTGGGTCCGCTTGGGACATTCTCTGAGTTGGCCAATAGTGCTAAGGCACTTGAGCAACTTCAAAGTTTAGCATCTAATTAGTTCGAGGATCCTAAAGGTCGTGATGCGAAGACCCCAGATATCAAGAATCCTCCTCACTGTCCGCACGAGAGGTTTTATGCTTCGAGGAGTTCGAAGAGAGTTGCTTCAGACCAGTCACCGAGAGTCGGCTTAGGATCTAGATTGAGGGTTTGTAGGGACTCTTTGTTTTCTACGCCAGAAGGGAGTGTTGATGGTTCTGTTGGAGCACCACTACCACCGGCGTGCGAGCATTGTGGCTGACATCACAATAGAGTATGCTTTTTACTTTAAGGGTTTGTTATTGGTGCCGGGTACCAGAGCATATGGCAAAGAATTGCAAAGTCATGGATGAGGACTCATCCGCTCAGTCTCAAAGGTTGGCTGCTCCCCGACTTGATTAGAGTTTTGCTAGAAGCGGAGCTAGGGCACCATTAAGCTATCGAGGTGGAGGTCCTGTGAGATCCACCGCCAGGGTAGGCGCGTAAGGCGTTGCGAGGCAGCATACAGCTCAGATTGGAATTGACAGCATTGCGACCGAGGATATGGCTGGTAAATAAGTTTGTGTTGGTTTTAGCTGTTGTGTTAGCCATTTAGCTCTTCAGTTGTGTAATAGACCGGTTCTTGTGATATGCATCTCGGTAAATCTTGGGTTTGTTGTTGCTTTAGGTAGTAAATAGAATTGCATCCTTTGCTAGATAAGGTTTTATCATAGATGGTTGTTGAGGGAGCAAGTGCGTCGTAGGTTGCGTGTGAGAAGCGGTGAAGTTTAGATTGCTTGAATCTAGTTGTTAGTGTTGGTTGTATAGGATCTTAACCTCTCTAGGGTAGACGTTGTGCTTTGTAGTGCTGGCTCAAGGAAGGTTCTACTGGTTGCAAGGTGTTTTTAGCTTGCGTTGTAGACATGATGGTTAAGAGTTCCTAATCTCAGTGTTGTGGGTGTTTTGAGGGTATGGAGGTACCCTTGGTAAGTGAGCAATCTTACCGGTTGATTGTGGTTTATAACCACAGTAAAGGTAAGGCTGGGTTCGTTGTGAGTGTCCACTGCTTCGTGGCGTGGTACTTAACGGACTCTTGTTGGAGGCACACTTGTACCAGCGACCAACTAGGTGTCGATGCCAAGTGATTTACCGAGATCGTGTCTGCGTGTAAGTAGCTTGTATGGTGGCCTTGGATGTGTTGAGTTGTAGTACAATGGTGGAAGAACGATGATGGGTTTGTGAGATCGGCGACCTTGTTTTGGCCATAGAATGTGAGAGCTTTGCGTGTTGTTTATCAGAGTAAAGATACCGTTAGAAAAGTAGTTAATGATCATGATGATCATGGTTGAGGTCCTAAGGGCGAATCGTGAGTATAGTTGCTTGGCTGGTGCACCTGTTGAGCTAGATTTTGTGGGGTTAGAGGATTGCCCAACGGAGTCGATCAAAATTGTTATCGATTAAGGCAAACAGTATGGAAGTTATCAGAGTAGCGCAGCGAAAATATGGATCAGTAGTTGTGTCAAGGGTAACCGGGTGGTTACTTTGCAAATAAATGTTTTTAGACGAACCAGTTGGCGATCCTTGAGAACAGTCCGATGGCTTTTCACATCTGATGATTGGGATCAAAGCTAGGGTGAGGAAGAAGATGCTTAGACCTTGCAAGTAGAATTGCTAAGTTTTGGGTTGCTTGTGTGAGTTCCTAGGTGACGGTGGTCTTTGCTCGGAACCAAGTGGTTGAAATCGAAAGAGATTTTCGATCGTGTGAAAGCGAGTTAAAAAAGGGTTAAGTTCTGGTTTTGTGGGTCCAGTTTGAGGAAAAGAGCTGTCAGTTCAAGGTGGATTGGTGATAAAGATTGGTTGTGAGGGCTTTGCTTGTCCTTTAAGGATTTGACTGGATATGGTTGTTGGACATGGCGCGTTCCTGACGATGGTTTATGGGTGCGGTGCAACGTTTTAGACGTAGATAAAGCCCAAGTTAGGTTTTGGTTGACGGATACTAGTAGAAAGGATTGGTTAACCGAGATAGAATCCTTTAAGGGTGAGTCCTTAAAGTTGATGTTTGAGCAGTGTGGCTCGAGGTTGGTTATGTTGCCATGTTTAATCGTTCGTCATAAGTGTCGTTGGTTGCTGAAAAAGAGTCGTTGAAAACCTCTAGAGAAGTGTTGAGAGTGAGTGGCTTATGATATGGTTCCGTTTAAGGTAGATTGAGGGAGAACTCTCCCTATTCAAGGTGATCCTGTTTGAATGGCGAGGTGGTTAGATCTGTTCGGGTTACATCTCTCTTTCATCCGTTTAAATTTTGAGGATGAAATTTCTTGAAGGAGGAAAGAATTGTGATGACCCAGATTTCTCGAGTTAACAATGAACATTGACCTGGGTCTTAGACCAATACGTCGGGCTGAGATGTTGGGCCATTACGGGCCTCCGTGCGTTGTTGGGCTTGCTTGGTGGTTTGGGCTTGGCTTATGTTGGGTTTTGAGGAAGGACATTATGGTAAAACTATAAATAGGGGACAAAGGCTGGTAGAGCCTTAACATTTTCTGCAGAAAAGGGAGGTGATGATATCACCTTGGCTCCCTTGTCTTCATTTCCCAAAAACCCTCTCATTTCTCCTACCCAAGAACCAAAAGAAAAGATGAAAGCTTGAGGTTGAAGAGTGTGAATCTCGGATTGGTGATCAAGGGAGATTTGATCAGCAAACAAGGATCTATCTTTCAAGGTAAATATCTCCTAGTTTGGTGGAAGTTGGGTTTGAAGCTTGGAGCAAGGAAGAAGAGGTGGAAGAAGCTTGGTTGCTGCCTTAGTTCGTGAATTCTTGCTAAAGGTCAGTACATCTCTAACTCCTACGTTTCATGAGCCTCATAAGATGATTGCCTTGCTTGGTTTTATGTTTATGGGTTGCTTAATTAGGGTTCTTGAGCTTTAAACCCCTCTAATGGTAAATCACGTTTTGGGAGTTGATAATGGGTAAAAATGGTAGGAAATCACCTAATATACTCCAAATAACTTGTAGGAAAGATTTGAGACTTATTCATAGGGGTTAAGGGTAGGATTGGTGTAATCTCGAGCTCTAGGTTTTGAAATCTAGGCTCGAGTACTGGTACTCCTTTGTTTATTGAGGGACGGTTTGTGAAGGGTGTACCGGTACGCCTCCCCATGTATCGGTACCCCTCACTCAAATGGAAATCAAGTAGCGCTTAGGTGTATCGGTACGCAAGGGGCGTATCAGTACGCACTGTTACATTGCCTGGAAAGGCTTTGAGTATCGGTACGGTACATAGCGTATCGGTACTTCCTTAGGATGAACTCTTTCGAAGGCTCCAGAAGCTTGATTGTGCATCGGCAAGTGGAGCGTTTGGTTGTCGGTGAGAGGAAACATGTTTTACTTCTTTTAAAAGGTTTGGAGATGGTTGTTGGGAGTTTGGATTATGTTTGAAACACTTATCTAAGCTCGGAAGTAAGTATTGGTTGATCTCTCTCTCTTTTTCGATTTTGCAAAATATAATCTCACGCACATATTTATGGATTTGATTACTTATTGTTATATGCATATTTTAGAAATGAAAGATGTTTCAAATAATCATACATGTTGATATTTGAGTATGAAAAATGATTTATGAAAGAATTTTGAGAATGCTAGAATACATGGTTTAATGCATTGAAAATTGGTATGATTTGATGCATATGTAAAACAGTGAAGTAATGTGGTTTTATTGAGTATATTGGCAAGTGGCTTAGATTAAAAGTTATCGGATATAGTTGGCTAGCCATAGGGTTTAAAGTACACTATGATAAATCGCCTCATGTGCGTCGAGGGGTCAAGAGTGTGCCATGCTCCACCATGAGAACCGTATCGGTCGAGGGGTCAAAAGTGTGCCAATTCTCCCGTTGGTGGATTTATGCATCATAACCGTTGAGGCCTGCTCCGGTTCGAGGATGTATGTGAAGTGGTCAAAGGAATCACTTGGGAAATATGTGTATCCTGTGTTTTTATAAATAGAATGGAAAGATTTTTGGGTCACTTGAATGCCAATATATGATATAATGTATCATGAGAAATGTATTATAATTTGTATAATATGGTTTATACATGAGATGCTCTTTAAGCTTGATATTTAGAGATTTTGTCATGAGAAAGCTTAAATTGAGGTTTGTACTAGAAATCCATGATACATGTGTTGAAATTGTTTTAAAGGTGTATATTTGAAAGATATATAAGGATAAGATGTTTTGGCACGAGCTTTAATACTTATCTGAAAGTAAAATGGTTTTAAATGCATTGATGAGTATTTTTGAGATTCCCTTACTAGGCTTTATAAGCTTACACTATCATTTCTCATCAATGCAGAAAAATAGGCTTCTTGGGACCACAAGCAAGCAAGGGCAATCCAAGGGTAAAGTGATTTCCATGTATGGCTTTATAAATACTAAGTAGTAATAAGAGGCAATATGACCAAGTTGAAATTGGGAGGGTTATTTTGGTTACTCCCTGGTTTGTATAAGTTTCATTTGATGTTTTGGACTTTTATGATGCTTTATAACCTGATTCGAGGGGTTGGGATTTATTTTGCATGCTTGGGTAGAGACCATGCCTATAGGATCTTTAAATGGTTATGTGATGATGTGAAAGTTCCTTTGCTGTGCTTCAATGTTTGTAGAAATGTTGCTAAACATGTTATATGATGATTGAATGATGTTTGGAGTATGTTAGATTAAGCCATAGTGTCATATGTTCGACCAAGAGGTCATTACATGCCAATCTGTACCGGTACAGGTCCTCAGGGATCGGTACGCGGGGCTTGTCTTGGCTCAATCCTGTGCAAAAATGCACAGGCATATAGGTACGTCTTATGGCCGTATCAGTATGCAAGGCTAGAAATTAAGCCTGGTGTCGGTACACGGGCAACCGTATCGGTATGCTCTTTAGCCACTGGAATTTACATTTTCAAAATTGAATATCCGTATTGATACGCTTGAGGACCTTACCGATACACCTTTGTAAATCACACCCGTTGCGATACAGATAGGGGCCGTACCGGTACATAGGTCGTTATTTATGGTAAAATGTATTCTGAAGTTTGAATATTTGCAGTTTAGTGTCTGTTTCTTTGATCATGCAATTAAATGAGTTTGAATGATTATTTTAAGTTGAAATTTAACCAGTATGCATGAAACCTGACTAATTAAGGATTGATAACTTTAATTTAAAGAAAGTCCCCATAATTTTCTATAATTGCAGTTTGGTCCCTGAAGTGCAATCATGTTCAATTGGATGTCAATTCGACGCCCAATCGAGTTATAAATTCCACTGCTGCTAGCATGATCATCTTAGGACTTAATTATGCATTTAGGAAAGATAAAATGAAAAAAATATACCATTTTCAAAGTAATTCTTTTGGGTTTGTCTCAACAAATCCAATGTGGCTCGCTCTGTTCAGTTTGGAATCTAGGCCGGGTCAAGGGGGTTACATTTGTTGGTATCAGAGCTAGGTTATGATTGTTGGGAGGTGGGTTATGGTTGTTTAATGTATTTTTGTTGTATGATTCTGTTATATAACATGCTCGGTGTATGATTTTGTGAGTTATTGTTTGAAATGTGCTATGTTGGGGAGATAACTTGGGGATAGATTGCCGTATTACTACTAGTGTAAAATGATTTTGTTTTGAAATATGAGCGACTTAGATTCTTACTTCAAGCTATCCTAATTGTTTTGTTTTATTGCAATATCATGTTCTAGACTCATATTTTTGCAAAATGGGACCAAAACGAGAGTCAGGAGCTTATATAGGTAGTGTTGTAGATGGACATAATGATGAGTTGCCTCCTCCTCCACCGATTCCAGCTGCTGGTGCTGGAGTCAAGGATGGTGTGCCTCAGGCACCGCAAGGACTATTTTTCGTGGATATGTCACCGTTGATCCAGGCGATAACTGGAGCTTTTCAGGAAACCATAGTTGGAGTGCAAATGTTTGCACTGACACTTGTTGTACTGTTAATATGGGTCTTTCGTTGGAGCATCTGCATAGTTTGGGAGGTATCGAGTTTGGAGGTTTAACTCTAGAGGTAACTGAGGAGTGGTTGGCAAGTATTGAGAGGATCATTGGACAGATAGAGTGTACGAATGTCCATAAACTAGGGTGTATAGTATCTTTGCTTTAGGGAGATGCCTACAGTTGGTGAACGACTTCTATCACGGGTATGACACCTGCTGGTGGCATGGGAGTTCTTTTGTGCTACTTTTTGGAAGAAGTATCTGGGTTCTCATTACCAAGATGAAAAGAAAATGAAGTTTATGGCATTGGAACAGGGGAGTATGTCTATGTCCGAGTATGAGGTTCAGTTTGTTCGGTTGAGCCAGTATGCACCTAAGCTGGTTCCTGATGCGATATAGTGATGCGATCATTTCTGCTATGGGATGGTTAAGGAAATGAAGACTTATATGTTGGCCACAGATTACATAATTTTGATTTCTTGGTTTCCCAAGCTAAGGACATAAAACAGAATATGGGATTGTCTTCTCGATCAGAGAGTTCTTTTGCGGGGAAGAGGATTGCTGAGTTAGATGGTGGTAGAGATTGGTACAAGGGGTATAGGGATAAGAGGTATCATCCTAATCAAAGACATTGTGGGAGTAGTGTTGGGCGTGGACAACATAGCCAGAGTGTAACCCCTTAACCCGATCTAGTTGCAAGACTGAACCGAGTGAGCTACATTGGGGTTTGCCGAGACAAGCCCAGAAGATTTACTTAGAAAACAGTCTATTTTTCCATTTTATCTTATCTAAATGCAAATTGAAGTCCTATGGTGATCATTCTGGTTATAGTGAAAAGTACAACCCAATCGGGCGCCAAATTAACATCCATTTATACGAATTAGCGTTATAGGGACTAAAACATAATTTCAAATAATTAAGAGGACTTCCTTGAAATTAGAGTTACCAATCCTTAATTAGTCATATTTTATACAGGTTGAATCTCAACTTAAAATAATCTTTCAAACTCATTCAATTGTATGCACAAGAAACAAGGACTAAATCGCAAAAAATACAAACTTCAGAAGGCATCTTAATAGAATTAACGAACTGCGTATCGGTAACCCTATCACTGTACCGATATGGTGCCTAAAGCATCTTGTACCGGTACAGTAGAGCCTCCGTATCGATTCCCCCTTTTAAACTTTAAAATCTCAATTTTCAGTAACCAAAATATGTACCGAACGGTACCCTACGTATCGGTACGACGTTATAAAAATGAAGGGGTCGTACCGGTACTCAAATCCGTGTACTGATTCTGATGTGTAAAATCAAAGGGGTGTATCGGTACTCGTCTAAGTGTATCGGTACCCCTAGGCTTCTTGCCTTCAAAACAAAGTCGTTTCAGACCTTGCGTACCAATCCCTGGGTACTTGTACCGGTACGCGAAGGCCTGTAATACCTCTAGGTCCGAAATATGACACTTTGTCTCAATCTATCATGCTTCAAACAACATCTAATCATCATATAACACTTCAAACATCATTTTCACAGTCATAAGAGCATGGTAAAGGATCATATGCAACGTACCATATCCAACTCAAATCCCTATAGGCATGATCTCTACCCAAGCATGCAAATAGTTTCCCAACCCCTTAAAGCAAAGCAATAAGCATCATACAAGTCCATGCATTAAACATAGCTTGTACAAATAGGGAGTATCCAAACTAAACCTCCCAATTACCACTTGGTCACATTGCCTCTTATTACTACTATGTATTTGCAAACCATACTCGAAAGATACTTCGACCCTTGGATCTTCCCTTGCTTACTCGCTGTCCAAAAGAGCCTATTTCTCTGCATTGATGAGAAAGGAGAGTGTAAGCTATAAGCTTAGTGAGGGAATCTCAAAAGCACTCATCAATGCATTTAAAACCATTTCAAATCAAATCAAATGTATAAGTCTCATGCCAAAACATCTTATGCTTTAATTTCTTCAAATATGCACATTTAAATCATTTGCAACACATGTATCATGGATTTCTATCACAAATCTCAATTTAAGCTTCATATGCTAAAATCTCTAAATAGCAAGCTTAAAGGGCATCTCATGTATAAACTACAATATACAAAACATATTCCATTTCTCATGATACATCATCTCATATATTGGCATTCAAGTGACTCAAAACAAGTTTCATTCTATTTTATAAAAATCACATCAGATACATGGATTTCTCAATTGGTTCTTTCGACCACTTCACATACGTCCTTGAACTGGAGCATCCCTTAACAATTATAGCGTATAAATCCACCAGCGGGAGAATTGGCACACTCTTGACCCCTTGACCGCTGCGATTATCATGGTGGAGCATGATACACTCTTGACCCCTCGACACACATGAGGCAACTTATTATAGTGCACTTTAAACCTTATGGCTAGCCAACTATATCTGGTAACATTTTACCTCAGCCACTTGCCAATATACTCAATAAAAACCACATTAATTTACTGTTTTACATATGCATCAATTCAAATCACTTTCTAATACATTAAGCCATGTATTCTAGCATTCTCAAATTTTTTTCCATAAATCATTTGCTATGCTCAAATATCAACATATATAATCATTTGCAACATCTTTCATTTCTAAAACATGCATATAACAGTAAGTAATCAAATCTATACACATGTGCATGAGATTATATTTTGCAAAACTGAAAATGAGAGAGAATTCAACCAATACTTACTTCCGAGCTTAGATAAGTGTTTCAAACTTATTCTAAACTCCCAAAACTTCTTTCAAACCTTTTAATAGCATTAAAACAATTTTTCACTCACCAACAACCCAAAGCTCTCTTGTCGTTGCGAGAATCATGCTTCCAAAGCTTTCGCAACCTCTCCAAAAGCTAAAGGATCCAACTCCCCTGCTTTACCCAATCAAAAACAGAGAATTAATGCACTTCCATGCATCTCTAATTTCCAGCAACCAACAAACACAACTTCGCCCCGCTAAAAACCATCAAACGTCTCTCTAAAACATCCGAAATCATCACCAAACTTCATCTAGACAAAACCCGGCCAAAACTTATTGATTTTAACATCTTATCAACATGAATTAACACCTAAAAACACCCGTATAACGTCCATATACCTCTAGCAACCTTACAACACCAAGATCACCTCAAAATCTAAGTATTTTAAATGTAGAAAATTAGCAATTCACATAGTTTCGGGATTCCTTTAATTAATCTCCTCTTACAAAATTAAAAAACATCTTATAAAAGATCTAAATCAATTAGATTCAATACAAAACAGATCTAAAATAGTGTGTATCAAATTCTCACATCAAAACTCAATTTAATTACCATATCGATGTTTTAATCATAATTGTATAACAAAAAAATCAGTTGTAAAGGATCAAGAACTTGGGAATTTCAATAAAGAACCTTTAATTAAAGGAGACAAACAAAAATCATCTCTGATTGTAGTTGACTTTTGCTAACACTTGGCAAACAGATGAATATTTAGTGTAAAGTGCAAGAAAACAAGGCCAAGGTGAGTTTTATGCATGCAAGTGTACATGGTCAACAAGTAATACATCTGTAAGCTGAGTGTCGAATCCACAACGATTGTCCAAGAACTTATTTGCTTTATGTTACTTGTTTGCAAGAAAAATGAAATGTTGGAATGATTTGGATATTTGATTGAAGGTAGCGAAAACAAAGTAGTGAAAAATGAAAATAGTCTTGCAACAAAAGTGTTTAACTGAATGATGAGCATTGGCAAGGGATGCCTAGATTTCACGCTACTTATGCCAGCTTTAAATGATGTTCTGCCTTGGTTTTATTGCCGAGAAGATTAAAGGTAGTATTGCCTCTGTCGATGTCAATACCCTAAGTTAACCATGGTAAAACCCCTATGTGTCTATAGCTAAGCATTTCATTAATTAACTTGATTAAGTGTCAACCTTTACTCCTAAGGGGTAGATTTACTTCCAAGGTAAGATCATCTACTTGAACATCTTTTGTCGAAGCTTCTCGCCTTAGTATCTGGCAACTGATCGTTGCCAATTAAGTTTGTTAAGATATTAAGGTGCAATAAGCACACTATACCAACTGTCATATGGCAAAGGATTTGAGAAAATTAAGTACTACCAGATAGAAAATAATGCCAAGGCATTGTGAATTATTAAAAACGAAACATAAAATTAGCGTTCATCACAAATATCCCCCAACCAACTGTAAAAGCTTAGTTCATGGGTGGCGGTCCAACCACAAAATATTATCGTATCTTAACACCACCATTCAAATAAAATTAAAAATAAGAGAATTAGAAAGAAAGAGATCCGTCGATGCAGCCATTTGATTGCTCTAGAGCTCTCAGGCTTTTTTGATGGTTGGACCACGTCGCCTTTCGGTTCACCACGGTGCAGCCTCCTCCGAATCGATCTCCTCAAGTGGTGACTTGAGCTTCTTTAAATAGGCACACGTGGAAACCCTAGGATAAGCTTCTTAGATTTAAAATTTGATTGCGCGAATGGATAAGATGTGGTATCTTCTTATCCTGATTTGAATCCTAAGGCTGGCGTGTATAGGGTCCAACGGCTACCTTGACTAGTCAACGGACATCAATCCTTTGCTTGCCGAACTTTGGTAGTGCTTGATTTATCCATGCCAACTGCTACTCGGCAATTCTTTTGCTTCCTTTTATACATTTTTTTCAGCACCTTTCTGCCATGCATGCATGCCTACGTCCTGCATCAAAACTAGCAAAACAACCCTTCATCCTGGAAACAAAATAACTCCCAAATCCTTATGCAAATGCATGGATTATAACAACTAAATACGAACATACCTACTTAAAGACGAGCAAAAGATTTGTTAAATAAGCATTAAAATCAGTACTTTTACGGAGTTAACACACCCCCAAACCTAGCTCATTGCTTGTCATCAAGTAATGCAACTACAAATCTGGAAAAACAAAAACAAAATGTACCTCAACAAGATTTATCATTGTTCCCAACACCTACCAGCTAGCAAAATATTATCCTAGGTCTGTCCTCGGATATTTAGTGTATCAATGCTAGGCAAATAAACGAATTCATGGACAGTAATAAAGCTCTAGTCTAGGGTCATCTAGTGGGTAGAATGTGCGAGCAATATGCATCAAATTTACGTGACTTCCTTAGGCAATTCTACTATCCAAACTCAATTTCATTTATTTACCAAGGTTTTTTTATAAGCTGGCATTTAATTAGGGTTGCGTCATGCACTGTTTGGCGTGAGATATAAGAGGGAACAAACCAAGAATACCCATGTTAGTCCAGATTACATCACTAAGCTAACCTATTACAATCATACCTTAGGGCTATGTTGGCTTGAGAACTAAGAGGGAGAAAACCACGAAGACCCAAGTTAATTGTTTTCCCTAAGGCATATGAGTGTTCTAAAGTATCTTTATCTTTTGGAAACACATTGTTGCCTTATTCATTCTTTTTACCTTGGCAATTTTTTCTCTCTCTTTAAGTTTAGATTCAAGTGACCCCAAGTTTGCTTCGCAGACTAGATAGATACCGCGTGTAAAGTGAAACTAAAGTTCCCTAAACCAGAGTTCAATAGCTAAGCTACTTTGCAATGCTGACCTGCTGGCATAGAAGTTCTAAGTTCCAGTTTTCTTCATCGGACAGTTGATCTAGCACAACTTCTTCTAAACTAGCAGTTTTGGTAACAAGTATAAAATTGATTGAGGCAAACAATTATTTTTACGGTTTGGTATGCATTGTTAAATCCTAGATGACAAACAGAATGTAAACTGAAATATAAACATGAATGTCATGGCAAATAGATACAAGACAACCCACACCCCCAAACCTAAGGTGCGCATTATCCTCAATGTAAGAAAACAAAACATATATACAGATAAAACTAAAAATGCATGGGCATGATAATGAAATTAAATGCAAGGAATTTAAGAGGATGAGGACTCCCCTTCGGAGGGTTCTAGTCGTGACACTCATGTTTTTCTTTTGAAGAAGCTCCCTCGATTGGGAGCCATATGTTTCTTGCACTTAAGGCTGGGTTTTGATGCGACCGTGAAAGCTTCAAGGTCGTGAAGAACTTCTTCAAAAATCTTCACCGGCTCAGAGGCAGTTGAGACATCTGTGGTTCCAGATGAGGCAGGTGCTACAGGTATGGTAGCAGTCTTGGCATGGCTTTGAATTCCTTCATCGTCAGACTCAGGTGGTGTGTCAGCTCTGGCAGATTCAACTTGTACTGACGAGACTAGGACGATGGCATTAGATTGGGTGTGGACAGAGTGTGGACTGGCTGGCATGTCATCCTTGGAAAGGAGGTCGACAAGGAACTCGGGGAATATTGATAGTGTTTGTGTGGACATGCCTTCAAGGGTTTTCTTCACGACATAGTCCCTGGCATACATATAGTGCCAGAAGATAGAGTTCTGCTCCTCGGCTTTCTTAAATTTTTGAAGGATTATTTCCTGGCGTTTGTAGATCTTAGAAAGCATTACCACTGATCCAGCTGGCATCGGAGTCACAGGTTCTGCCTTTGGCACCTTTGCCTTTGGCATAGACTCTACTGTCTTTTGTTTGCCCTTCTCCTTTGCCTCCGTTGCTATCAATTGTCTCCACATGGCAGGTGTTATGGTGGTCCCCTTGCTCTTTTCAATGTTATCCGAGTCAAGTTGTGGCACGTTGTGCTGCATGCAAATGTTAGAGATTAGAGAAGGAAAAAGTAAACTTTCATTGCTCTTACCAACACATTTAAAAGTTTCTTCGATGATAAGCCGACCAATATTAATCTTGTGGCCAATCATGATAGAGTGTAGCAGTGCCATTCTTTCCTCTAAAATGTCTCATTGTGAGTAGTCCGCATCAAGTTTGCCTTCAAGAAGTGATTCCAGCCCTACGGCTGAGATTTTAGCTCCAACCGTTTCACATTCTAATGCGCTTTCAATGATACATTCCATTGAGTGTTGGCCTCACACAGTTCCTTCAATAACATCTTCCTCTTGGCATCATCCAAAGAAAACATAACATTTATATACCCTTCATCAAAACACACACTTACCTCGCACCATCAATAAGGGTGAATCCTTGGTCGTAAGATGAGCATAAAATTCCTGAATGGCGTTGGCATGGACTTTCCCTGGCGGTTGGCAAAATTTTTCTCTCTAATGCATCTTTATCTCTTTGACAAATTCTAGGGAGTAGCCCAAGTTAGGTTCATTTTTGAACTCAAAACCCTTCTCATAGTAGAAAGTTCTTGATGCGAAATTCTCCTCATCCTACTTGCGGATTTCTTCATTGAAAAAGATTTTCAAGGGCGTTGAAGACAATGCCATGAAGATTTCTTGAAAACTCAAATGATCTTTTCGTAGATAGGGATTTATGAGAATTGAAGAAAGAATAAAAAGTCTCATCTAAGAGTCGATTATGGTTTAAGTAGATGAAATGGTAAAACGACTGAGTGTTTTAAATTATGTTCTTAATGTGGTCGGTTGAGTAGGGATAGTGATAAGGGTTTAGCGTGTTTGGGGAAAATAAACCATGATGTGATAAGGGGTAAGATGATAAGACGGCACGGAAGAGATAAAGGGATAAGGTTAAAGTTTGAATTTCAACTTTTCACCTTTGGGCGGCTAGGGTAAAATTTTACTCTTAGAAAAAAAAGGTTTCCTTCTTTCTTGGGCCAAGCTCATCAACCTTTGAGCGGTCAAGATAAAGCTCTTCTCTAAAATTATTTTTTATTCTCTGCCTGCCCTCTTTCTGGGCATTCTTCCTGGCAATAAATTCCTATATCCACTCAACAAAAACCTTTCAACGCTACAAGAGAGAAATAAAACAAAAAAAGAAATAAATGAAAATAAATGAGAAATACCAACAATAAAAACAACTTAACCTAATATATACAAAAATCAAACCATGATGATGACGTTCATAGAACCTCTGCTAAGAGGACAATCTCCTTGGCATCATTGCGAACGCCTTCCAAGTAATGCTTCAATCTTTGGCCGTTTACTTTGAAAATTGTTCCCATTTTCACATCCTTGATATCAATTGCTCCATGAGCATATGGTTTCACAACTTCAAAGGGTCCTGACCATCTAAACTTGAGCTTGCCCGAAAACAACTTTAGCCTTGAGTTAAACAACAAAACATACTGGCCTACTTCAAATTGTCTGGGCAATATCCTGTTGTCATGCCATCATTTTGTTCTTTCTTTTTAGAGTGGCATTCTCATAAGCTTGTGTTCTGAACTTCTCTAATTCATTTATGTCCAATAAACAGTTTGCACCAGCAGCTCTCCACTCCATGTTAAGCTTTTTGATTTCCCAATAAGCTCTATGCTCTAATTCCACTAGAAAGTGGAATGCCTTTCCAAACACAAGCCTATAAGGAGAAGTTCACATCAGAGTCTTAAAGGTTGTTATGTATGCCCACAAGGAATCATCTAATCTCAAAGACCAGTCCCTCCTTGTTGAATTCACATTCTTTTCCAGAATGTTCTTGATTTCTTTGTTTGAGATCTTCGCTTGACCATTTGTTTGGGGGTGGTAGGCTATGGCAATACGTTGTTGGATCATGTGCCTGCATAGAGCTCAAGAGATTAAATTACACTTAAAATATGTTCCATCATCATGAATGATGGCTCTGGGGGTACCAAATCTAGCAAATATATGCTTATGAAGGAATTTAGAAACTGCATTGGCATCGTTTATTGGCAAAGATGCTGCTCTACCCATTTTGAAATGTAGTCAATAGCCACAAGGATATATAGGTTCTCGAATGATGGAGGAAAGAGACCCATAAAGTCTATTCCCCAAACGTCAAACAGCCCCACTTGCATAAGATTCTGAAGTGGCAATTGATGTCTGCTAGAGTTGCCCGTCCGTTGGCATCGATCACAGGCCTTGGCAAAGTAATGAGCATATTTAAATAGCATAGGCAAAAATAATCCAAACTGTAACACCTTGGCATTGGTCTTTATTCCAGCAAAGTGTCCTCCATATGGTGCTCATGGCATAGCTGCAAAATGTTGTGCTACTCCTTTTCTGGTACGCATAGGCGGATCACTTGGTCAGCACATTGTTTGAACAAAATTAGATCATCCCAATAATATTGTTGAACATCGCATAGAAAATGTTTCATGGCACTACTCACCAGATTCGGTGGCAAAATATTGCTTACCAAATAATTGACTAGGTCAGCGTACCATGGAAAAACATCAATTGTAAGTAAATATTCTTCGGGGAATTCATCTCTAATGGTTGGGTCTCTTCCTTCCTCAAGGTGATGCTCTAACCGTGATAAATAACTAGCTACCAAGTTTTCGCTCCCCTTCTTGTCTCTAATATCGAGATCAAATTCTTGCAGCAGAAGCGTCTATAAAATCAGTCTGGGCTTGGCATCTTGTTTACTAAGAGGTATTTTAATATCGAGTGATCTGTATACACCACAACTTTGTTTCCTACTAAGTAAGATCTGAATTTATCAAATACAAATACAACTGCGAGAAACTCTTTCTCGATAGTGGTGTAGTTGAGTTAGGCTTCATTCAATGTCCGACTGGCGTAGTAAATGGTATGGAAAACCTTGCCGCGCCTTTGTCCTAACACAGCTCTAACGTCATAATCGCTGGCATCGCACATGAGCTCGAAAGGCTCATTCTATTACGGTGCTACGACTGTAGGGACATTATTCAATCTATCTTTAAGCTCCTAAAACTCTTTTAGACAAGAATCATCAAACGCAAAAGTGGCATTTTGTATTAAAATCAAGCATAAAGGTTTAGAAATTTTTGAAAAATCTTTAATGAACAAATGATAAAATCCTGCATGTCCTAAAAAACTTCTGATACCTTTTACACTTATAGGTGGTGGCAATTGTTTGATTACCTCAACCTTTTCCTTGTCCACTTCCAGGCATCTCTTGGTTACCCTGTGACCGAGAACTATGACTTCCTTCACCATGAAATGGCATTTTTCCCACTTCAAAACCAGGTTA
Source organism: Hibiscus mutabilis (assembly GCA_019671005.1). NCBI lineage: Eukaryota > Viridiplantae > Streptophyta > Magnoliopsida > Malvales > Malvaceae > Hibiscus > Hibiscus mutabilis. The sequence goes on along the minus strand of CM033741.1, from coordinate 22,766,319 downwards.
GTCTCAATACATCTCCTCAAAACAAGCTCTAGAATCTGAAGGCAATCCTCGAATGCTTTGCCAAACACTGAGAAATCATCCATGAAAACTTCTAGGTTGTTCTCAATCATGTAAGAGAAAATAGACATCATACATCGTTGGAATGTTGTTGGAGCATTACACAGTCCAAAGGGCATTCTCTTAAAGGCAAATGTCCCTTATGGACAAGTGAATGTGGTTTTCTCTCGAACCTCTGGAGCGATGGCAATCTAAATATATCCTGAATAACCGTCTAGGAAGTAATAGTATGCTTTACCTGCCAACCTATCCAAAATTTGGTCGATAAAGGGCAGGGGAAAGTGATATTTCTTGGTGGCATTATTCAGCTTCCTATAGTCTATGCATACTCTCCATCTGGTAATAGTTCTGGAAGGAATTAAGTCATCCTTGCTATTTTGAACTACGGTCATGCCAACTTTCTTTGGCACACATTTCACCGGGCTAACCCACGAGCTATCAGAAATGTGATAGATTATCCCGGTATCTAGCTATTTGATAATTTATTTCTTCACTACTTCTTTCATGCTCGAGTTCAATCTTCCTTGGCCCTCATTTTTTTCCCATGATATTCCTCTAAGATTATTTTGTGCATGCAAATAATGGGGTTTATACCTCAGATATCAACCAAGGTCCATCCTATAGTTCGCTTATATTTGCTTAAGATTTCCAGCGACCTCTCATCTTGATCATTAGATAGATCAACAGCAATGATTATTGGCAAAGTAGAGTGTTTACCTAAGTAAGATATTTGAGGTGGTCTGGCAATGGTTTCAATTCCAACTCTGGTGGCTCCTCGACAGATGGTTTAGGTGCCTTCATTTCTATGCCTACTAGTTCCAATAGTTCTGGTTGGCCAAAGTAATTAACAACTTCATTATCCAATGTGGGCTTTTAAGTGTCTTTATTCGTCTTAATCTCATCAACCCGTTCTCTGCATCATCTTTCGTGTATTGGTATAGCTGTGCCACATCTATAGTGAAAATAGACTCCATCATCTCATCAACCTGGCATTCCTCTGGTTCATATGCACACGTAAGAGCCTGAAACGCATTAAACATAACATGTTATTCATTAATGAGCATAGTCAGTTCACCTTTATGAACATCGATTAAGGCTACCTGTGGCAAGGAATGGTCTACCCAATATGATCGATATGTTTATGTCTACCTTATAATCTAAAATGATAAAATCAAACAGGAATATAAATTTATCTACCTTCACTAGCACATCCTTTATCTTACCCTTAGGATGTGTAAAAGATCAGTCTGCCAACTGAAGTGTTGCGGTGGTAGGCCTCGCTTCAATGTCAAGCTTTTTGAAAATAGAAATTGGCATCAAATTGGTGCCGGCTTCCAGGTCACACAGTTCTTTACCTATGAATATGTTGCCAATGGTACAAAGAATAGTAAAACTTTCTGGATCTTTCAGCTTAGGTGGCAAGCGATTGAGTATCATTGCACTGCATCCCTCAGTGAGAGCTACAGTCTCGAAATCACCCAATTTCATTTTTTAGATAGAATTTCCTTCATAAATTTAACGTAATTGGGTATTTGCTCAATAGCTTCTACTAACGTTATGTTGATCTGCAACTGCTTAAGAACTTCCAAGAAGCGCTTAAATTGTTGATCCTGTTTGTGCTTCTATAATCTTTATAGAAATGGCGGAGGTGGATAAGCAAATGTTGATTCTACCAGCTTTGCCAAAGGATGGCTGGCTTCCGATTGAGGTTGGCATCAGATAGTGGTCTGGTATCACTTTCGTCCGCTCCTTCCATCTCTGCTTCTTTTGGTTCACCTGTAGATATTTCTTTTTGGTAATTGGCTAACTTCTTGACAGGTATCTCAGCCTCGCATTGTTTGCCACTCTGAAGAGTTACAGTTTTGCACTGTTTATTGTCTCTCTGCTGAGCATATTCTATATCGCTTGGCAATGCCCCCTTGGGGTACCAAGGGGTCGATTGATAAGTGCATTGGGAATATGTTCAATCTGAATCTCCAAGTTCCGTATAGATGTTACCAAACTCTGAACAATTGCATCATTCCTCTCCATATATTCTGTCAAAGTTCCCTGGTTGTTTCTGTCCTGCATAAAAATTACCTTGCTAAATAGTGCTATTTTGACGCTGGGCATTGTGTTGATTACCCCTTTGATTTCCCCAAGCTAAATTCGGGTGTTGCCTCTATTCTGTATTGTAAGTATTGGAATATGCATTATAATTACGATTGAAATTGAAAACAAAATTTACTAACTCTGGGTTGGCAGGGCAATCTTCCATGTAATGATCCTCCCCACATATGGTGCAGAATGGGTCTAATGCCTTAATCTCTTGAGATTCTTTACTCTTTTGCAAAGGTCTCACCATGCTGGTAAGATTGGAAATTTTAGCGTGGGTGGATGTTAATACATCTAGTGCTAATTTTCCTCTAGTTTTAGTTTCGGTCCCTAGTCTGGCAGTAGGATACTCAAAGTCATTAGTTAGGATCCATGGTCCAGCAACGAGCCATTTGCCGACGCATCAACAATAGTTCTGGCATGAATATTGAGTCCATTGTAGAAGGTCTCCATCTGGGTCTAGTTTAGGAATCCATGCATGGGACATCTTTTCAACATGTTTTTAAATCTTTCCCAGACATCATACAGGGTCTCGTCATTAGCTTGCCTAAATGTAATGATCTCGCTTCTCAGCTTGGCAATGAGTTTTGGTGGTTGGAATCGCAGCAAGAATTTCTGACATAGATCTCCCCATGAGGTGACAGAACCATGTGGCAAGGAACTAAGCCATGTTTTTGCTCTATCTCTCAAGCAAAATGTGAATAATTTTAGTTTCACTGTATCTTTCGACACTCTAGGCTGCTGAAATAGCTGGCAAACTTCCATAAATTGTTTCAAGTGTTGTCTTGGGTCTCCTATATGTGCTCCATCAAATTGTCCTGCATTCAAAAGTGTTTGTATTATTATCGGTGTAAGTTTAAAATTTGGTGTATTTACCTCTAGAACAATAATTCCTAGCATCAAATTATCTATGTTCGGTGCTGAGTGTTCTCGAATAGGTCTTTCCTCCTCCACATTAATGGTTGGGGCAGTAGGTGCGGCTGATATCCCATTGTGCTGTGGTGGATTTGATAAGAGGCTACCTTTGTACGAGGGAACCTTCAATTTGATGGACAAGGAAGTTAGGCGCAAATCTGAAAATTCAAGAGAAACTAGTTGGGAGTTTCATGAAAATTTCAGGATTAAGGCTGAAAAACTAAAATTTTCGGATTTGAATGATTGTGATGGCGACAATGGAGTTGAGTTGAAGAAGATGGTGGATTATGGAATAGAGGATATGCCCGTGGAACCCTCCTAGTCGCAATTAACTAGGCAACCTCCGTGATACGGCGTAAAACCGACCTTCCTACCCGTAATTAGACAAGCAACCCAGAGTATGAAGATCAACAACAATCAACCCGGTTAAAACGTTGAAGATGGCTTCTAGACAAGTTTACCGAACACTTGCAAACATGTATTCAAAGAATACTAAAATCTCAAAAGAGAACTTTTTATTAATCAATGAAAATCTCTCCAACAAAGAAGAAAGCTTCATCATTTTATAGATGAAGGATGGCTTTAACCTAAAGCTAAGAATGAATAAAATAAACCAAGAAATTTGGCTCATTAAATTCGACTTGATCTAACGGCTTAAGAGAAGGGTGGCTGGTTCCTAAAGTATATAAAAACCTAAAAACATAATTTAAATGTTAATAATTAGGCTGGTCTAAGTTTAATTCGTCCAAAAGAATTATAAATTAGATTTTGGGCTGAATTTACGAAATCCCATAGTTAAACCCGTATCCAGTTTTCTGCTTGTGCAGTCTTCAGTAAAATGAATGTATCTTGAGCTTTCGATGTCTGATTGACACGTTTCAAGATACGTTAGAAAGGTAACTAAATGACGGTCAATTTGTTAGAAGACAACTCGACCTAGAAATGCTTGGATCCCATCCGAAAATTTGTCTCAAGTCGGCTGATGCTATAACTTTGCAAAATAGTTTCAGTTTCTTATCTAAAATGCATCTCTTCACACCTCCTAAGCATGGATCATTTTGGACCTTGTTCTTTGCATCAAACAACTTTGAACTCTTGTCCAATATGAGTAATTTGACAGCGCTCATGCATGTATCATCCTTACCTCCCTCAAAAGGATTCGGCCTCTAATCTGAAGTATCAAAGGGAAAAAAGATCGGGCATGTGAAATGGTTTCAAGTTCTTGTCTTCAATGCATCGTTCTAGCCCTCCTATGCATATGCATGTATCATCCCCCTACTCCTCAAAAAGATTTGTCCTTGAATCTAAATCAGTGGATGGAGGAAGTTCATTAAAGTACCATAGAAGAAAACAGATTTTGATAGATTCTTGTGAAGACTTTCAGTGACTCACAAACTTCTTTTGATCACAAGGTAACGCGTTTGTGACATCCTCTTTACAAAAATTCTGAATTTCATTGAAGGATAGCGGTATAGGAGGAATTTTGGCTTCTGCAAGTATATCTTCGACGAAACTCTCATAAGTAACATCTTCAACATGGTCCGGATAATCGATTTCAATATCGTTAGAAGACATGAATTCAGCCAACATATCTCTCAAAATTTTTTCTTGAAAATAATACTTATTTGGACAATCATAGCTCGAATGATCTAGTCGACAACTATAATGACATCGAGTCCCCAAAAGGGTAAAATCCAATACATTTCTCAAGAACATCCTGAAAAGTAAAAAAAAACACAAAGCAAATCCTCACCATTATTTACTCCAAGAAAGTTATGTTGAAGGACAATCCTACCAATGAACCCTAATGTGCTTTAAGAATCCAAAGAAGGGTTCGACACCAATAGAATTATAGTTGCAAAGAGAAAGAAAGATATGCAACTTTTGGCCCTACTAACGCAAGGAAAAAATAAAGTGTTAGAAGATGCATAAGAATAAAAAAAAGCTAAAACAAAGGAAAGCTAATGGCTAAGAATAAAAAAACCCCCTAAAACCTGGAATTGTGCAGCAACTTGATCTACTTTGTTCGAGGTGTTCCCGAAGTCCAAAAATTCTAATTTTTTTGTGAAGACTCCTCTAGTGATGCAGATCTGATCTGGAAATTTTCAACTCAAAATTCGTTCATTTAATTTTTTTGCGAATTTTATCTTTTTTCAAATTTTCACCCAAAAACGTTAAAATTTTGCCCAAGAATCGGCCCAATCTAATACCACATGATAAAGAGGTTGTCTAGGGATGTTGGAACCTTCAATTTGATGGCTTGGAAGCAAACCTATGGCTTTAGACTCAATCAAGAAAGTTAGGCACAAATTTGAAAATTCAAGAGAAACTAGTTAGGGGTTTCTTGAAAATTTCAGAATTAAAGCTGGAAAATTAAAGAAACAAGGTGAAGATAATAGATTAGATGATGAATAAAAAGAATGAAAATAAAAATATTGAAAAAGAAAAAAAATAAAGATAGATAAAAAAATCTGAAAATTTCCAGCTCTGTTTATGGAGATGGCGACAATAGAGTTGAGTTGAAGAAGATGGTGGATTATGGAATAGAGGATATGCCCGTGGAACCCTCCTAGTTGCGATTAACTAGGCAACCTCTGTGATACGGCGTAAAACTGACCCTCCTACCCACAATTAGATAGGCAACCCGGAGTGTGAATATCAGCAACAATCAACTCGGTTGAAACGTTGAAGATGGCTTCTAGAAAAATTTACCGGACACTTGCAAACACGTATTCAAAGAATACTAAACTCTCAAAAGAGAAATTTTTATTAATCAATGAAAATCTCTCCAAAAAAGAAGAAAGCATCATCCTTTCATAGATGAAGAATGGCTTTAACCTAAAGTTAAGAATGAATAAAATAAATAAAGAAATCTTGTCCATTAAATTGGACTTGATCTAACGGCTTAAGAGAAGGGTGGATGGTTCCTAAAGTATATAAAATCCTAAAAACATAATTTAAATGTTAATAATTAGGTTGGGCTAATTCTAACTCTTCAAAAGCTTTATAAGTTAGCTTTTGGGCTGAATTTACAAAATCTCGTAGTTAAACCCGTATCTAATTTTTTGCTTGCGCAGTCTTCAGTAAAATGAATGTATCTTGAGCTTCAGATATCCTATTGAAACGTTTGAAGATGCGTTGGAAAGGTAAGTAAATGACGGTCAATTTGTTAGAATACAACTCAACCAAAAAATGCTTGGATCCCATTCGAAAATTTGTCTCAAATCGGCTGATGCTCCAGCTTTTGCAAAATAGTTTCAGTTTCTTATCTAAAATGCATCTCTTCACACCTCCTAAGCATGGATCATTTTGGACCTTATTGTTTGCGTCGAACAACTTCAACTTCTTGTCCAATATGAGTAATTTGATCGCGCTCATGCAAGTATCAGGATTTCCCAGATTGTTTGGGTTACCACCAGCTCCATCATTACCACGATGTGCCATCTCTCGAGCTTTTCTTTTTAACCTCCGCAAGGTTCTTTCAATTTTGGGTTGTATGGCCAATCTTCCACCACAGGTTGGTTTCTGGTCATACACTAGTTAAACAAAATTAATAATAAAAGAAATGAAACAAGTAAAAACTAAAACAACAAATTATGTCAGAATCCCCGACAACAACGCTAAAAACTTGTCAACTTTTGCTAACACCTGGCAAACAATTGAATATTTAGTGTAAAAGTGCAAGAAAACATTGCCAAAGTGAGTCTTATACGTGCAAGTATACACGGTCAGCAAGTAATACATCAGCAAGCTGAGTATCGAATTCACATGGATTGTCCAAGAACTTATTTGCTTTATGTTACTTGTTTGAGAGAAAAATAAAATGTTGGAATAATTTGGATTTTTGATCGAAGGTAGCGAAAACAAAGTAGTGAAAAATGAAAATAGTCTGGCAACAAAAGTGTTTAATTTAATGATGAGCGTTGGCAAGGGATGCTTGGACTTCACGCTACTTATGCCAGCTTTTAATAATTTATTGCCTTTGTTTTATTACTGAGCAGATTAAATGTAGTATTGCCTCTGTCGATGGCAATACCCTAATTTAACCATGGTAAAAACCCCTATATGTCTATAGCTAAGCTTTTCATTAATTAACTTGATTAAGCGTCAACCTTTACTCCTAAGGGGTAAAATTACTTCCGAAGTAAGCTCATCTACTTGAACATCTTCTGTCGAAGCTTCTCGCCTTAATATATGGCAATTGATCGTTGCCCCTTAAGTCTGTTAAGACATTAAGCTTCTTTAAATAGGCTCGCATGGAAACCCTAGGATAAGTTTCTTGAGTTTAAAATTTGAACGCGTAAATAGATAAGATGCGATATCTTCTTATCCTGATTTGAATCCTAGGGCTGATGTACAGGGTCCAACGGCTACCTTGACCAGTTAACGGGCATCAATCCTTTGCCAGCCAGGCTTTGGCAGTGCTGATCCATCCATGCCAATTGCAACTCGGCAATTCTCTTGCTTCATTTCATGCGTTCTTTGCTAGCGCATTTCTGCCATGCCTGCCTTCCTACGTCCTGCATCAAAATCAGCAAAACAACCATTCATCCTGGCAACAAAATAACTCTCAACTCCTTATGCAAATGCATGGAATTTTCTTATTTATCTTTTTAGTTTGATTTTTATTTTCATATTTATCTTTTTGTTTTATCTTTTCTTTTTAGTATTTATCACTTTTATTCATATTTATCTTTTTCTTTTTTAGGAAGAGAGTTTCACAAGGAATAAATATTGAGTTTGAATGGGATTCTATTCCAAGGAGAGTGGTGGTTCTAAGGGTATTTTAATTCCCTCCCATAATTTTTACCCTAAATTTTATTTCCATCATTTTCTTATATACCTAGCCGCACACCCCTTCCCCAAGACTTCATCATAATTTTTGTTTTTCTTTCATTGGTTTTCCATCAATCCATCACATGACATCAAATCGCCACTCACTATTTCATCATATTACCTCTCCAACCTTTTCATCTTCTCTCACTCCTTCTTTTTTTCTTAAAACTCTTTAGATTCTTATTTTTCTTTTCTTCACCAAGGACAATGGCCAAACAATTGAAAACCTTGCCCAGTTTTGGTTCTTCAAAAGCAATGAAACGAAAAGCGTATGAATAATCATCTGCTTCCGGAAGAAATCGAAGAATTTCTTGGGAATCCTACAAGATCCATTCGTTCTTTTTTCTCTGATAGATGGTCAGAACTTTATCTGGGTTCGAATCCTACTGAGAGGTCCACTAGAGATCAAAAATTGTTGAAGAAAGAAAAAGATGTTTCTTTTGTCCCTTCCAGGCGACCGAAAAATAAAGAAATAGTTAATATATTCAAGATAATTACATATTTACAAAATACTAACCCACGAAAGCTCGAGAAAGAGAATATCCTCTCAAGGTCTCTCGAGCCTCCTTGAATGAAAGCCGACGCCTGGATCGCCTTCCTTAATTGTTGGTACACTAACCATTCTCCCAGCAGTTAGCTTGCCATACTTACCGTTGCCGCTCGTTGGCCTGCGATTCCACTTTTCGAGAGGCGGTTAGTTACCTATATGCGTTGGAAGTCTTCGGATGCTTTATCGAGCTCTAAAACCTGCCTTACCGACTTAAAGCAGTTAGTAATATCTGCCTGCCTCAATGCCTGCTGACTTATTGGCCACGTTACTGAGTTCCTAGGAACGATAAAGTAAGATTTTGAGCCCCAAATATAAGCGAACGGGCATTTTCGGGGACTAGCCCGCTTCCCATTACTCAAGAGGGAAATTCCTCGCATAGCTATTGAAAGGTGACCAAAACACCAGAAACGGGGACTACCCGAGATTTTGCGATTAGAAGCATAGACGCAACCAATCCGCAACGCGTATCCCCCGAGAATCGGGGAGTATGTCCTCTTTCCTTAGAGACCTGAAGGTCGCATGTGAGTCAGGCACTCGATGCCAGCTTCAAATAAAGTAATAAACTCTGGAATAGACAACACCCTGCCATAATGAGTTTCCCCATTTTTTGCTACTCGGAAGGTTTGGGAAGAGCAAGGCTTTGCCTATGATCTTGCTCAAGCAAAATATGGGTTGGAAGATTCAGTGCATGACACTGTTGAGAGCCACAAATGGGCGCTTTTATGTGAACAACCGAGTGCAGTCAATATTTCTTGGGTAAGAAAATTTTATTCGCATATTTCTACTTCGGATAACCCTTGTATTTTTGTTCGTGGAAAGGTTGTCCTTCCTGATACAGTCGCGATCAATGCATATTATGGGCTTTGCGTCTAAAGGGATGAGCATTCCAAGTTTGTAGAGAGTATTACCTTGGAAGAAACGAATCAAGTACTCAAAGATTTGACGATTTAAAGAATGGAGTAGAACGATGGCGAGTTAAAAGGAACTGTGAACCGAGCCATGCTTAAACCATCCACCAAGTTGTGGAACAACTTCATAAAAACTCGTTTGATGCTCACACCTCATACTACTACTGTGTCTTTATCTCGTTTTTTACTGCTACATTCTATTTGCATAAACGTGTTATTAATGTTGAACATATTATTGTAGATAAAATTTATGCATGTAGCAAGAAGGATGTCGGTGCTCTTTATTTCCCCAATTTGATCACGAGCTTATGTGCCAAGGAAAAAGTACCGTATGAGTCTATAGACGAGAGGATACCTCAGAAGAATAGGTGGTCCCAGATGCAGTACATGCAGATTTTGCACAACAGAGTGACGAAAGCACCAAAGGCAGCGCAACCCACCTCTGCTTTAGCACATGCCCTGGCAAGTGAACATACCACGGCAAAGCCTGTCCCAGCAAGTGACCCTGCCACGGCAAGTACCTTGATAATGTCTGATTTCCTCCGCACTTTAACGCAAAGATTGAACAAGATGGAGGCACAAGAGATAATGTTTATGCACTATGTAAAGGATCGTAACATTGCTCTTGAATGAGCAATCTTGGAAAACTTTCCCAACAATAGTGTACCTTTTCTAGTATTCCTTGCCGAGTTACTTGCCACGGCAACTAGAACTCAACCAGCTACACATACTACTGATACGGCAACCACTGCTACTAACAAAGGTAAGGAACCTATTATTGAACCTGAACGTATTGAATTTTTACATGATTTTTCAGATTCTTAGGACACCACTTCCATCCCGTTGAATTCCCCACCACCGGCCATGAAATCAAAGCAAGTGTCGAAGTGCAAAGCTCCACAACATGAGAAAGCCAAGAAAGAGGGTGAGTAGGGTAACGAGGTTGAGGAATTTGAGGTTCTTGTTTTTGCACAAACTTCAAGGCAGCAACCACCACGAGAAAGTAAACGCATCAAGCAAACGGCCCAGAGGAAACTACGACTGCGAGATAACGATCTCTTAGATTAGTTTGTTGTATTTTTATTTTTTTTGTTATTTTATTTAGCATGCAATGAAGACAATGCTTCTCTCGAGTTTGGGGGTTGCTTTTGTTAATGTCATTTTCATTTGCATTCATGTTCATTGTTTCATGTTAGGTTGCAAATATCACTTGCCATGCTATTTACTTGTTAGAACTACTATCAATTTGATGTGATAATCTATGATGAGTTAATTGCCATGACATTTAGAGTATAGAACCTTAGACTTGAGGATTGACATAGAATTTACATGAGTTTTGTTATGATACTGTATATAATTCTCACTGTTGTGACTAGTTGATCTAGGAAGACTTAGTGGACTTTAGGCAATTAAATAGGAAGAATGCGCTAGAGGTGCCCATCTGGCTCTAGCTTTAAAAATGAATAGTACTAATGCATTACTAGAGGTGTCCATCTGGCTCTAGTTGAATAAAAATTGTTATGAAATCACTAGAGGTGCCCATTTGGCTCTAGTTGAATAAAAATCAAAATGAATTTGCTAGAGGTGCCTAGCTGGCTTTAGCGGAATTAAATGCCTTGATAGATTAAACTAGGGTTTACTAGGAATCCTTATGATTGACTTTTACACAACTAAGTTCACACATTCTCACAAGTATTGTAGTGAATTTTTGAGTAATTTTCTATGCCATCCGAAAGTTAAAAGGTAATCAAACTCTTCTTGTCATGGTTCTGGGAATTGATGACAAATTGAAAGCATGTTCTTGATGGTGAATGCCTTGGCAGGTGATTGATAGTGTTTTGCATTGCTTGAGGACAAGTAATAGTTTGAGTTTGGGGGTGTGATAAGTGTGTAAAAGTACTATTTTTTCTACCTTTTTATTCATATTATTGTTAGACTTAGGCCCATTTTAGTTACAGTTGTAGCCATTTATGCATAATTTTGTAATTCCTCTATTCATCGGGCTCGATTTGTATGGAGAAAACCCTACCGTTTTGCTTGTTTTTATGCAAGAGCAAATTGCCGAGATACTTGTTGAGCCCTGCCATGGCAAGTCAGGATAATTTCCCTATTTTTCTAGGATAATTCCAAAATTTGCAAGGATAATTCTCCACAATTTAAATTCAATTTCCAGCTGGAAAGAGATAAATTCCCCACGCATTCTAATTACATCCCAACTCCTCTTCTTCATCTATTTAAAGAGAACTACAACAACACGGAGAGAGATTTGGAGAGAGGAAAATCGTACAAGAAGGGATTCACGCACAAAAGAGTTCTTCTCCAATTTTATTTTCTATTTTGAAATCCCACCATGTCTGGGTTATTTTCCTTGTTATTTCTTCTTTACCCAGCCATGAACTAAATTTATTTGGCTTGGGATTATTGGGTTTTTGGTGTTGAGAGAAGGATTGTTCTTGTTTTTGGTTTTTAGTTTCAATATATATATCTTCTTTGTTTATCCATTCTTGGTATTTATTATTGCTTCAAGTGAGCTCGGGAAAAAATCTTGAACGGATCCATTTATCTAGGTTCGGGAGAGCTAGATTCACGAAACGAGTTGTATACGGTTTCCATTTAAACAACCGTTGTTGGGAACTAATCCGCCTTACGGATAAGGGAAATATTTCAGCAGCTAAAAGGAGTGAAGATCAATGTTGTCCACCCAAGGTTAATGCAGGGATGTATCACCAAGGCATGCACAATCATCAATTCTTCGGTTAGGGATAATTCGAAGGCATTGAAGAACACTTTGTTAAACATTGAAGGAGCAACTAACTACAGCCTAGTTGCCACAGCAATTATTCTGCATTTACTTGCCACGGCAAGTGTTGCTACTTACTTGTCATGGCATTTATCTATTTGCACTTGTTGACTGTAATTATCCACACCATACTTTCCATTGTAACTACAAGCCAAGGCAATTCATCCAAAAATCACACCAATACTCTTAATAACCCAGGCTATTCTCTCTCAATTCGTTTACATCTTTCTTTACTTTATTTACTTAGTTTATTTTACTCTTTAATAATCACCATCTATCAATTCTATTACTCTTCTATTTCAGCGCAATAAGCTAAGAATCAGAGTTACACCAATCCCTGTGGAGACGATATCTAAACTATACTATTACTTGTGATGTGTTCACTTGCACCATTTGCGTAACACTAAAAACACGTAGCACGCATCACTATAAACTACAAACTCCTTCCCTACTCGGGTTGAATCAAGATTAGAGCTTGCGTCAAAGCTTCATTCAACTTATCAAAAGCTTGTTGTCTACTCTCCATCCACTCAAAACATATATCCTTTAGCAACAACTTTGTCAAAGAAGCTGCAATCCTCAAGAACCTATCCACGAAGCGTCGATAATATCCACCAAGAAACTGCGAACCTCTGACACCGATTTAGGTTGCTTCCAATTTACTACTACGTCAATCTTTTGCGGATCCACGTGAATACCCTCGGTCGAAACAACATGACCAAGAAAAAACCACTTGCTTGATCCAGAACTCACGCTTACTCATCTTGGCATAAAGCTTATTGTCCAACAGAACTTGTAACACAATTCACAAGTGTCGATCGTGATCTTACTCGGTACGAGAGTACACAAGAATGTCATCGATGAACACTACCACAAATTGATCTAAAAATTCATGGAACACCTGGTTCATCATATCAATGAATGTTATCGGTGCTTTGTCAACCCAAATGGCATCACTAAGTATTCATAATGCCCATAACTCTTGCAAAAAGCTGTTTTCAACACATCCTTATCATTTACCTTTAACTGATAATATCCTGACCTCATATCAATCTTGGAAAACACCGCGGCACCCCAAAACTGATCAAACAGATCATCATCGATCCTTGGCAAATGATACTTGGCTGCTAAGAAAGTTGAGAGCAAAAGTAGTTACGTAAAGAAAATGAATTAGCTATTAGAAATTCTTTTAACTAAATCTATTTTATTTTCATTTAATAACCATTTTAAAATCATTTAAAAATAGCTTAAATTATGGAAAAGTCTGATTAAAAACATTGGTAAATTAGCTCCTTAAAGATTCTAAGTTTTGACCCTTTTACGATTTAGTCACCTAAACAGTTTTGAAATCTTTACATTTTAGTCACCAAACCAAAATGTTCCTAAATTTGAATTTATTTCATTAAATTGAGTTTTCCAAAACCCTTAATATATTAATTAAACATTTTCCAACATTTTTTCCATATTTTATTTTAGACAAAAACATTTTTTATGAATTAATTCCCGAAACTAGTTCGAATCATCTAATTCGGTTCATCTAAACCATCAAATATGTCTAGCTAACGTGTAGGCCCAAATTCGGGGTATTACAATTCCATTGCCTATTAATAACATTTGTAGTCTAATGGAAAGCAAAAGGCTGAATTGATGAAAACCATTCACGAAAAAAACAAGACATTAATTAGAGAATATGAGCTAATCCAATGCTAACAAAGCGAATAAAGAGCACAAACAAATCATTTTTTAACAAGATAGTTGGGTTTGGATTCTCATACTGAAAGAACGATTCTCAGCTCGACAAAAGAATAAGTTAGATCCATGAGGAGATGAGCTTTTCCAAGTGTTGGAATGCATCAATGACAACGCATATTGCATCAATCTGCCACATGAGTATAGCGTAAGTTCTACCTTTAATGTAGATGGCTTTTTCCCCTTTGACATTTTAGATTCCATGATGAATCCTTTTGAGGAATGAGAATGATTTAAGCACCAAATCCCAAGATCAAGCTCATGGACGTGATGGGTTAAATCTTCCCACAATGATGTGATTCAGACAAACACCAAACTTCATAGAGCCTTGCTCTCATTATTAAAGAAATCTAATATTTTCCATACTCGTGTTCAAGCCAATAATTGCAAGAATTCAAACCCGAATATGCTTTTTCAAGCATTGGATAATAATATCGAACCTTAGTCTTCATGGGCAGCATGCAACGTTTTGCATAATATCTTTTAATGCATATATGTGTTGGGGTGTGTGTCATTATATTGCATGCATTCTCATAGTTAGGCATATAGATTGCATGAAGTGTTAGTTTGCATGTTGCTTAGGCATGTAAGTTGCATTTAGCACATATAGTTTAATAAGTTAACTAGTTGTTAGTTGCATGCATTATTAGTTTAGGTGCATGCTTGATAATTAATACATTATTAGTTTAGGTGCACTATTATGCTTGATGGTTAACTAGTTGTTAGTTGCATGCAACATTTTAGTACATATTTGTTTGCTGCAAATTAGTGCATTGTCTTATACAATTGAGTGTTGCATTATTATGGCATCCATGCACATTTTTTCTTGCTTAGTGTGATATTGTGTCATGCATTCCTGAATATTGAATGAAGGCATAATAGTGTTGGGCTCGAAATCCTTCAACCGTTTGTGTTGCCAAGTGGTGGAGAAGTTGTAATTTGGGTGAATTTGGTGGAGGCTAAAAGATAAAAAAAATATGCACAGGGATTTATAGTGGTTCAAGCTCTAACAAGCTCTACATCCACTACCTTAGCTCCCCACTAAGGATTTCAACCAATTCACTAAGAATTATTCTCTTTTTCTAGGCTTAGGAGGCAGCCTTTTACAACCTGGACTCATTCACCAAGTCTAGCAACCAAAGCTCACAAACCGAGCTTTGGGGACACTCTCAAATAAGAGAATTCTTAAGCAAACTAAAATCCCTCTATAAGGTGTTTGTTTGCACTCTAAAGCTCTCACCCAAAACCTAAAACACTTGAGCATACATTGACAATTTAAGCTCACAAGTGTTGTCTGTACAAAGAATGTGAAATTAAGCTAAGACAATTTTTGCATCATAATGTTGTTGACAATTGAATCATTAGTTGTTGTTGAAGCTTTGATGTCCCTTTTATACTCCCAAATGAGTTCCTAGCCGTTGGAGACCGTTGGGATTGAATTGGAGCCGTTCATGCGTATCGAAACGATCCTACACGTATCGGTACGGTCAAGCCTGTACCGGTACGGTTTTCGATTCTGGAAAACCACTGTAGCTTGAAACCCTTAGCCGTATCGAAACGGGGTATGCCGTATCGGTACGCCTGTGTTGAAAACTATATTTTGGCTACTTAAAAACATTTCAAACACTTCCAAAACCTTTCAAAAACTCCTCAAACTTATTTTCAAGTTGTTTGGACATAAAACCAAATTTGAAATCTTTTCAATTTAGTCCAAAACTATTTTTCAATTATTATATCAAAACAAATATCCTAACAAATAGTGTTTTAGTCTTATATTGTGATACACTTATTGTGTCCTAAAGTTTGCATATATTTCTTTTAGGTACTCAAAGGGGGACGAATTGCATTGTAGGAACCTTGGGGAAGTATATAATTGTCCATGGCGGTACAAGACTTTGTAAGTAAAGGTCTACAAGATAACTTGAAGAATCATTATTATCGAGAAATTTAGTCTTTACCTTGTTTATTCCATGGTGGAATTTTAAAGATTTGTGAAGTCATCCCATGTAAAGAATTATATTTTGAAGACAAATCTATTTGGATCAAAAGTACAGACCTAGAAGGTCTATTTGTTGATCTAAACGAATATTATATACAATCCGAGAAGAGCAACTCAATTAAACAGTTTTGAAGTTTATTAAATTGGGCTAAACCATATAAAATTAGAACCTTAAAAATTAATTTATAAGTTTTGGCCTAATCTGACGTAGCCTAATAAGGGGAATATTAGTTTATTTTATGTTGATTTTAGGTCAAAGTTTATTGTTTTAGCATGTAATATAGATTTTAGGATTTCTTTTGATGTCTCTCTAGTCTATAAAAGGTGATGTCTACATCCTTGTAAACTCACATTTTCTTATTATTAATAATATTCAATATTCTTTGAGTGTTTCTCTGCAAGATTCTTTTCTTGTGTTTTTTAGAGGCTGTTTCAACATCCTTCTTCTTCTCAATATCCTTTTTGGTGTAGAGATTACAACCGTTTGAAGGGGTTTGTTAGATAAATATGATATATAGGGTCCTTAGGGCATGATCTTCATACCAACTTTCATTTTATTCATCTTGAATCTTGTTCGATTCATTGTTCTAGCTATAATCTATTTTGATTCTTGTTTTTTCAAATTTAATCATATCATCGAGAACTAATATCAAAAAATCTTCATTCATCAAGATCCAACGCGCCAGTTTCTTGAATCTCTTTTCAACTCTAGATTGAGTCATTCCACCTCCTTGAAGTATCTTTTCAATTCAAGATTACAAGTTGCCACTTTATTGAATCCTTCTTCATTCAATAATCAATCTTCATTACTTATTTAATTTCAGTCTTATTTGTTATATCAATCTTGTTTGTTTCTTGTTTCCATATTGCAAAAGCTTGTCGTTCTCTTTGGAAAAAAAACGTCGAGAGCATTAGGGTGATTTACAACTTGAACGCAATCGATTTTGTTCTGCTGTGGGATTATATCATTGATCATCTGGAATTTGAGTGGATTTGGATATTCAACATATGATTTAAAATGTTGAATTTAAATTTTGTTGGATTCAAATATTTGTTATATAAAAATATTTTATTATAATTCAAACAATAATATTAGAATAATTTACAGATAAATATAAATTCAAAATTTTTTAGATAATTCATTATTTAAATAATTCAAAAAAGAAATATATTTTATACACAAATTATGTAACTTTAGTCTATACAAGTTAGGATGTATGTTTTATGGTTAGAATTTAAGATTTATAATTTAAGATTTAGATTTAAGAGTTAGAATATATAATTTAACAGTTTTAGGGTTAAAGATTTAAATTTTAAATTTTATAGTTTAAATTAGAAATATTGTGTGATTTTTTTACACAAATTATATATCAAATAATAATGATTTAAAAATTATATTTTGATACACAATGTATAAAAAAATAAACACTTATTATTTAAACTATAAAATCTAAAATTTAAATTTTTAAACTTAAATTCTAACTCTAAACCTTAAAATTTTAAACCCTATAACTTAAACTCTTAAATTATAAATCTTAAAATAAACCCGACAAACTTATTTAAAACTTTTCCCTTACAACATAGAGATATTCAAAAGCTGCTATTAATGGTAGTGCAACTTTTTTTTGAAGTCAGAAAATGGGTAGGTATCGTCCTTTTCCATTCTTTTAATGAGAATTATGCCCGTGAGTTTGCATGTTTTTCTTCTGCTTTTTATTCGGTGTCGTTTGGTATAGTTATAACTATTTATCAATAAGGGCCCACTGAAAAAATTCAATGCTATTTTGTTGGGGGGAAAATCTGAAAGAGTATTGTCATTTGTGTTCATTCAAGTGTCGGATCCAATTCCACTTCAAATAAAATCATATAACCGAAGTCCATAATATTAGAAACATATGGAGGTATATAAATTAGGCTTAAATATATATTTGATACTTAAATTAAGTATATTCTTTTAAGTTGGTATTTAAAAAATTTTCCCAAATTAATACTTGGATCAGACACTTTTTTCAAGTTAGTACTTAAGAAAATTTTACTCTCAAGTTTGTACATTTTTATTCATTATTTTGGTATTTTTATTAACAGTTTTAGTCCTCAAAACTCATATATTTTATCAATTTGATCATAATTCAAAAGAATTCTTAAATTTAACCTTTATATTTAAAAATTATATTAATTTAGTAAAAAAATTAAGATACTGTCAAATCAAACGAGTCTATAAGATCAAAGAAACAATTAGACAATTGCATTTTACGATAAAACAATAAATTATTGTTAAACTTTATTATTCCAAGAAACTAATATAACATTCCGATGAGAAGAAAATTTAATTTAGGAGAATAAAAAAATAATTTGATAGAATTGTAAAATATAAATAGTTAAATTTATTATTTTATTTTAAATTTAGACCAAATTAATAGAATATATAAATTTTGACATCAATTTAAGAGTATGTGTTTACATACCAACTTAAAAACAAAAATTATAAATAAAATACTAATTTAGTTTTTAATATCATATTACACTAAATCCATCTAATAAATTTAAATTAAATCAGTGATAGTATTTTTTTCTATTTTGTACATGTTAAAATCAAGGTGGTAGAGTCAATTAAATTTAATTCAATTGGCTTGTTGCTGATATAACATATATGAAAATTTGAAATAAAGTATACTTAAACACTCAACGACAGTCAACTTATAAATAAAAAAAATCTAAATAATATTTTTTTTTTGTGAATCGACTAAATAATATAAACATTATATAAAAGCAGCCACGTTCTATCCTAAAATCCTTCGGACATCCATTTACCAACACCGCAAGCCTTGTTGTCCCAACACACGCCCGAATCTAAAGCCTCCACCGTTCACCACATCCCATTTCCTGTAGCACATAATCTAGAAAATTGTCAATTTATGAAGTCATACGACTTGGTAAAATCAAATTTTAACACCACCCCCACAACTTTCTTTTGTTGTTCGAAGTGAGTACACCATCTCATTAACAAGCATAATACTATCAACCATTTGTCTTCCTTTTACAAACTCAGAATTTATATCACTAATCAATGATCCCGCTACACATTAAAAACGAGCAGCCAACACCTTCGCCAATATATAAATTTATTTTGTAGAATTATTAAATATTAAAGAATAGAATTTACTTTATATTAATCTACTTTAATACTTGAAAATTTTAAAATAATTTTTTTTATTATTTTATTAAAATTAATAATATCTATATATTTTTATTAATTAATTTAAATATTATAATGATGTACTATTATTTAAGTTTTAGTAAAAAAACTGTTGTCTTAGTAAAAATAAAGTACGTAAAATTTGATGAATTTTTGTACATCAATTTTCATTAAGCATATATAAAACTATTAATAAAAGTATCAGAACAATGAATAAAATTAAAGTTCATGTACTAAATTTAGAGCAAAATTTTTTTAAGTACAAACTTGAGAGAATTTATCTAGTTTAGATATCAACTTGAAAGAAAATTTTTTAGGTGCCAACTTAAATGAAGGTGCCTACTTTAGGTACTAAATATATATTTAGTCCAATTATTTTTTATACTTTAAATTTTTATAAATAAAGTTATTAGTAAAAAGACACTTAGTAGATGATTGTTAATATATTAATACATTTAATAGTTTTTTAAAAATACTATAACATAATAGTGAATTGACAATATATTGTAACTAGTTTTTTTATATAAAATATTGCAACTAGTTAATAACATAGGGGTGTGCTATTATTAATACAATAACTATTATTTAATAATACACGGAAAATATTAATAATAAACATCTATTTTTAATTGATATTACATGTTTTTTTAATATTTAGAATTTAAATTTAAAATATTATACTAATGTAATATAATGAACTTTATTTTTTATCTATATTATATAGTTTTTAAATGGCCTAAAGATACATTTAGTATTTGAACTAGACACATTCTTTCAAGTTGGTACCTAATAAATTTTTGCTCTCAAGTTGGTATTTAACTAGACGCATTCTCCCAAGTTGACACCTAAAGATTTTTTGCTCCCAATTTGGTGTTCAAACTTTAATTCCATACAGTATTTTGATACTTTTATTAACATATTTAGTCCACAAAACTTATACATTCTATCAATTTGGTCTTAATTTAAAACAATTTAATAAATTGAATCCTTCGTTGTTAAAAATGTTTGTCATTTTAGCCTTTTTTGCGATATTACCGAACAAGCAAGCCTATCTGATTAAAGCAACAATTGAGTAGCTTTAGTATACTATAAAACAATAAGTTCTCGTTAAACTTTTATTATAACATAAAAGTAATAAAACGTTTATAAGCGAAGAACAAACAATCTAGGAGAAGAACAATGATAAATTGATAGGATTTTTAGATATAGATGGTTAAATTTATTGAATTATTTTGAAATAGGACCAAATTAATAAAATGTATAAGTTTTAGTTTCAACTTGGGAGAATGTGCCTAGTTTAAGTATCAACTTAGGAGTAAAATTTTTTTAAGTACCAACTTAAAAGAAGATGCCTAGTTCACGTGCGAATTTGGGAGTAAATTTTTTTTTAGATACCAACATAGAAGATGATGTACAGTTCAAGTACCATATATATATATATTTAAACCTTTTTAAATTAATATACTATATTATAATTTGATAAACACATGCATATTTTAAATCTTTTTACTTTTTTAATTATAATTTCAAAAAAATAGGTTACACTTAGATTATATGTTTTTAAATTATTGATTAAAATATTGGCAATCCCTATACTTAATAAAGTTTAACATTTAATCCTGTTACTTTAAAATTAAAACGTTTTACTTATCGATTTAAACCAATAATCATTAGATACCCCGCACCACACACATATATATATATTTACAGTTAGTGTCTTTCGTGTTATATTCAGGACAAAATCATAATCGAATATAGAGATACCAAAACTTTAAATATATAAGAGTGTATTATATATTTAAACTTAATATTAAAGAAGTAAAACCTAATTTATCCGCATTTAAACTTACGAAAACCTAAATTATCGTTAGATAAAAAATTAAGGGCAATGTCCCTACCACAACTTTTAGTTCTCTCCCTCGTTATAACAATTACTTTACACAACTAAGAAACAAAAGATAGAGTTAGCAGTTTCAATCAGCTAGGATACGTTCATAGTACTTACATATATAGTTGGTAAATCGTGGGTGTTCATAAAAACTCGAAATGATATACCGTATTGAAAAATTGGATTAGATAATAGGTAATTATGTCGGTTAAATTTAGTTAAAATAGTACAATAATTGTATCAGTAAAATTAACGGCTAAACGAGATAATTACGATTATAATTTTTGGTCAAACGATTAACCGAAAAAATAAATAAGAAAAGTAAAAAAAATCTAATGATATTGAATTACTGATTATTACTAATATGACAAAATTTTATACGACACACAAAATGAAGTACATACGACATTATCAAGTATGACAAATATTAATTGCACAAAATTAATTATATTACACAAAATTAATTATCATGTTCCTTACATTTGTCGTATAGTGGTTATTAATGAAGTACATACGACATTATCAAATATTTTGATTTTTTAAAACTTTTTAATTGCTTTAAATTTTGAAAACTTTTTATTATAAATATTGAAGACTTTATTTGAATTTATTTGATTGATATTTTTTAAGCTATCCAAATTAGTAATAATAAATGGATAAAACTTTGATACAGACCGTCTAAAATTAATTTTACACAAGCCTGTGATTTACATTATAAGAACCCAAATCCTAAAAACTAAACCCTAAACCTTAAACCCTATGCACTAAATTCTAAACATTAACCTTAAATTCTAAACCATACAACCTAAACCCCTAAACCCTAAACTAAAATCCTAACCCCTAAAATTAAAAGGCACTTGTAAACTAAAGTTTATACGACATGTGTATCAAAGTTTTTCTCATAATAAATAGATATATTATTTATAATACTAGATGAAGAACAGTTCAGGGTCAACTGAATAACTGTATCGAATAAATCAGTTAATTATTTAAGAGGCAATTGATTTAAATGGGACAATAACATTTCACCAAAATATCAAAGACTTCCGCTGACCGTACCGAAAAATCATTCCCTTACTGATAACCATCCGTGTACAGCCCTAATAAATCTGGATCACTCAATACGTTATATAGTATATATTATCAATACATCATATATAGAGAGAGGGGGGGGGGGAGGAAGCATGCATAGTTCTAATGATCAATCTCTTGTTACATGATTGATACTTCATCACTCTCCAGGTTAGTAAGACTATCATTTCAATAGGAGTTGTGTGCCTTAATTTTTACCTCAATATTTGAAAGTTTAGTTGTTAATTTGTTGCTATTCAGAGTTTCTTGTTTGAATTTTGAGATGATACATGTTCATTTTCCTTCACTCTGCACTTTAAACGTTCATCATCATCATAAATCTGCAGAAATAATTTATTTTGGATTATTTTTCCTATATTTTTCGTGATATGCTATTGTAAAAGAACTTTTTCATAAATTCCCAAAACCATTTGAGAAGATAATAGACTTTATATCTGTTAAACGGTTCGGTTTGCTTTTTACGCATACAAATGGACCATGTATCTAAAAAATCTTTGAAAATTTGCCATTGAAAACTTCACATTAATTTGGATCAGGTTTAAGTGACAAGAATCTGATGATTTGAGGTGCAGAACAGCAGAGTTAATAACAACAACATGGGAGAAAGCGCATGGATTCTGTTCTGAAATAACTCCAACTGTTCAAATGAAACTGGGAAGACATGCAGTTCTTTTTTTTCAGCAATTCTCAATCCATATTCATGTCTCCACCATGCTTTCATCATTTCTGTTGATATGTTGCTTCTCTTAGTGGCCTTAATCATCATTGCCTGTAAATTGTCCTCAAAGAAGATCCCAACAAATTCGCAGTCACAAAGCATCTCTTCACTGCCAGTTTTCTCAGCAATTTATAATGGAATCTTGAGTGTTGCCTATTTGGCCTTGGGGATATGGACCATTTTCCAGAAACTAGACATGGATCGTACAGTTTTACCCATGGATGGATGGCTAGTGCTGCTGTTTCAAGGATTGTCATGGCTTGGTCTAGCTATATCTGTAAACATGAAGCAGCTAAATCTTCCATGTACGATAGCTGTAAAATCTTGTTCAACCTTTGCCTTCTTGCATGCAGTATTTCTCTGCATTTCATCCCTACTTGAGGCAATTTCAGACAATACAGTGTCAATGAAGATCATTTTGGATGTTTCATCTTTTCCCGGATCAATTTTATTCCTGTCATGCGCCTTTAGAGGATACGGCTCGAAGGATACTGATCCAAACGGTGATTTTGATGCTTGCTACGTGTCACGGACAGGCCCCCTTTTGCTCGGTTGGCAAGTCGTGCGGCACTTGAAATGGGTGTTACCCAGACAAGTCAGCCTTCCTCATGCCTCATTGTCCAAGGAGTTATCTCGGTCTAGCCTTCTCAGGGTCACAAGGCCCTAAGGCTTTAGAGTTTCGAATCTCGCAGGGCCTAGCGATAGCTGCACTCCAACCTTGTACTTCAGCCACAAGCGCGATATGGGGCCCTATGGCCCCAAACCGTCCCCTAGGTATTTCTCCGGGAGGGAGGCGGTCGCCAACCACTAGGCCCCCTGCCCGCACACCTAGGCCCCACATAGGCCTAGGAGTAGGTCGCTTACACCAAGGAAGCTCGGTCGCTAGCCCAGGCGGGGGATGGTGGAGACCCGACACGGACCACTTCCCTAAAGAGCTAAATAAACTTACGGGAATGCCGTGAGTAGGCGTTGCTTCGTCCCAAATGAGGACACTTTTACGGATAGGGCCTTCATCGTCTTCCTAAAGCTTCTCAACTTGCATCCTTGACTTGGTAGCTCCTTAGGGACTGCTCATATCATCACTCGGTCCACCATTGCTCGGTAATGAACGGGCTTGTCAAGGCAGGGTCGTAATATAATAAGGGATGGCCTTGACATCTCTCCCCCACTTACTCTATCGATGGCCTCATCGAAGTAGCCCCAGAAGGGATGGTTCTGACATTCTCCCCCACTTCCTCTATCGATGGTTTCGTCGATGTAGTCTAAGAAGGGATGGTTCTGACATTCTCCCCCACTTCCTCTACCGATGCCCTTATCTATGTAGTCCAAGAAGGGATGGTTCTCATTGATATTGACACCAGTTCTTCATCACTTGTTAAGCCGATACAAACCCTTATGGCAGCACATCTTCGATTCGTGCTCGATTTGGTATGTTTTCCTTGTCCCGCCGTTTGACCCTTCAAGCAAATAATTCAAGCCTCGATCCTGGGTTCTTTCTATCCTCTTTTGACTATGTTGTACATCCGTAACCATCTAGACTGACCACAGACTCATTATGACCCAGTTCCACTTCTATCATGTTGAGTTTTAGATTCATGCTCCCCCACTTTTACTCTGATTGTGGCTCGGGCAAAAGACAAATAACAAACCATCGATCCACTCGAACAAGTGCCTTGTAGTTTCTCTGTGCT
Source organism: Hibiscus mutabilis (assembly GCA_019671005.1). Lineage (NCBI taxonomy): Eukaryota > Viridiplantae > Streptophyta > Magnoliopsida > Malvales > Malvaceae > Hibiscus > Hibiscus mutabilis. Next base: position 22,741,826 of record CM033741.1, on the reverse strand, counting down.
CCACGATCTGCCCATTAACCTACACAAATACAAAAGTAACATACCTGATCATGAGCAAACGTGTTATGACTCGTTACTCAATGGCTTGCTCCTCGACGTTAAGCATCTTCGTCAACTTTGCCTCATCTCATACCGAGACCTCCAAAGTATTGAATGTGTCACCATACATTTGTCATCAACATTAACCCAAGTTTTGCCAGCACATGCTCGCGTTGCACCTGGTTGCTCAATAATGCATAGATTCTCTCTAGTTGCCAACACCGTATTGCATTGTACTTGCCTTTTGTTCTCCGCAATACATCCTGTTTTTATAAGATATACAAGCAATTTTATCAATGAAAACATATCCACACAAGTCTCGTATGATTACCTGGTTGGTACACATTGCCTTATGCTACCACCAATCATGATATGCCTTTGTATGTATACCACAAGTGTTTTGACTATTTGAGAATGCAGTCTCTACGACAAGCTAATATCATCCACTCGTGAGGTTTTCTTCTTACTCAATTATACCTGCACCATTTACCAAATGAATGCCCACCAATATTCTCTCGAACAACCTTGCCCTTGTTCCAGTAGCCAAAATAGATGGTCATATGTCATCGCTAGAACTTCTTAATGGTCTCTTATGGCCCTTGTGCCAATCAAGTTGCCCCTTTATTTCGTTTCTCCTTCACTCCCTTTGTAACAGATAGAACTGTTAATAAGAACAAAAGTACGCATTTGATCCTTGACACACATGGCCTATACTTGTCACGGGGCCATTACCCTCTTCCCAAAAGACATGTCTTCCCCATTATCCACTTACTAGAAAAGTTCATCTTGTTAATCACGCCCACAAAGGAACCTGTATTAGCACCCCACAACCATCATATCAACATTAGTCTCGTGTCGTGGACTTCAAAATGATGTCTCACTTGTGCCCTCTACGTGTAACTTAGGTTTTCGCAGGAACCAAACTCTTCCCCATATGCACACAACATCTAGTCAGTAGAGTATTCTCATGTAGGATCAATACCTTTTTATTCTCTTACATAATTTCGAATAGAACATGTATTCACTAAATCCCTTAGCTTCTTTTGAGCATTATATTCTACATTTTTGGGAAAGAAATGAGCCCATTAACTCTCCCTTTAGCTCATCACATATTTTGATAGGACAAACACCATTAATAACTTGGACCGCCACCACCACTTGGCGTCCCCTATTAGATACACCAAGGCCACCGCGACCTTTTCTTTATCTGTTTTAGTATGCGTATATCGGAAGTAATGCTTGACGTCGAACAAGAAATTTTCAAGCTCCCTAGCATCTCTGTTCCCTTCATACCGCTGAGGTTTTGAAACCCTAGTCCTCAGACCCTATCTACTGTCATCGAATTGCTCATAGCTATTTGTATCAGGTTAACATGAGTCTTGATCTCATCTAGTCCGAACTTCATATGACTTAATGCTTCTTTTGCCTCCATTACCAAAATCTTTGATAGTCTGGGTCAACTCTTGCTGCATTTCCTTTATTGCTCAAAGCCGATCATTTGATGCCATAGCTCTCATGGCAGCCAATACGGCCTCAAGTTCCTTAAACCGACTAGGGTCTACCGACCCACCACCTTGTGTTGACGCCCCAGCACCTGGGTGTGTTCTCTCTCTGGGCAATACTCGTTCCACGTTTTCGTGTTTGTCACCATTCTTGTTGACACACCCAGAATCATTGTGCCTGCACAGACATCGACTTTTATAAATAGATGTGATATTTGTATCGTGTCCTTCTTTGTTACATGAAGCTAACATTTATCCCTGTTGCATACGACCAGGACTTTTTGACACCTGCCAAACCTTCAAACCGTCTTGGTTCTCTAATCGATTGCCCCCACATCCCTCAAGGAATTGGTAGGAACACCTGGCGTCAGAACACACACAAAGAGAAAACTGACAACGAATTTGGTTAGTCCAATTGCATAACAATAAAATGAAATGTACCTTACAAGTTCAATGGGACTTTCCAGTACGACTCCCACTGCAATTCACGCTCTGTATTGCCAAACTCTGGGAAGTGCGTTATAACTTCCTTGACCACGACATTTCTATTTTTGGGTAACACTGACATATCCGTGGTAACCAGGTTTTGCTTTTGGTCTCTTGGTCCATACATCAACTTTGACCTAAGCCTTGGCTTTACTAACTCGCCCCACCAACTAGCTTGTCGGTAGTAGCCCATATCTCCACTGCCCAAATTGGGGATTTTGTAATACTTGGGTGAGATCTGAATTGTACTTGAATCATCACCACATACCCATCGAGCTTGTCTGTCCCACGCTTACTCTTTGGCTCTGCTTGTGAAGGAACTCCTAAGGAGAGCTTTCCTCAAATGCACCCACATTACCAAGTTGTACCACCCTTGTGTTTCTCACCCAAACGAGTAGCTTTACAAATAGCACTTTGCCTTACCCTTTGTTATCTCATATTGAAATTTATTGCCAGAGGATCTGGTCCAAACTACCGCATCACAACACATTCCTTTTTACCTTAAGACCCAATGTGTCTTAAGAAAATTGCCATTTACAGACAAATCATTAGCTATGAGAAACATTTCCCTTAGGCTCATTGATTTTATCTGACAATGTAACTTTTCCCCGAGAACCCATGATGTGTCCGTCCGCTACAAGAGTCCACAACACACAAGAGGGAGAATACCAATAACTTTGCACTCCCTTTTACTCTATTTTTGTTTCGAGAGGGGCCACTCCATCTGGCACACAGCGTTCGTCGTGATCCTTTGACCACTTCGTTAAATAGTTCGAGGTTCTAAAAGTCTTGTCCTGCACCCTTAGACGATCACACTATACCAAAGTACTCCCACAACAAACGAGTTTTATCATATCCCTTTAATTTTATCAATGGGCGAATCCACCACCTTGAAGAACACGACTCCGCCGCCTTGAGTCCCCGAACCCAAAGCAATTATGGAACGGTTTCAAGTTGTCTCTAACTCTTTCTTTTAGGGTTAGTCTACGAACCCATGACTATCTGTTGTATCACTCTACAACCATCTATACCCACTCCTCTTTTCACATGGAAAAAGATAGTTAGGCAACAATCAAGCACCACAGTGCCAGGATAAACAATATTGCCATTAACTTTCATGAATCAAGAATTTATCCCATTACCCTGGAAATGACAAGCACCAATATGTTAGATTAACAAAAATAAGCACATTTTATGCTTCGGGCTACACACGCCCTTGTACTAACAGGACAAAACAAATATCAATAAGCAAGGGTTACCGACACAAGGCAATGTATCAAAATAAGCATCACTATTACCGATAGCCACCATAGGGAATGACTCTCCTCTCGCGTGATGCGTAAGCATCCCCATATTGCTAGAATTTGTGCCCTCATGCTATGAGGAATACACACTTCATCATGTCCCATAGACAGCCTTCAACGAGCCTTTAAAGCAACCCAAATAAAAAAATATTACCGGTCTCCCAAATCACGGACATGCACGACTATGCAAAGATCAATCTCATCCATAAAAGTTCTTGCGCTTCTTTGCGCCTCAACTCGACCGATGTCTCGATTAGCCAACAATAATGTTACGCCTGTAACGAACAAATGAGCACCACTGTGCCCTAATTCATACGCGCCACCGCGCTAATGTAACACATCGGCACTATCTTGCCAAACCCACCATTAGACACCTTTGCGCATTGACTAGGTCTTGATCAATCAGCATAAGGAGTCACCCTGCCTACCCCACTCGCGGAAGCGCTTGGCGTAGGTTCTAGCCACCCTGCCTACCCTCACAGGGTGCTCGGCGTGAAACTAGACCACCCTGCCTACTCCACTAATGGATGCGCTTGGCGTGACATTACATCATCATGCCTACTCCTTGAAGAGAAGCGCTTGGCGTGGGATTAGACCACCCTGCCTACTCCCCATATGGGAACGCTTGGCGTAGTCCCCTACCCTGCCTACTCCAGTCCAAAGAGCGCTTGGTTTACTATCATTCGACCCTGCCTACTCCATTCACCGGAGCGCTTGGCGTAGAATGCACAATCCAGCGCATCTGCGCACAAAAAAAAAGTAGTCTCTTTTTTTTCCTGTCATGATGATCCACCCTGCCTACTCCACCCGTGGGAGCGCTTGGCGTGAGACCAACTGATCCACAAATAGTCCAACTCTCATTTTTGCTACGCATCCGTCTGGCGTCACCACGCACCACAGCCACTAAATAAAGCATCATAGTGTTCCAGTTGGTACATGAGCACTATGGTGTCTGGTTAACAAATACGCACCACTGTATCAAAAGCCATAGCTAAACGCCACCATCACATGAGTACATTGTCCATCGTATTCTCGCTCTGATACCACGTGTCACGGACAGGCCCCCTTTTGCTCGGTTGGCAAGCCGTGTGGCACTTGAAATGGGTGTTACCCAGACAAGTCAGCCTTCCTCATGCCTCATTGTCCAAGGAGTTATCTCGGTCTAGCCTTCTCAGGGTCACAAGGCCCTAAGGCTTTAGAGTTTCGAATCCCGCAGGGCCTAGCGATAGCTGCACTCCAACATCGTACTTTAGCCACAAGCGCGATATGGGGCCCTATGGCCCCAAACCGTCCCTAGGTATTTCTCCCGGGGAGACAGTGCGCCAACCACTAGGCCCCACTGCCCGCACACCTAGGCCCCACATAGGCCTAGGAGTAGGTCGCTTACACCAAGGAAGCTCGGTCGCTAGCCCAGGCGAGGGGGATGGTGGAGACCCAACACCAGACCACTTCCCCCTAAAGAGCTAAATAAACTTACCAGGAATGCCGTGAGTAGACGTTGCTTCGTCCCAAATGAGGACACTTTCTGGATAGGGCCTTCATCGTCTTCCTAAAGCTTCTCAACTTGCATCCTTGACTTGGTAGCTCCTTAGGGACTGCTCATATCATCACTCGGTCCACCATTGCTCGATAATGAACGGGCTTGTCCAGGCAGGGTCGTAATATAATAAGGGATGTCCTTGACACTACGCACCTTTGCAAGGTGAGGAACATGATTCAGCCTATGAAACCAGTTTCAACCTGTAATGACCCGTTTTCAACCCAAATCCATTAACCCAGTCCAGCCCAATTACCCATTACCCTAACTGAACCCCAAATCATTTAACCAAACCTGACCCAGTTCAGCCCATGACCCGACCCGAACCATAAAAACCCTAACCTTAATCCACTTTAACCCTTCAGCTGTCGCCGATCTCCTTCATTTTTGCTGCCGTCAAGCCTGGCCAGCCACCATTTCAAACCAAAATAACCCAAAAAATTTCTAGAACAAACCCTAAACCCCAAATTCAGCTTAGATCCAGAAACCACAAAAAATAATAACATAAATCAAATCTTACATAACCCTAAACTAGCCCATACCCTAAATTTGTCAAACACATACCAAATCTGACATATCTGCCCACTCAACCATGCCCCTATCTCTGCCAAAACTGGGATTTCAACATCAAATCGACACTCCCTCATCTTCTATATCAGATCTGTAATCACAAATAAAACAGGGGTCGAAGTTAAAAAAAACAGAGAGTAGAGGGAAGTTTTTTTTCTTAAAAAAAATTGTAAGTGTTCTTGAAATCAATAACAAGAAATTTTAAAGGAAAAAAACACGTTGAATCAAAAAAAAAATAAGGGAAAGATCGAGAGCTTACCGGCCGAGTGAAGCAAAGCCGCCACGTCCGCCACGTCCGCCGCGAGGCTAATGCCGATGATCGGCCTTTATCCCTGGTACAACGCCGTTCGAGATTGAGAGAGGAGAGGATATAGACTTAGGGTTTTTTGTTTTAGTTTTAAATCTGTTTCGAATGAAAAAATAACCTAGATTGGGTTTTAAATTGGCTGGAATAAAACGACGCCGTTTTGGTAATGGGTTAATTGCACAAGTAGCCCCTCATCTCTTCTCCCGCGTTCACTTTTGTCCTGGGATAATTCGACTTTCGGTCCTTCGACTTTTCATGCGTGTTTAATATCATTTTTTTGTTTCTTTCGTGGCCTTTAATTTATGTTGTATTTTAATTTAGTCATTATGTTTTAGCCTTTAATTTCCAGCATATTATTTCTATTAGTTTACATTTATTTCCTTACATTTCACATTTGTTTCATGTTAGTCCTTTTTTATGTTGTTCTAGCCATGCATTTTAATATTTATACATTTTAGCCCTTAACATCTGGTTTCATGATATATTTTATGTTGTTCCATGCATCTTAATATGATTCATTTATTATTATTATTATTATTATTATTATTATTATCATTATCATTATTATTATCATTATTATTATTGTTATTATTATCATATTTTATGTGTTAGATTAGTATTTTATTAGTATTTATTTTTATCGCATTGTATGTTTGCCATGTTTTAAGTTGCATTTTGGATATATTTTGTCAATGCGTTGCCCCTTTATCCGAGCGTAAACAGGGCCAGTATCAGGCGTAGTGATGGTGGTTGGGCGTTTACTCTCGGATAACGGGGCCTTTAAAATCTACTCGCATTTATGACCAAATTTTAATTTAATCGTCACTTTAATCCGAAAAGTTTAATATTAATAAAGCGGTAATTATTAAAGTACCAATTTTGGGCGGTGTGGGGGTAGTAATCCTTCCCCATCCGTAACCGACTCTCGAACCCGACATTTTGAAATATCTGGTTTTTACGGTGTCCGGTCCACCTTGAGTGGCCGGTGGCAACTCCATTTTTAAATAAAATACAGGTTTTCTAAAACCCCACGGAAGACATCATTTTCCAAAAAAAACCACACATTTCTTAGCGAGAGGGACATCGCTACAGATGGCGACTCCGCTGGGGACATTTTTTTGGTTTTCAAAAATAAAAGAGAGTCGAGCTTTTTAAATAATTATCGCTTTACTAATATTAGAAGTTATGGATTAAAGTGACTATTAAATAAACATTCTGCTATAATTGCGCGTTTATTTTAACGCATTTAAAATTTGGCATATATACCCGTCCTTTTAAGTGGGGGGAAAACGCTAATGCTTTCGTGAGGATATCGCTCCTCCGTGTAGGCCTAGCAAGTACCTTCGGGGCTCGAGTACCTTATGCTTTCGTAAGGATATCGTTCCTTCGTGCAGGCATAAGCGAATGGGTCCCCCTGAATTGAACCCGGTTGAAAGGAGCCTATAATGGGTGATGATCGGGGGCCTTGCTACTCTTAGTAGAGGACAGCAAGGACAATTCGGGTACCTCTTAGCACCAAAACTGCATATAGTGAGTCGTAGGAGCCAACCTTTTAGAGCCATGTGAAACTCTGCCCGATTAGTGGTCACCCTATTTAGGCTCTGGTGCCTTATTTCTTGTTTATGTACAGTTTTTTAATTACTCCATTTTTGTTTGCATATAGATGCATCAATTTTAAAATCGGTCATCGGGATGTCCCGCGTCATTAATACTAGAGAAAGCAAAGTCGTCTAATTCAGCACCATTACCAAACCTCCATAAGAACTCAGTCTGGGGGCATCTCTCGACAAGTGCCAAATTCCAACACTCACCCTTCACTCTCCATCACCGAAATTAACCCACCACCTTTCATCATTCAGAAATCATTCACACTCACCATTTCCAACCGAAAACACAATAAAGTTTTTTCCATCCCCACTACCATCGCTACCCATCGACCAAAATACTTGAATAGAGAACCCCTCATTTCACTGCCCGAACCCTTATGTTTGAGTCCTTTTGAACTCTCGACTTACCATCACCCGACAACCAAGCCCTTCAACTCTACTATTCTACCCAAAACCATTCAAAAAACTGAAAGCCGAGCAAACCTTTGCTACCCTTCTTTTGGAATCATACCTCCACATCCCAAATGCTAAACACCAATCGCCATCTAAAACGTTCCACCTAATCCGAAAGTGATAAGCGGCCAGGAACAATATGTAAAAGTTTGGGGGCATCCAAACAGGAAAATGAGTCCAAAGAAGATGTTCGAAGCTGAAGGAGGTTGGGGCACCGCCACGCAAAAGATTAAGATCCTGATAGGACCAGTGAGGAGTCAGGGGCATCATTTGAAGACCAAAAAAATCAAATTATGTCGCATTCATGCATTTAGTTGCATTCATCTTGCATTGAATCATTCTTGCATACATCATACATTTAGATTAGGTGCATACATTTAAGTCGTCATACATTTAGGATAGACACATGCATTTAGGCATAAAATTAGATGCATTCATAACAGGTCTACGAAAGAGATCGAAGAGCCTCAGCCATGGGGGCAACAACACGACAGCCAACCTTAGTCTTAGAGGAGGCCAAACAAAAAGAGGATGCTGAAACCTCAATAAAAGGTAACAGCGACAAATTTTGTGAACATTTACTGATTAATATTTTTTTTCATTTTCAGGTCATACCTCTCTTCCAGTAGAGCAACAGAAGTAGCCTTTTTCAGATCTTGCCTTCTTCATTGTTGATAGGCCAACATTTCTAGATTTTACTTTACCGCTGATGGTGCAGCAGTATAGACATCCTGAAGATCTCGTTTCTCCATTGATGGTGCAATAGATCCGAACCTTTCCCCAAGTAGATCGAATTTCTATTCAGGTCTTGTTTCTCCGCTGACGGTGCAGCCAAGCCTAATTTTTTTCTCGAGTTTTACTTCTTTGTACAATTCAAGAAAAAAATCATAAAAAAAAAAGAGAATTGAAAATTTTTGAAAAAAAGAGAAGAATTCAAAGAAAAATTAAAGAAAAATTGAAAAAAAATCAAAAAATAAAAATTTGAAAAAATCAGAAATGAAAAATCAAAAGAAAATTTACGAACTTTCATCGCCCGATCTAGTCTATCTGTTGATGGAGTGGCTGGGTCCAAGCTCCCGTCGTCCTCAGATCCTGCTCTCCTCTGATGGTGTAGCAGGTTCCAGGTCGTCATTATCCGATCCAGTCTTCTGCTGACGGAGTGGCTAGGTACAAGCTATCGTCGTCTTTAGATCCTGCTTTTCGCTGATGGTGTAGCCGGTTTCAGGTCGTCTGGAGTGGCTAGGTATAAGCTATCGTCGTCCTCAGATCCTGCTCTCCGCTGATGGTGTAGCCGGTTCCAGGTCGTTATCGCCCGATCTAGTCTCTCCGCTGATGGAGTGTCTAGGTACAAGCTATCATCGTCCTCAGATCCTGCTTTCCGCTGATGGTGTAGCCGGTTCCAGGTCATTATCGCCCGATCTAGTCTCTCCGCTGATAGAGTGGTTAGGTACAAGTTATCGTCGTCCTTAGATCCTATTTTTCACTGATGGTGTAGCCGGTTCTAGGTCGTTATCGCCCGATCTAGTCTCTCCGCTGATGGAGTGGCTAGGTACAAGCTATCGTTGTCCTCAGATCCTACTTTTCGCTGATGGTGTAGCCGGTTCCAGGTCGTTATCACCCGATCTAGTCTCTCCGCTGATAGAGTGGCTAGGTACAAGCTATCGTCGTCCTCAGATCTTGCTCTTCGCTGATGGTGTAGTTGGTTCCAGGTCGTTAATCTAGTCTCTCCGCTGATAGAGTGGCTAGGTACAAGCTATCGTCGTCCTCAGATCCTGCTCTCCGCTGATGGTGTAGCTGGTTCCAGGTCGTTATTATCCGATCCAGTCCTCCGCTGATGGAGTGGCTAGGTCCAAGCTTTCGTCGTCCTCAGATCCTGCTCTCCGCTGATGGTGTAGTCGGTTCCAGGTCATCATTATCCGATCCAGTCCTCCGCTGATGGAGTGGCTAGGTCCAAGCTGTTGTCGCCCTCTAATCTTGCTCTTCGCTGATGGTGTTGCTGATTCCTGGTCATTATTATCCGATCCAGTCCCTCCGCTGATGGAGTGGCTAGGTCCAAGTTGCTGCTATCCTGCTTCTCCGCTGATGGTGTAGTAGGGTTCCAGTTAATGTTATACCCGCCCGTTGATGGCGAGGTTAGATCTAACTTTACTGATTTTCAAGTTCTCTTTATTAATGTTATAGCTAAAAAAGAAAAAGAAAAAAGAAGAAAAAATAAAAAAAGAAGAAAAAAATCAAAGAAAAAAAGGAAAAAAGAAAAAGGAAAAAAAGAAAGAAAATCAAAATGAGCTTTCAATCCTTCGATCCTGCCTCTTCGTCAGTGTGGTAGCTGGATCGAATTTTGTAGACTATGTCTCTTCGTCAATGTTGCAGCTGGGTCAAATTTTCTTTAGGTATTAGTTCATCATCAATAATGTAGCAAGTCGCACTCATTTTGCTTCCCCAACAAACCACCTCCCATTTTGAAGATTTTGCTTCCAAAGAGTGACAAGGCAGATCAACCAAGACAATAAGGAAGACCTGCGTCAAGGAGAAAGAAGATATACGTCAAGAGATGAGAAGCTCAGCCAGATCAGGCAAAACGGGTCATTTTAGTCTTTGCTCTATTGCTGTTACACAACAATGAGCAAAAAGGGGCAGCTGTAATGACCCGTTTTCAACCCAAATCCATTAACCCAGTCCATCCCAATTACCCATTACCCTAACAACCCCCAACCATTTAACCAAACCCGACCCAGTTCAGCACATGACCCGACCCGAACCATAAAAACCTTAACCTTAATCCCCTTTAACCCTTCAGCCGCCGCCGATCTCCTTCATTTTCGCTGCAGTCAAGCCTGGATAACCCAAAAAATCTCTAGAACAAACCCTAAACCCCAAATCTAGCTTAAATCCAGAAACCACAAAAAATAATAACATAAATCAAATCTAACCTAACCCTAAACCAGCCCATACCCTAAATCTGTCAAATCCATACCAAATCTGACATATCTGCCCACTCAACAATGCCCCTGTCTCTGCCAAAACTGGGATTTCAACATCAAATCGACATTCCCTCATCTTCTATATCAGATATGCAATCACAAATAAAACGGGGGTCGGAGTTCAAAAAAAAAAATAGAGAGTAGAGGGAATTTTTTTTGTTCAAAAAAATTGTAAGTGTTCTTGAAATCAATAACAAGAAATTTTAAAGGAAAAAAATTTGTTGAATCTTTTTTTTCAGTTTAAATCTTTTTTTGTTTTATTCGAATAAAAAAAATAAGGGAAAGATCGAGAGCTCACCGTCCGAGTGAAGCAAAGCCGCCGCGTCTGCCGCGAGGCTAACGCCGATGATCGGCCTTCATCCACAGCGCCGTTCGAGTTTGAGAGAGGAGAGGATATAGACTTAGGGTTTTTTTGTTTTAGTTTTAAATCTGTTTCGAATGAAAAAATAACCTAGATTGGGTTTTAAACTGGCTGGAATAAAACGACGCCGTTTTGGCGAGCCTGGTCCCCGCGGTGACCCAGATCCGGGGAGGATCCGAGTGTTTGGTAATGGGTTAGTTGCACAACTAACCCATCATCTCTTCTCCCTCATTCACTTTTGTCCTAGGATAATTCGGCTTTCGGTCCTTCGGCTTTTCATGCGTGTTTAATATCATTTTTTGTTTCTTTCATGGCCTTTAATTTATGTTGTATTTTAATTTAGTCACTATGCTTTAGCCTTTAATTTCCAGCATATTATTTCTATTAGTTTACATTTATTTCCTTACATTTCACATTTGTTTCATGTTAGTCCTTTTTTATGTTATTCTAGCCATGCATTTTAATATTTGTACATTTTAGCCCTTAACATCTAGTTTCATGATATATTTTATGCTATTCCATGCATCTTAATATGATTCATGCATATACTACTATTATTATTATTACTTATTATTATTATCATTATTATTATTATTATTATTATTATTATCATTATCATTATCATTATTATTATTGTTATTATTATCATATTTTATGTGTTAGATTAGTATTTTATTAGTATTTATTTTTATCGCATTGTATGTTTGTCATGTTTTAAGTTGCATTTCAGATATATTTTGTCAATGCGGTGCCCTTTTATCCGAGCGTAAACGGGGCCAGTATCAGGTGTAGTGATGGTGGTTGGGCATTTACTCTCGGATAACGGAGCCTTTAAAATCTACTCGCATATATGACCAAATTTTAATTTAATCGTCACTTTAATCCGGAAAGTTTAATATTAATAAAGCGATAATTATTAAAGTACCAATTTTGGGCGGTGTGGGGTGCTAATCCTTCCCCATCCGTAACCGACTCTCGAACCCGACATTTTGAAATCTCTGGGTTTTACGGTGTCCGGTCCACCTTGAGTGGCCGGTGGCGACTCCATTTTTAAATAAAATACGAGTTTTCTAAAACCCCACAAAAGATATCATTTTCCAAAAAAACCACATATTTTTTTAGCGAGAGGGACATCGCTACACAACCATAACATTACTCCTTTTGCCCATGCTGGGGTTTTAAGTAAAATGTCATTTTGGTGGTTGAATCCTCTACTGCACAAGGGTAAGGAGAAAATTCTAGAAAACAAAGACATTCCGACTTTGCAGCAGGCATGTCTAGCAAAAGCATGCTACTTGAAGTATATCGACCAACTGAGCGAACAAAAACGAAGAAAATCAAGTTGTTCAACTTTTATGCTGTCAATAATTGTATATTCTCACTGGAAAGCTATGTTAACTTCCGGGTTCTTTGCATTGATCAAGGTTCTCACACTCTCTACAGGTCCACTGTTTCTTAGGGCTTTTATTGCAGTTGTTCAAGGTAAAGAAGCCTTTAAGTATGAGGCATAAGTGCCGACTCTTGGCCTGCTTACAGCAAAATGCTTGGAGTCCTTTTCTGAGAGGCAATGGTTCTTTATAACAAGAATGGTTGGCCTTCAACTTAGGTCCATGCTATCTGCAGCAATATATCAAAAGCAGCTGAAACTATCAAATGCTGCTAAAATGAATCATTCTCCTGGTGAGATAGTGAGTTATGTCACGGTAGACGCCTACAGAATCGGTGAGTTTCCTTATTGGTTTCATCAGATATGGGCGACAAGCCTTCAGTTTTGTCTAGCATTATTCATCGTATACTCTTCTGTGGAACTGGCAACTTTCGCTGCATTAGCTACAATAATATTGATTGTGGTTGCAAGTTATCCACTAACCACATCACAACTGACATATTACAAGAAAATCATGTTGGTACAAGATAAGAGGCTTAAAGCGATTGACGAGGCGCTAACAAATATGAAGGTATTGAAGTTACATGCTTGGGAGACACATTTCAAGAATGTTGTTGAAAGTTTAAGGAAAGATGAATTCAAATGGATATCAGGGATTCTGTCACAAAAAGGGTACCAGATAGTTTTGTTTTGGTCTTCTCCCGTTATAGTGCCCGCTGTTACTTTCTGGACTTGCTACTTGTTAGGCGTTCCACTCAATGCCAACAATGTCTTTACATTTTTGGTGAGCCTTCGCATCGTTCAGGAGTCGATTAGGTTAATCCCTGATATTGTTCAAGCGTTCATTGGGGCAAAGGTTTCCCTAGACAGGATTGTGGAATTCCTTGAGGCACCAGAGTTGGGAAGCAGGAAGTCAGAGCAAAAATGTCATGACAAAAATTTTGATCACTCCATTCTCATAAAGTGTAATGAAATCTCTTGGGATATTAATCCTTCATCCAAACCTTCCTTGAGAGACATAGATTTGGTGGTTAAACCAGGAGAAAAGATTGCCATTTGTGGTGAAGTTGGCTCAGGAAAATCAACCCTTTTAGCAGTGGCTCTCGGAGAAGCTCCAAACTGCAATGGCACAGTAAGTGATGAACTCTCAGTTCCCTCATTGCATATTTTCATGCACTAACCATTTCATGTTCGGGTCATCAGGTTCATGTACATGGGAAGATGGCATATGTTTCTCAGACAGCATGGATCCAGACAGGAAGTATCCAAGAAAACATTCTTTTTGGCTCTGTGATGGATCCTGTCTGGTATCAGCAAGTGGTTGAGACATGTTGCTTAGTAAAAGATCTGGAGATGCTTCCCTTTGGGGACCTTACTGAAATTGGAGAAAGAGGTGTCAATCTCAGCGGAGGACAAAAGCAAATAATTCAACTTGCTCGTGCATTGTATCAGAATGCAGATATCTATTTTCTAGATGATCCATTCAGTGCTGTAGATGCTCAAACCGCAACAAGTATTTTTAATGTGAATACATAACTTGCTTTCTTACATATGTATGTATGTATGCACACACTTAAATCTTGCGCTCTTTTTGCTTTATGCAGGAATATGTGACGAGAGCTTTGTCTGATAAAACTGTCTTACTTGTGACCCATCAAGTTGACTTCCTTCCAGCTTTTGATTCCGTCTTGGTAAGCTAGCTACTGCTGATATTGCAATCATGTTAAAAGATTCGATAACTTGGAATACAATATGAATATGATTAGATGACATAAATATAATATGAAATGTATCAAAATCTATAAACATGAATTATTAACTTAGTATCATATTCTAAGTATCTGTTGATAAAAATGTTTTTTTTTTCTTCTTATTTTTATGATAGTTGATGTCTGCTGGGGAAATTGTAAAGGCTGGTACTTATGATCAGCTGCTAGCTTCAAGTAAAAAATTCCAGGACCTTGTAAATGCACACAATACCACGGTTGGATCTGAAATGGACATTTCGAGTTCTTCCAATGGGAGAGCAAGGGCATCCAAAGATGTGATCGAGAATGTACATGTTAAGGAAGAACCAATAATGGCAAACGCAGAACAATTAATTAAACAAGAAGAAAGAGAAACAGGGGATACAGGTTTCAAGCCTTACTTGCAGTATTTGAGACACCAAAAGGGCTTTCTGTATTTCACCTGTGCAATTTTGTTCCATGTGGCATTCATAATAGGGCAGGTAATTCAAAGCTACTGGTTAGCATCTGAGATCCAAAGTAATTCCCAAGTAAGCAAAAGGGAATTACTCACAGTTTTCACAGTGATTGGGTGCTCTTTAGCCATCGTTTTGCTCCTCAGATCCTTTTATGTAGTTCTTCTTGGTTGTGGAGCTTCAGAATCTATTTTTTCTACACTGTTGAAATCTTTGTTTAGAGCTCCAATGTCCTTTTACGACTCAACACCTGTGGGAAGGATACTGAGTCGGGTAAGTTTTCTCGAAAGCACAGCTTCAACTTCTTTCATTCCATGAAGAAATCCTTTCTAGAAGAACTTACTGTTTCAGTTTCTATTTTACTTTAATAGGTGTCTTCAGATTTAAGCACCATCGACCTTGAAATGGCTTTCAAGTTATCCATCACAGTTGGAACAACCATGAATACCTACTTCATCTTTTTTGTATTGGCAGCGTTGGCCTGGCCAGTTGCATTTGTCATCATTCCCATGATTTATCTGACTATACTTTTACAGGTCTTACATATATCCAAAAAAACCCAGCTTTTTTTTTTATAGATTCTATTTCCTTGAATGACTTCTTAATTTCTCTATTTTCTCGAAACCATCAGGGACACTACTATGCTTCTGCAAAGGAATTGGTGCGAATCAATGGTACGAGAAAGTCTTCAGTTGCCAGCCACCTTGCTGAATCCATTGCTGGAGCAATGACAATCCGAGCTTTTGGAGGGGAAGATCGGTTCTTTTTAAAGAATATGGACCTGATTGATGCCAATGCAAGTCCGGACTTTTATAATTTTTCTGCGAACGAGTGGTTAATCCAAAGGTTGGAGATATTGTGTGCCATTGTTCTTTCATCATCAGCCCTTTCCATGACTTTGATTCCTCTTGGATCATCTGCATCTGGTTAGTTCAAGTTGTGCTTAACTCCCCGATAATACTTAATATGTTCTCTTCACTTGGATTATTCTCTAAACATGTTTTATTTATGGATTTCAATGTCAGGGTTAATTGGAATGGCACTGTCATATGGCTTGTCCTTAAATATGTTCCTAGTCATTTCTGTGAAATATCAGTGTTTTCTATCAAATGACATTGTTTCTGTCGAAAGGCTAGAACAATACATGCATATTCCCAGTGAAGCTCCCGAAGTAATCGAAGCAAACCGGCCTCCGCAAGACTGGCCTTGTGTTGGCAAAGTCGATATTCGCAATTTGAAGGTATAATCAAAAGGATCACTAGCTATATTCTCCTTCTGTTGAGTTATAGATTTTACAGGGAATGCATAATAAACACCAAATTCATTGAACAGATTCGGTATCGGCCTAATGCTCCGCTAGTTCTTCGTGGCATAAGCTGCATATTTGAAGGAGGAAGTAAGATTGGGATTGTTGGCCGGACCAGTAGCGGAAAGACAACTTTTATCGGTGCTTTCTTCCGTCTAGTAGAGCCTGCAGATGGAGAAATCATCATTGATAACCTTAACATCTGTGAAATTGGGCTTCATGATTTGAGATCACATTTGGGGATCATCCCTCAAGATCCAACTCTTTTTGGTGGATCTGTCAGATATAATATAGACCCTTTGGAGCAGCATACCGATAGTGAAATCTGGGAGGTTTTCTACCATATTATACTCCTATAACTAACCATGTATTTTTGCTGACAAGATGTATTTCTAATCAATGAATGTTAAGGTTCTTGAGAAGTGTCAACTCCGAGAGGCTGTTCAAGCGAAAGAAGGCGGCCTGAACTCCATTGGTAAGAAAAATAAAGATTTCAGAATTGTTTGTTCTCATTGAAGCTCTGCATTTGCTTCCATTAACACGCAGAAAAATAAAACAGTTGTACAAGATGGATCAAACTGGAGCACGGGGCAACGTCAATTATTCTGCCTTGGACGAGCATTGCTGAAGAGAAGCAGGATCCTAGTGCTTGATGAAGCTACTGCATCGATCGACAATGCAACCGACTCAATCATCCAGAAAACAATACGAACAGAATTTGATGACTGCACCGTGATAACTGTAGCTCACAGAATACCAACTGTGATGGACTGCAATATGGTGCTTGGCATTAGTGATGGTGAGAAGATATATTGGAATCCAAATAGTCCGTCGTTTTCGATTGTTATTGTATGGATCAAGATGTATGATTTGGTTTTAAATTGACAGGGAAATTGGTGGAGTTTGATGAGCCGATGAAGCTGACGAATAAGGGGGGATCATTGTTCGGACAGTTGGTCCAAGAATACTGGTCACGTTCCTCCTAATAATATATTTCGGAGCTTAAAACGGCATATCATAAGCAAAATAGATTAGCTTTCATAAAGCACAATTACTATTGAATAAGATATCAGGTTTAAAAAGTGAAAACCAAGTGTGTATTCTGATTTAATTTTATGTGAACAGAACAGTTAAAAGAAATTTAGTTACTCTGCTCTGCATGATTAATCTCTCAAGGCCAAAGATGAAAGAAGAGAAAACAAGATATGCACAAAAATAAGAAATGAAATTGCTATGGAAAACCTCCATTCTCAAGAACTGGTTGACTTCTAGTTACTGCTGCAGATGGCATTTTACTGCAACCCACCCATCTGTTATTAAGAATTTCACCTTCATCAGCCTGTCTTTCCATTACCTGAATCCGTTTCGTCTTCAAAACCTTAATCAATACGAAGCCAAAGTAAGCTGCCAACAAAACCAGCACACAAAATCCAAGTACAACGCCTATCATCCATGGATACAATGGCCTTCGTTTCCTCTTCCGTGCAATAACAACAACAGAGAAATGGCCCTGATTTGAAGTGTAACACACATTGGGAAGCATCATGCGACTGAAATTAACTGTCCCATTGGTGCTGAAACTTGCACATCTTGCCGAAGCTGAGTATTTCAGGTTGGGAAAATGGATTGATATAGGCTTCCCCATTGTGCTGAGGCCGACACTCGTTAGCCTCGTAGCTCTAGCATTCGATGCATCGAAAACCATGAAGCCGACTATAGGAGTGATGAGTGAGTAACCTGAAATACTGTAATACTGAGAGGACCTGTTCCCAAGGTTCTCGTAGACTATTGCGACCCTCCGGACGTGAGGAACAGGAACGGTCTGTGGCGGGATGCGAAAGCTACTCAGATTAGCCCCTTGCTTCCACAACGTCCGGCTTCGGATTCGTGCGATGGAAACTTGCATGCCTGAGAGATTAGTAGGAAGATTAGCTTTGTACAAAGCTCCAGTGTGAGGCCTGTGTGTAATAACCAGTGCTCTGAAAGCAAAATCCTGAAGAAATGTATCCAGGGGCAGGGATCCATTGGAAGAGCTGTCCAAGCCTTGAACGTAAGAAGACAAAACCAAGCTGAAAAGAAGCAAACAGATGAGAGTGACAGTCATGTTGGATTATTCGCTGGCAAAAGAAACATTCAACCTGAAAACAGATAAAGAGGAAGGATTAGTTTTGAAATGCATTGTTGAAATTGAATGATGCTGCTTTTTCAACAAATTGATTAGGAATAATTATAGGGCATATGCTTTTAGAATGGAATGGTCCCAAAGGGTTATTAAAAGCCAACTCATTTTCTTCATCCATCACAAGTTTAAGCATCTTTAATACATGAAAACCGTTAAAAGATGCCATGATTTTGCTTTCTTTCCTTCTTTTTCATTTTTAATTCCCTAACCATTCATCAGTCATGCACGTTTAGCATTGACGTCTTTGACTTATTAATCAAGGTGGGGCTGCTACCTACGTGCAATTCAATGATTAAAGTCAAACTTTGGTTCATCAGCCCGTCCATCGCGGGAAACAAAGTTAGCATGGATGTTAAAACTACAGATGCATCATAATATTTTTTTGGTTTAATCACTGTTATACTCATTAGTTGATTAATTTGAATTGAATTTTACATAAGCTCAACATAGGACAACTTTCTCAATTTAATTTTTTCTATTCACAATGTCAATATTCGAATATCTAATATTATTTAAGAGACTTAATGCCTCGTCCTGTTGGACTATCTAATTATTGATAGGATGTAATCTAATATTTAACATATATATCACGATTGAACACTTTGATAGATTTATAAGAAATATGATTTGGGTGTCAGTAATGAAGTCAAATCCTATGATGAATGGCGGTAAATGAGTGGTAAGTGTGTTTCCCTTTTCCCTGGCATCACCAAAGATGCGGTGAGAGAGATGGTCAAAGTTAGCACTTTGTATTACCGCGTTTGCACTCTTCACCCCGAGGATGAAACTGGGCTGCATTCTAACGAGAACCGGGTTATCCAGTCCGCTTTGGGGATCCATTTCTTCATGTTGGACTTCA
This sequence comes from Hibiscus mutabilis, assembly GCA_019671005.1. Taxonomy (NCBI): domain Eukaryota; kingdom Viridiplantae; phylum Streptophyta; class Magnoliopsida; order Malvales; family Malvaceae; genus Hibiscus; species Hibiscus mutabilis. The sequence goes on along the minus strand of CM033741.1, from coordinate 22,722,742 downwards.
GATAAGATTTTCATAATTTTGGTTCATTCTACTCGACTTATTATTTAATAATTAAAATTTTGTTTAAATTTAATCCTAAAATATATAAAATTACTGTGAAATTTCTTATATTTTTAATATTATAAGAGATTCGAATCTAAAACCTGAACCAGTAAAAATAGGTGCAGAAAAGTGAAAAACACCATATTACAAATCCATTTATGAACATATCTAGACTCGGCAATAATAATTTTAAAGCATTTTAATTCATTTACAAGTTAATATCATTGTCCAGTTTTAATTATGAATGGATTAACACACACTTACAGATTACACTGCTCGAACCCGAATCATCTAAAAAGAACAACTTCATCTTATATAATAATTAAAATTGCATGTTACATATATAATTATCCTATATAAAGTTCTTTAAAAAGTATGTTCAGGATTCTTTCTCAAAATTACAAATCAATTATGATATAACCTATAATGTACTGATACATGTGTAAAATTTATTTTATATAACTTCATTATCTTTGCTTTAAATCTTAAACTTAAAATCTTAATTATAAATCTTAAAACTCTAAATTTTAAACCCTAAAACTTAAACCTACAAACTCTAAAACCTAAATAAGACATCTATACTCTAAAACTAATATGTTTGCGTAAACTAAATCTACGCATCCTATGTATCAAAATATTTTACATTACCTAGACTTTGATTCACCGTAATTATATACATACAACTTGATTTTGATTCAAATTTCATTTATGACTAACGCTGTTACCTAGACTTTTTTTTATTAAATACTGAATTTTATTAACTAAGAAAAAAAGTCTATAAACACATCTTAAGTTATAAAAAATCTTAAAAACCATCATCAAGAAAACTTATGTAAAATACAAGGATTATATCCTGAAACCAAAAAGGACATGAAAACCTCAAAAGTAAAAGACAATTATTTCCTTAATTCTTCATCAATGTTCATAAAATTCTGCATAATGGCTAAAAACGTAAAATGCTTACTATGAAGAGTTCGGATCACATAAATAATTCCAAACCCAAAAGAAACGAAACGCCTTCATTAAATTAGAAGACACCAATAATATTACACATTGTTATGCAACAATTTTCAATTGCAACAGGATAACTTTAAACCAAAATTTTAGCTCAAGGCATACTGTCATCGATCCCAAAACCGAATGTGCATCATATTGTATACTTCTCAGTCTTCAACATGCTATAATAGTCGACAAAATACTTATAAATAAAGTTCAGGCACACCTTATAAATAAAATTATTTAAATTTAAGTCTTCTAGAAAAATATCATTCTTTTTTTCCACTAAGACCACTCCTTAATTTTACATTAAACGAGTTATTTAATTATTTACTTTTTTTGAATAGTTATATAATTATTTGCTAATGATGATAAACACCATCATTAAAATATAAACCTCTTTTGTTGGTGTTTTATTTCATTGTTATCATTTTTAAGGAAAACTACGTCATTATTCACTAAACTTTCAATATTCTCATTTTGGTCAATAAATTATAAAAAGTTTAATTTGAATCACTATTTAAAAAAAATCATTGAACCGTTCAATTATCAATGACACTGTATTTGTGTTGACGTAAAACTTAAAATATATTTTTTCATTCATTTTTGGTGTTGATGTAATATTTTTCTTTTATTTTTCCACCTCATCATCTTCATCAAAACTTAGGGTCCCATTTTCATCAACAGAAACTGTTATTCTCATGTGTCTTTTGCAACCACCCTAGACATCGACATACTCAACTCATTGTCCTCTACCATTCTATCGATTTAAATTTTTACAAAACCTCTTTAAAGCTCACAAAATTAAACACAAAAATCCACAATTTTTTAGGGTTTAGGGCTTTCTCAAATTTGATGGGTTTGAGATGTTCGTCCAAAAATCCAAACAGTGAGAAGTATTCTTCTGAGAAGACGAACAACATACCTCAAAACTAGCCTCATCGGACGGTTGCAGGAAGAGATTGAAGCATTAAAAATCAAATCTTTGGATGGATTTTCGTCAATTTTGAGTGGTTTTTGTGAAACCAATTTGAGGAGAAGAATGATGAGAGAAATACAAACATTTTGATACTAATATTGTCGCGAACGATGATTGACCAATGGTAATGATTAGAGGAGTTAGGGTTGCTTTTTAAAAGGGAAATATAACGTCCAAATCATTACATCGTTAATGGTTTAACAACGTAGTGACAAGAAAAAGAGTTTAGTAGCTTAATTGTAACTTTTTAATAGTTTAGTGACCAATATGAAACAATGTGTAAGTTTCATTGACTAATGATGTAGTTTACCCGCTATTTTTATCGACGATTCCTTCCTTGATTAAATAAATTAGGAATAATGGCACAAATACCCTTGTACTTTACCAAAATTTTTAATATGGCGTCTCTACTTTGTAAATGTTCAATGTGCCTCTTGTACTTTGCTTGTCTTCTAAAATGCTCTCTAAGACTAACGGTGTTAGTTGATGATGTGGTAGGGACACGTGACACTCTCTCATGATGCCACATAGCACTTTTTTAGAAATAAAGAGAATAAAATATAGGGGAATGGTTACACTTTACCTTTTACTTTCTACGATAAAATTAAAAATAGTGTAAACTACTCAAATGACCACATAACTATTTAAATGGTATAATTCAAGTCACCTACTGTTAAAATCTAACGGAGAAAATCAAGCCGCTGCATGACTTTGGCGGGATTTGAACCGGGGAAAACCTAGTGTAAAAGGCGTGACTTTACCACTCAATCAAGAGAATTTTTGTATTATTGAGTACACAATTTAATATATGTCTCAACTTGTTGTAATTACCATGAAAAAGAAAAAAATATGGATTAAGGGGACTCGAACATCACACACTTGGGATGCATAAAATTATTTAAACCTTCAAATATATCTAATTGTTGAGATGTTTATTTTGATATAACAAAGTGAAAAATGTTTTTGGACTAAATTCAAATATTGCACAAATATTTCAAAGTCCACAAAACTTGAAAAATATGTTTAAAATGTTTTGACTTTGTTCTTATATCGAATATATCTTTTAAAGTCAATTTTTAGACGGTTAGACAAATTTTTAATGCAGGTTTTGAAACCCCCTATAAGTGATTTTCGAAACTAGTGAGGCGGTAAGGCCTGAAAACCAAACCTGGGAAACAAGTTTTGAAACCCCTTTCATGGTTTCGAAACGCCCTAGCAGGTTTCGAAACCCCATGCCTGATTTCTATACCAGGCCCCTGTAACAGCTAGTTTTTCATTAAAAAACCCCTAATGATTTCGAAACCCCTACAATGGTTTAGAAATCTCTGTGTAGGTAAGCATTTAATGCTCAATTTTAATGGTTTCCAACAGCTCCAAAACATCCCAACGGCCATAAACAGCTAGAATATTGTTCCACACTATAAAAGGAAGCTTGGGACACTTGAAGATGGTTAGAGACAATATTCAAGCTTCATGATCAAGAGAAATATCATTTAAGTCTTTTATTCTTCATTTCTCTTGTATATATTGTATAGAGAGTATTTTTCATTGTTTTATTCTTTACACTCTGTGAGCTTAATTCTTGTAAACACCCGCTTTGTGAGATTTTCTTTGTTTACATAATTACCTTATAAAAGGAAGAGGTTCTAGTTTAGCCTAAGGAAAAACTAGAGTGATTCTATCTTAGCCATTGAAAAGATAGGGTTGTAAAGGTTTCCTCTTGAGCCTAGAAAAAAGGAAAGAATTCATAGTAGTGAATTGGAAAATCCTTATTGGTGTGCTAAGGTAGTGGATGTAGATTTGGTTGGGTAGTCGAACCACTCTAAAATTCTTGTGCAAATTGTCTACTATTTTTAACAGTTTTAGCCAATTCATCAAAGAGTGAAAATCAACCCTCTTGACGGTTTCGGGAGATCGATTCGAGCGTGCTACGAACCTTTCACTAATAATAAAATTAAAGTTGACACTTGTACTTTTAAACTAAATTTAATACATTTGTTCTTTCCACAATTATTTCTATAATTTCACATATATAATCATTGGATTATTTTTCTAATTTAATTAATAATTTTATTTTTATTAATTTTTTAATTAAATTATTATACATGTGAAATTATATTAAAAATTAAAAAAATTAAAATCATATTAAAAATTCATTTAGCGAATCTAAACTCATGAACATAATTCAAATGAATTGATATAATTTTACAATTTTAAATATTTTACAATAATTTTATATATAATAATTTAGTTATTTTTATTAAATATTAAAATTATTAATTAAGTTGAAAATATATATATATATAATTATAAAAATAAACGCGGAAAAGAAAAACTATATTAAATTTGATTTTAAAATACAAAAATCTTAAATCATTTTTATTTTAAATCATGCATTAACAATTATTTAATATATATATATGTAATATTTTTAATTTTAATTTAATTTGTAAATTTATTTCAGCGGTTTAGATGTTTTTATGCATCCCAAGTTTTTTATGTTCGAGTTCCTTTAATCCATATTTATATTTTTTTCCTGACATTAATAATAAGTTAATCCATATTTATATCTTTTATCATGGCATTAACAACACATGTCACCACCTTATTGGAGGAGGAAAATAAAATTATTGAATCAAATATAAATGGACATAGTCCTCCAATAAGATGGTGACACGTGTTACCATCTAATTGAATAATTAGTTTATTTTATTAAATTAAAATTAGGACCAAATTAATAGAATGTATAAATAAAGGGGACCAAATGTGTAATAATACAAGTTTATGTTAACTGTCACGTTACCCTCTCCATTAGATTTTAACGGTAGATAACTTGATTGATACCATTTAAATAGTTAAGTGGTCATAATAACATGATTAGAAGTATAATGGTCATATCGACACCAACTTCATAAGTAAGTGATAATTTGAGTAGTTTACCCTTAAAGTTATAGGGGTATGGTTATAGTTTTACCGATGTTTTCTTCTTTTATTTTTTTTATTTTCCTTTTTCGTTTACTTTTTCCCTCATCCTTCTCTCCCACAAAACTCTAGTAGCAGATACCCATTACCGTCGTTGACAGTGCTCCAGTCCGACCACAAACACCATCAAAATATATTTTTTCTTTCTAAATCTCCAAGTGATTTTCTAGACATGTATTTTTTTTCTTATATGATTTTTGTTCTCAGCATTATTTAACTTCGGATTATAACCAGAGCTTTACGGCATACAACTCCCCAAAATTCCAGAAAAACTTCAAAACTGAAATTAAATATCTCTACAGCAGAGTTTTTCTCATTAAATTCCATGAAATATTCTGGAGGAAAGGATGAAGCAGTTCTAAGAATAGCTGACAAAATCCCACAGATATTATATATATCACGACATGACCACGATTTTACTCTGATATTTTGGCATTATAATTGTGTTTATGATTTATATATTTGTATTATATTTTCCTATGATATCTTGGAGCAGTGCTACTTATTAGTGCAATCTCATCTAGAGGTGGAGACACATGAGTGATCATTTTCGTTTTCTCCCCGAAACAAAATCAGCGATGCTATAGATCCTTATGTATAGATGAACATACTTAGATCTCAAGCCTTGAACGGGAAGATGGAAGGTAAAGTTTAGATCTTTTACCATAAATTTTCCATGGAATTTTGGCAAGGGAAAGGGTGCTTTGTAAGGAAGAAGAAGAGTAATGGCCGGTGATGTAAGGGTGCGGCTTTCTTGTCCATTAGGAGATAAAAAATTTAAAAGTGGTCAGCCCACAGTTGGGAAAATCACCACTTAGATCCCCATCTTTCCAAACTATACCAAAGTAATGTTTTTTAAAGTCCAAGAACCACCACACAAAGCCCAATTGGGTTTCTTTCAACCCAAATTCTAAGCCCAAGGTTCGAGTCTTAGCTAACCCGATGATCGAAAAAAAATCTGGTCATTACAATAGAACTCATGACCTAAAAGAATATGAGAGAACAAAGATAAGCAGCTTGATCATCTAGCCAAATGTACTTGCTCATTTATTTTAACTCTGCTTGTAGAGTTAAAATTACACTGTTAGTATACCAAATAAGTATCACATAAAGGATAATTCTATCAATAATTTGAATTAAATTAAATTAAATTAATTTATGTCATTAATTAAAATATAATATTTTATATTTTAGTTTAAATCATAAATTTATATATTTATATTTTAAAACCAACTCGATTATTTTTATATATTTTCTTCAACAAACATATTTCGTATAAGAAACCATAGAAAATTAATTAAATTATTATTATTATTATAATTATTAGTTTTATAATTAATACATATTTTAAAATAAATAAAAATAATTTCAATCAAAATTTAATGTAAAATATTTTTTTTTTCAAAATGATATTAAAGTTCTTGCCTAGCCTAGTAGATAGGCATTGCACTCTCCCCATAAAGATCCAGGTTCGATCCTCCTTGAAGCCATTCATTGTATTTATTTATTAAAAATTAACATACGAATGTGCCACATCATCTATAATTAAAGTAACAACATATTTTAGACACTATTTCAATATGTATTTGAGATAAAATGTTTGTCACTAATAAGAATAACATTAGTGTCTAAATTTTAGTTACTGTTGTTAATCATGTGTGTAATATCCCAATTTTTAACTAGTGACCAAAATGTAATTTTTAAAAGTTTTGGGGGGTTAAAGGTATAAACTTTGGAAAAGTTTGGGGACTAAAGTGTCAATTTCCCCAAAAAGTGATTTTATTCAGTATAAGAGTGAATTGGATCAAAATAAGTACCTTGATATCGGTTTTGAGAATTAAGATACAGTAGAAGGTATTGAATTTGGATCGAATAAAATTGTTAAGAGTACTCAGGCCAGGGAAATATTAGGATGGGTGACCTCCATGAATGTCCCATAAAAGTGTTTCTAATCGATATTTTGGACTTAGTAAAAGTAAATAATATTCAAATGGATTATTGATAAAGGATTTCTAGGAGAAATTTATTCTATAAAGATTTTCGATAATTATCGAAATAGTATATTGAGTTAGGAAAATTCAGTCTAAGTTCCGGGAAAGGAAATTTTTATGAGATAATAGAGTTTATTTCCCAAATATGGAAATATGAAATTTTTGGAATAAATCCGATAGTTTAGAAAAGGTAAAATCGCAGTAGAAGTATTTTACGAATATCGGGAGATCGGATCGAATCGAAATTTCAAAGGCTGTTCCATAAGCCATGGAAAAGTTATAAAATAATATTTAAGGAATAATGACCGGTTGGGAATGAACTATTTTAGTTGGTTTGTAATGGAATGGCATTTTTTAAGTAAACTAGTAAATAAAAAATTAGTTAGAGGACAAATTGGTCATTTAGCCCTAATGACATTTTTGAAATATTTAAAAAGTTACAAGGGCATTTTTGGAAGAAGGAAATGGAAGATTTAATCTTGGCCCTTGATTGATGATAAGATCAATCTCAACCGTTGGATAAAAAGGGCATTTTAGTAATTTCACTATTTAAATAAATTTAAAATTCATTTAAAGATACATGTGGCATAATATGATTATTTTTATGTAGAATTGTTAAAGATGAAGTCTTCTTCATCTCCTACATTTTGAAACTTAAGGGGAGAAAGGGAAAAAATTTCCAAGTTCGATTCAAGCCCAAAAACTCGATTTTCAGGTAATATTTTCAACTGCAAAGTTGTTCTTCTCTTCAAGCTCTATCTTTTTGTGTAAATAATTTATGGAAAACATGTTTGATTGATAAGAATTTTATATGAGAAGAAATTAGGGTTTATGGGCTAAATTGGGGGTTTTGAGATTTTATGATTCCATGTTGAAATCAAGCTTTTGTGATGTTAAAATCATGTTATTAAGTTGGGATTTAAACTCTACATGTTTTGATTATTACGAAGATGATTAAGGTTTATGGATTCAAGTTTAATTTAGGGCTTGTGATGTTGAATTAATGATCTAGTAAGCTTGAATTGTTGTTTGGAAGCAAAACCCTAAGTTAAATTGTGTAGGGACCATTTCGACAAATTGAAAAGTTGAAGGAACAAATCTGAATTTTTAGAATTTGGAGTGTATTTATGTTATTAATGATGTTAGAGACAAGAAAATGATGTTAGAATGCTAAACCGATGTAGAATCGAGTTAGTGACTGTAATCACTCATTTTTATCTGGTTTGTAAGTATTATGTAATTATTAACATATATTATTATTGCATGTGTACATTTATTATATTATGTACGTGTGATTAATATGTACGTATTGTATATATGTGATGTGTGTGGATGTATGTATATTAGACATTATTATGTATCTATGCCTATTAATAGGTATTATGGAGTATGTGCATCGTATGGATGTTTCATGTATGCTTTGTGTTTACATATATATGTGTGTATATGTTATATGTGTGTGATGTGTGTACGCATGCATGGTGCATATATATATATATATTACATATTATGTACCTATTAATAAGTGTTGTGGTTTATGTGTATATTTTACGTATGCATTGTTTGTATATGTACAATGTGTGTATATTTATAATAATTATGTGTGATCAAATATATATGTTTGTATTATGTGCTTGAATGTATGTGTATGTTATATATATGAGTCACATATAAGGATAGGTTAGCTTCATAAAACTTGTCTTTACCATTGACCCAAGATTTATATAAGAGAAACTTAAGTATGCGAGGTCGGTACTCCCTGAGTACTAGCCATTTCCTATAAAAAGAAATGCAACTTTACATTAATATGAGCTAAATGTTCTCCCCAAGCACTAGTCGCCGAAGTGATGGTAGTCCCTAACTAGTAGATCCGAAGATCAGTGTGTAGCTACATGCAGTCCCAGACTACTAGACCTCTATGGCATGCCACTATACTGTAACTCTCTATACTTGGGCAATAAATCATCAACATTAAACTTATAAAATATCATTCTATAAATAATATGCGTATTGTCATCAATATAACAATAACTTTGCCATAAACAAAATATAATAGGGCAATTCATACCCTTTTCATGTACTAACCTTTATCCTTGGCTTGTAAATCATCATATAACTCATATAAAACCATGTTATCATTTCAATAAAATCAATAAATAGACTTCATAAAAGTCTAATAAAAATGTATTTCAAAACATATAAATGCACTCACCTGGGCCATTTATTATCTTGCCTCACTAAGCTTACTCATTAATCTTTTCATTTCCTTGAATACTTGTACCTTCCCCAGTATTTCTTGCAACTGTAGAAATCAATCGAATTTCCTTATTACTATACACTTACTTAATTCAAGTCTAACATTTCCAAATAAGACACTGGTGATTACCATATATCTCATTTCCGATCCTTAGTGACCATTTTGAACATTTGGCAAACAATTCCTACCTTAATGCTCTAATTCATTCATTTAAATCCTCTACTTTCTCATTATGGTCAAAGTGGTCCTTTTTCATCAATCCAAGCTAATTTGATCATGTTTTCAACAATTACTCCTCAATCCCACCTTAATTTAAAATTTCCAAAATCATCCCTTTTATTCTTCAAAATACCGAATAGGTCCTCAAACTTTTCATTTTGGCCCAAAATACTAAAATAAGCTTCTCACATCACAGTTCCATCATTCTCATCACCAAAATAAATTTTTACAATTTAGTCCCAAATTTTCTTCAAAATTTTGAACTAGTCCCTAAAGGGAATTTGACCTTCAAACATCAAAATTGAACTTCCATCATCGATATAAGACTTCGAACATCAAAATCTAACCGTTTTCATCCTTAATTTTCAAAACCTAACAAATCCCTAAATTCAAGATTAGGGTTTATAACTTCCAACATAAAACTAACTTAATTTCAAGCTTGTTCTCCTCACAACTAAGCTCAATTCATCATCTACTACTTAAATTCAATCATAATTCCATGAAACCCTAATTTCTCTCTTCAAACCCTAGTCCAATACTCCACGATTTCATGAAATTTTACTATCAAAATGTAGAGAATGATGAGTAGATCACTTTACCTCAAAGAACCATGCTTAAATTCATGATCGAAAGCCTTGCATTTTGAACTAGAAAATTTTCTTTATTTTTCCCTATATTTTCTCCAAGTTTTGAAATTGGGAGGAAGAGGATGAACTTTTTGTTCATCAATTTGACTTATATTCTAATATAGAATAATAATTTGCCACATGTTACTCAAAAAAATAATTTTTTTATTCATTTTTCACCTTTTCCAAATTTGCCCCCTTAACTAAATAAAAATTACAACTAGTTCAGAATGATGCCATTCCACTACATTTGAACTAACTTAGCTCCAATCTAACCAGCTATCATCATTAAATAATCATAAAATATCATTTATGATTTTTGTTCGATCCAATTTCTCGATTTTCACCTTCTACGATTTTCCTCTGTCAAATAATCAATTCAGATTCGAGAATCTCATATTTCTATAATTCCATGAATAAATACTTATGTTCATATGAAATCCTCCACTTTAATAAAGTCAAACATAGAAATTTGACTCGATCCAAAAATATCAATAATTACCCAAAATCTCTATCATGTAACATCTTTCTTGAAAATCCTTCATTAAGCATTTATACGAATCTTTCCTACTTATTCTGAGCCCTTTTTACTAATCAAAATACTGTTATGTGACACTTCCCAGAAGGTCACCCAAAGCTTTCTCTAATATGAGTATGCTTAACAATTTTATTCGATCAAAATTTCATATTTTCTACTGCATTCTAACCTCCAAAACTATTGCCAAAATCAGTATTCTGATCGAATTTATCCTCATATAGAATAAAAATCATCTTTGGGAAAATTTACACTTGGGTCCCTAAACTTTTACCAACTTTTTATTTTGGTCACTAACTTTTATCTTTTGTCATTTTAGTCACTAAGTTAGCCTTATGCCAAAACCTTAGTACTAAATGACCTTTATATAACTTAGTAAAATTTTCAGGATATTACAATTCTACCCCCCTTAAAATAAAATTCATTCTCGAATTTTAAAACGTAACTGATTTGAATAGTTACGAATATTGCTTTTTCATCTTCTTCTAAGTTTTCTCCAGTGGCCTTCTTTGATGCTTGAGAAGACTGAGCTTTCATTCTTTCAAATTAAACTCTCTCCATTGCCTTTTGCTCTGTTTACTGTATCATGATAAACTGTCATATTCATGTCTAGCAAAATTGATTAGGCCTTGGGTGAAGTCCTTCGATGAACCACTCACATCTGGACTTCTTGATTTCCCTCAATTCAATTGCAAATCGTTTTAGTTTATTAAATTCTAACTCGTACTAATAAATAGTACGATGTCATTGTTTCAGATTTAGGAACTGTTGGAACTTTTCCCTCCTATATTGATCACCAATATATTTCACCTTGAATGCTTCTTGGAAGAATACCCATTTCACTTCAGTTGCAAGTATCATCTATCTGGTATTCGTCCACCGTATTTGAGCATGTCCTCTCAACAGGGATACAATTCCTTCTAACTTTTCCACATCAGAACAATTTAGCTCTTCCCTTATAAATTTAACATCATTAAACCATAAGTCGGCAGCCATCAGACCACATTCACTATGAAATTCAGATTTCCCAAATCCTGTACAGGCTCTCCCTAGTGTGCCAGTATTCTTTCTTGATTTGATTAATCCAAAAGGTTATGGTTATCCTTATTATTACCACTATGGTTCTTTCCAGAATCTCCCATTTACTAGTTCATCTCAATCTTCTTGACTCAAATATTAATTATAACTTATCTCATTTCATATTAGTAAAGAGCGACATCAATCAAATCATATAAACATCAGATAAGTAATATTGATATCCTAGTGGCATGTATAAACTTTTTGACATAAAATCACTTCTGTTTACGCCTAGAACCGACTAAACATGTAGCTCTGATACCAATAAATGTAGCACCCCTTTCCCGTATTCATCGTTGAATAAAAGTTAGGGATGTCACATGATACTTGTAAATTAATTCTTTAATAATAAGAAAATTTTATCTTTAACTGTAAAAACAGTTAATCGTGTAAAATTTAAACTTAATATTTTTCACATTCAATTTTGAACCTAGATTTAGGCAGCAACTTAACAGTTTAATCCATTAGCATATAAATAATAAAACTGTCTGAAATCTGCCTAATTTAAAATCGTTCGATTCTGAATAAAATACGATTCATATCAGAGCAGGCTTCACATTTTAATATACACGTCGACTAGTAAATATCAAACAACATAAATAAATTATATTACTGATGCTGATGTACCTGTTTTTGATAGATGATGTTCGCTAGAGCTACTTACTCCCAACGCTTCTCTTTTCCTACGCGTGAAACAATCACACGCTAAGTATAACTTAGTGAGGCATTATAAGTAATTATAAAATGAATAATTAAATAAATGAAAACATAGTTAAGAGATCTTATATCAAAACATTCTTATACTTTAAAAACCATCAAATATATCATATATAAGGATAGGTTAGCTTCATATAACTTGTCTTTACCATTGGCCCAAGATTTATATAAGAGAAACTTAAGTATGTGAGGTCGCTACTCCCAGAGTACTAGCCATTTCCTATAAAAAGAAAGGCAACTTTACAATAATATGAGCTCAATGTGCTCCCCGAGCACTAGTCACCAAAGTGATGGTAGTCCTTGATTACTAGATTCGAAGATCAGTGTGCAGCTACACGCAGTCCCAGACTGCTAGACCCCTATGGCATGCCACTATATTGTAACTCTCTATACTTGGGCAATAAATCATCAACATTAAACTTATAAAATATCATTTTGTAAATAATATGCGTATTCTCATCAATATAACAATAACTTTGCCATAAACAAAATATAATAGGGCAATTCATACCCCTTTCATGTACTAACCTTTATCCTTGGCTTGTAAATCATTATATAACTCATATAAAACCATGTTATCATTTCAATAAAATCAATAAATAGACTTCATAAAATTCTAATAAAAATGTATTTCAAAACATATAAATGCACTCACCTGGGCCATTTATTATCTTGCCTCACTAAGCTTACTCATTAATCTTTTAATTTCCTTGAATACTTGTACCTTCCTCAGTATTTCTTGCAACTGTAGAAATCAATCGAATATCCTTATTACTATACACTTACTTAATTCGAGTCTAACATTGCCAAATAAGACACTAGTGATTACCATATATCTCATTTCGGATCCTTAGTGACCATTTTGAACATTTGGCAAACTATTCTTACCTTAATGCTCTAATTCATCCATTTAAATCCTCTACTTTCTCATTCTGGTCAAAGTGGTCCTTTTTCATCAATCCAAGCTAATTTGATCATGTTTTCAACAATTGCTCTTCAATCCCACCTTAATTTAAAATTTCCAAAATTATCCCTTTAATTCTTCAAAATACAGAATAGGTCCTCAAACTTTTCATTTTGGCCCAAAATACTAATATAAGCTTCTGGCATCACAGTTCCATCATCCTCATCACCAAAATAAATTTTTACAATTTATTCCCAAATTTTCTTCAAAATTTTGAATTAATCCCTAAAGGGAATTTGACCTTCAAACATCAAAATTGAACTTCCATCATCAATATAAGACTTCGAACATCAAAATCTAACCATTTTCATCCCTAATTTTCAAAACCTAACAAATCCCTAAATTTAAGATTAGGTTTTATAACTTCCAACATGAAATTAACTTAATTTCAAGCTTGTTCTCCTCACAATTAAGCTTAATTCATTATCTACTACTTAAATTCAATCATAATTCCATGAAACCCTAATTTCTCTCTCTTCAAACCCTAATCCAATACTCCATGATTTCATGAAATTTTACTATCAAAATGTAGAGAATGAAGAGTAGATAACTTTACCTCAAAGAACCTTGCTTAAATTCTTGATCGAAAGCCTTGTATTTTGAACTAGAAAATTTTCTTTATTTTTCCCTATATTTTTCTCCAAGTTTCAAAATTGGGAGGAAGAGGATGAACTTTTTGTTCATCAATTTGACTTATATTCTAATATAGAATAATAATTTGCCACATGTTACTTAAAAAATAATTTTTTTATTCATTTTTCACCTTTTCCAAATTTGCCCCCTTAACTAAATAAAAATTTCAACTAGTTCAAAATGATGCCATTCCACTACATTTGAACTAACTTAGCTCCAATCCAACCAGCTATCATCATAAAATATCATTTATGATTTTTGTTTGATCCAATTTCTCGATTTTCACCTTCTACGATTTTTCCTCTATCGAACAATCAATTCAGATTCAAGAATCTCATATTTCTATAATTCCATGAATAAATACTTATTTTCATATGAAATCCTCCACTTTAATAAAGTCAAACTTAGAAATTTGACTCGATCCAAAAATATCGATAATTACCCGAAATCTCTATTCGGTAACATCTTTCTTGAAAATCCTTAATTAAGCATTTATACGAATCTTTCCTACTTATTTTGAGTCCTTTTTACTAATCAAAATACTGTTATGTGACACTTCCCAGAAGGTCAACCAAAGCTTTCTCTAATCTGAGCACGCTTAACAATTTTATTCGATCAAAATTTCATATTTTCTACTGCATTCTAACCTCCAAAACTATTGCCAAAATCCTTATTCTGATCGAATTTATCCTCATACCGAATAAAAATCATCTTTGGGAAAATTTACACTTGGGTCCCTAAACTTTTACCAACTTTTTATTTTGGTCACTAACTTTTATCTTTTGTCATTTTAGTCACTAAGTTAGCCTTATGCCAAAACCTTAGTACTAAATGACCTTTATATAACTTAGTAAAATTTTTAAGATATTACAATTCTACCCCTCTTAAAATAAAATTCGTCCTCGAATTTTAGAACGTTACTGATTTGAACAGTTACGAATATTACTTTTTCATCTTCTTCTATGTTTTCTCCAGTGGCCTTCTTTGATGCTTGAGAAGACTGAGCTTTCATTCTTTCAAATTAAACTCTCTCCATTACCTTTGCTCTGTTTACTATATCAGGATAAACTATCAAATTCATGTCTAGCAAAATCTCCTTAGGCCTTGGGTGAAGTCCTTCAATGAACCACTCACATCTGGACTTCTCGATTTGCCTCAATTCAATTGCAAATCGATTCAGTTTATTAAATTCTAACTCGTACTAATAAATAGTACGATTGCCTTTTTTCAGATTTAGGAACTGTTGGAACTTTTCCCTCCTATATTGATCACCAATATATTTCACCTTGAATGCTTCTTGGAAGAATACTTTTTTTCACTTCAGTTGCAAGTATCATCTATCTAGTATTCGTCCACCGTATTTGAGCATGTCCTCTTAACAGGGATACACTTCCTTCTAACTTTTCCACATCAGAACAATTTAGCTCTTCCCATATAAATTTAAAATCATTAAACCATAAGTCGGCAGCCATCGGACCACCTTCAGTATGAAATTCAGGATTTCCCAAATCCTGTACAGGCTCTCCCTAGTGTGCCAGTGTTCTTTCTTGTTTTGATTAATCCAAAAGGTTATGGTTATCCTTATTATTACCACTATGGTTCTTTCCAGAATCTCCCGTTTACTAGTTCATCTCAATCTTCTTGACTCAAATATTAATTATAACTTATCTCATTTCATATTAGTAAGGAGCGACATCAATCAAATCATATAAATATCAGATCAGTAATATTGATGTCCTAGTGGCATGTATAAACTTTTTGACATAAAATCACTTCTGTTTACGCATAACCGGCTAAACCTGTAGCTCTGATACCAATAAATATAGCACCCCTTTCCCGTATTCATCGCTGAATAAAAGTTATGGATGTCACATGATACTTGCAAAATAATTCTTTAATAATAAGAAAATTTTATCTTTAACAGTAAAAACAGTTAATCGCGTAAAATTTAAACTTAATATTTTTCACTTTCAATTTTGAACATAGATTTAGGCATCAACTTAACAGTTTAATCCATTAGCATATAAATAATAAAACTACTTGAAATCTGCCTAATTTAAAATTGTTCAGATTCTAAACAAAATACGATTCATATCAGAGCAGGCTTCACATTTTAATATACATGCCGACTAGTAAATATCAAACAACATAAATAAATTATATTACTGATGCTGATGTACCTGTTTTCGATAGATGATGTTCGCTAGAGCTCCTTACTCCCAACGCTTCTCTTTCCCTACGCGTGAAACAATCACACGCTAAGTATAACTTACTGAGGCATTATAAGTAATTATAAAATGAATAATTAAATAAATGAAAACATGGTTAAGAGATCTTATATCAAAACTTTCTTATACTTTAAAAACCTTCAAATATATCATATATAAGGATAGGTTAGCTTCATATAACTTGTCTTTACCATTGGCCTAAGATTTATATAAGAGAAACTTAAGTATGTGAGGTCGGTACTCCCAGAGTACTAGCCATTTCCTATAAAAAGAAAGGCAACTTTACATTAATATGAGCTCAATGTGCTCCCCGAGCACTAGTCACCAAAGTGACGGTAGTCCCTGACTACTAGATCCGAAGATCAGTGTGTAGCTACACGCAGTCCCAGATTGCTAGTCCTCTATGCCATGCCACTATACTGTAACTCTCTATCCTTGGGCAATAAATCATCAACATTAAACTTATAAAATATCATTCTGTAAATAATATGCATATTGTCATCAATATAACAATAACTTTGCCATAAACAAAATATAATAGGGCAATTCATACCCCTTTCATGTACTAACCTTTATCCTTGGCTTGTAAATCATCATATAACTCATATAAAACCATGTTATCATTTCAATAAAATCAATAAATAGACTTCATAAAAGTCTAATAAAAATGTATTTCAAAACATATAAATGCACTCACCTAGGCCATTTATTATATTGCCTCACTAAGCTTACTCATTAATCTTTTCATTTCCTTGAATACTTGTACCTTCCTCAGTATTTCTTGCAACTGTAGAAATCAATCGAATATCCTTATTACTATATACTTACTTAATTCGAGTCTAACATTGACAAATAAGACACTAGTGATTACCATATATCTCATTTCGGATCTTTAGTGACCATTTTGAACATTTGGCAAACTATTCATACCTTAATGCTCTAATTCTTCCATTTAAATCCTCTACTTTCTCATTCTGGTCAAAGTGGTCCTTTTTCATCAATCCAAGCTAATTTGATCATGTTTTCAACAATTACTCCTCAATCCCACCTTAATTTAAAATTTCAAAAATCATCCCTTTAATTCTTCAAAATACCGAATAGGTCCTCAAACTTTTCATTTTGTCCCAAAATACTAAAATAAGCTTCTCACATCATAGCTCCATCATTCTCATCACCAAAATAAATTTTTACAATTTAGTCCCAAATTTTCTTCAAATTTTCGAATTAGTCCTTAAAGTGAATTTGACCTTCAAACATCAAAATTGAACTTCCATCATCAATATAAGACTTCGAACATCAAAATCTAACCATTTTCATCCTTAATTTTCAAAACCTAACAAATCTCTAAATTCAAGATTAGGGTTTATGACTTCCAACATGAAATTAACTTAATTTCAAGCTTGTTCTCCTCACAATTAAGCTTAATTCATCATCTACTACTTAAATTCAATCATAATTCCATGAAACCCTAATTTCTCTTTCTTCGAACCCTAATCCAATACTCCATGATTTCATGAAATTTTACTATCAAAATGTAGAGAATGAAGAGTAGATCACTTTACCTCAAAGAACCTTACTTAAATTCTTGATCGAAAGCCTTGAATTTTAAACTAGAAATTTTTCTTTATTTTCCCTATATTTTTCTCCAAGTTTCGAAATTGGGAGGGAGAGGATGAACCTTTTGTTCATCAATTTGACTTATATTCTAATATAGAATAATAATTTGCCACATGTTACTTAAAAATGATTTTTTTATTCATTTTTCACCTTTTCCAAATTTGCCCCCTTAACTAAATAAAAATTACAACTAGTTCAAAATGATGTCATTCCACTACATTTGAACTAACTTAGCCACAATCCAACCAGCTATCATCATTAAATAATCATAAAATATCATTTATGATTTTTGTTCGATCCAGTTTCTCGATTTTCACCTTCTACGATTTTTCCTCTATCGAACAATCGATTCAGATTAGAGAATCTCATATTTCTCTAATTCCATGAATAAATACTTATTTTCATATGAAATCCTCCACTTTAATAAAGTAAAACTTAGAAATTTGACTCGATCCAAAAATATCTATAATTACCCGAAATCTCTATCGGGTAACATCTTTCTTTAAAATTCTTCATTAAGCATTTATACGAATCTTTCCTAATTCTTCTAAGTCATTTTTACTAATCAAAATACTGTTATGTGACACTCCCCAGAAGGTAACCCAAAGCTTTCTCTAATCTGAGCACGTTTAACAATTTTATTCGATCAAAATTTCATATTTTCTATTGCATTCTAACCTCCAAAACTATTGAAAAAAATCCTTATTCTGATCGAATTTATCCTCATACCAAATAAAAATCATCTTTGGGGAAATTTACGCTTGGGTCCCTAAACTTTTACCAACTGTTTATTTTGGTCACTAACTTTTATCTTTTGTCATTTTAGTCACTAAGTTAGCCTTATGCCAAAACCTTAGTACTAAATGACCCTTATATAACTTACTAAAATTTTTAGGATATTACAATTGTCCTTTTTCATTCCTGGCCACCAATACCGAGTCTTTAGTTCTTAATACATTTTGCTACTTCCAGAGTACATAGTCAATGGATTATGACAAACTTCAGTGAAAGCTTCTTTCTTCAAATCACCATCATCAGGAAAGTAAACTTTTTCTTGGTAGTATAAGCAACCATTTGAATTAATTTCATAGTCATGTGTTTCTCTTGTTTCAACTTACTTCTTTTCTTTTCTCTTCTTTTTATGAGTTCTGAGCTGCCTTGATGCATAGGCTACTACATTAATCTTCTCAAAATGATAATCTATAATTACATTGTAATCTCTTAGGAACTCAACCTATCTTTATTACCGTAGGTTCAATTCTTTTTGCATCATTAATTGCTTTAAACCTTTGTGATCAGTGTAACTAGGACACTTCTTACCATTCCAATGGAATACCTTTTTACGATAGTTGAGTAAGTAGCAGAGTAATAATAGATAAATTCTATTTATAATATCCAGCTAATTTCCAAGAAACTCCAAACTTTAGAGACATTTTTTAGTGCTTCATATTCAAGAAAAGATTGTACTTCTTTGGAATTCAACTCTTATTCCTTCAGCCGATACTACATGTCTAAGGAAAATTACTTCTGATAACCAAAATTCATATTCAGAAAACCTTACATAAAGCTGCTTATCTCTTAATGTTGTAATACCACCCAAAAATGGTAATCATGTTCAGCTTCTATCTTTAAGTATACCAGAATATTGTCCATGAAGACTACTACTACAAACTGGTCTAAGTAGTATTTGAATACCATATTCATTAAATTCATGAATAGAGCAGGGGCATTTGTTAGTTCAAATGGCATTACCAGGAATTCGTAATGTACATAACGAGCCCTGAATGCTATCTTTGATACATCTTCTTCTTTGTCCTTGAGTTGATAATAACCCGATCGAAGATTTATCTTTGAGAACACTGTTGTACCTCAAGGCTGATCAAATAGATCTTCAATCCTTGGTAGTGGATACTTGCTCTTAATAGTGACTTTATTCAACTACCGGTTACCTATACATAATTGTAGAGAATCCTCTTTTCTTTTCTACAAATAAAATCTGAGTACCCCATGGTGATACACTCGGTCAAGTGTAATCCTAGTCTAGCAGTTCTTGCAATTGAGCTTCCAGCTTTCTTAGGTCAATTGACACCATCCTATATGGTGCTATCGATATTGGTTCAATTCTAAGATAGACATCAATCCCAACTGTACCTCTCTATCCGAAGGTAATCCTAATAACTCATCCGTAAACACATTTGAAATTTTCCCACAACTGGGATATCTTTAATCTTCTTGGGCGACATTTGTATAATCACCACATAAATTAAACACGCCTTACATCCACTTACTTAACAACCTCTGAGATGTTGTCGTAGAGATCACTGACTCTAAATAGTCAGTTCATTCTTTCACATTTATTTCAGAACCATCAGGTTCTTGAAGCACTAACTTTTTTTACAAATCACTTCTGCATCATATGCAGATAGCCAATTCATTCTAAGGATAACTTCAAATTCATGAAATATAAGTTCCATTTAATTTGTTGGGAACTTAATCCATTGAATTACTAATGGACATTTCTTATATATTCTAGTCACCCATACACTATGTCCAAATGGATTACTAAAATCACATTACTAGAAATAGTTTCCTTAAAAATATTTCTTTGTGCCATTATCTTAGTACTAATGTATGAATGAGTCAAATCCGGATCAATTAAAGTAAACACAAGCTCTCTCTCCATAGCCTTTGCTTTATTTAAAGAATTCTGATAAACCGATAAACTCATACCTAACAACATCTCTTTATTAAACTGATCGCCCATATATTTGGTTTTAAACACTTTTTAAAAGAATTTCCAAATCACTTCCTTAACAGGTACTAACTTCATTGTATTATACCACTAAATACGAAGGTGTTCCTTTAGCAAGATACAACTTCTTCTAACTTCTTAGTATATATGCAGTTTAATTCCTCTATATCATGACTTTGACATCTTTATGTCACCAATTGGCAATTATCAAACCACTTTCTCCATTAAATTTAGGAGCTCCTAACTTTTAAGCTCTTTAACAATCGACATCCTTACTGATGCAGGTACTAGGCTGGTGCAGGCACAAGGGTCTTAATTCTATTAACCATAACCTTTAAAGCTCATACTAAGGTTTCATATTTTTGTGCTAGAATTCTCTACTATACAAGTGGCTCTACTGAGGTAAAAGCCAGAGATGGAACATTATGTATTTCATTGCTTCTACTTTGGACCTCATTTTGGTCTCAATTATCAGATGTCTAGCACAGTCCAATAATACTTGTCATTACTTATTTCTACTATAACTTATACATGTTATTGAGGAGCATAATCAAGTTACACAACAGTACGTCAGTAACATGACATCCTAGGGGCATGTATTCAACACCAAATCATATTAAACTTGGTTTAGCCTCCAGAATCGGCTAAACATGTAGCTTTGATACCAATAAATGTAACACCCTTAATGTATACTCGTAGACCGAATATAAATTAAAGAAGTTACGAAATCATTGGAAGAAATCTTGACTTGTAAATTTTTTTATACCAAAATTTAATTTGTAGTTTAACCCTTTCTCGGTTTTAAATTTAAAACTATGTCCTCTAGGTGCAGCTAGTTTTGACCCTGAATTTTGTTTACAAAATTTATAATTGAATTATTAAGATAAAGAAAATAATATAATTCAGGGTGAAAACTACGTAAGCTGCCTAGACCCTTTCTTGATTTTAAAATTTTTACGGGATTTTTCCCAAGTTTCTGCTCTTCCTCGATAGACGATTTCCAGGAAACCTACATGTGACAGGAAACCTACGTGTGACATAAGACACACGATTTTCAGGAAACTTACTGAACTTATTGTAGTAACTTGATTTTTCCCAAGTTTCTGCTCTTCCTCGATAGATGATTTCTAGGAAACCTACGTGTGACATAAGACACACGCTAAGTACGAACTTAGTGAGGCATTCAAAATAGTTTATCAAAACAAGAAATGATACAGTTCAATATATCATGTATAAAGCGCCTAAAATTTCTCTATAAATGGCAATATGTCAAAAAATGTCACTATATCGTGTATCATCATTACTATATAAATCATGTATTACACTATCATATGAATCATGCATCGTCTCTATCATGTAAATCATGTGTCATATTGACATATGAGTCATGTATCATCTTTTTCATGTAAATCATGTATCATCACTATCATGTGAATCATGAATCAGTAATATCATGTAAATCATGAATCATCTCTATCCTGTATCATATAACATCTCTATCATACATCATGTAACATTTCTATCATATATCGTGTAACATTTCTATCATGTAACATTTCTATCCTATATCAATAATATTTCTATCATGTATGTCATGTACTTCTCTGTCATATAACGTGTAACTTCTTTTTCATGTATCATGAAATCATGTAACATCTTTTTCATGTATCATGTAATCATGTAACATCTGTATCATGTATCATGTAACATCTTGTTATTATTATCATCGTGTCTGGCTAGAGGCCCATGGAAACCCCATAGCCTATCTACACCGTAGTGCCATGTAGAGTACATACTCGAGAGGACTCTCTTTGCTCCTCATATAAGGACTCTATTTGCTCCTTATATAAACACCTCGTTAGTGCATTTTTCACTATGGGCTTGGATCCCTAGGGTGTATCTTGTTTCATTTTAATCTTGTCATTATCCATATTTCATGTATGCATAATGCATCATCATTTATACAAACAATAATCCGTACCTGGTATTCCGTCAAGCTTTCCATGTTGAATCATGTATCATATCACGTATTATGAAGAAATGCAATGTAAATTTTAAATTAGGGTCGACTTATCTCAAGTCTTCCCTTTTTTAGCATATTGCAAACATATAGAAATGCACTCACCTTGCCCATTTATTATTATGCCTCACTAAGCTCTTTTGATCATTTCCTTTATAGTACCTCGAACCTTCTTTTGATTCAGATCCAACTTCATTTATCACATGAATATAAATAAACATTGGTTAGATTCACTTCTAACAATATTTCAATTATGCTATTTAATCATTCAGCATAAAAATTTTCCATAAATTTCTTTCCTTCCTTATACTGCTCACAAACTTATTTTTGGTCCCTAATGACCATTTTGGATCTTCAAATAATTCTTCCAAGCTTGGTAACCAACATTAGACACAAGTTGTCTCAATTTCCATTTTCTGTCAACTTGCACTACCATCAAAAAAATATTTCTATAAAATAATCTACAACTCGGAATTTCACTCCGTTTGTTTTGACAAATTTTCAAATCAATTTCCAGTGCTAATTTCAGAACAGACTGCTATACTATTTTCTGACCTTTCACCACTTAAAAATTCATATCTTTTTACTCGAAACTCCAAATTAGTTTTCGTTTGTTGAAAATGAAACTAGACGAACAAATCTTTACATTGGTATAAAATTCACCACCTAACCATTTTTGTAGAATTTATGGTGAATTTTCAAACTTTCTGCCATAATTCAAATCCGACATAACTTCGATAATTAACTTCTATCTTTCTCTAACTTCTCTTAATTATTTTTCTCCCTTGTACTTACCACATGTTCATTATGGTCCTTAGTGACCATTTTGAACATTAAACAATTGTTCAAGCTCAATTTGAACACTTTCCACTACTATTTACTTATTTTGGACTATTATCCTTTTAGCCCTTAAACTTTATAAAAGTGACATTTTAGTCACTACACCATATCTGTACACTTAATTCATGTACAAATTAATTATTTACTCATTTCCATCATTTCTAGAATTTTCCCTTAACATTCAAATTTATTTAATTTGGTCCTTCACTAACTTTTTGTTTGGAAATAAGTTCCTCATATGTTATTTCTTGACTTTTCAATCCCTTTAACTTCCATAATATGCTTGTATCTTCAATTCTATAATTTTTCCATAAATTCAAGACTAATCCCTAATTTTCTTCAAATTCCCAAATTAGTCCCTGTACTTCCAAAAATTTTCATTTTGATCCTTAAACATCAATTCATGCTATTTCAATCATAATTCATCAATTCAAGTGCTAAAATAATTTTTCAATAATTTCCCCTAATTTTCTCAAAATTTTTGAAATGGTCCATATAACTTCAATTGGTGAAATTATTTAATCTAACATCAATTACATATCTCCAACATCATTAATTACATAAATACACTCCAAATTCATAAAGTTCAAATTTGTTCCCTTAACTTTGAAGCTTGCCGAATTAGTCCTTATATATTTAACTTAAACGACAAATCAAGCTTACTAGATCATTAATCCAACATCACAAACCCTAAGTTAGACTTAATCCATAAACCCTAATCTTCTCCATACAAACCAAAATATGTAGGGTTTAAATCCTAACTCAATAACATGATTTTAACATTATACTAGCTTGATTTCAACTTGAATTTCATCATGAAATCATAAAATTCCGAAAGCCCCAAACTTTTTTCATAAACCCTAATTTCTTCTCATGCAAAATTCTCATCAATCAAGCATGTATTCCATAAATTAATTACATCAAAAGATAGAGCTTGAAGAGTAGAACAACTTTGGAGTTTGAAAGATTACCTGAAAATCGAGTTTCGGGGCTTGAATCGAGCCTGAAAAAATTTCTCCCTTTTTTTCTCCCCTTAGTTCGAAATATTTCAAGAAAGATGAACAATTTGGTTCATCTTTTACTTATTTAAATCCACATGTTAAAATTAAATGAATTTAAAATTCATTTAATTAGTGAAATTACTAATTTGCCCTTTTAATCCAATGGCCAAGGCTTAATCTCATCAAAAATCAATGGCCATGATTTGATCCAACTATAATTCACCTTCCAAAATTGCCCTCAATGTTTCAAAATATTTCAAAAATGCCATCCATGGAAAATGACCAATTTGCCCTCCAACGAAACTTTTTTTACTCACATGTCTAAAAAATGCCATTCCATAAAATTGAACCAAATTGGTTCCAATCTAATCGGCCATCTCCCAAAATATATTATATTTTTATTTATGACATTTATTCGGTCCAAATATTCAAATTTCACTCAATACGATTTCTAAATTTTCTTCCTTTGAACTTGAAAGCTTTATAGACACTAATATAAGCCTCGTACGAAAAATCCGAGTAACACAAAATTGTCACTCCTGGGGGTGAACTATTCATTTACGGGTTATATTACATATTTTTTGAAAATTACACTTTGGTCCCTAAACTTTTCCAAAGTTCACACTTTAACCCCTAAACTTTCAAAAATTACATTTTGGTCACTAATCAAAAATCGGGATATTACAACCATGATGGTGATTACTGATTAAATTGTTTGTTCATGTTACATCACTTGTTGCTTATATTGCATGCTTACTTTTATGAACATCATGAAGTCTAGTGGAGTAGACATGTACCACTGAGCTTTGTAAGCTCTGCATGCATATTTGTTGTTTTCGTGCTTAGGTTGATAGGTCACTCGCTTGTAGGAACACATCGACAAGGATTTTCCAGCACCGATTCAACTCGAGTACAAGACCTTGATTTTAGTAGTTGGGCTATGTATCCATAGAACATTATTGTAGCTGGCATGTAACTCTAATTTACTTTGTTTTAAAATACAGATTTTAAATTTGTACAAAGATCCATTTAGATTTTGGATTTAAAATTCTTTATGAAACTCTTATTTTATAACCTGGTTTAATCATGTTTTATGGTCAAACGAAATTTGATGGGACAGGTGAGAGGTAGCTCGAGTGTAGCGTCTCGAATTCGGTGGGATTGGGGTGCTACATTTAGTGGTATCATAGTCTAGGTTTACTCGATTCTAGGAAATCCTTGGGGTATATGGGATTTTTCATAGGGAGTCTAGTGGATGCAAGCCCTTAAGATTAATTCTGTACTCTTCCACAACTTGGAATCTAATGTACTTTTTTATCTTCCTTGCGATTTTAGAATTTGCTATGCCTACTGGTGGGAACCATGGAAATGATGGTCATGATGAGAGTTATGCAACTCATGAGGACGACTATGAGGATGAGTACGTCCCAGATTTGGAAGAAGATGATGTCAAAGACCATGAGGCAGCCTACTTCCAGTATTTGAATGGCTTCTTTTGTAGACTCGTTAGGGTTTTTCCTAGACCTTCAGATACACCGTGAGAGACCCATGTGTAGATGATTCACTGTTGTAGGGTCAAGGATTTATGTAGCATGGGTTATTGTGATCCAGTTGCAATGGATTAGTGGTCGTGAGATGTTCAATGAGATTTTAGACAGATGCGATGTAGACCCAAGGATACACTTGATTGCATTACCTCCCTTCTGAAGGGTAATGCCAGAGAGTCGTGGGAGACTGTGGATATAGGATTGCACCCTACACTATCGACTTATGAGTATTTCTTGAAAGAATTTAAGAATAAATATGTCAGAGAAGCTCATAAGGATGTATTGAGGGACTAGTTCTCCTACTTGGTACAAGAAAACTGGTTAATGTTCGAGTACGAGAAGAAGTTATTGTGGCTGAGTAAATTTTTTCCATAGTTAGTTAAGACCGAGGAATGAAATGCAAGAGGTTCTGTCAGGTTTTAAACATAGACCTTCAGATGTACGTGACCGCATATCCATAAAAACATTTGTAGAGTTAGCTAACAGTTTTAGGTCACTCGAGCAGGTTGGCAGATTGACCTAAAGGCATGTTGGAGGGTCCCAAGGTGATTATATAACTTATGAGATTAGGGGTTCATCATAAAGTTTGAGCAAGAGGTCTATGGTTTCTCGGGATTCAAGGAGAAATAACATGATCCAGTCATCGAGGTCTAATCAGAGGTCTAGCTCAGGTTATAGTGGAGGGTGTTCGGCTTCCTCATCGATGATGTGCGATAAAGGTTTGTCTGGGTCATCAACTCAACACTCGTTTGAGCGATGTGGACAGTACCATTTGGAAGAGTGCCACAGATTGTCTAGGACATGCTATGGGTACGGATCTCTAAACTAATTGTTTTAGGGATTACCCTTAGGCTACTTATAATTCCTTAATCCAGACTTAAAGGTCTCAACAGTCGAGTCAGAGGGTAGAGGTTCTTCCAAAGGAGGTTCAGGTTCCATGTCAAGGCAAAGGAGTGGAGGCACTAAGAGATCCACTACTAGAGCTCCAACGAGACATTATGTTGTGAAGGCTAAGGAGGACTATATGGCTACATATGTGATCTCAGGTACCTTCACCCTATTCTCTTTTCTTGTTGTTGTATTAGTGGACCATGGGTCCGCCCATTCATACTTTCATATTGAGATTTGCTGGTAATGGAGGATTATAGCCGAGGATCTAGAGGTTAGAGTTTGAGTGACTAGTCTTATGCGGTTTGATGTATTGATAGACAAAGTTTATAATCGGTGTCCAATTGATATTTAGGGAAATGTGTTTCCAGCAGATTTGATGGAGTTACCCATCTAGGAATTTAATGTAATTTTAGGCATGGATTGGTTATTCGAACACGATGCTAGTTTGAACTATCAGGCAAAGGGTTTGATACTTCAAAAATTAGATGATGCAAAGTTGCAAATGTTGTCAGAAAGGAATCATTGCCTTTCCAAAGTAATCTCGGTCATGTTAGCTCGAGATATGTTACTACAAGGTTGTGATACCTTCGAGCCCATATAGTGGACACCAGAATTTCTTGTCCTATGCTTGAGAGTCTTTGGACTGTGTGAGAGTTTGTTGATGTGTTCCCTGATAAATTATTATGATTGCCTCTTGGTCGAGAGTTAGTGTTTGGGATTGAGGTGCTATCAGAAACAACACCAATGTCCATTGCCCTTACTGCATGACATCAACTGAACTTAGAGAATTAAAGAATCAGCATCAAGAATTGCTTGATCGAGGGTTCATTCGACCAAGTACTTCACTATGGGGTGTTCATGTTCTGTTTTTTAAAAAGAAAGATATGTCAATGAGATTATGTATATACTATCGTCAGCTTAATAAGGTGATGATAAAGAATCGCTATCCACTTCCTAGGATCGGTGATTTTTTTTTATCAGTTGAGGGGTGTCTGTGTGTTTTCTAAGATCGACTTGAGGTCAGGTTATTATCAGCTAAAGGTTAAAAATTAGGTTGTTTAGAAGACTACTTTTTGGATTCGGTGTGGCCTCTATGAGTTCCTGGTGATGCTGTTCAGCCTTGCGAATGCTCTAGCAGTGTTCATGTACCTGATGAATATAATTTTCTAGCCCTTTTTGGTGATGCTACTCTAGCAGCGTTCATGTACCTGATGCATAGAATTTTCTAGCCCTTTTTGGATCAGTTTTTGGTTGTTAACACCCCAAAAATAGGGCTAGAAGGATTAGGGGTTCGATTGGGATCGGTTCAATCTGGTTAGACTAGATTAATTGGTTAAATAGGTTTTAGGAAAAATAAATGGTTTAAAATATGAAATTGATTAAATAGAATTTGGTTTGGATTCCAAAAATGTTTAATTATTTTATTAAGCATTTTAGTAATTAGAAAAAGGTTAATTAAATTTAATCAAGTAACATTTTGGTTTTAGTGACTAAAATGAAAAGTTTGTAAAATTGTTTTTAAGTGACTAAATTGTAAAAGGGCCAATACTAAGAATCCTTAGAGAGCTATATTATCTAAAAGTTTTAATTGGGCTTAAAGCCTTAATTTAAAAAAGATTTTGACTGTTAATTGGTTTCCTAAAATCATTTTCCTATTTTCCTAAGATTTTCTCTTCACGTTTTATTTCATTTTCTCTCACACTTTCTTTTATGTAAAATTCTGATTCCTTGTTTTTTTTCCATGGAAATGATTTCATTTGATTCACCTTTCATTACTTAGCAAAACCTCATAATAGATTTCTCCAATTCTTTTCCATTTCTCAATTTCTTTCAAAGGAAAAGTTTTCGTGAATTTTGGTGGCAGTCTCTTTGAAAGGTAATTTCTTCTTGTCTCATAAAACTAAGGTTCTTTATTGATATAACCTAGTAATTGGCTCTTGTTTATTGATTTATAACATGATTTTGCAATTTAATTAAAGAAATCGATGTTTAATGATTATTTTGGTGTTTTGCCTAAACTCTTGATTAAGATGATGAATGCTGGTGATTTTTATTGTTTTAATTCACATTTTAGTTGTATAAACATAATGTGAAATTAGATTTCGGTATTAACCCCGAAACTATTTAATTGCTTAATTTTTAGGTTGTTGTTTAGTTAGTTTTGGGGTTGTTTTGAGTGATTTGTGATTATTGGAGGTATAAGGATGTTTTGAATGTGTTTTTTGAGGTTTATTGATGAAGTTTAGATGTTAGAATCATATGTTTGTGGCTGGATGTGGTTTAGATGAAGCTGGAAGATGTTTTCGGTGTTTTTTCGGATAGTTTTTTGAAGTGTTTTGTTGAGGTTGAAGGGAATGCTAATGGCTGTTGTGAGAATACATTTTTATGCATTATTCCTATTGTTTTATGTTGTAGAAGCAGGGGAAGAGCAAAGCAAAGTGGCTTTGTAGCTATCGGATAGTTTCGGGAGCTCGTTACACATCGACAAGTGAGGTGTTTGCATATCGTTGAGTGAAAATGGATTTAAGAGGGTAACAAAGATTAATTGCTCTATTTTGGGGACTTAGGAAAAGTGTGAAAAGCTTTTATAAGTACAAGAGTAAGTGAATTTGGTTTTACTTGAAATTCTTGCAAACTTTGGCATTATGATGCATATAATGTTTTGAAAATGGTTTGATAAAAATGCATGAGGATGAAACCTGCTGTTATGATGAATTATGATTGTGATTTGCCATGTTACGTAGACATGAGAATGGGTTAAATAGGTGCACAAGATGCACTACAATTGATTAAGATGCTAAAAGCATGATATGAGTATAGATGATGGCATGTATTAATGTTGTATTAAAAAATAGTAAGTTCCCATGCATGTATGATTTATATTGGCTATGTGACACATTAAAATTTATATGATATAGTTGGCATGCCATAGAATTAAAAGAGCACAATAAATTGTAAGGGGCTAAGAGCCTAATCGATCGATCGTCGCGCGGCTTTGAGGTAATTAAAAGACATTATTCGGGCTGTTTGTATCTGCGTCTTTAAGATAATTGAAAGATAGTATACAAGCTAGAGACATGAAAAGGTACTTGAAAGACTATTACCAGCGTTATAAAGGCAATTGAAAGATTATTGCCACTGTTAAAAGGTGATTGAAAGACTATCACCACTGTAATCTGAGTATTCGATGAGATTTTTGACAAAATGATTATTTCTACTTGGTCACTGTAATTGCCAGTATATGAATATATGATGGAAAGCAATAATGAAAGCATAATGTATTTGTCTTGCACAAGCATGTTTTGATATATGCCTTGAGAAAAGAAAGATTGAAAAGAAAGCATGATTTGCAAATGATTTTACATGGCATTGATGAATACTTGTTGAGCATCCTCACTTAGCATACATTGCTTACGCTTCCATTTCATCTTTGCAGAGAATTAAGGTTTGAGGGCTGCATTAGAGGCAAAAGGAAATCTAAGTACACCATTTTACTTAAGTGTGAAACCCAATTTTGGTACTCTTTTAATAAGGCAATGTGTCACTGTTTCATTTGGGGATTCATAATATGTTTTTGGTTGCTTTGAACAATTATATTTTGCTGGTTTGATGATCCTTAAGCATGTTGATGTTGTGATTTTTGGTTGAACCAAATATGATGACTTTATGCTTTAAATTGACTTGAAATGCATAATATGCTTGAATACTTAATTCTGAGTTTTAGTTGTCTAAGCAAGTTTTAAATGGCATGTTTTAATGTTGAACAACAGGTTTGGTTAGTTTTAATCCTTAGTTTGTGTTTCAAGCATGTTGGTTTTATGCAATTAGGGAGCATGCCTCTAAAGTGAGTATTTGTGATTGAAAATGCATGAGATTTGGTTTGCAAGTTCTTTGAAGCATGCTTTATATGTGGTTTATGTTTAGGGAACATAATAGATTGATTGAAGTATGTTTTGTAGTGATTAAAGTTGAAAAGCCAGGCCAAATGGGCATTTTAGGCCCGACCGTACCGATATGGTACCCCTCCATATCGATACATGGGGCCAACACTAGACTTGGAAAGTGAAAATTAAGCCTGGATACTAGTATTGTGCAAGATGTACCAATACGCCCTTTTGCCACTAGAATTTCTAGGATTGGTACACAGGCTAGTGTACCAGTATGTACCCTACAATACCGTTATTTGGACCTTGTGTACCGATACACGAGGCAGTTATGTTAGTTGGATTAATGGAATGTTTTAGATTCTTTACATTTTGATCCCTAGTTGTTTGTATGCCAATTGGAAGTGTACGAATGATCAGTTTGAGCTAAAAAATCACATGATAGCAGGAAACCTACTTAATTGAAGATTGGTAAACCGTGTTGGGATGATCAATCAATGGAGAAAGTGTCCAAGAGGGGTTGAATTGGCAGTTTAAAAATTTGGAAGCAATTTGAAAATACAGACAATGGGACACAAGGATTTATAGTGGTTCAACCTTCTAACAAGGTTTACGCCCACTACCTTAGCTTCCTACTAAGGATTTCAACAAATTCACTAATGAATTCTTCCCCTTTTCTAGGCTT
Source organism: Hibiscus mutabilis (assembly GCA_019671005.1). Lineage (NCBI taxonomy): Eukaryota > Viridiplantae > Streptophyta > Magnoliopsida > Malvales > Malvaceae > Hibiscus > Hibiscus mutabilis. The sequence goes on along the minus strand of CM033741.1, from coordinate 22,691,259 downwards.
AAGAGGCATCCGTTACAAGTTCAAAGCTTTCTACCCAAAGATTTGAAAGACTCACATTTACAAAGATGAAATTTGACAAATGAATAAAATCCTTACAAGGTAGAAATTTGCCCAATTACAAATCACTCAACCCAAACTTGACAAATAAAATAATACAAATTTGATTACTCAAGTGAGTTTACAAAGTATTTGACTTTAATAGGGACAAATGTTGGATTTTTGCTTGAAGGCTTGTAAGTTGATCAATAGTTGTTGTATCAGCTTTGGAGACTTCAATTTAAGCCCCTTCATTGATTTCTAACCGTTTAGGTGGTTGGAGAATTGAATATAGCCGTTGGAGAGCAAATTTCCCACAATAAATACTGTCTGCTAACCCTAGGTATCGGTACGCAAATCAGATATCGGTACCTACCCAATATAGAAATAGCCGTTAGAAAGCAAGGCGCATCGGTACTCGAAGAAGAGTATCGGTACGAAGATAGGGGTATCAGAATGCAAAAGCCGTACCAATACGTGAATTTCTCACTAGAATTTCTTAAGGCAATAGGGTATCGGTACACATCTAGCTATACCGGTACTCATTTGAAAAATACTGATTTTACCTTAAAGAGTATCGGTATGAAGAAGGCGTACCAGTACTCAATTTGAATTTGATGTTTAGATAAAAGCTTTAGGTATCGGTACGCAACGGGTCATACCAGTACTCGATTTACATTCGATCTTTTGAAGTCCAAACCGCGTATCAGTACGCTGGTTGTCGTACCAGTACTGGTTTTACATTCGATGTACTTTGTTTGTAAATGGCGTACCAGTACTCGTAGTATCGGTACGCTGAGCCAGTTTTGGCCTATTTCACTTGGAAAAACTCATCGAATGTGTTTTTTAAAAATATTTCAAATGATTCAGACAAAAATAACTTTATTCGAATGCATAGTGAGTAATTCATATTGGTTAAAATTTTATTTTAAAAGGATTTATTATTTTAAAACAACTTGTTATATCAAAATCAATTTAATACAAGTTTAACAATCTCCCCTTTTTGATATAACAAAATCTTAAAAATAAATTTTAAAAGTCTCCCCCCTTTGTTTTGAATAAAAGACTTGTTTAAAGTTTTAACCCGAATTTTCTCCCCCTTTTTGTTAGATTAAAAACATTATAAGGAATAAGAGAGTATCCAAGCATAAACAATAATAGCCAACACAATAGTCCAAAGCATAAATATAATTTCAAATATTCAAGCATAAACAATAGTTCAAAAAATCCAAACATAATTGTCATAGCTATGTGAAAACATAAAGCAATATGAAAAACAATTCGAAAACATATAACAACAAATCAATTTAATATGAAGCCTAGGATGCATGCAATATGAAATGATAAAAGAACTATGGGGTATCCTCATCATCCTTATCCGTATCCTCCTCCGCGGCGGTGTCTCCAAAAGTATGTGTCTTCCACTCATAATGAAATGATGCCAAGTCGGTCTCGATGCTAGTCACACGAGCACTAATAGGAGTGAAACGGTCATCCATTTGAGACGTAACAAAATATTGTATCTCGTTGAACTTCCCATCAATATAGGCCCGCATCTCATCAAATTTGCCATCAAAATAGGAACACATGGCATCATCGAAAGGCATAGGAGCCGGTGGAGGCATAACTGGAGCTGGAATCTGAGGTGAGGCTTGTGCGTTTCCATCATCATCTTGTCCGCGTTCTTGTCAAATTTGCTCACTGTTAATTAAACGAAATCCGCTCTTTTGAAGGGATTTGGCATTAATGGGATCGGTAAGAGGGCAAGTAATATCTAAAGATATGTCTATGTTTTCTTTGGAAAATATGTGGCTCAAGACACAACCGTACGTAAAAGATTTGACTTGGGTTGTATGACGGTGTTTGACAGTAAAAACCATTTCGGAAAAAATAATATGCACAAGGTTAATGCGAACATTATTTTGGAAGCAATGCAACCAAAAAGCATCCACCCCTCGAATGGTAGACCACTTCCCCCATGAGGACGAAAGAACCATGTAACTAAGAGATGAAAGAACCTATCATGAGCATTAAGATCAGATGCGGAATTAGCGGCGGGATGAACAAGAGGAATGGTATGGTTTCATCATCTACCCCCGTATCATCTAGTCCTAGATGAGTAGAAATAATAGAGGAGTCTACCCTGAAGACTTTACCCATAACATAGGACTCTATAGCAACAACTAAATCATGGGCTTCACCAAGGATAGCCCTAGCATTAGAATAAAATATTCTAACTAGGGTTTTATGCACGACCCCGGGTAAACGGAGAAAGCCTAAAAATTTCCATTCCCTAAGATGTTCAAGATAAGGGAACCTAAAAGCTTCGAAAACCATAAAATCATATTCAACAACCCTTTCCCGTCGAATTTGAAAGTTTTCATACAATCAAAAATTTTCTAATTGATTTTGACGACCCGATTTATTAAAACAAGAGTTGAAAATAGAGGTAAAGTTCAAAGGGTTTGGATTTGGATTAGAAGGACCGGACCTAGGATGTTTAGTTTTTGGGGTCATTAAAAATTTTGAAAGAGCAAGAAAATCCTGCAAAAATCAAATCAAATCACAATGTATGCACAAATTCATTATTCAATCCAATTAATCCAACAAATAATTTAAGATTATTATTATTATTTTAATTTTTAAAACTAAAAAGTACATATATATGTATAAATAGAAAACAAAACAAAATAAAAAAATCATATACAAATACTATTTTCAAACAAACTTAAATCTAAGTTCCATATCAAAATCTATAACCTATAAAAAATAATGAAAATACCTTAAAAAATTGTTGGAATGGATGAGAGCTTTGATGAAAGTGCACAATGTTGATGAAATCTTGATGGGTTGTTGAAGAATTAAAATAAACTTTAAAAAATTGTGGAAATTTCGAGAGAAAACAAAGGAATTTGAGAGAAATTTTGAGTGGGTTTTCAGCTAGGGTTTATAGAATAGGGATTTTCGAGAAAATCTAATTTTAAAAGCCATAAGAACAACTTCTGCCCTTCAAGTATCGATACATTAACCCACGTACCGATACTGATTCTTCGTGTTTTGCGTACCGATATGGTAACCCTCGTTCCAGTACCGTATCATCGGTACTCTTTATCAGTACCAGATATCCGCTCTTAAGAGACCAAAAACGCTCTTTGTCTAATGGTTTGGTAAAGATATCCGCTACTTGATTCAAGTTGTCTACATACTCTAGAACTACATCATTTTCAAGACATGACCTCTAATAAAATGATGCCTTATTTCTATATGTTGGTTCTAGAATGTTGGATAGGATTCTTAGTAAGACAAATGGCTCTAGTATTGTCACACCTAATGGGGATGGTACCTACATCAATTCCATAATCTAAGAGTTGTTGCTTCATCCAAAGGACTTGAGCACAACAACTCCCTATCAATATATATTCTACTTCGGTGGTAGATAATGCTACACTATTTTGCTTCTTAGAAAACCATAATATGAGCATACTACCTAGGAACTGACATGTACCGGAGGTACTTTTTTCCATCTATCTTAAAGGTATATAAACTAAAGGAAGAGTCTCTAGAATACCAAAGACCTAAACATGGTGTGTCTATAAGGTATTTAAAGATTCACTTAACGGCTATAAGGTGTGATTCTTTAGGACTAGCTTGAAATCTAGCACACAAGCAAACACTAAACATTATATCCGGTCTACTTGCGATAAGATAAAGCAAAGATCCTTTCATTGATCTATAAAGCTTTAAATCAACACACTTACCTCATTCATCTTTGTCAAGCTTTTTGGAAGAACTCATTGGTGTGGCTTGAGGTTTTACATTCTCCAAGCCAAACTTCTTGAGCATGTCCTTGATGTACTTAGCTTGATTGATGAAGATGTTGTCCTTCCTTTGTTTAATTTGGAGCCCTAAGAAAAACGAGAGCTCCCCCATCATGCTCATTTCAAATTCACCTTGCATCAACTTAGCAAGCTTGTGACAAAGAAATTCATTAGTAGAACCGAAAATTATATCATTAACATAAATTTGAACTACTAATATGTCTTTTTCATTTATTTTTATGAAGAGTATAGTATCCATCTTTTCTTTATCAAAACCTTTTTCAATTAGAAAATTTGATAAACGTTCATACCAAGCTTTAGGAGCTTATTTCAAACCATATAAAGCCTTTGAAAGTTTAAAAACATGGTTTGGATATTTTGGATCTTCAAAATCGGGTGGTTGTTCTACATACACTTATTTATTTGTAAAACCATTTAGAAAATCACTTTTAACATCCATTTGAAAAAGCTTGAATTCATGATAACATGCAAATGCAACAAACACCCTAATGGCTTTCATTCTAGCTAAGGGTGCATAGGTTTCTTCAAAATCGATTCCCTCTTCTTGAGTGTAACCTTGAGCAACAAGTCTAGCCTTGTTTCTCACTATGTTAACACTCTCATCTAGTTTGTTTCTAAAACCCCATTTAGTTCCTATAGTATATTTATTACTAGGCCTATCAACTAATGTCCATACTTTACTTCTCTCAAATTGATCTTCTTGCATGGCCAATATCCAACATTCATCATTTAATGCTTCTTTGATATTTTTAGGCTCTAAGCATGAGATAAATGCAATATAATTACAAACATTTCTAAGAGAAGATCTAGTGGTTACCCCTTTCGATGGATCACCCAAAATCTCACCACCTTTGACATGTTGAACTCCCTTGGGTAGGTGATCTTTTTTTCCTCTAGAGTCATATCCTTCAAGGCTTCTAGAGGTGGATCTTGTGGGTCCTCCACCATCATTGGCATCAAAAATTCCTACATCATCATCACAAGAATCCTTCCTCGAAAGGAGGTTATCATCGAAAACCACATGTATAGACTCTTCTACTACTAAAGTTTTATTATTAAATACACGATAGGCTTTAGATTTTAAAGAATAACCTAGAAAAATAGCTTCATCACTTTTAGCATCAAATTTGCCTAAATTATCTTTTCCATTGTTCAAAACAAAACATTTGCAACCAAATGGATGAAAATAGCTAATGTTAGGTTTTTTGTTTTTGAGAAGTTCATAAGGAGTTTTCTTTAAAATAGGCCTAATCATTAATCTTTTTATAATATAGCAAGCTGTATTAGTGGCTTCCGCCCAAAAATACTTAGGAAAATTATTTTCGCAAAGCATGGTTCTAGCCATTTCCTTTAAAGTACAATTTTTCATCTCAACAACCCTATTTTGTTGAGGTGTTCGAAGGGCTGAAAAATTATGGCTTATACCACTTGACTTACAAAATTCTTCAAAACCTAGATTTTGAAATTCGGTTCCATGGTCACTTCGAATATGAGAAATAAAGTGACCAAAATCGTTTTGATTTGCTTTTGAAAATGTGATGAATTTTTCTAAAGCCTCACCCTTGGTACTTAAAAATAGAACCCAAGTATATCTAGAATAGTCATCTACTAAAACATATGCATATGACTTTCCACCCAAGCTAGTTGTTCTAATAAAGCCAAAAAGATCCATGTGGATCAATTGTAAAACTCTACTTGTAGAAACATCATTAATAGGTTTGAAAGAAACTCTTTTATGTTTGCCTTTTGCACAAGCATCACAAATTTTGTCATTTGAAAACTTTATTCTAGGCAAACCTCTTACAAGATCATTTGAAACCAATTTTTCCAAAACACTCATGCTTGCATGCCCTAGTTTTCTATGCCATAACCATGAATCATGCTCATTATTAGAAACAAAACATGCATTAGAAATATGAGTGTCATCTAAATGCACCATGTATATGTTTCCTATGCGATGACCAAAAAGCACAATTTTGTTGGTTTCGATGTTTATTATTTTACAACCATATAAATCAAAAATCACAATGAAACCTTTATCACAAAGTTGGCTTATGCTTAATAAATTATGCTTAAGACTGTTGGCATACAAAACATTTTTAATGAGTATGGAAAAGTGATTACCAATGGAACCAATTCCTTCAATGTGGCCTTTGGAGTTGTCACCAAAAGTCACTACTCCTCATCTTCTTAGATTTAGTTTTGAAAATCTACTATTGTCTCCAGTCATGTGTCACGAGCATCCACTATCAAGGTACCACGAATTTTCACTTGAAGCTTTGGCCTTGTAGCAATGCTCCCCTTACAAACCAAGAATTATGTCTTGATTTTTGGTACCCAAATTATTTTGGGTCCATGAGTATTAGCTCCCAAATACTTGGTTCCCTTGGGAATCCAAGAAGCAATAGCCTTAAGATTGTTAGAAGTAACAAGTTCCTTAGGAACCCAAACACTCCTAATTCTTTTACCTTTAGAGGGCCTTTGGAAGCCTTTTTGTTTGTATCCATTAAAGTTTCTTTTTACAAAGTTGGGTTTTGAAGAATTTTCTTTTTCAAAACAAGAATTCCAAACTTTGCTCAAAGAAGCTTTAAGATCACCAACTTCCTTTTCGTGATCATCATGAACTTTAGAATGATGGTTGTTTAAATCTAGATTTTTCTTTTCAAAATCATTTAGTTTGGCTTGTAAATCCAAAACCTTCTTCTCAAGTTCTGAATTAGTTTTGGACAAAGAATCATTTTGATTTTTCAAATCGGAAATTATTTTCTTATTTTTCAAATGTGATTCTTTGTACTTCAAAACTAACTCGTCATAAACCTCTTGCAACTCATTGTATTCATAAAATAATTCATCATAAGTAAGCTCATTGAATGAGTTGAAGGTTACCTTAGGATCCTCTTCAAAGGCCATGAGGCATAGGTTTTCAACTTCTTGCTCCTTATCACTTGACGATTCTTCATCGCTCCAGGTGGCTACATGGGCCTTATACTTCTTCTTCTTCTCGAAGCCTTTCTTCTTGAGTTGGGGACAATCGATCTTGATGTGTCCCGACTTCTTGCATTCATAGCATACTATGGGATCATTCTATTGTTCCTTGCTTTTGTTCTTGAAATCCCTTCTTCGATTGGACTTTCTTCCCTAGTTGGATTTCATGAACCGAGTGAATTGTTTGGCTAGCATAGCCAATTCCTCATCTTCCATCTCGCTAGAATCACTATAATCTTGTGAAGCTTTGAAAGCAATTCCAATCTTCTTCTTCTCCAATTCCTTCTTTTTGACCTTCATCTCTTCCTTCATCTTTTCTTCTTCTCTTCATTTCTTCATTATCACATGGGTGAGAAGAGACCCCATGAGTACATCAAGCTTCAACGTCTTGATATCCTTTGTTTCAATGATGGCGGTTCTCTTACCATCCTCAAGACTCGGGAAGCAAATAGATGAGCTTTCAGACAAGCTTTTCCCCCGAAATGACTTCTCCTAATCCTTTTAGACCATTGACTATGATGAAGAATCGATCGAACATCTTTGAGATGTCTTCATTCGGCTCCATCTTGAAGTTCTCGTAGCTTAGATTTAGGAGTCCAATCTTGGTCTCATTTATTCCATTGGTGCCTTCGTACGTAACTTCTAACTTGTCCCATATCTCCTTTGCACTTGTGAAAGAAGACATCTTTGAGTGCTCATCCGGTCCAAGTGAACAAAAGAGCATATTTTCATGTGCCGCGAGTTAAGGTCTGAGTCATTGGTGCAGCAAGCTACAAAAGAGGTTCAAAGGCACACTTTTGGCTTGAAGAGACCAGCAGACTGGCCCGATCCGTGGGAAGATCCAAAAAGGCATATACATCCACACCTATGTGAACACTCTATGTGAACATAGGATATTGTTTCCATAGTTAGCTAAGAAATATTCTTGGCAATATGCCTTATGGTTGGTAGAGTTGAATCTAGGCCATTGATGTAAATTTGTATAGACCATGGGATTAGGGGGAACTCAACTATAAATAGAGGCCTCCCCACCTAAGTTGTAATCATCCATATTTTCATCTATTCTCTGAGTAATAAAAGGCATTCACTCTAAATCCTCTCTTGTGTTCTTGAGCGTAATTGAACGTTCTTAGCGTTCTTTCTTTTGTTCTTGAGTTGCCTTCTTATTTGTTTGCTTTCGCTAGAATGATTTAGCGTTCTTAGTGCCTAGAAAGAATTTTATCTTCCATAGAAAGTTTTAAGGTTGACTTAGTCGTTTGTCTAAGGAACTTCGTCAAAGGCCGCGCGGTTTGCTAGGTCAAGATGTTAGCCCTATGACAAGTGGTATCAAATGTCACGAGCAGCTAGTTAAGGTCTGAGTCATTGGCGTAGCAAGCTGCAAAAGAGGTTCAAAGGCACACTTTGGGCTTGAAGAGACTACCAGACTGACTCGATCCGTAGAAGATCCAAGAAGGCTTAGCCATCTACACCTATGTAAACACTCTATGTGAACATAGGATATTCTTTCCATAGTTAGCTAAGGAATATTCTTGACATTATGCCTTGTGGTTGGTAGAGTTGAATCTAGGCCGTTGATGTAAATCTGTATAGACCATCAGATTAGGGGGAACTCAACTATAAATAAAGGCCTCCCCACCTCAGGTTTAATCATCTATCTTTTCATCTGTTCTTGAGTAATAGAGAGCATTCACTCTAAATTCTTCGAGTTGTTCTTTCTTTCTTTCTTCGCATTCTTTCAAAGTTCTTCGTAGTCATTCTTATTGTTTGCTTTCGCTAAGAACGATCTTGCATTTTTTAGTGCCTTGGAAGTTTAATATTTTAGAGTGAGGATTTAGGCTTACTTAGCCATTTGTCTTAAAGACTCAACTAAGGCCGCACGGTAAGCTGGTTCAGAAATCTAACCCTGTGACAGTTGGTATAAGAGCCACAGTTTGTAAATTGAGTGTTCGTTGAAGGCACTGTTCAAGATGACAACCAGGAAAGGAGGAAATGTTGCAGCACAGAAGGGTGGTGAGGCCCAGGCTGTCGAAGAAAGGACCCAAAGCATAGAGACTTTGTGGCATCGTGCGAGAGGATATGGGCTAGGTTCAAAACCACTAGGGTCAAGGGAAATAGCCTCGTGATTGCCAGGGAGAACCTCAAGGTGAAGGACCAGGAGGGGGAGTAGAAGGCATATCAAGCATGACGGATAAAGTGGAGGGACAGAGTGATGTAGTTGGAGCCAAGGTACAGGCTTCGACAAAGATGGATGGGACTTCTCATGGTGAGGAAAAGCCATCGAGGTGGGAGAACATGTCCTGGATGCAAACCGGACCATGAGAAACGATGGGTCTGTGAGAAGGAAGCTATTCCTGGCTTGATTGTTCCATCCACAACAGTCCAGCCGAAGGTGCAGCGAAAGTGTTTTCATTACAAGAAGCCACATCGTTGGCGTGATTGCCCACATAGAGTCAAGCAGTCCAAGGTACAGGAAAAGCCTAAAGAGAGTGAGGCTTCAAAGCTTGATTCGTTATGTGAAGAGCCACCAATGGACAAGATGGAAGGTACATTGAACTTCGTGGAAAAAGAAGTGGCAATGCAAAATGGGGTGTTAGACTTTAATAGAGAATAAGGGTCGATGCATTTTAGAGTGAATGAGAGGGAGTTCATCCCGAAGAAGGTATATCTCGAACACAATCTTTGTGTTTTTGGTTTTGATTTGTCCAGTTTGTTGGGTGTAGGCAGCAGAAAATCTAACCCATCAGATGTAGAAAGTTCAAAGGTGGTATCCAAACCTTTGCTCGAGGATCAAGGGGATCCAATTGCAGGCAAATCCAAATTGGTAGGAAGGAGTTCCTACGATTGAGATGTGCGAGGTGGTTCGACGAGAGATTTTACATGGCGGTAGCTATCGAAGCGAAGAGTCCATATGAGCGGACGACCCAACACAATTCAGGTGCTCTTTATGGGAAAAGCGGCCCTTATGGGGGACAACCAAGCCCGATTATGATTTGGTAGAAAGTTAAGGTGCCAAGGAGGTCCCAAGATCGTTTCCAACTTCATTCTAGAGTCATTGGTGAAGGAGAATGTCACAGGCCTCGAGTTAAGGTCTGAGTCATTGGTGCAGCAAGCTGCAAAAGAGGTTCAAAGGCACACTTTGGGCTTGAAGAGACAACCAGACTAGCCCAATCCGTGGGAAGATCCAAGAAGGCTTATCCATCCACACCTATGTGAACACTTCATGTGAACATAGAAGAGTCTTTCCATAGTTAGCTAAGGAATATTCTTGGCATTATGCCTTATGGTTGGCAGAGTTTAATCTAGGCCTTTGATGTAAATCTGTATAGACCGTCAGATTAGGGGTAACTCAGCTATAAATAGAGGCCTCCCCACCTCAGCTGTAATCATCCATCTTTTCATCTATTATTGAGTAATAGAGAGCATTCACTCAAAATTCTCTGAGTTGTTCTTGCTTTCATTATTCGCGTTCTTTCAGAGTTCTTCGTAGTCATTCTCATAGTTTGCTTTCGCTAAGAACAATCTAGCGTTCTTAAGTTCCTTGGAAGTTTGATCTTATAGAGTAAGGATTCAGGCTTACTTAGTCATTTATCTTAAGGACTCGACTAAGGCCGTATAGTTAGCTGGTTCAAAAATCTAGCCTTGTGACAGTTGGTAGAGCCACGATTTATGAACCGAGTGTTTATGGAAGGAACTGTTTGAGATGGCAACAAGGAAATGAGGAAACACTGTAGCACATAAGGGTGATGAGGCCCAGGCTGTTGAAGGAAGGACCCAGAGGCATAGAAACTTTATGGCGTCGTGTGAGAGGATATGGGCCAGGTTCGAAACCACCAGGGTCAAGGGAAAAAGCCTCGTGCTTGCGAAGGAGAGCCTCAAGATAAAAGACCAGGAAGGGGAGTAGAATGCATATCAAGCATGAATGACATAGTGGAGGGATAGAGTGATGCGGTTAGAGCCTAGGTGTAGGCTTCGACGAAGATGGATGGGACTTTGCATGGTGAGAAGAAGCCATCGAGGTGGGAGAACAAGCCATGGATGCTAACCCGATAATGGGAAAGGAAGCTGTTGAGGTGCTTCTATTGTGACGGCACGCATTAGTCATGGGATTATTCAGAGAAAGCTAACCTTTCAGCCATCAAGGTAAACAATGGGACTGTGAGAAGGGAAGCTAGACCTGACATGATTGTTCCATCTACAATAGTCAAGCCGAAGGTGCAGCGGAAGTGGTTTCATTTCAAGGAGCCACATCGTTGGCGTGATTGCCCACATAGAGTCAAGTAGTCTAAGGTACAGGACAAGCCCGAAGAGAGCAAGGCTTCGAAGCTCGATTCGTTATGTGAAGAGCCATCAATGGGCAAGGTGGAAGGCGCATTGAACTTCATGGGCTTATACCTATATACACTTGTTATATTATTCCCTTTTAAAAAAATCAAACCAAAAATTGCATCATAGTATAATATTTATTATTATCTTTTTAGTTATATCTATTACTATGTTATTATTATTACATTTTTACCACATTGTTCTTATATTATTACTATATTATTATTTTTGTTATTTCCATTATATTATTATTACATCATTGTTATAGTATTATTATATTATTATATTAGTTTTTTTTTTATTATTATATATTTATTTTTAGACAAAAACAAAAACAAAAAAATAATACAAAATAAAATAAAAGTCCGGGTTAGAATAAATAAGTCCAAAGTCCATTTACAAAATACTCAAATCTGCCAAGCCCGAATATACCTAAACCTTTAACCAAATACAACCAGCCCATTTACAAAATACTCAAAAACCCAATATGCCTACCCAATTACAAAACCCTTAGCCCAATTACCCAAACCTATAAGCCTCAACCTGGTTCGACCTAAAACCGTTACCCGACCGGATTCATTACCCGACTAACCCAAGACCCGAATATCCTAAGAAACCCTAAACATCCTACCCCTCATAACCCTAGCGCCAACAACTTCCAAAAGCTTCTAGGTCGTGCCCCTTGGTCTTCCTACTTTAAGCCATGTCTGTAACACCCATACGTATACTCGTAGTTGAATATACATTATAGATATTACTTAAACATGCTACTGAAAGTTAAGCTTAAATTTTTTTATCCCTATGTGATTCATCGCCTAGCTCATGATTTAAAATATCATTATAATTCAATTTAATGTATCATATACTATCAGTAAGTAAATAGTTTACATGCCCACTAGAGATTGTCATAATTTAGAATGTCTTACTGATGTTTTGCAGATTGAAGCTTGATCAGCATGCTCAACTCCTCTTCAAATACTGCTCCAACTTAACCTATGTGTGAATCAACAGGCGCTAAGTACGAACTTAGTGAGGCAGCTAAACTTATTTATTTTAAAAACATGAAATAATGTAATACAATATGTCATATTTATAAAAGTGCATTTTGTTTTCTCTATCCTGAATATGCTTTTGTCATGTAATCATTTACATATCATGTACTCTATCATGGTCATGCTTTCATTATGAAATCATTTGCATAACATGTATTCTATCATGGTTATGCTTTCATTATGCTATCATTTGCATATCGTGTCTTTCATGTAATCGTCTTGTGATCATACTGGCTGAAAAGTCCTTTAAGACTCCATAGCCTTTTGTACTGGCTGAAAAGTCCTTTAAGACTCCATAGACTTAATACTTCTAGATGAAAAGTCCTTTAAGACTCCATAGCCTTAATACTTGAGTACGTACTCGAGGAAACTCTTTGCTTCTCATAAAATGACGCTCTTTGCTCCTCATAAAAGCTCCTCTTTAGTGCTCTTGGCACCATGGGCGTGGATCCCCAGGTGCAACACTAAGGGCGTGGGTCCCCAAGGTGGTTACTTGTTTCATTTTAATCATATCATTATTCATGTAATTCATGTATCATATTGTCATATGAATCATATATCATCACTATCATGTAATTAAGTAAGCATAATGCATCATCATTTATGCCAACAATAATTCGTACATGGTATTCCATCAAGCTTGCCGTGTCGAGCAATGTATCATATCATGTATTATAGAGAAATGCAATGCCATTTTCAATGTAATGCAAACATTTAGAAATGCACTCACCTTGGCCATTTATTAATATGCCTCACTAAGCTCTATTGATCATTTCCTTTATAGTACCTTGAACCTTCTTTTGATTCGGATCTAATTGAAAATCGAGTTTCGGAGCTTGAGTCGGACTTGAAAAATTTTCTCCCTTTTTTCCTCTAAATTTCGAAATGAAGAAGATGAAGAGTCTTCATCTTTTGATTCTTTTCTTTTAATAATAATCAGTTAAGCCACATGTGTATTATAAATGAATTTTAAATTCATTCAATTAGGAAAATTACTAAATTACCCTTTTGATCTAATGGTTGAAATTGTTCTTATCATCAATCAAGGGCCAAGATTAAATCTTTAACTTTCTTCTTCCAAAATTGCCCCTTGTAACTTTTAAATAATTCAAATTTGCCATCCATGTCAAAGGACTAATTTGCCCCCAACTAGTCTTTATTTACTAACAAGTCTGAAAATTTGCCATCCCATTAAAATTGAACCAAATTAGTTCCACTCTAACCGGCCATCACCCAAAATATCTTAATTTTTATTTATGGCATTTATTCGGTCCAAATATTCAAATTTCACTCAATACGATTTCCAAATTTTCTTCCTTTGAACTTTAAAGCTTTATAGCCACTAATATAAGCCTCGTACGAAAAAATTGAGTAACACAAAAATACCATTCTTAGGGGTGAACTATTCATTTACGGGGTTAAAATACATAACTTTTGAAAATTACACTTTGGTCCTTGAACTTTTCAAAAGTTTATGCTTTGGCTACAAAATTTTCATTTTGGTCACTGAACTTCAATTCCCATTTCAATTTTCCTCAGATTTTTACCAAACTTTGAAAGTACCCAGTTCAGCTCACTATCTATCACATGATACTTTTTAAACCTTAAAAATTTCCTTTCATGAAGACTTAGACTGAATTTTCTTAACTCGGTCTATTATTCTGATAATTATTGAAAATCTTCATAGCATAAGGTTTCTTGTAAAAATCCTTTATTCGAAATTCATACGAATATTTCCTACTTTTACTGAGTCCAAAATGTCGATTAGAAACATTTTTATGGGGCCTTCCCAAAGGTCACTCATCCTAATATTTCTCTGGCCTGAGCACGCTTAACAATTTCATTCGATCCAAATTCGATACCTTCTACTTATCTTAATTCTCAAAACTGATATCAAGGTTCTTATTTCGATCAGATTCACCCTTATACTAAATAAAATCACTTTTTGGGGAAATTTATACTTTAGTCCCCAAACTTTTCCAAAGTTTACACTTTAACCCCTAAACTTTCAAAAATTTACATTTTGGTCACTGGCCAAAATTTGGGATGTTACAATTCCTCCCCCTTAAGAAAATTCGTCATCGAATTTTCAATGCATACATGTTCCAAATAGGACTTCTTGTTATTATATCTAAAACAAGATTTCTTGTTCCTATACTTAAGCTTCCTACTACACCAGTAGCTCAATCCAGGTAGAAATCGAAAAAAGTTCATACTTCATTTCATTTTTTACTGCTACAGGTATCTTTATAACCCTTGTAATCCGAGACTCTTCTTCTTGTCTAGAAACATTTCTAGGGAAATTTCAATTAGTCGAAACAATCCTCAACTGAACACACTTCATTTGACTTCACTAAGGAACTAATTTCTTTTAAAATTTTAAACGTTTCTTCTTATAATCACTTCTTACTTAGGTTGTGTCTGATTTAAAGACTTTTCAAAGTTTTCCTAACATTTGAGGAGTCTACACTATAACTCTTTCCATGTTTGCTTTGTAAGACCCTTAACATATACTCGTGACCGAATATACGTTAAAGATGTTATAGAATTATTCAAATAAAACTTGTCTTGAAATATATTGTTTTATTTTTTATACCAAAATTTCAAACCATTTCTCTAAGTCCATACTTCAATAACAATCCATAAATATGTTGTAAAATTAAATTTATAAAAAAATTCACCTTTAGAAATACTATATGCCCACTACTCTATCAAATTACAATAAAGATGTACTTACTGAGTTTAATGTGGTAACTTGATATTTTTTCAAAGTTTTTGCTCCTCCTCGCTAGACAAATCCGGATAACCTACATGTGACATAAGTCACACGCTAAGTACGAACTTAGTGAGGCAGTTAAACTTATTTATTTTAATAACATGAAATAATGTAATACAATATGTCATATATAAAAGTGCATTTCGTTTTCTCTATAACATGGCAAGTATATCGCAATGTACATATGTCATGTATCATAACTATCATATAAATCATGTTATTATTGCATAATATATTCTCTATCATGGACATGTTTTCATCGTGTAATCATTTACATATCATGTACTCTATCATGGTCATGCTTTCATTATGCAATCATTTGCATATCATGTGCTCTATCATGGTCATGCTTTCTTTATGCCATCATTTGCATAACACGTATTCTATCATGGTCATGTTTCCATTATGCCATCATTTGCATAACATGTATTCATCATGTATCATGTAACATTTGTATCATGTATCATGTAACATCTCTATCATGTATCATGTAACATCTCTGTCATGTAACATCTCTATCATGTATCATGTTCTTTCATGTAATCATCTTGTTATATTATCATCGTGTCTGGCTAGAGGCCCATAGAAACCTCGAAGCCTATCTGTACCGTAGTGCCATATAGAGTATGTACTCGAGATGACGCTCTTTGCTCCTCATATAAGAATGCTCTTTGCTCCTTATATAAACACCTCATTAGTGCATTTTGCACTATGGGCTTGGATCCCCAGGGTGTATCTTGTTTCATTTTAATCTTGTCATTTTCTTATGTGAACATGATTCATCATTATTTATGCAAACAGTAGTACGTACCTTGTACTCCGTCAAGCTTGCCATGTTGAATCATGCATCATATCACGTATTATGAAGAAATGCAATGTAAATTTTAAATTAGGGTCGACTTATCTCAAGTCCTCCCTTTTTCAACATAACACAAACATATAGAAATGCACTCACCTTCGCCATTTATTAATATGTCGCACTAAGCTCTATTGATCCTTTTCTTTATAGTACCTCAAACCTTCTTTGATTCGGATCCAACTTCATTTATCACATGAATATAAATAAACATTTGTTAGATTCACTTCTAACAATATTTCAATTAAGCTAGTTAATCATTCAACATAAAAAATTTCCATAAATTTCTTTCCTTCCTTATACTGTTCACAAACTCGTTTTTGGTCCCTAATGACCATTTTGATCTTCAAATAATTCCTCCAAGCTTGCTAACCAACATTAGACACAAATTGTCTCAATTTCCATTTTCTGTCAACTTGCACTACCATCAAAGATTTACTTCTACAAGGGAGAATACATATCGAATATTAATCTCCTTTATACCGTAGAAACTAGATTCGATAACGGTTCTAACGGTATAAGCCACATAATTTAATAAAATCTACAAAATTATGAAAATTCATCAAACTCCCGTTTACAGGGCTGTCCTGACAGAAACTGTTTTGTAATTTTTCTGGCCTTCATTCGATTAAAAATTAATATATTTTAACTCAAAATTAGTTTCCGTTTGTTGGAAATGAAACTAGATTCGATAAGCTTTTCAACCATATAAAATAATAACCCAGATTCAATTTGTAGTATTTATGGCAAACTTTCAAAGTCGAATTCCAGCATTGAATTTCGGAACAGACTGCTATTATGTTTTCTGACCTTTCATCACTTAAAAATTCATATCTTTTGATATTTGAATCGAAATCAATCACCTTTTGTTTTAATCGAAACTAGACGAATAAATATTTACATCGATATAAAATTCACCATCTAACTTTTGTAGAATTTATGGTGAATTTTCAAACTTACTGCCAAATCCAGTTTTCCTACATAACTTCCATAAATAACTTCAAACTTTATACTAATTTCTCCTTGCTTTGCTATTTGTCAAGTTGGTCCCCTTAATTGATTCAAACCACTAATGTATCACTTTCTTCATCAAATAATTATTCAAAAATAATTCCCTCAAATTTTTCGTTCTTTCAGAAATAGTCACTAAAAATGCAAAGATAAGGGTTCAAGCTTCTTAACTTTGCAAATTAGTCCTCAAATCAACATTACTACTTGAATTCTATTATTTCAACTAAAATCAGATTTAGTCCTTCTCTAAAACCTCATTTCTGAATTGGTCACTTAACTTTGACAATTTATCAAAATGGTCACTAACTCAATTTAACATCGGTTTTGCATTCTAACTTCAATTTCACATCTCCAACATCAATAATAACATAAATACGCTTTAAAATCATAAAAATCAGATTTGGTCCTCTAACTTTTAAGATTTTTGAAATGATCCCTATCTAATAAATTTAGGGTTTTGCTTCCAAATAACAATTCAAGCTTACTAAACCATTAATCTAACATCACAAACCCCAAATTAAACTTGAATCCATAAACCCTAATTATCTTCACAATAATCAAAACATGTAGAGTTTAAATCCCAACTCAATAACATGATTTTAACATCACAAAAGCTTGATTTCAACATGGAATCCTAAAATCTCAAAAACCCCCAATTGAGTCCATAAACCCTAATTTCTTCTCATACAAAATTCTCATCAATCAAGCATGTTTTCCATGAATTATTTACACCAAAAGATAGAGCTTGTTGAGTAGAACAACTTTATAGTTCGAAAGATTACCTAAAAATTGAGTTTCGGTGCTTGAATCGAACTTGGAAAATTTCTCCTTTCTTCCCCCTCATTTTTGAAAATATGAAGATGAAGGAGACTTCATCTTTTGGCTCCTTTATTTTCCATTCCATCCAATTATGCCACTTGTAAATATAAATGAATTTTAAATTCATTTAGATAGTGAAATTACTAAAATACCCTTTTAATCCAATGGTTGAGATTTATCTTATCATTAATCAAGGGCCAAGATTTACTCTTCCATTTCCTTCTTCCAAAATTATGCTTGAAACTTTTTAAATATTTCAAAAATGACATTGGGGCAAAATGACCAATTTACCCTCCAACTAGATTTTATTTACTAGTTTGCTATTCTTGTAAAAATTCAACTAAGTCTAATTGGAATCCATCCAAATATAATAAAATATTCATAAAATAGTATTTTATGACTTTCCATGGCTCTTGGATCAGTCTCTGAAATTTCAGTTTGATCTGATTTCTCGATATTCGTAAAATACTTATACTACAATTTTACCTTTTCCGAACTATCGAATTTATTCCAAAAATACTATTTTTCCATATTCAGGAAATAAACATTATCATCTCATAAAAGCTTCCATTCTTAAAGACTTAGACTAAAATTTCTTAACTTAGTCTATTATCTCGATAATTATCGAAAATCTTCATAGAATAAAATTTATCTTAGAAATCCTTTATCGATAATTCATTCTAATATTATTTACTCTTATTGAGTCCAAAATATCGATCAGAAACACTTTTATGGGACGTTCCCGAAGGTCACCCATCCTTGTATTTCTCTGGCCTAAGCACGCTTAACAATTTCATTCGATCCAAATTTGGTACCTTTTTCTGCATCTTAATTCTTAAAACCAATATCAAGGTACCTATTTCGATCCGATTCACTCTTATACTGAATAAAATTACTTGTTGGGGAAATTTACACTTTAGTCTCCAAACTTTTCTAAAGTTTATACTTTAACCCCCTAAACTTTCAAAATTTACAATTTAGTCACTAGCCAAAATTTGGGATATTACATGCTTTGATTATCCTTGCAATATAGTTTACTACTTTTAGTACTCTGACTCATTTATACCTAACATCTTCTTTTTGAGCTTCAAATATAATCTCTTTACAGATCAATTTCTTTCTTAGTTTCTTTTCTAATCATCTCAGTAGTATCATTACTTAACTTTCCAATTCTCCCTTATATGTACTGACAGTACAAACATATTATAATAAGATACTACTGAGTTATTTCCATCATAACTTCAATCCTTAACTTATCTTGAGTAAATCGACAGATTACATCTGCAACAACTACTGACATTGTTATCTTCAAACATATATATTTTTAAAGTAAAGATACTTCTTCTTCTTCTTACTCCTTCGTATCCGAGTATCTTATAATTACTGTATCATCTCTTTACTATATAGATAACTTATTCTAAACAAGAACTAACTTCCAGGGTTATTTTACTGTATCATATCCACTATAGGTCCTTTCTTGACCTCTAAGATTCATCAACTGACGAAATCCATTATCGTTTTACTTTCCTTATTCTAGTATCATTTCACCTTATACTAATGAGGAGCAGAATCAAGTCATACAATCAGTGCATCAGTAATATGACATCCTAGGGGCATGTACTTAATATCAATCATATTAAACTCAGTTTAACCTCCAGAATCGGTTAAACCTGTAGCTTTGATACCAATAAATGTAACACCCATAACGTATACTCGTAGTTGAATATACATTATAGATGTTACTTAAACATGCTACTGAAAGTTAAGCTTAATTTTTTTTATCCCTATACGATTCATCATCTAGCTTATTATTTAAATTATCATTATAATTCAATTTAATGTATCATATACTATCAGTAAGTAAATAGTTTACATGCCCACTAGAGATTGTCATAATTTAGAATGTCTTACTGATGTTTTGCAGATTGAAGCTTGATCAGCATGCTCAACTCCTCTTCAAATACTGCTCCAACTTAACCTACATGTGAATCAACACACGCTAAGTACGAACTTAGTGAGGCATTTAAACTTATTTATTTTAAAAACATGAAATAATGTAATACATTATGTCATATATATAAAACTGCATTTCGTTTTGTCTATCCTGGACATGCTTTCATCATGTAATCGTTTACATATCATGTACTCTATCATGGTCATGCTTTCATTATGAAATCATTTGCATAACATGTATTCTATCATGGTTATGCTTTCATTATGCTATCATTTATATCATGTCTTTCATGTAATCGTCTTGTGATCATATTGGCTGAAAAGTCCTTTAAGACTCCGTAGCTTTGTGTACTGACTGAAAAGTCCTTTAATACTCCATAGCCTTAATACTTCTGGCTGAAAAGTCCTTTAAGACTCCATAGCCTTAATACTTGAGTACGCACTCGATGACGATCTTTGCTCCTCATAAAAGGATGTTATTTGCTCCTTATAATCGCACCTCTTTAGTGCTCTTGGCACCATGGGCGTGGATCCCCAGGGGCAACACCAAGGGCGTGGGTCCCGAAGGTGGTTACTTGTTTCATTTTAATCATATCATTATTCATCCTTACTATCCATTTCAATAATTATCCGTCGAAAATCAAGAGACCAAGCAGTCACAAGGCCCTCATACACACCCCACAGCTCAGACTCGAACACGGAACATATACCAATTTTTTAGAGAAACAAAAACGCCATCGCATATGCTTGTCTCTTCCGACGCCCCCACAAGCTGCGTACCCAGAATTAACATCCCGAGCCCCATCAGCATAATTTATTTTTTAATTATGTTTATTATATACTCAAAACATATTAAAAAAGTGGGGGAAATATATTGTGCAATCCATTTATAATTATTGGAAAGTAGTGTGATAGTATGAACATGCATATCTAGGATTGATTCTAGGAAAGACTTGGTATTTGAGAGTGCCTTGTGCACCATCTCTCTTTTCTAAAAATCTACCTAGTGCATTCTTCAAGCTATGCTCACTATTCCAATTTATAAATATTATGAAAAATTGAGTTCATTGTAACTTGATACAATTTTATAATAAAAGAGAAAGAGAATCTAAAAAAAAAGATAAGTCCATTGAAAGTTTCTCATAATTTACTCCAGTATAATATTTTTAATATTTGGTAATGAATGTCTGTTATAAATTTTACTATAGTGTATATGAGTACAGTTGATAAAACCATGTTTACATGTTTTTATAGGAAATTGATTAGACACCTTGTTTTGGCTACTATTATTCTAACCCTCAAAATGATCGAAAATGTGGGGTTTCTAAGATTATATCATTAACTTGTACCCCACGTGTTTATTGTGTAGCACATAAAAATATATGGGTAAACTACCTAAATGGCCACCATACTATGGATAAAGTCGCGATTTGACCATAATACTATTTTCGAAGCAATTAAGCCACCATACGATTAATTTGGACTCAATGTTCTCACGGCAAGGTGACATGGCAAAAAAAGGTATAATTACACATTTGGTCCCTACTATTTACACATTCTTTCAATTTAGTCATAATTTTAAATTAATAAAATAAATTAATTATATAATTAGGTGGTGACACATATCAATACCTTATTGAAGGAATTTAATTATTTATTTTTGATTTAATAAATTTATTTTCCTTCTCCAATCATGTGGTGACATGTGTCACAACCTATTTAGAAGAGGAAAATGAAATCAAGCATTTTGCCTACATGGGGGATTCAAACTCGAGACCCCTTGGGGTATAAGGAGTGGCTTAGCCACTACACCAAGCACAACTTTGGGCTATAAATCACTAACTTTATTATATATGTCTTAATGTTTTCTACATCTATTTTTTTAATTTCACATATATAATTATCGAATTGATTTTTTAAATTTTAATAAAAATTTTAAATTATAATAAAAATTCATTTAGGGTTTGGGGTTTATCATTTGGGGTTTGGAGTTTAGGGTTTAGCATTTAGGGTTTTTAGTTTATCGTAAATTATAATAAAAATTCATTTAGCAAACTCTATACCGTAAATGATAAACCCTAAACGATAAACCCCAAAACCTAAATGCTAAACCCATAATTGTTTAGTGTTTAGGGTTTAGTATTTAGGGTTATATATGTAAAATTAATTCGATGATTATATATGTGAAATTAGCATTTAGGGTTTGGGCTTTGGGGTTTATAGTTATATATGTAAAATTATTTCGATGATTAAATATGTTAAATTAAAAGAATAAATATAGAAAACAATAAGACATATATATTTAATTTAGTGATATAAAGCACAAAGTTATGCTTGGTGCAGTGGCTAAGCCACTCCTTATACCCCAAGGGGTCTCGGGTTTGAATCCCTCTATAGGCAGAATGCTTGATTTCATTTTGTCACCACCTTATTGGAGAAAGAAAATAAATTTATTAAATCAAATATAAATAATTAAATTCCTCCAATAAGGTATTGACACGTGTCACCACCTAATTAAATAATTAATTTATTTTATTAATTTAAAATTAGGACTAAATTGAAAGAATGTGTAAATAGAAGGGACCAAATGTGTAATTATACCCCTTTTTTTAACTGCCATGTCACCCTGCCGTTAGGTTCTAACGGCAAGTGGCCACATTGAGTCTAAATTAATAGTATTGTGGCTTAATTGCTTCGAAAAATAGTATTATGGTCAAATCGCGACTTTATAAATAGTATGGTGGCCATTTAGGTAGTTTACCCAAAATATATCTATGAGTGTGATATTTTATTTGACTGCATGGAACGAAGAATATATTGTCCTCTTCATTTGAAACATGGGTGATGTAAATGGAATCTTATAATTGAAAGATACTAAAACTAATAGGAGATATATTTTAATAATAAATATATTATGGTCAAATTGTGACTTTATAAATAGTATGGTGGCCATTTAGGTAGTTTACCCAAAATATATCTATGAGTGTGATATTTTATTTGACTGCATGGAATTAAGAATATATTTCCTCTTCATTTGAAACGTGGGTGATGTAAATGGAATCTTATAATTGAAAGATACTAAAACTAATAGGAGATATATTTTAATAATAATCTCTCTATAAAAAATTTAGTTTTAAAATGATTAATGTAAAGAACTCTCCATAACTTAAGCATAATACTGAAGGAAAGAATAAAAGAAGCAATATCTAATAAATCATAGTATGCTAAAATTTATTGAGAATTGTATATTCTTAAAGAATCATACTCGACCCGGTTTTATAAATGTTGTAGATATACCCACAATCCAAGTAATGAATGAACGTTGAAATATTTGCTCGGTTATCCTATAATCATAGAAAAGAATTGTGAATCAAACTGGGTTACTAATGGGTATATTTATTTCTTTTCGGTAGAACATTTTTTTATAAATCTATTAAATAGATTTATGTTGCTCGTACTATTATGGATTCGAAGTTAATAGCTCGAGACTTAGCCAGACAAGAAGTCGAGTAATTCTTTGAAACGACTCGTTGAGTATCCTTCTGAGAAAAAATTCACACCCTTTGTGTTTATCATGTGATTCACAAGCTACAATTTTTGTAGTTAAAAATGAGACCTAACATATCGAAGGGAAGGCTCAAGAAAATTAGACGTAAGTCCATGAAACATATGATAGAAATGAAATACTCATTGTAAAGTATACGAGGAAAAAATGAAATCTTGTTGATTTATTAACTAAAAGATAAAGTAAGAAAAGTGGTTGATGATTCGTAGAGGGGATGGGTTTTAAGCCCGTTGGTTGAGGAGTTCGTGATGGATGCCCAACTTAGTCTTCTAAGTTCAATGTGGTCAAACAAAATTATGGAAAGATTCGTAGTGTACATTTCTACTTATTGCTATGGAAAATAATGTACATGCATAAGGTTGAGCTTTTTCTCTTAATGGATTCACAGCTCGGGTTTTGGGTGGTCCTAGTGAGAAAGATTTGATGAATCCACTAATGTGAAAGGATGGTCTTTATGCTTTTAATGATTTCATATCCCATGTTTTGGGTAGTCCTTGTGAGATGGACATGATGAATTCATCGAATTTAAAATTGAGAGGCTGAGCCATTAGACGTTCTTAATGATTACAAAGCCCTTATTCGGGTAGTTTACATTGAGATAGACTTGATGAAATCACCTATGTAAGTATGAAGGGTTAGCTACCTTCTATAAGTTTACTCCTATCTTAACAAGTTTAAGATTCGTTCACTTGTTAAATAGAAGAATTACTCATTTCACTATGTACTAGTTCAAATCTAGCAAATACTAGTACTTAAGAGTCTAATTTTTTTGTTGATATTTTCTCTCGTTTCTTCTTGTTGGGTCATCACTTCTTTGCATTAGTGGGGGATTGATGGAAAAACTATAGTAATGTAAAGAAGTTTATTGTTTCCTACATTGATGTGATACTAGCTTGGAAAAGAAATTATATATAAACTCTTGTCACTACTTGCATTGAGTAGTAAGGCTTAGGCTAGACCCACCTCATAGGCGCACGCCTGGGCTGGTCGGCTCGACTCGACTCAGTTTGTGTTAACATGTGTCTATGACACGTCATTTGGACTCGATCTACACAGTTTTAATTTAAATTATTTCTGTGTCCGGGAATGAATTTTGATTTTTAAATTTAAATCTGTTGGACAAATTTTTCCTTCAATTTTCACCATAAAAGGAGTCTTTATGTTTCTCATTTTATATAAACCATAATTGTTCTCTCAATTGTTTTCTTCTCCAACGGTCTTTTTCCTCGTCTCTCGGTCTAAAGAAGAGCAATACTATTTGTATTCCACTTCTTTTTTCGAGTGTATGAAATTAGGAAGACTGTGTTAACCTTAGTGACAGTGTTCATTTTTTGGCATTACACTTGTCCGGACGTAAATTCTTCTAAGGCAATAACTACGCGTCACAGTAAAAACTTCGTTCTTTCTCGGTTCTTTAACTTATATATTATTTAGTCAGTACTAATCATGTTGTTTTGCAGCAATAAATTTACCAACAGTTCTGTGTTCATCTTTCTCTATCTTTTTTAAGATAAATTTGTTGAAGATTATTTTTGCATCCTAATACGTGTGTTTCTTATCATGCTACGTACTTTCTTGTGTGATGATTTTTACACGTTGTGTGATTATTATTTGTGATGTTGTTTTGAACGTTTTGAAATATCATGTATCTCTTACCCGAATGTGTTTTTAACTATAGAACATCAAATTTATGGGACTATAATTTAAGGTTACGAAACTATGGTTTATGGAACTATGAAATATCGGACTTATGGAATTGTGAACTTAGATTTTATTGTTACAGAACCTTGTTTTCAAAATCACTATATGAGCATGGATTGGGACTCTATGGAGGAAGTTATCACTATCACCCCTTAAAAACAACTGATATTCTAATCATTGCGTGAATGGTAGTTGTAGTGAGGGGTTTTGAGAACCTACCTCTTCTTATGACGGTTGCAGTTGGAAGCACTATATTATGCTTGTGGCATCATATCGTGTGTCATTGAGACTTGATGTGTGTTCCTTGAGATGTTGTGTATGACCTAGTTAGTGATTGTGACTAATACAATGTACGTATGTGATTTGAGATTTTGAGAATATCATTGTGTTATATATATTTTACTTAATTGTATATTCATTAATATGTTGTCTTGTATGTTAGTATCTTCGGACCATACTGAGCTTCTAGCTCGACCCCTCTTATGTCTTTCCCTTTCAGACATTTCCAGGTGATAGTATCAGTTCGACATGTGAAGGATAACAATCTCACATTTTTAGCTGTAAATAATTTAATGGTATTTAAATTTATTTTCAATTGTGGATGAATATTGGTTTCTATTATTTTCAAAATGAATTATTTAATTATTGTTATTATGAATTAATTTTAAGATATGTTTTGAGTTGTTTACTTGAGAGTAAAGTTTTCAATCGTGACTTTCTCAATTTGACCAAACAGTCTGGGTCGAGTTTAGAGGGTTACATCAATATTGCATCCATCTTCGCTGTAAGATTCTAGACGCGATAAATGGTCGACCACTTTGTTTTCTGAACCCTTCTTATCCCTTATTTCAACATCAAATTCTTGCAATAACAAAATATATTTAATAACTAGAGGCTTAGAATCTTTCTTTGTCAGCCAATAATTCAAAGTTGTATAATCCGTGTAGATAATAACTTTTTTCCTAACTAAATATTCTCAAAACTTTTCAAATGAAAAGACCAAAGCTAATATTTTTTCTCTGTTGTGGTATAGTTAATTTTAGTTGAATTAAAAGTTATGCTGGCATAGTTGTGATAACAAAAAAATATCGCTCGACGAATTTAATTTACTAGTGGATTTTTAAATATATGGATTTATTTAAAAATTAGGTTTTAATTTGAAAAAAATAGAGTCACTATCGATCACTTGAGAAAGTTTCACACCCCCACCATACCAAAAATCGGTATCTAGCCAATTACCGTTTGTATTAATATTAGAATTTGCGAGTTCAAGTAAAATTTTAATTAAAATCAATTTATGAATGCGGGTTCATTTTAATGGTCTCGTTATTTTGAGGAATAAACAAAGATCATCACTCACGTATTAGGTGCAAACTGTGTTTACCCTCTAATAATGGACCACCGCATCATCGATTAATATTAGGTCTGAGCATGCAAAATAAATATAATAAGATGTGTAAGAATGACATATATATGTATAAATATAATAAAAATATCACATTTATAAACAATCTTTAAAATAAACAACATAAAAACATAAAAGGGTAAATAAAGGAGGTGAATATTTACAATGTAACAGTAGGGTACAATTTATATATAATATATATGATATAAGAAAATAACTTCTAATCGTATGATTAAATTAATAAAGTAAATGTGACGCGGTTGCAATGCATGAAATGAAAAATTTAAGGGCGGATATTAAATAAATATGTAAATTAAGTGTTGGAAATAAAAAAACAAAAATTAAAGGGATTTAGTAATCGATTATTCAGACCATGTATAATACGGATTATACTCTAAAAAATAAAATAAATGTTAAAAATAGGATGAAAATGCATTGAAATAAACGAGACAGAGACTCGTTTTGCAAATAACCCGTGACCACAAATGCGGATCTTTCTCCGAGCTCGGGTCACTGCCGGGTCTGGGACATTCCTAAACAGCGTCATTTTGGTTAACATATATAAATTAAAAGAAACAAAAAAAATAAATGAAAAACTACACTGGTGGTCACTAAACTATCATCATTTTTATGTTTTGGTCACCCAATTAATTTTTTCATTAAAATCGTCCCTCTCGTTAGATATCTTCCTATTATGGTCCCCCTCCGTTAAAAATCTAACGAATCGCTAACTTGAATTTTTTTTTTCCACGTCAGCGCCTCTCTCCTTATGTTAAATAGTCTTGATACAAATCAGAGTACAAAAATGTTCTTAGCATTGCTACTAGGAGGAGTCAAACTTGGGACCCCTTGCATAAGTGGTCCAAGTCCTAATCATAAAGTTAGGCTTAGAATTTGATTAGATTTTATCCAAATTAATATTTAATATATATTCTCCCAAACTCAAAAATAAGCAAAATGCCTCTATGGACATTTGAAATAAGAACACCTTGCATCAAAAGCAAGGTGCTTAACCACTAAGCTAAGTTAAAAATTTATTATATATCTACAGATTTTATTCTTCAATTTATGATTTATTATCACCTCAAAAATTAAATCAAAATACTACCAAAATCTAAAATTACTTTTATATGGACTCTTTTGGTAACTATTTATTTTTATGAAATTGTATTAGATCATTATAAAAATTTACTATATATTATATATTTATGGTAGAATAAAATTTTTGAATTATTTGAAAATAACTATTTAGATTTAAATTAATTATTTTAATTTTAGAAAATCTTTTTAGCTTGAAATGTAATTAAAATTGAAGATTAAACTAAAATTATTTTTTTCATTTTATTTTGAAATAAAAATATTTATTTATTTATTTTATACAACTAATATTAAAAAATTCTAAAATTTAAATTGATAATATTTATTGAAGATAAAATATAATTTTTAAATAACATTTAATTCGTTGACAGGTATATGAACAAATTATTATACATTTAATTAATTTTTACAATGATCTAATTGTTGTAAATAAAGTAAAGAACATGAAAAAAAGAACAAAGAGACGAGAGAAAGAGGGAGATTCGTATTATTCTCAATATTGAGTTGTGTACAATGTCTTCATCAAATCATCAATTTATAGGCATAAGAAGTACATAATATATTAAACTCTAATTAATAAAGATAATATTCCTAATAATAAAGTAAATCAAATCTTCTTGATAAAGTTCTTATCATGATAGACATCCATAGAGATAAATATTCATAACATCCCCTTAAATGTCTATGAAGATAATGTATCTCATTAAAACCTTACTAAAATAAATATTCATAACACTCACCCTTGTAATCACTAATTTTGTCCGGATTTTAACCCATCTATTTATTTATTTATTTTTCTTTTATTATTATTATTATTAAAAAATCAAAAATAAAAAAATAATTAATTAATTAATTAAAACAAGCATCCCATATTAAAAATATGTATACACCAGTCCATTATAATATAAGAGTCCATATGCATATATACACTTATATGGCCCTATAAGACCCAAGTCCAAAAAAATCTTAAAACCCTAATAATCGATCTGATATCTCACTATTTTCCTATGCAGCCAAGCCTCAACCATTGGATGGAGATGCAATTGGACGATCCAGACTGAACCAGAGGAAACTGTCCACCTCCCTAATGCCGCATATATTCACTGTCCGACCTTTATACTGCTCACGCGCCCACGCGCCTGATGACTCAGTAATTTTTTCATCTCTCTGGTCCCCTCTCTCCGACCATGTCACATGCAACACCAAAGATAAAATACAGAGGATGTCAGATGTATTCCCAATATTTTCAGATATACACATGAATACAACAAAAAAATGGCAGCCAATAGGGATTATTATAACTTTTCTTTTTTCCTAATTAATGTAATATTCGGTTGTATAAAAATTAAAACCAATGCATTGTAATAGTGATTCAAAAAAGATGAATACAAAAGAAGCAATTTCAGAGGTATTCTTCTGTTTTCTTCTAACTTTCGAAATAAAAAGAAAAAGAATTTAGGGTTTCTTACCATTTGATCTTCGAAAGAACGTCGCTCGGCCGAGGCTTGCCATCACCGTTGATTGCTGGTTCTTAAGTGGCCGATGATATGAGGCCCTTCATTTTCTTTCTTTCCCATAAATGGTTTTCTTTGTTTTTTTAGAAAAGAAGGGTTTGAGTTTCTATTTTTTTAAAGATTTAAGAAAATCAGAGCTTATTTTTGATAATCTGAGGTTAGATTTTGGTTCAAGGGGTTGAAAGGGTGATTTTGATTTGAGTTTTGGCATTCACTGGTGTCGGCAAGCGGCGGCCAGCTATGAGATACGCTAGACGGTATGGCAGATGGTCACCGGAACCTGGGTTTATGTTTGAGTTCGTGATGAACTCATGCATTTCGTGAAGAATAATGCAGAGAATGGGGAGAACGGCTTTTTGATATGGTTTTAAGAAACAAAGCAAACGGTTGTTTGTTTTTATTTTTGGCTTATATAGTTGGTCCGATTGCTTTCAAAATTGGGTTATTCAGGCCATTTAAATCCCTCCGACCTATGTTAATCCGTTCCCCCATCCTTGGATGTTTTCAAATGTTTTAATTCAGTCCCTATTTCATTTTTACAGCTTTTTTTCCTTTCGATTTGGTCCTCCTGATTTATCTTTTCTTCAATTTGGTCCGAAGACCATGGTGATGATCCATTTCGGAAAGGATTCACCTGTGGATGACATATTTACTTATTTAATCCTCGTATCTTTTATTTCGTTGAGTTTAGCATTTGTAAATTGCTTCTGCTTTAATTTCCATGCTTTCTTTTTCCTTGTTCTTTCGATTCTGCCCCTTATGTATGCTTATTTATATAGCTTTTTAATGTATGTGATGTTCCTTTTAAGTATGTTATTGTTCTGGTTTGCATATTATATAATGTGTGGTTTTATAGTTAGGATTATATGCCATATGACATGTATTTAATGTATGGTTTTTGCACTGTATTTCCTTTCTTTTTTTTAAGTATGGTGCGTAGAGTGCATGTATTGCATTTTGTAGCATTACTTTGTCCTATTTGCCTTTTGGTATCTTTGGTTGGCAGTGGATGTTTGCCATCTTCCGCATATGTGCATATGTTTATTTCTCGCATGGTTTTGTTATTCGAGTTTAATATTCATGCTTTTATTTATGCTTATATATTTGTCATTATTCATGTTTTTATATTTACCTCTTTTCTTATATGTCATGTATTATATTGCATCCGGGATATAAGCTGTCAATGCGGTGCACTTTTATTCGAGGATAAGCTTGGCTAGTATCAGACATAGTGGTGGTGGTTTTTGCTTATTCTCGAATAACAGGGCCCTTAAAATTTACTCACATATATAACCAAATTTTGATTTAATCGTCACTTTAACTCGCAAAATTCGATATTAATAAAACGGTAATTGATTTGGTGCCAAGTTTGGGCGTCTTGGGGGTGCAAACCCTTCCCACACGTAACCGACTCTCGAACCCCAAAAAAAGAAGAAAAACTCTAGTTTATTTGTTGGTGTCCGGTCTACCTAACCCAAGTGACCGATGGCGACTGTAGTTTTATTTCCAAAGATACGATTTTTTAAAAAGAAATTCCCCAAAAATCTATTTTTCAAGAAAAAGTGGGATACTAATTTTTAATAGTCGTTACAGTATGGCGACTCTGCTGGAGACTGAATTTTTGTTTTTATAAAAAAAGCATGTCAGACCTAAAAACAATTATCGCTTTATTAATATTGGAAGTTGCGAGTTAAAGTGACAATTAAGTTAATATTTGTTTATAAGTGCGAGTTTATTTTAACGCATTTAAAATTTGGCATATAAACTTGTTTGTTTAAGTGGGGGAAACGCTAGTGCTTTCGTGAGGATATCATTCCTTTGTATGGGCCTAGCAAGTACCTTCGGGTCTCGAGTACCCTATGTTTTCGTGGGAATATCGGTTCCCCATATGGACATAGCGAATGGGTCCCCAAATTGAACTCGATTGAAAGAGTCTATAATGGATGATGATCGGGGGCCTTGCTACCCTCAGTACGGGATAGCGAGGACAGTTTGGATACCTTTCTAGTACCAACCGTCATGTAGAGAATATAGAAAGCCCGCCCCTCTTAGAGCCATGCGGATAACCTAGGTGTTTTAAATGGTATGCAAATAGGATTGCTTTATTTGATGCTTTGTTGGTTTAATTTTCCGCTAAATTGCTTTGTTGATATAAAGGGTTGATTCTCAAATTGATCATTGAAATTAGAAATCTTTCACCATGAATGGAAGGTATCTCAAGGAAGAAGATGAAAACATGAATGTACGACTTTGATGGTCCAGGTGAAACAAATGGCCTAACTAGTGGAGATGTTAGTCGCGAAAGCTAAAGCTCTTCGTCCATTCATCCCCTGGGAGATGAAAGAGAGATCGAGATTCTTTCGAATACTTGAGGCTATCAAGGAATTGAGAGTTAGAGTTGAAGCCTATCTATAAAAGAACATGTTGTAATGAGATCCTTTTTATATTCGATGAAAGTTGTTCTAGAGTGCTCACCCATGGGATCAACGCCTTTATTTGCATTCATTCTTGCATTGTGGCATTATTAATGTTTGTTTTGTGCATTTCATGACATAATTATTTACAACAATGGAATTGTTTAAATCTTTAATTTTGTACATTCACTACATCATGTCCATTACTAATTGGGAGGAACATCCGTCTCAGAGAAAGTAGAAGGGACAAGAAAATGATTTATCATCGGTTCAGCTTCAGAACCATGAATGACCTAGTGGCTAGGGTGGATAAGCTTGAAGAGCTCTAAGAATATTTGGTTGGGAATCAAAGAGAGATAATGGTATATGTAAAGAAGTTTCAAGATTAAACGAGGGGGCAAATCAATGAACTGATGGGTATGATAACTACCATAACCAAAGGAAAAAGTTTGATAGAAGACCATTTCGTACAAAAGGAGATTTGAATTACAAGTGAGAATTGGGACTCCGACTTTATAACTAAAAAGACTTTGTCTGATGAAGACCAAGCTATTATCAAACAATATGAGATAGTTTGCATTGCCTCGAAATTTCCCACTGAATTGGCATTGGATAAGATTGAAGACTCTCTCTTGAAAGTCTTAGCTTCGCCATTGAATGGAGGCTCAGATAAAGTGAAACTGCAAGTTGGTGAAAATGTAAAATGCAACAAGAAGATGAAAATGTCGGCTGCTTTGACATCTGAACTGTCACCACATCTGAGTTTCTGGTTTTTTAAGATTTAAGGAAATCAGAGCATATTTTTGATAATCTGAGTTTAGATTTGGGTTTAGGGGTTGAAAAGGTGATTTTGGCTTGAGTTTTATCGTTTACCAGTGCCGACAAGCGGCGGCCGGCAACAAGATGCGGTGGACGGTGCGGCGGGTGGTCACCGAAACCTGGGTTTGCGATCGAGTTCGTGATGAACTCATGCATTTCGTGAAGAACAATGCATAGAATGGGGAGAAGGGCTTTTTGATCTGGTTTTAAGAAACAAAGCAAATGGTTGTTTGTTTTATTTTTGGCTTATATAGTTCGTCTGATTGCTTTTAAAATTGAGTGATTCAGGCCATTTAAATCCCTCCGCCCTATGTTAATCCGTTCCCCCATCTTTGGATCTTTTCAAATATTTTAATTCAGTCCATGTTTCCTTTTTACAGCTTTGTTTCCTTTCGATTTGGTCCTCCTCATTTTGCTTTGTTTCAATTTGGTCCGAAGACCATGGTGATGATCCATTTCGGAAAGGATTCACCTGTGCATGACATATTTGCTTATTTAATCCTCGTACCTTTTTATTTTGTTGAATTTAGCATTTATATATTGCTTCTGCTTTAATTTCCATGCTTTCGTTTTTTTTTTGTTCTTTTGATTCTGCCCCTTTATGTATGCTTATTTATATAGCTTTTTAATGTATGTGCTTTTCCTTTTAAGTGTGTTATTGTTGTGGTTTGCATATTATATAATGTGTGGTTTTATAGTTAGGATTATATGGCATATAACATGTATTTAATGTATGGTTTTTGCACTGTATTTCCTTTCTTTTTTAAGTATGGTGCGTAGAGTGCATGTCTTGCATTTGGTAGCTTTGCTTTGTCCTATTTGCCTTTTGGTATCTTTGGTTGGCAGTGGATGTTTTCTTATTATATTTGTTTCGGTATTTGCCATCTTATGCGTATGTGCACATGTTTCTTTCTAGCATGGTTTTGTTATTCCAGTTTAATATTCATGCTTTTATTTATGCTTATATATTTGTCATTATTCATGTTTTTATATTTGCCTCTTTTCGTATATGTCATGCCATGTATTATGTTGCATTCATGATATAAATTGTCAACGCAGTATCCTTTTATTCAGTATAAGCTTGGCTAGTATTGGGTTTAGTGGTGGTGGTTTTCGCTTATTTTCGAATAACGAGGCCCTTAAAATTTACTCACATATATAACGAAATTTTGATTTAATCGTCACTTTAACTCGCAAAATTCGATATTAAAAAAAATAATTGATTTGGTACCAAGTTTGGGTGTCGTGGAGGTGCGAACCCTTCCCTACACGTAACTGGCTCCCGAACTCAAAAAGAAGAAGAAGAAGAAGAAGAAGAAAATCTCTTGTTTATTTTTTGGTGCCCGGTCTACCTAACACAAGTGATCGTTGGCGACTCCAGTTTTATTTCCAAAACTACGATTTTAAAAAAATTCCCTAAAAATCATTTTTTCAAGAAAAAAGTGGGATACTACGTTTTTATAGTCATTACACTAAGATAAAAACTCAGTGAGAAAAAATTTTCTTTAGTGAAGGAAAAAGAGTACACACATCTTTGATACGCATAACATGTCTCATTAAAAACCTTACCAGGAAAACCTATTGAGATAAAAAGAGTGCAACGCGTATTTTTCACAAGTTTCCAATTTGAAGCTCTTTAGGAGTTCTAATAATATTCAAGTAATCATAATAAATCTTGATCCAAATTCCAAACCTATTTATAAAATGCATAGGAAAGTAGGATTATTCTTGTAACATTTTCCTTACACATTAAGGCGGTTATACCAAATGTACCCAAAAATTTTTTGATACATATAATTCAAGCAGACATGTTTGAATAAATTTCTCGGGAATTTCTACATGCACGTGCTTCTGCATTTTACATCCTTCAAGGATAACTTACTATATATGGATCCATAAAATAATTAGACGCATACAAATATTTTTCATAACCGCCATAAAGTAATTGCATCCATCACGAAATAATTTAAAATTTTCATATTTCAAGTCACATTTTATATATCATGATTACTCATTTATATCTCATTTGCATTACACCTTTAGGTGTTTAGACTACTGGTCCAAAAACTTTCAAAGCGTTTTTCTACATTGGCCAATTATTTCAATATCTAAGATCCTCATTTTCTTTCTTTACTTCTATAGAAATACTATGTGTAGAATTGTTGTCGAAAACTTTTCTATTTTTAGTTCCATTTCTTTTCTCGTAGTGAAATAACTTATTGAAATCTCTTTTTAATCTTCATTTCAGGTACTTGAAACTCTTATAGAGTTTTATTAATAGTTATGTCTTGGGCCTCTTCAGGAGCACTCGCCTCCGTTATATGACCATCTTAACTACTTTATTTTTATGAAAATTTTACCCTTTGGAACCAATTCAATTATCATGCTTAAAGCATGATTTACAAAAATGTTATCCTTCTAAGACTTCAATTTTAATTTCCAGCTGTGTATGAGACATTGATTACTCCCATTCAGTCAGCAAATATGTCTGGTAGTTGACATGTACTAAAATGAATTATCTTATGAACTTCATGTTCACTTTATTATAAGGATCTATATAATGATAATTCATTTGTCTCAATCCAACTTATTATTATTTCCCCCTGATGTTGAGAAAACTATCTAATCAAAATAAATAAATCATGTCGTAAATGATTCTTCGATTAATGTTTGAGATATTTAAACATAAAATGAGACTCATACTCGATATATATTATCAACCATTTTCATGTACCCATTTTGTGCGCTGTGGTGGAGCAATTCAAACATATATCATATATCCAATATTGGGAAATATATGGCTTCTGACCAAAAGCCAATAATAATGTGGAGTATTTATACTTTATTGGCTTGATGTGTATATGTGTTCCTGCATTTGAAATACCATATAAGTATAAGAGGTTTTGTTCTCATGAATTAGCTATTAACGGGAGGCATTCAATCTATAATTTTGCTAACCATTTGTTCATGAACTCAATAATTTTAGCAAGATGAATAGTCTTAATTGCATAATCTGAAAATTCTTATTTTTTCATTTATTCGAATAAATAATTTCACAAACTACAGGTTGCGAGTAGATGCATCTACTGGAATTATATCA
Organism: Hibiscus mutabilis; assembly: GCA_019671005.1. NCBI lineage: Eukaryota > Viridiplantae > Streptophyta > Magnoliopsida > Malvales > Malvaceae > Hibiscus > Hibiscus mutabilis. The sequence continues at coordinate 22,655,993 of CM033741.1, read as the reverse complement.
AAACTTTCCATATTATGAATAAATGGGCCCATATTTCATTCAGATATGTAATTAATTTAGTCTCAACTTCAACTAGTGAGGTTCAAATAATTAATTTCTTTGAGAACAAGCAACACAAGAACTTCAGAGGTTTTTTAATAAATATTCATGTGAATCTCAATAAGTCTCTTGCATCATAATTGATCGGGATGGTCAAACCAATCATGCTAACTAATAAAAATCTTGAACGTGTAAACTTATGGTGTACCGTAACTTATGATTCAACTTTGATATATATGTAAATCAAAGAAAATAAATGTCACGAAAATATTCAAAATATATAAATAAGCAAAACATATAAACATTCAAGAAAAAAAAAGATAAAAACATAACAACAATTATGTAAAGTAAATTGACATAAAAGAACAATAAATGAAAAGATCAAGTACTCCCTTCAGGGGTTATGAGAAAATAAATCAAAAGACGAATTATTCTCTTCAAAGGTTATAAGGAAATAAAATAAAAAGGGGAATTATTCCCTTCAAGGGTTATGAGAAAATTAACAACATCCAAGTGAGTTGGACCAATAACACCATAATTATTTTTGCCATTTTTGTAAACAAATTTTTTTTATATTTTCTTTCCTTTATCATTCATGATTCTTGATACTTCAGCGTACGATAAGTACGAGATCAAGAGTTTGTACCATCGCATTGGTAATAAAATGATTTCACTTTATTAGAATGATCTTTATCACTCTTGGCATCATTTTAACTCCACTTCAGGTAGGTATAAACATTCTTAAAATGATTATCATGTCTATGTCTATGACATCGACCGTCCCCATAACTAATAATGTGGCCTTTATTATTCCGTTATATAATATCACATTCACTTCAGGGAATAAAGTGGAACCAATGGGCTTTTTAAACCTTTTGATGATGTTTTGTCTACAGGACAACATTATTTGTGTGAAAAGTGGAGTATGTTTTTATTAGCATATCCTCATCAATGATACTATGACACATAACTTCAGTTGTGAAGTAATTTGAATAATATATGAGTTATATTCACAAACTGAATAATGATTTATCATGTTTGCATTCACTTCAAGGAATGCCTCCCACAATATTTTTTGAATCACGACGCATTTTCGTAAGTTAAACTTGGAAGAAGTCTATAGTCGAGTTTTTCGACGCAGAAGAATTATTGCTTTCGAGCAAATATAGACTTTATAACAACCCTTCTATTCACTTCAGAGAATAGAACAAATCTAATCGAACAAACATATTAAAAACACTGAAACAACCTTGCTTTCGTGGTAAAAACACTAAAGCAATCTTACTTTCATGGTAAAAACACAAACAATCTTACTTTCGTGGTAAAAACATAACAACAACTAATATAAACATCAAATCTCATTAGTAATCAATATAAACACGTAGTGACCGGCTTTTTTCAGTCGTATACCCAAGTGCAGGTTGTTGTCAAGTAATAATTCTCGGGAGTCTGAGGTCAAACCACATGGAAGTTTTGTTTAGAAATTACAAGATTATAAATAAAATAAAATAAAAATCTGCAAAGAGAACAACTGATTAGAAAATAAACAACAATATAAATAAAAGAAGCTGAGGTTTTGAGAATCCACTCTTGGTATTATACTAAGATTAATTTTTATTCATCTTATTACTCAATTGAAGTCCATATGATGAAATGAAATCCAATCGGAAGGTCCTGCAATGAAAGTCCAATGTCCAAAGTCAAAGTCCAATGTCCAAAGTGCAACAAACAATGTCCAAAAAATGCAAAGGTATAACATATGGTGTTATATGGATTGGTGGAATCAAAATTAATAAACAAGTCCAAGCGTTCATTATGTCAATTTGCTTTGTCTACAATAAATCAAGTTAATTATAACAAGCATTTATTGTGCCAAATTACTTGTCTATAATGAAGCAAGGTTCTTAATTTACTAACATGAATATTAACCAACTGAATTTAACATCATATACTAATTTAAAATGTTTTAGCGTACGTTGAGAATTTCAAACTAAGCTTTAGTATATATCAAACGCTTCATCCTTTCACCTAACAACTTGACTTAGAACGACACTATAATTTTAAAGAAAATACAATTTGGTTTACAAAAACCAAACATAAAGAAGAAAAATATATAGATGAAAGAAAAGTATAAGGATGAAAGAAAGAAAAGTAAGAAAAAAAATAAAGAAAGAAAAGTGGTCTTGAATATTTAACAAATATGTTACGACCAAGCTTTCAAGTTGATTTACAAGGCAAAACTAAAGCCTATTTATAGGAAATTTGGGAGGCTAGATGACAAAGGATGGTGGCTGGATATTCATATCCTTGCATTATTTGATGATGGCTTTTCATTATTTGATGATGAATTTGAATTATTTGATGATAACTTTGCATTATTTGATGATGACTTTGATAAGCTCCGGTTTTCAGCAATTTCTGGACAATTCCAGATTTGATTTGGATTTCCAACCACTTTGAAAATATAGTAGACTCAATTAGCTTCAAAACGGTATCTTACGGGCCAATTTTCGAGTTCTGGAGCTCAAGTTATGGTCAAAACCGTGCAACATATTGAGTGCAAAATTCTAGTACGAGTTTATTGAGTCTATTTTCTCAATTTCAGCATTTGTCCAATTCCTTTCACCTTGGATCATCTTTGGATTCAACTTCATTTGTGTCATAATTGCAATCACCAAATTCAACATATCTAATCCTGTAATTAACACAAACATACAATTTATTAAAAATAACTGAAAACATAACAAAAATACTAAAACCACAACATATTTAAAATACATACCACAAAATATGAAATAACTAAAAAAACTACAAATGTCAATAAAACACTTAATAAATAATGCAAATGTTCGTACTATAGATTCTAAAATGAGACTATATTAAGGACTCATCACACCCCCACACTTACTTTTTTGCTTGTCCTCAAGCAAACAAACCACCAATGCAAATGTAGATGCAACCTAATATACTTTAGCATCAACTAATGAGGAGAACACAAAGTTGTGAATGTAGAGTAAAATATCACTATTAAGAAATTAAATGTTTAAATATGGTCAAATAGAATACTATTCATGACATAGATGGTCTCTAGAAAATTCTCACAGTCAAAAAGTGTAGGACAATGAAACTTTTTTGCTTACATGTGTGCAAATCACCTGTGTGCAATCTCATCAGCACATTGGAAAAGTAATAAACAATAAGTGAATGGCTATCATGAATTAATTCAATATTCACCTTTATATAATTAGTTCCAATATAATAGAGTCACCAAGTCTTTTTAATTGGCTTATAACTGGGCTTAGGTCAATGTATGATATTTCAATGAGATTGACAACAATTGGCTTATCCTAAACTCAATTTACTTATGGATCAAAGTGAGCAAGAAGTATTAATTCCTATCTTCCCCTAGTGATCATCTAACTCCATCATTTTCCAAATTATTCCTTATTTCTCCATTACAAAAGGATAAAGCATAAAGCATAAGTTTTTTTCTTTTCTTTTTCTTTTTTTTTATTTTTTTATTTTTTACATGATACTAGTATTTTTATTTTTTTAATAAAGAGAACATTTTTGTAGAAAAATAGAATTTCATGCTTTAATCCTTTTGTGTTTTTCTCCTGTTAAATTTATCTACCTACCCCATTAATACTTATGCTTATAAAGATATATCCAGTAAGTACTGAGCATCTAAAGCAAACAAGGGTAAGGTTGGAGCTTTAAGCTCTGTAGGTAAGGATAAACAAAGAAATATTTGGTGAGTCAAGAAAAGGCTATAGGCTCAAAATCATGGGTGCAAGGGAAATATTGTATGGTTGGCTCAAAAGGCTCAATCGATCCAAAGAAATAAAAAAACTTAGATCGTCCCCTATCGTGCATTTGGAACTCCTATTATTATAAAAAAATGAAATAATGAATTTTGTTACGATTGGGTTCATCATTCACTTATGATCGATTACAATTCTATGTACGTCCCATGAGACAGATGATGTGTAACAAAGAAATCACAAATTCTGGAGATACCAAGGAAGATTCAAAGTGAAGCATCCAATGTCCTTAATCTTTCTAACTGTGAAACATCAGAGACTCTTTCTATAGACAAGTCATAGCATAATCTTGACACATATTTAATCTTTCAAGTCTTTAATAGTGATGTTTTACTTTATATTCACAAAATTATTTTTAACTCACAGAAATCAACTAAGTGCATGCAACAATATAGGCAAAAAAAACACTCAAGCATCGGACCAATCATTTTTTTATTTTTTTTAAAATATTTATTATTAAATTGTCAAAGTGCGTCTCAAGATTTACTTTACTCAACCACTTTTTTAACTTAACTTCTCTTAAAAATTTAGACATCCAATAAAACATGTATTATAACTACTACTTTATAACAAGGTAAACAAATCATAATCAACAAGGTGTGTCTCAGTATAAATACTTACTCAACCACCTTTTTCCTAGCTATGTCGAAAAGACCAAAGTGCGTTTTATAATTAACCAACAAGATTAACTATAATCTGTCACTTTTTTTTTCAATTTGACTTAACCTAACGTCAAGTTTTTTTTAGTTTTTTTGCGGGATTTTTATTATTATATCCCCTACACCCACCTAATTAGGACATTGTCCTCAATGTCAAAATTAAAAGTAGAAATTAGAGGATTTTACCTATTATGTTGCTACTAATTGCTAGAACTAACACATAAAAAAATAAAGCAAAAAAATGTTAAATAAGATAATATCACAGTGATAAAGAACAATCCACTTCTCGCTTGTCTTCATCTCTTTTTCTTTTCCCTTTCCCATATGTACTTTCTATTAAATCAGGAAGACACCTGAAATCTTGAAGCTTTTCAAGTAGTTCTTCAATTGCTGTAGCAGAGATTAAGATTCTTCTTGCCTCTGAAAGCATAAATCCATTTTCAACAACATTATCAAGATAAAAAAGTAAACTATCAAAATAACCATTTAAATTAAGCAAACCGACAGGTTTTTTATTTCTAGACAAAGATGACCAGGAAGCTACGCAAGCAACTTCTTCCAATGTACCAATGCCTCCAGGTAGAGCAATGAATGCATCAGAAGAATAAATCATGATTGCTATTCATTCTGGTATAGTATTGACTCGTACTTTTCTTCCGATTGTAGGTCCACACAAATAAGATAAGCTCGCTGGAAATATTCCTAGAACTGAGCTTTCTTTCACATATGTTAAACCGAAAAATCAAAATGTCAAAAAGTAAACAGTAAACGGCTATCGTTAATGAATCCTACAGCAAAGAGTCAAAAAGCCAACAATAGAAAATAATTACAACTGCAATAATGGTTCCTGCAACACAGAGTTATTCAAGATCACTCAAACCCAAATAGTAATTAAACATGACGAGGAAGAAGAAGAAGAAGATGATGATGATGATGAAGATGAAGAAGAAGAAATTATTGCAAATGAAAGCTTGAGAAATATTTACAGTAGTTGCGACTGTGGCTTACAGCTTCCTCTAGTTTTAAGTCCAGAAACGGTTTGAACGCCTTCTATGAGTCTAGGATAGGCTTCCTATCCAGTTTTCTTAAAAACTGGCAAATAGGGTCTTTTATTGTCAGATTCCTTAGACGTTGCCATTCATTTTGAAATATCAACCATAAATCAAGAATTTGTCTCTGCACATCTCCACTAGGATGCGTCTCAAGAGAACTTTGGATATCCTCCAAATTCTCCTTACTCAGTCTATCCTTAACAAATCTAAATTTGTCATATCGATTTATAGAAGGCATCCCAATAGAATGACATCTTCCCGAACAAGTCCATCTTACACATTTTCGGCAGTCTGATCTGAGACGTTTGGATCTTCTCTTCATTGCATATGTACTTCTTCCAGTACCGGTTAAATGTAAAAAGAGAAGATATTCTTCATACCTTACTTTTGCTTCGATTAGCATACAAACATCAGTAGGCATGCCTTTGTGCATGAGCATCCTCAATCATTCAAGCCTGACTTTGTAAAGTTTCATAATCATGTTTGGTGGAATAGAAGAAAGACGTTTCTGCAATTTTGAGAGAACAACATCCATTTTGAAAGTAAAGAAAATGAAAGAGAAAACCAGAGAATGAAATTGAAAGAAAAACTGAGAAATAAATATACAGTACCAATTTTATGGGTAGCTGATGAACCGGGTTCAATTCAGGGGGACCCATTCGATTATGCCCATACGAAGGAATGATGTCCTCACGAAAGCATAAGGTACTCGAGCCCCGACGGTACTTTGCTAGGCCCCCACTTAAAAAGGACGGGTTTATATGCCAAATTTTAAATGCGTTAAAATAAACGTACAATTATAACCGAATGTTAATTTAACAGTCACTTTAATCTAGAACTTCCGATATTAATAAATCGGTAGTTATTTAAAAAGCTTGACTCTCTTTTATTTTTGAAAAACAAAAAATGTCCCCAGCGGAGTCGCCATCTGTAACGATCCTTTCTCGAGTGTTTCGCTAAAAAAGGTTTCTAGGTTTTTCGGGGTCGTTTGGGTATAAAAAATGTCTTCCGCGAGGTTTTATAAAAACCATGTTTTATTTTAAAAATAGAGTCGCCACCGGCCACTAAGGTAAGTCGGGCACCATAAAACCAGAGATATTAAAAACGTTGGGTTTGGGAGTCGGTTACGGATGAGGAAGGATTAGCACCCCCTACACCGCCCAAAATTGGTACTTTAATAATTACCACTTTCTTAATATTAAACTTTCTGGATTAAAGTGACGATTAAATTAAAATTTGGTTATAAGTGCGAGTAAATTTTAAGGGCCCGTTATTCGAGAAAAAACTGATAGACCACCATCACTGCGCTTGATACTGGCCACGTTTACGCTCGAATAAAAGGGCACCGCATTGACAAAAATATATCCGTTGTGCAATCTTAACAAACATCACATCAAAAACCAAAAGAATTTAACACGGTATTATACTAATAAAACATATTAACATAAACATAATGACACAAAAACATAAACATGTAGCAAAAGGGCATAAACACGAACATAAGCGTAAACCCAAACCCAAATATCATAGAGCTAAAACTAATCAAAACACGAAAGCATAAAGAGGAAATAGATACTTTAAAATTAAACTAACACATATAATATGCTTGAACATATTAAAATTACAAAATAACAACATATGCATGACATGATACATAACATGATACTAAATTAACAAAGCGACATCACCTCAATCTTACACTAAAACTATATTATATGAAACAATAAATCTATGTCATGAATATTCCTAATATTAACACGATCATGGTAAGAAACATACATGGACCAAAAAAACACATAAACATATAAATTATTTTATAAATACTTATATGTTATTTAAATAAATAAAAAAGGATAGCATGCATAAACTACTAGACTTAACAAAAACAAAATAACATTAACATAACGCATATTAACAAAGTTACAAAGACTTACCATAAAACATACCAAACAAATTACCCAAAACTAACATATGACCAAAAATGCAAAATAATCATAAAATACATGCTAAATATATAAACATACCATAAACAATCCAACTAAACCTAATCCTATAAAAAACACACACATAAAAAACATTAATAAACCTAATATGCAAGCTAAAAAACTTAAACACGATATTTTAATAATCATAAAAAAAACAAAAGGACTAAAATGAGATAGAAACAGAAACGAAAGGCAGAAATGAAACAAAGACAAAAGCCAATTTAAGGACTTAAATACAAAACAGAGAAAACCTAGGAGGATTAGAAACGTAAAAAAACCCATGCGGCGAGCTCAAACTGAGAAAATCAAAAACACAAAATGACTAAGTAGGTCATTTTGCCATTTAAAAACTGATTAGCATTAATTTAGGGATGAAATTGAAAGAAAACAAAAAGAAATGAGGACTAGACTTGTAATTGGACCAAGGGGCGAGCTGGAGCTGAAAAATTGACAAACGCGGGGGGTCCTTATATTGAAATTAGACCAAAAAGATTTTATTATTTGCCTATTTAATAACCCAATCAGCCCTCATTTTCACTTTTCCCTTTCATTTTTTAACCTTAAGAAAAAAACTCTCCCCCTTTTGATTTTTCCAGAACGGCCATCATCAAAAGAACACCTCCTCCGTAAGCCATCGGTCTCAGGCGAGGCTCGACCCTAAAACCTCCTCTAGGCATCCTGGACCATGGCTACCGGCAACCACGGAACCTCGAGAAGAGGCAGAAAACCCTCATTTTTTCAGAGAAAGGAAAAAAAGCTAAACTCCTATTTTTTAAAACCCAAAAAAATGAAACTCTCACTGCTTTGAACCAAAAGACCTAAACCCTTCGCTGTTTCGAAGCGAAAGAAACCATTCCGTAAATGGCTTACCCTTGACGGCTTGTCGCCGGCCAGAAAGGACTTTTGACTCCGATAAAAAAACGGTTTCTTTGTTATTTATTATTATTTTTTTAACATGTATGCATAAGAAAAAGAGAGAAAAGATTACCACGGAAACTTCTTTTTTGTTTTTGTATTTCTGGTCACTAGAAACTTTTTGTGTCTGAGTTTTATACATATAATTGTTCTCTGGATTTTTTTGGTAGAAATAAGATATAAAATACATATAATTTGATCTGATTTGGTACTGATAATACGTTTTTTTTGTCTTCGCACGTTCCTGAGTGCGGTGGTTGGAGAGCCGGTGGAGGAAGCATGGTTGAGGTGTCATTTTGGCCAGACTTGTTCTTGGCCGTTGGATCAGATCTGATCCAACTGTTGAGATTGCGTGAAGAACGGATGGTTTAGATGCAATCTTGGAAGGGTGGGACTGCACGAGATAATGCCACGTGGTGTCTGGGAAACTGAGGAGCCTCATACGTACAACACAAGCGCGCGTGGGGAGCTGGACGGCTCGAGCGTGTACCACACGCGGCAGCTGGATGGTCTTTTCCTTTCAGTCGTGGCAGTTGGATCAAGGGTTGATCCAACGACTCTTGGTTGGCTGCGCACAAATAAGAGATTAGGGTTAGATATTTTAGGGTTTAGTTTAGTCTGGTTCAGGCTAAAAATGAGCCATGTGATTACTTGGGTTTTGTTTGTAATTGGACTGGACTGCTAATTATTTGGGTTTTAATTAATTATTTTTTTGGATTTCATTTTAAATTATCTTATTACTAAAAATAATAATAATAATAATAAAATACAATAATACTACGATAATGCATACACATGCACATATAATATACGTACATACAAGCATACATGCAAATTAACATATATATCTTGCACGTTTGAACACATAACATACAAGCATATGTATTTATTCACACATATTGTACATATACAAACAATGTATTCATAAAATATAAACATACATATGACATACATATACCATGATAATTATTAATACGTACACATACATAATATATAATAAATGCACTCACACGTATCACACACACCTTTACGTACATATTAATCACACGTATATAATTAACACACATAATAACATAATATATGTATACATGTAATAATAATATATATTAATTATTAAACTAATATATTAACACAATAATTTACAAACTAGATAAAAATGAGTGATTATAGTTGCCCCTCTTTGCTTGTTCCCGTGGAACTAGAACAAAGAAAAGATCATGAGCACTTATTTTTATCCGACTTCCTTGTTTATAGCTTCGAAATCGCGTGTTCTTCTGAAACTTTCCGCTTTTCCTTAGCTGAATCTTCAGGTTCGTAAGTTCTTCTTATATATAACTTCTTCACCTTTTAACCTTGGAGATACATGTCCTTCCTATATAGATACTTTCATTCTGAAGTCTTGAGTTATGACTCCTTCTTATATAGGACTTTTTCACTCTGAGACGGTAAAACTTGGAGTCCTTCCTATATAGAACTCTTCGCCTTCAACGTGGTAGGTTTTTCCTATATAAAACCTTCTGCGTCACGGATGGATTCTTCCGACTAGGAGTTCTTCCTATATAGAACTGCTAGTCTTCAAACACTAGATCCGCAAGTCCATCCTATATAGAACTTTTAGCTTATAAAATCTCAAAGTTACGGGTTCTTCCTATATGGAACCTTTCACTGCGAGGGCTCGAAAATATAGGCCTTTCCTATATATAACCTTTATCTTCGAATTTAGGATTCACGCCAAAATGGCTACCGATCTTTCTGGACTCACGCTACTAAGGCTGCCGAAATTTTCAAATAAATCCACCTCTTCGATATGAAGTCGCAGATCAAAAGTCATTGGTGGCCTATGAGTACCTGTTTAAAATAGACAAAAATATGGTAATGAATGAGTTAGCATGCTCCTAATCCTAGGGATGCCTAACTATACATGATGCATGAGTGTCAATATTTCGATGCGACTGCTTCTGCAATCAGGCAATCTCGACTCTCTGCTTGCTTTCTCTTCATTTTCTTCTTCTGGTGGCAGTACCCTATCTCACTGTTGGGTTCAACCATTTCAGCCTTTCTTTCCTGAGGGTTTTCGTTTCAGAGAGTTTTTTTAGGCTCCCTTACAGGTTTTCACCTGGGAGATCTCCATTGTCGTCTTGAATATTTTCAGACAAGTATGAATGGTGCATGACATTGGCTATCTTATTCTGACGTTCGAAGTCTTCCCTTCGTCGTGCCTCGACATACGTTATGTAGAAAGCTCGATATCAAAGTTAATTCTGCTTTTTAATCACCTGTATTCTCAGGGTTAGATCATAATAATGCTCAGAAATCTTTTGTTTATCATAAGTCTATGTTAACCTGTTTGTATGATGCTTATGAAAACAATGAGAAGACAAGAAAGGGAAGGCACAAAAACATGATTTTATTTTCATTAAGGACTTGGAACAGTTTTAGAAAAGTCATGGCAAACATGAGGAAAGGGAAAGCATAACATGAAATGCAAAGCCCCCAAATATCCACTGTATGAATGATGCGTGATCCCATAAACCGAAATTGAATCTTTACCCAAAGCTCATTCTTCTGGTACCTAGGAGGGTAATTCTTCTTGCCGGAGGCCTAATCTCAAAATTTATCTGAGCCGCCCTTAACGGGTTTTTAACTCATATCATTTCTTTGCTTCAAGATGCCCTTTTTGGGTTTTCGCCTTGAGCTCTTATTTTTTTACACCTAAGGCGCCCTTTGCGGGTTTTCATATTCACTTTTCATTTTATGAAGCACCTTTTCAGGTTTTCACCTTATTTTTTGTCATTTTTCATTTTTTTTCAAACATAATACTTCTTAACTGAATCGAAATTCATAGGATTTTTCAATTCTTCTATATCCAATTAAGTTAAAATCAATGCTCCTCCCGAAAATACCTTCTTGACGACATATAGCCCTTCCTAGTTAGGCATCCATTTTCCTCAAAAATCTTTCTGAATTGGGAGGATCTTCTTAAGAACCAGATCTCCCTCTCAGAATTCTCTCGGGCGCACTTTCTTATCATATGCCCGCATCATTCGTTTTTGGTACATTTGACCATGGCAAATAGCTTTCAGCCTCTTTTCTTCGATGAGATTTAACTGGTCGAGCCTAGTTTGCACCCACTCTGATTCATCCAGTTTTACTTTATTCAGGACCAAGAGTGATGGAATCTCAACTTCAATGGGTAGTACTGCCTCTGTACCGCACACTAGAAAATAGGGCGTTGCCCTGTTGATGTGCGAACAGATGTCCGGTAGGCGAATAGAGCAAATGGCAGCTTCTCATGCCAATCTTTGTAGGTGTCTGTTATCTTCGCAATGATTTTCTTTATGTTCTTGTTTGCCGCTTCTACTGTCCCATTCATCTTAAGACTGTAGGTCGTGGAATTATGGTGTGTTATTTTGAACTGGTTACACACCTCAGTCATTAGTTTGTTATTCAGGTTGGAAGCGTTGTCAGTGATAATCCTTTCTGGCAACCCATATCGGCAAATTATCTCCTTCTTCATGAACTTGCACACCGTTGTCCTTGTGATGTTGGCGTAAGATGCTACCTCCACCCATTTAGTGAAGTAATCAATGGCAACCAGAATAAAATGGCATCCATTGGAAGCCTTTAGATAAATTTGTCCAATGACATCCATGCCCCATGCTGCAAATGGCCAAGGCGGGTTCATGGTGTGTAAAGGTAAAGGAGGAGCATGGATCTTATCGGCATATATTTGGCACTTATGACATTTCCTGATGTAATCAATGCAGTCTCCCTCCATAGTCGACCAGAAATAACCATATCTCATGATTTTTTGGGCTATTGACAGATCATTGGCGTGTGTTCCACACAAGCCACCATGCACTTCTACCAAAATTTCTTTCGCCATCTACACATCTCAACAACACTTGATCATAGCCTCTTTTGTACATAATCTCCCCATCCAAAACATATCATGTTGCCATCTTTCTGAGTGTTTTTCGGTCATTTTCATTTGCCCCTTTGGGATATGTTTGAAACTTGATATATTGCAAGATATCGTAATACCAAGGGTTGTCATCTATTTCTTCTTGCACATTATAACAATGAGCTGGCCTCTCAAAAGTCTGTATCTCAATTGGCTTTATTTCTGCTTTCGTATTTGCTTTGAACATAGAGGCCAGGGTTGCCAAGGCGTCTGCCATCTGGTTGTCTTCTCTAGGAAGGTAGGTGAAACTAACATTTTCGAATTCTTTGATGAGCTCTTGGATCAACTCATAGTATTTGACTAGCTTCGGATCCCTAGTTTCCCATTCTCCTCGTAACTGATAGATCACTAAGGACGAGTCTCTGAATACCCGAAGTTCTTTGATCTTTCTTTCAATGGTTGTATTTAGTCCCATGACACAGGGTTCGTATTCAGCTATATTGTTTGTGCAAAAGAATTCTATTATGCTGGTGAAGGGATAATAGACATCTTCTAGAGAAATTAGCACAGCTCCTATTCCGTGTCCAAGGGCATTGGAGGCTCTATCAAAGTAAAGCTTCCACGAGCCGTCATCTGAAACTATGTCTCCCCATGTTGTAATGCACATCAAGTACTCATTTGGGAAATTGAAGTTCAACGATTCATAGTCATCTGAAGCATGGCTAGCTAAGAAATCCTCTATAGCACTTTCTTTCACAGCTTTTTGGCTCACATATACAACATCAAACTCAGATAACAGCATCTACTAGCGGGCCATCCTCCCCGTTAATACCTGTGCTTCCATTAGAAACTTCAAGGGGTCCAATTTGTATATCAACCAAGTGGTATGGTATACCATGTACTGCCTAAGCCTTTTGGTAGTCCAAACCAAAGCACAATATAGCTTCTGAATTGGCAGGTATCGTGCTTCGTAATCAGTGAACTTCTTGCTTAGGTACTAGATGACTCTTTCTTTCTTCCCAAACTTATCATGCTGCCCCAACATGCAACCCATCCAATTTTCAAAAATTGTTAGGTAAAGGATCAAAGGCTTGTTTGGTACTGGTACGACTAAAATCGGAGCATTCGTCAAGTACTTTTTAATCTTCTCTAGAGCTTCTTGACATTCTTCATCCCAGACCCCTGGGTTATTCTTCCTAAGTAGTCTGAAGACAGGGTTGTACTTATCTGTTAATTGAGAGATGAAACGGGATATATAGTTTAACCTTCCCAGGAAACCTCAAACTTCTTTATGAGTATGAGGCGGTAGGAGGTCTTGTATAGCCTTCACTTTTTCTGAATCGATCTCAATCCCCTTTGTTGCACGTAATAAGTGCTCCGCAATTGTGCAAGTGTACACGTCACAAGTTATAGTATAAAAGATATCGTCTCCATAGGGATTGGTGCCACTTCAAGAATCTAATATCTTGTACTGTAAAAAGTAAAAGAACACAAGTAGAATATTGTAGGAGTTTTAACTAACAACTAAACTAGAAAGCAATAAAGTAAAAGAAGATGTAATCAAATGAGAGAGAATAGGCCAGGTTATCGTGAGTTGAGGTGTGATAGTCGATTGGATCGTCTTGGTAAAAGAGTGCAAGGGCAACTCAGTTGCCGTGGCAACTTGCATAGCGGGGTTGCCTTGGCAACTAATCGACGGTTGCCTGGGCAGCTAGACAGCAACTTCAATGTTCGGTGGAGCGTTCTTCAATGGTTTATTCTTATCCCTAAGTCAAAACTCTAGCTAATTGTGCATGCCTTGACAATACATCCCTTCTCCTCACGAGGTTTCGACTCCTCTGGTATAGTCACGTTGGCGGCATAATTCCAAGGGGTTCGTCACGTGTCTTTGAACAGAAACGAGGCTGGTGCTGTGATGATGATTTTGGGGACCACCTTTGCAACTTCTCCTTGAGATGAACTTGCTTCCATTGGTCTGGAGGGGACGACAAAAGGTCTGTCTATTCCATACTTGATGTTGGGGCTATCTAACGCACATACATCTAACCCCTTCCTTTTTGCGACCTCCTTAAAAAACTCTATCTTTTTGTTGTCCATCAGCTGTTGAATCAATCTCCTGAATTCTTCACATTGTTGGATGTCGTGCCCTCTATCTTGGTGGAAATCACAATAAGCTCTACACCCCTTCTGCACCACTATCATGCCTCTGTCAATCAGGCGGGCCATGCATAATTGTTGGAACACCCACCGTAAGGGAGACTTGATTTCTGACACATCTTCCTTAGCCTTCCTAGCAGAGTACTCCTTGATAGCGTTCACTCTACGATTCCCGTGATTAGAAAATGGGTTAGCGACCACATTGGGTTCCTCAAACTTTAATACCCCAGAATTAATCAGACTCTGCACAAGTTTCTTGAATGCGAGGCAATTTTCTGTGGAGTGACCGTAGGCACCACCATGATAATCACAATGCGCGTTGGGATCATACCATGATGGAAACAGAGGTTTGAAAGGAGTAACATAGTATGGGTGGAACAAATCAGCTTTGTACAATGGAGAATAAAGCTAGGTGTATGATACTGGCAACGGAGTAAAGGTTGTTTTCTCTTGTTCCTTTCTTGGAGCTCTTCCTTCTCTTTGGTTTGGATTCTGGACCTTCCCTTTTGTTGCTTGCGGCTGAGATACCGTAAAGTTCTTTGGGGCATTGTAAGTTCTCGTAGTATTTACCTCATTCTCTCTCTTCTTGTTGTACTTTCGAGAGTTATCCCCTTTCAATCCTGCCACTCTTAATTGCCAATTCAAGAGACTCTCCAGTCCTGATCAAATTAGAAAAGCTCTGAGTCGTATTATTGATAAGGCGATCAAATAGTGTCCCCTTCAGAGTATTCACAAATAGGGGCGTAATCTCGTGCTCAAGAATTGGTGGCTGGATCTGAGCGTCCACCTATCGCCACCTCTGGGCGTATTATCGCACAATCTCGTTAGACTTCTGTTCCATGTTTTCCAACATGATCCTACTAGGGGTCGTATCTGTCACATGTTTGTACTGCTCAATGAACGCCTTTGAAAAGTCCTTCCAGGACTTGATATTTACCTGGCTTAATTGGGTGTACCACCGGAGTGCTGCTCCAGTCAGACTATCTTGGAAACAATGGATTAAAAGCTTTTTATCCTTGATGAAGGTAGCCATCTTTCGGCAATACATGGTCACATGCGCGGAAGGGCATGAAGTTCCATCATACTTGTCAAATTTCGGGGTTTTGAATTTTGGTGGTAAAATAAGGTCAGATACTAGGCTTAGATCACTAGCCTCATTCCCTGGTTCATCTGTGGCTTGCAGTGCTCTAAATTTTTCTTCCATGAGACAAAATCTTTCCTCCCATTTCTTTTCCACTTCTGTTCTAATTTTCTCGACCAAATTCAGATCCGGCACCTCTTCTTCGTGGAATGCCTCTGTATCAACGGGTAGGTTTTCAGATGCCCCTGCCTAAAAACTAGCAGATATTCCAACAAGGTCAATGTATACTCTTCTTGTTGAACTAGGCATCTTTGGTTGAACCTTGCTGCGAGATGTGATACCTTCTGGCTCTTGGACAACTTCGTCTTTAACCTTTTTCTTTCCCATAGCTTTTTTCCAGCAATGATGTTAACTCGTATAATATTGTAGCTTGTGATTGAGCGATCTGGTCGTTGAGGTGCTGTTTAGCTTTATCGAAACGTGCTTCTAAATCCTTCTGCCCTTTTTCCAAACCAACTATTTTGTCCTCCATTAGTTTGCTTTTGGAACCGAGTAAAGTATGGATGCAGAATAGTTGCGGCTTATATTTTTAGTTTCACACTGCCACAATATTTACACTATTAATATTTTGCAAAGAAAGATGAATACATGTATAATGATGTAAATGCCATGATGCAATGCAAGAATGTATGCAAATAAAAGTACTGATTCTGCTGATAATCACCCTTTTGAACTACTTTCATGAGAATTAAAGGGTCCAGATTACAAAATAGTAAAGTAGAGTTCTACACATAAGCCCTAGCTCCTAACTTTTCAATAGCCTTGAGTAGCTTGATGAACCTAGGCGCTTCTTTCATGTCCGAGGTTATGAAAGGTCGAAGAGCTTCGACTTCTACAGCTAAATCCGTCACATGTCCCGCAACTCGTTGTATTTCCACCATCAGGGTCGTGTAATACTGGTCTTTGTCTTGAATCATTTGGGAGGCATCACGAAGTCTTCACCGCCAATAATTATCCCCAGCTTCTTCAAATACCCTAATTCTCCCCCTATAATCCTAAACGATTGCCTTTAGTGACTCAATACGGGTTCGTAACATACCAATTTCATACTCTCTTTCTTGTAGTTCGATGAAGCCATTCCTTCGACGATAGGTCTAAAAGGAGTGCTCCAACTCTACCAGTCTCCCTTCTAACTCGGCATTCTGATCTTGGCTCTGATTCAGGCTTTGAACGGTGTCTTTGTACAAGTTTTGTATCTATAATAGTCTATTCCTACTCCCCATGAATTTTCTCTTCCAAACGGCAGTGTTCTCTCTTTCACAGATGATTGCTTGTTTGCCTTTGTCGATCTCTTGCTTAGCTTTTTCTTTCTTTTGGTTAATGGCGTCTCTAAAAGACCGTCTTTCACTCTCGATGGCTAACTTGTAGCTTTCTAACTCCTTCTCGATTGCTTGCATGCCTTTTTCTCGTTCTTCTTCAACTAAACGCATGCTGTTCATTCTTTCCTTCTCCACGGCTAGGAATTGGCTTCGGCTGGCATTCTGCATCTTTTCTTGAAGTTAGAGAGTATCTTGCTGATAAAGAGCATTCTTCTCACTCAGATCTGTATTCAGCTTCTTCAATTGCCTAATGGTCTCATCTCATTCGTTGACATCCAAACTTACTTTGTAAAGTTCACTCACATGCTGAGTCTGTAAAGCCTCCATCTTCTTCTTAACCTCCTCGAGTTCATTTCGCAAAATGTCGGCCTCAAACGGTATTATCCTCATATGCTCCTCAAGTGACATGGTTAGTCTTTGGTTAGGTTCTAGAATCTTGTCGTTAATCCCCAAGCGCCTCCAAAGATCGTAATCTAGAGTGAACATGCACTCGGTATCTCCTTCTACCCTTATCCCATAACAGTGATCCGAAGCTCTCAGGATGGTCTAAACTTTCGTCATGAATTCTCCCTTGAAAGGAAACTCACTTCGACTTAAACCGGCAGTGATGGGAACAAACTATCGCAACCCGAATTGTCGGGACACCAAAAGTGGAGCACAAGCAATTCCACCAAGTAGCCCTAACATCATTAGCCTGTTGTAATAGCCACAGCTGTATAGGAAGTAACTAACCCTGCCGAGCCAAGGAACTCTCCACACTATGTCTTCATCTTGAATGTTCTTAAAGATCGGAGACCATTTCTTCTTGTTCAAGTCTTCTTGCCATTCCTTCGCTAAGTATTCTCGCAAAGGTGAAAAGTCTCGAAATGATATTCCTGGAAAAACCCTCGTTGATGTCTTCCACGTATGACTCTGAATCCAAACGTGTAGTAACTGTGCACACCCTCTAAAATGTCGCTCTTCACGCTTTCAACTTGCATTCAAAGAAATGAAAGTTTCAGTTAAGATCACCGGTACTGGATTCGCCTTCCACTTCATACGCTCAAATAGATCTATGATGGCTACATCGATGTTTCCCAGAACCCTCGGGAAGATGACCAAACCATATATCCCTAAGGCGAATAGGTCCATCTTTTTCCCCTCATCTGGTGTGTTGGTATGATTTCTCAGATACTCTCCCAAGCAAAGGCTAGGCTGTCTCCTCAATTTTGAATCAGGTTGTTAACCCAACCGTCACTCATCCCAGCAAATGTTTTGAGTTTCAAAGGGTAATTCTAGTTCCTTGGCGGCTTCGCATAGATCCAATCTTTCTGAACATTCTGCTGATTAAGTAAGGGTGTGTATTCCTCTACTGTAGGCATCATATCTTTCCATTGAAAGTGAAGCAACAAAAAGTAGGATTTCAGAACTAGAAGATGGCTCAGAGTAAAGGCTGGTTAAATCGGACATACATTAACTATGCTATGTCGCCATAACTATCGAAGAATAAGTCTTGTAGTCTTCGATCCCATCCTTCCTAAATTCTTTTAAGTTCCCACAAGTCATTCTGTTGGAGGCTCGTGTAAGTATACCCTGACACTATGCGCTCGCTCAACAAACTATTACCTTGGGTCTTCTGATTGACTTCTGACCAATGTCTGAAGTTGAGTGGAGGTCGTCCTTTTTAAGATACCTTTTTTCCATGATGAAAGATTTTCTGATCGGGCAAACCACTTGATCCAGTACCTTTATATAATGCAGATACAATGATATATGCAAAAAAGCAAAACAAAAAAGAAAACAAGTCAGCCGGATAAAAATAATAAATATATAAATAAAAGGACAAGTTAAATAAGGTAAACAAACAAAACAATCCTATTTACATCCTGCCTAAACACCTAGTTTATCCGTATGGCTCTAAAAGGGTGGGTTTTTTTATGTTCTCTACATACAGTGTTGGTGCTAGGAGGTACCCGAATTGTCCTTCCTATCCCCTACTAAAGGTAGCGAGGCCCCCAATCATCACCCACTATAGGGTCCTTTCAACCGGGTTCAATTCAAGGGGACCCATTCGCTTATGCCCATACGAAGGAACGATATTCTTACGAAAGCATAAGGTACTCGAGCCCCGAAGGTGTTTTGCTAGGCCCATACAGAGGAACGATATCCTCACGAAAGCACTAGCATTTTCCCCCCACTTAAAAAGGACGGGTTTATATGCCAAATTTTAAATGCGTTAAAATAAACGTGTAATTATAACCGAGTGTTAATTTAATAGTCACTTTAATCTGGAACTTCCGATATTAATAAATTGGTAGTTATTTAAAAATCTTGACTCTCTTTTATTTTTGAAAAACAAAAAATGTCCCCAGTGGAGTTGCCATCTGTAGCGATGCTTTCTCGAGTGTTTCGCTAAAAAAGGTTTCAAGGTGTTTGGGGGTCTTTCGGGTATAAAAAATGTCTTCTGCGGGTTTTAGAAAAACCATGTTTTATTTTAAAAATAGAGTCGCCACCAGCCACTAAGGTAGGTCGGGCACCATAAAACCAGAGATTTTAAAAACGTGGGGTTCAAGAGTCGGTTACGGATGGGGAAGGATTAGCACTCCCACACCGCCCAAAATTGGTACTTTAATAATTACCGCTTTATTAATATTAAACATTCCGGATTAAAGTGACGATTAAATTAAATTTTGGTTATAAGTGCGAGTAAATTTTAAGGGCCCCGTTATTCGAGAATAAACCGATAGATCACCATCATTGCGCTTGATACTGGCCACGTTTACGCTCGAATAAAAGGGCACCTCATTGACAAAAATATATCCGTTGTGCAATCTTAACAAACATCACATCAAAAACCAAAAGAATTTAACACGGTAGTATACTAATAAAACATATTAACATAAACATAATGACACAAAAACATAAACATGTAGCAAAAAAGCATAAACACGAATATAAAATATCATAGAGCTAAAACTAATCAAAACACGAAAGCATAAAGAGGAAATAGCGTACTTTAAAATTAAACTAACACATATAAACATGCTTGAACATATTAAAATTACAAAATAACATATGCATGACATGATACATAACATGATACTAAATTAACAAAGCAACATCAACGCAATCTTATACTAAAACTATATTATATGACACAATAAATCTATGTCATGAATATTCCTAATATTAACACGATCATGGTAAGAAACATACATGGACCAAAAAAACACATAAACATATAAATTATTTTATAAATTCTTATATGTTATTTAAATAAATAAATAAAGATAGCATGCATAAACTACTGGACTTAACAAAAACAAAATAACATTAACATAACACATATTAACAAAGTTACAAAGACTTACCATAACACATACCAAACAAATTGCCCAAAACTAACATATGACCAAAAATGCAAAATGATCATAAAATACATGCTAAATATATAAACATACCATAAACAAGCCAACTAAACCTAATCCTATAAAAAAAAGCACACACATCAAAAAAACTTAATAAACCTAATATGCAAGCTAAAAAACTTAAACATGATATTTTAATAATCATAAAAAAACAAAAGGACTAAAATGAGATAGAAACAGAAACGAAAGGCAGAAATGAAACAAAGACAAAAGCCAATTTAAGGACTTAATTACAAAACAGAGAAAATTTAGGAGGATTAGAAACGCAAAAAAAACCCATGCGACGAGCTCAAACTGAGAAAATCAAAAACACGGAATGGCTAAGTAGGTAATTTTGCCATTTAAAAACTGATTAGCTTTAATTTAGGGATGAAATTGAAAGAAAGTAAAAAGAAATGAGGACTGGACTTGTAATTGGACCAATGAGCGAGCTCGAGCTGAAAAATTGACAAACGCGGGGGGTCCTTATATCGAAATTAGACCAAAAAGATTTTATTATTTGCCTATTTAATAACCCAATCAGCCCTCATTTTCACTTTCCCCTTTCATTTTTTTAACCTTAAGAAAAAAACTCCCCTTTTTGATTTTTTCAGAATGGCCACCATCAAAAGAACACCTCCGCCGTAAGCCATCGGTCTCAGGCGAGGCTCGGCCCTAAAGCCGCCTCTAGCAGTCTTGGACCATGGCTACCGACAACCACGGAACCTCAAAAAGAAACAGAAAACCCCTATTTTTCCAGAGAAAGGAAAAAGCTAAACTCCCTTTTTTTAAAACCTATAAAAATAAAGCTCTTACCGCTTTGAACCAAAAGACCTAAACCCTTCGCTGTTTCGAAGAGAAAGAAACCACTTCGTAAACGGCTCACCCCTGAGGGCTTGTCGCCGGCCAGAAAGGATTTTTGACTCCGATAAAAAAACTGTTTCTTTGTTATTTATTATTATTTTTAACATGCATGCATAAGAAAAAGAGAAAAGAGATTACCACGGAAACTTCTTTTTTTGCTTTTGTATTTCTGGTCACTAGAAACTTTTTGTGTCTGAGTTTTATACATATACATGTTCTCTTGGATTTTTTTGGTAGAAATAAGATATAAAATACATATAATTTGATCTGATTTAGTACTGATAATACCCTTTTTTTGTCTTCGCACGTTCTTGAGCGCAGTGGTTGGAGAGCCGGTGGAGGAAGCATGGTGGAGGTGTCGTCTTGGCCAAACTTGTTATTGGCCGTTAGATAAGATATGATCCAACGGTTGAGATTGCGTGAAGAACAGACAGCTCAGATGCAATCTTTCAAGGGTGAGACTGCACGAGATGATGTTACGTGGTGTCTGGGAAACTAAGGAGCCTCGCGCGTGCAACACACGCGTGCGTGGGGAGCTGGATGTCTCGAGCGTGTACCACAAGCGACAGCTGGATGGTCTTCTCCTTTCAATCATGGTCGTTGGATCAAGGGTTGATCCAACGGCTCTTGGTTGGCTGTGCACAAAGAAGAGATTAGGGTTAGATATTTTAGGGTTTAGTATAGTCTGGTTCTGGCCGAAAATGGGCCATGTGATTACTTGGGTTTTGTTTTTAATTGGACTGGACTGCTAATTATTTGGGTTTTAATTAATTTTTTTGGATTTCATTTTAAATTAGCCCATTACTAATAATAATAATAATAATAATAATAATAATAATAATAAAATACAATAATAATACGATAATGCATACACATGCACATATAATATACGTACATACAAACATACATGCAAATTAACATATATATCACACACGTTTGAACAAATAACATACAAGCATATGTATTTATTCACACATATTGTACATATACAAACAATGTATTCATAAAATATAAACATACATATGACATACATATACCATGATAATTATTAATACGTACACATACATAATATATAATACATGCACTCACACGTATCACACATGCCTTTACGTACATATTACTCACACGTATATAATTAACACACATAATAACATAATGTATGTATACATATACTAATAATATATATTAATTATTAAACTAATATATTAACACGATAATTTACAAACCAGATAAAAATGAGTAATTACACTGTTTAAAGTATTTTTTTAATAATTCACAACAATTTATAACTCATCAAAGATTACACCATTTGAAGCAATTAAACACAAAGAACCGTTAGATTTTAATTAGTCTAAATACTAGTAGGTTATAGGGTCTTAATTAATATTTTAATAATAATTTACCTTTTAAGTTTAATAAGAATAAATATTTCAAATATACCCATAAGTAATCCTTATATTGTTATTAGCGGCCTCCTACGAATTGATATATTTTTTATATTAAATTTATTTTTTTAATACTTGTTATTATGAGTTTACTTTTAAAATTTAATATTTTTTTAATACTTGTTATTAAGGGTCTAATTTTTTAATATTTGTTATCAGATGTCTAATTATTTTTCTAATATTTGTTATTATGGACATAATATTAAAATTTATTTATTTTTCAATAATTATTATAGGGGCATAATTTTTTTCAATACTTGTTATTATGGACTTACTCTTAAAATTTAATACTTGTTATTTTAAGGAATTAATACCGTTATATAGCAGTAACGACATCGTCCAAAATCGTAATATCCGCAACTGTTATGTCTACAATGACATGTTATTAAAAAAATTCATAACTGCGATCGCATTGATTACAATAATATTCGTTATGTCTGCAATCGCGATAACGCAACGAAACTAAAAATACGATTATAACCGTAATTTAAATATCTGATTAAGATCTTAATTTTTTTATTCGTTCTTGGACCACCAAAATCTAACGGAGATGCAAAGGGGCGGAAGGACAATGGTCCTGAAGCTCCTTGGTTAATGCAGACAAGAACGGCTAATTGGGATTTCTATGGCGAGGTGACGCTGACAAGGCGTTGACGTGGCAAGCTGCGCCACATGCATTAGGGTTAGGGACTTTTGGTTTTATCCAAAATATGATTAATGTACGGGCGTTCGGTTGGGCTTGGTTTGATGTGTAACAGGTTTAGCCTGTTGGGATAGGTATTGTCACTTTTGGGGAGTTATTTGTCTCAATAAATTTATTATTTTGTATTTTAAATTTATCTCAGTCAAATTAATTCCTTAAAATATTCAGCAATATTTAGAAGTTACATTTCCATTTTTGAAAATAAAAGATGATTTATTCATCAATCAGAAATTGCATCAGACAGTACTTGGGCCGTAATACATGTAGGGTGATCCATCTCAAACGCGGCCTCAACAGAATTAAACAAAGCCCATTGGGCTAAACAATGAGCAACTGTATTCCCTAGTCGGTTAACATAAAATACTCGAACAGTGGGACACCGAATTAGCAACTGACGCGCCGGTTGTAACTGAATTCCAAGGACAGACGAATCCAACATCGGGTTGGCTAATCGATTGACTATATCAATTGCATCCCCTTCCCCTATAGCATTCGTCCATCCCTGACTCACCGCAAGCTGGATCTCAATCTAGAAAGCAGAAGCTTCAACCATATATGCTGAACTTATGCCATCTATACAACGCGCCAATCCAGCCATGACAAACCCATCCGAGTCACGAGCAATAACACCAATGGAAGCTCTGCCCGTAGATGGATTAAAAGCACCATCAACATTTACTTTTATTTGCCCAGTAACCGGATTTTTCCAGCGTGTTGATTGTGGCAACGTTGGAGGCTTGGGTGCACGAGCATGAGCCAAACAAAACTCAGACTGAAGCAACGAGGCTGACTCCACCACCGAACGAGCATCCTTGAAGATTTTACCTTAGAGTTTCGACGAGACCACAAATTCCAAAGGAGCACAATCAAGGCAGTGAACCGCTCCTTCGAAAGCACCGATGCAGCAAATATAAGCCATTGTTTCCCTGATGGTGCAATACTGTGGCAAACACTCTGGGGGATACCACTCATAAACAGAACCTCCTGAGCCATGGGGCAATCTCGAACTTGTGGGTGATCGTCTCAATACTCTGCTCACATACCGGAAATATGCCATCACCAAATCCAGCACTGAGCAACCTACTCCTCGTGATCAAAGCATCATGACACAAGCGCCATGCAAATACCTTGATCTTAGGCAACGTATGAAGCTGTTTCAACGTACTCCATATTTTCTCAACAGGTCCCAACTCAGACTTGGCCCTCATAATCCGTTGAATCTTGATCCTGTACTGTAGACTCCCGTCGAATGTCCCGCCCAAATAATAATCTCTTCAATTGTTCTAGCAATTGGGCAGCACAGGATTTGGCTCGCATCGGCAGCAGTGAAAGTAGCCCTGACTCGAGCCGCATCCCATCATGGTTCATCCTGTATCATAAACTCAACACACAGGACAAGGTTAATAGCATTATCCAAATAAGAGTCAATAAGGTTAACTTTCGAAAACCCTTCCCATGCAGTCCCATGCACACGGACAGTACTGTTCATTTCAAGACGCCAAATAGACCATCACGGATTGCTTGTAAGCCCTTGTAGATACTCTTCCATGCATAAGACATTTTATCAGTAATCACAGCATCCAAGACATGCCCTCGGGGGAAGTATTTGGCTGCCAAGACCCTAAAAACAAGTGGCCCTGGATTCCGGATAAGCCGCCATGCTTGCTTGCCTAAGAGCGCGAGATTGAAGCTCCTGAGGCATAGCTTTGACCATTTCCTCAATAATCCTATCCGGCAGCAGGTATCAAGACATAATGTATGTAGGGAGGGCTTGGACGATGGCCTTTATGAACACCTCCCTTCCACCATATGATAGAAGGGTCTTGTCCCAACCCATAAACCGCTTTAAGAATTTGTCACGTAGGAGCCCAAAAGCGTTCGTTTTGTTTTTCCCAACTACCAATGGCATGCCAAGGTAAATGCCCGGTTCCAACACCTCTTGAATGCCCAGGAGGCTCTTTAGTTGGTCACGTGAAGCAGCACAGTGTTAGGACTAAAATAAACGCTGGACTTAGCAAAATTTACCTTCTGTCCCGATGTTGCCTCAAAACATGGCCAAAATCTCCTTAAGTTTCCCTGCTTCTTTATCTGGATCCTTGAGGAAGACAATGGAGTCATTGACATAGATAAGATGGTTGACTCGCGGACCTTGGACACTAGCACGGATCCCAAGTATAATACCTTGACTGCGGCTTGGTAAGTAAAGCCGAGAGAGCTTGAGTACACAACAAAAATAAATATGATGATAGTGGATCGCTAGAGAAAAAAATTGTTAGATGGGCTTGGCTCACCATGTCATTTATGGTTCTATCTAATAATCATATTTTTTTATTTTTTCTAAGGTGAATCTTTACCTCTTTCCTACATGTCATTAAATGAATGGATTTCATTGGACGGGACCATAGATAACTTGGTGAGTCTGGATCATATAATAATTTCTCATATCGGAGGTCTCGTTCCAGTTTAATCACTTCTGAAAGTTCACCATTAATTCGAACACAATACGAACAGTGGAGACACAACTCATAATTAAAGACATCAATTAAGACATGTATTTTATCGGTATGAAGTGTAATTTTATTTGATAAATAAGAAAATTTTAATATATTATCAGTGAAATTTAACAAGTTTTATCCACCAATTAAGACACTTATTTTATGTACAATTACAATAAGGATAACACGCAAATGATTTCTTGATTATACGTTGTTTCTTCTAAAATTTATTGTCATTTTAAATATTTTACTTTACATGTTTTATAAAAAAAATTACTCTTCTTAAATTACATGAAAATTCAACATGTGATAAAATAGACGAGACAAATAGAGTAATATCTATAACGATAGGTGTCTTCTTGTGTATAATCAACATCTAATTGATAAAATAACCTACATCTGTATTACACGTAGGGATGAGCAAAACTCGACTTGAAAAAACCGAATTTTTTTATTCGACCTGAGACGAAAAAACTCAACTCGTTTGACTCGAAATTTCATAAACTCGACTCGATTCTAAAAAAATTCAAATAAAGTTTGAGTTGTAAAATAAAAATTCGAATAACTCCAAATTTTTTTAGTAATTAGTAGATTTATTTTTAAGTTTGAGTCGATTCCCTCAATTTTTCCTAATATATATACCGATATAAAAATATGAAGAAATATATGTCACATATGAGAAAAATATAAAATATATATATGCATATATTATATAATCAGAGAAAGTTGTTTAAATTGAAATCAAACCGTACTATAATATGGTAAATAGATAAAATTAAATTTATATAGGAACTCAAAAACTCGACTCGATTAGAACTCGACTCAAATATCATAAACTCGACTCAAATTGAAAAAGTTTTAAATAAAATTTGAGTTGTAAAATATAATGCGTCAACTCGAATAACTTAAAATTTTTTGACTCGACTCGATGAAACACTCCCTTGCACTTTTCGTTCTTCATTTGTTGTTGGGTTTCAACGAAAAATAATCTTAAAAAAAAGAAGTTAAAAAATAGTGGAGAAATCTGGACCACGGAAACAAAAAATATTAAAAGAGAAAGAATAAAGGATAACTATGTCATACAGATGTAGATTATACATAAGAAGACACCGATAGTTATGATGTTATTTTATTTGTTCCATTTATTTTATCACCCGTTGATTTTTCACATAATTTGATTTTTTTTATAAAATATATTGTTTCAAATATTTAACATGACAATAAACTTTTAGAAGAAACACTATGTAATCAAAAAGATCATTTGCGTATTATCCATATTTTTTATGTACCTAAAATACATTATGTCTTACTTGTGGATAAAACTTTTTAAATTTCACTCATAATATATCAAATATTTTTTTGTTTATCAAATAACATTACACTTCATATTGATGGAACAATAAACTTTAATTAATTTGAATGATAAATAATTAACCTCTGACAATTCAAGAGAGGTTCCTTTCAATTGTACAAGCATGTTGCTGATAACGCTGTCCCAAGAGTATCCTTTCGACAAAATCGAAGAGTCCAACTATTAGATAAATGCACTTCAACGTGTGCATAATATAACAAATTGATAATATTAATCAATTTAAAGATAAGAGCACATAGGTTCTGTTGATTGGTAAAGTGAACAACGGTATAAGAATGTGGAAGAAAGATGGTTTTGATGGTGGTAGAAGGTGATTTTGACATGTTCTGGTTTTGATTTGGATGAAGAAGAGTGATCGTGTTTTTGTTCTCTATTGCATGAC
The DNA here is from genome assembly GCA_019671005.1 of Hibiscus mutabilis. Lineage (NCBI taxonomy): Eukaryota > Viridiplantae > Streptophyta > Magnoliopsida > Malvales > Malvaceae > Hibiscus > Hibiscus mutabilis. Next base: position 22,628,351 of record CM033741.1, on the reverse strand, counting down.
TATTTATAGTGGTTAGGACATGTGTCAATTGAGAGTTGTCATAGATTAGTATTGATTAGCCATCTTAAGAAGTGATGGTCTATATCTGTTTGTCACCAAGTGAGATCACATGTGTCGACACGTGCGACAGAAAAACACTCCGCTGATATTTCCACTCTTCGAAGCAGTCATGCGCAACAAGTTTCCTACTTGAGGCTGCAGCACACGACTGCGATAAGGACCTTGAGAGAAGAAATCCAACAGTTGCAGGATGCGGTGGAGCAGCTGAAAATTACTCATGCGAACGAGATGGAGAGGATGAAAATTGCTCATGAAAGTGAGGTGGCTTTGAAGGTTGAAACAGTTACTATAGAGGCTACAGAAACAACTTCTACTTTTATGGGTGGGGCTCTAAGGCAAGCGCATGATAGTGCTACCCTTGCTATTCAAGTGGCGCATGGTTCATTTGATGTTTCATGCGTGGATTTCAATTCCATGTATGAGAAGTTAGTGGATTTTGATATCAGGAATCCTCGCGGATCATCTTAGGTTGCGTTTGCTTTGGAGAAGAAATCTATTGTTCCTCCAATTTCTGAGCCTAATACTCACTTATCAATAGTAGATACTAGTGAAGTTGGAATAGAAGATGCTGATGAGATGGATTAAATTACTAGCAACCGTGGCAGATCCATTTTGTACTTTTATTTCTTGCTTTGTATTGCTTCCTTAATTGTGTAAATAAAAGGTTTATTCTATGGAATTTTGAGTACTTGTATAATTTGCAATCTTGGAGATTAAGTAATTCGAAGGATACTTATGCGTACAATTTAAATGAATATAATAAGACACTTGTAAAAAGTGGCAAAGACTTAAATGTAATACAATAGACTACTTCGGCGGTGGCGTGATATTCAAACGAATGTTGTAGCAAACTTTGAAAACGATGAGATACTTTGAATGAATAAATTTGGCGGTATACTTCTAAAAAGTGGCAAGACACTTAAGCGAACTTCTATTAGCACATTTCGTAAATGTGGTGGGCGCTTAAATGAATATGATTTGGGGCACACTTTGTAAAAGTGGCAGACACTTAAGCAAACTTTTGTTAGCACACTTTGTAAAAGTGACAGACGCTTAAATGAATATGATTTGGGCATACTTCGTAAAAGTGACGGACGCTTAAACAAACTTTTGTTAGCACACGTCATAAAAGTGGTGGGCGCTTAAATGAATATGATTTGGTGCACACTTCGTAAAAGTGATGGACACTTAAGCAAACTTTTGTTAGCACACTTCATAAAATTGAGAGACGTTTAAATGGATATGATTTAGGGTACACTTCGTAAAAGTGGCAGACACTTAAGCGAGCTTTTGCTAGCACACTTTATAAAGTTGACAGACACTTAAATGAATATGATTTGGGGTACACTTTGTAAAAGTGGCGAACACTATAGCGAACTTTTGTTAGCACACTTCGTAAAAGTGGCATACACTTAAATGAATATGATTTTGGTGTTATCTTAATGAATCTTGATGAGATCCTATTTCACTCACTACTCATATCCACTATACTTTCAACTTGTTTCACAAGGATGAAAGTCAAGAGATTTTCTACTTACCTTCTTTATGATTACACATTACTATTATCATTAGTTATGCATGCACAAAGTGTAGTTACTCATATCATCCATACTCTTAATGTGACTATGCTTGACTTCATGTCTTATGTCTTTGGGTACTATAATGCATTTCCATATATCATACCCTATATTTTATATATCAAGTAATGTCATGTATGCATATCCTATATAACCATATCTTTACTTAGTATATTTCTTATTTCCTATTATATGCATTTACTTATAATCATTTGCATTATTTATAGGTCTTTTCTAGCTCACATGAACAAGGGAGGATTAAAGGGCAGTTCACCTAAGCTCATTCTAGCTCAATCAATTCGGTTCAGCTTAAATAAGCTCCAACCAGCTCCAATTAACTCGAGGTAGCTCAAAAGCATATAAGGGAATCTCACCTAGCTCAAGGGCAGCTCGTGGAAGCTCTAGAAGCTTAATGAACGAGTGCAAGATTCAGTCAGCTCAAACTAGCTCAATTCAGCTCAAGGCTAGCTCGAGCAGCTCATCTCAGCTCAAGCTTCCAACAATAACTCAAGACCTCAAGGGACATGTTCCCTCCCAAGAGACATGCCTATCACCCTTGGAGGGAACATAAAGTGGCTCCATTTCCTTGGAGGGAAACTGGAATTTCGGTAGCAAATCAGCCTTGGAGGGAGGCACCATCACTATTCAGCCACCCTTGAAGAATCATGCCTTTATAAACCAAATTTTGCCCTTCGCCGAATAGACACATGCCTATTCGGCCAACGCCTTGAAAAACTATAAATAGGGGTTCATTTTGCATTTTGTAACACACAACTTTCTTTGAAATATACTTATCCTTTGTGAGATTTTCTCTCAAACTTGTTCTTTTTAGAACTTTATTGACTTATCAAGCCTTGCTTGTGACGTCTCCTATCTTCCATCCTATACTTTGGGTTCTTGATTTTTATATAGCCAAAGGGTCCAAGTCCTATCTACCACCCTCAAAGCCATTCTCTTAAGAAATGAGATTATACTTTTTAGTATAGTTTCTTTCTTTGAACCCTTTGAATACTACCACCCCTTTCATTTCCATTTCACTATCCGAAACCTACCTTACAATTAACCATTTCATTCCTTTCATCCATTACCCTATACAACACCATCTAAATGCTTGTGCACTCTAAACTATCAACACCTTTTCCATCACTTGTTCATATTCAAAGCATACGGATTGTAAGGCTTACTTGCATTCACGGTCGGGAACAATCAAGCTTCTCTCAACAACATCAATTGGAGATTTAGAGCATATCATTTGGTATCAGGGCTTTTGTAGGAATCAAGTAAGCCCCTATCCTTTTGTGATTTCATTTCTTGTTATCAAAAAAAGAGAAAGTACAAAAAATAGATTTGAATAAAAAAGAGATTTGATAGTACAAAAAAAGAAACAAAGAATAGTGAAACACAAAGGTGGTGAAGGCAAAACAAACAAACAACAAGCTCGAAGAAGGCATCAAGATTTTATTGTTTCTCGATCGAGTTGTAAGTGAGTTTTATGGTACATTTGTTTTACTTTCTTCTATTTCATTTTATTTCTATTATCCTACCTTATCATTCTTTTCTTTCATTTCTTTTCGTTATTCCTTTCTTTTCTAGCCTAACCTTATTGCAGCCCAAACACCATATAGTAAAGTTTGAACAGGCCTTGAGCAAGTTCTTTCAAGAACTTGTGACGAGAGAATATAGCAGTAAAAGGCAAGAGAATTGTGAGAATAGAAGGGGAAGTAAAAGCCTAATTCCCAAGCGTGAAACACGAGTGCTGAGTGATTGAGTGACATCTAATTTTCCTTGGAGAGACCGTAAGGCTTTTGTGTGTGTTTGGTGAGGTCCAATTTATTTTTTCTTTTATTTTCACTAACCATGTTCACATGATTCTTTAAACACTCCATCAACCTCAGGAGGAGGAGAAAATAAGATCCAAGACGTGCTAGATGATCATCAACGATCAAACATCTTTCAGAAACGATGCCATGTAAATGGTAAAGTGTGTTTCTTGATCATTGACAGTGAGAGTTGTACCAATATTGCAAGCACTTTAATGGTCGAAAAACTTGGCTTAACAACACCGAAGCATCCAAGTCCATACAAGATATAGTGGCTTAATGATAATGAAGATATCACTATTACCGAACAAATTGTCATTTCCTTTTCCATTGGAAAATACAAGGATAAAGCAATTTGTGATGTGGCACCCATGTATACTAGCCATCTATTATTGGGAAGGCCTTGGCAATATGAAAAGCGAGCAATCTATGATGGTTCACCGATCGTTTCTTCTTTGCATATGAAGGAAAGAAGATTACCCTGGCACCACTTACTCCAAAACAAGTACATGAAAACCAAATGCACTTGAAAAGAAGCCTTGAAGCCATGGAAGAGAAAATCAAAGAGAATTCAATGGAGGAAGGATATTTTGAAGAAAAACAGACTGATGGAGTTGAAAAAGGAACACTTGAAAGTGAGAGTGTGGATGTAAGAAAGTTGGAGTTGAACATGTGAAAGTTGAAAAGAATGAGTTTGGAGATATAAAGGAGAAAGAAAAATAGATTCCATCTAACCCTACTTTTTCTCATATTCTTTCTTTTATTTTGCACGATATTCCAAGAGACGTATCTCTTGAAATTGATGATTCAAGAAACATGTCCTTTAAAGAACCAATAGGCGTAACTTTTGGTGATCCACAAGATATGTCATTTTATGTTCCAAGGAATGTGATTATTGACATTCCAAGTGCTTGCCAATCTTGAAGAGAATTCAGCAACCAACACCCATTAAACATCCGCCATGGTTTTCTATTTCCATTCATTTTGTTAATAGTTTCTCATTTCCTAACTTTGGTTTGTTTTGCAGCAAACTAATTCACATACATGGTGTTATCATACCAACCTATGATGACAAGTTCCTTTATCATTTTGAGATTGATTGGTGCAACAAAATCCACCATTTCAAGGGAATGAAGTGAGCATTATCCACCTAAGGGAATGAAGCGAGCATTATCCACCTACTCAAGGGCCATCATTTGGAAATGTACAAAGCTTAAAGAAGTTGACATTACCAACTTACTTGATAGGAATTCGGAAAAGTCAAGACTCTTCATCAACCATCATGATGAATCAAAGAGAAAATATGAAGAGATATGTACTTCAACAAAGACCACAATGTTTTGAACCAAGAAGTGATTTAAGGGACACGATTCATCACCAAAGGACACGTTGCTTCCAAACAACACAAAGAAGGAACTCAATGAGCAAGTGCATGTTCCAAGAGGTGTGATGATTCAGGCCAAAGGGCATATCCCTACACCACGAGATATGATGAATTAAACCATTGCAAAGGAGAACCCCAAAGGACATGTGCTTATTCAAAGAAGGAGATGATTAGGAAGTGTCTTTTGACACGACCTATGATTGATGATTTTCCTAACCAACAACCAGAAAATACTTCTTTCTTTGTTTTGCAGATTGATCATAAGGAAAGCATTCCATTAAAGGGAAAAGATAAGGATTCGACTACCCCAACAACAAAGAAAGGTCTAAAAACGAGAGGCTTCGATTTGAGAACAAATCGCTTTAAAGAAGGGGTGATGCGATCCTATTTAACTCACTACTCATATTCACTATACTTTCAACTTGTTTCACAAGCATGAAAGTCAAGGGAGTTTCTACTTACCTTCTTTATGATTACACATTACAATTATCATTAGTTATGCATGCACACAATGTAGTTACTCATATCATCCATACTCTTAATGTGACTATGCTTGACTTCATGCCTTATGTCTTTGGGTACTATAATGCATTTTCATATATCATACCCTATATTTCACATATCAAGTAATGTCATGCATGCATATCCTATATAACCATATCTTTACTTAGTATATTTCTTATTTCCTATTATATGCATTTACTTATAATCATTTGCACTGTTTGTAGGTCTTTTCTAGCTCACATGAACAATGGAGGATTAAAGGGCAGCTCATCTAAGCTCAATCAATTCGGTTCAGCTTAAACAAGCTCCAACCAGCTCCATTCAGCTCCAAATAGCTCAAAACCATATAAGGGAATCTCACCTAGCTCAAGGGAAGCTCGTGGAAGCTCAATAAACCCAATGAAGGAGTGTAGGATTTGGTCAGCTCAAACTAGCTCAATTCAGCTCATTTCAACTCAAGGCTAGCTCGACCAGCTCATCTCAGCTCAAGCTTCCAATAATAGCTCAACACCTCAAGGGACATATTCCCTCCCAAGAGACATGCCTATCACCCTTGGAGGGAACATAAAGTGGCGCCATTTCCTTGGAGGGAAACTTGAATTTGGGCGGCAAATCAGCCTTGGAAGAAGGCGCCATTGCTATTCGACCACCCTTGCAGAATCATGCCTTTGTGAACCAAATTTTGCCCTTAGCCGAATAGACACATGGCTATTTGGCCAACCCCTTGAAAAACTATAAATATGGGTTCATTTTGTATTTTGTAACATACAACTTTCTTTGAATTATATTTATCCTTTGTGAGGTTTTCTCTCTAACTTGTTCTTTTAGAACTTTATCGACTTATCAAGCTTTTCTTGTGGCGTCTCCTATCTTCCATCCTATACTTCGGGTTCTTGGTTTTTATATAGCCAAAGGGTCCAAGTCCTATCTACCACCCTCAAAGTCATTCTCTTAAGAAACGAGATTATACTTTTTAGTATAGTTTCTTTCTTTTAATCCTTTGATTACTACCACCCCTTTCATTTCTATTTCATTATCCTTTCTTTCCATTTCCATCCACCTATCCGAAACCTTCCATACACTTAACCATTTCCTTCATTTCATCCATTATCCTATACACCACCATCCAAACGCTTCTGCACCCTAAACTATCAACACCTTTTCCATCACTTCTTCTTCTTCTTCTTCTTCATCATATGGATTACAAGGCTTACATTCGGGAACAATCAAGCTTCTCTCAACAACATCAATTGGAGAGTTAGAGCGTATCATAATGAAAAAGTTGCATACACTTAAATGAATATGATTTTGGTGTTATCTTAATGGATCTTGTGGACTATAAAATTTTTACAGTTTTACACTCTACAACATAGTTCCGTCGATACACTTATCATATCAGTATGCATCACATAAAATTTATATAAATGCCTTGTATTCTGTGTGTGAGGAACTTCCTTATCGTCCATCTCGCCCAACTTGCATGCACCATGTATACATTCACAAACTTTGGCGAAATAAAGCATGCACCTGATGCTCTCTGTATTCCTTCATAACTTTCGAAAGTTGTCATCAACCTCTACAAGGCTTCAACACACAACAAGTTTATCTAAGACTCCTATATGGAATTTGATTGTTAAAAACAAACATACATTCAAAATTATTATATGAAATAAATATGTTCTAAAAATAATGATAATTATGACATGTCACTATTTAATGATACTTGGGTAAGACCTCATGGTAAGTTTTTGTACTCTTCTGAAAACTGCAATCCAGTGTCTATCAATATCATTTTACTTAAAATCTTGCTACTCTCACAATCATAACTATAGGATGGTGCCATTGGAGGTTTGTCGATCTCTATCCCCAGCTTGAGACCTTGACCCCGATGCCCCTTGGCCATTCCTTCCTTAGTTTTATGAATTTCGTGACAAGAAACTGCAAATCTTTTCAATTGCCCTCTTCTAATAGCGGACTCAATGGCTTTTATTAAGTAAGCACAATCATCAGTATAATGACCCTACTACTTATGAAGCTCACACCTTTTGTTGAACCATTCCCTCTGCTCGCTTGGTCTCATAGGTGGTGGAGGTTTCAAGATTACTGTATGTTCTATCTAATTTAAAATCTGCGAATGTGATTCTTCCAATTGATGGCAGGTTTAAAATCTAGATGAAGGTCTCTCACCAGGCCTGTCGCTCTGCCTGTTGTCTCGACTCTACTATTGCCTATAGCCACTAGATTATGTATATTGTTGCCCCCCTTTTTTGTACTGTTGTTCACGTTGTTGATAATCTGCGAACCTTACTCCTCTATCCTTATCCTAAAGTAGAAGTCTTCTATGCCTGGAAGTACGGTAGTTGGTTTGAAAGTGTACATACAGTGAGCCCTAAGCCTGAGCTCTCAACCTGTCTGCCTCTTCATTTTCAGCACAAGGCTGAACTTCTCATTTAATGCGAACAAAGCGGTCAACGGTCTATCCAACAGATCATGCTTTAAATGTTGATGAATGGTTCCATTGTAAAGGCATTTATTGTGAATTCATCTGCCATTTCTTTGGTTTGCATTATGTCCGTATTGAATATTCTCACAAAGACATCAAATACATTCAAGACTTCTTTAAGATTTTATTAGCTAAAAAGTGACTCATGAAGCTGCTAACTGATCAAAACTTTAAATAGAGTGTTGTGGCAATTGTAGGTGCCAAGCCTAATATCCCGAGATAGATCTACCTGCTAGGAGTTTTGCAAGTTTCTTTCCTGTTATGCCATCTTATTTTTTAACATTTGATGTGCATCATCCTCCATGAGAGAATAATATGAATCCTCAGTTTTTTCACCTTATTCATAATCATCCATCTAAAAAACCTGAAATTCTTGGTTCTGAACACCCTCTTCTACATGATTTACTCATCTTTAATATTGCATGCCCCCGTCTGTTCTACCCTTTTTTTGTTGTTAGCTGTTGGATTAATCTTTCATTTCTTTTATTCTTTTCATCTTCTATCCTCTGTCTCTCCATCTGATTATGCATATATTTTTGCTACTGCTTAAACTGCTTCTATGAAGCTAGCATGTTCTCCTCCATAGCTTTTAATTTCACTTGTATGCCAATGAACTACTGATTGTTTGCCTCTCAAGGGGAGGCGCCACTAGTCTGATGGGTACTCATTCCTGAATTGACAAACTACGGGGGGCTGAGCCCAAAATTGTTTCCATTGTTACATGCTTGGAGGCATGACCTGTTCTAATGGAGTAAGAGCTGCACCTGGGTTTGCATTCAAATCTTCTGCATGCTTTCTATTTATATCGTCTTGCATATTTCTCGTTATATTCCTACTCTGAATAAAAATTGAACTAAAAACCATATATCTAAAAGTCAAAAGGTCGTATGTTGGTTTTACACTCACCGCACCTATTGATAACTTGTAAAGTGAACAACTCTATAAGAAGGTGGAAGGACGACGATTCAGATGGTGGTAGAAGGTGATTCTATTGTGTTTTGGTTTTGGTTTGGATGAAGAAGAGTGATCGTGACCTTGCTCTCTATTGCATGGTTATTTATAGTGGTAAGGATAGCTGTCGATTGAAAGTTGTCATGGCATCGATATTTATTGGACATCCTAGGAAGTGATGGCCTAGATCGGTTTTCACCAAGTGAGACCACATGTGTCGACATATGATACACACGTGGTCGTTAGTGATCGTTATCATGTTATGTTCTTGATGGACTGCATGTGTCAACATGTGGTCGCTAATGACCGTCCGCAAGTTATGTTCTTGGGAGGTTGTAGTGACTATCCATGTTTGAAGTTTCACATCATGGGATGTTCGCAAGGGATAACAGATTTAAATCTCATCGAGGTTTAAATTATATGCGAGTTTTTTTAATTCATTTTAAATTGCTTTAGTAATATGCAAATCATTTTAAGAATAATTATGGTCTAGATTTGTTCGATAAATACATTGCATATTAATTAATTATTTTTATTGTGACTTTAACGTATTATATTTCTTTTGTCCCACTAAATTTATCTTTTTGTTGTGTCTAAAAATTGTCCTTTTGAAATATTCAATAACTTTTACAATTCAAAATTATTTTTATTATTATTTTCCAGTTTTCTATCATAAATAGATTTTAACTTTTTAAGGATAAAATTGTCATTCATATAATTCTTAAAAACTTTTTTAAACTACATGAAAAGTCAACCCGTGTCATAATTTATGGGAGTGAAGAGTATTAGTTTTTATAATTAATAAGATAATTGTGTGTGTAACCATTAAAAATTATCATATTTAATTAAGGGTAATTATTTGATGCACTGACAGTGAAATGTTTTTCCACAAGCGGGTTTTAAAACTGTCACATATCTCTTTTAGGTCCCTAAACTCTAACTCCCTACATTCTAAACTTTAAACCATAAAATATATCCTTTAACCTTTATACCTAACCACGTACACCAAAACCTTCAACTTTAGGATCTAAATCATAAAGAGAGTCGCAGGCAATATGGTGGTTGGAGCAAAGATGAGATGAAAGGAGAGAGACAAGAGTTATTTCTCATTTAGTTTCCTAGCCTCCCTTGCCTCCTCGGTTGTATGGGTATTTATAACCCCTAAAATTGTTGGTGATTTGTATGGTGTCAATATGGACAATTTGAATGAGATAGGCCCAATTTACAATTATTAGGCTCTGCAATCCGACCATATGAGTAGAGTGTTGTAGCATCTGACAATATATGTTCTCAAGGCCGTGTAGGTCTCTAGTTCCATCGTCTTCGGTATTAAAAGACTCCGAAGGCCACCTTCAGAGTTGCCAAGTGCGAAAGCGCTGTGGGTTAGTTTCAGATTTGGAGATATAGGGCATAACATTGGTCCCCCTTAGTCAAAAGAGTACCATAAAGTGGTACAAAATAAAGCATCTTAAGAAAGCCATCCTTGCGACCGTTAGAATGCCAATAGATGACTGCATTAACTCAGACGATCATGATGATTAAGCTTGTGGTTGTAAGACTGCACATGTGTCCCTCTGTTATTGATGCAGTTCAAATCGTGAATCAAAAAATCATTTTGGGAATACGTGTTCTGTGCCCTTAAATACCCTCTAGAGTTAGGGTAATTTATAATTTCTTACGTCGATTCAACTTTCAAATTCTTCAAGTTGTTTTGTAATTCTTTTTGGAGCCGCTGGTCTCTTAACACTTCTTGGATGTTCGCCGAAAACAATGGTGAGAAGAAAGAAGACTTTGGAGAAAAAGATCGCTGCAAACCATTTTGAGCCAGCTGTTGGGCGCTTGTTTGAATCTAAAGCGGATCAAAGTCTGGCTATGGTGTTGTTTCGATGTCGGAGTCTTTCATGGGAGAATTACGAGTTCAATTTTGAAATACCCATCGGGACCTACTGCATAAGCGAATATCATGTTTCCAATGAGGGCCAGTCATAGTTTTATCTACCGTTATACTACTTAGAGGAAGGGTTCCACCTTTTGTTGCACCATATCGTGGAGGTTGTTCTGTGTTTGTACGATATTGCTCTAGGCCAACTAATCGGAGTGCCATGGTGGCTTCTAATAGGTTATTTCTTGGTGGGAAAGGAAAAGGATAGAAGTCGTCCATTGTTGTTATGAAGAATCTCTTCTCTTTGAATAAGGCCAGTTGGAAGACTTCTGAGGGCTTGTTCAGCTTCTCGTGGAGGTAAGACAAGTGAGTCGAGATTAAAAATTCCATCAAAGGGTAAAACAATTAGATTAAGTTGGGGCCAGACCGCAGTCAGTATATATAGGTTACGAGGAAGCTCCCTAGGGGCTTCAACTTTCCACTGAGGTGGATGAGCCCTAGCTAGATTAAAAAGACCTCCACTAATTTGCTATCAAACCTTGAGGTAGCTCAGGTTGAAAAATTATCAAATGAAGATTGGATGGATGTTCTAGAAGTAATTACGCTTTGAAATGTCTTCAAATATTATCTTAGAGGAGACAATCCCAATGGGTTAAGGAAAAAGAATTTGGCTCCTAGGTAAAGACCTCCTCTAAGTGTGGTGGACTGCCAGTTTCCTTGGCCCTACAAAGTTATGGATGACCTTGCCAAAATATTGCTAGGCGAAGCTCCTGAGGAACCAGACATCTTGGTATCTTGTTGTGCTTATCCTCAGAGGCCTTGGATGTCCGCCAGAGCTGCTAATAGGCTCTCGAGGGGCCAAAGACCATCTTCTGACATCATTGAGAATGAGTCTCTGGTGAAAGAGTTTGGTGGAAAGTATAATGTTGAAGATGATGTGGTAGATTCAAAACATTCACTTAGTGGGGATGCGAGTGATGTTGACACACGAGGTGTTGATATTTCCAATAATGTTTATTAAGGCGACTTTTATGAGGGTGGTCCGAAGAATGTAGCTGGGACCTTTAGTGCTCCCTCAGTGCCAAACACAAGTAGTTATTTCACCCATATTTTCTTGTCATTAGGGATTAATAAAATAGAGGGCAAACAAGAATACACATTTCCTTTACAGGTGCCGTATCCCACCCTATCCGAGTCGTCATCCTCCTCAAAGAGTAAAGGTGAAACATCTTAGAGAAGACATAATTTTCCTTATGGGGAATGGCTGATTTAAGTGTTTATCTTGTACAAATACAGAGCAATGCCTGTCTGTTATTAGGGATTTTGAGGAATCTACCACAGAGACCAGGGCGAAAGAGAATGCAGATCGTGTGGCGTCGAGGAAAATGCCCTTAGGGGAGGCTACTCCATCTCTTCATCGAGGCTAGAGAGGGTTATGGCTAGGGTTGGAATCACAAGTCCGAGTGGTATCTTTCTTGGGGCAAGAAGAAAGAGGAGGTTTGCTAGTCCTTTTGGAGGAAAGGTAAAAAAGACCTATGCTAGGGAAGAGCCTGTCACTGTCACTGCGGAGACATCTTCACTAGAGTCGGTCACTACTATTTTTGGAGTAGTTTTTTGTGGTTCTTCCATTTCCAGAACCTCAAGGGACCTTTGGGACTATCTAGAGCTTTCTGCCCCAAGAAGATTTAACTTAGACTAAGGATGATTTCCCTACCTCATCAGGTACACATGTTCGGAGGCATGGCTCTATATTTATCTCTGCATTTCCCTTAGGTATGGGTAGTTTAACCATGTTATTTCTTAAACTGCTTCAACTCTTTTGGTAGAGTTAGTGATCAGAGGTAGGGATGGTGGATCAGGGCCATCCTCGAGCTTCTAGAGGAACAAGTATGTCGATGCCATGAGGAAGCTTCCTAAGCATTAGGCCTGATGACCAAAATAGTAGGGCTGCTTCATGATGCTTACCAAGAGAAGGGTGTTGCCTTTGTCAAAACCTTTGAGAAGGGGTATTGATATGAGAGGGAGGTTACGGCTAAGGATGTAGAGCTCTAAAGGTCCAATGCTAGGGTTAAGGTCTTAGATAAAAAATGGCCGAGATCAAGCAATAACTAGTCAAGGCTCGTTAGTTGGTCGAAGTGTTGGAGCAGGCTTGCAACGATGATGTCAAAGTAATATTAGTGACAAACCTACGAGTGGCAGTGGCCAATGATGTGGTGGAAAATGCCCATGCAGAGGTACAAATAGAGAGAAATATTTTCTCCGGGAATGATTAAGAAGCTCAGAAGTCCAAGGCGAAGCTAAATGTTCTTCATGAGAGTGTTACTTAGTTGCAGGTGGGTAAGGAAAAAATGGAGAAGATTATCCTTCATGCTAATCAATGGCTGGCTGAGTTTGGAGACATTTTCGAGAAGTATGAGCACAACATAATGTTTGTCATCCAGGGTGTGCTCGGTCCTATCAACATGAACGATTGGAACTTGCACTGTTGTTGGCCTCTTTGTGAGGAAGTGGATGAATTGGGCTTTTGACCCGCTTAATCCTTTTGTAGATAAATGGCTACATTGTAACACCCTTAACGTATACTCATAGGCCGAATATATATTAAAGATGTTACGAAATCATTGGAAGAAATCTTGACTTGTAAATTTTTTTCACCAAAATTTAATTTGTACTTTAACCCTCTCTCGGTTTTAAATTTAAAACTATTCGTCTAGGTGCAGCTAGTTTTGACTCTGATTTTGGTTTACAAAATTTATAATTGAATTATTAAAATAAAGAAAACAATATAATTCAGGGTGAAAATTACGTAAGCTGCCTAGACCCTTTCTTGATTTTAAAATTTTTACACGATTAGGGCTAAACAACATTTTAACCATACCAAAGATTTTGCTATTGTTAACAATTCATATTTTTAAACTTATCCATCCATAAAAGCATATAATTACGTTGTAAACTTATGTTGTAGACAGTTCAACTTTAAAATACTAACATGCCCACTAGTCTATCAAATTATGGTAAAGACGTACTTACTGAACTGATTGTAGTAACTTGATTTTTCCCAAGTTTTTGCTCCTCCTCGATAGACAGTTTCTAGGAAACCTACGTGTGACATAAGACACACGCTAAGTACGAACTTATTGATGTAATTAAACTCATTTATTTTAAAAACACGAAATAATGTAATACAATATGTCATATATAAGAGTGCATTTCGTTTTCTCTATAACATGGCAAGTATATTACAATGTACATATGTCATGTATCATAACTGTCATATAAATCATGTTATTATTGTATAATATATTCTCTATCATGGACATGATTTCATCATGTAATCATTTACATACCATGTACTCTACATTGTCATGCTTTCTTTATGGCATCATTTGCACATCATGTGTTCTATCATGGTCATGCTTTCTTTTTGCCATCATTTGCATATCATGTGTTCTATCATGGTCATGCTTTCTTTATGCCATCATTTGCATATCATGTGTTCTATCATGGTCATGCTTTCTTTATGCCATCATTTGCATGACATGTATTCTATCATATATCATGTAACCTTTCTATCATGGTCATGCTTTCTTTATGCCATCATTTGCATAACATGTATTCTATCATATATCATGTAACCTTTCTATCATGTATGTCATGTGCTTCTCGGTCATGTGACATGTAACTTCTTATTCATGTATCATGTAATCATGTATCATATAACATCTCTATCATGTATCATGTAACATCTCTGTCATGTAACATCTCTTTCATGTATCATGTAACATCTGTATCATATAACATATTTAGCATGTAACATGTATCATCTGAATCATGTATCATCTTGTTATTATTATCATTGTGTCTGGATAAAGGCCCATGGAAACCCCGTAGCCTATCTGCACCGTAGTGCCATGTGGAGTACGTACTCGAGAGGATGCTCTTTGCTCCTTATATAAACACCTCGTTAGTGCATTTTGCACTATGGGCTTGGATCCCTAGGGTGTATCTTGTTTCATTTTAATCTTGTCATTATCCATATTTCATGTATGCATAATGCATCATCATTTATGCAAACGATAATTCGTACCTGGTATTCCATCCAGCTTGCCATGTCGAGCAATGTATCATATCATGTATTATAGAGAAATGCAATGCCATTTTCAATGTAATGCAAACATTTAGAAATGCACTCACCTTGGCCATTTATTAATATGCCTCACTAAGCACTATTAATCCTTTCCTTTATAGTACCTCGAACCTTCTTTTGATTCGGATCCAACTTCATTTATCACATGAATATAAATAAAAAATTTGTTAGATTCGCTTCTAACAATATTTCAATTAAGCTATTTAATCATTCAACATAAAAATTTTCCATAAATTTCTTTCCTTCCTTATACTATTCACAAACTCATTTTTTGTCCCTAATGACCATTTTGGATCTTCAAATAATTCCTCCAAGCTTGCTAACCAACATTAGGCACAAATTGTCTCAATTTCCATTTTCTGTCAATTTGTACTACCATCAAAGAAATATTTTTGTAAAATAATCTACTACTCGGAATTTGACTCCGTTTGTTCTGGAAGAAACTAGATTCGATAAGCTTTTCAGCTATATAAATTAGTAGCCCAAATTCAACTCATACGATTTATGACAAATTTTCAAAGTCAAATTTTCAGTGATGATTTCGGAACAGACTGCCATATTGTTTTGTGACCTTTCACCACTTAAAAATTCATATCTTTTTACTCAGAACTCGAAATCAGTTTCCGTTTGTTGGAAACGAAACTAGACGAATAAATCTTTACATAGGTATAAAATTCACCATCTAACCTTTTTTGTAGTATTTATGGTGAATTTTCAAACTTGCTTCCATAATCAAATCCGACATAACTTCCATAATTAACTTCTATCTTTCTCTAACTTCTCTTAATTATTTTTCTCCCTCGTATTAACCACATGTTTATTATGGCCCTTAGTGACCATTTAGAAAATTAAACAATTCTTCAAGCTCAATTTGAACAATTTCCATTACTATTTACTTATTTTGGACTATTATCCTTTTAGCCCTTAAACTTTATAAAAGTGACATTTTAGTCACTACACCATATTTGTACACTTAATTCATGTACAAATTAATTTTTTTACTCATTTCCATCTTTCTAGAATTTTCCCTTAACTTTCAACTTTATTCAATTTGGTCCTTCACTAACTTTTTATTTTGAAATAAGTCCATCATATATCTTTTCTTGACATGTCAATCCCTTAACTTCCATAATATGCTTGAATCTTCAATTCTATAAATTTTCCATAAATTCAAGACTAATCCCTAATTTTCTTCAAATTGCTAAATTAGTCCCTGTACTTACAAAAAATTCTTTTCGATCCTTAAACATCAATTCATGCTATTTCAATCATAATTCATCAATTCAAGTGCTAAAACAATTTTTCAATAATTTCCCCTAATTTTCTCAAAATTTTCAAAATGGTCCCTATAACTTCAATTGGGGAAATATTTTAATCTAACATCAATTTCATATCTCCAACATCATTAATTACATAAATACACTCCAATTTCATAAAGTTCAAATTCGGTCCCTCAATTTTGAAGCTTGCCGAATTGGTCCCTATATATTTAACTTAGGGTTTTGCTTCCAAACAACAAATCAAGCTTACTAGATCATTAATCCAACATCACAAACCCTAATCTTCTCCATACAAACCAAAATATGTAGGATTTAAATCCTAACTCAATAACATGATTTTAACATCATATAAGCTTGATTCCAACTTAAATTCAACCATGGAATCATAAAATTTCAAAAGCCCCAATTTAGTCCATAAACCCTAATTTCTTTCTCATGAAAATTCTCATCAATCAAGCATGTATTCCATGAATTATTTACACCAAAAGGTAGAGCTCAAAGAGTAGAACAACTTTGTAGTTCGAAAGATTACTTGAAAATTGAGTTTCGGGGCTTGAATCGAGCTTGAAAAAATTTTCTCCCCTTTTTTTCCTTTAGTTCGAAATATTTCAAGAAAGATGAAAAATTTGGTTCATCTTTTACTTATTTAAATCCACATGCTAAAATTAAATGAATTTAAAGTTCATTTAATTAGTGAAATTACTAATTTGCCCTTTTAATCCAATGGCCAAACTTAATCTTATAAAAAATCAATGGCCATGATTTGATCGAAGTGTAATTCACCTTAAAAAATTGCCCTCAATGTTCCAAAATATTTCAAAAATGCCATCCATGGAAAATGACCAATTTGCCCTCCAACTAAACTTTATTTACTCACATGTCTAAAAAATGCCATTCCATAAAAATTGAATCAAATTGGTTCCAATGTAACCGGCCATCTCCCAAAATATCTTAGATTTTTATTTATGGCATTTATTCGGTCCAAATATTCGAATTTCACTCAATACGATTTCTAAATTTTCTTCCTTTGAACTTTAAAACTTTATAGCCACTAATATAAGCCTCGTACGAAAAATCCGAGTAACACAAAAGTGTCACTCCTGGGGGTGAACTATTCATTTATGAGGTTAGATTACATAACTTTTGGAAATTACACTTTGGTCCCTAAATTTTTCTAAAGTTCACACTTTAACCCCTAAACTTTCAAAAATTACATTTTGGTCACTAGTAAAAAATTTGGATATTACAATGCTCCCCCTCTAAAGAAAATTCGTCCTCAAATTTTCAATGTTTACCCGTTTCAAACAATTTTGGGTATTACTTCTACATCTCCTTTCAGTTTCCATATGACTTCTTCCACTTTATGATTTCTCCAAAGGACTTTGACCAGTGGAATTTTCTTGTTCCTTAACTCTTTGACTTCATATGCCAAGATTTTCACTGATCTTTACTCATATCTGGAAGTAACACTAGTTGATAAACCACTAGTTCAACTCTTTTTAGAATCCTGTATGGCCCAATAATTCTGGGACTAAGCTTTCCTTTTTGACTAAAACGTAACACCTTCTTCCAAGGTGAAACCTTTAAAAAAACTTCGTACTTAACATCCTTCTCTTCTTGTCTGCACAAGCTTTTTCTTGTAGATCCGCAACAACCTTGAGATTATATTAAATAATTATTACTTTATCCTCTATTTTTTGTGTCAAATCAACCCCTTCAACTTTTGGGTTATACTAAACATTTCAAACCTGTAGCTCAAACCAATAATGAGGAGTTCAACATATTCTTCCATACAGTAGTTCAAATGGTGTCATATTAATATTTGTCTGATAACTATTGTTACTGGTAATCCTATTATAAAATCCATTATCACTCGTTCCCACTTTCATTGGGGAGTAGAAATAGGCTGAATCAGTCTAGGAGGTACTCAATATTCAGCTTTTACTTGTTAGCAATTAGCATGTCAAGCACTTTGTCATAAATTCTGAAATTGTCCCTTTTCTTTCATGGCCACCAATACCGAGTCTTTAGATCTTAATACATTTTGCTACTTCCAGAGTGCATAGTCAATGGACTATGACAAACTTCAGTCAAAACTTTTTCTTCAATTCACCATCATTAGGAAAGTAAACTTTCTCTCGATAATATAAGCAATCATTTGACTTAATTTCATAGTCCTATGTTTCTTTTTATTCAACTTTCTTCATTCTTTCAATACATTTTTAACCGAAAATTGCAAATCTTTGATTCGACCCAACAAAATTATTTTTTAGTTGAAATTCTTCTGCTAATAAACCATTTTGTCTCAACGAATTTTGTGCATTCATTGTGCACAAAATAGAAGATGTCTTCTGGCTAAGAGCATCAGTTACTACATTATTCTTCTCGAAGTGATAATCTGTAACTATATTGTAATCTCTTAGAAACTCAACTTATCTTCATTGCCATATGTTTCAATTCTCTTTGCATCATTAGTTGCTTTAAACCTTTGTGATCAGTGTAACTAGGACACTTCTCACCATACAAATGGAATACCTTTTTACGATAACTGAGTAAGTAGCAGAGCAATAATAAATAAATCCTTTACAAAATGTCTATAACATCCAGCTAATTTCCAAGAAACTCTGGACTTCAGAGACATTTTTCGGTGTCTCCCATTCAATAATAGATTATACTTTCTTGGAATCAACTCTTATTCCCTCCGCCGATACTACATGTCTAAGGAAAGTTACTTCTGATAACAAAAATTCATATTCAGAGAACCTTACATAAAGCTGCTTATCTCTTACTGTCTGTAATACCACTTAAAAATGGTAATCATGTTCAGCTTCTATCTTTAAGTATACCAGAATATTGTCCATGAATACAGCAGGGGCATTCCCTATTCATCAAATCCATGAATACAGCAGGGGCATTTGTAAGCCCAAATGGCATTACGAGGAATTCGTAATGTCCATAACGAGCCCTGAATGTTGTCTTTGATACATCTTCTTCTTTGACCTTGAGTTGATAAAAACCTGATCGAAGACCTATCTTTGAGAACACTGTTGCACCTCTAAGCTAATCAAATAGATCTTTAATCATTGGTAGTGGATACTTGATCTTAATAGTTACTTTATTCAACTACCGGTAATCTATACATAATTGTAGAGAACCCTCTTTCTTCTCTACAAATAATACCAGAGTACCCCATGGTGATACACTCGGTCAAGTGTAATCCCAATTTAATAGTTCTTGCAATTGAGCTTTCAACTTTCTTAGCTCAATTGACACCATCCTATATGGTGCTATCGATACCTGTTCAATTCTAAGATAGACATCAATCCCAAACTGTACCTCTCTATCCGGAGGTAATCCTAATAACTTATCCGAAAACACATTTGAAATTTTCCCACAATCGAGATATCTTTAATCTTCTTGGGTGACATTTTGTATAATCACCACATAAATTAAACAAGCCTTACATCCATTTACTTAACAACTTCTGAGCTGTTGTCGTAGAAATCACCGACTCTAAACAATCAGTTCTTTCTTTCACATTACTAGAAATAGTTTCCTTAAAAATATTTCTTTGAGCTTCATTGCTTTATAGTCACTCTATCAGAATCTAAATAAATCTAGTTAGAATCCAACCAATAATAATAAAATATTCATAAAATAATATTTTATGAATTTTTCATAACCCTGGATCTGTCTTTAAAATTTCAACTCGATCCGATTGTACCGATAATTATCGAGAATTTTATCAGGTACAATCCCTACTTGAAAATCTTATAACAATAATCTATTGTGAATATTTTTGACTCATGCTGAATCCTTTTTATCAGTCAAAAACACTAACACGAAACCTTCCCAGTAGGTCACCCATCCTTGTGCTACTTTGGGCTGAGCACGTTAACAATTTTTATTCGATCCAAAATACGATTTCCAAATAACTTCCTTAACATGTACTAACTCTGTGGCATTAGACCTAAATACGAACGTGTTCCCTTAGTAGGATACAACTTCTTCTAACTCCTTAGTATACATGCAGTTTAATTCCTCTATAGCATGACTTTAACATCTTTATGCCACAAGTTGGCAATCATCGGACCACTTTCTCCATTAAATTTAGGAGCTCCTAACTTTTAAGCTTATTAACAATCGACATCCTTATTGGTGCATGTATTAGGCTGGTGTAGGCACAAGGGTCTTAATTCTATTAACCACAACCTTTAAAGCTCATACTAAGGTTTCATATTTTTTTTGTACTAGAGTTCTCTGCTATACAAGTGGCTCTACTGAGGTAAGAGCCAAAGATGGAACATTCTGTATTTCATTACTTCTACTTTGGACCTCCTTTTGGTCTCAATTATCAGATGTCTAACACAGCTCAACAATACTTGACATTACTTATTTCTACTATAACTTATTCATGTTATTGAGGAGCATAATCAAGTTACACAATAGTACATCAGTACATGACATCCTAGGGGCATGTATTTAACATCAAATCATATTAAACTTGGTTTAGCCTTCAGAATCGGCTAAACCTGTAGCTTTGATACCAATAAATGTAACACCCTTAACGTATACTCGTAGAACGAATATACATTAAAGATGTTACGAAATCATTGGAAGAAATCTTGACTTGTAATTTCTTTTACCAAAATTTAATTTGTAGTTTAACCCTTTCTCGATTTTAAATTTAAAACTATATCGTCTAGGTGTAGCTAGTTTTGACCCTGAATTTGGTTTACAAAATTTATAATTGAATTATTAAAATAAATAAAATAATATAATTCAGGGTGAAAATTACGTAAGCTGCCTATACCCTTTCTTGATTTTAATTTTTTTACGCGATTAGGGCTAAACAACATTTTAACCATACCAAAGATTTTGCTATTGTTAATAATTCATATTTTTAAACTTATCAATCCATAAAAACATATAATTACGTTGTAAACTTATGTTGTAGACAGTTTAACTTTAAAATACTTACGTGCCCACTAGTCTATCAAATTATGGTAAAGACGTACTTACTGAACTGATTGTAGTAACTTGATTTTTCCCAAGTTTTTGCTCATCCTCGATAGATGATTTCCAGGAAACCTATGTGTGACATAAGACTCACACTAAGTACGAACTTAGTGAGGCAGTTAAACTCATTTATTTTAAAAACATGAAATAATGTAATACAGTATGTCATATATAAGATTGCATTTCGTTTTCCCTATAACATGGCAAGTATATTACAATGTACATATGTCATGTATCACAACTATCATATAAATCATGTTATTATTGTATAATATATTCTCTATCATGGATATGCTTTCATCATGTAATCGTTTACATACCATGTAATCTATCATGGTCATGCTTTCTTTATGCCATAATTTGCATATCATGTGTTCTATCATGGTCATTCTTTCTTTATGCCATCATTTGCATATCATGTGTTCTATCATGGTTATGCTTTCTTTATGCCATCATTTGCATAACATGTATTCTATCATATATCATGTAACCTTTCTATCATGTATGTCATGTACTTTTCAGTCATGTGACATGTAACTTCTTATTCATGTATCATGTAATCATGTAACATTTGTATCATGTACCATATAACATCTCTATCATGTAACATCTCTATCATGTATCATGTAACATCTCTTTCATGTAACATCTTTATCATACAACATATGTAGCAAGTAACATGTATCATCCAAATCATGTATCATCTTGTTATAATTATCATCATGTCTGGCTACAGGCTCATGGAAACCCTGTAGCCTATCTGCACCGTAGTGCCACGTGGAGTACGTACTCGAGAGGACGCTCTTTGCTCCTCATATAAGGACGCTCGTTGCTCCTTATATAAACACCTCGTTAGTGCATTTTGCATTATGGGCTTGGATCCCTAGGGTTATCTTGTTTCATTTTAATCTTGTCATTATCCATATTTCATGTATGCATAATCCATCATCATTTATGCAGATAATAATTCGTACCTGGTATTCCATCTAGCTTGCCATGTCGAGCAATGTATCATATCATGTATTATAGAGAAAATCAATGCCATTTTCAATGTAATGCAAACATTTAGAAATGCACTCACCTTGGCCATTTATTAATATGCCTCACTAAGCTCTATTGATCCTTTCCTTTAAAGTACCTCAAACCTTCTTTTGATTCGGATCCAACTTCATTTATCACAAGAATATAAAAAAAACATTTGTTAGATTCACTTCTAACAATATTTCAATTAAGCTATTTAATCATTCAACATAAAAATTTTCCATAATTTTCTTTCCTTCCTTATACTGTTCACAAACTCATTTTTGGTCCCTAATGACCATTTTGGATCTTCAAATAATTCATCCAAGCTTGCTAACCAACATTAGACACAAATTGTCTCAATTTCCATTTTCTGTCAATTTGCACTACCATCAAAGGAATATTTCTATAAAATAATCTACAACTCAGAATTTGACTCCGTTTGCTCTGAAAGAAACTAGTTTCGATAAGCTTTTCAGCTATATAAATTAATAGCCCAAATTCAACTCGTATGATTTATGACAAATTTTCAAAGTCAAATTTTCAGTGCTGATTTCGGAACAGATTGCCATATTTTTTTCTGACCTTTCACCACTTAAAAATTCGTATATTTTTACTTGGAACTCAAAATCAATTTTCGTTTGTTGGAAACGAAACTAGACGAACAAATCTTTACATAGGTCTAAAATTCACCATCTAACCATTTTTGTAGTATTTATGGTGAATTTTCAAACTTTC
Organism: Hibiscus mutabilis; assembly: GCA_019671005.1. NCBI lineage: Eukaryota > Viridiplantae > Streptophyta > Magnoliopsida > Malvales > Malvaceae > Hibiscus > Hibiscus mutabilis. The sequence goes on along the minus strand of CM033741.1, from coordinate 22,605,466 downwards.
TACCATAATTTAAATCCAACATAACTTCCATAATTAACTTCTATCTTTCTCTAACTTCTCTTAATTATTTTTCTCCCTTGTATTTACCACATGTTCATTAAACAATTGTTCAAGCTCAATTTGAACAATTTCCATTACTATTTACTTATTTTGGACTATTATCCTTTTAGCCCTTAAACTTTATAAAAGTGACATTTTAGTCACTACACCATATTTGTACACTTAATTCATGTACAAATTAATTTTTTTACTCATTTCCATCATTTCTAGAATTTTCCCTTAACTTTCAACTTTTTTCAATTTGGTCATTCACTAACTTTTTATTTTGAAATAAGTCCCTCATATATCCTTCCTTGACATTTCAATCCCTCAACTTCCATAATATGCTTGAATCTTCAATTCTATAAATTTCCATAAATTCAAGGCTAATGCCTAATTTTCTTCAAATTGCCTAATTATTCCATGTACTTCCAAGTTTGTTTTATTTTGAGGTTTGGATCGTCATGTTTGGGTCGATTTTAGGTCTCGGTTCAGGTAACTCAATTTTGTTCTCAAGTCTTGGGTTAAGTAATGAAATTGTAGTATTTTGCCTCATTTTTTCGATCATTTTGCATGCCCAGGCATGTCCCCCCTTTGAGCATGAAATAGATGCGTATCGCCAACCGCCAAACTTGTTACCTTAGGGCTTAGAGGCAAGCATCTCTCGTTTTTAGTCATCGGCAAAGTGATATAGATATTTCAATCTAGACTAATCGAGTCCATCTTTTGTATTGACGTCACCTTATGGCAAAAAATACCTCAACGCTTTAAAATGGCAATGTCGGAGGCTATTGCAAAGCAGAGGTAGTTAATAAATAGGTAGCGTTAAGTTGACTCAACGATCTAATAACATGAGTGGTGTATTTTATCTTTTGAAAAGTTGTGGCCATTGAAGACAATAGTGAACAAATGCATTTATACCCTTGTAAATCTGGTGCTGCCATAGCACATTATGGGCATGGTCATCTCCGGTCTTATCTAGATCAATAATGCACTAGGCATTTGGATTAAACAGAGGTAATAAATGACTGAGTTGATGACTTAGGGAGTCATTCACATGGTTTGGTACTCTATGCAAGATGACGCGAGATTCTTGATCATGAATATCATTTTTACCCTTGTAGAACAAGTGTCTCCATGGCACTAATGGGTAATGGCATACATGATCTTGTTTTAAGTCAATAATAGGCTTCACACTAGACGTGCGTAGGTATCTCATGTTTGTGTTGGTGCTATAAGAGGGCACTTGAATGACTTGATGTTTTTAAAGGGCCATGGAGAAGGCATAGGCTGAGCGATAATATTCTCTATGTAGCTTAGAATAGTGGGGTATGAGACTGGAATGATCATAGACATTTGTACCTTCGCAAAGTTGGTGCAAATTAGAGCACTAGGGGTACATGCATCTATGGTTCCTTTGAATTAATAGTGCATTTAGCATTGGATATGCACACGAGTCTTCTGCATAGGTAGACATCTATACCCTTGTAGATCAGGTGATGTCATGGAACAAATTAATATAAGCATCTCCAACTTTATTAGATCAACAATGTTCGTGGTATTGGATAGGCGAAGGCATTCGAATATCAATAACATCTACATCTTTGTAGAGCTGGTGCTGTCATAGAACGAATGGATACAAGCATCTCGGTTATTTGGATCAACAATACCCATGTCATTGGATAGTAGAAGAATTTGAAGCAATGTCATGTGAATCTTTATAGAGCCGATGTTGTCACCACAAATAGGTACATGCATGTTGATAACTCTCGAATATACATATATTTCTGTACCACCTTCGCTTTTGATCTTATCGCTTTTGTATATTTATTTGCCTTTATATAGCCTTTCTCATGCATTTAAGGTAGTTTTGTTTTTTTATACCTTTTTATCGGTACTTGGCATATTAATGTCAAAACAAAGGTGCCTGACTCGTGTGCTAGTGCGTGCAGAAAAGTTTAAGGATAATTGAGTTGCATTTATTATGTAAGAGCCAAGCAAAGTTGTTTATAAGGGAGCTTGGCACCACGTGGGACCACAAAAGACAACTTGTACTTCACGGGTGCCCATCTACGACTAATACAAGAGACACGTTGTGCATAAATGAGTTAAACCACTTTTGTGGTTGATGCCATAATCTGCCCTCTTCATCAAGAAAAACCCCAATGAGGAGGTACTAGACAATATCTAATGCCATGGTCTATTCGCTGCATCAAGACAAAAGGACTTGTCAGGCGGACCACCAATGAGAACTAATACTTGCTGCATTCCTGTTGGTGTATCGATTCTCCCTCTTTTGTCTAAATATATAGAGGGCCCTAGTTTTCAAGGAGATGAGGTCTGTTTTGGAGAGTTCTCTTAGATTATTTTCCAGAGAAAATGGATCTTGCCATGGAAGCTTAAAGGGCTTGGAGGTCCTGGTGCAGAAAAAAGCAACAAGGTGGTAGAAAAGCCCTATGGATAACCGAGTTACAACAGTGGATACCGTGAGGCTCGCTAGTTCGAGTTCATGTACGTGTAACTGGATATGTTTATTTTGTAGATCCTGCATGATCAAAGAACTATGGTGATTTTTTGAACTATTATTTATTTATATTTGTAGATCTTAACTCTGTTCTTAATATAGTTACCCTTGGTTTAATGCTTTTTGCTAGCACCTTTGTCCTAATATACTACTTCATATATGCTCATGTATACGTTGTCGAATGCATTTAACGTTCGAATAGTAGAGATTGTAAAATGACTAAGAACCATGAGTAACGAATGTTACCGTATGGCCTAAGTCAAGTGACACAATGGGGCTTATCCAAGGATAGGCGTACCAGCACTTGAATGGATGGTGTACTGACAAGCTAGGTCAAATGACACTTTCTAGCTTGCGTACATTTTTTATGAGGTCTCAAAAGAACATCTACCATCAGCCGTATTGTACCATAGTAATGAGATAAATAGCCTGGCAAGTGCTATGTTATGTTTAGAAATCTGTTTGATCATAACTCTTTGTTTGTAACTAGAAGTACCATGGCCTCATCTCTTCAGTTTCCCTAAAAAATTATCTCTATATTTCTCACCTATATTCCTGACCACGCATAACCTTTTATTAATCATTAACAACTATAAACAGTTTCAATCCTCATGGGATTCAACAACACGACACACCTTGTGTGTGCCCACTTTACTTGTGTAGACAATGTATGCTTGCACTTATAACGTGTTGGAACATTGACATCAAGTTTTTGACGCCGTTGCAGGGGATTGATTTAGTAGTTTTTAGTAGATATTTTCTTTATTTTAGGTTATTTTGTTTGCTTATTTTTTGTTTTCTTAGTTTTATGACTCGAAATATTTTTCCAGCACAACAAGAACTAGAAAGATTCTTTTGGAGAAGGTGACGAGAAATACATCAAACATCACCAAGCCAACGATCCAATTTATGAACCACCACAAGAAAATGCTAATACAGTAGGCCAAAGGAACAATGAGAACAACCACCGTGTTGTCAATGATATCGACAGGGCTATTAGAGACCATGTTATGCCAACACTGGAAGGTCTGAATCCATGTATTTTTGACCAACTATTAGTGCAACACATTTTGAACTTAAACTTGCTATGTTCAAAATACTACAATATATGAGACAATAATGTGGAACATATCAAGAGAACCCCCATTTTCATCTGACCTCTTTTATTGAGCTGTGTGATTCTTTTATACAACAAGGAGTTCCACATGAGGAACTACTCCTAAAGCTATTTCCATTCTCAATTAAAGAAAGAGCCAATGAGTGGCTTAGTTCTCTCCATCTTGGTTCTGTGTCAACATGGATATAGTTTGCCCATAAATTTTTGCTTCGCTTCATCCCACCAACTCTAAAAGCTAAGCTCATAAGCAACATCACTTCTTTGGAGCAATAAGATGATGAGAATCCCTATGATGCATGGGAACGATAGAAACTTTTATTTAGAAAGTATCATATTCATGGTTATTGACCATGGATTCAAATGGAAATACAATGGCATGAATATGCAATCAAGGATGGCTATTGATGCCTCAACTAATGGAACTTTACTTGTCAAAAGTTATGCTGAAGCTCATGAGACTATTGAAAGGATTGCCCAAAATGCTTGTCAATTTCTTACTACTAGAATATCACAAGTAAAAATGGTTGGCAACACTGTGCATGATGATGGAAGGCTGTTGGCACTTATTAAGTAAGTGTCGACACTTGTAGAGATTATGAAGTAGAAGTAGCAGTTAGGACAAGTACAAGTGGTTCAAACCCCCACACTTTCTTGCATATTCCTTGATAGACCATATCCATATGAAGAATGCTCTAAGAATCCAGAATTAGTATGCTACATGGGAAATCAAAATCACATGGAAACTAATGTTTCTAGGAACACTTACAATCCTAGCTGGAGGACTCACACCAACTTATCCTATGGGAATGCAAATTTCGATGGAAGGAACTATAATCAACAGTCTTCCCTGCATGCTTATCCAAACCAGAATAGGTTTGCACATCAACCTGTACACCGAAAGGAGCAACAACCTAGACTTATGAAGCAAGGAAAGACTTCAACTAGTTTATCTAAACTAGTGTCTTCTCTTGAGTCTTTACTCAAATATTATATCAATAGGAATGAAACTAAGTTTAAGAGCCAAGATGCAACTCTAAGAGCCTTTAAAACTTAGATTGGGCAACTGGCTAGTGCTTTTAAATCTAGACTACAAGGAGCAGTTCCTAGCAATATTGAAGTCACAAAACATGAAGGAAAATCTCATGCCAACGAGCAGTGTAAAGCCATAACCTTGAGAAGTGAAGCCACGATCAGGAAGTCTAGTACCGACATAGAGGTGGAACATGAAGAAAGACGTTTACTAATGAAATTCATATGAATATAGATGTAAAACACAAGGAATAACCAAAGGAGAAAGATGTACGGATAAAGAAGACTGAGGCCAGTAGCCAAGTGAGCAACCATCAGCTCACGCACCAACTTCAACGAAACAAATAGGCAAAAGACCCGCCTCCGTTTCCTTGAAGATTAAAGAAGTCAAAGGCCGATCAATATTCCACTAGTCAAGGCCTTTGAACATAACCAAAATTACCTCAAGTTATTGAAAGAATTTCTACTGAAGAAGAGAAAGCTCAGTGAATTCGAAGCAGTCGCACTTACTAAAAGGGAGCAATGCTATTGTCGAACAAACGAGCAAGATTCCACCAAAGCTTAAGGATCTAAAGAGTTATACTACCCCTTGTTCTAATGTAAATATTTATATCGATAAGTTATTATGTGATTTAGGTGCATCTATTCACCTTATGCCTTTGTCTATTTTTAGGAAATTAGAGATCGGTGAGTCCAGATCCACCACGATCACATTATAGTTTCCTGACTTGTAACACCCATAACGTATACTCGTAGTTGAATATACATTATAGATGTTACTTAAACATGCTACTAAAAGTTAAGCTTAAAATTTTTTATCCCTATACGATTCATCGTCTAGCTCATTATTTAAACTATCATTATAATTCAATTTAATGTATCATATACTATCAGTAAGTAAATAGTTTACATGCCCACTAGAGATTGTCATAATTTAGAATGTCTTACTGATGTTTTACAGATTGAAGCTTGATCAGCATGCTCAACTCCTCTTCAAATACTGCTCCAACCTAACTAACGTGTGAATCAACACACGCTAAGTACGAACTTAGTAAGGCAGTTAAACTTATTTATTTTAAAAACATGAAATAATGTAATATAGTTGTAATCACTCATCTTGTCCGAGTTTTAGTATTATTGTAATAATAATATTAGTAAAAAAAGGGGGCAGAAGAAATAAAAAAATATATACATATATATAAAGAAAAAAAAGAAAAAAAATTGCAAAATTGAAAAAAATGGGGAAGAGAACGCAAATGTGCGTGGAGCACATTTGCCCACGTCATCCATTAAAGCCCCCAATTGCCTATAAATATGAGGCATGGGGGGGGGGCAATTAGAAAGCAAGGAGTCGGCCATGTCATGCCCAATATAAGAGAGCTTTGCTCTCGGGTAGCCAAGGACCGGGGTAATGCCCTCAATCCTAACTGGTTCGATTGGGGTCCTATTTTGGGTCTGATCTAGTTAATTTTTGGAAAGGTCGTAGTAGATCTCGGTGGGGTTCAGTCAGGGTTCGTCATTCGAGCTCATAGTTAGGTATATTTTCTTCCTTTTTTATTTGTGTTGTAATTTTTATGATTTAATGAAGTATTAGTTAATTTAAAATTGTGTTCTTTTTTAGTTTGTATGTTTATTTATGTTTTAGATTAGTGTTTATTTATGTTTTAAATTTATGTTTTAGATTAATGTTTTATTTATGTTAGATTTTTTTATTTATGTATTAGATTAATATTTATGGATGTTTTAGATTAGTATTTTATGTTAGTATTTATTCATTTATGTTTTAATTTTTATCACATTGTATTTAAATTATTTGCCATGTTTTTAAGTTGCATTTTGGAAATATAAAATGTCAATGCGGTGCCCTTTTATTCGAGCGTAAATATGGCCAGTATCAAGCGCAGTGATGGTGGTTTATCGGTTTACTCTTGAATAACGGGGCCCTTAAAATTTACTCACACTTATAACCAAAATTTAATTTAATCGTCACTTTAATCCGGAAAATTTAATATTAATAAAGCGGTAATTATTAAAGTACCAATTTTGGGCGGTGTGGGGGTGCTAATCCTTCCCCATCCGTAACCGACTCCCGAACCCCATATTTTTAAAATCTCTAATTTTATGCTGTCCGGCCTACCTAAGTGGCCGGTGGCGACTCCATTTTTAAAATAAAATACAGTTTTTCTAAAACCCCCACGAAAGGCACTATTTTCAAAATAAAATAAAATAAAAATATTTTTTAGCGAACTTAAAATAAGAGATCGCTACAGATGACGACTCCGCTGAGGACATTGTTTTGTTTTTCAAAAACAAATGAGAGTCGAGCTTTTTCAAATAATTACCATTTTACTAATATCGGAAGATCCGGATTAAAGTAACTATTAAATTAACATTCGGTTATAATTGCGCATTTATTTTAACGCATTTAAAATTTGGCATATAAGCTCGTCCTTTTAAGTGGGGGGGGGAATGCTAATGCTTTCGTGAGGATATCGTTCCTCCGTATGGGCCTAGCAAGTACCTTCGGGGCTCGAGTACCTTATGCTTTCGTGAGGATATCGTTCCTTCGTAGGGGCATAAGCGAATGGGTCCCCTGAATTGAACCCAGTTGAAAAGAGCCTATAATGGGTGATGATTGGGGGCCTTGCTACTCTTAGTAGGGGACAACAAGGACAATTCGGGTACCTCTGAGCACCAACACTGCATGTAGAGAATATAGAAAGCCCACCCTTTTAGAGCCATGCAGATAACCTAAGTGTTTAGACAAGATATATATAGGGTTATTCTGTTTGTTTGCTTTATTTAAATTTACCTTTTATCTATGTATTTGTTATTTTTATCTGGTACTAACTCATTTCTTTTTGTGTTTTATTTTTTTTTATTTTACACATACTTTTGTTGCATTATCATTGCATCCACATTACATAAAGGTGTTGATTCAAGTGGTCTGCCAATCAGAAAATCTTTCATCGTGGAAAAAAGGTATTTTAAGGAGGACGACATCAACCTAGTCGTGCGGCATTGGTCAGAGGTTAATCAACGGGTCCGAGGTAACAGTTTGCCGAGCGAGAGTGTAGTGCCAAAGTATACACACTAGAGCCTACAACAGGATGATCTGTGGGAGCTTAAAGAGATTTAGGAAAGATGGGACCGAAGACTACAAGACCTGTTTTCCGATAGTTATAGCGACATAGCCCAGCTAATGTATGTTCGAGTTAATCAGCCTTTACTCATAGCCATTTTCCAGCTTTGGAATCCCGTTTTTCCTGCTTTACCTTCAACGGCCAAGACATGATGCCCACGGTAGAAGAGTATACAACCTTGCTCAACAAGAAAAATGTTCAAAAGATTGGATCAATATGAAGCCGCCAAGGAACTAGAATTATCCATTGAAGCTCAAAACCTTTGTCGGGATGAGTGACGAATGGGTTAATGACATGATTCAGAGTCGAGGAGACAGCCTAGCCTGTGCATGGGAGAGCATCCGAGACATCATACCCACACACCCGGATGAGGCGATGAAGATGAACATGTTCTTTTTAGGGATATAGGGTTTGATCATTTTCTCGAGGGTTATTGGAAACATCAACGTACCCATCTTCGATCTGTTGGAATGCATGAAGTAGAAAGAGAACCCGATACTAGCGATTTTAACCGAGACTTTCATTTCCTTGAGTGCGACCCAAAAACATGTAAAGGAGCATATCTGAAGAAGTCTTCTTTTCTAGCTCCAGAAACTGAACCCTTTAATTCCTATGAATGTCATTCGAAAGGGTGATTACCAGCGGAATCAACGCCTTTATTTGCATTCATTCTTGCATTTGTTGATTATTGTTATGATTTTTACATTTCGTACATTGTATCACCTCGGAAGCACGTGCATGCATCTCATTTGCATAAAATCACATACCAAAAAATTCTTTCACAAATTATTTTTAAGAAAAGGTAAATCCTTTTAAGGACATTTTTTTGAAGAATGAACTTGTATATTCTTTCAACCAAATTTCTAAATCCAGCCCTTTCATAAGGGCGATTAAAAAATGAATGAACATTTCAATTTGTTTTAACAAGTTCTTAGATCTAGTCCCTTCACAAGGACATTTTTAAGCTTTTTTCATCCTCCCACAAGAATATTTTTTTATAATACACTTGTTCAGTCTTTTCATAATGACATTATTTCAAAAATAATAATAGGAGTTTCTTTTTCGATCCATTCACAAGGACATCTTTTAATACAAGTCTTTAATTTAGTCCTTTCATAAGGACATTTTCAAAGGAAATATTCCTCAATTAAATCTTTTCATAAGGATATTGTTAAAAAATGGATTTCTCAATTCTTTCATCCCTTAAGTTTTTTTCTTTTTTCTCAAAAAAGGGGGAAGAAGAATTTCTCAATTGATTTTCTCAAAAACAAAATTTTTCAATGCTATCCTTTCTCAAGGATCGTTTTTTTTCTCTTAAAAATTTCTTAAAGATATTTTAATCCTACCAATCTTAAGAACGTTTTCATAGTTATTAAGAAGTTTTTTCTCAATTCTATCTTTTTAAGGATTGTTTTTTTTTTTCTGAAAATAAGAGAATTCCTTAATTCTATCCTTTCTTAAGGATGAAAGAAGAAAAAATATTTTTTTAAAGTTGATTGTGAGTTTTCATGCTCACAAAACTGGAAAGAGTTCAATAGAGTTTAACAAGTCCGACAGAAATGTTGGCATAACGTGGTTAAACACGGTAAAGTTTAAGACAATGGATAATTCAGGTATCCATTGAAAAGCCATTTTACGAATGGTCAAAGGAAAATAAATCCTTTGGAAAAATCCAATTTCATAATTGGTATAAACTGATTGTACTCAGGGGAATAGTACAACTAGTCTGGAGCAAACGGCTACCGGTAAAAGCAACTGAAAACCGTTGATCCCTGTGCATTTGGGAAAAATGCAAAAGAAATCTATAAACAAAGCTGTAAATTAAATTTTCACCAAAAATCCATTTTCGGATGGTCAAAGGAAAATAAATCCTTTGGAAAATTCCAATGTCATAATTGGTATAAACTGATTGTACCCAGGGGAATGGTACAACTATCCCGGAGCAAACGGCTACCGGTAAAGACAATTCAAATCTGTTGATCCCTGTGCATTTGGGAAAAATGCAAAAGAAATCTATAAGCTAAGTCATATTTTTTCAGAATGAAGTTATTTTTGTCGTAATAAAATTTTCATTTATTCAGAAAGCATATTTGCATTCTTTGTTCATTGTTATGGGATATTTTTTTCCCATACGCATATACACATATTTTTGAAAAAGCATACACATGTACATACCATTTTTTTTTATTATTATATCATTGCGAATACAAGTAATGCTAGTCCATTTAGGTAAATGGAGGAACAAAACAAGTGTGTAGATAATGGGCAGTTCCCATTTTAGGAAATTTTCTTCTCAGGCACTTGTTGTTTAAGATCCTTGAATCGAGTGTTGACCCTAAACTTCTACCCTCTGAAGACTATTTTGATACCCATGTATGGGATGATGAATGGCATTCCTTCAATTTCCTTCGCAAATAATAGAAAATATCCATTTGTTGTCTCCCTTTGAGCCTGTTCATTTCTTTTCATTTGAACCCAAACCAAGGATCACCCCCACACTAGGGCAAAGAAGAAGAGGATTTTGTTTAAATCGCCCAGTTTTGACCGCATTACAGAGATGACTCTCCATGAATAAGTGAAAGAAATGAGAATCAATGTCCTAAACACGAAAACCAAGAGAAATATCAGAATAAGCCAGTAAAAGAAATTTTTGCTCAAAAGGACTGGCTAAACCAAATTGAAAGTGTGCCAACAAGAAGTTTGAAACAATGAAGATTAAAAGCACCATTATAAAGTGCAATAAACGATGACAAGAGAAGATTCGATTACATATGAATAAAAAATGCATCAAAATTCATTCAAGATGCAAGATACAGATTCCAAAGCTACAAAGAAATAAATGAACTCTAGGGTGAAAACCCAGAAAATGGGCGATCTAGAGCGATCCAAGAAATAAATCAAAGAAGTTTTTATTTGAGCACATTACGATCAACAAACGCATAGAAGATATTTTAAACGAGAAGAAATGATCCTTGGTTTCATCACCCTTAAACACTCATTTTGGGCCTATATATCCTTTCTTTCATAACCATGAACCATAGCCTACATTATAAGCCTACAAAGACCATTCAGATCATATGTGGATATCTAAGTTTGATAAATTTGTCTTGATTACATCCCGCCTATAAGGGTTAACCTTTCTTGAGGAAGCGTCAAACCTCGAAGTGCCTAATCGACACCCAAATGAGGAGAGGATGGTGGCATAGTGAGTGGTGAGATCAAGAGAGCCACCTTGAATGGGTTAGAAATTAGGTATGGGAAACGTTCATCTCGAAAGCCTAAATGGACTAGGGAGACCATACATATTCTTATATCGCCAAAATAGGCAAGATTTTCTAAATAGACAAATTTTCTAGTGCATTTGTTATTTTAGGATCGAACATTAGTTGACATTTTTGTCGATTCTTTTAATCTTTATTATTTATTCCAAACATTTGTTTTTCAAAAATGTTTGACAATTTTCAAATTTCAATTTGTTTAATACTTATCGTTTACTCCAAACATTCATTTTTCAAAAATGTTTGGTGTTTTCCTCTTTACCATTTCATCTAAACATCAATTTTTAAAGATGTTCGGCATTTTCCCCCTAAATTTCTCAGTTTATTTCCAAAATACTAACCTTTTATTATAGGGACCAAGAGTTAATTGTCGTTGAGGTGTTGCAAGAAGATTAAGGATGAGTTCAGGGCATGGGGGCATTTTCCAGCCCTAATGATAAGATAGATGAAGACTCGTATGTAGGGTCAAAAAAAGTTGATGATGAGTTGAATCAAAGTTGAGTGGGGCATCATTGTCCGTGAAAAATCAGGATATTTTGCTCACAAGAATCCAAGGCAAGTGGGGCATCATTTCCCATAAAATAGCAAAGATCTCATGCGTATGGGAGTTCAAATTAGAAGAGACAAGAAGTGACACAGAGATGAAAGGATTTGACTAATAAAAAGTCAAAGGGTTTTTCTTAAGCGAATAGTTGATATCGATTGAGGTCACTTGCTGGAAGATTCAAGCGAGAGAAGGGACAATAACGTTTTAAAGGCAAATTTTATTGGGGCATGAGGATGGGAATGGCTGTAGTCACAAGATGAAGCCTACTTACGAAGAAAGAAAAGAAAGAGGAAGAAGAGAAGAAGAAAAAATAAGAAAAAGAAAAGTTTGCACCTTTGCATCATAAAATATGTTCATGCATCATCTTTATCATAGGGCTTTGTGCACCTTTGCACATGTTAAGAAGACACGCACTCGAGTGTCAGAAGAAAGAAAAAAGAAAAGAAAGAAAAAGGAAGAAAAAAGAGAGAAAAAAGGGAAATGAAAAAGAAAAAAGAAAAAGAAGAAAAACGAGAGATTATCTCACGATTTCAAATAAAGATTTTGAATTCTCGAGCCATCACCTTTGATGGATTTGTTTTGATGTCAAGATGGATAGAACCGGGGTATCATTTTAAAGGATTTTTTTTCTTAAAATCAATTTCTCAATTTTATCCTTTCATAAGGATATCTTTCTTAAAACCAGTTTCTTAATTTAATCCTTTCTTAAGGATGTTTTTCTTAAAATCAAATTCTTAATTTGATCATTTCCTAAGGATGCTTTCCTTAAAACTGAATTTCTTAATTTTATCACTTCATAAGGATGTTTTTCTTAAAACTTAGATTTCTTAATCTGATCCTTTTCATAAGGATGTTTTTCTTAAAACTAAATTTCTCAATTTTATCCTTTCATAAGGATATTTTTCTTAAAACCAGTTTCTTAATTTAATCATTTCTTAGGATGATTTTTTTCTTAAAATCAATTTCTTAATTTGATCCTTTCATAAGGATAATTTCTCCTTTTGGTAGTCTCAAAGCGAGACACCATTTTTATTTAAACTCAGATTTCCCGATTTTTTATCCTTCCATAAGGATGTTTTTTTCTTAAAATCAATTTCTTAATTTGATCATTTCTTAAGGATGTTTTCCTTAAAACAGGATTTCTTAATTTTATCCTTTCATAAGGATGTTTTTCTTAAAACTTAGATTTCTTAATCTGATCCTTCATAAGGATGTTTTTCTTAAAATTAAATTTCTCAATTTTATCCTTTCATAAGGATATTTTTCTTAAAACCAAATTCTTAATTTAATCCTTTCTTAAGGATGTTTTGCTTAAAACTAAATTTCTTAATTTGATCCTTTCATATGGATGTTTTCTCCTTTTGGTAGTCTCAAAGCGAGATACCATCTTTATTAAACTTGGATTTCCTGATTTTTTTCCTTCCATAAGGATGTTTTTCTCAAAACTCAAATTACTTAATTTGATCCTTTCATAAGGATGTTTTTCTTAAAACTTAGATTTCTTAATCTGATCCTTTCATAAATATGTTTTTCCTGAAAACTAAATTTCTCAACTTTATCCTTCCATAAGGATGATTTTCTTAAATCTCTAATTTTATCCTTTCATAAGGATATTTCTCTTAAAATTCAATTTTATTTTTATCCTTCCATAAGGATGATTTATTTTAAAGAAATTTCTTAATATAATCCTTTCGTAAGGATGTCTTCTCAAGACTAATATTTAAGTGCATACAGGTCGAAGAAGTGGCCGAGGAAGAGCGAAGAGTTCCGGAAGAGCTCGTGATTCTGAGACCACAAACAGGAAACCCGAAGAATTCGGCCGAGGAAGAGCGAAAAGTTCCAGAAGAGCTCGTGATTCTGAGGCCGCAAATAGACAAGGAAAAGGGACAAAAATGAGTACTTTTTATCTTTGCTTTGTTCTCGTTTCACAAGAACAAGCAAAGAGGGGAAACTGTAATCACTCATTTTTGTCCAAGTTTTAGTATTATTAGTATTATTGTACTAATAATATTAGTAAAAAAGGGGCAGAAGAAATAAAATATATATATAAAAAAGAAAAAAAGAAAAAATTGCAAAATTGAAAAAAAATGGGAAGATAATGCAAATGTGCATGGAGCACATTTGCCCACGTCATCCATTAAAGCCTCCAATTGCCTATAAATATGAGGCATGGAGGGGGGGGGAATTAGAAAGCAAGGAGCCGGCCATGGCATGCCCAATATAAGAGAGCTTTGCTCTCGGGTAGCCAAGGACCGGAAAAAATGCCCTCGGTCCTAACTGGTTCGATCAAGGTCCTATTTTGGGTTTGATCTAGTTAATTTTTGGAGAGGTCGTGGTAGATCTCGGTGGGGTTCAGTCATGGTTTGTCATTCGAGCTCATAGTTAGGTATATTTTCTTCCCTTTTTATTTGTGTTGTAATTTTTATGATTTAATGAAGTATTAGTTAATTTAAAATTGTGTTCTTTTTTAGTTTGTATGTTTATTTATGTTTTAGATTAATATTTATTTATGTTTTAAATTTATGTTTTAGATTAATGTTTTATTTATGTTAGATTTTTTATTTATGTATTAGATTAATATTTGTGGATGTTTTAGATTAGTATTTTATGTTAGTATTTATTCATTTATGTTTTAATTTTTATCACATTGTATTTAAATTATTTGCCATGTTTTTAAGTTGCATTTTGGAAATATAAAATGTCAATGCGGTGCCCTTTTATTCGAGCGTAAATGTGGCCAGTATCAAGCGTAGTGATGGTGGTTTATCGGTTTATTCTTGAATAACGGGGCCCTTAAAATTTACTCACACTTCCGGAAAGTTTAATATTAATAAAGCGGTAATTATTAAAGTACCAATTTTGGGCGGTGTGGGGGTGCTAATCCTTCCCCATCCGTAACTGACTCCCGAACCCCATATTTTTAAAATCTCTAATTTTATGCTGTCCGGCCTACCTAAGTGGCCGGTGGCGACTCCATTTTTAAAATAAAATACAGTTTTTCTAAAACCCCCACAAAAGGCACTATTTTCAAAATAAAATAAAATTAAAATATTTTTTTAGCGAACTTAAAATAAGAGATCGCTACAGATGATGACTCCGCTGGGGACATTGTTTTGTTTTTCAAAAACAAATGAGAGTCGAGCTTTTTCAAATAATTACCATTTTACTAATATCGGAAGTTCCGGATTAAAGTAACTTTTAAATTAAAATTCGGTTATAATTGCGCGTTTATTTTAACGCATTTAAAATTTGGCATATAAACTCATCCTTTTAAGTGGGGGGGGGGAATGCTAATGCTTTCGTGAGGATATCGTTCCTCCGTATGGGCCTAGCAAGTACCTTCGGGGCTCGAGTACCTTATGCTTTCGTGAGAATATCGTTCCTTCATAGGGGCATAAGCGAATGGGTCCCCTGAATTGAACCCAGTTGAAAAGAGCCTATAATGGGTGATGATTGGGGGCCTTGCTACTCTTAGTAGGGGACAACAAGGACAATTCGGGTACCTCTGAGCACCAACACTGCATGTAGAGAATATAGAAAGCCCACCCTTTTAGAGCCATGCAGATAACCTAAGTGTTTAGACAAGATATATATAGGGTTATTCTGTTTGTTTGCTTTATTTAAATTTACCTTTTATCTATGTATTTGTTATTTTTATCTGGTACTAACTCATTTCTTTTTGTGTTTTATTTTTTTTTATTTTACACATACTTTTGTTGCATTATCATTGCATCCACATTACATAAAGGTGTTGATTCAAGTGGTTTGCCGATCAGAAAATCTTTCATCATGGAAAAAAGGTATTTTAAGGAGGACGACATCAACCTAGTCGTGCGGCATTGGTCAGAGGTTAATCAACGGGTCCGAGGTAACAGTTTGCCGAGCAAGCGTGTAGTGCCAAAGTATACACACTAGAGCCTACAACAGAATGATCTGTGGGAGCTTAAAGAGATTTAGGAAAGATGGGGCCGAAGACTACAAGACCTGTTTTCCGATAGTTATAGCGACATAGCCCAGCTAATGTATGTTCGAGTTAGTCAGCCTTTACTCTTAGCCATTTTCCAGCTTTGGAATCCCGTTTTTCCTGCTTTACCTTCAACAGCCAAGACATGATGCCCACGGTAGAAGAGTATACAGCCTTGCTCAACAAGAAAAATGTTCAAAAGATTGGATCTATATGAAGCCGCCAAGGAACTAGAATTATCCATTGAAGCTCAAAACCTTTGCCGGGATGAGTGACGATTGGGTCAACGACATGATTCAGAGTCGAGGAGACAGCCTAGCCTGTGCATGGGAGAGCATCCGAGACATCATACCCACACACCCGGATGAGGCGATGAAGATGGACATGTTCTTTTTAGGGATATAGGGTTTGATCATTTTCTCGAGGGTTATTGGAAACATCAACGTACCCATCTTCGATCTGTTGGAATGCATGAAGCAGAAGGAGAACCCGATACTAGCGATTTTAACCGAGACTTTCATTTCCTTGAGTGCGACCCAAAATCATGTAGAGGAGCATATCTGAAGAAGTCTTCTTTTCTGGCTCCAGAATCTGAACCCTTTAATTCCTATGAATGTCATTCGAAAGGGTGATTACCAGCGGAATCAACGCCTTTATTTGCATTCATTCTTGCATTTGTTGATTATTGTTATGATTTTTACATTTCGTACATTGCATCACCTCGGAAGCATGTGCATGCATCTCATTTGCATAAAATCACATACCAAAAAATTCTTTCACAAATTATTTTTAAGAAAAGGTAAATCCTTTTAAGGACATTTTTTTAAGAATGAACTTGTATATTCTTTCAACCAAATTTCTAAATCCAGCCCTTTCATAAGGGCGATTAAAAAATGAATGAACATTTCAATTTGTTTTAACAAGTTCTTAGATCTAGTCCCTTCACAAGGACATTTTTAAGCTTTTTTCATCCTCCCACAAGAATAATTTTTTTTATAATACACTTCTTTAGTCTTTTCATAATAACATTATTTCAAAAATAATAATAGGAGTTTCTTTTTCGATCCATTCACAAGGACATCTTTTAATACGAGTCTTTAATTTAGTCCTTTCATAAGGGCATTTTCAAAGGAAATATTCCTCAATTAAATCTTTTCATAAGGATATTGTTAAAAAATGGATTTCTCAATTCTTTCATCTCTTAAGTTTTTTTCTTTTTCTCAAAAAAGGGGGAAGAAGAATTTCTCAATTGATTTTCTCAAAAACAAAATTTTTCAATGCTATCCTTTCTCAAGGATTGTTTTTTTTCTCTTAAAAATTTCTTAAAGATATTTTAATCCTACCAATCTTAAGAACGTTTTCATAGTTCTTAAGAAGTTTTTTCTCAATTCTATCTTTTTAAGGATTGTTTTTTTTTTTCTGAAAATAAGAGAATTCCTTAATTCTATCCTTTCTTAAGGATGAAAGAAGAAAAACTATTTTTTAAAGTTGATTGTGAGTTTTCATGCTCACAAAACTGGAAAGAGTTCAATAGAGTTTAACAAGTCCGACAGAAATGTTGGCATAACGTGGTTAAACACGGTAAAGTTTAAGACAATGGATAATTCAAGTATCCATTGAAAAGCCATTTTACGAATGGTCAAAGGAAAATAAATCCTTTGGAAAAATCCAATTTCATAATTGGTATAAACTGATTGTACTCAGGGGAATAGTACAACTAGTCTGGAGCAAACGGCTACCGGTAAAAGCAACTCAAAACCGTTGATCCCTGTGCATTTGGGAAAAATGCAAAAGAAATCTATAAACAAAGCTGTAAATTAAATTTTCACCAAAAATCCATTTTCGGATGGTCAAAGGAAAATAAATCCTTTGGAAAATTCCAATGTCATAATTGGTATAAACTGATTGTACCCAGGGGAATGGTACAACTATCCCGGAGCAAACGGCTACCGGTAAAGACAATTCAAATCTGTTGATCCCTGTGCATTTGGGAAAAATGCAAAAGAAATCTATAAGCTAAGTCATATTTTTTCAGAATGAAGTTATTTTTGTCGTAATAAAATTTTCATTTATTCAGAAAGCATATTTGCATTCTTTGTTCATTGTTATGGGATATTTTTTTCCCATACGCATATACACATATTTTTGAAAAAGCATACACATGTACATACCATTTTTTTTTATTATTATATCATTGCGAATACAAGTAACTGCTAGTCCATTTAGGCCGACAGAGGAACAAAACAAGTGTGTAGATAATGGGCAGTTCCCATTTTAGGAAATTTTCTTCTCAGGCACTTGTTGTTTAAGATCCTTGAATCGAGTGTTGACCCTAAACTTCTACCCTCTGAAGACTATTTTGATACCCATGTATGGGATGATGAATGGCATTCCTTCAATTTCCTTCGCAAATAATAGAAAATATCCATTTGTTGTCTCCCTTTGAGCCTGTTCATTTCTTTTCATTTGAACCCAAACCAAGGATCACCCCCACACTAGGGCAAAGAAGAAGAGGATTTTGTTTAAATCGCCCAGTTTTGACCGCATTACAGAGATGACTCTCCATGAATAAGTGAAAGAAATGAGAATCAATGTCCTAAACACGAAAACCAAGAGAAATATCAGAATAAGCCAGTAAAAGAAATTTTTGCTCAAAAGGACTGGCTAAACCAAATTGAAAGTGTGCCAACAAGAAGTTTGAAACAATGAAGATTAAAAGCACCATTATAAAGTGCAATAAACGATGACAAGAGAAGATTCGATTACATATGAATAAAAAATGCATCAAAATTCATTCAAGATGCAAGATACAGATTCCAAAGCTACAAAGAAATAAATGAACTCTAGGGTGAAAACCCAGAAATGGGCAGTCTAGAGCGATCCAAGAAATAAATCAAAGAAGTTTTTTATTTGAGCACATTCTGATCAACAAACGCATAGAAGATATTTTAACCAGAAGAAATGATCCTTGGTTTCATCACCCTTAAACACTCATTTTGGGCCTATATATCCTTTCTTTCATAACCATGAACCATAGCCTACATTATAAGCCTACAAAGACCATTCAGATCATATGTGGATATCTAAGTTTGATAAATTTGTCTTCAGATTACATCCCGCCTATAAGGGTTAACCTTTCTTCAGGGAACGTCAAACCTCGAAGTGCCTAATCGACACCCAAATGAGGAGAGGATGGTGGCATAGTGAGTGGTGAGATCAAGAGAGCCACCTTGAATGGGTTAGAAATTAGGTATGGGAAACGTTCATCTCGAAAGCCTAAATGGACTAGGGGAGACCATACATATTCTTATATCGCCAAAATAGGCAAGATTTTCTAAATAGACAAATTTTCTAGTGCATTTGTTATTTTAGGATCGAACATTAGTTGACATTTTTGTCGATTCTTTTAATCTTTATTATTTATTCCAAACATTTGTTTTTCAAAAATGTTTGACAATTTTCAAATTTCAATTTGTTTAATACTTATCGTTTACTCCAAACATTCATTTTTCAAAAATGTTTGGTGTTTTCCTCTTTACCATTTCATCTAAACATCAATTTTTAAAGATGTTCGGCATTTTCCCCCTAAATTTCTCAGTTTATTTCCAAAATACTAACCTTTTATTATAGGGACCAAGAGTTAATTGTCGTTGAGGTGTTGCAAGAAGATTAAGGATGAGTTCAGGGCATGGGGGCATTTTTCCAGCCCTAATGATAAGATAGATGAAGACTCCGTATGTAGGGTCAAAAAAAAGTTGATGATGAGTTGAATCAAAGTTGAGTGGGGCATCATTGTCCGTGAAAAATCAGGATATTTTGCTCACAAGAATCCAAGGCAAGTGGGGCATCATTTCCCATAAAATAGCAAAGATCTCATGCGTATGGGAGTTCAAATTAGAAGAGACAAGAAGTGACACAGAGATGAAAGGATTTGACTAATAAAAAAGTCAAAGGGTTTTTCTTAAGCGAATAGTTGATATCGACTGAGGTCACTTGCTGGAAGATTCAAACAGAGAAGGGACAATAACGTTTTAAAGGCAAATTTTATTGGGGCATGAGGATGGGGAATGGCTGTAGTCACAAGATGAAGCCTACTTACCCCGAAGAAAAGAAAGAGGAAGAAGAGAAGAAGAAAAAATAAGAAAAAGAAAAGTTTGCACCTTTGCATCATAAAATATGTTCATGCATCATCTTTATCATAGGGCTTTGTGCACCTTTGCACATGTTAAGAAGACACGCACTCGAGTGTCAGAAGAAAGAAAAAAGAAAAGAAAGAAAAAGGAAGAAAAAAGAGAGAAAAAAGGGAAATGAAAAAGAAAAAAGAAAAAGAAGAAAAACGAGAGATTATCTCACGATTTCAAATAAAGATTTTGAATTCTCGAGCCATCACCTTTGATGGATTTGTTTTGATGTCAAGATGGATAGAACCGGGGTATCATTTTAAAGGATTTTTTTTCTTAAAATCAATTTCTCAATTTTATCCTTTCATAAGGATATCTTTCTTAAAACCAGTTTCTTAATTTAATCCTTTCTTAAGGATGTTTTTCTTAAAATCAAATTCTTAATTTGATCATTTCCTAAGGATGCTTTCCTTAAAACTGAATTTCTTAATTTTATCACTTCATAAGGATGTTTTTCTTAAAACTTAGATTTCTTAATCTGATCCTTTTCATAAGGATGTTTTTCTTAAAACTAAATTTCTCAATTTTATCCTTTCATAAGGATATTTTTCTTAAAACCAGTTTCTTAATTTAATCATTTCTTAAGGATGTTTTTTCTTAAAATCAATTTCTTAATTTGATCCTTTCATAAGGATAATTTCTCCTTTTGGTAGTCTCAAAGCGAGACACCATTTTTATTTAAACTCAGATTTCCCGATTTTTTATCCTTCCATAAGGATGTTTTTTTCTTAAAATCAATTTCTTAATTTGATCATTTCTTAAGGATGTTTTCCTTAAAACAGGATTTCTTAATTTTATCCTTTCATAAGGATGTTTTTCTTAAAACTTAGATTTCTTAATCTGATCCTTCATAAGGATGTTTTTCTTAAAATTAAATTTCTCAATTTTATCCTTTCATAAGGATATTTTTCTTAAAACCAAATTCTTAATTTAATCCTTTCTTAAGGATGTTTTGCTTAAAACTAAATTTCTTAATTTGATCCTTTCATATGGATGTTTTCTCCTTTTGGTAGTCTCAAAGCGAGATACCATCTTTATTAAACTTGGATTTCCTGATTTTTTTCCTTCCATAAGGATGTTTTTCTCAAAACTCAAATTACTTAATTTGATCCTTTCATAAGGATGTTTTTCTTAAAACTTAGATTTCTTAATCTGATCCTTTCATAAATATGTTTTTCCTGAAAACTAAATTTCTCAACTTTATCCTTCCATAAGGATGATTTTCTTAAATCTCTAATTTTATCCTTTCATAAGGATATTTCTCTTAAAATTCAATTTTATTTTTATCCTTCCATAAGGATGATTTATTTTAAAGAAATTTCTTAATATAATCCTTTTTCGTAAGGATGTCTTCTCAAGACTAATATTTAAGTGCATACAGTCGAAGAAGTGGCCGAGGAAGAGCGAAGAGTTCGGAAGAGCTCGTGATTCTGAGACCACAAACAGGAAACCCGAAGAATTCGGCCGAGGAAGAGCGAAAAGTTCAGAAGAGCTCGTGATTACGAGGCCGCAAATAGACACAGGAAAAGGGACAAAAATGAGTACTTTTTATCTTTGCTTTGTTCTCGTTTCACAAGAACAAGCAAAGAGGGGAAACTATAATCACTCATTTTTGTCCAAGTTTTAGTATTATTAGTATTATTGTACTAATAATATTAGTAAAAAGGGGGTAAGAAAAAAAAATATATATATAAAAAAAAAAAAAGAAAAAATTGCAAAATTGAAAAAAAATGGGAAGATAATGCAAATGTGCATGGAGCACATTTGCCCACGTCATCCATTAAAGCCTCCAATTGCCTATAAATATGAGGCATGGAGGGGGGGGGAATTAGAAAGCAAGGAGCCGGCCATGGCATGCCCAATATAAGAGAGCTTTGCTCTCGGGTAGCCAAGGACCGGAAAAAATGCCCTCGGTCCTAACTGGTTCGATCAAGGTCCTATTTTGGGTTTGATCTAGTTAATTTTTGGAGAGGTCGTGGTAGATCTCGGTGGGGTTCAGTCATGGTTTGTCATTCGAGCTCATAGTTAGGTATATTTTCTTCCCTTTTTATTTGTGTTGTAATTTTTATGATTTAATGAAGTATTAGTTAATTTAAAATTGTGTTCTTTTTTAGTTTGTATGTTTATTTATGTTTTAGATTAATATTTATTTATGTTTTAAATTTATGTTTTAGATTAATGTTTTATTTATGTTAGATTTTTTATTTATGTATTAGATTAATATTTGTGGATGTTTTAGATTAGTATTTTATGTTAGTATTTATTCATTTATGTTTTAATTTTTATCACATTGTATTTAAATTATTTGCCATGTTTTTAAGTTGCATTTTGGAAATATAAAATGTCAATGCGGTGCCCTTTTATTCGAGCGTAAATGTGGCCAGTATCAAGCGTAGTGATGGTGGTTTATCGGTTTATTCTTGAATAACGGGGCCCTTAAAATTTACTCACACTTCCGGAAAGTTTAATATTAATAAAGCGGTAATTATTAAAGTACCAATTTTGGGCGGTGTGGGGGTGCTAATCCTTCCCCATCCGTAACTGACTCCCGAACCCCATATTTTTAAAATCTCTAATTTTATGCTGTCCGCCTACCTAAGTGGCGGTGGCTTACTCCATTTTTAAAATAAAATACAGTTTTTCTAAAACCCCCACAAAAGGCACTATTTTCAAAATAAAATAAAATTAAAATATTTTTTTAGCGAACTTAAAATAAGAGATCGCTACAGATGATGACTCCGCTGGGGACATTGTTTTGTTTTTCAAAAACAAATGAGAGTCGAGCTTTTTCAAATAATTACCATTTTACTAATATCGGAAGTTCCGGATTAAAGTAACTTTTAAATTAAAATTCGGTTATAATTGCGCGTTTATTTTAACGCATTTAAAATTTGGCATATAAACTCATCCTTTTAAGTGGGGGGGGGGAATGCTAATGCTTTCGTGAGGATATCGTTCCTCCGTATGGGCCTAGCAAGTACCTTCGGGGCTCGAGTACCTTATGCTTTCGTGAGAATATCGTTCCTTCATAGGGGCATAAGCGAATGGGTCCCCTGAATTGAACCCAGTTGAAAAGAGCCTATAATGGGTGATGATTGGGGGCCTTGCTACTCTTAGTAGGGGACAGCAAGGACAATTCGGGTACCTCTTAGCACCAACACTGCATGTAGAGAATATAGAAAGCCCACCCTTTTAGAGCCATGCAGATAACCTAAGTGTTTAGACAAGATATATATAAGGTTATTCTGTTTGTTTGCTTTATTTAAATTTACCTTTTATCTATGTATTTGTTATTTTTATCTGGTACTAACTCATTTCTTTTTGTGTTTTATTTTATTTTTATTTTACACATACTTTTGTTGCATTATCATTGCATCCACATTACATAAAGGTGTTGATTCAAGTGGTTTGCCGATCAGAAAATCTTTCATCATGGAAAAAAGGTATTTTAAGGAGGACGACATCAACCTAGTCGTGCGGCATTGGTCAGAGGTTAATCAACGGGTCCGAGGTAACAGTTTGCCGAGCAAGCGTGTAGTGCCAAAGTATACACACTAGAGCCTACAACAGAATGATCTGTGGGAGCTTAAAGAGATTTAGGAAAGATGGGGCCGAAGACTACAAGACCTGTTTTCCGATAGTTATAGCGACATAGCCCAGCTAATGTATGTTCGAGTTAGTCAGCCTTTACTCTTAGCCATTTTCCAGCTTTGGAATCCCGTTTTTCCTGCTTTACCTTCAACAGCCAAGACATGATGCCCACGGTAGAAGAGTATACAGCCTTGCTCAACAAGAAAAATGTTCAAAAGATTGGATCTATATGAAGCCGCCAAGGAACTAGAATTATCCATTGAAGCTCAAAACCTTTGCCGGGATGAGTGACGATTGGGTCAACGACATGATTCTGAGTCGAGGAGACAGCCTAGCCTGTGCATGGGAGAGCATCCGAGACATCATACCCACACACCCGGATGAGGCGATGAAGATGGACATGTTCTTTTTAGGGATATAGGGTTTGATCATTTTCTCGAGGGTTATTGGAAACATCAACGTACCCATCTTCGATCTGTTGGAATGCATGAAGCAGAAGGAGAACCCGATACTAGCGATTTTAACCGAGACTTTCATTTCCTTGAGTGCGACCCAAAATCATGTAGAGGAGCATATCTGAAGAAGTCTTCTTTTCTGGCTCCAGAATCTGAACCCTTTAATTCCTATGAATGTCATTCGAAAGGGTGATTACCAGCGGAATCAACGCCTTTATTTGCATTCATTCTTGCATTTGTTGATTATTGTTATGATTTTTACATTTCGTACATTGCATCACCTCGGAAGCATGTGCATGCATCTCATTTGCATAAAATCACATACCAAAAAATTCTTTCACAAATTATTTTTAAGAAAAGGTAAATCCTTTTAAGGACATTTTTTTAAGAATGAACTTGTATATTCTTTCAACCAAATTTCTAAATCCAGCCCTTTCATAAGGGCGATTAAAAAATGAATGAACATTTCAATTTGTTTTAACAAGTTCTTAGATCTAGTCCCTTCACAAGGACATTTTTAAGCTTTTTTCATCCTCCCACAAGAATAATTTTTTTTATAATACACTTCTTTAGTCTTTTCATAATAACATTATTTCAAAAATAATAATAGGAGTTTCTTTTTCGATCCATTCACAAGGACATCTTTTAATACGAGTCTTTAATTTAGTCCTTTCATAAGGGCATTTTCAAAGGAAATATTCCTCAATTAAATCTTTTCATAAGGATATTGTTAAAAAATGGATTTCTCAATTCTTTCATCTCTTAAGTTTTTTTCTTTTTCTCAAAAAAGGGGGAAGAAGAATTTCTCAATTGATTTTCTCAAAAACAAAATTTTTCAATGCTATCCTTTCTCAAGGATTGTTTTTTTTCTCTTAAAAATTTCTTAAAGATATTTTAATCCTACCAATCTTAAGAACGTTTTCATAGTTCTTAAGAAGTTTTTTCTCAATTCTATCTTTTTAAGGATTGTTTTTTTTCTGAAAATAAGAGAATTCCTTAATTCTATCCTTTCTTAAGGATGAAAGAAGAAAAACTATTTTTTAAAGTTGATTGTGAGTTTTCATGCTCACAAAACTGGAAAGAGTTCAATAGAGTTTAACAAGTCCGACAGAAATGTTAGCATAACGTGGTTAAACACGGTAAAGTTTAAGACAATGGATAATTCAAGTATCCATTGAAAAGCCATTTTACGAATGGTCAAAGGAAAATAAATCCTTTGGAAAAATCCAATTTCATAATTGGTATAAACTGATTGTACCCAGGGGAATAGTACAACTAGCCTGGAGCAAACGGCTACCGGTAAAAGCAACTCAAAACTGTTGATCCCTGTGCATTTGGGAAAAATGCAAAAGAAATCTATAAACAAAGCTGTAAATTAAATTTTCACCAAAAATCCATTTTCGGATGGTCAAAGGAAAATAAATCCTTTGGAAAATTCCAATGTCATAATTGGTATAAACTGATTGTACCCAGGGGAATGGTACAACTATCACGGAGCAAACGGCTACCGGTAAAGGCAATTCAAATCTGTTGATCCCTGTGCATTTGGGAAAAATGCAAAAGAAATCTATAAACTAAGTCATATTTTTTCAGAATGAAGTTATTTTTGTCGTAATAAAATTTTCATTTATTCAGAAAGCATATTTGCATTCTTTGTTCATTGTTATGGGATAGTTTTTTTTCCCATACGCATATACACATATTTTTGAAAAAGCATACACATGTACATACCATTTTTTTTATTATTATGTCATTGCGAATACAAGTAACTGCTAGTCCATTTAGGCCGACAGAGGAACAAAACAAGTGTGTAGATAATGGGCAGTTCCCATTTTAGGAAATTTTCTTCTCAGGCACTTGTTGTTTAAGATCCTTGAATTGAGTGTTGACCCTAAACTTCTACCCTCTGAAGACTATTCTGATACCCATGTATGAGATGATGAATGTCATTCCTTCAATTGCCTTCGCAAATGATAGAAAATATCCATTTGTTGTCCCCCTTTGAGCCTGTTCATTTCTTTCCATTTGAACCCAAACCAAGAATCACCCCCACTCTAGGGCAAAGAAGAAGAGGATTTTGTTTAAATCGCCCAGTTTTGACCGCATTACAAAGATGACGCTCCATGAATAAGCGAAAGAAATGAGAATCAATGTCCTAAACACGAAAACCAAGAGAAATATCAGAATAAGCCAGTAAAAGAAATTTTTGCTCAAAATGACTGGCTAAACCAAATTGAAAGTGTGCCAAGAAGAAGTTTGAAACAATGAAGATTAAAAGCACCATTATAAAGTGCAATAAACGATGACAAGAGAAGATTCGATTACATATGAATAAAAAATGCATCAAAATTCATTCAAGATGCAAGATACAGATTCCAAAGCTACAAAGAAATAAATGAACTCTAGGGTGAAAACACAGAAATGGGCAGTCTAGAGCGATTCAAGAAATAAATCAAAGAAGTTTTTTATTTGAGCACATTCTGATTAACAAACGCATAGAAGATATTTTAACCAGAAGAAATGATCCTTGGTTTCATCACCCTTAAACACTCATTTTGGGCCTGTATATATCCTTTCTTTCATAACCATGAACCATAGCCTACATTATAAGCCTACAAAGACCATTCAGATCATATGTGGATATCTAAGTTTGATAAATTTGTCTTCAAATTACATCCCACCTATAAGGGTTAACCTTTCTTCAGGGAACGTCAAACCTCGAAGTGCCTGATCGACACCCAAATGAGGAGAGGATGGTGGCATAGTGAGTGGTGAGATCAAGAGAACCACCTTGAATGGTTTAGAAATTAGGTATGGGAAACGTTCCTCTCGAAAGCCTAAATGGACTAGGGGAGACCATACATATTCTTATATCGCCAAAATAGGCAAGATTTTCTAAATAGACAAATTTTCTAGTGCATTTGTTATTTTAGGATCGAACATTAGTTGACATTTTTGTCGATTCTTTTAATCTTTATTATTTATACCAAACATTAGTTTTTCAAAAATGTTTGACAATTTTCAAATTTCAATTTGTTTAATACTTATCATTTACTCCAAACATTCATTTTTCAAAAATGTTTGGTGTTTTCCTCTTTACCATTTCGTCTAAACATCAATTTTTAAAGATGTTTGGCATTTTCCCCCTAAATTTCTCAGTTTATTTCCAAAATACTAACCTTTTATTATAGGGACCAAGAGTTAATTCTCGTTGAGGTGTTGCAAGAAGATTAAGGATGAGTTCAGGGCATGGGGGCATTTTTCCATCCCTAATGATAAGATAGATGAAGACTCCGTATGTAGGGTCAAAAAAAAGTTGATGATGAGTTGAATCAAAGTTGAGTGGGGCACCATTGTCCGTGAAAAATCAGGATATTTTGCTCACAAGAATCCAAGGCAAGTGGGGCATCATTGCCCATAAAATAGCAAAGATCTCATGCGTATGGGAGTTCAAATTAGAAGAGACAAGAAGTGACACAGAGATAAGAGGATTTGACTAATAAAAAAGTCAAAGGGTTTTTCTTAAGCGAAGAGTTGATATCGACTGAGGTCACTTGCTGGAAGATTCAAACAGAGAAGGGACAATAAAGTTTTAAAGGCAAATTTTATTTTGGCATGAGGATGGGGAATGGTTGTAGTCACAAGATGAAGCCTACTTACCCCGAAGAAAAGAAAGAGGAAGAAGAGAAGAAGAAAAAATAAGAAAAAGAAAAGTTTGCACCTTTGCATCATAAAATATGTTCATGCATCATCTTTATCATAGGGCTTTGTGCACCTTTGCACATGTTAAGAAGACACGCACTCGAGTGTCAGAAGAAAGAAAAAAAAGAAAGAAAAAGGAAGAAAAAAGAGAGAAAAAGGGGAATGAAAAAGAAAAAAGAAAAAGAAAAAAGAAAAAGAAGAAAAACGAGAGATTATCTCACGATTTCAAATCAAGATTTTGAATTCTCGAGCCATCACCTTTGATGGATTTGTTTTGATGTCAAGCTGGATAGAACCGGGGTATCATTTTAAAGGATTTTTTTCTTAAAATCAATTTCTCAATTTTATCCTTTCATAAGGATATCTTTCTTAAAACCAGTTTCTTAATTTAATCCTTTCTTAAGGATGTTTTTCTTAAAATCAAATTCTTAATTTGATCGTTTCCTAAGGATGCTTTCCTTAAAACTGAATTTCTTAATTTTATCATTTCATAAGGATGTTTTTCTTAAAACTTAGATTTCTTAATCTGATACTTTCATAAGGATGTTTTTCTTAAAACTAAATTTCTCAATTTTATCCTTTCATAAGGATATTTTTCTTAAAACCAGTTTCTTAAAATTTAATCATTTCTTAAGGATGTTTTTTCTTAAAATCAATTTCTTAATTTGATCCTTTCATAAGGATAATTTCTCCTTTTGGTAGTCTCAAAGCGAGACACCATTTTTATTTAAACTCAGATTTCTCGATTTTTTATCCTTCCATAAAGATGTTTTTTCTTAAAATCAATTTCTTAATTTGATCATTTCTTAAGGATGTTTTCCTTAAAACAGGATTTCTTAATTTTATCCTTTCATAAGGATGTTTTTCTTAAAACTAAATTTCTCAATTTTATCCTTTCATAGGGATATTTTTCTTAAAACCAAATTCTTAATTTAATCCTTTCTTAAGGATGTTTTGCTTAAAACTAAATTTCTTAATTTGATCCGTTCATAAGGATGTTTTCTCCTTTTGGTAGTCTCAAAGCGAGATACCATCTTTATTAAACTTGGATTCCTGATTTTATCCTTCCATAAGGATGTTTTTCTCAAAACTCAAATTACTTAATTTGATCCTTTCATAAGGATGTTTTTCTTAAAACTTAGATTTCTTAATCTGATCCTTTCATAAATATGTTTTTCCTTAAAACTAAATTTCTCAACTTTATCCTTCCATAAGGATGATTTTCTTAAATCTCTAATTTTATCCTTTCATAAGGATATTTCTCTTAAAATTCAATTTTATTTTTATCCTTTCATAAGGATGATTTATTTTAAAGAAATTTCTTAATATAATCCTTTCGTAAGGATGTCTTCTCAAGACTAATATTTAAGTGCATACAGGTCGAAGAAGTGGTCGAGGAAGAGCGAAGAGTTCCAGAAGAGCTCGTGATTCTGAGACCACAAACAGGAAACCCGAAGAATTCGACCGAGGAAGAGCGAAAAGTTCCAGAAGAGCTCGTGATTCTGAGGCCGCAAATAGACAAGGAAAAGGGACAAAAATGAGTACTTCTTATCTTTACTTTGTTCTCGTTTCACAAGAACAAGCAAAGAGGGGAAACTATAATCACTCATTTTTGTCCAAGTTTTAGTATTATTAGTATTATTGTACTAATAATATTAGTAAAAAAGGGGCAGAAGAAATAAAATATATATATAAAAAAGAAAAAAAGAAAAAATTTCAAAATTGAAAAAAAATGGGAAGATAATGCAAATGTGCATGGCGCACATTTGCCCACGTCATCCATTAAAGCCTCCAATTGCCTATAAATATGAGGCATGGGGGGGCAATTAGAAAGCAAGGAGCCGATCATGGCATGCCTAATATAAGAGAGCTTTGCTCTCGGGTAGCCAAGGACCGGGGAAAATGCCCTCGGTCCTAACTGGTTCGATCAGGGTCCTATTTTAGGTCTGATCTAGTTAATTTTTGGAGAGGTCGTGGTAGATCTCGGTGGGGTTTAGTCATGGTTTGTCATTCGAGCTCATAGTTAGGTATATTTTCTTCCCTTTTTATTTGTGTTGTGATTTTTATGATTTAATGAAGTATTAGTTAATTTAAAATTGTGTTCTTTTTTAGTTTGTATGTTTATTTATGTTTTAGATTAGTATTTTTTATGTTTTAAATTTATGTTTTAGATTAATGTTTTATTTATGTTAGATTTTTTTATTTATGTATTAGATTAATATTTATGGATGTTTTAGATTAGTATTTATTTATGTTAGATTAGTATTTATGTTAGTATTTATTCATTTATGTTTTAATTTTTATCACATTGTATTTAAATTATTTGCTATGTTTTTAAGTTGCATTTTGGAAATATAAACTGTCAATGGAGTGCCCTTTTATTCGAGCGTAAATGTGGCCAGTATCAAGCACAGTGATGGTGGTTTATCGGTTTATTCTCGAATAACGGAGCCCTTAAAATTTACTCGCACTTATAACCAAAATTTAATTTAATCGTCACTTTAATCCGGAAAGTTTAATATTAATAAAGCGGTAATTATGAAAGTACCAAATTTGGGCGGTGTGGGGGTGCTAATCCTTCCCCATCCGTAACCGACTCTCGAACCCCATATTTTTAAAATCTCTGATTTTATGGTGTCCGGCCTACCTAAGTGGCCTGTGGCGACTCCATTTTTTAAATAAAATACGTTTTTTTTAAAACCCCAATGGAGACATTTCTAAAAATACCCAAAAGACCCCAAACACCTTAAAACCCTATTTTTTTAGCGTAAGGAAGAGATATCGCTACAACAATATGTCATATATATAAAAGTGCATTTCGTTTCTCTATCCTGGACATGCTTTCATCATGTAATCATTTACATATCATGTACTCTATCATGGTCATGCTTTCATTATGAAATCATTTGCATAACATGTATTCTATCATGGTTATGTTGTCATTATGCAATCATTTGCATATCATGTCTTTCATGTAATTGTCTTGTGATCATACTGGCTGAAAAGTCCTTTAAGACTCCGTAGCCTTAATACTTCTGGCTGAAAAGTCCTTTAAGACTCCATAGCCTTAATACTTGAGTGCGTACTCGAGGATGCTCTTTGCTCCTCATAAAAGGACGCTCTTTGCTCCTTATAATCGCACCTCTTTAGTGCTCTTGGCACCATGGGCGTGGGTCCCCAAGGTGGTTACTTGTTTCATTTTAATTATATCATTATTCATGTAATTCATGTATCATATTGTCATATGAATCATATATCATCACTATCATGTAATTCAAGTAAGCATAATGCATCATCATTTATGCCAACAATAATTCGTACCTGGTATTCCATCAAGCTTGCCATGTCGAGCAATGTATCATATCATGTATTATAGAGAAATGCAATGCCATTTTCAATGTAATGCAAACATTTAGAAATGCACTCACCTTGGCCATTTATTAATATACCTCACTAAGCTCTATTGATCCTTTCCTTTATAGTACCTCGAACCTTCTTTTGATTCGAATCTAACTTCATTTATCACATGAATATAAATAAACATTTGTTAGATTCACTTCTAACAGTATTTCAACTAAGCTATTTAATCATTCAGCATAAAAATTTTCCATAAATTTCTTTCCTTCCTTATACTGTTCACAAACTCATTTTTGGTCACTAATTACCATTTTGATCTTCAATTAATTCCTCCAAGCTTGCTAACCAACATTAGACACAAATTGTCTCAATTTCCATTTTCTGTCAACTTGCACTACCATCAACGATTTACTTCTACAGGGCAGAATACATACTGAATCTTAATCTCCTTTATACCGTAGAAACTAGATTCGATAACGATTCTAAAGGTATAAGCTACATAATTTAATAAAATCTACACAAATTATGAAAATTCATCAAACTCCCGTTTATAGAGCTGTCCTCACAGAAAATGTTCTGTAATTTTTCTGACCTTCATTCGATTAAAAATTAATATCTTTTAACTTGGAACTCAAAATCAGTTTCCGTTTGTTGGAAACGAAACTAGATTCTATAAGCTTTTCAACCATATAAACTAATAGCCCAGATTCAATTTGTACGATTTATGGCAAATTTTCAAAGTTGAATTCCAATATTGAATTTCGGAACAGACCGCCATTCTGTTTTCTGAGCTTTCATCACTTAAAAATTCATATCTTCTGATATATGAATCGAAATCAATCACCATTTGTTTTAAACGAAACTAGACGAATAAATATTTACATCGATATAAAATTCACCATCTAACCATTTTTTGTAGAATTTATGGTGAATTTTCAAACTTATTGCCAAATCCAGTTTTCCTACACAACTTCCATAAATAACTTCAAACTTTATACTAATTTCTCCTTACTTTTCTATTTGTCAATTTGGTCCCCTTAATTGATTCAAACCACTAATGTATCACTTTCTTCATCAAATAATTATTCAAAAATAATTCCCTCTAATTTTTCGTTCATTTTGAATTAGTCACTAAAATGTAAAGATAAGGATTCAAACTTCTTGACTTTGCAATTTAGTCCTCAAATAAACATTAATACTTGAATTCTATTATTTCAACTAAAATTCTGATTTAATCCTTATCAAAAACCTCCATGCCGAAATGGTCACTTAATTTTAACAATTTGTCAAAATGGTCACTACTCTGATTCAACATCGATTTAGCATTCTAACTTCATTTTCATGTCTATAACATCATTAATAACATAAATTCACATCAATTTCATGAAATTCAGATCTGGTCCCTCAACTTTAAATTTGCCGAAATGGTCCTTAAACTTTTAACTTAGGGTTTTGCATCCAATCAACAATTCAAACTTACTAAATCATTAATTCAACATCAAAAACCCTAAATTAGACTTGAATCCATAAACCCTAATCTTCTCCACAATAACCAAAATGTATAGGGTTTAAATCCCAACTCAATAACATGATTTTAATATCATACAAACTTGATTTCAACTTAAATTCAATCATAGAATCATAAAATCTCAAAACCCCCAATTTAATTCATAAACCCTAACTTCTTCTCATGTAAAATTCTCATCAATCAAGCATGAAATCCATGAATTACTTACATCAAAAGATAGAGCTTGAAGAGTAGAACAACTTTGCAGTTGAAAATATTACCTGAGAATTGAGTTTCGGAGCTTGAATCGGACTTGAAAAATTTTCTCCCCTTTTTCCTCTAAATTTCGAAATGAAGAAGATGAAGAGTCTTCATCTTTTGATTCTTTTCTTTTAATAATAATCAATTAAGCCACATGTGTATTATAAATGAATTTTAAATTCATTCAAATAGAAAAATTACTAAATTTCCCTTTTGATGATCTTATCATCAATCAAGGGCCAAGATTAAATCTTCAACTTCCTTCTTCCAAAATTGCCCCTTGTAATTTTTAAATATTTCAAATTTTCCATCCATGTCAAAGGATTAATTTGCCCCCCAACTAGTCTTTATTTACTAACAAGTCTGAAAATTTGACATCCCATTAAAATTAAACCAAATTAGTTCCAATCTAACTGGCCATCTCCCAAAATATCTTAGATTTTTATTTATGGCATTTATTCGGTCCAAATATTCGAATTTCACTCAATACGATTTCCAAATTTTCTTCCTTTGAACTTTAAAGCTTTATAGCCACTACTATAAGCCTCGTACGAAAAATTCGAGTAACAAAAAAATACCATTCTTAGGGGTGAACTATTCATTTACGGGGTTAAAATACATAACTTTTAAAAATTACACTTTGGTCCCTAAACTTTTCCAAACTTTATACTTTGGCCACAAAACTTTCAAAATTTTCATTTTGGTCACTGAACTTCAATTCCCATTTCAATTTTCCTCAGATTTTTACCAAACTTTGAAAGTACCCAATTCAACTCACTATCTATCACATGATACTTTTTAAACCTTAAAACTTTCCTTTCATAAAGACTTAGACTGAATTTTCTTAACTCAGTCTATTATTCCGATAATTATTGAAAATCTTCATAGCATAAGGTTTCTCGTAAAAATCCTTTATTCAAAATTTATACAAATATTTCCTACTTTTACTGAGTCCAAAATGTCGATCAGAAACATTTTTATGGGACCTTCCCAAAGGTCACTCATCCTAATATTTCTCTAGCTTGAGCACTCTTAACAATTTCACTTGATCCAAATTCGATACCTTCTACTATATCTTAATTCTCAAAACTAATATCAAGGTTCTTATTTCGATCAAATTCACCCTTATACTGAATAAAATCACTTGTTGGGGGAATTTACACTTTAGTCCTCAAACTTTTCTAAAGTTTATACTTTAACCCCTAAACTTTCAAAAATTTATATTTTGATCACTGGCCAAAAATTGGGATATTACATCGATCACCCATTTTGAAGGTAAGATTGAAGATGTATTAGTTTCTGTTGAAACATTCACATTCCAGCTGACTTTCTAGTACTCGACATTGAAGCCAATAAATATATTCTTATCATTCTAGGGCCACCATTTCTAGCAACCAGTAGAGCCCTATTTGATGTAGAAAAGGGTGAGATAAAAATGAGAATGGATGACTAGAGCTTAACATTCAACATGACAGAAAACACCAAGGTTGTTGATGCACCTGGTGTTAGGACAATGGCTAGTGAGGATAAAAATGTCCAGGTTTTAGGAAAAGATCTTCCCTTTGAAAAAAGAGAGAATAATACTCAAATCATCTTGGGGTTTGCTGAACAAAGATATTGATTCAGGGAAAGATCGAATCCCCAAGATGTTTCTCTGAATAAGATATTGATTCAGGGAAAGATCTTCCCTTTGAAAAAAGAAAAGAATAATGCTCAAATCAGGTTTAGGGGAAAATTGAAACCCCAAGATGATTCTCTGAAAAAGCAACCTTTTCTATCGTCAATCAAGTTGACACATTCTAGTTATTTTACGAAGACAACCTAGATACGCTTATTCAGGAAAAATTCAATACAAGTGTTAACATGACTAAAAATGAGAATTCATTAACCAAGTCTCTTTATTATTAGACCTGGACATCAGTGTCATAAAAGTTGCTTCAAGAAAGGAGGCAATCAATTTGCTAAGGACTGACACGGGAGGTCTAATGTCGACAAGGTCAAATATCTACTTGGGTGAAGGTCCTAATTCTGATCAGACACTTCACCGAGGTAAGGTTCCATCTTGTTATATTATATGTTTGTACTGCTTTTAATAAATTCTTAGGAGTAGTTTTTAACTGTAGCACACTATATATTCTTTGTAAACCCAGGATATTTATTTTTAACCCAGTGGGTATTGGTACTATATGTGCGATGAATTGCATGAATGGTGTTTGAAAAGGTGAATTTAACAGATCCAACAGTATAATTAGGTAAGCTATAATTAATTTCTTATCGTTAGAATTCTACTACTACCGTAATTGAAGAAATGTAATGTATCCATTGGATCTCGAAATCGATACAACATTTAAATTTTCATTTGAATCAAAACCATTAAATACAAAATACTGTCACCATTTCAATCCACTATTATTTTCAAATTTGTTTGTTATTCTTTCTCACTAATTCCTTGCAAAGATGCATCTTGTCGAGTGTCATGTTCAACAAGTAAGCCAATCAGCAATAGAGTATCTAACCTTAGTAACAAAGAAGCAGAGGAGAGGTACACAAAAATGTTTGGTCGTTGCATGGTATGCTATGAGGAAGGATTAAAGATTGCTAATTTTGTGGGTCATGATGATATCCTAAGCATTATTGCACAACAAAATTGGCAGCAATTTGATATGCCTCGAGGATTGATTCTGCTAATGATTGTTTCTGAATTTTATGCACATATCACACAAAGGAAGCAAAGTGTAGTGGTTGTCCAAAGAAAGAAGGTTCACTTTACTGCAAAGTACAACAATGAGCTCTTTAACCTTAACAACCACAAAAATGAACATAATGGGTGGGTTGACAAATTGTCTGAACAAGATGGTATGGATGTGTATCAATAGCTTATTAAAATACCTACATTGTGGTAAACTGATGGTAATGATGACTTGTTTGTTCTAACTTTAACCCTCTCCAAACCTGCTCAAGATTGGTTCGAATTTGTTCGCACTCACCTTATTCCTACTAATATTGCAACTAAATGCAATCAAGACTGCTGCTGATACAATCAATTCTTGGTGGAAGAAAAATTAATGTAGGAAGAATGATTGCTCGGGAGATGCCTAACTTTGGCTGGAACCCATCAAGAAGTATGCCCTTTCCATCGCTCATTACTAAGTTATGTGCATGCTTTAACGTACCAACCATGAAGGATAACTATGAGAGGCAACTATTGATTGATCTCTCACATTCCTATTCCCTTTAACGTTCCTTTGAAAATCAATGAAGATGCTTATGGGTCGCAACCACATTCTGAGAAGCAACACCAAAATTCAATAACTGATTCATTGATTAGACTTGAGGCAGAACTACTTCAACTAAAGAACATGCAGCTAGACACTCTTTCTCAAATAAAATATCTCGACATGAAAATGACCGATATAATAACCTGAGAGTAGGCAAATAACCACCTTGGGGATCAACCGATTGTTACACAAATATATCAAAGAAAACGGAAGCGTGGGCAGCAACAACAACATTAACAACAACAGTAGGATCCATCCACTGCCCTGGTCGAGACCGACTCTTAGGGCAGTATTTTCCTTTTATGTTTTGTTTTTAAATTAATATATTTACTTTATGTTGTGTGTCGAGGAAGTTGCATCAAGTAGGCTTGGGGGAGCAACCCCTTAGTTAAATATTAGTTTTAGTTTTTGTTTAGATATAGTTTTTCTTTATATAATTTTTCTTTCTTTTGTATAATTTTATTTTGTGCCGACAATCCTTTGGGTCCAATATTTCTTTAGAAAATAGTATCTTTCAAATCTTAATCCTAGGAAGTTTAATAATGATAACATGAACTTTTAGAATTTAGAGCTCTGGTTAGTAAAAACTGTGCGACTTGAATATACGTATCAGAAAGATTATACGTGTTGAGTAGATATTAATGAACCTTAACAATAAGTTAGTATCTGTGTTGGCACTAGTGACTTATTTGCTCATGTCATTACAAACTCGTCTATGAGTACTTGTGAAAAAAAGATGGAAATACCGTATGCAAATGCTCGATAATAAAAAAGGTGGTAATATAGAGACAATCACGAGCATAAGTAGGGAAACTCCTCTACTCTAGACATGAGTGCAAATATTGAAAAATAAATAAATAAAGGGTATTCTACACCAAAGGTCCCTTTTGTTTTTGGCATGTTCTATTTTTGTCACTAATTTTAATTTTTTTTATTTAAGTCACTTACGTTATCAGCTCGTTCAGCTTTGGTCCCTCAGCCGTTAACCCCCTTATCCAACTAACGAAAGCCTGATTTGGCTTTTTTAAAATATAATAAAAGTATTCATCCTAATAGTCAAACTTGATCCATCTCCACCAAATTACCACTACCTCCATCGGCCCTCTCCTCTCCACCCAAGCAATCGAGCCCCACCTATCTCTTCCTCTTTCATCGAGAAGTTCAGCACTACCATGTGAACCATAATAGCTTGGCCGAACTCACCCTTCAACGTCAGTGACCGCCATCAATGCAAACTCGATCACCAAAGCTCCAATACAACAGCCCCATTATTCACACTATTGAAACCCCTAGCTCCACTAGGAAAACCACAACACACTTGACTTTTCTCACCTTCCCCAAGCACTGCAACCTCATCAAGCAATCTCCACTAAACCACCACCACATGGCCTTCGTTCGAACGACCATCCATCACCACATTCACATGCACCCCACTGAGTCAACTCCAAGTTCCACGGTAACCCCCAAGTAGCTACCTCACAAAGCATCACCTCCACAAAAAGCATCATTCAAACCCAAAATTCAAATCTCAAAATTTTAAAATGCTAAGTCACACTACCAAAACCTAAATAACTCTCCAACTCCACTATCACCTTGCACCATCACTCAAGCAAAACTCCACTCCAAACCCTTAACATACAACTCTCAAACATCGAATTTAGACCCTTGTAAACCAAATCAAAATACTCATTGTCCCTAAACCACCCAAATAAAACCCCTAAAACCTATTACCAACCTTAAAGCTCCACCCAAAATAATGGCTATTAGGAAATATATGAAAAAGAACAAGGGCAACTAGGATGGAGTTCCAACTTGGAACTTCCAAGTAATATTCAGAAAAAAGTATGGAGAAGAAGAAAGATCAATTAAAAACCCTTATTAATTATTTTATTTTCTTAGAGAATTTGTTCCATTTAATTAAATAAAAGGTAAATGACTTGGTCAACCTATGGATGTGCGCTAGCTTTTATTTTATTTTTAAAAAGTCAGGTCAAACTTTCGTTAGTGGGATAACGGGGGTTAGCACCTGAGGGACCAAAATCGAATGAACCGATAACATAAGTGACATGAATAAGACACTTTTTAAAATCAGTGACCAAAATATAACAAACCGAAAACAAAAGGCACATGGAGAAGCCTATGTTTATGTAATGACCTCCCTTCTCTCAATACTTAGAGATCTAAGAACTGTGTTAAAATGCAAAGCATGCAAAGGCAAATATAGAGTCTCGGTTGAACACAGTGTAAAGCTAACATGTCGACGCAAGGGCACACAACGCATTTTATACTTCACTTTATAATCTGATTCTATTTGGATCTTTACAAAATCAACCAAAACGACGCTTTATATCCCTATAAAGCTAAAAATATCCCTTTATTTTCTGTATTTTCTTCTTTCTTTTTTCCTTTTCTCTCCATTTGCTCGAACCGACACAGATTTTGGCCACCACCTATCATCATCCACTTTGACTGATGAGTCCCAAAATTCCCACTGAACTCATTTTGTACTCTTGAACACAAATTTAGTGTCTATTTAATCAGAAAACACTTCAATCTCCATGAATCTAGTATTGAACACTTCATTTTTTGTTCTTCAATCTCTATCGTTAGTAAGGTTGACTTGGTTGAGAATTGTCCATCTCAAGGGCCACACGACTTAGAGACTGAGTGAACAAGGGTTAAATCTAGGGTTAAATCTATGACATGTGGTATCATAGCTAAAAGGTTGCATATTTTAATCAAGCAATTGTGGTGTTTGATTGTGACCTTTTGAACAACATTGATTACCTATTACACCTACGCAACAGAGTTTGTTACTTCAGCACATAGGTACATATCTATTAATTAAAGCACAACGGTACTCATTTGCATATTAAGAGCACAAAGGTGCACTATTATTAATCGACGCACATCGATGCTTATTTCTTGATGAAACCACAATGGTGCCAACTATCTAATAGAAGAAAATGATTCTCGTTTCTTGATGGAAGCACAATGGTGTCTGGCTATTAATTAGAGAAAAACGGGGGTCATTTTTTAATTAAAGCAAAGTGGTGCTTATTTTTCAATTAAAGCACAAAGGTGCTCATTAATTTATTAAAAACACAAAGATTCTTATTTTGCCAAGCTTAGGCATGATAGTGCTTGTTTGTTTATTTAGGAAAAAATGATTTTTGTGAATTAACCAAAATGGTTATTACGCGTGGGAATGGGTCCATAAACCCCAACAAATTTGAATAGCTTGAGGTTGCAACGACATTACTGAGAGCTCACATGGTGATGGGTGTTGGATTCAAGAAATTGAGATAGCCCAACAAAAGTTGTATGAGGTTGTAGTTCAACTTAGTTTAGAAAAAAAGCAACATTTAAAACAAGCCATTTAAATATAGTTTCA
Source organism: Hibiscus mutabilis (assembly GCA_019671005.1). Taxonomy (NCBI): domain Eukaryota; kingdom Viridiplantae; phylum Streptophyta; class Magnoliopsida; order Malvales; family Malvaceae; genus Hibiscus; species Hibiscus mutabilis. The sequence goes on along the minus strand of CM033741.1, from coordinate 22,566,099 downwards.
TAATAACTTCAAATCTAAAAATATAAGTGGAGCTCAGTAAGAATTAAACACCGTATATCAAAATAAAATATAAAATAGAGTTACAGACCAACTACGATAAGGTCTTATGGATACATAACCCTACAACTAAAATCAAGGTATTGTACTCGAGTTGAATCGATGTTGGAAAATCCTTGTCGATGTGCTCCTTTCAAGAGAGTGACATATCAACCTACGCATGGAAAAAACAACACATCCGCGCTGAGCAAACAAAGCTCAGTGGTACATCTCTACTCTACAATAATTCATGATGTTCATAAAAGTAAGCATGCAAGGATAAGCATTGAGCATATGGCATAAAATAAGCAATTCAACCAAGCGTAACACCACGTGATAGTAAAACCTATTTTGCTTGGAACCACTAAGACATTAGGCTAGCCACACGTGTACTCGGGACCACTTAGACATCGACCATACAGTGTATCTAGAACCACTCAGACATGGAATACCTTACCATGCCACTCAGTTTGGACCACTAAGACATTGGGGGTGCATGCCACCTACCAGGGACCATAAAGACATCGAGTAGTGAGTGCCACTTAGGACCACCAAGACATCAAGTGCATTGGCAACATATTTGTATTGCAGTACCTACCTCAGGCATCTGGATCCCATAAAATCAAATCATAAACAAACTGAGGCTCACAAGGCCCATATTCAATACAAGGCAAAGAAAGGTCATTCTATAAGAGCATCCATAGCTATAATTCAACTAAAGGCTCAAGTTAGAGTTTATTATGTTCGATCTTATGTCCATATAGCCCTATAAAACCCTATGAAGCCATTTATAATTAATCTACCACGTTTGGGATGTTTTAACAATTAGTATCAGTACAAACTAGGGCGTACCGGTACTGAAACACCAATACTAATACACAGGTTAAGGTACTGATACAGTTTGCACCATATCGATACAAAAGTTGGCTACTAGAATTTACCAAAACCATAGGTACTGGTACAGGTTGACCCGTACCGAAACACTACTTGAATGGCATACCGATATGGGTTACAGCTGGTACCAGTATACTTCATTATTTTCACTTAGCTTATCGGTATAACAAGGGGGTATTAGTACCACATCTCGCGTACTGATATCGAAGCCCATAAATGGCTTCCTAGTGATGGTTTTCTCCTGAAAATCCCAAAATTCAAACCACATATGGTAGTTTCATGCTTCCTAAAGTCTATTAGGATTAATATTATCATATTATGCCCCTTTAAACATGTTGATAACAGAAATCACCAAGATTTCAAGAACACCCAAAGGTCATCATGCTTAACATCCAAACACATCAAAAGCTCAACAATGTAAGACAGTCACATTCTATGCAAAACATGAAGAATATTGGACATAGAGATGTACTAACCTTGCTCCATATCCTGGAATCCCTTTTTCACAAGCTATCCTTCACTTCTTCTCTTTGTCCTTAGCGTGGTATGGCTCTTCCAATTCTTTTACTAATCAAGGAGTGCAAAAACGAAATGTTACACTACTATAAGAATTTGGGAAGCCTACCCCGTACCGGTACTAAAACACCAATACTGATACACATGTTAAGGTACTGATAGAGTTCGCACCATATCGATACAAAAGTTGGCTACTAGAATTTACCAAAACCAAAGGTACTGATACAGGTTGACCCGTACCGATACATTACTTGAATGGCATACCAGTATGGGTTAAAGCCGGTACCAGTATACTTCATTCTTTTCACCTAGCTTATCGGTATAACAAGGGGGTATTAGTACCATATCTCGCGTACTGATATTGAAGCCCATAAATGGCTTCATAGCCATGGTTTTCTACTGAAAATTCCAAAATTCAAACCCCATAAGGTAGTTTCGTGCTTCCTAAAGTCTATTAGGATTAATATTATCACATTATGCCCCTTTAAACATGTTGATAACAAAAATCACCAAGATTTCAAGAACACCAAAAGGTCATCATGCTTAACATCCAAACACATCAAAACCTCAACAATGTAAGGCGGTCACATTTTATGCAAAACATGAAGAATATTGGACATGGAGATGTACTAACCTTGCTCCATATCCTAGAATCTCTTTTCCACAAGCTCTCCTTCACTTCTTCTCTTTGTCCTTAGCGTGGTATGGCTCTCCCAATTCTTTTACTAATAAAGGAGTGCAAAAATGAAGTGTTACACTACTATAGGGTAAAAAAGAGCTTTTAAAATGAATTTATATATCAAAATTCCTCCTAAGACACCTCTCCACCAAGAACCCCATAAAACTTATTTTCACCACTTTTCACCATTTCCATAGATTTATACCTCCAAACGTAGATCTTGAAATATAAATTTCGAATCTAAAGTTCCCTTCACAAGACTAGGTGTTTAAATAAAAAAAGCTCTCACCTTTACCATGTGTGTGGGTGTTGGATGAAGAAGAGAGATGAAGCTGGGTGTAGCAATGAAGATGATGTAATAGTGTAGCTTTTGTCTCCCTTAAAGCCATGTCTGAACAAATAAAAATCAAGGGAATTGAACCTTTCTTTCAAATTTTGGGTTATTTACGTCATAAATCTTCCATCTCTCTCCTTTTGTTACCCTTTTGCCATCTCCCAAGACCACAAAGCCTGTAATGTCCCAATTTTGACTAGTGACCAAAATGCAAATTTTGAAAGTTTAGGGGTTAAAATGTAAACTTTGGAAAAGTTTAGGGACCAAAGTGTAATTTTCAAAAGTTATGTATTTTGACTCCGTAAATGAATATTTTACCCCCAAGAGTAATATTTCTGTGTTACTCAGATTTTTTGTACGGAGTTTATATTAATGGCTCTAAAGCGATAAAGTCAAAAATTTGGAAATCGTAGTTGGATCGAATGAAAAAATTATTAAGCGTGCTCAGACCAAAGTAGCACAAGGATGGGTGACCTACTGGAAAAGTTCCATTTTAGTATTTTTGACTAATAAAAAGAATTCAGCATGAGTTAATAATATTTGTAACGATTATTGTTATAAAATTTCCAAGAGGGAATGTATCCGATAAAAATTCCTAGTAATTATTGGTACATCGGATCAAATTGGAATTTTAAAGACAGTTCCAAAAGTTATGGAAAATTTATAAAATACTATTTTATGAGTATTTTATTGTAGTTCGATGGATTCTAACTAGACTTAGTTGGATTTTTACAAGAATGGCATACTAGCAAATATAGAATAGTTGGAGGGCAAATTAGTCATATGAAAGGGATGGAAATTTTGAAATATTTGAAGTTGCAAGGGTCATTTTTGGAAGAAGAAAATTGAAGATTAAATCTTGGCCCTTGACTGATGATAAAATCAATATCAATCGTTGGATAAAAGGGCAATTTTGTAATTTCCATATTTGAATGAATTTAAAATTCATTTACATAATACAAGTGGCATAAATGGGAGCAATTGACAATTACAAGGCCAAAAAGATGAAGCCTTCTTCATCTTTGGAAATTTTCGAAACTTGGGGAACTCTATTTTTAGGTAATTTTTCAAACTGCAAAGTTGTTCTACTCTTCAAGCTCTATCTTTTGATGTAATTAATTCATGGAATACATGCTTGATTGATGAAAATTTTACATGAGAAGGAAATAAGGGTTTATGAACAAAAATTGGGGCTTTTGAAATTTTATGATTCCATGGTTGAATTTAAGTTGTAATCAAGCTTATATGACGTTAAAATCATGTTATTGAGTTAGGATTTAAACCCTATAAATTTTGGTTTGTATGGAGAAGATTAGAGTTTATGGATTTAAGTCTAACTTAGGGTTTGTGATGTTGGATTAATGATCTAGTAAGCTTGATTTGTTGTTTGGAAGCAAAACCCTGAGTTAAAATATAGGGAACAATTTGGCAAGCTTCAAAGTAAAGGGTCCGAATCTAAATTTTATGAAATTGGAGAGTATTTATGAATTAATGATGTTGGATATTTGAAATTGATTTTAGAATGTTAAACCGATGTTGAATCGAATTAGTGACCATTTTGACAATTTGTCAAAATCAAGTGACTAAATAGGAAATGAATTCTTGAACAGGGATTAAATCTGATTTTTAGTTAAAATAATAAAATTAAGGTAGTAATGTTGATTTGAAGATTAAATTGCAAAGTTAAGAAGTTTGAATCCTTACCTTTGCATTTTAGTGACTATTTTGGCAAAGAAAGAAAATTTAAGGGAGTTATTTTGAATAATTATTTGATGAAGAAGATGATGAATTAGTGGTTTGAAGCAAGTGATGGGACTAAATTGACAAGTAAAAAAATAAGAAGAAGATAGTATAAATTAGAAGTCTATTATGGCAAGCTATGTAGAAGATTGAATTTTGGCAGAGAATTTGAAAATTCACCATAAATTCTACAAAAATGTTTAGATGATGAATTTTATATCGATGTAAAGATTTGTTAGTCTAGTTTTGCCTCCAACAAACGGAAACTGATTTCGAGTTCCGAGTTAAGATATGAATTTTTAATCGAATGAAAGTCAGAAAATGTACAGAGCAGTTTTTGGTCAGGACAACTCTGTGATGGGACTTTGAAGAATTTTCATAATTTTTGTAGATTTTATTAATTTATGTGGCTTGTACCGTTAGAGCCGTTATCAAATCTAGTTTCTTCAATATAAAGGAAATTAAGATCCAGTATGTATTCTGCAAAGTATAAGTAAATCTTTAAAGGTTGTGCAAGCTGTCAGAAAATATAATTTGATACATTTTGTATCTAAATGTTTGATAACAAGCTCGGAAGAATTATTGGAAGTTCAAAATGGTCATTAAGGACTAAAATGAATTTTTGGACAGTATAAGAAGGGAAAGAAAATTGTGGAATTTTTTATGTTAAATGATTAAATAGCTTGATTGAAATATTGTTAGAAGTGAATCTAACAAATGTTTGTTTATATTCATGTGGTTAAAGAAGTCAAATCTAAATCAAAACAAGATTCGAGGTACTATGAAGGAAAGGATCGAATAGAATTTAGTGAGTCATGCTAATAAATATCCCACGTGAGTGCATTTCTATATGTGTATTATATTAAAAAGGAGAAGACTTGTGAAAAGTCAACCCAAATTTAGAAATAACATTGCATTATTTTTTAAATAAATGATCTAATGCATGACTCGATATGGCAAACTTGACGGAGTACAAGGCACGAACTATTGTTTGCATAAATGTTGGTGAATTATGTTTATTGATGAAATATGATAACAAGTTGCATGCTTACATGAATAATGATAATTGATTGACAATAAGATGAAATGCCCAAGTATTTATGTATGAGAGTTTAGGGTATAGCTGGTTATCCATAGAGTCTTAGCAGCTGCGTTATAGCAATACAGTGCATGATAGACTCTTTGAGGTCGAGATAGACTCTACGGAGTCGAGTTAGACTCTACGGAGTCGGTTCAAACCCTACAGTGTTACATAGCACAAAATGTGCGAGTATAAGGAACAAAGGGCATCCTCGAGTACATACTCATCATTAGACGCTACGACGTTGTAGACACTACGGTGTCAGTTATGATGACTCGTGTACCTTGGTCTCATATAATATAGTTTGGGCTATGATAAAAGGAAATGATATGCAAATGATTGCATGATGAATGTATGGGTATGATAAAGGATATGATATGCAAATGATTGTATGATAAAAGTATGAACATGATACAGAATTTTATATGCAAATGATGGCATGATGAAAGTATGACCATGTTACAGAATATGATATGCAAATGATTACTTGATGAAAGCATGACTACTAGAAGATCATGAATCATTGATATCATGATTCTATGACAGAATTGGTAGATGATAAAAATCATATTGAGAACATGTTTATGTTAAAGAAATTATTATGCATGTGAATATCAGATGAATATAGAACAATGATGACATCATTCTTAAGATAGTAATGATATGTGATACTATTACGTTGTGAAATGCTTGCCATCTTACAAAAATTGTAATGCACTTTTATATAACACAATGCATTGCATCTCTTCATATTATGATAAATGTGATAAAGGCCTCACTGAGTTCGTACTTAGCGTATATTTTATTTCACACGTAGGTTCTCTAAAGTAAATTAACAAGGAGGAGTTGTTCATTTGGAAAGTCAAGTTACTACAATAAGATACAGTAAGTACATCTTTATAGTAATTGATATCTATGGGGCATGCAAACATTTTTAAAGTTGAGCTATTTAAAGTATAAGTTTATAACTTAAATATATGTTCTTTTATGATGAGTAAGTTTAGAAGTATAGTTTGCTAATAGTAGTATTGAATTTTGGTACAATTAAATATAGTTTAACCATAATCGTGTAGAAATTTTATAATCAATAAAAGGTCTAGGTAGTACACATAGTTTTTACCCTAAGTTATAATTTTTATTTAATAACTCAATTATAAGTTTTGTAAATCAATTCAAGGTCAAAACTAGCTGCTTCTAGACAACATAGTTTTAATTTAGAATTGAGAAAAAGGTTAAACTACAAGCTAAATTTTGAAAAAAATAAAAAAAAATTGAATTTTTTTTACAAGTTTTGAAAATCAGTGTAAATCAGTCAGTAACATCTTTAATGTGTATTCGAATATCGAATATACGTTGAGGGTGTTACATTTAGTGGTATCAGAGCCAGGTTTAGCCTATTCTAGAAGCTAAACCAAGTGTGATATGATTTTTTATTAAGTACATGCCCCTAGGATGTCATGTTTTTTATGTACTATCTGTTTAACTTGATTATGCTCCTCATTAACATGAATAGGTTACAGTAGTAATAGATAATATTGAATACTGTTGAATCGTGTCAGACGATTGATCATGGGGACCAAGAGGAGGTACAAAGTGGAAGTAATGAGGTACATAATATTTTACCTTTTACTCTTACCCCAGCTTAGCCACCTACGTCGTAGGGAGTTTCATTATAAGAATAGGGAGCCTTAGTGCGAGCCTTAGAGGCTATGGTTTAAAAAAATTTAACCCTTAACGTCCATTCTAGCTCCGACACCTGCACCAGTAAGGACGACAATTGTAAAGGAGCTTAAGAAGTTAGGAGCTCCTGAATTTAATGGAGAAAGTGGTCTGATAGCCACCAAGTTATGGCATAAAGATGTCAAAGTTATGTTAAAGGAGTTAAACTGTATAGATGCTAAGGAGTTTGAAGCAATTTTGTTGAAGGAAACATGCCTATATTTGGTGGTCTAATGCTACAGAGTTAGTACTTGTTGAGAAAGTGATGTGGAAATTATTTTAAGAAGTGTTTAAAGCCAAGTATATTGGTGACTAGTTAATAGAAAGAGATGTTGCAGCAGTTTCTAAGTTTGCAACAAGGTACTCGTACTGTTTATGAGAGCAAGCTGGATTTTAATGGATTAAGTTGGTATACAGCTGATTTATTATCGACTAAAAAAGTCTCTATGAGAATGTTTAATCAAGAGGTTTCACCCGATGCCTAAAGAGTTGTTGCTAGGTATGAGTTTATTGGTTTACCAGAATGCTATAAATAAAGCAAAGGCTATAGAGATAGAGAGTATGTATTTACTTTAATTGATCCAGGTTCGACTAACTCATATATATATATATATATATATGTATTGGTACTAAGATAGTAGTACAAAGAAAGATTCTTAAGGAAAGATATTTCTAGTAATGTGATCCCTAGTAACCCACCTGGACATAGAGCATGGGTAACTAGAATATGTAAGACATGTCTATTAGTAATTCAAGGGATTAAGTTCCCGACAGATTTAATGGAACTTTCATTTCGTGAATTTAAAGTTATTCTTGGAATGGATTAAGTTATCTGCATATGATGCAGAGGTGAAATGTAAAAAAAAGTTGGTACTTCAAGGACCCGGTAGTTCTGAAGTAATTATTGTAGAAGAAAGAACTGACTGTTTAGAGTCAGTGATTTCTGCAACAACAGCTCAAAGGTTGTTATGTAATAGATGTGAAGTGTGTTAAATTTATATGGTGAATACACATATATCATCTAAGAAGATTGAAGACATTCCGTCTGTGAGGGAAATTCTAGATGTGTTTCTGAATAAGTTGCCAGGATTACCTCTGAATAGAGAAGTACAGTTAGGAATTGATGTTTATCCTGGAATTGAACCAGTATCGATAGCACCATATAGGAAGGCATCAATTGAACTAAGAAAACTGAAAGCTCAATTGCAGGAACTGCTAGACTAGAGTTACATTCGACCTAGTGTATCATAATGTGGTACTCCAATATTATTTTTAAAGAAGAAAGATAGTTCTCTACGACTATGTATAGATTACCGATAGCTGAATATGGTAACTATAAAGAATAGGTACCCGCTACCAAGGATTGAAGATCTATTTGATCAACTTCAATGAGTAGCTGTGTTCTCAAAATTAGATCTTCGATCAGGGTATTATCAGTTCAAGGTTAAGGAAGAGGATTTACCAAAGACAATATTCAAGACTCGTTATGGACATTACAAGTTTTTGGTAATGCCATTTGGACTTACAAATGCCCCGTTGCATTCATGGATCTGATGAATAGGGTATTCCAATCCTGTTTAGGCAAATCTATAATAGTCTTCATAGACGATGTTCTGGTATACTCAAAGACAAAAGCTAAACATAATTACCATTTTTGAATGGTATTACAAACATTGACGGATAAACAACTTTATCCAAAGTTTTCTAAATTGTGAATTTTGGTTATCAAAAGTAACTTTTTTTGGATATGTAGTATCGACAGAGGGAATAAAAGTTAATCCCAAGAAAGTACAAGCCATTCTCGAATGTGGCACCGAAAAAAATGTGTTTGAAGTCCGGAGTTTCTTGGGAATTAATTAGATAATATAGACGATCACTTCAGGAAGACTAAAGTAGCAGATGATGCTTTTAATCAGAAGATATTTTTTGATTTGTACACAATGAATATATAATTGTTATTGAGACGAGATGGTTTATTAGTAGTAGAATTTTTAGCTAAAACTAACTTTGTTGGATCGAATCAAATATTTGCAATTTTCGGATGAAGAATGTATTGAAAGGAGAAAGTAAGTTGAATCAAGAGAAACAAAGGACTATGAAATTAAGTCAAATAGTTGCTTATATTATCGAAGGAAAGTTTACATTCTTGATGATGGTGTTTTGAATAAAGATATTTTGACTGAAGTTCATCATAGTCCATTAACTATGTACCTTGGAGGTAGCAAAATATACTAAAATTTAAAAATTTGATATTAGTGGCTAGAAATGAAAAAAAGGAAATTTCAGAATTTATGACAAAATACTTGACATGCCAACCAGTAAAAACCGAATATCAAGTACCTCATGGATTGATTCAGCCTATTTCTATTCCCCAATGGAAGTGAGAATGAGTGACAATGGAATGTGTAATAGGATTACCAATAACAATAATTATTAGACAAGCATCAAGATGGTATTATTTGAAACATTATATGGAAGAAAGTGTCGAACTCCTCTTAATTGATTCGAGTTACAGTACCGAAATATTCAAAATAACCCAAAGGTTAGAGGGGTTGATTTGATATGAGAAATGGGAGGATTAAGTGAAAATTTTTTAGCATAATCTCAAGGCTGCCGCGGATCGATAAAAAGCTTATACAGACAAGAAGAGAAGCGACGCTGAATACGAAGATGGGGACAAAATGTTCCTAAAGGTTTCACCTTGGAAGAAAGTGTTATGATTTGGTAGAAAAGGAAAAACTTAGTCCTGAATTCATTGGATCTTATGAGATCTTGAAAAGAGTGAACCAATGGCTTATCAATCAGCCTTACCGCCAAAATTAAGCAAGATTCATGATGTATTTCATGTATCTATGTTTCGAAGGTATCGATTGGATCTTTCGCATGTCATCACCTCGAAGAATTGAATTATAATCGGATCTGACTTATGAAGAGGGACCAGTGAAATTCTTAGCATATGGAGTAAAGAAACTAAGAAACATGAAAATTTCATTGGTTAAGGTCCTTTGGAGAAATCATAAAGTGGAAAAGCCATGTAAGAGACCGAAAAGAAAATGAGGGAACAATATCCATAATTGTTTAGAACGGATATACGTTGAAATTCGAGGACAAATTTTATTAAAGGGGGGAGGAATTGTAATGTCCCAATTTTGACTAGTGACCAAAATGCAAATTTTGAAAGTTTAGGGGTTAAAGTGTAAACTTTGGAAAAGTTTAGGGATCAAAGTGTAATTTTCAAAAGTTATGCATTTTGACCTCATAAATGAATAGTTTACCCCCAAGAGTGATATTTTGTGTTACTCAGATTTTTCGTACGAAGTTTATATTAGTGGCTATAAAGCGATAAAGTTCAGAAATTCAGAAATCGTAGTGGGATCGAATGAAAAAATTATTAAGCGTGCTCAGACCAGAGTAGCACAAGGATTGGTGACCTACTGGGAAATTTCCACGTTAGTATTTTTGACTGATAAAAAGAATTCAGCATGAGTTGATAATATTTGTAACGATTATTGTTATAAAATTTCCAAGAGGGATTGTATCCGATAAAAATTCCTGGTAATTATCGGTACATCGGATCGAAGTAGAATTTTAATGATAGTTCCAAAAGTTATGGAAAATTTATAAAATACTATTTTATGAGTATTTTATTGTAGTTGATGGATTCCAACTAGACTTAGTTGGATTTTTACAAGAATGACATACTAGCAAATAGAGAATAGTTGGAGGGCAAATTAGTCATATGAAAGGGATGGAAATTTTGAAATATTTGAAGTTGCAAGGGTCATTTTTGGAAGAAGAAAATTGAAGATTAAATCTTGGCCCTTGACTGATGATAAAATCAATATCAACCGTTGGATAAAAGGGCAATTTTGTAATTTCCATATTTGAATGAATTTAAAATTCATTTACATAATACAAGTGGCATAAATGGGAGCAATTAACAATTAAAAGGCCAAAAAGATGAAGCCTTCTTCATCTTTGGAAATTTTCGAAACTTGGGGAACTCTATTTTTAGGTAATTTTTCAAACTGCAAAGTTATTCTACTCTCCAAGCTCTATCTTTTGATGTAATTAATTCATGGAATACATGCTTGATTGATGAAAATTTTACATGAGAAGGAAATAAGGGTTTATGAACAAAAATTGGGGCTTTTGAAATTTTATGATTCCATGGTTGAATTTAAGTTGGAATCAAGCTTATATGACGTTAAAATCATGTTATAGAGTTAGGATTTAAACCCTATAAATTTTGGTTTGTATGGAGAAGATTAGGGTTTATGGCTTTAAGTCTAACTTAGGGTTTGTGATGTTGGATTAATGATCTAGTAAGCTTGATTTATTGTTTGGAAGCAAAACCCTGAGTTAAAAATATAGGGACCAATTCGGTAAGCTTTAAAGTAAAGGGACCGATTCTAAATTTTATGAAATTGGAGTGTATTTATGTAATTAATGATGTTGGAGATATGAAATTGATGTTATAATGTTAAACCGATGTTGAATCGAATTTGTGACCATTTTGAAAATTTATCAAAATAAAGTGACTAAATAGGAAATGAATTCTTGGATGGGGATTAAATGTTTTTTAGTTAAAATAATAGAATTAAGGTAGTAATGTTGATTTGAGGACTAAATTGCAAAGTTAAGAAGTTTGAATCCTTACCTTTGCATTTTAGTGACTATTTGGCAAAGAAAGAAAATTTAAGGGAATTATTTTGAATAATTATTTGATGAAGAAGATTATGAATTAGTGGTTTGAAGCAAGTGATGGGACTAAATTGACAAGTAGAAAAATAAGAAGAAGTTAGTATAAATTAGAAGTCTATTATGGAAAGCTGTGTAGAAGATTGAATTTTGGCATTGACTTTGAAAATTCACCATAAATTCTACAAAAATTTTTAGATGATGAATTTTATATTGGTGTAAAGATTTGTTTGTCTAGTTTCTCCTCCAGCAAACGGAAACTGATTTCGAGTTCCGAGTTAAAAGATATGAATTTTTAATCGAATGAAGGTCAGAAAATGTACAGAGCAGTTTTTGGTCAGAACAGCTCTGTGACGGGAGTTTGAAGAATTTTCATAATTTTTGTAGATTTTATTAATTTATGTGGCTTATACCGTTAGAACCGTTATCGAATATAGTTTCTTCAGTATAAAGGAAATTAAGATCCAGTATGTATTCTGCCCATTATAAGTAAATCTTTAAAGGTAGCACAAGCTGTCAGAAAATAGAATTTGATACATTTTGTATCTAAATGTTTGATAACAAGCTCGAAAGAATTATTGGAAGTTCAAAATGGTCATTAAGGACCAAAATGAATTTTTGGACAGTATAAGGGGGGAAGAAAATTTTGGAAATTTTTATGTTAAATGATTAAATAGCTTGATTGAAATATTGTTAGAAGTGAATCGAGCAAATGTTTGTTTATATTCATGTGATTAAAGAAGTCAAATCCGAATCAAAAGAAGATTCGAGTTACTATGAAGGAAATGATCGAGTAGAATTTAGTGAGGCATGCTGATAAATAGCCCAGGTGAGGGCATTTCTATATGTGTATTATATTAAAAAGGAGAAGACTTGTGAAAAGTCAACCCAAATTTAGAAATAACATTGCATTATTTGTTTTTAAATAAATGATCTGATGCATGACTCGGTATGGCAAACTTGACGGAGTACAAGGTACGAACTATTGTTTGCATAAATGATGGTGAATTATGTTTATTGATGAAATATGATAACAAGTTGCATGCTTACATGAATAATGATAATTGATTGACAATAAGATGAAATGCCCAAGTATTTATGTATGAGATTTTAGGGTATAGCTGAATATCCATATAGTCTTAGCAGCTGCGTCATAGCACTACGGTGTGAGATAGACTCTTTGGGGTCAAGATAGACTCTTCAGGGTCAAGATAGACTCTACGGAGTCGAGTTAGACTCTACGAAGTCGGTTCAAACAGTACGGTGTTACATAGCACAAAATGTGCGAGTGAGAGGAGCAAAGGGCGTCCTCGAGTACGAACTCATCATTAGACGTTACGTCGTTGTAGACACTACGATGTCAGTTATGATGACTCGTGTACCTTGGTCTCATATAATATACTTTGGTCTATGATAAAGGAAATGATATGCAAATGATTGCATGATGAAAGTATGGATATGATAAAGGATATGATATGCAAATGATTGCATGATAAAAGTATGGACATGATACAAAATATTATATGCAAATGATGGCATGATGAAAGTATGACCATGTTACAGAATATGATATGCAAATGATTACTTGATGAAAGCATGACTACTAGAAGATCATGAATCATTGATATCATGATTCTATGACAGAATTGATATATGGTAAAAAAGCATATTGAGAAAATGTTTATGTTAAAGAAATTATTATGCATGTGAATACCAGATGAATATAGAACAATGATGACATGATTCTTAAGATAGTCATGATATGTGATAGTATTATGTTGTGAAATGCTTGCCATCTTACAGAAATTGTAATGCACTTTTATATAACACACTGTATTGCATCTCTTCATATTATGATAAATGTGATAAATGCCTCACTAAGTTCGTACTTAGCATGTGTTTCATTTCACACGTAGGTTCTCTGAAGTAAATTAACAAGGAGGAGCTGTTCTTTTGGAAAGTCAAGTTCCTACAATAAGATGCAGTAAGTACATCTTTATCGTAATTGATATCTAGCGGGCTTGCAAACATTTTTAAAGTTGAGCTGTTTAAAGTATAAGTTTATAACTTAAATATATGTGCTTTTATAATGAGTAAGTTTAGAAGTATAGTTTGCTAATAGTAGCATTGAGTTTTGGTACAATTAGATATAGTTTAACCCTAATCGTGTAGAAATTTTATAATCAAGAAAAGGTATAGGAATTACACATAGTTTTTACATTGAGTTATAATTTTTATTTAATAACTCAATTATAAGTTTTGTAAATCAATTCAGGGTCAAAACTAGCTGCTTTTAGACAACATAGTTTTAATTTATAATTGAGAAAAGGGTTAAAGTACAAGCTAAATTTTGAAAAAAAAATTGAAAAAAAATTACAAGTTTTGAAAATCAGTGTAAATCAGTCAGTAACATCTTTAATGTGTATTCGAATATCAAATATACGTTGAGGGTGTTACAAAACCACCCTCAAGTATAAAAAATACTTATGTAGGCCCTAAAAGCTTAATTAAGAACTCCATGCCGTCTTTGGTCTCCTAGGTAGCTTCCTCTGCGCCATGATTTCTCTATAGTATCTTTACCAACTGTATGCTTTTATTGCGTAACTTTTTGACTCCCTCGTCAAGAACTCTAATCGGTTTCTCGCCATAGGTCAAATCGACATTCACTTTGATTTCTTCAAGAGGGATGATATGGGATGGGTTAGAGCGATATCATCGAAGCATCAAAACATGGAACACATTATGAATCCGCTCTAATTCTGATGGTAAAGCCAGCCGGTAAGCCAGTGGTCCAACTTTTTCAGTAATCCCATATGGTCCATTAAATCTTGGACTCAACTTTCCCTTACGTTCAAAGCGTGTGACTCACTTCCACGTTGACACTTTAATGAACACCTTGTCACCCATCTCGTAATCAATATGCTTACGATGTAAATCTACATAAGACTTTTCTTAGTCGAATGTTGCTTGCAATATGTCCTTGATTATCTAAACATTTTCCTCAGTTTGTTTAATTAGGTCTAAACCCGCAATTTGTCTTTTATTTATTTTTGTCCAACACAAAAGAGTTCTACACTTACGTCCATACAACACTTCAAAAGGGGCCATCTGAAAGCTCAACTGAAAGTTGTTGTAATCAAACTCAACCAATAGAAGGTGCTCTTCCCAACTACCATCGAAGTCTATGATGCAACATCGGAGTATATCCTCACAAATTTGAATAGCCCTCACAAATTTGTATGGTTTGAATAGCCATCTCGTACTAGAATGCAATCTATTGCATAACTCCTCGTGCAACTTCTTCCAAAACCTTAAAGTAAATCTCGGGTCTCTATCAAAGATGATCGATGATGGCACACTATGGAGTCTCACTATTTCCTTAATGTACATCTTGCCTAACTTCTCCAATGAGTATTCCATTTGTATTGGCAAGAAGTTAGCAGTCTTGGTCAATACGTCTGCTATAACCCAAATCATATCATGTTTCCTCTTTGTCATCTATAGACCGATCACAAAATCCATCACCACTCGATCCAATTTCCACTATAAAATCTGGATTTCCTGAAGCAATCCTG
Organism: Hibiscus mutabilis; assembly: GCA_019671005.1. Lineage (NCBI taxonomy): Eukaryota > Viridiplantae > Streptophyta > Magnoliopsida > Malvales > Malvaceae > Hibiscus > Hibiscus mutabilis. The sequence goes on along the minus strand of CM033741.1, from coordinate 22,550,824 downwards.
AAGGAACTTGATGTTCGACTTTTACTTGTTGACAAGCCAAACATCTCATTACGAATTCTGAGACATCTCTCTTCATCCTTGGCCACCAATAGAATGGTCGTAAATCTTGATACATCTTATACTTCTCTAGTGTATAGCAAAAGGGCTAATATGCACTTCTCGAAGGATCTTGTCCCTCAACTCATCAATGGCTGATACAAACAAATGGTCATAGAAGTACCGGATCCCATCCCGTACTTCAAACTCAGTCGTCTTGCCATATTGCACCATTTTAATCTTGGCCACTAGATCTTTGTCTAGCGCTTGTGTTCTCTTGATCTCTCGCAATAATTTTGGTTCCATAGAAAGCTCGGCCAAAAGACCACCATCATTGGTCATCTTCAAGCAGACGAACATGGCCCTTAAATCTAATATAGATTTTTAACTCAACGTGTCGGTAACCACGTTAGCCTTTCTAAGGTGATATTCAATCACGCAATCATAATCCTTCAGCTGCTCTATCCAACGACGTTGTCTCAAATTCAACTTCTTTTGCGTGAGCAGGTACTTCAAGTTCTTGCAGTCTATGTAATGTGACATTTTTCACCATATAAACAATACATCTAAATCTTAAGGGCGAAAATAATTGTTGCCAACTCCAAGTCATGAGTAAGATAATTATGCTCATGCATCTTGAGTTGTCTTGAAGCATAATCCACCACTCTTCCTTCATGCATAAGTATGCAATCGAGTCTATTTAAGGAAGCATCACTCAAAACCATAAAATCCTTGCCTGACTTCGGTTGGGTCAGAACTAGTGCCTCCATTAAGTAACCTTTAGTTGATCAAAACTCTGTTGTCTCTTCTTCTTTTACCTAAATGGAACTCTTTTCTAAAGCAATTTGGTCATAGGGGCTGATATAATAAAGAACCCCTTGACAAAGCATCAGTAGTAACCTACCAGACCAAGGAAACTACAAACCTCTGAAACATTCATCGGTGGTTTCCATTCAACCACGACTTGGATCCTCTAAGGATCCACAGGGATCCCTTATGCCGAAATGATCTGGCCCAAGAACACCACTTTTGACGGCCAAAACTCACACTTACTGAACTTAGCAAACAACACTTTTCCTGAAAGGTCTGAAGCACTATAAGGAAGCGGTAGTCATGCTCTTCTTAGAAACTAAAGTACACCAAAATATCACCGATGAAGATGAATACAAATTGATCCAAAAATGGTTGGAAGATTTTGTTCATCAAATCCATGAATGTCGTTGGGGCATTCATGAGGCCAAACAACATCACTAAAAACTCGTAGTGGCCATACTGAGTCTGAAAAGCAATCTTATGAACATCCTCGTCTTTAACCTTTAATTGTTAATACTCCAACCCCAAATTGATCTTAGAAAACACATGAGCACCTTTTAATTGATTAAATAGGTCGTCGATCCTAGAAAGAGGATAATGATTCTTTATTGTTACCTTGTTGAGTTGGCTATAGTCTAAACACAGCCTCATTGACCCATCTTTTTTCACAAATAAAATTAGAGCACCCTAAGGTGAAATACTCGGTCGGATGAACCCTCGTTCGAGCAACTCCTAAAGTTGATTCTTCAAATCCCTAAGTTCAGTTGGTACCATGCAATATGGGGTAATAGACACCGGTGATGTCCCTGGTAGTAGCTCGATCGTAAACTCTAGCTCTAGATCAGGAGGCAATCTGGGTAATTTTTCTGGAAAAACATCAACAAATTCACATACAGTCTGAAGACTTTCAAGAATGGGACAAGGGATCCTCGTATCCACTACTTGAGCTTGGAAAGCCTCACAACCCTATAACACAAGTAATCTTTCACTGCTAGACCCATAAAGTTTCAAACTCTTTGGTCGGCACCTCAAGCTAGCATCATGTTCAAATAACCAATCCATACCCAAGATTACATCAAACTCTTAGAAGGGTAATTCTATCAAATATGCCGCGAACACGTGTCCTTGAATCTCAACCGAACATCAACGATAAACCTTGTCTACCAAAACATTAAATCCCATAGGACTAGTCACTCAAACTCCAACCTCTAGATCCTTAACTAAAACTCCCCATTCTCGGTAAAACTCACTACGAATCTAGAAATGAGTGGACCCATAGTCCACCAAAGCAACAATAGGTAAAGAAAATAGGGTAAAGGTGCCTAAAATCACATCCGTAGTCTCGTAGTCGTCCTTAGCCTTCACAACATACTATTTTACTAGAGCTCTAATAGTAGAACTCTTCGTGCCTCCGATCCTTTGTTCGGACATGGTCCCTGATCCTCCTCTATTAAAATGTCTACCCCTCTAAGCCAACTATTGAGATCTCTGAGACTGGCCTAGGGACAATCCCTGATAAAGTGATACGTACCCATAATGTGTCTTAAGTGTACGAAAGCACTCCCTGAGTGGTGTTATTCACATTACTCGCACAGACATTGAGTCGATAACCCAGTCAGACCTCCTCCACTCACCATAGGCAAGAAAGTTGAATGTCCTCTGCGTTAACCTAATTCGGTCCTCTAATTAGACCTATACCAATTGTTCCTATTATTCCTCTTAGAATCCGGATAATTTCTAAATCTCTTGCCTAAAATCTACGACGAACTCTCGGTCTCATAGGTTTTGTACTTACATTGGATGCTCTAGCATGTCCCTAAATCAGACTCCTAACCTGCTCGAGAGATTTGGCACTGTTAGCCAACTCTACAACTATCTTTTATGGATTAGCGGTTACATACATTTATAACTTGGGTTTCAGACCCCGCCGAAACCTCTTACATCTTAATTCCTCTATCATGACTAACTCGAGAGCAAACCTACTCAAACGCAAGAACACTTGCTCATACTCAAACACTGTCTGATTACCTTACACCATGTGGGAGAATTGGTCTCTCAACATATCCATCTGAGCTTCCCCAACATACTCGTTCTTGAACTCCTTCAAGAAGTACTCATAAGTGGGTAGTGCAGGGTGTAATCCCATTTCCATTGGCTCTGCCATTCTCTAGCATTACCCTTCAGAAGAAAGGTAATGCAATCAAGTATGTCATCTGGTCTACACCACATCTGCCTAAAGGCCTACTGAATGTCTCACAGCCATTGATCTATATCAACTCGATTGCAATCACATGTGCCACATAAATTCTTAACCCCATATTGGCATATCCTTTCTACCGAGTCTCTTAGGGTGCATCAAATGGTCTAGGGAAAGCCCTAACAAGGTGGTGAAAAAGCTATTAAGTTCTGGAAATAGGCAGCATCATCATTTCTGGCATTCAACCACTCCATAATCTGGACGTACTCATCCTTATAGTCGTCCCCAAGAAGTGCATGATTCTCATCACAACCATTGTTACCACGGTTCGCGCCACTTGGCATTGTGAATTCTAAAATCGAAGGAAAACATAAGAAGCACATCAAATTCCCAGTCTTGGAAGCGTACAATCTTAACTTTAGGGGCTTGTATCCACTAGACACCTTACAACGACTCCCATATACCCTAAGGATTTCCTAAAACCTGCTAAACCTAGGCTCTGATACCATTAAGTGCAACATCCTCTCTGGCCTCCAACCTCTTCGTATTCAAGACGTAATCATCCGCATAGTCATCCCCAAGAGGTGCATGATTCTCATCACTACCATTGTGACCACGGTTTGTGCCACCTGGCGTAGTGAATTCTAAAATCAAAGAAAAACATAAGAAGCACATCAAATTCCCAGTCTTGGAAGAGTACAATCTTACCTTTAGGGGCTTGTATCTACTATACACCTTACGTCGACTCTTATATACCCCGAGGGTTTCTTAAAACCTACTAAACCTGGTCTCTAATACCATTAAATACAACACCCATGTCTCACCAAATTCAAGATGCTAGATTCGTGTTACCTCTAACCCAGCCTATAATATTTCATTTGACTTTAAATCCCAAGTTTAGCCAAAAAACAACATTTAAAACAACCCATTTAAATATAGTTTCATAATAACTTCGAATCCAAAAATATAAGTAGATCTTCGTATGAATTAAACACCGTATATCAAAATAAATTAGAAAATAGAGTTACATACCAACTACGATAAGGTCTTATAAATACATAGCCCTACAACTAAAATTAATATATTGTACTCGAGTTGATTCAGTGCTGGGGAATCCTCGCTGACGTGCTCCTTCCAAAAGAGTGACTTATTAACCTATGCAAGGAAAAGCAACACATCCGCACGCTGAGCTAACAAAGCTTAGTGGTACATGTCTACTCTACAATAATTCCTGATGTAACACCCTGGTTTTTGGGCCTAGCAGTTTGGGGGTTATTAGACGGTCCGGTAGACCAGGTTAGAGATTCGAGTCAGATTCGGGACAATATATTTTTTGGTAAGATAAAAATATGGAAAATAATTAAAAATCATCTTTTAACATATTATGATTTTTGGTGGAATCAATTTTGGGAAATAGACCTTGGAAATCGGACATTTTGGCTAGTGACCAAAATGAAAGTTTTGAAAACTATTTTAAGTGACTAAAATGAAAAGGGTCAAATTCTTAGAATCTTTAAGGAGCTATTTTACCAATTTGTTTCTGATGGTTTCTCCCGTAATTAAACTTATTTTAACATGTGTTTTATTGTTCAATTAAAAAGGTGGTTATTGGTTTTGGAAAACAAATCACGTTATTTTCTCTCAACTTCACTCTCCATTCTCTTCTCAGCCAAACACTCAAGTTCTCATCAAATTCCAGAGGTGAGATAGTTTCTAACTTGATTTTATGTTTTCAAATTGTTTAACTATGATTGTTTATACAAAATCTTACATTAATCTTGTGTTTTCTTAGCTTTTATCAAATCAATTGAGGGAGAAAATTCACAATAGGGTTATGGTCCAAGATCTCCTCTACTGTATGGTTCTTTAGTGAAATTCCCAAGCATTTGATCCTTGATTTTGTGTTTATAATCTGATTTTAATGTTTTTCCAAGGTTTAATTGAATTAATTGGGTAAAATGGAAGTTTTAGGGAATAGATTCGTAATGAATCTGATTTCCAGTGTTATGGATGGAGTTTGATTATATTTTGGATGTTTATTTATGTTATTATGTCGATTTTATCAATGGAATCCTGAAACTCTTGAATCTCTAATTGTTTAGGTTGTTAGAATTGAGGTTTTGTGGTTGTGAGGTTGCTAAAGGTGTTATCCTATTTTGGATATGTTTTTAGATGTTTTTTGATGTTGGAAGTGATGTTAGATCGATAGATGTTGGTTGGGTTGGGTTTGGAAGTGTTTGGGTGATGTTTTCGGTTGTTATGGAAGGTTAATTGTCAGAGTTGTGGGAATCTGAGAAGGATTGGTGCTGTTGTGTTTTGAATGCATGCTGATGCATTAATCCTCTATTGTTTTGTGGTTAAAACAGGGGAGGTTGTTCTGAAAGCTAACGAGGTTGCGTTGGAAGCTTCAGACGTGTGAATTCGTATCGGCGAATCAAGGTTTCGTATATCGGTGAATGAGAACGTGGATTCTAGCATTGAAATGTTTTAAAGGTGGTTTATGGGAGTTTAAACTTGGCTTGATAAGATGATTTAAACTTTGAAGTAAGTAAAAATGGTTTTGCTCTCTCGGTCGTGCTAGTGTTAAACGATTTTATGCACATGTTTTGATTTACATGTTACCTATTGTTTAAGCATGTTTTAAAAGTAATTGATATTCTGTATATGAGTATTAGATGCTGAATGATGCATATGGTAAGTGATCCTTGTAAGTATATGGTTTATACTTGTGATTTAAAGCATGGTTGTTGCTTTGGTAAAAGGGTTGGTTTAATGCTTGTTAAAAACATTGAAGTAAATTTTGAATGGTTAATTATATTGGCAAGTGATGTGGTTTTAAAATTGTTATTGGATATAGTTGCCCGACCATAGGATTGAGTGCACTATAATAAGTCACCTTGGATGTTGAGGGGTTTAGATCTGTGTACCGAAAACTCCATCCGAGTACCCTAACAGTTGAGGGGTATAACAGTACCGAAAACTCCCGTTAGTGGGTTAAGCATCTAACCGATGTAAGGGGTTGATGTCCCCGTGGGTTGAAAGTGTACCCGATTGCTATTGTACCACGATTGTGATTGTATTGCTATTTCAGTTGAGATGGCTTGAAGTGTTGGTTGAACACTTGTTGAATCCGTGTATCCGATGAACTCTTTTGGTATTGGACTTGTTTAATGATCACTTGTAAGCCAATATAATTGTTAATGTATCATTGAAAGGTTTATGTTGTATAATGTGATTTATACATGTTTACTCTTTAAGCTTTGCATATGGTTGTTATGCATGGGAAGGCTTAAATTGAGGTTAGCTATGGGATTTGTTGTTGGTTAATGATACATGTTGCATATGGTTTAATATGCTGGTTTTGAAAGTGTTAAAGTGCATGGTTTTAAGGCATGATGTTTTATATGATGGAAAGTATGATTTAAAAAGGGATTTTCAATATGCTATTGGTCAATGGTTTTAAATGCATTGATGGTGTGTTGTATTTGAGCACTCTTCACTAAGCCTAGTGTGCTTACGATCTCTTTGTCCATCAATGCAGAGAATTAAAGTCTTGGAAGACAGCAAGAAGCAAGGGGATCCTAGCAAGACTTGGTTAACAAAGTATGTTTTGGATTAGACTATAAGAATAAAGGCATGGGGTTCTTGTTTTGGTTTTGGGAGATGTTTTATTGAACTCCCTGTTTGAGCATGTTTGGTTGGTTTCTCTTGAGTTGTAAATGGCCTCTAAAGTTTGTTTTTGGTGATGGATTATATTTTGGGATGTTGCTTGGATGGTAAACTAGGATGCATGCCTATAGATTTACCTTAATGAATGATGCCTTGAAAAGTTGATGTTATGCCATGAATAATTGAGCCATGATCATTGATATATGTTGGTTATGTATTAGGGGCTGGATAGGGTGAGTTGTGTGGTTAAAAAGCATGTTTTGTAAGCTAAAACGAACCCAAAATGCACAAGCGTATCGGTACGATACTTGGCGTATCGGTACGGTTGGGTGTTTTCAGCACAGGGTTTTGATACAGGTGCTTGGTGTTCCGATACGCCTAGGCTATTTTGGCTTAGCGTACCAGTACAGGAGGGGGTGTTCTGGTACGGGTTTCAGCCACTGGATTCTGCTTTTCAAACCTAATCCCACGTACCGAAACACCACTAGCTATATCGGTATGGTCCGCAATACATTTTCAAAAGTTCATTAATACTGTTGGGCGTAACAGTACGGGAAGGTGTGTACCGAAACGGGTTAGACCGTACTGGTACGAAAGGCAGGTAATTCTATTTTTGCCTTGGAAATGAGGTTTAGTTTTCTTTGCAATCTATTCATTGAAGCTTGTTATGCGATTTAATATGCTTGGTGATCGGTTTGAGCTAAAATTTGAGATGCATGGTTGGAACCTATTTAATTAAGGAAAGGTAAGATAAAATTCATTGTAGACCTTATATTTTTCTGTAATTGCAGTTTGGTCCTAAAATCGTGTTTAGATCAATTGGATGTCGTTTCGACGCCTGATTGAGTTGAGTTTTCACCTGCTGTCAGTATGAACATGTAGGGTATTAATTATGCATCTAGACAAGATAAAAGAAAAAAGTGGTCACGTTTTTGGGGTTCTTCTCACAGTTTACTTCGATAAACCTAATGTGACTCGCTCGAATCGGTCTGGCGATTAGGCTGGGTCGAGGGGGTTATATTTGGTGGTATCAGAGCCAGGTTTGTGAAAGGTTGGGATATTGTATGCACCTAAATTACATTGATTACACCGATTAGGCCAGGTCGAGGGGTTACATTTGCCAAGTTGTGAGGTTGAGTCAGTATGTACCTGAATTGGTTCCTAACGAGCGTAAGCGATGTGATCGATTCTGCTATGGGCTTGTGTATGAGGTTAAGACATACATGCTTGCTGTTGATTACACCGATTTCAATGTGTTGGTTTCGTGAGCCAAGGATGTGGAACAAAATTTGGGTTTGGCTTTTGGAGCGCGAGGTTCTAGCTCAGGTAAAAGAGCTGTTGATTCGGGTTATACTCAGGGTCAGGCTAAGAGACACCGTGATAGGAGGTTCAACCCGGAGTCAAGGCATAGCGGAGGTGCTGTTAGACGTGGTGTCCAGGGGCAAGGTACCCAGGTGAGAGCTCTACATAACACCTATTGGGTTTGTAGATCCCGAGATCATATGAGGCGAGATTGCCCACGTCTGGCCAAGGAGGGTCAGGCACCTGCGCCTGTTGTGGCCAATGCTTGTTGGATTTTTGGGTCTGGCGATCATCAGAGGCGTGATTGTCCGTTGTTGGGCCGAGCTGGGCAGGATGTTGTACCTGTTGTTTCTCCGCAGCGGAGTCGTGTTCGTGGCCTCAAACTATTTCAACATTGAGATGGTGGGCAGAGGACTGTGGCTCATACCGTTGCTATCCAGCCAGAGAAAGGTAGACCAGCTAGGTGTTTCCTTTTAAATCGAAATAGACATTTACATACCATTGATTTCCTTATGGGTCGTAAAGACTTTAACTCCCAAATGCCATTCTTAAAGAGGGCATCATACTCATCTTGAACTTAAGTTTTCCAATCAACATGTTGTAGTGCTTTATAAACATCTGAAGGTTCTTTTCTCTTCTTCTGCAACAAAGACTTTTAGTTTGAAAATTCTAGCTTTTTTCTTATAATCATGGGATAGATGTTTTGAACAACCAATGGACGTGATAATATTGATGAAAGTGGATGAATGGAAGATAATAAAGGAAGTGGGTGAGATGATAATGATTGTTGTGGAAGTGAAGATGGAAATGATAAAAGAGAAGATGGATATAGATGTGGGGATGATGGTTTGTGTAATAGGAATAAATGATGACAAAAGAGGTAATGGAGATGAAACTCATGGTAATGGAGATGGAGATAAATCTGATGGTAATGGAGATGAAAACCTAAGTGATTGTATGAGAGATGAAACTGATGGTAATGGAGATGGAAATGAAACTGATGGTAATAGAGATGAAGACCCAAGTGGTTGTATGGGAGATAAAGAAGGTGATGAAAATGGTGTAGATAAAGATGGTAATAGAAAAGATAGAGATAAATTTTCAACTGGTTGTATATGAGATGAATTCTCGACTGATTGTATAGGAGATGAAGGTGACAGTGGAGTTGATAGGGATAAATTGTCAATTGGTTCTATGAAGGTGGTGATGAAGATTGTAAAGGTTAACTGTGAACCTGAGTAGAATGATGAAACTGTGGTGACTGAACACACCTTTTTGAGATTTTGAAAAGTTAAACTATTATCTACTAAAGTGTTGTGTGTATTAGAGAAAGCCAATTCAGAGGGAAACTTTATTGGTTTAACTAAGTGTGACCCTTTCTTATAGTGAATTGGACTAATATTTGAGGTAAATTCAGGAAATTCAATTTTTGAGGCATAAGGGAAAACATCTTTCTGAAATTTAGCATTGTAGCGATGTCCCCTAAAAAAGGTGTTTTTATTTTGGAAATGAAGTCTTCCGTGAGATTTTAGAAAAAAGCGTATTTTATTTAAAAATAGAGTCGCCACCGGCCACTCAAGGTGGACCGGACACCGTAAAAAAATCAGAGATTTCAAAATGTCGGGTTCGGGAGTCGGTTACGGATGAGGAAGGATTAGCACCCCCACACCGTCCAAAAATTGTACTCTAATAATTACCGCTTTATTAATATTAAACTTTCCGGATTAAAGTGACGATTAAATTAAAATTTGGTTATAAGTACGAGTAGATTTTAAAGGCCCCGTTATTCGAGAGTAAACGCCCAACCACTATCACTGCGCCTGATACTGGCCCCGTTTACGCTCGAATAAAAGGGCACCACATTTTCAATTTATATATCCGAAATGCAACTTAAAATAAATATGGTAGACATAAATAAATACAGTGTAAAATATAAATAAATACTAATATAATAAAATATTAGTCTAACATAAATAAAACGCTAATATGAAATATTCAAAAATATTAATCTAACTTAAAAAAATTAATAATAATATTAATAGTAACCACGCTAAAATATGTGAACCAAATAAAAAAGAGAGCTAGTAATTAAAATGCATGATGTGATAATAATGCATGATTCATACTAATATACATAAAAACAACGTGGAAATAGCAAGTTAAGGACTAAAATAATACAAAATACATGGGCTAAAACGTGAAATGCATGAAACAACCTAAAATTAAATTCAAAGACTAGAATGCATAATCATTAAATGACATGGCAAAAACAAACATAAAATAGGACTAAAATGCAACAATGTTGAAACTTAAAGAAATAAACACAAAATAACGAAAATAATATGCTAAAATTAAATAACAAAATATAGTGACTGAATTAAAATGAAATGGAAACTAAAAGCTAAAAAAGCACGGAAAATGACGAGGAAAAAAGAAAAAAAACAAATTACAGGGACCAAAAGCGTGATTATACCCCGGACAAAAGTGAAAACGGGGAAAGAAAGTAGGGACTGACATTGTAATTTGACCATTAAAATTGCGCGGATCCTTCTAGGGTTACGAGTCACCACGCGGGTCAGATACCAAAATGGTGTCGTTTTGTTTGCACCAATTTAAAACAAATTAAAAGGGTGATTTTCATTTCGAACAGGATAATAAAACCCCTAAAAATTTCATTTCATCCTTTCTCTCAAGCAAAACGACGGCAGCCACTCTTCACGTCCTCACGGACGTTCATCGGCGATGGCCTCACGGTGAGGATCCGAGCGGCTCTCAATCGGTAAGCTTCGAGCCTCCCTCGTTTATTTTTTATTCGAATTAGGAAAAAAACAAACTTTAACCTTTAAAAACCTTTTTTATTGAATCTAAAAAGAAATCCTTACAATTTTTATTGTTTGATATCCCTGGATTACAAATTTCTCTCTGAAAACCCCGTCTCTATTTTTCGAACCAGAGAACCCCCCTTTTACAAACATGATTCGGGTTTTATAAACCCTCCTCTACAAATAACAACTCCATTTTTTAATCTGATATGCAGATCTGGATGCAGCAGATTTTGTGGGTTTTTGGTGAGATAGGGTACGGGTTGGCAGAGTAGGGGAATGGGTAATGGACGGTTGCTAGGTTCAGGTTTGATTTTTGGTTATTTTTAATTTTAGGGTTAGATTTAGGGTTTTGGGATTATATCGGGGTTGACAGGGGTTACCAGAGTTGATGGCCGGAAGGTGAGCGGTGCGGCAGCAAGGCTAATGGTGGCGGCTAGGGTTTTATAGATTAGGGTTTGTTATTAATGGTTTTGATTCGGGTCGGGTTTTAGGTTTGGCCTTAGATCTGGGTTGGTTTAGTTTAGGGTTTTGGGTCTAAACGGGTTATTATAGCTGCTTCTCTTTGCTCATTGTTGTGTAACAGCAATAGAGCAAAGACTAAAAATGACCCGTTTTGTTTGGTCCGGCTGGTCATCCCCTCTTGATGTATGTCTTCATTCTTCGGTAGATCTTCTTTCTCTTTGATGCAGGTCTTCTTTCTTGTCTTGGTTGATCCACCTTGTCACTCTTGGGAAGCAAAATTCTTCAAAATGGGGGGGGTTGTCCGTTGGGGGAGCAGAACGAGTCCAAATTGCTACACTATTGATAATAAGCTAATACCTAAAGAGAGTTTGACCCAGCTGCAACACCGACGAAGGTACAGGGTCTACAAAATTCGATCCAGCTGCAACACTGACGAGGAGGCAAGACCGATGGATGAAAATTTTGATGTCTGATCTAGCTACAACTCTGACGAAGAGACAAGACCAGAAAAATGACAACTTCTTCCTTTTCCCTTTTTCTTTTTCTTCTTTGTTTTCCTTTTCTTTTTGCTTTTTCTTTTCTTCTTTTTTTCATTTTCTCTTCTTTTCTTCTCTTTTTTAGAAATCCTTTTTTCTTTTTTTTTCTTTTTTTCTTTGATTTTTTTCTTTGATTTTTTTCTTCTTTTTTCTTTTTTTCTTTGATTTTTTAGCTACAACATTAATAAAGAGAACTTGAAAATCAGTAAAGTTGGATATAACCTCGCCATCAACGGAGGGGTAAGATCGAATAATAACATTTTGGACCCTACTCGCCATCAACGAAGAAGCGAAACATTAACTGGAACCCTACTACACCATCAACGGAGAAGCAGGATAGCAGTAACTTGGACCTAGCCACACCATCAGCGGAGGGACTGGATCGGATAATGACGACCAAGAATCGGCTACACCATCAGCGGAGAGCAAGATTAGAGGACGACAGTAGCTTGGACCTAGCTACTTCATCAGCAGAAGAATGGATCGGATAATGACGACCTAAAACTGGCTACACCATCAGCGGAGAGCAGGATCTGAGGACGACGGGAACTTGGACCCGGCCACTCCATCAGCGGAGGACTGGATCGGATAATGACGACCTGGAACCGGCTACACCATCAGCAGAGAGCAGGATCTGAGGACGAAGGGAGCTTGGACCTGGCCACTCCATCAGCGGAGGACTGGATCGGATAATGACGACTTGAAACCGGCTACACCATCAGCGGAGAGTAGGATCTAAGGACGACGATAGCTTGTACCTGGCCACTCCATCAGTGGAGGACTGGATTGGATAATGACGACCTAGAACCGACTACACCATCAGCGGAGAGCAGGATCTGAGGACGACGACAGCTTGGACCCGGCCACTCTATCAGCGGAGGACTAGATCAGATAATGACGACCTGGAACCGGCTACACCATCAGCGGAGAGCAGGATCTGAGGACGATGGTAGCTTGGACCCAACCACTCCATCAGTGGAGGACTGGATCGGATAATGACAACCTAGAACTGGCTACACCATCGGCGGAGAGCAGGACCTGAAGATGACAAAAGCTTGGACCCAGCCACTCCATCAGTGGAGGACTGGATCGGATAATGATGACCTGGAACCGGCTACACCATCAGCGGAGAGCAAGATCTAAGGACGATGACAGCTTGTGCCTAGCCACTCCATCAGCAGAGAGACTAGATCGGGCGATGAAAGTTGATAAATTTTATTTTGATTTTTCATTTCAATTTTTTTCTTCTTTATTTCTACTTTTTTTATTTTTTTCTGATTTTTTTTTTATTTTTTTATTTTTTCTTTGATTTTTTCTTCTTTTTTTCTTTTTTTTAGCTACAACATAAATAAAGAGAACTTGAAAATCAGTAAAGTTGGATCTAACTTCGCCATCAACGGAGGGGTAAGATCGAATAATAACATTTTGGACCCTACTCGCAATCAACGGAAAAGCAGAACATTAACTAGAACCCTACTACACCATCAATGGAGAAGCAGGATAGCAGCATCTTGGACCTAGCCACTCCATCAGCGGAGGGACTGGATCGGATAATGTCGACCAGGAATCGGCTACACCATCAGCGGAGAGCAGGACCTGAGGTCGACGATAGCTTGGAGCTAACCACTCCATCAGTGGAGGACTGGATCGAATAATAACGACCTGGAACCGGCTACACCATCAGCGGAGAGTAGGATCTAAGGACGACGATAGCTTCTACCTAGCCACTCCATCAGCGGAGAGACTAGATCTGGCGATGAAAGTTGATAAATTTTCTTTTGATTTTTCATTTCATTTTTTTTTATTTTTGATTTTTTTGATTTTTTTTATTTGTACAAAGAAGTAAAACTCGAGAAAAAATTAGGTCTGGCTGCACCATCAGCGGAGAAACAAGACCTGAATAGAAATTTGATCTGCTTGGGGAAAGGTTTAGATCTGTTGCACCATCAACGGAGAAAAGAGATCTTCAGGATGTCTATACTGCTACACCATCAGTGGTAAAGCAAAATCTAGAAATGTTGGCCTATCAACAATGACGAAGGCAAGATCTAAAAAAGGCTACTGTTGCTGCTCTACTGGCGGAGAGGTATGACCTGAAAATGGAAAAAATATTAATCAGTAAATGTTCACAAAATTTGTCACTGTTACCTTTTATTGATGTTTCAACATCCTCTTTGTGTTTGGCCTCCTCTAAGACTAAGGTTGGTCGTCGTGTTGTTGCCCCCATGGCTGAGGCTCTTTGATCCCTTTCGTAGACCTGTTATGTACAAGCGAAAATGCATGAATGCATCTAATTTTATGCCTAAATGCATGTGTCTATCCTAAATGTATGACGACTTAAATGTATGCACCTAATCTAAATGTATGATGTATGCAAGAATGATTCAATGCCAGATGAATGCAACTAAATGCATGAATGCAACATGATTTGATTTTTTTTATCTTCAAAGGGATGCCTCTGACTCTCGACTGGTCATGTCGGGATCTTGGTCCTTTGTGTGGCGGTGCCCCAACCTCCTTCGGCTTCGAACATCTTCTTTGGACTCATTTTCCTGTTTGGATGCCCCCCAAACTTTTACATATTGTTCTGGGAATGCCTTTGTAGCATGTTTTAACTTTGAGTTGCATTGTCGGCTTTTTGGATGACTTTCAGTGCTCTCGTGAACGCGTTATGTTGCCTCTTAAGTTGGGTTTATGATTTGTCATGTTGGTTCCTGGCCGCTTATCACTTTCGAATTAGGTGGAATGTTGTAGATGGCGATTGGTGTTTAGCATTTGAGATGTAGAGGTATGATTCCAAAAGAAGGGTAGCAAAGGTTTGCTCGGCTTTCGGGTTTTTTTAATGGCTTTGGGTAGAATGGTAGATTTGAAGGGCTTGGTTGTCGGGTGATGGTAAGTCGAGAGTTCAAAAGGACTCAAACATAAGGGTTCAGGCAGTGAAATGAGGGGTTCTCTATTCGAGTATTTTGGTCGATGGGTAGCGATGGTAGCGGGGATGGAAAAAAAACTTTATTGTGTTTTCGGTTGGAAATGGTAAGTGTGAATGATTTCTGAAGGATGAAAGGTGGTGGGTTAATTTCGGTGATGGAGAGTGAAGGGTGAGTGTTGGAATTTGGCACTTGTTAAGAGATGCCCCCAGACTGAGTTCTTGTGGAGGTTTGGTAATAGTGCTGAATTGGCCGACTTTGCTTTCTCTGGTATTAATGACGCGAGACATCCCGATGATCGATTTTAAAATTGATGCATCTATATGCAAAATGTGTCTTAAATGCAAAATGATTTATGTGAATCCAATGCAAAATTAAGATTGTGATGATGTTGTGTAATGATGCAAATGAAATTGATGTGATGAAAATGAAAATGAAACGAGGTAGTATCGAATAAAATTATTAAATAAAATAAATGGTACACAAAATAAAGCAATTAAAACCGTTCATGAACAAGAAATAAGGCACCAAAGCCTAAATAGAGTGACCACTAACGGGCAGAGTACCAACATGGCTCTAAAAGGTTGGCTCCTATAGCTTACTATATGCAGTTTTGGTGCTAAGAGGTGCCCGAATTGTCCTTGTTGTCCTCTACTAAGAGTAGCAAGGCCCCGGTCATCACCCATTATAGGCTCCTATCAATCGAGTTCAATTCAGGGGGACCCATTCGCTTATGCATGCACGAAGGAACGATATCCTTACGAAAGCATAAGGTACTCGAGCCCCGAAGGTACTTGCTAGGCCTACACGAATGAACGATATCCTTACGAAAGCATAAGGTACCCGAATGTTACTTTAATAGTCACTTTAATCCGGAATTTCCAATATTAGTAAAGCGATAATTATTTAAAAAGCTCGACTCTATTTTATTTTTGAAAAACAAAAATGCGTGTCCCCAGCGGAGTTGCCATCTGCAGCGATGTCCCCTCTCACTAAAAAAAGGTGTTTTTATTTTGGAAATGATGTCTTCCGTGGAATTTTAGAAAAACTGTATTTTATTTAAAAATGGAGTTGCCATCGGCCACTCAAGGTGGACCGGACACCATAAAAAACCAGAGATTTCAAAATGTCGGGTTCGGGAGTCGGTTACGGATGGGGAAGGATTAGCACCCCCACACCACCCAAAATTGGTACTTTAATAATTACCGCTTTATTAATATTAAACTTTCTAGATTAAAGTGATGATTAAATTAAAATTTGGTTATAAGTGCGAGTAGATTTTAAAGGCCCCGTTATTCGAGAGTAAACGCTCAAACACTATCACTACGCCTGATACTGGCCCCGTTTACGCTAGAATAAAAGGGCACCGCATTGACAATTTATATATCTGAAATGCTACTTAAAATAAACATGGCAGACATAAATAAATACAATGCAAAATATAAATAAATACTAGCATAATAAATTATTAATCTAACATAAATAAAACGCTAATATGAAATATTCATAAATATTAATCTAACTTAAAAAAATTAATAATAATATTAATAGTAATCATGCTAAAATATGTGAACCAAATAAAAAAGAGAACTAGTAATTAAAATGCATGATGTGATAATAATGCATGATTTATACTAATATACATAAAAACAACGTGGAAATAGCAAGTTAAGGACTAAAATAATACAAAATGCATGGGCTAAAACGTGAAATGCATGAAACAACCTAAAATTAAATTCAAAGACTAGAATGCATAATCATTAAATGACATGGCAAAAACAAACATAAAATAGGACTTAAATGCAACAATGTTGAAACTTAAATAAATAAACACAAAATAACGAAAATAATATGCTAAAATTAAATAACAAAATATAGTGACTGAATTAAAATGAAATGGAAATTAAAAGCTAAAACAGGACGGAAAAGGACGAGGAAAAAAGAAAAAAACAAATTACAGGGACCAAAAGCGTGATTATACCCCGGACAAAAGTGAAAACGGGGAAAGAAAGCAGGGACTGACATTGTAATTTGACCATTAAAATTACGCGGATCCTTCCCGGGTTATGGGTCACCGCGTAGGTCAAACACCAAAACGGTGTCGTTTTGTTTGCACCAGTTTAAAACAAATTAAAAGGGTGATTTTCATTTTGAACAGGATAATAAAACCCCTAAAAATTCATTTCATCCTTTCTCTCAAGCAAAACG
This sequence comes from Hibiscus mutabilis, assembly GCA_019671005.1. Lineage (NCBI taxonomy): Eukaryota > Viridiplantae > Streptophyta > Magnoliopsida > Malvales > Malvaceae > Hibiscus > Hibiscus mutabilis. The sequence goes on along the minus strand of CM033741.1, from coordinate 22,533,849 downwards.
ACGGCAGCCACTCTTCACGTCCTCACGGTCGTTCATCGGCGATGGCCTCACAGCGAGGATCCGAGCGGCTCTCAACCGGTAAGCTTCGAGACTCCCTCGTTTATTTTTTGATTCGAATTAGGAAAAAAACAAACTTTAACCTTTAAAAACCTTTTTATTGAATCTAAGAAGAAATCCTTACAATTTTTTTGGTTTATATCCCTGGATTACAAATTTCTCTCTGAAAACCTTCTCTCTCTATTTTTCGAACCAGAGAACCCCCCCTTTTACAGACATGATTCAGGTTTTATAAACCCTCCTCTACAAATAACAACTCCATTTTTTAATCTGATATGCAGATCTGGATGCAACAGATTTTATGGGTTTTTGGTGAGATAGGGTACGGGTTGGCAGAGTAGGGTAATGGGTAATGGATGGCTGCTAGATTTAGGTTTGACTTTTGGTTATTTTTACTTTTAGGGTTAGATTTAGGGTTTTGGGATTATATCGGGGTTGACAGTGGTTACCATAGTTGATGGCCAGAAGGCGAGCGGCGCGGCAGCAAGACTAACAGTGGCGGCTAGAGTTTTATAGATTAGGTTTTGTTATTAGGGTTTTGATTCGGGTCGGTTTTGGGTTTGGCCTTAGATTTGGGTCGGTTTAGTTTAGGATTTTGGGTCTAAACGGGTCATTACAAGCATGTCTAGATATATAGACTCTACATCAAGAATCAATACACCTATAACCCTTATGTCTAGGAGAATGTCCAAGAAACACACATGTTGATGACCTAAAATCCAATTTATGGTGATTATAGGGTCTTAACAAGGGATAACACACCCAACCTAAAACTTTTTCAGAAAGTGTAATCGGGACATTTATTGAAAAGTTTAGCATAAGGAGATATACCTTTTAAGGCCCTTGTAGGAAGTCTGTTGATTAGAAAAACAACACTAGAGAATGCATCATTCTAAAAATACAGAGGTAGAGAGTTTTCTCCATCATATAAAGCCCAACTTCAATTATTTATCTATGCTTCCTTTTCACAACACCATTCTGTTCTGATGTGTGTGGACAAGACATTCTGTGAGCAATTCCTTGTTCCTTAAGATAAGATTGCAATGCAATGAATTCTCCTCCATAGTCTGTCTGTAATGTCTTAAGTTTGACTCCTAACTATCTTTTAGCTTCCTTGTGAAACTGTAAAAATATCTCTTTAACTGAAGATTTTTGTTTTAAAAAATACACCCAGGTGTACCTAGAAAACATGTCGGTAAAAGCAACATAATATCTAAAACCATTACAGAAAAGGGGAGCAAGTCCCCAAACATCGACAACAACCAACTCTAAAGGATGTGAATATATTGTGTGTGAAGATGCAAAAGGTAATTTATGTGATTTTCCTAATTGGCAAACATGACAAATAACGAAAACTTTATTTGAAGGCACTGAAATATTAAAACTATGTAAAGCTTGTAACAATAGATCATGGGCAGGATGCCCAAGCCTGTTATGCCACATGACAAGAGAATCTTTATTAGCATTAAGAAAATGACAACCTATTTCATTAGTATCACTAAGCTTATTAGAACTTGGCCCTTTATTAATACAACATTGTAACTTGTATAGGTCATCATGTTCATGATTAGTCAGCAACACTTCTTTGGTTTGAAGGTCCCTTACACTGTAAAATTTTGGGTATAACTCAAAGAACACTTGATTATCTTGCGTGAGCTTAGAAACAGACATTAGATTCTTAGTAATTCTTGGTACATATAGCAAATTATTTAAGTACAGATTTTTAAATTGTGTAAGAAAAATAGACTGACCAACATATTTAATTTGCAAGCTATTACCATTTCCTACTTTAACTTTACTTGAGGAAGGATATGAACCTGTTTGAATGTTGGCCAGCTTATTTGTCAATTGATAGGTAGCACTAGAATCTGTGTATTAAGCATTATCATCTACAATATCAGGTGTGGCAAGAAAACTGGTAGAGCAACTGAAGTCTGAACAGCTGAAGGATGGTGAGTAATAAATGACTGAGCATGTGAGGTATTAGGCATTGTAGTGTAATGTGGAATAGGTTGAACATAAGATGCTTGAGAAATGCTAGAAACTTGAAGAACTGAAAATTATTGCACAGCTTGCATGTGATTTATAAGTCTGCTTCTTATTTAAGGAACAACACCAACAAAAGGTTGAGGAATAGTAGAAAAACGTCTGTGGGATAGCAGAAAAAGATTGTGAACAGATCATAATAGGTTGACTATAGTGGACAATATTGTATAAAGGTTCAACTTCACTGCTTTAAGCACCGTAAAAATAATTGTTGGCCTGAGCTGAGCTTGAACCTCTGTTTTTAGACGGCTAATTTTGTCTAGAAGATTCATTCTTGAAATTAGTATCATACCGAAAATAACACCTTTCAGCAATGTGCCCTAGTCTTCCATAAATTTAACATTGGGGTCTAGAAGAATAAAAACGACCTCTACCCTTTCCTCTATAAGGAGTATTATCAGAAGTCACATTATAAGTATTAGTTGTGAAGCCATTACCATTATTCTATATTTAGTGGATAAATTTATGTTTGTGTTTGAAGACTCAGTTGATGTGTTGAAATATGGGAACACCCAACAACTGAATTAAGAACGTTGTTCTGTCTAATATCAACATCAAGAAGTATGGTCTTAACAGCTCTAAGACTAGAAGGTGTAAAGCTAGCAGTGATCAATGTTATAACATAATCATATTTTGGAGGAAGACCATTTAGAATGACAGTTATTTGTTCATGTTCTGAGATTATTTCTCCATAACTAGCAATACTATCACATAGAGACTTAATTTTTATAAGAAAATCTTTCATACTCGGTTCTCCCTTCTTTTGTGAGTGAAGTGCCTTCCTATATGCCATTAGTCTAGATGTAGTTTTACCATTATATAACTGATAAAGAGTGTTCTAAATTTCTACTGAAGTATTTTGACCTATTAGATGAGAAAACACTTCTTCACCAACAGTGGATAAAAACCAGGAAGCTAAGGCACATCTGCTCTTCATAGGCTTCAAATTTAGGATTTAAGCTAACTATTCCATCTCTTGTTATATACTATTCAGGCCAAGTAACTTTATCATCTATGAACATTTGTAAACGATATACTTTGATAGTAAGCAGGACTTGTTGCTGCCATAAAAGATAGTTATGGTCATCAAGGATGATGTTAATCTTCTTAGTAGAAAATAAGCGATTGGATCCTACGGATACAAAGAGATGTCTAGTACTATCACTACTATGAGCAGTGATAGTATTTGTATCACCAGTACCACTATCATTAACCATTGATGATCACACAACCAGAGGCAACAAGAACACGAAAATTTTAGATATAATAAAACAACACAAATTTGAACGAACAACAACAAATGCAAACCATAAATATGCAGAACCACTCAATCAATAGAGATAAAGACAATTGATGTAGAGAAGCTTAAGCACAATACGAAACACGAATCAAGATACAAAATGAGATATAGACCACTTAATCAACAAAGGCAAATCAATTGACATAGAAAAGCTTAAAACAAAATACTAATCAAGACATAAATCGAGATACGAATCACTTAACCAATAGAGGCAAATCAATCGATGAAGCTATACAAGATAAGGATCAATAGACGGCACAATATGCATATCAGATCAACAATCTCAAGTAATTCAAAAAAAAATTTAGAAGGTCGAGAAATCTTACAAACAAAGAGGAACAATAAACGCATGGGAGCAGAGAGAAAACGAACAAAAAAATAACTGCGATGGAGCTATTGGCAGCCGAAAAATAGAGGCTCTGATACCATGTAGAATTTCAATAATCTTAGGTGAAAAGTGATGAACATAAATATGAAGTAAATAATAGAGAGAATTGGAGAATTATAATGAAGAAAAAAGAAGAAGTTAGATATTATATTTCTGAAAAATGAATAAAAATCGTGTTAATAAGCTTATACACAGACTCATGATATTTATAGACCAACTATAATAGATCTGTAAATAGACTTAACAAACTATTAACTGCAGGGTGATAGAAGGCCCACTGACAGCTAGTCCATAACTAACTTTGACTTCAGATTTGATACTCCAATAGTGCTAGCTTACAAGTATAAAGAAAGTCTATTAAAAGTATGCAACTATGGTATTAAAAATTGAAATCTTGTGTTGTTGATTTAATAAATTGACAAAGTGATTAAATGGTTCAGAACACAAAGAATTAGGCATATTTTTTTATTATAGTGTTAAGTAATGTCTTGTTTGATAAGTATGATGTCATTCATGATTTGGTAAGTATATTATGACATATGGTTTTATATGTATAGTATGAAAAGTGATAACTGTAGATTTTAAGTTAAGGAATTAATTGTATGTACAAAAAAGTTTTGTTTGAAATAACATTATGAACTTTAATCATGGACTATATGATATGAATTTGGAAGTATAAAATATGGAAATTTGAGGAGTATGTATGTTTAAATGGCCTTAACAAGTATGAATATATTGTAATACATTTATGGAGGTTTTGAATCCTCTTTGAAAAGTATTGAGATTGAATTTAAGTCCCAGATCTGTAATCTGGTGTAGTGGGTACCGGTACGGTATGATCAAGTACTGGTTTGGACAAGCTAAAAATGATCATTTCGAGCATAGTGTACTGGTATGGTACATTGCATACTGATGCAGCTCTGTTTTAGTATTGATACAAGATCAGGTACCGGTACAAAAATTTTCTACTAGAGTTGAAAATTTAATTGGTACCAGTACAGACCTTCGAGTACCAGTACAGAATGCGATTAATTCAGTTATAAGCAGTTACAAATTTTAAACCTTGCATTTTAGTCCTAAATGATCTAAGTATCCATTGAATGAGTTACAAACATCCAAATGAGCTAAGATTTTACCAATAAACATATATTGTCATGAATTTCATATATACGTCCTTAATTGTTTAAAAGGACCTTAAATTTCCAAAAATTATATTTTGGTCCTTAGTTGGAAATTAAGACCTCTAAGTCAATAATTAATCTGATTTTGAGTCAATAAAGCTAAATTTAGTAAAAAAGAAATGTCAGGGGAGTAATTATGATAAATACTTGAACTCTAATAATTTACATTTTTAGTCCCCAAAATTTGTAAACTTTACAAAAAGGTCCTTAAAGATTAAAATCAGAATGGCTAAGATTAAGGTCTCTATTAATTAATGATTTACTTTAGAATTATGCATGTTATGGTATATGTTTGACTTTGGTTTGATTTGTTTTGATCGTTCGATTACTCTGATTCTCTATTTTATTTTCCGGTGACACTTTCGATTTGGTTTTCTTCCAAACCGTGTAGGGGTGTTACAATTGCTACAAACAATCAACATAAGTAAGAACTTTAAGATCCTCCACTATAAGAACATAATGTTGTATACACCTATGCTCCATCTACACAAGTGTTGGTCCACTTTGAGTGTCTAAATAATTCCGCTCAAGGGTCGACCCATTAAAAGTGTAAAGGTCCCAACATTCCTTAGCATTGAGTGTTGAGATCCTTCACTATATAAATATAGTGTTGCAGATGCTCCCCACGTAAAATGTGAGTGCATTATTGAGTATCAAGATCCTTCACAATATAAACATAGCGTTGTAGACACCTCTGCTCCACCTAAGGAATCCAACTTTAAGTGTTGAGATCCTCTACTTTACTTCTAGTGTTGTAGATGCCTCCGCTCCGTAATGACGAGTGTCGAGATCCTCCGCCTTAAATTGGCGTTGAGATGTCTCTGCATCACAGTTGAGGATTCTTGCATTGACTTTTGAGATCATCCACCCTAAAGTGACATCAAGTTGCCTTCATTTCGTTTGAAGAAATCTCCACCCAAGCGTCGAGATGCGTTCGCCCATCAATAAAGAGTACAAGTTTAATAATTCACAAAAAATAATGATAAAAACATCCTAATTATTAAATCGTTAAGCTAACGACATGCACACTCAATATCCAACAAAGGCAATGGAATCACAATATCCGTATACAACTTGGAGATCAATAAATTTAAAATTGCTCAAATAAATTAAGGGCAAAAAGGTCATTAAACATTTTTTCACATGGCAACAAATGCCCTTAAAGTTACAGAAAAATACAAGTCTCAATTCACACCGCTTTATGACACTCCCTCGACTAAGGTTGGACAAATATTATACCTCCATGCGGAGGACTCATTCACCACAATACCTCTAGAGAATCCCCCGACGCAATCACTTCAGAGGTAAGAGCCTGTCTTTGTCATAGCTCACTAGGTCCCTTCGCTAACCTTGTTATCTAATAGCCGACTCTATCTCTGACACCATTATCGTCTATCAAACCTAAGACTGACAACAACCATCGGTCAAAGAAAGTATAAATGCGAGAAAGGACTCCATCGAGAGGGCATTTCATCATATTCCCTAACGAACCTTTCGTTTTCTCTCATTTTCCTGCTTTCTATCTTTTTATCTATATTTCCATCATCTTATGCGGCTCTCCACCCAAACCAAAAAAGGTGAACCTCCACAAATCCATTCTCACCCTCAAATATCTATTATGTACTACTCTGCATGTAGATATGTGTCAATCAATTCACAGTGTTGATATAGATTTATTTACTTTTATAAAAATTAAGTGAAATTCTCTCGATATGAATCAAGTTAGGACCCATTGCACAAGGGGACTTGTGCTTAACCCATAAACTAGGTTAGGGATTTAGAAGAAAAAAATTAGGGATTTGTTAAAATTCTAGCAAAAGCTAATATTTTATGTTAAACTATGTCTCCACTATTTATTTATTTTTATTAAAAATTAAGACAAATGCAAATCGAAATTAGGATCCCAACACAAGAGGTCCTGTGCTTAACCACTAATTTAGGCTAAGGATTTGTTAAATTTCTAGCAAAGTTAATCTTTAAGTTAAACTATGTCACCACTGAAATTAATTAACTATTCTTTATTTTTATAAAATTAATATTAAATTATTTTAAAAATTAAATTTATAATATTTATTTAGGATAAAGTATAAATTTTAATTTTTTTAGAAAAACTTATTTAGATTGAGATTTATTATTTAATATTTATATTGTCTTAAGAAAATTATAATATCCTAGCTTTATGCTTGATTGATATCGAAAGCAAAAAATTTAACTTAATCAATTCTAATATTAATTGACATATATTTTCTAAATACTTATTGTTTTAAATATATATTTTAAAATTAAAACAATAAATTTAAATCTAAATTAGGAGCATCGTGTAAAATTCTTTTAATTAAGGACAATCATGTAAAATTTCTTAACAGCAAAAGTGTTTGTGTATTGTATTAAATTAGTCCACCTTTATGGAATATTTTATTATACGAGTATTAGTTAATACAAGTTGTTAGAGTGTTAAAGATGATATATTTATTCGATGAAATTCAGGTTAGAGCAAATATGCTTTTTTTATTAAAGAATTAACAAATCTGAGGATATATTATCATGTAATAACATTGGTATAGTAAAAAAACTTATAACCAATCAAAAGCTGATGCTCTAACAACAACCCTTTCCGGTCCATTAGAACGTTGTAGATTTTAAAAAAAAAAATTATTTCTAAATTTTAGATGATTATAATTTATACACGTTGGTACCCATTGAATTAAAAAAGAATTGAATTTTGTATACATAATTTTTGAAATTTTGTACATATGCTAAAAATTCCCAATTATTTATTGTTTATTTAATACAAATCACATGCTTACCTCCATGTGTCCGTTTGTGTCGATCGCCAACGTCTTCATAAAAAATAAACAGTCGTTAATTTCGAACTTATGAAACGTACTTCCCGTTTATTTACTTGGTCTAATTTTGATTTTAGTCCCTCTAGTATGTTAAAAAAGTTGAGATTTATTTTTCTTTATTTTTTATAATTATCAGTATCTGACTCATTGACTGATTAATTAAGATCGGATACTGCATAATTTTATTATAAGATGACTCTTCAAATCCAGTTTACTCAATTACAATACCTTCAAACTTCTAACATTACTTTACGGGCATAATATCTCATCCCATTAAATCAACTTATAATTGGTATTTAATCTATTAATTTTAATTTGATATAATTTTTTATTTCTATTTGGTCCAAATCAATGACACCATGGTTATTTCTATTAAATTTATAATTTATATTTTAAAATAATTACAAATATTTGATTAACATGTAAATTTATTATTAATTAAATATAATTGATTAAGTTTTTAACATAATCCCCAATGATCTAATAAAAAATAAGTTTAGATCATTAATTTAGAAGATCAACTAATAGTACTATTTTTTTAATCCTAATAATAATATTATTATAGAATTAGACTATCAAATTACGTTAATTTAAAATAGAGAAATATATCTCAAATTTAAAACATGATAAAGAGTGACTAAAACCATAATTAAACCTTTTATTTTGTTCCAGCTGCTCCGATTCGGGTCGGGTTTCCGGATTTTATTCCATTGGCCTTACCCGATTACCAAACCTATCAACGGTTCCGATTAAGCCTCTCCATTAAACAGTCCAGATTAAATCTAACGGGTACATTACACCCACGCTCTCGTAGCCACAAAAAAGATACGAGATTCAAAGAAACAAGTCAAAGAACACTCAAATCTAGATTTCTCCCGTTTTTGTTTTCCTTTCAATCTTCAAAACGTTTCAAAGCGAGTAGTTGAGGGCTTTAGAATTTGTGTGGAAAAAAAAGGAAAATGGCTGAGCACGAAGAGAAGAAGCACGAGGAGTCGTTCATTGAGAAGATAGCAGAGAAGATCCACGTCCACGATTCATCGTCGTCGGACTCATACGAAGATAAGCCATCAGAATCTTCCATCAAAGCCAATATCTTTCGTCTCTTTGGAAGAGAAAAGCCCGTCCACCACGTTTTCGGTGGAGGCAAACGTATGTTAAGGGGACCCTTTTCTTCAATCATTGAAGTTGTTCACTCTATTTTTAACTTCTTTTTGAAGTCTGGGATTTCAAAAGTTCCGATTTTCGTTCTTAATCAGATATGAAACCCCTCATTTTCTATTATTGATCTCCTGGTGGTGATGGAAGAATAATTAGATCTGACTTGGTGATTTGCATCTAGCTTTCAGTTTTGATTAATTGGTTATGTTTGCGCTTAATTATGGTTTTTGATCAGTTATTTTTTTCTTTGTTAAATCAATTTGTGAATCTCTAGATCTCTGAGGATTGGTTTTATAAAAATTACTATTTTTTTGCTTTGCGAGTGCAATCAAATTCTGGGATTATCTTTATGTTATTGAAAGTTCCAAAACTTAGTATTACTGATTATATCTCCTTCGATGACAATAGTTTGATGTTTTTAAGTGATTATCATCAGTAATTATTATACTTCTTGCCTGCAATTCTATTTTTTGTGATACTTATGAGATGGAATTGGTGTATCTGTAACAGCGGCTGACATTTTACTGTGGAGGAACAAAAAGGTTTCAGCAGGAGCCCTTGTTGTTGCAACTGTGATATGGGTTTTGTTTGAATTGCTTGAATACCATCTTCTCACTCTAGTGTGTCACTTGTTGATACTTGCTCTTGCATTGCTCTTTTTGTGGTCAAATGCTTCGCACTTCATCAACAAGTAACTTGTTACCATCTGTTGTCCCGATTTTGCGTATGCTTGGACTCAGATTTCTTTCCACTCATGGTAATATGTGTTGATTTCTTCTTGAATAGGTCTGCACCGCACATCCCTGAAGTTAAAATCCCGATGGAACCGGTTTCAGAGTTTGCCCTGGCACTTAGGTTTGAGATTAACCGGTCTTTCGCAGTCCTGCGGGATATTGCATCAGGAAGAGATCTTAAGAAGTTCCTCTCTGTATGTAGTTTATCTGTTTTCTCATATCTCAGTACCTTTCATCTCTGCTTTTATCGTATGTAGTTATTTATAGGTCTTGAGGGATTCAAATAGCGGTTGCGGTAGCGGCACCGTCCAAAACCACTATTTTGAAAAATAACGGTCCGCAATGACTGCAATTAGATCCGTTATGTCTGCAACCGCAATAAAACAGCACGAGCGAAATTGCGGCTGCAACTGCAATTAAAATCCCTGTCTTGACACTAAGATAGCAAGATAGTGATTTGTGGGTTACACGGTTTGCTTTGTCCTAACCAGTAACCATTTCATCGATATGAAGATTTGAAACTGTTATCATGCATTTTACAATCGTATTGAAACTGCAATGTAGTAGGTTATTGCTGGCTTTTGTGGGTCTTGTCTATTGTGGGAAGTTGGTGCAACTTCTTCTTGACGCTATTCTACATAGGTATGGGGTTTCCCTCCAAGCACTTTGTTTTCTATTCCCCTATAATTCCCGGTTTAGTTTCGATGGTTTTGTAAAACAGTCTTTGTGCTACTTCACACTGTACCTGTGCTGTATGAGAAATATGAGGACAAGGTAAATCCATTCGCCGCGAAAGCAATGCACGAGATTAAGAAGCAGTATGCGGTGTTCGATGCAAAAGTTCTAAGAAAGATTCCCAGGGGGGCATTAAAGGAGAAAAAGAAGGGGATTAGATTACTGGTGAAGATGTTGCTGCTGCTAGGTTCAGAGGTTAGACATACATCTCGTCGATGTGTCTCGTGAAGCTGTTGTTAAATTTTATCCAGTGTCAGCTAGAATCCTGCTTTCATCCTTTACTTTTGTTGTAACTGGGATCACAATGTTGATGAATATGTTGTTGTATTACATGTTACACTGGGTTGATAAGTTCCCAAGGATTAGTAGATCAACTGTCATTGCTTTCACTATAAGTTTTTTATGTCTTTCCTAAAGAATAGCACATACAATTCCACTGGATTTGATGTCCAATGCCTGTTCGCGTGTGCATTATAATAAATCAAGTAATCGTATTATGTTTGATGAAAACGAAATCAACAGATTTCGTTGTATTACGAATGCGAGTATAGTACCAAATCTATCGGGATGAGACGCTAAATCTTTGAACAAGATCAAAGATTTAAATTAAATTTTAATGCTGTAAATGAAGAAAATTAAATTAAAATAACCGTCTTGAAACTATTTTTACCGACAGTTCCAAAAAAATGAGTATAGTCTACCATGATGTCATAGGAACTTTACTGGAAAGATACTTCAACTAAACTATCTATTTAAGACCAGAAACCAACAGCAGATTGATCAAAGCAGTTGGTAAAGTTTGAAATTCCAAGGACTTGCAACATTATTTTATCAATATAGATGATCTACTCCATTTTCGTGTCCTCAGTTTGGCTTGAAAATATAACGACACTAATGGTATTTACTACTTACGACTCCAATACCCTCAGCAAACTCTCTACCTTAAGTGTTACACTCGTACGCATACAACACAAACCACTGTAAAATCATATTACACAATTTTCTGTCTCATAGCTGGACTTGTCCACTAACAAGGATAGATTTTCATCTTGGCTTTTGCTTTGCACCTTCTTGTTTGTTCTTCAGTCGGCATTTCACCCAGTTGTCAATGGAGGGTGAATCGTCTATTGAAATTCTTCCTGTGGTGTCTGTGAATGTAAAATGAATCCTTCATAGGAAGTAAGTTAATTGCTCCTTTCTCGAACCCCCTTCTCCGTACAAGTCATTCCACTGTTTTAACTCGTTCATTCCAGCTCCCTCAGAGGCAAAGCTAGCTGCCACCTGCTCCACCAGAAAATGAAGTTATAGATGGGTGAGAAATGAACAAACAATCAATCAACAATTTATTGGCAACTAGAGCATGCTATAAACTCTCTTGATTATGATTTTATTAGGGTTACCTGACTTTTTGCTTGCCTAAAATCTTCCATAGATAATGGCCTTAAGGTAATGACTCTTTCTTCCGCACTACCATCTGTGTTTTGTCCTTCAGCAGCTCTCTGTTTTCCCTCCTGTAAAGAGTAGTTCATTAGAAAACAAGAAGTGCATTTATTTTCCTGGCCCCTTTTTGAGTAGAAAAAGTTTAGACTTAAATTCTCCTTCAAGAGAAAGTGTTATCTTTAAATGCAAGAACTTCAATTTAAGTTATTCATTTACAAGATCCTTCAGTCTCTCTTGCTGTATTAACTCTCTAACCGGTCGATACGCTGCCGTTGTGCATAAATTCTGTTTTACAAACAGGAAATGACAGTGATTATACGTTAAACTAACTTAAACTATCCATCTAAAAGATAAACATCTTCTTTAAATGCAAACCTTAAGGTCACTTCCAGTATATCCTTCGGTCATCAATGCCAGCTCGGTGAAGTCTAGACCTTCTACTTTTTCTTTTGCCAAAAGAGTCCGAAAAATCTTTTCCAGGTTCTCTGCACTAGGAAGTCCCACCATGATTCTGTTAAATCAACGTAATCATTAATATATAACAAAACACTTATGTGTTCTAACTTCCAATGTTCATCTTAGAGATTCTTAAGGTTTAATCTGCATTTAAGATAGTGCACCTTCGCTCAAAACGCCTAATTATGGCTTCATCAAGGTCAAATGGCCTGTGGTTGCTGCAAGAACTAGGATACGTTCGTCTTGCTTCGTCAAGAGCCCATCCCAGTGAGCCATAAACTCATTTTTTATTTTCCGCATGGCTTCATGCTCTCCAACTCGAGTCCTCTGCCCTAACATGCTATCGACCTCATCAACGAATATAATAGTTGGAGAGACTTTGGCTGCCAATGTGAACAAAGCCCGGACATTCTTCTCATCTTCACCAAACCATTTAGAAGTAATAGTAGACATGGATACATTAATGAAACTTGCATCAGCTTCTTTAGCAATGGCCTTGGCTAACATTGTCTTCCCAGTACCAGGAGGACCAAACAACAATATTCCCCTGCAAGGCTTTAGGAGACCGCCTTTGAAAAGGTCTGGCCTTCTCAAAGGGAGCATCACTAGCTCCTGCAGTGATTCTTTGGTCTCTTCTAAGGCACCAATGTCTGCAAATGTAACATCAGTCTCATTTGCTGGTATGACCTCTGGTCTTACTCGCTTTTCAAATTCGTTGTCCGGAGGAACTTCCTGCACAATTAAAGAAAGTACGACGAGAAACCGAAAGAATGAAAAAACGGGATACCTAAGGAACCGGATACCTGAGAAAATTATATCATCCACAAAGTGCATCTAAAAGAAAGACAAAAACTCACTGGAACTTTTGATGCTGGAGCAGAATTTTCACCCTCGGTTTTTGTTTCCAGAACTGTTGTTTCACTCTTCTTTACAGGATTTGTACTGCTGGGTTTCGGGTCTGGCTTCACAACTACAGAAGCTGCTCTTGCTTCCTACAGTTACACAGAAAAAAATGGGGAAGTTAAGCTTAGTAGTAAGCTAATTTTTTAATTCCTTTATATATAATGCGACACAAAACTAGCTAAGCATAAAAACCTCCGGTGTTTCCTTTTGTGCTTCCCGTTTTAGTGTCTTTGCTGATGGACTTTCCTTCCTGGACTATACTCAGTCCATGTGACAAACTGCATCAACATGATCCAATCAGAAAATGCAGTTTTAATGGTAGCAACAGCCAAGCTCAAGAAAGTGATCTGACCTTTTCGATGATATCACATCAAATGATAAGAAATGGCGGATACAACAGCTTCTTCTATGTATCTACTCAGGGCCATCGTGTCAGATTGAGTCTAGATCATCACAGTCGAGATCGTTCGCCGAGAGTACTTCCATGATGTGATTTCTATTATCCTGAGCTTGGATCATCTTCATGTCCTTTTCCAGTTGAGATTTCCAGCTTACTAGATGTTTTTCATCTGCTGGGGGCCTGATCTCAATGTTGTAAGGGAAAATGGCAGTTAGCCTCTCGTCCCCTTCCCTGCCATCATTACTCAGATCAACAACTCGTGATCCAAGGATCAACACCTTCCCTGAAAGTTTCTTCAACATTTTTTCAAACAAATTATAAATTCTTTGTGATCTAGACAAGAGGTTGTCAACATCCCTAATATACAGCACAATAGGACTGGCTTTTGATACATACACCAAGACCTGCATTTATTTCAGAATTGCTGTTGATCCATCATTTATTTCACAACAAGAGATCATTTCAATATAAAAATAAGATTCATTGGCATTTCAAGATTTTTCACAGCTGCAATTACATTCACAAAGGAAGATACCTTGTAAAGAGCCTGTATAAGAAGCTTCTCATCAAAAGACAAACTGCTTGTTCGCCGCAGAGGAGCTACAAGAAAGGAGGAAAAAGATTGAACCAGTTATGAGCACTGGGAAAATGAACTTGGAAATAATGAAGTATAGTCTTCCATCAATGTTGGAGGGTTCCCTTTTAATCATCAGTCCAAAGAGAAAACCCTTGAATTTTTATTAATTTGAAGCCTTTTTCCTTATAAAAGTTTACATAGTTGATTGAAGAAAGATCAAGAAAAGTTGTTTGACATGTTCCAGCTTCAACTTAAGGCTTATTTACTCATTCAGGGTCATCAGACATGACAGAGTCACATTTCTAATTGTTGTTGCCCTAGGATGCACTGGACACTCGAGAAGAACCCCATATCAGTCTACTAAATATTTTCTACTAGTTTCTCATGAAAGACAACAAAACTGTTTGTTAGCTACTTCCAATCACTCCACCCAAAATTTCTTTTCTTAACCATTAAAAAATAAAATACTTCTATCAGTACCTGGATTTGCTGGACTGCCTTGAGAAGCAAGGCCATTGATATTATCTGATACGGATGCATATCGACGTAGCTTTGAAGGAGCTTCTGTTCCCCTGCAGTTACAAGGACCAGAGGATTGAAAAAAATAGAATACAATAACTCCAGGCTACAAATTATTTCATAAGATTAATTGGGAGTATATGTAGCAATACCTTGATCCAATATCGACACCGCTGCTCTGCCGCCTCAACGTACCTGTAATATATAGCATATAGTTCATGGTCACAGAGATCTACACACGTCTACCGTAAACAATATCATAGGAATTGAAGTAGATATTTTAGTTGATGCTATGATATTCCAATAAATTTCATCGAAACAATAGTAGCCAAACATATCCTGCTATACCTTTGGGCTCCTCCTGAGAAAGGAGTGAAAATGAACCAAATAGACCAGATAAGCGCTCTAGTGTTGACTCTGAGGTGGATCTTTTGAAAGACTGAAGAAGAGAATCATTGGTCAAGGAAAATATATGTTATACTACAAGAAAAAAGAAGAGAGAATTAATCTTACGGATTCTTGGCCACCTCCATATTTACTCTGAATCATTAACAAAGGTAATCATTTAAATGTCAGATTTGAGAGCTTGAAGCTTAAAGATGATCAAGTTAAGAGATAAGCAGTACTCACTTTTAGGGAGAAGTCGGTTACGTCCAAGAGCAGCAACTTGGATTCAAAGAAATGAGCTAAAGCTTTGGCAAGCATTTGCTGGTAAAGTTCTTCAAGTGACAAAAGAACAATACAATTAGCAACCTTACATGAATACCAAAATATATTTATCAGGGATTCAAATAGCAAACGGTTGCCATGTAGCGGTAACGACACCGTCCGAAATCGTTGTTACAAAAAATAGTGGTCCACAAAGACTGCAATAGCATTGTTTATGCTCGCAACCGTGCACCGCGACTGAGAAAGAGGCCGCGATCGCAATTCAAATTTATGATATTTATGTAAAAGGGGTTTCAGGCAATCAACCTGCAGGTCCCGATAGCAATATGGCTTGACTAGCAGGCGAAAGGTTCCTTGTGTATTTGGAAACATCAGCATGTTTCAAGTGGACATAGGCAGCACTGGTTAGCAATGCTTGAGTTTGCTCACTGCCAAATAAAATCAAACACCATCCGAACAATGAAAAACTAATTATTGCATTAAAGTTAAAGCATTCATTTTGGTGATTTCAAGAGATCTCTGGTTTTTTTTAGCTCAAAACATTCATATATATACTTCCATTTTTGCTAATACGAGAAGAAAAAAATATGAAATTTTACCTAAGATAGTAAGGGAACTGATCAAAGGTGACTTGGCTTTCTCTGCCATCAACGACTTGGCGAAGCAATTCTTTCTCTATCCTCTCCAAAGTGATGCCGGCGGATGAGGTCGAACCGCTTCCGGTCCATTTGTTCTGACCCGAAGCCAAACCCAGACCCACCCCTACCCCTACACCCACACCCAACGCCGATAACAGTATATGTTTCTGTTCCATTGCATGCCCTACGATTTTTGTTTTGTTTTATGTACCCTTTTTGTGTTTATAAATGGCAACTCTTTTCGTGGTCAGTTCAAACGAGATGCTTAGACAGCGAAGGCGTCGCCGGAAAGGGGAAAAAGGCGGCGTATGAAGAGAGGTGGAGTCGGTTCCCGCTACGTATGGAGGAGTGTGTGTATGAGTTGTTTGAAGTTCTAAAAGAGGACGAATCTGATGAGTAAGAACAGTCAGCTTACGTGGCAGTATTTGGGCGGTTTAAGATTCGGTTCGACAGTTTAAATAGTAATTTATTTGGTTTTTCAAATTTTATCGCCCAAATTGTGGTAATCGGATAAGCTTTGAAGAAACTTTTAGGATCCCCTCGGTTCTGTCTACACCCATGAAAAGTTGTGTCTTACGCATCAAAGTTATTGGGTTACTCTTACTCGCCAATAAAGTTTTATTATTTTTATGATTTATGTTTACATTATTAAGAATGTATTCATATAAAAATTTAAAGCTATTAGATGTGTTGATGGTAAAAATAGGATAATAATGGTCGTCGATGATTTAGACGGTTCATTTTATCTAAATTAGACGAAAAGTTGTTATTAATGATGACTACGAAAAATATTTTTAGAGAGAATCTAAGTTATTTTGGTTTAGTCAGATTTTATTTGTGGGTTGACATCTTTCTTCAAGATTATATTAGTGGAGCTTGTGACGAGGGTGTAAAATTTATGCTGTCTAGGATATGACGAGTGCAATATACTAATTTTGATAGTTTATACTTTATAGTGTTAGCAAGTAGGTTCGATACATTTAATAGCCACATTATCGGGACACAATGGTTCTTTGATATTGATATATACTTTGAATAATTTGAAAGTTTTTAAATTTTATATCTGACAGGATGTGAACGGAAAAATATTATTCAAGAGAGAATATTGCGAAAGACTTGATAAAAATATAATCTTGTAAAGACGTTGATGGTGAAAGACAGTAGGTTAAGTAAAGATGGTCAAATTATATACCTATAAGGATGGTTTGATAGTGATAGTGATAGTGATGGTGATGGTTTCGGACAAAGGTGATGTAGATAAGAGGATGGTAGATGGTGTTTAGGATGATGGTTTCGGACAAATTGGAAGAATACAATGTGAGTACAACATTTAATGTTTCAGATCTTTCCCTATTTGAAGGTAGTGACGATTTGAGGACAAATCACCTAAAAAAAGGGATGAAGTGAGCACGGCACCACCAGATCCAGAAGTCATGCCACAAGGATCTATCACTCGTTCTAAGGCCAAACAATTCAGGGAAGTCTTTTCTCATAAGTGCATACATGCTTTTAAAACTATTAGTGATAATTTGACCTTAGACAATAAGTTGTATAATGTATTACATGTTGACATGTGATACATTATATAAACCACATCTTTCTTTAAGTTTAAATATGTCCTTATCTTTACTTTGTAAGTATTAATTTGTGTTTGTTTATTTTTAAGGTACTACTTAGCTCACACAACAAGGGGATTAAAAAGAGGCATCTCAACTTAGCGCAAACAACTCAAAAGTAGCTCAAGCAGCTCGGAACAGCTCATTGCAGCTTGGAAGTAGCTCAAGCAACTGGAGTGAAGCTCAACCAGCTCGAATCAGCTCAAACAACTAGAAGCAGCTCATCACCAAAAGTCATGTCCTTTCACAAAGTGGTGCCTCACCAAAGGTTATAACTTTTCGCCCAAAAGGTGTATTTTCAAGTCGTGCCTTTTCACCAAAAGACACCTCTTCATCAAAGAAGCAGATTCAAGTCATGATCATTCACTAAGAGTCGTGCCTCTTCACCAAGATTCGTGTCTATTCGCCAAAGGTCACCAGTCACTAAGCATCATGACTCTACAAGTTGTGTTCGTTCATAAAGACACTAAAACCATAAAGAGAAGCATCCAAGAAATGACACTCTTCACCAAAGAGAGGGCGACAAGCTTTCGCGCCAAAATGGAGGGATGTTAACCATTCAAGCATGGCCGAATAGTTGTGTGCCCTTTCAGCCACCCCCTATTGAAATCCTATAAATAGCCGATCCTATGACACTTTGTAAACAACTCATCTTTTGCATAAATATATCTTTGTGAGGTTTTCTCTCAAAATTTGTTCTTCATTAAACATTATCGACTCATTAAGCATTCTGCTTGTTGTGCCACCCTTTTTTTGATACTTGTGGTTCCTAGTTTTCTAACTAGTGGGTCCAAATCCTTTCGGTTGAAGATCTTATAAGGTTTGGGTCTATAATTTTTAGTTTAGATTCTTTCCTGATCCAAAATATCACATCCTCATTACCATCACCCTAAACACCATCCACCATCCGTTTATCTACATCACCTTTGTTTGAAACCATCATCATCACCATTATCATCCTTATGTTCTTTCACCCAACACCACACCCAAATTCTTTACATCATTTTCTTGTTACCATCCGAAATCACAAGTTTACTTGCTTACTTGCATTCTACAGTCGGGAAATATTCAAGGCAACACTCTTCAACAACATTTCAAGAGTGGAAGCGTATCATTTGGTAATCAGAGCTTTGGCAGAATCAAGTAAGTACCTATCTTTGTGATTTCAATTTGTGAAAAAAAAAAAACAAAAGCAAAAAAAAATTCCTCTTCATCTTCTTTAAAAGAATTTGAAAATTTAAAAAGAAAAGAAATATAACATAATGTGAAGAAGAAAACACAAAGGTGAAGGCAAGACAAAGCAACCGGGCTCGAAGAAGTACATCAAGACTTGATTGTTTTCTCGAACAAGTTGTGAGCAATTTTGTGGTAAAGGATAACCCCTTTTACTTTCTCACTTCTACTTCTTCTAAGTTTACCCTTCTATTACTTTATTTTCATACCCTAACATTATTTTTGCAGTAAACGCCATAAGAAAAGAAACTTGAAAAGGTCTTGAGTAAGTTCTTTCAAGAACTTTGCATGAGAGAAACGAAAAGAAAAAGGCAAGAGAGTTGTGAGTTCAGAAGGGGAAGTTAAAGCCATATTCCCGAGTGAAACACGAGAGAAGAGTGGAGTGACATCTCATAATTTCTTTGGAGTGACTTTGTGAGGATTTTGTGAGTGTGCTGGTAAGGTTTATTTTAATGTTATTTAACTAACAATGTCACAAGAATTTCTTCCATCTACTTCAAGGAGGGTCTTTGTTGTTAAAAGGACTTTGAACATGTAATCCATAGAAGATGAGCAACAAAGAGAACATCTTCCATACAAGATGCCATGTGAATGGGAAGGTGTGTTTCACGATCATTGATAGAGGGAGTTGCACTAACGTTGCAAGCGCCCTAATGGTGGACAAACTAGGACGAAAAACAACCAAACATCCAAGTCCTTACAAGTTGTAGTGGCTGAACGATGGAGGAGATTTAAAAGTCACCAAACAAGTATTGATTCCATTCTCTATTGGAAAAATAAAAAGACGATGTTTTGTGTGATGTTGTGCCAATGAATGTAAGTCATTTGCTTCTAGGATGACCATGGCAGTTTGATAAGAAAGCCACCCATAATGGATACACTAATCGGTACTCATTCTCGTATAAAAGAAATAAGATTAATTTGGCGCCCCTAACACCAAGCCAAGTAAATGATGACTAGGTCCAACTAAAAAAGAGCATCAAAGCCATGAATGAGAGTGAGAAGGTTGAAGAAATTAAAAAGAAAGAAACCAAAAAGATGAACATCTATGCCAGTGGAAAAATATCAGAAAACATCTATCTTCTCAGCAAACGCTACTTGTACTCACGTACAAAGAGAGCCTTTTTATCACTAACCCCTCCGAAGGCTTGCCTTCTTCTATTTCATCACTTTTGCAGGATTTTGAAGACATCTTTCTCGAAGAAATTCCTAGTGGTTTGCCACATATTCGAAGAATTGATCATCAAATAGATTTCATGCCGGGAGCAATCATTCCCAATCAGCCTTCCTATAGAAGTAACCTCAAGGAAACAAAAAAACTCCAAAGGCAAATTGGTGAATTAATGGAGAAAGGTTATATCCGAGAAAGTCTAAGTCCTTGTGCTATATTAGTCCTATTAGTGCCAAAGAAGGATGGAACGTGGAGAATGTGTGTTGATTGTCATGTAGTGGATCAGATCACCATCAAATACTGACATCTTATACCTCGACTAGATGACATGTTGGATAAATTGAGCGGTGCTAGTATCTTCCCCAAAATTGATCTTAAAAGTGGGTATCATTAGATCCCGATGAAAGAATGAGACAAGTGGAAGACTGTATTTAAGACCAAACAAGGTTTGTATGAATGGATGGTCATGCCTTTTGGCTTAACCAATGCGCCTAGTATGTAACCCCTTGACCGGCCTAGACGCCCAACCAAACCAAGAAGGCTACATTAGGTTTGTCGTAGCAAACCGAAGAGATACAATAAAACCTGGTCCATTTTTTTCCTTTTTATCTTATCTAGATGCCAATTATTAACCCTACATGTTCATGCGGACATCAAGTGTAACCCCAACTCAATCGGGCATCAATTTGACATCCAATTGGTCAAATTTACCATCTAGGGACCAAAATGCAAATTCAGAAGATTTCAGGGTTAAAGTTTATTTCTAAGTTACCAACCTTTAATTAGCCAAGTTCTGAACTTTCATTTTAGATATCGACTCAATCCGATCATTCTATCACATACAATTGCACTGGCAAGATTCAGGGACTAAATTGTGAGGATAACAAAACTACTCAAAAAGGCATTAACAGGAAAAAAATCAGCTGTCCGTACTAATACAGGTAAGCCCGTATCGATACGGTTTAAAATATCCCGTTTCAGTACACCACCATGTCGTATCGATACGCCTAACTGAATTACCTAACTTTTGAAATGTTGTAGACCGTACCGATACGGCTCCTCAGATGTTTCGATAAGCGGGTTCAAGTTGAAAAAGTGAATTCCAGAGGCAAAAACTCATACTGAAACACCCTTACCCGTATCGGTACACCTGGACAAATTTGCCTAGGTGTATCGAAAAGCTCAAGGCCTGTACCGATCCCACAAGCCTAAAAATGCCTAGCCATACCGATACAGTCCCCCGCGTATCGGTACGTCTGGCCTGTAATGTCACTTTTTGGCTATTTTTTCATCCCAAAAGCATACTCTAATCACTCCAACATGCTTAAAACACAATGCGAACATACCAAACATATCTCAAGCCAACTAGCATCACGATTCTAACAGCTCAACAAGGCTTCATACATCATAAAGGAAATCTATATGCATGCTTCCTAATATGCATCTGACCAACATATCAAAAGATAAACCAACACCAAAACCAAACGATTAAGGCCTTGTACAACTTAAGAGAAACTAATGAAGAATGCTCAAATAGGGAGTTCCACAAAACATCTCCCCAAAACACAACAAGTACCCCATTGCCCTTATTCATTATAGTCTAGTCTCTAACATACTTTAGAAACAAGTCTTGCCAAGATCCCCATGCTTCTTGCTACCTTCCGGGACTTTAGTTCTCTACATTGATGGACAAAAGGAGCGTAAGCACACAAGGCTTAGTGAGGAATGCTCAAAACAAAACACTATCAATGCATTTAAAACCATTTACTTTACATCGCTCCTTAAAACATCATGCCCTTTTAAAACATGCACTTTACATCATCAAAACCATCATATTAAACCATATGCTACATGTACCATTAATCGACAGCAAATCACATTGCTAACCCTCTACTTAAGCCTTCCCATGCATTACTACCAAATGCAAAGCTCAAGGGAAACATGTATAAATCACATTATACAACATAAAACATTTCAATGATACATTAACAATTATATTGTCTTACAAGTGATCATTAAACAAGTCCAATAACAAAAGAGTTCATCGGATACACGGATTCAATAAGTGTTAACCCAACACTTCAAGCCATCTCAACCGAAATAGTGATACAATCACAATCGTGGTACAATAATAACCGGGTACATTAACAACCGGGTACACTTTCAACCTACAGGGACACCCACCCCTTTCATCTGTTAGATGCTTAACCCACTAACAGGAGTTTTCGGCACTGTTTAACCCCTATACCGTTAGGGTACTTGGATGAAGTATTCCGTACGCCATATAAACCCCTCAACATCCAAGGCGACTTATTTACAGTGCACTCAATCCTATGGCCGACCAACTATATCCGATAACAATTTTAAGACCACATCAATTGTCAATATAATTAACCAAATAACATTTACCTCACTGTTTTTAACAAGCATTAAACCATGCCATTTCCCAAAGCAACTACCACGCTTTAACCCACAAGTATAAAACATACCTACAATGATCACTTACCATGTGCATCCTTCAGCATTTCATGCTTAAAAATAGTATATCGAATACTTTAAAACATGCTTAAACAGTAGGTACATGAACATTAAACCAAGTGCATAAAATCATTCGAACAAGCACGACCGAGAGAGTAAAACCACTTTATACTTACTTTAGAGTCTAGGTAAGTGTTTCAAGCTCTACCTTAACTCCAAAAACTCTGTTCCAAAACATCAAAATGCTTTAAACCACATTTTCACTCACCGATACGCAAAACCTCGATTCGCCGATGCAGAATCAAGTATCTGAAACCTCCAACGCTTCTCCATTCACTTCCGGATCAACCTCCCCCTATTGTGAAGTTTCTCTCTCAATTGATTTGTAGAAAGCTCTGGAAATTTGATGAAAACCTGAATGTTTGGCTGAGGAGATAATGGAGAGAAAAAGTTGAGAGAAAATGACGTGATTTTTGTTTTGAAAAGTAATAACTAACTTAGATATTTTAATCCCTCTTAAACCACCTTTAAAACACATGTCTAAAATGATTTAATTGAAGGGAGAAACCTCCAGCAAAAACTTGGTAATTTAGCTCCTTAAGGATTCTAAGAATTTGACCCTTTTCATTTTAGTCACTTTAAAATAGTTTTCAAAAATCGCATTTTGGTCACTAACCAAAATGTCACATTTCCAAATTCCATTTTCCAAAATTTATTCCACCAAAAATCAATATATATTAAAAGATGATTTTTAACAAATTTTCCACATTTTTATCTTACCAAAAAATATACGGTCTATAAAACCGACTCGAATCCCTACTCCGGTCCATCAGACCGTCTAATAAACCACCAAACCGCTAAGCCCTAAAACCAGGGCGTTACAACTCTCCCCACTTAAGAAATTTCGTCCCCAAAATTTACCTGGAGGAAACAGGTGCGAAAACTGATTCAACATATCCGACTTGCGTTCCCACGTGGCTTCCTCAACACCGCGGTGCTTCCACAACACCTTAACAAGCTTTACTGTCTTGCCACACAACACCTTACTGCTGGTATCAAGAACCTCTACTGGTTCCTCATTGTAAGATAGGTCTGGTCTCAACTCGATCTCCTCCACAGGCATGACATGCGATGGATCCGACCTATACCTCCTCAACACCGAAACGTGGAACACATCATGAATCTTTCCCAACTCCGGAGGTAGCCTCAAATGATATGCAACAGGACCCACACGCTCAACAACCTCGTAAGGTCCGATGAACCTCAGGCTATGCTTCCCTTTTCGCCCAAACCGCAACACCATTTCCAGGGCGACACTTTCAAAAACACTTCATCACCCACATCATACTCTATATCCATACTCTTCAAATCCGCATAGGACTTCTGACGATCTGCAGCTGCTTTTAAGCGCTCACAAATCAACTTTATCTTCTTGGTTGTGCCTTTCAGAACATTGGGCATCGACACAAACTTTTCCCCGCTTATGCCCAACATACGGGCGTACGAAATTTCCTTCTATACAACGCCTCATAAGGTGCCATCTGCAAGGTAGCATGATAATTGTTATTGTAAGCAAACTCCACCAACGACAACTGCTTCTCCCACGTTTCCTGGTACTCAATAACACAACACCTCAGCATATCCTCGAGAACCTGTATCACGCACTCCGACTGGCCATCCGTCTGAGGATGATATGAGGTGCTGAAACTCAACTGGGTTCCCAAAGCAATATGCAAACTCACCCAAAACCTTGCGGTAAACCGCAGATCCCTATCTGAAACTATAGATATGGGCACTCCATGCAACGCACAATCTCAGAGATGTACAATTCAGCCAACTTGTCCAAGGTATACGTAGTATGCACTGGCACAAAATGCTCACACTTTGTAAACCGATCCACAATCACCCAAATGGAATCCTTTTTGGTCAGCGTCAAAGGCATCCTAGACATAAAATCCATGGTGATTCATTCCCACTTCCATTCCGATATCTTCAACAGTTGCAACAACCCGGAAGGAAACTGATGCTCAGCCTTTACCCACTAACAAACCATACACCGAGCAACGAAAACAACAACATCCTTTTTCAGTCCAACCCAAAAGTACTCCTCCTTCAACCCTCGATACATTTTAGTACTACCGGGATGCATAGCAAAAGGACTAGCATGTGCCTCAGTCAGAATAGTATGCCTCAACTCTTCGTCCTCAGGCACCACTATTCGACCTTTAAAACACAATACCCCATCATCGTTGAAATGAAAATCCGTAGGATTCCCATCCATGATATCTTCCACATGAGGTACCAAACTCCCATCGTACGGTGCTTTTCCTTAATCATCTATGACAATGACGAATTCACTTGCAACTCAGCCAACAAACCCCCGTCATTCGTCACACTTAACCAAGCAAACATGGCTCTCAACTCCACAACCGCTTTTCTACTCAAAACATCCGCTACCCCATTGGCTTTCCCCGTATGATACTCAACGGTCATATCATAATCCTTAAGCAACTCCAACCATCTGCGTTGCCTAAGATTCAGCTCCTTTTGTGACATCAGATATTTCAAACTCTTATGATCCGTATAAACCACACATTTCTCACCATAATGATAATGCCTCCAAATCATCAAGGCAAACACAACCGCTGCAAGCTCAAAATAGCGAGTAGGGTAGTTACGTTCATGCACCTTCAACTGCCTAGATACATACGCCACTACTTTACCCTCCTGCGTCAACACACAGCCAAGCCCAACATACGACGCATCACTATAAACAACGAACTCCTTTCCCCGATTCTAGTTGAACCAAGACTGGAGCTAACGTCAAGGCTTCATTCAACCTTTCAAAACCTTGTTGCCTATCTCCCGTCCACTCAAACCGAACATTCTTCTATAGCAACTTTGTTAACATAGCCGCCAAACTAGAGAACCCCTCCACAAACCTTCGGTAGTATCCTGCCAAACCAAGGAAACTCCTAACCTCCATCACTGATTTAGGCTCCTTCGAACTTATTACAGCCTCAACCTTATGCGGGTCAACACAAATTCCTTCAACCGACACAACATGCCTGAGAAACACAACTTCCTTAAGCCAGAGCTCACATTTGCTTAACTTAGCATAAAGCTGATTAGCCAATAGCGTCTCAAGCACAATTCTTAAATGTCTATCATGATCCTCCTCGGTATGGGAGTACACAAGGATATCATTGATAAACACAACCATAAACTGGTCCAAAAACTCATGAAATACTCGATTCATCATGTCCATGAAAGTAGCTGGTGCATTGGTCAAACCAAACGGCATCACAAGGAACTCGTAATGCCCGTACCTCGTACGGAAGGCTATTTTGGGCACATCCACCTCATTCACCTTTAACTGGTAGTACCTCGACCTCAAATCTATCTTGGAAAACACCGAGGCTCCCCTGAACTAATCAAACAGGTCATCTATCCAGGGTAAGGGATACTTGTTCTTTATTGTTAACTTATTCAGCTGTCGGTAATCTATACACATCCGCAACGTACCGTCTTTCTTCTTAAAAAATAGCACCGACGCTTCCCAAGGTGAGATACTGGGTCTAATAAACCCACGGTCAAGCAACTCCTGCAACTGCTTTTTCAACTCTTTCAATTCCTTCAGAGCCATGCGGTACAGAGCAATAGATACTGGTACCGTACCCGTAAAGACCTTGATGCCAAACTCTACTTTGCGGTCAGGTGGCAACCCTGGTAATTCTTCTGAAAAAACACCCAAAAACTCACATACAGTGCGAACATCCTGCACCCTCAACTCCTTTGATCCAGGATTCATAACATAGGCCAAATAAGCATGGCATCCCGAATCCAACATTTGACTTGCTTCCAAAGCCGAAACAATATTAGACAAAAACTTGGCATTCTCACCAACAACCACCACCTCATAATCATTCGACAACCTCAAGGATATCCATTTGGTCTCAAAATCCACCACAGCCCGATGTTCGGTCAAGCAATCCATACCTAGAATCACATCAAAACCCTGGAACGATAACTCCATCAAGTCCACAGCAAACACATATCCCTGAACCATCAGCGGACACCTACGATACAACCTCCTAACCACAACCCTCTCCCCAAGATAACTAGTCACTCTAACACCCACATTAAGGATTTCAACAGATATATCAAGCAACTCAGCATGCTCGCTCAAAATGTATGAATGAGTAGAACCAGAATTAACCAACGAATACAACGACAAAGACTGTAGGATAAAAGTACCTACAATCACATCGGTGTCATTACGACCCTCACGGTGCGCATACACCCTAGCCATTCCTCCTCCTTCAGGCTGGATAACAACAGTATGAGCTACAGTCATCTGCCTACCATCTCGACACTAAAAGGTCCGCGGCCACGACCATGACCCCGCTGTGGAGCAACAACAGGTGCAGCACCCTGCCCACCTCGAACCAACAACAAACAATCACGCCTCTAATGGTTGCCTGACCCATAACTCCAACAAGCATTAGCCACCATAGGCACAGGTGCCTGATGCTCCCTGGCCAAACACGGGCAATCTTGCCTCAAATGATCTCGGGATCCACAAACCCAACAAATGCTAAACAGGGCTCTAATATGGGCACCCTGCCCTTGGACTCCGCGTCTCACAACACCTCTGCCATGCCTCGGCTCCGGGCGAAACCTCCTATCACGGTGTCTCTTGACCTGACCACCGCTATAACCCGAATCAATAGCTCTCTTACCTGAGCTAGAACCTCGCAATCCAGATGCCAACCCCAAATTTTGCTCCACATCCTTGGCTCGTGAAACTAACACATCAAAGTTGGTGTAATCAACAACAAGCATGTATGTCTTAACATCCTGCACAAGCCCATAACAGAAACGATTACATCGAGTACGCTCATCAGGAACCAACTCAGGTACATACTGACTCAACCTCATGAACTACACCTCGTACTCAGCAAGAAACATACTGCCTTGCACTAGAGCCATAAACGCATGTTTCCTATCATCCTGATATCAGACTCCCAAAAACTTCTTCTGAAATACCCCGCAGAAGAACTCCCAGGTCACCTCATCGGTCGCCATACCGGATATCGTAGTAGTCCACCATGCATAAGCATCACCCTGTAGCAGGGAAACAATACAACCCAGCTTACGAGCATCAGCGCACCCCATCTGGCCTAGTATCCTCTCAGTACTGGCCAACCAGCCCTCATAAGCCTCAGGTGATAACCCTCGAAACTCAACTCCACCCAAACTACGAAGATGCTCAAGCGACAAACCTTGCCCCTCAACCGGTGGTGCTGGTACACGAACACCCGCAACTACTTCCTAAAAAGCACCGGTCATGGCCTGTATCAACGGTGCCATATCACCCATCCTTGGCCCAACCGACGCAGGTGGCACTTGTTCAACTTCCTCCGGTGGATTAGGTGGGGGTGGTGGCAACCCTCAAGGAGGTACCACTTCTTCTTTAGCATCCTGCCCAGTGGCAGCAACAATCGTACTTGATCGTAACTCTCTCCTTAGTCCTATTGTGCTAAAATATATCTAAGGCATGATAATCATTTCAAAACAAAAATAGTTAGGCCAGCCTCAAGCAAGGATCCAAGACTTCCATTTCAAAAATTAAAACTTTTTAGACTATAATAATAAGACAATGGGTACCCCAAAACTTCCTAATCATAGCATACAACAACCAACATTCATATATCAATCACCGTACATATCAACCAGCATACATAAAACAATCACCGTGCAAATCAAACATGGAAACAACACAACAACCTCCCAAACGAACCAAACCTGGCTTTGATACCACCAAATGTAACCCCCTTGACTCGACCTAGACGCCCAACCGAACCAAGAAAGCTACATTAGGTTTGCTGTAGCAAACCAAAGAGATACAACAAAACCCGGTCCATTTTTTTCTTCTTATCTTATCTAGATGCCAATTATTAACCCTACATATTCATGCGGACATTAGGTGCAACCCCAACTCAATCGGGCATCAATTTGACATCCATTTGGTCACATTTACCATCTAGGGACCAAAATGCAAATATAGAAGATTTTAGGGTTGAACTTCATTTCTAAGTTACCAACCTTTAATTAGCCAGGTTCTGAACTTTCATTTCAAATTTCGACTCAATCCGATCATTCTATCACATACAATTGCATTGGCAAGATTCAGGGACTAAACTGTGAGGATAACAAAACTACTCAAAAAGGCATTAATAGAAAAAAAATTAGTTGTCCGTACCGATACAGGTAAGCCCGTATCGATACAGGTAAGCCCATATCGATACGGTTTAAAACATCCTGTTTCGGTACACCACCGTGTCGTAATGATATGCCTAATTGAATTACCTAACTTTTGAAATGTTATAGACCATACCGATACGGCTCCTCAGATGCTCTGATATGCGGGTTCGAGTTGAAAAAGTGAATTCCAGAGGCTAAAACTCGTACCGAAACAGCCTTACCCATATAGGTACACCTGGCCAAATTTGCCTAGGTGTATCAAAACGCTCAAGGCCTGTACCGATCCCACAAGATTGAAAATGCCTAGTCGTACTGATACGGTCCCCGCGTATCGATACGTCTGGCCTGTAATGTCACTTTTTGGTTGGTTTTTCATCCCAAAAGCATACTCTAATCAATCCAGCATGCTTAAAACACAATGCCAACATACCAAACATATCTCAAGCCAATTAGCATCACGATTCTAACAGCTCAACAAGGCTTCACGCATCATAAAGGAAATATAGGCATGCTTCCTAATATGCATCCAACCAACATATCAAAAGATAAACCAACACCAAAACCAAATGATTAAGGTATTTTACAACTTAAGAGCAACTAATGAAGCATGCTCAAACATGGAGTTCCACAAAACATCTCCCAAAAACACAACAAGTACCCCATTGCCCTTATTCATTATAGTCTAGTCTCTAAGATACTTTGGAAACAAGTCTTGCCAAGATCCCCTTGCATCCTGCTGCCTTCTGGGACTTTAGTTCTCTACATTGATGAACAAAAGAAGCGTAAGCACACAAGGCTTAGTGAGGAATGCTCAAAACAAAACACCATCAATGCATTTATAACCATTTACTTTACATCGTCCTTTAAAACATCACACCCTTTTAAAACATGCACTTTATATCATTAAAACCAGCATATTAAACCATATGCTACATGTATCATTAATCGATAGCAAATCACATTGCTAACCCTCTACTTAAGCCTTCCCATGCCTTACTACCAAATGCAAAGCTCAAGGAGAAACATATATAAATCACATTATACAACATAAGACATTTCAATGATACATTAACAATTATATTGGCTTATAAGTGATCATTAAACAAGTCCTATAACAAAAGATTTCATCGGATACACGGATTCAACAAGTGTTAACCCAACACTTCAAGCCATCTCAACCGGAATAGCGATACAATCACAATCGCGGTACAATAACAACTGGGTACACTTTCAACCCACGGGACACCCACCCCTTTCATCAGTTAGATGCTTAACTCACTAACGAGAGTTTTCAGTACTGTTTAACCCCTCTACCATTAGGGTACTTGGATAGAGTATTCGGTACGTTGTATAAACCCCTCAACATCCAAGACGACTTATTTACCGTGCACTCAATCATATGGCCGGCCAACTATATCCGATAACAATTTTAAAACCACATCACTTGCCAATATAATTAACCAAATAACATTTACCTCACTATTTTTAACAAGCATTAAACCATGCCATTTCCCAAAGCAACTACCAAGTTTTAACCTACAAGTATAAAACATACTTACAAGGATCACTTACCATGTGCATCATTCAACATTTCATGCGTAAAAAAAATATATCGAATATATCGAATACTTTAAAACATGCTTAAATAGTAGGTACATGAACATTAAACCAAGTGCATAAAATCATTCGAACAAGCACGACTGAGAGAGTAAAACCACTTTATACTTACTTCCGAGTTTAGGTAAGCATTTCAAGCTCTACCTTAACTCCCAAAACTCTGTTCCAAAACATCAAAACACTTTAAACCACGTTTTCACTCACCGATATGCGAAACCTCGATTCGCCGATGCAGAATCAAGTGTCTGAAACCTCCAACGCTTTTCCAATCACTTCCGGATCAACCTCCCTCCTTTTGTAGAGTTTCTCCCTCAATTGATTTATGAAAAGCCCTGGAAATTTGATGAAAACCTTAGTGTTTGGCTGAGGAAAGAATGGAGAGAAAAAGTTGAGAGAAAATGACGTAATTTTTTTTGTAAAGTAATAACTAACTTAGATATTTTAATCCCTCTTAAACCAACTTTAAAGCACATGTTTAAAATGATTGAATTGAAGGGAGAAACCTCCAGCAAAACTTGGTAATTTAGCTCCTTAAGGATTCTAAGAATTTGACCCTTTTCATTTTAGTCACTTTAAAACAGTTTTCAAAAATTACATTTTGGTAACTAACCAAAATATCACATTTCCAAATTCCATTTTCCAAAATTTATTCCACAAAAAATCAATATATATTAAAAGATGATTTTTAACTATTTTTCCACATTTTTAGCTTACCAAAAAATATACGGTCCAGAAACCAACTCGAATCCCTACTCTGGTCCACCAGACCGTCTAATAAACCACCAAACTGCTAAGCCCTAAAACTGTGGCATTACATAGTATATTCATGAGATTGATGGATCATGTTCTTCGGCCCTACATCGGTAAGTTGTATTTTGTTTATTTTAATGACATATTAATATATAGCCGAACACTAGAGGATCATGAACAACATTTAAGGTCTATTCTCAATACTCTAAGGGAAAAACAACTCTATACCAGTCTTAAGAAATGTGTTTTCTTTACTTACGAACTTACCTTCTTAGGATTCATTGTAAGTTCACAGGGATTGAAAGTGGATCCAGAGAAGATTAAGGCAATATAGGAGTGGCTGAGACCAACAAACATAAGCCAAGTGAGGAGTTTCCATGGGCTTGCAAGCTTTTATAGATGGTTTGTACCAAACTTTAGTTCCATTAGCACTTCCTTAACCAGGATAATTAAGAAGAATTCAACCTTCAATTGGGATAAGGAACAAGAAGAAACATTCTTAAAGATAAAGGAATATTTGACCGATGCACCATTGCTTGCATAACCCAATATCAACAAGACCTTTGAAGTAGAGTGTGATGCATCCAGGATTGGGATATGTGTTGTCTTAACACAAGAAGGACATCCCATAGCATACTTTAGTGAGAAACTCAATGGTGCCTCGCTAAACTACCCAACCTATGACAAGGAGATGTATGCTCTCATCCGTGCACTTGAGACGTGGCAACATTATCTATGGCCCAAGAAATTTGTCATCCATACCGATCACGAGGCTTTGAAGCATATCAAGGGCCAACACAAGTTGAACAGACGACACGCCAAGTGGGTTGAGTTCTTTGAATCATTATCTTATGTCATCCATTACAAAAAGGTAAAGACAACATCATGGTAGATGCATTATCAAAAAGGTACATACTTCTCAACTCTTTGGATTCAAAATTACTTGGATTTGCTTTCATTAAAGACCTTTATGCTACTAATCTTGACTTTGGAGAAAGATATAAGTTATGTGATAAGGGTGCAGATGAGAAATATTACAAGCATGATGGATATCTCTTTAAAAAGGACAAATTTTGCATTCCTCAATGATCTATTTGGGAAGTCTTGGTTAAGGAAGCACACGGAGGTGGACTCATAGGACACTTTGGGGTGAGCAAGACGTTAAGAACCTAGAAAGAACATCTTTTTTTGGCCAAAGATGAAAAGAGACGTCGAAAGAATTTGTGAGAAATGCATTGTTTGCGAGGAGGCTAAGTCAAAGGTCCATTGTGAGATATCTTTTGGCATGACACATACCTCTACCTATTCCAAGTGTGCCATGGGTAGATATCTCAATGAATTTTGTGCTTAGGCTTCCAAGAACCAAGAATGGGAGAGACTCGATCTTTGTGGTGGTAGACAAATTTTCCAAAATGGCCCATTTTGTACCATGCCAAAAGACGAACAATGCAACACATGAAGCCAATTTGTTCTTTAAGGAGGTGGTGTGATGTATGGGATTCCATGGACAATTATATTAGATCGTGATGTCAAGTTCCTAAGTCACTTCTGGAGGACGCTTTAGAGAAAAATTGGGACCAAGTTGCTATTCTCAACTACATGCTATCCTCAAACAGATGGACAAATCAAGGTGGTGAACCGAGTTTTATCTACCCTATTGAGGTCTATCATCTAAAAGAACATCAAGGCATGGGAAGAATGTTTGCCACACGTGGAGTTTTCCTACAACTGATCTGTCTATTCTGTAACCAAGTGTTTGCCATTTGAAGCGGTATATGGATTTAACCCCTTAACTCCTTTGGACCTTTTACCCTTGCCCTATGAACAAGCTGTGAACAAAGATGGCAAGGATAAGGTAGAATTTGTGAAGAAATTTCATCAACAAGTCTGGGGGAACATTGAAAAGAGAACCCAATAGTATAAACAAAAGCCAACAAAAGATGCAAGCAAATCACTTTTGAAGTTGGAGATTGGGTTTGGATTCATTTAAAGAAAGAAAGGTTTTTATGTCAAAGGAAATCTAAGTTACTACCAAAAGGAGATGATCCTTTTCAAGTGGTTCAAATAGTAAACGACAATGCCTACAAATTGGATCTGATCGGAGAATACAATATGAGTGCAACGTTTAATGTTTTAGATCTTTCCCCATTTGAAGACATTGGCGATTTGAGGAAAAATCACCTAAAAGAAAGGGGACGATGTGAGCACGCCACCACCAGATCCAGAAGTCATGCCAAGGACCTATCACTCATTCTAAGGCCAAACAATTTATGGAAGTCTTTTCTCCTAAGTTCATAAATGCTTTTAAAACTATTAGTGATCATTTGACCTTAGACAATAAGTTGTATAATGTATTACATGTTGACATGTGATATATCATATAAACCACATCTTTCTTTAAGTTTAAATATATCCTTCTCTTTACTTTATAAGTATTTATTTGTGTTTGTTTGTTTTTAAGGTACTATTTAGCACACACAACAAAGGGGATTAAATGAAGGTATCTCAACTTAGCTCAAACAACTCAGAAGTAGCTCCAGCATCTCGGAACAGCTCAATGCATTTTAAAAGTAGCTCAAGCAACTAGAGTAAAGCTCAACTAGTTTGAATCCGTTCAAACAACTAGAAACAACTCATCACCAAATGTCATGTCCTTTTCATAAAGTGGTGCCTCACCAAAGGTCATAACTCTTCGCCCAAAATGTGCATTTTCAAGTCGTGTCTTTTCACCAAAAGACACCATTTCGAGACATACCTCTTCATCAAAGAAGCAGTTTCAAGTCATGATCATTAACCAAGAGTCATGTCTCTTCGCCAAAGGTCACCAGTCACTAAGCATCGTGACTCTACAAGTTGTGTATGTTCATAAAGACACTAAAACCATTAAGAGAAGCATCCAAGAAACGAAAATCTTCACCAAAGAGAGTGCGACAAGCTTTAGCGCCAAAATGAAATAATGTTAACCATTAAAGTATGGCTGAATAGTCGTGTGCCTTTCAGCTACCCCCTATTGTAATCATATAAATAGCCGATCCTATGACACTTTGTAAATAACTCATCTTTTGCATAAATATATCTTTGTGAGGTTTTCTCTGAAACTTTGTTCTTCATTAAACTTTATCAACTTATCAAGCATTCTGCTTGTGGTGTCACCCTTTTCTTGATACTTGTGCTTCCTAGTTTTCTAACTAGTGGGTCTAAGTCCTTTTTGTTGAAGATCTTATAAGGTTCGAGTCTATACTCTTTAGTATAGATTCTTCTTTGATCTGAAACTATCCCATTCTTATCACCATCACTGTAACACCCCAATTTCCCCCCCAAATTAAAAAATCCCCAAATCATAAAATCCCTAATTCCTAAACCCTAATTTTTGGGGAAATTTAAATATGAAATCCTAATTGAATTTCAGTGGTTAAATTATAAAATTTGGAACTATAGTGGTCACTGTGTAACGCAGGGGAAGTTGGGGCCTAGGGTTGTAATTTACCCACTTTGGCAAGGGTATTTATACCCCATTATAAACCCTAGCATCCTCATTTTCCTCATTTTTGAGAATTAGCCGCACCCTCATCCCCAAAATCCTCTAGAATTTTGTAAACCCTCAACCCTTGCTCCGGCCAAGCTCCGACGAGCCCCTAGACGCCGTCTATTCGTCGATCTAAAATCGTCATCTTGCTCTCATCTCCGTCGAGATCGAAACCCATCCTTGATTTTCTATTCGTGCTTAGCGTTGGTGGCCGAACCGCCTTTGGATTCGTTTAAAACCCCCTCTTGCGCCGCCGTTGCTGCACGTTGTGTTTGTGTAAGTGTATGTGTGTGGGTGTTTCGGGAATTCAAGGGTTTATGGTTGTGGTTGAAATTGACCATTTTGGTCATCATATGGTTGCCGGTGAGTCGCCTCCTCGGTTGTTATCTTTTACCGCTGCTGTCGGATTATCCAACCGCTGTCGTTATGTTGTCCAGCTACTGCCGCTTAAGGGTTCTAGAAACTCTAGAACCTGTTACCACAAAGGATGAACCCCTTAGGTGGCGTTTGGGCCTGTGGGTGTGGGTAGAGTTGGGCTTAAACCGAGAAGCTTGAAGAGCACAAGAGAGAGAGCAGTAGCAAGCCCAAATGTGGTGGGAAAACCAGACCGAACCGGCTCAGACCTTGACCGAAGTAGCAAACTGAACCGTTGACCCGTTGACTCGTAACCAAACCGTTGACCCATTGACGTGACCTGTTAACTATTGACTTGTAACCTGACCCGTGACCCGACCTGAGCTGATGTCAGTGTTGACTTTTTGGCTGACATCAGTGTTGGCCTTTTTGATGACGTTAGCGTTACTTTTTGATGACGTCAGTGTTGACTTTTTCGGCCAAAGTTGACTTTACATTTTTCAACATTCTAATTACAAATCTGCTGCCCATTTTCCCAAATTTAAACTCGAAAGACCATTTTGCTATCAAAAATTAATTATAGTCCATATTTTGAGAATTTTGAATATCAGAATCTGATCGAATATTATTGTGTTCCAGTGACGTTGACTCGAAGCCTAAAAATCTTTATTCTCCTCCACCTGTTCGACCTCCTTCTGCACAACCTGTTAGTTTTGTACGTGAGTATGATTTCGTTTAGTGGTTATGTTAGTGTGGCATAGTAGTATCAAATAATTATATTTTGTTGACCTCGTAGGTGTTGACTCCTTCTGACCTAATACTAGAGCTGAGCGTGGGAGACGTCACTCTCGACGTTGAGTTATTAGCTGCCTAAGGCGTGTCCCTTCTTGTGCTATATCATTTCTGTGCTCTATGTTATGCGTGCATGTTGTATTTGTGACTGAGGGAATGATTTGTGAATTATGGTATATTTTGTATGATGGCATGTCACACATCAAATATCAGAATCAGATTAAATTAATATTTGACATATATCATTTGTTACTTGAATAATAGATCAGATATATACTCGGATTCGGAAAATGAAAATTGGAATATGTTATATCATTTGGGTTGGGAAATTTTACGGAGAAGTTCAGTGGGTTCACCATTTGGGCTGAATTTTGCTTCAGACCAGTGGCCCCACCCTCGGGTCAAGATTCCACTTCAGATAGTGACGATGTAGTTAGAGTGGTTCTAGGGAACCTTGCTCTTCGAACGGTGTATGGAGATGGGTGCATGACATTACATTTATGTTTATGACTCTTATTAAATGCATATGTGTATTTAGATGATTATTGAACTATGCTTGTTGTTCAGCTTTATCTTATGTGTTTCATCTGCACTTTAGAGACACACTAAGCTTCATAGCTTATTCCCCCTAGTTCTTCTTTCAGATACTTAGGCTTAGGCGTACGGTACTTGGAGGATTTCGTATCATCAGACTTTATCTTATTATACAGTATGATTATACATACATTTAATTTTATCTATTATTATTATTATTTCAGATATTTTGTATTTGGGACATTATTTCTATTTGAGACTTATTGGTTTAACATGCACTTATTATTTAAATCTTTCAGATTTTATAATGACTTTTGGAATTTTGCTAAACGGCTATGTTTTATTTAAATGATATAATTTTATGGTTTTGATCTTTATAATTAAGTTGTAAATTGAATTATTAAACCTAATAACCTTTTTTTGAGGGACAAGTTTTTCAAACTTAACTTCCAAGTTTCGACTTAAGAAATTAGGTCAAATTTAGGAGGTTATATTTAGTGGTATCAGAGCCTAAGTTCAACCCTCGGACTGTGTGGCTCACATAAAATTTTAATCCGAAAATGATTTTGCATGCATACTAAGTATTTTTGGGCAAAATAGGATTTTCTAATAAATATAATATTTTTAAAGATTATGTTTATTTTGAATAGAAACTCCAAGTACCGACTCTAACTTAGGATTACTTTCTTTTGTGATAGACTACTATTCTACCTCGTAGGAGTTCTAGATTAGCGACCGGACGTGGTCATGGCTGAAGCCGTGGCTGAGGTCATTCTACCATTGTTGAGAGTGATGCTCCACCTCCTATGGATCTGTCGCAAGATCAGGATGAGGTACAATATGCTTATGTAGAGAAACAACCTGGGGATCAAGCTGTAGCTCAGAATACAACACTTGGCCAGCGGACACAAAGTGTTAGTCCACGTGATTCCGGGGATAGTAAGACAGTGGGCATGGATTCTGTTACAGTGCAGAGGGAGTTGCTTTGTTACCTCCGCCAGTCTGAAGGCGTGAGGAAACCTATTTCTAACTAGTTCTTAGCTACCAAAATGACCATGTTTGATGGCAAGTTGGGTATAAACCTGACTGATGTGGAGTATTGGCTGAAGAAACTTCAGCTTTTGTTTGTTAAGATGAAATATCCTGCCGACCAGAAATTGAGAGCTGATGTATCATTGCTACAGGGTGAGGCCCAGAACTAGTGGGAGGCAGAGGAAAAAGTTGTTCTAGCCAGTCAGATTTTATAGGAGTTTTTTAGACAGTTATTTCAGGACCGGTATATTGGACCTTAGTATTTGGCAAAGTGTCGAGACGACCTTATGAATCTAGAGCAGGATGATATGAGCGTTAATGACTATGATATAGAGTTTTTGAGGCTTCTCCAATATGTTCCGGGACTGGTTACTATAGAAAAAGAGGTGTGATTGGTTTCTAAGAGGGTTGCATTTTTCTATCAAGACCGGGGTTGCTTTACATCAAGATAAGGAGTATAAGGAGGTCACCCAGTAGGCCAGAACTACAGAGCGGATAGAATTAATGAAGAAACAACAAGATTCCAGGGTAATGATCAGGCCAGGAGGCAGTCGACCGCATCAGTTTAGCACAGTCAGGGGAATCAGTCTAGGAAGAGGACTAGAGATGAGTACGACCATCAGAGTTACTCCAGAGCTAGACTAGTGACATCTACTATTCCGACCACCAGTGTTGGAGGTTCGTCTAATTCTCGTGGGGTGCCACAGTGTTATTTTTGCAAGAAATAACATCCAGGCGAGTGTAGGAGGCAGTCTGGGGCTTGTTTCCGATGCGGATCTTATAAGCACCTTTTTAGAGATTGTCTGGTGGCACCTTCATCTGTGTATGCTCCGAGTCAGTCACAAGCATCTGTTCAAATTCCTAGTAGAAGGAGAGGTCATGGTAGATCTATTGTTTTGGGTATTGTTGGTAGGGGTATGCCTGCTCAGAGTAGAGGATCAGCTGGTTCAGGGGCGAGACATCCTGGGTTGGTTTATGCTACCATGAGGCATGAGGATAGAGATGAGCTAGATGTCATTGCTGGTACTTTTTTCTATTCACTCTATCTCTTACTTTTCGCTATTGGATAATGGCTTTACTCATTCGTATGTTGCGAGTTCTGTATTTGGGGGTCTTGAAATTCCTGTTGAGGATGTTGCTAATATTGTTACCGTACATAGTCCGTTAGGTATTCCTGTTGTGGTTTCTAAGGTGTATAAAAATTATCCTCTTGAGATTCAAGCAGAAATATTTTCGGCTAACCTGATGGAGTTACCCTTTGGCGAGTTTGGCCTAATTCTCTGTATGGACTGGTTGTTTGCTCACCGAGTCAATCTAAATTGTGAGAGGAAAAGACCAAGTCTAAAAACTTCTTATGATCGGGAGATAGTTCTTTTTGGAGAATGTCAAATTTTTCTATCTAATGTAATATTGGCTCTCAAAGCCGAGAAGATGATCAAGAAGGGGTCTATTTCCTACCTTGCTTACATTCTTGATTCAAGACAGTCCGACTCTGGGATGGATAAGATCCGGGTTGTGAGAGACTTTTCTGATGTATTTTTGGAAGAATTGCCAGGTGTTCCGCCAAATCGCGATGAGATTGAGTTTGGTATCGAAGTTTATCCGGGCACAGCTCCTGTATCTATGGCACCTTACCGGATGGCACCGGAAGAACTTAAAAAGTTGAAGGTGCATCTGCAAGAATTATTAGACAAAGGATTTATTCCACCCAGTGTTTCTTCGTGGGGAACCCCTGTTCTTTTTGTTAAGAAGAAAGATGAGACACTTCGGTTGTGTATCGACTACCGAAAGCTAAACAAACTGACAATCAAGAACAAGTATCCCCTTCCTCGTATTGATGATCTCTTCGATCAGTTCTGGGGAGCTATGGTGTTCTCTAAGATAGACCTGAGATCTGGTTACTACCAACTCAAGGTTAAGGATCCTGATGTTTTTAAAACAACTTTTCGGACATGTTACGGTTATTACGAGTTCCTTGTGATGCCCTTTGGGTTGACTAACACTCATGTCGCCTTCATGGATATGGTGAATAGAGTGTTCAACCCTATCTTGACCAGTTTGTTGTAGTCTTTATAGACAATATTCGAGTTTATTATAAATCTGAGGTTAAGCATGAGGAACATCCCCGGATTGTTTTGCAAACTCTAAGGGAGAAACAACTTTATGCGAAATTCAATAAGTGTGAATTCTGGTTGTCAGAGGTAATGTTTTTAGGGCATATCATTTCTGTTGAGGGTATTCGGGTTGATCCGAATAAGATCGAGGCTATCATGAGTTGGAAGCAACCTAGGAATATTCTTGAGATCTGAAGTTTCTTGGGTTTAGCCGGCTATTATTAGAGGTTTGTTGAGGGTTTCTCAATCATCGCAGCTCCGTTGACTAAACTTCTGAGGAAGAATGTTCTTTTTGTCTGGTCTGAGGCTCATCATACTAGTTTTGAGAAGCTTAATACCTTGTTGACTGAAGCACCGAACCTAATTCAGCCAGAGCCTGGGAAAGCTTACACCGTTTACAACAATGCTTCTCACACCAGATTGGGGTGTATCCTGATGCAGGATGGTAAGATAGTAACTTATGCTTCCAAACAGTTGAAACCGCATGAGTGCAATTATCCTACCCATGACCTTGAGCTTGCTGTTGTGATCTTTACTCTCAAGATCTGGAGACACTATCTCTATGAAGAGAAGTGTTATATCTTCACGGACCATAAGAGTCTAAAGTATCTCCTCACTCAGAAGGAGTTGAACCTGAGACAACACCGTTTGTTAGAGCTTCTTAAAGACTATGACTGTGAAATTGAGTATCATCCAGGGAAGGCTAATATTGTTGCCGACGCCTTGAGTCGTAATGCCATTTCAGATTTGAAAGCCCTGTTTGGTCAGATGAGTTTGTATGAGGATGGCAGTTTCTTGGCAGAACTTTGGGTTATTCCTACCTTGATTTATGTATTCGAGCTGAGCAGCCTAGTGATCCGTTCTTGATGCACCGTATAAGAGAGGTTGAAGAAGGAACATCTCAGTATTTCTCTATTGATCAAGATGGTGTACTATGTTTTTGGGGTCGTTATTGTATTCCGAGGAATTCTGGCTTGAAGCAGGTTATTCTTTGTGAAGCCCATGACAGTCCTTACTCTATGCATCCCGTGGGGACAAGATGCATAAGAATCTTTATGAGAGATACTGGTGGAAGGGCCTGAAGAGGGATGATGTTGGGTTTGTGTCGAAGTGTTTGGCTCGTTAAAAGGTAAAAGCAGAGCATCAGCGTCCGTCTGGGTTACTTTAGTACATTGAGATTCCTCAGTGGAAATGGGAGCGTATGACTATGTATTTTGTTAGTGGTCTTCCTTTGACTCCCTCAAAGAAAGACTCCATCTGGTTTATTGTTGATCGGTTGACTAAGTCTGCACACTTTATTCATGTTCGGGTTAACTATTATTTGAGTAGGTTAGCTAAGCTCTACATCTCAGAGATTGTTAGACTTCATGGGGTACCTTTGTCTATCATTTCTGATTGAGACCCAAGGTTCACAGTGAAATTTTAGAGGTCTCTTCACACTGCTTTGAGTACTCGGTTGAATTTTAGCACTGCTTATCATCCGTAGATCGATGGCCAGTCTAAGCAGGTAATCCAGATTCTTGAGGATATGTTGAGAGGATGTGTTGTGGATTATAGTGGCAGTTGGGAAGATTTCTTACCGCTTGCGGAGTTCGCTTACAATAATAGCTACCAAGCTAGTATCAAGATGACACCGTATGAGGCTTTGTATGGGCGTAAGTGTCGTACACCTATTGGTTGGACTGAGCTTAATAAGCACATATTGTTGGGACCGGATATCGTACATAAGGCTGAGCAGACTGTTAGATTAATTTCGGATCGGCTTAAGGCTGCTTTTGACAAACATAAGTCTTATGCCGATTTGAGACGTCGGGATATTGAGTTTGATGTGGGAGATGAGGTTTTCTTGAAAGTATCTTCGTAGAGGAAGGTACTTCGTTTCGGTCGAAAGGGCAAACTGAGTCCTTATTTCATTGGCCCTTTCTGTATTATCCGTCGAGTTGGACCGGTTGCCTATCAACTTGAGTTACCACCTGAGCTTAATCGTATTCATGATGTCTTCCATGTTTCTGTGTTGAGACGCTATCATGCTGATCCGTTTCATATTATCCATGTGGAGGAGATCGAGATTTGTCCCGACTTGCGTTTTGAGGAGGAGCCAATTGAGATTCTTGCTCAGGACAAGAAAGTTCTCCGGAGGAAGAACATTAAGATGGTCAAGGTCTTGTGGCGTAATCGTGGTCACGATGAGGCTACGTGGGAGCCCAAGGTTTCTGTCAAAGCTCAGTATCCATATCTTTTTGATCCAGGTAAATTTCGAGGCCGAAATTTCTTTTAAGGATGGGAGAGTTGTAACACCCCAATTTTTCCCGAAATTAAAAATCCCCAAATCATAAAATCCCTAATTCCTAAACCCTAATTTTTAGGGAAATTTAAATATGAATTCCTAATTGAATTTCTATGGCTAAATTGTAAAATTTGGAACTTTAGTGGCCACTGTGTAACGCGGGGGAAGTTGGAGCCTAGGGTTGTAATTTACCCATTTTGGCAAGGGTATTTATACCCCATTATAAACCCTAGCAGCCTCATTTTCCTCAATTTTGAGAATCAACTGCACCCTCATCCCCAAAATCCTTTGGAATTTTGTAAACCTCACCCCTTGCTCCGGCCAAGCTCTGACGAGCCCCTAGACGCCCTCCGTTTGTCGATCTGAAACTGTCAGCTTGCTCCCCTCTCCGTCG
This sequence comes from Hibiscus mutabilis, assembly GCA_019671005.1. Lineage (NCBI taxonomy): Eukaryota > Viridiplantae > Streptophyta > Magnoliopsida > Malvales > Malvaceae > Hibiscus > Hibiscus mutabilis. The sequence goes on along the minus strand of CM033741.1, from coordinate 22,491,637 downwards.
TGATCGAAACCCATCCTTGCTTTTCTGTTTGTGCTCGGCGTTGGCGGTCGAACCGCCTTTGGATTCGTTCAAAACCCCATTGTGCTGTCGTTTCCTCCGTCGTTATCGCGCGTTGTGTTTGGGTAAGTGTGTGGGTATGGGTGTTTCAAGAATTTAAGGGTTTATAGTTGTGGTTGAAATTGACCATTTTGGTCATCGTATGGTTGCCGGTGAGACACCTCCTCGGTTGTCATCTTTTACCACTGCTGTCGGGTTATCCTACCGCCGCCGCCTCTTATGTGTTCTGGAAACCCTATAACCTGTTACCACAAAGGATGAACCCCTTAGGTGGCGTTTGGGCCTGTGTGTGTGTGTGTGGGTGTGGGTAGAGTTGGGCTTAAACCGAGAAGCTTGGAGAGCCCAAGAGAGAGAGCAGTCGCAAGCCCAAATATGGTGGGAAAACCGGACCGAATCGGCTTGGACCTTGACCGAAGCAGTGAACCGGACCTTTGACCCATTGACTCGTGACCTGAACTATTGACCTGTTGACCGTTGACCCGTAACCTAACCCGAGTTGACGTTAATGTTGACATTTTGGCTAACGTTAGCGTTGACTTTTTTATGACGTAATCGTTGACTTTTTCCGCCAAAGTTGACTTTACATTTTTTGACATTTTGATTCCAAATCCGATGCCCGTTTTCCCAAATTCAAACCTGAAAGACCGTTTTGCTATCTACAATTAATTACAGTCCGTATTTTGAGAATTTTGAGTATCAAAATCTGATCGGATATATTATTGTGTTCAGTGACGTTTACTCGGAGCCTGAGAATCTTCCTCTTCCTCCACCCGTTTGACCTCCTTCTGCACAGCCTACGAGTTCTGCACGTGAGTATGATTTCATTTAGTGGTTATGTTAGTGTGGCATAGTAGTAGTAAATAATTATGTTTTGTTAACCTCGTAGGTGTTGACTCCTTCCGACCTAATACTAGAGCTGAGCGTGGGAGACGTCACTCTCGACGTTGAGTTATTAGTTGCCTAAGGTGCGCCTCTTCTTGTGCTATATCATTTTTGTGCTCTATGTTATGTGTGCATGCTGTATTTGTGACTGAGGGAATGATCTGTGAATTATGGTATGTTTTGTATGATGGCATGTCACGCATCAAATATCAGAATCGAATTAAATTAATATCAGACATATATCATTTGCTACTTGAATAATAGATCAGATGTATACTCGGATTCGAAAAATGAAAATCGAAACATGTTATATCATTTGGGTTAGGAAATTGTACGAGGAAGTTCAGTGGGTTTACCTTTTGGGCTGAATTCCGCTTCGGATCAGTGGCTCCACCCTTGGGTCGAGATTCCACTTCGGATGGTGACAATGTAGTTAGAGTGGTTCTGGGGAACCTTACTCTTCGGGCGGTGTATAAAGATGGGAGCATAACGTTACATTTATGTTTATGACTCTTATTAAATGCATATGTGTATTAAGATGATTATTGAACTATGCTTGTTTTTCAGATTTCCGTTATGTGTTTCATCTGCACTTTAGCGACACACTGAGCTTCATAGCTTACTCCCCCTAGTTCTTCTTTCAGATACTCAGGCTTAGGCGTACAGTACTTGGAGGATTTCGTATCATCCGACTTTATCTTATTATACAGTATGGTTATATAGACATTTGATTTTATCTATTATTATTAATTCAAATATTTTATATTTGGGACTTGGGATATTATTTTTATTTGAGACTTATTGGTTTGACATGCATTTATTATTTAAATTTCTTTCAGATTTTATAATGACTTTTGGAATTTTGCTAAACGACTACGTTTTATTTAATTGATATAATTTTGTGGTTTTGATCTTTATAATTAAGTTGTAAATTGAATTATTAAACCTAATAACCTTTTTTTTGAGTGACAAGTATTTCAAACTTAACTTTCAAGTTTAGACTTAAGAAATTAGGTCAAATTTAGGAGGTTACATCCTAAACACCATCCACCATCCTTTCATCTACATCACCTTTGTTCAAAACCATCATCATCACCATTATCATCCTTACGTTCTGTCACCCAACACCACACCTGAATTCTTTACATCATTTTCTTGTTAAAATTCGAAATCACAAGTTTACTTGCATTCTACGGTTGGGAAACAATCAAGGAAGCACTTTCCAACAACATTTCTAGAGTGGAAGCGTATCATTTGGTAATCAGAGCTTTGGCAGAATCAAGTAAGCGTCTATCTTTGTGATTTCATTTTGTGCAAAGAAAAGCAAAAAGAAATCCTCTTCATCTTCTTTAAAGGAATTCGAAAATTCAAAAAAGGAAAGAAAAGAAATATAAACATAGTGTGAAAATGAAAACACAAAGGTGAAGGCAAGACAATACAATCGGGGTCGAAGAAGTACATCAAGATTTGATTGTTTTCTCGAATAAGTTGTAAGCAATTTTTTGGTAAAAGATAACCCTTTTTCTTTCTTTCTTCTACTTTTTCTAAGTCTACCCTTCTATTACTTTATTTTCCTACCCTAACATTATTTTTGCAGTAAACGCCATAAGAAAAGAAGCTTGAACAAGTCTTGAGTAAGTTCTTTCAAGAACTTTGCATGAGAGAATCGAGAGAAAAAAGGCAAGAGAGCTGTGAGTTTAGAAGGGGAAGTAAAAGCCATATTCCCGAGTGAAACACGAGAGAAGGGTGGAGTGACATCTCATAATTTCTTTGGAGTGAGTTTGTGAGGATTTTGTGAGTGTGCTGGTAAGTTTTATTTTAAATTTATTTAACTAACAATGTCACAAGAATTTCTTCCATCTACTTTAGGGAGGGTCCTTGTTGTTAAAAAAGACTTTGAACATGCAATCCATAGAAGATGAGCAACAAAGAGATAACAACTTCCATACAAGATGCCATGTGAATGGGAAGTTGTGTTTCATGATCATTGATGAAGGGAGTTGTACTAACGTTGCAAGCACCCTAATGGTGGACAAACTAGGACTAAAAATAACCAAACATCCAAATCCTTAAAAGTTGTAGTGGCTGAATGATGGAGGAGAGTTAAAATTCACCAAACAAGTGTCGATTCCATTCTCTATTGGAAAATACAAAGACGATGTTTTGTGTGATGTGGTGCCAATGAATGCAAGTCATTTGCTTCTAGGACAACCATGGCAGTTTGATAAGAAAGACACACATGATGGATACACTAACCGATATTCATTCTCGTATGAAAGAAAGAAGACTAATTTGGCGCTCCTAACACCAAGCCAAGTAAATGATGATCAGGTTCAACTAAAAAAGAGCATTGAAGCCATGGATGAGAGTGAAAAGGTGGAAGAAATTAAAAGGAATGAAATCAAAAAGATGAACATCTATGCCAGTAGAAAAGAGATCAAAAAATATCTATCTTCTCAACAAACGCTACTTGTACTCATGTACAAAGAGAGCCTTTTTATCACTAACCCTTCCGAAGGCTTGCTTTCTTCTATTTCATCACTTTTGCAGGATTTTGAAGACATCTTTCCCGAAGAAATTCCTAGTGGTTTGCCACCTATTTGAAGAATTGATCATCAAATAGATTTATTGCCGGGAGCAACCATTCCCAATCGGCCTTCCTATAGAAGTAACCCCGAGGAAATAAAAGAACTCTAAAGGCAAATTGGTGAATTAATGGAGAAGGGTTACATCCGAGAAAGTCTAAGTCCTTGTGCTATATCAGTCCTATTAGTGCCAATGAAGGATGGAACGTGGAGAATGTGTGTTGATTGTCATGCAGTGAATCAGATCACTGTCAAATACAAATACCCTATACCTCAACTAGATGACATGTTGGATGAATTGAGCAGTACTAGTATCTTCTCCAAAATTGATCTTAAAAGTGGGTATCATCAGATCTGGATAAAAGAAGAAGACGAGTGGAAGACTGAATTCAAGACCAAACAAGGTTTGTATGAATGGATGGTCATGCCTTTTGGCTTAACCAATGCGCCTAGTACATTCATAAGATTGATAAATCATGTTCTTCGGCCCTACATCGGTAAGTTCTATTTTTTTATTTTGATGACATCTTAATATATAGTCGAACATTAGAGGATAATGAACAACATCTAAGGTCTGTTTTTAATACTCTAAGGGAAGAACAACTCTATGCCAATCTTAAGAAATGTGTTTTATGCACTAACGAACTTACCTTTTTAGGATTCATCGTAAGTTCACAGGGATTGAAAGTGGATCCATAGAAGATTAAGGTAATTCAGGAGTAGTCCAGACCAACGAATATAAACCAAGTGAGGAGTTTCCATGGGGTTACAAGCTTTTACATAAGGTTTGTACCAAACTTTAGTTCTATTACCGCCCCATTAACCGGGATAATTAAGAAGAATTCAACCTTCAATTGGGGTAAGGAACAAGAAGAAGCATTGTTGAAGATAAAGGAATGTTTGACCGAAGCACCATTTCTTGCATTACCCAATTTCAACAAGACCTTTGAAGTAGAGTGTGATGCATCTGGGATTGGGATAGGTGTTTTCTTAACACAAGAGGGGCATCCCATAGCATACATTAGTGAGAAACTCAATGGTGCCTCGCTAAACTACCCAACCTATGACAAGGAGATGTATGCCCTCACCGGTACACTTGAGAGGTGGTAACATTATCTATGGCCCAAGGAATTTGTCATCTATACTGATCACGAGGCTTTGAAGCATATCAAGGGCCAACACAAGTTGAATAGACTACAAACCAAGTGGGTGGAGTTCCTTGAATAATTTCCTTATGTCATCCATTTTAAGAAAGGTAAAGACAACATCGTGGCAGATGCATTATCAAGAAGGTACATACTTCTTAACTCTTTGGATTCAAAATTACTTGGATTTACATTCATTAAAGACCTTTATGCCACTAATCTTGACTTTGGAGAAAGATACAAGTTATGTGATAAGGGTGCAGATGAGAAGTATTACAAGCATGATGGATATCTCTTTAAAATAGGCTGCATTCCTTAAGGATCCATTCGGGAAGTCTTGGTTAAAGAAGCACACGAAGGCGGACTCATGTGACACTTTGGGGTGAGCAAGCCGTTAAGCACCTTGAAAGAGCATCTTTTTTGGCCAAAGATGAAAATAGACGTCAAAAGAATTTGTGAGAGATGCATCATTTGCAAGAAGGCTAAGTCAAAGGTCATGCCTCATGGATTATACATGCCTCTACCTATTCCAAGCGAGCCATGGGTAGATATCTCAATGGATTTTGTGCTTGGGCTTCCAAGACCAAGAACAGGAGAGACTCAATCTTTGTTGTGGTAGACAGATTTTCCAAAATGACCCATTTCATGCCACGCCATAAGACGGACGATGCAACACATGTGGCCAACTTGTTCTTTAAGGAGGTGGTGAGATTGCATGGGATTCCCAGGACAATTGTCTCAGATCGTGATGTCGAGTTCTTAAGTCACTTCTGGAGGACGCTTTGGAGCAAAATTGGGACCATGTTGCTATTATCAACTACATGCCCATCCTCAAAAAGATGGACAAACCGAGGTGGTGAACCGAGTTCTATCTACCCTATTGAAGTCTATCATCCAAAAGAACATCAAGGCATGGAAGAATGTTTGCCTACAACCAATATGTCCATTCTGCAACCAAGTGTTCGCCATTTGAAGCAGTATATGGATTTAACCCCTTAACTCCTTTGGACCTCTTACCCTTGCCCCATGAACAAGTTGTGAACAAAGATGGCAAGGATAAGGCAAAATTTGTGAAGAAATTTCATCAACAAGTCCAGGAGGACATTAAAAACAGAACCTGATAGTATGAACAAAAATCCAACAAAAGGCGCAAGCAAATCACTTCTGAAGTTAGAGATTGGGTTTGGATTCATTTCAAGAAAGAAAGGTTTCCAAGTCAAAGGAAATATATGTTACTACCAAGAGGAGACAGTCATTTTCAAGTGGTTCAAAAAGTAAACGATAATGCCTACAAATTGGATCTGCCTAGAGAATATAATGTGAGTGCAACATTTAATGTTTTAGATCTTTCCCCATTTAAATATAGTGACGATTTAAGGACAAATAGCCTAAAAGAAGGGGATGATGTGAGCACGCTACCACCAGATCCAGAAGTCAGGCCACAAGGACCTATCACTCGTTCTATGGCCAAACAATTCAGGAAAACCTTTTCTCCTAAGTGCATACATGCTTTTAAAACTATTAGTGATCATTTGACCTTAGACAATAAGTTGTATAATGTATTACATGTTGACATGTGATGTAACACCCCAATTCTGTCCTGGATCCAGAGGATCACTTTCGGGTCACCCAAAACCGACCTATCAAAATTTCTCGTTTGAAACCACAAGTTAGGAATTTTCAAAAAAATCCATTACCATAAAATCCACATAGATAATAATATTAAAAGGGGTTTACAAAACATAAGTTCCAATTAAAATACTCCGTTTGACCAAATATAGTAAATCAGAATAAAATACAAACTCGACTGTGGTAAGGTCCTATGAATACAACCAGTCCAAACTAACCATCAAGTACTGTACTCTGAGATTGGATCGATGCTGGAAAATCCTCCTCGATGTGCTCCTCCAAACACAGCCTGTCAACCTACGCACGGAAGAAACAACAATTCCGCACGCTGAGCTAACAAATCTCAGTGGTACATTTCTACTCTACCGCAATTCATGAATATCATAAAAAAGCATGCATGATGATATAATTAAGAGTGCACAGAAAGGCTTCTCCACATCTAAGGATCATCTTCTAGCCTATCCTAGCTAGAGCTTACCATTGTCTCAAGATACCACTATTATGTAAGAAGTTTACCAAGCCATCCCAGGCTTATCGTACACGAGGCCCCACCGACCACTGAATTACGTCGCATGCCCTGATTACATAGCCCAAGGGTTATCTAGCCTATACTCGAGATCACAAAGCCCATTGAGTTACATCTCATACCCTGATCACAAAGCCCAAGGGTAATACAACCCGTACCCGAGATCACATAGCCCATCGAGTAACAACCCTACCCTGATCACATAGCCCCAAGGTTAAAAATAGCCAACATCTATTATCCATACAACAACGTAAATAACATACATTCCCTAATGGCCAACGTAGCCCTACTATTTATCCCGTGCTCACACAGCCGTCGGGTTACCCGTGATCACATAGCCGCCAGGTTAGGATCATACCTGGATCATTGTAGCCACAGATACGTCCTAGACATACTTGGATCACAATAGCCACAATCAGTCTTATCCTGCGATCACATAGCCGAACAGGATTACTCGAGATCACATAGCCCATCGAGTTACTCAAGATCACATAGCCCTTCGAGTTGTATTTCCATATCCTGATCACATAGCCCAAGGATAGGTTTCGGACCGCATCCAGATCACATAGCCCGTGGATATGTCGGATGTACTCGATCACATAGCCCGGAGTACCCATCCCCTTATTTAAGTGTCCTTGCACTGACTCTAGGACATCCAGATTCCTAACCAAGACTCATACGACACCACATGCTCCCCCGAGCATCAACATATCTCACCGAGAGATAAAAGACATCCTGCCAACCATTACTAATGCCCCAAGGCATGACTCATTTGTTACACTATTTAATATATGCCTTTAGGATTTGTTTACGCCTTTCTCATTAGATTATCTCATTACTCAGGGCAACCAACCTACATGGGTGCCCCTTCAGCACACAACAAGGACCCTAAGCTACCCGTAGAAATATCTAATCCACCACGGATCCCTATGGATTACCATTCCAAGCATCTCTTTCAACTATTACCAAGCCATTAGCCACTAATCCTCCTACGGGTTGCTAACCTTGATTTCTCAATTTTAGAGTTTGTTCTATACCTTTAGGGACCTACCGGACCCTTTGCCACAATTTATAGAACCCCTAAATGCAAACTCAACTTTCTTAGGCAGATTGCCCAACGAGTATCGATACTCCAAGGTGAGTATCGGTACCGCCCTATTAGTTTCGATACTCCCCCATGAGTACCGATACCCTAACTAGGTTCGAAAGAGTTAGGCCACAAGCCATACCGATATGCTCTTACTCCGTATCGGTACCCAGCATCGGTACTGGATTGCCCCGTACCGATCCAAGCCCGTACCGGTACTCCAAACTTCGAGTACTGGTACGCTAAGCCTATCCCAGACAATGAAATAGTACGTACCGATACGCCCCTTGCGTACCCGTACACCTAAGCGTTATTCGATTTTTATTTGAGTGAGGGGTACCGATACACGGGGAGGCGTACTGGTATGCCCCTCACACACCGTCTCTCAAATTACAAAGGAGTGCCGGTACGCAGCCACCCCATACCGGTACTCGAGCCCAGATCTTGAAACCTAGAGCTCGGGATTACACCAATCCCACTCTTAACCCCCATGGTTAAGTCCCAATTCTTTCCTAAAAGTTATTTGGAGTATATTAGGTGGTTTCCTACTAGTTTTAACCATTATCAACTCCCAAAACATGATTTACCATTAGAGGGTTTTAAAGCTCAAGAACCCTAACTTTGCTGCTCTTGAACATAAACCAAGAAAAGCAATCGTCTTATGAGGCTCATGAAATGTAGGAGTCAGAAATGTACTGACCTTAAGCAAGCAAAATCCGAAATGAAGCTCCCACCAAGCTCTTACCACCTCTCTTCTTGGTCCAAGCTTCAAACTCAACCTCCACTAAATCCAATGATTCTTAGCTCAAAACGGAGATCTTTTGATGCTGATAAACTCTTTCTTGATGACCAATCCGAGATTCACACTCCACTACAACAAGTTTCCATATTTTCTTTGTGTTTGGGTAGGTGTTTTGGGGAGAGAGAATTGAGATGAGATGAAGATGATCTTACCCCTCTTACACCATGCATAAAATTAACGAGGCACCAGCCCCCTTGTCCCCCATTTATGATTTTACCATAATACCCTTCATTAAACCCAACATAAGCCAAGCCCAATACCACCAAGCAAGCCCAGAACGCACGGAGGCCCATTATAGCCCAACATCTCGGCCCAACACGTCGGTCCAAGACCCAGGTTAACGCCCATTGTTGACTCGAGAAATCTGGGTTGTTACAACTCTCCCCTCCTTCAAGAAATTTCATCCTCGAAATTTAGATGGATGAAAGAGAGATGCAACCCCGAACAGATCTAACCACTTCACCATTCAAACAGGATCACCCTGATTAGGGAGAGTTCTCCCTCAATCTACCTTAAACAGAACCATAGCATAAGCCACTCGCTTTCAACACTTCTCTTGAGGTTTCTAACGACTCTTTTTCAGCAGCTGACACTTATGGCGAACCTCTAAGCATGGTAATATAACCAACCTCGATCTGCACTGCTTAAACATAAACTTAAAGGGCTCACTTCTAAGGAATTCTATCTCGATTAACCAATCCTTTCTACTAGCATCCGTAAACCAAACTAAAATTAGGCTTCATCTACGTCTAAAATGCTGCACCACATCCACAGACCATTGTCAGGAACGTACCATGTCCAACAACCCTATCCAGTCCAATCCTTAGAGGACAAGCAAAACCCTCACAATCGATCATTGTCATCAATTTACCATGAATCTAACAGCTCTTTTCCCCAGACTTGAGCCACCAAAATGAGATTTAAACTTCGCTTTATACAACTATTTTCAACAGGGCCAACAACCACTCTCGGTCCCATCTACTTGGTTCCCAGAAATGACCATCGTCACTTAGGAACTCACTCAAGCAACCCAAAACTTAGCCATTCTACTTGCGAAGGTCTAAACACATTTTTCCTAACCCTTGCCTCGATCTCACCCATCAGATGTGGGGAAAACCATCTGACTGCTCTCAAGAATTGCCAGATGGTCCATCTAATAACATTTCTTTGCAAAGCAACCACCCGGTCACCCTTAACACAACTACTGATCTACATTTTCGATGTGCTACTCTGATAACTTCCACACTGTTTGCCTTAACCGATAACAATTTGATCGACTTCATTGAGCAATCCTCCAATCCCACAAAATCTAGCTCAACAAGTGCACAAGCCAAGCAACTATTCTCATGATTCGCCCTTAGGACCTCAACCATGATCATCACGACTTTTATCTACCTTTCTAACAGTACCTTTACTCCGACAAACAACACACAAAACTCTCACATTCTATGGCCAAAACAAGGTCTCCAATCTCACAAACCTGTCATCGGTCTTCCACCATTGTACTACGGCTCAACACATCCAAGGCCACCATACAAGCTACTCACACGGAGACACGATCTCGGCAAAGCACTTGGCATCGACACCCAATTGGTTGCTGGCACAAGTGTGTCTCCAACAAGAGTCCGTTAAGTACCATGCCGCAAAGCGATGTACACTCACAATGAACTCAACCTTACCTTTATCGCGGTTCTAAACCACGATCAACCGGTAAGATTTCTCACTCACCAAGAGTACCTCCATACCCTCAAAACACTCACAACACTAAGACTAGGAACTCTTAACCCTCATGTCTACAACGCAAGCTAAAAACACCTTGCAACCTGTAGAACCTTCCTTGAGCTAGCACTACGGAGCACAACGTCTACTTTAGAGAGATTAAGATCCTATACAACCAACACTAACAACTAGATTCAAGCAATCTAAACTCCACCACTTCTCACATACAAACTACGACTCACTTGCCCTCTCAACAACCATCTACGATAAAACCTTATCTAGTAAGGGATACAATTCTATTTACCGTCTAAAGTAACAACTAACCCAAGATTTACCGAGATGTATATCACAAGAACCAATTTATTACACAACCGAAGAGCTAAACGGCTAACACAATAGCTAAAACCAACACAAACTTATTTACCTAACATATCCTCGGTCGCAATGCTGTCAACTCCAATCGGAGCTGTAGACTACCTAGCAACGCCTTACACGCCAACCCTGGCGGTGGATCTCACAGGACCTCTACCTCGATAGCTTGACGGTTCCCTAGCTCTGCTTCTAGCAAAACTCTGATTAAGTCGGGGAGCAGCCAACCTCTGAGACTGAACCGTTGTATCCTTATCCATAACTGTACAGTCCTTTGTCATATGCCTGGCACCGATAACAAACCATCCGAAGCAAAAAGTATACTCCATGGTGATGTCAGCCACAATGCTCGCAAGTTGGTGGAAACGATGCTCCTACAGAACCATCAATACTCCCATCTGGAGTAGGGATCAAAGAGCCTCTACAAACCCTCGATCTAGATCCTGAGCCGACTCTCGGTAGCTGGTCTAAAGCAACTCTCTTTGAACTCCTTGAAACATCAAACCTCTTGTGCAGATAGGGAGAAGGACTCATGACATCCTGGGTCTCCACATCACGACCCCTAAAATCCTTAAACTGGTTAAATGCTAAACTCTGAAGTCGCTCAAGTGCCTTCGTACTATTGGCTAACTCAGAGAATGTCCCAAGCGGACCCGCTGTCACATGCAATTGAAGGTCAACATTTAGGCCTTGTCTGAACCTCTTGCACCTCAACTCTTCCGTCGCAACAAACTCTAGGGCATAACGGCTCAAACGCAGAAACTCTTGCTCATAAGCAAACACTGTTTTATCTCCCTGAACCAGATGCAGAAACTAGTCCCTCATCTCATCCATATGTACTTCATTGATGTACTTCTTTTAGAACTCATCCACAAAGATGACCCATATCGGGAGCGCAGGATTTAGACCCAACTCTACGGTCTCCCACCACTCATGTGCATTGCCCTTAAGAAGGGAAACAATGCAACCGAGATCATCTTTAGGGCTTCCCTTTATCTGTCTCAAGATTCTCTGTGTGTCACGCAACCACTGGTTAGCCTTGATTGGGTCGTCCTCACCCAAGCCTTCGAAACTCTTAGGCTCAAAATGATGAAGCCTCTCCACAAGGGTCTTGTGAGGCGTCTCAGATTGCCTCGGAATAGCTTATACCACACGCAAGATGGTAGAGGTAAGGACACGAAAGTGACCCGCCACTCCACTACCGGTTTCACCTTCCATCGATCATTTTTCTGAAAAATAACAAACAAGGTGGCACATCAGGATTCCTTGTCTTATAAGGTACACTTAATTTTAGGGACTTGTATTCACTATACACCTTACCATGACCTCTACGACACCTTAGGGTTTCCTAGAACTGACTAAACCTAGGCTCTGATACCAAATGTAACACCCCGATTATGTCTCGGATCCGGAGTATCACTTTTGGGTCACCCAAAATCGACCCATCAAAATTTCTTATTTAAAACCACAAGTTAGGAATTTTCAAAATAATCCATTACCATAAAATCCATATAGATAATAATATTAAAAGGGGTTTAAAAAACATAAGTTCCAATGAAAATACTCCGTTTAACCAAATACAGTAAATCAGAATAAAATACAAACTCGACTGTGGTAAGGTCCTATGAATACAACTAGTCCAAACTAAACATCAAGTACTGTACTCTGAGATTGGCTCGATGCTGGAAAATCCTCATCGATGTGCTCCTCCAAACGCAACATGTCAACCTACGCACGGAAGAAACCACAATTTCGCACGCTGAGCTAACAAAGCTCAGTGGTACATTTCTACTCTACCGCAATTCATGAATATCATAAAATAAGCATGCATGATAATATAATCAAGAGTTCACAGAAAGGCTTCTCCACATCTAAGGATCGTCTTCTAGCCTATCCTAGCTAGAGCTTACCATTGTCTCAAGATACCACTATTATGTAAGAAGTTTACCAAGCCATCCCAGGCTTACCGTACACAAGGCCCCACCGACCACTAAATTACGTCCCATACCCTGATCACATAGCCCAAGGGTTATCTAGCCTACACTTGAGATCACAAAGCCCATCGAGTTACAGCTCATACCCTGATCACAAAGGCCAAGGGTAATACAACCCCGTACCCAAGATCATATAGCCCATCGAGTAACAACCCTACCCTGATCATACCTGAATCACTGTAGCCACAGATACGTCCTAGACATACTTGGATCACAATAGCCACAAGCAGAATGAAAGGTTCTATATAGGGAGGACCTATAGTTCCAAGATTAGAAGGTGAAGAAGTTCTATATAGGAAGAACTTACCAGCTTGAAGATTCAGCTAAGGAAGAGCGGAAAGTTCCAGAAGAACACGTGATTCCGAAGCCAAAGACAAGAAAGTAGGTCAAAAATGAGTGCTTTTGATCTTTGCTTTGTCCTCGTTTCACAAGAACAAGCAAAGAGGGGTAACTGTAATCACTCATTTTTGACTGGGTTTTAGTGTTATTAGTATTATTTTAATAATATTATTATTAATATAAAATTAATGAAAAAATAAAAATATAATATAAAAAAAGTGAAACTAAAAAAAGGAAATTTGTGTAGCTTTGGGATGACCACATCACCCCCCAATTGCCTATAAATAGGAGGCATGGGGGGGCAATGAAAAGGATGAATCGGCCAAGGCATGCCCCATAAGAGAGCTATGCTCTCGGGTAGCCAAGGACCGGGGCCAGTCCCCTCGGTCCTAACCGGTTAGATCGGGGTCCTATTTTAGGTCCGATCTAGTTAATATTTTTGGAGAGGTCGTGGTAGATCTTGGTGGGGTTCAGTCGGGGTTTGTCATTCGAGCTCCTAGTTAGGTATATTTTCTTCCCTTTTTATTAGTGTTGTAATTTTTATAATTTAATGAAGTATTAGTTATTTTAAAATTGTAGTCTTATTTTTTAGTTTGTATGTTTATGTTTTAGATTAATATTTAATATGTTTTTAAATTTGTGTTTTATATTAATATTTTATTTATGTTAGATTCGTTTTTATTTATGTGTTAGAATAATATTTATTTGTGTTTTAAATTAATATTTATGAATATTAGTATTTTATTTATGTTAGATATGTTTTTATTTATGAGTTAAGATTAATATTTATGTATGTATGTTTTAGAATAGTATTTTATTTATGTTGATTTTTTTTTATTTATGTGTTAGAATAATATTTATTTGTGTTTTAAATTAATATTTATGAATGTTAGTATTTTATTTATGTTAGATATATTTTTATTTATGAGATTTATGTATGTATGTTTTAGAATAGTATTTTATTTATGTTGAATTGGTTTTTTATTTATGTGTTAGATTAATATTTTTGAATGTTAGTATTTTATTTATGCTAGATATGTTTTTATTTATGAGTTAGATTAATATTTATGTATGTATGTTTTAGATTAGTATTTTATTTATGTTAGATTAGTATTTTATTATGTTATATTTATTTATATTTTATCGCATTGTATTTATATTCGCCATGTTTTAGGTTGCATAACAGATATATAAATTGTCAGTGCGGTGCCCTTTTATCCGAGCGTAAACGGGGCCAGTATCAGGCGTAGTGATAGTGGTTGGGCATTTACTCTCGGATAACGGGGCCTTTAAAATTTATTCACAATTATAACCGAATTTTAAACTAATCGTCACTTTAATCCGGAAAATCCAATATTAATAAAGCGGTAATTATTAAAGTACCAATTTTGGGCGGTGTGGGGGTGCTAATCCTTCCCCATCCGTAACCGACTCCCGAACTCAAAGTTTTTGAATCTCTAGTTTTATGGTGTCCGGCCTACCTCAGTGGCCGGTGGTGACTCCCTTTTCTTTAAATAAAATATGATATTTTCAAAACCCCATGGATAAATATTTTTATATCCGAAAGACAACCAACACTTCGAAAACTCCGTATTTTTTAGCGAACGGACATCGCTACAATGACCAGGGCGTGACCGATTACACCAGAATATCCCTTTGATCCAGAAATTGAACGAACCTTGCAAAGACTCAGACAAAGGTTAAGAGTAGCAATGGCTAATCGAGATAGCAATATGAATCAAGATGTTCCAGCAGGAGGAGGAGTGATTCTTGCAAGAAACATAACTATTCGAGACTATCTTGAAGAAGATCTTGAAGGACTTAATCCAGGAGTTGTCACACCTGAAATTGAAGCCGACCACTTTGAATTGAAACCAGTGATGTTTAATATGATAAACACAATTGGTAAATTTGGCGGCTCAACAACTAAAGATGCATGACAACATCTTAAATCTTTCATCGAGATTTGCAATTCATTCAAAATACAAGGAGTCACCCCCGATGTTTTACGACTAATATTTTTCCCCTATTCACTAAGGGATAGGGCGAAAGCATGGTTGAATAGTATTCTTGCCGGATCAATAGGATCTTGGACCGATCTTTGTCGTGATTTCCTTGCTCGATTTAATCCCACAAATTTGACTGATAAGCTTCGTAACGAAATTACTTCTTTTCAGCAGACAGATAATGAATCCATGTACGAGGCTTGGGAGCGATATAGAGAATTTCTACACAAATGCCCCTACATGGATTCCCAGTGTGGACACAAGTTACAATGTTTTACAACGCTGTGAATACACCAACAAGGATGATGCTAGATTCCTCGGCAAACAACATACTCCTAGATAAGTCATCGGAGGAAGCAATGCAAATTCTAAACAGGCTTGCCAAGAATGATTATCAATTCCCATTTTCTAGAATAGGAGTAGTTAGACGCCAAGCCACAATACATGAACTGGGATTATCAGACTCAATTTCGGCACAATTGGCCACTCTAACCAAGATGGTCCAGAACATGCAGAAACCAAACAACACACAGGAGGTCAAGGTAATGGATTCCTTTTGTGAGTTATGTGGTGGTAACCATGATTCTTCTGAATGTATGCAGAATCTGGAATCCAGGTTTTATGTGGGGAATTACAATCGGAACAACAATGTGATGTCCAACACATATAATCCAGCTTGGAAGAAGCACCCAAATTTTTCGTGGAGTAATCTCAACAATGCTCTAAATTAGAACAATCAGAATGCACAAGCATCGGGATTCCAACAAAATATGGCACGGCAACAGTTGCCGCAGCAACAACCAACAACATCTAGTTCTTTGGAAAATTCTCTCAATGCTTTTATGTTGAAAACTGAATCTTATATAGCTGAGAATAGTAACTTCATAAAAAAACTGATGCTTTTATTAACATGACCGAGATGAGATTGCAAAATCAAGAGTCGGCAATCAAATCATTGGAGAATCAAGTCAGACAATTTGATCAAAACCTGAATACTAGACTGCAAGGAGGTTTACCTAGCGATACTGAAGTCGCAAGAGGAACTGGCCATGAGCAATGTAAGGCCATCACCACTAGAAGTGGCCAACAACTTAAAGAGGCTCAAGCTCACTCATCAAACAAAACTCCACAAAAAGAACAAGATGAACTCAGCGGCAAAGCCTCGATGTTGAACCAGGAATTGCCGCGGCAACCAGCGATAAGCATGCCTCGGCAACTAGCGATAAGCATGCCTCAGCAACCAGCGATAAGCATGCCTCAACAACCAGCGATAGGCACGCCACGACAACCCTAGTTGACGATGCCTCGGTAACTCCAGTTGCCCTGGTAATGCCATCAATCAGGTTCCAGACCAATGAAAGGATCAAAGATATCCGACTTCCACCACCATTCCCACAAAGGTTGAAGCGACAAAAGCAAGAATATCAATTCAAAAAGTTTCTTGATATCCTAAAGCAAGTCCACATCAACTTGCCATTGGTTGAAGCAATTGAACAAATGCTGAACTATGCCAAGTTTCTTAAAGACATTGTGTTCAAGAGAACAAGGCTGGAGAGTTTGAAACAGTTGCCGCAACAGAGGGATGCATGGCCATGTTGCACAATCGCATGCCACCCAAATTGAAGGATCTCGAAAGTTTCACAATACCTTGTTCCATTGGAAACGACTATGTCAGGAAAGCATTATGTGACCTTCGAGCCAGCATAAACTTGATGCCTAAATCGGTTTTCCATAAACTAGGAATTGGGAAGGCAAGACCTACAACAGTTATGCTACAGCTAGCCGACAGATCCTATGTACGTCTAGAGGGAAAAATCGAAGACATACTGGTAAAAGTTGATAAATTTATTTTTCCCGCTGACTTTATTTTTTTGGATTGTGAAGTAGATGAACATGCACCTATCATTCTCGGGAGACCCTTCCTAGCAACAAGGAGAACTTTGATCGATGTTGAAAAGGGAGAACTCAAAATGAGGGTGAATGACCAGCAAGTTAAACTAAATGTGTTCCAAACACTAAGGCATGCTGATGATCTGAAAGAATGCCAACTTCTTCATGCTACGACAGAGTTTAACTTTGACGAGGACTTTAGTTACCTCGGCAACTACATTGCTGATCAAGAGGAACCTGAGGAGTATGAAGAACCGATCAATGAGGAATAACAAGAAAAGGAAAATTGGTTAGTCAATCGACCAGGTACATAATTTGAACCACTGGATTACTCAGGTAAGGAAGGCAAATTCGAAAAACCCTCCATTGAACAACCACCAATTCTTGAGTTGAAATAGTTGCTAGGGCAACTAAAATATGCTTACTTGGGAACCGATAATACATTGCCTATAATTATTTCCTCTAAGTTACAACCTAAGCAAGAAAAGAAGCTGATCAAAATGTTGATGCTACACAAGAAGGCAATAGGGTGGATAATTGCCGACTTGAAGGGAATTAGCCCGACAGTGTGAATGCACAAGATTTTGTTGGAAGATGATCACAAACCTTCGATTGAGGCCCAAATGAGACTGAATCATGCCATGAAAGGGGTTGTAATGAAAGAAATCATCAAGTGGCTTGACGTCGGCATCATATACCCTATCTCAGATAGTACATGGGTAAGTCTAGTACAATGTGTACCGAAAAAGGGAGGTATAACGGTGGTAAGTAATGAAAACAATGAACTCACTCCAACCAGGACTGCGACCGGTTGGAGGGTTTGTATGGATTATCGAAAGCTAAACAAAGCCACTAGGAAAGATCACTTCCCATTACCCTTTATTGAACAAATGCTTGACCGTCTTGAAGGTAAACCCTTTTATTATTTTCTTGATGGTTATTCAGGTTACAATCAAATTGCCATAGCACCAGAAGATCAAGAAAAGACAACCTTTACATGCCCATACGGTACTTATGCTTTCCGAAGGATGCCGTTAGAATTATGTAATGCCCCGACAACCTTCCAAAGATGCATGATGGCACTCTTTTCAAACATGGTCGAAGACTTCCTTGAGATCTTCATGGATGATTTTTCTGTTTTTGGTAATGACTTTGACAGTTGCCTCAGCAATTTAGAGAAGTTGTTGGCAAGATGTGAAGAAACCGATTTAGTCCTTAATTGGGAGAAGTGCCATTTTATGGTAGATGAAGGAATAGTGCTCGGCCACAAGATTTCATCCAAGGGAATTGAAGTAGACAAAGCCAAGGTATACGTGATCGAGAGATTACCCCCACCAAGTTCGGTTAAAGGAATCTGAAGCTTTCTTGGATATGTAAGTTTTTACAGGAGGTTCATTCATAATTGCTTGCCATGCCTTTAGTTGGAACAAGAATTTCCTATATTTGATGAATATCCGATGAGGACTTTGCCAATGCACTTAATTGATAGAATTTTTTATTCTAGGATAACCGTGGAAACACTTAGAATCTTACTATGATGCTAAACTTGATGAAACACTGTTGTGGCTTGATTCATTCAAGGAATTCTAGCGAACTTAGCTTGATAATTAAAAAATTGGGGGATTAGAATAAAAATTGGATGAATGCTAGAGATGCCCGAAATTGGCTCTAGTATGTGCTAAAAATTGAAATCTAGAGGTGCCCGAAACCGGCTCTAGTCAAATAAATTAATTTAACTTAAGAAAACTAAAAACAAAACACTAGAGGTGCCCGAAATTGGCTCTAGTTAAAACATGTTAAAAGACCCCAATGAAGTAATTTGAAAACCTATTGTTTGCATAGAATCCGAAAAATCAACTTGCACACAACTCCGCAAACACTCACAAGCATTATAGTTTGATTCCGAGTAACTCCTAAGTTTTCCGAAAAATGAAAAGCCAATCATACTTTGTGCCACGGTTCTGAGAATTGAAATCAAGTTCAAAGCTAAGTTTGTGAAAATTGAAGTCTTGGCGGGTAATTATTAGTTTGCATTGCTTGAGGACAAGCAATAGTTCGAGTTTGGGGGTGTGTTAAGTGTCTAAAAGTACTATTTATTCACCTTTTTTATTCATATTATTGCTAGACTTAGGCTCATATTAGTTGCATTATTAGCCATTCATGCATGTTTGCATTGTTTCTTTGGTGGACAAGCTTGATTTCATATTTTGTGGAAAAAGAGACTGCTTTGGTGTGTTTTGTATGTGTGCATAATCACTTGCCGAAGCAAGGCTAGAACCAGTTGCCAGGGCAATGCATGAAGGAGATGCTGAGCTAGTTGCCAGGGCAATGCATGAAGGAGATGTCGAGCTAGTTGCCAGGGCAATTTTCAATAAGGGATAAGATGATATGGCAGTCGAAATTGATGACTAGATAAGCCCAAGATGACGTGGAGCAAAGTTAATTCCCAAAGGAGTTTGATTTCCATGAAGTGGTTAAAGAGAAATTAAATCCCAAGAAGATATGAGAAGATCTAGAAGGAATTTAAATATAATAAAGAATTATATTCTTTAAAAGTATTTAATTCCAACTTAACTTCCTCCTCAAAAAAACACTTTGACCTAGCCCTATAAATTGAGGACCAAGCCGTCAACTCCAAAGGGAGAGAAGGGAGAGATTTCGACAAGAGCAAAGTGGAGAGATTTCGACAAAGGCTTCAACCATTCTTCATCTTTTTCTTTCTTGTTCAATTAGGTTTATGTTAGGAATTCTTTGTTTTGTGTTTCTTTGAAACTTAGCCATGAACTAAATCTATTTGGCTAAGGTTATTGTGTTTTGTGGTTGTGAGAAACAATTGGATTTTGTTTAGGTAATAAGAGTTTGCACTTTCAATTCAAAGTTTACTCATTCTTGGTTTTTATTCTTGTTTGCGAGTGAATTGGGAGAGGATCCCGTAACTTTATCTATTTATCTAATACCGGGAGAGTTAGATTCAAGAAACGAATGTGTATGGTCTTTATTCAATCTATTGATGGTGAAGATTAATCCGGCTTAGGAATAAGTTAAGGATTTCAACGGCTAAGAGGAGCGCAAGATTGGTTGTTGTTCACTCTTGATTCACGCAGGGATGTATTATCAAGGCATGCACAAATAGCTAGAGTTTCGACTTAGGGATAAGAAGAAACCATTGAAGAACGCTTTGTCGAACCTTGAAGTTGCTACCCAACCGCCCAAGTAGTTGGCCAGCTAGCTGCCCAGGCAACCGTCGATTAGTTGCCAAGTCAACCCCGCTGTGCAAGTTGCCACGACAACTGAGTTGCCCTTGCACTCTTTTACCAAGACGATCCAATCGGCTATCACACCTCAACTCACGATAACCTGGCCTATTGTCTCTCATTTGATTACATCTTCTTTTACTTATTTGCTTTCTAGTTTAGTTGTTAGTTAAACTCCTACAATCTTCTACTTGTGTTTTTTTTACTTTTACAGTGCAAGAGATTGAATTCTTGAAGTGGCACCAATCCCTGTGGAGACGATATCTTTTATACTATAACTTGCGATGTGTACACTTGCACAATTGCGGAGCACTTATTACGCGCAACACTCACGCTTCCTATCATCCTGATATCAGACTCCCAGGTACTTCTTTCGGAAAGCACCACAAAAAAACTCCCAAGATTCATCCTTGGTCACCATACCGGATATCATGGTAGTCCACCATGTATACACATCACCCTGTAACAAGGACACAACATAACCCAGCTTAAGGGTATTAGAACAACCCATCTGGCCCAGTATCCTCTCAGTACTGGCCAACCATCCCTCAAAAGCCTTAGGTGACAAACCTCGAAACTTAACTGTGCCCAAACTACGAAGACGCTCTAGCGGCAAACCCTGCCCAACTACTGGTGGTGCCGGTACATGAATACCTGCAACTGCTACCTGAAAAGCATCGATCATGGCCTGAGTCAACGGTACCATATCACCCATCCCTGGCCCCAGCTGACTCAGGTGGTACTTGCTCCACTACCTCATGTGGATTAGGTGGGGGTGGTGGTAACCCTCCAGGAGGTATAACATTCTCCTCGATCTCCTGCCCAGTGGCAACAACAATCATACCAGATCACAACTCTCTCCTCGCTCCCATCGTGCTAACAATATATCTAAGACATGGTAATCATTCAAATACAAAACAATTAGGCTAGCTTAAAGCAAGGATCCAAGACGTCCATTTCAAAATTATAACATTTCAAACTATAATAATAAGGCAATGGGTTTCCCAAATTTCTCCCCAACATGGCATAAAGCAATCACCGTGCATATTACAATAACCGTTCATATTATAATCACTGTGCATATCAAACTTCAGATAACAACTCACAATAACATTGCAACAATCAAACCAACTCCCAACTATCGCAAACCTAGCTCTGATACCACCAAATGTAACCCCCTCAACCCGGCCTAGTCGTAAGACAGAATCGAGCGAGCTACATTAGGTTTACCAAAGTAAACTGTAAAGAATTAAACCTGAAACCTGACCATTTTTTTCTTTTATCTTATCTAGATGCAAAAATTTTATCCTATATGAGCATACTGATTTCTGGTGAAAACCTAACTCAATCGGGTGTCGAATTGACATCCAATTGGTTATATATCTGATTTAGGGACCAAATTGCAAATTTTGAAAATTTCAAGGACTTAGCCCAATTTAACACTATGTCGTACCGAAACGCTAGCTGAAAATTGTCTTGGCCCGTACTGGAATAGTTTCCCACGTACCGGTATGCTAAGCCTGAAATGGCTTACCCATACCGAAACAAGGTCACCCTTATCGGTACGCCTAGACTTGAAATGTCCAGTTTTGCTAGTTAAACATGATTTTGATCAAACCAAAACATTCTAACATGCTCCTAAAAACACAACCAACACAATTTAGAATCAACCCACATCATAACATCACAGATTCAACATCATTTCTTCGCATCTTGCACCAAATGTAAATCTATAGGCATGCAACATTCAAGTAAAACACAGGACTCCAAACCATCACCAAAATCAAACCATAAAGGCCATTTACAACTCAAGAGCAGCTAAACAAACTTGCTCAAACAAGGAGTTCAACAAAGCATCTCCCAAATAACAACGGGAACCCCCATTGTCCTTATTACTTATGGTCTAACTCAAAACATACTTTGGTTACCAAGTCTTGTACCGATCCCTTTCTTCCCGCTGCCTTCCAAGGTTTTAATTCTCTGCATTGATGGACAAAGAGAGCGTAAGCACACTAGACTTAGTGAGGAGTGCTTAAAACAACACACCATCAATGTATTAAAATCAGTTCCCAACATTACATTGAAATCTCATTTCAAACATCCCTTAAAACATTGCCATGCCTTTAAAAACCATGCATTTAACATCTTTAAAACCAACATTTTAAACCATATGCGACATGTATCATTAACCAACAGCAAGTTCCAATGCTCAACCTCAATTTAAGTCTTCCCATGCATAATAACCATATGCAAAGCTTAAAGAGTAAACATGTATAAATCATATTATACCACATAAACTTTTCAAAGGTACATCAACAATTATATTGGCTCACAAGTGATCATTAACCGAGTTCCTTTACCAAAATAGTTCATTAGATACACGGATTCAACAAGTGTTTACCCAACACTTTAAGCCGTCTCAACCGAAATAGCGATACAATCACAATCACGGTACCTAAACAACCCGGTACACTTTCAACCCACGGGGACACCAACCCCTTACCTCGGTTAGATTCTTAATCCGCTAACGGGAGTATACGGTACTATAAAACCCTTCTACCGTTAGGGTACTTGGATGAAGTTTTCAGTACACGGATCTAAACCCCTCAACATCTAAGGGGACTTATTATAGTGCACTATCAATCCTATGGCCGACCAACTATATGCAATAACAATTTTAAAACCTCATTACTTGCCAATATAATTAACCATTTACCATTTATCTCACTATTTTTAACAAGCATTAAACTAAATTATTTTCCAAACCAACAACCATGCTTTAAACCACAAGTATAAACCATATACTTACAAGGATCACTTACCATGTGCATCCTCCAGAATTTCAAGCTTAGAAACAGTATCTCAAATACTTTAAAACATGCTTAAACAGTAGGCTCAATTAAAACAAATGCATAAAAACCATTTCACACTAGTACGACCGAAAGAGAAAAACCACATTTACT
The DNA here is from genome assembly GCA_019671005.1 of Hibiscus mutabilis. Classification (NCBI taxonomy): domain Eukaryota; kingdom Viridiplantae; phylum Streptophyta; class Magnoliopsida; order Malvales; family Malvaceae; genus Hibiscus; species Hibiscus mutabilis. The sequence continues at coordinate 22,468,390 of CM033741.1, read as the reverse complement.
TACTTTTGAGTTTAAACCAGTGTATCAAGCTAAGTTTAAACTCCCATAAACCACCTTTAAAACATTCCAAATCTAGAATCCACGTTCTCACTTACCGATACGCGAAACCTCGATTCGCCGACGCTGAATCAAGCGTCTGAAGACTCTAAAGCTTCACCGATCACTTTTGGATCAACCTCCCCTATTTTAATCACATTACAACAGAGGATTAATGCATCTCAATGCATTCAAAATAATACAACAACAATTCCTCATGGACTTCCACAATCCTCTCAAAATTACCCAACCCCAACAACCAAAATCATCACCTAATCCTTTCCAAACACAACCCAGCCACAATCTAACAATCTAACACTTCCATAATCATCAATTAACACTCAAAAACAGGATTAATTCATCCAAATACTTCTAGCAATTAAACAGCCACCACAACTTCACAAAAACACCAATCTAACAACCTAAACAACTAGGGATTCAAGAGTTTCATGGTTCTATTGTTATAAGCAACTTATCAACATAATAATACATCCAAAATATGATTAAACCAATCTCCAACATTAGAAAACAGATCCAAAACGAAACTTTCACTATTTTATCAATTTCACCCAATTAAATCAATTAATTCAATATAAAAACACAAAATCATATTATAATCCATAAATCAAGGATCAAACACTTGGGAATATCAATAAAGAACCATTCAATAGAGGAGATCATGGACCTTACCCATATTGTGTGATTTCTCCCTCAATTGGCTTGTTGAAAGGTAAGAAAACACAAGATTTCAATGAGGTTTTGTAAAACAAAGTTAACGAATCAATTACAAATCAATAATCTGAGTAAAATGATCTCTCACCTCTGATTTTTAATGAAAACATGATTGTTTGGCAGAAGAAAAGTGGAGGGAAAAGTCTAAAGAAAAGTTACCTCAATTTTCTTGAAAATGATAACTAACTTTTTAGTAACCAAATCCTCTGTTAATTAACTTTTAAAATACATGTTAAAAAGGTTTAATTGATAGGAGAAATCACCAGCAAAAACTTGGTAAAATAGCTCCTTAAGGATTCTAAGAGTTTGATCCCTTTTATTTTAGTCAGCTTTATTGCCAAAATTGTTCATTTTGTGCAAAGGGTACTGGTACAGGGTATTCCCTACCGGTACGGGTTCTTTTGGGTGAATTGGTACTGAACATTCAATACCGGTATGCAAGTTCAAGGATCGATACGGATCTTTCCATATCAATACGTAGCATTTCGGTATACGTATCTTAATACCGATAAGCGTGTATAAGGCTATATATAACACAGTCTGTTTTTCAAATACAACAAATCCCAAGCCACAAATCAAAGCTTTTTCTCTCAAAATACCTAAAAACTTCATTGTTTTCACTCAAATTTTTTGGGGATTTTCAATCACAACAACAAGCACAACATATCAATCTTCAAGTTTGTGCAAATCATCTCCTCATTCATCCATTCATCCATTAATCAAAGTAAAAACCCTAGTTTATACTTATTTTGATTTTACATATATTTATATAGTTTTTAGGTTTGAATTTAGTATATTTAGGTTGTATAATTACATAGTTTTTGAAATTTTACAAAATCTTTTCAAAACTGACAAAAAATTCATTCAAATATATATATATACTCGTATACGAAATTTTACAATTTTTTTTTAAAAACTATACTTTTCTAAATATTCTTTATACATGAATATGATTTTAAACTATAAATTATAGGTTTTATATTACCTTGATCATTGGTTGATAATATTGGATTGATTTTAATGATTTGCATACATATTCTTTTGTGGTTTAATTTCTTGCAGGTTATATTTTCCTAACCTTTTTATAATGCCTCCCCTAAAATGTCCTAGAATCGGTCTCGCTAGTTTTTTCAGTTCCAATAAAGGTGCCAACCCTAACCTAACCCAAATTTATGCCCAAAGCTATAATGTGGTTGGTAACCCAAACCAAATGGAACATTTTCAAGCATATCAAAATTTTCATGTCCGTCGTGAGCAAATCGTTGATTTTGTTTTTATGAGCTCTGATGAATTTAAGTTCAAGTATCTTGATTTAATGAGGCATTGGAAATTTTTGTATTTTTTCAAGTTTTTGGTCTAGTTTACAAAACCTTTGTTTGGATCTTTCATGCAAATGCTAGGTTTGTTTTAAACCAAGACAAAATTGAAACTGTATGCCTTGAATCTTATGTGATGGGCAAAACTATTTATCTTGACTCTAAGATCTTAGCCGGTCACCTAGGTTTAGAGGACATATGTTTAGATGATGAAACCTCCTTTTCTTCCTCTCATAATCCAGGTGCCTCTATCAAATCCCTTGAAGCCCATGAGTGTTTTCTTCACCTTCTTATCACTTGGTGGTTTCGACCATCCGTTGGTAAATGGTCTTCCATTCGAGACATTGATGACTTTTGGCTCTATTGCTTTCGTGAGGAAAAATGTCCTAACCTTGCCTAAATCATCTTTGCTGAGATGGTCCATATAGTTAATCACCATCATACCAACATCGTCAAATCATTTACCTATAGAACAACCTTGAGTCATATTTTCCATAAGTTATAAGTTAATTGTTCCCATGATCTCATTTGTCCCCTTAAGGAACCCATAGATGCTAGGTCCATTCGTAAAAATGGTTTATACTTCATTAATGGTGAATGGGTTTGAGATCCAAACGCTCAAGAAAGAGATGAGGACATTGCTCCAGCAACCCCGATTGAGGCTCTGCCCGCACCTCCGATTGCTCCACCTTCTCTAGATCCTTTCATGACTTATCTTGATAAGAAGTTTGCCACACTTGAAATGAGCTTGGATATGAGGTTTACTTCCTTGGATACGAGGTTGACTTCCATGGAGCATCGCGTCTCTTCGGTCGAGATCTCTCTTGCTGTTTTTCATCACGAATAGCGTACAAATGTGCATGATGATGATGATGGGAAGGGGACGAAGACGATGATGACGATCCAGCAGCCGTTTAGCTTTTCTCGTGCATATCATATCATATAGACCTTATTTAGACTTACGCACCTTTGTTGCTTTTTATTTTCCTATGTTTTCGGATATTTTACTTACATTTTGATATTACGTTTTGGATTTTTATACTTTGGTTTATATGACATTATGGATTTTATATTATTTGGAGCTATTTTGGATTATAAATTGCTATGTTGTATGTTTTGATTTTTATTTACCCTATTAGTTTTGATCTAACATAAAATGGGAGAAGTGGGGTTATAAAACTTTTCGAAAACAAATAACAGTTTAGTCAAAAAGAAATGAGCATTTTCAAAAATAATTTTTCAAGTTGTTTTTTGTTATATCAAAAAAGGGGAGATAAGAAAATTAAAAGATTTTGATATAGCAAATTAAAGAAAAATATTTTTGAACTTAATCGAATATACTAAATTTCTCAACCAAGATAAGTTTGAAAATTTTAATTTCAAAAAGAAAAAAGGATGCTCGAGTATTTTTCATTAAATTTTCTCTTTTTCAAAAATTATTTTTCTAAGGGGGAGCATTTTCAAAAACAAATTTTCAAGTTGCTTTTGTTATATCAAAATGGGGAGATTGTTGAGATATTTATCCTGATATAACAAGTTATAAGAAAATTGTTTTTGGACTTAATCTAATATACTAAATTTCTAAAAAAATAATTCAAAGTCTAAACAAACTTGAATTTTTGTTTCGAATGTTTTCCAACTTAGCCGAACTTTTTCAAAATTAATATGATTCGTTTTTGCACTTCTAAAAAACGATTTCTAGTCTTTAAGGCAAAAAGGATCGATCCCCTAGATCAAGGAATCAAACCCGTTATGGCCATAATCATTTAATTTTGTCTCCCATCCTGTAAGTGCAAAAGGATCTATCCCCTGGTTTAAGGGATCGATCCCTTGGCTGTAGTGGTCATATTTTTATGAAAATGGATCAATCCCTAGAGAAAAAAGATCGATCCCTTTAGTTATAAATGCTGAATTTTTTTAGGTAACGACTATTTTGCATCCCCAACGGCTATAACTCATCTCCAACGACTACAAACTCATTCCACACTATAAATACAAACCAATGACACTTCAAGAAGTGTGAGATAGACCTCCAAGCCTAAAGTTCAAGAGAGAAGAGTCTTCATGTTTTTTATTTCTTTTAATCTCTTGTAAATTCTTTAGTGTCCAATCTTAATGAACTTAATTGTGTAAACTCCCACCTAGAGAGGTATTATGTTTACAAATGTCAAGACCTCGTAATAGAGGAAAATGTTCTAGTTTAGCCTTAGAAAAACTAGAGAGGTTCTATCTTAGCCTTTGAAAAGATAGGGTCGTAAGGTTATCTTTTTGTCCTCAAAAGAAAGAATTCGTTAGTGAATTGGGAAATCCTTAGTGTGGATAGCTATGTTACTGGATGTAGACCTTAGTTGAAAAGGTCAAACCACTCTAAATAGATCATGCTAAATTGTCATCCTTTTGTTTTGGCTTTTGCTTCCCAACTTCAAAAGAGACCATTACACCTTTCACATGGCGATTCGGTTGATCATATCGAGCCCAACATATATGAATTCAAATATGGTAACCGCAAAAAATCATATTTGGAATAATAAATATCCAAGAATTAATATTTGCATTTACTCCAAATCTGATACAAATGATGAGTAGGTATGTGGTGTGACATTTTAAAATGCGGCTAATATATTGGTTTACATGTTTTCCCATTTATAGGTTACCAACCAATTTAATTAGGTTTTGGATAACATTTTAGGTTGGAGAATGAAATGTTTCCCTTTAAACTTAAAAACTGAAATATGTTCGTAATATTTTAGGTTCCCGAACCACAAAAATTGATTTTCGGTAACATTTTAGGTGACAGGTAAATTTTTTTTAACTCAACTTAAAAAGTTAAATATCTGGGTAATAATTTAGGTTCCCAAACGCCAAACTATATTTAGGTAACATTTTAGGTGCCGAACCCGAAACTTAATTTCATTAACATTTTAGGGTCTGAAGCCCAAACTAATTTCTAGTAAAATTTTAGGTTACGAATCCCAAACTAATTTCAATAAAATTATAGGTCCCGAAACCCAAACTTGTTTTCGGTTACATTTTAAGTATCGAACCCCAAATTGATTTTCGGTAACATTTTAGGTGTTGAACCTGAAACTCATTTTTGGTGACATTTTAGGTAACGAACCCCAAACAAAATTTCATTAACATTTTAGTGTCTAAACGGCAAACTGGTTTTCAATAACATTTTAGGTGTTGAACCTCAAATTGATTTTTGGTAACATTTTAGGTGTCGAACCCCAAACTACTTTTCAGTAACATTTTAGGTGTCAAACCCCAAATTTTACCCTTACAAATTGTCTTTAAATACTTTTACACTTCTTACCTATTTTGCAGCATTTTCATGTTTAAGCTTAATCATAATTACAAAATTATGACAAGATTTTCTGAAGTCGTTTTCTTTTTAGGAACTTAAATGTACACTTCATTCAACATCAACATCAAGAAGGATGATTTGTTTGAGTTGATTTTCATTGAGGTTAGTAAATCAACAAGGAACAAATTCTCTTCATTGGAAGCCAAAATCCTCGTTGATAAGCCTGGCCCTGAAGCGCATTACATGCTTACGATATGTACTGCAAGCAACCTTCGCAAGTTGTTTAGGAGATACAAGCGTGTAGGGGTACCAACATCAAGTTGTATTTAAAATTTGATGAAGAAGATAGTTTATCAAGAATCGTAGGAGGTGCCCCACCTTCCGCAAACGAAGACATTGTTTTTGTATGTAATTCTAGGAGACGACATAAGAAAGAACAAATAATTGAAGAATTGAAATTCACATCTGATATATGTACAGACTACAACAGCACGAAAATAGACTCTTCTTCCATTCATTTTAACTAAGCTTAGTATCAATGAACCGTGTATCAAATTTCATATCATACTTTTGAATCTAATTTTTTTTGTGTTGGTCATCATATTTCTCACATATGGATTCCTCCAACAAATGTACCAAATGTAATGGATTTGTTACAACTTAAACAAAGCTGAGTATATCGTTAAACACGTTTGGCATCATATTCTTCCAGTGCAACCAATCCATCTCCCATGTTTGAAAACACCATTGCTCTCACATGTTTAATGAGTAGTATCGATACTTACCATCGAGTTTCTATATGATTGAATATAAACCTAAAATCTTACTAGACTCGGTAACATTTAAGGTGTCATTCTCAGTGAAAGTATCAAATCTCTTCCATAAGTTTCGATACTGCCAATAAAATATCAACATGTCAATATACATGAACATTGTACACGATTAATATTGAAATTGTACATGAAGTATCGATATGCAAGACATAAAACCTAAAACATTTGAGGATTTGGGTATATTTATGTTTCTATGTTTGAGTATTGAAACTCTTAGTTTTACTATAGCTAAGAATCCTGACAAGAGAATATGTGCTAGGCACGTACAACAGGGAATCTTGATATGAGATGATGTATCACCGACGTACGTAAGAGATTCCTAACATGAGTCGTGTTAAAGTACAACTTTGATTCCTTTAATGTACAGCCACGCAGGTTGCTTTCATGATAGGTTTCGATTTCTTCTAGTTCCCTTTGGTAATATATTACGTTCAGGCAGTGTTTGTTTGCTAGAAGCTAACTTGAATCTTGTTTATATCTCTAGATGAAAAAATTTATTACAACATAACATAGCTATGAAATAATCAAAACAGACTTGTAGAACATCGTATTGTTTTTCAGGTTTTTTCTTTCGACTTCAAATTTATCTAGTTTTTGTCCAACCTTCTTACTTCATCCATATTCACCAATTTCTGCAATTCAGCATTCTGAATTTGAATTTCCCAATTTTCAGCTAATAATATTTGAACCTGATTTCTCAAATCTTTAACATCGATCAAATTTCCATTATTGTCAATCTATTTAAAGAAATCACAGTGACTCTACAAATGTGCAAAAGAAATTCAGAATAATGCATTAATCGAATCATTGGAATAGTAAACCCAACTTATTACTTATTACCTTGGGGCCTTTAGCACATCCATAAAATCTCTTCCCTTTGCTCCATGGTACAGTAGAAGTGCAAACTGGTGATTGTAATCCACAATAACAGTGAACAATGTTTCCTCCAGCACGTGATTTAGAACTTCTAGTAGACATCGTCGAACGAAAACTCAAACAGTTGACATTGCACTATGCAAAGATGGAAGTGGAGATAATTATAAGAAAAATATATAATTTTGACAAATAAAATAAAAGGCAATACAATTTTAAATTTGCAGAAATGTAATTCAACATGAAATCCATCAAACATTAAGTTTATACGCATCAAATTCCATAAAATATTAACAACTTCAAATGTCATTATATTAAAAGTCTAGTCAACCATCTTGCGAGGTACTAAATTCTTGACGAAGGGAGCCCATTTCCTTGCAAATCATTGCAAACTAAGAATTAGCATGCTTACGAAGCTCAGCAAAATACGAATCAGCATGAATATGAAGCTCGGCAAACTGCAAATCAGCATGGTTTTGAAGCTTAGCGAATTAGCATGGTTACGAAGCTCAGCGATCTGCGAATCAACATAGTCACGAAAAGACACCATGTAGTCAATAAGTGACTTCATTGTAATCTCCTCTAGATTTGTAGAAGAAGCTTCTTTAGCATGCAAAGCTAAATAATGTTCCTTATTTTGGGAGTTGGCGGCATCTTGTGAGTCGTCGGCATCTTTTGAGTCATCACCTTTATAAATCCAACGTTTTTTTTGAAAGTAGAAATCACGTTTATGGACCGAATGAATGGCAATCTCTTCTTTTAAAGGGACAAGTGGGTCAAAAGAAAAAATAAGATCATTATTCATAAAGATGTGTGTAAGGGCACAAGAATATGGATTGAGACTGTAGCGCCCTTAGTGACAATGGATCTAGCTGGAGGAAAACGATTATGGCAATGTTAGGAGCATCACCATTTCGATATTGGTTAAGCCACCAATAATCAATCTCTTGGATTGTTGATTCTTTTCCAACCGACGATCGAAAAAACCAAGACACAATAAGGTGAAAGATTCTCTCTTTAAAAGGAAGATTTCTGGGGCTATAGTCTTTGTACTTTTCAATAGAGCTGGTTTCGGTTTCATCATAAGGGTCTTTGTTTTCAATACCTAAAGCATATGCAATTGTACTAGAGAGATAAAGAGATCCTTACGAATAACATAAGACTTGATTCCTACGATCTCCTCAGATAAATTTAGCCCACATTCAATTGTGGCATTACAATAAAAGACTCGTACAAGTTTTTCACAAACAATCAACTTGATCCTAAGAAAATCACTCTAACCCCATTTTGTTAAAGCTGAGTTCATTTTGAAGTTGTAGATTGAGTTCTAAAGGAAATTCATGTCCTCAACAAGTTCCTTACGAATTGTCCGTTATAGTAATGTGTATAAAATTTGGTCTTTTCATCCTCAGTTCTAAAATAGTAGACATCAAAAGATGGTGTTGGCTCAACGGTTTTTTGATGTTTGGGTAGTGGCATGGTTAATAAGTAGAGTAAAGAAGAGTTGAGTAGGATTTAGTTTTAGGGTTCCTATAAAAATAAAACAATTTATTTCAAGTCAATCAACATCACATTTTCAAGAATTTGGTGAACCCCATCAATAATTTATGAAAACAAAATAAAATTCACATGAACCCGTCAATAATATCAAACGTGTTTTGAACATGAAGCTAAGCTCATCGATAATATCAAGCAAATCTCAACATCAAAGGTAAGCCATGGAAAGAATAGGAAAACCAAACAAAAGAAATTGTATTTTAAAAAAATTAGGGTTTCTAGAAATACCTTTGATTTAACTGGGTTTAGGGTTCCTGTTAAACTTTAAACAAATTTGGCGAAAAATGTGAAAAAATCATCAATAATATCAACCAATTTTCCAACATCAACGGTCAGCCATGGAAAGAAGATGAAAACCAAACAAAACCAAGGCTATTTTAACAAAATTATGGTTTTCATAAATGTACCTTTGATTCCAGCAGGCTCTGATTTAATTGGGTTTAGGGTTCCTATAAAAATTTAAACAAAGTAAGCGAAAAATCTGAAAAAAGCATCAATAATAAACAACCAATTTTTCAACATCAACAATTAGCAATGGAAAGTACATGAAATCCAAACAAAAGCAAGGCTAGTTAAAAACATTAGGGTATCTAGAAATACCTTCAAATCTTGCAGATTCAAATTACACTGGAATGGATGAGGAGATGGTGTTTAGAAGGTTTGGTTGGTGATAGAATAACTAAAAAGTCCCTAAATTTAAATATTTTGAACTAAAGGAATAGAGGAATCTAATCGATTCGCACACAACTGAGTGAGAGAAAAGGGGCATTAATTGTTGTTTGTGACCTTCTAGTTACGACCTTCTAGATTTTTAGTGTGAAATCAATTCTAACTCTAAAATGTTATTAAACAAAGAAAGGTTCGATTCTCATTTTAGGGAGGGCTTTAATCGCTACGAGTACCGAAACGACTAAGTAAGTTGCGAGACCTCAAAAAATTGGGAATATGAATCGTTAAACTACAAATCTTATATTCATCTAGTTTAGGTTGCAATACTCGTTGATGAATTTCGATACTTGGCACTTCAACCTAATATGTTATCTACTTTCTTTACTTTTACGGTTTCAATGTCTAAATTTATTTATCCAACATACTATATGACAATTTTCGGTAATGAGTTGTACAATTTGAAACTTACTATGCAAACATGTATTTTTACAAGGATTTTAAAAATTTGTAGTTTAAACATTTCTCTATAGGTTTTGGTACATGTACAGATGTTCCGAAATTTCGAAATAAATGTTGAATGTTAAGCGTTAAACCTAAAATGTTACTTTCACAACTGAACATTTCGGTACACTATATCAAATTCTGATACATCTTCTGTCAATGTTTATTGTTACAAACTTTACCAACAATTTAGGTTTACAAGTTTCTCTATAGGTTCTGGTACTTATTTCAGAGTTCCAAAACTTTACCTGTCCACCATAACTGTTATGCGTAATTGTAACATTTTAGGTTGCAACAAAAATTTTATTCCCAACAAGCTTCAACATGACTTACTAAGTTTCGAAACTTACCGACTACAACCTTTTCCCAGTTCTGTGGCATTCTTTTGGGAATATAAATCTAATGGTCAAAATCAAAAGTTTTTCCATCTAACGGTTCTAAGAACCCGCCGTTTATTATTCATATACTAACACACCTTTCTTTAGACTCCCCACAAATGATAATCAGATTTCACGAACTTGATATTATCTCTACAATATTGTTCTAAGATTCAAATGTGATATTTTCTTTAAAAATACAAATAATCTTATAATAATATCTAAGGCTTATTGGTTTTACCAAAGTGTTGAAGCATATATATAGTAGGATCCACTTACACAATATAAAACTCAATTACATTTATAATTTTTTGGACCGTTGGATAAGGGTAATAAATGGCTAAGATTATTTACTTATTTTTCAAGTGATAAACTTCATATTTTTTTACTGTTAATCTCAATCATCTATTTATCTTTATCCAACGGACTAGAAAAAATGTAAAACTTTCAAGTTTTACATGGTGTGAGAGGATCATATCTCATATATATTCAGCCTATTAAAGTGGGTTGGGATCCACTAATAGAAGTAATTCCCTCCTTAGCAACGGAGGACAATTGCTTCCCTTTGCTTCATAATAGACTTTTTTTTCCTTGTAGGGTTTTTGTAAGAGTTTTTTCTTTAAAAAGCCTTAAAGTGATTAAAGGTAGTATTTGTTTATATATATTCTTGACCCTTTAACAATGCACATACATCTTGCAGACAAAATGATTTGAACTCAGGTCTCCTAGGATGAATATCAACCACTTTTTCATTGGGACCACTTGTTGTGTTCGAATTTTGGTAAGAGTTAAGAATTGTTGTTCTAGTATTATTTTTTATGATTAAAGTATTTAATATATGGGTTATATTATTTTTTTGGTGTAACTACTAGTTTTCGACCCACTGACCGATTAATCTAGATCGAGTTTTGCAGAGGTCCATTATGGAAGCAACCCTCCTAACCCAGTTTTTTCATTATTCTTTAAAATTAAAGTATTTATTATATGCATTATATTTTACTATTAAATGTAAAAATATAATTTTTTCCTATTTAAATTATAATTTTTAAAATATAAATATCTAACCCTAAATTCTAAACTCTAAATACTAAATTATAATTTGTAAACCTAGTCATTAAATTATACCCTAAACTCTAAAATGGACTGACTTATGTAAACTAAAATATGTACTTGTGCAGTAAAATATTTTTCTTATTATTTGTATACTATTTTTTAGCATGGTACTTGTGTTTAGATTATTTTTATTTCATATTACGTTATATTTTATTTAGATTATCATAGTGATTTAAATTTTTAAAAAATATAATTTGTACATTCGTAATGCACTTGTGTTATGTTCTAATTCTCAGGCTCGGCCCTAGGACAGAGTAACAAGGGCGCCTGCCCAAGGCTCACTACTTAGAAACGTTATATGTTTGTATTTTTTTTTGAATTATATTTATTGTTAAGAATCTAGATTTTTTTTCTAATATTTGTTATTAGGGGTCCAATTTTTTAAATACTTGTTAACATGGGCTAATTACCTCAGGAAAAAGCCAGATCAATAAGAACCAAAGGAAATAACTCTCGAGGTGGATGCGCAAAACCAAACTCTCAGACATCAAGCCCCTGTGCCATACGTGCCAATCCATCGACAATAGAATTTGCATCATGGAAAACATGTACAACCCAAACCTCTCAGTCCCTATTTATTAGCTCTCTCAATCGTACTACAAGCGCATTATCCATTAAAGTCATCGAATTCCTGTTCGAGAATTGAACCACTGTCACATTATCAGTTTCTAACTTAATACGGTGCAAATCAAATCGACAGGCATGACAAAGACCATCATACGCCGCCCATACCGCAGTGTAACTAGCACCGAACAAACCCCTATACTCCAAGCAAACCCAAAATACCAATTACCACTATCATCTCAATCACACCCCCAACCGCAGCCATGTTTCTAGCACCACCCATAACCTCATTGGCATTAACTTTTACCCAACCTTGCCTCGGACTTGTCCATCACACACACTGCTGCCCAAAATTATTTCCATGTACCGTATTGCTAGGAGTCTCTACCAAACTCGTACATAAGGCATGGCTATACACCACCACATCACGATATATGTCCATGCCATTATTAAACACAAAATGGTAGTTGTTCTTCCAAATTGCCCAACATGTTACCGCAAATAGGATACTTCAGTCTGCTCCCGTCGTTTTTTCATTACTTGCTATTAGGGATATTGATTTAATTAGTGGTATGCAACCGCAACAACGCTCATTATATGGCGGTAGTGACACTTTTTACCTCTCCAAAAGTACTATTTTTAATGCCAATCTTACAAGGTTTTTGCTTGTTTTTAGGTGCATTTAGTTGCATTAGGATGTTAGAATCATGCATTTGCATAAGGAGTTTAGAGTTTTGTCTATGCCAGTGTGAAGGGTTGTTTTGTTGGCAATTTTGCAGGTTTGGCATAGGATTTGGCCCTGAAAAGCAACACGGGAAGGAGTGCCAAAGAGAATGCCAAGTGTTGTTGGCATAGATAGACCAGACAATGCCAAGCACCGATTGGCAGAGAGTGAACTTGATGCCACACCAAGAAGCTATTGGACCCCAAAAAAATAGGAAATGACCAGGCTCCGAAAAGATAGCAATTGGATCAATCTCTGAAAAAATAGCGGATAAGATAGTGCCAAGACTTATTGGCAAATTCATGCCAAGCTTGGGCGCCAAGGTAGCGCCGGCAGTATGATGTCAGCCCTAGCCTAATCAGCTCTCATTCAAATTTGGATAAGATGATAATCCCTTATCCCTTGGGCAGTTGAAGTTCAAAATTTGAAGAGCTAATCCTATCCCTTCCTCGCACGCCTATTTAAGCACCAACCAAGCTAGCATTTGAGGGAGAAGAATATCAGAGTGAGGAGTTGGTGTGTGACAATTGACAACCGACTGCACCTAGGAAGGGTGGTTCGACCAACTTGGCCGAGAAGCCTGGATCTTGAAGGGCTGCAACGAGAAACCCCTTCTAGCCCATTTTCTCTTTCAAGTTATTTTATTTTGTTTTAAATGATGATGTACTTGAGAAACGTTTGTGGTTTTTTGGTTATGTCACTCACCATGAACTAATTTCATAGTTGGTGGGGGATGTTTACGTTGAATGCTATTTTTATGTTTTAGTTTTTAATAATAAATCTACCTTGGCAATGTTTTCACTATTGACATACTTTAATATTTCCTAAATATTATGCAAAGTGAGAGCTGGCAATGTTGGCCTATTTCTCCTCAATATCTTAACAGACTTGGGGTGGAAACGATTAAGTTGTTGAGTACTAAGGAGAGAAGCTTCAGGAGAAGTCGTTCAAGTAGATGAACTCACTCGGGAGTGAAATCTACCCCTTAGGAGTATAGGTTGGATCTTAATCAAATTGGTTTATTTAAAAGCATGCACTATAGAGATATAGGGGTTTTTACATGATCAATTTAGGGCAATGACCATCGAGAGAGGCTTTGCTAATTTTGAATCTACTCGACAAACAATGCCAAGACAGGTTGTTATTAAAGGCTGGCACGGCATCAATAGCGTGAAAACCAGGCATTCCCTGCCAATGCTCATCATTCATTAAAACACATTCCTTGCCAATATCTTTACTTTTATTCATTTTCTTTTCAGTTATTTCCAAAACCAACTTCAAAACAAATCAACTTTTTCTTAAGGCAAGTAACAATCAAAGCAATTGAATTCCAAGTCAATCTCTGTGGGATCGATACTCAGCTTACCAGCTGTATTACTTGCAGACCGTGTATACTTTCACGCAAAAGACTCATCTTGGCATGTTTTTATACTTTCCAACACATATCTTTTGCCAGCATTTCACATAGAGACTCTACAAGTTTTTGGCGCCATTGCCGGGGATTACAACAGAATTGATTGTTTTTAAATTCTTACTTGTCTTTCTTATATTTTTATTTTTATTTTTTTCGGTGTATGACCAGAAGACATCTTGTAGTGGACGAGTGGCCATACGATTTGGAAATTGAGAAAACCTTGTGGAGGTTAAAAAGAAGATTTTGAGAGATGCAAAACCAAGGTAATTGAGGGAATGGTGTGGTGAGCAATGGAGGAAATCCACTTAATAATGAGATACCACCACCACCTGTTGTCCCAGTTGTTAATGAGAGACCTATTTGGGAACATTCGGAACCAACCATTGACAATTTGATGCCAGGACTTGTTGGCACAGAGGTAAACGCTATCAATTTCGAACTTAAGCCAGTAATGATTCAAACTCTTTTGAATGTAGGTCAGCTTGATGGAGCACTCACTGGAGATCCAAGGCAACATCTAAAGCAGTTCATGGAGATTTGCCAGTTATTTCAACAAAATGGAGTACCTGAAGATACCATGAAGCTGAAGTTATTTACTTTCTCTTTGAGAGACAGAGCAAAGGCTTGGCTTAACTCCTTGCCACCTGGCTCAGTTACTTCATGGGAAGACCTATGCCAGAAGTTCTTGACAAGATTTCAGCCGCAACACTCACTGCCAAACTGCAAGGTGAGATCATTACATTCAGGCAGGCTGAGGATGAGACTTTATATGATGCCTGGGAAAGATTCAAAGACCTGTTGAGGAGGTGTCCTATGTACGGATTCCCGAATTGGACCCAGATCCAAACCTTTTACAATGGACTGAACGCACAAACAAGGACTATTGTTGATGCTTCAGCAGCCGGTTCAGTGCTTGACAAAACATATACCGGGGCTATTGACATTTTAGAGAGGATTGCAATCAATGACTTTAAATATCATGTTGCTATACTTGGGACCAGAACTAAAACCATTGGGAAATTTTAGGTTGATGAACTAACGTCCATCCATGCCAAGATTTCCAATCTTACCAGCATGGTGAGAACGTTGCAAAAGAACAATGAGGCCCAAGAAGTAAAAGCATTAGACCCTTTCTGTACAATTTATGGAGAAAATCATCATGTGGATGAATGCCCTGTCAATCCTGCATCGGTAAATTTTGTTGGCAATGTTAATCGTTACTATAATCCTAACTCCAATACTTATAATGCAGGTTGGAGACAACACCCTAGTTTAGCATGTGGAAATCAGGGAGGTAACCAGTACAATGCCCAGCGCCAGAATACCCAGAGGCAGAATAACAATGCCATGACAACATTCTATCAGAATGCCATGCCACAGAAAGCCCAAAACAATTTTCAGCAAGGGCAGAGACTCAACCAAGGTGGCACACTCAGAGTACATGGAGAGGAATGATGCCACAGTCCAGAGTTTGGCAGCATCAATGAGAAACTTAGAAGTCCAAATAGGGCAGATTGTCAATGCACTCAGCAATCGACCCCAATGAACATTGCCAAGTGACACAGAAGACGTTCGGCACAAAGAAAATGAGCAATGTAAAGCCATAGTAAGCAATGTGAGGTGGAGAGGGCTGCTAAGCAGTCAGATAACTACCAAGTCGAGAAGCCAGTGCCAACAGATAGTCCTAGTGAGGTAGAGAAAGAGCAACCAAAAGCAGATGATGCCAACACTGATGCCAGACAGCATACCGATGTCAGCACTGATGCCAAATAGACTGATGCCAGCACTACCTTAGCAAAGCCAACAGTGCTGACATATGTTTATCCACCACCACCATTTCTAGCAAGACTTCAAAAGCATAAGCAAGACCAACAATTCAAGCGCTTTTTGGAGGTTCTTAAGCAATTGCAAATCAACATTCCATTGGTAGAAGCCCTTGAGCAAATGTCCAACTATGTCAAATTCATAAAGGACATTCTGTCCAAAAAAAGGAAGTTGGGAGACTTTGAAATTGTTGCTCTAACCGAAGGATGCAGTGCCATAATCCTCAACTGTTTGCCACCAAAGCTGAAAGATCCGGGAAGTTTCACTATTCCCTACACCATTGGCAACAAATTCATGGGCAAGACACTGTGTGACCTAGGAGCTAGCATCAACTTAATGCCAATGTCAGTTTTTTGAAAGCTTAGCATAGAAGCAAGACCTACCACGGTGACACTTCAGCTGGCAGACCGATCCTATGCACATCCCAAGGGTAAGATTGAGGATGTGTTGGTAAAGATAGACAAATTTATTTTTCCAGATGATTTTATCATTTTGGATTATGAGGCTGATATTAATGTCCTGGTTATTTTGGGGATACCTTTTCTTGCCACGGATAGGGCTTTGATTGATGTTCATAAAGGGGAACTAACAATGCGCATGAATGACCAGCAAGTTACATTTAATGTGTTTCAAGCTTTGAAATGTGCAGATGAACCTGATGAGTGCCAAGCAGAGGAGATGATGGAGTCCATTTATACTTTGGACACGGCATAGTTATGTCAGGATACAGAATTTGATGCCAACAATTTAGATGGCATAGATGATCTATTTGAGGAACCAGAAGAACCAGTCTTGGAGGTTGAAGAGGCGAGTTATTTTGAGCCACTACAGTTGGTCGGCAGAGAAATCACGGCACCTAGACCATCAATTAAGGAGCCACCATGTTGGAACTGAAACCACTTCCAGATCACTTGAAGTATGCTTACTTAGGTGAACACTTAACTATGTCGGTGATCATTGCCACTGGTCTCACGAATGATCAGGAGGCAAGATTGTTGGCAATATTACGCGATTATAAGCAAGCATTAGGGTGGACCTTGGCAGACATCAGAGGTATTAGCCCGACCATTTCCATGCACAAGATTATCTTGGAGGAGAACCATGGCAAGACCATTGAAGGCCAAAGAAGGCTAAACCCAAGCATGAAAGAGGTAGTGAAAAAAGAGATCATAAAATGGCTTGATGCTGGGATTATTTATCCTATTTTTGATAGCTCTTAGGTTAGCCCGGTGTAATGCGTGCCAAAGAAGGGTGGCATGACTTTGGTACAAAACAGTGAAGTTGAATTAATCCCCTCCAGAACTATCACGAGATGGAGAGACTGCATGGACTATAGGAGGCTGAACAATGCCAAGAGGAAGTACCACTTCCCATTGCCATTTATTGATCAGATGCTAGACAGGTTGGCATGTAAAGCTTTCTATTGTTTTTTAAATGGTTATTCAGGTTATAATCAAATTGCCATCGCCCCTGATGATCAAGAGAGGACCATGTTCACGTGCCCTTATGGGATGTTTACATTTAGAAGGATGCCATTCGGCCTATGTAATGCACCAGCAACGTTTCAACATTGCATGATGTCCATTTTTTCTGATATGATCGAGCACAACATGGAAATGTTCATGGATGATTTCTCAGTGTTTGGTAAAACATTTGAGGAATGCCTTCTGAGTTTGGAGCAAGTCTTGAAGAGATGCATAGAGACAAACCTAGTGTTGAATTGGGAAATATGCCACTTTATGGTGAATGAGGGCATTGTTCTCGGGCACAAGGTAACTGAGAGAGGGTTAGAAGTGGATCAAGAAAAAGTTGAGGTAATTAAACAGCTACCGCCTGCAACGAGTGTTGAAGGTATAAGGAGTTTTTTAGGACATGTCAGTTTTTATCAGTGTATTATTAAAGACTTTTCAAAAATTGCTAAACCTTTATGCTTGTTGTTAGAAAATAAGGCCACTTTTGTATTTGACGATTCTTGTTTGAAAGCATTTCAGGAGCTTAAAGAGAAGTTGATCAATGCCCCTATAGTTGTGGCACCGGACTGGAGTGAGCCCTTTGAGCTCATGTGCGATGCCAGTGATTATGCCATTGGAGCAGTCTTGGGACAAAGGCATGGCAAGGTTTTTCATGCCATCTACTATGCCAGTCGAACCTTGAACGAAGCACAACTGAACTACTCTACGACCGTGAAGGAATTTCTTGCGGATATATTTGCTTTCGACAAATTTAGATCTTACTTAATTGGTAACAAAGTTGTGGTTTTTACAGATCATTCGGCATTGAAGTATCTCTTGGCAAAGAATGATGCCAAGCCCAGACTAATCTGAGGATGCTCCTACTTCAAGAATTTGACCTTGAGATCCGAGATAAGAAGGGTAGTGAAAACCTAGTAGCTGACCATCTCTCACGTTTAGAGCATCATCTTGAAGATGGTAAGACCAATTTTATAAGAGATGAATTTCCTGACGAGTATTTGCTTGCAGTTAATGTCGTGCCATGGTATGCTGACATTGTCAACTACTTGGTAAGTAACATCTTGCCACCAGACTTGGCATACAATGCCAAGAAAAGGTTCTTGCGAGAAGTTAGGCAATACTATTGGGGCGAGCCAATATTGTTCAAACAATATGCAGACCAAGTAATCTGACGGTGCGTGCCTGAGGATGAGCAGCACAACATATTGCATCTATGCCATGTCGCACCATATGGAGGTCACTTTGCGGGGGTAAAGACTGCTGCCAAAGTACTACAGTCAGGATTCTTTTGGCTCACACTATATAAGGATGCCCATGAGTATGCCAAGGCATGTGATCGGTGCCAACAGATAGGAAACATCTCTGGCAGACACCAACTACCACTCCAAAACATTATGCTTGTAGATTCATTTGATGTATGGGGGATAGACTTTATGGGTACCTTTCCACCTTCATTCGGTAATGTATATATTCTTGTGCCTGTTGACTATGTATCTAAATGGGTAGAGGCTGTGGCTCTGCCAATAAACGATGCCAAGGCAGTTGCCAAGTTCTTGCACAAACATATTTTTTACTATATTTGGCGCCCCTAGGGTGATTATTCACGATGAGGGCACCCATTTTAAGTGTAATCTAATCTTTAAAGCTTTGTGCAGGTATGTTATACAGCAGAGAATTGCCACGGCATATCATCCACAAACAAACAGGCAAGCTGAGATTTCAAATAAGGAGATTAAGAACATTCTAGAGAAGGCTGTTAATCCATCAAAGAATGACTGGTCCTTGAAACTAGATGAGTCATTGTGGGCTTACAGGACTGCATTTAAAACTCCTTTGGGTACGTCACCATTTCGATTCGTCTTCGGTAAACCATGCCATCTACCAGTGGAGCTTGAGCATAAAGCCTACTGGGCCATCGAACACTTGGCATGGCATGGAGAGCCGCTGGAGAAAAAATGTTGCTAGACCTAAATGAATTGGAAGAATTCATAACACAAGCCTATGAGAACGCTAGGATCTATAAAGAGAAGGCAAAACGATGGCATGACAGTAGGATAATGCCAAGACAATTTGAGGTAGGCCAAAGTGTTTTGTTATTTAACTCACGGCTTAAGTTGTTTCCAGGGAAACTCAGATCGAGATGGACGGGCCCTTATGAAGTTGTGAAGCCCTATGCTTATGGAGCTGTGGACATTAAGAACTTGAAGACGGGTGAAATCTTTAAGGTGAACGGCCAACGTTTAAAGCACTACACAGAAGGTGATCAGAACAATGCCAAAGAGGTGATCCTCTTGGCAGAGGTAACATGAAAACACCATTAGGTTTGAACCTTTGTAAATATTAGGATAGATGTTTTATTTGTTTTTTTATATATTTCAAGTTTTTTTCCTTTACTGTGTTGAAAGGTTTCATTTGAGTTGCACAGATTCGTTATACCATGAACCATGCCAGGAACAATGCCGGGATTATCTGGTAGGAGCTGATGTCCCAATAGCAAAGTCTGCCAGACATAGTGCCAGAATAGCTTGGCATGCGGCGGTGCTAAATTTGGAAGAATGAGAAAAACCCTAGCTTAACTGGCCCATTAAATATAAGGGAGAGTATTTTTCTTTTGATCTTAAACCCTAGCCACCCAAATTTTGGGTTAAAATTTAAAATTCAAACCAAACACCTTATCACTCCAATCCTTACCGTATCTTATCACCTTATCACTTCACCCTTATCACGTCACCTCTTTTAATTTAATTCTTTTTTCCTTTTTCACCATTATCCATAATTACTCCTGCCATTAAAACACTCAACCAACCCAAAACCCTTCACTTTCTTACCTTTGCCGGTTAAAGAAACCAAACATCTCTCTCTCACTTTTTACTTTCTTTTCGATAAGCAAGTGCAAAACCCAAATCGTCTTTTTCTTCATCTTTCAACATCGTTTCAAGTTCCTTCAACGAGTTTCAATGGCTTCATCCTTTATCCCCTTCAAGCGATTCTTCAACGAGGAGATCGAGAAAAAGTTTGAATCTAATTTTGCCTCAAGGAATTTTTGCTATGAGAAGCACTTCAACCTCAACACAGAGACGAACAATGGCTTCCCTTCGAAAGTCATGTCTACGATTAACTTGCACAAATGGACTCAGTTTTGCCAGCAAAAAGGGGAGGTTCATGCCACAATCGTCCAAGAATTCTATGCGCACCTTGTGACCAAGGATTCGCCATTCTTGATGATTAGAGGTAAATGTGTTCATTTCGATGAAGGATATATCAATAATATGTTTGAGTTAAATGGTGTATAGGATGAGTATTTTGAGTACGCTGAATCAATGAACGCTGCCAAGAGAAAGAGGCTGCTGGCAGATCTATGCGAGCTTGGCACGGCATGGACAATGTCATCCAAGGGGCACCGTATGGTGAAGAGGCTGGCATTGAAGCCCCAATGGAGAGGATGGAATCACTTTCTCAAGGCGAATCTGATGCCTACATCCCATAATGAGACCGTGTCGAAAGAAAGAATGATCATGTTGCACTTCATTATTACGGGGCGCAAAATCAATGTTGGCAAGCTCATTGTTGAGGAAACTTACAAGTGCGCAGCGAAAGGTACTGGCAGCTTGTTTTTCCCTTTGTTGATTTCTAATGTTTCTATGCTCCATGATGTGCCAAGGCTTGATACGGATAAAGGGCAAATGATCAAAGGAACAACAATTACTGCTGCTATATGAAGGAATCTTGTTGCTACCGAGCCAAAGGACAAGGGAAAGGAAAAGGCAAGGGCACCCACACCAAAGCCCAAGGAGTCAAAGGTCGCGCCAGCAACCATGCCAGAAACTGTGCAAGACAATTCAATGGCAATGTTGTCCCAAATTCACCAACGCCAGGAGATTATTCTCCAAAAGCTGGAAAAGGATGAGGAGCTCAATGTCAAGATACGACACTACATCCAGGCCGGGGATGTTGTGATCAGAGAGGCTCTTACAAAATTATCAACTAATTTTTTCTAGAGTTTCCAGACTTCCCTATCGAGCTCTTTGCTAGTGACAATGCCATGCCAGCTAGTCCAGTTCATACCCCGTCCGATGCCACAGTCTCGTTGTCTCCATTTCAAGTCGAGTTTGAAAGTTCTGATTCTTCATCTAAAATAAAGGAAACCAAACCCAAGTCTGCCAAAGCCAACTTGCTAGTGACACCTGCTATACATACGCCATCTGATGCCACCGATGCACCCGCTACATCGGAGCCTGCCAAGGAAATTGAGGAAGTTGGAGCCTCCATTGCTGCTTTAAAACCGAGCCTGAAAAGAAATAAGCACATGGCCCCTGATTGGGGCCATTTGTGAGAAGAAAAACCCGTGCCGCACGGCAAATAGTCTCTGAAGGGGGGTCCTCTTCTTCCTAAACTCCTTTACATTTCATTCCATTTCATTTACATGATCATGCATTTTATTTTATTTTGTTTTTCTTGTATATATGTGTTGTTTCATGCATTAGGGACAATGCACATCTTGGGTTTGGGGGTGTGTATTTCTTCACATTTATGCCAAGCCATACATTTCATGTCTAAATTCTGTTGCCATGCCATTTAGGTCATTTAGATAGATGCATACCGAACTGCTAAAAAAAGAAAAAGAAAATTTTTCCTTGCTTTAATTTTGAAAAATGTTAACACTTGTTATGCAAGTTTAATTTGATCTAGGTGTCTGTCCAATGGGGAAATTTTAATCTTTAGTTGTCATGCCATGCCAGCAGCGTAAGTATGCCAGGTTTGCTTGGCAATTGATCTATAGTTTAGGGAATTAAACTTACACTTAACACGTAGTATGTTTCTAGTTCCTTAGCAAACTTAGACTTTTTGAAACTATGTTCAGATTTAGAAAAAAATGATGCCAAGGTAAAAAGAAATAAATAAGGCAGCAATGTTCTGCCAAGGCAAGAAAAAAATGAAATGAACTCTCCTATACCTAGGGATATTAAGTTACTTGGGGCTTCGTGGTTTGCTCCCTCTTAGTTCTCAAGTCCAAAACCTTAGAGTATGAGTTGAAGATAAAGCCTAGTGATGTCTAGATTAAGGTGGGGATTCGTGGTATGCTCCCTCTTATCGCTCACGCTAAATAGTGTAACAAAGCAAGCTTAAGTTAATGCTAACATAAACCCTTGGCAAAAGAAAAAAAAAGATAAAAATCTGAGCTTGGGTAGTAAAATTGGCTAAAGGAGTGAAAGGATACTTGATGCATATTGCTTACACATCATGCACTCATCATAAACTTAGACTAGAGTTATATTGCTGCACTTGAATTACTACCCGTTTGGCATTATTGCACTAAGATACTGAGGACAGAAATAGAGTCAAATTCTGCTTGCCAGCACGCGTTGGCATTCAACCAAAATTTGTCGAGGTAACTTTTTCACAGTTTTTATTTTGTTTTTATTACTTGAGCACAAGCAATGAGTTAGGTTTGGGGGTGTATTACCTCTCCAAAAGTACTATTTTTAATGCCAATCTTACATTGCTTTTGCTTGTTTTTAGGTACATTTAGTTGCATTAGGATGTTAGAATCATGCATTTGCATAAGGAGTTTAGATGGAAGGAGTGCCAGAGAGAATACCGAGTGTTGTTGGCATAGATAGAACAGACAATGCCAAGCACCGGTTGGCAGATAAGTGAACTTGATGCCACGCCAAGAAGCTGTGGACCCCGAAAAAATAGGAAATGATCAGGCTCCGAAAAGATAGCAATTGGATCAATCTCTGAAAAAATAGCGGATAAGATGGTGCCAAGACTTGTTGGCAGATTCATGCCAAGCTTGGGCGCCAAGGCAGCGTCGGCAGTATAATGTCAGCCCTAGCCTGATCAGCTCTCATTCAAATTTGGAGAAGATGATAATCCCTTACCCCTTGGGCAGTTGAAGTTCAAAATTTGAAGAGCTAATCCTATCCCTTCCTCGCACGCCTATTTAAACACCAACCAAGCTAGCATTTGGGGGAGAAGAAGATTAGAGTGAGGAGTTGGTGTGTGACGATTGACAACCGGCTGCACCTAGGAAGGGTGGTCCGACCAACTTGGCCGAGAAGCCTGGATCTTGAAGGGCTGCATCGAGAGACCCCTTCTAGCCTATTTTGTCTTTCATGTTATTTTATTTTGTTTTAAATGATGATGTACTTGGGAAACGTTTGTTGTTTTTTGGTTAAGTCCCTCACCATGAACTCAATCTCTGTGGGATCGATACTCAGCTTACTAGTTGTATTACTTGCAGACCGTGTATACTTGCACGCAAAAGACTCATCTTGGCACGTTTTTATACTTTCCAACACATACCTTTTGCCACTTTGGCCAGCATTTCACCTAGAGAGTCTACAACACCATATAAAATCGTGATACTTGCAATTGTTATGTCCATAATAGTGTATGTTATTAAAAAATTTCACAACCGCGATACTCGCAGTGACCGAAATAGCATCTGTAATGTTTGCAACCACGATAAACGTAACACGAACGTAAATACTATCACAACCACAATTTAAATCTCTGATAGGCCACCAAAATCCCAAGGTCAACCTTCCTAATTCTTCTCATATTTTGTGTAATTTTTCATGATGGTGTAATCTTTTTAATGCTCGACTATATATATTTTGTTAATATAATTTGTAAATATCACCTGAGAGTGAATTACAATAAAAAGTCTACGCAATAAAAAATATCTCGAAACAAGTCATGTCATTTTTCACAAGAACCAAATAGAATCTCTACGCTTTTTTGTGTCCATATATATGTCTAATATTAAAAAAGAATAAGCTTAGGGTTTAAGGTTGAGTTGTTGGGTTAGATTTAAAAGTATAAAGTTCAGTTTCTAAGGCTTACAGTTTAAAATTTAGCATTATAGTGTTGGGTATATAGGAGACACCAAAAAAGACATAATTTTTATTCCAATAGTTAGTGATGGTGATATCATAACTCCAACTTAATAAACCTCATTCCACCTTAAAAGCAGCCAAAGCTTAAACCCCTTCATTAATCCAAACTGCAGTAGCAATGAAAAATACCTCTAAAAAATCCAAGTTGAAAGAACGAACCAAGACATACGCCACACTTCCTTGTGGTTCAGCACCCTTACCACTGGTCCACGCAATCCTCACATCATCTATAGAATGAATATAAGCATTATATTTAGAATTTAATTCAAGTTCTGAAAGAGACAAAACAATATATAATAAATAAATGGTAATTATTTGATGTGCTATTAATGGAAAGTTTTTTCTCTACAAAGGGTTTCTAAAACTGTCACATGTCCCTTTTAGGGACTCTAAACTCTAAAACACTAAACTTCAAATCATAAAATCTATTTTTAAACCTTAAAATCTAAACGCAATCACTAAAACCCTAAATTCAAACCTCTAAACCCTAAAAACTAGGCGCCTGTAAAAAATAAGTTTTTCACCGATAGTGCATATAATATTTCCTAAATAAAAACATATTATTATTTTATACTGAAAATGAATATTTTCAACTCTGAACCGGTTAAACAATAATTTATACATCTTATTGATTTATTTATTTTATATTTTAGATATTTTTGATGTCAAATGTATCAGACATCGAATACGGTGGCAAAGAGGGTGGTCAAGGAGGGAAGTGGTGGTAGTTTGTAGTGGTTCACCTATTCTAGAATGGACGAAGAGCCAAATACGGTGGCTGGAGTGAATTGAAGAGAGTCGATGGGGGATAGGGTGAAGAGAGTCGGTCTATCCCATTATCTTCAGTTTAATGGGTATTTATAGCCGAGTGGTACTGTTTGGTGAGACAAAGTCAGGTCTAGTGATGGCTATTTATGGGTCGGCAGAATTAAGTTTGGTGCTCAGTCGGTAGACTTTTCAGCTTGGTTACGTGGGTTGGCAGAGTATACTAGGCTGTCAGGTAATAGACTCAACTGGGGGCTCAAACAAACCTGATGATTGTTATGTCAAAAGTGATCTAAAGGTGTGGGTCACACCCAGAGGCATGGGTTACAGAACCATGATGTTTCACATGCTAAGGCAGGTGCGAAGACTATAAGTTTGAAGATATAAGCGGTGGTATGATATTTATAGATAAAGATATATCAGTTATAGTCATATAACATATATAATTAAAGACGTTTATATTGTTAAGGATAAAGATAAGATGAGGTAACTTTTATCTCATTCAAATCTATGAGATAACTCTTAGTCAAATCTCATTCAAATCCTATCTTATCCTATCTCTATCTCAATCTTATCTTGTATTTAAATATTTGATTTGTGTTTAATATTTGATTTCCCTTATCCTTTCATACTCATTTGTAAGCCTATATATAGGTCAATTGTAAACATTATCGATTATCAAATATACAAATCCTTTATATGGTAATCAGAGCCTAGTAGAATTTATCTACTCATTTTTTCCTCTCATTTCTTCTCTTCTTTAAACCGGATCTCCTTTCATGGCTCCGTCTTTTACTTCCAATGATCTTGTGCATATTAATTCACCAACCAACTTCCTAATCAAACTTACGTCTGCCAACTTTCCTATTTGGTGTCGCTAAGTAGAGGCTACTCTCATTGGTTTTGGGCTACTCGGTTATATTGATGGTTCGTAGCCTTCTCCATCTCAGTTTACCAATGTTGCGGCAATAATTGTCAATCCTGAATATCTACGATGGTAAATTCTTATCAGTGCTCTTCTTGGCAATTATGATGATCAAGTTCAACCACTTATTTCATCCGTTGTCACAGCTGAAATTGCTTGGGATACTCCAGTTGCAAGTTATGTATGAGCATCTCCTGGTCGCATCCTTGCTCTCAAATCCAAAATGGCTTGCAATCCGCGTGGCTATAGGTCTATCATCGAGTACATAAAGGACATGCATAATATTGCCTCCGATCATGCCTTGGCAAACTATCATGTCTCCGATGTCGATCTCCTGATTTCTATTGTAAATCAATTAGGTGATGATTATCGTCCAATAGTTGAAGCCCTTCGTGTGCGTAACACATTGACAACCATGCTTGAGTTGTCTGAGATCTTAACTGATCATGAGAGACTTCTTCAAGAAAATGAACAAACCACACCTTTTGCCACGACATATTCTACGTAGCGAGCGAATTCAAATCATGGTTATTCCAACAACCTCTCTCGAGGGAAGGGTAATCGCTCTGGTCATTCGATTTCTAGTGGCGGCCGTAGTCATGTTCCTCAATCCAGCCATTCTAGACGACATGATATTGTGTGTAAGTTCTACAATTTTCCAGGGCATATTGTTTGGGATTGTCATAAGCTTGTTTGATTTCTTCACAACAATAACTTTTATCAGCAGCCACCATTTGATTCATCGGTTGTCAACATTGCTACTGATCTTTCTCCATCAGATCTTGTTCCTTGGATGTTTGATAGAGTTGCCTCACATCACACCACAATGACCACTGCACCTCTTCAGGATATTTCCTCTTATGATGGTCCTGATACAGTTTATTTGGGTAATGGTAACTTCCTATCTATATCTCATGTTGGTCGATGCACTGTTTCTACGGCTACCAAGCCCCTTTCTCTCACAAATGTCTTATGTGTTCCTCAGTTAAATACAAATTTGGAGTCGGTTTCTAAATTATGTCAAACTAATCATGTATCTGTTGAATTCTTTGACTGTTATTTTCTTGTTAAGGACTGACTAATAGGAACCCCTCTTCTTCGAGGCAGTAAAAGCAGTGGTGTCTACTATACTCCAAGATCCTTTTATCCCCAAGTCAACTACATCCATTGCTTGTCCATACATCAATTGTATCATAAATTTGGTCATCCATCCACTAAAATCTTAGCTTCTATATTACGCACTTGTAATATATCTTATGACTCATCTAGTTTGACAAAATTTCATTGTTCTTCATGTCTTGTTCATAAAAGTCATAAATTGCCATTTGGTCAAAACATTATGTCAAGCTCTCGTCCTCTTGAATTACTTTATTCTGATGTTTGGAGAAGTAAACATATGTCTTATGATGGATATTCCTATTTTGTGGTGCTTGTTGATCATTTTACCAAGTATGTTTGGTTATACCCGATGATGAAGAAATATGATGTTGCAGCCATATTTCCTCAGTTTAAAAGGCTTGTTGAATGCTTTTTCCACCAGACCATTGTGTCTCTATTCTCTGACAATGGAGGTGAGTTTGTTAAGTTCTTGCCCACTTTGAATTTGGAAGGTATTTCCCACTTTACTTCACCGCCTCATACTCTGGAACACAACGGGACTACTGAACAGAGACTTCGTCACATAGTGGAAACTGGACTTTCTCTACTTCACTTTGCATCTCTGCCCATAGAGTACTGGCCTCATGCTTTTCAGGCAGTTGTCTATCTCATTAATCGAATGCCAACACATGTACTGGATAATATGTCACCTTACTTTCTGCTTTATCAACAAGCACCGAATTATGACAAGCTTCAACCATTCGGGTGTTTGCGCTTTCCTTGGCTGAGACCATACACGACACAAAAACTTGAGCCACGGTCTGCTAAATGTGTTTTCCTTGGATATTCTATTACGCAGTCTGCTTATAAATGGCTGGAGCCGACCACTAACAGAATCTATGTCTCTCGCCATGTTCGGTTTGTTCCTCACATCTTTCTTTTGCTACATGACATGTCCTCCCTATGCTACGGAAACCAAATGTTTCATTACCTACTATGCCACGACAATCTAATGCTTCATTGCCTCTTATACCACGGCAACCTGATGCTTCATTGTCTAATATGCCACGGCAACCTGATGATTCCATTGCCACACTAGTTCCCTTGGCTGATCTGCCACAGCAAGATGTCGCCCCTAACTTGCCACAGTAAGTTGTCTCCCATGACAGGCCACAACATGATCCTCCGCAACAGCAGATTCGCCAGCCAAATCTGAGGTACTTTGGTCCTTCATTTGTTAATGCTACTACATGTCATCCTTTGCCTTCCACAATAGAGCCAAAGATTGTTACTCAAGCTCTCAAAGACCCACTATGGAGACAAGCCATGGATGATGAGTTTAATGCCTTGCTTCGCAACCAAAAATGGGATCTTGTTCCAAGGTCTACACAATCTGTCGTAGGGTGCAAATGGGTATTCCGTGTGAAACAGCGTGCTGATGGCTTTATTAATCGATACAAGGCTCGACTGATAGCGAAAGGGTATTCTCGAGAAGCTGGTCGTGACTACTTTGAGACTTTTAGTCCTGTGATGAAACCTATTACAGTGTGTATTATTTTCACTATTGCCCTCCATCATGCATGGCCCATCAAGCAACTTGACATTAATAATGCCTTCTTAAATGTCACCCTACATGAGGAAGTCTATCTAGAACAACCTCATGGGTATATTGATTCTACTCACCCATCTCATATTTGTCGGTTGCTTAAAGCCTTGTATGGACTCAAGCAAGCCCCGAGGGCGTGGTATGTTGAACTCTCTCAATTTTGCATTCACTTTGGTTTTACGAAATCAAAGGTTGATGCCTCTCTCTTCATCTATAATGCAAAGGGAGTTATTTTATACTTTCTAGTCTACGTGGATGATATTATGCCTACTAGTAATAACACTGATTTTATTGCTCATTTCACCAACATATTATATACGAAGTTGCTTTGAAGGATATGGGCTTGCTCAGCCATTTTCTTGGCATTGAGGATATTTCTACTCCTACTGGGTTGTTTTTATCTCAGGTGCAATATATTTCTGACATCTTGACTCAGTTTCAGATAGAAAATGCCAAGGCAATTTCCACACTTATGTCCTCTTCCGACAAGCTACCTCCGCCAGAGCCATTCGCGGCACTTGATATTTTTGGGTATCGTCGACTACTTGGTTTCCTTTAGTATCTCACACTTACTCGTCCGGATATTTCTTTTGCCGCGAATCGTCCGTCGCAATACATGCATGGTCCTTCACTTGCACATTGGACAACAGCTAAGCGCATCCTACGTTATCTCAAAGAAACATTATGCCATGGCATTCTTTTTCATTCGGCATCTTCCCTTCATCTTACCGCCTTTGCCTATGCGGACTAGGGAGGATCCTATACGGACGGTCGATCCACTACTGGGTATGCTATTTATCTTGGATCTAATCTTATTTCTTGGAAGTCAGCTCGTCAGAAAATTGTTTCACACTCCTCCACCGAAGGTAAATATCGTGCCGTGGCAAATGCAACTGCCGAAGTGTTTTGGGTCTAACATCTTCTTTAAGAAATTGTCGTGGCATTACCAAAACCACCATCTTTCTTCTACGACAATCTCAGTGCCACATATGTTTGCAAAAATCCAGTTTTTCATTCTCGTATGAAGCATCTTGCCATTGATTACTTCTTTGTTCGTGACTTAGTTGTTGCGAGTTCCCTACTTGTTCAACACATTCCCTCCAAAGCTCAGATTGCGGACAAGCTCACCAAACCGCTTGGTCGTAATCTCTTCATCCATTTTCGGTCCAAGATTGGAGTCTCCGATGGATCTTTTATCTTGCGGGGCGTGTTAAGGATAAAGATAAGATGAGATACTTTCATCTCATTCAAAACCATGAGATAACTCTTAGTCAAATCTCATTCAAATCCTATCTTATCCTATCTCTATCTCAATCTTATCTTGTATTTAAATATTTGATTTGTATTTAATATTTGATTTCCCTTATCCTTGTATATTTATTTGTAAGCCTATATATAGGTCAATTGTAAACATTATCGATTATCAAATATACAAATCCTTTACATAAATATTTAATGATATACCAGTAGTACAAAAGACTCATACATCAACGTTACATCAAATATTGTACTTTAAGAAAACATTTTTTTTTGTACTCACACTATGTTTTAGACTTGCTATTACCACCAACTTACTAATCCAAAGACAAAAGTAACCGATCAAAACACACTTTTCTTTTCAATTTATTTATCAGTATAAAAAAAACAGCATATCTGTCGAAAGTCAAACATCCAAGGCCCGTAAATAAAAACAATGTCATGTCACAGTCTCATACAATGTTTTCAATGATGAAACTCTTCATGACAGAACAGATAAATTGAAATAACAACATAATTTACAATTGATTCTTGAGTGGTCTAGCAAGAACCAAGTAACGATAAGAATCGTTTACCAGCATTCATACAATTTAATACCAGTTCGAAGACGAAAATATACTTCTCCTTCAATGGCATCAGTCATCAAAGTAGCCACTCCTCTAGCCATGAATAATCACCAGTTCCGCCAATCACTGATATGTCCCTCGTCCTATTCATCAATGGATCAGCCCCAGCAAAGTTTATGCTTCCCTTATGCCGAGTCGAATTGAAAACAAAAGAGAAGCCTATCCAAGCAGTGAAAATCTCTTTCTTGTCGTACATGTAAAACCCCTGGGCTCGACCCACCGGGTTCGAATGCAAGTTGTTGTCTAAGGTAACGGGGTCGTCGAACACAACCAAGTCTCCGAAATGGTTTTTCCCTGCCAGAATGGTCTTATTCCCCCATTGTGGTGAACCTACGATGGCTGAAGTTGCGTTCTTTGCATTCTTGCCATTGTAAATTATGTCATGGAAATAAAACACCATGTTCTTGCATGGCTTTCGGGTTCGGATTTTTCGAGTTGTGACTGCTGTGGATATGGAGAGGAAGGAGAGAATAAGGAGAATAGCTAACATGCATCTCTTAGCTTTCATTTTTATTTCCAATACGACTACGAGGAATGTTTAAAAATTAATGCTGGAGCTGCTTGCTATTTATAAGAGTTCCATAATGTATTGCAAGAACTTATTGTTAATTAGCTACGTAAAGATGAAGTAAAACTTGCTTTAAAGGAATGATTGGTTAACTGTGAGTCTGTGACTCCAAGTCTCCAACAAAACAAACTGCCTTATCCATTAAATTATTCTTCATTCTCTTTCATTGTCTGAAAGGTGACTCGTTGGACCAAATTTAATGCTTATTTTGTCTTTATCAATGAAATAATGGAACAATTCTCTAATTTAAGCTAAAGGGTGGTTTGGTGATAAAAATGGCAATAGGATATATTCGCCAGTAGAAAGCTGAACCAGTTTTCACGTTATGACAGAACGAGCAATGCAATGTATTTCTTCACCTTTACGGTTCTGTTTCGAACGGGGGCAATAGGATATAAAAATTGAGGATGTTTTTGCTAGGTTGATTTTTATGGTTCAATTTTTGTTGTGTACTTTGTTGCCGGGTTCAATTATAGGTTAGGGGCGAGTTATATGTTCTTCCATGAAATTTTCATCATTTCAAGTATAGAAACAATACCACAACAACATTTCTAACATGAT
Organism: Hibiscus mutabilis; assembly: GCA_019671005.1. Classification (NCBI taxonomy): domain Eukaryota; kingdom Viridiplantae; phylum Streptophyta; class Magnoliopsida; order Malvales; family Malvaceae; genus Hibiscus; species Hibiscus mutabilis. The sequence continues at coordinate 22,436,767 of CM033741.1, read as the reverse complement.
TGAACCTTGAAATATGACAATCCAACATGTCCTTTATCCACCTTGATCACCAATACCAACTTAGAAGCATGGAAACCATGGAAAATTTATACCAATTGAAAGAGAATTTCATGGAGAACAAATCTCTATTTCATGTCCTACCTCTAAAATCAACCAATTCATGCTTAAAAGTTGAAATAAAATTTTCTTACCTAGCTTGGGGAAGTTCACGGCAATAGGAAAAAAGATGAGAGAAATTCTACACTTTTCTTTAATTTAATTCCATGTCAAATGACATTAAATAATCTTTATTTTAATAAAAAAAATTTCCTTTAATAGTCAAATGACTATTTTACCCATTGATTTTCTCCAATAACATGTTGACACCTATAAAATATCATTTTCCATGATCAAAGATATTTAAAAAGCATGTGCAAAATGACCATTTTGCCATTAATGAATCATCATAACTTCAAAAATGCCATTTCACACACTACACAAAATACCGCATACAATCAAATCTAAATTAATCAAAAAAGATTTAGAACCATAATGTCATGTTCCTTAGGTCTTCCTAAGACTTCCATAATATTCTAAATTTAAACGATCATCTTAATTGCACACCGAAACTTATCATTTTTATAGTTTTTCATACAAATCTCGTACTAAAAATCTGATTCCCATCAAAATTATTATACCAGGATGAACTATTCATTTATGGAATAAGAATAATATATGGGAAAATTACCATGTTTGTCCTTAAACTTTTCTCCTCTTTTCACTTTAGCCACTAAATTTTAAAAGTTTACGTTTTAGTCGCTGAACTAAAACCACCAACTTTTAATATCTTGCAATTTAGTCACTAACCAATTATTGGGGTATTACAATTACACTGATAAAACATATGGAATTAACTTGTGAACTCTAGAATACAATATGAAATACTTTACAAAATCTAACTCCTACAAAAAACAGTTAAACAAAGAAAGTGAACTTTCGATAAGCTCCGTACAGTAGTCGAGACATAATAAATCATACAAAGTCAATATTATAAAAGAGGCTTAAATATAAAATAAGTGCCTAAAGTATCTCATTTTTGGGTATTTTGGCCACATGCCAATTAATGATTGGGTGATGGAGTTTTTTTTAAAGTTAGGCACCTAATTTATCCAGAAAATAGTTTAGGCACCTAAATGAAAAAATGAGATACTTTAGGCACATATTTTATATTTAAGCCTATAAAAAATATAGTTATATTGCGAACATAGGCAAAACTTTTATTTGACCAAAGCAGGGTATTACATGAAACTACTTCTAAACATAGTTACGCAATCAAAGAAAAGCATTTAGATGCATTTCATTAGGTTTAACCCGAAGGTCTATTAGTAGTCTACAAATACTCAAATCTTACCTCTTTACCAAGTATCGATATGATAAAAATGCTATAAATTCTCATCCTCCTCGTCAGAACAAATAAAACAAATAAAAAAACCATTCACTTCGCCAAGACCCAAGTCATAAAACTCATACACAAGCACTATGGAACCTATGGCATGCCAATTTTACTTGAAACCTAGAGGGAATAGACTCCAAGAGACAAATGTCACATTGATCACTGAAGTGCTCCTAACTTAAACGGACTAAAAACAAGGGTATTTTTAAGACTTTTTGTAAATGGTTACAAAAGGCATATCTACATGCATTATTGGATCCTACATCACTTGATTAACCAGCATATAAAATTTCACCCAAGATGGATACTTTGAACATACTCAATTAAACTACATCATGGATTTAGGGACTAAAACATAAAAATTGAAATCCTTATGGTAAAAACATAATTAATCATGTGGATATAAAATTCAACTATAATCATGCTTGCAGGTCAAATAATAGACTAAATGAAACATGGAAACTCATCCAATTGACTTGGAAGATAAAGGACCAAAATACAAGAAACATAACTTTTAAAAGCATCCTAACAACTTAATGGTTGCTTGTACCAGTACTAACTATGTCTCATACTGGTACACAGGTATATCAGAAATTCCAGTAGCCTCAGTTCGTATTGGTACATAGGTACTATACCGGTACCTAAGAGAGGTGTATCGGTACTCAGAAAAGAGAGTACCAGTACCCACTGGACGAAATTGCAAATTCTAATATACAATTTTGATCTGAAACCCCTCAAATCAGTTTCAAGCAACCTAAACATGCTCCTAATAATAGATCAACATAAATACTATATGATTATGCAATTGCACTATAATTTCTAGTACTTATCATGGACATTATAAATAATCTAGAGATATAGTTCTAAAAATGCAAAACGAGTTAAACCAAGATACACAAATGGCCTTATCTTCAGTTTTAGGCTTAAGACTAATAATGACCATTCACAAAAGATCAGCAAAATGCTATGTATGTGAGCAACCAATTAAAATATCAACATAACCAAAATGACAAACATCCAAATCAAATGTTCATGCTTCATGAGAACAACATAACATATGGAATCATCATGCAACATCCATAAAAAATCATCCATAAGCAAGTCTAGAGAAATATAAACTTAGCAAATACAATTCTCAAAAGAAAATGGCCCACATTACCTTATTACAAGTTTGAACAAACTAAAAAGACATACTTAATCCCTTATGTTTGTCTTGGTGATATCACTTAACATTGATCAACAACCCAAATGCTTTAATCCTCTACATTAATGAAATAAACGAGCGTAAGCTTGATAGCTTAGTTAGTGCATCGGAATAAAACATTCATTAATGCATTTGAACCAAAACAACATGTAAGCATGTTTTGAAAACTCAGCAAAAATCAGAATTTGAGTGCTTATAAAAGTATTATACCAAAACATACTTCCTCTTACATTTCTTATCAAAATAAGGTTATATTAGCATTTTATACTTGTGACTTAAATAAATATCAATAAAACTATCGGATACACAGATCAAACTTTCAAAATATGGGCTTAGGTTCCCATCCTTATCAAACACAAATAAGTTTCGCAATGACTAGACTAAGGAGTCCTCGAGTTTCACAATCAACAAATGATTTCTAGACTAAATAGTCCTTCGAACCCACCATTGGTAGACTAACGAGTCCTTGAAAACAAATTGACGATCAATCGATTAGGATAATGAGTCCTTCAAAAAAATTCATAATTTATTATTGAGTAATCATACTAAGGCATGCCAACTATATCCGATATCAAACTTACATTTTCACAAGCCAATATATCTATTTAATTCAAATATACTTATTGTTTTTATGCAAAACATAACTGAATTTATCAAATATCATTGCTCAATGGCAACTAGTTCAGAACACATCGAAAACGAATATTGTTACCCTTAGGTACTCTCACGCTTATAAAATATAACATTGACAAATAGGTTGCATAAAAATAGTAAGTTCGTAATGTTCAAAGCTTCAAAACAAATCGTATATCCCTACTCCTCTTAGAATAGCTTAAAGCGAATAAAGAAAAGGTTGAGAAAGATTATTTCTGAGTTCAATATAGCTTGCTAGGCTCTCATTAAACTCCCACAAAAATAATTCCAAACCTTTTGAAGTAACCACGCTTAAGATTAAACTCACCCTTACGCTTAAGCTTTAGCGCAAAAAGCGTTGTGAATATGTCGATATCATCCGAAAGCAAGCTATGCTTATTCCATCGATTCCAAAACATCTAGAACTCAACAAGAATATAATTTCACATCTAAATATGCAGCAAAACTTCCAGCAACATCAATCTAACTTAAACATCCAATTAAACTTCCCCACTTTTCCCGAAAATTAACAAGATTAAAGCTCCAACACATTCTAACTTCAATCCACTCATTCTAACCTCAATTCCAATCCAATTAAACTTTAAACATCATCAAATTATCTTCCAAAATAGTAGCTACCCTCGAGAAACTCAAATCACCGTAAAATATAATCCATAATCATCAAGAACATCTAACTTAATTTAACCAATTAAATTATTTATGAGATTAATCTTACAAAATTAGGATCGGATTACTTCTTCCTTCGACATGTTCTCTGATTTCTTGCCTAACTCTTTTCTAACCTATGAATGACAAATTCAAATGAATTTAACATTTTACATGCGCCTTGAACAAACATCATAAACCACTGAAACATACCACATTAGTTATTTTTTCCTTCAGTTTGCTTCATCCTCATACATTCAACTTTACTGTAAAACATTAAAATAACAAAGCTATGCATTCAATCATTCTTTGTGAGATGCAATAAGATATATACTTGAATACGTAAATATCAACTTATTAAACTGAAGGAAGGGAAGACATGTTTTTGTGTATAGCCTATCACATATGGCCAACACTTCATCAGCAACTTTATCAGCAACTTCATCAAAAATAGAATTTAAATTTGCAATTGTCATCCTAAAGATTAAATCTTCACATGAATCAATGTAGAAACGAACCAACTCACTGATAAATAAACTCATCCTCATTACAAACAAATCTAACCTTTTTAGGTTCAAAGATATGGAAAGGGTAACATTTAAAAGAACGAAATAGGACAAAATTTTCATTGTGAATCGATGAATAATATTCACTTTAAACACATTTCCTTCAACAAGAAATGAAATTTCATACCAAAATTTCCAAACACAAACCCTAGATTTCAAGTATTTCGCAAAAAAAATCAAAATCTAGGGTTTCGATTGTTACCTTCGCTTTGTTTGAAATGGAGAAACTCTAGGACGATTATCCAGATTTTCTGTCGTAGACCTAAATTGTTAGCAATAAATTGTGGTTTCGATCCTTTACACTAGCCGAACATTTTTTTACAAATGTAGAGGATTTTCCAGATTTTCAATATGAAATAAGTTTTAACCCTAAAGTGTTATTAAACAAATGGAGGTTCGATTCTCATGTTAGGGAGGGCTTTAATTGCTACGAGTACCGAAATGAACAACTAAATTGTGAGACCTAAAAAATTGGGAATATGAATCGTTAAATCACAAATCTTATATTCATCTAGTTTAGGTTGCGATACTCATTGATGAATTCTGATACTTGGCGCTTCAACCTAATTTGTTACCTATTTTCTTTACTTTTACGGTTTCAATGTCTAATTTTATCCATCCAATATACCATACGACAAGTTTCGGTAATGAGTTGTACGTTCTGAAACTTACTATGCAAACATGTACTATTACAAGGATTTTAAGCATTTTTAGTTTACACATTTCTCTATAGGTTCCGGTACATAAACTCAGTGCAGAAACAAATTTGCAGTTGTCATCCTAAGGAATAAATCTTCACATGAATCAGTGTAGAAACAAATCAACTCACTGATAAATAAACTCATCCTCTTACAAACAAATCTAACCTTTTTAGGTTCAAAGAGATGGAAACGGTAACATTTAAAAGAACGAAACAGGACAAAATTTTCATTGCGAATCGATGAATAATATTAAGTTTAAACAGATTTCCTTAAACAATAAATGCAATTCCATAAGAAACTTTCCAAACACAAACCCTAGATTTCAAGTATTTTGCAAAAAATAAAACTTATGTTTCAATTGTTGCCTTTGCTTCGTTCGAAATGGAGAAACTTCAGGACGATTACCCAGATTTTCTGGTGCAGACCTCAATTGTTAGAAATAAATTGTGGTTTCGATCCTTTACACTGGCCGAACATTTTTTACAAATGCAGAGGATTCTCTAGATTTTTAGTGGGAAATCAGTTCTAACCCTAAAATGTTATTAAACAAATAAAGGTTCGATTCTTATTTTAAGGAGGGCTTTAATCGCTACGAGTACCGAAACAACTACGTAAGTTGCGAGACCGAAAATAATTGGGAATTGAATCGTTAAACTACAAGTCTTATATTCATCTAGTTTAGGTTGCGATACTCGTTGATGAATTTTGATACTTGGCGCTTCAACCTAATTTGTTATCTACTTTCTTTACTTTACGGTTTCAACGTCTAATTTTATTTATACAACATACTATATGACAAGTTTCGGTAATGAGTTGTACGTTCCGAAACTTACTATGCAAACATGTATTGTTACAAGGATTTTAAACATTTGTAGTTTACACATTTCTCTATAGGTTTCGGTACATGTACATAAGTTCTAGAATTAGGAAATAAACGTTAAATGTTAAGCGTTCAACCTAAAAGGTTACTTTCACAACTGAACATTTTGGTACACTATATCAAATTCCGATACATCTTCTGTCAACGTTTATTGTCACAAACTTTACTAATAATTTAGGTTTGCAAATTTCTCTATAGGTTCTGGTACATGTTTCAGAGTTCCAAAACTTTACCTATCCACCTTAAATGTTATGCGTAATTGTAACATTTTAAGTTGCAACAAGAATTTTATGCCCAATGTAACAACGGTCCCCGCCCTGCGGTGGTGCTTGACCCGTTCTTACAAAAAATATTTGGAATAGAGTCGCCACCAATCTTTTTTAATTTAGGTGAGATTGGATCACCTGAAAACCCATTTATTTTAATAAAACCTGTTTGTCATTTTTATTAAAACAACGATTTTTGGTCTGCGAAACCAGAAAAACGGGTTCGGGAGTCAGTTATGTGTGGGGAAGGGTGAGCACCCCCACAATGTCCAAAATTGGTACCCGGTCGATTACTTAACGTCTTAATGATGGAAATTAATAATTCAAATTTAATTTAAAATTTGTGATCCCCTTTAAAATATTTAAAAGAATATTTTCGCGTATGAAAGGAATTTATACCCCTACACTCGGGGCATAATTTCTGTTAGATTCCCGAATAAAAGGAATCTGTTTTGAAAATTAATTTAGAAAATGGTATTTTGTAATAGAGATTAACGAAAAGCGGCACCCCTTACGTTCGAGGTACGTTTTTCACGAGATTCCCCAATAAAAGGTTTTAATTTAAAATTCAATTAAAAGGTATATATGATATATACGAATGTATATATGAACATATATTAAACTATAAATAAATAAATAAATAATAATATTAGTAATAAGAACATATATGATAGCATTAATAATTATAAATAATAGTAATTAGTAATAATAATAATAATAATAATATAAGTATGATAGTAGTAATAATAATATAATAATTAATAGTAATAATTAATAATAATAATAATAATATATTAAGGACCATATTGCAAAAGACATTAAAATACGAGGGACTACTAGCATGAATATTTTAAGGAGGAGAGACTAATTCCGTTATTTTCCATTTTTGATTTTGGCTAATCGAACCTAATTGAAATAAAAACGAAGTCTGGAAATTAAATTAAAAGGGAAAGAGGGCTAGATTAAATGTTTTCAGAAAACCAGAGGGACCCGAAGCATGGTTGGACCATACGATAGAGACAAAATGAAAAGAATTTTAGAGTATAAGGACCTATAGTGTAATTCTCCCATTATTATTGATTTAAAACCCCAAAAAAAACAACGTAATATGATTCTATTCTCTATTTTTTCTCTATCTGTCGTACCCATCCCCCTTTTCTCTATTTTTTTTCAAACTTAGATTAAACTCCCCATTTTTTAAAGAAACATAAATGGCCGCCGCTTCATATCTGCGTCGCCGCCGCTCTGACGGCGTTTTCGGCCATGCAAGGGCACAAGCAGAGTCATCTTGCGCTCCTCTTCCTCTCTACCTGACTGGATTTTCCAGGAAATGGTCCAAGCTCCACCAAAAAGGGTTCAAACCCTTCGACTTCCTCTCACCAGATCTGCATTTTTCACCGTTGGATCATCAGCGAAATGAGATATGTCGTTCCCCTCGTTGAACGGAGTCTAAAAACCATTGGGATTAAAGGGTTGTCGCTCCAGTCACCGGCAATCAACTTCGGCCGAGACGGGTATGTTTCTCTTTTCTTGGATTTTTACTTCTTTTGAATTTTTTTTAGTATCTGAACCTTTTCCCTCATTTTATTTCTTTTTTATTCTTATTTTTCCTCCTCTTTTCGAATCTGTTGTTTTCCTAAAAATCGTGTCTCCCTTATTTTTTCGAATTTGATCTCTACTTTCTACGTTGTTACAGGTCACGGATTTATAGGGGAGAGTGTTCAGCCGTCGTCCTAACACGTAGATGGTGACGAGGATGATTATGGGTGGTGACCGCAAAGCAGGGCGGTGGTGTCAGGCGGTTTGGGCGATGGCGGCTCGGCTCAGCGGCGGCAGCAGCTTGTGGCTCGGTGGCGGCGACGGCTGCTGCTATAATATAGGGGGCGGTTAGGGTTTAGAGCATATTAGGTTTTAGTAATTAGGGTAAAGGGTATTTTTGTAATTAGAATATTAAAATGGGTATTTGAGTCTTAAAGGGTATTGGGTTATATTTGTAAATGGGTCGGATATGGGCCCGAATTATGGAAAATGGGTAATTATTTTGTAAATGGGTCTGGTTGGACAAATGTACGGGCCGGATAAAATGGGCATCTACACCCAACAAGTTTCAATACGACTTACTAAGTTTTGAAACTTACCGACTACAACCTCTTTTCAGTTTTGTGACTTTTTTTAGAAATCTAATTTTAACGATAAAAATCAAAAGTTTTTTCATCTAACAGTTCTAGAAACCCGTCATTTATTAGCCGTATGCTAACACACCTTTTTTTAGACTCCCCCACAAATAATAATTAGATTTCACGAACCTGAATATTATCTCTACAATATTGTTTCAAGATTCAAATGTGATATTTTCTTTAAAAATACAAATAATCTTATAATATTATCTAATGCTTATTGGTTTTTTACCAAAGTGTTAAAGCATATATATATATATATATATAATTCTTTTATATTATGTAAAATTTGAAAGTTTTACTTTTTTTGGACCATGAATATATATAGATAGGGTTAGGATTCACTTACACAATGTAAAACTCAATTACTTATACATTTTTTGGACCGTTGAATGATGGTAACAAATGACGAAGATTATTTACTTATTTTTTTTCAAGTGATAAACTTCACATTTTTTTACTGTTAATCTCAATCATCCATTTACCTTCAACCAACGGTCCGAAAAAGATGTAAAACTTTCAAATTTTACATGGTGTGAGGGGATCATATATATATATATATTAAAGCTATTGAATCGGGTTGGGATCCACTAGTAGAAGTAATCCTCCCCTTAGCAACGGAGGACAATTGCTTCCCTTTGCTTTGAAAAAGACTTTTTTTTCCTTATAGGGTTTTGTAAGAGTTTTTGTTTTTCCTTGAAAAGCCTTAAAGTGATTACAAGGTAGTATTTGTTTATATATATTCTTGCCCTTTTGATAATGCACACACATCTTGCAGATAAAACGATTTGAACTCAGGTCTCCGAGAATGAATATCATCCGCTTTTTCATTGGGACCATTTGTTGTGTTCGGATTTTTGTAAGAGTTAAGTTAAAAATTGTTGTTCTAGTATTATTTTTTATGATTAAAGTATTTATTATATGAGTTATATTAATTTTTGGTTTAACCACTGGTTTTCGACTCACTGACCCATTAATCTAGATCGTATTTTGCAGAAGTCCATTATAGGAGCAACCATCTCAACCCAGTTTTTTCATTATTCTTTATAATTAAAGTATTTGTTATATGCGTTATATTTTAATATTAAATGTAAAAATATAATTTTTTCCTATTTAAATTCTAAAATTTAAAACTCTAACCCTAAATTCTAAAATTTAAAACTCTAACCCTAAATTCCAAACTCTAAATACTAAATTATAATTTGTAAGCCTAGTCTTTAAATTACACCCTAAACTCTAAAATGAACTGACTTAATAAACTAAAATATGTACCTGTGTAGTAAAATATTTTTCTTATTATTTTTATACTATTTTTGAGCATGGTACTTGTTTTTATATTATTTTTATTTTATATTACGTTATATTTTATTTAGATTATCATAGTGATTTAAATTTAAAAAAAATATAATTTGTACATTCATAATGTATTTGCGTTATGTTCTAATTCTCAAGCTCAACCCTAGGACAGGGTAACAAGGGCGCTTGCCCAAGGCCCACTGCTTAGGGAATTATATGTTTTTTTATTTTTTAATTATATTTATTGTTAAAAATTTAGATTTTTCTAATATTTTTTATTAGGGGTCCAATATTTTCAATATTTATTATTAGAGTCTACTCTTAAATTTAATTTTTTTCTAATACTTGTTATTAGGGCATCGATTTTTTTCTCTAACATTTGTTATTATGGCATACTCTTAAAATTCAATTTTTTCAATATTTTTTATTTGGGGCTCAATTTTTCAATACTTGTTATTATGATCCTACTCTTAAATTTATTATTTTTTGTGGAAAATGGACTATCACCACAAGCCTCATTAAAAACCTCCCTAAACCTAAATGGAGAAAAAGAGTACTCATGACGATAGGTACAAAATATCAGACGTTATACAATGACAAAGCAAAACAAAAGCAAAACACAAGACCTCGAAAAAAAGCCTGATCAGTGAGAACCAAAGGACGCACCTCTTGAGGTGGATGCTCAAAACCAAACTCTCAAACATCAAGCCCCCGCGCCATACGTGCCAATCCATCGGCAACAGAATTTGCATCATGACAAACATGTACAACCAGAACCTCTCGGTCCTTATTCATTAGCTCTCTCAATCATACTACAAGCTCATTATCCATTAAAGTCGTCGAATCCCCGTTCAAGATTTGATCTATTGTCACATAATCAGTTTCTAACTCAATAAGGCGGCAATCTAATCGCCAAGCATGATAAAGACCATCATACGTCACCCATACCTCAGTAGCTAGCACTGAACAAACCCCTATACTCCGAGCAAACCCAAAATGCCAATTCCCACTATCATCTCGGATCACACCCCCAACCGTAGCCATGTTCCTAGCACCACCCACAGCCCCATCGACATTAACTTTTACCCAACCTTGCCTCGGACGTGTCCATCGCACACGCTGCTTCCCAAAATTATTTCCATGCACCGTATTGCTAGGAGTCTCTACCAAACTCGTACATAAGGCACGACTATACACCACCACATCACGATAAAGGTCCCGACCATTATTAAACACAAAATGGTAGCAGATATTCCAAATTGCCCAACATGTTACCGCAAAGAGGATACTTAAGTCCGCTTCCTTCGTTTTTTCATTACTTGCTATTAGGGACAAGGATTTAAATAGTGGTATGCAACCATAACAACGATGATTATATAGCGGTAGTGACAGCATCTGAAACCGTGATACTTGTATATGTTATGTCCATAATAGCGTATGTTATTAAAAAGTTTCACAACCACGATACTCGCAGTGACCGAAATAACATCTATAATATTCGCAACCACGATAAACGTAACACGAAAGTAAATACGGCCGCAACCGTAATTTAAATCTTTGGTTTAGGGCCCATTTTTTAAATTCACCCTAGGCCACCAAAATCACAGGGTCAACCTTGCTAATTCTTCTCATATTTTGTGTGATTTTTCATGATGGTGTAGTTTTTTAATGCTCAACCATATATATTTTGTTCATATAATTTGTAAATATCATATGAGAGTGAATTACAATAAAAAGTCTACACAATAAAAAATATCTCGAAACAAGTCATGTCATTTTTCACAAGCACCAAATAGATTTTCTACGCTTTTTTGTGTCCATGTGCATGTCTACTATTAAAAAGAATAAGCTTAGGGTTTAACGCTGCAGCAAAACATGTTTTTAGCGGCATTTTTAGCGCCGCTAAAAACTTTCCTGTCGCTTAGGAAAGCGCCGCAAGAAGTACCGTTGAAACCAGCGCCACAACAGTTCGCGGCGTTTTCGGGCAAAAAACGCCGTAAAAAGTTAAGATCTATAGTGGCGTTTGTCTTTACAAACGCCGCGAATAACTGTTCTATAGTGGTGTTCCGCGAAAAAACATATTCTTTAGTGGCATTTGTCTTTACAAACGCCGTTAATAACTGTTCTTTAGTGGGGTTTTTCTTTACAAACGCCGCGAATAAGTGTTCTTTAGTGGCGTTTGTCTTTACAAACGCTGCGAATAACACCATTTTCCAAAAAAATGTAAATTACAGATTCAAAGTATTTGTTAAAATAAAATATTTATTTCATCACAAAAATCTATTGTCACAATTAACTTAAAATATTTGTTAAACAAAATATTTATTTCATTACAAAAAGTACATTTTGTCGCAATTTAATCCCCTCTACATATTTCGTTCCTAAGTCTCTCTTTCCCGATCCACTCATACTCTGTCTCCTCCAAAGCCTTCTCAGACTCTGTCTTGAGCTCAACAGCTTTATGAATGTAACACTTCTTCTTCTGATGAGATCAAAACACATTATCATAATCTATTACTACACTGATTTCTAATGAATAAACAAATTGTGATTAAAATAATTGAATACCAAAAATTTACCTTAGCAGACATGGATCGTACAAACCATTTACTTGAAATCACAAAAATCTGTGAAGTAATTTTGGAAGCATTGAAAAGACTCTGCTTATGGTATAGTATACCACCAATTGTTAATATTTGACACCTAATATGTTTGATTTTAAGAAATTTTCAAAGCATACGGAACTAGATCTTAAGAATTTAGTCTTGGCCCCAAAACAATATCTAGAAGGTGGTAGGAAAAACTTGGAGTATATAAGTAAAAAATTAAAGTTGATTTTCAGAACAAATAAGGTTTGATACACTAGTGAAAGTATTTTCATACATAATCAATGATACAAAACAAAAAGCTAAATTGGAACAACTCATCTTTTACAAGAAAATACCATACATATTATATTTAGACAAATATACATCATAAGTTCATAAATCCAAACTACGGAGATGTGAGAATGGCACTTACCATCCTGTCATGAACTTCTTAGAAGCCCAACTACTAACAACTTTATAGAAGGTCTGCATAAAACAAATCTTGACAGCATATTTAAAAGAAATGTACGCCACTTCATTACATGAGTACAAAGACAAGCACGAGCATATAGTTCCTATATAGGCACAAAACTGGAAACATTGTTTCCAAAGATTTTATTAGGAGCCACAGCTACTGTCTTCAAGACTTCACCCAATCCACTATCAACCCAAAAATATAACATCATCAAGTCCTATGAGCAGAAGGGTTAATATTCATGACACGCAAAATAGATTCTTGGAGAAGCGTCGTTATAGTGCTTAACATCCATGAGAATCTAAAAGTTTGAAAATATAAAAGAGGGAAACTGTAATGCCCCAAACCTTGGCTTAGGAGTATGTTATGAGTTTTGTTATATCAATTCGATTAGAGGCATTAAGTATTAAAGTAATTTATCAATCTTAGGACTAAAATTAAAATGTGAAGATATGGAAAGCTAATTATGGAAGTGACTAAAGTGAAATTTCCTACAAATTTTTTGCTTGCATGGTAAGAAATAAATTACCTAAGATCTTGTTGAGGTGTCGTGCATGAGTGAGGGCGGGTGTAGGGGTCGGTTGAAAGAATTCTAATCCAAAAAATCTTAGCAATCATCTTCTTTCTCTCTTTGGTAAACCGAAGAAAAGTGGGAGATGGAGAGAAAGCCATTTTTGGCTATTTTAGTTTATTTTGTGAGCTTGGTTCGAGTGGTTTTTTTTATATGGGAGGTAACTTCTTTTACTTTTCTTTGTGATTTTTGTTATCAACTAAGTTGTTCTAAGCTATGAAACTTGATTTCCCTTTGATATTGCTTATATGAGTGAATTAGATTAAGAGGTGTTACAAGAATGTTAGAAGACTCGTTTGATTGGGTTTGTTACATAGATGATAAGGATGTAGTGTAATTGAATGATAAGTGTTTACATTGTTAATGGAAAATCAACACTAGGGAGACATAATCCATTCGGACACTATGAAATAATGTATATAGGCATAAATCTTGCTTCGGTTGGAAGATGTAAATGTATATATATATGAATTTGAATTGTTTTAATGGTAACAAGTGCTTAATTGGACTGTTAAGAATGAATAAATGAGTACACATGAAAACAGGGCATTAAAATGTAATTGTATAAACCTTAAGGATCGTTTTTAAGTATAATTATGTAAACACATGAATTAGAGTCTATTTTGGCAATATTACAAATGTTGGAAGACTGTCTTGTTATGAGAATAAATGAAATTTTTGGAATTAGGGACTGCCCGACACATATGTGTAATCAAAGGGACTGTTTTGTATGTCTAATTGTAAAATGGATTGATCCGGTGTGCACATAAGTATAAATTCATGTCTAAGCATTTGGAACATAAATAGATGTAATAGAAAGTAACTTGAGACATATGTAAGTATTTACACACTAAAAGATGGACATTTTGGAATAGAATTGTAATTGTACAAATACAAAGGAATGATTGATCATAGAAATGTATGACATTAATCGAAACTAGGTTAAGCTGAGCTTAGAGAGAAGTGTTGTGTTCAATGTGATCGATAGAATTAGAATTATATGATGTTGGTTAAATCGAAATGAATTTGATATATGAATATTTTTGTGCTTAGATCAAGAGGCACTTGAGGATTCGAAACTTAAGGCTGGTATCCGAGATCCAGTCTAGCTAGATTACTTGTGAGTGTAGTTTAAAGTCTTGGGATAGACTGAAGTTATCCCTAGCATGCTATTTGTTTAAATTTCTTGTTTCTTGTCTTTTGCTAAGTATGCTTGTACTCTAAGCTTGGATGTGAGGTAAGTATTGAAATAAGAATTACCTTATGGTATAATTTGTTTGAAAGAATACATGATATATCTTACCAATTATTCGAATGCTTGTCAAAGGATATTGAAATGATAGTGTTACGTATGGATCATTTAGAACATGAAATACTTTTACATGATCTTTGTTTAAGAAATGGTGGGGCCATGCTCAACTTACGTGGATAAGATATGTTACTTGAATTGAGATGGAAATCATGTGTGATGAGAACCCTATTTATATGATTTTTCTTGCTTAATAAGTAAATCAATATTCAAGTAATATTTGATTAAGAACTAGATATGAATTTAGGGTTATGAATGGATTGAAAATGTATTTGGTTTGATATGTATAATAAATTCATGATGGTTAAGAAAAGAATACACATGATATATTCACTTGATCATGAATATATATGCTTATAATGGAAACTATACGTATTTATGCATAAAGAATAGCAACCTATGCCATGTTGTTATTCGAATAGAAGGAATGATGTAATGAGAAATGCATGAATTGAGTACATGCTTGATACGGAAGAACAATATATTTTGTTCATATGATATTCGATTAAGAAGCTATGCTCATATTGTTTCTGATGTGAAAAGATTAAAATAAGAGCCTTGGTTTTGAGTCAGTCTTAGGTATAGTTGGCATGTCATAGAGTCCATAGAGCTCAGGTTTGGGTGGGCTACGGTCCTGGACTATGGTCCTTATTTGGCGATAGTAGGAGGGAAGTGTTGTGGTCACTTGGCGACAGTAGGAGGGATTGACCGGTACTGCGAGTACCATTTTATGGGCGACATTTGGTTGGGGATTCGTGTACCTAGGCTGTAATTCGATTCTCAAGGCTATGATAATAAGAAAGTATGAGATTATAAGTTAAATAAATGAAGAGTTGTGATAACTTATTTGATAAGTAACATGATTCTAATGAAATTGAGTATTTCTCTAATATGTGTATATGCTTTGAATGAGAGGCTATGTTAAAATTAAATAATGAATTTCAAGTTAAGTTAATGAATAATCTTAATACTCCTTGTGACAAGAATTCTATATCTATAAAATGTTATGGATATAATCGTATATGATAAGTATCACAGGCTTAAGATATGCTATGTATTATGACCTTGGTGATCAGTAATTTAAGTCTATGATATGTTGTGTTAAACATCTCAGATGTTCAACAATCCATGCCTATATTATGCAATGCTTGCTATCTTTTACGACAAGTAACACTTGATCATGATATTCTATACTCAGTAACTTGTTTGATAAGTAATGAACAAGTAATTTATGTGTTGATAGGCTACTTGAATTCCCAAGGCTATGTTAAAGTTTTACCATTGGTATGTGCAAACTTAATTAATTATATCTATACTTTGATAACTTATGAAATAAGGAATTCATACCTTGATGTAATGTGTTTGATAATTACATGATAAGTAGTTTATATTAATGAGATATCATGTTAGGTAATCAATTTACTCAGTAATGATCACTTATATATGACTTTTGCGTGATTTAATACGAAAAGAGATGTGAGTCATTGAATATGGCTATTCAATAGTTAGTTCCTTGAATTGGTTTGGAATCTTACTTAACCTTTAAGAATATGATAAAGGTAAATATTGAAATTACAAGTTAAACAAATTAACTATGTATGATAAATAAGGTGATAAATACCTATGTTATATGTTACTGTGTTGATGTCCGTCTGACAAGTATCTATGTTAAATGAGTGATAAGTATACATACTCTTAAGATGCTATGTTTAATAATTCTTGTAAAACACAATCATAAGTCAAGGATATGCTAAGTTTGAAATCTTATATTAATAAGAAATTCTAATACATGATTTGTTCAATTGATAAATTAATTGATAAGTAAAATCAAGCCTATGTTGCATTATGACTAAAATATGTTTGGTGTCTTACGAGGCAAATAACCCATGTTTCTAATAGGTTATGTATGATAACTTGATGGATAAGTAATTCATGTTAATTATTCAATATGCTTGATAATTTACATTGGAAGGTGATGTATATATGAGATACTATGGGATAAACAAATATGCTATGCTATTTTGTGTGAAATATAGACATGGTGGACTCTTTCGTAATGTATTAATGTGTATACATAACTGGTGGATTAAATTGATATAAATAAATATACCTTGGATTGTGCTAAAGATTATAAGTAGAATCAACGATCGATTGCAATGACTTGCATATCAAATGTATATATATCTATGTTGAATATCTATATATTTATGTTTATTTAGATATATGTGTGTACGATGTGTATGTATCATGTTGAGTATCCACGTAT
The DNA here is from genome assembly GCA_019671005.1 of Hibiscus mutabilis. Lineage (NCBI taxonomy): Eukaryota > Viridiplantae > Streptophyta > Magnoliopsida > Malvales > Malvaceae > Hibiscus > Hibiscus mutabilis. The sequence goes on along the minus strand of CM033741.1, from coordinate 22,419,737 downwards.
AAATGTTTAATTCGATGTCATATGAGCACAAATGAATATGTATCTATGTTGAAAATCTTTGTACTTATGCCGGATTGGTTACGTGTGTGTACAAATGCATATGTACTTTGTTGATTTCCTATGTTTATAAGTATGTACCATGTTAAGCACGCATGTATATGTGCTCACTCCAATTACCTTTATATACAGATGTGTACGTTTTGTTGAACATTCATGCATATAAGTATGTGCCTGACTGAGTATCTCATATATGTATATACTTTGTTCAAACAATCAAGTATGTTATATCTTTGTTCGAAAGTCTCACTTTAAAATAACTAACTTCTTGTCCAAGCTTAGAGTCACGTTTATGATTAATAAACTTTGGTGATAGGATCAATTATTGTTTCATGCTTTGTTTTGCTTTAAGCTATCTCACTAATCCCATGTTTACTCTTTGCTTCCTAATGTTTCAGGATAGTCTTGCCTTCAATTATTTTTTGAGAGCTTGAACGAGATCACAAGGACCAGGATGTATGTCTGTAAACCCTTAGTGTACTCCTAGTTGGTGGCACATAGTGATTAGGCATGTATTGAGATATTAGATTTCTTTTTTGGCTTATCATGTATTTAAGCCTAATGAGTAATCAAGTTTGTAATGGGCCTTTATTATTTCTCGGTGATTGCATGCTGCATATGATTTATTATTCGGCAAGATTTAGTAGCTGCTTAATAGCTGTGTTATGCTAGGGATATATATATTGAATGTCTACCCATCTTAGACTTCACGTGATTTATGCAGTTTTAACGAATTTGGATCATGAATGATTTTGGGTAGGACACCTCATAACTTGAATAAGATTGAAAGTGGTAATAAATCAATTGTTGAACTAAAACTAGTAAGTATTGTGTTTTGAGTATAAAATATTGTTTAAACTCTTGTAAGATTCTTAAGTTGATTAATCATCTTGATATCTTGTGTGTCGTAAATTAAATATATAAATCACCGAGTTAGGTTTTAGGTAAACATTTGAATATCAATAAATTTCGTTTTTGTTTATGCTATGCCAAGGATACATGTATCTGTCTAGGATTGATTTAAACTTTGATTTATTATATGATTTGTAAATGAAGGTGACTAATATTCTTTGTGGATAGTCTATAAGATGTTGAGTAAATATGCAATGATTAAGCTATGTTGTGTATTTGATGTCTTAAAACTTGCCATGATATAATTTGCAAAAATAAACGTGGTAGTTAAGTACTTATATTATAAGATCATGCTTTGGCCTAATGTTTGAAGTATCTTTGCTTATCATATGTATTCTTGTCTGCATGTAGATTAAAATTTAAAACTTATTCAACTTATAACAAGTTTTAAATTACCTTGAATTTTTGCTTACATGCTCATTTGTGAAGTGCTAAGTTGTCATATCTATGTTTTAAAGTTGTATGCTTGTTTAAACGTTGTTCCTAAACACTTCCTAGTTCAGTTTATTCTTAAGCCAGGTTCGGGGGTGTTTCAAAAACTCTCGATTCTTGTAAACCTTAAAAGCCACACTAAAGAAAATGATGTAAATCACATTTTAGGAGCAGATTTTAACAGTGGATATAGGCTTTACTGTTAAAATTGAACATCCACCGACATAGATACAAATACAAAGGAATCAATAATTATGCAATTTTGGCTTGAGCAAGTGACCACTCGAAGATAGAAACGACAAGGAATATAAACAAGGTTTACATGGAAACTGAAATAAGAGCAAAGAAGAAGAAAAAGAAACTTACTTTGGAGTTTCTTGTCCATGTACCTGCCAATAAAAGAAAATAGAAATTAATTGAGAGAAAAGAAAGAGGAAGAAGAAAAGTTGTGAAAACCTAGTAGAGATTGTACAGTCCCTGAGTTTTATCCGGATAAAGCCTACATATGGTGGAAAATAAATAAAAAATTGAACTCGAAAGCGAGAATCATACCACTAGACCAAGCACCCTTTGATGATAACCATGGGCTCATTTCCTAAAAAAATCCATGTCAAATATCAACGCATAACTGTGAGCACAAGTTTGATGATAACTATGGGCTCATTTATTTATTTGTTTTTGTTTAGAGAAACAACATGATTTTTAGCGGCGAGAAGTTTTGGGTACAGTAAATGAAAACAAGAAACCAAAGCTAATGAAGAGTTTAGAAAACGTAGTGACTCTTGAAGTGGAAGATAAAATGTTCCAAGGAAGTCCCTATTTGCTTTTAAGGAAGCTGTTTTGGAATTAGGAATAGTATTACCTATGGAGAATGAGAATCATGAATAAGTTTCCAACCTTTCATTTTCCTAGTTCCAAGTCTGCCAAAACAAATCTCGATTGATCCTATTCCTATCAGTGGACACACACACATGCTTATTCCAGTTCACTTTTCATGCTCACTATTACAGACATTGAGTCAACCACTTAAGCCACCAATATTTATAAAAATGTTCCAAATATCAATCAACTTGGGAGAGGGTTGAGAAAGCATTTGCTGAAATGTTAACTTTCCCATTTGTATTGGTGCTCATATGTTCCAAATATCAATCTCTCCGTTTTGCACATCATTATGCGAGATAAGAAAATTTAAAAGAAATGTAAACATGAGAAAGTAAAGTCCTCATTCCTAGAAACTTCAGGTTAATAAGAAATGGGACTCTCCACTTTTAAACCCAAATACAAAGTCTCTGGTGTCAAAGAAATTTCATGATGATTAAATGGATTTTTAGAAAATAAGATACAAGAAAGAGCGTACATGCAGTGCTGCCTGCTTCTAAGCTGCTACCGACAGCGAAGGACGGGCCGATAAGGACACCTGATCGGTGAGGCTGTGAGAGCAAGAGACACGATCGAAGGGGGATTAGGGTTTGATTTGGAGATCGGTGTGAGTGATTGAGTCCTTGAATGAGGGATTTTTTTTCAAAACGGTAAGAATGTGTGTGTTTTAGATATATCATATATCCTACTGCACGCTTGCGGCGTTTGTGACTGAACGTCACTAAAGAAACACCTATTGCGGCGTTTTTAACACAAACGTCACTAAAAGCACAAGTTATTGTGGCGTTTGTGGCAAAACGCCACTGTATATGAACTCTCTTGCGCTGTTTCTCCGACAAATGCCACTAAAGCTATGTTTATTGCGGCATTTTATAGAAAAATGCTACTATTTATCATTCTTTAGTGGCTTTTGTTTTACAAATGCCGCAATGATTGTCCTTTTATGGCGTTTGTTTGGTAAACGCTGCAAAATGTATAAATTTAGCGGCGTTTACTTAAAAAACGCCGCTATATACCAAACTTGGTGTAGTGTAAGGTTGAGATGTTGGGTTAGAGTTTAAAGTATAAGGTTCATTTTCTAGGGTTTAGAGTTTAAAATTTAGCATTATAGTGATGGGTATATATGAGACCAAAAAAGACATAATTTTTATTCCAATAGTTAGTGATGGTGATATCATAACTCCAACTTAATAAATCTCATTCCACCTTGAAAGCAGCCAAAGCTTAAACCACTTCTTTAATCCAAACTGCAGTAGCTAAAGGGTGGTTTGGTGATAAAAATGGCAATAGGATATATTCGCCAGTAGAAAGCTGAACCAGTTTTCACGTTATGACCGATCGAGCAATGCAATGCAATGTAATGCATTTCTTCACCTTTACGGTTCTGTTTCGAAAGGGGGGATTTTCTCGTCTGTAGTTCTGCTTCAAGTATTCTTTTACATAATGAAATTGAGGATGTTTTTGCTAGGTTGATTTTTATGGTTCAATTTTTGTTGTGTACATTGTTGCCGGGTTCAATTATAGGTTAGGGGCGAGTTAATGTCGAGTTTGATGATGTGTTGTATTAAACGAATATTTGTTCTTGTTTCTTTTATATCTTAAAGATGTTTATTCTTCGTAATTTTGTACCCTTATGGACCTTTTACTTATAATACTGAATCTAATCGGCTCAGCAAAAAAAAAATATAAAGTTGGGTTACATTATTTTTTTGTAAGCATGGGTTATAAAATTAGTTAGCTCTTCAAGCTTTGTAAATCAAGAATACAAATTCTAGTTTGTTATGATTTTAAACCAACCGTGTACTTAGCGTTTTCACCAAGAATTATTAGTTGATATTTTACTTACAAGCATTTAATTTGTCTTCAACATATATTTTACGAAAAAACATAATATGATGTTATATTTTGGACATTTATAATAATAATTTTTAATTGTTTTATATAAATATTATATAAACGTATAAAAAGACATAAATAATATTATAGCAATATCAATTATCATCTAAACTAATGAGTTTTTAGTTATTTTTCAATTGAATTGATATTTGTTAACATGATTTTATTTCTCTTGTTAATTTTCATGCAAAACGTTAGAATAGACACATTTACATTATGAAAGTAAAAAAAAATTTAGTCGAAGAACCAATAACATTTATGGTGCAAGCTTTGTGCACCTCTGTAGGGTGTTTTGTCTGCCATTAAATATTAATTTAACAATATCATTGTCAAACTTCATGGAAAGTAGGGTCGTGTATTTTCAGATATTAATTTTTTTTATTTTTTGATTAAATATCCAGTTTTTCAAATTATTAACAGTAAATTTATTTTTTGATGAAAATAAAATAAAAAAATAATAAATAAAAAATAAGACCCCCTCTTTGGATTTTTTAAAAGTCATTTTTTTAAAATTTGACCTTGATTATTTTAAATATATTAAACAATTAAATTTTATAAAATATATATTTTAAAACTACTTGATTATCTTGGCAAAAAAATTATTGGATTTATGATTTATAGAATATATTTTTTTTATATTTTTATCAATAGTAAATTATAAATAATAATGAGTCAAAATTAAAAAGAAATAACAAAAAAATAGAACAATAAAGGACAAGCACAGGAGGTCTCAGGTAACTAGATCTAAAAAGCTTTACAGCAACAGGTGTGGACGGACTAGGGATTCAACATGAGGTGTCGGTTGTGGTTAAAGGAGCTGCATTGCACAACTTTGCACCAGCAGATGTGTGTCAAATCATAATTTGTTTCTTCGTTTTGGGGTAAGGATAAAATTATTTACCCTCCTCTTTCATAAGCGAAAACAAATAATTGAAGTAAGAAAATCGAAGAAAACTGCACAAGAGAATGAACTCACAAACCCAATCAGAGAAGGATCGTCCGCGACGAATTTGGAAAATATTTGTGTCAAATCTCTTGGAACAACTGAATTTGAAAGGCCTATGACAGGTACTCGATAGTCATGAGGGGGTTGTCGACGTGTTGGTTCCAATTAAATGGGCGAGAGATTCGGTTTTGTCCCTATAGAATCAGCGATTGAGGCTAAGTGTGTCATAAAAAGACTAAGGATAGGTACTGGCGGCACAAAAAAGAGATTTCAAGGGGTACACCAAGAGAGGTTGTGATGGGAACACGATAGGATGATCCAATACCTTTGAGTTGTGTGGTATTGGGCATGGTCGAAGAGAATAATGTGGAGATCCTGAGACAATGTGCAGTAGGATGGTGTAAGAGACCGATGAAGATAACTGATTTAACAAGTGAATTGAATAAAGCCAATATACAAGGTTGTCCGTTGATGCGTATCGTAGGACTCCATTTACTTCTAGTATTTAAAAGTATGGAGTGTCGTCAGGAAATTCTCAATGGTGATATCTTACATAATTAGCTTGAGAATATCTCAATATGGCCACCAAAGAGGAGTGCGGAAAGTCGTAGGGTATGGCTTTTAATGTTTGGGGTCCTAATCCAAGCTTGGTCAAGAGGGACTTCTACAAATTTGGTGTCGAATTGGGGTTCAGTGATACGTTTTGCGGGAGTGACGTTAGAAAACATACCAAATACCATATTAATCATATATGCAGCAATCATAATTATAGTCTATTTCAGAGTTCATAATTCAACTTATCATTCTAGATACATATCTCTAAATGCAATTGTTTATATATACATAAAAGACATGACCAAACATAACAATCATGCTATCTTAAAGATTATACTTACTACTAATGTTACAAAACTTAGCAACATGACCAAACATAACACATACCCCTTTTAAACATAACATAATCTTGACATCATGATATAAACATGACTAATCCATTACATTCATACTCTTTCTAATACTTATTACCATATCTTGTTTTTCCTAAAATCATATCCAAGCGTTCAAATCATAGCTTAGATTACCGTATACCCTCTCTCAGTGTTTTTTTTGGTTGATCAACCAAGCTAACAAGTTTAATGAGCCTTGCCAGCATCAAAATACCCTTAGTTCAATATGATACTTAGTGCATCCTATGAATACTTTTAACATTGTTAATAATTTGATATACGGAAACTAACCAAAGTGATATCAACATAAAATTAAACATGTGCAAGAGATGAAATTTATCGTGGTTCAGCCTTGCCTACCTCTACAGATGAGAGAAACGAACAATACACTATCAACATAGAAAACACAAAGAGTACGAATACATGATATCCGATGTATCCCAAATACCTGATATATATATATATATCTCAAAACCCAGTGTAACCAAAACACTCTTCTAAACGTCCTTATGATACCCCTCTCTACAACATAGCCACTATAGTTGTAGAGATCCTAAAAGTGGTTACATCTCTCAAGAGTAATTTTCTCTATCTCTCATAATTCTAAAGGTTAAACCTAGTCTATATTTAAAAACCCAAATACTTGGTCACCAAGAAACCTTATTCAGTAAAATCTCTTACTTAATATAAATATTTACTCCTTAAAGTAAATTGTAATTATGAAGTAATCTTCAACCACTAGAATTACAATAAAACCTAACTTAATTACCAAATAGAATTTGTGTCAAATTATAACATATCTACCCCTCGACCAAATTCTATTTGAGCAGTGGTCTTCAAGTCTTCACCAACTGCAATTTTTACGTATGCTAAATATTCGTTGAAGCACCCGAGTCTTCAACAACTCAATTCTTACGTAATATCTGTTGAAGCACTGTTGAATCGATTGATAACTACTCTCCCAACAACTGAAACTCATTGCAGCAATACTCCTTTTGCACATCTCGAATATCGCTCCACAAAATCTGCAACAAAAATTCGTTCAAAATCACACAACTCGAACCATAGCTCAGGATATCATTTGTTAGGAAATTGGTATGCGGCAAAATAACCAAAGCAATAACAACATAAAATAAGACATGCACAAAAGACGAGATTTAACGTGGTTCGGCCTTGCCTGCTTCTGTAACACCCTAAACCGGGCCTAGGAAGGTTACCACTATCTAAATCATTGATTAATTAAAATTATGTGTTAATCGATTTGAAAGAAGTGAAAGTTAATTGAAGGAATAAGGGACCCAAAACAAAAGTTGGAAGAGTAGGCTAACCAAATTGTAAAGCCAAACTAAAAGGACCAATGTGAAAAGAAAGCAATATTGAGTGCCAAACTAAAAGGACCAAATTGAAATAAGAGTGAAACCACAAACTTGCATGTGTAATTAGAGCACTATGTAATAGTGGAACACAAGTGGCAAGGTAAAATCACATGTGGCAAGGGGGAGTGTTATGGCCGGCCATTGTAGATGAAAGAAAGAGAAACACAATTGAAAATCATCTTCTTCCTCTCATAATCGAACCTTAGAGAGAAAAGGGAGAACTTTACACCATTCTTAGGAGCTTAAGACTTCGATCGACTAGGTCACTCTTGTGCTTGTTTTAGAAGAAAGGTATTAAATTTGTTTAGCCATGTATTAGATTGATCTTATGTTAAGATTGAATTTGTTTAATTGATGCAAGAAATGTTCTATGATCATGTCTTTCTTTTAAGCATTTATAGAGTATATAAACAATTGATAGATTGTGTTAAATTGCTGGAAATTTTCTTGGTTGTTTGGAATAATGTACATGTCAATTGCTATGTTCATGTGAGAATAAAAGAGTAATTTAAGATGTGTATGTTGCTGGAAACTTGAATGTTCATGCTGGAAATTGCTAGGATTACTAGAAATTTAGGTATTGAATTAGTATGTTTTCAATGTAACAATGAATGAAACAGTTTTGCTAGTGGAAATGGGTAAACTTGCTTGGTTGTACATAATGCCCTATTTTGATCATGTTGCTAGGTGAATTGGACTGACCTATACATGTAAGAATATGTATATAAGTTGAATTATAATGTTAGAATCATGGCTTGAATGAATATGAAGCTAGAAACACCAACTAGTGTAATTTGCCCAGAATGCTCTGTTCTGGCCAGCAACTTTGAAAATCTCTAAAAATTGTACAAATGGAATTTAAGGCTGAAATTTTAATGGATAGTGCCTTAATATGTCTAAATTTATTAGGAAAAACGGAATTGAATTTGGATTTGTAGAATGGATTGTAGAAATGAAACACTAAGGACAGTACAAGCTGTCCAGTGTTGTAATTACCCTGTCTTTGAGTAAAAAACTGTATTAATTGATAAATAATTAAAATTCAAGGCTTCTATGGTTAGAAGGAAAATTAAGTTAGATTTCCAACGGTGTAAACCAATTGAAATTCCGAAGTACGGAATGAAAGTTATGCATATTTTAGTAAGTAGTGCACAAGCTGCCAGGCAACAGCCTTGATGTTTGAAATGAATGAATTATGTGCATTGTTGTCTTGTTTTGAATAAGTGAATGTACTTGTCTTGACCTTGATTTACTTGTATGTATTGATAGAGCAAGGAGTAAAACTTGTGGAAGAAGATAGGAGTGGCCAAGCTAGTGGCAAACACAAGGGGATTTGGATCCAAGACTAACTAAGCTTGGAGCATTGTGAGTGTAGTTTACAAGTAGGGTTAGGACTTAGGTCCTAGCCAAATATGCATGATTACTCTCTTGCTTGAATATGCCATGATAATGAAACTAAATTAACTTGAATATAACTTATAAGGCAAGTATGAAATAAGATAAAATATGAACTTGTCGATATTCTTGACTTGTTGTACAATTAGAATTGCTTGATTCTTTATGCCTTGGGTGTGATTTATTGAATATTACTTGAGTGTATTGTCTTGAACATGAAATGAATTGCTTGAAACATGAAATGTACAGCCATGAACATGAATGAATTGCTTTGAGCATGAAACACATGAAATGCGAAATGAAATTAAAGAGCTAAGGCTCAATTGGCCTAAGGGCTAAAGAATAATATTGCTATACTTGCTTGAAATGATTCTTGACTACATGATCTTGAATTGTATAATCTTGAAATCCTTGAATGAATAAAGTGTAATCAAACAACCTTGGTTGCTAGTTGAATAGGTAGAAGGGCATGCCTTAGAGTCTAGAGCTCATTGTGTAAGGGTGGACTACGGTCCAGGGCTAAGGCCCCTAATTAGCGACAGACGGAGGGTACGTTTGTGTGGTCTTTGGCGACAGTAGGAGGGTTGACCAGTACTACGGTACATCTTGCATACTACGGTACATCTTGTGGCGACAGTTGGTTGGGGACTTGATTACCTAATCAAACTAAGAACCAAGGATTGTGTTAAAGATATTAAATGAGCTAATATCACCTTGAATATATAAATTACTTGACATGAACTACTTGAATTTTGACATGAATTCCTTGATTATTCGAATTGCTTGACATAAACTACTTAAATCTTGACATGAATTATTGATTACTCAAATTACTTGACATGAACTACTTGAATCTTGAACTACTTGATATGTGACCATGAATTTTCAGATTTCTTGAAATGGATAAAGTATGAATTGTGATTCAATGTCTCTTGCATCTTGTGCTATTCGAATTACCTTGCAATCCTTAATTGGATCATTCTTGATTAATTAACACCTAACTTGATAAAACAAATGGGTTAGAACTAGTTACTACCCCACTAAGTACATTCTTGTACTTATCACTCTCGTTTTCATCCTTCCCAACCACATGTTAGAGGATTCGATCGTTGCTCGATCCCGAAGCCTGCATTCTTGAGCTTGAAGCAAGACACAAGATTTTGCTAAAGTATGATACATACTTGTTTTGTACTCCACTAGTTGGTGGCACATAGTGTATAGAATGTCTTGTGCATGCATTTTGAGTACTTGATCTTGTATATATGTATATATATATATATATATCTTGAATGGCCTTCCATGCTATGAATCTGGTTGATAATGTAAATGAAGTAATGAACTTATGTTCTATGAATTGAAAGAATGATGATGCGCATATTGTTATGTTTATAATGAATGTTCAAAGTGATCACCTAGCCTTGTGCCATTCGAATATCTTGTAAGATGGCATAGTCTCTTGTATAATCATAACATGTATATGTATTGTTATAAGTTGATTGGTAAATTCCAAAAGGTAAGGCATGGCATTTGGCTTGCTTAGAATCAAGGTACGTTTCATTAATCATGTTTAACAAGTTAAGTATGAAATGTCACATGTATCAAGATAAAAAGCAAAGAAATAAAATGAAGCATGCTTGTTTGTTTAGGTTTCGATTAATGCTAATGTAAAGTGAAAATTTTGGTAACCTATAAAGCATGTAAAGATGATTGCTTGCGTAATAAGACATAATTCCTTGGTTGCTTGTTAGTTAAGTAACTCATCTAATAGGGTTGAGTTAGCCTTTCCTTGCTCGTTCTTGCTTGTATCGTTTCTTGGTAACGCTCCTGAATCAGTTTCTTGCCAAACTGGGTAGGGGTGTTATAATTGTTTGGTATCAGAGCTTTTTAGTCGGTTCTAGGACTAAATCGGGCTCTTTGCATCATATAGGATACTTGTGCCACCTATGAGACCTGTATTATATAGCTTTGTCTTTGCTTAACTAACTGAATTCCTAATTGTTCTACTAGAATGTAGAATGTCTGAAACACAGCTTGACCGGGATGATAAAAGTCTCGTAGGCTCATTTAATGAAGGAGACGGTGTGAGGATGGAGTAGAATCCTCCACAGCAACGAGCTGAACCTAGAGCCCAAGCTGCTGCTCAACAGGAAGCTCCTTCTATAAATCCTGTGCAGCAGGAATGTCTCCTGAGAATGAAGGAGATGTTTAATCATCTTGTAACTACCTTGAAACGAGACCATTCTATTCCTCCTCCTGTTCCTACTCCAACTAGAGCCCCTATTGGCAAACTGGCTCAACATCGGGCTTATACCTTCACCGGTACTGATGAAGACAATCCCGTAATAGTTGAGTATTGGTTAAAGGCCACTACTCAAATCCTGACCAAACAACTACCCTGTTTTGATGAACATAAACTTGAATGTGCTATAGCCCTGTTGGCAGACGAAGCTCTGAGCTGGTGGGAAACCACTACCCTGACTGCTCCTGCTGAAGCTATAACCTGGAAATTCTTCCTCGATGAATTCAAGAAGAAATACATTATTGAATAATATCTGGCCGAGCGTCGGAAGCATTTCGTGTACCTCAAGCAAGGTCTCCGACCTATTGAACAGTACGTGAGTGACTTTTGCAAGTATTGCCAATACGGGTCAGAATACATCAAGACTGATGCTGACAAGTGTATGATTTTATCATTGGATTGAATGATGAATTAAGTCCAATATTCACTGCCCTAAGTATCACTGACTTCTAGAATTTGGTGAACTAGGCCATTGCAACCGAGGCGAAGATGAAAACCTCTAGGAAACTCAAAAGCAGAAACTCCTGGAAAGACAAACGATCAAGGAAGGATGACAAGCCTCATTGGCAGTCAAAGAAGTCCAAATATTCTAAGGATCACTCCTCGAATTAAGCTTCTATCCAAAAAAGCAACTTCATACCGAGACCCCAATCGGTATCCAAGACTTCAGCCCCGATCATCTCTATGATAGTACGGGGAATTCCGGTAAAGCTGCTCAATATCCTACTTGCAAGTTTTGTCAGTGTAGCGATGTCCCCTATCGCTAAAAACCGGTTTTCGAAGTGTTTGTGGTTTTTCGGATAAAAATATTTATTCCGTGGGGGTTTTAAAAATACCGTATTTTATTTAAAAAGGAGAAGTCACCACCGGCCACTTAGGTAGGCCAGACACCATAAAACTAGAGATTTGAAAATTATTGAGTTCGGGAGTCGGTTACGGATGGGGAAGGATTAGCACCCCCACACCGCCCAAAATTGGTACTTTAATAATTACCGCTTTATTAATATTAAACTTTCCAGATTAAAGAGACGATTAAATTAAAATTTGGTTGTAAGTGTGAGTGAATTTTAAAGGCCCCATTATCCGAGAGTAAACACCCAACCACTATCACTACGCCTGATACTGGCCCCGTTTACGCTCGGATAAAAGGGCACCGCATTGATAATTTATATTCCATTATGCAACCTTAGAGAAATAACTTGGAAACATACATTCACATTGACATAGTAAAGGACAAAATAAGTAATAAAAAACGGGTGACACGAAAGTAAATAAACATGATAAACAGCACGAACATAGCACATTATAATAACGAAGCATGGATAAAAACATGTGGGAACAAAAACACATATTTCAAGAAGACAGGCGTATTAAAAATAAAGCACAGTGTAACATATGCAAGACATAAATATATTATAATTTCAATTTCACAAATCAGAACAACGTACTAATAGAGGAACTAATACCTAGCACATAGCTTACGACATAATTTACATACGCAAAATAGAGACACGGTATTATACATGACAAAGAAAACATACTAGCGCATAACTTAAAAGCAAAGAGAACATACAATGCATGCTAAAATACAAGACATGTTGTGTACGAGCCAACTAAAATATCAATCGAACATGTAAGATATGAATGACCGAATAAACGCATAAATATACATAATCACCATAAACTAAACACATATATATATAAAAATGAGAATACGAAACATATACAAGGAACACGTGAGAATGCAAAAGGGCCACATCAACATATAGGATCATAATAAATAAGCATGAATATTTAGATATGAAACAGGACTGAAATAAAAAAACGAAAACAGGAAACATAAATTAAAAGGTAAATAAATGCGATTTAGGGACGAAATTACAAATCAGACGGAACCTAAAAGGACTAAATCTGTAATTGGACAAAGGGGCATGCTCGGAGTGAAAATTTCAAAAAAGCGGTGGGACTGGTGAGGTAATTTCGCCATTTAAAAATTGATTCAATTTAATCCAAGGGTCGGATTGCAAGATTTTAAAATATAAGGAGGACCAGGGTTGTAAATATCCCCTGCGGCAAGACAGAAATGAAAATATTGAAAACGCGAGGGGATTTATTGCAGAATTTCACCATTTCACAAAATAAAATGCCTATAAAATCCCCTTTTTTGGCCCGAACTCAAATTTTTCCCTCATTTTTCTTCAAAACCAGTTTTTATAATAACCCATCTCCTTTTTCTCTCAACGCAACCATCCCAACCCTTCAATGAACCCAAAAACCGGTAACCATCCGCCGTCCTCTCTGCCGCCGCCCGCCGCTAGCCGGCGCCGGGGAACCAAAAGAAACACCCAAAACAAACCTCGTTTCGAACCGAACTCAAATCTAAACTTAGATTTACACTAAGACACACCCTTTTGCCTAGATCTGAACAAATACGAAGTGAAAAAAACATTTTTGTTTAACCGAAATGAAACCAAAAGGGACCTCCCTCTCCCTTTAGTTCACCATGTTCAGTTTTGGAAACTGAGGTGGCTTGTCACTGGTGAGGGAAGACCCGTTGACGACGAGGGTAAAAAATCTATATCCCTCCCCCTTTTTGTTATCACTTCTTATTTTTATTGTACATGCATGCATGAAAGTAAGAAAAAGAAAGAGAGGTTACCACTGAAACTTGGTGCTTCTTTTTTTTTTTTATTTTTGGTAACTGATTACAACTGACTCATGATCTTTGTTTCTTGAGTTACATATATTCTTCCCATTTTTTTAGACTAGTACATAAGATATAGTCTTTTTGATATGATTTTTCTGATGCTTTTTCGTTTTCGTGTCCTTGGTGTGCCCGACCATGCTTGGTGGTTGGTACGGCCGGCATGGGGAGTGGTGTGGTGGAGGTGACCGTTCGGCTGTGTAGACTGGCGTCTCGAGGACGAGGCGATTATTACTACCAGAATCATTCCTATCCGTTAGATCAGATCTGATCCAACGGTTAGGATCGCTCGACGATCAGATGGCTGAGATGAGGCCTCAGAAATAATGTAGTGGTCCGGGATCGCGCCACGTGGCCTGAAGAAGATGGCCGGTCTTGCATGTGTCTCACACGCGCGAGTGGAGAATCTAACAGCCCGCGCGTGGACTTCACGCGGTAGATGTGGGGTCTTTATGCTTCAATCGTGGCCGTTGGATCCAGATCTGATCCAACGGCCCTCGTGTAGCTGCGCAAGATAAAAGGATGGCATAAGGGCTCTATTATCTAATGTGGGTTAGGGTTTCTTAGGATGTGGGCTGGCCGGTTTGGGCCTGATGTAAAAAATTTGGGTTTTAATGGACTAGATATTTAATTAATTTTTGGGTTTTGATATTCTATCTGTTTTATAATAATAATAATAATAATAATACGTATATATACATACATGCCAGCACATACGTACACGGACACAGATACGTATATAGCATACACATACATACTTACTTACGTACACATACATACAATTATGACAACACATTCGCACACGACCACACATATAATAATACATACAAATCATGCAATACTCATTCGTATACATAATAATAAGGATTTTAATAATATACATATGTAGATAATTATTAAGGCATACATAACACATCACACACACTTTACGTACATTACAATATATTACGTATACATGCAACGACACTATGTAAATTATTACACTAACGTAAATTAAAGCGATGTTTATACACTGGATAAAAATGGGTGATTACAGTTGCCCCTCTTTGCTTGTTCTTGTGGAACATGAACAAAACAAAGATCATAAGCACCCATTTTTATCCGACTTCCCTGTTTGTGGCTTTGGAATCACGTGTTCTTCTAGAACTCTCTGCTTTTCCTCAGCTGAATCTTCGGGCTTGTAAGTCCTTCCTATATATAACTTCTTCCCCCTCCGATCTTAGAGCTACAGGCTCTTCCTATATAGAACCCTTCGCTCTAAAGCCTCAAGTCATGAGTCCCTCTTATATAGAACTTTTCACTCTGAGACGGTAAGGCTTGGAGTCCTTCCTATATAGAACTCTTTGTCTTTAACGCGGCTGGTTTTTCTTTCATAAAACCTTCTGCGCCACGGATGGGTTCTTTCGACTGGGAGTTCCTCATGTATAGAACTGATAGTCTTCAAACCCGGGAGCCGCCAGTCCTTCCTATATAGAACTTTTAGCTTCTGAAATCTCGGAGCTATGAGTTCTTCCTATATAAAACCTTTCACTTTAAGACAGTAAAGCTCGGAGCCCTTCTTATATAGGACTCTTCGCTTTCAACACAACAAGTTTCCCTTATATAAAACCTTGTGTATCATGGGTGAATTCCTTCGGCTGGGAGTTCTTCCTATATAGAACTGCTAGTCTTCACCTTGGAGCTGCGAGCCCTTTCTATACAAAACTTTTAGCTCTTGGACCCCCGGAGCGGCGTATTCTTCCTATATAGAACCTCTCGCTGTAGGAGCTTGGAAATATAGGCCCTTCCTATATAGAACCTTTCTCTTCACATTTGGGATTCACACCAGGATGGCTACCGATGTTTCTTTGAATCTATAGATACCTGTCTAGAATAAGACAAGATGCTATGACAAATGAATTAACATGCCCCTAATCCTAGGGATGTCTAACTATTCATGACGCATGAGTGTCAATATCTTGGTGGGCCTGCCTTAGTCCTCAGTTAATCTCGACCTTACGTTGCTTGCTTTCTCTTTTTTCTTCTAGCGGCGATACCTCATTTCACTGTCAGGTTCAACAATTCTAACATTTTTTTTTGAATTTTTGATTCGGGTTTCTAAAGTGCCCTTTCAGGTTTTCGCTTTAGATGTTTCTCGTTTTTGTTTTTTTTAGGTGCCCTTCTGGGTTTTCACTTGGGAGATCTCTCTTGTTGTCTCACATGCTTTCTATTAAACAAGCAGGGCGTGCGCCATTGGTCATCCTACCCTGGTGCTTGAAGCCTTCTGCCTGCCCTGTCAACAGACGTTATGTAGGCAGCTAGAGGGCAAAGTTAACATCGTGTTCTAATCACCTGCATCTTTAAGATTAGATCACAGTAATGCTCAGAAATCTCTTGTTTATCATAAGCCTATGTTAGCTTATTTGTATGATATTAACAAGAAGGCAAGGAATGGATGCTCAAAAATATGATTTTATTACAATTAAGGGTTTGGGACAACTTTGAGAGAGTCATGACACACATGAGGAAAAGGAAAAGCCAAACATGAAATACAAGATCCCTCATTATCTTCAGTATGAATTATACATGATCCCGTCAACCGACGTAGGATCTTTGCCTGAAGCTCCCTCTTCACAGGGTTCATGGGGATGACCCTTCTCTTCGGATATCCAACCTCTCAATTTATCCGAGCTGCCCTTTACGAGTTTTCGACTCGGGTCCTTTCTTTGCTTCAAGACGCCCTGTTTCGGGTTTTCGCCCCGAGCTCTCCATTTTTTGTTCTTCTTCTTTTTTGTTTGTTTTTTTTTCTTTTTTTCTTTTTTGTTTTTTCCTTTTTTTAGTTTTTTTTTCTTTCGTTTTTTTTCCTCTTTCAAACGTAGTATTTCTTAACAACATCAAAATTTTTAGGGCTTTTCAGCTCGTCTCCATCCATTTAAGTTAACATTAAGGCTCCTCCTAAGAAGGCCTTTTTTACCACGTATGGCCCTTCCCAGTTGGGCATCCACTTTCCTCAAGAATCTTTCTAAATCGGGAGGATTTTCTTGAGCACCAGATCCTCCTCTCTGAATTCTCTTGGGTGCACCTTTTTGTTGTATGCCCGCATTATTCATTTTTGTTACATTTGACCATGGCAAATGAACTTTAGTCTCTTTTCTTCAATGAGATTTAGCTAGTCGAGTCTGGCTTGCACCTATTCGGATTCTTCCAATTTTACTTCATTTAAGACCCGGAGTGACGGGATCTCCACCTCAATAGGGAGTACTGCTTCGGTACCATACACCAAGGAGTAGGGTGTTGCCCCTGTCAATGTGCGAATGGACGTCCTATAGGCGAAAAGGGCAAATGACAGCTTCTATTGCCAATCCCTGTAGGTATCCGTCATCTTCACTATGATCTTCTTTATGTTCTTGTTTGCTGCTTCCACTGCCCCATTCATTTTAGGACGATAGACTGTGGAATTATGGTGTGTTATCTTGAATTGGTTGCACACGTCCGTCATCATTTTGTTATTCAGATTGGAAGCGTTGTCGGTGATGACCCTTTCTGGCAAACCGTATCGACAAATGATCTCCTTCTTTAGGAATTTACATACTGTAGTCCTTGTGATGTTGGCGTAAGACGCTGCCTCCACCCATTTAGTGAAATAGTCTATAGCGACCAAAATGAAACGGTGTCCGTTAGAAGCCTTCCGGTGAATCTGCCCGATGACGTCCATGCCCCACGCTGTAAAAGGCCACGGAGAATTCATGGTGTGTAAAGGTGATGGGGGAGCATGAATCTTGTCAGCATAAATTTGGCATTTGTGGCATTTCCTGGCGTAATCGATACAATCTCCCTCCATGGTCGACCAGAAATAGCCATATCTCATAATTTTTCGGGCTATAGACAGCCCGTTGGCGTGCGTCCCACATAGACTATCGTGCACATCGGCTAAAATCTCCTTCGCCTCCCGGGCATCCACACATCTCAACAATGTCTGATCATGGCCTCTTTTATATAGGATCTCCCCATCTAGGACATATCATGTTGCCATTTTTCTGAGTGTTTTTCTGTCATTGTCACTTGCCCTTTCGGGATACTTTTGAAGCTTGACATATTGCAAGATGTCATAGTACCATGGCTTTCCATCAATCTCTTCCTGCACATTACAACAATGAGCAGGCCTTTCAAACTTCTGCATCTTAATGGGCTTCATTTCTGCCCTAGTGTTTGTTTTAAACATGGAAGCCAGGGTTGCCAAGGCGTCTGCCATCTGATTTTCTTCTCTGGGAAGGTAATTGAAGCTGACCTTTTCGAACTCCTTGGTGAGCTCTTGAATCAATTCATAATATTTGACCAACTTCGGGTCCCTGGTTTCCCATTCCCCACACAACTGGTAAATCACTAAGGATGAATCTTCGAATACTCGAAGTTCCTTAATCTTTCTTTCAATAGCTGAGTTTAGTCCTATGACGCAGGCTTCGTATTCAGCTATACTGTTAGTGCAGAAGAATTCTAGTCTGCTGGTGAAGGGATAATAGACATTCTCGGGGGAAATTAGCACGACCCCTATCCCATGTCCGAGGGCGTTAGAGGCCCCATCAAAGTAAAGCTTCCATGAGTTATCATCTGAAACCTCTTCCTTGGTTGTAATGCACATTAAGTCTTCATCCAGGAAATTAAAGTTCAACGCCTCATAATCGTCTGAAGCGCGACTAGCTAGGAAATCCGCTACGGCGCTTCCCTTTACGGCTTTTTGGCTCACGTATACAATGTCGAATTCGGATAGGAGCATCTGCCAGCGGGCCATCCTTCCCGTTAGTGCTGGTGCTTCCATTAGGAACTTCAAGGGGTCTAGCTTAGATATTAACCAAGTAGTATGGTACAACATATACTGCCTAAGCCGCTTGGTAGCCCAAACTAAAGCACAACACAGCTTATAAACTGGCGGGTACCGTGTTTCGCAATCATTGAACTTTCTGCTTAGGTAATAGATGGCTTGCTCCTTTTTCCCTGACTCATCGTGTTGCCCCAATACACATCCCATTGAATACTCAAAGACTGTCAGGTAGAGGATTAAAGGCCTGCCTGGTACTGGCGCGACTAAAATTGAAGCATTTGTCAGGTACCTTTTGATCTTTTCTAGGGCTCTTTGACATTCCTCATCCCACACACCGGCATTATTCTTTCTAAGAAGTCTGAAGACTGGGTCACACCGATCAGTTAATTGGGAAATGAAACGAGAGATATAATTCAACCTCCCCAAGAAACCACGAACTTCCTTCTGAGTGTGGGGTGGCGAGAGATCTTGGATGGCTTTCACTTTATCTGGATCAATCTCAATCCCTCTTCTGCTTACCATGAACCCCATGAGTTTTCCAGAAGTAACGGCGAAGGTGCATTTGGTAGGGTTAAGCCTCAGCTGGTATTTCCGTAGTCTTTGGAATAGTTTTCTTAAGTTCTGTAGGTGCTCCTCTTCTGTTCGGGACTTGGCGATCATGTCGTCCACGTATACTTCTATTTCTTTGTGCATCATGTCATGGAAAAGAGTCATCATTGCTCTTTGGTAAGTTGCCCCCGCATTCTTGAGCCCGAAAGGCATCACCCGGTAGCAAAAAGTGCCCAACATGGTTATGAATGTAGTTTTCTCCATGTCGTTAGAGTCCATCTTTATCTGGTTGTACCCTGAAAAGCCGTCCATGAATGAAAACCATGAGTGTCCCGCAGTGTTGTCAACCAGCGTGTCAATATGTGGCAGGGGAAATTGTCTTTAGGGCTGGCTCGGTTGAGATCCCTATAATCTACACACATGCGGACCTTTCCGTCCTTCTTCAGTACTGGTACGATGTTTGCAACCCATTCGGGGTATTTGGCCACCTTCAAGAAGCCAGCATCAAACTATTTTTTTTACCTCTTCTCTGATCTTTAACAACATGTCTGGCCTCATTCTCTGGAGTTTTTGCTGTATTGGTTTGCATTCCGGCTTTGTTGGCAGTTTTTGCATCACTATGTCAGTATTCAAACCTGGCATATCTTGATAAGTCTAGGCGAAAGCATCCTTAAATTCCTGGAGTAGGGTTATCAGTTCGTGCCTGGTTTTCGAGGAAAACGTCGTCCCTATTTTACTTCTTTTCTTTCTTCTTCAGTCCCCAAGTTTACAACTTCTGTTTCTTCTTGGTAGGGCATGATTTGCCTTTCTTCGTTGGCCACCATTCTCCTCAACTCTACAGGGACCTCACATTCTATCTCATCATCATCTTCCCCAATTCCCTCTGAGATTTCGGGGCATTCAAAATTCACTCCGGGATTGGGTCCGGTATCATTCATACATTCAATCATGAGAAACCTGCATTAAATGAGAATGAATTGTATTGGGAAGAGAATGGCTTTATATGAAGTGAATGAACATGAAGAATGAATGAATGAAATTAATGAAACGTTTGCCATTTAAGAAGATATTTTCATTTCAACAAAATGTTAACATAGGTGCCCTATACAAGAGATCCCCAATTTTATGGGCAAAAACAAAAAATTGATTCGGAGCATTACTATGATCTAGTCCTAAAAACATAGGTGGATCAATGTGGCTCCAGTTATCAAGAGTTTCCCCGGGATGGCAGGGGCGGATGTTGGTCAACATATTGCTGACTTGGCCTTTTCCAGCTATCATGTTGTTGGACATCCTCTCAAGTGATTCATTAAACATTTCCTCCTTGTTGAGTATGTCATTTTCCTTAATTGCATCTTCAACCTCTTGTCCTGGTTAGTAGAATCCTCCGGAGACAAAAGTGGTTTTCAAACTAGGGAAGGGCATCGGTCTCCATAGAATGTCTTCTCCCTTAAATCTGGCTTTTCTTTGTTCTTCCTTTCTCTTGTAATCTTCTTTTCTTTGCTGGACACTTGGTTTGTAACCCAACCCAAAACGGTCCTTCTTGGTTATCATACTTTTGGCTCTTAGGCTCCCTTGCAATCTCTTCCCCAACCCCCTTCCTGCTTTGGCTCCTCAGCCTAAAGTTTCAGCGACGGTCATCTTGGTACAATTAGATAACCTGGGATAGGGGATCTGACTTTCCTCTGCGACGAAGGTGGCACTCACTAGCTCTAATGCTCGAAAAGAGCATTCTGCAGCATCCTCGTCATTTTGAATGTAGGGGGCATCTGATGTCACTGAAGCAATAATTTCCTGCTCGGCCTCCACTGTGACCAATTTGCCTTCGATTACGAATTTTAATTTCTAATGTAATGATGAGGGGACAACTCCTGCGGAGTGGATCCATGGCCTTCCCAATAAGCAGCTGTAAGATGGTTTTATGTCCATTACCACAAAATCAATCACGTACTCAGTCGGCCCGATCAATAGAGACACCTCAATTTTTCCCATTGTTCCTCTTTGTGCGCCGTCAAAGGCTCTCACGGAGTTATGGCAAGGCTTTAGGTGAGAACCATCTATTGGTAGCTTCTGCAAGGTCACCATAGGCAGCATGTTCAGTGCTGACCCGTTGTCAACCAGTACCCCAGGTACCACATACCCTTTGCAGTGGGTTGTGATGTTAAGAGCTTTGGTGGACCCCATTCCGCCCTCAGGGATCTCGTCATCACTGAATGTTATATGGTTATAGGTAGTGATATGCCCCACTATCATGTCCAGTTTTGCCACAGAAATGTCATGGGGCACAAAAGTCTGATTTAGTACTTTTAATAGTGCCTCACGGTGTCTTTCTGAACTCAAGAGCAACTCCAGCACCGTGATCCTAGCTGGTTGCTTTTGTAGTTGTTCCACTACGCTGTACTCGCTATGTCTAAGGAACTTTAGAAATTCTTTGGCTTGAACCTCGGTTACCGGCTCATTTATCTTTGGAAGAGGTTCTTCACCGAATATCTGCGTGGGGGTAACCGATGTATTCTTTCCTTTATCTTTGGCCGCTTCAGCAGCCCTCAAGGTCTCAGAGGAGTAACATCTCTCGCTCCTCGTGAAATGGCGCACCTCACCGATATTCACATCGCTCTTGCTTTGCTCATCTTTCAGTATAAGATCTTTTGCCTCACCAGATTCTGGCTTTTCTGGCGTGGTCACATTTACAGCATAGTTCCAGGGAGTTTGCCTCATATCCTTGAATAGGAACGGGGATGGTGCTGAGATGATGATCTTGGGATTTATCCTAGTGGTTTCTCCTTGGGAGGCACCTGTACTCCCCGGCCTGGAGGAGATGATAAGAGGTCTATCTCTCCCGTATTTAGCATTGGGGCTGTCCGTCATATGTACGTCCGACCCCTTCTTTCCCATGGGCTCTTCGAAGAATTCTATTTGCTTTTCATTCATCAATTGTTGTACCAATCTCTTAAACTCGTCGCACTTTTGGATGTCGTGTCCTTTGTCCTGATGGAATTCGTAATACACTTCATATCCCTTCTGCCTTATTACCATGCCTTTGTCGATCACATGGGTCATGCACAATTGTTGAAATACCCACCGCAAAGGAGATTTGACTTCCGACACATCATCCTTAATCTTCCTGGTAAAGCATTCCTCAATCACGTTTACTCCTCTGTTCCCATGATTAGGCAACGGGTTAGTAGCTACACTTGGTTCTTCAAACTTTAGTATCCCATAATCAATTAAGTTCTGCACAAGTTTTTTGAAAGCAAGGCAGTTCTCGGTGGGATGTCCAGGGGCACCGCCATGATAGTCGCAATGCGCGTTCGGGTTATACCAGGACGAGAATGGTGGTTTGAAAGGAGTAACGTAATACAGACGGACCAGGTCTGCTTTATACAACTGGGAGTAAAGCTCCGAGTACGGAATGGGTAGAAGAGTAAAAGTTTGCCTCTCTTTCTCTTTTCTCAAGGTTCTCTCCTCTCTTTGATTCGAGTTTTGCGCTTTTCCCACAGGTGCTTGTGGCTGTGAGACTGTAAAATTCTTTGGGGCAGTGTAAGTACTGGCGGCGTTTACTTCATTCTTCATGTTGTACTTTCGAGATCCTTCCCCGCTATCAATTCTACCACTCTTAATTGCCAATTCAAGGGACTCCCCAGTCCTAATCAAATCAGCAAAACTTTGTGTTGTGTTATTAATGAGGCGATCAAAGAGTGCTCCCTTCAAAGTATTAACGAATAATGGCGTAATTTAATGTTCCGGGAGGGGTGGCTGAATTTGGGCGGCCACTTCCCGCCACCTCTGGGCATACTGTCGTAGACTTTCGTTGGACTTTTGCCCCATATTTTCCAACATAATTCTACTGGGGGTCATATCTGTTACGTGCTTATATTGCTCAATGAATGCTCTTGAAAGATCTTTCCATGTTTTGACATTCACCCTGCTCAACTAGGTGTACAACTGTAACGCTGCCCCAGTTAGGCTGTCTTGGAAACAGTGAATCAATAGCTTCTCATCCTTAAGGTAGGCTGCCATCTTTCAGCAGTACATCGTTATGTGCACGGAAGGACACGTGGTTCCATCGTATTTGTCGAACTTTGGTGTTTTAAATTTTGGTGGTAGGACAAGGTCGGATACCAAACTCAAGTCACTGGCGTCATTTCCTTATTCTTCCATAGTTTGCAAAGTTTTAAATCTTTCCTCCATGAGGCGAAACCTCTCATCCCACTTTTTTTCTACCTCTGTCCTGATCCTTTCGACCAAATTCAAGTCTGGCACCTCCTTTTCATAGAGTGCTTCAGTGTCAAGGGGTTGAGTCTTAGGTGCCCCTACCGGTATATTAGTCGACATCCCCGCAGTGTCGATATATACCTTTCTAGTCAGATTCGGCGCGGCCAGTTGAACCTTATTGTGAACCGGGGTACTTTCCAGTTCTTGGGTGGTTTCTCCTTCAACTCTCTTTTCGAGACTCTTAGCCAGCAATGCGGTTATGTCGGATACTATTGATGCTTGTGACTGGGCAATCTAGTCACTGAGGCTTCTTTGGGCTTCGTCAAATCTTGCCTCGAGCTCTCTTTGTCCCTTTTCTAGACTGATTATCCTGTCTTCCATGAGCTTGCTTTGTAATTGGGTAAGATATGGATGATGAATGATTGCGGCTTAACTTCTATTTTCGCACACTACCATAATATTTATAACGTTAATATGGTTGCAAGGAAAATAAATGAGTGTATAATGATGATGTCATGATGCAATGCAAGAATGTATGCAGATAAAGGTACTGATTCCGCTGGTAATCACCCTTTTGAACTACTTCCACGGGAATTAAAGGGTCTAAATTACAATAGAATTCATATTACAAAATGAAGGTCCCTAATACAAAAGAGTACTAATTACAATACAGAGCCCTACAGATAAGCCCTAGCTCTATCTCCTAATTTTCCAATTGCCCTGAGCAGCTTGATGAACCTGGGAGCTTCTTCCATTTCTGGGACTACGAAAGGTCGGAGTGTTTCAGCTTCAATGGCCAAATCATTCACATGCCTGGCGACTCGCTGTATGTCCACCATCAGGTTGGCGTAATATTGGTCCCTATCCTGCACCATCCGGGCAGCGTCACGCAGTCTCCTTTGCCAATAAATGTCCCCTCCGACTGCGGCCTCTTCGAATACATTGATTCTTTCCTTATAATCCTCAACAGTAACTTCAAGGGACTTAATTCGGGTTCGTAACGTGCCTACTCCGCGCTCTCTTTCTTGTAGCTCAGTGAAGCCATTCCTCTGACAGTAAGTTCGAAAAGAGTGTTCTACTTCTGCCACCTTTTCTCCCAACTCGACATTCCGACTTTGGCTCTGATCCAGACTTTGGATAGTGTCGTCGTACAACTTTTGCACCTCTAACAGTCTATTCTGGCTACTCATGGACTTTCTTTTCCAAGCAGCGACATTTTCTCTCTCGTAGTTGACCGCTTGTTTTCCTTTGCTAATTTCTTGCCTATTTCTTTTCTTTTCTTGGTCAATGGCCTTCTTGAAGGACTGCCTTTCTTCACCAATAGCCAACCGGCAGCTTTCTATCTCCTTCTCGGTCGCTCTTTTGCTGATTTCTCATTCTTCTTCCATCAAACGGATACCATTCATTCTTTCCTTTTCCACGGCTACAAACTGACTTCGGACGACCTTCTGTATTTTCGCTTGGAGTAGGAGGGTATCCTTTTGGTAAAGAGCGTTCTTATCGCACAAATCTGCATTTAATTTCTTCAACTGTCTAATGATCACATCCCGTTTGTCGACCTCTAAGCTTGCTTTATAGAGCTCACTTGCATTTTGAGTCTGTTGGGTGTCCATTTTCCTCTTAATTTCTTCGAGTTCATTCCATAAGATATTAGCTTCAGACGGTACCACCCTTGTAAGCTCCTCAAGCGACACCACTGGTCCTTGATCGGATTCGGGAATCAAATCATTAACCCTCAAACGTCTCCAAAGATCGTAGTCTGGGGTGGTCATGTGCTCGGTGTCTCCTTCCACCCTGATCTGGTAACAATGGTCCCAAGCCCTCATGATAGTCTGAACTTTTTCTTTGAACTCCCCTTTGAAAAGAAATTCAGTTCGGCTTAACCCGGCGATATTGGGAATAAACTGTCGTGATTCGAATTGTCGGGACACCAAAAGCAGAACACAAGCAATCCCTCCGTGCAGTCCCAACATCATCAGCTAGTTGAAATCACCGCAACTGTATAAAAAGTAATTAACTCTACCGAGCCATGGGACCCTCCATACTATGTCTCTGTCTTAAATGTTCCTGAAGAAACTAGCCCATTTTCTTGTTTTCAAGTCCTCTCGCCACTCTTTTTCTAAGTACTCCCTTAAAGGAGAAAAACCTTGGAAGGATATCCAGTAGGACTCTCATCGGCGTCTTCCACACGTGGCTCTGAATCCATACCTGTAACAGTTGCGCACATCCTCGAAAACATCCTTCTTCATGCTTCCAACTGGCATTTAAAGAAATAAAGGTCTCGGCCAAGATTGTTGGTACTAGGTTTGCTCGCCGTTTTATACGCTCAAACAGATCTAGAATGGCTACATCAATGTTTCCAAGAATTCTTGGAAAGATCACCAACCCATATATTCCCAAGGCAAGCATGTCTATCCTTTTCTCCTCATCCGGATGTGCAGGTAGGATGTCTCGAATGTTCTCCCATGCAAATATTGTACTGTCTCCTTGAAGTCGGATCAAGCCATTAACCCAATCGTCACCCATTCCGGTAAAGGTTTTGAGCTTTGAAGTGTAATTCTGATTCCTCGGAGGTTTTACGTAAATCCAATCTTCCTAAACGTTTTTCTGATTAAGTAAGGCGGTATATTCTTCTATTGTGGGCATCATGTCCTGTCCATTAAAGGTGAAGCAGCAAAAGGCAGGATTCCAGAACTGAAAAATGGCTCGGAGTAGGGGCTGGTTGACCCAAATGTATAACAATTGTGCAATGTCGCCATAACTATCACAGAACCTGTCTTGTAATCTTTGGTCCCATCCTTCCCAGATACTTTGAAGATCCCCTAAGTTGTTCTGTTGAAGACTCACATAGGTGTACCCTGCTATTCCGCGCTCACTTGGTAGACTGTCCCCTTGGGCCTTCTGGTTGACCTCTGACCAATATCTGACTAACAAGTTAAGCTCCTCTTTTCTAAGACACCTTTTTCCATGGTGAAAGACTTTCTGATCGGGCAAACCACTTGATCCAGTACCTTTATGTAATGCAAATGTAATAATGCATGAAAAAAAGAGAGCAAAAGAAGACAAGTCAGTACCGGATAGAATTAATAAATACATAAATAAAAAGACGAATTAAATAAGGTAAAAAGACAAAACAACCCTATTTACCCATCTAAAACACTTAAGGTTATCTGCATGGCTCTAATAGGGTGGGTTTCTATGTTCTCTATATGCAGTGTTGGTGCTAGGAGGTACCTGAATTGTCTTTCCTGTCCCCTACTAAGGGTAGCAAGGCCCCCGATCATCACCCATTATAGGCTCCTTTCAACCGGGTTCAATTCAGGGGGACCCATTCGCTTATGCCTGCACGAAGGAACGATATCCCTACGAAAGCATAAGGTACTCGAGCCCCGAAGGTACTTGCTAAGCCTACACGGGAGAACGATATCTCCACGAAAGCATTAGCGTTTTCCCCCCACTTAAAAAATGGGTTTATATGCCAAATTTTAAATGCGTTAAAATAAACGCACAATTACAACCGAATATTAATTTAATAGTCACTTTAATCCGGAACTTCTAATATTATTAAAGCGTTAATTATTTGAAAAAACTCGACTCTCTTTATTTTGTTAAAAAACAAAAAATATCCCCAGCGGAGTCGCCATCTGTAGCGATGTCCCCTATCGCTAAAAAATCGGTTTTCGAAGTGTTTGTAGTTTTTCGGATAAAAATATTTATTCCGTGAGGGTTTTAAAAATACCGTATTTTATTTAAAAATGAGGAGTCGCCACCGGCCACTTAGGTAGGCCGGACACCATAAAACCAGAGATTTGAAAATTATTGAGTTCGGGAGTCGGTTACGGATGGGGAAGGATTAGCACCCCCACACCGCCCAAAATTGGTACCTTAATAATTACCGCTTTATTAATATTAAACTTTCCGGATTAAAGTGACGATTAAATTAAAATTTGGTTGTAAGTGTGAGTGAATTTTAAAGGTCCCGTTATCCGAGAGTAAACGCCCAACCACTATCACTACGCCTGATACTGGCCCCGTTTACGCTCGGATAAAAGGGCACCGCATTGATAATTTATATTCCATTATGCAACCTTAGAGAAATAACTTGGAAACATACATTCGCATTAACATAGTAAAGGACAAAATAAGTAATAAAAAACGGGTGACACGAAAGTAAATAAACATGATAAACAGCACGAACATAGCACATCATAAAAACGAAGCATGGATAAAAACATGTGGGAACAAAAACACATATTTCAAGAAGACAGACGTATTAAAAATAAAGCACGGTGTAACATATGCAAGACATAAATATATTATAATTTCAATTTCACAAATCAGAACAACATACTAATAGAGTAACTAATACCTAGCACATAGCTTACGACATAATTCACATACGAAAAATAGAGACACGATATTATACATGACAAAGAATACATACTAGCGCATAACTTAAAAGCAAAGAGAACATACAATGCATGCTAAAATACAAAACATGTCGTGTACGAGCCAACTAAAATATCAATCGAACATGTAGGATATGAATGATCGAACAAACGCATAAAAATACATAATCACCATAAACTAAACACATGAATATATAAACATGAGAATACGAAACATATACAAGGAACACGTGAGAATGCAAAAGGGCCACATCAACATATACGATCATAATAAATAAGCATGAATATTTAGATATGAAACATGACTGAAATAAAAAACGAAAACAGGAAACAGAAATTAAAAGGTAAATAAATGCGCTTTAAGGACGAAAATACAAATCAGACGGAACCTAAGAGGACTAAATCTGTAATTGGACCAAGGGGCATGCTCGGAGTAAAAATTTCAAAAATGCGGTGGGACTGGTGAGGTAATTTCGCCATTTAAAAACTGATTCAATTTAATCAAGGGGTCGGAATGCAAGATTTTAAAATATAAGGAGGACTAGGGTTGTAAATATCCCTTGCGGCAAGACAGAAATGAAAATATCGAAAACGCAGGGGGATTTATTGCAGAATTTCACTATTTCACAAAATAAAATGCCTATAAAATCCCCTTTTCTAGCCCGAACACAAATTTTCCCTCATTTTTCTTCAAAACCAGTTTTTATAATAACCCATCTCCCTTTTTCTCTCAACGCAACCATCCCAACCCTTCAATGAACCCAGAAACCGGTGACCATCCGTCGTCCTCTCCGCCGCTGACCGCCGCTAGCCGGCGCCAGCAAACCAAAAGAAACACCTAAAACAAACCTCGTTTTGAACCGAACCCAAATCTAAACTTAGATTTACACTAAGGCACACCCTTTTGCCTAGACCTGAACAAATACGAAGTGAAAAAAAAACGTTTTTGTTTAACCGAAATGAAACCAAAAGGGACCTCCCTCTCCCTTCAGTTCACCATGTTCAGTTTTGGAAACTGAGACGGCTTGTCACTGGTATGGGGAGACCCGTTGACGACGAGGGTAACAAATCTATATCCCTCCCCCTTTTTGTTATCACTTCTTATTTTTATTGTACATGCATGCAAGGAAGTAAGAAAAAGAAAGAGAGGATACCACTGAAACTTGGTGCTTCTTTTTTTTATTTTTGGTAATTGATTACAACTGACTCATGATCTTTGTTTCTTGAGTTACATATATTCTTCCCGTTTTTTTAGACTAGTACATAAGATATAGTCTTTTTGATATGATTTTTCTGATGCCTTTTCGTTTTCGTGTCCTTGGCGTGCCCGACCATGCTTGGTGGTTGGTACGGCCGGCATGGGGAGCGGTGTGGTGGAGGTGACCGTTCGACTGTGCAGACTGGCGTCTCGGGGGACGAGGCGATTATTACTGCCAGAATCGTTCCTATCCGTTGGATCAGATCTGATCCAACGGTTAGGATCGCTCGACGATCAGATGGCTGAGATGGGGCCTTAGAAATGATGTAGTGGTCCGAGATCGCACCACGTGGCCTGAAGAAGATGGCTGATCTTGCACGTGTCTCACACGCGCGAGTGGAGAATCCAACAGCTCGCGCGTGGACTTCACGCGGTAGATGTGGGGTCTTTATGTTTCAATCGTGGCCGTTGGATCCAGATCTGATCCAATGACCCTCGTGTAGCTGCGCAAGATAAAAGGATGGCATTAGGGCTCTATTATTTGATGTGGGTTAGGGTTTCTTAGGATGTGGGCTGGCCGGTTTGGGCCTGATGTAAAAAATTTGGGTTTTAATGGACTAGATATTTAATTAATTTTTGGGTTTTGATATTCTATCTGTTTTATAATAATACTAATAATAATAATAATAATAATAATAATAATAATAATACGTATATATACATACATGCCAGCACATACGTACATGGACACAGATACGTATATAGCATACACATACATACTTACTTACGTACACATACATACAATTATGACAACACATTCGTACACGACCACACATATAATAATACATACAAATCATGCAATACTCATTCGTATACATAATAATAAGGATTTTAATAATATACATATGCAGATAATTACTAAGGCATACATAACACATCACACACACTTTACGTACATTACAATATATTACGTATACATGCAACGGCACTATGTAAATTATTACACTAACATAAATTAAAGCGATGTTTATACACTGGATAAAAATGGATGATTACAGTCAGAAACACCATACTGGTCAGTGTAGAACTCAACATAAGCCATGTTACTTATGTGGAGCCTCCGATCACTATATCAGGGATTGTCCTCAGAATCTTAACAAGGTTCCGAATCGAACTTCTCTAAATGCTAGCTCAGGTCCTTCCAATCAAAACAAAGGTCCCAGACAAGCTCAGTCTGGAAATCAAGGGAAAGGCAAAGGACAACATTTGAATGCCCCTACTCACTAGGAATCTCGGGCTCCTGCACGAATCTATCATATCCGAGAAAAAGAAGATAAAGAATCACCCGATGTTATAGCATGTACCGTTGAGTTAAATTCGACTCCTGTTTATGCTTTAATAGACTCAGGATCCACTCATTCTTTTGTATGCTCAACCTTGATTGAAAAGTTGAACTTAAAGCCTGAAATTGTAAAACAAAGCCTCGTAGTTTCGAACCCTATAGGGGGAATTATGAACATAAGCCTTATCTGTAGAAACTGTCCCCTATTCATTCGAAATGTACCCTTTCTTATTGATTTATATGTACTACCAACTTGTGAATTCGATCTAGTACTGGGACTAGATTGGTTAAGCAAGCATGAAGCTTGGGTAGATTGCCTAAATATGAGACTTTACCTTCGAGGTTTAGGAAAGGAATCAATCCTTCTAATTGACAAGAAACCAACTTCAGTCTTTGCTAAATGGTCCTACAAGATGAACTTGAATTTGGCTTACCTAGTGTGCCTATCGTATCTGAATATCTTGATGTTTTTCCCGAGGAACTCCACGGTCTCCCTCCAACTAGAGAAGTAGAGTTTGGGATCGATGTCTAACTTGGAACAACTCCGATGTCTATCACACCTTATCGAATGGCACCTGTTGACTTGAAAGAACTCAAGAAGCAACTCCAAGAGCTACAAGATAGGGGTTTCATTAGGCCTAGCTCGTCTCCCTGGGGTGCTCAAGTCATGTTCGTGAAGAAGAAAGACGGGACTATGAGACTCTATATTGACTACAGACAATTAAACAAGCTTACTATCAATAATCGATATCCTCTCCCAAGGATTGAAGATCTTTTCGATCAACTCAAAGATCTTGTAGTATTCTCAAAGATCGATCTACGATCGGGGATACTACCAAATGAGGGTAAAAGAAGAAGACGTACCCAAGACAACCTTTCTTACTCGATATGGCCATTTTGAATTCCTTGTAATGCCATTCGGATTAACGAATGCTCTGGCTGTATTCATGGATCTCATGAACCGTGTATTCAAGCCCTATCTTGACAAGTTCGTAGTCGTCTTCATTGATGACATTCTATTGTATTCTCAAAAAAAGGAAGAACATTCTAAACACTTTTGAATCGTGTTGCAAAGACTTCGAGAACGTCAATTGCTTGCAAAGTTCTCTAAATGCGAATTTTGTCTATCGGAAGTGTCGTTCCTTGGCCATGTCATCTCGGCAGAAGGGATTAAAGTAGATCCAAGGAAAATTCAATCCATCCTGGATTAGAGACCTCCGAGGAATGTTGGTGAGGTTAGAAGCTTTCTCAGATTATCTATATATTATCGACATTTTTTCAAGGGATTCTCGTCCATTGCTGCAAGTTTGACTAAGTTAACTCGCAAAGATACACCCTTTGTTTGGTCGGAGAACCAACAATGAAGCTTCGATCAGCTTAAACAAGCCCTGACTCATGCTTCGGTTCTCATCCAACCAATATCGGGCAAGGAGTACACTTTTATAGTGATGCATCTCATTTGGGACTAGGATGTGTCCTAATGCAAGATGGAAAAGTTGTAGCTTACGCTTCAAGGCAATTAAAACCACATGAGTCAAACTACCCTACTCACGATCTAGAATTGGCAGCTATCGTGTTTGCACTCAAAGTTTAGAGACATTACTTGTACGGGGAGAAATGCAACTTGTTCACAGACCACAAGAGTCTCAAGTATCTCCTAACTCAGAAAGACTTGAATTTGAGGCAAATGAGATGGTTAGAGTTACTTAAAGACTACGATTTAGTTATCGACTACCATTCGGAGAAAGCAAACATGGTTGTTGATGCCCTTAGTCGCGGACCATACTCGGGTAAACCCTTAAATCTAAATCCTAGAAAATTCATTCGAATTAGATCTTTCTTGACTTGCAAGTAATCAATTGAATTATACTTTTCTTGACTTACAAGTAACTATTCGAAAATCTTCCTTAATGATCTTTTCCATTCGTTTATAGCTTCCTTGGCTATCAATGCTCATTTTCGTTTATCCAAAGGACGAAAATTCTTGTCTGAACTTCAAGTTCAATCTAGCCTAATCTCGAGAATCAAAGAACTCCAACAAATTGATCCAGATCTTCAGAAGATCGTGTCCAAGCTAGACTCTGAGTCTAATTCTGACTTCTCCCTCAAGTCGAATGGACTCCTCTATTTCAAGGATAGATTATGTGTTCCTAACAATGAAGAACTAAGACACAAGATGTTGCAAGAAGCTCACCAAAGCTCTTTCTCGATTCACCTTGGATCGATTAAGATGTACAAGGACCTAAAGCCACTATACTGGTGGCCAGGCATGAAATCAGCTATCACAGACTTTGTATCAAAGAGTTTAACTTGTCAAAGGGTTAAAGCCGAGCAACAAGTCCCCACTGGACTGCTCCAACCAATTGAATTCCCTCAGTGGAAATGGGATCGGATTACAATGGACTTCATTATTGGTCTTCCTTCCACTCCAAGAAAGAATGATGTTGTGTGGGTGATTGTTGATAGATTCATAAAGTCTACTCATTTCATCCCTGTTCGAATGAACATGAGCTTGGAAACCTTAGCCGAGCTATACATTCGTGAAGTGATCCGATTACACGGTGTACCCATAGCTATAATCTCTGATAGAGACCCTAGATTTGCTTCTCGATTCTGGAATTCTTTGCAAAAATCCCTTGGAATCGAAGTGCATTTGAGCACAGCCTTTCATCCTCAATCAGATGGACAATCTGAAAGAATCATCCAAGTACTTGAAGACATGCTACATGCTTGTGTTATAGACTTCGGAAAGAACTAGGAAAAATCTCTACCCTTAGTAGAGTTTGCTTACAACAATAGCTACCAAACATCTATCCAGATGGCTCCCTTCGAAGCTCTATATGGAAGGAAATGTAGAACTCCCTTGTGCTGGTCTGAAACTAGGAGAAAACAAAGTATTGAGACCTCAATTGCTTAGAGGAACCGAAGAACAAGTGAAGATCATACATGATCGATTGAAGCAAGCCTTTGATAGACAGAAAGCCTATGCAGACTTGAAAAGGAGAGACATCCAATACAATGTTGGGGACAAGGTCTTCCTGAAAGTGTCCCCTTGGAAGAAAGTCTTTCGGTTTGGAAGAAAAGGGAAACTCAGTCCCCGATTCATTGGTCCATTTGAAATCATTGAAAGGATAGGGCCAATGGCCTATCGATTAGCTCTCCCCAGTGAATTTGATAAGATCCACAATGTTTTCCATGTTTCCATGCTCTGAAGATATCGATCTGACCCATCCCATATCCTTGAGCCTGAAGAAGTAAAGTTGAATCCTGACTTGTCGTACGAAGAAGAACCAGTTCAAATTCTTGATCGTGAAGTTAGAAAGCTCAGGAACAAAACCGTTCCTCTTGTCAAAGTCTTGTGGAGAAATCACAAGATAGAAGAGGCAACTTGGGAATCTGAAGGAATCATGAAGAAGCAATATCCTCACCTTTTCAATTCAGGTAAATTTGAGGGCGAATTTATTTTAAGGGGGGAGAATTGTAACACCCTAAACTGGGCCTAGGAAGGTTACCACTATCTAAATCATTGATTAATTAAAATTTTGTGTTAATCGAATTGAAAGAAGTGAAAGTTAATTGAAGGAATAAGGGACCCAAAACGAAAGTTGGAAGAGTAGGCTAACCAAATTGTAAAGCCAAACAAAAAGGACCAATGTGAAAAGAAAGAAAGATTGAGTGCCAAACTAAAAGGACCAAATTGAAATAAGAGTGAAACCACAAACTTGCATGTGTAATTAGACCACTATGTAATAGTGGAACACAAGTGGCAAGGTAAAATCACATGTGGCAAGGGGGAGTGTTATGGCCAGCCATTGTAGATGAAAGAAAGAGAAACACAATTGAACATCATCTTCTTCCTTCCTTCTTCCTCTCATAACCGAACCTTAGAGAGAAAAGGGAGAACTTTACACCATTCTTAGGAGCTTAAGACTTCGATCGACTAGGTCACTCTTGTGCTTGTTTTAGAAGAAAGGTATTAAATTTGTTTAGCCATGTAATAGATTGATCTTATGTTAAGATTGAATTTGTTTAATTGATGCAAGAAATGTTCTATGATCATGTCTTTCTTTTAAGCATTTATAGAGTATATAAACAATTGATAGATTGTGTTAAATTGCTGGAATTTTTCTTGGTTATTTCGAATAATGTACATGTCAATTGCTATGTTCATGTGAGAATAAAAGAGTAATTTAAGATGTGTATGTTGCTGGAAACTTGAATGTTCATGCTGGAAATTGCTAGGATTACTGGAAATTTAAGTATTGAATTAGTATGATTTCAATGTAACAATGAATGAAACTGTTTTGCTAGTGGAAATGGGTAAACTTGCTTGGTTGTACATAATGCCCTGTTTTGATCATGTTGCTAGGTGAATTGGACTGACCTAGACATGTAAGAATATGTATATAAGTTGAATTATAATGTTAGAATCATGGCTTGAATGAATATGAAGCTAGAAACACCAACTAGTGTAATCTGCCCAGAATGCTCTGTTCTGGGCAGCAATTTTGAAAAATCACTAAAAGTTGTACAAATGGAATTTAAGGCTGAAAATTTAATTGATAGTGCCTTAATATATCTAAATTCATTATGAAAAAACTGAATTTAATTTAGATTTGTAGAATGGATTGTAGAAATGAAACACTAAGGACAGTGCAAGCTGTCCAGTGTTGTAATTACCCTGTCTTTGTGTAAAAAAACTGTATTAATTGATAAATAATTAAAATGCAAGGATTGTATGCTTAGAAGGAAAATTAAGTTAGCTCTCCAATGGTGTAAACCAATTGAAATTCCGATGTACGGAATGAAAGTTATGGATATTTTAGTAAGTAGTGCACAAGCTGCCAGGCAGCAGCCTTGATGTTTGAAATGAATGAATTATGTGCATTGTTGTCTTGTTTTGAATAAGTGAATGTACTTGTATTGACCTTGATTTACTTGTATGAATTGATAGAGCAAGGAGTAAAACTTTTGGAAGAAGATAGGAGTGGCCAAGCTAGTGGCAAACACAAGGGGATTTGGATCCAAGACTAACTAAGCTTGGAGTATTGTGAGTGTAGTTTACAAGTAGGGTTAGGACTTAGGCCCTAACCAAATATGCAAGATTACTCTCTTGCTTGAATATGCCATGATAATGAATCTAAATTAACTTGAATATAATTTATAAGGGAACTATGAAATACGATAAAATATGAACTTGTCTATATTCTTGACTTGTTGTACAATTAGAATTGCTTGATTCTTTATGCCTTGGGTGTGATTTATTGAATACTACTTGAGTGTATTGTCTTTAACATCAAATGCATTGCTTGAAACATGAAATGTACTTCCATGAACATGAATGAATTGCTTTGAGCATGAAACACATGAAATGCGAAATGAAATTAAAGTGCTAAGGCTCAATTGGCCTAAGGGCTAAAGCATAATATTGCTATACTTGCTTGAAATGATTCTTGACTACATGATCTTGAATTGTATAATCTTGAAATCCTTGAATGAATAAAGTGTAATCAAACAACCTTGGTTGCTAGTTGAATAGGTAGAAGGGCATGCCTTAGAGTCTAGAGCTCATTGTGTAAGGGTGGACTACGGTCCAGGGCTAAGGCCCCTAATTGGCGACAGACGGAGGGTACGTTTGTGCGGTCTTTGGCGACAGTAGGAGGGTTGACCAGTACTATGGTACATCTTGCGTACTATGGTACATCTTGTGGCGACAGTTGGTTGGAGACTTGATTACCTAATCAAGCTAAGAACCAAGGATTGTGTTAAAGATATTAAATGATCTAACATCACCTTGAATATATAAATTACTTGACATGAACTACTTGAATCTTGACATGAATTCCTTGATTATTCGAATTGATTGACATGAACTACTTGAATCGTGACATGAATCCTTGATTATTCGAATTGGTTGACATGAAGTACTTAAATCTTGACATGAATCCTTGATTACTCAAATTACTTGACATGAACTACTTAAATCTTGACATGAATCCTTGATTACTCAAATTACTTGACATGAACTACTTGAATCTTGAACTACTTGATATGTGACCATGAATTTTCAGATTTCTTGAAATGGATAAAGTATGAATTGTGATTCAATGTCTCTTGCATCTTGTGCTATTCGAATTGCCTTGCAATCCTTAATTGGATCATTCTTGATTAATTAACACCTAACTTGATAAAACAAATGAGTTAGAACTAGTTACTACCTCACTAAGTACATTCTTGTACTTATCACTCTCGTTTTCATCCTTCCCAACCACAGGTTAGAGGATTCGATCGTTGCTTGATCCCGAAGCTTGCATTCTTGAGCTTGAAGCAAGACACAAGATTTTGATAAAGTATGATACATACTTGTTTTGTACTCCCCTAGTTGGTGGCACATAGTGTATAGAATGTTTTATGCATGCATTTTGAGTACTTGATTTTGTAAATATGTATATATATATATATATATATCTTGAATGGCCTTCCATGCTATGGCTCTGGTTGATAATGTAAATGAAGTAATGAACTTAAGTTCTATGAATTGAAAGAATGATGCTGCTCATATTGTTATGTTTATAATGAATGTTCAAAGTGATCACCTAGCCTTGTGCCATTCGAATATCTTGTAAGATGACATAGTCTCTTGTATAAGCATAACATGTATATGTATTTTTATAAGTTGATTGGTAAATGCCAAAAGGTAAGGCATGGCATTTGGCTTGCTTGGAATCAAGGTACGTTCCATTAATCATGTTTAACAAGTTAAGTATGAAATGTCACATGTATCAAGATAAAAAGCAAAGAAATGAAATGAAGCATGCTTGTTTGTTTAGGTTTCGAATAATGCTAATGTAAAGTGAAAATTTTGGTAACCTATAAAGCATGTAAAGATGATTGCTTGCATAATAAGACATGATTCCTTGGTTGCTTGTTAGTTAAGTAACTCATCTAATAGGGATGAGTTAGCCTTTCCTTGCTCGTTCTTGCTTGTATCATTTCTTGGTAACTGTAACATCCTTTTCCCGTATTTATCACCAATACGAGTCAATGATGTTACTAACAAATTTTAAACTCTATTACTTCTTTACCTTAAGAAAACAGGTAGCCTGGACTACTTTATAAAAAAATTATAATTTTTTTATAGACATCAAAAGTTCATTCCAAAATTTTCTAATTAAACTAGATTCATTAAGCTTTCTAACCATATAAATTACTAACCCAAACTCATTACATAAAAATTCAAATAAATCTTTGAATTCACGTCACAGCTCCAAAAATACTGAAATTTTGCTGCCCTGTTTTCTGACCTTCCAACGAATAAAAATTCATACCTTTTTACATACAACTCAAAATTAGTCACCTTTAATTTTTTAAGAAACTAGACAAAATTTATAGTTCATACATATAAGATTCACTTTCTAAGTCCAATTGTGGAATTTATGCTGATTTTTCAAACACACTGTTCTTGCATGCATTTCAGGACAGATTTTTAATCTTTCTAATTTAGGTCCTATATTTACTAAAAGCTTAGTCCATTTTCATTTATAAACATAATAGGACTCACTAGGTTCATTATCCATATTATAAAAACTATTAACCAACCATATTTGGTAATAAGTTATTACAAACCCCTTTAGTTATATGTGCCATCTAGTACATTTCCAAAAGAAAGGATGAATGTCATTACATTACTATGAGTATGAAGATATACCTCCCAAAATATGAAAGTGATGCTCGGCTACTCTTCCCTCGAAGCTCCTTTAAAACCTACGCATGAAAGTCATCATACGCTAAGCATATACTTAGTGAGGCAACCATATTTAATTCATATGCAATTTAACATAGGTATCAATATATTAAAATAACAATGCATATGATCACCTACCATTTTATGTATATTAGCATATATGACATGATATATGTATAATAACATATTACATGGTAATAACCTTGATTCTTACCAATACAGTTGCCATATTCATCATCAAGCTATCAAGCCTTTATATCATGCTTTTCAATTCATTTTGCCCAAGTATTGAATTAAGGAAATTTTTGTACGCGAGTCATCCCCCCTATACTTACTTGAGTATAGTATATTATGTGCACTTTACTGGAAGTGCTTAACACCGAAGTGCTTTTGTATACTTACCGGATTATACAATTATTAAATATTTTGCACTTTACCTGAAGTGCTTATAATAAATTGCACTCTATCGGGAGTGCTAAAATATTTATACAATCCAACTATACTTTTAATTTCCAATCTCATACTATGGGCTTTATGTCAATCACAATCTCATATATGGAAATATATGTACATATTAAGCAATTCATACGCAAAATAATATTCCATAAATAAGTAGTGATCCATGCATGAAATTTTCAATTCTTGACATATTTTTAACATGGCAATTATATGATGAATGACATAACGATCATGCTATGCATGCATTGCACTCACATTGACACTTTCAAAAGTATAGTTTATACTAGCCTCACTAAGCTCGATTGCACTTTCTATCTTCTTTCTTCACTCATTTGTACTCGAACTCGATTGTTATCTATATGTACATTAAATACATGACACAAGCAACCTTAAGTACATGTCCAACCTTTACTAATACATGTACATACCAATATGGAAAAATTAATATTTTCATCCAAATACTTCTTTGTAACTACAATGTGTCCAATACTTTAATCTCATCTCAAATTACACATTACAACCAATAGTTTGATAATTTCCCTTTAAACCCTAAATTCTCTCTCTTAGGGTTTATAAACAAAAATTTGGAAACTTCCACGTTTTCATCTCAATTTTCAAAAAAATTTACACCAAAATAATCATTGTATCATAGCAAACAACATGCCCATGTTTCTTGAGTATTTTCCCATTTCTCACTTATTTCACCCAATTTACAAATTGATCCTAAAATGATGTTTTCTTCAATCCAACAACATAATTCAACTTAGAAAACATCATTCTGATCATTTCCATCATCAAATAAATTTTCACAAAATTTCCCCTAATTTTCCTCTTATAGCCGAATTGGTCCTTATGAGCTTTTCAAGATATTTTCATCATTTCAAGCATAGAAATAATACTACAACACCATTTCCAACTTGATTGAACCTTAAAACATGAAAACCTAACATGTTCTTCAACCACCCTAATCTTCAACTTCAACTTAGAGACATGGAAGCTAAGCAAAACTTACATCAAAAGATACAGAATTCAAAGGAGATCATTTCTTGTTTCATGTCCCAAATCAAAATCTTACTAAATCAACCCAAAAAATTGAATTGAAAATTTATTCTTACCTTGGCTATAGGTCTCGGTTTGGAAGAGAAAGATGAGAGAAATTTTGTAAGTTTTTCTTTCTTAATATTATTCCACATGTCTCTTTATTTAATCTAATAATGCCACATGTTTCATTAAAATGAATTAAAAATTCATTTTTAATCTACTTTACCAATTTATCCTCCAACTATATTCATATTTGCATGTCATCTTCCAACATGCCACTCCATTACTTAGGAACTAATTTAGTTCCTTTCTAACCGGCAATCATTAAAAATAAATCATAAAATTTCATTTTACGATTTTTGTTCGATCCAATTATCCAAAAATCACCTAATACGATTTTCCATCAATCGTATTATCAATTCCCAATCCAAATTCTCATATTTCAAAATTCCATAAATAAATAATATTATCATAATGAGTCTCCCATATTTATGGAGTCTAACTCTAAAATTTTGACTCGATTCTAAAAATACCGATAATTATCCGAAATCTCTATCGGATAAAATTCTCTTTAAAATTCTTTAACAAATCGTTTCTAATTATTCAGAGTCCAAAATATCTGTCAGAATCACTTTTATGGAACCTTCCCAAAGGTCACCCATCATAAAATTTTCCCTAGCCTGAGCACGCTTAATAATTTTCTTCAATCCAATTTCAGTACCTTTTTCTCTATCTAAATTCTAAAAACCGACATCAAGGTACTTAATTCGATCCAATTTCACACTTATATTGGATAAAATTACTTTTTGGGAAAATTAACATATTGGTCCCTAAACTTTTCCCAACTTTTCACTTTGGTCACCTAACTTTAAAATTTTACATTTTAATCACTAAACAAATATTGGGGTATTACAGTAAAGCTCCCGAACCAGTTTTCTGCCAAACCGGGTGGGGGGTGTTACAGCTTCTACGGATGAGAGAAAGGAATAATCTACTATCAACGTAGAGAACATGAAGAGTACAAATATATGATATCCCATGTAACCCATTACCCTGTATATATCCCAAAACCCAGTGTAACAAAAACACTCTTCCCAACATTCCTACAATACCTATATCTGCAACACATCCACAATAGTTGTAGAGATATTAAAAGTGGTTACATCTATCCAGAGTAATTCTCTCTATCTCTCATAATTCTAAAGGTTAAACCTAGTCTATTTTTATAGACCAAATAGTTGGTCACCAAGAAACCTTATTCAATAATATCTCGTACCTAATATAAATATTTACTCCTTAAAGTAAATCCTAATTACCAAATAATCTTTAACCACTAGAATTACAATAAAACCCAACTTAATTGCCAAATAGAATTTGAGTCAAAATATAACAAATATAATCTAAATGAGATAAAGAAGCATACTCAATACATAAAAAAATGCCTGGCAAAAGATCTAGCATGCCAAGTTTTAGATATGATCTTTATGCAACAATAAGGTACCCAAAATGCTTCCAAACATGTTAATTAAATGACTTCTAAACTTGCATTCATTAATCTTCACTCATTCTCTCATGCATTTCTTTTCAAATTATATAGGATCACAGTACAATATAGAAGACTATCATAATTTATACTTTCAAAACAACAACATAACAATATTATGCATAAGCATATCATAAACCTAACAATTATGCCTTCATCATGAAAAAGAATACATGCCACATTTCCGATAAGTTTAAGGAAAATTTGTTACCAAACACGAGTCGGTGATGGTACAAAACAAAGTTAAAATAATTTCCATTATCGAAACTTAAACTGGCAGCCTGCACTGTTCTTGAACAAATATTTTTATAAATTTTTACAGGGATCAAAAGTTCATTCCGTAAATTTTTAATTAAACTAGATTCAATAAGATTTTTAACCATATAAATTAATAACTCAAATTCATTATATAAAAATTCACAAAAATTCCTAAACTCACGACATAGTGTAGTTTTTTAAGAAATTTGCTGCCCTGTTTTTTTTTACCTTTCATCGAATAAAAATTCATATCTTTTTGTATAGACCTCGAAATCAGTTGCCGTTTATTTTAAAAAAACCTAGACTTATTTTTTTTCATACATATAAGATTCACTTTCTAATTCAAATCATGGAATTTATACTGATTTTTCAAACACACTACATCTGCATAACTCCCGGACAGATTTTAACTCTCTCTACCATGAGCATATTAATTACTAATAACTTAGCCTTTATACCTTAAAAACATAACATCCACATCATATAAGTTACTAGACCAACCATATTTTAGTTATAAGTTAATACAAACCATAGCTAATTATACATGCCATCTAGTATATCCAAGTAAAAAGGATAAACGTCATTACTGTGAATATAGTGATATACTTCCAAAATATGTAGATGATGCCCAGCTACTCACCCCTTGGAACTCCGTTTAAACTACGCATGAAAATCATCATACGCTAAGTGTATACTTAGTGAGGCAATAATTCATAATCAAGTGCAATTTGACATAATTATCAGTATAAATGAATAACAATGCATATAATCACCTTACCCTTTTTATGCATGTTAACATAAGTAGTACCAAATGTAACAACATATATCAAATCAATAAGTTTAATCCTTACCATTTCTCTCAACAAGCTTTTAAGCTTACCATCCCATTTTTCGATTATTTAGCCTAAGGTATTAAACTAAGAGAATCTAAGTACACAAATCATCTCCGTATACCCAACCTTTCTTGAGTATACATATACCCAACCTTCCTTGAGTATATATGAAATTTGCACCGAAGTGCTTTAATATGTACCGAAGTACTCTCGTATACCAACCTTTCTTGAGTATACATAAATGTTGCACCGTAGTTCTTAGAATATTTATACAGTTGTTTATGACTCCATGGCTAGCCAACTATACTTTTGAATCTCTATATCATACTTGGGCTTTATATCATCAAATACTTCATCCATGGCAATGTATATCATTATATATCAACATTGGGCAGTTCATACCCGAAATAACATTTCAAACTTACCTATGTAAGTAATCAAATGATAAATTCATTTTATATTCCAAATCTTGACATATTTATATTATGTCAATCATATGCTCAATAACATAAATATAGTGACAATAAACATTTAGGTAGGCTCATCGCAAGCCATCCCAATAATGTATAAAATATCAATGTATTATGATATGTATGCAATTGCGCTCACCTGGACACTTTGTGAAAGTGGAAATTTTAATAGCCTCATTAAGCTTGGATTATACTTTTTTCTTCCTTCTTCACCCGATTGGTCCCGGATTTGCTTGTTATCTGCATGTATATTAAATACATAACACAAGCAATCTTAAGTACATGTCCAAGCCTTGCTAATCCATGAACATACCAAGTTGGAAAATTTAATATTTTCAACCAAATACTACTTTGAAATAACAATGCTTCCTACACTTTATTCCAATCTTGAATTGCACATTGCAATCACCAATTTGATAATTTCACTTTAAACCCTTAAATCTCTCTCCTAGGGTTTATGATCTAAAAATTGGAAACTTTCATAAACGACCTCAAATTTCAAAAATTTTAACACCAAAATGATCCTTGAATAATGGCAAACAACATAACTATAACTCTTGAATATTTTAATATTTCTCACTTATTTCATCCTAATTGCCAATTTCACAAAATAGTCTCAACATGATGTTTTCTTCATTCAATTGTCATAATTAAACATGGAAAACATCATTCTAATCATTCTCATCATCATAATAATTTTTACAAAATTTTCCCTAAACTTTCCATAATAACCGAATGATCCTTATATGTTCTTCCATGAAATTTTCATCATTTCAAGCATAGAAACAATACCACAACAACATTTCCAACATGATTGAACCTTGAAATATGACAATCCAACATGTCCTTCATCCACCTTAATCACCAATACCGACTTAGAAACATGGAAACCATGGAAAACTTATACCAATTGAAAGAGAATTTCATGGAGAACAAATCTCTATTTCATGTCCTACCTCTAAAATCAACCAATTCATGCTTAAGAGTTGAAATAATTTTTTCTTACCTAGCTTGGGGAAGTTCACGGCAATAGGAGAAAAGATGAGAGAAATTCTACACTTTTCTTTAATTTAATTCCATGCCAGATGGCATTAAATAATCCTTATTTTAATAAAAAAATTCCTTTAATAGTCAAATGACTATTATACCCCTTGATTTTCTCCAATAACATGTTGACACCTATAAAATATCTTTTTCCACGATCAAAGATATTTAAAAAACATGTGCAAAATGACCATTTTGCCATTAATGAATCATCATAACTTCAAAAATGCCATTTCACACACTACACAAAATACCGCATACAATAGAATCTAAATTAATCAAAAAAGATTTAGAACCATAATGTCATGTTCCTTAGGTCTTCCTAATACTTCCATAAAATTTCCATAATATTCTAAATTTAAACGATCATCTGAATTACACACCGAAACTTATCATTTTTATAGTTTTTCATACAAATCCTGTACTAAAAATCTGATTCCCATCAAAATTATCATACCAGGATGAACTATTCATTTATGGAATAAGAATAATATATGGGAAAATTACCATGTTTGTTCTTAAACTTTTCTCTTCTTTTCACTTTAGCTACCAAAATTTAAAAGTTTATGTTTTAGTCACTAAACTAAAACCACCAACTTTTAATATCTTGCAATTTAGTCACTAACCAATTATTGGGGTATTACAATTACACTGATAAAACATATGGAATTAACTTGTGAACTCTAGAATACAATATGAAATACTTTACAAAATCTAACTCCTACAAAAAGCAGTTAAACAAAGAAAGTGAACTTCGATAAACTCCGTATAGTAGTCGAGACATAATAAATCATACAAAGTCAATATTATAAAAGAGGCTTAAATATAAAATAAGTGCCTAAAGTATCTCATTTTTTGGGTATTTTGGCCACGTGCCAATTAATGATTGGGTGATGGAGTTTTTTTAAAGTTAGGCACCTAATTTGAAAAAACTAAAAACTTTAGGCACCTAATTTATCCAAAAAATAGTTTAGGCACCTAAATGAAAAA
Organism: Hibiscus mutabilis; assembly: GCA_019671005.1. NCBI lineage: Eukaryota > Viridiplantae > Streptophyta > Magnoliopsida > Malvales > Malvaceae > Hibiscus > Hibiscus mutabilis. The sequence continues at coordinate 22,375,001 of CM033741.1, read as the reverse complement.
ATGAGATACTTTAGGCACATATTTTATATTTAAGCCTATAAAAAATATTGTCATATTGCGAACATAGGCAAAACTTTTATTTGACCAAAGCATGGTATTACATGAAACTACTTCTAAACATAGTTACACAATCAAAGAAAAGCATTTAGATGCATTTCAGTGTAGAAACAAACCAACTCTCTGATAAATAAACTCATCCTCATTACAAACAAATCTAACCTTTTTAGGTTCAAAGAGATGGAAATGGTAACATTTAAAAGAACGAAACATGACAAAATTTTCATTGCGAATCGATGAATAATATTAAGTTTAAATAGATTTCCTTCAACAAGAAATGCAATTCCATAAGAAAATTTCCAAACACAAACCCTAGATTTCATGTATTTCGAAAAAAATCAAAACTTAGGGTTTCGATTGTTACCTTTGCTTTGTTCGAAATGGAGAAACTTCAGGACGATTACCCACATTTTCTGTCGCAGACGTCAATTGTTAGAAATAAATTGTGGTTTCGATCCTTTACACTAGCCGAACATTTTTTTTACAAGTGCAGAGGATTCTCTAGATTTTTAGTGGGAAATTAGTTCTAACCCTAAAATGTTATTAAACAAATGAAGGTTTGATTCTCATTTTAGGGAGGGCTTTAATCGCTATGCGTACTAAAATGGCTAAGTAAGTTGCGAGACCTAGACAAATTGGGAATATGAATCGTTAAACTACAAATCTTATATTCATCTAGTTTAGGTTGCGATACTCGTTGATTAATTTCAATACTTGGCACTTCAACCTAATATTTTATCTACTTTCTTTACTTTTACGGTTCTTTACTTTTACGATTTTAACAATATATATTGCGAGGCGAATAGTGCAGCTGATGTACTTGCGAAACGAGGTGTGGATCGTGCTTCTTGGCTTACGATGGGTGTGTGACGTGGGTTTGTGGTGGGTTAGTGGTTATGTTGGGTGTGGTTTTCTGTTTTCTCCTTTGTTTGGGTGTTTAGTCATATTTTGTAGTGTTCGCTATGGGTGGATTATCATGAGTACTCTTTTCCCCCGTCTAGGCTTATGGGGTTTTTTAATGAGGCTTGTGATAATCTCGGATGTATGATTGGCCATTTTAATCATACATTACTTTTTCGATAAAAAAAGTCTAATTTTATTTATCCAACATACTATACGGCAAGTTTCGGTAATGAGTTGTACGTTCTGAAACTTACTATGCAAACATGTATTGTTACAAGGATCTTAAACATTTGTAGTTTACACATTTCTCTACAGGTTCCGGTACATGTACAGAAGTTATGAAATTAGGAAATAAACGTTAAATGTTAAGTGCTAAACCTAAAAGGTTACTTTCACAACTGAACATTTCGGTACACTATATCAAATTCTGATATATCTTCTGTCAACGTTTATTGTCACAAACTTCACTAACAATTTAGGTTTACAAATTTCTCTACAGGTTTTGGTACATGTTTCGGAGTTCCAAAACTTTACCTGTCCACCTTAAATGTTATTCATAATTGTAACATTTTAAGTTGCAACAAGAATTTTATACCCAACAAGTTTCGAAACTTACCAACTACAACCTCTTCCCAGTTTCGTGACTTTTTTTGGGAATCTAATTCTAACGGTCAAAATCAAAAGTTTTCCCATCTAACGGTTCTAAGAACCCGCCGTTTATTAGTCGTATACTAACACATATTTCTTTAGACTCCCCCACGAATGATAATTAGATTTCACGAACCTGAATATTATCTCTACAATATTGTTCTAAGATTCAAATGTGATACTTTCTTTAAAAATACAAATAATCTTATAATAATATCTAACGCTTATTGGTTTTTACCAAAGTGTTGAAGCCTATATATATATATATCCTCTTACACTACTTTTTTGGACCATTGGATATATATATATATAGGGTTAGGATCCACTTACATAATGTAAAACTCAATTACTTTTTCACTTTTTTAGACCGTTGGATGAGGGTGGTAAATGACTAAGATTATTTACTTATTTTTTTTCAAGTGATAAACTTCATATTTTTTTACTGTTAATCTCAATCATCCATTTCCCTTCATCCAACGGTCCGGAAAAAATGTAAAACTTGGTTTTACATGGTGTGAGAGGATCATATATATATATATATATATATATATATTCAGCCTATTAAATCGAGTTGGGATCCACTAATAGAAGTAATCCCCTCCTTAGCAACGGAGGACAATCGCTTCCCTTTGCTTCGTAACATACTTTTTTTCCTTGTATGGTTTTCGTAAGAAATTTTTTCTTGAAAAACCTTAAAGTGATTACAAGGTAGTATTTGTTTATATATATTCTTGACCTTTTGATAATCCACACACATCTTGCAAACAAAACGATTTGAACTCAGGTCTCCTAGGATGAATATCATCCACTTTTTCATTGTGACCATTTGTTGTGTTTGGATTTTTGCAAGAGTTAAGTTAAGAATTGTTGTTCTAGTATTACTTTTATGATTAAAGTATTTATTATATGAATTATATTATTTTTTGGTTTAACCACTGGTTTTCGACCCATTGTCCAATTAATCTAGATCGAGTTTTGCAGAGGTCCATTATGGGAGCAACCCTCCCAACCCAGTTTTTTCATTATTCATTATAATTAAAGTATTTATTATATGCGTTATATTTTAATATTAAATGTAAAAATATAATTTTTTCCTATGTAAATTATAAAATTTAAAATCTAAATCTCTAACCCTAAATTCTAAACTCTAAATACTAAATTATAATTTGTAAACCTAGTCTTTAAATTACACCCTAAACTCTAAAATGAACTGACTTATGTAAACTAAAATATGTACCCATGTAGTAAAATATTTTTCTTATTCTTTTTTATACTATTTTTGAGCATGGTACTTGATTTTATATTATTTTTATTTTTTAGTACGTTATATTTTACTCAGATTATCATAGTGATTTAAATTTTTAAAAAATATAATTTGTACATTCATAATGTATTTTCGTTATATTCTAATTCTCAGGCTCGGCCCTAGGATAGGGTAACAAGGGCGCTTGCCCAAGGCCCACTACTTAGGAAAGTTATATGTTTTTAATTTTTTTTGAATTATATTTATTGTTAAAATTTTAGATTTTTTTTCTAACATTTGTTATTAGGGGTCCATTTTTTTCAATACTTGTTAACATGAGCTATTTTTTCCAATATTTATTATTAGTTTCTACTCTTAAATTTAATTTTTTTTTCTAATACTTGTTATTAGGGCCCCGATTTTTTTTCTCTAACACTTGTTATTATGGGCATACTCTTAAAATTCAATTTTTCAATATTTTTTAATCGGGGCTCAATTTTTCAATACTTGTTATTATGGTCCTACTCTTAAAATTTATTATTTTTTTGTGGAAAATGGACTATCACCAGGAGCCTCATTAAAAACCTCCCTAAACCTAAATAGAGGAAAAGAGTACTCTTGACGATAGGTACAAAATATCATACGTTATACAATGACAAAGCAAAACAAAAGCAGAACATAGGACCTCGGGAAAAAGCCTCATCAGTGAGAACCAAAGGAAGCACCTCTTGAGGTGGATGCTCAAAACCAAACTCTCAGACATCAAGCCCCCGCGCCATATGTGCCAATCCATCGGCAACAGAATTTGCATCACGACAAACATGTACAACCCAAACCTCTCATTCCATATTCATTAGCTCTCTCAATCGTACTACAAGCGCATTATCCATTAAAGTCGTCGAATCCCCGTTCACGATTTAAACCATTGTCACATAATCAGTTTCTAACTCAATAAGGCGGAAATCTAATCGCCAGGCATGACAAAGACCATCATACGTCGCCCATACCTCAGTAGCTAGCACTGAACAAACTCCTATACTCCGAGAAAACCCAAAATGCCAATTTTTACTATCATCTCGGATCACACCCCCAACCGTAGCCATGTTCCTAACACCACCCACAATCCCATCGGCATTAACTTTTACCCAACCTTGCCTCGGACGTGTCCATCGCACACGATGCTTCCCAAAATTATTTCCATGCACCGTATTGCTAGGAGTCTCTACCAAACTCATACATAAGGCACGACTATACACCACCACATCACGATAAAGGTCTCGGCAATTATTAAACACAAAATGGTAGCAGTTATTCCAAATTGCCCAACATGTTACCGCAAAGAGGATACTTAAGTCTATTTCCTTCATTTTTTTCATTACTTGCTATTACGGACAAAGATTTAAATAGTGTTATGCAACCGCAACAACGATGATTATATAGTGGTAGTGACACCATCTGAAACGTGATACTTGCATCTGTTATGTCCATAATAGCGTATGTTATTAAAAAGTTTCACAACCGCGATACTCGCAGAGACTGAAATAACATATGTAATGTTCGCAACCACGATAAACATAACACGAAAGTAAATACGATCGCAACCGCAATTTAAATATCTGATTTAGGGCCCATTTTTTAAATTCACCCTAGGCCACCAAAATCCCAGGGTCAACCTTGCTAATTCTTCTCATATTTTGTGTGATTTTTCATGATGGTGTAGTTTTTTAATGCTCAACCGTATATATTTTGTTCATATTATTTGTAAATATCACATGAAAGTGAATTACAATAAAAGTCTACACAATAAAAAATATCTCGAAACAAGTCATGTCATTTTTCACAAGCACCAAATAGATTCTCTACGCTTTTTTGTGTCCATGTGCATGTCTAATAGTAAAAAGAATAGGCTTAGGGTTTAACACTACAGCAAAACATGTTTTTAGCGGAGTTTTTTAGCGCCGCTAATGTCATACCCCAATATTTGCTTAATAACTAAAATGCAAAGAATCAAAAGTTAGTGGTTTTAGTTCAATGACTAAAACGTAAAATTTTAAAGTTTGGTGGCTAAAGTGAAAAGTTGGGAAAAGTTTAGAGACCAACATGATAATTTTCCTAACAATTATTTTTATGGCAAAAATGAATAGTTTATCCCGGTATAAGAATTTTTGTGGGAATCAGATTTTTGGTACGGGATTTTTGTGAAAAATTATAAGGGAATAAGTTTCAAAAATTAATTCGGATGATTATTCGAATTCAGAAAATTATGAAAATTTTATGGGAATCTTAAAAGACTAGAAGAACATGACATTGTGGCTTTTGAATCTTTTTTATTCGATTTAAGTTCGATTCTATGCAGTATTGGGTGAAATAGGTGAAAATGGCATTTTTGAAGATAAGTTGGTTCATTAAGGGCAAAATGGTCATTTCACCCTTACTTTATGAATAATTATGATTTTAAGGATAAGAATAAAAAAGTGTTGGTTTGTGATTGGTCATAACTCAAGGGTAAAATGGTCTTTTGACTATTAAAAGAATTATTATATTATTATGGTGTTTATAATGCCATTTGGCATTAAAATAAGATAGAAAAATTGGAGAAATTTTGTTCATCTTTCTTCCTTCTTGTCGTGAACCACCAAGACAAGGTGAGAATAAGTTTGATTCAATTTTTAAGCTTTCATGGTTGGATTTAAGTTTGAGACATGAAATAAGGAATTTTTCTCCATTAAATTCTCTATCTTTAGGTATAAGTTTTGCTTAATTTTCATGTCTCTAAGTTGAATTTGGTGAAGTGGGTGGATGAAGAACATGTTGGATTTTTGAGTTTTAATGGTTGTTCATGTTGGAAATATGTTTGTGATGTTGTTTATATGGTTCAAATGATGAAATTCCATGTAAAATAAGGTTAGGGACCATTCGGCTATGATGAAATAATTAGGGGAAATTCTTGCAAAATTTATTTTGATGAAGGAAATGATGAGAATGATGTTATATTAGCTTGAATTTATTGTTTGGATGAAGAAATATTCATGTTCTTGAAAGATGGGAAAATTAGGGTTTATGTCAAATATGAAATTTAGGGACATGATTGAAGGAAGAATGGTTTATTATGATGATATAAGTTGTTTGGAATGAAAATCCCTAATTATTTTCATTAGGGACCAAATTGTAAATTTTGGGAAGTTTAGGGATTTTATGGTTGAGCTTGTTTTTGAAGTATGTTGTGTTGGAAAATTAAATTAAGTGATTGGAATGTTGATTTTGAAGTTTATAGTGACTTTAGGACCATTTTAGAAAATTCGGAAATGTCAAGGAACAATATGTAAATTTTTAAAGTTTGGGTCCTAAAGTGTAAAGGATGAGAAATGAAAGGATTAGACTTTAAAATGGAAGTTGGAAGCCTAAAAGAGTCATTAGGGACTAAAATATGAATTTTGGAATAAGTTGTGGAATCGTGGAAAAATGTGAAGAATATGATTCGAATATAGAAAGTTTTATCGGATCAAGTTTATATTTAATGGATAGTTATTTGTTTACTTTCCATTATTGTATATGGATTGATTATGTTCTAACATATACTTTGAAATGGTATGTGTTATTTTATTGTAGATCCTGATATCAATCAAGCTCGTTTTAATAGAAAAGGAAAAGAGAAGGTTCGAGAGTAATATTGTATAGTGAAGAAAGGCATTGCAAGTCTAAGATGAGTGCATACATGTTTTTAAATTGTATGTTAGTTAACATACATATTATACGAAGACTTGTGATAAGTCGACCTAAAGGTAAAGATTTTATAAAAGCATAAAATGTTTTTTAGCATGATACTTGATTTTATTGATTTTAAGATTATGACATATTTTCATGCTTATAAATGTTTTATAGCATGAAAAATGTATGACGAAGTTATTTTATTTAATACAATTTTTAAATGGCAGTACCATGAGTGTTATAAAATATGGGAGTATGAACTGCTCCAATATAATGATGTTTTACATTATATATGTATATATGTATGGAAATTGGGTTACTTGCCATTATTTGCAGGAATTGTTCTTAGTGTTTGCCCTTGGTAATACAATATCAAGTAGGATAATATATTGGTATACCATTAAGAGTATTATAAAGTAAGTTATTGATACTTCAAGTGTATTATAAAGTTACCGACACTTAAATTTGTATCATAAAGATAGGCACTTTACTGTGTCTTACAAGTATGTCAAGGATAGTACTTTTCAAGTACGGACTCGAATATTAGACACTTGATGTTTACCTTGGGCTATGTGATTTCACAAGATGAAGTGTGCTTTTATGTTAAAGAACGATTTCGTTATGTTTTCTTGCATTCATGCATTATAAAGTAAGTGATATTACTGATTATCATGTTTTGAAAGGTATCATGTTTAAATAATGTTTTATATATGTTTCTTACCTTATGCCTCACTGAGTATATTCTCAGCGTGTATTTTTGTAATATGCATAGGTAAACTAAAGTAAGGTCGGACGAAGCTTTTGCATCAATTTGGTGGGGAGACATAGAATCAACAGGTTATTTCCAGTACTTATGACATCGTAGTTTTTATTTATGTAATAGTGGCATGTACGGAATAATCTATTTATTTTGTTAAACTACTTAAACCGGCCTGCCTTGTAATGGTATTGTTTATGATATGCTATATGTAAAATCTCTGTGTATTATGATAGAATATTTGACATAATAATATTATTATCTATAAGTAAAATTAACTATATTTTTTAAATAGCTCCAATTTTTAATATAAGATGATTTTTATATTAATGTAACATTTCTGACTCGTGTACGGATACGGGAAGGGAGTGTTACAGCTAAAAACTTTCCTGGCGCTTAGGAAAGCGCCGCAAGAAATGTCGTTGAAACCAGTGCCACAACAGTTCGCGGTGTTTTCGGGCAAAAAACGCCGCAAAAAGTTAAGATCTATAGTGGCGTTTGTCTTTACAAACACCACGAATAGTTATTCTATAGTGGCGTTTGAAAAAACAAATGCCGCGAAAAAACATATTCTTTAGTGGCGTTTGTCTTTACAAATGCCGCGAATAACTGTTCTTTAGTGGCATTTTTCTTTACAAACACCGCGAATAAGTGTTCTTTAGTGGCGTTTGTCTTTACAAACGCCGCGAATAACACCATTTTCCAAAAAAATGTAAATTATAGATTCAAAATATTTGTTAAAATAAAATATTTATTTCATCCCAAAAATATATTGTCACAATTAACTTAAAATATTTGTTAAACAAAATATTTATTTCATTACAAAAAGTATATTTTGTCGCAATTTAATCCCCTCTACATATTTCATTCATAAGTCTCTCTTTCCCGATCCACTCATACTCTGTCTCCTCCAAAGCCTTCTCATACTCTGTCTTGAGCTCAGCAGCTTTATGAATGTAACACTTCTTCTTCCGATGAGATCAAAACACATTATCATAATCTATTACTACACTGATTTCTAATGAATAAACAAATTGTGATTAAAATAATTGAATACCAAAAATTTACCTTAGCAGACGTGGATCGTACAAACCATTTACTTGAAATCACAAGAATCTGTGAAGTAATTTTGGAAGCATTGAAAAGCCTCTGCTGATGGTATAGTATACCACCAATTGTTAATATTTGACACCTAATATGTCTAATTTTAATAAATTTTCAAAGCATACGGAACTAAATCTTAAGAATTTAGTCTTGGCCCCAAAAGAATATCTAGGAGGTGGTAGGAAAAACTTGGAGTATATAAGTAAAAAAATAGAGTTGATTTTCAGAACAATTAAGGTTTGATACACTAGTGGAAGTATTTTCATACATAATCAATGAAACAAAACAAAAAGCTAAATTGGAACAACTCATTTTTTTTTACAAGAAAATACCATACAGATTATATTTAGACAAATATACATCATAAGTTCATAAATCTAAAGTACGGAGATGTGAGAATGGCACTTACCATCCCGTCATGAACTTCTTAGAAGCCCAACTACTAACAACTTTATAGAAGGTCTGCATAAAACAAAGCTTGTCAGCATATTTAAAAGAAATGTAAGCCACTTCATTACATGAGTACAAAGACAAGCACGAGCATATAGTTCCTATATAGGCACCAAACTGGAAACATTGTTTCCAAAGATTCTATTAGGAGCCACAGCTACTGTCTTCAAGACTTCACCCAATCCACTATCAACCCAAAAATATAACATCATCAAGTCCTATGAGCAGAAGGGTTAACATCCATGACACACAAAATAGATTCTTGGAAAAGCGTCGCTATAGTGCTTAACATCCATGAGAATCTAAAAGTTTGAAAATATAAAAGAGGGAAACTCTCGATTCTTGTAAACCTTAAAAGTCGCACTAAAGAAAATGATGTAAATCACATTTTAGGAGCATATTTTAACAGTGGATATCGGCTTTACTATTAAAATTGAACATCCACCAACATAGATACAAATACAGAGGAATCAATAATTATGCAATTTTGGCTTGAGCAAGTGACCACTCGAAGAAAGAAACGACAAGGAATATAAACTAGGTTTACATGGAAACTGAAATAAGAGCAAAGAAGAAGAAAAATGAACTTACTTTGGAGTTTCTTGTTCATGTACCCGCCAATAAAAGAAAATAGAAATTAATTGAGAGAAAAGAAAGAGTAAGAAGAAAATTTGTGAAAATCTAGTAGAGATTGTATAGTCCCTGAGTTTTATCCGGATAAAGCCTACATATGGTGGAAAATAAATAAAAAAATCGAACTCGGAAGCGAGAATCATACCACTAGACCAAGCACCCTTAGATGATAACCATGGGCTCATTTCCTAAACAAATCCATGTCAAATGTCAATGCATAACTGTGAGCACAAGTTTGATGATAACTATGGGCTCATTTATTTATTTGTTTTTGTTTAGAGAAACAACATGATTTTTAGCGGCGAGAAGTTTCGGGTACAGTAAATGAAAACAAGAAACCAAAGCTAATGAAGAGTTTAGAAAACATAGTGACTCTTGAAGTGGAAGATAAAATACTCCAAGAAAGTCCCTATTTGCTTTTAAGGAAGCTGTTTTGGAGTTAGGAATAGTATTACCTATGGAGAATAAGAATCATGAATAAGTTTCCAACCTTTCATTTGCCTAGTTCCAAGTCCGCCAAAACAAATCTCGATTGATCCTATTCATATCAGTGGAACACACACATGCTTATTCCAGTTCACTTTTCATGCTCACTATTACAGACGTTGAGTCAACCACTTAAGCCACCAGTATTTATAAAAATGTTCCAAATATCAATCAACTTGGGAGAGGGTTGAGAAAGCATTTACTGAAATGTTAACTTTCTCATTTGTATTGGTGCTCATATGTTCCAAATATAAATCTCTACATTTTGCACATCATTATGAGAGATAAGAAAATCAAAAAGAAATGTAAACATGAGAAAGTAAAGTCCTCATTCCTAGAAACTTCAGGTTAATAAGAAAGGGAACTCTCCACTTTTAAACCCAAATACAAAGTCTCTGGTGTCAAAGAAATTTCATGACGATTAAATGTATTTTTAGAAAGTAAGATACAAGAAAGAGCATACCTGCAGTGCTGCCTGCTTCTAAGCTGCTACAGACGGTGAAGGACGGGCCGATGAGGACACCTGACCGGTGAGGCTGTGAGAGCAAGAGACACGATCGAAGGGGGGATTAGGGTTTGATTTGGAGATCGGGGTGAGTGATTGAGTGTTTGAATGAGGGATTTTTTCGAAACGGTAAGAATGTGTGTGTTTTAGATATATCATAAATCCTACTGCACGCTTGCGGCGTTTGTAACTGAACATCACTAAAGAAACACCATTGCGGTGTTTTTAACACAAACGTCACTAAAAGCACAAGTTATTGTGGCGTTTGTTGCAAAACGCCACTGTATATGAACTCTATTGCGGCTTTTCTCCGACAAACGCCACTAAAGCTCTATTTATTGCGGCATTTTATAGAAAAAAGCCATTATTTATCATTCTTTAGCGGCGGTTGTTTTACAAACGCCGCAAGGATTGTCCTTTTATGGCGTTTGTTCTCTAAACGCTGCAAAATGTATAAATTTAGCGGAGTTTAGTTAAAAAATGCGTGAAAAGCACCGCTATATACCAAACTTGGTGTAGTGTAAGGTTGAGATGTTGGGTTAGAGTTTAAAGTATAAGGTTCATTTTCTAGGGTTTAGAGTTTAAAATTTAGCATTATAGTGTTGGGTATATATGAGACACCAAAAAAGACATTTTTATTCCAATAGTTAGTGATGGTGATATCATAACTCCAACTTAATAAACCTCATTCCACCTTGAAAGCAGCCAAAGCTTAAACCACTTCATTAATCTAAACTGCAGTAGCGATGACAAATACCTCTTAAAAATCCAAGTTAAAAGAACAAACCAAGACATATGCCACACTTCCTTGTGGTTCAGCACCCTTACCATTGGCCACGCAATCCTCGCATCATCTATATAATGAATAAAAGCATTATTTCAAAATTTAATTCAAGTTCTGAAGGAGAAAAAACAATATATAATAAATAAATGGTAATTATTTGATGTGCTATTAATTGAAAGTTTTTTCTCCAAAAGGGATTTCTAAAACTGTCACGTGTCCCTTTTAGGGACTCTAAACCCTAAAACACAAACTTTAAATCATAAAATCTATTTTCAAACCTTAAAATCTAAACGCAATCACTAAAACCCTAAATTTTAACATCTAAACCCTAAAAACTAGGGGCTTGGGAAAAATAAGTTTTTCACCGATAATGCGTAGAATATTTCCCTAAATAAAAACAGATTATTATTTTTACACTGACAGTGAATTTTTTCAACTCTAAACCGATTAAACTGTAATTTATATGTGTTATTGATTTATTTATTTTATCTTTTAGATATTGTTGATGTCAAATGTATCAGATATCGAATAGGGTGGTGGAAACGGTGGTCAAGGAGAGAATTGGTGGTGGTTCACCCATTCTGGAATGGGCAGAGAGCAAAAGTCGGTGGTTGGAGTGATATGAAGAGAGTTGATAGGGGAGGGGGTGAAGAGAGTCGGTCTATCCCGTTATCTTTAGTTTAATGGGTATTTATAGCCTAGTGGTATTGTTTGATGGGACAAAGTCTGGTCTAGTGATGACTATTGATGGGTCGGCAGAATTAAGTCTGGCTCCCATCCGGTAGACTTTTCAGGTTGGTTATGTGGGTTGGCAAAGTAGACTAGGCTGTCAGGTAATAAACTCAACCGAGGGCTCAAACAAACCTGATAGTTGTTATGTCAAAAGTGACCTGAAGGTATGGGTCACACCCAGAGGCATGGGTTACGGAACAATGATGCTTCACATGCTAAGACACAGCGCGAAGGTTATAAGTTCGAAGATATAAGCGGTGGTATGACACTTATAGATAAAGATATATCAGTTATAGTCATATAACATATATAATTAAAAACGTTTATATATTTAATGATATACCAGTAGTATAAAAGACTCATACATCAACGTTACATCAAATATTGTACTTTAAGAAAACATTTTTTTGTACTCACACTATGTTTCAGACATTCTATTACCACCAACTTACTAATCCAAAGACAAAAGTAAACCGATCAAAACCCACTTTTCTTTTCAATTTATTTATCAGTATAAAAAATAGCAGATCTGTCGAAAGTCAAACATCCAAGGCCCGTAAATAAAAACAATGTCATGTCACAGTCTCATAGAATGTTTTCAATGATGAAACTCTTCATGACAGAACAGATAAATTGAAATAACAACATAATTGACAATTGATTATTGAGTGGTCTAGCAAGAACCAAATAATGATAAGAATCGTTTACCCGCATTCATACAATTTAATATCAGTTCGAAGACGAAAATATACTTCTCCTTCAAAGGCATCAGTCATCAAAGTAGCCACTCCACTAGCCATGAAGAAATCACCAGTTCCACCAATCACTGATATGTCCCTCGTCCTATTCATCAATGGATCAGCCCCAGGAAAGTTTATGCTTCCCTTATACCGAGTCGAATTGAAAACAAAAGAGAAGCATATCCAAGCAGTGAAAATCTCTTTCTTGTCACACCAGTTCCCTTAGGTAACCTGCCACGACAACCTGATGATTCCATTGCCACACCAGTTCCCTTGGCTGATCTGCCACAGCAAGATGTCGGCCCTGACTTGCCACAACAAGTTATCTCCCATGACAGGCCACAACATGATCTTCCGCAACAGCGGATTCACCGGCCAAATTCGAGGTACTTTGGTCCTTCATTTGTTAATGCTACTACATGTCATCCTGTGCCTTCCACAATAGAGCCAAAGACTGTTGCTCAAGCTCTCAAAGACCCACTATGGAAACAAGCTATGGATGATGAGTTTAATGCCTTGCTACGTAACCAAACATGGGATCTTGTTCCAAGGTCTACACAATCTATCGTAGGGTGCAAATGGGTATTCTATGTGAAACGGCATGCGGATGGCTTTATTGATCGATACAAGGCTCGACTGGTAGCGAAAGGGTATTCTCAAGAAGCTGGTCGTGACTACTTTGAGACTTTTAGTCATGTGATGAAACCTGTTACGGTGCGTATTATTTTCACTCTTGCCCTCCATCATGCATGGTGCAATACCCCAATAATTGGTTAGTGACTAATTTGCAAAGAATTAAAAGTTGGTGGTTTTAGTTTAGTGACTAAAATGTGAAATGTTAAAGTTTGGTGATCAAAGTGAAAAGTTGAGAAAAGTTCAAGGACCAACATGGTAATTTTCCCAATAATTATTTTTATTCTATAAATAAATAGATCTCATAAGGGTGTGAATCAAATATAAAATTGTTGATTCAATTCGATGTTTCTATTATTGGGAAATTACAGTTAAAGTTTAAATGGAATTCTGGTAATCGTATAAGCTCAGAATGTGATGAAATTTTGAAGGGAGTTGTAAGAGGACTTGAAGAGCAGGGCATTTCGTTTTAGAATCGTTTTTAATCAATTTAGATTCGATTGAAGGTAGTATTTTAATATAGTGCACAAATGGCAATTTTGTGAATACATGGATTCATTAATGGTATTTCAGTCATTTTGCTCGTACTTTTTAATTAAAGATGATTATGGAAAAGTGAAATTAATAGGTGTCAACACCTAATTGGATATAATTAAGGGGCAAAATGGTAATTTTACTATTGATGGAGATTTTTATATTAGAATTAAAGATCTAAAAGGCTATTTGTCTTGTTAATTAATGATAGAAAAAACTAGAATTTTGTTCATCTTTCTCCTCTTGGCCGAAACCTCCATAGCAAAGGTAAGAAAATTTTTGATTCAATTTTTGGCTTGATTTGGTTAGTTTTTGGTTCAAGACATGAGATAGAGAATTAATCTCCATTGAATTCTCTTTCATTTGGTATAATATTTTAGTGGTTTCCATGCTTATATGTTGAAATTGAAGATTAGGGTTTATGAAGAACAAGTTGAGATTTTGTGTTTTAAGGGTTGTTTTAATTGGATTTGAGGTTGTGATGATGTTACATGCTTGATATTTGGGAAAATTAAGAAATTAGGGGAAACTCCTACAAAATTTTTATTTGAATTGGAAATGATGTTAGAATCTTGAATATGATATTTGGAGGTTAAATTCATGCTTGAATCAAGTTGGAAAATTTTGGAGAAATGACCTTTGGTATTCGACATTTAGAAGAAATTAGGGGAAAATTTTTCTAGAAACGGTGTAAGAATGATTTTGTAAGCTTTGAAATGTTAATTGGACTAATTTTGAGGCTGGTTCATCACTCCAGCCATGTGATGTTTGTAGTAGACGTCATCCAGGCTAGTGTCGAATGATGACAGGAGCTTGTTTCAAATGTGGAGAAATTGGTCATTTCACTATTAAAGGAGATTTTTATATTAGATAAAGATAATTCAAGAATAAGTATTAAAGTTAGAATGATACTAACATATACTTTGAATTGTTGTTAAATGTTGTGTAAATCGTAATCGAGATCAAAATCGAGATACAAGCAAGGCAGTAGATAAAGAAAAAGTACAAGAGTAAAGTCGAAATAATAGTACAGTCTAGTGAGGCAACATGTGAGTGCATCTCTACTATTTTATTTGTTATGAGAAAGACTTACGATGAGTCTATCTCGAATGTTGATTCACAAATGATATATTGTCAATGATTTTTTTTGAAATAAACTATGAATGATTTTTGGGTATGAACTGCCCAATGCACTTTTATATGGTATTGTGAAATGTTAGTATCTTTTGATATTTTAAATAAGTGAATGGTACATGACAGTGAATGTTTAAAGCCCATTGTATGCATTATGAGATTCTTGGTATAATTTGGCATGCCAATGAGGTGGAGTATAGTGATATAGTGATGTTGTGTTCTATAGCTATGACCTAGTGATACAGTGATGTTGTATAAGTCTACAGCAGTTATAAAGTGATACAGTGATACAGTGATTTATATGGCACAACATATTAGTTGATGTCGCACATGTGCATACTCAACAGTGACTCACATACCATGCATTCTCATTTACTTATATTGGGCTATAATTTAATTAAGAATGGAAGTGCAAAGAATGATCCAAGTGAAATGAATTTTCAAATAAAGATTTTCTTTGGTATAACCTGTTATATATATATATATGAACTTTGAGATTTTACAGGTTACCTATCAGTGGAATGACTTTGACAATTCAATTTTTACGATTTTGTAATCCTATATGATATATATATTGTATTTTAATTGTTTACGTCATTTCTTTATAGTTAAATTATTTTATGTTGCCTAACTAAGTGTATACTTAGCGTGTGAATGTTTCACGCGTAGGTAAAGAGCGTAAGGAGCAGCAGTAGAAGACTTCATCTATTTTGAAAGCGAAACATCACTATCAGTATGACATCTTTGATGTTACTTTTGATATTATTAGTTGGCATGTAAATTGTAAATGTTTCGAGCTGCTCTGATATGAATATGTTTAGTAAAGAGATAGTTTAATCCTATTTTATTTGATATCCAAATGATTTTTAATTTAGGCAGTTTTTAGGCAGTTCTATTAATTATATGAATTATAAGTAAACTGCCTAGTTGCTGTTTGAATCTAGGTTCGAACTCAACTTACAATATTAAGTTTAAATTTTACATGATTAAATGTTATTTTAGTAATGGGTTAATTGTTTATATTTTAAAGAAATATTTTTTTACCGATTTTTGAAAAAAAACTATTGTACTAGTGTCATGTGACATCTCTAACTCGTATTCAGTGATGGATACGGGTAAGGGGTGTTACATTTATTGGTATCAGAGCTATAGGTTTAGCAGGTTCTCGGCCTAAATGGAAGTTATTTTTGTTGAAAAGTGTGTACATGCCACTAGAATATCAATATTACTGATATGATGTTTATGAAATTGATGGATGTCGCTCCTTACTAATGTAGTTGTTATGGGGTTATAGATGTCTGAATCAGGGAGTTCTAGACGAGCTATGGAACATGAGGTTCCGGAAGAAGCCGACAGTGGAAACAATGAGGTTAATAATAATCTCCCGGCTCAATCGGGACAAGGAAGAGCACAAGCACAACAAGGGGTGCTACACATGGCCCATCAAGCAACTTGACATTAATAATGCCTTCTTAAATGTCACCCTACATGAGCAAGTCTATCTAGAACAACCTCAGGGGTATATTGATTCTACTTACCCATCTCATATTTGTCGGTTTCTTAAAGCCTTGTATGGACTCAAGCAAGCCCCGATGGCATGGTATGTTGAACTTTCTCAATTTCTCATTCACTTTGGTTTTATGAAATCAAAGGATGATGCCTCTCTCTTCATCTATAATACAAATGGAGTTATTTTATACTTTCTAGTCTATGTGGATGATATTGTGCTTACTAGTAATAACACTGATTTTATTGCTCATTTCACCAACATATTATCTACGAAGTTTGCTTTGAAGGATATGGGCTTGCTCAGCCATTTTCTTGGCATTGAGGCTATTTCTACTCCTACTGGGTTGTTTTTATCTCAGGTGCAATATACTTATGACATCTTGACTCAGTTTCAGATGGAAAATGCCAAGGCAATTTCCACACTTATGTCCTCTTCCGACAAGCTACATCTGTCAGAGCCATCCACGGTACTTGATATTTTTGGGTATCGTCGGCTACTTGGTCTCATTCAGTATCTCACACTTACTCGTCTGGATATTTCTTTTGTCGTGAATCGTCTGTCGCAATACATACATGGTCCTTCACTTGCATATTGGACAGTAGCTAAGCGCATCCTATGTATCTCAAAGAAACATTATGCCATGCCATTCTTTTTCGTTCGTCATCTTCCCTTCATTTCACCGCCTTTGCCGATGTAGACTAGAGAGGATCCTATACGGACGGTTGATCCACTACTGGATATGCTATTTATCTTTGCTGAATATTGGCAAATGCAACTGCCGAGTGCTTTGGGTCCAACATCTTCTTCAAGAAATTGTCGTGGCATTACCAAAACCACCATCTTTCTTCTGCGACAATCTCAGTGCCATATATGTTTTCAAAAATCCAGTTTTTCATTCTCGTATGAAGCATCTTGCCCTTGATTACTTCTTTGTTTGTGACTTAGTTGTTGCGGGTTCTCTACTTGTTCAACACATTCCCTCCAAATCTCAGATTGCTGACACGCTCACCAAACCGCTTGGTCGTAATCTCTTCATCCATTTTCGTTCCAAGATTGGAGTCTCTGATGGATCTTTTATCTTGCGGGGGCGTGTTACGGATAAAGATAAGATGAGATAACTTTTATCTCAGTCAAATCCATGAGATAACTCTTAGTCAAATCTCATTCAAATCTATCTTATCCTACCTCTATCTCAATCTTATCTTGTATTTAAATATTTGATTTGTATTTAATATTTGATTTCCCTTATCCTTGTATATTTATTTGTAAGCCTATATATAGGTCAATTGTAAACATTATCGATTATCAAATATACAAATCTTTTACATATATATTTAATGATATACCAGTAGTACAAAAGACTCATACATCAACGTTACATCAAATATTGTACTTTAAGAAAACATTTTTTTTTGTACTCACACTATGTTTTAGACTTGCTATTACCACCAACTTACTAACCCAAAGACAAAAGTAACCGATCAAAACACACTTTTCTTTTCAATTTATTTATCAGTATAAAAAAACAGCATATCTGTTGAAAGTCAAACATCCAAGGCCCGTAAATAAAAACAATGTCATGTCAAAGTCTCATACAATGTTTTCAATGATGAAACTCTTCATGACAGAACAGATAAATTGAAATAACAACATAATTGACAATTGATTATTGAGTGGTCTAGCAAGAACCAAGTAACGATAAGAATCCTTTACCAGCATTCATACAATTTAATATCAGTTCGAAGACGAAAATATACTTCTCCTTCAAAGGCATCAGTCATCAAAGTAGCCACTCCTCTAGCCATGAATAAATCACCAGTTCCGCCAATCACTGATGTGTCCCTCGTCCTATTCATCAATGGATCAGCCCCAGCAAAGTTTACGCTTCCCTTATGCCGAGTCGAATTGAAAACAAAAGAGAAGCCTATCCAAGCAGTGAAAATCTATTTCTTGTCGTACATGTAAAACCCCTGGGCTCGACCCACCGGGTTCGAATGCAAGTTGTTGTCTAAGGTAACGGGGTCGTCGAACACAACCAAGTCTCCGAAATGGTTTTTCCCTGCCAGAATGGTCTTATTCCCCCATTGTGGTGAACCTACGATGGCTGAAGTTGCGTTCTTTGCATTCTTGCCATTGTAAATTATGTCATGGAAATAAAACATCATGTTCTTGCATGGCTTTCGGGTTCGGATTTTTCGAGTTGTGACTGTCGTGGATATGGAGAGGAAGGAGAGAATAAGGAGAATAGCTAACATGCATCTCTTAGCTTTCATTTTTATTTCCAATACGACTACGAGGAATGTTTAAAAATTAATGCTGGAGCTGCTTGCTATTTATAAGAGTTCCATAATGTATTGCAAGAACTTATTGTTAATTAGCTACGTAAAGATGAAGTAAAACTTGCTTTAAAGGAATGATTGGTTAACTGTGAGTCTGTGACTCCAAGTCTCCAACAAAACAAACTGCCTTATCCATTAAATTATTCTTCATTCTCTTTCATTGTCTGAAAGGTGACTCGTTGGACCAAATTTAATGCTTATTTTGTCTTTATCAATGAAATAATGGAACAATTCTCTAATTTAAGCTAAAGGGTGGTTTGGTGATAAAAATGGCAATAGGATATATTCGCCTGTAGAAAGCTGAACCAGTTTTCACGTTATGACAGATCGAGCAATGCAATGCATTCTTCACCTTTACGGTTCTGTTTCGAAAGTGGGAATTTTCTCGTCTGTAGTTCGGCTTTAAGTATTCTTTTACATAATGAAATTGAGGATGTTTTTGCTAGGTTGATTTTTATGGTCAATTTTTGTTGTGTACTTTGTTGCCGGGTTCAATTATAGGTTAGGGGCGAGTTAATGTCGAGTTTGATGATGTGTTGTATTAAACGAATATTTGTTCTTGTTTCTTTTATATCTTAAAGATGTCTATTCTTCGTAATTTTGTACCCTTATGGACCTTTTACTTATAATACTGAATCTAATCGGCTCAGCAAAAAAAAAAGTTGGGTTACATTATTTTTTTGTAAGCATGGGTTATAAAATTAGTTAGCTCTTCAAGCTTTGTAAATCAAGAATACAAATTCTAGTTTGTTATGATTTTAAACCAACCGTGTACTTAGCGTTTTCACCAAGAATTATTAGTTGATATTTTACTTACAGGCATTTAATTTGTCTTCAACATATATTTTACGGAAAAACATAATATGATGTTAAATTTTGGCATACTCAAAATGTGGGTGAAAGAAATATTTTACGTAAAAGAATATGTCTATAAAAAATTACTTAATGAAAGATGATTGTGTATGCGAATCAATCAATCTTATGTTGGACATTTATAATAATAATTTTTAGTTGTTTTATATAAATATTATATAAACGTATAAAAAGATATAAATAATATTATAGTAATACCAATTATCATCTAAACAAATGAGTTTTTAGTTATTTTTCAATTGAGTTGATATTTGTTAACATGATTTTATTTCTCTTGTTAATTTTCATGCAAAACGTTAGAATTGACACATTTACATTATGAAAGTAAAAAAAAAAATTAGTCGAAGAACCAGTAACATTTATAGTGCAAGCCTTGAGCACCTCTGTAGGGTGTTTTGTCTGCCCATAAATATTAATTTAACAATATCATTGTCAAACTTGATGGAAAGTAGGGTCGTGTATTTTCAGATATCAATTTTTTTATTTTTTGATTAAATATCCAGTTTTTCAAATTATTAACAGTAAATTTATTTTTTAATAAAAATAATAATAACAAAGAATAAATAAAAAATAATACTCCCTCTTCGGATTTTTTAAAAGTCAATTTTTTTATAATTTAACCTTGATTATTTTAAATATATTAAACAATTAAATTTTATAAAATATATATTTTAAAATTACTTGATTATCTTGGCAAAAAAAATATTTTATTGATGATTTATAGAATATATATTTTTATATTTTTATCAATAATAAATTATAAATAATAATGAGTCAAAACTAAAAAGAAATAGCAAAAAATAGAACAATAAAGGACAAGCACAAGAGGTCTCAGGTAACTAGATCTAAAAAGCTTTGCAGCAACAGGTGTGGACGGACTAGGGATTCAACATGAGGTGTCAGGGGTGGTTAAAGGAGCTGCATCGCAAACACAACTTTGCAACAGCAAATGTGTGTCAAATCATAATTTGTTTCTTCGTTTAGGGGTAATGATAAAATTATTTACCCTCATCTTTCATAAGCGAAAACAAATAATTGAAGTAAGAAAATTGAAGAAAACTGCACAAGAGAATGAACTCACGAACCCAATCAGAGAAGGATCGTCCACGGCGAATTTGGAAAATATTTGTGTCACATCTCTTGGAACAACTGCATTTGAAAGACCTATGACATGTACTTGATAGGCATGAGAGAGTTGTCGACATGTTGATTCCAATTAAATGGGCGAGAGATTCAGTTTTGTCCCTATGGAATCAGGGATTGAGGCTAAGTGTGTCATAAAAAGACTAAGGATAGGTACTGGCGGCACAAAAAAGTGATTTCAAGGGGTACGCCAAGAGAGGTTGTGATGGGCACACGAAAAGATGATCCAATACCTTTGAGATGTGTGGTATTTGGCATGGTCGAAGAGAATAATGTGGAGATCCTGAGACAATGTGCAGTAGGATGGTGTTAGAGACCGATGAAGATAACTGATTTAACAAGTGAATTGAATAAAGCCAATATGCAGGGTTGTCCGCTGATGCGTATCGTAGGACCCCGTTTACTTCTAGTATTTAAAAGTATGGAGTGTCGTCAGGAAATTCTCAAATGTGATATCTTACATAATTAGCTTGAGAATATCTCAATATGGCCACTAAAGAGGAGTGCGGAAAGTCGTAGGGTATGGCTTTTAATGTTTGGGGTCCTAATCCAAGCTTGGTCAAGAGGGACTTCTACAAATTTGGTGTTGAATTGGGGTTCAGTGATACGTTTTGAGGGAATGACGTTAGAAAACATACCAAATACTATATTAACCATATATGCATCAATCATACTTATAGTCTATTTCAGAGTTCATAATTCAACTTATCATTCTAGATACATATCTCCAAATGCAATTGTTTATATATACATAAACAGACATAACCAAACATAACAATCATGCTATCTTAAAGATTATACTTACTACTAATGTTAAAAAACTTAGTAACTTGACCAAACGTAACACATACCCCTTTTAAGCATAACATAATCTTGACATCATGATTTAAACATGACTAATCCATTACATTCATACTCTTTCTAATACTTATTATCATATCTTGTTTTGCCTAAAATCATATCCAAGCGTTCAAATCATAGCATAGATTACCGTATACCCTCTCTCAGTGTTTTTTTTTTTGGTTGATCAACCAAGCTAACAAGTTTAATAAGCCTTGTCAGCATCAAAATACCCTTAGTTCAACATGATACTTAGTGCATCCTATTAATACTTTTAATATTGCTAATAATTTGATATACGGAAACTAACCAAAGCGACAACAACATAAAATTAAACATGTGCAAGAGATGAGATTTATCGTGGTTTATCCTTGCCTACTCTACGGATGAGAGAAACGAACAATCCACTATCAGCATAGAAAACACAAAGGGTACGAATACATGATATCCCATGTAGCCCAATTACCTGATATGTATATCTCAAAACCCGGTGTAACCAAAACTCTCTTCTAAATGTCCCTATGATATCCCTCTCTACAACATAGCCACTATATTTTTAGAGATCCTAAAAGTAGTTACATCTCTCAAGAGTAATTCTCTCTATCTCTCATAATTCTAAAGGTTGAACCTAGTCTATATTTAAAACCCAAATACTTGGTCGCCGCAAAACCTTATTTAGTAATATCTCTTACTTAATATAAATATTTACTCCTTAAAGTAAATCATATTTACAAAGTAATCTTCAACCACTAGAATTACAATAAAACCTAACTTAATTACCAAATAGAATTTGTGTCAAAATATAACATATCTACCCCTCGACCAAATTCTATTTGAGCAGTGGTCTTCAAGTCTTCACCAACTGCAATTTTTACGTATGCCAAATATTCGTTGAAGCACCGTCGCCGAGTCTTCAACAACTTCAATTCTTACGTAATATCTGTTGAAGCACTGTTGAATCGATTGATAACTACTCTCCCAACAACTGAAACTCATTGCAGCAATACTCCTTTTGAACGTCTCCAATATCGCTCCACAAAATCTGCAACAAAATTTCCTTCAAAATTACACAGCTCAAATCATAGCTCAGGATACCATTTGTTAGAAAATTGGTATGCGGCAAAATAACCAAAGCAATAACAACATAAAATAAGACATGGGCAAAAGACGAGATTTAACGTGGTTCGGCCTTGCCTACTTCTACGGATGAGAGAAACGAACAATTTACTATCAACGTAGAGAACACGAAGAGTACAAATATATGATATCCCATGTAACCCATTACCCTGTATATATCCCAAAACCCAGTGTAACAAAAACACTCTTCCCAACATTCCTACAATACCTATATCTACAACACATCCACTATAGTTGTAGAGACCCAAATACTTCTAAAGGTTACATCTCTCCAGAGTAGTTCTCTCTATCTCTCATAATTCTAAAGGTTAAACCTAGTCTATATTTATAGACCCAAATACTTGGCCACCAAGAAACCTTATTCAATAATATCTCATACCTAATATAAATATTTACTCCTTAAAGTAAATCCTAATTACCAAGTAATCTTCAACCACTAGAATTACAATAAAACCCAACTTAACTACCAAATAGAATTTGAGTCAAAATATAACAAATATAATCTAAATGTGAAAAAGAAGCATACTCCATACATAAAAAACATGCCTGTCAAAAAATCTAGTAGGCCAAGTTTTATATATGATCTTTATGCAACAATAAGGTACCCAAAATGCTTCCAAACATGTTAATCAAAAGACTTCTAAACTTGCATTCATTAATCTTCACTCATTCTCTCATGCATTTCTTTTCAAATTATATAGGATCACAGTACAATATAGAAGACTATCATAATTTATACTTTCAAAACAACAACATAACAATATTATGCATAAGCATATCATAAACCTAACAATTATGCCTTCATCATGAAAAAAAAAACACATGCCACATTTCCGATAAGTTTAAGGAAAAAGAACATTACACTGATAAAACATATGGAATTAACTTGTGAACTCTAGAATACAATATGAAATACTTTACAAAATCTAACTCCTACAAAAAGTAGTTAAACAAATAAAGTGAACTTCGATAAGCTCCGTACAGTAGTCGAGACATAATAAATCATACAAAGTCAATATTATAAAAGAGGCTTAAATATAAAATAAGTGCCTAAAGTATCTCACTTTTGGGTATTTTGGCCACATGCCAATTAATGATTGGGGGATGGAGTTTTTTTAAAGTTAGGCACCTAATTTGAAAAAACTAAAAACTTTAGGTACCTAATTTATCCAGAAAATAGTTTAGGCACCTAAATGAAAAAAATGAGATACTTTAGGCACATGTTTTATATTTAAGCCTATAAAAAATATAGTCATATTGCGAACATAGGCAAAACTTTTATTTGACCAAGGCATTATATTACGTGAAACTACTTCTAAACATAGTTACACAATCAAGAAAAGCATTTAGATGCATTTCATTAGGTTTAACCCGAAGGTCTATTAGTAGTCTACAAATAATCAAATCTCACATCTTTACCAAGTATCGATATGATAAAAATGCTATAAATTCCCATATTCCTCGTCAGAACAAATAAAACTAATAAAAAAACCATTCACTTCGCCAAGACCCAAGTCATAAAACTCGTACACAAGCGCTATGGATCCTATGGAATGCCAATTTTACTTGAAACCTAGAGGGAATGGACTCGAAGTGACGAATGTCACATTGATCACTAAAGTGCTCCTAACTTGAACGGACTAAAAACAAGGATATTTTTAAGACTTTTTGTAAATGGTTACAAAAGGCATATCTAGATGCATTATTGGCTCCTACATCACTTGATTAACCAGCATATAAAATTTCACCCAAGATGGATACTTTGAACATACTCAATTAAACTACATCATGGATTTAGGGACTAAAACATAAAAATTGAAATTCTTATGGTAAAAACATAATTAATCATGTGGATATATAATTCAACTATAATCATGCTTGCAGGTCAAATAATAGACTAAATGGAGCATGGAAACTCATCCAATTGAAACTTGGAAGATAAAGGAGCAAAATACAAGAAACAGAACTTTTAAAAGCATCCTAACAACTTAACAGTTGCCTGTACCAGTACTAACTATGTCTCATACTAGTACACAGGTATATCAAAAATTCCAGTAGCCTCAGTTCGTATTGGCTCAGAGGTACCATACCAGTACCTAAGAGAGGTGTACTGCACTTAGAAAAGAGCGTACCAGTACCCACTGGACGAAATTACAAATTCTAATATACAATTTTGATCTGAAACCCCTCAAATCACTTTCAAACACCCTAAACATGCTCTTAATAATAGATCAACATAAATACTATATGATTATGCACTTCACTATAATTTTTAGTACTTATCATGGAAAAATAAATCATCTAGAGATATAGCTCTTAAAATACAAAATGAGTTAAACCAAGATGCACAAATGGACTTATCTTGAGTTTTAGGCTCAAGACCTATAATGACCACTCACAAAAGATCATCAAAATACTATGCATACGAGCAACCAATTAAAATATCAACATAACCAAAATGACAAACATCCAAACCAAATGTTCATGCTTCATGAGAACAACATAACATATGGAATCATCATGCAACATACATCAAAAATCATCCATAAGCAAGTCTAGAGAAATATAAACTTAGCAAATACAATTCTCAAAAGAAAATGGCCCACATTACCTTATTACAAGTTTGAACAAACTAAAAAGACATACTCAGTCCCTTATGTTTGTCTTGGTGATATCACTTAACATCGATCAACAACCCAAATGCTTTAATCCTCTACATTAATGAAATAAACGAGCGTAAGCTTGATAGCTTAGTTAGTGCAACGGAATAAAACATTCATTAATGCATTTGAACCAAAATAACATGTAAGCATGTTTTGAAAACTTAGCAAAAATCATAATTTGAGTTCTTATAAAAGTATTATACCAAAACATACTTCCTCTTACATTTCTTACCAAAATAAAGTTATATTAGCATTTAATACATGTGACTTAAATGAATATCAATAAAACTATTGGATATACAGATCAAACTTTCAAAATATGGGCTTAGGTCCCCATCCTTATCAAATACAAATAAGTTTCACAATGACTAGACTAGACTAACGAGTCCTCGTGTTTCACAATCAACGAATGATTTCTAGACTAACTAGTCCTTGGAACCCACCATTGGTAAACTAACGAGTCCTTGAAAACAAATTTACGATCAATCGATTAGACTAATGAGTCTTCAAAAAAATCAGAATTTATTATTGAGTACTCGTACTAAGGCATGCCAACTATATCCGATATCAAACTTACATTTTCACAAGTCAATATATCTATTTAATTCAAATATACTTACTGTTTTTATGCAAAACATAACTGAATTTATCAAATATCATTGCTCAATGGCAACTAGTTCAAAACACATCGGAAATGAATATTGTTACCCTTACGTACTCTCACGCTTATAAAATATAACATTAACAAATAGGTTGCATAAAAATAGTAAGTTCGTAATGTTCAAAACTTCAAAACAAATCGTATATCCCTACTCCTCTTAGAATAGCTTAAAGCGAATAAAGAAAAGGTTAAGAAAGCTTACTTCTGAGTTTAATATAGCTTGCTAGGCTATCATTAAACTCCCACAAAAATAATTCCAAACCTTTTGAAGTAACCACGCTTAAGATTAAACTCACCCTTACGCTTAAGCTTTAGCGCAAAAAGCCTTGTGAATATGTCGATATCATCCTAAAGTGAGCTATGCTTCTTCCATCGATTTCGAAACTTCTAAAACTCAACAAGAATATAATTTCACATCTAAATATGCAGCAAAACTTCCAGCAACATCAATCTAACTTAAACATCCAATTAAACTTCTCCACTTTTCTCGAAAATTAACAAGATTAAAGCTCCAACGCATTCTAATTTCAATCCACTCATTCTAACCTCAATTCCAAAATGCCAATTACCACTATCGTCTCGGATCACACCCCCAACTGTAGCCATGTTCCTAGCATCACTCACAGCCCCATCGGCATTAACTTTTACCCAACCTTGCCTCGAACGTGTCCATCGCACATGCTGCTGCCCAAAATTATTTCCATGCACTGTATTGCTAGGGGTCAATACCAAACTCGTACAGAAGGCACAACTATACACCACCACATCACGATAAAGGTCCCGGCCATTATTAAACACAAAATGGCAGCAGTTCTTCCAAATTGCCCAACATGTTACCGCAAAGAGGATACTCCAGTTCGCTTCCATTATTTTCATTACTTGCTATTAGGGACAAGGATTTAAATACTTGTATGCAACCGCAAAAACGATGATTATATGGCGGTAGTGACACCATTTGAATCCGTGATCTTGCAACTGTTATATCCACAATAGCGTACGTTATTAAAAAGTTTCACAATCGCGATACTCGCAGTGACCGAAATAACATATGTAATGTTCGCAACCATGATAAACGTAACACGAACGTAAATAAAATTGCAACCGCAATTTAAATATCTGATTTAGGGCCTATTTTTTAAATTCACCCTAGGCCACCAAAATCCAAGGGTCAACCTTGCTAATTCTTCTCATATTTTGTGTGATTTTTCATGATGGTGTAGTTTTTTAATGCTCAACCGTATATATTTTGTTCATATAATTTGTAAATATCACATGAGAGTGAATTACAATAAAAAGTCTACGCAATAAAAATATCTCGAAACAAGTCATGTCATTTTTCACAAGCACCAAATAGGTTCTCTACGTTATTTTGCGTCCATATGTATGTCTAATATTAAAAAGAATAAGCTTAGGATTTAAGGTTGAAATGTTGGGTTAGAGTTTAAAGTACAAAGTTTATTTTCTAGGGTTTAGAGTTTAAAATTTAGCATTATAGTGTTGGGTATATATGAGACACCAAAAAAGACATAATTTTTATTCCAATAGTTAGTGATGGTGATATCATAACTCCAACTTAATAATCCTCATTCCACCTTGAAAGCAGCCAAAGCTTAAACCACTTCATTAATCCAAACTGCAGTAGCAATGACAAATACCTCTAAAAAATCCAAGTTAAAAGAACGAACCAAGACATATGCCACACTTCCTTGTGGTTCAGCACCCTTACCACTGGTCCACGCAATCTTCACATCATCTATATAATGAATATAAGCATTATATTCAAAATTTAATTCAAGTTCTGGAGGAGACAAAACAATATATAATAAATAAATGGTAATTATTTGATGTGCTATTAATGGAAAGTTTTTTTCCCACAAGGGGTTTCTAAATCTGTCACGTGTCCCTTTTAGGGACTCTAAACCTTAAAATACTAAATTTTAAATCATAAAATCTATTTTTTTGCTATGCAAAATGCTTTTATTGGATAATTAGACCTGAGTTGTATGCCTCGTTAAAAACCTCCTTAAATCTAGATGGATGAAAAGAGTACATACAACCAAGTTAAGCTTTATAGGATCAAAAAGATGCCTCTTAACCACTTAAGAAAATAGCTTCAGCCACAAGCTCATGGCTCCAAACATAACCGGACCCCCATACAACTCACGCTGCAACACCATTCCATACATCTTCACTCACAAACAATTAAGTCCATGAAGAATCACAGCTGAGACAATTCCTCAAGGCCAACTAACTATGGTTCGAACTGCTAAGGGCATTACCACCATGCTTTAAACAAAACATCCCTCCTCATACCCGATTACGCTAGGTGATCAGCAAAGGCATTTCATTCTCGCTTAACATACAAACATTGTACTGCAGCAAGAGAACTCATGCGTTTATCGATCTGTTGAAAAAGTTCCCACCATCTCCAAGGTCGACTCAAATGGTTGTTTAACCAGTTTTGTACCACTTGAGAATCGGATTCAATAATGAGTTTCACCTTGCCAACCCAATCAGCTTCCAAAAAGACTTCAAGAGCAGTTTTTATGGCCATAAGTTCCAAAATCAGCACCAAAATCCGTCACCGTGCCTGAAAAGATAGCGCGGACATCATCGGAAGCCTAAATCACTTTTGCCCTTGCATTCTAACCTGTTAAGATCACTTAGGGCACTTCTAACAATCATTCCACAAACTTCTTTCTGCAGCCAGGCAAAATTGGATTTAAACGGCCTAGGTTCCCAAACCACCATCGATTTAGCAGATAGTATTCCTCAACAAGTAAATATGATCAAATTGCATCCAAATAACTCACAAAGACTCGATCTAGCCTACTACGTTTATTCTTAGGACCAATCCAGGTAGAATTCTTGCCTATAACAATACATCTACTAACTTACATATATCAATAAAATTAATAAAAACTTCCAAACCTACTTGAGAGTAAACAAAACTAATTCTCTTGCATCGGCTTCTGACCACGTTGAAAAAACTCCCCCACTATCCAATTTGAAGAAAACTGCCCATTCAACAAAACTCAATGCAATCCATAATACTAACTGCTCCGGAAAATTGTTTCTTATAATACAATCAACGGCCATCTGCAGCTGCCACTCTAAAATCAAATACATCATCGTACCACATTTTGCATACATCCTCGACCTTGAATAAACTCCACATTCACCTGTTGAAATCTGAGCACCTTCACCTTGTCTCTAACTTCTGCAGTCATTTCTTTCACCACTGTTCCTAACCGAGTTGAAATCACCTCCAACTATCCATACATATTTCCAAGCTCTTTTTAATTGCGACAATTCTCCCCAAAATAAGACTTGAGCATGTAAATCACAAGGCGCATGAAAGTTGATACATACTTCTACAAGGTCCTCATCGATCCACTTCCCAGCAACTAGAATAATTCTGGAATTTGGGAAGCTATTCTCTAATTTAAATCTCTTCTTATCCCAGACAGTGAGCAAACCACCAGCACTTTCCATTGCATTAGCCGCTATGAACTCATAATCGTCATCCATCCAAAGTCTCCTTACCACCTCTTCCTTCATATTTTTCACTTTAGATTCTTTAATGAACAACATTCCACCCCATGTGAACGAGAAATTCCCCTAACAGCCGACACCTTCTCATCTTGTCCCAACCCCCTGATATCCCAGGATAAAATTTTCATGGCGTCTTCTTCAATTTAGAGGCCTATTAACAAGACTTGTTAATTTGATCAGCTACCTCAAGGGTTGCAATTTCTTGGATCACTTCATTTTCGTCTCCTCGGAACTTGATCCCTAATTCTTTTCCCACAGCTAAGACTTTTGTGGCTTCTTTAGTACTATTCTCCCACCTTGCTTGAAGATCTGAATCTGATAGAGATCTGCCTTCCAACTCAGACTCTTAGAGAATCTTAGCTCCCTTCTTCAACCTTTTGCGTGCCTTCTCTAGTTTCTTCTTCTCCCTCTCTGTTAAAGCTTTATTCTGAAAATCCTGCAGTGACCATACCTCCTAACTCTTGCCTGGTTAGCACTTGAATTGAATTCAAGGATATCAAGAAGATAATCCTCTCCAGAAGGCAGCTCCAATTCGCAATTGAGATTTCCACCCCCCCCCCCTTTTCAGGTTCGAATGCTTTTGGTAAATGAACATTGATCTTCTGCTCTGCTCTAATCGAAATGAGTCCCTAGTGCTATTCTGTATTTGGTCCACCAGGTCCTGCCCAATTGTAACTCATTATTAACACTGTGATTCAAATCATTATTATTAAAGCCCATAGATTTTTTATCGTCAATAACCCGTTGATCACATGGGTTCTCCAAATTTAAGTTAACAGCAATTGGACCCTTATCACAATTATTAGCCACAATCCACCCATTTCTGGCCGCACAAATTAGGTGGGTTGCTTGTATCAAGTTGTTTGACACATCCACCATTAGGCCCAACAGGCCCACCCCTCGCAGGTTCGATATTTGAATTGTTTGAGCCGACCTTTGGTTCCTCCAACCTGTCACCCACCAAATCAGATTCCCCACAAAATCTGGAATCTTCTCTCTGCTGAGATGGGTCAAATTTATGATTAGACAGTCCCATGCACACTACATTAA
This sequence comes from Hibiscus mutabilis, assembly GCA_019671005.1. Taxonomy (NCBI): domain Eukaryota; kingdom Viridiplantae; phylum Streptophyta; class Magnoliopsida; order Malvales; family Malvaceae; genus Hibiscus; species Hibiscus mutabilis. The sequence continues at coordinate 22,344,179 of CM033741.1, read as the reverse complement.
TGGCTTCATCAATACCAATATTCTTGTCCCCCGACGTAACCGATTTCTCCATCTGCGATGAACAGTGACGGATGTATAGAGCCTTGGAGTTTGGGGGAAATTTTTTAATCTAGTGTTAATTTAATTTTTAAAAAATTAAATTAGTGTATAAAAGAGAAAAAATTGAAAATCTGCCTACCTATTTGAGAAAAAAAATTATTTTTAATTTTTATTTTTAAATTTTTAAATCCGTCACTGGCGATGAATACGGTAGAATTCGTCATACTTTCCACCACCACCGATCCTGATTTCTGGGCTACCACATTATCAGATGTCTTCTTCATAATACCAACGCCAGCATCCAACGTGGCCATTTCATACACACTAATTTCAAAAATCTCATCGCTACTTCAATTTCGATTACTTCATCAATTCTCTTTATCTGATCAGTAGAGATCAAGATTGTCATATTTTCACCGCCATTAATTTGATTCAAATTTTCACCTAACGCCACTAATGATCCCCAAATTTTCGCTATTCTCTTGAAAGTTATGTAGTTCCAGCAGTGAAGTGGGATACCCACAAGCTCCACCATATATTTCTTTTCGGCACTCTAAAAGTATCCGACCACAACCTCACCTCAATGAAAGTTTCTTTTAATATAATGACCATTGATGCTCCTCCAAAAGCTTGAAGAGTTCTTCATCCTTAATGTCTATGAGAAAGTGACAGCAACCCAAATGTTTTACTTCAAACCCTCCTAATCCCCAGTTATGGAGTCTTCTCTTGACCACTTCAGAGCTGCAGTCTGTCGACATAATACTTATCAAGCATTTGCTCAGCTTCCAAAGCGATTCATTCTCCACATGACCTTTTACTCTTCTATGGATAGCTCCTTGTTTACTGGTTTCACCCTGTTCATACACAATAACCCCCAGATTGCTAGAACTTTTAGCTTCCTCCATTGGCTTTTTTGAGTTTGGTTTTTTCTCCAGAGATTGTGACTTTCCCGGCCTGATTCTCCTCCAATAAGAAGAGCATCCATGGAATCTTGCATAGTTCATTGAAAGTCTGAATCCGTATAGCTTAAACCCATGAAGTCTCTCGATGACCCTATCTGCATCACGCCTGTTTGAGAATCTCACAAATCCAAACCTCTTCCCTGATTTATCCACCTTGCTGGCTATGAACGAGTCCACTACGTCGCCGTGTCTTCCAAACGTTTGTCTCAGCCCGCTCCAGTTCAACTTCTGTGGTAAGTTGTTCACGAACAAGGTGACTGTTCCTCTCCTTGCAGACGCCATTTGCAGTGCTCTAGTTTCGATTTTTTTCAATAACTAATGTACGCAATCACTAAAACCCTAAATTTTAACATCTAAACCCTAAAAACTAGGCGCATGTGAAAAATAAGTTTTTCACCGATAGTGCATAGAATATTTCCCTAAATAAAAACAGATTATTATTTTTACACTGACAATGAATTTTTTCAACTCTGAACCGATTAAACTAAAATTTATACGTCTTATTGATTTATTTATTTTATCATTTAGATATTGCTGATGTCAAATGTATCAGACATCGAATAGGGTGGTGGAGACGGTGGTCAAGGAGAGAGTTGGTGGTAGTTTGTGGTGGTTCACCCTTTTTGGAATGGGCGAAGAGCCAAAGACAGTGGTTGGAATGATATGAAGAAAGTTGATGGGGGATGGGGTGAAGAAAGTCGGCCTATCCCGTTATCTTTAGTTTAATGGGTATTTATAGCCGAGTGGTATTGTTTGATGGGATAAAGTCTAGTCTAGTGATGGCTATTGATGGGTCGGCAGAATTAAGTCTGGCTCTTAGCCGGTAGACTTTTCAGGTTGGTTACGTGGGTTGGCAGAGTAGACTATGCTGTCTGGTAATAGACTCAACTGGGGGCTCATGTAACGACCTGAATTTCTTGAGTCAACAATGAACGTTGACTCGGGCCTTGGACAGACATGTCGGACGGAGATGTTGGGCCATAATGGGCCTCCATGCGTTGTTGGGCTTGCTTGGTGGTTTAGGCTTGGCTTATGTTGGGCTTTGAGAAAGGGTAATATGGTAAAAGCCATATTGGAAGACAAAAGGTTGTTGGATTGGTTATTTCTCTACAGAGAAATATGGGGGTGAGGTCATATTGTCCTCATCTCACTCCTTATCTCTTTCATCTTCAAACATCTTCCCAAACACAAAGAAAAGATGAAATCTTGTTGTGGTGGAGTGTGAATTTCGGATTGGTCATACAGGAAGAGTTTATCAGTATCAGAAGATCCTCATTTCGATCTAAGCATCATTGGATTTGGTGGAGGTTGAGTTTGGAAGCTAGGACCAAGAAGAGAGGTGGTAAAAGCTTGGTGGAAGTTTCATTTCGGGTTTTGCTTACTTGAGGTCAGTACATTTCTGACTCCTACATTTTCATGGGCCTCATAAGATGATTGCCTAGCTTGGTTTTATGTTTGTGGGTTGCATAGTTAGGGTTCTTAAGCTTTAAACCCTCTTTAATGGTAAATCACAGTTTGGGTGTTGATAATGGGTAAAATTGGTAGAAAACCACCTTATAAACCTCCAATAATCTGTAGGGATGTTTTGAGACTTAACCATGTAGGTTAAGGGTAGGATTGAGGAAACCCCGAGCTTCAGATTTGAAATTTGAGCTCGTGTACCGATATGGGGTGGTAGCATGTCGGTACGCCTTTGTTATAAGAGAGATAGATTGTGAGGGGCGTACCGGTACACCTTCCCGCGTATCGGTACCCCTTGCATATTAAGGATTCCAGTAACACTATCGCGTAGGGGCGTATCGGTTTGCACTGTTGCATTTCCTAGGAGAGGCTTAGCGTATCGGTACGCGTATGGGAAGTACCAGTATGGGGGTGGATCAGTACAGAGAGATCCTAGTACCGATGAGGTGTACTGGTACGGTACGTAGCATATCGGTACGGCTTGAAGTCTATTTTTTTCAAACCTATTTAGCGTATTGGTACTTATTGGGGAGTATCGATACCCAAAAGGCAGTACCGATATTCACATTGAAGTATCGATACTTACTGGCAATCTGCCCAAGAAAGTTGAGTTCGCGATCGAGGGTTTTATAATTCATGGTAAAGGATCTAGTGGGTCCTTAAAGGTATAAAACAAATTCTAAAATTGAGGAATCAAGGTTAGTACCAACGTTGATTAATAACCAATGGCTTGGTAATAGTTGGGTAAATTGCTTGGGTTAGCAATCCATAGGGATTCGTGGTGGGTCGGTTAATACTACGTGGTAGCTTGGGGTCATTGTCGTGTGCTGAAGGGATGCCCATATAGGTTGGTTGCCTCGAACAATAAGAAAATCTAGTGAAAATGACGTAAATGAATCCTGAAGACGTATATTAATTATTGTATCAAAAAGTCATAACTTGAGGCATTGATAATGGTTGGCTGGAGGCCTTTATCTCTCGGTGAGATATAGTGATGGTCGGGGGAGCATGTGTTGGCACATGTGTCTTGGTTAGAAAATTCGGATGTCCTAGAGTCAGTGCAAGGGCATTTAAATAAGGGGATGGGTACTCCGGGCTATGTGATCGAGCATATCCAACATATCCATAGGCTATGTGATCTGGATATGGTTAGAAACCTATCATTCGGTTATATGATAAAGATATAGAAATATGACTCGAGGGTTGTGTGAGCTCGAGTAACTCGAAGGGCTATGTGATCTCGAGTAACTTGTTCGGCTGTGTGATCTCAGGAAAAGACTGGTTGTGGCTATTGTGATCCAAGTATGTCTAGGACGTATCTGTGGCTATAGTGATCTGAATATGATCCTTACCCAACGGCTATGTGATCACGGTTAACCCGGCGACTGTGTGAGCACGTGAAAAATAGTAGGGCTTCGTTGGCCTTTAGGGAATGTATGTTATTTACGTTGTTGTATGGATAAACGATGTTGGCTACTTTACCCTAGGGCTATGTGATCAGGGTAGGGTTGTTACTCGATGGGCTGTGTGAGCTCGAGTAACTCGATGGGCTGTGTGATCTCGAGTATGGGCTAGATAACCCCTTGGGCTATGTGATCAGGGTATGGGACATAACTCATTGGTCAGTGGGATCTCGCGTATGGTAAGCCTGGGATGGCTTGGTTGTCTCCTTACATTTAGTGGTATCTTGAGATAGTTGAAAGCTCTAGCGAGGATAGGCTAGAAGATGATCCTCAGTTGTTGGGAAGCCTTTCTGTGCACTCTTGATTATATTATCATGCATGCTTGTTTTATGATATTCATGAATTTTGGTAGAGTAGAAATGTACCACTAATCTTTGTTAGCTCAGCGTGCGGAATTGTGGTTTCTTCCCTGCGTATGTTGACAGGTTGCGTTTGGAGGAGCACATCGAGGAGGATTTCCCAGCATCGAGCCAATCTCAGAGTACAGTACTTGATGTCTAGTTTGGACTGGTTGTATTCATAGGACCTTACCACAATCGAGTCTATATTTTCATTTTGATTTTCTGTTATTTGGTCAAACGGTGTACTTTATGTAGAACTCGTATTTTGTAAACCCTTTTAATCTCTTTATCTACGTGGATTTTATAGAAATAGATTGTTCAAGAATTTCCAACTTGTGGTTTTAAATAAGAAATTTTGATGGGTCGATTTTAGGTGACCCGTAAGTGACGCTTCAGATTTAGGACGGGTTCAGGGTGTTACATTTTGGTATCAGAGCTTAGGTTTAGTCGGTTCTAGGAAACCCCAAGGTGTCGTAGAGGTCGTGGTAAGGTGTCTAGTGAATACAAGTCCCTAAAGTTAAGTGTACTTTATAAGACCGGGGATCCTGATGTGCCACCTTGTTTGTTGTATTTCAAAAAAAGGATCGATGGAAGATGGAACCGGTAGTAAAGAGGTAAGTCACTTTTGTGACCTAACCTCTTCCCTTTTGCGTGTGGTGCAAGCTATCCCGAGGCAATTTGAGATGCCTCGCAAGACCCCTGTAGAGAGGCTTTATCGTTTTGGACCTAAGAGTTTCGAAGGCTTGGGTGAGGATGACCCAATCAAGGCTGACTAGTTTCTGTATATATGGATGAGTTTTAGAAGAAGTACATCAGTGAGGTATATATGGATGAGATGAGGGACCAGTTTCTGTATCTAGTTTAGAGAGACTGAACGGTTTTTGCATATGAGCAAGAGTTTCTGTGTTTGAGCCATTATGCTCTAGAGTTTGTTGCCACAAAAGAGTTGAGGTGCAAGAGGTTCAGACAAGGCTTGAATGTTGGCCTTCAGTTATATGTGACAGCGGGTCCGCTTAGGACATTCTCTGAGTTAGCCAATAGTGTGAAGGCACTCAAGCGGCTTCAGAGTTCAGCATCCAATCAGTTCGAGGATTCTAGAGGCCTTGATGCGGAGACCCAGGTTATCATGAATCCTCATCCCTATCTGTATAAGAGGTTTCATGCTTCGAGGAGTTCGAAGAGAGTCACTTCAAACTAGTCACCGAGATTCGGCTTAGGATCTAGATCGAGAGTTCGTAGAGGCCATTTGTTTTCTATGCCAGAATGGAGTGTTGATGGTTCCGTTGGAGCATCACTTCTACCAGCGTGTGAGCATTGTGGCTAACATCACCGTGGGGTGTGCTTTATGCTTTGGAGGGTTTTCTATCGGTGCCGGACACCAGGGCATATGGCAAAGGACTACTCAGTTACGGATGAGGATGTACCGATTCAGTTTTAGAGGTTGGCTGATTCCCGGCATGATCAGAGTGTTGTTAGAGGTGGAGCTAGGGTACCGTCATGTTATCGAGGTAGAGGTCCTATAAGATCCACCACCAGGGTTGGCATGCGAGGCGTTGCCAGACAGCCTGCTGCTCAGATTAGAGTTGACAGCGTTGCGACCAAGGATATGTTAGGTAATTAAGTTTTGAGTTAGTTTCAGCTATTTGCGTTAGCCGTTTAGCTTTTCGATTGTGTAATAGACCGGTTCTTGTGTTGTGCACCTTGGTAAATCTTGGGTTGTTGTTGTTTTAGATGGTAAATAGAATTGCATCCTTGCTAGATAAAGTTTTTATCGTAGATGGTTACTGAGAGCTTAAATATGCTTGAGGTTACGACCGAGAAGTTGTAGAGTTTTAGATTGCTTAAATCTGTTTGTTAGTGTCGGTTGTGTAGGACCTTAACCTCTTTAAGGTGGACGTTGTGCTCTGTAGTGCTAGCTCAAGGAAGGTTCTATAGGTTGCAAGGTGTTCTTAGCTTGCGTTGTAGACGCGAGGGTTGAGAGTTCCTGGTCTTAGTATTGTGGGTGTTTTGAGGGTATGGAGGTACCCTTGGTGAATGGGTAATCTTATCAGCTGATTATGGTTTAGAACCGCGATAAAGATAAGGTCGCGTTCGTTGTTAGTGTCCATTGCTTCGTGGTATGGTACTTAACGAACTCTTTGTTGGAGGCACACTTGTGCCAGCGACCAATTGGGTGTCGATGCCAAGTGCTTTACCGTGATCGTGTCTGCGTGTGAGTAGCTTGTATGGTGGCCTTGGATGTGTTGAGCTGTAGTACAATGGTGGAAGACCGATAATGGGTTTGTGAGATACGCGACCTTGTTACGGCCATAGAACGTGAGAACTTTGCGTGTTGTTGTCGGAGTAAGGTACTATAGAAAGGGGTAAATGAAGGTTGTGATGAGCATGGTGGAGGTCCTAAGGGCGAACCGTGAGAATAGTTACTTGGCTTGTGCACCTGTTGAGCTAGATCATGTGGAGTTGGAGGATTGTCCAATCGAGTTCGACCAAGTTGTTATTGGTTAAGGTAAGCGGTATGAAAGTTATTAGAGTGGCGCAGCAGAAATATGGATCAATAGTTGTGTTGAGGGTAACTGGATGGTTACTTTGCAAAGAAATGTTTTTAGACGGACCGGTTGGCGATCCTTGAGAACAGTCCGATGGCCTTCCACGTCTGATGATTAGGACCGAGGCAAGGGTGAGGAAGAAGGTGCTTAGACCTTGCAAGTTGAATGGCAAAGTTTTGGGTTGCTTGTGTGAGTTCCTAAGGGACGGTGGTCTTTGCTCAGAACCAATTGGTTGAAATCGAAAGTGGTATTCGATCGTGTGAAAGCAAGTTTGGATAAAAATAAGTTTTAAGTTCTGACTTGGTGGGTCAAGTCTGGGGAAAAGAGCTGTCAGTTCAAGGTAGATTGGTGATATTGATCGGTTGTTAGGTTTTTGCCTGTCCTTTAATGGTTTGTCCGGAACATGGTTGTTTGATGTGATGTGTTCCTAACAACGGGTTGTGGATGTGGTGCAACATTTTAGACGTAGATGAAGTCTAAGTTTAGTTTGGTTGACGGATGCTAGTAGAAATGATTGGTTAACCGAGATAGAATTTCTTAGAAGTGAGCCCTTTAAGTTGATGTCTGAATAGCGTGGCTCGAGGTTGGTTATATTACCACGCTTAGCGGTTCACCATGAGTGATGTTGGTTGCTGAAACGAGTTGTGGGAACCTCAGGAGAAGTGTTGAGAGCATGTGGTTTTTATGCTATGGTTTTGTTTAAGGTAGGTTGGGGGAGAACTCTCCCTAATCAAGGTGATCCTGCTTGAATGGTGAAGTGGTTAGAACTGTTTTGGTTACATCTCCCTTTCATCCATCTAAATTTCGAGGACAAAATTTCTTAAAGGAGGGGAGAATTGTAACGACCCGGATTTCTTGAGTCAACAATGGACGTTGACTCAGGTCTTAGACCGACACATCGGGCTGAGATGTTGGGCCATAATGGGCCTTCATACGTTGTTAGGCTTGCTTGGTGGTTTGGGCTTGGCTTATGTTGGGCTTTGAGGGAGGGTAATATGGTAAAAGTCATATTGGAAGACAAAAGACTGTTGGCTTGGTTATTTCTCTGCAGAGAAATAGATGTGTGAGGTCATATCGTCCCTATCTCCCTCCTTATCTTTTTCCTCTTCAAACCTCTTCCCAAACACAGAGAAAAGATGAAATCTTGTTGTGGTGGAGTGTGAATTTCGGATTGGTCATACATGAAGAGTTTATCAGCATCATAAGATCTTCATTTCGATCTAAGCATTATTGGATTTGGTGGAGGTTGAGTTTGGAAGCTAAGACCAAGAAGAGAGGTGGTAAGAGCTTGGTGGAAGCTTCATTTCGGGTTTTGCTTGCTTGAGGTTAGTACATTTCTAACTCTTACATTATCGGTACATTTTTGGTTGGTTTTATGTTTGTGGGTTGCATAGTTAGGGTTCTTGAGCTTTAAACCCCTTTAATGGTAAATCACGATTTAGGTGTTGATAATGGGCAAAATTGGTAGAAAACCACCTTATAAACCTCCAATAATCTGTAGGGATGTTTTGGGACTTAACCATGTAGGTTAACGATGGGAATGAGGAAACCCCGAGCTCCAGATTTGAAATCTGAGCTCACGTACCGATACGAGGTGGTAGCGTATCGGTACGCCTTTGTTATAAGGGAGACAAATTGTGAGGGGCGTACCGGTACGCCTTCCCGCGTATCGGTACCCCTTGCATAATAAGGATTCCAGTAACATTATCGTATCGATACGCTAGGGGAGTATCGGTACGCACTATTGTATTGCCTAGGAGAGGCTTAGCGTACCGATACGAGTATGGGGAGTACCGGTACGGGGGTGGATCAATATAGGGCGATTCTGGTACCGATCAGGCATACCGGTACGGTACATAGCGTATTAGTACGGCTTGGAGTCTATTTTTTGAACCTGTTTAGCATATCGGTACTCATAGGGGAGTATCGATACCCAGAGGGCAGTACCGATACTCACCTTGGAGTATCAATACTCGCTGGGCAATCTGCCCAAGAAAGTTGAGTTCGTGATCGAGGGTTATATAATTCATGGTAAATGGTCTGGTGGGTCCCTAAAGGTATAAAACAAATTTTAAAACTAAGGAATCAAGGTTAGTACCCAAACGTGGATTAATAGCCAATGGCTTGGTAATAGTTGCGTAAATTGCTTGGGTTAGCAATCCATAGGGATCCGTGGTGGATCGATTAATGCTACGTGGTAGCTTGGGGTCCTTGCCGAGTGCTGAAGGGATGCCCATATAGGTTGGTTACCTCGAACAATAAGAAAATCTAGCGAGAATGACGTAAATGAATTCTAAGACGTATATTAATTATTGTATCAAAGAGTCATGCCTTGAGGCATTGATAATGGTTGGCTGGATGCCTTTATCTCTCGGTGAGATATAGTGATGCTCGGGGGAGCATGTGTTGGCGCATGTGTCTTGGTTAGGAAATCCATATGTTCTAGAGTATGTGCAAGGGCACTTAAATAAGGGGATGGGTACTCCGGGCTATGTGATCGAGTATATCCGACATATCCATAGGTTATGTGATTTGGATGCGGTTAGAAACCTATCCTTCGGCTATGTGATCAAGATATAGAAATACGACTCGAGGGCTGTGTGAGCTCGAGTAACTCGAAGGGCTATGTGATCTCGAGTAACTTGTTCGGCTGTGTGATCTCAGGAAAAGACTGCTTGTGGCTATTGTGATCCAAGTATGTCTAGGACGTATCTGTAGCTATAGTGATCCGAATATGATCCTTACCCAATGGCTATGTGATCACGGGTAACCCGACGGCTGTGTGGGCACGTGAAAAATAGTATGGCTTTGTTGGCCATTAGGGAATGTATGTTATTTACGCTGTTGTATGGATAAACGATGTTGGCTACTTTACCCTAGGGCTATGTGATCAGGGTAGGGTTGTTACTCGATGGGCTGTGTGAGCTAGAGTAACTCGATGGGCTGTGTGATCTCGAGTATGGGCTAGATAACCCTTGGGCTATGTGATCAGGGTATGAGACATAACTCATTGGTCGGTGGGATCTCGCGTATGGTAAGCCTGGGATGGCTTGGTTGTCTCCTTACATTTAGTGGTATCTTGAGATAGTTGAAAGCCCTAGCTAGGATAGGCTAGAATATGATCCTCAGTTGTTGGGAAGCCTTTCTGTACACTCTTGATTAGATTATCATGCATGCTTGTTTTATGATATTCATGAATTGTGGTAGAGTAGAAATGTACCACTGAGCTTTGTTAGCTCAGCGTGCGGAATTGTGGTTTCTTCCGTGCGTAGGTTGACAGGTTGCGTTTGGAGGAGCACATCGATGAGGATTTCCCAGCATCGAGTCAATCTCAGAGTACAGTACTTGATATCTAGTTTGGACTGGTTGTATTCATAGGACCTTACCACAATCGAGTCTATATTTTCATTTTGATTTTCTGTTATTTGGTCAAACAGTATACTTTATGTGGAACTCGTATTTTGTAAACCATTTTAATCTCTTTATCTACGTCGATTTTATGGAAATGGACCGTTCAAGAATTTTCAACTTGTGGTTTTAAATAAGAAATTTTGATGGGTAGGTTTTGAGTGACCCGTAAGTGACGCTTCGGATCCGGGACGTGTTTGGGGTGTTACAGCTCAAACAAACCTGGTAGTTGTTATGTCAAAAGTGACCTGAAGGTATGGGTCACACCCAGAGGCATGGGTTACGGAACCAAATAAGTTCGAAGATATAAGCGGTGGTAGGACACTTATAGATAAAGATATATCAGTTATAGTCATATAACATGTATAATTAAAGACGTTTATATAATGAATGATATACCAGCAGCATAAAAGACTCATACATCAACGTTACATCGAATATTGTACTTTAAGAAAAGATTTCTTTTGTACTCACACTATGTTTTAGACTTGCTATTACCACCAACTTACTAATCCAAAGACAAAAGTAACCGATCAAAACCCACTTTTCTTTTCAATTTATTTATCAGTATAAAAAAAAACAGCAGATCTGTCGAAATTCAAACATCCAAGGCCCGTAAATAAAAACAATGTCATGTCACAGCCTCATAGAATGTTTTCAATGATGAAACTCTTCGACAGGACAGATAAATTGAAATAACATAATTGACAATTGATTATTGAGTGGTCTAGCCAGAGCCATATAACGATAAGAATCGTTTACCAGCATTCATACAATTTAATATCAGTTCGAAGACGAAAATATACTTCTCCTTCAAAGGCATCAGTCATCAAAGTAGCCACTCCTCTAGCCATGAAGAAATCACCAGTTCCACCAATCACTGATATGTCCCTCGTCCTATTCATCAATGGATCAGCCCCATAAAAGTTTATGCTTCCCTTATGCCGAGTCGAATTGAAAACAAAAGAGAAGCCTATCCAAGCAGTGAAAAAATCTCTTTCTTGTCGTACATGTAAAACCCCTGGGCTCGACCCACCGGGTTCGAATGCAAGTTGTTGTCTAAGGTAACGGGGTCGTCGAACACAACCAAGTCTCCGAAATGGTTTTGCCCTGCCAGAATGGTCTTATTCCCCCATTGTGGTGAACCTACGATGGCTGAAGTTGCGTTCTTTGCATTCTTGCCATTGTAAATTATGTCATGGAAATAAAACACCATGTTCTTGCATGGCTTTCGGGTTCGGATTTTTCGAGTTGTAGCTGCCGTGGATATGGAGAGGAAGGAGAGAATAAGGAGAATAACTAACATGCATCTCTTAGCTTTCATTTTTATTTCCAATACGACTACGAGGAATGTTTAAAAATTAAAGCTGGAGCTGCTTGCTATTTATAAGAGTTCCATAATGTAATGCAAGAACTTATTGTTAATTAGCTACGTAAAGATGAAGTAAAACTTGCTTTAAAGGAATGATTGGTTAACTGTGAGTCTGTGACTCCAAGTTTCCAACAAAACAAATTGCCTTATCCATTAAATTATTCTTCATGCTTTATTGAACTGATCTATTATTAAGGTTTTGATAACTTCATATAAAAGTTTAAGACAATCATTCGATGCTGAAAGGTGACTCGTAGGACCAAATTTAATGCTTATTTTGTCTTTATCAATGAAATAATAATTCTCTAATTTAAGTTAAAGGGTGGTTTGGTGATAAAAATGGCAATAGGATATATTCGCCACTAGAAAGCTGAATCAGGAAAAATTATTAGATAGGCCTGACTCACTACATCATTCATGGTCCTATCTAATAATAATTTTCTATCTCATTTTTTTTAAAGTGAAACTTCACCTCTTTCTTACATGTCATTAAATGAATGAATCTCATTGGATGAGAACATTGATGACGCGATGAGCCGGGACCATGTAATAACTTCTCATGAACCAGTTTTCACGTTAGGACAGATCGAGCAATGCAATGCATTTCTTAAAGATGTCTATTCTTCGTAATTTTGTACCCTTACGGAACTTTTACTTATAAAACTGGAATCTAATTTGTAAATCAAGAATACAAATTCTAGTTTGTTATGATTTTAAACCAACCGTGTACTTAGCGTTTTCACCAAAAAATATTAGTTGATATTTTACCCCAAAAAATCTATTACAAGTATTTAATTTGTCTTCAACATTTATTTTACGGAAAAACATAATATGATGTTAGATTTTGTCACACTCAAAATGCGGGTGAAAGAAATATTTTACGTAAAAGAATATGTTTATAAAAATTTACTTAATGAAAGATGATTGTGTATGCGAATCTATCAATCTTATGTTGGACATTTATAATAATAATTTTTAGTTGTTTTATATAAATATTATATAAACGTATAAAAAAGACATAAATAATATTATAATAATATAAATTATCATCTAAACTAATGAGTTTTTAGTTATTTTTCAATTGAGTTGATATTTGTTAACATGATTTTATTTCTCTTGTTAATTTTCGTGCAAAACGTTAGAATATACACATTTACATTATGAAAGTAAAAAAAATTTTAGTCGAAGAACCAGTAACATTTATGGTGCAAGCTTTGAGCACCTCTGTAGGGTGTTTTGTCTGCCCATAAATATTAATTTAACAATATCATTGTCAAACTTCACGGTAAGTAGGGTCGGGTATTTTCATATATCAATTTTTTTTGATTAAATATCCAGTTTTTCAAATTATTAACAGTAAATTTATTTTTTAATAAAAATAAAATAAAAAAATAATAATAACAAAGAATAAGTAAAAAATAATACTCTCTCTATGGATTTTTTAAAAGTAATTTTTTTTTTAAATTTGACCTTGATTATTTTAAATATATTAAATAATTAAATTTAAAAAATATATATTTTAAAACTACTTGATTATCTTGGTTCAGCCTTGCCTACTTCCACGAATGAGAAAAACGAACAATCCACTATCAACGTAGAGAACACGAAGAGTACAAATATATGATATCCCATATAACCCATTACCCTGTATGTATCCCAAAATCCAGTGTAACAAAAACAATCTTGCCTACATTCCTACAATACCCATATCCACAACACATCCACTATAGTTGTAGAGATCCTAAAAGTGGTTACATCTCTCTAGAGTAATTCTCTCTATCTCTCATAATTCTAAAGGTTAAACCTAGTCTATATTTATAGACCCAAATACTTGGTGACCAAGAAACCTTATTCAATAATATCTCGTACCAAATATAAATATTTACTCCTTAAAGTAAATCCTAATTACAATTAATCTTCAACCACTAGAATTACAGTAAAACCCAACTTAACTTCCAAATAGAATTTGAGTCAAAATATAGCAAATATAATCTAAATGTGATAAAGGAGCATACTCAATGCATAAAAAAACATGCCCGGCAAAAGATCTAGCATGCCAAGTTTTAGATATGATCTTTATGCAACAATAAGGTACCCAAAATGCTTCCAAACATGTTACTCAAAAGACTTCTAAACTTGCATTCATTAATCTTCACTCATTCTCTCATGCATATCTTTTCAAACTATATAGGATCACACTACAGTATACCAGACTATCATAACTTATACTTTCAAAACAATAACATAACAATATTATGCATAAGCATATCATAAACCTAACAATTATGCCTTCATCATGAAAAACATAAGCACACATATCATAATAGTCACCAAGACCTCAAATCATTACACATTTCCGATAAGTTTAAGGAAAAAGAACATTACACTGATAAAACATATGGAATTAACTTGTGAACTCTAGAAATACAATATGAAATACTTTAAAAAATCTAACTCCTACAAAAAGTAGTTAACCAAATAAAGTGAACTTCGATCAACTCCGTACAGTAGTCGAGACATAATAAATCATACAAATTCAATATTATAAAAGGCTTAAATATAAAATAAGTGTCTAAAGTATCTTATTTTTGGGTATTTTGGCCACGTGTTAATTAATGATTGGGTGATGGAGTTTTTTAAAGTTAGGCACCTAATTTGAAGAAACTAAAAACTTTAGGCACCTAATTTATCCAAAAATAGTTTAGGCACCTAAATGAAAAAAATGAGATACTTTATGCACGTATTTTATATTTAAGCCTATAAAAAATAGTCATATTGCGAACATAGGCAAAACATTTATTTGACCACAGCATGGTATTACATGACACTACTTCTAAACATAGTTACTCAATCAAAGAAAAGCATTTAGATGCATTTCATTTGGTTTAACCCAAAGGTCTATTAGTAGTCTACAAATACTCAAATCTCACCTCTTTACCAAGTATTGAAATGATAAAAATGCTATAAATTCCCATCTTCCTCGTCAGAACAAATAAAACTAATAAAAAATCATTCACTTCGCCAAGACCAAAGTCATAAAACTCGTACACAAGCGCTATGGATCCTATGGCATCCAATTTTACTTGAAACCTAGAGGGAATAGACTCCAAGTGACGAATGTCAGATTGATCACTAAAGTGTTCCTAACTTGAACGGACTAAAAACAAGGATATTTTTAAGACTTTTAGTAAATGATTACAAAAAGCATATCTAGATGCATTATTGAATCCTACATCACTTGATTAACTAGCATATAAAATTTCACCCAAGACGGATACTTTGAACATGCTCAATTAAACTACATCATGGATTTAGGAACTAAAATGTAAAAATTAAAATCCTTATGGTAAAAACATAATTAATCACGTGGATATGAAATTCAAATATAATCATGCTTGCAGGTCAAATAATAGACTAAATAGAACATGGAAACTCATCCAATTGAAACTTGGAAGATAAAAGACCAAAATACAAGAAACAAAACTTTTAAAAGCATCCCAACAACTTAACGGTTGCCTGTACCAGTACTAACTATGTCTCATACTGGTACACGGGTATATCAAAAATTCCAGTAGCCTCAGTTCATATTGGTGTAGAGGTACCATATCGGTACCTAAGATAGGTGTACAGGTACATAGAAAAGAGCGTACCAGTACCCACTGGACGAAATTGTAGATTCTAATATACAATTTTGATCTGGAACCCCTCAAATCAGTTTCAAACACCCTAAACATGCTCCTAATAATAGATCAAAATAAATACTATATGATTATGCACTTGCACTATAATTTTTAGCACTTATCATGGACAAATAAATCATCTAGAGATAAAGTTCTAAAAATGCAAAATGTGTTAAACCAAGATGCACAAATGGCGTTATCTTGAGTTTTAGGCTCAAGACCTATAATGACCACTCACAAAATATCAACAAAATACTATGCATGCGAGCAACCAATTAAATATCAATATAACCAAAATGACAAACATCCAAACCAAATGTTCATGCTTCATGAGAACAACATAACATGTGGAGTCATCATGCAACATCCTTCAAAAATCATCCATAAGCAAGCCTAGAGAGATATAAACTTAGCAAATACAATCCTCAAAAGAAAATGATCCACATTACCTTATTTCAAGTTTGAACAAACTAAAAGGGCATACTCAATCCCTTATATTTGTCTTGGTGACATCTCTTAACATCGATCAACAACCCAAATGCTTTAATCCTCTGCATTAATGAAATAAACGAGCGTAAGCTTGATAACTTAGTAACATTCATTAATGCATTTGAACCAAAACAACATGTAAGCATGTTTTGAAAACTTAGCAAAAATCAGAATTTGAGTGCTTATAAAAGTATTATACCAAAACATACATCCTCTTACATTTCTTATCAAAATGAGGTTATATTAGCATTTAATACTTGACTTAAATGAATATTAATAAAACTATCGGATACACGGATCAAACTTTCAAAATATGGGCTTAGGTCCCCATCCTTATCAAATACAAATAAGTTTCACAATGATTAGACTAACGAGTCCTCGGGTTTCACAATCAACAAATGATTTCTAGACTAACTAGTCCTTGGAACCCACCATTGGTAGACTAACGAGTCCTTGAAACAAATTGACGATCAATCGATTAGACTAATGAGTCCTTCAAAAAAATTCATAATTTATTATTGACTACTCATCCCAAGGCATGCCAACTATATCCGATATCAAACTTACATTTTCACAAGCCAATATATCTATTTAATTCAAATATACTTACTATTTTTATGCAAAACATAATTGAATTTATCAAATATCATTGCTCAATGGCAACTAGTTCAAAACACATCGGAAACGAATATTGTTACCCTTAGGTACTCTCACGCTTATAAAATATAACATTAACAAATAGGTTGCATACAAATAGTAAGTTCGTAATGTTCAAAGCTTCAAAACAAATCGTATATCCCTACTCCTCTTAGAATGGCTTAAAGCGAATAAAGCAAAGGTTAAGAAAGCTTACTTCTGAGTTCAATATAGCTTTCTAGGCTATCATTAAACTCCCACAAAAATAATTCCAAACCTTGCGAAGTAACCACTCTTAAGATTAAACTCACCCTTACACTTAAACTTTAACGTAGAAAGCCTTGTAAATATGTCGATATCATCCGAAAGCGAGCTATGCCTCTTCCATCGATTCCGAAACTTCTAGAACTCAACAAGAATATAATTTCACATCTAAATATGCAGCAAAACTTCCAGCAAGATCAATCTAACTTAAACTTCCCCACTTTTCCCAAAAATTAACAAGATTAAAGCTCCAACACATTCTAACTTCAATTCACTCATTCTAACCTCAATTCCAATCCAATTAAACTTTAAACATCATCAAATTATCTTCCAAAACAGTTGCTACCCTCAAGAAACTCAAATCACCGCAAAACAATCCATAATCATCAAGAACACCTAACTTAACTTAACCAATTAAATTATTTATGAGATTAATCTTACAAAATTAGGATCAGATTACTTCTAACTCATAAGAATAACTCACAATCCAATTAAAACACTTAGGTTTTCACCTCAATTCAAGATTTCAAGAACAAACCTCCAAAAACTCGATTTCTCAATTTAATATCAATTAAATCAATAGAAATTCATCAAAATAAGAATTAAGAGTACATAGCATGTGGAGTATCAATAAGAAACATCATCTGACCTTAGTTGATTGAAAATAAGAATTAGAGAGATCTTCCTCCAAAATTGACGTAAACAAGATATGGAGAGAAAATTTTAATTGATTTGCTAGAGTAAAAGATGAATTTAGGAACGAAATTGATTTAGGAAGATTTAGAAATCAAGAGATTCGAGAAGCATTTGATATCCATGAGAAAAGAATTCGAGAGAAAATGGAACTGTTTCTTCCAAGAAAAATAAACGTCGTAAGATTTTGATGAAAAAATGAAGACAATAGCAATTGCAAGCCCAAAGGTAAAATAGCTCTTTAAAGATTCTTAGCATGTAATCTCTTCCAATTTAATCATTAAAACACATGCCAAAAATCATTTGGCTTAATTAAAGCCATTCAACACAAAATTCATTATTTAATATAACTATTAAGTAAACCCGAAATTATTTCAACCTTCTGAATAAACCACATTAATTTTATCAAATTCAATTAAACTTTCTTCAGAAATAATTAATTAGCTAAAAATATAATCCAATTCTAAATCGATCCAATCTAAATTACTCAAATTCTCTAGCCCAGGTTTTGGGATGTTATATTTTAGCATATTACCAAACTTAAAAAAAAATCATTTACAAAATCAATTAGCATAAGATGCATTATTAATATCGAATAGTGCATTTAACTCGATTTTACATATCAGATATGACAAATCGACATAGTATCACACAGTTAACAAAATTCACACATCAAACACATTCTGATAACATGTTTAGAAACATCGAAATAGAGAAATTTCATAACGGAACTTATAATACACACCTTATCTAATAATATGCTAGACATATGCTCAAATTGAGTCGAAATTCACAATTTAGCCATCTAACACAATAAACGTACAAACACCAATTTCAAAAAGCATATAAACAGAAAGATAGACTCGATTTTTACTACACTCACCTAATTTGAGCTTATGGTATTCATTATGTTAACGAATTACTTGATGATTTTCAATTTAGGGAATTAAGACCGACTGTCTGAAAATTAACTAGAGCTATTGAACTATACTTTGATACATTACAATTCTCCCCTCTAAAAACAATTTCATCCTCAAAATTGCCTATACTAAACAAATGAGGATATTAACGTTTCATCTCAGCCTCAAAATTGCACGCAGCTTCTTCCATTTTGTGGTTATGCCAGAAAACCTTCACCAACAGAATACTCTTGTTACTGAACACCTTTTTTTCACGAGGCAAAATCTTAATTAGTTCTTCCTCATATGAAAGATCAAGTAGAACCTCGATATTTTGTAATGAAACAACATGGGACAGTTTTGATCAGTACCTCCTCAACATCTAAGCATGAACAACATAATGAATATGATTAAGATCTACTGACAAATAAAGACGATAAGATATCGGACCAATCCTCTCAATCACCTTAAAAGGTCCAATAAATCTCAGGCTTAGCTTACCATTCCGATGAAAATGTAGCACATTCTTCCAATGTGACACCTCCAAGAATATACAATCTTTGACTTGAAACTTGACGTCTCGACGTTTCAAATCAGCATACAAGTTTTTTTCGGCCAAATGCAGCCTTCAATTGATCACAAATCGGTTTGACCTTTTCCCTGGATTTTTGAACCAAACCAGGACCAATAACTCGCCTCTCATTCAACCTGATCCAACATAGTAGAGTCCTAAACTTCCATCCATATAACGCCTCAAAAGGAGCAATACGAATACTTGACTAGAAACTATTATTGTAAGCAAACTCTGCCAAAGGCAACTACTTCTCCCAACTACCACTAAACTCAATAGAACAAGCACGAAGCATATCATCTAACACCTAAATCATTTTTCCTATTATTCATCTAATTGAAGATAAAAAGTCATACTAAAGTTAAGCTTAGTGCTTAAAGCTTCATGCAAAATCTTCTAAAATATTGATGTAAAATACGGATCTAGGTCAAAAATAATTGAAATGGGGAAACCATGCAAGCATACGATCTCCTCAATATATAACTCCACTAATCTCTATAAAGAATACATTGTACGCATAGCCAAAAAATATGCAATATTCGAAAACCGATCCATAATCACCCAAACTGAATCCTTCTTCGTTGAAGTTAAAGGCAACCATGAAACAAAGTTCAAAATAATCATCTCCATTTCCATTACAGAATCTGAATTAGCTTAAGTAATCCCGAAGGATACTAATTTTCTGCCTTTACCTAATAAAAAACCAAATACATCGATACAAAGTCTACAACCTTATGTTTCATTCCAGACCAACAATACAAATCATAAAGATAATAGTAGATATTGTTACTACTAGGATACTTAGAAGAAAGGCTACTACGTGCCTCAGTCAAGATAACATGTCTCAAGCCCATCTCATCGGACACACATAGTCTACTATAAAAACACAAGACACCATCAAAGTTAAACCCAAAATCTCTGACACCTCTCTAGATAACCTGATGTATCATGTTCTCCAAAACCTTATCAACCAACTAAATACTTATCTTTAATCTTTTTCAAAAAGGTCGACTTAGTATGGAACTTGGTTATCAAAGAACCATATGCATACACTATTAACTTGGTGAACATAACCCGCAACTCGACTATAGCCTTTCAACTCAGAGCATCACCCACAACGTTATTTTTACCCTGTTGATACTTGATGAAACAATCATACTACTTTAACAACTCAATCCATCTCTTTTTCCTTAATCTCAACTTCTTATGAGTGAGAAGATACATAAAACTCTTGTTATTGGGGTAAATGATACACCTCTCACCATACAGATAGTGACATGAATCCTTCAAGGCAAAAACAATTGTTTCTAGCTTCTAATCATGCGTCGTATAATTACTATTGTATGGTTCAAATTGCCATGAGGCATACACCACAACCTTTCCTTCTAGCATCAATAAGCATCCAATTCTCGTGTATGACGCATCACTATACACCATAAACACCATCCCGAACTTAGGATGAATCAAAATTAAGGCCTCAGTCTAGACTAGTTTCAACTTCTCAAAATTGTGTTGTCTTTCATCGGTCTATTCAAATACCATATTCTTTGAAAGTATCTTCATTCAGGTTACCACAATAATAGAAAACCCTTCAATGAACCTACAATAGTATCCAACCAATCCAAAGAAAGTACGAACCTCAGTGACACTCTTAGAGGGCTTCCATTCCAAAATAGCCTCGATTTTCTTAGGGTCAACACAAACTATGTCCTCTGATTCAACATAACCCAATAAATTCATCTCATGCAATGGAAACTTGTAGTTACCCAGCTTACTAAACAATATATTTGTAACACCCCAAAAATTGGTCTAGTTAGAATAGGGTTCCAGCAATCAGAAATTCTATACCAGAAAGGTCCAAATATTGCATTGACCTTAATTGTGTAGTCAAATATACCGTATTAGACTTTAATTGATTCAATTTACATACCTTGGACCTAATTGAATTCTTTAAAAACAATTTAGTAACTAAATTGTGAAAATTGAAAGTTTAGGGGTAATAGTGTGAATTTTGGAAAATTAAGGGACTACCTTCATAATTATCCCTTGTTGAGGATGATTAACCTCCTTGCTTCATGTGAATGCACGTGAAATTGTAACAAAAGATGACAAACATGATGATAATTATTATAGTTTTAATTGAAGAAAGATGGGAAATGATAGATATTATATAATAAGCTTATCCTTAGGGGAGGGTAAGCTCCTCGGTTTGTTTAAAGAAGTTAAAAGGAAGGTTGAAGTTGATATTCCATTGATAAGCATACGGTCACTAAATTGATATTGCTATTGCATTTATTATTGCCATTGTATCGTTTATTCCCGTCACATTGAACATAGACTTGGACATATGGTCATACTATTGCTAATGATGTCATTGAAGCATGGTTCAAATGTATTCATTACATTTTGTATCGTTTATGACTACCTCACTAAACAAAGTATTCCTAATGCATTCATTTTCCATGCATTTCAGGTTAACAAGGTTTTGAGTTAAAGATCGGGGTATCAAAGTTTTTTGGCAAGTCACAAAGTTGTTAAGTAAAGTATGTCAACCCTACAAACTCCTAGAATGGTGGCATAATGGTTGTAGAAGTTACTTTTGATTATATGGATGCATGTATGCTACGTATGCTTTTGGTATGTTTAAAAAGCTAAAATAAGACTTTTGTAAATAGGTTAAAAGTGGTTAAAATGCATATTTAGCATAAATCAGGGAAAAAATAGTAAACGAATTTGATTAACCCTAAAATTTGGCATGTTATTAGATTTATGCTAAGCAAAATTATTGGAAAAATTTCATTGAATTCGGTTAAGGTTTGTTGGGTAAATAGCTAATAAACCAGACTAAAATTGACATTACAAACCCTGCTGTACCAATATAGGTGGAAGCGTATCGGTACGAGCTTGTATATTTCGACCTAGGTCAAAGAGGGTATCGATACGGCTTGAGTCGTACTGGTACGGGTTCCTGAATCTGGAATTTCTTCTATAAATGGGTATTGATACAAATTTAGGGTGTATCAATCTCTTCCATGTACAGATAGTTTCGTACCAATACAACTGCATGCGTATCGATACTCCTTTACGTCACTGGAATCTGGACTTTGTATTGAGGCCATGCATACTGATCCCCCGTATCAGCACGGGTATTGCCTCGAAACATACTCTATTTCTATCGAAACAAACTTGGATTTTGGGATAGGCTTAGCGTATCGATACGGTAAGACCTGTATTAGTACGGCTTTTTGAATCTGTAAAATGGTTAAGTCATATTGATTATAGCGTATCGATACGGGGTGACTTGTACCAGTACGACCCCTATATTGCCACAACTAACTTAGCAAACTCAACGAAGGTATATCAGTACAGCCCAACGCGTACCGATACTCACACCGTTAATTCTATTAACAAGGGCTAAAATAAATTTTGGAACTTTACCGTTTGGTCACCAAATTTTGTAAGGTTAAATTGAGCTAGTAAATGAACTTCGAATGATATAAAAATTTGCAGATATATTTTCTATAGCTCGAATTAAATTGTGGTAGGATTAATTTTTTGAAATGGACCCTTAATTTATCAAAATTATAGTTTAGTCCCTAAAACTTGTAAAAGTTTAAAATTGGTCCAAAATAGATAATTTATGCACCATAACAAACTACCGATCTTAATGTTCTGATTAATGTATTGCATTGAACATCGAATCTCATTGAATTACTGATTATCGAATATCATTTTGTTTATCAGTAACACATTCTGACCTAGATTCCTACCAGACCGGGAATGAGAGTTACATTTGTGGTATCAGAGCTAGAGTTTAGCTGATTCTAGGACTAAACTATAGATTATTGTGTTGTTATTGATTGCATTATGCCACCTAAGAGTTATTTGTCGTATATTATGGCTTGCCAACTAACCCGATCTTTTTGCTTATAGATGTCTGACTCTAACAAGTCTCATATAGACGAGCATGTCTCTGGCTCCTCGACACACGGTGAGGAGATTAAGAGGGAAGATCCTCCACATCTGCAAAATCCTTCTGCATAGGACCTTGAGCCAGAGGTATAGACTGCTCAAGCCAAATGTTATTGAAACATGGCTGACATGTTCAAATTATTTATGACATCGATTAAAGGCTGAGCAGACTCCCCAACCTTCCACCACTGTTGTCCAAATACCCAAGCTCCTATTGACAAGCTATCTCAACATCGAGCTTACACCTTTATCGGTCGAGATGATGGTGATCCTAAAACTGCTGAATATTGGCTGGATAGCATCCTAAGAATTATGACCAAACAGCTGCAATGTTATGATGAACACAAACTTAAGTGTACCCTTGCGTTGCTGGCTGATAAGGCACTGTATTGGTAGGAGACTACCATTCTTACAGTCCCAAGAGAAGCTGTGACATGGGAGTTCTTCCTACGAGAATTTCGAAAGAAATACATAAATGAATTTTACCTCGCTGAGAGGCGTGACATCTTCCTTCGTCTAAAATTAGGTGGATGACCTGTGTAGTAGTATATCCATGATTTCTGCAAGTACTGCAAATATGGTGCTAAGTATATAAAGAAGGAGGAAGAGAAATGCAGGATGTTCATTAATGGACTAAATGATGATCTACGTCCTATATTTACTGCATTGGGCATTACCGACTTCCAAGACCTTGTGAATAGGGTCAAG
This sequence comes from Hibiscus mutabilis, assembly GCA_019671005.1. NCBI lineage: Eukaryota > Viridiplantae > Streptophyta > Magnoliopsida > Malvales > Malvaceae > Hibiscus > Hibiscus mutabilis. The sequence continues at coordinate 22,320,675 of CM033741.1, read as the reverse complement.
GCCACAAAAGCTACACAGAGAGTCCAGAAGACCGGTGGGTCAGGTAAATTTGAGAAAAGGTACGGAGACGACTCACATCCTCTAAAGCTGTAAAAGAAAGGGAAGTATCATGGCCCGAAGCAGAATGTGTATTCACAGCCCTCCTACTCTGAGAACATTGCAATACCTCATGCCATGACTCAGTCTTTTACTAGGACTAACTCTGTTGATAGCACTGGTGGTTTTAGACGAGAGACACCACTTCTTGTTTGCAACTTCTGCCAAAATTGGAATCCCATGGGGCAATGTCATAAGAAGTCTGGGCGTGCTTTTATTGTGGCAAGATGGGCCATCTTATTCGTGACTACCCCAAAAGAATTGCTAGATCTACCACTTCATCAGCTAATCCTTCATCTCCTGCACAGTCATTTCGAGGTAATGGAGCGAAACAAAGATCATCAAAGAGACCAAGTGGCTCTACTAGGATATCGAATAAGCTAGAATTGAAGGCTCCAGCTCAAATGTATCATGTGAGGAGCAGGGAAGATGAGGATGATCCCGACATCATTGCAAGTACCATTGAATTGTTTCCACATCCTATTTATGCGTTGTTTGATCCTAGATCTACCCATTCCTTTATAAGTACCATATTAGTGAAACAATATAAGCTATCTTGTGAGCCTATTGCATCGAAGATCATCATAACTAATCCTTTAGTTGATTGTATCACCATAAGCCTTGAGTGCAAACTTTGTCCCTTAATGATTCAAGGGATTCCATTTCTAGCCAATTTGTTAGTAGTATTGATTCACGAATTCGATGATATACTAGGTATGGATTTGCTCATTGAACATCAAGCCTGGGTAGATTGTTGCAAGAAAAAACTGTACCTCCAGTTTCTTGGAAAAGAAAGCATCGATTTGATGAATTCAAGGACTCCATCATTGTACGCTTTGTCTTTGGAAGCCAAGGATGAACCTCAACTGCAAAACATTAACACCGTAAGTGAATTCCCTGACGTTTTCCTAGACGAACTTTTAGGTTTATCTCCTACACGTAAAGTGAAGTTTGACATCGAAGTGAAACCTGGAATGACTCTAGTTTCCATTGCACCTTACCGTATGATAGCAGTTGAGCTTAGAGAGTTAAAGGCTCAGATTCAAGAGTTGTTGGATAAAGACTTCATTCGACCGTGTTCTTTACCTTGTAAAGTTTCGTTCCTCTTCGTAAAGAAGAAATATGGTTCCATGAGATTGTGTATTGATTACTGACAGTTGTACAAGGTAACCATCAAAAACAAATATCCATTGCCAAGAATTAATGACCTATTCGATCAGCTTAAGGATGCCTCTGTGCTTTCTAAGATCAATTTAAGGTCAGGGTACTATCAGATGAAGGTTAAAGAATGTGATGTACCCAAAACTGGCTTCCGTGCAAGATACAACCACTTTGAATTCTTGGTAATGCCCTTTCGGCTAACCAATGCACTGGTAGCTTTTATAGACCTAATAAATTGGGTTTTTAAACCCTACATGGACAAGTTCGTAGTGGTATTCATCGATGACATATTGATCTATTCCAAGAATGCTGCTGAGCACCGAAACCACCTGTGTATTGTGCTTTAAACCCTTCGGGAGAAGCAGCTATATGCCAAGATTTCCAAATATGAATTCTGGCATACTGAGGTTGCCTTCCTTGGGCATATTTTCTCATCTTGAGGAATTTAGGTGGACTTGAAGAAAATTCAAGCTATCCTAGATTGGAAGTCACTGAGAAATGTTGGAGAAGTCAAAAGCTTTCTTAGTTTAGTTGGCTATTATAGGAGATTTGTTAATTGATTCTCTATAATAGTTTCATAAACAATTTTTGAAATTTAAAATAAAAATATTTGGAAATGTTTCAAAATATCCAGGAAATTTTTTTTTCCGGAAATAGAGTATTCAAAAGAGATGACACTCGGAGACCGAGATGACACTCCTACTAGAATACCGAAAAAAACTTAAAACAAAAAGGATGGATGGAGTTTCCACCAGCCACTTTGGTAGGCCGAACACCGTTAAAAATTAACCAGAGATTTTAAAATTTGGGTCCAGGAGTCCGTTACGCGTGGGGAAGGGTTAGCACCCCCACAGCGCCCAAAATTGGTAGCGCGTTGATTTTGTGTTGTCATTTGCAAGAAAATAAAAAATTTAATTTTAATTTAAAATTTAATCCTAAAAATGAATAAATGTGTGATTCGAATATCCTAACCCGCAACCCACAATACCAAAAGAGATGACGCCCAAAGGCTCGGGACGACACTCCCACTAGAATATCGGGACCTCGAGTACTAAACTAGATTAATGAAATAAATAAACATGACAGTTAATAATGCATGAATAAATATATACCGATATGAACAAATAATAACATATCAAAATAAAATACGACAAATACATATAAACACGAGATAACTAATATGATACTATAATATAACATAGGTAACATATGATATATTACATACATATATAGAACCACCTTAGGTATAAAAATAAGGAATAGTATAATAAATATATATATAAAGTAAATAAATATATACATACGTAAGATATATAAAAACATATAGCCCTTTTTTAATATATAAATATAGTATGCATATAAAAACATATATTACTCAAATGTACATAAAAACATAATATATATATACATATATATCCTACTTAGTACATATAGATAATACATAACTTAGTATATATATGTAACATAATATACATAGATATATACTAAAAAACATATATACATACGCACATATACACATAGAGACAACTATACAAGAACAAATAAAAGTAATATTACAACGAAACCATATACTAATCATATCAAATATAAAGATATACATACATACCATACATGTAAAAACAAATAAAAGCCATAAACAAATACATATCATGATAAAAAATAAACTAAACACACATACTTATATATGAGAAGATTAAAAAACAAATATTAAACAACCACCAAGAATTAATCTAAATACATTCGAACAACATATAAAAACATATGAACATAAAAATATAAAAAATGCGTAAGAACGAAAAATAAATAAAAAGGATTACTAATAAAATCATCATTTCTGTTAGATCATAAAAAATGGATTACACCAGAAATATACAAAAAAGGATTTACCAAAACCCAAATATTTATGTTCGATCAACCAAATTCCATGAATCGTTGTTAGAGTTGAGAAGCTCAATCGGACTTGGTGATTTTGGTGTCGAGACAGTAACTCGGTAAAGGAATTGGTTTGGTTGCTTGAGTAGTGATCGAATATGGGTGTGGTTTTTCCAACTTTTTTTGGGTTTCGTGATTTTTTTGGTTTTGTTAAAGCCTTGATGAGTGATGGTGAGGAGATTTTTAGTTCTAAAAATGGTGTCCCAAAAATGGAGAGTGTGAGTGGCCGGTTGAAGTTGGATGAGAAGTGGGATAGATAGTGATGAGTTGAGGTGGCCTGAAGTGTGGGAAATTGAGGATGATATTAGAATGGTGGGTGCGCTCATGGAGTCGGGTTTTTTAATTGTATAGAGTGGTGTAGGGTATGGGTGAGAAGCATAGGGGTATTGCGCAAGGCATGAGAGATGCGTGGGAAGACTTGCAAAGGAATGACAGGGCATGGGTCGGTGCAGGAGACCATGCCCTGCTTTGCCTTTTCTTTTTTTAAATTGGTTTAAATATGGTAAATGGTTCGAATTTAATTTGAGACCATGACGAAAATAGGTATTATAACTGCCCCTCTTTGCTCATTGCTGTGTAACAGGAATAGAGCAAAGACAAAAGAATAACCATTTTTGTCTGGTTCGACTGAGCTTCTCCCCTTTTGACGCGTGTCATCTTTCTTCGGTAGATCTTCTTTCTCTTCAGCGCATGTCTTCTTTCTTGACTTGGTTGATCCACTTTGTCACTCTCAGGGAAGTAAAATCTTCAAAATGAGAGTTGCCTGTTGAGGAAGCAAAATGAGAGCAACTTGCTACATTATTGATAATGAGCTAATTTCTAAAGAAAATTTGACCCAGCTGCAACACCGACGAAGAGCTAGGGTCTGCAAAATTTGATCCAGCTGCAACTCAGATGAAGAGGCAGGATTGGTGGATGAAAGTTTTGATATTTGATCCAGCTACAACTCTGACGAAGAGGCATGATCGAAGGATTGAAAGCTCATTTTAATTTTTCTTTTTCCTTTTTCTTTTTTTTCTTTTGCTTCTTTTTTTTCTTTTTCTTTTTCTTTTCTTTTTCTTCTTTCTTTCAATAAAGATAAATAGTTGAAAGTTAGTAAATTTTGGCCATGCTACAACACCATCGAAGATGCAAGGTCTAAAGTTAGTAATGTTGATCCAGCTACGACACCAACGAAGAGGTAGATCAAGAGTTAATGAATTTGTTCTAGCTACAACACCGGCGAAGAGGAAAGACCGAAAGTTAGTTCAACTACAACACTGACAAAGAGGCAGATCCGAAAGTTAAATTTGACCAAGCTACAACACTAACGAAGAGGCAAGGTCAAGGATTTGATCCAACTACAACCCTAACGAAGAGGCAGGATCAAAGGGGTTTCTATGATCAAGCTACGACTCTGACAAAGAGGCATGATCTGAGGATTTGATCCAGCTGCGACTCTGACGAAGAGGCATGATCATAATGTTAGTTTTGTGATCAAGCTACGACTCTAACGAAGAGGCATGATCTAAATTTGGTTCAGCTACAACATCGTCGAAGAGGCAAAATCGAAAGTTTATAGAGTTGGATCTATCCACACCGTCAACAGAGTGGTAAGATCAAATTTTAGCACTTTGTACCCAGCCTTACCATCAACGGAAGGAAAGGATCAGATTTCAACAATTTGGATCCTTCTATGCCGTCAACGGAGAAGCAAGATTGAACTTCAGCAACTTAGACCCCAGCCACACCATCAATGGAGGGAAAAGGTCGGATAATTCGGCAACTTAAAACTAGCCTGACCATCATCGGAAGGGCTAGATCGAATAATAGCAACTTGGATCTTACTACACCATCAACGGAGGAGCAAGATCAGCGAATGACAACAACTTGATTCCTCATTTTGATTTTTTGTTTTTTCTGAATTGATTCTTTTTGATTTTTTTTTAAATTTGTTTTTTTGATTTTTAATTGATTTTGATTTTTTGATTTTGCTATAACTATAATGGAAACTATGAGGAAAAGTTTGGTATAGCTGCAACACTGTCGAAGAGGAAAGACCTAGATTGGATTTGATCTGCTACAACACTGACGAAGAGACTAGGTCAGCAAAATATGAGATCCACTATACCACTGATAGAAAAATAGGATCCAGATGGAAAAATTGATCTACAACACCACCGACGGCGGCAAGATCTACATGAAATTGGCCTACCACAACTGATGGGGGTATAATTTGCAAGATGTTAGATTGCTGCGCCACTAATAATAAGACAATATCTGAGAAAAAATTGCTCTTTTACTCCATCGACAGGGGGTAAGATTAGGAAAGTGTTTTTTCTATTGGCAGGAGTAAGAATTCAGAAAATGTTGGTGTCCATCACATCATTGTAGGAGAAACGAGATCCTAAAAAGGAAAAAGCATTTGCTAGTAATTGTTCAAAAACTTGTCGCTGATACCTTTTATTTAGATATCTAAGCATTTTTTTGTGCGTGTTTGGCCTCTTCCAAGACTAAAATTGGCCATCGTGTTGTTGCCCCCTTAGTTGAGGTTCTTCGGCCTCTATCGTGGACCTGTTTGTATGTACAAGCAAAAATGAGTGCATCTTAACTTTTTGCCTAAATGCAGGTGTCTATCTAAATGCATGATGATTCTCAACGTATGCGAAGATGATTTAATGTACACAATTGTCCTAAATGTAAGATGATTTATTAATGCTACTAAATGCATGAATGTGATATGATTTCTTCTTTTTTGCCAACAAAAGGATGCCCCTGACTTCCAACTGGTCATGTCGAGTTATTGGTCTTTTGCATGTGGCGGTGCCCCAACCTCTTTCGGGTTTGATTACCCTTCTCTGGATTAACTCTTCATGCCCCAAAACCTTCATTATGCACGGTTGTCTGACACTGCTCTTGTAGCAAATTTGAAACTTTAGAGCGCATCAAGTTGTCTCCGGTTCAAGTCCGCAAATTCATGATTGCTCATTATTACAGCAGTCTTTCAGGGCACATAAGTGTAACTCTGGAGGAGTGATAGAGAATGTTTATTCTTGAAATACTTTAGGGACTCTCAAGTTCAAAGATACCCCAATTTTATCCTTTGAACTCAGATAGCTCAAAATTTGAACTTTAGAGTTATGCTATTTATGCATTTTGGATGTTCAAGACTCTGATACGAACAAAATATATTTGCATTGCAACTTGTAGTTTAATCCCTTACAAAATATTCTCACTACCATCGTGCTTAAGTCAGTGAGATTAGTTTACAAAAACATTGCTCTGAAAGAGATAAAAACTACAAGGGGACCTACTATGGTCAAGACAGTGCAATATTTAAGCTTGATAAACATGGTCCAGTTCAAAAATATCTTCGACACACCCCTAATTGGCATCTTTATGCTTCGGTAAAGGTCTTTGTTCGTAGTTGTTCCCACTGTGTCATCAAAGCTTACTACCCCAAGCTTAATAAAATTTTCCACCAACTTTTTGAAACCAATGCAGTTTTCAATCGTGTGGCCAACTTGTCCTGTGTGATAATCGCATTTTGTATTGGCATCATACCATTTTGGGAAGGGAGGTTGTACCGGACCTTGGTAAAAAGGTGCCACCATATTGATATCGTACAACTGTTTGTACAATTCTCCATAAGAAACTGGCAATGGAGTAAACTCCATCTTCTCAGTATTCTTCCTTTGACCAGAATCTTGGCTTGAGGAACCGTGAGCACTTGTAGCTTTGGGTTGTATCACCGTCACCAGCTTTGAATAGCCAACATTAAAAACTCCTGAAGAGTTCACTTTATTGTCCTTCCTCTCATACGACAGCCTCTTGTGGGATGAACTTCCAGCAACATTCTCGATAAGTTCACCAGATAACACTAGATCAGAAAAGTTGGTAGTTGCATTACCTATAAGGCGATCTAAGATTGGACCCTCCAAAGTTTGGATGAATATGACAACTATCTCTTTTTCACCAAGAGAGGGTTGGACTTGTGCAGCTACATCTCTCCAGCGCTGTGCGTACTGCCTGATGCTCTCGTTAGACTTCTGCTTCATGTGTTGCAGAGTCCATCGATCTGGTACCATATCACTAATGTGCCAGTAGTGCACTAGGAAAGCTTTAGCCAAGTCTTTCCATGATTTTATCTGATGATGACTCAATTGATTGTAGCATTGAGTGGCAGATCCTAATAGACTGTTTTGGAAGCAATGTATCAATAGCTTGTCATCTCTGCCGTATCCTGTCATTCTTCGACAGAACATAGTGAGGTGAGCGCGGGGGCAGCTCGTCCCATTATATCTTTCAAACTCTGGGATCTTGAATTTAGGGGGTAACACCAAATCTGAAACAAGGCTGATTTCATTAGCTTTAATCCCATTAAAGGTGTCCACTACCTCCATGGCTTCCAGTTTTTCTTCGAGTTGCTTGCAACACTCTTCGATCTCTTTTGATGTCTCTGCCCTTGATCTCTCGGGTTTGATCAACTGGTCCATCTCAGAGACAAAAATTTCATTTTGATTGCCCTTATTTAGCTTCTAATGCGGCATGCAAATTTACCGGGACAGAGGTACCGACCTGAGATGGTTGGGATTTTTTAGCTTGAGTAGGGGTGAACCCTGGAGGATACATAAGATCTTCGTTTTCCTCCCTGGTACCTACCCCAAGGCCGATAGCAGAGGCCTCTCCTTGTTCGGGAAACTTGCATCCTAGCATATGCGCCAATTTACCAAGTATGTCTTGCTGAGATCTTGCGAACTGATCTCTTATCTCTTGCTGAGCCTTGGCTAACCGGTCCTCCAATTTTTGGGTTAAATCTGCTTGAAAGTTCTTCTGATTCTGCTTGATCCTATCTATCTATCTTCGTTTGCCATCTTTGTCTTGCTTCTTGTTCTGTAGGGATGTTGAATTGACTAATCTTCCGTCTTTTCCAGTATTACTGCTATAGGGCATCCCCGGGATCAATCTCAAAATAAATGCATGTAAAAGCAAAGTAAATGTCCTATATGTGAATGTACTGATGCAACAATCAAAATGTTATGATATGCCATGCAGTGAATGCCAAAATGAACATGATACGAGCATAAGAAAAAAATGGGTCAGTTTGGATTTAAATAATCAAATGAATAAATTAAATGACAATTAAGGCAAAAATAAAAATAGATAAAAAATTGTACATAGAAAAATGCATCAAACCCTAAAAGGGTAACTACTAAACGGGCAGAGTACCGATAAGGCTCTAAAAGGTGGCTCATACGGTTCACTATATGCGGGTTTTGGTTCTAGAGTGATGGTACTCGAACTGTCGCTAGGACATCGATTCGGGGGAATATGACCCTTATACCATACGAGGGTGAAGACCCTACGAAATATAAGGACCGAATTTCAGAAGTAAATTAGAACACTATACGGAGGTGAAGACCCGACGAAGCGAAGTAATCGCTCCCACTTAATAGGGTAAGGAGCCTGGGTAACTCATGGATGTCAAGGGATTAAAAATTAAATTAAAATTGAATTTTAATTTTTTTTGCAAGACAACACAAATCAATATTAGCTCGGCTCTCTTTTAAAAAAAGGTCCCCAGCAGAGCCGCCATCTGTCATAAAGGTTTTTTAAAAATTTAAAATAAAAATATTTGGAAATTTTTCAAAATATTTGGGAATAAATTTTTTGAAAATAAAGTATTCAAAAGAGATGACACCCGAAGACCGGGACGACACTACTACTAGAATACCGGAAAAAAACTTAAAACAAAAAAGGATAGATAGAGTCGCCACCGGCCACTTTGGTAGGCCGAACACCGTTAAAAATTAACCAGAGATTTTAAAATTTGTGCCTGGGAGTCCGTTACGCGTAGGGAAGTGTTAGCACCCCCACAACGCCCAAAATTGGTACCGCGTTGATTTTGTGTTGTCATTTGCAAGAAAATAAAAATTCAATTTTTAATTTTAAATTTAATCCTAAAAATGAATAAATGTGTAATTCGAATATCCTAACCCACAACCCACGATACCAAAAGAGATGACGCCCAAAGGCTCGGGACGATACTCCCACTAGAATATCGTGACCTCGGGTACTAAACTAGATTAATGAAGTAAATAAACATGACAGTTAATAATGCATGAATAAATATATACCAATATGAACAAATAATAACATGTCAAAATAAAATACGACAAACACATATAAACGCGAGATAACTAAAATGATACTATAATACAACATAGGTAACATATGATATATTACATTTATATATAGAACCGCCATAGGTATAAATATAAGGAATAGTATAATAAAAAACATATATATATATATATAAAGTAAATAAATACATACATACGTAAGATATATAAAAACATATAGACCTTTTTTAATATATAAATATAGTATGTATATAAAAACATATATTAATCAAATATACATAAAAACATAATATATATATATGTACATATATATCCTGCTTAGTAAATATAGGTAATACATAACTTAGTATATATATATATATATATATAACATAATATACATAGATATATACTAAAAAACATATATACATACGCACATATACACATAGAGACAATTATACAAGAACAAATAAAAGTAATATTACAACGAAACCATATACTAATTATATCAAATATAAATATATACATACATACCATACATGTAAAAAAATAAAAGCCATAAACAAATACATATCATGATAGAAAATAAACTAAACACACATACTTATATATGAGAAGATTGAAAAACAAATATTAAACAACCACCAAGAATTAATCTAAATACATTCGAACAACATATAAAAACATATGAACATAAAAATATAAAAAACACGTAAGAATGAAAAATAAATAAAAGGATTACTAATAAAATCATCATTTCTATTAGATCATAAAAAATGGATTACACCACAAATATACAAAAAGGATATACCCAAACCCAAATATTTATGTTCGATCAACCACATTCCACGAATCATTGTTGGAGTTGAGAAGCTCAATCGGACTTGGTGATTTTGGTGTAGAGAGAGTAACTCGGTAAAGGAATTGGTTTGGTTGCTTGAGTAGTGATTGAATATGGGTGTGTTTTTTCCAACTTTCTTTGGGTTTCGGTGATTTTTTTTGGTTTTGTGAAAGCCTTGATGAGTGATGGTGAGGAGATTTTTAGTTCTAAAAATGGTGTCCCAAAAATGGAGAGTGTGAGTGGCCAGTTGAAGTTGGATGAAGGAGTGGGATAGATAATGATGAGTTGAGGTGGCCTGAAGTGTGGGAAATTAAAGATGATATTAGAATGGTGGGTGAGCTCATGGAGTCAGGTTTTTTAATTGTATAGAGTGGTGTAGGGTATGAGTAATGATGCATAGGGGTATTGTGCAAGGCATAGGAGACGCGTGGGAAGACTTGCAAGGGAATGGCAGGGCATGGGTCGGTGCAGGAGACCATGCCCTGCTTTGCCCTTTCTTTTTTTTAAATTGGTTTAAATAGGGTAAATGGTTCAAATTTAATTTGACACCTGGATGAGAAATAGGTATTACAAATAACAGCCTCTTTGACTAAACTATTGAGAAAAGAAACCCCATTCATTTGAACCGTGGATCAACGGAGAAGCTTTTGATCAATTAAAACAAGTCTTGACTCATGCACCGGTCCTAACCCAACCCGAGTCTGGAAAGGACTACACAATATACAATGATGCTTCGCATCTCGAGTTAGGATGTGTTTTGATGCAAGAAAAATGTTCTCTCTTTACCGACCATAAAAGCCTCAAATATCTTCTGACTCAAAAGGAGTTGAACCTTCGACAAATGAGATGGATAGAACTTCTAAAAGACTATGATCTTTTCATTGACTACCGTCTGGGCAAGGCCAACGTTGTTGCTGATGCACTCTGTAATATCCCAATTTTTGGCTAGTGACCAAAATGTAAATTTGAAAGTTTTGTGGCTAAAGTATAAACTTTAGAAAAGTTTAGGGATTAAAGTGTAATTTTCAAAAGTATGTATTTTAACCCCATAAATGAATAGTTTACCCCAAGAATGACGTTTTTGTGTTACCCAAGATTTTCGTACGGAGTTTGTATTAATGGCTATAAAACGATAAAGTTTGGAAAAATATTCGTATAATCAGATCATGCTAAAATTTCAAAGATAGTTCTATGGACCTTAGAAGAGTCATAAAATATCATTTTATGGATATTTGGATGTTAAAAAGATTGGGAAAAATTTAAAACGATTGAAATGGCATGAAATGGCAATTTTGTGAGTAAGTTGATTAGTAAAGGGCATTTTGGTCATTTTCCCAAAAGGGACATGGAGGGAATTTTGAGATTTCTTTTATGGATGAATAGTGGCTGATTATAATCCAACTAAGTCTAGTTGGAATGTTACAAAATGGCAAATTAGAAATATAAATCTAGTTGGAGGGTATTTTTGGAAAGTGAAATTTATTAAATTAAAAATTCATTTTTAATGATACAAGTGTATTAAATATATAAAATATGAATGAATTATCAGCAAAAATACTATCCAAAACGTTGGTGAAGAGAAAAAGAAGAGAAACAATTTTACAAGCTTGATTTAAGCCTCGAATCTCAGTTTTCAAGTAATCTTTCGAACTACAAAATTGTTTTACTCTTCAAGCTCTATCTTTTGATGAAAATAATTCATAGAATACTTGCTTGGTTGATGAGATTAGATATGAGGAAGAAATTAGAGTTTATGAACAAATTGGGGCTTTTATGATTTTATGAATTCATGGTTGATTTTAAGTTAGAATCATGCTTGTATGATGTTAGAATCATGCTATTGAGTTGAGATTTAAAACCTACATATTTTGGATTGTATAGAGAAGATTAGGGTTTATGGATTCAAGTCTAACTTAGGGTTTGTGATGTTGGATTAATTATCTAGTAAGCTTGATTTGTTGTTTGGAAGCAAAACCCTAAGCTAAATACATAGGGACCATTTTGACAAGCTTCAAAAATCAAGGGACCAGATCTGATTTTTATGAATTTGACGTGTATTTATATTATTAATGATGTTAGAGACATGAAAATGAAGTTAGAATGCTAAACCGATGATTAATCACATTAGTGACCATTTTGACAAACTATGAAACTTGAATGGTCTATTCGGCAAAGAGGATATGTGGATGAAGTAAATATGATTTTTAGTTAAAATGATGGAATTAAGGTAGTAATGTTGATTTCAGGACTAATTTGCAAAGTTAAGAAGCTTGAATCCTTACATTTGAAATCTGGAGACCACCTCGACAAAACAAGAGAAGTTAGAGAAGTAAAGGTTTAAGCTTATTTTGATGAAGGATGTAAAGCGAACATATGAATACAAGCTTTATTCTAGTCATTTGAAATAAAGGTTTAAGCTTATTTTGATGAAGGATGTAAAGCGAACATATGAATACAAAATTTATTCTAGTCATTTGAAGTAAAGTGACGAGACTAAATTGGCAAGTAGAGAAATAAGGAGAAGTTGGTGTAAATTAGAAGTTATTTATGGAAAGTTATGTTGGAATTTGAATCATGGTAGTAATTTTAAAAATTTTCCATAAATTCTACAAAAATGGTTAGATGATGAATTTTATACCGTTGTAAAGATTTGTTAGTCTAGTTTTGTTTCCAACAAGCGGAAACTGATTTCGAGTTCCGAGTTAAAATATATGAATTTTTAATCGAATGAAGGTCAGAAGAATTACAGAGCAGTTTTTGCCTGGACAACTCTGTGACGTGAATGTAAGGAATTTTCATAATTTTTTTAGCTTTTATTAATTTATGTGGTTTATACCGATAGAACCGTTATCAAATCTAGTTTCTCGAGTATAAAGGAAATTAAGATCCAGTATGTATTCTTCCCTGTATAAGCAAATCTTTGAAGGTAGTGCAAGCTATCAGAAAATGGAATTTGAAACATTTTGTATTTAAATGTTAGTTAGCAAGCTCGAAAGAATTATTGGAAGTTCAAATTGGTCACTAAGGACCATAATGAGTTTTTGAAAATACAAGGAAGAAAGGAAAAATATTTGGAAATTTTATATTCGAATGGTTATATTAGACAACATTTTTAAGGTATTGTTAGATTTGAATCTAACAAATATTTTATTGTATTCATGTGATTAATGAAGTCAACTCCGAATCAAAGAAGGTTCGAGGTACTATGAAAGAAAAGATCGAACTAGGACTTAGTGAGGCATTGTGTTAAGTGGCCAAGGTGAGTGCATTTTTACCTATTATATATATATGATATGAGGAAGACTTGCGATAAGCCGACCTTGATATTAATGAAAATGTATGTTGATCAAAGTTATGCAAATGACATGAAATATTAAATGGCATATGTGATACATTGATATGGTATAATAATTTATGTAAGATAAATCGAATTTTAGATATTGGGTATGAACTGCCTAATATCGACTTATATGATTTATATTGATGCTTTGAACATGGAATGTTGATTATAATGTTGATTTTGCCCAAGTACTATTGTGAAGTCTTTGGTATAATTGGATATCCATAGAGTCCTAGCAGCTGCGTCATAGCACTACGGTGCGAGATAGACTCTTCGAGGTCGAGTTAGACTCTACGGAGTCGATTCAAACACTACGAAGTTATATAACACAAAATGTGCGAGTATGAGGAGCAAAGGGCGTCCTCGAGTATGTACTCATCATTAGATGCTACGATGTTGTAGACATTACGGTGTCGGTTATGATGACTCGTGTAAAAAAGTATCACATTATATTGTACTTCGGGCTATAATACATGAAATGCATTTATGCAGGCGGTTAAGTTAAAAAGCTTAACGTATATTTGATTAATAAAATAAAGGTTTAATGATATGATATAAACTGCAATTAGGACTCGCTTGCCATTTTCCAGGAACTTATTGCACTGTTACATGACGGAGGAATAACTTTGATAAGTCATTTTATACGATTCTATAGTTTTATATAATATACACAGTAATTTGTTTATTTATGTTATTTCTATACATTGAAATGCTTTACTTTAATTTATAGTTTCCTCACTATGTGAATACTTAGCGTGTGCTATTTCACACGTACTTTATTGGGAACTTACCAGAATAGGAGTCAAGCATGTTGATCAAGCTGCAATCTGACAAACATCAGTAAGACATTCTAATTTATGATATTCTCTAGTGGGCATGTATCAATTTATTCCTTAGTTGTTTTAAAGTTATAAGTTTGATTAATAGTCAGATAAATATAAATTATTCGTATGCTTAAAGAATTACTGGTAATGATATTTAATCGGGTAAAATTTATTTATCGTTTATCGCGTAACGATTTTAAATTTAAGAAAAGGCCTAGGCAGTGTACCTAGTTTTCACCCTGAGTTACATACTTGTTTTAATAACTGGCTAACATGTTTTATAAACCAATTCAGGGTCAAAACTAGCAATATGCAAATAGGCTACGAATATTTCAAAAGCCGAGAAATTTTTATTTTATAAACTAGTTTTATGTCAGATGTTTTAAAAAAAATTACAAGTCTAGAAATCTGTTAAATAATATTGTGACATCCTTAATGTGTATTCGTACTACGAGTATACTTTAAGGGTGTTACACACTCAGCCGCAAACCTCTGCCTACTCTCGAGCCATTAATGCTCACTTATTTCTTTGAAAACACCATTGCCTTGTAGCTGAACTCTAGGTTTAGTCTACCATCGTATCGAGAATTAAGACATTACAGAGTCAAGATCTTGATCTTCAAACCCTTGTATCTAGATTGTATAGAGATGAGAATTATGACTTTAGGGTTGATCCTGAAGGATTATTGTCTTTCTACAACTGGGTCTGTGTACCTAACGATGAAACTCTCCCAACTAACATTCTGAAAGAAGCTCATTTAACTTTCTTCGCTGTGCACCCGAGTTCTGTGAAAATGTATAAAGATCTTTAGGAATTATATTGGTGGCCAGGCATGAAGCAAGCCATAGTTGACTTTGTGTCTAAATGCTTCACGTGCCAACGTGTTAAAGTTGAGCATTGTATCCTTACCCGATTATTACAGCCTATTGATCAACCGTAATGGAAGTGGGATAGGATCACCATGGAATTTGTTAGTGGTCTGCCTCTAACTCTAGCAAAGCACGATTCTATCTAGATTATTATGGTATGTTTCACCAAGTAAGCATATTATTAGTTAGAATGGGTTATGGGATTCCTAAATAAGTCAACTTGTACATTAAGGAAGTTATTCGACTCCACAGTGTACCAAAGTCTATCATCTTCGATCGAGACCGTTAATTTGCATCTCGATTTGGAAATCATTGCAAGAAGCTCTGGGTACCAAAGTTAATCTCAGTACTGCTTTCCACCCTCGATCTGACAGCCAGTCAGAAATGGTAATTCAGATTCTGGAAGATATGCTACGTGCATGTGTTTTTTATTTTGGGGGATCATGGGAGAATCCCTACCTCTTATCAAGTATACCTACAAAAATAGTTACCAAGCTTCCATCAAAATGGCCTCGTATGAGGCGTTGTATGGCAGACGATGCAGAACTCCTTTGTGCTGGTCTGAACTCGGTGAAGGTAAGATGTTGGGCCCTGATTTACTTTGGGAAATTGAAGAATGGGTTACCATCACTCATGACCGTTTAAAGGCCGCCTTCGACCTTCAAAAGTCTTATGCTAGCCTTCGAAGAAGGGATATAAAATACGAGGTTGGTAAGAAAGCCTTCCTTAAAGTTTTACCGTGGAAGAAGATTCCGAGGTTTGGTAAAAATGGAAAGTTGAGTCCTCAATTGATTGGCCCCTTTGAAATTATTGAGAAAGTTGGTAATGTGGCATACCGTTTGGCATTGCCCTCAGAATTAAGAAATATTCATGATGTGTTCCATGTTTCGGTGCTTCAAAAATACCACTCTGAACCTTCACATATTATCGAGCAAGAATCTATACAAATCCAATCAAATTTGACCTACGAGGAAGAAATGGTTCAAATCATTGCAAGATAAGTTAAAAGGCTTCGTAACAAATCTGTACCGCTAGTTAAAGTTCTTTGGAGGAGCCATACCATTGAAGAAGCTACCTAGGAATCGGATGAGACAATGAAATAGCAATACCCTCATCTTTTCAGCTCAGGTAAACTTTGAGGATGAATTTTTATTAAGGGGGAAAGAGTTGTAACACCCAAAAAATTGGTTTAGTCAAAATAGGGTTCTAACATTAAAAAATTCTATACCAGAAAGGTCCAAATATTGCATTAACCTTAATTATGTGGTCAAATATACCGTATTAGACTTTAATTGAGTAAATTTATAGACCTTGGACTTAATTGAATTCTTTAGAAACAATTTAGTGACTAAATTGTGAAAATTGAAAGTTTGGGGGTGTAACACCCATAAAACCGGTTTACTCGGAATTAAGCTCTAGCGATCAGAAAATCTAAGACTGAAGAGTCTAAATATCGTATCGGTCCTAATTGTGAGACTAGTTGAGTTCAATTTAAAAGTTTTGGACCTAATTAAACTTCCTTAAAATAATCTAGTGACTAAATTGAGAAAGTACAGAGCTTGGGGATAAAAGTATGAACTTTGGAAAGTTAAGGGGCTACCCTCGTAATTTTCCCTTTTGAAGTGTGATTCACCTACTTGCTTCATCCCAACCGAAGTGACTTGGCCGGATGATGATGAATGAAAGATGGGAAAGTTATGGGTAGCTAATAATTAAGGTTGTAAGATGGATAATATTAAAATATACATTGAGAGTAACCCTTTTGGATTGTATCTCCTAATAAAAGTAGAGGGGATGCAATAGTTAAACTACCATTTCAGATAGCAAACATACACCGAGACCCTACCCTCTCATTCTCTCATCTCTTTTCTAAAGTTAAGCAAGCTCCACCATTGTTGTCTCCTACCTTAAGCTCAAGCTAACACCTCATTTATTGAGCTTCCTAAAATCAAGCTTCCTTTGATTCGTTGATACTTTTGAATAGCTATTGGTTAGCCCAAGAGTTGGAAAATAAAAGGGCACCATCTCTATCTAAAGCTAGGAATAAATGAGTGGAAATCTGTGAGCTGTAAAAGCTTCGAAAGTTAAGGTGAGTGTAGTCAGAGTCTCGAGAGTAGGCTAGGAGCCTATCCTGAATCTTTGTACATTGATTTTTGCGTTGCTAACTTGGCATATTGAGGATATTGCATAAAAGCATTATTGGTGACCATAGTGGTAAGTATTGTTAAGTGTTCCATCGATTTATTGTCCATAACATCATTGTTATTGTCACTGAAATCATAGAAGCATTGACATACAGATTAAGTTGATTATTGAGCATTGAATATTGATATTGATTTATTACCACTGAAGCATTGATATTAAGTATTGACTATTGAGATATTACTATTGATTTATTGTACCGAATCATTGCCATTGAAATTATTCTTATCGTACTATTGATATTGAACCTTGGATTCGAGTAGTATTAGATACAATTGGCATGCCATATAATTCATGAGCTCATTGGTACGAGTGGACTACGGTCCTTAGGCTACGACCTTTATTGTGGTACAACGGAGGGATTAGACCACTATTGATTTTGGTGCGGCATAGGAATTTGCGTATCCATATACCTTACATCGATCCATAGAACCTTATTAGTCATTGCTATTAAGTATTACAATTGAACATTTATATTGAATATTGATTTTGCATTTATTATTGTTGTTGCAATGGTCATTGTTATTGTTTAAACTCACCATGGGAGTATATGTCAATGCAATGGACATCATTGAGACATTGAAGCATATTAGAGTATAACTCTTGTTTAATACATTGATTATGACTACCTCACTAGGCAAAATATGCCTAATGCATTCATCTTCCATACATTTCAGGTTAAGAAGTTCTAAGATCGGGATCGAGGTTGGAAAAGGTTTTTGACAAGTCACTATGCCGATAAAGTAAAGTACAACCACTCTATAGGTTTCTAGTATGGTGGCACAAGTGTTGCATAAGTCGCTTTTACCTCTTTTGTTATGTATGTAAATATAGTTGACATGTATAAGCTTAAGGGTTTAAATTTGACTTTCTAAAATGGTCAAAAGTGGCTAAAATGCATGTTTGGCGTAAAACATGGAAAACATAGCAAACAGATTCATTTGAACCTAAAATTTGACATGATAATAGTTTTAAGTTATAAAAACTTGCTAGTAAAATTTCAATGAATTTGGACGTGGTTTGGTAGAGTAAAATGATAATAAACCAGATAAAATCTACCATTGTAGGCCTTGTTGTACCGATACGTGTGATGGCATATCAGTACATCCTTGCATATTTGGTCGATTTAATGTTTGCGTATCGATACGCAATTAGTCATATTGGTAAGGTTCTTAGCCATTGGAAAAATATTGTAGCATCGTATCGACACCGTATCGAACCTGTTAGTTGACCTCCTAAACGTTGACTACCCGTATCGATACCTAGTATCGGTACGGGCATAAAGATATTAACCATTTTAACGGTCGAGGGATGCGTACTGATATGGCCCTAGGCCTTTCAGTATGGCTGGTCAGTTCTGGAATTTGGATCTAGCATAGTGTACCGATACAGATGTACCTATACCAGTACAACTTTTAATATTTATAAATAATTTAATAGGTGTACTGATACGACATCTTCGAGTATCGGTACAGAGGCAGGTAAGTTAGTTAAAGGCTAATTTAATAAGTTTCTAAACTTTGTAAATTGGTTACCGAAGTTGTGTTAAGCTTAATTAATGGGCCCCAAATACTTATCTAGTTGATCTATATTGCATAAATAGGATTAAGTATTGTACTAAGAGTTATGGATGCATAATTTACAACGTAAATTATTTTAATCAACGGCCCAAATCATCGTCTTATTCTCCGATAACGCTTTTCGACCCTAGTTCTTACCAGATCGGGAATGAGGTGTTATATTTGTAGTATCAGAGCTAGAGTTTAGTTGATTCGAGGACTAAATTGAGGTTTATCGTATTGTCATTGCATTGCATTGTGCCACCTAGGAGTTATTTATTGTATATTATGACTTGTCGACTAACCCGATATCTTTATTTATAGATGTCTGACTCTAATGAAGCTCGCATAGACGAGCATGTCGCTGGCTCCTCAACTTATGGCGAGGAGATAAGGGGGAGACTCTTCGATTCCGTAAAATCCTCAGGCACATGACCCTGAGCCTGAGGTACAATCTGCTCAAGCTGAATGCTATAGAAACATGACAGACATGTTCAAAGTATTTATGACTTCGATGAAGACTGAGCGGATCTTTTAACCTTCTACTGTTGCTGTTCCGAATGCTCGAGCTCCTATTGATAAATTACCTCAGCATCGGGCTTACTCTTTTACTGGTCATGATGATATGATCCTGAAATAACTGAATATTGGCTGGACAGTACTCTAAGAATTCTGAATAAGTAGCTACAATGTTCCGATGAACATAAGCTAGAATGCGCTCTCGCATTGCTAGCGGATGAAGTGCTCTACTGGTGGGAGACTACCATCCTCCTAGTCCCTAAAGAGGCAGTGACTTGGGAGTTTTTCCTTCATGAATTTCGTAAGAAATACATCAATGAGTATTACCTCATTGAGAGGCTTGACATCTTCCTTCATCTGAAACAAGGGGATGACCTGTGGAGCAGTACATCCATGATTTTTGCAAGTACTGCCGGTACGAAGTTGAGTATATCAAAAAGGAGGAAGAAAATGTAGGATGTTCATAAGTGGACTAAATGATGATTTGCACCCTATGTTTACGGTATTGGGCATTACAGATTTCCAGGACCAGGTGAACCGGGTCTAGGCTATGAGGTTGCCTAGAAGGCTCTGAAAACTAACAGATTTGGTAAGTCAGGGAAAAGATATCGAGAATATTCCCGTCCTCCAAAATCCTTTTAAAAAGGAAAGTATCAGGGTTAGAAGCAGAATGTGTATTCATAGCCTCCCCGTTCGGGATATATTTCTAGACCCCAAGTAGTAACTCAATCATTTCCTAGGACAAATTCTTTTGACAGTACTAGAGGCTCTGGGCAAAAGGCTCAATTCCAAATTTGTAATTTCTATCAACACAGACACTATATGGGGCAATGCCATAAGAAGTTTGGAGCATGCTTTTTTTGTGGTGAGATAGGGCATCTCATTCGAGATTGTCCCAAGAATACTGCCAAGTCTGCTTCTTTACCGGCTAATAATCCATCCCTGCTCAGTCTTTCTGAGGCAAAGGAACAAAGCAAGGATCATCAGGGAGGCCTAATGGCTCATCCAAGGCATCATTCAGACATGAAACTAAGGTTCCCGCACAATTGTATCACGTGAGAAGCAAGGAAGAGGAAGATAACCCTGACATCATTGTAGGAAGATAACCCTGACATCATTGTAGGTACCATTTATGTCCGGTTTATGCATTGTTTGATCCTGGATCCACCCATTCGTTTATCAGTAATGTGCTATTAAAACAATATAAACTACCTTGTGAACCTATTGCATCAAAGATCACTGTAACCAATCCCTTGGGTGATTGTGTCACCATAAGCTTAGTATGTAAACTTTGTCCCTTAATAATTCAAGGGATTCCTTTTTTGGCTAACTTATTAGCATTACCGATCCATGAATTCGATGTTATATTGGGCATGTATTGGCTCAGTAAACATCAGGCTTGGGTAGACTATTGTAAAAAGAAGCTATACCTTCAGGGTCTGGGAAAAGAAAGTATTAATCTGATGAATTCGAGAAATTCATCGCTGTACACTTTGTCCATGGAGGCCAAGGAGGAACTTCACCTTCAAAGCATCGATACCGTGTGTGAATACCCTAATGTTTTCCCATACGAACTTTTGGGTTTACCCTCTATTCTTGAAGTAGAATTTCGCATCAAAGTGTAGCCTGGAACAACTCCAGTTTCCATTCCACCCTATCGGATGGCGGCAGTTGAGCTTAAGGAGTTGAAGGTGTGGATTCAAGAGTTGTTAGATAAGGGTTTCATTTGACTGAGCTCTTCACATTGGGGAGCTCTGGTCCTTTTTGTAAAGAAGAAAGATGGTTCTATGAGTGTGTATTGATTATCGATAGTTGAATAAAGTGACCATCAAGAATAAATACCCTTTTCCAAGAATTGATGACCTATTCGATCAACTTAAGGATGCCTCAGTGTTTTCCAAGATCGATTTAAGGTTAGGGTACTATCAGATGAAGGTTAAAGAATGTGATGTACATAAAACTTGTTTCCGTACACATTCTTGCCACTACAAATTTTTGGTAATGCCTTTTGGGCTAACCAATGCACTGAAAACTTTTATGGATTTAATGAACTGGGTTTTTAGACCCTATCTAGATAAGTTCGTAGTAGTATTCATCGATGACATTTTAATCTATTCTGAGGATGCTGCTAAACATCATGATCACCTTCGTATCGTTCTTCAAACCCTTCGAGAAAAGTAGTTGTATGCTAAGTTTTCCAAATGCGAATTCTGGCTATCTAAAGTTACCTTCCTTGGGCATATCGTCTCCGCCTTGGGAATCCAGGTGGATTTGAAGAAAATTCAAGCTATTTTAGATTTGGAAGCTGCCGAGAAATGTTGGAGAAGTTAGAAGCTTCCTTGGTCTAGCTGGCTATTATAGAAGATTTGTCAAAGGATTCTCTATACTAGCAGCCCCTTTGACCAAGCTGTTGAGAAAGGAAACTTCATTCAAGTTGACTGAAGATCAACAAAGAGGCTTCGACCAGTTAAAGTAGGTGTTAACTCATGCTCCAGTCCTAACACAACCCGAGTCTGGAAAGTACTATATAGTAAACAGTGATACCTCGCATCTCAGTTTAGGATGTGTTCTGATGTAAGAAGGTAAGGTCATTGCTTATGCTTTGAGATAACTCAAGCCACATGAATTGAATTACCCTACCCATGATTTGGACTTGGCTGTAGTTGTCTTCACATTGAAAATTTGGAGGCATTACCTCTATGGAGAAAAATGTTATCTCTTTACAGATCATAAAAGCCTCAAATATCTTCTAACTCAAAAAGAGATGAAACTCTGACAAAGGAGATGGATAGAACTCCTCAAAGATTACGATATTGTCATTGACTACCATCTAGGCAAGGCTAATGTTGTAGCTGATGCACTCAGCCGCAAACCTCTGCCTGGTAAGTATTGTTATTAACTATGGAATTCTGAACGATGTTATTTTTTCAACTCAATGTAAAACCTTTGTATTGTAGACCCTCGGGCCATTAACACCCACCTTCGTTTAAAGAAACGTCACTGTCTTGTAGCTGAACTTCAAGTTTAGTCTACCATCGTATCAAGAATTAAAGTGTTACAGCATCAAGATCCCGAGCTTCAAGTTATTGTGTCCAAGTTGCACAATGATGAAAATTCTAACTTCAGGATTGATCTTGAAGGGCTATTGTATTTTCGTGATCGGGCTTGTGTACCTAATGATGAATCTCTTTGTATCGACATTATAAAAGAATCTTATTCAAGTCTTTTTTGCACATCCGGGTTGTGTAAAGATGTATAAAGATATCTGGGAACTATATTGGTGGCCTGGCATGAAACAAGCCATAGTTGACTTTGTGTCTAAATGCCTCACATGTCAACATGTCAAAGTTGAGCATCGTGTCCCTACTGGGTTATTGCAACCTATTGAATTACCGCAATGGAAGTGGGAAATGATCACCATGGATTTTGTTAGTGGTCTGCCTCTCACTCTTATTAAACACAATGTCGTATGGGTCATTTTAGACCGCTTTACCAAATCAGCACATTTCCTACCGATCAGAATAGATTACGGTCTTTCTAAATTAGCAGGCTTGTATGTCAAGGAAGTTATTCGAATCCATAGAGTACCAAATTCTATCATCTCCGATCGAGAACCTCAATTTGCATCTCGATTCTAGAAAACCTTTCAAGAAGCCTTGGGTACCAAAGTTAATCTTAGCACTACTTTCCACCCTGAATCTGACAGCCAATCAAAAAGGGTAATTCAGATTCTAGAAAACATGCTACGAGCATGCATTATTGATTTCGGGGGGATCTTGGGAGAAATCCCTACCTCTTATTGAGTTTTCCTATAACAATATTTATCAAGCTTCCATAAAAATGGCCTCGTATGAGGCGATGTAGAACTCCTTTGTGTTGGTCTGAGCTTGGGCAAGATGTTGGGCCCTAATTTACTTCAGGAAACTGAAGAACGGGTTGCCATCATCCACGATCATTTGAAGGCTGCCTTCGACCATAAAAAATTCTATGTGGATCTTAGAAGAAGGGATATTCAGTACAAAGTTGGTGAGAGAGCATTCCTTAAAGTATCTCCATGGAAGAAAATTTTGAGGTTTGGTAAAAAGGGAAAGTTGAGTCCCCGATTCATCTGCCCTTTTGAAATTGTTGAAAGAGTTAGCCCTGTGGTATATCGTTTAGCTTTACCTTCGGAATAGAGTAAAATCCATGATGTATTTCATGTTTCAATGCTTCGAAAGTGTCGTTCTGATCCTTCGCACATTATCGAGCCTGAATTTGTACAAATCCAATTATATTTAACCTACGAGGAAGAACCGGTTCAAATTCTTGCGAGAGAAGTCAAAAGACTTCGTAATAAATCTACACCGTTGGTGAAAGTTCTCTGGAGAACTCATGCTGTTGAAGAAGCTACCTGGGATTCGGAAAAGACAATGAAACATCAATATCCTCATATCTTCAGTTCAAGTAAAATTTGTGGACAAGTTTTTCTTAAGGGGGAGAGTTGTAACACCCTGAAAATTGGTTTAGTCAGAATTAAGCTCTGGTGATAAAAAAATCTAAGACGGAAGAGTCCAAATATCGTATCGGATCTAATTGTAAGACTAATTGAGTTTAATTTAAAAGTTTTGGACCTAATTGAACTTCCTTAAAATAATCTAGTGACTAAATTGTGAAAGTAAGAAGTTTGGGGATAAAAGTATGAACTTTGGAAAATTAAGGGGCTACTCTCGTAATTTCCCCTTTTGAAGTATGATTCACATACTTGCTTCATCCCAATCCATGTGACTTGGCCAGATGATGATGAATGAAAGATGCGAAAGTTGTGGGTAGCTAATAATTAAGGTTGTAAGATGGATAATATTAAAATATAGGTTACCCTTCATTGAGGGTAACCCCTTTGGATTGTATTTCCTAACAAAAGTAGAGGGGATGCAATAGTTAAGCTACCATTTTGGACAGAAAACATACACCGAGACCCTACCCTCTCATGCTCTCATCTCTTTCCTAAAGCTAAGCTAGCTCCACCATTGTTGTCTCCTACCTTAAGCTCAAGCTAACACCTCACTTATTGAGCCTCCTAAACTCAAGATTTCTTTGATTCGTTGATAATTTTGAATAGCTATTGGTTGGGCCAAGAGTTGGAGAAAGAAAGGGCACCATCTCCATCTAAAGCTAAGAACAAAGGAGTTGAAATTTGAGAGCTGTAAAAGCTTCAGAAGTCAAGGTGAGTGTAGTTAGAGTCTTGTGAGTAGGCTAAGAGCCTATCCCGAATCTTTGTACACTGATTTTTGCATTGCTAACTTGGTATAATAAGGATATTTCATAAAAGCATTGTTGGTGACCATAATGATAAGTATTGAGCATTGAATATTGATTTATTGCCATTGAAGCATTGATATTAAGTATTGACTATTAAGATATTGCTATCAATTTATTGTACCGAATGATTGCCATTGAAATTAATGTTATTTAACTATTGATATTGAACCTTGGATTCGAGTAGTATTGGATACAATTGGCATG
This sequence comes from Hibiscus mutabilis, assembly GCA_019671005.1. Lineage (NCBI taxonomy): Eukaryota > Viridiplantae > Streptophyta > Magnoliopsida > Malvales > Malvaceae > Hibiscus > Hibiscus mutabilis. Next base: position 22,295,728 of record CM033741.1, on the reverse strand, counting down.
ACCATAGAATTCATGAGCTCATTGCTACAGGTGGACTACAGTCCTTAGGCTACGACCTTTATTGTGGTGCGACAAAGGTATGTTGTGATTGGATATATTGGTGCGGCGGAGGAATTAGACCACTATTGATTTTGTTGCAGCGTAAGAATTTGTGTATCCATATACCTTACATTGATCCAAGGAACCTTATTACTCATTGCTATTGAGTATTACTTTTGAAAATTTATATTGAATATTGATTTTGCATTAATTAATGTTGTTGCAATGGTCATTATTATTGTGTAAACTCACCATTGGAGTATATGTCCATGCCATTGACATCATTGATGACATTGAAGCATATTAGAGTACAACTCTTGTTTAATACATTGATTATGACTACCTCACTAGGAAAAATATGCCTAATGAATTCATCTTCCATGTATTTTAGGTTAAGAAGTTGTAAGATCGGGATCGGGGTTGGAAAAAGGTTTTTGACAAGTCACTATACCGATAAAGTAAAGTACAACCACCTATAGACTCCTAGTATGGTGGCACAAGTGTTGCATAAGTCACTTCTACCTCTTTTGTTATGTATGTAAATATAGTTGGCATGTATAAGCTTAAAGGTTTAAACTTGACTTTCTAAAATGGTCAAAAAGTGGCTAGAAATGCATGTTTGGCGTAAAACATGGAAAACATAGCAAACAGATTTATTCGACCCTAAAATTTGACATGATAATAGTTTTAAGTTATAAAAACTTGCTAGTAAAATTTCAGTGAATTTGGACATGGTTTGGTAGAGTAAAATGATAATAAACTAGATAAAATCTGCCATTACAGGCCTTTTATATTTGGTTAAGTCAAAGTTGGCATATCCTTACGCAGTTAGGCGTATCGGTACAGTTCTTAGCCATTGGAAAATACTGTATCACCATATCGACACCGTATCAAACCTTTAAGTTGACCTCCTAAGTGTTGACTACCCGTATCGATTAACCAGTATCGGTACAGGCATAAAGTTATTAACCATTTTAATGGTCAAGGGATTCGTACCGATACAGACATAGGCATTTCGGTACGGCTGGTCTGTTCTAGAATTTGGATCCAACATAGTGTACCAATATGGATGTACATGTACCGGTACAACTCCTAATATTTATAAATAATTTAATAGGCGTACCGATACGGTCTCTTCAAGTATCAGTACGGAGGCAGGTAAGTTAGTTAAAAGGGTAATGTAATAAGTTTCTAAACTTCGTAAATTGGTCACCGAAGTTGTGTTAAGCTTAATTAGTGGGCCCCAAATACTAATCTAGTTGATCTATATTGCCTATATATGATTAAGTATTGTACTAAGAGTTACGGATGCATAATTTACAACGTAAATTATTGTAATCAATGACCTAAATCATCATCTTATTCTCTGGTAATGCTTTTCGGCCCAAGTTCTTACCAGACCGGGAAGAGGGTGTTATAGGGGCAATAGTGTAAATTTTGGAAGGTTGAGGGACTACCCTCATAATTATCCCTTATGGAGGATGATTCACCTCCTTGCTTCATGTGAATGCACGTGAACTTGTAAGAAAAGATGACAAACATGATGATAATTATTATAGTTTTAATTAATGAAAAGATGGGAAATGATATATATTATATAATAAGCTTACCTTTAGGGGAGGGTAAGCTCCTTAGTTTGTTTAAAGAAGTTAAAAATGAGGTTGAAGTTGATATTCCATTTATAAGCAACCTACCGAGCCTTTCTTCAATTCTATTCAACTTTTCTTTATCTCTCATAAAGCTTAACCAAGCACCCCTATTGTCACCCCCTGCCTCAAGCTCAAGCTAGCAAGTAGTTCAAGTTTTCTTTAATTTCTCAGCACCGTTGAATAGCCCTCGGTTTGGTAAGCTAAAGCCCCAAACAATTTTAGGAATCCATAGATTATTGAAGCTTAATTTCAAGTTTAAGCTCTTGAAGACTAGTTGCACCTATGCTTTAAAAGCATAAATCCATGGAGATTTCATTGGCTAAAAGCTATGTTAAGCTTAAATATTGATTTTGAATTCTTAGAATTGATTCTAACATCTCCCTATTGTTTTACCTAGCTCAAGTGTTGGAGAAAGGAGGACCATTATCTCCTTCAAAAGGTAGGGACAAAGGGATTGTCATACGAGAGCCTTGAGAGCTTCGAAAGCTAAGGTGAGTGTAGTCAGAGTCCCGGAGATAGGCTAGGTGCCTTCCCCGATCTATTGAATATTGATTATTGCATTGTTAACCTTTTCATATTGAGGATATTGCATAAAACACTATTGGAGGCCATATTGGTAAGTATTGGTGAGTATTGCATCGAATCATTGCCCATAGCATCGTTATTGTTGTCTTTGAAATCACTGAAATATTGACTTATGAAAATATTTATCATCGTCTATTGCGTATTGTTATTGAAACATTGTATTGAATCATAGTCATCGGAATACCGCTATCGAAATATTGCTATTGAATATTGTTATTGGATTATTGATATCGAATCATTGTTATTGAACTATTGTTGTTGATCCATTGTTATTGAAATATTGCTACCGAATCATTGCTATTGGACTATTGCTGTTGAACCTTGGATTCGAGTGGAATTTGGATACAATTGGTATGCCATAGAAATCATGAGCTCATTGGTACGGGTGGCTACGACCTTTATTGTGGTGAGGCGGAGGTATGTAGTGTTTTGTTCATAAAGGTGAGGCGGAGGGACAAGACCACTATCGTTTTGGTGAGGCGTAGGAATTCGTGTATCTACACTCCCTACATCGATCCAAGGAAAACTATTACTATTGATTATTAATATTGCTTAAATAATGCTATTGTATTGATTATTGCCATTGTATCGTTTATTGCTGTCACATTGAACATAGACTTGGACATATGGTCATACTATTGCTAATGATGTCATTGAAGCATGGTTCAAATATATTCATTGCATTTTGTATCATTTATGACTACCTCACTAGACAAAGCATGCCTAATGCACTCATTTTCCATGCATTTCAGGTTAGCAAGGTTTTGACTTGAAGATCGGGGTAACGAAGGTTTTTGGCAAGTCACGAGTCGTTAAGTAAAGTATGTCAACCCTACAAACTCCAACAATGGTGGCATAATGGTTGTAAAAGTTACTTTTGACTATATGGATGCATGTATGCTACGTATGCTTTTGGTAAGTTTAAAAAGCTAAAATGCGACTTTTGTAAATGGGTTAAAAGTGGTTAAAAATGCGTATTTGGCCTAAATCGGGAACACATAGTAAACAAATTGGGTTGGCCTTAAAATTTGGCATGTTATTAGATTTAGGCTAAACAAACTTACTGGTAAAATTTCATTGGATTTGGTTAAGGTTTGGCTGTGTAAATGGCTAATAAACCAGACTAAAATTGACATTACAGACCCTGTTGTACCGATACGGGTAGAAGCGTATCAGTACGAGCTTGCATATTTTGACCCAGGTCAAAGAGGGTACCGATACGGCTTGAGTCATACCAGTACGGGTTCCTAAATTTATAATTTTGTCTATAGTTGGTATCGGTACGAATTTAGGACGTACTAATCCCTTCCATGTACAAATAGTTTCGTACCGATATGACTGTATGCGTATTGGTACTCCTTTACGTCACTGGAATCTGGACTTTGTATTAAGGCCCCGCATACCGATAGGTATTACTCCGAAACATAGTCTATCTGTATCAAAACAAACTTAGATTATGGGATAGCCGTAGCGTATCGATACGGTAAGACCCGTATCGATATGACCTTTTGAATCTGTAAAATGGTTAATTCATATAGATTATAGCGTATCGATATGTGGTGACTCATATCGGTACGACCCCTATATTGCCACAACTAACTAATCGAACTCAGATAAGGCGTATCGGTATGGCCCAACGTGTACCGATACCCATACCGTTAATTCTGTTAACAAGGGTTAAAACGAATTCTAGAACTTTACCGTTTGGTCACCAAATCATGTAAGGTTAAATTGAGCTAGTAAATGAACTCCGAATGATATTAAAAATTGCAGATATACTTTCTATAGCTCGAATTACATTGTGGTAGGCTTAATTTCTAAAATGGACCCTTAATTTTTCAAAATTATAGTTTAGTCCCTAAAACTTGCAAAAGTTTAAAATTGGTCCAAAATAGAAAATTTCTGCATCATACCAAACTACCGATCTTAATGTTCTTATTAATGTATTGCATTGAACATCGAATCTCATCTAATTACTAATTATCGAATATCATTTTGTTCATCGGTAACACATTCTGACCCGGATTCCTACCAGGCCAGGAAAGGGAGTTACAATCTTCTCCCACAAAACTTGGATAACTATCTGATGATATGCTTCAGGCTCCTTTTTAGTTCATGAATAAAACAAAATGTCATCGATGAAAACAACCACAAACTGATCAAGGTACGCGTGGAAAACTTGATTCATCATACCCATAAAAGTTATCAGGGTATTTTTCAAATCAAAAGGCATGACCAAGAACTCATAATGCCCATAGCGCATCCTTAAAGTAGTGTTTGCAACATCTGAATCCTTAACCCTCAACTAATAGTACCCTAACCTCAAATCATTCTTAGAAAACATGATTGCTCCTCAAAATTGGTCAAACAAATCATCAAGCTGAGATAAATGATACTCATTACTAATGATCCCCTTGTTCAGTTGTCGATAATCGATATACAAGTGCAAGGTGCCATCCTTTTTTTTCACAAACAAAACCGGTGCACCTAGGCAAACATAGTAGATCGAATGAAACCTCTATCTGAAAGCTCCTACAATTGCACCTTCAACTCTTTCAATTCCTTCGGTGTCATGCGACAAGTATCCTTTATCTCGGATGGATCTATAGATCCATGTTTAAGTCAATCAAGTTACTGATTTGAAGCACATTTCTCATCTTTTAAACATATAAATTCATATTTCATATTCGATTGTCTAAAACAAATCATAACGAATTCAGATAGCATGATTTCATATTCGAAATATGCACATATGAATGTCATACCATATTTTTTCATACTCATATCATATATAATCAAAAATAAGTGCATCAAAATAGAACATATTATCCTCATATGTTGATATTTTATATTTAAACACATGCTTAGTCATAATGCACCAAAATAACTAAAATAGTGCAAAAGAGATATTTCATTTACACTTAGGACTTAGATCAAGTGATCAGACTAATCCTAAACCCTCTATTAACACTTTGAATTGCATAAGAATTTAGCAATTCAGAACACTCACCAATACTACTTTGATGCATAATCGAAATGCTCACAAAATGCTCGATTTCCTTTCTAATTGATAGATTCAAGCTCTGTAACTTTATACACACTCAAATAAAAAATAAAAAATTCACTAAAATCTAACTACAAATATCAAATTCTCCGAATCACCGAAGAAAAACTAGATCATAGCCAAACAGAAGAAATGCCAAGTTTTTTGAAATCTACCAAATCCATTCTAAATACAAATCTATTAATTAAATTTGTTTAAAAATAATAATATTTATAATGAATCTAAAGCATCAAACTCACCTAGAACTCTGAATTCCCATTTTCACCTCAAAATAGTAAAAAATATCATTGAAAAACTTATTAATCTTTATAATTTCTTAAAAATATGTTATAGATTTATTATATCCACTTTATAAACCTCTTAAAATGATGAACTACATTAAAATGATTTAGAAATGAAACTTTATCTCTCAAAAATAGAAAACATCATTTTTAGACTCAATTTTTGAATTGATTTTCTCTTGAACTTAGAAATCAAAATTCAACGGATCAAAACATCAGCTAAAAGCAAAAGACAAAAGTCTTATTATAGGAAAAAAGTAATTACCTTAACATTGACGAAAAACAGAGTTGAATGGATGAAATCTTTATTTTAGTTCAAGCTTGTTCTATGAAAAGAAAAAGAAAATAAAAGAGAATGAAGTGATTTTGAGAGAATTTTGGAAAAGAAAGAGTGCTTGGAAAATCAAGAAATCATAGGTGGTTAGGGGTTGTTAAAATAAATCGAAATTGGTGGGAATTAAAAGAATTTAGTTTTAGAAACTGAAGTGAAAAATATATGGTAAATGAAGAATAAAATGAGTGGTTTAAACAATTTTTAAAATTTTGGTATATTCGCTTTTAGAGAATTTTTAGTTCTGATTCTTTTATAAAATAGCCATTTCTTCCCCTAGTTTAGCACAATAGTTTATTAAAGCTTATATTTCTGTTATACCTCCGCCCATATCCATTGCATCTCCGCCTACAAGTGAAGCACCTCCGCTTAAACATGTTCCCAAAGTTCTTATAAGAAAAGGAACCATACCCCCCGGAGCTCCTCCCTCCAAATAGTTCCTGAAATAACATGTATCAACTCCATCTGACTTACCAACTAAGCTTATTGTCTGGCAGACAAGCTTAGTCTGCCAACCCATGTGACCAGATTGAGAAGCCTACCGAATAAACCCATCAGTAGACATCACTAGACCTGGCTCAGTCCCATCAAACATTACCACTTGCCTAGAAACCCCCCTTGATCTAAAGAGAACCACAAGGTGGAACTCTCCACAAAAAGCCCTCGCCATTTCCCTCTCTACCATCATTAGTGTCTCTCCGCCCATATCAGAATGGGTGAACCACCGTAAACCGCCATCACCACCACCCTCATCCCCATCTTCGCATTCATCTCTACCTCCTTGTTTGGCGTTTGACATTTTGGATGTCAATAATTGGTGTGATGAGCGTGTAGATCTTCTCAACCAAAAGAATCAACCATGATAACTTTTTTGTTTCAAGCTATTCTGGTCACAAAAAAGATGGGTTAGAAACATCTCACCAACAACATCTGGGGCCGACACCGTGGAACCGACGGGATAGCAATATCTCACCACGTATGCTAATGACGATAAACTAGAGGCGGGTGAAGGTATATTATCCAATGAAAACTCAAAAACACTTGAAACCAAGGGGTGTGGCCAGCTTAAAGAAGATATGCCATTCATCGGGATTTACAAAGCCAACCCCTAAGCATGGCCCTAGCACAAGAAAGCAACAACACCTTGCATATGCTACGCATTTGCATGGTGTGAATGCGAAAAGAGTGCTAACCCCTAATTCTTATGAAAGATGCCTCTAGCACAAGGTCGGAGGAGCATTAACAGAAGTCACAAGGACCAGTTGGGTAAGCCAGGTGAAGACCTCTAAAATGGGTATCCTTCGATGTAAATGCAAAAGCTTACAACTTAAAGGGTAACTTCCTCCTTGAGTTGCCGGTGTATACGGGTTTGAAGGAAGCATTGAGGTACACCAACAATGGAACGAAAAATAGGATTAGCGCACAATATTTGTCTCCCCACAATTGATTTTCCTAAATGTCTCTGTTGCAAACGCATTATCCTCCAAACTTTTTGGTAACAAGGAAAAACCCCTTTCTTGTTTAAAAATCATCCTATGTACTTGATACATCCCAAGAAAAATACCCTAACTACTGATGAATGCCTGGATGAATGTTTATATCAGTATTGGAGGGGATACGTGGTTAGTTACATATTCCTTTGAGTGATGAATGATAGAATGAGTGAATAAATACATGCACTGATAAATAAAAGCCAACATCAACGTGTGCGCCTAAACATTCACATTTTCATTCTCTGATATATTTTCCTTGATAGGCAAGTGAAATAACCTCCACTCAATTTACACCTCAAAGAATTACGATTGTTCTCTCCAAGAGTGTTGAAATAAACTATACACACGGCATGCTTGACTCTCCTAGGGCGTCAGAATATCTCTGCATGTGTCACATTTGTTTCTCCAAGTGTATAGAGACAAGCTCCACCCAAAATCATGAATGTTTCTCCAAAGAGCGTCAGGATTCCTCCGCTCGATTTATGACTATTTATACAAAAATAACACGTTTCCTCTATCTATTTAATGATATCTGCATTACATTTCTCCAAGATGTTGACATGCCCATGTTTCATGCTAACTAAGGCATGTGGTTGCTACAAACACATGGATGCTTTCGATTTCATCTCCCAATCGCTGTAGGCCATTGTGGATTTTTGAAGAACGGGGATGCCTCCTTCCATTTAATGCCATTTGCATTGTGATTCTCCAAGGACAATAATATGCCCATGTTTCATTCTAATTGGGGCATGTGGTTGCTATGAATACACGGTTGCCTTAAAGACGAGATGCCTCTGCGCTACTTAAGACCGTTGGTCTGGGAGCATAGAGATACCGCCACTCACTTTGTGCTCGATTCTACAAGAATATCGAGATAGCTCCACTCCTTAGCGTTTGTTTCTCCAAGAGTGAGAGTTGCTTTAACCTAATCTTTGACTATTTCTCCAAGGATATGAGATGCCTCCTTATAGAGATGCCTTGCTCAACTTGCACCTACTTCTATAAGAGTGTGAAATTCCTTCACCCCGCTTGTGACTGGTAACTCCGTGAAAGGTCTAGATTTCATGCCCTTTTACTCGAGTTATTGTTTGTAATTGAGCCCATATAGTTTCATTTAGAGCATTTTTCATGCATCTATGGAGTTTAGTTATGAACTTAAATGATTTATGAATAGATGCTATCATGGGGGAAATGTATGACTTTTGGTGGTTGTGCTTTAATTTTTCTAGAGAACCATGCATGGTAGTGTGTTGCTGTGGCATTTTAAGGAAATGGAAAGAACAAGTTGACTTTGCTGAAGCCTTCTTTTAGACACTAAACAACAAACACGAGGAAAAGATGTTCACATACTCAATCAAAAAAGGGGACCCAAAATGTTGTTACATTCTGCACGTGAAGGGAATAATTACAAAGAACAACAAAAAAGTGTGAGGGCAGCAAACCTAGGAGCCTCACCTATATAAAGGAAAAGAATGGAACTTTTTTAAAGGAGCCAAATTTTTAGAGAAAACGACCCTACTTCTTACTTCTTTGGTAGGCCGCCATTGTTGAGTGCAAGGAAGGTGTTGAAGCATACCAAACACTCAAAAGAGGCTGGAAAGCTACAACAAAGCTCACACATAACACAAGGGGCTCCTTAGTTTAAGATTTCCCTTTGTGTAGCTTAACTTATTTTCTAAAAATATTCTTTGAATACTTTGTTATGGGTGCTATTTTCTTGGCCATGAACTGATTTTATTTAGCTTGGGTTTATCTTGGATAATTATGGTATTGTTAGTATAAAGTTTTTAGCATTTTTGCAATTTTGTTGATTTGTTCATTCTTTTTCATGCTTAGGATTATAAGAGTGCTCGGAAGAGGCCTTAGCCTATCTTGTTGCCTAAGATATGAAGATTTAGGTTTTGAACTTGAATGAACAATGAGGTTTTGTTGGGAAGCGTAGTCCTAACTCACCACAAGGAATAGAGTAGAGTTTCAATGACTAAAAGGAGTTGGACTTAAGGTGTAGTAACTTGCAATGGTTGAGACACGAATGGGATGCTTCAACAAGCTTTTATCTAGTCTCTCGAGCTAGGAATAGTCAAGGGACAATTTAGTGGCTCTATCGAGTAGTATAGTTATAGTTTTGTGCTAAGGGTTTTATGTTGATGGCCATATGATTCTTTGGTAAACCCAACATGCCTTTCACCTCGTTCTTTGTATTGTTTGAGTTTTGTTCATAGATCTCTTGAATATCATTTCAATTTTATTTTGTTGAAGCATTTACTTTCAGTCTTCACAACCATTATCATTTTACCATTCATTATCTATATTTCTTATGATGCAATCACTTTGAGTTTATCACCTCAATCCCTAAGGAAACGATACTTGATTCTCATCACTTTATTACTTGTGCGACGAATATACTTGCTCTTGTTTGCGCTTTTGTTATTCGTCTTTCATGTTTTTGGTTCCTTTGTTGGGGATTGACAATTGGTTTATTATAGCTTAGTAGTTGCACCTTATTTTTCCCTTAGTTATCTTAATTTTTTTGTTAGTTTTGTTTATTTTTTCAGGTGTGTTACTTGTGCATGACCTGAGGCTTACCCGAAGAGCCTCTTTATCTAGTTGAACCAAAAATTGAGAGATTCTTTCGTGCTAGAAGGCAAGAAAAAAGAACGATGTATGGGTCATGGTGACAATCCTGAAAATAATATGGACAATCCCGATGTTACAATATTTGGGAATGAGCGCATAGTGGTTTGTGTGAGACCCATTCGTGATAACTTTGCACCCATCTTGGATGATCTAAATCCCAAAATCACTGTACTCAAGATTCAAGCTGCTCAATTTGAGCTAAAGCCTGTCATGTTCAACATGCTAAACTATATTGGATAATTTAGTGGATCACCAAAGGAAGATGCAAAGAAAACACATTTGAGCATTATGGGAAGTGTACGAGTGCTTCAAGCAACAAGGAGTGCATGAAGATGTGTTGCAACTTAAAAAATGTTTCCTTATTCTTTGAGAGATAGAGCTCGAGAATGGTTGAGTGGTGTACCACCAAGATATATTGTATCATGGGTGGATCTTGACAAAAGCTTCTTGCTTCGATATAATCCACCAAATGTGAGCACCCAGTTACGGAGTGACATAACAACATTTCGACAAGCTGATGATGAGTCCATGTTTGAATTATGAGACAGATATAAAAAAATACTTCGCAAATGCTTAATTCAAGGCTTCCAAGATTAGATTCAAGTTGTGATGTTCTATAATGGTGTTAATGCTCCAACAAGGATAATGATTGATTTTTCAGCAAATGGTATACTTTTGGACAAGGATCCTCAAGAGGCATTCAAGATCCTTGATTTGATAGGCAACAATGATTAGCCAACTGTAGTTCAGGAAGTCAAAGTAGCTAACTATTCTTGTGAAATTTGCAGTGGCAATCATCACACAAGTGAGTGTCTTTAACAAGAATCTAGTTGTTATGTGGGTAATTACAATTGCAAAAACGATTATAATCGTCACAATGATTATAATCGCAATAATTACCGCTACTCCAACACTTATAATCCTAGATGGCTCCAACACCCGAATTTTGGATGGGGAAATCAAGGTGGAAATAATGCCAAAAATGTATTTCAACATAATGCTCCAGCAGAACCATCTGGGTTTCAGTAGAATATACCAAGACAGAAGGCTAGTTAGGGAGCTTCTTCTTCTTTTGCGAACACAAGTTCTCTAGAGTCCACTCTTCCTGATTTTATGAACATGGATAAAGGTATATTACATGAAGATTTATATCCATCAAGGAATAGGGAGCATCATTGAGAGCCTTGGAAACTCAAGTAGGGTAGATTGTTCAAGCATTGAATGTCAGACCTCAAGGTAGCTTACCTAGTGATATTGAAATAGCTAAGAATCATGGTAAGGAGTACTGTAATGTTATTAATTTGCGAAATGGTGAGCAAGTGAACAAAGAAGACAAGTTTGGGGTGGACACCTTGATAATTCCAATTCCAACAACAAGTATGAAGATTTTGAAGCACCTACAGATCTACCACTTATGCAAGATGAAATTATAAACTTTGCTACTAAGAGCAAGTGGAGCACGGTATAGAATGCTAAAGCAAATGAGGCACCTCGAGAAGAGCCTAGACCCCCTCTACCCTTTCCAAAATAATTGAAGGCTAGAAGTAAGACCTCCAATTTAAAAAAAATGGATTTGCTCAAGCAACTTCATATCGATGTCCCATTTATGGAGGTCATCGATCAAATGCCAATCTATGCCAAATCTCTTAAGGATATCGTGACCAAAAAAAGGTGGGAAATTATGAAACTATTGTTATAATATGGATGTGCATTGTGTGATCTTAGAGCCATCGTCAATATGATGTCAAAATCTATCTTTATGAAGTTAGGGATAGAGAATGCTAAGCCCACCACAATTATTTTATAATTGGCAGATCAATCTCAAGTTCATCTATAAGGGAGAATAGAGGATATTCTTGTGAAAGTAGACAAGTTTTTCTTTCCTATCAACTTCATCATTCTAGATTGTGAGACGGATGAGAATGTTTCCATCATTTTGGGGAGACCATTCCTAGCTACGAGTAAAATTTTGATAGATTATGAAAAAAAGGAGTTCACCACAAGGGTGAACAATCATAGAGTCATCATCAATTTCTTCAACACTCTAAAAGTTACTGATGAATTTGATGAGTGTCAGCTTGTGCAAACTAAGGATTCAATTATTGAACAGGAAGCTACAGAGTTTTACTGCAACAATTTTTTGTAGTTTGAAAGTCAATTGGAGCTTGAGGATGCAACAAGAAAGGAGGCAAATGAACAATCAATTGAATTACATCAGTCTAGTCTACTCATAGCAGACCATGTACGTAATTCGAACCCTTGGATTTTTGAGAATTTAGTCCTCTTAAACCCTCACTAGTGCACCCACCCACCTTGGAGTTAAAACCCTTACCTATACAATTGAAGTATGCTTACTTAGGAATGGATAAGACTTTGTCGTTGATAATTTTTACTAAGTTAGAACCAGATCCAGTAGTTAACAATCTATCTAGATTAGAAGCCGGAAATGGGTTAGGGCAAGAACTTTAGATTAGATATGAAATTCTTTATGAACATTTATTGATTGCCACAACAATACCATGGTATACTCACATTGTGAAATCTCTAGTCAGTGGAGTGTTACCTACATATGTGAACTTTCAGGTCAAGAAAGAGTTCATTCATGATGTGAAACATTATTAGTGGGGCAGAGCCCTTTTTGTTCAAACAATGTACATATCAAGTTCTTCAGAGATTTGTTCTCGATGAAGAACACAAGGAGAAAACAAAGAGATGGCATAATAAGCACTTAATGCCACAACATTTTATTGAGGAGGAACAATTTCTCCTTTACAACTCAAGTCTTAAGCTATGTCATGGCAAACTAAAATCTAGATGGATAGACCCATTCGAAATTGTTAAGACATACTATTATACTCTCGTGGATATAAAAGTCTTAAGAATAGGAACATCTCTAAGATCCATGGGCTAAGAGTAAAGGTTTATTATGGTGCCCCAATCCTCCGCGACAAAAATGTCACACTCTTCCAAGATGTTCGAGAGTTTACATCTCTTAAACTCTCTTTTATTTTGTTTTAGCATTTTATTTTGTTGAGTTTATACACATAAATAAATTTCTTGTCTTTTCTTTTCTTTTGTCTTTGTTGTTTGTTTTCTTTTGCAAGATGTGATACAAGTGGTAGAATTGCCTCATTACCTCATTGATGCCCCCACCTTGACCCTAACACATGATGCCACACCAACCCTCCATTTGCCTTATTCTTTGGGCCCAAAAGAGTAACGCGTATGGGACAAAAACCTCCTCCTCCTCCACGACAATAAACTCCATATAGGTACCTACTTTTGCATTTCATTCTACGTAGTAGTATTGAGGACAATGTTTCTCTCAAGTTTGGGGGTGGAATTGTTCATAGTTAATGTTTTTATTTTGCTATGGCATTGATATTTCAAGCATATTCCGTGAAACATTGATGATATCCGATGATGAGTGTATCCTTAAGGTTGAATTATTAACATTTTTAAACTCTTATGAATTGAATCGAGGGTTAATGATGATGTAGTTATACTTTGAACACGTTTGCATGCTTTCAATATTTATACACTTTAGAAAAATCTTAGGTTAGAGTCTCTTATGTCGTAGCATAGTAGAAAAAGAAAAGAATAGAATTGAAATGCTCAATGTTAGCATAAAGGATTAAATTAAAAACTCCCATAAAAAGAAGAAAATAAATGCTGAAGGCATAACTGTTGAAGGACACTACTATTTGCTTTGCTATCACAGTACACTATGTGAGTTGTATTTGATCCATTTAACTATTCATAGTAGGAAAAGTAGTGTTAGCATACGTGTGAATGAAAGCCTTCACAAGATGACTCTGCTCAATGGGCTGAGGTATGAGGTGTTTGCTCCATTTCTTTCAAGTCTAGAAAGGTAGTTGTGAGTAGCTGGAGCCCCAATGAAACAACCAAATATACAAAAAATTAAGCAAGTAAAATAATAGCTAAAGGATAGAAAAATGCTAGGTCAGAATAAAAGAGCATGCTTAGAACTTTTCTAATGTCGTTAAGTATTGATTGGATGCAATTACTCACACACATTCACCTGCAGTAGGATTGACCTTAGAAACGAATCTTTTCAGCTTTGACATACATTGCACTTGTTTATTTGTTTTCTGAGGATTGAGATATTATTGCAGCATGTCTAGATTCATTACTGCAATAGTTTATTTTTAGTTTGCATACATTGCTTGAGGACAAGCAATAGCTAAAGTTTGTGGGTGTGATAACTTTGTGAAAAGTCTATATTTCATGCCCTTTTACTTGAGTTATTGTTTGTATTCAAGCCCATATAGTTGCATTTAGAGCATTTTGAATGTATTTATGGAGTTTATTTATGAAATTAAATGATTTATGAATATATGCTATTATGGGGGAAATGTATGGCTTTTGGTGGCTGTTTTGCAGGTTTTTCAGTGAACCAAGCAAAGTGGTGTGCTACTGTGGCATTTCAAGGAAAAGGGAAGAGTGAGTTGACTTTGTTAAAGCATTATTTAGATGCTAAAAAACAAATATGGGGAAAAGATGTCTGCACATACAATAAAAAGGGGTCCCAAAAGGTTGTCACACTCTACATGTGAAGGGAATAATTCCAAAAGGACAACCAAAAAGTGTGAGGGTAGCAAACCCTAGGAGCCTCACCTATATAAAAGACAATAAGGACACATTTTTAAAGGTGTCAAAATTTTAGAGACAATAACCCTTCTTCTTCCTTCTTTGGTAGGAAACCATTGTTGAGTGTAAAAAAAGGTGTGGAAGCAGACTAGGCACTCGAAAGAGGCTGGAAAGCTGTAGCAAAGCTCACAAACAACACAAGGAGCTCTTTAGTTTTAAGATTTCCCTTTGTGTAGCTCATCTTATTTTCTAAAAATGTTCTTTGAATACTTTGACATGGATGCTATTTTCACATTCATGAACTGATTTTATTTGGCTTGGTTTTATCTTGGATGATTATGGTTTTGTTAATATGAAGGTTTTAACATTTCTACAATTTTGTTGCTTTTTTCATTTCTTTTCATGCTTAGGGTTATAAGAGTGCTCAGAAGAGTCCTTAGCCTATCTTGTTGCTTAAGATCAAAAGATTTAGGTTTAGAACTTGAATGAACAATAGGGTTTTGCTCGGAAGCTTAGTCCTAACTCACCACTAGGAATAGGTAGAGTTTCAACAACTAAAAGGAGTAGTGCTTAAGGAGTAATAGCTTGCTAGGGTTGAGATAGGAATGAGATGCTTTAGCATGCTTTTATCTAGTCTCTCGAGCTAGGAATAGTCAAGGGACAATTTAGTGGCTCTATCGAGTAGCATAGTTGCAGTTTTGAGCAAAGGTTTTCATGTTGATGGCCATATAATTCTTGGAATAAACCCAGCTCACCTTTCATCCTGATCTTTGTATTCATTTGAGTTTTAGTTTTTGATCTCTTAAATATCAGTTCAATTTACTTTTGTCGCAACATTTACTTTACAGTCTTCACAACCATTATCATTTCACCATTTTTATCTATATTTCTTTTGCTGCAATCATTTTGAGTTTATCACTCCAATCCTTGAGGAATCGATACTTGATTATCATCACTTTATATCTTGTGTGATGAGTATACTTGCTCTTATTTACACTGATGTTATTCGCCTATCAGTATGAGATACCACCGTATGGAGATGCCCCGATTAATAAGAGCATGAGATTCTTTCGTTGTGCTTATGACTAATTCTCTAAGGGTCTTAAGATACCTCTACCCATATTATGTTTGATTCTCCAAAGGTATCAGAATACTTCCACCTATAACTTCCTAGGCTTAAATGGAGATAACCTCAGCCAAATCATAAGGGAGACAACCCTGAAAAAGGGCATGGCTCAACCATCTAAAATTGATAAAACACGCCCATCTTCTTAAGAGAGATGCGTACATACTCCACATCATAGGCAAACAAACATCTTGGTTCCACACATACCAGAGATCGTGGAAACTAAATACAAAGTATACCTAAACCACTCAGCAATTTCATTAATATAAATTCAAAACTACAAAAGTCCCTACACTACAGTACAAAGGCTCTGACTTTTGAAGAATCATTCAATACAGTCTCTAGAGGATCCCTTGAATCCTATTCTGGAGGGTTCTACAATTAAGTCTCTAGGGGGTCAGTCAACTCAGCTTCTAAAGGAATAGTTTGCTCAGCCACTGAAAGGTTCCTTAATTCAGTCTAAAATCTTTAAAGAGTTTCTAGGCTAAGACACGGGACCTCGTCCGTAGGAGTAGGGGGCACACCACCCACCTCCTGAAGGACATAGGGCAATAGCCCCACACGAACATCTTCCCTTGACTTGCTTGACGGGTTGTAGAGGTCAAAATTTACCCCTTCTTCTACTATCTCCTAGCAGCAGCGGAGGTCCAAATTGCTTAAATTAAGTTGCCTCGCAGCCACTGGAATCTCTGCCACAGGTAAAAAAAGTAAGCACCTTCCCAAACAAATGGGCATTGAGGGATGTTATAGGCCTACGTATACATGAAGCAGACGGAGACCCTATAGTAAACACATATATCACTGTCTCGCTACAGTAATTGGGGTAGTAGGCATAGTAATAATAGAAGCCCTAATACCCCCGTATGAGGTAATAGTCCCGAATGTTGACTTCTCTTTTATTAAAAATGACTCCAAGATCATGGGCACTTCTAACGACATTGTCACCGCAGACGTCTGCACCTCTTCAACCACTTCACTCTTCTCATCCCCCCTCTGAAGCATTCTTGTTCTTCTTTTTCACAAGATCACTAGTACGAGCATCTTCCTCTTTTTGCTCCCTTGAAAAATATCTTTCGCTCTCAAATGCCACTTAGGCCCTGACCTTGTAGGGGCCTTCGATTCCATTCTCCATATTATTTCACTGTCAATCAAAGGATCGCTACCCTTCTCCTGAGAGGAGCTTGTGGAAATCACAATTGGGAATGCTCTGAACACCCCCACGGTAAAACTCCCTAGATGGATGATTGTATTACCTATGAACAATAGATCAAAGTGTTAAATGCAATTACTCAACATAGCTACAATAAAGTAAAGTGTCTTCCAATATTAACAGAAAAGCCAGATGAGCTGCTGTTACCTCTCCAAAAGTACTATTTTTAATGTCAATCTTATAATGCTTTTGCTTGTTTTTAGGTACATTTAGTTGCATTAGGATGTTAGAATCATGCATTTTCATAAGGAGTTTAGAGTTTTGTCTATGCCAGTGTGAAGGGTTGTTTTGTTGGCAATTTTGCAGGTTTGGCATAGGATTTGGCCCAAGAAAGCACTTCAAGAAGGAATGCCAGAGAGAATGTCGAGTGTTGCTGGCATAGATGGACCAGACAATGCCAAGCACCGGTTGGCAGAGAAGTGAACTTGATGCCATGCCAAGAAGTTGTTGGACCCCGAAAAAAATAGGAAATGACCCGGGTCCGAAAAGATAGCAATTGGACCAATCTCCGAAAAAATAGCGGATAAGATGGTGCCAAGACTTGTTGGCAGATTCATGCCAAGCTTGGGCACCAAGGCAACGTCGACAGTATGACATCAGCCCTAGCCTGATCAGCTCTTATTCAAATTTGGATAAGATGATAATCCCTTATCCCTTGGGCAGTTGAAGTTTAAAATTTAAAGAGCTAATCCTATCCCTTCCTCGCACGCCTATTTAAACACCAACCAAGCTAGCATTTGAGAGGGGAGGAAGATCGAAGGGAGGAGTTGGTGTGTGACGATTGACAACCGGCTGCACCTAGGAAGGGTGGTCCGACCAACTTGGCCTAGAAGCCTGGATCTTGAAGGGCTGCATCGAGAGACCCCTTCTAGCCCATTTTCTCTTTCAAGTTATTTTATTTAGTTTTAAATGATGATATACTTGGTAAACGTTTGTGGCTTTTTGGTTAAGTCCCTCACCATGAACTAATTTCATAGTTGGTGGTGGATGTTTGCGTTGAATGCTATTTTTATGTTTTAGTTTTCAATAATAACTCTTCCTTGGCAATGTTTTCACTATTCAGCATACTTTAATATTTCCTAAATACTATGCCAAGCGAGAGCTGGCACTGTTGGCCTATTGCTCCTCAATATCTTAACAGACTTGGGGTGGCAATTATTAGTTCTTGAATACTAAGGAGAGAAGCTTCGAGAGAAGTTGTTCAAGTAGATGAACTTACTTCGGGAGTGAAATCTACCCCTTAGGAGTATAGATTGGATCTTAATCAAATTGGTTTATTTAAAAACAAACACTATAGAGATACAGGGGTTTTTACATGATCAATTTAGGGCAATGACCATCGAGAGAGACTTTACTAATTTTGAATCTGCTCGACAAATAATTCCAAGACAGGTTGTTGTTAAAGGCTGGCACGACATGAATAGCGTGAAACCATGCATTCCCTGGCAACGCTCATCATTCATTAAAACACCTTCCTTTCCAACGTCTTTACTTTACTTTCATTCCTTTACTTTTTAATTATTTTCCAAAACCAATTTCAAATCAAATCAACCTTTTTCTTAAGGTAAGTAACAATCAAGGCAATTGAATTCCAAGTCAATCTCTATGGGATCGATACTTAGCTTACCAGCTGTATTACTTGCAGACCGTGTATACTTGCAAGCAAAAGACTCATCATGGCACGTTTTTATACTTTTCCAACACATATCTTTTGCCACTTTTGCCAGCATTCACGCAGAGAGTCTACAAGTTTTTGGCGCTGTTGCCGGGGATTGTAACGGAATTAATTGTTTTTAAATTTTTACTTGTCTTTCTTTATTTTTATTTACATTTTTTTATTTTTATTTTTTTCGGTGTATGACCAAAAGCCATCCTGTGGTGGACAGTTGGCCATACGATCCGGAAATTGAGAAAACCTTGCGGAGGTTAAAAAGAAGATTTCGAGAGATGAAAACCCAAGGTAATGGAGGGAATGGTGTGGTGAACAATAGAGGAAATCCACTCAATAATGAGATACCACCACCACCTCTTGTCCCAGTTGTTAATGAGATACCTATTAGAGAACATTCAACACCAACCATTGACAATTTGATGCCAGGACTTGTTGGCATTGAGGTAAATGCTGTCAATTTTGAACTTATGCCGGTAATGATTCAAACTCTTTTGAATGTAGGTCAGTTTGATGGAGTACTCACTGGAGATCCGAGGCAACATCTAAAGCAATTTATGGAGATTTGCCAGTTATTTCAGCAAAATAGAGTACCTGAAGATACCGTGAAGCTGAAGTTATTTACTTTCTCTTTGAGAGACAGAGAAAAGGCTTGGCTTAATTCCTTGCCACCTGGCTCAGTTTATTCATGGGCATACTTATGAAAAAATTTCTTGACAAGGTTCCAGCCACCAACACTCACTACCAAGCTGCGGGGTGAGATCATTACATTCAGGCAGGCTGAGGATGAGACCTTATATGATGTCTGGGAACGATTTAAAGACCTATTGAGAAGGTGTCCTATGCATGGATTCCCAAATTGGACCCAGATCCAAACCTTTTTACAGTGGACTGAACGCACAAACAATGACTATTGTTGATGCTTCAGCAGCCGGTTCATTGCTTGACAAAACATATACTGAGGCTGTTGACATTTTAGAGAGGATTGCAATCAATGATTTTGAATATCCTATTGCAAGACTTGGGTCCGAAACTAAAACCAATGGGAAATTTCATGTTGACAAACTAACGTCCATTCATGCTGAGATTTCCAACTTACTAGCATGGTAAGAACGTTGCAAAAGAATAACGAGTCCCAAGAAGTCAAAGCATTAGATCCTTTCTGTACAATTTGTGGAGAGAATCATCATGTAGATGAATGCCCTACCAACCCTGAATCGATAATTTTTTGGCAATGTTAATCGTTACTATAATCCTAACTCCAATACTTATAATGCAGGTTGGAGACAACACCCTAGTTTAGCTTGGGGAAATCAAGGAGATAACCAGTACAATGCCCAACGCCAGAATACCCAGAGGTAGAATAACAATGGCATGCCAGCATTCTATCAGAATGCCATGCCACAGAAAGCCCAAAATAATTTTCAGCAAGGGCAGAGACTCAACCAAGGTGGCACACTCACAGAGTACATGGAGAGGAATGATGCCATAGTCCAGAATTTGGCAGCATCAATGAGAAATCTGGAAGTTCAGCTTGGGCAGATTGCCAGTGCACTCAGCAATCGACCCCAGGGAGCATTGCCAAGTGACAAAGAAGATGCTCGGCACAAAGACAATGAGCAGTGCAAAGCTATAACTCTTCAGAGGGTAAGCAGTGCGAGATGGAGAAGGTTGCTAAGCAGCCAATTAATTGCCAAGTTGAGAAGCCTGTGCAAGCAGATAATCCCAGGGAAGCAGAGAAAGAGGAAGTAAAAATAGATGATGCTAGAACTGATGCCAGATAGCATATTGATACAGTACCGAGGCTAAACAGACTGATGCCAGCACTGTGTTGGCAAAGCCAATAGAGCAGCCACGTATTTATCCGCCACCACCATTTCCAGCAAGGCTTCAAAAGTATAAGCAAGATCAGCAATTCAAGTGCTTCTTGGAGGTTCTTAAGCAATTGCAAATCAACATTCCATTGGTAGAAGCCCTTGAACAAATGCCCAACTATGTCAAATTTGTGAAGGATATTCTGTCCAAAAAGAGAAAGTTGGGAGACATTGAAACGGTAGCTCTAACCAAAGGATGCAGTGCCATGATCCTACACCGATTGCCACCAAAGCTGAAAGATCTGGGAAGTTTCACTATTCCCTGCACCATTGGCAACAAATTCATGGGCAAGGCACTGTGTGACCTAGGAGCCAGCATCAATTTGATGCCAATGTCAATTTTTTGGAAGCTTGGCATAAAAGCAAGACCTACCACCGTGGCACTTCAGCTGCAGACCGATCCTATGCACATCCCAAGGGTAAGATTGAGGATGTGTTGATAAAGGTAGACAAATTTATTTTTCCAACTGATTTTATTATTTTGGATTATGAGGCTGATATTAATGTCCCGATTATTTTGGAGAGACCTTTTCTTGCCACGGGTAGAGCTTTGATTGATGTTCATAAAGAGGAACTAACAATGCGCATGGAATGACCAGCATGTTACATTTAATGTGTTTCAAGCTTTGAAATGTGTATATGAACCTGATGAGTGCCAAGCAGAGGAGATGATGGAGTCCATTTACACTTTGGACACGGCACAGTTATGCCAGGATACAGAATTGCCAACAATTTAGATGGCATAGCCGATCTGTTTGGGGAACCAGAAGAACCGGTCTTGGAGGCTAAAGAGGCAAGTTATTTTGAGCCACTACAGTTGGTCGGCAGAGAAATCAAGGCACCTAAACCATCAATTGAGGAGCCACCAGCGTTGGAACTGAAACCAATGCCAGGTCACTTGAAGTATGCTTACTTAGGTGAACAGTCTATGATCATTGCCACTAGTCTCGCTAATGATCAGGAGGTAAGATTGTTGGCAATATTACGCGATTATAAGCAAGCATTAGGGTGGACCTTGGCAGACATTAGAGGTATTAGCCCAACAATTTGCATGCATAAGATTATCTTGGAGGAGTACCATGGCAAGACCATTGAAGGCTAGAGAAGGCTAAACCCAAGCATGAAAGAGGTAGTGAAAAAAGAGATCATAAAATGGCTTGATGCCGGGATTATATATCCCATTTTTGATAGCTCTTGGGTTAGCCTGGTGCAATACGTGCCAAAGAAGGGTGGCATGACCGTGGTACAAAATAGTGAAGCTAAGTTAATACCCTCAAGAACAATCACAGGATGGAGAGTGTGCATGGACTATAGGAGGCTGAACAATGCCACGAGGAAGGATCACTTCCCATTGCCATTCATTGATCAGATGCTAGACAGGTTGGCAGGTAAAGCTTTCTATTGTTTTTTGGATAGTTATTCAGGTTATAATCAAATTGCCATCGCCCCTGATGATCAAGAGAAGACCATGTTCACATGCCCATATGAGATGTTTGCGTTTAGAAGGATGCCATTCGGCCTATATAATGCACCGACAACGTTTCAACATTTTATGATGTCCATTTTTTTATATGATCGAGCACAACATGGAAGTATTCATGGATGATTTCTTAGTGTTTGGCAAAACATTTGAGGAATGCCTTCTGAGTTTGGAGCAAGTCTTGAAGAGATACATAGAGACAAACCTAGTGCTGAACTGGGAAAAATGCCACTTCATGGTGAAGGAGGGCATTGTTCTCGGGCACAAGGTAACTAAGAGAGGGTTAGAAGTGGATCAAGTAAAAGTTGAGGTAATTAAACAGCTACCGCCTCAAACGAGTGTTAAAGGTATAAGAAGTTTTTTAGGACATGCCAGTTTTTATCGGCGTTTTATTAAAGACTTTACAAAAATTGCTAAACCTTTATGCTTGTTGTTAGAACACAATGCCACTTTTGCATTTGAGGATTCTTGTTTGAGAGCATTTTGGGAGCTTAAAGAAAAGTTAATCAATGCCCCTATAGTTGTGGCACCGGACTGGAATGAGCCCTTCAAGCTCATGTGTGATGCCAGCCACTGTGCCGTTAGAGCAGTGTAACACCCCTTACCCGGGTTGGCAGGAAACAGGTTCGGGAGCGTTACCAAGAAACAATACAAGCAAAATTGAGCAAGGAAAGGCTTAACTCATCCCTATTAGATGGGTTACTTAACTAACAAGCAACCAAGCATTTATTAATTAACATGTAAGTTATCTCATACTTTGTTTACAAGGCGTTATAAGTTACCAAAAATTTCACTTTACATTATCATCATGACCATACAACATCACATTTCGAAACCTATAGACATACATTATTTAAAATTCATTCGAATAGCCTAAGAGCAACATGCTTTCAATTTCATTTCATTATTTCATAGCTTGATACATACAACGATTCATACTTAATTACTGGACATGATCATTTGAATGTACCTTGGTTCCAAGCAAGTAATATGACAACCTTACCTTTCGACATTTACCATTCAAGTCATAGAAATACTTATACACATGGTATGATCATACAAGACTATCATTTATCACAAGCTATTCGAATGGTACAAGGCTAGGTCAATTGTCTTTGGACATTCAATATACATGTATCATTATCAATATGCACAGCACATATTCAAGACAAGTAAGCAATTCAAGTATGTTTAACTTCACATGCTCATTTCTATCATCATTCAACCATCACAAGGCCAAGCATAGCATGACATACGTTCTATCATTCCTTAAGTATTCGAAATATTAGGATCCATAATCATACATATATACAAACTTTCAAGTAGAAAAATCCATGACCTAGTTTAACTATATACAAGACTAGGTGCCACCAACTAGGAGCATTACAAGTATAGGTGTGGATCCATACTCTAACTTGGCTTGTACTTTGCTTCAAGCGTAAGAATGAAGCTTCAAAATCAAGAGAATGCTTTAAATCAACTAACCTGTAGTTTGGGAAGAGTGGAAACGAGAGTGATAAATACAAAAATGTACTTAGTGAGGTAGTACTAGTTCTAACCAATTTATAAAAAATAAATCAATTAACCAAGTTTGAGCCTAGTCAAGGTTTGTAGAAATCGAACTAAAATTTATGTATATACTTATCATTCAATTTTTGTAACATATCCATTCAAGCAAGACATTCAAGTAGCAAGAAAATCAACCATTAGTAATTTCAAGTATTAAGAAACTTCAAGTGTCATGTATTTCAAGTATCAAACAAATCAAGTATCAAGAGACTCAAGTATCATGTAGTTCAATTATCAAGCAAAACAAGTATCAAGAGACTCAAGTATCATGTAATTCAAGTATCAAGTAGGCTTTACTCTTAAATCAAATATCATGTAATTCAAGTGTCAAGCAATTCAATGTATCAAGAATTTCATTGCATCAAGTAATTCAATGTATCAATAAGCTTTATCTTTAATTATTTCTTATTTGCTTTCTTTAGTTTATGCCCTTGGTATTTAGTTGTCCATGTAATCGAGTCTCCAACCAACTGTCGCCACAAGATGTGCCATAGCATTGGTCAACCCTCCTACTGCGGCCAAAGACCATGCATACGTACCCTCCGTCTGTCGCCAATTAGGGGCCTTAGCCCTGGACCGTAGTCCACCCTGACACAATGAGCTCTAGACTCTAAGGCATGCCCTTCTACCTATGACCACTAACAACCAAGGCTTTGTTCAATTATGAATCACTTATTCAAGGATTTCATGTTCAAGTCAAGCAATAGCTTATTCAAGGATCAATTCAAGTGATACATTACAAGATCATACATGTATATACAGCCCTTAGGCCAAATGAGCCTTATCTCGACACTTTGCAAGTCAATCTTGTCACTCAAGCAAGCAATTAACATATACCATTTCTTAGGCATCAAGCAAGATCTTAAATTCATGATTTATACCATGTTAACAAGTATTCAAATCATAGAGATACATTAAGCATTCATTCGAATGGATCAAGATCAAGTATTTGTTTTCACCTTTATTTCTAGATGGTTTAACAACATACATATTACTATTAGATCTTCAAGTTTTGCTTAAACCACTCTTCCACTTTTTCATCACATCCAAGTTTAAACCAAGTACATGTATATTAACATATCATTCGATTTAACTCCCAATTCTTTCAATTTGATTAGCTCATGACTCAATTAGTCAATAACTTAAATAGTGGTAACTTTCTTAGGCCCGGTTTAGGATGTTATAATTCTCTCCCCCCTTAAAATAAATTCGCCCTCGAATTTACCTTAGTTGAATAAGTGAGGATATTGATCTCTCATCGTAGGCTCAGGTTACCAAGTTGCCTCTTCTATTTTATGATTTCTCCATAACACTTTCACCAAGGGAACGTTCTTGTTTCGGAGTCTTCTAACTTCTTTGTCAAGTATTCGTATTGGCTCTTCTTCATATGATAGGTCAGGATTCAATTCGACTTCTTCAAGCTCAAGGACATAGGATGGGTCAGATCGATATTTTCTAAGCATGGAGACATGGAAGACATTGTGGATCGTATCAAATTCACTGGGAAGAGCTAATCGATAGGCCACTGGCCCTATCCTTTCAATGATTTTGAATGGTCCAATGAATCAGGGACTGAGTTTCCCTTTTCTTCCAAACCGAAGGACTTTCTTCCAAGGGGGCACTTTCAGGAAGACCTTGTCTCCAACATTGTATTGGATGTCTCTCCTTTTCAAGTCTGCATATGCTTTTTGTCTATCGAAAGCTTGCTTCAATCGATCATGGATGATCTTCACTTGTTCTTCATTTTCTCTAAGCAATTGAAGTCCCAATACCTTGTTTTCTCCCAGTTTAGACCAGCACAAGGGAGTTCTACATTTCCTTCCGTATAGAGCTTCAAAGGGAGCCATCTGAATAGATGTCTGGTAGCTACTGTTGTAAGCAAACTCTACTAGGGGTAGAGATTTCTCCCAATTCTTTCCGAAGTCTATAACACAAGCACGTAGCATGTCTTCAAGTACTTGTATGATTCTTTCAGATTGTCCATCTGATTGAGGATGAAAGGCTGTACTAAGGTGCACTTTAGTTCCAAGGGCTTTTTACAATGATTTCCAGAATCGGGAAGCAAATCTAGGGTCTCGATCGGAGATTATAGCTGTAGGTACATCGTGTAATCGAATCACTTCACGGATGTATAGCTTGGCTAAGGTTTCCAAGCTCATGTTCATTCGAACAGGGATGAAATGAGTAAACTTTGTGAATCTATCAACAATCACCCATACAACATCATTCTTTCTTGGAGTGGAAGGAAGACCAATAACGAAGTCCATTGTAATCCGATCCTAATTCCACTGAGGGAATTCGATTGGTTGGAGCAATCCAGTAGGGACTTGATGCTCGACTTTAACCCTCTGACAAGTTAAGCACTTCGAAACAAAATCTGTGATAGCTGATTTCATGCCCAGCCACCAGTATAGTGGCTTTAGGTCCTTGTACATCTTAACCGATCTAGGGTGAATCGAGAAAGAGCTTTGGTGAGCTTCTTGTAACATCTCGTGTCTTAGTTCTTCGTTGTTAGGAATACACACTCTATCTTTGAAATAGAGGAGTCCATTCAACTTGAGGGAAAAGTCAGAATTAGACTTAGAGTCTAGCTTGGACATGATCTTCTAAAGATCTGGATCAATTTGTTGGAGTTATTTGATTCTCGAGATTAGACTAGATTGAACTTGAAGTTCAGACAAGAATTTTCATCCTTTGGATAAACAGAAATGAGCATGGATAGCCAAGGAAGCTATAAACGAATGGAGAAGATCATTAAGGAAGATTTTTGAATAGTTACTTGTAAGTCAAGAAAGGTCTAATTCAAATGGATTATTCTAGAATTTAGATTTAAGGGTTTACCCGAGTATGGTCTGCGACTAGGGGCATCAGCAACCACGTTTGCTTTCCCTGGATGGTAGTCAATATCCAAATCCTAATCTTTAAGTAACTCTAGCCATCTCCTTTGCCTCAAGTTCAAGTCTTTCTGAGTTATGAGGTATTTGAGGCTCTTGTGGTCTGTGAACAAGTTGCATTTCTCCCTATACAAGTAATATCTCCAGACCTTGAGTGCAAACACGATAGCTGGCAATTCTAGATCGTGAGTAGGGTAGTTTGACTCGTATGGTTTTAGTTGCCTTGAAGCGTAAGCTACCACGTTTCCATCTTGCATTAGGAGACATCCTAGTCCCAAATGAGATGCATCACTATAAATAGTGTACTCCTTGCTCGATACTGGTTGGATGAGAACTAGAGCATGAGTCAGGGCTTGTTTAAGCTGATCGAAGCTTCGTTGTTGGTTCTCCGACCAAATAAAGGGTGTATCTTTGCGAGTTAATTTAGTCAAACTTGCAGCAATGGACGAGAATCAATTGACAAAACCTCGATAATAACTGGCTAAACTGAGAAAGCTTCTAACCTCACCAACATTCCTCGGAGGTCTCCAATCAAGGATAGATTAAATCTTCCTTGGATCTGCTTTAATCTCTTCTGCCGAGATAACATGTCCAAGAAACGACACTTCTAATAGCCAAAATTCGCATTTAGAGAACTTTGCAAACAATTGACATTCTCGAAGAGTTTGTAATACGATTCGAAGGTGTTTAGAATATTCTTCCTTATTCCGAGAATACACTAGAATGCCATCAATAAAGAGGACCACGAACTTGTCAAGATAGGGCTTGAATACACAGTTCATGAGATCCATGAAAGCAGTCGGAGCACTCGCTAATCCGAATAGCATTACAAGGAATTCAAAATGGCCATATCGAGTATGAAAGGCTTTCTTGGGTACATCGTCTTCTTTTACGCTCATTTGGTAGTATCCCGATCGTAGATCGATCTTTGAAAATACTGCAGCATCTTTGAGTTGATCGAAAAGATCTTCAATCCTTGGAAAATGGTATCGATTCTTGATAGTAAGCTTGTTCAATTGTCTTGTATCTCTTAGAGTTGCTTCTTGAGTTCTTTTAACTCAACATGTGTCGTTCGATAAGGTGTGATGGACACTGGAGTTTTTCCAGGTTGGACATCGATCCCGAACTCTACTTCTCTAGTTGGAGGGTGACCAGGGAGTTCCTCAGGAAAAACATAGATATATTCAAATACAATAGGCACACTAGGTAAACCGAATTCAAGTTCATCTTGTAAGACCATAGTAGCAAAGATTGAGGTTAGTTTCTTGTCAATTAGAAGGATTGATTCCTTTCCTAAACCTCGAAGGTAAAGTCTCCTATTTAGGCAATCTACCCAGGCTTCATGCTTGCGTAACCAATCTAGTCCCAAACTAGATCGAATTCACAAGTTGGTAGTAAATATAGATCAACAAGAAAGGGTACATTTCGAATGAATATGGGACAATTTCTACAGATAAGGCTTATGTTTGTAATTCCCCTTATTAGGTTTGAAACTACAAGGCTTTGTTTTACAATTTCAGGCTTTAAGTTTAACTTTTCAATCAAGGTTGAGCATACAAAAGAATGAGTGGGTCTCGAGTCTATTAAAGCATAAATAGGAGTCGAATTTAACTCAACGGTACTTGCTATAACATCAGGTGATTCTTCATCTTCTTTTCCCTGTATATGATAGATTCGAGCAAGAGCTTGAGATTCTTGGTGAGTAGGGGCATTCGAATGTTGTCATTTGCCTTTCCCTTGATTTCCAGACTGACATTGTTTGGGACCTTTGTTTCGATTGGAATGAGTTGATCTAGTATTTACAAGAGTTCGATTCAGAACCTTGTTAGGATTCTGAGGAAAATCCCTGATATAGTGATCAGAGGCTCCACATAAGTAACATAGGTTCTGCTGAGTTCTACACTGGCCGGTATGGTGTTTCTGGCAAAACTTGCAAGTAGGATACTGAACAGCTTTACCAGAATTCCCCGTTCTATCAATAGAGATAATCGGGGCTGAAGGCTCGGATACCGATTGGGGTCTCGGTATGAAGTTGATTTTCTGAGCAGGAGTGTAATTCGAAGAGTGACCCTTAGAATATTTGGACTTCTTTGACTGCCAGTGGGGCTTATCATCATTCCTGGATCGCTTGCCTTTCCAGGAGTTTCCACTTTTACATTTCTCAGAGGCTTTCATCTTCGCCTCGGTCGCAATGGCCCGGTTCACCAAATTCTAGAAGTCAGTAATACCCAGGGCAGTGAATATTGGACTTAATTCATCATTTAATCCATCGATAAACATCTTACACTTGTCAGCATCAGTCTTGATGTATTTTGACCCGTATTTGCAATACTTGCAAAAGTCACTCACGTACTATTCGATAGGTCAACCACCTGGCTTGAGGTATAAGAAACGCTTCTGACGCTCGGCCAAATATTGTTCAATAATGTATTTCTTCTTGAATTCATCGAGGAAGAAATTCCAAGTTACAGCTTTAGCAGGAGTAGTCAGGGTAGTGGTTTCCCACCAGCTCAGAGCTTCGTCTGCCAACATGGCTATAGCACATTCGAGTTTGTGTTCATCAGAACAAGGTAGTTGTTTGGTCAGGATTCGAGTAGTGGCCTCTAACCAATACTCAACAAATTTGGGATTGGCTTCATCAGTACCGGTGAAGGTATAAGCCCGGTGTTGAGCCAGTTTGTTAATATGGGCTTTAGTTGGAGTAGAAACCGGAGGAGTAATAGAATGGTCTCGTTTCAAGGTAGTTACAAGATGATCAAACATCTCCTTCGTGCTCAAGAGACATTCCTGCTGCACAAGATGTATAGCAGGAGCTTCCTGTTGAGCAGCAGCTTGGGCTTAGAGTGGAGCTTGCGCTATAGGTTCAGCTTGTTGCTGTGGAGGATTTTGCTCCATCCTCACATTATCCTCTTCAATTGAGGAGCCTACGGGACTTTCATCATCCCGAGCGAGCCTTGTTCCAGACATTCTACGTTTAAAGAGAACAATTAGGGGTTCAGTTTAGTTAAGCAAAGACACAAGCTATACAATACAAGTCACCTAGGTGGCACAAGTATCCTATATGATGCAAGACAGCCCGGTTTAGTCCTAGAATCGACTAAAAAGCTTTGATACAAATAAAATGTAACACCCCTACCCAGGTTGGCAGGAAACCGATTCGGGAGCATTACCAAGAAATAATACAAGCAAAATCGAGCAAGGAAATGCTTAACTCATCCCTATTAGATGAGTTACTTAACTAACAAGCAACCAAGCATTTATTAATTAACATGTAAGTTATCTCATACTTTGTTTACAAGGCATTATAGGTTATCAAAAATTTCACTTTACATTATCATCATGACCATACAACATCACATTTCAAAACCTATAGACATACATTATTTCAAAGTCATTCGAGTAGCCTAAGAGCAACATGCTTCCAATTTCATTTCATTATTTCATAGCTTGATACATACAACAATTCATACTTAATATACTTGACTTGATCATTTGAACGTACCTTGGTTCCAAGCAAGTAATATGCCAACCTTACCTTTCGGCATTTACCATTCAAGTCATAGAAATACTTATACACATGGTATGATCATACAAGACTATCATTTATCACAACCTATTTGAATGGTACAAGGCTAGGTCAATTGTCTTTGGACATTCAATATACATGTATCATTATCAATATGCGCAGCACATATTCAAGACAAGTAAGCAATTCAAGTAGGTTTAACTTCACATGCTCATTTCTATCATCATTCAACCATTACAAGGCAAAGCATAGCATGACATATATTCTATCATTCCTTAAGTATTCAAAATATTAGGAACCATAATCATACATATATACAAACTTTCAAGTAGCAAAATGCATGACCTAGTTTAACTATATACAAGACTAGGTGCCACCAACTAGGAGCATTACAAGTATAGGTGTGGATCCATACTCTAACTTGGCTTGTACTTTGCTTCGGGCGCAAGAAAGAAGCTTCAAAATCAGGAGAATGCTTCAAATCAACTAACCTGTAGTTTGGTAAGAGTGGAAACGAGAGTGATAAGTACAAAATTGTACTTAGTGAGGTAGTAGTAGTTCTAACCAATTTATAAGACATAAGTCAATTAACCAAGTTTGAACCTAGTCAAGGTTTGTAGAAATCGAACTAAAATTTATGTATATACTTATCATTCAATTTTTGTAACATATCCATTCAAGCAAGACATTCAAGTAGCAAGAAAATCAAGCATTAGTAATTTCAAGTATTGAGAAACTTCAAGTGTCATGTATTTCAAGTATCAAACAAATCAAGTATCAAGAGACTCAAGTATCATGTAGTTCAATTATCAACCAAACCAAGTATCAAGAGACTAAAGTATCATGTAGTTCAAGTATCAAGTAGGCTTTACTCTTAAATCAAGTATCATGTAATTCAAGTGTCAAGCAATTCAATGTATCAAGAATTTCATTGCATCAAGTAATTCAATGTATCAATAAGCTTTATCTTTAATTATTTCTTATTTGCTTTCTTTAGTTTATGCCCTTGGTATTTAGTTGTCCAGGTAATCGAGTCTCCAACCATCTGTCACCACAAGATGTGCCGTAGCACTGGTCAACCCTCCTATTGTCGCCAAAGACCACACATATGTACCCTCTGTATGTCGCCAATTAGGGGCCTTAGCCCTGGACCGTAGTCCACCCTGACACAATGAGCTCTAGACTCTAAGGCATGCCCTTCTACCTATGACCACTAACAACCAAGGCTTTGTTCAATTATGAATCACTTATTCAAGGACTTCATGTTCAAGTCAAGCAATAGCTTATTCAAGGATCAATTCAAGTGATACATTACAAGATCATACATGTATATACAGCCCTTAGGCCAAATGAGCCTTAGCTCGACACTTTGCAAGTCAATCTTGTCATTCAAGCAAGCAATTAACATATGCCATTTCTTAGGCATCAAGCAAGATCTTAAATTCATGATGTATATCATGTTAACAAGTATTCAAATCATAGAGATACATTAAGCATTCATTCGAATGAATCAAGGTCAAGGCATCAAGGCTCAAGTATTTGTTTTCACCTTTATTTTCTAGATGGTTTAACAACATACATATTACTATTAGATCTTCAAGTTTTGCTTAAACCACTCTTCCACTTTTTCATCACATCCAAGTTTAAACCAAGTACATGTATATATATATCATGACATAAAATAACAAGAAATAGAAATGCATCTTTGGTTAGGACCTAAGTCCTAACCCTATATTAAACTACACTCACAATACTCCAAGCTTAGCTAATCTTGGATCCGAATCCCCTTGTTTCTAGCTTTCAAATCTCCTCCTTAGACCCTTCTCCAATGTTCCCTTCTCGTTCTAACATTTCATACAAGTAAATCATGGTCAATACAAGCACATTCATTTATTCAAAACAAGACAACAATACACATAATTCCTTCAACATACATTTCAAAACATCAAGGCTGCTGCATGGCAGCTTGTGCATTACTTGCTAATATATGCATAACTTTCATTCCGTACGTCATAATTTCAATTGGTTTATACCGTTAGAAATATAAACTAATTGTCCTTCTAACCATATAGGCCTTGCATTTTAATTCTTTGCCAATTAATACAGTTTTTTTGCTTAAAGATAAGGTAATTACAACACTGGACAGTTTGCACTGTCCCTAGTATTTCATTTCTACAATTCATTCTACAATCCCAAATTCAATTCCGTTTTCTCCTAGTAAATTTAGACATATTAAGGTACTATCCATTAAAATTTCAGCCTTAAATTCCATTTATACAATTTATAGAGATTTTTCAAAGTTACTGCCCAGAACAGGGTATTATGGGCAGATTGAACTAGTTTAGATTTTTAGCTTCAAATTCATTAAAGCAAGGATTCTAACATTATAATTCAACTTATTTTCATGTTCTTACATGTCTAGGTCAGTTTTATTCTTCTACCAATGTGATCAAAACAGGGCATTTATAAAATTAAGCATGTTTATACAATCTTACAATGCAAAAATAGTCCCTAAATGCATTCTCATAACACCTTTCATAATTATTCAATTCTGCCCCCAATTTGATAGTATTTTGATAGGCACATTAAAAGCAGCCCCTTACACTTCTATATTTATTTTAACAGTCCAGTAAGGTTTCCGAAATTGCAAAACAGAACAGATTATGTGATCACCATATTTTACTATAGGACTTTCCAAAACTGTTCAAACAAGGTGTTTATATCCAAATATACATGAAGCACAAACATATTTCAATTCGAACTATGTTACACTCAAAGATCCAAGACTTACATATCTTGAATTTAGATTTCTAATCTTCTAAGTATCAAAACAATTCATGCAATTCGACAGTCCAATACAAAACCTTAAGCATAAATTAAGGAAATAAAGAAAATGTTATCACCTTCCACTCAAGCTTATTCGAACAACTCATAAAATATACTCAAGATGAAGCAATTCTTTAAGATTTCTCTCAAATTCTCCCTCTCTCTCAAGATTTGGTTGTTTGGGCTAATAAAGGAGATGGAGAAGATAGTCTCCATTTGTTCTCCACCAATTTTACTGCCACACACTTGTGAATTGCTACTTTTGACATGTGTGTCATCCACACAAAATTCCCTTCTTAGCATGCAACTCTAATATTTTCCTTTTTAATCGATTTAGTACACTTGATAGTTGCCTTCTAATATTATTATTATTATTTCAATTTGGTCCTAGACTTAATTAGTCTAATAAGGGTAATTCTATAACAATTTAACTAATAGCTCCATGTTACATACTCCTAAGCTTATGCTTGTGTTATTATATTAACATATCATTCGATTTAACTCCCAATTCTTTCAATTTGATTAGCTCATGACTCAACTAGTCACTAACTTAAATAGTGGTAACGTTTTTAGGCCCGGTTTAGGATGTTACAAGCAGTCTTGGGACAAAGGCATGGCAAGGTTTTCCATGCCATCTACTATGCCAGTCAAACCTTGAACGAAGCACAACTGAACTACTCTACGACCGAGAAAGTATTTCTTGGGGTTGTATTTGCTTTTGACAAATTTAGATCTTATTTAATTGGTAACAAAGTTGTGGTTTTTACAAATCATTCTGTATTGAAGTATCTCTTGGCAAATAAGGATGCCAAGCCCAGACTAATCTGATGGACGCTCCTACTTCAAGAATTCGACCTTGAGATCCGAGACAAGAAAGGCAGTGAAAAGCTAGTAGCTAACCATCTCTCACGTTTAGAGCGTCATCTTGAAGATGGTAAAACCAATCTTATAAGAGATGAATTTCCTGACGAGTATTTGCTTGCAGTTAATGCCGTGCCATGGTATGCTGATGTTAAGTGTCTAAAAGTACTGTTTTATTCACCCTTTTTGTTCATATTATTGCTAGACTTAGGCTCATATTAGTTGCATTATTAGCCATTCATGCATGTTTGCATTGTTTCTTTGGTGGACAAGCTTGATTTCATATTTTGCTTAATTTTATGGAAAAAGATACTGCTTTGGTGTCTTTTTATGTGTGTGCAGAATCACTTGCCTAAACAAGGCTGGAACCAGTTGCCAGGGCAGTGCATGAAGGAGACGCAGACGCAGTTGCCAGGGCAATGCATGTTTGCATTGTTTCTTTGGTGGACAACTTGAAGCACTCTTACAACTCAGTTGCCCAGCTAGTTGCCCAGGCAACCGTCGATTAGTTGCCAATGCAACCCCGCTGCGCAAGTTGCCACAACAACTGAGTTGCCCTTGCACTCTTTTACCAAGACGATCCAATTGGCTATCACTCCTCAACTCACGATAACCTGGCCTATTCTCTCTCTCTTTTGATTACATCTTTTAGTTTATTGCTTTCTAATTTAGTTGTTAGTTAAACTCCTACAATCTTCTACTTGTGTTCTTTTACTTTTTACAGTGCAAGAGATTAGATTCTTAAAGTGGCACCAATTCCTGTGGAGACGATATCTTTTATACTATAACTTGCGACGTGTACACTTGCACAATTGCGGAGCACTTATTACGAGTAATAGGTTTTTGGCGCCGTTGCCAGGGATTGGCAATAGCAACTTTGTTTTTATTTTCTTGCACTTTTTATTTTTCTTGTTTAAGATTCAAAGGGTTAACAAACTTTGGTTTTGCATTGGTATATGATCAGGGCGAGACCAATTACACCAGAATATCCCTTTGATCCAGAAATCGAACGAACCTTGCAAAGGCTCAGACAAAGGTTAAGAGTAGCAATGGCTAATCAAGACGGCAATATGAATCTGGATGTTCCAGCAGGAGGAGGAGTCATTCTTGCACGAAACAGAACTATTCGAGACTATCTTTAAGAAGATCTTGAAGGACTTAATCCAGGAGTTGTCACACCTGAAATTGAAGCCGACCACTTTGAGTTGAAACCGGTGATGTTCAATATGATCAACACAATTGGTTAATTTGGCGGCTCAGCAACTGAAGATGCACGACAACATCTTAAATCTTTCCTAGAGATTTGCAACTCATTCAAAATATAAGGAGTTATCCCTGATGTTTTACGACTAAGATTATTCCCCTATTCACTGAGGGATAGGGCGAAAGCATGGTTGAATAGTATTCATGCCGGATCAATAGGATCTTAGACCGATCTTTGTCGTGATTTCCTTGCTCAATTTAATCCTACAAATTTGACTAATAAGCTTCGTAACGAAATTACTTCTTTTCGACAGGCATATGATGAATCCATGTACGAGGCTTAGGAGCGATATAGAGAACTTCTACACAAATGCCTCCTACACGTATTCCCAGTGTGGACTCAAGTAACAATGTTTTACAATGCTATGAATACACCAACAGGGATGATGCTAGATGCCTCGGCAAACAGCATACTCCTAGATAAGTCGCCGGAGGAAGCAATGCAAGTTCTAAATAGGCTTGCCAAGAATGATTATCAATTGCCATCTGCTAGAAGAGGAGGAGTTAGACGCCAAGCCACGATACATGAACTGGGATCATCAGACTCAATTTCGGCATAATTGGCCACTCTAACCAAGATGGTCCAGAACATGCAGAAACAAAACAACACATATGAGGTCAAGGTAATGGATTCCTTTTGTGATTTATGTGGTGGTAACCATGATTCTTCTAAATGTATGCAGAATCTGGAATCTAGCTTTTATGTGGGGAATTACAATCGGAACAACAATGTGATGTCTAATACATATAATCTAGCTTGGAAGAAGCACCCAAATTTTTCATGGAGTAATCCCAACAATACTCTAAACCAGAACAATCAGATTGCACAAGCATCGGGATTCCAGCAGAATATGCCACGGCAACAGTTGCCGCGGCAACAACCGACAACATCTAGTTCTTTGGAAAATTCTCTTAATGCTTTTTTGTTGAAAATTGAATCTTATATGGCTGAGAATAGTAACTTTATAAAAAGAACTGATGCTTTTATTAACAGGACCGAGATGAGATTGCAAAACCAAGAGGTGACAATCAAATCATTGGAAATTCAAGTTGGACAATTTGCTAAAAAATTGAATACTAGACCGCAAGGAGGTTTACCTAGCGATACCGAAGTCGCAAGAGGAACTGACCATGAGCAATGTAAGGCAATCATCACTAGAAGTGGCTGACAACTTAAAGAGGCTCAAGCTCGCTCATAAAACAAAACTCCACAAAAAGAACAAGACAAACTCAACGGCAAAGCCTCAGATGCTGAACCAGGAATTGCCGCGGCAACCAGCGATAAGCATGCCTTGGCAACCAGCGATAAGGATGTCACGGCAACCAACGATAGGCACGCCACGACAACCCCAGTTGATGATGCCTCGGCAACTCCAGTTGCCCCGGCAATGCCATCAATTAGGTTCCAGACCAATGAAAGGATCGAAGATATCTGACTTCCATCACCATTCCCACAAAGGTTGAAGCGACAAAAGCAAGAATATTAATTCAAGAAGTTTCTTGATATCCTAAAGCAAGTCCACATCAACTTGCCATTGGTTGAAGCAATTGAACACATGTCGAACTATGCCAAGTTTCTTAAAGACATTGTGTCCAAGAGAACAAGGCTAGGAGAGTTTGAAACAGTTGCTGCAACAGAGGGATGCATGGCCATGTTGCACAATTGCATACCACCCAAGTTTAAGGATCCCGGATGTTTCACAATACCCTGTTCCATTGGAAACCACTATATCGGGAAAGCATTATGTGACCTTGGAGCCAGCATAAACTTGATGCCTAAATCGGTTTTCTAGAGACTAGGAATCGGGAAGGCAAGACCTACAACAGTTATGCTACAGCTAGCCGACAGATCCTATGTGCATCCAGAGGGAAAAATCGAAGGCATACTAGTAAAGGTTGATAAATTTATTTTTTCCCGCTGACTTTATTGTTTTGGATTGTGAAGCATATGAACATGCACCTATCATTCTCGGGAGACCCTTCCTAGCGACAGGGAGAACCATGATCGATGTTGAAAAGGGAGAACTCACAATGAAGGTGAATGACCTGCAAGTTAAACTAAATATGTTTCAAAAACTAAGGCATGCCGATGATCCAGAAGAATGCCAACTTCTTCATGCCACGGCAAAATTTAACTTCGACGAGGAATTTAGTTGCCTCGGTAACTACATTGCCGATCAAGAGGAACTTAAGGAGTATGAATAACCGATCGATGGGGAACAACAAGAAGAGGCAAATTGGTTAGTCAATCAACCAGGTACATACTTTGAACCACTGGATTACTCAAGTAAGGAAGGTAAACTCGAAAAGCCCTCCATTGAACAACCACCGATTCTTGAGTTGAAACAGTTACCAGGGCAACTAAAATATGCTTACTTGGGAACCGATAATACATTGCTTGTAATTATTTCCTCTAAGTTACAGCCTGAGTAGGAAAAGAAGCTAATCAAAATGTTGATGCTACACAAGAAGGCAATAGGGTGGACAACTGCCGTCTTGAAGGGAATTAGCCCGGTAGTGTGCATGCACAAGATTTTGTTGGAAGATGATCACAAACCTTCGATTGAGGCCCAGAGGAGACTAAATCATGCCATGAAAGGGGTTGTAATGAAATAAATCATCAAGTGGCTTGACGCTAGCATCATATACCCTATTTCTGATAGTACATGGGTAAGTCCAGTACAATGTGTACCGAAAAAAAGAGGTATAACGGTGGTAAGTAATGAAAACAATAAACTCATTCCAACCAGGACTGTGACCAGTTGGAGGGTTTGTATGGATTATCGAAAGCTAAACAAAGCCACTAGGAAAGATCACTTCCCATTACCCTTTATTGATCAAATGCTTGACCGTCTTGCAGGTAAACCCTTTTATTATTTTCTTGATGGTTATTCAGGTTACAATCAAATTGCCATAGCACCAGAAGATCAAGAAACGACAACCTTCACATGCCCATACGGTACTTATGCTTTCTGAAGGATGCCATTCGGATTGTGTAATGCCCCGACAACCTTCCAAAGATACATGAGTGCACTCTTTTCAGACATGGTCGAAGACTTCCTTGAGATCTTCATGGATGATTTTTCCATTTTTGGTAATGACTTCGACAGTTTCCTCGACAATTTAGAGAAGGTGTTGGCAAGATGTGAAGAAACCGATTTAGTCCTTAATTGGGAGAAGTGCCATTTTATGTTAGATGAAGGAATAGTGCTCGGCCACAAGATTTCATCCAAGGGAATTGAAGTAGACAAAGCCAAGGTGGACGTGATCGAGAGATTACCCCTACCAAGTTCGGTTAAAGGCATCCGAAGCTTTCTTGGACATGCAGGTTTTTCCAGGAGGCTTATTCATAATTTTCTAAGATTACCAAACCCTTGTGCAATTTGCTTGAACATGATAAAGCGTTCAATTTTGACGATTCTTGCACCCAAGCATTCGAAACCCTAAAGGAAAAGCTTGCCTCGGCACCCATTGTCGTTCTACCCGATTGGACACTACCTTTTTGAGCTCATGTGTGATGCAAGTGATTTCGCGGTAGGAGCAGTCCTAGGCCAACGCACAGGTAAGACCTTTCATGTGATATACTACGCTAGTAAAACTCTTAATAATGCTCAAGTGAATTACACAACAATGGAGAAATAGTTACTAGCCGTAGTTTTCGCATTTGACAAGTTCCGATCATATTTGATTGGTACAAAGGTAATTGTTCATACGGACCATTCAGCAATAAAGTATCTATTTGCTAAAAGGATGCCAAACATCGTTTGATTCGTTGGATATTGCTTTTACAAGAATTTAACATTGAAATTAAGGACAGGAAAGGAACAAAAAATCAAGTGGCCGATCACTTATCACGCTTAGAACGCAATAGGGAGGAGGATGCAGATTTAGAGATATGTGATGCATTCCCGGATGAGCAATTGTTAGTTGCCTTGGCAACCATGGATGCGCATGCCTCGGAAAAGCTTGACGCGCACGCCTCGGCAACTCCAGACGCGTATGCCTCGGCAACCATGGAAGTAGTTGCCACGACAACACATGCCTCAGCAATACCCTGGTACACAGATTTAGTTAATTTCCTTGTTTGTGGTATTTTACCTTATGGCCTTACTCACCAAAGGAAGAAGCATTACTTTTGGGACGAGCTTCTTTTGTTTAAACAATATGCAGATCAGGTTATACGCCGATGTGTCCCTAAAGAGGAGCAGTAGAATGTACTCCGACAATTCCATTCTTCACCCTATGGAGGGCATTTTGAAGGAACACGTACTGCGGCCAAAGTATTACAATCCGGTTTGTATTGGCCAACACTGTACAAAGATGCCCAAGAGTTTTACAAGAATGTGATCGTTGCCAGAGGACGGGCAATATCTCTAAACGACATGAGATGCCGCTCCAAAACATCATCGAGGTGGAATTGTTTGATGTATGGGGGATCGATTTTATGGGACCTTTCCCATCTTCATTCGGCAACCTCTACATTCTACTTGCCGACGACTATGTGTCTAAATGGGTTGAGGCAGCTGCAGTTCCCACCAATGATTCCAAGACCGTGCAACGATTCTTGAAGAAAATATATTTACACGGTTTGGGATGCCGAGAGCAATTATCAGTGATGAAGGCAAGCACTTTGACAATAGACTTATCGCCAAGATGTTACAACGCTTTGGTGTATCACACAAAATTGCCACGGCATATCACCCACAAACCAATGGGCAAGCAGAAATTTCCAACCAGGAATTGAAGGGTATACTCGAGAAAGTTATAAATCCCTCTAGGAAGGATTGGTCAGTAAGACCAAATGGCGCACTTTGGGCTTATCGCACTGTATTCAAAACATATTCAAAACACCCTTAGGTATGTCTCCCTTCTGACTTGTCTTGAAAAAACATGTCATGTACCGGTGGAAATCGAACACAAGGCATATTGGGCAATCAAGACCGTGAAAATGGTTTGGGAAAGTGCCGGGCAAAAACGTTTGTTGGACCTCAACGAGATAGAAGAATTCCGTGCACTCGCCTATAACAATGCACGAATCTACAAGAAGAAAACAAAGCAATGGCATGATAAGAAACTATTGTCGCGGCAATTCATGTCAGGGCAACTAGTTCTCTTATTCAATTCTCGGCTGAAACTTTTCCCGGGAAAACTAAAATCAAGATGGTCGAGACCATTCAAAGTTGTCAAACCGTTCTCCCATGGTGCCGTGATAATCAAGTCCATCACTGACGAACATGAATTCAAAGTTAACGGACAAAGATTGAAGCACTACAACGGTGCCCATATGGAACGTAACAAAGAAGTGGTAACCTTAGGAGATGCATGAGCATGCTCTCGTTTCGATATTTTCTTTTTCTTTTTATTTTTTTCGAACTATTTAATTTTTTATTTTTATTTATTATTTTCAGTTATTTTTCTTTTTAGGATAGATTTATTTATTTTCTTTAAGATTAAGACTACATCTTTCTTTCATATTTATCTAATTATTTTTAAATTTTAAGTTTAAGAATTTCTTTGCACATCTTTATTTATTTTCTTTTATTGGTTTATCTTTAATTTTAATCCTTATTTTATTTGTTTTTGAATTGTAGGAAAAGAGTTCAAGATAAAGAGGAATTTGATTCAAGAAGGAAACTTCTTCAACAAGGAAATTAATGGGCTAAATCTAAGGCTTATATTAAGCCTCCAACTTACCCTAAATAAACCCTACATAGACGGCCAAACACTTCCCCTTCCCCAAATCCCCTAGCCGTCACCTTCCCCCAATCAAAACCCTTGTTTTCTTTCTTTCAAAATTACTCCCACCCACCATATTTACTACTTATCTTTTCTATTTAACCCATAACCCTTAACTTCCAAGAAACCTATTCCTACTTTTCACCTTGCAACTCTTTCGTTTCTTTTCTTTGTTTCTACCAAACTCACAACCAAGATCATCCATGGCATCCAAAATCGAATTTTTGGTTCATCCAAGTTCCTCCAAAAAACCAAGATACAAGAAGTTTGCTACACCGGTGGTTCAAGAAAGATTTCACTCCAAGTTTCAAACACGAAAGAGTTGCGAAGAACAAGGCTTTGAATACTCCAACTCTCATCAAGATTTCAGCCTTGAACCATTCATATTCGAAAGGATTGCACATCAAAAGTAGCAAATCTTTTGCCATCAATCAGAACCGGGTAACATCTCATGGGTAAGAGAATTCTATGCTCACTCACCTAACCCAGATAATCCTTATGTTTTTGTTCGTGACAAGGCTATACTCATAAGCCCCGAAAACATCAACACCTTTTACGGGCTCTACATTGAGAAGGACGAGCATCAAGCCTTTGTTGATCAACTCACGCCCAAGCAACTTGGCAAGGTGCTTCAAGAACTCACTCTACCGGGAACTCATTGGAACGATGGTAAATACAAAGGCATGGTAAATTGCCTTCGACTTAAACCTGAGGCAAAATTATGGAATAAGTTTGTTAAAACTTCTTTAATGCCCACAACACACAATACCACCATTGATACACCTCGTCTTTTGATCATACATTCTATCTTGCATAATCGCATCATTAACATTGGAAAAATTATTTGTGATGAGATTTTTGTATGTAGCACAAAACAAAAGGGTTCTCTTTTCTTCCCTTGCTTAATTTTCAATCTTTACAAAGAGATGCATGTCCCAAGTGAGTCCACTAATGAAAAGGCCCTACCAAAGTCCGGTTGGAATCGAGCACAGATCCGAAAGCTAATGGAGAGGCACCGGTAAAATCCCCAACACCTTCAATTGCCGTGGCAACTCCTGTCACCTCGGCAACTTCTAATGCCCAAGCAACTGATGCTCGGGCAACTCGGACAGCAACTTAGAGACAACATGAAACACTCTTACAACCGTTGGAGAACCGCCTTAGGCAAATTGAAGACCGGCAACTAATGTTCATGCGGTACATGAAGGATCACAACAATGCCATCACCCAAATCATCCTAGAAAAGTACCTGGACAACTCCGTGTCTTCCCCATCTTTCCTGCCGAAATCCTTGCCACGGCAACCAATGAAGCAGTTGCCATGACAACCGCAACAGATGATGCCGCAGAAACCTATATGCGCCTGCCCAAGCAGTTGCCACGGCAACCAACACTGAATATGTCGCGGCAACCAAAGCTAAAGACGTGCCGACAACCACTACAAAAGCCAAAGGTAAAGCACCTATGCCCGAATCAACTCGTACTGAATCATTGTCTAATTTTTCAGATTTGGACGAGT
Source organism: Hibiscus mutabilis (assembly GCA_019671005.1). Taxonomy (NCBI): domain Eukaryota; kingdom Viridiplantae; phylum Streptophyta; class Magnoliopsida; order Malvales; family Malvaceae; genus Hibiscus; species Hibiscus mutabilis. The sequence continues at coordinate 22,253,486 of CM033741.1, read as the reverse complement.
CCTCCATTGTACCAACAAAGACCGCAACAATCGAATCCTCCAAGCCCAAGAGAAAAGCCAATGACATTGATGAAGAGGACGATGAGGACAACCCCGTACGAGGATCGATTCCACCATCGGCAACAAGGAAGCAACCACCGTGGTCAAGTAAAAGAATCAAGACACCGGCCAAAAGGAAACTAATCATCCACGACGACGAACTCTCAGAGTAAGTCCTCGTTTGCATTTTACTTTTCTTTATTGTTATTTTTATTTTTATTTTTCTTTGTTGCATGCATTGAGGACAATGCCTCACTCGAGTTTGGGGGGATTGTGATTAGTTAGTTACCATGTTTAGTTGCATTTATCTTAAGTATTGCATTTAGGATACATAAATTGCTAGCCATGCCTTTAGTTGGAACAAGAATTGCCTAGATTTGATGAATATCCGATGATGACTTTGCCAATGTACTTAACTGATAGAACTTTTTATTCTAGGATAAACGTGGAAACACTTAGAATCTTACTATGATGCTAAACTTGATGAAACACTGTTGTGGCTTGATTGATTTAAGGAATTCTGGCGAACTTAGGTTGATAGTTAAAAAATTGGGGGATTAGAATAAAATTGGATGAATGCTAGAGGTGCCCAAAATTGGCTCTAGTATGTGCTAAAAATTGATAGCTAGAGGTGCCCGAAACCGGCTCTAGTCGAATAAATTAATTTAACTTAAGGAAACTAAAAAAAAACACTAGAGGTGCCCAAAATCGGCTCTAGTTAAAGCATGTTAAAAGAACCCAATGAAGTAATTTGAAAACCTATTGTTTGCATAGAATCTGAAAAATCAACTTGCACATAACTCCGCACACACTCACAAGCATTATAGTTTGATTCCGAGTAACTTCTAAGTTTTCTGAAAAATGAAAAGCCAATCATACTTTGTGCCATGGATCTGAGAATTGAAATCAAGTTCAAAGCTAAGTTTGTGAAAATTGAAGTCTTGGCGGGTAATTATTAGTTTGCATTGCTTGAGGACAAGAAATAGTTCGAGTTTGGGGGTGTGTTAAGTGTCTAAAAATACTATTTTATTCACCCTTTTTATTCATATTATTGCTAGACTTAGGCTCATATTAGTTGCATTATTAGCCAATTCAAGCATTTTTGCATTGTTTCTTTGGTGGACAAGCTTGATTTCATATTTTGCTTAATTTTGTGGAAAAAGATATTACTTTAGTGTGTTTTTGTATGTGTGCAGGATCACTTGCCTAAACAAGGTTGGAAATAGTTGCCAGGGCAGTGCATGAAGGAGATGCCGACGCAGTTGTCAGGGCAATGCATGAAGGAGATGCCGAGCTAGTTGCCCGGGTAATTGTCGATAAGGGATAAGATGATATGGCAGTCAAAATTGATGACTAGATAAACCCAAGATGACGTAGAGCAAAGTTAAATCCCAAAGGAGTTTGATTTCCATGAAGAGGTTAAAGAGAAATTAAATCCCAAGAAGATAGGAGAAGATCTAGAAGGAATTTAAATATAATAAAGAATTATATTCTTTAAAAGTATTTAATTCCAACTTAACTTCCTTCTCAAAAAAGACTTTGACCTAGCCTTATAAATTAAGGACCAAGCCGTCAACTTCAAGAAGAGAGCAAGGAGAGATTTCGACAAGAGAGAGAGCAAAAGGGAGAGATTTTGACAAAGGCTTCAACCATTCTTCATCTTTTTCTTCTTTGTTCGATTAGGTTTATGTTAGGAATTCTTTGTTTTGTGTTTCTTTGGAACCTAGCCATGAACTAAATCTATTTGGCTAAGGTTATTGTGTTTTGTGGTTGTGAGAAACAATTGGATTTTGTTTAGGTGATAAGAGTTTGCACTTTCAATTTAAGGTTTACTCATTCTTGGTTTTTATTATTGTTTGCGAGTGAATTAGGAGAGGATATCATAACTTCATCTATTTATCTAATATTAGGAGAGTTAGATTCAAGAAACAAATGAGTATGGTCTTTATTCAATCTATTGATGGTGAAGATTAATCTGGCTTAGGAATAAGTTAAGGATTTCAACGGCTAAAAGGAGTACAAGATTGGTTGTTGTTCACCCTTGATTCACACAGGGATGTATTATCAAGGCATGCACAATTAGCTAGAGTTTCGACTTAGGGATAAGAAGAAACCATTGAAGAATTCTCTGCCGAACCTTGAAGTTGCTGCCCAGACGCCCAAACGGTTGCCCAGGCAACTGTCGATTAGTTGCCAATGTAACCCCGCTACGCAAGTTGCCATAGCAATTGAGTCACCCTTGCACTCTTTTACCAAGACGATCCAATTGGCTATCACTCATCAACTCACAATAACCTGGCCTATTCTCTCTCTCTTTTGATTACATATTCTTTTACTTTATTGCTTTCTAGTTTAGTTGTTAGTTAAACTCCTACAATGTTCTACTTGTGTTCTTTTACTTTTTACAGTGCAAGAGATTAGATTCTTAAAGTGGCACCAATCCCTGTGGAGACGATATCTTTTATACTATAACTTGCGACGTGTACACTTGCACAATTGCGGAGCACTTCTTACGCGCAATAGCTGACATTGTCAACTACTTGGTAAGTAACATTTTTCCACCAGACTTGGCATACAATGCCAAGAAGAGGTTCTTGCGGGAAGTTAGGCAATACTATTGGGATGAGCCAATATTGTTCAAATAGTGTGCTGACCAAGTGATCTGCCGGTGTGTGCCTGAGGATAGACAGCATAACATATTGCATCTATGCCATGCCGCACCATATAGAGGTTACTTTGCTGGGGTAAAGACTGCAGCCAAGGTACTGCAGTCAGGATTCTTTTGGCCCACACTATATAAGGATGCCCACGAGTATGCCAAGGCATGTGATCGATGCCAACGGATAGGAAACATCTCTAGCAGACACCAACTACCGCTTCAAAACATTATGCCTGTGGATTTATTTGATGTATGGGGGATAGACTTTATGGGTCCTTTTCCACCCTCATTCGGTAATGTATACATTCTTGTGGTTGCTGACTATGTATCTAAGTGGGTAGAAGTTGTTGCTCTGCCAACAAACGATGCCAAGGCTGTTGCCAAGTTCTTGCATAAACACATTTTTACTAGATTTGGCGCCCCTATGGTGATTATTCACGATGAGGGCACCCATTTTAAGTGTAATCTAATCTCTAAAGCTTTGTGCAGGTATGGTATACAGCAGAGAATTGCCATGGCATATCATCCACAATCAAACGGGCAAGCCAAGATTTCAAATAAGGAGATTAAGAACATTCTAGAGAAGACTGTTACTCCATCAAGGATGGACTGGTCCTTGAGACTAGATGAGTCCTTGTGGGCTTACAAGACTACATTTAAAACTCCTTTGGGTACGTCACCATTTCGACTTGTTTTCGGCAAACAATGCCATATGCTAGTAGAGCTTGAGCATAAAGCCTACTGGGCCATCAGAACACTTGGCATGGCATGGAGAACTGCTGGAGAAAAGAGGTTACTAGACCTAAATGAGTTGGACGAATTTAGAACACAAGCCCATAAGAACGTCAGGATCTACAAGGAAAAAGCAAAATGTTGGCATGAGAGTAGGATAATGCCAAGTTAGTTTGAGGTTGGCCAACGTGTTTTGTTATTCAACTCACGGCTTAAGTTTTTCCAGGGAAACTCAGATCAAGATGGACGGGCCTTTAGGAAGTTGTGAAGCCGTATTCTTATGGAGCTGTGGACATCAAGAATTTGAAGATGGGCAAAATCTTTAAGGTGAATGGCCAACGTTTGAAGCACTACATGGAAGGTGATCAGAACAATTCCAAAGAGGTGATCCTCTTGGCAGAGGTAACATGAAAACACCATTAAACTTTTATAAATATTAGGTTAGTGTCTTTCTTTTTCTTGATTTTTAGGTTTTTAATTGTTTTTCTTTCTTTTTAAGTTTCATGTTTTCATTCTTTTACTGTGTTGAAAGGTTTCCTTTGAGTTGTGGAAATTTATTATGCCAGGAACACTACCAGGGTCGCTGGTATGGGCTAACGCTTCAAAAAAAAAATCTGCCAGACGCAGTGCTAGAGTAGCTTGGCATGCAGCGGTGCAAAAGATAGAAGGAAGAGGAAAAAAACCCTAGTTTTATCGGCCTACTAAAATAGGAGAGAGAGTTGTTTTTATTTGAATTTAAACCCTAGCTACCCAAAATCTCGGTTGAAATTTAAAATTTCAAATCAATTACCTTATCACTCCAATCCTTACCCTATCTTATCACCTATCACCTTATCACTTCAACCTTATCACTCCACCTCTTTTGAAATTAATTCCTTTTATTTCCCATCATTATCCCTAATTACTATTCCCATTAAAACACTCAACCAACCCAAAACCTTTCACTTTCTCATCCTTGCCAATTAAAGAAACCAAACATCTCTCTCACTTTTTACTTCCCTTTCGATAAGCAAGTGCAAAACCCAAATCATCTTTTTCTTCATCTTTCAACATCGTTTCAAGTTCCTTCAACGAGTTTCAATGGCTTTATCCTCTATGCCCTTCAAGCGATTCTTCAATGAGGAGATCGAGAAAAAGTTTGAATCCAATTTTGCCTCGAGGAATTTTTGCTATGAGAAGCACTTCGACCTCAACACAGAGACGAACAATGGCTTCCCTCCGAAAGTCATGTCTACGATTAACTTGCAAAAATGGAGTCAGTTTTGCCCAAAAAGGGGAGGTTTATGCCACAATCATCCAAGAATTCTATGCGCACCTTGTGACCAAGGATTCACCATTCTTAATGATTAGAGGTAAATGTGTTCGTTCCGATGAAGGATATATTAATAATATGTTTGAGTTGGATGGTGCAGGATATGAGTTTTTGAGTATGTTGATTCAATGAATGCTGCCAAGAGAAAGAGGCTGTTGGTAGATCTGTGCGAGCCTGGCATGGCATGGATAATGTCATCCAAGGGGCACCGTACGATGAAGAGGCTGGCATTAAAGCCCCAATGGAGAGGATGAAATCACTTTCTCAAGGCGAATCTGATGCCCACATCCCATAACGAGACTGTGTCGAAAGAAAGAATGATCTTGTTGCTCTCTATTGTTATAGGGTGCAAAATCAATGTTGGCAAGCTCATTGTTGAGGAAACTTACAAGTGCGCAGCGAAAGGTACTGGCAGCTTGTTTTTCCCTTTGTTTATTTCTAACGTTTGTATGCTCCATGATGTGCCAAGGCTTGATACGGATAAAGAGAAAACGATCAAGGGAACAACAATTATTGTTGCTATATGGAGGAATCTTGTTGCTGCCAAGCCCAAGGACAAGGGAAAGGGAAAGGTAAGGGCAACAATGCCAAAGCCCAAGGAGTCAAGGGCAGCACTAGCAACCATGCCAGAAACTGTGCCAGACAATTCAATGGCAATGTTGTCCCAAATTCACCAACGCCAAGAGATTATTCTCCAAAAGCTGGAAAATGCTGAGGAGCTCAATGTCAAGATGCGACACTACATCCAGGCTAGGGATGTTGTGATCATAGAGGCTCTTACAAAGTTATCAACTGATTTTGTGCTAGTGTTTCCAAACTTCCCAGTCGAGCTCTCTACCAGCGATAATGCCATGCCAGCTAGGCCAGTTCATACCCCGTCTGATGCCACAGTCCCGCTGTCTCCAGTTCAAGTCGAGTATGCCAGTTCTGATTCTTCATCTGAAACAAAGGAAACCAAAGCCAAGTTTGCCAAAGCCAAGTCGCCAGTAACACCTACTATACATACGCCATCTGATGCCACCAATGCACTTGCTGCATCAGAGCTTGCCAAGGAAAAGGAGGAAGTTGGAGCCTCCACTACCGCTTCAAAACCGAGCCTGAAAAGAAAAATTCACATGGTCCCTGATCGAGGGCCAATTGTAAGAAGAAAAACCCGAGCCGCACGACAAATAGTTTCCGAAGGGGAGTCCTCTTCTTCCTAAAGTCCTTTACATTTCATTCCATTGCATTTACATGATCATGCATTTTTTATTTTTTCTGTTTTTCTTGTATATATGAGTTGTTTCATGCATTGGGGACAATGCACATCTTGGGTTTGGAGGTGTGCATTTTCTCACATTTATGTCATGCCATACATTTCATTTCTAAATTTTGTTTCCATGCCATTTAGGTCATTTAGATAGATGCATACTGAACCACTAAAAAAAGAAAATTTTGCCTCGGTTTAATTTTAAAAAATGTTAGCATTTGTTAGGCAAGTTTAATTTGATCTAAGTGTCTGTCCAATGAGGAAATTTTAATCTTTAGTTGTCATGTCATGCCAGCAGTGTAGTATGCCAGGTTTGCTTGGCAATTGATCTCTAGTTTAGGGAATTGAACGTACACTTAACATGTAGTATGTATCTAGTTCCTTAGCAAACTTAGACTTTTTGAAAATATGCTCAGATTTAGAAAAAAAAATGATGTCAGGGTAAAAAGAAATAATAAGGTAGCAATGTTCTGCCAAGGCAAGAAAAAAATGAAATGAACTCTCATCTACCTAGGGGTAATAAGTTACTTGGGGCTTCATGGTTTGCTCCCTCTTAGTTCTCAAGTCCAAAACCTTAGGGTATGAGTTGAAGAGAAAGTCTAGTGATGTCTAGATTAAGGAGGGGATTCGTGGTATGCTCCCTTTCATCTCTCACGCTAAATAGTGCCACGAAGCAAGCTTAAATGAATGCCAGCAAGAAACCCTTGGCAAAGAAAAAAATTGTGAAATATACATATATATATTTGAGTTTAGGTAGTAAAATTTGTCTAAGGGAGTGAAAGGAAACTTGATGCATATTGCCTACTCTCATGCACTCTTCATGAACTTTTACTAGAGTTATATTGCTGCACTTGAATTACTACCTGCTTGGCATTATTGCGCTGAGATACTGAGGACAGAAATAGAGCTAAATTCTTCTTGCCAGCATGTGTTGGCATTCAACCAAAATTTTGTCGAGGTAACTTTTTCATAGTTTTTATTTTTATTTTGTTTGCATTACTTGAGGACAAGCAATGAGTTAGGTTTAGGGGTGTGTTACCTCTCCAAAAGTATTATTTTTAATGCCAATCTTACAATGCTTTTGCTTATTTTTAGGTACATTTAGTTGCATTAGGATGTTAGAATCATGCATTTGCATAAGGAGTTTAGAGTTTTGTCTATGCGAGTGTGAAGGATTGTTTTGTTGGCAATTTTGCAGGTTTGACATAGGATTTGGCCCAAGAAAGCACCTCAGGAAGGAATGCCAGAGAGAATGCAGTGCTGCTAGCATAAATAGAGCAGACAATGCCAAGCACTGGTTGGCAGAGAAGTGAACTTGATGGCACGCTAAGAAGCTGTTGGACCCCGAAAAATAGAAAATGATCAGGCTCTGAAAAGATAGAAATTGGATCAATCTCTGAAAAAATAGCAGATAATATGGTACCAAGACTTGTTGCTAGATTCATGCCAAGCTTGGGTGCCAAGACAACGTCCATAGTATGATGTCAGCCCTAGCCTGATCAGCTCTCATTCAAATTTGGATAAGATGATAATCCCTTATCCCTTGGGTAGTTGAAGTTCAAAATTTGAAGAGCTAATCCTATCCCTTCCTCGCACGCCTATTTAAACACCAACCAAGCTAGCATTTGAGAGTGAAGGAAGATCGGAATGAGGAGTTGGTGTGTGACGATTGACAACGGGTGCACCTAGGAAGGGTAGTCTGACCAACTTGGCCGAGAAGCCTGGATCTTGAAAGGCTGCACCGAGAGACCCCTTCTAGCCTATTTTCTCTTTCAAGTTATTTTATTTAGTTTTAAATGATGATGTACTTGGGAAACGTTTGTGGTTTTTTGGTTAAGTCTCTCACCGTGAACTAATTTCATAGTTGGTGGGGGATGTTTGCGTTGAACGCTACTTTTATGTTTTAGTTTTCAATAATAACTCTGCCTTGGCAATGTTTTCACAATTCGGCATACTTTAATTTTCCTAAATAATTTGCCAAGCGAGAGCTGACACTGTTGGCCTATTGCTCCTCAATATCTTAACAGACTTAGGGTGGCAATGATTAGTTGTTGAATACTAAGGAGAGAAGCTTCGAGAGAAGTCGTTCAAGTAGATGAACTTACTTCGGGAGTGAAATCTACCCCTTAGGAGTATAGATTGGATCTTAATCAAATTGGTTTATTTAAAAACAAACACTATAGAGATATAGGGGTTTTTACATAATCAATTTAGGCCAATGGCCATATAGAGAGGTTTTGCTAATTTTGAATCTGCTCGGCAAATAATGCCAAGACAGGTTGTTGTTAAATGCTGGCATAGCATGAATAGCGTGAAAACCAGGCATTCCCTGGCAACGCTCATCATTCATTAAAACACCTTCCTTGCCAACGTCTTTACTTTACTTTTATTCCTTTACTTTTTAGTTATTTTCCAAAACTAATTTCAAATCAAATCAACCTTTTTCTTAAGACAAGTAGCAATCAAGGCAATTGAATTCCAAGTCAATCTTTGTGTGATCAATACTTAGCTTACCAGTTGTATTACTTGTAGACCGTGTATACTTGGACGCAAAAGACTCATCTTGGCACGTTTTTATACTTTTCCAACACATATCTTTTGCCAGCATTCACTCAGAGAGTCTACAGCTGCTATCGTAGAAAGACCCAAAAAAACACCGATAAAAGTAGGTAGTGTTGCCAACCGAGCTCTTGCCCTAGCCATATCTCTCTTACATGCCACCGCATACTCCTGAACTAATTTGGGCTCGGTCTCCCCAGATACATTATGTTGAGGGGGATAACTTTCATATTCTCCCCCTAACCCTCCCCCGACAATGACCCACACTACGACTCAAAGCGGTTTACATTAGATATCTCCTTACCTACCGCAAAAATCACCAAAGATTAAACGATGGTTCACTTAACATCTCCATCGCATCACCATCCTCCATCTCCGCTCCCACATCTGTGGAGACCCCCGTGATGCTTGTCGAATAGTGATGCGCTTTAGAGCAAGTATACTCGTCAGTCAAGTAATAAAGTGATAGAGTAGAGTGTCGAACCCATGAGGATTGAATCAATAACTACGAAGTTGTAGTACTTAAGAGAGGTTGAGCAAGTATTGATTGATGCCGAGCTATCAAAACTAAATGCAAATAAAGTAAAGGTAACCATGATCAAGACATACAGATGCTGCGACAAATAATAGATAAGTATGGAAATTGGGTTTATTGCCTAGGACTTATGCTTGATTACTTATTTCAATGCTATAGCGACTGGCAATACATGTCTGTATAAACCATTAAGATCTTTATCTACTCGAAAGGATTTTCTAATGAACTTTTGACTCTCTCCATGCCTATAAGTTAATAACATTAAAGCTAAGGTAATACATGTCTGAGTGAACCCTAACAACTCTATTATTTATTCAAGTTCTTCATTTTAGTAGTTGAAACTCTAAACTTATATCTAAGCCAAATTAAGACTAAGTTAATAACTTAGGCCCATTGTTCACGTTTGTTTAACATAAATCTCTCGATATTAAGCCACAAATCAATAGTTAAAAGGTCTTTATCGATAGCTCTTACAATAACTATGGATAAAGAGCGATGAACAGAATAGATAAAGGGAAAAGAAATATAGCATTGAAATAGAGTATTCAAAACATAAAATCCTAAAAAGCAATAAACACAACTAAAAGTATTTAGCTCATGTCTGAGCCTAAAACATCCATAATAGAAATTTAAAACATAAGCAGTTTATCAAGTAAGGGATAGAAAAGGGTTAAGCGTCCTCGATGATCGCCTCTGAGCTTTCTAACTGTAGTTGCAGGTCCCGCACTCTTTCAGCCTCTCTCGATGTCGTCCGTTGTATGGAGACTCCTCTAGAACTTCGACTTCGATGGTTCTTCGATAGCTAAAGACTAAGGATCGTCGTCTATGATTGAGATCCCTTGAATTGTTATCCAAGTCTTGTTTATATAGGCATGAAAACTAGGGCTTTGTAACCCTAAAGCGCGTGCAACCTCCTTTAAAAGGATATTTGCTTTCCTTCTATCTTTAATAAGTTTCGTATTGAATGAGAGTCTACATGAGTCAAAGTTAGATTTATCTCCAACTCTTCTCGCCTCATCAGCTCCAGCCAACAGATCTGCTATCCTTTCGCTCTAGCATTCCTCCAGCTCCAATAGGTCCTGCATATGCACCACAAAAACACTATCTTTCCCATTAAAAATACCAAAGTATATTACAATTAAGCACAAGCATTGTAACTCCCTAACTACTTGCAAACTATATGTAAAATACTTTAAATGCAACTAAATGTGCTCAAAGATACACAAAAGTCAAGTAAAAAGGGTATGCAAAATAGGATATCTACACAGTCATCAAATACCCCCAAACATGAATAGTTTCTTGTCTTCTAGAAATGTTATCTAATCATGAAAAACAAAACAAAACAAAAACAGTAAACAACCTATTGTTTCCAAGGTTCTAACCAACTATGATTACACGGATTCTAAGACATGTTGCATTATTAATTCATTCCTCAGCTATTTTAATGCAATGTAATGCATTAGAACTCACAGTTTTGTTCTAAGGATCAATTCTACTGCAGGTTTCGTGGGTGTTATGTCACATGCATTCATAACTTAATGGCCTTAGAAAAATTTAAAGATTGTTCTCTATTATTGCCTCCTCATTTTATTTTTCTCTTTAAGCACAATATTGTACTCCTTTCATTCTTTTTAAGTTTAAAAACTGTATCACGACTACTCTTTCGACGTAAAGATGGAGTAGAGAAAATAGCCCATCCCCGAGCCCTATGAGCAGATGCATAGAAAACTGTCCCTCAACAGTTTTGCCTATGGCATCGAGTTTTCAATTAATTTTTCATTTTTTTCAATTTTTTGGGAGTTTAATTAAGTCTTTAATTGCTACATTGAGCATTCAGTTCATTCACATTAATTATGCTTTGGCATTAGAAAGTCGACCTCGAATTTCCCTAAAGTTTCTTAAGCTTTTAGAAGCATGCAACCTGTGATTTAAAAGGTACAGTAGTTTTAATACAAAGTTTAAAACACGAAAACTCTTAACACATTGCAAAACATTAAGGATAGATTAATCATTGGAAATCTTGATCAACGCAGCAGCAATTTCAGAATCAATGGAGTCACAGCAAAGGGAACCATCAAAAATAGATTACGCTATTTACAAGCTAAAAATTTAAATTTTTAAATTTTACCTAAATTTAACCTAATATATACATGAGATAGTACTCCCCCAAACTCTAGAAGATCCTTATCTCTAATGCAAAAAGGAAAGAAGAAAAACAAATAAAAAGAAAAAGAAAAACATGTGTATGCAATATGAAAAACTAAAAACAAAAGAAAAAGAAAACTAACCTAATGCAGGAAGTTACTTGGAGAAGGTTCCCGGATGAAGATACCCTTACCTTTGTCCCGAGAGGATTTGGTCTTCTTGGCAGGGCGAAAGGAGGCACCAGTTTTAGTATCTGATTGTTGTCTCTGTTAGGTGGTGGTGGGTGCAGGTGCATGAGTAGGTTGGGTGCATTGAGACCTTTAATCTCGCTTACATTAGTAGTCCACCATCCCATAGGTGCTGGTAGGTTGGTGTCGTCTTCTTATTGTACCACACCAGCCTCTTGGCAAAAGGTTGTGATGAGGCTTGGGAAGGGTAATGCCCTCTTCCTTCTACTGGACGACGCTCTTGCCAAAATCGCCCCATATATTAATTCATAGGTTTCAATATCTCACCCATGTAATATAGAATGAAGGAGAAGCAACCATTAGCGAGAGATAAGGGTACAATTTTTAGTGGGTAAAATCTTCGTGCTGATTGTAACCCCTCTAAACCTTGCCTAGAAGAAATAGGTCAAATCTAATAAGTCACTTTTGAAAACTTTTCCCTCAAGATTTTTTTTTAAAGATTATACTTTAAATTAAAAAGAATACATGTAATGATAATTTAATAAATATCTTTTAATAAATAATTTAGAAAATGTCATAATTAATATTCAAATATTTAAATAAAATATCTGAAATAAAACAACAATATATGAATGCCAAAAATAATCCCAAAATATAATTAGTCTCCAAGTATGAAATTACATCAATGTCTCAAAATAATAATATGAATAACTAAAAATAGTTTCGTACTCAATAATAAAATAACCGAATAAGGTGAGATCCTCCAAGTACCTCGTCGCCTAAAGTCCAAAGATATCTGTAAGATGAAACTATGGGGGAGTAAGCTAAAGAGCTTAGTGTGTCTCTAAAGGACAAGGAAAACCATAATCATAAAACATAATAATATTTTTTAAAATTCTTTAAAACATAAAACAAATGGTACAATATCACAAGCGAAATGCAGTGCACCCAACTACGTCCGCCAAAGATGAGGAAGGTTGCCATAACCTCATCGCTATGTCCGCCAATCCGAAGTGAAATTCAGTTCGAAGGGTGAATTCTCCCGTACAAATCCCAACCTATGCTCATACATGTATAATGTTTAAAACTCAAATTTCATAAAAACAATTCCATAAATCTGATATTCCATAAACTTAGGTCATAAATCCATAAATCTTGGTTTTCGTAAATTCCGATGTTTCGTAAATCAAATATTTCATAAATCATAATTAAAAATACATTCTAAAAACCATATGCATATGATGTCGACCATACAAGAAATAATGCAAATCATAATCAAACAAGTTGTAAAACCATATAAAAAATTATTTATTTATAGCACGGGAAGAAAACACACCTTAGCCGAAGCAAACTCAACCTACTAAATGACGAGTCTTTCATAATCAAAAGTACAGGGTCCAACTGTATTGGTACCTATGAGAATAATCCTACGATAAAACTATTACTATTATCACCATGATTAAGGAATTATTCATATATACTTATCTAACGAAATTTAACGATACAAGAATACTTATCTGATTTGAATAGTTGATCTTCAAATCAACCGAAGACATAGTTGAATTGAAAGGTGCCAAAGACTCAGCGGAGTTTGATCGAATTAAATAGAAAAGAAAGAAAAGGAAGATGTGTTTTGAATATTTGAGAGAGAGGAGAAAGTGCGGATGCAGAGGGAAAAAAGTTGAACGCAACCTTTATATATACAAATATTAATTCTTTATAAAAAGATCATTAAATTTTTTTAAAGTTCAATTAATTCCAAAATTTCTTAATTAGGGTTTTATTTTTAAATTTCTAATTTTTAGGGTTTTGAATTTAGGGATTTCAAAATTAGGTTTTGAATTGGGGGTATTTTTGGGGTGTTACAACTCTCCCACCCTTAAAAGAAATTTCGTCCTCGAAATTTCCAAGCTTAGTGATAGATCCCAAAAATTAACTACACAACTTAAAATTCTTCGTTCTGAATTCCTCATTCTTCAACATAAAAGGTAGCATAGAAATCTATTTACAAAAGGAAATAATCCTAGAATTAGAGTTGGTACTTGGAGTTTCTATTCATAATATATCAATTCTTTAAAATAAAAGATTTATCAGAAAATCCCATTTTGCCCGAAAATATTTAATATGCATGCAAAAATCATTTTTGGTTTAAAATTTTATGTAAGCCACACAGCCCGAGGGTTGAACTTAGCTCCGATACCATTAAATGTAACCCCCTAAACCCGACCCAGAAGAAATAGGTTGAATCTAGGAAGTCACATTTGAAAACTTAACCCTCAAGAAAACCAAATTTAAAATTATACTTTAATTTAAAAAGAATATATATATAACTGTAAGTTAATAAATATCTTATAATAATAAAATAAAAATATCATAATTAATATTCAAATTTTTAAATAAAATCTCTAAAAAATAAAACCACAATAAATGAATGCCAAAAATAATCCCAAAACATAATTAATCTCAAAGTATGAAATTACATCAACGTCTCAAAATAATAATCTGAATAACTAAAAACATTTCGTACTGAATAATAAAATAACCAGATAAAAGGTGAGATCCTCCAAGTACCACGTTGCCTAAAGTCCAAAGATATCTGTAAGAGGAAACTATGGGGGAGTAAGCTAAAGAGCTTAGAGTGCCTCTAAAGTGCAAGGAAAACCATAGTCGTAAAAGCATAGTATTATTTTATTAAAATCCTTTAAACCATAACACATAAATCACAAGCACAATGTAATTCAATGCACCCAACTACAACCGCCAAGAGAAGAGGAAAGTTCCCCAGAACTCCTCACTACAACCGCCAATTCGAAGTGGAATTCAGCCCGAAGGGTGAAACCACTGAACTTCCCCGTACAAATCCCAACCCATGCTCACACATATATGATGTTCAAATTCAAAAACTTAGTTCCATAAATCCGATATTCCATAAACATACTTCATAAATCCATAAATCATAATCCATAAATCCATAAATCATAGTCCATAAATCCATAAATCATAATTAAAAATACATTTTAAAAACCGTATGCATATGATGTCAACCATACAAGCCATAATGCAAATCATAATCAAACAAGGTGTAAAACCATATAAAAAATTATTTATTTATAGCACGGGAAGAAAACACACCTTAGACGAAGCAAACTCAACCTACTGAATGTTGAGTCTCTCATAATCAAAAGTACGGGATCCAGCTACATTGGTACCTATGAGAATAATCCTACGATAACACTATTACTATTATAACTATGATTAAGGAATTATTCTTATATACTTATCTAACGAAATTTAATGATACAAGAATACTTATCTGATTTGAATAGTTGATCTTCAAATCAACCGAAGACATAGTTGAATTGAGCGGTGCCAAAGACTCTGCGGAGTTTGATCGAATTAAATAAAAAAAAGAAAGAAAAGGAAGATGTGTTTCGAATATTTGAGAGAGAGGAGAAAGTGCGGATGCAGAGGGGAAAAAAAGTTGAACGCAACCTTTATATATACAAATCTTTGGATAAATTACAAGGCAAGTCCTTGTTCTTTTATAGGGTTTACAAAATAGGTACCTAATATTAATTCTTTATAAAAAGATTATTAAATTTGTTTAAAATTCAATTAATTACCAAATTTCTTAATTAGGGTTTCATTTATAAATTCCTAATTTGTAGGGTTTTGAATTTAGGGATTTCAAATTTAGGTTTTTGAATTGGAGGTATTTTTGGGGTGCTACACTGATGGACCGTACCCAAAACTTGGAATTTAGGGTAAAGTTTTGCCATTTAACAGCCTAGGCATTAGACAACGTTCGCTCTCATGATGTTCTTGGGAGGTAGAAGTCTTGTAGAAGTTGGGTATCAGTTTCCTCAGTGGCATGAGCCACGAACTGTGGATGAGTGCCTTCAGCCATCGTCAGGCAATAATAGTAGGTAATCAGGACCGTCGTGAATTCTATTTTGGTTTCTCTGACAAATACCTATCCCTCTCCATCTTGGCCGAAGTGTGTGTAAAACTCTTTCACCTAATCAACATTAATTAGTTTGGGTTGCTAAACATATATTTCCTATTAATGCGTGGTGACTACAATAAGTTTGGCATTGTCAAACTTGGGCATTAACACCGGGTCATGCAAGAGTCCTTCCCTCACTAAAAAGCTCCTGATTCTACAGGTTCTCGTAACGTTTCTTGAACTGCTTGGAGTGGAGTCGATTACAAAGAGGAGCGGGCAGTTCTGGTGAAGAATCATAATTATTAGAGAAGGAGTATGAACAAGACTACTGAAAGGATGGAGAGCATGGCGGGTAATTGGGAGTTGACGTACCATTACAAACAAAGAGGAAGCTGTAAAGGAAAAAGGTTAGGGTTTCAATGGAAAGTGAACAATCACCGAAAAAAGAGAACTTGTTTTTCAAATGTGGGAAAGCTTGAGGCCGAAGGATATGGATGGTTTTGAAGAAAAAAGTTTATAAGATGGTGGTGGTAAATCAACATTTAATGTTGATGGTTTCGTAAAGCGAGAAAGCACGAGTAAGCGTCTTTAGGGAATAGGGTGACACGTGTGGCGGTTATTTTGGCGTGGTGAAGAGTAAAGTCTACAGAAACAAGGGAAAAATGGAACTGCTTCACATTTGATCACCAAACTCCCCATCCTAGTCAATGTTCAAAAAGTTTTCTTTCCACGGATCCTAGGAGAACACTCAACCTTTTGTCTTATTCTTATGATAACGGCCAAAATAAACAAAACATATTAAATAAAACCTAATCCTAATAGAAAATGTAGTAAAATAAATTGTGGGAAATTAAAATATTAGAAATAAATTGCATAAAAATAAAGGATATATCTAGATGTGCTAGACATCTAGTAACATAACTGAAGATTTGTCAGGATAAACTGATGCTTCTTTGTAGGCCTTCAAGCGTTGTCCATTGACTTTGAAAATTGGGCCTTCTTTGAGATCCTTGATGTCCACAGCGCCATGTAGATACACCTTGATTACTTAGAATAAGCCAGACCAGCAAGACTTCAACTTGCCCGAGAAAAGCTTCAAGCAAGAGTTGTAATGTAGGACTTTTTGACCCTCAATGAAATGTTGGGGCATTAGTTTAGCATCATACCATCTCTTAGTCTTCTCTTTGTAAATTTTGGCATTCTCATAAGCATCTAGATGATGCTTGTCTAACTCGTTCAACTCGAGCAATTTTCTCTCTCTAGCTAGCTGACATTCCATGTTGATCTTTTTAATAGCCCAAAAGGCTTTGTGCTCAAGCTCTACCGGCAAGTGACATGCTTTTCCATAAGGCGACTTGCCCAGCGGTGTTTTGAACGCGGTCCGATAGGCCTATAAGGCTTCATCCAGTTTCAAGGACCAAAGTTTATAGTTTGGCTTGACAACTTTCTTAAGGATCTATTTTTTCTCTCAGATGGACACTTCAGCTTGTCCATTGGTCTACGGATGATATGTTGTGGCGGTCTTATGGTAGAATCCATATCAACGCAACACCTTAGCAATCAGCTTGTTGTCAAACTGTCTTCCCTCATTATTAAAAATAGCTCGAAGTACTCCAAACCGAGTGAAGATGTTCTCACGTAAAAACCTCAGGACGGTATTTGCATCATTCTTGGTCATAACAATGGCCTCCATCCACTTGGACACATAATCAACCATGAGCAAAATATATAATTGCCCATTAGAGGATAGAAATGGTCCCATGAAGTCAACACCCCAGACATCAAAGAATTCAACTTACTGGATGACTTGCATGGGTAGCTCATTACGTCGAGAGATGTTCCCCATCCTTTGACATCTATCGCACGCCTTGTAATATGCAAGGGTAGCTACATTAGGTTTACCGAAGCAAACCGTGAAGAATTAACTCGAATTACAACCATTTTTTCTTTTATCCTACTAGATGTAATATTACAACCTATGGTGAGTGATTACGCAGCGGGTGAAAATTCAACTCAATCGGGCGTTAGATCGATATCCAATTGCACTCAATTGCAATTTAGGGACCAAATTGCAATTCTGAAAACTTAGAGGGAATTATACCATTTTGATTTTACCAATCTTTAACTAAGTCTATTTAAAGCATACATGTGAAATTTTTCCTCAAACCAAGCTCATCGGCATTATCAATTAAGCATTGCCAATATTTAGGGACCAAAACCTAAATCTGCAACTATAAAGACTTACTTAAAATTTGATTTACCAATCCTTAATTAGTCAGGTTCCATGCATACATGTCAAAAATTAGCTTAATACGATCATCCAAACTCATACAATTGCATACATAATAACCAAGGACCAAAACACAACTTTGGAAACTATTTTTCAACATAACAGATGAGTCCCCGCTAAAGGTATCGAAACCATTCAAGGTGGTTCCAAAACCTGCACTCCATTAGCCAAAATTGGATTGCTAGTTTTGAAACCTAGGGCCTGGTTTCAAAACCTGCCTGGAGCAAAATGCCTCATGGTTTCGAAACATGCTGGCTGGTTTTGAAACCTCCTTGTAGGTTTACGAAATCTGCGCATTCGAAACACTTTGGAACCTCCCTAAATATATCTGAATTAACCCCAAACATCATTTAACACCCAATCATCATACCACAATAGTCATACAAACGTCATATCAACCAACGACTACTACGATATAAGAGCATAAGCATTACGGCAACAAAGGTAGTCCTATAGGCATGATTTCTACCCAACATGCTTATGTTTCCCCAAATCCCCAAATCAAAGCATAAACCATCATGCCAAAACAATCACCAAACTTATGAGGCCTTTTACAACTCCAATACATCGACATATACTTACACAAATCGGGATACAAGAATTCAATAAGTGTTCTCCCAACACTTTAAGCCATCTCAACCGGAATATCGATACAATCACAATCGTGGTACATTATCAACCGAGTACAATTACAACTCACGGGGATACCAACCCCAATCATCAGTTAGATACTTAACCCACTAACGGGAGTTTCTGGTACCATATAACCTCTCAACCATTAGGGTACTTGGATGGAGTATTCGGTACACTGTATAAAACCCCTCGACATCCAAGGTGACTTATTATAGTGCACTGTCAATCCTATGGTCGGCCAACTATATCCGATAACATTTTTAAACCACATCACTTGCCAATATAATTCACAACTAACCACATACCTCACTGTTTTTTTATATGCATTGAACCAAACCTTTTTCCAAAGCAACAAACCATGCTTTTCAACAAGAATTTCCCATACTTACAAGTATCACTTACCATGTGCATCATTCAACATTTCATGGTTAAAAACAATATCTCACATACTTTAAAACATGCTTAAACAGTAAGTACCATGTAATTTAAAACAAGTGCATAAATTCATTTCATAATAGCACGACTGAGAGAGAAAACCACTTTATACTTACTTCCGAGTTTAAACCAGTGTTTCAAGCTAAGCTTAAACTCCCATAAACCACCTTTAAATTATTTCAAAACTGAAATCCATTTTCTCACTCACTGACTCGCGAAACCTCAATTCGCCGACGCGAAATCAAGCGTTCGAAGCCTCCAAAGTTTCACCGATAGCTATAGGATCAATCTCCCCTGTTTTAACCACATAACAACAGAGGATTAATGCATCATAATGCATTCAAAATCCCATCAAAAACAATTCCTCCACATCGCTTTGCTAATCAATCGTCATCCGAAAACAACCGAAAACACCATCACACTTCTTCCAAAATTAACCCAGCCATAATATAACAATATAAACCATTTATTATCATCAATTAACATCCAAAATCAATCTAATTTCAACCTTATACCTCCAGCCATCATAAAATCACCACAACTCCTCAAAAACCCATGTGTAGCAACCTAAACAGTTAGAGATTCACATAGTTTTGGGATTCCAATGTTAAAACCATTATCTTAACATTATTAAACATCCAAATCATGATTAAAACCAATCAATAACCTAGCAAAATAGATCCAATTCAAAATCACAAGATTTCATCAATTAAACCTTGATTAAGCAAAGTTCCATAATTAATCAATTAAAACTCATTAGAAAACAAATATAAAGAGTCAAGAACTTGAGAATTTCAATAAACAACCTTACATTAGAGGAGAAAAATTCAGCTCACCTCTAATGGATGTTTTCCCCCTTAATTGGATTGATTTACATGAGAAAATAAGATTAAAACAATAAGGTTTTGATAGGAAACAAACAAGAAGTCATTTGATAATAAAAGATTAGAGAAATTAAAAGTTTACCTTAAGTTTTTGAAGAAGCAAAGAGTGTTTGGCTGGTGAGAATTTTAGAGAATATCTTTTAAAGAGAAAATAGTTACTTAAGTTTTGTTTTAGGTAATTAATTATAAAATTAATTCTCCCAACCTATATATATTTTCCAAAACCATTTTAAAAATAGCCAATTAAGGATAAAGTCTGATATTAGACTTTGGGCAAATAGCTCCTCAAAGATTCAAAGTTTTGACTCTTTTAGAAAACAGTCACCAAAAACAGTTTTGAAACTTTACATTTTGGTCACTAGTCCAAAATGTCACATTTCCTAATTTCATTTTTCAAAATTGATTTCACCAAAATCATTTATATATTTAATAATAATTTTTAACAATTTTTCCATATTTTTAACTTACTCAAAAAAAATATTTATTCCTGAATCCAACTCGAATCTATAACTCGGTCCACTGGACCGTCTAACTAGCCTATAAACCGCTAGGCCCAAAACTGGGGTGTTAGATCCACCCACTTGGACACATAATCAACCATGAGGAAAATATATAATTGTCCATTCGAGAATGGAAATAGTCCCATGAAGTCAATACCCCAGACATCAAAGAGTTCAACTTACAATATGACTTGCATGGGTAGCTCATTACGTCTAGAGATGTTCCTCATCCTTTGACATCTATCGCACGCCTTGTAGTATGCATGGGCATCTCAAAACAAGGTCGGCCAGTAGAATCCAGACTGTAGGACCTTTGCATCAGTCATTTGTCCTCTAAAGTGTCCTCCACACGGAGTGTAATGGCAATGGTAGAGGTTGTCTTCTTGTTCTTCCTCGGGTATGCATCTTCGAATCATCTGATTGGCGCATTGCTTGAAAAGGTAGGGCTCATCCTAATAATAGTAGCATGCATCATGTCAGAATTTCTTCATTCCCTGCCTGCTCAGATCATAACGAAAAACACCACTAACAACAAAGATAACAATGTCAGTATACCACAACAAAGACGAAGCCTTCAAAAGTTTCTCATCATGGAATTATTCCTTAATATCGCATGCAACATCAATATCACATGCATTCTCAAGCCTAGAAAGATGGTGGGATAATTGATTTTCAGTTCCTTTTCTATCCACTACCTCAATGTTAAATTCTTGCAGCAGTAGTATCCACCTAATAAGTCTAGGTTAAACATCTTTTTGGGTTACTAGGTATTTAATGGAAAAATGATCAGTATGCACAATGACCTTAGTTCCTATAAGGTTTTACCTAAATTTATCAAATGAAAAACTACAACAAGTAGTTCTTTTTCAGTGGTAGTTTAGTTAACTTGTGCCTCATTAAGGGTATGACTAGCATAATATATAACATGAAAAACCTTATTTCGGCACTGACCAAGAATGGCGCCAACAGCAAAGTCGCTAGCATCACACATAAGCTCAAAGAGTTGTGACTAATCTGGGGGCACTATAATCGTGCAAAAATAAGTTCCTTCCTTAAGGTTTTGAACACTGCATGGTATTGGTCATCAAACTTGAACGCTCTATTCTGCTGCAGCAACAAGCATAAGGGCTTCAAGATTTTGGAAAAATCTTTAATGAAACTCCTGTAGAAACTGGCGTGGCCAAGGAAGCTTCGAATGGCTTTGACATTAGCTGGTGGTGAAAGCTTCTCTATGAATTCAACCTTGGCTTTGTCCACTTCAATGCCTTTTCTAGAAATGCGGAGACCTAGGACAATGCCCTCAGACACCATAAAGTTGCACTTTTCCTAGTTAAGTACAAGGTCGGTTTCCTCACATCTTTTTAACACCTTGTCAAGGTTACCTAAGCATTGCTCAAAAGAATATCCATAGACAGAAAAGTCATCCATGAAGATCTCCAAAAAAGTCATCCACCATATCTGAAAAGATGGTCATCATACAATGTTGGAATATTGTTGGAGTATTGCATAGGCCAAAGGGCATTCGTCGAAGGGCATAAATGCCATATGTAAATGTGAATATTGTCTTTTCCTGGTCCTCCAATGTGATAGCCATCTGGTTTTACCCGGAGTAATCGTATAAGAAGCAATAGTAGGGTTTCCCTGCAAGCTTGTCAAGCATCTGGTTAATAAATGACAACGGGGAGTGGTACGTCCTTTTCTGTGGCTTTGTTTAGCTTCTGGTAATATATACAGATTTGTCATCCAAGAATAGTTCAGGTCGAGAGGACTTCATTAGCATTGTTTTTTATCACAGTCATGCCTTCTTTCTTCAGCATACACTGGACATGACTTACCCACAAACTATCTGAGATGGGGTAGATAATTTCGGTGTCAAGCCATTTGACAATCTCCTTTGTAACACCCCTTTCCCGTATCCGTACACCGGGTACGAGCCAGAAATGTTACGAATTTTTTAATTAAAAATTAGGGTAATTTAAAATTTTTAGAAAAACTTCTCAATGGTCACCCATCCTCAAATTTCTTTAGCCCAAGCACGCTTAACTTTATTTAAAACTGACATAAATTATTTATTCGAGTTCCAATCATAAATCAATGATCTTAGTATGCAACTCATCACCAAAGGTTATTCTTAACCTTGAATCTTTCCAGAAACGCCTTATCTTGAAACCATAACGAACTTTAAAGGCCAATCACAACTCAAATAGGTTTAGCAAGTATACATGCCACTATAATAATTAAACCTTAATTAGGATGCCATTATTGTGATTACCTATTGAGCTTTCCAATTTTGATGCAATACTCCTCTCACTCTCATCTTGATTTACCTACGTGTGTACAATTAAACACACGTTAAGTACGAACTTAGTGAGGCAATAAAGGAAGTAATAACAATTATTTAAACTTTATTCAATAACATGGTTACATTTATATAGCATAATATATGCCAATGCATCAACTCTCACATCACATTAGTAATTATTTACTATATGCCAATGTCATAAGATTTTCATGCTTGTCCGTTTATTATAATATGCCTTATATGCATAAATGCATCATGATCGCTAGATAAGTATACCTTCATATTAATCATATATCAACATAATATAAACCGAATATAAATTTCTTGCTGATATACTTGCCATATGTTCTGAGAGTTCACATACTCTCTAACCTGTTTACCATTTATTATCCATTTATTTATAGCCCAAACTAAACCTTGAGGACCCTGGGTACGCGAGTCAAATATGCACCGAAGTGCTAATAGACATAAGGTCGTCCCTACCATCCGTACATTATAAGGCTGTGCTAACCATCTGCACATTTATAAGGCCGTGCTAACCATACACTAAGTGTCCTTTATATACACTATAGTGCTATCCTGGATACCCGAATATGTAGCGTGCAACTGGACTCTATGGCATGCCAAATATACCTTGTTCCTCAATAACTTATTTGGGCATAATTGAACATTAGACAGTTCATACCCGAAATAACATTCATAGTATACCATTATATATAACTAGTGATCCATGCATTTGTGTTCAACCTTTTACATATTTTAAATATGTCAAATATATGATCAACGACATAAATATCATGTCAATATATAAACCAGGTAGACTTATCGCAAGTCTTACCAATGATGTATGAAACATCCATGTATCATGTTATGTATGCATTGCACTCACCTGGGCCATTTATTAGCATGCCACACTAAATTCTACTCGATCCTTTCCTTTATAGAACCTCGAACCTTCTTTGATTCGAACTTGACTTCATTAATCACGTGAATAAGATAAAATATTTGTTAGATTCAAATCTAACAATACCTTAACCAAGCCGTCTAATATAATCATTCGAGTATAAAATTTCCAAATATTTTTCCTTTATTCCATGTACTGTTCAAAAACTCATTATGGTCTTTAGTGACCAATTTGAACTTCCAATAATTCTTCCGAGCTTGCTAACTAACATTTAAATACAAAATGTTTCAAATTCCATTTTATGATAGCTTGCGCTACCTTCAAAGATTTACTTATACCGGGCAGAATACATACTGGATCTTAATTTCCTTTCTACTGGAGAAACTAGATTCGATAACAGTTCTAACAGTATAAGCCACACAAATTAATAAAATCTACAAAAATTATGAAAATTCTTCAAACTCCCGTCACATGGTTGTCCTGACCGAAACTGCTCTGTAAATTTTCTGACCTTCATTCGATTAAAAATTCATATCTTTTAACTTAAAACTCAAAATCAGTTTCCGTTTGTTGGAAACTAAACTAGAGGAACAAATATTTAAAACGGTATAAAATTTATCATCTAACCATTTTTTAGAATTTATGGTGAATTTTCGAAGTCATTTCCAAAATTCAATCTTCTACATAGCTTTCCATAATAAACTTCTAATTTATACTAACTTCTTCTTAATTTTCTACTTGTCAATTTAGTCCCATCACTTGCTTCAAACCACCAATTCATCATATTCTTCATCAAATAATTATTCAAAAATAATTCCCTCTAATTTTCTTTCTTTGCCAAAATAGTATATAAAATGCAAAGGTGAGGATTCAACATCGGTTTAGCATTCTAACATCAATTTCACATCTCCGACATTAATAATTACATAAATACACTCCAATTTCATAAAACTAAGATTTGGTCCCTTAACTTTGAACCTTGCCGAATTGGTCCTTGTATATTTAACTTAAGGTTTTGCTTCCAAACAACAAATCAAGCTTACTAGATCATTAATCAAACATCACAAACCCTAAGTTAAACTTAAATATATAAACCCTAATCTTCTCCGTACAAACCAAAATATTTAGGGTTTAAATTCTAACTCAATAACATGATTAATATCATATAAGCTTGATTCCAACTTAAATTCAACCATGGATTCATAAAATTTCAAAAGCCCCAATTTTGTTCATAAACGCTAATTTCCTTCTCATGTAAAATTTTCATCAATCAAGCATGTATTCCATGAATTAATAATATCAAAAGATAGATCTTGAAGGGTAGAACAACTTTGCAGTTCAAAAGATTACCTAAAAATCGAGTTTCGGGGCTTGAATCGAACTTGGAAAATTTTCTTCCTTTTTTCCCCCAAATTTCGAAAGTTGAAAGATGAAGAAGGCTTCATCTTTTTTTTTGGCATTTCAATTTTGAAATTGCTCCAATTATGCCACTTGTATTATATAAATGAATTTTAAATTCATTTAAATAGGAAAATTACAAAAGTGCCATTTTATCCAACGGTTGAGATTGATCTTATCATCAATCAAGAGCCAAGATTTAATATTTAATTTTCTTCTTCCAAAAATGGCCTTTGTAACTTCAAATATTTCAAAATTGCCATCCCTGCCAAATGACCAATTTGCCCTCCAACTAGTCTTTATTTACTAGTTTGTTTCAAAATTGTCGTTCCATTATAATCTAACTAAATTAGTTCCTTCTCAACTGGCCACTATTCCATAAACATCATTTTATGATTTTCCATGGCTTATGGAACAGCCTCTGAAATTTCAATTCAATCCGATTTCCCAATATTCACAAAATACTTCTACTACGATTTTACCTTTACCGAGCTATCTGATTTATTCTGAAAATTATATATTTCCATAATGTTCCTCATATCATCATCCTGCATCCAATGATCTAGATTTAATCTTGAGTTAATAATTTACCAACTTTGCCCTTGTGATTTTCCAAAATTACGATCTTGCATTTTTCATCCAACGGCTCATATTTAGCATGAAAAATCAACTTAAATCCAAGGGTTCATATTCTTCCAACAGAAAGAAAATATCTTAGACATGTAAAATGACATAGTCAACCTTGGCTTATCATCCTTCAAAATATCCTGGATATTCGATTCGATCCGATTGTCTGAATATTTTTCTGAACTTTATCACTTTATAGTCTTTAATAGAAACTCCATACGAAAAATTCGGGTAACACAGAAATGTCACTCTTGGGGGTAAACTATTCATTTTTGGGATAAAAATACATAACTTTTGAAATTTACACTTTGGTCCCTAAACTTTTCCAAAGTTTACACCTTAACCACAAAACTTTTAATATTTTCATTTTGGTCACTAGCCAAAAATTGGGATACTGCAATTCTCCCCCTGAAAAAATTCATCCTCAAATTTTCAATACATACCTGGTTCAAAAACAATGAAGAAATTATTTTCTCAAATCTTTTTCTCTTTCCCAGATCGCTTTTTGACTTCATAATTTCACCAAAGAACTTTAACAAGCGAGATCATCTTACTTCTTAGTCCTTTGACTTCATGTGCCAAAATTTTTACCAATTCTTCCTCATAAATCAAATTCGGTTGAATGTCTATTCCCTCCGAGGTAATGATATGTATAGGATCTGATCGATACTTCTTGAGCATCGATACATGGAATACATTGTGAATCTTGTCCATTTTCGGAGGTAAGGCTACCTAATAAACCACCTGATCAAATCTTTTCACAATCTTATAAGGCCCAATAAATCTCGGACTCAACTTCCCTTTTTGTCCAAACCATAACACATTCTTCTAAGGTGAAACTTTTACGGAATATTTTATCCTTAACTTCATATAAATATCTTTACTTTCAAGATCAGTAGATAATATCCATCATTCTAAAGCAATTCTAGATTGCTTCGAACCATTCTCACTTCATTCTCCATATCCTGAACTGAATCAAATCATATTCAATCACCTCTTAGTTCTCTTTTCATCATCATTTGGAATATAAATTACCTCTTGATAACATGAACATCCTTTAGACTTAACACCGAACTCTTAAAATTTCCCTTTTCACCTTACTGAATTCCTTCCAAACATATCTTATCTTTCATATGTAAATCTTTGATCCGATTTGTCAAAGTAGATTTGAGCTGAAGTTATGTTATCAATATACTATTTTCTTCCAAAGGTAATTGGGCATTTAATGCTTATAAGCCAAAGAATGAATTTTGGCTAAGTACATCAACTACTATATTAGCCTTATTACATCAATACATATCCCAACCTGTTATAGGACGTATTATTGAATAAGGTAGAATCCTTACTAAATTCATATTGCACTAATAATAGTGTTACTATCAAATCTTCTTTTACTGTTAATAATATAATAGTTATTTAATCTTAGAGGAATATTACTGCTTCTTTGACTAACCTCACTGGAGCTTTCTAGCATGATATACCGAGTCGTATAAAACCTCAATCTAATGACCCTTGCAACTAGGTCTTTAGCTTTCTCAATCTAGTAAGAGTCATTCTGTAGAGTATAATCAATATAGGTCCAATATTGGATTAAATCCAATCCTAAACTTAGCCTCTCGATTAGGCATCAAGCCTAACGACTCCTCTTGGGCAACCTAGTTAAATCTCACAAATAATAGGAA
Organism: Hibiscus mutabilis; assembly: GCA_019671005.1. Taxonomy (NCBI): domain Eukaryota; kingdom Viridiplantae; phylum Streptophyta; class Magnoliopsida; order Malvales; family Malvaceae; genus Hibiscus; species Hibiscus mutabilis. The sequence continues at coordinate 22,226,467 of CM033741.1, read as the reverse complement.
TACTCTCCCAACTTACCCTTGATGCTCGGTATCCATAGCATAAGTTAAATAATTTTCACATTGGTAACAAATTCCAATAAAAACTCTACATGCTTATGTATGCCAATTATCACAACACTCATATGATTGGTTTTGTGGTTTACATAAATATCCAACATTAATTATAAATGTCAGAGAGTTCTTAATTTTCCTTTTCCCCGATCTCTTAGCAAAACTATGTAATAAATTCAGCTTGATATCTTTGCCAGGAATCCTCACCACTTTTTAGAAGTGGTGAAATGAATAATGATTTATTGTTCCTCTTTACGAGTTGTGACCTCTGTTTAGATATTTTCTCATTTTGAACCCCTTTGCATTGCATTTGGCATAATTTACTACTTCATGAAATTTTAAAATACATAGGGTAGTCATTACTTCTTTGTACCTGACCTCTAGCCCTCTATGAGCTCTCATAACAGCTTTTTTTTTGTCTGTAGGAAGCAGTTTAGAAGAAAAGCAACTCATTTTGTTAAACTTTCACTCATATCCGTAATAATCTAATTGCCCAAATTAAGATACAAGAACTCCGTTGCATCTCTAAGATAAACTGTGTTACGGAACCCTCAAAGAAAGAACTTCTAGCTAACAGACTTTTGAGTATGTACCGTAACATTACTTTATCAAATATGAGTCTAATCCTTTCAGATGAAATACTACTTTATTTTTAGCCTCCTCTGAACATCAATACAGAGTTCCTTCAACCTAACCTTTATATCCTTAAACCATAGATTAACAATCATAGGATCTCCATCAATGTCTCTCTGAAAATCTAGTGTGTCAGAACTCTTAATTCTTTTGCAATAGGTGCCTAAGCAGGCTGATTCATGATCGTATCTAATGTCTAGAAGAAAATCTCTTAATCTAGAACATGCATATCATGTTACTCTGGTGCCTCTGCACCATGCTAAGCTGAGGGTAGAATATTATCATAATCTTATCATGCTCGTGAATCTCTTATTGATCCACTCGCTTAAACACCATGATTCTTTTACCCTCACATATTGGAATTTAACATTATTATCATAATGAAGTAAGCAATTGCATCCATTCCAACAAGTAAAATCATCAGTAATTTTGACATCCTAGTGGCATGTATACACTTTTGACCTTTACCATACTTTGTTTAACTCCAAAATCGGCTAAACCTATAGCTTTGATAACAATAAATGTAACACCCCTTTCCCGTATTCGTACACTGGGTACGAGTCGAAAATGTTACGACTTCTTTAATAAAAAATTAGGGTAATTTAAAATTTTAGAAAAACTTCTCAATGGTCACCCATCCTTAAATTTCTCTAGCCCAAGCACGCGTAACTTTTTTTAAAACCGACATAAATTATTTTTTCGAGTTCCAATCATAAATCAATTATCTTACTATGTAACTCATCACCAAAGGTTATTCTTAACCTTGAATCTTTCCAGAAACGCCAATTATCTTAAAACCATAACGAATTTTAAAGGCCAATCACAACTCAAATAGGTTTAGCAAGTATACATGCCACTATATTAATTAAACCTTAATTAGGATGTCATTACTGTGATTACATGTTGAGCTTTCCAATTTTGATGCAATACTCTTCTCACTCTCATCTTGATTTACCTACGTGTGTACAATTAAACACATGCTAAGTACGAACTTAGTGAGGCAATAAAGGAAGTAATAACAATTATTTAAACTTTATTCAATTTCATGGTTACATTTATATAGCATGATATATGCCAATGCATCAACTCTCACATTGCATTAGTAATAATTTACTATATGCCAATGTCATAAGATTTTCATGCTTGTCCGTTTATCATAATATGCCTTATATGCATAAATGCATCATGATCACTAGATAAGTATACATTCATATTAATCATATATTAACATAATATAAACCGGATATAAATTTCTTACCGATATACTTGCCATATGTTCCGAGAGTTCACATACTCCCTAACTTGTTTACCATTTATTATCCATTTATTTATAGCCCAAACTAAACCTTGAGGACCCTGGTTACACGAGTCAAATATGCACCGAAATGCTAATAGACATAAGGTCATCCCTACCATCCGCACATTTATAAGGTTGTGCTAACCATCCGCACGTTTATAAGGCCGTGCTAACCATACACTAAGTGTCCTTTATATACACTATAGTGCTATCCTGGATACCCTAATATGCAGCGTGCTGTTGGACTCTATGGCATGCCAACTATACCCTGTCCCTCAATGACTTATTTTGACATAATTTCCTTATTTATTCCATCCATGACAACATATATCAATATAATTGAATATTAGGCAGCTCATACCCGAAATAACATTCATAGTCTTACCAATGATGTATGAAACGTCCATGTATCATGTTATGTATGCATTGCACTCACCTGGGCCATTTATTAGCATGCCTCACTAAATTCTACTCGATCCTTTCCTTTATACAGCCTCGAACCTTCTTTGATTCAAACTTGACTTCATTAATCACATGAATAAGATAAAATATTTGTTAGATTCAAATCTAACAATACCTTAACCATGTTGTCTAATATAATCATTTGAGTATAAAATTTCCAAATATTTTTCCTTTCTTCCTTGTATTGTTCAAAAACTCATTATGGTCCTTAGTGACCAATTTGAACTTCCAATAATTCTTTCGAGCTTGCTAATAACATTTAAATACAAAATGTTTCAAATTCCATTTTCTGACAGCTTGCGCTACCTTCAAAGATTTACTTATACCGGGCATAATACATACTGGATCTTAATTTACTTTTTACTGGAGAAACTAGATTCGATAACGGTTCTAACAGTATAAGACAAATAAATTAATAAAATCTACAAAAATTATGAAAATTCTTCAAACTCCCGTCACAGAGTTGTCCTGACTGAAACTGTTCTGTAAATTTTCTGACCTTCATTCGATTAAAAATTCATATCTTTTAACTCAAAACTCAAAATCATTTTCCGTTTGTTGGAAACTAAACTAGAACAAATCTTTAAAACGGTATAAAATTCATCATCTGACCATTTTTTTAGAATTTATGGTGAATTTTCGAAGTCACTGCCAAGATTCAATCATCTACATAGCTTTCCATAATAAACTTCTAATTTATACTAACTTCTTCTTATTTTTCTACTGTCAATTTAGTCCCATCACTTGCTTCAAACCACAAATTCATCATCTTATTCATAAAATTATTCAAAAATAAATCCCTCTAATTTTCTTTCCTTGCCAAAATAGTCACTAAAATGCAAACGTGTTTAGTATTCTAACATCAATTTCACATCTGTAACATCATTAATTACATAAATACACTCTAATTTCATAAAATTCAGATTCGGTCCCTTAACTTTTAAGCTTGCCGAATTGGTCCCTATATATTTAACTTTGGGTTTTGCTTCTAAACAACAAATCAAGCTTACTAGATCATTAATCAAACATCACAAACCATAAGTTAAACTTAAATCCATAAACCCTAATCTTCTCCATACAAACCAAAATATGTAGGCTTTAAATCCTAATTCAATATATGATTTTAACATCATATAATCTTGATTCCAACTTAAATTCAACCATGGAATCATAAAATTTCAAAAGCCCCAATTTTGTTCATAAACCCTAATTTCCTTTACATGTAAAATTTCCATCAATCAAGCATGTATTCCATGAATTAATAATATCAAAAGATAGAGCTTGAAGAGTAGAACAACTTTGCAGTTTGAAAGATTACCTGAAAATCGAGTTTCGGAGCTTGAATCGAACTTGGAAAATTTTCTTCCTTTTTCCCCCAAATTTCGAAATTTGAAAGATGAAGAAGGCTTCATCCTTTTTTTTGGCCTTTCAATTTTTAATTGCTCCAATTATGCCACTTGTATTATATAAATGAATTTTAAATTCATTCAAATAGGAAAATTACAAAAGTGCCATTTTATCCAACGGTTGAGATTGGTCTTATCATCAATCGAGAGACAATATTTAATCTTTAATTTTCTTCTTTTAAAAATGGCCTTTGTAACTTCAAATATTTCAAAATTGCCATCCCTGCCAAATGACCAATTTGCCCTCCAACTAGTCTTTATTTACTAGTTTGTTTCAAAATTGCCATTTCATTATAATCTAACTAAATTAGTTCCTTCAAAATCGGCCACTATTCCATAAATATAAATTTATGACTTTCCATGGCTTATGGAACAACCTCTGAAATTTCAATTCAATCCGATTTCCCAATATTCACAAAATACTTCTACTATGATTTTACCTTTATCGAGCTATCGGATCTATTCCGAAAATTCTATATTTCCATAATGTTCCTCATATCATCATCCTTCATCCAATGATCTAGATTTAATCTTGAGTTAATAATTTACCAACTTTGCCCTTGTGATTTTCCAAAATTACGATCTTGCCATTTTTCATCCAACGGCTCATGTTTAGCATGGAAAATCAACTTAAATTCAAGGGTTCAAATTATTACAACACAAATAAAATATATTAGACATGTAAAATGACATAATCAACCTTGGCTTATCATCCTTCAATATATCCTGGATATTCGATTCGATCCGATTATCCGAATATTTTTCTAAACTTTATCGCTTTATAGCCATTAATACAAACTCCGTACGAAAAGTCTGGGTAACACAAAAATGTCACTCTTAGGGGTAAACTATCATTTACGAGATTAAAATACATAACTTTTGAAAATTACACTTTGGTCCCTGAACTTTTCCAAAGTTTACACTTTAACCACAAACTTTCAAAATTTTCATTTTTGTCACTAGCCAAAAAATTTCCACAGTCATCATGATCGAATTGAGTCTCTGCTATGGATCTATCGAGCTGTTGCGATCATCTGCAAGCAAAATCTTAGGCGTACACAAATTAGGGCTTATACCCTTCAAGTCAGCAATAGTCCAACCAATAGCCTTCTTATGTTGATATAAAACATGCAATAGCTTAGTTTCTTGGTCAGATGTTAAGCTAGCAGATATAACAATAGGCAACGTGTTATTCTCCCCTAAATAAGCACAATTCAATTGTATGAGAAGAGGTTTAAGATCAAGTACATGTAGATGCTCCAGCGATGGCTTGGGAGATTTAAACTCGGTATAATCAAAAGGTTCAGAAGACATACCTGTCATGGTAGGCACATCATTGGATTGTTCAATCTCTTTCTTACCTTCCTCAGCTTCTTGCATGGCCTTGTCAAAGTCAGATTGCTCTGTAGCGCTAAGCACATTGCTGCAACATATCTCTTACAGACTTTCTTCAACTAGGGCATCTTCACTTTGCACAAGATGGCATTCTTCATAGCCATCCGCGTACTTGAGAGTGCTGAAGACATTAAGTGTGATCTTTTGGTAGTTAATCTTCATAGTAAATTCATCTTTCTCACAATCAATCACAATACGCCCGGTAGCATGTAATGGTATCCCAAGGATAATGGGAGCATTCTCATCAACTTCACAATCAAGGATGATAATTTATGTCGGGAAGATAAATCTATCTACATTAACTAAGGCATCTTCAATTCTACCATCGGGCCGAATTTGAGAACAATCGGCCAATTAAATGATCGCTGATGTAGGCTTAGCTCTTTCCATACCTAGTCGTGTAAATGTTGATTTTGGCATCAAGTTGACACTCGCACCAAGATCGCATAGGGCACGGCCAAAGTAGTTATAGCCTATAGAACATGGAATGGTAAAATTGTCAGGGTCCTTCATCTTGGGTGGTAAATCACTTAGTACATCCACACATTCTCCCGCAGTAGCAACAGTTTCAACTTCACTCACCATCCTCTTCTTGGTCACGATCTCCTTTAAAAATTCATATATATTGGCATCTGATCAATAGCCTCCAGAAACGAGACATTAATGTGCAACTATTTGAGCATATCCAAAACTTTTGGAATTGGACAACTTGTTTTTGAGTCTTCAATCATTGCAGAAACAATGGTGGTGGTCCGGGCTCATCGTGTGGTTTACTGGATGTAGTGGAATCCTTAGCTTTATCATTCTTGCCTTCAGTAACAAAGCTTCTCACTGTATTAGACACAAAATTTGTATCCTTAGGTGCAAGATCATCGGTGGATAGCATGCTTGGAGTGGAATCAACAAGGGAACCACCCCAAACTTGTCATCTCTCATCAATTGGGTGCCACTACGCAATGTGATAGCACTACATTGCTCTGCACTAAAAATTTTTAGTGACTTCAGTATCACTCAGTAAATCACCTTGTGGTTGCATTTTCAAGACTTGGCCAATCTGCCCAACCTATGTTTCCAAAGATCGGAAGCAAGCAGTGTTGTTTAGCATAATCGATTGTTGATTTTACAACATAGCGGCTTGCATTGTAAGCATGTCGCTATGGTTCTTTAAATGTGCTAACTGATCATACATGATATCTCGGGCAGTTTCAATAAAATTTTAATTAGTAGAATCAAAAGAATTAAAATTGGAGTTAAAAGCTTCTTGGTTCTGCCTCTGAGTTTTCTATTTGAATCCAAGAGGGTCTAATATGGCATTATGTCACGCTCCTGAATTACTTGTGTTACCTTCCTAAACAAAATTAGATGTTGCTGCCACCCTGGGTTGTATGTGTTCGAGTAGGGATTGTTGTTATGGTTGGCATTCCTTACATAGCATCTAGATTCTTATTACTGGGGTTATTCATTCAACTGGTGTTCCCCATCACAATGCTCATACGTATATTGAATTACCTTAGCTTCTCGTGTAATGAATACCGGCTGCATATTCTTGAGTAGATTTGTAATGGTAGAGAGTTGAGCCACTACACTTTGAGAATCGTCCAACTAGATTATTCTAGAGGATTTAGGTCCTGGCTTCAATCTCCCCTTTAAAACTGGTAGTCGTTGTTGGTTATCTAATCAAGTAGTTTGAAATCCTCTTCAGGATCTTTGTCAAGCAAAATTCGATTGGCTAAAGAGTCAATCATCATCCTTGTTGGTGCATCGAAGACATTATAGAATGTCATTACTTGTAGCCAATCATGAAATCCAAGAATCAAGCACTTACGTAGCGTGTCTTTGTATCGGTCCCAACATTCATACATAGATTCATCATCTCGTTGCGTGAATGCAATGATCTCGCTTCACTTCTGATTGTGCATATTCGGTGAATCATATATGCGCAGAAAGTTCCTGCACAAGTTATCCCAGGATTTAATAGATCTTGAGAAACTATTCTTCAACCATCATCTGGCTCGATCTTGTAAAGAGTAGGGGAATATTTTAAGTCTCAACACATCATCAGGAACCCATGGTTGTTTAAAACAATCACAAACTTCCAGAAAAACTTAAATGTGTTCTCTAGCATTCCCTCTTGTTGATCCTCCAAATTGTCCAATGGAGTTGAGCATGTTGAACATAACTAGCTTCAACTCAAAGTGAGTTGTCCCTAGATCAGGCACAATGATCGATGGGTTGAGGTTGTTGATAACAAGCTCCATGTTGTCTCGGTCTTCTAGGTATGGCAGGTGGAGGATCCTCATGTCTTGCATATCCTCTATTTTGGGTTGCATTCTCAACAACAACCACCAGTGGTATGCCATCGTTATTAATTCTTTGGTCATTCAGGTCATTCTCTCTGTCCTTGTTCACTATATTCCTTCGTTCTTTGTGTAGCTCTCACAAAGTTTTCCCAATCTATGGATTAAATGAAAGAATAGGTTCTGAGTTTGTGCGTCTGGTCACGCACTAGAACGTACCTAAAAAAGAAAATAAAAACAAAAGTAAAAATTAAATGCAAATAAAAAAATCTTAAACGTAATTATCATTTGGCAAACCCCGGCAACGACACCAAAAACTTGATGCTTGTCGAATAGTGATGCACTTTAGAGCAAGTATACTTGTCGATCAAGTAATAAAGCGATAGAGTAAAGTGTCAAACCCACGAGGATTTGATCAATAACTACCAAGTTATCGTACTTAAGAGTGGTTGAGTAAGTATTGATTGATGTTGGGTTATCAAAACTAAATGCAAATAAAGAAAAGATAGCTATGATCAAAACAAACAGATGATGCAGCAAATAAAAGATAATTATGGAAGCTGGGTTTATTGCCTAGGACTTATGCTTGATTACTTATTTCAACGCTATTGCAACTGACAATACATGTCTGAGTAAACTAATAAGATCTTTATCTACTCGACAGGATTTTCTAATGAACTTTTGAATCTTTCGATGCCTAGAAGTTAATAACATTGAAGCTAAGGTAATACATGTTTGCGTGAACCCTAACAACTCTATTATTTATTCAAGTTCTCCCTTTTAGTCGTTGAAACCCTAAACTTATTTCTAAGCCAGATTAAGGCTAAGTTAATAGCTTAGCCCTAATGTTCACGTTTGTTTATCCTAACTCTCTTGATATTAAGCCATAAATCAATAGTTAAAAGGCCTCTCTCGATAGCTCTTACATTAACTATGCATGAAGAATGATGAACAGAATATATAAAGGGAAAAGAACTATAGCAGCATGCAATATATGTCTATGTAAACCATTAAGATCTTTATCTACTCGATAGGATTTTCTAATGAACTTCTGACTCTCTCGATGCCTAGAAGTTAATAATATTGAAGATAAGGTAACACATGTTTGCGCAAACCCTAACAACTCTATTATTTATTCAAGTTCTCATTTTTAGTTCTTGAAACCCTAAACTTATGTCTAAGCTAGATTAAGATTAAATTAACAACTTAGCCCCACTGTTAACGTTTGTTTAACCTAACTCTCTCGATATTAAGCCATAAATCAATAGTTAAAAGGCCTATCTCGATAGCTCTTACAATAACTATGCATGAAGAATGATGAACGTAATCGATAAAGGGAAAAGAACTATAGCATTAAAATAGAGTATTTAAAATATAAAATCCTAAAAAGCAATAAACCCAACTAAAAGTATTTAGCTCATGTTTGAGCCTAAAACATCCATAACATAAATTTAAAACATAAGCAGTTTATTAAGCAGGGGATAGAAAAGGGTCAAGCGTCCTCGATGATCTCCTCCGAGCTTTCTAACTATTGTTGTAGGTCCTGCACTCCTTCAGCCTCTCTCGATGGCGTTCGTCATGTGGAGACTCCTCTAGAACTTTGAATCTGGTGGTTCTTTGATAGCTGAAGACTAAAGACTGTCGTCTATGATCGAGCTTCCTTGAATTATTGTCCAAGTCTTGTTTATATAGGCGGGGAAACTAAGTTTTCGTAACCCTAAAGCACACACAGCCTCCTTTAAGAGGATATTTGCTTTCCCGCTATATTTAATGAGTTTCGTATTTAAGGAGAGTCCACATCGGTCAAAGTTAGATTTATCTCCAACTTTTCTTGCCTCGTCAACTCTAGTCGAGAGATATGTTATCCTTCAGCTCCAGCATTCCTCCAGCTCCAATAGGTCATGTGCATGCACCACAAAAACACTACCTATCCCATTAAAAATACCAAAGTGTATAACAATTAAGCCCAGGTAGTGTAAATCCCTAACTACATGCAAACTACTCTAAATGAAACTAAATGAGCTTTAAGACACACAAAAGTAAAGTAAAAACTGTATGCAAAATAGGATATCTACACAGTCATCACCCCGCGTCGAACACTGTCGCACATTCATCTATCTTCCTACTTAAGTCCTCCCCTATGGTAATCATCGAGGTATAGTCCTCACCATCCTTCGCCCTATGGGATGTTGGAGCTAGTGGCTACACTATGCGTGGGCAGCATTCATAAGTGATCAACCAGTTGCCCTCCTCCTCCTTCCCTCCAACAAGCACCTTGGCCAAGTTCCCCCATTATACAACCAAGTTGTCGTACCGCTTGGCACCTTCTAGAAAACATAGAGTCCTTTGCCAGCTGAGAGGACCTATAGCCATTGGGGCTCTGCCCCATGAAGGCATACCTCAAACATCATCCACAAGGTGATATGCTCATCTATGTTCAACCGCCTCCCCTCCCTATAAGTGGTAACTTTCTTCTTCTTCTTCACCGACAACTCGTGAATTACTACCCTATTATTTTTTTCCTAGCACTTTTCATTTTAGAAGAAAATTGAAACCTCCAGGTAACCTCAACGTCACCTTTTTATATTTAGAGCGATCCAATCCTACCTTCTGAGAACTGCTCTAACCAATGATCGAATTCCCGATAGCATTATCTTTCTTGTGTCACTTTGTAAAGCTCAATAAGTCAGGAAAAGACTTTGGAGCCACCGAACTAAGGGTAAACAACATCCACAAAACCCTCACAAATGGTTTATAGTCTTGACCTATGCACCAAATGATGTAGCCAATGACGACCCACCTGGATGCCCCAACCAGTTACCCCAAGGTAATGACATATTCAACCAGCACCTCGCGAACAAAGTTGTGCAATGGCAAATGAAACCCAGCTTTAAAAAAGTGCAGCGTCATATAACAAGTGTAAGCAAAGTTGTGTAATGAAACGTTCCCTTCGGATCTTCAAACTCAAACTCATGTTCACCCACTACAGCCTACCGCACTCCAATAGCTTTCTTACCTTGTTCTTCCCTATCTGACACTTAACTACAGCCTCATCCATGTCCAACACCTGATTCGCCTCAAGTTTCTTCAACAAAGCTTTTGCACTTCTCACCATTTTGATAAGATAAGAAAAATATAGGGAGAAATTCGAAGAAGAGACAACTTGTCCTCTAAGAAAAATTAGGAAAAGGCCGTCAAAATCTAGAATTTGGGTTTTTTTCCCAATTTCTAAACTGATAGAGCATCGTTTCAAAAGACCATGATCCACGCCCCTCACTCCAGACTACTCACCCAACGCCACGAGTACAGGGTTTTAAAAATTTCCTACATTCGCAGAAATGATTTCCTATATTCTCGGGAAACGACTCATTTAAAAGCGCACCACCAATGCAACGGTTACAACACGACACTTACTCCTAAGTCTCAGATCGTGCCACATTATGGCACTCCTTTGACTAAGGGGGAGAAATGTTACACCTCCACCCATATCAATTGCATATCTGCCTACAAGTTACACACCTTTGATTATCCATGTTCCTAGAGTCCTTAGCACACAAGTGTAATCACTAATTTTATTTGGGGTATTAACCCTTGTTAAATTTTTTGTCAATTTTACAATAATGGGCTTTTTTTAATTATTTATCTTATTGCTTTGTTGTTACTGTCTATTTAAAAACACTATATATTATTATACATTATGTGCTGGTCTAATTGGAAAAAAAAATTAAAATTATTGCATATTAATCTTACTACCTTATGCTATTATTGCTAGTTTTAATTACCATTATTATTAGTTTTAATTAGTTACGATTATAGTTACCACTGTTATTATTTTTAGTTTCGATTATTGTTATTATTAGCATTATTATTATAATATTATATTAGTATTATTATTAATATTAAACAAACTCAAAAATTAATTAAACAATAATTAATAAAAGCCCAATTGTTTATTCAAATAGTCTATTTACAATTATAAAAACCCAAAAAATAATAAGTATTACATTCTGGCCCGATAGACCCAAGTTTGCCCTAATATCCAAAACCCTATCCCATTTGTTTTTTGTGCAGCCAAATCTGGACCGTTAGATCTGGCTGCTGAACAAATGGTCCATATCACATCTTGGAAGGAAACCCTAGCAGCTACCCATCTGCCCCAACGGAACATCATCACAACCATCAGATCTGGAGATTTGAATGGACAATTCAGATTGCGCAAGGAACACTCTGGAACCCTCACGCGCCCACGCGCGGCTTATCATTGCCCTTCACGCGTGCGTGTTCTGCGCGCTCTAATGCCTTGGATCTCCATGCGCGCCTTCTGACGATTTGTCTGCCTCACCAGAACATCTCTCTGGTCCCCTCCTCCTCGCCAAACAGCCACGATGTTCATGCAACCAAAAATAAACAAGAATTAGAAAAGAAGGACTAATGGAAGATGCAACAAAATTAGGTAAATATCAGAGGAGTTCGGCATATTTTAGAGAAAAATTAACAATTCAAAATTTTTTTTCTCTTCTATGTAACATCCTCGGTTATAAATAATCGAAAACAAAAACATTGTAAAGAGATAAGAAGAAATGCAAAAAATCATATCCTTTTGAGGTATCTCTCCCATTCTATTTTGCATGCATACATACAAAAAAAAGGGAGAAAACAGGAAAAAAGGTAGATCTAGGTTTTTCAAAGGTTTACCTTTCTGTTTCCTGTGGTCGCATCGTCCTTTGGTGACAAACTCGTGGCCTTCACGCCTTTAGTGGGTGAACCGAGATGATGTTAGGCAACTTTGTCGACCGCCGTTGAGGTTTTTGAGTCTCTCGTTTTTAAAAATACACAAAGGGGGTGTTTTCCGAGTTTATTTCCTTAGATCTAGACAAAAATGGTTTTATTTGGGTAAAACAAAGGTCGGTTCTGTGTTCGGAGTGAAGAGAAGAGTTTTCTTGGTAAGTGAATGTAGGTCTCTGGCGCTGATGTAAGCAGCCGAAGAAGGTTTCCGATGGCCAACGGGCCGATTTCTGGGTTTAGCGGTGGTTTCTGGGCTTGTGCCTCGATGAACGACACCGTTCATCAGAGGCTAAGAGAGAGGGGAGAGCGTTTTCAGAGGTTTTTGGGAGAAATGTTCTTAAAAATTTCTATTTTCATAAGAAAAAATAGGTTTTATATCAGTTTTAAAATAAACAAATGGTTTTTTCAATAATAAATCCCTCTGTCATTTCATAATTACAGCTGCTAGGGTTTCCGCGTTTCTAAATCCTTTCCTCAGTCCCTTGTAGTTTTCAAAAACTCTCAATTAGGTCCTTAAATCCGGTTGCATTGCGATTGTAAAAATAGTTTATTCCCATAAAGTCCTTTCGTGTCTTTGAGAAAACTCATTGGCCCTTCCACCTCTTAAAATTGCACTTTTAGTCCCTTGCGTTCTTTTGTTTTTAATTTTGTTCTATGTCTCTTTTTAAAACAGTTTTTTTAGGGTTAACTCCCTTTTAGTCCTTAAAAGATTTGTCATGCTTAGATTTGGTCTCTTCCAGTTTTTTTTTAAATCCCCTTTCTTTTCATTTGTCTTGTGTAGGTCCCCGCATTGCAATATTTAATTTGTTTTTTTTTGTATTTCAGTATTAGTTGGTTTTTTTTAATTAGTCTTTATGCCATCCTTTTTATTCGGTTCGTGTTTGCATGTTTGTTGGTTTATTTTCCTTTAAATTATTATGCCCTTGTTTGCGTTGTGTATAGGTTGTACATGTTATTTGATAGCATGTATATTTTCTTTTGTGTACATATGAGTCGCATATTCGTTTACTTTATTTTTATACAGGTTTATCTTTTTTCATTTAGTTTAAATATATATGCCATGACGTGCTATGTTGCATTCGAATATTAAAATGTGTTAATGTGGTGCCTTGTTATTCGGGAGTAAACGCGGCCAGTACCAAACGTAGTGGTGGTGGTTTTGCAGTTTACTCTCGAATAACGAGGCCCTTAAAATTTACTCGCATGTATAACCAGATTTTAATTTAATCGTCACTTTAATTCAAAAATTTTAATATTAAAAAGCGGTAATTATATTTTTCTTTTGGTACCAATTTTTTGGGCGGTGTGGGGGTGCCAAAACCTTCCCCATTCGTAACCGACTCTAGAACCTGCTTTCAATCGAATATCAGGTTTTATGGTGTCCGGCCTACCCCACTGGCCGGTGGCGACTCCAAGTTTTATTTTTTTTCAAAAACATGAAATTTTGAAAAGAACTCGCCATTTTTCAAATATTTTCCCAAAAAACGAAAGGGAACCTTCTACTCCTTTTTAAGCGATCACTTCGAATTCGGTCACTACAGATGGCGAGTGGTTTTGTTTTTTTTAAACTAAAGAGAGTCAGACCATTTTTTAAAAAAACAAAAATAATAATTACTTCTTTACTAATTTTGGAAGTTGTGAATTAAAGTGATGATTAAAATAGTATTTGTTTATCAATGCGAGTTTATTTTAACGCATTTAAAATTTGGCACTTAAACCTGTCCTTTAAAGTGGGGGAATACGCTAGTGCTTTCGTGTGGATATTGTTCCTCCGTATGGGCCTAGTAAGTACCTTTGGGGCTCGACTACCCTATATTTTCGTTGGAATATTGTTTCCCCGTTTGGACATAGCGAAAGGGGCCCCCTGAATTGAACCCGGTTGAAAGGAGCCTATAATGGGTGATGACCAGGGGCCTTGCTACCCTTAGGAGGGGAGAGCGAGAATAGTTCGGGTACCGTTTAGAACCAAAATTGCATGTAGAGAACATAGAAAGCCCACACCTTTAGAGCATGCGGTTAAACCTAGGTTTTTAGAAATGATGTAAATAGGGTTGCTTTGTTTGATGCTTGATTTAATTTCCTGCTTTATTTTTATATCCGTTAATTTTATCAGGTACTGACTTGTTTTTTGTGTTTTATTTTGTTTTGCATATTTTTTCATATCATGAAGGTGTTGATTCAAGTGGTTTGCCCGAGCTGAAATCTTTCATCATGGATAAAAGGTATCTTAAAAAGAAGACCTCAATTCGGTCGTCTGGCACTGGTCAGAAGTCAACCAAAAAGTCCAAGGTGACAATTTACCAAGCGAGCGAATAGTAGCGGGATATACATATGTCAGTCTACAACAAAATGACTTGTGGGAGTTGAAACAGATTTGGGAAGGATGGGATCGCCGGTTGCAAAATTAGTTTCGCGAAAATTATGGTGATGTAGCACTTTTGATGTATGTCCGAGTCAATTAGCCTCTGCTCCGAGCCATCTTTCAGTTCTGGAATCCCGCCTTTTATTGCTTCACTTTTAATGGGAAAGAGTTGATGCCCTCAATGGAGGAGTATACAGCTTTGATTAATCGAAAGAACATTCATGAAGATTGGATTTACACAAAGCTGTCAAAATCCCAAAATTACCCTTTGAAGCTTAGGACCTTAGCCAGGATGAGTGAAGAATGGGTCAAAGGTTTGATTTAGAATCGAGGAGATAGTACCGATTTTTCATGGGAGTGCATTTGAGATATCATACTGACGCACCCAGACGAGGTCACGAAGATGGATTTGTTCGCTTTGGGGATCTACGGCTTGATCATTTTCCCTAGAGTTTTAGGTAACATTGATGTGGCTATCTTGGACTTATTCGAGCGTTTGAAGAAGAAGAAGGCCAACCTGGTATCATCAATCTTAACTGAAACCTTCATTTCCTTGAACGCAAGCCGAAAGCATGAAGAAAGGCATTCTAGGGGATGTGCACAGTTACTTCAAGTATGGATTCAAAGTCATCTATGGAAAACACCGACTAGGGTTCTACCCGGGATATTCTCATGACATTTTCCCCTTTGCGAGAGTATCTAGCGAAAGAATGGTGTGAAGAGCCAGACAAACAGAAATAGGCGGCCATCTTCAAAAATATTCATGATGAGGACATTGTATGGGGGGTGCCTTAGCTCGGTAGTATCCTTCGTTTCTTGTATAGCTGTGGAGATTATGATTGGTTAATGATGACAGGCTTATACGGTGGAATTGCTTGCGCTCCTCTTTTGGTGTCAAGGTAGTTCGGGTCCCGAAAGTTTGTGCATGTCACTACCGGCATGAGCACCGTCGAGTTTCCATTCAAGAATGAGTTTAGGGCAAAGGTTCAAAGTGTTTCTAGGGCTTGGGATCACTGTTATCGCATAAAGGTAGAAGAAGACTGTAAGTGTATGTTTACCCCAGACTATGCCTTTTGGATGCACAAGAGAATTAATGACAAGGCTCCGAAGCCCGATCAGGAGCCGACTATGTCACTTGAAGAGCATTTGAGGATGTTCCTTCTGAGGTTGATATCCTAAGAAGCGAGCTAGAGGATTTTAAAAAGTGGATGGATGCTTTACAAACCAAGCATACTAGCGAGCTTTACCAAGTCATCTTGGATGTGGATGAGTGAGATGGAACTATCAAGCAGTTAATAAAGCTCAATATGGATTTGAAAGAAAAGAATACTCTTTACCAAAGTGATACTCTTAAGCTCCAGGGTTTAGTAAGGAATTTCGATCAAAAAAATCTCCTAGCTGTGGAAAAAGAAATGATGAATAGAATACGCTTAGTCGAAGAAGAGAGAGAAAAAGGTAAGCAAGCACTTGAGAAAGAGATAGAGAAATGCAAGCAAACTATTGAGAATGAAAGGAAGGTTGCTAGAAGCGCGATCCAACGAGAGAGAGCAAAGGCTAAACAGGAAATTGAGAAAGGCAAGCAATTGATGGATTTGGAAAAAGCGAATGCTACCGCATGGAAGAGAAAATCCCAAGAAAGCAAGAACCAGCTATTAGAGATACAAGGTCTGTATAACTCTACCCTTGAGAGCTTGAGTCAAAGCCAAGCCCAGAATGCTTAACTAGAAGAAAGGGTTGGGGATTTAGATCAGTCTCTTCATGAGTACCGTGCTCGAAATGTCTTTCTTGAGCTTCAAGCTACCCGACAAGAGAATGAAGCACTACAAGATCAGATTGAGACATTAGAGCCCACAGTTCAAGATTACCTCAGAAAAATTGTGGTTCTTAAAGAGGCCGCCAAGGGAGGAGACAATTATTGGTTAAGGCGCCTTCGCGACGCTACTCGCATGATTCAAGATCAAGATCAGTACAACACTACTCTGATGGTACAAGTGCAAGAAGTTGCTAATCACGTGAGGAACCTAGCCGCGGAAGCTGAAGCTCTTCGTCCTTTTGTAGCTCAGGGCATGGAAGAGGCACCTAGCTTCATTCAACTGCTTAAAGCTATTGAAGAATTAGGAGTTAGGGTTGGGGCATATCTGTAGGAGTTTATCTTCTTGCCTTGTAATAAGAACCTTTTAATCTTCAATGAAAGTTTTTCAAGGGTGATCACCAATGGAATCAATGCCTTTATTTGCATACATTCTTACATTTTATCCATGCATTGCATAACATATATAACATGCATTAATTGATTATGCAATGTAATTAATAATGAGAATGTTGTGACAGAATTTGAAAGATAAATTGCAATCATTCTACACATATATCGAACCCGTTTACAAACAAGGATCATGGAGGAAAGCTTTGGGAAATTAGAAGCCGATCTAAGAGGTCAGTCGGAGCGAACACAACAAGAATTAAGAGACACCATCATCAAATCTCAACAAGATATGATGAGGGAAATATCTCAGATGCTGCAACTCAGTCGTGGGGAAGACCTAAGAGGGAAGAGTGCCATCATGAACCCTACTCAGAACCCGGGAGACCCTTCATATTCTCCAATTTTTAAAAACCATCTCTTCATTAACCCTACACCAAACCCTCCACAAGGTGTATCCTCATCTCATCAGACAAGCGCCTCTGCCCCACCTCAGCAGGGTGTGACATTTGCGAATGTTGAAAATGTCGAAGATAGCATCCCGAACTTTGATGAGTTATAGAAATTGAACCAAGTAAAGGCGGAGTTCTCAAAGCAGTTGGAAGAAACTAGAAAGGATCTTGAAGAAAAAATTAAGTTAAAAGAGGATGATGATGGTTCTTACGGGCTAAACGCTAGAGATCTTAGTTTAGTCCCCGATGTAAAAATCTCGTACAAGTTCAAGACCCTAGAATTTGAGAAGTTTTATAGGAAAACTTGCCCCACTGTGCATGTAACCATGTTCTGCCACAAGATGGATGGGTTTACTGATAATGAGAAGCTATTAATACATTGTTTCCAAGACAGTATGGTAGGACCTGCCACGAGGTGGTATAACCGGTTAACACGAGCTCGAATTAAGTTGTGGAAGGATTTGGCCAAGACTTTCACTAACCAATATAAACACATAACCAATATGGTTCCCAACCGGATCCTATTGCAAGGAATAGAGCAAAGACGTAACGAGAGCCTGTGTGAATATGCTTAGAGGTGGCGTGACATAGCGGCGCAAGTTCAACCTCTTCTTCGTGAGAATGAGATCTCTCCTATGTTCGTGGACACACTAAAAGGGACACTATATGATCGTTTGATCAGTAACCCTATTAGTAATTTTGCTGACATGGTGATGATCGGCGAGCGTATTGAAGCAGCCATCAAAAGTGGGAGAATTGACGGAGGGGAACTATCATGCAAATAGTTCAAGAAGAAATAACACGAAGTTAACAACACAAACACCTATGAGGCTATCAAGAACCTCACCATATCCCAGCCGCAACCCACAATCGAGAATCCTAGAAGTTTTAATAGAAGGGAAGATTGGGGGCCCAAGAAAGAAAGTGAGAGTAAGTCTTTCACTCTGCTATCGATTTCCTACAAAAAAACTCTACTCGCAGCTGTATAAGGCAGATTTAGTTCGGCCTTATCATGTGACCGCTTTTAACCTGCCTTATCCAGCATGGTATGGCCCCAAGGCACATTGTGAGTACCACGCTGATGTTCTAGGACATTCAATTGAGAATTGCGTGGCGTTCAAGAAGTTCGTTCAGAACCTGATCAAGACTGGAATATTACAATTTGAGGAGCCAAGTACTGCCAATAACCCCTTACCGAATCATGGAGGTAAGGGTGTGAATGCTCTAGAAGAAGAGTACGTCAGAAAGGTAAAGGAGAGAGTGTCCGAAGTAAAATCACCTTTGAGATGGGTTTTTCAACAGCTGTGTATGGCTCGTCTCATTGATCGAGGAATGGTAAGTGTAAAGAAGGGTTGTGACCCATATTGCAAGTACCATCAGTCAATGGATTATGACATACAAGACTGCGAAGAGTTTTGTCAGGTGGTTCAGCAATTAATGGACAATAAAGAAATTGACTTCTTTGAGAAAGAAGGGAGGAGTAATAAATCAGGAGTCTGTACATTGGACAAACCAGATACCAAGTACAGTGCAAGAAGGTCGTTTGTTCTCGGTATCAAGCCAAGTCAAGAAAACACATCACAAGAAAAGGGTACTATAGTGGCCCCTAAGATTATAATTTTTAGCCCAACATCCTTTCCCTTCAAGGATACCCAGATGGTTTCGTGGAACTACACCGCCAACTTTTCAATACTAGGGTGTTCAAGTTCGCAAGAAGGAGAGAAGTTAGTTGCGGGGGTAAAGCCCGTGGAAGGGGAGACAGTGAAACTAAACCCCGAAGGGATAAATGATGTAGGGCATTTTACGATGAGTGGTTGGTGTTACACTCTTGAACTTCGAAGGCAATAGAAGAGCCTAGGGGTAAAGGCAAGGCAACCGAGTCTGAACCCGCAAAGATATTTAGAGAAGAACCTCCTCCAAAGATTAATGAGCCGGTGACTGAGGCTTATCCTGAGATTCTTAAAGCACAGTGAATATAGTGTCGTGGAACAACTCCGAAAATAGCCAGCTCGGATTTCGATGCTCGACCTCTTATTGAACTCAGAAAAACATCGCGAGGCACTATTGAAGGTCTTTAATCAAAATTTTGTTGAAAGCGATATCTCAGATAGAAAGCTAGATCGAATCGTCGGCCATATCGCTGCCGATAACTATATCACCTTCAGTGACGATGAGATACCAAATGAAGGTATAGGGGCAACTAAGGCCCTGAACATTACCACCCACTGTAAAGGACACGTGTTGCCATGAGTGTTAATTGACAACGGCTCCGCGTTTAATATCATGCCTTTGACAACTCTACAGCATCTACCGATCGAAAGCTCTCACATGAAACCTTGTCAGAATATCATGCGAGCATATAATGGGACCCAAAGAAATGTGGTCGGGAAAATCGAAGTACCCCTACTCATTGGTCCTAGCAAGTACACTATTGATTTCGTAGTGATGGACATTCGGCCCTCCTATAATTGTCTGTTAGGAAGGCCTTGGATACATTTAGCCAGTGTCGTCCCATCTTCTCTACACCCGAAATTAAAGTTTGTTATTGAAGGGAAGTTAATCACGATCAATGTTGAGCAAGATGTTATTGCTTACGTAACTTTTGACGCTCCATACATTTTGACCAATAAAAAATGGTGGAATGTGCCGTTAGGGCCTTGGAGTTCGTCAATGCCATTTTTACCGCCGAGGGAAGCTAAATTCCTCGTCTTAAACTATCAAACTGTACCAAGATGGTGGTGTCGGAAACTCTAGGGAGAGGAGCAAAAAAAGAAAAGGCTTGGGAAGACATTTGCAAGGACGCCTACGACCTATGAGTGTCATCCACAAGCATGACCTTTTGGGCTCGGCTATAAGCCCAATTTTCTACAAAAGAAACAAGAGTGGAGAGGAAAGAAGAACAACGAAAGGTCCGGCTCAGAGGGGAGGACATTTCGTGGGAGCCCATCACTTATGCGGATCTCAAAAAAGTTTTGTATTTGGAGGAATTGTAAACCCCGAGCTGAAGGTTCAAGAAACGAGACAAGAAAGCGAGAAATACCTCAAGGAAGAATTGACCTATGAAGCTTTGGAGGGAATGGATATGAACGTGATATTTAAGGGTGACAAGTTTATCCAGCCTCTAGCTGAAATCCGCACGTGCTTCCCGGGAGAGAAGCTTAACAATGAGACCAGCATGGATATGCCTGTAGTTTTTAGGTCCAAGTCAAAGTAATGCTTGAAACAACCCTGTTGCTTTTGCCTGAGGGCAACGGGGATCATTTGTAAAAGCGCGGCTATGTCAACATCTATTTACTTTCAATGAAAAATGATGATTTCTTTATATTTTTTCTCAAATGGCAAACATAACATTTATTTCATTCATTATTTATTTGTTTATTTATACATTTCATAAACTATTCACTTTCTATTCCCAATGCATGTTTTCAAACTCGTGCAAGCCCATTAACATTAACTGTATGAATGATTCTGAATCTAATCCTGGGGTAGATTTTGAACAACCCATGTGCTCAGCAGAAATCGATGAAGGGGATGATAAAGTAGAGTATGAGGTCCCTGAAGAACTGTTAAGACTGATGGCAAGCGATGAGAAGCAGATCTTGCCACACCAAGAAGAGTTGGAAATTATGAATTTGGGGACCAAGGAAGAAAGAAATGAGGTGAAGATTGGCACCACCTTATAATCCAAAGTAAGGCAAGATTTGATGGAACTGCTGCTAGAGTTCAAGGACGTGTTTGTATGAACATATCAGGACATATCGGGTTTAAACATGAATATTATGGTACATAAGCTCCCCATAAGGCCAGAATGCTCAGAGAATGAGGCCTGGTATGCTGCTAAAGGTTAGGGAAGAAGTAAAGAAGCAGTTTGAAGCCAGTTTTCTAAAAGTCGCTAAATACCCAGAATGGGTAGCCAACATAGTCCCAGTGCCCAAAAAGGACAAAAAAGTACGTATGTGCGTGGACTATAGGGACCTCAATAGGGCAAGTCCCAAAGACAATTTCCCGCTGCCTCACATTGATACCTTAGTCGACAATACTGAGAGGCATTCTTGGTTCTCCTTTATGTATGGTTTTTTGGGGTATAATCAAATTAAAATGCACCCTGAAGATATGGAAAAGAACACCTTCGTAACCATGTAGGGCACGTTTTGCTATAAGGTAATGCCTTTCGGGTTAAAGAACGATGGGGCAACTTATCAATGAGCCATGGTGACCTTATTCCATGACATGATGCATAAGGAGATTGAGGTATACGTGGACGACATGATAGCCAAGTCCTGAACCGAAGAGGAACAAATTCAAAATTTGCGAAAGCTGTTCCAAAGGCTAAGAAAGTACCCGTTAAAGCTCAACCCGGCCAAGTGTACCTTTACAGTTACGTCTGGAAAACTCTTAAGTTTTGTGGTTAGTCAAAAGGGGATCGAGATCGACCCTGACAAAGTGAAAGCAATTCAAGATATCCCACCACCTCAAACACAAAAGAAAGTCCGAGGATTCTTGGGAAGACTAAATTACATCTCTCGGTTCATCTCCCAATTGACCGATAAATGTGATCCCGTCTTCAGATTGCTCAAAAAGAATAACCCGGGGATATGGGATGAAGATTGCCAATAGGCCTTAAAGAAGATCAAGGAATATTTAACCAATGCCCGATCTTAGTGGTGTCGGTGCCCGATACACCATTAATTTTGTACTTAACAATTTTTGAGAATTCAATGGGTTGCGTGCTAGGACAACATGATGAGTCTGGCAAGAAGGAAAGGGTCATTTATTACTTGAGCAAGATGTTCACCGAATGCGAAACATGATACCCACTGATCCAAAAGTTGTGTTGTGCCCTAGTGTGGGCTACTAGGTGACTCAGGCAATACATGTCATACCACACCACTTGCTTGATTTCCTGATTGGATCCATTGAAATTTTTAATGGAAGCACCTACAGCAATCGGGAGAATGGCCTGTTGGAAAATGCTGCTATCAGAGTTTGATATTGTTTACGTAAACTAGAAAGTGGTAAAGAGAAGTATGGTGGCAGATCTTTTGGCTAGCCGCGCTTCAGACGACTCCGAGTCGTTAGATTTTAATTTCCCGGATGAAGATCTGGTTTGTGCTTCATTTGAGGGGAGGCCCATTTTGAAGACTGATCTTTGGAAACTCATTTTTGATGGAGCGTCCAATGCCCTAGGTCATGGGATTGGGGAAATATTGGTTTCTCCTAAAGAGGTCAACTTCTCCGTTACAAGTAGGCTGGAATTCTTCTGTACCAATAATATAGCCGAATATGATGCTTGTGTCATGGGGGCTCTGTGTGGCCATAGAAAGAAAGATCAAAATGCTTCAAGTCTTTAGAGATTCATCCTTGGTAATCTATCAACTCTAAAAAGAATGGGAGACAAGAGATCAGAAGTTAGTCAAATACTATGATCTGATCCAAGAGTTGGTCAAGAATTTTAAAGAAATCAATTTTGCCAATCGAGATGCAAATTTTTGAGGTACCAGCACATTGGACGCCAAGTTCGAAGCAAGCCCGAAGGCCAAAATGAAGCCAATCGAGATGCAAATTTTTGAGGTGCCAGCACATTGCTATAATCTGAAAGATGAGGAAGATGGCAATCCATGGTACTACGATATCCTCTAGTACATCAAATTCCAGGTGTACCCAAAAGATGCCAACGATAACGATAAGAGGAAAATTAGAAGGTTGGCGTCAGGATATGTCTTTAATGGGGAGGTTATGTACAAGAGAAGTAAGGATCAGATGTTATTGAGATGTGTTAGCGCTCGATAGGCTAAGACCATTCTAGTCGAGGTACACGATGGTTTGTGCGGGACCCACGCTAATGGATTCACAATGGCTAGAAAGATCATGCGATATGGGTATTTCTAGTCTACCATGGAAGAAGATTGTATCAAATATGCAAAAAAATGTCACAAATATCATATCTATGTCGATAAGATACATTCTCCGCCAGTGCCACTCCACACCATGAATTCACCGTGGCCCTTTTCTACTTAGGGCATGGACGTCATTGGTTAGATGCATCCAAAAGCTTCAAAAGAGCATCGTTTTATTCTAATGGCTATTGATTATTTTACCAAGTGGGTATAAGCCACTTCTTATGCCAGCATCACAAGGGCACAGGTTCTTGAAAAGGGAGAGTATCTATTACTATTGTTTGCTGAAAAGAATCATTACCATCAATGCTTCCAATTTAAACAACAAGATAATGACCGAAGTATGTGAACAGTTCAAGATTGTGCACCATAATTCTACTACTTATCGTCCCAAGATGAACGGGGCAGTGGAAGCAGCGAATAAGAATATCAAGAAAATCATAGTAAAAACTACTAATACCTTCAAGGATTGGTATGAGAAGCTTCCCTTTGCTTTGTTCACCTACTGAACATCTGTGAGGACATCTACGGGAGCAATGTCGTACTCTTTGGTTTATTGTACGAAAGCAGTGTTGCCTATTGAATTAGAGATTCCATCACTTTGAATTTTGAATGAGGTGAAGTTGGATAATGCCGAATGGATGCAAGCAAGGATTGATCAGTTAAACATCATTGAGGAGAAAAGATCTTGCCAATTCAAAAGGGGATATGGTGCTCAAAAAGATCTTGCCAAATGTATCAGAAGAGGATGATGCGTGCTTACAACAAGAGGGTTCACCCGAGAGAGTTTCAAAAGGGGGATATGGTGCTCAAAAAGATCTTGCCAATTCAAAAGGACTTCCGGGGAAAATGGATGCCTAACTGGGAAGGGCCTTATGTTGTTAAAAAGGCCTTCTCCGGGGGAGCATTAATTCTAGCAAAGATGGATGTAAAAGAATTGAGCAATCCCGTAAATTCAAACTCCGTCAAGAAGTATTACGCTTAAAAAATATAGAGTGAAAACCCATAAAGGGTGCTTCCTAAAATAAAAATACCTACGGTGAAAACCTGAAAGGGCATCTCAGGTACCCAAAAATGGAGGGTTCAAGATGGAAACTCAAAAATAGGCGTCTTGAAGCCGAAGGAGGATTTGAATCAAAAATCTGAAAATTACAGTTCAGATAAATTTTGAGGTTTGGTATTTGGTTGATAGGCTCTATTCCAGGTGAAGGGCCCTACTTTGGTTTATAGTGGAATTCCTTTTTGGTTATAAAAAATTTTAGTCAAGGGTGGCGAGTGAGAGATATACCACGGTTGATGGGCTCTCGCATCATTCATACAGTCATTGCTCGGGGATGTCACACACTGTACTATTTCTATTCTTTATTTTCTCATGTTTGCCATGACTTTCAAATTATTCCAACATCTCTTATATTAATGAAATTTTTATTCTCTCCCCTCATTTACTTATTTTACGAGCATCTTGCAAATAGGTTGACGTAAATTATTGAAAAACAAGGATTTCGTAGTATTACTAGATTTAACCTATTAAGTGCATGTTGCTCCAAGATAGAAATCGATTCCGCCAAAAGAAGTCTGCTGAAGTCAAGGCTAAAGGACATTATATACAAAATATGGTGAATGACTTCCGTGTTGAAGTCCAAGACAAAAGAGCCAAAGGCAAAAACCCGAAAGGGCACTTTGGAAAAAACTCAATAGTGAAAACCCAAAGGGGCACTTTAGAATGAAATTTTGGAGAATATGAGGGTCGAATGGGGGCTGAGCCCTGAAACAAGGAGAGACAACGAATATGCAAAGACGAAGGGGAAAGCGAAGAAAGCCGTAGCGAGAAGCCAAGAAGGAAGGCGCCCGAGAATTGACTAAGTTTTATCATGCATCATAAATAGTTAGGTAGGAGCATGCTATCTATTATCATCGAATCATTGTATCTGTTTCTTTCAGGTATTTGAAAAACAACGGGAAGCGAATACAATGTTCGAAGAAAAAAAGTAGATACCAACAGAGTCAAGAATCTTTTACTATTGGGAATGATGAACATCCCATGCCAAGGCGATAAAGATCGGGCCATGTTGATATTCTCTAAGCAAGATATCATTCGGTGTCAAAACGACCAGAAATCGAGACATTATCAGTCGGGGTCCTCGAGGCGAGGTACCACCCCATGACAAAGCGATAAAAATCAGGGCATGTCGATAGTCTCTAAGCGAGATATCATTAGGTACCAAGATGACTAGAAATCGGGACATCATCTGTTGGAATCCTCAAGGCGAGGTATCACCCCATGCCAAGGCGAATAAAGATCAAGGGCATTCTGGTAGTCTCTAAGCGAGATATCATTCGGTGTCAAGATGACCAGAAATCGGGACATCATCTCTGGGATCCTTAAGGCGAAGTGCCACCCTATGCCAAGGCGATCGGGGATTGAGGCATCACTTTAGGGGCTTCATTTCTTCAGGCCTTACATGGGAAGAATTCGAAATTCTAGAATTTTTAGAAGAGGGGGCGAACAGTTCTATATAGAAAGGACTCGTAACTCAGAATCTTCAGACAGGAAAGTTGGATAAAATTAGTGCTTATGATCTTTGCTTTATTCTTGTTCTACAAGGATAAGAAAAGTTTGAACCATTTTTGATATAACATTTGTTTTTAAGATTCCCCCTTAGTAAAAATAAAATTTGAATAAGAGATTAATTGTTGAAAATCTTATAAGCTCCCCCTTATTCACTTGAAAATTCAAATTTTCAAAATATTCTCCCCTTTTTGTTATATCAAAAATGGTTCAAACTTTAAAGACCAATAGCAATGGAGAGAAATTTTCTTTGACAAAAATAAGTTTTGTTTTAAAATTGGCTCCCCCTTAATCAAGCATCATTCAAATGTTAGTCCAACAATTATGATAAACTAGTTGAAAAAATAAATAAATCAATCGAATAAAATAAAATAAGTAAAATTCAACTAAGTTTTACCACACTTGAACCAATGGTAGGATGTGAAGCCTTCCTTCTTCAAGTATTCTTCCTTGTGTGTCAAGAGCTTCCATAAGTTTGACTTTGATCACCAATGGCTCAAGCACACCTACGAAAAGACAATCAAGTACTTTTTTTGTATCCAAATTGCTTTGGATCCTTTGGCATTAGTCTGAAAAATTTTATTCTCCTTTGGAATCCATTTTTCAATGTCTTCCTTTTTCTTTGAAATAATTAATCCCTTAGGGACCCAAATAGATTTTACAATTTTACCATTTACAAATCTTGAGGAATTTGATTGTCTAACATAAAAGTTTGATTTCCCAAAATTATTTTTCTTTTGAAGTTAATTGGAAATCAAATCTTTTTCTTTCTTAAGATCATCTATTTCAATTTGATGATCTTTTTCTTCCTTTTGAAGCAAATTTTGTAAATCCAAAACTTTAAGTTCAAAATCCTTTAATTTTGCTTCAAATTCCAAATTGGTTTTCACAAGCAATTCATTTTCATTTTTCAATTTAGAAATCAACTTTTTGTTCCTAGAAAATGAAGCTTTGAAATTAAAAACCAATTGGTCATAGGCTTCTTGTAACTCATCAAAGGTATATGAATTTGAATTAGATGAGTTAGAAGTTACCCCACCCTCTTGGAGGGCCATGAAGCATAGGTGGGCTACATCATCTTGATCGGTGGAGTCTTCATCACTTCATGTTGCAACATATGCTTTCATTGAAGATGATCCCTTTTTGTTGAAGCGAGGACAATCGTATTTGGTGTGCCTCGTCTTCTTACATTCGGAGCACTTGGGGGATCCTTCATCTTCTTCTTCGATTCATGCTTGGATTCTTTCATTTCGTTTTTCATGAATCAGGTAAATTCTTTGAAGAGATGGGCCATCTCTTCATCTTCACTTTCCTCCTCACTTGATTCTTATTGGTAGCTTGCGGAGGATTGAAGAGCAATGATGTTAACATCAACTCCTTGCTCTTTCGTCTTCTTCTCTTTCTCCTTTCTCAAAGGTTGAGACATCATCTCATGGGTAAGAAGAGATCCTATGAGCTCGTCAAGCTTGAGCTTCTTCAAGTCTTTAGCTTCAATGATGGTCGTCTTCTTGCTCTCCCATGATTCAAAAAGTGAATAAATCAACTTTCGAAAGAGCTTTTCTTCCAGAATCTCCTCTCCAAGACCTTTGAGTTGATTGACAATTTGGGAGAAATGGTCGAACATGCTCTTGATGTCCTCTTCTGGGTTCATCTTGAAGTTTTTATAGTTGAGGTTGAGTAGACCAAGTTTTGTCTCCTTCACCTCATTTGTACCTTCATGGATCACTTCAAGCTTGTCTCATACTTCCTTGGCTTCTTCGCAAGAAGAGACTTTCGCGTATTCATCGGGGCCTAATGCACAAAATAGGATGTGCAAGGCTTTGGAATCGAGCTCCATCTTCTTCTTGTATTCCGCATTCCAATTGGGTTTTCTTCGTGAAGGCACGAACGATCCATCTTCAACGACATCCCAAAGACGGTAGTCGATGGCCTTGATGTAGTACATCATCATATTCTTCCAATATGCATAATGCTCTCCGTTGAAGAATAGTGGCTTGTCGATTGGTTGTGCCATTTATCACCGGTTGATTGATGTTGTATCGAGCTTCCTGGATCACCTCAATAGGATGTTAATCCCTCTCGATTGAGCCTCGCTCTGATACCAATTGTTGAGCTTGATTTTCTTCAACCGAATTGATCGCCAAATGGTAGAGAAGTAGATTTGTGGGTGATTGCGGTGGAAGCAAAACGATAAGAAAATTTGCACAATGATTTAGAGTGGTTCGGCTTCTAAACCAAGCCTACATCCACTACCTTAGCTTCCCCACTAAGGATTTCCAAATTCACTCTTGAATTTCTTCCCCTATTCTAGGCTTAGGAGGAAACCTTTACAACACTCAAAGCTTCTACCCCAAAGCTTGAGTAAACCCTCTTTACAAAGAGAAAAGCAAGGCAAACTGAAATCCCTCTCTAAAGGTGTTTGTTTGCACTCTAAAGCACTAACCCAAATCCTAATACACTTGAACATACATATACATTTTGACTCACAAGTGTAGTCTATACAATAATGGGAAAAATTAAGCTTTAAGACAATTTTGGCATCATAATGTTGTTGGCATTGAGATCATTAGTTGTTGCTGAAGCTTGAGGGTCCCTTTTATACTCTCAATTGAATTCCTAGCCGTTGAAGACCGTTGAAATTGAATTGGAGCCGTTGGAGACTTTATTTCCCGCAATAAATGTAGTTCTGAAACTGTCCGTATCGATACGTGTATAGTAGTATCAGTACGCCCTTCTTGGAAAATAGCCATTGAGCTCTTAACTGCCTTTCCGTATCAGAACGCCTTGACGCATATCGGTACACCGTATCGATACGCCATTGCTCCGTATCGGTACGAGTGCTTTGTAATCTGCAGGGAACTAGCCGTTAGGGGTTTTTAAAAATAGCCGTTAGGATTTAAAGCATAGGGTTTTGGTACGCATATAAGTGTATTGGTACGACCCTTATCGTATTAGTACGGCCAAGCCTGTACCGGTACGATTTTTTGGTTCTGGAAAATTACTTTAGCTAAAACCCTTATCTGTATCGATACGGGGTATATTGTATCGGTACGGACATGTTGAAAACTTTAGTTTGGCTACTTTAAAACAATTAAAACACTTCTCAAACCTCTCAAAAACTTCTCAAACTTATTTCCAAGTTGTTTGGACTTAAAACCATTTTTGAATTTTTTTCAATTTAGTCTAAAACTATTTTTCAATTATTATATCAAAACAAATATCCTAACACGATGGTATCCTTTTAAGTGATAAATTAGGATTCCAAATGGTCGAATCCCTTGGCAAATATTTAGTTGTTTCGGTGATCAATGGATGCGCGGGATATCATGATTATTCGTTCATCCTTAATGTGATGCGTAGTAAACTAAATGGTTGGTCAGCTAAGGCCCTTTTCTTGGGAGGACATATGAGTCTAGCCAAATCAGTTCTTGTTGCTACTCTCACATATTTCATCCAAATGACAACCTTACCAAAAATGCATATATGCTGATATGGAGAAACTTATTCGTTAGTTCATACGGGGTGGTTCGTTAAATACTTCCAAAACCTCTCTTGTTAATTGGTCGACCATTTGCCAACTGGTTGCTAGAGGCGAACTTAAAATCCTATGGCTCTTTGACCGCAATGTAGCTTTCCTAATGAAAACAGGTTTTGCATTGGTCAGCCACCTAGATGCATTTTGGGTCCAACTTTTACGCCTAAGATACAAAATATTTGATGTTTGCCCAATTGATATTTCCTATTCTAACTGTACCCCTCTTTGGCGTAGATTGTCGAAAGGTTGGGAATCTTTTCGACTGTGCCTTGCTTGGTCTATTAGGAATATGGTTTTGGTTAGTTTCTGGGATGATATTTGGTTACCCTTGCTAGGCCCACTATGCCCCTTCACATTGGACCCTTCGACTGTTGATGCCTCCATTCGCCCGTGCCACCTTGTAAATTTTGATGGAGGTTGGGATGTCGCTATAGTCTCTACCATGCTACACGGAAGCACAATCTCACATATAATGAATATAAAAGCCCTCGATGCATTTGACTCCTCCGATGTGTATATTAGGTGTTAGAGCCCATTTCATGCCTTTACGGTTAGTTCTGCTTACTATTGGCTTGCCGAGCACTAATTGCCTAAAAAAGATAAAGTCTAGAAATTTATTTGGCATCTCTAAGTCCCTAGTGACTCTGCCTCCTTATATGGCTTGTCTTTAAGGGTAAGATCATGATGAATACTAAAATGGTGCATAGATCTTTTACGAATGATCCTTCATATCCCGTGTGTGGTTGTACCCAATAAACTTCTATTCTCTTCTTCGCGAATGTGCCTCTGCCTGTAGCATTTGGTTGCATGTGTTACGCCTTTCCAATGTTTCGAACTTCTTTTCCCTTGACCTCCGAGAGTGGCATTTGTCCAATATGTCTTCGAAGCTCTTGATCTCTACCCAAGGCCCCCATTGGTCCCTCTTTTTTCCATCTCTCCTTTGGAAAATCTGGAAGAATCGCAATGCTCTTGTCTTCAATAGAGAATCCGGTTCAGAAGAAACGTTGATGAAATGTAGTATGACATGGTCTTGGTACTTTGATTCCTACTTTCCATCGGTTTTATCTTGTTCCCTCTTGACCCAGCCTAGACGCCAGACCAAACCGAGCGAGCTACATTGGGTTTGCCGAGACAAACCCTAACAATTTACTTAAAACAAGGTCAATTTTTCTCCTTTTATCTTGTCTAAATGCATAATTAATCCCTAAGGTGAACATACTGGCAGGGAATAAAAATTCTCGATTAAATCGGGCGTCAATTTGACATCTAATAGAGCAAAATTGCACTTTAGGGACCGAATTGCAATTCTGGAAAACTAAGGGGACTTACTTAAATCTAAGGTTACCAAACCTTAATTAATCAGGTTACATGCATACTGGTTGAATTTCAACTTAAAACAATCATCCAAGCTTATTTAATTGCATGTACAAGAAACAATGACTAATTTGCAAAGATCCAATCTTCAGCAAAGTAACTACCAAAAATAACCGTCTTGGTACCGGTACACCCCCAGCCCGTATCGGTACGGTATCATTTTGCATAAGGTATTGGTACGGTCCCCCGCGTACCGATACCAGTAGTTCAATTTCAAATTAGGGGATTCTAGTAGCTAAATCGCGTACCGATACGGTTACCCGTGTACCGACACCTAGTGCATTTAATAGAGGGGCGTACCAATATGGTTACCCGTGTACCGATACCCCTGTGCAATTTTGCACACATTTGAGCCATATTAGGCCGCGTACCGATCCATGAGGACTCGTACCGGTACCATTGGGCCTGTAATGACCTCTTGGTCAATCATATGACACTTAGGCTCAATCAAACATGCTTCAAACAACATATAAACATCATACCAACTAATGAACTACAAAGAACCACAAAGACCTTGAAGCATAGGCATCATAAAAGCAAAAGCAATAACCAAGGTAGACCTATAGGCATGACATCTATCCCACATGCTTAAATCTCCCCAAAGCCCCCAATTCAAAACATAAACCAATTTACAAGTCTAAAACACCAAATAAAACATGTCCAAAACAGAGAGAGCGTAAGCACGTAAAACACTTTTTTCCATAAAGACTAAATTAATCTTTAGCCTAAAAAGATGAAAAATTAAATTTTTAAAAGGCTTAAATGAAAAATAAGTGCCCAAAGTATGTCTTTTTTAAACTTTAGGTGCCTAAAGTATATTTTTGTAAAAATAGGTGCCCAAAGTTTCAAAAGTTATAATTTTAGGTACCCCAAATATGTCACGTGTCAAGCATTGATTGGTTAAAAAAAATTTAACACTCATTAACGGCCATGCACCTAAAATTATAACTTTTGAAACTTTGGGCACCTACTTTTACAAAAAATACTTTAGGCACCTAAAATTCAAAAATGACATACTTTGGGAACCTATTTTTCATTTAAGCCTTTTAAAAACTATTTATTCTTCAACCTCGTTGCTTTTCAATATGTATAGTAAACTTTGAAGAGAAATAAAAACCTTTGGAAATTGGAACCATTTTTTTCTCAAATAAATGAAAAGTTATTAATAATATTGACTGATTCATCAGCAACTGATTTCCATCTCACACATTTTTAAACATTTCAATCAACTTCAAAGATATTTTGAAATGATTTAAACATGAATTGTGTTATAAAGTTATAAATTCTACAACTCTATCATCGAAATTTCCACTCATTGTGTGGTTGTGCACATCAATCCATCTCAAACAATCAAGAAATTTGCTATAGGTTTTTGTAGATTGACTTGACTTAAGCTGAGTGGTATTTACATGAAGTGATTTTGGGGCAAAACAAAAGGACTTGGACATTTGCATGCAATTCCAAAGACTAAGAGCAAGGCCAATAATATTTGAAACCTATCATTTTCTTTGTTGGTCCAGCCTCCAAAATTGAAGTTGAGAAGAGATGATGAATGTGTGGTTTCGAAAATAAATCTATATTTCTTGGCTTTGAAAAAGTATTTAAATATTTTTTTGTATTTTAATATCGTATAGACGTTTTTCTTCTATCAAAAACAAGTTATTATAGTAGTCTGAATAAGATATAAGATTAATTGAAATAGACAAGAGAAACAAATTATAAAGTTATGTATCATTTAAAAATATTTATATGTGCATGTTATTTTTCATTTCATGTTATCTTTTAATTATTTTCTTAAAATTACTTTTGTGTTTGTCCCCATTCATCTATATCGTATAGTTTTTTTAATAGTTTTAAGATGAGTACAAGATAATATATGTTTATACTTTTTTCTAACCCTTCGATAACGCACACACCTTGCAGATAAAGTTGTTCGAATCCGGGTGTCTTAGGATGAACATTATCCTCTTTTCTACTGAAATCATCCGTTGATTTCATATGTTATGTAGTTTACAATAATAAAACTAGTTTAACAAAATATCATTCTATGTAAGATACTTAAATATGAAAAAGGTATTTAATTAACTCACTAGAGTTATTTAATTTAGAGTAGAGACGTTCTATTACATTCATTTAAATTAAACTATGATTACTTCAATTTTTATATAATGATTCGCATTCACTAATAAATCGATTTAATTTTTTAAAAATTTTTTGAATGATACATAAAAATAGCTAATCCATTCATTCAACTACAAATCAAATTAATTACTAGTATTTATTCCTTGGGAAAATGTTTTTTCTTCATTTTAAATGATGTAATTAACTTTTGAATCAATTTTAAATTCTATTTAATCATTATAATTTTTAAATTTCCCAATAAATAGAAATTTAATAAGTTGTTACTACTTAATATAATTTTAATTAAATTTTAATGTTAAATTAATTGATTAATTAAAACATTAAAATCCCCAAGTGTTGCTGCTTAGTTGAAAGCCCTGAATCCTTTGTGCAAGGGTAGGTAAGACGTATTGTAGATAATGTTGAGAGGACATCCAGTACCCGAACATAGAACGGTAAAACGACATGTATCACAGAAAATCTCTATTCGATCAAATTGTGCCAAATTAAATAATAGACATAATAGGGAGGCTAAAACTAGAATTTCACCATTTTGATTCATAGAATATAATTAAGAAGCAAAGAAGTTGGAAATTTAAAAAGCTTCAACCATAGTATTGTTTATGCAGTTTCTGAATACGAAATGATACAACACAAACACACTTGATTTATTCACTTCACTTCATTATTCCTTTTTTTCCCTTGAATTTTCATTTTCACCAGCATTCATAGAAGTTGATGTCAACTCTGAGCCTGAAATACACTTCGCCTTCAAAGGAGTCAGTCATCAAAGTGGCAACACCCCTATGCATGAAAAAGTCACCAGTGCCACCCACCACAGAGATATCTCTAGTCCTATTCATCAACGGATCAGCTCCGATGAAATTAATGCTGCCTTGGTAGTCACTGCTGTTAAAAACAAACGAAAACCCTAGCCAAGCTGTGTATGTGTTTTTGGTATCATAAAGGTACATGCCTTGAGCCCTACCGACAGGCTTTGAATGAAGGTTGTTATCTAAGGTGATGGGGTCATCAAAAACAGCTATGTTCCCGAAATGGAACTGACCTGCCAGGATGGTCAAGTTAGCTCCTTGGGGAGCTGCAACAATGGCGGATGTCGCGTTATCTTTGTTGTTCCCATTGTAAATAATGTCATGGAAGTAAAGAACCAAGTGTTTGCATGGCTTGTATTGCTTCTTTTTGGATGAATGGGCCGAGGACACGAGAAGAAGAATGAAAAATGGAATCAAAATACAAGCTTTAGATGCCATTACTGCTTCTATATATATCAGGAAAAGAAAAGGGAAGATAAGAAGGAATTGTGAGGTGGTTCCACGGTTGTGTTACGTCCCCTTTATATAGAGCATGGCTTGATGAGTTTTTCGAGTGCAAGTCAGCAAGTGGTTGGTAAAACACAGCTGTCTATCTCATAAACCAACCGACACGGCTATCTTGCACCTGCTATTTGCTAATGCTATGGAAATATACTTTTATCGCTCCTTCCTTTAGACTTTTCTGCATAAGCTTTGCCCCTCTCAGGTACCTTACCCAGTACTGTCAGTAGACATACCCTCGCTTTCTAATAATTTTTGCTTTCTAATAATTTTTGCTTTGTCCCATTCATATTTTTGCTTTCTAATAATTTTTTAATTTTTAATTTAGAATATTAATATTAAATTTTCCATCCTCCACTCTATAACTGCTAGGTCACTCCAATTTTAATTTTCACCCCACTCGGAGAAGGATTTAGAGACGAGTGGATAGAGAATTTAATATTAATATATTAAATTGAAGATTAAAAAAATACTAGAAAAT
Source organism: Hibiscus mutabilis (assembly GCA_019671005.1). Taxonomy (NCBI): domain Eukaryota; kingdom Viridiplantae; phylum Streptophyta; class Magnoliopsida; order Malvales; family Malvaceae; genus Hibiscus; species Hibiscus mutabilis. The sequence continues at coordinate 22,191,816 of CM033741.1, read as the reverse complement.
AAAAATTTGATAGAGTTATTCAACCAATATTTTAATTTTGTTTTGAAATATAATTAATTGTATATCGAATCATTAAAAATTTTAATATTGATTTAATAATTATTTAAAAATTTTAATGGTGTATAATATTAATGGTGTATAGCGGGGTGTGTCACCTATTTTAAAATTTTATGTTACATTAATAATAAAAATATATATTATCACATTAGTGTCGTGAAGATTTAACGGTAAAATCAAATTAATAAAAGATTAAATCTTCTGAAATAAAAAACAATATAAATTTAATTTTGACTTTTTTGAGTCTAAGATTATGTGGTCAGCAATTGTCCTAATCACAATTATTGTGATTATCACAATTTTCTTCTTTTCGAAACTAGTTTAGGGAAATATTGGTGGAGTAGGTGTCTCGGATTTTGATTTTAGGTGACAATCCACTTGGTTAGTTATTTTGGTAGGTCAAATACTTCAGCTTTGTTAATGGTTAGAGGATACTATCACATTGATATATGTATTTTAATATATTTTTATATTTTAATAAAATATTTAATATGCTATTTGTTTTTTCATAAAATGTCTAATATAATTGACGTATTTTAAAAGTTTCTTATGTAATACATATACTTTATCAAAATGTCCAATACAATTCATGTATTATTATGGTACCTAAATTTAGTAAGGATGATTTTGTCATGCTACTTGTCGTAAACTTTTTTCAGGGGTCTCGACGTATTTTTTAAATAAGATAAAAAAGAAATGGAGTGGCAACCAACCTTTTTAAAAGGTGTAATTGAATCACCTAAAAATGAATTATTTTAATAAAATTATTTTATTTTATTAAAACAACAATTTTGGTCTGCGAAAAACACAAAAAACAGGTTCGAGAGTCAGTTACGCGTGGGGAAGGAATAGCACCCCACACAGCCCAAAAATTGGTACCTAGCCGATTACAAAATGTTTTAATGTCGGAATTGGCAAGTTCGTATAAAATTTAACTTATTGTCCATTTATGAATATGATTTCATTTTAACGGTCCTACCACCCGCAAAGTAAACTCTAATAACCGCCAACATCTCTGGCGCTAACCCGTTACCTCCTTTTGGTAGGACACCACATTAATTATGTTATACTTTTTAAACAAAACAATCAAAGAAGTAGTTGGTGTGTTGAAATCTTTATTATTCTAAGTTAGCTATTATTAACCCTAAGAATTGTTTAAGTGAATTTTAGCTATTAGGGTTCAAATAACATTAAGTGTATTTTATGATTTTTGGGTAAAGAAGAATTTTATTTTATTTCAAGGCACTAACTAAGGTTTTTTAAGAACATAATCCTAAGGTCTTTTATTCGATCTAAAGTTTTAGAGATTAACAATTTTAAAATTCTAAACAACAAATTATACTAAATAAGCAAGTATAGAATTAGATAAATCTAAAAAAATGGAAGAGGCAATTTTTAAAAAGAATGTGAGTTAAAATTTGATTTTTCTTTTTTAAAAAATTAATATCTAAATGATTTTTTCTAAAAAAAGGATAAAATTGGAGAAGTATTAAAATTAGAGGCTAGTTTTAATGAGAACAGTGACCAAATCAAAATAAATCAAAATGTGGTATTCTGCAGAGCAAAATATGGTTGGGCGTAGGGAATTAATGAGTGTAATTTTACCAAAAAATATGGGTATAAAACCCAAAGTCATAAACACTTCACCATAATTTTCCTTTCAAGAAAATGGATCAAACAAACTCATATTAATTTCTATCAACCGTTCATAATGTTCTTCAAGCATGAAGAACTCTGGCGGTCCACCACCGCATTGGCCACCGTCCGCCGTCGCTGGCCGCCACATACAGGCGGCGAAAAAGTAGTTTTTTTTGAGCTATTTCGAATCCCGGTTTAAATGCTCAAAAAAATAAAGGTAAGATTGCATAAAAAATGAAATATAAAAAAAACAAAAAAATACCTAGACTTGCTTGAACACTTGAATTTATGGAAAGAAGTCGAATCCCTTTATTATTCTTGTATTTTATTGTGTGTTACAAAGGTCTAGGGTGGGGGTTTTATAGGTATTTTCCAACCAAGAATACATGGAAATTTTGCCCTAAAATCCCAAAATTCGGTTAACAAATTAATCCCCTAATTTATGGCAAATGCTTCTTCCATATATGTGTTGACTTGATTCGAATTTCCTCCTTATTTGCTTGGTGATTACTCGAATATTGGATTGATTTTCCCTTTTTTCCATGTTTGAAACCCTTAACCCATATCCATTGATTGCTGCAGATTTGAACGGCGTTGGGGGAGGCTATAGCGTCGCGACGAGCAAACAACGGTTGTGGTGTGGCCATCGGCATCGTCTAGTGGCCTTAAAGCCGTCGAGCACTGCGGAGCCACCATGGGAGCTGCCGCATTGCTTCCAGCAATGCTCCAAACCCTGAGCGCATGCGCTGCAGACACGGGGGGGATGATGTAGGTGTGGCTGCATGTGGATATTGACCAGCTCCCCTCCAGGCTTCATCCGAGCCGTTTGCATCTGATTAAGATCCAACGGCTATAAATAAGCTGCGCATGGGATAAAAAGATAGGTCAGCTAGGATTTTTTATTTGGGCCAAATGGGTTATTATTGTATTGGGTTTTATTTAAAATAAACCCTTCTGGACTCTTTTATTTTTTGGTTTTGTATCTAAGAATAAGACTAGTTATTATATTATATATACATGACTAATGAAATATAATAATAATAAATATAATACATAATAATAATAAATAAATAAATAAATAGCGGGGTGAAAATCTAGTGACAACAGTTGCCCCTCTTTGCTTATTTCGGTGAAACAAGGATAGAGCAAAGAACAAAAGGCACTAATTTTCACCGATCGCAAACAAGGTTCCGTTATTCTTGCGCCCGGGCGGATAGGTGGGTACAAAAAAGGGTTTATTTATCCTCAAGCCAAAATGGATAGGCGGGTTCTATTATGCCTGAACGGATAGGCGGGTTCTATTCTCTTCATGCTTGAATAGATAAGCAATTATATTCCTATTATGCTTGAACAGATAAACGGGTTTTATTCTCCTCATACTCGAATAGATAAGCAATTCCATTCTTCTCATGCATGAACGGATAGGCAGGTTCTATTATCTTCATGCTCGAATCGATAAGCAATTCTATTCTCTTTATGCCTGAACGGATAGACAGGTTCGATTCTCTTCATGCTCGAATAGATAAGTGATTCCATTCTCCACATGCCTGAACGGATAGGCAAGTTCTACTCTCCTCATGCTTGAATAGATAAGCAATTCCATTCTCTTCATGCTTGAACGGATAGACAGTTTCTACTCTCCTCATACTCGAATAGATAAGCAATTACATTCTCCTCATGCCTAAATGGATAGGTAGATTCTATTCTCCTCATGCTCGAATAGATAAGCAATTCCATTCTCCTCATGCCTGAACGGATAGACAGGTTCTACTCTCCTCATGCTCGAATAAATAAGCAATTCTATCTCCTCATGCCTAAACGAATAGGCAAGTTCTAATCTCCTCATGCTCGAATAGATAAGCAATTCCATTCTCTTCATGCCTGAACGGATAGGTCGATTCTATTCTTCTCATGCTCGAATAGATAAACATTTCCATTCTCCACATGCCTGAATGGATAGGCAGGTTCTATTCTCCTCATGCTCGAATAGATAAGCAATTATATTCTCCTCATGCCTGAATGGATAGGCAAGTTCCATTCTCCTTACGTCTGAATGGATAGGCGGGTTCTATTCTCCTTATGCCTCAACGGATAGGCGAGTTCCATTCTCTTTACATCTGAACAGATAAACGGGTTTTATTCTCTTTATACCTGAACGGATAGGCGAGTTCCATTCTCCTTACGCCTGAACGGATAGGCGAGTTCCATTATCCTTACGCCTAAATGGATAGGCAGGTTCTATTCTCCTTATGCTTGAACGGATAGGCAGGTTCCATTCTCTTTGCGCCTGAACGGATAAGTAATTTTATTCTTCTCATGGCTGAACGGATAGACGGGTTCTATTCTCCCCATGCTCGAATAGTTAACCAATTATATTCTCCTCATGCCTGAATGGATAAGCGGGTTCTATACTTGTCAAAATTTAACAAATGCTATGATTATGATGAGCATGCTCCTAGGGATGCCTAACACATGAATGCATGTTCTTTTCTCTTTCATTTTCTTTTCTTTTTCGTTTTTAAATTTTTTTTTGTTTTTCCTTTGGGGTTTTTCCTCTTTGCACATTTACTCGCCCAACCCAGATAGACAGCTATGCTCTGCCATTTCATTCGTTGTATCTCTTTGCTTCAGACAAAACATCTGAGCTTTGCACATTTGCTCACTCAATCTAGTTATCTTGTATTCCTGGTTGGGAAGACTAACTATTTATCCTTATATTCTTTAACACTCTTTTAGCCCTTGTCTGGTTGAGGGAACAAAATCTCTCACATCCTCCCAAAATATTGAATAAAAGCTTTAACATCACTGGGCATCTTCTCCAATGTCTGTAAAATTGTTCTCTTTGTGGGAGAAGTGTAACAACCCAGATTTTTGGATCCAAGAGTCGAGTTGACCCGAAGCGTGAGCTCTATATTTGGGTCGTGATGTTGGGCCCTTGGAAGTCTTTTTGGGCATGTCTTAGAACCTTGGGCTTGGGTTGTTGGTTTGTTGTTGGGCTAATGTGAAAGTAAGAAGGGCAAATAGGTAAAAGCATAATTGAAGACAAAGAGAGCTGGTGGGAGGACTTTATTTTATGCAGAAAATAGAGTGAGTGAGGTCATCTTGGTCCCCTTGTTCATTCTCTTACCCATTTCCATCTTCCACACAAACTCCTTCATGTTCAAAGTCAAATCTTTGAGTTTTAGAGTATGAATGTCGTTTGGGGCAAAGAGGAAAAGTTTTTTAGCACTAAAGGATCTTTATTTTGAGGTAAGGTTTTCTTAGAACGGTGATGGAAGAGATTCGGTTGGCGTTGAATAGGAAGAGCGGGAATAAGTCTTTGAAGGCTTCTTCACCAGCTTTAATCCAAGGTTTGTACACTACTAACTCCTATAGTTTCCTGCAACTCATAAAAATAGGCTTTGTGCATGATTTGTGTGTTTATGGCTTGGTATGCTTTGGTTGACTCTTTAATGACAAAATATGGGTTTGATGTTTTCAAGGCTTAAATTGGTAGAAATCCACTTAATAACTCCACCATAACTTGTAGGAGCAATTTGGGGCTTAACCATGTAGGTTAAGTAGGATTTCTAGATGGAATCTGAACCTAGGGTTTGAATTTCAGGCTTACGTACTGATATGGTTGTTCGAGTATCGGTACACTTTAGTAAAAAGAAGACATGTTGTGTGGGGCATACAGGTACGACTTCTCGTGTATCGGTACCCCTTGGTTGATTAGAATTCCAATAGCATCTTTGTGTATCGATACACTTAGGGCGTACCGATACGCACTGTTGCATTGCCTAAGAGAGGCTTGGCGTACCGGTACGCGAGGGTAAGGGTACCGATACGGGTTGGGATCGGTATGGGATGGATAAGTACAGTTAGTGAGTATCGATATGGGGTTTAGCGTATCGGTATGACGTGTTGTCCAGACCTTTCGAGTCTAAATTGAGCATCGGTACTCATAGACGAGTATCAGTACCTAGAGGGGGCGTACCGATACCCATATAGGAGTATTAGTACTCGTTGGGCAATCTGCCCAAGAATTTTGAGGTTGCATTCAGGGGTTTTATAATTTGAGGCAAAGGGCCCTAGGGGTTTGTTAAGGTGTAAAATGAATATTAAAACTGAGAAATGGAGATTTAAATCTCGTGTATAAAATAAATGGCTAATGATTCTTTATATATTGGGTAAGCTATATAAGGTGGTAACCCATACGGATCCTAGGTGGATCGATTGATGTTGTGTGGTAATCTGGGCCCTTGCTGTGTGCGGAAGGGGCGCCTATAAGGTTAAGTCTTATTGAATAATAAGATAAATTAATGAGAATGGCTAATGTGTACCTTCATAACATACTAATAAATAGATAAGCTCAATAGGGTGGTATAATAATCGATAGAAACCATAGGGCGATGGTAAGTGTGTTAGAGATGTGTGCGGTAAGACCCTTGTGTCGAGGTTGAGTTTTGACTAGGATCCTTGCTATGTGCTGATAGGATGCCTAGATAATCAAGTCATCCCTTGTTGCTGGGATTTGTATACCCTAAAAGTGTGTTACAACACCTTGAAGACTCTCGAATGTAGGACCCCGATGCTTTGTTAACGTGAGCCTCATTCAAAGATGCTTGATGAGAGATTCTGAGCATGGATGTAAGATCCCGATGCTTTGTGGACGCGAGCCTCATCCCCTTGAGTATAGGATCATGATGCTTTGTGGACGCGTGCCTTGTTCAGAGTATAGGATCCCGATGCTTTATGGATGCGGGCCTTACTCGTAGTGTAGGATCCCAATTCTTTATGGATGCGGGCCTTACTCAAGTGTAGGATTTTGATGCTTTGTGGACGCAGGCCTCACTTAATGTTGTTGGTGTTATCTGTGTGATGATATGTAAACGTATGAGGTACTTGTATGAGCTTTGTGCGTGATCATACTTTCATAATGCTATGTGTTGAGGCGGTTATTGTAGCGTCATAGTTATCTTGTCACGATGTCATTCATGTTGCATTACTTTATTTATGATTTGCACGAAGCATGGTTGAGTGGCGGTGTATCCACTGAGCTTTGTTAGCTCAGCATTCAGAATCATTGTTTCCGTTTGCAGGTTAGTAGGATTGGCTTGTTTTTTGAGGAACGCCATCAGTGAATCTCTTCAGAGTACAATACTTAGGTCATTGGGCTATGTATTCGTAGGAACCTATTGTACATTGTAAATTGTATTTGGATTTGGATTTTCAAATGATAGAGTCAAAGGTTTATAATGTAATTTTAAGAAGAGCTCCACTGTATATGTTTCGAATATTTATTTTGTTTTATTGGATTGAAATTAAATGGATTTTCATAATAGATTTATGGATTGGGCTAAACTAGGTTGGGAATTTGATGGTCGGGTTTCAGGGTTGAGGCCCAAATATGACACTCGGGTCAAGAGTGTTACATTTAGTGGTATTAGAGCCTAGGTTTAGCCAATTCTAGGAAAACCCCGGGGTGGTTAGGAGTCGTGAATAGGTGTCTAGCGAATATGAGTCCGTGTGTCTAAGTTGTACTCTTTCAAGACTAGAATCTGGATGGTGTGCCCTATGTTCGCATGTGTCGCTGGTTGTGACATTAAGATAGATTTGATCACGGTTGTGAGGGCCGTGATGATGGCTGATTCCTTTGAGGATGATTATGAGATTGGAGTTATCTCAAATGTTAAGCTTGGGTTTATGAAGGAATGGAGGAGTTGAGGGTGTGCCCTCCTCCATCGCTTGAGAAGTAATCATGGTTATGTGCCGTAAGTTACTTTAAAGCCTTGAGTTCATGGTGAGAACCTCCTATGGTGAGATTCTACGTGTTGGTGGACGACCCTTATAGAACGGATAAGAGGACTTACTTTTGATTTATTAGTGGTAGAGTGTCGATCGGGGGTCTCATCATTCGTAGTAAGTGAACCTTAATGGTGGGTACCATATGATGGGGATTAGCACGCCTAGCAGATATGCATTTTCGTCTAATGTGGAGAGGTACATGATGGTTGTGAGGTCCCAAGTACGCTCTTAGTAAGCTGAAAGCCCTGAGATCTCGAGCAGGGTATGCTTGTTGCGGCTGTTTATAGTAGTGGCGGGAAGGACATCATGGGTTCTACGTGAGGTGATGCTTGAGTAAGGCTTGAGAATAGGTAGTTGACAGATACAATAGAGTTGTTCCCTAAATGAATTGATATGATCTTGGCCACCGGTTGCTGTCCGGTCATGAGCCAGCTTGAGATGACAAGTGTAGTGTTGGAAGCTTCGAGGTTTCAGGGGAACCAAACCCAGAGTAATGGGAAAGACAAACTACCATCTTCTGAATGTTGTCCAGACCAATTGGGTTGACAGCATGAGATTAACCAAGGAGAGTCGTGAAGGGAGCCATATTCCTTTTATGGGAGGAGCATTATTGTTACGAATCTAAGTATAGAAAAAAGGGTTATGAAAGGATGACCTGATCAATCAGATTGATGATTAAGAAACATTTAGAGGGATCTGGGGATGATGTGGATTAGTCTTAAGAAAATCTTGACTGTATCGTCTTTTTCTTAAAGACAATGCATATGAATGGTGAGAGACCATAGAGTTAGGGCCGCAGCTTATTTTCTCAACATGGGATGTTCCTTGGGTGGGTCAAGAAAGAGGGTATGTCAATGAAGCTCATATGAAGAAGATGAGGGATTAGTTCTTGCAGTCGGTTTAAGGTGTCAAGCAGTGCTAGGTATGAGTAAGATTTTTCTACAATTGAGCTGTTATCCCAAAGTTTGTTGCTATCGAAGATTAAAAGTGGTTGGGGTTAGATGTGGATTCGAAGTTGACATATTGGTGCACGGGACAACAGTTTTACCTAGGATATTCTCTGAGTTAGTCATTAGTACAAAGCACTAGAATGACCTTAGAGCCAATATTGAGTCAGTTGAGGATTCTGTAGATCGTGTTTTGGGGAATCAGAACATCATAAGATTCTTCTATGGCCCTGAAGATGGGATGGTTTATGCTTCGAGCGGATCAAAAATATAGTTGCTTTAGATCAGTTGAGGGTTGGTCATAAATCTAAATTGAGGGTGTTGTAGGGGGTTATTGATTTCTACTATAACGAAGAGTGTTAATGGTTCGACCTTGACGTCTTTTATGCCGGTTCATGAGCCTTGTGGTTGACATCACCTTGAGGTATGTTTCTTGCTTGGAGAATTTGCTATGAGTGCCAAACATCGGGTCACATGGCAAAGGACTGCTCAATCGTGGATGAGTTTTTACTGGTTCAGTCTTTGAGGTTGACTTCTTTCGGGGATAGTCAAGGTTTTTCGAGAAGTGGTGTTGGGTCTTGTCAAAGTATCAGGGTGGAGCTCAGGTGAGTTCTACAGTTAGAGTCATCTCACGAGCTTTTGTTATACAATATGTTGTTCATGCCAGAAATGACAAGCTTGTTACCGAGAGTGTGTTAAATGATTTGGTCCCATTGTGGTTTTCAGTTCTTGATGGCAGTTTGATTTCTTATTCTTACCTTGGCAGAGATTTTATTGAGCGCGTTCTGTGATAAGTTTCCTCGAGGTTGATATTGGTTTGGTAAATTAATGGGTTGGTAAGTGTTGGTAAGTAAGGGTTTCACCGTGGGTGGTGTATATGGTTTAGAGTAACAGTCCCTATAGACTTGTTAGACTTACTCTTGGTATGGGTTGGTCACGTGAGTGTGAGGGGTGCCTTAGTTTCCAAGCAAGAATCTCAAAGTTAGGGTTTGGAATGAACCAGTTTGTCGGTATTATGCATGAATAAATCCTATCTCTTTAGCTTATGTATCGTGCTCATGTGACGCTAGTTAAGGAGGATCTTGTAGGTTGCAAGATGTTCTTAGTTTGCGTAGTTGACGCAAGGGTGAGAGTCTGCGGCTTAAAGTGGTGGACGTGCAAGTGGTTATCGAGGTGCTCTTTGAGGGTTGAACGGGATAACCTCTTGATCGTGGAGTAGTACCCATGATAAAGGATGTGTTGAGTTCGGTATTAAGTGTTCATCACCCTGTGGTATTACATCTACTGAACCTCTTGTGTGAAGACTCTTTGGTAGAGGTGGGGGCATGCGCGATGTCGCCAAGGGGTTCACCTTGGGACGTGCTTATGTTGGTATAGCGAGATATAGTGGTGTTAGCTGTTGTGGGTTGATGTATAACAATGGAAGGCTAATATTTGTTTTTCAGGGCTAATGATCTTGTTAATATTGAAGAGTTTTGAGATTCTCGTAAGATCATTCAGGATGTTGGTCTCGTAAGTTTATGGTTAAGGAGAATTAGTGTTAAAATTTGGGGTTTAATACGATGTTTGAACTCTAGGAGCAAGTTGAAAAGTGTTTTGGACTTACGAATGCGTCGAGATAATCTTAAGCTCGATAAATAGAGAGTTTCTTATTTGGGTTTGAGATGGATTGTTTTCATGCATAGTGACAGTGTAAAGATGTTCTGAATGGCTTCAGAGAAATGTGGGTTTTGGTTAAAGTTGTATGGAATCGGATACTTGTGTTGTAATAAGTTATGTTGGGAGAATCATTAGGAATCTTGAAGGACTTGCTAAAGTTTTAACACCAACGCTTGTCAGAATTTGGTGGTTGGGAGTGAAAAGAGTGTTTGGACCTTTGAGGACAATTTGGTAGTTTGATCCCTAGTAGAGCTTGGTTGTGGTAACAATTTTCTTATGGAACCAAAATGACTTGGCTAGTAGAATCGCTTGATCGTAGATTTGCATCTGCTTATGTCGTAGTGGGTTCAAGTAAATGAGGTGTTAAGCTCTGTATTAGTTAGCTAAGTTGTGAAAGAAGGTGGTATTTTCATGTTAGATGGATGATAGAACATGATTGATAGGGTTTGTTATTCCTGAAAATGTGGGTTAGGGTGATTATATATGAGGAGGTGCCCAATGGTATACCTTGAAGAAGTGTCGCGTTATGGACGCAAATAAGGGTTAAGTTCAGGAGTTTGGAAATGGTAATGATAGTAGAGAGGTTTGTTCATCGAGTTGTGACTCATCCAAAGTGAGTTCAGAGTACTGATGTTTGATAATGTTGATGGGATTATCGCTGGTCGATCTGTTTCTAGGTTTAATATGAGTGTTGTTCTGGACGTTGGGAATGTCTTGTTGAGGAGGCTTGTAGAAAGTGGAGAATTTGTGTTGAGAGTTTTGGTTAGAAAGGTTTTATGGAGAACTTAGGGTCGTGGGCATGCATGATCGAAAGTATGGTTGGATTATCATCTCTTTCCTTTGTTTAAATTTTGCAGAAAAAAGTTTCTTTTAGGAGGGGGGAGTTGTAACGACCCGGATTTTTGGATCCAAACGTCGAGTTGATCTGAGGCGTGGGCTCCGCGTTTGGGCCATGATGTTGGGCCCTTGGAAGTCCTTTTAGGCATGTTTTAGAACCTTGGGCTTGGGTTGTTGGTTTGTTGTTGGGCTAAGGTGAAAGTAAGAAGGGCAAATGGGTAAAAGCATAATTGAAGACAAAGAGAACTGGTGGGAGGACTTTATTTTCTGCAGAAAATAGAGTGAGTGAGGTCATCTTGGTCCCCTTGTTCCCTCTCTCACCCATTTCTATCTTCCATACAAACTCATTCATGTTCAAGGTCAAATCTTTGAGTTTTAGAGTATGAATCTCGTTTGGGGCAAAGAGGAAAAGTTTTTGAGCACTAAAGGATCTTTATTTTGAGGTAAGCTTTGCTTAGAACAGTGATGGAAGAGATTAGGTTGGGGTTGAAGAGGAAGAGCGGGAATGAGTTCTTCACCAGCTTTAAACCAAGGTTAGTACACTACTAACTCCTATAGTTTCCTGCAACTCATCAAAATAGGCTTTTTGCATGATTTGTGTGTTTATGGCTTGGTATGCTTTGATTGACTCTTTAATGGCAAAATATGGGTTTGATGTTTTTAAGGCTTAAAATTGGTAGAAATCCACTTAATAACTCCACCATAACTTGTAGGAGCAATTTGAGGCTTAACCATGTAGGTTAGATAGGATTTCTAGGTGGAATCTGAACCCAGGGTTTGAATTTTGAGCTTGTGTACCGGTACGCCTATTCGAGTATTGGTACACTTTAGTAAAAAAGAAGACAAGTTGTGTGGGGCGTACGGGTACGGCTTCCCGTGTATCGGTACCGCTTGGTCGATTAGAATTCTAGTAGCGTCTTTGTGTATCGGTACCATTGGGGCATATCAGTATGCACTGTTGCATTGCCTGGGGATACTTAGTGTACCGGTACACGAGGGTAAGGGTACCGGTACGGGTTGGGATCGGTACATGATGGATAAGTACCGTTAGTGAGTATCGATATGGGTTTAGCGTATCGGTACAGCTTGTTGTACCAGAATTTTTGAGTCTAAATTGAGTATCGGTACTCATGGATGAGTACTGGCACCTAGAGGGGTGTACCGATACCAATATAAGAGTTTCGGTACTCGATGGCCAATCTGCCAAGAATTTTGAGGTTGCATTCGGGGTTTTATAATTCGAGGCAAAGGGCCCTGAGGGTCTGTTAAGGTGTAAAATGAATATTAAAACTGAGAAATGGAGATTTAAACCCCGTGTATAAAATAAATGGCTAATGATTCGTTATATATTGGGTAAGCTATGTGAGGTGGTAACCCATAGGGATCCTAGGTGGATCGATTGATGTTGTGTGGTAATCTGGGCCCTTGTTGTGTGCGGAAGGGGTGCCTATAAGGTTAAGTCTTATTGAATAATAAGAAAAATTAATGAGAACGGCTAATGTGTACCTTCATAACATGATAATAAATAGATAAGCTCAATAGGGTGGTATAATAATTGATAGAAACCATAGGGCGATGGTAAGTGTGTTAGAGCTGTGTGAGGTAAGACCCTTGTGTCGAGGTTGAGTGTTGTGTGGTGACTAGGGTCCTTGCGATGTGCTGATGGGACGCCTAGATAATCGAGTCATCCCTTGTTGTTGGTATTTGTATACCCTAAAAGTGTGTTGCAACACCTTGAAGACTCCCGAATGTAGGATCCCGATGCTTTGTGGAGCCTCATTCGAAGATGCTTGATGGGAGATTCCAAACAACAAATCAAGCTTACTAGATCATTAATCCAACATCACAAACCCTAAGTTAGACTTGAATCTATAAACCCTAATATTCTCTATGCAAACTAAAATATTTAGGGTTTAAATCCCAACTCAATAGCATGATTCCAACATCATACAAGCATGATTCTAACTTAAAATCAACCATGGATTAATAAAATCATAAAAGCCCCAATTTGTTCATAAACCCTAATTTCTTCCACATATCAAATCTCATCAACCAAGCAAGTATTCTATAAATTATTTACATCAAAAGATAGAGCTCGAAGAGTAGAACAACTTTGTAGTTCAAAAGATTACCTAAAAACTGAGATTCGGGGCTTAAATCGAGCTTGGAAATTTCCCTCTTCTTTCTCCTCTTTCTCCATGGTTTATGGTTGGAAAAGATGAACATTTTTTTTCATATTTTTACTATTAAATTACACTTGTAACTATTGAATGAGTTTTAAATTCATTTAAATAGTGAAATTACCAATTTAGACTTTAAATCCAATGGCTAATTTAATCTCATCCATAATCAATGGCCAAGATGAAATCCATATATATTTCATCTTACAAAAACGTCCTCAACATTTCAAAAATATTTCAAAATTGCCATCCTTGCCAAACGGCCAATTTGCCCTCCAACTAGTCTTTATTTACTAGTTTGTTTCAAAATGGCCATTCCATTATAATCTAACTAAATTAGTTCCTTCTCAACTGACCACTATTCCATAAATATTATTTGATGATTTTCCATGGCTTATGGAATAGTCTCTGAAATTTCAATTCAATCCGATTTCCCGATATTCACTAAATACTTCTACTATGATTTTACCTTTACCGAGCTATCGGATCTATTCCGAAAATTCTATATTTCCATAATGTACCTCATGTCATCATCCTTCATCCAATGGCCTAGATTTAATCTTGAGCTAGTAGTTACCAACCTTGCCCTTATAATTTTCCAAAATTATGATCTTGCCATTTTTCATCCAACGGCTCATATTTTACATGGAAAATCAATTTAAATCCAAGGGTTCATACTCTTCCAACATAAAGAGAATATCTTAGACATGTAAAATTACATAATTAACCTTGCCTTATCATCCTTCAAAATATCCTGGATATTCGATTCGATCCGATTATCTGAATATTTTTCTAAACTTTATCGCTTTATAGCCATTAATACAAACTCCGTACAAAAAATTTGGGTAACACAAAAATATCATTCTTGGGGGTAAACTATTCATTTACGGGACTAAAATACATAACTTTTGAAAATTACAATTTAATCCCTAAACTTTTCCTAAGTTTATACTTTATCCACAAAACTTTCAAAATTTACATTTTGGTCACTAGCCAAAAATTGGGATATTATGGCGATGCGTGTCAACACCATATAGAGGCCTAATGAAATTGGAATTAGACTATTTCTGATTAGTTTGGGTTTTTGGATCGGTCGATCTCACGCCAAGCGCTCCCACAGGTGGAGTATACAAGGTGGATCATTATTGCAGACGCGAAGATGATGATTTGTCTTAGCATGGAGGTGCTTGATTGTGGACTCTACACCAATCGCTCCAATAATTAGAGTACGCAAGGTGGGAAAATATTGAGTATCGCGCCAAGTACTCTGGTAATTAGAGTAGGCAGGGTGGATAATTGTGACCATTTCTTAAAGAACATAGGTGCTCGTTTGTTAATTGTGGCACAAAGGTGCTTGCAAGTTCCTCATAGTAGAATCAGTACACATGTGGTGTCTGTCGTTAACCACTATGGCTACTTTTGTAGATGCACTTAGTACTTGTAAAATAGTGATGTTTGTTGGATAATTATAGTGGAATCAGTGCACAGAGGTTCCTGTCATTAACCACGATAGTGGTGCATGTGACTTAAAGCACGATGTTGTTTATTTGTCTTTTGCAGGTGTAGCGATGTTGATAATTGATAAAGATGGGGAGTACAAGTAAACAGGGGCCGAGAAAGGCCCATGATTTAAGGCGCGACGAAGCGCGAGAACTTCAATGAAGAGGACTTATCTTTCACACGATAGTGCTTGTTCGTGATTTGTGGCATAAGCAATGGTTCTTAGTGCTTAAAGGGCTCATTGATGCCTATCTTGATAGCATTATGAAGCACGTATTCCTCGCAGTGCGATGGTGCATATTTTAGCTAAGTGGCTCAAATTCTGAGAACGCGAGGATGCTTACTTGTCACCCCAGAGGAGAATCATTGCTCAGTGGTGGCTATCGGTAATAGTGATGGTTAATTTCTATACAAGTTGAACTCTATTGGTAATCTTTGTTTGTTGATGATTGTTTTTATCTATACAATGATGTTTTCTTGTTATTAGAGTATGATTTTGCTTGTTTCTCGCGTTACATGGTCGTTTTGTCTTATCAATACGAGGGCTTTGTTTTGCCGTAACATAAATATGTGTATTTTGTCATTTTAATATGATGTTTCTTGTCATTTTCAAGGTAAAACAATAGTTTCTTGTTTGCTGGAACTCAATGATGTTATTAATTATCTTGACACAGTGGTGCTTAGTTGTTGCCGAACTATTTCTTGTCAGGTGAAAAGAAAAGTATTTCCATGTTGGTATAAATTGATACGATGTGTAGTCATGAGTCCTCAAACTAATCCTTGGTGGAAGAGTTATAGACAACTTGGTTCAATTGCTGTAGTTGATTTGGTTTGGGTGGCCAAGGTTGTGGAGTCATGTTCTTCAAGGCTTTGGATTCGTTCGCTGATAACAGTGAAGGGTATTATAATGTTTGCTTATTGTATGGGCACTTTTGTACAGTGTGACTGTCTGAAGGCATATGACAAGATTTCTATGGTCTCAAAATATCTAGTGTAGTGGTCAAGGGATTGCAACGACCTTATTCAGTTGGGAGGATGTGCCTCCTTGAAAGCATAGTGGAGTAAGAAGGAATGATGAGTCATTAATATGATCTCTCAAATTGGTAGGGAGTCTGTAATAGTGGTTCGCGAGGAAGAATCGATTATCTTGACAAATGGAATGAGAGTGAAATTAGGGAGCCTAAAGGGAAATGCTCTCTATCTGTAATCATTCATCCAAACACAACAAATTACTTCATAAGATAAGAAGAAATATGCTACAGGGTGGCGGTTTCAGACAAGATATCTTGAGCGATAGAGTGCAGATATGGAAAGACAAAGATTGCACGAGCCAGTATGGCCTTGTCCTGGATAGCAAAGAGGAAAAACTTTTCTTTATCACAAAAGCCTCCCTTTAATGGGGGTGTTGGCTGGCAAGGTATAATGTTATTTTGTAAAGCAATACATTTGGGTGAGAGACACTAGAGTAATGCAATTTGAGTAATTATTGTCAAGACTGGATGGACCATACAAGGAGTTCAAGGGAGGGTGTACAATCTAGTACAACTGTGTAAGGCGGGAGTATCAAAGAAAAGTTCTCCCTGATAATGCTTGGGCAAGCAGAGCCAAAAAGTGGGGCAAGCTCATAAGGCCCACGGCTCAGATCAGAACCTATGTTTGAACTGAGGAAGTTGGAAGCAAAATCTAGTCACCAGGGATATGTCATGTCTTATCCAACAAAAGTATACCCGTAGTGAGTTGCGATGGTAAGGCGCTAGAGAATGACTTGATGTAGAGATTGTGTTGCAGCCATAGCGTCTTTGGCTTTGAAAAGAAAACGGTGGTGATAGTTGGTTTGGTTATATGTACGGTGTGTGAGATTTCTTAGAGACAGGAGTATTTTAAAAGAAGAATAGCTTACATACTTCTTCCTATAAGTGGGGCAAGCTTTCCTGAAAGATCTTTTCCTAATTTAAGGGTAGGCCTCGAACTCCTAAGAAATCTTTAGGATGTTATGTTAGATCGTTTGGGGCGATGTGGTTACCACTAGAAGATTAATGGGCTTGAAAAACTACTGTTGGAAGTTCAGATTCAGTGATATGTTCACATTATATGGCTTCCAAGAAGAGTACTAAACAATGGGACTATTAGACTTGCTAATACAGAGTGAGCTTAGCGAGTTGGTGAAGAGGGCGCCGAAGCTGTCAATGTTACCCAAAAATGAAACATGGTGGTCAAGTAGTTAAAAAACATATTCTAGAGTTGGGTACTATGAAGTGTGTGTTTAATGAGAGACGAACTAGAGAGCCCCACGGTAACTTGTAAGGTACATTTGATTTTATTGTTATGTAATTGAACTAACCAATGTTTTGGTCAGTTTTCTCTTTGTGTGTGTGTTGTTGAGTTAGGTATTTTTACCAACTCTTTTAGAGATTTGTGGTGACTTATTTGAGAACCTGGTGGTTTAGAAAGTTTAGGGAGTGTAAGAATCAACGATCGTTTAGGATAGTGACAAATGTCAGCTTCATGCAAAAAGGAGGGACATTACACAATTATTACACCTACAAGTAAGAGAACCTATCCATGGAGGTTAACAAAGCAATGGGCTTGTTTGCCAAATCACTTTAGATGAGTAAATCAATTAGAGTACCTTAAGACATTCTTATTTTGCATATTCGACATGGGCTTCGGCAAATGTCGTATGGAATATGTCTAGAGTTGGATACCTATGGCTAATAACATGGCAATGGTTTGGGGAATCGAGAACCCTAAGTCGACTAGCTGGGTTCCCTATATAAGAGAATATACAACTTAATCGAGTATAAGAGAACATCATCGGTTAGATGTTGTTGGCTTGTGAGGAAGAGTTTTGTATCCTACTAAAATTTGAGTCACATATAGTGGGCTCAAGTGAGATGCCATCTCTAAGTTCACTAGAAGAGGCCAGAGTCGATATGATGTTTTAGTGTGGCCATTGATACAGATATCCTTTGCTGGCATTAGAACAAGGTGAAGTTATCCAAGAAGTGGATAATGTAAGAGATAACAACAGATGAGAGAAGTTAGTGAAGAACTCTTGGGTTGCGTCAGGTAGTCAAAGAACTACATAGAGGGAACCGAACTTGTTGGCGTAGTGAGAATGGTAATAAGCCATTTTGGGGTAACCAGTTAGAGTACATTTAAGGGTGTGTTGGGGTATACTGCTTTTGTATCTGAAGAACTTTGGGAGAAATCATAAAAACTCAAAAGAAGAATCAGTAAATAGATTTTGGTGGATTAAGTGAATCATGGTACAAATATGAATATGTCGTGATGGGTCTAGTTAATGGTTCATTTCATAAGCTTTTGTTGGGCCCTCAATCAGAGTAAAAGTGGGAGAAAAGTAATCTAGCAACCAGGATCAAGTGACCGGAGTTGTACAGTAACATGTTGATGATTGATTTGAAAGACGACGCTTGGGGTAAAGTGGTCACAAGGGGATCGAAAGAGCCTAAGTTGGGGCATACAAACTTTGTTAAATGCACAAAAGGAGGAGGGGGCTCGAGGAGTGTATAACATTGTATACAAATTAGGAGTTGGGTTCCCAATAAATCCTTATCAAGCCCATCAGGTAAATGTGAGTCCTTACTAGGTTATTTTACAAATGAATGTGCTTCATTTGTTTTCGATGCAGTTCTTGAAAAAGTTTTAACTTCAAGACTTAACAAATCGACAAGAGCAAACATGATGTACTTATTATAGCAATCAACATTGTAACACCCTACCTGCTCTAGAAGAAAATCAGATCGAAAAGTGTTACCGAAACAAGAATGATGAGGTTAATTAACACATTTTTTAACAGCGGTATTGATACACCCAAGGGCCGTATCGATACGCTATAGCTAACGTGGCTTTTAAAAATTCTAGTGATAAGGGCCAATACTGATACATATCAAAATGTATCGGTACACCCTGTAATGACCATTAATACCGTTAGGTTCTGCGGACCCGTATCGATATGTGACCAGATCATACCGGTATGCGATTAAATTCATTTTAAAAATCAAATAGAGTATATCGATACGCACTCATCCCTATTGATACTGAGCTAATTTCAGAATTCTAGATTCCAAGCACCGTACTAATACGCCATCACTAGTATTGGTATGCCCCTTAATTCGTTTCTAATATTATAAGCCCGTACCGATGCGCCATCACTCGTATCGATACAGTAAGACCTATAATGCCATTTTTATCTTGTTTATTAGCCTTTTGCTCGACTAAACCATTTTCGAATTCAATGAAATTTTACTAATAAGACAATTTAGCTTAAAACTACTATCATGTCATGTTTTAAGGTTGAACGACTCCGTTTGCTACGTTTTCCCTAATTTAGGTCGTAGCCTACCCGTACCAATATGCTTATGAATTCTATGGCATGCCAATTGTATCCAATACTACTCGAATCCGAGGTTCAATGTCAATAATCCGGTAACAATAGTTTCAATGACAATGGATCAATAGCAATAGTTCAATAGCCATGTTTTGATATCGATGAGCAATAACAAGTATCCAATGACTTAAATCAATATCAAAGTTCCAATGACCTTATTCAATGATCAATGATTCTACATGACAATGCCTCAATGATTCTGATGACAAAACAATGATGCTACGGACAATAAATCAATAAAGAACTTACCAATACTTACCAATATAGCCATCAACAATGCTTTTATGCATTATCCTTAATATACCAAGTTAGCAATGCAAAAATCAATATTCAAAGATTTAGGAAAGGCACCTAGCCTACTCCCGAGACTCCAACTACACTCACCTTAAATTCTGAAGTTTTTACGGCTCTCAGATTACTACTCTTTTGTTCCTAGATTTGGATGGAGATGATGGTCCTTCTTTCTCTAACTCTTGTGCTAGGTAAAACAAAGAGAGATGTTAGATTCCAAATAACAACCTTAATATCAATTATTCAAACTTGAAATAGCTTTTAGCTACTAGATTTCCATGGATTAGAGCCTTAAAAGATACAGCTCGATTTAGGTGTTTATTAGCTTTAACTTGAAATTACTCAACAACTATCAATGGAATCAATAAATTGTTTGGGGGCTTTCACTTACCGAATCAAAGGCTATCTAATGGTGTAAAGAAAGCAAGAAAACGTTCACAAACGAGGGAGGTGCTTGCTTGAGCTAGAGCTTGAAGATGACGATGGAGGTGCTTGCTTATTCTTAAGGAAAGATGAAGGAAAGTAGCAAAGAATGAAAGGTCTCGGTGGTTATGATGACTTGGAAAAATGTTTCCAAACTCTTCAATTCCCTTAAATATATCCAATAGCTTTCCTCTAGCCAAGGGTAAACTTATTGTAATTCATTAGAATGATCACACCACCTCTCACACAACCAATCATAAGGTTTCCTCCAAGGATAGGTAAACTATAAACAATAATTTCCATTTCCCAACCATTAAGATGGCAATAATAGCTATCAATTCTATACCATCTTTTCCCCTCAATTTCACAAAGAGCTCACGTGAATATGTCTAAGCAAGGAGGTGACTCATCCCAAAGTAGGATAACTATAGGAATGGTCCTTCAACTTTCTAAACTTCACTCTATTAGCCCCAAACTTTCAATTTTCACAATTTGGTCATTAAATTGTTCCTAAGAATTCAATTAGGCCCAAAGTCTATAAAATAGTCTCAAGTATAGTCTAATACGGAGCATTTGTCCATACAATTTAAGTTAATGAAATGTTTGGACCTTTTTGATATAGAATTTTGATCATCAGAACCTAATTTCGACTAGACCATTTTTTAGAGTGTTACGATTCTCCCCCTTAATAAAAAATCATCTTCAAATTTTTACTTGCAATGAAATCGAGGTCATCTTCTTCTTTCTTGCCCCTCACATAGTACATCTGTGTTGAAGCCTTAGATTCAGGTATGTATGATACCTTGGACGAACCACTAGGCTTTCCGAAAGATCCATGTCTCGCTCCTTAGGCTCAGAAGGACCGAGCAGGGGATAAAGGATTAGCTGATGCAGAAGTAGACTCGCCACAGAAAAAGCATGCTCTAGACTTCTTACGGCATTGCCCTACAAGATACCTGTGCTGGCAGAAATTGCAAATTGGGAGTTGCGTCTCTTATCCAGAACCACCAATGCCATCAATAGAATTGGTACAAGGGAAGGACTGGGTTATGACTTGAGGTCTAGAAATATATTCAGAACAGGAAGGTTGTGAATACACATTCTATTTCGAACCATGATACTTCCATTTCTTAAATGACTCAGGAGAATAAGAGTTATCTCGATATCTCTTCTCAGACTTGCATGACCCGCCAGCCTTCTGAGCTTTCTGAGCAATTTCATTAGCTTTAACCTTATTCACAAGGTCCTAGAAAACGGTGATACCCAATGCCGTAAACATATGGCGTAGTTCATCATTCAATCCTTTGATGAACATTCTACACTTCTCCTCCTCCTTCTTGATATATTCAGCTCTATACCTGCAGTACTTGCAGAAATCATGGATATATTGCTCCACAGGTCACCCACCTTGCTTCAAGTGAAGAAAGATGTCACGCCTCTCAGCAAGATAGTACTCACTAATGTATTTCTTCCAAAATTCACGAAGGAAAAACTCCCAAGTCACCACTTCTTTAGGGACTGCGAGGATGGTAATCTCCCACCACTATAGTGCTTCATCTGCTAGCAAGGAGAGGGCACACTCAAGCTTGTGTTCATTGGAACACCGCAACTGTTTAGTCAGAATTCTTAGAGTACTGCCAACCAATACTCAGTAATTTCAGGATTATCGTCATCACAACCGGTAAAAGAGTAAGCCTAGTGTTGAGATAGCTTATCGAAGGGAGATCAGGAATTCGAGATAGCAACGATTGGAGGTTGGAAGGTCTGCTCAGCCTTCATTGAGGTCATAAATACTTTAAACATGTTAGCCATGTTCTTATAGCATTCAGCTTGAGCAGATTATACCTCGAGCTCAGGGTCCTATGCTAGATATTTTACGGAATTGGGGGATCTTTTCCTTTAATCTCCTTACCATGAGTTAAGGAGCCGGTAACATGCTCGTCTATACGAGCCTGATTAGAGTTAGACATCTATAAATAAAGAGATTACGTTAGCCAACAAGTCATAATATTCAATAAATAACTCCTAGGTGGCATAATGCAATGCAATGACAATATAGTAAACTTCAGTTTAGTCCTAGAATCGACTAAAATCTAGCTCTAATACCACATATGTAACACCCCCTACTTGGTCTAGAAGAAAATCGGATCAGAAAATGTTACCCGAATAAGAACGATGACTGATACGATACTTTATTTAATAATCTATAAAATTTGGAGGATTTTAGGGAAACAATAAAGCATATATCATGAATTGGGTTAAATTAAATCTTTTATAAACTTAGGAAAGTTAAACAATAATTTATGTGGACTTGCTAAGGTTAATTAACACAATAATCTATAAAATTTGGAGGATTTTAGGGAAACAATAAAGCATATATCATGAATTGGGTTAAATTAAATCTTTTATAAACTTAGGAAAGTTAAACAATAATTTATGTTGACTTGCTAAGGTTAATTAACACATTTTTGAACAGGGGTATCGATACGCTATAGCTAACGTGTCTCTTAAAAATTCCAGTGATAAGGGCTCGTACCGATACATATCAAAACATATCGGTACACCCAGCAATGACCGTGTATACCATTAGGTTCTGCAGACCCGTATCGATACATGACCAGATCGTATCAATACGCGATTAAATTCATTTTACAAATCAAATAGTGTGTATCGATACGCACCCATCCATATCGATACTGGGCTAATTTCAGAATTCCAGATTCCAAGCACCATACCGATACGCCATCACCCGTATCGGTACGCACCTTAATCTGTTTCTAGTATCATAGGCCCGTACCAATACGCCATCATCCGTATCGGTACAGTAAGACCTATAATGCCATTTTTATCTAGTTTATTAGCGTTTTTCTTGACCGAACCATGTCCGAATTCAATGAAATTTTACCAGTAAGTCCATTTAGCTTAAAACTACCATCACATCAAGTTTTAAGGTCGAACGACACTCTTTGCCATGTTTTCCGTATTTAGGCTGTAGTCTACTCGTACCAATAAGCTCATGAATTCTCTGGCATGCCAATTGTATCCAATACTACTCGAACCCAAGGTTCAATATCAATAATCCTGTAACAATAATTTCAATGACAATGGATCAATGCAATAGTTTAATAGCCATGTTTCAATATCGATGAGCAATAGCAAGTATCCAATGACAATAAATCAATATCAATGTTTCAATGACCTTATTCAATACTCAATGATCAATTATTATACATGTGATGCCTCAATGATTCTGATAACAATAACAATGATGTTACGGACAATAAATCATTAAAGAACTTACCAATACTTACCAATATAGCCATCAACAATGCTTTTATTCATTATCATTAATATACCAAGTTAGCAATGCAAAAATCAATATTCAAATATTCGAGAAAGGCACCTAGCCTACTCTTGAGACTCCGACTACACTCACCTTAAATTTGGAAGCTTTTACGG
This sequence comes from Hibiscus mutabilis, assembly GCA_019671005.1. Taxonomy (NCBI): domain Eukaryota; kingdom Viridiplantae; phylum Streptophyta; class Magnoliopsida; order Malvales; family Malvaceae; genus Hibiscus; species Hibiscus mutabilis. Next base: position 22,168,624 of record CM033741.1, on the reverse strand, counting down.
CTCTCGGATTAGTACTCCTTTGTTTCTAGCTTTGGATGGAGATGATGGTCATTCTTTCTCAAACTCTTGTGCTAGGTAAAACAAAGGGAGATGTTAGATTCCAAATAACAACCTTAATATCAATTATTCAAACTTGAAATAGCTTTTAGCTATTAGATTTCCATGGATTGGAGACTCAAAAGATACAGCTCGATTTAGGTGTTTATTAGCTTTAACTTGAAATTACTCAACAACTATCCTTGGAATCAATGAATCGTTTGGAGGCTTTCACTTACCGAATCAAAGGTTATCTAATTGTGTAAAGTAGAGGTTGAAGATGACAATGAAGGTGCTTGTTTATTCTTAAGGAAAGATGAAGGAATGTAGCAAAGAATAGGAGGTCTCGGTGATTACTATGACTTGGAAAAAATGTTTCCAAACTCTTCAATTCCCTTAAATCTATCTAATAGCTATCCTCTAGCCAAGGGTAAACTTATTGTAATTCATTAGAATGATCACACCACCTCTCACACAACCAATCATAAGGTTTCCTCCAAGGATAGGTAAACTATAAACAATAATTTCCATTTTCCAACCATTAAGATAGCAATAATAGCTATCAATTCTATACCATCTTTTACTCCCAATTTCACAAGGAGCTCACGTGAATATGTCTAAGAAAGGAGGTGACTCATCTCAAAGTGGGATAACTACGAGAGTGGTCCTTCAACTTTCTAAACTTCACTCTATTACCCCCAAACTTTCAATTTTCACAATTTGGTCACTAAATTGTTCCTAAGAATTCAATTAGGTCTAAATTCTATAAATTAGTCTCAATTATAGTCTAATACGGTGCATTTGGCCACACAATTTAAGTTAATAAAATGTTTGGACCTTTCCGATATAGAATTTTCGATCACCAGAACCTAATTCCGACTAGACCGATTTTTGGGGTGTTACAATTCTCCCCTTAAGAAAATTCATCCTCAAATTTTTACCTGCAATGGTATCGAGATCATCTTCTTCTTCCTTGCCCCTCACATGGTACATCTATGCAGAAGCCTTAGATTCAGGTCTGTATGATACCTTGGACGAACCACTAGGCTTTCCAGAAGATCCTTGTCTCGCTCCTTTGCCTCGAAAGGACCGAGCAGGGGATAAAGGATTAGCTGATGCATAAGTAGGCTTGACGATATTTTTGGGGCAATCACGAATGAGATGTCCCATCTCGCCATAGAAAAAGCAAGTCCACAGAAATTTTTAGCTAAATAAACTCCAACGTCTACTAGTGTCATCCTAGTAAGTTTATTTAGCTCTTTAGGGGGAAGTGGTTTGGTGTTGGGTCTCCACCATCCTCCTCGCTTGGGCTAGCGACCGAGCTTTCTTAGGTGTAAGTGACCTAGGCTCATGTGGAGCCTAGGTGTATGGGCAATGGGGCCTAGTGGTTGGCACATTGTCTCATCAGGAGAAATACCGTGGGATGGTTTGGGGCAAATGGGCCCCATATCGCGCTCGTGACCGAGATGTGGGGTTGGAGTCTAGCTTTCGCTAGGCCCTGCGGGATCCGATATTCAAGAGTCCTTGTTGCGTTACAATCTAGAGAAGGCTTTATCGAGACAAGTCCTTAGACAAAGGGCATGAGAAAGGCTGACTTGTCAGGGTAACACTCATTTCAAGTGCCGCACGGCTTGCAAACCGAGCCATAAGGGGCATGTCTGTTATACAGAGCTGCCCCTCCCAATAATGTCGTCTTCAAGGTTTGAACTCGCATCCTCTCCTTATTATTAAATACAAAAATAATTTAAAATATAAAAGTCTAAAATTATATTAACCTAAACCCAAATCCACCCAAACCTCTTTTTTCCTCTCCAACCAAAACCCAAGCTCTTTTCTCTCTATCCTTTCTCACAACAAATCAATCTGACTTTTCTGCTTCAAATCTATCATCTTAAATCGAAAACTCAAATTAACCCACCTCGATCATATTCCTTGCTAACAGGATGTAACAGAAAAAACCACCCAAAACAAAGGTTGAAAGTGAGAAACTTGACAATTAACTACATATTAATTGATGGGGTAAATTAAAAACGCTAACATCACTCGACCACCTAAACTTTTAGATAGTGGTGAAAATATAAAAATAATTTAAAATAAAAATAATATAATATTTTATTATTAAATCACTAATTCTCAAACCCTCTCAAATCCACCCAAAATTTCTTCTCACTTCTCTCTGGCACCCTTCTTCTTATTTTTCTCCTTTAAAACTATATCACAGAATTTGTAATATTTTTTCCATTTCCAATTTTTTTAGCTTGACTTTGAAGTTTTGATGGTTAAAGTGACCCAGATTTGACGAGAACTTGGATTCAGTGAATTTGAAGTTCAAAAATAAAGCGTTGATGGTGGGATCGAGGGACCCACTGAGTTGGAAATAAGACAAAAAGACGGTATGAGTATTAACTTCATGGACCCCGGGTTCCAAGTTAAAGTTTTTTTTTTTTTGCACTCAATTTTCTCATGTAAATTTCATTTGTGTAGTATATCAATCAATTAATCTAATTTTGGTGAAATTCATGTGTGCATAGAAACGGAGCTTTGGGGAGAATCAAGATAAGAGTAGCGATGCAATTGACGGAGTCTCGACCGAGGGGAATTTTAGGGTATGACGGTGAAGAATGATGAAGAAGGGAGGGAAAATTTTTGGGGCCATTGAAATGATTTGGGTTTAATTTTTTGGGTAAATTATAATTTTAGATTTTTTATTTTAAACTATTTTTATATTTAAAGAGTGTAGTTATTAAATTGAAAATTTTTAAAGTTGAGTGAGTATAAAGATTTTTTTCATTTAGCCCCGTTGGGGTTTGAAGTTAGAGATTGAATAGAGAATCAAAAGAGCAAGGATAGAGGAACTATCAAGTATAAGAACAACTCACACTGTGAGGATTTATACTTCTTTTAGTTTAATGTATGGCTCCAAGACAGTCATTCGAATGGATGTAGGCATGCCAACTTATAGGATTATGCATGTTAATGAGCAGGCAAATAAGTAGATGCTTCGGGCCTATTTATACCTATTCGGAGAACTCATAGAGAGTGTTAAGGTGAAGTAAGCAACAAGAAACCAATAGTTGGCAACATATTAGAACTTGAAGGTGCATAATTAATAATTTTCAAGTTGAAGACATAGTACATAGTCATGAGAATTACGTAGGCTAGCATGCCACCATCGCAAAGAGGGAATATGGATCCTAATTGGGAATGCTCTTATAAGGTGATAAAATGATAGGGTTTTGAACGTATAATCTGGAAGACATGAGCAGGAAATAAGTTCCAAGGACCCGAAACAAAAAAAAATCTCGAGATGTTTTATGTATAATGACACTTTGGGTGGAACTATGTTTTTCCTATGTTTTTGTTTAAAAGCTATGTTTTATGTTTCTTGAATCCAAATTTTCTATGTAATTGAAAGGGGAATAACTCCTAGAAGTACTCACAAATCTCACACACATACTCGAAGGTTCTACATGCAATTGTTAGCCCCCTGGCTTTTTACAAACTACAAATGGATCTATTAGGGCCCTTCTCCTAAGGTTTTGGAAAGGAAGAAGTGTGTCTTGGTGGTTATTGAGTACTTCATAAAATGTATGGAGAGAGAAGTCATTCACTATAACGAAAATATAAATAGAGAATTTCATGTGGAATTGATTATATGATGGTATGGGCTGCCCCCATGGTATGTGTAAAATGATGCGCAAATGGTGCAAATATATACGCTGAACAAGTAATAAAGCAGTGAATGAGATAATATCCATGGGAATTAGTGTTATTTATATTCAAGTAATTTCACTTTAAATTAAATTAATGTATAGTGATTATTAGTGGAACATGTATAAATTGCTATGGTAAAAATAAACGAAACTAGGCATAGTAAGATAAGAATAATCAAAGCTCACAACAATAAGGGATTACAATCAAGGTGATAAGGTCGCGTTGACTAAGGAATTCTGATATTTTAGTTCAATGAAATGCAATGGTAGATTTATGCTATCCAGTAGCTCGACAGAGTTTACTAAGGTGTCTTTCAACTATTCCTAGCAAAAGACCAGATAATAAAATGCTCAGGCAGTACTTTTCTACGTAAACCTAAACATACTATTGTCAATTAAGTTCTATCTTTTTTAGTCATTGAAACTCTACCTTATACCTAAGGTATAAAGTGAGTTAGGATTTATAGCCTTCTAGCAAAAATTCCATTACTCATCTTAGTTCTAAGGCTTAACTCTTCCGATGTTAAGCAACAAATTAGGTTAACGCAAACTTCTGAAAGCTCTGTCAAACCTAAACAAGCATGAAATGGATAAAGTAACTAGATAAAAAAAATAAACCAAGCATTCATATCATAAAAACATCAACATTCAAAGTAAATCCAAGTCAAATTAATTTAGTTCATGGCTGGGCAAATATCATCTAAGTTAAAACATTCAACAACCATTTTCATAAATGGTGAATAAAACAAAGAAATTATTCTTTTAAGCTTCGAACACCCCTTTCTGAATTCTCCAGCTAGATGTGAGCTTTTTCAAACTTTCCAAGCTACTTCCGATAGCTTGAGCAGTTCTAAGGAGCTTCCTTGTCCTCAAAAATGGTGGCCGACCCAAAGAGAAAAGAAATGAAGCTTTTTTTTATCCAAACTCCAGCTCCATTAAAATTAGCCTTCTTTTCCCTTATATAGTAGGGTCTCTCCTAGGGTTTGTTGCCCTCAACCATTAAGAATGACCTAGGGAATATTCCTTTTATGTGTAACAAATGCCGGCTAAAATGGGAGACCATGTGTTGGGTGTACAGCTGCAGCTGTCTATTTTGTCCTCTTGCTCCTCGGAATGTTATGGTAAATACTCGCTCATCATCTTTGAAATGCTTCGGCAAAACACCAACCTCGCTAGGCACCTTAAACGTGCACCAAACAGCATCGGAACACAACCTTTCCCTCATCACACTATCTTTTAATAAATCTATTAAGCATAAGAGCAAACTCCAAATATGCACATGAGACACTACCAAATGCAACTAAATGAACTTAAAACCAAGCAAATACCCAATTAAAAAGGTGTGAAATATATCTCTTTTACAGAATTAACACCCCCATGTTATTATTAGAGAGAGTAGTCCTATGTTTCAGGGAAATTTTTAAGAATTTTGTCAAAACTTGAAAATAATCCTTGTTAAAAGCTCTATCAAGACCCATTAGATAAATAGTCAAGTAGAGGAAACAAAAAAGATATTGATGACAATTAAAAAGAAAGTGAGAGAACCAAGAGAGCATGGTTTGAGGAACTATCATGTATACTGTGGGCGTTAAGAACAACAACTCACTATGAAACAAGATAGACTTCTTTTAATTTAATGTATGGCTCCGAGGTGGTTATTCTAATGGATGTAGACAATGCAAATTTATAGAATGATGCACGTCTATGAGTAGGCAAACGAGTAGATGCTATGGTCCAATTTATATCTCTTGGAAGAATTCAGAGAGAGTGCTAAGGTAAAGTTAGCAACAATAAATCAATATTTAGCTAAGTATTACAACTCGAAGTTGCATAAAAAACAATTTCAAGTTGAAGACCTAGTCATGATAAATACAAATTCTAGCCTGCCACCATCTCAAAGAGAGAAGATGGATCCTAATTGGAAAGACCCTTATAAGGTGATAAAAAGATTGAGTGGAGTTTATAAGCTAGAAGAAATGAGTAGAAAAAAAGTTCAAAGGACTTAAAACAACAAACATCTGTAGAAGTTTTATGTATAACAACACTTAGGTTGCAAGTATTTTTTCCCTATGTTTTTCTTTATAAAACTATGTTTTTATGTTCCTTGATTCCCCATTTTCTAAGTAATTGAAAGGGGGTAACTCTTAGAGCTACTCACCAAATACATGCAATTATTTGGCTTTAGCTATTTACGAGCTACAGAAAGATTTGGTAAGACCCTTTTTCTAATATTGTGGAAATGAAGAAATATGTCATTTTGGTTATTGAGTACTTCACAAAGTGGACGGAGAAAGAACCCGTTTCCATTATCATGAAGAGACAAATAGAGAATTTTATGTGGAAAATTATTATATGCAGGTATGAGATGCCATATATTATTATTATTGATATTATATATTTGTTTAAGGTAAATTTTGAAGAATTTGGGAAAAAGCTTGAAAATAATCTTATTAAAAGCTCTGTCAAGACCCCACTAACAAACGGCCAAGCGGAGGAAACAAACAAGAAAATATTGATGACACTTAAAAAGAAAGAGAGAATCAATGGAGCATGGTTAGAGGAACTATAAAGTTAATTGTGGGTGTTAACTAGAACAACTCTTATTGGGACCAGATGGACTTCTTTTAATTCAATGAGTGTAGGCATGCCAACTTATAGAATGATGCTTGTCAACAAGCATACGCTTCAAGCCAATTTACACCTCTTGGAATAAGTCAGAGAGAGTGCTAAGGTGAAGTTAGCAACAATATATCAACAAGTGGCTAAGTATTGCAACTCAAAGGTGAATAACAATGTCAATTTGAAGACCTAGTCATGAGAAAAACAGAGGCTAGCCTGCCACCATCTCGAAGAGGGAAGACTGCTCCTAATTGGGAAACCTTTATAAGGTGACAAAAAGATAGGGTTTGGAGTGTATAAGTTGTAATACATGAACGGGAAGAAAGTTCCAAGGACTTGAAACAACGAACATCTCGAAATGGTTTATGTATAACAACACTTAGAGTGGAAGTATGTTTTTTTTCTATGATTCTCTTCACAAAACTATGTTTTTATCTTCCTTGACTCCCCATTTTCTAAGTAATTGAAAAAGGAGAATAACTCCTAGATGTACTCACCAAAGCTGCACACCTACTCGAAGTCTCTACATGCAATTGTTTGCTCCGGGATGTTTATGAGCTGCAAATGGATTTGGTAGGACACTTTTCCTAAGGCTATGGGAAGGAAGAAGTATGTCAGGGTGGTTATCGAGTACTTCACAAAATGGATACAGAGAACCCTTACCGCTATGATCAAGAGACAAATAGCGAATTTCATGTGAAAAATGATTATATGTAGGTATGGAGTGCCCTTTCTTATTATTACTGCTAGTATTTCTATGTTCAAGGGAAATTGTGAAGAATTTTGTCAAAACATGAAAATAATCATGTTTAAAGCTGTGTCAAGGCTCCTCTGAAAAATGGACAAGCAGAAGCAACAAACAAAAAGATATTGATGAAACTTAAAAAGAAAGTGAAAGAATCAAGCGAGCATGGTTGGAGGAACTATCAAGTACATTGTGGGTGTCAACGAGCAGGCAAATGAGAATTTTTCAAATCCTATACCTCATTATGACCCCATTATATAGAAATCCTGACTTCACCACCGCCAAAAGGGATTCCTACCGGTGACATGATCTGTGGCTCTCCACCCAAAAAGGGTGAACCACCTCTGTTCCCTCACAATTAGATGTCATCCAAACAACGAAGATGACCATGGATCCCCTATCGTTAGATCAATGATAAAGACACCCAACAATGCCTCTAAAAGAGACACCTCCACTTGTACAACACCCCCTGACCCGTGGGTTAGGGGAATTTATGTAAAGTTTTTGTGGCTCTCAACCCAATTGAGAAAGGTAAACCATCATACTTTTCCTGTGATTAAAAGTATCGAAATAACAGTGATTCCCCACGACTTTTTGGATATAATTACGAAATAGCCCCTCTAAATAAGAAGATGTTTTCGCAATAAATGAGAGATGCCCTAGAAGGGATGCATCCTCTTCTCTATCGTTTGTTGGAAGATTTCAACATATTAATGGATATAGATACGTTTTCACATATAATATTTTCTCGAAGGTTTGATATAACAGATCTTGGATTAATTCAATTTTATATCAATTTTTTATGCTTAAAACATCAAACTCTTAATTTTAAATGAAGAAACTTTCTAAAATTTGATTTTTTTTGTAATTCTTATTAACACGTTGAAATATTATTGTTTTGGTTGACTAAATTGAAAGAAAAGACATAGGATCGATGCTAAACTGTATCAAAAAGTACGATTCACACTAAAGTCGATCGTAAAAGTTTGAGTTAATTCATGAGGTTAATATTTGATGCACCGTCAATGAAGTTATTTCTTTCCACAAGCGGGCTTCAAATGATGCCATGTGTTGTTTTAGAGGCACTAAACCCTATACATTAAAATTTAAACCATAAATTCTAAACACTAACTTTAAATCCTAAAAGTTATTCATAAACCCTAAAATTTTAACTCTAAACCCTATACCCCTAACCATAAACTCTAAAAATACACTGTTTGTGGTTCGTTTTCAACCACCAGTGCATCAAATCATTTTCCTAATTCATGATTCAAACTTTGAAAATGTATCCTTACACTTTTAAATAATTCATAAAAATAGAATTATATAAATAAAATACAATAATTAACAATCATGTGTTCAATCTGTTGGTTCAATAATAATAATAATTAGAAATTTTGATATTATTATTATATTATTATTATTATTGTCAATTATTAGAAATTGTATTGTGGGCTTTTTTAGAATGTGAATGTTGTCTACATGCAATGTTTGTACTACGTCAGGCACAGTAATTTTTATTCATAAACAAGTTGAAATTCTAAGTCTACGGCTCTACTGAATGCTTATATTAGCAACTTGATTGATAAATTCGTATCTAAGTGGTTGCTGTGAGTTGGCAATGGGTTGGAACAAGCAGAAGTAGCCTAGCTAAAACGTCAAATTGATATTGTTTTTAAAAAGTATCATTATAAATTATTTTTTGATGTTATTGATTAATCATTACGGATGGGACATTGATATATGTCTTGTTAAAAAACTTTCCTAACACTTAATGGAGGAAAAATAGTGCACTATATCGGCATCATGTACAAAAAATATCCGCACATCTCATTTCAACAACAATCTACACATGTTAGGAACAAACTCAACTAAGCTAATAACATCCCTCAGCTTGCAAGATTCAACACAAAGACATTTAGCCATTAGCACCCTACTTCTACTCTCCCACTCGGTTGTAAACAAGCAACAAGAGAGAAAGGCAGTCCTCTACCCATGCATTATAATACCATACTGCAGAAAATTTAGACTCTTCCATACGCAAGCAGCAACCCATCACAAGCCTGTGCCACAAGCAGCTAACTCTCCAGTAAAGGCAACGCTTTTCAGTCATACATCTCCAACAGATCAATGGTTCTCCCTATACCTTCCTGAGCTAGATGATGGGCTAAACAATTACGTTCTCTATATTCGAAACAGATTTTCCAGTCATAATTCAAGCAGAAATGATGACACTTTATTACCATTTGGGCAAAACAAGGGGGTGAACAGCTTGAATTTTTAATCCAACTCACTGCAAGAAAACTATATGAATCAATGCACAATTTATTCCTATTAAACCAGCGAGAAGAATAAAAAACTGGCAAGCTTCAAGGATGGCGACCAACTCAGCTCCAGTAAGGTCTGACGTGCCAATTGATTTGGAGAACCGAATCAGAATTTTTCCACAGTGATCTCGGAGAATCCCACCGATGCCCGCCTCTCCAAAACTCCCTTTTACTGCTGCATCTATATTAAACTTCAGGCAGCCAGCATCAGGGGCGGACCACGAGCCTAACATGGGCCTTCTATTAGGCCTCGGCTGAAGAGACGCTGCTGCAGGGCACCAGACAAAGGCATTAACCAAAGCTATAGAGTTAGGCCATTTGCTTTTACACCAGTGTCCGATACGTAGGAAGGCCAAGTCGATTAGGCGATCAAAAACAAAAGGTTTATTGATGAAGATGACTTCGTTGCGTTGTAACCAGATTGTCCAAACTATCCCGAAAAAAGCTAGATGCCAAAAAGGTTTTAGCGTATTTAATATTATTATTAAAAAGTTCGAGTTACATAATCCAACGTCCAAACATCATACTTACCCTTTCAAAAAAAAAGAAATTATTTTTTGAAGCCCGCTTGTATATCGAAACATAATATCTCAACACTTTACACACATCACGTAATGATTAATCAATAACATCATACTTACCCTTTCAAAAAAAAGGAATTATTTTTTGAAAAATTAAGTTGTATTTAATATTATTATTAAAAATATTTTAAAAAATTAAATTGTATTTGATGTTCTTATTAAAAATTAGTTGTAAATTTTAAATTGAAGATATACATCATATTTTAGATATTTTTTTAAGTACAAAGATAATTACATTTCTAAGGTGAATGTCGACATTTGAATCCATACAAGATGAAACAATATGAGCTTCCTTGAACATTCAGTCAGTTAATGGATCTCAATTATATTTTAGATATTAAAACATTACGAATATAAGCGTTACAAATTCATAATAAACTTGAAATAAATTATCCATAAAAAATAAAAATTAAATAATGGATGATAAAAAATATATTTCCGCTTCAAAGGTATGTTTACAATAAAATCTTAAAGAATAACTTTTGAACAGATACTACATTGTCAAAGGATTAAGAATATCAACGAACAGATACTGCCTAACAATCACCTTTAGACTATTAAAAAAATATTACTTACACAATAAAAAAGTATTTATCCTACTACATAAACATTGTCAAACGCACCTTAAGTTGAAATAATAATTTGTGATAATCTCCCAGTTAAGTGATGATATACAAATATTATGCCCTCCTAGTTAGGGGTATTTAAATTCGAATACTCAGGTTTTCGGGTATTCGAGTCTTCGAGTAGTAGCTTGATCGGGTCGTGTCTTGACCCGTGTTGGCCGGGTATCCGGGTATTGCGGATACCTGTAAATTCAGGTAATTGGGTACTCAAATTTTTTTGTCTTTTCAAATTATTAAATTAAAAAAAACATACACAAATTTAAAAGTTCGAATTACATAATCCAACGTCCAAACATAGAATTTTTTAATTCTAGTTATGTTGAGATATTATTTCGATATACCAAAGTAAAAATGTTTTGTAAAGTATTTTTGACTTGAATACATGTTTAATTACTCAAAACAGTTAAAAACGTACAGCCGTACCGATACGGGCCTTGTCTGTACCGATACGAGCTTGCTTCCAGAATTCCTGAGAGGAATTCTGGTACCGATACGCTATACAACATACCGATACCCCTAGTGACGTACCAATACAGAAGTATCGCGTACGATATGCCTAACGGCCTGCAGCGGCTAGTTTTCTGATTTAAATGCAGGTACTGATACAGACATCACGCTTACCGATGCCCACTGCCCAAAACTGCCTCCAACGACTAAAAATGTCCCCAATGGCTCTAATTTACCCCTAACAGCTAGTAACGGCCACAAGCTCATTCTAATCAATAAAAGGAAGACTGAAACACTTGAAGATTGTTAGAGAACACATCCAAGCTTCATGATCAAGATAAATTGTCTTTAAGTCTTATTTTTTCATTTCTCTTTTATGTAATGATAGAGAGTGCTTAATTGTTTTTATCATTTACACTCTTGTGAGCTTAATTCTTGTAAACACCCACCTAGTGAGGTTTTTATTGTTTACACAAATACCTTGTAAAAGGGAGAGGTTCTAGTTTAGCCTAAGTTAAAACTAGAGTGATTCTATCTTAGCCATTGAAAGATAGGGTTGTAAAGGTTTCCTCTTGATCCTTGAAAAGGGGAAGAATTCTTAGTGAGTTGGGAAATCCTTAGTGGTAGGTAGTGGATGTAGACTCGATTGGGTAGTCAAACTACTCTAAAATCTTTTTGCAAATTGTCTACTATTTTTTATCAATTTTAGCCAATTCATCAAAGAGCGAAAATTAACCCTCTTGACAATTTTGGGAGATCAATCCGAGCGTGCTACAAGCCTTACAATTTGTATTAAATTCTCGTCTCCATTGAAGGACTAACATCCGGGAGTAAAGATCATTTGCTCAAAGTCTATATGTCAAGAAAAATGGCAAGATTTGAAGAAGGTCGCTCTATCTCGTGTCCTTCGCTCTTCGAATGAGAAGCATACTTCCAATGGAGCAATATCATGAAGTATTTCATCAAATCTCTCGATTTCGAAGCTTGGGAAATTATTGAAGATGGATACTTGGAAGTTCCTAAGAAGAAGAAGAAGCAAAAGAGTGTAAATGACATGAATGCAAAGCTAAACGCCAAGGCCATGCACACTCTACTTTGTGGCCTCAATGAAGATGTTTCCAAGAAGGTCTCCACATGCAAAAGTGCCAAAGAAATATAAGAGAAGCTCTATGGCAACAAGAAGGGAGAGAAGAAGGATGATGTTTCATCTTGTGCAAACCTCCTCTCAGTCCCTAAGGTGAATGGTGTTTTGGCTCTCAACGAGCCCAAGGTATCTTCTAACTCTGGTGATCCAAATTCATATTCATTTGATGAGTTACAAGATGCATTCGGTGAATTATTTTTGGAATTTGAGACCATGAATTCCAAATTTAAGAAAATGATTTCTAAACTTTAATTTGAAAATGATTTTCTTTTGTAAACAAAGTTGGATTTTGAAAACCGAAATGAAATTTTGAAAAATGATTTATAGTTTCAAAAACAAGCAATGGAGTTTTAGAAAAAGAAATTTTTGATTTAAAAGTTAAGCTTGAAAGCTTAACAAAAGAAAAATAAATTATTTTTAATAATTCATCTTGTCACATAATGGAAAAATGCTCACATTGCCATTATCATGGTCATTCTTTACATACTTGTCCTATAAAGAAAAGAAAAACTTATAGGATTAGACAAGTATGGGTTCCTAAGGGAACTAGAGACATTTAAATTAATGTAAATGGATCAAAAGCAATTTGAATATCAAAATCCAAATAAATGTCTCTTGTAGGTGTGTAGGAGCAATTGAAAGAAATGCAAAGACATGGAAATGCTCTAGTCACACAAGTGAAGAAAATGAGTAACCTCTAAGCTTAATGCTTTTAATTTTATATTGTTGGTTATCTATTTTTGATTGATTAATGTTCATGCATTTATGTATTTTTATTTCAATATCTAAATAGCATGACATTAGTTCAGTGCTTTATGCATATGAGTCTAGTGATTTCATTCATATGTTTGCAAAAAGATTTTTTAAAGTCTTGGATACATTGAATTTTAAGTATTTTTTAAATAGATTTAATTCAATATTGAAATTCAATTCTTTTAAGTGTCAAGCATTTGAACCAAATTTATTAAAATGGAATGCTTTGATTAAGGGGGAGCTTTGATTTTAAAAGGAAAATATCTTATCTCCATTGTTATTTTACACCAACAATTGGTATGTTTATCAATTGGTATTTCAATTTTCAACATTTGGTGTTTTGAACTTAATAAGATTTCAAACTTTGTTTTGAAATTATTTTTGAATAACAAAAAAGGGGGAGATAGGTTTGAAAAATTCAATTTCCAAAAGAAAAAGGGGAGTCTTAAATATTTTTCACAAATATTCTCTTTTTTCTAAAATTATTTTCCTAAGGGGAGTAATCTCAAAAACGATTTTTCAAATGTTTTGTTATATCAAAAAGGGGGAGATTGTTGAGATATTATTTCGATATACCAAAGTAAAATTGTTTTTGTAAAGTATTTTTGACTTGCATACATGTTTAATTACTCAAACAGTAAAAAACCGTATAGTCGTACCGATACGGGCCTTGCCTGTAGCGATACAGGCTTGCTTCCAGAATTCCAGAGAGGAATTTTGGTACCGATACCCTATGCAGCATACTGATACCCCTACTGTCGTACCGATACGGAAGTATCGCGTACCAATACGCCTAATGACCTATAACTACCAGTTTTCTTATTTAAATGCATGTACCAATATGAACATCACGCGTACCGATACCTACTGCCCAGAATTGCCTCCAACGACTGAAAAATATCCCCAACGGCTCCAATTTAACCCTAACAACTAGTAACAGCCACAAACTCATTCCAATCAATAAAAGGAAGACTGAAACACTTGAAGATTGTTAGAGAACACATCCAAGCTTCGTGATCAAGAGGAATTGTCTTTAAGTTTTATTTCTTCATTTATCTTGTATATAGTGTATAGAGAGTGCTTAGTTGTTTTTATCCTTTAAACTCTTGTGAGCTTAATTCTTGTAAACACCTACCTAGTGAGGTTTTCATTGTTTACACAAATACCTTGTAAAATGGAGAGGTTCTAGTTTAGCCTAAGTAAAAACTAGAATTGTTCTATCTTAGTCATTGAAAAGATAGGGTTGTGTTGCGACCATTTTTGAAATCGGGTGTGTAAAAATAGTCTGACGGTTGATCTTTTAGAAAATTAGGATTTTTTGCCATTTTTAATTTAATCTTGAAAATTTAAGGTTTTCATATTAAATTAGATTTTCCTTTATTTATCCTTTAAAAAACATTTTGGAGTTGTTACCGATCACTTTGAGATAGACCGGACACCAAAAAACAAAAAAATTGGGTTCGGGAGTCGGTTACGTGTAGGGAAGGGTTAGCACCCCTACGAACGCCCGTTATCAGTACCTTTAATTTTACGTGGCATTTCGAATAATTATTTGAATTTAATTTATCCCACAATTATTAATTGAATTTAAATTCCTAAAGCAGATATCCTCTTATAAGGAAATTCATTTTGTTCGAACATGAGATTAAAAGCACCTGTTAGGTGGCACTCCTATTTATATTTAAAAATGAATTTCCAACATAAAAGGTTTCTTTATGAATTTCCTTTTATTGTCTTGTTTATTTTAAGTATTATCCTAAAAAGGCTCTAATTAATTAGTTATTTAAAATTATGAATATTAATTAATTTAATGGCTTTTATGAGAAAATGCCAATTGCTTGAACACCTTCCATATATTTAAAGCCCTTAAATTAATCATATTCCTAATTAATTAATCCTTTTAATTGATTAAAGTTCTAGTCCTAATTAATGCTCTAACAATTGATTATTCAATTATAAGTGAAAATGTATACCGAATATACACCTTTAAAACCAAAGTTGAGATAATACCCTATTGTAAACAACGGAACACCATCCAAATTTGAGCCCCAAAGGTTCTATTTAATATACACTTAATCAACTACAATGTATCCTAATTAATTTTTTAATTTCAATTAAAAGCTAAATTTATATTCAGTTATAAGTGTCATGTATATTAAATATGGTTTATTAAAATTCATGTTGAGATAACACCCCATTGGTAACAATGGAACATCATCCAAATTGGAATTTTAAAATTATATTTAATATACACTTAATTACTACAATCTTCTATTACTTTAATTATTGAATCCTATTAGAGAACCTAAACTAAGGGCTCTAGTAATTAATTTAATTAAATGACTAAATCCTCTAACAAATATACTATATGCATTAATTTAAATCATGCATAACAATTAAATTAATTGCTTTTAAATAAAATAATTAAATAAAGACTAAATTGTAACAATTGAAATTTTAAGCTGATCTTATTAATTTGTGACCAAATTGAAAGAAAATACAACCTTAATGGCTAATTACAAAGCCTAAATGACCCAATTGAAATGAATTGCAAATTCTGGGTTTCAATTACAAAGCTCATGGGACTAAATTGAGAAAAAATACAAAACTGGGAGTCAATTTAAGGGGAAAAGGACTAAATTGAATGAGGGGTAAAGCTTTGGGTCAAAACCAAAGGAAAACAGAATAAAAGAACATGAGTTATACCTGACCCGTGCAAAAACACGCGGATCTCTCCCTTAACCTGACCACAAGACGACGTCGCATGGTTTTTAATATAAAGCCCCTATTTACCAGAAAATAACCTTCTTTCCCTCATTTTCAATTCTTCCTTCTCTGTCTAACTCTCCATCTCTCTCTTAATTCTCTGAACCGAAACACTCTATCCCAAAAAATCAAGCCCATTTTAGATCAAAAACCATGTTTTTGAATGGTGTTCTTCGAAGTTCTTTAAGAGCTTGAAGAACACCAAACATTCTGATAACAAACCGTCGTTGCCTCCACCACTTGATCCCAATCCACCCCTCACCGGCCACCCTTTGTTGTTCGCTGGTCATTGGGATTCGAATCCCGGCCGCCATAGGCGACGTTGACCGTCGATGAACCTCCGATCATCTTCAACCTTTATCTAGCCATCGTGGTACGATTTTCGGCCACCACAGGGCAATTTTCGGCCACCGTCTGCCGCCATGATTAAAACCCTAAAAAAATCATCTTTTTAACCATAATCTCTAAACTAAGCCCAGTTCAACTGAGCCACCCTTCTCCGACCAACCTAAACGTAAAACTTCCTGAACCTGAGCCCTCTTCGACTCTGCCATTGCCCTTGGAAAACTACTCAGGCCACAAATACGAACCATAAAATTGATTTTTGATTTCTTTTTTTGTTTTTTTTTTAATTCTGTTTTTATTTCGAACTAAATGTTTGTCTGTTATTATAGGAATTAAGGATATGAAGAGGATTTTACCTTGAATACGACAACTATGGTGGTTCTGGCGTCTTTTCAAATGACAGTGCAGCTTCACCGGCGACGAATAAGCTTTCCGACGACCGTTCGTGCTCTAGACAGTTCGGCTTTGGATGGTAAAATTCTAGAATTACCATTTCTCTCTATTTCTTTATATTTATTATTATTATTATTTATTATTTTTGTTCATTAATGACTAATTATTAGCCTCCTGACACTCTCTCTCCTCCTATTTATAGGATAGTGGAGGGTGACGTAAGCGGAACCAGCTCGTAAAGACAGAAAGCACACGATCCGTGTGCAATCCATATTGACCAATGTCATTGCGCCATGTGGCACAGAATATGCGGGAAAATAGGATACCAATTAATTTGTGTTTGTTGGGCTGGATGTGAGTTGTAAATGAACTGTAATTGAGCTAGTTTAGGCGGGAAAAACTATGAATTGGGCTTCAGGATTTGTATTTAGGCATTTAATGTATAATGGACATCTGGGCATGTAAATGGACATTTATTGGATATTTGGATATTTATTTGGGCTATTTATTTATATTTATTTACTATTAAGCCCGGTCAAAATTCGGGTATTACAGCTGCCCCTCTTTGCTCATTACTGTAGAACATGAATAGAGCAAAGACTGAAAAGACACAAATTTTGTCCGGACCTCTTGGTCGTCCCCTAAAAGGCAGGTCTTTCTTTACGAACAAGGCTGAAGTTAGAAGCTGTTCTTCTTATTATGAAATTCTTCAATCTTCTGCCCAAACTATGAAATCTGAAGTTGTTTTTCTTATTATGAAATTCTTCATCTTCCAAAGTCTGAAGTTGCTCTTGACATTCTTCATCTTCCGAGGTTTAAAGTTGTTCTTTTTATCATGAAATTCTTCATCCCTCTATCGAATCATCCCCTTCTCTACAAAGGTGTCAAACAAGCAAATTTTCCTTATTAAGAACTCTAGATTCTTTGCTGGCATATTCTTCACATTACAATCTCTGTCTTTGCTGAGAAAACTCTTCATATTAGGAGCTCTTTCTTTGATGTGTGAACTCTTCTCATTAGGAACTCTATCTTTGCCGAGCGAACTCTTCCCATTAGGAGCCCTTCGTTCTTTGCTAGGAATACTGATTCATCTCCTTTTTTGGGAAAAAACTGAACCTGCAACAAGAAAATATTATTGATTAATAAGAATTCAACCTAAAGCAATATGATGTATCCCTAATTTCTCACTTGAAGCACTGAGATCTTTGGTGCCATTTCTTATTCTGCAAGATATCTCGATCTATCAGTCTAAAGCGCGCATGGAATCCCTTATTTTCTCTTTCTCTGTTGATCAGCCTTCTTCCATGCCTGCAAAAGTTGAATTTATCATTAATCTTCCAACATTGATTGTAAAGATGCATAATCTTGGTAGATCATTAAGAAACTTCAAGTGCTTCAACAAAAGACACTGAAACTACGAATCTTCCTCATTTGAGCCTGAAGTTGGTATATCTTGCTTTCCAATTTAGCAACTTGAATCATTTTTGTTTCTTCTTCTTTTTTCTTTATTTCTTTCTCTTTCTTTTTTCTATTTTTCTTCTTCTTTTCATTCTTTTTTTGTCTTTTTCTTTTTTTTCTTTTTCCCTTTTTTTGTTTTTTTAAACTGAGGACCCAAAGGATTAATATTTTGTCGATATCAAGCCCTACCGTCTTACTACGATGACATTCAGAAAATTCTTATCATTTCTGAAGGTATCGGCCTAAAGGACTTAACATCATGCCCGAAGGACTTACTGATGACCTGAAGGATTTATAATCCTAATATACTTCCTTTTCTGTGCACATAATCACATCACTCTCGAAGGTGATGGCCCGAAGGACTTAACATCATGCCCGAAGGACTTATTGATGACCGAAAGGATTTAGAATTGTAAAGCACTTCCTTTCATGTGCAAACAATTACATCACTCCCAAAGATGATGGCAGAAGGACTTAACATCATGCTCGAAGGACTTATTGATGAATCGAAGGATTTAGAATTGTAAAGCACTTCCTTTCCTGTGCAAACAATTACATCACTCCCGAAGGTGATGGCCCGAAGGACTTAACATCATGCCCGAAAGACTTACTGATGACCCGAATGATTTAACATCATACCCGAAGGATTTACTGATGACCCGAAGGATTTAGAATTGTAATGCACTTCATTTCCTGTGCAAATAATCAGAAAATATTTGTTGAGATCTGCCTCTACAAGCGGATTAAATCTTTCTGTGATTTGCCTCTTCAAACGGATTGAAATCTTTGTTGAGATCCGCCCCTTCAAACAGATTAAATCTTTGCTAGGATCCACTTTTTCAAACGGATTGAAATCTTTGCCGAGATCTGCCTCTTCAAACGGATTAAAATCTTTTCTGCAAAAATGTGATTAAGTTTTTTGCTAGTCTTTTCTAGTTCTACTTTCCCAATCTGAAGCTGTAGATTGAAGCCTTTGTCTGTTCTTTGCTAATTCTTGTAAATTCCTACAAAAATGTACAAAAATGCTTTGAATGCATGAGTTAGTATGCTTCTATCTTATAGATGCCTAACTATGTATGATGTATGAATCGTAACAACTGAGGACCACTCGGATCAGCTCTAATCTTCTTTGCCTCTCCGTTGAGCTTTTTGCTTCAGTTACAACAATAAGATTGTTTTCCTTAAATCTTTCTTCGATTGATCCTTTTTTTTTTACTTGATCTTCTTGAGATTTATCTGAAAATCTTATTATCTTCATGCTGCAACAAAACTTGCCCCAGAATCTTTGTTGTTGAGCTCCTTTTCTTCCTGAGCCAATTTTGACCCTTTTTAGTGATCGAACTCGTTCAGGCTCTGCACCCTCTCTTGCCTATTCTGATTTGAACTCTTATGCACCATGATACCTCACTAATCTCTTTGTTTCTTGCCTCATTACATAGAATTTTCCCTTCTTCCATCATTTGGGCGAGCAAATGCCTCAAGTCCCCAAACTTTTCATTCTTGCCATCGTTGTCAATATGTCCCCTGATGGATGATTCCTCTTTCTAACCAGAAGACTTTTGAACAGATAAGAGTGTCATTCTCGGTCATATATTTATCAAGAAAGTCTGTTTGTTTGTAAAAAAGTTAACTTGCTTAGCGACATATCAATGAAGGATACTTTTCAAGAACCGAAAAATTAAGATATAAAAAGAGAAAACAGAATAGGATGCCCTGAATATCAAGTGCAAGAGCGTCTTACATGCAACATTCCTATGGGTAGAATAATTTTTTAATGTTGTGTCGATTTCTGAAGTTATGAAATTTCTTCCAAATCACTCATTCACACGCTATGATTACTGTGTTGCTCGATCCAGTTAGAAACAATCCTTCTTCGTTCTCCTCATTCTTTTCCATTCATAAATATGTTCAAGCTTCCCGAACTTGTTTAACCAGTAGAGTGCAAAAATATCATTCTAAGAATAAAATTCTATAAGTGCATGTGTGATTCTGATTGTTACTAATTATTATTATTATAGACATGTCTTTAAAGATACATCTCTGACGCTTGGGTATTGGACAGGTGAAGCATAGCTCCTTATTAGAATTATTGGCATCCCCATGACTCTATCAGAGTGTTCCGAGACTTATTTATTCAAATAGTTCACTATTTCTCATCTTTTCTTTTTTCTTTTTCTTTTTCCTCTCGTTTTCTTCTCATTTTTTCTTTTTCCCCTTCTTTTTCTTTTTCAACTTTTGTTTTCTTTTTCTTTCCTCACTTTTTCTTTTTCCTTTTCTTTTTCAACTTTTTCCTTTCTTTCTTTTTTCTCTCCATTTTTCCTTTCTCTCTCTTATTGTGTTTTTAAGGTATAGAAGACCACACTTAGAACTTCAATTTCAAGCAACTTTACTTGGTTAAAATCGTCTAGTCCACCTCACTGTTTATGAATTTCAAAGATCTATCATCGAACATCATAAAAGGCGTAGTAATCTGACCTTTTCTTACCTTGCAGACCAGAGTAGATTGAGAAACAAATTTCACTTCATCGTCTTCACAACATCCAGATAATTTTTGAATCGGAATCTGTGTCGCATCTTGCAATTGGCATCTAGGGGCCCACAAGGGTAAGAAGAGATATACATATATTTATATATTTCAAAAACATCCTTCCAATGAGAACCAACAAACGTGACAAATGACCTTAGAAAAAAACTTCTACTACTTTCGGGCCATGAGTAACAGACTTATTTTCAAGTATTATTTCAGAAATGGTCCATGTAAATTGTAACCACATGATGCAGCAATATGGGTAACAATGACTTCTTAGAACTCCAAACAATCTTGGAAGCACTCATCTTGATTCTCTGATTCTTCGACTGGTATAACAGCTTGCCCCACTCATTTCCATTGTTGAACTAATTCTCGTGTCAAGATTCCATTACTGGCTAGCTTCTTAATTTCTTTCATTAAAGGTCTACACTTCTTGGTAGCATGTCCTGGTACTCCCATATGAAAATCACAAACATTTTCTGGATCATAGCTATGGGCAAATGGATTTGGCACTACCTTCATTGGCCTAGGAGTGATATGTTGTCCTTCAATAAGGTGAGGTAATAAGTCTGAAATAGACACTCCAAAGATCTCCAGATTTGCATTTGCTCGAGGAATTTTTCGTGGTTGTTCTGATGAATTAACTGGCCTCTTTCTCTTGTGACTCTGATAACTTTGAGCATTATATTCACTCACCTCTTTCCCTTGTTCTATTTCTTGATCAGCACGGTCTTTAAATCTTGATCCAATTTTCCTTTGTCGGATCCCTATTTCTATTGCTTCTCCAATCACCACAAGGTCACTAAAACTGCGCTTTGAATTCGCAAGCATTCTCTCAAAGAAAGGGGATGGAAGAGTTTGATGAAACATAAGAGATATTTCTTCCTCTGTCAAGGGAGGTTGTACTTGGGCTGCTAATTCTCGCCACCTCAATACATAGTCTTTAAAACTTTCGCTGACCTTCATATTCACTTATGTAGAAAATAACGATCTAGAGCCAGGTCTATAATATACTTGTATAGCTCCAAAAATGCTTTGGCCAAATCGACCCATGATCGAATTTGTTCTCGTCTTAATCTGTTGTACTACACTGCAGCAGGTCCAACTAGACTATCATGAAAATAGTGGATCAAAAATTTATCATCATCCAAATATCCTTCCATTTTTCTACAGAACATTGCCAAGTGGATTTTAGGACAACTGGAACCGTCATACTTCTCAAAACTGGGGACTTTAAATTCAGGCGGAATAACTAGATTAGAGACTAAACATAATTATTTTGAATCAAATTTGGGATTATCGATGCCTTTTCCTTCCTTGGTTTCTTCCTCAAGTTTGGCATAACTATCTTCCAACTGCTCGAGTCTTGACCCTAGGATAATAGGCTTTACAGGCCCTATCTCTGTACCTGGGTTAGATGCCTCGGGATAAATTGTCAAACATGGTGTAGCAGTGTAGTTCTTCATATTTTGCTGATGCTTGATCATCCATTCTTGTAACCGTTCTTGAGTCCGTTCAATTCCTTCCATGTCTTCATCTATGATAACAGATTCTCAAACCTTCACTAATTCCCAGATTGCTCCTGTCGAAACTCCGACCGTTCTAGATCATGAATGTTAATGCCATGTTATTACATGATAATGTTATATTGATAAATATGCAATGCGTGAATGTATGAATGCAGGAGGTATCGGTTCTAAAAATGATCATCATAGAACAACTTTCATCGAAGTAAAATGATTTAATACATTAGATATTAGATACTACAGATATTGGTGAGCTCTAACTCCCAACTTCCTAACTTCCTCTAAGAGCCAAGTTAGCTTTCCTCAGTGATCTAATGTTGGATCAATATTCTGGCTCAGTGTCATTGCTATATAAGCTAGATTTGCCACTTGTTGAGCAACTTCTTTTGCTTGAATACAGCATCTTTCATGTCGTTGTCCCTTTCTCGAATCTTTATTCTTGATCTCTGAAATTGGGCATATCGCTTTTCTTCACTTTCCTGATAGTCTTTCTTAACATCATCAACAAGAGCTTTGTACATCAGCGTAAGCTTGCGTTTAGCTTCACTAACCTTTAGATCGTCCATAAAAGTATTGCATTGTAGCACTTTTGCCTGTAGATCACACAAAAGTGTATTGACTCATCCTTCACTTGTAACACCCTCGACACGAATGTCACATTTGGGCCTAAAGCCCGAACCAAAATCATAAAATTTCTCAACTTGGTTTAGCCCAAATAAAATAATGTCCAAAAACATTTAAAACCCACAAATCAAAATAAATATATATACAATTAAAACATTTACAAAGGAGCTCCAATTAAATAAAACATTTAAATATTTAACTTGATTAATACAATTTCAAAATAAAGATTACAGACTCATATGTGTAAGGTTCTATGAATACACAACCCACTAAATACAAGTATCATACACTGACAACGTCGCTTGCTGGAATCCCATACAGACAGTGCTCCTTGATCCCGCGATCAGCCTACGCACGGAAACAACAATTCTGAGCGCTGAGCTTACAAAGCTTAGTGGTACACATCTACTCTACTATACTTCATGCTAATCATAAACATAAGCATGCAAGCTAGTACGAGCGATAAGAAGAAATAAATAAACATGTGGCGCTACCACTGGCCACCTAAACACATGCACTCAACATATCAAAACATCATACATGGCCTACGAGCCCAAACATACTCGGGATCCCACCAAATAATCCCAATGAAACACACAAAGTCATAACCATAAAATATAGAGTGATGCATGCGTCCACAAAGCATCGGGATCGTACGCTCCGAGTGAGGCCCGCGTCCACAAAGCATCGGGATCCTACACTACGAGTAAGGCCCGCGTCCACAAAGCATCAGGATCCTATACTCAAAAGGATGAGGCCCGTGTCCACATAGCATCGGGATCCTACATTCGGAAATCTTTAAGGTGTTGCAACACACTTTAGGGTATACAAATCCCAACAACAAAGGATGACTCAATTATCTAGGCGTCCCATCAGCACACAACAAGGACCCTAGTCACCACACAGCATACAACTTCGACACAAGGATCATACCGCACACAGCTTTATACACGTACCGTTACCTTATGGTTTCTATCATTTATTATACCACCACATTGAACTTATTTATTTATTAGCATATTTATGAAAATACACATTAGCCATTCTCATTAATTTATCTCATTATTCAATAAGACTTAACCTTATAGGCGCCCCTTCAGCACACAACAAGGGCCCAAATTACCACACAGCATCAATCGATCCACCAAAGATTCGTATGGGTTAGTACCTCAAATAGCTTACCCACTATAATGAGTCATTAGCCATCTATTTCATACACGGGGTTTAAATTTCCCTTTTCTCAGTTTTAATATTCATTTTACACCTTAACAGGCCCCCAAGGCTCTTTGCCTTAAATTATAGAACCCCCGAACGCAACCTTGAATTTCTTGGACAGATTGCCCATAGAGTACCGATACTCCTATATGGATATCGATACGCCCCTATAGGTACCGGTACTCCTCCATGGGTACCGATACTCAATTTAGGTTCGAAAGAACTAGATCCTCAAGCCGTACCGATACACCCCAACCGGTATCGATACTTAGATCGCCCCGTACCGATCCAACCCGTACCGGTACTCCTACCTACGTGTACCGGTACTCCTACCTACGTGTACCGGTACGCTAAGCCTCTCTCAGGAAATGTAATAGTGCATACCGATACGCCCCTTGCGTACTGGTACACAAAAGCGTACGGGAATCCTTACTATACAAGGGGTATCGATACACGGGGATACGTACCGGTACTCCCCTCACAACCTGTCTCCCTTTTATTACTAAGGTGTAAATCAATTTATTAATATTCCTTATTCACTTCTATCTCTAATAGTTATTTTTGATTATTTAGTTCAGTGGGTAACGATACCCGAGTACGCTTGTTCGGTCCCTAAAGCTTATGAAAGTTATTTAAGTATGTTGCTTGCGTACTTAATTAATTATTACCCTTACCGACTTTTTATCCATTTAATCAAATATTTATCAGTATTGTCTCTAACAAAAATTCAATAAAATATATTAATTTATTCCGCTAGCACACAAGGCATCATCATATAACAATCAGTCACCCAAATCACACAGTCAGATAATCATACGAATATTCAGACAACCATATGCGGTCTCTAAAGCTCATAACAGACTTGAACATTCTCAAGCCCAACAAGCATCCCAAAAATCATCAAGCCTCGATCTAACAGTATCAACACATGCTTAATGCCCATCTCCTAATTTGCAACCACTAACATGTAAGGCAATTACACTTACGATGCTCATGAAGCATTTTGGAGTTTAAGGTGTACTAACCTTAAGCTAATACCGCTAACATCCTCACCAAGCTTCTCGAATATTTCACTTGACCAGATATCTAATCCCGAATAATCCTCGTATACCAAAGAATACGAAAATACATTATTTTCATGCATCTCCTATACTATTCACAGGTTCAATTGCATAAAAATAGCTTACAGGGTTCGAATTTGGAAAAACGGACTGTGCCAATGGATTTGAAACGTCAAGAAACCCCCGAGTAGGGTCCCCTAAAAAAGTCAACAGTCGGTCAACGCTGGTCAAATGAGGTCAAAAGTGATGGTCGATCTGGTGCGACGCAGGTGCACAGTAGTTATGGTGCACCTTCCTGGCATGATCCTGTGCAATGCGGAGCAGGGAAGCTTCAATGCACCCACGAGCAACTATGTGGCGCGGGTGCAGGGTAGCATGTGTACACCCGCCTCAACTGTTGAGTAACGCCCACTTGCGGCTGCCGGAGAGTGGGGCGCGTGAGGACGCTCCCGATGGCTGGACGGCGGTGAAAAACTCCAGTCTGACATATTTTCGGCCGGGGAATCCAATGGTGGCCTCCGTTTTTTACTTTGAACACTCGAACATGGTTAACTTGTAAAACTCAAACCTTCTTTTTCTTCACCGCCTCCAACGACAACTCCGACGGTGATTCCGAGACCACCGGCTGACTCATCTTGACGAGATGAACACGATGGTGTAGGAGGTGTCGACAACGGACGGCCCGATCTCCGTAGATTAGAGATTAAAACCCTCCCCTTACTTTCTCTCACCTTTTTTCCATTTTCTCTCCCCTTTTTACTTTTTCTCTTTCCCATCATAATCTCTTCCACTTTTCATCATATCTTCATCTTTCAAATTTCAAACCTCTCCCACTAATGTAATGGGCCCAACTTTAACTAGGCTTCCAAAATTAAGGGCCCAATACCTAGGTTCGAGACTCGATTTATTAATCTAAAAATTTGGGTCGTTACAACTCCCCCCTCCTTAAAAGAAATTTCATCCTCGAAATTTGTATCCATATCCCAAGAAGATGCTAGAACCTTTATAACTTTCCAATGTTCTCAACACATCCCGCTGTGCTACTCTGATCTCAACAACACTCGTCAAATGTAACCATTGTCTTCGTATGATACAACATAATATGAATTGATCCTTCTCTTAGAAGAAATCCATCCTCGCTCGATACAACCCAATTCAATTGACCATTTCCTTTAAAGATGTCCATCACTAATCCGTGCATAACCCAAGCCATCGAAAAAACCCAACGTACCTTGACCAAAGCATCACACAAATATGTCATCAAAGAAACTCAACTTATGATGTAGATCCCAAAAGATTTTTTTGTGCAACAAAATCATTCCACAACTTCGTACGATCTAAAGGAACAATAGGTTGAGCAACTGTTACAACCAAACAAAATGGTTTCTTATCGTGGCGACCCCTGAAGGAGACTTTCACTCTAATGACGTCTTTTATCATTACAATTGCTTACCAGTGCAAGGCTTCTAAAAACTAACAGCGTCTTAACTTGCCTAAAGCACTTACCTTAACCTCGGCATGATAACTCATATCAGCAACTAAAACAGTTCTCATAACTCATATCTGTCCTTGCATAAAATCCCACCAAAAGATAAGGTTAAAACACAACCCTCGAACCTCGTACCCAAAGGGTTGTATGTACACACCATAGTGTCGTACAACTCGACTCACAACCCAACCAAGTACACTTTCCATCTAGATCTCACATTTACTGAAAATGTCAAACGATATATGCCAAGGACTATATCATTACTCAAAGAAGTTCATCAAAACTACGCGCTCTCGACCCTTTACAAAATCTGCGGCCATCCATTTAATTTCCACTGATGCTCATCAAAGCATCACAAGAACTCTGACAAACTCAATGCTAGTCTCCCACTGACAGCAAGTCAACCACTTAGCACTATCTCAAACACAAGACTCCTCATTTTCCCCCAAAACATGCTATAAAAATTACGCACAACTGTCGTTCTCAAAATTCAATGTATTCTAACCACTATACTATACAAAAAGAATCTCTTGCCTTGGCATGTCTTTCCTTAAACACCCATAACATATATCATATTCCATTAAAAATCATCTAACCTAAAATTCAACCATAACATTGAGCCCACTTAATTTAAGCAACCGATACTTCTCACGGCTTCCAAAACTAACTAACCCTCAATGTGAAGCTTGATGATTTAAACTACACGGGTATCGATATTGGCCGATCAGTATCGACACCGAAATAAACAAGTATTGATACTGCATGGAGTTGGTATCGATACTCCCTTACATGACCATTACTTGAAATCCTTGATCGCCCCACATAGGCAACCTGATACTCAAATCTTGACTAACTCTGTGCACTCCATCACTTACCAAATTCATTTTACTTAGGTGGTGACCGACCACACGGTTAACAGTTTTCTATTACTTCGACTTAGTCATTGTCCCTCACTTCACTTTCTTGGTGAACAAACACTCAAAATTTCACACCGTTAGGGTAGGCACACCTTTCCCTCTTCTTGCACAAGAATACAACCTTGACAACACAACAAAACATGCTCGAAGATCTCAAAATCTTATTTAACTCTAATCAAGTCAGCACCACTATCACAACAAAACGGTCTCACGCAGCTCAAATCTCCACCAACTTTCCTCGGCTCGCCTCAAGAAAATGTGATACAAATCAAAAGCATTTGCGAAGTCTCAAACCCTTGCTTCCTTAACTAATTAGCTGTAAACTAATCATTCCCACATACAAGGTCATTAAGGTAATTATCTCGCCAACGCTCATACTTCCATACTCCTTATACATTCACGAGTGTTACGCAAGCATCAAACTTATATTCAAGAGACAACATGGTGATCCCCACCTTATCATAGCCGAAACACCTCAACATAACTTTAGACATCAACCGTTACCACAACACACTAAGGAGAGGAATCCACATTCTGAAATTCATTTCGAAACTACAAACCTCTAACATTTTAACCGCAACCATCTTATTCTCAAACTATTCCTAGAAAAACACACGAGTACCTCACAATTGGTTAAACGAGTCATCCACCCTAGGAGACAAGTAATGGTCTTCCACTATCGCATAACAAGTTATCAACGATTTAAGCACCACCTTAACGAACCAACTTCTTACTAGCGAGCAAGCCCGGTTCTCCCTTGGGTGAAACACTTAGACAAAAGAAATCTCATTCGAGTTGCGTCTTCGCAACTGAATCTCTGATTCTCTCAACTGGGTTGATGTCCTCTAACAACGATGATAGGAACCGATGTCCAACTCAATCTTTCCTCAACATCCACTCATGTTCTTGATAGAGAAAAAGTCTTGAAGACTCATCCAAGAAGTATAAACAAACACTCTGGCAATCTGAAAGCTCCCAAGCATCAAACTATACACATCAGCATATGCCCACCATTCAAACATGTCTCATAACCCCGTTGTGTCATTCTCAAAATGCCCCCCATAAAAAATGGTAAAAGGGCAACGGTCCAAACATCCTCATTACTAAAGGTTGGGCTCCCTTGAGGTCTTGGAGCCTCGAGCACAACTCTCGACATTACTGGCTAGCATCGCGTTTGATTAACCAAAACAATTTCCATGGTGCAATAACTCCCAAGAAGGTAGCTCTCTTTCAAACATGTAGAACGTCTAACTTGGCCACACTTTAACGATCTAGTGGATCCCGAATCCACTATCTCTGAGAAAAACCTCTAAGAAGGGTGATGATACTCTCCAAGTATCAACAAGATACACTTTTAAGCGAACAAAGGGTCTTCCAACCAACATGAATCCATTGATCGATTCCGAAAGCGGTTTGTCCAAACCCGTAAAACAACTGCTATTCATGCATAACGATGAAGATTCCTTGCCAAAAACTCTCATAACGTATCCGAAGACACCATTTAGATGGTGGGGGAGGACATATCCTCGACTCCTGCATCATTAAACTAACTCGTATCTCAACAATATGGGATGTCCCCGCCCCCGGAGTCACTTCCATGAGTAGATCAACACACTTAACTCGGCCCTCTCGGCCTCGATCATAACCATTTTATCATTACAACATTGGATGCACCATTGGTATTCCAGTCTTAAGGAGTACGAACTTAATTTAAGGGCTTGTATTCACTAAAAAGTTACCAAAACACCTATACCACCCCGGGGTTTCTTAGAACCGGCTAAACCTAAGCTCTAATACCACTAAATGTCACACCCTCGACCCAGATGTCACATTTGGGCCTAAACCTAAACCAATATCATAAAATTTCTCAACTTAGTTTAGCCCAAATAAAATAATTTCCAAAAACATTTAAAACCCACAAATCAAAATAAATATATATACGATTAAAACATTTACAAAGGAGCTCCAATTAAATAAAACATTTAAATATTTGACTTGATTAATACAATTTCAAAATAAAGATTATAGACTCATACGTGTAAGGTTCTATGAATACACAACCAACTAAATACAAGTATCATACTCTGACAACGCCGTTTGCTGGAATCCCATACAGACAGCGCTCTTTGATCCCGCGATCAACCTACGCACGGAAATAACAATTCCGAGCGCTGGGCTTACAAAGCTCAGTGGTACACATCTACTCTATTATACTTTATGCTAATCATAAACATAAGCGTGCAAGCTAGTACGAGAAATAAGAAGAAATAAATAAACATGTGGCGCCACTACTGGCTGCCTAAACACATACTCGCAACATAGAAAAACATCATACATTGCTCACGAGGCCCAAACATACTCGGGATCCCACCAGATCATCCGAGCGAAACACACAAAGTCATAACCATAAAATATGGAGCGACACCCGCGTCCACAAAGCATCAGGATCGTACGCTCCGAGTAAGGCCCCCGTCCATAAAGCACCGGGATCCTACACTACGCGTAAAGCCCGCGTCCATAAAGCATCGGGATCCTATACTCAAGAGGATGAGGCCCGCATCTACATAGCATCGAGATCCTACATCTATGCTCGGGATTCCTCATCAAGCATATTTGAACGAGGCCTGCGTCCACATAGCATCGGGATCCTACATTCAAAAATCTTTAAGGTGTTGCAACACACTTTAGGGTATACAAATCCCAACAACAAGGGATGACTCGATTATCTAGGTGTCCCGTCAGCACACAGCAAGGACCCTAGTCACCACACAGCACAAACCTCGACACAAGGATCATACCGCACACAACTCTATACACGTACTGTTACCTTATGGTTTTTATCATTTATTATACCGCCTCCTTGAACTTATTTATTAGCATATTTATGACCATACACATTAGCCGTTCTCATTAATTTATCTCATTATTCAATAAGACTTAACCTTATTGGCGCCCTTTCAGCACACAGCAAGGGCCCAAATTACCACACAGCATCAATCGATCCACCAAAGATCCTTATTGGTTACTACCTCACATACCTTACCCAATATAACGAGTCATTAGCCATCTATTTCACACACGAGGTTTAAATCTTCCTTTTCTCAATTTTAATATTCATTTTACACCTTAACATGCCCCTAAGGCCCTTTGCCTCAAATTATAGAACCCTCAAATGCAACCTTAAATTTCTTGGACAGATTGCCCATCGAGTACCGATACTCGTATATGGGTATCGGTACGCCCCTATAGGTACTGGTACTCCCCTATGGGTACCGATACTCAATTTATGTTCCAAAGAACTGGATCCTCAAGTCGTACCGATATGCCCCAACCCGTATCGATACTCATCATCAGTACTTGGATTGCCCCGTACTGATCCAACCCATACCGGTACTCCTACCTACGCGTACCAGTACGCTAAGCCTCTCACAGGCAATGTAACAATGCATACCGATACGCCCCTTGCGTACCAGTACGCGAAAGCGTTACTGGAATCCTTACTATGCAAGGGGTACCGATACAAGGGGAGGCATACCGGTACTCCCCTCACAACCTGTCTCTCTTTTATTACTAAGGCATAAATCAATTTATTAATATTTCTTATTCACTTCTATCTCTAATCAACATTTTTTATTATTCAATTCAGTGGGTAACGATACCCGAGTACGCTTGTTCGGTCCCTAAAGCGTAAGAAAGTTATTTAAGTATGTTGCTTATGTACTTAATTAATTATTACCCCTTACTGAATTTTTATCAATTTAATCGAATGTATAACAATATTGTCTCTAACCAAAATTCAATAAAATATATTAAATCATTTTGCTACCACACAAGGCATCATCATATAACAACTAGTCACACAAATCATACAATCAGATAATCACACGGATATTCAAACAATCATATGTGGTCTTTAAAGCTCATAACAGACTCGAACATTCTCAACCTCAACAAGCATCCCAAAAATCATCAAGCCTCGATCTAACGGTATCAACTCATTCTTAATGTCCAACTCCTAATTTGCAACCACTAACATGCAAGGCAATTACAATTATGATGCTCATAAAGCATTTCGAAGTTCAAGGTGTACTAACCTTAAGCCAATACGCTAACATCCTCACCCAAGCTTCTCGAATATTTCACTTGACCTGATATCCAATCCCGAATAATCCTCGTATATCAAAGAATACGAAAATACATTATTTTCATACATCTCATATACTATTCACGGGGTCAATTGCATAAAAACTACTTACTGAGTTCGAATTTGGAAAAACGGACTTCGCCAAAAGATCTGGAACATCGAGAAACCCCCAGGTAGGGTCCCCTAGAAAAAGTCAATGGTCAGTCAAAGGTGGTCAATGGTGCTGGTCGTTCTGGTGCGACACATGTGCACAATAGCTATAGTGCACCTGCCTAGCATGATCTTGTACGATGCGGAGTAGGGAAGCTTCAGTGAACCCGCGAGCAATTATCTTGTGTGGCACGGGTGTAGGGTAGCATGTGTACACCCGCCTCAACTGCTGGGCAACGCCCACTCACGACTGCCGGAGAGTGGGGCGCATGCGGACACTTTCGGTGGCCGGACGGTGGTAAAAAAACTCCAGTCTGACATATTTTCGGCCAGGGAATCCAATGGTGGCCTCCGTTTTTTACTTTGAACACTTGAACATGGCTAACTTGTAAAACTCGAACCTTATTTTTCTTCACCCCTCTAACGATAACTCCGACGGTGATTCTGAGACTATCGGTCGACTCATCTCGACGAGATGAACGCAATGGTGTAGGAGGTGTCGACAATGGACGGCCTGATCTCCGTAGATCAGAGATTAAAACTCATCCCTTACTTTCTCTCACCCTTTTTTCCATTTTCTCTCCCTTTTTACTTTTTCTCTCTCCTATCATAATCTCTTCCACTTTTCCTCCTCCTATCTTCATCTTTTAAAATTCAAACCTCTCTCACGAATATAATGGGCCCAACTTTAACTAGGCTTCTAAAATTAAGGGCGGCCCAATACCCGGGTTCGAGACCCGATTCATTAATCCAAAAATTCGGGTCGTTACATCACTTGCCTCAAAACTCTTTTTCCAGTATTCGACTTCATGTTTCATATCTTTAATTCTTTCCTTCGACTGTTCCAGAGTTATACACAAACCAGCATTCTTAAGAATTAAACAAAGCTCTTGATAGTTGAATTGTAAGTTTCTCAGCTCCTCATTCAAATCATCTTTCTCTTGCTTTAATTTTCTTATTTGAGCCTCATATTCGAATTGATTTCCTTCTTTCTGAATATTGTCATCTTGAGTTTCATATCCGTTCGCTGAATCGGGCTGTTTTTCTGTTCCAAATTTCCATCTTCCAAACTCTAAGAGAGCTTGAACTCGGCGTTTGAAGGTGAGACAATTCACAATTGGCTGAGGGAACGCTAGAATTTGAACTTTGCCTTGGACCTTTACTTGATTTTGATGGGCTTATACTTTCCTTCACCTTTGTATCTCCAGGTGTTCTATTAATTGTCAGGCTTTTAGGAAATTTGGGTCTTCCATCTTCAAAACTCAACATGCCTTCTCTGACAAGATTTTCAATCTTGTTCTTCAAAGCCTTGCAATTCTCAGTAGTATGGTCTAAACTTCCTCGATGGTAATCACATGCTGTACTAATACCATAACCCTTGGGTGAAGAAGGCACTGTAGACTTAAACGGGGCTCGAGCCACAAGATTTTTCTTCTTCAGTATTGGAAGCAATTATGTATATGTCATCGGAATTGAATTAAAAGATCATCCATCCTTCTTTCTTTCTTGAATTTTTCTCTGGCATGTCATCACTTTCTTTGGATTTGACTAAATTACACCTCTAGTTGGTTTATTGATGAAAGTTGTAACGGTGTGCAGAATCGACTGTTTATTTCTGTAATGTTTTTTGTTTACTTCTCCTTTCAACTCAGTATGCTCATTTTCCTTGCTCATAGCTTTCATCATATTCATCATCTCAGCCATTTCTCTTTTCAGCTCTTGCATCTCATTCTTGCCAGCATCAACACTAACAAAACTTGATGTGTGAAACTTGGATAATCTGATGGGAATATTGATTCCCCGTATGGGCCTAGCAAGTGCCTTCGGGGCTCATATGGCCTATGATTTTGTGAGGATATTGATCATTCGTACGGGCATAGTGAGTGAGAATTAGGTAAAGGTCAAGATTGAAAATCTAAACTTGATTCGTACGAAGCCTATAGTGAGTGAGAATCAGGGGCTTTGCTACCCTTAGTAGGGGACAGTGAGGACAATTCGAGAACCCTTTAGAACCCAACCTGTGTGAGAGTCTAGAAGCCTACCTCATTAGAGCCATGTGGAAAACCCTAGGCTTTGAATTTGGTCAAAATTATTTCGTAGAAATAGTCCGTGGAGACATGTCCAGAAGTGTTGGAATGTGCTGCCCAGTTACTATTTGTACAATAAAATTATTTTGGACCTTTTTTGTATTTTTTGAAGTACTAATCATTTCATTTCCTTGTCTTGATTTTTTTTTGCATGATTGCATCCTCATTCCATATCAAGAAGGGGTTGATTCTCAAGACATTTGCTCAATTAGAAAATAACTCTTGCCATGGATGGGAGGTACCTAAAAAGGAAGAAGATAATGCGAATATACGTCAATGGTCTGAGATCAACCAGCGAGCATATGGGGAGAGTTTGACAGTTGATCATAAGACAGAGACATCAGAGTATGCCCATATAAGTGTCAAACAGAACGTGTACATGAGTTGCGAGAGATATGGGGCCATTTTGACCATGCAACAAAGCAATTGTTCCTTGATACCTACGGCGACATAGCATATCTGCTACATGTGGAGGTAGATGAACCATTCCTCAAAGCATTGATTCAATTTTGGAATCTTGGGTATTGTTGTTTTACTTTTAATGATGAAGATATGATGCCTACAGTTGAAGAGTATTTTGCACTTTTCAAACTACGCAAGGTGAAGAAGGACCGAGTCTATGCTAAACCTCCTAAGAACAAGAATATCCACTCGAGGCTTAAGTCTTTTGTTGGCATGAGAGATGGATGGGTAAAAGGACTGATACAGAAAAGAGGGGGCAGCTTTTTCTTCCCTTGGTGGAGCATTTGAAACATAATTCTCACTCATCCAGATAGGGAAAAGAGAATGGATCTCTTGGCTATAGCAATCTATGGCTTGGTTATCTTTCCAAGAGTATTGGGCAATATCGATGTGGCTATGCTAGATTTCTTTGAGCAGTTGAAAAGGGAGACCAACCCAGTGCCAGTTGTACTAGCAGAAACCTTCATCTCTTTGAATGCGTGTCGAAAGCTTAAAGGCGTGAGTTTCAGAGGATGTGCACATTTGCTCCAGGTTTGGGCCCTTAGCCATTTCTGGAAGTGTCCAACACTAGCATTGGCTAACATACACTCCCCAAACTTTTTCTCCACTCTGAGAATTTTTGGCAAATAAGTGGCCGGTAGCTAAAAGGAACAAATGGGTTGATATCTTCCGGGATCGCTGTGATCAGGACATTGTATGGAGAGTTCCGTTGATGGGTCACACCAAGGTTTTGTACAGGTGTGGGAATTATGATTATTTGATGTTGTTATGCCTATGGGGTGGAATTGGTTGTGCCCCCTTACTAGTGTCGCGATAGTATGGCCCTCGACAGTTTGTCCCCTTCACTACGGGTCTTAACTTATCAGAATTAGAGTTTCAAGGAGAGTTCAGAGAAAAGATCCAAACTATTAACGATTCATGGAGACATTGCTATCTCATGGAAATAAAGCACAACAGTCAGTGTATGTTCACCCCCGATTACGATGTATGGAGACATGTCAAGGTGAATGAAAAAATTTTACCACCTACTCCGGGGCAAGCTAAATCCTTGGAGGAACAGCTGAAGGTGGTCACGTCTAAGGCTGATATTTTGAGAGCCGAATTAAAGAGGGCCAAGGCTAAGATAAAAAACTTGCAAAGCCAGCGCACGAAGGACTTATTCGAGGCAAGTCTAGATGTGGACAAGTATAAGGGAAAGAAAGATCGGGTAGTAAAGATGTATAAAGACCTAGAAGCAAAATTTGAGATTCAGATGATGGATTTTCTCAAATTTTAGGCTACGGTCTGAAATGCTGATTTGAGGAAGACTCTAAAAATCAGTGGAGGCAAGAAATTGAGCAAGATGTGGGAAAAGAAAGCGCGGTAAGAGAAAATGTGAAAATAGAAACGATTGCTGATGGATGAGAAGAAGAGAGGGAATCAAGTAGTTGAGAAGGAAAATAACAAGTGAGCCTTCGAAAAAGAAAAAGAAAATATGGTTGTATGGAAGAGGAAGGCCCATGACAACAGGGTCTGTCTGTTTGAGTTGCAGATGGTATGTGATGAGACAAATAGAGCCAAGCCTCCATTGTTGAGTTGCAAGCCAAGGTAGCAGACCTGAATCATTCGCTGCACAAGCTCCAGAATCATCATACTTATATCAAACTCCAGAATCATCATCCATTGTGTTCATTCGCTGCACAAGCTCCAGAATCATCATACTTATATCAAACTCCAATAATTACATGCATTCATACATGTCGTCAGCTTCAGAACTGAACACAAGAAACGCGAGCTTGTTACTACCCAGATAGTAGTCATGTTAGGGTTTTGGGGAACTATATAAAGAGAAAGCAACTGATGGCATAGAAGCCCTGCTAGGAATTGCCTATGCTCACTCTGGGAATCAAGGAATGAAATATGATTAGTATCTTGTAGCCTGAACAACTTCAGAAGTAGAATCTCTTTAGGAAGTAGACTGGTCGAGCTTTGCTAGAATTCACCCATGCTTTCCCGGAATAATGGTCAATGATTTTCCTGGAAAATGATGGATTCATACCTAGAACCAACCCTTTTGCTTTTGCCCGTGAGCATTAGGGATCTTTTGTAAGGGCCTCTATGTTATTCTACTTGTGTAAAGGATGCATTCCCTTTAATTTTCTCAAGTAGCAAACATTTCATTTTTTCCTCTTTTTAATTGTTCATCAATTTTTCTTTTAAAATACATATTCTTTGCAAAATTCCCATTATTGATTGTATGAATGATTCTTAGATCTAATCCCGAGATGGAAGGGCAATAAAGTGTGTTCATGATTAATGGGAAAATCCCATTTTGAGTGAATTTTCCTCTCAAAAATTGTTGTTAAGGTCCTTGAATAAAGTGATAACTCTAAAACATCTACCAACTAAATACGCTTCTCTTCAATGATATCTATGTGTGAAATGACATTTGGCATTCCTTCATTCCCCTTCACGAATAAGAAAATGAAAAAATATTTGTTGGTGTCCCCTTTGAGCCTGATATTCTTCTTGTGTTTGAACCCTAACCAAGGATCACTCCCCACGCTGGGGGAAAAGGGGATGAAAATTGTTTGCAAGTGAGAAAGAAAATATCAAGTTGAATGTCCTAAATTTAAAATAAAAAAGGACAAAGAAAAAAGGCAAAAAAGAAGGAAAAAAGAAAAAATGAGGAAAAGAAGGAATAAATAAAAGCTAAAAGGTGGAAGAAGAGAAAAGCATGGAACATGTACGAAATCCTTTAAATGAGACATGTGCTAGAAAAGGAAATGAACTCTAGGGTGAAAACCCAAAATGGGCAGTCTAGAGTGATCCATAGAATAAAACAATGGAGATTTCATCAAAAAAGATTGATCATTGGTTTAATAACCCTTAAACTTGTATTTGATCCTATATATCCTTTTTTTGTAACCTGAGCCTAGCCTACATTACAAGCCTTAAAAGTTTATTTGGATCACACATGAATATCTGAGAAAATGAGTTTGTTTTCAGAACGCATTTCGCCTAATTGAGTTAACCTTCCTTCAGGGACCCCAAACTTCTAATATCTGATTGAGATTAGAAAAGTGGGAATATTGAAATTTGGGGAGTTGGTGAGTTAAAGAGAGCCACCTAAAAATGGGACACTATTCGGTTGATGGATTCATGAATCATTCATAGTATATATTTTGGGGCATATGACCTTGCTCTTTTCCATGTTTGCCATGACTTTGTCCTTTGAACCCTCATTTCTAGCCTTTATTTTTTAAAAAAATCCTCATTCCCATCCTTTTATTTCTCTTTAAATCCTCATTGCTAACCCTTTTTTGCATCTTACAAGTAAAGTGACAGATTTATGAAAAAAACAAAAGTTTTCTTGGTATTGATTCCAAATCTAGGAGCAATTGTTTACCATCATATCAAGAAATAATAGGGGCAACACGTCATCATTAGTTCATGAGATAAAAGGTTGAGTTGCCAATCAAAGTTGAAATTCCATCTCTCTGTCTCTTGATGGAAGCAGAATGAGTCCAAGCAAGATATGGCCACTTTTGTTATCCAATGAAAAAGGTGTTGAAAGTCATCTGCCATGGTCAAGTGAATTAGAGAAGAATGGCATGAGCTCACAAAAAAAAGTTCATTCAAGAAAAAGATTTCGTATTAGGAAAAATTTTGCCAATTTAAAGAGATTCTTGGGGAAAATGAACGACTAACTAGAAGAAGGCTTTCTCAAAAAGAATATTGATCTTGGTCGAGATGGATAGAAATGAGCTTCATAATCCGATGAATTCAGAAGTTTTATGCCTAAAAAGGAAGATGAAAAAAACAAAAAGAAAAAGAAAAAAATAAAATTATCGAAAGGCAAAAACCAGCAAAGGGTGCCTTAGATACAAAAGAGAAAAAAGAAAAAGAGGGTTCAAGATGAAAACCCGCAAAGGGCATATTGAAATCAAGGAGGATCCGAGTTGAAAACCCACAAAGGGCGGCTCAAATAGTTTATGGATTAGGCAAGAAGCAAATGAATCTCTTGGAAACTTGGCATATTGGAAGGAATTTCGTGTCCTCATACCTCGTCGACTAGGAAACGGAAGCACAGGGCAATTTCTGGTGTTTTTACTTGGGAAGTTTTGGCCAGTGACATCTGAATTTTAAATGGGGCACACCCAGAGTGGGGCAATTTGCATTGGCCAAGGATTTAAGGACATCAACGTTAATAGGCGTAAGAGGAAGATAAGAGAATGTCAGTATCATTCGAAGACATTCAAGGTAGAAATAAGCTTTGTTGCAAGGATTTACATGCAAGCGCTTCAAAAAGCCTTGCATGGGAAAGCATATAAGAACTCACAAGAAACTTTGAGAATGCTGGATATTTTTTAAGGCAACATGACTGTTAAACCTTTTCCCACATTGAGAATAATTTTATAGACATTGGAGGAGATGTCCAGTGATGTTAAAGCTTCATTCAAGCTTCTAGGAAGATGTGAGAGATTTTGTTGTCTCAACCAGGCAAAAGCTAAAAGAGTGTTGAAGAATATGAGGATAGAAAGTCAATCCTCCCAACCAAGAATACAAGATTGAGGGAGCAAATGTGTAAAGCTAAGATGTTTTCTCTGAAGCAAAGAGATACAAAGAATAAATAGCTAGCATGGTTGTCTATCTGGGTTAAACAAGCAAATGCGCATAGAAGCGAAGAGGAGAAACCCCAGAAGTAAGAAGGAAAAATCCAAAAAAAAGAAGATAAAAGAGAAAGGTTTAAGAACAAAAAAATGAATAAAAAGGTCATGCATTCATGTGTTAGGCATCCCTAGTAGCATACTCATCATAGTATTTGTTTGACAGGTATGAAATTGCTTATCTATTCGAGCATGAGGAGAATAGAACATGCATATCCATTCGTGCATGAGGAGAATGGAACCCTTTTTGGAACCTGTTTATCTATTCGAGCATGACAAGAATAGAACCCGCCTATCTATTCGGGCACGAGGAGAGTGAAACCTGCTTATCTATTCGAGCATGAAGAGAATAGAACCCGCCTATCCATTCGAGCACGAGGAGAGTGGAACCTACTTATCTATTCGAGCATGAAGAGAATAGAACCCGCCTATCCATTCGGGCATGAGGATAGTGGAACCCTTTTTTAACCTGCTTATCTATTCGAGCATGAGGAGAATAGAACATGCTTATCTATTCGAGCATGATGAGAATAGAACCCCCTATCCATTCGGGCATGAGGAGAATGGAACCTTTTTTTTGAACCTGCTTATCTATTCGAGCATGAGGAGAATAGAACCTACTTTTCCATTCGTGTTTGAGGAGAATGGAACCCTTTTTTGAGCCTGCTTATCTATTCGAGCATGAGAAGAATAGAACCTGCATATCCATTCGTGCATGAGAAGAATGGAACCCTTTTTTTGAACCTGCTTATCTATTCGAGCATGAGGAGAATAGAACCTGCGTATCCATTCGTGCATGAGGAGAATGAAACCCTTTTTTGAAATTGTTTATCTATTCAAGCATGAGGAGAATAGAACTGCCTATCCGTTCAGGCATGAGGAGAATAGAACTTGCTTATCTATTCGAGCATGAAGAGAATAGAACCCGCCTATCCATTCGGGCATGAGGAGAGTGGAACCTGCTTATCTATTCGAGCATGAGGAGAATAGAACCCGCCTATCCATTCGGGCATGAGGAGAGTGGAACCTGCTTATCTATTCGAGCATGAAGAGACTAGAACCCGTCTATTCATTAGGGCATAAGGAGAGTGGAACCTGCTTATCTATTCGAGCTTGAGGACAATAGAACCTGCTTATCTATTCGAGCATAAAGAGAATAAAACTTGCTTATCTATTCGAGCATGAGGAGAATAGAACCCGCCTGTCATTCGGGCATAAGGAGAATGGAACCTTGCTTTGATGGCCGTCAACCAATTTGCAGTGTGATAGGCTAAAATCAGTGCCTTTTGCTCTTTGCTCTATTCTTGTTTCACCGAAATGAGCAAAGAGGGGCAGTTGTTGTCACTAATTTTTTGACTTAAAAATGCAAAAACAAGGAAAGAAAGCTAGACCGTATCAAGTAAAAGGGGAACTGCATTATTCCAGGATGATTGAACCGAAAAGGAAAGAAGAACATGGGGGACTAATTCGAATGGGCATAAATCAGTTCCAAATATTTTTAGATTCGAATCAAAGAAAGAAATATGGCATAGTCAAGCAAGAATCAATTGAAGAAGGAAAGTTGGAATCAAATCAAGAATTTTTAGGCATAATTTCACCCGATTTTTTGGGATTTTAGGATTGAATTTCCATGTATTGTTGGAGTGAAAATCCTATATAAACCCCTTTCCCATTCACTTGTAAACACAATTCACTCGTCACCCACTACACACCCACAAGCATCCGAAAATCACGTAAAAATTCTCAAGTTTGTATTGGCATTTTCAAGTTGAATACAAGAAGAAAAGCTTGGTTCTTAGGTATTTTGCTCTTGTTCTTTTGTTCTTTATTTATTTCTTTTATTTTGAACTTAATTATAATTGGAGCAATTCTAACCCCTTTTTTTAAAGATCCTTGTTCTCCATTTTCAATTTTTTACATAAACATTTGATAAATTCTTTAAAATAGGGTGTTTGATCTTTGTTTCAAAATAAAAGTGGGTGAAGGTTGTTTTTGGGCTTTGTACCCATTTTAAACAAAAGTGGGCCATTTAATTTTATTAAATTTCAACACCATTTTTATTCCATAAAGCTCTTTTTAAATAGACTTCGTACATTTTTTGAAATTTGCTTTTAATTTGGTTACTAACATCTTCTTTTTTTGAGCCACCTATTTTTATCACATTCTTCAAAATTAAAATTTTAATTAACGTTTTTATAAAAATGGTCCAAACACCGTGTGTGTTGACTCAATTCCGAGAAGGATACACATAATTTAACATTTTATTAAATTCCTTCCTATTTCTCCATATTTTGTTTAATTTTGTAAATTGGATTAATGTTTCCTTTAATCGTTAATTTAAGATATTTAAATGTTTGTTTTCTTTAATTAAAGTACTAGTTTAGGTAAAACTCCTAGATTTAGGTTCTCTAGTGTTACAGCCTTAGTTTAATTTAGAGCCTTAAAGTTTGATAAAATTCTCTTCACCCAAAAATCATAAAATACACTTAATCTTATTTTAACCCTAATAGGTAAAATTCACTTAGACAATTCCTTAGGCTAATAATCACTAACATATAATAAATAAAAGCTTCAACACACTAATTATTTATGTGATTGCTTGTTAAAAAGTAAAATATAATTAATGCGGTGTCCTACCAAAAGGAGGTAACGGGTTAGCGCCAGAAGTGTTGGAGGTGATTAAAGTTTACTCTCCAGATGGTAGGGCCGTTAAAATGGAATCATATTCATAAATGGACAATAATTTAAATTTTACACGAACTTGCAAATTCTGACATTAAAACTTTTTGTAATCGGCTAGGTACCAATTTTTGGGCGTTGTGGAGGTGCTAACTCTTCCCCACTCGTAACCGACTCCCGAACCTGTTTTTGAGTTTTCGCATACCAAAACTGTTATTTTAATAAAATAAAATTGTTTTATTAAAATGACCCATTTTTAGGTGATCCAATCACACCTTTTAAAATATTGGTGGTGACTCCGTTGTTTTGGCTTTTTTATAAAAAAAATAGTCGGGACTTCTAAAAAGGTTGCGACAATGCCCCTTCAATTTATTCGTCATCTATCCTTCCTCTGGTTATCACTTTTTTTCCAGATACTGCGTCTTGTTTATCTCTGTAACTACCGCTGGCTCCATCTTGAAACTTGAACCGTTGTCGAGCATTGTATAAACCCTGTCTTCTTTTTTCTCTTTTTTTAACCCTTAGCAAGCCTCGTATTTCCTTATCGTTAGTGTCACATACATTCTCCCAAAAAGTGAACAATTACCAGGTTTCAGGTTTCATAAACAGGTTATGGTTCTAAACAACTCTTGATTTACTTAACTATCTAGCAACAACATTATAACCCATGAATCTTACTGGAAATGACACTTCATATTCCCCATCCTATGGCTCTCAAATTAAACTGGTTCTGGATAACATTCATTATGCTCTGAATTTTTTGGTACAACTTTGCATTAATGACACCTGGCCTCCACAGATATTGTATTCGTTCTTGTATTGAGTCCTCTCAAATCCAGTCCACAGTGACATATTGTCC
Source organism: Hibiscus mutabilis (assembly GCA_019671005.1). NCBI lineage: Eukaryota > Viridiplantae > Streptophyta > Magnoliopsida > Malvales > Malvaceae > Hibiscus > Hibiscus mutabilis. The sequence continues at coordinate 22,126,279 of CM033741.1, read as the reverse complement.
TTTTCTTGTCTATCAGACCCTTCAACTCTTATGGTCACTACCTACTCAACTAATCCTTGAACTGATACCTCTCATGAATGCAATGTGATGCAACATTTATCGAATAAAAAGCACCCACACAAAACAAAACAAAACAAAACAAAAATTGTATCAGTATGGTGAATTAATATTGTAAGTAAAAATAATTGTTACAGGAAAAAAACAATTTATACTGCATAAATTAACCAGAGAACACTTTATTTTGCACACAAAAATAAACAGAGAAATGAATTTAAATCAGCAACACCCAGCCCTAGGTCCCTGTCTGGCTCTAGTGGAGTAGGTTTCTATTACAACATGTAGGTTTCGATCTAGACTCTAGGTACCCGAACTGTTGTTACTGGACTCCAATAAGACAATGATTCGGGAGTATACGACCCCTTATAGCGGAGGCGTAACCTCACGATGTATAAGGTTGGTATACCGAAAAGAGGACAAAATTCTGATCACGAAGCTGAATAACTCATGTAAGACCATGCATCACTCCCACTTAAAGGTGAAAAGTCCGGGTAGAAGCCTTATGCATGAATGACAGTTTATATCACACAAGAAAAAGCTATCTGCATTTTTCTGAAAATTCATCCAATAATTATGGAAAAAATTAAATTCAAATTATTGTCCTAAAATGCCACATAAAATTAACTAGGCCTGACTCTCGGTTTTTTAAAGTCCCTAGCGGAGTCGCCAAGCTATCGCGACCATTTTTGAAATCGGGTGTGTAAAAATAGTCTGACGATTGATCTTTTAGAAAATTAGGATTTTTTGGCCATTTTTAATTTAATCTTGAAAATTTAGGGTTTTTCATATTAAATTATTTTTTCCTTTATTTATCCTTTAAAAAACATTTTGGAGTCGCCACCGATCACTTCGAGGTAGACCGGACACCAAAAAACAAACCACAGATTTTGTCTTAAAAATTAGGTTCGGGAGTCGGTTACGTGTAGGAAAGAGTTAGCACCCCTACGAACGCTCGTTATCGGTACCTTTAATTTTACGTGGCATTTTGGAATTTTGAATAATTATTTGAATTTAATTTATCCCATAATTATTAATTGAATTTAAATTTCGAATGCAGATATCCTCTTATAAGGAAATTTATTTTGTTCAAACATGAGATTAAAAGCACCCCGTTAGGTGGCACTCCTATTCATATTTAAAAATGAATTTCCAACATAAAAGGTTTTTTATGAATGTTCTTTTATTGTCTTGTTTATTTTAAGTATTATCCTAAAAATTCTCTAATTAATTAGTTATTTAAAACTATGAATATTAATTAATTTAATGGATTTTATGAGAAAATGTCAATTGCTTGAACACCTTCCATATATTTAAAGCCCTTAAATTAATCATATTCCTAATTAATTAACCCTTCTAATTGATTAAAGTTCTAGTCCTAATTAATGCTCTAACAATTGATTATTCAATTATAAGTGAAAATGTATATCGAATATACACCTTTAAAACCAATGTTGAGATAACACCCCGTTGTAAACAATGGAACACCATCCAAATTTGAGCCCCAAAGGTTCTATTTAATATACACTTAATTAACTACAATGTATCCTAATTAATTGTTTAATTTCAATTAAAAGCTAAATTGATATTCAATTATAAGTGTCATGTATATTAAATATGTTTTATTAAAATTCATTTTGAGATAACACTCCATTGGTAACAATGGAACATCATCCAAATTGGAATTTTAAAATTATATTTAATATACACTTAATTACTACAATCTTCTATTACTTTAATTATTGAATCCTATTATAGAACCTAAACTAAGGGCTCTAGTAATTAACTTAATTAAATGACTAAATCCTCTAACAAATATACTATATGCATTAATTTAAATCATGCATAACAATTAAATTAATTGCAGTTAAATAAAATAATTAAATAAAGACTAAATTGTAACAATTGAAATTTTAAGCTGATCTTATTAATTTGTGACCAAATTGAAAGAAAATACAACCTTAATGCCTAATTACAAAGCCCAAATGACCCAATTGAAATGAATTGCAAATCCTGGGTTTCAATTACAAAGCTCAAGGGACTAAATTGAGAAAAATTACAAAACCTAGGAGTCAATTTAAGGGGAAAAGGACTAAATTGAATGAGGGGTAAAGCTTTGGGGTCAAAACAAAAGGAAACCCGAATAAAAGAACGCGGGTTATACCCGACCCGTGCAAAAACACGCGGATCTCCCCCTTGACCTGACCACAAAACGACGTCACATGGTTTTTAATAAAAAAAAGTCCTTTTTTACCAGAAAATAACCTTATTTCCCTCATTTTTCAATTTTTCCTTCTCTCTCTAACTCTTTCTCTCTCTTAATTATCTGAACTGAAACACTCTATCCCTAGAAATCAACCCCATTTTAGATCAAAACCATGTTTTTGAATGGTGTTCTTCGAAGTTCTTCAAGAGCTTGAACAACACCACACATTCTGGTAACAAATCGTCGTTGCCTCCGCCGCTTGATCCAAATCCACCCCTCACCGGTCACCCTTGGCTGTTCTTTGGTCACCGGGATTCAAATATGAGCCGCCATAGGCAACGCCGACCGTCGACGAACCTCCGATCATCTTCAACCTTTATTCGGCCATCGACGAACCGCTGTGATTGAAACCCTAAAACCCTACAAAATTCCTCTTTTAACTCAAATCTTTAAACTAAGCCCGGCTCAATTAAGCCACCCTTCTCTGACCAACCTAAAACTACCCGAACCTGAGCCCTCTTCGACTCCGCCATTACCCTCGAAAAACTACTCCAACCACGAATACGAACCATAAAATTGATTTTTGATTTCTTTTTGTTTTTTTAATTCTATTTTTATTTCGAACTAAATGTTTGTCTATTATTGCAGGAATTAAGGATATGAAGAGGATTTTACCTCGAATATGGAAACTATGGTGGTTTCGGCATCTTTTCGGATGATGATGCGGCTTCACCGGCGACAGATAAGCTTTCTGGCGACCGTTCGTGCTCTAGACGGTTTGGCTTCGGATGGTAAAATTCTAGAAATTCCCTTTCTCTCTCTTTATTTATATTTATTATTATTATTTATTATTTTAGTTCATTAATGACTAATTATTAGTCCCCTGACACTCTCTCTCCTCCTATTTATAGGATAATGGAGGGTGACGTAAGCGGAACCAGCTGGCAATGATAGAAAGCACAGATCCATGTGCAATCCATATTGACCAATGTCATTGCGCCATGTGGCACAGAATAGGTGGGAAAATAGGATATCCAATTAATTTGTGTTTGTTGGGCTGGATGTGAGTTGTAAATGAATTGTAATTGAGCTAGTTTGGGCGGGAAAAACTGTAAATTGGGCTTTTGGATTTGTATTTGGGCATTTAATGTGTAATGGACATCTGGGCATGTAAATGGACATTTATTGGATATTTGGACGTTTATTTGGGCTATTTATTTATATTTATTTACTATTAAGCCCGGTCAAAATTTGGGTATTACAGGTTGTAAAGGTTTTCTCTTGATCCTTGAAAAAAGGAAGAATTCTTAGTGAATTGAAAAAAATCCTCAGTGGTGTGCTAAGATAGTGGATGTAGACTCGATTGCGTAGTTGAACCACTCTAAAATCCTTGTACAAATTGTCTATTATTTTTATCGGTTTTAACCAATTTATCAAAGAGCGAAAATCAACCCTCTTGACGATTTTGGGGGATCAATTCGAGCGTGCTATAAGCCTTACATGTTACAAAATCTAAACATAAAGTTTAAGATTCAAATTACACAATCCAAATTCCAAACAACATAAAATTTAAAAATACAAAATCCATAATATAAATAAAACTTAAAAGTTCATAGCTAATTAGATATAATCAACTTGATAGACCATTTTTTTTCCAACAAAACATTACCTCAAATCATGTACTCATGAATCATGATCATGGTCATTTTCCTTCATTTGCCATTCTCCTTTCCTACAAACAATTCTTTTATTAGATATAAATAAACCACATCACAAGTAGAGATACGCACAATTAAGCACAACCGTTAATTGTAACCGTACATTTTGTAGGTTAATTAACCTGGCCGTTAAAGAGTAAACAGTTTCAGTTAACCAACCGTTAAAATAATAATTAACAATTATTAACAAGATTACAAATATTAATAAACGGCTAACCGTTAGATTAAGTGTTGATAAATTATTTGTACATATCTATTTTTATCAAATGTTTTGTTAAATTTTATCATATCTCAAGGTTAGATACAAATTTAAATGGACTTTTAAAGCTTGTATCGTCTTATTTTGTTTAAAATTATTATAGACTAATTTACGTTCACTAAAACTTTTGTAACGATTTATTTTATTTTTAATAATTTAAATATGTATTTGTTGCAATTATTAGTCGTGTATGTTTACTTATACTCGTTTTAAAAAAATATTAATAATTCACAATGTAGTGAACATGGATTGATATATATTTTTGTTTTATAATTAAGTATACATATGACCGTTTTTAAATAGATTATTTAATTAAACCCCCATTTGAATTATGGCGGCTACAGTGGTGTTGGGCAGTTGGCCACCAAATGCAACAGGTTCCATTTCCGTAATACATATAAAATTATTAATATATATTAATTAAGTATTTTTATTAATATTTTAATATAATACTTATCAAAAAATTATTTTATTAGTCTCAAAAATAATGAATATGTGGAAAAAAATTCACAATAAATTACATGTTAACATGCAACTTAACCATTGGTTAATCATCAATAACGGTTAATCGTTTGCGGTTAATTAATTTTTAATGGTTAAGTTACGGTTAACAAAATTCAATAACTGTTAATAACGATTAATTTACTGTTTAGACTAAATGATATGATTAACCTATCATAAATACCCCTAATCACAAGTTCACAATAACCGATGCAAAACGAAAACATAACTAGACTTTTATCAAAAAAAATATCAAGTAGAACTTTCATCAACGAAAACATAACTAAAATTTAATTGCTTACCAAAGTACATGACTTATGGGCATGACTTTTCATACATGACGCTCGAAACTTCATTTGTTTCATCAATGATAATTGTTGGTTGCTCCAGAGTTAAATTTTGTATTTCTACATTAAGTATTTCATGTATGCAATTATTACAATGTATTACATATATTTTAAAATATAGATATTTAAATATCTAATCGTGAAATTGAAAACTAACCTTCTTCCATATTCTCCAATGCTAGCAAGCTCTTCACTGTCATAATAGTATTATGAGAAGCACGAATATAATCTTGAGTACAAATAAGAGTTTTCACCAACTTTGGAGTCAAAGCGGTGAGGAAGGATTCGAGCACAAGTTCTCCCGTGCTAAAAGCGGACTCCGAAGTAATTGTAGAAACCGAAATTGCATGTACATCACTTGTCATTCTCATAAGAATAGGATAGTTCATTGTTTGCATAGATCAACAAGACAAGATATCAAAATCATCAGTCTCACGAATACATTTATCCTCCCTTAGTTGTTGAAGATTCATCAATCTTTTTTTCTTCCTTTTATTTTTCGTATTTATTGAAGTCTTAACCACTTTAGTCTTTTCTGATTTTTTGGGCGGCTCAATTGAGAAAGATAGCATCTCTATATCATCAATATTTGAAAAAAGATGAATGCATGAGAAATATATAATCACCATTTCAGTATCTTGAAACATTAACATTTAATTAAAACAATAACATACATGCAAAATTTCTAGAAAAGAGAACTATTTTTTAATTGATATTAAACTGTAAATAAGAAAATCAATTTCAGCACATAGAATTTAGATAGAACATTTTGGGTTTTGAATACCCAAATTTGTAAATATTTTAAAAAGGAACAAAGATTTTAAATTCCAATTCCTATTGCTAAGATAATCAAAAGATCTCGAAGATTTATTTATTTATTTATTCAATGACTAATGTCATGCATGATGTATGTATCAATCATCAATTTTCATAAAAAATTAAACTGATATGAAAATGCAGTGATTGCACATTTTTTAATTATAAAATCTAACAAATTCCTAAACTCTACATGTACATAACATATTGTCTCCCTATAGGCCAATGATCAAAGGCCTACAAAAAATTCTTATTTTTTTTATCAGAACACAAAATGAAGTAACATAGTGGCTAAATGAAGCTTATTACACTAAAAAACATAGTAGCTAAATGAATCTTATAAGATTAAGCAACATAATAGCTAAGTGAAGCATCTCTCACAAGTCACAACCAAGAAAATGAACGAATGAACAAAGTGGAAGAAAGTCAATAAAATAATTTCATATTAATTTATAGGTCTTTTAATTCCAGAAAAATCATTATCACAACTTGCACTTTTAGGATCAACATTCCTCTCAAATCTCAATCAGGGATTTAAATCTGGGTCGGCGACCGTTATCTGGGCCGTTATTTTAAGGTTTTGGCACTGTCTGAAACAACTATTATGGAAAATAACAGTCCGCAATAACCGCAATTCATCCGCTATTGTCCACTACCACAACAAAACACTGCAACCGAAAACGCGACTGCGATTTAAATTCCTGATCTCAATCAGGTCACTGGATAATAATCTTATCTCTATTGTGATTAATTAAAACCTAGACATGAAACTCCCATGAAGAATGATATCTATTAAAATTAATGCCAGTAGAATTGATGCAGTCTCCATGGTATATTAACTGGTTAAGCATCTCTCTCACAAGTCACAACTAAACATAATGCATCTCGATTCAACAGTAGAAACTTTAGACCAAACGACAAACACAGTGAACAGGAGATTTTACTCTAAAGGTGAGAGAAAGGGGGGATTACATGTGGGCTGTGGGTGGTCAGGTGGTGGTTCTGTCGTGCAGGGTTGCTGAGTGCTGGACTGCTGGCTTGGTTGTTTACCGTTTGAAATTTGTTTGATGTTGTTGGCTGTTGAAGACGAAGACGACCGTTGGCTGCAACAGAAATGACGATCGTCGACCAGAGCGAGACAGCAAAGACCAGGGAGACTGCAAGAAAGATGAATTAGTTTCTAGGGATTTCAATTTTGTTAGGTGAAAACGAAACAGTAGGGAGGGGATCAAATAATTAGATATGGTTTTTAACCTATTTTATTAGTTTAATATAAAAATATATATTGATTAATTATAAATATATTTTAATTTTAAATATATTTGGGTATACAGAAATTTAGAATTTTACGATTCGGACCTGACTCGAAAAATGGCAGGCCAAGTACCCGGCCCGAGAGATAAAAAATTATAAAATTATCTAAATTTTTTATCAGGTTAACGGTTCAGGTCATTCGGGTCGAGTACTTTTGAACACCCCTACGCCCACCCAACCACCAGTCTCCAATTAAACAAACCCCAAATATTTTTTAATATGATTTTTTAATGGGGAAATATTCTATTCACTTGTAATAAAAAAATATTTTAGGGTTAGTGTTTAGGATTTTTATGGTTCAAATGTTATAGTTTAGGGTTTGGTTAGGGATTAGGGATTTGTAATAGTTTTTAAGGTTTAGAGATTATGGTTTAGGGTTAGGATTTTATTGTTTGTAGACAAGTTTTAAGGTTTGAGAATATATTTTATGGTTTAATGTTTAAAGTTTATGATTTAGAATTTAGGGGTTAGAGTTTAGGGTCCTTAAAAGAGATATGTGGCAACTTTAGAACCTCGCTTATGAAAAAAACTTTCACTAACCATACATCAAATAATATTTCTTAAAATAATTGTGAATACAGCTAGATTATAGTCGAGTTATTGTAATCACTAATTTTATCCGAGGTATTAACTCGTTCTCGTTTTTTAATAATGGGCTTTAGTTGTTTTTTTACCTTTTTATATATCTATATTATTACTATCTATTTATGATTTTAAAAATCAAAAATATTATTAGTATACTTAGTGTTATTAATTACGGCTAATTTGTTATTGTATGTTATTATAATTTGAAAAGAAAATGAAAATACACACCAAAAAATATTAATATTATTATTATTTTTATTATTATTTGTATTATTTATTGCTATTACTAATTTGGTACTACTATTTTCATTTCATTACTATAGTATTAATATTATATTCTTATTATGTTAATATACTACTAATATTATTATTGTTTTGTTATTATTTTATTAATATTATTAAACAAAAACAAAAAAAATACAAAACATAAATTAAATAGTATAAATAAAAGCCCAATATTTAAATAAACAACAAAGCCCAAATGTTTTTATTTACAGTCCATTATACATACAAAAACCCAAAACACTCTTATTACATGGTGGCCCGGTTCGGCCTAAATATCAAAACCCTAATGCCCTTCTATTTTGTTAGCGCAGCCCACTGGTGACCTTTGGATCGAGATTACATCCAACGGTCCAGGTCGACCCTCGGATGGAAACCCTAGCAGCCCTAATCCTTTGCCAGCGCCGCACAATCAAAGTCGTAAGTTTGAAGATCAAGATGGATGGCCCAGATCAACCATAGAGGATTCCAGAACTGCCACGCGCTCACGCGCGGCTTTTTCGCTCCTCCACGCGCGCTTGAGCCCACGCATCTGACCCTTAGGCAGCCACTGACTCTTCCTTTGTCGCAGCTACAGACCACTCACTGGTCCCCGTTCCCCTCGCACGACCACGTCGGTATGCAAACCAAAAATAGATCGAAAGGCAAATCATTAGTAATAAAGTTCAAAAATAGATCGAAAGGAGGTTCGTGGAAAATGGCAAAAAATCAAGCGAATACCGGCAGATTCCAGATAACATTATAGAGTTTTTTCAGCCCTATCATGTAACAACCGTCTAGGTTATATAAATCGAGACCCCCGTATTGTAAACGGGGTTTTTTTGGATAGTAATACAAAAAGAAAAACACAAGAGCCTTTCTAAAGGTAATTTTGAGGCTCCATGTTTACATGCATGCATGCTTTATAGCAAAATCGTAGATCTAGAAGCTTTTTACCTTTGGTTTCTGAGTCGTCTCTTCATATCTGAGCCTGTTTGCTGGCAACAAACTCTCGGCCTCCGGGCTAAATGGAGTGAGCCGATAACGTGTCTTTTCTAAAGGGGGTGTCTCTTCGTCTTTTCCCATCGGTAATAAGCCTAAGGTCTTAGGCTGTTGAGGGTGAACCGAATGGGAATGGGGCTTTCGTTTCTAGAGGTTTAGATCCCAGGTTTTCGAAGGGTTAAAGCTTGGATGTGCGTAGGGCTTAGATCTGAGGAAGTTAGGCTTGGATTCGTGGTTAAAAGGGTGAAAGGAGTGTTCTGGGTAAGTTGTTTGAGTTTTTTTGGCACCGATGTGCGGTGAGTTGAAAAGGGTGAGAGGTGTTTCTCAAATGACCAAAAATTGTCGTTTAAGGCAAAGAATAAGTTTTATACCGTTTTAAAAGGTTTTATTACCACTTAAGTTCTTACCGCGTTTTGAGTTTCCTTTGCAGGGTTTCCCCCTTTTTAAATCACAGTTATGGTCCCTAAAGTTTTTTTTAATCTTTTAATATCGTCGGAAATCGAGCAGGGTTGACCTTAAAATAGTACTTTTGCACTCCAGGCCCTTGTATGTTTGAACCGTATTTAATTAAACCCTTTTTTTATTTTAACTCGTTTTAAAAGGGGTTAATCATCTATTTAGTCCCTGTTTCTTGAAAATCTTTTTAAAGTCCTCCTTGTCCAGTGTTTATAGTTTTATTTTGACTCCTATTAGTGTTAAAGTTACCCCTCGGACCCCCCAATTCTATCTTGTTCAATTTTTAAATCTTGCATGCATATTTAAATTTCCAACTTTTATTCTGTATAGTGATTAATCTCTATGGTTTTGCTTTGATGTGTATACTGTGATTGATACGTTTTGAAACGTAAAGTATAGTACCTAATATAATGTATATATTATGTAGCGTTTCATAAAGTATAATATGTTTCCCATAACATTATTATATATGTAGTATATAATATAATATATGGTTTGTGTACATATTATTATGCGTTTTTGCGTATTGTGTAAATGGTTTTAATGTTAATATATGTATATGCAAATATTCTTGTTATATATTATAATGTTATGGTACTTGGTTAATTTATGATGTTTAGTTTTTTATGCCTTTTTCATGCTTATTTCGTGTATATATATTTGCTTAATTATCTTGCACTCGGAATATAATTATGTTAATGCGGGGTCTTTTTATTCTGCGGTAAATGCTGCCAGTATCAAATGCAGTGATGGTGGTCTTGCTTTTTACTTTTGAATAACTGGACCCTTAAAATAGATTCGCAAGTATAACCGGATCTTAATTTAATTTTCACTTTAATTCACAAAATTCGATGTTAACAAAGCGGTAATTATTATTTTCTTTTTACGGTACCAATTTTTGGGCGGTATGGGGGTGCCAAAACCTTCCCCATCGTAACCAACTCCCGAACCCCATTTTTTCTAAGAAAATTATGGTGACATAGCACAGTTGATGTATGTTCGAAATCATCAACCTATGCTTCGAGCTATCTTTCAGTTTGGAATTTAGCCTTTTGTTGCTTCACCTTCAACGGGAAAGATTTGATGCCTGCAGTCGAAGAGTATACATCCTTGCTTATCAGAAGAATATTCGTTCTACACAAGACTGTCTAGGTCTCAAAATTATCCTTTGAAGCTCAAAACCATAGCCGGAATGAGTGAAGATTGGGTCAAGGGTTTGATTCAAGTCTGAGTCAATCATATCGCTTTTTCATGGGAGTATACTCGAAATATCATACCAATACACTCGGACGGGAAAGTAAAGATGAACTTATTTGCTTTGAGGGGCTATGGTTTGATCATTTCCCTAGAGTTTTGAGCAACGTCGATGTAACCATTTTGGACTTGTTCGAAAGGTTGAAGAAGAAGGTCAACCCGGCATCAACCATCTTGACTGAAACTTTTATTTCCTTGAATGCAAGCGGAAGCATGAAGAATGACGCTTTCGGGGATGTGCACAGTTACTTTAAGTATGGATTTGAAGCCATCTTTGGAAGACACCGACGGAGAAGGTTGAAGCACCTCTGTGCCGCTACTTGCACGATCTATGATCAGGATCAGCATAACACCGATCCGATGGTGCAAGTGCAAGTAGTCACCCAACACGTGAGAAACCTAGCCAAGGGAGCCGAAGCCCTTATTTCTTTTGTAGCTTCGAACAAGGGATATTTTGGAGGCACCCAGATTCAGTCAGCTACTCGAAGCTATTGAAAAGCTAGGAGTTAGGGCCAGGGTGTATTTGAAGGAGTTTACCTTTCTTCATAACGAGAACCTTTTAATCCTCAATGAAAGTTGTTTGAGGGTGACCACCAATGGAATCAATGCCTTTATTTGCATACATCTATGCATTTTATTTAATTCTATGCATTGCATAAAGCATATATTATGCATTAAATAATTAAATAATAAGAATAATTGTGGGGGGTTTCGTGACAGTAATTAAAGACCTCACACGTTCTCGATGTCAAAGGGGAAAATGGAAGACAGGTTTGCTAAAATGGAATCTAGTGTAAGGGGAGCATTTACCTCTAGAAATAGAGAGAGCCGAGGAAGGACTTCGAGCCGGTACAGCTTCGGAAATATGAATGGCCTGGTGGCTAGGGTTGATAAGCTCGAGGAAATCCAAGAACTCTTGATTAGGAATCAAGAAATGATGATGGCATATATGAAGAAGCACCAAGAAGAAGATATGGGGAAGATCAATGAATTAATGGGTATGATGGCTACCTTGACCAAAGAAAAGGGCTAGGCTGAACCCTCGCCCGTGCCAAGGGAGGTTGAAAAGTTAAGTGAGAACTGGAATTCTGACTTTATAGCAGAAAAGACTTTATCTGATGAAGACCAAGCCATTATCAATCAATGTGAGATAGCCTGCAACGCTTCTGAATGTCCCACCGAGTTGGTGTTAGACAAAATCAAAGACTCTCTCCTAAAAATCTCGTCTTCTCCAACGGATGGAGAACCTACTCGCAAGCGACTCAAGAAAAGGGATCACGAGGACAACAATGTAAGAACTTATGAGGCCTCGAAGAACCTCACAGCCTCCCAACCTCAAGCTACAACCGGAAGTGCTCGAGGTCCGAATAGAAAAGAAGCAATGAGACTTAAGAAAAAGGATGAAAATTTTACCCCGCTACCAATTTCATACACAGAGTTGTATACACAGTTATACAAGGTAGATTTGGTCCAACCCTACCATGTAGTTCCCTTTAACCCCTACCCGTCTTGGTATGATTCTAATGCGCATTGCGAGTATCACGCCAGTATTCCGGGACTTTCAATTGAAGACTGCCAGGCATTCAAGAAATTTGTCCAGAACATGATAAATGCTGGGGTACTGCAGTTGGGTGAGCCAAACACAACTACTAATCCACTTCCAAGTCGTGGAGGTCAAGGTGTGAATGTTTTGGAAGAAATAGGTGGAAAGAGGGTGAAGACGGATGTGTCAGAAATTAGGTCCCCTTTAAGTCGGGTTTTCAAACAGCTCTCTATGGCAGGTTTGATCAAGCATGGTACAAAGAATATACGAGACAGACATGGAGTATTCTGTGAGTACCATCAGGAAGAAGGACATGTAATCCAGTGTTGTCCAGAATTCAAACATCTGGTCCATGAAATGATGGACAACAAAAAAATTGAGTTCTTCGAGAAGCTTGAGGGGTCAGGCTGATTGACCAGTGCTGCGATGATTGAGGATTTCTAGTGTATCCTATCCATGTTTTTTAGGTGTCACCTTTTTGGCTATGTCTTGCATGTTTTTCTTTTGAATTTATGTGTGCAATCAAACTTGCTACTATTTGCCCGAATATAGCAAGGATCTTTTTGTAAGGGCATATGTTATGTTTGCCTTTTTTATTTCAATGAAAGGATGCATCTTTTGAGTAAATATATATGTATATTCTTTCTTACCCCTGTAGAGTCTTGGATATCACGTGCATGATACGACGTTGATTCTAACAAAGGATCAATTGAATATTGTGATCACGATGAAGTATGATTTCTTGCTCAGCCCGCTCTGGTCGGTAAAGTACGAGACGTAAGATTACTACTCCTTCGATGATAAGAAAATTCCCTAAGAAAGACTAATAGAACAGTTGAAATGTGGGAATTCTTTAAAAGAAAAAGAAAGAAGAAAGAAGAAATTTTGTTAAGAAATGTGCAATTAATGGAGTTGGGGAGGAGAATAAATCTAATAAGGAACTAGATTCCACTTGTTCAATGCCCCAACATCAGAGATAAATCTCTAAGAAACGAATGAACGACAAAATAAGTCTCGGAGCATCCTGATGGAGCTGTGGGGGGAGAACAAATCTAATAAGGAGCTATGCTTCACCTGTTTAATACCCTAGCATCAGGGATGACTTTTGAAGGCACTGGCACGATATTAAATGAAAGTATATACACGTACTAAATTCAAGTTGATATCTAAAGTAAAGTAAAAAACAATGAACGTATTTTGGAGAAAAGCAATAAGAACTAGAAGGGGTAGTTTTCGAACAGATCAAGCAAATACCATATTCATGAGGATGAACCGAGTAATCTGGCCAAAATTTCACTACTATCGCCACAACATTCAAAGGCAAGCTATTGAGTTGGGGATTGAATTGAAGTCGCTATTGCATTTGATATCCAGGGCATTATATTCTTTTTTCCGTTGATTTTAATCTTGTATATTAATACAAAAAGTATCATTTGTTGAAATGATAGTTAGCAAACTGACACAAATGAAAAGAGAAAAAGAGAAAAAAAAAGAAAGAGAGAAATAAAAGAAGAGAGAAAAGAGAAAGAATAAGGTTTCTCTGTATTGTTGTATAGAGTTTAGAATACGTGGTCAAGGATGCACATAATCAGCCTAATACAGAACTTGTTTGTGATTCTAAATAAGACAGTAGCGAAGACTCAAAGTGAGTGGATTGTCATAATACCTTGGCTAATTCAGAAGAATGAAGGTTGAATTTTATTGAAAAAGGGAAAAGTTTGAGACCTAGAGGGCATGTTTTGGGCCTACCATTGAAGAAAGATCCTTCCGTTAGATCAAAGGCAAAAGTTAACGGCCGAACCTGAAGACGGGATAAGTTGTTACCAAGATCTAGAAAGAAGAAAATTGTTTTTCTGCATGGTTTATGAGAAATAGTTTTAGGTCAAAGATGTACATGGTTGACCTAATACAAAACCCCAATGGTTTCGAAGAGAATAAAAGCCAGATTCAGCATACTACACAGTTCAACGACTCAACTTGATTGTATCTACAAAGTGATGATTAAGTCTTACTTAAAGAATGAAGGTTGGGAGATTTTAGAGGCATGTTTACAGCCCAACATTAAGATAAAAGAAAGATTATCTCGTTGGATCAGAAGAAAATAATGGCCAAAGTCCCGAACCGAAGAAGAACATATTGGAAATTTGCGAAAGGAGTTCCAAAGGTCGCGGAAATACCAGTTAAAGCTCAACTCATCCAAGTATACCTTTGTAGTCATATTAGAAAAATTCCTAGGCATTGTGGATTAACCGAATGGGGATCGAGATCGACCCCTAACAAAGTAAAAGCAATTTAAGATCTCCCGCTTACTCAAACTCAGAAAAAGGTCCGAGGATTCTTGGGAAGGCTCAATTACATTTTTCGGGTCATATCCCAACTAACCGACAAGCGTGATCCCGTCTTTAGGCCACTCCAAGAGAATGTCCTGGGAAAAAAGAGGATGAAGATTGCCAAAAGGCCTTAGAGAAGATTAAGAAGTACTTGACCAATGCCACAATCTTAGTAGCACCAGTACCGGATAGGTCATTAATTCTGCACCTAACGGTATTTGATAATTCAATGAGATGTGTACTAGGATATCATGATGAGACAGACAAGAAACAAAAGTTCATTTATTACTTGAGCAAGAAGTTTACTAAGTGTGAGTCACGATACCCATTGATTCAAAAGTTGTGTTGTGCCCTAGTATGGGTTCCTAAGCAACTCAAGCAATACATGTTGTATCATGCTACTTGCTCGGATGGATCCGCTTAAATCTCTTATGGAAGCACCAATACTAACCGAAAGGATGGCCCGTTGGCAGATGCTGCTATCTGAGTTTGATATTGTCTATGTAAGACAAAAAAAGCAGTAAAAAGAAGTGTGGTAGCAGATCTTTTGGTAGTCGCACCTCAGATGACTATGAGCCGCTCGATTTTAGTTTTTGAGGAGAGGCCTACCAATGATTCCTGGAAATTCTATTTTGATAGGGGCAGTATTAGTTACCCCCGAGGAAGTTTATTACCCCTTACTAGAATGATGGAATTCTTTTGTACAAACAACATAGCCGAGCATAAGGCTTGTGTCATGGGACTCCGAGTAGCCATAGAAAAGAAGATTAAGGTGCTTCAGGTTTTCGGGGATTCATCTTTGGTGATATACCAACTCCAGAAAGAATAGATCATAAGCTCATCAAATGCCATGTTTTGGACCAAGAATTGATTAGAAATTTTAGGAGAAATCAACATTGCTTATCTACCAAGAGATGATAATCAGATGGCTGACGCCCTAGCAACTCTGGCGGCCATGTTTGAGGCAAGCCCGACTGCCAAAATGAAGCCATTTAAGATGCAAATTTTTGAGGTACTACCAAGGTAAGAAAGGAGAAGAATGGCTCCCTGCATGGCCTTGTGGTTGGAGTGTTAGGTCAAAGATCTGCATAGTTGGCCTTGAATAAAGGAAGTAATTTATCAGTAGTAGGAATGACATAATCCAAGATTCAATCCACCAAACTGTTCAGGATTTAACTTTCTGCCATAACATTTTGGCTCAAAATAGAAGATTTGGGATCTTACCGAAAAGAAGAAAGATTTGGGACTTAGGGGTACGGTGTTCACCCCAACGTCAAGATAAAAGAAGGCCCACTGTGAAGAGTCGTAAAAGAGGTGACAACTGAGCCCAAGTTGAGTGAGGGCGACATTACAAGATGAAAATGATAGATTTTGTATGGCCAATGTAGGGCAACAATGTCTCTTCAAATTGAAGCAAAAGTAGAAGATTCAGACAGAAAAAATACTTTGAAAATTAGACCCTGTCAAAGACCGAAAAGCTTGGAAGCTTGTGGGGCATGTGTTTATCCCTAGCCGAGGTAGAATGAGGCTCATCATAGTGAGTCATGGAAGAGATAATAGTCGAGTGAGGGTGATGTCATGAATTTGGACTTCAGTAATTGATATATTCGATTTTGACCAGAGCAAGTTAACGATCCTTTCAAGAGGAAACAAGGGAGAGATCCAGTAAAGAAAAAAAAACATCGTCTGGTTCAAAAAAATGAAGATCGGACCTTATAGAAGCGTGAAAAGTTTTGAGACTTGAGAGCATGAGTTCGCCATAATGTTGAAGACCCCGTCATGAAGAGACATTGAAGAAACAACATTTAAATCCAAGTGAAGTGAGGGAAATGATCTAGAGTTAGACCTCAAGAAAGAGACATATTGTGTTTTGACCAGTGCAAATTAGCCGTACCTTCTCGAAGGGACAAAAATGAAGAATTTACCAAAGACAAAAGGGCCTGTCGAGGCTAAGGCTAACCGACCGAAAAGCAAGGGTTTTCCCCAACAATTCTAAAAAATGACTTCACTCATGCATCATGAATAGTTAGGTATTCTTAAGGTATGAGCATGCTAACGAGCATCATCAAATCATTGTGTTTGTTTCTTTTAGGTATTTAGAACAAAACAACTAGAATCAGATTCCATGAGTTAAGAACCTTTTACTGATATTCCAGGACAAGACGATGAAGATTGAAGGCATTCATGAAGACTCAAAGCGGGTATTGTCTGATGTCAAGATAACTAGAAAGTAAGACATCAGTTTTCGGGGTCCTCGAGATGAGGCGTCACCCCAGGCCAAGACGATGAAGATCGAAGGCATGAAGACTCAAAGCGAGGTGTCTGATGTCAAGAAAACCAGAAAGCAAGACATCAGTTTCCGGGGTCCTCAAAATGAGGCATTACCCCAGACCAAGACGATAAAGATCGAAGGCATTCCAAGACTCAAAGCGAGGTATCTGATGTCAAAAAACGACCAGAAAGTAAGGCATTAGTTTTCGGGGTCCTCAAGGCGAGAGACCACTCCATGCTAAGACGAGGAAGATCAAGGGCATTTCAAAAGACTCAAAGCGAGATATCAGTTGATGTCGAAACGACCAGCAATCAGGACATCAATAGAAGTGATCCTCAAGACGAGTGACCATTCCATGCCAAGACGAGAAAGATCGAGGGAATTTCAGAAGACTCAAAGTGGGATATCAGTTGTTGAGACGACCAGCAATCGAGACATCAATATGAGGGATCCTCAAGGTGAGAGATCATCCTAGGCCAAGCCGATAAAGATCGAGGGTATGCTAGAAGACTCAAAGCGAGGTGTCATTTGGTGTGAAATGATCGAGGATCGAGGCATCATTGTAGGGGCTTCACTTCTTCGAGCCTTACATGGGAAGAATTTGGAGCTCTTAGAGTTCTGGAAGAGGAAGGGCGAATGTTTCTTTTTAGGAGGGACTTGCAGCTCGGAATCTCCAGATAGGGAAGTCGGATAAAATTAGTGTTTATAATCTTTGCTTTATTCTTGCTCCACAAGGATAAGCAAAGAGAGGCAGCTGTAATCACTAATTTTATCCAGGGTATTAACTCATTTTCATTTTTTAATAATGGGCTTTAGTTGTTTTTTTACCTTTTTATATATCTATATTATTACTATCTATTTATAATTTTAAAAACCAAAAATATTATTAGTATACTTAGTGTTATTAATTACTGCTAATTTGTTACTGCATGTTATTATAATTTGAAAAGAAAATGAAAATACAAACCAAAAAATATTAATATTATTATTTGTATTATTTATTACTATTACTAATTCGGTACTACTATTTTCATTTCATTATTTCGTTACTATAGTATTAATATTATATTCTTATTATGTCAATATACTACTAATATTATTATTGTTTTGTTATTATTTTATTAATATTATTAAACAAAAACAAAAACAAAATACAAAATATAAATTAAATAGTGTAAATAAAAGCCCAATATTTAAATAAACAACAAAGCCCAAATGTTTTTATTTACAGTCCATTATACATACAAAAACCCAAAACACTCTTATTACATGGTGGCCCGGTTCGGCCCAAATATCAAAACCCTAATGCCCTTCTGTTTTGTTCGCACAGCCTACTAGTGACCGTTGGATCAAGATTACATCCCACGGTCCATATCGACCCTCGGATGGAAACCCTAACAACCCTAATCCTTTGCCAGCGCCGCACAATCAAAGCCGTAGGATTGAAGATCAAGATGGCGGCCCAGATCGACCACAGAGGATTCCAGAGCCGCCACACGCTCACGCGCTACTTTCCCGCTCCTCCACGCGCGCGTGAGCTCCACGCGTCTGACCCTCAGGCAGCCCCTGACTTTTCCTCTCCCGTAGCTACAGACCGCTCACTAGTCCCCGTTCCCCTCGCACGACCACGTCGGTATGCAAACCAAAACAAGCAAAGCATTAGTAATAAAGTTCAAAACCAGATCGAAAGGAGGTTCAGGGAAAATGGCAAAAAATCAAGCGAATATCGGCAGATTCCAGAGAGCATTATAGAGTTTTTTTCAGCCCTTTCATGTAACAACCATCTAGGTTATATAAACCGAGACCCCCATATTGTAAAAGAGGTTTTTTTGGATAGTAATACAGAAAGAAAAACACAAGAGCCTTTCCAGAGGTAATTTTGAGGCTCCATGTTTACATGCATGCATGCTTTATAGCAAAATCGTAGATCTAGAAGATTTTTACCTTTGGTTTCTGAGTCGTCTCTTCGTATCTGAGCCTGTTTGCTAGCGACAAACTCTCGGCCTCCGGGCTATATAGAGTGAGCCGGTAACATGTCTTTTCTAAAGGGGGTGTCTTTTCTTCTTTTTCCATCGGTAATAAGCCTAAGGTCTTAGGCCGTTGAAGGTGAACCGAATGGGAATGGGGTTTTCGTCTCTGGAGGTTTAGATCCCAGGTTTTCAAAGGGTTAAAGCTTGGATCTGGGTGCGTAGGGCTTAGATCTGAGGAAGTTAGGCTTGGATTCGTGGTTAAAAGGGTGAAAGAGTGTTTTGGTGAGTTGTTTGAGTTTTTCCGGCACCGGTGTGCTGTGGCCGGAAGGGTTTCGGGGCGGTCTGGTTCTTCTGTTCAGATTGAGTTGAGAGAGGGGAAGTGTTTTGGTTTTGAAAGGGGTGAGAGGTGTTTCTCAAATGACCAAAAATTATCGTTTAAGGCAAAGAATAAGATTTATACTGTTTTAAAAAAGGGTTTTTAAAAGGTTTTATTACCACTTAAGTCCTTACCGCGTTTTGAGTTTCCTTTTCAGAGTTTCCCCATTTTTAAATCACAGTTATGGTCCCTAAAGTTTTTTTTTAAATATTTTAATATCGTTCGAAATCGAGCAGGGTCGACCTTAAAATGGTACTTTTGCACTCCAGGCCCCTGTATGTTTGAACCGTATTTAATTAAACTCTTTTTTTAATTTTAACTCGTTTTAAAAAGGGTTAATCATCTATTTAGTCCCTGTTTTTTGGAAATCTTTTTAAATTTCTCCTTGTCCAGTGTTTATAGTTTTATTTTGACTCCTATTAGTGTTAAAGTTACCCCTCGGACCCCCCAATTCTATCTTGTTCAATTTTTAAATCTTGCATGCATATTTAAATTTCCAACTTTTATTCTGTACACTGTTTAATCTCTATGGTTTTGCTTTGATGTGTATATTGTGATTGATATGTTTTGAAACGTAAAGTATAGTACGTAATATAATGTATATATTATGTAGCGTTTCATAAAGCATAATATGTTTCCCATAACATTATTATATATGTAGTATATAATATAATATATGGTTTGTGTACATATTATTATGCGTTTTTGCGTATTGTGTAAATGGTTTTAATATTAATATATGTATATGCAAATATTCTTGTTATATATTATAATGTTATGGTACTTGGTTAATTTATGATGTTTAGTTTTTTATGCCTTTTTCATGCTTATTTCGTGTATATATATATTTGCTTTATTATCTTGCATTCGGAATATAATTATGTTAATGCGGGGTCCTTTTATTCGGCGGTAAATGCGGCCAGTATCAAATGCAGTGATGATGGTCTTATTTTTTACTTTTGATTAGCGGGGCCGTTAAAATAGATTCGCACGTATAATCAGATTTTAATTTAATTGTCACTTTAATTCACAAAATTCAATATTAACAAAGCGGTAATTATTATTTTCTTTTTACGGTACCAATTTTTGGGCAGTATGGGGTGCCAAAACCTTCCCATCCGTAACCGACTCCCGAACCCCGTTTTTGATTGAATCTATGGTTTTTATGGTGTCCGGCCTACCTTAGTGGTCGGTGGTGACTCCGAATTTTTTTATTTTTGTTTTTCCCAAGTCCTTTTTGTTTTCAAAAATACGAATTTTTAAAGAATTTCTCCGCCTTTTTAAATATTTTCCAAGAAACATAAAGAAAATAAAATTACGCACTTTTAGCGGACCCGAAACTTATTTTTAAAAGGTCACTACAGTTATAAAATACAACACTTCGTTTCTTTATAAAAAAATATGACCCTACAAAAATTTGCAGCAACCATGGAATCCCCTTGTGGGATTAAACTGGTCCAACTACTGGGATATTTATTGAAGTTGGAAACCCATTTAAAATATAAGGAGTTTTGAAAAAATATTAAACTACAAAAATTAATTTGAATAGAAAATTAAATACGATCAAAATATATGTAAAATTTGAATTTTAATATCTAAGATGTGAACTCGACTTCACTCATTTTTTTTTAATTTTCTAATATTTTTATTTGTATATTTTTATAATTATATCGTTCGAAAATTAAATGTATGATGATATTATAGGGTAAGTATTAAAAAAAGATAATTTGTTTGTGTTAGAATTATTAAAAGCACCCTCCTACCTTAATCAGCGGTTGAGAGTTCGATCATTTCCTTGGGCATGGAGCATTTTAAAAACTTGTGGCCAACGTCTGTCCTCTATATGGGGCTACAGAACACGAAAAGATTAGTTATTAGGCTCGTTCTAGTAGACACCTTAAAAACCCAAAAATAATTAATAAAATCAAAATCTATGAAATACTAGGTAATAAATGAAATAACATTTTTTTAAAAAAGAAATAGAAAAATAGTAACCCTAAATAAATTTGGTTAACAATTTATAAATATTAGTGGAATTAGACAAATTTTAAGGATAGTATCTTTGATGCGCCGATTATTGTCGAGACATTTCCTGACGTATTCGATGATATTGCTGATTATATTGATTTTGGATTTCTTAAACCTAGGTTCAACAATATGCATCTGATTCCAATTTAACTTGGCTGCTGGACTAACTAAACTGTGCTACAAGGAAAATTTTCTTATGTGTTTTTCAATGTAGCGACAGTCTTATCAGAATGAAAACTTCGCTGCTGGATTTTTGTATTTTTTTTTGCCCCACTGAATAATTATTTTAGCCCATATTTTTTGAATCAATATAACTTCTAACATTTTATTTTGGGTCAGAATAGCCCTTCTGCTGATGAAAACTGGTAGTCCACTAATGATAAACAACTTGAAATGACTTATCATAATGACATGTCAGAAGAAAAAATATTTTATAAAAATATTTGTTGACGGATATGTCATTATGTAAAGTAAGCATATTTGTCTGTATGAACTGCTATCGTGGCATGCATTTTCATATGAGTTTTTCACGTCATTTTAAGTTGTTTATCGTCAGTTGACTAATAGTTTTTATCTACAGAAGGGCCATTTTGACCCAAAATAAAACGTTGTAGGTTAAATTGGTTTAAAAAAGATAGGAGCCAAAATGACTATTCAGTAAAATGTTTAGCCATTTTTTGACATTATACCTTTTATTTTTTATATAACATGTGAATTCAATCACATTAATTTTTGTCTTTCTTTCTCTCTCTTGCAAACAAACCTTTTCTTCATCTTCATAACGCCATTAACAAAGCTCCAAGCTTTATGTTCTTATTCTTATAGAAAGATGGTGAAACCGAAGCATGTCACTCGTAAGTAGGCATCCAAGGTGGTCACATCACCTTCGAAGGAACCAGTCTTGTCTCCGATGACAGGGAAAGATGCTATTGAGCGATTCTTTAATGCGAAAGTTCAGAGAAAGTTCCAAAACCACATAAAAGAACAGAATTTTCCACTCTGAATAGGGTTTTGATGTGCCTAACAAGCCACCATATGAAGATTCAACAACTGCAAAATTGGAAACATAGCTACAAAAGGTGTTCGAGGAAATGACAATCGAGGGTACGCAATGGACTACCACCGAGCATGAATCTAAGACTGTCTCAAAGAAGTTCCTTCAATTGCCATGACAAGTTTGGGCACATTTTCTCTGAGCAAGGATCATGGCATCGACTCATGGTGATGAAATAATTAAAAGGAAAAAGGCATCAAGAGTACGTTGCTTCCTGATGAAGTAGAAGGAACATCTCAGCTAACACCTACCGCACCTAAGGATGTCGACACATCAAGAGCTAGGACTTCCACTGATACAGGCATTTTGCAAGCATTGCAACAAATAATGGCTCAACTCAACGTCGTAAAAAACCTCCACTTCACAATTTTTGTCTGTTTGGACAAGAGAGGTTGGATCGTCGTAATAAAGAGGAGACACTCCACCAAACTCCTAATTCTAGAGCAAGCACGACAAGCCCCGCGCCTAGACATAGATTTGCTCGTTTTGCTACCATAAGTCAAGCCAATGTCAAAGATCCAATTTTTGAAGAAGAACCAGTCATTTCCATCTCCTCCGCTAGCTCTAACGAGGGAACATTCTTTTATAGTAATCTGATTGATGTAAGATATCCGGGCTAAAAGGATGAAGAATGGATTGATGAGGAAGACCAGGAGAATTATTTCCACTAGTTCTTTCAACCCGCCTGATTTAACTGAAAAGGTAAATATCATGTCAAGTCTCTCAAGTTTATTTTTTGTTCAATTTAGCCACAAAAAGTTTATATTTACCTAAAATTGACCTCTATTGGTTTCTAAATTTTATAATTTAGTCTAAAATTTGTTATTATTAATAATTTTATTTTATTTAAAATTAATCTTTAATAAAAATAAATTAAAGTAAATATTTTAATATTAAATTAATAATTTCTATAAAAATTTTGTATATTTAAATAAAATAATATTATGCGTCCGCCATTGTCGACGGTGATGGCCGACCGACAAAGCTAGTTTGTTGGATTGAATTTAGTTGAATCAAGATTTAGTTCAATTCAAAATTTGTTGTTTGAATATTAAAAGATTTAGTTAAATTCGATTTTTTTTCGAAGTTCGACTTCAATTCTTGATATTTGAGTTTGGTTTAAAATAAAATTCAATTATTTGAAATTAAATCAATAAATTTATTTATGCTATTTTGTATATCTAAATTTAAATCGAACTCTATCTTTTGGATACAAAATTCAATTAAATGAACCACACAAAATTTTTAGATAAATTTAAATATCGTTGAAAAATCTTTAACGAATATATATAATTTATCTTTGATTTTTGATATTATTAAATTCGAATAAGTTGAATGATCGACGATTTTCATTGGTGTGTGTTGATATTATGCAGTCATGTAATAGGAAACGTAATGCAAGGATATATGAATTGCATCACTCCCTGAAAAAATATTTGTCAAACGAAGAAGCGAAGAGTAAATACATTAATTCCACTTCAATTTTAAGGGTAAAATCATAAAAGAAAAAAACCATGCATATATAATATATAGGGTAAACCCTTGGCCACTATATCCATACGGGAAGTTATGCATATTATATACATTATCATATATATCGTTTTTGGAACAAAATTAATATATAGGGTAAACCCTTGACCAGTAAATACATTAATTCCACTTCGAATAAATTGAATGGATCAACGATTTGCATTGGTTTGTATTGATATTATGCAGAGTTTTGTAATAGGAAGCGTAATGCAAGGATATCCATCCATTCAATTTATTCGAATTTTATAATATCAATGGTCTGTTTATTAGAATTTGATTTATTTTTCATTATAAATTTAAATATCGTTGATAAACTTTAATATCAAAGATCAATTTCGCATTAAAATATTTGATTTAATTTATTTTTATTAAATATTAATATTTAAATAAATAATATTATTAATAAAAATAAATATTGGACTAAATTAAAAATTTATAAATAAATAGGGGTCAATTTTAATTAAAAATGAGAGGCTTGACATGATATTTTTTAATAAAATTAAGCGGGCCGACTTAGTCAAAGAGGAGCTGACGTGGCGCAATGCCATTGGCTAGAATTTTTTAACAACTTAGGTAACCACAAGGGGCAAAATGGATAACGGTGAAAATGTTAGGGGCACATGTGCTCGAAAACACATTAGGTACCAAATTAAAAAAATAGGTAAACGTTACGGGGTAAAAGTGCATTAAACCAAATAAAAAAAAGTAAGACAGCCAAGAAGGACGACGGTCATGACTCTTCCTCACCACAAACATCGTAAGTTTTAAATTTTTGTCTTACATTTGCATATAGTATAGATGATTCTGTTTAGGTAGATTGTCTTGCATAGAGGTTTGGGGATGCAAAGTCCACATTGTACTTTGTGTGTTTTCTGTCCAACGTATTGATAAATGTGGTGGCATTAGAATTGTTGAAATCTTTTAGAACTAATTCATACTTTGAGAATAGTAGATTCCTTATGGTTTTTGATGACATGATTAGTTGATTATGTCCATGCTTATGACGATGAATTTTCTTGTGCCGAATTTTAGTAGAATTTAGAAATGAAATGTTAAGACTTGATTGTTTGAGATGTTTTAAACACGCAAAATGATTTAGCTTGTTTATTCAAGAATTTAGGTAGAGTGTGGAATAACTATGCCATGACAACACTCGACGCATCAATAAGTGGATAAAAAATGCTTATGCGCTCTAAGAAATGGTGATAATACCAATTATGAAAAAAAATAAATGACTTTTTTTATTAAATCCATAAAAAGGATTGAGTAACTGTGTTCAAATGCAATGCATGCATAGCTTATCCAAATAAGTGGAAGTGTTATATATCCTAGGGACTCCGGAAACTGATATGTTTTTCACATACATGAGCACGTTTATACGTTTTTGCTTAGCATGAGTTTTTAGATGTAACATGGATTGAGCGCTTGAGTTTGGAAGTTTTAAACTTGATGGAGAATGAGAGAATATGACCTTTGAATGTTCATGATAAGCATCAAAAATATTTTGCGCCTAATGCTTCCAACCTCGTCGCTACATTGTTGTGTCTGCTTGCTTGATTATAAGCAAAAATTTAGGTTTGGGGTGTGATCAAAGAACTATGGTATTTTCTGAACTGTTAGTTCTTTATCTGTGTAGATCTCAGCTCTGTTCTTAATATAGTTACCCTTGGTTTGATGCTTTTTGCTAGTGTTTTTGTTTCTTTACTACATATATATATATGTATATGTTGTAGAATGATTTAATATTTCAACAACAGATAATGTAAAATGATTAAGCATCATGAGTAACGAAAGTAGCCACCTAGTTTAAGTAAGTGACACAGTGGGGCTTAACCAGGATAGTCGTACCGCACCTGAATGGTTGGTGTACCGACAAGCTAGGTCAAGTGACACATTGGAACACTAGCCTTGGTGTATTTCATATGAGGTCTCAAAAGATTATCTACCATCAGCTATGTCATACCATAGAAACAAAATAAACAGCCTGATAAGTGCTATGTTAAGTTTAGAAATCAGTTTGATCACAGCTTGTTGGTTGCAACCTGAAGTACCATGGCTCCCTCTATTCAATTTCCCTTGGAAATTATCTCTATATTTCGCAACTGCATTCATGACCATCCATATCCTTCTATTGAGTATAAACAACTATAAAATGCCTAAATCCTTGTAGGATTCAACAACCTGACACACACGCCCTTGTGTGTGTCCACTCTATTATTTATGTTGGTAGTGTATGTGTGCACTATCATTGTGTTGCAAAATAGACACCACTCAAGAGGACCCCACCAGTCTTTTGCAAGATATATCTCGAGAAGATAGGTTTTAGTCTTAACCTGATGCTACCAATATTGTGGCCATGATACTACAATCCTATTGGAGGAAAAAAGAGAGGAAAGAGAGAATTTTTTTATAAATGTCAAGTACGTGGAGTCGAAGAATATCAGATAGCAGATAGAGGATTGGATTATCCCATTTTTTCTCTCCCATTCACGTTTTTCACATCGTCTTCTTCCTCGAGCTCTCATCCACCATTAATGGAAGGATAAGCTTCGAGTCAAGATAGAGCAGCCAGTAGATAGTACCAGTGGTCTGATGTTCTCATAGACGTCACCGTCAAGCTTAGGAATTTTAGCTAGTCAAGATTGTAACTCCATTTTCAATCGAGAGAAGGTTTTTGAATTACTTTCTTGATGTTTTATTTGATGAATACTTTAGATGATTTTGGATTATTTTAGATATACTTTTAGAGTTTAATGGATGTTTTTTTTTTTTTCAAA
Organism: Hibiscus mutabilis; assembly: GCA_019671005.1. NCBI lineage: Eukaryota > Viridiplantae > Streptophyta > Magnoliopsida > Malvales > Malvaceae > Hibiscus > Hibiscus mutabilis. The sequence continues at coordinate 22,099,626 of CM033741.1, read as the reverse complement.
TTTGTTACTTATTCTTTGATTGCTTCACATATATACTTCATGGATGTTGATAATGAGGGTTTTTGCATTAACGATTGAGGTTTCGAGAGATGGTTAATCTAAAACCCATTAAGGGTGTTCTTAAGGTCGTTGGATGACAAGGAGACTTTCTATAGTGAGTTTTTAGGCTTCGAGAGAAGGCAGGATAGCTAGACAATACTTTTTTCTTTGAGAGACATTAGGTTAAGTCTTCTTAGGATTATCTTAATGTAGTTATGTCTAGAGATTGATTGAAACTTTTTTTGGATTAGATCTTGAGAGAGGGAATTCCTCATTATAAGTACTAATAGTGTAGCAATCATTGTGACGATAATAGTGAGCGCATTACATTCTTTTCATCCATACATTTAACTATTCTATGCTAGTACCTTTTGCAAGTGATTTTTCTCAGTTGTGATATCTTGATGTTTCCCTATACTGATTTTATCTTTGTTTACTTTTATGTTCGTTGATTACATCAAACCACAAACACCACAATCTTTGATCTTTACTTTTATTGCTTATAATCTTAACAACTGTAACATCTAGAGCTTAATTAAATAAATAAAGTGAATTAGGAGGCAATAGAACTAAAAATGAGAATGAAAATAAAAAAATTAAATAAGGGTAAAGTGCTGGTTGTGAGCATTGAACACACAACCTGTGGCTTTATGAGATTATCACCCATCCATCTGAGTTATAGAAGCTTTTATTGTAAAGCTTCCCCCAGCTTTTTTTTAGTCTTTTATGCTTCAGGTTATATGAAATTAAATAAAATCGGTTAAACCCCCACCTACCCAAATTAATTACACATTCCAGAACTCTCTCTCTCTCAAATTTCTCTCGACTTTCTACCTTCTTCCCTAATCAGCCAGCTTCGATCTCTGTCACTACCGTGACATGGCTACCATCACCACCGCCAATCGAACTGCCTTCACACCCCGATCATAACCCGCTAACCACTCACCTAACAACCACCTTAATCATTGGGAATCAAAGGTTATAGGTTCAACGAACCTAGGTTTTATAGCCCATCTGTCCATCATTGTTTTCGGCCACCACAGACGTCCGTTCATGAAATTATTACCGTCACCATCTTCTTCATGTTGAGACAGTCATAACCCAACTGACTGATCATTGAACCACCATTGGTTGAAGCTTTGTCGAAGACCACCTTTGTCCGATTAGGGGTAAGTGGGTAAGTTTTGGTTGAATTTTGGCTTATTTTGAGTTAAACATGTTTTGGGTTGTTTGAATCTGGAAAAATATTGCATTTTGAGACGTGTTTTGGCTGTTTTAAGTTGTGTGTAGGCTTTACGCGCTGTCTAAGGCAATTTTCGGTCGCCCTGGATAATGGCCATTGAATCTATCTAACCAAACCTAGTCTGGCCTATAGACCGAGCCGAACCGAGCCATTCGAATTGGCCTAAACCAAACTGGCTTGAGCCCAATGGTAAATCAAGCCCATTTTTGACCCAGTCCAAACCCAAATCAACCGATTCGACTTGACCCGAGTTTGACTCGACCTGACATGTTGACCGATTTAACCCGTTGATTGAGTCAACTCATCTGAGTCAACTTGTCCAAGTCAATTTAGTTGAATTTGACTCGTTGACATTGACTTATTAACTTAACCCATTGACCGTTGACGTCAGCGTTGACTTTGACAAAAAATTCAAATTTTCTGAAAACCCTTATTTTACGTTCTTCGACGTCTTGAGTCTATTTTTGAAATCCGTTCTGTGAAATTCTAACCCGAAAGCCTCCAAATCTAAACTTGAATTTGAACATGCTTATGTACCAAGTTTATTTATTTTAAGAGTATTTACTATTGAATAAAGGACTGATAAAAATTTCTATTATTTAAATGTAACACCCTAAACCTGGTGCCACATTGGGCCTCAAGCCCTTACCCATTTAACAAAATTTTGTGAGCAAGTTAGCCCAACTCCATAATTGCATAAACCATATTAATTTAAAAAGAGTTATACAAATATTTAAGTGTTACTTTGGAGTAGACCTACCAAACTTGACCCGAGACTCAAAAATCAAACCGATTTACCCGAACCGAGACCCAAAATCGACCCGAACATGATGACCCGAAATTTGATCCGAAGCCGAAACAAACCGAACCGAAACATATTCAAATTTTAGTTAAACTGAAATGGACCCAAACCGATTTTCAACTGAATCAAATAGACCCGAACCGAATAGACCCGAACCAAAGACAACCCAAAATATAGAAAATATATTAATAGAAATAAATAAAGATAGGATATGAACAACCGCACAACTCACCAAAAAGTTAAATATATTGAGTTTATAAATCTATATATAGGGTGTAAAAAACTGACTGGCCTAAAAACTCGATTAAAATCGACCGATCTCCCATTTACCCGAAATTGACCCGAACAGAAATCAACCAAACCGAAAATAATCAAACCGAAAATCAACTGACCTGGAATGACCCGAATCATAATAGACCCAAACTAAAACCGAATAGAACTGAACCGAAACTGAATTTGAACCGAATAATATCAGACCTGAAATGACCTGAACTGAAATGACCCAAATCAAAACTGAACCGAATGACCCATTTGCCACCTCTACTTTGGAGCTCGAATTTAAAACATATCAATTTAAAACATTCGATATGGGAAATAAATCAAAAGAGTTATAGGTACAAAACATAAGGGTCCTATGAATACATTGCCCGTACAAATCTAAGTATTGTACTCTTCGCATATCGATGTTCTAAAGTCCTACTTCGATGGCTCCTTGCAAGTACACAACAACCTAAAGACTTGCATAAGGAAATAACAATTGCAAATGCTGAGCTCGAAAGCTCAGTGGATAGACCTCTATTCTACTATACTTCATACAGATCATAAACATAAGCATGTAGTCAAACAATGATTAAGCAAGCAAGAATATCATGTGGTGCTACTCTGATTGCCTAAACACATGAGATTAACATAATTAATCATCTAATCAATTAAGGGCTCACAAGACCCCACATACCATACCATACCATACCATACCATACCATACCATACCATACCATACCATATAGGAGTAAGGCCGGGTCATATAGCACCAGAACATAAGGTGAGACTGAGTCACATAGTATCGAAACATACACCCTACTCAAAATCATCCCTTGAGCACATACGGATGAGGCCTGGGTCACATAGCATCGGTAACCTCCATCCCCTCATCTTACCATGGTGTTGGAACATATTCTTAGGCATCCGGATCCCATCAACCAAATGCTCACACGGCATGACTTAACATCACAAAACCATTACATTGATAGCTTTTATCATTACATGGACTACACAAATCTAAGTCTTATTTTATTCATATACGGGGTTAGAAATCTGGTTTCTCAATTTTACAATTTATTTCAACCTCTAGGGACCTTTACCTCGAATTATGGAACCCCCGAATGCCAACTTGATTTTCTTAGGCTGATTGCCCAGCTAGTACCAATGCTCCTATATGGGTATCGATATACCCTCTAGGTACTGGTACCTCTCTACGAGTATCGATGCTCAAATTAGGTTTGAAAAAAATAAATCCTCAATCTGTATCGATATGCTCTCCTTCGTATCGGTACGTGAACTATCCTATACCGATCCCCACCCGTACCGGCAACTCACCTTTGCGTACCGATACGCGAAAGCCTTTCTTAGGCAATAGAACAATAGTACCGATATGCCCCTAGTGTACTGATATGAGAAAATGCTACTGGAATTCCATTTAAGCAAGGGGTACCGGTACTTGAGAAGTTGTACCAGCACACCCTTCATAATTTGACTCCTTCCCTAGAGAGATGTATCGATACTGAAACACCAGTAAGAGTATGTGAACCCAGATCTTCAAGTTTGGGGTTCGAATTCCTCCTCTTTACTCCCCAAACCAACTTGGTAACCCCCACAACTCAACCTACAACTTATGGAAGGTGTTTAAGGTTGGTTTCTACCAGTTTCCCAAGTTTTTAACATCAATTATAACTTTTTCCATTAACACCCATCAAGATCATTCAAGCATGCTCAAAACACCAAAATGACATACAAAGCAACTATCCTTATGATATGCATGAAACAAGGAATTAGAAGTGTATTAACCTTCTTCAAAACACCAACAACCCTTGCTATCCTTGATTTCAAGCTTTACCCTTGCCTTGAGCCTTAGAGTGCTACCAAGCTTATTAACTACACCCAAATGTTGTAAAACGAAGTACAACATTGTCAAGAGATAAAAGAGAACTAAAGAAGATTTAACATAACAAGAAAATAAGATTAAGCTCCTTAATCCCTTTCTCCCTCACAAAAAAATTGACATTCTTACCTCAAAAGGTAGATCTCTTGATGCTGAAACTTCTTCACTCAATAGGCAAAACGAGATTCTCACAACAAACTACAAAGATTCTACCTTTAGTGTGGTGTTTTGGGTGGAATAATGGGTTTAAGGATGAAGGAGACAACCAAAACCAAAATAACCTCACCAATTCTCTGCATATGCAGAAAATTAAAGAGACCATGTCTCTCTTTGTCATCTAAAAGTTCGCTTTCCAAAATACCCTCATCCTCACTTCCAAGCCCAACCCAAAATAAGAGGGAAACCCACTAAGGCTCTACACATGGACCAAAATGCAAGGCACATGACTCGAATTAACCTGACCCTCAGATTTCAAAATCCAAGCCGTTACAACTATTCCCTCATTTAAGAAAATTTCATCCTCGAAATTTACCTTTGGGAAACAAATGCGGGTAAAGCAACTCTATGTCCTTCTCAACTTTCCACGTGGCTTCCTCGACCTCGTGGTTCCTCTACAACATTTTCTCTAAGGGTATACATTTTTTACTAAGCTCCTTAACCCCTCTATCAAGCACTTTTATCGGTTCCTTTTTCATACGTCAAATTGGGACAAATCTCTATTTCTTCGAACGAAACCACATGTGAAGGATCCGAACGGTAATGTCTCAACATTGATACATGGAACACATTATGGATACGTGCCATCTCTGGTGGTAGGGATAACTAGTAAGCTACAAGTCTAACTCTCTCTATGATCTCATACGGTCCAACAAATCTCAGGCTCAACTTGCCTTTTCGCCCAAAGCAGATGATTCTCTTCCATGATGATACCTTGAGGAAAACCTTGTCACTGACCTCATATTCAATGTGCTTATGCCTCTGATCCGCATAGGCCTTTTGGTGATCAAAAGCTTGCAACCTCTCCTTAATAATCTGAACCTTTTCTCGATTTGCTTAATCAATTTTAACCCCACAATCTTCCTTTCGTTAAGCTCCGTCAAGCAAAGAGGAGTTATACCTTTATGCCCATACAAGGCCTCGAAAGGAGCCATTTTGATACTTGACTGGAAATTGCTGTTATAGGTAAACTCAACTAGCGATAACCGCTTCTCCCAACTCTTTTCAAAATCTATAATACAATGCCAGAGCATATCCTCCAAGATCTGGATAACTCGCTCAAACTGACCATCGGTCTGAGGATGAAAAGTTGTACTAAAATGCATCTTGGTATCCAACGCATCATGAATCTTTTCCCAAAGTCTAGTGAGGAAACGAGGGTCCCTATATGATATAATCAATGATGGCCCTCCATGCAATCGTACAATCTACTTGATGTAAAATCTAGCTAACCGTTCAAGGGTGAATCCATACGTACAGGTAAGAAGTGAGTAGACTTAGTCAAACGATCCACGGTCACCTAAATCGCATCATGCTTTTTCTGGGTCAATGGTAACCCCATGAAAAAATCCATTGTCACTCTATTCCACTTTCATTGGGGAATCTGAATGGGCTAAAGTAAGCCCAAAGGAACTTGATGCTCCGCTTTTACTTGCTGACACGCAAGACACTTGGTTACAAATTTGGATATATCTCTTTTCATGCTTGGCCACCAATAGAAAAAACGAAGATCTTGATACATTTTGTTACTCTCGAGATGCACATTATACGGGCTATAGTGTGCCTCTCTAAGAATACGATCTCAAAGATCCTCTAATGCTAGAACACATAGTCAGCCCTTAAAGTACAAGAATCCATCATCTCGTACCTCGTAGTTAGGTCCTTCACCTCTTTGAACTAATTTGATCTTGGCCACAAGGTCCTTGTCTATAATTTGCATCATTTTTATCTCTTGGATCAACATAGGTTCTACAAAAGTTCAGCTAGGAACCCTCCATCCTCAGTCATCCTTAACCGAGAGAACACCGCTCTCAAATCTGATAAAGACTTTCGGCTTAAAGCATCAGCCACTACATTGTCTTTACCGGGATGATATTCTATGATACATTTGTAGTCTTTCAATAACTCAATCCATCTCTTTTGCCTTAGGTTCAACTTTTTTTTGAGTGAGGAGGTACTTCAAACTTTTATAATCCTTATAGACATAACATCTCTCTCCGTAGAGATAGTGCCTCCAAATTTTTAAGGCAAAGATAACTGCCGCCAATTCCAAATCATGTGTGGGGTAATTCTTTTCATGGGGCTTAAGATGCCTCGAGGCATAAGCGACAACCTTACCCTCTTGCATCATAACACAACCTAACCCGCAAAACAAGGCATTATTGAAGACTATATAATATTTTCCTGGCTCAGGTTGCGTCACCACCGGGGCCTCCGTAAGATACACCTTTAACTGCTTGAAAATTTGTTGCCTCTTCTCATTCCACTCAAAAGAGACTCCCTTTTGTAAAAGCTTAGTCCTAGGCGCTGCTAAGATCGAGAAGCCTTTGACAAACTGCTTATAATACCCGACAAGTCCAAGGAAACTACAGATCTCTGAGATATTCCTAGGGGGTTTCCACTCAACTACAACTTAGATTTTTTGAGGGTCAACACGGATCCCCTCTGCAGAGACAATGTGGCCCAAAAATGCCACCTCAGAAAGCCAAAACTCACACTTACTGAACTTGGCATAAAACTTCCTCTCTCTTAAGGTCTGAAAGACAACTCGTAGATAGTAATCGTGCCCCTCATTCAAGCACGAGTACACCAAGATGTCGTCTATGAAAACCACCACAAATTAATCCAGATAAGGCTGGAAAATCTGGTTCATTAAGTCCATAAAAGCTGTAGGAGCGTTGGTAAGCCCAAATGGCATTACCAAGAACTCATAATGTCCATACCGTGTCCTAAAAGTGGGATTTTGGATGTCCCCTTCTACCACCTTCAACCAGTAGTAGCCTGACCTTATATCAATCTTTGATAATGCGCAAGCACCCCTTAGCTGGTCAAATAGATCGTCGGTCCTTGGGAGGGGATAACGGTTCTTCACCGTTACCTTATTAAGCTATCGATAGTCAATGCACATCCTCATCGACCCATCATTTTTCTTAACAAACAAGACCAGTGCACCCCATGGTGAGATGCTCGGTTGAATAAAACCTCTCTCTAACAACTCTTGAATCTTACTCTTCAGCTTTCTCAACTCGGTAGGTGCCATAGATATAGTGCTATCGACACTAGTGCCATTCCAAGCATCATCTCAATTCTAAACTCTAACTCTCAATCAGGCGATAACCTAGGTAGCTCCTCAGAAAACACATCAGTAAACTCCCTAATCGTCTGAAGATTCTCTAACATCAGGCTCTCAACTTTGGTATCCACCATACGAGCTAAAAAGACTTCACAACCCTACTGAATTAACTTTTGAGCTGTCAAAACTGACACCATATTTGAAGGACAAGGATTTCTTTCACTTCTAACTACAAGCTGAGACGCATCCAAACACGAAGTTTCAAACTCTTAGTTCTACAACCCAAACTTGCATCATGCGCAAACAGCTAATCCATCCCTAAGATGGCATCAAAATCCTAAAACGATAGCACCATCAAATCCACAGGAAACAATGAACCTTGAACCTCTATATGATACCTCTTATAAACCTTATCAACTAGCACATCATACCTCAATAGGCTAGTCACACGAACTCCCACCCCAAGATCTTTGGCAGGTATGCCCCACTACTCTGATATCCCACTACGGATGTAGGAATGAGTAAACCCCGAATCCACAAGAGCAATAATAAGAACAGAAAACAAGGTGAACATACATGAGATAACATTAGGAGCCTCACAGTCTTCCTATGCCTTGATTGTATACTGTCTCACAGGGGTCCTTGTTGTCGACTAGACGCTACCACCACTCTAATGTCCCATCACATAACTTGCCCTTCCTCTAGCAAAGCCAAAAACCTTATGTGCTGTGAAAGAGTACCTATGATTTTGAATTAGGGCAACATCCAAGGCCTCAGGACAGTCTCTCAAGAAGTGTCCTGGTGATCCTCACCTATAGCATACCTTGACATTGCTGTAACACTCCTCATAGTGCTTATGCCCACACTGGGTAGGTACATTCTGATGCATAAGATCCTCTAGACAAGCCACTCGAACTCATAATCACAGAGAAGTTAGGCCTCCTACGCCCTGCAAAGGCAGACATGCGATCAGACCTCTTTGACTGATTCGATACTCAACCTCTCTGCTTCTATTTCCTCGATTCCTTCTCAAAGAAGACTGAGACTGATTAGAGTGGGAATAGCTCCATCCAATCGCATTGACATGGCCCCCAGCCCAACTATACGTCAACCCTTGCACTTGCTCAAGGGACTTGGCACTAGTGGCCAAATTAGAGAACACCTTTGGTAGATCCGCTGTCAAGAACATCTATATTTCCCTTTGCAAACATTTTTGAGAACTGCTTGCATTTCATATTCTCCGTGGCAATAAGCCCTAGAGAATACCTACTCAACTGTAGGAACTCTTGTTCATACTCATAGACTGGTCGATTCTCTTACACTAGATGGGTAAACTGGTCTCGCAAACTATCAATGTGGTTTTCTCTAACATATTGTTTCTCAAACTCATCAAGAAAATTATCCTAAGTGGGCCGGTTAGGATACCAACCTAACTCCACTGTCTCCCACCACTCGGAAGCATTCTCCTTCAGAAGAGAAAGGAAACAATTTAATTTGTCTCTTGGTTCCAAACCCATTTGACACAGGATCTAACGTGTATCCCTCAATTATTGATCCGCTTTAATTGGGTTATCTTGTCCCTACCCCTAGAAATCAATTGCACCATATCTACGAAGCCTCTCGATCGGGGCTTCCCGAGGGATAGTATAAGTTCTTAGGATAGCCCTCACTATCTGATCAAGTGCCCTATGCAGATGGGAAAAGTAATTGGCTCCTTGATGTCCATCACCCTCTGACCTTTCATCGGTCTTCGGGATAAAATTCTCATCAAAGCTCTCCTCTTGAGAGCCCCAACTCTTTTCTGGATCACGAGCTCTTCTAGGCATACTCAAACTGTACAGATAACAAACAAGGTTATTCCATTGGATATTCAGCCTTAATATGAGTATGACTTCGATTTGTGGGCATGTATTCACTAGACACCCTTCTATGACTCTTTATCACCCAAGGTTCTTAGAACCGGCTAAACCTAGACTCTAATACCACTAAATATAACACCCTAAACCCAGTGTCACATTGGGCCCCAAGCCCATACCCATTTAACAAAATTTTACGAGCATGTTTAGCCCAAATCCATAATTTCATAAACCATATTAATTTAAAAAAAGTTATACAAATATTTAAGCGTTACTTTGGAGCTCCAATTTAAAACATATCAATATAAAACATTCGATATGGGAAATAAATCAAAGGAGTTACGGATACAAAACATAAGGGTTCTATGAATACATTGCCCCTACAAATCTAAGTACTATACTCTTCGCATATCGATGTACTGAAGTCCTACTCCAATGGATGCTTGTAAGTACGCAGCAACCTAAAGACATGCGTAAGGAAATAACAATTCTAAATGATGAGCTCGAAAGCTCGTGGATACACCTTTATTCTACTATGCTTCATGTAGATCATAAACATAAACATGTAGTCAAATAATGATTAAAATGCAAGAATATTATGTGGCGCTACTCCAATTTCCTAAACACATAAGATTAACATAATTAATCATCCAATCAATTAAGGGCTTAAAAGGCCCCATATACCATACCATACCATACCATACCATACCATACCATGTCATACCATATAGAAGTGAGTCCAGGTTACATTGCATTAGTACATACACTTTGGGTGAGGCTAGGTCATATAGCATCAGAACATGTACCCTAGGTGAGGCTGGGTTACTTAGCATCAAAACATACACCCTACTTGGAATCATCCTTTGAGCACGTACGAATGAGTCCCGAGTCATATAGTAATAGTAACCTCCATCCCCTCATCTTACCATGGTGTTACAACACATTCTAGGGCATCCGGATGCCATCAACCAAGTCCTCACACGTCACGATTTAACATCACAATACCATTACATTGATAGATTTTATCATTACATGGACTACACAAGTCTAAGTTCTATTTTATTTTTATTTTATTCATATACGGGGTTAAAAATCTAGTTTCTTAATTTTACAATTCATTTCATACCACTATGGACCCATTGAGACCTTCACCTCGATTTATGGAACCCCCGGACGCTAACTCAATTTTCTTGGGCAAATTGCCCAACGAGTACCAATACTCCTATATTGGTATCGGTATGCACCTCTAAGTATCGGTACCACTCTACGAGTATCGATACCCTCATCTTTATGTAAACCATCCCGTACCGATCCCCACCCGTATCGATACCCTCATCTTTACATTCTGGTATGCAAAAGCCTTCATCAGGCAATGGAACAGTAGTATCGATGCGCCCACTAGCTTATCGATACGAGAAAATACTTCTGGAATTCCATTTAAGCAAGGGCTATCAATACTCGGGAAGCTATACCGGTATGCCCTTCATAATTTGACTCCTTCCCTAGAGAGAGGTACAGATACTGAAACACTAATACCGGTATGCGAACCCAAATTTCTAAGTTTGGGGTTCGAAATTCTCCTCTTTACTCCCCAAACCAACTTTGTAACCCCCACAACTCAACCTACAATTTATGGAAAGTGTTTAAGGTCGGTTTCTACTAGTTTTACAAGTTTTTAACATCAATTAAAACTTTTGCCATTAACACCCATCAAGATCATTCAAGCATGCTCAAAACACCAAAATGACATACAAAGCAATTATCCTTATGATATGCAGGAAACAGGGAATTGGAAGTTTACTAACCTTCTTCAAAACACCAAAAACCTTGTTATCCTTGATTTCAAGCTTTGCGCTTGCCTTGAGCTTAAGAGTGCTCACCAAGCTCTTTAACGACACCCAAATGTTGTAAAACGAATTACAACACTATACAGAGATAAAAGAGAACTAAATAAGATTTAACATAACAAGAAAATGAGATTAAGCTCTTCAATCCCGTTCACCCTCACAAAACCCCTTCAAAACCCTAAGGTTTTCATCCAACTCCAAACTTTGACATTCTTACCTCAAAAGGTAGATCTCCTGATGCTAAAACTTCTTCCTTCAATAGACAAAACGAGATTCTCACAGCAAACTTCAAAGATTCTACCTTTAGTGTGGTGTTTTGGGTGGAAGAATAGGTTTAAGGATGAAGTAGACAACTAAAACCAAAATGCCTCACCAATTCTTTGTATATGTAGAAAATTAAAGAGACCATGTCTCTCTTTGTTATCCAAAAGTTCACTTACCAAAATACCCTCATCCTTACTTTTAAGCCCAACCCAAAATAAGAGGGAAACCCACTAAGGCTTTACACATGTCCTAAAATGTAGGGCCCATGAATAAGATTAACCTAACCCTCGGATTCCAAAATCTGGGTCCTTATATTAAATGTACTCACACCTCCCTTAATCATGCTTCTGCCAAGCCTATCTCGTCCCGATCAGTACAACCTCAAGAGCCCATTGTAACCCGTATGGTTTCTTAATTTAGTGAATTATCTGAGTTTGAGTGTAACTCTTATAGTAACCCTAATCTTTGTCGATCTAGTTCTAGACTGCCTTTATCGGGTGACATGAGCCTATATTTTGTTATATTATACTTTACAATATTACCTGTTATGGCTTTATGATGTAATCATATTTTGATGAGGATTTTACTGATTATCTTAACTTATTTATGTTTGGGGGTTACGTTTATTACTTGATTTGGCTTTTAAACTTTTAAGTATTTTACAGTTAAATTTTTGTTAAGGAATGTGACCTCCCAAAATTGGACTTTACGCATAGGTCATTCTAGGGGGTTACAACAACCATTAGCATTTTAAGTCATTGTAGTCCAATCCCTATGGGATTGATACTCGACACTTCATTGTGGTTGTTTTATACTACTTATCGATGTGTATGATTTCTATATTTATTTTAGGTATTTTAGGATCATATTTATTATTTTTAATATTTATTTTATTAATTAAAACTAAGTTTTCACTTTGGAGTGCGAAGATCGAATTACATTGTGACGTGTTGAGGCATCCTTGGAGGGTTAGACGTCCATATATCGTGGCTCAAAGCCTCCATCTAGGTTGCTTAGGACTAACTATCCTTAGAGGGTTAGACGTTTACACTCATCATCTTCCATTCTTTCACCCATATCAAGCATTCACATACATCCACATATTTCATTCACCCACCTGGTTTCGATTTCTAATCAATCACGCTTGGATTGAAATGCTTGATTGATTGACGTGCCTTGTTCCAAATGAAAGCATTAATGTTATGCCATCCATGTTTATGCTCAAATTATACTATGTTCCCATGTCTCCGAGAACTTTCTTAGAAATGTATACAATGCAAAATACGAAATGAACTTCTATTTATTTTCACCATGAACCATCATGCCTATATTATATGCTTATGTTTATGAATCACATGAAATATATTAGAGTAGACGTGTACCACTAAACTTTGTAAGCTTAACGTTCGAAATCATTTTTTGTATACAAGTTGACATTTGACTCAAGATCACGATGGGGGGACAACATGATTGGAGGAGTTTGAATTGGACCTTTCAGAGCACAATAAATAATTACTTATGTGGGCATGTATAGTATGAAACTTAAATGATTTAGCTTGTAAATTTTAATTGAATATCGTTTTGTTTGTATTATAGTTTTTATAAGTCATGGAGCTCTGAATTTTGTGTAAAGCGGTTTGACTTAATAATTTGCTTTAAAATTTTGGGTTACTATTGTGACTCGAATGTAACTTTTTGGGTCTATTAGTTCTTTCAGACCAGGTTTAGGGATGTTACATCATGCAAACATCTAAAGTTCATGAGCTTGTTCTATCAAAGACTTATTGCCTGTCATATGAAATACCAGGTATATATTAAATAAAGCGATATTTAAAGTGTACTTTTTATTTTATAATGAAACCATATCATTAAATGAAATAATGTTCTAAGGAATGTTCTAAGCACTCCCTAAAATTTCTCGTTTAAACCTGAAATGTTAAAACTTATAAAAGTACTGAAAAAGACTTAAAACCAATGTTATTTTAAGAAAATGTTTTTTATTTTATTAATATACACCAACATTTCATTGTTTGCAAACAGTAGTTCAATATTCAAATATTAGAAATTGATGAAACAAAGGTTATCCAAGAACCAGCTTCATCATCAACTATCTTTTGTTCACAGTTTAAAAATATAAAATTCCATTAGGGTTTGAATTTTTAAAATAAAATGAAAAATACTATATTCACACTCATTATATAATTTTTAAGAAACAAGTCACCTTAATATTTTAATTGAAATACTTGATGGTGTTAACTATTTAGATACAGGGGAGAAGCTAGATTTTTTTGGTAGAGTTATGATGCAATCCTAATCAGCACCAACTTTCTCCATGACTTGATCACATCATTGAAGATCCTCAAGGATTATTCTAAGGGAGTTCTACCTTACTTTATCTTCTATTTACTTATTTATGAATTATATAATGTTATAAGCATGCTTGAATTATCATATGTTATCATTCATCTGCATATTATATGTTATTTATGCATAGCACATGATCCACATCTTAGCTTATATTCTTATTTTCTATTATATGCATTACTTATGTTTGTTTGCAATGATCGTAGGACATACCAACCCACATAAAACAAAGGGATGATCGAAGGGCAACTTACTTTAGCTCATTTAGCTCAATTCAAGCTCAAACTAGCTCATTCAATTTGGTCAAGTCTATGCAAGTTCCTAACATCTTCATTTAGATCCAAACAGCTTGAGATAGCTCAAAGGACTAAAACGGAAGCTCAAGAAGCTCAATGAAGGAGTGCAAGATTCGGCCAGCTCAAACCAACTTAATTCATCTCATTTCAGCTCAGGGCTAGCTCAACCAGCTCATCTCGGCTCGAACTAACTATGGTAGCTCAGCACCCCAACGGACATGTTCCCTCCCAAGAGACATGCCCCTTAACTTTGGATGGGAACTTAAATGGCACCAAAACAGCTTTGGAGGGAAAGAGTATGGGCGACAAATCAGCCTTGGAGGGTGACAGCATCACCATTCGGCCTAAATTGAAAGAACCTTACTTTGTGAAGTGATTTTCCCCTTGAAGAAAAGATACAGATCATTTCGGCTAGCACCTTTTGTAATCCTATAAATAGGACATCAATTTGCATTTGTAAACACACAATTCTCATTTTATAAATTATCTTTTATTTTTAGAACTATCTTGACTTATCAAGCTTTCTTGCTTGTGGTGTCTCCTATCACCATCTATACTTCAGGTTTTTGGTTTAATAACCAAAGGGTCCAGGTCCTTCCTACCACCCTCAAAGTCATTCTCTTAAGATCCAGGATTATGCTTCTTATAGCATAGTTTCTTTCTTTGAAGACTTTGACTACTACCACCTTATCCTTTCCTTCACTTCCATATCCGAACCATCCCATTTGCTTTCCTTCATTACCTAAGCCTTCACCTACATAAAACATTTCCCTTTCATCCATTTCGATCATTTTCCTAAACAACACGCATCATACACTTTCACACCCTAAACATCATCATCTTTCTATCATTTCATCATCTTCAAGAATCCGGATTACAAGGCTTACTTGCATTCACGGTCGGCAACAATCAAGCTTCTCCCAACAATAACAATTGGAGAGTTGGAGTGTATCATTTCGTAATCAGAGCTTTTTGAAGAATCAAGTAAGCCCCTGTCTTTTGTGATTTCATTTTAAAAAAATGAAAAAAAAGAGTACCAAAAAAAGAAGCAAAAAATTAGAATTCCATTATTCAACTATCAAGGGAATTCAAAATAGTACAAAAAAAGAATAGTGAAACACAAAGGTGGTGAAGGCAAAACAAAACAAACAAGCAACCAGGCTCGAAGAAGTACATCAAGATTGATTGTTTCTCGATCGAGTTGTAAGTAAGTTTTGTGGTACGTTTGTTTTACTTTCTTCCATCTCATTTCTATTCTTCTTATAACCTACCCTTTCATTTTTATTTTCATTTCTTTAATTCTTTCTTTTTCCTAGCCTAACCTTATTTGCAGCCCAAACGCCATCAAGTAAGAAAAATTTTGATAGGTTTGAGTAAGTTCTATTAAGAACTTGTGAAAAGAGAATCGAGTGGTAAAAGGCATAAGAGTTGTGAGCACGGAAGTGGAAGTAAAAGCCTAAATTCCCAAGAGTGAAACACAAGTGAACGAATGGAGTGACATTTTAACTTTTCCTTGGAGAGAACTTATGAGGTTTTTGTGAGTGCATTGTGAGGTTTATTTTTTCTTCTTTTATTTTCATTAACCATGTCGTAGGATTCTTTCAACAATCCATCAACCTCAGGAGGAAGAGAAAATAAGATCCAAGACATGCTAGATGATCAATAATGATCAAAATCTTTCAGACACGTTGCCATGTCTAAGGAAAATTGTGCTTCGTTACCACAGATGGTTGAAGCTGTACCAATATTGCTAGCACTTTGATGGTCAAGAAACTTGGTTTGATAACAACGAAGCATTCAAGTCTATACAAGATCCAGTGGCTTAATGATGATGAAGAAATCACTATCACTGAACAAGTTTTCATTTCTTTTTCCTTTAGAAGATACAAGGATGAAGCAATTTGTTATGTGGCACCCATGCATACTATCCATCTATTATTGGGGAGGCCATGGCTATTGTTGCGCGTAATAAGTGCTACGCAATTGTGCAAGTATACACGTCGCAAGTTATAGTATAAAAGATATCATCTCCACAGGGATTGGTGCTACTTCAAGAATCTAGTCTCTTGCACTGTAAAAAGTAAAAACACAAGTAAAGGATTATAGAAGTTTTAACTAATCTAGAAAGCAAATAAGTAAAAGAAAAGATGAATTTAATTGAGAGAGATAGGCCAGGTTATCGTGAGTTGAGGTGTGATAGCCAATTGGATTGTCTTGGTAAAAGAGTGCACGGGCAACTTGCACAACGGGGTTGCCTTGGAAACTAATTGATGGTTGCCTGGGCGACTAGTTGGGCAACTACTTGGGCGTTTGGGCAGCAACTTCAAGGTTCGGCAGAGCGTTCTTCAATGGTTTCTTCTTATCCCTAAGTCGAAACTCTAGCTACTTGTGCATGCCTTGATAATACATCTCTGCGTGAATCAAGGGTGAACAACAACCAATCTTGCGCTCCTCTTAGCCGTTGAAATCCTTAACTTATTCCTAAGTCGGATTAATCTTCACCATCGTTGGATTGAATAAAGATCATATTCATTCGTTTCTTGAATCTAACTCTCCCGATATTAGATAAATGGATGAAATCACGAGATCCTCTCCCAATTCACTCGCAAGCAAGAATAAGAACCAAGAATGAATAAACCTTGAAATAGAAAAGTGCAAACTCTTATTACCTAAACAAAAACCAATAGTTTCTCACAACCAAAAAACACAATAACCATAGCCAAGTAAATTTAGTTCATGGCTAGGTTCCAAAGAAACACAAGATAAACAATCCCTAGCATGAACCCAATCGAACAAGGAAGAAAAGATGAAGCTTGTCGAAAATTCCCCTTTGCTTCCTCTCTTGGTCTTGTCGAAATTCCCTCTTGCTCTCTATCGAAATTTCTCTATTTTTCTCTCTATGGATTGTCGAAATCTCCTTGTTATTTATAGGGCTAGGCCAAAGTCCTTCTTTGAGGAGGAGTTTGAGTTGGAATTAAATTATCTTTAAAGAATATAATTCTTTATTATAATTGTATTCCTACTAGAACTTCTCCTATCTTCTTGGAATTTAATTCTTCTTTAATCTCTGCATGGAAATCAAATTCCTTTGGGTTTGGGCTTTGCTCCACGTCATCTTGGGCTTGTCTAGTCATCAATTTCGACATCCCTATTGCATTTTCTCTTTGTCGACAATTGCCATGGCAACTGGCTCGGCGTCTCCTTCATGCATTGCCCTGGCAACTAGCTCGGCATATCCTTCATGCATTGCCCTGGCAACTAGCTCGGCATTGCTTTGGCAAGTGATCCTGCACATACACACACAAAACACACCAAAGCAGCATCTTTTTCCACAAAAATCACCAAGTTATGTAATCAAGCTCAATAGTGGAAAGAAACATGAATTAATGCATGAATAACTAATTATGCAACTAATATGAGCTTAAGTCTAACAATAATATGAGTAAAAAGGGTAATAAAAATAGTACTTTTGAACACTTATCACGCCCCCAAGCTCGAACTATTGCTTGTCCTCAAGCAATGCAAACTAACAATTACCTGCCAAGACTTTAATCATCAAAGACATGCTTCAAACTTGAATTCAAACCTCGGAACCGTGGCACAAAGTATGATCACCTTTTAATTTTTTTGGATAACACAAAAATTACCCGGAACTAAACTATAGTGCTCGTGACAATGTGTGTGCGTAGTTGTGAACAAGTTGATTTTCAAGATTCTATGTGAACTACAGGCTTTTATCAATTTAATTACTGGGGCATTTATTTTTATTTTCACTAGAGCCAATTTCGGGCACCTCTAGCAAAGTAAGCAATTTCTCATTTTATTTTAGTCGACTAGAGCCAATTTCGGGCACCTCTAGCGATTCTTTAATGTGCATTAACTACTAGAGCCCAGTTTCGGGCACCTCTAGCAAGAAACTGCATTTACTGCTAGAGCCAGTTTTGGGCACCTCTAGTAAGAAATTAACTTTTAATTTTCAATTTTAAATTTACCCAAATTTTAAGCAACCTAAGTTCACTAAGTTTCTTTCAATCAACAAGCCACAACCGTGTAAAAATATTCAGCATCATAGTAAAGTTCTAAGTTCTTTTCATGTAATCCTAAAATTAAAGGTTCTTTCAATTAAGTGCAGTGGCAAAAATTCATCATTGGATATTCAACAAGTCTTAAGCAATTAAATCAAATTAAAGGCATGGCAAGTAACATATGCAACCTATATGTGATTGCTAAAGATGAATGCAACTAAACATGAAACTAACTAGAAACCAACACCCCCCAAACTCAAGAGAAGCATTGTCCTCAATGCACGTAAAAGTGAAACAAAATTTAAAAGAAACTAATTGAAATGAGTTAGTCAGAGAGGTCGTCACCTCGAGTGTCGTTTGCTTGATTCATTTTTCAGTCGGTGGTTGAATGCTGGTGCCGCGTGAATAGCATTGCTTTGATTTGATCCATGTTTGCCGATACAGGTTCACTTGCATGGGCATCATTAGTTGCCGAAGCCATTGTTGTTGCCTAGGCATCACCAGTTTCTGTTGTGGTTGCTGTGGCGAGTAGTCGGTAGTAAATTTCCTTATCATGGTGGTTGTGAGTCTTGTTGTGGAAAAGAAAATAAAGAAAACCTGGAAACTAAAGATAATGAAGAAAAATAAAATATCTCCTAAAAATAAAAATAAAAAGAAAAGGAAAAAGAAAATATTGAAAGGAGAGCATGCTCAGGCATCTCCTAAAGTGACCACTTCTAATGTTACTGCATATCTGAGAAAACTTGAGGAGAGTCGTTTCCGATACTTCTTATAGTCCATCCGTACCCTCCATCGGGTGACAATATTGCCCAAAAAGAGTTGGTCCAATGTGCTCCCAGCTACTCCCTTTTGCATTACCATGGTGGAGGTGTCTTTCTTCTTTGTTCGCTTGTAGTCCATGTATACTCTCCACCTTGCTACTATTCCTGAAGGCACAAATATATTAATAGGAAAAATTATATCCATTCTCAACCATTCAATTACCTCATTCTTGTCGACTTCTATAATGGTTGGATGTAGCCTTTGTTGTCTTGGCAATTGCTGCTCAAGCCAATTGCCGTGGCAATTAGTTGTCAAATTTTGCTTTAAGTCAAGGGAAGAATCAATTTTCTGAAGAGCTTTATTAATCCAAACACCTTTTTCTTTTGGCCTCTCAAACATCTCCATCAGTAGAGATTTCGATGGCTTCAAATCTACCAACCTCGGTTCCTCAAGATATACCTGCAATGGACGAGGTGAGTTTTTAAAGAATTCAAAAGGTTCAACCATTACCTGCTCATATTCCATTGGCAAAGTATTATCATCTCGTTGATCTTGCATGTGGTCGTGTAATTGCCGTGGCAATTGTAGATGAGAGCAATCTACAGATTCCTGCTTCAACATCAACGTTGTAACCTTCTGGGCATTAGGTTCCTCAGAATTTACTGTAGTCTTGTTGTTCTCGGTTTCACTGAGTGTTGTCGTGGCATTGCTCTGTTCAGGCTCCTCAATCATTGTCGAGGCAATTTGTTGTTCAAGCTCATCATGTGTTGGGCAGTCTCTCTCATTGGCATCCTCTTGACTTTGAGGTTCTAGTTGTTCCTCACACATCGAAGAGATTTCTTTGTATTGCTCCTTATCCTCTTGCCTTGGGACGTCAGTATCCCTAGGAATGAATTGTTGGTGCATGTTATCCATGACATATGTGGATCTCCCAATTGATCTTTGAATCCCCTAAGGTTGCATCCCCTTTGAGCTATCCTCGTATCCATAGATTTTGATAGTTCTCGAATCTCTTCAATTGATCCGTCAAGTCTAGCCAAGGAAGCTAGTAACGTTTCCTCCAAGGAATTGGAATGCTCTTGAAGAGGACTACATTGCCATGGCATATCATTTCTTTTGGCAAAATTGTTATGGTAAAAAAAAATTTGAGCTTTTTGACCATACCATGAAGAATTTTGCTGCTGGTTCCCTCTATGGTCCTCCATGTAGTTATATGCACCGAAAATGTGAGGGCAATTTTCAAACTCATGATGTTCTCCACACATAGCACAAGATTTTTCCACAGTATAAGTTCTTTGGGCTTTTCTCGGTTGGTATAGGTAATCATCAAAGGGTGCAAGAAACTCTTGATTGGATTGATTCATATCTTCCAACATCATCTCTCGAATAGTTTGGTTTTTATTTCCCGACATGTTGGCGTCCCTTAACTTGTAGCGCACCTAATTTTTTTTGATAAAACAAACAAAAAGAAAAAGTTAGTAAAATTAATAAAAAAAATGCAATAACAAAAACAACTAACACCAATTGCCAATCCCCGGCAACGGCGCCAAAAACTTGTTGCGCGTAATAAGTGCTACGCAATTGTGCAAGTATACACGTCACAAGTTATAGTATAAAAGATATCGTCTCCACAGGGATTGGTGCTACTTCAAGAATCTAGTCTCTGCAATTGTAAAAAGTAAAAACACAAGTAAAGGATTATAGAAGTTTTAACTAATCTAGAAAGCAAATAAGTAAAAGAAAAGATGAATTTAATTGAGAGAGATAGGCCAGGTTATCGTGAGTTGAGGTGTGATAGCCAATTGGATTGTCTTGGTAAAAGAGTGCACGGGCAACTCGTTTCGTGGCAACTTGCACAACGGGGTTGCCTTGGCAACTAATTGATGGTTGCCTGGGCGACTAGTTGGGCAACTACTTGGGCGTTTGGGCAGCAACTTCAAGGTTCGGCAGAGCGTTCTTCAATGGTTTCTTCTTATCCCTAAGTCGAAACTCTAGCTACTTGTGCATGCCTTGATAATACATCCCTGCGTGAATCAAGGGTGAACAACAACCAATCTTGCGCTCCTCTTAGCCGTTGAAATCCTTAACTTATTCCTAAGCCGGATTAATCTTCACCATCGTTGGATTGAATAAAGATCATATTCATTCGTTTCTTGAATCTAACTCTCCCGATATTAGATAAATGGATGAAATCACGAGATCCTCTCCCAATTCACTCGCAAGCAAGAATATGAACCAAGAATGAATAAACCTTGAAATAGAAAAGTGCAAACTCTTATTACCTAAACAAAAACCAATAGTTTCTCACAACCACAAAACACAATAACCATAGCCAAGTAAATTTAGTTCATGGCTAGGTTCCAAAGAAACACAAGATAAACAATCCCTAGCATGAACCCAATCGAACAAGGAAGAAAAGATGAAGCTTGTCGAAAATTCCCCTTTGCTTCCTCTCTTGGTCTTGTCGAAATTCCCTCTTGCTCTCTATCGAAATTTCTCTATTTTTCTCTCTATGGATTGTCGAAATCTCCTTGCTATTTATAGGGCTAGGCCAAAGTCCTTCTTTGAGGAGGAGTTTGAGTTGGAATTAAATTATCTTTAAAGAATATAATTCTTTATTATAATTGTATTCCTACTAGAACTTCTCCTATCTTCTTGGAATTTAATTCTTCTTTAATCTCTGCATGGAAATCAAATTCCTTTGGGTTTGGTCTTTGCTCCACGTCATCTTGGGCTTGTCTAGTCATCAATTTCGACATCCCTATTGCATTTTCTCTTTGTCGACAATTGCCATGGCAACTGGCTCGGCGTCTCCTTCATGCATTGCCCTGGCAACTAGCTCGGCATATCCTTCATGCATTGCCCTGGCAACTAGCTCGGCATTGCTTTGGCAAGTGATCCTGCACATACACACACAAAAACACACCAAAGCAGCATCTTTTTCCACAAAAGTCACCAAGTTATGTAATCAAGCTCAATAGTGGAAAGAAACATGAATTAATGCATGAATAACTAATTATGCAACTAATATGAGCTTAAGTCTAACAATAATATGAGTAAAAAGGGTAATAAAAATAGTACTTTTGAACACTTATCAGCTATTTGATAAAAGAGCAGTCCATGATGGATTCACCAACCAATACTATTTCCCAAATGAAGGAAAGAACCTTGGAACCTTTAACACTGAGCCAAGTGAAGGAGGATCAATTTCAATTGAAAAAGAGCCTTGAGGCCATGGAGATGATTGAAGAAGTTGAAGAAAAAGAAGTTAAGATTGAAAATAAGAATGAGAGTGAGGATGGGGTTGAAAATGAGAAAAGAGAAGAGTATGAGGGCAGAAAGAAAATTCAAAGAAGGAATAAAGAAAATTATCTTTTACTTTATGAGTTTATTCTCTCAAACTTGTTCTTTTTAGAACTATCTTGACTTATCAAGCTTTCTTGCTTGTGGCATCTCCTATCTCCATCTATACTTTGGGTTCTTGGTTTAATAACCAAAGGGACCAAGTCCTTCCTACAACTCTCAAAGCCATTCTCTTAAGATCCGGGATTATGCTTCTTATAGCATAGTTTCTTTCTTTTAAGAATTTGAATACTACCACCTTATCCTTTCATTGACTTCCATATCTAAACCATCCCATTTCTTTTCCTTCATTTCCCGAGCCTTCATCTACACAAAACATTTCCCTTTCATCCATTTTAATCATTTTCCTAAAATCACACATCATACACTTTCGCACCCTAAACTATCACCATCTTTCTATCATTTCATCATCTTCAAGCATCCTGATTACAAGACTTACTTGCATTCACGGTCGGGAATGATCAAGCTTCTTTCAACAACAACAATTGGAGAGTTGGAGCGCATCAAGTTAAATTATAGATAATTGAGAGTTCAAAATACAATTTCAACATTATTTTATCTTAAATTATATAATTTTTAATAGGATTAAAATAAAATCTATCATTTTTAGAGACAAGTTTACCTTTATCTTTAACTTGAAAATCGATGATTTTAAGGGGACTAAAATGGACATTTGACTATTTACCGCCGATTTAAGATTCAATTCAAAGTTCTTTGATAATTGGGGAGCCTTTTGGTTTGTTCTTCAACCAATTCCTTGCATGCAAATCAACAATGTTGCAGCATAAGCTTTCTCTTCAGACTACACAAAAGAAATACTCAACTTATTCTGGCTAAGAGGAGAAAATAAAAGTTTACATTTCCTTGTCATGAAATTTAAGGAAACACCAAGTTCAATAGGACAATCTTTTTTTCTTATTTATTGATGGGATAATGGTCTAACCTGACTAACCTGAGGAACTTTCATTAGGACCAATGATGAGTGCTAAAGATAAAAAGCTACGGTAAGAAGTAATTCGCAGTTATTATCAAGTGTGGAAAGCAATCACTTCTTCTAGAGACCAGAACAACTGACTCGTGGATGAGTGGTCACTATTTGAAAGAAATTGAAATAATGGGAAGAGTGTCTACCCCATGTCGAGTTCTCTTACAACCGATCCGTGCACTCTGTAACCAAGTACTCACCTTTTGAAATAGTGTGTGGATTTAATCCATTGACACCACTAGACCTCTTACCTCTACCATCAGACCTAGTTGTGCACAAGGATGGTAAGAGGAAGGCGATTACGTGAAGAGGCTACACTAGCAAGTTTGGGATAACATTGAAAGGAGAACAAACTAGTATGAGAAACAAAGCAACAAGGGATTCAAGAGAGTAATTTTTGAACCTAGAGACTAGTTTGGCTACATTTGCGGAAAGAAAGATTCCTAGTCTAGCGAAAGTCAAAATTACTACCTCGAGGAGATGGCCCATTTCAAGTGATTGAAAGGATCAATGATAATGCTTATAAGTTAGATGTTCCTAGCGAGTTTAATGTTAGTGCAACCTTTAATGTGGCTGATCTAACTCCATTTGATGCAGATAATGATTTGGGTACAAATCGTCTTCAAGAGGGAGGGAATAATGTGATCATATTCCAACATGATGAACCCGAGGAACTTTCATTAAGACCAATGACGCGTGCAAGAGCTAAAAAACTGTAGGAAGATGTGATTCACAATTATTATCAAGTGTGGAAAGCAATCACTTCTTCTAGTGATTAGAATGACCGACTCGTGGATGAATAGCTTGTAGGGTCATGCTGGTACACCCCATGGCTCAGCGGAAAAATTATTCAGTGATCACCACCAGATATCCATGTACGAGGAACGAATTGGGGTGAAAAAGGTTAAAGAATTACCTATTTAAAATCTGGAATTCTGAATTTGGAGAAGATAGATATCCAATCACAATTCCACGATGTCGATTCCTAAGACGCACTGATAACGCTCCGACCTCTACGTAGTTCACCTAGTAGAAACGAGTATATAAAACTCTCTAAACCATTTAGAGGGTTTTTCCAAAAGCATTAATGATTTCTATATCTTTGATGCCTTTATATAGCCTTCATAATCCTAATTCAACTCATATTAGGATGTCAATATATATATTAAAATATGTAATCCTAATTTAACTTTAATTAGGATTTCAATATATATATATATTAAATATATATAATCTCAATTCAACTTAATTAGGATTTCTATATATATCTATATTAATATACATAATCCCAATTCAACTTAATTAGGATTTCAATATATATATTAATTTAAATCGAATTATATTATTTATATATTAAAAGTCATAATTACAATAATTATTTTCTTTTAATATCTATCCAATAGTTAAATTATGTATATATCAAATATATATTAATTTAACTAAATTCGTGTACAACAAATTTGTACATATATAATTTGTTTAATATATGCTCATTTCAACCGTGGGTGTGACCCTGTAGGTTCTTTGCAACGTTGGTAGTAAATATTAGAATATTTCTAATATTACAAACAATGAGTGACATCTAGCAATATGTCATTGTCACCTAAGTTACAAGAAATCATGATTCGACATAACCTCTTCGTGATTAACTCTTTTCATATATTATATCCTTTTGTCCTTATATCTAGATTGGACACAAGTCATGGAATGTCACACTTGTAGAGTCCATCTAATATTTCATGATATCTTGAGTAGACTATTATAAACGAATAACTATGAATTGGCATAACCTCTTCGTGATTAACTCTTTTCATGTATTACATCATTTTGCCCTTATATCTAGATTGGACACAAGTCATGGAATAGTCACACTTGTATAGTCCATCTAATATTTCTTGATATCTTGAGTATATTATTATAAATGAATAACTATGATATCTCATATCAATTTATTCGAGCATTGCATGCATTTCTAGTCTCACTCAATCAAGTGGCCTACGATATTACTCCTATTATGTAGAAGGGAAAAATCCTATCTTGATCAACCATATCCCACTATATAGATTATGACATGTCCAGTATCAGTCTTTATAGTGTAGTCAGTTACAACACATGTTTGATTGTATTAAAATATGTCACTCACGATGTTGAAATAATGATGATCTCAAGTTTGCGGATCATACGTGTAATTATCACTATTAGCAATGTTGTGACTGTCACATAGTAATCCAAGAAACATGCCCATAGCGGGTTAGTCCAGTATGTCGTTCTCTAACACATACTTATGTATTGATTTTGATATCTCCATGTCAATGACAACACTTTGTCATCAATCAACTACAAATTAGTCTTAATCATTATTGTTGTCCATGCCCACAATAATACTCGATTAAGGACATTTAAGAAAACATATTATTCTATGGATTTTATTATAATTCAGTTTATTTATGCACGCAGAATAGTAACTGAAAATAATAATGGCAATGCCTCTGTATTAATAAACAATGTAAAACAAATGTCATTTACAATCATCTTATGATTGGTCTTTGGGCATACTCTAACACAGCCATGCAATTTGTTGTATGCACAATTTTAGCTCCCCTTTTAATATTTGTTCGCATGCATTGCATTCCATTCGCATTATGTTCGCATGCATTGTATTCTGTTTGCATGCGTCCACATTCACATTATGTTCTCATGCATTGGATTCTGTCTTCCTTTTAATTTTCTGATCGCAAGCATTCTGTTCGCATGCATATGTTCGCATATTTACTAGTTGCATTTAGAGTTCGCCTACAAGATTTTGCATATAGCAGCCATCCTAGGACATATTTACTAATTGCATTAATAAAAATGGTTTACTTAATTGCAACTGCTTCATTTAATATGATAGTTCATTTAAGTAAGTTTTAATTTGCGCATTTAAATTCCAACATTAATATATGTCTTCTTTAAATACATAATCATTTTATGTTTAGCATTTAAGTTGCATTTTTTAATACATGTCTTTTGTGTTTTTCAGGTGCATAAAAGCTTATCAATTTCAGAATTCCAATAGACACCAAGAAGGTTTAATTTCAATTAAGTAATCTGGATTCTTTTGGGATTCAAGCACTTAAGGGAGAGTGAAGGCAAGAATTAACACATCATTTAAGGGGAATTACTAAGGGATAACTCATCTAAACAAGACGGTTCTTTCAGAAATTAAGAGACGATTTATTTTCTAAAAATAAAGGTGCCAAAATTCATTCTTGCAAGAACCATTCAGCTGCCATCTTTAAATCCTTTCAAATACCTTTCATTTTCTAGTCATTCAAGTTTGTCATTACTCTAGGACATTTCAAAATTTATTATTTTTTCCCTATAAATACTCATGTATTTTCATTGAAAACACAACTTTTGAATATATAATTTCTGGTGAGAGTCCATTATCTTTTGTTCTTTTTAGAACTTTATCGATTTCCTTGATTATCATGTGAAATATTTCTATTACATTGTTTATATTGCTGCTTCCTAGCACTCAATAGCTAGAGGATTACGATCCATCCTCTTTTTCATATTTAGGTTATATGTTCAAATAGAAAGTAGTCAGCACTCTCTTATAGTGTTGGTTCATTTCTTGAACTTGACCATTTCTATCATCCAACACCCTTTTGACATACCTTCCACCAAAACTTATCATACTTATCCTTCAATCACCATAACTCCACACACCTTTCACCACACGTCTATCACCCTTTTTTAAACTTCCATCACTTTTGAGTTTTATTCATTTGAAAATCATCTAGTTTGAGAAGGACTTACTTAATTTATCACAAGGGCAACACAAACATCTAGACCACCAACATGACCGAGCTCATATCATTTGGTATCAGAGCGAGGGAAATCAGTAAGTGTCTCTCTCCTGATTTAGCAAAAAACATAAAAATTTCAAAAAAAATCTTACAAAAAAATTAAGAGGGATTGTATTGACAAAGAAAAAGTTGAAAATAAATTTTTGATCCGAAAAGGTTTTCTCATCCTTTTTACATTTCAGTTATCATTTTCATCGTGACCCGTTCTAACCTTATTTCTTGTTTTAGCCTACCTTTTTTGTCCTACATCTTCCCACTTAACAAACACTTTTGCAGCTGATTTCACTAAGATTTCTTGTTAATCTTGAGTAAGTTCTATTAAGAGCCTTAGAGAAGAATAAGAGTGAAAAAAAGGCATAAAGTGAACATCAAAGGAACAAAATCCACATCCCAAGTGAAACACGAGCGTGAGTAAATTTCTTCTTTAGAGTGGTAAAGTGAGGATTTGTGCAAGTGTGGTTTATTTTATTTTGATCTTACCATGTCTCAAAGATCAGGCCATAGTGGAGAAGAACTACCTAATTTGCAAAACCAGGCTTTGCTCCAAGTGATGGCAAAGATGATTTAAGATCAGATAGAACCTCTACAGGACCGTATAGACTAGCTTGAAATTCTCAAGTTAACCAAGGCCAAGAGGAGAATCTTGAAGAGGTAGATGATGAACATGTACACGATCAAGCTTCCCAACAAAGTGCGGGACATCAAGCCCAAAGGGCTCGTCCAAGAGAGGATGATAAACTTAACAACATCAAGGTTACCATTCTACCGTTCCAAGAGAAAACCAGTCCCGAGGCTTATCTTGCTTGGGAGAAGAAAGTCGAGCATATTTTTTAATATCATAATTTTTCCAAACTCAAGAAGGTAAAACTCGCCACCATTGAGTTTATATATTATGCTTTAATTTGGTGGGATCAAATGACTTCTAACATGAGTCAGAATGGTGAATGACCCATTTCTACATGGAATAAGGTGAAAGCAATCATGCGTAAAAGGTTCATTCTGACCCATTACCATCATGAGTTATTCAACAAGCTTCAAAACCTTAAGCAAGGAAATCTCAGTGTTGAAGATTACTAAAAAAAGATGGAGGTGAAAATAATTTTTGCTAATGTGGATAAAGATTGAGAAGCCACAATGGTAAGATTTTTGGCCGGAATCGATCCTGACATTGCCAAAGTAGTGGAGTTACAACATCGAAATAGATGATATGGTGCACATGGACATAAAGGTAGAGAAGCAATCCTAAATGAAAGGGCCAACTCGTCCTTATTCGAATACTACACCCAAGTGGGGGCAAAGACCCTATAAGAAGAATGTTTCCATGCCGCCCAAAGATGAAAATGGTTCCTCAAAGCCCAACAAGTTCAATGTTCAAACCAGCAAGGATAAGAATGTTGCCATCCCAGTTTGATCTCGAGATGTGCAATACTTCAAACATTTGGGGCGTGGTCACATTGCTAGTAAGTGACCAAACTGCAATGTCATGTTCATCCAAGACAACGGCAAAATTGAATTCGAACATAAGGAAGTGGAGGAAATTGAGGATCCAATCGATGAAGAGGAGATAGAATTTGTAGTTGATGGTGAGGTCCTTGTTGTTAAAAAGAGCCTTAGCACCCAAATTGTGGAAAGTGAGCAGCAACGTGAGAATATTTTCTACACCAGATGTCATGTCAATGGGAAGGTATGCTTTGTCATTATTGATGGTGGTAGTTGCACTAATGTTGTTAGTACTATGTTGATTGACAAGCTAGGGCTACCAACCACCAAGCATCCTCAACCTTACAAGCTTTGTTGGCTAGATGATGGAGGAGAAATCAAAGTGACCAAACAAGTCCTCATTCCATTTTCTATTGGGAAATACAAAGATAAAGTACTTTGCGACATTGTTCCTATATATGCTGGACATTTGCTTTTGGGCAGACCATTGCAATTTGATTGCAGAGCAGTCCATGATGGATTCACCAACTGATACTATTTTTTGTTCGAAAAAAAGAAAATTACTGTGGTGCCACTTACTCCGCGGAAAGTTCATGACAATCAAATTCTTTTGAGAAAGAGTTTTGAAAAAGCCAAAGAAAATGAAAAAGAGAAATCTAAAAAAAAGAAAGAAAAGAGAGTGAGGAAGAAATAAAAGAAAATGAAAAAGGTAAAGAAAAGGATGGCAAAAGAAGAGAGGAAAAAATATGGGTGTTTTTGTGAAAGAAAAAGATATAAGGGAGTTTGAAGATTTGTTTCCAGAAGAGATTCCAAAAGGATTGCCTCTCATTCGAGGAATTGAGCACCAAATCGATTTTATCATAGGTGCGATCATTCCTAACCGACCAACCTACCATAGCAACCCCGAGGAAACTAAAGAATTGCAAAAACAAGTTGTTGAGTTGATGGAGAAAGGCTA
Organism: Hibiscus mutabilis; assembly: GCA_019671005.1. NCBI lineage: Eukaryota > Viridiplantae > Streptophyta > Magnoliopsida > Malvales > Malvaceae > Hibiscus > Hibiscus mutabilis. The sequence goes on along the minus strand of CM033741.1, from coordinate 22,070,081 downwards.
CGTGGGAGGGAGCCTTAGCCTATGTGTGGTCTCCGTCATTCTAGTACCTAAAAATGATGGATCGTGGCATATGTGTGTCGATTGTTGAGCAGTGAATAAAATCACGGTAAAATATAGACATCCTATTCCGCGATTAGATGATATGCTAGATGAGCTTAGTGTATCTAAAATCTTCTCAAAAATTAACCTCAAGAGTGGCTATTACCAAATAAGAATGCGAGAAGGAGATGAATGGACAACTGCATTCAAAGCCAAACAAGGTTTGTACAAGTGGTTGGTTATGCCTTTCAGCTTAACTAACAGACACAACACCTTTATGCGATTGATGAATCATATCATGCCTTCGTTCATTGTAAGTTTTTCGCAGTTTCTTTTAATGACATACTTATTTGTAGCAAAACTCTAGAAGATCATGTTCAACATCTTAGGCCAGTTTTAAATGTTTTGTGGAAGGAAAGACATTATACAAATTTGCAGAAATGAAAATTTTGCACTAACAAAGTTGCCTTTTTAGGTTTCATGGTCAGCTCGGAAGGATTGGAAGTGGACCAAGAAAAGGTGAAAGCAATTCAAGAATGGCCTAAACCTACGAGTATTACTTAGGTAAGAAGTTTTCACGGTCTTGCTAGCTTCTACATCATGTTTGTTCCTAACTTTAGCACTATTGTTGCCCCATTAACTGAAGTGATTAAGAATAATTTTATTTTTTATTGGGGAGAAGAACAAGAGAGATTTTTAATGCCATTAAGGATTGTTTAACTAAAGCCCATTTTCTTTCCTTACCTAATTTTGACAAAACTTTCGAGATTAAGTGCGATGCTTCAGGTTTAGGGATTGGAGTGGTTTTGACACAAGAAAGACACCTCATAGCATATTTCAGTGAGAAACCCAGCAATGCTATGCTCAACTATCCAACATATGAAATGGAGATGTATGCCCTTATTCGAGCCATAGAAATGTGGCAACACTTTTTTTGGCTAAAGGAGTTCGTGATTCATACGGATCATGAAGCGTTGAAGCACATTAAAGGGCAGTACAAGTTAAACAAAAGGCACACCAAATGGGTTGAATTCCTTGAATCATTTCCATACGTTATTAAGTACAAGGAAGGTAAAGAAATATCGTTGCCGATGCACTTTCGCGTAGGTACACACTTTTAACGACTTTGGATTCTAAGTTTTTAGGATTTGCCTTCATTAAAGATCTTTATGCTGCTGATTATGATTTTGGGGAAATTTATAAACCTTGTGAGAAATGAGTGTTTAATAGGTTTTATAGACTTGATGACTTCCTTTTTCGAGAAGGAAAACTCTACATTCCTCAAGGTTCTATCCGAGAGACCCTTGTGAGGGAAGCACATAGTATAGGTCTTATCATTTCAAAGTGGCCAAGACAATGAGTACACAAGAACATATGTTTTGCCCAAAAATGAGAAGGGACGTTGAAAAAATTTGTGAAAGGTGTATCACATGCAAAAAGGCAAAATCCAAGCTTAAGTAACATAGGACGTATTCGCCATGACCAGTTCCAACATCTCATTGGACGGACATTTCAATGGATTTTGTACTAGGCCTTTCCCGAACCAATACCAACAAAGACTCGATTTTCATTGTTGTCGACAGATTTTCTAAGATGACACACTTTATTCCATGTAACAAAACTGATGATGTTTCTAATGTTGCAACTCTATTTTTTAGGGACATCATTTGTTTGCATGAAATCCCAAAGACTATTGTTTCAGATAGGGATGCAAAATTTCTAAGCCATTTTTGGAGAACACTTTGGGGAAAATTGGAACGAAATTGTTGTTCACTACTACATGCCATCCCTAGACTGATGGCTAAACTAAAGTTGTGTAATACCCGTATTTTGTCCGGGGTATTCAAATATATATATAAATAAGGCCAAAATAATAAATAAATAAATAAAATTAGTCCATAAATAAATGTCCAATTAAATTATAAAAAATCCCAAAGCCCAAATACAAATCCAAAAGCCCATAAACATTGTGTTTCCCGCCCAAATTCATCAAGCTACAACCTAAGAAACACAAAATTTCAGATTTCTCGCCCAAATTTTAATTCAAATGGACGCGTGGCGCTTCCCTATTGGTTTGAATTGTTATCACACGGATTATGGTCTTGTTACCATCAGCAATGACATCAGCGGCCTGGCCCCTATATAAAGAGGAAAGAGAAATGCCATGGGGATTTATTAGTCATTAATAATAATTATTAAAATAATAATAATAAATATAAAATAATAATGGAGGGGAGAGAGAGCTTACCTCGGGAGCTAAACTGTCTTGGGAAAGCCGAATGTCATCGGGAAGCTGTAGAGCCGCCGAAAGATCATCTGTCGTTGGAGTCACCACGGCCGCCGTTACAGAGGTACATCCCTCTTCACCTCTTTAACCTGCAAAACAAAAATGTTAGTTTTAGGATTCGAATCTAAAATATAGTGGCTAAAACAAGAGATTGAAGCCGAAACTTATCTCCGGTCATCGGTGCGGTCTGGTGAGTGTTAGTAAGAGTTGAAGAGGGCTGGGTTTACGTGTAGCCTAGGCCGGGGAAGAAGGGGATCCTATCGGATCTTGGTAGATCTAAGGCTCTAGAGTCAAAAATTGAATTTTTTGGGTGGTTTTAGGGTTAGGAAGGTGGCTGAAAATCACCATGTGGTGGCGGCCGAGATTCGAATGCCGGTGGCTGACATACGGCCAAAAGTGGACGGAGATAGACGGTTAAGGATCACATGGTAGAGTATGTGGTGTTTTAGCGTCGGTGTTTTTTGTGTTCTTCGTGTTCATCAAAGAACATGAAGAACACCATTCTAAATCTAAGGATTTTGATCCATTTCGGCTATGTTTTCTGGTAGAAGAGGTTTGAGGCGAAAGAATTTAGAGGGGAGGGCTACAGAGAGTGAAATTTCAGGAAAATGAAGGGCAAAGAGAATTTTTGGGCTGAAAAAGAGGCTTTTATAGCCTGAACCATGCAACGTCATTTTGGGGTCGGGTCAAGGAGGATCCACGCCTTTTGGCCAAGTTGGGTCGTTAGATCCGTGCCCCACTTTAGGATCCTTAGGATTTTATCCCTTAATTTTGCCCCTCTTTCAATTTAATTCTCGTCCCTTTTAAAATTGACCCATACTTTTGCAATTCATACAATTTAGTACCCCGTAGCCCATAATTGAACCCCTTAGGTTTGTAATATTTCAATTGGGTCACTAGACCTTTTGCAATTGGGCTTTTATTTTGTAATTGGTTCAATTTAGTCCCTATATTAATAAAAATAAGCTTTATGTTTCAATTTGTTTTCAATTTAGCCATTTATTTAATTGTTTTATTTAATTAAATGCAATTAGATTATATGCTTGCATGATTTTAAATTGCATATAGGATTAATTGATAAACAATTTAATCATTTAGTTTTGTAAATTATTAGATCCTTAGATTCTTTAGGTTCTTTAATTAAAATTTAATAATTGATTTAGGGAAGAACATTGTAGATAATTAAATGTATATTAAATAGAAACTTTGAGGTTCAAATTTGGATGGTGTTCCATTATTTACAATGGGGAGTTATCTCAACATTGGCTTTAAAGATGTATATTTAAATTACATTTCTACTTATAATTAAATAATGATTTAGGTAGTTTAATTAGAGCCTTAATTAGGATTAGTACTTTAATTAATTAGAATGGTTAATTAATTAGGAATATTATTAATTTAAGGGCTTTAATACATAGACGGTGTTCAAGCAATTGACATTTTCTAATGAAAGCCTTTAAATATTCATGTTTAAATAATTAATTAATTAGAGCCATTTTAAGTTAGTGCTTAGAATAAACAATACAATAATAAGTCATTCATTTAAAACCTTTAATGTTGGAAATTCATTTTTAAATATGAATAGGGGTGCCACTTAACATGGTGCTTTTAATCTCATATTCGAATAAAATGAATTTCCTTATAAAAGGATATCTGCATTTGGAATTTAAATTCATTTAATAATTATGGAATAAATTAAATTCAAATAATTATTCGAAATGCTAAAATGCTACGTAAAATTAAGGTACAGATAACGGGCATTTGTAGGGGTGCTAATCCTTCCCCACACATAACTGACTCCCGAACCCAACATTTTAAAAAATGAATCTCTTGTTTGTTTTACGGTAACCGGTTTACCTCGAAATGATCGGTGGCAACTCCAAATTGATTTTCAAGATTAAATAAAAGGAAAAGTATGATTTTATGGCTAATAAAAAAGGAATATTTAATTTTTCATAAAATCATGATTTTCAAGATAAAATGAATAAAAAGAGTTAAAACCCTAATTTTACAAAAAAATAATCGTTAGACTATTTTTCACATGGTTTCAAAAATGGTCGCGACAGCTTGGCGACGCTGCTGGAGAATTTTTATAAAAAATATGAGAGTCGGGCCTAATTAATTTTACATGACATTTTGGCATTTTAGGATAGTAATTTGAATTAAATTTTTTTCCATAATTATTGGATGGATTTTTAAGAAAGAATGAAGATAGTTTTTTTCTTGTGTGATATAAATTGTCATTCATACATAAGCCTTCTACCTGGCTTTTCACCCGTAAGTGGGAGTGAGGCATGATCTTACGTGAGTTATTCAGCTCCGTGATTGGAATTTTGTCCTCCTTTCGGTATACCAACCTTATACACCGTGAGGTTACACCTTCGCTATAAGGGGTCGTATACTCCTGAATTGATGTCTTGCTGTCGTAGTAAACAGTAATGACAGTTCGGGTACCCAGATTCTAGATCGAAACCCACAAGTTGTAATAGAAGTCCACCCCATTAGAGCTAGACAGGGACCTAGGACAGGGTGTTGCTGATTTAAATACACTTCTCTAGTTATTTTTGTGCACAATATAAATTGTTCTCTGGTTATTTTTACGCAATATAAATTGTTTTATAGCAATTATTTTTGCTTACAATATAATTTCACATACTGACAATTTTTTTTGTGTTTTGTTTTTCCATGTTTTGTATGTATGCTATATCACATTGCATTCATGAGAGGTATCGGTTCGAGGATCATTTGAGTAGGCAATGGTCATAAGAGCTGAAGGGTCAGATAGACAAGTGGAGGACAATATGTCACTGTAGACCTAATTCGGGAAGACTCAATACAAGAACGAAGACACTATTCGTGGAGGCCAAGTGTCATTAATGCAAGGTTGTACCACAAATTTATGAGCATAATGAAGGTTTGTTAGAGTCAAGTCTAATTTGAGATCCATAAGATGGGAATATGAAGAGTCAATTCCAATAAGATTTTTGGGTTATAGCGTTGCTGTTAGATAGTCAAATGGATCAAGAGTTGTGACCTAGTTATGAAGCTCGGTTAATTGTTCACTTTTCGGAAGGATAGATGTGACACCAACAATAGAGAAATACGAGGCTTTGTTACCCTGCTCTAGGGATCAAAGGCTCAACAACAAGTTCAAGTTTCAAGATAGATTCAGCGACAGTTACAGAGATAAACGAGACGTGGTAGCTGGAAAGGTGATGGTAACCAGAAAGAGGGTAGGTAATAGATAAATTGAAGGGGCATTCAAGGATTGTTTCTAAACCTAAGGAAGAATAGAAAACTTTGAACTCAGAGGCGATATCCATGTATCACAAATGATGAAATTTACCGAAGAATACCATAATTAAGGAAAATGAATATTTTTAATAAAAATAAGAAAGAAAAGTAGTAGAATCAGAAAATGTAGTACAACAATTGAAAGACTAGCTCATAAGTTTCGAAGATGGACCAAAATGAAGGACAAAATTCTGAAAATCAAGTTAAGGTAGTAATCTAGGAACAGAGTTGAAATGATTAACTTCAGGAGTCCAGTGCGTGGAGTCACCTAACATGTGCAGATTTTATTCAATGAAGTCATGAACTTGCAACAACATTCAGATATTGTCACCGAGCTAGGACAAATGTTGACTTAGAGGCTGAACAAAATGATCAACCAAAAAAAGCCAGGAGCTAGTGAACATATTGCCTTCTCTTTGTATTCGACCTTTTTGGTTAAATGGGTGTTGTTCTAATGACTAGTTCTTGAAATCGATACCTCTTGCATTCATGCTTTACAGCATTCAAATATTATGTAAAATAAAAAATATTGTATTTTGTTTAAAATATAGATTTTTTTAAAAAGGTAACATTACATTAGTTAAAGTTCATGTTCTGAAAGGCATGGGTAATAGGCTTATTAAGGTTGAGCAGTTACAAAGATTTTTAAGGGCAATTTGGATCGAATGAAGAAAAAGATTGATCAGTCTGAGAACGAGATGGAGTACGAGCTAATATGAAGCACCAACAAGGGTGATCAAGATAGAAATTCATCTCACATAAGGGTTTAGTCTGAAAGGACTCTTCATGAAAAAAAAAGTTAAAAAAGGAAATTAAAAAAATGTCAAAAAAGGGAGAGAGATGGAAATAAATATCCAAATAGAAAAGATGGGTAAGTTCGAATCAATATAGCGGGGTGCATCTGTAAAGAATCTAGAAGATTCGAGTATGGATTATGATGAGAACAGTGGAATGCTTGATTTAGAGGCACCAGTGGATTTTGAAAATGCTAAAATGAAGGAAGCTCAGTGGACATGCATAGAAAGACTGAATGAATTCAAATTCTAGAGTTTAGTCGAAAGTTTTGTCGCAATGGTTCAACAGCAGTCAGAGGACATAATGATCCTAACAGAGACGAGGGGCAAAAGAGTTTTTCTCCAAAGCGATGAATGCCAAGGTCAGTTGAAGATTGAAGTTTGCTCACAAAGGAATTGATTGCAAGAGGAGCAGAATATAGATACAAGACAAAGAGACGGAGGACTTTGCTATTCAATGCCATATTTAGGTTTGTGCTTTACCCTATACAAAATCACTTTAAGATAATGGCCCCATTGAAGTTTTTGGTCTCATCAGGGTTGGGTATTTATGTTATGAATGTAAGGAGCCCAGTTCAATCAAAGACTATCTTTTGCTAAAGCAGTTGAGATAAAAGGAAAATGATATAAGTTATGACAAACTTTTGTGAATAACTTGTTGCAGTTTGGGGTTTATTAGAGTTAGAGTAATATTTTGGCATTTTATCTGTAATATTTTCTGTACCAAAGAATGCTCCAAGATCAGATGCTCAAGATGCTCCTGCCAGTGGAAATTCAAATATTAAATTGGATCTCGTTCATATTTTCTATTGTGAGACATATTGCTCGAGGCTTCATGAGAAATTATCACAACCCCATTAATTAAGTTGTTACAATATCAAAACTATTGTGAGTTATGATTGAGACATTAAAGATTGCTACATTTTCAATCTGCAAATTTAAAACTTTTTGAAGTAGGAGATTTTGGTAGTTGACACTGAAGATCAGCTATTAAGATATGTAACTTAAAAAGTAGTTCATGATTGGAGAAAATGCAATTGAATTGCTCAAAAAATAAGTGCTGAAAATGTCAAGTGAAAAGAGAGAAAGAAGTGACTGAATGCAATGATCGGACTCCCTGAGGTTGTAAGAGGAAAAAGTCAACTGACTCACCAGGTCTATCATGGAAGATTCCTCAAACAAATACGAATTTTGATATATTTGGAATGCCCATTTCAAACTTATTTTATCTCTAGGCCGGTGAAGAAGATGTCAAGCCTATCTACCCATAGTTATGATCCATGGGGAACCAAGAAGTGTAGGCCCTTAGTGGAGGAAATCAAGAAGCATTTTAGTTAGAGATCCATAGTGAATGCTTCTAAGATTGTCTGGAGCTTTGAAGTCTGTCTCATTCATGTCTATTTATCTAGGGGGTACAACTTGAAAGAATTATTTCTGAAGTAGTATATGAAATCTGTTACTTTAAGCCCAAAGATTCTTTTGTATTGCTTCAGAGATGATTTCAAAATGTAAGGCCATGGCTGCAAATGTTCGACCACTTATGGGGAGGATATGACTGAGTATGGGGAAATCATCTTCAGTTGGTATTTCTTTATTCAGGAAAAATTGCCTATAAGAGGTCATGGTGATGATGATGAAATACATATATTAGCCAGTTTAGGGACTTAGCAAGTTTTGCCATAGAGTTTTGGTGGTTCTTTAAAATTAAAGATGAACTTGATGAAAGTTCGGGAATTTAAAATGTCCAAGAGACAAGTGGAGTGACATTGAGGAATTTGATCACTGAAGAATTAAAAAAAAATTCAGAAAGAATGAGAACATCAGAGCATGAACAAGAATGGGCATGTCTTTGTAATGGTGAAGAAAAATAAAGAATTGACGATAGGAGCGGAGTGACCAAAATTAACTTAGGTTTTTTCTATTAATGGTCAATAGTGAACCACAGGAGATCTATCTGCAGTTTTAGGACCGTTGCAGAGTAATACCCCAAATTATCCCAATCGCTTTTGCCCACGAGCATTGGGGTTCCTTTGTAAGGGAGGCTATTTCAGTTTATTTGCTCATGCTGCTTGTTTCCTGCATATTTCTCAAATGGCAAACACTTTGCATTCTTTGATTCTTTTAATATTTAATTCCTTCTTTATTATGGGTTAGTTTGTTCTCCTATACATATATGTATATATCTTCACTAACATTTTTCCCAGGTCCCTGGATATTAATTGTAAGAGTGGCCTTAAATCAAATTTAGAGATCATCTTCAGAAATGTCTCTTTTCTATTTTATTTAGCCTAATAGGAAGACATTAATGGGTGTTCAGGAATCGTGAGAAAATCCCAAATACAAATTTTGAGTGAATTGCCTCTCAAGCATTGTCGGCTAAGGTCTTTGAATGAAGTGATAAACTAAAACATCTTCCACCTGAAGACGGCTTTTCTACGAAGATATCCAAGTATGGGAGGACATTTGGCATTCTTTCATCTCCCTTCGCAAAGAAAGAAAATAAGAAAAATATCATTTGTTGTCTCATTTGAGCCTGAGTATTTTCTTTCTATTCAACCCAAACCAAGGATCACCCCTACACTAGGGGCAAAGAGGATGAAAGTTTGTTTGTAAGTGAAAAGTGTTCATTTTGATCATGCTATAATAGTAGTGCCTTGTGAATTAGGGGCAAAAGAAATAAAAGTGAATATATCAAGAACAAAAGCTAGAAAGGCAAGACGAATGAAGAAGAATATTCTGAATCAAAAAATAGAGAAAAAACTATGGGAGTTTGTGCAAAAAAAGCATTAAAATCGAAAAGTGCAAAAGAAAAGCAATACATATATGTGAGATCTTCCATTAAAACAAGACTCTATCTAAATGAGCAGTGGAAGATTGATTTCAAGGAAAGGAAATGAACTCTAGGGTGATGTAACACCCTTTCCCGGTCTGGTAGAGAACTGGGTCAGAATGTGTTACCAGAAACTAATTTAGAACTCGAAATAGTGTTTAAGACATTTCTCTAGTGACGTAATAAGGTTATATGTTTGCCTCATTTTTGGTTTACACAATTTAGGGGTCAATTTAAAACCTTTTTGAACTTAGGGACTAAAATATAAAATTTTTGAATTAAAGGTCCTTAACTAAAATCTTACTTACTAATATGAAATTAACCTATCAATATTAATCTGGTGAAGTTTCATTACAAATAGAGGTCATTTACCTATCCAATTTTATCTTTGATTAATCAGTGACTAAAGTGTAAAACTTGAAAGGTTCATTTTACACTATTTAACTAATTTAACAGACACCCGTACCGATACACCTAGTGTCCGTATCGGTATGGCTAGGCTGACAGGTAGGCAATCTCGTTGATACAGAGGGACTGTACCGGTACGCTGCACATCGTATCGGTACGCTGGGCAGAGGGTCAAAGTCAAAGGCTTCTAGATGATTTTCTAATACCGGTACGGTCTAGGCCGTATTAGTACGCCTACGGAGACCGTTAAAATGGTTGGTTCGTACCAATGCCAGTATCTATACGCGAAGAATGACCAAAAACATATTTTAGGACTCGATAATGCGTATCGAAACGGTACCAAATTACAAATTCTAATGTTGACTTTTTGTATTGATACGCCATATTGACCGATGTTTGACTAAGTCCAATTATGCATACCCGTATCGATACGACACCATCCGTATTGATACGCCCTGCACTGTAATGACATAATTCTTCTGGTTTTTCATCAAATTAACTTACCAAACCTTGTCCAAATGTTATGAAAATTTACCAGCAAGTTGTTATCAACCATTTCTAATAGCATACAAGATTTCAAGTTATTTTGAGCTCGTTTACTAACATTTTACCTTTTGTGCATTATAGGTCATTTTAGACAACTTTCCACTTTTACAAACATCACAAAACTTAAGCCTTTATCACATTAACCTAGGGGCTATCACACACACACAAAAGAGGGCTAATTTAACATGTTCATGCCCTATGCCACCTTGCTAAGAGTTAAAAGACAAAATAGCATACATGGAGATTTGTTTGTAATGACTTGCAACTTCAACCACACGATCAAGTTAGGATTCTTCAAGGTCCTGAAATGCATGAGACACACATATGTTAGGCTTATATAGCCTAGTGAGGTACTTTCACAACAAATGCATAAACATTATTTAATTAGCAATATAAAGTTCATGAGCATGCTTTTATGTCATGAGTAAAATATCAAGTACATATGTATGCATATCAATTCATATCCTCAATTGTATCATATCTCGTGTCATAATTTATAAATATCATAACATTCCTCCCTTGGACAAAGTAACCCATGGATACGCAGATTCCACCAGACACCATAACATATCACATAAAGGCCTTAGCCTTGAACCATAGTTCAAATCCCTTAGACAATCCAACCTTTACACCACATGAAGGTCGTAGCCCCGGACCTTAGTCCAATCCCTTACATGGAGAGCTCAAATAATCCTATGGCATGCCAATTGTATCCAAAGTCCACAAGTGTCCAAGGAGTGTATTTTCATTACTTACCAACCTTGTACCCTTAGACCATATAACATTATATCAATTTACATGGTGAGCCTTGGCTCCATATATCATAAGAGATCATTTATCATCATATCAAATTACATGGAACACTAAATTAACATTAAAGCATGTTTCACATAAATGTTTCATCTTGTTAGAAATCCATAAATGGAATACTTCATATAGCACATAAATCATCAATATGCATCAAAAACAATATGGTAACCTTACCATACTTACCAAGTGAGTCCACACATGTATGCTCTACTTGAGCGTCCTACCATAGTTGCAACATAGACAATGTATTCAAGTGCAACCGGGATGGCACACAGCCATTCCGAGACACAACTACACTCACCTAGTTATTGGGAATTTAAGGCTCCCGAATAACGATTCCCTTTCCTTTAGAGGAGCTTAGTTTTGAGGATGGTGATGGTGGCTTTTCTTCCACAACTTGCAATAGACCAAAATTAGGGAAACTTATTAGAATCAAAACCATTGATTCGAAAACAACATTTAAGCTTGGTAAAGCTTGTAGGCAAAATTAACTTCATGAAATTGAACTTCTAACAAATGGGTGTAACTTTGACTTTCAAGATTTTAATCTTTAAATTAAACTTTAAGAATTTATGGAATCTTTAAATTGATTGAGGGATTAAACTTACCAATCCAAGAGATTTCTATTGGTATTTAGAATCAAAGAAATTCCAATGATTTGAGAGAGGTGCTTTCTTGAGTTCAAGGTTAAAGATGACAATGGTGGTGCTTGCTTGTGGAAAAGATGAAGAAATGGATGTGAGTTCTCGACTTAATCTCCCACACTTGCTATAGCTTTTAACTATTATTTTCCCCTTCTTTATCAATCTAACCCGTGATGTATTAACACCTCATAATGGTTTCTTCCCAAGCAACCAATGAAATGGTTTCCTAGCTTGGGAAGAAGCCAATTAATATAATTTAAAATCCTATCATTAAAATCCTTTTTCTTTTTCCATTCTAATTGTCATATTGATGACAATTCCCCATCAATTCTCACATGAATATGCTAAGCAAGGAGGTGACCCACCTTCAAAATGGTCTAATTACGAGGGTAATTCCTCAACTTTTCAAAGTTTGCACTTTTGCTCCCAAACTTTTAATCTTCACAATTTAGTCACTAAAATGACTTTCAATTCTCTCAAAAAGGTCCAAAATTAGTAATTAGGCTCAATTGGGATCCATTATATCAAAATTGAGTGCAAGACTTGAGCTATTACATCAATTGGACAAATTCGATACAAAATTTCCGATCACCGGAACATAATTCTAACTAGATCGGTTTTCGGGGTGTGACAAGTGAAAACCCAAAAATAGGCAGTCTAAAGGGATCCAAAAAAAGAAAGAAAAGAAAAGAAGAAGAAAAAGAAGAAGAAAAAAAAGAAAAAGAAAAAAAGAAAAGAAAAAGAGCATTTCATCTGAACATATTCAGATTAGTGCAAAAATGATATTTCACTTGGAAGAAATGACCATTTGTTTCATCACCCTTAAAATATTTATTTGAGCCTATATATCCTTGGTTTCATCAACTTGGAAGAAAGGTTAACTTCATCACCCTTAAAATATCTATTTGTCTTCAGAATACATCTCGTTTATCGGGGTTAACCTTTCTTTAAGGACTTCCAGACTTCTAATGCTTGATCGAGATCAGAAAAGAGGGAAGGATTGGGGCATGGTAAGTTAGTGAGGTAAAGAGTGTCACCTTAAATGGGATAGAATTAGTCATATGGGAAATTTTTCTCCCAAAAGTTTAATAATTTGGAAGAGGTCACATTGGAGTTGATCTTTGCAATTTGGTTCAAAGGCTCTATTACACTTGATATTTATGGGGCCTAATCTTGATTTTTGTTTTCTTATGTTTGCCATGACTTATCAAATTATTCCAATTACTCAAATCAAGTAAAATAATGTAATGAGCCATTCACTTATCTTTTCAACAAGCATCTTGTCCATAAATTGATTAGATACAATAAAAGCAAAGGATTTCGTGGGTATTATTAGGATGTACTAATCCTTTAAGTGCAGGCAGAATAGGAGGTAGCCTCGGTACTTGTTTAATGATGGAAAGTATGACGAGGAAAAGATACAACTCCAAGTGACAATAATATTCAAACAAAAGCTGCAAGAAAATGACACAAGTAATTCTAGGGCAAAAAGAGAAAGCAGTAGCCATCTTTTGGGAGCAAAGATTCAGCCAGATTAATTTGTTGAAGGTTTTTGCTATTCAAAAGTAAGAAAGCGAGGTGAATGTGAGCAAAAATAGTAGTTAAAGTCAAGCCAGAGTGGGGCAATGTTGCCAAAAGAACCTTACAGAACATCACAAGTCGGTAAATAAAGTCTGCAAGCTAGAACAACAATGAATCATGATCTCTTTTAGAGCTATGAGAAAGAATTTTGTCAAATAAGCTGAATGAAGATATAGCAAGAGCGACTTTCTAAGAAAAGAGTGATCCCTAGTATTCAAAATTTAAGAAATGCATGGTGAGATACGGAAAAAAAGGGGGTCCATGTGCATAATCCATGAAGGTAAGGAAAGTTCCATCAGAACGAACAAAAGAAAACATTGTTGCAAAAAAAGAAAGAAAAATAAGAGAAAAAAGAGAGAAAAAGAAAAAAAAGGAAAAGGAAGAAGAAGAAAAAAAGAAAATCAAGGTGAAAACCTGAAAGGGCGCATTGAGAAAAAGAGGAAAAAAAACTAAAGGGAAAACCTAAAAGGGCGCTTTAGAGCATAAGATGTAGAGATCCTAAAGATTGAACCTAAGTGTGAGATAGGTTACGCTATCAGTAGAAGAAGTTTTAATGAAAGTCAAAGTGAAGAAATTTAAAGCTTCCCTGAAGATGAAAGTTTGGCCAAGTGGTCATTAGTTAACAACATTCATGCATCATATAGTTAGGCATTTATAAGTAGGAGCATGCTAATTCAAAGATTCAAAGCATTTTTGCTTATTTCGGCAGGAATTTGTAGATTTAATCAAGGAAAGTCAAAAAAATTAATTCATAGCTTCAAGTTTTGAAAAAGTAGATCCAATCAAGAACGAGCGAAGATTTAGGAGAAAAGACCTGGTTAAGAGTGAATAAAGATCTTGAAGAGGAAGATCCAGCGAGGAATGAACAAAAATCTTGGAGAAGAAAATCTGACAAAGAGCGAGCATAGATTTTAGAGAAATAGATGTAGCAAAGATTTTAGTTGGATTTGTGAGAAAGCAAATATATTAATTCATGATTTTATGTTTGCAAATGCAGATTATCAAGGACATTCCGTTTACAGAGGCAGTTTTCTCTAAAATATTCTATTTGCAGAGGCAGATTTCTCCAAAATATTTTGTTTGCAGAGGCATATTTCTCCAAAATATTCCGTTTGCAGAGGTGGATTTCAGCAAGACATTTTTCTTATAGAGACATATTTCAACAAGAGGCTCCATTTCTAGAGGTGGATTTCCATGAATATTTCGTTTACAGAGGCAAATTTTAGTAAGACATTCTATTTATAGAGGCAGATTTCAGCAAGATGCTACATTCGTAGAGGCGAATTTTAGCAAAAGCTCCGTTTACAAAGACAGACTTCAAAAAAATATTTGTTTTTTGTCGAAATAAGATGGTGGGGCATGTTATTGAAAGACGTCAAGCTTTTGGGCCAACCGTTCAAAAAAAGGGAAAGGAAAAGAAAGAGAAAGAAAAAAGGAAAAATGAAAAATAAGAAAAGAAAAAAGGAAAATAGAAGACAAACAAAAAAGAGAAGAAAAAGAGAAAAAATGGAAAAAGAGAAAAACATCTATGTTATTTGATTGAAAGGCCAGATAGATCAACAATGGGTAGATGAGGAAGATGTTCAGTTTAATCAGTCACATACATTCCAAGCACAGAAGAGATTGATCAACAGAGAAAGAGAAACAAGAGATGCGATCCCATATGAGTTTCAGATAGAAAGATCAAGACACCTTAGACAGAAAAACGATGACATTAAAGAACTCAACACTTCAAGCGAGAAATTGAGAACATTCATATTACCTCAGACTGAGTTTGAATTAATTGATGATGTTTCTTTTTATAGGATTAACTATTCCCTAGAAGAAAGGAGAATCAACATTTTTAGAATCCAGAGTTCCCAATGAGAAGAACTCGCCCGTCGAAGAATTCAGAGTTTATAAAAAGAAGAACTTGCCAAGAAAGATTGAAAAGCTCCTAATGAGAAGAGTCTATTTGCTGAGGAATGAGGATAGTTCCTAATGAGAAGAGCTCACTTGTTTGTGCCTTTACAAAGAGATGGACCAGCAAAATTGAAGAACTCCTAATGAGAAGAGTTTGCCACAGAGTTTCTAATGAGAAGAACTCGTCCAGCAAAGAATGAAGAACTCCTAATAAGAAGAGTTCGCCCTAAAGTTCCTAATGAGAGGAATTCGCCTAGTAAAGAATGAAGAACTCATAATGAGAAGAGTTTGTCTTTTTGAAAAAATGAGAAGTTCACAATAAGAAGGGCTTTCTTATTCAACGCCTTTATAGGAAGGCAGATCAACGATTTTAAGAAGAACTAGGAGTTTCTAATGAAAAGAGCTCGCTTGTTCGATACCTTTATAGAGAGGTAGATCGACATGACCAAGAGGAATGAATGGGTTCATAATGAGAAAAACTAGTTCAAATTTTGAAGTTAGCCTTGACAAAAGAATAAGGAGTTCATAATAAGAACTCGCTTGTTCGACACTTTTGCAGAGTGGTGGATTGTTTGACAGAGAGATGAAGAACTTCATAATAAGAAGAACAGCTTCAAACCTCAAGAGATGAAGAATGTCAAGAACAATTTTGGACCTTGGAAGATGAAGAATTTCATAATAAGAAGAACAACTTTAGATTCTACAGTTTGGCAGAAGGTTGAAGAATTTTGAAATGAGAAGAACAACTTCAAGCTTCAGTAGTTTAGAAGATGACAAGTGGATTTGGACAAAATCCGCGTCTTTTCAGTCTTTGCCTGATTCTCGTTCCACAGCAATGATCAAAGAGGGGCAGTTGTAATACCCGTATTTTGTTTGGGGTATTATATAAATAAGGAAAAAATAATAAATAAATAAAATTAGTCCAAAAATAAATGTCCATAAAATGTCCAATTACATTCTAAAAAAACCCAAAGCCCAAAAACAAATCCAAAAGCCCATATACATTGTGTTTCCCGCCCAAATTCATCAAGCTACAGCCTAAGAAACACAAAATTTCATATTTCCTGCCCAAATTTTAATTCAAATGGACACGTGGCGCTTACTCATTGGTCTAAATTGTTATCACACAGATTGTGGTCTTGCTGACATCAGCAATGACGTTAGTGGCCTGACCTCTATATAATGAGGAGAGAGAAATGTCATGGGACAATTATTTGCATTAATAATAATCATTAATAATAATAATAAATATAAAATAATAATAGAGGAGAGAAAGAGCTTACCTCGGGAGCCAAACTGTCTTGGGAAAGCTGAACGTCGTTGGGAAGCTATAGAGCCGCCAGAAGATCATCAGTCGCTGGAGTCACCACAGCCGCCGTTATAGAGGTATATCCCTCTTCACCTCTATAACCTGCAAAACAAAAACGCTAGTTTTAGTATTCGAATCTAAAAAATAATGGTTAAAACAAGAGATTTAAGATGGTCAAAACTTATCTTCGGTCGCTGGTGAGGTCCGGTGAGTGTCAGTCGGAGTTGAAGAGGGCTGGGTTTACGGGTAGCCTAGGCCGGGGAAGAAGGGGATCCTATCGGATTTGGGTAGATCTAAGGCTCTAGAGTCAAAAATCAATTTTTGGGTGGTTTTAGGGTTACGACGGTGGCCGAAAATTGCCAGGTGGCGGCGGCCGACGGCGCCTGCGGTGGCCGGGATTCGAATCTCGGTAGCTGACGAACGGCCAAAAGTGGACAAAGACAGGCAGTTGAGGATCACATGGAGGAGTATATGGTGTTTTAGCGCCGGTGTTCTTTGTGTTCTTCATGTTCATCGAAGAACATGAAGAACGCCATTCTAAATCTAAGGATTTTGATCCATTTCGGCTATGTTTTCTGGGTAGGAGAAGTTTGAAGCAAGAGAATTTAGACAGATGGGAGAGCTAGAGAGAGTGAAATTTTAGGAAAAATGAAGGGGAAAGAGAATTTTTGGGCTGAAAATGACGCTTTTATAGCCTGAACCACGTGACTTCGTTTTAGGGTCGAGTCAAGGAGGATCCGCGCCTTTTGGCCGGGTCGGGTCCTTAGATCAGCGCCCCACTTTAGGATCCTTAGGGTTTTATCCCTTAATTTTGCCCTTCTTTCAATTTAATCCCCATTCATGTTAAAATTGACCCCGTACTTTTGTAATTCATACAATTTAGTCCCTTGTTCCCCATAATGGAACCCCTTAGGTTTGTAACGTTTCAATTGAGTCGCTGAACCTTTTGCAATTGGGCTTTTATTTTTTAATTGGTTCAATTTAGTCCCTATAGTAATAAAAATAAGCTTTATGTTTCAATTTTTTTTCAATTTAGTTATTTATTTAATTATTTTATCTAATTAAATGTAATTAAATTATATGCTTGCATGATTTTAAATGCATATAGGATTAATTGATAGACAATTTAATCATTTAGTTTTATAAATTATTAGAGCCTTAGATTCTTTAGGTTCTTTAATTAAAATTTAATAATTAATTTAGGGAAGAACATTGTAGATAATTAAATGTATATTAAATAGAAACTTTGAGGTTCAAATTTGGATGGTGTTTCATTGTTTACAATGAGATGTTATCTCAACATTGACTTTAAAGATGTATATTTAATATACATTTCCACTTATAATTAAATAATAATTTAGGTAGTTTAATTAGATCCTTAACTAGGATTAGTACTTTAATTAATTAGGAATATTATTAATTTAAGGGCTTTAATACTTGGACGATGTTCAAGCAATTGGCTTTTTCTCATGAAAGCCTTTAAATTAATTAATATTCATAGTTTAAATAAATAATTAATTAGAGCCATTTTAAGTTAGTATTTAAAATAAACAAGACAGTAAGAAGTCATTCATTTAAAACATTTTATGTTGGAAATTGATTTTTAAATGTGAATAGGGGTGGCACTTAACGGGGTGCTTTTAATCTCATGTTCGAATAAAATGAATTTCCTTATAAAAGGATATTTGCATTTGGAATTTAAAATCATTTAATAATTATGGAATAAATTAAATTCAAATAATTATTCAAAATGCCACGTAAAATTAAGGTACCGGTAACTGGCGTTTGTGGGGTGCTAATCCTTCCCCACACGTAACCGACTCCTGAACCCAACTTTTTAAAAAAATAAATCTCTGGTTTGTTTTACGGTGTTCGGTCTACCTCGAAATGATCGGTGGCGACTCCAAATTGATTTTTTAAGATTAAATAAAAGGAAAAGTATGATTTTATGGCTAATAAAAAAGGAAAATTCAATTTGACATAAAATCATGATTTTCAAAATAAAATGAATAAAAAGGGTCAAAACCCTAATTTTACAAAAAATCATTCGTCATGCTATTTTTACACACAGTTTCAAAAATGGTCGCGACAAGTTGTTAATAAGGTTCTTTCTACTCTATTAATGGCTATTATTCAAAAGAATTTGAAATCATGGGAAGAGTGTCTACCCCATATCGAGTTTGCTTACAACCGATCCGTACACTCCGAAACCAAGTACTCGCCTTTTGAAATAGTGTATGGATTTAATCCATTGACACCACTAGACCTCTTACCTCTACCATTGGACCAAGTTGTGCACAAGGATGTAATAAGGAGACAGATTACGTGAAGAGACTACACCAGCAAGTTCGGGGTAACATTGAAAGAAGAAAAAAGCAATATGAGCAACAAAGCAACAAGGGGCGCAAGAGAGTAATTTTTGAACCGAGACTGTGTTTGGTTATATTTGTGAAAAGAAAGATTCCCAATACAGTGAATGTCAAAGTTACTACCTCGAGGAAACGGTCTATTTCAAGTGATTGAAAGGATCAATGATAATGCTTATAAGTTAGATCTTCCTGGTGAGTTTAATGTTAGTGCGACCTTTAATGTGGCTAATCTAACTCCTTTTGATGCAGATAACGATTTGGGGACGAATCGCCTTCAAGAGGGAGGGAATGATGTGATCATGGTCCAACATAACAAACCCGAGGAACTTTCATTAGGACCAATGACGCATGCTAAAGCTAAAAAGCTGCAAGAAGATGTGAATAACAGTTATTATCAAGTGTGGAAAGCGTTGACATCTTCTAGTGATTAGAACGACCGGCTCGTGGATGAGCAGCCATGCAATGTGTTGCATTTGCAACTTTAGTTCTCCTTTTAATATCTCTTTGCATGCATTACATTGCATTCGCATTCGTATTATGTTCGAATGCATTACATTTGTTCGCATGCGTCCCCATTCACATTATGTTCTCATGCATTAAATTTTGTTTGCCTTTTAATTTTCTAATCGCAAGCATTCTGTTCGCATGTGTATGTTTGCATATTTACTAGTTGCATATAGAGTTCGCCTACAAGAGTTGCATATAGCAGCCATCCTAAGACATATTTACTACTTGCGTTAATAAAACTATTGCATTAATAAAACTGGTTTACTTAATTGCAACTGCTTCATTTAATATGATAGTTCATTTAAGTAAGTTTTAATTTGCGCATTTAAATTCCAGCATTAATATATGTCTTCTTTAAATACATAATCATTTCATGTTTAGCATTTAAGTTGCATTGTTTCTTTTTTTCACGTGCATAAAAGCTTATCAATTTCGGAATTTCAATGGACCCCAAGAAGGTTTAATTTCAATTAAGTAATCTGGATTCTTTTGAGATTCAAGCACTTAAGGAAGAGTGAAGGCAAAAATTAACGCAATATTTAAGGGGAATTACCAAGGGACAGCTCCTCATCTAATCAAGATGGTTGTGTTGGAAACTAAGAGATCATTTATTTGCTGAAAACAAAGCTGCCAGAATTCATTCTTGCAAGAACCATTCGGCTTCTATCTTTAAAGCCTTTCAAATTCTTTTCATTTGCTAGTCATTCAATTTTGTCATTACTATGGGACATTCCAGATTTTGTTCTTGTTTTTCCTATAAATAGCTCATGTATTTTTATTGAAAACACAACTTTTGAATACATAATTTTTGGTGAGAATTCATTATCTTTTGTTCTTTTTAGAACTTTATTGATTTCCTTAATTATCTTTGCGAAATCTTCCTATTCCATTGTTTATATCACTGGTTCCTAGCTCTCAATAACTAGAGGGTCACGATCCATCCCCGTTTTCATATTCAGGTTATAAGTTCAAATAGAAACCGGATCAATACTCTCTTATAGTGTTGGTTCATTTCTTGAACTTAACCATTTTTATCATCCAACACCCTTTTGATATACCTTCCACCACAACCTTTCATACTTATCCTTCTATCACCTTAACTCCACACACCTTTCGCCACACAACTTTCACCCTCTTTTAAACTTCCATAAAAAGTTTCTTTCCTTTGAAAATCATCTTGTTTGAGGACTTACAAGATTTATGACAAGAACACATACATCTCGGCCACTAACATAACCGAGTTCGTACCATTTATAAAAAAAACAACACGATCATGACAGAAATAAATAACTCGTGTTTGACGTACATGCATGTATATTTTATATATGCATACAACACCTTGAAATATCACAAAATAATGGGCAGCATTCCACGGTCACGTTATTTAAACCATCCAACTCGTATTCAACTTCGAGTATAGATTCAAATGCAGCATCATTTGAAAGAAAAAATAGAAATAATAGAATAGCCTTGTGTCGTACACCTATGCCCGGCAAACCAAGTGAAGTTCAAAAGGTTGATGCTATAACACAATCCTTCAGGAATGTAACCACAAGCAATCGTGAAGCCGCTCCATGTCTTCCTCCGCAACCAACAAAAGTCGAAACATAGAAAACACATTTAGCTAGATTCTGAATCTTTTTCGTGTGATTCTTCCTCCGTGTCTGGAGCCAAATACGGGGGCATATAGCCATTGTACTGTTGAATGACCAAAACTGATGCTGTCATTGAGATATCTGGAGAAATCAGCAGACTTCCAACAGGTCCTAGTTCAGGGCATTCACATCTCCTCCATAAAGCCAAGGCCAATTCACCTTCAGGCTTGCGCCCCACAAGGAAAAGATTGCAGTGGCCTGCCGCACGAATTGCATCAATGGTTTCAGCGGCATTTCGGACAGCTTTTTCTTCATATGTAACAGTGTTATCCTTTGGTATCTTCCCAAACTGAGATAGAAACTCTTTGGTTGATGACATTGCTTCGTTGCCGGTGTTTTCTTGCACATCACTTGTGGAAATTTCTCCAATAGTCTCAGGTTCCACTACAAAGCAAATGATGTTTAAACTGATACCAGGATGTTCAGCCATTCGAACCCCATAAGCAAGTGCTTCGCAATCATCAGGGCCACCAAAGAAAAGCACTGTTATTAGATAGGAAACATTACTAGCAGGTACATGGGTGGCTCCACCAAGGCCGCGATCAACTAGAATTCCAACAGAACAAGGCGCATGTTTGAGGACCCTCCGGTTCACCCACTGGAAGTATGAGTGAGTAGTCTCGAGAGACCCATCGACACTCTGTTGCTTATGGAATGGAAGGATTATGATTGCAGCTCTCTTTCTCTCGGCAGTTGAACATGTCCTCATGCATATTGACCATTGAAGAGATTGAAGTCATTGATCGAACAGTTACTTGGTTCAGTTGTTGGAAAGCCTCGAACGCGACAACAACATGGTCAGAATCCGAATGCTGATCCTTTTTCCAGAAGGGAAGCCCATTTTTCCTTGCCTTTTGTACCATCAATATAGCCGATGACCTCTCGGACAGCTCCATGAGATGCAGAGCATACACAGAAAGTCCATCACGCTTGGCAACTCCTCGTGAAGCCTCAAAGAGATTTATCATTGATGGGATATTTCTGGCACTGTGAAAGCATGCCAATATTCTAAGTTGAGTATCTGGAATTTTTCTTTCAATGGTCCTATATTTGTAGTCTGTTTTTCGGCTTGCAGGCTTATATACTGCCATAACAACTGGTGTGGTGATGAAGGTAGTGAAAAGAGCCATTAGAATCATGATAGTAAATGTTTGATCATTGAGAACCTGAGAGTTCAAACACCCAAAATGCATCATTTAATTCTATAAAAAAAGTAAACAAAGCTATGACCTCAGTGATGAATTGATCATTAAAGAAAGAAAATTCACCTTTCTATCCTTCCCAATGTTGAGAACAATCAATTCAACCAGACCTTTAGTGTTCATAAGGAACCCAAGCGCGAGAGCTTCACGAAGAGGCACTTTGCAGGAAAGGGACACCACAACAGTCCCAACAATCTTGCCGAAACATGCTGTAAAAATCATCAAAGCAAGAAGACCCCATGATTGGAGGCCTTGAATTGTTGCAACATTTGTCTTCAGTCCACTTGACACAAAGTATAATGGCAAGAAAAGACCAGACACAAGATCCTCAACTTTCTCCACAAGAGCATGGGCAAATGGCCCTTCCTTTGGGAAACAACTCCAACCACAAAAGGACCAAACATAGCATGAATTCCAATAGCATCAGTTACAAACCCGGCTGCTAGAACAACAGATAATGTAACACATATGTATATCTCTTCTACTGGCTCGCCATCATGGCATTGACGAGCCATCCATTTGAACATTGGGGGTACAATGAGAGCCAAAAAAATGATGAAAGCACAACCAAACAAGAAGACTCACAGTGATTCAAAAGGAGAAGTGTTAGACCCAGAGAGCGCAACAGCAAGAGCAAGTAGAACCCATGCAGCTACATCGTTAACAGCTGCAGCTGACATAGCCATTTTTCCGATATCAGTGGTTAAAAGGTTCAACTCTGCCAGAATGCGAGCTAAGACAGGAAAGGCGGTGATAGAAAGAGCAACACCCATGAATATAAGAAAAGCAGTATCTACACCTTTGGATATAGTTGCTCGGAGCACAAACGAACAACCGATTCCTAATGCAAAAGGAAGTCCTATACCAGCAAGAGCAATTACAAGGGCTGTTTTCCCAGTTTGCCGCAGAGCTTTGGGATCTATCTCCAGGCCAGCAAGGAATAAAAAGAAAATGAGGCCAATGTTTGCTAAGGTATCCAACACAGTTAGACTCTTGGGAGGAAACACAGCTTCTAAGTAGATCTTGCTTCTACCCAGAACAGATGGCCCAAGCAAAATTCCTCCCTGGATACATGAGCAGAAAGATATAAACGATATTATTATCAAACTAATCATAAATTTCAACTTAAATAAAAAAAACCAAGAATTGGAAAACCAATGAAAAGGAAAACTACAAACTCTCTCCATTGTTCTCTTTTTTTTTGTTTTTTTACATCAGCCAGGCAGCAGGTATGCTATAACTATACATAAAGAACACTAATAGGGGAACTAATACATAAATTTTGCCTAAGTTTGATCTTTGAAGAGAGAAAGGAACTCACAATGATCTCTGCAACCACACGTGGCTGCCTTAATGGACTTAAAAGAACGTCAAGACCCCTTGTGAGTAGAACAACCAAATATATCTGCAGAATGAGAAGAGGAAGTGCAAAATCGAGGGGGTTATCACCCTGGAAAATGCCATTTGATGTAGCCTTCATTGGCGATGGACATTTCTGTCCCACAGTTGTTTGACTGGGAAGAACCAGAAACGAGGAGAAAGGAGAGGAGAGAGAAGCCATATTCTCAAAACTCAGATCTCACTGTAAGCCTCTGACAACTTATGTTTTCCAATTATGAGTTACTCGGTATGCTTTTCTACTTATGCTACCGGATAAAAACAACGGTAAAGTGCACGAACGGTCACTAAATTATTTTAAAAAATATAAAATGGTCACGAAACTTTCAAATGTTACGTAATGCGTATTAAATTCTAGATTTCTATAAAATGGTCAAATATTGGGGGAGATTTTTGATTTTATGCCTATTTTTTTGTTGTTTAACTTCTAAAAATTTGAAAAGGCTTATATTACAAATAAGTACTCAAAGTATACAAATTTTTTTCATTTAGGTATCTAAAGTAATTTTTTGTCAAAGTAAGTACTTCAAGTATTTTTCAAAGTAGGTACCTAAAATCTATTGTTTTGTCAAAATAGGTAAGTAATGTTTTTTTAATCAATGTCACATGTCAATTATTAGGAACCTAAATGAAAAATATATATACTTTAAATACCTATTTTAACCAAAAAATATATTTTAGGTACTTATTTTTAACAAAAAAATACTTTAAGTACCTAAATAAAAAAAATAATATACTTTAAATACTTATTTGTAACATAAGCTTGTTGACTGACAAAGTCAACAATTGGTGCAGTGAGCGTGGACAACACGTGACCTTCGTTTCCCTTCATAATCTTTGAGCATTCCTAGTTTTCCCCTGCATTCCCACCAATTTTACAGAATAGGTGGAGATGGAGATCCACCGGTTGACACGAGTGGGAGAAGCACAGAGAATTTTGACCCACTAGTACCACCAACCATGCAAGAGTTACAACAGTTCGAGTAGAATTTTATACAACAATTTTGGGACCAACCACCTACGTGGTTTACCGCGGTAGGATTGGCTGCACAGAAAACTAGAGAGCATCACCATCAGAGGGGAGCAGTCAACAGTTCATGAACATGCAGGAAAGGATAAAGAGCATGGAGAAATTTTTACTGTTATCGAAAAAAAGTACGAGCAACAAAAAAAGTTCATATAGGATGAAGCCAAACGACACAGAGCTGTAGAAGAGAAGAGCGAAAGGCTGATCAAAGAATTATCCAGGAAAAACAAAGGTAAAGTAGTTAGGGATGAGCACCTGGTGGAGCAAGATACCTTTCAGCAGGAAACTCGGGTGCATCTACCCCAAGCCCTAGAAGAAGGCGATGAGGATACGAAAGATCTAGATTACAACCCTATAAAAGATGATGAGTAGTATGCGCTAAAGGTGAGGATGGAGCAGATAGAAAGGAATTTTTAGAACATCCAGAGTTTCTAGCAGAGACTGTAACCCCCTTAGCCCGACCTAGCTGAAACCGGACTAAAAGAGTCACATTAGGTTTGCCGAAGCAAACCCGAGCTAATAACTTAAATCGAGCCCATTTTTTCCTTTATATATTGTCTAAAAATATTTTAATAATGTCCTAGGTGAACATACTTCAGCGAAAACGTCACATTAAAAATAGATTGCGACACAGGGTTCTTTTGTACAACAATTCACATAGGGACCAAAATGCAATTTCTGCAAATTATAGGGTTTCCATCATAATAAAGATTACCAATCCTCAATTAATTCAATTTCATGCTCACAAGTTTAATTCCAATCCAAAAAAAACCATCCAAACTCACTCAATGGCATTCACAACAATCAGGGACTAAATTGCAAGATTCCCAAACTTCAGCAACAAAAATAACAGATCGTACCGATACGGGAAAGCCCGTACCGATACGGCTTAACGCACAAAACAACCATATGTACCGATACGCGTGTAACCATATCGATACGATATGTTGACCAAACCGTACCAATACGGGCTTGACCCTGTACCAATCTCTTCCTTGTTATCTTAAAACTCAGAATTCTAGCAGCTAGAGCCAGTACCGATACGGTACTCCGCGTATCGATACGGCTTATTAAAACTGAAAGAATCATTTCGGTACGCTAACCCGTGTACCGACATTAATACTTAATTTTCTTTAAGGCCTATCGATTCGATAGGCATACCGATACCCTATACTTTATTTCAACGATTTGAGCCTTAACAAGACCCTCGCATACCGATCTTGAGGTACTCGTACCGGTATACAGAGGCCTGTAATGACCTTTAGGTCCAACATATGACACTTTGGCTCACTTCATTCAACCTTAACACATATCTAAACAACATATAACATTATCAACATGCTTATACATCAACATGCCATCATTTTAAGCCAACCTAGCTAGTCTAGCACATTCAACCACAAAGTCTATAGGCATGCTCCCTAGTCACATCCAAAGCATAAAACCATCTACATCTCAAGCACTTTAAACCACTTACAAGTCCAAACCAGCAATTACAACTTACACAAACAGGGAGTTCATCAAAACCCTATTAAAATAACATTTGATACATTACCCTTATTACTACAATAATACGTTCAAACCATACTTTGAAAATAAGTCTTTGGAAATCCTTCCTTGCTTTCTCGTTGCCCTTGGCACTTAATTTTCTGCATTGATGGAAAAGAGACCGTAAGCACACAAGGCTTAGTGAGGAATGCTCAAAAACCAACCATTATCAATGCATTTTAAACCAATTAACATTCATTTTGAAAAACTACTTTTCAAACATCATTTCAACATCATGCCTTATCAAACCATGCACTTAACCTTTTCCAAAACAGTATATTAAACCATATGCAACATGTATCATGGATTCAACAACAAAGTCCCATTTGCTACCCTCAATTTAAGCTTTCCCATGCACACTACCAATGCAAGGCTTAAAGAGTAAACATGTTTAAACCATATTAAAAACACAATCAATCTCATGATACATCATCAATTATATTGGCTTACAAGTGATCATTAACCAAGTTCCACTTTACAAACATAACATCGGATACACGGATTCAACAAGAGTTCCCCTAACACTTAACATACAATCTACCGCCACAACACCTTAACAAGTTCAATCGTATTGCCAAGAAGAACTTTACTACTGGAGTCAATGAGCTCTACAGGTTCCTCATCATAAAACAAATTCGATTGCAACTCAATATCCTTAACTGTCATTACATGCGATAGATCCGAACGGTACCTCCGCAACATGGACACATAAAACATGTCATGAATTTTCTCTAGCTTAGGAGGTAACCTCAGCCAATAAGCTACAGGACCAATACGTTCCAGCACCTCATACGGTCCTATAAACCTCAGACTCAACTTTTCTTTACACCCAAAGCACATCACCTTCTTCGAAGGTGAGACTTTCAAGAAAACCTTTTTTCACCAACAACGTACTCAATCTCTCTACGCTTCAAATCCGCGTAGGATTTCTGCCTATCCAAAATAAACCAGAGAAAGGTTACGAACAGTTGGTCTATATTTTTCTTTTATCTTGTTTAGATGCAAATTATTAATCTCACATGTACATACTCGCAACAGGTGAATTTTTAAAGGAAGTGAATCACAGAAGGGCAACCAATTGCAACACATTCATAACGAGGACTAAAACATAAATCTTCAAAATTATAGGACCAAAATTGAAATTAAGGTTACCAATCCTTAATTAGTCAGATTACTTGCTCACATGACAAAAATCAGCTCAAAAAGATCATCCTTACTCATTCAATTGCATCATCAACATTCATGGACTAAAATGAAAGAAAACAGAACTGCATGTCCATGACATTAACTAAAATAATGGCCACACATATCGATACGCTACCAACCGTATCGATACGGTTCCCTAAACCAACAGCCTTCATTTTGAAACACTAAGTATCGTACCGGTACGCCTAACTGAAATTAATGACCAGTTTAAAATTACTCTGCAACCGTACCAGTATGCCTTATGGGTGTTTCGGTATGCGGGTTTTGATCCAAAAAGCAGTTTCCAGTAGCGATGAACTGGATCGGTACACCCGTGCCCGTACTGAAATGCTTGGTCTACTCTTGCCTAGCCGTACCGATACTATCCTTAGCGTATCGATACGCCTTGGCTTGTAATGTCAATTTTAGCTGGTTTTTCACACAAATCTAGATGCATTTAGGTCCTAGCAACTTGCATACATGAATATAAACTGTCATCAATACATAAAGCAAGACTTGCACCATAATTTAGCTACAATGCAAACTAATGCTACCAAATGGATTAGTCTATAGGCATGCTCCCTAAAACACTCCACCTAACATACCAAAATGCACAAATAAACATTTACCAGCACAAGCATCATACCAACATCACTTTAATACCATATTCAACATGATAACCTCATCAAAGCTTGCCATCCAAGCAAAACTATCTAGATGCGTACCTAGATAACCACATAACATCAACCATAGGTAACGATGCACAATATGCTTAGCAACATAAATCAAACTCCAATATCACAGCATTACACATGCTCAAAACTAAGGAAAACATAATTACATATACCAAAATCCATGGTGAACACATTGCCTTATTAACCAGAAACTAAAACTGAGTTCATACTCAAGTAGTCTTGTCCTTGGATCACTTAGACCTTGCCTTTGTTGCCTCCAAACCTTAATGCTCTGCATCATTAGGGAAAAGAGAGCGTAAGCATACTTGCTTAGTGAGGATGCTCATAAAACAATGATGCAATTAGAAACCTTGAAAGTCTAACACTTGCTTTCAACCCATGCTTACGACTAAAGTATTAAAACAATTTGCCATGCTTAAATCCCAAAGCATTAAATCTTATACCATGCTTAAATTCCAAAGCATTATAAAATAAGTTCAACACTTGAATTTTCTATATATTGGCATTTATAGTGACCCCAAATAGACGACCTCTATTGTTGATTAGCCGACCGCTAATCTTTAGTTAACCGACCGTTAACCTTACATTTCAGATACACGGATCTCCCATAATAGTCGACCACTACCATGACCCATACCATGCCGACCGCAAGATCAACATCAACAAGGGGAACTGACCGCTCAACCCAAGTGATAACAACATAGTCTGAGTAGCCGACCGCTATACCTCAAGGACCCTTAATCACGATCGATTTCTAAACATACTATAGTGCACTTTGTCTTATGGCATGCAAACTATATCCGAATGTTTTCTCACCTTGTCACATAGCCAATATATCATTTACAAAACCATTTACCCACTGTTTTACAATGCATTACAGAAAATCCCCACATATGCAATTCACATTGCCATAGCAATATCACATTCCCGACCGGAATAAAACCAATGCTCACTATCATTTAATATACTTTTAAGCCATTGCATTTGTACTTAAAAATCATGCATTTACAGTAGGTAAAACAAACCATGTTTACGACCAAAACATGAATCACACATGCTCATATCCAAACCGATATTAAAGAGCAAAGGAGGAAAACTTACTTCCAAGCTTCGGTAAGTGTTTCAAACTTAACCTAAACTTCCAAAACCACTTTCAAACATTTGAAAGACTTTTAAAACCGTTTCCACTCACCGATTTCACTTCACCTTGCTTGCTAACACGAAACAAGCTCCCGGCAAGCCTCAAACCACCTCAAGATGCTATGCCTTGATTATCCCCTATTTTGGCCACACAAAACCAGAAAAAACATGCATTAAAATGCATCTAACTCTCTATTTCAAACCAAAAACCCGCAGCTCTCAAGATGCCCACTCAAAACTCATCCGAAACTTATCAAAATCAACCTCAAACACTTCTCAAACTTAACCCATCCATAATACAACGATTCACTACAACAAACTTCATCAAATAACATCTAAAAACCCTTTCGCAACATCCTTTTACTTTCAGCAAAGATTACACTCCAAAACTACCAAAAACTATTAACTAACACCCTAAACAATTAGAGATTCAACCAATTTCGGGACTCCATTATTATAAACAACTTATCCACATTTTAATACATCCAAAATAAGATTGAAATCAATCTTCAACACTGGAAAAACAGATCCAATTCGAAAATCTAGATTCCATCAATTAAACCTCAATTAAGCAAAAATCCATAATTAATTATTTAAAACCTATTAGAAAACATATGTAAAGAGTCAAGAACTTGGGAATTTCAGTAATGAACCTTTCATTAGAGGAGAAGAACGAAACTTACCTCCAATGAGTGAGTTTCCCCTTAATTGGATGTTTTCCTCTTGAAAAACAATGAGATTTAATAAGATATTTGAAAAACAAGTTAAAGAATCATTTAGCAAAACAAAGAATTAAGAAACAAGATCATTACCTTGAATCTCTGATAAGAAAAAGAGTGTTTAGCTGAGAGTATTTTGAGAGAATATATGAGAGGAAGAAAGTTACATCAAATTGTGATTTGAGAAAAATAACTACCTTTTAACTAAATCATTTTTAATTTCCCTTAATTAAAACTCTTTTAAAAATAATCCTAATTAAGAGAAAATCATATTAGACTAAATGGTAAAATAGCTCCTTAAACTCTTTACAAAACAGTCAGCTTTAAAAATAGTTTTCAAAAATTGCATTTTGGTCACTAGCCAAAATGTCACCCTTCCAAAGCTCATTTTCCAAAATTTCTTTCACCAATATTTTTAATATATTAAAATATGATTTTTAAACATTTTCCCATATTTTTATCTTTTAGAAAAAAATATCAGCTCTTGACTCTGGCTCGAATCTCTAACTCGGTCCACCGGACCTACTAACTATCCTTAAAACTGCTAGGCCTGAAACTGTGGCGTTACAACCCTCCCCCTCTTAAGAAATTTCATCCTCAAAATTTACCTGGAGGAAAAAGATGCGAAAATTGCTCCAACATATTCGCCTTGCTTTCCCAAGTGGCTTCCTCGACACCTCGTTGTTGCCACAAGACTTTAACTAGTTATATCATCTTACCACACAGAACCTGGATACATGGAACACATCATGTATACATGGAACACATCATGTATTTTCTCAAGCTCGGGAGGCAACCTCAACCGATAAGCCATAGGACCAAGACGCTCTACGATCTCATATGGTCCAATAAACCTTGGACTAAGCTTACCCTTACGTCCGAACCGCATCACCTTCTTCCATGGTGACACTTTCAAGAACACATGATCACCTACCGCATATTTGATTTCTCTACGCTTTAAATCCGCATAAGATTTCTGCCGATTCGCAGCTGTTTTCAAGCAATCACACACAAGCTTAACTTTCTCATCCGATTCTTTCAACACTTGCGGTAAGGAAACATGTTTTCCCCTACCTCAGCCCAACACAAGGGAGTACGAAACCTCCGGCCATACAATGCCTCATACGGTGCCATCTGAATACCCACTTGATAGCTGTTGTTATAAGCAAATTCAACCAAAGGTAAATGCTTCTCCCAGGTTCCTTGGAACTCAATAATACAATATCTCAACATATCCTCCAAGACCTAGATAACACGCTCAGACTGTCCATCCTTATAAGGATGATACGCGCTACCGAAACTCAACCTAGAACCCAGAACCTGATGTAAACATCTCCAAAACCTGCTATGAACCTCGGCTACATACAAATCCACCAGCTTGTCCAAGGTGTACGTTGTATGCACTGGCAGAAAATGTGCACACTTTGTAAATCGATAAACAATCACCCAAATGGAATCCTTTTTAGCCGGTGTCAATGACAACCCTGTCACGAAGTCTATGGTGATTCTCTCCCATTTCTATTCTAAAATTCTCAACGGTTGCAACAACTCAGATGGAAACTGATGTTCAGCTTTAACTCGCTGACATATCATACACTTGGACACAAACTCCGCCACATCCTTTTTCAAACCAACCCAATAGTACATTTCCTTCAAATCACAATACATCTTGGTACTACCCGGAAGCATAGCAAAAGGACCATAATGTGCCTCCGTCAAAATAGTATGCCTGAACTCCGAGACTTCCGGTACCACTATTCAGCCCTTAAAACATAGAACACCATCATCATTAAAATGAAAATCTGTCAGATTACCATCCCCTATGTCCTTAACATGAGGGACCAAAGAATCATCGAATGGTTGCTTAGCCTTAATCATCTATGACAATGTAGGCTTAACTTGCAATTCAGCCAACAGTCCACCTTCTCGCGTCACACTCAACCTCGTAAACATCGCCCTAGCTCAACCGCAACCTTACGACTCAATGCATCTGCAACCACATTGGCCTTTCCAAGATGATACTCAATTGTCAAGTCGTAATCCTTAAAAAAATCCAACCACCTTTTTTGCCTAAGTTTTAAATCCTTTTGAGACATCAAATATTTCAAACTCTTATGATCTGTAAAAACCACACACTTCTCACCATAAAGGTAGTGTCGCCAAATCTTCAAGGCAAACACCACAGCCGCAAGCTCCAAATCATGAGTTGGATAATTGCGCTCATGAATCTTTAACTACATCGACGCATAAGCCACAACCTTTCCATCCTGCATCAACACACAACCCAAGCCAACATACGATGCATCGCTATAAACCACAAACTCCTTCCCAGATTCTGGTTGAATCAACACAGAAGCATGTGTCAGAACCTCCTTCTACTTCTCAAAACCCTGTTGTTGCTTCTTTGTCCACACAAAAGGAACACTCTTCTGCAACAACTTTGTTAGTGGGGCTGCAATACTAGAAAAACCCTCAATAAAACAGCGATAATAACCTGCCAACCCAAGAAAACTGTGCACTTTCGATACGGTCTTAGGTTGTTTCCAATTGAGAATAGCCTCAATTTTCTATGGATCAACACAAATACCCTTCACGGATACCACATGTCCAAGAAACATCACCTCCTTGAGCCAAAACTTGCGCTTGCTCAACTTGGCATACAACTGATTAACCTTCAGCACTTGCAACACGATCTGCAAATACCGATCATGCTCCTCCTCAGTACGAGAGTACACGAGTATATCATCAATAAAAATCACCACAAACTGATCCAGGTACTTATGAAACACTATATTCATCATGTCCATGAAAGCAATTGGGGTATTCGTCAAACCAAATGGCATAACCAAAAACTCCTAATGCTCGTACAAAACTTCGTCTTATGCATATTCACATCCTTTACCTTCAACTGGTAATACCCCGACCTTAAAAATCAATTTTCAAAAACACCGTGGGGCACATATACGCATCGATCCATCCTTCTTCTTCACAAAGAGAACCAAAGCACCCCAAGGAGAAACACTCAGTCGTATGAACCCATGATCTAACAATTTTTGGAGCTGCGATTTCAACTCTTTTAACTGCTTCAGTGCCATCCGATAAGGAGCAATAGACACATGAGTTGTACCTCCGTACGTCTCAATACAAAATTCCACCTCCCTATCTATAGGTAAACCCGACAACTCTTTAGGAAAAAAACTTTCAGATATTCACACACAGCCTGAATGTCTTGCACCTGAACACCCTTAGCTTCTGAATTCATAACAATAGCCAAATAAGCTTGGCAACCATCAAACATCAGTCTCTTCGCTCGAGAAGCCGACAGAACATTGGACAAGAATTTCACATTCTCACCAACCACCATAAATTCATAATCATCGGCCAACATCAGAAAAATCCTTTTGGACTCACAATCCACCACTGCCTTATGCTCACTTAACCAATCCATACCCAAGATAACGTCAAAACCATGAAATGTCAACTCCATCAAATTCGCGGCAAACTCATGACCTTGCACTGTTAAAGGACAACACCTATACAACCTTTTAGTTATAATCGTCTCCCCAAAAAAACTAGTTACTAACATGCCAACATCCAAAATCTCAACAGGAACATTCAGCAATGATGCATGCTCACTTAAAATATATGAACGAGTAGACCCCGAATCAATCAAAAAAACAACAACAAAGATTGCAAGGCGAAAGTACCTGTGCTCACATTAGTGTTGTTGCGCCCCTCACGATGAGCATAAATCTGTGCTGGCGTACCATTCTCTGATTGTACAACAACAACATGAGCCACAGCTCACTGACCATCTTGCGCCTCTAAAAATTACCATTGCCACAGCCTCGGCCCCTAGCAGGTACAGTAGCCTGAACCGGTGCATCACCCACAGCTCGAGGACAGTCATGCTTCATGTGACCAGGAGATCCACATATCCAACAACTCATGGTATTTCTCCAACACTCACCCGTGTGGCATCTACCACATCACTCACACTCAGCTATAATACGAACACCTTGGTTACCATGGCCACCACCGTAACCACGCTTGTGATCCAACTTATGCCTCTTATCACAAAACCTCCTACTCTGCTTCCCCGAATTACCAAAATAAGCCCCACGCTTATTCGAGCTCATGCTCGAACCTTGTCCTGTCACCCTCAAGGACTGCTCAATATTCTTAGCGCGGTTCACAAGCACATCAAAATCTGTGTAGTCTACAGCCAACAGGTATGTTTTGATATCCTTCACCAACCCATAGCGAAACCTGTTGCACCTCTCGAGATCATCCGGAACCAACTCCGAGGCATACTGACTCAAACAGACAAATTTCACCTCATACTCCGCCACGAACATGCCACCCTGTTCCAAGGCCATAAACTCACGTTTCCTCGCATCCAGATACTAAGGACCAAGATACTTCTTCTTGAAAGCTCTTCGAAAGAACTCTCAAGTTACATCCGCCTTTGGAATATTAGCAATTGTGGTCACCCACCAATGATAAGCATCACCATGCAACAACGACACGGTATAACCCAGCTTAAGCCTATCATTACAACCTATCTAATTTAGAATATGAATCGTACTCTCCAGCTATCCTTCAGCTGCCTCGAGGCTCAAACCCCTGAGCTCAACACCTCCCAAACTGCAGAGACGCTCCAAGGGCAACCCTGGGTTAACTACCACAGCAGGTGTCGATGCCTACGTATGCACTCTAGCCATCGCTGCTTGAAAAGCTCTCATTATTGTCTGAACTAACAGAGTCAAATCACCGAACACTGGCACTTGAAGAGCCCGGGGTACACCATCAGCCCTAACGCCGACAGATGGAACCAACGAAGAAGGAAGAGGTAAAACGTTAGGGGGATTCTCTTCCTCAACATTGTTCTTCCCAATTTTGGCATTACCAGTCATTGAGCGTTCTCACGTTGAGCCATGATAACAAAAGCATCAAAACACATTAAAGTCAGGCTAACATAAGACAAAGGATCCAAGACCATCTTACAAAACATTTTAAAACCTCGTTAATAGGCAATGTGTTCCCAATTCATACCCCAACGTGAAGTAAATCAAACATCGTACATATACAAATCACCGTGCATAACAAACAATGATATACAATCAAGCAACAACATCCCAACCTTTCGTAACCTGGCTTTGATACCAATAAATGTAATCCCATTTACCTAGCTTAGACGCCCGACCGAACCGAGAGAACTACATTAGGTTTGCCGAAGCAAACCAGAGAAAGGTTACGGTTTTTCTTTTATCTTGTCTAGATGCAAATTATTAATCTTACATGTACATACTCGCAGCAGGTGAATTTTTGAAGTAAGCGAAACATAGAAAGACAACCAATTGCAACACATTCATAACGAGGAATAAAACGTAAATCTTTTAATTTGGAGGTCCAAAATTGAAATTAAGGTTACCAATCCTTAATTAGTCAGATTACTTGCTCACATGACAAAAATCAGCTCAAAAAGATCATCCATACTCATTCAATTGCATCATCAACATTTAGGGACTAAAATGAAAGAAAACAGAACTGCATGTCCATTACATTAACCGAAATAACGACCACATATATCAATACGCTACCAACTGTATCGATACGGTGCCCTAAACCAACAGCCCTCATTTTGGCACATTAAGTATCATCCCAATACGCCTAACTAAAATTAACGACCAGTTTAAAATTACTCAGCAACTGTACCGGTACGCCTTATGGGTGTTTCGGTATGCGGGTTTTGATCCAAAAAGTAGTTTCCAGTAGCAATGAACCGTACAGGTACACTCGTGCCCGTATCGAAACGCTTGGTCTGTTCTTGCCTAGCCATACCGATACGGTCCCTAGCGTATCGATACGCCTGGGCCTTTAAAGTCAATTTTAGCTGGTTTTTCACACAAATCTAGATGCATTTAGGTCCTAGCAACTTGCATACATGAATATAAATTGTCATCAATACATAAATCAACACTTGCACCATAATTTAGCTACAATGCAAACTAATGCTACCAAATGGATTAGTCTATAGGCATACTCACTCCACCAAACATACCAAAAAGCACAAATAAATATTTACCAGCACAAGCATCATACCAACATCACTCAAATACCATATTCAACATGATAAGCTCATCAAAGCATGCCATCCAAGCAAAACTATCTAGATGCATACCTAGGTAACCACATAACATCAACCATAGGTAACGATGGACAATATGCTTACCAACATCAATCAAACTCCAATATCATAGCATTACACATGCTCAAAGCTATGGAAAAAAGAATTACATATCCCAAAATCTATGGCGAACCCATTACCTTATTAACTGAAAACTCAAACCGAGTTCATACTCAAGTAGTCATGTCCTTGGATCACTTAGACCTTGCCTTTGCTGCCTCCAAACCTTAATGCCCTGCATCATTAGGGAAAAGAGAGCGTAAGCACAGTTGCTTAGTGAGGATGCTCATAAAACAATGATGCAATTAAAAACCTTGAAAGTCTAACACTTGCTTTCAACCCATGCTTACGACTAAAGCAATAAAACAATTTGCCATGCTTAAATCCCAAAACATTAAATCATATATCATGCTTAAATTCCAAAGCATTATAAAATAAGTTCAACACTTGAATTTTCCATATATTGGCATTTATAGTGACCCCGGATAGACGACCTCTATCCTTGATTAGCTGACCGCTAATCTTTAGGTAACCGACCGTTAACCTTACATTTCGGATACATGGATCTCCATGATAGTCGACCACTACCATGACCCATACCATGCCGACCGAATGATATAACAACCTTGCTGACCGTAAGATCAACATCAACAAGGGGAACCGACCGCTCAACCCAAGTGATAACAACATAATCCGAGTAGCCGACCGCTATACCTCAAGGACCCTTAACCACAATCGAATTTTAAACATATTATAGTGCACTTTATCTTATGGCATGCCAACTATATCTGAATGTTTTCTCTGTAACATCCCTTTCCCGTATTTATCACCAAAAACGAGTTAGTGATGTTATTAACCAAATTTAAACCCTATTATTTCTTTTCCTTAAGAAAACAGGCAGCATGCACTACTTTACTTAAAAATTTATAAATTTTTTTACAGACATCGAAAGTTCAGTCCAAAATTTTATAATTAAATTAGATTCATTAAGCTTTCTAACCATATAAATTATTAACCTAAACTCATTACATAAAAATTCAAATAAATCTTTGAATTCACGTCACAGCCCCAAAAATACTGAAATTCTGCTGCCTTATTTTCTGACCTTCCATCAAATAAAAATTCATAGCTTTTTACATGCAACTCAAAATTAATCACCGTTAATTTTGTAAGAAACTAGACAAAATTTCTAGTTCATACATATAATATTCACTTCTAAGTCAAATAGTGGAATTTATGCTGATTTTTCAAACACACTGCTTTTGCATACACATCTCGACAGATTTTAAATCTTTCTACCTTAAAACCCACATTTTAAAAAAACTTATTCCATTATCATTTGTAGACATAATAGGACTTACTAGGTTCATCATCCATATTATAACAACTATTAACCAACCATATTTGGAAATAAGTTATTACAACCCCATTGATTATACATGCCATCTAGTACATTTCTAAAAGAAAAGGATGGATGTCATTACATTACTATGAGTATGGAGATATACCTTCCAAAATATGAAAGTGATGCTCGGCTACTCTTCCCTCGAAGCTCCTTTAAATCCTACGCATGAAATTCATCATACGCTAAGCATATACTTAGTGAGGCAACAACATTTAATTCAAATACAAATGAACATGGATAATAATATAATTAAAATAATAATGCATATGATCACTTCCATTTTATGCTTGCTAGCATATATGATATGATACGTATAATAACAACATATTACATGGTAATAACTTTGATTCTTACCAATACCATTGCCATATTTATCCTCGAGCTTTCAAGCTTTTTATCCTGTTTTTTTTTTCAATTCATTTAGCCCAAGTATCGATTTATGGAAATCTATGTACACGAGTCATCCCCCTATACTTACTTGAGTATAGTGTATTATATGCACCGTAGTGCTTAGCACCCTAAGTGCTTCCGTATACCCAAACCTTGCATGAGTATACCCTCATTGAGTATTAATAAAATTACACCGTAGTGCTTAGCACCCTAAGTGCTTCCGTATACCCAACCCTTGCATGAGTATACCCTCAATGAGTATTTATGAATATTGCACCGAAGTGCTTAGAATATTTATACAGCTGTTTATGACTCTCTGGATATCCAGCTATACTTTTAATTTCATATATACATATTGAATATTTCATATCCAAAATAACATTCCAAAAATAATTAGTGATCCACGCATGTGTTTCAACCTTTGACATATTTCTAATATGTCAAATATATGATAAATGACATAAAGATCATGCTATACATGCATTGCACTCACCTTGACACTTTCAAAAGTAAACTTTATACTAGCCTCACTAAGCTTGGTTGTACTTTTATCTTCTTTCTTCACTCGTTTGATCTCGAACTTGCATGTTATATGTATGTACATTAAATACATGACACAAGCAACCTTAAGTACATGTCCAACCTTTACTAATACATGTACATACCAATATAGAAAATTTAATATTTTCAACCAAGTACTTCTTTGCAACCACAATGTTTCCTATACTTTAATCTCATCTCAAATTGCATATTACAACTAATAGTTTGATAATTTCCCTTTAAACCCTAAATTCTCTCTTTTAGGGTTTATAAACTAAAATTTGGAACTTCCACATTTCATATCCATTTTCAAAAATTTTAATACCAAAACGATCCTTATATCATAGCAAACAACATAACCATGCTTCTTGAACATTTTCCAATTTCTCACATATTTCACCCAATTTACACAATTCACAAATTGGTCCTAAAATGATGTTTTCTTCATTCCAACAACATAATTCAACTTAGTAAACATCATTCTAATCAAATCCATCATCAAAATAATTTTTACAAAATTTCCTCTAATATTCTTCATTTTGCCGAATTGGTCCCTATAGATTTTCCAAGGGATTTTCATCATTTCAAGCATAAAAACAACACTACAACACCATTTCCAACTTGATTGAACCTTAAAATATGAAAACCTAACATGTTCTTCAACCACCCTAATCATCAATCTCAACTTAGAGACATGGAAACTAAGCAAAACTTATACCAAAAGATAGAGAATTCAATGGAGATCAATTTTTTGTTTCATGACTCAACTCAAAAACCAACTGAATCAAGCCAAAAATTGAATTGAAAATTTTCTTACCTAGCTTGAAGGAAACCCGTGGCAAACATGAAGAAATTGATAAAATTCTACAACTTTTTATTTCTTTAATTCTATGCCAAATGGCTTATAATCCTTATTTTTAATAAAAAAAATCCTTCATAGTAAAATGATCATTCTACCCTTGGGTTATGACCAATTACAATTCAACACCTACACTTTATCCTCTTCCATAATTAATTTTTATTAAAAAGTATAGGTGAAATGACTAAAATGCCATTATTGAAATAATTTATTTTCAAATATACCATTCCATCACCTATACCAAATACTGAATAGAATCGAGTCTAAACCGATTAAAAAATGATTCAAAACTTTAATGCTATGATCCTCGGGTCTTCCTAAGACTTCTTTCAATTTTTCAAGAAATTTCGAGCTCATACAATTACCCGAAATACACTTAAACTTTAACCATAATTTCCCAATAATAGAAACATCAGATCAAACCATAGTTTTTATATTCGATCCACACCCTTAGACGATCTATTTATTTATGGAATAAAAATAATTATTAGGAAAATTACCATGTTGGTCCTTAAACGTTTCTCAACTTTTTTACTTTTGTCACCAAACTTTAAAACTTTACGTTTTAGTCACTAATCAAATAATGGGATATTACAATTCTCCCCCTAAAAAAATTCATCCTCGAATTTTTAGAAAGTACCTGGATTAAACAAATGTGGGTATTGTTCTTTCATTCGCTCTTTAGTTTCCCAAGTGGCTTATTCCACTTTATGATTCTTCTACAGCACTTTAACCAATGGAATCGATTTGTTTCTCAATTTCTTCACCCCATAAGCTAAAATCTTTACTAGTTCTTCTTCAAATGTCAAATCAGGTTGCATCTCAACTTCTACAGGTGAAATGACATGCGAAGGATCCGACCTATATTTGCGAAGCATCGATATATGAAAAACATCATGAATCTTGCTCATTTCTGGCAGTAAAGCCAATTGATAAGCCACCGGTCCAACTCTTTTCAAGATTTCATACGGGCCAATGAATCTAGGACTAAGCTTCCCCTTTCTTCCAAATCTCATTATTTTCTTCCATGATGAAACTTTTAAGAATACTTTGTCTCACACTTGGTATTCGATATCTTTTCTTTTTGAATCTAAATAAGCTTTTTATCTATCGAAAGCTGCCCTTAGATTATCTCGAATTATCTTCACTTTTTCTTCTACCTCTTGAATCAAATTAGGCCCAACAATCTTGCGATCTTCCAACTCAAACCAATTTAACGGCGTCCGACATTTTCTTCCATATAAAGCTTCATAAGGTGCCATTTTAATACTTGACTGGTAACTGTTGTTATACGCAAATTCAGCCAATGGTAAGTACTTTTCCCACGAGCCTGCAAACTCAATGACACATGCTCTAAGCATATCTTCTAAAATATGAATTGTCCTCTCTGATTGTCCATCAGTTTACGGGTGGAAGGCAGTACTAAAATGCAATCGAGTACCCAATGCTTCTTGTAGTGCTTTCCAGAATCTAGAAGTAAACCTGGGATATCTGTCAGACACAATAGAAATATGAACTCCATGTAATCTAACAATCTCCTGAATATACAACTCTGCATATTTACTCAAAGAGAAATTTGTTCTGACTGGTAGGAAATGTGCTGATTTGGTTAATCGATCCACAATCACCCAGATTGAGTCTTTCCTGCTCAGCGTCATTGGTAATCCGGTTACAAAATCCATAGTCACTTTTTCCCATTTCCATTCTGGATAGCAATTGGTTGAAGTAACCCTGATGGCACTTGATGTTCTGCTTTAACTTGCTGACAAGTTAAGCATTTAGATACGAATTCCGTTATAGCTATTTTCATTCCTGGCCACCAAAAACTGCTCTTCAAATCTTGATACATTTTATTTCCTCCCGGGTGCATCGTTAAAGGACTATAATGTGCTTCTGTAAGAATTTCCTTTTTCAATTCCTCATCTTCAGGAATATAAGCACATCCTTTATAATATAAACATCATCAGACTTCACTTCGAAGTCTGAAGATTTTCCCTTTTCAACTTCCTTCTTTCTTCTAAACAATTTTCATCTTTTTCCTGTGATTCTTTTATTTTGTCTATCAAGGTAGACTTGATGTTCAGCTCAGCAAGTAAAGCACCATCATCCAATATTGATAATTGAGCATTTGATATCCGTAGAGCTGAGAACATCTTTCGGCTAAGTGCGTCTGCTACCACATTAGCCTTTCCCGGGTGATAATCAATAATTGCATCATAATCCTTAATTAGCTCGACCCATCGCCTTTGTCTTAAATTCAGTTCTTTCTGTGTTAAAAGATATTTTAGGCTTTTATGGTCTGTGTATATATAACATTTTTCACCATATAAGTAGTGGCGCCAAATTTTTAGAGCAAAAACAACTGCAACTAACTCCAGATCATGAGTAGGATAATTCCTCTCATGATTTTTAAGGTACCTAGAAGCATAAGCCACCACTTTCCCATCTTGCATTAGTACACAGCCCAAACCATTATGTGATGCATCACTATACACCACAAAATTCTTACCTGATTCAGGTTGAACTAACACTGGAGCTTCTATCAAGATTTTCTTCAATCTTTCAAAGCTTTCTTGACATTCTTTAGTCCATATAAAAGATACATTCTTCCTGAGCAGTTTGGTAATAGGTGCAGCAATCATCGAGAAATCTTTCACGAACCGGTGGTAATATCCTGCCAATCCGAGAAAACTTCTAACCTCTGCAACATTTTTAGGAGGTTTCCACTCCATGATAGCTTGAATTTTCTGAGGATCAACCCGAATTCCTTCAACTGATACTATATGCCCAAGAAATGTCACCTTAGAAAGCCAAAACTCACATTTAGATAGTTTGGCATATAACTTATTCTCC
Source organism: Hibiscus mutabilis (assembly GCA_019671005.1). NCBI lineage: Eukaryota > Viridiplantae > Streptophyta > Magnoliopsida > Malvales > Malvaceae > Hibiscus > Hibiscus mutabilis. The sequence goes on along the minus strand of CM033741.1, from coordinate 22,027,955 downwards.
TTCAAGATCTGAAGAACTATTCTAAGATGAACATCATGATCGTCCTTGGTTTTAGAATAAACCAGAATATCATCTATGAATACCACTACAAACTAGTCTAGGTATGGCTGAAAAATTAGGTTCATCAAATCCATAAATGCTGCTGGAGCATTAGTCAATCCAAACGGCATTACCACGAATTCATAATGACCGTATCGAGTCCTAAAAGTCGTCTTAGGAATATCCTGCTCTTTAATCTTCAATTGATGATAACCAGATCGAAGATCAATTTTAGAAAACACTGCTGCCCCCTTTAATTGATCAAAAAGATCATCAATTCTTGGCAATGGATATTTATTATTTATCGTCACTTTATTAAGTTGATGATAATCAATACACAATCTCATCGATCCATCTTTCTTCTTTACAAATAATACGGGTGCTCCCCATGGTGATATACTTGGCTGTATAAAACCTCGATCCTGTAATTCTTACAGCTGTGACTTGAGCTCTGGAGTTTAGCAAGTGCCATACGATACGGTGTCATCGATATGGGTGTTGTACCAGGTAATACATCGAATCCAAATTCTACCTCTCTATCTAGAGGTAATCCCAGTAATTCTTCTGGAAATACATCTGAGAATTCCCGCATCGTAGGTATATCTTCTATTTTCACTTCCTGCTTCAAGGTATCACTTTCAGGAGTTGAATAAGTTTCACAGCCATCCATCAACATTTCATTCGCAACAACATATGAAATAACATCACTACGATGATTCGGCTTCTCACCCATGAATAATATTCATGATCTATCTGGTGCCTTTAAAGTTAATCTTTTTAATCGGCACTCCACCACAACATCATACGCAAGTAACCAATCCATCCCCAATATTATTTCAAATTCACAAAATAGTAATTCCATAAGGTCAACGGGGAGATTCATGTTCTGAATTTTAATAGGACACCGACGACAAATTTTTTTGACCTTAATGTGCGCGTAATAAGTTCTACACAATTGTGCAAGTATACACGTTGCAAGTTATAGTATAAAAGATATCGTCTCCACAGGGATTGGTGCCACTTCAAGAATCTAGTCTCTTGCACTGTAAAAAGTAAAAACACAAATAAAGGATTATAGGAGTTTAACTAATAACTAATCTAGAAAGCAATAAAGTAAAAGAATAAATGAGATCAAATGAGAGAGATATAGGCCAGGTTATCGTGAGTTGAGGTGTGATAGCTGATTGGATTGTCTTGGTAAAAGAGTGCACGGGCAACTCAGTTGCCGTGGCAACTTGCACAACGGGGTTGCCTTGGCAACTAATCGATGGTTGTCTGGGCAACTAGTTGGGCAACTTCTTGGGCGTCTGGGCAGCAATCTTCAAGGTTCGGCAGAGCGTTCTTCAATGGTTTCTTCTTATCCCTAAGTCGAAACTCTAGCTACTTGTGCATGGCTTGATAATACATCCCTGCGTGAATCAAGGGTGAACAACAACCAATCTTGCACTCCTCTTAGCCGTTGAAATTCTTGACTTATTCCTAAGTCGGATTAATCTTCACCATCAATAGATTGAATAAAGATCATATTCATTTGTTTCTTGAATCTAACTCTCCCAATATTAGATAAATAGATGAAGTTACGAGATCCTCTCCCAATTCACTCGCAAACAAGAATAAGAACCAAGAATGAATAATCCTTGAATAGAAAAGTGCAAACTCTTATTACCTAAACAAAAACCAATAGTTTCTCACAACCACAAAACACAATAACCATAGCCAAAATAGATTTAGTTCATGGCTAGGTTCCAAAGAAACACAAGATAAATAATCCCTAGCATGAACCCAATTGAACAAGAAAGAAAAAGATGAAGAAGGAGGCTTGTCGAAATCCTCTTTGCCCTATATGCTTGTCGAAAATTCTCTCATCTTGCCCTCCTTAGACTTGTCGAAATTCCCCTTTCTTGCTCTCGATGGATTGTCGAAATCTCCTTCTTATTTATAGGGCTAGGTCAAAGTCCTTCTTTGAGGAGGAAGTTAAGTTGGAATTAAATTATCTTTAAAGAATATAATTCTTTATTATAATTATATTCCTACTAGAACTTCTCCTATCTTCTTGGAATTTAATTCTTCTTTAATCTCTTCATGGAAATCAAATTCCTTTGGGATTGGGCTTTGCTCCACGTCATCTTGGGCTTGTCTAGTCATCAATTTCGACTACCATATCACATTTGCTCTTGTCGACAATTTCCCTGGCAACTGGCTCGGCGTCTCCATCATGCATTGCCCTGGCAACTGGCTCGGCGTCTCCTTCATGTATTGCCCTGGCAACTAGCTCTAGCCTTGCTTTGGCATATGATCCTGTACATACACACAAAACACACCAAAGCAGCATTTTTTCCCACAAAAACTACCAAGTTATGTAATCAAGCTCAACGTTGGAATGAAACATGGATTAATGCATGAATGGCTAATTATGCAACTAACATGAGCCTAAGTCTAACAATAATATGAGTAAAAAAGGTAAGAAAAATAGTACTTTTGAACACTTATCACAGCCCCAAACTCAAACTATTGCTTGTCCTCAAGCAATGCAAACTCATAATTACCTGCCAAGACTTCAATTTTCACAAACTTAGCTTTGAACTTGATTTCAATTCTCTGAACCGGGGCACAAAGTATGATTGGCTTTTTATTTTTTGGAAAACTTAGGAGTTACTCGGAATCAAACTATAATGCTTGTGAGTGTGTGCGGAGTTGTGTGCAAGTTTATTTTTCAGATTCTATGCAAACAATAGGTTTTCGAATTACTTCATTGGGTTCTTTTTAACATGTTTTAACTAAAGCCAGTTTTGGGCACCTCTAGTGTTTTGTTTTTTGTTTTCATAAGTTAATTTATTCGACTAGAGCCGGTTTCGGGCACCTCTAGCGATCAATTTTTTTTAACACATACTAGAGCCAGTTTCGGGCACCTCTAGCGATCAATTTTTTAGCACATGCTAGAGCCAATTTCGGGCACCTCTAGCATTCATCCATTTTTTTATTCTAATCCCCCAATTTGTTAATTATCAACCTAAGTTCACTAGAATTCCTTAAATCAATCAAACCACAACAGTGTTTCATCAAAATTAGCATCATAGTAAAATTCTAAGTTTTTCCATGGTTATCCTAGAATAAAAATTCTATCAATTAAGTGCATTGGCAAAGTCATCATCGTGTATTCATCAAATCTAAGAAATTCTTGTTCCAATTAAAGGCATGGCAAGCAATTTATGTATCCTAAATGTAATACTTAAGATGAATGTAACTAAAGACGGTAACTACTCATAACAAACCCCCCCAAACTCGAGTGAGGCATTGTCCTCAATGCATGCTTTAAAGAAAAATAAAACTAACGAAAAATAAAATGCATACGAGGACTTACTCCGAGAGTTCGTCATCGTAGATGATTAGTTTCCTTTTGGTCGGTGTCTTGATTCTCTTGCTTGAACGCGATGGTTGTTTTCTTGTTGCCGGTGGTGGAATCGATCCTCGTACGGGGTTGTCCTCATCGTCCTCTTCATCAGTGTCATTGGCTTTTCGCTTGGAGGATTCAATTGATGTGGTCTTTTTTGGTTCAATGGAGGACTCGTTCGAATCTGAAAAATCAGAAAGTGATTCCGTAGGAGTTGATTCGGGCATAGGTGTTTTACCTTTGGCTTTTGCAGTGGTTGCCGGGATGTCTTTAGCTTTCGTTGCCGTGGCATCTTCAGGGTTGATTGCCATGGCGTCAGCTTGTGTAGGCACGATGTAGGTTGTCGCGGCATCATCTTTTGTGGTTGCCGTGGCAAGTAGTCGGCAGTAAATTTCCTTAGCATGGTGGTTGTGAGTCTTGTTGTGGAAAAGAAAACCTGGAAACTAAAGATAATGAAGAAAAATAAAATATCTCCTAAAAATAAAAATAAAAATAAAATATTGAAAGGAGAGCATGCTCATGCATCTCCTAAGTTGACCATTTCTTTGTTACTTTCCACATGGGCACCATTGTAGTGCTTCAATCTTTGTCCATTAACTTTGAATTCATGGTTGTCAGAGATGGACTTGATTATCACAGCACCATGGGAGAATGGTTTGACAACTTCGAATGGTCTTGACCATCTTGATTTCAGCTTTACCGGGAAAAGTTTTAGCCGAGAATTGAATAAGAGAACTAGTTGCCCTGGCGTGAATTACCGCGGCAATAGTTTCTTGTCATGCCATCGCTTTGTTTTCTCCTTGTAGATTCATGCATTCTTATAGGCGAGTGCGCGGAATTCTTCTATCTCGTTGAGGTCCAACAAACGCTTTTGTCCGACATTTTTCCAATCCATATTCACGGTCTTGATTGCCCAGTATGCCTTGTGTTCGATTTCCACCGGTAGATGGCATGTTTTGCCATAGACAAGTCGGAAGGGGGACATACCTAAGGGTGTTTTGAATGCAGTGTGATATCCCCATAGCGCGTCATCTAGTCTTAATGACCAATCCTTCCTAGAGGGATTTACAACTTTCTCGAGTATACCCTTCAATTCCCGGTTGGAAATTTCTGCTTGCCCGTTGGTTTGTGGGTGATATGCTGTGGCGATCTTGTGTGATATGCCGAAGTGTTGCAACATCTTGGCAATAAGTCTGTTGTCAAAATGCTTGCCTTCGTCACTGATAATTGCTCTTGGCATCCCAAACCGTGTAAATATGTTTTTCTGCAAGAATCGTTGCACGGTCTTGGAATCGTTGTTGGGAACTGCAGCTGCCTCAACCCATTTAGACACGTAGTCGACGGCAAGTAAGATGTAGAGGTTGCCGAATGAAGATGGGAAAGGTCCCATAAAATCGATCCCCCACACATCGAACAATTCCACCTCGATGATGTTCTGGAGTGGCATCTCATGTCGTCTGGAGATATTGCCCGTCCTCTGGCAACGATCACATTGCTTGTAAAAGTCTTGGGCATCTTTGTACAATGTTGGCCAATACAAACCGGATTGCAAAACTTTGGCCGCGGTATGAGTTCCTCCAAAATTTCCTCCATAAGGTGAAGAATGGCATTGCTGGAGTACATTTTGTTGCTCTTCTTCAGGGACACATCGACTTATAACCAGATCTGCACATTGTTTAAACAAAAGAGGCTCGTCCCAAAAGTAATGCTTCGCATCATGACAGAACCGCTTCTTCCCTTGGTGAGTAATGTCATAAGGTAAAATACCACAAACAAGGAAATTAACTAAATCCGCGTACCAGGGTATTGCTGAGGCATGTGCTGTCGTGGCGACTGCTCCCAGAATTGCCGAGGTGTGCGCGTTAAAGACTGCTGCGGCGTCGAGAGTTGTTGAGGCGTGTGCATCCATGGTTGCCGAGGCATCGAGGGTTGCCGAGGCAACTAAAATTTGTTCATCCGGGAATGCATCGCAAATCTCTAGATCCGCGTCCTCCTCCCTATTGCGTTCCAAACGTGATAAGTGTCGGCCACTTGATTTTCTGTTCCTTTCCTGTCCTTAATTTCAATATCAAATTCTTGTAAAAGTAATATCCAACGAATCAAACGAGGTTTGGCATTCTTTTTAGCAAATAGATATTTGATTGCCGAATGGTCCGTATGAACAATTACCTTTGTACCAATCAAATAGGATCGAAACTTGTCAAATACGAAAACTACAGCTAGTAACTCTTTCTCCATTGTTGTGTAATTCACTTGAGCACTATTAAGAGTTTTACTAGCGTAGTATATCACATGGAAGGTTTTACCTGTGCGTTGGCCTAGGACTGCTCCTACCGCGAAATCACTTGCATCACACATGAGCTCAAAAGGTAGCGTCCAATCTAGTGGAACGACAATGGGTGCCGAGGCAAGCTTTTTCTTTAGGGTTTCGAATGCTTGGGTGTAGGAATCATCAAAATCAAAGACTTTATCCTGTTCAAGCAAATTGCACAAGGGTTTAGTGATTTTAGAAAAATTATGAATGAACCTCCTGTAAAAACCTGCATGTCCAAGAAAGCTTCGAATTCCTTTAACCGAACTTGGTGGAGGTAATCTCTCGATCACGTCCACCTTGGCTTTGTCTACTTCAATTCCCGTGGATGAAATCTTGTGGCCGAGCACTATTCCTTCATCTACCATAAAATGGCATTTCTCCCAATTGAGGACTAAATCAGTTTCTTCACATCATGCCAACACCCTCTCTAAATTGCCGAGACAGCTGTCAAAGTCATTACCAAAGACAGAAAAATCATCCATGAAGATCTCAAGGAAGTCTTCGACCATGTCTGAAAAGAGCGCCGTCATGCATCTTTGGAAGGTTGCCGGGGCGTTACACAATCCGAATGGCATCCTTCAGAAGGCATAAGTACCGTATGGGCATGTGAAGGTTGTCTTTCTTGATCTTCTGGTGCTATGGCAATTTGATTGTAACTGAATAACCATCAAGAAAACAATAAAAGGGTTTACCTGCAAGACGGTCAAGCATTTGATCAATAAAGGGTAATGGGAAGTGATCTTTCCTAGTGGCTTTGTTTAGCTTTCGATAATCCATACAAACCCTCCAACCGGTCACAGTCCTGGTTGGAATGAGTTCATTGTTTTCATTACTTACCACCGTTATACCTCCCTTTTTCGATACGCATTGTACCAGACTTACCCATGTACTATCAGAGATAGGGTATATAATGCCAGCGTCAAGCCACTTGATGATTTCTTTCATTACAACCCCTTTCATGGCATGATTCAGTCTCCTCTGGGCCTCAATTGAAGGTTTGTGATCATCTTCCAACAAAATATTGTGCATGCACACTGCCGGGCTAATTCCCTTCAAGTCGGCAATTGTCCACCTTATTGCCTTTTTGTGTAGCTTCAACATCTTGATCAGCTTCTTTTCCTACTCAGGCTGTAACTTAGAAGAAATAATTACAGGCAATGTATTATCGGTTCCTAAGTATGCATATTTTAGTTTCTCTGGCAATTGTTTCAACTCAAGAATCGGTGGTTGTTCAATAGAGGGTTTTTCGAGCTTACCTTCCTTACCTGAATAATCCAGTGGTTCAAAGTATGTACCTGGCCGATTGACTAGCCAATTTGCCTCTTCTAGTTGTTCCTCATCGACCGGTTCTTCATACTTCTCAGGTTCCTCTTGATCGTCAATGTAGTTGCCGAGGCAACTAAATTCCTCGTCGAAGTTAAACTCTGTCGTGGCATGAAGAAGTTGGCATTCTTCTGGATCATCGGCATGCCTTAGTGTTTGGAACACATTTAATTTAACTTGCTGGTCATTCACCCTCATTGTGAGTTCTCCCTTTTCAACATCGATCAAGGTTCTCCCTGTTGCTAGGAATGGTCTCCCGAGAATGATGGGTGCATGCTCATCTGCTTCACAATCCAAGACAATAAAGTCAGCAGGAAAAGTAAATTTATCAACTTTTACCAGTATGTCCTCAATTTTCCCTCTGGATGCACATAGGATTTATCGGCTAGCTGCAGCATAACTGTTGTAGGTCTTGCCTTCCCGATTCCTAGTTTTTGGAAAACCGATTTAGGCATCAAGTTTATGCTAGCCCCAAGGTCGCATAATGCTTTCCCGATATAGTGATTTCCAATGGAACAGGGTATTGTGAAACTTCCGGGATCCTTCAACTTAGGTGGCATACGATTGTGCAACATTGCCATGTATCCCTCTGTTGCGGCAACTGTTTCAAACTCTCCTAGCCTTGTTCTCTTGGACACAATGTCTTTAAGAAACTTGGCATAGTTTGGCATTTGTTCAATTGCTTCCACCAATGGCAAGTTGATGTGGACTTGCTTTAGGATATCAAGAAACTTCTTGAATTGGTATTCTTTCTTTTGTCGCTTCAACCTTTGTGGGAATGGTGGTGGAAGTCGGATATCTTCGATCCTTTCATTAGTTTGAAACCTGATTGACGGCATTGCCGGGACAACTAGAGTTGCCGAGGCGATATCAACTGGGGTTGCCGAGGCGTGCTTATCGCAAGTTGCCGAGGCATCTTTATCGTCGGTTGTCGAGGCATGCTTATTGCCGGTTGCTGCGGCAATTCCTGGTTCAGCATCTGAGGCTTTGCCGCTAGGTTCGTCTTGATCTTTTTGTGGAGTTTTGTTTGATGAGCGGGTTTGAGCCTCTCTAAGTTGTTGGCCACTTCTAGTGGTGATCGCCTTACATTGCTCATAGCCAGTTCCTCTTGCGACTTCAGTATCGCTAGGTAAACCTCCTTGCGGTCTAGTATTCAGATTTTGAGCAAACTGTCCGACTTGATTTTCCAATGATTTGATTGCCACCTCTTGATTTTGCAATCTCATCTCGGTCCTATTAATAAAAGCATCAATTCTTTTTATTAAATTACTATTCTCAGCCATATAAGATTCAGTTTTCATCATAAAAGCATTTAGAGAATTTTCCAAAGAACTAGATGTTGTCGGTTGTTGTTGCGGCAACTGTTGCCGTGGCATATTCTGCTGGAATCCCGATGCTTGTGCGTTCTGATTGTTCTGGTTTAGAGCATTGTTGGGATTACTCCATGAAAAATTCAGGTGGTTCTTCCAAGCTGAATTGTATGTATTAGACATCACATTGTTGTTCCGATTGTAATTCCCCACATAGAAGCTGGATTCCGGATTCTGCATACATTCAGAAGAATTATGGTTATCACCACATAACTCACAAAAAGAATCCATTACCTTGACTTCATGTGTGTTGTTTGGTTTTTGCATGTTCTGGACCATCTTGGTTAAAGTGGCCAATTGTGCCGAAATTGAATCTGATGATCCTAGTTCATGTATTGTGGCTTGGCGTCTAACTCCTCCTCTTCTAGTAGATGGGAATTGATAATCATTCTTGGCCAGCCTGTTTAAAATTTGCAATACTTCTTCCGGCGGCTTATCTAGGAGTATGCCGTTTGCCGAGGCATCTAGCATCATCCTTGTTGGTGTATTCACGGCGTTGTAAAACATTGTTACTTGAGTCCACACCGGGAATCCGTGTAGGGGGCATTTGTGTAGAAGTTCTCTATATCGCTCCCATGCCTCGTACATGGATTCATCATCTGCCTGCCGAAAAGAAGTAATGTCGTTACGAAGCTTATCAGTTAAATTTGTAGGATTAAACTGAGCAAGGAAATCACGACAAAGATCGGTCCAAGATGCTATTGATCCGGCAGGAATGCTATTCAACCATGTTTTCGCCCTATCCCTCAGTGAATAGGGGAATAATCTTAATCGTAAGACATCGGGGGTGACTCTGTGTATTTTGAACGAGTTGCAAATCTCGAGGAAAGATTTCAGATGTTGCCGTGCATCTTCAGTTACTGAGCCGCCAAATTGACCAATTGTGTTGATCATATTAAACATTACTGGTTTTAACTCAAAGTGGTCGGCTTCAATTTTAGGTGCGACAACTCCTGGATTAAGTCCATCAAGATCTTCTTCAAGATAGTCTCGAATAGTTCTGTTTCGTGCAAGAATAACTCCTCCTCCTGCTAGAACATCTTGATTCATATTGCCGTCTTGATTAGCCATTGCTACTCTTATCCTTCGTCTAAGTCTTTGTAAGGTTCGTTCGATTTCTGGATCAAATGGATATTCTGGTGTAGTCGGTCTCGTCCTGGTCATATACCAATGCAAAACCAAAGTTTGTTAACCCTTTGAATCTTAAACAAGAAAAGTAAAAAGAAAGTGCAAGAAAAATAAAAACAAAGTCGCTATTGCCAATCCCCGGCAAAGGCGCCAAAAACTTGTTGCGCGTAATAAGTGCTACGCAATTGTGCAAGTATACACGTTGCAAGTTATAGTATAAAAGATATCATCTCCACAGGGATTGGTGCCACTTCAAGAATCTAGTCTCTTGCATTGTAAAAAGTAAAAGCACAAATAAAGAATTATAGGAGTTTAACTAATAACTAATCTAGAAAGCAATAGAGTAAAAGAATAAATGAGATCAAATGAGAGAGATATAGGCCAGGTTATCGTGAGTTGAGGTGTGATAGCCGATTGGATTGTCTTGGTAAAAGAGTGCACGGGCAACTCAGTTGCCATGGCAACTTGCACAACGGGGTTGCCTTGGCAACTAATCGATGGTTGCCTGGGCAACTTCTTGGGCGTCTGGGCAGCAATCTTCAAGGTTCGGCAGAGCGTTCTTCAATGGTTTCTTCTTATCCCTAAATCGAAACTCTAGCTACTTGTGCATGCCTTGATAATACATCCCTGCGTGAATCAAGGGTGAACAACAACCAATCTTGCACTCCTCTTAGCCGTTGAAATCCTTGACTTATTCCTAAGCCGGATTAATCTTCACCATCAAAAGATTGAATAAAGATCATATTCATTCGTTTCTTGAATCTAACTCTCCCGATATTAGATAAATAGATGAAGTTACGAGATCCTCTCCCAATTCACTCGCAAACAAGAATAAGAACCAATAATGAATAAACCTTGAATAGAAAGGTGCAAACTCTTATTACCTAAACAAAAACCAATAGTTTCTCACAACCACAAAACACAATAACCATAGCCAAATAGATTTAGTTCATGGCTAGGTTCCAAAGAAACACAAGATAAATAATCTCTAGCATGAACCCAATCGAACAAGAAAGAAAAAGATGAAGAAGGAGGCTTGTCGAAATCTTCCTTGCCCTAGAAGCTTGTCGAAAATTCTATCCTCTTGCCCTCCTTGGACTTGTCGAAATTCCCCTCTCTTGCTCTCTATGGATTGTCGAAATCTCCTTCTTATTTATAGGGCTAGGTCAAAGTCCTTCTTTGAGGAGGAAGTTAAGTTGGAATTAAATTATCTTTAAAGAATATAATTCTTTATTATAATTATATTCCTACTAGAACTTCCCATATCTTCTTGGAATTTAATTCTTGTTTAATCTCTTCATGGAAATCAAATTCCTTTAGGATTGGGCTTTGCTCCACGTCATCTTGGGCTTGTCTAGTCATCAATTTCGACTACCATATCACCTTTGCTCTTGTCAACAATTGCCCTGGCAACTGGCTCGGCGTCTTCTTCATGCATTGCCCTGGCAACTGGCTCGACGTCTCCTTCATGTATTGCCCTGGCAACTAGCTCGGCGTCTCCTTCATGTATTGCCCTGGCAACTAGCTCTAGCCTTGCTTTGGAAAATGATCCTGTACATACACACAAAACACACCAAAGCAACATCTTTTCCCACAAAAACTACCAAGTTATGTAATCAAGCTCAACGTTGGAAGGAAACATGGATTAATGCATGAATGGCTAATTATGCAACTAATATGAGCCTAAGTCTAGCAATAATATGAGTAAAAAGGGTAAGAAAATAGTACTTTTGAACACTTATCACTTAGCACTCTTGCCTAACGGATTGGTTACTACCACCTCACTCGTAATTAGTTCTACTGGAATGTTTCTTTCTAGTATGATTCTAGAACTAATATATGAATGAGTGGAACCAGGATCAATTAGAGCAAAAATAGGTCTATCAAAGAGTTCAAGCGTACCTGATATCACAGGATCATCTTTACCCTCCGTGGTCTTGATATTATATATACGAGCGGGAGCTTTGCCTTTCAGGTTGGATACAACTTCTGATGCACCTTGATGAAAATTCCAGCCTTAGTTTCCTTTATTTTTCTGAGAAGTAGCCATAGATTGCTTTTATTGTAATTCTGGACATTCATTTTTTAAATTAACCGACTTCCCACATTGATAACATATTGTCTCCGGTGCATACCAACATCGACTAGAGTGTCCTTTTCCACAAGCCTGCATTCAGATTGGATCTGAAATTCACCACCTTTAGCTTCACTCATTCAATTGTGGGCATGTTTGGATTTACCAGCAGAAGAATTCTTCTTTACGGATGACATTGATCCAGCTGATCCTCGCTGCTGAAATCCTTTACCACGTTTAGACCAGGGTAAAACACTGGGACCTCCAAGCTGCTTGGTTGACTGTGCTTTCTTATCTGAAGCTTCTTCCTGCTCTACTCGTTCCAGCCTTTTGGCTCGGTTGACCACTTCTTGAAATACAGACAAATCAAGAGCAACGAAGAATTTCTTATACTCCGGATCTAGACCTCCACAAATATAGTAACTCTGTGCTTCTTAGTCGGAAGAAATTCTGTAGCAAACTGGCTAATCTTTTAAACTAACATTCATACTCATATACTGATATGCCTGCTTGCTTCAAATTCAAAAATTGATTCCTCATATCCTCGATGAAAACATCCCCAACGTACTTGTTCCGAAACTCTTGTAAAAAGAATTCCCAAGTAACTCGTTCTCGAGGAATCTGAGCAGTAATGGTGGTCCACCAAATTTGAGAAGGTCCCATAAAAAGTGATGTTACACCTTCAAGTTTTCCTTGATTATCACACCGGATAGTATCCAGCATGATTTTAATATCATTTAACCAGAAGTCCATAGACATCGGGTCAACATCATAATCACCTTAAAATTATGATGCCTTCAGCTTTCTCAACTCCCTTGGTACAAATACCGATTTTTGTCTATTTAAAATATCATCTAACGCCTACAAGAATAGTCCACGATCCTGAAACGGCATGTCTTGTTGTCCTTGTGCAGGTGCCTGACCATGATATTGCTCCTGAGGTACATTCTGATTTACCTCGTTACTCTGACTCTGCACAAGGACCTCCTGTTCAAATGCATGTCTAGAACCCTGATGGTCCGACATCTGAACATAACACATTTTCAACAAATTTATTAATATAGAGTAGCATTACTAATTATAGAGCATCAGAGTATTCTGCACATAATCATCAGTAATTATGACATCCTAGTGGCATGTATACAATTCCCACTCATTTTTAAACTCAATTTCTATCCAGAATCGACTAAACCTGAAGCTCTGATACCAATTAATGTAACATTCCTTTCCCGTATTTATCACCAAATATGAGTCAGTGATGTTATTAACCAAATTTAAACCCTATTATTTCTTTTCCTTAAGAAAACAGGCAGCCTACACTACTTTACTTAAAAATTTATAAAATTTTTTATAGACATCGAAAGTTCAATCCGAAATTTTATAATTAAACTAGATTCATTAATCTTTCTAACCATATAAATTATTAACCTAAAATCATTACATAAAAATTCAAATAAATCTTTGAATTCACGTCACAGCCCCAAAAATACTGAAATTCTGCTGCCCTATTTTCTGACATTCCATCGAATAAAAATTCATAACTTTTTACATACAACTCGAAATTAATCACCGTTAATTTTATAAGAAACTAGACAAAATTTCTAGTTCATACATATAAGATTCACTTTCTAAGTCAAATTTTGGAATTTATGCTGAATTTTCAAACTCACTGCTTTTGCATACACATCTGGACAAATTTTAAATCTTTCTACCTTAAAACCCACATTTAATAAAAACTTAGTCCATTATCATTTATAGACGTAATAGGACTTACTAGGTTCATCATCCATATTATAACAACTATTAACCAACCATATTTGGTAATAAGTTATTAAAACCCCATTGATTATACATGCCATCTAGTACATTTCTAAAATAAAAGGATGAATGTCATTACATTACTATGAGTATGGAGATATACCTCCCAAAATATGAAAGTGATGCTCGGCTACTCTTCCCTCGAAGCTCCTTTAAAACCTATGCATGAAATTCATCATACGCTAAGCATATACTTAGTGAGGCAACAACATTTAATTCAAATACAAATGAACATGGATAATAATATAATTAAAATAACAATGCATATGATCACTTCCATTTTATGCTTGCTAGCATATATGATATGATATGTATAATAACAACATATTACATGGTAATAACTTTGATTCTTACCAATACCATTGCCATTATCCTATTTTTTTTTCTTCAATTCATTTAGCCCAAGTATCGATTTAAGGAAATCTATGTACACGAGTCATCCCCCTATACTTACTTGAGTATAGTGTATTATATGCACCGTAGTGCTTAGCACCCTAAGTGCTTTCGTATACCCAAACCTTGTATGAGTACACCCTCATTGAGTATTAAAAAAATTACACCGTAGTGCTTAGCACCCTAAGTGCTTCCGTATACCCAAACCTTGCATGAGTATACCCTCAATGAGTATTTATGAATATTGCACCAAAGTGCTTAGAATATTTATACAGCTGTTTATGACTCTATGGATATCCAACTATACTTTTAATTTCATATATACATATTGAATATTTCATATCCAAAATAACATTCCAAGAATAATTAGTGATCCACTCATGTGTTTCAACCTTTGACATATTTCTAATATGTCAAATATATGATAAATGACATAAAGATCATGCTATACATGCATTGCACTCACCTTGACACTTTCAAAAGTAAACTTTATACTAGCCTCACTAAGCTTGGTTGTACTTTTTTATCTTCTTTCTTCACTCGTTTGATCTCGAACTTGCTTGTTATCTGTATGTGCATTAAATACATGACACAAGCAACCTTAAGTACATGTCCAACCTTTACTAATAAATGTACATACCAATATGGAAAATTTAATATTTTCAACCAAGTACTTCTTTGCAACCACAATGTTTCCTATACTTTAATCTTATCTCAAATTGCACATTACAATCAATAGTTTGATACTTTCCTTTTAAACCCTAAATTCTCTCTCTTAGGGTTTATAAACTAAAATTTGGAAACTTCCACATTTCATCTCCATTTTCAAAAAATTTAATACCAAAATGATCCTTGTATCATAGCAAACAACATAACCGTGCTTCTTGAACAATTTCCAATTTCTCATTTATTTCACCCAATTTACACAATTCACAAATTGGTCCTAAAATGAAGTTTTCTTCATTCCAATAACATAATTCAACTTAGAAAACATCATTCTAATCAAATCCATCATCAAAATAATTTTTACAAAATTTCCCCTAATATTCTTCATTTTGCCGAATTGGCCCCTATAGATTTTCCAAGGGATTTTCATCATTTCAAGCATAAAAACAACACTACAACACCATTTCCAACTTGATTGAACCTTAAAATCTGAAAACCTAACATGTTCTTCAACCACCCTAATCATCAATCTCAACTTAGAGACATGGAAACTAAGCAAAACTTATACCAAAAGATAGAGAATTCAATGGAGATCAAATCTTTGTTTCATGACTCAACTCAAAAACCAACTAAATCAAGCCAAAAATTGAATTGAAAATTTTCTTACCTAGCTTGAAGGAAACCCACGCAGACATGGAGAAATTCAGAAAATTCTACAACTTTTTCTTTCTTTAATTCTATGTCGAATGCCTTATAATCCTTATTTTTAATAAAAAAAATCCTTCATAGTACAATGATCATTCTACCCTTGGGTTATGACCAATTACAATTCAACACCTACACTTTATCCTCTTCCATAATTAATTTTTATTAAAAAGTATAGGTGAAATGACTAAAATGCCATTATTGAAATAATTTATTTTCAAAAATGTCATTCCATCACCTATACCAAATACTGAATAGAGTCGAGTCTAAACTGATTAAAAAACCATTCAAAACTTCAATGATATGCTCCTCGGGTCTTCCTAAGACTTCCTTCAAATTTTCAAGAAATTCTGACCTCATACAATTACCCGAAATACACTTAAACTTTAACCGTAATTTCTCAATAATAGAAACATCATATCAAACCATAGTTTTTATATTCGATCCACACCCTTAGATGATCTATTTATTTATGGAATAAAAAAATACTGAGAAAATTACCATGTTGGTCCTTAAACTTTTCTCAACTTTTTTTTACTTTTGTCACCAAACTTTAAAACTTTTACGTTTTAGTCACTAATCAAATAATAGGATATTACATTCTCACCTTGTCAAATAGCTAATATATCATTTAAAAAACCATTTATTCACTGTTTTACAATGCATTACACAAAATCCCCACATATGCAATTCACATTGCCATAGCAATATCATATTCCCGACCGGAATAAAAACCAATGCTCACTAGCATTTAATATACTTTTAAGCCATTGCATATGTACTTAAAAATCATGCATTTATAGTAGGTAAAACAAACCATGTTTACGACCAAAACATGAGTCACACATGCTCATATCTGAACCGATATTAAAGAGCAAAGGGGGGAAACTTACTTCCAAGCTTAGGTAAGTGTTTCAAACTTAACCTAAACTTCCAAAACCACTTTCAAACCTTTGAAAGACTTTTAAAACTGTTTCCACTCACCGATTTCACTTCACCTTGCTTGCTAACGTGAAACAAGCACCCGGCAAGCCTCAAACCACCTTAAGATGCTACGCCTTGATTATCCCCTATTTTGGCCACACAAAACCAGAGGAAACATGCATTAAAATGCATCTAACTCTCTGTTTCAAACCAAAAACCTGCAGCTCTCAAGATACCCACTCAAAACTTATCCAAAACTTACCAAAATCAACCTCAACCACTTCTCATACTTAACCCAGCCATAATACAACGATTCACTACAACAAAATTCATCAAATAACATCTAAAAACCCTTTTACAACATCCTTTTACTTCCAGCAAATATTACACTCCAAAACCACCAAAAACCATTAACTAACAACTTAAACAATTAGAGATTCAACCAATTTTAGGATTCCATGCCTCGAACCACCTCATGAGAAAACATAACCATTACGGGATTAAATCAATTTCACCAATTAAACCTTGATTTAACCATTTTCCTTTAATTAAATCACCAAAACAAGTTAGAAGCCATAAGTAAAGGATCAAGAACTTGGAAATTTCAATAAAGAACCTTGTATTAGAGGAGAAGAACGAACCTCACCTCTAAAGGTTGCTTTTCCCCTTAATTAGATAATTTCATAGCAAAACAATGAGAAACCAAATTGATTTTGTTAGAAAACCATTATAATCTCAATTGAAATCAAAAGATTAATTAAAAGAAGATTTTACCTAAACATTTTGAAGAGAAAAGAAGTGTTTGGCTGGAGAGAATTGGAGAGAAAATTCTTTTATGAAAAGTTAGTTACGTCAATTTTGTTTTAAAGCTTTTAATTAACCAATTAATTCTCCAACCTTTTTATATTATTTAAAATCATTAAAAATAGCCAATTAAGGAAAAAAGTCTGGTATTAGACCTTAGGGTAAAATAGCTCCTTAAAGATTCAAAGTTTTGACCCTTTTACAAAACAGTCACCAAAAACAATTTTGAAACTTTACATTTTGGTCACAAGCCAAAATGTCCAATTTTCAGACCCCTTTTTGTAAAATTGACTTTACCAAAATTATTTTCATATTAGACAGTAATTTTAGACTATTTTCCATATTTTTATCTCATTCGAAAACATTTATTCCAAATTAAATTCTGAAACTGACTGGAATTCTCTAATCCAATCCAACGGACCGTCTAAACCACCTAGAAAACTCCTAGGCCAAAAATCAGGGTGTTACGACTCCTTCCCCCTTAAGAAATTTTGTTCTCAAAATTTACCTGATAGGAACAGATGAGGAAACTGATCAACCATGTCCGACTTACTCTCTTACGTGGCCTCCTCAACACCGCAACGTCGCCACAACACCTTAACAAGTTAAATCATATTGCCACGAAGAACTTTACTACTGGATTCAAGGATCTCCACAGGTTCCTCATCATAAAACAAATTCGATCGCAACTCAATATCCTCAACTGGCATTACATGCGACAGATCCGAATGGTACCTCCGCAACATGGACACATGAAACATGTCATGAATTTTCTCCAGCTCAGGAGGTAACCTCATCCGATAAGATACAGGACCAATATGTTCCAGCACCTCGTACGGCCCTACAAACCTCAGACTCAACTTTGCTTTACACCCAAAGCGCATCACCTTCTTCGAAGGTGAGACTTTCAAGAAAACCTTTTCACCAACAACGTACTCAATCTCTCTACGCTTCAAATCCGCATAGGATTTCTACCTATCCGAGGCCTCTTTCAATCAATAACAAATAAGCTTTACTTTTTCATCCGTGTCTTTCAACACATCAGGCATAGAAACATACTTTTCTCTAGCCTCAGCCCAACACAAGGGTGTACGACACTTCCTACCATATAAGGCTTCATACGGTGCCATCCTTATACTAGCTTTATAGCTATTAATATACGCAAACTCAACAAAAGGAAACTGCCTTTCGAGGTTCCTTGGAAATCAATGATGCAACATCTCAACATATCCTCCAAAATATGAATCACACGTTTAGACTGGCCATCCGTCTGAGGATGATACGATGTACTAAAATTCAAGCGAGTACCCAAAGCTTAATACAAACATTTCCAAAACCTTGCTGTAAATCGCATATCCATATCTGATACAATCGACTTGGGTACCCCGTGCAACCTTGTAACCCCCTCGACCCGGCCTAGATGCCCGACCGAACCGAGAGAACTACATTAGGTTTGCTGAAGTAAACCGGAGAAAGGTTACAAAAAGTCGGTCCATTTTTCTATTATCTTGTTTAGATGCAAATTATTAATCTTACATGTACATACTGGCAGCATGTGAATTTTATAAGGAAGCGAATCACAGAAGGGCAACCAATTACAACACATTCATAACGAGGACTAAAACATAAATCTTCAAAATTATAGGACCAAAATTAATATTAAGGTTTCCAATCCTTAATTAGTCGGATTACATGCTCACATGCCAAAAATCAGCTCAAAAAGATGATCCATACTCATTCAATTGCATCATCAACATTCAAGGACTAGAATGAAAGAAAACATAATTGCATGTCCATGACATTAACCGAAATAATGGCCACACATATCGATACGCTACCAACCGTATCAATACGGTGCCTTAAAACAACAGCCCTCATTTTGGTACACTAAGTACCGTACTGGTACGCTTAACTGAAACTAATGACCAGTTTAAAATTACTTAGCAACCGTACCGGTATGCCTTATGGGTTTTTCGGCACGCGGGTTTTGATCCAAAAAGCAGTTTCCAATAGCGATGAACTGTACCGGTACACCCGTTCCCGTACCAAAATGCTTGGTATATTCTTGCCTAGTCGTACCAATACGATCCCCAGCGTATCGATACGCCAGGGCCTATAATGTTAATTTTAGCTGGTTTTTCACACAAATCTAGATGCATTTAGGTCCTAGCAACTTGCATACATGAATATAAACTGTCATCAATACATAAATCAGCACTTGCACCATAATTTAGCTACAATGCAAACTAATGCTACCAAATGGATTAGTCTATAGGCATGCTCCCTAAAATACTCCACCTAACATACCAAAATGCAAAAATAAACACTTACCAGCACAAGCATCATACCAACATCACTCTAATGCCATATTCAACATGATAAGCTCATCAAAGCTTGCAACATCAATCAAACTCCAATATCACATCATTACACATGCTCAAAACTAAGGCAAACATAATTACATATCCCAAAATCCATGACGAACACATTGCCTTATTAACCGAAAACTAAAAACGAGTTCATACTCAAGTGGTCTTGTCCTTGGATCACTTAGACCTTGCCTTTGCTGCCTCCAAACCTTAATGCTCTGCATCATTAGGGAAAACAGAGCGCAAGCACACTTTCTTAGTGTGGATACTCATAAAACAATGATGCAATTAGAAACCTTGAAAGTCTAACACTTGCTTTCAACCCATGCTTACGAATAAAGCATTAGAACAATTTGCCATGCTTAAATCCCAAAACATTAAATCTTATACCATGCTTAAATTTCAAAGCATTATAAAATAAGTTCAGCACTTGAATTATATTGGCATTTATAGTGACCCCGGATAGACGACCTCTATCCTTGATTAGTCGACCGCTAATCTTTAGGTAACCGACCGTTAACCTTACATTTCGGATACACGGATCTCCCATGATAGTCGACCACTACCATGACCCATACCATGCTGTCCGCATGATATAACACCCTTGCCGGCCGTAAGATCAATATCAACAAGGGGAACCGACCGCTCAACCCAAGTGATAACAACATAGTCCGAGTAGTTGCCCGCTATACCTCAAGGACCCTTAATCACGATCGATTTCAAAACATACTATAGTGTACTTTATCTTATGGCATGACAACTATATCCGAAAGTTTTCTCACCTTGTCACATAGCCAGTATATCATTTACAAAAGCATTTACTCACTGTTTTACAATGCATTACACAAAATCCCCACATATGCAATTCGCATTGCCATAGCAATATCACATTCCCGACCAGAATAAAAACCAATGCTCACTAGCATTCAATATACTTTTAAGCCATTGCATGTGTACTTAAAAATCGTGCATTTACAGTAGGTAAAGCAAACCATGTTTTTGACCAACACATGAATCACACATGCTCATATCCGAACCGATATTAAAGAGAAAAGGGAGGGAAACTTACTTCCAGGCTTAGGTAAGTGTTTCAAACTTAACCTAAACTTCCAAACCCCCTTTCAAACCTTTGAAAGACTTTTAAAACTGTTTCCAATCACCGATTTCACTTCACCTTGCTTGCTAACGCGAAACATGCTCCCGGCAAGTCTCAAACCACCTCAAGATGCTACGCCTTGATTATCCCCTATTTTGGCCACACAAAACTAGAGAAAACATGCATTAAAATGCATCCAACTCTCTGTTTCAAGCCAAAAACCCGCAGTTCTCAAGATGCCCACTCAAAACTCATCCGAAACTTATCGCAATCAACCTCAAACACTTCTCAAACTTAACCCAGCCATAATACAATGATTCACTACAACAAAATTCATCAAATAACATCTAAAAACCCTTTCACAATATCATTTTACTTCCAGCAAAGATTACACTCCAAAACCACAAAAAACTATTAACTAACAACCTAAACAATTAGAGATTCAACCAATTTCGAGATTCCATTATTATAAACAACTTATCCACATTTTAATACATCCAAAATAAGATTGAAATCAATCCTCAACACTGGAAAAACAGATCCAATTCGAAAATCACAAGATTTCATCAATTAAACCTCAATTAAGAAAAAATCAGTTATTAATTAATTAAAACCTATTAGTAAACGTATGTAAAGAGTCAAGAAATTGGGAATTTCAGTAAAGAACCTTTCATTAGAAGAGAAGAATGAAACTTACCTCCAATGAGTGAGTTTCCCCTTAATTGGATGTTTTCCTCTTGAAAAACAATGAAATTTAATAAGATATTTGAAAAACAAGTTAAAGAATCATTTAGCAAAACAAAGAATTAAGAAACAAGATCATTACCTTGAATCTCTGATAAGAAAAAGAGTGTTTGGCTGAGAGTATTTTGAGAGAAAATATGAGAGGAAGAAAGTTATGTCAAATTATGATTTGAGAAAAATAACTACCTTTTAACTAAATCCTTTTTAATTTCTCTTAATTAAAACTCTTTTAAAAATAATCCTAATTAAGAGAAAACTCAGATTAGACCAAATGGCAAAATAGATCCTTAAAGATTCAAAGTTTTGACTCTTTACAATACAATCACCTTTAAAAATAGTTTTCAAAAATTGCATTTTGGTCACTAGCCAAAATGTCACCCTTCCAAAGCTCATTTTCCAAAATTGCTTTCACCAATATTTTTAATATATTAAAATGTGATTTTTAAACATTTTTCCATATTTTTATCTTTCAGAAAAAAATCACTCCTGAATCCGACTCGAATCTCTAACTCGGTCCACCGGACCGACTAACTAACCTTAAAACCGCTAGGCCCAAAATCGGGGTGTTACAAACCTCACAATTTTAGCAGCATACAAATTCATCAACCTATCCAAAGTATACGTCATATGCACCGGCAGAAAATATGTACACTTCGTAAACCGATCAACAATCACCCAAAATGAATCCTTTTTAGTCGGTGTCAAAGGCAACCCAGACACAAAATCCATGGTAATCCTCTGCCATTTCCACTCCAAAATTTTCAACGGTCGCAACAACTCGAAAGGAAACTAGTGTTCAGCCTTCGCACGCTGACATACCATGCACCTAGCAACGAAATCAACCATGTCCTTTTTCAAACCCACCCAATAGTACTCTTTCTTCAAATCTTGATACATTTTTGTACTACCAGGATGCATAGCAAAAGGACTAGCATGTGCCTCGGTCAAGATCATACGCCTCAACTCCTCATCTCTAGGCACCACTATTCAATCTTTAACACAACACCCCAACACTATTAAAATGAAAATCTGTAGGATTTCAATTCATTATGTCCATGACATGCGGTACCAATGCTTCATCATACGGTTGCTTTTCCTTAATCAATTGCGACAAGGATGGTTTCACCTGCAACTCTACCAACAGACCTCCGTTATGGGTCATACTCAATCTCACAAACATGGCTCTCAACTCCACAATAGCTTTTCTACTCAAAGCATCGGCTACAACATTTGCTTTGCCCGGATGATACTCAATTATCAAATCATAATCCTCGGCAACTCCAACCATCTACGTTGTCCAAGATTCAAATTTTTCAACATCAAATACTTCAGACTTTTGTGATCCATGTATACAATACACTTCTCACCATAAAGGTAAAGTCTCCAAATCTTCAACGTAAACACTACAGCAGCGAGCTCAAGATCATGCGTAGGGTAGTTGCGTTCATGTACCTTCAACTGCCTCGACGTATAAGCCACAACTTTCCCCTCTTGTATCAACACACATCCTAAACCAACGTAGGATGGGTCACTATAGACCACAAACTCCTTCCCTGACTCAGATTGAATCAAGATTGGAGCTTGTGTCAAAGCTTCTTTAACTTCTCAAAAGCTTGTTGTCTAGCTTCCATCCACTCAAACCGTACATCCTTCTGCAACAACTTGGTCAACGAAGCACCAACTCTCAAAAACCCATCCACAAAGTAACGGTAATAACTCGCTAAACCCAGGAAAATACGAACTTTTGTCACTGACTTAGGTTGCTTCTAATTCACAACAGCCTCAACCTTTTTAGGATCCACCCGGATACCTTCCATAGAAACCACATAATTGAGAAAAACCACTTCTTTAATCCAAAATTCACATATGCTAAACTTGACATAAAGCTGATTATCTAACAAGGTCTTTAATACAATCTGCAAGTGTAGATCATGATTCTCCTCGGTACAAGATTACACAAGAATATTATCATTAAACACTACTATAATTT
The DNA here is from genome assembly GCA_019671005.1 of Hibiscus mutabilis. Taxonomy (NCBI): domain Eukaryota; kingdom Viridiplantae; phylum Streptophyta; class Magnoliopsida; order Malvales; family Malvaceae; genus Hibiscus; species Hibiscus mutabilis. Next base: position 22,004,807 of record CM033741.1, on the reverse strand, counting down.
GGTCCAAAAATTCATGGAACACCTGGTTCATCATGTCCATAAATGTTGTGGGCGCATTTGTTAACCCAAACGGCATCACCAAGAACTCATAATGGTCATACCTCATACGAAAAATAGTCTTCAACACATCTTTATCTTTAACTTTCAACTGATAATATCTCGATCTCAAATCGATCTTGGAAAACACCTTAGAACCTTAGAATTAATCGAATTAGTCATCAATTATTGGCAAATTATTCTTGTTCTTAACCATCAACTTGTTCAGTTACGATAATCAATGCACATCCTCAAAGTGCCATTCTTCTTTTTCACAAACAACACCAGTGCTCCCCACGGTGAAACACTGGGCTAGATAAAACCATGGTCCAACAACTCCTGGAGTTGTGTTTTCAACTCTTTTAACTCCTTTGGTGCCATGCGATATAGTATAATCGACACTGAAGCTGAATCAACATAAGTCTCACTGCAAAACTCCACCTTCTTATCCGGTGACAAACCAGATAACTCTTTTGGAAACACACATGGAAAGTCACAAATAGAACGTATGTCTTTAGTCCGCACTTCCTCCATATTCAGATTCATAACATAAGCTAGATATTCCTGACACCCATATTATAGCAACTTCTACGCTTCCAAAGCCAAAACTATATTGGAGAAGAACTTAACATTCTCACCCACAACTACCACCTCATAATCATCAGCAAGTTTCAATGAAACCCGCTTGGTCTCAAAATCAACCACAGAACGATGCTCGGACAACCAATATATACCCAAGATCACGTCGAAACCATGGAACGACAGCTCTATCAAATCAGCCATAATCACATAACCTTAAGCCATCAGAGGACATCTCCGACATAACTTCCTCGTAAGGATCATCTCTCCAAAAGAACTCGTTACTTGCATGCCCACAACAAGTATTTCTATCGGTACACCAAGCAAATGTGCATGCTCATGCAAAACATATGAATTCATAGATCTAGAATCTATCAAAGATAATAATGACATAGACTATAAGGTAAAGGTACCTGTTATCACGTCTGTGTCATTCCTCCCTTCACGGTGAGCATAGATCCTCGTCAGTCCACTATCCATGGGTCAAACTGCCACTGTATGTGCTACAGTCCTCTGTCCTTCCTTTCTCCATTGGAAGATACCTCGACCGCGCCCACGACCTCTAGGTGGTGCAAATATAGGTGTAGGTGCCTACCTACCTCTAGCAAACAAACAATAATCATGTCTCTTATGCTCCACGGATCCACAACTCTAATAAAAATTTACAATCATAACTACAGGAGCCTGCCCCTCTCTGGCCAAACGTAGACAATCTCTTCTTACATGATCCCTCGATCCACAAACCCAACAAACATAATACACTGATTGAACCTCGGTACTCTATCTATATGATTCACGCCCAACACCCTCTCTACCGCGTCTTGCATTCGGATGAAACCTCCTATCACGGTGCCTTTTAGACTGACCACCACTAAAACCAAAATCTGTAGCTCTTTTCCCTAAGACAGAACCCCCAGAACGATGAGATAAACCTACGCTCTGCTCAATATCCTTTGCCCGTGCAACCAACACATCGAAATCAGTGTAGTCAGTGGCCAACATGCATGTCTTAACATCCTACACCAAGCCATATCAAAATCGTTCACATCGATGCCTCTCATCTGGTACCAACTCAGGCGCGTACTGACTTAGCCTCACAAACTGCACCTCATACTCAAAAACTGACATATTGCCCTGAACCAAGGCCATAGAGTCACATTTCCTTTTATCCAAGTATCTAACTCCCAAATACTTCTTCCTAAAGGCAGTTTGGAAGAATTCCTAGGTCACATAACCGCTTTCATGCCTTTGATCACAGTGGTCCACAAATTGTAGGCATCACCCTGCAATAAGGACAAAGCACATCTTAGCTTACGCTCATCATTACACCTCATCTGATCAAAAATCTGATTCAAACTGGCAAACTACTCCTCGGATGCCTCGGGTGCCAACCCTCTAAACTCAACTCCTCTAAGACTGTACAAATGCTCTAACGGTAACCCCAGATTAACAGCAGCAGCGGGTGCCAGTGGAGGTACATTAACTCTAGCCATAGCAGCCTAAAATGCTCCCATCATCGCCTAAACCAAAGGCATCATATCACCAAACACTGGACCAGGTGGTGCATATGGTACTTGTTCCACTCCCTCATGAGGATTAGGCAGAGGAGGCTGCAATCCCTTAGGATGTACAATCTCGCCCCTACTCTCTGCCCTTCGATAGTAGCATTTTCGCTAGATCGTAATTTTCTCCTCGGTGGCATCGTATAAAAATGTATCTAAGGCATGATAATTAAACCAAAACAAAACCAATCAGGCCAGCTATGTGCAAGGATCCAAGACTTCCATTTCAAACCAAAATCATTTTATAACTGAAGTAATAATGCAATGTATCCCCAAAAATACCCCAACATGGCATATTTTAAATACAGTAGATATAAACAATCACCGTACATAGCAAACAACATTATACAAACATCAACATCATCCCAGTTTTTCATAAACCTAGCTCACCACCAAATGTAGCCCCATTAGCATGGCCTAGCCAAAACCAGACCGAAAGAGCCACATTAGGTTTGCCGAAGCAAACCCGAGCTAATAACCTAAACTGAGCCGCCCTTTTTTTTCCTTTTTATCTTGTCTAAAAGTATTTTAATAATGTCCTAGGTGAACTTGCTTCAACAAAAATGTCATATTAAAAATAGATTACGACACAGGGTTTTTTTGCACAACAATTCACATTAAGGACAAAAATGCAATTTCTACAAATTATAGGGTTTCCATCATAATAAAGATTACCAATCCTGAATTAAATTAATTTCATACTCACAAGTTTAATTCCAATCCAAAACAACCATCTAAACTCACTCAATGGCATTCACAATAATCAGGGACTAAATTGTAAGATTTCTAAACTTCAACAACAAAAACAATAGAGCGTACTAATACGGGCAAGTCCATACCGATACGACTTAACTAACAAAACGACCACATGTACCGATACACGTGTAATCGTATCGATATGGTATGTTGACCAAACCATACCGATACGGCCTTGACCCCATACTGATCCATTCCTTTTTATCTTAAAATTCGAAATTCCATTAGCCAAAGCCTGTACCGATACGGTACACTGCTTATCAATATGGCTTATTAAAATTGAAGGAATCATTTTGGTATGCTAGCCCGTGTACCAACACTAATGCTTAATTTTCCTTAAGGCCTACTGATACGGTGGCTAGGCATACTGATACCCTAAGCTTTATTACCCTTACCGATACACAGAGGCCTGTAATGATCTCTAGGTCCAACATATGACACTTTGGCTCACTTCATTTGACCTTAACACATATGTAAACAACATATAACATCATCAACATGCTTAAACATCAACATGCCAGCATTTTAAGCCAACCTAGCTAGTCTAGCACATTCAACCACAAAATCTATAGGCATGCTTCCTAGTCACATCCAAAACATAAAACCATCCACACCTCAAGCACTTTAAACCACTTACAAGTCCAAACCAACAATTACAACTTACACAAACAGGGATTTCATCAAAACCCTCCCAAAACATCATTTGACACATTACCCTTGTTACTACAATAATACGTTCAAACCATACTTTGAAAACAAGTCCATGAAAATCCTTCCTTGCTTCCTCGCTGCCCTTGGCCCTTAATTCTCTGCATTGATGGAAAAGAGAGCGTAAGCACACAAGGCTTAGTGAGGAATGCTCAAAAACCAACCATCATCAATGCATTTTAAACCAATTAACGTTCATTTTGAAAACCTTTTTTCCAAAACACTTTTCAAACATTATTTCAACTTCATGCCTTATCAAACCATGTACTTAACCTTTTTCCAAAACAGCATATTAAACCATATGCAACATGTATCATAGATTCAACAACAAAGTCTCATTTGCTACCCTCAATTTAAGCTTTCCATACATACTACAAATGCAAGGCATAAAGTGTAAACATGTTTAAACCATAATAAACAACACAATCCATCTCATGATACATCATCAATTATATTGGCTTATAAGTGATCATTAACCAAGTTCCACTTTACAAACATAACATCGGATACGCAGATTCAAAAGTGTTCCCCCAACACTTAACATATAATCTATCGGTATCTCAAAGGTTCACACACAGGAGTTTTCGGTACTCATAAACCCCTTCACCGTTGTGACACTTGTGGTGGAGTCTTCGGTACACATTAACCCCTTGACACCACTCATTGATTAGATGTATAACCCACTAACGGGAGTCTTCGTAAGTTTAAACCCCTCAAATGTTAGGGTACTTGGATAGAGTATTCTTTACACATAAACCCCTCAACATCCAAGGTGACTTTTTACGGTGCACTATCATTCCTATGGCCGGCCAACTATATCCGATACATTTCCAAAATCTTTTTCATACCATAACTTGCCAATATAATTCTTTTTATTAACAAAAACTCATTGTTTTCATATGTATCATCAAAATCATTTAACCAATGCAACAAACTTTGCATTAAACAATGTTAATAAACATTAACAAAATATGCATTACTTCCAAATGCATCAACATCATCATATGATCAATTTCTAGCATTAAATCATGCTCAAAACATGCATATACAGTGAGTAATCAAACCGTTTAAACAAGTGCATAAAACCAATTGCCAAACCGAGTTCGAGAGAGAATTTATCCTTTACTTACTTTCGAGCTTAGACCAATATTTCAAGCTTGATCTAAACTCCCAAACACAACTTTCAAACCTTTGGAAAACAGGCTTTTACTCACAAACACGCAAAGCCTCATTTGTCGATATGGTAATCTCGCCTCCAAAGCTTCCGAAACCAAAGTTCAAGCTTGAGGAGCAACTTCCACTATTTTATCCACACAAAAACAAAGGGTACATTGCATCAAAATGCAATCAACAACATAGCAACACAAATCCTCAACATTCTTTATCAAATTCTACTTTACAACAACCGAAATTAGCATCAAACATCTTCCAAACTTTACTCAGTCATAACCTAAATCTTAACCCATCAATTAACATCTAAAAACACATCTCTAACATCCTTATACCTCCAGCATTCATAAAACCTCCACAACTCCTCAAAACACATAATTAACAACCTAGAAAATTATGAATTCAATTAGCTTCAGGATTCCTATGTTTAAACCATCTTATTAACGTCATTCAACGTCAAAATCATGATCTATATCAATCCAAATCATGAGAAAGCATAACCATTATGGGATTAAATCAATTTCTCCAATTAAACATTGATTTAACCATTTTCCTTTAATTAAATCATCAAAACAAGTTAGAAATCATAAGTAAAAGATCAAGAACTTGGGAATTTCAATAAAGGACCTTGTATTAGAGGAGAAAAATGAACCTCTCCTCTAATGGCTACTTTTCCCCTTAATTAGATGAATTTCATAGCAAAACAATAAGAAACCAAATTGATTTTGTTAGAAAACCATTATAATCTCAATTGAAATCAAAAGATTAATTAAAAAAATATTTTACCTGAAAATTTTGAAGAGAAAAGAAGTGTTTGGCTAGAGCAAATTGGAGAGAAAATTCTTTTGTGAAAAGTGAGTTACGTCAATTTGGTTTTAAAGCTTTTAATTAACCAATTAATTCTCAATTAAGGGAAAAAGTCTGATATTAGACCTTAGGGTGGAATAGCTCCTTAAAGTTTCAAAGTTTTGACCCTTTTACAAAACAGTCAGCAAAATCAGTTTTAAAACTTTACATTTTGGTCACTAGCCAAAATGTCCAATTTTGATACCCCTTTTTGTAAAATTGACTTTACCAAAATTATTTCCATATTAAATAATAATTTTAAACTATTTTCCATATTTTTATATCATCCAAAAACATTTATTCCAAATTAAATCCCGAAACTGACTCGAATCCTCTAATTCGATCCAACGGACCATCTAAACCACCAAAAAAATTCATAGGTCCAAAAACTAGGTGTTACAAAGACACTCTCCCTAGGACACTCGAAGGTACAAGTACAAGACTTTGTCCTAGGATATTTTGGAACATCATGTGTCAGCATCTTTCAAAGTCCCTAAGTTAATGTATAACGGAAAGGGTGACCACGAGACCATTATCTCATTTTTTGAACTACATAGATTTGTTTAGCGCCTCCGATTAAGTTAAATGCCAAAAATTTTCAATGACCTTAAAGGACTCTGTACAGGCTTGGTACCTGTAGCTACCAGCGCATTCTATTTCCAATTTCGACCAGCTTGCGGACTTGTTTATGAAACATTTTGGGATGAGCCTTTGAGGAACTTTGTTTAGACATTTCATACAACAATCATGCAAACCAAGGAAGTTTCAAACGACTTTGTTATGACTGCCTTTATCAATGGTACTTCATATCAGCACCTCAAGTACAACTTATTGTATCGACCACCAACAGCATTGTTAGAATTATATGAGAAAGTCTAGCTATATGCTGAGAATGAAGAGTCGGACAATATGAGAGCATTCACACAAGGCTCGTAGCCTATGAACAAAGGACAGGATGATCGCGGCCCCAGGCGAGGATGGCCCCCTCTTCACTAGAGAATTGGTAAAGGCAACCATCAGTATCGGGGTGGGCATTAGTATGTCTAACATAGTGGTCAATCTCAGCGGTACCATCAAAGTGGTGGGCAGCAGGAGTCTACTCAAGAGAGATTATCTACTATAGGAATTTTCATGTGTTAATAGAGTCGCCTTCGCAAATACTGAATCAAACTGAACATACAGGAATTTTAACGCCACCACTATCGATGAGGCAAAACGACCGAACAGAAAACTCTAGAAGGAGATGCGAGTTCTGCAAGGATCAAGGCCATTACACAGATAACTACGCACATCTAAAAAATACAATTGAGTCCGTAGTAACGAGAGGCCAACTAGAAAGGTTTCTCATATCTCGTAATAGGCAAGCTAGAAATAATAGAGAAACTCAGCAGCCAAGGTGCGGGATGGCAGAAGAAACAATCAAGATGATAGGGGCACTATAAACATGATAATTAGAGTAGATGAAGGGTGGAACCAATCGACCTCCAAGCTTAAGGCGTACATACAGGGTATAATGTCAGTTTCAGTAGAACTAATGAAAAGGTCAAAGTACAGGGACCCATGGCAAATTTCCTTTTCTGATGACACGCACAAGGTTACGTAGATGGCCATTTTTTAGTCATTACTAACCCGTTCGCATACAACGTCATCTTTGGTAGGCCTTTGATGAAGAAAACTAGGATGATCGCAGCTCCGTTTTGTCTACAAGTAAAGTTTCCAAGGCCCTCCAGAGAATGAGAGATGTAGGCCAATTAGAAGATCACAAGGCAGTGTCATGTTCTTTCTCTTCAGCTAGCCAGAAACAGAGAGGTCGCGACCATGAAAGTGAAAAAAAACCCTCGTACAGTAGAGAAGACCTGAGGTTAATGTCCTAAGCAAGATGATAATGACTCTCGAAAGCCTAGATCTTAGGGAAGAGGAAAAATTAGCCAAGCCAAGACCCGTAGAGGCAATGGAAGTAGTGGAAATCTACCCAAGTGAACCCAAAAAGTTCACCAGGATTGTCGCTGGACTAGATAAACATTGTAGAAGAAAGCTGATGAAGTTATTGAGGGATAATGCAGATGTTTTTGTGTGGTCAGTAGTAGACATGCCGAGAATATATCTGTGTATAGTAAAATACTCCTTGAAGGTAGATATAATAGCAAGACCTATCAGGCAGAAAAAGAGAAAACTTTTAGAAGAAAAGGTTCAAGCCATCAGGCAAGAGATAGAGAAGTTGATCGCGATAGGCTTTGTGGAGGAAACAAGGTACCCAGAATGGTTAGTCAATGTTGTAATGGTCAGAAAGTCTAGTGGCAAATGGCGAATGTACGTAGACTTCACCAACCTTAATAAGGTGTGCCTCAAGGATAGTTTTCCACTTCCGTCAATGGATAGACTGGTGGATGCTTCTGCTGGCCACAAGTTTATGAGCTTCATAGATGCGTTCTCTGGGTACAATTAGATAGTGATAGAAGATGAGGACAGAAAGAAGATGACCTGTATTACGGAGGACAACCTCTATTGTTCAAAGGCATTGTATTTTGGGTTAAAGAACGTGGGGGCAACTTATAAAAGGTTGGTCGACAAGATTTTTTTCCATCAGATCGGGCGTAACATGGAAATCTACGTGGATGACATGCTAGCTAAAAGCACTTCTTTTGAGTAGCACCTGGTTGATTTAGAAGAGGTTTTTGATATCCTTCGTCTGTATAGAATGTGTTTGAATCCAGAGAAATGTGTCTTCGCAGTCGGAGCAGAAAATTATTGGGTTTTCTAATCTCGAAGCGGGGAATAGAAGTGAACCCAAAAAAAAAATAAAAGCCATAACCGACATGGGCCCTCCCGCGAACACAAAAAAATACAAAAGTTGAATGGGAAAGTGGTGGCACTAAACTGATTTATTTCTCGGTTGGCGGATAAGTATCTTCCTTTCTTCAAGGCATTAAAAAGTCCCTTTAAATGAACAGATGAGCGCCAAAAAGCTTTCCAACAATTCAAGTGCCTGCATTGCCCAAGGAAGGAGAAGTCTTGTTTATGTATTTAGCAGCTACCGATTAGACAATTGTGACAGTTCTAGTCAAACAGGAAGAAGCAATCCAGAGACTATTTTACTATGTCATTAGGGTCATTTAGCCAACGGAACAAAGGTACACTAAAGCATAAAAATTGGTGTTTGCTCTGGTCATAGCAGTTAGGAGGCTTTGCCACTACTTTCAGGTGCACCGGGTGATTGTTTTGACAGATCAGCCCTTCAAGGATATGTTGGGGAAGGTGGATGTACATGGACGAATATTGAAATGGGGCATAGAGCTTAGTGAATTCGGGATCAAATACCAACCACGAATAGTAGTCAAGGTGCAAGTTCTGGCTGATTTCATAGTAGAATGCACATTTAGCGGGCCTGCGATGAGTTTGCATATGAGCAGTTCATCAACAATCATAACAAGAACCTTTCTAGACCATAGACAAGCAGGTTCAGAGCCCACAATCCTTGAAGCTCCACGTAGACTGATCGGTAGCTATTAATAGAGTAGTAGCGGGTGTGCTATTAAGTGGACCTGACGCAAAATGTGAATGGCAATATGTGCTCAACTTCGCATTCACCCTTTCCAATGACACAACTGAGTATGAGGCCTTGATAGCAGGACTAGAGCTCGCAACCAGACTCAGGGTGGATGCATTACAAATCATTATAGATTCTCAACTGGTGGTAAAATAGTTATTTGGAGAATATTAGGTCCACGATGAAACACTCATCAAGTACCATCTAAGGGTGAAAGTATTATTAGCAAAGTTTACCCGTATTCTATAATACAAATCCCAGGAGACAATACTAGGGCAGATGCTTTAGCAAGACTGGCAGCAGTGCTCAAAATCTAGAGAGGAGGCAGGTTCTTAATGAAAAACCGGGAGCACCCCGTGTTCATAGAGAAACGTCAAGTATACCAACTCAATATAGGTGACACCTGGATGACGCCAATCACCACATATATTAAGTCTGGGGTGTTACCTGAAGATAAAGCTCAATGACTCAAAATAATGTGATGGTCAGCTCAATACGCCCTCATTGACGATGTCTTATATAAGAGAGGCTTCACACAACCTCTATTGCGATGTTTGGGACCCAAGAAAGCCAGTTACATATTGAAGGAGATCTACGAGGGGATAGGTTGACACCACCCCATCTCACATTCGTTAACGCAAAAAGCTATAAGGCAGGGTTTCCAATGGCCTACTATGTGAAGAGATGCTAAAGAGTTGGTAGCTATGTGCGTACCTTGTCAAGAGTTCGCTACTATCCCAAGGTAGCAGATAGAGCTCCTCAAGTCCATCGTGAGCCCATGGTTGTTCACAATCTGGGGCATCAAAATCTTACGCCCATTTTCAATGGCAGTAGGTCAGAGAAAATGTCTGGTAGTCACTGTGGACTACTTTACAAAGTGGATTGAAGCGAAACCACTGCTATAATCACATAGAAACAAATAGAGAGCTTCTTGTAGAAGTCCATTATTTGTAGGTTCGGTATTCCCAAAACTGTCATTACGGAGAATGGAACTCAGTTTCAGAAGCAATTCAAGAAATTCTGCGAAGACCACCACATCGCCTTGGCCCAATGCTCTGTTTATTGCCAGTAGACAAATGATCAGGTTGAAGCGGTTAATAAAAAGATCTTATCTGTACTCAAAAAGAAGGTTGGAGATGCAAAGGGAGCTCGGGTGGACGAGCTGCCAAGAATATTGTGGGCATTATGGTCAACCTCCTATATTGGTATAGGTAAAGTATACTCTAAGATAAGCTTGTAGTATCATCACACTATTTGAATTTCTCTAAAATACATAAAGATATTGGTGTTAAGTCTATAATTATCCCAAAGTAGGAGAAACACCATTCATTTGGACATACAGTACAGAGGCAGTGATACCAGCTGCGATAAGCATGCAACCCACAAAATCGCTCAATACGATGCCCAAACAAATAATTAGGTGATGCAAATGAATCTAGATATGCTTGAGGAAGTTAAAAGTGAATCAGAGGTAGCGGTAGAAGAAAGAAACCAAATAGTGGCCAAGCACTACAACTCCCATGTAAAGAACAACAATTCCAAACATGCTATCTTGTACTAAGGAACATGGAAGCCGGTAATAGAAAGAGGAAAGATGGCTCCAACGTGGGAAGGACTTTACAGAATTCAGAATATGATCAGATTTGGGGCATACAAGCTTGTAGAGTTGGATGGGAAGGAAATTCTTAGAACTTAGAACGCCAGACATTTGAGGAAATTTTATATTTTAAAATGCATCTTTGAAAGGAGGATATGTAAGACTCTAACTATGTTATATATATGATGATTTCCCTGAAACCTATGAAAAATGATCGAAAAAGTAAGGGTTCGCTAGCCGCTTCCAAGCAAGCATGCATAGTAAAGTGACCGATGGATAAAATAAGGGTTTGCCAGCCGCTTCCAAGAAAACGTGCATAGTAAAACGACCGATCGAAAAAGTAAGAGTTCGCTAGCCGCTTTCAAGCAAGCGTGCATAGTAAGGCGACTGATCGAAAAAATAAGGGTTCGCTAGCCGCTTCCAAGCAAGCGTGCAATAAATTGCGACCGATCGACAAAGGGTTTACTAGCTACTTCTAAGCAAACGTGCATAGTAAAGAGACCGATCGACAAAATAAGGGTTCGCTAGCTACTTCTAAGTAAGCATGCATCGTACAGCAACCATGCTCCCAAGTAAAGGGGTATATATTTTTAGAATAGCCGATATTCCTGAAAAGTACGATATTGGTAATTTAACAAGTAAATATGTGGAGCAAATGGTTCTGCATATCTAAAGTAGGTGGGGAAGCAAAAAAGTTACACTCCCTCTGTCTCATTCAATATGTCTAGTATTGACATTTTAAAAGTTAAATTTTTTTAACTTTGACCATAATTATTTTAAATATTTTAATTAATTAAATTTTATAAAAATATTTTTTTTAAACTACTTGATTGAGTTTCTAAAACATATTTTTTCACATTTTTATTAATAATAAATTTAAAGTAATAATGAGTTAAAGTTGAAAAAAATTGACCCAAAAAAATCAATATTGACATATTGGATGAGACGGAGAGAGATTATATTACGAAAATTCAAGTTGGTTTGTTACAAAAGAAAGGAAAATCAAGTTATATTCTACTCAGTGCAAGATTACAAAACGTGCATTCACACCTTGAAAAGATACTACAAACAAGTACAACTCTTTTTAAAGAATGCTGCTTGTAAGGCGTTAGCAACTGCGAGTACACTCATACAAGAAAAAGCCCTTAAGGAAGGAAGAAGAGACATAAGAAATGAACTACACAATCTTTCAGATAATAAAGCAATGAAACAAACTTTTCAATTCCCAATAAAGTGCTCCAAACATTCATAAGTTCCAAACAAAATAACGAACAACAAAAACCTATTCGGCCCCTAGTGGCACCCGCTACTTCAGTATCCTCTAACATAATATCCCAACAGCATCAGCGGGGTCATTCAAGGGCACCGACGTACTCGGCTCAATCTCAAGAGGAATCACAACATCCTTGTAGTTTGCAATAAAATATTCCTAAGACGACCAAGAAGGATTCCTCATATCAAAATTTATAGCTACCTCACAAAGAGCGTTAAAATCCAATTCAGTAACATCAAATGGACCAAGTGCCACTTGAAATTTGAGAACAGCAGTATCCCGCACCTTATCCATGCTTGTGATCATCAAAGCAGAGGTCGTGTCCGCTGCTTCCTTTATTTTCTCAGCTACTTCCAATTCATGAGTAGCTTTCTACACCGTCATTTCACTCTTGCGAGTTTCCTTCAATTCAGTCAAACTCCTTGAAAACCTAATTGTGCTCTCATCTGCCAGGATCTGCGCATGCTCTAGTGTTTCCTTGAGCTCCCGGATCTCGATTCTAAAGCTTTTTCCACAGCCGAATGAGCAAAGTCTTTCTTCCTAGAAGCACGGTTAAAGTCATCTTTTATTTGGGAAACTTGCTAAAAGTATCTTTTGTTCAGCTCGTGTATTTGCGCCAAAGTTTCTACTTCATGTTTTCTCTTTGATTCCTACAAGTCAGCAGCATATTTCCCCACCTGTGAACACAACTCTTCGTTCTCCTCTACCAGCGCTCTAGCGTTCCTCTCCACATTATACTGAACGCAAACCAACTATTGGATAAAGCCCCAAGTCCCTTCAATAGACCTCCTAATCCTAGTACAGGGCATAAGAAAGGCAAAGTTATCTGCGTATAATCCTGATAGCCTCCTGGAAGCAGTTTCAAGATAAAACCAACTCTCCGTGTCTGTAAGTCCCCTTCAAGGATAGAATGTACTCAATGGAGCGAGAGACTCGAGCCTTTCACTAGAAGAAAAGCCATAGGACGACAACACTAGAGGAACTATCGCAACCGTGAAAGGAGATGACGTACCAACAGACGTGATAGTGACTGACATATTCCTTACAGTACAATGCACAACAATAGAATCTACACCAGCAGTTTCTGCGAAGACATTAGTAAATCAATAAACTTAAAGCCAAAGATAAAACAACAACTTATTAAACCAAATGTCATGCAAATAAAAGCAAGCTACCTAAAGAAATAGAAGAAGAGGGTAGAGGAGTCGTGTGGCCAACAAGAGTAAGAATTGTAGTACCTTCAACAGAACACACAGAAGGAAAAACACCAACAGTAGTAGAGCTGGGCGATCTGATGAAAGAGGGGTAAGCACATAGAACAAAACTCGATAAAATTGCTAAAAACCCCTCAGTAGCCCCCGTGCTGAATATCGGCCTTTGACCAAGCCTCTTGTCTTAGCCAACCATCATGTGTCTCTTCAAACTATAAGTTCTTATCCGACTAGCCAATGATGCCGAACTTTCAGCTACCATACTTGAGGCCTCCACAATTGAGATAACAGGAACATCAATAGAACTAGTCGGGCAAGTGACAACAACAATCGCGCTCATTGAAGACACTACAGCGATTGCGGGAGTCAACAAACCTGGAGAACTTATTTGTTCGCTAGCAGGGGCCTGCGAAGATGTCACCACCTCCAGACCTTACGAACTTATTTCATCGCTAGCTAAAGTAGAAAGCGATACCTCTTATAGGTTAGGCGAATCCATCAGTTCGTCTTTATTAGCCTATAAAGAAGCAACCACGTCTCTTACGGATAAAAGAAAAGCATGAGTAAACAAACTAGAAGAAGAAATAATAATATTTTTAGATAAAATACAAATACTAGTAGTGCAAAACTACCTCCAAGAATACACAGCGAAGCGCCACCTATGTCTATACACCTTTTTGTCCTACGTTCTAAATTGATAGAGTCACCCTCCTAAAGCATATGAAATTGGCAGACGAGAAGCTACCCATTTCCCCCCACTACTTCCAGCTACAGTAGCTTTCTCACTACGGCTAGAACTAGGTGGAGTAACACCAACAAAGCCTCTAGGAGTAGTGGGAGCAGCTTTCCTACTAGCTCCACTTAGAGGAGTATCTTCCACCCGATATTTCTATGGGTGAGTGCGAACACCGACATTAGTAGAAAAAATTCTCTGGTTCTACTTCACAATCCAAAAAAATCCTTGCCACGCGATCTTGGCCTCCTCTGCCAAAAGGCCAAGCTTCTACGCGAATGGGTACATTTGCTAGAGATCCCTCAAGAAAAGTATTGAAATCCTCTTCATCCCAACCAGTCAGACTTTTCTCCTCTAAACAGTACACTCACACATTCCTCAGAGTGCATACCTCTTTAAACCGCAACAGAAGGCCCCTTTCGAACTTTTGAAGAAGTTTCAGCTTACCAGCCGTTAGCTTATTCAAGTCCGACCGCTTGACTATTTCCTTCATTGGTCGACGCCAAATAACAAGAAAGGGAAAGCTTCCAACTTTACACTCCACCTTAATATATTTATGCCCATCTAAGAAAAGATTACTGGCGTAGTTGCTCATTGATGGCATCCTTACGCAGACTAATTGACACAAAACCTTTCATATTCTTATCATTCTCCACCATCACAGTATAGAAATAGCGAAAAACATGAATAGAAGGTTCATCCCCATGGATTTTGCAATTTAAGAAATACGTCATCAAGGTCCACTAACTCATATCGATTAACTGGCCTGAGGCCATATCGAACCAGTTCAGCCACTCCATCCAAAAAAGGTGAAGTGGCAAATGGAACCCAGCCTCAAAAGCAAATAGGGGTATGAAACACCACAACTTACCTTCATCAGAGCACGTACTCAAGCGATACGTCCCCCGCGGCAAACTAAACTGATAGCAGAAATGATTCACCATACTAAGACCCTTATACTTCAAAGACTTACATATCTCATCAAACTTAGTATTGCATGTGTATTCATCACCGATCGCAACATATGAACTAGCCATTGCAACAAAAGAATTCTTTCTCTAGATTTTCTACCTTGTCTCCCATGAACTCAGAACCCAAAAAGTAATGAACAAAAAATAAATAGAAGGAAACCTAGAAAATGGCCAATTTATAACCAAAACCCATGTCTTTCTCAACACGTTTCACTAATAATGAGATTATTACATGACGTTTCACATTCAGCGGTCTATTTCCTTTGATAAACCGGGAAGTTTTCTTCAGAATGGTTACGTGATGATTCATATACAACATATTATTTTCAAAAAAATTCAAAATTTCCCACAGAAACTCCCACTTGCGTAAACCTCCCAAAAAATTCTCAGGTTCACCAAAGTCACTTTATAACCTTCCCGCACCTGGGGGGCAATTGTTAGTACTTGCGAACACCCACCACCATGTGAGGAATCATGGTCCGCGAATGGCAATACGCCCTATGAAACCCTGTGAGGGCGAACCATCAAGTGCAACCTGCGAACTACGAAATTATCTGGGTGAGCAATACTCAACGACCCTATGTCAGCACATGTGATCTCTATTTATGACTAAGTAAACCTACAACGTCAAATCATAGCCAATTTCATCATAATGCCACGACTTCCCTATCGCGGCACATGTCCAAATGGTATAAAGCATGCATGCAACTGAGACAACGACATGAAGTTAAGACATGAGAGATCAACACCTCCTTGAACACCAGAGGGATTCAAGATCATACTCTATCTGAGAACCCAGAAGAACCACTAGAGCCCCACCAGACCGCCGTCCACAACTCTTGTTGACTTTGTCAGTCAAAAAAGCTATTAGAAAATAATCATTAAATTTCTGAAAAGATCTGTATTAGTGATAAATTTTGTACTTCCTCTCCTCTAATAATTCATTTCCCTTAAAAATATAAATGAAAAAAAAACCATAATTTTAACAAAGAAAACTTTCGATAAACATTATTTACACTAACATAAAAATGAGTATAACAATGAGGCTATATTGATAATTGGTTTTAGCACAATTCAAGGATGAACTATTGCGGCGATTACAAGCCCTTATCAACATAATGATCTAAATTAAGAGTAGATCAACAAGATAAATAAATAAAAGTCAATTGTAGAGACAATATCAAATCTAATTTAAAAAAAAATGTGTCACCAACAAAGAATAAACATGTTAAAAGAGAAGAAAAAATCTTAAACAATTTTATGTTATTTTGTTAAATAAATATTCACATTTTCCAATAAAATTTGTTTAAGATTTTTCTTCTCTTTTAACACGTTTATTCTTTTTTGGTGACACATTTTTTTTAATTAGATTTGATATTGTCTCTATAATTGTCTTTTATTTATTTATCTTGTTGATCTATTCATAATTTAGATCGTCATATTGATAAGAGCTTGTAATCACCACAATAGTTTGTCCTTGAATTGTGATAAAACAAATTATCAGCATAGCCTCATTGTTATATTCATTATTATGTTAGTGTTAATAATGTTGTAGGGTTTAGAGACTTAGGTTTTAGTTTAGAGTTTAGGGGTTTAGGTTGTAGCGTGTAGAATTTAACGTTTATAGTTAGAATTTAGAGTATAGGGTTTAAGGTTTAGGTTTTAGGTTGTTAGGGCTAGGGATTTAGGTTTTTAGATTTTATAGCTTAAATATTGTTGGGAGGCTCGAGCGATCAACCGAATGTGCTAAGAGGGGGTGAATTGGATTTTTGCTTTGGTTGATGAAAAGCTAAGTAATAAAATTATCGACACAATGATTTATAGTTGTTCGACTTCTAAACCAAGTCTACCTTCACTACCTTAGCTATCCACACTAAGGATTTTCCACAAATTCACTAATTTTCTTTCCTTTTTTCGGGTTCTAGGAGATAACCCTTACAACCAAGACTTATACCCCAAAGTCTTCAAAACCTCTCTCACAAGAGAAAACAAATTGGCAAACAATGAAAACCCTTACAAGGAAAATGTGTTTGCAAATTAAGTACTCACCCAAAACCTAAACACTTGAGCAAATGTGACAATTTTGACTCACTAATGTTTTATACAAGAAATATGACAAAATTAAGCTCTAGAACACTTTCTTCCATGGCAGCTTGATTGAGTCTTTTAAACCTTCTAAGGAGTTTTTGGTCGTTACTAGCCATTGGGGTTGATTTGGAGCTGTTGGGGACTTTATTTCTAGCAATAAATGCACTTCTGAGCTTGTCGGTATCGGTACGCGTGCAAGTGTATCAGTACACCTGTTTTAAATAGAAAGAGCCCGTTGGGTAATTTTACATTGGGTATCGGTACACGATATAGGTGTATCGGTATAGACCTTAGTGTATCAGTACGATTGAAGCCGTATCGGTACACAACTTAGCTGTACCAGTACGACTGACTGAGTATCGATACACTAAAGAGTGTATCGGTATACAGGGCCTATTTTTGACACATGGGCTATTTTGAAAGCATTTAAACATGTCAAAAACACTTTGAAAACCTTTCAAACATATTTTTCAAGTTAATGGACTTGTGAAATATTTTTGCAAATTAATTTAAGTCCAAAAATATTTTTCATTTTAAATTATATAAAAATCAATATCTCAACAAATATGAAGAGTTGTGTAAATTTTTTTACACACACTTGTATGTTTCAGTGTTGTTAACTTGTTATCATGGTTAGCTACTTTAAATCCTCTTCTCCTTGTGGAATTTTATAATTTAGAAAATGTACTATAGTTACTTGTGGACTTCAAAAATAAATATTATCTTTTCCCAAACAGGTTTTCACATGTTATTTTTCAAGACTTCAATAAAAATATTTAGAAGTAATTTGAGGAAAGCAGCAAACCGAACTCGAGCCGAAGTGTATATTTTTATATATGAGTTTCAAAAAATGTACTATAGTTATGTTCTTTTTTGTATTTTGGTCAAGGGGCATTAAAAAATTAACAACGATGCTGAAGTGTATATATTTTTATTTTCCATGTAATTTTTTTTGCTCGTCAGCAGTCCATGTGTTATTTTTTAGGGGTATTTGTAACTAAATTGTTCATGCTTTTCTATTTTGGCCACCAAATTATATTTTGGGGGAAATCGTCATTAAGATTATGTTCTTTTCTATTTTGGTCACCGAACATTAAAAAATTAACAACGATGCTGGCGAGTATTTTTATTTTCCAAGTCATTTTTCTCTCCCCGACGGCAATCCACGTGTTATTTTTTAGGGTAAACAACGCCATCGGTCACTAAATTGTTCGTACTTTCTATTTTTGTCACCAAACTATTTTTTGGGCGAAATCTTCACTAAGATTATGTTCTCTTTCTATTTTGGTCACCGGCATTTAAAAATTAAATTGCTCAAAAGGGTGGAGGATAATTCAAATCATAGACCTCATGCAAAAAGGTTTTTGCACTCAGCCACTAAGCCAAATCTTAAGTCTGCTATAATTTCACCAAAATTTATATTTAAGTTATTCTCTTAGTCGTATAAAACCAAAGAAAATAAACGTTTACAAGTCGATAATGGGATAATCAAACCACGAACCTCTACGTAAGAGTATCATGCGCCTAACCATTAAGCAAAACCCCATATTTGTTATAGTTTCACCAAATCTTATATTTAACTTAACCACTAAATCAAACTATACAATCAAATATTTAACTTAAATTGTGATTAAAATTGAAAGAAAATTATATTGATTTCCCCACTTCATTTGGAAATAAAATGAACTAATAAAATCATTCAAAAAATAAACATAATTATATTAGCAGTTAATTGGTTGACATATGTGTTAGATTTAAATTTATATTAGGATAGTGTTGAGTTGATCGAACAATCAAAATTGTCCAAGAGGGGGTGAATTAGAAATTCAAAAAGAATTAAAAGGAAAGTGCAAGAAAGAATATTTGCAAGAGAGATTTAGAGTGGTTCAACTCTCTTAATGGAGTCTACATCCATTATCTTAGCTACCATGCTAAGGATTTCACAAATTCACTCAATTTGTCCTTCCTGAGTAACCTTACAACACTCGACAAGATTTATACCCCAAAATCTTGTGAACCCTTTCCCAAAGTTACAAAACAAATAAGCAAACTCAAGAAACTTCACTAAGTAGGTGTTTGCAATATTTAAGCTCTCTCTCAAACCCCAAACACAATAATAAATTAGTAAAATAAGAACACTCAAGTGTTTACAAGAAAAGATATGAAATGAAGCACTAGTAGACTTTGGATATTGCTTAAGTGCTTTTGAATAGTTGTCTTGTTGTTGAAGAAGCTTTGAAGACTTAATTTTATAACCTTTAATTGATTCCAGCCGTTTGGGTGGTTGAGATATTGAACTTAGCTGTTGGGATAAGTTTTTCCCATAATAAATGTTATCTGGCAACTATGGGTATCAGAAAGTGAAGACGAGTATCGATTCCTACTCAAAGAAGAAATAGTTGTTACTATTACTAGGCATACTGGTACACTAAGCATGGTATCGGTACGGAGTAAGGGGTATAGGTATGCTAAGGGTCGTATCGATACTAAAATGCTCACTGGAATTTTGGTGGAGCTTTGGGTATCACTACGCTCGAGGCCGTACCGATACTCAGTGTAAAAATCATTTAAACTCAAATAGACTGTATCGGTACGGGGTTCACCGTACCGGTACTCAATGTGTTCAAAATTTTCAAAGGCTTTCAAGCGTATCGGTACGGAGTTCACCATACTTGTATTGACAAGTAATTCATATTTAAAATTTTAAAGCTCGTACCGATACGTTATAGATTGTACCGGTACTTCTAACCATTTTGAAAATTAGTGTTGAAATTTCATACCGGTACACATAGGGTCGTACCGGTACTCACTGATCAAAATGGTCTCTTTGAGTACCAAAACACTTGGAAAAATATTGAGACTTAAAAGGATTGACTTATGCATAATTTCATCTTTAAAGTAAGTCAATTTTGTTCGAATGCTTGTCACTTGTGAGTAATTTCAAATACCTTAAAAATTTATTTATTAGCTTAAAAGTGTAATACCCCAATAGTTGTTTAGTGACCAAATAGTAAAGATTTGAAAGTTGGTGGTTTCAGTTCAGTGACTAAAATGTAAGATTTTAAAGTTTATGGGTTAAAGTTAAAAGTTGAGAAAAGTTCAAGGACCAACATGGTAATTTTCCCAATAATTATTTTTATTATATAAATAAATAGACCACCTAAGGGTGTGGATCGAATATAGAAATTATGGTTTGATATGATGTTTCTATTATTGGGAAATTACAGTTGAAGTTTAAAATGGAATTCGGGTAATCGTATGAGCTCGAAATGTTGTAAAATTTTGAAGGGAGTCTTAAGATGACCCGAGGAATATGAAATTATGGATTTGAATCATTTTTAATAAATTTAGATTCAATTCTATTTAGTATTTTGTGTAGGTGATGGAATGGCATTTTTGTAGATATGTTATTTTATTAATGGCAATTTAATCATTTCACCTATACTTTTTAATATAAAATGATTATGGAAGATGATAAGGATGAGGTGTTGGCTTTGTATTGGTTATAACTCAAGGGAAAAATAGTCAATTGACTGTTTTGGAGATATTTTTAATTAATTGGCCAAATATAAAGACATTTGACATCAAATTAAAGAAAGAAAAATTTTGGGAATTTTGCTCATCTTTCTCCCAAGGTGCCGAGTTCTCCAACCCTAGGTAAGAGAAAGTTTTAATTCAATTTTTAGCTTGATTGGATTGGTTTTTGGGTTGAGACATGAAATAAGAAAATAATCTCTATGAAATTCTCTTTCTTTTGGTACCATTTTTATGTGGTTTTCATGTTTCTAAGTTGAATTTGGAAGATAGGGTGGATGAAGGACATATTGAAATCTTGTGTTTTATGATTCTATCAAGTTGGATATGGTGTTGTAATGATATTTTTATGCTTATAGTGATGGAAATGTTAAGATTTAAAGCATGGAGAATTTTTGGTGAAGTTGGAAAATTAGGGGAAATTATGTCAAAATTTATTTTGATGAAGGAAGAGACTTGAAATGATGTTTTTCATGTTTGGTTGAAGTTAGAATGTTGAAACTTGAGTGATGGACCATTATGTCAATTATGGAAAATTAAAGGATGAAGTGTAGGAATTTATTTTAATGTTGGTTATGAAGAATTATGCATTCTACATGCTTTAAAGTGTTGTTTGAAGCAAAAATCCCATGTTGAAGAATTAGGGACCAATTCAGCAATTATTTAAATTATTGGGGAAATTTTGTAAAGTGTTAATTTAAAGTATTTAGGTTGATTGTTATCACCTAAGCTTTATTTTAATGGTTGTATTGTTGAACATGGGATTGAATTGTGAAAATTCAAAATGTGGGGTAATTGAGTATAAGTGAAAGAAATGAGAATTTCTAGGAAGTTATGAAGTGGAGGAGTAGATTTAATTGAAGAAAGTATTGATATGTTATTAGTACATTAAAGGATTTTTTATGAATTTTTCTCCTATTAATTTACTTAGTGGATTGATAATCTAACATATACATTTAATTGTATGTGTTATGGTTGGACGGTTACAAGTAGCTGAACAAGTTTGAGATCGAAACCAATCGAGAGATAAAGAGAAAGTCCCAGAGTAAACATATTTTGGTACAAGTAATTAGTGAGGCATATAAGGTGAGTGCATTTATATGTTTCTAAATGTATTTTAGTAGACTTTTAAGAATTCTATTTACTTGATTTTATCGAAATAATAACATGGTTTTTGTATAAGTATAAGGTGTTTTATAGACAAAGGAAAAAGGTTAGTACATGATAGGGTATGAACTGCCCTGTTATGTTTTATTTTGGCAAGTTATTGTTGAGTATGGTGATATATGAATCATTTACAAAATGATAAATTACAAGTTAAGGATATGGATTTATTGCTCAAGTTTATGATATAGAGTTACAGTATAGTGGCATGCCATTAGAGGTCTAGCAGTCTGGGACTGCGTGTAGCTACACACAGATCTTCGGATCTATATGTTTACCTACACGTTATGTGTCTATATGTTTCGGCACTTTATGTGTCTACAAGTTATCATCACTTCGCTGACTAGTACTCAAGGAGTACCGACCTTGCATACATCAATTTCTCTTTATACAATTCTTGGGCTATTTATAAAGTTAATATATGTGAAATTCACCATTTCTCATGTATGATGGTCCTAAAGTATAAGAAAGTTTTGAAATAAACTTGCCTAACCATGTTCTTATTTATTTCAATATTTACTTGTATGACTACCTATAATGCCTCACTAAGTTATACTTAGCGTGTGTGATTTGTTTGTACACACGTAGGTTGATACGATACGGTGGTAAACAGCAAGTGCTCGGATTATTTTGCGGACGAGCACATACTACAGGTTATCATAGTATCATTTTGACATCCTATATGGTATTTTGATTAGTGCCACGTATAAAGTTAAACTTTTGTATTCTGTGTAAACCGAGCTCTAATATCTTTATAGTTGGTGATGTTTATAGTTAAAACATGATTTAGTAATGTTATTAGGTAATTTGTAATGATATAAAAATAGTTTTGTAGACTTAAACTCAAAATAGGTAAAAGCAGTCTTGAAATTCTACACTGGGCAGTAAGTTTGAAAAATCACTATAAATTCTACTTATTGAGTTAAATGATGAATTTTACATGAATGAACTGAAAATTGAGTCTAGTTTATTTTTAAAAAACGGTGACTGATTTTGAGGTCTGTACTAAAAGTTATGAATTTTTATTCGATGAAAGGTCAGAAAACAGGACAGCAGAATTTTTGGAAATCTTACATTGTGACGAAAATTTGAGAATTTTTATAAATTTTTGTAGATTTTATTAACTTTTGTGGAATATACTGTTAAAATCATGTTTGAATCTAGTTTTTATCGGTGTAAATAGAGTTGAATTTCGATTTCTAGATTGTCATGTAGAAACAAAAATGTGGAAAGTGGTACAGAATACTATTTTACAAGGAACAGAATTTGAAATACTTTTCAATGATGTTTTATAACACTATCGACTCGTATTTGAAAATGAACACGAGAAGGTGTGTTACAAAAAGTCCTTGTTAGTGGATCGACGATATTGTCATCCGTTGGTACTCTGCATATTTCTACGTCCTATTGATCAATGATTTCTCAGATGAGATGGTAATGCCTAAGTATGTGTTTGGATCGCTGGTGAGATCTGGGTTTTTTTTTCTTGTGGATGGATCCGTTGTTGTCACAACGTAGACCTATAGCATTTGATATGCTAGGCACAACCCCTAGTTCAGATATAAACTTTTTGATCCAAACAGGCCCTTTTGCAGCATCACTTGCTGCAATATACTCGGCTTCTGTTGTAGAATCTGCTATTATATTTTGCTTTGAACTTTTCCAGCTTACAGCACCTCCATTAAGACAAAACATAAAAATCGATTGCGATCGATAATCATCCTTATCAGTTTGGAAGCTTGCGTTAGTATAACCTTTTATACTTAGCTCTTCCTCACCTCTATACATAAGGAATGTATCCTTAGTTCTTCTTAAGTACTTAAGGATGTTTTTTACTGCAACCCAATTACCTTCACTGGGATCCACTTGGTATCGACTTGTCATACTTACTACGTATGATACATCTGGACGTATACATAGCATGGCATACATGATAGATCTAATAACCAAAACATATGGAACCTTACTCATACGCTCTCTTTCTTGAGGCGTTGAAGGACACATTTCCTTTGAGAGTGAAATACCATGTCTCATAGGTAAGAATCTTCTTTTAGATTCTTCTATACTGAATCTTTTCAGTACTTTATCTATGTATGTATTTTGACTTAATCCTAGGAGTCGTCTTGATCTATCTCTATAGATCTTGACTCTTAATATGTAGGTTGCTTCACCCAGGTCTTTCATAGAAAAACATTTTCCTAACCAAGTCTTTACAAACTGTAAGGCAGGTATGTCATTTTCTATTATTAGTATGTCATCTATATACAATACCAAGAATGTGACAGTGCTCCCACTAATTTTCTTGAAAACACATGGCTCAACTTCATTTTCAATGAACCAAATTCTTTGATTGCATCATTAAAACGAAGATTCCAACTTCGAGAAGCTTGCTTCAACCCATAAATGGATCTTTGTAGCTTTGATACCTTTTGTGCATCTTTTGGATCGACAAAACCCTCGGGTTTTGTCATGTACACATCCTCATATAATTTTCCATTAAGAAAAGCAGTTTTGACATCCATTTGCCAGATTTCATAATCATGAAATGCAGCTATTGCAAGCAATATCCCAATGGATTTAAACATAACAATAGGAGAAAAAGTTTCATCATAGTCTATACCATGAATCTGACGAAATCCTTTAGCGACCAATCGCCCTTTGTATGTTTATACATTTCCATCTATGTCGGTCTTCTTTTTAAAAACCCATTTACACCCTATGGGCTTTATCCCTTCAGGTGGGTCAACCAAAGTCCATACTTGGTTTTTTGACATGGAATCTATCTCGAATTTTATGGCTTCTAGCCATTTCTTAGAGTTTGTGCCTCCCACTACTTCCTGATAAGTCCTAGGCCCATCTTGGTCCATGAGGAGAACATCACCATGCAATGTGATGAGAAATCCATATCTCTCTGGTGCATTACGTTCTCTCATAGATCTTCGCAGTGGTTGTGTTTCAAGAATGATTGGATGTTCCTCAACTATTTGTGGAACTTGTTGTTGCTCAATCTTTGGTTCAGTGATCTGTGGTTGATTTTAAACTTCCTCAAGTTCAATATTTTCTCCCACTTCCTTTTCTGAAAATAAATTCTCTTTCGAGGAAGACTCGTGTTCGAGCAACAAACACTTTGTTCTCAGATGGATTGAAGAAATAATATCCTTTAGTTTATTTAGGATACCCCACAATTACACTTATGAAATTTGAGGTTCGACTTTTGTAGACATTTGATGTTTAACATAAACTTCGCATCCCTAAATTTTCATAAAAGACATACTAGGACAGTTCATATCTCATATGGTGTCTTTTGAACCGATTTATATGGAACACGATTTAGTGTGAAAGTAGCAGTTTCTAACATATGTCCCCAAAAAGAAGTTGGAAGATCAACATGACTCATCATTGATCGAACCATGTCTAACAATGTCCAATTTCTCTTTTCAGAAACTCTATTATGTTGTGAAGTACTAGGAGGTGTAAGTCGTGAGACAATCCCACATTCTTTAAGAAGTTCATCAAACTCTAAGCTTAAGTATTCTCCTCCTCGATCTGACCGAAGAGCTTTGACACTCTTTCCTAGTTGGTTTTGTACTTCATTCTTAAATTCCTTGAACTTTTCAAGGGCTTCAGATTTATGGTGCATTAGGTAAATGTACCCATATCTATTGAAGTCGTCAGTGAAAGTAATGAAGTATTGAAAGCCTCCTCTGGCTTATGTATTCATTGGTCTACATACATCACTATGTATTAGACCTAATAAATCAATTGCTCGCTCGTTTTTACCGTCAAACGGTGATTTGGTCATTTTTCCCATTAAGAAAGGTTCACATATATTAAATTGTTCAAAACAAAAGAATCCAAAAATTCATCTTTATGAAGTTTTGATATGCGTTTCTCACTTATATGACCCAAGCAACAATGCCAGAGATAAGTTTGATTAGAGTCATTTGTTTTTGATCTTTTCGTATTTATGTTATACATAGAATTATCTTGATCTAAGATATAGTGGCCATTTATTAAATGTGTTGTACCATAAAAAACATTATTGAGATAAAAGAATCAACTATTATTCTTAATAACAATCTCAAAACCAATCTTGTCCAAACAAGAAATTGAAATAATGTTCTTAGTCAAACTAGGTACGAAATAACAATCCTCTAAATCTAAAACAAGTCCACTAGGTAATGACAAAGTATATGTTCCTATAGCTAACGCAGCAACTCTTGCTCCATTTCCCACTCGTATGTCCCATCTCATTTTACCAAATTTTTACTCTTTTTAGCCCCTGTATAGAAGTACAAATATGAAAACCACAATCTGTATCTACTATCCAAGAAGTAGACGTTCATATATTTATATTAATAACATAAATACCTAATCTGGACTGTCCATTTTGTTTTTCCTTTTTGATGTCCTTAAGATAGACGGGGCAAATTCTCTTCCAATGTCCAGCATTGTTGCAATGGAAACATTTTCCTTATTTTGCAACTCCTCCTTTGGGTTTCAATGCAGCATTTCCTTTGTTGGGCTTTGGCTTTGCCTTGGTGTTGGGCTTTCATTTTCTGTTATCCTTTCGGACCATCAGAATGGCCTTGCAACCAACCTTTTTCATGTTGTTCTCAACAGACCAAGTAATTAGGGCAACGATTTGTTAATTTCCTTCATATTGAAATTAAGAACAAACTAATTAAAACTATCCGACAATGATTGCAAGATAACATCAATAGCCAATTCAACACTTATAGGGAAGCCCTTGAATATACCCTATTATTTTGAGAACATGAGTTCATACCGGAGTTCCCTCCATCATCTTACATCGAAACAAAGACTTAGAGGTCTCATACCTTTCTTGACGAGCTTGCCCCTCATATAATTGCTTGAGATTTTTAACCATCTCATAGGGAACCATGTCCTCATGTTGCTTCTGAAGCTCACGAGTCATGGTCGCAAGCATCAAACACCCGGCATCTACCATGTCACTTGACTATTTTTCAAAGGCTTCCAATTCATCTTTGGAGGCATCATCTGCTAGCTTTTTAGGGACGAGTTCTTCGATGACTTGTGATTTCTGTTCTTGCTTGAGGACAATCTTCAAGTTACAGAACCAGTCAAGAAAGTTCAAGCCATTCAATTTGTCCTTCTCAAGGACGGATCGCAATGATAATGAGTTTGAGTTTGCCATAACAAATCTACAATGATAAAATATGACTTATTAGTACCTTTTATCATGTTTATAAGATAATATCATTCTCACTATTAAAAACCCTCAAAATTTAAAAACTTACTAAAAAGTATTTCTAGTGGGTAAGGATCCATATTTTATTTCATCCTAAGTCAGCTTTGGCTTTACTCCTAGAATTCAATTATTTAGGTAAGCAACACTTGCTAATTACATCTCATGTAATTCCTATATTTGGTGAACAGCTATTATTCCTAATCATCTCATGATTATCAAAATCATTAGCCTTTAGGTTTCTAATCTCATTAGGACAACCTAATTTAACCAATATTACAACCAGTGCATATCACTTGCTTATTCTTCGTGTTTAACCAAGATAGATATACGTACTTTGATTTGGCAAAACCTATATAGTACCAATCGAGGTTTTAACGAGGGCAAATATTGGATGGCTATTTTGATTAAATATGGAGGGTTTTTTATATTAATCTCACCATTCAAGTTTGATCTAATCAATTACCATCATGCTAAAACATACATTATAACATACATATGTAAAGCAGTAGATATAAATGCAATGGTTATAGCCCATAAAACTAAAGTGGCCCATCCCAAGCCAATGGGAGAAGCAAAATAAACTAAAGATAGAACTTGCTTCTCAAGCATCTAATCCACCTTTGATCGACCCATCATTCTGCTCCTGTAATCCACGCTTTCTCCGTAAATATTACAATTTTTAGAAACTCGTTTTACATACGAGGGAGTAAGATGAGAAGAGAATTACAATAGATGAAAGAAAAGCATGACACGCAGGCCGTATTTATAAATATAAAACCAAAGTAAATGTGCTATTTGGCTATAACCATGCATGTCAAACACCATGCATATTATCCAAAACATAAACATGTTTTATCTTTTAATTATAATTACCAAATAGTTTTTACGATCTTTGTTGCCTACGCGGTCCGGAAGATCTAGTGCTGCCGGGTTCGCCCGTAGAGTACGGGGCGGCGACTCGGTCTGCCGAGAAAATTTTTGATTTTAGCACTTCGATTACTATAGAAAAATCTCACGATTTGATAACTTTTATCAATAGATTCGTGTTTAAAGGATTTTCAATCCCTAAGGTTTTTCAAACTTGAACAACCATTGTTCCTGTGCCTGCTGTCAATACCACATGTTCATCATGTTAACAATTAACATACGAACGTTAAAACCTTACAGCAACAAACACGTGATTAACGTTTAACCATCGACTATAAAAACTTATTTAAAATAGATTAACATATTAACCGTGACTAGATTCAATTTCTTTGTTTCGCACAAATATCGTATACTCGTCAAAACAGAAAAACCAAAACACACATCTCATACAAAAACATCATCCAAGTATATAAGTCTGAATTCGTATCGTACAAGTGGCTCTGATACCACTGTTGGGTAATGTCGGTACACCCCTTGGCGCAGCGAAAAAATAATCTAGCATATTCCACTAGTGATCCATGTACGAGAAACGAATCCGGGGTGAAAAGGGATGAAACATTACTTTAAATAAATCTGTAAAAACCATAGGGAGTTAGGAGAATCCAATTCTTCTAACACGATATCGAATCCAACTCGTCACAATAGCGTGTCGACCTCTACACAGTCCACCCGAATGAAACGGACGATATTTTACTTCTCTAACTGTTAGAGAGGTTTTTTTGCAAAAGGCATATTTCGGCTGCTAAACCTTATACCTTTATATAGCATTCAGAAACCTAATTCTAATTAAATTCGAATTCATTAAATATACAATATATTTAACCGAATATAATTAAATATATAGAATCTGATTCTACTTTAATTAGGTTTCTTTAGAGATATATACATTTTAATAGTATT
This sequence comes from Hibiscus mutabilis, assembly GCA_019671005.1. Classification (NCBI taxonomy): domain Eukaryota; kingdom Viridiplantae; phylum Streptophyta; class Magnoliopsida; order Malvales; family Malvaceae; genus Hibiscus; species Hibiscus mutabilis. The sequence continues at coordinate 21,975,972 of CM033741.1, read as the reverse complement.
TGATAATTACAATAATTATCTAGTATTAAAAAATATATAAACAAGATTATCTATAATTACAATAATTATAATAATTTCGGTTTTTACTTATTACGTGCACAACAAGTTTGTACACATGCTATCTAGTCGATATTTGTTCATTTCAATTATAGGGCGAAACCTTGTAGGTTCATGTAACGTTAGCAGTAATATCTAGAACAATTCTAATATTACAACCAATGAGTGGCATCTAAATGCATCATTGCTACCTAAGTTACAGGAAGTCGTGGTTCGACGTAACATTTTCGTGATTAACTCTTTGCATGTATTAATCCTTTTGTCCTCATATCTAGATCGAACACAAGTCATGGAATAGTCACACTTGTATAGTCCATCAAATATTTCTTGATATCTTAAGTAGGCTATTATAAATGAATAACTATGATATCTCGTATCAATTTATTCGAGCATGGCCATGCATTTTCTAGTCTCACTCAATTAAGTGGCCTATGATATTACTCCTATTATGTAGGAGGGACAAATCCTATCTTGATCAACCATATTCCGCTACATAGATTGTGAGATATCCAATATTGGTCCTTATAGTGTAGTCAGTTACGACACACGTTTGACCGTATCAAAACATGTATAATGATGATCTCAAGTCTGAGGATCATACATGTAGTTATCACTATGAGCTATGTTGTGACTATCACATAATAATTCAAGAAACATGCTCATAGCGGGTCATTCCAATATGTCATTCTCTAACACATACTTATGTATTAATTTTGACATCTTCATGTCAATGACAACACTTTGTCATCAATCAACTACATGTTAGCCTTAATGTATTATTGTTGTCCATGCCCACAATAATACTCGACTAAGGAAATTCAAGAACAACTATATTATTCTAAGGACTTTATTATAATTCAGTTTATTTATAAATGCACAGAATAAGACTGAAAAATAATAATGTCTTTATATTAATAAACATGGTAAAATATGTATGTCTTTTACAACCATCTCATGATTGGTCTTTGGGCATACTCCAACAGAGCTGTGTTAGAGAATTTCAGTTGAGGGTGGTCGTGATAGAAAGCGTTGAGAGTGTCAGACAGAGTGTGGTAGTTGACGACGACGAAGATGATAAGGTCATAAGAAAGGGTGTTTAGTAATTGAACCAGGAGAAAGAAAAGATAGAAGAAGACATGAGAAAAAAAATGAAAAGGTAAAATTTTTCTATGTCTTCAATTTTTGTAAGATTTCTTATTTTGCCACGAGAAAGGTTAAATTGTTTGAAAGCCCTTTCAGTTTGAGTTTTTAAAAAAATGTGTCACGTGGCATCATAGAAGAGTGCCACGTGTCCCAGCCACGCCATCACTTAACACCGTTAGTTTTGGGGGACATTTTAGAAAACTGAAGTAAAATATATGGGGCACACTGAACGTTTACAAACTTTAGGCACCACATTGACAAATTTGAGAAAGTACGTGGGATATTTGTGCCATTATCCCTATAAAAAATTAGCAAGCTCATTTGACTGGTTGGTCAAGCTGCTTATCTTTGTTCACTTGTATTGTCTTAAATCATGGGTTCTAGACTCACTAGGAGCACCTCTTCTTTTTCCTAGAGTTCCCTTTTCTCTTCCCTCTAAATAATATTAGGATTAGAATTAATATTTGTTAAAAAATATTTATACAAAAAATAAAAAAGTTATCCCAAATTAGATGGACATCTTAGTTTCGAATTGAAGTTTGGATTATGTTGGCAAGAGAGTGATGGAATTATTTTATATTTCAAGATTGACATTTGGAAAAGGAAATTAATGAAAAAGAGAGAGAAATGGGAAACACGACAAAAAAATTATATACGTAAATTATTTGTATTTTTCTTTAATTGATTCCACACGACAAAAAAATTATATACGTAAATTATTTGTATTTTTCTTTAATTGATTCCACATTTTTACAAACTTATTTAAAACTAATCTATACAAAAAATATTTTTTTACAATTATACAAAAATATTTAAAATTAATATTTCTTCTGTCCCATTAAATTTATCTCTTATAGACTTTTTTGATTAATTATTTTTAACTTTGACATATTATTATTTAAAATTTATTATTAATAAAAACATAAAAAATATATTTTATAAACCTTCAATCAATTAGTTTTAAAATATATATTTTATAAAATTTATTTGTTTAAAATATTTAAAATAAACATGGTCAAAATTTAATTTTTTAAACTTTTAAAAAATCAATAAAGGACAAAATTAATGGGATGGAGGAAGTATTTTGTATTGTAAATATTTTGACGTTTTTTATATGGGTAAAACTTTGATATACAGGTTGTGTAAAATTAATTTTACACAAGCCTGTGTATTTACACTATAAAAACCCAAATCCTAAATTCTTAACCCTAACCCTAAAAAACTAAACCCACACCCTAAACCCTAAGCCCTAAATTCTAACCACTAACCTTAAATTCTAAACCCTACAACATAAAATCCTAAACCCCTAAACCTTAAACCTTAAACTAAAACTATAACCCCTAAAATTAAAAGGCACGTATAAACTAAAGTTTACACGACCTGTGTATCAAAGTTTTTTCCTTTTTATATTTATATTGTGTTCATTTATATATATATAGAAACTTTTGAACAAATGTATTTATATTGTAGAAAGTTTTTTTTCCTTAAGTGGGTATCTAAAGGTATTTAAAGTGTCGAGTGAGACAACCTAAACAGATTATAGATAGTTATTATCTCCGTACATTTAATCAACCTCTTTTCTTTAATGTGGCAAATTGATTCACTGCTACCCCATCTAAAACATGAACATTGGTCCTCGTACAGACACCCGAAACCATCCATCGCACCAGGAACCCAAAATCTTGGCTTCGATACAACTTTTGGAATATCATGATGTATTTTTGGCTGTCCATGCCTACTTTATGTTTATTGGTCCAACCAAAATAAGCTCGCCAATCTCTAACCCTATCGAATGCCTTCACATAAAATTAAACAGACTTAGGCTAGTTTGTGGAGCCATTACAATCAGTGTAACCAAAGTTTGCAGCACACTTACTAATTGTACCTATTCCGTTTGACGACACACTATGAAGTACCAAATGAGAATTCACCACGATACTTCGGTCAGTTACCTTGTAGCAATCTTGTAGGTACATAGAACATTCTTTATTAAAGTATGCGTTTGTAGTGAAATTCGGCCTCTAACGCATATAGTAACAAGTAGAACCACAATTGCCTTGCTCCCTCACCCATTCCAAAGTCACCTAAACAGTGTGCCCCCTTGGAAATTTTGAACCAACTCAAAATTATCCCACAGTTTAAATGAACTTTCGACAATTGAATGAGACTAGTTTTTTTTCTAATTTTTTCGAAGCCTCTTGCTACCATTTATGACTTTTTCCCTATGTCGTCAAGAAAAAACAAGAAGTAAGTCACACAACAAGGAAGAAAATTAAAAAAATTTTACCACAAGGAAGAAAATTAAAAAAATTTTACCACAAGGAAGAAGGTAAAGTGGAGATACAAGCCTCTACGCACTTCCTATAGCCGAAAGACAACCCTTCAAATTTGGCCTTAATTTGTGTCCAAGTTCTCCACCAATGACAGTGAGACACACGGACAATATTGTATCCATTTAGAACCACTAAATATGTATGTTCCCAAGAAATAAATACAAATTTGTGTTCAACACACTTCTTTTAAACGGACACAAATTATATCTCAACTGTGTGTCTTTGACCACATGACTGTATAATATTTTTCTCGAGTAAGGTAAACAATTGTTATAACTCCTACCCGGCTACCCCTTCTTTGTCACAAATCCTCCGCAATGACTGGCGAACACAGAATTTACACCCTTTTGGGCACAAAATATTGAAGTCCCCGAAGTAACTATGATACAGCCTTATCAAGAAATTACAATACTTCTAATAAGATAGCTACCAAGTCTATTGTACTTGTCTGATAACTCTATTATCTGACAACTATAGCTATATTGTTGCACTTATCATGTCTTATAAAACTTAGACTTGACACCCTCGTCACACCTTCACTAATATAATTATGAGAGGAGATCATAAACTCTCTGAAGTGAGATTTGAAACCCAAGATCGAACTAGAATGAACCAGTTTCCTTTCTCTCCTTCAATAATCTTCACAACCATTAGAAGTAATGGCTCTCCGCCTAAACTAGAAATGATGAACCGTCACCAACGTCCACAATCTCATTCTCACCATCAACAAATATTATTTGAATATTTAAACATAAATAAATAATTATAATTTATTCTATTAAACATGATATAAATTCAAATGTTATTACGTATTACCAGACTAACATAACTAGAGAATTAGAGTTACTGTAAATTGTTTAATAACTTTAAGATTTAATCGATTGGGACTTTAAATAAGTCTTTAACCGTAAGGAATAGTTCAAAGGTTTGGATATGTAAAAGTTTCATGGTTTTTTTCAATTGATTAAGAATTTCAATCTCAAATAAAAATTTATTTGTTTTTATTTCAAACGATAATTTTTCAAAAGGATTAAATATAAAATAAGTGCTGAAAGTATCTCAATTTTTTTTATTTAGGTGCTTAAAATATTTTTTGGATAAAATAAGTGCCTATTTTTTTTTTGTTAAAATGTGCCTAACTTAAAAAAAATAACAACATCCAAGCATTAATTGACACGTGGCCAAAAAACCCAAATTCGGAAAAGAGCTAAGCACCTATTTGGACAAAATTAAAACTTTAGGCACCTAGTTTGGCTAAAAAAATATTTTAGGCACATATTTTGACAAAAAAAACTTTATGAACCTATTTTATCTAAAAAATAGTTTAGGCACGAAAAATTGAGATATTTTCAACACTTATTTTATATTTAAGTCTTTTCCAAAACCAGTTACTTTCTTTTTTTTATTAAATTATATTTTATTTAATTCTTTTCTAAAGTTTTGATAATAAAATGTAAAAGAAAGAAAATGAAATTAACATACTGCCATCAGCAATATTAACGAAACAAATTGATAAAATCAATGAGAATAATGACGAAAAATCATCCAAAAAATTAATTTTATCAATTTGGTTTTAAAAATTGAGAAAGTTGATTGCTGGACTCGTTTGGATTGAGAAGGCATTTGAATTGTAGCCCACGTTCGAATCCAGTCAAAAACGATGGGCTCTTGCTCGATTATTTTGAAAGGATGGATAACACCAAATTACCTATATCATTAATCATAGGTATACGTCTGTTCAAAATTTGATTCAAGTTAGTATCTAACGCAAATAATTAAACAATAAAAAAACGATTAATACGTATTTGATTAGCCTTTTGATATGTTCTTCAACTATTTCTCGCGTGTGGAGATAATAGACTGGTACTATTTCACAAATTTAACATCACATGTGTCTCAGTTGAGGCGAAAATAGGTATAAATTTAATGGATAATAAATGAATGTAGTTGTAAAAAGTCATACGCGCCGTGAGTAGCGGGTAGGTGCAGGCCTGACCTTGGGCCATGACATTAAGGGTCGCTCGTTTTTTTAGAGGTTAATTTTTGTTAATATGAGTTAATTTTTTTCTAATATTTATTATTAGAGGTCAACTCTTAAATTTTATTTCCTAATATTTATTGTTAGGGGCTCATTTTTTTCAATATTCATTATTAGGATCATACTATTAAAATTTATTTTTTTAAATACTTGTTACTAGCACTATATCAAAATAAATTTTTAACGCCTTTTTTAAAGAAACGCCGCGATATAATAGTATACAGTAGCGTTTGTTTTGAAACCCGCTACAGAAACATACTTAGTGGCGTTTGTATTAAAATCGCCGCGATAAAATGATAAGCGGCGTTTTTGTAAAAATGCAGCTATAAAACTATATATAGTGGCGTTTATTTATCAAACGCCTTGAAATATGCGTAGCATAAAAAACTCAGTTCAATTCATTTTGAAACAGGTTACAAAGAACCAAAATTTTAAGCTCCTCCTCTCTCTCTCTCTCACTTGACCGAACCAGGCAAAAACCATGCCCTTGAAACTGAAATTCTTTTACATCCCTAAAAAAGTTTCCTTTCCTCTAATTCATCATCTCTCTTGCTTTCTCTGTTTGTGTTTTTTTAGGTTTCAGGAATCATGCCATCGCAAGAATACCTGGACAAGATGCAGCTCCGCCAGAACTTTCGAAACTCTGGCACACCAATCTCATGAGCGCCATTCAACTAGACCCTCCTTGTAATTCTTCTTTCCCTGTTTTTGTTTTCTTTATAATTTTTAAGTTTGTTTTATTAGTTATGAACCTTTTTTTTTGTTTGCAGATTGCTGCCTGGCTTTTTGGTGGTAAGTAATTCTGGATCTTTTGTTTATTTATTTTGGTGTTGTAGATCTGATTCTGACTCTCCTGAATTTTGCGTTTATGATTATTATATTTTGTTTAGTTAGCTGCAATAAAGATTCTGATGGTTTAGAGTTTAAAGATTAGGACTTTGGTGACTGGGGTGACCTAGGGTTGACTCTGTCTGATTTTCATATTTCTGTTCTAAATTGGATCCACAATGTCTCATTCTGCCACTAGGATTTTGATTTCTTTGTTCTATGGAGTTATACACTTTCGACTTGGAAATTGAACATACTGCTGATAGATGTGCAGTGTTGTGCATAAACTGATGAATTTTATCCTTCCCTTGACGATTTTTTAACCATTTGAATTCTAAGAGTAAACTTCTATCACCGATACATTGTTGTTTTGTTTTACTACAGTGGACCATGTGTATCTTACGTGCTTCGGAAACGAGCGCTTTATAATGACATGTCAAGGTAATTGTTGTGTTTGGTCCCTCTTTGATTACAAGTTGAGGAAGTGATATATTGGCTTAAACATGTCATTTTGTTTTTGTTGTAGGTATACATGTTGCGCTGGTTATATATCATGCAGTGAGAGGGGTGGAGAACGTAAATGCCCTGAGTTTTGCCTTTGCACCGTGGTAGGATTAGGAAGTTTGTCTATATGGTCTCTATTGCCCTTCTTGGTTGCTTCGACTTGCATCCTAATTTTTAAGTTGGAGGTTTGATTCTGACCTGCATATACGATACCTATATGATTTTAAAGATAATTGTGTTTAACTCTGAAGAATTTGTAAAAAATCTAGCTCTGGATAAAAAAAATCTTTAGCTGATGTCTATAGGGAAAAAACATGTTGTGCAATGTCGGAAAGGACATTTGTCTTGTTCTTATATGTTTGATCGAGCTTTGAAGAGCACACTAACGTTTTTTCAGGTAACCTTTTTATTGTAATAACTATTTCAGGTAACCTTCCATTCTTCAGCTTGTTTGGCCACAACTTTTGACAATTCCTGCAATCATGAAAATATAAAGAAAACCAATAATCTAACTTTCCAGAATCATGTTAAAGAAATGCAGTATCCTAAATATTAGCAAATTACCATCAATGCTGACATTTTATCAACTATAAAAAGTTGTCTCTTGCAAACATTTTTCTTAGGAATATCCAAAACTCTTAAAAGCATGTAATTTAGAAATAACTCTTAAGCTGTGGATGATATAATAGGCATTATTTCTTCAATTACTGATTGTTCATACATATTAACTGACTGATTACTGATTGTTCGTATACATTAACTAATTAGCTTGATACAAGGGCCTCGAAAATCTTAACTGATTGTTCTTTCTTATTTCTTCTGGAAGTATTATCATTGCTTATGGTAGAATGCATATTGATTGTTTTAACTGTCTGAAATTGCTATTAGCTTCTTGTATTTAACTTTTTTTGGTATAGGGATTTGGGATGGTGGTCGGCGTTAGTGGTGATCGAGAGGTAGTGGATCGGGGAAGAGAGGCTTAGGAACGAAATATGTAGAGGGGATTAAATTGCGATAAAATGTCAAATTGCGACAAAATGTACTTTTTGTAATGAAATAAATATTTTGTTTAAAAACATTTTAAGTTAATTGTGATAATATAATTTTAGGATAAAATAAATATTTTATTTACCAAATATTTTTAATATGTAATTTATATTATTTTTTTTGGAAATATGGTGTTATTAGCGCCGTTTGTCTTTCAAACGCCACTAAAGAACAGTTATTCGCGGTATTTGTAAAAATAAACGCCGTAGAAAATGCCGCGAACTGTTGCGGCGTTGATTTCAGCAGCACTATTTGAGGCACTTTTTAAGCACCGGGAAAAGTTTTAGCGGCGCTAAAAAACGCCGCTATAGGGTTAAAAATGCTGCTAAAGACATTTTGTTGTAGTGTAGGGGCCCAGTTTTTCAATATTTAATAGTGGTATATAATAGCAAAAAAGATGGTTATATGGTGGTAGCGACATCATCCAAAACCATAATACTTGTAACCGTTATGTCCACAATTAAGGGTGAGCATTCGATCGAGTCAATTCGAGTAAAAAAAATTTGAGTTAGTCGAGTTGAGCAGTCATATTTTATAACATAAACTTTATTTTAAATTTTTTTCGAGTCGAGTTGTTCGAGTTTCTGTTCAAATTTAATTGTAAACATTTATAATGTTATGGTACTAATTAGTTCCAATTTAAATGGCTTTCTATAACCATATGCAATACACATTTTTTTCATATGTGATTGATATATCAGACAAAACTAAGGGACTCAACTCGAACTTTAAAATTGATCCACTAGTTATTAAAAATTTTGAGTTATTCGAATTTTCATTTGATAACTCAATCTTTATTTGAAAACTTTTTAGCCGTGTGCCCGAATCAAATTTATGAAATTACAAGTCATGTAACGCCCTAAAATTGGGCCTAGAAGTTAGCTAGATAGATTAGACGGTTCGGGTGAACCGGATCAGACGGTTCGAACTAGTTTCGGGAATTAACTCATAATAAATGTTTTAGTGTGAGATAAAATTTGGAAAAAATGTTGGAAATGTTTAATTATTGAGGATTTTGGTAAACTCAATTTAATGAAATAAGTTCGGATTAAATAACATTTTGGTTTGGTGACTAAAATGTAAAATTTTCAAAACTGTTTTCGTGACTAAATCATAAAAGGGTAAAAACTTAGAATCTTTAATGAGCTAATCTACCAATATTTTTAATTAGACTTTCTCCTTAATTTAGGCTATTTTAAATAATATTAAAATGGTTATTAAATAAAAATAAAATAGATTTAATTAAAATGATTTTAATAGATGATTCACTTTCCTTACGAAACCAATTTTCCTCTCAACTTTTCTGTCAACTTTCCTAGCAGCCAAACTACTTACCTTACTCTAAAATTACCAGGAATCAACTCTTTTTGATTTCATTTTGATTTTTCAATTGAACCTTTGTTTTCTACATCAAAACTTGAGATTTCACTCAAGTCACGACAATTAAGGGAGAAGCCAACCATTAGAGGTGATTTTCGTTTCTCTCCTCTAATCAAAGATTCTTTACTAAAATTTCCAAGTTCTTGATCTTTTACAATCGATTTTTAATATGTGTTGATGATTGAATCAAGATTAAAAAGGTTAAAGTGAGTTTTAATAAGAAGATAGTAGATATTTGTTATAAATCTAATTTTGTGGCGGTTTTGATTGATTTGGATCACATCTAAGATATGTTTTAATGTTTTGAGAAGAGATTTACAAAAGAAATCCTGAAGCTAATTGAATTGCTAATTTTCTAGGTTGTGAATAGTTAGATTTTAAGGTGACTAGGGTGTTAAAAGGTTTCTGCAAGTGTTTTTAGATGTTAATTAATATTGATTAGATGTTCAAATTGTTGGCTTATGGCTGGGCTTTGTTTAGGTTGTATTTGGTGATGTTTTCAGTTGTTTTAAAGAGGCATTTTATGGTTTTTGGTGAGGCGATATTAGGAATTGATGTTGCCGTGATTATGGATGCATAATGATGCATTAATCCTCTGTTGTTGTGTGGATAAAATAGGGGATATTGATCCTACAAAAAGTGGTGAAGTTTCGGTAGCTTCGGATGCTTGATTTCACATCGGCAAGTGGAGCTTTGTGTTGTCAGTTAGTGAAATTGAGGTTTACTGCTTTATAAAGATTTGAAAGTGATTTTGGGAGTTTATATTAAGCTTTAAACTGTAATATCCCAGTTTTTGGCTAGTGACCAAAATGTAAATTTTGAAAGTTTTGTGGCTAAAGTATAAACTTTGGAAGAGTTTAGGGACCAAAGTGTAATTTTCAAAAGTTGTGTATTTTAACCTTGTAAATGAATAGTTCACCTCCAAGAATGATGTTTTCGTGCTACTCGGATTTTTCGTACGAAGTTTGTATTAATGGCTATAAAACGATAAAGTTTAAAAAATATTCAGATAATCGGATCGAATCGAATATCCAAGATGTTTTGAAGGAGGATAAGGCAAAGTTAATTATGTTATTTTATAGGTCTAAGATATTTTCTTTGTGTTGGAAGAATATGAACTGTAACACCCATAACGTATACTCGTACTATTTTATATCTCATATATATAAACATTTCATATCTCATGCTTCATAATAAATGTTCATGGCAAACATAATTCATCATCATTTCTCAGGATAGCAATTCACATTACATATTCTATTTAATTTACCTATATTGCAACATGCATTAGCTCAATAAATATAGTTAGTGCAATACTATTTTTAAATTAAGGTGGACTATTCGCAAGTCTTTCTAATTACCTTTTGAAACACATAAATGCACTCACCTGGGCCATGTAACAGTTTGCCTCACTACTTTTTACTCGATCCTTTCCCTCATAACACCTCGAATCCTCTTTGATTCGTATTCGACTTCGTTAACCACATGAATATAAATACCATTTGTTAGATTCAAATCTAACAATATTTTAAATATGCTATCAAACCTAATTATTCGAATATATAAAATTTCCAAAACTTTTCCTTCCTTAGACTGTCCAAAAATTCATTTTGGTCCCCAATTGACCACTTTGAACTTCAAATAATTCCTCCAAGCTTGCTAACTACCATTAGATACCAAATGTCTCAATTTCCATTTTTTGGCAGCTTGCACTACCTTCAAAGATTTATTTCTATAAAATAATCTAAAACATGGAATTTGATTCCGTTTGTTTGGAAAGAAACTAGATTCAATAAGCTTTTCATCCATATAAACTAATAGTCCAGATTCAACTTGTACGATTTATGACGAATTTTCAAAGTCAATTACAGTGTCGTAATTCGGAACAGACAGGTGCTCTGTTTTATGACCTTTTGTCACTTAAAAATTCATATCTTTTGACTCGGAACTCAAAATCAGTTTTCGTTTGTTGGAAACGAAACTAGACGAACAAATATTTACATCAGTATAAAATTCACCATCTAACCATTTTTTTAGAATTTATGGTGCATTTTCAAATTTATTGCCAAATCCAGTTTTCTACACAACTTCCATATATAACTTCAAACTTTATACTAATTTCCCCTTACTTTGCTATTTGTCAATTTGGTCCCCTTACTTGATTCAAACCACTAATGTATCACTTCCTTCGTCAAATAATTATTCAAAAATAATTTCCTCAAAATTTTCGTTCTTTATGAAATAGTCACTAAAAATGCAAAGATAAGGATTCAAGCTTCTTAACTTTGCAAATTAGTCCTCAAATCAACATTACTTCTTGAATTCTATTATTTCAACTAAAATTAGATTTAATCCGTCTCTAAAACCTCATTTCTGAATTGGTCACTTAACTTTGACAATTTGTCAAAATGGTCACTAATTCGATTCAACATCGATTTAACATTCTAACTTCAATTTCACATCTCCAACTTCAGTAATAACGTAAATACACTTCCAAATCATAAAAATTCAGATTAGTCCTTTAACTTTTAGAATTTCCATAATGGTCCCTATACCTTTAACTTAGGATTTTGCTTCCAAATAACAATTCAAGCTTACTAGATCATTAATTCAACATCACAAAACCTAAATTAAACTTGAACCCATAAACCGTAATCATCTTCATACAAACTAAAATATGTAGGGTTAAATCTCAACTCAATAACATGATTTTAACATTATACTCTCTTGATTTCAACTTGAATTTCATCAAGAAATCATAAAATTCCAAAAGCCCCAAACTTTTTCCATGTTTGGGGAACTTGGAAAATTTTCCATGAATTATTTACACCAAAAGATAGAGCTTGAAGAGTAGAACAACTTTGTAGTTGAAGAGATTAATTGAAAATCGAGTTTCGGGGAACTTGGAAAATTTTCCCCTTTCTTTCTCATATTTTCGAATGGTAGAAGATGAAGAAGTCTTCATATTTTGGTACTTTGTTTTTTAATTCTCTACAATTATGCCACTTGTAAATATAAATGAATTTTAAATTCATTTAAATAGTGAATTTACTAAAATGCCCTTTTAATCCAATGTTTGAGATTGATCTTATCATCAACCAGGGGCTAAGATTAAATCTTCCATTTCCTTCTTCCAAAAATGCCCTTGTAACTTTTTAACATTTCAAAAATGACATTGGGGCTAAATGACCAATTTGCCCTCCAACTAGTTTTTATATACTAGTTTACTTCAAAAATGCCATTCCATTACAATCCAACTAAAATAGTTCATTCCCAACCAGTCACTATTCCTTAAATATTATTTTATAACTTTTCCATGGCTTATTAAACAGCCTCTGAAATTTTGATTCAATCTGATCTCCCGATATTCGTAAAATACTTCTACTGTTATTTTACCTTTTCCAAACTATCGAATTTATTCCAAAAATTCCATATTTCCATATTCGGGAAACAAACTCTATTATCTCATAAAAACTTTCTTTCCCAGAACTTAGACTGAATTTTCCTAACTCAGTCTACTATTCCAATAATTATCAAAAATCTTCACATAGTAGAATTTCTCTTAGAAATTCTTTATCGTAAATCCATACGAATATTCTTTACTCTTACTGAGTCCCAAATACCGATCAGAAACACTTTTATGGGACCTTCCCGTAGGTCACCCATCCTTGTATTTCTCTGGCCTAAGCATGCTTAATAATTTTATTCGATCCAAATTCGATACCTTCTACTGTATCTTAATTCTCAAAACTGATATCAAGGTTCTTATTTCGACCAGATTCACCCTTATACTGAATAAAATCACTTGTTGGGGAAATTTACACTTTAGTCCCAAAACTTTTCCAATGTTTATACTTTTAACCCCAAAATTTCAAAATTTACATTTTGGTCACTGGCCAAAATTTGGAATATTACAATTCCTCCCCCTTAAGAAAATTCGTCCTCAAAATTTCAATGCATACATGTTCCAAATAGGATTTCTTGTTCCTATACTTAAGCTTCCTAATGCACCAGTAGCTCAATCCAGGTAGAAATTGGAAAAAGTTTATATTTCATTTCATTTTTACTGCTACGGGTATCTTTATAACCCTTGTAATCTGAGACTCATGTTCTTGTCTAGAAATATTTCTAGGGAAATTTTAATTAGTCGGAACAATCCTCAACTAAACACACTTCCTTTGACTTCATTATGGAACTAATTCCTTTAAAAAATTTAAACCTTTCTTCTTATAATCACTTCTACCTTGTGCACAGATAACCAACTTATCTTAATTACACTTCAGATTCCTGAGATGATACCTTCATATTACCTTCTAGTATTTGATCACTTAGATCATTAGAAAACCCTTTTCCAGCAATCCCCATTATTTTAATGCTTGTCATACTCATCATCTTATATTACTGTATCATACCCACTATGGGTTCTTTCTTGACCTCTAAGATTCGTCAACTGATGAAATCCATTATCATTTTACTTTCCTTATTCTAGTATCATTTCACCTTATACTAATGAGGAGCAGCATCAAGTCATACAATCAGTACATTAGTAATATGACATCCTAGGGGCATGTATTTACTAAAAACTACATATCAAACTTGGTTTAGCATCCAGAACCGGCTAAACCTTTACTCTGATACCAATAAATGTAACACCCATAACGTATACTTATAGTTGAATATATATTATAGATGGTACTTAAACATGCTACTGAAAGTTAAGCTTAAATTTTTCTTTTTATCCCTATACGATTCATCGCTAGCTGATTATTTAAACTATAATTATAATTCAATTTAATGCATCATATATTATTAGTAAGTAAATAGTTTACATGCCCGCTAGAGATTGTCATAATTTAGAATGTCTTACTAATGTTTTGCATATTGTAGCTTGAACAGCATGCTTGACTCCTCTTCAAGTGCTCCAACTTGACCTACGTGTGAAACAATCACGTGCTAAGTACGAACTTAGTGAGGCAGTTAAACTTATTTATTTAAACATGAATGATGTAACACATTATACCATATAAAGTGCAATTTGTTTTCTCTATAGCATTGGCAAGTATATCACAATGTACATATATGTTATGTATCATAACTATCATATGAATCATGTATCATTTCTATCATGTAAATCATGTATCATCTTTATCATGTAAATCATATATCATGCTATCGTATTCTCTACCATGTACATGCTTTCGTCATGTAATTATTCGCATAACATATGCTTTATCATAGTTATGCTTTTATCATACAATCATTTGTATATCATGTGCTCTATCATGTTCATGCTTTCATTATGCCATAATTTGCATAACATGTATTCTATCATGGTTATGTTTTCATTATGCAATCATTTGCATATCATGTCTTCATGTAATCGTCTTGTGATCATACTGGCTGAAAAGTCCCTTTAAGACTTCATAGCCTTTTGTACAGGATGAAAAGTCCTTTAAGACTTCATAGCCTTGGATATTGGCTGAAAAGTCCTTTAAGACTCCATAGCCTTAATACTTGAGTACGTACTCGAGGACGCTCTTTGCTCCTTATAATTGCACCTCTTTACTGCTCTTGGCACCATGGGCGTGGATCCCCAGATACAACACCAAGGGCGTGGGTCCCCAAGGTAGTTACTTGTTTCATTTTAATCATATCATTATTCATGTAATTCATGTATCATATTATCATATGAATCATGTATCATCACTATCATGTAATTCAAGTAAGCATAATGCATCATCATTTATGCAAACAATAGTTCGTACCTTATTTTCCATCAAACTTGCCAACTATACCATGGACTCTCGTACACAATACTTGGGCATTTATTTCATTATCAATTAATCATCACGATCGATCATATATATAAACATTTCATATCTCATGCTTCATCATAAATGTTCATGGCAAACATAATTCATCAACATTTCTCAGGATAGCAATTCACATTACATATTCTCTTTAATTCACCTATATTGCAACATGCATTAGCTGAATTGACATAGTTAGCGCAATACTATTTTTAAATTAAGGTGGACTATTCACAAGTCTTCCTAATTACCTTTTGAAACACATTAATTGACTCACCTGAGCCATGTAACAGTTTGCCTCACTAAGTCTTACTCGATCCTTTCCCTCATAACACCCCGAATCCTCTTTGATTCGTATTCGACATCGTTAACCACATGAATATAAATACCATTTGTTAGATTCAAATCTAACAATATTTTAAATATGCTATCAAATCTAATTATTCGAATATATAAAATTTCCAAAACTTTTCCTTCCTTAGATTGTCCAAAAATTCATTTTGGTCCCCAATTGACCACTTTGAACTTCAAATAATTCCTCCAAGCTTGCTAACTACCATTAGATACCAAATGTCTCAATTTCCATTTTCTGGCAGCTTGCACTACCTTCAAAGATTTATTTCTATAAATAATATAAAACACGGAATTCGATTCCGTTTGTTCGAAAAGAAACTAGATTCAATAAGATTTTCATCCATATAAACTAATAGTCCAGATTCAACTTGTACGATTTATGAAGAATTTTCAAAGTCAATTACAGTGCTGTAATTCGGAATAGACTGATGCTCTATTTTCTGACCTTTTGTCACTTAAAATTTCATATCTTTTGACTCAGAACTCGAAATTAGTTTCCGTTTGCTGGAAAAGAAACTAGACGAACAAATCTTTGCATCAGTATAAAATTCACCATCTAACCATTTTTGTAGAATTTATGGTGAATTTTCAAACTTACTGCCAAATCCTATTTTCTACACAACATCCATATATAACTTCAAACTTTATACTAATTTCCCCTTACTTTGCTATTTATCAATTTGGTCCCCTTACTTGATTCAAACCACTAATGTATCACTTCTTTCATCAAATAATTATTTAAAAATATTTTCCTCAAAATTTTTGTTCTTTCCGAAATAGTCACTAAAAATGCAAAGATAAGGATTCAAGCTTCTTAACTTTGCAAATTAGTCCTCAAATCAACATTACTACTTGAATTCTATTTTTTCAACTAAAATCAGATTTAATCCTTCTCTAAAACCTCATTTCTGAATTGGTCACTTAACTTTGACAATTTGTCAAAATGGTCACTAATTCGATTCAACATCGATTTAACATTCTAATTTCAATTTCACATCTCCAACTTCAATAATAACATAAATACACTTCAAAATCATAAAATTCAGATTAGTCCTTTAGCTTTCAGAATTTCCAAAATGATCCCTATACCTTTAACTTAGGGTTTTGTTTCCAAATAACAATTCAAGCTTACTAGATCATTAATTCAACATCACAAACCTAAATTAAACTTTAATCCATAAACCCTAATCATCTTCATACAAACTAAAATATGTAGGGTTTAAATCTCAACTCAATAATATGATTTAACGTTATACTAGCTTGATTTCAACTTGAATTTCATCATGAAATCATAAAATTCCAAAAACCCCAAACTTTTTCCATAAACCCTAATTTCTTCTCATGCAAAATTCTCATCAATCAAGCATGTTTTCCATGAATTATTTACACCAAAAGATAGAACTTGAAGAGTAGAACAACTTTTTAGTTGAAGAGATTACCTGAAAATCGAGTTTCGGGGCTTGAATCGGACTTGAAAAATTTTCCCCTTTCTTTCTCATATTTTCGAATGGTAGAAGATGAAGAAGTCTTCATCTCTTGCTACTTTGTTTTTTTAATTCTCTACAATTATGCCACTTGTAAATATAAATGAATTTTAAATTCATTTAAATAGTGAAATTACTAAAATGCCCTTTTAATCCAATGGCTGAGATTGATCTTATCATCAATCAAGGGCCAAGATTAAATCTTCCATTTCCTTCTTCCAAAAATGCCCTTGTAACTTTTTAATATTTCAAAAATGCCATCGGGGCTAAATAACCAATTTGCCCTCCAACTAGTTTTTATTTACTAGTTTACTTAAAAATGCCATTCCATTACAATCCAACTAAAATTGTTCATTCTCAACCAGACACTATTCCTTAAATATTATTTATAACTTTTCCATGGCTTATGGAACAACCTCTAAAATTTTGATTCGATCAGATCTCCTAATATTCGTAAAATACTTCTACTACGATTTTATCTTTTCCAAACTATCAGATTTATTCCAGAAATTCCATATTTCCATATTCGGGAAATAAACTCTATTATCTCATAAAACTTCCTTTCCCAGAACTTAGACTGAATTTTCCTAACTCATTCTACTATCCCAATAATTATCGAAAATCTTCAAAGAGTAGATTTTCTCTTAGAAATCCTTTATCGTAAATCCATACGGATATTCTTTACTCTTACTGAATCCAAAATATCGATCAAAAATACTTTTATGGGACCTTATCGTAGGTCACCCATCCTTGTATTTCTCTAGTCTAAGCACGCTTAACAATTTTATTTGATCCAAATTCGATACCTTCTACTGTATCTTAATTCTCAAAACTGATATCAAGGTTCTTATTTCGATCAGATTCACCCTTATAGTAAATAAAATCACTTGTTGGGGAAATTTGCACTTTAGTCCCCAAACTTTTCCAAAGTTTATACTTTTAACCCCAAAACTTTCAAAATTTACATTTTTCACTGGCCAAAATTTGGGATGTTACATTGGTGGTTTCAAACCCCAATGGTCTAGATTTAAAATGAAAAAGATCACAAGGGCAAAGTTGGTAAACTATTAACTCAAGATTAAATCTAGACCATTGGGCGAAGGATGAAGACATGTGGTATATTATGGATTCATTGGATTTGAGGGCAAAATTGTAACATCCCCTTCCCATATCCGTACACCAGATACGAGTCAAAAATATTATGACTTCTTTAATAAAAAATCAGGGTAATTTAAAATTTTTAGAAAAACTTCTCAATGGTCACCCATCCTCAAATTTCTCTAGCCCAAGCACGCTTAACTTTATTTAAAACTGTAATAACTAATTTTATCTGGGGTTTTAACCCATTTTTATTTTTTGTAAATATTTGAATAATGGGCCTTAGTTGTTCTACTAGTATTAATTTAATTAAAATTAAAATTTAAAAAATTAAAATTAAATTAATTATTATATTTTATATCTATTAGTGTTATTTGTTTATACTTAATTAGGTTATCGTATTTATTGTGTAATGATTTAAAAAAAAGAAGAAAACACTTAAAAAATATTATTATTAGTATTGTTTTATTATTATAACTACTATTATTAGTGTAATTATAATTTCTATTAGTTTATTATATGAAAGAATTAAATAAAACAAAACATTATTATTATTATTATTATTATTATTATTATGTTTGTGTTAGTATTATATTCGGTTATGGTTAGTATTGTATTTATTATTAATTATTATTATATTAATATATATATATATATATTATTAAACCAAAACAAAAAAACAAAACAAATACTTATTAAAATAAATGCCGATAATTCAATAAACAAACCCAATTTAATTTCCAGTCCATTACACTACAAAACCCATTTTAATATTACAAATGGCCCATTTCGGGCCCGAATGAGAAGGACCTAATTCGGCTGAACTCTAATCAAATTGACTGACTTATGCGCAGCCCACTGTTGACTGTAGGATCTGCGGATTCAAATCAACGGCTCAGATGCAAAGCTGGAAGGTTCCAGAGATTGGCACGCACCCACGCGCGGTCTTCCCGCTCTCTCACGCGCGCGTGCGTTGCACGCACGGCTCTTCAGATCTAACGCGCGACTGCCAAGCTGCCTCTGACGCCTTGGTTGCTGAAGCCACAGTCCCAGCGGTCCTCTTCCTTCTCATTTGCCACGATTGCATGTAGCACAAAAACAGAACCGACATCAATAGGGAACACAAAAACAAATCAAGGCAAAAATAACAAGAATTCAGAGCATTTTGGCGGATTCCAGACGAACATATAGCAAGGAGTTTATTTTCATTTTGATGTAACATTCTACATCGGTTATAAAAACTGATCAGAAACAGTGTAAACCCTATGGGGTATTTTCGAAACAAGCAATACAAAAGCAAAAAAAAAAAAAGGAAACCAAGAACCCTTGAGAGGTATACCCTTGTCTTGTTTTCCAAGCATACATGCATGTATCCAAAAGCCTTAGATCTAAGTTTTAAGAGTCATACATGCATGTATGCAAAAGCCTTAGATCTAAGTTCTAAGGTTTTTTACTTCGTTTTTCCTAGATCTAAGGGTATGGGGTTTGAATCTCATAGATTTGGCTTAGGCTTGGGTGTTCGAAGTGGAAAGGTGAGTCTTTTGGTCGTGATCTTTGGGTTTTCCGACACCAGTGTACGGTGGCTGAAAGTTCTGTTGTGGTGGCTTGTGGTGTAGGAACTGCCAGAATTTGGGTTCTCACGGTGGAAAGGATGAACACCATGGTGGTGCTCATCCGTTTCCAGAAGGGACGAGAGAGTTTGGGAGGTTTCTGTTTTTTTAGAAAATGAAGGAGGGTGTAAAAATGGCCGAACTTTGCCATTTCTGGCAATTTTGAGTTTTATAGTATTTTAAAAATAAAATAAAATGGTTATTTCCCGTTCTAAATCCTAATCATGTTTTTGAATTTCTTTTCAGGGTTTCCCCTTTTCTAAATAGCACACTAGGTCCTCCAAACAGTTTAAATATTTTTAATTTCATCCAAAATCGAATTGGGTCTTTTACAAAACGGTATAACTACACTACGGGTCCTTTTGCTTCAATTTGCATTAATTTAAACCCTGTTTTTTAATTTAATTCGTTTCTTTAAAAGGGTTAATGACCTGTTTAATCCCCGTTTCTCTCAAAATCTTTTATTTAAACCCTTTCCAGCGCTTAGAAATTTTGATTTTGGTCCCGATCTCAATGGTTAAACCTCGGTTTTAGTCCCTGGCTTTTTGGTTTCGTTCTCTCTTACCTATGTTGGCATTGTGTTTTTGTTTTTATCTTGCACCATGTTTTCTTTAAATCTCGGCCATTCCATGTTTGTTCGTTTTTATCTATCTTGCTATAGGTCTTTTTAATTCGTGTGTTTGGTCTTTTTAATTTGTGTGTGTTATTTGGCTAAGTAGTCCAGTATGGGATGCTGTTTATTTTGGTTATTTATTTCATTTTTAGGCTTTTGTACGATCTACCTTCCATATATGTATGTGTTTATTTAAAGCCTATGTTATAAACTTTATTCTTTGTATATATGCCATGTGGTTTTGGATGTCTTCTTTTTTCGTATGTGGTTAGGCCCTTTAAGTTTAGTTTAGGCTCTTTAGGATTAGTTTTAGAATTTGAAATTTAATTTAATTAATTTAAACTATGTGCTCGTTTATAGGCTTTAAATTAATTAAATTAAGTTTAGGTTAGGTTTAGAGCCTTAGTTAGACTTTAGATTCGAATCAATTTAGTTCATTTAAATTCGCCCTTGGCTCATTAGGGTAAATGTTAAATGTATTAAATTGGTTGAATAACTCTTAATTATTTTAGGGATAAAATTAGAATTTCATTAGATCACTTAATTTAAAATCATGATGAATTAATTCGATTAATTTTAGATAGTTTCCTTGGCTTATTGAGATTCTAGTCTAAATTAATCTAATTAATTATTATGGTTCAAGATAACCAAATAAAATGATAGGTTTTTAGTTTTTAGGGTTAAATTAATTTTGGGTTAATAATTAGTTTAACCTAGTTTCTAATTAGATCACTAACTGAATGTTCACTACTTTGGGCCTTTTTAGGTTAGGACTTTAGTGGGCCATAGGTTTTAATTTTGTTCCTTTCTATGTCATGCATTTTAACTGTCATCCATGTGACTTTTTATTTAAATTGGAAATTGCATGTAATTAATTAATTTAAATTATAGAACGAAGATATTTATTAATTCTGATATTTGTGTCGTAACAGTTATGGTTCATTGGATGTTGACCAAATATTCGAATTAATCCTTATCGTCTAAAGGTAATTTGAAACGAATTAAAATTTTGACAAGTCATTTCATCATGTTTAACTGCTTGCATCATGCATAAAGGTGATGAACGAAGTTCGAACCATAAATTAACACGGCAATCAAGCTTATTTGATGTCGGTTTAATCTATGGTCCAAAGTTTCGTCACCCTTATTAATTAAATGTTTAATTAATTCGAATACACCAATTTGACCAAGCCCGTCTAATTAAAGTTTATTTTCAATTACGAACAATTTAATTAAATTCAGTTTAAATTTCGATAATTTCCATCAAATTAAAGGCAATATATATTTTGGTACCGATTTCCGGGCTCGATGGGGGTGCTAATCCTTCCCCACGCTTAACCAACTCCCGAACCCGTTTTTGATTGAATCTCTGGTTTTTATGGTGTCCGGCCTACCTTAGTGGTCGGTGGCGACTCCAAGTCTTTTTATTGTCCAAAAATATGAACTTTTAAAGGACTTCCCCACATTTTCAAATCTTTTCCAAATGACGAAGGAAATTCGAATTACGAACCTTTTTAGTGAAATGAGAAATTTCAAAAAGGTCGCTACAGCTGGCGACTCCGCTGGGGATATTTTTGTTTTTAAAACAAAAAGAGAGTTAAGCCAAGGAAATTTATGTTGCTTTTAATGATGGAAATTTTGTAATTTAAATTGACTTCAATTAATTTGTTCGTTCTTGAAAATACGACTTTAATTGCACGGGCTTCGATAATTGGTGGTTTTGAATTAATTGTTCATTTAATTTCTAAGGAATCACTGACATGTGTTGCATCATGATCATCAAGCTCTATACCTGAGCTTTGTCCCTTGAGTGAGAGTGAAACGCCATATACCCAAGTGAGTAGCCCTCCACGAGTCGGTAATTCACTTCCGGAGTCTGCGCCTTTTGACAAGTGAGCAGCCCTCCACGTCACTAGGTCGTGCATTCCCTCAAACCGAATCCAATTTGCAAGCCCGTAATGGGCTAGAATTGGGCCTCTTGTTGTCTTAGTAGACGACAAGATAGGTTCGGGTACCCTTTCTAGAACCAAACCCATGTGTGAGAACCTAGGAGCCCACCTCGCTTAGAGCCATGTGGACAACCATAGTATTTTAGAATTCATGTGGTTAGAGTTTTCTTTCCCGTATCTTCTTGCCTGTTGCTCCTTAATTTGTGTTTTTATTTTGCAATTTTGAATTTGTTTATTTCGTTACTAACATATTTCATTTGTTTTTATTCTTTCCCATGTTATACTTTGTTTTGCATATTTTCATCATATCATTGAGAAAACACTGATTCAGAAATAGTCTGGACTTAAAGACTTGATTAATGGGAGACTTAGTTCGTAGCACTGATGAAAAGAACTCCGAGGTACAAATATGGTCCAAAGGCGAGCAACTTCATGATGAAGGACTTGAAGACTTCTCATTCAACGAAGCTTGAGAATGAACAATGTCAGAACGAGGCATTAAAGGCTCAGATAAAACAGTTTGAAAAATCTCTTTTCAAGCATAAGGGTTCTACCCAGAAGCTAGAAGCCAGTAGTTTGAAAAACCGAGCCTTGAAGGACTGGATTGAGGATCTAAAGACCGGGGTCCAACAACTTAAAGGCCAAATGGCGAGCTTTAGGGGGCAATTCAAGTGCACCGGATGCCTACGATGGACCTGTTTCAGTTTGTCGCTTATACCATTTAGAGGTAAGAGCAAGATTTGGCACGCTTCATGACCTAGATGTAAGAAGTCGCCCGAAAGGTGCAGTCCTAGTGGAAGATGCTACCGAGCTCCAAGAATGCGGGGACGACGAATCCAAGGAAGGAGAGAAGATTACTTGGATATTAAGAGAGATCGTCGACTTAGGCGCTAGCCTAGAAGCGTATGCATAGCGGTGTTCTTTGAATTGATGTAATAGAACAATGTTTCCATCGATGACAGTCGTTTAATGATGATATTTGCCGAAATCAATGTGTCCTTTTGCATTCATACATATTTGCATTATGTCATATTTGTTTGTAAAAATTGCTAAGCTGAAATTGATTAAGAATTCTCATGAGAGAATTTTGGTTCTTCGTGTTTGCATTTCATCCATGACCTTTAAGTGTTTGCTTAATTCCTTATGTTGCATTATCATGCATTAATCTAAAACAATAAAATTTAATTATTGGGGATCTTGTTCCAGTGTTTAAAGATTCGACATCGAAAGAAAGAAAATGGAAGACAGTTTTGCTATGATGGATGCTGTTGCGTGTGATAAGTGCTACGCAATTGTGCAAGTATACACGTCGCAAGTAATAAAGTGATATGAGTATCGAGTATCGTCTCCACAGGGATTGGTTTGGGCCACTTTGCTTAAGTTACTGCACTGTGAAAAGTAAAAACACAATTAAAGGATTAAAGGAGTTTAACTAATAACTAAACTAGAAAGCAATAAAGTAAAAGAAAAGATGAGATCGATTGAGAGAGATAGGCTAGGTTATCGTGAGTTGAGGTGTGATAGCCGATTGGATTGTCTTGGTAAAGAGTGCACGGACAACTCGATTTGCCGTGGCGACTTGCACAACAGGTTGCCTTGGCAACTAATTGATGGTTGCACGGGCGACTAGTTGGGCAACTACTTGGGCGATCGGGCAGCAACTTCAAGGTTCGCGGAGCGTTCTTCAATGGTTTCTTCTTATCCCTAAGTCGAAACTCTAGCTACTTGTGCATGCCTTGATAATACATCCCCTGCGTGAATCAAGGGTGAACAACAACCAATCTTGCACTCGTCTTAGCCGTTGAAATCCTTAACTTATTCCTAAGCCGGATTAATCTTCACCATCATTGGATTGAATAAAGATCATATTCATTCGTTTCTTGAATCTAACTCTCCCGATATTAGATAAATGGATGAAATCACGAGATCCTCTCCCAATTCACTGCAAACAATAATAAGAATCAAGAATGAATAAACCTTGAAATAGAAAAGTGCAAACTCTTATTACCTAAACAAAACCAATAGTTTCTCACAACCACAAAACACAATAACCATAGCTGATCAAGTTAGTTCATGGTTGGGTTCAAAAGATATACAAAGAATAATCCCCAAACCATGAATCTAATAGAAGCAAAGAAGAAGAAGAAGTCGAAATTCCCCTAATGCTCTCTTGTCGAAATTTCCCCCTTGCTCTCTCTCTCTGGATTGTCGAAATCTCCTTGCTATTTATAGGGCTAGGCCAAAGTCCTTTGAGGAGGAGTTTGAGTTGGAATTAAATTATCTTTAAAGAATATAATTCTTTATTATAATTTTATTCCTATTAGAACTTCTCCTATCTTCTTGGAATTTAATTCTTCTTTAATCTCTGCATGGCAATCAAATTCCTTTGGGCTTGGGCCTTGCTCCATGTCATCTTGGGCTTGTAAAGTCATTAATTTCGACATCCCTATTGCATTTTGTCTTTGTCGACAAATGCCATGGCAACTGGCTCTCAGCGTCTCCTTCATGCATTGCCACGGCAACTAGCTCGGCATATCCTTCATGCATTGCCACGGCAACTAGCTCGGCATTGCTTTGGCAAGTGATCCTGCACATACACACACAAAAACACACCAAAGCAGCATCTTTTTCCACAAAAATCACCAAGTTATGTAATCAAGCTCAACGGTGGAAAGAAACATGAATTAATGCATGAATGACTAATTATGCAACTATTATGAGCTTAAGTCTAACAATAATATGAGTAAAAGGGTAATAAAAATAGTACTTTTGAACACTTATCACGCCCCTAAACTCGAACTATTGCTTGTCCTCAAGCAATGCAAACTAACAATTACCTGCCAAGACTTTAATCATCAAAGACATGCTTTAAACTTGAATTCAAACCTCGGAACCGTGGCACAAAGTATGATCACCTTTTAAATTTTTCGGATAGCACAAAAATTTCCGGAACAAAACTATAATGCTCGTGACAATGTGTGTGCGTAGTTGTGTACAAGTTGATTTTCAAGATTCTATGTGAATAGTAGGCTTTTATCAATTTAATTATTTGGGGCATTTATTTTAATTTTCAATAGAGCCAATTTCGGGCACCTCTAGTAAAGTAAGCAATTTCTCATTTTATTTTAGTCGACTAGAGCCAATTTGGGCACCTCTAGCAATTCTTTAATGTGCATTAACTACTAGAGCAGTTTCGGCACCTCTAGCAAGAAAGTGTATTTACTACTAGAGCCAGTTTTTTGGGCACCTCTAGCAAGAAATTAACTTTTAATTTTCAATTTTAAATTTACCCAAATTTTAAGCAACCTAAGTTCACTAAGTTTCTTTGAATCAATAACCCACAACCGTGTAAAAAAATTCAGCATCATAGTAAAACTCTAAGTTCTTTTCATGCAATCCTAAAATTAAAGGTTATTTCATTTAGTACAGTGGCAAAAATTCATCATTGGATACTCAACAAGTCTTAAGCAATTAAATCAAATTAAAGGCATGGCAAGTAACATATGCAACCTATATGTGATTGCTAAAGATGAATGCAACTAAACATGAAACTAACTAGAAACCAACACCCCCCCAAACTCGAGAGAAGCATTGTCCTCAATGCATGTAAAAGTGAAACAAAATTTAAAAGAAACTAAATGAAATGAGTTAGTCAGAGAGGTCGTCACCTCGAGTGATGAGTTTCCTTCGTGCTGTTTGCTTGATTCAATTTCCGGTCAGTGGTTGAATGCTTGTGGCTGGTACCGCGTGAATAGCATTGCCTTGATTTGGTCCATGTTTGCCGATGCAGGTTTACTTGCATGTGCATCGATAGTTGCGAAGCCATTGTTGTTGCTGGGCATCGCTGATTTCCATTGTGGTTCTTTGTGGCGCGAGTAGTCGGCAGTAAATTTCCTTATCATGGTGGTTGTGAGTCTTGTTGTGGAAAAGAAAATAAAGAAAACCTGGAAACTAAAGATAATGAAGAAAAATAAAATATATCCTAAAAAAATAAAGAGAAAAATAACAAAAAATAATAGAACAAAATAGCTCAAAAAATAAAAATAAAAATAAATGTATCACTAGTTGCCGTGGCGTCGAGGGTTGCCGAGGCATGCACATCCATGGTTGCCGAGGCGTCGGGGTTGCCGAGCGCGTGGCGTCCATGGTTGCAAGAGGTGTGCGTATCGGGAGTTGTTGCGGTGTTGAAGGTTGCCGTTTTGATACTTCTTATAGTCCATCCGCACCCTCCATCGGGTGATAATATTGCCCAAAAAGAGTTTGGCAAATGTGCTTGCCACTACTCCCTTTGCATTACCATGGTGGAGGTGTCTTTCTTCTTTGTTCGCTTGTAGTCCATGTATACTCTCCACCTTGCTACTATTCCCGAAGGCATCAATATATTAATAGGAAAAATTATATCCATTCTCAACCATTCAATTACCTCATTCTTGTCGACTTCTATCATGGTTGGATGTAGCCTTTGTTGTCGTGGCAATTCTTTGCTCAAGCCAATTGCCGTGGCAATCGGTTGTCAAATTTTGCTCTAAGTCAGGGAAGAATCAATTTTCTCAAGAGCTTTATGAATCCAAACACCTTTTTCTTTTGGCCTCTCAAACATCTCCATCGGTAGAGATTTCGATGGCTTCAAATCTACCAACCTCGGTTCCTCAAGACATACCCGCAATGGACGAGGTGAGTTTTTAAAGAATTCAAAAGGTTCAACTATTACCTGCTCATATTCCATTGGCAAAGTATTATCATCTCGTTGATCTTGCATGTGGTCGAGTAATTGCCGTGGCAATTGTAGATGAGAGCAATCTATAGATTCTGTTTCAACATCAACGTTGTAACCTTACGGGCATCAGGTTCCTCGAATTTGCTGTAGTATTATTGTTCTCAGCTTCACCGAGTGTTGTCGCGGCATTGCTCGCATTCAGGCTCCTCAATCATTGCCGAGGCAATTTGTTGTTCATGCTCATCATGTGTTGGGCAGTCTCTCTCATTGGCATCCTCTTGACTTTGAGATTCTAGTTGTTCCTCACACATCTAAGAGATTTCTTTGCATTGCTCCTTGTCCTCTTGCCTTGGGACTTCAGTATCCCTAGGAATGAATTGTTGGTGCATGTTATCCATGACATATGTGGATCTCCCCAATTGATCTTGAATCCCCTAAGGTTGCATCCCACCGAGCTATCCTCGTATCCATAGATTTTGATAGTTCTCGAATCTCTTCAATTGATCCGTCAAGTCTAGCCAAAGAAGCTAGTAACGTTTCCTCCAAGGAATTGGAATGCTCTTGAAAAGGACTACATTGCCATGGCGTATCTGTTGCTGCGGCAAAATTGTTATGGTAAAAAAATTTTGAGCTTTTTGACCATACCATGAAGAATTTTGCTGATGGTTCCCTCTATGGTCCTCCATGTAGTTATATGCACCGAAAATGTGAGAGCAATTTTCAAACACATGATGTTCTCCACACATAGCACAAGATTTTTCCACGGTATAAGTTCTTTGGGCTTTTCTCGGTTGGTATAGGTAATCATCAAAGGGTGCAAGGAACTCTTGATTGGATTGATTCATATCTTCCAACATCATCTCTCGAATAGATTGACTTTTATTTCCCGACATGTTGATGTTCCTTAACTTGTAGCGCACCTTTTTTTTTTATAAAACAAAAAAAAAAGAAAAGTTAGTAAAACTAATAAAAAAATGCAATAACAAAAACAACTAACACCAATTGCCAATCACAAGAACAACGGCGCCAAAACTTGTTGCGTGTGATAAGTGCTACGCAATTGTGCAAGTATACACGTCATAAGTAATAAAGTGATATGAGTATCGAGTATCGTCTCCATTGAGGATTGGTTTGGGCCACTTTGCTTAGTTTCTTGCCTTTGTGAAAAGTAAAAACACAATTAAAGGATTAAAGGAGTTTAACTAATAACTAAACTAGAAAGCAATAAAGTAAAAGAAAAGATGAGATCGATTGAGAGAGATAGGCTAGGTTATCGTGAGTTGAGGTGTGATAGCCGATTGGATTGTCTTGGTAAAAGAGTGCACGGGCAACTCGATTTGCCGTGGCGACTTGCACAACGGGTTGCCTTGGCAACTAATTGATGGTTGCCGGGCGACTAGTTGGGCAACTACTTGGGCGATCGGGCAGCAACTTCAAGGTTCGGCGGAGCGTTCTTCAATGGTTTCTTCTTATCCCTAAGTCGAAACTCTAGCTACTTGTGCATGCCTTGATAATACATCCTGCGTGAATCAAGGGTGAACAACAACCAATCTTGCACTCCTCTTAGCCGTTGAAATCCTTAACTTATTCCTAAGCCGGATTAATCTTCACCATCATTGATTGAATAAAGATCATATTCATTCGTTTCTTGAATCTAACTCTCCCGATATTAGATAAATGGATGAAATCACGAGATCCTCTCCCAATTCACACGCAAAACAATAATAAGAATCAAGAATGAATAAACCTTGAAATAGAAAAGTGCAAACTCTTATTACCTAAACAAAAACCAATAGTTTCTCACAACCACAAAACACAATAACCATAGCTGATCAAGTTAGTTCATGGTTGGGTTCAAAAGATATACAAAGAATAATCCCCAAACCATGAATCTAATAGAAGCAAAGAAGAAGAAGAAGTCGAAATTCCCTAATGCTCTTTGTCGAAATTTCCCCTTGCTCTCTCTCTGGATTGTCGAAATCTCCTTGCTATTTATAGGGCTAGGCCAAAGTCCTTCTTTGAGGAGGAGTTTGAGTTGGAATTAAATTATCTTTAAAGAATATAATTCTTTATTATAATTTTATTCCTATTAGAACTTCTCCTATCTTCTTGAATTTAATTCTTCTTTAATCTCTGCATGGCAATCAAATTCCTTTGGGCTTGGGCCTTGCTCCATGTCATCTTGGGCTTGTAAAGTCATTAATTTCGACATCCCTATTGCATTTTGTCTTTGTCGACAAATGCCATGGCAACTGGCTTGCGTCTCCTTCATGCATTGCCCCGCAACTAGCTCGCATATCCTTCATGCATTGCCGGCAACTAGCTCGGCATTGCTTTGGCAAGTGATCCTGCACATACACACACAAAAACACACCAAAGCAGCATCTTTTTCCACAAAAATCACCAAGTTATGTAATCAAGCTCAACGGTGGAAAGAAACATGAATTAATGCATGAATGACTAATTATGCAACTATTATGAGCTTAAGTCTAACAATAATATGAGTAAAAAGGGTAATAAAAATAGTACTTTTGAACACTTATCACGCCCTAAACTCGAACTATTGCTTGTCCTCAAGCAATGCAAACTAACAATTACACCGCCAAGACTTTAATCATCAAAGACATGCTTTAAACTTGAATTCAAAACCTCGGAACCGTGGCACAAAGTATGATCACCTTTTAAATTTTTTTTCGGATAGCACAAAAATTTCCGGAACAAAACTATAATGCTCGTGACAATGTGTGTGCGTAGTTGTGTACAAGTTGATTTTCAAGATTCTATGTGAATAGTAGGCTTTTATCAATTTAATTATGGGGCATTTATTTTAATTTTCAATAGAGCCAATTTTTCGGGCACCTCTAGTAAAGTAAGCAATTTCTCATTTTATTTTAGTCGACTAGAGCCAATTCGGGCACCTCTAGCAATTCTTTAATGTGCATTAACTACTAGAGCCAGTTGGGCACCTCTAGCAAGAAAGTGTATTTACTACTAGAGCCGTTTTGGGCACCTCTAGCAAGAAATTAACTTTTAATTTTCAATTTTAAATTTACCCAAATTTTAAGCAACCTAAGTTCACTAAGTTTCTTTGAATCAATAACCCACAACCGTGTAAAAAAATTCAGCATCATAGTAAAACTCTAAGTTCTTTTCATGCAATCCTAAAATTAAAGGTTATTTCAATTAAGTGCAGTGGCAAAAATTCATCATTGGATTTTCAACAAGTCTTAAGCAATTAAATCAAATTAAAGGCATGGCAAGTAACATATGCAACCTATATGTGATTGCTAAAGATGAATGCAACTAAACATGAAACTAACTAGAAACCAACACCCCCCAAACTCGAGAGAAGCATTGTCCTCAATGCATGTAAAAGTGAAACAAAATTTAAAAGAAACTAAATGAAATGAGTTAGTCGAGAGAGGTCGTCACCTCGAGTGATGAGTTTCTTCGTCTTTGTTTGCTTGATTCAATTTCGGTCGGTGGTTGAATGCTTGTGGCTGGTACCGCGTGAATAGCATTGCCTTGATTTGGTCCATGTTTGCCGATGCAGGTTTACTTGCATGTGCATCAGTAGTTGCCGAAGCCATTGTTGTTGCCTGGGCATCGCCAGTTTCCATTGTGGTTGCTGTGGCGAGTAGTCGGCAGTAAATTTCCTTATCATGGTGGTTGTGAGTCTTGTTGTGGAAAAGAAAATAAAGAAAACCTGGAAACTAAAGATAATGAAGAAAAATAAAATATATCCTAAAAAAATAAAGAGAAAAATAACAAAAAATAATAGAACAAAATAGCTCAAAAAATAAAAATAAAAATAAATGTATCACTAGTTGCCGTGGCGTCGAGGGTTGCCGAGGCATGCACATCCATGGTTGCCGAGGCGTCAGGGGTTGCCGAGGCGTGCGCGTCCATGGTTGCAGAGGTGTGCGTATCAGGAGTTGTTGCGGTGTTGAAGGTTGCCGTTTTCGATACTTCTTATAGTCCATCCGCACCCTCCATCGGGTGATAATATTGCCCAAAAAGAGTTTGGCAAATGTGCTTGCCACTACTCCCTTTTGCATTACCATGGTGGAGGTGTCTTTCTTCTTTGTTCGCTTGTAGTCCATGTATACTCTCCACCTTGCTACTATTCCTGAAGGCATCAATATATTAATAGGAAAAATTATATCCATTCTCAACCATTCAATTACCTCATTCTTGTCGACTTCTATCATGGTTGGATGTAGCCTTTGTTGTCGTGGCAATTGCTGCTCAAGCCAATTGCCGTGGCAATCAGTTGTCAAATTTTGCTCTAAGTCAAGGGAAGAATCAATTTTCTGAAGAGCTTTATGAATCCAAACACCTTTTTTTTTTGGCCTCTCAAACATCTCCATCGGTAGAGATTTTCGATGGCTTCAAATCTACCAACCTCGGTTCCTCAAGACATACCCGCAATGGACGAGGTGAGTTTTTAAAGAATTCAAAAGGTTCAACTATTACCTGCTCATATTCCATTGGCAAAGTATTATCATCTCGTTGATCTTGCATGTGGTCGAGTAATTGCCGTGGCAATTGTAGATGAGAGCAATCTATAGATTCCTGTTTCAACATCAACGTTGTAACCTTCTGGGCATCAGGTTCCTCAGAATTTGCTGTAGTATTATTGTTCTCAGCTTCACTGAGTGTTGTCGCGCATTGCTCGTTCAGGCTCCTCAATCATTGCCGAGGCAATTTGTTGTTCATGCTCATCATGTGTTGGGCAGTCTCTCTCATTGGCATCCTCTTGACTTTGAGATTCTAGTTGTTCCTCACACATCTAAGAGATTTCTTTGCATTGCTCCTTGTCCTCTTGCCTTGGGACTTCAAAGTATCCCTAGGAATGAATTGTTGGTGCATGTTATCCATGACATATGTGGATCTCCCAATTGATCTTCTGAATCCCCTAAGGTTGCATCCCACCGAGCTATCCTCGTATCCATAGATTTTGATAGTTCTCGAATCTCTTCAATTGATCCGTCAAGTCTAGCCAAAGAAGCTAGTAACGCTTCCTCCAAGGAATTGGAATGCTCTTGAAAAGGACTACATTGCCATGGCGTATCTGTTCTTTCTGCGGCAAAATTGTTATGGTAAAAAAATTTTGAGCTTTTTGACCATACCATGAAGAATTTTGCTGATGGTTCCTCTATGGTCCTCCATGTAGTTATATGCACCGAAAATGTGAGAGCAATTTTCAAACACATGATGTTCTCCACACATAGCACAAGATTTTTCCACGGTATAAGTTCTTTGGGCTTTTCTCGGTTGGTATAGGTAATCATCAAAGGGTGCAAGGAACTCTTGATTGATTGATTCATATCTTCCAACATCATCTCTCGAATAGATTGACTTTTATTTCCCGACATGTTGATGTTCCTTAACTTGTAGCGCACCTATTTTTTTTTTTTTTTTATAAAACAAACAAAAAGAAAAGTTAGTAAAACTAATAAAAAAATGCAATAACAAAAACAACTAACACCAATTGCCAATCCCCGCAACGGCGCCAAAAACTTGTTGCGTGTGATAAGTGCTACGCAATTGTGCAAGTATACACGCCGCAAGTAATAAAGTGATATGAGTATCGAGTATCGTCTCCACAGGATTGGTTTGGGCCACTTTGCTTAAGTTATCTGTGACCGTGAAAAGTAAAAACACAATTAAAGGATTAAAGGAGTTTAACTAATAACTAAACTAGAAAGCAATAAAGTAAAAGAAAAAGATGAGATCGATTGAGAGAGATAGGCTAGGTTATCGTGAGTTGAGGTGTGATAGCCGATTGGATTGTCTTGGTAAAGAGTGCACGGCAACTCAGATTGCCGTGGCGACTTGCACAACGGGTTGCCTTGGCAACTAATTGATGGTTGCCTCGGGCGACTAGTTGGGCAACTACTTGGGCGATCGGGCAGCAACTTCAAGGTTCGGCGGAGCGTTCTTCAATGGTTTCTTCTTATCCCTAAGTCGAAACTCTAGCTACTTGTGCATGCCTTGATAATACATCCTGCGTGAATCAAGGGTGAACAACAACCAATCTTGCACTCCTCTTAGCCGTTGAAATCCTTAACTTATTCCTGCCGGATTAATCTTCACCATCATTGATTGAATAAAGATCATATTCATTCGTTTCTTGAATCTAACTCTCCCGATATTAGATAAATGGATGAAATCACGAGATCCTCTCCCAATTCACTGCAAACAATAATAAGAATCAAGAATGAATAAACCTTGAAATAGAAAAGTGCAAACTCTTATTACCTAAACAAAAACCAATAGTTTCTCACAACCACAAAACACAATAACCATAGCTGATCAAGTTAGTTCATGGTTGGGTTCAAAAGATATACAAAGAATAATCCCCAAACCATGAATCTAATAGAAGCAAAGAAGAAGAAGAAGAAGTCGAAATTCCCCTAATGCTCTCTTGTCGAAATTTCCCCTTGCTCTCTCTCTCTGGATTGTCGAAATCTCCTTGCTATTTATAGGGCTAGGCCAAAGTCCTTCTTTGAGGAGGAGTTTGAGTTGAATTAAATTATCTTTAAAGAATATAATTCTTTATTATAATTTTATTCCTATTAGAACTTCTCCTATCTTCTTGGAATTTAATTCTTCTTTAATCTCTGCATGGCAATCAAATTCCTTTGGGCTTGGGCCTTGCTCCATGTCATCTTGGGCTTGTAAAGTCATTAATTTCGACATCCCTATTGCATTTTGTCTTTGTCGACAAATGCCATGGCAACTGGCTCGGCGTCTCCTTCATGCATTGCCCTGGCAACTAGCTCGGCATATCCTTCATGCATTGCCCTGGCAACTAGCTCGGCATTGCTTTGGCAAGTGATCCTGCACATACACACACAAAAACACACCAAAGCAGCATCTTTTTCCACAAAAATCACCAAGTTATGTAATCAAGCTCAACGGTGGAAAGAAACATGAATTAATGCATGAATGACTAATTATGCAACTATTATGAGCTTAAGTCTAACAATAATATGAGTAAAAAGGGTAATAAAAATAGTACTTTTGAACACTTATCAGATGCCAGTTGGAGAGAAGCGCCAGCCTCAGAAAATAGAAAGGATAAAGGAAAGACTTCGGGCCAGTACAATTTCAGCGATATAAATGACCTTGCAGCTAGGATAGATAAAATCGAGGAAATTTAAGAACTGTTGGTAGGAAACCAAAAAGAAATAATGGCATATGTGGAAAAGTCCCAAGAGGAAGTTGTGGGGCAAATTAACGAGATAAGGAGAATGATAGCTGCCTTGACCAAAGCAAAGGGTTGGACTGAAGGCTCCTTCGTACAAAGGGAGATTGAAAAACTAAATGAGAGTTGGGCTTACGATTCTATGGAGGAAAATACTTTGTCTTACAAAGACCAAGCCATCGTCAATCAGTATGAAGTGGTTAGTACTGCGGACGGATGTCCAATCGAGTTGGCTTTGGATAAGATCAAAGATTCTCTTCTAAAAATATGGTTTTCACCAACCAATAG
Organism: Hibiscus mutabilis; assembly: GCA_019671005.1. Classification (NCBI taxonomy): domain Eukaryota; kingdom Viridiplantae; phylum Streptophyta; class Magnoliopsida; order Malvales; family Malvaceae; genus Hibiscus; species Hibiscus mutabilis. Next base: position 21,941,506 of record CM033741.1, on the reverse strand, counting down.
AGAATTGGCTCATGAACAATTTAAGAAAATAGATTTTGGGATAGTCAATACGAGCACTTATGAAGCCGTTGAAAAGCTGACTACGTCCTCACCCCAGGCTGTCTCCGGGAACGTGCAATGTCTGAGTAGAAGGGAGACTAGGGGTCCCAAAGAAGAGAAACCGAAAAAGTCCTTCACTCCTCTACCAATTTCATACATAGAGCTGTACTCACAGCTATACAAGGCCGATCTGGTTCGACCATGTTTTGTTACTCCCTTTCAACCACCTTATCCCTCGTGGTATGATGCTAGCGCATTTTGTGAGTACCACGCTGGAGTAAGGGGACACACGGTAGAGAATAGCATAGCATTCAAGAAGGTGGTGCAAAACATGTTAAATGCTAGAGTCTTGAAGCGTGAAGGGCTTGACACAGAAAATAAGCCATTGCCAAGTCATAGAGGTCAGGGTGCCAACACTTTTCGAGAAGTAGATGCAAGAAGGGAAAAGAAGAAAATGTCTGTCATCCCTCTACCGATTTCTTACACTGAGTTGCTTCCTATGCTTGTAGAAAATAAATTGTTGACTCATGTCCCATCCAAGCCAAAAGGTCCTCCCTACCCTAGAAATTATGATGTCAATGCTGTATGTGATTATCACATGGGGAGTACAGGCCACACGACAAAAAATTGTGGAGCATTAAAGAACAAGGTCCAAGGTCTGATTGAAGCTGGCCTTTTGAGGTGGTGAGGGATGATAGGGATGAGTTGTGGGAAGGTGTTGATATCCCATGAATACTTTCTTGTGTTTGTTTTGTAGTGTTGCATCGAATCAACCTTGCTACTCTTTGCTCGAAGGTAGCAATGATATTTTGTAAGGGCATATGTCATGTTTGCATTTTCTATTTTAATGAATGGATACATTATTTTGAGTAAATATATGTATATTCTCTTACCCCCGTAGAGTCTCAGATATCATATGCATGATGCGACATTGATTCTAATGAAAGATCAATTGAATGTTGTGATCACGATGAAGAATGATTTCCTGCTCAGCCCGCTCTGGTCGGTAAAGCGCGAGATGTAAGATTACTACTCCTTCGATGATGTTCGATGATAAGAAAATCTCCTGAGAAAGACTAATAGAAAATTTGAATGTGGGAATTCTTTTAAAGAAAAAGAAGAAGAAATTCTGCCAAGAAATGAACAGTTAATGGAGTTGGGGAGGAGAACAAATCTAATAAGGAACTAGATTCCACCTGTTCAATGCCCCAACATCAGAGATAAATCTCTAAGAAATGAATGAACGACCAAATAAGTCTCGGAGCATCCTAATGGAGCTGTGGGGGGAGAACAAATCTAATAAGGAGCTAGGCTTCACATGTTCAATACCCTAGCGTCAGAGATGACTTTTTGAAGACACTGACACGATATTAATTGTAATTGAAAGTATATATCTGTATTAATTCTTTACACTCAATGTGTTAAGTAAACTCGAAAACAATAAAAGTATTTTGGAGAAAAGTATGAGAACTAGAAGGAGTAATTGTCGAACAGATCGAGCGATACCATAATCATGAGGATGAACCAAGTAATCTGGCCAAAATTTCACTACTATCGCCACAACATTCAAAGGCAAACCATTGATCACCGAGGGATTGAATCTAGGTCGCTATTGTATTTGATATCCAGGGCATTCTGTTATTTTTTCATTGATTTTGATTTTGTATATTAAAACAAAAAGCATCATTTGTTGAAATGATAGCTAGCAAACTAACATATAAATGAAAAGAAAGAGAGAAAGAGAGAGAGAAAGAAAGAAAGAGAGAAAAAAGAAAGAGAAAGAGAAAGATGGAGAGAAAAAATGAAAGAAAGAGATAAGAGAAAGAAAGGAAGAGAAGAGATAGAAAAAAGAGAAAATAAAAGAGAATAAGGTTTCTCCGTGTTATTGTATAGAGTTTAGGATGCATGGTCAAGGATGCACATGATCAGCCTAATACAGAACCTGTATGTGATTCTAAATAAGACAGTAGCGAAGACTCAAAGTGAGTGGATTGTCACAATGCCTTGGCTATTTCAGAAGAATGAAGATTGAATTTTATTGAAGAAAGGAAAAGTTTGAGACCTAAAGGGCATATTTTGGGCCTACCGTTGAAGAAAGTTCCTTTCGTTGGATCAAAGGCGAAAGTTAATGGCCGAACCTGAAGACAAGGTAAGTTGTTACCAAGATCTAGAAAGAAGAAAATTGTTCTTCTGCATGGTTAATGAGAAATAGTTTCAGGTCAAAGATGTACATGGTCGACCTGATACAAAACCCTTCAGTGGTTCTGAAGAGAATAATAGCACGACTTAGTGCGTGGCACAGTTCAAGGACTCAACTTGATTGTATCTGCAAAATGATGATTGAGTGAAAGTTGGGAGATTTTGGGGGCATGTTTGTAGCCCGACATTGAGATTAAAGAAAGATTATCCCGTTAAAAGTAATAGCCAAGTCCCGAACCGAAGAAGAACATATTGGGAATTTGCAGAAGTTGTTCCAAAGGCTTATGAAGTACCAATTGAAGCCTAACCCAGCGAAATGCACCTTTGCAGTCACTTATGTGAAGCTTTTAGGTTTTGTGATTAGCCGAAACGGGATCAAGATCGACCTCGACAAAGTAAAAGCAATTCAAGATCTCCCACCATCTCAAACTCAGAAGGAGGTCTGAGGATTCATGGGAAGGCTCAATTACATTTCTAGATTCATCTCCCAATTGACCGACAAGTGTGATCTCGTTTTCAGACTACACCGAAAGAATGACCCAGAAAGATGGGATAAAGATTGCCAAGGGCATTAGAGAAGATTAAGAAGTACTTAACTAATCCTCCAATCTTAGTAGCACCAGTACCGGGCATGCCGCTAATTTTGTACTTAATGGTATTTGATGATTCAAAGGGATGTGTGCTTGGACAGTATGATAAGATAGGTAAGAAAAAAGGGTCGTTTATTACTTCAGCAAGAAGTTCACCGAGTATGAGTCACGATATCCATTGACCCAAAAGTTGTATTGCGCCTTAACATGGGCTACTAAGCGACTCATGCAGTATATGTTGTATCATGCTACTTGGTCGAATGGATCTGCTAAAATCTCTTATGGAATCACCAGTACTAATCGAAAGAATGACCCGTTGGCAGATGCTGCTATCTGAGTTTGATATCATCTACGGGAGCCAGAAAGCAGTAAAAGGAAGTGTGGTAGTAGATCTTTTGGCTAATCGCAGTTTGGATGATTATGAGCTATTGGATTCTAATTTTCTAAATCAGGACTTGATCGGTACTCTAGTAGAAGAGAGGCCCACCAATCAACCTTGGAAGCTTTATTTTGATGGGGCATCCAGTGCCCTAGGTAGTGGGATATAGGCATTGTTAGTTTCCCTTGAAGAAGTCTACTATCCCTTCACCAATAGGTTGGAGTTCTTTTGTACAAACAACATAGCCGAGTATGAGGCTTGGGTCATGAGACTTCGGGCAGCCATAGGAAGAAAGATCAAGGTGGTTTAGGTCTTCGGAGATTCGTCACTGGTGATCTACCAGCACTGAAAAGAATGGGAGACTAGGGATCAGAAGTTAGTCAAATACTATGATTTGATCCAGGAGTTGGTTAAAAATTTTGAAGAAATCAGCTGCGTATCTACCAAGAGAAGATAATTAGATGGCTGACGCCCTAACAACTCTGGTTGCCATGTTTGAGGCAAACCCGACAACCGAAATGAAGCCGAATGAGGTGTAAATTTTTGAGGTACTACCAAGGTAAAGAATGAGAAGAATGGCTCCCAACATCGCCCTATGGTTGGAGTGTTAGGGAAAGGATCCACATGGTTGGCCTAGAATGAATGAGTAATTTATCAGTGGTTGGAATGAAAATAATCCCAAGATTCAATATGCGAATAGTTCAGAGATTCGAAGTAAATCTCTACCACAATGTATCATGTGTCTCAAAATATTGAAGATTTGAGGACCTTATTGGAAAGAAGGAAAATTTGGGAACTTGGGGGCACGATGTTCACCCCAATGTTGAGATAGAAGGAGGCTCATTATGAAGAGTCGTGGAAGAGGTGACAATTGATCCCAAGTTGAGTGAGGGCGACGTCACAAGATGGAAAGCAATAGATTTTGCACGGCCAGTGTAGGGCAACAAAGTCCTTTCAGATTGAAGCAAGAGTTGAAGATTCCAGAAATATTCTGAAATTGGACCCTATCGAAGTACGAAAAGCTTGTGGGGCATGTGTTCATCCCTACGCCAAGGTAGAATGAGGCTCATCCTAAAGAGTAGTAGAAGAAATAATAGTTGAGTAAGGGTGATGTCAGAAATTTAGACTTTATCAAATGATAGATTCGATCCTGGCCGGAGTAAGTCAGCGATCCTTCAAAGAGAAAACAAGGGAGAGATCCAGTAGAGATAAGGATAATACATTGGTTTGGTTCAGAAATGTGAAGATTGGACTTCATAAAAGTGAGAAAGGTTTTGAGACTTGGGGGTATGGGTTCATCATAATGTTGAAGACCCCGTCATGAAGAGTCATTGAAGAGACATCACTTAAGCCCAAGTAAAGTGGAGGGCAATGTTATAGAGTTGAATTTCAGGAAGTGAAAAATTGTGTTCCGACCAGTGCAAGTTAGCTACACCCTTTCGAGGCAAGACAAAAGATAAAGATTCTGCAAAGATGAGGGGCCTATCGGAGCTAAGGGTGGCCAGCCAGGAAGTAAGAGTTTATCCCAAACAAATTTAAAAAAATAATTCTGTTCATGCATCATTTGTAGTTAGATGTCCTTAAGCTAGGTGCATGCTAACTCATGCCATCATAGCATTTTGGATTATTTTAAACAAGTACTTGAAGTTTGATAAAAGATCTGATCTATAGCTTCACGAGAAGAGAAGTAGATCCCAGAAAAGAATCAAGAGTCCTTTGACTTGCATGATTAGGATTTCAAAGGGTATTTCAGTCTCTGATTAATCTAGGAATGTCGAGCATCTTTTTATACCAGGAGAATTCAAAGTTTGGACATCTGGTCGACGTAAAAACAATTATTGAAGATGTTTGATGGGCAGCCATATCGGCATGAATACAGTTATTGAAGATTTTTGATGGGTAGCCGTGATGACAGTCAATGAAATTTCCTTTAGTAGCCATGTTGGCATAAACCTACCTTGCAAAGAGGATTTCATGGTCAAAAGTTCTATAAGAGGGATCGACATTTTCGAAGATTTCAGAGCAAAAGGAGGCAGATTCTCATAAGCCTAAAGATTACATGCGAGTAATTTCAAACTCACAACATCAGGATTTTAGAAGCAAATGAGGCAGATACATAGCTTAAGAATTTTCAGATAGGAAAGGAAAAGCTTATCTGTCCAGGCTCATAGGAAATGGACACTCTTAAGAATAGTTATTCGGTCTGTCCGTTGCCGCTTAGGGAGGATACGCTGTTGTGTTTTCGCTTATCCGGTCTATCTGTTGCCGCTCATGGAGGATACGTCGTTGGGTTTTCACCACTCTAGGAAAGCAAGTTATTCGGTCTGTCCGTTACCGCTCAGGGAGGATACGCTATTGGGTTTTCGCCACTCTGGGAAAGTAAGTTATTCGCTGTCCGTTTCCGCTCAGGGAGGATACGACGTTGGGTTTTTGTTGCTCTGGGAAAGCAAGTTATCCGGTCTGTCTGCTGCCGCTTAGGGAGGATACACCGTTGGGTTTTCGTCACTCTGGGAAAGCTAGTTATCCGGCCTGTCTGCTGCCGCTCAGAGAGGATACGCCGTTGGGTTTTCGCCACTCCAGGAAAGAAAGTTATCCGGTCTGTTCGCTGTCGCTCATGGAGGATACGCCGTTGGGTTTTTGCCACTACGGGAAAGCAAGTTATCCTGTCTGTCTGCTGCCGCTCAGGGAGGATACGCCATTAGGTTTTTGTCACTCCGGGAAAGCAAGTTATCCGGTCTTTTCGTTGCCGCTCAGGGAGGATACGCCGTTGGGTTTTTGCCACTACGGGAAAGTAAGTTATCCGGTCTGTCCATTGCCGTTCAGGGAGGATATGCCGTTGTGTTTTCGCCACTACGGGAAAGTAAGTTATTTCGGTTTGTTCGCTGCCGCTTTCGAGGAACAAATCGTCTGACAGGGAAGTCGGATAAAACTAGTGCTTATGGTCTTTGCTTTATTCTTGTTCTACAAGGATAAGCAAAGAGGGGCAGCTGTAATCACTAATTTTATCCGGGGTTTTAACCCGTTCTTATTTTTTGTAAATATTTGAATATTGGGCCTTAGTTGTTCTATTAATATTAATTTAATTAAAATTAAAATAATTATTATATTTTATATCTATTAGTGTTATTTGTTTATACTTAATTAGGTTATTGTATTTATGGTGTAATGATTTAAAAAAAAGAAAAAAATTTAAAAATATTATTATTAGTATTGTTTTATTATTATAACTACTACTATTAGTGTAATTATAATTACTATTAGTTTATTATATGAAAGAAGAAAATAAAATAAAACATTATTATTATTATTATTATATTTGTGTTAGTATTATATTCGGTTATGGTTAGTATTGTATTTATTATTAATTATTATTATATTAATATATATATATATACACACATATATATATATATATTAAACCAAAACAAAACAAAACAAATACTTATTAAAATAAATGCCCATAATTCAATAAACAAGCCCAATTTAATTTACAGTCCATTACACTAAAAAACCCATTTTAATACAAATGGCCCATTTTGGGCCTGAATGAGAAGGACCTAATTCTACTGAACCCTAATCAAATTGACCGACTTATGCGCAGCCCACTGTTGACCGTAGGATCTGCGGATTCAGATCAACGGCTCAGATGCAAAGATAGAAGATTTCAGAGACTGGCACGCATGGTCTTCCCGCTCTCTCACGCGCGCGTGCGTTGCACGCACGACTCTTCAGATCTCATGCGCGACTGCCAAGCTGCCTCTGACGCCTTGGCTGCTGAAGCCACAGTCCCAGTGGTCCTCTTCCTCCTCATTTGCCACGATTGCATGCAGCACAAAACAGAACCAACATCAGTAGGGAACACAAAAACAAATCAAGGCAAAAATAACAAGAATCTAGAGCATTCCGGTGGATTCCAGACGAACATATAGCAAGGACTTTATTTTCATTTTGATGTAACATTCTACATCGGTTATAAAAACTGATCAAAAACAGTGTAAACCCTACGGGGTATTTTCGAAACAAGCAATACAAAAGCAAAAAAAAGGAAACCAAGAACCCTTGTCTTGTTTTCCAATCATACATGCATGCATACAAAAGCCTTAGATCTAAGTTTTAAGAGTCTTACCCGTTGATCTGGCAACCGTCCGCCGTGCTCTGGTAATAAGCCCATGGCCCTTGTGCCACTAAGGGTGAGCCGGATAAAAAGCAAAAACGGAAAGGTTTTTTACTTCGTTTTTCCTAGATCTAAGGGTGTGGGGTTTGAATCTCATAGATTTGGCTTAGGTTTGGGTGTTCGAAGTGGAAAGGTGAGTTTTTTGGTTGTGACCTTTGGGTTTTTTGGCACCGGTGTACGGTGGCCGGAGGTTCTGTTGTGGTGGCTTGTGGTGTAGGAACTGTCGAAATCTGGGTTCTCACGGCGGAAAGGATGAACACCATGGTGGTGCTCATCCGTTTCCAGAAGGGATGAGAGAGTTTGGGAGGCTTCTATTTTTTTAGAATATGAAGGAGGGTGTAAAAATGGCCAAACTTTGCCATTTTTGGCAAATTTTGAGTTTTATAGTATTTTAAAAATAAAACAAAATGGTTATTTCCCGTTTTAAATCCTCAGCGTGTTTTTGAATTTCTTTTCAGGGTTTCCCCTTACTAAATAGCACACTAGGTCCTCCAAACAGTTTAATTATTTTTAATTTCGTCCAAAATCGAACTGGGTCTTTTACAAAACGGTATAATTACACTACGGGTCCTTTTGCTTTAACCCGCATTCATTTAAACCCTATTTTTTAATTTGTTTCTTAAAAAAGGTTAATGACCTGTTTAATCCCCGTTTCTCTCAAAATCTTTTATTTAAACCCTTTCCAGCGCTTAGAAATTTTGATTTTGGTCCCGATCTCAGTGGTTAAACCTCGGTTTTAGTCCCTGGCTTTTTAGTTTCGTTCTCTCTTACCTATGTTGGCATTGTGTTTTTGTTTTTATCTTGCACCATGTTTTCTTTAAATCTCGGCCATTCCATGCTTGTTCGTTTTTATCTATGTCTTGCTGTAGGTCTTTTTAATTCGCGTGTTTGGTCTTTTTAATTTGTGTGTGTTATTTGGCTAAGTAGTCCAGTATGGGATGCTGTTTATTTTGGTTATTTATTTCATTTTTAGGCTTTTGTACGATGTGGCTTCCATATATGTATGTGTTTATTTAAAACCTATGTTATAAACTTTATTCTTTGTATATATGCCATGTGGTTTTGGATGTCTTCTTTTTTGTGTGTGATTAGACCCTTTAAGTTTAGTTTAGGATCTTTAGGATTAGTTTTAGAATTTGAAATTTAATTAATTTAAACTATGTGCTCGTTTTATTGGGGCATAGGCTTTAAATTAATTAAATTAAATTTTGGTTAGGTTTAGAGCCTTAGTTAGACTTTAGATTCGAATCAATTTAGTTCATTTAAATTCGCCCTTGGCTCATCGGGGTAAATGTTAAATGTATTAAATTGGTTGAATAACTCTTAATTATTTTAGGGATAAAATTGGAATTTCATTAGATCACTTAATTTAAAATCATGATGAATTAATTCGATTAATTTTAGATAGTTTCCTTGGCCTATTGGGATTCTAGTCTAAATTAATCTAATTAATTATTATGGTTCAAGATAACCAAATAAAATGATAGGTTTTTAGGATTAAATTATTTTTAGGTTAATAATTAGTTTAACCTAGTTTATAATTAGACCACTAACTGAATGTTCACTAATTTGAGCCTTTTTAGGTTAGCGCTTTAGTGGGCCTTAGGTTTTAATTTTGTGCCTTTCTATGTCATGCATTTTAACTGTCATCCATGTGACTTTTTATTTAAATTGGACATTGCATGTAATTAATCAATTTAAATTATAGAACGGAGATATTTATTAATTTCGATATTTTTGTCATAACAGTCTTGGCTCTTTGGATGTTGACCAAATATTCGAATTAATCCTTATCGTCTAAAGGTAATTTGAAACGAATTAAAATTTTGACAAGTCATTTCATCATGTTTAACTGCTTGCATCATGCATAAAGGTGATGAACGGAGTTCGAACCATAAATTAACACGACAGTCAAGCTTATTCGATGTCAATTTAATCTATGGTCCGAAGTTTCATCACCCTTATTAATTAAATGTTTAATTAATTCGAATACACCAATTTGACCAAGCCCTCTAATTAAAGTTTATTTTCAATTACGAACAATTTAATTAAATTCAGTTTAAATTTCGATAATTTCCATCAAATTAAAGGCAATATATATTTTGGTACCGATTTCCGGGCGCGATGGGGGTGCTAATCCTTCCCCACGTGTAACCAACTCCCGAACCCATTTTTGATTGAATCTCTAGTTTTTAGGGTGTCCGGCCTACCTTAGTGGCTGGTGGTGACTCCAAGTCTTCTTATGGTCCAAAAATACGAAGTTTAAAAGGACTTCCCCATATTTTCAAATATTTTCCAAATGACGAAAGAAATTCGAATTACGAACCTTTTTAGTGAAATGAGAAATTTCAAAAAGGTCGCTACAAAAACCGTCATAAATTATTTATTCGAGTTCTAAATCATGAATCAATTATCTTAGCATGCAACTCATTGCCTAAGGTTATTCATAACCTTGAATCTTTCTAGAAAATCCAATTATCATGAACCCATAACGAACTTTAAAGGCCAATCACAACTCGAATAAGTTTAGCAAGCATACATGCCACTATACTAATCAAACCTTATTTAGGATGTCATTACTGTGATTACCTGTTGAGCTTTCCAATATCGATGCAATGCTCTTCTCACCCTCATCTTGATTTACCTACGTGTGTACAATCAAACACACGATAAGTACGAACTTAGTGTGGCAGTAAAGGAAGTAATAACAATTATTTAAACTTTATTTAACTTCATGGCTACATTTACATAGCATGATATATGCCAATGCATCCACTTTCACATTGTCTTAGTAATTATTTACTATATGCCAATGTCATAAGATTTTCATGCTTGCCCGTTTATCATAATATGCCTTGTATGCATAAATGCATCATGATCACTAGATAAGTATACCATCATATATCAACATTATATAAACCGGATATAAATTTCCTTACCGATATACTTGCCATATGTCCCGAGAGTTCATATACTCCCTAACTTGTTATCATTTATTATCCCTTTATTTATAGCCCAAAAATAAACCGTGAGGACCCTGGGTACGCGAGTCAAATATGCACCGAAGTGCATTTCCCGCACATTTATAAGGCTGTGCTAACCATACACTAAGTGTTAATTACTAACACTATAGTGCTATCCTGGATAATTATGCACCGAAGTACTTCCCGCACATTCATAATGTGCTTACCATACACTAAGTGTACTTTTAACACTATAGTGCTATCCCAAATTCCCGATTATGCAGCGTGCTGCTAGACTCTATGGCAGGCCAACTATACCTTGTTTCTCAATGATTCATTTGGGCATAATTCCCAAATTTATTCCATCCATAGCAATGTATATCAATATAATTTAACATTGGGCAGTTCATACCCGAAATAACATTCATAGCATACCATCATCAATAACTAGTGATCAATGCATTTATTTTCAACCCTTGACATACTTAAAATATGTCAAATATATGATCAATGACATAAATATCATGCCAATATATAAATCAGGTAGACTTATCGCAAGTCTTACCGATGATGTATAAAACATCCATGTATAATGTTATTTATGAATTGAACTCACCTGGGCCATTTATTATCCTTTCCTTTATAGAACCTCGAACCCTTCTTTAATTCGGATTTGACTTCATTAATCACATAAAATAAAATAAAATATTTGTTAGATTCAAATCTAACAATACCTTAACCATGTTATCTAATATAATCATTCGAATATAAAATTTCCAAATATTTTTCCTTTTTTTCTTGTACTGTTCCAAAAACTCATTATGGTCCTTAATGACCAATTTAAACTTCCAATAATTCTTCTGAGCTTGCTAACTAACTTTTAAATACAAAATGTTTCAAATTCCATTTTCTGACAGCTTGCGCTACCTTCTAAGATTTGCTTATACCGGGTAGAATACACACCAGAACTTAATTTCGTTTATACTAGAAAAACTAGATTTGATAAAGGTTCTAATGGTATAAGCCAAATAAGTTAATAAAATCTAAAAAAATTATGAAAATTCTTCAAACTCCTGTCACAGACTGTCCAGGCAGAAAACTACTCTGTAAAATTTCTGACCTTCATTCGGTTAAAAATTCATAACTTTTACTTCGGAACTCGAAATCAGTTTTCTGTTTATTGGACATGAACGAAAAATCTTTACAACGGTATAAAATTAATCATCTAACCATTTTTTTAGAATTTATGGAGATTTTTTGAAGTTACTGCCAAAATTCATTCTTCTACATAGCTTTCTAAAATAAACTTCTAATTTATACAAACTCCTTCTTCTTTTTCTACTTGTCAATTTAGTCCCATCACTTGCTTCAAACCATCAATTCATCATCTTTCTCATCAAATAATTATTCAAAATAATTCCCTTTAATTTTATTTATTTGCCAAAGTAGTCACTAAAATGCAAATGTAAGGATTCAAACTTCTTAACTTTGCAATTTAGTCCTCAAATCAACACTACTACCTTAATTCTATTATTTTAACTAAAAATCAGATTTAATCCCCATCCAAGAATTCATTTCCTAATTGGTCACTTGATTTTGACAAATTGTCAAAATGGTCACTAATTCGATTCAACATCGGTTTAGCATTGTAACATCAATTTCACATCTCCAACATCATTAATTACATAAATATACTCCAATTTCAAAAATTTCAGATTCGGTCCCTTAACTTTAAAGCTTGCCAAATTGGTCATGATATATTTAACTTAGGGTTTTGCTTCCAAACAACAAATCAAGCTTACTAGATCATTAATCCAACATCACAAACCCTAAGTTAGACTTAACTCCATAAACCCTAATATTCTCCATACAAACCAAAATATGTAGGGTTTAAATCCTATCTCAATAACATGATTTTAACATCATATAAGCTTGATTCCAACTTAAATTCTGTAACACCCTTAACGTATACTCGTAGACCGAATAAACATTAAATATGTTACGAAATCATTGGAAGAAATCTTGACTTGTAATAATAATTTTTTTAATATATATATATATACCAAAATTTAATTTGTAGTTTAACCATTTCTTGGTTTTTAAATTTTAAACTATGTCGTCTAGGTGCAGCTAGCTTTGACCCTGAATTGGTTTACAAAATTTATAATTGAATTATTAAAATAAAAACAATATAATTCAGGGTGAAAACTATGTAAGCTGCCTAGACCCTTTCTTGATTTTTAAAATTTTTATGCGATTAGGGCTAAACAACATTTTAACCATAACAAAGATTTTGCTATTGTTAAGAATTCGTATTTCTAATCTTATCCATCCATAAAGCATATAATTACGTTGTAAACCTATTCTGTAGACAATTCAACTTTAAAATACTTACATGCCCACTAGTTTATCAAATTATGGTAAAGATGTACTTACTGAACTTATTGTAGTAACTTGAATTTCCCAAGTTTCTGCTCCTACTCGATAGGCGATTTCCATGAAACCTACGTGTGACATAAGACACACGCTAAGTACGAACTTAGTGAGGCTGTTAAACTTATTTATTTAAAAAAACATGAAGTAATGTAATATAGTATGTCATATATAAAAGTGCATTTCGTTTTCTCTATAACATGGCAAGTATATCACAATGCACATATGTCATGTACCATAACCACCATATAAATCATGTTATTATTGTATAAAATATTCTCTATCATGGACATGCTTTCATCATGTAATCATTTACATATCATGTACTCTATCATGGTCATGCTTCTTTATGCCATCATTTGCATAACATGTATTCTATCATATATCATGTAATATTTCTATCATGTATCATGTAACATTTCTATCATATATCAATAACATTTCTATCTCGTATGTCATGTACTTCTCGGTCATGTAACATGTAACTTCCTTTTCAAGAATCATGAAATCATGTAACATCTTTTCATGTATCATGTAATCATGTAACATCTGTATCATATATCATGTAGCATCTCTGTCATATTAATCATGTATCGTCATGCAGTCATTTGCATGCTCATGATCTACCATGTAATCATCTTGTTATTATTATTATCGTGTCTGGCTAGAGGCCCATGGAAACCCCGTAGCCTATCTGCACCTTAGTGCCATGTAGAGTACGTACTCGGGAGGACGCTCTTTGCTCCTCATATAAGGGTGCTCTTTGCTCCTTATATTAAAACACCTCGCTAGTGCCATTTGCACCCCAGGATGTATCTTGTTTCATTTCAATCTTGTCATTATCCATATTTCATGTATGCATAATGCATCATCATTTATGAAAACAATAATTCGTACCTAGTATTCCATCAAGCTTGCCATGTCGAGCATTGTATCATATCATGTATTGTACAGAAATGCAAGGCCATTTTCAATGTAATGCAGACGTTTAGAAATGCACTCACCTGGGCCATTTATTAATTTGCCTCACTACGATCTATTCGATCTTTTCCTTTATAGAACCTCGAACCTTCTTTTGATTTGAATCCGACTTCAATTATCACATGAATATAAATAAACATTTGTTAGATTCACCTATAATAATATTTTTATCGAACTATCTAATCATTCAACATTAACATTTGCCATACATTTCATTTCTTCCTTATACTGTCAAAAACCTCTTTTTGGTCCTTAATAACCATTTCGAACTTCAAATAATTCTTCTGAACTTGATAATCAACATTAGATACAAAATATCTCAATTTTCATGTTCTGGCAGCTTTGTACAACCTTCAAAGATTTATTTCTATAAAATAATCTAAAACTCGGAATTCAAATCCGTTTGTTCTAATAGAAACTAGATTCAATAAGCTTTTCACCCAAATAAATTAATAGCCCAGTTTCAACTTATACGATTTATGGCGAATTTTCAAATTCAATTTCCAGTGCTAAATTCGGAACAGACTGGTGCTTTGTTTTCTGACCTTTCGTCACTTAAAAATTCATATCTTTTAACTCGAAATTCGAAATCAGTTTCCGTTTGTTGGAAATAAAACTAAACAAACATATCTTTACATCGGTATAAAATTCACCATCTAACAATTTTTATAGAATTTATGGCAATTTATTAAACTCACTGCCATAATTCAAATACAATACAACTTCCACAATTAACTTATATTTTTCTCTAACTTTTCTTTAGTACTTTCTCCCTTGTATTTTCCAAATGTTCATTATGGTCCTTAGTGACCATTTTGAACATTAAAAAAATGTTCAACCTCAATTTGAACAATTTCCACTACTTCTTATTTATTTTGGACTATTTTCCTTTTAGTCCTTAAACTTTATAAAAGTAATAATTTAGTCACTACATCAATCTTGTGCATTAACTCATGTACAATTTAACTTTCCTACTCATTTCCAATATTTCTAAAATTTTCCTTTAACCTTCAAATTTGTCCAACTTAGTCCTTCAAAATTCGTTTATTTCAAAATAGGTCCCTAAATTTTACTTTCTTGTCATTTTATTCCTTTAAGTTTCATAACATGCTTGAAACATCAATTCTATCAAATAATTACTAATTCCAAATCAATCCCCCATTTTTCTTAAATTATCTAATTGATCCCCTTAATTTCCAAAATTTTCATTTTGGTCCCTAATCATCAATTCAAGCTAAATTCACCATAATTCACCAATTCCATTTGCTAGAATAAAATTTTAAATAATTCCCCTAATTTCTCATCCAATTCGAAATGATCCCTAAAATTCAACTTGGGAAAATTATTTAGTCTAACATCAAAATTAAACTTCCAACATCAATTTCACATCTCCATCATCATTAATAACATAAATACACATCAATTTCATAAAAATTCAGATTTGTTTCCTAAACTTTAGAGTTTGCCGAAATGGTCCCTAAACTTTTAACTTCGAGTTTTGCATCCAATCAACAATTCAAGCTTACTAATTCATTAATTCAACATCACAAACCCTAAATTAGACTTGAATCCATAATCCCTAATCATCTACATAAAAATCAAAACATGTAGAACTTAAATCCCAACTAAATATCATGATTTTAACTTCATACTAGCTTGATTTCAACTTGAATTTCAACATGGAATCATAAAATCTCAAAACCCTAATTTCTTCTCATACAAAACTCTCATCAATCAAGCATGTTTTCCACAAATTATTTACACCAAAAGATAGAGATTGATGAGAAGAACAACTTTGTAGTTTGAAAGATTTCTTGAAAATCAGGTTTCAGGCTTGAATCAAACTTGGAAAATTTTCTCTTCCTCCCCCTTGTGTTTTCGAAAATGGATGAAGAAGTTGAAGTCTTCATATTTTGATTTACTTAAAAAATGTCTAATTATGCCACTTGTACCTTAAAAATGAATTTAAAATTTATTTAAATAGTGAAATTACTAAATTGGCCTTTTATCCAATGGTTGAGATTGATTTTATTATCAATCAAGGGCCAAGATTTAATCTTTAATTCCCTTCTTCCAAAAATGCCCTTGTAACTTTTTAAATATTTCAAAAATGTCATTGGGGCTAAATGACCAATTTGCCCTCAAACTAAACTTTATTTACAACAAGTCTTAAAAGTTGCCACCCCATTAAAATTGAACCAAATTGGTTCCATTGCAACCGGCCTCATTCCAAAATATATTAGATTTTTATTTATGGAATTTATTCAATCCAAATATTCGAATTTCACTCAATACGATTTCCAAATTTTCTTCAATTGAACTTTCTAATATAAGCCTCGTACGAAAAATCCGATTAACACGAAAGTGTCACTCCTGGGGGTGAACTATTCATTTACGGGGTTAGATTACATAACTTTTGGAAATTACACTTTGGAACTTTTCCAAAGTTCACACTTTAACCCCTAAACTTTCAAAAATTATATTTTGGTCACTAGTAAAAAATTGGGATATTACAATTCTCCCCCTCTTAAGAAAATTCTTCCTCGAATTTTCAATGTTTACACGTTTCAAGCAATTTCGGGTGTTACTTCTGGATTCTCCGTTCAGTTTTCCTATGTGACTTCTTCCACTTTATGATTTCTCTAAAAGATTTTAACTAGTGGAATTTTCTTGTTCCTTAACACTTTGACTTTATATGCCAAGATTTTCACTGATAGTTACTCATATCTGGAAGTAGCACCAGTTAATAAACCACTAGTTTGACTCCTTTTAGAATCCTGTATGGCCCAATAATTCTAGGACTAAGCTTTCCTTTTGACTAAAACGTAACACCTTCTTCCAAGGTGAAACCTTTAAAAACACTTTGTCTTCCACTTTGTACTTAACATCCTTCTCTTATTGTCTGCATAAGCCTTTTTGTCGATCAACAGTAGCCTTGAGATTATATTAAATAATTATTACTTTATCCTCTATTTCTCGTATCAAAAAAACCCCTCCAACTTTTGGGTTATACCAAACATTTTGATCCTGTAGCTCAAACCAATAATGAAGAGTTCGACATATTCTTCCATTCAGTATTTCAAATGGTGTCATCTTAATATTTGTCTGATAACTATTGTTACTGGTACTCCTGTTACAAATTCCATTGTCACTCGTTCTCACTTCTATTGGGGAATAAAAATAGACTGAATCAATCCAGAAGGTACTTGATGTTTGGCTTTTACTTGTTAGCATGTCAAACACTTTGTCATAAATTTCAAAATTGTCCTTTTTCATTCTAGGCCACCAATACCAAGTCTTTAGATCTTAATACATTTTGCTACTTACAGAGTACATAGTCAATGGACTATGACAAACTTCAGTCAAAACTTCTTTCTTCAAATCACCATCATCAGGAAAGTAAACTTTTTCTTGATAATATAAGCAACTATTTGACTCAATTTCATAGTCCTGTGTTTCTCTTGTTTCAGCTTACCTATTTTCTTTACTGTTATTTTTATGATTTTTGAGCTGCCTTGATGCATAGGCTACTACATTAATCTTCTTGAAATGATAATCTATAACTACATTGTAGTCTCTTAGGAACTCAACCTATCTTTGTTACCGTAGGTTCAATTCTTTTTGCACCATTAGTTGCTTTAAACCTTTGTGATCAATGTAACTAGGACACTTCTTACCATTCCAATGGAATACCTTTTTATGCTAGCTGAGTAAGTAGCAGAGTAATAGTAGATAAATTCTACACAAAATATTTATAATATCTAGCTAATTTCCAAGAAACTCCGAAGTTTAGAGACATTTTTCGGTGCCTCCTATTCAAGAATAGATTGTACTTCCTTGGAATTCAAATCTTATTCCTTCAGCCGATACTACATGTCTAAGGAAAATTACTTCTGATGACCAAAATTCATATTTAGAAAATCTTACATAAAGCTGCTTATCGCTTAATGTTTGTAATACCACTAAAAAATGGTAATCATGTTCAGCTTCTGTCTTTAAATATACCAGAATATTGTTCATGAAAACTACTACTACAAACTGGTCTAAGTAGTATTGTAATACCCTATTCATCAAATCCATGAATATAGCAGGGGCATTTGTAAATCCAAATGGCATTACCAGGAATTCGTAATGTTCATAACAAGCCATGAATGCTGTCTTTGATACATCTTCTTCTTTAACCTTGAGTTGATAATAACCCGGTCGAAGATCTATCTTTGAGAACACTGTTTTACCTCTAAGCTGATCAAATAGGTCTTCAATCCTTGGTAGTGAATACTTGTTCTTAATAGTTACTTTATTCAACTACCGATAATCTATACATAATTGTAGAGAACCCTCTTTCTTCTCTACAAATAATATCAGATTACCTCATGGTAATAACTCAGTCAAGTGTAATCCTAGTTTAGCAGTTCTTGCAATTGAGCTTTCATCTTTCTTAGCTCAATTGACACCATTCTATATGGTGCTATCGATACCGGTTCAATTCTAAGATAGACATCAATCCAAACTGTACTTCCCTATCCAGAGGTAATCCTAATAACTCATCCGAAAACACATTTGAAATTTTCCCACAATCGGGATATCTTTAATCTTCTTTGGTGACATTTTGTATAATCGCCACATAAATTAAACACGCCTTACATTTATTTACTTAACAAACTCTGAGTTGTTGTCGTAGATATCACTGACTCTAAATAGTCAGTTCTTTCTTTCACATTTACTTCAGAACCATCAGGTTCTTGAAGCACTAACCTTTTTTTACACATCACTTCTGCATCATATGCAGATAGCCAATTCATTCCAAGGATAACTTCAAATTCATGAAATGAAAGTTCCATTAAATTTGATGGGAACTTAATCCATTGAATTACTAATGGACATTTCTTTTATATTCTAGTCACCCATACACTATGTCCAAATGGATTACTAAAAATCACATCATTAGAAATAGTTTCCTTAAAAATCTTTCTTTGAGCTTTATTGCTTTATAGTCACTCTATCAGAATCTAACTAAATCTAGTTAGAATCCAACCAACCATAATAAAATATTCATAAAATAATATTTTATGAATTTTCTATAACCTTTGGAACTGTCTTTAAAGTTTTAACTCGATCCGATGTACCGATAATTATTGAGAATTTTATCAGGTACAATCCCTACTTGAAAATCTTATAACAATAATCTATTACGAATATTGTTGACTCATGATGAATCCTTTTTATCAATCAAAAACACTAACATGGAACCTTCCCAGTAGGTCACCCATCCTTGTGCTACTCTAAGCTGAGCACACTTAACAATTTTTATTCGATCCAAAATACGATTTCCAAATCACTTCCTTAACAGGTAATAACTCTGTGGAATTAGACTACTAAATACGAACGTGTTCCCTTAGCAGGATACAACTTCTTCTAACTTCTTAGTATATATGCAGTTTAATTCCTCTATAGCATGACTTTAACATCTTTATGCCACAAATTGGCAATTATCAGACCACTTTCTCCATTAAATTCAGGAGCTTCTAACTTTTAAACTCCTCAACAATCGACGTCCTTATGGTGCAGGTACTAGGCTGGCGCGGGCACAAGGGTCTTAATTCTATTAACCACAACCTTTAAAGCTCATACTAAGGTTTCATATTTTTGTGCTAGAGTTCTCTACTATACAAGTGGCTCTACTGATGTGAGAGCCAGAGATGGAACATCATGTATTTCATTACTTCTACTTTGGACCTCCTTTTGGTCTCAATTATCAGATGTCTAACACAGTCCAACAATACTTGACATTACTTATTTCTACTATAATTTATTCATGTTATACAAGAGCATAATCAAGTTACACGATAGTACGTCAGTAACATGACATCCTAGGGGCATGTATTTAACATCAAATCATATTAAACTTGGTTTAGCTTCCAGAATCGGCTAAACCTGTAGCTCTGATACCAATAAATGTAACACCCTTAACGTATACTCGTTGACCAAATATACATTAAAGCTGATACGAAATCATTGGAAGAAATCTCGACTTGTAATAATAAATTATATATATATATACCAAAATTTAATTTGTAGTTTAACACTTTCTCAATTTTTAAATTTAAAACTATGTCGTCTAGGTGCTCCTATATTTGACCCTAAATTGGTTTACAAAATTTATAATTGAATTATTAAAATAAAAAAATATAATTCATGGTGAAAACTACGTAAGCTGCTTAGACCCTTTCTTGATTTTTAAAATTTTTACGCGATTAGGGCTAAACAACATTTTAACCATAACAAAGATTTTGCTATTATTAACAATTCGTATTTCTAATCTTATCCATCCATAAAAGCATATAATTACGTTGTAAACCTATGATGTAGACAGGTCAACTTTAAAATACTTACATGCCCACTAGTTTATCAAATTATGGTAAAGACGTACTTACTGAACTTATTGTAGTAACTTGATATTTCCCAAGTTTCTACTCCTCCTCAATAGACGATTTCCATGAATCCTACGTGTGACATAAGACACACGCTAAGTACGAACTTAGTGAGGCAGTTAAACTTATTTATTCAAAAAAACATGAAAGAATGTAATATAGTATGTCATATATAAATGTGCATTTCATTTTCTCTATAACATGGCATGTATATCACAATGAACATATGTCATGTATCATAAGCATCATATAAATCATGTTATTATTGTATAAAATATTCTCTATCATGGACATGCTTTCATTATGTAATCATTTACATATCATGTACTCTATCATGGTCACGCTTCTTTATGCCATCATTTGCATAACATGTATTCTATCATATATCATGTAATATTTCTATCATGTATCATGTAACATTTCTATCATATATCAATAACATTTCTATCTCGTATGGCATGTACTTCTCAGTCATGTAACATGTAACTTCTTTTTCACATATCATGAAATCATGTAACATCTTTTTCATGTATTATGTAATCATGTAACATCTGTATCATATATCATGTATCATCTTTGTCATGTATCATCTCTGTCATATGAATCATGTATCGTCATGAAATCATTTGCGTGCTAATGATCTACCATGTAATCATCTTGTTATTATTATCATCGTGTCTGGCTAGAGGCCCATAGAAACCCCGTAGCCTATCTGCACCTTAGTGCCATGTAGAGTACGTACTCGGGAGGACGCTATTTGCTCCTTATATTAAAACACCTCGCTAGTGCATTTGCACCCTAGGGTGTATCTTGTTTCATTTTAATATTGTCATTATCCATATTTCATGTATGCATAATGCATCATCATTTATGCAAACAATAATTCGTACCAGGTATTCCATCAAGCTTGCCATGTCGAGCATTGTATCATATCATGTATTATAGAGAAATGCAAGGCCACTTTCAATGTAATGCAAACATTTAGAAATGCACTCACCTAGGCCATTTATTAATTTGCCTTTCTAAGCTCTATTCGATCTTTTACTTTATAGAACCTCGAACCTTCTTTTGATTTGAATCCAACTTCATTTATCACATGAATATAAATAAACATTTGTTAGATTCACCTCTAATAATATTTTTATCGAACTATCTAATCATTCAACATTAACATTTTCCATAAATTTCCTTTCTTCCTTATACTGTCAAAAACCTCATTTTGGTCCTTAATAACCATTTCAAACTTCAAATAATTCTTCTGAACTTGATAATCAACATTAGATACAAAATATCTCAATTTTCATGTTCTGGCAGCTTTGTAGAACCTTCAAAGATTTATTTCTATAAAATAATATAAAACTCTGAATTCAATTCCGTTTGTTATAAAAGAAAATAGATTCAATAAGCTTTTCACCCATATAAATTAATAGCCCAGATTCAACTTATACGATTTATGGCGAATTTTCAAAGTCAATTTCCAGTGCTAAATTTGGAACGGACTGGTGCTCTATTTTCTGACCTTTCGCCACTTAAAAATTCATATCTTTTAACTCGGAATTCGAAATCAGTTTCCGTTTGTTGGAAATAAAACTACACAAACATATCTTTACATCGGTATAAAATTCACCATCTAACTATTTTTATAGAATTTATGGCAATTTATTAAACTCACTGCCATAATTCAAATACAATACAACTTCCACAATTAACTTCTATTTTTCTCTAACTTTTCTTTAGTACTTTCTCCCTTGTATTTTCCAAATGTTCATTATGGTCCTTAGTGACCATTTTGAACATTAAACAATTGTTCAAGCTCAATTTGAACAATTTTGACTACTTCTTATTTATTTTGGACTATTTTGCTTTTAGTCCTTAAACTTTATAAAAGTAACAATTTAGTCACTACATCACTCTTGTACATTAATTCATGTACAATTTAACTTTTCTACTCATTTCCAACATTTTTAAAATTTTCCTTTAACCTTCATTTATGTCCAACTTAGTCCTTCAAAATTCTTTTATTTTAAAATATGTCCCTAAATTTTCCTTTCTTGTCATTTTAATCCTTTAGCTTTCATAACATGCTTAAAACATCAATTCTATCAAATAATTACTAATTCCAAATCAATCCCCCATTTTTCTTAAATTGCCAAATTGATCCCCCTAATTTTCAAAATTTTCATTTTGATCCCTAATCATCAATTCAAGCTAAATTCACTATAATTCACCAATTCCAATTGCTAGAATAAATTTTTCAATAATTTCCCCTAATTTCTCATCCAATTCGAAATGATCCCTAAAATTCAACTTGGGGAAATTATTTAGTCTAACATAAAAATTAAACTTCCAACATCAATTTCACATCTCCATCATCATTAATAACATAAATACACATTAAATTCATAAAAATTCAGATTTGTTTTCTAAACTTTAGAGCTTGCCGAAATGGTCCCTAAACTTTTAACTTAGGGTTTTGCATCCAATCAACAATTCAAGCTTATTAATTCATTAATTTAACATCACAAACCCTAAATTAGACTTGAATCCATAAACCCTAATCATCTTCATAAAAATCAAAACATGTAGAACTTAAATCCCAACTCAATATCATGATTTTAAGATCATACTAGCTTGATTTCAACTTGAATTTCAACATGGAATCATAAAATCTCAAAACCCCCAATTGAGTCCATAAACCCTAATTTCTTCTCATACAAAATTCTCATCAATCAAGCATGTTTTCCACAAATTATTTACACCAAAAGATAGAGCTTGATGAGAAGAACAACTTTGTAGTTCGAAAGATTACCAGAAAATCGAGTTTCGGGCTTGAAACGAACTTGGAAAATTTTCTCTTCCTCCCCCTTGTGTTTTCAAAAATGGATGAAGAAGATGAAGTCTTCATCTTTTGATTCTTTACTTAAAAAATGTCTAATTATGCCACTTGTACCTTAAAAATGAATTTAAAATTCATTTAAATAGTAAAATTACCAAATTGCCCTATTATCCAACGGTTGAGATTGATTTTATCATCAATCAAGGGCCAAGATTTAATCTTTAATTCCCTTCTTCCAAAAATGCCCTTGTAACTTTTTAAATATTTCAAAAATGCCATTGGGGCTAAATGACCAATTTGCCCTCTAACTAAACTTTATTTACAACAAGTCTTAGAAATTGCCACCCCATTGGTTCCATTCCAACCGGTCTCATTCCAAAATATCTTAGAATTTTATTTATGGCATTTATTTGATCCAAATATTTGAATTTCACTCAATACGATTTCCAAATTTTCTTCCTTTGAACTTTAAAGCTTTATAGCCACGAATATAAGCCTCGTACGAAAAATCCGAGTAACACGAAAGTGTCACTCCTGGGGGTGAACTATTCATTTACGGGGTTAGATTACATAACTTTTGGAAATTATACTTTGGTTCCTGAATTTTTCCAAAGTTCACACTTTAACCCCTAAACTTTCAAAAATTACTTTTTGGTCACTAGTCAAAAATTGGGATATTACAATTCTCCCCCTCTTAAGAAAATTCATCCTCGAATTTTCAATGTTTACCCGTTTCAAGCAATTTCGGGTGTTACTTCTGGATTCTCTTTTCAGTTTTCCTATGTGACTTCTTCCACTTTATGATTTCTCTAAAAGATTTTAACCAGTGGAGTTTTCTTGTTCCTTAACACTTTGACTTCATATGCCAAGATTTTCCCTAATTGTTACTCATATCTAGAAGCAACGCTAGTTAATAAACCACTAGTTCGACTCCTTTTAGAATCCTGTATGTCTCAATAATTCTGGGACTAAACTTTCCTTTTGACTAAATCGTAACACCTTCTTCCAAGGTGAAACCTATAAAAAAATTTGTCTTCCACTTTGTACTTAACATCCTTATCTTCTTTTCTGCATAAGCTTTTTTGTCGATCAGTAGCAGCCTTGAGATTATATTAAATAATTATTAATTTATCCTCTATTTCTCGTGTCAAAATAACCCCTCCAACTCTTGGGTTATACCAAACTTTTCGATCCTGTAGCTCAAACCAATAATGAAGAGTTCGGCATATTCTTCCATACAGTATTTCAAATGGTGTCAACTTAATATTTGTCTGATAACTATTGTTATTGGTACTCCTATTACAAATTCCATTGTCAATCGTTCTCACTTCTATTGAGGAATAAAAATAGGCTGAATCAATCCATAAGGTACTTGATGTTTAGCTTTTACTTGTTAGCATGTCAAACACTTTGTCAAAAATTTCGAAATTGTCCTTTTTCATTCCAGGCCACCAATACCGAGTCTTTAGATCTTAATAGATTTTCTACTTCCAGAGTACATAGTCAATGGACTATGACAAACTTCAGTTAAAACTTCTTTCTTCAAATCACCATCATCAGGAAAGTAAACTTTTTCTTGATAATATAAGCAACTATTTGACTCAATTTCATAGTCTTGTGTTTCTCTTGTTTCAACTTACCTCTTTTCTTTACTCTTCTTTTTATGAGTTTTGAGCTGCCTTGATGCTCAAGCTACTACATTAATCTTCTTGAAATGATAATCTATAACTACATTGTAGTCTCTTAGTAACTCAACCTATCTTTGTTACCGTAGGTTCAATTCTTTTTGTACCATTAGTTGCTTTAAACCTTTGTGATCAATGTAACTAGGACACTTCTTACCATTCCAATGGAATACCTTTTTATGCTAGTTGATTAAGTAGTAGGGTAATAGTAGATAAATTCTACACAAAACATTTATAATATCCAGCTAATTTCCAAGAAACTTTGAACTTTAGAGTCATTTTTCGGTGCCTCCTATTCAAGAATAGATTGTACTTCCTTGGAATTCAACTCTTATTCCTTCAGCCGATACTACATGTCTAAGGAAAATTATTTCTGATGACCAAAATTCATATTCAGAAAGCCTTACATAAAGCTGCTTATCTCTTAATGTTTGTAATACCACTAAAAAATGGTAATCATGTTCAGCTTTTGTCTTTAAATATACCAGAATATTGTTCATGAAAACTATTACTACAAACTGGTCTAAGTAGTATTGGAATACCTTATTCATCAAATCCATGAATACAACAGGGGCATTTGTAAATCCAAATGGCATTACCAGGAATTCGTAATGTCCATAACAAGCCATGAATGCTGTCTTTGATACATCTTCTTCTTTGACCTTGAGTTGATAATAACCCGATCGAAGATCTATCATTGAGAACACTTTGTACCTCTAAGCTGATCAAATAGATCTTCAATCCTTGGTTGTGAATACTTGTTCTTAATAGTTACTTTATTCAACTACCGGTAATCTATACATAATTGTAGAGAACCCTCTTTAGCAGTTCTTGCAATTGAGCTTTCAGCTTTCTTAGCTCAATTGACACCATCCTATATGGTGCTATCTATACCTGTTCAATTCTAAGATAGACATCAATCCCAAACTGTACATCTCTATCCAGAGGTAATCCTAATAACTCATCCGAAAACACATTTGAAATTTTCCCACAATCGGGATATCTTTAATCTTCTTTGGTGACATTTTGTATAATCACCACTTAAATTAAACACGCCTTACATTCATTTACTTAACAACCTCTGAGCTGTTGTCGTAGATATCACTGACTCTAAATAGTCAGTTCTTTCTTTCACATGTACTTCAGAACCATCAGGTTATTGAAGCACTAACCCTTTTTTACACATCATTTCTGCATCATATGCAGATAGCCAATTCATTCCAAGGATAAATTTAAATTCATGAAATGAAAGTTTCATTAAATTCACTGGGAACTTAATCCATTGAATTACTAATGGACATTTCTTAAATATTCTAGTCACTCATTCACTATGTCCAAATGGATTACTAAAAATCACATCACTAGTAATAGTTTCCTTAAAAATCTTTTTTGAGCTTTATTGCTTTATAGTCACTCCATCAGAATCTAACTAAATCTAGTTAGAATCCAACCAACCATAATAAACTATTCATAAAAGAATATTTTATGAATTTTCTATAACCTTTGGAACTGTCTTTAAAGTTTCAACTCGATCCGATGTACCGATAATTACTGAGAATTTTATCGGGTACAATCCCTACTTTAAAATCTTATAACAATAATCTATTACGAATATTGTTGACTCATGCTGAATCCTTTTTATCAATCAAAAACACTAACATGGAACCTTCCTATCCATCCTTGTGCAACTTTGGCCTGAGCACACTTAACAATTTTTATTCGATCCAAAATACGATTTCCGAATCACTTCCTTAACAGGTACTAACTCTGTGGTATTAGACCACTAAATACGAACATATTCCCTTAGCAGGATACAACTTCTTCTAACTTCTTAGTATATATGCAGTTTAATTCCTCTATAGCATGACTTTAACATCTTTATACCACAAATTGGCAATTATCGGACCACTTTCTCCATTAAATTCAGGAGCTCCTAACTTTTAAACTCCTCAACAATCAACATCCTTACTGGTGCAGGTACCAGGCTGGCGCAAGCACAAGGGTCTTAATTCTATTAACCACAACCTTTAAAACTCATACTAAGGTTTCATATTTTTGTGCTAGAGTTCTCTACTATACAAGTGGCTCTACTGAGGTAAGAGCCAGAGGTTAACATTATGTATTTCATTACTTCTACTTTGGACCTCCTTTTGGTCTCAATTATCAGATGTCTAACACAGTCCAACAATACTCCACATTACTTATTTCTACTATAATTTATTCATGTTATAGAGGAGCATAATCAAGTTACACAACAATACGTCAGTAACATGACATCCTAAGGGCATGTATTTAACATCAAATCATATTAAACTTGGTTTAGCTTCTAGAATCGGCTAAACCTATGGCTCTGATACCAATAAATGTAACACCCTTAACGTATACTCGTAGACCGAATATACATTAAAGATGATACGAAATCATTGGAAGAAATCTTGACTTGTAATAATAATTATATATATATAGCAAAATTTAATTTGTAGTTTAACCCTTTCTCGATTTTTAAATTTAAAACTATGTCGTCTAGGTGAAGCTAGCTTTGACCCTGAATTGGTTTACAAAATTTATAATTGAATTATTAAAATAAAAACAATATAATTCAGGGTGAAAACTCCGTAAGTTGCCTAGACCCTTTCTTGATTTTTAAATTTTTTACGCGATTAGGGCTAAACAACATTTTAACCATAACAAAGATTTTGCTATTGTTAACAATTTGGCCCCAATTTTATTCATAAACCCTAATTTCCTTCTCATGTAAAAATTCGCATCAATCAATCGTATTCCATGAATTGATTATTCAAAATGAATAGAACAATTATATCAAAAGATTAGAGCTTCGAGTTTCGGGCTTGAAAATTTTTCTCTTTTCCCCCATTTTTTCGAAAATGTGAAAGATGAACAAGGCTTCATCTTTTTGGCCTTTCATTTTGAATTGTTCCAATTATGCCACTTGTTTCATATAAATGAATTTTAAATTCATTTAAATAGGGAAATTACAAAAGTGTCTTTTTTATCCAACGATCGAGATTGATCTTATCATCAATCAAGAGCCAAGATTTAATCTTTAATTTTCTTCTTCCAAAAATAACCCTTGTAACTTCAAATATTTCAAAATTGCCATCTCCGCCAAAAGACCAATTTGCCCTCCAACTAGTCTTTATTTACTAGTTTGTTTCAAAATTGCCATTCCATTAGAATCTAACTAAATTAGTTCCTTCTCAACCGGCTAGTTTTCCATAAATATTATTTTATGATTTCCCATGGCTTATAAAACAGCCTCTGAAATTTCAACTCAATCTGACTTCCCAATATTCACAAAATACTTCTACTACGATTTTACCTTTATCAAGCTATCAGATTCATTCCAAAAATTCTATATTTCCATATTCGGAAAATAAATACTATTATCTCATAAAAACTTCATTTCTTAAGGACTTAGACTGAATTTTTCTAACTTAGTGTATTATTATGATAATTACCGAAAATCCTCCAAAATTACGATCTTGTCATTTTTCATGAAACGACTCATTTTTAGCATGAAAAATCAACTTAAATCCAAGGGTTCATATTCTTTTCAACACAAAAAAATATCTTAGACATTTAAAATGACATAATCAACCATGGCTTGTCATCCTTCAAAATATCATGCATATTCAATTCGATCCGATTATCCGAATATTCTTCCAAACTTTATCGCTTTATAGCCAAAAATACAAGCTCCGTACGAAAAATTTGAGTACCACGAAAGGGTCACTCTTGGGGGTGAACTATTCATTTACGGGGTTAAACTACATAACTTTTGAAAATTATACTTTGGTCCCTAAACTTTTCCAAAGTTTACACTTTAGCCTCTAAACTTTTAAAATTTTCATTTTGGTCACTAGAAAAAAATTGGGATATTACAATTCTCCCCTTAATAAAATTCGTCCTCGAATTTTCAACACATACCTGATTCAAAAACAATGAGAAAACTGTTTTCTCATATATTTTTCTCTTTCCCAAGTCGTTTTTTTACTTCATAATTTTTCCAAAGAACTTTAACAAGCGAGATCATCTTATTTCTTAATTCTTTGACTCCATGTGCCAATATCTTTACCGATTATTCCTCAACAATCAAATCCAGATGAACCTCTATTCCCTCTAAAGTAATGATATATAAAGGATCTTATTGATACTTCTTAAACATCGATACATGAAATACATTGTAAATCTTGTCCATTTTTGGAGGCAAGATTAGCTAATAAATCATCGGACCAACTCTTTCCACAATCTTATATGGTCCAAAAGGTCTCAGACTCGGCTTCCCTATTGTCCAAATTATAACACCTTCCTTCAAGATGAAACTTTTAGGGAATACTTTATCCTTAACTTTATATAAATATCTTTTCTTTCAAGATCAGCATATAATATCCATCATTCTAAAGCAATTCTAAAACTGCTTCGAACCATTCTTTCTTTATTCACCATATCCTGAACTGAATCAAATCAGATTCAATCACCTTTTAGTTCTTTTTCTAACTCATTATCATCGGGAATATAAATTACCCTTTGATAATATGAACATCCTTTATACTTAACACCGAAACCTTTATTTTTTTCTTTTCACCTTACTGAATTCTTTCCAGGCATGTCTTATCTTTCATCTTTAAATCTTTGATCCGATTTGTCAAAATAGATTTGAGCTAAAGCTGTGTAATCAATATACTATTTTCTTCCAATGATAATTAAGCATTTATTACTTATAAGCCAA
This sequence comes from Hibiscus mutabilis, assembly GCA_019671005.1. Taxonomy (NCBI): domain Eukaryota; kingdom Viridiplantae; phylum Streptophyta; class Magnoliopsida; order Malvales; family Malvaceae; genus Hibiscus; species Hibiscus mutabilis. The sequence goes on along the minus strand of CM033741.1, from coordinate 21,912,046 downwards.
ATAATGACTTTTGGCTAAAAACATCAACTGCTACATTAATCTTATTGCATCAATATACATCTCAACCTATTAGGAGACGTATTATTGAATAAGGTAGAATCATTACTAGATTCATACTGCACTAATACTAGTGCTACTATCAAATCTTATTTCACTGGTAATAATATAATTGAAATATAACCTTAGAGGAATATTACTGCTTCTTTAACTAACCTCACTGGAGCTTTCTAACATGATATACCGAGTCATATAAAACCTCAATCTAATGACCCTTGCAACTAGGTCTTTAGCTTCCTCAATCTAGTAAGAGTCATTTTGTAGAGTGTAACCAATATAGGTCCAATATTGGATTAAATTCAATCCTAACTTAGCCTCTCAATTAAGCATCAAGCCTGACACCTCCTCTCGAGCAACCCATTTAAAATTCACAAACAATAGGAATATTCTCCCAGCTTACCCTTAATGCTCGATATTCATAACATAAGTAAAATCATTTTCACATTATTAACAAATTCCAATAAAACTCTGCATGCTTATGCATGCCAATTATCACAATACTCACATAATTGGTTTTGTAGTTTTCTGGAATCTCCAACATTAATTATAACTGTCAGAGAGTTCTTAATTTTTTTCTTGTCCCGATCTCTTAGCGGAACTATGTAATAAATTCGGCTTGATATTTTTGCCGGGAATCCTCACTACTTTTTTTAGAAGTGGTGAAATACATAATGATTCATTATTCCTCTTTACTAACTATGACCTCTGTTTAGATATTTTTCTCATTCTGAATCTTTTGCATTGCATTCAGCATAATGTATTACTTCTTAGAATTTTGAAATACATAGGGTAGTTAGTATTTCTTTGTACCTAACCTCTAGCCCTCTATGAGCTCTCGTAACATGCTCTTTTTCTATCTGTAGGAAACAATTTAGAAGCAAAGTAGCTCAATTTATTAAACTTGCATTCATATCCGTAATAATCCAATTGGCCAAATTAAGATGCAAGAACTCCATTGCATCTCTAGACTCAAATAAAGAACTTCTAGCTAACAGACTTTTGAGTATGTACCGTAACATTACTTTATCACATACAGGTCTAATCCTTTCAGATGAGATACTACTTTATTTTTAGTCTCCTCTAATCATTAATACAGAGTTCCTTCAACCTCATCTTTATATCACTAAACCATAGATTAATAGTCATAGGATCTCCATCAATATTTCTCTGAAAATCTAGTGTGCCAGAACTCTCAATTATTTTGCTATCAGTGCCTAAGCAGGCTAATTTATAATCGCATCTAATGTCTGGAAGAAAAGCTCTTAATCTAGAACATGTATATCATATTACTCTGGTGCCTCTGCACCAAACTAAGCTGAGGGTAGAATATTGTCATTAACCTTATCACACTCGTGAATCTCTTATTGAACCACTCGTCTAATCTCCCGACAGCATTTTTTTATCCTCACACATTAAAATTTAATATTATTATCATAATGAAATAAGCAATTGCATCCATTCCAACAAGTAAAATCATCAGTAATTCTGACATCCTAGTGGCATATATATACTTTTGACCTTTACCGTACTTCGTTTAGCTCCAGAATAGGTAAAACCTGAAGCTCTGATACCAATAAATGTAACACCTTATTCCCATATCCGTACACCATATATGAGTCAGAAATGTTATGACTTCTTTAATAAAAAATTAGGGTAATTTAAAATTTTTAGAAAAACTTCTCAATGATCACCCATCCTCAAATTTCTCTAGCCCAAGCACGCTTAACTTTATTTAAAACCGTCATAATTTATTTATTCGAGTTTCAATCCTAAATCAATTATCTTAGAAAACAACCCATCATCAAAGGTTATTCTTAACCTTGAATCTTTCCAGAGTCGCCAATTATCTTGAAACCCATAATAACTTTAAAGGCCAATCTCAACTCAAATAAGTTTAGCAAGCATACATGCCACTATACTAATCAAACCTTATTTAGGATGTCATTATTGTGATTACATGTTGAGCTTTCCAATATTGATGCAATGCTCTTCTCATCCTCAACTTGATTTACCTATGTGTGTACAATCAAACACACGCTAAGTACGAACTTAGTGAGGCAATAAAGAAAGTATTAACAATTATTTAAACTTTATTCAACTTCATGAATACATTTGTATAGCATGATATATGTCAATGCATCAACTTTCACATTGCATTAGTAATTATTTACTATATGCCAATGTCATAAGATTTTCATGCTAGCCCGTTTATCATAATATGCCTTATATGCATATATGCATCATGATCACTAGATAAATATTACCATCATATACAACGTAATCTAAACCGAATATAAATTTTCTTACCGATATACTTGCCACATGTCCCGAGAGTTCATATACTCTCTAACATGTTTACCATTTATTATCCATTTATTTATAGCCCAAAAATAAACCTTGAGGACCCTGGGTACGCGAGTCAAATATGCACCGAAGTGCATTTCCCGCACATTTATAAGGTTGTGCTAACCATACACTAAGTGTCAATTACTAACACTATAGTGTTATCCCGGATAATTATGCACCGAAGTGCTTCTCGCACATTTATAAGGTTGTGCTTACCACACACTAAGTGTACTTTTAACACTATAGTGCTATCCCGAATTCCCGATTATGCAGCGTGTTGCTGGACTCTATGACATGTCAACTATACCCTTCCCCTCAATGACTCATTTGGGCATAATTCCCGAATTTATTCCATCCATGGCAATGTATATCAATTTTATTTAACATTGGGCAGTTCATACCCGAAATAACATTCATAGCATGTCATCATCAATAACTAGTGATCAATGCATTTGTTTTCAACCCTTGACATATTTAAAATATGTCAAATATATGATCAATAACATAAATATCATGCCAATATATAAACCATGTAGACTTATCGCAAGTCTTACCAGCGATGTATAAAACATCCATGTATAATGTTATGTATGCATTGCACACACATGGGCCATTTATTAACATGCCTCACTAAATTCTACTTGATCCTTTCTTTTATAGAACCTCGAACCATTCTTTGATTCGGATTTGACTTTATTAATCACATAAAATAAAATAAAATATTTGTTAGATTCAAATCTAACAATATCTTACCTATGTTGTCTAATATAATCATTCGAATATAAAATTTCCAAATATTTTCCTTTCTTTCTTGTACTGTTCCAAAAACTCATTATGGTCCCTAATGACCAATTTAAACTTCCAATAATTCTCCCGAGCTTGCTAACTAACATTTAAATACAAAATGTTTCAAATTCTATTTTTGGACTGCTTGCGCTACCTTCAATGATTTGCTTATACCGGGCAGAATACGTACCAGATCTTAATTTATTTTATACTGGAAAAACTAGATTCGATAGCGGTTCTAATGGTATAAGCCAGATAAATTAATAAAATCTACAAAAATTATGAAATTTCCCCAAACTCCCGTAACAAACTGTCCAGGCAGAAAACTGCTATGTAAATTTTCTGACCTTCATTCGATTAAAAATTCATATCTTTTAACTCGGAACTCGAAATCAGTTTCCGTTTGTTGGAAACGAAACTAGACGAACAAATCTTTACATCGGTATAAAATTCATCATCTAACCATTTTTGTAGAATTTATGGTGATTTTTCGAAGTCGCAACCAAAATTCAATCTTCTAAATAGCTTTCCAAAATAAACTTCTAATTTATACAAACTCCTTATTTTTCTACTTGTCAATTTAGTCCCATCACTTGCTTCAAACCATCAATTCATCATCTTCTTCATCAAATAATTATTCAAAATAATTCCCTTTAATTTTCTTTCTTTTCCAAAGTAGTCACTAAAATGCAAAGGTAAGGATTCAAACTTCTTAACTTTGCAATTTAGTCCTCAAATCAACACTACTACCTTAGTTCTATTATTTTAACTAAAAATCAGATTTAATCCCCATCCAAGAATTCATTTCCTATTTGGTCACTTGATTTTGACAATTTGTCAAAATGGACACTAATTCGATTCAACATCGATTTAGCATTCTAACATCAATTTCACATCTCCAACATCATTAATTACATAAATACACTCCAATTTCAAAAATTTCAGATTCTGTCCCTTAACTTTAAAGCTTACCGGATTGGTGATATATTTAACTTAGGGTTTTGCTTCCAAACAACAAATCAAGCTTACTAGATCAATAATCCAACATCACAAACCCTAAGTTAGACTTAATTCCATAAACCTTAATCTTCTCCATACAAACCAAAATATGTAGGGTTCAAATCCTAACTCAATAACATGATTTTAACATCATATAAGCTTGATTCCAACTTTAATTCAACTATGGAATCATAAAATCTCAAAACCCCAATTTTACTCATAAACCCTAATTTCCTTCTCATGTAAAATTCTCATCAATCAAACATGTATTCCATGAATTGATTAGGGACATTTTTATTTATTAAATCAATTTGATCCTAATTTTATTTTAATTAAATAAAATTAATCAACCAATCGAATGATGACATGTGTCATCACCTAATTGGATTAATTTACTCAAATTTTAATTTATTTTATTTTATGTTTAATATATTTTTTCCTCCAATCAGGTGGTGACACATGGGTTAAAGGAAAATTAATGAAGATTGAAGAATGAAATTGGGGAGGTTTGAACCTAGGACCAAGAGGATAAAATCCCACGCCTTTACCACTGAGCCAAGGTGCTCTTAGTGATATAAATTGCACACTTTTATATACATATCTTATACTTCAGTAAATGTTAGGGGAAAAAAAGTAAAAATGGTTGAAAGGGGACTCGAACTTAGATCACTTGGGATGTGTATAATCATGCAAACATTCAATTTAATTTAAATCTAAAAATTATTAAATATTTGATTTTAAAAAATAATAAATTTAAAAGAAAAGAAATTCAATTTAAAATATTTTTTAAATTAAATTTCTTTTCTTTTAAATCAAATATTTTTTAAATTGGATAATTAATATTTTAATAAATATTTGATTTAATTTAAATATGAAAAAGAAAAAATATTAAAATATTTTAAATAAAATTTATTTTCTTTTAAATCGAATATTTTTAAAATTGAATATTTAATAATTTTTAGATTTAAATTAAACTGAATGTTTGCGTGATTATACACATCCCAAGTGATATAAGTTCGAGTCCCCTTTCAACTATTTTTACTTCTTTTTCCCTAACATTTACTGAAGTATAAGATATGTATATAAAAGTGTGCAGTTTATATCACTAAAAGCAGCTTGGCTCAGTGGTAAAGGCGTGAGATTTTACCATCTTGGTCCCAGGTTCAAACCTCCCCAATGTCATTCTTCAATCTTCATTAATTTTCCTTTAACCCGGTGGTAACACGTGTCACCACCTGATTCGAGAGAAAAATATATATATTAAATAAAATAAATTAAAATTTGAGTAAATTAATCTAATTAGGTGATGACACGTGTCACCATCCGATTGATTGATTAATTTTATTTAATTAAAATAAAATTAGGATGAAATTGATTTAATAAATAAATAAATAATAGGGACTAAATATGTAATTTTACAAATTTTTGTTAACTGCCACATCATCCTCTGTCACCCCTCCATTAGTTTTTTAACGGCAGTGGTCAAAATAGGTCAATTTAATAAGTTTAGTGGTCTGATTGACGAGTTCGATAGTTCGGTGGTCAAAATAGGTATGCCTAAATAGTTCGGTGGTCACTGGTGTAGTTTACCCTATTATTAATGATGTTAGAGACATGAAAATGAAGTTAGAATGCTAAATCTATGATTAATCACATTAGTGACCATTTTGACAAATTGTCAAACTTTAATGGTCTATTTGGCAAAGAGGATATGTAGAAGGAGTATATTTGATTTTTAGTTAAAATGATGGAATTAAGGAAGTAATGTTGATTGGAGGGCTAATTTGCAAAGTTAAGAAGCTTGAATCCTTATATTTGAAATTTTGGTGACCATCTCGACTAATCAAGAGAAATTAGAGAAGTAAAGGTTTAAGCTTATTTTGATGAAGGGTGTACAGAGAACATATGAATACAAGCTTTATTCTAGTCATTTGAAGTAAAGTGATGGGACTAAATTGACAAATAGAGAAATAATGAGAAGTTGGTATAAATTAGAAGTTATTTATGGAAAGTTATGCTAGAATTTGAATTATGGCAGTAAGTTTAAAAATTCGCCATAAATTTTACAAAATGGTTAGATGATGAATTTTATACTGTTGTAAAGATTTGTTAGTCTAGTTTCGTTTCCAACAAACGGAGACTGATTTTGAGTTCTGAGTTAAAAGATATGAATTTTTAATCGAATGATGGTCAGAAAAATTACATAGCAGTTTCTGCCTGGACAACTCTGTGACATGAATGTAAAGAATTTTCATAATTTTTGTATATTTTATTAATTTATGTGGCTTATACTGTTAAAAGCGTTATCGAATCTAGTTTCTACATTATAAAGGAAATTAAGATCCAGTATGTATTCTGCCCTGTATAAGTTTTTTAACATTTTGTATTTAAATGTTAGTTAGCAAGCTCAGAAGAATTATTAGAAGTTCAAATTGGTCACTAAGGACCATAATGAGTTTTTGAACAGTACAAGGAAGAAAGGAAAAATATTTGGAAATTTTATATTCGAACGATTATATTAGACAACATGTTTAAGGTATTGATAGATTTGAATCTAACAATTATTTTATTTTATTCATGTGATTAATGAAGTCAAATCCAAAACAAAGAAGGTTCGAGGTTCCATGAAAGAAAGGATCGATCTATGACTTAGTGAGGTATTGTGTTAAGTGGCCAAGGTGAGTGCAATTGCATACATATCATGACACATTGATGTTTTATACATCATTGGGATGGCTTGCGATGAGCCTACCCAAATTTTATTGTCATTATATTTATGTCTTGGAGCATATGATTGACATATTTTAAATATGTCAAAAGTTGAATATAAATGCATGGATCACTATTTATATATATAATGTTATATTATGAATGTTATTTCGGGTATGAACTGCTCAATGTTAAATTATGTTGATATACATTGCCATGGATGAAATAAATATGGAATATATGCCCAAGTATGTCATTGCGGGATAGGGTATAGTTGGCATACCATAGAGTCCAGCAGCACGCTGCATACACGATTTAGCACTATAGTGTATATAAAGGACACTTAGTGTATATGGTTAGCATGGCCTTACGTGCAGATGGTTAGCACGGCCTTACGTGCGGATGGTTAGCACAACCTTATGTGCAGTTTTGACTCGTGTACCCTGGGTCCTCATAGGCTTATATTTGGGCTATGGTTTATGGTTAATAAATGATAAATAGGTGAATAAGCTTATGAGCTTTTGGAATAAATGGCAAGTGTTAAGTGTTCAAAAGTACTATTTTTATTACCCTTTTTACTCATATTATTGTTAGACTTAGGCTCATATTAGTTGCATTATTAGCCATTCATGCATGTTTGCATTGTTTCCCTGGTGGACAATCTTGATTTCATATTTTGCTTAATTTTGTGGAAAATGATACTACTTTGGTGTGTTTTTTTGTGTGCATAATCAGTTTCCAAAGCAAGGCTAGAACCAGTTGCCAAGGCAATACAAGAAGGAGATGCCGACGCAGTTGCCAGGGCAGTGCATGAAGGTTATGCTAAGCTAGTTGCCAGGCCAATTGTCGATAAGGGATAAGATGATGTGGCACTCGAATTGATGACTAGATAAAGCCTAATATGACGTGGAAGAAGATAAATCCTAGAAGAATCTGAGATTCAAAGAGAGATTAAATCCCAAAGAAGATAGGAGAAGATCTAGAAGGAATTTTAATATAATAAAGAATTATATTCTTTTAAAGTATTTAATTCTAACTTAACTTCCTCCTCAAGAAGGACTTTGACCTAGACATCTCCTATTTGAAGGAGACCAAGCCGTCAAACTCAAGGAGAGCAAAGGGGGGAGAGAGTTCGATTGGGAGAAAGCTTGGAGGGAATTTGATTGAGAGAGAGTTCGACTAGGAGTTGGTCGATTTCTTCTTCTTCTTCTTTACTTCCATTAGATTCATGGTTTGGGGATTATTCTTTGTATATCTTTTGAACCCAACCATGAACTAACTTGATTGGTTGGGGTTATCGTGTTTTGTGGTTGTGAGAAACAATTGGATTTTGTTTAGGTAATAAGAGTTTGCACTTCCAATTCAAGGTTTACTCATTCTTGGTTTTTATTCTTGTTTGCGAGTGAATTGGGAGAGGATCTCATAATTCTATCTATTTATCTAATATCGAGAGAGTTAGATTCAAGAAACGAATAAGTATGGTCTTTATTCAATTTATCGATGGTGAAGATTAATCCGGCTTAGGAATAAGTTAAGGATTTCAACGGCTAAGAGGAGCGCAAGATTGGTTGTTGTTCACCCTTGATTCACGTAGAGATGTATTGTCAAGGCATGCACAACAAGCTAGAGTTTCGACTTAGGGATAAGAAGAAACCATTGAAGAATGCTCTGCCGAACCTTGAAGTTGCTACCCAGCCACCCAAATAGTTGCCCAGCCAGTTGGCCAGGCAACCATTCGATTAGTTGCCAAGGCAACCCAGCTGCGCAAGTTGCAACAGCAACTGAGTTGCCCGTGCACTCTTTTACCAAGACGATACAATTGGCTATCACTCCTCAACTCACGATACCCTGGCCTACTCTCTCTCATTTGTTTACATCTTTATTTTATTTACTTGCTCTTTTACTTTACTCGTTAAAATCAACTCCGACTATCAATTGTGTTTTTACTTTTACAGTGCTATAACTAAAGCAAAGTGGCCCAAACCAATCCCCGTGGAGACGATATTCGATACTCATATCACTTTATTACTTGCGACGTGTATACTTGCACCGTTTGCATAGCACTCAATATGTGCAATAAGTTTTTGGCGCCGCTGCCGGGGATTGGCAATAGCGACTTTGTTTTTATTTTCTTGGACTTTTTATTTTTCTTGTTTAAGATTCAAAGGGTTAACAAACTTTGGTTTTGCATTGGTATATGACCAGGGCGAGACCGACTACACTAGAATATCCCTTTGATCCAGAAATCGAACGAACCTTGCAAAGACTCAGACAAAGGTTAAAAGTAGAAATGGCTAATCAAGATGGCAATATGAATCAGGATGTTCCAGCAGGAGAAGAAGTGATTCTTGCACTAAACAAAACTATTCAAGACTATCTTGAAGAAGATCTTGAAAGACTTAATCTAGGAGTTGTCACACCTGAAATTGAAGCTGACCACTTTGAGTTGAAACCGGTGATGTTCAATATGATCAACACAATTGGTCGATTTGGCGGCTCAGCAGCTAAAGATGCACGACAACATCTTAAATCTTTCCTCGAGATTTGCAACTCATTCAAAATACAAGGAGTCACCCCCGATGCTTTACGACTAAGATTATTCCCCTATTCACCGAGGGATAGGGCGAAAACATGGTTAAATAGTATTCCTGCTGAATCAATAGGATCTTGGACCGATCTTTGTTGTGATTTCCTTGCTCGATTTAATCCTACAAATTTAACTGATAAGCTTCATAAAAAATTACTTCTTTTCAGCAGGCAGATGATGAATCCATGTACGAGGCTTGGGAGCGATATAGAGAACTTCTACACAAATTCCCCATACACGGATTCCCAGTGTGGACACAAGTAACAATGTTTTACAACGCTGTGAATACACCAACAAGGATGATGCTAGATGCCTCGGCAAACGGCATACTCCTAGATAAGTCACCGGAGGAAGCAATGCAAATTCTAAACAGGCTTGCCAAGAATGATTATCATTTCCCATCTGCTAGAAGAGGAGGAGATAGACGCCAAGCCACAATACATGAACTGGGATCATCAGATTCAATTTCGGCACAATTGGTCACTCTAACCAAGATGGTCCAGAACATGCAGAAACCAAACAACATACAGGAGGTCAAGGTAATGGATTTCTTTTGTGAGTTATGTGGTGGTAACCATGATTCTTCTGAATGTATACAGAATCCGGAATCCAGCTTTTATGTGGGGAATTACAACCGGAACAACAGTGTGATGTCCAACACATATAATCCAGCTTGGCAGAAGCACCCAGATTTTTCATGGAGTAATCCCAACAATGCTCTAAACCAGAACAATTAGAATGCACAAGCATCGGGATTCCAGCAGAATATGTCACGGCAACAATTACCGCAGCAACAACCGACAACATCTAGTTCTTTGGAAATTTCTTTCAATGTTTTTATGTTGAAAACTGAATTTTATATGGCTGAGAATAGTAACTTCATAAAAAGAACTGATGCTTTTATTAACAGGACCGAGATGAGATTGCAAAACCAAGAGGCGGCAATCAAATCATTGGAAAATCAAGTCAGACAATTTTCTCAAAACCTGAATACTAGACCACAAGGAGGTTTACCTAGCGATACTGAAGTCGCAAGAGGAACTGGCCATGAGCAATGTAAGGCGATCACCACTAAAAGTGGCCAACAACTTAAAGAGGCTCAAGCTCGCTCATCAAACAAAACTCCACAAAAAGAACAAGATGAACTCAGCGGCAAAACCTCAGATGTTGAACCAGGAATTGTCGCGACAACCAGCGATAAGCATGCCTCGACAACCAGCGATAAGGATGCCACGGCAACCAACGATAGGCACGCCATGGCAACCCATTTGATGATGCCTCAGCAATATTGTCAATCAGGTTCTAGACCAATGAAAGGATCGAAGATATCCGACTTCCACCATCATTCCCACAAAGGTTGAAGCGGCCAAAGCAAGAATATCAATTCAAGAAGTTTCTTGATATCCTAAAGCAAGTCCATATCAACTTGCCATTGGTTGAAGCAATTGAACAAATGCCGAACTATGCCAAGTTTCTTAAAGACATTGTGTCCAAGAGAACAAGGCTAGGAGAGTTTGAAATAGTTGCCGCAACAGAGGGATGCATGGCCATGTTGCACAATCGCATGACACCCAAGTTGAAGGATCCTGAAAGTTTCACAATACCTTGTTCCATTGGAAACCACTATGTCGGGAAAGCATTATGTGACCTTGGAGCAAGCACAAACTTGATGCCTAAATCAGTTTTCCAAAAACTAGGAATCGGGAAGGCAAGACCTACAACAGTTATGCTACAGCTAGCTGACAGATCCTATGTGCATCCCGAGGGAAAGTCGAAGACATATTGGTAAAAGTTGATAAATTTATTTTTCCTGCTGACTTTATTGTTTTGGATTGTGAAGTAGATGAGTATGCACCTATCATTCTCGGGAGACCCTTCCTAGCAACAGGGAAAACCTTGATCGATGTTGAAAAGGGAGAACTCATAATGAGGGTGAATGACCAGCAAGTTAAACTAAATGTGTTCCAAACACTAAGGCATGCCGATGATCTAGAAGAATGCCAACTTCTTCATGCCATGACAGAGTTTAACTTCAACGAGGAATTTAGTTGCCTCAGCAACTACATTAGCCATTTCTACATTGCCGATCAAGAGGAACCCAAGGATATGAAGAACCAGTCGATGAGGAACAACAAGAAGAGGCAAATTGGTTAGTCAATCGACCAGGTAAATACTTTGAACCACTGGATTACTCATGTAAGGAAGGTAAACTTGAAAAGCCCTCCATTGAACAACCATCGATTCTTGAGTTGAAACAGTTGCCAGGGCAACTAAAATATGCTTACTTGGGAACCGATAATACATTCCCTGTAATTATTTCCTCTAAGTTACAGCCTGAGCAGGAAAAGAAGGTAATCAAAATGTTGATGCTACACAAGAAGGCAATAGGGTGGACAATTGCTGACTTGAAGGGAATTAGCTCGGCAGTGTGTATGCATAAGATTTTGTTGGAAGATGATCACAAACCTTCGATTGAGGCCCAAAGGAGAATGAATAATGCCATGAAAGGGGTTGTAATAAAAGAAATAATCAAGTGGCTTGACGCCGACATCATATACCCTATCTTTGACAGTACATGGGTAAGTCTGGTACAATGTGTACCGAAAAAGAGAGGTATAACGGTGGTAAGTAATGAAAACAATGAACTCATTCCAACCAGGACTGTGACCGGTTGGAGGGTTTGTATGGATTATCAAAAGTTAAACAAAGCCACTAGGAAAGATCACTTCCCATTACCCTGTATTGATCAAATGCTTGACCGTCTTGCAGGTAAACCCTTTTATTGTTTTCTTGATGGTTATTCAAGTCACAATCAAATTGCCAATAGCACCAGAAGATCAAGAAAAGACAACCTTCACATGCCTATACGGTACTTATGCTTTTCGAAAGATGTCGTTCGGATTGTGTAATGCCCTGACAACCTTCTAAAGATGCATGATGACACTCTTTTCAGACATGGTCGAAGACTTCCTTGAGATCTTCATGGATGATTTTTCCGTTTTTGGTAATGACTTCGACAATTGCCTCGGCAATTTAGAGAATGTGTTGGCAAGATGTGAAGAAACCGATTTAGTCCTTAATTGGGAGAAGTGCCATTTTATGGTAGATGAAGGAATAGTGCTCGGCCACAAGATTTCATCCAAGGGAATCGAAGTAGATAAAGCCAAGGTGGATGTGATCGAGAGATTACCCCCACCAAGTTCAGTTAAAGGAATCTGAAGCTTTCTTGGACATGCAGGTGTTTACAGGAGGTTCATTCATAATTTTTCTAAGATTACTAAACCCTTGTGCAATTTTCTTGAACAGGATAAAGTCTTCAATTTTGATGATTCTTGCACCCTAGCATTCGAAACCCTAAAGAAAAAGCTTGCCTCGGTACCCATTGTCGTTCCACCCGATTAGACGCTACCTTTTGAGCTCATGTGTGATGCAAGTGATTTCGCGGTAGGAGCAGTCCTAGGCCAATGCATAGGTAAGACCTTTCATGTGATATACTACGCTAGTAAAACTCTTAATAGTGCTTAAGTGAATTACACAACAACGGAGAAAGAGTTACTAGCCGTAGTTTTCGCATTTGACAAGTTTCGATCCTATTTGATTGGTACAAAGGTAATTGTTCATACGGACCATTCGAAAATTAAGTATCTATTTGCTAAAAAGGAAGCCAAACCTCGTTTGATTCGTTGGATATTGCTTTTACAAGAGTTTGACATTGAAATTAAGGACAGGAAAGGAACAGAAAATCAAGTGGCCGATCACTTATCACGCTTAGAACGCAATAGGGAGGAGGACGCGGATTTAGAGATATGCGATGCATTCCCGGATGAGCAACTGTTAGTTGCCTCGGCAACCATGGATGCGCATGCCTCAACAACCCTTGATGCGCATGCCTCGGCAACTCTAGACACGTATGCCTCGGCAACCACTGATGCGCATGCCTCGACAACCCTAGACGCGCATGCCACAACAACTCTAGACGCGCATGCCTCAGTAACCACTGAAGCAGTTGCCACGGCAACACATACCTCGGCATTACCCTGGTACGCAGATTTAGTTAATTTTCTTGTTTGTGGTATTTTACCTTATGGCCTTACCCACCAAGGGAAGAAGTGATTCTGCCATGATGCTAAGCATTACTTTTGGGACGAACCTCTTTTGTTTAAATAATGTGCAAATCAGGTTATACGTCGATGTGTCCCTGAAGATGAGCAGTAGAATGTACTCTGGCAATGCCATTCTTCACCCTATGGAGGACATTTTAGAGGAACACGTACCGCGGCCAAAGTTTTGCAATCCGATTTGTATTGGCCAACACTGTACAAAGATGCCCAAGAGTTTTACAAGCAATGTGATCGTTGCCAGAGGACGGGCAATATCTCTAGACGACATGAGATGTCGCTCCAAAACATCTTCAAGGTGGAATTGTTTGATGTATGGGGGATCAATTTTATGGGACCTTTCCCATCTTCATTCGGCAACCTCTACATTCTACTTGACATCGACTACATGTCTAAATGGGTTGAGGCAGCTGCTGTTCCTACCAACGATTCCAAGACCGTGCAACGATTCTTGAAGAAAAATATATTTACACGGTTTTGGATGCCGAGAGCAATTATCAGTGATGAAGGCAAGCATTTTGACAACAGACTCATCGCCAAGATGTTACAACGCTTTGGAGTATCTCACAAGATTGCCACGGTATATCACCCACAAACCAATGGGCAAGCAGAAATTTCCAACCGGGAATTGAAGGGTATACTCGAGAAAGTTGTAAATCCCTCTAGGAAGGATTGGTCAGTAGGACTAGATGATGCACTTTGGGCATATCACACTGCATTAAAAACACCCTTAGGTATGTATCCCTTCCGACTTGTCTATGGAAAAACATGCCATTTACCGGTGGAAATCGAACACAATGCATATTGGGCAATCAAGACCGTGAATATAGATTGGGAAAGTGCTGGGCAAAAGCGTTTGTTGGACCTCAACGGGATAGAAGAATTTCGTGCACTCGCCTATAACAATGCACGAATCTACAAGGAGAAAACAAAGCAATGACATGACAAGAAACTATTGTCACGGCAATTCATGCCAGGGCAACTAGTTCTCTTATTCAATTCTCAGCTGAAACTTTTCCTGATAAAACTGAAATCAAGATGGTCAGGACCATTCAAAGTTGTCAAACCATTCTCCCATGGTGTCGTGATAATCAAGTCCATCACTGACGAACATGAATTCAAAGTTAACGGACAAAGATTAAAGCACTACAACGGTGCCCATGTGGAACGTAACAAAGAAGTGGCCACCTTAGGAGATGCATGAGCATGCTCTTATTTCGATATTTTCTTTTTATTTTTATTTTTTTCGAACTATTTAATTTTTATTTATTAATTTCGTTTAGTTCTCTTTTTAGGATAGATTTATTTATTTTCTTTAAGATTAAGACTACATCTTTCATTCATATTTATCTAATTGTTTTCAAATTTTAAGTTTAAGAATTTCTTTGCACATCTTTATTTATTTTCTTTTATTAGTTTATCTTTAATTTTAATCCTTATTTTATTTGTTTTTGAATTGTAGGAAAAGAGTTCAAGATAAAGAGAAATTTGATTCAAGAAGGAAACTTCTTCAACAAGGAAATTAATGGTCTAAATCTAAGGCTTATATTAAGCCTCTAATTTACCCTAAATAAACCCTACATAGCCGGCCAAACCCTTCTCCTTCCCCAAATCCCCTAGCCGTCCCCTTCCCCCAATCAAAACCCTTGTTTTCTTTCTTTCCAATTAATCACACCCACCATATTTACTACCTATCTTTTCTATTCCTACTTGTTTACTACCCATCACCCTTAAATTCCAAGAAACCTATTCCTACTTTTCATCTTGCAGCTCTTTAGTTTCTTTTGCTTTCTTTTCTTTGTTTCTACCAAACTCACAACCATGATCATCCATGACATCCAAAATCGAATTTTTGGTTCATCCAAGTTCCTCCAAAGAACCAAGATACAAGGAGTTTGCTACATCGGTAGTTCAAGAAAGATTTCACTATAAGTTTGAAAGCCGGAAGATTTGCGAAGAACAAGGCTTCGAATACTCCAACTCTCATCAAGATTTCGGCCTTGAACCATTCATCCTCGAAAGGATTGGACATCAAAAGTGGCAAATCTTTTGCCATCAATCGGAACCGGGTAACATCTCATGGGTAAGAGAATTCTATGCTCACTCACCTAACCCGGATAATCCTTATGTTTTTGTTCGTGATAATGCTATACTCATAAGCCCCGAAAACATCAACACCTTTTACGGGCTCTACGTTGAGAAGGATGAGCATCAAGCTTTTGTTGATCAACTCACGCCCAAGTAACTCGACAATGTGCTTCAAGAACTCACTCTACCGGGAACTCATTGGAACGACGGTAAATACAAGGGCACGATAAATCGCCTTCGGCTTACACCCGAGGCAAAATTATGGAATAAGTTTGTTAAAACTTGTTTAATTCCCACAACACACAATACCACCATTGATACACCTCGTCTTTTGCTCATACATTCTATCTTGCATAATCACATCATTAACATTGGAAAAATTATTTGTGATGAGATTTTTGTATGTGGCACAAAAGACAAGGGTTCTCTTTTTTTCCCTTGCTTAATTTCCAATCTTTGCAAGGAGATGCATGTCCCAAGTGAGTCCACTGTTGAAAATGCCCTACCAAAGTCTGGTTTGAATCGAGCACAAATCCGAAAGCTAATGGGAGAGGCACCGGTAAAATCCCCAATGCCTTCAATTGCCACAACAACTCATGCCGCCTCGGTAACTCTTAATGCCCAAGCAACTGATGCCCGGGCAACTCGGGCAGCAACCTCGAGACAACTTGAAGCACTCTTACAACCGTTGGAGAACCGCCTTATGCAAATTGAAGACCGGCAACTAATGTTCATGCGGTACATGAAGGATCACAACAATGCCATCACCCAAGTCATCCTGGAAAAGTACCCGGACAGTCACGTGCCATTCCCCATTTTTCTTGCCGAAATCCTTGCCACGGCAACCAATGAAGCAGTTGCCACGGCAATCGCAATAGATGATGCCGCGGCAACCTACACTGCGCCTGCCCAAGCAGTTACCACGGCAACCAACACTGAAGATGCCACGGAAACCAAAGCTAAAGACGCCCCGGCAACCACCGCAAAAGCCAAAGGTAAAGCACCTATGCCTGAATTAACTCGTACTGAATCATTGTCTGATTTTTCAAATTCGAACGAGTCCTCTATTGCACCAACAAATACCGCACCAATCGAAAGGCCAATGACATTGATGATGAGGACACCCCCGTACGATGATCGATTCCACCATCGACAACAAGAAAGCAACCACCACGTTCAAGCAAAAGATTCAAGACACAGGCCAAAAGGAAACTAATCATCCACGATGACAAACTCTTGGAGTAAGTCCTCGTTCGCATTTTACTTTTCTTTATTGTTATTTTTATTTTTATTTTTCTTTCCTTTGCATGCATTGAGCACAATGCCTCACTCGAGTTTGGGGGGATTGTTATTAGTTAGTTACCATGTTTAGTTGCATTCATCATAAGTATTGGATTTAGGATACATAAATTGCTTGCCATGCCTTTAGTTGGAAAAAAATGCCTAGATTTGATGAATATCCGATGATGACTTTGCCAATGTACTTAATTGATAGAACTTTTTATTGCTTTATAGAACTTTTTATTCTAGGATAAACGTGGAAACACTTAGAATCTTACTATGATGCTAAACTTGATGAAACACTGTTATGGCTTGATTGATTTAAGGAATTCTAGCGAACTTAGGTTGATAGTTAAAAAATTGGGGGATTAGAATAAAAATTGGATGAATGCTAGAGGTGTCCGAAATTGGCTCTAGTATGTGATAAAATTTGATCGCTAGAGGTGCCCGAAATTGGCTCTAGTCGAATAAATTAATTAACTTAAGAAAACTAAAAAACACTAGAGGTGCCCAAAACCGGCTCTAGTTAAAACATGTTAAAAGAACCCAAGGAAGTAATTTGAAAACCTCTTGTTTGCATAGAATCCGAAAAATCAACTTGTACACAACTACGCACACACATTGTCACGAGCGTTATAGTTTGATTCTGGGTAATTTTTGTGCTATCCGAAAAATTAAAAAGTGATAATACTTTGTGCCACGGTTCCGTGGTTTGAATTCAAGTTTGAAGCATGTCTTTGATGATTAAAGTCTTGGCAGGTAATTTTTAGTTTTGCATTCCTTGAGGACAAGCAATAGTCGAGTTTGGGGGTGTGTTAAGTTTTCAAAAGTACTATTTTTATTACCCTTTTTACTCATATTATTGTTAGACTTAGGCTCATATTAGTTGCATTATTAGCCATTCATACATGTTTGCATTGTTTCCTTGGTGGACAAGCTTGATTTCATATTTTGCTTAATTTTGTGGAAAAAGATGCTGCTTTGGTGTGTTTTTGTGTATGCAGAATCAGTTGCCAAAGCAAGGCTGGAACCAGTTGCCAGGGCAACACAAGAAGGAGATGCCGGCGCATTTGCCAGGGCATTGCATGAAGGTTATACCGAGTTAGTTGCCAGGGCAATTGTTGATAAGGGATAAGATGATGTGGCACTCGAATTGATGACTAGATAAAGCCTAATATGATGCGGAAGAAGATAAATCCTAGAAGAATTGGAGATTCAAAGAGAGATTAAATCCTAAAGAAGATATGAGAAGATCTAGAAGGAATTTAAATATAATAAAGAATTATATTCTTTTAAAGTATTTAATTCCAACTTAACTTCCTCCTCAAGAAGGACTTTGACCTAGCCATCTCCTATTTAAAGGAGACCAAGCCGTCAAACTCAGGTAGAGCAAAGGGGGGGAGAGTTCGATTGGGAGAAAGCTTGGAGGGAATTCGATTGAGAGAGAGTTCGACTAGGGGCTGATCGATTTCTTCTTCTTCTTTGCTTCCATTAGATTCATGGTTTGGGGATTATTATTTGTATATCTTTTGAACCCAACCATACACTAACTTGATTGGTTGGGGTTATTGCGTTTTGTGGTTGTGAGAAACAATTGGATTTTGTTTAGGTAATAAGAGTTTGCACTTTCAATTCAAGGTTTACTCATTATTGGTTTTTATTATTGTTTGCGAGTGAATTGGGAGAGGATCTCGTAATTCTATCTATTTATCTAATATCGGGAAGTTAGATTCAAGAAACGAATGAGTATGGTCTTTATTCAATCTAACGATGGTGAAGATTAATCCGGCTTAGGAATAAGTTAAGGATTTCAACGGCTAAGAGGAGCGCAAGATTTGTTGTTGTTCACCCATGATTCACCAAGGGATGTATTGTCAAGGCATGCACAACTAGCTAGAGTTTTGACTTAGGGATAAGAAGAAACAATTGAAGAACGCTCTTCCGAACCTTGCAGTTGCTGCCCACCCGCCCAAATAGTTTCCAAACCAGTTGCCCAGGCAACCGTTTGATTAGTTGCCAAGGCAACCCAGCTGCGCAAGTTGCCACGGCAACTGAGTTGCCCGTACACTCTTTTACCAAGACGATCCAATTGGCTATCACTCCTCAACTCAGGATACCCTGGCCTACTCTCTCTCATTTGTTTACATCTTTATTTTATTTACTTGCTCTTTTACTTTACTCGTTAAAATCAACTCCTACTATAAATTGTGTTTTTACTTTTACAGTGCGATAACTAAAGCAAAATGGCCCAAACCAATCCCTGTGGAGACGATACTCGTATCACTTTATTACTTGCGACGTGTATACTTGCACCGTTTGCGTAGCACTCAATACGCACAACAGCAAGTATATTGGTAAGAAATTTATATCCGGTTTATATTATATTAATATATTATTAACATGATTGATTTACATGTCTAGTGATCATGGTGCATTTATGCATATATGGCATATTATGACAAATGAACAAGCATGAAAGTCTTATGACATTATCATGTAGTAAATCACTACAATGCAATGTGAAAGTTGATGCTTTGGAAAATATATCTTGTTATATAAACATAGCCATGAAGTTGAATAAAGTTTAAAGTATTGTTATTAACTTCCTTTGTTGCCTCGCTAAGTTCGTACTTAGCGTGTGTTTGATTGTGCACACGTAGGTAAATCAAGATGAAAGTGAGAAGAACATTGCATCAACATGAAAAGCTCAATAGGTAATCAAAGTATCGACATCCTAATTGAGGTTTGATTATTATAGTGGCATGTATACTTGCTAAACCTATTTGAGTCATGATTGACCTTAAAGTTTGTTATGGTTTCATAATAATTGGCGTTTCTGGAAAGATTCAAAGTTAAGAGTAACCACAGGTGATGAGTTGCATGCTAAGATAATTGAGAGCATGTGTATTTAAGGATAGTAAAGCTGTGACATTCCTGATTCGTGTTCGTCATATGGATACAAAAGGGGTGTTACATAAATGCTTGTCTAAGCTCAGAAGTAAGTATCGGACATTCTCGCTCTCGTTTTCAATCTTGCAAAATACATTCTCATGCACATGTTTATGATTTTGATTACCTACTGTTATATGCATGTTTTAGCAATGAAAGATGTTAAAATGATCTTATGTTGATGATATATGGTATTAAAAATGGTTTGCGAAAGGATTTTGAGAATGCTAAAATACATGGATTATTGTATTGGTGGAAATTGGTTAGATTGATGCATATGTAAAATAATGAGGTAACATGTTTTTTTAATGGAATATATTGGCAAGTGGCAATAGTTAAATGTTATCGGATATAGTTGGCCATAAGGTTTAAAGTCAACTATAATAAGTCGTATCATGTGTGTCGAGGGGTTAAGAGTGTTCCATATCTCCACCATGAGAACCAAAGCGGTCAAGGGGCCAAGAGTGTGCCAAATTCTCCCGTTGGTGGATTTATACATCATAATCGTTGAGGGGTAGTAGTAATACCATTTGCTCCGGTTCGAGGATATATGTGAAGTGGTCAAAGGAGCCACTTGGGAAATACGTATATCCGATGTGTTTTACGAATGGAAAGATTTGGTTTTGGGTCACTTTAATGCCAATATATGAATTAATGCATCATGATAAATGAATTATGTTTTTTATAACGTGATTTTGTACATGTTGTGCTCTTTAAGCTTTTCTATTGGATGCATTAGCATATGAAGGCATAAATTGAGGTTTGCGTAATGTTTATGCTAGAGATCCATTACATGTGTGGTATAAGGTTTAATGTGCATATTTTGGAAAGACAAAAGAAGCATGAGATGTTTTGGCATGAGATTCAACACATGTTTAAAAGCAAATGGTTTTAAATGCATTGATGAGTGTTTTTTATTATCCCTACTAAGCTTTACGCGCTTACGCTCTCCTTTCTCATTAATGCAGAAAAGTAAACATTCGGCAGTGAGCAAGCAAGAAAGAATCCAAGGGTTAAGCTATTTCAAGTATGGTTTCATAAATACTTAGTAGTAATAAAAGGCAATGTGATTGAGTTGTAATTGGGAGGGTTGTTTTGGTTACTCCCTGTTTTGGACATGTTCTACTTGGTGTTCTGGACTTCTGGATTGGCTTGTGTTTTGAATTGAAGGCTTTGGGGAGATTTAAGCATGCGGGGTAGATGTTATGCCTATAGATCTACCTTGGTGATTGCTTTTGCTTTTATGATGCCTATGCTTTAAGGTCTTTGTAGTATCATGTAGTTCATTAGTTTGTATGATGTTTATATGTTGATTGAAGCATGTTTGATTGAGCTTAAGTGTCATATGATTGACCAATAGGTCATCACAGTTCCAGTTGTACTGATACAAGTCCTCAAGGATCAGTATGCAGGGTCTGATATGGCTCAAATATGTGCAAAATTACACAAGGGTATCGGTACGCCTAGCCCCGTATCGATATGACTCTTTAATAATCACACAAGGTATCGGTACACAGGCAACAGTATCTGTACGTGATTTAGCTATTGGAATCCCCTGATTTGAAATTGAACCACTGGTATCGATATGCAGGAGACTGTACTGATACCCTTTGCAAAATGATCCCGTATCGATACGGGCCGGGGGTGTATCGGTACCAAGAAGTTATTTCTGGTAGTTGCTTTACTAAAGTTTAAATCTTTGCAGATTAGTCACTATTTCTTGTGCATGTAATTAAATGAGCTTAGATGATTGTTTTAAGTTGATATTTAACTAGAGTGCATGTAACCTGATTAATTAAGTTTGGTAACCTTGGATTTAAGTAAGTCCCCTTAGTTTTCTAGAATTGCAATTTGGTCCATAAAGGGCAATTTCGCTCAATTGGATGTCAAATTGACGCCCGACTTAATCGAGAATTTGTATTCGCTGCCAGCGTTGTAACCCCTTTAGCCAGGCCTAGCCGAAATTGGAGTAAAAGAGCCATATTAGGTTGTCGAAGCAAACCCCTAGAACCCTAAATCTAGCCCTTTTTCTTTTTATCTTATCTAGATGCACTTATTAAAGTCCTATATGAACATGTCCCAACAGCAGCGTTACATTTAGATCAGAATCACAGATCAGGGTCCAATTAAACAACGATACACATAAAGGACCAAAACGTAAATATTACCAAATACAAGGCCTTTAGAACAAATAGTTTACCAACCCTTAATCAGATCCATTTCATGCTCATAGGTTATTTTCCATTCCAAAACACTTGAACTTATCTAGATGCATTCATAACAATCAGGGACCAAATTCAAAGACTTTTAAACTTCAGCAATGAAATTCAGCTTGGCGTATCGATACAGGTAAGCCCGTATCGATACGGATTAACAGAATTAACGACTTCTCGTTTCGATAGACATATAACACGTATCGATACAATATGTTGACCAAACCGTATCGATACGATATTGACCCATACCGATCCCCCTTGGTTATTTTGAAAACTCGAGATTCTAGTAGCTAGAGCCCGTACCGATACAGTACCCTGTGTATCGATACGGCTAGTTTAGAAGGGGATGTTTTGGTACACTGGCATGTGTACCGACACTTGAGCTATTTACCTTCAAGGCAAACCAAAACGTTGGCTAGGAGTATCGGTACGCTAGGCTTAATTTTAGTGATTTGAGCCTCATCAAGTCCCCGCGTACCGACACTCAGGGTACCCGTACCGGTACACAGAGGCTTGTAATGACCTCTAGGTCCAACATATGACACTTTGGCTCAAACCGAACCACATTAACACTTAGCTAATCAACAAATAACATCATCAATATGCTTAATCAACAACTTAAAACATCAAAAGCCATCCTAGCTTTTCTAGCTTACTCAAGCAATCAATTCTAGAGGCATGTTCCTAGTCCACATTCAAATCATCAAATTAACCATATCTCAAACACTTAAAACTTATTACAAGTCCAAAACAACAATTAAAGCTTCCATCAACAGGGAGTTCATCAAATCCTCCCCCAAAACCCCAAATGACACATTGCCATTACTACTACTTTTCAACATTCCAAACCGTACTTTGAAAATAAGTCTTTGGAATTCCTTTCCTTGCTTCCTCGCTACCTCAAGCTCAATTATTTGCGTTGATGGAAAAAAGAGCGTAAGCACACTAGGCTTAGTGAGAGATGCTAAAAAAACCATCATCAATGCAAGTTTAAACCATTTTACATAACTATGAAAACCACTTTTCAAAACTCTTTGAAAACATCATCATAGCATCATGCCTTATCAAAACCATGCACTTACATTTTCAAAACAGCATATTAAACCATATGCAACATGTATCATGGATTCTACAGCAAAGTCCCATTTGCTACCCTCAATTTAAGCTTTCCTATACATACTACCAATGCAAGGCTTAAAGAGTAAAACATGTTTAAGTCACATTAAACAACATAATCCATCTCATGATAAATAAACAATTATATTGGCTTACAAGTGATCAACTACCAAATTCCACATTACAAAACATAACATTGGATACACGGATTCAAACAAATGTTCTCTCAACATTTAACAAACAATCTACCAATAACACAAGGCTCACACATGGGAGTATTCGGTACACATAAACCCCTCCACCGTTGTGACACCCGTGGGGGAGTATTCGGTACACATAATCCCTCAACACCATTCATCGGTATGATGTTTAACCCACTAATGGGAGTCTTCGGTACATATAAACCTCTCAACCGTTAGGGTACTTGGACGGAGTATTCGTTACACCTTATAAACCCTTTGACATCCAAGGAACCTTTGTATAGTGCACTATCAATCCTATGGTCGGCCAACTATATCCGATAATATTTACAAACCTTTTCTATCCATCGCTTGCTAATATAATTCATTTTATTAACAACAACTCACTGTTTTCATATGCATCATCAAAATCATTTAATCAATGCAACTGTAATACCCGTATTTTTCTGGGGTATCCAAATTTACTAAATAAATAAGGCCAATAATAATAAATAAATAATACATAATAAATAAATAACCTAAAATCAGTCCAAATATAAAAAAAATGTCCATATACAAATATCCTAAACCTTTTTACAAAGTCAAAAGCCCAATCCAGACCCAATTTATAATTGTTCCCGCCTATTCTATCATCCATTTAACCTAACAAACACAAAATAACCCTTTCCCGCCAAATTGATGCACGTGGAAAGTACTCACTGGCCAAAAGAATTTTCCATGAATTGTGGTCTTTCACCACCAGTTGGCATTTTGATGACATCATCGCCTGCCCACCTATAAATAAGAAAGAGAGAGAAATTGTCAAGCAATTAATAATAATCATTAAATAATAATAATAATAATAAAACTAATAAATATAAAATATAATGAGGAGAGAGAGAGATTACCTTAGAAGTTGAGCCGACACGGTAGCTAAACGATCACCGTTGTGGAAGTCCAGTCGTCACCGAAACTCAAAAGGGCACCGAAGAGTGCTTAGTCATCAGAATCTCCTCGTTGAGAAGGTAACCCCTTATTTCATTTCGAATCCTGTAAAATCAAGAAAAACAAAAAATATTAGTTTGTTTAAAAGAGGAAAACTGAAATAAATAAATAAAATGGGATCAAAAATTGTTTTGGTGGCCAGCGTTAGGGTTTTAGCAGAGTCGAAGAGGGACGGTTCAGGTATCTTAGGCTTTAGGTGGCCAGAGTTGGGTAGCCCAGCCAAGCCGGGTTTTAGATTAGGATTTTAGGGATCAAAATTGAGATTTTATTTTGGATTTTAGGGTTTTGTTCAAGGCGAAAGATGGCGGCCAGAAATTGCCTCGCGTCGGCTGGCGTCTCCTGCGGTGGCCGAGATTCGAATCTCGGTGGCCAGTGAACACCCAAAAGTTGCCGGAGTATGACGACTCTAGATCAACGGCGAATTGTGTGGTGGAGCTTGGTTGAGAAGTTTGAAGTTCATCCGGTTCTTGAAGAACACGAATGAACTTCACCCGAAATGGTTGAATTTCAATCTGTTTGGGTGGGTTTTTTCTGGAATTTTATGTTTGTGTACAGAGCGTTTGAGGGGAGAGAGTGGGAAAAGAGAGTGTGGGTTTTGGCCAAATGACCGAGTTGTACTTAGGTCATGCCTTTTATGGGCCGAGTGAAACAGTGTCATTTTGGCACCGAGTTAACTCAGGGTCTGCGTGTTTTTGTGCGGGTCAGGTATAACCCGCGCGTTGTCATCTGGATACCATTTGGTTTTAGCCCAAGATTTTGCATTCTTTCAATTTAACCCCACTCCCTTAAAATTGATCTCGAAAGCTTTGTATTTCATGCAATTTAATCCCCCTTTTCCCATAATTGTACCCTTTAAGTTTGAATTGTTTCAATTGGGTCATTGGGTTTTGTAATTGGGCTTTAGATTTGTAATTGTTTCAATTTAGTCCTTATAGTAATAAAAATCAGTTTTAATTTAGTCATTTATTTAATTGTTTTATTTAAATGCAATTAATTTAATTATAACTGAATGCATGATTTAAATTGATGCATATAGAAGTATTTGTTAGATGGCTTAATCACATATAATTAATTAATTACTAGAGCCTTTAGTTTAGGTTCTCTAATTAGGATTCAATAATTAATGAAAATAGGAAATTATAGTAATTAAATGTATATTAAATTTAAACTTTAAAATTCAAATTTGGATGATGTTCCATTGTTTACAATGGGGTGTTATCTCAACATGGATTTTAATAGATTATATTTAATATATATTCTACTTATAATTGAATATCAACTTAGTTCGTTAATTAAAATTAAACAGTTACTTAGGATACATTATAGTTAATTAAATGTATATTAAATAGAACCTTTGGGACCCAAATTTGGATGGTGTTCTATTGTTTACAATGGGGTGTTATCTCAACATTGGTTTTAAAGGTGAATATTTAATATACATTTTCACTTATAATATTGACTTAACAAACTATTAGAGCCTTAATTAAGACTAGAACTTTAATTAATTGGAAAGATTAAAATGTTTAGGAATATTATTAATTTAAGGGCTTTAAATATATGGAATGTGTTCAAGCAATTGGCATTTTCTCATAAAAGCCATTAAATTAATTAATATTCATAGTATAATTAATTAATTAATTAATTAGAACCATTTTAGGTTGGTACTTAGAATGAACAAGACAATAAAAGGTCATTCATTTAAAACCTTTTATGTTAGAAATTCATTTTAAAATATGAATAGGGGTGCCACTTAACGGGGTGCTTTTAATCTCATATTCGAACAAAATAAATTTCCTTATAAAAGGATATCTGCAGCCGGAATTTAAATTCAATTAATAATTACGAAGAAATAAAATTCAAATAATTATTCGAAATGCCAAAATGCCACATAAAATTAAGGTACTGATAACGGGCGTTTGTGGGGGTGCTAATCCTTCCCCACACTTAATCGACTCCCAAACCCATTTTTAAGACGGAATCTCTGATTTGTTTTTCCGGTGTCCGATCTACCTCGAAGTGATCGGTGGCGACTCCAATTGTTTTTTAAAGAAAATTAAGGATGAGTTTTTTATTAAAATGAACCTTAAGTTTTCAAAAATAAAAAAATAGATTAAAAGGGGTCAAAACCCTAATTTTACAATAAAAAAATCGTCAGGCTATTTTTATACACTCGATTTTAAATATGGTCACCACAACAACAAACCTTGCATTAACCAATGTTCATAAACATTAACTAGACATGCATTACATCCAAATGCGTCAACATCATTATGCAATCAATTTCTAGCATTAAACCATTCTCAAAACATGCATATACATTGAGTAATCAATCCATTTAAAACAAGTGCATAAAACCAATTGCCAAACTGAGTTCGAGAGAGAATTCTTCTTTTACTTACTTCTGAGCTTAGACCAGAGTTTCAAGCTCGATCTCAACTTCCAAACACAACTTTCAAACCTTTGCAAAGTTGAAAACACGTTTCCACTCACCAACTCGCAAAGCCTCGCTTGCCAATGCAACAATCGCACCTCCAAAGCTTTCAAACCCAAAGGTCAGGCATGAGGACCAACTTCCCCTACTTTCATCCACACAAAATAGAGGTACATTGCATCAAAATGCAATCAACATCACAGCAACACTAAACCTCAACATCCTTTAACCAAATTCCCTCCACAACACCCAAAACTAACCACACACCCCTTCCAAACTTAACGCAGCCACAATCTAACGTTTACACTCATCAATCAACATTTGAAAACACAACTCTAACATCCTTAGATCTCCAGCATTCAATTAATCACTTAATCATCCCAATTAAACCATGATTTAACCAATTTCTATAGTTAAATCATTAAAACTTATTAGAAAACTTTAAACAAGGATCAAATACTTGTAATTTCAATAAAGAACCATTCATTAGAGGAGAAGAACGAACCTTACCTCCAATGAGTGAGTTTCCTCTCAATTGGATGACTAGTCTTGAAAATTAAGGAAAAACAATGAGATTTTTGGAAAACAAGATAGAATAATCAATTTAGAGAAATCCATAACATTACCTCAATTCTTTGATGCAAAATAGAGTGTCTGGCTGAAGAGAAGTTGAGAGAAAAGTTTATGAGGAAAAGTTACATCAATTTTTGGTTTTAAGGAAATAACTAACTTCTTTAATTAATATCCTTTTAATTATTTTATTTAAAACTCATTAAAATAATCCCAATTGAGAGAAAAGTCTGATAAAAACATTTATGTAAAATAGCCCCTTAAAGATTCTAAGTTTTGACCCTTTTTTCAAAACAATCACTAAAAATAGTTTTCATTCTTTACATTTTGGTCACTAGCCAAAATGTCCATTTTCCAAAATTGACTTTACCAAAAATATCCATATACAAATTAATGATTTTTAGATATTTTTCTCACACCAAAATTATTTATTTTGATTTTAATCCAGAATCTGACTCGAATATCTAATCTCGGTCCACTAGACCATCTAAACCAATTGGAAATCCTCCTAGGACCAAAATCGAGGCGTTACAACTCCCCCTTAAGAAATTTTGTCCTCGAAATTTACCTGATGGAAACAGATGCGAAAACTGAGCAACCATGTCTGACTTACTCTCCTACGTGGCCTCCTCAACACCGCGATGTTGCCACAATACCTTAACAAGTTCTATCGTCTTACCACGAAGAACTTTGTTACTAGAGTCAAGCATCTCCACAGGTTCCTCATCAAAAGACAAATTTGGTAGCAACTCAACATCCTCAATTGGCATAACATGCGACGGATCCAAGCGATACTTCCGTAACATGGACACATGAAACACATCATGAATCTTCTCCAACTCGGGAGGCAGCCTCAACCGATATGCTACAGGACCAATGTGTTCCAGCACCTCATACGGTGTAATAAACCTAGAGCTCAACTTTCCTTTACGCCCAAACTGTGTCACCTTCTTCCAAGGCAAAAATTTCAAGAAAACTTTCTCACCAACAACATAGTCAACCTCTTTACGCTTCAAATTCGCGTAGGAATTATGCTTATCTGAGGCCTCTTTTAACCGATCATAAATAAGCTTTACTTTCTCATCTATGTCTTTCAACACATCAGGCATGGAAACATACTTTTCCCCAGCCTCAGCCCAACACAAAGGTGTACGGCACCTCCTACCATAGAGGGCTTCATACGGTGCCATCTTTATACTTTCTTGATAGCTATTATTGTACGCAAACTCAACCAAAGGCAACTTTTTTTCCCAGGTTCCTTGGAACTCAATGATACAACATCTCAGCATATCCTCCAAAATCTGAATCACACGTTTAGACCGGCCATCATCTGAGGATGATACGATGTACTGAATTTCAAATGAGCACCCAAAGCACGATGCAAACATCTCCAAAACTAGCTAAAAACCCCTGATCTCTATCTGAAACAATCAACTTGGGCACTCCGTGCAACCTCACAATTTTAGCAACATACAAATACGCCAACCTATCCAAAGAGTACGTCGTATACCACCGGTAGAAAATATGCACGCTTTATAAACTGATCAACAATCACCCAAATTGAATTCTTTTTAGTCGGTGTAAAAGGAAACCCCGACACAAAATCTATAGTGATTCTCTCCTATTTCCACTCTGAAATTCTTAACAGCTGCAACAACCCGGAAGAAAACTGATGCTCAACTTTCACACGTTGGCATACCATACATCTAGCAACAAAATCAGCTACATCATTTTTCAAACCCACCCAATAATACTCTTTCTTCAACCCTTGATACATCTTAGTACTACCGGGATGCATAGCAAAAGGACTAGCATGTGCCTCAGTCAAGATCATCTGTCTCAACACCATGTCATCAAGCACCACAATCCGATCTTTATAACACGAGACCCTATTACTATTAGAGTGAAAATTCGTAGGATTTCCATCCATGATTTCTTTGACATGCGGCACCAACTCCTCATCATATGGTTACTTTTCTTTTATCCTCTGTAACAGTGATAGTTTCACTTGCAATTCTACCAATCGATACTTGGGCAACCGTATCGGTATGCGGTTTAGCTACTAGAATCCCCTAATTTGAAACTGAACCACTAGTATCGATATGTGGGAGACCATACTGATACCTTTGCAAAATGATCCCATATCGATATGGGCTGAGAGTGTACCGGTTTCAAGACGGTTATTTCTTGTAGTTGTTTTGCTGAAGTTTGAATCTTTGCTGATTGGTCACTATTTCTTGTACATGCAATTAAATAAGATTAGATGATTGTTTTAAGTTGAAATTTAATCGGGTGCATGTAACATGATTAATTAAGGTTTGGTAAACTTGGATTTAAGTAAGTCCCTCAATTTTTTAGAATTGCAATTTGGTCCCTAAGGGCAATTTCGCTCAATTGGATGTCAAATTGACGCCTTACTTAATCGAGAATTTTTATCCGCTTTCACGTGTTCACGTTAGGGATTAATTATACATTTAGACAAGATAAAAGAAAAAAATAAACCTTGTTTTAAGTAAATTGTTCGGGTTGGTCTTGGCAAATCCAATATAGCGAGCTCGGTTCGGTCTGGCGTCTAGGTTGGGTCAAGGGGGTTACAAGTCGAGTCAAGACGAGTAGATTTTTTTCGCATTGAGTCGAGTTAAGTTTTGCCCACCCATATCTATAATAGCATATGTTATTAAAAGAATTCATAATCGTAAAACTTGTAGTGACCGAAATAGCATTCGTTATGTCCGTGTAACACCCATCGATACGGGTAATCTGATCCAATATGAGGTGTCACATTCGGGTCATCGGAGTGACCCATATTAAAAATTCAGGTAAAAAAAATTGCCAAACCATTTAAAACCATAAAATAAGTTCTGGATTAAAAATACAAGTTCAGAAATCATTCAAACAATGAAACAAAAATCATGATACAAGTTACAAATAACGTTTCAGACTCTGATATAAAAACAAGATGTGACATACATGCCCCATAATTACACAGGTACCATACTCCGCTAGCAGTGCTGAATGAACTTCTATGCTGATGTCAATAACTACATCATGATCAATCTTTTAACCTGTGATGGTAAAGAACAACATGAGCTTGGAAAACCTCAGTAATACGGAACTACCAAGAGATGCTAAAGGCAGAAGCATGTATATGGCAAGCACATATTGTCATAATGTTCTGGGCAACAATAGACTCCAATTACGATTCGATAATTCAGTAAAACGTTATATTTGAAGATAACAGAGTTGTTCTTTATTCAATCATTAAGTATCAGACGAGAAGCCTATAGTCCAAAGAATCAGAAAAGAGGTAGATTACAGAAGTTGAATTAGGGAGTTTGGTGTGTTCCAATAGTGCAAAGTTAAAGCATACAGTGTAAACATGTAGTAAAATTTCATTTTAGGAAACACATAATTTAGGCAACAGTAAGGTTTATTTTAAATTCCTGTCTACCCTTCAACTGAACTCCAGTATGCAGTTTCCCAAAATTGCATCTATAAAGGCGTTAACCTAGGCCCATTGAGCGTAGGTGCCATCCTAAGAGGATACCTTACGTGCAGTAGGAATCATTCTAGCCGAAGCATAGGAACCTGATACAGTAAGAATGACCCTAGAGGAAGTATAGGAAATTGATACAATAGGAATCACCCTAGCCGAAGCATAAGAACTTGATACAGTAGGAATCACCAGCCGGATCAGGGCTGAACCTACAGAGACTTTAAATCCTATCCCAATTACCTAGTAAAATAGTCTAAGTAGTAATAACAGTAATTAATAGTAAGTAGTGGTAGCAGTGGATATAAAGCAGACAATTATTTTTAGTGAAAATGTAACCAAATAGCATATTTTCTATATTAGATACAAAGGTATATTTTAGATAGATTGAAGTCATGATTCAGATCAGAGAGACAGTCTTAATTTCAAATTGTATAGAATATTCATGTACACTTGGAACACACTAGACGGTAAAATATTTATGGAGGTACTTGGTCTTTACAAGAAAATGGGAACACTGGACTTCTAATCATTTTAAACTGATTTTAGAAGCGAGGTCCTTATTAAAAAGGGGCTTGGTAACCAACGTCTCCATCTAGGCATTCGAAAATTGATACATTAGGATCATACAGGATATCAAATTTATCAGGAATGTTCCAATCATTTTAGCTAACAAGGGCAACGATGATTTGTAATATTCAAGATTTCTAACAACTTGTCAGGCTTTCAAGTCCCTTCCAACTAAATAGATCCCAACAATACGACACTCACCAAGTATTTGAGCAGGACGCGTCACAGGTATTTATTCCTTAAAACTGACTACATTGTAAAATAAAACATATCACTTTACCAATCATCACTGAACATGCTACAAGAAATCGAACATGCATCAGTGCGGCATTTTCCCATGTATTGTAGCAATATTAGAAGTGACTGTAGTACATGAATCAGGCTTCGTAACCCGTAGGGGCAATACAATCATTTAAGTTTTATTGATAACTCTAGGATTTTAAAGACTTTCACATAATCCATGTCATAATGGTATTTTATATCATTTTTAGAGCTCGACGGTATTATGTTATTTCTGGCAAGTCAATTATATGGAGTACTTTCAATAAATTAGTCTTCAGATGTTTGTTTAGAAGTCGAGAGATTAGATATTTTGTAAATCTTGAAGGATAGAATCCTGTTACCGATATTTCTAGACAAAATAAGAATTTAATAGGTGAATCAATAATTCTATCAGATCAAGAATAAATTCCCCAGTCATTTACACTTTCAAGAGTATTCATGTCCTTTTTACACCTCAAGGGTATTTTGTCATTTCTTATCCAAGTATTTTGGGCATTAGATCTTTTATCAAGAATAAATCTAAATTGAAGATTTCGTGGTTAACTACATTATCGATTAATCACTGAACTTTAATTTCTTATCAGTCATCAATTTCTTATTCGAGTTATTCGGTCTTAACCAGTATTATCCTTCTATTGGGAACAGTACAACTTTTAAATAATAATCAACGATATTCAAATGACTGATCATATTTGTTCATGCATTAACTAATTGCCAATGAGTTCCATAAAGCATATAATAGGTAGTAAAGTATTACCTCAACTCCGGCTACATCAGTCGACCTTTGATACACTTGTTGATTGATCTTGAACTTGAACTCGATATCCCTAAAAAAAATCT
The DNA here is from genome assembly GCA_019671005.1 of Hibiscus mutabilis. Lineage (NCBI taxonomy): Eukaryota > Viridiplantae > Streptophyta > Magnoliopsida > Malvales > Malvaceae > Hibiscus > Hibiscus mutabilis. The sequence continues at coordinate 21,879,424 of CM033741.1, read as the reverse complement.
CGAATACAAGGAATGCAAATACCTTCAATTATCATCGTCCAAAATTAGTCATTAACTCAATTAAGTTACTCTTAAACGGATTAATACAACACATATGCATTCTCAGGTTCAAGGTCAGATTGGGAGGCTTTCGGGTTAGGATTTCACGAAACATACTTCAAAATCAGACTCAGGATGCCAAAAACCCAAAATAGGAGTTTTCGAAAAAAAAAGTTAACTTTTTGGTTAAAATTAACGGTCAACGATCAACGAGTCAAAGTCAACTAAGTTGACTAAGATGATTTAACTCGATTGGGTTAACTCAATTAATGAGTTGACTCGGGCGAGTTGACTCAGGTGAGTTGACTCGCTGGATTGACTCGGTCAACGGATCGGGTCAGACAAGTCAGATAGGTTTGGGTTTGGACCAGCCGGGTAAGAGGCTAAAGGCCATTGGGCATTAACAGGTCAGCCCAAATGATAATGTAGGCTAATTTTTAGGTTTGGCAGACCGGGTTCGAGCCAAACTGGCTCAGTTCAAGGCCAGACCGGTCCAGATCATAGGGTAAATAGCACAGCAACTAGAAATCACATCTTGCAGCACTTGAGATCCACGCACTGCTTAAAGGGCCGAAAAACACATCAGGAAAATAAAAAACAACCACAAATTCACTTATTTTCAGATCTAGGAGACTTACCGAGATTACCACGACGAAAGGTGGCCCAAAAATAAAGAATACTAAAAGGTTTTTGCGAGCTCATACGGCCTTCAAACGGTAACGGACTGGCGATCAGGAAGCTGGGTTTTGCTCGCAGGCCGACGAGGAGTTCAGAGGTGGCGGCCGTGTGCTGCACGGGTACTTGTGGTAGCCAAAAATGGCAAAAGACACAAGAGGAAATTTTGGGGTTCTCGATGAACCTTCAACACGTCCTTCACGTCAAACGGTGTAGAGACACGACGAGTGGTTGCAGCAGTATGGTTAGGGTGCGACTGGGAATACGACGTCGGTGGCGATTACGACCACGACTGGGCGATGGTCGAGATTATAGCTTGGTCAGAAAGGTGGGGAGGTGAAAAGCCTGAGAATTTTCTAAAGTATCAGATATTTTGGTTTAGATCTGAAATGTGAGCATAATGAGGTTGGTGGGTGGTTCAGATTTTATTTATTATTGTTTTAGACCAATAAAACATAGTTCAAAAGAAAATCGGTGCAAGATTAAACCAGGAGTGGTTCTTAGCCCAAATGGTTAAGACTTGGGTTCACCAAGTATGGGTCATGGGATCAAATCCTCATAGCTGCAATCTCTTCTCATTTTCATTTCATTCAATTTTTAAGCATAAAAAATATAGGGGTGTTATAGTCCGCATCCGTGAAAATGCAACACGGCCCTAGTTTAGGGCCCAATTTGTGGGCTTGCCCTAGGCCACCAAAAGCTCATGGCCAGTCCTAGGTAGGTGATGGATTTGAGATCTTATCCGCATTGTATCCTCTCGCATCCGCCTGCCCACTAACTACTCACAATATGAATTTTAGACCAGTATGAATTTAGGAATAAGTTCATAGACTATTCTGTAAACCCTAAGATTTTAAAGGGCATGCCTTTTAATTAAACCAAATCTTAGGATATAAACATTCTTTACAATTGTGTACCATCGTTTCTCAGTTTGAGGAAATAAATATGATGATTGTGATACTAGAGGAACCGATGTGATAAGCATTGCCTGAAATTTGATAATGAAGTGCCAAAGAGCAAAAATATTATATGTTTGTCATTTATGTTTGTAGACTTTGATTATGCTTTTTATTATGGTATTTTATGTACTAAGATCTTGATTTGTTTTAAAATCTACGCTAGTCCTTAAGTTTGTAGAATTTGAACTCAATTAATTTAGTTTAAAACAAATGATGATTTATTATCGAGCTTTAATTTATGGTTTATGATTGAGCTTGAACTAATCATGTTGTAAATTTGCAATATGTGTGGTCAAGTATAATTTAGACTAGTGTAAATATACTTTAGTGAAGTTAGCTATAGTAATATAGTTAGTTAACTATAGTTAAAATAGAATTTATACCGGTTTAAATGTGCATTAGTTAAATTAGCTATAGTTAGTTAGTTGTAGTTAAATTTATATCAGTATGAATATATTATATATATGCACTTGATTAATCAATAAAGTATACGAAGTTTTACTCTTCTTTACAAAAGTCTATGGTTTGTTTTTATATAATTCAATATTAGTGGTTGCTTGCCAGGCGGATACGGGTTGAGTGGTGGGTGTGGGATGAATTTGAGAATGTACCCGCATGAGTGGGTGACTATTTGAAAATTGTACCGTTGGGAGTGGTGGAAAGGTGGTGAATATAAAAATTTTAGGTGGATATAAATACGAGGAGAGAATATCCCAATTTACCATCCCTACCTGCATGCAACACAGCAAAGTTGCAGCTGAGTTCAACTATTTCAGTCACGAGATTCGAGGTAATACTGGGTTCATATAAATTCCTTACTTCCCTTAGGACAAATGTTGAAATAGAAACACATTTTTAGCTGTATTCTGAATCTTTTTTTGGTGATTCTTCCTTCATGTCCGAAACCAAATTCGGAGATATATAGCCGTTGTACCGTTGAATAACTAAAACTGATGCTGTCATTGAGAAATCTGGGGAAATCAGCAGATTACCAACGGGCCCTAGTTCAGGGCATTCACTTCTGCTCCTTAAAGCTAAGGCCAATTCACCTTCTGGTTTTCGTCCGACAAGAAAAATATTGCATTGGCCTGCCCTGCGAATTGCAGCTATGGTTTCAGTGATATTTCGGACAGCTTTTTCTTCGTATCTAACACAGTCATCCTTTGGTATCCTCCTAATCTGCGATAGAAATTCTTCGGCTGATAAAGATGTTTTGATATCCGTGTTTTCTTGAATATCAATTGTGGAAATTTCTCCAATAGTCTCAGGTTCCGCTATGAAGAGAATGATGTTTGAACTGATACCCGGGTTTTCAGTCATTTGAGCCCCATAAGTGCTTCGCAATCATCAAGGACACCAAAGTAAAGCACTGTTATCAATCAGGAAACATTGCTTGCAGATACATGGGAGGTTCCACCAAGGCTGCGATCAACTAAAATTCCAACAGAACAAGGTGAATGTTCAAGGACCCTTCGGCTCAACCACCGGAAGTCTGTCCGAGTAGTCTCTAAAGAACCATCAAATCTCTGGTGCTTATGGGATGGAAGGATTATGATTGCAGCTCTCTTGCTCTCGGCAATGGAACATATGTCCTCATGCATGTCAGCCATTGAAGAAATTGAAGTCACTGATCAGACAGTTACTTGACTCGGTTGCTGGAAAGCCTCAAATGACACAACATGGTCAGAACCCGGACGTGGACCCTTATTCCAGAAGGGAAGCCCATTCTTCCTTGCCCTTGTATACAATTAGTATAGCCGATGGCCTCTCGGACAGTTCCATGAGCTGCCGAGCATACACAGAAAGTCCTCCATGCTTGGCAACTCCTCGAGAAGCCTCAAAGAGATTTATCATTGATGGGATATTTCTGGCACTGTGAAAGCATGCCAATATTCTAAGTTGAGTATCTGGACTTTTTCTTTCAATGGTCCTATATTTGTAGTCCGTTTTTCGGCTTGCAGGCTTATATACTGCCATAACAACTGGTGTGGTGATGAAAGTAGTGAAGAGAGCCATTAGAACCATGATGGCAAATGTTTGATCATTCAAAACCTGAAAGGTGAAACACTCAAAATGCATCATTTATTTCTATAAAAAGAATAAGTAAACAAAGCTATTACCTTAGTGATGAATTGATCATTAAAGAAAGAAACTCAATTCACCTTTCGTCCTTCCCAATGTTGAGAACAATCAGTTCAACCAGCCCTTTAGTGTTCATAAGGAACCCAAGCACGAGAGCTTCATGAAAGGGACACCTCAACTGTCCCAACAATCTTCCCAAGACAAGCTGTAAATATCAACAAACAAAGAAGACCCCAAGATTGAAGGCCTTGAATTGTTGCAACATTTGTCTTCAGTCCACTTGACACAAAGTATAATGGATAGAAAAGACCAGATACAAGATCCTCAACTTTCTGCACAAGAGCATGGGTAAATGGTCCTTCCTTTGGGAAAAGAACTCCAACCACAAAAGCGCCAAACATGGCGTGAATTCCAATAGCTTCTGTTACAAACCCTGCTGCCAGAACAACAGCAAATATAGTACATATGTATCTCTCTACTGGCTCACCATCATGGCCTTGACGAGCCATCCATTTGAACACTAGGGGACAATGAGAACCAAAACAAATGACAAAAGCACAACTAGACAAGAAGACTTACAGGGATACAACAGGAGATGTGTTAGATCCAGATATGGCGACAGCAAGAGCAAGCAGAATCCATGCAGCTACATCGTTAACTGCTGCAGCGGACATAGCCATTCTTCCAACATTTGTTGTTAAAAGCTTCAACTCTGCCAGAATACGAGCTAAGACAGGAAAGGCAGTAATAGAAAGAGCAACACCCATGAATATAAGAAAAGCAGAAGCATTTACACCTTTCGATATAGTTGCTCGGAGCAAATTTGAAGAACCAATTTGTAATGAAAAAGGAAAAGCTAAACCAGCAACTGCAATTGCAAGGGCAGTTTTCCCAGTTTGCCGCTGGGCTTGGGATCTATCTCCAAGCCAGCAAGGAATAAAAAGAAAATGAGACCAATGTTTGGTAAGGTATCCAATACAGTAAGACTCTTGGGAGGAAATATGGCTTCTAAGTAGCTCTTGCTTCTACCCAGAACGGATGGCCCAAGCAAAAGTCCTCCCTGGATACATTAGCACAAAAATATGAATGATTTTAATAATAAAATAATAATAAAGTCCAATTAATGGAGACATCCTTCTCCAATCGACACATCCAAGGGATCCCACGTGTAAACCAAAAAAAAATCATATCAACTAGTTCTTACTGCATGACATGTCAAACTCAAATTGCTATAAGAAAACCTACAATAAGGTATGGATTTTCAAAAAATTGGAAACATTTCAAATTTCAGATGTAAGTGGAGAAATATTTACATCAAACATGCATAAATGACACTAAGATGGGAACTAATGCATGATATTTGCAGAAATTTGAACTTTGGAAATAGAAAGGAACTCACAATGATCTCGGCAACCACACGTGGCTGCCTTAATGGCCTTAAAAGAACAGCAATGCCCCTTGTGAGTGCAACAACCAAACATATCTGCAATAAAGTTCCGTTCTTTATTCCTTTTCAAAAGGGTTTCTAAAGTAAAAAATAAGTACTTTTTAGATTAGAAGTAAGGCACATGTAGCTTTTTAATTCAGAAGTTTTTTTTTTTTTTGAATAGTAATGAGGCAAGAGCCTTCTACATTAAAGAAACATTAGCTCTCAAGTGAGGTGGCCCGTAAAGGTCCTGATTGATGAAACGATGAAGGATGCGAGGGATGACATGAAAGATTTGAACAGAACCATCATGGTTTGCTTCAAGTTTTGCAAGGTGGTCCGCAACTGAATTAGCTTCTTGTTTGATCAATTTGAAGTCCAATAACCATGGTCGAGAAAGGAAACACGCAATCATGCGAACTAGTGCAATCGGAGAAGAAATAGCAGATGTTAAGGTGATCAAATGGTAGGCTTCGGCACAATCCATTTGACATTGTATCTTTTCAAATCCTTGATTCCAGGCTAAGCTAAGACCCTCGTATATTCCCCATAACTCAGCATAGAGGACGGAGGAGGAGCCAAGGTGCCTATTGAAACCGACCAGCCAAGTGCCCTCATGATTCCAAATGACGCCACTAGCTGAACCAAGAGCGGAGGAAGTATCAACTCCATCAGTGTTTAAAGTAACCCAACCATTCATAACAGGGGACCATTGGATGAGCTCGGGATTCCTAGAATCGTGTGTGTGTAAGGCCGGTTTTGTGATGTAGTATCGAGCCCATGTTACACTCGCCTGAAAGAGTTCCTCATTGGAGAGGCCTTCTCCATTAAAAATGGTAGAATTACGTTTTCCAAATCTGCCATAACATGGAAGAGAAAATAATCTTCCATGGTATGTTAGTACCTGAAAAAAGTTGATTGCAACCGAGGTTGTCAAGAAGCCATTGCTCCAAGGGAAGGCTAAAGAAACCAGTCAATTGCTGAATGGGAACAAGTGTTACCCAAAGGTTCCTCGACTCAAAGCAATCTCTGAGAATCTTTTCTAGCGATTCACATTGGATAACAACTTGTCATGGTAAGCTAGCCAAATAAAATACTTGATTCGCTCTGGAACTTGTAGGCGCCAAAATGACATCCAGATGTCATTCTTAGGATTCCACTCGGGCTGGATAACTGAATGTACGCGGATTTAACTGAGAACGCAACATTCGCTCCTCACTCCCATATACAACGATCACTGCCCATAGTCGATGCTGGTGGGGGAATATTGCGAATATGCTGGATCGCTAAGGGAGCAAGAAGATAATTCAAAAGATTCCAGTTTCAGGAACCATCAGCCAAGGTGACACCACAAGCCAGGAGGCTGACTTCAACCATAGCAGTGGGCGATTGGAAGTTGATTAATGGCCCCAAGCTCGGAACCCATTTGTCATACCAAAAGCGAATTGTCGAGCCATCGGCAACTGACCAAGAAAGAAAGTTGTAAAACGCAGGCCAGATTTTAGCTATAACTCTCCAAAGATGTGATCCATTCGACCTGTTTATCAACGTTGGAGAGGAGTCGACGACCCTGTATTTTTGCAGAAGAAGTTTGATCCAGAAAGCCTGAGGATTTGGACGAGGCTATAGCATATTTTCATAAGTAATGCAATGTTGTGATTCTTAAGCATTCGAATCCCAAGTCCACCATTACTTCTTGGTTGAGTGAGGGTAGCCCAGTTCACAAGAGGAACGCCTGGGGATTGTGGTGAGTTTCCCCATATAAACCTCCTGATCATTCGATCCATGGCATCGCATATTCGGGAGGGGAGACGACGGGTTTGCATGAAGAACGTCGGTATAGCCGAGAGAATTGAATTTGCAAGGCATACCCTACCAGCAAGGGATAAAGTGCGAGTGGCCCATCCATCTAACTTTTTCTGGATTTTATCCAGAATGAAGTTAAAGAAATCGCAAGTGGCTCTTTTATGCATGACCGGAATTCCAAGATAAGTGGCGAGGTCATTAACCCGTTGGATACCAAGATTATCATTAATTGCCATAGCAGTGTCGTCGTTTGCGTTAGGGGAGAAGAACACTTGCAATTTTAATTTATTAACCCCGCCTGAGTATTTGCCAAATTCAGATAAAATTGTATCAATAAGGCGAGCTTGATCAAGAGATACTTTTGCATACAAGATTAAGTCGTCGGAAAAGAAGAGATGGAAGATAGGCAAGCCACCTTGGACAAGCCGGAAAGGTACCCATGACTTCTCTTCGACTGCAGCAAAGATAGCGTGACCAAGCCTTTCCATGGTGAGAACAAAGAGATAGGGCGAAATGGGATCACCTTGTCGCACTCCCCTAGATGAATTAAATGTCTGACCGAGAACACCATTCATTTGGACCTGCATGGAGGATGTAGAGATGCAGTTGAGAACTAGTCGAATAAGAAGGGGAGGAAAATGAGCCTCCTGGAGAGAATCAACAATGAAATCCCAATGCAAGCGGTCAAAGGCTTTCTCAAAATCAACTTTGATCACCATCTAACCACTTTTCCTTTCTTTGGACTTCATCAAATCGATGATCTCTTGACTGATGATCGTATTTTCAGTAATGCTTCTTCCAGAAAGAAAGCTAATTTAATTCAGAGCTATAAAATTAGGCATGATGCTCTTTATATGACGGACCAATAGTTTAGTGATCAATTTGTAAAGAACTGAACAAAGGCTAATAGGCCTGAAGTCCTTGAAAGTAGAGGAGCTTGATACCTTGGGAATGAAAACCAAGAATGTAGTGTTCAGCTTTGGATCAATGCTTTGACCAGAAAATACATGGCGGATCATGTTGCAGATGGAGTCACCAATAATATGCCAATTTTCTTGGAAGAAATGTGCGTGAACATCGTCGGGACCCGGAGACTTGAGAGGTGCCATTGAAAAAAGAGCATCTCGGATTTCGGTGGAGTCAGGGATGCGATCTAGAGGTAGCATATCCTCAGAGGGAATAATTGGAAAGAGACCCGATAATGGTGATTTACCGGGGGCGGGACCATCGAGCTCAAAAAGATGTTGGAAGAAATTAGAAGCTTCCTCATGGAGAATCTCCTCATCATTACACCATTCACCCGAACTGACTGTAAGAGAGGTAACTAGATTAGCTTGTTTGTTCAAGGTAGCATTTTTGTGAAAGTATGATCTATTCCAGTCACCCAGATTAACCCAATCGGAACGAGATTTATGTTTCTATAAGAGTTCCTCATGGTCAAGAGTTTGTTCAAGTTTAAGCTGTAGATGAGCTTCAAAGCGAACCAAATAGGACGAGCGACGTTGATCAAGGCAACGTTGAACGCCCCTTAATCTAGCCATGAGAGTCTTTTTGTGCTGAGCTATGGAACCAAATACCGAATGGTTCCAAATGGTGGCAGCATTATTGAATTTAGCAATAGAGTCGGGTAGAGATAGAGAAGTATCCCAATTTTCGCGCACGATTCAATCAAAATCATGATGTTGTGCCCAGCCGGAGAAATAGCTAAAGTGATTTTGTTTAGACCGAGTAATCGAGGGAGAAATAGCGAAGAGAAGTAGGCTGTGATTGGACTTCATTTGGGTAAGTGAAGGACAGTCCAGTCAGGAAAAGCCTCGAGCCAATAATTGGAGCGACAAACTTAAAGTGATCGCACTTAAGAATTAGTAAAATAACGATGGTGTGGTAAAGATTATAAACTAAATACAATAAAATTAAATTGAAGCAATGATCAAGAACAAGCAGATGTTGTAGCAAAGATTCTAATGATTATGAATGCTAGGTTTATTGCTTAAGAATTATGCTAATTACCATTCGAATACTATAGCGATGAGACAACTCTTATCTACTCAACAGAGTTTTCTAATTAACTCCTAAACTCTCTTGATACCTGAAGTTGATAACAGGATGTTATTACAATGCATGTATGCGTAAACCCTAACAACTTATTATCTATTCAAGTTCCCTTATTAGTCGTTAAAATCTTAAACTTATGTCTAAGCCGGATTAGAACTCATGTTAACAGCTTAAGCTCCATTGTTCATATGGTCTAACTTAACTCTCTCGATATTAAGTCACAAATCATTAATTAATGGTTTCTCTTGATAGCTCTTACAATAATTAAGTATTAAGAACAATGAACAAAATAGATAATAAACAAGTGCTATAGCATTAAACGATAATTAAAATATAGTATCTTAAAAACAATAAACCTAACAAAAAGAGTATTTAGCTCATGTATGAGCAAATATCATCCATAATAATAAAAGAGTATGACATGACAGTTTATCAAGCAAGAGAGAGAGAGAATTCAAGTGCCCTCGAAATACTTCTTCAAGCCCTCGAAACAGTGGTGCAGCGCTCAAGCACCTCACGTCTCTCTCGATAGTTTTTCGTTGTTGGAGATTCCTCTAGACCTTTGACAACGGTGGTTCTTCGATTGATGAAGATAAGGGCTTCTTTGTAAAATCAAGCTTGTGTAAATTGTTGCCCAAGTTGTCTTTATATAGAAAAGCAGTGAAGCTAGGGTTAAGAAACTTTAAAGGACACATGATCCTTTCATGAGGATCTAGCGTTTCGCGACATTCAATAAGTCCATAAAAGATAGGGGTCCACGCGTTGATTGTCGGTCAAAGCTCAAAGATTCATCTTCATCCTTACATCAATGTATGGCATTGCGTCCATCACGAGAGATGCAACTCCAATGCTCCTTGTGCTCCACGGCTTCCTTCCACAAGCACCACTAAAAACACTATATTTCCCGTTAGTAACACCAATATATATAAACAATTAATTTCAAGCATCAAAATTCCATAACTACAAGCAAACTACTCCTAAATGCAACTAAATGAACTCAAACGCATGCAATAAGTTAAGTAAAAGGGCCTAAAATATAGGTTCTCTACGCAGTTATCACCTATATCATGAGTAAGATGTATAGTCACTCCTGAGTCTAGGTACCAGGCTACATCACCATAGCCTGGGAGACCAAATTCTTCAGTCACAACTGCAACGGATGTTATAACACCATTTGAATCTGTATTAGTCGAATTGGGTACCGAATCGGTATTTAGCACAAAATTTTGCACATCCCTTGGTCTTCTAAAATATCATCAGTGAAATTATATAAAATATCAGACATATTGTTTCCAAAATTGGAAGACATATTGTATCTGATGACCCCATCAAACGACTGATCAAACCTATAGTAGCATCTATTAACCAGATGCCCTATCTTGCACAACTGACATTGCACCCTAGATATTTCACCATAGCCTCGGCCTCGGCCTCGGCCTCAACCTTTATAGAATATTCCTCGCATAGGATTATAAGCAGTAATATTTCCTTGAGACCGAAACCCTTGATCTTGAAGCATTATTTGCATATAACCTTGATCTTGTATCGATCTTTGAAAAGAAAACAATGAGTTACCAAAAGCACCGTCATACAAACCATTTTGTGAAGGATTAGGGTAGACATTCTAATTCACCCCGTGAATGAATTTACACCATGGTATGGGCTATCGTTGAACGCCCATAACACCCATAGGCCTATTATGAATTGGACCTTGTGCCAAATTGGCCGAGAGATTTTGATTAAGAAATTTTTGTTGACGAGCTTATGTATTCAAGAGAATGCTGCAGAAACCATCGAGTTCGTGTGGTTGTTGACTTGAAGTTATGACAACTACCACCAATTCATACTCTCGTAGTAGGCTGAAAATAATGGCTGAAATGTTCATCATCTCGATAAGCTGATTACCACAAGCAGCAAGACTGTCGCAAATAGACTAAACTTCGCAAGATATTCTTTCATGTTTTGATCTCGTTTAGGCAAACTCTTCACAGATCAATAAAGATACATAATTTGAGAAGTCGATGAGACTGAAAAAATTTGTTGAGTTTTCTCCCAAATTTCCAAGGCCATCTTACAAATTACCAAAGATAGCAAGATAGAAGAACCAATAGAAGCAAGAAGCCAAGAACAAAGAGCACTATCTTGTTGTTTGTATGCAACGTATTCATCATTAATCACCAGAATGCCTCCTTCAGCAAGAACGTATTGAGGTGGAATCGTCAAAGTACCATCTACATGACTAAGAAGCGCAAGACTCTCAATAGTAAAGAAGACTTATTGTCGCCAAAGCAAATAGCTAGTATCGTCGAGCCTGATTAAAATCGTTATTAGTGAATGACCTAGCACCTCCTCCTACAGCAGACAAACCTTCTGTCATTTTTGATAGTATCTCTGATACTATGAAAGACTTTGAATCAAACTAGAAAAAGAATCGAGAAGACATAGGGAAATGAACTTCAAATCAACTTGCTTTATTAATGAAGAGTTGAGTTTATATACAAGAATAGGGATAATACTGCTACGAGGAAACTGACATAACTACCCTGATAACAACTTAACAAATCTCATTATCCTTAACAACTAACTACATCTAGAATAATCTGAACCTCTATACTCCTTAACAACTAACCTCTATACTCCTAACAATATCCAAATCCATTTATTTAGATGAGCAATGACTTTTTAGTTGCAAATCTAAAATGCCGAGACCCCTAGCAGCTTTCGGTTTACAGAAAAACTCATTTAATCCAATGAATTGAGCGACAAGATGAAGCACCCCCATAAGAATGTAGCAATAAGTTTGTTAGGAACTGACATGTACACCTAGCAATAGGTTTGTTACTTTAAATTTAGATGGTTTTGATTTTGTTGCTTGAGTTTATCTTGAATTTTAGATATTTCAATTTCTGATCATTTCATATTATTTGTTCAATTTTTTTAGATTTGAGTTAATTTTAATCCAGACAACTTATTATTCAAGTTAAATGTCTTTAGTTTATTAATTTTGTTATTATCAAATCAAATTGATTTGGAATTAAAGTCAAGTGGCTTGAGTCGAGTTTTAGGGTTCGATCAAAATTATTGTTGTATACTTTGTAGAACAATAGATATTGGCGAAAAGAAGTCATCAATCTTTTTTTGGTGTCTTTATCCATCTCACAATATTAAGGTTTAGATATTAAAATTTAGGGTTGGGGTTTAAGATTTAAGATTTAGAGTTTAGAGTTTAGTATTTATGATTTATAATTTAAAATTAATGAATTAGAGTTGAGGTGTAGGATTTAATTTTGTAGCACTAGGACATATAAAGGGACAAATGATTTTTGTTCGGCATTGGCCTGGTTGTAATTTTGTTTTGGCGTGTCTGTAATCGGATCATAAAGTGACAAAGTAAAAACACTATTATTCCATTTAACTTCCATGGTCATGGATGTAATATTATCATCATGATGCTGTACTTCCAACAATATACAAAAAGGGCAAACCAAAGATTAGTCAACCGTCATGGACTTTCTACATATCCTTCGGGTAGCTCTGCAACCTTTGTAGAAGAAACTGGTGGAGGAGGGGGTTGCTTCATAAGTTTATACTGTTGCACCACCAAAACAGATGCTGATGTTGAGAATTCAGAGGAAATCAACAAACTGCCAATCGGACCTAATTCAGGGCACTCGGTCCTTGCATTCAATTTGGCAGTTATTTGAGACTCCGGCATTTGGCCCACCACGAAAAGGTTACATCGTTCGAATTCTCCAATTGCTTCAATGGTTTCTGTGGAGTTTCTTACCACTCTTTCTTCATAACTTACTGAGCTATCATTTGAGATTTTGTTCTTGAATTCCTTCAGAAATAGTTCGTCGTTTGTGTTTGTATCAGCTGCGACAATCTCACCCGAAACTTGGGGACCGGGTAAGAAGCGAACGATGGTTAGACTGATGCCGGGGTGCTCCGCCATACGAGCTCCATAAGCAAGTGCTTCGTGATCGTCGTGTCCACCAAAGAACAAGACGGTTATGACGGAATCAACATTGTTTGCAGATATATGTGTGCTTCCACCTAGACCACGATCGACCAAGATTCCCACCGAGCACGGCGCTTGTTCAAGAACTCGCTTATTGACCAATTGATATTCAGTTCGCGTTGTCTCGAATGTCCCGTCCAGCCTCTGGTGTTTATGGAAGGGGAGGATTATCATGGCTGCCCTCTTTCTTTCGGCACTGTTGCAGATATCCTCGTGCAAGCTAGACAAAGAAGAGATGGCCGTCATCGGGCGGAGGGACACTCGGCTTAGTTGCCCAAAAGTCTTGAAAGCAACCACAATTTGATCAGCGTTGGAGTTGATCCCTTTATTCCAAAAGGGCAACCCATTCTTTCTTGCCTTATGGACCATACGTATGGCGGAAGACCTTTCTGAGAGCTCCATCAGGTGCAATGCATACACACACAGTCCTTCCTTTTTCTCGGTTCCACGTGAAGCCTCGATAAGATTGATCATAGTGGGGATGTTTATCAAACTATGGAAGCAAGCCAATATTCGAAGCTGAGAATTAGTGTCTGCTCTCTCAATTGTTTTGTACTTATGTTCCCCTTTACCCTTTCGTTTAGCTGGCTTATACACTGCCATCACAAGGGGAGTAGTTATAAAGGTTGTAAAGATGGCCATCAAAACCATGATTGCAAATGTTTCGTCGTTCAAAACCTGCAAAAATATCAATTACAAAACATTGATTACTAAACACCTATGATAAAGTAAAAAACAATACTCCTATATATATCAAAAGTTTTACCTTTCTATCTTTACCGATGTTAAGAACAATGAGCTCGACCAAGCCTTTTGTATTCATAAGGAACCCTAGGGCTAAAGCCTCCCTGAAAGGCACCTTGCATACAAGGGAAACGGAGACGGTGCCGGCGATCTTTCCGAAGCATGCGGTAACGATGACAAGAACTAGGAGACCCCAAGACTGAGCCCCTTCAATGGTGGCTACATTTGTTTTCAATCCACTAGACACGAAATATAAAGGGAGAAAGAGGCCTGAAACAAGATCTTCAACTTTTTCAACCAAGGCAGCAGAAAGTGGGCCTTCTTTAGGGACGAGAACTCCAATTACAAAAGCACCAAAGAGGGCATGGATTCCAATAAGATCAGTAACGAAACCTGCTGCCAAAACTGCTGTCAAAGTTACACATACAGACAATTCTTTCACAGGTTCACCCTCAGGGCAACGGTGAACCATCCATTTGAATATAGGAGGGACAATGAGTGTACATCCAAGGACAAAACCAGAGCCACATAAGAAAACCCACAATGATACAAGGGGAGAAGAGTCTGTTCCTGATAAGGCAATGGCAAGAGCTAGAAGAATCCATGCAGCCACATCGTTGACGGCCGCAGCTGACATAGCCATTCGTCCTATATCTGTAGTTAAAAGCTTTAGCTCAGCCAAAATACGGGCTAACACAGGGAAGGCAGTGATGGAAAGAGCAACGCCCATGAAGACTAGAAATGGTGCTTTATCTACACCCTTTGAGATAGTTGCATGAAGGGCAAATGATGTTCCTATTCCTAGTATAAAAGGAAGGCTAATCCCTGCAAGTGCTATACAAAGAGCTTTCTTTCCAGTGCGGCGGATTGATTTCGGATCCAGCTCTAGGCCGACGAGAAATAGAAAGAAAAGGAGACCAAGATTGGCTAAGGTGTCCAGCACCGTTAGGCTCTTAGATGGGAAGATTGCATGCAGATATTTTTTGTTTCTGCCAAGAACTGATGGACCAAGTAATATTCCTCCCTACAAAACCAAATTCGAAGCCATTAATTCTCCCCCACTATTATGCGACAAGCCAAAACATAAATCAACAAGAGAGGAACCTACAACAATCTCGCCGATGACCCGTGGCTGCCGTAGAGGCTTAAGAAGAAAAGCGAGGATACGAGTGAGTGCAACCACCAGGCATATCTGAAGGATGGCGAGAGGGACTGCAAAATCAAGAGGGTTGTCACGCTGGAACACCCCGTTTGATGTAGCCTTCATCGGAGGACAATGGCTTGAAGTTGTGGAATTCGTAGCCATATTGCACCAATACCAGTACCGCTATCACCAACGAATTTGCTATTTCTAGAATTCACTTCACCTGCCTACGTTACACAACCTCCTCAACTAATTATCTACTCAGAAAATCTCCAATTTTTCAACTTCTTTGGGTATATAAGATGGGTGCAATTTTACTTTGTTTTGGATTTCTTAAGTGTAAGAGAGACTTTTTAGTTTTAAGGGTTAGGGGTTTAGTTTAGGGTTTAGAGTTTATGGGTTTGGGTTGTAGGGTTTAGAATTTTAGGTTGGTGCTTAGAATTTAGGGTTTATGACTAGGGTTTAAGTTTAATTTTGATTTATAGTAGGAATAGGCAGACATGTGCATCAAATTTAAATCCTTCTTATATCTCCTATTTTTTTGGGATAGAATTAAAAGTCCTAATTTTAATCTAACATTGGCAGTATACTTAGTATTCACTACATATGATTAAATTGAAGCTTAACTGATACCGTTATTACAATTAATAACGAACGAAACACGTCAAGATTGTGATGGCTAATAATAAAGTAAATGGACTCTTAAGATAACTTGGTCAAATCAATAAACAAGATATGTGTGACCGTGACTTCCTCGTTCCCGTTCCCGTTCCCGTTCCCTTGCATGGGAACTATTATAGCAATAAAAAATATAAATGAACCTACAAATTTAAAATTTTATTTATTCAATCTTATTCATGTGCAATACAACACAACTAAATCAGTTTGGACAGTTCGCACTATATTTTTCTAATATTTCAAATTGATGAACCTTATCTTTTAGTTTATGACAATTGGAAAAATAATCTTCTAATTTAATTCGGTGGAATTTATTCTTGTGCAAAAATAAAGAAGTTATATTATTGGATAATACTAACTTTGTTGTTATATCAATGAGTTGAAAATTAACAATTCAATCATTTCATAGTTTTTTTTTTGAAAAAAATGTGGTTCGTAATTAAACACAAGTAAATCACTGCATAAAAATATATAACATTTATTTTGGTATTGTAAAGAAAGAATCATTATGGTCAAGGCACATGTTTGGGGGCATTAGAGTCTTTTTACAAACAAAACACTACTTTTCCAACGTGGTTGAACGTTGAATAAATATTTGAGTTTTCGGCGAACCTCTTCTAAGAAATTGCCTGCTCCATCTATTGCCCTCAAACTCGCCTCAAATTTACGATCTCAACCACTAAAAAAACTTGGAATCAATTATTTAGGTAAGCATGAATGATCCGTTTCAGTCTCATGACTAAAATGAAAAATTACTTTCCCAAAACTCTTAAGGAAATGATAACCCCCCCCCCCCCCAAATTGCTTGTTATTTGATGGATTTCTTAGTACCCAAACAGAACATTTAGTTGAGATACATGAGAAGGAAAAAGAACGAGAAAAGGAGAGTAGGACTCACCCGAAAACTTTGAGAGCACTATTACTGTAAGAATCTCTCAACGCAGATTCAATTTCTCTTCAGATTTATGATGAGAACCTCGCATTCTTTAGAATCGGTAGAAATGAAGAAATACAATCAGGAAATTATGATAGCAGCCTGGCAAAACCATATTCCTTATATAGACTCTCGGGTGAAAATTTAAATCGTCATTTTGCACTTCAATACTCAACAATAGAATTATTTTATTTAGCTATTCAAAAAAATATTTTATTTATGGTTTAATAGGTATAATGTGTCTTTCCTTTTTTATTGTATCAATCTAGCCTTTATAGTCTTTCAAAATCAACAACATTGTCTCTCATTTTTAATTCTATCAAATTAACCATCGAACTCTTGAATTGTATGAATTTCATCCTTTGACTATCTTCACTAACAAAGTGATTAAATTTTGTGTTCGTTATATGCTTCCACATTAGTTGTTATTATTAACTGTCTTATCATATCAATGATGAGAAGTCAATGTTGTTGATGTGAAAGTACGAAAGGGGGAGTTTTGGAATTAATTAATATTTTAAAATTAAAGATTTTTTTAAAAAAACAATCCATGATAATTGTATTGTCATGTCATTAAAATTGCTATGTCATCATCTTATTAGAGGATATTATTTTATTGAAGATAATGACATGTGAACATGCTAAATCGGGCATGTTAATTATTTTATTATTAAATGTTTGGCATAAAAAGGAATTGGTATAACAGTTATGTTAGTCAACGTCAATCAAAGGGTGAGATTGACATAATTCGAGTTTTGAATGTTAAATTGATAAAATTAAAATGATAAATAATCTTACTGTTTTGAAAGACTACAAATGTTAAATTGATGCAATTAAAAGGGAACAACATTATTGATTTAGAATTATTACAGAGGTAAAATTAACCCTAAACCCTTATTTATTAACACAACTACCCCTATGTAATTCAGATAAAATATTATATTAAGTTGTTCTTTGCTGCTGAAAAAATATTGTTTCGATCAAGAATAACTTATTCATAAACATGGTGTAAAATTTGACTCTATAGCTTATATTAATTAAACATTAAAATTATATTATTTCATATTTAATTTAGTCATTTTATATTTTATTCGATCGAATCATCCAGTCGTTTCAAGTATTGTCATCCTTTTGGGTAAATCAAGATGAATATATATAGATATAAACAGAAATTTCCATGTAAAAGTGATTGGTGTAATAGGGAAGGCACTGGATTTTTTAAATAATATTGGATATTCAAATTTAAGTAATCTGAATAGAATAAATTGTGCTGAGAGAGTCACTCTTATAATGATTTTAGGCCAAAATGGTCATTCCGTGAATGAAAACTGTTAGTCAACTGACAATAAATGACTTGAAATGACATAGAAACTTACATGGCAATACATGCTGACATAACAATGTCATATAGACAAAGGTGTTTACTTGACAGAATAATACATCAATAAAAAAAATTTAAGAGTTAAACTGCATAAAAAAAATAAGAACTAAAGTGACTATACTGTCAAACATTAAGGACATCTTTTTACATATGCCTAATTTTTACTTTAAAACGATACTTGTCTCTCTCCCTCAAATGAATTCATATTTAGAGTTGAAAAATATTTCAAAAACCATCTCATTTGGGTAAAAATGATGTATCCATCTTCTTCATCAACAACATTTCCATGCCCTTCATCCTTTTCAAGCCATTAAAAAGAAGGGTAAACTACATAAAATGGTACCCTGATTATGCTCTAATTCTTTTAACGTTCCTCAACTATCAGAAGTTACAATCTGGCTCTCTAACTTAAAAAAAGTAATAAATTGGTCCGATGTCGTTAAAAATTTAACGACTAATGATGTGGCAGTTAATATGAATTGATATAATTACATAATTAGCCATCAATTTCTACACTTATTTTAATTTGACTAATTTTAAAAAATTAACCCAAATAATTTTAATAATCTATCAATTTAGTCCATCTTCTTTTTTATTTCTCCCCTCCTTTAATTCTTCAATTCATTTTCACCACAAAATTAACCCACATAAGTTTAATAATCTATATTAACCCACATAATTTTAATAATATATCAATTTAGTCCATATTCACCATTCTCAAATCTAATCCGAGATATCCACCAAGAACTTATAAGCTCTAATAGTGAACAACAATGAAAAAAAATTGACAAGCCCAGTTCATATATATTTCAATTTTCTTGTTTGAATCATTAGTTTTGTGGTGCTTCTACTATTACTTTTATCGCCATTGTGCACTATAATGAGAACAAGGGAAAAAGATGCAGAGTTTATATTTTTGGGGGGCTCTTAAATGGACTTTGGGGTGAAAATGAATTGAAAAATTAAAAGAGAGGAGAAATAGAAAAGATAATGGACTAAATTGATAGATTATTAAAATTATGTGGGTTAGTTTTTTTAGAATTAGGGTAAAATTAAAATAAATGTAGAACTTGAGGTTTAATTATGTAATAATATCAATTTATATTAACTATCACATCATTTGCCGTAAAATTTTTAACAAAGTCAGACCAATTTGTTACTTTTTTAAATCAGATGACCAGTTTGTAACTTCTGATAGTCGGGAGATGCAAAAGAGAATTAGAGCATAGTCAGGGGACCATTTATGTAGTTTACCTTTAAAAGAAATCATGACAGTTCTACATTAAATACAACCAAACTCATAAAAATAATGTTAAATTTCAACAATCAAACCAAATAGTATTTAGGGGTGGGAATTGGGTGGGGAATATCTGAAAATCGTAGGGATCCGAACCGACGGGATGGGGAATAATCAAAATATTCACCTACGGAGACAGGGGTGGGAATAACCATGGCGTGCCGAGCTGGTTATGGTTGTTGACTTTGTTGTTGATGGTGTATTTTTGCATGATAATTGATTTATTTTTTTGTCACGAGTTGAATGTTTTTGAATGCCGAAAACTTGATGACTTGTGCTCTCTTGTGTGGTCGATTAGGTTGCGTCATAGGGTGCGTGATACTCTAGTTTGGAAACCTGATGCCAACGGCTCTTTTTTTGTTCGGGCGTTGACTAATTTGTTGATGCTTGACAAGGCAGATGATGCGTCCATTGGTGAGTGTTTCACTTGGAAAGTTTTGGTTCCACCAAAGATCCAAGCATTTTTGCGGTTTGTGTGGTTGGAACAGCCTAGCAGAAATCAAGCTAAAAGGATCACATTAGGTTTGCCGAAGCAAACCCAAGCTAATAACCTTAATCGATCCCTTTTTTTTTCTTTTATCTTGTCTAAATGTATCAATTTAATTCTTAAGGTGAACATGCTTCAGCGAAACCGTTGCATTGAAATCAGATTATAAAACATGGTTCAATTGCTCAAACACGGACATTGGGACCAAAATGTAATTTCCTCAAATTATAGAGACTTAATTAAAATTAAGTTTATCAATCCTTCATTAGTCCAAATTTCACTCTCACATGTTAAATTCCAGCTCAAAACAATCATCCAAGCTCATTCAATTGCATACATAACATTCAGGGACCAAACTGCACAATTTCCAAACTTTAACAGGTAAAAGCACAAAGAAACAACAATGTGTACTGATACGGGCAAGCCCGTATCGATACTGCTTAATGGTCATAACCGCTATGCGTACTGATACACTATCCACTGCACTGATACAATGCAATAAGCAGCTCATACCGATACAGCTCAATACTCGTACAGATTCCCCCTTTTTTTCCTTTAAACCTCAAGTTCCAGTGACCAAAATGCATACCAATACGGTACCTTGCGTATCGGTACAATGCTATAAAATGAAAGGGGTCATACCCGTACTCAAACCCGTGTACCGATTCTGGTGTGTAAATCTAAAAGGGTGTACCAATACGCAGCTAACTGTACCTGTACCCTTGTGTATTTTACCCTCAAAACGGAGCCATTTTAGACCTTGCGTACTGATCCCGAGTACCCGTACCAGTATGCGAAGGCCTGTAATGACCTCTAGGTCCAAAATATGACTATTTGGCTCACTCCAATCAACCTCAAACATCACCTTAACATCATATAACATCAAAAGCATGCTTGGCATCAACATACCAACATTTTAAGCAAACCTAACAAGCATAATACCATCAACCACATCATCTATAGACATGCTTCCTACTTAACATTCAAAGCATAAATCCAACACACATATCAAGTACTTTAAGCCTCTTACAAGTCCAAACCAACATTTAAAACTTGCACAAACAAGGAGTTTAGCAAACAACCCTCCCAAACAACAAACGACCCCATTGCCTTTATTACTACAAGTCTAAATCAAAGTCATAATTTTGTAAACACAAGTCCTTGGATTTCCTTTCGCTTGCTAGCTGCCTTCAACCTTTAATTCTCCGCATTGAAGGAAAAATAGAGCGTATAAGCACACTAGGCTTAGTGAGGAATGCTCTGAAACAAACCACCATCAATGCATTTAACACCATTTAACAATATTTTTGAAAAATCACTTTCCAAAATACCTTTTAATCATTATTTTAACATCATCAACATTATCATCATTATCATGCCTTGTAAACCATGCACTTATACTTTCAAAACATGCATATTAAACCATATGCAACATGTATCATGGATTCAACATCAAAGTTTCATTTGCTACCCTCAATTTAAGCTTTCACATGCATACTACCAATGCAAGGCTTAAAGAGTAAACATGTTTAAACCAACATTAAACAACATAATCAACATGATACATTATCAATTATATTGGCTTATAAGTGGTCATCAACCAAGTTCCACTTTTCAAAATATAACATATCGGATACACGGATTCAAAAAGTGTCCTCTGAACACTTAACATACAATCTCAAATGGGATCTCAAGGTTCACACACATGAGTTTTTGGTACACATATATCCCTCAACCATTGTGACACACGTGGTGGAGTCTTCGGTACACATAAACCCCTCAACACCACTCATCAGCTAGATGTATAATCCTCTAACGGAAGTCTTTGATACCATATAACCCCTCAACTGTTATGATACTTGGATGGAGTTTTTGGTACATAAACCACTCAACATCCAATGTGACTTTTTGTAGTGCACTATTAATCCTATGGCCGGGCAACTATATCTGATAACATTTCCAAAACCTTTTCATACCAATCACTTGCCAATATAATTCGTTTTATTAACATCAACTCACTGTTTTCATATGCATCAATCAAAACCATTTATCCAATGCATCAACCATGCATTAATCAATGTTTAAAAACATTATCAAAACATGCATTACTCCCAAATGCATCATCATCATTATGTAATCATTTTCCAGCATTTAACCATGCTCAATTCATGCATATGTAGTGAGTAATCAAGTTATCAAAACAAGTGCATTAAAACCAATTGCCAAACCGAGTTCGAGAGAGAGAAATCACCCTTTACTTACTTCTGAGCTTAAACCAGCGTTTCAAGCTTGATCTAAACTCCCAAACACAACTTTCAAACCTTTTAAAAGCTATAAATCACGTTCTCACTCATCGACACGTAAAACCTCGCTTGCCGATACGGTAAACACATCTTCAAAGCTTTCGAAACGTTCATTCAAGCTTGAGGATCAACTTCTCCTATTTTATCCACACGAAAATAGAGGATTCAATGCATCAAAATGCATTTAATATCCCAGCAACATCAATTCATATAAATCCTTAACAAACTCTACCAAACAACATCAAACACCTTCCAAACTTAACCCAGCCAAAACCAATATTTTTAATCCATCAATTAACATCTAAAAATACATTAACATCATTCTTATACCTCCAGTATTCACTAAACCTCCAAAACTGCTCAAAAACGCACAACTAACAACCTAGAAAATTAGAGATTCATTTAGTTTCAGGATTCTAATGTTAAACCTCACTTATTAACATTATTAAACATCAAAACCATGGATTAGAATCAGTCAAGAACTCAGCAAAATAGAGCTCATACAAAAACCCATCAATCTCATCATTTAAACCTTGATTTAACTAATTTTCCATAATTAAATCATCAAATCAAGTTAGAAAACATCAATCAAGGATCAAATACTTGGGAATTTCAATAAAGAACCACTCATTATAGGAGAAGAATGAACCTTACCTCTAATGGGTGATTTCCCTCTCAATTAGATGTTTTAATCTTTAAAAACAAAGAGATTCAATGAGGCTTTGAAAAACAAGATTAGAGAATCAACTAAGAAACAAGAATTTAAGAAATCAAGAGTGTTACCTCAGATTTTTGATGAAAAAAATGAGTGTTTGGCTGGAGAACTTTGAGAGAAAAGTCTGGGAGAAAAAAGTTACGTTAAATTTTGGTTTTAAGAAAATAACTACTTTTTGTTAATTCACTTTTTAATTACCCATTTAAAACTCATTTAAAATAATCCTAAATGAGAGGAAAATTTGATATTAAAGTTTGGTAAAATAGCTCCTTAAGGATTCTAAGATTTGACCCCTTTTTCAAAATAGTCACTAGGAAACAGTTTTGCAATCTTTACATTTTGGTCACTTACCAAAATGTTCAATTTTGAAACTTTTTTTTGTAAAATTGATTTCACCAAACCCTTTAACATATTATTTTATAATGTTATATTTATTTCCATTTTAATTTCGAAATTGACTCGAATCCTCTAATCAGTTCTATCGGGCGTCTAATCAATCTAGAAAACTCTTAGGCCCAAAACTGGGGCATTACATGCCTACATTTTAGTTTTTAAGGCATTGTGGATTCCCTTGTTTGCATCACACGAGTTGTGCGTGTGGTTTGGATTGCTAGACGAGGATGTTGACCGTATTTTATACTCTTGCGACACAGTTCACGTGATTTAGGTTTGGTTTTTGCAATGGTGGGGTGTCCAGTTAGCTTTGTCGAGAGTGTTGTCTGACTTCCTGTATCTTGATTGCATGTGTTCTTTCTCGGGGGTGAGGAAGCAGTAGTGGATGTCGTGTATTACAGCGTTGTTTTAGACTTTATGGCTTACGCGTAATGAGCTGGTTTTCAATAAGAAGCGCTTGTCGATAGCGAAATTATGCTTCTTGATTAAGCTTCGATCCTTCTTTTGGGTTAAGGCTTCAAAGGTGGATACTAATGTGTGTAAAGCTATATGGTGGTATTGTCCTAGTGATTGTGTTGGTTCTTCTCATATTCGGAACTCCCGTGTTGGCATTTGCTAGGAAGCACCATCTAGTGGGACGTTTAAGTTCAATGTTGATGGCTCTGCAAAAGGCAGGCCAAGCCCTGCAGGTCTTGGTGGTGTTCTTCATGACGAGACAGGGAAAATTATTGCATTGTTTTCAGGACCGATTGGGGTTCTCGATTCCAGTGTAACTGAGTTGCGCGCAATTGAATTAGCTTGGTTGATGATTTCGGATTCCGCTCGGGCAAACTGTTGTGCGACGATTGAATCAACTTGCGTATTGCTATAGGGTGGGTGTTGCATTCTCGGCATCGGCCTTGGAGACTTTGGGATGTTTTTGTCTCTATCGACTCTTTATGTTCTGTTATGCTAAATATTTGTTTACATCATATTTTTTTGTGAGGCTAATGCCTTGCGGATACTTTGGTAAACGAGGGAGTGGCTCGGTCTGTAGTGTTCCAAGCTAGCTTATGACTCCATGGTGTTGGATATTGTGTTGGATGCTGCTGTCGTGTGGGGTCGGTGTTGGAGGGGGTGCTCCTGGGCGGTGGTGTGTACTTGAGGATCTCATGTTGCTGTGAGGTATGGTGGTCGATATTGGGTAGTGTGCTGCCAAGGTTATGTGTGATTGGTGCTTTTGTTGTCTTCTTGTTGTTTGGTGTTCATTATTTTGTTGGTGTTTTGTCCGATTGTCATATTTGCATAGCTACTCTTTTCCTTCAATAGATTTAGGGAAGTTTTTAATGAGGCCTATGCAAATATTTGGTCTTATATGATTCCCTTTAATAAAATCGTACAAGTGCTGATAGAAAGAAGTATAACAATTGTGTATCTGGGATTAGTGATTAAACTTTGGAATTTTTATCTAAGAGACATAGTTCAATCCACTTTAGTTACAATTTGATACAATTTTAAGGTAGTGATCCAATATAATTTAAATATATTGTGGTGGAATTAATCAGAATTAGTTATCTAGCTTTGATGCTAAAGCTTTGGAGTTTTGAGTTGGATCAAATCCCGCTGACGCCAAAACGCATCCTTTATTCTCTCTTTGTTACAAACAAAAAAAAATGTCAAAGTTATCATGAACTTATAAACTAAAATATACCATATTGGCCGCATTATTGGATCTTGGATAACATAAACAAATTTAATTTAAATAATTGTTTACGTGAATGAAAAGGTTAACCTTAGAGTATATTCCAACATTGACTTAAATCTACTTGGATAACATAAACAAATTTAATTTAAATAATTGTTAACGTGAATGAAGAGGTTAACCTTATAATATATTCGACTTAAATCCACTTGGATAACATAAACAAATTTAATTTAAATAACTGTTCAGGTGAATGAAAAGGTTAATCGTATAGTATATTCTAATGTTGACTTTGTCTAAAATTTAATTTAAATTAGCTCTCAAATAAAAAGTATAGTTTGATTGTTATTTTCGTTAGAATATTATGTAAGAGGACGTAAAACCGTACATACTTAAACACTTAATATTTTCTGATTTAAATTTAAAGGAGTTTAGATAGTATACCACTGTACATTGAATGTTAGAAAGATTTCAATTAACTACCACTACACCCCAAGCACTTTCTTCAAAGAGATCTAAAACGATATTTCTCATTAATATAAATTTAGAGTTAGCAGTATTAAATTTTTTATTTCACAAAAATTTATACGGACTAGGAAATTATCTAAATATATTTTTATTAATTTTATGATGTTCTGACGATTGATATCGTTTTAATTTTTGTTGGTAATAGGTCTCAATGATTTTTTAACCTCCTATTCTACTCATATCTCTTTTTAATTTTTATCCCATGAAAATAACTTTGTTTGAACTCAAATTATAGCGGGAAAATAAATCAACCTATATTATTGAGACTATTCCTTAATTTCTTTAAATATATAAAAATAGAACAAATAAATATATCCAATAAAATGCTGACACTTTGGAAAAATTATTAGATAGATCTGGCTCACCATGTCATTCATGGTCTCATCCAATAATAATTATTCATCTCATTTTTTTCAAGGTGAATCTTCACCTCTTTCTTACATGTCATTGAATGAATGAATGAATTTCATTGAATGAGACCATAAATAACATGATGAGCCAGAACCATATAATAATTTCTCGACACTTTGAATATGTAAGCCATGAATAATCCATATATAA
Source organism: Hibiscus mutabilis (assembly GCA_019671005.1). Classification (NCBI taxonomy): domain Eukaryota; kingdom Viridiplantae; phylum Streptophyta; class Magnoliopsida; order Malvales; family Malvaceae; genus Hibiscus; species Hibiscus mutabilis. The sequence goes on along the minus strand of CM033741.1, from coordinate 21,853,515 downwards.
TGTATTGGGAATTTCATTCTAGGAAACAAAAAGTATAACTTGACTAAAAGGGTATCTTTGTCTTTTAAAGTTCATAATTAATTAGCTTAAGATATGTCAACTGTTTCCATGATGCAATGGACAGAAATAATTGTTGAAATGAGTTTTTTTTATTAATATTACATTTTGGGTATAATCTTCAAATCTACTAATTGATAAAGTGATCAAAGATGTTCAAATTATTTTATTTTGTATGAATTTTTATTTTAATATTTATTTTGAAAATATAATATAAAAAATAGGTATAACACTATACACATTTTTCTCCTTTCAGATATTAAAAGAAAAAGAGAGCTGTGAAATATTGATACGATTTCTACTTACATGGTTCAATTCCGAATTATCATTCCCTTCCCCTTATAAAAGAAAAAAAAAACACGACATGATATATGTATGGAACTATAAATGAATATTCCTATTTGCAAGGGTGGCGATAGGGGCTGACAACGGTGTTAGTTTTTCTAGTGGGTAAATGCATTCACTCTCTCAAATTATGATCTTTATATTAAATCGATTATTAGACTTTTAAATGTTTTAATTTCTTTCTCATATTGTGTCTCCATTTTAAATTTGTTCTCATACTTTGGAACAATTCAATTTCATCACCAAATTATCGTTTATGTCACATCACATCATACATAATACACATCAGTGTTTACATGAAAATTAATAATTTTTATAATAGTTTTATTAACATGTGATATGATTAGCATATACTGGTAATGTGGTGATGGAATTACAAGGTTTAGAAGTTTTGGGACCAATTTAGAATGAGTGTCATAGTTTTGGGGATGAAATCGTAACTTTCAAAATTTTGGGGACTAATTTAGAATGAGAGTTATAATTTGAGGGAAAATTAACATATTCAAAAGTTTAGGGGTTAATTAATTTAATTTACAATGATTATCATAATTTTGAGACGTTAACTCTCTAAATGATAAATTTCGATATTAAGTCACTTTTTTAAATAGTCTAAAGGTGATTATAAGGTAGTATCTATTTATAGATATTCTTAACCCTTTGACAATGCACACACACCTTACAGACTTTATGATTAAACTCGAATATCCTGGATAAACATCACCCACTTTTTCACTTGGATCACTTGTTATTTCACTTCAAAACATGCTAAGACAAAGGAAAAAAATTACCTTTTGCCCCAAAAATGATAATTTCAGACAATAACAAAATTCGATTTTAGTTTTTAAAATATTATGATTTAGCTATAGCCTCCTATAAAGACATGTCTATTTGTGCAAACATAAATTACATACAAGCCTTATTAAGGAGTAATTAGTAAGATGGTATTATTTTTCATTCATGCTCATGATTATTAGGAATTAATATATTAGATTTTGTCAGGTTACAATGTGTGGATAAAAATAGTTTATATAAGTTTCTATTAAAAATATTTATAATTAAACCATTTTTATTCATTTTTTGCTTGTTGTGTGAAATTAAAATCATTAAACGTGCAAGATAAATTCAAAGAATTTGGATCAGGTTGTATCCGGAGAAAGAAAGAAAGAAAATGTGGTTGCAAGCAATTAATTAATTGTCTAAGATTTCTAGTCATATTCATTAATATTATTAATAAATAGTTGACTTTTATAAACCATTGTTTGAATTCCAAAATGCCTACTGTATTTTAATATTTATTTACTTTTTGTGAACGTGAATACGCTAGTTTTATTAAAAGAAGAAAAATTTAAAATACAGTAAAAGATTACAACTTAGGTAAATAAATTTGATCAGAACATATTCTTAAAAACACGAAAACTAATGTCTCTATATTATAAACATGACCATACAATAAGGTAAAACCCTAATTCAATGGCTCGAAACAAGAAGATACAAAAATCACCAAAATTTGACGATTAAAGGTAAAAACTAATAACAAACAATATTAAAAAAATCCATATTATAATAATAAGGAACGTTGACAATACGGTTATTACTACAACTCAACCATGAACAAGAGCGGTGACTATGATTTTATATCCAAATTTAGTTCAAGGGTCAAAAACAAGGAAATTAATAGGATAATCAAAAGGGCGTCATCTTAATCAGTCGTGGCGTCGCCAAATCTAACTTGATAGAAAAACTAATAAAAAAAGCAGCAAACCAACCAATTAAGAGACGAAAAATGAGTCAAAAGGCAAAAGATACGTACCAAAAGGTAAAGTAATACGTTATAAAAAAATATTATTAAATTCAAAATTTTAAAAATAAAGAATAAAATAAAAAAGGAAAAGATTACTGGTGGTCGGTAACTAAAACTGACGTCATTGTATATAAGAAAGGGAAAATGAAAGAGACGGCGACTTATTTGCTTTGTTTTCTAATTAACAAAATTGCAAATTGAATGGTTTTTTTTTATTTTGTGTTCACAGTTTTTTAGAAGTATTAATATTTTTGAATTTTAAGAAAAATAAGCAAGTGGAATTAAAAATACAATAAAAATTTAATAAAATTAAAGTTACAACGATAAATTTAATTGAAAATTAAAACTAAATAATATATTGAGATATTTATTGATATAAATGTATTCTTATGTTATTTGTATAACTTTATTATACATATTTTTATTGAAAAAAATATATACATGATTCTTTAATATCAACATTCAACGCTTTATCATTTCTCACAAAACCAATAATAAAGAATAATCTTCATCTCATTTTGTATTTTGGTTCAATTTTTTAAACATATTTGTCGAGTCAGCTTTTGTTGGAAAATGTGAAAAATTAGTATCTTTGAGCTATATTTTTTATGGGTAAAGGTAGAGATTCGAATGGTGAATTTAATGCTCATATTTTATTCCATAAGACCTTTACAATGGTATCTTATATGCATGTGAAGTGTTTAAATACACTCACACGACTTGGATATCAACATTCAACGCTCTATCATTTCTCACAAAACGAATGATAAAGAATAATCTTCATCTCATTGAATGAGTTGGATTGAAACCATGCCTCGCGCGCAGGTGCAGGTGGTGCAAATCGAAACTCGTCCAACCCACTTGGGTTGGGGCGTAACCGCACGAGGTGGGCCACACGAATGTCCTGGACCAGTAGGGCCTTTCATGTTTTTTTAATTTTTTTCTGAGATAGATACCTAATTTTTTTTGTTGAAATGAGTGTTTAAAGTTTCATTCCGTTGCTGTTTTAAGGTAATACCGCTAAAATAATTCACCACCCAATCAGAATTTAACACGTGTCTTTATTTTTATTGTTTTTAATTTTTTATAAAAAAGAAAATAATTTTTAAAATAATCTAAAAAGTCTTAAAATCTCCAAAAAGTCTCAATCTCTAAAACTCCAAACCTCAAAATTCCAAAATTGATGCCACTCCCGCCGTCGATATCCTCGCTAGACCCTACCGGTTTCGTCGCCTAAGGCCATTGCCCATTTTCTCCAACCACCCATCGCCGATAACTAGCGAGAGGCGTGTCAATCGAACGTCAAATGCTAGAACATGTCGCGTTCGTCGTTCGACATATGATCGACATCCCTCCAGCCAGCTATAGGCAATAAGTGATTGGGGAAATGGAAGGTGACCTCAGGCGAAGACAACAATGGGGTTCGGCGAGGCTATCTACGGTGGTAGTGGCGTCAAATTTGGGTTGAAGGTTTTGGATTTTAGAGATTTTGGGACTATTTTGTGATTTTTGAAAAATTTGAGATATTGTTTAATTTATTTTATTTTCAGTTTATTTTTTAAAAAATAAATAAAAAACAAAAGCCACGTGTTAATATATTATTGGGTGATGAATTTTTTTAACGGCGTTACCTTAAAACACTAACATAATGTAACTTTAGGCACCTATTTTAGCAAAAAAAAAATAGGCACCTATCTCAGAAAAAGTGTATAGTTTTGGAACCTATTTCTGAGTTAGCCTTCTTCTAATATAACATCTTTTTAACTAAAAGTCAACCAAGATGTATTAACAATCTTTAGAGTATGTGGTTAAAAGCTCTCAGTTGACACTTTTCCCACTCCCCTAAGTTGTGGGTTCAAAAAAATAAACCAAAATGTTATTTTAAAACATACAAATTACAATGTCTAAATTATTTATAACTCTTAAATCAGAGACAAATGCATTAAAGCGCACTTGAGCTCATGGACCCCAGGGGCGGAGCCAGTATGAAACTTCATGGGAAGGCAAATATGAACAGTAATAAAATGAGGGTCATATTTTAATTGTTAAACCACCAACTTAAAATTATCAATATGGCCTTAGCTGAATTTGTCACATCTTGAAATACAGTTTGCGAGTATCAGATAATCTGGATACACTTATTCAGGGCGGATTTAATACAAGTGTCGATATGACTGAAAAATGAGAATTCCTCAACCAAGTTTCTTTATTATCAGACAGGGACATCAGTGTCTCGAGAATTGCTTCAAGAAAGGAGGCAATTGAACTGCTGAGGACTGACACAGGAGATTCAGTATCAAAAAGGTCAATTACCAACTTGGTTGAAGGTCTTGATTCTGATCAGACACTTCACCGAGGTAAGATCTCATTCTAATCTTTTACGATTTATGCTTTTACTGCTTTCAATAAATTATACTAGTTTTTAGTTGTAACGAACCATACATTCTTTGAGAACTATGGATATTCTTTTACACAGAGAGTGTCGGTTTGTACCGACAATCACATGAAAAGAACTTGAAAGGGTGAATCTAATAGATTCAATGGTAAAATGGGATAGGCTGTAAGAACTGTAAAATTCAGAAGAGAAAAATACTTTGTATAAATTCCCTGGTTGAATTACTCTCTCCCTACCAAGCTTTTAACCTCTGAAGTTGCTTTTTGCTATCTTTATTGATACGAATTTACCTCTCCAATTTCTACTCTTTTCTGAGAAAAATTTTTAGAAGTTGGATGATGGCTGAAGAGAAGGATATCATGATTGTCACCGATAGTAGTTTCTCTTCATCTTGTAATAACCAGCCCACTCGATATGCTAGTGATGAAGCTCAAGAGCGCTATGAGAACTTGTTCGAAACCAGTAGTTTCTACTGTCTTCGAACAAGTTTGGTGTGATGCAAAGTCCATCAACAACATATTTGGTTTGCCTAATGTTCAGGATGAACATGAATTGTGGACAACAAGTCTTTCTAAAAGCCAATTGAATGTAGTGTTGAGTGAAGTGGCTTATCCATCGGCAAAGTGGGTAAAACCATGAATGGGCATGCCTTTTGTTCATACCAATGAACTATTTGATAATGCTAAGCTATGGGTTGAATTCGTCCACACCTCCCTTTTGCCGACATCTTAAAGCCGACATCCAAAATAGAGCATTATTGGTTCACTCGATATTATTTGGACGACGAGTCAACATTAAAAAAATTATAGCCGACTCTTTACTTCATTTTGCTCTCAATCCTATTGATGAAATATCATTTCCATCGTCATCAAATGATATTTTAATCACGCTTTTCTACTGATCCAAAACCCTTAGATAAAGGGAAAAGTGATACATGCATATGCATAAGAGATAGAACGATGCATTGAAGACAAGAAGTTGAAACCATTTCACATGCCCAATCTTTTTCTCTTTAATTCTTATTGGTAATAGGTCTCAATGATTTTTAACCTCCTATTCTACTCATATCTCTTTTTAATTTTTATCCCATGAAAATAACTTTGTTTGAACTCAAAGTATAGCGGAAAATAAATCAACCTATATTATTGAGACTATTCCTTAATTTCTTTAAATATATAAAAATAGAACAAATAAATATATCCAAAAAAAATTGCTGACACTTTGAATATGTAAGCCATGAATAATCCATATACAATGTATTGGGAATTTCATTCTAGGAAACAAAAAGTATAACTCGACTAAAAGGGTATCTTTGTCTTTTAAAGTTCATAATTAATTAGCTTAAGACATGTCAACTGTTTCCATGATGTAATGGACAGAAATAATTGTTGAAATGAGTTTTTTTATTAATATTAAATTTTGGGTATAATTTTCAAATCTACTAATTGATCAAGTGACTAAAGATATACAAATTATTTTATCGTGTATGAATTTTTTTTAATATTTATTTTGAAAATGTAATATAAAAAATAGGTATAACACTAGACATATTTTTCTCCTTTCACTTATTAAAAGAAAAAGAAAGCTGTGATATATTGATATGATTTCTACTTACATGGTTCAATTCCGAGTTATCATTCCCTTCCCCTTATAAAAAAAAAAAAACACGACATGATATATGTATGGAACCATAAATGAATATTCCTATTTGCAAGGGTGGCGATAGGGGTTGACAATGGTGTTAGTTTTTTTTTGTGGGTAAATGCATTGTACGCTATCAAATTATGATCTTTATTTTAAATTGATTATTAGACTTTTGAATGTTTCGATTTCTTTTTCATATTGCGTCCGCATTTTAAATTTGTCCCCATACTTTGGAACAATTTAATTTCATCACCAAATTATCGTTCATGTTACATTATATCATGCATAATACACATCAGTGTTTATATGAAAATTAATAATTTTTATAATAGTTTTATTAACATGTGATATGATTAGCATATACTGATAATGTGGTAATGGAATTACAAGGTTTAGAAGTTTTGAGACCAATTTAGAATGAGTGTCATAGTTTTAGGGATAAAATCGTAACTTTCAAAATTTTGGGGACTAATTTAGAATAAGAGTTATAATTTGAGGGAAAATTTAACATATTCAAAAGTTTAGGGGTTAATTAATTTAATTCAGAATGATTTTAACTCTCTAAATGATAAATTTTGATATTAAATCACTTTTTTTAAATAGTCTAAATGTGCTTACAAGGTAATATCTATTTATAGATATTTTTAACTATTTGATAATGCACACACACCTTGCAGACATTACGATTGAACTCGAGTCTCTTAGGATGAACATTGTCTGCTTTTTCACTGAAACCACTTATTAAGTCACTTTAAACATACTAAGATAAAGGAATAAAATTACCTTTTGCCCAAAAAATGATAATTTCAGACAATAAAAAAATTCGATTTTAGTTTTTAAAATATTATGATTTAGCTATAGCCTCCTAAAAAGACATGTCTATTTGTGCTAACATAAATTACATACAAGCCTTATTAGGACTAATTAGTAAGATAGTATTAATTTTCATTCATACTCATGATTATTAGGATATTATATACTAGATTTTGTCAGATTACAATGTGTGGATAAGAATAGTTTATATAAGTTTCTATTAAAAATATTTATAATTAACCCATTTTTATTTATTTTTTGCTTGTTGTGTGAAATTAAAATCATTAAACGTGCAAGATAAATTCAAAGAATTTGGATCAGGTTGTATCCGAAAAAAAAGAAAGAAAAATAATGTGGTTGGAAGCAATTAATTAATTGTCTAAGATTCCTAGTCATATTCATTAATATTATTAATAAATAGTTGACATATATAAACCATTGTTTGAATTCCAAAATACCTACTGTATTTTAATATTTATTTATTTTTTTAACATAAATACACTAGTTTTATTAAAGAAAGAAAAATCTAAAATACAATGAAAGATTACAACTTAGGTAAACAAATTTGATCAGGACATATTCTTAAAAACACAAAAACTAACGTCTCTAGATCATAAACATGACTATATTAAAAAGGTAAAAACCCTAACTCAAAGGCTCAAAACAAAAAGATACAAAAATCACCAAAGTTTGAAGATTAAAGGTAAAAACAACAACAAACAATATTAAAAAAAATACATATTATAATAATAAGGCAGGTTCCCAACACAATTATTATTACAACTCAACCGTGAACAAGAGCGGTGACTATGAGTTTGTATCCAAATTTAGTTAAGGTTCAAAAACAAAGAGATCAACAGGATAATCAAAAGAGCGCCATCTTGATCTGTCGTGGCGTCATCAAATCAAACATGATAAAAAACTAATAAAAAAGCGGTCAATCAGTCAATTAAGAGACGAAAAACGTGCTAAAAGGCAAAAGATATGTACCAAAAAGTAGAGTAATACGTGTCACAAGGAAAGTGCTATTAAATTAAAAAACTAGAAAATAAAGAATAAAACAAAAGAAAAAGAAAAGATTACCTGTGGTCAGTAACTAAAACTGACATCACCGCCGATAAATTTCATTGAAAATTAAAACTAAATAATATATTGAGATATTTATTCATATAAATGTATTCTTATGTTATTTGTATAACTTTATTATACATATTTTTATTGAAAAATATATAAATGATTATTTAATATCAACATTCAACGCTTTATCATTTCTCACAAAACAAATAATAAAGAATAATCTTCATCTCATTTTGTATATTTGTTCAATTTTTTAAACATATTTGTCGAGTCAGCTTTTGTTGAAAAAATGTGAAAAATTGGTAACTTTGAGCCATATTTTTTATGGGTAAAGGTGGTGATTTGAATGATGAATTTAATGGCTCATATTCTACTCCATGAGACCTTTACAATGGTATCTCATATGCTCAAAACGGTTGAGTGATGAATGATAAATTGATGCTCCAAGTAAGGTGCTTGTGAATTGTGTAAAGAAAATAAAAAACCTTATCCCACATTAGTAGGATAACAAGCATGGGAAGTGTTTAAATACACTCGCACGAATTGGATATCAACATTCAGTGCTTATCATTTCTCACAAAATGAATAATAAAGAATAATCTTCATCTCATTGAATGACTTGGATTGAAACTGTGCCTCAGGCGCAGGCGCAGAGGGTGTGAATAGAAGCTCGTCGAACCCACTTGGGTTGGGGCCCAACCTTACGACGTGAGCGACGTGAATGTCCTGGACCGGTAGGGCCTTCATGTTTTTTTTTTTAATTTTTCTGAGATAGATACCTAATTATTTTCTTCTAAAATGAGTGCTTAAAGTTTCATTCCGTTAATATTTTAAGGTAACACCGTTAAAAAAATTCATCACCCAATCAGAATTTAACTTGTGTATTTATTTTTATTATTTTTAATTTTTTATAAAAAAGAAAATAATTTTTTTATTAAAAAATCTAAAAAGTCTTAAAATCTCCAAAAAGTCACAATCTCTAAAACCCAAGACCTCAAAATCCCAAAATTGACGCCACTACCACCGTCAATATCCTTGCCAGACCCTGCCGGTTTCGTCGCATGAGGCCATCGCCCATTTCCCCCAACCACCTGTTGCGTGTTTTGAGTGCTACGCGAATGTGCAAGCAAACACGTCGCAAGCAATAAAGTGATGAATATAGAGTATCGTCTCCACATGGATTGGTTTGGGCCACTTTGCTTAAGTCACTGCAAATGTTTAAAGAGTTAAATAATAGTGATGAATTAAAGCAAAATAAACTAAGACTAAGAGAATTAAAATAAAGGAAATAGGAAACTGAATTGAGAGAGTAGGTTGGATTATTAGGATTGAGAGTATGCTGGATGAGTTGCTTTGGCAAATTGAATGCTGGAGGCAAGTAGATTGTCGTGGCAAGTAATTGCCCAAACAAGAAGTTTGATGGATGTAGGACTCTTCGTGACCAGTGAAATGAAATAGCAAGTGGTTGAGTCGGTGTAGGACTCTTCTCAGCAACTGGTTGCCCACGCAAGTTAATTGTTGCGGCAAGTGTGATGCCATGGTAATCCAATTGTGTCTCCAATGTTCGACACAATGTTCTTCATTGCCTTCACGTTATTTCTAACTTGAAGGGTTGACACTTGCGCAAATCTTGGTGATACGTTTGTCACACGTTACTTTACCAAGAATGAACATCGTCTTTCCTTGAACTCTTGTTAGCCGCTTGAAATTCTCCCCGTCGCCAAGCTCCTTCACTTTGTCACTTTCCTAGAACTTGGTTCAATAGGGAATTGGTTTCTTTTAGCTCTCGCAATGTTAGGAAACCTGGATTCAATTCAGTCCGTTGATCTCCATCAACTCTCGTGATGTTTGGAAATCAACTCGGTCAAGGATCCTCCAAGGGCTGTCACTTCATTAGAATGATTCCTCCCTATGAATCTTCATTGATCTCGCTCTCCCTTTGCTATCATCGATCAGGGATTTGAGTTTCAATGAATGATTCTCCCCTCAGGTGTTTATTCTTAAACTACTTGATTTGTAAAGAGTACGAATTGAATCAACATCTTTGCATTTAACTTAAGCCAAAATAAAATCATCCATACAAAAAATCTCAAAACCTAATAACCCAAACCATTTAAGTTTAGTTCATGGTTAGGTAAAAAAAGAAATAACAAAGAATAAAACCCAGGAATGGTGGGATTACACGATACAAAATAAAAAGAATTGGAGAATATGAACTTCTCCAATTTTTCTTTGAAGGTTGTTTGTGAATCCCCTCTCTTTTGATCCGATCTCTCCCAAAATCAACTCGTCCTTGTGTTGTTGATGTGATCTCCTTAAATAGATGAAGATGAAGTGTTTGAATGCGTGTGAAATCCATGTAGAATTTATCTCTAACCACTCTGCGTTTGAATTTAAATATGGAGAATTATCCTATGTGATAAGGATAGAAATAAAAGATAATTCTTGGGAAAAGGAAGATAAATTCTATTTAATTATAAAATAGAATAATTATCCCCTTTTATCTCTCCTTATCTTTTGTCTTTATCTACAGTAAAATTCCATTTAAATCCGAGTCTTTATCCATTGCATTTTTTAATTTAATTCCTGGAGATAATGTTATTTATCCCGACTTGCCAGGGCAGGACTCAACAGTTGTCTCGACAATTCATTCCTGCACAAAATAAAGCAAAACATCAGTGATTTCTCCACAAAAATAGCAAAACACAAGATCAAGCTCTCCAAACGGAAAAACTATGAAATAATGCATGAATAAATAAATATGCAACTAAATGAGCCTAAATTTAAACAATAATCTAAGTAAAAAGGGTAGAAAATACAATACTTTTATACACTTATCACACCCCCAAACTCGAACTATTGCTTGTCCTCAAGCAATGCAACACTAACAAGCACCTACCAAGGCATTTACCAAACATGAACAAGTTCTATACCCGACTTTAATCCTCAGAGCCATGGCGACTAGATTTAATTACCTTTGTGACTTTAGGCAAAACACAGAAAAATTACTCAAAATTTAGTATGATGCAAGTGAAATGTGTTCGTAGTTATGTACAAGCTAATCATAGGAGTTCACAGCAAAACCTTAGTTTTATTAACTTGCCGAGGCAAGCAATCTAACTAGAGCTAGTTTCGGGCACCTCTAGCAATTTTTTTACTAGAGCCGGATAGACACCTCTAGCATTTTCAAGATCCTTAAGACTAGAGCCAGTTTTGGGCACCTCTAGCAAAGGTTATGTTGTAGTCATTTTGTCCTGGCCAGGCCCAATCAGCCCATTTATTAAACCCAATCATTTACAATAACCCAATAACCAAAGCAGACCTATGTACATGACCAAACCCAATAACCCGATACCCAATCAGCCTAAATATAACCCTAACCCAAATAAAACAAAAAACCCTAAATATCCTACAACATATTCAGCCACCACCCCTTTTGGGCCATCCTTGGCCGTGCTATGCACACACATTTCTGCCGCTTCCCCACGCTCCCACTTGCCACTCTACTCCACCGCCCAAGGTCACTTCTAACCTAAAAACTGCAAAAGAGATATCATTTTATTGTCAGATTTGTAAAATCAAGAGTGCAACTTGCTTACCCCTTTTTCGGGTATAAAAACCCCAAAATCCATTGTAAAAGGAACGGGTCGAATAAGAAAATAGAAAAAGGTTTCTTTTTCAGTTATAAAAAATAGCATTCGAATTTCATTAGATCTACATTATTAGAAAGGGTTTTTGAAGAAACGAACTTTAGATTCATGTTTAAGACTCAAAATCGAGCCGGTCGATGCCCTTGCATGTACTCCGGCTACCATTCGCGGCAGTTTTAAAAATCCGGCGAACGACAGTACACGACAGCGGACGAGGGGACGACGGCTGAAGAGAAGTTGAGAGCTTTTGGTTTTTTTATAACTCGGTATGAAATGATATTTTTGGGGCAAAAATTTGAACTTATAAGCCCATTAAATGATGTTGTTTTGGGCATCCAAGTTTTGGTCCAAAATGACGTCGTTTCATGCCATATTCGACGTCGTGACCCGACCCGGGAAGGATCCGCGCGTTTTTAACCAAAATGGAAAAATTGCATTTTGGTCCATCCAAATGGGGGAATCATGCCCAAGGTCCCTAGAAGTTTTAAATATGTTTCAATTTAGTCACTAAAATTAATTTAATACGATTTTAATGGAGAAATTACCACCTAAATCCCTCCGCCCTAAAATAATTTACACTTTGGGTCTTCCAATGGGGAAATTCTCTCTACAGTCCCTGGGAATTTTGAAAGCTTTACAATCTCGTCCCCAAATCAGATTTAATCAATATTAAATGGGATATTCGCAGTTTTTGTCCTTCAAACTTTTGGCGCCTTTCAATTTCATCCCAATACAGTGGTATAATTGAGGATTTAGTCTCCCGAACTTTGTAAATTATTTAATTTAGTCCTGTAAATTATTTAATTTTTGCACCATTTTTTACCTTTTTAAATTTCAGTCCTTTATTTATGTATTTTTCATTATATTCGATATGTTTTTTCATTTGTCTCTGTATTATATTAATATATATAACGTGTATATGTTATTTAGTATGTATATACGTATATATAATATATCTATATATAATGTATATGCTGTGTACTATAATATGTATAATGTAATATTTATATATATATATATTATTTATGTAATATGTATATATATAATATATTTATAATATATAATATTTATAATATATAATGCTATAAGTATATTTATGTATAAGATATGTATATAGTATTACTGTATATTTATAATATGTATAATATTTACATGTATATATTAGTATATGCATTATATTTTATATAGTATTTTCGTTCATTTATATTTTATCATTTTATCTTTATATTATTTATTTTCTACAAACTTTGTAAATATCTCCTCTGAGTATCGTGGATATCAAGACAAGTTTTGAAGTTATCAGATATATTTAATTATCGAATATTTATATTATTCATTTTTTATTTTTGTTCCTTTTATTTTTTGTCTGTTTATCTGTTCATACATAATAATTATGGCATATAGTATTAGGTCTTATTGTTCCGATATTTTTGCTGGGAGTGTCATCCCGATCTCCGAGTGACATCTTCTTTGAATGTCGTGAATACCAAGGCATATTTTGAACTGTTATGCATGCATGCTTTTTGGAAATTAATTATTAAATTAAATCAAATCTTTGTCTTCCTTAATAAATATAATGCGAACTTTTACGTACCAATTTTGGGCGTAGTGGGGGTGCTAGTCCTTCCCCACTCGTAACCAACTCCCGAACCCATCTTTGGTTAGCTTTTCGGTGTCCGGCCTACCAAAAGTGGTCGGTGGCGACTCCACCTTTTTTTTTAAATTTCTTACGGTATTATACTGGGAGTGTCATCCCGGTCTCCAGGTGTCATATCCTTTGATGCCGTGAAGTATTTTAATATTCGTTTTCAAAGGTTGCTACAGATTGGCGACTCTGCTGAGGAGAATTTTTTTATTTTCAAAAACAAAAAGCGGAGTTAGGCCTTAGTCAGGGTTCGCATTGTAATTATTAAGGAAAATTTAAATTCAATTTAATTTTTAATTTTCAATTTTTATGATATAAACTATCATCATACGTTAGTGTTAGAACCCTTAAGTGGAAGGGAGTACTTCGCTTCATGGGGTTTTCACCCCCGTATAGTGTTTATCATGATTCCAGAGTTCGGTCCTTATATTTTGTGGGGTTTTCACCTCCATATGGTATAAGGGTCGTATTCCCCTAAATCAATGTCCCATCGACAGTTCCGGAACCCTTACTTTAAAACCAAATCCTATATAATGAACCGTAGTGTCCACCCTTTAACCACGCCGTCACTCCGCCCATTTAGGAATTTTGCTTTGTTTTTTTATTTATTGTTTATATTCCCTGTATATTTTAACTGCTTACCTTTTCATTATCCATCATTTAATTCATTTTATTTATCCGATTATTCTATTACACTAACTCGTTTTCTCTGTTGTTTTTTCTTTTTTCTGCATTCGCATTGCATATCATATCATACATAGGTGTTGATTCAAGAGAAGCCACTTTAGAAGGCATTCAGGTATGGAAGAGAGGTTCTGTAATGTCAAAAGCGATAATACTATAGCCTAGGATGGTCCGAGTGTGTGCAGATGGAAAAGGGAGATGGTCTGACAACAGGACATGTATTAGAAATTACTAGGCCCACATTGATATTTTCCAAGTAGAACAACATGAGCTGAGAGAGTTATGACAGCGTTGGGATCCAAGTATGAAATAGAGCTTCTAACAAGAGTTTGGTGACGTAGCTCTCTTATTAGAGGTTTAGAATGATATGCACTTGTTCAAGGCCCTAGCGCAATTCTAGAACCCGAGGTACAACTGTTTCACTTTTGGAAAGGTAGACCTGACTCCAACCATCAAGAAGTATTTTCTTTACTTCGTTGTCTGGAAGCCAAGGAAGAGAAGATTCACGTCAAACCTAAGGATCCACCATTTTTCTTAGAGAATTTGGTTAACACCACCGGAATGAGCAAATAATGGTTCCAAGGGAAGATTACGGAAGACTGATTGAATAATTGGGCACATATCCGAGGCTTAATTCAAAAGAGATATGTTTGAGAAGTTGAAAAATGGCATCGATCCGGCTCTAGCAATTCTAGTAGAGAGATTTCAGTCACTGAGCACGTGCAAAAGAATGGGAGAGGGCAGATTCTTGGGATGCATTCTATTGTTGGAGATTTGGATTTGGAGTCACTTATGGGATTTGAATTTTTCTCACCGGATGTACCTCACCACCTTCTCTCCCATAAAGGTTTTTTGGAAGAGTATCGAGCTGAGACCTTGATCGAAGAACAATGGATGGCTGGCTTTCAAGACCTCCAAGATAACACAGTCAGATGGAAGGTACCATGGCTAATATTGAGTAACTTTATCTATCATTGTGGGGAATACGATAGGGTACCTCTACTCGGGATTTAAGGAGAAAATGGATATTGTCCTTTGCTCGTGCCGTGCTAGTATGGCTCGATGCAATTTGTCACTGCCACTCATGGTTTGAATACGCCAGGCTTCAAATACGAAGGTAATGGCTACAAAATGCAAGTGCAAAAGATAAGCCGTTCTTGGAAGCATATGTATATGGTTGAAGTCTACAAAGATGGTTCACCCTTTACCCTGAGATATGAGCAGTAAAGACTCGGCTGAGTTAATGTTATCGTTCCTTGTACGACGAACCAAAGAATTGTCTGAACCTTAAAAGAACGTTGAAGAAACTCCATCAGACTTGGAAAAGGTTAAAAGATCCCATCAAGGCAAAGTACAAACTTTAGAAAAACGTATCGCCAACTTAGAAGCAACAAATTATCTAGCCTCGATAGATGTAGAAAAGTACAAGAAACAGGAGAAGGACACCTTAAAACAAAAAAATCCTCGAAGAAGACCATAAAGATTTGGGAAAGAGTGGTTGGAGCTAAAACAGAACCTGCGAAGGAATAACTTAGGCACCACCACTAAGGAATTGACCTCTAAGCTGCTAAAAGAAAGAAAAAGGGCAGATAGCTATGCTCGAAGATATAAAGCTGGTCAAAAATAGGTAGAGCGAAAGACAAATGAGCTGGAGACTGTTGCTCATGAACTGGCCACTAGTCAGGTTCAAAACCAGGGACTAAAAGCTCAGAACGAGGAATTTGAAGCCCAAATTCTGCAATTAGAATAACTTCTACAAAAGTACCACAACCAAGATAATGTTACTGCCCTAAGCCTTGCACAAGAAGAAAATGAGTTGCTAAAGACCAAGGTAATCGAACTCAAGGATGCTTATCGTGATTGTAAAGAGAGACTTGTATCTTTTGAAAGAGCTTTGTAGGAAGATAATCACCGAATAGTATATAGACTATAACAGGTCGGTCAGCTTATTCACAACCAGTATAGAGCTATGACAGATGTTATGGTGCAAGCACAAAGGGTTGCCCGACACGTCCAGGGTTTGGCAAGGGAAGCACAGGAACCGTGAGCACGTGTTAGCCTCATAACACCATTAGGGTCATGAGTGTATGCTCTACTTCAAGAAGTCAAAGTCTTAAGGATAGAAGCTAAACGATAACTGTAAACGCGTTATCTGTGCTTTTTTGTAATCAAACTTCATCTAATGAAAGTCTTTCTAAGGAATACTTACGAATCAACACTTCATTTGCATTCATTTTGGCATGGCATTTAAATATTTAGTTGTACATTATAATTTGCATACATTATTAATTGAATTAATTATAGAAATATCATGGCAAAAAGTTTAACCTTAAATTACAATCATTCCACATCCATACAGTAACCATTTACAAGCAAGGAAAATGGAAAACCGAGTGACTGACTTGGAACGAGGCCAAAAGAACTTGAAGAACCATTTTGATAGCGCCGAGCAAAGCATTAGTGAATAGATTGCCCAGTCGCATGCTATAATTCTGGCCCATATATATGCTTTTCTTGGAAAGGATAAAGATGACACCGTAGAAGAGCCATAAGGTACTGCATCTCACACCAAGGTTCAATCAAATACGCTAATTCTCGAAAAAAGGGCATACATCAACACCACTAGGGTACATGCCAGTCATCAAGAAGAGGGGACCACCAAACGACCAATTGATCTAGAAGCAGGCTATGAGGAAAAAATGCCGGATCTCGACTTGGCAGAAAAGATCAGAGCCAAAATAGAAAGCAAATATGAAGAGAAATTCCATCTTTTTGGAGAACAATTCAGAGCCATACAAGGGGCTAAAGAACAGAGGAATGAGGCTAGCGATCTAAGTCTCGTTTCTGATCTGGTTCTCCCGCCAAAATTCAAGACACCAGAATTTGACAAGTATGATGAAACCACTTGGCCCTTTGCTCACATAACCATGAACTGCCGAAAAATGGCACCATTTATAAAAAACGAGAAGCTGTTTATTTATTGCTTCCAAGATAGTCTGACTGAGTCTGTAACCCATTGGTATACCAAACTCAAAAAATATGATGTCAAATCATGGAAAAATCTTTCTTGAGCCTTTGTTGAACATTACAAACATGTTTTTGACACGACCCTCAGTTGAGCCATGTTAGAAGGGATAGAGTAGCAATCGAATGAAAGTTTGCGTCAATACGCCCAAAGATGACGTGATATGGTGGCCCAGATTCATCCACCTGTACCCAAACACGAGATCACCCCAATGTTCGTGAACACTCTGAGGGGGACATTGTTTGATCGCATGATAAACAATACCACTCAGACCTTTGCTGACTTAATAAAGGCTGAGAACTCGATCTGACCAATATAGAGTCAGGGGCATCCCTTTGAGGGGAAAAAGAAAAATCATTCACACACTCATAGATCATTTAACATAGTGCATATGTCATACATCCATTCAAGTTTTCATGCATTTAGGCTATACGCAATCATTTAGGCATAAAGTCATATGCACCCATGACATTTGTTGAAACATATAAACACATCTAGGAAGAAGATCGAAGAACCTCAATCATGGGGGCATGAAATAATGATCAACCTTTAACCCTAAAGGAGGTCGAATACACAGAAAGCTCAAGCATCTAGAAAACAATAGTAAAACTTTTGAAAAATTACTAACTAGTTTTTTCATTCATTTTTAGGTCATGACTCCTGCCATAGAGTAGCATAACCATTTTTTCTCGATTTTGCCTCTATTAGTGCTGATCGAAATTTTCCTTCGGATCTTGTCCCTTTTCTAGTAATGTAACAGATCCCACATTTTTCTTATCTCGCTCCTCCGTCAGCTGGTTACAAGATCAAAATTTTCAGATCGCATATCTCTGTCAGTAGGTGTAGTGGATCTCCATACATTATATGTCTTGCCCCCTTCATTGATGGTGCAACATATTAAAACTTTTTTAGAATTTCATCTCTTCGCCAATGGTTTTTCAGATCCTCCATTTTCTAGGTCTTGATTTGTCGTTGATAGTGCATCATATTAAAATTTTTGCCAGGTCTCATTTTTTCGTTTATGGTGCGACTAGACCAAATGTTTCCCTCAGAATCTCCTCTTCAGAATTATAATAGGGCAAAAAAAATTTAAAAAAAGTTAAAGAAAAGTAAAAAAATCAAAAAAAGAGAGAGAAAGAAGAATAAATAATCAAAACAATCAAAAGAATCAATCAAAAGAAAATATTAGAAGAAGAATCCAAGTTGTTGTTCAATACTACTCCTCCATGGATGGTACGGTAGAGTCCAAGTTACTATTATCCAATCATGTCCCTTTGTTGATGGTGTTGTAGCTTGGTCGAACTATACTATCTTTTGGTCTTGCTTCTTTGTCAAGTGTGGTAGCTGGGCCAAATCTACTCTTTTAGTTTCTATTGCAGCCATATCAAACACAAGAACCTTCATCTTTTGTCTTTTAGTTAGTATGACGGCTGGATCAGTGCCATTTTGGTAAGTCCGACAGAAATGTTAGCACAACGTGCTTAAACACGGTAAAGTTTAAGACAATGGATAATTTAAATGTCCATCAAAAATCCATTTTACTAATGGTCAAAGGAAAATAAATCCTTTACAAAAATCCAATGTCATGATTGTTATAAACTGATTATACCTAAGGGAATGGTATAACTAGCCTGGAGCAAACGACTACCGATAAAGGCAACTCAAAATCATTGATCCCTGTGCATTTGGGAAAAATACAAAAGAAATCAAATCATAGAACCGGATGTTCAAACCTTCATTCGACTTTGCCTTTGCACCAGTGTTGCGACTAAGCCAATTTTCTCCAAATTTTCCTTATAGGAACGACAAAGAGGATCAAGTAAAGCCCAAGGAAGAAGCGATGGTCAGAGCAAGAACCCATACCCTAGACTTGACCATTTTGCTTCATAAGGTACTATTTTGTGCCCAAGACGATCAAAATTAGGGCATCATCTCGAAGATTTTTCATCTGTAGCTGGTGCTGGCACTACCCCAGAACAAAATAAAGTGCCAACTTTTTCAAAACTTCAAGATGAAGAGTTCTATATAGGAAGGAATCTCATCTTGAAGATTCCACCCCTGGATTTGATGAGAGTTTTATACAGGAAGGACTCTCAGCCCTACAATCCCCGGCTTTGATGGGAGTTCTATACATGAAGAACTCTCAGCCCTACCTCTGGCTTTCAAGAGAATTCTATATAGGAAGGATTCTCAACCCTACCTCTGGCTTTGATGAGAATTCTATATAGGAAGGATTCTCAGCCCTACCTCTGGCTTTGATGGGAGTTTTATACAGGAAAGACTCTCAGCCCTACCTCTGGCTTTGATGAGAGTTCTATATAAAAAGGACTCTCAGCCTTACAATCTCTAGCTTTGATGGGAGTTCTATATAGGAAGGACTCCTAGTTCGAAGATTCCATCCAGTGACAACAAAAGGTTCTATATAGGAAGAACATGTCACAAAGCAAGATAGCATTCGGTTCCTATGAAGATAAAAAATCGGGGCATCCTTCAAGGTTTTTCAGTCTCAGCTTTCAAGGAAGTAAAATATTCTAGTCGTCTTGTGGCGAGATACTATTTTATTCCTAAGACGATCAGAAATTGGGACATGATCTTAAAATTTTCTAGTCTTCAGCTTTTAAGGAAGCAATGAAAATCATCCGGTAGTCTCGTAACAAAATACCATTTTATGCCTATGACAGTCAGAAACTGGGGCATCCTTCAAGGTTTTCCAGTCCTCAGCTTTCTGGGAAGTAGTGAAATCTCCTAGTAGTCTTGTAGTGAGATACCATTTCATGCCTACGACGATAAAAAATCGGGGCATGATCTTAAAATTTTCCAATCTTTAGCTTTCAAGAAAGCAGTAAAAATCACCCGGAAATCTCGTAACAAAATACCATTTCATGCCTATAACAGTCAGAAATCGGGGCATCCTTCAAGGTTTTTCCAATCTTCAGCTTTCAGGGAAGTAGTGAAAATCTTCTAGAAGTCTTGTAGCGAGATACCATTTTATGCCTATGACGAAAAGAAATCGGGGCATGATCTTAAAATTTTCTAGTCTTCAACTTTCAAGGAACCAGTGAAAATCATATGGTAGTCTCAAAACAAGATACCATTTCATGCCTATGACGGTAAAAAACTAGGGCATCCTTCAAGGTTTTCCAGTATTCAACTTTCAGGGAAGCAGTGAAAATCTTCCGATAGTCTCAACACGAGATACCCTTTCATGCCTATGACGATAAAAAATTGGGGCATGATTTTAAAATTTTTTAGTCTTCAGCCTTTTGGGAAGCAGTGAAAATTTTTTGTGAGTCTCATAGCAAGATATAATTTCATAACTACGACGATAAAAAATCGGGGTATAGTTTTTAAAATTTTTCCTGTTCTCAACCTCCTAGGAAGTAGAGAAGACTCGTGCTTCTGGTACTGGCACTACCCGAGAATAAAATGAAGTGTCACCATTTTTTGGAACTTCAAGATGAAGGGTTCTATATAGGAAGGACTCCCCAACTCGAAGATTCCACCCGCAGAAGGTTCTATATAGGAAGAACTTGTAACTTCAAGACTCGAAAGTGAAAAGTTCTATATAGAAAGGACTTGCAGCCTAAAAGATTTCTCCAAAAACTTACAAAATTTCAAATGGAGGAAGAGTAAACAGTTCTATATAGGAAGAGCTTGTAACCTCAAACTCCCGACTCAAAGATTTTGTCTTCTCAGTAGGGTACTCGAGTTTGAAGATTTTGCCTCCAAGAGCAATCGAGCGGATCAACTAAAGATCAAGAGAGCGGGCAGTGGTCAGAGAAGAACCCTCAGCCTACCCTGACCAAAATGGTCACTATTTTGTCTTTGCTCTATCCTTGTTACACAACAATGAGCAAAGAGGGGCAGCTGTTGTAGCCCATTTTGTCCAGGCCAGACTCAACCAGCCCATTATATTAAACCCAATCATTTACAATAACCCAATAACCAAACCAGACCCATTTACATGACCAAACCCAATAACCCAATACCCAATCAGCCCAAATATAACCCTAACCCAAATAAAACAAAAAACCCTAAATATCCTACAACATGTTCAGCCGCCGCCCCATTTGACCAATCATCTTTGGCGCACCGTACGATGCACGCACGTTTTTGCCACTTCCCCACGCTCCCACTTGCCACTCTGCTCCATCGCCCATGGTCACTTCGAACCTGAAAAATCCATAAGAGATATCATTTTATTGATAGATTTGTAAAATCAAGAGTGCAACTTGCTTACCCCTTTTTCGGGTATAAAACCCCAAAATCCATTGTAAAAGGAACATTTCGAATAAGAAAATAAAAAAGGCTTATTTTTCAATTACAAAAAATATAAAAAATAGCAATCAAATTTCAGAAGATCTACATTATTAGAAAGGGTTTTTGAAGAAACGAACCTTAGATTCATGTTTAAGACTCAAAACTGAGTAGGTCGGTGCCCTTTCATGTACTTCGGCCGCTGTTCGAGGTGGTTCTCCAACGCGGGCGAACAACGACACACAACAGCGCACGAAAAATGATGGGATAGTAAATGAAGAGAAGTTGAGAGCTTTTGGTTGTCTTTTTTATAAATCGGTATGAAATGATATTTTTCAGGCAAAAATTGAAACTTATAAGCCCATTAAACGACGTCTTTTTGGGCATCCAAGTTTTGGTCCAAAACAATGTCGTTTCATGCCATATCCGATGCAGTGACCCGACCTTGGGGGGATCCACGCGTTTTTAACCAAAATGGGAAAATTGCATTTTGATCCGTCCAAATGGGGAAATCATGCCCAAGGTCTCTGAAAGTTTTAAATATGTTTCAATTTAGTCACTAAAATTAATTTAATATGATTTTAATGGGGAAATTACCACCTAAATCCCTCTGGCCTAAAATAATTTTCACTTTGGGTCTTTCGTATGGGGAAATTCTCTCTGCAGTCCTCTAACCCCCTTAACCCGGCCTAGACGCCCAACCGAATCAAGATGGCCACATTAGGTTTACCGTAGCAAACCGAAGAGATTCAGCCAACCCGGTCCATTTTTTCTATCTTTTTTATCTTATCTAGATGCCAATTATTAATCCTACATGTTCATACAGATAACTGGTGCAATCCCAACTCAATCGGGCATTACTTTGACATCCAATTGATTCTGACTACCACCTAGGGACCAAAATGTAATTTGACGAATATACAAGTCAAAAACCCACTTTTAAATTACCAACCCTAGATTAGTCAGGTTCCATGCATATGTCTCATATTCCAACTCAAACCAATTATTTTAACCATGTACTAATGCATTAGCAAGATTCAGGGACTAAAATGCGAAGCAAGCAAAATTGTGAGCCGATGCAACAAAAAACAGCCTTGAGTATCGATACTGGTGTTACAGTACCAATACACATAAAGATGCACCGTACCAGTACACCATGACCCATACTGATACGCAATAACCAACTTACCTAACTTTTGATTTGTTTTAACATCCGTACCGGTACACTTACGTGGGTATCAGTACACGGGTTTGGGTTTAAAAAGTGAGATTCCAAAGGCTAGAACGTGTACCGATACTCCTTACTCGTATCGGTACACCAGGCCAAAATTACCTAGGAGTACCGGTACTCCCTTATGTGTACCGATCCCTTAGGCTAGAAAATGCCTAGCCGTACCGATACTGTTCCCCGCGTATCGGTACGCCTGGACCTGTAATGCCACAAATTGTTGATTTTTCAACCCAAAAACATTCTCAAACCATTCTAATATGCTTATAACACCATACCAACATGCCAAACATACCATAAGCAACCTAGCAACACAAATCTAACAGCACAACAAGGCTTCATGCATCGAATGGAAATCTATAGGCATGCTTCCTAAAGTTGCATCCATACAATATACCAAAAGACAAACTAGCACCAAAATCAATCTTTAAAGGCCATTTACAAACCAAAAACAACCTAAGAAACATGATCAAACAAGGAGATCCCCAAAAAATCTCCCAAATCATAACAAGTACCCCATTGCCCTTATTCATTATAGTAGTCTCTAACATACTTTGGAACCAAGTCTTGCCAAGATCCCCTGGCTTCTTACTGCCTTCCGAAACTTTAATTCTCTGCATTGATGGACAAAAAGAGCGTAAGAACACAAGGCTTAGTGAGGAGAGCTCAGAACAAAACACCATCAATGCATTTAAAACCATTTCTCAACATCATCTTTTAAAACATCATGCCTCTTTTAAAACATGCACTTACAACATTAAAACCAGCATATCAAACCATATGCTACATGTATCATCAACCAACAACAAGTCACATTGCTAATCCTCTACTTAAGTCTTCTCATGCATTACTACCAAATGCAAAGCTTAAGGAGAAAACATGTATAAATCACATTATACAACATAAGCCATTTCAATGATACATTAACAATTATATTGGCTTTCAAGTGATCTTTAACAAGTCCACTAACAAAAGTGTTCATTGGATACACGGATTCAACAAGTGTTAACTCAACACTTCAAGCCATCTCAACCAGAATAGCGATACAATCACAATCGCGAACAACCGGGTACAATAATAACCCACAGGGAAACCCATTCCTCTCATCGGTTAGATGCTTAACCCCACTAACGAGAGTATTCGGTACTGTTTAACCCCTCAACTGTTAGGGTACTTGGATGGAGTATTCGGTACACCGTATAAATCCCTCAACATCCAAGGTGACTTATTTTATAGTGCAGTCAATCCTATGGCCGGCCAACTATATCCGATAACAATTTTAAAACCACATCACTTGCCAATATAATTAAACAAATACATTTACCTCACTGTTTTTAACAAGCATTAAACCATGCCCTTTCCAAAGCAACAACCATGCTTTAAAACACAAGTATAAACCATACTTACAAATATCACTTATCATCTGCATCCTTTAGCAAAACATGCTTAAAAATAGTACATCAAATACTTTAAATCATGCTTAAACAATAGGTACAATGTAAATCAAAACAAGTGCATAAAACAATTTCAAACTAGCACGACCGAGAGAGTAAAACCACTTTACTTATTTCCGAGCTTAGGTAAGCGTTTCAAGCTCTACCTAAACTCCCAAAAACCATCATTAAAACATTCCAATGTTGGAATCCATGTTTTCACTCACCGTCACGCGAAACCTCGATTCGCCGATGCAAAAACGAATATCCGAAGCCTCCTACACTTCTTCACTTACTTCTGGATCAACCTCCCCTGATTTTACCACAAAACCAGAGAGGATTAATGCATCATAATGCATTCTAAAAACAACAACCACAATCCTTCTTGGATTCCCACAAAACTCTCACAATTAACCCTCCACAACAACCGAAAACATAACCAAAATACTTCGATTCATAACCCAGCCAACATCTATCAACCTAGCACCACTTTCATCATCAAAACACATCTAAAAACAGAATCAAAACAACCTAACACCTCCAGCAACCAAACAACCACCACAACTCCACAAAAACACATGTCTAAAAACCTAAACAAATAGAGATTCAAGAGTTTCAGGATTCTATTAACAAAAATGACTTATCAATATTATTATACATCCATAATATGTTCAAAATCAATCTACATCACTAGAAAATAGATCCAATTCGGATCTTTCACTATTTCATCAATCTTACCCAATCAAATCAATTAATTCAATATAAAAAACACAAAATCAGATTATAAACCATAAATCAGGGATCAAATACTTGGGAATATCAATAAAGAACCATTCAATAGAGGATATCATGAACCTTACCCCTATTGTGTGATTTCTCCCTCAATTGGCTTGTTTAAAACTAGGAAACACAAGATTTTAATAATATTTTGTAAATCAAAGTTAAATAATCAATCGTAGATCAAGATTATGAGTAAAATTGATCTCTCACCTCTGGTTTTTGATGAAATCTGAGTGTTTGGCAGAAAAGAAGTGGAGAAAAAAGTTGAGAGAAAAGTTACGTCAATTTTCATTTAAACCAAATAACTAACTTTAATAACTAAAATCCCTTTTAATTAACTTTTAAAACACATGTTAAAATGATTTAATTGAAGAGAGAAATCACCAGCAAAAACTTGGTAAAATAGATCCCTAAGGATTCTAAGAATTTGACCCTTTTCATTTTAGTCACTTTAAAAATAGTTTCAAAAGTTGCATTTTGGTCACTAGCCAAAATGTCACACCTCCCAATCTCATTTTCCAAAATTGATTCCACCAAAATTAATCATATATTAAGACATGATTTTAACCATTTTCCATAATCTTTCCCACACCGAAAATATACAATCCCGAAACCTACTCGAATCTCTACTCTAGTCCACCAAACTGCCTAATAACCCACTAAATCGCTAAGCCCTAAAACCGGACCGTTACAACTCTCCCCCTCTTAAGAAATTTCGTCCTCAAAATTTACCTGGAGGAAACAAGTGCGGAAACTGATTCAACATATCCGACATGTGCTCCCATGTGGCCTCCCCAACGCCGCGGTGCTTCCACAACACCTTAACCAGCTCGACCGTTTTGCCACGGAGCACCTTATTTCTGGTATCAAGAATCTCTACAGGTTCTTCATTGTAAGAGAGATCCGATCGCAACTCAATCTCTTATACCGGCATGACATGCGATGGATCTGACCTATACCTCTGCAACACTGAAACATGGAACACATCATGGATCTTCCCCAACTCTGGAGGTAACCTCAACCGATATGCAACAGGACCCACATGTTCAACAACCTAGTATGGTCCAATAAACCTCGGGCTAAGCTTCTATTTTCGCCTAAAACGCAACACTTTCTTCCAGGGTGACATATTCAAAAACACTTTATCACCCACAGCATACACTCTATCCCTACGCTTCAAATCCGTATAGGATTTCTGACGATCATCAGCTGCTTTCAAGTGCTCACATATCAACTTAACCTTTTCAGTGGTGCCTTTCAGAACATTGGGCATTGACACAAACGTTTCCCCCGCTTCTGCCCAACATACGGGCGTACGACATTTTCTGCCATACAACGCCTCATAGGGTACCATTTGTATGCTAGCGTGATAACTGTTATTATAAGCAAACTCCACCAACGGCAGTTGCTTCTTCCATGTTCCCTGGTACCCAATAACACAACACCTTAGCATATCCTCAAGAACCTGAATTACGCGCTCCTACTGGCCATCCGTCTGAGGATGATACGAGGTACTAAAACTCAACAGGGTCCCCAGGGCACGATGCAAACTCACCCAAAACCTTGCGGTGAACCGCGAATCCCTATCCGAAACTATAGATTTGGGTACTCCGTGCAAACGCACAATCTCAGAAATGTACAGCTCAGCCAACCTATCCAAGGTATACGTAGTATGCACTGGCACAAAATGCTCACACTTCGTAAACTGATCCACAATCACCCAAATAGAATCTTTTTTG
This sequence comes from Hibiscus mutabilis, assembly GCA_019671005.1. Lineage (NCBI taxonomy): Eukaryota > Viridiplantae > Streptophyta > Magnoliopsida > Malvales > Malvaceae > Hibiscus > Hibiscus mutabilis. The sequence goes on along the minus strand of CM033741.1, from coordinate 21,826,942 downwards.
GTCAGCGTCAAAGGCAGCCCAAACACAAAATCCATGGTGAGTCTTTCCCGCTTCCATTTCGGTATCCTCAATGGTTGCAACAACCCAGAAGGAAACTGATGCTCAAGCTTCACCCACTGACAAACCATACACCGAGCCACGAAATCAGCCATATCTCTCTTCAGCCCAATCCAGTAGTACTCTTCTTTCAACCCTTGATACATCTTAGTACTATCGGGATGCATAGCAAAAGGACTAGCATGTGCCTCAGTCAAAATAGTACGCCTCAACCCTTCATCTTCAGGCACAACTATTCGACCTTTGAAACACAACACCCCATCATCGTTGAAATGAAAATCCGTAGGATTTCCATCCTTGATATCTTCCACATGAGATACCAAACTCTCATCGTACGGTTGCTTCTCCTTGATCATAAGCGACAAAGATGACTTCAATTGCAACTTATCCAACAAACCCCCGTCATTCGTCATGTTCAACCGAGCGAACATAACTCTCAACTCCACAGTCGCTTTTCTACTCAAAGCATCCGCCACAACATTGGCTTTTCCCGGATGATTCTCAACGGTCAATTATAATCCTTAAGCAACTCCAACCATCTACGTTGCCTAAGATTTAGCTCCTTCTACGACATCAAATATTTCAAGCTCTTATGATCAGTATAAACCACACATTTCTCACCATAGAGATAATGCCTCCAGATCTTCAAGGCAAACACAACCACTGCAAGCTCAAGATCATGGGTAGGGTAGTTACATTCATGCACCTTCAACTGCCTAGATGCATATGCTACTACCTTACCCTCATGCATCAACACACAACCAAGCCCAACATACGATGCATCACTAAAAACAACGAACTCCTTCCCCGATTCTGGTTGAACCATGACCGGAGTTCGCGTCAAAGCTTCCTTCAACCCTTCGAAAGCTCGCTGTCTATCCTCTGTCCACTCAAAATGAACATTCTTCTGTAGCAGCTTCGTTAACGGAGCCGCCAAACTAGAAAACCCTTCCACAAACCTTTGGTAGTAACCTGCCAAACCAAGGAAACTCCTAACCTCCGTCACAGACTTGGGCTCCTTCCAGCTTAACCTTTTTTGGATCGACACAAATTCCTTCGGCCGACACAACATGCCTAAGAAACACAACTTCTTTAAGCCAAAACTCACATTTGCTTAACTTAGCATACAACTGATTCTCCATCAACTCCTGAAGCACGATCCGCAGATGACTATCATGATCCTTCTCGCTACGAGAGTACACAAGGATATCATAGATAAACAGAACTACAAACTGATCCGAAAACTCATGAAACACTCGGTTCATCATGTCCATAAAGGCAGCTGGAGCATTGGTCAAACCGAACGGCATCACAAGAAACTCGTAATGCCCTTACCTCGTACGGAAAGCTATTTTGGGCACATCCACCTCCTTCACCTTTAACTGGTAGTACCCCGACCGCAAATCTATCTTGGAAAACACCGAGGCTCCTCTAAACTGATCAAACATGTCATCTATCCGCGGTAAGGGATACTTGTTCTTCACTGTCAACTTATTCAGCAGCCGGTAATTTATACACATCCGTAACGTACCATCTTTCTTTTTCACAAATAGCATCGGTGCTTCCCACGGAGAGATACTGGGTCTTATAAAACCCCGATCCAACAACTCCTGCAACTGCGTCTTCAACTCCTTTAATTCCTTCGGGGTCATGCAGTACGGAGAAATGGATACCTGTACCGTACCCACAAAGTCCTCGATGCCAAACTCTACCTCACAGTCATGTGGCAATCCTGGTAACTCTTCCGGAAAACACCTGGAAAGTTGCACATGGTGGGAAAATCCTGCACCCTCAACTCCTTTGATCCAGGATTCATAACATAGGCCAAATAAGCCTAACATCCCGAATCCAACATCCGACTCGATTTCAAAGTCAAAACAACATTGGATAGAAACTTGACATTTTCACCAACAACTACCACCTCATAATCATCCGCCAACCTCAAGGATATCCGCTTAGTCTCAAAATCCACCACATCCCGATGTTCAGTCAACCAATCCATGCCCAAAATCACATCAAATCCATAGAATGGCAACTCCATCAAGTCCACAGCAAATACATGTCCCTGAGCCATCAGCGGACACCTACGATACAACCTCCTAACCACGACTGTCTCCTCAAGAGAACTAGTCACTCTAACACGCACATCAAGAATTTCCACTGATACATCAAGCAACTCAGAATGCTCACTCAAAATGTATGAACGAGTAGATCCGAAATCAACCAACGAATACAACGACAAAGACTGAAGGGTAAAAGTACCTACACTCACATCGGTGTTGTTGCGGCCCTCACGATGGCATACACCCTAGCCAATCCACCTCCCTCAGGCTAGATAGAAACAGTGTGAGCCACAGTCCTCTATCCCATATCTCAACGCTGAAACGGTTTGCGACCACGACCACGACCACGACCACGACCACGACCACAGTACGGAGCAACAACAGGTGCAACACCCTGCCCACCTCGAGCCAACAACGGACAATCACGCCTCTGATGGTCGCCTAACCCACAACACCAACAAGCATTAGCCACAACAGGCACAGGTGCCTGACCTTTCCTGGCCAACCGTGGGCAATCTTGCCTCAAATGATCTTGGGATCCACAAATCCAGCAGGTGCTAAACGAGGCTCTAATCTGGCCACAATGTCCCTGGGCTCCACGTCCTACAACACCTCCACCATGCCTCGGCTCTGAGCGAAACCTCTTGTCACGGTGTCTCTTGGCCTGACCACCACTATAATCCGAATCAGCAGCTCTCTTCCCTGAGCTAAAACCTCGTGATCCATAAGCCAAACCCAAATTATGCTCTACATCCTTGGCTCGCTGAACCAACACATCAAAGTCGGTATAATCAGCAGCAAGCATGTATGTCTTAACATCCTACACAAGCCCATAACGGAAACAATTACATCGAGTACGCTCGTCAGGAATCAACTCAGGTGCATACCGACTCAACCTCACGAACTGCACCTCATACTCCGCAACAGACATACTGCCCTGCACCAAAGCCATAAACTCACGCTTCTTCTCGTCCTGATACCGGACTCCCAAAAACTTCTTCCGAAAAACCTCACAGAAGAACTCCCAAGACACATCCTCGGTCGCCATACTAGATATCGTGGCAGTCCACCATGCATAAGCATCACCCTGCAGTAGGGAAAACAACACAGCCTAACTTCGAGCATCGGTACAACCCATCTGGCCTAGTATCCTCTCAGTACTGGCCAACCAACCCTTAGAAGCCTCAGGAAATAATCCTCGAAACTCAACTCTACCCAAACTACGACGATGCTCAAGCGGCAACCCTTGCCCCTCAATCGGTGGTGCTGGCACACGAACACCCGCAACTGCTGCCTGAAATGCACCGGTCATAGCCTAAATCAACGGTGCCATATCACCCATCACTGGCCCAACTGGCGCATGTGGTACTTGCTCCACTCCCTCAGGTGGATTAGGTGGGGGCGGTGGCAACCCTCCAGGAAGTACAACTTCTCCTTCATCGTCCTGCCCAGCGGCAACAGCAATCGCGCTAGATCGCAACTCTCTTCTCGGTCCCATCGTGTTAAAATATATCTAAGGCATGATAACCATTTCAAAACAAAAACAATCAAGCCAGTCTAAAGCAAGGATCCGAGACTTCCATTTCAAAAATCAAAACTTTCCAGACTATAATAATAAGGCAATGGGTACCCCCAAAACTTTCCCAACATAACATATGGCAATCAACATTCATATATCAATCACCGTGCATATCATCCAGCATACATACAACAATCAACATTCATATATCAATAACCTAGCTCTGATACCACCAAATGTAACCCCCTTGACCCGACCTAGATGCCCAACCGAATCAAGATGGCCACATTAGGTTTGCCATAGCAAACCGAAGAGATTCAGCCAACCCGGTCCATTTTTTTCTTTCTTTTTATCTTATCTAGATGCCAATTATTAATCCTACATGTTCGTACATATAACATGTGTAATCCCAACTCAATCGAGCATCACTTTGACATCCAATTGATTCCGATTACCACTTAGGGACCAAAATGTAATTTGACGAAGTTACAAGTAAAAAACCCACTTTTAAATTACCAACCTTAGATTAGTCAGGTTCCATGCTTATGTCTCATATTCCAACTCAAACCAATCATTTTAACCATGTACTAATGCATTAGCAAGACTCAGGGACTAAAATGCGAGGCAAGCAAAATTGTGAGCCGATGCAATAGAAACAACCTTAAGTATCGGAACTGGTGTTACCGTACCGATACGCATAAAGATGCACCATACCAGAGCACCTCGGCCCGTACCGATACGAAATAACCAACTTACCTAACTTCTATTTTGTTTTAACATTCGTACTAGTACACTTACGTAGGTATCGGTACACGGGTATGGGTTTAAAAAAGTGAGATTCTAGAGGCTAGAATGTGTACCGATACTCTCGTTATGCCAGGCCAAAATTACCTAGGCATACAGGTACTCCCTTACGCGTACCGATACCTCAGGCTAGAAAATGCCTAGCCGTACCGATACTGTTCCCCGCGTATCTGTACGCCTGGACTTGTAATGCCACAAATTACTGATTTTTCAACCCAAAAACATTCTCAAACCATTCCAATATGCTTATAACACCATACCAACATGCCAAACATACCATAAGCAACCTAGCAACACAAATCTAACAGCACAACAAGGCTTCATGCATCAAATGGAAATGTATAGGCATGCTTCCTAAAGTTGCATCCATACAATATACCAAAAGACAAACCAGCACCAAAATCAATCTTTAAAGGCCATTTACAAACCAAAAGCAACCTAAGAAACATGCTCAAACAGGGAATTCCCTAAAACATCTCCCAAATCATAACAAGTATCCCATTGCCCTTATTCATTATAGTCTAGTTAATAACATACTTTGGAACCAAGTCTTGCCATGATCCCTTGCTTCTTGCTGCCTTCCGGAACTTTAATTCTATGCATTGATGGACAAAAAGAGCGTAAACACACAAGGCTTAGTGAGGAGAGCTCAGAACAAAACACCATCAATGCATTTAAAACCATTTCTCAACATCATCTTTTAAAACATCATGCCTATTTTAAAACATGCACTTACAACATTAAAACCAGCATATCAAACCATATGCTACATGTATCATTAACCGACAACAAGTCACATTGCTAACCCTCTACTTAAGCCTTCCCATGCATTACTACCAAATGCAAAGTTTAAGGAGAAAACATGTATAAATTACATTATACAACATAAACCATTTCAATGATACATTAACAATTATATTGGCTTTTAAATGATCTTTAACAAGTCCATTAACAAAAGAGTTCATCGGATACACGAATTCAACAAGTGTTAACCCAACACTTAAAGCCATCTTAATCGGAATAGCGATACAATCACAATCGTGGTACAATAACAACCGGGTACAATAACAATCGGGTACACTTTCAACCCACAGGGAAACCCATCACTCTCATCGATTTGATGCTTAACCCCACTAATGGGAGTATTTGGTACTGTTTAACCCCTCAACTGTTAGGGTACTTGGATGGAGTATTCGGTACACCGTATAAATCCCTCAACATCCAAGGTGACTTATTTTACAGTGCACTCAATCCTATGGCTGGCCAACTATATCCGATAATAATTTTAAAACTACATCACTTGCCAATATAATTAACCAAATACATTTACCTCACTATTTTTAAGAATCATTAAACCATGCCCTTTCCAAAGCAACAACCATGCTTTAAAACACAAGTATAAACCATACTTACAAGAATCACTTACCATGTCATCTTTTAGCAAAACATGCTTAAAAACAATACATCAAATACTTTAAATCATGCTTAAACAATAGGTACAATATAAATCAAAACAAGTGCATAAAACCATTTCAAACTAGCACGACTGAGAGAGTAAAACCACTTTACTTACTTCCGAGCTTTGGTAAGCGTTTCAAGCTCTACCTAAACTCCCAAAAACCATATTTAAAACATTCCAACGCTGGAATCCTTGTTTTCACTGAACGTCACGCAAAACCTCGATTCGCCGACGCAAAAACGAGTATTCGAAGCCTCCTATTCTCTACTTACTTCCAGATCAACCTCCCCTGCTTTTACCACAAAACCACAGAGGATTAATGCATCATAATGCATTCTAAAAACAACAACCACAATCCTTCTCGGATTCCCACAAAACTCTCGCAATTAACCCTCCACAACAACCGAAAACACAACCAAAACACTTCGATTCATAACCCAGCCAACATCTATCATCATAGCACCACTTTTATCATCAAAACACATCTAAAAATAGAATCAAAACAACCTAACACCTCCAACAACCCAACAACCACCACAACTCCACAAAAACACAAGTCTAACATCCTAAACAAATAGAGATTCAAGAGTTTCGGGATTCCATTAACAAAAATGACTTATCAAAATTATTATACATCCATAATATGTTCAAAATCAATTTACATCACTGGAAAATAGATCCAATTTGGATCTTTCACTATTTCATCAATCTTACCCAATTAAATTAATTAATTCAATATAAAAAACACAAAATTAGATTATAAGCCATAAATCAAGGATCAAATACTTGGGAATATCAATAAAGAACCATTCAATAGAGAAGATCATGAACCTTACCCCTATTGTGTGATTTCTCCCTCAATTGGCTTGTTTAAAACTAGGAAACACAAGATTTCAATAAGATTTTGTAAATCAAAGTTAAATAATCAATTGTAGATCAAGATTCTGAGTAAAATTGATCTCTCACCTCTGGTTTTTGATGAAACCTGAGTGTTTGGCAGAAAAGAAGTAGAGAGAAAAGTTGAGAGAAAAGTTACGTCAATTTTCATTAAAACCAAATAACTAACTTTAATATCTAAAATCCCTTTTAATTAACTTTTAAAACACATGTTAAAATGATTTAATTGAAGAGATAAATCACCAGCAAAAGCTTGGTAAAATAGCTCCTTAAGGATTCTAAGAATTTGACCCATTTCATTTTAGTCACTTTAAAAAAATTTTCAAAAGTTGCATTTTGGTCACTAGCCAAAATGTCACACCTCCCAATCTCATTTTCCAAAATTGATTCCATCAAAATTAAAATCATTTATTGAAACATGATTTTTAACCATTTTCCATAATTTTTCACACACCGAAAATATACGATCCCGAAACTGACTCGAATCTCTACTCCGATCCACCAGACCGCCTAATAACCCACTAAACCGCTAATCCCTAAAATTGGGGCATTACAAGTCCCTGAGAATTTTGAAAGCTTTCCAATCTCATCCCCAAATTAGATTTAATCAATATTAAATGGGATATTCACAGTTTTTGCCTTTCAAACTTTCGACGCCTTTCAATTTCATCCCAATACAGTGGTATAATTGCATATTTAGTCCCCCAACTTTTTTAAATGATTTAATTTTAGTCATGCACATTATTTAATTTTTGCACCATTTTTTTTATCTTCTTTAATTTCAATCCTTTATTTATGTATTTTTCGTTATATTCGATATGTTTTTTCATTTGTCTCTTTATTATATTAATATATATAACGTGTATATGTTATTTAGTATGTATATACGTATATATAGTATATGTATATATAATGTATATGCCGTATATTATAATATGTATAATGTAATATGTATATATATATATATTTATGTAATATGTATGTATAATATATTTATAATATATAATATTTATATTATATAATGCTATAAGAATATTTACGTATAAGATATGTATATAGTATTATTGTATATTTATAATATGTATAATATTTACATGTATATATTAGTATATATATTGTATATTATATACTATTTTCATTCATTTATATTTTATCATATTATATATAATATTTATTTTCTACAAACTTTGTAGATATCGTATATAGTATTTTGCCCCATTATTCCGATATTTCTATTGGGAGTGTCATCCCGGCCTTCGAGTGTCATCTCCTCTAAGTATCATGGAGATCAAGGCAAGTTTTGAAGTTATCGGATATATTTAATTATCGAATATTTATATTATTCATTTTTTGTTCCTTTTATTTTTTGTCTGTTTATCTATTCATACATAATAATTATGGCATTTAGTATTACGCCTTATTGTCCCGATATTTCTAATGGGAGTGTCATCCCGGTCTCCGGGTGATATCTCCTTTGAATATTGTGAATACCAAGGCGGATTTTGAACTGTTGTGCATGCATGCATTTTGGAAATTAATTATTAAATTAAATCGAATCTTTGTTTTCCTTAATAAATATAATGCGAACTTTTAGGTACCAAATTTGGTCATAGTGGGGGTGCTAATCCTTCCCCACTCGTAACCAACTCCCCAACCCGCCTCTGGTTAACTTTTCTGTGTCCAGCCTACTACCTTTCATTTTTAAATTTAAATTTCATTTTTAAATTTCGGTGTCATCCCGGTCTTTGGTGTCATCTCCTTTGATGTTGTAAAGTATTTTAATATCCGTTTTCAAAGGTCGCTACAGGTTCATTCATCGTTTATTTTTTTGGCTAGAGCCAGTTGGGCACCTCTAGTGTTGTTATAATATTTCTTGCCTAAGGTTCACTAGGTTCTCCTAGATTAACAAGTCACAACAGTGTTTATTAAAGCATTATCATAGCAAAATCCTAAGCAAATTTCCATGCTAAGCCTAAAGTCAAAAGTTATCTTAACCTAATGCCGTGGCAATTAAATCATCATCAGATATCACAACAGGTTATTAACAAGTTCAGTCAGGGAAATTGTCGTGGCACGTGATGCAAACTATCATGAGAAATGCATGCTAACATAAAATACATAAGATGAAAAGCAAGTGAATGCAAATGCAACTAATCATGACACCAACAAAGACAATCCCCCCAAACTCGAGGAAAGCATTATCCTCAATGGATGGAAAATTAAAAAAAATAAAATACAAATGAGTTAATAGAAGATGTCGTCACCTCGAATTCGTAGCATCCGTGTGGTTGTTTGCTTGGCGCGTATGCTACTTGGCCTCACTGGTTGTGGACCTTGTACATGCTTATGTTATCCAATTTCTTCGACTTCCTCAATCGACTCACCCTTCTTTGTTATTTCATCTAAGATCGAAGCTTTATGCTTCAATGGTCGCTTTATTGGCACATTCGGAGGTGGGACTTTAATGGTGCAGAGGTGGTGTCTTGGGAGTCTAAAAAATTAGAATATGAGTCAGTACGCTACGGTGTTTTTGAACTGGTTTGTTGCCTTTATGCAGTGTAGGGGTTGCCGCGGCAATGCCACTCGTATTAGTCTAGAATTGCTAACTTTAGTTGCCGGGGCAAGTAACTCAACAGGGAACCTTGGAAAAGGTATACTATAACTCAGATTATCCTCTAATATAACACGCTCAATGGGTATTGATGTAGTGTCACAGAAGCTGATACTCTGCCTCAATCTGCTCCAACCGATTCATCAGTGAGCTCAAGAGTTCTTTTGGGATCGGGCAGTTACCATGAAATGTTTCTTTGCTGTGACAAGTCTAATTGTCGGGGTTTCTTTCAACAATCTAGTCTTATTAAAATAGAAAATAGATCTAAAATTATAATAAACATAAAAGAAAAGAAAAGTTGAAGGGAATAGGGCTGCCTTAAAAAAAGCTTGATGAGGGTCGCTTCTGATATTTCTTATAGTCCATTCGTACCCTCTATCAAGTAACAATAGTGCCCAAAAAGAGTTGGGCCATTATGATTTCAACCACCCCTGTAACGCCCCAGTTTTATGGCTTAGCGATTTAGAGGGTTTATTAGACGGTTCGATGGACTAGAGTAGAGATTCGAGTTGGTTTCGGGATCATATATTTTTGGTGTTGGAAAAATGCTAAAAAATCATTATTAATTATGTATTTAATAATGGTGGAATCAATTTTGAAAAATGAGTTTTGGAAGATGGATATTTTGGATAGTGACCAAAATGAAAGTTTTGAAAACTGTGATTTTCTAGCGACTAAAATGAAAAGGGTCAAATACTTAGAATCTTTAAGGAGCTATTTTACCATTTGGTTTCTGATGATTTCTCCCTTGATATGGCTTATTTTAACATATGGTTTAATTAATAATTAAAGAGGATTTTGTTAAAAAGTTAGTTATCTTTTCCAAAACAAAAATCACATCATTTTTCTCTCAACTTTTTTCTCTCCATTCTCTCCTCAGCCAAACACTCAGTTTTCATCAAATTTCCATAAGTGAGGTGGTTTCTAACTTGATTTTATTATATCAAATTGTTTTATAAAGATTGTTTATACAAAAGCTTACAATAATCTTGTGTTTTCTTAGCTTTTCACAAATCAATTGAGGGAGAAACTTCACAATAGGGGTAAGTTCCGAGATCTCCTCTATTGTATGGTTCTTTATTGAAATTCCCAAGCATTTGATCCTTGTTTTTGTGTTTCTAATCTGATTTTGATGATTTTCTAATGATTTAATGAGTTCTTTGAGGAAAATGAGTTGATTCACGAATTGGATCTGATTTCCAGTAAGTAATGATGATTTGATTTATATTTTGGACGATTAATAATTTTGGTAAGTGATTTTTATCGATGGAATCCCGAAACTTAAGAATCTCTATTTGTTTAGGTTGTTAGTTTTGAGGTTTTGTGGTGTTTTAGTGGTTGTAAGGTTGCTGGAAGTAGTAGCTTGTTTTGGGTATGTTTTTAGATGCGTTTTGATGTTGGAAATGATGCTAGGTTGATAGAAGTTGGTTGGGTTGTGAATCGAAGTGTTTTGGTTATGTTTTCAGTTGTTGTGGAGGGTTAATTGTGAGGATTTTGTGGAAATCTGAGAAGGATTGTGTTTGCTATGTTTAGAATGCATTATGATGCATTAATCCTCTGTTTTTGTGTGGTAAAAACAGGGGAGGTTGATCCCTAAGTGATTGGAGAAGCGTAGGAGGCTTCAGATGCTTGGTTTCGCGTCGGCGAATCGAAGTTTCGCTTATCGATGAGTGAAAACGTGGTTTAAAGCATTTTGCTATTTTGAGAACAGAGTTTGGGAGTTAAGGTAGAACTTGAAACGCTTACCTAGACTCGAAAGTAAGTATAAAGTGGTTTTACTTAGTCGTGCTAGTTTAAAATGGTTTTATGCACTTGTTTTAATTACATGTTACCTACTGTTTAAGCATGTTTTAAAGCATTTGATATGCTGTTTTTAAGCATGAAATGCTGAAGGATGAACATGGTAAGTGATCCTTGTAAGTATGGTTTATACTTGTGTTTTAAAGCATGGTTGTTGCTTTGGAAATGACATGGTTTAATGCTTGTTAAAACAGTGAGGTAAATGTTAATTGGTTAATTATATTGGCAAGTGATGTGGTTTTAAAATTGTTATCGGATATAGTTTGCCAACTATAGGATTGAGTGCACTGTAAATAAGTCGCCTTGGATGTTGAGGGGTTTATATTGTGTACCGAATACTCCATCCAAGTACCCTAACGGTAGAGGGGTTTAACGGTACCGAATACTCCCGTTAATGGGTTAAGCATCTAATCGATGAGAGGGATTGGTATCCCTGTGGGTTGAGATTGTACTCGGTTGTTATTCTGCCCGGTTGTTATTGTACCGCGATTGTGATTGTATCGCTATTACGGTTGAGATGACTTGAAGTGTTGGGTTAACACTTGTTGAATCCGTGCATTCAATGAACTCTTTTGTTATTGGACTAGTTAAATGATCACTTGAAAGCCAATATAATTGTTAATGTATCATTGAAATGCTTTATGTTGTATAATGTGATTTATATATGTTTCTCCTTAAGCTTTGCATTTGGTAGTAATGCATGGGAAGGCTTAAGTGGAGGGTTAGCAATGTAACTTGCTGTTGGTTAATGATACATGTAGCATATGTTTAGTATGCTGGTTTTTAATGACGTAAAGTGCATGTTTTTAAAGAGGCATGATGATGTTTTTTAAAGATGATGTTAAGTAAATGGTTTTAAATGCATTGATGGTGTTTGCTTTTGATCACTCCTCACTAAGCCTTGTGTGCTTATGCTTTCGTTGTCCATCAATACAGATAATTGAGGTCTTGGAAGGAAGCAAGAAGCAAGGGGATCTTGGCAAGACTTGTTTCCAAAGTATGTTAGAGACTAGACTATAATGAATAAGGGCAATGGGGTACTTGCTGTGTTTTGGGAGATGTTTTGTGAAACTCCCTGTTTGAGCATGTTTCTTTAGTTGTTCTTGGGTTGTAAATGGCCTTTAAGGTTTGCTTTTGGTGCTGGAATACCTTTTGATATGTTGGTTGGATGCATATTAGGAAACATGCCTATAGATTTCCTATTTGATGCATGAATCCTTGTGGTGTTGTTAGATAGCATGAGATATGTTTGACATGTTGGTATTGAATTTAAAGCATGTTGGAGTCGTTTGAGTATGCTTATGGGATGAAAAATCAGCCAAATGTGACATTACAGGCCCATGCGTACCGATATGCGGGGGACCGTATCGGTATGGCTAGGCAATTTCAGGCTTGTGGGATTGATACGGGTCTGGTGCATTTCGATACGCCTAGGCAAATTTGGCATGGCGTACCGGTACGGGGATGGGTGTTCCGATACGAGTTTTAGTCCCTGGAATTCACTTTTGACTCGAACCCGCGTATCGAAACACCTAAGGAACCGTATCAATACGATTGTAAATATTTCAAAAGTTCAGTATTTCAGTTAGGCGTATCGAAATGGCTTGGTGGTGTATTGAAACGGTGTGTTTCAAGCCGTATCGATACGGGCTTACCTGTTTCGATACGGATGGTCGTTTTTCCTATTAATGTCATTTTTGGACAGTTTGCTTTCTTTGCTTTTTAGTCCCTAAATATTGATGATGCAATTATATATGGTAGAATGATCAGATTGAGCTGAAATTTGAGATGAGGGTTTGGAATCTGCCTAATTAAAGATTGGTAACTTAAAAATCAGTTTTAATCCTGAAATTTTCTGTATTTGCAATTTGGTCCCTAATTTGTAAACATGATCAATTGGATGTCAAATTGATGCCTGATTGAGTTAGGGTTGCAGCTGATGTCTGTATGAACATGTAGGGTTAATAAATGGGCATCTAGATAAGATAAAAAGAACAAAAATGGACTGAGTTTGATTGAATCTCTTCGGTTTGCTACGACAAACCTAATGTAGCCTTCTTGGTTCGGTTGGGCGTCTAGGCCGGGTCAAGGGGGTTACAACTTCTACGTGCACTACCATGGTGGAGGCATTTTTTTCTTGTTCCTTTGTAGCCCATGCATACTCTCTACCTTGTTACTATTCCTGAAGGCATGAATATATCAATAGGAAAAATCATATCAACACCTAACCATTTAATTACCTTATTATCTTTGACTTCCATCATGGTTGGATGTACGCTTTTTGTCGTGGAAGTTGTTGTTCTAGCCAATTACCGTGGCAATCTTCTACAAAATTCAATGTAAGTCAAGGGAAGGACCATGTTTCTAAAATTCTCTTGTCATCAAACCAATATTTCCTTTACACTTTTCAAACATCTCCATCAGTAGAGATGTTGGTGCATCACTAAGAGTGTTGTCTCCCAAACGATCATATGCTACTTTTGATGGCTTCACATCTAAAAGCGTTGGTTCCTCAAGAAATTCCTACAATGGATAAGATGATTGTTTAAAGAATTCAAAAGGTTCAATCATCACTTGCTCATATTTGACTAGTAGAGCATCGCCATCGTGTTGATCCTGAATGTGGTTATACAATTATCGTAGAATGGTGGATGAGAGCAATCCACAGATTTATGCTTTAGCATCAGCATTGTTGTAACATTCTGGGAATCAGACTCCTCAGAATTTTCTGTAGCATTACTCTTCTTAGCCTTACTGAATGTTGTCACGAAATCGCTCTCTTCAGGCTCCTCAACCTTTACCGTGGCAATTTGTTGTTTAGGCTCATCAAATGTTGGGCAGTCTTTCTCATTGACATGCACTCGATTTGGAGGTTCCAGTTTTTCCCCACACATTAGGGAGCTATCTTCGCATTGCTCCTTGCCCTCCATCCTTGGGATTTTAGTATCCCTAGGAATTAATTGTTGAGGCATGTTATCCATGTCATATGTGAATCTCCTCGATTGATCTTTTGAATCTCTCATGAGTGCATCCATCCTAGCTATCCTCGCATCCATGGCATGTGATAACTCTTGAATCTCCTAAATTGATCTATCAGGTCTAACCATAAAGGATTGAAATGTTTCCTCTAGGGAATTTGAATGCTCTTGACGAGAACTATATTGCCATGGCATATCTACTCCAGCAGCAAAATAGTTATGGTAAAAAAATTTTGAGCATTTTGATCTTGCCATGAAGAATTTTGCTGCTGGTTCCAAATACGGTCCTCCATGCGGCCATATGCATCAGGATTATATGGGCAATTTCTAAATGAATGATGTTCTCCACAATAAGCACAAGAAATTGCGATGTCATGAACTCATTGGGTAGCTCTCGGCAGTTGCATATATGCGATCAAGTTGGTCAATTTTACAATTTGTGACAAGACTGATGTAGAAGCATCCTTGTTGATCAAATCATCCACTTGTCTTTCTTGGAAATCTCTAGTGGGTTCGTATTGGTTGTCATTGATGGGTGTGAAATACTCTCCAACATGTTGATTTCTATCTTCCCACATCAACTCTTGAATAGATTGACGTTTATTTCCTCCCATGTTGATGTTCCTTCACTTGACAGAAAACCTAATTTTAATTTTTTTTGAAACAAAACAAACAAAAAGAAATGTTAGTAATAATAATAAGAAAATTGCAATAACAAAAACAACTAACACCAATTGCCAATCCCGGCAACGACGCCAAAAACTTATTGCGTGTTTTGAGTGCTACGCAAATGTGTAAGCGAACACGTCGCAAGTAATAAAGTGATGAATATAGAGTATCATCTCCACAGGGATTGATTTTGGCCACTTTGCTTAAGTTACTGTAAATGTTTAAAGAGTTAAATAATAGTGATGAATTAAAGCAAAATAAACTAAGACTAAGAGAATTAAAAATAAAGGAAATAGAAAACCGAATTGAGAGTAGGTTGGATTATTAGGATTAAGAGTATGCCGGATGAGTTGCTTTGGCAAATTGAATGCCGGAGGCAAGTGAGATGCTGAGACAAGTAGATTGTCGTGGTAAGTAATTGCCCATGAAAGTAGTTTGATGGAAGTAAGACTCTCCGTGACCATTAAAATGCAATAGCAAGTGGTTGAGTTAGAGTATGACTCTTCTCGACAAGTGGTTTCCCTAGCAAGTTAATTGTTGCGGTAAGTGCGATACCGTGGCAAGCCAATTGTGTCTCCAATGTTTGGCATAGTGTTCTTCACTACCTTCACGTTATTTCTAAGTTGAAGGGCTGACACTTTCGCAAATCTTGGTGATACGTCGATTACACGTTACTTTACCAAAAATTAACACCGTCTCTTAAGCTCTTGTTAGCAGCTTGAAATTCTCTCCGTCGCCAAGCTCTTTCACTTTGTCACTTTTTGAAAACTTGGTTCAAGAGGAAATTGGTTTCCTCTAGCTCTCGCAATGTTAGGAAATCTAGATTCAATTCATTCTATTGATATCCATCAACTCTCGTGATGTTTGGAAATCAACTCGGCCGAGGATCCTCCAATGGCTGTCACTTCATTAGAATGATTCCTCCCTATGAATCTCCATTGATCTCGCTCTCCCTTTGCTTTCACCGATCAGGGATTTGAGTTTCAATGAATGATTCTCCCCTTAAGTGTTTATTCCTAAACTAGTTGATTTGTAAAGAGTACTAATTGAATCAACATCTTTTCATTTAACTTAAACCAAAATAAAATCATCCATACAAAAAATCTCAAAAACTAATAACCCAAACTATCTAAGTTTAGTTCATGAATGGGTAAGAAAAGAAATAACAAAGAATAAAACCAAGGAATGGTGGGATTAGATGATACAAAATAAAAAGAATTGGAGAAGATGAACTTCTCCAATCTTGCCTTGAAGGTTGTGTGTGAATCCCCTCTCTTTTGATCCGATCTCTCCCAAAATTGACTCCTCCTTGTGTTGTTGATGTGATCTTCTTAAATAGATTAAGAGGATGAGTTTGAATGCGTGTGAAATCTATGTAGAATTTATCTCTAACCACTCTGCATTTGAATTTAAATATAGAGAATTATCCTATGTAATAAGGATAAAAATAAGAGATAATTCTTGGGAAAAGAAAGATAAATTCTGTTTAATTAAAAAATAGAATAATTATCCCCTTTTATCTCTCTTTATCTTCTGTCTTTATCTGCAGTAAATTTCCATTTAAATCTGAGTGTTTATTCATTGCATTTTTTATTTAATTCCTGGAGATAATGTTATTTATCCCGGCTTGCCAGGTAGGACTCGACAATTGTCTCGGTAATTCATTCCTACACAAAATAAAGATCAAGCTCTCCAAATGGAAAAACTATGAAATGATGCATGAATAAATAAATATGCAACTAAATGAGCCTAAAACTAAACAATAATCTAAGTAAAAAGGGTAGAAAATACAATACTTTTATACACTTATCACCACCCTTCACCGATAACTAGCGAGAGGCATGTCAATCGGACGTCAAATGACTAGAGCATTTCACGTTCATCATTCGACATTTGATTGGCATCCCTCTCGCCAGCTACAGGCGATGGGTGGTTGGGGAAATGGAAGATGACACAACTGTGCGGTTCGACCAGGCTGTCTACGGCGGAAATGGCATCAAATTTGGGTTGATGGTTTTGGGTTTTAGAGATTTTGTGATTTTTTTGTAATTTTTGAAAAATTTGAGATATTGTTTAATTTATTTTATTTTCATTTTATTTTTTAAAAAAATAAATAAAATACAAAGCCATGTGTCAATATATTATTGGGTAATGATTTTTTAATGGTGTTACCTTAAAACACTAACAAAATGAAACTTTAGGCACCTATTTTAGCAAACAAAAAAACATAAGCACCTATCCCAGAAAAAAGTGTATAGTTTGGGCACCTATTTTTGATTTAAGCCTTCTTTTAATATAACATCTTTTCAACTAAAAGTCAACCAAGATGTATCAATAATCTTTAGAGCATTGCTTAAAAGCTCCCAGCTGACACTTTTCCCACTCTCCTAGGTCGTGGGTTAAAAAAAACTAAAATGTTATTATAAAACATATAAATTGCAAATGTCTAAATTATTTATAACTCTTAAATCAGAGACGAATGCATTAAAGCGCACTTGAGCTCATGGACTCTAGGGGCGGTGCTAGTATGAAACTTCATGCGAAAACAAATATAAACAGTAATAAAATGAGGGTCGTATTTTAATTGTTAAACCACCAACTTAAAATTATCAATATGGCCTTAGGTCAATTTGTCACATCTTGAAATACAGTTTCTGAGTATCAGACAATCTAGATACACTTATTCAGGACGAATTTAATACAAGTGTCGATATGATTGAAAAATGAGAATTGCTCAACCAAATTTTTTTATTATTAGACATGGACATCAGTGTCTCGAGAATTGCTTCAAGAAAGAAAGCAATTGAACTACTGAGGATTGATATAGGAGATCCAGTATCAAAAATATAACACCCCAAAACCGGACCTAGTCAAAATTTAATTCTGGCAACCAAAAATTTTGCACTGAAAAGTCAAATAGTAGAGTTGACCTTTGACCAAGTGGTCAATTGATGGATATTGAATCCCAATTAAGCATTGATATTGGTTAAGGACCCCATTGTAAGCTTTGAAACTTGTTTTAGTGGCTAAATTGAGAAAATCGAAAGTTAGGGGGACAAACGTATAAAGAATGAAGAGTTGAGGGACTAACCTTGCGATTAGCCCCTCCTCAAGAGTTGATATCACCTACGTGGACTTCTAATGTAAGGTTTCTTCACCTAAAGGTAATCTAAACAATTAAAATTAGTAAAGGAAAAAGGAGAAAACTTACCCGGTACAACCTTAAGCAAACATCTCACCCTTGTCTTCATCTTCTTCCAAGCACACACCTCAATTGGAGAGTAATTCGAGCTTCACTTTTCTTAAGTTTCTTAATCCTAGATTGTAGCTATCGATCGGGTAAGTAAAAAACCTCTATTGGTTTATCGGTCCCATGGTTAAACCATGTTTAATTTTAAGTTTAGAAATCAAGAAAAAACCTAGAAATTCTCTGGGGATGTCGTAGTCCATTTGTTATTGTTTTACATAGCTAATAAGTTGCTATGAATCCATTATCGATATTGAAATCCTTGTAATTCCTATTCCTTTGTCGTTCAAGAGAATCAAGGTGAAGAATCACCAAATCCTTCAAATCCTACCAAGCTTAAGAATAAAGGGGTTGTCATCTCGGAGCCTTGAAAGTCTCAAAAATATCAGTGAGTGTAGTCGGAGTCAAGGGATTGGCTAGGTGCCTTCCCCAAATTTATTGATTTTGAATTTTTGCATCATCATCATTGATCAAGGTATGAATTTAAGAGAACCTTGTTAAAGGTGTCATTGGTAAGCTTTGGTAAGCTTATTTCATTGTCAAGTTAATTGTTGAAGCATTACATTGCTATTGATATCATTGGAGAATTGAGAAAGATTATATTTATCATGATATATAGTATTGTCATTGGTACTGTTATTGATATCATCACCGTTATTGTTATTGTTATTGCTATTGTTATTGGTATTGGTAAGTATTGGATCCTTGGATACGAGTGGACATGTGATTCAATTGGCATGTCATATAATTCATGAGCTCATTGGTATGGTGTAACATCCCTTTCCCGTATTCGTTACCAAATACGAGTCAGTTATGTTACCAACTAAGATTAAACCCATTTTATTATTTTTTTACTTTGAAAACTGGCAGCCTGCATTGCCTTTACTCAAAGATTCATAAACATTTTATAGACATCGAAAATTCATTATGAAAATTTCTAATTAAACTAGATTCATTAAGCTTTCTAACCATATAAATTATTAGCCTAAACTCATTACACAAAAATTCAAATAAATCCTTAAACTCACGTCACAGCCCATAATTACTGAAATTCTGCTACCTTGTTTTCTGACATTCCATCGAATAAAATTTCATAACTTTTTACATACAACTCGAAATTAGTCAACGCTTGTTTTGAAAGAAATTAGACAAAATTTCTAGTTCATACATATAAGATTCACTATCTAAGTCCAATTGTGGAATTTATTCTGATTTTTCAAACACACTGCTTTTGCATACATTTCTGGACAAATTTTTACTCTTTCTACCCACATTTACTAAAAACTTGGTCCATTATTATTTATAAACACAATAGGACTTACTAGGTTCATCATCCATATTAGATCAACTATTAAACCAACCATATTTTGTAATAAGTTATTACAAACCCTACTAATTATACATGCCATCTAATGCATTTCCAAAAGAAAGGATTGATGTCATTAACATTACTATGAATATGGAGATATACCTCCCAAAATAAGAAAGTGACGCTCGACTACTCTTCCCTCGAAGCTCCTTTAAAGCCATACGCTAAGTATATACTTAGTGAGGCAATAATATTTAGTCAAAAGAAACCTAATATAGATGTTAATGTAATATAATGACAATGCATATGATCACTTACCATATTATGCTTGCTAGCATATATGACATAATATGTAATAACATATCAAATGGTAATAACTTTGATTCTTACCAATACCATTGCCATATTTATCATCAAGCTTTCAAGCTTTTCATCCTGTTTTTCAATTCATTTAGCCCAAGTATCGTTTTAAGGAAATCTATGTACACGAGCCATTTCCCCTATACTTACTTGAGTATAGTGTATTATTTGCACTTTACCGGAAGTGCTTAGCACCTAAGTGCTTCTGTATACTTACCGGAGTATACGATTAATAAAATTTGAACTTTACCTGAAGTGCTTATAATATTTATACAGTTGTTTATGACTCTATGGATATCCAACTATACCTTTGACTTCCTATCTCATACATTGGGCTATTTATGTCAGAAATAATTTCAATCATAGCAATAATATTTGTATTGGACAGTTCATACCCAAAATATCATTTCATGAATAATTAGTGATCCATGCATATGTTTTCAATTCTTGACATATTTCTAACATCTCAAAACTATATATATAATTAATGACATAAATATCATACTATGCATGCATTGCACTCACCTTGACACTTTCAAAAGTACAATTTATACGAGCCTCACTAAGCTCGGTTGCACTTTTTATCTTCTTTCTTCACTCGTTTGATCTCGAACTTGCTTGTTATCTGTATGTACATTAAATACATAACACAAGCAACCTTCAATACATGTCCAAACCTTACTAATACATGTACATACCAAGTTGGAAAATTTAACATTTTCAACCAAGTACTTCTTTGCAATAACAATGCTTCCTACACTTTAATCTCATCTCAAATTGCACATTGCAACCAAGAGTTTGATAATTTCACTTTAAACCCTAATTTCTCTCTCTTAGGGTTTATAATCTAAAATTTGGAAACTTTCACATTTCATATCAATTTTCAAAAATTTTAATACCAAAATGATCCTTATATAATAGCAAACAACATAACCATGCTTCTCGAATATTTTCCAATTTCTCACTTATTTCACCCAATTTGCAAAATCACAAAATAGTCCTAAAATGATATTTTCTTCATTCCAATAACATAATTCAACTTAGAAAACATCATTCTAATCAATTCCATCATCAATTTTTTTTACAAAATTTCCCCTAATATTCTTCATATTGCCGAATTGGTCCCTATAGGTTTTCAAAGAGATTTTCATCTTTTCAAGCATAGAAACAACACTACAACACCATTTCCAACTTGATTGAGCCTTAAAACATGAAAACTTAACATGTTCTTCAACCACCCAATTCATCGATCTCAATTTAGAGACATGGAAACTAAGCAAAACTTATACCAAATGAAAGAGAATTTAAAGGAGATTAATTTATTGTTTCATGTCTCTAGCCAAAAACCAAACAAATCAAGCCAAAATTTAATTGTAATTTCTTACCTAGTCCCCTTGAGGTTCCGGTAACTTGAGAGAAAGATGAACAAAGTTTCTAGCTTTTTCTATCCTTAATTTTTAATGCCAAATGGCTTAGTTTCCTTATTTTAAAATAACGAAAATCTCTTTAATAGTAGAATGACCATTTTACCCTTGGGCTATAACCAATCAAATGTTGACATTTATGTTCATCTTCATCATTTAGTCAAATATAATTAAAAAGTAAGGGTAAAATGACCATTTTTCCATTAATGAATCTTTATATCTTCCAAAATGCCATTTATGTATTATTCCATATACTGTGTTCAATCGAATCTAAATCGATCAAGCACAATTTAAAAACTTCAATGTCATGTTCCTCGGGTCTCCTAAGACTTCCTTCAAATTTCCATAAAATTCAGAGCTTATACGATTTCTCAATTTCCACTTAAACTCTAATCGTAATTTCCCAATAATAGAAACATTAGATCAAACCAAAGTTTTTATATTCGATCCATACCCTTAGATGATCTACTTATTTATGGAATAAAAATAATTATTGGGAAAATTACCATGTTGGTCCTTGAACTTTTCTCAACTTTTCACTTTTGTCACCAAACTTTAAAAGTTTACGTTTTAGTCACTAGACTAAAGCCACTAACCTTTGATTCTTTATGTTTTGGTCACTAATCCAATAATGGGATATTACGATTCTCTCCCCCTAAAAAAATTCGTCCTTGAATTTTTAGAACGTACCTGGTGTAAACAAATGCGGGTATTGTTCTTTCATTCTCTCTTCGGTTTCCCAAGTGGCTTCTTCCACTTTATGATTCTTCCAAAGCACTTAACCAATGAAATGGATTTATTTCTTATTTTCTTCACCCCATGAGCTGAAATCTTTACTGGTTCTTCTTCAAATGTCAAATCAGGTTGCATCTTAACTTTTGCAGGTGAAATGACATGTGAAGGATCCGACCTATATTTGCGAAGCATCGATACATGAAAAACATCATGGATCTTGCTCATTTCTGGTGGTAAAGCCAATTGATAAGCCACCGGTCCAACTCTTTTCAAGATTTCATACGGACCAATAAATCTGGGACTAAGCTTCCCCTTTCTTCCAAATATCATTATTTCTTCCATAGTGAAACTTTCAAAAATACTTTGTCTCCCACTTGGTATTCAATGTCTTTTCTTTTTAAATCCGAATAAGCTTTTTTGTCTATTGGAAGCTGCTTTTAGATTATCTCGAATTATCTTCACTTTTTCTTCTACTTCTTGAATTAAATCAGGCCCAATAATCTTGCGGTTTGGAAACCAATTTAACGGTGTCCGACATTTTCTTCCATATAAAGCTTCATACGGTGCCATTTTAATGCTTGTCTGATAACTGTTATACGTAAATTTAGCCAATGGTAAGTACTTTTCCCACGAGCCTGCAAACTCAATGACACAAGCTCTAAGCATATCTTCCGAAATCTGAATTATCCTCTCTGATCGTCCATCTATTTGTGGGTGAAAGGTAGTACTAAAATGCAATCGAGTACCCAATGCTTTTTGTAGTGCATTCCAGAATCTAGAAGTAAACCTGGGATCTCTGTCAGACACAATGGAAATAGGAACTCCATGTAATCTAACAATCTCCCAAATATACAACTCTGCATATTTACTCAAAGAGAAATCTGTTCTGACTGGTAGGAAATGTGCTGATTTGGTTAATCGATCCACAATCACCCAAATAGAGTTTTTTCTACTTGGCGTCAATGGTAATCCGGTTACAAAATCCATTAGTCACTTTTTCCCATTTCCATTCTGGAATAGCAATTGGTTAAAGTAACCCTGATAGCACTTGATGTTCCACTTTAACTTGCTGACAAGTTAAGCATTTAGATACAAATTTCATTATAGCTCTTTTCATTCTTGGCCACCAAAAAACGGCTCTTCAAATTCTGATACATTTTATTTCCTCCCAGGTGCATCGTTAAAGGACTATAATGTGCTTTTGTAAGAATTTCCTTTTTCAATTCCTCATCTTTAGGAATATAAGAAAGTCATTTATAATATAAACATCCATTGGACTTCACTTCGAAGTGTGTAGATTCTCCCCTTTCGGTTTTCTTCTTTCTCTTTAAACAATTTTCATCTTTTTCCTGTGATTCTTTTATTTTATCTATCAAGGTAGACCTGATGTTCAGCTCAGCAAGTAAAGCACCATCATCCAATATTGATAATTGAGCATTCGATATCCGTAGAGCTAAAAGTATCTTTCGGCTAAGTGCTTCTACGACCACATTAACCTTTCTCGGGTGGTAATCAATAATTGCATCATAATCTTTAATTAGCTCGATCCATCGCCTTTGTCTTAGATTCAAATCCTTCTGTGTTAAAAGATATTTCAGGCTTTTATGGTCTGTGTACATATAACATTTTTCACCATATAAGTAGTGGCGCCAAAATTTTAAAGCAAAAACAAGCACAACTAACTCCAAATCGTGAGTAGGATAATTTCTCTCATGAGTTTTAAGCTGCATAGAAGCATAAGCCACCACTTTCCCGTCTTGCATAAACCATTATGTGATGAATCACTATACACCATAAAATTCTTACCTGATTCAGGTTGAACTAACACCAAAGCTTCTGTCAATATTTTCTTCAATCTTTCAAAGCTTTCTTGACATTCTTTAGTCCACATAAAAGATACATTCTTCCTGAGCAGTTTGGTAATAGGTACATCAATCATCGAGAAATCTTTAATGAAACGGCAGTAATATCTGCTAATCCAAGAAAACTTCTAACCTCTGTAACATTTTTAGGAGATTTCCACTCCATGATAGCTTGAATTTTCTAAGGATCAACCCGAATTCCCTCAGCCGATACTATATGTCCAAGAAATGTCACCTCAGAAGCCAAAACTCACATTTAGATAGTTTGGCATATAACTTATTCTCCTTCAAGATCTAAAGAACTATCCTAAGATGAACATCATGCTCCTCCTTGGTTTTAGAATAAACCATAATATCATCTATGAATACCACCACAAACTGGTCCAGATATGGCTAAAAAATTTGGTTTCTCAAATCCATAAATGCTGCTGGGGCATTAGTTAATCCAAACGACATTACCACGAACTCGTAATGTCCATATCGAGTCCTGAAAGCCATCTTTGAAATATCATGCTCTTTAATCTTCAATTGATGATAGCCCAATCGAAGATCAATCTTAGAGAACCCTGCTGCCCCCTTTAATTGATTAAAAAGATCATCAATTCTTGACAATGAATATTTATTCTTTATCGTCACCTTATTAAGTTGACGATAATCAATACAAATCTCATCGATCCATCTTTCTTCTTTACAAATAATACGGGTGCTCCCCATGGTGATATACTTGGCCGTATAAAATCTCGATTTTGTAATTCTTACAGTTGTGACTTGAGTTCCTTGCGTTCGGCAGGTGACATACGATACAGTGCCATCAATATAGGTGTTGTACCAGGTAATACATCAATTCCAAATTCTACCTCTCTATTTGGAGGTAATCCCGGTAATTCTTCTGGGAATACATCTGGAAATTCCCGCACCGTAGGTATATCTTCTATTTTCACTTCATGTTTCAAGGTATAAATTTCGAGAGTTGAATATGTTTCACAACCATTCATCAACATTTCATTCGCAACAACACTCGAAATAACATCACTACGATGATTCGGCTTCTCACCCAAGAATAATATTTGTGATCCATCTGGTGTCTTTAAAGTTAATCTTTTTAATCGGCACTCCACCAAAGCATCATATGCAAATAACCAATCCATCCCCAATATTATTTTGAATTCACAAAACTATAATTTCATAAGGTCAACGGGGAGATCCACATTCTGAATTTTAATAGGACACGAACGTCAAATTCTTTTGACCTTAGCACTTTGGCCTATCGGATTGGTTGCTACCACATACTCGTAATTAGTTCTACTAGAATGTTTCTTTCTAGTATGATTCTAGAACTAATATATGAATGAGTGGAACCAGGATCAATTAATGCAAAGATAGGTCTGTCAAAAAGTTCAAGCATACCTGATATCACATCGGGATTATCTTTACTCTTTGTGGTCTTGATATTATATACACGAGCAGGAGCTTTGCCTTTCAGGTTCGATGCAACTTCTGATGCACCTTGGTGAGAGTTCCAACCTCGGTTTCCTTTATTTCATTAAGAAGCAGCCACCGATTGGTTTTCTTGTAATTTTGGATATGCGCGTTTGATATGACCCGACTTTCTACATTAATAACATACTATTTTCGGTGCATGCCAACATCGACCGAAATGTCTTCTCCCACAAGTCTTGCATTCTGATTGGATCCGAAATCCATCACCTTTAGCTCCACTCGTTCTATTGTGGACTTGTTTGGATTTACCAATAGAAAAATTCTTCTTTACGGACGACATTGATCTAGCTGATCCTTGCTGCTGAAATCCTTTACCACGTTTAGACCAGGGTAAAACACTGAGACCTCCAGGTCGCTTGGTTGATTGTGCCTTATTATCTAAAGTTTCTTCCTGCTCTACTCTTTCCATTCCTTTGGCTCGGTTGACCACCTCTTGAAATACAAACAAATCAAGAGCAAGCAAGGATTTCCTATACTCTGGATCTAGACCTCCCACAAATCAAGTAACTCTGTGCTTCTCAGTCGGAAGGAACTCTGTAGCAAACCGGCTAAGCTTATTAAACTCATACTCATACTCATATACTGATTTGCCTGCTTGCATCAAATTCAGAAATTGATTCCTTATATCCTTGATGGAAACCTTACCAACGTATTTGTTCCGAAACTCTTTTAAAAAGAATTCCCAAGTAATTTGTTCCTGAGGAATCTGAGCAGTAATCGTGGTCCACCAAATTCGAGCAGGTCCCATCAATAGTGATATTACACCTTCAAGTTTTCCTTGATCATCACACAGGATAGTGTCCAGCATAATTTTAATATCATTCAACAAGAAGTCCACAGACATCGGGTCAACATAAGAATCACCTTAAAATTCTGATGCCTTCATCTTCCTCAACTCCCTTGGTACAGATACTGGTTTTTGTCTATTTATAATATTATCTAGTACATGCAGGAATAGTTCACAATCCTGAACCGGCATGTCTTGCTGTCCTTGTACAGGTGCCTGACCTCGATATTGCTCTCGAGGTATATTCTGATTTACCTCGTTACTCCCACTAAGCACAGGGACCTCATGTTCAAACGCATGTCTAGAACCCTGATGGTCCGACATCTGAACAGAACACATTTTCAATAATTTTCTTAATATAGAGTAGCATTACTAATTATAGAGTATCAAAGTATCTGCTCATAATCATCAGTAATTATGACATCCTAGTGGCATGTATACAATTCCAACCTATTTTTAAACTCAATTTCTATCCAGAATTGACTAAACATGTAGCTCTGATATGAATTAATGTAACATCCCTTTCCCATATTCGTTACCAAATACGAGTCAGTTATGTTACTAACTAAGATTAAACCCATTTTATTATTTTTTTACTTTGAAAACTAGCAGCCCACACTGCCTTTACTCAAAGATTTATAAAAAATTTATCGGCATCGAAAATTCATTCCGAAATTTTCTAATTAAACCAGATTCATTAAGCTTTCTAACCATATAAATTATTAGCCTAAACTCATTACACAAAAATTCAAATAAATTCTTAAACTCACGTCACAGCCCAAAATTACTGAAATTCTGCTACCCTATTTTCTGACCTTCCATCGAATAAGAATTCATAACTTTTTACATACAACTCGAAATTAGTCACCGTTTGTTTTGAAAGAAATTAGACAAAATTTATAGTTCATTCATATAAGATTCACTATCTAAGTCTAATTATGGAATTTATGCTGATTTTTCAAACACACTGCTTTTGCATACATTTCTGGACATATTTTTACACTTTCTACCCACATTTACTAAAAACTTGGTCCATTATTATTTATAAACATAATAGGACTTACTAGGTTCATCATACATATTAGATCAACTATTAAACCAACCATATTTGGTAATAAGTTATTACAAACCCCACTAATTATACATGCCATCTAGTGCATTTCCAAAAGAAAGGATGGATGTCATTAACATTACTATGAATATGGAATTATACCTCCCAAAATAAGAAAGTGATGCTCGACTACTCTTCCCTCGAAGCTCCTTTAAAACCTACACATGAAATTCATCATACACTAAGTATATACTTAGTGAGGCAATAATATTTAGTCAAAGGAAACCTAACATAGATGTTAAAGTAATATAATAACAATGCATATGATCACTTAACATATTATGCTTGCTAGCATATATGACATAATATGTAATAACATATCACATGGTAATAACTTTGATTCTTACCAATACCATTGCCATATTTATCTTCAAGCTTTCAAGCTTTTCATCCTATTTTTCAATTCATTTAGCCCAAGTATCGTTTTAAGGAAATCTATGTACACGAGTCATTTCCCCTATACTTACTTGAGTATAGTGTATTATTTGCACTTTAGCGGAAGTGCTTAGCACCTAAGTGCTTCTGTATACTTACCGGAGTATACGATTAATAAAATTTGCACTTTACCTAAAGTGCTTATAATATTTATACAAGTGTTTATGACTCTATAGATATCCAACTATACCTTTGACTTCCTATCTCATACATTGGGCTATTTATGTAGGCAATAATTTCATCCGTAGCAATAATATTCGTATTGGGCAGTTCATACCAAAAATAACATTTCATGAATAATTAGTGATCCATGCATATGTTTTCAATTCTTGACATATTTCTAACATGTCAAAACTATATATATAATTAATGACATAAATATCATACTATGCATGCATTGCACTCACCTTGACACTTTCAAAATTACAATTTATACTAGCCTCACTAGGCTCAGTTGCACTTTTTATCTTCTTTCTTCACTCGTTTGATCCCGAGCTCGCTTGTTATTTGTATGTACATTGAATACATAACACAAGCAACCTTAAGTACATGTCCAAACCTTACTAATACATGTACATACCAAGTTGGAAAATTTAACATTTTCAACCAAGTACTTCTTTGCAATAACAATGCTTCCTACACTTTAATCTCATATCAAATTGCACATTGCAACCAAGAGTTTGATAATTTCGCTTTAAACCCTAAATTCTCTCTCTTAGGGTTTATAATCTAAAATTTGGAAACTTTCACATTTCATCTCAATTTTCAAAAATTTTAATAGCAAAATGATCCTTATATGATAGCAAACAACATAACCATACTTCTTGAATATTTTCCAATTTCTCACTTATTTCACCCAATTTGCAAAATTCACAAAATAGTCTTAAAATGATGTTTTCTTCATTCCAATAACATAATTCAACTTAGAAAACATCATTCTAATCAAGTCCATTATCAAAATATTTTTTACAAAATTTTCCCTAATATTCTTCATATTGCCGAATTGGTCCCTATAGGTTTTCCAGGAGATCTTCATCATTTCAAGCATAAAAACAACACTACAACACCATTTCCAACTTGATTGAACATTAAAACATGAAAACTTAACATGTTCTTCAACCACCCAAATCATCAATCTCAATTTAGAGACATGGAAACTAAGCAAAACTTATACCAAATGAAAGAGAATTTAAAGGAGATCGATTTCTTGTCTCATGTCTCCAGCCAAAAACAAACAAATCAAGCCAAAAATTTAATAAAAATTTTCTTACCTAGTCCCCTTGAGGTTTCGGCCACTTGAGAGAAAGATGAACGAAGTTTCTAGCTTTTTCTATCCTTAATTTTTAATGCCAAATGACTCAGTTTCCTTATTTTAAAATAAAGAAAATCTCTTTAATAGTAGAATGACCATTTTACCCTTGGGTTATAACCAATCAAATGTTGACATCTATGTTCATCTTCTTCATTTAGTCAAATATAATTAAAAAGTACGGGTAAAATGACCATTTTGCCATTAATGAATCTTTATATCTTCCAAAATGCCATTTATGCATTATTCCATATACTGTGTTCAATCGAATATAAATCGATCAAGCACAATTTAAAAGCTTCAATGTCATGTTCCTAGGGTCTTCATAAGACTTCCTTCAAATTTCCAAGCTCATACGATTTCTCAATTTCCACTTAAACTTTAACCGTAATTTCCCAATAATAGAAACATCAGATCAAACCAAAGTTTTTATATTCAAATACTTATTTATGGAATAAAAATAATTATTGGGAAAATTACCATGTTGGTCCTTGAACTTTTCTCAACTTTTCACTTTTGTCACCAAACTTTAAAACTTTACGTTTTAGTCACTAGACTAAAACCACTAACCTTTGATTCTTTAAGTTTTGGTCACTAATCCAATAATGGGATATTACATATGGAGTGGACTACAGCCCTTGACGTAAGGCTCTATTTGGCGATGTTGGTGGGATGCGTTGATATTGGTCCTATTGGCGATGTTGGAGGATATTGACCATTTATTGCTGTCGATGTTGGAGGATATTGACCATTTATTGTTGGCGATGTTGGTTGGGAATTGGCATATCCACAATTACAAGTCAATCCAAGGAATTGTGATATGAAACTATTGTTAAAACTTGATTTGAGATGCATTTATATTGCTATATATGTCATTGTTATCATTGATATTCATATTATTGTCATTGACTACCTCACTAGGCTAGGTAAGCCTAATGTATCTCATTTTCATGCATTTTTAGGTTAAAGGTTTGTGGGATCAAGGATCAGAGCAAGGAAGATTTTGAAGCAAGTCACTAAGTTGAATGTAATGTAAACCTTGTCCTTAAACTCCTTTTAAGGTGGCATAGGGTCTATACATATTAGTTTAGTCCCATTTTGACATGTACATAAGGCCCACTATGGTAAAAGGGTTAATCATGGAATATGGTATGTGGTTATTTTGTTGGAATTGGTAAAATGGCCCTAATTACCCTAATATGTGATATCTTCGTAAATGGATTCAGAATGATGCAAAATTTGACACACAAGTAGAATTGATGTCCTTAGGCTTACTGCTAAAATTTGGTAAACTTTGGGCATGATTACGACCCTCAAATTCGATAAAAAATAGATAAAGTCTGTCATTACAGGCCTATCCGCACTGTTAAGGGTGATGGCATATCAGTACGGGTGTGCATTTTGGGCACAGGTAGCAAAGTGTATCGATACGAATAAATGGTGCATCAGTATAGTTTTTAGCCATTGAAAAATTAATGTAGCATCGTATCGATACTGTATCAATATGGATAGTTGACCATGTTAGCGTTGACCATGCGTACTGATACAGACTTGGGGTGTTTCAGTACGGTTGGTCAGTTCTGTAACCTGAATAAAATGAATTATGTAATGTGTATCGATATGGTCCAACTCGTACCGGTACGACCCCTTTTATCGTAACAATAATAACGACCATGACATAGGCGTACCGATACGGCCTCTTCGAGTTTCGATACGGGTGACAGGTAAGTTAGTTAAAGGGTGTTTTAACAGATTTCAGAGTGTTATAATTTGGTCACTAAATTTTAAGAAACTTAATTCAAGGTGCAAATGAACTCCGATCATTTTGAAAATTTGAACTTAAGGTATTCATGGATTGAATTGCATATTGAAGAGCATATTTACTGTCAAGTCCTTAAAATATGTAAGATTTATAATTTGGTCCTTAAACGTGTAGAAGTTTATGATTGGTCCCTGATCATAATCTGAATAAGTTTGTATCGATTATAGTGAAGCATTGCATTGATTAGATGATAATAATTCACTGTTTATAGTCCAAGACATTGATTTTGATAACCGATCACTGTATCGTTCTTCGATAACATTTTTTGACCCAGATTCCTACCAGACCGAGGAGGGGTGTTGCATTTGTGGTATCAGAGCTAGAGTTTAATCAATTCTATAGCTAAAATAGAGTCTATTGTATCGTTATTGCTTTACACATGCCACCTAGGAGTTTATTATTGTCTATATTGTGACTTGAGACTAATCCGATTCTTTTTCCTTTTATAGTATAAGATGTCTGACTCTGATAAAGCTCATGAAAAAGTTGAGCATACTGTTGGCTCCTATACCAATGGCGAGGAGAAAAGGGGGAAGAATCCTCTGAATCCATAAATTCCTTCACAAGAGCCATTGAACCCTGAACATGTATTGTAAACTGCTCAATTCGAGTGTTACAAGAATATGACTGAGATGTTCAAGTAGTTTATAGCCACCCTTAAGTCTGAGCAGCCTGTGCAGTCCTCTGTAGCTGCTACTTCTATAAGTCAAGCCCCTATTGATAAATTAGCTCAACACTGAGCCACTACCTTTACAAGTAAGGATGGTGAGGATCCTAAAGTAGTAGAGTACTGGTTAGACAACACGATACGATTTTTAACCAAGCAGTTACAGTGCTCTTATGAGCATAAGCTTGAGTGTGCTTTAACCTGTTAGCAGGTGAGGCTTTACATTGGTGGGAAACCACAATACTTACCGCTCCCGAGAAAGCTATAACCTGGGAGTTTTTCTTTTGCGAGTTCATGAAAAAGTATATTAGTGAGTATTATCTAGTTGAAAGGCTGGATATTTCCCCACACCTTAAGCAAGGCAGAAGGCCGGTGGAGCAGTACATCCACAATTTTTGCAAGTATTGCAAATATAGGGCTGAGTATATAAAGAAGGAGGAAGAGAAGTGGAGAATGTTTGTTGACGGCTTAAGTGATGAGCTTTGGCCTTTGTTCACCACTTTGGGGATTAAAGACTTCCAGGAGCTCGTGAATTGAGCGATTTCTACTGAAGCTGCTCAAAGGTCGTAGAGGTATAGTGGATAGGCTAGAACTGAGAAGAGGCCTCAAGATAATTCTTGCCCACCTTTGCCATACAAAAAGGGTAAGCAACAAGGGTACAAGAAACCATATTATGAGCAAACTTCTCGATTAGGCAACTTTGCTAAGCCACAAGACATGTCTTAGTCTGCTACAAGAACCACTTCTATTGAGAGTACCAGAGGTTTATGCCGAGAGTCCCAATGCCCTGTTTGTAATTTCTGTCAAAGAAGACATCCTATGGGACAATGCCATAGATAATTTGGGGCATATTTCTTGTTGCGCGTAATAAGTACTACACAAACAGTGCAAGTATACACGTCGTAAGTAATAAAGTGATATGAGTATCGAGTATCATCTCCGTAGAGATTGGTTTGGACCACTTTGCTTAAGTTACTACACTGTGAAAATAAAAACAAAATTGATAATAAAGGTTCTAATTAACGAGTAAACTAAGAGCAATAAACTAAAAGAATAGATGAAATCAAATAAGAGAGGGAATAGGCCAGGTTATTGTGAGTTGAGGAGTGATAGCCGATTGGATCATCTTGGTAGAAGAGTGTAATGACAACTCGGTTGTCGTGGCAACTTGAGCAGCTGGGTTACCTTGGCAACTAATCGAACGGTTGCTTGGGAACTGCTTGGGTGGCTGGGAAGCAACTTCAAGGTTTGGCAGAGCGTTCTTCAATGGTTTCTTCTTATCCCTAAGTCGAAACTCTAGCTAGTTGTGCATGCCTTGACTATACATCCCTGAGTGAATCAAGGGTGAACAACAACCAATCTTGCACTCCTCTTAGCCATTGAAATTCTTAACTTATTCCTAAGCCAGATTAATCTTCACCATCGATAGATTGAATAAAGACCATATTCATTCGTTTATTGAATCTAACTCTCCCGATATTAGATAAATATATAGAATTACGAGATCCTCTCCCAGTTCACTCGCAAACAAGAATAAAAACCAAGAATGAGTAAACCTTGAATTGAAAGTGCAAACTCTTATTACCTAAAGAAAATCCAATTGTTCTCACAACCACAAAAACACAATAACCCCAACCAATCAAGTTAGTTCATGGTTGGGTTCAAAAGATATACAAAGAATAATCCTCAAACCATGAATCTAATGAAAGCAAAGAATAAGAAGAAGAAATAGATCAACTATCTTGAATTCTCTCTAAATCGAACTCTCTCCCCCCTTGCCCTCTCCTCCTTGAGTTTGGCAGCTTGGTCTCCTTTAAATATGAGATGGCTAGGTCAAAGTCCTTCTTGAGGAGGAAGTTAAGTTGGAATTAAATACTTTAAAAGAATATAATTCTTTATTATATTTAAATTCCTTCTAGATCTTCTCCTATCTTTTTGGGATTTAATTTCTCTTTAACCTCTTCATGGAAATCAAACTCCTTTGGGATTTAACTTTGCTCCACGTTATCTTGGGCTTATCTAGTCATCAATTTTGACTGCCATATCATCTTATCCCTTATCGACAATTGCCCTGGCAACTAGCTCGGCATCTCCTTCATGCATTGCCCTGACAACTGCGTCGGCATCTCCTTCATGCACTGCCCTGGCAACTGGTTCTAGCCTTGTTTAGGCAAGTGATTATGCACACACACAAAAACACACCAAAGCAGTATCTTTTTCCACAAAAATCACCAAGTTATGTAATCAAGCTCAACAGTGGAAAGAAACATGAATTAATGCATGAATGACTAATTATGCAACTAATATGAGCCTAAGTCTAACAATAATATGAGTAAAAAGGGTAATAAAAATAGTACTTTTGAACACTTAACACACCCCCAAACTCTAACTATTGCTTGTCCTCAAGCAATGCAAACTAACAATTACCTACCAAGACTTTAATCATCAAAGACATGCTTCAAACTTGAATTCATACCTCAGAACCGTGGCACAAAGTATGATCACCTTTTAAACTTTCGGATAGCACAAAAATTACCTGGAATCAAACTATAATGCTCGTGACAAGTGTGTGCGTAGTTTTGTACAAGTTGATTTCAAGATTCTATGTGAACAATAGGCTTTTATCAATTTAATTACAGGGGAATTTTTTTTTTATTTTCACTAGAGCCAATTTCGGGCACCTCTAGCAAAGTAAGCAATTTCTCATTTTATTTTAGTCGACTAGAGCCAATTTAGGGCACCTCTAGCGATTCTTTAATGTGCATTAACTTCTAGAGCCAATTTCCTCTAGCAAGAAAGTGCATTTACTACTAGAGCCAGTTTCGGGCACCTCTAGCAAGAAATTAACTTTTAATTTTCACTTTTAAATTTACCCAAGTTTTAAGCAACCTAAGTTCACTAAGTTTCTTTCAATCAACAAGCCACAACCGTGTAAAAAAATTCAACATCATAGTAAAATTCTAAGTTCTTTTCATGCAATCCTAAAATTAAAGGTTCTTTCAATTAAGTGCAGTGGCAAAAATTCATCATTGGATATTCAACAAGTCTTAAGCAATTAAATCCAATCAAAGGCATGGCAAGTAACATATGCAACCTATATGTGATTGCTAAAGATGAATGCATCTAAACATGAAACTAACTAGAAACCAACACCCCCCAAACTCAAGAGAAGCATTGTCTTCAATGTATGTAAAAGTGAAACAAAAATTTAAAAGAAACTAAATGAAATGAGTTAATCGTAGAGGTCGTCACCTCGAGTGATAAGTTTCTTTCGTGCCGTTTGCTTGATTTATTTTCCGGTCGGTGGTTGAATGCTTGTGACTAGTAGCGCGTGAATAGCATTGCTTTGATTTGATCAATGTTTACCAAGGCAGGTTCACTTGCTTGGGCATCAGTAGTTGCCAAAGCCATTGTTATTGCTTGGGCATTGACAGTTTCTGTTACCGTGGCAACTGCTGAGGTAGTTGCCAGGGCATCCTCTGTTGCGGTTGCCGGGGCAAGTAGTCGGCAGGGAATTTCCTTAGCTGGTGGTTGTGAGTCTTGTTGTGGAAAAGAAAAAAAACAAAGAAAACCTGGAAACTAAAGATAATGGAGAAAAATAAAATAAAACATCTCCTAAAAATTCCAAAAATAAATAAAGAGAAAAAAATGAAAATAAAATAAAGTTCCAAAAATAAAAAATTCTTAGAAAGAGCATTTTTCATGCATCTTCTAATGTTACTGCATATCTGAGAAAACTTGAGGTGGGTCATTTCTGATACTTCTTATAGTCTATTCGCACCCTCCATCGAGTGACAATATTGCCCAAAAAGAGTTTGGCCAATGTGCTTGCCACTACTCCCTTTTGCGTTACCATGGTGGAGGTGTCTTGCTTTCGTGTTCCCTTGTAGTCCACGCATATCTTCCACCTTGCTACTGTTCTTGAAGGTATAAATTTATTATTAGGAAAAATTATATCAACATCCAACCATTTAATTACCTCATTCTCGTCGGGCTCCATCATGGTTGGATGTAGCCTTCGTTGTCGTGGCAATCAGTTGCCAAAATTTGCTTTAAGTCAAGGGAAAAACAAATTTTCTAAAAAGCTTCACGAGTCCAAACACCATTTTCTTTAGGTTCCTCAAACATCTCCATTAATGATGGCTTCAAATCTACCAGCGTCGGTTCCTCAAAGAATACCTGCAATGGATGAGGTGAGTTTTTAAAGAATTCAATAGGTTCAATCATCACCTACTCATATTTCATTAACACAGTATTGCCATCATGTTGATCTTGCATGCAATTGCCGTGGCAAAGGTGGATGAGAGCAATTTACAGATTCTTGCTTCAACATCAACATTGTAACATTCTGGGCATTAGGTTGCTCAGAATTTGCTGTAGTATTGCTCATCTCAGCCTCTCTGAATGTTGTCATGGCACTGCTCTGTTCAGGCTCCTCAATCATTGCCGATGCAATTTGTTGCTCAGGCTCATCATGTGTTGGGCAGTCTCTCTCATTGGCATCCTCTCGACTTGGAGGTTCTAGTTGTTCCTCACACATCGAGGATCTTTCCTTCTCATCTTCCCTTAGGATTTCATCATCCCTAGCAATTGATTGTTGGGGCATGTTATCCATAGCATATGTGAATCTCCTCAATTGATCTTCTGAATCCGATAAGGGTGCATCCCACTGAGCTATCCTTGCATCCATTTTCTTTTATAGCTCTCGAATCTCTTCAATTGATTCCTCGAGTTTAGCCAAGGAAGCTAGCAACGTTTCCTCCAAGGAATTGGAATGTTCTTGAAAAGGACTACATTGCCATGTCATATATGTTGCCGTGACACTAGGTTGCTGATAAGGACTACATTGCCGAGGCATGTCTATTGCTGCAACAAAATTGTTATGGTAAAAAAATTTTGAGCTTTTTGATCATACCATGAAGGATTTTGCCACTGGTTCCATCTATGGTTCTCCATGTACTCATATACACTGAAAATGTGAAGGCAATTTTCAAACACATGATGTTTTCCACAGCAAGTGCACGAGTTTTCCACGGTATATGCTTTTCTCGATTGGTATAGGTAATCATCGAAAGGTGCAAGAAACTCTTGATTGGATTGATTCCTATCTTCCCACATCAACTTTCGAATAGATCGACTTTTATTTCCTGACATGTTGATGTCCCTTAACTTGTAGCGCACCTAATTTTTATTTGATAAAACAAACAAAAGAAAAGTTAGTAAAACTAAGAGAAAAAATGCAATAACAAAAACAACTAACACCAATTGCCAATCCCCGGCAACGGCGCCAAAAACTTGTTGTGCGTAATAAGTGCTATGCAAATGGTGCAAGTATACACGTCGCAAGTAATAAAGTGATATGAGTATCGAGTATCGTCTCCATAGGGATTGGTTTGGGCCACTTTGCTTAGGTTACTGCACTGTGAAAATAAAAACACAATTGATAATAAAGGTTCTAATTAACGAGTAAACTAAGAGCAATAAACTAAAAGAATAGATGAAATCAAATAAGAGAGGGAATAGGCCAGGTTATCGTGAGTTGAGGAATGGTAGCCGATTGGACCGTCTTGGTAAAAGAGTGCAATGGCAACTCGGTTGCCGTGGCAACTTGCGCAGCTGGGTTGCCTTGCAACTAATCGAACAGTTGCCTGGGCAACTGCTTGGGTGACTGGGCAGCAACTTCAAGGTTCGGCAGAGCGTTCTTCAATGGTTTCTTTTTATCCCTAAGTCCAAACTCTAGCTAATCGTGCATGCCTTCAAAATACATCCTTGCGTGAATCAAGGGTGAACAACAACCAATCTTGCGCTCCTCTTAGCTGTTGAAATCCTTAACTTATTCCTAAGCCGGATTAATCTTCACCATCGATAGATTGAATAAAGACCATACTCATTCATTTCTTGAATCTAACTCTCCCGACATTAGATAAATAGATAGAATTACAAGATCCTCTCCCAATTCACTCGTAAACAAGAATAAAAACCAAGAATGAGTAAACCTTGAATTGAAAGTGCAAACTCTTATTACCTAAACAAAATCCAATTGTTCTCACAACCAAAAAAACACAATAACCCCAACCAATCAAGTTAGTTCATGGTTGGGTTCAAAAAATATACAAAGAATGATCCCAAACCATGAATCTAATGGAAGCAAAGAAGAAGAAGAAGAAGAAATCGATCGGCCCTCTTGAATTCTCTCTCAATCGAACTCTCTTCCCCTTGCCCTCTCTTCCTTGAGTTTGACGGCTTGCTCTCCTTTAAATAGGAGATGGCTAGGTCAAAGTCCTTCTTGAGGAGGAAGCTAAGTTTGAATTAAATACTTTAAAAGAATATAATTCTTTATTATATTTAAATTCCTTCGAGATCTTCTCCTATCTTTTAGGATTTAATTTCTCTTTGACCTCTTCATGGAAATCAAACTCCTTTGGGATTTAACTTTGCTCCACGTCATCTTGGGCTTATCTAGTCATCAATTTCGACTGCCATATCATCTTATCCCTTATTGACAATTGCCCTGGCAACTAGCTTGGCATCTCCTTCATCCATTGCCCTGGCAATTACGTCGGCATCTCCTTCATGCACTGCCCTGACAACTGGTTCCATCCTTGTTTAGGCAAGTGATTCTGCACACACACAAAAACACACCAAAGCAGTATCTTTTTCCACAAAAATCACCAAGTTATGTAATCAAGCTCAACGGTGGAAAGAAACATGAATTAATGCATGAATGACTAATTATGCAACTAATATGAGCCTAAGTCTAACAATAATATGAGTAAAAAGGGTAAGAAAAATAGTACTTTTAAACACTTAACATTTCTTTTATGGTGAGCAAGGCTACTACATTAAAGATTGTCCGATGAATGCTTCCAAGTCTTCTATACCGACGATTGCAGCATCCCCTGCTCAGTCTTTTAAAGGTAAAGGGCAGAAACAAGTTACACCAAGAGCTTCCGGGAGACTTGGTGGCTCTGCAAGAGTTCCTAACCAACAAGAATCTAAAGCTTCTGCTCAAGTTTATCACGTCAGGAGCAAGGAGGAGGATGAGGATCCAGATATTATAGCAGGTACTGTTAAACTGTATACCCATTTTGTTTATGCATTAGTTGATCCTAGATCTACTATTCCTTTATAAGTATTGTGCTGATTAGAAGATTTAAGTTAACATCCGAGCCTATATCCTTCAAAATCACCATGATCAATCCTCTAGGGGATAATGTTGTAGTTGGACTAGTATGTAAGAATTGTCCTCTTGTGATACAAGGTGTAACACCCCTACCCCGGTTTAGTAGTAAACCGGCTCGAGAGCATTATTGGGAAACACTGGAAACACGAGTAATTTAAAACTTTTCAAGAACTCATCTCTATTAGATGAGTTGAGTGACTAACAAGGCATTTAAACGTTCATATATTTTCATACAAAAAGCATATGTATTTTATTCACCCTAGATTACCAACTTGGTTATACATTTGCAATTCTACATTTAAAGATGTCTACTATTTAAACAGGTGACCATGCATAGCATTTGGATATCATACTTAGACAATAACATATTCTTTTGTACCCAATCTCATTACGCTCAAGACATGTAAATATTTCATGTAAGTTTAACTAAACACAATCTTATGTACATGAAATCGAACATATTTCAAGCAAGCATATCATGTTTCATAGACATTATAGGTCATTCAAGGTTAACTACTCTTTAGGCATGTGAACAAGC
Organism: Hibiscus mutabilis; assembly: GCA_019671005.1. Lineage (NCBI taxonomy): Eukaryota > Viridiplantae > Streptophyta > Magnoliopsida > Malvales > Malvaceae > Hibiscus > Hibiscus mutabilis. The sequence goes on along the minus strand of CM033741.1, from coordinate 21,787,796 downwards.
AAAGCATGTACATTTGATCCCTTCATATTAGGCAATAGCAAGTTCTAGCATGTCATAAAACTGTTTTCACATTCATCGAGTCTTAATGTCATGTATAGCATTAGGCAAAATGTGTACATTTCATTTCAATTTCCATATGCTCGTAGCAAATCAAGTTCATGTGAGCATTTATTCGAATCATACTTCAAGTAGCATGCATAGTTTAATTCTTTACCCATTCGACAATTCAAGTTCATGTATACATGAATTATTTATGATATTTACTCAAGCCTTTATATGTCCATACAAGGCATTCGACTAGCATACTTGACTAGGACATACTCAATTCAAACACATAACATATACACAGCTTGATCCATTTAATCCACGTGAGAATTATATCATTACATACTCCAAGTTTAGCATTTAAGCCTTCGTGATATTACAGGCCAACTCAAGTTCATATATACAACTTTCGATTAACATAATGCATGTCCTAGCTTACTATATACAAGACTAGGTGCCACCAGCCACTAGGAGCATTACAAACAAGTATGGATTCATACTTATGCTTTTGCTTGTATCTTACTTCAAGCTCGAGAAATTTGACTTCGGGATCAAGTAATTCACCTTGAAGCACCTATCCTATGGTTTGGGAAGAGAGGAAACGAGAGTCATAAGTACGATATGTACTTAGTGAGTTAGTACTAGTTCTAACCAATTATTATGCCATGTCTCCATTAATCAAGTAGCTCAATTAAGGTTTATAGCATTCCAAGTCAAGCAAAAATCATGAACTCATGTATCATCACACTTATGACAATCAAATATCAAGACAAGCAAATGTTAAGTAACCATTTTATCAAGCAATTAAAGTAGCATGGTAAGCTTATCGAGTAATTATCAAGTAAACATTTGCTAGTATCATTCGAATAGCAAGATAGCATCTCAAGCATAATCATAGATCACCATTCAATCTTCAATCATTTCAAGTCATAGATAGCATATTTAGGCAATTCACAACATTTCCAAGTCAAGTAACATGTTGCGGGTAATAAGTGCTATGCAAATGTGCAAGTATACACGTCGCAAGTTATAGTATAAAAGATATCGTCTCCACAGGGATTGGTGCTACTTCAAGAATCTAGTCTCTTGCACTGTAAAAGTAAAAACACACGTAAAGGATTATAGGAGTTTAACTAATGACTAATCTAGAAAGCAATAAAGTAAAAGAAAATATGAATTCAAATGAGAGAGAGATAGGCCAGGTTATCGTGAGTTGAGGTGTGATAGCCGATTGGATTGTCTTGGTAAAAGAGTGCATGGGCAACTCAGTTGTCGTGGCAACTTGCACAACGGGGTTGCCTTGGCAACTAATCGATGGTTGCCTGGTCAACTACTTGGGCGTCTGGGCAGCAACCTTCAAGGTTCGGCAGAACGTTCTTCAATGGTTTCTTCTTATCCCTAAGTCGAAACTCTAGCTACTTGTGCATGCCTTGATAATACATCCCTGCGTGAATCAAGGGTGAACAACAACCAATCTTGCGCTCCTCTTAGCCGTTGAAATCCTTAACTTATTCCCAAGCCGGATTAATCTTCACCATCATTAGATTGAATAAAGATCATATTCATTCATTTCTTGAATCTAACTCTCCCGATATTAGATAAATAGATGAAATCACGAGATCCTCTCCCAATTCACTCGCAAACAAGAATAAGAACCAAGAATGAATAAACCTTGAAATAGAAAAGTGCAAACTCTTATTACCTAAACAAAAACCAATAGTTTCTCACAACCACAAAACACAATAACCATAGCCAAGTAGATATAGTTCATGGCTAGGTTCCAAAGAAACACAAGATAAACAATCCCTAGCATGAACACAAACGAACAAGAAAGAAAAAGATGAAGGAGGAGGCTTATTGAAATCCTTCTTGCCCTAGATGCTTGTCGAAAATTCTCTCCTCTTGCCCTCCTTGGACTTGTCGAAATTCCCCTCTTGCTCTCTATGCATCTTGTCGAAATCTCCATCTTATTTATAGGGCTAGGCCAAAGTCCTTCTTTGAGGAGGAGTTTAAGTTGGAATTAAATTATCTTTAAAGAATATAATTCTTTATTATAGTTGTATTCCTACTAGAACTTCTCATATCTTCTTGGAATTTAATTCTTCTTTAATCTCTGCATGGAAATCAAATTCCTTTGGGTTTGGGCTTTGCTCCACGTCATCTTGGGCTTGTATAGTCATCAATTTTGACTACCATATCACCTTTGCTCTTGTCGACAATTGCCATGGCAACTGGCTCGCCGTCTCCTTCATGTATTGCCCTGGAAACTAGCTCGACATCTCCTTCATGCATTGCCCTAGCAACTAGCTCGGCCTTGCTTTGGCAAGTGATCCTGCATATACACACAAAACACACCAAAGCAGCATCTTTTCCCACAAAAACTACCAAGTTATGTAATCAAGCTCAACGTTGGAAGGAAACATTGATTAATGCATGAATGGCTAATTATGCAACTAATATGAGCCTAAGTCTAACAATAATATGAGTAAAAAGGGTAAGAAAAATAGTACTTTTGAACACTTATCACACCCCCAAACTCGAACTGTTGCTTGTCCTCAAGCAATGCAAACTCATAATTGCCTGCCAAGACATCAATTTTCACAAACTTAGCTTTGAACTTGATTTCAATTCTCTAAACCGGGGCACAAAGTATGATTGGCTTTTTATTTTTCGGAAAACTTAGGAGTTACTCGGAATCAAACTATAATGCTTGTGAGTGTGTGCGGAGTTGTGTGCAAGTTGATTTTTTAGATTCTATGCAAACAAGAGGTTTTCAAATTACTTCATTGGGTTCTTTTTAACATGTTTTAACTAGAGCCAGTGTTGGGCACCTCTAGTGTTTTGTTTTTAGTTTTATTAAGTTAATTTATTCGACTAGAGCCGGTTTCGGGCACCTCTAGCGATCAATTTTTTTAACACATACTAGAGCCAGTTTCGGGCACCTCTAGTGATCATTTTTTAGCACATGCTAGAGCCAATTTCGGGCACCTCTAACATTCATCCAATTTTTATTCTAATCCCCCAATTTGTTAATTATCAACCTAAGTTTACTAGAATTCCTTAAATCAATCAAACCACAATAGTGTTTCATCAAATTTAGCATCATAGTAAAATTCTAAGTTTTTCCATGGTTATCCTAGAATAAAAATTCTATCAATTAAGTGCATTGGTAAAGTCATCATCAAATATTCATCAAATCTAAGCAATTCTTGTTCCAATTAAAGGCATGGAAAGCAATTTATGTATCCTAAATGTAATACTTAAGATGAATGTAACTAAACATGGTAACTACTAATAACAATCCCCCCCAAACTCGAGTGAGGCATTATCCTCAATGCATGCATAAAAATAACAAAAAAATAAAAATAAAAATAAAAATAAAAATAAAAATAAAAATGCATACGAGGACTTACTCCGAGAGTTCATCATCGTAGATGATTAGTTTCCTTTTGGTCGGTGTCTTGATTCTCTTGCTTGAACGCGATGGTTTTTTTCTTGTTGCCGGTGCTGGAATCGATCCTCGTACGGGGTTGTCCTCATCGTCCTCTTCATCAATGTCATTGGCTTTTCGCTTGGAGGATTCAATTGGTGTGGTCTTTATTGGTTCAATGGAGGACTCGTCCGAATCTGAAAAATTAGAAAATGATTCCGTAGGAGTTGATTCGGGCATAGGTGCTTTACCTTTGGCTTTTGCAGTGGTTGTCGGGATGTCTTTAGCTTTGGTTGCCGTGGCATCTTCAAGGTTGGTTGCCGGGGCAAGGATCTCGGCGGGAAAGATTGGGAACGGCACGCGATTGTCTGGTTACTTTTCTAGGATGACTTGGGTGATGGCATTGTTGTGCTCTTTCATGTACCGCATGAACATTAGTTGCCGATCTTCAATTTGCCTTAGGCGGCTTGCCAATGGGTGCAAAAGTACTTCAAAGTGTCCCGGGGTTGGTGGCCGAGTTGCCCTGGCGTTAGGTGCTTGGGCATTATGGATTGCCGTGGCGGCAAGAGTTACCGTGGCAATTGGAGGCCTTGAAGAATCTCCTGGTGCCTCTCTCATTAGCTTTTGGATTTGTGCTTGATTCCAACCGGACTTGGGTAGGGCCTTTTCATCGGTGGACTCACTCGGGACATGCATCTCCTTGTAAAGATTAGAAATTAAGCAAGGAAAGAAAAGAGAACCCTTATCTTTTGAGCTGCATACAAAAATCTCATCACAAATAATTTTTCCAATGTTAATGATGCGATTATGCAAAATAGAATATATGAGCAAAAGACGTGGTATATCAACGGTAGTATTGTGTGGGGGGGGCATTAAAGAAGTTTTAACAAACTTATTCCATAGTTTTGCCTCGGGTTTAAGCCGAAGGCAATTTACCGTGCCCTTGTATTTACCGTCGTTCCAATGAGTTCCCGGTTGAGTGAGTTCTTGAAGCACCTTGTCGAGTTGCTTGGGAGTGATTTGATCAACGAAGGCTTGATGCTCGTCATTCTCAATGTAAAGCCCGTAAAAGGTGTTGACGCTTTCGGGACTTATGAGTATGGCCTTGTCACGAACAAAAACATAAGGATTATCCACGTTAGGTGAGTGAGCATAGAATTCTCTTACCCATGAGATGTTACCTAGTTCCGGTTGATGGCAAAAGATTTGCCACTTTTGATATGCAATCCTCTCGAAGATGAATGGTTCAAGGCCGAAATCTTGATGAGAGTTGGAGTATTCAAAGCCTTGTTCTTCATGAATCTTCCGGCTTTCAAACTTGGATTGAAATCTTTCTTGAACCACCGGTGTAGCAAACTTCTTGTATCTTGGTTCTTTGGAGGAACTTGGATGAACTAAAAGTTTAATCTTGGATGCCATGGATGATCTTGGTTGTGAGTAAAAACAAAGAAAAGAAAGGAAAAGAAACTAAAAAGTTGCAAGATAGAAAGTAGGAATAGGTTAAGGGTGATGGGTTTTATAGAAAAGATAGGTGGGTGGGATTTAGGGGAAAATGAAAAAGGGTTTAGAGTTTGGTAGAAGTTGTCAACAAGGGGTTTTGGTTAGGGTGAATTGGAGGCTTTATATAAGCCTTAGATTCAGCCCATTAGTTTCCTTGTTGAAGATGTTTTCCTACTTGGTTTAGAATTCCTCTTTATCTTGAACTTCTTTTCCTATAATTCAAAGACAAATCAAATAAGGATTAAAATTAAAGATAAACTAATAAAGGAAATAAATAAAGATGTGTAATAGGATTCTTAAACTTAAAAAAAATATCCATCCTAAAAACTACTAATAATCAGAAATAGTAAAAAAAATAAAAAAATAAAAAAAATTCGAAATAGAAAATAAATACTTAATCGAAAATAAAAATAAAAATAAATAAATAAAAATAAAATAAAACTACTAATATCAAAAGGGAGAGCATGCTCATGCATCTCCTAAGTTTACCACTTCCTTATTACGTTCCACATGGGCACCATTGTAGTGCTTCAATCTTTGTCCATTAACTTTGAATTCATGGTTGTCACAGATGGACTTGATTATCACGGCACCATGGGAGAATGGTTTGACGACTTCGAATGGTCCCGACCATCTAGATTTTAGCATTCTCGGGAAACGTCTTAGCCGAGAATTGAATAGGAGAACTAGTTACCCTGGCGTGAATTGTCGTGGCAATAGTTTCTTGTCGTGCCATCGCATTGTTTTCTCTTTGTAGATTCGTGCATTGTTATAGGCGAGTGCACGGAATTCTTCTATCTCATTGAGATCCATCAAACGCTTTTGTCCGGCACTTTCCCAATCCATATTCACGGTCTTGATTGCCCAGTATGCCTTGTGCTCGATTTCCACCGGTAGATGGCATGTTTTGCCATAGACAAGTCGGAAGGGGGACATACCTACGGGTGTTTTGAATGCAGTGCGATATGCCCAAAGTGCGTCATCTAGTCTTAATGACCAATCCTTCCTTGAGGGATTTACGACTTTCTCGAGTATTCCCTTCAACTCCCGGTTGGAAATTTCTGCTTGCCCGTTGGTTTGTGGGTGATATGTCGTGGCGATCTTATGTGATATGCCAAAGCGTTGCAACATCTTGGCAATTAGTCTATTGTCAAAATGCTTGCCTTCGTCACTGATAATTGCTCTCGGCATCCCAAACCGTGTAAATATGTTTTTCTGCAGGAATCGTTGCACGATCTTGGAATCGTTGGGAACTGCAGCTGCCTCAACCCATTTAGACATGTAGTCGACGACAAGTAGAATGTAGAGGTTGCCGAATGAAGATGGGAAAGGTCCCATAAAATCGATCCCCCACACATCGAACAATTCCACCTCGTTGATGTTCTGAAGCGGCATCTCATGTCGTCTAGAGATATTGCCCGTCCTCTGGCAACGATCACATTGTTTGTAAGAGTCTTGGGCATCTTTGTACAATGTTGGCAAATACAAACCAGATTGCAGAACTTTGGCCGCGGTACGAGTTCCTCCAAAATGTCCTCCATAGGGTGAAGAATGGCATTGCTGGAGTACATTCTGTTGCTCTTCTTCAGGGACACATCGGCGTATAACCTAATCTACACATTGTTTAAATAAAAGAGGATCATCCCAAAAGTAATGCTTAGCATCATGGCGGAACCGCTTCTTCCCTTGGTGAGTAATGCCATAAGGAAAAATACCACAAACAAGGAAATTAACTAAATCCGTCTACCAGGGTATTGCCGAGGCATGTGCTGCCGTGGCGACTGCTCCCAGAATTGCCGAGGCGTGCGCGTCAAAGACTGTTGCGGCGTCGAGAGTTGCCGAGGCGTGTGCATCCATGGTTGCCGAGGCGTCGAGGGTTGCCGAGGCGTGCGCATCCATGGTTACCGAGGCAACTAAAAGTTGTTCATCCGGGAATGCATCGCATATCTCTAGATCCGTGTCCTCCTCCTTATTGCGTTCCAAACGTGATAAGTGATCGGCCACTTGATTTTCTGTTCCTTTCTTGTCCTTAATTTTAATATCAAGTTCTTGTAAAAGTAATATCCAACGAATCAAACGAGGTTTAGCATCCTTTTTATCAAATAAGTATTTGATTGCCGAATGGTCCGTATGAACAATTACCTTTGTACCAATTAAATAGGATCGGAACTTGTCAAATGCGAAAATTACAGCTAGTAACTCTTTCTTCGTTGTTGTGTAATTCACTTGAGCACTATTAAGAGTTTTACTAGCATAGTATATCACATGGAAGGTCTTACCTGTGCGTTGGCCTAGGACTGCTCCTACCGCGAAATCACTTGCATCACACATGAGCTCAAAAGGTAGCGTCCAATCTGGTGGAACGGCAATGGGTGCCGAGGTAAGCTTTTTCTTTAGGGTTTCGAATGCTTGGTTGCAAGAATCATCAAAATCGAAGACTTTATCCAGTTCAAGCAAATTACACAAGGGTTTAGTGATTTTAGAAAAATTATGAATGAACCTCCTGTAAAAACCTGCATGTCCGAGAAAACTTCGAATTCCTTTAACCGAACTTGGTGGGGGTAATCTCTCGATCACGTCCACCTTGGCTTTGTCTACTTCCATTCCCTTGGATGAAATCTTGTGGTCGAGCACTATTCCTTCATCTACCATAAAATGGCATTTCTCCCAATTGAGGACTAAATCAGTTTCTTCACATCTTGCCAACACCTTCTCTAAATTTCCGAGACAACTGTCGAAGTCATTACCAAAAACAGAAAAATCATCCATGAAGATCTCAAGGAAATCTTCGACCATGTCTGAAAAGAGTGCCATCATGCATCTTTGGAAGGTTGCCGGGGCGTTACACAATCCGAACGGCATCCTTCGGAAGGCATAAGTACCATATGGGCATGTGAAGGTTGTCTTTTCTTGATCTTTTGGTGCTATGGCAATTTGATTGTAACCTGAATAACCATCAAGAAAACAATAAAAGGGTTTACCTGCAAGACGGTCAAGCATTTGATCAATAAAAGTAATGGGAAGTGATCTTTCCTAGTGGCTTTGTTTAGCTTTCGATAATCCATACAAACCCTCCAACCGGTCACAGTCCTGGTTGGAATAAGTTCATTATTTTCATTGCTTACCACTGTTATACCTCCCTTTTTTGGTACACATTGTACCAGACTTACCCGCGTACTATCAGAGATAGGGTATATAATGCCGGCGTCAAGCCACTTGATGATTTCTTTCATTACAACCCCTTTCATGGCATGATTCAGTCTCCTCTGGGCCTCAATTGAAGGCTTGTGATCATCTTCCAACAAGATCTTGTGCATGCACACTGCCGGGCTAATTCCCTTCAAGTCGGCAATTGTCCACCCTATTGCCTTTTTATGTAGCTTCAACATCTTGATCAGCTTCTTTTCCAGCGCAGGCTGTAACTTAGAAGAAATAATTACAGGCAATGTATTATCGGTTCCTATGTATGCATATTTTAGTTGCTCTGGTAATTGTTTCAACTGAAGAATCGGTGGTTGTTCAATAGAGGGTTTTTCGAGCTTACCTTCCTTACTTGAGTAATCCAGTGGTTCAAAGTATGTACCTGGTCGATTGACTAGCCAATTTGCCTCTTCTTGTTGTTCCTCATCGACCGGTTCTTCATACTCCTCAGGTTCCTCTTGATCGGTAATGTAGTTGCCGAGGCAACTAAATTCCTCATCGAAGTTAAACTCTGCCGTGGCATGAAGAAGTTGGCATTCTTCTGGATCATCGGCATGCCTTAGTGTTTGGAACACATTTAGTTTAACTTGCTGGTCATTCACCCTCATTGTGAGTTCTCCCTTTTCAACATCGATCAAGGTTCTCCCTGTTGCTAGGAATGGTCTCCCGAGAATGATGGGTGCATGCTCATCTGCTTCACAATCCAAAACAATAAAGTCAGCGGGAAAAATAAATTTATCGACTTTTACCAGTATGTCTTCGATTTTTCCCTCTGGATGCACATAGGATCTGTCGGCTAGCTGCAGCATAACTGTTGTAGGTCTTGTCTTCCCGATTCCTAGTTTCTGGAAAATCGATTTAAGCATCAAATTTATGCTAGCCCCAAGGTCGCATAATGCTTTCCCGACATAGTGATTTCCAATGGAACAGGGTATTGTGAAACTTCCGGGATCCTTCAATTTGGGTGGCATACGATTGTGCAACATTGCCATGCATCCCTCTGTTGCAGCAACTGTTTCAAACTCTCCTAGCCTTGTTCTCTTGGACACAATGACTTTAAGAAACTTGGCATAGTTTGGCATTTGTTCAATTGCTTCCACCAATGGCAAGTTGATGTGGACTTGCTTTAGGATATCAAGAAACTTCTTTAATTGATACTCATGTTTTTGTCGCTTCAACCTTTGTGGGAATGGTGGTGGAAGTCGGATATCTTCGATTCTTTCATTGGTTTGAAATCTGATTGACGGCATTGCCGGGACATCTGGAGTTGCTGAGGCGTTATCAACTGGGGTTGCCGAGGCATGCTTATCGCAAGTTGCCGAGGCGTCTTTATCGTCTGTTTCCGAGGCATGCTTATTGCCGGTTGCCGAGGCATGCTTATTACCGGTTGCCGCGGCAATTCCTGGTTTAGCATCTGAGGCTTTGCCGCTAGGTTCGTCTTGATCTTTTTGTGGAGTTTTGTTTGATGAGCGGTGATTGCCTTACATTGCTCATGGCCAGTTCCTCTTGCGACTTCAGTATCGCTAGGTAAACCTCCTTGCGGTCTAGTATTCAGATTTTGAGCAAACTGTCCGACTTGATTTTCCAATGATTTGATTGCCGCCTCTTGGTTTTGCAATCTCATCTCGGTCCTGTTAATAAAAGCATCAGTTCTTTTTATGAAGTTACTATTCTCAGCCATATAAGATTCAGTTTTCATCATAAAAGCATTTAGAGAATTTTCCAAAGAACTAGATGTTGTCGGTTGTTGCTGCGGTATCTGTTGCCGTGGCATATTCTGTTGGAATCCCGATGCTTGTGCATTCTGATTGTTCTGGTTTAGAGAATTGTTGGGATTATTCCATGAAAAATTCGGGTGCTTCTTCCAAGTTGGATTGTATGTATTGGACATCACATTATTGCTCCGATTGTAATTCCCCACATAGAAGCTGGATTTCGGATTCTGCATACATTCAGAAGAATTATGGTTATCACCACATAACTCACAAAAAGAATCCATTACCTTGACTTCATGTGTGTTGTTTGGTTTTTGCATGTTCTGGACCATCTTGGTTAAAGTGGCCAATTGTGCTGAAATTGAATCTGATGATCCTAGTTCATGTATTGTGGCTTCGCGTCTAACTCCTCCTCTTCTAGTAGATGGGAATTGATAATCATTCTTGGCCAGCCTATTTAAAATTTGCATTGCTTCCTCTGGTGACTTATCTAGGAGTATGCCGTTTGCAGAGGCATCTAGCATCATCCTTGTTGGTGTATTCACGACGTTGTAAAACATTGTTACTTGAGTCCACACCGGGAATCCTTGTAGGGGGCATTTGTGTAGAAGTTCTCTATATCGCTCCCAAGCCTCGTACATGGATTCATCATCTGCCTGCCGAAAAGAAGTAATGTCGTTACAAAGCTTATCAGTCAAATTTGTAGGATTAAATCTAGCAAGAAAATCACGACAAAGATCAGTTCAAGATGTTATGGATCCGGCAGAAATGCTATTCAACCATGCTTTCACCCTATCCCTCAGTGAATAGGGGAATAATCTTAATCGTAAGACATCGGGGGTGACTCCGTGTATCTTGAACGAGTTGCAAATCTCAAGGAAAGATTTCAGATGTTGCCGTGCATCTTCAGTTGCTGAGCCGCCAAATTGACCTATTGTGTTGATCATATTAAACATTACCGGTTTCGACTCAAAGTGGTCCGCTTCAATTTCAGGTGCGACAACTCCTGGTTAAGTCCATCAAGATCTTCTTCAAGATAGTCTCGAATAGTTCTGTTTCGTGCAAGAATCACTTCTCCTCCTGCTAGAACATCTTGATTCATATTGCCGTCTTGATTTGCCATTGCTTCTCTTATCCTTCGTCTAAGTCTTTGTAAGGTTCGTTCGATTTCTGGATCAAAGGGATATTCTGGTGAAGTCGGTCTCGCCCTGGTCATATACCAATGCAAAACCAAAGTTTGTTAGCCCTTTGAATTTTAAATAAGAAAAGTAAAAAGAAAGTGCAAGAAAATAAAAACAAAGTCGCTATTGCCAATCCCCGGCAACGGCGCCAAAAACTTGTTGCGAGTAATGAGTGCTACGCAAATGTGCAAGTATACACGTCGCAAGTTATAGTATAAAAGATATCGTCTCCACAGGGATTGGTGCTACTTCAAGAATCTAGTCTCTTGCACTGTAAAAGTAAAAACACACGTAAAGGATTATAGGAGTTTAACTAATGACTAATCTAGAAAGCAATAAAGTAAAAGAAAAGATGAATTCAAATGAGAGAGAGATAGGCCAAGTTATCGTGAGTTGAGGTGTGATAGCCGATTGGATTGTCTTGGTAAAAAAGTGCATGGGCAACTCAGTTGCCGTGGCAACTTGCACAACGGGGTTGCCTTGGCAACTAATCGATGGTTGCCTGGGCAACTACTTGGGCGTCTGGGCAGCAACCTTCAAGGTTCGGCAGAGCGTTCTTCAATGGTTTCTTCTTATCCCTAAGTCGAAACTCTAGCTACTTGTGCATGCCTTGATAATACATCCCTGCGTGAATCAAGGGTGAACAACAACCAATCTTGCGCTCCTCTTAGCCTTTGAAATCCTTAACTTATTCCTAAGCCGGATTAATCATCACCATCATTAGATTGAGTAAAGATCATATTCATTCGTTTCTTGAATCTAACTCTCCCGATATTAGATAAATAGATGAAATCACGAGATCCTCTCCCAATTCACTCGCAAACAAGAATAAGAACCAAGAATGAATAAACCTTGAAATAGAAAAGTGCATACTCTTATTACCTAAACAAAAACCAATAGTTTCTCACAACCACAAAACACAATAACCATAGCCAAGTAGATTTAGTTCATGGCTAGGTTCCAAAGGAACACAAGATAAACAATCCCTAGCATGAACCCAATCAAACAAGAAAGAAAAGGATGAAGGAGGAGGCTTGTCGAAATCCTCCTTGCCCTAGATGCTTGTCGAAAATTCTCTCCTCTAGCCCTCCTTGGACTTGTCGAAATTCCCCTCTTGCTCTCTATGCATCTTGTCGAAATCTCCATCTTATTTATAAGGCTAGGCCAAAGTCCTTCTTTGAGGAGGAGTTTAAGTTGGAATTAAATTATCTTTAAAGAATATAATTCTTTATTATAATTGTATTCCTACTAGAACTTCTCCGATCTTCTTGGAATTTAATTCTTCTTTAATCTCTGCATGGAAATCAAATTCCTTTGGGTTTGGGCTTTGCTCCACGTCATCTTGGGCTTGTATAGTCATCAATTTCGACTACCATATCACCTTTGCTCTTGTCGACAATTGCCATGGCAACTGGCTCGGCGTCTCCTTCATGTATTGCCCTGGCAACTAGCTCGACATCTCCTTCATGCATTGCCCTGGCAACTAGCTAGGCCTTGCTTTGGCAAGTGATCCTGCATATACACACAAAACACACCAAAGCAGCATCTTTTCCCACAAAAACTACCAAGTTATGTAATCAAGCTCAACGTTGGAAGGAAACATGGATTAATGCATGAATGGCTAATTATGCAACTAATATGACCCTAAGTCTAACAATAATATGAGTAAAAAGGGTAAGAAAAATAGTACTTTTGAACACTTATCATAACATAATCACAATTTATTTCAAACTTATCACTCAAGATATGTTCACAAGTTATACACATTGATTCAAGTGAGAGTATAATACCATCTCGAGTAGCATTTCATGTAACAAGTTTATCAAGTGTACAAGTATACATTTTAAGTAGCATGTAAGCCTTAAACCTTAATTATTGCTTGTTTACTTTCTTTAATTTAAGCCTTGTTACTTAGCTGTCCATTATACATGTTTATACATTCTTGTAATGCAAAACAATCCATGATGGCCTCTAATTTATTCAAATTTGTCCATATAGTATTCTTATAAATTTTAACATTTCAAGACAGCTCATATTTTCATGTACAAGGTATATATGACAGCAATACTCAAGTCTTACATGTTAATCACATAAAACAGTCCATATTTTCATGTACAAGGTGCACATGGCAGCAACACTCAAGTTTTACATGTTAATCACATAAAACAGTCCAGATTTTCATGTACAAGGTGTGCATGGCAGAAACACTCAAGTTTTACATGTTAATCACATAAAACAGTCCATATTTTCATGTACAAGGTGTACATGGAAGCAACACTCAAGTTTTACATGGTAATCACAAAAAACAGTCCATATTTTCATGTATAAGGTGTACATGGCAGCAAAACTCAAGCAATACATGTTAATCACATAAAACAATCCAAATTTTCATGTACAATGTGTACGTGGCAGCAACACTCAAGAATTCAAGTAAGATCAAGATCTATTGCAAGTATCAACATGTACCAAGAAGTTCAAGTATACAAGTCAAGTAAGAATTAGTTCAAGTTTACATGTTTGTCATTTCAAGAATACATGTCAAGTAATCCAAGTAGCAAGTTTATATGTCAAGAAATTTAAGTATACAAGTTTACGTATCAGGTAATTCAAGTAAACCAATTAAGTAGACATTAGCTCCAGTGAGACCATAAGCCATTCCAAGTAGCAAATCATACAATACAAGGTCCAAGCATAGGCAATTATCATTTCAAGAGTTTTATGTCAAGAATCAAGCATTACATGTCAAGCAATTCGAGTATTTCAAGGATTCATGTCAAGCAATTCAAGTATTCAAGGTTATATTAGTTCATTTATTATCTTTTAACACAATCCATGGTTCATAGTTTTTCTATTCAAGAATACATGTCAAGTAATCCAAGTAGCAACTCAAGTATTCAAGCGTACGTGTCAAGTATTGCAAATATTCAAGTTTACATGTCAAGTATTCCAAGTAACAATTCAAGTATTCAAGGTACATGTCAAGTAATAAGTTATTCCTGTTTGCAAGACAAAAAATCAAGCAATTAATATTTATTAGCTCATTTATTTTCTTTTAATACAATCATTGGTTCATAGTTTGTCTATTCAAGAATACATGTCAAGTAATCCAAGTAGCAATTCAAGTAACAATTATTTTAGGACAAGTATTTAAACAATTCATACTTATTAGCTCATTTATATTCTTTTGAAATATTCCTTGGCTTATAGTTTGTCTAGGTAATCAAGTCTCCAACCAACTGTCACCACAAGATGTACAGTAGTATGCAAGATGTACCGTAGTACTGGTCAACCCTCCTACTGTCGCCAAAGACCACACATACGTACCCTCCGTCTGTCGCCAATTAGGGGCCTTAGCCCTAGACCGTAGTCCACCCTGACACAATGAACTCTAGACTCTAAGGCATGTCCTTCTACCTATTCAACTAGCAACCAAGGCTGTTTGATTACACTTTATTTATTCAAGAATTATCAAGCTTTTCAAGTTCAAGATCATGTATCATTCAAGAATCAATTCAAGCAAGGTATAGCAACATCATGCTTTAGCCCTTAGGCCAATTGAGCCTTAGCTCTACAATTACATTTCACATTTTCATGTGTTTCATGTTCAAGGCAAGACAATTCATGTTCAAGGCAAGAAAATTCATGTTCAAGGCAAGACAATTCATGTTCAAGGATTATATTCAAACAAGTATTTCAAGATCAAGCTTAGCCCTTAGGCTAGTTGAGCCTTAACTCTTCATTTCACAAGTTTACTTGTTACTCAAGTATGCAATTCAAATTCTATGCCATTTTTAGGCATCTATTCATGTCTTTATATTCATGGTTTATATCACTTTTACAAGTATTTATATCATAATAGCAATTCTAGGCAAGAAATTCGAATGAATGAATCCAAGACACGAAATCAAGCATTTTGAATAGGTCACATTTCAAGTACAAGGATTCAAGCAATTCAATTAACAAGCATTTCAAGCACTTCAAGTGACAAGCTTTTCAAATAGCAAGCATTTCAAGTAATACGCATTCGAGTGAATTGCATTCATGATACAAGGATCTAGCATCATATATCATTATAATACATACATGCCACTACTCAAATAGGCACAATCAAGTACAAGAAATCAAGCATTTACATCCATAGTGTAACTCAAGCAAGCAATTCGAATGGAATCATTCAAGGCATGGAATCACACAATGTTTACACATTTCTTTCTAAATAATTTAACTTATCCATTTCCATGCTATTACTTAATCACAAATTTCAGCTTAGTCCAATCTTCCCTTTTAATTCATATTCAAGTTTAATTAAGCTCATTATCATGGCATATAAATAGCAAGAAAATAGACATGTAAATTTTGGTTAAGACCTAAGTCCTAACCCTACCAAAACTACACTCACAATACTCCAAGCTTAGCTAATCTTGGATCCAAACTCCTTTGCGTTTGCCACTAGCTTGGCCACTCATATCTTTCTCCACAAGGTTTACTCATTGCTCTAACAATCCATACAAGTGAACACATGTTAAACAAGGTACATTCATTTATTCAAAACAAGGCAGCAATACACATAATTCATTCATTTCAAAACATCAAGTCTGCTGCTGCCAGGCAGCAGGTGCACTGCTTACTAAAACGTGCATAACTTTCATTTCGTACGTCAGAATTTCAATCGGTTTACACCGTTGGAAAGCTAACTTAATTTTGTTTCTAACCATATAGGCCTTTCATTTTAATTCTTTTCCAATTAATACAGTTTTAACTTAAAGACAGTGCAATTTACAACACTGGACAGTTTGCACTATCCCTAGATTTTTATTTCTAAAATCCATTTTACAATGAAGAATTCCATTTCGTTTGTTTCTAATGAAAATAGACATATTAAGGTTACATTCATATAAATTTAAGCCCTTAATTCAATTCATACAATTTATAGTGAATTTTCAAAGTTGCTGCCCAGAATAGAGTTTGCTGGGCAAATTTCACTAGGCTTGATTTTAGCTTCGTTATTCGCCTAGATGGTAGTTCTAACATGTTAATCTATATTATTTTAACTCTCATACATGTCTAAAATAGCTCCAATTAACATGTACACATATTTCCACATATCAAAACAGTCCACTTATTCATGTATTTACACAAATTAGTCCAATTTAAATTAACATTCGAATGATCAAGGAAGAAGTCATGGCATGAATTTGTTCTACATCAATACATAACATGCATAAGCAATTTATAAAAAAAATTTAAGTCAATTTCTAAAACAAGTGAAAGAGAAAAAGAGTTTACCCTCCTCTTAAAGCTTATCCGATTCCAAAGCTCAAGAAATTAGTCATCAAAGCTAAATTCTCCAAGACTCTTGAACCAACTTTTCTCTCTAACATCTTCCCTTGGATCGGTCAATTTTTGTTTTATAAGAATGAGGAAGATGATTGTTTTCCTCCTCTAAATCAATTTCCACCCACCCGAGATGTTTACATATCTCCCCTCCATTATTACATGTGTTTTTCTTAGGTAGACAAGTGTATAAGGTCACTTTATATTTTTAATTTACCATGCAAATCATAAGTCTACCATACCTCTTAATTTAGTCCTTAAACAATAGTTACCCTTTCATCCTTTTTATTCTTTTTAATCTTAAAATTACTTTATAAATCTTCTAGAAACAATGAACTACAATTGGCTTATAATCGAATTATCACTTACTTCTAAGCCAATGTTTGGGGTATTACATAAGGGATGTCTTTTTCGGCCAATCTCATGGCTCTTCTTATTCATGAGTTCGATGTAATATTGGTGCTTGACTGGCTCAGAGAGAATCAAGCCTGGGTGGATTGTTCAAACAAGAAATTGTACCTTAGAGGTCTTGGCAAGGAGAGTGTAACTCTCATGGACTCTATGGGGTAAGAAATCATTGTTGTATGCTACTACAAGCAAGGAAGAACCTCAGTTGCAAGTTATAGATATCATGCAAGAGTTTTCTGATGTGTTTCCTGATGAACTTTCGGGTTTACCACCTACTCGAGAAGTAGAATTTAGGATTGAAGTGCAACCTAGAACCACTTCGGTTTCCATTGCACCATATCGAATGGCACCAATAGAACTCACCGAGCTTAAAGTGCAGATCCAAGATTTGTTAGACAAGGGTTTTATTCGACTAAGTTCCTCACCCTGTGGAGCTCTAGTTCTTTTTGTTAAGAAGAAAGATGGGTTAATGCGTCTTTGTATTGACTATCGATAATTAAACAAGCTCACCATCAAAAAATAAATATCCTTTACCAGGAATAGATGATTTGTTTGATCAACTCAAAGATACAACCGTCTTTTCTAAGATTGATTTAAGTTCTGGGTACTATCAAATAAGAGTTAGAGAATGTGATGTGCCCAAGACAGCCTTCCGTACAAGGTATGACCACTACGAATTCTTGGTTATGCATTTTGGGTTAACCAATACATCGGCTGCCTTTATGGATCTCATGAACTGGGTTTTTAGACACTATCTTGACAAGTTCGTGGTAGTATTTATAGATGGTATATTGATCTATTCCAAAAATCAAGCTGAGCATTGTGATCACCTTCGTATTGTGCTTTAAACCCTTCGGGAGAAACAATTATATGTCAAGTTCAGTAAGTGTGAATTCTGGCTCACACGAGTTTCATTTCTGGGACATGTGATATCTGTAGAAGGTATTAAAGTTGATCCAAAGAAGATTCCAGCTATAGTAGAATGGAGGCCACCAAAGAATGTTAGTGAAGTTCGTAGTTTTCTCGATCTTGTTAGCTATTACAGAAGATTCGTCAAGGGATTTTCTATTATAGCAACACTGTTGACCAAACTTTTATGGAAGGATATCCCTTTTGAATGGATTGAGAACAACGTAGTTTTAATCAGCTTAAGCAAGTGTTGACACATGTACCGGTCCTAACCCAACCCGAGTCTGGTAAAGACTATACTGTGTATAGTGATGCATCACATCAGGGGTTAGGATACATTTTGATGCAAGAGGGCAAGGTTGTTGCTTATGCATCGAGACAACTTAAGCCACACGAAATGAACTACCATACTCATGACCTTGAATTAGTTGCAGTTGTCTTTTCCTTAAAGATTTGGAGACATTATCTCAATGGAGAAAAATGCTACCTGTACACTGACCACAAGAGCCTTAAGTACTTATTGACTCTGAAAGGGCTTAATCTTCGTCAAAGAAGATGGATGGAACTTCTCAAGGATTATGACCTTGATATTGACTATCATCCAGGCAAGGCCAACGTTGTGGCTAATGCACTCAGCCGCAAACCTTCACCTATTAAGAATCAATAATTAAATAGTAAATCTCGAGTATTGGAAAATGTTTAGAGAATTACAAGTATCATTATTGGATTGTAGCTCATCAAGCTACCAACGCTCATTTTAAGTTACAAAAACATCAACCTTTAATAGCTGAGCTCCAAGTTCACTCTACCATTGTATTGAGAATCAAGTCATTGCAAGACCAAGATTCGGAATTACAAGCCATCATTTCTAAACTTCAAAACAATTCTGACTCTGATTTTAGGATTAATTCTGAAGGACTCTTTTATTTTCGTGATAGAATTTGTGTACCAAATGATGAACCTCTTCGTGACGGTATCCTCAAAGAAGCTCATTGTAGCTCTTTTGCGGTCCACCCAGGGTGAGTGAAGATGTATATAGACCTACGAGAATTGTATTGGAAGCTGGGTATGAAGAAGGCTATTACAAAATTCATGTCAAGATGTCTTACGTGTCAGCGGGTCAAGGCTAATCATTGTGTTCCTATGGGATTATTGCAACCCATTGAACTGCCTCAAAGGAAGTGAGAAAGAATTAATGGACTTTGTCAGTGGTTTACCATTGACTCCAGCTAAGCATGATGTTGTTTTGGTCATTGTTGACCGTTTTACCAAGTCAGCTCATTTCTTTCCTGTTAGCATAGACTACAACCATCCTAAGTTAGCAGACTTATACATCAAGGAAGTAATCAGACTCCACGGAGTACCTACGTCAATCATCTCCGATCGAGATCCACATTTTGCTTCACGATTCTGGACAACATTGCAAGGAGCCCTAGGTACTTGAGTAAATCTCAGTAGAACCTTTCACCATCAGTCTGATGGCCAATTAGAAAGGGTAATCCAGATTGGAAGACATGCTTTATGTTTGTGTCATCAACTTCGAAGGAACTTGGGAGAGGCCCCTACCTCTCATCGAGTTTGCTTACAATAATAGTTACCAATCATCTATTGGGATGGCACCGTATGAAGAATTGTATAGAAGAAAATGTAGAACACCATTGTGTTGGTCTAAACTCGGTGAAGGTAAGATGTTGGGTCCTGACTTACTTTGGGAAACTGAAGTACGGGTTACCATCATCCATGATCATTTGAAGACCTTATTTGACCGACAGAAGGCCTATGCTGATCTTAAGAGGAGAGATATACAGTTTGATGTTGGTGAAAAAGTATTCTTGAAAGTCTCCCCATGGAAAAAGATTCTTCGTTTTGGCAAGAAGGGAAAGCTAAGTCCCTAATTTATTGGACCTTTTGAAGGGACGGAAAGAATTGGTCTTGTGGCTTATCGATTAGATTTACCTCAAGAGTTGAGCAAGATTCATAACGTGTTTCATGTATCGATGCTCCGTAAGTATAGATCTGATCCATCTCATGTTGTTGAGCCTGAGTCAGTAGAACTCCAACCCAATCTAACGTATGAAGAAGAACCTGTGCAAGTATTGGCAAGGGAAGTCAAGACGGTTCAAAACAAGAATGTTCCTTTAGTTAAAGTATTGTAGAGAAGTCATAAGGTTGAGGAAGCTAGATGGGAACCAGAAGGAACTATGAAAAATCAGTATCCACATCTCTTCAGTTCAGGTAAAAATTCCAGGATGAATTTTTCTTAAGGGGGAGAGTTGTAACACCCCAAAATTGGGCCTAGTCAGAATTTAATTCTGGCAATAGGAAATTTTGCACCAGAAAGTCAAACAGTAGAGTTGACCTTTGACCAAGTGGTCAATTGATGGATTATTGAATCCCAATTAAGCATTGATATTGGTTAAGGAGCCCATTGTAAGCTTTGAAACTTGTTTTAGTGGCTAAATTGAGAAAATCAAAAGTTAGAGGACAAAAGTATAAATAATGAAGAGTTGAGGGACTAACCTTGCGATTAGCCCCTCCTTAAGAGTTTTCATCACCTACGTAGACATCTAATGTGAAGTTTCTTCACCCAAAGGTAATCTAAACAATTAAAATTAGTAAAGGAAAAAGAATGAGAGAAATTACCGGGTACAACCTTAATCAAACATCTCACCCTTGTCTTCATCTTCTTTCAAGCACACACCTCCATTGGAGAGTAATTGGAGCTTCGATTTTCTTAAGTTTCTTAATCCTATATTGTAGCTATCGATCGGGTAAGTAAAAACCCTCTATTGGTTTATCGATCCCATGGTTAAACCATGTTTAATTTTAGGTTTAGAAATCAAGAAAAAATCTAGAAATTCTCTGGGGTGTCACAGTTCATTTGTTATTGTTTTACATAGCTAATAAGTTGCTATGAATCCATTATCTATATTGAAATCCTTGTAATTCCTATTCCTTTGTAGTTCAGAAGAATCGAGGTGAAGAATCACCAAATCCTTCAAATCCTACCAAGCTCAAAATTAAAGGGGTTGTCATCCGGGAGCCTTGAAAGTCTCAAAAATATCAGTGCGTGCAGTCGAAGTCAAGGATTAGCTAGGTGCCTTCCCCAAATTTATTGATATTGAATTTTTGCATCATCACCATTGATCAAGGTATGAATTTAAGAAAACCTTGTTAAAGGTGTCATTGGTAAGCTTTGGTAAGCTTATTTCATTGTCAAGTTTATTGTTTAAGCATTACATTGCTATTGATATCATTGGAGTATTGAGAAAGATTATATTGATCATGATATTGTCATTTCTACCGTTATTGATATCATTGCCGTTATTGTTATTGCTATTGTTATTGTTATTTATATTGGTAAGTATTGAATCCTTGGATACGAGTGGACATGGGATACAATTGGCATGCCATAGAATTCATGAGCTCATTGGTACGTAGTGGACTATGGTCCTTGAGTTAAGGCTCTATTTAGCGATGTTGGTGGGATGTGTTGATGTCCTATTGGCGATGTTGGAGGATATTGACCATTTATTGTTGGCGATGTTGGTTGGGAATTTTCGTATCCACAATTACATGTCGATCCAAGGAATTGTGATATGAAACTATTATTAAAACTTGATTTGAGATGCATTTATATTGCTATACATGACACTGTTATCATTGATATTCATATTATTGTCATTGACTACCTCACTAGGCTAGGTAAGCCTAATGCATCGCATTTTCATGTTAAAGGTTCGTGGGATCAAGAATCGGAGCAAGGACGATTTTGAAGCAAGTCACTAAGTTGAATGTAATGTAAACCTTGTCCTTAAACTCCTAGTAAGGTGGCATAGGGTCTAGACATATTAGTTTAGTCCCATTTTGACATGTAAATAAGGCCCACTATGGTAAAAAGGTTAATCATGGAATATGGTATGTGGTTATTTTGTTGTAATTGGTAAAATGGCCCTAATTACCCTAATATGTGATATCTTGGTAAATGGATTTAGAATGATGCAAAATTTGACACACAAGTAGAATTGATGTCCTTAAGCTTACTGGTAAAATTTGGTAAACTTTGGGCATGGTTAAGACCCTCAGATTGGATAAAAACCAGATAAAGTCTGTCATTACAGGTCTGTCTGTACCAGTACGGGTGATGGTGTATCGGTACGGGGTGCATATTTTGGGCATAGGTAGCAGAGCGTATCGATACGAATAAATGGTGTATCAATACGGTTTTTAGCCACTGGGAAATTAATGTAGCACCGTATCAATACCGTATCGATACGAATAGTTGACCATGTTAGCGTTGACCATGCTTACCGATACAGACTTGAGGTGTTTCAGTACTATTGGTCGGTTATGTAACCTGAATAAAATGAATTATGCAACGCGTACCAATATGGTCCAGCCCATACCGGTACAACCTCTTTTATCATAACGGTAATAACAACCATGACATAGGCGCACCGATATGGCCTCTTTAAGTATCGGTACGGGTGACAGGTAAGTTAGTTAAAGGGTGTTTTAACAGATTTCAGAATGTTATAATTTGGTCACTAAATTTTAAGAAACTTAATTCAAGGTGCAAATGAACTCCGACCGTATTGAAAATTTGAACTTAAGGTATTCATGCATTGAATTGCATATTGAATAGCATATTTACTGATATGTCCGTAAAATATGCAAGATTTACAACTTGGTCTTTAAACTTGTAGAAGTTTATGATTGGTCCCTAACCATAATCTGAATAAGTTTGTATCGGTTATAGTCAAGTATTGCATCAATTGGATGATAATAATTCGCTATTTATAGTCCAAGACATTGATTTTGATAATCGATCACCGTATCGTTCTTCGGTAACGCTTTTCGACCCGGATTCCTATCATACCGCGAAGGGGGTGTTACAAAAAAGTCAATTACCATCTTAGTTGAAGGTCCTTATTCTGATCAGACACTTCACCGAGGTAAGATCGCATCCTAATATTTTACGATTTATGCTTTTACTACTTTCAATAAATTGTACTAATTTTTAGTAGTAAAGAACCATACATTCTTTGAGAACTATGGATATTCTTTTACACAGAGGGTGTCGGTACTCTTTGTACCAACAATCATATGAAAAGAACTTGAAAGGGTGAATCTGACAGATTCGATGGTAAAATGAGATAGGATGTAAGAACCGTAAAATTCAAAAGGGAAAATTACTTTGTATAAATTCCCTAGTTGAATTACTCTCACCCTATCAAGCTTTTAACCTCTGAAGTTGCGTTTTGCTCTCTTTCTTGATATGAATTTACCTCTCCAATTTCTGACAAAAAATTTTAGAAGTTGATGAAGAAAAGGACATCATGATTGTCACCGACAGTAGTTTCTCTTCATCTTGTAATAACCAGCCAACTCGATTTGCTAGTGATGAAGCTCAAGAGCGCTATGAGAACTTGTTCAAAGGCAGTAGTTTCTACTTTCTTTGAACAAGTTTGGTGTGATGCGAAGTCCATCAACAACATATTTGGTTTGACTAATGATCGGGATGAACATGAATTGTGGACAACAAGTCTTTCTAAAAGCCAATTGAATGTAGTGTTGAGTGAAGTACTTTATCCATTAGCAAAGTGGATAAAACCACGAATGGGTATGCCTTTTGTTCATACCAAAGAACTATTTGATAACGCTAAGCTATGGGTTGAATTCGTCCAAACCTCCCTTTTGTCGAATCCTATAGCCGACATCCAAAATAGAGCATTATTGGTTCACTCGATCTTATTTGGACGGTGAGTCAACATTGAAAAAATTATAGCTGACTCTTTACTTCATTTTGCTCTCAATCCTCTGGATGAAATATCATTTCCACCACTCATCACTAAGCTGTGTAATTACTTTGACATTTCGATATTACTTGAAGACTTTGAGGTATCAAATGATATTTTAATCATGCTTTTCTACTGATCTAAAACCCTTGGTTAAAGGGAAAAAGTGATACATGCATATGCATAGGAGGGCTAGAACGATGAATTGAAGACAAGAAGTTGAAATCGTTTCACATGCCCAATCTTTTTTCCCTTTGATACTTCAGATTCGAGGATGAATCCTTTTGAGGAAGGAGAGGATGATACATGCATGAGAAGGTCAAATTACTCATATTGGCTAAGAAGTTGAATTTTTTCGATGCAAACAACAAATTCCAAAATGATCCATGCTTAGGAGGTGTGAAGATATGCATTTTAGATAAGAAACTAAAACTGTTTTGCGAAGCTGGAGCATCAGCTAACTTGAGACGACTATTTGAATAGGATCTAGGCGTCTATGGGTCAAGTTGTCTTCTAACGGATTGACCATCATTCAATTACCTTTCCAACGCATCTTGAAGAACATTAATCAGAAATCAAGAACTCAAGATACGTTCATTTTACCAAAGATTGCACAAGTGCAAAACTGGATACAATTTTAACTACGTGATTTTATAAATTCAGTCGAAAAGCTAATATATAAAGCTGTTGGATGAATTAAACTTAGACCAACCTAATTATTAACATTTAAATTATGTTTTTAGGGTTTTATTTACTTTAGGAACCAGCCACCCTTCTCCCAAGCAGTTAAATCAAGTCCAATCCAACGGACAATATTTCCTTGTTCATTTTATTCATTCTTAGCTATAGGTTATTGATTTTTATAGCGGCATGTATGCTTGCTAAACTTATTCGAGTTGAGATTGGTCTTTAAAGTTGTTATGAGTTTTAAGATAATTGATTTATTATTAGAACTTGAATAAATAATTTATGTCGATTTTAAGTAAAGTTAAGCGTGCTTGGGCTAGAGAAATTTTAGGATGGGTGACCATCGGGAAGTTTTCTGAAAATTTTAAATTACCCTGATCTTTGATTGAAGAAGTCATAGCATTTTCGACTCATATCCGGTGTACGGATAGGGGAAGGGGGTGTTACACTAAGTATAAAAAAGATTATGAGTGTTGAATAGATATTAATGAACCTTAATAATAAGTTAGTATTTGTGTCGATACTAGAGACTTATTTTCTTTTGTCACGAATAAACTCGTCTTTGAGCACTTGGGTAAAAAGGTGATAATAAAGAACGAAAATGCTCGTCAATAAAAAAGGTGGTCATACCAAGTCACTCACGAGCATATGAAGGGAAACTCCTTTATTTTTACATGAGTGTAATTATCAAAAAAAATATCATTCCATGTCGTTATGGTCGAAACATGTCAAAGCCAATGATTATGTAACGACCCTCTTTACTCAATACTCAAAGATTTGAGAACTGTGTTAAAATGCAAAGCACGCATAAGCAAATATAGAGTCTCGGTCGAACACAATGCAAAGTTAGCATGTCAACATAAGGGCACACAATGCACTTTATGCTTCATTTTATAATCTAATTCTATGATCTATTCGAGTTGCACGATTTTTGTTAACCTTAGATAAATTAGAATAAGTTCAACTTGCCTAGAACTAAGGATGGTATGTTCTATAAAGCGACTTGAATATGTGCTTGAATCTATTTTAGGACTTGCTTTTCGGTACATTATGTTCTCTTTTTTTCTTGATACATAAGAATTTGTTTGCTTGAGGACAAACAAAGGCCTAGGTTTGAGGTGTGACAACTCTCGAATATACATATATTTTTGCACCACCTTTGCCTTTGATTGTGTCTCTTTTTCCTTTTTTCCTTTCTCATGCATTTAGGGTAGTTTTGTATTTTTATCCCTTTTTGTCTGTACTTGGCATATTAATATCAAGATAGTGTTGCTCGAATCGTATGCTAGTGCGTGCAAAAAGCTTAAGAATAAAATTGATGTCTTTATTATATAAGAGCCTAGCACAACTGTTCTTAATAAAGCCATTGTACCACGTGGGACCATAAATACATATTGACTTTACGGGTGCCCCTCTACATCTGCAATAGGAGATACGTGGTGCATGGATGAGCTGGGACCACTTTGGTGGTTGAGGCCACAGTTTGACCTTTGCATCAAGACAAGTCCTAAGGATGAGGTACTAGACAATATTTGAAATTACAAACTGCTTGCTACATAAAGATAAAAGGACTTGTCAGGGTAGACCACAAGAGAAAGCTAAACACTTAATGCATTCTTCCTCCTTCGCCTATATAAAGAGGCTCCTAGCTTTCAATGAAAGGAAATCTATTTGGAGAGTTTTATTAGAGAATTTTCTCAAGAAAAATGGCAGTTGCATAGAAGCTTAAAGAGCTAGAAAGTCCTGGTGTAGAATGAAGTAACAAGGTAGCTGAAAAATTGCTTGGATAGAGGAGTTGCAGTAGAGGATGCCGTGAGGCTCGCTAGTTCGAATTCATGTTCCCGTAAGTGGGATATGTATCTTTCCATAAATCATGCGTGATCAAAGAACTATAATGTTTTATAAACTATTATTTTAGTTGTCTTTGTATATCTTAACTCTATTTTAAATAAAATTACCCTTGGTTTGAAGTTTTTTGCTAGTGGCTTTATTTTTATACTACTTCATATATATACGCATGTATGTGTTGTAGAATGCATTTAACGTTTGTTGCGTGTTTTGAGTGCTACGCAAATGGTGCAAGTGAACATGTTTCAAGTAATAAAGTGATGAATATAGAGTATCGTCTCCACGGGGATTGGTTAGGGTCACTTTGCTTAAGTTATTGCAATGTTTAAAGAGTTAAATAATAGTGATGAATTAAAGTAAAATAAACTAAGACTAAGAGAATTAAAATAAAAGAAATAGGAAACCGAATTGAGAGAGTAGGGTGGCTTATTAGGATTGAGAGTATGCAGGATGAGTTGCATTGGCAAGCTGAATGCCAAAGGCAAGTGAGATGCTGAGGCAATTAAATTGTCATGGCAAGTAGTTGTGCAGGCAAGTAGTTTGCTGGAAGTATGACTCTCCATGACCAGTGAAATGCAATAGCAAGTGGTTGAGTCAGAGTAGGACTCTTCTCGGCAAGTGGTTGCCCAAGCAAGTTAATTGTTGCAGCAAGTGCGATGCGTGGCAAGTCAATTGTGTCTTCAATGCTCGGTAGAGTGTTCTTTAATGACTTCACGTTATTTCTAACTTGAAGGGCTGACGCTTGTGCAAACCTTGGTGATACGTCTGTCACATGTTACTTTACCAAGAGTGGACATCGTCTTTCCTCAAACTCTTGTTAGCCGCTTGAAATTCACTCCTTCTCCAAGCTTCCTTCACTTTGTCATTTTCCGAAAACTTGGTTCAACAGGGAATTGATTCCCTTCAGCTCTCGTGATATTAGGAAACCCAGATTCAACTCAGTCCGTTGATCTCCATCAACTCTCGTAATGTTTGGAAATCAACTTGATTGAGGAACCTCCAATGGCTGTCACTTCATTAGAGTAAATCCTTCTTACGAATATCCATTGATCTCACTCTCCCTTTACTGTCACCGATTAGGGATTTGACTTTCAATGATTGATTCTCCCCTCAAGTGTTTATCTCTAAACTACTCAATTTGCAAGAATAAGAATTGAATCAACATTGTGCATTAAACTTAAACCAAAATAAAATCCTCCATACAGAACTCTCAAAACCTAATAACCCAAACCATCTAAGTTTAGTTCATGGGCGGGTAAACAGGAAAAAATAAAAGAAATAACCCAAACATGTTGGGATTACAAAATAGAAAATAAATGGAGAAGAAAACTCCTTTGTGCATGAATCCCTTTGGCTCGATCTCTCTCCAAATTCGACTCCCCTTGTCTTGTTGATGTGATCTCCTTAAATAGATGACGAGGATGAGTTTGAACGCATGTGAAATCCATGTAGAATTTATCTCTAACCACTTTGTGTTTGAATTTAAATGTAGAGAATTATCCTATGTGATAAGGATAAAAATAAGAGATAATTCTTGGGAAAAAAAGATCAATTCTATTTAATTATAAAATAGAATAATTATCCCCTATTATCTCTTTTTATCTCCTGCCTTTATCTGCAGTAAATTCCCATTTAAATTTGAGTCTTTATCCATTGCATTTTTTATTTAACTTATCCCTACTTGCCAGGGCAAGACTCAACAATTGTCTCAACAATTCATTCATGCACAAAATAAAGCAAAACAATAGCGATTTCTCCACTAAAATTGCAAAACACAAGATCAAGCTCTCCAAACGGAAAAACTATGAAATGATGCATGAATAAATAAATATGCAATTAAATGAGCCTAAATCTAAACAAAAATCTAAGTAAAAAGGGTAGAAAATACAATACTTTTAGACACTTATCACACCCCCAAACTCGAACTATTGCTTGTCCTCAAGCAATCCAACACTAACAAGAACCTGCCAAGGCATTTACTAAACATGAACAAGTTGCATAACTGACTTCAATCCTCAGAGCCGTGGAAACTAGATTTAATTACCTTTGTGAAATTCGGTGCCATGGTCACTTCAAATGTGAGAAATATTTTGACCAAGGTCATTTTGAGTGATTTTTGAAAAAGTGATGAATTTTTCTAAAGCCTCATCTTTGATACTTAAGAATAAAACCCACGTGTATCTAGAGTAATCATCAACTAAAACATATGCATATGATTTTCCACCCAAGCTAGTAGTTCTAATAGGACCAAAGAGTTCCATATGGATCAATTGTAAAACTCTACTAGTTGAAACGTCGCTAATAGGTTTGAAAGAAACTTTTTATGTTTGCCTTTTGTACAAGCATCACAAATTTTATCATTTGAAAACTTTATTTTAGGCAAATCTCTAACTAGATCTTTTGAAACCAATTTTTCTAAAACACTCATGCTTGCATGCCCTAATTTTCTATGCCATAACCATGAATCATGTTCATCATTTGTAACAAAGCATGCATTAGAAATATGAATTTCATCTAAATGCACCATGTATATATTTCCTATGCGATGACCAAAATGCACAATTTTGTGGGTTTTGACATTTATAATTTTGCAACCAATTTTATCAAACATAACTACGAAACCTTTATCACAAAGTTGGCTTATGCTTAATAGATTATGTTTAAGACCATTGACATATAAAACATTTTCAATAAGTATGGAAGAGTGATTACCGATGGAACCCATTCCTTCAACTTGACCTTTGGAGTTGTCACCAAATGTCACTAATCCTCCTCTTTTTAGTTCAAGTTCCACGAATGTACTCTTGTCTTCGGTCATGTGTCTTGAGCATCCACTATTAAGGAACCATGTATTTGCACTTGAAGCTTTGGCCTTGTAGCAATGCTTCCCCTACAAACATCGAATCAAACTTTGATTTTTGGTACCCAAATTTTTTTGGGTCCATGAACATTAGTTTTCAAGATCTTGATTCCCTTAGGAATCCAAGAGGCAATCTCATTTACATTGTTAGAAGCAATAATATCTTTAGGAATCCACACACTTCTAACTTTCTTACCATAATAGGGCCTTTAGTACCCTCCATTTTTGTACCCACCAAAGTTCCTTTTTACATGGTTGGGTTTTGAAGATTGCCCTTTTTCAAAACTTGGTTTTCCAACCTTGTTCAATGAAGCTTTGAGGTCATTAACCTCCTTGAGGTAATGATCCTTTAACTCGAAAAGAAGGTTATTTAAATCCACATTTTCTTGTTCAAAATACTTTTGATTATCTTTTAAATCATTAACCTTCTTTTCAAGTTCCGAATTGCTCTTGATCAAAGAATCATTTTGATTTTTCAAATCGGAAATTATTTTCTTGTTTTTCAAAATTGATTCTTTGAATTTCAAGACTAATTCATCATAGGCCTCTTGCAACTCATTATAATCCTCAAATAATTCATCATATGTATGGTCATTTAATGAGTTAGAGGTTACCTTAGGATCCTATTCATAGGCCATGAGACAAAGTTTAGCAACTTCTTGCTCCTCATCACTTGAAGACTCTTCATCGCTCCAAGTGGCTACATGGGCCTTGTGCTTCTTTTTCTTCTCGAATTCCTTCTTCTTGAGTTGGGGACAATCGACTTTGATGTGTCCCGGCTTCTTGCATTCGTAGCACACAATTGGATCCTTCTCTTCTTCTTTGTTCTTGTTCTTGAGATCCCTTCTACGGTTGAATTTCCTTCTTCGATTGGATCTCATGAGCCGAGTGAATCGTTTAGCTATCATAGCCAACTCTTCGTCTTCCTCCTCACTTGAATCGCTTTCTTCTTGTAAAGCTTTGAGAGTGATTCCCATCTTCTTCTCCACTTCATTTTTCTCGACCATTATTTCCTCCTTCTTCTTTTCTTCCTCTCTTCTTTTCTTCATTATCTCATGGGTGAGAAGAGATCCCATGAGAGCATTGAGCTTTAGCGTCTTAAGATCTTTTGCTTCTATGATGATCGTTCTTTTACCATCCCAAGACTCGGGAAGTGAGTAGAGAAGTTTTGGAACTAGTTTCTCCTCCGAAATAACTGCTCCAAGACCCTTGAGGCCATTTACAATAACGAAGAACCATTCAAACATTTTGGAGATGTCTTCATCTGGCTCCATCTTGAAATTTTCGTAGCTCAAAGTAAGAAGTCCAATCTTGGTCTCTTTAACTTTATTGGTGCCTTCGTATGTGATCTCTAGCTTATCCCAAATTTTCTTGGCACTTGAGCAAGATGACATCTTGGAGTACTCATCCAGTCCAAGTGAACAAAATAGCATGTGGATTGCTTTGTCATTGATTTAGAGCTTTTTTTGATCTTCATCGGTCATCTCGTGCTTGGACTTTGGAACTACCCGATCACCTTCTCTCTTCATCGAGATTGTTGGTCCATCTTCTACTACATCCCATAGGAGGTAGTCATGTGATTTGGTGAAGAACTTCATACGGTTTTTCCAATAGGGATAGTTATCCCCATTGAAGTATGAAGGTTTGGTGATGGATTGAGACTCGTATAAGTTGTTGTCGGAGGTGGATGTCATGGCTTTGACTTTGATTGATTGGATCGCCTCAACGGTTGTTAGACCTTCAGTTGAGTGTGGCTCTGATACCAATTGTTTGGATGATCAATCAATGTAGATGTTGGCCAAGAGAGGGTGAATTGGCAATTTCAAAAGTTTGGAAGCAATTGGAAAATGATAAGCAATGGGACACAGAGATTTATAGTGGTTCAAGCTTCTAACAAGCTCTACGTCCACTACCTTAGCTTTCTACTAAGGATTTTCAACCAATTTCACTATGAAATTCTTCCCATTTTCTAGGCTTAGGAGGCAACCCTTACAAGTTCAAGCTTTCTACCCAAAGCTTTGAACAATTCACTCTTGAATACAAAGAAAGAAGTGGCAAATGAATAAAAGCCCTCACATGGTAAATATTTGACCAATTTATAAGAACACTCAACCCCAAACTTGAAATAAAAAGATTACAAAGGATTACACAAGTTGGGTACAAAGATTTGACTTTTTGAGCACAAGGGTTGGATGTTGCTTGAGTACTTGAATGTTGTTCAATGGAGTTTCATTAGTTGTTGTTGCTGCATTGGAGACTTGTATTTATACCTTCTTATTGAATTCTAGCCGTTTGGGTGGTTGAAGTCATCAATAGAGTCATTGGGGGTCATCTTTCCTGCAATAAATGCAGTTTGGTGAACAACCATATCGGTACACGAAGGCCCGTATTGATACCTTTTTCAACAAAAATATAGCTATTGCGGAAAGCGTATCAATATGCGTAAGGTCGTATCGAACTGGTTATAGTGCAAAATAGAGGGCGTATCGAAATGACAATGCCGTATCGATACGAATTTTTCTCACTAGAATCTTGGATGAAAAATGCATCGATGCGCCTAAGGGCGTAACGATACGGTTCAACGGTAATTTAAAATTGGGGATTCCAATTAATGACAAGTAACGGTCAAAAAATTTAATGCAAAGATCTTTGAAGATCTTGACAAACCATATCGGTACGAGGATAACTGTATCGGTACGTTTTGAAATTTCTTAAATCCAGATTTCAATCCGTATTGAAACATAGTGTACTGTATCGGTACGAGTACAAATTTCTTAAACCCAGATTTCAAATCGTATCGAAACAATTGTGATCCATATCAAAACAATAAGCTAAAAGCATTTGCCCAGATGAATCTTGAAGATCGTATCGAAACAGCCAAGGTTGTATCGAAATGTTTTGCAAAACTAAATTCCAGTAGCCAAAATCTGTATCGAAACACCAAGGGGTGTATCGATACGCCTTGCAAAATTAAATTCCAGTATCTTAAATCCGTATCGAAACACCAAGGGGTGTATCGATACGCTTGGGCGTATTTGTATATTTTTAGCTTGAAACACTTAGGAACTTTTTGGGTTTAAGTCTTTAACTTTGGAAAACTTTTCCTTGTCATTTTGTGAGACTTTTGAATACTTAAAAATTTATTTTCTTTTACAATTTAGCCCTTAAACACTTTGTTATATCAAAATCAAACATAGGTTTTACACCTATCCTATGCAGCTATCAAGCATAGAACCTATCACCACATCGAGTCAAAATGTTTTTGATAAAATCATTAATTTCATTCATGTGGGGGATTGTTGAAAAATGTGAGAAAAATGGTAACTTTGAGCCATATTTTGAATAGGTAAAGGTGGAGATTCGAATAATGATTTTATTGGGTCTTATTCTACTTCATGAGACCTTTACAACGGTATCTCATATGCTCAAAACGGTTGAGCGATGAATGAGAAATTGATGCTCAAAGTACGATAGTTGTGAATTGAATAAGGAAGTGAAAACCCCCTATCCCACATTGATGGGATGAATTGAATGGGAACTGTTTATATACACTTACCCATTTGGTGGTCATTGAATGACTTGAATGGAAATTGTGCCTCGCGCGCAGGTGCTAGGGGTGCAGATCGAAGCTCATCGAACCCATTCGGATTGGGGCGCACCCGCACGACGCGGGCGACGCTAATGTCCAGACCGGTTGGGCCCTATGTGAACCTGCGGATATTTTACCCACCTCGAATAAATTTTTTCTTTATTATTGGCATATCTTTTTGAATATTCTGAATTTAAAAGGATAATTTACGGTTTTCTTGAAATTCAGATATTAAAAGGTAATAAGTGCAATTCACAGGAATATTCTGTTTTAATATTGTGTTGACATATTGTTACCGATTTAATTCGGTTAAATGGTTAATGACCATTAATTTAGAATATTATAATTTCCACATTTAACCTAGGTCACTCCCCTATAAGTAGCATGTCATTCTTTTGATTTCAACATAACAAAAACCACATAACTTTTCTATGGTTTTACTCTGTGGGTTTTTTCAAAAGTTGTTTTCGGTGGTAGGCGAAGGCAAGAGTAAGTTCGTGATCTCTACAACAGTGTAACTGCGGCTGATCATCTGTTGTTGTATCCTTGGAAACAGACGACCAAAGAACTCGAGCACCATAGAAGTGGCCAAAAATTTGTCTTAAGGAAACTGCGTTCGTGCAGGCATCAACACGTTTCCAACTCCGGTTAAATCAGTTTGCTAATTTTACATATGTTGTATTGTTCTATATTATGTTATGTTCATTTAATAATAAATCAATATTTAATTTTATTGTTTATTATTTATTCTTGGATTAACCCTCATTTCTAACACATTCCACAATAACATGTTTGAATTCGGGTTTGCCTTAAGTTGAATCTAGACATGTTACGCAAAGTAGTGCAAGAAATTGACTTGATCACAAATTTGCACCCTAGTCTATAGAGCCCTAAAAACAACATAAAAGCAAATAGCTAGAATGTCTTGATCTTTTATACGCAGACAACAAAAAACATTTTAGTAATGCATTGACAAATACGCTTAGCCATGATTCATAAATCTTTGATCAATTAAGTAGAAGCCACGACCATGAATATTAGAGATGTAAAACATGTGTATTAAATTAAATGAACACACAAGCATGGGCTAAAAACATTGGCGATCCTATTCATACCAATACCAAACAAACTAAAAGGAAAAGCAAAGAGAAAAAAGTATATTCGGAATTACCTCAATTTATGCTGTAGAGAGAGAGAAAAGCAGTGCAGAAAAAATATACTCCATGGAAAAAGCTGCTTGTACATGGATATGCTTCCATTACCCAGATAAGATAACAGAGACTTCAGTTGGATCTGTTCATTGACCATATTTGAAGCCAGATTTTGAGAGTTGCTCCATTTTTTTAGTTTGACTAAAATAACCATGTTAAATGCCTCTGTTTGTGCAGTCTTTGGTGGGAGCAAGGGCACTGCTGTCATTCGAGCGAATGAAGGCTTTTCCATGTGAAATTAAAAAACATTTCAAAGGAATATGCGCTGGGTACCATGTTCCTTGGCTGCTCTTATCTACAAAGCAAAATAATTAGATGTGAGTTGTTACAAAATGGGCTTTTTGAGGAACTTAAAAGCAACCTTCAAAACTGGGCTGTAGTATTGTAGCTTCTTTCCATTGCACTACATCGATGAACAAAATGTTTATAATTAGGTTGCCTTATCAACTAAATGACAATTACAAAGTTACTGGATGATTGCTACTTTATAATTAGATTAGCATTTGATTTAGAAACAAGTGATTTTTTGAAATGTGTTCAAATTAATTATGGTAATGGAAAGTAAAAAACATAAGATATTTTTAATAGGTTAATTTTAACTATATTCAAATTTGTTATTATTATGATAAATAAAATGATTTTAACTACTTTTAAGTAACTGATATAAATTGTTTGTAAATTTAATTTGAATATATAAAGCATATTCTAGATTTACAAATTCATATATAATGTTATGTATTACTATAAATTTTAGAAAAAAAATAAATTTGATTAAGAATTTTAATTCAACTAGCATCTAAAGTGTCGCGACCATTTTTGAAATCAGGTGTGTAAAAATAGCATGACGATCGATCTTTTGTAAAATTAGGGCTTTTTGGCCATTTTTAATTAAAACTAAAAAATTTAGAGTTTTCATATTAAATCAAATTTTCCTTTATTTATCCTTGAAAAATATTTTAGAGTCGCTACTGATCACTTCGAGGTAAACCGAACATTGAAAAACAAACCAGAGATTTTGTCTTAAAATTGGGTTCGGGAGTCGGTTACGTGTAGGGAAGGATTAGTACCCCTACGAACGCCCGTTATCGGTACCTTTAATTTTACATGGCATTTCGAATAATAATTTGAATTTAATTTATTCCATTATTAATTGAATTTAAATTCCGAATGCAGATATCCTTTTATAAGGAAATTCATTTTGTTCGAATATGAGATTAAAAGCACCCCGTTAGGTGGCACCCCTATTCATATTTAAAAATGAATTTCTAACATAAAAGGTTTTAAATGAATGACCTTTTATTGTCTTGTTAATTTTAAGCATTAATTCTAAAAAGGCTCTAACTAATTAGTTATTTGTGTTATGAATATTAATTAATTTAATGACTTTTATGAGAAAGTGTCAATTGCTTGAACACCTTCCATATATGTAAAGCCCTTAAATTAATCATATTCTTGATTATTTAATCCTTCTAGTTAATTAAAGTTATAGTCCTAATTAAGGCCCTAACAGTTTATTAAATCAATATTTTAGGTGAAAATGTATATTAAATGTTCACCTTTAAAACCAATGTTGAGATAACACCCCATTGTAAACAATGGAACACCATCCAAATTTGAGTCCCAAAGATTCAATTTAATATACATTTAATTATTTACAATGTATTCTAATTAATTGTTTAATTTTAATTAAAGACTAAGTTGATATTCAATTTTAAGTGAAATACATATATTAAACATAATTTATTAAAATCCATATTGTGATAACACCTCATTATAAGCAATGGAACATCATCCAAATTTGAATTCTAAAATTATATTTAATATGTATCTAATTACTACAATCATCTATCCTATTTAATTATTGAATCCTAATTAGAGAAGCCTAGGGAAAGAATCCAATAATTAATTAAACTAAATGTATTTATTTGTCCAACATATAACCCCATATGCTCAAATTAAAACATGCTATAAATTAATGGCATTTAATTAAATTAAAAAAATAATTAAAAAGCCAAATCGAAAACAAATGAAACATAAAGCTAATTTTTATTACAAAAGGGACTGAATTGAAAGAAATACAAAACCTAGTGCCCAATTACAAAGTGTCTAAGTGATCCAATTGAAAGGATTACAAATCTGGAAATTCAATTACAAGATATAGGGGCCCAATTGAATGAATTGTAAAACTTGGGGGTTCAATTTAAAGGGAATAATGACTAAATTAAGAGAAACGTAAAACCCGAAGCCAAAATTCGTGAAACTCTAAGAATAGGGCGCGGATCCCTTCTGCCCGACCTGAATTAAACTAGTGGGTCAAGTTAACCCACCCCTAAAACGACGTCACTT
Organism: Hibiscus mutabilis; assembly: GCA_019671005.1. NCBI lineage: Eukaryota > Viridiplantae > Streptophyta > Magnoliopsida > Malvales > Malvaceae > Hibiscus > Hibiscus mutabilis. The sequence goes on along the minus strand of CM033741.1, from coordinate 21,751,734 downwards.
CCTATGGCCTATAAAAGGCCCAACCTGAGTGAACTCATTCATTTTTCACCCTTATTCCCTCTCTCTAACCCAGAAACACTCTCCCCTCTCTCTTCAATAACACTATTTACCCAGAAATTCACCCTCAAAACGAATTAAAATCCTTGGTTTTTGGATGAAATTCATCCGTGTTCATCAAGAACCAAATGAACTTCAAATTTCTCAACCAAGTTCTGCCCCATATTCTGCCGCCAGATCTTGAACCACCTTACCCCGGCCAAGTTCCGGTGTTCGCCAGTCACCGTTCCAGTACTCCGACCACCAACCACCTTCGGCCAGCCACCGTGAGGCAATTTTCAACCACCGCGCCGGAGCTTATTTCGAACCCTAAAAACTCAAAAATACATTTTTTCACCATAAAACCTAAATCTAGCCCGGTTCAATAGAACCTCTCATCCTTTACCCAACTTAGAACTACCTGAAACCCTAACCTTTTCAACTCCGCCACAAAACAAGACTCCGGCCACCATGATAAGATTCCAGCCACTCTCGTAATTTCTATTTTGTTTCGTTTTACTACTGTTTTTTGGCTAAACTAACATGATTTTAACGTTTCTTGCGGGAATTAAAAAACGATGAAATATACCTCTGTAGCGGTGGCTCCGCTAACGTTTCGGCTACTAGCGGCGTCTCGACTTCTGGCTCAATCTTCAGTGACCTTTTGGCTCTGGGCCACTTAGTTCCCGGCGACCAATGGCCTTCTCGGCAATAGTTCGAGTTCCCAGGGGTAATATTCTCTCTCTCCATTATTACTTTATTTATTATTATTATTATTATTATTATTATTATTATGGTCTGTTGCGCGTAATAAGTGCTACGCAAACGGTGCAAGTATGCACGTCACAAGTAATAAAGTGATATGAGTATCGAGTATCGTCTCCACAGGGATTGGTTTGGGCCACTTTGCTTAAGTTACTGCACTGAGAAAATAAAAACACAATTGACAATAGTAGTTCTAATTAACGAGTAAACTAAGAGCAATAAACTAAAAGAATAGATGAAATCAAATAAGAGGGAATAGGCCAGGTTATTGTGAGTTGAAGAGTGATAGCCGATTGGATCGTCTTGGTAAAAGAGTGTAATGGCAACTCAGTTGTCGTGGCAACTTGCGCAATGGGGTTGCCTTGCAACTAATCGACGGTTGTCTGGGCAACTGGCTGGGCAACTGCTTGGGCGACTGGGCAGTAACTTCAAGGTTCGGCAGAGCGTTCTTCAATGGTTTCTTCTTATCCCTAAGTCGAAACTCTAGCTAGTTGTGCATGCCTTGACAATACATCCCTGCGTGAATCAAAGGTGAACAACAACCAATATTGCGTTCCTCTTAGCCATTGAAATCCTTAACTTATTCCTAAGCCGGATTAATCTTCACCATCAATAGATTGAATAAAGACCACACTCATTCGTTTCTTGAATCTAACTCTCCTGATATTAGATAAATAGATGAAGTTACGAGATCCTCTCCCAATTCACTCGCAAACAAGAATAAAAACCAAGAATGAGTAAACCTTGAATTGAAAGTGCAAACTCTTATAACCTAAACAAAATCCAATTGTTTCTCACAACAAAAAAACACAATAACCCCAACCAATCAAGTTAGTTCATGGTTGGGTTCAAAAGATATACAAAGAATAATCCCCAAACCATGAATCTAATGGAAGCAAAGAAGAATAAGAAGAAATCGATCAGCCTTTTTTGGAAAATCTCTCAATCGAACTCTCCCTCCAAGCTTTCTCCCTTGTCAAAATCTCTCCCTTCTTGCCCTCTCACTTGTCGAAATCTCTCCTCTCCTTCCTCTTGAGTTTGACGGCTTGGTCTCCTTTAAATAGGAGATGGCTAGGTCAAAATCCTTCTTGAGGAGGAAGTTAAGTTAGAATTAAATACTTTAAAAGAATATAATTCTTTATTATATTTAAATTCATTCTAGATCTTCTCCTATATTTTTGGGATTTAATTTCTCTTTGACCTTTTCATGGAAATCAAACTCCTTTGGGATTTAACTTTGCTCCACGTCATCTTGGGCTTATCTGATCATCAATTTCGACTGCCATATCATCTTATCCCTTATCGAAAATTGTCCTGGCAACTAGCTCGGCATCTCCTTCATGCATTGCCTTGGCAACTGCGGCGGCATCTCCTTCATGCACTGCCCTGGTAACTGGTTCCAGCCTTGTTTAGGCAAGTGATTCTGCACACACACAAAAACACACCAAAAAAATATCTTTTTCCACAAAAATCATCAAGTTATGTAATCAAGCTCAACGGTGGAAAGAAACATGAATTCATGCATGAATGACTAATTATGCAACTAATATGAGCCTAAGTCTAACAATAATATGAGTAAAAAGGGTAATAAAAATAGTACTTTTGAACACTTATCACACCCCCAAACTAGAACTATTGCTTGTCCTCAAGCAATGCAAACTAACAATTACTTGTCAAGACTTTAATCATCAAAGACATGCTTCAAACTTGAATTCAAACCTCGGAACCGTGGCACAAAGTATGATCACCTTTTAATTTTTCGAATAGCACAAAAATTACCCGGAATCGAACTATAATGCTCGTGACAATGTGTGTGCGTAGTTGTGTACAAGTTGATTTTTAGGATTCTATGTGAACAATAGGCTTTTATCAATTTAATTACCGAGGCATTTATTTTTATTTTTACTAGAGCCAATTTTGGGCACCTCTAGCAAAGTAAGCAATTTCTCATTTTATTTTAGTCGACTAGAGCCAATTTCGAGCACCTCTAGCGATTCTTTAATTTGCATTAACTACTAGAGCCAGTTTCGGGCACCTCTAGCGATTCTTTAATGTGCATTAATTACTAGAGCCAGTTTCGGGCACCTCTAGCAAGAATTTAACTTTTATTTTTCAATTTTAAATTTACCTAAATTTTAAGCAACCTAAGTTCACTAAGTTTCTTTCAATCAACAAGCCACAACCGTGTAAAAAAATTCAGCATCATAGTAAAATTCTAAGTTCTTTTCATGCAATCATAAAATTAAAGGTTCTTTCAATTAAGTGCAGTGGCAAAAATTCATCATTGGATATTCAATAAGTCTTAAGAAATTAAATCCAATCAAAGGCATAGCAAGTAACATATGCAACCTATATGTGATTGCTAAAGATGAATGCAACTAAACATGAAACTAACTAGAAACCAACACCCCCCAAACTCGAGAGAAGCGTTGTCCTCAATATATGTAAAAGTGAAACAAAATTTAAAAGAAACTAAATGAAATGAGTTGTCGTCACCTCGAGTGATAAGTTTCCTTCGTGCCGTTTTCTTGATTCATTTTCCATCCGGTGGTTGAATGCTTGTGGCTGGTACCGCGTGAATAGCATTGCTTTGACTTGATCCATGTTTGCCGAGGCAGGTTCACTTGCTTGGGAATCAGTAGTTGCTGAAGCCATTATTGTTGCCTGGGCATCGCCAGTTTCTATTGTCGTGGCAACTACTGAGGTAGTTGTCGGGGCATCCTCTGTTTCGGTTACCGTGGCAAGTAGTCGGTATGGAATTTCCTTAGCATGGTGGTTGTGAGTCTTGTTGTGGAAAAGAAAAGAAAACAAAGAAAACCTGGAAACTAAAGATAATGAAGAAAAATAAAATAAAATATCTCCTAAAAATTCCAAAAATAAATAAAGAACAAAAATAACCGAAAATAAAATAAAGTTCCAAAAATTAAAAACAATAATTAAAAATTCTTAGAAAGAGCATATTTCATGCATCTTCTAAGGTTACTGTATATCCGAGAAAACTTGAGGAGGGTCGTTTTCGATACTTCTTATAGTCCATCCGCACCCTCCATCGAGTGACAATATTGCCCAAAAAGATTTGGTCCAATTTGCTCTCAACTACTCCCCTTTGTGTTACCATGTTGGAGGTGTCTTTCTTTCGTGTTCCCTTGTAGTCCATGCACATCTTCCAGCTTGCTATTGTTCCTGAAGGCACAAATATATTAATAGGAAAAATTATATCCATTCCCAACCATTCAATTACCTCATTCTTGTCGACTTCTATCATGGTTGGATGTAGCCTTTGTTGTCGTGGCAATTACTGCTCAAGCCAATTGCCGTGGCAATCAGTCACCAAAATTTGCTGTAAGTCAAGGGAAAAATCAGTTTTATGAAAAGCTTCATGAGTCCAAACACCGTTTTCTTTAGGCTTCTCAAACATCTCCATCAGTAGAGATTTCGATGGCTTCAAATCTACCAACATTGGTTCCTCAAGACATACCTGCAATAGACGAGGTGAGTTTTTAAAGAATTCGAAAGGTTCAACCATTACCTGCTCATATTCCATTGGCAAAGTATTATCATCTTGTTGATCATGCATGTAGTCGTGCACTTGCCATGGCAAAGGTGGATGAGAGCAATCTACCGAGGCAATTTGTTGCTCAGGCTCATCAAGTGTTGGGCAGTCTTTCTCATCAACATACTCTCGACTTTGAGGTTTTAGTTGTTCCTCACACATCGGAGAGCTTTCCTTGCATTGCTCCTTATCCTCTTGCCTTGGGACATCAGTATCCCCAGGAATGGATTGTTGGTGCATGTTATCCAAGGCATATGTGGATCTCCTCAATTGATCTTCTGAGTCCCTCAAGGGTGCATCCCACTGAGCTATCCTCGTATCCATGGACTTTGATAGCTCTCGAATTTCTTCAATTGATCCATTAAGTCTAGCCAAGGAAGCTAGCAACGTTTCCTCCAAGGAATTTGAATGCTCTTGAAAAGGACTATATCGCCATGGCATATCTGTTGCTGCGGCAAAATTGTCATGGTAAAAAAAAATTTGAGCTTTTTTATCATACCATGAAGAATTTTGCCGTTGGTTCCATCTATGGTCCCCTATGTAGTCATATCCACCGAAAATGTGAGGGCAATTTTCAAACACATGATGTTCTCCACACATAGCACAAGATTTTTCCACGGTATAGGCTCTTTGGGCTTTTCTTGGTTGGTATAGGTAATCATCGAAGGGTGTAAGAAATTCTTGAGTGGATTGATTCCTATCTTCCATCATAAACTCTTGGATAGATCGGATTTTATTTTCCGACATATTGATGTCCCTTAACTTGTAGCGCACCTGAATTTTTTTTGATAAAACAAACAAAAAGAAAAGTTAGTAAAACTAAGAGAAAAAATGCAATAACAAAAACAGCTAACACCAACTGCCAATCCCCGGCAACGGCGCCAAAAACTTGTTGCGCGTAATAAGTGCTACGCAAACGGTGCAAGTATACACGTCGCAAGTAATTAAGTGATATAAGTATCGAGTATCGTCTCCACAGGGATTGGTTTGGGCCACTTTGCTTAAGTTACTGCACTGTGAAAATAAAAACACAATTGATCATAGGAGTTCTAATTAACGAGTAAACTAAGAGAAATAAACTAAAAGAATAGATGAAATCAAATAAGAGGGAATAGGCCAGGTTATCGTGAGTTGAAGAGTGATAGCCGATTGGATCGTCTTGGTAAAAGAGTGCAATGGCAACTCAGTTGCCGTGACAACTTGCGCAACGGGGTTGCCTTGGCAACTAATCGACGGTTGCTTGGGCAACTGGCTGGGCAACTGCTTGGGTGACTCGGCAGCAGCTTCAAGGTTCGGTAGAGCATTCTTCAATGGTTTTTTCTTATCCCTAAGTCGAAACTCTAGCTAGTTGTACATGCCTTGACAATACATCCCTACGTGAATCAAGGGTGAACAACAACCAATCTTGCGCTCCTCTTAGCCGTTGAAATCCTTAACTTATTCCTAAGCCGGATTAATCTTCACCATCAATAGATTGAATAAAGACCATACTCATTTGTTTCTTGAATCTAACTCTCCCGATATTAGATAAATAGATGAAGTTACGAGATCTTCTCCCAATTCACTCGCAAACAAGAATAAAAACCAAGAATGAGTAAACCTTGAATTGAAAGTGCAAACTCTTATTACCTAAACAAAATCCAATTGTTTCTCACAACCACAAAACACAATAACCCCAACCAATCAAGTTAGTTCATGGTTCGGTTCAAAAGATATACAAAGAATAATCCCCAAACCATGAATCTAATGGAAGCAAAGAAGAATAAGAAGAAATTGATCAGCCCTTTTTGGAAAATCTCTCAATCGAACTCTCCCTCCAAGCTTTCTTCCTTGTCGAAATCTCTCCCTTCTTGCCCTCTCACTTGTCAAAATATCTCCTCTCCTTCCTCCTGAGTTTGGCGGCTTGGTCTCCTTTAAATAGGAGATGGCTAGGTCAAAATCCTTCTTGAGGAGGAAGTTAAGTTGGAATTAAATACTTTAAAAGAATATAATTCTTTATTATATTTAAATTCCTTCTAGATCTTCTCCTATCTTTTTGGGATTTAATTTCTCTTTGACCTTTTCATTGAAATCAAGCTCATTTGGGATTTAACTTTGCTCCACGTCATCTTGGGCTTATCTAGTCATCGATTTCAACTGCCATATCATCTTATCCCTTATCGAAAATTGCCCTAGCAACTAGCTCGGCATCTCCTTCATGCATTTCCCTGTCAACTGCATCGGCATCTCCTTCATGCACTGCCCTGGCAACTGGTTCCAGCCTTGTTTAGGCAAGTGATTCTGCACACACACAAAAATACACCAAAACAGTATCTTTTTCCAAAAAGCTCACCAAGTTATGTAATCAAGCTCAACAATGGAAAGAAACATGAATTAATGCATGAATGACTAATTATGCAACTAATAGGATCCTAAGTCTAACAATAATATGAGTAAAAAGGGTAATAAAATAGTACTTTTGAACACTTATCATGGTCTCTCATTAATGCCCCCACTGACATTTCTCTCTCCTATTTATATAGGGTCAGACTCATGACGTAAGCAAAATGAAGATCCCGATGAACTTGATTCGGGCCAATGGGTACCTGCGACGTGACACAAATGAGCAGGAAAAATTGATAATTGGCATTTTGTGTTTCTTTGGATAATATCTAGTTTTGTTGAGCTAGATGTGGGTTGTAAATAGGCTATCATTAGACTAGTTTAGGCAGGAAAGAATAATATAATAGTATATTTGGCTTCAATATGTGATTTGGGCTTTTTATGTGTAAATGGACACTTGAAAGGATTTTTGGACTGTTTATCAGGTTTTATTTATTTAGTGCATATTTATTTATTTTGCATCTATTATTTATATTTTTGCCTTATTTATTTAGTAAATTTGGATACCCGGACAAAATACGGGTATGACAGTTGCCCCTCTTTTCTCATTGTTGTGGAACAGGGAGTGGGCAAAGACTGAAAATACACAAATTTTGTCTGAATCCGTTGGCCATCTTCTAAACTACCGAAGCTTGAAGTTGTTCTTCTCATTTTGAAATTCTTCAAACTTCTACCAAACTATGGAATCTGAAGTTGTTCTTCTTATTATGAAATTCTTCATCTTCCAAGGTCTGAAATTGCTCTTGTCATTCTTCATCTCTTGAGGTCTGAAGTTTTTTTTCTTGATATAAAATTCTTCATCCCTTTGTCGAACTATAGAATCCAAAGCTGTTCTTATTACGAAATTCTTTATCCCTCTGTCGAACTATAGAATCTGAAGTTGTTCTTCTTATTACGAAATTCTTCATCTTCTAAAGTCTGACATCATTCCTTGAAATTCTTCACCTTTTGAGGTTTAAAGTTGTTCTTCTTATTATGAAATTCTTCATTCCTCACTCTTTTACTACTTTCTTCTTATTAGGAATTCTTCATTCATTCTTTCTGGTGAATTCTTCTCATTAGGAATTATTCATTGTTTTGAACTCTTCTCATTATGAGTTCTTCATTGAATTCTTCATTCTTTTGGGCGAATTCTTCTTATTAAGAATTCTGGAGCGAACTCTTCTCATTAGGAGTTCTTCAATTTTGCTGGTCCACCTTTTTGTAAAGGCATGAACAAGTAAACTCTTCTCATTAGGAACTCTCCTCATTTTTCAACACACGAACTCCTCTCATTAGGAGCTCTTCAATCTTTCTTGGCGAGTTCTTCTTATTATGAACTCTGAATTCTTTGCTGGTTGAGCTTCTTCTTACTAAGAACTCTGGATTTCTAGAAATGTTGATTCTCCTCCCTCCGGGAACAAATCTGCAAAAAGAAACATCATCAATTAATTTAAATTCAATCTAAAATATCATGAAATACTTTCAATTTCTCGCTTAAAGCACTGAGTTCTTTGATGTCATTGCTTTTCTGTCTAAGGTATCTTGATCTTTCTATCTAAAGCTCATATGGGATCTCATCTTGTTTCTCTTTCTTTGTTGATCAATTTCTTATGTACCTGCAAAAATCAAATTTATCATTAATCTTCCAACATTAATTGTAAAAATGTACAATTTGGGTATATCATTAAGAAATTTCAAGTGCTTCAACAAGAGACGCTGAAACTACAAATCTTCCTCGTTTGAGCGTGAAATTGGTCTATCTTGCTTTTCAATCTGGCAACTTGAATCATTTTTGTTTTTTTTTTTTTTTTTTTTTCTTTTTTTTCTTTTTTTTTCTTTTTTCCCTTTTTTCTCTTTCTTTTTTCTATTTTTCTTCTTCTTTTTTATTATCTTTTTTTTTTCTTTTTCTTTTTCTCTTTTTTGTTTTTTTGTTTTTTGGCAACCGAGGGCCAAAGGATTAATATTTTTGCCAATATCATGCCCCACCGTCTTATTGTAATAACATTCGAAAAGTTCTCATCATTTTTGAAGGTGTCGGCCCGAATGACTTAACATCATGCACGAAGGACTTACTGAAGCAAAAGGATTTAGAACCGTAATGTACTTCTTTTCCTATGCAAACAATTACATCACTCCCGAAGGACTTAACATCATGCCCGAAGGACTTGTTGATGACCCGAAGGATTTAGAATCGTAATGCACTTCCTTTCCTGTGCAAACAAATAGAAAATCTTTGATGAAACCTACCTTTGAAAACAGATTGAAATCTTTTTTGAGATCCGCCTCTTCAAACGGATTGAAATCTTTTCTAAGATCCGCCTCTTCAAATAGATTGAAATCTTTGCTTAGATTCGCCTCTTCAAACGGATTAAAATTTTTGCTAGGATCCGCCTCTTTAAACGGATTGAGATCTTTGCTGAGATCTACCTCTTCAAACGAAACATCTGACTGAATATGCCTTTTACAAATAAAATGTCTTGTTGAAATCTGCTTCTGTAGGCAGAATATCTATTAAAATTTGCCTTTATAAACAAAATATCATGCTGAAATCTACCTCTGTAAGTGAAATACTTGTTGAATTATGCTACTGCAAACGGAGCCTCTTGCTGAAATCTATCTTTTTCAAATAGAATATCTTACTGAAATCCACCTCTATAAACGGGATATTTGTTGAAATCTGTCTATTTAAACAAAATATTTTAGAGAAATTCGCATTTGTAATCAAAATATCTTGAGATTTGCCTCTACAGTCGGAGTTTTTGGAGAAATCCGCCTCTGTAAATAGAATGTCTTGAGATCTATATTTGTAAATAGAAAATCATGAATTAATATATTTGCTTTCTCATAAAAACAATTGTAATCTTTGCTAGATCTATTTCTAAAAGATCTATGCTCGCTCATTGTCAGATTTTTTCTCTGAGATTTTTGTTTGTTCTTTGTTGGATCTTCCTCTTCGAGATCTTTATTCACTCTCAACTAGATATTTCCTCCAAGATCTTTGCTCGTTCTTTTTGGATCTACCTTTTCAAGATCTTTATTCTTTCTTGATTGGATCTTTTTCTGAAATCTTTGCTCATTCTTGCTTGGATCTTCTTTTCCAAAACTCAAAGCTATAAATTGATCTTCGCCTTTCTTTGATTGAATCTGCAAAATCCTGGCAAAGTATGCAAAAATGCTTTGAATGTATGAATTATCATGCTCCTACTTATGGATGCCTAACTATATGATGTATGAATGTTGTCACATGATGACCATTTGGGCAAACTTTCATCCTCGGGGAAGCTCTAAATTTCTTCGAAACTTCTTCTACTGACAGCATATCCCATCTCACACTCAAGTTCAATCTTCAGGATCTCTGCATGCTTTGCTCTAAAGCGCCTTTTCAGGTTTTCACTTTGATTTTTTCTTTTTTCTTTTTCTTCTCAAGGCGCCTTTTTGGGTTTTCACCTTGGTTTTTTTCTCTTTTTCTTTTTCCTTTTTTTTCCTTTTTTTTTGGCAACAATGTTTTTTCTGATGGGGCTTTCCTTACCTTTCATGGTTTTAGCACATGGACCCTCTTTTTGTTGCATCTCACCATGCATTTCTCACAATTTGAATACCGGGGATCACTCTTTCCTTAGAAAGCCGCCCTTACTATGTCTTCATTCAACTTCTTTGACAAAATTTTTTCTCATAGCTCTAAAAGAAATCATGATTCACTATTGTTCTACCTTGGAGATCTTGCTTATTGGCATGTGATGTTCTTCTATAATGTTCATTTTTGCAACGTTGCCCCACTCAAGCTTGAGTTAAACTATATCTTTGCTCATATTCACCTCACTTTCTTACTTTTGAATAGCAAAATCCTTAACGGATTGATCTAATTGCATCTTTGCTCCCAAAAAATAGCTCATGCTTTCTCTTTTGCCCAGAATTACCTGTGTCATTCTCTTGTAGCTTTTGTTTGAACATTACTAACACTTGAGTTGTATCTTTTCCTCGTCATACTTTCCATCATTAAACAAGTATTGAGGCCACCTCTTGTTCTACTTGCACTTAAAGGATTAGTACATCATAATAATACCCAAGAAATCCTTTGTCTTGTCTTGTATCTAATCAATTTATTTGCAAGATGCTTGTTGAAAAAATAAATGAATGGCTCATAATATTATTTTACTAGATTTGAGAAATTGGAATAATTTGATAAGTCATGGCAAACATGAGAAAAACAAAATTCAAGATTAGGCCCCTAAATATCAAGTGCAACAGAGCCTTCGAATCAAAATGCAAAGATCAACTCTAATGTGACCCCTTCTAAATTATTAAAATTTTGGGAGAAATATTTCTCGTATACCTAATTCTATCCCATTTAAGGTGACACTCTTTACCTCACTAACTCATCATGCCCCAATCCTTCCCTCTTTTCTGATCTCGATCAAGCATTAGAAGTCCTTGAAGAAAGGTTAACCCTGATAGGCGAGATGTATTCTGAAGACAAACTCAACTTGCTCCAATACCTGTATATGGTCAAAATGGTCTTTTGAGGCTTGTAATGTAGGCTATGGCTCACGGCTACCAAAGAAAGGATATATAGGCTCAAATAAATATTTTAAGGTTGATGAAACCAAGGATCATTTCTTCCAAGTGAAATATCATTTTTGCACTGATCTGACTATGTTCAGATGAAATGCTCATTTCTTTTCTCTTCTTTTTTTTTCTTTTCCTCTTTTTTTGTTTTTGTGGATCACTCTAGACTGTCCATTTTGGGTTTTCACCCTAGAGTTCATTTCCTTCCCTTAAAATCAATCTTCGACTGCTCCTTTAGATAGAGACTTGTTTGAATGAAAAATCTCACATGCATATTACTTTTCTTTTGCACTTTCCAGCTTTAGTGCTTTCTTCAGGTTGCTTCATCTTGATTCAACTGACTTTTTGAACACAAACTTTCCACTATTTTCTTTTTTCTTTTTCTTTTTTTTGACTTCTTCTTTTAACTTGATTCAGAATACTCTTCTTCATTCATCATGCCTTTCTGGATTTTGTGCTTGATATATTCACTTTTGTTTCTTTTGCCCCTGATTCACAAGGCATTACTATCATAGCATGATCAAAATTGAACATTTTCCTTGAAATAAACTTTCATCCTCTTTGCCCCCGGTGTGAGGGTGATCCTTGGTTTGGGTTGAATCCAAAGAAAATCATTAGGCTCAAGGGGGACAACAAATGATATTTTTCTTATTCTTTTTTTGTGAAGGGAGATGAAGGAATGCCAAATGTCCTCCCATACTTAGATATCTTCGAAAAAAGCCGTTTTCAGGTGGAAGATGTTTTTGGGTTATCACTTCATTCAAAGACCTTAGCCAAAAATGCTTAAGAGGCAATTCACTCAAATTTTGCATTTGGGATTTTCCTGTGATTCCTGAACACTCATTAATGTCTTCCCAATGGCCTAAATAAAGTAGAAAGAGTCACATTTTTGAAGTTGATCTCTCTAAATTTGATTCAAGGTCACTCTTACAATTAATATCCAGGGTCCTGAGAGAAAAATGTTAGTGAAGATAAATATACATATATATACGTATGGGAGAACAAAACTAACCCATAACAAAGAATGAATGAAATATTAAAGAATCAAAGAATGCAAGATGTTTGCCATTTTGAGAAATATATAAGAAACATGCATCATAGCAAATAAATTGAAATAGCCTCCCTTACAAATGACCCTCAATGCTCGCGAGCAAACGCGATTGGGATGATTTAGGGTATTACTACGCAACGGTCCTAAAATTGCAAAGAGATCTCCGTAGTTCACTGCTGACCATTAATCAAAGAAGATCTGAGTTAATTTTGGTCACCACACTTCTATCATCAATTCTTTATTTTTTTTCACCATTACAAAGACATGCCTATTTTTGCTCATGCTCTAATGCTCTCATTTTTTTTGAACAGATTTTTAACTCTTCAGTGATCAAATTCTTCAATGACTCTCCACTGGTCTCTAACCATATTGAGTTTGCCCTACTTTTATTATTTAGGGAGAATAAATACCCCAAATCCTTGGACATTTTAAGTTCCTAAACTTTCACCAAGTTCATCTCTAATTTTGCAAAACCACCAGAACTCTATGGCAAAATTTGCTATGTCCCTGAACTGGCCGATATGTATATTTCATCATTACTATGCATCCTCTGATAGGCGATTTTCCTTGAATAAAAAAATACCAGCTAAAGATAATTGCCCCATACTCAGTCATATCCTCCCCAAGAGTGATTGAACATTTGTAACCATAGCCTTATATTTTGAAATTATCTCTGAAACAATACAAGAGAAACTTTGGGCTTAAAGTAACTGAGTTGATTTCATATACTACTTCAGAGATAATTTTTGCAAATTGTACCCCCTTGATGCATAGACATGAACAAGATAGACTTCTGAAGGCTTCAGACAATCTTGGAAGCATTCATTCTAGATCTCTGGCTAACCAACTTCTTGATTTCCTCCATTAAGGGCTTGCACTTCTTGGTAGTACATTCTTGTTCTCCTGTGTGAAACTTGCAAACATCATCGGGGTCATAACTATAGGCAGATGGGCTTGACATCTTCTTCACCGGCCTAGAGAAAAAATAAGTTTGAAATGAGTATTCCAAATATCAAAATTTTCATGTCCGAGGAATCTTTCATATAGACCTGGTGAGCCAGTTGTCCTTTTTCTCTTACAACCTCAAGGAGTCCGATCATTGCATTCATTCACTTCTTTCTCTCTTTTCACTTGACATTTTTAGCATTTGTCTTCTGAGCAATCCGATTACATTTTCTCCAATTAGGGGCTACTTTTTAAGTTACATACCTTAATAGATGATCTTCAGTGTCAACTTCCAAAATCTCCCACTTCATAAAGTTTTGAATTTGCAGCTTTGAAAATGCAGCAATCTTCAATTTCTCAATCATAACTCACAATAATCTTGATATTTAACAACTGAATTAATGAGGCTCTAATAATTTCTCATGATACAACGAAGCTTCAAGTAGTTTTAAATGTATCTCTCAATAGAAAACATGAATGAGATCCAGTTTGAATTTTGACTTTCCTCCGATATGAGCATCTTGAGCATCTAATCTTACGATATTCTTCGGGAAAGGCAAAGTCAAAGGGATAAGTACCAAAATATTACTCTGACTCCAGTTGATCTTAAATTGAAATAGGTTGCCCATGAAAGAATGTCGCAAATTCTATCATTTCCCTTTTATCTAAACTCCTCTAGCAAACGATGATTTTCAATTGAACCATGGCTCTTCAAACATAAATACCCATTCCGAATGAGACCAAAAACTTCGGTGATGCCATTATCAAAAATGATTTTGGACAGGGCAGAGCCACAAATCTAAACATAACACTAGATAGGAATAATTGTCTCACTTACCTAACTGAACTCTTCAGCTTCTTTGTCTCATATCTGCATTCTGATCCTTACAATCAATTCTTTTTGTGCAAGATTCAATCTTCAACTGATCCTGGCATTCATCACTTTTAGAGAAAGACTCTTCTGCCCCTCGTTTCTGTTAGGATCGTTATGTCATCCAACTGTCACTGAATCATTGATCGGCAAGACTTTCGGTTAAACTCCAGAATTTAAATTCATTCAGTCTTTTATGCTTGTCCACTAAGCTTCATTCATTTTATCATTTTCAAAAAAATCTATCGGTGCCTCTAAGTCAAGCATTCCACTGTTCTCTTCATGATCCAAACTCAAATCTTCTAGATTATTTACAAATGCCCCCAGCTATATTGATCCAAACTTTCTCATCATTTATTTGGCTTTTTATTTCCATCTTCTCTTTTTTTTTTTTTGATTTTTTTGACTTTTTTAACTTTTTCTTTTTCTTCTTTTTTTTTTTTCTTTTTTTCCATGGAGAGTCCTTTCAGACTAAACCTTTATGTGAGATGAGTTTCTATCTTGATTACCCATGTTGATATTTCTTCTAGAACCTTTCCTTTCTTGACCTTTCTGATTCCAAGCAAAGGGATATCTCGTATTCCATCTCATTCTTGGATTGATCAACCTTTTTCTTTATTTGATCCAAGTGACCCTTAACCACTTTTGAGACTGTTCAACATTAACAAATTTGTTGCACATGCTTTTCAAAATGCAATGTTTGCTTTTTCTAATAAAATGCAATATTTTAAACAAAATGCAATATTTTTATTTTGCATAATGTTTAAATGATATAATGCATGAATGCACGATGTATCGATTTCAAGAACTAGTTATTAGAGCAACACCCATTTAACCAAAAGGTCGAATACAAAGAAAAGGCAATATGTTATTAGCTCCATCTCTTTTGGTTGATCACTTTGTTCAGCCTTTGAATCAACGTCTGTCCTAGCTCAGTGTCAATATCATAATGTTGTTGCAGGTTCACGACTTTATCGAACAAAATCTGCACATGTCAAGCGACTCTCCCACACTTGGCTCCTAAATTTAATCATTTCACAACTCTGTTTTTGGATAGCCTAGATTACTGCCTTGACTTGATTTTTCAGTATTTTATCCTTCATTGTGGTACCTCTTTCAAAATTAAGAGTGGGTCTTTCAATTGTTGTACTGAGTTTTTTGATTCTGCCATTTTTCTCAGCTCCTTATTTTGTCAACATTTTCCTTTATTATGGTATCCTTCGATAAATTTCATCATTTGTGAAACTTGGATATCGCCTCTGAGTTCAAAGCTTTATGTTCTTCCTCGAGTTCTTACTTGTCAACAACAACCCTTGAATGCCCCTTCAATTTATATGTTATCTATCATTCTTCTGGTTATCATATTATTTCTAGATAATGTGTCTCGTTTATCTCTGTAACTACTGCTGACTCTATCTTGAAACTTGAATTGTTGTTAAGACTTGTATAAACCTGTAAAGTCTCATATTTCCCTATTGTTGATACCACATTTATCCTCCAAAAGCAAACAATTCTACCAAGATTCATAACTAGATCACAACTCTTGATCCATTTGACTGTCTATCAAGAATGATATAATTCAAAAATCTTGTTGAAAATGACTCTTCATATTCTCGTCTTATAGTTCTCAAATTAGACTTGGCTCTAACAAACCTTCATTATGCTCAGAAATTTCTAGTACAACCTTGCATTAATGACACATGGCTTCCAAAGATATTGCCTTCGTTCTTGTATTGAGTCCTCTCAAATATAGTCCATAGTGACATATTGTCCTCCACTTGTCTATCGGACCCTTCAGTTCTTATGACCACTACCTATTCGATTAACCCTCGAACCGATACCTCTCATGAATGCAATGTGATGATATATAAAAAACACAAAAAAATGAAACTTACACAAAAAAAACTGTGTCAGTATGGTGAAATAATAATGTAAGAAAAAAATAATTGTTATAGGAAAAAAATAATTTATATTGTTTAAAATTAACCAGAGAACAATTTATTTTGCACACACAAAAATAATTAGAGAAGTGTATTTAAATCAGCAGCATCCTGTCCTAGGTCCCTGTCTGGCTCTAGTGGGGTAGGCTTCTATTACAGCATGTGGGTTTCGATCTAGACTTTGGGTACCCAAACTGGCGTTATTGGACTATAATAAGACATCGATTCGGGAGTATACGACCCCTTATAGTGAAGGCGTAACCTCACGGTATATAAGGTTGGTATACGGAAGGAGGACAAAATTCCGATCACGAAGCTGAATAACTCATGTAAGATCATGCCTCACTCCCACTTATGGGTGAAAAGCCCGGGTAGAAGGCTTATGCATGAATGACAAATTATATCACACAAGAAAAAGCTACATGCATTCTTTCTAAAAATTCATCCAATAATTATGGAAAAAATTAAATTCAAATTACTATCCTAAAATGCCAAAATTCCAGTAAAATTAATTAGGCCTCACTCTAAATTTTTTTTAAAATCCTCGAGAGTCGCCAAACTGTCGCGACCATTTTTGAAATCGGTTGTGTAAAAATAGCCTGACGATCAATCTTTTGTAAAATTAGGGTTTTCTAGCCAATTTAGGGTTTTTCATATTAAATTAGATTTTCCTTTATTTATCTTTAAAAACATTCTGGAGTCGCCACCGATCACTTTGAGAGTAGACCAGACACCGGAAGAACAAACCAAAGATTCTATCTTAAAAATTGGGTTCGGGAGTTGGTTACGTGTAGGGAAGAATTAGCACCCCTACGAACGCCCGTTATCTGTACCTTTAATTTTACGTGGCATTTTGGCATTTCAAATAATTATTTGAATTTAATTTATCCCATAATTATTAATTGAATTTAAATTTTGAATGCAGATATCCTTTTATAAGGAAATTCATTTTGTTCAAATATGAGATTAAAAGCACCCCGTTAGGTGGCACACCTATTCATATTTAAAAATGAATTTTCAACATAAAAGGTTTTTAATGAATGTCCTTTTATTGTCTTGTTTATTTTTAGTATTATCCTAAAAAGGCTCTAACCAGTTAGTTATTTAAAACTATGAATATTAATTAATTTAATGGCTTTTATATGAAAATGCCAATTTCTTGAACACCTTCCATATATTTAAAGCCCTTAAATTAATCATATTCCTAATCAATTAATCCTTCTAGTTAATTAAAGTTCTAGTCCTAATTAAGGCTCTAACAATTTATTATATCATTATTATAAGTGAAAATGTATATTAAATGTTCACCTTTAAAACCAATGTTAAGATAACATCCCATTGTAAACAATGGAACACCATCCGAATTTGGGTCTCAAAGGTTTAATTTAATATACATTTAATTATCTACAATGTATTCTGATTAATTGTTTAATTTTAACTAAAGAACTAAATTTATATTTAATTATATGTGAAATATACATATATTAAATATAATTTATTGAAATCCATATTGTGATAACACCCCATTATAAACAATGGAACATCATCCAAATTTGGATTCAAAAATTATATTTAATATGTATCTAATTACTACAATCATCTATCTTATTTAATTATTAAATCCTAATTAGAGAAGCCTGGGGAAAGGATCTAATAATTAATTAAACTAAATGTATTTATTTGTCCAACATATAACCCTATATGCTCAAATTAAAACATGCATCACATATAAATTAAGGACATTTAATTAAATTAAACAAATAATTAAAAGGCCAAATCGAAAACAAATGAAACATAAAGCTACTTTTTATTACAAAAGGGACTGAATTGAAACAAATACAAACCATAGTGCCCAATTACAAATTGTCTAAGTGATCCAATTGAAAGGATTACAAATTCGGAAATTCAGTTACAAGGTATAGGGGCCCAATTGAAAGAATTGTAAATCTTGGGTTCAATTTAAAGGGAATGGTGACTAAATTGAGAGGAACGTAAAACCCGAAGCCAAATTTGTGAAACTCTAAGAATAGGGCGCAAATCCTTTCTCCCCGACCCGAATTAAGCCAGCGGGTAGAGTTAACCCGCCCCTAAAACGACGTCACTTCCCACAACCTATAAAAGGCCCAACCCGAGTTAACTCATTCATTTTTCACCCTCATTCCCTCTCTCTAACCTAGAAACACTCTCCTCTCTCTCTTTAATGACACCATTTACCCAGAAATTCACCCTCAAAACGGATTAAAATCCTTGGTTTTTGGATGAAGTTCATCCGTGTTCATCAAGAATTGGATGAACTTCAAATTTCTTGGCCAAGTTCTGCCCCATATTCTGCCGCCAGATCTTGCACCACCTTACCCCGGCCAAGTTTTGGTGTTCGTCGGTCACCGTTCTAGTACTCTGAACACCAAACACCTTCAGCCGTCCGCCGCGAGGCAATTTTCGGCCGCCGCGCCAGAGCTTCTTTCGAACCCTAAAAACTAAAAAAATATCATTTTTTCACCGAAAAAACCTAAATCTAGCCCGGTTCAATAGAACCTCCCATCCTTCACCCGGCCTAGAACTACCCAAAACCCTAACCTTTTCAACTCCGCCACAAAACAAGACTCCGGCCGCCACTATAAGATTTCGGCCACTCTCATAATTTCTATTTCGTTTCTTTTTTACTACTATTTTTTTGGGCTAAACTAACATAAGTTTAACGTTTCTTGCATGAATTAAAAACGATGAAATATACCTCTGTAGTGGTGGCTCCGGTGACGTTTTGGCTACTGGCGGCGTCTCGACTTTCGGCTCAATCTCTGACGACCTTTTGGCTCTTGGCCATTCAGTTCCCAACGACCAATGGCCTTCCCGGCAACGGTTCGAGTTCCCAGGGGTAATATTTTCTCTCTTCATTATTACTTTATTTATTATTATTATTATTATTATTATTATTATTATGGTCTCTCATTAATGTCCCAACTGACATTTCTCTCTCCTATTTATATAGGGTCATACTCATGACGTAAGCAAAACCAAGATCCCGGTGAACTTGATTCGGGCCAATAGGTACCTGCCATGTGGCACAAATGAGCGGGAAAAAACTGATAATTGGCATTTTGTGTTTCTTTGGATAATATCTGGTTTTGTTAACTGGATATGGGTTGTAAATGGGCTGTCATTAGACTAGTTTGGGCGAGAAAGAAGAATATAATAGGATCTCGGGCTTCAATATGTAATTTAGGCTTTTTATGTGTAAATGGACACTTAAGGATTTTTGGACTGTTTATCGGGTTTTATTTAGTACATATTTATTTATTTTGCATCTATTATTTTTTTTGCCTTATTTATTTAGTAAATTTGGATACCCCGGACAAAATACGGGTATGACATAAAGAAAATCACTAAAGTCAAATGTTAGTAATATTTTAAAATTCTAGAATGGACGACGCACACCGTTACACACCACTAACTAGGGGTGTTTATTGAGTGAGTCATTCACAAGTTGAGTAGTTCTTGAGTCGTGCTCGTTAAAAAATCTCGTTGCTCAACTCGACTCATTACTCGTTAAGCTCGATAAAAATTGGCTTGACTCATGCTCGTTTATAAATCTCGTTGCTCGTTAAGCTCGTAAAAAATTTTACCTTGTTTTTTAAATGTAGGTAAAATATAGTGATACTATTAGAGCACAATATAAACATACAAATTCAAAAAATGTGTAAGGACTGCGAAAATAAATAAATGAACCTATCATGACTAAGTTAGAGATGAAGTTGATATTCGAGTGTAAGACTCTTTTTAGTTTCTCAACCATCTTCGATGAACAACAAAAGAGAGAAAGTGTAACACCCAAAACCCGGTGCCACATTGGGCCTCAAGCCCAAACCCATTTAGGAAAATCATAACAATTTAGGTTACAAAATATAAGGGTCCTATGAATAAGCATTGTCCCTACAAATAAGGGTCCTATGAATAAGCATTGTCCCAAACCCAACACCCACATGATAAATAAGCATTCGACATGGAAATAAGTAAATAAGAGTTACGGTTACAAAATATAAGGGTCCTATGAATACATTGTCCCTACAAATCTAGGTATTGTACTCTTCACACATCGATGAGCTGAAGTCCTACTCCGATGGCTCCTTGTAAAGCACGCAGCAACCTAGTAACCTACGTAAGGAAATGACAATTCCAAACGCTGAGCTCGAAAGCTCAGTGGATACACCTCTGTTCTACTATGCTTCATGTAGATCATAAACATAAGCATGTAGTCAACAATGATAGAACAATATGAATGTCAATGGCGCTACTCTTATCGCCTAAACACATGGGATCACATAATCAAACAACAATTCAATCATCAATAAATAAGGGCTCACAAGCCCGCATACCATACCATACTGTAAAGGAGTGAGGCCGGGTCACATAGCATCGGTACATACACTCCGGGTGAGATCGGGTCACGCAACATTGGAACATACACCCTGGGTGAGGCAGGGTCACGCAGCATCGGAACATACACCTTGCTCGAAATTATCCCCCGAGCACACATGGGTGAGGCCCGGGTCACATAGCATCGGTAACCTCCATCCATTAACTTACCATGGTGTTGCAACACAATCTTGGGCATCCGGATCCCACCAACCAAGTGCACGCACGGCACAACTCATTATTACCATATCAATACATTAAGGACTTTAACCAACATAAGGTCTACTCACACATAAATCTCCATTTTCATTCTCATTTATTCATATACGGTGTTGGATATCCAATTCTCAGTTTTAAAACTCATTTCACACCCCTAGGGACCCTTTGGGACCTGTACTCGAATTATGGAACCCCTAAACTAAACCTCAAATTTCTTGGGCAGATTGCCCAGTGAGTACCAATACTCCAATATGGGTATCGGTACTCCCCTAATGGTACCGGTACTCTACCTTGGGTACCGATACTCGATGTAGGTTTGAACAAATTGAATCCCCAAGCTTTACCGATACGCTTGGCTCCCTACCGGTACCGGGTAACGGTACTTAAATTACCCGTACTGATCCTCATCCGTACCGGTACCCTAACCTACCCGTACCGATACGCGAAAGCCTTCTATAGGCAATGGAGCAGCGGTACCGATATGTTCCATAGCGTACCAGTACGCGAACACGCTACTGGAATTTCTAGCAAGCAAGGGGTACCGATAGTCATGGACCCGTATCGGTACGCCTCTCACAACTCGACTCATCCCTAAGGGGTACTGATACTGAAGCACCTGTACCGGTATGTGAACCCAGATTTCTAGGTCTGGAGTTCGAAACTCAACTCTAACAATAGGGTAAGCTTTAAAACTCGACCTACAGGTTATGGGGGAAGTTTTAAGTTGATTTCTACCAGTTTTACAAGCTTTTAACAACAATCATGGATTTTGCCATTAACACCCCGTCAAGACATTCAAACATGCTCAAATCATTAGAATGGCATACAAGCAATTATCTCCATGATATGCAGGAAAACAAAGGAACCGAAAGTGTACTAACCTCCTCAAAAACACCAACAACTTGATCCTACCAGCTTCAAACCTTCCCCTTTCCTTGAGCCTTAGAGTGTTCACCAAGATCTCTAACTACAAAGATGGATGGTAAACGTGTCACAACACTAGTAGAGAGATTGGGAAACTAAAAACACAGCTCAAATAGAAAATGGAGCCCCCAACTCCCTATTCCTGTTCTCCTCCATCAACCCCCATTAAAACCCAACCTCCACCATTTTAAACCAAACTTACCTTGAATGGTAGATCCTTCCAAGCAACTAAAACTCCCTTAACAAGCAAAACAAGATTCACACCCTAAAACCTTAAAGATCCTACCTTTAACACTCAACTTGGGTGAGAAATGAGGGTAGGGGAAAGAAAGCAACAAAGAACAAGGGTGACCTCACTCACCTTACACATGCAGAGAATTAAACATCCATCAGCCACCCCCTAAAATCCAACCATGCTTTTACCAAAATGACCCTTCCAACAATATCCCAACTTTAGCCCACAACACATAAAACAGGCCCAAAAGATGCTCAATGCCTTATTTTCGACCCAACACTCGAGGCCCAACATTCGGTTTAACCCGACTCTCGAATCCTAAAATCTATTTAATCTCTTAAATATTCGGATCCTAAAATATTTGGTGCCGATTTTCAGGCGTGATGGGGGTGCTAATCCTTCCCCACACGTAATCAACTCCCGAACCCGTTTTCAAAAGAATCTCTGGTTTTAATGGTGTACGGCTTATCAAAATGACCGGTGGCGACTCCAACCCTTCGTTTCCAAAACAAAAATATGTTTTTTCCCCAAAAATTCAATTTATTTTAATTTTCAAATTTTTCAAAAAAAACAAAAAAACCAAGCTGATTATTTTCAAAGCTATTCACAAAAAAGGAGAAAGGGGTCGCTACATCAATAACTCATGTATAATAAAATAGTTGAGATTACAGAGTTATGCTTTGTTCGAGAATGTTTTTCACACAATTATTGAATTGTTGAATGTAAAAGCAGCGTCGAAGTCACGTCATACATTTTAAACTCAAATTTTATCTCAAAAACTACAAAACGTAAAATTTAAAAAATCTAATTTCTGTCAAACGTTCATTTTCAGACAAACGATTCCCATAGTCTGCACCAAACGAAATCTTAGACTTTGACATCAAGTTTCAATTTTGGAATCTGTTTTCAATAGACGTACCCTTTAGAATTTAAATTATTTTTCATATTTGTAAAATGATAGTTAGAATTATTTAATATAAGGGCCTATATCACAAATAAATATATACCGTTGTTTTACTTTTGTCCCCAGGTCTTATAACAGAGTCGCTGATTGGGTGGCAAAAAATTGTAGGACTTGCTTATGTCCGGAGGACTGGACTATTAATGTCCCTCCTAACCTTAGGATGTTGTTATAATTTTTTTGGGTTTTTTTTTTATAAATTTCCTACCTTTGATAAAAAAAATTATTTAGGTATTTAAAGTAGTTTTTCATCAAAATAAGTATCTAAAGTATACCATCTTTTTTATCTGTGTACTAAAGTATTTCTTTGTCAAAGTAGATACCTAAAATATTTTTTTGTTAAAATAGGTAACTAAGATATTTTTTAATTAATGTCATATGTCAACTTTTAGGAACCTAGATAAAAAAATATACTTTATGTGTATATTTTGACCAAAAAATACTTTAGATACTTATTTTAACAAAAAAATATTTTAGGTACTTATTTGTGATATAAGCATAATATAAATTAACACTTGATAATCCGTACATTGATAATCACAATTATTTGAAAAAATCGACACTCACAAGGAATATTCATACATATCTCAACCCGCGACTCGTTGCGGGTAAAAAACTCAAAATCACCCATGTCTCGCAACCCACAAGACTAAAATTATCCATGCTCCACCACACATGTGGATTCTAAGACTCACCTAATCCCCGCTAGACCCACCTCACGACCCATTTCATATAATATATTTATAAGTATTAGTTAAATAAATATAAACCATTTTTTTATGAGAAACGTATGAAACTCGAGTCCCACTACATATGTGATATTATTTCAATTATCATTCAATTGAACAAGATAAAATAAATACAAAATAAGATTGCAATTAGACAAAACAAGAATAAAAAAACCCCAACTAACGTTCAATTACTAAAGAAAATTATGTTAAAAAATTAGTATAGAAAACATATAAGAAGATTCGCTGTAGATGAATCCCATAAAGAAATAGGGAATTGTTATAGAATAGGACCATATGAAATCAAGCATGAGCTTGCAAGTTACGACGTGAGTTAATGATTAATAATTTTAAGATTTCATGTAAAAAAAATAAAAGTGAAAAATCGAAGGAGTTGGATAATAGTAAATAATTTTAGAGTTTTAGGTAAAAGAGATAAAGTGAGAAACCGAAGAAATTGAACCTGAGAGTTTGTTAAAAATCGGTTAGACTGATCAATTATTTTTTTAAATATTTATTTTTTAAATATACTTATTATGTATACTGAGTGGGTGGGGATGATGCGGAACAGTCAATGATGGAGTGGGTACAAAATATACAAGATTATCTCTACGCTTGTCCCACCATCCACAATGAGTCTAATTTTTATCTACATCTCCGCCCCACTGCGAACGAAACTTATACTATCCTTGTTCAATTGGATTAGAAGGGGAGCATATTCCCGTAGAACCCACCAACGAAACTTGTATCGTCCTTAAAAATGATAATTATAATTTAAGTCATTTATACTTACGTTGGTGTGGTTACAACATCATGAAGGGCATGAATTTGAATGTGCTTAATTAATACAATACACAAATCCTCATTAAATGATCCTAATAGTAAAAAATGATATTATTTTTCTTAATTAATCTATGTTTAAATAAATTATCTGTAAATTTGCTTAATATTTCTAAATTTGAAAACTGACTAAAATATTAAATTAAAATGAAAAAAATCTCATGCATGAATTTAAGCAAGATAAAATTAAAACCTTCACATTCAAGGTCACTTCAGTCTTTGCAAATATTAAAATTTAGATTTTTTTATAACTATCATAATAATCATTGCAATGCACAATCAAACTAGTAACTATAAACATTTAGATCTTTGGACAACATCCATACATAACCAGATTTAAATTCAAATGATCATATTGATATTTATATATATAACTTAAACTTGAGATATCAAAATTTTGGATTCAGCTTTACCATTTGAACTATTGGTGAGATCAGTTCAATCATATTTTTTTCCATAAATATTCTTAAAATTTGTAATAAATAAAAAAATTAGTAGATCTTATATAGTATTTTTAAATTATTTCGGTATTTGAGATATAATATTATACATGGTTGTCTCTGATATTTTTAGGCCCTGAGCGAAAACTCAAAAATATGCTCCTATAGAACGAAAATGCATTCCATCTATTTTGAACTATTAATTTAAAATTTCATTAATATATCTTAGAAACATGATTAAACTCTTTTAACGCATCATTTTCATTGTTTTGTTAAGAAATCACCTTACATACAATTAAAACAATAAAAGACAACCACTAACTTACAATATTGTCAATTGAAAAAACTTGTCCTTCGAGTTTTCTTTGATGCAAATTCATCAATCAAATAATTTTTTAATACAATAAAAAAATATAAGTAAAAACTAAAAATGTAATTAAAAAGGTAAGAGTAGGAGCAACACAACCTAATTTTCGAACCAAATAATTTCAGAAATTAAAGGACATTGTTATGTTCATGGAGAATCGAAAAAGGGAGGGTATACTATTTTTTAAGGTATTTCCTCTTAATATTTTTTGAATATTTAAGAGATTAAATAGATTGAATATTTAAGAAATTAATGTATATTGGCAAGTGGTTGAGATTAAAAGTTATCGGATATAGTTGACTAGCCATAGGGGTTTAAAGTGCACTGTAATAAGTCGCCTCATATGTGTCGAGGGGTCAAGAGTGTGCCATGCTCCACCATGAGAACCTCAGCGGTCGAGGGGTCAAGAGTGTGCCAATTCTCCTGCTAGATGATTTATATATCATAACTGTTGAGGGCTGCTCCGGTTCAAGGATGTATGTGAAGTTGTCGAAGGAACTACTTAGGAAATCCGTGTATCTGATGTATTTTTATAAATAGATTGAAATGGTTTTTGGGTCACTTGAATGGCAGTATATGATATAATGTATCATGAGAAATGGATTATATTTTGTATAATATGGTTTATATATGCGATTCTCTTTAAGCTTGCTATTTTTTTGAGGTTTTAGCATGAAAAAGCTTAAATCAAGGTTTGTGCTAGAAATCCATTATACATGTGGTAATTGTTTAAAAGTGCATATTTGTAAAGATTTTAGAAGCATGAGATGTTTTGGCATGAGTTTTAATACTTATTTAGCAAGTAAAATGGTTTTAAATGCATTGATAAGTGTTTTCGAGATTCCCTCACTAGGCTTTATAAGCTCACACTCTCCTTTCTCATCAATGCAGAGAAGTAGACCTTTTGGACAACAAGAAGCAAGAGGCAATTCAAGGGTGAAGCAATTTCAAGTATGGTTTTACAAATACTATGTAGTAATAAGAGGCAATGTGACCAAGTTGTAATTGGGATGGTTATTTTGGTTACTCCCTGGTTTGAGCAAGTTATATTTGATGTTTTGGACTTTTTGTTGTTTAATATCGTGCTTGAGGGGTTGGGATATACAATTTGCATGCTTGGGTAGAGATCATTGTTGCGCGTAATAAGTGCTACGCAAATGTGCAAGTATACACGTCGCAAGTTATAGTATAAAAGATATCGTCTCCACAGGGATTGGTGCCACTTCAAGAATCTAGTCTCTTGCACTGTAAAAAGTAAAAACACAAGTAAAGGATTATCGAAGTTTAACTAATTACTAATCTAGAAAGCAATAAAATAAAATAAAAGATGAATTCAATTGAGAGAGATAGGCTAGGTTATCGTGAGTTGAGGTGTGATAGCCGATTGGATTGTCTTGGTAAAAGAGTGCATGGGCAACTCAGTTGCCGTGGCGACTTGCACAACGGGTTGCCTTGGCAACTAATTGATGGTTGCTTGGGCGACTAGTTGGGCAACTACTTGGGCGATCGGGCAGCAACTTCAAGGTTCGGCGGAGCGTTCTTCAATGGTTTCTTCTTATCCCTAAGTCGAAACTCTAGCTACTTGTGCATGCCTTGATAATACATCCTGCGTGAATCAAGGGTGAACAACAACCAATCTTGCGCTCCTCTTAGCCGTTGAAATCCTTAACTTATTCCTAAGCCGGATTAATCTTCACCATCATTGGATTGCATAAAGATCATATTCATTCGTTTCTTGAATCTAACTCTCCGATATTAGATAAATGGATGAAATCACGAGATCCTCTCCCAATTCACTCACATAAACAATAATAAGAATCAAGAATGAATAAACCTTGAAATAGAAAAGTGCAAACTCTTATTACCTAAACAAAAACCAATAGTTTCTCACAACCACAAAACACAATAACCATAGCCAAGTAAATTTAGTTCATGGCTAGGTTCCAAAGAAACACAAGATAATTAATCCCTAGCATGAACCCAATCGAACAAAGATGAAGGAAGAGGCTTGTCGAAATCCTCCTTGCCCTTGATGCTTGTCGAAAATTCTCTCCTCTTGCCCTACTTGGACTTGCCGAAATTTCCTCTTGCTCTCCCCTTGAATTGTCGAAATCTCTTGCTATTTATAGGGCTAGGCCAAAGTCCTTCTTTGAGGAGGAGTTTGAGTTGGAATTAAATTATCTTTAAAGAATATAATTCTTTATTATAATTTTATTCCTATTAGAACTTCTCCTATCCACTTGGAATTTAATTCTTCTTTAATCTCTGCATGGCAATCAAATTCCTTTGGGCTTGGACCTTGCTCCATGTCATCTTGGGCTTGTAAAATCATGAATTTCGACATCCATATTGCTTTTGGTCTTTGTCGACAAATGCCATGGCAACTGGCTCTGCGTCTCCTTCATGCACTGCCACGGCAACTAGCTCGACATATCCTTCATGCATTGCCCCGGCAACTAGCTCGGCATTGCTTTGGCAAGTGATCCTGCACATACACACAAAAACACACCAAAGCAGCATCTATTTCCACAAAAATCACCAAGTTATGTAATCAAGCTCAACGATTGAAGGAAACATGGATTAATGCATGAATGGCTAACTATGCAACTAATATGAGCCTAAGTCTAACAATAATATGAGTAAAAGGGTAAGAAAAATAGTACTTTTGAACACTTATCACACCCCAAACTCGAACTATTGCTTGTCCTCAAGCAATGCAAACTCATAATTACCGCCAAGACTTCAAATTTTCACAAACTTAGCTTTGAACTTGATTTCAATTCTACCAACTGGGCACAAAGTATGATTGGCTTTTTATTTTTCAGAAAACTGATGAATTACTCGGAATCAAACTATAATGCTTGTGAGTGTGTGCGGAGTTGTGTGCAAGTTGATTTTTCGGATTCTATGCAAACAATAGGTTTTCAAATTACTTCATTGGGTTCTTTTTAACATGTTTTAACTAGAGCCAATTTTGGGCACCTCTAGTGTTTTATTTTTAGTTTTCTTAAGTTAATTTAATCGACTAGAGCCGGTTTGGGCACCTCTAGTTAACCGAAAAATTTTAACGCCTCCTAGAGCCAGGTTTGGGCACCTCTAGTGATCAATTTTTTTAGCATATGCTAGAGCCAATTTCGGGCACCTCTAGCATTCATCCAATTTTTATTCTAATCCCCCAATTAGTTAATTATCAACCTAAGTTTACTAGAACTCCTTAAATCAATCAAACCACAACAGTGTTTCATCAAATTTAGCATCATAGTACAATTCTAAGTTTTTCATGGTTATCCTAGAATAAAAATTCTATCAATTAAGTGCATTGGCAAAGTCATCATCGAATATTCATCAAATCTAAGCAATTCTTGTTCCAATTAAAGGCATGGCAAGCAATTTATGTATCCTAAATGTAATGCTTAAGATTAATGTAACTAAACATGGTAATTACTAATAACAATCCCCCCCAAACTCGAGTGAGGCATTGTCCTCAATGCATGCATAAAAATAACGAAAAATAAATATAAAAATAAAATGCATACGAGGACTTACTCCGAGAGTTCGTCATCGTAGATGATTAGTTTCCTTCTAGTTGGCGTCTTGATTTTCTTGCTTGAACGCGATGGTTGTTTTCTTGTTGCCGGTGGTGGAATCGATCCTCGTACGGGGTTGTCCTCATCATCCTCTTCATCAATGTCAATGGCTTTTCGTTTGGAGGATTCAATTGGTGCGGTCTTTATTGGTTCAATGGAGGACTCGTCCGAATCTGAAAAATCAGAAAATGATTCCGTAGGAGTTGATTCAGGTATAGGTGCTTTACCTTTGGCTTTTTTTGGTGGTTGCCGGGCATTGTCGATTTGGTTGCCGTGGCGTCGGCTTCCTTGTTTGCCGTGGTAAGGATATCGGCGGGAAATATTGGGAACGGCACACGGTTGTCCGGTACTTTTCTAGGATGACTTGGGTGATGGCATTGTTGTGCTCCTTCATGTACCGCATGAACATTAGTTGCCGATCTTCAATTTGCCTTAGGCGGCTTTCCAATGGGTGCAAAAGTGCTTCAATGTGTCCGGGATTAATGGCCGAGTTGCCCTGGCGTTAGGTGCTTGGGCATTAGGGATTGCCGCGGGGCAGGAGTTGCCGTGACAATTGGGGGCCTTGAAGAATCTCGGTGCCTCTCCCATTAGCTTCCGGATTAGTGCTTGATTCCAACCAGACTTGGGTAGGGCTTTTTCATCGGTGGACTCACTCGGGACATGCATCTCCTTGCAAAGATTGGAAATTAAGCAAGGGAAGAAAAGATAACCCTTATCTTTTGAGCTGCATACAAAAATCTCATCGCAAATAATTTTTCCAATGTTAATGATGCGATTATGCAAAATAGAATGTATGAGCAAAAGACGTGGTATGTCAACGGTAGTATTGTGTGTGGAGGGCATTAAAGAAGTTTTAACAAACTTATTCCATAGTTTTGCCTCGGGTTTTAGCCGAAGGCGATTTACCGTGCCCTTGTATTTACCGTCGTTCCAATTAGTTCTGGTTGAGTGAGTTCTTGAAGCACCTTGTCGAGTTGCTTTGGATTGATTTGGTCAACGAAGGCTTGATGCTCGTCCTTCTCAATGTAAAGTCCGTAAAGGTGTTGATGCTTTCGGGACTTATAAGTATGGCCTTGTCACGAACAAAAACATAAGGATTATCCGGGTTAGGTGAGTGAGCATAGAATTCTCTTACCCATGAGATGTTACCCGGTTCGGTTGATGGCAAAAGATTTGCCACTTTTGATGTGCAATCCTTTTGAAGATGAATGGTTCAAGGCGAAATCTTGAGATCTGGAGTATTCAAAGCCTTGTTCTTCATGAATCTTCGGCTTTCAAACTTGGATTGAAATCTTTCTTGAACCGCCGGTGTAGCAAACTTCTTGTATCTTGGTTCTTTGGAGGAACTTGGATGAACTAACAGTTTAATCTTGGATGCCATGTATGATCTTGGTTGTGAGTAAAAACAAAGAAAAGAAAAGAAACTAAAAAGTTGCAAGATAGAAAGTAGGAATAGGTTAAGGGTGATGGGTTGTATAGAATCGATAGGTGGGTGGGGTTAGGGTTTTAGGTAAAACGAAAAAGGGTTTAGGGTTTTGTAGGAGTTGTCGACAAGGGTTTTGGTTAGGATGAATTGGAGGCTTTATATAAGCCTTAGATTCAACCTATTAGTTTCCTTGTTGAAGATGTTTTCCTACTTGGTTTAGAATTCCTTCTTTATCTTGAACTTCCTTTCCTACAATTCAAAAACAAATCAAATAAGGATTAAAATTAAAGATAAACTAATAAAGAAAATAAATAAAGATGTGTAATAGGATTCTTAGACTTGAATAAAAAAATCTATCCTAAAACTACTAATAATCGGCAAGATAAAAAAAAATCGAAAAAAAAAATGAAAAATAAATAATTAAATAATCGACAAAAACAAAAATAAAAATAAATAAAAATAAAAATATCAAAAAGGAGAGCATGCTCATGCATCTCCTAGATTGACCACTTCCTTGTTACGTTCCACATGGGCACCATTGTAGTGCTTCAATCTTTGTCCATTAACTTTGAATTCATGGTTGTCGAGATGGACTTGATTATCACAAAGACCGTGGGAGAATGGTTTGACGACTTGAATGGTCCCGACCATCTTGATTTCAACTTTCCGGGAAAAGTTTTAGCCGAGAATTGAATAGGAGAACTAGTTGCCCTGGCGTGAATTTCCGTGGCAATAGTTTCTTGTCATGCCATCGCTTTGTTTTCTCCTTGTAGATTCATTGCATTGTTATAGGCGAGTGCACGAAATTCTTCTATCTCATTGAGATCCATCAAGCGCTTTTGTCCGCACTTTCCCAATCCATATTCACGGTCTTGATTGCCCAAAGACGCCTTGTGCTCGATTTCCACGGTAGATGACATGTTTTACCATAGACAAGCCGGAAGGGGGGACATACCTAATGGTGTTTTGAATGCAGTGCGATATGCCCAAAGTCGTCATCTAGTCTTAATGACCAATCCTTCCTTGAGGGATTTACAACTTTCTCGAGTATTCCCTTCAACTCCCGGTTGGAAATTTGCTAGCCCGTTGGTTTGTGGGTGATAAGCCGTTGCGATCTTGTGTGATATGCGAGCGTTGCAACATCTTGGCAATTAGTCATTGTCAAAATGCTTGCCCCCGTCGCTGATAATTGCTCTCGGCATCCCAAACCGTGTAAATATGTTTTTTCGCAAGAATCGTTGCACGGTCTTGGAATCGTCGTTGGGAAGCTGCAGCTGCCTCTACCCATTTAGACACATAGTCGACGGCGAGTAAGATGTAGAGGTTGCGAATGAAGATGGGAAAGGTCCCATAAAATCGATCCCCATACATCGAAGCAGTTCCACCTCGATGATGTTCGAGTGGCATCTCATGTCGCCTAGAGATATTGCCGTCCTCTAGCAACGATCACATTGCTTGTAAAAGTCTTGGGCATCTTTGTACAATGTTGGCCAATACAAACCGGATTGCAAGACTTTGGTCATGTGATACGAGTTCCTCCAAAATGTCCTCCATAGGGTGAAGAATGGCATTGCGGAGTACATTCTGTTGCTCTTCTTCAGGGACACATCGACGTATAACCTGATCTGCACATTGTTTAAACAAAAGAGGCTCGTCCCAAAAGTAATGCTTAGCATTATGGCGGAACCGCTTCTTCCCTTGGTGAGTAATGCCATACGGAAAAATACCACAAACAAGGAAGTTAACTAAAATCTGCGTGGGGTATTGCCGGGGCATGTCTTTGCCGTAGTGTCGCTCCCAAAATTGCTGAGGCGTGCTCGTCAAAGACTGCTGCGGCGTCGAGAGTTGCCGAGGCGTGTGCTTCCATGGTTGCCGAGGCGTCATGGGCTGTCGAGGCGTCAAGGGTTGCCGAGGCAATTAGAATTTGTTCATCCGGGAATGCATCACTTATCTCTAGATCCGCGTCCTCTTCCCTATTGCGTTCCAAACGTGATAAGTGATCGACCACTTGATTTTCTGTTCCTTTCCTGTCCTTAATTTCAATATCAAATTCTTGTAAAAGTAATATCCAACGAATCAAACGAGGTTTAGCATCCTTTTTAGCAAATAAGTATTTGATTGCCGAATGGTCCGTATGAACAATTACCTTTGTACCAATTAAATAGGATCGGAACTTGTCAAATGCGAAAACTACAGCTAGTAACTCTTTCTCCGTTGTTGTGTAATTCACTTGAGCATCGTTAAGAGTTTTACTAGCGTAGTATATCACATGGAATGTCTTACTGTGCGTTGGCCTAGGACTGCTCCTACCGCGAAATCACTTGCATCACACATGAGCTCAAAAGGTAGCTTCAAACTGGTGGAACAACAATGGGTGCCGAGGCAAGCTTTTTCTTTAGGGTTTCAAATGCTTGAGTGCAAGAATCATCAAAATCGAAGACTTTATCCTGTTCAAGCAGATTACACAAAGGTTTAGTGATTTTAGAAAAGTTATGAATGAACCTCCTGTAAAAACCTCGCATGTCCAGAAAACTTCAATTCCTTTAACCGAATTTGGTAGGGGTAATCTCTCGATCACGTCCACCTTGGCTTTGTCTACTTCAATTCCCTTGGATGAAATCTTATGGCGAGCACTATTCCTTCATCTACCATAAAGTGGCATTTCTCCCAATTGAGGACTAAATCCGTTTCTTCGCATCTTGCCAACACCCTCTCTAAATTGCCGAGACAGCCGTCAAGTCATTACCAAAAACCGAAAAATCATCCATGAAGATCTCAAGGAAGTCTTCGACCATGTCGAAAAGAGCGCCATCATACATCTTTGGAAGGTTGCCGGGCGTTACATAATCCGAACGGCATCCTTCGGAAGGCATAAGTACCGTAGGGGCATGTGAAGGTTGTCTTTTCTTGATCTTCCGGGTGCTATGGCAATCTGATTGTAACTGAATAACCATCAAGAAAACAAGAAAAGGGTTTACCGCAAGACGGTCAAGCATTTGATCAATAAAGGGTAATGGGAAGTGATCTTTCCTAGTGGCTTTGTTTAGCTTTCGATAGTCCATACAAACCCTCCAACGGTCACAGTCCTGGTTGGGATAAGTTCATTATTTTCATTGCTTACCCTTTGTTATACCTCCCTTTTTCGCACACATTGTACCGGACTTACCCACGTACTATCGGAGATAGGGTATATAATGCCGGCGTCAAGCCACTTGATGATTTCTTTCATTACAACCCCTTTCATGGCATGATTCAGTCTCCTCCGGGCCTCAATTGAAGGTTTGTGATCATCTTCCAACAAGATCTTGTGCATGCACACCACCGGGCTAATTCCCTTCAAGTCGGCAATTGTCCACCCTATTGCCTTTTTATGTAGCTTCAACATGTTGATCAGCTTCTTTTCTGCTCAGCTGTAACTTAGAAGAAATAATTACAGGTAATGTATTATCGGTCCCTAAGTATACATATTTTGATTGCTCTCGCAATTGTTTCAACTCAAGAATTGGTGGATTTTCGATAGAGGGTTTTTCGATCTTACCTTCCTTACCCGAGTAGTCCGGTGGTTCAAAGTATGTACCTGGTCGATTGACTAGCCAATTTGCCTCTTCTGGTTGTTCCTCATCGACGGCTCTTCATACTCCTCATGTTCCTCGTGTTCGGCAATGTAGTTCTTTGAGGCAACTAAATTCTTCATCGAAGTTAAACTCTGCCGTGGCATGAAGTAGTTGGCATTCTTGGATCATCTGCATGCCTTAGTGTTTGGAACACATTTAGTTTTACTCGCTGGTCATTCACCCTCATTGTGAGTTCTCCTTTTCAACATCAATCAAAGTTCTCCTGCCGCTAGGAATGGTCTTCCGAGAATGATAGGCGCATGCTCATCCGCTTCACAATCTAAAACAATAAAGTCAGCGGAAAAATAAATTTATCAACTTTACCAGTATGTCCTCGATTTTTCCCCTCGGATGCACATAGGATCTGCTTCGGCTAGTCTGTAGCATAATCTGTTGTAGGTCTTGCCTTCCCGATTCCTAGTTTTCGAAAACCGATTTAGGCATCAAGTTTATGCTAGCCCTCTAGGTCGCATAGTGCTTTCCCGACATAGTGATTTCCAATAGAACAGGTATTGTGAAACTTCCGGGATCCTTCAACTTGGGCGGCATACGATTGTGCAACATTGCCATGCATCCCCCTCATTGCGGCAATTGTTTCAAACTCTCCTAGCCTTGTTCTCTTGGACACAATGTCTTTAAGAAACTTGGCATAGTTTGGCATTTGTTCAATTGCTTCCACCAATGGCAAGTTGATGTGGACTTGCTTTAGGATATCAAGAAACTTCTTGAATTGGTATTCTTGCTTTTGTCGCTTCAACCTTTGTGGGAATGGTGGTGGAAGTCGGATATCTTCGATCTTTTCATTGGTTTGAAACCTGATTGACGGCATTACGGGGACATCCGGAGTTGCCGATGTGTTACCAATGGGGTTGCCGAGGCGTGCTTATCGCAAGTTGCCCGGCGTCACCGGTTGCCGCAGCAATTCTCGGTTCAAGATCCGAGACTTTGCCGCTAGGTTCGTCTTGATCTTTTTGTGGAGTTTTGTTTGACGAGCGGGTTTGAACCTCTCTAAGTTGTTGGCCACTTCTGGTGGTGATTGCCTTACATTGCTCATGGCAGTTCCTCTTGCGACTTCAGTATCGCTAGGTAAACCTCCTTGTGGTCTAGTGTTGATTTTGAGCAAACCGTCCGACTTGATTTTCCAATGATTTGATTGCCGCCTCTTGGTTTTGCAATCTCATCTCGGTCCTGTTAATAAAAGCATCAGTTCTTTTTATGAAATTACTATTCTCAGCCATATAAGATTCAGTTTTCATCATAAAAGCATTTAGAGAATTTTCCAAAGAACTAGATGTTGTCGGTTGTTTTTCGCGGCATCCATTGCCGTGGCATATTCTCTTTGGAATCGATGCTTGTGCATTCGATTGTTCTGGTTTAGAGCATTGTTGGGATTACTCCATGAAAAATTCGGTGCTTCTTCCAAGCTGGATTGTATGTATTTGACATCATGTTGTTGCCCGATTGTAATTCCCCACATAGAAGCTAGATTCGGATTCTCGCATACATTCGGAAGAATTATGGTTATCACCACATAACTCACACAAAGAATCCATTACTTTGACTTCATGTGTGTTGTTTGGTTTTTGCATGTTACGGACCATCTTGGTTAAAGCGGCCAATTGTGCCGAAATTGAATCGATGATCCTAGTTCATGTATTGTGGCTTAGCGTCTAACTCCTCCTCTTCTAGTAGATGGGAATTGATAGTCATTCTTGGCCAGCCTGTTTAAAATTTGCATTGCTTCCTCCGCGACTTATCTAAGAGTATGCCGTTTGCCGAGGCATCTAGCATCATCCTTGTTGGTGTATTCACGGCGTTGTAAAACATTGTCACTTGAGTCCACACGGGAATCCGTGTAGAGGACATTTGTGTAGAAGTTCTCTATATCGCTCCCAAGCCTCGTACATGGATTCATCATCCTTTTGCCGAAAAGAAGTAATGTCGTTACGAAGCTTATCGATTAAATTTGTAGGATTAAATCTAGCAAGGAAATCACGACAAAGATCAGTCCAAGATGCTATGGATCCGGCAGAATGCTATTTAGCCATGCTTTCGCCCTATCCTCGGTGAATAGGGGAATAATCTTAATCGTAAGACATCGGGGTGACTCGTGTATCTTGAACGAGTTGCAAATCTCGAGGAAAGATTTCAGATGTTGTCGTGCATCTTGATTCTTTGAGCCGCCAAATTGACCTATTGTGTTGATCATATTAAACATTACCGGTTTCAACTCAAAGTGGTCGGCTTCAATTTCGGGTGCGACAACTCCTGGGTTGAGTCCATCAAGATCTTCTTCAAGATAGTCTCGAATCGTTGCTGTTTTTCGTGCAAGAATCACTCCTCCCCGCTCGAACATCTTGATTAATATTGCCGTCTTGATTTGCCATTGCTTCTCTTATCCTTCGTCTAAGTCTTTGTAAGGTTCGTTCGATTTACGGATCAAAGGGATATTCGGTGAAGTCGGTCTCGCGCCTGGTCATATACCAATGCAAAACCAAAGTTTGTTAGCCCTTTGAATTTTAAACAAGAAAATAAAAAGAATGTGCAAGAAAATAAAAACAAAGTCGCTATTGCCAATCCCCGCAACGGCGCTAAAAAACTTGTTGCGCGTAATAAGTGCTACGCAAATGTGCAAGTATACACGCCGCAAGTTATAGTATAAAAGATATCGTCTCCACGAGGATTGGTGCCACTTCAAGAATCTAGTCTCTTGCAATTGTAAAAAGTAAAAACACAAGTAAAGGATTATCAAGTTTAACTAATTACTAATCTAGAAAGCAATAAAATAAAATAAAAGATGAATTCAATTGAGAGAGATAGGCTAGGTTATCGTGAGTTGAGGTGTGATAGCCGATTGGATTGTCTTGGTAAAAGAGTGCATGGGCAACTCAGTTGCCGTGGCGACTTGCACAACGGGTTGCCTTGGCAACTAATTGATGGTTGCTTGGGCGACTAGTTGGGCAACTACTTGGGCGATCGGGCAGCAACTTCAAGGTTCGGGCGGAGCGTTCTTCAATGGTTTCTTCTTATCCCTAAGTCGAAACTCTAGCTACTTGTGCATGCCTTGATAATACATCCTGCGTGAATCAAGGGTGAACAACAACCAATCTTGCGCTCCTCTTAGCCGTTGAAATCCTTAACTTATTCCTAAGCCGGATTAATCTTCACCATCATTGGATTGCATAAAGATCATATTCATTCGTTTCTTGAATCTAACTCTCCCGATATTAGATAAATGGATGAAATCACGAGATCCTCTCCCAATTCACTCAAAAACAATAATAAGAATCAAGAATGAATAAACCTTGAAATAGAAAAGTGCAAACTCTTATTACCTAAACAAAAACCAATAGTTTCTCACAACCACAAAACACAATAACCATAGCCAAGTAAATTTAGTTCATGGCTAGGTTCCAAAGAAACACAAGATAATTAATCCCTAGCATGAACCCAATCGAACAAAGATGAAGGAAGAGGCTTGTCGAAATCCTCCTTGCCCTTGATGCTTGTCGAAAATTCTCTCCTCTTGCCCTACTTGGACTTGCCGAAATTTCCCTCTTGCTCTCCCCCTTGAATTGTCGAAATCTCTTGCTATTTATAGGGCTAGGCCAAAGTCCTTCTTTGAGGAGGAGTTTGAGTTGGAATTAAATTATCTTTAAAGAATATAATTCTTTATTATAATTTTATTCCTATTAGAACTTCTCCTATCCACTTGGAATTTAATTCTTCTTTAATCTCTGCATGGCAATCAAATTCCTTTGGGCTTGGACCTTGCTCCATGTCATCTTGGGCTTGTAAAATCATGAATTTCGACATCCATATTGCTTTTGGTCTTTGTCGACAAATGCCATGGCAACTGGCTCGGCGTCTCCTTCATGCACTGCCCTGGCAACTAGCTCGACATATCCTTCATGCATTGCCCTGGCAACTAGCTCGGCATTGCTTTGGCAAGTGATCCTGCACATACACACAAAAACACACCAAAGCAGCATCTATTTCCACAAAAATCACCAAGTTATGTAATCAAGCTCAACGATTGAAGGAAACATGGATTAATGCATGAATGGCTAACTATGCAACTAATATGAGCCTAAGTCTAACAATAATATGAGTAAAAAGGGTAAGAAAAATAGTACTTTTGAACACTTATCAATCATACCTATAGGATCTTTGTTTGGTTTAATTGGATGTGAATGATCCTCTACCATGCATATATTATAACACCCTTAACATATACTCGTAAATCGAATATAGATTAAAGATGTTACGGAGTCGTTTAAAGAAATCTTGACTTATAAATTTATTTGTACAAGTATTTACAAATTTTAGTTTGTAAATCTAACCCTTTCTCGGTTTTCTTGAAAACACAACCTATGTGCAGTTAGCTAGTTTCAACCCTGAACTAATCACTTTAAAATATATTTGGCAATTATTAAAAACAATAGTTTAATTCAGGGTGAAAACTAGATTCGCTATCTAGGCCCTTTCTTGACTTTAAAAATCTTTACGCGATTACCGATTATTCTTATTAGCAAAGTAATTATCCTTTCTACCTTAGCTTTATTATGTTACAATGCTAATGCCTTATTTTGCTTTATCCATATACGATTCATCATCAAAACTGATTACTTATCTATCATTTAGTCTAATTGAATGCATCAACTCTATTAGCAATTAAATAATTACATGCCCACTAGAGATTATTATAAGATAGAATATCTTACTGATGTTTTGCAGATTGAAGTTTGATCAGCATGCTTGACTCCTCTTCAAATCCTCCATCTTAATCTACGTGTAAAACAAACACACGCTAAGTACGAACTTAGTGAGGCAAAACTTATAAATCAAAGTAAAGCACTTTAATTTTAATAAAAATTGCATAATAAATAAATGCTGAATATAACATATAAGAATTTAAAATCGTATAGAATGACTTATTGAAGTCGTTCCTCTGTCATGTAACTTGTAAAAATCAACATCTCATATACATATATATGTACAATACAAGTTATATCAATACGATCCATTGTAATTTCAATTTCAATATAGCCCAATGTACTATGGATGAGAATACATGGTATGCGAGTCAATGATGAGTATGCACATGTGCTGACATTAACTAATTTGTTGTGCCATAATAAAACAATATATCCATGTATCGATATCAATGTATCAATGTCAATGTATCAATGTAAACACTACCGTAACTTAACGGCATCAATAATAACGATAGGTCATAGTTGTAGAACACAACTCACTGTATCACCGCCGTAACTTAACAACAGTATTAACCGATAGGTCATATCTATAAAACACAACTCACTGTATCATTACTGTAATTTGACAGTAATATTATATCGATATAATCCACCTCTTTGGCATGCCAATATACCAAGACTCTTAATAATCATACAATGGGCTTTTTGAACAATTCACTATTATGAACCTTTCATTCATTTCGATAATATCAATGGATCAAAATCAATAATTTTAACATATAAAAATATGCACATGGCAGTTCATACCGGAAATCATTCACAAAACCATTCAAAACCATTTAATACAAATCAAATCCTTTTCTTTCAACATTTGAGGTTGACTTATCATAAGTCTTCCTCGTATCATAATTAAAATAAATAAGATTGCACTCACCTGAGCCATGTAATAGTATGCCTCACTAAATTCTACTCGATGTTTTCCTTTATAGTATCTTGAATCCTCTTCAATTCGTGTTCGGCTTCATTAACCATATAAATATAAATACCATTTGTTATATTCAAATCTAACAATATTCTAAATATGCTATCAAATCTAATTATTCGAATATGTAAAATTTCCAAAACTTTTTCTTCCTTCATTAGACTGTCCAAAAATTCATTTTGGTCCTCAATTGACCACTTTGAACTTCAAATAATTCTTCCAAGCTTGCTAACTACCATTAGATACCAAATGTTTCAATTTTCATTTTCTGGCAGCTTGCACTATCTTCAAAGATTTATTTCTATAAAATAATCTAAAACTCGAAATTCGATTCCATTTGTCTTGAAAGAAACTAGATTCAATAATCTTTTCACCCATATAAATTAATAGCCCAAATTCAACTTGTACAGTTTATGGCGAATTTTCAAAGTTAATTTCCAGTGCTGATTTCGGAACAGACTGCCATATTCTTTTCTGACCTTTCACAACTTAAAAATTCATATCTTTTTACTCGGAACTCGAAATCAGTTTCCGTTTGTTGGAGGCGAAACTAGACAAACAAATCTTTACATCGGTATAAAATTCATCATCTAACCATTTTTTTAGAATTTATGGTGAATTTTCAAACTTACTGCCAAATCCAGTTTTCCTACACAACTTCCATAAATAACTTCAAACTTTATACTAACTCCTTACTTTGCTATTTGTCAATTTAGTCCTATTATTTACTTTAAATCATCAACTTATCACCTTCTTCATCAAATAATTATTCACAATAGTTTCCCTTAATTTTCCTTCTTAACCAAAATAGCCACTAAAATGCAAAGATAAGGATTCTAGATTCTTAACTTTGCAAATTTAGTCCTCAAATCAACATTACTATCTTAATTCCATCATTATAACTAAAAATCAGATTTAATCATTCTCTAAAACCTTATTTCCGAATTGGTCACTTAACTTTGACAATTTGTCAAAATGGTCACTAACTCGATTTAACATCGGTTTTGCATTCTAACTTCAATTTCATATCTTCAACATCCCTAATAACATAAATACACACCAATTCCATAAAAATCATATTTAGTCCTTCAACTTTTAAACTTGCTGAATTGGTCTCTAAACATTTAAATTGGGGTTTTGCTTCCAAACAACAAATCAAGCTTACTAGATCATTTATCCAACATCACAAACCCTAAATCAAACTTGAATCCATAAACCCTAATCATCTTCATAATAATCAAAACAGGTAGAGTTTAAATCCCAAATCAATAACGTGATTTTAACATCACAAAAGCTTGATTTCAACTTGAATTTCAATATGGAATCATAAAATCTCAAAACCCCCAATTGAGTCTATAAACCCTAATTTCTTCTCATACAAAATTATCATCAATCAAGCATGTTTTACAAAAATTATTTACACCAAAAGATAGAGCTTGATGAGTAGAACAACTTTGTAGTTCGAAAGATTACTTGAAAATCGAGTTTCGGGGCTTGAATCGAACTTGGAAAATTTTTCTCCAATTTTCTTTCTTTCTCCCCCTCATATTTTGAAATTTGAAGATGAAGTTCATCTTTTTATTTTCATCCAATTTGGCCACTTGTCTTGTATAAATGAATTTTAAATTCATTTAAATAGTGAAATTACTAAAATGCCATTTTCATCGAATGGCAAAGATTTAATCTCATCAAAACTCAATGGCCAAGATCAAATCCATGTGTACTTGGACTTTCAAAATTTCCCTTAAAGTTTCAAAATATTTCAAAAATGCCATCCATGGCAAATGTCCAATTTGCCCTCCAACTAGTCTTTATTTACAAGTCTTGAAATATGTCATTCCATTAAAATTGAACCAAATTGATTCCAATCCAACCGGCCATGTCCCAAAATATCTTATATTTTTATTTATGGCATTTATTCGATCCAAATATTCGAATTTCACTCAATACGATTTCCAAATTTTCTTCCTACAAACTTTAAAGCTTTATAACCATTAATATAAGCTTCGTACGAAAAATCCGGATAACACGAAAGTGTCACTCTTGGGGGTGAACTATTCATTTACAGGGTTAACTTGCATAACTTTTGGAAATTACACTTTGGTCCCTGAACTTTCCCAAAGTTTATACTTTGGCCACAAAACTTTCAAAATTTTCATTTTGGTCACTGAACTTCAATTCCCATTTCAATTTTCCTCAGATTTTTAACAACTTTGAAAGTACCCAATACAACTCACTATCTATCACATGATACTTTTAAACCTTAAAATTTTCCTTTCATAAAGACTTAGACTAAATTTTCTTAACTCAGTCTATTATTCCGATAATTATTGAAAATCTTCATAGCATAAGGTTTCTCGTAGAAATCCTTTATTTGAAATCCATACGAATATTTTCTACTTTTACTGAGTCCAAAATATCGATCAGAAACACTTTTATGGGACCTTCCCAAAGGTCACCCATCTTTGTATTTCCTTGGCCTGAGTACGCTTAACAATTTCATTCGATCCAAATTCAGTACCTTTTTCTGCATCTTAATTCTTAAAACCGATATCAAGGTACTTATTTCGATCTGATTCACTCTTCTACTGAATAAAATTATTTATTGGATAAATTTACACTTTAGTCCCCAAACTTTTCCAAGGTTTATACTTTAACCGCCTAAACTTTCAAAATTTACAATTTAGTCACTAGCCAAAATTTGGGATATTACATATATGATTTTGGAAATGTTGCTTGAAATGTTATATGATGATTAAGTAATGTTTGGAGTATGTTGGATTGAGCCAAAGTGTCACATGTTTGACCAAGAGGTCATTATAGGCCAGTCTGTACCGGTACATGTCCTTAGAGATCGATAGGCGGGTCCTGTCTCAGCTCAAATCTGTGCAAAATTGCACATGCGTATCTGTACGCCTTATGACAGTATCGGTACACATAGATGGAAATTAAGCCTGGTGTCGGTACACGGGTAACCGTATTGGTACGCCCTTTAGCCACTGGAATTCTCTGTTTCAAATTGAATACCCATATCAGTACGCTTGAGGACTATATCGATACCCCTTTGTAATATATATTCATTGCGATACGGACAAGGGATCTACTGGTACGCATACCATTAAATTTGGTAAAATGTTTTCTAAAGTTTGAATCTTTGCAGTTTAGTCCTTGTTTCTTGATCATGCAATTAAATGAGTTTGGATGATTATTTTAAGTTGAAATTTAATCGGTAGCATAAAACTTGACTAATTATGGATCGGTAACTTTGGATTTGAGGAAGTCCTCATAATTTTCTAAAACTACAAATTGGTCTATAAAGTGCAATCTTGTTCAATTGGATGTCAATTCGACGCTCGATTGAGTTGTAGATTTCACCGCTGCCAGCATGATCACCTTAGGACTTAATTATTCATTTAGATAAGATAGAATAAAAATGGATCGTTATCTATGTAATTCGTTTGGGTTTATCTCAGCAAACCCAATATAACTCACTCGGTTTTGG
This sequence comes from Hibiscus mutabilis, assembly GCA_019671005.1. NCBI lineage: Eukaryota > Viridiplantae > Streptophyta > Magnoliopsida > Malvales > Malvaceae > Hibiscus > Hibiscus mutabilis. The sequence goes on along the minus strand of CM033741.1, from coordinate 21,708,687 downwards.
TCTAGTGACTAGATCGGGGCAAGGGGTTTACAATTAACTTTATTTTTATGTGTTTTTTAAGTGATTGTAGGTTCACATGTCCTAATCTAGCATGCCACATATCAAGAGTCTCAATAGTATAAGTAGAAGTAGTGGCTTCATTATTCTCATTAAGCTAGGTTTCGATTACAAATAAACCATTTTGTAAAGAAACTTTCCCTACATAATCTCTGGGAAAATGATCAGCTTATCTACTTCAAAAACTAGTTTAACGCCCGCCTTATTCAATAATCCACCACTATTCAAATTTCTTCTCAAGACGGGTACAAACAACATATTGCTTAAAGCTAAAGTTTTAGCCGAGGTTAGCTTGAGCAAAATTTTCTTTGCCTAGCATGTCTGAGCTGCTGGAGTTTCTCATGTAAACTTTTTTCTTTTGTTTATTATTTTGAACTCAAAGAACAACTCCCTTTTGGCGTAGAAATGTCTTAAAGCACCAGTGTTTACGACCCACTCAGTGTTGTTCTCCCCCAAATTCACTTCTGAAACCACCACTGTAATGATATCATTGGTATTATCTGCAACGTTGAGTTGTGGTTGGTTCTGGCGATCTAACCGTTTTTGACACCGGTAGGCATTGTGTCCAGGCTACCCACATACATAGTAATTGACTACTTTGCCCTGAGCCTTGTCTTTTCCTGGCTTTTTGACGTTGGTAGCCTTCTTGGGTTTGGTTTTCTTTTTTTGATTTGCCTTTTTGTTTGGTTTAAATTTAGAACCCGAGACACCACTAGATTAGCTCTTAAAGAATATTGACTAGAGCTAGAAACCTTATATTTCAACCAATTTGCCTCCCCTATCTTCATATGGGCCACCAATACCACAATCGCCATATCCTTCTTTTTTGTTTTAGAGAATTGCGATAGTCGAACCATGACTTGGGCAACTTCTCGATCAAGACGTTGGTTTGCAACACCTCGCACATTTTCATTCCTTCAGAAATGATGTCGTACACCAGCTTCTTGTAGTCATGAATTTGATCCATGATTGGCTTTTCATCCGTCATTTAGAATTTTAGCCATTTGCCGACCACATACTTTTTGATTCTTGTGTCGTTGGCTCCGTACTTCTTCTCGAGAGTGTCCCAAATTAGTTTGGCACTTTTCTCTTTGTGAAACATATCATACAATTTGTTTGACATGTGACTCAGTAGATGGCCTCAAACCGTCTTGTTGTCCTTCTGAAATTTCTAGTTGAACACTTGAACGGATGTGAGGTCTTCGTTAGTGATGATTGCATCAGCAACATCATAAATTGGATGTGATGGCTCTGGATTGATCAGCACGTAGTCCAGGTCTAGTTGTTCAAAGAATATCATAATTATTTGGGACCACCTTCGGTAGTTGAACCCATCGAGTGCATCGAGCTTGGAAAGGTCCGAAACAAGCTTGCTCGATTGATTCGTCATTTTGCAATAAGGAATCTGTTTCTAAATTGTTGGTAAATAATACTGCAAAACTAGGGCATTAGCACTGACTGAGAATAAAATAAATAACTGAAATAGAACTTGAATCGTGTCGTGGTAAACACTACTGCCTTAGAAACAGATTCGCCCCAACTGGTGTAGTTGTTGTTACAAGCGAATAGTTCCCCTAAATTAGCACGGACTCTCCGAGAGTTTATACACCAAAATTTCAGAATGGCAGTGGTACTGCTGTTCTTGAAAAAGAACTCCAAACTTTAAAAATCTTGTAGAAACACTTTTAGGAATCAAAGAGTATTGAAAAAGCGAAGTTGTTTTTTTGCCAATGAGTGAGTAGAAATGCTCAAGATCATTCGTATTTATTAACAACAGGGCTAAAAATGTCAATACACATTGATTTTAATACCAAAAAGCTGTAAAAACATGACATTTAATATGTCATAAAATCTGATTAAAAAATTGCCGATCAATTGCATTAATAAAGGGCCGTTTCAATCTGCTATTGAAAAAGGTAATAAAGCAAATGTTGTGCCACTTAATTTGTTATAGAAATGGGCAATAAAATAAATTGCCAGCTACGCAATTTCAATTAGCCGCCCGTTATGCAATATTAATCGATATTTACGCAATTTCAATTAGCATTTAAACCGTTTATAGCTATCTGAATTTAAAATAAATCTTTAGAATATTCGGAGCTATCTATAAATACTGGAGATCAAATTTTTTTCGGAGTTCAAAACTTCAATAAAATTTTTTTTTCGTATTTTTCACAAAAAAATAATATGTACGGTGTTATCACAAACTGAGCCGAACTAGCGGCAATAATACTCACTTGCGAAGGACAGGTATGCCTTATGCCCTTCAACATTACCAACGCATGACACAATGAAATGGCCAGATCATTCATAACTTTGTCATTGCTTGAATACCAACACTGAACAGTTGCATATGTTTTATTTTTGTAAATCTAAAACTTCAGGTTAATTCATTATTAATACTTGCTTTGAACAGACAAAATTATTTTTTTCTCTTTGTAAATGAGGACAAAACTTCAAATTTATCAAATTAATAATCAAACTAAGGTTACTTCACTGTCTAAAACTTAAAATATTGATTATTTTTGGACTCTGTTATAACCAAGGTTTCTTTTTTATACATTAATATATTTTATAAGAAGTTAACCATGATTTGAGGGGGAAGCTTCTTCCATTAAACAAAGTGGAAAAGTAACCTGGACCCTTTATTATTAAAAATAAAAAACTTCAAAAAGCTTCTTTCACTACTTTAAGAAAGGAATTATTCAATTACAAACAAGACAATAATTAATGCATTGTTTTTTTGCTTGCATGCTGTTGACATTCTTCGTCTTGACCATTAGGTGGCTTTTTAGGAAGATTTTAGGTTTAGTTCATCTAGGGATGATGCTTCATCTGATTCAGACCATGGGGGATTTTGAGTAAGAGGGGTGAAAATGGGACAAGCTTCCAAGAGAGTAGAGGAGAGAAAGATCGCCGAAAAGCTGAAGAGTAGAGACAGGTAACTTAGAAAAGGAGTTTTCGGAGGCAGACGAGAGAAAGCAAAGAGACGAGGTTGCAAGATTGGTGGAGGAACAAAGGAAATCGAGGGATGAAAAATTGGAGACTGAAAAAAGTTGCAGCAGGAATCTGAATGAGGTGGGAATCGGTTACGGTTTCGGGGAATACCATTAAATGTTTCGGGGATTTTTTCTTCCTCATACTCTTTTTGTGCAAATTCTCGCAGCTTTCGGGGAATCTCTATCCCAAAAAGTAAATAAAATTATTATTTTACTAACTAAAATATATGGCAATTCACTTTAAAATATAAACTTTAGATACTTCGATTGGAAGCAATTACGAAATGATGAAGATTGAAAGGGCGTTCTGTTGGGAAAGATTTAAACAATGGTTTTAGCTTATATCTAAAAACTAAGATAGAAACATATTGAAAAACATGAGTGTAGCTAGGTTTGAGAGAAAGTTAGAGTGATAATAATATAATTAGAGTTTTTTATTAAGATAGTATAAGGGGTATATAGATAAATAAGTATATATTTTTTTAAAAAATCTTGTAAAATATCGGAGATCCTTGCGGGTATTTATTGGGGATCCCACGGTTATTTATACGATTATAATTCGGTTATCAACAAAGTTCAAATATAATAATCCCAATCCCCATCCCTATTTGAGCTTCAATGATAAAACTTCGTCCATTCCAGTTCCTATGGGTGAAGATTTTAATTATTTTTCATCCATGTCAATTCGAATCCTCACGATTTTCAAATATTCTTCACCCAATTTTCACCCTAATCCGAAGACTCATACCAACTCATACCTAAACTATCGGTAGAATCAACGATATTGTAAGGAACAAGGCATTTTGTGAGAGAAAATGGCGTGTATCACATCTAGAAAAATATGGCATTTATTTTATTTTTATATGCCATGTCAAAATAAATAATTATTAATTTGAGGATACAATACACATATCATCACTAGGAGTGGTAATTAGGTGGGGAATAACAAAAAACCGTGGGATCTGAATCAATAGAGATGGTATAGAAGGGTAATTAGGTGGGGAAAAACAAGATCTTCACCTACGAGGACATGTAAAATTTTATCATCGAAACTCAAATAAAAATGTGGATAGGGATTACGATATTTAAATCGCGGGGATAATTGAATCGTGCCCGTGTAAAGGACAGTTCCATTACCTCAAGACTAATATATATATATCCGAGATTGATTTTGGTTAATTCTTCAATAAGTTGCTTATTATTTTCATATGTTTTATATTAATCTTGAATTAAGGATATGGTATAGAAGGGTGCTGATCATGATTAACTTGCATTTTTCAATTTAGTTTCGAGTTTAAGTTATACCTTATAACGCAAAGTTTTCAGTTTAGGGATCGTTCAGCAAGGATCTTTGAACGCAAAATCCATACCAATCGGCAGTTTGGGAGAAGCTGGGAAAACCAGCAATGGCAAAATGCCCGTTTGGGCACAAAATCAGGTGAAAAAACGGGGGCAACGCTTGTTAAGTGTGAAAGGTACTATATTTTATACCTTTTTTACTCATATTATTGTTTAGACTTAGGCCAATTTAGTTGCATTTGTAGTATTTCATGCATAAATTCGTAGTCCTTCTGTTTATTGGGCTTGACCTTGCATTTAGCTACTTTGTGGAGAAATCGCTATTGTTTTTCTTTCTTTGTGTAGGCACAAATTGCCGAGCCAATTTTCGAGCGTTGCCAGGGTAATTTAAGGATGAATGCAGAATTTTCAAGAATTATCCAATTTTCTTATCGCATGGGATAAAGCTCAAATTCAAATTTAAAGCTGTTGGAGATAAAGAAAGAGAGATTACCACCTCTAATTCAAAATTCAAATAGAGATCTCTACCTTTATATAAACGCATCACATCTTCAACATAAAAAGAATAGACTGAGTGGGAGATCAGAGCCAGATCAAGATCATGAAGAGGGAAGATCGTGGAGGAGTTTATCTTCTCTAGATTTTATTTCTTTTCCTCTATCCTTTGAATACCCGATGTTTGGGTTTTATTCCTTGTCGATTTCTTTCAACCCAATCATGAAATAAATTAAATTGGCTTGGGTTATTGGGTTTACGGTGTTTGTGAACGAATGATTTAGTTTTTTGTTTTTAATTCAATAAATTGTTAGTTAACCATTTCTTGGTTCGTCATTTAATTTCAAGAGAACTAGGGAAAGGGACTTGGATGAATCTATTTATCTAGACTCGGGAGAGTTAGATTCATGAAATGATTAGATACGGTTTCCATTTAAATAGCCATTGGTGGAAGCTAATTCGCCTTAGGGATAAGGAGTGAATTTCAGTGACTAAGAAGAGTTCATTGATCGATGATGTCCACCCAAGGTTAACGCAGGGATGTATTATCGAGGCTTGCACAATCATCAATTCTTTGGTTAGGGATAATTTGAAGGCATTGAAGAACACTCAGTCGAACATCGATACAACAATTAAATGCCACGACAACTTATCCAGCAACTACACCATTACTCTCAATAACCCAACTTACCCTCTTAAATTGGTTTCTCCTTTCATTTATTTACATTCTCTTAGACTTAGTTTATTTTTACTTGTTTATTATCACCATCTATCACTATCTATTTAAATCCTTTTCAGTGCAAGAAGCTAAAAGTCAGAGTTTCACCAATCCCTATAGAGACGATCTTAATCAATACTATTACTTGCAACGTGTATACTTGCACCGTTTGTGTTACGCTTAAACCACGCAACAAGTTTTTGATGCCATTACCGGGGATTGACAATAGCGGTTTTATTTTTAATTTCTTGCACCTTTTGTCTATTTTTTTTATTTTTTTATTTGTTTCAAGTGGCTAACACTTTTGGTTTTGCGTTTGTATATTACCAAAGCGAGACCAACTGCACAAGACTACCCACTTGAATATGAGATTGAACGAGTTTTCCATAGAAGAATGAGAAAGCTAAGAGCAGCTATGGTAGATCCTGTTGATGCAATCGACAATCTGAATTCCCATGGCAATCTGAATGCCCTCAACAATCAAAATGCTACGGCAAACAACGCAGCTCTAGCAGAGCAACCTGTTCGTGTACAGAACAAGCCCATCCAAGATTATTTACTTCCAGACCTCAATCCATGAATTGTCACTCTTGAGATTCAAGCCGCACACTTTGAATTGAAGCCAGTTATGTTTAACATGCTCAATTCAATTGGACAATTTAGTAGTTTAGCAACTAAATTCTTTCTTAGAAGTTTGCGATTCTTTCAGGCAACAGGGAGTCCAAGAGGATGTCTTGAGGCTAAAACTATTCCCTTATTCACTAAGGGATAGGGCGAGAACATGGCTGAATAGTATACCATTCGGATCTCTAGAATCTTGGACAAATCTATGCCGAATTTTCCTTGTCAGGTTTGATTTTACAAATTTGACTGATAAACTGTGTAATGACATTACTTTTTTTCGTCAAGTAGATGAAAAATCCATGTACGAGGCTTGGGGTCAGTATAAAGAGCTTCTATGCAAATGTGTCATGCACAGATTCAGAGATTGGACACAAATAATGATGTTTTACAATGGAGTCAATGCAACGACTAGGATGATGCTAGATGCCTCTGCAAATGGCACACTCCTTGTAACACCCCCTTCTCGACCTAATAGGGAACCGGGTCAAAGTATGTTACCGATGTTCGATACAGCAATCTGTGTAATATTTTTAATCAATACTAAGTAATTGGTGTTTCAGAAGCGATGTGATATTTATCGATAACACAATATGATACTATAACTGTACAGTGAGGGCGGTAGTTCTATAGGAAGCTATGATTATCAATTTAGGACCAATTTTAGAATTAAACTTACTAAAGTCAAATTCAATGAGTATACAAATAGCATGTCAAATTTTATACTAATTAGAGATCAATTGCCTAGGCAATCAAGCCATTTAATAAATAGTGACCAATCTGTAATTTTTAGAACTTGTCTCATAGGTTTTTACCAACTTACCTGTATCGGTACCGATACTCGAAGAGGTCGTATCGGTACACCCTTAGTATTAATTCTTTCAAACCTAAAATTAGTGTCGGTGAAGGCTTAGCCGCACCGATACGTGTGCCCTAATTTCTAAGTTAAGACAGATAGGGTATCGATACTGACCTACCCATATCAATACCCTATTACAGTAAAATTCTAGTGACAAATTTTCGTATCGATACTACAAAAGTTGTATCGGTATGCCTATGCTCCTATGACCAATGTTGTATAATGGTACCAGTACGCCGTCATCCGTACCGATACACCTAGTTTTGTATTATTATTTTTAGACTGGTTTTTGTGCATATTAGCCTATCAAACAAAGTCTAAACCACTTGAAATTTTACAAACAAGTTTACTTAATCATAACCTAATAGCATGCCAAATTTCATAGCTATATGAATCCATTTACTAGGATTTTATCTTTTTAGGCCACATGTGCATATTTTACCAATTTTAGGCATTCTCAAAAGGGCCATTTTTAAGCCTTTAACCATACACAAGTCGTACATAACATATATATAACAAAATGGTCAAATATGACTTGTCTAGCTATTATGCTACCATACTAGGAGTTTGTAGGGTTGATAAACATTACTGTAGGTATTATTGTGACTTGCCAAAAGCCTTCAACTTCCCGATCCCTTGCAAAAATATACCTTAACCTAAAATGCATGAAATGAAATGCATTAGGCATACTTTGCCTAGTGAGGTAGTCATAAACAATGTCAATTGTAGTGCTATGCAATTCAAATCGTGCTTCAACAATGACAATGCTATGAATCATGTTCAGAAACATATTTAACGTATACCAACAATATTCCTTGGATCAAATCAAGATAATGGATACGTGAATTCCTATGTCTCTTCAAATCAATGAATGGTATAGTACCTTTGCCTCGTTAATTGACCAATAACACATGCATCCCTCCGCCTCACCACGATAAAGGCCGTAGCCGAAGGACCGTAGTCTACCCTTACCAATGAGTTCATGAATTCTATGGCATGCCAATTGTAGCCAATGTCCTTTCGAATCCAAGGTTCAATAACAATAACGACGTCGATGGCAATAACAATGACAATAACCATATCGATGGCAATAACGGTGACCATAACAATGTCGATATCAATGGCGATGACAATATCAATGGCAATGTTTCAATAGCAATGACAAATCAATATCAACGACTAACAATACCTATATCAATGTCCAATGATCGATGTTTCTATATTTCAATGCTTCAATAATGTCAATGACTATAACAATGGTACTATGATCAATATTTCAATGTGATAACTTACCAATGCTTACCAATATAGCCTCCAAAGAGGTTTGATGCAATAGTTCTTTGACACAATGTTAGCTATGCAATAATCAATATTAATAAAAAACCAGGAAAGGCACTTAGCCTATTCCCGAGACTTCGACTACACTCACCTGATATCCCAAGTCACGGGATATCCTGAACCACTAGATTTCAGCTTGCTTTATGTCCCCTTTTTCCCTTTTTCGAAACTTTGCTCCTCATGGTAAATCTTAGTCTAGTGATACATTACCATAAAAACAATTCCATTAGTCTTCTAACTATTTAAAACACAACCATCATGCATTTCAATTCAAAACATACTACATTTGTTTACCATGCAAAACTGTTATTGGGCAACCATTAGTTCTTACAAATCAATTCCAGATTATAATCTATACGTCAAAAAATTAATCCGTTGGCATCATTAAAAACTAGACTTATAGACCTTTTTAACCATATATAGCAAGATAAATAGTTCATTCTGAGCAGATACAGTTTCCCATTTCAAGACATCTAAAGTGATTCTGCCGGGCAGACTGCACATATCATTTAAAAATTCGTATCCTGCATTTTGTTCATTGAAATTTCAAATCATTTATACCGTTAGAAATCTAATTAAATACCTTTCTAACCACATATGCCTTGTATTTTTAACCCTTATGAATTAATACAGAATTTCGTTTAAAGACACACACAGTTCTGCCTCCGGGCAAATTGTGCTATCCTTAAAGAAACATTTTTATAAAATGTTCTACAACTTAAAATTTGATCTCGATTGCTCTAAAAAATTAGAATGAATAAGGTTTCTATCCATATAAATTCTAGACTTTTAGTCTTCTCATATGATGTTTAATGAATTTTCAAAGTTACTCTTCAAGCTATCTTACAAACTGCTACTCCATTTTCTGGACTTCCACTCACTCAAAAATTCATATCTTTTAATTTACAACGTCAAATCGATTACCGTTTGTTGCAAATGAAACTAGAATCATACATGGTTTTGTACGGATAAGTTTCATTTTCACATTCGATCTATAAGATTTTTGTTGATTTATTAAACTCACTGCCACTACAGTAGTTCAAGACAAATTTCTCTAAATTCAAACTTAAGCTCTTTAAATCACTTGAACAACTTAACTAAAACTTGAAACCCCTAATTCTTACAATAAATAAATAAATTCAGGGTCTAGAAATTTACTTACCTATCTCTATACTTGCTGAAATAGGTACCAATTTAAAGAGTCAAGCTTAAACCTCCATTTTCCATGATGAATATCATTTTCAATGGCTAAGATTAAAGAGTTTTAACTTTCCCCTCTCATGTTGTTTAAACATTAAAACATGGAGATTTCTAAAGGTGAAAGAATAAGTTCTTCTTTTCCTTCTTATAATTCCCGAAATGGATAGCCCTTGCCACTCTTTTCTCTTCCTTCTTTTCAATTAAAGGAAATTAGGACTAAAATATAAGAGAATGACACCTAGGTGCTTGATTCACCACTTTTAAAAATGGGCTAAATAGGCTTTAAGCCCTCAAAGAACTTTTCCTTATCATGAAGAAAGGTCATGTGAAATTACAACATTAGACCTTGTATTTTCTTGGTCTTTATACTATGGCACCTCAAATTTGAATCTTTCCAATTTAATCACTAATCATACTTTCCATTCTTTCAATTTAATCACCAGGTGGTCTAATTACACACCTAATCCGTATAATCTTTTATGCACCACATTTGTAACTTACCATCTTATTATTTTTACATTTTAGCCATTGTCTATTGACTTCGAAATTTTACAATTTAGTCACTATACAATGTCCCCTAAGCTTTCAATGTTTTCAGATTGTCCAATGCCAATGGTAATGCCTAATTACACATGTGGAATTAACCCACAATGCATAATTACTTATTTACACATGTAGAATTAACCATATGATCAATGGTCAATGGCTACTTTGACTTGTTAGAAATTAAATTTTTGGTCATCGGAATCTGTTTCACAACTAGGCCATTTTTTGGGGTGTTACAGTTCTCCCCCTTATGAAAAATTCATCCTCAAATTTTACCTGAACTGAAGAGATGAGGGTACTGTATCTTTATTGTCTCCTTTGGTTCCCATGTTGCTTCCTCAATGGCGTGGCTCCTCCAGAGCACTTTGACCAATGGGACATATTTGTTGTGAAGTCTCTTAAGTTCTTTTGCAAGAATCTGGATTACCCTTTTTAACTAGCTGTTAGACTGAGGTTAACTCTGGTTCCCAAAGCTTCCTACAATGATCTCTAGAATCGAGAAGCAAACTGTGGATCCCGATCAGAGATGATAGATTTTGGTACTCCATGGAGTCGGATAACTTCTTTGATATACAAGTCATCTAGTTTAGGAAGATTGTAGTCTATTCTAACTGGTAGGAAGTGTGCTGACTTGGTGAAACAATCTATAATGACTCAAATAACATCATGTTTAGCGAGGGTTAGAGGCAAACCAATGACAAAGTCTATAGTGATCCTTTCCCACTTCCACTATGGTAGATCAATAGGTTGCAGAAAACCGGTAGGAACACGATGTTAAACTTTAACATTCTGGCATGAAGGTACATGGATACAAAATCAACTATAGCTTGTTTCATGCCCGACCACCAATAAAGTTCCTAAAGATCCTTGTACATCTTTATAGAACCTGGGTGAACAGAAAAAGAACTCGAATGTGCTTCTTTGAGGATATCGGTGCGAAGAGATTCATTATTGGGTACACAGACCCGATCATGAAAACATAGCATTCCTTTGAAATTAACTTTGAAGTCTGGATCATCATTATCTTGCAACTTAGAAATAATGGTTTGAAGTTCTGGGTCTTGACCTTGTAACGTTTTGATTCTTGATACAATTGTAGACTGAACCTGAAGTTCAGCTACAAGACAATGATGCTTCCAAAGTCAAAAGTGAGCATTAATAGCTCGAGGAGCTACAACACAATGATTTTGCAATGAGTTCAGTACAATAAGCGATGGGTAAGGTTTAATGATTGATAACGATACTTACTAGGCAGAGGTTTGCGGCTGAGTGCAACAGCAACAACGTTGGCCTTGCCTATATGGTAATCAATAACAAGGTCATAGTCTTTGAAGAGTTTCTTCCATCTTCGTCATTGAAGATTTAACTCTTTCTGTGCCAAGAAATATTTGAGGCTTTTATGATCAATGAAGAGATAGCATTTCTCTCCATAGAGATAATGCATCTAGATTTTCAATACGAAGACAACTACAGCCAACTCCAAGTCAAGAGTAGGGTAGTTCATCTCATGTGGCTTAAGTTATCTTGATGCATAGGCAATGACCTTGCCTTTTTTAATCAACACACATCTTAACCCAAGATGCAAAGCATCACTATAAACTGTATAGTACTTTTTAGACTCAGGTTGGGTCAGGGCCGGTGCGTGCTTTAATACTAGTTTTAATTGATCAAAACTTCTTTGACGTTCCTCGGTCCAAATAAACGGAGTTTCTTTCCCCAATATCTTAGTCAATGAGGCTGTTATCATAGAAAATCCTTTAATGAATCTTCTATAATAACCAGCTAGACCAAGGAAACTTCTCCCCTCACTAATTGTTCTTCGGTGGTTTCTAATCAAGAATAGCTTATATTTTCTTTGGGTCCTCTTGAATGCCCGAAGCCGATACGATGTGCCTAAGGAAGGCAACTTTGGTGAGCCAAAACTCACACTTAGATAATTTAGCAAACAATTGCTTCTCCTGAAGGGTCTGAAGCACAATGCGGAGGTGGTCTCGGTGCTCGACAGCATTCTTAGAATAGATCAAAATGTCATCAATAAATACCACCACGAATTTATCTAGATATGGTCTAAAAACTGGTTCATTAAATCCATAAAGGTTTTCGGTGCATTGTTTAGCCCAAAGGGATTACTAAGAATTCATAGTGCCCGTACCTCATATGAAAAACAGTTTTGGATACATCTCATTCTTTAACCTTTATCTGATAACATTCAAACTTTAAACCGATATTGGAAAACATAGAGGCATCCTTAAGCTAATCAAATATGTTGTCAATTATTGGCAATGGATACTTGTTCTTGAGGTTACTTTATTCAACTACCGATAATCGATACACCGCCTCATAGAACCAGCTTTCTTCTTTACGAAAAAGACCAAAGCTCTCCAAGGTGAAAAACTAGGTCGAATGAAGCCTTTGTCAAGCCATTCTTGAATCTGAGCTCTTAGCTCCTTAAGCTTAACTGCTAGCATATGGTAGGGCGAAATAGAAACTAAGGTTGTTCCAGGTTGCACTTTGATGCCAAATTCTACTTTGCGGGTTGGAGGTAAGCCCAGAAGTTCATCATGAAAAAAATTAATAAATTTATTTGCGGTGTCAATGTCCTACAATTGAGGTTCATTCTTGGCTTCCTTTTTCAATGCATACAATGAAGTATTCTTTAAGTTGATAAGGGTGATGATCTCCTTGCCAAGGCCTCGAAGATACAACTTTTTCTTACAATAGTCCACCCAAGCTTGATGTTCACTATGCCAACCCAATCATAGTACAACATCAAACCCGTGAATCAGAAGTGCCAATAGATTGGCTTGAAATAGAATCATTTGAATCATGAAGGGAAAATTCTTGCATACGAGTCTTGTGGTGACACAATCACTTAATAGATTGGTTATGATGATCAAAACATTATTACTAGAGGAGTGATTATCCTGGTTCATCAATGCATAATAAATATATGTGTAATTCAATGGTACTTGCAATATTGTTTGAATCGCCCTCCTTTGGCAATAGGTATAGGTGGGTATTATAATTCCTGACCCAAACCCTCGATACTATAAGCTGTTCTAAAAATGGTCTAAGACATAGCTGGTAACCTTGCAATGTTATAGAAGGGAGAAGACTGCGAATATACCTTTTGTTTAAGACTATATTGCTCCCTTTTTGATACGGTAGTGGAAGACAATAATTATCTCAGGGCATTTGTCAAGTTGTGAGGATCCTTTAACCCTCAGAACTCCTCTATGTAACTTCCTTAGCATGGTCTAATATGATGAATCGATAATCCAATATTGATGCTCGGTATATCCTTGCGATGATTCGATGGTAGCAATATCAATACAATAATTTAATAACCGATACTTAATAAGTTGGGGGTTATTATTTACCCTGCCGGTGAATGTGTAAGTCCATCACTGGGCAAACTAGGCAATAAGGGTTTAAGATGTTGAAATTATAGCCACAGAGGGCTTTACAGCCTACTCAGGCTTCGATGAAGTCCAAGATTGTTTGTATATTTTAGCCATATCTTCAATAATTCTTTAAGCTCAATAATCTACCTTGATAATTCAAGGCTTAATGATTCTTACAAAGAGTCTTATAGACTTGGAGGATCTCCTTCCTTGATTCCTCGTAATTAATTAAGGAGCCGGTAGAAACTCAATACTCATGTGAGCTTTGTTTGACTACATACTACTATACTATAAAAAGAAAATAGATCAGGTTAGTCGACAAGTCACAATATACACAATATAAATAACTCCTAGGTGGCATATGCAATGCAATGACAATACAATAGACTTTGGTTTAGTCCTAATATCGACTAAACTCTAGCTCTGATACCACAAATGTAACACCCCTTTCCGGCCTAGTAGGGAACTGCGTCAGAGTATGTTATCGATGTTCGATATAGTAATCAGTGTAATACTTTTAATCAATAATATGTAATTTGGTGCTTCAAAAGCGATGTGATATTTATCAATAACAAAATTTGATACTATAACAGTACGGTGAGTACGGTAGTTCTATAGGAAATTACGATTATCAATTTAGGACTAATTTTAAACTTTTACAAGTCTTAGAGACTAAACTATAATTTCTATAAATTAGAGGTCCCTTTTTAGAATTAAACTTACTTACATGAAATTCAATGAGTATACAACTGGAATGTCAAATTTTATACTAAACAGAGATCATTTGCCTAGCCAATCAAGCCATTTAATAAATAGTGACCAATTTGTAATTTTTTAGAACTTGTCTCATAGGTTTTAACCAACCTACATGTATCGGTACCGGTACTCGAAGCGTCCATACTGGTATGCCCTTAGTATTAATTCTTTGGAACCTAAAATTAGTATCGATACAGGCTTACCCGTACTGATATGTGTGCCCTAATTCCCAAGTTCAGCCAGATAAGGTATCGATACTGACATACCCGTATTGATACCTTGCTATAGTAAAATTCCAATGAAGAATCTGCGTACCGGTGCTACAAGATTAGTACCGTTATGCCAATGCTCCCATAACCAATGTTGAATAATGGTACCGGTATGCCATCACCCGTACCGATACACCTAGTTTTGTATTATCATTTTCAATTTGGTTTTTATGCATATTAGGCTATCAAACAAAGTCCGAACTACTTGAAATTTTACAAACAAGTTTATTTAATCATAATATAATAGCATGCCAAATTTTGTAGCTATATGAATCCATTTACTATGATTTTATATTTTTAGGCCACATATGCATATTTTACAAATTTTAGGCATTCTCAAAAGGGCAATTTTTAATCCTTTAACCATACACAAGCCGTACATAACATATATATAACAAAATGATCAAATATGACTTGTCTATCTATTATCCACCATACTAGGAGTTTGTAGGGTCGATGAACATTACTCTAGGTATCGTTGTGACTTGCCAAAAGCCTTCAACTTCCCGATCCCTTGCAAAATATTCCTTAACGACCCTACAATTGACTTGTCTATCTATTATCCACCATACTAGGAGTTAGTCATAAACAAAGTCAATTATAATTCTATGCAATTGGAATCGTGTTTCAACAATGACAATGCTATGAATCATGTTCATAAACATATTTAACGAATATGAACAATATTCCTTGGATCTAATCAAGATGTGGATACACTAAATCCTATGCCTCGCCAAATCAATGAATGGTCTAGTCCCTCTACCTCGCCAATTGACCAATAACACAAACATAAATCTACCTCACCACAATAAAGGCCGTAGCCTAAAGACCGTAGTCCACCCGTACCAATGAGCTCATGAATTCTATGGCATGCCAATTGTATCCAATGTCCTTTTGAATCCAAGGTTCAATAACAATAACGATGTCGATGGCAATACCAATGACAATAACCATATCGATGGCAATAACGGTGACAATAACAATGTCGATATCAATGGCGATGACAATATTAATGGCAATGTTTCAACAGCAATGACAATATCAATACCGGTGTTCAAAGGCAATGACAATATAAATATCAATCACTATAACAATACCTATATCAATGTCCAATGATCAATGTTTCTATATTCCAATGCTTCAATAATGTCAATGAATATATCAATGGTACTATGATCAATATTTCAATGCGATAACTTACCAATGCTTACCAATATAGCCTCCGAAGAGGTTTGATGCAATAGTTCTTTGACACAATGTTAGCTACGCAATAATCAATATTAATAAAAATAGGAAAGGTACTTAGTCTATTCCCGAGACTTCGACTACACTCACCTGATATCCCGAAGTTACGGAATATCCCAAACCACTAGATTTTAGCTTGTTTTATAGCCTCATTTTCCTTTTTCGAAAATTTGCCTCATAGTAATCTTAGTCTAGTGATACATTACCATAAAAACAATTCAATTTGTCCTCTAACTATTTAAAACACAACCAACATGCATTTCGTCATTCAATTCTATATTTGTTTAGCATACAAAACTGTTATCGGCCAGCCATATAGTTCTTGCAAAATCAATTCTAGATTATAATATATACGTCAGAAAATTAATCCGTTTGCATCGTTAAAAACTAGACTTTTAGAACTTTTAACCAGATATAGCAAGATACATAGTTCATTCTGAGCAGATACAATTTCTCATTTTAAGACATCTAAAGTGCTCTGTACATTCCCCATTTAAAAATTTGTATCGTACATTCTCCTCATCATAATTTCAAACCATTTATACCGTTAGAAATCTAAATTAAATACATTTCTATCAATATATGCCTTGTATTTTTACCTCGTATGAATTGATACAGAATTCTGTTTAAAGACACACCCAGTTCTGCCTTTGGGCAAATTGTGCTATCCTTAAAGAATCATTTTTATATATTGTTTTACAACTTAGAATTTGATCCCGATTGCTCTGAACAAAAGTAGACTAAATAAGGTTTCTATCCATATAATTTTTGGATTTTTAGTTTTCTAATATGATGTTTAATGAATTTTCAAAGTGGTTGTTCAAGCTGTCTTACAAAATGCTACTCTATTTTCTGGACTTCCACTCACTCAAAAAATTTATATCTTTTAATTTACAAATCCAAATCGATCGTCGTTTGTTAGAAATGAAACTAGAATATACACGGTTATGTATGCTAAGTTTCATTTTCAGATTCGATCTATAAGATTTTTATTGATTTATTGAACTCTCTGCCCTTATAGTAGTTCAAGACAGATTTCTCTAAATTCAAACTTAAGCTCTTTAAATCACTTGAACAACTTAAATAATACATGAAACCCCTAATTCTTACAATAAATACATAAATTTAGGGTCTAGAAATTTACTTACCCATCTCTAAACTTGCTGAAATAAATACCAATTTAAAGAGTCAATCTTAGGCCTCCATTTTCCATGATGAAATTCATTTTTCAATGGCTAAGATTAAAGAGTTTTAACTTTCCTCTCTAATTTTGTTTAAGCATTCAAACAAGGAGATTTCTAAAGGTTGAAGAATAAGTTCTTCTTTTCCTCCTTATAATTCCCGAAATAGATAGCCCTTGCCACATTTTTCTCTTCTTTCTTTTGAATTAAAGGAAAATAGGACTAAAATATAAGAGAATGACACCTAGGTGCTTGATTCACCAATTTTAAAAATGGGCCAATTAGGCTTTAAGTCCTCAAAGAATATTTCCCTCTCATGAAGAATGGTCATGGGAAATTACAACATTAGACCATGTATTTTCTTGGTCTTTATACTGTGGCGCTTCAACTTTGAATCTTTCCAATTTAATCACTAATCATACTTTCTATTATTTCAATTTAATCACCGGGTGGTCTAATTACACACCTAATCCTTATAATCTTTTATGCATTACACTTTTAACATACAATCTTATTATTTTCAGATTTTAGCCATTGGCCCTTGACTTTAAAATTTCTCAATTTAGTCACTATATAAAGTCCCTTAAGCTTTCAATATTGTCCAATGTCAATGGCAATGCCTAATTACACATGTGATATTAACCCACAATGCAGAATTACTTATTTACACGTGTAGAATTAACCATATGATCAATGGTCAATGGCTACTTTGATTTGTTAGAAATTAAATTTCTGGTCATCGAAATCTGGTTCACAACTAGGCTGGTTTTTGGGGTGTTACACTCTTAGACAAATCACTTGAGGAAGCCTTAAAGATTTTGGCAGACTTGCCAATAATAATTACCAGTTCCCAACCACCAGGAAGGGATCGATGAGAAGAAATGCCATGACAATTGAGCTTGATTCATCCGATGCTATCTCAACATAGTTGGTTGCATTAACCAACATGGTTAAGAACCTGCAGCAGCCCAGTAACACACAAGAGGTTTAGGTAGTAGACTTATTTTGTGATTCTTGTAATGATGACCATGATTCTTCTAAGTGTACGCAGAACCAGAGTTCAGTTTCTTTGTTGAAAACTAATACCAGAACAACAATCTATATTCCATCACATATAATCCAGCATGGCAGCAACACCCTAATTTTTCATGGAGTAATCTGAACAATTCCAAAAATTAGACCCTCTAGAACACAAAAGCATTAGGATTCTAACAGAACATGTCAACACAATAGTTGTCGTAGCAACAATCGTCACCAGCTAGTTCTTCATAAACCACCTTAAATTCTTTAATGATTAAGATTGAATCTGAGACTAGTAATTTCATGAAAAAAACCAACTCTTTTGTAAATAGGACTGAGATCTGCCCAGCGAAACTGAGGTTGTACGAGGAATAGGCCATGAACAGTGTAAAGTGATTGTCACCGAGACAGACCAAAGACGAGCAATGATCATATCCAACCTAAGGATAACAGTGAGCCAGTAGAGTAGTCCTCTATTGAGAAAGACATGCCCCCTGATAAAGCTACGAAAATTACAAACAATGAACCTTCAAACGTTGTCTGGGCAACACCACTTGCCGTGGCAAGTTCAGCCAACACTGCCAAGCTGGATGAGATGAGTAAAGGCAAAGAGATCAGACTATCACCACTATTCCCATAGAGACTGAGGAAGCAGAAAATAAGTACCAGTTCAAGAAGTTCCTTGACATCTTGAAACTAGTTCACATCAACTTACTACTGGTTGAAGCAATTGAGCAGATGCCTAATTACACTAAGTTCCTTAAAGACATTTTCTCTAAGTGAACAAAGCGAGTTTGAGACAATTGGCTTGACAAAAGGGTGTATGGCAATGTTGCATAACCGATTACCACCCAAACTAAAAGATGTAGGTAGTTTCATAATACCATATGCCATCGATAATCATTATGTCAGGAAAGCACTGTGTGAACTAAGAGCAAGCTTAAATCTTATGCCAAAATTTGTTTTTCAATAATTAGGCATAGGGAAGGCGAGACCTACCATAGTCATGCTACAACTTGCGGACAGATCTTACATTTATCAAGAAGGAAAAATCGAGGATATTTTGGTAAGAATGGATAAATTTATTTTCCCCTATGATTTTATTGTTTTGGATTGTGAAGTAGATGGGTTCGCTCCTATTATTCTTGAAAGACCGTTCTTAGCAACAAGAAGGACCTTGATCAATGTTAAGATAGGAGAGCTCACTATGTAGGTGAATGAGCAGCAAGTCACGCTTACCGTTTTTAAAACCCTCAAGTATACCGATGATCCAGAAGAATGCCAAGCTATTATAGCCATCGCAGAATTTAACTTTAATGTAGAGGAGTATTGCCGCGGTAATTTTATTGCAAAGCCTGAAGAGATCAAAGAGCTAGAATTAGACAGCGAGGCACAACAAGAAGCAAATTGGATTGTAAGTCAGCTGAGTAAAAATTTTGAATCTCTTGAGTATTCAAGTAAGGAACTTAAACCTGACAAACCTTTCATTGAGCAACCCCCTATTTTAGAATTAAAACCATTGCTAGAGCAATTGAAATATGTACATTTAGGAAAGGATAACACATTGCCTATGATAATTTCTTCTAAGTTACAGCCTGAACAGGAAAAGAGATTGATTGACATGTTGGCGTTGTATAAGAAGGGAATAGGTTGGACAATTGCAGATCCAAAGAGAATCAACCCGACAGTGTGCATACATAAGATACTACAAGAAGAAGGCCACAATGATTCAATTGAGTCTCAAAGGAGACTTAACTCTGCCATGAAGCAAGTTGTGATGAAAGAGATCATCAAGTGGCTTGACGCTGGTATCATATACTCGATCTTTGACAACTCATGGGTAAGTCTTGTACAATGTGTACTAAAAAAAGGTATGACTATGGTAAGTAATGAATATAATAAAATTATTCCAACTAGAACTATCACTAGTTGCAGAGTATGCATGGACTATCGAAAATTGAATAAGTCTGCTAGGAAAGATTATTTTCCTTTACCCTTTATTGACAAAATGCTTGACCGTCTTGCAGGAAAGTCCCTTTATTATTTTCTTGATGGATACTCGGGTTATAATGAAATTTTCATAGCACTGGAGGACCAGGAAAAGACTGCCTTCACATGCCCTTTTGGCACATATGCATTTAGAAGGATGTCGTTCGAATTGTGCAATGCTCCGACAAACCTTCTAGAGGTGTATGATGGCAATTGTTTTTGATATGGTGGAAGATTTTTGGGAAATCTTCATGGATGACTTCTCAGTATTCGGAGATAGCTTTGACAAATGCCTCGACAATTTGGAGAAGGTGTTAGCATGCTGTGAAGAATCTGACCTAGTTTTAAATTGGGAGAAATGATACTTCATGGTGGATGAAGGCGTTATTACAGGAAACAAGATCTCATCCAAGGGAATCGAAGTAGATAAGGCCAAGGTGGATGTAATTGAGATATTATTGCCACCAAATTCAATCAAAAGGATCTGTAGATTTCTCATACATGCAAGTTTTTACAGAAGGTTTGTTAAAAAAATTCTAAGATTTCTAAACCTTTGTGTAATTTGCTTGAACAAGACAAATTCTTTAATTTTGATGATTCCTGTGCCTCAGCATTTGAAGATATGAAGAAGCAACTTGCCATGGCACCTATTGTCGTTCCCCTTGATTGGTCCTTACCTTTCAAACTCATGTGCGATGCGAGCGACTTTGCGGTTGGAACAATATTAGGCCAGCAGAAAGGTAAAATTTCCATGTGATATACTATTCTAGCAAAACACTTAATGGTGCCCAATTGAATTATAGCACTACTGAAATGTAGTTGCTAGCAGTAGTGTTTGCATTTGACAAATTTCATCTTTACTTGAATGGTACTAAGGTAATTGTTCACACTGGCCAATCAGCTATTAAGTATTTAATAGCTAAAAAGGATGCCAACCTCGTTTAATTTGATGGATCTTACTTTTACAAGAATTTGGCATCAAAATTAAGGACAGGAAAAAAATAGAGAGCTAGTTTGCCGATAACTTATTGAGGCTTAAATGGGGCAATAAAGATGGCGATTACCTAGAGATCCAATACACATTCGGGATAAGTAGTTGTTTGTTACCGTAGCAGCTCCCTAATATGTTGATTTAGTGAATTTTCTTATGAGTTGTATTTTACCTTATAACCTTACTTATTTGGGAAAGAAGTGGTTCCTACATGATGCTAAGCATTACTGTTAGGACAACCCTCTTTTGTTTATACAATGTACAGATCAGGTCATATAAAGGTGTGTTTTCCAGAAGGAACAACAAAATGTGCTCTTATAATGTCATTCATCACCTTATGAAGGCCATTTTGGAGGTACCTGTACAATGGCCAAAGTCTTATAGTCATGTTTTTATTGGCCCGCTCTTTATAAAGATTCCCAAATGTAACACCCCCTTCCCGGTCTGGTAAAGAACCAGGTCAGAAAGTGTTATCAGAGGTTTAGAAACTATTTAGAGTATCAAATTAATCTCTTTTACTATGAATCGGATTAACACATTATCAGTTTGCACGAGTTTGGGGTCCAATTTAATCTTTTTAAACTAAAAGGGACCAAATCGTAAATTTTATAAATTAGCGATCCTAACCCGAATTCTTTATTACCAACTTGTAATTAAACTTACCAATTCATAATCTGTAAATTTTTGTTGCTAACGGATATCGTTTACTAAGCTAATCAAGCCGGATAGTAATTAGTGACCAATTTGCAAACTGCCCAAAACTTCGTTTATTCCTTTTAACAGAATTACCCAACACTGTACCGATACGCTCTATGACCTATCGGTACGCTAAGCCTAATTTCAATTCTAGGATTTCAGGATGCCAAGCCCGTACCGATACAACTAATCCAGTATCGATACACGTTGACTGTGTTAACCCCATATCGGTACGCCCTAAGACCGTACCGGTACCATTTTTCAACCCAGATTCCAGTGACACATTTTCGTACCGATACGCCCCAATTCGTATCAATACGCCCTGTTTCATGAGCCAATTTATGCCTAGATGTATCGATACGCCATCACCAGTATCGATATGCCTTGACCTATAATGACAGATTTTTACTGGTTTTTATCCAAATTACCCAACCAAACCTCAGTCAAATTTTACCAAACTTTACCAAAGACCTTTAGATCAATATTTCTAATCGTATGCCAAATTCCATAGCGATCCAGATTCATTTAGAAGGAATTTACCAAATAAAGCTTTTAGGTTCATTTTAACCATTCTAACCCTTTTCCAACACACCATTAAACGTATACATCACATAGGCACTATTTAACTTATACAAACATATAAAAATAGGCCATTTAACACGTTTATACCTTATGCCACCTTACTAGGAGTTCGGGGACAAAAGTAAACATACATATAGCTTGCAGAAGTGACTTGCAACTGGAGATTACACAATCGTAGCTCGGAAGATCTCAAGGTCCTGAAATGTATGAGACACACATATGTTAGGCTTACATAGCCTAGTGAGGTAGTCATCAACACTCAAACAATAACATATAAGACATGCTGTGAACATGAATGACATAGTGACATACTTAGTTATCTTATTCACATACCTTTAACCATAATGTCTCATGCTTAATCAAATATTAAAATTTTACATAATTTAAGAAAAGATGGTACACATATTAATTTCCTTGGACAACGTAACAAATGGATCCGCGGATTCCCCCTTACAACAACACATATAACGAATAGTAGGTCGTAGCCTTGAGCCGTAGCTTCGGATAAGTCCCTTACACAATCTCTCATTATCTCCTTCACATATAGGCCGTAGCCCCGGACCGTAGTCCAATCCCTTACTTGTTCGAGCTCAAATAACTCTATGGCATTCAAATTGTATCCAAAACTCACAAATGCCCAAGGTTTACATATTTCGTAAATTTTCTTACCTTTATGCCCGTAGGCCATAGCATATCGGAATCGGAATTGAGCCTTAGCTCCATATTTCATAACATGACTTAAACATATTACGCTCTATATATTATAGCACATCATGTTCATATCCAACTTTCACATGTATGACATATTCAAATGACTTTCTCGAACTTACCATTAGCATCCACACAAGCTTGCTCAATTTGAGCCTTTAGCAAAATGAACACAAACATCTTAATTACAAATCAAATGCAATGGGATGACACCTAGCCTAACCCTTGACACGACTACACTCACCTTAACTACGAGGTCTGAATCATAATTTCAGAATGCTTAGCTTGCTTGGAAGAGGCCAAGGAATCCTTCTCCACTTCTTGAGCTAGCACAAATCAAGGGTTGGATTAGAGTTTAAATCGGGGAACTTGTAATTGTAATTTAAGCTTACCAAAGCTCAAATACAATATTAACTTGGTGAAATCACCCTTCAAACTCATGGGCTTTACTTTGAACATACAAAACCTAATTTCGAAATTAAACTCTAAGGAGTCAAAGAATCAATGAATTGACATAGGGGTCTTGTTTACCAAGTTGAGGGCTTCCAAAAGAAGTTTCAAACTTAAAAAAGGTTGAAGATTGCACCGAGGTGATTGCTTAGCTCAAGGTAGAAGATTGAAGTGGAGGTGTGTGCTTACTTTGGTAGCAAGGTGGGTTGGTGTTTCGGTAGATGGTAAGAGCAAAGATGAGAGCTTTTCATCTTTTGCCAATTTATTTTAAAACCTTTCTTTAATTCCTTAATTATCACCCCACCTTTTATTCATCCAATAGGATGATTTCCTTAAGCCAAGGGTTTGCTCAATCCAATGGCCAAATGATTTCCCCTTATCACACTTTTAAGTTTGGCCACCCAAAATTGATGATATTCACGTGGGAGGGCAAACAAGGAGGTGAGTAAGCATCTTGCTTACTTTCCCCTTCAAATTAATCTTTGAACAAATTCAAAATAGGAGACCCGTACCGGTACGCTTGTGGCTGTACCGATACGTATATTCGAACTTTTATTTCGGTACACTATGTCCGTATCAGAATGCCTTTGCAAAAATTGTAAGGTAGTTATTGGTAGTTGGGCTGTACTGGTACGCTGGTTGACCATATTGGTACGCCTAACCCAATCTTTGCATTTTTGGCTTCGAATGACATACATGAAGACTTACTTTTACCCATATAAGATTAATATGGAATTTCATTACAAAATAGGGGTACAAAGGTTTTTTATTACAACCAAATAACATATCAGATTCAAAATTTCTGATCACCTGAACCTATTTCTGACTAGGCTAGTTTTCAGGATGTGACAACTCTCCCCCTTAAGAAAATTTGTCCTCAAATTTTTCACTTCAGACAAAGAGATGAGGATACTGCTTCCGCATTGTCTCTGCAGGTTCCCACGTTGATTCTTCAACAGAATGACTTCTCTGTAGAACCTTTACTAAGGGCACAAACTTATTACGAAGTCTCTTGACTTCTCGTGTGAGGATCTGCACAGGTTCCTCCTCGTACATCAGATTGGATTGAATCTCTACAGATTCTGGTTCGATCACATGGGAAGGATCGTATCGGTACTTGCATAACATAGACACATGGAAGACGTTATGGATCCGACTTAACTCCTCAAATAGAGCTAATCGGTACGTAACAGGTCCAACTCTTTTGGTCACTTTGAATGGGCCAATAAAATGAGGACTTAGCTTCCCCTTTTTGCCGAAACGAAGGATCTTCTTCTATGGAGATACCTTGAGGAAGGCCTTCTCACCAACCTCATACTGAATGTCTCTCCTTTTAGGTCAGCATAAGCTTTCTGACGATCGAATGCAGCCTTGAGTTAGTCACAAATAACAGTTACCCTTTCTTTGGTTTCTCAAAGTAAGTCAGGGCCTAACACCTTGCCTTCACCAAGCTCGGTCCAACAAAGAGGAGTTCCACATTTCCTTCCATATAGAGCTTCGTATGGGGCCATTTGGATTGAGGCTTGGTAACTGTTGTTGTAAACGAACTCGACTATGGGTAGAGATTTCTCCCACGCATCCTCAAAGTCAATGGCACAAGCTTGGAGCATGTCTTCTAGAATCTGTATAACCCTTTCGGATTGGCCATCGGTCTAAGGATAGAATGAAGTGCTTAGGTGCACTTGCATTCCCAAAGCCTCTTGCAGGGT
The DNA here is from genome assembly GCA_019671005.1 of Hibiscus mutabilis. Classification (NCBI taxonomy): domain Eukaryota; kingdom Viridiplantae; phylum Streptophyta; class Magnoliopsida; order Malvales; family Malvaceae; genus Hibiscus; species Hibiscus mutabilis. The sequence continues at coordinate 21,683,555 of CM033741.1, read as the reverse complement.
TCTCCAAAATCGGGAAGCGAAATGAGGGTTGCGATCAGAGATAATGGATATTGGAACACCATGTAAATGAATGATTTCACGGATGTACAACTCCACGAGCTTAGGCAAGCTGAAATCCATTCTTATTGGAAGAAAATGAGCAGATTTGATGAATCGGTCTACAATGACCCAGATAGCATCGTTCTTTTTTGGAGTCATTGGCAACCCACTTACGAAGTCCATTGTAATACACTCCCATTTCCGTTGTGGAAGCTCGATAGGCTGCAGAAGTCCAGTGGGCACTACTCATTGGCAAATCAAGCACCTAGCCATGAAGTATGTGACTTAACGTTTCATGCCAGACTACCAGTATAACTCCTTCAGATCTTTGTACATTTTGATGGCTCTTGGGTGAACAGAGAAAGGACTAGAATGAGCTTCACTCAGGATTTTTTTCCCGAAGATCATCATCATTGGGCACACAGATGCGGTTGCGGAAACACAACAACCCCTCTAAATTCATAGCAAAGTCAGGATCTAGGTTATCTTTGACCTTGGCAATGAGAGGTTGCAATTCCTCATCGAATTCCTAGAGTGTTTTAATTTGAGATACAATGGTTGAGTGAACTCTCAACTCAGCCAACAACTTGCCTCGTTTCTTGAGCTAAAAGTGAGCATTCAAACATTTCGGAGAGGGAGTAGGTTTATGACTAAAAGCGTCGGCCACGACATTGGCGTTACCAGGATGGTAATCAATAACCAAGCCATAGTCTTTCAAAAGCTTCATCCACCTACGCTGATTCAGATTCAACTCTTTCTGAGTTAGGAGGTACTTAAGGCTTTTGTGATCAGTGTACAAATAACACTTCTCACCATACAGATAGTGCCGCCAAAATTTTAAAACAAATACAACTGCGGCTAAATCCAAATCATGGGTCGGATAATTCAGATTGTGCGTTTTGAGTTGTCGTGAAGCATAAGCTACGACATTGCCTTCTTATATTAGCACACAACCTAATCTCAAACGGGATGCATCGTTGTACACAGTGAAATCTTTTCCTGACTCGGGTTGTACCAAAATAGGAGCATGAGTAAGAACCTGCTTAAGCTGATCAAAACTCCTTTGCTGCTCCACTGTCCATACAAAAGGAGTTTCTTTATGGAGAAGCTTCGTCAAGGGTGCAGCAATCAGTGAGAACCCTTTAACAAATCTACGGTAGTAGCCGACAAAGCCCAGAAAGCTACGAACTTCCCTAATATTCTTCAGAGAAATCCAGTCGAGGATTGCTTGAATCTTCTTTGGGTCAACTTGGATTCCCGCAGAAGAAATCACATGGCCTAAAAAGGATACTTCGGATAGCCAAAATTCACATTTACTGAACTTGGTGTACAACTACTTTTCTTGGAGAGTTCGAAGCACAAATCGAAGATGTTCTTCATGAGAGGCTAAATCTTTGGAATAGATTAAAATGTCATCTATGAAGACGACCACGAATTTATCAAGATAGGGTCGAAACACATAGTTCATCAAATCTATGAAGGCTGCAGGTGCGTTGGTGAGCCCAAAAGGCATCACTAGAAATTCATAATGGCCATATCTAGTTCGAAAAGTAGTCTTTGGAATATCCGACTCCTTTACCAGCATTTGATAGTATCAGGATCGAAGATTAATTTTAGAGAAGACGGAGGCATCTTTCAATTGATCAAAAAGGTCATCAATCCTTGGTAACATATACTTATTCTTGATTGTCACCTGATTTAACTGACGGTAGTTGATGCATAAGCTCATCGACCCATCCTTCTTCTTTATGAATAGAACCGGTGCTCCACAGGGTGAGGAACTCGACCGGATAAATCCTTTATCCAAAAAGTATTAGATTTGGGTCTTTAACTCTCTTAATTCCACTAGAGCCATTCTATACGAAGTGACAGAGACCGGGGTAGTCCCTGGTTGCACTTCGATTCCAAATTCTACTTTACGGGTAGGAGGGAGTCCTGGAAGTTCATCAGGGAACACATCGAGGAACTCTTTCACTATAGGCACATCTTTGAGGTCTGGGTCTTTCTTGGTCTCTATGGAACACATAAGAGTCACCTTAGGCTCAGGTTCGGACTTTATTAGGGTTATACTTTCCTTACGAAGTCCACAGAGATACAATTTCTTCTTGGTACAATCTACCCATGCTTGGTGTTCGGCTAACCAATCTAGGCCTGAGATGAGATCGAATTCTCGGAAGGGCAAGGCTATCAAATTGGCTGGAAAAGGGTTTTCTTGAATTCTCAAAGGGCAAACTTTACAAACCCATCGAATAATCACACTATCTCCTAGTGGATTCGAGACAACTATCTCGAACACAACAGGTTCAGATTCTAAAGCATATTTTGCAACCAGTGGCTCACTAATGAAAGAATGCGTAGATCCCAAATATATTAAAGCATAAACATGATCAGAACATAATTCCACTATACCTGCAATCACATCAGGATCATCCTCCTGCTCTCGACCTCGAACATGGAACATCTGCGCTGAGGTTTAAAGATCACGTCCCATCGGAGGGGTATTGGTGTTGCGAGGTCTCCCTGCTGATCCAGATTGCACTTGCTTTGTTCTTCTCCCCTTGTTAGGGTTGTTCTAAAAAGCTACAGAAGTAGAGGTGTATGGGTTCTGCAGACATTTTCTGATAAAGTGGCTAGACTCACCAGAGAGATAGAAGGATCCTGATTGTCTATGGCACTGCCCCAGGTGCCTCTTCTGGCAAAAGTTACACAAAGGAATCTGAGAGCCTTTTGCGAAACCACTCGTACTATCCACCGAAGCTGTATGAGCAACCGATGTTCCTGCAGACTGGAATTGTGGCACATGGCCAGATCTTGGTAACTACTGATAAGTGGCAGACTTTTGATCCCAATGTCTACCCTTCTTTTGTAGCATATGAGGCTTGGAGTCATGTCGAAACCTCTTATCGGATCGGGCTTGGTTCCCTTTCCTTCTTTCAGTAGCTTTTTGAGAAACTTCAGTAGAAATGGCTCGGTTTATAAGGGTCTAAAAGTCCTCAATCTCCAGAGCAATGAAGAGAGGACGTAATTCATCATAGAGGCCATCAATGAACATTCGGCATTTTTCCTTCTCTGTTCGGATGATCTCGCTACTATATCTCGCGTACTTGTAGAAATCGTGGATGTACTGCTCCACAAGTCTTCCCTTTTTTTCAGGTGGAGGAATTTCTTATGCCTCTCAGCGATGTAGTGGTCGTTGACATACTTCTTACGGAAATCCTAAAGGAAGAAGTCCCACGTAATCTGGCGATCGGGCACAGTGAGCGTCACAGTGTCCCACCAGCTTTGTGCTTCCTCAACGATCAAAGCCAAGGCACATTCCAACTTGTACTCCTCAGGGAACATCATTGCTTATTCAGCACTTTCAGAGTATTTTTCAGCCAGTACTCGGTGATCTCGGGGTTATCTAGATCCTGGCCGGTGAAGGTCTAGACTAGATATTGCTTAAGCTTGTCAATAGGAGCTATTGATGCAGACATAGATGCTTCAGCAGGCTGAGAGAGTGGTTCTTGTCGAAGCGACACCACCACTTCCTTAATCATGTCAGCCCTGGACATTAGATACTCCTGCTGAGCAGGGGGCATTGGAAGAGGGTGAGGCGGGTTGCTCTGCTCTACTTGTTCAGGTCTTGCTTCTAGCCTCGGGTTATCCCCCTGAGTCGAGGATGAGCCAGAATTAGGTTTATTTACTACCCGTCTATCAGTAGGATCAGCCATGTTCGGATCTGAACATACAGAAAGATTACATCGTGTAAGTTGCAAGTCACAGATAACGTATACAAATAACTCCTAGGTGGCATAAGTACACACGGACTAGTAACGGGCTTCAGTTTAGTCCTAGAATCGACTAAACCTAGGCTCTAATACTACAATTGTAATACCTTTTTCCCGGTCTGGTAGAAATCCGGGTCGAAAAGTGTTATCGGAGGACAGATTCGGAAACAAAAGCTTAATCAGGGTTTAGAAACTATTCAGAGTATCATATTAATATCTTTTACTATAAATCAGATTAACATATTATCAGTTTGCACGAGTTTGGGGTCTAATTTAAACTTTTTAAACTAAAAGGGACAAAATTGTAAATTTTATAAATTAGCTATCCTAACCCAAATTCTTTATTACCAACTTGTAATTAAACTTACCAATTAATAATCTGTAAACTTTTGTTGCTAACGGATATCGTTTACTAAGCTAATCAAGCCGGATAGTAATTAGTGACTAATTTGCAAACTGCCCAAAACTTCGTTTATTCCTTTTAACAGAATTAGCCAACACTATATCGATACGCTCTATGACCGTATCGGTACGCTAAGCCTAATTTTAGATTCTAGGATTTCAAGATGCCAAACCCGTATCGATACAGCTAATCTAGTATCAATACGCGTTGACCCCGGTATCGTACGCCCTAAGACCGTACCGGTACCATTTTTCAACCCAGATTCTAGTGACCAATTTCCGTACCGATACGCCCAAATCCGTATCGGTACGCCCTGTTTCATGAGCCAATTTATGCCTGGTCGTATCGATACGCCATCACCCATATCGATACGCCTTGACCTGTAATGACAAATTTTTACTCGTTTTTACCCAACCAAACTTTACCAGAGACCTTTAGATCAATATTTCTAATCGTATGCCAAATTCCATAGAGATCCAGATTCATTTAGTAGGAATTTACCAAATAAAGCTTTTAGGTTCATTTTAACCATTCTAACCTTTTTCCAACACACCGTTAAACACATACATCACCTAGGCACTATTTAACTTATACAAACATATCAAAATAGGCCATTTAACATGCTTAGACCTTATGCCACCTTACTAGGAGTTCGGAAACAAAACTAAACATACATATAGCTTACGAAAGTGACTTGCAACTGGTAGATTACACGATCGTCGCTCGGAAGATCTCAAGGTCCTGAAATTCATGTGACACACATATGTTAGGCTTACATAGCCTAGTGAGGTAGTCATCAACACTCAAACAATAACATATGACATATGAGACATGCTGTGAACATGAATGACATAGTGACATACTTTGTTATCTTATTCACATATTTTTAACCATAATGTCTCATGCTTAATCAAATATTAAAATTTTACATAATTTAAGCAAATATGGTACACATATTAATTTCCTTGGACAACGTAACAAATGGATACGCGGGTTCCCCTTTACACCAACACATATAACGGATAGTAGGTCGTTGCCTTGAGCTATAGCTTCGGATAAGTCCCTTACACAGTCTCTCCTTATCTGCCCCACATATAGGTCGTAACCCCGAACCATAGTCCAATCCCTTACTTCTTCGAGCTCAAATAACCTTATGGCATGCCAATTGTATCCAAAACTCACAAATGTCCAAGGTTTACATATTTCGTAAATTTTCATTCCTTTATGCCCGTAGGCCATAGCATATCAGAATCGGAATTGAGCCTTAGCTCTATATTTCATAACATGACTTAAACATATTAAGCTTCCTATATTATTGACATCATGTTCATATCCAACTTTCACATGTATGACATATTCAAATGATTTTCTCGAACTTACCATACTTACCATTAGCATCCACACAAGCTTGCTCTATTTGAGCCTTTAGAAAAATGCACACAAACATCTTAATTACAAATCAAATGCAATGGGATGACACCTAGCCTAACCCTTGACACGACTACACTCACCTTGACTACGAGGTCCTTGAATCACAATTCCGGAGTGCTTAGCTTGCTTGAGAGAGGCCAAGGAATCCTTCTCCACTTCTTGAGCTAGCACAAATCAAGGGTTGGATTAGAGTTTAAATCGGGGAATTTGGAATTGTAATTTAAGCTTATCAAAGCTCAAATACAATATTAACTTGGTGAAATCACCCTTCAAACTCATGGGCTTTACTTTGAACGTATAAAACCTAATTTCGAAATTAAACTCTAAGGAGTCAAAGAATCAATGAATTGACATAGGGGTCTTTCTTACCAAGTTGAGGGCTTCCAAAAGAAGTATCAAACTTAAACAAAGGTTGAAGATTGCACCGAGGTGCTTGCTTAGCTCAAGGTAGAAGATGAAAATAGAGGTGTGTGCTTACTTTGGTAGCAAGGTGTGTTGGTGTTTCGGTAGATGGTAAGAGCAAAGATGAGAGCTTTTCATCTTTTGCCAATTTATTTTAAAACCTTTCTTTAATTTCTTAATTATCATCTCACATTTTATTCATCCAATATAATGATTTCCTCAAGCCAAAGGTTTGCTCAATCCAATGGCTAAATGATTTCCCCTTATCATACTTTTAAGTTTGGCCACCTAAAACTGATGATATTCATGTGGGAGGGAAAAGAAGGAGGTGAGTAAGCGCCTTTCTTACTTTCCCCTTCAAATTAAGCTTCGAACAAATTCAAAATAGGGGACTCGTGCCGATACGCTTGTGGCCTTACCGATACGCATATTTGAACTTTCGTTTCGGTACACTATGTCTGTATCGGAATGACCTTGCAAAAATGGTAAGGTAGTTATTGGAAGTTAGGCCGTATCGGTACTCCTAACCCAATCGTTGCATTTTTGGCTTCGAATGACATACAAGAAGACTTACTTTTACCCAGATAAGATTAAGATGGAATTTCATTACAAAAGAGGGGTGCAAAGGTCTTTTATTACAACTGAATAACATATCATATTCAAAATTTCTAATCACCAGAACCTATTTTTGACTAGGCCAGTTTTCGAGAATGACACCATAAATTTTATTGGCCAAAGCTTATTAGTGAACGGTTGAAGGCGGTTTCGGATCAACAAAAGTCTTATGATGACTTGAAGTGTTGGGAGTTAGAGTTTGCCGTTGGAGATAAAGTGTTTCTTAAAGTTTCTCCTCGAAAGAAGGTGATGAGGTTTGGATAGAAGGGCAAGTTGAGTCCAAGGTTCATTGGGCCTTATGAAGTGACGAAACGTATCGGTCCAGTTGTCAAAGCGTATATGATGCTTGTTGAGGAGATTGAATTGAATATAGATTTGACCTATGATGAGGAACCAGTGAGAATTCTGGAATCTAGCAGCAAGGTTCTTCATGGGAAGACCATTGAGTTGGTAAAGGTGTTGTGGCGACGTCGTGGCATTGAGAAAGCCACATGGGAAAGCAATGACGACTTGAAGAAGCAGTTTCCCTACCTTTTTCTTAAGAGGTTAGAGTTGTAACGCCCCGATTTTGGGCCTAGATGTTAGATAGATTGATTACATGGATCAGGGGAACCAGATTAGGCGATTCGAGCTAGTTTCGGGAATTAAATCATAATAAATGTTTTTTGACTAAAATAAAATATAGAAAATATTAGAAAATGTTTAATTAATATTCTAAGGGTTTTGGAAAGTTCAACTTGATGGAATAAAATCAAATTTTGGGACGTTTTGGTCTGGTGACTAAAATGTAAAGTTTCAAAACTACTTTGGTGACTAAAACGTAAAAGTGTCAAAACTTAGAATCTCTAAGGAGCTAATTTAACAAAGCTTTAATCGGTTTCCCCCCTTAATTTATGCTATTTTTAAATGGTTTAATAAATAAAATAAAAATGATTTTATTAAAAGGATTTTAATATCTAATTTCATTTTCTTATGTAACTATTTTTCTTCTCAACTTTCTCAGCAGTCAAACTATCAATTTCACTCTAAACTTTTCAAAAAAATATTCCGTTTAGATTGCCTTTTGATTTCCTAATTGATTCCTTTGATTTCTACATCAAATCCTAATTGTTTTCTTTAAGATTTCACTCAAATCTTGCCAATTAAGGGAGAAATCAACAATTAGAGGTGATTTTCATTTCTCTCCTCTAATTAAAGGTTCTTTATTGAAATTCTCAAGTTCTTGATCCTTTGCAACTGATTTTTCTTACGTGTTTATGATTTAATCAAGATTTTATGAATTTGATTGAGTTTTGATGAGAAATTTAGATGAACATTGTTATGAATCTATTTTGTATTGAATCTAATTGATTTAGATCACTTTAAATATGTGTTTTAATGTTATAAGAAGAGTTAATAAAAGGAATCTCAAAACTACGTGAATTGCTAATTTTTCTAGGTTGTTAATAGTTAGATTTTGGGATGATCTTGGTGTTGGAAGCTTGCTGGAGGTATAAGGATGGTATAATGTTATTTTTGGATGTCATTTTATGTTGTTAAGATGTTAGATTAGTTAATTTGTGGTTGAGCTTTGTTTAGGTTGAGTTTGGAGATGTTTTCGGATGTTTTAATGAAGCGATTGATGGGTTTTAGTGAGGCGAAATGGTGGATTTGTGTTGTTCTGTTTAGAGATGCATGGTAATGCATTAATCCTCTATTTTTTGTGTGGGAAAAGCAGGGGAGAGTGATATTACATCATTTGAAGAGGTTTTAGAGGCTCCGAAAGCTTAATTGTGCATCGGCGAGGGGAGCGTTTGGTTGTCAGTGAGTGGAAATGTGTTTTACTGCTTTTAAAAGGTTTGAAGAAAGTTGTTGGGAGTTTAGATTAAGTTTGAAACACTTATCTAAGCTTAGAAGTAAGTATTAGTTGATCTCTCTCTTGTTTTCGGTTTCGCAAAACATACTCTCATGCACATATTTATGATTTGGATTCCTTACTATTATATGTATATTTTAGAAATGAAAGATGTTGCAAATGATCATGAATATTGATATTTGAGTATGAAAATTGATTTATGAAATAATTTTGAGAATGCTAGAATACATGATTTAATGTCTTGGAAAATGGTTTGATTTGATGCATAAGTAAAGCAGTAAGGTGATGTGGATTGGTAAGTGTCTGGGATTAAAAGTTATCGGATATAGTTGGCTAGCCATAGGGTTTAAAGTGCACTATAATAAGTTGCCTCATGTGTGTCGAGGGGTCAAGAGTGTGCCATGCTCTACCATGAGAACTACAGTAGTCGAGGGATCAAGAGTGTGGCAATTCTCTTGATGGTGGATTTATATATCATAACCATTGAGGGCTGCTCTGGTTCGAGGATGTATGTGAAGTGGTCGAAGGAATAACTTGTGAAATCTGTGTATCCGATGTGTTTTATAAATAGAATAGAAATGGTTTTCGAGTCACTTGAATGCCAATATATGATAAAATGTATCATGAGAAATGAATTATAATTTGTATAATATGGTTTATACATGAGATGGTCTTTAAGCTTGCTATTTAGAAATTTTGGCATGAGAAAGCATGAGATATTTTGGCATGAGTTTATACACTTATTTGAAAGTAAAATGGTTTCGAATGCATTGATGAGTGTTTTTAAGAATCCCTCACTAGGCTTTATAAGCTTACACTCTCCATACTCATCAATGTAGAGAAATAGGCCTATTGGGACAGCAAGCAAGGACAATCCAATGGTGTAGTAATTTCCAAAGTATGGTTTTACAAGTACTATGTCGTGATAAGAGGTAATGTGACCAAGTTGTAATTGGGAGGGTTGTTTTTGGTACTCCCTGGTTTGGACAAGTTATATTGGTTGTTTTGGACTTGTGTGATGTTTAATATCTTGCTTTGAGGGGTTGGGATATGTTTTGCATGCTTGGGTAGAGATCATGCCTGTGGGACCATTGGTTGAATATGCTAGTTTGTGATTGGTCCTCTACCATGTTCTTATGTTTTTGAAAATGGTGCTTGATGTGTTATATGGTGTTTAGAAGATGTTTGAAGTTGATTGGAGTGGGCTAAAGAGTCATATGTTAGACCTAGAGGTCATTATAGGCCTTTGCGTACAGGTACGGGTACCCAGGATCGGTACACAAGGTTTAAAACAGCGCTATTTTGAGAGTAAAATGTCAAGGGGTATCGGTACAGTTAGACGAGTACCGGTACACCCCTTGGAAAATACACATCAGAATTGGTACACGGGTTTGAGTACCTGTATAACCCCTTCATTTTTATAGCATCGTACCGATACGCGGGTTACCCTATTAGTACATATTTTGGTCACTAAAAATTGAGGTTTCGAAGAAAAAAGAGCGGTATCGATACGAGAACTGCGTTGTACCAGTGCAAATTGCTTTATGAACCATATTGGTATGGTGACTAGCGTATCAGTACTCAGGTCATTATTTCTGGTAACATGCTTTCTGAAGTTTGAACTCTTTGCAGTTTAGTCTTTGTTTCTTAAATATGTAATTAAATGAGATTGGATGATTATTTTAAGTTGAAATTTAACATGAATACATGAAACCTGACTAATTAAGGAATGGTAAATTTAATTTCAATTAAGTCCTCATAATTATCTATAATTACAATTTGGTCCCTAAAATTCAATATCGTACAATTGGATGTCAATTCGACACCCGATTGAGTTGTAAATTTCACCACTAATAGCATGATCATCTTAGGACCTAATTATGCATTTAGATAAGATAAAATAAAAATGGACCGTTTTCTAAACAAATCTTCTATGTTTGTTTTGGCAAACCCAATGTAGCTCGCTCAGTTCGATCTGACGATTAGGCCAGGTCAAGGGGTTGCATTTGTTGGTATTAGAGCCAGATTTATGATTGTTAGGAGGTGGGTTATGGTTGTTTTACGTATTTTTGTTAAATAATTCTATTGTATATCATGTACAGTGTATGATTTTGTGAGTTTATGCTTGAAATATTTTACGTTGGGGTGATAGCTTGGGGACACATTTCCTTATTACTACTAGTGTAAAATGATTTTTGTTTTTAAACGTGAGCGACTTGGATTCTTGCTGCAAGCTGGTTTAATCGTTTTATTTTATTGCATTATCATGTTTTAAACTCATATTTTCGTAAAATGAGACCGTTACAAGAGACAATAGCCTATATAAGGAGTGTTGTGGTTGGACAAAATAATGAGTTACCTCCTCGTCCGTTGATTCCTCTTGTTGGTGCTGGAGTTAAGGGTGTATCCCTCAAGCACTGCAAGGACCATTTTTTTAGGATGTGGCACTGTTATTCCTGGTGATGACTGGAGCTATCGAGTTTAGACGTTTAGCTCTAGAGGCAACTAAGGAATGATTGGAAAGTACTGAGAGGATCCTTGGGTAGATGGAGTGTACAAATGTCCCTAAGCTAGGATGCATAGTATCTTTGCTTTATGGAGATGCCTACAGTTAGTGGATGACTTTTATCGCAGGTATAACACTTGCTGATGTGATATGTGAGTTCTTTTGTGATACTTTTTGGAATAAGTATTTGGGTTCTCGTTACCAAGATGAAAAGAAAAGGGAGTTCATGGCATTGGAACAGGGGAGCATGTCTGTGTCTGAATATGAGATCCAGTTTGTTCGGTTGAGCCAGTATGCACTTGAGTTGGTTCCTGATGAGCGAAAATGATGTGATCATTTTTTATATAGGCTGGTTAAGGAGGTGAAGACTTATATGTTGGCTTAGATTATATGGAGTTTGATGTCCTGGTTTACCAAGATAGGGACATAGAGTAAAATCTAGGGTTGTATTCTCAATTAGGGAGTTCTTCTACGGGGAATAGGCAGAGATTATATGGAGTCGGATGTTGGCAGAGATTGATACAAGAAGCATAAGGATATAAGGTATCATCTATATCAAAGATGTGGTGGAGGTAGTGCTGGGCATGGACAGCATGGTCAGAGTACCTTTGTTTGAGCACCTAAGAGTGGAAGACATGGTAGACGACATTCAAGGGAGTGTTGGGGCACCCTTGGTACTTTCTAGAGCTTTGGTTCACGAGACCACATTAGGTGTGATTGTACGCATTGGCTAGGGAATAACAATCTACTACACCTACTATTATACCCCAAAAAGGCTATGCGAGCAGTCAGGGTTATTTTCATCATAGAGAAGAAGGTCAGAGGATAGTTGCTCATACCACAGTTCAACCTGAGGTTGGTGGACTGGCAAAGGTTTTTGATGTGGGAAGGAATAATACATATATGATTGCAGGTACTTTTACTTTGCAGTCCATATCATTGCTTTCTATGATAGATTATGGTTCTACATATTCATACATCTTGCGCGAACATGCATGTTTTCTTTATATACCTGTAGAGGTGTTAGATGTTGGTATGCGAGTAGCTAGTTCCTTTGGTGAGATAGTAGTTGCTAGGATGATGTATAGGAAATGTCATTTGATGGTTCAAGGTCATGTGTTTGAGGTTAATTTGATAGAGTTGCCATTTTATGGTTTTGACGTAATTTTAGGGATGGATTGGTTGTCTGAACATAGGACTGTGGTTGATTTTGAGACCAAGCTAGTTTCTTTAAAAGTTGCTGCCGTAGTTATGGGCGAGAATGTTAAATTCTTGTCTAATATTATTTTGGATTTGAAAGCACGAAAGTTGTTGGAGTTTGGGGGTCAAGCATACCTAGCTTATGTTATGAACCCAAATATGAAGGAGGCACAAGTCCATGATATATGCACCGTCTGTGATTTTCCAGGAGTGTTTCTAGAAGAGTTGTCAGGGTTATCACCGGATAAGAAAGTATAGTTTTGTAGTGCGACATACGCGAATACAGCTCCGGTGACGATTGCACCATATCGTATAGAACAAAAAGAATTGAAGGAGTTGAAGATACAACTTCATGAGTTGTTGGATCTTGGTTTCGTTTGACCTAGTGTGTCACCGTGAGGAGCACCGGTGTTGTTTGTGAAAAAAAAAGATGACAAGATGAGAATGTGCATTGATTATCGCAACTAAACAAGTTGGTGATTAAGAATAAGTATCCTTTGTCGAGAATCGATGATTTGTTTGATCAGTTTTAGGGTGCTATAGTGTTTTCCAAGATTGATTTGAGGTCGGGGTATTATCAGTTGAAGGTGAAAGATAAAGACGTGCAGTTTTTATGGATATGATGAATCGGGTGTTCCGTGAATTTTTTGATCAATTTGTGGTAGTGTTCATTGATGACATTCTCGTGTATTCTCGTACCGAGGAAGATCATGATTGACATATACAAATTGTGTTGCAAATTTTATTGGAGAATAAGTTTTATGCTAAGATGAGCAAGTGGGAGTTTTGGATCAAGCAAGTTGTTTTTTTTTGTTTATGTTTTTTCGGTAGAAGGTATCTGGGTAGATCTGTAAAAGATTAAGGCAGTGGTGAATTGGAAGCAACCTAAGACGGTATTAGAGGTTCGTAGTTTCTTGGGTTAGCAGTATATTACCATCTTTTTATTGATGGTTTCTTGAAGATTGTTGCTCCTTTGATGAAGTTGTTGTAAAAGGATGTAAGTTTTGAGTGGACGGATGGTAGACAACAAGCTTTCGATAAGTTGAAAGAAGCTTTGATGCAAGCTCCGATCATAATTCAACTTGAGTTGGGGAAGGATTTTGTAGTGTATAGCAATGCATCTTATGTTGGTTTGGGGTGTGTATTGATGCAAGGAAGAAAGGTTGCAGCTTATGCATCTAGGCAATTGAAGATGCATGAGCGCAACTATCCTACATATGATATTGAGCTTGTTGCGGTGGTGTTTGCATTGAAGATTTGGTGGAGGAATTATCTTTATGGTGAGAAGTGTACTGTGTACACGGATCACAACAGTTTGAAAATTTGATGTCGCAGAAGGAGTTGAATCTTAGGCAATAGAGATGGTTAGAGTTTCTCAAGGATTATGATTTGATGATTGAGTATTACCCATGAAAGGCTAATGTTGTAGTTGATACCTTAAGTAGGAAGGTTGCAGTGGAGATAGGGGCCATGTTTACTCAGTTGAGTGTGACGCGAGATGGTGGTTTGTTGGCTGAGTTGCAAGTTAAGCCATTGTTGTTGCAGTTGATCAAGGAGAAACAACCATATGATGATTCGTTAGTATCTCATGTCAAGGATATAATGGATTGCAATCAGATAGATTTTTGTTTTAGTGATGAAGGAGTTTTGTGTTTCAAGAGTCGAGTAGTTGTGCCAAAGAATGAGGAGTTAAGGCACACTATCTTGACTATGGCACATTTGAGTCCTTTTGCTATGTATCCGGGAAGTACAAAGATGTATCAGGATTTGAAAAAGAAATATTTTTGGGTTGTTTTGAAGAAGGATGTAACGGATTTTGTTGCTCGATGTATGGTATGTTAGCGCGTTAAGGATGAACATCAGTTTCATTCTAGGTTATTGCAACCGTTAAGGATTTTGGAATGGAAGTGGGAAAGAATTACCATATATTTTGTGACCGGTTTGCCTTTGATGCCATCAAAGAAGAATTTTGTATGGGTGATTGCTGATAGGTTTACAAAGTGTGCACATTTTCTGGTTGTACAAACGACGTATACTTTGGATAAGTTGGCAGAGTTGTATATTGATGAGATTGTGAGGTTGCATGGGGTGCCTAAGTCTATAGTATCGGATAAGGATCCACGCTTTATAGCAATGTTTTGGGAGTGTTTACATAAGGCATTGGGTACGCAGTTGAATTTCAGTACTTCGTATCATCCTCAAACGGATGGTCAGTCTGAACGCATTATCCAAGTGTTAAAAGATATGTTGCAGTGTTGCATCATTGATTTCCATGGAACGTAGGAGAAGCAGTTACCTTTGGTGAAGTTTTCCTATAATAATAGTTATCAGGCTAGTATTCAAATGGCACCATATGAAGCTTTGTATGGTAGAAGGTGTCGCACGTCACTTTGTTGGGCGGAGGTCAAAGAAAAGTATGTCTCTTTGCCTGATGTGTTGTAGGATACAAATGAAAAGGTAAGCTTATTAGTGAACGGTTCAAGGCGGTTTCAGATCGACAAAAGTCTTATGCTGACTTGAAGCATTGGGAGATAAGTTTGCAGTCGGAGATAAAGTGTTTCTCAAAGTTTTTCCTTGGAAGAAGGTGATGAGGTTTGAACGGAAGGGCAAGTTGAGTCCAAGGTTCATTGGGCCTTATGAAGTGATAGAGCGTATCGGTCCATTTGCTTATAGGTTGAGGTTTCTAGCGTAGTTGGAGAAGATACATGATGTTTTCCATGTTTCAATGCTTCGGAGATATAGATTAGACTCGTCGCATGTGATGCCTGTTGAGGAGATTGAAATGAATCTGGATTTGACCTATAATGAAGAACTGGTGAGAATTCTAGATTCTAACAGCAAGGTTCTTCATGTGATCCCTCTATTGTTTTTGATTTTGCAAAATAATATCTCATGAACATAATTATGGATTTGATTATCTTCTGTTATATGCATATTTTAGAAATGAAAGATATTGCAAATGATCATACGTATTGAAATTTGAGTATGACAATTGATTTATGAAATGATTTTGAGAATGCTAGAATACATGATTTAATGTATTGGAAAATTGTTTGATTTGATGCCTATGTAAAACAGTAAGGTAATGGGGTTTTATAGAGTATATTCGCAAGTGGCTGAGATTAAAAGTTATCGGTTATAATTGGCTAGCCATAGGGTTTAAAGTGCACTATAATAAGTGTTAAGTGTCTAAAAGTACTATTTTATTCACCCTTTTCATTCATATTATTGCTAGACTTAGGCTCATATTAGTTGCATTATTAGCCATTCATGCATGTTTGTATTGTTTCTTTGGTGGACAAGCTTGATTTCATATTTTGCTTAATTTTGTGGAAAAATATACTACTTTGGTGTATTTTTTTTTGTATGTGTGCAGAATCACTTGCCAAAGCAAGGCTGGAACCAGTTGCCAGGGCTATGCATAAAGGAGATGCCGAGCTAGTTGCCAGGGCAATGCATGAAGGAGATGCCGAGCTAGTTGCTAGGGCAATTTTCGATAAGGGATAAGATGATATGGCAGTCGAAATTGATGACTAGATAAGCCCAAGATGACGTGGAGCAAAGTTAAATCCCAAAGGAGTTTGATTTCCATGAAGAGGTTAAAGAGAAATTAAATACCAAGAAGATAGGAGAAGATCTAGAAGGAATTTAAATATAATAAAGAATTATATTCTTTAAAAGTATTTAATTCCAACTTAACTTCCTCCTCAAAAAAAAGACTTTAACCTAGCCCTATAAATTGAGGACCAAGTCGTCAACTCCAAAGGGAGAGAAGTGGGAGATTTTGACAAGAGCAAGGGAGAGATCTCGACAAAGGCTTCAACCATTCTTCATCTTTTTCTTTCTTGTTCAATTAGGTTTATGTTAGGAATTCTTTGTTTTGTGTTTCTTTGGAACCTAGCCACGAACTAAATCTATTTGGCTAAGGTTATTGTGTTTTGTGGTTGTGAGAAACAATTGGATTTTGTTTCGGTAATAAGAGTTTGCACTTTCAATTCAAGGTTTACTCATTCTTGGTTCTTATTCTTGTTTGGGAGTGAATTGGGAGAGGATCTCGTAATTCTATCTATTTATCTAATATGGGGAGAGTTAGATTCAGTAAACGAATGAGTATGGTCTTTATTCAATCTATTGAGGGTGAAGATTAATCCGGCTTAGGAATAAGTTAAGGATTTCAACGACTAAGAGGAGCGCAAGATTGGTTGTTGTTCACCCTTGACTCACGCAGGGATGTATTGTCAAGGCATGCACAAGTAGCTAGAGTTTCAACTTAGGGATAAGAAGAAACCATTGAAGAACGCTTGGCCGAACCTTGAAGTTGCTGCCCAGCTAGTTGCCAAGGCAACCGTTGATTAGTTGCCAAGGCAACCCCGCTGCGCAAGTTGTCACAGAAACTGAGTTGCCATTGTACTCTTTTACCAAGACGATCCAATCGGCTATCACACCTCAACTCACGATAACCTAGCCTATTCTCTCTCATTTGACTACATCTTCTTTTACTTTATTGCTTTCTAGTTTAGTTGTTAGTTAAAACTCCTACAATCACCTACTTGTGTTTTTTCTTTTTACAGTGCAAGAGATTGAATTCTTGAAGTGGCACCAATCCTTGTGAAGGCGATATCTTTTATACTATAACTTGCGACGTGTACACTTGCACAATTGCGGAGCACTTATTACGCGCAACAAGTTTTTGGTGCCGTTGTCGGGTATTGGCAATAGCAACTTTGTTTTTATTTTCTTGCACTTTTTATTTTTCTTGTTTAAGATTCAAAGGGCTAACAAACTTTGGTTTTGCATTGGTAAATGACCAGGGCGAAACTGATTACACTAGAATATCCCTTTGATCCAGAAATCGAACGAACCTTGCAAAGACTCAGACAAAGGTTATGAGTAGCAATGGCTAATCAAGACGGCAATATGAATCAAGATGTTCCAGCAGGAGGAGGAGTGATTCTTGCATGAAACAGAACTATTCGAGACTATCTTGAAGAATATCTTGAAGGACTTAATCCAGGAGTTGCCACACCTGAAATTGAAGCTGACCACTTTGAGGTGGACGTGATCGAGAGATTACCCCCACCAAGTTCGGTTAAAGGAATCCGAAGCTTTCTTGGACATGCAGGTTTTTACAGGAGGTTCATTCATAATTTTTCTAAGATTACTAAACCCTTGTGCAATTTGCTTGAATAGGATAAACTCTTCAATTTTGATGATTCTTGCGCCCAAGCATTCGAAACCCTAAAGGAAAAGCTTGCCTCGGCACCCATTGTCGTTCCACCCGATTGGACGCTACCTTTTGACTCATGTGTGATGCAAGTGATTTTGCGGTAGGAGCAGCCCTAGGCCAATGCACATGTAAGACCTTTCATGTGATATACTATGCTAGTAAAACTCTTAATAGTGCACAAGTGAATTACACAAAAACGGAGAAAGAGTTACTAGTCGTAGTTTTTGCATTTGACAAGTTCTGATCCTATTTGATTGGTACAAAGGTAATTGTTTATACGGACAATTCGGTAATTAAGTATTTATTTGCTTAAAAGGATGCCAAACCTCGTTTGATTAATTGGATATTGCTTTTACAAGAGTTTGACATTGAAATTAAGGACAGGAAATGAACAAAAAATCAAGTGGCCGATCATTTATCACGCTTAGAATGCAATAGGGAGGAGGACATAGATTTAGAGAAGTCCATCACTAACGAACATGAATTCAAAGTTAACGGACAAAGATTAAAGCACTACAAAGGTGCTCATGTGGAACGTAATAAAGAAGTGGTCACCTTAGGAGATGCATGAGCATGCTCTCCTTTCAATATTTTCTTTTTATTTTTTTTTTGAACCATTTTAATTTTTTTCCTTTTTTATTATTATTTTTTTATTTTCGGTTATTTTTTCTTTTTAGGATAGATTTATTTATTTTCTTTAAGATCAAGACTACATCTTTGTTTCATATTTATCTAATTATTTTTTAAAATTTTAAGTTTGAAATTTCTTTGCCCATCTTTATTTATTTTCTTTTATTAGTTTATCTTTAATTTTAATCCTTATTTTATTGGTTTTTGAATTGTAGGAAAAGAGTTCAAGATAAAGAGGAATTTGATTCAAGAAGGAAACTTCTTCAACAAGGAAACTAATGGGCTAAATCTAAGGCTTATATTAAGCCTCCAATTTACCCTAAATAAACACTACATAGTCGGCCAAACCCTTCCCCTTCCCCAAATCACCTAGCCGTCCCCTTCCCCCAATAAAAGCCATTGTTTTCTTTCTTTCCAAATTAATCACACCCACCATATTTGCTTCCTATCTTTTCTATTTAACCCATCACCCTTAACTTCCAAGAAACCTATTCCTACTTTTCACCTTGCAACTCTTTAGTTTCTTTTGCTTTCTTTTCTTTGTTTCTACCAAACTCACAACCAAGATCATCCATGGCATCCAAAATCGAATTTTTGTTTCATCCAAGTTCCTCCAAAGAACCAAGATACAAGAAGTTTGCTACACCGGTGGTTCAAGAAAGATTTAACTCCAAGTTTGAAAGCCGGAAGATTTGCAAAGAACAAGGCTTCGAATACTCCAACTCTTATCAAGATTTCAGCCTTGAACCATTCATCTTCGAAAGGATTGCACATCAAAAGTGGCAAATCTTTTTCCATCAATTGGAACCGGGTAACATCTCATGGGTAAGAGAATTCTATGCTCACTCACCTAACCCGAATAATCCTTATGTTTTTGTTCGTGACAAGGCTATACTCATAAGCCCCGAAAACATCAACACCTTTTACGGGCTCTACATTGAGAAGGACGAGCATCAAGCCTTTGTTGATCAACTCATGCCCAAGCAACTCGACAAGGTGCTTCAAGAATTCACTCTACCGGGAACTCAATGGAACGAAGGTAAATACAAGGGCATGGTAAATCGCCTTCGGCTTAAACCCGAGGCAAAATTATGGAATAAGTTTGTTAAAACTTCTTTAATGCCCACAACACACAATACCACCGTTGATACACCTCGTCTTTTGCTTACACATTCTATCTTGCATAATCACATCATTAACATTGGAAAAATTATTTGTGATGAGATTTTTGTATGTAGCTCAAAAGACAAGGGTTCTCTTTTCTTCCCTTGCTTAATTTCTAATCTTTGCAATGAGATGCATGTCCCAAGTGAGTCCACTGATGGAAAGGCCCTACCAAAGTTCGGTTGAAATCGAGCACAAATCTGAAAGCTAATGGGAGAGGCACCGGTAAAATCCTCAACGCCTTCAATTGCCGCGGCAACTCTTACCACCTCGGCAACTCCTAATGCCCAAGCAATCGATGCCCGGGCAACTCGGACAGCAGCCCCAGGACAACTTGAAGCACTCTTACAACCGTTGGCAAACCGCATTAGGCAAATTGAAGACCAGCAACTAATGTTCATACGGTACATGAAGGATCACAACAATGCCATCACCCAACTCATCCTCGAAAATTACCCAGACAGTCGCGTGCCGTTCTCAATCTTTCCTGTCAAAATCCTTGCCACGACAACCAATGAAGTTGTTGCCACGACAACCGCAACAGATGATGCCATGGCAACCTACATTGTGCATGCCTAAGCAGTTGCCACGGCAACCAACACTGAAAATGCAGCGGCAACCAAATCTAAAGACGCCTCGACAACCACTACAAAAGCCAAAGGTAAAGCACCTATGCCCGAATCAACTCGTACTGAATAATTGTCTGATTTTTCAGATTCGGACGAGTCCTCTATTGCACCAACAAAGACCGCACCAATTGAATCCTCCAAGCCCAAGCGAAAAGCCAATGACATTGATGAAGAGGACGATGAGGACAACCCCGTACGAGGATCGATTCCGCCATCAGCAATAAGGAAGCAACCACCGCGTTCAAGCAAAAGAATCAAGACACCGACCAAAAGGAAACTAATCATCCACGACGACAAACTCTCGGAGTAAGTCCTCGTTTGCATTTTACTTTTATTTATTGTTATTGTTATTTTTGTTTTTTATTTTTATTTTTTATTTTTCTTTGTTACATGCATTGAGGACAATGCCTCACTCGAGTTTGGGGGGGATTGTTATTAGTTACCATGTTTAGTAGCATTCATCTTAAGTATTGCATTTAGGATACATAAATTGTTTGCCATGCCTTTAGTTGGAATGAGAATTGCCTAGATTTGATGAATATCTGATGATGACTTTGCCAATGTACTTAATTGATAGAACTTTTTATTCTAGGATAAACGTGGAAACACTTAGAATCTTACTATGATGCTAAACTTGATGAAACATTGTTGTGGCTTGATTGATATAAGGAATTCTAGCGAACTTAGGTTGATAGTTAAAAAATTGGGGGATTAGAATAAAAATTGGATGAAATCTAGAGGTGCCCGAAATTGGCTCTAGTATATGCTAAAAAAATTGATCACTGGAGGTGTCCGAAATTGACTCTAGTATGTGTTAAAAATTGATCGCTAGAGGTGCCTGAAACCGGCTCTAGTCGAATAAATTAATTTAACTTAAGAAAACTAAAAACAAAACACTAGAGGTGGCCAAAACCGGCTCTAGTTAAAACATGTTAAAAGAACCCAATGAAGTAATTTGAAAACCTCTTGTTTGCATAGAATCCGAAAAATCAACTTGCGCACAACTCTGCACACACTCACAAGCATTATAGTTTGATTCCGAGTAACTCCTAAGTTTTCTGAAAAATGAAAAGCCAATCATACTTTGTGCCACGGTTCTGAGAATTGAAATCAAGTTCAAAGCTAAGTTTGTGAAAATTGAAGTATTGGCGGGTAATTATTAGTTTGCATTGCTTGAGGACAAGCAATAGTTTGAGTTTGGGGGTGTGTTAAGTGTCTAAAAGTATTATTTTATTCACCCTTTTCATTCATATTATTTCTAGACTTAGGCTCATATTAGTTGCATTATTAGCCATTCATGTATATTTGCATTGTTTCTTTTGTGGACAAGCTTGATTTCATATTTTGCTTAATTTTGTGGAAAAAAGATACTGCTTTGGTGTGTTTTTTTTTTGTATGCGTGCAGAATCACTTGCCAAAGCAAGGTTGGAACCAGTTGCCAGGGCAATGCATGAAGGAGATGCCGAGCTAGTTGCCAGGGCAATTTTCGATAAGGGATAAGATGATATGACAGTCGAAATTGATGACTAGATAAGCCCAAGATGATGTGAAGCAAAGTTAAATCCCAAAGGATCTTGATTTCCATGAAGAGGTTAAAGAGAAATCAAATCCTAAGAAGATAGGAGAAGATCTAGAAGGAATTTAAATATAATAAAGAATTATATTCTTTAAAAGTATTTAATTCCAACTTAACTTCCTCCTCAAAAAAAAGACTTTGACCTAGCCCTATAAATTGAGGACCAGGTCGTCAACTCCAAAGGGAGAGAAGGGGAGATTTCGACAAGAGCAAGGGAGAGATCTCGACAAAGGCTTCAACCATTCTTCATCTTTTTCTTTCTTGTTCAATTAGGTTTATGTTAGGAATTTTTTTTTTGTGTTTCTTTGGAACCTAGCCATGAACTAAATCTATTTGGCTAAGGTTATTGTGTTTTGTGGTTGTGAGAAACAATTGGATTTTGTTTAGGTAATAAGAGTTTGCACTTTCAATTCAAGGTTTACTCATTCTTGGTTCTTATTCTTGTTTGCGACTGAATTGGGAGAGGATCTCGTAACTTCATATATCTATCTAATATCGGGAGAGTTAGATTCAAGAAACGAATGAGTATGGTCTTTATTCAATCTATTGATGGTGAAGATTAATCCGGATTAGGAATAAGTTAAGGATTTCAACGGCTAAGAGGAGCGCAAGATTGGTTGTTGTTCACCCTTGATTCACGTATAGATGTATTGTCAAGGCATGCACAAGTAGCTAGAGTTTCGATTTAGGGATAAGAAGAAACCATTGAAGAACGCTCTGTCGAACCTTGAAGTTGCTGCCCAGTCGCCCAAGTAGTTGCCCAGGCAACCCCGCTGCGCAAGTTGCCACGGCAACTGAATTGCCCTTGCACTCTTTTACCAAGACGATCCAATCGGCTATCACACCTCAACTCACGATAACCTGGCCTATTCTCTTTCATTTGATTACATCTTCTTTTACTTTATTGTTTTCTAGTTTAATTGTTAGTTAAAACTCCTACAATCACCTACTTGTGTTTTTACTTTTTATAGTGCAAGAGATTGAATTCTTGAAGCGGCACCAATCCCTGTGGAGATGATATATTTTATACTATAACTTGCGATGTGTACACTTACACAATTGCAGAGCACTTATTACGCGCAACAATAAGTCACCTCATGTGTGTCGAGGGGTCAAGAGTGTGTCATGCTCCACCATGAGAACCGAAGCAGTCGAGGGGCCAAGAGTGTGCCAATTTTCTTGCTGGTGGATTTATACATCATAACCGTTGAGGGTTGCTCCGGTTCGAGGATATATGTGAAGTGGTCGAAGGAACCACTTGGGAAATCTGTGTATCCGATGTATTTTTTATAATAGAATTGAAATGGTTTTTGAGTCACTTGAATGCCAATATATGATATAATGTGTTATAAGAAATGGATTATAATTTGTATAATATGGTTTATACATGAAATGCTCTTTAAGCTTTCTATTTAGAAAATTTGGCATGAGAAAGCTTCAATTGAGGTCTATGTTAGAAATCCACGATATATGTGTTGCAATGGTTTAAAAAGTGCATATTTGAAAGAATGTAGATGCATGAGATGTTTTGGCATGAGTTTATACACTTATTTGAACGTAAAATGGTTTTGAATGCATTGATGAGTGTTTTTGAGAATCCCTCACTAGGCTTTATAAGCTTACACTCTCCTTTCTCATTAATGCAGGGAAATAGGCCTATTGGGACAGCAAGCAAGCAAGGACAATCCAAGGGTGAAGTAATTTCCAAAGTATGGTTTTATAAGTATTATGTAGTAATAAGAGGCAATGTGACGAAGTTGTAATTGGGAGGGATGCTTTTGGTACTCCTTGGTTTGGACAAGTTGTATTTGTTGTTTTGGACTTGTGTGATGTTTAATATCTTAATTTGAGGGGTTGGGATATGTTTTGCATGCTTGGGTAGAGATCATGCCTATAGGACCATTTGTTGAATATGATAGTTTGTGAATGATCCTCTACCATGTTCTTATGTTTGTGGAAATGGTGCTTGAGATGTTAAATAATGTTTATGAGATGTTTAAGGTTGAATGGAGTGAGCCAAAGAGTCATATGTTGGACATAGAGGTCATTACAAGCCTCTGTGTACCGATACGGTACCCAAGGATCGGTACGTAGGGTAAATGACTCGGTACACCCATTGGAAAATACACATCAAAATTGGTACACGGGTTTGAGTACCAGAACGACCCTTTAATTTTTATAGCATCGTACTGATACGCGAGGTATCGTATTGGTACGCATTATGTTTATTGGAAATTAAGCTTTTGAAGGAAAATGGGGAAATTGATATGAGATTGTGTTGTATCGGCGTATCGATACGTTGGCTAGTGTACCGGTACGCAGGTTGTTATTTTTGGTAATATGCTTTACGAAGTTTGAACTCTTTGTTGTTTTGTCCTTGTTTCTTGAATATGCAATTAAATGAGATTGGATGATTGTTTTAACTTGAAATTTAACCTATATTCATGAAACCTGACTAATTAAGGATTGGTAACTTTAATTCCAAGGAAGTCCTCATAATTATCTATAATTATGATTTGGTCTCTAAAATGCAATCTTGTACAAATGGATGTCAATTTGACGCCCGCTTGAGTTGTAAATTTCACCACTACCAGTATGATCACCTTAGGACCTAATTATGCATTTAGATAAGATAAAATAAAAATAAATCATTTTCTAAGTAAATCATACGGGTTTGTTACAACAAACCCAATATAGCTTGATCGGTTCAGTCTGGCAATTAGGTTGGGTTAAGGGGGTTACATCAGCCGTCGATGCAATTAGCAAATGCTTAATCTCCACCTTATCCTCAAAGATTTAAGAATACTGAGTCTGACAATCAATTTCAGTTCTCTCAAGATAGTTTGAAATAGTTTACAGTACAAATCCCCTTGATGGATGCTCTTACACAGATTCCTAATTATGCAAAGTTCATGAAGGAAACTCTGTCTAAGAAGAAAAAGCTTAGTGCTATCAAGGCTATTGTGCTCACATAAGAGTGTCATGTGCTTATATCTACTCCTTTATGAAGAAAAACAAAAGACCTACTGCCTTTATCAACTTTGTGGTCTGGGGGCCAGTAATCTAATGCCTTTATCAACTTTCCAGAAGTTAGGCATTGGGAAAATAAAACCCACTGCGGTCACATTGCAACTAGCAGACAAACCTCTAACTCATCTGAACGGAAAAATTAAAGATGTGCTTATTCGTGTGAATAAGTTCGTATTTCCAGCAGATTTTATTATTCTGAACTTTTTGGGCTTTGAAACAAATGGATCTTGATTATAAGGCTACGGGGAAGAAACGACTGTTGGATATCCCTAAATTGGAAGAAACTCGTCGCAACGCTTATGAAAATGCCTCTATTTACAAAGACAAGATTAAATGCTAAGCATGACAAAATCATATTGCAGCAACAATTTGAGGTTTGACAATTGGTTTTGCTATTCAATTCACTACTAAAGTTGCACCCAGGCAAATTGTGATCACGATGGCCGGGACCTTTTAAAGTTGTGGAAGTGTTTCCACATGGTGCAGTCACAATCAAGGATAGTAAAGAGGGGATACCATTCAAAGTCAATGGACAAAGACTCAAGCTTTATTTTGGTGACTTTGATTCTAAGAGTGTTGAGACCATTAAATTGGTCGAATTTTTTTATGTTTTCTTTTAATTTCTTTGATAGATATAGATTTAGGTTTTTTTCCGTATTGATTATTTTTCTTCTTTCTTTTAAGTTTTTTCCTCTTTTGTAGAATAAATCATCTTTGTTTTGGTATGAAATCTTCTCCCAAATGATGGTACAGCAAAAGGCAACACACATTATGCATGTTGTTTGAGGGTATTTCGGATAGTTTCATTACACCAATTTATCCACCCAATCACAACCCTTGATGTGAGAGAGTAGGAGATGCATCGGATGGGCATGCTTTTTGCACCACAATCAGAATCGTCGAGCCTCACTGCATCAAACGATAAAGAACTCACCTTTTCATTTCTATTTTTTCTTCCACATTTATATATTGATCATGGATACACTGACCTTCTTCACTAAACCTCTTATCTATCTTCTTCTTTGATTCTTCAAAGCACCAATTTTCTTTTCTGAAAAATTCTTCTTTTTCTTCTTTATCCTTACTCTCTCATGGCAAAGACAATAGTTGACCAAAAAATCTCTATGCAGACATCTACAAAATATACTCAAGGCTCCGCTTCTAACCCTCAAGATGAGGAACCTGTGGCACCAGTCGAGACGATTGAGTATGAGGTGTTTCAAACACCAATAGAAGAATCATGGCACAAAGAACACATGCTCAAGCGGAATAGACTTTTGGAGCAAGGGATTGTGCTATCTCAAGAAAAGGAGCTTG
This sequence comes from Hibiscus mutabilis, assembly GCA_019671005.1. Classification (NCBI taxonomy): domain Eukaryota; kingdom Viridiplantae; phylum Streptophyta; class Magnoliopsida; order Malvales; family Malvaceae; genus Hibiscus; species Hibiscus mutabilis. The sequence continues at coordinate 21,657,761 of CM033741.1, read as the reverse complement.
GAAAGTTGATTCACCACCATCAAGCTTCACAAATGGGGCACCTTTTGCACTCACCCAGGAAATTACAGTTCTATTCTAGTAAGGGAATTCTACTCTAACCATTATAAGCATTCTCTAAAATTGCTTTTTGTGAGGGAGAATTCTATCCCATGGAGTGCTACCATAATTAATTCTATACTGAAAACTACTGTGACATTGATGAACACTCCCTATTTTTGAAAGAAATTGATGATGAGAAACTTGATTTGCTGGTGAGGGATTTGTGTGTTGCTGATGCATTTTGGTCGGGTACTAATGTAGGAAATTTTACCATGTATAGAAAATTTTTAACCTTGCCTGCAAAGATTTGGTTCCAGTTTATAAATTCCATGTTGCTGCCTTAGACTCATAGCACCATAGTCTTCCTAGATAGAATGTGTTTGATTCATTCTATTGCCAAGGAAAGGAAAATAGATGTGGGTGGGATTATCCACAAATAAATGGTTGATTGTACCAAGAGGAAAAAGGGGATCTTGGAGTTCCCATCTTTGATCATGAAGTTGTGTATTCTAAAGGAGATAAAGCCCCTAAAAAATAAGGAGATGACATGCCCAACAAGTGGCCTCTTAATGAGGTCTTCATTGAGAGAATGGTGAGAACTATTAAGGTTCCTACACCCAAGTTGGGCACTACAACGAGACAAGAGTAAGAAAAGGAAAAGGTGGAGTCTGTTGTTGAAGACATCCTTACGAACAATGAAATGTGAATGAAATTTTGGCTATTGAGGAAAAACTCAATGTTATGACAAGCACGCTGGGGAAAGTTGCACCCATAGTTCAAATGCTTGACCTTGTACATAATTTATTCTATGCATATGTCAAGGCATGGCATAAATCTTCTCTCACTACAATAAGCATAGTTACCCCAGTCTCTTTGCCAAAATTCCCAGAATTCCCACCAATTATCCACAGTTATAACTTCTCTTCCTATGCAGCTACAAAAGAGGTTCCAGCAAAATCTATAAATTTTCCTGAGAATATGAGTGAAGATGAAGATACACCAAAAGAAGAAGAATAGATCAAGATCATCAAAGACTGCCTCTTTGATTTGAATGTCACAATAGAAGCTGATGAAACCTCTACCTTCCAAGAAAAAGAAAAAGTTATTGTGGAAGATGTTGATGAAGATGGGGAAGAATGTACCCAAATCGAGAAACCTAATGCTAAAGAAATATTTAATAATGATAAGTCAGTTGTATCCAACTATATATATGAAACATGTGAAGGAACAGAGTCTATGTGAGATATAGCGAGACTGGCAAAAGTGGTCATTGCAATAGATGAAAAAGGGGACAATCTTCTTATATGGTGGTCTACAAGGCACCACCCCAGTTTATCCCCACTGCAGCGATGGTCGATGATGCTGACAATGGCGAGGAGCCTAAGAAAGAAGAGGATGCCACTCTTAAAAAGAAAGAGAAAAAGAGAAAGCGCTCCAAATCAAAAGACAAACATAAGAAGAAGCACAAGGAAGAAAAGAGGCATGAATGACTGAATTAATTTTTAGATTTCTATAGGCATGCATGCCATGTAGTGTAATTTCATTTTGTTTCGTGTATTGTCTTTAAATTTCTAGATCCGCCCCTGATTGTATTATTAATGTCCCTATAGAGAAAGTTTGACCACTACAGCTAGTTCTAGACTATCAAGGATAAGGACGAATTTGCTAGCTAAATTTTCTGTTACAACAAATTGTGTACGGCAGAAAGTCACACAAATCACCTGAAGGACAGGTGTCGTTACCTCACCATCCTATAAAATGATACTTTTGGAGCAGAGAGAACGACTCACACAATTATCATTTTTCCTTTCCATCATCTTCAACCTCCAAGCTCCTTTAATGGCGGCATAAATCTTCATTCTGGTGAACCAAGGCGAAGCAAGGTAGAAATTTCTGAGGAAACTTGGACTCATGTGCTGAAACAATGTGGGATATGTTTTTCTTCTTTAAATCTTTCTAGAGATAGATGTTTATCGAAGTTTAATTATATTTCTTGTATTAATTGATGATGGTTTATTTTCTTTTGAGCTACGTAATGAACTTGTTTAAACTAGGATTTTAGGTTTAGTACAATCTTATTAGCTTTGTTCTTATTTTAATTGTTGGATTAGAGCTTTGTTTACACGAGAGTTTTTAGCATAATCACTGATGTTGAGAGATGCAGTGATAGTTTATAAACAAGCCATTACAACGAGAGTTGAATGAGGATACAATAAGAGTTGATCCACTTGTTCGAGGATGTGTAATTTTTATGAACAACAAGAGTTGTAGTTAATCTATATATTTGAGTCATCAATTGAGAGTTGAATGAAAGTCATTAAGCAAGTTTATTACCTTATTTGCCATATGAACCATTATATGTTATTGCCTTGCTACACATGATATTTTGCATCTTTAATTTGATATATCTTTTACCTTTTTATTTATTCTTTTTGCTTTCACAATCGATCTTATAATCAATCATTTTATTCTTCTTTTACAGTCATAAGAGCACATGCATTGTACGACCCAATTTTTGGGTCAGTGAATCGGGTCTTGGACCTAGATTATGGGCCTTTATTTTAGAAGCCCAAGTTAAGAATATTAAGTTGGGCCCATTATATTGGAGAAGGTTAGAATTTTAAGTAGTGGAGGAAAGAGATAAAATAGGGAGAAAAAGGAAAAATGTGAAGGTGGATAGAGATAGAGAGAAGAGGAAAATGTGAGAAAAAGTTAAGGGGTGATTTAATCTCTGATCTATGAAGATTCTGCCTTGCGTTGTTGACACCACCATCGCCATTTTGTTTATCTAGTCGAGACGAGTTTGTCGATACCAGCAGCACCACTATCGGAGTCGTCGTCGAAAGAGGTGAGAGAGAGAAAGTTTTGGGTTGTTGAGTTGAGGGGGTTAGAGTGTTCAGAATAGAAAACGAGGCCACCATCGTGTTCACTAGCGTTGTGAGAGTCCAGAAGGAGATTCGCCTTCGTCGTCTCCGTCTAACAGCCAAAATCCGCCGTACGTGCCTCATGTGTTGCCGCCTACACGTGGGCGACATCTGGGCAAGCTATTATAACAGTTAGGCTCAAGCCATTGGGACAGTCGAGCCTGAGCCACCAACCGAGCTAACCTTTCAGCTGTCGCATTGTTAACCACCGTTGATTGTCATCGTGCTGTCATTGACTAGCGTTGACCATTGATTGCATTAACGCTTTTTGAGGAACCCTATTTAGGGGTTTCTCAACGTTCTAAGTCTGTTGGCGCAGTCCGTTTTGTCAAATTTGAACCTAGCAAGCTATTTTTATGCATTTTATTCTCTAAAGTAGCCAGATGGTGCGAAATTGCTTATGTAGTCGTAATTGTTTTATCTGAGGGTTTTGTGGACTCGAAGTATGGGATTTAAAGAGATTATTGGAGGAGCTTGGATGAGGATTTATTACTTTGTCTAGGTTAGTACACCTAAAGCTCCTATTGCTTCATGAGCATCATAAATGTGATTGTTTTGAGTGTTAGTATCTACAAAATAGGTAGATGATGAATATGCATATTTGGAGACTTGATATCTATGTAAGGCATGATAATGTTGTAAAAATTATGACTCATAGAGGCTTTAGAGACTGTGTAGGGTCGTTTGAGACACTCGTATGATTATTTGGTGATTGTTTGATTGATTGATATAATTGTAATGCCTTGTATGCTTGTTTGAATAGTTAGACGTGATTCAATGAAAATTATGCTTACGGGATAAATACTCGATTAAATAATATTAAATTTAGTAATTAATATTAATTGAAGGAATGTGTTAGTAAACAAACCCTAATGACTTTTTATAAGCTTTAGGGATCAAGTGAAGTGTAATATCCCAAATTTTTGGCTAATGACCAAAATGTAAATTTTGAAAGTTTTGGGGTTAAAGTATAAACTTTGGAAAAGTTTGGGACTAAAGTGTAAATTTCCCCAGTAAGTAATTTTATTCAGTATAAGAGTGAATCGGATCGAAATAAGAACCTTTATATCGGTTTTAAGAATTAAGATGCAGTAAAAGGTACTGAATTTGGATCGAATAAAATTGTTAAGCGTGCTCAGGCCAGGGAAATATTAGGATGGGTGACCTCCGGGAAGGTCCCATAAAAGTGTTTTTGATCGATATTTTGGACTCAGTAAGAGTAGAGAAATTTGTATGGATTGTCAATAGAGGAATTCTAAGAAAAATTTTATTCTATGAAGATTTTCGATAATTATCAGAATAATAGACTAAGTTAGGAGAATTCAGTCTAAGTCCTTGGAAAAGGAAGTTTTATGGGATAATAGAGTTTATTTCCCGAATATGGAAATATAGAATTTTCGGAACAAATCCAATAACTTTGAAAAGGTAAAATCGCAGTAGAAGTATTTTATAAATATCGGGAAATCGGATCGAACTGAAATTTTAGAGGCTGATCCAAAAGCCATGGAAAAGTTATAAAAATACTATTTTATGAATATTTTATTATATTTGGTTGGATTCCAACTAGATTTAGTTGAATTTTTACAAGAATGGCAAACTAGTAAATAAAAACTAGTTGGAGGGCAAATTGGTCACTTTTCCTCAATGGCATTTTTGAAATATTTAAAAAGTTATAAGGGTAATTTTGGAAATAGAAAATGGGAGATTTAATCTTGGCCCTTGATTGATGATAAGATTAATCTCAACCGCTAGATTTTAATGGCAAAATTGTAATTTTATTATTAAATGAATATAATATTCATTTAATTGTCACATGTGTATAATAATAGTGATGCTAGGGAAAGAAAGAGAAAATTTTTCCAAGCTCGATTCAAGCCCCGAAACTTGATTTTCTAGAATTTTTCCAAGCTCAATTCAAGCCCCGAAACTCGATTTCCAGGTAATCTCTTCAACTACAAAGTTGTTCTACTCTTCAAGCTCTATCTTTTGATATCAATAATTCATGGAATCCATGCTTGATTGATGAGAATTTATATGAGAAAGAAATTAGGGTTTATGGATCAAATTAGGGCTTTTGAGATTTTATGATTCCATGATTAAATTCAAGTTGAAATCAAGCTAGTATGATGTTAAAATCATGATATTGAGTTGGGATTTAAGTTCTACATGTTTTGATTATTATGAAGATGATTAGGGTTTATACATTCAAGTTTAATTTAGGGTTTGTGATGTTGAATTAATGATTTAGTAAGCTTGATTTGTTGTTTGGAAGCAAGACCCTAAGTTAATTTGATAAGGACCAATTTGGCAATCTTAAAAGTTAGAGGACCAAATTTGAATTTTTATGGAATTGGTGTGTATTTATGTTATTAAGGATGTTGGAGATGTTAAATTGATGTTAGAATGCTAAACCGATGTTAAATTGAATTAGTGACCATTTTGACAATTTGTCAAAGTTAAGTGACCAATTCGGAAATGAGGTTTTGGATAAGGACTAAATCTGAATTTTAGTTGTAATGATGGAATTAAGGTGGTAATTTTTAATTGAGGACTAATTTGCAAAGTTAAGAAATTTGGATCCTTACCTTTGTATTATTAGTGACCATTCGATAAAGAAGGAAAATTAGAGGGAACTATTATGAATAATTATTTGATGATGAAGGTGATAAGTTGGTGGTCTAAAGCAAATAAAGGGACTAAATTGACAAGTAGAGAAGTAAGGAGAAGTTGTATGAAAGTTGAAGTTAATTATGGAAGCTGTGTAGAAAACTGGATTATGGCAGTAAGTTTGAAAATTCACCATAAATTCTACAAAAATGGTTAGATGGTGAATATTATACCGATGTAAAGATTTGTTCGTCTAGTTTCGTTTCCAACAAACGGAAACTGATTTCGAGTCAAAAGATATGAATTTTTAAGTGACAAAAGGTCAGAAAATAGAGCACCAGTCTGTTCCGAATTCCAGCATTGTAATTAACTTTGAAAATTTGCCATAAATCGTACAAGTTGAATTTGAGATATTAATTTATATGGTTGAAAAGCTTATTGAATCTATTTTCTTTCAGAAAAAACGGAATCGAATTCTGAGTTGTAGATTATTTTATAGAAATATTTCTTTGAAGGTAGTGCAATCTGCCAGAAAATGAGAATTGATACATTTTGTATCTAAGGTTAATTAGTAAGCTTGAAAAGGGTTAATGGAAGTTCTAAATGGTTATTAAGGACCAAAATGAGTTTTGGACAGTATAAGGAAGGAAAGAGGAAATTTCTATATTCGAATGATTAGATTTGATATCATGTTTGAGAAATTGTTAGAGTTGAATCTAAAAAATGTTGTTTACATTCATGTGATTGATGAAGTTTGGATCCAAATCAAAAGAAGGTTCGAGGTACTATGAAAGAAAGGATCGAATAGAGCTTAGTGAGGCAAGCTAATAAATGGCCCAGCTGAGTGCATATTATGCTTTCATACTATATCTATTTATGGTAAAGAAAAGTAAAGTAAGATTGTCTACATGTTTATAATATGAATAATGATACATTATCATTATAAGGTAATCCAATTTAAAAATGGATTTATTTAATAAAGTATGATTTTCCCTAATATGGTCATTGATAATATGATTAATGTTACGGTTTATGATGTTATAATTATATGCCCAAATTATATGAATGAGAGACTTGGTACAAATGGCAGTATAGTAGTACTTCGGAACTTTTGATTACACTTCGGTATTTTGATGTTCATTGCCATGTGTGCCAATTCTCTATGTTATAAGTTGGGCTATAATATAAATGAATTGATTAATTCAGATTAATAAGCTTGAAAAGCTTAAAAAGGCAAAAGAAAGAAATTGGTACAAAGAAGAGTATGAACAGCTCTATTATATTTGTATATGGCCAAGTTATTATCATTTATTGATGATAATATGCATATCATTTATAGAATGATATTTTACAAGTTAATGATAAGTTACAGATGATGACCAATATGCCATATACAGAATAATATATTGAAAAGGTAATGATATTGAATTATTGTCCAAGTATATTATAGAGAGTTACAGTATAGTGGCATGCCATTAGAGGTCTAGCAGTCTGGGACTCCGTGTAGCTACACACCAATCATTGGATCTATATGTTTACCGGCACTCATGTGTCTATATGATGTTGACACTTATGTGTCTATATGATATCGACACTCGTGTATCTATATGATGTCGACACTTATGTGTCTATATAATATCGACACTCATGTGTCTATATGAAGTCGACACTTATGTGTCTATATGATATCGACACTTATGTGTCTATATGTTACCGGCACTTTATGTGTCTATATGTTTATCGTCACTTCGGTGACTAGTACTCTGGGAGTACCAATCTCGCATACTTAAGTTTCTCTCTATATAAAATTCTTGGGCTAAATGTATAAAGAATTGGTATAAGTAATCTTAATATGATTCAAAAGGGAAACAAGAGATTTATTGAGAATATTGAATTGACTTACCATGCCTAACATATGTATATGAGATGTTGATTTTTACAGGTTACATGACAAAGGAAAATTTTTTATATATGTTAGTACATGTGAGGTAACTTATGTTATTAGGCATGAAAATGGTAAGTAAGTTAAACTTAAAAGTTTAACATTAATGGTAAGTAGTGATATGATGTTAAAGGAATAGAATAAGCACATTCATTAGCTTGTAACATGATATATATATGTTCATGCATTGAGGTATAAATGACATATTATGATAAATGAACAAACAAGAAAATTTTATGATATTAGCATATAGTAAGTTATCACTAATGCAACATAAAAGTTAATGCATTGACATATATCATGCTATATAAATGTAGCCATAAAGTTTAATAAGTTTAAATTATTATTAATTTTGTTTATTGCCTCACTAAGTGAAAACTTAGAGTGTGTTTGATTCAAACGTAGGTTAAGGTGGAGTACTTGAAGAGGAGTTGAGCATACTGATCAAGCTCAATCTACAAAACATCAGTAAGATATTCTAGCTTATGATAATCTCTAGTGGGCATGTAATTATTTAATTACTAGTAGAGTATGATGCATGTAATTAAACTAAACGATAGAGAATTAATCAGTTTTGATAATAAAACGTATATGGACAAAACAAGATAAGGCATTAGTAATGTGATATCTCGGACTCGTATTCAGTACGAGAAAGGGGTGTTACATCGTAAAATCGTAATTCAAGGAAATAGTATGAATCTATGAATATGGTATCGATACGAGCTTTGGTCATATCAGTACGTGATTAGGGGTCGTATCGGCACAGGTTCACTCATACAAGTACTTGGAGAAATCTACGATTTCTAGTAAGCAATATCTGTACCGGTACACGTGTGAGTACTGATGCCCAAAGGTATCGTATCGATACTCGTGTTCGAATACTATCATCCATAGAACGAAATAATCAATAATGCTAATAAAAAGATGGAAATTTACGTGGGATGTTAATGAGATAATATGGATTAATAGAGATGATTAATGAGGATGATTAATGTGCACTCTCATAATAATTAATAACTTGGTAAACGTTGGGTGGCTTAATGGTAATAGTCACCGTGGGGATCCTTGGTGGATCGTGCGATGATGTGTGTTGTGTGGTAGGCGTGTCCTTGCTATGTGCTGATATGGATACCCAGATAGTTGAGTCATCTTTGATGGATGAGATTCGAACGCCCGGCGAGAGAAAGACTATGTTGAAACACCATGGTTAAAGATTCCTAAATGTATGATCTTGATTCTTAGTGGTTGCGAACCTCATTCGAAGATGCTTGATGAGATATTTTGAGCATGGGTGTATGATCCCGATGCTTAGTGGTCGCGGGCCTCACCCTATAGAGTATATGATCCTGATGCTTAGTGGACGTGAGCCTCACTCAGATTGTATGATCTCGATGCTTAGTGTATATGAGCCTCACTCTAGGTTTGTGGTATGACTGTGTGCTTTTACTCGGATGATCTGGTGAGATCCCGAGTATGATTGGGCCTTGTGTGTCATGTACGATGATTACTATGATGAGAGAATGTGTTTAGGCAACTAGTGGTAGTGCCACGTGCTTATTTATCTCTTCTTATTGCTCATACTAGCTTGCATGCTTATGCTTATGATTAGCATGAAGTATAGTAGAGTAGATGTGTACCACTGAGCTTTGTAAGTTCAGTGCTCGAAATCATTATTTCTGTGTGTAGGTTGATCATTGGATCGTGGGATCAAAGAGCACTATCAATACGAGATTCCTGCATGGGGTGATTTTCAGAGTACGATACTTGTGTTTAGTGGGTTGTATGTTCATAGGACCTTACGTGGTAGAGTTTGTAATTCTTATTTTTGAAATTGTATTAATCATGTCGAATGTTTAAATGTTTTTAAATTAAAGTGGAACTCCTTTGTAACGATTTAAATTGTTTATCTATTGTATTTAACATTTTTGGAAAATACCTTATTTAGGCTAAATCGAGTTGAGAATTTTTATGGAAACGGATTGGGCCTAAGGCCTAAATGTGACATCCGAGTTTAGGGTGTTACATTCAATCCTTTGATTTTTAGAATTTGTTGTTGCGACATAAGTATACAACTAAATACCTACCCTCGTGGGATTGATATCTAACATGATTTATCTGTTAACTATACTTGCATCGACAGTGTATGCTTGCAAGTTTGACGTTTATTCACCGATCACCTAGATCCACCCCTTGAATTCACAAACCACAGATTTGTTCAAATTTCTTCAAAACTCTAACTCAACTCCTTGCTCAACTTGTTGGGTAGATTTTTTGGTATCATTCGATCCAACTGATTTTATGAAGTTCAGAGTTATAGAGGGAGCTAGAGATTTGTCGGGGTAGAAGAAGAAACAATTGAACGAGAGTGATTGGTTAAAGTAAAGAATTTAGGGTTTAAGGTTGTGTATATTTTGAGTGGAGAAGACTAATTGATTTGAGGTTTTGAGGAATTGGTGGATTTTATATTTATGTATTATAATTTTAGTTTTTATTTCTTTTATTTATTAACGTGTTTTTATTATATTGATATTTTTATTTTTTAATCCATGTCATAACGGTGTTGTAAAGTTAATGGTGGAGTGACCAAAAAAGTTTTATGCGTAAAGTTTAGTGAGTAAAATGAACGGTTTAAAACTTCAGTGACCAAAATGACTCAAAGAGTAAAGATCAGTGATGATTTATGTGAGGGTAAAGTTCACAAATGGTCACTGAACTTTGCTAAATTATTCAATTTGGTAACCAAACTTCCAATTGCTTCAGTGTTACCATTAAACTTTTAGTTTTGTTTTAATTTGGCCACTGAGCTATAACATACGTCAAAAAGATGTTAACAAAGTTTGTATAATAACACATTTAGTCATTCACATTTGCAAATTTAAACAATTTTGTCCTAATTCGGAACAAATTAATAAATTTAACCCTCATTATTTACATATTATTTTAAATTAATCCTATTTTAATAAATTATATTCTTAAAAAAACTTAAATAAATCCTCATATACCAGTTTCCAACTATGAGTAGGAAACTAAGTCAGCTTTTTTCTACAAAAAAAAAAAAGAGACGAGATAAAGCCTTAAACAAAATTGTTAACAGTGATACGTTGGAGTTGTCTTCACAATCCTGAATAGGTTGAGGAATGTGTTTTGAAATGGGCCTAGTGGCTTTGTTTTGCTTGGCTTGAAGCTTCAATTTATTGTTTGCCATGTCATCATTCAAATAATTACTTACAATTATTGACTCCTAATTTCACGATATTTCTGTTATTACAAGCACTGCGGATGATATTACAAATGTGTGTAAAACCCTCTTGGTTTAATACTTCTAGTACAACTATGAAAAGTCATAAGAGGCCCCCAATTGGTTCCAGGAACTGCTTCATCTTCAGAGGATCTTCGCAATTACTCGATTGAGTTACCACCTGTTGGTGATTCTGTAGTGCCAGAATTGCTCTTAAAAGTATTAGAACCTTACCGTATGAAAGGTACTCTCTATAACCTACTTCTTGTTCTAGTTCTACTTAAAACAGTTGACTGGTTTTTCCTATCCTTATACTTTTCTATTATTTCATTGCTCAAGGCTGCATTCTCGATTATGAAAAGGCGAGATTGTATGCAACTATAGTCAATAAGGGTTGTGCGGCAAGGTTTGCCTTTGCTGCTGCTACATTTGGTGAGGTCTCAGAAGCACTTTTTGGGTTGCAGTAGCCTCATGCTATTAACCACTTGATGAATAAATATAAATAAGTCTCCACAGAAAGCATCTATTACATTGCCAAATTCAGATCTTGATGATATATTTCTACTTAGTAGAATTACGTCAAAGGGGAAATCAACATCAGAAACTGGGCGGAGGGATACATTGGTAAGTTTTTAGTGGTTTTGACAGTTCTATTTAATTAAAAGGGTGAGAAGTTTCATTTAGGTTGTCCATGTATAGATCTTATAACTTGTGATTTAAAACTTTTGATGGCGAGACATGTTTCTGGTTAGCATACTCAGGGTCAACTTAGATCAATGGCTTTTGAGCAGGAAGACTTATGGGAAGGGGCTAATGAGCGTATCACTTGGCATGAGAAATTGGAGGGAGAAGAGGCAATTCAGAATCGTGTGCATGAGTGATTTTACGTTATTTTATTGCTATTGCTAATTAGTTGAACAATAAAATTTCTGCGATATATTCCTTGATGCAGAAGTTCTGAGTCTATTATTAAATTATTTTCAATTAAAAATAGAATTAATTTAAAATAATATATAAATAATAGGGTTAAATTTATTATTTTGTATCGAATTATTTAAATGTACAAATGTAGAGAACTAAACATGTTATTATATAAACTTTGTTAATATCTTTTTAACATTTGTTATATATCACTTGCCAAATTAAAACAATTTAATTTAATAGTAATATTGAACTAATTAAAAGTTTAATTATCAAATTAAATAATTTAATAAAATATAGTAATTATTTGTGAACTTCTATATGTAATTAAACCCTTAAAAAAATTTTAATTTTAAAATCCTGTGAGGAGTCTCACTCGTTCACGGATTCTAAAAAAAAAAAAAAAAAAACCCTTCCCTGAATCTCAGCAAACCAGAGGAAAAAGAAAAGTTCTAAAAAACTAACATTTGGCAGCCAAAACAAACATTACCGAGTCAATTAAAACACAACAATAGTTGCCGACAATGCTTCTTCTTCAGATATAACGCTGAAAGTAAACGACACGAGCTTCTAATTTGAACTTGATTTCAAGCTTAGTAGGTGGTGAGGCTGAAAGAGGGGGTAAAACATTGAAAAGGAAATGGCAAGTACAAAAGGGACAAGCTCAGAGGGAAGCATAATCAAGGGTGTGCAGACTCATGGAGGTAAATATGTCCAGTACAATGTTTACGGTAACTTGTTTGAGGTCTCCAGTAAGTACGTGCCTCCTATTCGTCCTATCGGTAGAGGTGCTTATGGCATTGTTTGGTAAGTTTGTCCAGTTACTTATTTAGGCTATTTTAATGTTTTTCTTGAAATATTTGATGGGTTTCTGTTCTTTTTGTGGTTGATTCACTCTTTCGAGCGTATTCTTTGTTGAATCATAGAAAAAGTTGTTTTCCTTTTTGTTTTTTCCTTATTTGGTTTTGTGGACTTGTTATACGTATTTATAATCTAGTAAACTTCTTTCCTGCTGATTTTAATGCTGCTGATGGTTTTTTTTTATCTAAATTAAGATTCTTTCCATTGGCAACCTTAGAGTTTTTCCTTGATAGAGTTGCTGACCTCCCTAATAGTAAGATTTGGGGATTTTTTTTTTATTGATTTACTTTCTTTAACTTAAGTTGGCACATGATTGAATCGGTTTGATTTTTATGAATGAATAACTATAAGTAGCACATCAAACCTTATAGCATAAATTTATTTACATTGTAATATGTTGACCGTAGTTATTGTTCTTAAGTGTCCGCTATAGCTTATATGCGATTGGACTTGTTAGTGAGTGTGGTTTAAGTACAAGAATTTGAACTTACAGGTTTTGGGATTCTTCAAAGAGTATCCTGCCATGTTGTAGTTAAGAGAAGAAACAGTTAGCTGAAGTCATTTTGCTTATGGCCGGAAAATATCTTTTAAAACTATTGTTTTTTGACTTGGGATTTTGATGCTTCGTTAGTGTGGCTTTGAATTGCATCACTTCTATTTCTTTTCTTTTTTTTTTTCCATTTCCAGTGCCGCTATTAATTCAGAGACCCGCGAGGAAGTTGCTATTAAGAAGATTGGTAATGCATTTGATAATAGGATAGATGCCAAAAGGACATTGAGAGAAATTAAGCTTCTTCGTCACATGGACCATGAAAATGTAAGACAGGCTCTTTTCCAGAAACTGCAATTTTATTTTTCATTTCAAGGTCATAGCAATGCAAATAGTGCATAATGTTGCCAACCCTGCTGTGTATTTATTATGCCTGGAACTGCTACTCAATTCTCTTCCTGTAGGTTATTGCTGTCAAGGACATCATTCGACCACCAAAAAAGGACGCCTTCAATGATGTTTACATTGTTTATGAATTGATGGACACTGATCTTCATCAGATAATTCGCTCTGACCAACCATTAACAGATGATCATTGTCAGGTTTGAATGAACAGATTTGAGAGACATTTGTGTTACTGATATAACTTCTTTTTAATTATTGAAGCAGCTAGTTCTTCCTTTAAAGGGTTTGGACATGTTTTTTTTTCTTTTTAGATATTATTATCATACTTCTACCAAAGCTGTGATTGATTTGAATAATGGAGGAAACAAATACTGCATGAGAACTGTTGACTAGATATATGCCCTCGTATTAGTATACTAAACTGGGGATAGAGTACTCTGCGTTGTGGTGTGTAAATTGGAGAAATTCTAGGTTAAACTAATTGGCCACAGTTGGCAAAGAAGTTAAGACTTATATGATAAAACAATTGCCATGACACTCATTTGATAGTATTGAGCAAACCATACTTGCTATCCATATTTTGAGAATTTAAGAACATTTGAGAACATTTCTCGCAAGATGAGCGAACATGAATGGCAACATTCTTGCAGAAACCATAAAAAGAAGCTTTGAATCTGAATTTCTGCCCTGAAATTTAAATAACTGCTTGTTTCTATACCTTGGTTTTGTTTGACAGTGCATAAATATGACACTGATACTGAATGAAACCTTTGCAGTACTTTTTATATCAGCTGTTACGAGGGCTGAAGTATGTGCACTCTGCCAATGTTTTGCATCGTGACCTTAAGCCAAGCAATCTGCTTTTGAATGCAAATTGTGACCTTAAGATTGGAGACTTTGGATTGGCAAGGACAACATCTGAAACAGATTTCATGACAGAGTATGTTGTCACTCGATGGTACCGTGCACCGGAGTTGCTCCTTAATTGTTCAGAATACACTGCTTCCATTGATATTTGGTCTGTTGGTTGCATACTTGGTGAAATTATGACAAGAGAACCTCTGTTTCCAGGCAAAGATTATGTTCATCAACTGAGACTCATCACAGAGGTAGTCAACTTCTGCTCCTGTGGTCTCACATGATCTATGATCTGGTTTCAGGATACAAAAAATGGGCTGATGCCTTTACAATTTTGTTTTACATCCTCCTCTCTCCCCCAAAAGTCACTTTGAGCATTTCATTTCTTGCATCTGCTGATGGCGTGATGAGATAATTGTCTAGTTTAGGTAAAAGTAGACGTGTTCATTACCAGGTACCCAGTTTTTCGGGTGGGTACCTATTTGCCGGCCCGTATCCCGGCCCGTTTAGAGTATCTGCTATCGGGTACCCGTGAAACTCAGGTACTCGGTTAATCGGACAAGTACCTGGTTCATATTTTTATTTTTATTTTAATGTAAATGTTTAAAAAAAATCATATAATGAACATATAAAATTTAAAAATTTATAATACATAATCCAAACACAAAAATTAGTAATTTGAAGTTAAGTTTAAAATATTTTGGATATATATACATATATATATTAAAGTTTATCACCAATATTAATCTTGTTTTTTTTTCTTTCGGTATTAACAAATTAATTAAAATATATTTAAAAAATTTAAAACTTAAAAGTATATAATTCAAACATAGAAATAATTTAGAGATTTAAATTTAATTTTAAGTACTAATATTAAGGAACTTAAAATAAAAATATAATTTAAAATTATATATATATATTAAAACTTATCGGGTCTGGTACCCGGTTACCAAGAAAAATTGGCCCAAACCCGGCCCAACTATTATCGGGTCGGGTATCCGGCCCGGTCAATTTTTATTACGGAAATTACTCGATTTTTTTCCTTTCGGGTCATCTGGTCAGTCGGGTCGGATAATTTTGAACACCCCTAAGTACAACCATACAAGCGGCTAGATAGACTTATTTGATGCATCTGTGGTGGTTCTTATATAGGAAAGTAAGAGAACAAAAAAAATGATTAAAACTAATTCATTTCTTTGGTGTCTATGAAATTACATAAATTTGAAATGTGAAGCTTTGGAAATACTTTTGAATGGTGAGTTAGGGGTTCATAAAGAAAATAAAGAGGGTATTAGCACGGAAATACAAAGGAAATACATAAACTATATAAGAATTTGAAATTTCCAAAGGGGTTATTGCCCCTAGCACTCTCCATCCCTTGGTATTAGTGTCCCAAGTCCTCGTCAATTATCTAGTCCGGATGTTTCAGAAGAAATGTCTAATTTGAAATTCATTGATTATATTAATGTGTATAATCTTTTAAATGCTGTCTTCTTTTAGTAAACCTCAGTTTCTCAATGTTTTGAACATGGTAACTTTTTTTTTATCAAAAGTTGATAGGTTCACCTGATGACGCCAGTCTTGGATTTCTCCGAAGTGATAATGCCCGAAGATATGTTAGACAACTTCCACAGTGTATGAAGCAACAGTTTTCAGCTAGATTCCCAAATATGCCTACCGGGGCTGTTGATCTGCTAGAAAAAATGCTTGTATTTGATCCCAACAGAAGAATTACTGGTACAAACCAAGAAATAGAATTTCAAACACGTTATTTCTGATGGTTTCCCTTTTTCTTTTGGTGTCTACATCTACGTGATTATTTTCATTACATCTTATTGGCAGTTGATGAGGCACTTTGTCACCCATACTTGGCATCTCTTCATGACATCAACGACGAACCTGTCTGCGCCAGGCCTTTCATTTTTGATTTTGAGCAATCATCATGCACTGAAGATCGTGTCAAAGAGCTTATCTGGAAGGAATCTGTGAAATTCAATCCAGATCCTGTCCGTTAAGAGACTCAATCCTTTGAATATTATGAACAAATATGTTGTTCATATTCTCTGGACTCGATAGGACACCATTCACGTTTGCTTCCTTGTTGGTCAAACCGAAACTAATATACAAGTTGAAGCTCACCTGGCTTGTGATATTTGGGACTCAAATGTGGTTGACATTACCCCAATCGGATGTTATTTTGGTTCTTTTATGACCAGAAACAGACATAGAACTTCCTTCTTGATACTATATAATGGAAGTTCAAAAGCTCAGTGCAAAGAATGTGGATGTTGTATTTATCAATGACCCTTTGTTTTGTTAGTTTTAAATACCTTTATAACTCAATCATCAAAAAGCATGGGAAAAGAACAACCTTCCAATGATCATTGTTTCTTACATAAAACAAATTTTATAACTGCAAATTCATGTTACATAAACGAAATTGATAGCTTAACTTTATATTCTGTCACAATTTTCTATTTAAACTTTTTGGCACTTGGGAAGCTGTCCTCTGGAAAATTGCAGGCATTGTCTGGCCCTTGATCTGTTAGCAGATTGCAGGGCTGAGGGGTAACATTACTTGATACCCCAGCAATCTCAGTGCAATTCCATTGAATCTTCTTTGGCTTTTGTGTTAATCCAATGGTAGCATTTGATATGCAAATTCCAGAAAATGGATGGCCTGGAATTCCCTCCAATCTAGCTGCCATAGTCACATTCTCTGCAATGATATCTCGGAAATTGATATTCTGGATAACAGGGATTGCATTAGGATCATAATCATTGTCCGGATGAGAACCATAGTTCCCTGCCATCCAAAACACCATTTTCATAGTTTTCATGGTCATTCCTCTCACATATATGTCTTTGACATAGTTTCCTCGTCCCACAGCGGTTTTGATCCTAACAGCCGACTCAGAATTAATGCAGGTGATGTCTTCAGCCCTTACGTCCTCAATCCCACCAGACATCTCACTCCCTAGTGCAATCACTGCACTGAATGGTGAAATGCATGTCAGCCTGCTGATCACCAGCTGCTTTGTTGGCATACCAAACTTGATACCATACTCATCCCAACCACTCTTAACAGCTACACAATCATCTCCAGAGACAATGTAGCAGTCTTCGATCCGGGTATTCGTGCAAGAATCTGTAAAAGAAGCAACACAATACCCTCTTAACACTTGCAGCTGTTAAAAGGTAGTCGTATCTGATTCAATGTCCACTTTCTCTCACCTGGGTTGATCCCATCAGTGTTCGGAGAAGTTACTGGTGCAAGGACAGTTAATCCTTGAACAACGACGTTGCTGCATTTTAATGACAACCAATGTTAGAACATGACACCAATGTGTCACTGTCAGCAGCATGCTAAGGAAACTGAAACTGTAAACTCGAGAATGAGAGGGGCAAAAACCTGCTGTAAACAGGATGAACATTCCAGGAAGGAGAGTTCATCAATGTGAGATTAGAGATTTGAACTTCATCTGAATACATGATTTCAATAAGGTAAGGCCTGGTGTATTTCAGCTCTCCCTTGTGGAATTTGTCCCACCAGGTAACACCCTGACCGTCGATAGTGCCATTGTCACCTGAAATATGTTGAAATCCTTATTCTAGTACTTGATGAATTTATGAAATATTAATGTTGTTTTGATAAATCTCATTGATGATTACAGTTCTCGGTACCCGTTATGACAACGTCGGTGAGGTTAGTTCCGAAAATAAGACTGATATATCTTCCACCGTCGGCATCCCTTCCTCGACCATAGGACGGGAGAGGGTCAATGACCGCCCATTCACTCTCATCCTGCCTCAAGTTTCAGACACAAGAAACAGTAAACATAAACCATGTCTTAAATTTTGTTTCGAGCAAAATTATAGTCAGCATAAAAAACGCATTGAGATGAAGGTATTTAGTTCCCAGTTCTTAGTGGCTTGATTTTAAGCTCCGTTTGAAAGGAGATTCTTCAAGGGGTTCCCACAATTACCATAGACCTGACACTGAGCAATTGAGAACCACAGAATTCTAGAAAAGAACTCGTTAAGTGGGTTCTTTGCCTTGTGGTCTCCCTTGTTTCTATAACGTCTAGCATTAGGATAAAAAATGGCCATTTTGAAACAGTTATCTGGCCCCTAATCTACTTCATTTTCTCATAAAATCATAGTAATAAGTCTTCTTGTTTCTATGCACGTTGCCATTGGCATTGAGAGCTTGTAACCTGTGAGGCAAGAAGAGTAGCATCTTTGTGGATATAGAGAGTGAAATGGCTGGTAAGATTGAAACTACCGGTCAGCCACTTTCCTGGAGGAACAAGCAGTAACGATCCGCCATCTGATGCATACTGGCTAAGGTTGAAAATGGCAGCCTGAAAAGCCTTTGTATTTGACGTCACTCCATCTCCAACGCCTCCAAAGTCTGTCAATGAAGCACTGTACTTTCTGCTTTCAACACCCTTTATGTCAATCAAAACCAGAACTGTTCCAAGTAGCAGTATTGTACCAAGAACCTGAAAATCAAGCAAAGGACAAACAGGAGAAGGATAGAAAAAAATGCATCAAGAATGACATTCCAAGCCAAAGAAACATGGAACTAAAGTTGTTCTATTTTGGACAAACTTTTGCAGATGACGGTATATTCAATGTGTATGCCAGAAATTATTGGCAAGAGATTATCGTATGGACTGAAACGGAAGAGTATTTTTGGTTACCTGGTTTCTTCTCGGGTTTGTCCACATTTCCATTAACCACAAAACAATCTTGGTTTTTGGTTTAGAGCAGAGGAGTTTAAATAGAGACCCAGGTTCTAAGCAACGAGGGAAGTTTGTGGTAGGTTTTAAAGTGATAAAAGGAAGCTATAAAATTACAATTCAGACCCCACAATAGTTGTGTAACTTTCCACCTCCCCTTCAACAAAGTTGACTTTTCCTTGGAGATATATTTAGAGTGCATTTAAAAACACCCTATGTCTATGTCAAATGATGTTTCTGTTGTAACACAAGCAATGCAGCATTCCATTTGATTTTTTTTCCTCACAAGTTTCCATGGTTTTAAAACAAAGGAACAATCAATCAAGAGGTACTGTTCATATTCCGAAAATAAGAATGGATGGTAGTTCTTGGATAATGCAACGGATTTGTGGTTGTTTAATAACTCATTTTATGGTTTTTGTCAGTATCTTCAGTCACATGGCCAACGCCAACCCGTGAGCAGACCATTAATTACCTCACGGGCCTAGCTTAGCCTATTATTCCTCAAGTCATCATCATTCAATAATAACGAACGTTGTTGGTTATTTTATTTGGATTAATTAGTGACCATATAAAAGTAGAGATTAAATTATGTTAGAATATAAAGTTTAAATTTAGAATTTAAACTTGTAAGAGAAACCAAAACTAGAATTTGATACTTGATTAACTTTTTCCATCTTAATTGAGACATTACTCAAAAGAAGACAAAACTCCCACCCTTTTATTTTGCAAGGGAAAAAAAACATGAACCAGAGGCAGCAGTCACGAGAACTGAACTTTTTAGCTAAGCAACAAAACAAGTTGGAGTTAAAGTTACTGTTTTTGTTGGTGGGCCGCTAAGTATTGGCCCATTTTATTTGGGGTAAACTACATCCCAGAACATTTAACTATGGGTCAGTAACAAAGATGTCAGTTTTCTTTTAAAAAATACAAAAATTAAAATATTAATATAGACATGTCACTTTGCTTTTTAAATATGTCTCTCAATTAACATATTATTATTGACATGTCACTTTCTTTCTAATGCCACATAGTATAATAATATTTTTAATCCTTAAGACTTATGCAATCTATGAATTTGATCTTAATCCAAAATATTTCAATAAATTTAACTCTTAATATTTAAAAATTTCAATCATTTTAATCTTTATTCTTCTATCAAATTACTTGTTCTTATCCCAGAAATGTTAAATTACTTTCTTGGTACTTTCTTGGTACAATAATAATTTAAAAGTAACTCATTGTTGTTTTATAGCTGAATGCAGTTATCAAACTATTGATTTGATCTGGTGAGCTTGCTTGCTTTGATAGTATCACAAAAAAGATTAAATTGATGAAATTTTGAAATATGACTGATTAAATTTATTGCATTGTTTTGAAGCATGAAAAAATTAATAGAATGTATAAGTTTTAAGACTAAAAATATTATTATACCAAAGAAAAGTGACATGTTTCTAACAATATGTTAATTGAGTGATATGTTTGTAATAATATTTAATTGTATGTCCTGTTTGTTATGAAAACTATAATTAAGTGACCTTAGATGTAGTTTGCCCTTTATTTTGTTGGATGGAAACAAGCTTGAATTATATCCATGGATCACTTGTCCTAACTTCCAAGGCATATCCATTGATTTCTTGGCGTTTACAGCAAGTTAGGCTATGCGTAGAGGAAATGTTTTTTTTTTTTTTTTATAGAAGTAGAGGAAAGATTGAATAATTCCAACTTCGATGCTAATTAAGAAGCAAAATTCTCTTCGAATGTGTTGATGATAAAATGCTGGCTAAATTACCTGATATCATATCTGAACTATAAAGTAATCCCTCAAGTTTAAAAAATGAAAATTTTAATCCCTATACATCCCCCCCTATAAGTTTACATCTTTACTTCAAAACTAAATATGAAGAAAAAACTAATGTGTTTATCTACTAATACGTTGCTACTAAGCTCAAAGTACTTGGACTTAGGGTGGGCAAAATTCGACTCGATTAAAAAAATTAAAATTTTTTACTCGACTCATAATTTCATTAACTTGATTCGAAAAAATTTAAATAAATTTTGAGTTGTAAAATAAAAATTCGAATAACTCGAAATTTTTTGTAACTAGTGGATCAGTTTTCAAGTTCGAGTTGTGTCTCTCATTCCCGCGTGATATATATACCACATATAAAAAATATGAAGAAATGTGTGTGTGTGTACACGCGCGTGTGTGTGTTGTATATGAATGTAGAAAGTCGTTTAAATTAAAATCAACCGGTATTATAAATAATTACAATTAAATTGGCATGGAAATACGAAAACTCGACTCGAATCGAAAAAAAAATCAAATAAAGCTTGAGTTGTAAAATAGAACTCATAAACTCGGCCAATTCAAATTTTTTTGACTCGACTTGATCGAACGCTTAACCCTACCTGGACTTGAGTTATTTAACCAAAAAGGTTTTTATCCAAATATTTGATCTAAAAAAAAGTTCAAATGTATAAAAAGCCCTTTTGAGAAAAAATCAATTAAGCCCCTATTTTTTTTTTTGTAACACTTACTATCCGGTCTAGAAGAATAAGCCCGAGTGACGGATGTCACATTGATTCACCGAGGTGAATCCAAATTGAATATACAAAATTACAGATATTTTTAAAACATTCTCAAGCTCTAGATGCATCATACAACCCTATGTGGTTTAATTAAGTTACAGTTCAAATTTCATGTCAAACGGAACTGGTTTATATCATTAATTATGTATCATACGAGAATAGGTACTAAAATACAAAATCATAAATTTAAAGGGACCAATATAAAACTAAAGGCATCATACTAAAACTAGACATGATATAAGCATGCTTGCAAAATTCCAGGTCAAACAAACATCATTTACTTATTCATTTAATGCATCAACATATGATGACTGATTTGCAATGAATCTAAAACATGGAAAGCCAATTAACTTAATTACCTACCACCGTACAAGTACTCAGAACTTCCGTATTGGTATGCGAATCCAAAATAAATTCCAGTAGCTTGATTTAATACCGGTACAAGTTACTGTACCAATTCTCGAGAAAGTTTGTACCGATACGCTTTGGCCCAAAAGGCTACTTTTCACTCACTAGTATCGGTACGCTATGGTACTGTACTAGTACGCTCTACTCTGTATTGCAAATTCGATTATGCAATACTAGCTTGAACACTCCAAAACACCTCCAAGCATTCTAAACATTCTACTAATATTAAACCAACATAAAACACACTTGATCAAGCATTCACGAGGAAGAATTCATCTCATATAACATTGAATCAAAGAATATAGAGGTATGCTCCCTAAATTGCATAAAAATCATTATTGAGGAAAATCAAAATGTCCAAATATGCATATAAGATCCGATCATCTAATCAATTCAACATTTCAATCTTCCCAAGCATGGCCAACTTGACTAAACCTCAACTTGTCAATGATCAATTATTCATGAGTCATAAACTCAACTAAACAATCAATCATACTTCAACATCATAGTAATACTATGAACTAAAT
Source organism: Hibiscus mutabilis (assembly GCA_019671005.1). Classification (NCBI taxonomy): domain Eukaryota; kingdom Viridiplantae; phylum Streptophyta; class Magnoliopsida; order Malvales; family Malvaceae; genus Hibiscus; species Hibiscus mutabilis. Next base: position 21,635,204 of record CM033741.1, on the reverse strand, counting down.
TCAACCAACTCCATGTTGGAAAAATCAAAACAACAATATAAATGGGATTACAACCCACAAATATAAATTTAAATGGGAAATCTACCCACATTGCCTTATTATATTTAAACGGAAATAAGTCCTTACATACTCAAAGAGTGTTGGATGTCTTGGATACTTACTCGTCTTGATGACAACCCCCAAATGCTTAATTTTTTGTAAAGATAAAAAGAGAGTATAAGCATAAACATGCCTAGTGAGTGTTCTCCACAAATATCACATCAATGCTATATAATAAAACCAACATCGTAGTGTCTTAAAATCTCAATATAGATGCATAATTTTCAGCGTACAAATGCTCAATAAAACCTTGTTCATAATTATTTCTTCATATCAAATTCTTGAGTTATATTGACAATTTACTGAGCATGACTACTCATTAATCAAAACAATCAGATACCTGAATCTCAATTTAAATTTTAAACCATATCCATGTATCAACCAATAGCCAATCGGGCCTTACCCCTTGTACCCTATAAATGAGTGGAAGAAACGGTTACGATGCACTTCTATATCCCATAATCATTAGTCAGTGGCCTTCCCCTCTATACCTAACAAATGAGTGGAAGGAACGATTATAGCCAAATAGGCCTTCGGGATACTTTTCAAAGTGGCGATCAATCCATTAACGTTATTTTGTAAACACTTAGAGTACCCTTATCATATGACATGCCAACTATATCTGATATCAATCTTTTTTTGTCACAAGCCAATATACTGATTTCAAACTCATTTACTTACTATTTTTCTTATGCATTTAACAAATCGATAACATATTCAAATAACATTACTCTTGACAACTATGACATTTCATTTTGGAAACTTATTTCGGTGCACATATAAATCCTCATGCTTGATAAACCATAGTATTTCATATAATGATACATAAAAATAGTAAGTATGGAAGCTCATGCTTTTAAATCAAATCATGTAAAACATGCTTCATGTTTATCCGTTATTTCAATGGAATGATTAAGAAAACTTACTCCAAAGATTAGTTAAGCTTGCTAGGCTTAATCTAAACCCCATTCAGATAGTTTCAAACCTTGTTTGAAAAGCAAAACCAATTTGCACTCATCGACAAGCTTTCACCCACACGCTTAAGCTTGTTCGATAACCGATATCGATGAAAAATCAACCTGAGGCTTCCTGATTCGGTTTAGATGGTTCTACAACTCAATATCATATAAACTAAGATCAATGCTTATCCAATAATTCACAGTAAATAGAGCATTGTTGTAATCTAACCCAATTCACATTCTAACAATAAAAAATCTCCATAATTCACTTTCAAAATCATTTTAACTTAAACCCAACAATACCTCATGAATTCTTAACTTCAAAACACATCGATTATCATAAAAAACACCCTACTTACAGCAACCAACCTTAGGAATCCAAACCACCTTCATTCAGCTCATAATCTTGTAGAACAACTAATCAATTTTAATCAAAGTAAACTTCACCAGAGGCCTCTTATGTCTAGGGTTTGTTCTATTTTGGTCACCCATTTTAAAAATAGGTTATTCTTGCCAGTTACGTTTTCGACTGTTACTTTTTTGGTCTCCTGAGCATTAACCTCCGTTACTTGAGTAACAAAGATCTGACATGGCGCATAAAAAACAAAAAAAAATCCACCTTGGACGTGAGCTGTAATACACCCATACTTCCTAAAACCGTTGACCCTCCCATTCAAATCGCCAGAAACGTGTCTCCCGTCTCAGAACAACCAAGATTTGGAGAAGCTTGTTTTTTCTTGGTTCTGCTATCTCGCTCGACAACTTGTTTTTGGTTTCCCAGTGTTAGCCTTGGACGCTTTAGCATTAGTCTTAAGTTTCCCTGGATCAGAATAAAATGCTTGCCAGTTTAAAATAAAAGTTAATAGATTCTTCAGTAAGTGATTCCAGTGCACGAGAACTAACCATTTTCAGCAGCAGCCACAGGAAGCTCCTCCTCATCGCTACTTTCATCCTCACTAGCTGTATACAAGAATAATATGCATGAGAAATACTTGATCAAACCAATTTGTAAGAATGCAAGTAGCAAAATATACATCAGTACTCACAGAATTCGTCATCAGTGGAGGCAAAAGGCAACACTAAAGTTTAATAATAATCATAATTCATAGTACTAAAAGAATATCCTTCCTTTGGGACAAAAGTCTTGTAACCAAAGAAATAGACACTCTCGTTTTCCCAGTTGTTAGAGAGCTCGAAGTCTTGCTCGAATACTAAATCAAAGTTTAATTGTGAGCAATTCTGGCGGGACAGTGTTCTGAGAACAAGTTTCTTCCCATCATCATTCACATAGAGTGGAACTGACTCCGCTTTGTTCTTTGACTAATCAAGTGATGCCTACAATACAGGCAGCAACATTGCAGATAAATGTATACAAATAAGAAAAAAAAACCAGGATAATCATATCAACTTTGATACAAAAATCATTTCAAACCTGGGATAGATGGATGACACGATTGGCACCAGGGTCTGTTTTAATATGCTTCCCAGCTTTAACTTCAATACCTAAGAATAAAATAAAAGATTAATCAAATTTAATCACCCAAACTATAAAAAACCAGCCAATGTCTGAAATATATGACAAAGCTTTTAAGATTTCGATATAAGCCATATGTATATATGATCATTTTCAACGATCTTTCATTCGAAGACCACACAATGAATCGAATGCAAAATCTATTAGCTACCCAACATATGCTGAAACATGTTTCAAGGAACTACCATCTCTAAAAACCAACATAGGTCGTATCATAACAATGTCTATAGCAGTACACCCAAAACAATCAAGCATAAAATCGAAAAGAAACAACCTTTAGGAAAACAAAAGAAACATGAACATGCAGAGCTAAGTAAAAAATGTGATTGCAAGAAAACTACAAAATCAACAACATAAAAGAAGAAAAAAATTGTGGAAGTAAAAACCCAAAGATCCAAAGCGTAAAAGATACACGGGCTTACCCCAGAACTTCATTGATGTAAGAAAAACGAGGAAGCTTAAGGTTTTAGTGGCGTCGAACAACTAGGGTTTTAGGAGAAGCTAGACAAAGGCTTTTTAAAGAGTGTGAAAATGAGCGTGAACATCGACAGGGCCGATAATGAAGGAGCACATGAAATATATCATCATCGCCATTGTTGATATTAACAACGTGAACCATATCGTCTCCGTCAAACAAGTGGTGGCCAGCAACCGGCTCGAATAAAGAATTAGCTCCATTTCGAAGATAAACGTCGTTTATACAAGAAGAGGTGGTTCTATCACCGGCAGTTTCGAGATAGGAACGACATTTTCGGTGATTTGAACATGAGGGTCTACGGTTTTAAGAAGTGGCTGTTGAAGAAGCCACATGTGTGTTACAGCTCACGTCCAAGGTAAAATATTTTATTTTTTTATGCACCATGCCATCTCTCCGTTACTTAGCGCACAAGTGACCAAAATAGTAACGGTCAAAAACGTAAGTGGCAAGAACAACCTATTTTCAAAATAAGTGACCAAAATAGAACAAACCCTAAACATAAGGACCTCTGTTGAAGTTTAGCCTTTAATTAATTAATTAAATTCTGGGATTGTTTTTACAAAATTGAGTTTAGATAATATCTAACACACAAAGAATCATTGTAAGTCAATCACAAACACATTGATTTCATCATCACATTAAGATTTCATAAGAAATCATCCAAAACTCATTTTAATCATATTTTCCCAAACCAATCAATTAAAAGACATTTAAATCATCTTTATATCTTGTAGTTAATAGACTTAGAATAGAAGAGATGCCCACCAAAATTTGTAACCCCCTCGACCCGGCCTAGACACCTGTCCGAATCGAGCGAGCTATATTAGGTTTGCCGAAGCAAACCAGAGAAAGATCACAAAAATCAGTCCATTTTTTTTTCTTTTATCTTGTCTAGATGCATATTATTAATCATAAGTGATCATGCTTGCAGCGGGTGAAGATAGAAAAGTAACGGACATCGGAAACGCAACCAATTACACAAATATGCATTTTAGGGACCAAAATGTAAATCTATAAAACTATAAGGGCTTACTTAAAATTGGATTTACCAATCCTCAATTAGTCAGGTTACATGTATAGATGTCAAATTTCAGCTTAAAAAGATCATCCTAACTCATCCAATTGCATGCTTATCAACCAGGGACCAAAACATAACTTTAGAAACTATTTTTCAGCTCAACAGAAGAGTCCCGCGATTAATATCAAAACTTGTACAAGTGGTTTCGAAACCTGTACTCCATTAGCCAAATTGGGGCTGCTGGTTTCAAAACCTGGGGCCTAGTTTCGAAACCTGTCTGAAGAAAATGGCCCCTAGTTTCGAAACCTGCTAGATGGTTTCGAAACCTCCTTGTAGATTTACAAAATCTGCACAATCCAAACAACTTATAACCCTCTGAAACATATTTGAATTAACCCCAAACATCATTTAACACTCAAACATCATATTTAAGCTATACGTACAAACGTTATATCAGCCAAAGACCACTACGATATAAGAGCATAGGCATTATGGCCACAAAGGTAATCCTATAGGCATGCTCCCTAAACCACAAGCAACTCACATACCAAAATCCAAACATAAGGCAAATAACCATATGGTCAACAAACCAATACCTCCCTAGCATCGATCAAAACATGCTAGCATCATAAAAGCATTGAAACAATCCAACACAAGCTAGATGCAATCCAAGGTATCTCCTAGCAACGTCACATACTAGCATGGCACAACCAACATGCTTTTCATACATTGAATGATCATCAAATCACAACATATAAGCCACAACAAAAACCATGGTAATGCACCATTACAAATCCCCCAGAATATGGCGAGCACATTGCCTTATGAACCGAAAGTAACACCGAGTTTCATACTCAAAGATAGTTTAGGTCTTGTATCGCCTTTTGCCTTGCCAATGCTGCCCCAAACTCTAGTGCGTTGCATCATTTAGAAAGGAGAGCGTAAGAACAAAAGCTTAGCGAGGATGCTCATAAAACAATGACGCAATTAAACCATTTGAAAACTAAAGCCTCTTGTTTTCAAAACATGCTTAACGACCAAAGCATTTTCATTGTTTCCTATCAAAACATGCATAACAATCCTTATGCAACATCATGTATAAATTCCATGCTTAAATCCCAAAGCATTAAATCATATCACCGTGCTTAAATCCCAAAGCATAAAATCATATCACCATGCTTAAATCCCAAAGCATAAAATCATATAACCATTCTTAATTCCCAAAGCATAAAATCATATCAGCATGCTTAAATCTTAAAATATAATAAAATAGGTTCAACACATGAACTTTTATACATTGGCATTTATAGTGACCTCGGGTAGACAATCCCCTACCCTTGGACAGACAATCCTCTATCCTTGGATGAACAATCTTCCATCCATACATCGGATACACGGATAACTTACGATGGACAATCCTCCACCATACTCATACCATGACAATTCGCATGATATCTCAAACCTTGCCAATCCGCAAGATTTACCCTCACATAGGTTAGCCAATCCACATAACCTTTAATGAGAACCCCAATAGTCCGAGTAGCCAATCTGCTATATCTCAAAGACCCATCGACACGATCGATTTTAAACATATATTATAGTGCACTTTAATCCTATGGCATGCCAACTATATCCGAATGTTTCTTAACTTGTCACAGATCCAAAATATCATTTCCAAAACCTTTTACTTACTGTTTTACAATGCATTAAACAAAATCACCACATATGCAAATCACATTACCAAAGTAATACCCCATTCCCAACCGGAATGAAAACCAATGCTCACTAGCATTTCATGTCCCTTTTAAACCATTGCATATGTTTACAAATGCATGCATTTACAGTAGTAAATAAAACCATTTTTAAAGCCAAAACATGAAACAACATGCTCATATCCAAACCGATATTCAAGAGTAAAATTGGGGAAACTTACTTCCGACTTAGGTAAGTGTTTCACGCTTAACCTAAACTCCCAACATCATTTGCAAACCTTTAGGAATCATTTAAAACCAGTTTCCACACACCGATTACACCTCGCCTTGCTCGCCAATGCAAAACGAGCTCCCGACAAGCAACAATCCACCTTAATATGCCTCGCATTGACTATCCATTGTTTTGGCCACACAAAACCAGAGGAGACATGCATTACCAAACCACTGTCTCAACGCAAAATCCCGCAACTCACAAGTTGCCCACTCAAAAACCATCCGAAACTTATCGAAATCAACCTCAAACACCTTCCAAACTTAACCTAGCCACAATATAACGATCCAATACATTAAACTTCATCAAATAACATTTAAAAACCCTTTTACAACATCATTTTATTTCCAGCAACGATTAAACACCATTAACAACAAAAAACCCTTTACTATCAACCATAAATATTAGAGATCCAACTTATTTCGGGATTACAATGTTAAATCCAAGCTATTAACATTATTAAACATCAAAATCATGATCTAAACTGATCAAGAACCCAACAAAACAAATCCAATTCGAAAATCTATTAATTTCATCAATTAAAACATAATTAAACCAATTTTCCAAAAAACCCATTAGAAAACCATCATAAAGGATCAACAACTTGGGAATTTTAGAAAAGAACCTTTCATTAGAGGAGAAGAACGAACCTTACCTCTAATGGATGCTTTCTCCCTTAATTGGCTTATTTTACATGTGAAAACAAAGTTAAAACAATAAGATTTTATTGAGAAATCATAGAGAATCCATTAGAAATCAAAAGATTTAAGAAAATGATGATTTACCTGAGGATTTAGAAGAAGGAAATAGTGTTTGGCTGGAGAGATTTTGAGAGAAAAAGGTTTTCAAAGAAAGTTAGTTACGTGACTTTTGTTTTAAAAAAATTAATTATCAATTAATTCTCTCAAACCTCTTTTATTATCTAAAACACTTTTAAAAATATCCAATTAAAGGATAAAGTCTGAAATTAGACTTTTGGATTATTAGCTCCTTAAAGATTCAAAGTTTAGACCCTTTACAAAACAGTCACTAAAAATAATTTTCAAAAGTTGCATTTTGGTCACTAGTCCAAAATGTCCGATTTCCAAAACTCATTTTCCAAAATTGATTTTACCACCATCATTAGTATATTAATTAATAATTTTAGAATATTGTTCCATATTTTTATCACCTTCAAAAATATTTAATCCAATTTAATCCTGAAATTGACTCGAATCTCTAATACCGGTTCACCAAACCCTTAAAACGAACCCCAAACCTTCTAGACCCAAAACCAGGTGTTACAAAATTGAATTGATCTTCCAAAAATTGAAGAAATGGATTGAAAAGGAGAAATAGGATTTGAGATGAAAATCAATTGAAATATGAATGATTTTAGGAAAATAATTGAGAAGAAATTATTAGAAATCCATGGATGAACTTATGGTTTTCTGGAAATCAAAGAAAAATAGGTTTTAAGAGAAAATGAGATAATGAAAGCTATATTCCATAGAAAACTAATTAATCATCATTCCTTTTTGTTAAAAATGTTTTAATTAAACCAAATTAATATCAATTATACTTAAATCATTTTTGTTTTAAAAACTCAATTAAAAATATCATTAAAATATCACATGGCATAATTTGTCCTTAATGATTCTTAGCATGTATTCCTATCAATTTAGTCACTCAAAAACACATGTAAAGTTACTTTGACTTATTAAAAGTCATCAAAATAAAACCATTTTATTAAATATATGAATTAAATAAGTCCAAATTAATTTAAAATCATAATTCTAATTTACTTCGTATTTTAAAATTCTCAGAATCAATTTAATTAACTAAATTCTATGGCCTAGCTAACCAAACTACTTCGCATAGCCGATTCTCCTAACCCGGATTTCGGGATGTTATATTTGTTTCACCCAATTATATCTCTGGACCAATAAATTAAATCAATTAAACCCTTTGAAAAATATTGACTATTGAATCTGGTGGGTTATTTTTTATCGGTTTGTGTATTGCGCCGTGTCATAATGTTGCAGTTAAATTTTTCAACAAAAACATTTTATTTAAAAATTTTCTTAAAAGTACTAAAAATTGTGAAAAACTTATAAAAAATATAAAAAATATTTTTTAAAAGCCTTGTATATTTCATATTGATATAATTGTAATGTATGGTGTCACAATAAAATCAATAGAAAAAATGTTAAAATTTAATGGTCAATGTTAGACGAAGGGTTTAATTGATTTAATTTATTGGTCCAAGGGCTTCATTGAGTGCAAAGAAAGTTCATGAACTTAATTATTTTTTTTCAAAAGTTTAAGAGCTTCTTACACCCTTAAGCAAAACAATATCTTTACTGTTAGAGGCCTACAAAGCAAGCTTTTTAGCCCACAATTGTGGAAGTGGCTCATTATACTTACTAGCCCAACATAAGCATATCATAAATGTATGTATCGGTTAAATAATTCGAGTTCATGTGGTAGTGTTTACGTGACTTTATATGGATATGGGTGCTTGGATTCTCTAGTTATATTGGTGTATGCTCTATCCTCGAAAGGAGTTATGGGGAGCTTATGAAGGTCTTCGTTATGCTTGGAAGTTGGGTCAACGACGTGTTATACTTGAGTTGGGTCAATTTTAGAATCAAGCCCAGTTAAAATTTTAATTTTTAGGTTTAGTTACATATTAAACAAATGTAATCATCCCTAAACCCTACTCTTGCAGCCCGAGAACCCCTAATCCCTCTTTTCATTACTCTCCCTTCATCTTGCACCATTGGATCAAATCCAATTTGATGGATCAAATCTAGCCCGACAGATCAGATTACACCACATTCCTACTTGTTGTCCACTCCTCTTTGAACTCCTCCAAACCGTTGATTGATTCATGATCAAGGAATCAGATTCACCACATCATTTAGAGCCCTCAAATTCATCTAGACCATTATATTAAATCTAATCTAAGGATCCTCATTTTTGCCGCCAACTTTAAAACTATAAAGGCTAATTTCTTTGTTATTTTTTATTTATTAGTAGTTTATTCTATTTGGCCATCATTCACCTATAAAAAGATGATGCCTCCTTCATTGTTTTTTAGACTTTCTTTGATTAATAAAAGTATTCTTCGAGTACATGTTTGCATGTGTCGATAAAGCTTGTGCCTTTGAAGTCTTTTCAACGTGTTTCAACTAGCTTTTGCGATGGAGGATCTTAACACTCTAGGTTGCCTAGTCAATTGCGGTTAAAAGGGTCAGATAGAGCCATTTAGGGAGGTTGCTTGGTTAATCGTAATCAAGAGGGTTCCCTAGGATAAACACCTACACGCCATCTTCATCTTTACATCTTCAATAACTTCCATTGCCTCAACTCCATAATTCAAGGTTGGATTTTTAGTTTTAGTTTACCTATCTTTTAATTATCTTTTTCAATCTTTATTGTTTGTTTCTTATTAGTTTTCATAGAATCTATCTCTTTCATCTAGTTTCTTTGACTTTTTGTTTCTTAGTTCTAGAATTTTTAAGAATCATCTAACTCATTGTTCTTGAAATACCAAAAACAAATGACCAACTTTCTCGATTGAGTCTAGCGCATAGAATTGCTTCCAAACAACTTGATTAGGGATTCAACATTCACGACAAGCATTCCTATCATTTGGTATCAGATTGGGACAACTCTTGGTGATCAAACGCAAGTTTTTGGGCTTTTTAGGGTGAAAATTCAAGGTTACCGCAAACTAAAAAACAAAGGATTTTATGTGTTTTGGGGTTATTCCTTCATCTTAAACCCTAGTTTATCATTCTTTTGTTGTTTTTAGTTTATATTTTGGTAAAAAAGAGACAAAGAAAAAAAAGATATCCGAAGGTAAACGAGGTAATTCTTCGGGAAAAATATCAGGAAAATCTTTCACTATTTGAATATCTTAAACTCGAGCACTGTTTTATCATGGGCTCATCACATAAGCAAACACAACTTCCACTACATAATCATCAAACAACTTTAACGAAATCCACTTCTTTTCAAAAGCAAACACCACTCGATGTTCAGACAACCAATCCACTCTGATAATAATATCAAAATCATATAATGGTAACTCCATCAGATTAACCAGGAACAAAAATCCTTGTATTTCCAAAGGGCATTTTCTATATATACGATTCACTACTACTAACTCACCCAAGGAACTTGTAACAATAACTCCCACTTTTAAGATTTCTACCAAAATATCCAATGCATGCACATGCTTTTTCAACATGTCGGACTACGTAGAACCATAATCTACTAATGAAAATAAAGTAGAGACCACAAAGTAAATGTACATGCGATCACATTGGTATCATTGCGAGACTCACGGTGTTCATACACTTGAGCAGCACATCCAGCCTTAGGCTAAATGGCAACAGTATGAGTAACCGTCCTCTGACCTTCTGTAGGCATCTAGTAGTTGCCTCGCCAATGGCCCCAATCATGTTCAGGAGCAACATTGGTAGCAACAGCTACAACAGGACGACATGAAGTGCCCTGGCCATACTTTGGGCAATCTCAAGCAAAATAATCCTTATATCCACATAAAAAACATCCTCAAGACAATCTCCAACATTCACTAGGGTGACGTTAACCACAATGCTCACAGACAACAAGCTCATAGGTATACGCGGTCTTATTATTGTAGTTGTACCTATCATCCTTCTTAGACTCCTAGAGATAACAATTACTACGATTCTTCTTGTTTGGCCTCCCAAAATATGGGGAAGATGCATCAAAAATATTCCTAGAATCCCTCAAAATAGACTGGCTATTCAGACCGAGAGATTTCTCAATATCCTTAGCTTTGTTCACCACGACATCAAACTTCTCAACATTAGATGCTAGCAAAAAAGTCTTGATATCTTTCACCAAGCCATAACGAAAATGATTGCAACATTCCCTTTCATCTAGAACCAGTTCAGAAGCATACTGACTTAATCTCACAAACGTAACTTTGTACTCAGCCACTGACATATTTTCTTGCAGCAAACTCATAAACTTATGCTTTTGTGCATCCTGATATTGCATGCCCAGATACTTCCTTTTGAAAGGCGCACAAAAGAACGTCCAATTCACTTGGTTAACAGCTACCCCATATCGGGTGGTCGTCCACCAGTGATAAGCATCACCATGGAGCAATGATACAGTGCAACCCAATTTTTCCACATCAGCGCAGGTCATCTGCTCCAAGATATGCTTCACACTTTCGATCCATCATTCAACATCCATCAGATCATTATTGTTTAGAGTAAAAAAAATATTCCTCTCAAGCTTCTCAGACGCTCAAGTGGTAGACTGCTAGCGACTGGTGCTGCAGCTACCACTCGATTAAATGCTCAAGTAATAGCCTGGATTAGCGAGGAAAAATCACCAAAATACAGTCCTTGCAGAACCAGAGTAGGAATTAGAGGAGTAGAAGGTAACTGATTCTTATTTTCCAAACAAACTCTAGGATTGACCTGATTATTCCTGGCCCCACTAGCATTCATCACTTTATCGACCGAGGTAGCACGAGTCTCACATCAAGGAGGCACATCAAATAATATTTATGCACATGAAAACAATATATATTAGGGCTCACCATCAGCAAGTGATCCAAGACAATCTTGAAAGCATTTTCAAAATATTTGTAATAGGCAATGTGTTCCTGATTATCCCACAACATAAGCAATTGCATCAAAATCACATTTGAGTACATTTTACAATTACTCAGAGTAACCGAATTTATTTCAATCAGTCCGAGGTTGTGAAATAAAGCTATGATACCACTGAATGTAACACCTACCAACCAGCCTAGAAGAATAGACCCGAGTGACGGATGCCATATTTATTCACCGAGGTGAATCCAAATTGAATATACAAAATTACTTATATTTTTAAAACATTCTCAAGCTCTAAATGCATCCTACAACCCTATGTGGTTTTACTAAGTTATGGTTCAGATTTCATTTCAAGTAAAACTAGTTTACATCATCAATTATGAATCATACGAGAATAATGACTAAAATGAAAAATCATAAATTTATAGGGTCCAATGTAAACCTAAAGGCATTATATTGAAACTAGAAATGATATAAGCATGCTTGAAAAATTTTAGGTTTACACATTCAATTGATGCATGAACATATGGTGACCAATTTGCAATGAATATAAAACCAGAAAAGCCAATTAACTGAATTGCCTACCAAAATAAAACACACTTGATCAAATTTTCACGAGGCAAAATTCATCTCATATAACATTGAATCAAAGAATATAGAGGCATGCTCCCTAAATTGCATAAATAACATTCTTCAGGAAAACCAAAATATCCAAATATGCATATAAGGTCCAATCATCTAACCAATTCAACATTTCAAGCTTCCCAAGCATGGCCAACTTGACGAAACCTCAACATGTCAATGATCAATTATTCATACCTCATAAAGTCAACTAAACAATCAATCATACTTCAACATCACATTAATACTATGAACCAAATTCAACCAACTCCATGTTGGCAAAATCAAAACAACAATATAAATGGTATTACAACCCACTAACATAAATCCAAATGGAAAATCTACCCACATTGCCTTATTTCATTTAAACGAAAACAAGTCCTCATATACTCGAAGAGTTTCAGATGTCTTGGATGCTCACCCACCTTGACGACAACACCAAAATGCTTAATTTTTTGAAAAGATGGAAAGAGTGCATAAGCATGAACATACCTAGTGAGTGCTCTCCACAAATATCACATCAATGCTATAATAAAACCAACACCTTAGTGTTTTAAAATCTCAATATAGATTCATAATTTTTAGCGTATGAATGCTCATTAAAAACCTTGTTTATAATCATATCATTATGTCAAATTCTTGATTTATATTGGAAATTTATTGAGCATGACAATGCAATATTCAAAACCATCGGATACACATAACTCAATTTAAATTTCAAACCATATCCTTGCATCAACCATTACCCAATCGAGCCTTACCCTTGAGCACCCTATAAATGAGTGGAAGGAACAGTTATGATGTGCACTACTATATCCCTTAATCATTAGTCAACAGCCTTTCCCTCGACACCCAACAAATGAGTGAAAGGAACAATTATAGCCAAACAAGCCTTCAGGATACTTTTCAAAGTGACGATCGATCAATTAGACTCAAAGAGTCAATTAACGTTATTTTGTAAACACTTAGAGTACGATTATCCTATGGCATGCCAACTATATCAAATATCTATCTTTATTTGTCACAAGCCAATATAATCATTTGAAACGCATTTACTTACTGTTTTTTTGATGCATTTAATAAACTGATAACATATTCAAATAACATTGCTCTTGACAACAACGATATTTCATTTTGGAAACTTATTTCGGTTTACATAGGCATCCTCATGCTTGATAAACCATGGCATATCATATAAGGATTCATAAAAATAGTAAGTTTGGCAGCTCATGCTTTTTAAATCAAATCATGTAAAACACGCTTTATGTTTATCCGATATTTCACTGAAAAGATTAGGAAAACTTACTTTCGAGCTTACTAAGCTTAATCTAAACCCTCATTCATATAGTTTCAAAGCTTTTTTTTAAAAGAGAAACACATTTTCAGTCACCGACAAGCTTTCACTCACACACCTAAGCTTGTTTGATAGCCGATATCGACAAAAAATCAACTCAAGGCTTTCAGATGCGATTTCGATGGTCTAACTCAATATCATATAAACTAACATCAATTCACATCCAATAATTCCCAGCAAACAGAGCATTGCCGTAATCTAACCCAATTAACATTTTAAGAACCGAAAATCTCCATAACTCACTTCCAAAATTGTTTCAACTTAAAACCATCCATAACTCAACAGTTCTTCACTATCATGAAAAACACCCTACTTACAACAACCAACACTTATGAATCCAAATCACCATCATTCAACTCATAATCCTCAAGAACAACTAATCTATTTTAACCAATTAATTAAATTCCGAGACTGTTTTTACAAAATTGAGTTTAGATAACATCTAACACAACAAGATTTCATAAGAAAACATCCAAAACTCATTTTAATCATATTTCCCAAATCAATCAATTAAATGACATTTAAATCATCTTTATATACCTTGTAATTGATGGACTTAGAATAGAAGAGATGCCCACCAAAATTGAAGTGATCTTCCAACAATTGAAGAAATAGATTGAAAAGAAGAAATGGGGTTTGAGATGAAAATCAATTGAAATAGGAATGATATTAAGAAAAAATTGAGAAGAAATCATTAAAAATCCATGGAAGAACTTACAATTTTTAGGAAATCAAAGAAAAATGGTTTTAAGAGAAAAATGAGATAATGAAAGCTATCTTCTATAGAAAACTAATTAGCCGTTATTCCTATTTTGTTAAAAATGTTTGAGTTAAACCAAATTAATATCAATTATACTTAAATCATTTTTATTTTAAAAAATCAATTAAAAATATCATTAAAGGTTCACAAGGCATAATTTGTCCTTAATGATTCTTAGCATGCATTCTTTTCAATTTAGTCACTAAAAAATACATGTAAATTATTTTGACTTATTAAAAGTCCTCAAAATAAAAACCATTTTATTAAATATAAGAATTAAATAAATCCCAATTAATTAAAAAACATAATTCCAATTTAATTCGTATTTTAAAATTCCCAGAATCAATTTAATTCACTAAATTAGTTGGCCTAGCTAAACCAAACAAGTTCACCTAGCTGATTCTCCTAACGCGGATTACGGGATGTTACAACTCTACCCCTAAAAAGAATTTCGTCCTCAAAATTACCTGAGGAAAACATATGCGGATATTACAACTTCATGTCATACTTGGATTCCCAAGTAGCTTCCTCAATTCCACGTGTACACCAAATAACGTTCACTAATTCAATAGTATTAGCATGTAGCACCTTCGTGTTCGAATCCACAATAGCAACTAGTTCCTCATCATAAGTGAGATCTAGATGAATCTCAACATCCTCCAACACAATCACATGCGAAGGATCTAAACAATACTTTCAAAGCATCGATACATGAAAAACATCATGAATCTGCTCAAGCTCTATCGGCAATTTCAACCGATAAGCGACTAGCTCAATCCTCACAATCACATCGTATGGACTAATGAATATCAGACTCAACTTTCATTTCATACCAAATGTCAACACCTTTTTCCAAGGTGAAACCTTAAGGAAAACTCAATCTCCAACGTCATATTCAATTTCCTTACGCTTCAAGTCGGCATAAGATTTTTGTATGTCCAAAACAGCTTTTAACCGTTTAGAAATAAGCTTTAATTTCTCTTTCTTTTTTGAACCAATTCGGGCCTGACAACCTCATGTTTCTCGCTAGCTTCTGCCTAGCAAAGCAGTATTCTGCACCTTCACCCGTAAAGAGTCTCAAATGGTGTCATCTTAATGCTAGATTGGTAACTATTATTGTAACCAAACTCAATTAATAACGAATACCTTTCCCATGATCCCTCAAACTCAATGATACAACTCCACAACATGTCCTCAAGAATTTTGTATCACCCGTTCAAACTAACCATCAGTTTGAGGATGGTAGGATATACTGAAATTCAGCTTCGAACTCAAAACACTATGCAAACTCTTCCAAAACCTTGTTCTGAAGCTAGGATCTTGATCCGATATAATGGATTTAGGAACCCTATACAATCTTACTATCACTGCAATATACAATTCAACTAACTTTTGCATCGTATAGGTGGTTTGTACTGATAGAAAATGAGCACATTTAGTTAGCTGATCTACAATCACCCATATAAAATCTTTGCGTGAAGGCATCAAAGGTAATCACGACACAAAATTCATGGTAATTCTTTCCCACTTCCATTCGAGAATTTGAACATGTTGCAACAATCCTGACAGAAACTGATGCCCAACTTTAACACGCTAACAAATCAAACATCCTGCTACAAATTTTGAAACATCTTTATTTAACCAATGCCAATAATACACCTCATGAAGATCATGATGCATCTTAGTACCTCCCAGATGCATCGAACAAGGACTATTGTGAGCCTCGGTCAGAATAATCTTTCTTAGCTTTTCATTGTTGGGCACACATATATGCCCCATAAAGCACAACGCACCATCATCATTAAAATCATAATTGGTCTCTTCACCATTAGCAATAACCTCCATATAAGGTACAAAGGGTTCATCATTCATTTTTCTCTCTTTAATCTTTTGTGACAAAATTGGCTTAACTTGAAATTTCGCCTACAAAGCACCATCACTGACGATACTAAGCTTAGCAAACATCACTCTAAGCTTTATCACTGTTTTTCTACTTAATGCATTTGCCAAAACATTAGCTTTCCCCAAATGGTATTCAATTGTCAAATCATAGTCCTTCAAAAGTTCAACTCTTTTTGTGAAAGAAGATAATTAAGAATCGTGTGATCGGTGTAAATAATACACTTTTCACCATACAAATAATGTCTCCAAATCTTCAACGCAAACACCACCCCTGCTAACTCTAGATCATACATAGGATAATTGAGCTTATACATTTTTAATTGTCGTGATGCATAGGCCACAACTCCCCCTTCATGCATCATCAGACAACCAAGCATAGAATGATAATTATCATTATACACCATGAAATCTTTTCCCAATTCCGGTTGAATCAACATTGGGGCTTGCGTCAAAAATTCCTTCAACTTTTTAAAACTCCCCTAACGAACCTCATTCTACTCAAAATGAACATTTTTTTGCAACAACTTTGTCAAAAGAATAGTAATCTTAGAAAATACCTCGATGAAGCTTCTATAGTAGCCCGCTAAGCCAAGAAAACTACAAATTTCTATTACTGACTTTGGTTGCTTCCAATTGAAATAGCTTCAATCTTTTGCAGATCCACCCTTTTACCATATGTCGAAACAACGTGCCCTAAGAACATCAACTTCTTGAACTAAAACTCACATTTTCTCAACTTGACAAATAATTGCTTTTTTAAAGATTGAAACACAATCGTCGAATGTCGATCATGCTCTTCCTCAGTACGAGAGTACACAAGGATATCATTAATAAAACCCACCACAAATTGATCCAATTATTCATGGAATACTCGGTTCATCATGTCCATAAAAGCAACAGGGACACTCGTTAATCCAAACGGCATAGCCAAGAACTCGTAATGGTCATACCTGATCTAGAAAGTAGTCTTCAACACATCAGACTCTTTTACCTTCAACTGATAATACCCCGAACGTAAATCAAACTTTGAAAATACAATCTCACTCCAAAATTCATCAAACAAATCTTCTATTTGTGGTAAAGGGAACTTATTCTTTATTGTCAACTTATTCAATTGCCGATAATCTATACATATCCTTATAGTGCCATCATTTTTTTCACGAACAACACTGGTGCACCCTAAGAAGAAAACACTAGGTTAAATTAAACCACGATCCAACAATTCCTATATTTGGGTCTTTAACTCTTTCACTTATTTAAGTACCATGCGATAAGGCACAATAGACACCCGAGCCATACTAGAATAAGTCTCAATACATAATTCAACTTCTCGATTCGGAGGTAAACAAAGCAATTCTTCGGGAAAGATATCAAGAAAATTTTTCATTATTTAAATATCTTAAACTTGAGCACCTTTTTTCATGGGTTCATCACATAAGCTAAATAAGCCTTATGCCCCAGACTTAACATGTTTTCAACTTGAATAGCTGAAATCACATTGGACATGAATCTCATTCACTCACCCACAACTTCCACTATATAATCATCAAACAACTTCAACAAAATCTGCTTCTTTTCAAAAGCAACCAACACTCGATGTTCAGACAACCAATCCACTCTGAGAATAATATCAAAACCATGTAATGGTAACTCTGTCACATTAACCAGAAACAAAAATCCTTGTATTTCCAGAAGGTATCTTTTATATATACAATTCACTACTACTGACTCACCCAAGGAACTTGTAACAATAACTCTCACTTTTAAGATTTCTATAAGAATATCCAATGCATGCACATGCTCTTTCAATATGTAGGACTACGTAGAACCAGAGTATACTAATGAGAATAGTGTATAGACCACAAAGTAAATGTACCTACAATCGCATAGGTATCATTGCAAGCCTCACAGTGTGTATACACTTGAGTAGCACCTCCAGCCTTAGGTTGAATGGCAATGGTATAAGTAGCAGTCCTCTGACATTCTCTAGGCATCTAGTAGCTGCCTCGCCCACGGCCCTGATCACGTTCAAGAGCAACATTGGTAGCATCAGCTACAACAGGAAGTGATGAACTGCTCTGTCCATACTTTGGGTAATCTCAAGCAAAATAATCCTTATATCCACATCGAAAACATCCTTAAGACAATCTCCAACATTCACTAGGGTGACGTCAACCATAATGCTCACAGACAACAAGCTCATAGGTATCCACGGTCTGATTATTCTGGTTGTACCTATCATCCTTCTTGGACTCCTAGGGACAACGATTACTATGATTCTTCTTGTTTGGCCTCCCAAAATGTGAGGAAGACACATCAGATCTCTTTCTAGAATCCTCCACAATAGACTGGCTATTCGAACCGAGAGATTTCTTAATATCCTTAGCTTTTTTCACTACAACATCAAACTCCTCAACATTAGATGCTAGCAAAAAAGTCTTGATATCTTTCACCAAGCCATAGCGAAGATGACTGCTACATTCCCTTTCATCTAGAACCAGTTTAGGAGCATACTGACTTAATCTCACAAACGTAACTGCATACTCTGCCACTGAAATCTTTCCTTGCACCAAACTCATAAACTTATGCTTTCGCGCATCTTGATATTGCATGCCCAGATACTTCCTCTTGAAAGTCACATGGAAGAACGTCCAATTCACTTGGTTAGCAGCTACCCCATCTCGGATGGTCGTCCATTAGTGATAAGCATCACCATGGAGCAATGATACAGTACAACCCAATTTTTCTACATCAGTGCAGGGCATTTGATACGCTTCGCACTTTTGAGCCATCGTTCAACATCAATCAGATCATTATTGTTTAGAGCAAAAAATTTCATTTCTCTCAAGCTTCTCAAACGCTCAAGTTGTAGAACCGTAGGCCCTGGTGTTGCAGCTACCACTCGATGAAAAGCTCCAATAATAGCCTAGATCAGCGTGAAAAAATTACCCAAATACTGTCCTTGCAAAACCAGAGTAGGAATCAGAGGAGCAAGACATAACTGATTCTCATTTTCCAAACAAACTCTAGGATTGACCTGATTATTCCTGGCCCCACTAGCATTCAACATATTATCGACCGAGCTAGCACGAGTCTCTCATCGAAGAGGCATATAAGATAATATTTATGCACATGAAAACAATTTATATTAGGGCTCACCATCAGCAAGTGATCCAAGACAATCCTAAAAGCATTTTCAAAATAATTGTAATAAGCAATGTGT
This sequence comes from Hibiscus mutabilis, assembly GCA_019671005.1. Classification (NCBI taxonomy): domain Eukaryota; kingdom Viridiplantae; phylum Streptophyta; class Magnoliopsida; order Malvales; family Malvaceae; genus Hibiscus; species Hibiscus mutabilis. The sequence continues at coordinate 21,615,664 of CM033741.1, read as the reverse complement.
TCCTGATTATCCCTCACCAGAAGCAATTGCATCAAAATCACATACGAGTACATTTTACAATTACTCAGTGTAACCTGATTTATTTCAATCAGTCCAAGGTTGTGAAACAGAGCTATAATACCATCGAATGTAACACCTACCAACCGGTCTAGAAGAATAGACCCGATGACGAATGCAACATTAATTCACCGAGGTGAATCCAAATCGAATGTACAAAATTACGAATGTTTTTAAAATATTCTCAAGCTCTAAATATATCATACAACCCTTTATGGTTTAACTAAGTTATGGTTCAGATTTCATGTTAACCGAAACTGGTTTACATCATCAATTATGCATCATACGAGAATAAGGACTAAAATGCAAAATCATAAATTTATAGGGTCCAATGTAAACCTAAAGGCACCATATTGAAATTAGACATGATATAAACGTGCTTGCAAAATTTTAGGTCAAACAAACATTATTTATACATTCAATTGATGCATGAACATATGGTGTCCAATTTGCAATGAATCTAAAACCTGAAAAGCCAATTAACTGAATAACCTACCAGCATACCGGTGCACGAGACTTTTGTTCTGGTACACGACTCCAAAAATAAATTCCTATAACTCAATTTGGTACTGGTACATGCCACCATAAAGATACACAGGAAGGGCCGTACCGATACACGAGATAAAGTGTACCGGTATGCTTTGGCCCAAAAGGTTACTTTTCACTCACGAGTATCGGTATGCTAAGGTACTATACGGTACATTATACTCTGTATTGTTGTTTCGATTATGCAATTCCAGCCCGAACCCTCCAAAGCATCTTTAAACATTATAAACATGTTACTAAGATCAAACCAACATAAAACACACTTGATCAAATATTCATGAGGTAAAATTCATCTCATATATAACATTGAATCAAAGAATCTAGAGGCATGCTCCCTAAATTGCATAAAAAACATACTTTAGGAAAATCAAAATATCCAAATATGCATATAAGGTCCAATCATCTAACCAATTCAACATATCAAGCTTCCCCAACATGGCCAACTTGACGAAACCTCAACATGTCAATGATCAATTATTCATAGCTCATATAGTCAACTAAACAATCAATCATACTTCAACATCAAATTAATACTATGAACCAAATTCAACCAACTCCATGTTGGTAAAATCAAAACAATAATATAAATGGTATTACAACCCACTAATATAAATTCAAATGGAAAATCTACCCACATACTCGAAGAGTGCCTGATGTCTTGAATGCTCACTCACCTTGATGACAACGCCAAAATGCTTAATTTTTTGAAAAGATGGAAAGAGTGCATAAGCATAAACATGCCTAGTGAGTGTGCTCCACATATATCATATCAATGCTATAATAAAACAAACACCTTAGTGTCTTAAAATCTCAATATAGATGCACAATTTTTAGCGTATGAATGCTCGTTAAAAACCTCATTTATAATCATATCATCATATCAAATACTTGATTTATATTGGAAATTTACTGAGCATGACTACTCAATATTCAAAACCATCGGATACACAGAACTCAATTTAAATTTCAAACCATATCCATGTATCAAGTAGTAGCCAATCGAGCCTTACCCCTCGGCACCCTATAAATGAGTGGAAGGAACCGTTACGATGCACTACTATATCCCATAATTATTGGTCAACAACCTTCCCTCGACACCCAACAAATAAGTGGAAGGAATAATTATAGCCAAATAGGCCTTCAGGATACTTTTCAAAGTGACGATCGATCAATTAGACTCAAAGAGCCCATTAACGTTATTTTGTAAACACTTAGAGTACAATTATCCTATGGCATGCCATCTATATCAAATATCAATCTTTATTTGACACAAGCCAATATAATCATTTCAAACTCATTTACTTACTGTTTTTCTAATGCATTTAACAAACCAATAACATATTCAAATAACATTGCTCTTGGGAACAACGATATTTCATTTTGGAAACTTATTTCGGTTCACATAGGCATCCTCATGCTTGATAAACCATGGCATATCATATAATGATGCATAAAAACAGTAAGTATGGCAGTACATGCATTTTAAATCAAATCATGTAAAACATGCTTCATGTTTATCCGATATTTCATTGAAAAGATTAGAAAAACTTACTTTCGAGCTTAGTTAAGCTTGCTAAGCTCAATCTAAACCCTCATTCATATAGTTTCAAAACTTTTTTGAAAAGAAAAACCAAAAATGAACTCGATGTTTTCGGATGCGATTTCGATGGTTCTACAACTCAATATCATATAAACTAACATCAATTCACATCCAATAATTCCTAGAAAATAGAGCATTGCTGTAATCTAACCTAACTCAAATTCTAACAGCAAAAAATCTCCATAATTCACTTCCAAAATCATTTTAACTTAAACCCAACAATAACTCATGAATTCTTAACTTCAAAACACATCGATTATCATAAAAAACACCCTACTCACAGCAACCAACCTTAGGAATCCAAATCACCTTCATTCAGCTCATAATCCTAAAGAACAACTAATCTATTTTAATAAATTAATTAAATTTTGGGATTGTTTTTTACAAAATTGAGTTTAGATAACATCTAAAACACAAAGAATCATTATAAGCCAATCACAAACACGTTGATTTCATCATCACATCAAGATTTCATAAGAAATCATCCAAAACTCATTTTAATCATATTTTCCTAAATCAACAAATTAAAAGAGAGTTAAATCATTTTTATATCTTGTAATTAATAGACTTAGAATAGAAGTGATGCCCACCAAAATTGACGTGATCTTCCAATAATTGAAGAAATGGAATGAAAAGGAGAAATAGGATTTGAGATGAAAATCAATTGAAATATGAATGATTTTAGGAAAATAATTGAGAAGAAATTATTAGAAATCCATGGATGAACTTATGGTTTTCTGGAAATTAAAGAAAAATGGGTTTTAGGAGAAAATGAGATAATGAAAGCTATCTTCTATAGAAAACTAATTAACCGTTATTCCTTTTTGTTAAATTTTTTTAATTAAACCAAACTAATATCAATTATACTTAAATTTTTTTTGTTTAAAAAACTCAATTAAAAATATCACATGGCATAATTTGTCTTTAATGATTCTTAGCATGCATTCTTATCAATTTAGTCACTCAAAAACAAATGTAAAATTACTTTGACTTATTAAAACCCATCAAAATAAAACCATTTTATTAAATATATGAATTAAATAAATCCCAATTAATTTAAAACCATAATTCTAATTTAATTCATATTTTAAAATTCTCAGAATCAATATAATTAACTAAATTCTATGGCCTAGGTAACCAAAGTAGTTCACATAGCTGAACATAAGCATATCATAAATGTATGTTTCGGTTAAATAATTCAAGTTCATGTGGTAGTGTTTACATGGTTGTATATGGATATGGGTGCATGGATTCTCTAGTTCTATTGGTGTATGCTCTATCCTCGAAGGGACTTATGGGAAGCTTATGAAGGTCTTCGTTATGCTTGGAAGTTGAGTTAACAACGTGTTATACTTGAGTTGGATAGTTTGGATGCATTGCATAATATTTGGTATCCATTAGGTTCACATACACCTTTTACTATTTTACATCATCTTTATTCACTTTTGAGACAAGCCTGAGAGGTTAGTATTGCACATACATTCTGGGAAAGAAATAAGGTAGCATATAGAATGATATATACACCATTCAAGCCCAGGCACAAGATGAACTTACATTCCCACTTTGCCCAATCACACGAGCCAAGTCCAAGGTGCTCAAGGATAGACTTCATTCAACCGTCCAAGATATTGTGACCAAAGTCTTGCAAGCCTTCCTGAAGAGCCAAGAATTTCAAGACAAGACCTATTCTTCATCTTTCAAGAATTGGGTTACACAATCCCATGTTGCTTCTCTACACACCCAAGTCTTAAAATGAGAGTCTTCGAAAATATTTGAAATCCATTAGATGGGTACTATTTGTAATAAATAGACCCAATACTAAATTTTAAAGTTTGGGTCAATTTTAGAATCAAGCCCAATTAGGATTTTAAATTTTAGGTCTAGTTACATATTAAACAAATGTAATCAGCCCTAAACCCTACTCTTGCCACCCAAGGAACACCCAATCCCTCTTTTCATTACTCTACCTTCATCTTGCACCATTGGATCAAATCCAGTTTGATGGATCAAATCTAGTCTGATGGATCAGATTGCACCACATTCCTACTTGTTGTCCACTCCTCTTTGAACTCCTCCAAACTGTTGATTGATTCAAGATCAAGGAATCAGATTTGCCATATCATTTAAAGCCCTCAATTCATCTAGACCATTAGATTAAATTTGATCTAAGGATCCCCACTTTTGTTGCCAAATTTAAAACTATAAAGGCTAATTTCTTTGTTATTTTTATTTATTAGTAGTTTGTTCTTTCAGGCCATTATTCACCTATAAAAGGATGATGCCTCCTTTATTGTTTTTAAGACTTTCTTTGATTAATAAAAGTATTCTTTGAATACATGTTTGCATGTGTCGATAAAGCTTGTGCCTTTGAAGTCTTCTTCAATGCGTTTCAACTAGTTTCTGCGATGGAGGATCGTTACACTCTAGGTTCCCCAGTCAATTGCGATTAAAAGGGTCAGATAGAGCCATTTAAGGAGGTTGCTTGGTTAATCACGATCAAGAGGGTTCCTTAGGATAAGCCAACTTCATCTTCACATCCTCAATAACTTCCATTGCCTCAACTCCATGATTCAAGGTTGGATTTTCAGTTTTAGTTTATCTATCTTTTAATTATCTTTTTCAATCTTTTTGTTGTTTGTTTCATATTAGTTTTCATCTAATCTATCTATTTCATGTAGTTTCTTTGACTTTTTGTTTCTTAGTTCTAGAATTTTCAAGAATTACCTAACTCATTTTTCTTGAAATCCCAAAACCAATTACCAACTTTCTTGATTGAGTCTAGCGTATAGAATTGCTTCCAAACAACTTGATTAGGGATTCAACATTCACGACAAGCATTCATATCATTTGGTACCAGATTGGGATGATTCTTGGCGATCAAACACAAGTTTTTGGGCGTTTTTAGGGTGAGAATTCAAGGTTACCGCAAGCTAAAAAATAAAGGACTTCTATGTGTTTTGGGGTTATTCCTTCATCTTAAACCCTAGTTTATCATTCTTTTCTTGTTTTTAGTTTATATTTTGGTAAAAAAAGAGACAAAGAAAACAAAAAGAAAATAAAAAAGATAAAAAAGCTAAAAAATAAAAAACAAGTTCAAGAAGTTCTCACCTTTGCGGTAATAACAATCCTAGACTCTTACAAACACCACCATCTTCATCGTCCATCGTTGCAAAGTGGATCAAGATTGGATTCACCATTCAAGTTTCTTTCCAGGTTTGGGAATACATTTCTTTAAACTTCTTTCATTCTTAGATTTTAAGTTCTTTTGTTTAGCTTTCTTCCTCCTTATACATCACCTAACACTTTCTTATTTCTTTGTGTTAGTAGGATTAAAAGTTGCATAATTTTTTTCTCCTTGAAACTATTATTCTATTGGTGTCTTACCTTTCTTTGAATTCTTAAAGTTCATTAGGATTCATTAGTAGGATTCAAACTTCGATATAAATTCAGTTGATCGTGGCAGGAGATTTTAAAGAGTACAAGATCGACTAACCTACCTCTAGAATAATTATTTTCTTGGAGTGATAAGTAAGGTTTCTTGTGTTTATTTCTTTATTCAATTTAAATTTTTGTGAGTGTTATGTTTTTCAAGATGACCACAATAGGTTCATCAGAAGAAAAAGAGAACGATGCGATATCCCTTGAATCTCTAGCTGAAACAATAGAAAAATGTCATAATGGATAGAACCAAATGATGGGTTCTTGAATACTCTCAAAATAGAATGCAATGGATTCCTACTCCAAATAATAACTTGACACCACCTAGAAATGTTCTCCCTCATGATGAACAAAGGCAAGTAGAACCCGAGCAATCTTCACGGGCTAAACCAAAGATCGTTATTCCTCCATTCCATGAGAGATTTTACCTAGGCACCTATAGTGATTGCGAAAGTACAGAAGATATTTTGTTTACATATTACAGGTGTCCTAAAGCTGACAAAGTTCCATATATTTATTTTTGACTATGCCTTTAGTTGGTGAACCCAATTAGTTATAATATGACAAAAACAACCTTGAACAATAGATTCACACATGGGACAATCTTAAAGAAGTCACGAGGAAACAATTTGTTCCTCAGTTCTACTACAAACATATAAAACAAAGACTCCAACAATTATGTTAGGCACTATATCTGTTGATGAATATTTCAAAGAGATGGAGAGCGTAATGCATCAAGCAGACATCCAAGAGAATGAAGAAGATACTTTGACCAGGTTTATTGTTGGACTCAATAATATTTTTGAAACACTTGAACTTCAAGACTATGAGAATCTTGATGACACTTTGCAAAAGGCCATTGCTTTTGAGAATGAGTTTTTCTGAAAAACCATATACCAATCATATTCTTCCTATGAAAAAGGTATCATTTTAAACTCTTCTTTTCATAGTTTTTTAAACCTTTTCTTGATTCCACTGGAAAACCAAACTAGATGGTATAGTGAAAACGCCAAAAACTAAAACCAAGGCCAACACGCCTAAGATCACCGAAACACCACCTCAAGCCAATTGGGTCAGATATGTGGAATTTTTCAAGTGTAGGGGATGGGGACATTATGATTGAGATTTTCCAAATTCTAGATTATGCTTCTTCAAGATGATGGGACAAATTCCTCCTACTCAAAAAAAAGTAGAATATGATATTTCTAAGGACGATCTCATGGTCCCCACATAAGAAAGCAATGAACCTAATCCTAGATGCTTGGTGATGCGACATACTCTTAGTATCCAAACAATGGAAGACATTGATGTTCAATGAACAAATATCTTCCATTCTCGATGCACGATAAAAGGAAATGTATGTTCTTTCATCATTGATAGTGGAAGTTGTGCGAACGTTTTAAGTAGTTATCTTGTTGATGCACTTAACCTAACTTGACAACAACACTCTAGGACACACCATCTTCAATGGCTTAATGATGGATCCGATGTTAAGGTAATCAAACATTCCTTAATCACTTTTAATATAGGCATTTATTATGGTGACGTTTGGTTTGATGTAGCATGCAAGTCGCACACTTGCTATTAGGAAGTCCATGACAATATGATCGAGATGTTGTCCACCACGACAAAGTAAACAAGTATTCACATGTGTATCATGTCAAGAAGTACAACTTATCCACATTGGATCCTAAAGATGTTTACAAGAATCAAATGAGATTGTAGAATTTTTATTAGGAGGTAAAGGGGAAAAAAGAAGAATCACAAAAGGATGAAAAAAAGTCATTAGTCATAGAAGCTAAAATCAATAGGTCTAATGGATCTGAGTGAATCCATTAGAGAAAAAAAGAGAAAATAAAAGTCTTTATGCGAGAAAAAAAGATGTGAGATAAACTCTTTTCATGAAACAACCTTGCATTTTCATCCACTTTAGGCAGAACTTATTTTTGATTTCTAACGATAATGTTTGCTTGCCTAGTGTTTTTATGTCACTTTTACAAGAATATTCTGATGTCCTGGACGATCCACCAGAAGGATTGCCACCTAAGAGAGATATTAGCACCGAATAGACCTAATTTTGAGTTCTTCTGTAACACCCCCTTCCCGTGACTGTATACCAGACACTAATCAAAAATGTCAATACTTTTAAAAAAAAGTCTTTTAATAAAAACCCGGGGTAATTTAAATTTTTTTGGAAACTTCCCAGTGGTCACCCATCTTGAAATTTCCTTAGGTCAAGCACGCTTAACTTTAATCAAATCAGAAATAAAATATTAACTCTAGATCCGATAATAAAACTTTTTATAAAAATAATACAGTCATATTAAGACAAATTATTTTATTAAAAATAATTCTATTTAAAATTATTCGGATCTAGCCTCATATAGGATATGTCAAATCATGGCATATAATAATTAAATTGTAAACATACTTACCGTCTATAAAAGATTTATAAAAAATTTACTGACCTAGTTAAGACACTTTAATAAAATAGACCGGTTTATATAGTACATGCCATTATTAAACATATATAAAAATACAGATGTCATGATTACCGAAATACCTGTTGATTATCTTCTATACATAATGTTGATGCAAAAGTTGTCATCTACAAATCCCGATCATATGCGTGTATAACATAAATACACGCTGAGTATATCTCAGTGAGACATAAGATGAGTGACATATAATACATTGTCTAATGCAAGATAATTTATAAAACATGATAGTCATTAAATTACATATTCGGTAATGCAGGAATTTCTGTATTGTAAAGTCATGTAACTGTACTGTAATAATTCTGTACTATAAGGTCAGGTGCCTGTACTGTAAAATAATTTAACTGTACTGTAGAATCATGTACCTGTATTGTAAAATCATGTACTTGTACTGTAAAGTCATATATTTGTATTGTATAATTATACAGTTATTATGTGAAATCATATAGCCCAAGGATTGTATAAAGAGAAACCGAAGTATGCAAGGTCGGTACTCCTTGAGTACTAGTCACCTAAGTGACGATAACTTATAGACACATAAAGTACCAAAAACATATAGACACATTAAAGTGTCGATAAACATATAGATCCGAAGATCGACGAGTAGCTACACTACAGTCCAGACTACTCGACCTCTAATGGCATGTCACTAACTCTCTATCATAGCCTTGGGCAATAAATCCATATCATTAACTTGTAAATTATCATTTTGTAAATGATTCATATATCACCATTATTCAATAATAACTTTTCATAATAAAACATAATAGGGCAGTTCATACCCTATCATGTACTAACCTTTTTCCTTTGCCTGTAAAACATCATATAACTTATACAAAGATCATGTTATTATTTCAATAAAATCAAGTAAATAGAATTATTAAAAGTTTACTAAAATACATTTCGAAACATATAAATGCACTCACCTTAGCCTTGTAATGAGGTTGCCTTTACTATTCAATATCACTCCCGATCTTTTTTCTTTTTTTACCGTTACGACCTCGATTTATATCGAAATCTACATTAAAATAACATATACCATTTCAAGTATATGTTAGTACATTTTCATTCCATATACAATAATGGAAAGTAAATAAAAATAACTATCCATTAAATATAAAATTGATCCGATAAAGCTTTCTATATTCGATTCATATTTCTTTACATTTTTTCATAAATATTCAACTTTTCCCAAATTACCTATTTTGGTCCCTAAAGACTCTTTTAAGCTTCCAACCATAAATTTCAAGTTTAGTCTTTATATTTCTCATCCTTTACACTTTAGGACCCAAACTTTATAAATTTTTCACTTTGGTCTCTAAAGTAGCCGAATATTCATAATAGTCCCAAATGTTGATTTAAGCTTCAAAATCAACATTCAAATCACTTGACTTAATTTTCCAACATAATATTCCTCAAATACAAGCTTAACAATCAAGTCCCTAAATTCTTCAAAATTTTCAAATGGTCCCTAAACCATTTTTGTAATATCCCATTTTTGTAATATCCCAATCAACATTCAAATCACTTGACTTAATTTTCCAACATAATATTCCTCAAATACAAGCTTAACAATCAAGTCCCTAAATTCTTCAAAAATTTTGAATGGTCCCTAAACCATTTTTGTAATATCCCAATTTCTGGACTAGTGACCAAAATGTAATTTTCGGAAGTTTAGGGGGTTAAATTGTGAACTGTAGAAAAGTTCAGGGACCAAAGTGTAATTTCCAAAAGTTATGTAATCTAACCACGTAAAGGAATATTTCACCCCAAGAGTGAGACTTTCGTGCTACCTAGATTTTTCGTACGAGGCTTATATTAGTAGCTATAAAGCTTTAAAAATTCAAAGGGATAAAATTTGAAAATCGTATTGAGTGAAATTTGAATTTTTGGATATAATAAATGCAATAAATAAAAATATAAGATATTTTGGGACATGGATGGTTGGATTGGAACCAATTTGGTTCAATTCTAAAGGAATGGCCATTTTTAAGTCTTGATGTAAATAAAGTCTAGTTGGAGGGCAAATTAGACATTTGCCATGGATGGCATTCTTGAAATATTTTGAAACTTTGAGGGCAAATTTGGAAGGTGAATAAAACTTGGATTAGATCATGGCCATTGATTTTTGATAAGATTAAATCTTGGCCATTGGATTAAAGGGGTAAAATAGTAATTTCACTATGTAAAATGAATTAAAAATTCATTTTTCTTTAAAACATGTGGATTTATTTAAAAGATGAGCAAATATCCTCTCCTTCTTACCAAGGCTATTCGAAACCAAGAGAAAGTGAAGGGGAAAAATACCAAAATTTTTTCTAGTCCAAATTCAAAGCATTTGATCAAGAATTTAACAAGGTTGTTTGAGGTAAAGTGATCTATTCTTCTTTCTCTATATTTTGATGGTAAAATTTCATGAAATTATGGAGTTTTTGAATTAGAGTTGAAGAGAGAGAAATTAGGGTTTTATGGAATTTGTTAGAATTCATGAAGAAGATGATGAATTAAGTTTAGTTTTGATGAAAACAAGTTTAAAATCAAGTTAATTTCATGTTGGAAGTTATAAACCCTGATCTTGAATTTAGGGATTTGTTAGGGTTTTGAGAATTAAGGATGAAAATGATTAGATTTTTATGTTTGAAGCCTTATATTGATGTTAAAAGCTTAAAATTGAAGCTTGAAGATTCAAATTCCCATTTAGGGATAATTCGAAAATTGTGAAACATTAAGGACTAAGTTGTCAAAAATTTATTTGATGATGGAAATGGATAGAAAATGAAGTTTTAAGCTTGAATTGACAATTTAGGACCAAATTGAACATTTTGGAAAGTTAAGGACCTATTTGGCAATTTGAGAAAAGGGGGATTGATTTGGAATTAATAATTATTTGATAGAATTGATGTTTCAAGCATAATAAGAAATTAAAGGGGTTAAAATGACAAGAAAAGAAAATTAGGACCTTTTCAAAAATAAAACAATTTTGAAGGACTAAGTTGGACCAAGTTGAAAGTTAAAGGAATATTCCAGAAATATTGGAAATAAATAAGAAGTTAATTTGTACATGAATTAAATGTACAAATATAGTGTAGTAACTAAGATGTCACATTTATAAAGTTTAAGGACTAAAAGGAAAATAGTCCTAAATAAGTAAATAGTGATGTCAATTTTGTTTAATTTGAGTTTGAACAATTGAATGATATTCAAAATGGTCACTAAAGACCTAGTGACCATTTCAACAATGATGTAAAATAGTGGGGAAAGTTTCAGAAAAATATTTTATATTCGAATAAATATGCCTTGAATCGAGTTAGTAATATTAGATTTGAGTTTAACAAAATAATAGTGATAAATGTATTCGATTGGTCTTCTACAGTTCAAAGGGAGACTGAAGAAGAGCCAAGTAATAGCAAGAAAGGAAAGGATATCGAGTAAGCTTAGTGGGGCTAATCCGCATTAGAATAGGTGAGTGCATTATATGTTGCAATGTTATTCGGAAGACTTGCGAATAGTCGATCTTAAAAAAAATATTGCATTATTTATATTATGTTAATATGATGCGTATCATAATATAGGCAAGTTCAATATAATATGAGATATGATTTTTGCTATTCTACAAAATATTGATTTATGATTATTATGAATAATTATGATGAAGCATGATCCTAAATGGGAAAATGATATTATATTGTTCATAGGAAGTTTGATCTATTGCCTATGTCCGTAAATGTAAGTCTCAATAGAAAATAAGGTAAGAATTTTATTCTGTATAATGGCAATGCATATTTGTACCTAGAATATGGGTAATAACAAGATTAAAATGAAATAAGTAGACATCTTGGGAATTTAAGCCCATGGTGCCACTAGCACTAAAGAGGTGTGAATATAAGGAGCAAAGAGTGACCTTTTATGAGGAGCAAGGAGTGTCCTCGAGTACGTACTCAAGTATTTAAGGCTATGGAGTCTTAACGGACTTTCCAGCCAGTATAGCACTATAGTGCAATATGTAAGGCTATGGAGTAGTAACGAACTTTCCAGCCAGTAATGAAGGTTATGGGGTCAAAATGGACCTTTCAGCCAGTAACACTACAAGATGAATATAGGAAGCATATGAATATACAAATGATTGTATGATAAAAACATAACTATGATAGAGCATATGTTATGCGAATAAATATATGATGAAAACATGCACATGTTAGAGATTATGATAGCATGATATATGATTTACATGATAATACGATACATGGTTACATGTTAGAGATGATACATAGATTATATGATATACAAGATATATGTCATGTATAGAAAATGTAATGCACTCTTGACATAACATACTGCATTGTATTACTTCATATTTTTAATAAACTGTATTAAATGCCTCACTAAGTTCGTACTTAGCATGTGATGTTGTTTCACACGTAGGTTCTCTGAGATAAACCTAAGGCGGAGCAGTCATTTTGAAGATCAAGTTATTATAGAAGCTACGGTATGTACATCTTTAAGTAGTTGATATCTAGTGGTATGTACAAAATGTTAAAGTACATGTTGGTATGTCTTTTAAATGAGTAAACGGGTTTATAAACCTAAGTTTATGACGTATTTATATGTTAACATTGATGTATGGATTTGATAAAATGGTTTGTTAGAAATGACTATGAATATTAATGTAGTTAAAAGTTGTTTAATCTTAATCGCGTAATAAATTTAAAATCAGAAAGGGTCTAGGCAAGGTACCTAGTTTTCAACCTGATTAATATTCTTATTTTGAGAACACATCTAAAAATTTTATAAAAAAAACAAAACAAATTTTAAGTCAAGTTTTCTTATCAACATAGTAACATCTTTAGTGTATATTCTGTATACGAGTATACATTAAGGGTGTTACAATTTTTCATAGAATTTTCATCATTTCCAACATAGAAACAATATTACAACTTCATTTCCATCCCTAATTCAAACACCTAACCAATTTTCCCCAAATTCTAGGGTTAGGGTTTATGTCTTCAACATGAAATTAAACACAATACAAGCTTAATTCATAATGCCCGTACCTTGTTCTAAATGCTGTTTTTGGAACATCTTCCTCATTGACTTTCAGTTGATAATAATCGGATCGGAGATCGGTCTTAGATAATACAGCTGCTCATTTTAGTTGATCAAACAAATCTTCTATTCTCGATAATGGATACTTGTTCTTTATTGTTACTTTGTTTAACTATCGAAAATCAATGCATAGCCAAAGTGAACCATCTTTCTTTTTGACAAAAACACCGGAGCTCCCTACGGTGATGTACTAGAACGTATAAATCCTTTATCTAATAATTCCTGCAACTGTGAATTTAATTCTCTAAGCTCTGTATGTGCCACTTTGTATGGAGCCATAGATACTAGCTCATTACCGGGAATTACATCAATACCGAGCTGTCGAAATTGTACTTATGTCCTTATTATTCATCTTAATATTCACTACGAAGACTAATTAAGTATTCAACACTACCTTTAACAGTCTTTCATTTTATTACTAAAGTCACTACTCTAGTACTTTGAAATCCCTTTTACTTGATAAAAAGATCTAAATACCACTCGTGCTTCTTTTCAACCAATCACCTTAAGCGACACTTCATTGTAATATTTTGAGCAAGATACTTATTTGTGCCCAATACTTTATCAACTTTTCATAGTAAAGACTTTATAGACTTCACAACACTGATTTCAATATTTTCTTTAACAATTATTTTGGAGCTTTACTCCAACGATTATCACTTAACCATCAATCTGCTGACATGTGATCATCGTCCGTGTCTTTTGTATACCCATTAGTTCGTAAATCCTTTATTGATAGGGACCCTAAATTCGATTTCTATCCGCAGTTACCATTTGTAAGGAGGTATCTTGCATTTTAAACAACTTTCATTACTATAAAAGTCAATTTGCTATTACCCCGTATAAGCCGGGTACTAGACTTAGTTAACCTCCTTTCTCATTTCTGGGACCTCATAATATTCTCTCTTTTAATTGTCCAACAAGATTCATTCTCGTTCAGACATTTATTCTTATAGCAACCCCTTTTGACTAATAAACAATTGCATCAATCATACAAGTATTTCTTTTCAGTAAATATGACATCCTAGTGGCATGTACACACTTTATCACTTTTATCGAGCTCGGTTTACCTCCAGAATCGGCTAAACCTGTAGCTCTGATACCAATAAATGTAACACCCCCTTCCCATGACCGTATACCAGACACGAGTAAAAAATGTCACTACTTTTTAAAACAGTCTTTTAATAAAAAATCGGGGTAATTTAAAAATTTTGGGAACTTCCCAGATGTCACCCATCCTGAAATTCCCTTAGCTCAAGCACGCTTAACTTTAATCAAATCAGAAATAAAATATTAACTCTAGATCCGATAATAAAACTTTTTACAAAAATAATTCATATTAAGACAAATTATTTTATTAAAAATGATTCTATAAAAATTATTCAGATCTAGCCTCATATAGGATATGTCAAATCAGGTCATATAATAATTAAATTGTAAACATACTTACCGTCTATAAAAGATTTATAAAATATTTACTGACCTAGTTAAGACACTTTAATAAAATAGACCGATTTATATAGTACATGCCACTATTAAATATATATAAAAAAATACGGATGTCATGAATACAGAAATACCTGTCGATTATCTTCTATACATAATGTTGATGCAAAAGTTGTCATCTTCTAATCTCGATCACCTGCGTGTATAACATAAATACACGCTGAGTATATCTCAGTGAGGCATAAGATGAGTGTCATATAATACACTGTCTAATGCAAGATAATTTATAAAACATGATAGTCATTAAATTACATATTCGATAATGCAAGAATTTCTGTATTGTAAAGTTATGTAACTGTACTGTAATAATTCTATACTGTAAGGTCACGTACCTGTACTGTAAAATAATTTAACTGCATTGTAAAATCATGTACCTGTACTGTAAAATCATATATTTGTACTGTAAAATCATGTACCTGTACTATAAAGTCATATATCTATACTGTATAATTATACAGTTATTATGTGAAATCATATAGCCCAAGGATTGTATAAAGAGAAACTGAAGTATGCAAGGTCAGTACTCCTTGAGTACTAGTCACCTAAGTGACGATAATTTATAGACACATAAAGTGCCGAAAACATATAGACACATTAAAGTGTTGGTAAATATATAGATCCGAAGATCGGTGTGTAGCTACACTACAGTCCCAGAATGCTAGACCTCTAATGGCATGCCACTATACTGTAACTCTCTATCATAGCCTTGGGCAATAAATCCATATAATTAACTTGTAAATTATCATTTTGTAAATGATTCATATATCACTATTATTCAATAATAACTTGTCATAATAAAACATAATAGGGTAATTCATACCCTATCATGTACAAACGTTTTTCCTTTGCCTGTAAAACATCATATAACTTATACAAAAACCATGTTATTATTTCAATAAAATCAAGTAAATAGAATTCTTAAAAGTCTACTAAAATACATTTCGAAACATATAAATGCACTCACCTTAGCCTTGTAATAAGGTTGCCTTTACTATTCAATATCACTCCCAATTTTTTACTTTTCCTTTTCTTACTAATACGACCTCGATTTATATCAGAATCTACATTAAAATAACATATACCATTTCAAGTATATGTTAGTACATTTTCATTCCATACACAATAATGGAAAGTAAATAAAAATAACTATCCATTAAATATAAAATTGATCCGATAAAGCTTTCTATATTTGATTCATATTTCTTCACATTTTTCCATAAATCTTCAACTTTTCCCAAATTACCTAGTTTGGTCCTTAAAGACTCTTTTAAGTTTCCAACCATAAATTTCAAGTTTAGTCTTTACATTTCTCAACCTTTACACTTTAGGACCCAAACATTATTAAATTTTTACTTTGGTCCCTAAAGTAGCCGAATATTCATAATAGTCCCAAATGTTGATTTAAGCTTCAAAATCAACATTCAAATCACTTGACTTAATTTTCCAACATAATATTCCTAAAATACAAGCTTAACAATCAAGTCCGTAAATTCTTCAAAATTGTTGAATGGTCCCTAAACCATTTTTCATAGAATTTTCATCATTTCCAGCATAGAAACAATATTACAACTTCATTTCCATCCCTAATTCAAACACCTAATCAATTTCCCCCAAATTCTAGGGTTAGGATTTATGTCTTCAACATGAAATTAAACATAATCCAAGCTTAATTTCATCAAAACAACATTGAATTCATGTAATTCAAGTCCTAATTTCAATTTAGCACATCAATTCCCTAATTCTTTCCTATCAGTAACTCAAGTAGTTCGTCACAACACCATGCAATATTACTACCAAAATGTAAAGAATTGAATGTAGACCAAATTATTCTAAAGGATCATACATTGAATCTAACTTTAAACCTTCCAAATCAACTTGAAAAATAATGTTTTCTTCTTCCCTTTTGTTCTTCTCTACTCATGGCATATTGGGAGTTTAATGAACAAATTTTTTTTGTTCATTTTCTTCTTGTTTTGCCACTTGTAAAATTTAAATGAGTATTAAATTTATTTAAATGGTGTAATTACCAATTTAGCCTTTATATCCAATGGCTAATTTAATCCTATCAAAAATCAAGGGTCAAGATTAAATCCATGTAGACTTCATCTTCCAAAAATGCCCTAAATATTTGAAAATTGCCATCCTTGCCAATTGACCAATTTGCCCTCCAACTAGTCTTTATTTACTAGTTTATTTCAATATTGCCATTTTGTAAAATTCTAACTAAATCTAGTTAGAATCCAAAAAAATACAATAAAATATTCATAAAATAATATTTTATGAATTTTCCATGTCTTTGGGATCAGTCTCCAAAAATTTCCATTTGATCTAATATACCGATAAATAATCCTTTACTAAGAAATAAACCGTAGGATTCATCTTGAATTAAATTAAAAATATTTCCAACACTTGGAAATGACTTTTATAACCTTTCTCTATCATATGGCAAAATTTCATAATTTTCCAGTTCAATTCGGGTATCCGAATTCCACTTGAACTTTAATTGCGATTTTCCTAATAATCAAAATATCAGATCGAACCAATAATACCACATTCGATTCAAATCCTTAGATTCTCTATTTATTTATGAGATAAAACTCCTAACTAATTACAACTTTGTTCCTTTAACTTTTCATTTTTTGACTTGTACCTTACAAGTTTTGAAAACTTATTATTTTGGTCACTAAACTTTAACCTTGAATTCCCATTCCAATTTTTCTTGGATTTTAACCAAATTTTGTGAGTACCCTATTTTACTCGCTCTCTATCACCTGACACCTTAAAACCTCGGAACTTTCTTTTCTACAGTCCATAATTGAGAAAATCCTAACTGTTTCTTTTTTGTTATTTTAGTCACTAAGTAAGCTTTTAAGCAACCATCTTAGCACTGAATGACCCTTAAACAATACTGTAAATTTTGGGGTATTACATCTTCAATTCGAAATTGCCCAACATATAGATGTAATATCGAAGAGATGAAGGAATTAGAAAAACAAGTGGGAGAATTATTGGAAAATGATACAACCGAGAGAGTTTGAGTCATTTTGTAGTTCCAATTTTACTAGTGCCGAAATAAGATGGTACGTATCGTAAGTGTTAGTTGTAGACCTATTAATCGTAATACCATCAAATACAAGCATCCCATCCCACACCTTGATGATATGCTTGATGAAATCCATGGAGTATGTATCTTCACAAAGATCGACTTGTAAAGTAGATATCATTAAAATAGAATGAAAAGGAGATGAATGGAAGATAACTTTTAAAACCATATTTTGTTTATATGAGTGGATGATCATGCCATTTGGCTTGACAAACACATCTAGCACCTTCATGCGCATCATAAACTATGTCTTATGAGAGTTTCTAGGTAAGTTTGTAGTTATTAATTTTGATGAAATTCTTATCTACACCACTTCTTTTGATTCACATCTTCTTCATGTTAAATCATTTCTTTGTGTTCTCTGACAAGAACGCTAGCCCGGACAAGTTCATTTTTGTGGTGATAGACTCATCTTTTTAGGCTTTATAATAAGTGCACACGGCATTGATGTTGATGATGAGAAGGTAAAAGCAATATGAGAATAGCCCACACATGTATCCATAATCAAGGTAAGATCTTTCCATGGCTTAGCAAGTTTCTACCATCGAACTGTCAAATATTTATCCACTGTAGTAACACTTTTAACCGAAATCGTCAAGAAATCGATAGTTTTTTCATGGGGTAAAGTACAAGAGTTAGCCTTACAAACCCTAAAAAGAAAACTCTGTTCTACTCTTATTCTTCATTTGCCTAACTTTCTAATACTTTTCAATTAAAATGTGATGCCTCTATAATAGGCATAGATGTTGTTCTTTTGCAAGAACAAAGGCTCATTGCTTACTGTTGTGTGATTTAAATGCTATGTCAATGGTACAAGTATACACATTAGCAAGTTATAGTATAGTTCAAAGATTGTTTCCACAGGGATTGATGAAACTCTATTTTTAGTTTCTCGAGCAGAAAGAGAAATGAGATTAATAGTGATGAAATGAGGAGAAATATAGCTAAGATGAATAAATTCAAATAACAAGAAAAGAAACCAAGAGTTGATGACAAGATAGGGTTATTGTGTGTTTCGATGTTGTTTTCGTTTGACTTGTCATGGCAGCTTCACTTATCTAGATGCTCAATAGAGTTTCTTTCATGCCTTCTAATTATATCTAATAGAAGACCTAAGGATCAATATTCCACGAAAATACATGTCTGCATGATCCTTGGGATGTTTTTTACCGATTAAGCTTACTCTTCTTAGTCTCTAAAATTTTCCTTATGTTTAAGGAGATATAGTCTTCATTAACTCTCGAATAATGTAAACATGTATCCAATAAGTAGATTTCATGAACTCAACTCTCTTGAGTCTAAGTAAATGGATGAACATCAAGCATTTATGTCTAAACTACTTGAATAACAATAAAGAAGAAGATATTGGATGGACATCTAAATAAATTTGAGACGATCATGCTTCAAACGTAGCTTTTTGATATTTGGCCTGGTGATTGCAAGTATTTTGATTCTATAGTAGAGAAAAAGAAAGAAATTTCATGGAAGAATAGTGAGTGATCGATTGGGAAATTTAGAAGTGATAGATCTCTTGAGTTTAATAGGGAAATTAAAAGAGTGAAAACTAAATTGAAAAGATTGAAAAGCCTAGGGAAGATGGACGGATACAACCTGTTAGGGAAAAAATAATGATGGAAGTGAATTTACAGAGGGAAAATATATTTTTATGTGAAAAATAATTTCAGAAAAGGATGAAAATCCCCTCTTTTTGAGCTAAACTGCTGCCCAAAATTTAGGGATTATGTTCCCATTTAAATGAGAATTATCTCCTAAATAAAATCTTTAAATTCTGTTAAATGATGTCCTGTGCATACACAAAAAAGAAAATAATCAAATAACGTAAATAAAAAATTTATTTATATACATGAAAATAAAAATAAATCAAACAAAGCGAGAAAATTAAAAGTGCTTAGAAGTTGCATTTTCATGCGTCTTCTAAGTAAATTGTCCTCTTATCACGCAGAATGAGTGCACCAACATAGTTCTTCAGAACTTGACCGTTGAATTTAAACTTTTCTTCTTCCAGAATTGGTTTGATCATGACAGCTCTATAAGGGTAGGTTTCAACTACTTTGAAAGGTCTGGACCACCTTGATTTCAATTTGCTTGGAATGAGTTTAAGTCTAGAGTTATATAGAATCACTTGTTGTCCTGGAATGAATTTTCGTGGAATAAATCCTCTTGTCATACCACCATTTAATATTCTCTTTATAGAGATTTGCACTTTCATAGGTTGCAGGACAGAATTCTTCCATCTCATTTAAGTCTAGCAAACATTTTTGTCCTGATAGTTATAGTCCATATTCATCGTCTTTATAGCCCAATAAGCATTATGTTCAACCTCCAATGGGAGATGTCAAGCTTTCCCATAGATAATCTATAAGGTGACATGCCTAAAGGTGTCTTGTATGTCGTATGATAGGCCCATAGAGCGTCATCAAGTCTTGTGGACCGGTCTTTCCATGATGGATTGACTACGTTCTCAAGAATAAGTTTAATCTCACGGTTGGAGACTTCGACTTGACCATTTTTCTATGGGTGATAGGCCATGGCAATTTTGTGTGTTACTCCATAACGCTGCAACACTTTGGCAATTAGCTTGTTGTCAAAATGTGTGCCTTCATAGCTTGTGAATATGTTCTTATGTAAGAACCTTTGCACAGTCTTTGAATCATTCTTTGGCACTATTGATGCTTCAATCCATTTAGAAATGTAATCCACTGCAAGTGGTATGTGTATGTTTCCAAGTGAAGATGGGAATGGTCTTATGAAGTCGATGCCCTAAACATCAAATAGTTCTACCTCAAGAACGTTTTACAATGGCAATTCATGTTTTTCTTGAAATGTTCCCAGTTTGTTGGCATCACTCACACCTTTTGCAAAATTCATTAGCATCTTTGAAAAGAGTGGGCTAGTAGAATATGGATTGAAAAATTTTAGTTGTTGTACGAGTACCTCCAAAATGACCTCCATATGGTGCTGCATGGCAATGAAATAACACGCTTGTAGTGACTAAAAAATCCGAGTTCCCTTTTTTTCTTTAAAAATGTTTGTTTTTGGGGAATTTCTTGAAAAGGTTCATGTTTTAAATAAAATTTGGGAGTTGCCACCGGTCACTTGGATAAGGTAGATCGAACACCAAAAAAACAAAGAAAAATGGTAATTTGGGTTCGGGAGCCGGTTACATGCAGGGAAGGGTTCGCACCCCCATCATGCCCAAAAAATTGATACATAAGGGTTTGTATCGTATTTACGAAGAAAATAGAAATTTGACTGAATTTAAAACCCAATCCCTGAATGCATGATAATCAAATAAACGTCTCGCTACTTACAATAACCAAAGGAGATGATGCTCGAATGGCTCGGGATGGCACTCCCATCAGGATAATGAAACATTGAGACCTAGTTCTAAATGCACAATAAAAATGTATGAGCAGATAATATAATTGCTAAAATAAATAAAGAGAAAATAAGTAACCAACAAGATAAATAAATATTATACATATATTAAGTATATGTTATATATATAACATATTATGTATAAACACAACACACAAGCACGCGTGCGCGCGCACACACACTAAAATGGTATGTACAAGAATAATGGCAAAATATATGTACATGGCAACATTAAATATAATAATGCAATCATATTATAAATACCATAATAATAAATACTAACACATGCCATACAAAATCTAATCAACTAATAAAAGCAATTAATCAAGGACCCATATAAATAAATACTGAAATTTAGAAGCTAAAATATAAATAACAGAAAATAAAACACATGATATTAGATAGCAAATTAAATATAAAGAAAAGAGCAAGGGCTAAAAGGATGAATATATCATAATAAAACAATGTATTAAAGAATTTTATATACATATATACGTTATATTAATGGTGTTAAAACGTAGTTCATATCCGGTTCAAAAAAATAAAACGTAGTTCATAAAGAAAAATATGTATGCTGTCAAAATGAATATGAGAATTAATGCAAAGTAATAATGCAGAAAATTAAACAAATAGGAATTTAAGTGCATAAATAAAGAACTGAAATTAAATGCAAAAAGAGACCAAAGGGGGTTTTACAATTCGTAACGCCTATTCTGAAGGAAAGATTAAAGTGAAATCTTGAACCAAAAGAAAAATAGGAAAATCTTCTACTTTTTATTTCTCACTCAAATGCTTTGTTTTCTTTTCTCTCTACAATCCTCTATGAAAATTACATAAGAATGAAACCTATTAGGCTTCAAGAAATCCTAAAATATCAAAAACCATAAAAAACATGACATCTCCTATATTAATGCTAAATATTTTTGGAAACAGAATAATGCATTTACTTTGGCACCAAACCACTTTCCTTACACTCAATAAGACCATAAAAATAGAGACAGTTCAAGTTTAAATTTAGTTACAAATAATCAATGAAATAATTGAAAATTCATAATAAAAACAAATTCCTGTACTGGACTCGTATCTAGTTTTCTATATGCATTCTCTTCAGTAAAACATACATATCTTGAGCTCCCGCCGTTCGATTGAGGTGTTTCAAGATGCGTTGGAAAGGTAACTGAAAGACGGTTAGATTGTAAGAAGACATCATGACCCAGAAATGTCTGAATCCTATCAAAAATTTGTCATAAGCCCGCGGTGAGAATCCCTTGCATGTAGTTTGACTTTCCATACTTATTGGACAAGATATCTTGCAATCTTTCCATATCTGACGTGATTAAGATATTTTTTAATCTAAAAAATAAATAAAATAAATTGTTAATAATAATAGAGTAAATAAATAAAATAATTAATTGAATAAAATAAAATAAATGTGTTATTAACCCAGACAAAATTAATGATTACAACTGCCCCTTTTTGTTCATTCTTGTAAAATGAGAATAGAGCAAAGATCAAAAGCACTAATTTTTTCTCACTTCTCTGTGTGGAGCCCTAGAGGTACGAGTTCTTCCTATTTGGAACTTTTCATTCTTCTTAGCAGATTCTTTAGGAAATCAAAAGGAAATCTAAAAATAATGTTTTCTGATAATTTTAGAGTGAAACTGATAGTTTGGCTGCTGAAAAAGCTGAGAGAAAAGTTGAGAGCAAAAGTAGTTACGTAAGAAAATGAATTTAGTTATTAAAATCCTTTTTAATCAAACCTCTTTTATTTTATTAAATAACCTTTTAAAAACCATTTAACATAGCCTAAATTATGGGGAGAATCTGATTAAAAACTTTGGTAAATTAACTTCTTAAAGATTCTAAGTTTTGACCCTTTTATGTTTTAGTCACCAAAATAGTTTTGAAACTTTACATTTTTGTCACCAGAACAAAATGTCTCAAAATCCGATTTTATTGCTTCAAATTGAACTTTCCAAAACCCTTAGAATATTTATTATGATTTAATTCCCGAAACTGGTTTGAATCGCCTAATCCAGTTCCTCTGAATCATCTAATCGATCAATCTAACATCTAGACCCAAATTTGGGGCGTTACAACTCTCCCCTTCTTAAGAAATTTCGTCCTCGACATTTACCTGACTGAAAAAGGTAGGGAAACTGCTTCTTCAATGTCGCCACAACACCTTTACCAACTAAATGGTCTTTCCACGAAGAACCTTACTTCTAGAATCTAGCATTATCATGGTTCTTCATCATAGGTCAAATCTGGATTCAGTTCAATCTCCTCAACAAGCATCACATGCGACGTGTCTGATCTATATCTCTAAAGCATCGATACATGGAAAACATCATGTATCTTCTCCAACTCTGCAGGCAACCTCAACCGATAAGCAACTGGACCAATACGCTCTAACACCTTATAAGGCCCAATAAACCTTGGACTTAGCTTGCCCTTACGCCCAAACTTTATCACCTTTTTCCAATGGGAAACCTTAAGGAACACTCTATCTCTTACTGCAAACAATAACTCCCGACGCTTCAAGTCAACATATGACTTTTGCCGATTCAAAGCCGCCTTTAATCGATCACTAATAAGCTTCACCTTTTCATTGGTATCCTTTAGCACATCAAGCAAAGAAACATAATTTTCTCCTGCGTCTGCCCAATAAAGTGGCGTAGGACACCTACTACTATTCAAAGCTTCATACGGAGCCATTTGTATACTAGCATGATAACTATTGTTATAGGAAAACTCCACCAAAGGTAGCTGCTTCTCCCACATTCCTTGAAAATCAATGATGCAACACCGCAACATATCTTCCAACACTTGGATAACGCATTTAGATGACCATTTGTTTGAGGATGATAGAAAGTACTGAAATTCAACAACGTACCCAAAGCCCTATGCAAACACATTCAAAACCTCATTGTAAAGCGTGAATCCCTATTTGATATTATAGAATTAGGCACCCCATGGAACCTCACAATCTTAGCAATATACAACTCTGCCAACTTATCCAAAGTATACGTTGTATTCACAACCAGAAAATGTGCACAGTTCGTAAACCTATCCACAATCACCCACACAAAAATTTTCTTTAATGGCATTAAAAGCAAATCAGTCATAAAACCCATGGTAATTCTCTCACATTTCCACTCTGAAATTTGGAACAGTTGCAACAACTCGATAAGAAACTGATGCTCAGCCTTAACACGCTAACATACCATACAACGAGCAACGAATCCGCTACATTCTTCTTCAAACCAACCCAAAAATATTCATTCTTCAAATCTTGATACATCTTTGTACTTCCCAAATACATAGCAAAAGGACTCGAGTGTGCTTCAGTCAAGACAGTACCCCTTAACTCCTCATTTTTTGGCACAACCACTCGACTCTTGAAACACAAAACTCCCTCATCGCTAAAACAAAAAATCGTCTGATTACCATCCATAATATCCTTAACATGAGGCACCAACGAATCATCATACGATTATTTCTCCTTGATCAACTGTAACAACGATGGCTTCACTTGGAACTCAGCCAACAAACACCATCCCGCGTCACACTCAACCGAGCAAACATTGCCTTCAACTCACCGTAACCTTCCTACTTAAGGCATCAACTACAACATTAGCCTTAGCTGGATGATACTCAATCGTCAAATCATAATCCTTGAGTAACTCCAACCATCTCCGTTTCCTAAGATTCAACTCTTTTCGCGACACCAGATATTTAAAACTCTTGTGATCCATGTACATTGTATACTTCTCACCATAAAGATAATGACTCCAAATCTTCAGTGCAAACACCACAGCAAGCTCAATATCATGCATAAGATAGTTGCGGTTGTGCACCTTTAGCTACCTAGATGCATAAGCCACAACTTTACCCCCTTGCATCAACACATACCCCAAACCAACATAGAATGCATTACTATAAACTACAAACTCCTTCCCCCACTCTGGTTGAATCAAGAGCTTCCTTCAACTTATCAAAAGCTTGTTGTCTACCCTCCGTCCACTCAAAACTTACATTCTTTTGCAACAACTACGTCAAAGGAGCAGAAATCCTCGAGAAACCATCCAAGAAGCGACAATAATACCCTACTAACCCCTAAAAACTACGAACCTCTAACACTGACTTAGGTTGCTTCCAATTCATAACCGCTTCAATCTTATACAGATCCACCCGAATACCTTCTGTCCAAACAACATGACTAAGAAAAACCACTTGTTTGATCCAAAACTCACACTTGCTCAACTTAGCATAAAGCTTTTTTTCTAGCAAAATTTGCAACACAATTTGTAGGTGTCGATCGTGATCTTCCTCAGTACAAGAGTACAAAAGAATGTCATCAATGAACACTACCACGAATTAATCCAAGAATTTACGGAACACCCGATTCATCATATCCATGAAAGCTACAGGCATATTTGTCAACTCAAACGGTATCACTAAGAACTCATAATGTCTGTAATACGTGCGAAAAGCTATCTTCGGTACGTCTTTATCCTTCACCTTCAACTGATAATACCATGACCTCAAATCAATCTTGGAAAATACCGTAGCACCCCAAAACTGATCAAATAAATCATCAATCATCGGCAAAGGATACTTGTTCTTAATCGTCAACTTATTCAGTTTCTGATAATCAATGCACATTCTCATCATGCCATCTTTTTTTTCATAAACAACATTAATGCTCCCAACGATGACACAATAGGTCGAATAAAACCACGATCCAACAACTCTTGAAGCTGTGTCTTTAACTCTTTCAATGCCATGTGATACAACACAATCAACATCGGAGCTGTATCCGCATACGTCTCGATATAAAACTCTACCTCCCTATTCGGTGATAATCCTGACAACTCTTCTAAAAATACTCTTGGAAAATCACAAACGGTGCAAATGTCCTGGACTCGTGCCTCTTTCATATTTGGGTTCATAACATAAGCTAGATATACTTGACCTCTAAGCCCCAACAACTTTCGCACTTCCAAAGTCGACACAGTATTAGACAAGAATTTAACATTCTCGCCCATAACCACCAATTTGTAATCCTCAGCAAGTTTCAATGAAACTCTCTTGGTCTCAAAATTAACCACATCCCCATGTTTAGACAACCAATCCATCCCCAAGTTTACATCAAAACCATAAAACGACAACTCCATCAAATCAACCTCAAACACATAACCTTGAACCATCAAAGGACATCTCATATACAACCTCATAATAAATACTATCTCCCCAAAAGAACTAGTTACTCGCATACCAACATCTAACACCTCTACAGGTATATCATGTAAACATGCATTCTAGCGCAAGATGCGTAAATGTGTAGAACCAAAATCTATCAATGAAAGCAATGATATGGACTGCAAAGTAAAAGTACCTGTAATCACATCTATATCATTACTTTCTACACAATGTTTGAAAACCCTTGTCGGTCCATCCACCCTCAGGTTAAACCACTACTGTATGATCAACTATCCTCTGACCTTCCTCCCTACATTGAAAATAACCTTGACTGCCCCACAGCCCCTTGGTGGCACAACAACAGGTGTAGTAACTTGTCATTCCCTAGCCAACTACGGACAATCACGCCTAATGTGATCTCACGAACCAAAACTCTATCATATGCCAATGGTACCCCAACACTCTCCTGAATGTCGTCTATCACATCTCCCACACTCAAGTGCTCGAACAAAGGTGTTCTGAATATGTTGTCCACGCACATCATTACTTCCACCACGACTCTAATTCGTACAATACCTCCTATCCCTATGCTTCTTGTATCGATCTCTGCCAGCATCCAACTCAACATTCTTCTTTCCCACAGAAGAACTCCTTGATCGAGAAGACAACCCCATATTCTTCCCTATGTCTTTAGCTCGAGAAACTAAGAAATCAAACTCCTTGTAATTAGTAGCCAACATATAAGTCTTCACCTCCTTAACCAACCCATAATAGAAATGTTCACATCACTATCACTCATCAAGAACCAGCTCAGGTGCATATTGGCTCAACCGGACAAACTGAACCTCATACTTGGACAGAGACATGCTCCTCTGTTTCAATGCCATAAACTCTCTTTTTTCATATTGGTAACGAGAACCCAAATACTTCTTTTGGAAAGCAGCATAAAAGAACTCCCATATCACATTAGCAGGTGCCATACCCGCAATAGAAGTCGTCCACCAACTATAGGCATCTCCCTAAAACAAAGATACTATGCACCCCATCTTACGGACACCCGTACACTCTATCTATCCAAGGATCCTCTCCGTACTTACCAACCATTCTTCAGCTACCTCTAGAGCTAAACCTCTAAACTCAGTACCTCCCAAACTACGTAGATACTCTAACAGTATTAACTGCTACCGCAGGTGTTGGTGCTGGCATTTGCACTTCAGCTATGTCTGCCTGAAAAGCTTCAGTCACCGCCTGGATCAACGATGTCATATCCCCAAAAACTGGTCTTTGCGATGCTTAAGGCACACCACCCTCGACTCTAGCACAAACAGGAAGAATTGGTGGAAGAAGAGGCAACTCATCATTATGTCCATCCATAACACTACCCATATGAACTCTCGTATCTCGTCTAGGTCCCATTACGCAAAAATATGAGTCTAAAACATGATAATGCAATAAAACAAAACAATTAAGCCAGCATGCAGCAAGAATCCAAGTTGCTCATGTTTAAAAACAAAAATCATTTTACACTAGTAGTAATAAGGCAATATGTCCCCAAGCTGTCATCCCAACATAGCACATTTCAAACATAAACTCACAAAATCATACACTGTGCATGCTATACAACAGAATCATACAACAACAATACACCAAACAACCATAACCCACCTCCCAGCAATCATAACCTAGCTCTAATACTAATAAATATAACCCTCTTGACCTGACCTAATCGCCATACTGAACCGAGCAAGCTATATTGGGTTTGCCGAGATAAACCTAGAGGAATTACTTAGAAAATGGTCCATTTTTTCATTTTATCTTATCTAAATGCATAAGTAAGTCCTAAGTCGATCACGCTAGCAGCGGTGAAATATACAAATTAATCGGGTGTCAAGTTGACATCCAATTGTATGAGATTGCATTTTAGGGACAAAATTGCAATTTTAGAAAATTATGAGGACTTCCTTGAAATTAAAGTTACCAATCTTTAATTAGCCATGTTACATGCATACTGGTTAAATTTCAAGTTAAAACAATCATTCAAACTCATTTAATTGCAAGATTAAGAAACACGGACTAAACTTCAAAGATTCAAACGTCAGAGTGCATCTTACAAGAAATAATGACTTGCGTACCGGTACGGCCCCTATATGTATCACAACGGTTTTAAATTACAAAGGTGTTTTAGTACGGTCCTCAAGCGTACCGACACGGGTATTCATTTTTGAAAATGTGAATTCTAGTGGCTAAAAGGCGTACCAATACGGTTGCCCGTGTACTGACTCTAGACTTAATTTCCAGTCTTGCATACCAATACGCCCATAAGGCGTACTAATACACTTGTGCATTTTTGCACAGAATTGAGCCGAGATAGGGCCAGTGTACCGATCCTTGAGGACCCATACTGGTATAGACTGGCCTGTAATGACCTCTTGGTCGAACATATGACACTTTGGCTCAATCTAACATACTCCAAACATTAACTAATCATCATATAACATGTTTAGCAACATTTCCACAAACATTTAAGAATGGCAAGAAATAATTAACATCATCACACAACCAAGTAAAGATCCTATAGGCATGATCTCTACCCAAGCATGCAAAATGAATCCCAACCCCTCAAATCAGGTTATAAAGCATCATACAAGTCCAAAACATCAAATGAAACTTATAAAAACCAGACAGTAACCAAAATAGCCCTCCCAATTACAACTTGGTTTCCTCTCATTACTACTTAGTATTTGTAAACCATACTTGAAAATTACTCCACCCTTAGATTGTCCTTACTTGTTTGTTGTCCCCAAAAGCCCATTTCTCTGCATTGCTGAGAAATGAGAGTGTAAGCTTATAAAGGCTAGTGAGGGAATCTCAAAAGCACTCATCAATGCATTTTAAACTATTTTACTTTCAAATAAGTATTAAAGCTCATGCCAAAACACCTCATGCTTCTAAAATCATTGAAATATGCACTTTTAAACATTTGCAACATATGTATCATGTATTTCTAGCATAAACCTCAATTTAAGCTTTCTCATGTCTAATCTCTAAATAGAAAGCTTAAAGAGCATCTCATGTATAAACCATAATATAGAAATTATAATTCATTTCCAATGATACATTATATCATATATTGGCATTCAAGTGACTCAAAAACCATTTCCATTCTATTTATAAAAACACATTGGATACACGGATTTCCCACGTGGTTCCTTCGACCACTTCACATACATCCTCGAACCAGAGCATTACCTCAACAATTATGATGTATAAATCCATCAGTGGGAGAATTGGCACACTCTTGACCCCTCGACATCTGTGGTTCTCATGGTGGAGCATGGCACAATCCTGACCCCTCGACACACATGAGGCGACTTATTATAGTGCATTTTAAACCTTATGGCTAGCCAATTATATTCGATAACTTTTAATCTCAGCCACTTGCCAATATACTCTATAAAACCACATTACCTCACTATTTTACATATGCATCAAATCAAACAAATTTCCAATACATTAAACCATGTATTCTAGCTTTCTCAAAATTCATTCATAAATCATTTGTCATACTCAAATTTCAACATGTATGATCATTTGCAACATCTTTCATTTCTAAAATATGCATATAATAGTAAGTAATCAAATCCATAAATATGTTCATGAGACTGTCTTTTGCAAAATCGAAAATGCGAGAAAGTTCAACCAATACTTACTTCTGAGATTAGATAAGTGTTTCAAACTTAATATAAACTCCCAAACACCATCTTCAAACCTTTTAAAAGCAGTAAAACACATTTTCACTCACCGACAACCAAACGCTCCAATTGCCAATGCATAATCAAGCTTTAAGAGTCTCCGAAACCTCTTCAAAAGATGTAGGATCACTCTCCCTTTCTTTTCCCACACAAAAAAATAGAGGATTAATGCATTTCCATGCATCTCTAAGCACAACAACACAACTCCACAACTTCGCCTCACTAAAATCCATCAACCGCTTCCTTAAAACATCCAAAAATATCACCAAAATCAACCTAAACAAACCCCATCAAAAACCTAACTAATCTAACATCTTAACAACATCAATTAACATCTAAAAACAACATTATACCATCCTTATAACTCTAGTAACCTTCTAACACCATGATCATCTCAAAATCTAATTATTTACAACCTATAAAATTAGCAATTCACTTAGTTTCCTGATTCATTTTATTATTCTCTTCTTATAACATTAAAAACGTATTTTAAGTGATCTAAATCAATTAGAATCAATGCCAAACAGATCCATAACAAGATTCATCCATTTTTCTCATCACAACTTAAACTTAAGAATTTCAATAAAGAACCTTTAATTAGAGGAGATAAATGAAAATCACCTCTATAATTATTGATTTCTCCCTTAATTGGCAAGATTTGAGTGAAATCTTCAAGAAAGCAATTAGGATTTTGATGTGGAAATCAAAGGAATCAATTAGGAAATCAAAAGGAAATCTGAAATGAATGTTTCTAAGAATCTTTTAGTGAAATTGATAGTTTGGCTGCTAAAAAAGTTGAGAGAAAAGTTGAAAACAAAATTAGTTACGTAAGAAAATGAATTTAGTTATTAAAATCCTTTTTAGTCAAACCTCTTTTGTTTAATTAAATAACCTTTTAAAAACCTTTTAAAATAGAATAAATTAAGGGAGAATCAGATTAAAAACTTTGGTAAATTAGCTCCTTAAAGATTCTAAGTTTTGACCCTTTTACGTTTTAGTCACCAAAATAGTTTTGAAACTTTACATTTTAGTCACCAAACTAAAATGTCGCAAAATATGATATTATTCCTTCAAATTGAACTTTCCAAAACCCTTAGAATATTAATTAAACATTTTATAATACTTTTCCATATTTTATTTTAGCCAAAAACTATTTATTATGATTTGATTCTTGAAACTAGCTCAAATCTCCTTATCTGGTTCCCCTGAACCGTCTAATCGATCTATGTAACATCTAGGACCAAATTTGGGGCATTACAATGAAAGGCCTTACTGTTGGCTTGGAAAATTAAAGTCGCACACAGTTGGTCTTAAAGTTATCCAAAATTGTCGAACACTGAAGGTTGACAGTTTGAGAATAAAATCATGCATTAAAGGCTTTGATAATAATCTTTTCAAAGTAACTTGTTGAATAGTTCATGTAAAAATAGACAAAATAACTAAATGTCATGAGTTAGCATGCTCCTAACTTAAGGATGTCTAACTACACATGATGCATGAATAATGTAAGCTGAAGACCATTTGGGTGAGCTTTTGTCTTTAGGGAAGCTCAAAATTTTCTTAATTCATTCCTTCGTTGAAACTCCTTATGCTAAAGTAACCCATCTCACACTCGAGTTCAATCTTCAGAATTACTTTTATTAAATCTTGCTCAACTTAATCTTCTTGAGTTATGTCTTTGAAGTATCTTTGTCACTAAATCAATTTATCATCTTCATGCCCCAACAAAATTTTGTTGTTTACTCTTATTCCTTTTTAGCAAATTTTTATCTTCTTCAATAATCAAATTCTTTCAAGCTCCATGCCATCTCTCATCCATTCTTAAAAGATCTTGTTGTTTTAACGACAAAGATGCCATATTACTATATATTAGCCACAAGAGGCACTTTATCATCTCATGTCATGTAGTAACCCCTCATCTTTGTGCTTTATCATCCTTCTATATGATTTCATCACTGATGAGTCATTCATCTTTTGAATGAAAGATTACTAACTAAAAAATTATTCATGATTATCTCATCCATACATTTTGATGCCAAGTTGATCATTTGCATCAACGACCCTGCATTTATCTCTAAAGCAATGCAAATAAATCTTCTTGTTTATAAAAATGCCAGTTTGTTGATCGACATTTCAAAGAAGGCTGCTTTTTTGGATTAACATACAAGACCTAGAAAACCAAAATGTTAATATAAAGAAAGAAACCAGAATAGGATGTCCTGAATATCAAGTGCAAAAATGTTCAGATTCAACCCTCTAGTGATCATTTCAAGCATAGATTGTGTCTATGAAGACTTGGAATTTTGTGGCGATATTTGAAATTCTGAAATCTCCCCCTGATCATTCGGTTTATCCTTATGATTATCACATTGCTATAGAAAATGACTCATTTTCAATTCTCATCATTTTTCTCCATCCAGAAATATGTTCAAGCTTCTCGAACTTGTTTAACTAAAGGAATGCAAAAATATCATTCTAAGAATAGAATTCTATGATTGCATGTGTGTTTCAATTTGCAACTAGCTACCCTTTTATAAGTTTTTTACACTTTTTTTTGACCCTTTTTTCTTTCTTATTTTTTATCGAGATTTTATTTCATTAATTGTTTGACTTTGTCAGTATTTGAAAATCACTCATGAAGCCAAGACATAGAGTGGATGGAGCATTGCTACATTATTAGATACTCAACGTCACAACTACAATGGAGTGCCCTTGAGGTTTTCTTTTCACTTGTCAGTTTTTTTTATTTATCGCATGATTTCATCTCATTAATTGTTTGACTTTCATGATTTAAAAATTACTCATAAAGCCAATGGACATGACAATATTCAACATTGTAGCTTCAGTGGAGTGCCCCTGAGATATTTTTTGAGTTACTGGTTATAATCTATGTGTTTTTATTGGGGGTATATAATACTATTCTTAGAATTTCAATTTCAAGCAACTAAACTTGGTTAAACCTGCCTAGTCCACTTCACTTTTTATGAATTTCAAATATTTTCTCATCATAGAACATCATCAAAGGAGTAGTAGTCTCCAAAGTAGACTGAGAAACAAATCACACTTCATCGTTTTCACAACAATGAACTGATCTTTGTATCATAATCAATTTCACATCATACAATTGATAACCAAGGACCTACAAGAGTAAGAGGGGATATACACATATATTCATGGTTTCAAGGTTAATGTATGCTAAACAAAAATACATCTTTCATTGAAATGAAGATCCATAAATACAATATGTGCCCCTTACAAAAAGATATATGTTACTTTCTGGCTAAAAGTAACAAAGCTGATTCGGCGTATTACTTCATAAATTGAGTTTCAACTGTAGATTGAACCCCCATGATACAGAAACATTGGTAGGGCAGACTCCTCATACATCAAATTTCTGAGTAGTCATGTAAGTCATTATTTATTTTGACTCTTCGATTCCTCGGCTAGTGGGATAGCTTGCCACATTGCTTCACCATTTCATATGTCAACATTCCATCACCAGCCAACTTTTCTATCTTATCTTTCAAAATCCAACATCTTTTAGTAGGGTGCCCTAGTGCCCCCAAGGTTGCTTATTGGAGTTGATGTGCCATTCCGTCGTTGTTGCTTTCTAGTTCACGACACTATCAATGAAAACTTCTTGCATACAAAAATCTTTCTTGACAACATCAAAGTGATCAGGTGTACCATTTTTTTTGTTGAGACTTTGTGTCTTGTCTCTTATTGATATTTGTTCAGTTGTTCTTGCAACTCCTTTGAGATCTTTCAATCTTTTCCATCTTTGTATCCATGACCTTATTTCTCTAAATTGTTGACACTAATTGTCGATTAAGCCTTTTAAATTATTTGAACCATGAATGTTAATGTCATGCCCATTTTTTTGAAAAATGCAATATGATGCGATGCACTGCTGAACTAAAATATAAACATGTATGCAACAAGGTATTAGTTCCAAGATGATTATCAAAGAATATATTTCATTAAATAAAAAGGCTTTGTTACATCAAATATCATCCTTAAATAACGGTGAATCCTTGAACCTTGGTTTGTCAATTAAAAGCTAAACCTGCTCCTCTTTATGGCTTGATGTTGGATTAGCCTTCTGTCTTGATTCCATTGCTTCCAAGTTTGGTTTTGAACCTTATTCCTCTTTACTGCTTTAGGTGCTTTGATGGTTGATTGCTGGAAGGATTTCTTCTAAATCGGATTGGCCCCTCTTCTGGATATTGCCCCAGGCTTGTGTTCTCTTCTACATGATCATGAAAACCCTTTTATCTATTATGATCGCTTTCTAAGTTGATGACCACTAGAAAATCAATGCCTTTATGTTATGCCATGAGAATGTGATGTAAAAAAGAAGAAGAAGAAAACAAACACAAAAGTAAATGGAGTTAGTATGGTGGAATAATCAAATAAATTAATTAATCAACTATAAAGGAAAAAATAAAGCAAATTAAAACATACATTATATATAAACAACAAGCAAAGGCATGGATAAATCAAACAAGTCCTAAGGAAGGTAACCTCTAAATGGAGAGAATTTTAGTGTGTCTCTAAAAGGTGGGATCTTACAATCCATTATATACAGTTCATGTAACCCCTTGACTGGGCCTAGACGTCAGACTAAAGCGAGCGAGCTACATTGGGTTTTCCGAGTCAAACCCAAAAGAATTACATTGAAAACTGTCATTTTTTTCATTTTATCTTATCTAAATGCATAGTTTAGTCCTAATGTGACCATGCTGGCAGAGGAGAAATTTGCAACTCAATCGGGCGTCGAATTGATATCCAATTGAACAAGATTGCACTTCAGGACCCAAACTGCAAAGATTCAAACTTTAGAAAGCAAATTACCAGAATTAACGGCCTGCGTACCGGTATGACCCTTATCTGTATCACAACGGACTATTTTAAAAAGGCATATCGATACAGTCCTCAAGAGTACCGATACAGGTATTCAATTTTGAAACATAGATTTCTAGTGGCTAAAGGGCATATCGATACGATTACCCGTGTATCGACACCAGGCTTAATTTCCAGCCTCGCGTACCGATATGGCCATAAAGGCATATCGATATGCCTGTGCAATTTTGCACAAAATTAAGCCAAGACAGGCACCGCGTACTGATCCCTAAGGACCCGTACTGGTACGGGCTGGCCTATAATGACCTCTTGGTCGAACATATAACACTTTGGCTCAATCTAACATGCTCCAAACATTACTTAATCACCATAAAACAAGTCTAGCAACATTTCTACAAACATTTAAGCATAGCATAGGATCATTCACATCATCACATAACCAAGCAAAGATCATATAGGCATGATCTCTACCCAAACATGCAAAATGTATCCCAACCCCTCAAAACAAGATATTGAGCATCACACAAGTCCAAAACATCAAATGTAACCTATCAAAACCAGGGAGTAAACAAAACAACCCTCCCTAATACAACTTGTTCACATTGCCTCTTATTACTACATAATATTTATAAAACCACACTTGAAATGCTTCACCCTTGGATTGCCTTTTGCTTGCTTGTTGTCCCAAAAGATCTATTTCTCTGCATTGATTAGCAAGAAGAGTGTAAGCATATAAAGCCTGGTGAGGGAATCTAAAAAACACTCATCAATGCATTTAAAACCATTTTTCTTTCAAATAAGTATTAAAATTCATGCCAAAACATCTCATGCTTCTATAATCTTTCATAAATGCACTTCTAAACAATTGCAATACATGTATCATGGATTTCTAGCAATATTAAGCTTTCTCATGACAAAATCTCTAAATGGCAAGCTTAAAGAGCATCTCATGTATAAACCATATTATACAAAATATAATTCATTTCGCATGATACATTATATCATATATTGACATTCAAGTGACTCAAAAACCATTTCCATTCTATTTATAAAAACATATGGATACACAAATTTCCCAAGTGGTTCCTTTGACCACTTCACATACATCCTCTAACCGGAGTAGCCCTTAACGGTTATGATGTATAAATCCACCAGCGGGAGAATTGGCACACTCTTGACCCCTCGACCGCTGTGGTTTTCATGGTGGATCATGGCACACTCTTGACCCCTCGACACACATGAGGCGACTTATTATAGTGCACTTTAAACCCTATGGTTAACCAACTATATCTAATAACTTTTAATCTCATCCACTTGCCAATATACTTTATAAAATCACATTACCTCATTGTTTCACATATGCTTCAAATCAAACCAATTCCCAATACATTAATCCATGTATTCAAGTATTCTCAAAACTCATTTCATAAACCATTTGTCATACTCAATAATCAGCATATATGAACATTTACAACATCTTTTCATTTCTAAAACATGCATATAACAATAGGTAATCCAAATCATAAATATGTGCATGAGATTGTATTTTGTAAAACTGAAAACGAGAGCGAGATCATCCAATACTTACTTCTGAGCTTAGATAAGTGTTTCAGACTTAATCTAAATTCCCAAAAACCATCTTCAAAGCTTTCAAAAGTAGTAAACCTTGTTTCCACTCACCGACAACCAAACGCTCCTCTAGCCGATGCGAAATCAAGTTTTCAAAGTCTCCAGAACCTCTCCAAAAGATAAGGATCTATATCCCCTATTTTACCCATACAAAAATAAAGGATTAATGCACTTACATGCATCTCTAAACGCAACAACTCATGTCCTCAACTTTGCCTCACTATAAACCATCAAACAATTCCTTACAACATCCGAAAATATCACCAAACTCAACCTAAACAAAGCCCAACCAAAACTTAACTATTTTAAGATCTTAACATCATCACTTAACATCCAAAAACAATAATATATCAACCTTATACCTCCAACATCCTTCTAACACCAAGATCACCTCAAAATCTATCTATTTACAACCTAGAAAATTAGCAATTCACTTAGTTTTGGGATTCCTTATATTAATCTCTTCTCATAACATTAAAAGAAATCTTTTAAATGATATAAATCAATTAGAATCAACACAAATCAAATCCATATCAAGATTCATTAAATTTCTCATCAAAACTCAATTAAAACAATAAAATCATGATTTAATCATTAACACATGACAAAAATCAATGGTAAAGGATCAAGAACTTGGGAATTTCATTAAAGAACTTTTAATTAGAGGAGAGAAACAAAAATCACCTCTAATTGCTGATTTCTCCCTTAACTGGCAA
Source organism: Hibiscus mutabilis (assembly GCA_019671005.1). NCBI lineage: Eukaryota > Viridiplantae > Streptophyta > Magnoliopsida > Malvales > Malvaceae > Hibiscus > Hibiscus mutabilis. Next base: position 21,578,249 of record CM033741.1, on the reverse strand, counting down.
GATTTGAGCAAAATCTCCAAGAAAACAATAGGATTTGGTGTAAAAATCAAAGGAATCAATTAGGAATTCAAAAGGAAATAAAAAAGAGTGATTCTTGATAGTTTCAGAGAGAAATTGATAATTTGGTTGCTGAGATAGTTGAGGGAAAAGTAGTTACGTAAGAAAATAAATTTGGTTATTAAAAATATTTAATATAAAATCTCTTTTATTTTTACTAAATAAGCTTTTAAAAAATATTTAAAAATAGCCTAAATTAAGGGGGAAATATGATTAAAAAATTTGGTAAATTAGCTCCTTAAAGATTCTAAGTTTTGACCATTTTACAATTTAGTCACCAAAATAGTTTTGAATCTTTACATTTTAGTCACCAGACCAAAATATCCCAAAATCCAATTTTATTTCTTCAAATTGAGTTTCCCAAAACTCTTTGAATATTAATTAAACATTTTCTAGTATTTTCCATATTTTATTTTAACCAAAAATCATTTATTTTGATTTAATTATCGAAACTAGCTCGAATCGCCTAATTTGGTTCCCCTGAACCATCTAATCGATCTAACCAGCACCTAGGCCCAAATTCGGGGCGCTAAAACTCTCCCCCTCTTATGAAATTTCGTCCTTGAAATTTACCTGACAGAAAAAAGTAAGGAAACAACTTCTTCATGTCATCTTTACTTTCCCAGGTGGCTTCCTCTACACCACGATGTCACCACAACACCTTTACCAACTCAATGGTCTTTCCATGAGGAACCTTGCTACTAGAATCCAGAATTCTCACTAGTTCCTTATCATAGGTCAAATCCGGATTCAACTCAATCTCTTCAACAGGCATCACATGCTACTAGTCTGATCTATATATCCAAAGCATCGATACATGGAAAACATCATGTATCTTCTCCAACTTCACAAGAAATATCAACCTATAAGCAATTGGACCAACACGCTCCAACACCTCATAAGGCTCAATGAACCTTGGGCTCAACTTGCCCTTCCATCCAAACCTCATCACATTCTTCCAAGGCGAAACCTTAATAAACACTCTATCTCCAACTACAAACTCAATCTCCCGACGCTTCAAGTTAGCATATGACTTTTCCTGATCTGAAGCTGACTTCAACTGACCACTAATAAGCTTCACCTTCTTATTTGTATCCTTCAGCATATCTGGAAAAGAAACATACTTTTCTTTTGCCTCCACCCAACAAAGTGACGTGTGACACCTTTTACCAAACAAAGCTTCATACGGAGCCATTTGAATACTAGCCTGATAACTATTGTTATAAGCAAACTCTACCAACAGTAGTTGCTTCTCCCATGTTCCCTAAAAATCAATGATGCAATACTGTAACATATCCTCCAACACTTGGATAACGCGTTTAGACAGACCATCTGTTTGAGGATGATGCAAAGTACTAAAATTCAAACGCGTACCCAAAGGCCTATGCAAACACTCTCAAAACCTCACTGTAATGTGTGGATCCCTATCCAATACTATAGACTTAGGCACCCATGCAACTTCACAATCTCAGCAACATACAACTTCGCCAACCTATCTAAAGTATAAGTCATATGAACAACAAGAAAATGTGCACACTTAATAAACCTATCCACAATCACCCACATGGAATTCTTCTTTGATGGCGTCAAAGACAAATCAGTCGCAAAATCCACGATAATTTTCTCCCACTTCTATTCTGGAATCCTCAACAGTTGCAACGTCCTAGAAGGAAACTGATGCTCAGCCTTAACACGCTAACATACCATACAACGAGCAACAAAATCCGCTACATCCTTCTTCAAACCAACCTAAAAATATTTATTTTTCAAATCTTGATACATCTTTGTACTTTCCGAATACATAGCAAAAGGAATCGAATGTGCTTCAGTCAAGATAGTGCGCCTTAACTCCTCATCCTTTGTCACAACTACCAGACTCTTGAAACACAAAACTCCCTCATCACTAAAACAAAAATTCGTCTGATTACCATCCATAATATCCTTAATATGCGGTACCAACGAATCATCATGTGGTTGTTTCTCCTTGATCAACTGCAACAATGATGGCTTCACTTGTAACTCAGCCAACAAACCACCATCTTGCGTCACACTCAACTGAGCAAACCTTGCCCTCAACTCCACCGCAAGCTTCCTACGTAAGGCATCAGCTACAACATTAGCCTTAGCAGGATGATACTCTATCATCAAATCATAATCCTTGAGCAACTCCATCCATCTTTGTTGACTAAGATTCAACTCCTTTTATGACACCAGATATTTCAAACTCTTGTGATCCGTGTACACAGTAAACTTCTCACCATAAAGATAATGCCTCCAAATCTTTAGTGCAAACACTACTACAGCAAGCTCAATATCGTGCATAAGATAGTTGCACTTTCAATTGCCTAGATGCATAAACCATAACTTTACCCTTTGCATCAACACACACCCTAAACCAACATAGGATGCAGCGCTATAAACTACAAACTCCTTCCCCTGCCCAGGTTGAATCAAGATCGGAGCTTGCATCAAAGCTTCCTTCAACTTATCAAAAGCTTGTTGTCTACCCTCTGTCCATTCAAAACTTACATCCTTTTGCAACAACTTCGCCAAAGGAGCAGTAATCTTTGAAAAACTATCCACGAAGTGACGATAATACCCTGCTAACCTCAAGAAACTACGAACCTCTGATACCGACTTAGGTTGCTTCCAATTCACAACTTTAACTCCCTCGACTCGACCTAGACGCCCAACCGAATCGAGTAAGCTATATTAGGTTTGCCAAGGCAAATCAGAGAAAGGTTACGAAAAGTCGGTCCATTTTTTTCTTTTTACCTTGTCTAGATGCGATATATTGTTCCTACATGAACATACTTGTATCAGGTGAAAATACAGCGGAATCAAAACACAAAAAGACTACCATCAGTCCCAACATCGACAAGCAGAACCAACAGAGGAGAATGACGAGGTAAGATATTAGTGGGATTCTCTTTCTCAACGTTATTCTGCCCACCATCGGTGTTACCATCCATAGAACGTGTGTCACGTTGAGCCATGCTAACAAAAGAATCAAACTCATTAAAGTCAGGCCAACAATAAAACTCGGAAATAGGTAATGTGTTCCCAATCATACCTCCAACTTGATCTAAAACAAGCATCGAGCATATCCACAATCACTGTGCATATCAACCATCGTCACACAATCAAACAACAACATCCTAACCCTTCGTAACCTGGCTCTGATACCAACAAATATAACCCCATGACCCGGCCTAGACGCCCGACTAAACCGAGTGAGCTACATTAGGTTTGCCGAGGCAAACCGGAGAAAGGTTACAAAAAGTCAGTCCATTTTTTTCTTTTTATCTTGTCTAGATGCGATATATTATTTCTACATGAACATACTTGTATCAGGTAAAAATGTAGCGGAACCAAAACACGGGAAGACTACCAATTGCATCATATTTGATTCGAGGACTAAAATGTAAATTCCTTGAATTGTAGGACCAAAGTTAAAAGTAATATTACCAATCCTCAATTAGTCCATTTTTGTGCCCACATGTCAAATTTCAGATTAAAACGATCATCCAAGGCCACACAATTGCATTCACAAAACTTAGGGACCAAACGCAAGAAAGCAAAAGCTGGACTCCATGACATTACTTGTAAAAACTGCCACCCGTACCGATATGGTCACAGCTGTACCGATACGGTGTAGCCATCTGTATCAGTACCCAATGTGCCGTTTCAGTACGCCACGTCAGTGTACAAAATTATCAAGCCGTACCGATACGATCCCTTGGTGTTCCGTTACACGGGTTTTCCTTCAAAAAACAACTTTCCAATAATGAGTTCCCGTACCGGTACACCCTATACCGTACCGATATGCTAAGCTAAATTTGCTTTCCCGTACAGATGTTGTATGCTTTGAATTGCCTATCCGCACCGATACGGTCCTCCTCGTATCGGTTCGCGTAGGTCTGTAATGTCATTTTTAGCTGATTTTACATACAAAACTAGATGCATTTAGGTCCTAGCAACTTGCATACATACATATAGGCATCCAACAATACAATTACCATCACTTGCACCAAGATTTAGCTACCATACAAGCTTAAGCCACCACAATGATTAATCTAGAGGCATGCTCCCTAAAACACTCCTTCAAACAAACAAAAAAGGTCAAACAAGCATCTCCAAACGCAAGCATCAAGCCAACACCATATTCATCTCACATTCAACATGTTAAGATCGCTAAAACATGCCAACCAAGCACAACCATCTATATGCATACCTAGGGAATCATATAACCTCAACCTTGGGTACGATGCACAAAAGGCATAACAACATCAATCAAACTCTAAAATCATAGCATTACACATGCTCAAAAACTAGGGAGATAATAAAATTACAAATCCCGAAATCCACAGCGAACACATTGCCTTATTAACCGGAAACTAAAACTGAGTTCATACTCAAATAGTCTTGACTTTGGATTACTTTATCCTTGCCTTTGTTACCTCCTAGCTTTAATGCTCAGCATCATTAGTGAAAACAGAGTGTAAGCACACTTGCTTAGTGAGGATGCTCTTAAAACAATGATGCATTAAAACCCTTTGAAAATTAACGCTTGTTTTCAAACCATGCTTACGACCTAAGCAAGTCCAATGATTCCAATCCAAAACATGCATATCAACCATATGCAAAACAATATATACCACATGCTTAGATCCCAAAGCATCAAATACAAAACCATGCTTAAATTCCAATGCATTATAACAAAACCATGCTTCAATCCTAAAGCATTATAACAAAACCATGTTTAAATCCCAAAGCATTATAACAAAACCATGCTTAAATCCCAAAGCATTATAACAAAACCTCGCTTCAATCCCAAAGCATTAGAAATCTCATATATTGGCAATTATAGTGACCCCAGGTAGTCGACCACTATCCTTGATTAGCCGACCGCTAATCCTTAGTTAACTGACCGCTAACTTATACATCGGATACACGGATCTCCCATAATGACCAACCGTCATCAAGACTCCTCTATTCCGACCGCATGACTTTACAACCTTGCTGACCGCAAGCTATACATCAACAAGGGGAACCGACCGCTCAACCCAAGTGATAAAACATAGTCCGAGTAGCCAACAGCTATACCTTAAGGACTCTTAACTCACGATCGTTTTTTAAACATATTATAGTGCACTTTATCCTATGGCATGCCAACTATATCCGAATGTTTTCTCACCTCGTCACATAGCCAATATATCATTTACAAAGCCATTTACTCACTGTTTTACAAAGCATTATACAAAATCCCCACTATGCAAATCACATTGCCATAGCAATATCACATTCCCAACCGGAATAAAACCAAGGCTCACCAGCATTCAAAATACTCTTAAACCATTGCTTATGTACTTTAAAACCATGCATTTACAGCAAGTAATATCAACCATGTTTATGACTAAAACATGAATCACACATGCTCATATCTGAACCGATATTAAAGAGCAAAGGAGGAAAACATACTTCCAAGTTTAGGTCAGTGTTCCAAACTTAACCTAAACTTCCAAATCCACTTTCAAACCTTTGAAAGACTTTTGAAACCATTTCCACTCACCGATTTCACTTCGCCTTGCTTGCTACCGCGAGACAAGCTCCCGACAAGCCTAGAACCACTTAAAGATGCTACGCCTTGATTCTCCCCTATATCGATCACACAAGACCAGAGAACACATGCATCCAAGTCTCTGTTTCAATCCAAAAACCCGTTGCCCTCAAGATGCCCACTCAAAACTCATCAGAAACTAACCAAAATCAACCTCAAACACTAATCAAGCTTAACCCAGCCATAAAATAACAATTCAATACCTCAAACGTCATCACTTAACATCTAAATACTCATTCACAACATCCTTTTACTTCCAGCAATGATTAAACTCCTCAAACAACCCAAAAACCCTTTACTAACAACCTAAACAATTAGAGATTCAACCAATCTCGGGATTCCATTATTAAAACAACTTATCCACATTACAATACATCCAAAATATGATTGAAATCAATCCACAAATCTTGAATAATAGATGAAAATCGAAAATCACAAGATCCATCAATTAAACCTCAATAAAGCTAAAATCCATACTTAATTAATCAAAACCTATTAGAAAACATATGTAAAGAGCCAAGAACTTGGGAATTTCAGTAAAGAACCTTTCATTAGAGGAGAAGAACGAAAGTTACCTCCAATGAATGAGTTTCCCCTTAATTGGATGGCTTTTCCTCTTGAAAACAAAGAAATCCAATGAGATTTTTGGCAAACAACTTGAGAAATCATTTAGCAAATCAAAGAGTTAAGAAATTAAGATCATTACCTTAAATCTCTGATGGAAAATGAGTGTTTGGTTGAGAGTGTTTTGAGGGAAAATATGAGAGAAGAAAAGTTTTACCAATTTTTGTTTTAAAAGAAATAACCACCTTAACTAAATCACTTTTAATTCCTTTAATAAAAATCTTTTTAAAATAATCCAAATCAAGGAAAAACCCTAAACCCTAAACCCTTCAAGTTAGCATATGACTTTTCCTGATCTGAAGCTGACTTCAACCGATCACTAATAAGCTTCACCTTCTTATTTGTATCCTTTAGCATATCTGGCAAAGAAACATACTTTTCTTTTGCCTCCACCCAACAAAGTGACGTGTGACACCTTCTACCAAACAAAGCTTCATACGGAGCCATTTGAATACTAGCCTGATAACTATTGTTATAAGCAAACTCTACCAACATTAGTTGCTTCTCCCATGTTCCCTAAAAATCAATGATGCAATACTGTAACATATCCTCCAACACTTGGATAACGCGTTCAGACAGACCATCTGTTAGAGGATGATGCAAAGTACTAAAATTCAACTGCGTACCCAAAGGCCTATGCAAACACTCCCAAAACCTCACTGTAAAGTGTGGATCCCTATCCAATACTATAGACTTAGGCACCCCATGCAACTTCACAATCTCAGCAACATACAACTTCGCCAACCTATCTAAAGTATACGTCATATGCACAACAAGAAAATGTGCACACTTAATAAACCTATCCACAATCACCCACATGGAATTCTTCTTTGATGGCGTCAAAGACAAATCAGTCGCAAAATCCACGATATTTTTCTCCCACTTCTATTCTGGAATTCTCAACAGTTGCAACGTCCTAGAAGGAAACTGATGCTCAGCCTTAACATGCTAACATACCATACAACGAGCAACAAAATCCGCTACATCCTTCTTCAAACCAACCTAAAAATATTTATTTTTCAAATCTTGATACATCTTTGTACTTTCCGAATACATAGCAAAAGGAATCGAATGTGCTTCAGTCAAGATAGTGCGCCTTAACTCCTCATCCTTTGTCACAACTACCTGACTCTTGAAACACAAAACTCCCTCATCACTAAAACAAAAATTCACCTGATTACCATCCATAATATCCTTAATATGCGGTACCAATGAATCATCATGTGGTTGTTTCTCCTTGATCAACTGCAACAATGATGGCTTCACTTGCAACTCAGCCAACAAACCACCATCCTGCGTCACACTCAACTGAGCAAACCTTGCCCTCAACTCCACCGCAACCTTCCTACGTAAGGCATCAACTACAACATTAGCCTTAGCAGGATGATACTCTATCATCAAATCATAATCCTTGAGCAACTCCATCCATCTTTGTTGACTAAGATTCAACTCCTTTTATGACACCAGATATTTCAAACTCTTGTGATCCGTGTACACAGTAAACTTCTCACCATAAAGATAATGCCTCCAAATCTTTAGTGCAAACACTACTACAGCAAGCTCAGTATCGTGCATAGGATAGTTGCACTTTCAACTATCTAGATGCATAAACCACAACTTTACCCTTTGCATCAACACACACCCTAAACCAACATAGGATGCAGTGCTATAAACTACAAACTCCTTCCCCTGCTCAGGTTGAATCAAGATTGGAGCTTGCATCAAAGCTTCCTTCAACTTATCAAAAGCTTGTTGTCTACCCTCTGTCCATTCAAAACTTACATCCTTTTGCAACAACTTCGCCAAAGGAGCGGTAATCTTTGAAAAACTATCCATGAAGTGACGATAATACCCTGCTAACCTCAAGAAACTACGAACCTCTGATACCGACTTAGGTTGCTTCCAATTCACAACTGTAACCCCCTCGACTCGGCCTAGACGCCCAACCGAATCGAGTAAGCTATATTAGGTTTGCCAAGGCAAATCAGAGAAAGGTTACGAAAAGTCGGTCCATTTTTTTCTTTTTACCGTGTCTAGATGCGATATATTGTTCCTACATGAACATACTTGTATCAGGTGAAAATGCAGCGGAACCAAAACACGAAAAGACTACCACCAGTCCCAACATCGACAAGCAGAACCAACAGAGGAGAATGAGGAGGTAAGATATTAGTGGGATTCTCTTTCTCAACGTTATTCTGCCCACCATCGGCGTTACCATCCATAGAACGTGTGTCACGTTGAGCCATGCTAACAAATGAATCAAACTCATTAAAGTCAGGCCAACAATAAAACTCGGAAAGAGGTAATGTGTTCCCAATCATACCTCCAACTTGATCTAAAACAAGCATCGAGCATATCCACAATCACCGTGCATATCAACCATCGTCACACAATCAAACAACAACATCCTAACCTTTCGTAACCTGGCTCTGATACCAACAAATATAACCCCATGACCCGGCCTAGACGCCCGACTAAACCGAGTGAGCTACATTAGGTTTACCGAGGCAAACCGGAGAAAGGTTACAAAAAGTCAGTCCATTTTTTTTCTTTTTATCTTGTCTAGATGCGATATATTATTTCTACATGAACATACTTGTATCAGGTAAAAATGCAGCGGAACCAAAACACGGGAAGACTACCAATTGCATCATATTTGATTCGAGGACTAAAATGTAAATTCCTTGAATTGTAGGACCAAAGTTAAAAGTAATATTACCAATCCTCAATTAGTCCATTTTTGTGCCCACATGACAAACTTCAGATTAAAACGATCATCCAAGGCCACACAATTGCATTCACAAAACTTAGGGACCAAACGCAAGAAAGCAAAAGCTGGACTCCATGACATTACTTGTAAAAACTGCCACTCGTACCGATATGGTCACAGCTGTACCGATACGGTGTAGCCATCTGTATCAGTACCCAATGTGTCGTATCAGTACGCCACGTCAGTGTACAAAATTATCAAGCCGTACCGATACGATCCCTTGGTGTTCCGTTACACGGGTTTTCCTTCAAAAAACAACTTTCCAATATTGAGTTCCCGTACCGGTACACCCTATACTGTACCGATATGCTAAGCTAAATTTGCTTGCCCGTACAGATGTTGTATGCTTTGAATTGCCTATCCGCACCGATATGGTCCTCCTCGTATCGGTTCGCGTAGGTCTGTAATGTCATTTTTAGCTGATTTTACATACAAAACTAGATGCATTTAGGTCCTAGCAACTTGCATACATACATATAGGCATCCAACAATACAATTACCATCACTTGCACCAGGATTTAGCTACCATACAAGCTTAAGCCACCACAATGATTAATCTAGAGGCATGCTCCCTAAAACACTCCATCAAACAAACCAAAAAGGTCAAACAAGCATCTCCAAACGCAAGCATCAAGCCAACACCATATTCATCTCACATTCAACATGTTAAGATCGCCAAAACATGCCAACCAAGCACAACCATCTATATGCATACCTAGGGAATCATATAACCTCAACCTTGGGTACGATGCACAAAAGGCATAACAACATCAATCAAACTCTAAAATCATAGCATTACACATGCTCAAAAACTAGGGAGATAATAGAATTACAAATCCTGAAATCCACAGCGAACACATTGCCTTATTAACCGGAAACTAAAACTGAGTTCATACTCAAATAGTCTTGACTTTGGATTGCTTTATCCTTGCCTTTGTTACCTCCTAGCTTTAATTCTCAGCATCATTAGTGAAAACAGAGTGTAAGCACACTTGCTTAGTGAGGATTCTCTTAAAACAATGATGCATTAAAACCCTTTGAAAATTAACGCTTGTTTTCAAACCATGCTTACGACCTAAGCAAGTACAATGATTCCAATCCAAAACATGCATATCAACCATATGCAAAACAATATATACCACATGCTTAGATCCCAAAGCATCAAATACAAAACCATGCTTAAATTCCAATGCATTATAACAAAACCATGCTTCAATCCTAAAGCATTATAACAAAACCATGTTTAAATCCCAAAGCATTATAACAAAACCATGCTTAAATCCCAAAGCATTATAACAAAACATCGCTTCAATCCCAAAGCATTAGAAATCTCATATATTGGCAATTATAGTGACCCCAGATAGTTGACCACTATCCTTGATTAGCCGACCGCTAATCCTTAGTTAACTGACCGCTAACTTATACATCGGATACACGGATCTCCCATAATGACCAACCGTCATCAAGACTCCTCTATGCCGACCGCATGACTTTACAACCTTGCTGACCGCTAGCTATACATCAACAAGGGGAACCGACCGCTCAACCCAAGTGATAAAACATAGTCCGAGTAGCCAACAGCTATACCTTAAGGACTCTTAACTCACGATCGATTTTTAAACATATTATAGTGCACTTTATCCTATGGCATGCCAACTATATCCGAATGTTTTCTCACCTCGTCACATAGCCAATATATTATTTACAAAGCCATTTACTCACTGTTTTACAAAGCATTATACAAAATCCCCACTATGCAAATCACATTGCCATAGCAATATCACATTCCCGACCGGAATAAAACCAAGACTCACCAGCATTCAAAATACTCTTAAACCATTGCTTATGTACTTTAAAACCATGCATTTACAGCAAGTAATATTAACCATGTTTATGACTAAAACATGAATCACACATGCTCATATCCGAACCGATATTAAAGAGCAAAGGAGGAAAACATACTTCCAAGTTTAGGTCAGTGTTCCAAACTTAACCTAAACTTCCAAATCCACTTTCAAACCTTTGAAAGACTTTTGAAACCATTTCCACTCACCGATTTCACTTCGCCTTGCTTGCTACCGCGAAACAAGCTCCCGACAAGCCTAGAACCACTTAAAGATGCTACGCCTTGATTCTCCCCTATATCGACCACACAAGACCAGAGAACACATGCATCCAAGTCTCTGTTTCAATCCAAAAACCCGTTGCCCTCAAGATGCCCACTCAAAACTCATCAGAAACTAACCAAAATCAACCTCAAACACTACTCAAGCTTAACCCAGCCATAAAATAACAATTCAATACCTCAAACGTCATCACTTAACATCTAAATACTCATTCACAACATCCTTTTACTTCCAGCAATGATTAAACTCCTCAAACAACCCAAAAACCCTTTACTAACAACCTAAACAATTAGAGATTCAACCAATCTCGGGATTCCATTATTAAAACAACTTATCCACATTACAATACATCCAAAATATGATTGAAATCAATCCACAAATCTTGAATAATAGATCCAAATCGAAAATCACAAGATCCATCAATTAAACCTCAATAAAGCTAAAATCCATACTTAATTAATCAAAACCTATTAGAAAACATATGTAAAGAGCCAAGAACTTGGGAATTTCAGTAAAGAACCTTTCATTAGAGGAGAAGAACGAAACTTACCTCCAATGAATGAGTTTCCCCTTAATTGGATGGCATTTCCTCTTGAAAACAAAGAAATCCAATGAGATTTTTGGCAAACAACTTGAGAAATCATTTAGCAAATCAAAGAGTTAAGAAATTAAGATCATTACCTTAAATCTATGATGGAAAATGAGTGTTTGGTTAAGAGTGTTTTGAGAGAAAATATGAGAGAATAAAAGTTATACCAATTTTTGTTTTAAAAGAAATAACCACCTTAACTAAATCACTTTTAATTCCTTTAATAAAAATCTTTTTAAAATAATCCAAATTAAGGAAAAACTTAGATTAGACCAAATGGTAAAATAACTCCTTAAAGATTCAAAGTTTTAACTCATGTGGCAAGACGATAGAACTGGTTAAAGTCTTGTGGCGACTCGGGGTGTCGAGAAAGCCACTTGGCGTGTCGAGAAAGCCACCTTAACTAAATCACTCTCAAGTGTTCACACATGAGCTTAACTTTCTCATCGGTGTCTTTCAACACATGTAGCAAGAAAACATGCTTTTCCCCTACCTCAGCCCAACACAAGGGCGTACGACACCTCCGACCATACAATGCCTCAAATGGTGCCATCTGTATGCTCGCTTGATAACTGTTATTATAAGCAAATTCAACAAAAGGTAAATGCTTCTCCCAGGTTCCTTGGAACTCAATTATACAACACCTCAGCATATCCTACAAAGCCTGGATAACTAGCTTAGACTGTCTATCCGTCTAAGGATGATATGCGGTACTAAAACTCAACCTTAAAGCCAAACCTTGATGTGAACCTCGGATCTCTATCCGAAACGATGGAATTTGGTACCCCATGCAAACACACAATCTTAGAGATAAACAAATCCGCTAGCTTGTCCAAGGTGTACATCGTATGCGCTGGTAGAAAATGTGCACACTTCGTAAACCAATCAACAATCACCCAAATAGAATTCTTTTTAGCCGGTGTCAACGACAACCCCGTCATGAAATTCATGGTGATTCTCTCCTATTTCCATTTCGGAATCCTCAATGGTTGCAACAACCCAGATGGAAACTGTTGTTTAGCTTTAACCCGCTGACACACCATACACTTGGACACAAACTCTGCCATATCCTTTTTCAAACCAACCAATAATACCTTTCCTTCAAATTACGATACATTTTGGTACTACCAGGATGCATAGCAAAAGGACTAGAATGTGCTTCCTTTAAAACGGTATGCATGAGCTCTGGGACTTTCGACACCACTATTCTACCCTTGAAGCACAAAACACCATCATCATCAAAATGGAAATTTGTCGGATTACCATCAGCTATGTCCTTAACATGAGGAACCAAGGAATCATCAAACAGTTGTTTAGCCTTAATCAACTGTGACAAAATAGGCTTAACTTGCAACTCAGCCAACAACCCACCTTCCCGTGTCACACTCAACCTCGCAAACATCACCCTAAGCTCAACCGCCACCTTACGACTCAACACATCCGCAACCATATTGGTTTTCCCAGGATGATATTCAATAGTCAAGTCGTAATCCTTAAGCAACTCCAATGACCTTTGTTGCCTAAGGTTCAAATCCTTTTGCGACATCAAATATTTCAAACTTTTATGGTCCGTAAAGACAACACACTTTTCACCATAAAGATAGTGTCACCAAATCTTCAAGGCAAACACCACAGCAGCAAGCTCCAAATCTTGAGTTGGGTAATTGCACTCATGAACCTTCAACTGTCTCGACACGTAGGCCACAACCTTCCCATCCTGCATCAGTACACAACCCAAGCAACGTACGATGCATCACTATAAACCACAAACTCCTTCCCAAATTTCAGTTGAATCAACACAGGAGCTTGTGTTAAAACCTCCTTCAACTTCTCAAAACTCTGTTGCTACTTCTCCGTCCACACAAAAGGAACATTCTTCTACAGCAACTTCGTCAACGGAGCTGCAATACTAGAAAACCCTTCAACAAAACGGCAATAATAACCAACCAACCCAAGAAAACTACGCACTTCTGACACGGTCTTAGGTTGTTTCTAATTGAGAATAGCCTCAGTTTTCTGTGGATCAACGTGAATACCCTCCGCTGATACCACATGCCCAAGAAACATCACCTCCTTGAGCCAAAACTCGCACTTGCTCAACTTAGCATACAACTGATTATCCTTCAAGATTTGCAAAACTGTTCGCAGATGCTGATCGTGCTCTTCCTTGGTACGAGAGTACATGAGGATATCATTGATAAAAACCACCGTAAACTGATCAAGGTACTCATGGAACACCCTATTCATCATATCCATGAAAGACGCCGGGGCATTCGTCAAACCAAGTGGCATTACCAGAAACTCATAATGCTCGTACCTCGTACGAAACGCTGTCTTATGCACATCCACATCCTTCACCTTCAACTGGTAATACCCCAACCTTAAATCAATCTTCGAAAACACCGCTGCCTCGCGAAACTGATCAAACAAGTCATCAATCTGCGGCAACGAATATTTGTTCTTCACCGTCAACTTATTCAAATATCGATAATCAATGCATATATGCATCGATCCATCCTTCTTCTTCACAAAGCATTATAACAAAACCATGCTTAAATCCCAAAGCATTATAACAAAACCATGCTTAAATCCCAAAGCATTATAACAAAACCTTGTTTAAATCCCAAAGCATTATAACAAAACCATGCTTAAATCCCAAAGCATTATAACAAAACCATGCTTAAATCCCAAAGCATTATAAGCATTAGAAATCTTATACATTGGCAATTATAGTGACCCCAGATAGTCGACCATTATCCTTGATTAGATGACCACTAATCATTAGTTAATCGACCGCTAACATATACATCGGATACATGAATGTCCCATAATGACTGATCGTCATCAAGAATCCTCCATGCTGTCCGCATGACTTTACAACTTTATCGACTGCAAGCTATACATTAACAAGGGGAGTCGACCACTCAACCCAAGTGATAAAACATAGTCCGAGTAGCCGACTGCTATACCTCAACGACTCTTAACTCACGATCGATTTTTAAACATATTATAGTGCACTTTATCCTATGGCATGCCAACTATATCCGAATGTTTTCTCACCTCGTCAGATAGCCAACATATCATTTACAAAACCATTTACTCACTGTTTTACTATGCATTACACAAAATCCCCACATATGCAAATCGCATTGCCATATCAATATCACATTCCTGACCAGAATAAAACCAAGGCTCACCAGCATTTAAAATACTTTTAAAGCATTGCTT
Organism: Hibiscus mutabilis; assembly: GCA_019671005.1. Taxonomy (NCBI): domain Eukaryota; kingdom Viridiplantae; phylum Streptophyta; class Magnoliopsida; order Malvales; family Malvaceae; genus Hibiscus; species Hibiscus mutabilis. The sequence goes on along the minus strand of CM033741.1, from coordinate 21,563,232 downwards.
ACGTACTTTAAAACCATGCATTTACAGTAAGTAATATCAACCATGTTTACGACTAAAACATGAATCACACATGCTCATATACGAACCGATATTAAAGAGCAAAGGAGGAAAACTTACTTCCAAGTTTAGGTAGTGTTTCAAACTTAACCTAAATTTCCAAATCCACTTTCAAACCTTTGAAAAACTTTTAAAACCGTTTCCACTCACCGATTTCACTTCGCCTTGCTTGCTACAACGAAACAAGCTCCCGGCAAGCCTAGAACCACTTCAAGATGCTACGCCTTGATTCTCCCCTATGTCGATCACACGATACCAGAGAACACATGCATCCAAGTCTCTGTTTCAATCCAAAAACCCTTTGCACTCAAGATGCCCACTCAAAACTCATCAGAAACTAACGAAATCAACCTCAAACACTACTCAAGATTAACCCTGCCATAAAATATCAATTCAATACCTCAAACCTCATCACTTAACATCTAGAAACTCATTCACAACATCCTTTTACTTCCAGCAATGATTAAACTCCTCAAACAACCCAAAAACCCTTCACTAACAACCTAAACAATTAGAGATTCAACCAATCTCGGAATTCCAATATTAAAAACAACTTATCCACATTACAATACATCCAAAATATGATTGAAATCAATCCACAACTCTGGAATAACAGATCCAAATCAAAAATCACAAGATCCATCAATTATACCTCAATAAAGCTAAAATCCAAACTTAATTAATTAAAACCTATTAGAAAACATATGTAAAGAACCAAGAACTTGGGAATTTCAGTAAACAACCTTTCATTAGAGGAGAAGAACGAAACTTACCTCCAATGAATGAGTTTCCCCTTAATTTCATGATTTTTCCTCTTGAAAACAAATAAATCCAATGAGATTTTTGGAAAACAACTTGAGAAATCATTTAGCAAATCAAATAGTTAAGAAATTAAGATCATTACCTTAAATCTCTGATGGAAAATGAGTGTTAGGCTGAGAGTGTTTTGAGAGAAAATATGAGAGAAGAAAAGTTATACCAATTTTTGTTTTAAAAGAAATAACCACCTCAACTAAATCACTTTTAATTCCTTTAATAAAAATCTTTTTAAAATAATCCAAATTAATGAAAAACTCTGATTAGACCAAATGGTAAAATAGATCCTTAAAGATTCAAAGTTTTGACTCTTTACAAGACAATCACCTTTTTAAAACAGTTTTCAAAAGTTGCATTTTGGTCACCAGCCAAAATGTTACCCTTCCAAAGCTTATTTTCCAAAATTGCTTTCACTAATATTTTTAATATAATAAAATATGATTTTTAAACATTTTTCCATATTTTTATCTTTCAAAAAAATATTCACTCTCGAATCTGACTCAAATCTATACCGATCCACCAGACCGTCTAACTAGCTTTAAACCACTAGGCCCAAAACTGGGGCATTACAACAACCGCCTTAATCTTCTACGGATCTATCCAGATACCTTATGCCAAAACAACATGACCAAGAAAAATGACTTGCTTAATCCAAAACTCACACTTGCCCAACTTAGCATAAATCTTGTTATCCAACCGGATTTACAACACAATTCATAGGTTTCGATCATGATCTTTCTCGGTACCAGAGTACACGAGAATGTCATCAATGAACACTACCATGAATTGATCCTAGAATTCATAGAATTCTCGGTTCATCATATCCATGAAAGTTGCAGGCGTGTTAGTCAACCCAAATGGCATCACCAAGAACTCATATGCCCATAACAGGTGTAAAAAACTCTATTCGACACATCTTTATCCTTGCCCTTCAACTAATAATACCCAGACCTCTAATCAATCATGAAAAACACTGTAGAATCCCAAAATTGGTTAAACAAATCATCAATCCTTAGTAAAAGATATTTATTCTTAATCGTCAACTTATTTAGTTGTCGATAATCAATGCACATTCTTATCGTGCCATCCTTCTTTTTCACAAACAACACTGGTGCTCCCCACGATGACACACTAGGTCAAATCAAACCACGATCCAGTAACTTCTGAAGGTGTATCTTCAACTCTTTTGGCGCCACGTGATACATTGCAATCGACACTGGAGCCATATCCATATACATCTCAATACAAAACTTTACGTCTCTGTCCAGTGGTAATTCTGGTAGCTCTTCCAGAAATACTCCTAGAAAATCACAAAACTCTGTGGATATCCTGGACTCGCACCTCTTTCATATTTGAGTTCATAACATAAGCTAGATTTGCTTGGCCCTGAGCTCCAACAACTTTCGCATTTCCAAAGCAGAAACCACATTGGACAAAAATTTAACATTCTCGCCCACAACCGCCACTTCATAATCCTTAGCAAGTTTTAATGAAACTTGCTTGGTCTCAAAATCAACCACAACCCTATGCTCAAACAACCAATCCATCCATAATATTACATCAAAACCATAAAACAACAACTCCATCACTTCAGCCGCAAACATAGGACCTTAAATCATCAAAGGATATCTCCTAAATGACCTCCTAGCAACTAGTGTCTCTCCAAAAGAACTAGTTACTCGCATACCCACATCTAACACCTCTTTAGGTATATCAAGCAAGCATGCATGTTCGCGCAAGATGTATGAATGTGTAGAACCAGAATCTATCATCGAAAGTAATGGTATGGACTACAAAGTAAAAGTACCTGCAATCACATCTGTATTATTCCTTCCCACACAGTACGCATAGATCCTCGTTGGTCCACTATCCTCAGATTGAACCGCTACAGTTTGAGCAACTGTTCTCTAACCTCTCTTCCCAAACTGAAAATAACCTCGACCACGCCCACGGCCTCTCTGTGGTACAACAATAGGTGCAGAAACCTGTCCATCCTTAGCCAACTGAGGACAATCACGGCTTATGCAACCTCACAAGCCACATGACATCTCTGATGTCACAACTTCTCTAACGTCATGACAACCTAAGAAATTTTCCTCACCAAATTCCAATAGCAATCATCTGGTCTTAGAAAACCATACACTCCTAACACCAACCTTGGTCGCTTTAAATCTAACACAACTTCAAACTCCGAAAACCCACCTTAACACTTTACAAACTCTATAAGATCCTAAAGAACCTTCTCACTAGGATAACTTCCATCAAAGTTTCATCGATCAACGAGAAATCATCCGTAAATGTGAACATATGTATGCATGATTACCAATATGCCCTCATGGATGCCTATGCACATGCATACAAACCTCTAGTGTCATGCCTAAATGTATGCATGTGATGACATATTTAAATATATACATATAAGTGTTTTTGTACCGTGCATGACTGACAATTCACATTTACTAACAACATTCTCGGACCAAACTTTCACAACTTAATCGCATCCTTAGAACAACTTATTCAGCTTGCCAAAACTTGCACCTACCTCAATTATGGACAAACGCTTCGCTACAAAGCCTATTAGCCAAACTTGATTATCAGACGAGATTCATCTCGTCACCTTAGAACACAAAGATACCATAACTTTTACACTTTCTTAATGCTCGCCATCAAGCTCAAAAGAATTTAGGAGTCATATCGAAGTACGTCTAAACACCGAACCTAACTTTATAACTAAAAGACAACTCTGATAACATCATCTAGAACATCTCAGGAAAGGATCCCTAACAACATAAACTTTTGAAATCTAAACATCCTTAACCTATGATCTAAAAACATAACCGTGATAACTTCGCAACATAAGCCTCAACATCCTTCCAATCCCAAGCCAGAACAACCTCAACCTTAAATTGATCCATATCTCAACATTCTTTTCAAGAAATATGGACGTATTCAACCTCAGCTTTCGTCTCGATGGCTCATGTATAAACCATATTATACAAATTATAATCCATTTCTTGTGATACATTAAATCATATATTGGCATTGAAGTGACTCAAAAACTATTTCCATTCTATTTGCAAAAACACATCAGATACACAAATTTCCCAAGTGGTTCTTTCTACCACTTCACATACATCCTCGAACCAGAGTAGCCCTCAACGATTATGTTGTATAAATCCACTAGCGCGAGAATTGGTACACTCTTGACCCCTCGACCGCTGCGGTTCTCATGGTGGAGCATGGCATACTCTTGACCCCTCGATACACATGAGGAGACTTATTATAGTGTACTTTAAACCCTATGGCTAGCCAACTATATCTGATATTTTTAATCTCAGCCACTTGCCAATAAACTCTATAAAACCACACTACCTTAATGTTTTACATATGCATCAAATCAAATCATTTTCTAATACATTAAATCGTGTATTCTAGCATTCTCAAAATTATTTCAGAAATTATTTGTTATACTCAAATAACAATATGTATGATCATTTGTAGCATCTTTTATTTCTAAAATATGCATATAACAATAAGTAATCAAATCCATGAATATGTGCATGAGATTATGTTTTGCAAAACCGAAATGAGAGAGAGTTTAACCAATACTTACTTCCGAGCTTAGATAAGTGTTTCAAACTTACTCTAAACTCTCAACAACCATCTTCAAACCTTTTAAAAGTAGTAAAACATGTTTCCACTCACTGACAACCAAACGCTCTACTTGTCGATGCACAATCAAGCTTTATGAGCCTCCGAAACCTCTTCAAAAGATTTAGGATCACTCTCCCCTACTTTTCCCACACAAAAATAGAGGATTAATGCATTTCCATGCATCTCTAAACACAACATTAAAACACATATCTTAAGTGATTCACAAGGTTTCGGGATTCCTTTGATTAATCTATTCTTATAACATTAAAACACATATCTTAAGTAATCTAAATCAATTAGAATTAAGGAAAAATAGATCCAAAACAATATTCTTCCAATTTCTCATCAAAACTCAATTTAAACCATAAAATCTTGATTTAATCATTAACACATAACAAAAATCAGTTGTAAAGGATCAAGAACTTAGAAATTTCAATAAAGAACCTTTAATTAGAGGAGAGAAAAAAATCACCTCTGATTAATGATTTCTCCCTTAATTGGCAAGATTTGAGTGAAATCTTCAAGAAAACAATTAAGATTTGATGTAGAGATCAAAGGAATCAATTAGAAAATCAAAAGGTAATCTAAAAGGAATGTTTTCTGAGAATTTTAGAGTGAAATTGATAGTGTGGCTGGTGAGAAAGTTGAGAGCAAAAGTAGTTACGTAAGAAAATGAAATTAGATATTAAAATCCTTGTAATAAAATGCTCTTTATTTTATTTATTAAACCTTTTAAAAACCATTTAAAAATAGCCTAAACTAAGGGAAAATTTGACTAAAAATTTTGGCAAATTATCTCCTTAAAGATTCAAAGTTTTGACCCTTTTACGTTTTAGTCACCAAAACAGTTTTGAAACTTTACATTTTAGTCACCATACCTAAATGTCCCAAAATCTGATTTTATTTATTCAAATTGAACTTTCCAAAACCCTTATAATATTAATTAAACATTTTCTAATATTTTCTATATTTTATTTTAGCAAAAAACTATTTATTAAGAATTAATCCTCGAAACTAGCTCAAATCGCCTAATTCGATTCCTTTGAACTATCTAATCAATCTATCTAAAATCTAGGCCAAAAATTGGGGCGTTACAAGAATCATAATGTGTTTCATGCATCCATGTTGTAGAGGTATCGTTCGAATTCGTCGCATGTAATGCCAGTGGAGGATGTTGAGTAGCGACTGGGTTTATCCTATGATGAGGAACCGATGGAGATTCTTGACTCCAGTAGTAAATTACTTCATGGAAAGATGATAGAACTCGTTAAGGTGTTGTGGCGACATTGCGGTGTTGAGGAAGCCACATGGGAGAGTAAGTCTGACATGAAAGAGTAGTTTTCGCATTTGTTTCCATAAGGTAAATTTCGAGGACAAAATTTATTAAGTGGGTGAGAGTTGTAATGCCCCGGTTTTGGGCCTAGGAGTTTTTTAGGTTGATTAGACAGTCTAATGGACAGGATTAGAGGATTCAAGTCATTTTTGAGAATTAATTTGAAATTAATATTTTTGAGTGAGGAAAAAATATGGGAAAATATACTAAAATCATTAATTAGTATGTAGATGAGTTTAGTGAAATCAATTTTACAAAAAGAAGTTTTGAAAAGAGACATTTTGGGTTAGTGACCAAAATGTAAAGTTTTAAAACTATTTTTAGTGATTGTTTTGTAAAAGGGTCAAAACCTAGAATCTTTAAGGAGCTATTTGGCAAAAGTCTAACATCAAACTTTTCACATTAATTGTCTATTTTAAAAAGGTTTTTAAAGGAGTATAAATAGACTTGGATAATTAATTTTGTAATTAATTTTGAAAAACAATTTTACGTAACTAACTTTCTTTGAAAGATTTTTCCCAAATTCTCTTCAGTCAAACACACTTTTCTACTTCAATTTTCTCAGGTAATCACTTGATTTCAACATTATTTTATTTCAAAATGAATTCTTAATGATTGCCTAACAAAACCTATTTGATTTAATCTTGTTTTCTCAAGAAAATTTATCTAATTAAGGGGAAAGGCAAGGTTAGAGGTGAGCTTAGTTCTTCTCCTCTAATATAAGGTTCTTTAATGAAATTCCCAAGTTATTGATCCTTTATATATGGTTTCTAATGAGTTTTAATGATTTAATTATGGAAAAATGGTTAAAACAAGATTTAATTGGTGTATTTGATTGATCTTCATTATGGATCTGTTTTGCTAGGTTCTTGATTTGAACAAGATTTTGATGTTTTATAATGTAAATAAGTTGATTTTAACATTGGAATCCCAAAATTAGGTGAATCTCTAATTTTCTAGGTTGTTAGTTATGAGTTTTTGAGGAGTTGTGGGTGTTTAATGAATGTTGGTGGCATAAAGATGATGTTAATGTGTTTTTTGATGTTAATTGATTTATTATAACATTGGGTTTTGGTTGGGTTAAGTTTGAAAGGTGTTTGATGTCGTTTTCGGTTGTTGTGGAGTGAAATTGAGTAAAGTTTGATGTGGATTTGTGTGTATTGATATTGCTGGGCTGTTGAATGCATTTTTTTGCATTGGAACCTCTATTTTGTGTGGTCAAAGTAGATAGCAAGATTCTCAAACTTCATCGAACAAGATTACACAAAATCAACATAGCCTGCCGATACAAGCAAACCATACAAATACAGCCTAACTAAAAAATGGCTACTCGTATTGATACACGTATAACCATATCGATACGGTGTGTTGACCCTCCTATACCGATACAGCCTCGACCCCGTACTGATCCCCCTTTGTTTTCTCAAAAACTCATAATTCCAGTAGTTAAGACGCATACCGAAACGATCCCTCGCGTATCAATACGGATTGTTAAAATTGAAGGAATCATACTGGTATGCAAACTCGTGTACCAACACTAGTACAAAATTTTCCTCAAGGTATAACGGTACGGTGGCTAGGCGTACTAATACCCTTTGCCTTATTTCAACGATTTGAGCCTTATCAAGACCCCACATACTGATCATTGGGTACCCATACCGGTACTTAAAGGTCTGTAATGACCTCTAGGTCTAACATATGACACTTTGGCTCACTCCATTCAACCTTAACACATATCTAAACATCATATAACGTCATTAACATGCTTAAAAATCAACATACCAGCATTTCAAGAAATCCTAGCAAGTATAGCATAATTAACCACAAAGTCTATAGGCATGTTGTAACACCCATAACGTACACTTGCAGTTGAATATACATTATAGATGTTACTTAAACATGCTACTGAGAGTTAAGCTTAAATTTTTTTTATCCCAATACGATTCATCGTCTAGCTAATTATTTAAACTATCATTATAATTCAATTTAATGCATCATATACTATCAGTAAGTAAATAGTTTACATACCCGCTAGAGATTGTCATAATTTAGAAAGTCTTACTGATGTTTTGCAGATTGTAGCTTGAACAGCATGCTTGACTCCTCTTCAAGTGCTCCAACTTGACCTACGTATGAAACAATCACACGCTAAGTACGAACTTAGTGAGACAGTTAAACTTATGTATTTAAACATAAATGATACAATTCAATATATCATGTAAAAGTGCACTACGCTTTCTTTATAACATGGTAAGTATATCACAATATCAACATGTCATGTATCATAAATATCATATGAATCATGTATCTTATTGCATAATTTACTCTCTATAATGTTGGTGCTTTCATCATCTAATCATTTACATAATACATGCTTTATCATGGTCATATTTTTATCATGTAATCATTTGCATATTCATATAATCATCTTGTGATCATACTAGCTGAAAAGTCCTTTAAGACTCTATAGCCTTTTGTACTAGCTGAAAAGTCCATTATGACTCCATAGCCTTTGATACTGGCTGAAAAGTCCATTAGGACTCCATAGCCTCTAATACTTGAGTACGTACTCGATGACGCTCTTTGCTCCCTATAAGCGCACCTCTTTAGCGCTATTGGCACCATGGGCTTGGATCCCTGGGGTGTATCTTGTTTCAGTTTAATCTTGTTATTATTCGCATTCCATGTATAAACATGCATAATGCATTATCATTTATGCAAACAATCATTCATACCTGGTATTCCATCAATCTTGCCATGTCGAGAAATGTATCGTATAACGTATTATAGAGAAACGCAATGCCATTTTCAACATAATGCAAACATATAGAAATGAACTCACCTTGGCCATTTATTAATATGTCTCACTAAGCTCTGTTGATCCTTTCCTTTATAGTACCTTAAAACTTCTTTTGATTCGGATCCAACTTCATTTATCACATGGATATAAATAAAAATTTGTTAGATTCACTTCTAACAATATTTCAATTAAGCTATTTAATCATTAACATAAAAAATTTCCATAAATTATTTCCCTCCTTATACTGTTAACAAAATCATTTTTGGTCCATAATGACCATTTTGATCTTCAAATAATTCTTCCAAGCTTGCTAACTAACATTAGATATAAAATGTCTCAAATTCCATTTTCTGGCAGCTTGCACTACCTTTGAAGATTTATTTCCATAAAATGATCTATAACTCGGAATTCTATTCTGTTTGTTTTGAAAGAAACTAGGTTCAATAAGCTTTTCATCCATATAAATTAATAGCCCAAATTCAACTCGTACAATTTATGACAAATTTTCAAAGTCAATTTTCAGTGCTGATTTTCAGTACAGACTGCCATTCTGTTTTCTGACCTTTCACCACTTAAAAATTCATATCTTTTTACTCATAACTCAAAATCATTTTCCGTTTGTTGGAAACAAAACTAGACAAACAAATCTTTACATCGGTATAAAATTCGACATCTAACCATTTTTTCAGAATTTATGGTGGATTTTCAAACTTACTGCCAAATCCAGTTTTCTACACAATTTCCATAAATAAATTCAAACTTTATATTAACTTCTCCTCACTTCTGTACTTTTCAATTTAGTCCAATTACTTGATTCAAACTATCAACTTATGACCCTTTTTCATCAAATAATTATTCAACATTGACCCCCTAATTTTTCCTTCTTTCCGATTTAGTCACAAAAATGCAAAGATAAGGATTCAAACTTCTTAACTTTGCAATTTAGTCCTCAAATCAACATTACTACTTGAATTCTATTATTTGAACTAAAATTCAGATTTAATCCTTAACCAAAACCTCCTTGCCAAAATGGTCACTTAATTTTGACAATTTTGTCAAAATGGTCAATACTTTGATTCAACTTCAATTTAAACATTCTAACTTCAATTTCACATCTCCAACATCTTTAATAACATAAACACAGTTCAAAATCATAAAAATTCAGATTAGTTCTTTAACTTTCAGAGATGCCAAAAAGGTCCCTATACTTTTAATTTAGGGTTTTTGCTTCCAAAAAACAAATTCAAGCTTACTAGATCATTTATCCATCATCAAAAACCCTATATCAAACTTGAATCCATAAACCCTAATCATCTTCATACAAACTAAAATATGTAGGGTTTAAATCTCAACTCAATAACATTATTTTAACATTATACTAGCTTGATTTCAACTTAAATTTCATCATGAAATCATAAAATTCTAAAAGCCCCAAACTTTTTCCATAAACCCTAATTTCTTCTCATGCAAAATTCTCATCAATCAAGCATGTTTTCCATGAATTATTTACACCAAAAGATAGAACTTGAAGAGTAGAACAACTTTCTAGTTGACGAGATTACCTGAAAAGCGAGTTTCGGGGCTTGAATCGAACTTGGAAAATTTTCCCCTTTCTTTCTCATATTTTCGAATGGTAGAAGATGAAGAAATCTTCATCTTTTGCTACTTTGTTTTTACTTCTCTACAATTATGCAACTTGTAAATATAAATGAATTTTAAATTCATTTAAATAGTAAAATTACTAAAATGCCCTTTTAATCCAATGGCTGAGATTGATCTTATCATCAATCAAGGGCCAAGATTAAATCTTCCATTTTCTTCGTTCAAAAATGTCCTTGTAACTTTTTAAATATTTCAAAAATGCCATTGGGGCTAAATGATCAATTTGCCCTCCAACTAGTTTTTATTTACTAGTTTACTTCAAAAATGCCATTCCATTACAATCCAACTAAAATAATTCATTCCCAACCGGTCACTATTCCTTAAATATTATTTTATAACTTTTCCTTGGCTTATGGAACAGCCTTTGAAATTTCAGTTCGATCCGATTTCTCGATATTCATAAAATACTTCTACTGCGATTTTGCCTTTATCGAGCTATCAGATTTATTCCAAAAATTTTATCTTCCCATATTCGGGAAATAAACATTACCATCTCATAAAACTTCCTTTCCTAAAGACTTAGATTGAATTTTTTAACTAAGTATATTATCCCAATAATTATCAAAAATCTTCAAAGAGTAAAATTTCTCTTAGAAATGCTTTATCGTAAATCCATACGAATATTCTTTACTCTTATTGAGTCCAAAATATCGATCAGAAACACTTTTATGGGACCTTCCCAGAGGTCACCCATCTTTGTATTTCTCTGACCTGAACACGCGTAATAATTTCATTCGATCCAAATTCGATACCTTCGACTGTATCTTAATTCTCAAAACTAATATCAAGGTTCTTATTTCGATCAAATTTACCCTTATGCTGAATAAAATCACTTATTGGGGAAATTTACACTTTAATCCCCAAACTTTTCTAAAGTTTATACTTTTAACCCCAAAACTTTCAAAATTTACATTTTGGTCATTGGCTAAATTTTGGGATATTACAGTTCTTCCCCTTAAGAAAATTCGTCCTCGAATTTTCAATGCATACCAGTTCCAAATAGGATTTCTTGTTCCTATACTTAAGCTTCCTACTACACCAGTAGCTCAATCCATGTAAAAACCGGAAAAAGTTCATACTTCATTTCATTTTTACAGCTATGAGTATCTTTATAACCCTTGTAATCCGAGATTCTTGTTCTTGTCTAGAAACATTTCTAGGGAAATTTCAATTAGTCGAAACAATCCTCAACTAAACACACTTCCTTTGACTTCATTAAGGAACTAATTCCTTTTTAAAAAATTTAAACGTTTCTTCTTATAATCACTTCTACCTTGTGGACAGATAACCAACTTATCTAAATTACACTTCAGATTCCCAAGATGATACCTTCGTATTACCTTCTAGTATTTGATCACTTAGATCATTAAAAAACCCTTTTTTCCATCAATCCACATTATTTTAATGCTTGCCATACTTATCATCTTATATTACTGATTATCTTTATCAAAACCTTTCTGAAAAGATATATTAACTTATCTATTACACTTCAGCCCTACCTTTATAAGGCTCTGCTGTCAACTATTCAGGTAGAATTAACCTCTTAGTTGACTTATCTGAATACTCTTTGGTTACAAGTTCAATACACTTTATCAATAATAGACTTCCAATCTTGTTCAGTATGTGCTCAAATATCACTTTCATCATACCAGATTCTTTGTCTTCCTGATCTATCAGGCTTCACAGTTGACAGCTTATAATACTAATGTCTCCTTAAAGAAATAATCCTTCTTACTTAGGTTGTGTATGATTTAAAGACTTTTCAAAGTTTTTATAACATTTGAGGAGTCTACACTGTAACTCTTTCCACGTTTGCTTTGATTATCCTTGCAATATAGTTTACTACTTTTAATACTCTGACTGATTCATACCTAACATTTTATTTTTGAGCTTTAAATATAATCTCTTTACATATCAATTTCTTTCTTAGTTTCGTTTCTAATCATCTCGGTAGTATCATTACTTAACTTTCCAATTATCTCGTATACAAATCAGGAGCAACATCAAGTCATACAATTAGTACATCAGTAATATGACATCCTAGGGGCATGTATTTACTGAAAACTCCATATATCAAACTTGGTTTAGCATCTAGAACCGGCTAAACCTTTGCTCTGATACCAATAAATGTAACACCCATAACGTATACTTGTAGTTGAATATACATTATAGATGTTACTTAAACATGCTACTGAGAGTTAAGCTTAAATTTGTTATCCCTATACGATTCATTGTCTAGCTGATTATTTAAACTATCATTATAATTCAATTTAATGCATCATATACTATCAGTAAGTAAATAGTTTACATGACCGCTAGAGATTGTCATAATTTAGAAAGTCTTACTGATGTTCTGTAGATTGTAGCTTGAACAGCATGCTTGACTCCTCTTCAAGTGCTCCAACTTGACCTATGTGTGAAACAATCACACGCTAAGTACGAACTTAGTGAGACAGTTAAACTTATGTATTTAAACATAAATGATACAATTCAATATATCATGTAAAAGTTAACTACATTTTCTCTATAACATGGCAAGTATATCACAATATCAACATGTCATGTATCATAACTATGATATGGATCATGTATCTTATTGCATAATGTACTCTCTATAATGTTCATGCTTACATCATGTAATCATTTGCATAATACATGCTTTATCATGGTCATATTTTTATCATGTAATCATTTGCATATTCATATAATCATCTTGTGATCATAATTGCTGAAAAGTCCTTTAAGACTCCGTAGCCTTTTGTACTGGCTGAAAAGTCCTTTAAGACTCCGTAGCCTTTTGTACTGGCTGAAAAGTCCATTATGACTCCATAGCCTTTGATACTAGCTGAAAAGTTTGTTAGGACTCCATAGCCTTTAATACTTGAGTACGTACTCGAGGACGCTCGTTGCTCCTCATAAAAGGACGCTCTTTGCTCCTAATAATCGCACCTCTTTAGTGCTTTTGGCACCATGGGCTGGATCCCCAGGGTGTATCTTGTTTCATTTTAATTTTGTTATTATCCATATTCCATGTATAAACATGCATAATGCATCATAATTTATGCAAAAAATCATCCGTACCTGGTATTCCATCAATCTTGCCATGTCGAGCAATGTATCGTATCACGCATTATAGAGAAATGCAATGCCATTTTCAACATAATGCAAACATATAGAAATGCACTCACATTGGCCATTTATTAATATGTCTCACTAAGCTCTATTGATCCTTTCCTTTATAGTACCTTAAACCTTCTTTTGATTCGGATCCAACTTCATTTATCACATGGATATAAATAAACATTTGTTAGATTCACATCTAACAATATTTCAATTAAGCTATTTAATCATTCAACATAAAAATTTTCCATAAATTTCTTTCCTTCCTTGTACTATTCACAAACTCGTTTTTGGCCCCTAATGATCATTTTGATCTTCAAATAATTCCTCTAAGCTTGCTAACTAACATTAGATATAAAATGTCTCAAATTCCATTTTATGGCAGCTTGCACTACCTTTGAAGATTTATTTCTATAAAATGATCTATAACTCGGAATTTGATTTCATTTGTTTTGAAAGAAACTAGATTCAATAAGCTTTTCAGCAATATAAATTAATAGCACAAATTCAACTCGTACGATTTATGACAAATTTTCAAAGTCAATTTTCAGTGCTGATTTTCGGCATTGACTGCCATACTATTTTCTGACCTTTCACCACTTAAAAATTTATATCTTTTTACTCGGAACTCGAAATCAGTTTCCGTTTGTTGGAAACAAAACTAGGCGAACAAATATTTAAATCGGTATAAAATTCACCATCTAACCATTTTTGTAGAATTTATGGTGAATTTTCAAACTTACTGCCAAATCCAGTTTTCTACACAATTTCCATAAATTACTTCAAACTTTATATTAACTTCTCCTCACTTCTATACTTTTCAATTTAGTCCAATTACTTGATTCAAACCATCAAATTATCACCCTTTTTCATCAAATAATTATTCAACATTGATCCCCCCTAATTTTTCCTTCTTTCTGAATTAGTCATAAAAATGCAAAGATAAGGATTCAAACTTCTTAACTTTGCAATTTAGTCCTCAAATCTACATTACTACTTGAATTCTATTATTTCAACTAAAATTCAGATTTAATCCTTATCAAAAACCTCCTTGCCAAAATGGTCACTTAATTTTGACAATTTTGTCAAAATGGTCACTACTTTGATTCAACTTCAATTTAACATTCTAACTTCAATTTCACATCTCCAACATCTTTAATAACATAAAAACACTTCAAAATCATAAAAATTATTCCAAATAACAAATTCAAGCTTACTAGTCATTTATCCAACATCACAACCTATAAATCAAACTTGAATCCAAACAATATGTAGGGTTTAAATCTCAACTCAATAACATGATTTTAACATTATACTAGCTTGATTTCAACTTGAATTTCATCATGAAATCATAAAATTCCAATAGCCCCAAACTTTTTCCATAAACCCTAATTTCTTCTCATGCAAAATTCTCATCAATCAAGCATATTTTCCATGAATTATTTACACCAAAAGATAGAGCTTGAAGTGTAGAACAACTTTGTAGTTGAAGAGATTACCTGAAAATCGAGTTTCGGGGCTTGAATCCAACTTGGAAATTTTTTCCATTTCTTTCTCATACATTCGAATGGTAGAAGATGAAGAAATCTTCATCTTTTGCTACTTTATTTTTAATTCTCTACAATTATGCCAGTTGTAAATATAAATGAATTTTAAATTCATTTAAATAGTGAAATTACTAAAATGCCCTTTTAATCCAATTGTTGAGTTTGTTCTTATCATCAATAAAGGGCCAAGATTAAATCTTCCATTTCATTCTTCAAAAAATGGCCTTGTAACTTTTTAAATATTTCAAAAATGCCATTGGGAATAAATGACCAATTTGCCCTCCAACTAGTTTTTATTTACTAGTTTACTTCAAAAATGTCATTCCATTACAATCCAACTAAAATAATTCATTCCCAACCGGACACTATTCCTTAAATATTATTTTATAACTTTTCCATGACTTATGGAACAACCTCTAAAATTTCAGTTCGATCTGATTTCTCGATATTCATAAAATACTTCTACTACGATTTTGCCTTTATCGAGCTATCAGATTTTTTCCAAAAATTTTATATTTTCATATTCGGGAAATAAACATTACCATCTCATATAAACTTCATTTCCTAAAGACTTAGAATGAATTTTCTTAACTCGGTTATTATCCAAATAATTATCGAAAATCTTCAAAAAGTAATTTCTCTTAGAAATCCTTTATCGTAAATCCATACGAATGTTCTTTACTCTTACTGAGTCCAAAATATCGATCATAAACACTTTTATGGGACCTTCTCAGTGGTCACCCATCTTTGTTTTCCTGGCCTAAGCACGCTTAAAAATTTCATTCGATCCAAATTCGATACCTTCGACTGTATCTTAATTCTCAAAACTGATATCAAGGTTCTTATTTCGATCAGATTTACCCTTATGCTGAATAAAATCACTTATTGAGGAAATTTACACTTTAGTCCTCAAACTTTTCTCAAGTTTATACTTTTAACCATAAAACTTTCAAAATTTACATTTTGGTCCACATGCTCCCTAGTCAACATTCAAAACATAAATCCATCCGCATCTCAATCACTTTAAACTTCTTACAAGTCCAAAACAACAATCAAAACTTGCACAAACTGGGAGTTCACCAAATAACCCTCCCAAATCAACAATTGACATATTGCCCTTATTACTACTTTGCATCATTTAAAACCATACTTTGCAACAAGTCCTTGTATTCCTTTCTTTGCTTCCTCGTTTCCCTAGACCTTTAATTCTCAACATTGATGATAAAAGAGAGCATAAACACATAATGCTTAGTAAGGAGCGCTCGATACAAAAAATTATTCAATGCATTTTTAAACCGATTTATTCACATAATCTTTCACATATGCTTTATTTTCAAAACCATCATGCCTTACTTTCAACATATGCGCTTAATCTTTTCCAAAACACTCATAATAAACCATATGCAACATGTATCATGGATTCAATAACATAATCCCATATGCAACCCTCAATTTCAGCCTTCCCATGCATAGCATTCCATATGTAAATCTTAAAGAGTATTTACATGTATAAATCACATTAGACAAACAATCCATCAACATGATACATCAATTCATTATATTGACTTACAAGTGATCTTTCCCAATTCTCAATATTTTCATCAAACCACATCGGATACATGGATTTCCCAAGTGATATCCAAATCACTTACAGCTCAATGGCATGGAGTAAATGCAACATACATGCATAACCTCTACACTACTAAGGCTTATCTTTCAATTTAGAGCAAACACCTCCAATGCATCACCTCAACGGTCGCAACCAGAGTAAATTGCCATTGAAATATTACCTCAACAATATTGGGGTTCTCATGGTCAGAGTAAATACCTTCAATACATCACCTCTACGAACCATGGGCGACTTATTATAGTGCACTTTAAATCCTATGGCCGGCCAATTATATCCGATATCATTTCCATACTCTTTTCATACCACCACTTGCCAATATAACTCATCTCATTAACATTAACTTATTGCTTTCATATGCATCAATCAAAACCATTTACCAATGCATTAAACCATTTATTACCAATGTTCAACAACATTAACAAATCATGCATTACCGCCAAATGCATACTCATCATTTTATAAACATTTTCCAGCATTAAACCATGCTCAAACCATGCATATACAATGAGTAATCAATTCATTAAAACAATTGCATAAAAACCAATTGGCAATCCAAGTTCGAGAGAGAATTCATCATTTACTTAATTTTGAGCTTAGACCAGTGTTTCAAGCTTGATCTAAACTCCCAAACACAACTTTCAAACTTTTGCAAAGCTGTAAAACACGTTCTCACTCATTGACACGCAGAGCCTCGCTTGTCAATACGGTAACCACGCCTCCAAAGCTTCTAAAATGATCATTCAAGCTTGAGGACCAACTTCCCCTATTTTATTTACACAAAAATAGAGGATTCAATGCATCAAAATGAATTCAACAATACAACAACATAAATCCTCAAATCCATTACCCAATTCCACTCCACAGCAACCGAAGTTAACATCAAACATCTTCCAAACTTAACCCAACCAAACCTAACATTTTAACCCATCAATCAACATCAATTAACATCTAAAAACACAAAAACAACATCCTTATACCTCCAACATTCATAAAACAACGTCAACACCCCAAAAACTCACAACAAACAACCTAGGAAATTAGAAATTCACATAGTTTTAGGATTCCAATGTTAAAGCACACTTATTAACATTATTAAACATCAAAATCATGATTAGAACCAATCAAGAAATCAACAAAATAGAGTCTATTCGAAAATCCACCAATGAAACCAATTAAACCTCAATTTAACCAAATTTCCATAATTAAACCATCAAATCAAGTTAGGAAAGTAAAGGATCAATAAATTGAGAATTTCAATAAAGAATCTTGTATTAGAGGAGAAGAACGAACCTCACCTCTAATGGCTGCCTTTTCCCCTAAATTGGATAAATTTACATAACAAAACAATAAGAAACCAATTAGATTTTGTTAGGAAATCATTATAATTCCATTTGAAATCAAAGGATTTATTAAAATAAGATTTTACCTTAGAATTTTAAAGAGAAAATAAGTGTTTGGCAGAAGAGAATTGGAGAGAAAATCCTTTTTGATAAAAGTTAGTTACATCAAATTGTTTAAAGCTTTTTAATTATCCAATTAATTCTCCAAGTCTTTTTATATTATTTTAAAATCATTTAAAATAGCCAATTAAGGGAAAAAGTTTTGGGTAAATAGCTCCTTAAAGATTCAAAGTTTTGGCCCTTTTACAAAACAATCACTAAAAATAGTTCTTAAAACTTTACATTTTGGTCACTAACAAAAATGTCCAATTTCGAAACCCTTTTTTGTAAAATTGATTTTAACAAAATCATTTCCATATTAAATAATGATTTTAGATTATTTTTCTATATTTTTATCCCATCCAAAAATATTTATTTAAAATTAAATCTCAAAATTAACTTTAATCTTCTAATCCAATTCATCAGACCGTCTAAACGACTTAGAAAACTCCTAGGCTCCAAACCGGGGCATTACAACTCCCCTTTTAAGAAATTTCATCCTCAAAATTTACCTGATGGGAACAAATTTCATCCTCAAAACTTACTCTCCTACGTGGCGTTCTCAACACCGCGATATCGCCACAACACCTTAACAAGTTCAATCGTCTTGCCACAAAGAACTTTTCTACTGGAATCAAGGATCTTCACCGGTTCCTCATCATAAGACAAATCTGGTCGCAACTCAACATCCTCAACTGGCATCACATGCGACGGATCTGAACGATACCTCTGCAACATGGATACATGAAACACATCATGAATCTTTTCTAACTCAGGAGGAAAACTCAACCGATAAGCCACATGACCAATACGTTCCAACACATCATATGGTTCAATAAACCTCAGACTCAACTTTTTTTTGCGCCCAAAAGGCAACACGTTCTTTCAAGGTTAAACTTTTAAGAAAGCCTTTTCACCAACTGCATACTCAACCTCTATATGCTTTAAATCTGAGTAGGACTTCTGTCTATCCAAGGCCTCTTTTAAATGATCACAAATCATCTTCACTTTCTCATCCATGTCTTTCAACACATATGGCATAGAAACATACTTTTCCCTAGCCTCAGCCCAACACAAGGGTGTACGGCGCTTCCTACCATACAAGGCTTCATACGGTGCTATCTTTATACTTGCTTGATAGCTATTATTGTACACAAACTCAACCAAATGCAACTGCCTTTCCCAAGTTCCTTGGAACTCAATGATGCAACATCTCAACATATCCTCCAAAATCTGAATAACACGTTCAGACTGGCCATCCGTCTGAGGATGATATGAAGTACTGAAATTCAAGAGAGTACCCAAAGATCGATGCAAACACCCAAAAACCTCGTTGTAAACCGTAGATACCTATTCGATAATTTTTTTTAGGGGGAGGATTGTAATATCCCATTATTGGATTAGTGACCAAATCGTAAAGAATCAAAAGTTAGTGGTCTTAGTTCAGTGACTAAAACGTAAAGTTTTAAAGTTAGGTGATCAAAGTGAAAAGTTGAGAAAAGTTCAAGGACCAACATGATAATTTTCCCAATAATTATTTTTATTTCATAAATAAATAGATCATCTAGGGGTGTGGATCGAATATAAAAACTTTGGTTTGATCTGATGTTTCTATTATTGGGAAATTACGATTAAAGTTTAAGTGTAATTCGGATAATCGTATGAGCTCGAAATTTCATGAAAAATTAAAGGAAGTCTTAGGAAGACCCGAGGAGTATAGCATTGAAGTTTTGAATCATTTTTAATCGGTTTAGACTCGATTCTATTCAGTATTTGGTATAGATGATGGTATGGCATATTTGAAAATAAATTATTTCATTAATGGCATTTTAGTCATTTCACCTATACTTTTTAATAAAAATTAATGATGGAAGTAGATAAAGTGTAGGTGTTGAATGGTGATTGGTTATAACTAAGGGGTAAAATAGTCATTTGACTATTTTAGAGATTTTAATATTAAATAGCCAATTTGAAGACAATTGGCATTAAACTAAAATATAGAAAAAGCTAGAACTTGTGCTCATCTTTCTCCTCAAAACCAAAAACCCCTAGCAAGGTAAGAACAAAATTTTCAATTCAATTTTTGGCTTGATTTGTTTGATTTTTGGCTAGAGACATGAAACAAGAAAGTGATCTCCATTGAATTCTCTATCTTTTGGTATAAGTTTTGCTTAGTTTTCATGTCTCTAGGTTGAGATTGATGATTAGGGTGGTTGAAGAACATGTTAGGTTTTCATGTTTTAAGGTTCAATCAAGTTGGAAATGGCGTTGTAATGTTGTTTCTATGCTTGAAATGATGAAAATCTCTTGAAAAACCTATAGGGACCAATTCGGCAAAATGAAGAAAATTGGGGGAAATTTTGTAAAAAATTATTTGATGATGGAAATGATTAGAATGATGTTTTATAAGTTGAATTATGTTGTTGGAATGAAGAAAACGTCATTTTAGGACTATTTCGAGAATTGTGTAAATTTGATTGAAATAAGTGAAAAGTTGGAAAATAATCAAGAAGCATTGTTATGTTGTTTGCTATGATACAAGGATCATTTTGGTATTAAATTTTTTTAAAAAGGAGATGAAATGTGGAAGTTTCCAAATTTTAGTTTATAAACCCTAAGAGAGAGAATTTAGGGTTTAAAGTGAAATTAATTAAATTCTTGGTTTCAATGTGCAATTTGAGATGAGATTAAAGTTTGGGAAGTATTGTTGTTGCAAAGAAGTACTTAGTTGAAAATATTAAATTTCCCAACTTGGTATGTACATGTATTAGTAAGGTTGGATATGTACTTAAGGTGGCTTGTGTTATATATTTAATGTACATACAGATAACAAGCAAGTTCAAGATCAAACAAGTGAAGAAAGAAGATAAAAAGTGCAACCAAGCTTAGTGAGGCTAGTATAAAGTTTACTTTTGAAAGTGTCAAGGTGAGTGCAATGCATATATATAGCATGATCTTTATGTCATTTATCATATATTTGACATATTAGAAGTAAGACAAAGGTTGAAACACATGCATGGATCACTAATTATTCTTGAAATGTTATTTGATTATGAAATATTCAATATGTATATTTGTTGCCATGTATGATATTATGATTAATATAAAGCCCAATGTATGAGATAGGAAATTAAAAGTATAGTTGGATATCCATAGGGTCATAAACAGCTGTATAAATATTCTAAGCACTTCGGTGCAATATTCATAAATACTCATTGAGGGTATACTCATGCAAGGTTTGAGTATACAGAAATTTTATTTATACTCAATGAGGGTATACTCATGCAAGGTTTGGTTATACAGAAGCACTTAGGGTACTAAGCACTACGGTGCAAATAATATACTATACTCAAGAAAGTACAGGGGGATGACTCGTGTACATAGATTTCCTTAAATCAATACTTGGGCTAAATAAATTGAAAACAAGATAAAAGGCTTGAAAGCTCGATGATAAATATGGCAATGGTGTTGGTAAGAATCAAAGTTATTACCATGTGATATGTTATTATGTTATATATATATATATCATGTCTTATATGCTAGTAAGCATAATATGGTAAGTGATCATATGCATTGTTATTTTATTATATTGATATCCATGTTAAGCTGTATTTGAATTAAATGTTGTTGCCTCACTAAGTATATGCTTAGCGTATGATGAATTTCATGCGTAAGTTAAAGGAGCTTCGAGGGAGGAGTAGCCGGGCATCGCTTTCCTATTTTGGGAGGTATATCTCCATACTCATAGTAATGTAATGACATCCATCCTTTCTTTTGGAAGTTTACTAGATGGCATGTATGATTAGTGGGGTTTGTAATAACTTATCACCAAATATGGTTCGTTAATAGTTGTTTTAATATGGATGATGAACCTAGTAAGTCTTATCATGGTTATAAATGATAATGGACTAAGTTTTTAGTAAATATGGGACCTAAGATAGAAAGATTAAAAATCTGTCCAGAAATGCATGCAAAAGCAGTGAGTTTGAAAAATCAGCATAAATTCCATAATTAGAATTAGATAGTTAATCTTATATGTATAAACTAGAAATTTTGTCTAGTTTCTTAAAAAATTAACAGTGATTAATTTCGAGTTGTATGTAAAAAGTTATGAATTTTTATTCGATGGAAGGTCAGAAAACAGGGCAGCAGAATTTCAGTATTTTTGGGGTTGTGACGTGAATTCAAATATTTATTTGAATTTTTACGAAATGAGTTTATATTAATAATTTATATGGTTAGAAAGCTTAATGAATCTAGTTTAATTAGAAAATTTCGGAATAAACTTTCGATGTCTATAAAAAATTTTACAAATTTTTTTAAGTAAAGGCAGTGCAGGCTGCCAGTTTTCTAAGTAACGTAATAAAAGGGTTTAATCTTAGTTAGTAACATAACTGACTCGTATTTGGTAACGAATATGGGAAAGGGATGTTACATGTTTGCCTTGAAGATTTGGCGACACTATCTCTATGGTGAGAAGTGTATGGTGTATACAGATCACAAAAGTCTAAAATACCTGATGTCGCAGAAAGAGTTTAATCTTAGGCAGCGAAGATAGTTGGAGTTGCTTAAGGATTATGATCTGTCAATCGAATACCATCCAGGGAAAGCTAACGTTGTAGCGGATGCCTTGAGTAGAAAGGTTGCGATAGAGTTAAGAGCGATGTTTGCTCGGCTGAGTGTGTCGCGTGATGGTGGGTTGTTGGTTGAGTTGCAGGTGAAGCCTTCAATGTTGCAGATGATTAAGGAGAAAAAACCTTATGATGATGCTTTGGTGCCGCATGTTAAGGATATCTTAGATGGAAATCACACAGATTACGGTTTTAATGAAGTCGAGCGATGGTGCCAAGTGATGAAGAGTTGAGGCACACTATCTTCACTAAGGCACATTCGAGTCCTTTTGCTATGCATTCGTGGAGTACAAAGATGTATCAAGACTTAAAGAAAGAATATTTCTGGGTTGGTTTGAAGAATGATGTCATGGATTTTGTAGCTCGTTGCATGGTTTGTCAACATGTTAAGATGGAACATCAGTTTTCTTTGGGGGTGTTGCAACCGTTAAGGATTCCAGAATGGAAATGGGAGAGAATCACCATGGATTTCGTGTCTGGGTTACCTTTGACACAATCAAAGAAGAATTTTGTTTGGGTGATTGTGGATAGGTTTACCAAGTGTGCACATTTCCTGGCTGTGCATACGACGTATACTTTAGAGAAGTTGGCGGAGTTGTATATTGCTGAGATCGTGAGGTTGCACGGGGTGACTAAGTCTATCTTGTTGGATAGAGATCCACGTTTCACCATAAGGTTTTGGGAATATTTGCATAGGGCCTTGGGTACACAGTTGAATTTTAGTACTTTGTATCATCCTCAAAGGGATGGTCAGTCTAAACGTGTTATCCAAGTGTTGGATATGTTGCGATGTTGCATCATTGATTTCCAAGGATCGTGTGAAAAGCAGTTACCTTTGGTGGAGTTCGCTTATAATAACAGTTATCAAGCTAGTATCCAGATGGCACCGTATGAGGCTTTGTATGGTAGAATATGTCGTACGCCACTTTGTTGGGCAGATGCAATAGAGAAGTATGTTTCTTTGCCGAATGTGTTGAAGGATACCAATGAGAAAGCGAAGCATATTAGCGACCGGTTGAAAGCGGGTTCGAATCGACAAAATTCTTATGCTGACATGAAGCGAAGGGAGATTGAGTATGCAGTTGGTGATCGTGTGTTTCTGAAGGTTTCGCCTTGGAAGAAGGTGATGAGATTTGGATGGAAGGGCAAGTTGAGTCCTAGGTTTATTGGGCCATATGAGGCGTTGGAGCGGGTTGGTCCAGTTGCGTGTAGGTTGAGGTTGCCAGCATAGTTAGAAAAGATACATGATGTTTTCTATGTATCGATGCTTTGGAGGTATAAATCGGATCCTTCGCATGTAATGCTTGTGGAAGAAATTAAGTTGAACCCAGATTTGACCTATGATGAGGAGCCTATGAGAATTCTGGATTCGAGTAGTAAAGTTCTCTGCGGAAAGAGCATAGAGCAGGTAAAGGTGTCATGGCGGCATCATGGTGTCGGGGAATCCACTTGGGAAAGCAAAAAAGACATGTTGAAGCAGTTCCTTCATCTTTTTTCACCAGGTAAATTTTGAGGACGAAATTTCTTAAGAGGGGGAGAGTTGTAACGCCAGGAAATTGGGCCTAGATTTGAATCGGATAGGGCAAGTGATACGAAAGAATCTATTTAGGCTATTCGAATAGTTTCGCGAATTAAATTTTATAAAATTGACTTTTGGTTAAAATAAAATATGGAAAATGTTAGAAATTACTTAATTAATATTTTAAGTAATTTGGTAAATTCAATTTGTGGTGATTAAATATGATTTTGAGACATTTTGGTCTAGTGACTAAAATGAATGTTTCCAAAATTGCTTTTGGTGAATAAATCGCAAAAGAGACAAAACTTAGAATCTTTAAGGAGATATTTGACCAATCTTTTTTTATCAGAATTCTCTCTTAATTTAGGCTATTTTAAGTTGTTTTTAAAAGGTTTTATAATTAAATAAAATAAGATTTATTAAAAGGGTTTTAAGTTGCAAAATCACTTTCTTATGTAACTACTTTTCATCCAACCTTTTTCTCTCAACTTTCTCAGGAGCCAAACTAAGGTTTCTACTTCAAAATTCTTAGGAATCAATTCCTATCAATTTCGTTTTTGTTTTCTAATTGATTTCTTCAGTTCCTATTGCAAAATCTCATTGGATTTTCATCAAGCTTTGCCAGTTAAGGGAGAAATCAACAATTAGAGGTGATTTTTGTTTCTCTCCTCTAATTAAAGGTTCTTTATTGAAACTCCCAAGTTCTTAATTCTTTGTTATTGATTTATGTTAAAGAATTATGATTTTAATATGGAATTGTTGATTAAAGTGAGTTTTATTTGGAAAATTGTTGGAAACTAATTTGGATCTGTTTTGATGTTGAATCTAACTGATTTAGATCTCCATTTGGATGTGTTTTAAAGTTGAAAGAATTGATTAATCAATAAAATCCCGAAACTATGTGAATTGTTAGCTTTCTAGGTTGTTTATAGTTTGTTTTTGGTGTGATCTTGTTGTTGTAGAGATACTGGAGGTATAAGGATGTGATTAGGATGTTTTTGGATGTTAATGGATGTTGTTAAGGTGTTAGAATCTTTAGGTTTTGGCTAGGCTTTGTTTAGATGAGGTTTGATGATGTTCTTGATAGATTTAGAAAGGTGTTTGATGATTTCTTGTGAGGCAAAGTTGTGTTTGTTGGTTGCTGGAGGTTTGTGATGCAGATATGTGTTTTAATTATCTGTTTTTGATTGGGTAAAGCAGGAGAGTTGAATCCTTTGGCTTTTGGTGAAGGAGTGGAAGCTTCAAAAACTTGATTTGCGCATCGACATGCTAGCGTTGGATTGTTGGAGAGTGGAAAAGTATTTTACTTCTATTAAAAGGTTTGAAAGAAGTTGTGGGAGTTTAGATAAAGTTTAAAATACTTATCTAAGCTCGAAAGTAAGTATCAGTTGAGCTCTCTCTCAATTTCAGTTTTGCAAAATGAAATCTCATGCACATGTTTATGGTTTTGATTACTCACTATATTATGCATGTTTTAGAAATGAAAGATAATAATAATGATCATATATGATGACTTTTGAGAATGGCATATGGTTTATGAAAGTATTTTTAAGAATATCGAAATACATGGTTTAATGTATTTGAGATGGTTTGATTTGATGCATATGTAAAACAGTGAGATAATGTTGTTTTATTGAATATATTGGCAAGTGGCTGATATTAAAATATTATCGGATATAGTTGGCTAGCCATAGGGTTTAAAGTGCACTATAAAAAGTCGTCTCATGTGTGACGAGGGGTTGTGAGTGTAGCATATTCTCCGCCATGAGAACCATAGTGGTTGAGGTGGGTAAATGTTTCGTTTTCTCCTACCGGTGGATACATCCAAACCGTAGAGGTGGGTAAATGTTTCGTTAGATCGGTTTGAACCGTTGAGCTGGGCAAGTGTGTCGTTGCTCTGGTTGAGGTATGTATGTGAAGTGGTCATAGTAACCACTTGAGAAATCCGTGTATCCGATGTGTTTTATGAAATGAAAGGTTGCTGGTTTTGAGTCACTTGAAAGCCAATATATGAGATAATGTATCATGAGAAATGGATTATGTTTGTATAATGTGATTTATACATGCGGTACTCTTTAAGCTTGTTATAGATATGTTGAGATGTAAAGATTAAATTGAGGTAGAGATTGAATACATGCTACATTTGTTGAAAATGATTTAAATGTACATATTTGAGATGATTTGAGAAGCAGAAGTTGTTTTGCTTTGAGACATAAACATTTGGTTTAGATTAAAATGATTTTAAATGCATTGATGAGTGTTTTTGCGAATCCCTCACGAAGATTTTAGCTTACGCTCTCTTTTCCTCATCGATGCAGAGAAATAGCTTTCCTGAACAGTGCGTGAGCAAGGAAGGATCCAAGGATCGATACATTTCAAAGTATGTTTTCATAAGTACTAAGTAGAAATAAGAAGGCAATGTGACCGGGTTGTTTTGGGGGATGCATGTTTGTATAAATTTGGATTGATGATTTGGACTTGTATAATGCTTTATGTTTGATTGTGATGGGTTGGGAGACTATATACATTCTAGGGTGGAATCATGCTCTTAGGTGATTGTTTGAACATGCCATGCTTAGTATAAACACTTGCTATGTTGCCATGCTTGAGGATTTGATGTTTGAGATGTTAGATGATGATTAGAAGTTGATTTGTGTATGTGGGATTAAGCCAAAGTGTCATATGTTGGACCTAGATATCATTACAGGCCTCACCGTACCGATACGGGTCCTTAGGGGATCGGTACACAAGGGCCTATCTCAACTCAATTTGGGAAAAATAGCCTAGGCATACCGATATGCTTGGTAATTGTAACGGTACGCATTGTAGAAAAACATGTAGGGTGTCGGCATAAGGGTTACCGTATTGATACAGTCTTTAGCTACTGGAATCTAGATTTTCAAAACATACAAGCCCGTATCTATACGCTTGGGGACTGTATCGGTACGCCCTTGTCTTTTAGTGCCGTTGCGATATGGTAGACACCTGTACTAGTACGCTAGCCGTTAATTCGGTTGAGATGTTTTCTGATGTTTAAAATTCTTGCATTTTGTCCATGTTTATTAATTGTAAAATTAAATGAGTTTGGATGGTTACTTTAAGTTGATATTTAACATGAGAGCATGAAATATGACTAATTGAGGATTGGTAACTTTAATTTTATGAAAGTCCTTGAAATTAATGGAAATTATGTTTTAGTCCCTGTAACGCAAATTTGGGCAATTAGATGTCGAAATGACGCCTGATTGAGTTGTAGTTTTCATCTTAACCAGCATGATCACCTTAGGACTTAATTGTGCCTTTAATAAGATAAAAAGGAAAATGGACTATTTCGATTGTAATTCTTCAGGGTTTGTTTCGGAAAACCCTAATATAGCTCGCTCGGTTCGATCTTGTGACTAGACCAGGTCAAGGGGGTTACACAAACCGTACATCTTTTTGCAACAACTTGGTCAACGAATCAGCAACCCTTGAAAACCCATCCACAAAATGACAGTAATAACCTGCCAACCCCAAGAATCTATGAACTTCAGTCACCGAATTTGGTTAGTTCCAATTCACAACCGCCTCAACCATTTTAGGATCCACCCGAATACCTTTCGCGAAAACCACATGCCCAAGAAAAACCACTTATTTAATCTAAAACTCACACTTACTCAGTTTGGCGTAAAGCTGGTTATCCAACAAGGTTTGCAACACAATCCGCAAGTGTCGATCATGATCCTCCTGGGTACGAGAGTACACAAGGATATCATCAATGAACATTACTACGAATTGTTCCTAGAATTCATGGAACACCCAATTCATCATGTCCATGAATGTTGCAGGCGCATTTGTCAACCTAAACAGCATCACCAAAAACTCATTATGGTTGTACCCATACGAAAAGCAGTCTTCAACACATATCCTTAACCTTCAACTGATAGTATCCAGATCTCAAGTCAAACTTGGAAAACACCGTAGCACCTTGGAATTGATCGAACAAGTCACCAATTTGCGGCAAAGGATACTTGTTCTTAATCGTCAACTTGTTCAGTTACCGATAGTCAATGCACATCCTCAAAGTGCCATCCTTCTTTTTCACAAACAACACCGGTGCTCCCTACGAAAAAACACTAGGCCGGATAAAGCCATGTCCAACAACTTTTGGAGTTTCATCTTCAATTCTTTCAACTCCCTTCGAGCCATTCGATGTAGTGTAATTGACATTGGAGTTGTATCAGTATACATCTTAATACAAAACTCCACTTATTTATCTGGTGGCAACCCAGACAGTTCCTTCGAAAACACCCCAGATAATCACAAACAGTATGAATATCCTTGGTCCGTACTTCTTCCACATTTTGATTCATAACATAAGCCAGATATGCTTGACACCCGCTTTCTAACATGTTTTGCGCCTCCAAGGCCGAAACCATATTGGAAAACAACTTAACATTCTCACCCACAACCATAACTTCATAATCATCAGCAAGTCTCAATGAAACTCACTTTGTCTCAAAATCAACCACAGCCCGATGCTCGAACAACCAATCTATACCCAAGATCACGTCAAAAACATGAAACGGCAATTCCATCAAAGACTACAAGGTAAAAGTACCTGCTATCACATCCGTGTCATTCTTCCCCTCGAGATGAGCATAGATCCTCACTGGTCCACCATCCTCAGGTCGAACAGCCATTGTATGTGCTACGGTCCTCTGCCCTTCCTCCCTTTATTGAAAGTTACCTCAACCACGCCCACGACCTCTAGATGGTGCAACAACAGGTGCAGGAGCACGTACACCTTTAGATAACATCAAAAAATAACACACTGTACCCCCCTCGACTCGGCCTAGTCGCCCAACTGAATTGAGAGAACTACATTAGGTTTACGAAAGCAAACCAGAGAAAGGTTATTGTTGCGTGTAATAAGTGCTACGCAATTGTGCAAGTATACACGTCGCAAGTAATAAAGTGATATGAGTATCGAGTATCGTCTCCACAGGGATTGGTTTGGGCCACTTTGCTTAAGTTCTTGACTTTGTGAAAATAAAAACACAATTGATAATAGAGGTTTTAATTAACGAGAAAAGTAAAAGCAATAAACTAAAAGAATAGATGAAAGAAAAAGAGAGAATAGGTCAGGTTATCGTGAGTTGAGGTGTGATAGCCGATTGGATCGTCTTGGTAAAAGAGTGCAAGGGCAACTCAGTTGCCGTGGCAACTTTACAACGGGTTGCCTTGGCAACTAATCGATGGTTGCTGGGCAACTAGCTGGGCAACTACTTGGGCGTCCGGGCAGCAACTTCAAGGTTCGGCGGAGCGTTCTTCAATGGTTTCTTCTTATCCCTAAGTCGAAACTCTAGCTACTTGTGCATGCCTTGATAATACATCCTGCGTGAATCAAGGGTGAACAACAACCAATCTTGTGCTCCTCTTAGCCGTTGAAATCCTTAACTTATTCCTAAGCCGGATTAATCTTCACCATCAATAGATTGAATAAAGACCATACTCATTCGTTTCTTGAATCTAACTCTCCCGATATTAGATAAATAGATGAAGTTACGAGATCCTCTCCCAATTCACTCGCAAACAAGAATAAAAGCCAAGAATGAGTAAACCTTGAATAGAAAAGTGCAAACTCTTATTACCTAAACAAAATCCAATTGTTTCTCACAACAACAAAACACAATAACCCCAACCAGTCAAGTTAGTTCATGGTTGGGTTCAAAAGATATACAAAGAATAATCCCCAAACCATGAATCTAATGGAAGCAAAGAAGAAGAAGAAATCGAACTCTCTCCCTCCTTGCTATCTTGTCGAAATCTCTTCCTTCTTGCCCTTTGGAGTTGTCGAAAATCCTCTCCTCTTGCTCTCTATGGAATTGTCAAAATCTCCTTCTTATTTATAGGGCTGGCCAAAGTCCTTCTTTGAGGAGGAGTTTAAGTTGGAATTAAATTATCTTTAAAGAATATAATTCTTTATTATAATTGTATTCCTACTAGAACTTCTCCTATCTTCTTGGAATTTAATTCTTCTTTAATCTCTGCATGGAAATCAAATTCCTTTGGGTTTGGGCTTTGCTCCACGTCATCTTGGGCTTGTCTAGTCATCAATTTCGACTACCATATCACCTTTGCTCTTGTCGACAATTGCCATGGCAACTGGCTCGGCGTCTCCTTCATGCATTGCCCTGGCAACTAGCTCGGCGTCTCCTTCATGCATTGCCCTGGCAACTAGCACTAGCCTTGCTTTGGCAAGTGATCCTGCACACACACAAAAATACACCAAAGCAGCATCTTTTCCCACAAAAATCACCAAGTTATGTAATCAAGCTCAACGGTGGAAAGAAACATGAATTAATGCATGAATAACTAATTATGCAACTAATATGAGCTTAAGTCTAACAATAATATGAGTAAAAAGGGTAATAAAAATAGTACTTTTGAACACTTATCACGCCCCCAAACTCGAACTATTGCTTGTCCTCAAGCAATGCAAACTAACAATTACCTGCCAAGACTTTAATCATCAAAGACATGCTTCAAACTTGAATTCAAACCTCGGAACCGTGGCACAAAGTATGATCACCTTTTAATTTTTCGGATAACACAAAATTTACCCGGAACCAAACTATAGTGCTCGTGACAATGTGTGTGCGTAGTTGTGTACAAGTTGATTTTCAAGATTCTATGTGAATAGTAGGCTTTTATCAATTTAATTCTTTGGGGCATTTATTTTAATTTTCACTAGAGCCAATTTCGGGCACCTCTAGTAAAGTAAGCAATTTCTAATTTTATTTTAGTCGACTAGAGCCAGTTTCAGGCACCTCTAGCAAGAAAGTGCATTTACTACTAGAGCCAGTTTCAGGCACCTCTAGCAAGAATTTAACTTTTAATTTTCAAATTTACCCAAATTTTAAGCAACCTAAGTTCACTAAGTTTCTTTCAATCAACAAGCCACAACCGTGTAAAAACAATTCAGCATCATAGTAAAATTCTAAGTTCTTTTCATGTAATCCTAAAATTAAAGGTTCTTTCAATTAAGTGCAGTGGCAAAAATTCATCATTGGATATTCAACAAGTCTTAAGCAATTAAATCAAATTAAAGGCATTGCAAGTAACATATGCAACCATATGTGATTGCTAAAGATAAATGCAACTAAACATGAAACTAACTAGAAACCAACACCCCCCCAAACTCGAGAGAAGCATTGTCCTCAATGCACGTAAAAGTGAAACAAAATTTAAAAGAAACTAAATGAAATGAGTTAGTCAGAGAGGTCGTCACCTCGAGTGATGAGTTTCCTTCGTGCCGTTTGCTTGATTCAATTTTCGGTCAGTGGTTGAATGCTTGTGGCTGGTACCGCGTGAATAGCATTGCCTTGATTTTGTCCATGTTTGCCGATGCAGGTTTACTTGCATGTGCATCAGTAGTTGCCGAAGCCATTGTTGTTGCCTGGGCATCGCCAGTTTCTGTTGTGGTTGCTGTGGCAAGTAGTCGGCAGTAAATTTCCTTATTATGGTGGTTGTGAGTCTTGTTGTGGAAAAGAAAATAAAGAAAACCTGGAAACTAAAGATAATGAAGAAAAATAAAATATCTCCTAAAAATAAAAATGAAAATAAAAAGAAAATATTTGAAAGGAGAGCATGCTCAGGCATCTCCTAAAGTGACCACTTCTAATGTTACTGCATATCTGAGAAAACTTGAGGAGATCCATTTCCGATACTTCTAATAATCCATCTGTACCCTCCATCGGGTGACAATATTGCCCAAAAAGAGTTGGGCCAATGTGCTCCCAACTACTCCCTTTTGCATTACCATGGTGGAGGTGTCTTTCTTCTTTGTTCGCTTGTAGTCCATGTATACTTTCCACCTTGCTACTATTCCTGAAGGCACAAATATATTAATAGGAAAAATTATATCCATTCTCAACCATTCAATTACCTCATTCTTGTCGACTTCTATCATGGTTGGATATAGCCTTTGTTGTCATGGCAACTGCTGCTCAAGCCAATTGTCGTGGCAATCAGTTGTCAAATTTCGATGGCTTCAAATCTACCAACCTCGGTTCCTCAAGACATACCTGCAATGGACGAGGTGAGTTTTTAAAGAATTCAAAAGGTTCAACTATTACCTGCTCATATTCCATTGGCAAAGTATTATCATCTCGTTGATCTTGCATGTGGTCGTGTAATTGCCGTGGCAATTGTAGATGAGAGCAATCTACACATTCCTGCTTCAACATCAACGTTATAACTTTCTGGGCATCAGGTTCCTCAGAATTTGCTGTAGTATTGTTGTTCTCAGCTTCACCGAGTGTTGTCGCGACATTGCTCTGTTCAGGCTCCTCAATCATTGCCGAGGCAATTTGTTGTTCAAGCTCATCATGTGTTGGGTAGTCTCTCTCATTGGCATCCTCTTGACTTTGAGGTTCTAGTTGTTCCTCACACATCGGAGAGATTTCTTTGTATTGCTCCTTATCCTCTTGCCTTGGGACGTCAGTATCCCTAGGAATGAATTGTTGGTGCATGTTATCCATGACATATGTGGATCTCCCCAATTGATCTTCTGAATCCCCTAAGGTTGCATTCCACTGAGCTATCCTCGTATCCATAGATTTTGATCATTCTCGAATCTCTTCAATTGATCCGTCAAGTCTAGCCAAGGAAGCTAGTAATGTTTCCTCCAAGGAATTGGAATGCTCTTGAAAAGGACTACATTGCCATGGCATATCTGTTGTCGCGGCAAAATTGTTATGGTAAAAAAAAATTTGAGCTTTTTGACCATACCATGAAGAATTTTGCTGTTGGTTCCCTCTATGGTCCTTCATGTAGTTATATGCACCGAAAATGTGAGGGCAATTTTCAAACACATGATGTTCTCCACACATAGCACAAGTTTTTTCCATGGTATAAGTTCTTTGGGCTTTTCTCGGTTGGTATAGGTAATCATCAAAGGGTGCAAGGAACTCTTGATTGGATTGATTCATATCTTCCAACATCATCTCTTGAATAGATTGGCTTTTATTTCCCGACATGTTGATGTTCCTTAACTTGTAGCACACCTATTTTTTTTTTTGTTAAAACAAACAAAAAGAAAAGTTAGTAAAACTAAGAGAGAAAAAATGCAATAACAAAAACAACTAACACCAATTGCCAATACCTGGCAACGGCGCCAAAAACTTGTTGCGTGTAATAAGTGCTACGCAATTGTGCAAGTATAAACGTTGCAAGTAATAAAGTGATATGAGTATCGAGTATCGTCTCCACAGGGATTGGTTTGGGCCACTTTGCTTAAGTTACTGCACTGTGAAAATAAAAACACAATTGATAATAGAGGTTTTAATTAACGAGAAAAGTAAAAGTAATAAACTAAAAGAATAGATGAAAGAAAAAGAGAGAATAGGCCAGGTTATCATGAGTTGAGGTGTGATAGCCGATTGGATCGTCTTGGTAAAAGAGTGCAAGGGCAACTCAGTTGTCGTGGCAACTTACACAACGGGGTTGCCTTGGCAACTAATCGATGGTTGCCTGGGCAACTAGCTGGGCAACTACTTGGGCGTCTGGGCAGCAACTTCAAGGTTCGGCGGAGCGTTCTTCAATGGTTTCTTCTTATCCCTAAGTCGAAACTCTAGCTACTTGTGCATGCCTTGATAATACATCCCTGCGTGAATCAAGGGTGAACAACAACCAATCTTGTGCTCCTCTTAGCCGTTGAAATCCTTAACTTATTCCTAAGCCGGATTAATCTTCACCATCAATAGATTGAATAAAGACCATACTCATTCGTTTCTTGAATCTAACTCTCCCGATATTAGATAAATAGATGAAGTTACGAGATCCTCTCCCAATTCACTGCATAAACAAGAATAAAAGCCAAGAATGAGTAAACCTTGAATAGAAAAGTGCAAACTCTTATTACCTAAACAAAATCCAATTGTTTCTCACAACAACAAAACACAATAACCCCAACCAGTCAAGTTAGTTCATGGTTGGGTTCAAAAGATATACAAAGAATAATCCCCAAACCATGAATCTAATGGAAGCAAAGAAGAAGAAGAAATCGAACTCTCTCCCTCCTTGCTATCTTGTCGAAATCTCTTCCTTCTTGCCCTTTGGAGTTGTCGAAAATCCTCTCCTCTTGCTCTCTATGGAATTGTCAAAATCTCCTTCTTATTTATAGGGCTAGGCCAAAGTTCTTCTTTGAGGAGGAGTTTAAGTTGGAATTAAATTATCTTTAAAGAATATAATTCTTTATTATAATTGTATTCCTACTAGAACTTCTCCTATCTTCTTGGAATTTAATTCTTCTTTAATCTCTGCATGGAAATCAAATTCCTTTGGGTTTGGGCTTTGCTCCACGTCATCTTGGGCTTGTCTAGTCATCAATTTCGACTACCATATCACCTTTGCTCTTGTCGACAATTGCCATGACAACTGGCTCGGCGTCTCCTTCATGCATTGCCCTGGCAACTAGCTCGGCGTCTCCTTCATGCATTGCCCTGGCAACTAGCACTAGCCTTGCTTTGGCAAGTGATCCTGCACACACACAAAAATACACCAAAGTAGCATCTTTTCCCACAAAAATCACCAAGTTATGTAATCAAGCTCAACGGTGGAAAGAAACATGAATTAATGCATGAATAACTAATTATGCAACTAATATGAGCTTAAGTCTAACAATAATATGAGTAAAAAGGGTAATAAAAATAGTACTTTTGAACACTTATCAGTTACAAAAAGTCGGTCTATTTTTTCGTTTTATCTTATCTAGAAGCATAATTATTATCCTACATGAGCATACTTGTAGCAGTTGAAGTAATAGAGGAAACGGATCATGGAGAGACCTTCAAATGCATAACAAACATTCAAGGGAAAAATTTGCAAAACTTGACAATTTTAGGGACAAATACTGAAATTTAAGTTACCAATCCTCAATTAATCAAGTTCCATGCCAACATGTCAATTTCATATTAAAACAATCATCCAAGCTCACACAATTTCATTCACAAATCTTAGGGACCAAAACATAAGAAAACAGAACTTCAGAATATGCCAAACTAACTGATTTAACTACCACCGCACATGTACGGTCAAGGGTGTTTCGATACGCCCTTATTATTTTAAAACCCTAGAATTTCAGTAGCCAATTCTCGTTCCAATACGCCCCCGCATATCAAAATGCCCCTCACAAAACCATTCGACCGTATTGAAACGCCTCCCACCATACCGAAATGCTGGCCAATTTTGCCTTGGCCAGTATTGAAATAGTTACCCGCGTACCGGTACGCTAAGCCTGGAATGCCTACCCGTAACGAAACAGGGTCACCCGTACCGGTATGCCTGGACCTGAAATGTGCATTTTCACTGGTTTAACATGCTTTTGAACGTAGCAAAACACCCTAGCATGCTCCTAATATACATCTAACTTATTCAAGGATCAAACCACACAACAACAGCTCAAGTTCAACATCAATTCATGGCATCTTGCATCAATTGGTAAACTAGAGCCATGCTTCTTGGAAAACCAACCAAACAAAGAATGAAACTTCAAAACCATCACCAAAACTATCTCAAATAGCCATTTACAGTCTAAGAGCAGCAAACCAAACTTGCTCCAACGTGGAGTTTAACAAATATCTCCAAAAAAAACAACGGAACCCCATTGCCCATATTACTTATATTCTAGTTCCAAAAACATACTTTGGTTACCAAGCCTTATTGAGATCCCTTGCTTCCCGCTGCCACCCAAACCTTTAGTTCTCTGCATTGATAGACAAAGAGAGCGTAAGCACACTAGGCTTAGTGAGGAGTGCTCAAAGAAATACACCATCAATGCATTTAAAACCATT
Source organism: Hibiscus mutabilis (assembly GCA_019671005.1). Taxonomy (NCBI): domain Eukaryota; kingdom Viridiplantae; phylum Streptophyta; class Magnoliopsida; order Malvales; family Malvaceae; genus Hibiscus; species Hibiscus mutabilis. Next base: position 21,527,187 of record CM033741.1, on the reverse strand, counting down.
TTCCATCATCAAATTGAAAATCCCGTTTCAAACCATGTTTGTCAACGTATAAAACACCATGCCTTTAAAACCATGCACTTTAACACTTTCGAAACCATAATATTAAACCATATGCAACATGTATCATTAACCAACAGCAAGTCCCATTGCTAGACCTCAATTTAAGCCTTCCCATGCATAACTACCATATGCAAAGCTTAAAGAATAAACATGTATAAATCACATTATACAACATAAACCTTTCAATGATACATTAACAATTATATTGGCTTAAAAGTGATTAATAACCAAGTTCCATTTCCCAAAATAGTTCATCGGATACACGGATTCAAACAAGTTTCCTCACAACACTTCAAGCTATCTCAACAGAAATAGCAATACAATCACAATCGTGGTACATTAACAACTGGTTACACTTTCCACCCACAGGGAAACAAACCCCTTCCATTGGTTAGACGCTTAATCCACTAACGGGAGTTTATGGTACTATATAACCCCTCTACCGTTAGGGTACTTGGATGGAGTTTACGGTACACAGATCAAAACCCCTCAACATCCAAGATGACTTATTATAGTGCACTATCAATCCTATAGCCGACCAACGATATCCGATAACAATTTTAAAACCACATCACTTGCCAATATCATTAACCATTTACCTCACTATTTTTATCAAGCATTAATCAAACCATTTTTCCAAAGCAACGTCACATGCTTTAAACACAAGTATAAACCATATACTTATATGGATCTCTTACCACATACATCCATAAGCATTTCATGCTTAAAAAAGTATCTCAAATACTTAAAAACATGCTTAAACAGTAGGTAACAAGTAAATCAAAACAAGTACATAAAACCATTTCAATATAGCACGACTGAGAGAGAAAACCACTTTTATTTACTTTCGAGCTTAAACCAGTGTTTCAAGATAAGTTTAAACTCCCATAAACCACCCTTAAAATATTCCAAATCTGGAATCCGCGTTCTCACTCACCGATACATGAAACCTCGATTTACTGACATAAAATCAAACGTCCGAAACCTCCAAAGCTTCGCCGATCACCTCCGGATTAACCTCCCCTGTTTTAATCACATTGCAACAAAGGATTGATGCATCACAATGTATTCTAAACATAGCAACAACAAATCCTCACGGACTTCCACAATCTTTTCACAATTACCCTATCACAACAACTGATATCATCATCTAAACCTTTCCAAACATAACCCAGCCACAAACTAACAATCTAACACTTCCATAATCATCAATTAACACTTAAAAACAAGATTAATTCATCCAAATACTTCCAACAACTACATAGCCACCACAACTCCACAAAAACACCAATCTAACAACCTAATCAATTAGAGATTCAAGAGTTTCGAGATTCCTTTGTTAACAACGACTTAACAACATTATAAAACATCCATTATATGTTTAAAAACAATCCTCATCTCTGGAAAATAGATCTAATCCGGATCTTTCACTATTTCATCAATTAATCTCCATTAAATCAATATAAAAACACCAAAATCAGATTATAAACCATAAATTAAGGATCAAATACTTGGGAATATCAATAAAGAACCATTCAATAGAGGAGATCACAGACCTTACCCCTATTGTGTGATTTATCCCTTAATTGGCTTGTTTAAAGCTAGAAAACACAAGATTTCAATAAGATTTTTTTGTAAATAAATGATAAAGAAACAACTACAAATCAAGAAATTAAGAATATAAGTTTCTTACCTCTAGAATTTGTTGAAAACAAAAGTGTTTGGCAGAAAAGAAGTGGAGAGAAAAATTGAGAGAAAAGTTACGTAAAATTGGTTTGAAAGAAATAATAACTTTAATATCCAAAATCCTTTTTAATTAACTTTTAAAACACATGTTAAAATGAAATAATTGAAGAGAGAAATCATCAAAAAAAACCTGGTAAAATAGCTCCTTAAGTATTCTAAGAATTTGACCCTTTTTCATTATAGCCACCTTTAAAAACAGTTTTCAAAAATTACATTTTGGTCACTAGCTAAAATATCACACTTCCAAATCTCATTTTCCAAAATTAATTTTACCAATATTAATCATATATTTAGAAATGATTTTTAACTATTTTCCCATATTTTTATCTTACCAAAAACGATTCAGCCCCGAATCTGACTCGAATCTCTAACCCGGTCCACCAGACCGTCTAATAAACCTCAAAACCGCTAGGCCCAAAACTGGGGCATTACAACTCACCCCCACTTAAGAAATTTCATTCCCGAAATTTACCTATAGGGAAAAGATGCAAAAATTGCTCCAACATATCCGCCTTGCTTTCCCAGGTGGCTTCCTCGACACCCCGATGTTGCCACAAGACTTTAACCAACTCTATCATTTTACCACGGAGAACCTTACAGCTGGAGTCAAGGATTTCCACCGGCTCTTACTCAAAAGACAAATCCAATCTCAACTCAATATGATCCACCGGCATAACATGTGAAAGATCCGACCGATACCTCTGCAACATAGATACATAAACACATCATGAATTTTCTCAAGCTCGTGAGGCAACCTCAACCGATAAGCCACAAGACCCACATGCTCCACAACCTCGTATGGTCCAATAAATCTCGAACTAAGCTTACCTTTACATCCGAACCGCATCACCTTTTTCCACGGTGACACTTTCAAAAATATACGATCACCAATCGCATACTCAATTTCCCTACGCTTCAAATCCGCAAAGGATTTCTGACGATCTGCAGCCGCTTTCAAGCACTCACATACAAGATTAATGTTTTCATCTGTTTCCTTCAACACGTGTGATAAGGAAACATGCTTTTCCCTTACCTTGGCCCAACACAACGGTGTACGACCCTCCGGCCATACAATGCCTCATACAGAGCCATCTGGATACTCGTTTGATAACTGTTATTATAAGAGAATTCAACCAAAGGTAAATGCTTTCTCTCAGGTTCCTTGGAACTCGATAATACAACATCTCAGCATATCCTCCAAGACCTGGATAATATGCTCAGACTGTCCATCCATCTGAGGATGATACATGGTGCTAAAATTCAATCTTGAACCCAAAGCCTGATGTAAACATCTCCAAAACCTTGTCGTAAACCTCATATCTCTATCAGAAACAACGAACTTAGGTACCCCATGCAACCGCACAATCTCAATGATGTACAAATCTGCCAACTTATCCAAGGTGTACGTCGTATGCACAGACAGAAAATGTTCACACTTCGTAAACTGATCAACAATCACCCAAATGGAATCCTTTTTAGCCGGTGTCAACGGTAATCCTATCATAAAATCCATGGTGATTCTCTCCCATTTCCACTCCAGAATTATCAACGGCTGCAACAACCCAGATGGAAACTGATGTTCAGCCTTTACACGCTGACATACAATACACTTGGATACAAACTCTGCCATATCCTTTTTCAAACTAACCCAATAACACCTTTCCTTTAAATCATGATACATTTTGGTACTATCGGGATGCATAGCAAAAGGACTAGAATGTACCTATGCCAAAATAGTATGCCTAAGCTTCGCAACTTCCGGCACTACTATTCGACCTTTGAAGCACAGAACACCATCATCATCAAAATAAAACTCAGATGGCTTGCCCTCCGATATGTCATTGACATGAGGAACCAAAGAATCATCAAACGGTTGCTTAGCTTTGATTATTTGTGACAAAGTAAGCTTAACTTGCAACTCAGCCAGCAAACCACCTTCCCGCGTCACACTCAACCTTGCAAACATCTCCCTAAGCTCAACTACAACCTTACGACTTAACGCATCCACAACAACATTGGCTTTCCCCATATGATATTCGATTGTCAAGTCGTAGTCCTTAAGGAACTCCAACCACCTACGTTGCCTAAGCTTCAAATCCTTTTGAGACATCAAATATTTCAAACTTTTGTGGTCTGTGAAAACCACACACTTCTCACCATAAAGGTAATGTCGCCAAATCTTCAAGGCAAACACCATGGTCGCAGGTTCCAAGTCATAAGTCAGATAGTTCCGCTTATGAACTTTCACCTGCCTCGATGCATAGGCCACCACTTTGCTATCTTGCATCAGCACACAACCCAATCCATCGTGCGATGCATCACTATAAACCACAAACTCTTTCCCCGACTCGGGTTGAATTAACAGAAGAGAATGGGTCAAAACTTCCTTCAGTTTTCAAAACTCTACTGTTGCTTCTCCGACCACACATAAGGAACCTTCTTATGCAATAACTTTGTCAACGGGGCTGCAATAAAAGAAAACTCTTCCACAAAATGGCGATAATAACCGGCCAACCCAAGAAAACTACGCACCTCTAAAACTGTCTTAGGTTGCTTCCAATTGAGAATGGCCTTAATTTTCTGTGGATCAACACGAATACCCTCCGCGAATAGCACATGACCAAGGAACATCACCTCCTTGAGCCAAAACTCACACTTGCTCAATTTGGCATACAACTGATTATCCTTCAAAACTTGCAACACGATCTGCAAATGATGTTTCTGATCTTCCTAGTTATGAGAGTACCCGAGTATATCATCGATAAACACAACCATGAACCGATCAAAGTACTCATGGAACACTATGTTCATCATATCCATAAAATCCACTGAGGCATTTGTCAAACAAAACGGCATCACCAAAAACTCGTAATGCCCGTACCTCGTACGAAATGCGGTCTTATGAGAATTTACATCCTTAACCTTCAACTAGTAATACCCTGACCTCAAATCGATCATCAAAAACATCGCTGCCCCGTGAAACTGATTGAACAAATCATTGATCCGCGATAATGGGTATTTGTTCTTCACTATTAACTTATTCAACTGTCGGTAATCTATACAAATGCGCAATGTACCATCCTATTTTAACAAAGAGAACCGGTGCACCCCAAGGCGAAATGCTCGGTCAAATGAACCCATGATCCAACAACTCATGAAGCTGGGACTTCAATTCCTTCAACTCTTTCAGTGCCATCCGATAAGGAGCAACGGACACTGAAGTTGTACCTTCGTATGTCTCAATACGAAATTCCACCTCCCTATCTAGAGGTAAACTAGGTAACTCATCAAGAAAAACTTTCGGATACTCACATACAGCCCCAATGTCCTGCACCCGAACACCCTTGGCTTCAGGATTCTTAACAATAGCCAAATAAGCTTGACAGCCATCAAACATCATCTTCTCTGCTCGAGTAGCCAAAATAACATTGGACAAGAATTTCACATTCTCTCCAACCACCACAACTTCATAATCATCGGCTAACCTCAAGAAAACCCTTTTGGATTCACAATCCACTACTGTCGTGTGCTCACTCAACCAATCCATACCCAAAATAACGTCAAAACCATGGAATGGCAATTCCATCAGATCCACAGTGAACTCATGCCCTTGCACCACCAAAGGACATCGCCGATACAACATCCTGGTTGTAACCGTTTCTCTAAAAGAACTAGTTACCAACATGCCAGCATCCAGAAACTCAACAAGAACACTCAACAACGATGCATGCTCACTTAAGATATATGAATGAGTGGATCCTGATTCAATCAAATAAAACAACGACAAAGATTGCAATGTAAAGTTACATGCTATCACATATGCGTCCTTACGCCCCTCACGATGAGCATACACTCTAGCCGGTCCATCACCCTCAGGCTGGATAGCAACAGTATAAGGCACAGAGTTTTGCCCACCATCTCTGCGCTGAAACGGGCTACGACCTTGACCATGACCATGACCTCTCTGCGGTGCCACCATAGGTGCAGTACTCTACCCACCTCTCACTAACAAGGGTCAATCACGTCTCAAGTGGTCACCAGACCCACAACTCCAATAAGCATTAGCCACAACAGCTACAGGTGCCTGACCCTCCCTGGCCAAACGTGGATAATCTCGCCTCAGATGATCATGCGATCCACAAGCCCAACAAGTGTTGTGCGGAGCTCAAACCTGGGCATCCTGCCCCTACGCTCCATGCCCAACAACTCTACCACTACGCCTCTGGCCTGGGCAATACCTTCTATCATGATGTCTCTTGGGCTAACCACCGCCAAAATTAGAATTAGCTGTTCTTTTACCAAAGCTAACATCTCGAGATCCAAAAGCTAAACTAAGATTATGCTCAACATCCTTGGTTCACGTGACCAACACATCAAAATCTGTATAATCAGCAGCAAGCACGTATGTCTTAACATCTTGAACCAGCCCGTAGCAGAAAAGATCACACCGCTGACACTCGTCAGGAACTCACTCAGGAGCATACTGGCTCAACTTTACAAACTGTACATCATACTCAAAAACAGACATACTGCCCTGCACCAGAGCCATAAACTATCTCTTCTATTCATCCTGATATCAGACCCCTAGACACTTTTTTTTCAAAATGTACTACAAAAGAACTCCCAAGACACATCCGCGATTGCCATCCCATATCAAGGTAGTCCACCAGCTATAAGCATCTCCCTACAACAGGGACTCAGTATAACCCAGCTTTTGGTCATCTGAACAACCCATCTATTCCAGAATCCAATTTTGTACTAGCCAACCAGTCCTCAGAAGCCTCTGGTGCTAGACCACAAAACTTAACTCCGCCCAGACTACAGAGATGCTCTAACGGTAAACCTTGCCCAACCACCGACACTTGAACACCCATAACTGCTACCTGGAAAGCACCAGTCATGGCCTGTATCAACGGCGCCACATTACCTAGCCCTGGCCTAGCTGGCTCAGGTGGCACTTGCTTCACTCCCTCAGGTGGATTAGATGGGGTGGTGGTAACCCTCCAGGAGGTATAACATCCTCCTCATTTCCCTGCCCAACGGCAGCAGCAATCGTACCAGATCACAACTCTCTCTTCGATCTCATCATGCTAAAAATATATCTAAAGGCGTGATAAACATTTCAAAACAACAACATTAGGCCAGCTTCAAGCAAGGATTCAAGACTTCCATCTCAGTTCAAGACATTTTAGACTATAATAATAAGGCAATGGTTCCCCGTATTTTCCCCAACATGGCATAAAGCAATCAACGTACATATCGTAACCACCGTACATAGCGAACAACAACTACAACCCACTACATCATCACAGTAGTTATACCAACCTACATATATCAACATGCGTATTCAATCACCATGCATAACAACAATGATATACAATCAAGCAACAATATCTCAATCTTTCGTAACCTAGATCTGATACCACCAAATGTAACCCCCTCGACCCGGCCTAGTTGCCAGACCAAATCGAGAGAACTACATTAGGTTTGCCGAAGTAAACCGGGGGAAGGTTACAGAAAGTCAGCCCATTTTTTTCTTTTTATCTTATCTAGATGCATAATTATTATCCTATATGAGCATACTTGTAGCGGTTGAAATAATAGAGGAAACAGATCATGGAAAGACCTTCAATTGCATAACAAACATTCCAGGGACTAAATTACAAAACTTCGTAATTTTAGGGATCAATACTGAAATTTAAGTTACCAATCCTCAATTAATCAGGTTCTATGCCAACATGTCAAATTTCAGATTAAAACGATCATCCAAGCTCACACAATTTCACTCACAAATCTTAGGGACCAAAACGTAAGAAATAGAACTTCAGAATATGCCAAACTAACTGATTTAACTACCACCATACCGGTATGGTCAAGGGTGTTTCGATACGCCCTTTTTTTAAAACCCCAAAATTCCAGTAGCCAATTCCCGTTTCGATACGCCCCAGCATATCAAAATGCCCCTCACAAAACCATTAAAACGTATCAAAACACCTCCCACCGTATCGAAACGATGGCCAATTTTTCCTTGGCCTGTACCAAAACAGTTGCCCGCATATCGGTACGCTAAGCCTGGAATGGCTTACCCGTACCGAAATAGGGTCACCCGTACCGATACGCCTAGACCTGAAATGACCATTTTCACTGGTTTAACATGTTTTTGAACATAGCAAAACACCCTAGCATGCTCCTAACATACATCCAAATTATTCAAGGATCAAACCACACCACAACAATTCAGGTTCAACATCAATTCATGGCATCTTGCATCGAATGGTAAACTAGAGGCATGTTTCCAAGAAAACCAACCAAGCAAAGAATGAAACTTCAAAATCATCACCAAAACAATCTCAAATGGCCATTTACAGTCTATGAGCAACAAACCAAACTTGCTCAAATGGGGAGTTTAACAAATATCTCCTAAAACAACAACGGAAACCCCATTGCCCTTATTACTTATAGTCTAGTTCCAAAAACATACTTTGGTTACCAAGTCTTGTTGAGATCCCTTGCTTCCCGCTGCCTCCCAAACCTTTAGTTCTCTGCATTGATGGAAAAAGAGAGCGTAAGCACACTAGGCTTAGTGAGGAGTGCTCAAAGGCAACACACCATCAATGCATTTAAAACCATTTTCCATCAACACATTGAAAATCCCCTTTCAAACCATGTTTGTCAACGTATAAAACATCATGCCTTTAAAACCATGCACTTTAACACATTCAAAACCAGCATATTAAACCATATGGAACATGTATCATTAACCAACAGCAAGTACCGTTGCTAAACCTCAATTTAAGCCTTCCCATGCATAACTACCATATGCAAAGCTTAAAGAGTAAACATGTATAAATGACATTATACAACATAAACCTTTCAATGATACATTAACAATCATATTGGCTTACAAGTGATCAATAACCAAGTTCCATTTCCCAAAATAGTTCATCGGATACATGGATTAAAACAAGTGTCCTCACAACACTTCAAGCCATCTCAACCGGAATCATGATACAATCACAATCGAGGTACATTAACAATCGGGTACACTTTCAACCCACGGGGACACTAACCCCTTCCAACGATTAGACGCTTAATCCACTAACAAGATTTTTCGGTACCTTATAACCCCTCTACTATTAGGGTACTTGGATGGAGTTTATGGTACATGGATCAAAACCCCTCAACATCCAATGCGACTTATTATAGTGTACTATCAATCCTATGGCCAGCCAACTATATCCGATAACAATTTTAAAACCACATCACTTGCCAATATAATTAACCATTTACCATTTACCTTACTATTTTTATCAAGCATTAACCAAACCACTTTTCCAAAGCAACATCACATGCTTTAAACACAAGTATAAACTATATACTTACATGGATCACTTACCACGTGCATCTATCAACATTTCATGATTAAAGTAGTATCTTAAATACTTAAAAACATGCTTAAACAGTAAGTAACAAGTAAATCAAAACAAGTGCATAAAACCATTTCAATATAGCACGGCCGAGAAAGAAAACCACTTTTACTTACTTCCAAGCTTAAACTTACTTTTCAAGCTAAGTTTAAACTCCCATAAACCGCCCTTAAAATATTCCAAATCTGGAATCCACATTCTCACTCACCGATACGCGAAACTTCAATTTGCCGATGCAAAATCAAATGTCCAAAGCCTCCAAAGCTTCGTCGATCACCTCCAAATCAACCTCCCATATTTTAATCACATTGCAACAGAGAATTAATGCATCTCAAGGCATTCTAAACACAACAACAACAAATCCTCACGGACTTCCACTATCTTCTCACAATTACCCTATCAGAACAACTGGAATCATCATCTAAACCTTTCCAAACACAACCCATCCACAAACTAACAATCTAAGACTTCAATAATCATCAATTAACACTTAAAAACATGATTAATTCATCCAAATTCTTCCAGCAACTACACAGCCACCACAACTCTACAAAAACACCAATCTAACAACCTAATCAATTAGAGATTCAAGAGTTTCGAGATTCCTTTGTTAAAAACGACTTAACAACATTATAAAACATCCATTATATGTTTAAAAACAATCCTCATCTCTAGAAAATAGATCAAATCCAGATCTTTCACTATTTCATCAATTAATCTCAATTAAATCCATTAAATCAATATAAAAACACCAAAATCATATTATAAACCATAAATCAAGGATCAAATACTTGGGAATATCAATAAAGAACCATTAAATAAAGGAGATCACGAACCTTACCCCTATTGTGTGATTTGTCCCTCAATTGGCTTGTTTAAAGCTAGAAAATACAAGATTTCAATAAGATTTTTTTGTAAATTAATGATAAAGAAACAATTACAAATCAAGAAATTATGAATATAAGTTTCTCACCTATGGAATTTGTTGAAAAAAAAATGTTTGGCTGAAAAGAAGTTGAGAGAAAAGTTACGTGAAATTGGTTTGAAAGAAATAACTAACTTTAATATCCAAAATCCTTTTTAATTAACTTTTAAAACACATGTTAAAATGACTTAATTGAAGGGAGAAATCATCAGAAAAAAACTTGGTAAAATAGTTCCTTAAGGATTCGAAGAATTTGACCCTTTTTCATTTTATTCACCTTTAAAAATAGTTTTCAAAAATTACATTTTGGTCACTAGCCAAAATGTCACACTTCCAAATCTCATTTTCCAAAAATTTTTTTACCAATAGTAATCATATATTTAAAAATGACTTTTAACCATTTTCCATATTTTTATCTTACCGAAAAATATTTGGCCCCGAATATAACTCGAATCTCTAACCTGATCCATCAGACCGTCTAATAAACCTCAAAACCACTAGGCCCAAAACTGGAGCGTTACACACCTCATATAATCCCCTAAACCACAACCCCAACAAGCATTACCCGCTACGAGCGCAGGAGCCGAACCAGCTCATCCCACATGCGGACAATCGCGTATAACATGATCCTTCGATCCACAGCCCCAACAAACATTTATGATCTCCAACAAACTTCTGGATGTCGCTTCCCACAATGAAAACACTCAAGTAGCAGTCTTTTCCCAGCTTGACTCTCACCACAACTTAACCCAGGTCGATGCCTTTGATCACGGTGCCTCTGTACCGACCACCACTGGACCCAAAATCCGTATCTCTCTTCCTAGAGCTAGAGCCTTCTGGTTAATGAGATAAAACCAAACTCTGCTCAATATCCTTTGCCCGTGTAACCAACACGTCAAAATCTGTATAATCAGTGGCCAAAATGTAGGTTTTAACATCCTGCTCCAAACTATAGCGAAAACAATCACAGTGATACCTCTCATCTGGCACCAACTCAGACGTATACTGACTCAGCCTCTCAAACTGTACCTCATACTCGAATACGGTTATACTATCCTAATCCAAGGCCATGAACTCACGTTTCTTTTTATCCAAGTATCTAATTCCAGATACTTCCTCTAAAGGCAGCTTGGAAGGATTTCCATGTCACATCACCGGGTTCCATAGTTGTGATCATAGTGGTCCACCAACTGTATGCATCACCCTATAACAGAGACACAACACATCATAGCTTACGGTCATCACTGTACCCTATCTAAACCAAGATCTATTCTGCACTGGCAAACCTCTCCTCAGATGCCTCGGTGCCAACCCCATAAACTCAAATCCTCTAAGACTGCGTAGATGCTCTAACGGTAACCTTGGATTAGCAATAACAGCAGGTGTCGGTGCGGGTACATAAATTCTAGCTCCTGTCATTGCCTAAAACAAAGGTGTCATATCACCATACATCGGACCAGGTGGTGCAGGTTGTACTTTCTCCATTCTCTCGGGAGGATTAGGTGGAGATAGTGGTAATTCCTTAAGATGTACAATCTCGCCCTAAACTCCCTACCCTCTGGCAGTAGTGTTTTCGCTAGATAGCAATTCTCTCCTCGGTGGCATCATATAAAAATGTATCTAAGGCATGATAATTACACCTAAACAAAAACAACCAGGCCAGCTTCAAGCAAGGATCCAAGATGTTCATTTCAAACCAAAATCATTTCATAACCGTAGTAATAAAGCAATGTGTCCCCCCAAAAATACCCCAACATGGAATAGTTCAAACACCGTACATATAAACAATCATCGTGCATAGCAATCAGCATTATACAAACATCAACAACATCCTAATTTTTTGTTAACCTATCTCTGATACCACCAAATGTAACACCCTTAGCTCGGCCTAGCCAAAAAGGACTAAAAGAATCACATTAGGTTTTTCGAATCAAACCCAAGTTAATAACCTAAATCGAGACTATTTTTTTCTTTTTATTTTGTCTAAATACATTAAATTATTATCCTATAGTGAACATGCTTCAACATAAACATTACATTGAAATTAGATTACAAAACGGAATTCAATTGCTCAACATCATACATTAGGGACCAAAACATAATTTCAACAAACTTTAGGGTCTTTATCACAATTAAGATTAACCAATCATTACTATCCAATTTCATGCTAGCATGCTACATTCCAGCTCAAATTAGTCATCCAAACTCATTCAATTGCATACATAAAATTCAGGGAGTAGATAACAAGATTCCCAAACTTCAGCAAACCAGATTACACAAAATCAACATAGCGTACCGATACATGGAAGCCCGTACCGATACAGCCTAACTAACAAAATGGATACTCATACCAATACACGTATAATCGTATCGATATAGTGTATTGACCCTCCCATACTGATTAAACCTCGACCCCGTACCGATCCCCCTTTGTTTTCTTAAAAACTCAGAATTCCAGTGGATATGATGCGTACAGATACAGTACCCTACGTATCGATATGGCTTGTTAAAATTGAAAGAATCATACTATCATGCAAACTCGTGTACCGACACTAGTACAAAATTGTCCTCAAGGCGTACCTATATGGTGGCTAGGCGTACCGATATCCTTAGCTTCATTTCAACGATTTAAGCCTTATCAGAACCCTGCGTATAATCCTTGGGTACCCGTAGCGATACACAGAGGCCTGTAATGACCTCTAGGTCCAACATATGACACTTTGGCTCACTCTATTCAACCTTAACACATATCTAAACATCATATAACATCACTAACATGCTTAAACATCAACATCAGCATTTCAAACAATCCTAGCAAGTCTAACATAATCAACCACAAAGTCTGTAGGCATTCTCCCTAGTCAACATCCCAAAACATAAATCCGTCCACATCTCAATCACTTTAAACTTCTTACAAGTCCAAAACAACATTCAAAACTTGCACAAATAGGGAGTTCACCAAATAAACCTCCCAAATCAATAATTGACACATTGTCCTTATTAATACTTTGCATCGTTGAAAACCATACTTTGCAACAAGTCATTGGATTCCTTTCCTTGCTTTCTCGTTGCCCTTGACCTTTAATTCTCTAAATTGATGATAAAAGAGAGCGTAAGCACATAATGCTTAGTGAGGAGCGCTTGATACACAAAACATTGTGAAATAAGCATAAAAAATCAGTTCTTTTGAGGAGTTAAGAATACTTCAGTAGATTCAGATTCCACAATGGAAGTGGGATTGAATGACAATAGATTTTGTTATCGGCTTATTGATGACAAAAGGGAAACACGATGCAATTTGGGTCATAGTGTAGCAATGTTTTGAAAAATTACTAGTGTGTTCCCTCGCTTTTGAAAATATTTAATGGGGAATTTTGGAAAAGTTCATATTTTTTAATGAAAACAAAGGAGTCGCCACCGATCACTTGGATAAGGTAGACCGGACACCAAAATCAAACCAGAGATTCATTGAGTTCGAGAGTCGGTTACGAGTGGGGAAAGGTTCGCACCCCTACCACGCCCAAAAATTGGTACCTAAGGGCTCGTATCACATTTAACTAAGAAAATATATAAAATGGATTTAACTTTATCTTTAAACCCTAATGCATGAACATACAATTCGAACATAAACTAACTTGCAACCCACGATAACCAAAGGAGATGATGCCTGAAGACTCGGGACGACAATCCCACTAGGATATTGAGGCCTCGAGAACTAAACTAACTAGTGCAATAAATAAATATGGCAATTTAATTATGCATGAACTTATACGAATGCTAACATAAACAAATGGTGAGCATGAATAAAATAAATAAAGAATAAATATATATATAATATAAGAATATAACATATATAATATAACAAACAGTAGCATATAATATATTATACACGCACATATACTTATACATATAAGACTATAGAAACAGTATGCATAAACTATATATATAATAATATATATAGATTATATTACATGCAAACGATAAAAAACATAATAAATATGTATATAAGATTTAAAATATATATATAATGACATATGATATATAAAAGAATATAGGGATAATATATATAATGGTAACAAGAAATACGCGTATAATATAACATAAGTACATATATATAAGTAACCAAAATAAGCATATAAACAATCACAAATAAATAAGGGTATAGGAGCAAGAACATATAACATATCGAACTAAAAGGCACAAAACACGAACAAATAAATGAACTAAAATAACGTACAAGAATGAAACTTAAATAAATAAAAAGGATTACCAATAATCTCGTCAACATTTCCATTAAACCATAAGAATGGATTACACAACAAATGAAAAAAAAGGGAATAATATACCCAAAACCCAAGTATTTATGCTCGATCAACTAAATTCCACGGGTTGTTGTTGGGATGGAGAAGCTCGGTTCAAGGGTTTTTTCTTGTGGTTCGAATAGGTGTAGTGGCTTTTAGGGATTTTGGTGGCTTTGGAGAAATGGTTGCTTTTGGTTAGATTAGTGAATCGGTAAAGAGGCAGTGAGTGGTAGTTTGAGTGTAGAACGGTGATGGGTTGTTATCAATGGGTAAATGAAGGTTTGAAGACCTGAGTCTTAGGCTAGCTCGACTAAAATGGAGAAAAAATGGGGCTAGGGAGTGAGGCTCAAAGGGCTGGGAACGGCTGAGGGCATTTTATTATTATTATTTATATTTTTTTAGCTTATCCCATAAAAATGGAACCAATCAAAATAATATCCTTGGACAACAAGTATTTTTCAACCAATGGGAGTGAGACATTGGTTTTCTAATAAGATCCAACCTTAGTGAGAAAGGAGATCAAGATATTTTCATTTTCGTATTTTTGTCCTCATGTAAGAACCAAATGTTATGGGTCATGCAATTTCGGGCTTAGGGTATAAGGTTTTGGGTATTGAAAGGGGTAGTATGGATTGATCTTATTTTGAGCATTTAATTTAACCCTGACAAAATTCAGTGTTTACACATAGTGGATAGATTGACCAAGGCCACACACTTCTTACTAATGCAGACGGATTACTCCTTGGAAAGGTTGGCCAAGTTATACATAAAAGAGATTGTGAGACTTCATGGTGTGCCGTCATCGATCATCTCCAATGGAGATCTGAGGTTTACTTTTAGGTTTTGGAAGAAGTTGCACGAAGAGTTGGGCACCAAACTACATTTTAGTACAGCTTCTCATCCCCAAGCGGATGGTCAATTTAAGAGGGTCATTCAAATTCTTAAGGATAAGCTTCGTTGTTGCATCATAGATTTTGAGGGTAGTTGGAAAGAGCATATTTCGTTGGTTGAATTCACCTACAACAATAGCTTTTAAACGAGCATTCAAATGGCTCCATTTGAGGCATTATATGGACGTAAGTGTAGAACTCCCTTGGGCTGGACTGAGTTAAACGAGAGGCAGATTGTGTGCTTCGAACTGATCAGGCAAACCAAGGAAAAAGTTCAGATAATCAAAGACAGGTAGGAAGCGTCCTTCGACCAATAAAAGGCCTATGCAAATTCACGTCGCAAACATATCGAGTACGAAGTTGGCGACAAGGTGATCCTTAAAGTGTCACCATGGAAACGAGTCATACATTTTGGTCACAAATGGAAGTTGAGTCCGAGGTTCATCACACCATATGAGATTGTTGAAAGGTGATCCCCAAACGTTTTGATGCTTCGTTGATATTGCTCTGGAGCCTCTTATGTACTTTTTCTTGAAGAAAGTAAGGTTAGTGTTGATTTGACCTACGAAGAAGAACCAATTAAGGTCCTTGACGTGGGAGTCAAGGAGTTGCGCAGCAAAAGTATACCATTAGTGAAGATGCTACGGAGGAATCACGATGTGGAAGAAGCCACTTGGGAAACTAGACACAACATAGAAGTATTGTACTCACATCTCTTCGGATCAGGTAAATTTTGAGGACAAAATTTTCTTTAAGGAGAAGAGAGTTGTAATGACTCAAATTTTCTTGAGTCAATGGGTAAGCATTGACCCGAGTTTTGGGCCTTCAAATTTGGGTTGTATGAAAACCAAAATAGGCCTATTAAAGGTTTGGGCTTGATCTTGGGTCTCTTAGTGGGATGAGGAATGTTAAATAGAAAGAAAGTGGGTGTTAGGATAGGAATTTCACCCATTTTAAAAAGGGGGCTGCTTGCCCTTGCCCCTATTGGTAGAAGTCAACAAGACAAAGGGACATTGTCCATTTTGTTTATATAATCACCATTAAAACCATCTTCCACATCTCTCTCTCTCCTTCGTCTTTCCTCAACCCTCTATGGATTTTGCTAGAGCAAAGATGGTAACTTTATTGAAATAGTTGTTCATCCCAAAATTTAAAGGTAAGATTCAAATTAAGCTTGAGAGGATCTACATTTTGAGGTAAAAACCATGAGAAATGGTGTTTGGAGGGGAAAACGGGCTTTTGAAGAAATGATAGTTTAGGGAGGTGTTAGCTTGATTTTTGTGTATGGTAATTCACTTTTACTTTATTCTAATCATCTATAGGTGTAACTATGTTGTATTTACACTTGTGATTTGCCAAAGAGGTGGGGGAACTTCTAACACCAAGGAAGAGGGAAGAAAGTGAGGATCTTGCTTGCTAGGGGATGTTGTTAAGTTGTTGAGGTTAGTACATCTCTAATCTATCACATTTGCTACATTTCCTAAATTTGATTGCTTGGCTAAATTTCATTTGGGGGCAAAGGTTAAGGAAAGCATGATATAATGGGGTTTTGGCTTGATTGATGAGTTAATGATGTTTTGAGGTTATGAACTGGTTTTAGGTGGCCTTTGTATGGTCAAAATCACCCCCAATAACTCTTAAGTGAGTTAGGATTCAAAAGTGGGTGGCTGTGGACAAATGTTGGGAGCAGTTTTGAGCTGGAAAATCTAGTTCTGGGCTCGTGTAATGATACAGGTTAAACTTGTACTGATACGGGGGGATTACATGCTTAAACCAAGCGATTTTGTGTTTGTGTATTAGTACTACCTTCAAGTAGTATCGATACGGGTCCCCGTGTACCGGTATAGTGAATAACAAACTAGCAAATGGGTTAACAAATGAGTTAGCAACGCTGCTACAGGTTAGTAAAGTTTCCTCGAGTGAATATTTGGTTCAAAATTCAAGTTTAGGAAACCAAAATATCAGAGTATAACGAAATCCAAGTGTTCATACAGCTTCAAGTAGAAGTATAAAGCAAACTCTCTTTTATGTTTGGGGATAGTAAAGTGTCCGCCAAAATAGTGCATACAGAATCTATAAACAGTCAGTGTGCCTAGCAAACACAATATTTTTATTACAAGTATACATATGAAGTTAATATTTTTACATATCCAAAGTAAACCAGCAAGGGGAAATCGTTTATAAATTAGCATTTTCAATAATGATTTCAAAACATTAACATAAAGAAAAGATGTATTAAAACAATAGGACAAACCTTTTCATTCTTCAATAAAGTTTTCAAAACATTAATGTCTTCCAAAATAATACCGATAACAAAAACTATTCAACCCCCCCAAATGTTCGTTGCCTCGATATCGCCTACCACATAATCACCAATAGTATTAGTAGGGTTATCCAAAGACATCGGTGTACTCAGCTCGATCGTAGGAGGAATTACAACTTCCTTATAATCCGTAGCAAATTTTTCCCACCCAACAGCCCCCGTACTAGATAGCGGCCTTTTATTGAGCCTCTTATCTTGACCACCCATCAGTCGTCTCTTAAAACTATAAGTTTTTATCTGGCTAGCCACACTGTGCCTCGCTACCTATAATACTTCTAATGAGGTTGAACCTCTAGTTATTGTACTCAAGGCCTCCACAATTAACACAACAAGAGCATCAGCAGAACTTGTAGTGAAAGTAATAACAGTAGTCGCTCTCAGTGAGGAAACTGTAGCGATTGTGGGAGTCAACAAACTCGTCAAATTTATCTTCTCACTAGCAGGGGCCTACGAAGATGATCCCTCATCCGGGGCCTTCAAGGATATCACCTCTTCTAGGGCCTACGAACCTATTTGATCGCTAACAGATGTCAAAAGGGATGCCTCTGAAATATTTGGCAAGGAGGTCACCACCGCTTTTGCAAATAAAAGAAAAATGTTAGCTAAGCAAGTAGTAATCACAAACAAAAAGGAAAGCAATCACATTTTAAGATAAAACGCAAATATTAGTAGTATCAAATTACCTCTGACAAAAAGGATATCACCTCTTCTAGGGCCTATGAACCTTTTTGTCTTACACTCCAAGTTGATAGAGTCGCCCTCCTCATCCGAAGTAGATGGAATTGGCAAACGTAAAGCTACCCACTTTTTCCCCTGCTACTTCTAGCTATAGTAGTTTCCCCGCCATGACCAAAACTAGGTAGAGTAACACTAATAGAGACTCTAGGAGTAATAGGAGCACCTTCCCCACTAACTTCACCTAGAGGAGCATCTTCCACCTGATATTTCCATGGGCAAGTGCAAACACCAACATAAGTAGAAAAAAAATTCTTCAATTCCACTTTACGATACAGAAGTATCCTCACCACTCAATCTTGACCTCTTCTGCCAAAAGGCAAGACTCTGCATGTATGGGTACATTTACTAAAGATTCCTTAGGAAAGGTATTGAAATTCTCTTTATCCTAACCATTAGAACTTTTCTCCTCCAAACATTACACCCACACATTCCTCAAAGTGCATACCTTCTCAAACCACAATAGAGAACCCCTTTCTAACATTTCAAGAAGTTTTACCTCACTAGGTGTTAGTTTAGTCAAGTCCGGCAACTTGACTCTATCGTTCGTCGGTCAACACCTAACAACAGGAAAAGTAAAGCTTTCGAATTTACACTCAACCTTAATATATTTATGTCTATCCAAGCAAAGATTGCAGGTGTGGTTACTCATTGTCAGTATCCTCCGGTACGCAAACCAATCGACACAAAACCTTTAGCATTCTTATCATTCCCCACAATAACAATATAGAAATAATGGAAAACAACATAAGGTTCATCCACATGGATTTTACAATTTAGGAAATATGTCATCAAGGTCCACCAACTCATACCGATCAAGGTCCACATTGAACCAGTTCAACCACTCCATAAAAAAAGGGTGAAATGGTAAATGTAACCCAGCTTCGAAAGCAAATAGTGGTGCATCCCTCTGGCAAACTAAACTGATAGCAGAAATGGTTCACTACACGAAGACTCCTACACTGTAAAGCTTACGCATCTCATCAAACTTAGTAGGACATTTATATTCATCACTAATTACAACATACGAACTAGCCATTGAAGCAAAAGAACTCTTCCTCTGGATCTTCTACCTGAACTTTCTTGAACTCAAAACCCACAAAATAATGAACAAAAAATTAAAAAGAATAAAACCTAGAAAATGACCTATTTATAGTCAGAACCCATGAATTCCTTAACACGTTTTGCTAATAAAGAGGATTCTAACATGACATTTCACATTCAATTATCTATTCCCAAAAGTGAAAAATGAGACTATTACGTGATAGTTCATATACAATACGCTATTTTTAAAACTTTCAAAATTTCCCACAAAAACTCTCGCCTGCGTAAACCCCTAAAATTGCCCAGGTTATCCAAGGTTACTTTACAACCTTCCCACACCTGGGGGGAAATTGTTAGTACCTGCGAATGCCCACCACCATGTTTCGAGGGATAATGACTCGAGAGTGGTGATCTGCCCTACAAAGGAAAACAAGCAGAACTATAGAGTTCTCTGGGCGAACGACGTTTAACAACTATATGTCTGTACGAGTGAATGCTATCGATGACTATGCAAACCTACAATATCGAATCATAGCCAATCCCAGCATGACACCATAACTCCCTTGTCGCGACACCTATTCGGATGGTATAAAGTACGCATGCAACTAAAACCAAAGGCATAAGCTAAGATCAGACAAACTCAATGCCAGACTGAGTCAGAGCAATATCCTACCAGAACCTGAACCATCATCAGGATCTTTACTGGGACCACTATCTACGACTCTTGTCAACTTTATCAGTCAACAAGAGGTAACCTTGGGTGTAACACCCTATTCCTGTATTCGGAATCAAATACGGGTCAGAGATGTCACAGAACAAATACAATACAGATAATGGTATTTATTCCGAAATCTTATAAAATTAAAAACCATTGTAAAAATTATATATATATATTAACTTAAAACACCAAATCAGAGCTCTTTTAATTTTTGAAAATAATAAAATTGGTCGTTAAATAAATACTAGACTCTGAACCAAAATAGACAAATTAAACTCATTTATACATGCCACTAAAATTAATTAAAACCTCAAGTAGGATGTCATTACTGTGGTAGCTTGATCAAATTCTCTGAACTTAGTGAGGCAATAATCAAGATTAGAAAAACAACCTTGCTTACTCCAATATCTCGAACCACCTACGTGTGTACAATCAAATGCACGCTAAGTACGAACTTTGTGAGGCAATAATCAAGATTAGAAAAACAACTAAATAATCTTTTTCAATTTCATGACTTATTAAACCTCAAGGCTGCATATATATAAAACATGCCATATGCCAATATACTAATCTTTTTATTGCAATAGTAATGATTTACTGCATATCAATGCCATCAAATTTTCATGCTTGTCTATTTGTCATAATATGTCATATATGCATCAATGCATGAATAGATATAGCATGATACAAGCTAATAAGTATGCTTGTTCAATTCCTTTAATGCTATATCAATACTTACCATTATTGTTACGCTTTCTAGCTTAACTTACCATTTGTTGCTATTGCAACCTCAATATATTAAGCTAATGCTTAATTATTTGCTTTTTAGTCATTTCCATTTATAATAGCCTTTCCTGTAAATCATTTCCAATTTATAGCCCAAGATATATCATATATAGAGGACTAAGTATGCGAGTGGTGTATTCCCAGACTACTAGATACATAAAGTGCCGATAAATGATAGACACATTAAGTGTGGGTAACAATAGACACATAACAGGTTTGGATCTATATTGATGTAATAAGCTAAAGTAGTAGTTGATGTATCTTGCTGAAAGTCATTCTTTGCCTTATAAGCATTGAATACCCAATTATCTTTGGAAGAAGAAAGTGTATCAATTACAAATCGGATCAAAGATTTACAGACGAGAGATAAGATATGCCTGAAAAGAATTCAGTAAGGTGAAAAGGGAAAACTAAAGATTTTGATGTTAAGTCTAACGGATGTTCATATTATCAAGGGGTAATTTATATCATCGATCATAATGAGCTAAAAAGAGAATGAAAAGGTGATTGGGTCTGATTTATTTCGAGAAATGAAGAATAAAATAAGAATGGTTCAAAGCAATCTTAGAATTGCTTTAGAATGATTAAAATTATATGTTGATCTTGAAAGAAAAGATATTTAATATGTAGTTAAGGATAAAGTATTTCTTAAAAGTTTCACCTTGGAAGAATGTGTTATGATTTGGACAAAAAGGGAAGCTGAGTCAGAGAATTATTAGACCATATAAGATTTTGAAAAGAGTTGGTCAGATCGTTTATCAACTAGCTCTACCTCCAAAAATGGACAAGATTCACAATATCTTCCATGTATCGATGCTCAGGAAGTATCGATCAGATTCTTTACATGTCACAATCCTAAAAGAAATAGAAATTTAGCCATATTTGACTTACGAGGAAGAACCGGTAAAGATACTAACACATGGAGTCAAAAAAAAACTGAACAATAAGTCGATTCCGCTTGTTAAAGCTCTTTCGCAAAATCATAAAATTGAGAAAACAACTTGGGAAAGAAAAGAAGATATGAGAAAGCAGTTTCCTCACCTTTTTAAACTAGGTACGTGTTGAAAATTCGATGACGAATTTTCTTAATGGGAGAGAATTGTAATATCCCAAATTTTGGCTAGTGACCAAAATGTAAAATTTGAAAGTTGTGTGGCTAAATTATAAACTTTGGAAAAGTTCAAGGATCAAAGTGTAATTTTCAAAAGCTACAAATTTTAACTCCGTAAATGAATAGTTTACCCCTAAGCATGACGTTTTTGTGTTACCTGGATTTTTCGTACAGAGTTTGTATTAATGGCTATAAAGCGATAAAGTTTGAATAAATATTTGGATACTCGGATCGAGCTAAAATTTTAGAGATGGTTCCATGGACCTTAGAAGAGTCATAAAATATCATTTTATGGATAGTTGGATGTTAAAAAGATCTTTAAAAATTTAAATCAATCGAAATGACATGGAATGGCAATTTTGTGAGTAAGTTGATCAGTAAAGGGCATTTTGGTCATTTTCCCAAAAGAGACATGGAGGGAATTTTGAGATTTCTTTT
Source organism: Hibiscus mutabilis (assembly GCA_019671005.1). NCBI lineage: Eukaryota > Viridiplantae > Streptophyta > Magnoliopsida > Malvales > Malvaceae > Hibiscus > Hibiscus mutabilis. The sequence continues at coordinate 21,504,683 of CM033741.1, read as the reverse complement.
ATGGATAAATAGTGACTGATTAGAATCCAACTAAGTCTAGTTGGACTGTTACAAAATGGCAAATTAGAAATATAAATCTAGTTGGAGGGTATTTTGGAAAGTGGAATTTATTGAATTAAAAATTCATTTTTAACGATACAAGTATCTTAAATATATGAAACAAAGGAATTATCAGAAAAAATTACTCTCCAAAACGTTGGTGAAGAGAAAAAAAGAGAAAAATTTTACAAGCTCGATTTAAGCCTCGAATCTCGGTTTTCAGGTAATCTTTCAAACTACAAATTGTTCTACTCTTCAGGTTCTATCTTTTGATGTAAATAATACATAGAATACTTGATTGGTTGATGTGATTTAATATGAGGAAGAAATTAGGGTTTATGAACAAATTGGGGCTTTTATGATTTTATGAATCCATGGTTGATTTTAAGTTAGAATCATGCTTGTATGATGTTAGAATCCTATTATTGAGTTGGGATTTAAACCCTACATATTTCGGTCTGTATAGACAAGATTGGGGTTTATGGATTCAAGTCTAACTTAGGGTTTGTGATGTTGGATTAATGATCTAGTAAGTTTGATTTGTTGTTTGGAAGCAAAACCCTAAGTTAAATACATAGGGACCATTTTGGCAAGCTTCAAAATTAAGGGATCAACTCTGATTTTTAGTTAAAATGATTGAATTAAGGTAGTAATGTTTATTTGAGGACTAATTTGCAAAGTTAAGAAGCTTGAATCATTATATTTGAAATTTGGTGACCATCTCGACAAATCAAGAGAAATTAGAGAAGTAAAGGTTTAAGCTTATTTTGATGAAGGATGTAAAGAGAACATATGAATACAAGCTTTATTCTAGTCATTTGAAGTAAAGTGATGGGATCAAATTGACAAGTAGAGAAATAAGGAGAAGGTGTAAATTTGAACTTATTTATGGGAAGTTATGTTGGAATTTGAATTATGGCAGTAAGTTTAAAAATTCTCCATAAATTCTACTAAAAAGGTTAGATGATGAATTTTATACCGTTGTAAAGATTTGTTAGTCTAGTTTCGTTTCCAACAAACGAAGACTAATTTTGAATTTCGAGATAGAATATATGAATTTTTAATCGAATGAAGGTCAGAAAAATTACAGGGCAGATTCTGCCTGGACAACTCTATGACGTGAATGTAAGGAATTTTCATATTTTTTGTAGATTTTATTAATTTATGTGGCTTAAACCGTTAGATCTGTTATCAAATATAATTTCTCCAGTGTAAAGGAAATTAAGATCTAGTATGTATTCTGTCATGTATAAGTAAATCTTTGAAGGTAGCGCAGGCTGTCAGAAAATGGAATTTGAAACATTCTGTATTTAAATGTTAGCAAGCTCGGAAGAATTATTGTAAGTTCAAATTGGTCACTAAGGATCATAATGAGTTTTTGAACAGTACAGGGAAGAAAGGAAAATATTTGAAAATTTTATATTCGAATGACTATATTAGACAACATGTTTAAGGTATTGTTAGATTTGAATCTAACAAATATTTTATTTTAATCATATGATTAATGAAGTCAAGTCCGAATCAAAGAAGGTTCGAGGTACTATGAAAGAAAGGATCGAACTAGGACTTAGTGAGGCATTGTGTTAAGTGGACAAGGTGAGTGCATTCTTTATGTATATGTTATTTTTGAAAAAGGCGAGACTTGTGATAAGTCGACCCTAATATAGAAATGATTTACATTGTTTTGAAGCATATTGATTTGATGCATAAAAATAGCAAAGGCAAGTAGCATGTATCTGAACATGGCAAATGTGACATGTATAGTACACTGTCTTTACTCTGTGATACTTATATGATTGGTTATACTTGTTGTAATATGGAGTACGAATTGCTCAACTATGATTATTGAATATATCTGGTATGATTATTCTAAACATGACATGATATTTGATATGATCATTTTGAAATGATATGATAGCTGAATGCCCAAGTATTACAACATGAGAGTCTTTGGTATAGTTGGATATCCATAGAGTCTTAGCAAATGCAATCTCATTATGATACAAGAATGTTTCGTGACTACTACGGTGTCACTTCCACCTTGGGGACCCAAGCCCATGGTGTGCACCCTGGGGATCCAAGCCCATAGTGCTAATGACACTAACGAGGTGCTTTTATGAGGAGCAAAGAGCATCCTCGAGTACATACTCATCTTTCATGTTCAAGTTAGGCACTACAGTGTCGTATTTCAGATGACTCGCATAACTTGATCTCATATAGTATATTTTGGGCAGTTTTGAAAGGTTAATGAAAATGCAGGTAGTCAAGTTAATAGACTTGGCAATTCAGTTCATGACACATTTCAACAGAGGTTTGGTATTAAGTACAAGAAATAACAGGTTTTCTATACTTTTGTATTTTCTGCATTTTTCTCTGGTATCTGTATTTCTTTGATTACGTTAAGCTCAATAATATATGTATTTCTTTGTTTGATATGTTAAGCAAAGAATTAGAATTATGATAAAGTTTGCCATGAAATGTCATAGAAACTGTTATATTATGCTATGAGAAGCATGTTAAGTATGTCAAGTAAACATGATGAATTTAATACAAGTATTTTATCAATTATACTTAGATAAGCTAGATATAAAAATAAGCCTTGAATTTTGTTCATGTTAGTTATTTGATAACCTTATATGCTTTGCCTCACCAAGTGAATACTTAGCATGTGTATGTTTCACACGTAGGTTGTCTAGAAGCATAATTGAAGAAGAGCCAGGCATGCTGATCAAGCTGCAATCTGTCAAACATTAGTAAGGCATTCTACTTTATGATATTTTCTAGTGGGCATGTATCTCTTATATGTTAGTATTTTGTGAAGCCAGGATTAGACTAAAAGTCAACTTAAATAATCAGCTTTAATAATGAATCTTAACTTGATAAGAATCAATTAAAGGACTAGTAATGTGAGAAATTAGTTTGAGTAGTATGTGAAATTCTGGTAAATGAGTTTTATTGATTTAAAATTTTTACGAGTCTTGAATTCTGTCAGAAAATGTTGTGACATTCTTAAAGTGTATTTGTACAAGTATACGTTAAGGGTGCTACATTTAGTGGTATTAGAGCTACAAGTTTAGTCGGTTCTGGATGCTAAACCGAGTTTGTTATAAGTTGGTTAGTAAATACATGCCCTATAATGTCATATTACTGATGTGTTGATTGCATGACTTAAAGCTGCTCCTAATTAGCATAAGATAGAATAAGATTATAGTAAGGAAAGTAAGACGCTACCGAATTTCGTCAATCGACGAATCTCAGAGGTCAAGAAAGGACTCATTGCGAGTACAATGAAGTGAAACATCAAGCACCTTCAGAAATGTGGTAACATATTTCCATTCCCCTAGTGGAAGTGGAAAAGAATTTTGATGGATTTCATAACTAGGTTACCAATGATACCGATTAAAGATGATTCGATCTAGGTAATTGTGGACAGATTGAATCATTTGGTAATTAATAAATATGCTGAGTGATAAATCTAAAGTACTGTAAAGTGACGTAATGTACCTATTTTCATTGTGTGTGATTAAGATCCAAGATTATCTCTAGATTTAGGAGTTCCGTGCATAAGACTTTATAGACTCGACAAAATTTCAACATTACTTTGCATCCATAGAAGGACGAACAATCTGAAAGATTAATTCAGATTTTGAATGATATGTATAGTTTCTTATTTGTTGAGTTCGAAGGCTTTTGGGAAAAGTATGTGCCACTAGATGAAATTTCTTACAGTAACAGCTGTCAATAATATAAAGATGGCTTTATCAAAAGTGTAGTATGAAATAAGATTGTGATAAACATTTACGAATAGTGTTATAAGCCTTATGGGAAAGGTAGTTGTATGCAAAGTTACTTAAATGTAAATTTGATTAATTCAAGTTGCATTTCTAGGTCACATTGTCTCAACAAAGAAGATCTAAGAAGATCCTAAGAAAGTTAAGATGATAGCACTAGTATTAATACAGTCTGAAGTTAATAAGGATTCCATGTTATTTAATGATATATCCCATAATAGGTTGGGATGTATATTGATGTAATAAGGCTAAAGTAGTAGTTGATGTATCTTGCTGGAAGTCATTCTTTTCCTTATAAGCATTGAATGCCCAATTATCTTTGGAAGAAGATAGTGTATTGATTACACAGCTTCAGCTCAAGTATACATTAACAAATCATATCAAAGATTTACAGATGAGAGATAAGATATGCCTGAAAAGAATTCAGTAAGGTAAAAAGGGAAAACTAAAGATTTTGATGTTAATTCTAAAGGATGTTCATATTATCAAGGGGTAATCCATATCCCCGATGATAATGAGCCAAAAAGAGAACTAAAAGGTGATTGGATCCTATTTATTTCGAGAAGCGGAGAATAAAATAAGAATGGTTCAAAGAAATCTTAGAATTGCTTTAGAATGATTAAAATTATATGTTTATCTTGAAAGAAATGATATTTAATATAAAGTTAAGGATAAAGTATTTCTTAAAATTTTCACCTTGGAAGAAGGTGTTATGATTTGGACAGAAACGGAAGCTGAGTCAGAGAATTATTAGACCATATAAGATTTTGAAAAGAGTTGGTCTGATAGTTTATCAACTAGCTTTACCTCCGAAAATGGACAAGATTCACAATGTCTTCCATGTATCGATGCTCAGGAAGTATTGATCAGATTCTTTACATGTCATTATCCCGAAGAAATAGAAATTAAGCCAGATTTGACTTATGAGGAAGAACAGATAAAGACACTAGCACATGGAGTCAAAAAACTGAAGAATAAGTTGATTCCGCTTGTTAAAGCTCTTTGGCGAAATCATAAAATAGAGGAAATGGCTTGGGAAAGAAAAGAAGATATGAGAAAACAGTTTCCTTACCTTTTTGAACCAAGTACGTGTTGAAAATTTGAGGACGAATTTTCTTAAGGAGGAGAGAATTGTAAAATCCCAAATTTTGGCTAGTGACCAAAATGTAAATTTTGAAAGTTTTGTGGCTAAATTATAAACTTTGGAAAAGTTCAGGGATCGAAATGTAATTTTCAAAAGTTATGTATTTTAACTCTGTAAATGAATAGTTTACCCCCAAGAATGATGTTTCCGCGTTACCCGAATTTTTTGTACGGAGTTTGTATTAATGGCTATGAAGCGATAAAGTTCAGAAAAATATTTAAATAATCGGATCAAGCTAAAATTTTAGAGATAGTTCCTTGGACCTTAGAAGAGTCATAAAATAACATTTTATGGATATTTGGATGTTAAAAATATCTTTAAAAATTTAAATCGATCGAAATAACATGGAATGGCAATTTTGTGAGTAAGTTGATCAATAAAGGGCATTTTGGTCTTTTTGCCCAAAAGGGACATGGAGGGAATTTTGAGATTTTTTTATGGATAAATAGTGGTTGATTAGAATCCAACTAAGTCTAGTTGAAATATTACAAAATGGAAAATTAGAAATATAAATCTAGTTTGAGGGTATTTTTGGAAAGTGGAATTTATTGAATCAAAAATCATTTTTAATGATAAAAGTGTCTTAAATATATGAAACATGAAGGAATTATCAGCAAAAATACTCTCCAAAACATTGGTGAAGAGAAAAAGAAGATAAAAATTTTACAAGCTCGATCAAAGCCCCGAATCTCAGTTTTCAGGTAATCTTTCAAACTACAAAATTGTTCTACTCTTCAAGCTCTATCTTTTGATGTAAATAATTCATAGAATAATTGCTTGGTTTATGTGATTTAATATGAGGAAGAAATTAGGGTTTATGAACAAATTGGGGTTTTTATGATTTTATGAATCCATGGTTGATTTTAAGTTAGAATCATGCTTGTATGATGTTAGAATCATGTTATTGAGTTGAGATTTAAACCCTACATATTTCGGTTTGTATAGAGAAGATTAGGGTTTATGGATTCAAGTCTAACTTAGGGTTTATGATGTTGGATTAATGATCTAGTAAGCTCGATTTGTTTTCTGGAAGCAAAACCCTAAGTTAAATACATAGGGACCATTCGGCAAGCTTCAAAATTAAGGGACCAAATCTGATTTTTAGTTAAAATGATGGAATTAAGGTAGTAATGTTTATTTGAGGACTAATTTGCAAATTTAAGAAGCTTGAATCCTTATATTTGAAATTTGGTGACCATCTCGACAAATCAAGAGAAATTAGAGAAGTAAAGGTTTAAGCTTATTTTGATGTAGGATGTAAAGAGAACATATGAATACAAGCTTTATTCTAGTCATTTGAAGTAAAGTGATGGGACTAAATTGACAAGTAGAGAAACAATGAGAAGTTGGTGTAAATTAGAAGTTATTTATGGAAAGATATGTTGGAATTTGAATTATGGTAGTAAGTTTAAAAATTCGCCATAAATTCTTCAAAATGGTTAGATGATGAATTTTATATCGTTGTAAAGATTTGTTAGTCTAGTTTCGTTTCCAACAAACGAAGATTGATTTTGAGTTCCGAGTTAAAAGATATGATTTTTTAATCGAATGAAGGTTAGAAAAATTACAGAGCAGTTTCTGCCTGGACAACTTTGTGACGTGAATGTAAGGAATTTTCATAATTTTTGTAGATTTTATTAATTTATTTGGCTTATACCGTTAGATTCGTTATCAAATCTAGTTTCTCCAGTATAAAGGAAATTAAGATCCAGTATGTGTTTTGCCATGTATAAGTAAATCTTTCAAGGTAGCGTAGGCTGTCGAAAATGGAATTTGAAACATTTTGTATTTAAATGTTAGTTAGCAAGCTTGGAAGAATTGTTGGAAGTTCAAATTGGTCACTAAGGACCATAAGGAGCTTTTGAACAATACAAGGAAGAATGGAAAATATTTGAAATTTTATATTCGAATGATTATATTAGACAGCATGTTTAAGGTATTGTTATATTTGAATCTAACAAATATTTTATTTTATTCATGTGATTAATGAAGTCAAGTCCGAATCAAAGAAGGTTCTAGGTACTATGAAAGAAAGGATCGAACTTAGACTTAGTGAGGCATTGTGTTAAGTGGCCAAGGTGAGTGCATTATTTATGTATATGTTATTTTTGAAAAAAGCAAGACTTGTGATAAGTCGACCCTAATATAAAAATGATTTACATTATTTTGAAGCATATTGATTTGATGCATAAAAATAGCAAAGGCAAGTAACATATATCTGAACATGGCAAATGTGACATGTATAGTACACTGTCTTTACTCTAAGATGCTTATATGATTGGTTGTACCTGTTGTAATATGGAGTACAAACTGCTCAACTATGATTATTGAATATATCTGGTATGATTATTCTAATCATAACATGATATTTTATATGATCATTTTGAAATGATATGATAGCTGAATGCCCAAGTATAACAACATGAGAGTCTTTGGTATAGTTGGATATCCATAGAGTCTTAGCAGCTGCAATCTCATTATGATACAAGTATGTTTCGTGACTACTACGGTGTCACTTCCACCTTGGGGACCCAAGCCCTTGGTGTGCACCCTGGGGATCCAAGCCCATAGTGCTAATGGAACTAACGATGTACTTTTATAAGGAGCAAAGAGTATCCTCGAGTACATGCTCATGTTTCATGTTCAAGTTAGGAACTACTGTGTTTTATTTTAGATGACTCGCATACCTTGATCTCATATAGTATACTTTCAACAGTTTTGAAAGGTTAATGAAAATGCAGGTAGTCGAGTTAATAGACTTGGCAATTCAGTTCATAACACATTTCAACAGAGGTTGGTATTAAGTACGAGAAATAACAGGTTCTCTGTACTTTTGTATTTTTTGCATTTTTTATGGTATATGTATTTCTTTTATTACGTTAAGCTCAGTAATATTTGTATTTCTTTGTTTGATATGTTAAGCAAAGAATTAGAATTATGATAAAGTTTGCCATGAAATGCCATGAAAAGTGTTATATTATGCTATGAGAAGCATGTTGAAGTATGTCAAGTAAACATGATGAACTTAATACAAGCAATTTATCAATTATACTTAGATAAGCTAGATATAAAAATAAGCCTTGAATTTTGTTCATGTCAGTTATTTGATAAACTTATATGCTTTGCCTCACTAAGTGAATACTTAGCGTGTGTATGTTTCACACGTAGGTTGTCTAGAAGCATAATTAAAGAAGAGCCAGGCATGTTGATCAAGCTGCAATCTGTCAAACATTAGTAATGCATTCTACTTTGTGATATTTCTAGTGGGCATGTATCTCTTATATGTTAGTATTTTGTGATGTCAGGAGTAGACTAAAAGTCAACTTAAATAATCAGCCTTAATAATGAATCTTAACTTCATAAGAATCAAATAAAGAGCTAGTAAAGTGAGAAATTAGTTTGAGTAGTATGTGAAATTCTGGTAAATGAGTTTTATTAATTTAAAATTTTTACGAGTATGGAATTCTATCAGAAGATGTTGTGACATCCTTAAAGTGTATTTGTACTACAAGTATATGTTAAGGGTGTTCCAAAAATGACCATTTTACCCTCTTGATACAAGGCTCCAAAGCTTGACACTTGTCAATGTATCCATCCAATGGTAAAAAATAAACCAATAAGTTAGTAGTTACCAACTTTGCCCTTATAATTTTCCAAAATTACGATCTTGCCATTTTTCATCCAAAGGCTCATATTTAACATTGAAAATCAACTTAAATCCAAGGGTTCATATTCTTCCAATACAAAGAAAATATCTTAGACATATAAATGACATAATTAACCTTGCCTTATTATCCTTCAAAACATCCTGGATATTCGATTCGATCTGATTATCTGAATATTTTTTCGAACTTTATCGCTTTATAGCCATTAATACAAACTCCGTACAAAATATTCGGGGTAAATTATTCATTTACGGGGTTAAAATACATAACTTTTGAAAATTATGCTTTGGGCCCTAAACTTTTCCAAAGTTTATACTTTAGCCATAAAACTTTCAAATTTTACATTTTGGTCACTAAAAAAAATTGGGATATTACATTGGGATCCTTCTCAAGTGCCATGAGACAAGGATTTGATACTTCTTGCTCTTTCTCATCGGATGATTCCTCGTCGCTCCAAATAGTCATGTGAACTTTATGTTTCTTTTTCTGGCCAGAGTTCGTCTTCTTTAATTGGGGACAATTGAACTTGACATGCCCCTGCTTCTTACACTCGTAGAAAATGATTTGATCTATTTTCTTCTTCTTGGGTTCAATTTTGAAGCATTCTCTTCTTTGGAATCTACTTCCTTGGTTTTACTTCATGAACCTCTTGAATCTCTTGGCAAATATAATTATTTCTTCGTCTTCATCTTCTTCGTTAGAATCATTCTCCTCTAAATTAGATTTGAGAGTGATTTTAACTTTTTTCTTCTCAACCTCTTTCTTCTTCTTCTCCTGTTCTTTCTCTCCTTGCCTCATAAGCTCATGAGTGAGCAAGGATTCGATAAGCTCATCTAGCTTGAGGACCTTTAAATGTTAGTCTACGATAATAGTTGTCTTCTTTGATTCCCATATTTCAAGAAGAGAGCAGATAAGCTTTTTTTACAAGCTTCTTTTTTGGTATCACTTCTCCATAGCTTTTCAATCCGTTGACAATAATAGAGAGCCGATCTATAATCCCCTCAACCTAGCCTAGACGCCCAATCGAACTAAGAGAGTTACATTAGGTTTGCCAAAGAAAACCGAAGAAAGATTATGAAAAACCGGTCTATTTTTTTCCTTTTATCTTGTCCAGATGCATATTATTAATCCTAAGTGATCATTCTTGAAGTGGATGAAGTTACAAATGGAACGAACCACGGATTGGCAACCAATTACGTATAACCCTATTTAGGGACTAGAACATAAAACTAGTAAATTACAAGGCCTTTTTGGAAACTAGGGTTACCAAACCTCAATTAGTCAGATTACATACTTGCATGTCAATTCTCAATTCAATCCGACCATTCAAGCTTACACAATTGCCAAAACAAGATGCATAGACTAAATTGAAAGAAACCAAAACTGAACTTCCATGACATTAACTAAATTAACAGCCAGCCGTATCGATACACGGGCAACCGTATCGATACGATGCTTAATACTGACCAGCCTTGTTTTGATATGCCGTGTACTGTACCATTAAGCTTGGTTGATTTTAAAATCTAAATTGAGAAGGTTTAATGGTCGTACTGATACGGACACTTAGTGTTCCGGTATGCAGGTTTTGTCCCAAAAAGCATTTTCCAATAGCGTTATAGTTTATCGGTACACACTATCCCGTACCAAAACCCCCAAGCTAATTTTTGCCTAGCCGTACCGATACGGTCCCCCCGCGTATCGGTACGTCTGGGCCTGTAATGTCATTTTAGCTGGTTTTTCACTCGAATCTAGATGCATTTGGATCCTAGCAATTCATATACATGCATACAAACATCCATCAAGACATATTCCAACACTTGCACCAAGATTTAGCAGCCATAACAATCATATGCTTTTAAAAGATTCAACCTATATGCATGCTCCCTAAACCACCTTGCCAATATACCAAAACACTCATTTGAACATCTTCCAGCATAAGCAACATACCAACATATCTTTAGCCTCAACATCAACATGTTGAAGACATCTAAGCATGGCAATCAAGCAATGCTAACTAAATGCATACCTAGGCAACCGCCTAGCATCAACTATAAGCAAAACCATAACATGCTTATCATCAACCATCCAACTCAAAAATACAGCATTACTCATGCAAAAAACCAGGGAACAAACAAAATTACAAATCCCAAACACATGGCGAACACATTGCCTTATTAACCGGAAACTTAAGCTAAGTTCATACTCAAAAGTAGTCTTGATTCTTGGATCACTTAAAACCTTGTCTTTGTTGCCCCGAGCTACAATGCTTTGCATCATTAGGAGAAAGAGAGCTTAAGCACACATGCTTAGTGAGGATGTTCATAAAATAATGATGCAATTTAAATCCTTGAAAACCAAACACTTGTTTTCAAACCATGCTTACAACCAAAGCATTTCCATTGACTCCAAATCAAACATGTACATCGATAATATGTACAAACCTTTATAAACCACATGCTTTAATCCCAAAGCATTAAATTATCTCATGCTTAAATCCCAAAGCATTATAAAATAGGTTCAACACCTGAACTTTCATATATTGGCATTTATTGTGACCTCGGGTACACAACCCTTGCCTTGGATAGTCACCCATATCCTTATACATATCGGATACACGGATTCTAGTACCATGCCTAGTTAAACTGCGTGATACCCCAAACCTTGCCTAGTTAAACCGTAAGATTTGATAACCTCGCCTAGTTAAACCGCAAGTTTATCGACATTGCCTAGTTAAACCGTAATGTCACCATCATCTTGGACTGCCTAATTAAACTGCATACCCCAAGTGATATCCCAATAGTCCGAGTGGCCTAGTTAAACCGCCATATCTCAAGGACCCATGGCCATGATCGATTTTGTATGTATATTATAGTGCACTTTAACCTATGGCATGCAAACTATATCCGAATTTTTCTTACCTTGTCACATAGCCAATATATCATTTCTAAAACCATTTACTCATTATTTTACAAGGCATTAAACAAAGTTACCACATATGCAAACGACATTGCCAAAGCAATACCTCATTCCCAACTGGAATGAAAACCAATGCTCACTAGCATTCCATACACTTTTAAACCTTTTCATATGTGCTTAAAACCATGTGTTTGCAGTAAGTAAAACAACCATGTTTAAAATCCAAACATGTAATCAACCATGCTCATATCCAATCTGATATTAAAGAGCAAAAGAGGAAACTTACTTCTGAGCTTAGTTAAGTGTTTCAGACTTAACCTAAACGCCCAACCTTATTTTCAAACCTTTAGGATTCATTTAAAACCAGTTTCTACACGCCAATTACATTTCGCCTTGCTCGCCAATGCACAACGAGCTCCCGGCAAGCAACAATCCACTTCAAGCTGCTTTGCCTTGATTATCCCATGTTTTGGTCACACAAAACCAGAGGAAACATGCATCAAAATGCATCCAAACCCCTGCCTCAAAGCAGATTCCCGCAACTCACAAGTTGCTCACTCAAAAACCAACCGAAACTTATCAAAATCAATCTCAAACGCCTTCCAATCTTAACCCAGCCACAATATAACGATTCGATACATCAAACTTCATCAATTAACAACTAAAAACCCTTTTACAACATCCTTTTACTTCCAGCAAAGATTGAACTCCAATAACATCACAAAAACCCTTAACTAACAACCATTAACATTAGAGATTCAACTAGTTTCGGGATTGCAATGTTAAATCCAAGCTTTTAACATTAGTAAACATCAAAATCATGATCTAACCTGATCAAGAACCCAGCAAAACAGATCCAATTCAAAAATCTACCGATTTCATCAATCAAAACACAATTAAAACAATTTCCAATAATTAAACTATCAAAACACATTAGAAAACAATTGTAAAGGATCAAGAACTTAGGAATTTTAGTAAAGAACCTTTCATTAGAGGAGAAGAACGAACCTTACCCCTAATGGATGCTTTCTCCCTTAATTGACTGAATTTGCATTTGAAAACAAAGTTAAAACAATAAGGTTTTGTGTAGAAACCAAAGAGAATCCATTAGAAATCAAAAGATTTAAGTAAAAGAAGATTTACCTAAAGATTTAGAAGCAGAGAATAGTGCTTGGCTGGAGAGATTTTGAGAGAAAAAAGGTTTTGAGAAAGTTAGTTACATGACTTTTGTTTTAAAAGAATTAATTACAATTAATTCTCCCCTAACCTCTTTATTTTCCAAAACACTTTTAAAAATAGCCAATTAAAGGATAAAGTCTAAAATTAGACTTTTGGTCTATTAGCTCCTTAATGATTCAAAGTTTTGACCCTTTTACAAAATAGTCACTAAAAACAGTTTTCAAAGTTTGCATTTTGGTCACTAGTCCAAAATGTCTGATTTCCAAATCTCATTTTCCAAAATTGATTTTACCACAATCATTAATATATTAAATAATTATTTTAGAACATTTTCTGTATTTTTATCACCTTTAAAAACATTTAATCCAACTTAATCCTAAAACTAACTCGAACCTCTAATACCTGTCCACCGGACCCTTAAACCGAACCCCAAAACCGCTAGACCCAAAACTAGGGCATTACATGATCAGACATTGATTTAATGTCTTTATCATGATCCATATTAAAATTTTCATAGCTAAGATTGAGGACGCTGATCGTGGTCTCTTTGACTTCATTTGTTCCCTTACGAGTAACTTCAAGTTTATCCCAAATCTCTTTGGCGTTGGAGCATGATGAGACTCTTTAGTATTTGTCCGAATCAAGTGCACAAAAAAATGTGTGCATTGCTTTGGCATTGGTTTAAAATTCCTTGTTCTTCTCCAAGTCATCTTTTTTATTATCGGAGTAGTATAGCCTTCCATGATGCTTTTCCAAGAACCAATATCAAAAGATTAGATGAATAGCTTCACTTTATTCTTCCAATATGCATAGTTTGCTCCATTGAAGAAGGGAGGCTTGTTGGTAGGTTAGGAGTCACTCCAAGACTCGACATTTGATGTAGAGGCCATGGATGACTTTGATGATGACTCAACTCTCCAAGGATCTTTTCAATGGGTTGTAAAACCTTCAATTGAGCCTTGCTCTGATACCAATTATTGAGTTGATCAAACAATCAAAATTGGCCAAGATAGAAGTGAATTGGAAATTTAAAAATATTTGGAAGATAGGTGCTAGAAAATAAAAGTGCAAGAGAGATTTAGAGTGGCTCAACTCCCTCAATGGAGTCTACATCCACTACCTTAGCTACCACACTAAGGATTTCACAAATTCACTCAATTTGTGTTTTCTTTAAGGATAATGAGTAACCTTACAACACCCACCAAGATTTATACCCAAAATCTTGTTAGACCTTTTCCCCAAAGATACAAAAAATAAGCAAACTTAAGAAACCTCACTAGGTAGGTATTTCCAACAAATTAAGCTCTCTCAAACCTCAAACACTTGAAATAAAAGAATACAATGAAATAACTCAAGTGCTTTTACAAGAAGGATATGAAACTTAAGCTCTAATAGACTTTGAATATACTTGAATACTTTTGGATAGTTGTCTTATTTTTTAAGAAGCTTTGGAGACTTGCCTTTTTATACCCTCTCATTGATTTCTTACCGTTTGGGTTGTTGGAGACTTGATTATAGTCGTTGGGTGGGGTTTTCCCCGAATTAAATACAGTTTGGCAACTGGCAGTATCGCTACTCAAAGACCTGTATCAGTACCTATTCGAAAATAGAAATATTCAGTCTAATATAGAGCGTACCGATACTTAAATTGGGTATTCAGTACGGTACATATCGTACTTGTACTGAAATAGATCATAAGAAATGTTTTACAAAGGGTGTACCGGTACTAAGTTGAATTGAATCTGTATCGGTACGATAGCTGTATCGGTACATAAAGAGCTTTATGGAATTTTAAAAACCAAAGGCGTACCGATACGCCTATAAGGTCGTACTGGTACTCAAAGGCCAAATTGGCTTTTTGAGTACTTTTAAACTTGTAAATTTATTTTAAAAAAAGATTCAAATGACTTAGATAAAATTTGAGATTTATGATATGTCATTTGAACACTAGCTATTTTCAATTTAGAATTTGTGAGTTATTTCAATACTTCAAAATTTATTTAAAATGTCTCGAATATAAATCTATGTTAGATCAAAATCAATATATATTAGTTTAACAATAACCATATTGTTCATTTGACTTCTTTTATTGAGTTGTGTAATTCATTTATACAACAAGGAGTTCTACATGAGGCTCTTCGCCTTAAGTTGTTTCCATGTTCGTTAAAAGATAGAGCCAAGGAGTGGCTTAATTCTCTCCATCCTAGTTCTATATCGATATGGACAGAACTTACCCAGAAGTTTCTTCTTCGCTTCAACCCACAAACTCTGAATGCTAAACTCAGAAGCAATATCACTTCTTTTCGACAACATAATGGTGAGAATCTTTATGATGCATAGGAATGATACAATGGTTTTCTTAAGAAATGTCCTATGCATGGATATCCGCCTTGGACTCAAATAGAAATATTTTACAATGACATGAATGTGCAATCACGGATGGTTGTTGATGCCTTAGCTAGTGGAGCTTTACTTGGAAAGAGTTATGTTGAAGCTCTTTAGATTATTGGAAGGATTGCCCAAAATGCTTGTCAATCTCCTATAGCGAGAATATCAGAAGGGAAAATGGTTGACAATACTGCACTCGATGATGGAACATTGTCCGCACTTGTTAAGCAAGTTTCGGCGCTTGTAGAAATGATGAAGCAGATGCATCAACTAGGGCAAGTGCAAGCGGTGCAAACCCCAATAGTTTTATAATCACATCGACACTAATGTTTATAAGAATACTTACAATTAGCAGCAGCATTCTCAACCTGCTTATCAGAACTAGAATAGGTTTGCCCAGCAACATATATATCGATAGTAGCAATAGTCTAGACTTATACAGCAAGGAAAAAATTCTAATGGTTCATCTGAACCTACGCATTCTCTTGAGTCTTTACTTAGAGATTATATCAACAAAAATGATGCCGATGTTAACAGCTAAGATGCAACTATGAGAGCCTTTGAGACTCAGATTGGGCTACTGGCTAATGCTTTTAACTCTCGACCGTAAGGATCACTTCCTAGTGATACTAAAGTCGCACAACGAGGAGGAAAAGATCATACCAATGAGTAGTGTAAGGCCATAACCTTAAGAAGTGGTGTTACGATTGAGAAGTCTAGTATGGACATGGATGTAGAACATGAAGAAAAGATGTCTACTGCTGAAATTTATATAGAGGTAGATGCCAAAGAGAAGGAAGAACCAAATGAGGAAGATGTACCGATAAGGAAAACTAAAGTCAGCATCCTCGTGAGCAACCATCAGCTCATGCAGTCGGCTTCGTCAAAACAAACTAGCAAAAGATCACCACCTCCATTTCCTCAAAGATTAAAGAAGTCAAAGACTGATCAACAAAAGTCAAAAGTTTATGGAGATTTTCAAACAGTTCTATATTAACATACTGATGGTCAAGGCCTTTGAGCAGAAACCAAACTTGTAACACCCTAATTTTAAACCCTAAAGCTATTGCATCTTTATGTGTGAGGGTATTGGGCCATCTAACCTTATCCATTGAGAGAGAGCCCAAACCATGCCTTGTTTAATTCTGATGGGCTATAAAGCCAAGCTGAGCCCAGACCATGTGACCCATCTTTTTAGAACCGGATCGATCTAGTGAGGCCAAACCGAACCAGTTAACCCTAAACTAAATTGGCAAACTAAACCAAATCAATCTTCTAAATGGAATTGTTAGACCCATTGATGGACCAAACTGGGTCAACAGTCGACATTGATTGTTGCCCACAGTCATTGACTGTTGATCATCAGTGCTGACTTTGACCGATGACTTTCAGCATTGACTTTTTCTGGTCAAAGTTAACTTTACGTTTTTTGACATTCTGATTCCAAATTTGCTACTCGTTTTTCCAAATTTGAACTCAAAAGCCTATTTTTACTATTTACATTTATTGTACTTAGTATTTAAGAATTGTGAATACTAGATTTTTATTCGAATATTCTTTTGATTAAGTGACGTTGATTCAGAGACAGACACTATTCCTCATGCACCTATGCAGACTGTTGTTGCACAACCTCCTAGATCTGCACGTGAGTATAGTTCAGATTAGTGAGTTATTTTTGTGTTGTGGAAAAGTAGTAGATTCTAATGTAGTGGCTATTTTCATAGGTGCTGACTCTGTCCAACCTAGTGCTAGAACTGAGCGTGGGAGATGTTCATCTCGTCGTTGAGTTATTAGCTGTCTAAGTTTGTCTCTTCTTGTGCTGTCACAGCCAGGACTAGACCTAAATCAAAAACACATAGAGTCGAGACCGATCTTTTGATTAGGTAGATCGAAAAACTAAAGAAAATTAGAGATTCTAAAATCTTGGGTTCATGGGCACGATTAAGTGTGGGGAAGGATTAGCACCCCACAATGCCCGTAGAACAGTGCTTAATTGGTCACTAATATTTTTTCTTATAATTCGAATACATACATGCATAAACTCAAGAAAACTTAACAACCTTTAAAGTCTATGTTTTTAATCCTAGAGGGTATAAATAACATAAGATTACTTAAAATTAATAAGTTTTCTCTTAATTAAGGATAAATTATTGAAAGAGACCTGAACCTAGGGGTCTAATATAAAGATTTATTAGAGGTCTAATTAATAGAATTTAAAGATCAAATTATGAAAATAATTTAAAGAGTCTAATCTAGAAGACTAATTTATTTTGAAATTAATTCGATAACTAAACTTAAGGAAAATAACATTAATCCTAGAATTAAATTAAGTGAAATCTACACTAAAGGCTTCAATTAATTAATTTATGGATCTAACCGAAAGAGTCAAGCTTGAAGGTTTCATTCTAAAAACTCTACACTAACCTAAAACATGAAAGGGAGAATAAATTAAGATAAATGAAGAACCAAATTAAAATAAACTTAATAGCACAAAAAACAACATAAAATAAATAAACAAAAAAGGAAAATGAATCAAAATAAAATATAAAATGCAAAAATAGAAATAAACATTATCATAATAATTAAATAATATTGAATATAAAATATCTACAGTTAACTAATAAGGTAATATAATTAAAACATGGATTTAAAGACATTAAAAGCATGAATGAAATATACTATATAAATTACTATATATACAAAATATATATATATATATATGTTAGGTTATTTATTAGATACTAAAAGAACAAATACTACCTATACAAGTATAAAAGTAAAAAAGAAATAACAAATTAGGACCAAATACAAATATGGTAAAATATAACATGGTAAGCTGTAATAAAAATATACATATTTATATTATTATACATGGCAAATTAATAACGTAAAAAAATAATATATAGTAAAACCATATTAAATAGTAAAAAAATATTTTATATACATAAAAGCATTACCATAATAAAATAATATATTAAAGAATACTATATACATCATAATATTAAAACGTAGTTCATAAAGAAAAATATGTATGTATACAAAACAAATAAGATAATGAATGCAAAGTAATAAAGCGTGAAATTGAACGAATAGGAATTTAAGTAAAAAAGAATTGAAATTAAATATAAAAAGACTAAAGGGGTTTTCACACGTCGTAATGCCTTAGAACTTTTTTATTTTGAAGAAAAATAAAGATGAAATTTTGAACCAGAGAATGGCTAGACAAATCTTCTATTTTTTTCTCTCTCTACAATGCTTTGTTTTGTGTTCTCTATACAATGCTCCGTTTTTTTCTCTCTCTACAATGTTATGTGTCTTTTTTCTTTCTACAATGCTCTGTGTGAAAATTACATAAGAATGAAGCCTATTTATAGGCTCTAAAAATCTTAAAAATATCAAAACCCTAAAAGCATGATATCTTCTACATTAATGCTAAATATTCTTGGGAAGGGAATAATACATTTACTTGGGCACCAAACCACTTTCCTTACACGCAATATGACCCTAAATTAATTAAAACAAACAAGGAAAAGTCGAATTTAATTACAAATAATCATTGAAATAATTGAAAAATCATAATAAAATCAAATTCCCGTATTGGACCTGTATCAAGTTTTCTACACGCATTGTCTTCAGTAAAATGACCACATCTTGAGCTCCAGAAGTCCGACCGAGGCGTTTCAAGATGCGTTGGAAAGGTAACTGAAAGATGATTAGTTTGTAAGCAGACATCTTGACAGAAAAATACCCAGATCCTATCGAAAAATCACCATAAGTCCGCAATAAGAATTCTTTGTACATAGTTTGACTTTTCATACTTGTTGGACAAGATCTCTTGCAATCTTCCCATATTTGACGTGATTAGGATCTTTTATAATATAAAAAAATAAGTAAAATACATTAATAAT
The DNA here is from genome assembly GCA_019671005.1 of Hibiscus mutabilis. Lineage (NCBI taxonomy): Eukaryota > Viridiplantae > Streptophyta > Magnoliopsida > Malvales > Malvaceae > Hibiscus > Hibiscus mutabilis. The sequence goes on along the minus strand of CM033741.1, from coordinate 21,485,653 downwards.
AATAATAGTAAAAATAAAAAATAAGATGAAAAAAACGAATTAGGCAGGACAAAATTAAGTGACTACATGTGCTACATGATTTTTGTGTTATATATATATATATATATGTGTGTGTGTGTGTGTGTGTGTTTAAATTCTGAATTGTGAATTATGTGACATGATTTGTATGATGACATGTTATACATCATATATCAGAATGAGACTAAATTAATATCAGATTTATTGTGTTGTGCATCTTGATTAATTAAAGGGGAATGCATTTAGATTCGGAAAATTGAGATATCATGTCATATTATGTGGATTGGGACTTGTACGGGGAAGATTAGTGGTTTCAACTTTCGTGCTGAATTCTACTTCAGCAGGTGCGACGTTGAGAGTGATTTTGAGGAACCTATTATGTTATGTAGAGGGGTGCATACATTGTGTTTAGTGCATCATACCATGAACATTTATATATCTATATGTCTAATTGAGATTGAGCATGATGATCTAATCGCTTTGTTTTATGTTTGTATTTATTTGCACTTTAGAGACACACTGAGTGTTATAGCTTACTTCCCTTTAGTTCTTCTTTCAGATACTCAGGCCATAGGCGTACAGTACTTGGAGAACCTCAGAATTTTCAGTCTTTAATTTATTTATCAGTATTGATTGTTTTCTAGTGACTCCGACTTCATTTTGTTACTTGGAATTTTATATAATTATGGATAATGGACTTTTATTATTTTGGGGATTACTATTTAGCATGCATTTGTGAGATTATTTTCAATTATTTAACAATCTATCAAAAAATTATCTAAACAATTACATTTTATAATAAACGAAACATTATTAAGAATATTTATGTTAACAATTATTTTGAATTTTAAATTATTTAAACCTAAAACTGTTTTCTTGAGGGACAAATTTTCAAGTACGACAACCTAAATTCGGTCTTTTTATCCAAGTCAGATTTAAAGGGTTACATTTAGGGTTATAAAACCATAGGTCTAACCCTCGGACAATGGGGCTCACATAAAATTTTAAACAAAAAATATTTTTTACATGCATATAAGTGTTTTCGGGCAAAATAGGATTATTTTGATAAATATGTTATTTTAAAGAATTGATATATTTTGAATTGAAACCCCAATTACCAAATTTAATTCTAGGATTATTTTCTTTTGTAAATAGACTACTATGCCACCTTGTAAAAGCTCTAGATTAGCGGCCGCTCATGGTCGAGGCCGTACCGCAACATCAGAAAGTGATCCACTGCCCCATGTTAAGTAGACGCAAAACTAGAACAAGATATTTGATGTTGATGTGGATGTGGATGAGCAACTTAAGGATCAGACTGCAGCTCAGCAAACTAGGGTACATCAGACTAGAGGTGGGAATCCACCTACACTATAGACTTACAGTGATGATCCACATGACTCTTAGGACGGTGAGACTGTTAAGATGGACTGCAACACCTCTTTTCGTATCCATACGAAGAATACGAATTAGGAATATCACAACTTTACTATCCTTAACTATACATGCTCTCAATTATCTTAGCATGCAACTCATCACATGTGGTTACTCTTAACTTTGAATCTTTCCAGAAACGCCAATTACTATGAAACCATAACGAACTTTAAAGGCTAAACATGACTCAAATAGGTTTAGCAAGTATACATGCCACTATAATAATCAAACCTCAATTAGGATGTCGATACTGTGATTACCTGTTGAGCTTTCCATATTGATGCAATGTTCTTCTCACTCTCATCTTGATTTACCTACGTGTGCACAGTCAAACGCACGCTAAGTAGGAACTTAGTGAGGCAATAAAGGAAGTTAATAACAATAATTTAAACTTTATTCGACTTCATGGCTATGTTTATATAACATGATATATATATATATATTCCAATATACTAACCTTTATATTGCATTGGTAGTGATTTACTACATGCCAATGCCATCATGTTAATCATATATTAACATAATATAAACCGGATAAAAAAATTCTTACCAATATACTTGCCACTTATTTCCAAAAGCTCATAAGCTTGTTCACCTGTTTATCTTTTATTAACCAATAAACCATAGCCCAAATATACGCCTATGAGGACCCTGGGTACGCGAGTCAAATATGCACCGAAATGCAAATACACATAAGGTCGTGCCCACCATAATACACATAAGGTCGTGTCCACCATATGCACTAAGTGTCTTTTATATACACTATAGTGCTAAACCAAGTATGCAGCGTGCTGCTAGACTCTATGGTATGCCAACTATACCCTATCCCTCAATGACTTACTTGGGTATATATTCTATATTTATTTCATCTGTGGCAATGTATATCAACATAACTTAACACTTGGCAGTTCATACCCGAAATAACATTCATAATACAACTTCATATATAACAAGTGATCCATGCATTTATATTCAACTTTTGACATATTTAGAACATGTCAAATATATGATTATGACATAAATATCATGCCAAAATAAACAAGGTAGACTCATCGCAAGTCTTCCTAATGATGTATAAAACATCCATATATCATGTTATGTAGGCATTGCACTCACCTTGGCCACTTAACACAATGCCTCACTAGGTCCTAGTTCGATCCTTTCTTTCATAGTACGTCAAACCTTCTTTGATCCGGACTTGACTTCATTAATCACTTAAATAAAATAAAATATTTGTTAGATTCAAATCTAACATTAACCTAAACATGTTGTCTAATATAATCATTCGAATATAAAATTTTCAAATATTTTTCCTTTCTTCCTTGTACTGTTAAAAAACTCATTATGGTCCCTAGTGACCAATTTGAACTTCCAATAATTCATCCGAGCTTGTTGACTAACATTTAAAAACAAAATTTTTCAAATTCCATTATCTGACAACTTGCGCTACCTTCAAAGATTTACTTATACAGGGCAGAATACATATTGGATCTTAATTTACTTTCCTTTCTTAAGGACTTAGACTGAATTTTCCTAACTCAGTCTATTATTCTGATAATTATCAAAATTACTTCAAATAGTGAAATAACCATTTTGCCCTCAAATTCAATGAATCCATAATGTACCACATGTTATCATCCTTCATCCAATGGTCTAGATTTAATCTTGAGTTAATAGTTTACCAAATTTGCCCTTGTGATTTTTTCCAAAATTACGATCTTGCCATTTTTCATCCAACGGCTCATATTTAACATAGAAAATCAACTTAAATCCAACGGTTCATATTCTTCCAACACAAAGAAAATATATTAGACTTGTAAAATAACATAATTAACCTTGCCTTATCATCCTTCAAAATATCTTGGATATTCGATTCGATCTGATTATCCGAATATTTTTCTAAACTTTATCACTTTATAGCCATTAATATAAACTCCGTACGAAAAATTTGAGTAACATGAAAACATCATTCTTGGAGGTGAACTATTCATTTACGGGGTTAAAATACACAACTTTTGAAAATTACACTATGGTCCCTAAACTTTTCCAAAGTTTATACTTTAGCCACAAAACTTTCAAATTTTACATTTTGGTCATTAGCCAAAAATTGGGATATTACAAGTCTCTGCCCCTTAAGAAAATTCGTCCTCAAATTTTTAATACGTACATGGTTCAAAAAGGTGAGGAAACTACTTTGTTATATCTTTTTCTCTTTCCCAAGTCGCTTTTTCGACTTCATAATTTTGCCAAAGAACTTTAACAAGCGAGATCATCTTATTTCTTAGTTCTTTTGACTCCATGTGCCGATATCTTTACCGATTCTTCCTCATAAATCAAATTTGGTTGAATCTTTATTCCTTCCGAGGTAATGATATGTAAAGGATCTTATCGATACTTCTTGAGCATCGGTACATGAAATATATTATGAATCTTGTCCATTTTCGGAGGTAAGGCTAACTAATAAGCCACCAGACCAACTCTTTTCACAATCTTATATGGTCCAATAAATCTCAGACTCAGCTTCCCTTTTTGTCCAAACCATAACACCTCCTTCCAAGGTGAAACTTTTAAGGAATACCTTATCCTTAACTTCATATTAAATATCTTTTCTTTCAAGATCAACAGATAATATCCATCATTCTAAAGCAATTCTAGATTGCTTCAAACCATTCTTACTTTATTCTTTGTATCCTGAAATAAATCAGATTCAATCACCCTTTGGTTCTCTTTTTAACTCATTATCATCAAGGATATAAATTACCCTTTGATAATATGAACATCCTTTAGACTTAACATCGAAATCTTTAATTTTCCATTTTCACCTTACTGAATACTTTCCAGGCATATCTTATCCTCCATATGTAAATCTTTGATCCGATTTGTCAAAGTAGACTTGAGCTGAAGCTGTGTAATCAATACACTATTTTCCTCCAAAGATAATTGGGCATTTAATGCTTATAAGACAAAGAATGACTTTTGACTAAATACATCAACTATTACTTTAGCCTTATTGCATCAATACACATCCCAACCTATTATGAGACGTATTATTGAATAAGGTAGAATCCTTACTAGATTCATACTGCACTAATACTAGTACTACTATCAAATCTTATTCTACTGGTAATAATATAATCGTAATTTAATCTTAGAGGAATATTTTTGCTTCTTTTGACTAACATCACTGGAGCTTCCTAAGGTGATATACTGGGTCGTATAAAACCTCAATCTAATGACTCTTACAACTAGATCTTTAGCTTTCTCAATATAGTAAGAGCCATTATGTATAGTGTAATCAATATAGGTCCAGTATTGGATTAAATCCAATCCTAAACTTAGCCTCTCGATTAAGCGTCAAGCTTAACAGCTCATCTTGGGCAACCCATTTAAATCTCACAAACAATAGAAATACTCTCCCAGCTTACCCTTGATGCTCAGTATCCATAGCATAAGTTAAATAATTTTCACATTGGTAACAATTTCCAATAAAAACTCTGCATGCTCTTGCATGCCAATTATCACAACACTCACATGATTGGTTTTGTGGTTTTCTTGAATCTCCAACATTAACTATAAATGTCAGAGAGTTCTTAATTTTCCATGTCCTGGTCTCTTAGCGGAACTATGTAATAAATTCAGCTTGATATCTTTGCTGGGAATCCTCACCACTTTTTAGAAGTAGTGAAATACATAATGATTCACTATTCATCTTTACAAGCTGTGACCTTTGTTTAGATATTTTCTCATTATAAACCCTTTGTATTGCCTTTGGTATAATTTACTACTTCATGGAATTTTGAAAAAATAAGGTAGTTAGTACTTCTTTGTACCTGACCTCCAACCCTCTATGAGATGTTATAACATGCTCTCTTTCTGCCTATAGAAAGTAGTTTAGAAGCAAATCAGCTCAGTTTATTGAACTTGCACTCATACTCGTAAATAATCCAATTACCCTAATTAAGATGCAAGAAACTTCGTTGTATCTCTAGGATAAACTTTGTTACGAAACTCTCAAAGAAAGAACTTCTAGTTAATATACTTTTGAGAATGAACCATAACATTACTTTATCAAATACGGGTCTAATCCTTTCAGATGAGATAATACTTTTTTCTTTGAGTCTCCTTTGATCATCCATACAAAGTTCCTTCAATATAACTTGTATATCATTAAACCATAGATTAACAATCATAGGATCTCCATTAATATCTCTCTGAAAATCTAGTGTGCTAGAACTCTCAATTCTTTTGCAATCGGAGCCTAAGCAGTCTGATTCATAATCGAATCTAATGTCTGAAAGAAAAACTCTTAATCCAGAACATGCATATCATGTTACTCTGGTGCCTCTTCACCATGCTAAACTGAGGGTAGAATATTATCATTAACCTTATCACTCTCGTAAATCTCTTGTTGATCCACTAGCCTAAACATCCGACACAATTTTTTTTATCCTCACACATTGGAATTTAACATTATTATCATAATAAAGTAAGCAATTGCATCCATTCAAACAAGTAAAATCATCAGTAATTCTGACATCCTAGTGGCATGTATACACTTTTGACCTTTACCATACTTCGTTTAACTCCAGAACCGGCTAAAGCTATAGCTTTGATACAAATAAATGTAACACCCCTTTTCGTATCCATACAAAGAATACGAATCAGGAATGTCACAACTTTACTATCGTTAAATATACATGCTCACAATTATCTTAGCATACAACTCATCACATGTGGTTACTCTTAACTTTGAATCTTTCCAGAAACGCAAATTATTATGAAACCATAACGAACTTTAAAGGCCAATCATGACTCAAATAGATTTAGAAAGTATACATGCCACTATAATAATCAAACCTCAATTAGGATGTCGATACTATGTTTACTTGTTGAGCTTTCCACATTGATGCAATGCTCTTCTCACTCTCATCTTGATTTACTTACGTGTGCACAATCAAACACACGCTAAGTACGAACTTAGTGAGGCAATAAAGAAAGTTAATAACAATAATTTAAACTTTATTCGACTTCATGGCTATGTTTATATAACATGATAAATATATATATATATATGCCAATATACTAACCTTCATATTGCATTGGTAGTGATTTACTACATGCCAATGCCATCAAACTTTCATGTTTCTCTATTTTTCATAATGTGTCATACATGCATAAATGCATCATGATCACTAGACATGTATTACCATCATTTCAATCATATATTAATATAATATAAATCGGATAAAAAAATTCTTACCGATATACTTTCCACTTATTTCCAAAAGCTCATAAGCTTGTTCACATGTTTATCTTTTATTAGCCAATAAACCATAGCCCAAATATAAGCCTATGAGGACCTTGGGTACGCGAGTCAAATATGCACCGAAGTGCTAATACACATAAGGTCGTGCCCACCAAATGTTATAAGTGTCCTTTATATACACTATAGTGCTAAATCGAGTATGCAGCGTGCCGCTGGACTCTATGGCATGCCAACTATATTTTGTCCCTCAATTACTTACTTGGGCATATATTCTATATTTATTTCATCCATGGCAATATATATCAACATAATTTAACTCTTGGCAGTTCATACCGAAATAACATTCATAATACAGCATCATATATAACTAGTGATCCATGCATTTATATTCATCTTTTGACAAATTTAGAACATGTCAAATATATGATTATGACATAAATATCATGCCAAAATAAACAAGGTAGACTCATCGCAAGTCTTTCTAATGATGTATAAAACATCCATATATCATGTTATGTATGCATTGCACTTACCTTGGCCACTTAACACAATGCCTCACTAGGTCCTAGTTCGATCCTTTCTTTCATAGTACCTCGAACCTTCTTTGATTCGGACTTGACTTCATTAATCACTTGATAAAAAAAAATATTTGTTAGATTCAAATCTAACATTAACTTAAACATGTTGTCTAATATAATCATTCGAACATAAAATTTCTAAATATTTTTCATTTTATACTTGTTCTGTTCAAAAACTCATTATGGTCCCTAGTGACCAATTTGAACTTCCAATAATTCTTTCGAGCTTGTTAACTAATATTTAAAAACAAAATACTTCAAATTCCATTTTCTGACAACTTGTGCTACCTTCAAAGATTTACTTATACAGGGCAGAATACATACTGGATCTTAATTTCCTTTATACTAGAGAAACTAGATTCGATAACGATTCCAAGGTATAAGCCACATAAATTAATAAAATCTACAAAAATTATGAAAATTCTTTACATTCACATCACAGAGTTGTCTAGGCAGAAACTGCTATGTAATTTTTCTGACCTTCATTCGATTAAAAATTCATATCTTTTAACTCGAAATCTGTCTCCTTTTTTTGGAAACGAAACTAGACTAACAAATATTTACAACGGTATAAAATTCATCATCTAACCATTTTTGTAGAATTTATGGCAAATTTTTAAACTTACTGCCATAATTCAAATTCTAACATAACTTTCCATAAATAACTTCTAATTTACACCAACTTCTCATTGTTTCTCTACTTGTCAATTTAGTCCCATCATTTTACTTCAAATGACTAGAATAAAGCTTGTATTCATATGTTCTCTTTACATCCTTCATCAAAATAAGCTTAAACCTTACCTCTCTAATTTCTCTTGATTTGTCGAAGATGGTCACCAAAATTTCAAATATAAGGAAGCTTCTTAACTTTGCAAATTAGTCCTCCAATCAACATTACTACCTTAATTCCATCATTTTAACTAAAAATCAGATTTACTCCTTCTACATATCCTCTTTGCCGAATAGATTATTCAAGTTTGACAATTTGTCAAAATGGTCACTAATGTGATTAATCATCGATTTAGCATTCTAACTTCATTTTCATGTCTCTAACATCATTAATAATATAAATACACATCAAATTCATAAAAATTAGATCTGGTCCTTAATTTTGAAGCTTGCTGAAATGGTCCATATGTATTTAACTTAGGGTTTTGCTTCCAAACAACAAATCAAGCTTACTAGATCATTAATCCAACATCACAAACCCTAAGTTAGACTTGAATCCATAAACCCTAATCTTCTCTATACAAACCAAAATATATAGGGTTTAAATCCCAACTCAATAACATGATTCTAACATCATACAAGCATGATTCTAACTTAAATTCAACCATGGATTCATAAAATCATAAAAGCCCCAATTTGTTCATAAACCCTTATTTCTTCCATATATCAAATATCATCAACCAATAAAGTATTCTATAAATTATTTACATCAAAAGATAGAGCTCAAAGAGTAGAACAACTTTGTAGTTCGAAAGATTACCTAAAAACCGAGATTCGGGGCTTAAATCGAGCTTAGAAAAAATTTTCTTCTTTCCTCTAGCTCCCATGGTACATGGCTGGAAAAAGATGAATATTTGTTCATCTTTTACTATTATTTTACACTTGTAGCTATTAAATGAATTTTAAATTCATTTAAATAGTGAAATTACCAATTTAGCCTTTAAATCCAATGGCTAATTTAATCTCATCTAAAATCAAGGTCCAAGATTAAATCCATGCATATTTCATATTCCAAAAACATCCTCAACATTTCAAAAATATTTCAAAATTACCATCCTTGCCAAATGACCAATTTGCCCTCCAACTACTATTTATTTACTAGTTTGCTTCAAAATTTCCATTCCATTATAATCTAACTAAATTAGTTCCTTCTCAATCAGCTACTATTCCATAAATATCATTTTATGATTTTCCATGGCTTATGGAACGGTCTCTGAAATTTCAATTCAATCTGATTTCCCAATATTCACTAAATACTTATACTACCATTTTACCTTAACCGAGCTATCGGATTTATTCCAAAAATTATATATTTCCACATTCAGAAAATAAATATTATTATCTCATAAAAACTTCCTTTCTTAAGGACATAGACTGAATTTTCCTAACTCAGTCAATTATTCTGATAATTATCAAAATTCCTCCAAATAGTGAAATAACCATTTTGCCCTCAAATCCAATGAATCCATATTGTAACACATGTCATCATCCTTCATCCAATGGTATAGATTTAATCTTGATTTAATAGTTTACCAACTTTTCCCTTGTGATTTTTTCCAAAATTACGATCTTGCCATTTTTCATCCAACGGCACATATTTAACATGGAAAATCAACTTAAATCCAAGGGTTCATATTCTTCCAACACAAATAAAATATCTTAGACCTGTAAAATAACATAATTAACCTTGTCTTATCATCTTTCAAAATATCCTGGATATTCGATTCGATTCGATTATCCAAATATTTTTCTAAAATTTATCACTTTATATCCATTAATACAAACTCAGTACAAAAAATCCGAGTAATATGAAAATATCATTCTTGGAGGTGAATTATTCATTTACAGGGTTAAAATACACAACTTTTAAAAATTACACTTTGGTCCCTAAACTTTTCCAAAGTTTATACTTTAGCCACAAAACTTTCAAATTTTACATTTTGGTCACTAGACAAAATTGGGATATTACATGGACAATGCCACAGTGAACCAGAAGCTACTATGTAACCTTCTCTAGTTAAAGAGTGTGGGGAAACTCATATCTATCGAGTTTCTAGCTGTCGGGATGACTATGTTTGAAGGTAAGATAGGAATAGATCCGGCAGATGTTGAGTATTGCTTAAAGAAGCTACAATGTTTGTTTATTGAGATGAACTTTCCCGCTGATCGAAAGTTAAGGGTCGTTGTATATCTATTGAAGGGTGAAGCCCAGAATTGGTGGAAGAAAGAGAAATATACTATTTTCCAAGGCTGATTCAGTATGCTCCAGGGTTAGTTATTATTGACAAAGACAAGTGTGACTAGTTTTTGAAAGACTTTAGCTTTCGATTAGGACAGGTGTTGCTTTGCACCAAGACACAATGTACAAAGAGTTGACTCGTCGGGCCAGGACTATTGAGAGAGTAGAGGCACTCAATGAACAACAAGGATCTTATAGTACTAAACGAGCCAAGAAGCAACCGACCATGTCAGTTCAGGATAGTCAGAGGAATTAGTCTATGAAGAGGGCTAGAGATGAGTCTGACCATCAGGGTTATTCCAAAGCTAGACCAGTTACTTCTATTGTCCCTACCGCCAGTGCTGGTGGTTTGACTAGTTCACATTGGGTGCCACAGTGTTCATTTTGCAAGAAATGGCATGCTGGCGAGTAGAGGAGAAAGATTGTGGCTTGTTTCAGTTGTGTTTCTTTTGAGCATCTCTTCAGTTATTGTTCACACCAACCTTCGTCTATATATTTTCTGAGCCAGTCTCATGCATCAGTTCAAACACCCTCTTGGGGTAAAGGACATAGTGACCTGCTATTTTCGGTACTACTAGTAGGGGTAAGCCATCTCATAGTAGAGGAGCAGCGGGATCAATGATGAGAGAGCCAGAGTTAGTTTATTCTACTAGGAGTCATGATGATCGAGATGAGTCAAACGTCATTGTTGGTACCTTTTCTATTCATTTTATTCTTATTTTACTCTATATGATAATGGTTTGACTGTTGGGATTCATAGGTAAAAAATTGATCTTATCAAGCAATTAAACACATCAAAAATATTTATCCTACAAAATATTCCCAAGATCTCATGCAATCATATTAACGAATGATGGAGATAGTAATGAGATTACCTTAATATTTGAATCAATAATCATGTTGTGCTGAGGCACTGCCTTTATGAAAGACGATCACCCTCTATAACTATCCACACGCGAATGAACGACGAACAGCTAAGTGAATGCTAGTTCCTCTCTATTTTGTGAAAATAGAGTTTTTGTGGTTTTTGGTGTCTTTTTAAAAACTAGTGAATGAAACTCTTGGCATACATATATATATATGACTTGATTAGGATTAGATTAAGTTTACTATTATAATTTATTTAAATTTTTTTAAATAAATAATATATTTAAAACATATTCCTTATCCGAGAAGGAATTCAAATCCAACCAAATCTACATAATGGGATTTATTTAATAATATTATTTATTTAATATTATTTTAAAAATAATAAATAATCTATTTTAAAATAAATTCCTTATTTGACAAGGAATTCAAATCCAACCAAATCTAGATATCAAGATTATTTAATAATATTATTTATTTAATATTATTTTTCAAAAATAATAAAATAAAATATTCTTTCACAAGAATACGAATATAACTTCTTTAAATTCAAAAAAATGATCTCTTATAATTTAAAATAATCTCATTATCTTAAATTATTATTAAGAGTAATAACCACAATCATTCTTCTCCATTCTTAGAGTACGACCCTATAGGTTCAATTAACGTTGGCAGTAGATAAAATCACATTTTGTCCTACAAGTCATAAGTGGCCTCTAGCAAGACATTATGACTACCCAAGTTAAATGAAAAGTTCATAATCTGAGACAACCTTAATTCAGTTTATGTCATAATCTTTTTATCTCACGATATCTTGATAGAATGTAAGACATGGAAAATGTTAACCTTATATCGTTCTATCATTGGTTTCTCAATGCTCAATTGAACTGACTAAACAAATGGCATTGATCTCTATCAACTCATTAAGCACGACCATGCATTTTTCAGTCCCAATCATCGAGGGCCCTAGAGATATCTCTCTTATGTTAAGAGGGATAAGTTTCATCTTAATCACTCACATCTCGCTACATGATTCCTTATCATGTTCAACCATAACCTTTATAATCGTTTGATTAAAAACGATGTTTGACTATGTCAAAATATAATAATCATCATGTTGAGAACCGTAGTAATTTTAGGTCTAAAGATTTAATGCCACAACTGTTGAAGAATAATATATAACTTTAATCCATGTATCAATCTCAAAACGAGTTGATCCTAATATTTGTTCTCAACAAATGCATATATGAATTTCATTTGAATCTCATTCCTATATCCATCTTATGAATACCTATCAAACTTTATACCAATCTTATCTTTTATTGTTCCCACAATAATAACTAATTAGGGATATTTAGAATAATTAATAATATTCAAGGATACAGAAGCATACAAATTTATTATAATAATAAATTCAATAATCAAAATATCATGTAGATACAATAGGCTTTATGACACTATAGCTAACATCGACGCACTCATATGTGGCAAGTGATGTGTCTGGGGGACTTGAAATCCATGTTGAGGATACTACGATTGTGGTCAGTGTTCATGGCCCAGTGGGTAGTCCGGTTGAGGTTACCAAGGTGTATAAAAATTATTCTCTTGAGTTTCAATTGGAATTCTTCCTAACCAATCTGATGTACATGTCATTATGATCAAAGTCTGTATTTGATACGTTATGTCTATATGATTCGTTATATGACATGATCTATGTTTAAATTATGTAGGCGCAGATTCAACATTATATGAAGAGTCTTATTTTTCATTTAATCACTGATTTATAATATTTCTATGCTTTTTACACTTTTATTTTTGGGTAAAGTATATAAATGGTCACTAAACTATGCCGGAAAAAACAAAATGGTCACTAAACTTTTAAAAGTTACATAATAGTCATTCAATTTTATTTTTTTTTACAAAATAGTAACTGAGTCGTTAACTTCCGTTAAATAGATGACATGTCAGTTAAGAAAATTTGTATAATAACACATTTAATCCTCAATATTTAAAATTCAATCAATTTAGTCCTAATTCAAAATCCTAGAAAATTTGGATACTAACTCCCTAATTTTCTCATTTTAACACTAATTGTCCGAGTGTAGATGATTTCATCGCATAGTCGGTTCGGTTCCTGAAACCCAGCAGCGTCACGAACATGACGATAAAAAGAACCAGATGGTTCTTGGCATATCTTTGGCCCACACATATGTAATGACATAGCCTTATACATTGCCTGAAATCCTCCATTACTTGATTGTCTTAGTTTACTTTAAGATACTAATGTTGTCGGCGGACAGTAACTGACTACCTCATGCGCCACTGCTTCTGCATACTTCATTTCCCTTAATTGTTCTTGGGCTGCGAAGAGGAAATCGAATATGTAACTCCCAACTTCTTCCTCGTGGAGTGTGGCGGCGCTATTTTCAACTCGGCGATTCTCAAACTAATTCTTCCATCCAAAAGTCAATTAAACAAGAAGTATCGTCACCTTCAAGCATTATCATTTTACTTTGAGCAGCACAATCAATAAGCAATTTGATTAATCTCTCAAAGCTCAATTTCGCTTTTTCGGAATACGAAACTGGGGAAACAATGGAACTTATTGCTCTGGAATTTTCTTTTAAAAGCTCGAGCTGGTATGGGGAGAGGGGTTATGGTTTTCTGGTTGGAAGGACAAAAATGGGAAATTTAGGGAGTTAGTCGCCATATTTTTTAGACTTTCGAATTAAGATTAAATTGATTGAATATTTAAATAAAGAGAATTAAATATACTATTATACAAATTTTCTTAACTGAAACATCATCCAATTAACGAAAATTAAAGGCCCAGTTACTATTTTGTAACAAAAAATATAGTTTAATGACCATTATATAACTTTTGAAAGTTCGGTGACCATTTCATTTTTTGAGATAGTTTAATGGTTATTTGTGTAATTTACCCTTTATTTTTCAAATTGTGATTTTAGAGTTGTATGTCGTTATTTTATGTTTCGGACTGTGAAAAGGACCCGAGACTTATTTTCTTTACCTAATGTCAAATAGACGTTTTGTACCAATTTTATAACTATTAATATTTTTGTTTGACTGGAAAGTTATCTGATATTATGTTCTCGTTCAATGGCATTTTGAATTTCACTATAACTTCTAAATCGAATATGAGATGTTATATTAATTTTCATACGTCGATTCAAACCAAATTCAATCGATTAGAATACAAACACCTTTAATAAAGATATGCGTGCTGATATTAGTATCATGAATTACGAAAAGTTTAGTTAAATTAGTATCGTGAATTAAATGATATTAGTTCCGTGTAAAAACACCAAAATAAATTAGAAGATATCAATATATCTATATAAGCTAACAAATTAATTATGAATATGTATAAATATAAAATAAAAATAAATACATGTCGATAAAATAGACTATTGAATAAGACATGTGAAGCTGACAAATTGGATCAATAATTAAAGAAAAAGGTAATAATAGGGTTGGAATTATTTACTCATTCGCCCGGTGAAAATAAATTATTCATATACAGTTGTAAAAAAGCCTGAAACTTTTTGTTTGGTTGGCATTTTAAAATTTCGCCATCATATCCACAAACTTGGTCCTTTCTATTTTCATATATATACAAGAGACGGAGCAATGTGCACGTAAAAGATAATTCAATCTTTGTTTTTTAGTTTACAGTTCTTCAGTTTTGAGCTGCTTTTGACCTAATTTAGTAATTTTATCATTAAAATTTCTTTGGTGTTTTCCACCTCCAATTGTCGGTCGATCCGTGTTCTTTCCCCGCCCTTCAAAGAAGGTGGGTCTCACACACTCTCATCTGTAAATATTTGGTTAAATTGTAACTTCTATTCTTCTATTATGTTTAAATTTTTTAATTTGATGTTATATTTTTTAATATAATTATTTAGTCCCTTTAGTAGTTCTTGGGGGATCCTTTGATTGAGGAATCTCTCCTTTCCTGTTTTCTGTAGCAGTTTTCGCTGCTCTTGGATATAATATATGAAAACATTTATCGAAAAAAAATTATTTAGTCCCTTTAACAAATGGGTAAAATACACCATTCATCACTCAACTATCTTCTCACTCTTATTTTGGTCACTCAACTTTTAAACTTTTTAATTTACTAACTGAACTTTCGGATTGCTCCTATTTTGGTCACTCTAGAATATTTTATTATTATTTTTGATTTTTTAATATTATTGAATAAAAAATAATTTAAAAAATAATAAAATCATATTTTACTATTAATAAATTGAAACATATAAAGAAAAAAAATCACCACCGCCGCCGGCTACCGTTGGTCTCAGAATCGACGATCGTTTGATCCCAAATTATATCGGTAGACTCGTTTTGACACACTGTGTCCAGATCTGGTGTTTGTTTCACCGAAAAATGTCCCAAAACCTGCAAATCTCTTTTGAAACTTTTCGGGCCGAGACGAAGCGATCGGTGAAGTCTGGTACTAAACGACCACCATCTATGACTGTCGACGGTGGCGTCCGACAACGGCGAATGGTTGTCGGCGAACAATTGGATATAATTTTATATTTTATATTAAATAACAATAAAAAATGCTAAAAATTTCAAAAATAATAAAGAGTGACCAAAATAGAAGCAATTCAAAAATTCAATTAGTAAATTAAAAAAGTATGAAAGTTGGGTGACCAAACTAGGAGTAGGAAGATAGTTGAATGATGATTTATGTATTTTACCCTTAGCAAATTCATCCAAAATTCTAACATGAATTTTTAAAAAGAGTACCGTTCCAACAAAAAAAAATTCATCTCTACTACGTGATAAGTTGAAGAAAATAAATCATCTCATCATTTTAATCAAATTTGAGTATAGTAAAGGGATTAAAATTATAATTTAACCAAGTCTGGACCCACTTTACCTCAATCTCACCCGCTCCCATGTGGTTTTTCATATCTCACTGAACAAAACCTATTCCACACCCAAAAATCAACCAAAAAAAAAAAGAATAAAGATTAATATATGGGTAATCTTCAACCCATGGTCATTTTTGTTTAAGTTATATTTTATTTTTGGTCGTTTAAATTTAAAAAAATTATTCTTGTTTTGGTCATTGAACCGTTAATCTTCGTTACTTTTATTTTCGGTATATTTTGTTTTAGTCATCGATTTTAATTTTTTTGTTTAAGTCACTTACGCTATTCTGTTTTGATCACTGGCCATTAATCCCCGTTAATTTGATGATGTGTCACATTACTAAAAATAGATAAGTTCTAATTTAATCCCTACACTTTTAAAATTTTATTTTTTCACCATCTTTAAACAAAAAATTTCTATAATCTTTTTGTCTCCCAAAATTTATCCCCTCCACCGATCGAGCTTGTTAACGTTGGGTTCCACTGGAACCACACAAACGCTTTTTTGTCTTCAATTTTTTGAATGATTTTTTCGTTTTCTTTGATTTCTTGAAAGGAGTAGGAGTGTGCATTCGGTTAACTGACCAAACCGAATTACCCAAAATCCATTAACCGATTCTTTTTTTTTTCATTTCAACCGTTAACCGAACCGAAATGTTTTCAAAATTTTTTAATCGAACCAAAAAAATTGATTGATTCGATAGGTTTTTGAATTAACCGAAATTTATTATAAAATTGTAGACTAAATTATGCTAAAATGATCTTTTTAGTCACTGAACTTTCATTTTATGCTAATTTAATCAAAGTTTAATAACCATTTTATAATATATCAAAAAATTTAATGATTATTTTATAATTTTTAAAAGTTTAATGACAATATATATATATAATACGTAATATTTAATATATTATAATTTTGATTAATTCGGTTAATTAATTGGTTGTGAACTGAACTAACCGATAATCGAAGTTTGAAAAAAATAACCTTTAACTAATTTTACCTAAAATTAATCGACCGATTATCTAAAAAAAATTCAGTTCGGTTGGTTAATTCGGTTAAAATTGAATAATACACACCTCTAGAAAGGAGCCATCATATTAGCGAACGAAAATAATAGAATTATTCTGTCTTCTTTGGTTAGTTCAATATCGAAATTAACATTAGCTGCGTTTTACTATTTTAGTATATTTTTGTAGCTGACGGTAGTTAAGACAGCAATAACGGTTGACGGCAATGACATCAATAAAAATGAAGGTTAAAGTTTGAGAGGAGAAAATTTTTAAGGTTTTTTGTTTGAAGATGGTGAAAAAATAAAAAGTTTAAGAATTAAATTAGAAATTACTCATTTTTATTTACATGACACATTATCAAATTAACATAGATTAATGGTCCAATAACCAAAATAGAACAAAATGATAATATAAGTGACTTAAACAAAAAAATTTAAAATTGGTGAACAAAATGAAGCAAACCAAAAATAAAAATAACGAAGAGTAATGGCCTAATAATCAAAACAAAAATATTTTCAAACATAAATAAAAAAAAAAAATTTAATTTAAGCGACCAAAATAAAATAAAAGCTAAATAAAAAGACCATGAATAAAGATTATCCTTAATATATTTAAGTTGACTTAATATATTTAAGTTGCTTGGTGACTGAGGGGTTGAGGTGGGTTGCAACTGGCAACACTGCAAGCTTTACCTTTACTACTCTGCAGCAAGAACCAATCTTTACCTCTCTTCTCCATTTGATTCCCTCTTTCGGTTTCAGACCCAATTTTTCATTTGATTTTCCCTTTCTGGGTGCATTCTCTCACCGAATCTAACAACCTCTCCACTTTCCCTTTTGTTAGATTCCCACACACAATCTGGAAACAGTACATGCAAAACAAACAAAATGAAGGAGCCGAAGAAAGATTCAGACAAAGTCGTGTGGGATCATATTCAGATGAGGAGTCCATCGGGTAACCCGCTTGTTCACGGCTCATCCTCCAGACCCATTCCTAAGCTAATGGTGTGGTTAATCCTTTTTGTTTCGGTTATCTATGTTATCTACACTTTAAACCTATTGGCGATCTCGGCTACTGATACCTACGACGATATGCCTTTCACTTCATCTCTCCATCGCTCTTCACTGAATCCCAACCACACTGCGGAGACGACGCTGTCGCTCCACCGCCATCGGGCTGCCCGAGAGAAACAAGTGGGCTTATTACAAATGCCCATGGCTCCGCTGCATCCCAGACAGACGGAGATTCACGACGTGGTGTTCGGGATCGCGGCTTCTTCCAAGCTATGGCAGCAGAGGAAAGAGTACATCAAGATTTGGTACAAGCCAGACCAAATGCGCGGCGTCGTGTGGCTCGACAATCGCGTGAAATACTCGGCCGAAGACAACCGGACCCTTCCGCTGGTTCGGTTCTCATGCGACACTTCGAAATTCGCTTACACGAACAAGCAGGGACACCGGTCCGCGATTCGGATCTCACGGATCGTGACGGAGACGTTGAAGATGAATATGGATAACGTGAGGTGGTTCGTGATGGGGGACGACGACACCGTTTTCATCACCGACAATCTCATTAGGATTTTGAGGAAATACGACCACACCCAGTATTATTACATCGGGAGCTTGTCGGAATCTCATATCCAGAACATTTTTTTCTCCTACAGCATGGCTTACGGCGGCGGTGGCTTCGCTATTAGCTACCCATTGGCTAAGGCCTTGTCAAAGATGCAGGACCAGTGTATTCAAAGGTACCCGGGGTTATACGGCTCCGATGATCGAATGCAAGCTTGTATGGCTGAACTCGGTATCCCACTCACCAAGGAACTCGGTTTCCACCAGGTAGGTGACTCAGTTTTGTCACTTTTTGGATTTGTGAAAGTGCATTTCTTTGTGTTTTGACCGTTTTTCTACGCTATTTTGATATGGGTTTTAGTTGTTTGTTCAAGTATACACCTCCAATTATGATTTTGGGCAAGTTAATCGTGTGATTAAATTAATGGATGTTCTCAGGAACAAAGGAATTTCATTTCCCAATAGTTAAATTTCGGTTTCGGGAAAATTCGGGGAATGATGCAAGGTGGGGTCCACGTATTGTTAGGGTTTAGACCCTGGTCCTTTTCTTCACTTTTTATGTTTGTCTTTTTTTCCCAATCCCTATTATGGTACGTTGGTTCCACGCTCTTTGAGTGATGGAACGATGGAACATTTCTAGCTATGTTATCTATTTGGACGAGGGTGAGCGTGTGTTTCAGATCTATGTTGGAAATTTTCTTGAAAAAATTGTATATCGGAAGAATCATATATTGTTTTCTGTTCAAATATTTGTCCGACACGAAAGAATCGGAGTGTGGTTGTGGACCTTTTGGGTGGTTGAAACGTCTTGTGCTTTTTTCAACTGACTAGATTGTTTTTTCCCCTAATTATTGGTAACAAAACTCCTTGGGGGGGGGGGATAAACTCGTTTCTGCCCTACATTAACATCATTTGTGTAATTACGGGTTAGGAAACGATGATTTATCTTTGTGTAAGTTGATTGATTCAAGTATCTAAGCTGAACTGAGTTTTTTAATCTAGTATGTTGAAAGCGTGGTGCCTGCATGCTGAACCCGCATCATATAGGTGGTGCATACGAGTTGATCATACGTGGTGTCTGCATTCGTAAATAAGATGTCTTTAAGTGCTTAATGCTATGATTTTTATACTTTTGAGATTTTGAATTGGAATCATTCTCTGATTATATGTATTTCTTTTTGGTTAATGGGAATCAGTATGATGTATATGGGAACTTGTTTGGGCTCCTTGCTGCTCACCCAATAACACCATTGGTGTCACTGCATCACCTCGACGTTGTTGAGCCTATTTACCCGGACATGACCAGGGTTCAAGCTCTTAAACACCTTTTGTTGCCTGCAAAGCTGGATTCGGCTGGGATCATGCAGCAGTCCATTTGCTATGACAAAAATAGAACGTGGACGGTTTCGGTTTCATGGGGTTTTGCCATTCAAGTTTTTAGAGGAATCTTTTCTCCACGGGAGATAGAAATGCCGTCGAGAACATTCTTGAATTGGTATAAAAGAGCAGATTACACGGCCTATTCATTCAACACTCGGCCCGTTACCCGAAATCCATGTCAGAAGCCTTTTGTATTTTACATGTCAAGGGTAAGAATGGATTCTGAATTGAATACAATCGTGAGCGTGTACAACCGGCACCGTGTTCCTCATCCACCCTGCAAATGGAAGATGGCTGATCCTAATGATCTTCAAACGGTGATCGTCAAGAAGAAACCCGACCCACATCTATGGGATAGAGTAAGTTGCTTTTGCTCCACCTTTTTTTTTTTGTTATTTCATTCGCAATTCGCATCAAAAGATTAATTTAATCTCTAGTCATTCATGGATCAATGACATTGGGATTTGGATTTGTTTTGGAAGTCGCCGAGAAGAAACTGTTGCAAGGTGCTGAAAGCAAAGAACGCAAGGACCATGGAAGTGGAGGTGGGTATATGTAGGGAAGGTGAGTTTAGTGAAATATAGTGAATGAAGTTGGATTGTTTTATTAGGTCCTCTGTTGTTTTTTATCATCCTTAATCACTGTCTTTACTATTCTTTTGTCCTAATGTATCCCACCCCAAGTTTCCAATTTTTTTATGTGTTGGCAAAGAGTTTTTTTTTATGACAGTTTCATTAGGGAAACCAAACCCAGAAAAAAGTTGTATAAAAAGAATGCACTTGTTTTCGGTGTCCGAAAATCCAAAAGAACCAATTTTAAGTTGGTACTAATATATATTTATATATATATTATATGAAAATTTTACGATGAAAGACGCACACCCACGCCGATGTATATTACTAAATTGATATGTGGGACCCATGGATGTCTTTTTATTATTTATTTATTTGTTTATTTTATTCTACGGTAATTTTTCCTCTTCTGCAAATTAACCTTCTTCCTTGAACCTATCGCGGTTGGGACCTATTGCTGGCCGGCCGCTCGCTTCTGTCTCACATTATCTTGAATCGTAAGCTTCTTTCTTTTTATTATTGTTTGTTTGTAAATTTGTTCCTCAATTTTTGTGCTTGGGTTTTGCTTGTTGAAGTTATTACCTTTTTTGTCCAGTTTCTTCAAGCATTGTCCTCACTCCTCACCCTGATCAAAAACAAAAAAGAGAACTTAGTATGAGGTTAGGCTTGCAGAACAAGTAAATTAAATTTTGGTTTCTTAACAGGAGAACCCAATTGAAGGTAAGTTGATAATCCGTTTTGGTCTATATTTTAATTCTTCACGATTGAGTTTGGGATTGGTAATGATGAAAGTTTTTGGTTTAAACCAGACTCAAATGGAACGCCAGAAAATTAAACAAAAAAACGATAAACTGAGTCGAGAATGATTTCTTAAAGCAGAAGATAATGAGCCGAATATGCAACAATTATGGCCGTCGAGCAATGCCTGGTGAAATTTGTTCGGAATACTATCGACTTAGCGTTGAGAACGTTCGATTAAAAAGACGAACTAAGCCGGATATCCAATAGAAACAACAGCATATAAGAGCATACACTAGACTCGAAACATTTTCAAGCAAACAGATAGAACGAAAACAAGACAACGATACTATTTTTTTCATATTCTATTTCACCGAACTCACATAAAAGGCATATTCAATCTCCGTATTGTAGATCTCCCATAGAAAGAAACATCAACAAGATTTTTATTTAGACTTACCTAATAGAAAATTTAGAAGATATAATTAACTTATTCTTAACACAATTAACCGGTTCTTAGAGAGGTGCTAGAGCGAATAAAATAGGGGAAAAGGCGAAAATTTGCGGTAGTAGGCAGAGCAAACGATTACGATAGAAGGTGCTCAAACACTGTTGGTGGTGCACAAAGCAAAGTGTACGGTGTTAGACTCAGGCGAGGGCCAAGTCGTCGAAGGTTGGTGGAAGAAAAGGACTCGTCAACAAAGTAGAGTAGCCAACGACGATAGGTTTAAAGAAGACGATTAATCTGCATAGGGGGAAAATTACTGTGAACGATTTTATTTTAACATAAAATAAATAAATAATAAAATGACATCTTATGGGTCCTATATATTTATTTTAAAACATTTTATTTAAAAATAAATAAATAAATTTAATGGTATAAATCGGTGTGCGTCATTCAATGTAGACTCATCCATATATATACGTGGTTGATTTAAAGAGCTAAAATTGGTTCAAATACTTTGAATCGTGGGTCCTTGTGAGTAGGTTTTTGCAATGATTAAATGGTTCGACTTTGAACCCTTTTAGGCCTTTACCCTCCAACATAACTTAGCTTTCCATGTTCTTTGCCTAAAAGTTTTCATTAACATTGTTGATTTCTCGATACATGCAATCACGTGTTCCAAAGATGAAAACAAATTGTCAACCAAAAATGGAAGTGGGTCGAAGATGCAAAAACCTGTCGTTAATCCAGCAAATGAAGATGACGTTGATAACTCAAGTTTATTTTACTTTTTATCAACTTTTCAGATAATTATATATATGATAACGACATGTGTAAACCATGCAAGCCAACGGCATTTTAAAATCAATATACATTTTTATTAATTAATTAGAAAAATACTCCCATCTCAGATTATTTAAAAAAAATGATTCTCATTTTATCCACGTAAAAACGACTCACGTTTTGCAAAAAGCGTTTATAGAACTTGCTATCTATAGATAGCGAGTTTCGTTTTACGTAGACGGACTTTTTAAATAACCTTGATATTAATTGAAGAAAAGATTTTTTATTCTGGGTATAACAAGTTCTGCGAAAAATTAAATATACAGACTAATTTATCGGCAGACTTTATGATACTGAACTCGCTTTCTGTAGACAGCGAGTTCAGTCTAACATGGCTATTCAGTATCGAAACCAACGTAACTTATTGAAATAAATTATTTTATTTACAAATAATTTATTAATTTATTTATTATATTTACAAATATTATTTACAAATAATTTATTATTGTTTAGTCGAATATAATATTTTACAATAATGTAATATTATATCTAAATAATGTGAATTTGAATAATTTAATATTCCAATAGATGTATATTCTATGAAAATAACGTGGATCTGAAACTTTAATATCTTTTTAGTTATTATCTTGAAATAGTATCTTTTTATTTTTTAAAAAAAGATCCTTTTGATTAAGAAAAATATTATCTTAAAAAATTTAAGATCTGAATTAATTTTAAAAGATCCTAATTAATTTAAAAAGATATTTTTATATTTTTAGTTATTATCTTGAAATAATATATTAAAAAAACTTTAACATCTTTTTATTTATTATGCTGGAAAATAGATTTTTATTCTAAAAAACAAAGACCGTAATTAATTTTATTCGAATATAAAATAAAAAACAGAAAACATTTTAAAATTCAAAAAAGTTAAAGGTTGTATTTATTATCTTCAAAATATTATTAAAATAATTCAAATTTTAAAATTTAAAATCTAGGGAACTCACTTTCTGCAGACATTGAATTTCATTCTGACAAGATTAAAATTGATTCATATTGAAGGGACACGTCTTTTCAACGGAACTTGCTTTATGCAGATAATGAACTCCACTGAAAAGTCACTTTGGAAAGGGGTGCGAGGACTCCTATAAATAGAGCCCCAATCCTCTCTTAATCTCAAACCTATCTCATTCTTGTCTATTTTTCTTATCAAAAATTATTTAAAAAGTGCGAATATTCGATATAATGACAAGATTACTCAGACTGGATGAGAGACATGTCTTCAACTACTGGCGGGCTTCAAAAAATGAAGAGGTACTATTTTTTGTATTTAGTTAATTATTTATTTAATTGTTATTTATTTTTTAAAATTTTAAATTTAAGGGGTATGAACATGTGTTGACTTGTTACATCAACCATATCACGAGACCACCTCATCCGGATATCGTTCCTTATTTGCATCATGCCGGTTTTGGGTACGTCAGCACTATAATTGAAGGTTCCAAGTTGCATCCTCTATTGATAAACGCACTGCTAGAAAGGTGGAGGCAGAAGACACACACATTCCATTTTCGATGTGGTGAGGCTACCATTACCCAACAGGATATTGCATTTCATCTTGGTCTACCTGTTGACAGAGCTGTTATAACCGGTACTGTTAAAGATAATTGGTACGACGTGTATTTGAATTTTCTCGAAATTCCTCCAGAGAAGTTGAATGGTGGTAAAATCTTCCTAACTTGGTTGGAACGTAATTTTGTCAATGTACCCCCGAATACTTTTGAAGAAGTTAAGAAGGTAATTATAATTTTTATTAATGATTATATTTTTTTGTTATTTATTATTTTGACATTTTATTTTATTGTAATTTTTATCGCTAATTATTGTTTCTATAGAGATTTGCTCGTGCCCATATTTTACGAGTTATTGGAGGGATCTTGATGCCAAAAAAATCCTGCAACAAAGTGCATTTGATGTGGTTGGGTCATCTTCGCAATTTTGAGGATGCCGGTAACTTGAGATGGGGATCGATAGTCTTGGAATTTTTATTTAGGGAGATGTGTAAAAACGTTGATTCCGACAAACATGTTATTAGAGGGTGTCTTCTATTGTTGCAGTTGTAGGCTTAGTTTCGAATGCTGTTTATACGCCCGACTCTTAACCAACCAATCCCATTTATATTTTTACTAGTCCAGAGGTAATAAAAAATAAACTAAGTTTATATTATACGTTTTTATAATCCAACAATAATATTTTGTTGTATAAATGATAGATGGAGTGGTCCATTATCTCACGTGGGACTACCAACAGGCCAGCGAGATTTTAGACTACTGATCGATAAGAAAGATGAGGTAATTTTTTAATCGAGTTCATTATCAAAATTAAAATCATTTGATTTTTAAATCAAGTTTATCTAACTTAATAAATAAAAATTTTGTGTAGTTTGTGTGGACGCCGTATGATGATCCTGATATTAGAGGTTGCATTCCATCGAAAATATTTCAAAGTTCAAACATTTGGTTGCCGATTATCCGGCTAATACAATATTCTATAGTCAAGTGGCATCCTACCGATAGCGTGATGCGACAATTTCATTATGTGCAACCAATTCCGCAAGACCCTACAAGTTTAGATGAATTGCATCGCATGACGCGATAAGGAAAGATGAATGTTGATTGGAAAGATTTTCATATGGTGTGGATAACACAGTGGGGCAAGGATTAGCTAGGCGAGCTATTTGTGAACCCATCGTCGATCATAGTGTTACATATGGTTACATGCAATGGTTTGAAGAAAATGGAAGCCACATATACTCACCCTAGCGGAGCGAGAACAATAAATAAATGTGCCTCCCCCAAACTACCCGTTGACGCAACGTGGTAGGAGAAGAGGGGCTACTAATAATCAAACCCAAAGAAGAAGAAGAAACATTGCAGCCTCGTCATCGGGAATAGCACAGTCACTTGCACCATCAATAGCAAAGCCTGAGACATCGATGCCACCACCTGTATTCACCCACTTGACGTAATCATCATTTCACCATATAAAGAGTCTATTAGAAGGTTTTTTCACGGTCGTGTTTTGTTTTTATACGACGATTATGGGTACATCGATTCTTCTTGTACATGTACCAGCATATTATCCTTCATTCCATTCTTCATATGTTCCACCATTATATCAATTTCCACCATTAGAGATAAAGTTCAGTCCAGTATTGTTGAATAAACACTGCCACATAGCATATTCTACACTGCTCCCAGTACCTGCGGTGGTACTAGAGATGCAAATGATGATGATGAGGAAGATAAAGCTAGACAGGTTTAAAAAAAATCCATGTCAGACTTGTCGTCCACCACAATATGGTATGGGTGGACATAGGCGTCATTAGGTGTTTTTATGTAATAATCATGAGTATGTAATTTTAAAAAATTTAAATGAATAAAAAAGGTGACTATTATTTGGAATCATAAATACTTTGACTCATTATATTTTATGGATTAAATTATTTAACAGCCTAAGGATGATATTAGTGTATTTAAATACTAATTTGTAAACTTAATAAAAAATATACACGAAGCTACGCTTAGTTGAAATGAATAGACGAGGAGTTTGTTTTTGTGTCATCATAGTCTGTAGACATGTCTGATGTTAAGTTAAGTTCCTCAATTCTTTGTTCTTTCTCCAGCCATTTACTGTAATTACGTAGTAGAATTGCGTCTTCATCTGGGGACAACGAAGCAACTTCTGCAGTTCTTGATGAAGAAGCTCATTTATCAAATTTTATAGTCAACTCGATGTTCGTACCCCGACACGGGTGTATCTCCTAAATATCTTGTGAATGTCGTTTGCATTTGATAAGGTTAGCATGTAATGCGATTTAGGGTCAAGCTCATTAACGAGTATTTTCATTTGCAACGAAGACATTTTTGTGTTGTAGATTTTCTAAGCTACGTTGAAATCAAATCATATAAATTATCTTTCTTGATGTTGTTGTTGAAGAAAGTGTAGAAATAAGTTCTAGAATATAACACTATTGCAGAAAATCTTGTCATACTTTGTTACGGGTCGGCTTTTTTAGGATTTCAGTTTTTGTTGAATGTGTAGACGATTTAAGCTTTTATAGATGATTTGAACAGAAAATATCAATAATGAACTCACTACCTGTAAAACAGGAGTTCCAATGACATGTCACTTCAATGGTGTACGCTGATGCTAACACCTCAAGATCTTTATAGAACTCACGCTCTCCAGGTAGCGAGTTCCCCTGACATGTCATACATATTGATAAAACGTGTCTGATACGCCATAAATAAAAGGTCCTCGAGTTTTGAAAATGATATTATTGTACCCCCTATATCAGACAGAACCGATGACAAACAAACCATATCAATTGCAATAGTTCACAAAAGTGAAGGATAAGTGAAGGACAACAACTTATTTTACCCGTACGTTAATTTCAGATAAGTGTTAGTATTCTAAGTTTACGTGAGACTTCTTAATTCTTATATAGTTTTAAGTCACTACAAATTCGCTAATGTTTGTTCATCTCTTTGGATGATGGTAGATATTTTCAAAATATGATGAGAAGAAGAAGTATTACTGCTTTGGTATACTATGATGGTCAGATAATTGGTGATACATCTCTCGGTGTCGTCTTTTAGTCATCCAATACTGTTACGATAACACTGCCAAGGAAATTAACATATAAGGTGTTGATGGAGGAAGTCTCGAACAATATTCCATATGCTCATGGAAAAAAATAGACCTGTTGAAGTATTGACTACCTACGTTATTAGAACCATTACAATACTCAATATACAATGTTGCGGACAATAGTGATGTGGAATTGATGGTGGAATCTCACTTGCAGTATTCATTAGAAGGGCCTATAGAGCTGTATGCAACATTTTAGGATGATGATATTACGAGCGAATTTTGACTTTTATCGTAAAGTTCAGAGTCCGACAACAAGTTTACAAAATGGCTTCAACTTATTAAATACATGCAATGACCTAGGTCTATCATCATCTTCGATGCCAAGACATTTTTGCTTAGCTAGCTTCGACTTCGACCTGAACCTGCCACCAACCCAACATTCAACATACAATCCATATAGTATGGATGTGGTGCGTCATCATCTCAAAAAGACATGAGGTCGGTAGACTATGAAACGTTTAACCTGTTTGACAATTTCTTATTTGGACGATATTCAAAGTATATCCCTAGTGCGGGAAACGTGTCAACATCTAGGGAGACATTCATGTGCTGGTGCCATCGACCTTGATCTTGGTAATACGGTTCGTGAGCAGTATCATGAGCAGTCTTGTGATTGAAAAATAATTGATACACCTATTAATATAGCAACTGACGACTTAGAACTATTCTGATTTGAAGGGAATTATTTTGACAAAGAATCGCTAAGGGAGGTTGGTCCGATGGTTACGAGATAGACCCCTTATCTGAAGAACCAGAAGACCTTGACATTCAGTGAGAGAGAAGGATGATGTTTGAGACAACGAAGAACACGTTGCACCTTGCAATGTTCCACATGCTGCCAGCACCTCAACTACTACTACTCATTACCAACAGCCATCCCGCTTCGCAACGATTGATATGGAAGCCTTCAATGCTTTGGAATTTTCAAAATTCCCACAGTTGGAGTAATATAACCAACATAGTGATGGTGAACTTTATACTGTAATGGTCTTCAAGAGAAAAAAATTGGCCAAGGCTACCATTAAGAACTCTATACGATTGATATGGAAGCCTCCAAGATCCGAGTCACACACTCAGACTGTTCATCCGTCTGAGGATGATATGAAGTACTAAAATTCAAGCGATTACCTAAAGCTCGATGAAAACACTCCCAAAACCTTAATGTAAACCGTGGATCCCTATCCAAAACTATCGACTTGGGCACCCTGTGTAACCTAACAATTTCAGCAACATAAAGATCCTCCAACTTATCCAAGGTATACGTCGTATGCACTGGCA
The DNA here is from genome assembly GCA_019671005.1 of Hibiscus mutabilis. NCBI lineage: Eukaryota > Viridiplantae > Streptophyta > Magnoliopsida > Malvales > Malvaceae > Hibiscus > Hibiscus mutabilis. The sequence goes on along the minus strand of CM033741.1, from coordinate 21,457,121 downwards.
AAAAATATACACACTTTGTAAACCGATCAACAACACCCAAACAGAATCCTTTTTAGTTGGTGTCAATGGTAACTCAACACAAAATCTATGGTGATCCTCTCTTATTTCCCCTTTGGAATCCTCAACGGTTGCAACAATTAGAAGGAAACTGATGCTCAGCTTTAACATGCGGACATACCATACGCCTAGCAACAAAATCAGCCACATCTTTTTTCAAACCCAAATAATAGTACTCTTCCTTTAGATCTCGATACATCTTGGTACTACCGGGATGCATAGAAAAAGGACTAGCATGAGCCTCATTCAAAATTGTTTGCCTCAACCCATCATCACTAGGTACCACTATCCGATCTTTGAAACATAACACCCTATCATCATTGAAGTGAAAATTCGTAGAATTTCTATCCGTGATATCTTTAATATGCGGTACCAACACCCCATCACAAGGTTGCAATTCCTTAATCAACCGCGACAAAGATGGCTTCACTTGTAACTCGGCCAAATATAACCCCCTCGACCGGCCTAGTTGCAAGACCGAACCGAGCAAGCTATATTAGGTTTACCGAAGTAAACCGGGAAGATAAAACCTAAAATGCGACCATTTTTTTTCTTTTATCTTGTCTAGATGCATTATGATGAGTGTGGCAATCGATCGAATAAAGCCAAAAGGGGATGAATTGGAATTTTTAAGAATGGTGAAACTAATTGCAAAATAGGAAATTGCAAAGAGATTTATAGTGGTTCAACTCCTTCAATGGAGTCTACATCCACTACCTTAGTGACCACACTAAGGATTTTCCACAAATTCACTAATTTGTCTTTCCTTTAGGATAAGGAGTAACCTTACACAATTCAATAGACTTATACACCAAAGTCTATTGAATATATTCCCAAAAACAAATACAAATAAGCAAACTAGAAAATCCTCGCAAGGTACTTGTTTGCAAAGTTTAAGCTCTCTCTCACACCCAATAAACACTAGAAAAGGAATTACAATGAAGAACACACTAGTGTTTATAAGAAAGATGGAAAAAAAAGCTCAAATTGAATTCTTGATTGCTTGAATATTTGGATAGGCTTTCTTGTTACTTCAATACTGTTTGGAGACCCATTTTACATGCTCTTGATCTTTTCTAACTGTTTGTATCCGGCGGGGGGACTTTGGAGCTGTTGGAAGCCATTAAAACTGAGCATTTAATGCTCACCTACACAAGGGTTTCGAAACCTTTAAGGGGGTTTCGAAACCCGGGGTTAATTTAAAACCAAAAACTAGCCGTTACAGGCCATGGTTTCGAAACCTTTATGGGGGTTTCGAAACCTGTAGCCAAAATCATAATTTTTGGCCTTACTGCCATGGTGGTTTCGAAACCACTAAGGGGGTTTCGAAACCTATGCTTAAAAACTCTTGAATTTGACTTTTTGTTGACTTTTTAAGGATAATACAATATAGGTACTAAGTCAAATAGTTTAGAAAATATTTGTTTGAGTTAAAATTGTATTTTTGACAAATTTGAATCGAATAAAACAAGTTTACAAATTTTTACAATTTAGTCCTTTTAGTTATATCAAAATCAAAATAAGTGTAACAATCTCTCCCTTTTTGATATAACAAAACACTTGATAAAAATTTGTTTTTGAAAATTTGTCAATCTTTTTAAATTTCCCACTTAGGTTCCCCCTTAATAAAAGTTTTTATAAAATATTTAAAAATTAAGTTTTAAAGACATTTGTTTAAAAAGTTTAATATAAATGCTTAATTCTAAAACAATTTGTTTAATCATAAATTTCTCCCCCTTTTTGTTATAGCAAAAAGAATAAAATGCTACAAAAGAACAAACGACATTAGAGCAATAGGGCATTATCCAAAAATCAATAAAAAGATAAACCATAATATTCAATTTAACATAAAATCCATAAAGAAATCCAACATAATCCAAATAACATAAAAGATCCAAATATAAAATCCAACGTTCAAATATGAAAAATAGCATAAAATCCATCATAAAGCCATAGTTATATGATAAATATCCAACAAAGTGCAAATGAAGTTTGAAAACATAATCCAAAGAACTAAATCAAAATAAGTCCAAATGCCATAGGATAGTCATAGTAAAATGCATAATAGTCTAAACATCCTGTGCATGAGATGATGATGGAGGAAAGAGATGACCACGAATGTCATGCATATCATGCTCCAATGATGTCACACGACCATCCAAGCTCCTATGCATGTCGGTAGTCTCCTCATGCGAGCTACGAAGAGATGCATCCATGTTGTTAAAGCGAGTGACCATAGCCGCGTACATGGATTCAATGGTCATAGGAGGTTGAGCATCCGGTGCATTCCCTGGATTAACACGAGCTTCATCTTCATCATTTTTGTGAAACCATTCATCATCAACAAGCCTCCAACCGGTCTTTTTAATAGTAGTCTTATCAATTTTTCTTTTGAGTCGAATGGCCGGATCAAGAGAGGTGTCAATATTTAACTTCTCAAAGGTGTGACTTAGAACACACCCATAGTTGAGAGAGAAGCTATAAGGGCTGTGGATGATTTTGACAAGGGAATTGAAGATGATTTGGGCAATATTTGGGCGGTTACCGGTACGAAGTTGGTGTAACCACCAATAATCGTTATGACGCATGCGAGTGCATCGTCCACCGGAAGGACAAAAGAACCAAGTGGTGAAAAGGTGAAGAAGCCTATCATAGATGTAGAGATGTTTAGGACTATTATCATCAAACTCAATGGGCACACTTTCGGATTCATTTGAAACACCACTATTGGGGACACCTAGGTGATCGACAATACTTGTCGGAGTAAGAGTAAACTCGGTTCCCATGAGATAGCACTCGATAGCTATAACCTCACAATTATTATTATGAACAAGAACGACATTTGCATAAAAAGCTTTCACTAGGTTATGAAAAACACGAGGTTCGATATCAAGGAAATCCATTCAACCCCATTCGACAAACATAGGAAAGAATTCAAAATTATAGACCTCAGAGGTTAAGAAATTCAATTCGAGAGTTCGTTTGGATCTAATAACTTTTGTCTCATAAATTTAATGACAACGATTTAGGCATTCATCATCTTGAAAACAAAGATTTAAAAAATTTGGATTTTGGTTTTGAAGAGGAGGCTAAGGTCTATTAGAACGCGAAGATTGACCTCTTTCAAGGCGAGCACATTTGGCTCTAGATGGCATTGCTCTAGGAGGCATGATTTTAAAAGATGAGAAAAATATTTAGCCTTAAAAAAACTGGATGGGGAATTTTGACAAACACTTGGTGGGCAAGGGTTTGGAAAAATTTTGGAATAGGTTTACATTAAAATTGGGTAACCTCCTGCAAAAAAAAAAGCAATATATAGAACATAATCATCAACCTAATTCATCAAATTTAATGCCTAAAATCTATTAAAATCATATAACTTTTGGAAACCCTAGGATTGAAAATTTTGAAGAAAACTTCATATATTTTTGAGTAATCATGTATGAAAATACAAAATATGAAGAACTAACATGATTATATTTGATTTAAAGCATGAAAAATATATTTTGAAAGTAAATTATCATCAAAAATTCAAAACAAAAAAAAATTGAAAAAGATGAGTTTGGATGATTTTTACCTTGAATAGTTGAAGAAGATGATGAGAACACCCAAAAACTTGAAGTAGAAAGATGGTTGAAAGTCAAGATTTTCAGAGTATTTGAGAGGATTTGAGGTTATGGCCATTTAGAATGAAGAGAAAATAGGTTTGAGGGTGTTTTAAAATTAATTTTTAGGGTTAAAAAATAACCCAGCCCGTGTTTCTGCTTGCATGGTTTCAAAACCAGCACGGGGGTTTTGAAACCCCTGGTTTCAAAACCTAAGGGAAGGTTTCGAAATCTTTTGCCCAAATTCAACACTGCCAAGCAGGTTTCGAAACCAGTGTTAGTGGTTTCGATACCTCTGACCCAAAAATGATAGAAAAGGCATTTTTAAGCCTTGTTTTGATCCGGATATGCATTGTAAAGGTTTATGACTATTATAGGCATTTAAGACACTTTGAAACAAGTTCAAAGATGTATGTCATTTAAACAAACATTAGCCATAGATAAAAATTTTAAATTTAAAAACATCTATGCTAAAGGTTGGATCCTAAAAGTTCATGTTGAGCTAAGAGTGACTAACTTAACACATGTACCTAATATGCATGTAAGAATCACATTGTGTCACTCAAGCATGAACAACAATCAATTTAAGTCAAGAAAAACCTATAAGCACTCACATTATGAAATTATTGACTAAAATCAAATATTGCTAATTATAAGGCCAAAAGGCATCAAATTAAGCATATGAAGTCAAAAACAAGCAATTCAAGCAATAAAAGCTCTCTTCACTAAAAACACTAAAGCAACATATGGAGACCCTCAAACATGCTTTAAAACATATAAACACATATAAATAAACATGAGTGAGTAAAGATTGCATGTTAAAGGAAACATTATCACTTGAACCAAATTTCTTCATTTTGCTCACCATTGCTCCAACACACCTACAATATGGAACTATACATATTTTGGTACCCAAATTCTTTTGGGTCCATAAGGATTAGTTCCTAAAATTGTAGTCCCTTTTGGAATCCATTTTGATAAAAGATCATATTCTTTGTTAGCAATGAGTCCTTTAGGGACCCAAATACTTTTAAATATTTTTCTATTATATGACCTTTGGGGACCACCATATCTATACCCATTAAAGTTCTTTCTAACATAGTTGGATTTTGATTTTCACCTTTATTAAAACTTTTTGTTCCAACTTTGTCAAAAGAAGCTTTAAGATCATCAAGTTCTTTTTGATGATCATCATGGACCTTTGAAAGTAAATTGTGCAAGTCTTTATTTTCTTTTCAAATTATTTCATTTTCACTTGCATTTCCTCAATTTTACTTTCAAGTTCCTTATTAGATTTGGAAAGAGAGTCATTTTCATTTTTTAATTTTGAAATGATTTTTCTATTTTTCAAAATTGACTCTTCAAATTCCAAAGCTAATTCATCATATGCCTATTGTAATTCACCAAAAGTATAATCAATTGAACTAGATGAATTAGAGGTTACCATAGAGTCATCTTCAAATGCCATGAGACACAAGTTGGCTACTTCATCCTCTTCCTCATCCGATGTGTCTTCATCACTCCAAGTAGCTATATGAGCCTTATGCTTCTTTTTTTCTCAAAATTCTTTTTCTTCAATTGAGGACAATCAAACTTGATATGTCCCGGCTTTTTACGCTCATAGCAAATGATGGGATCCTTCTCTTTGACATCATTCTTGAAGCCCTCTTCTCTTTGAAATCTTCTTCCTTTGTTGGACCTCATGAATCTTCTAAATCTTTTGGCAAATATATCATTTCCTTTTCTTCATCCTCTCCACTAGAATCACTCTCATCTTTTTGTTGATTTGAGAGTAACTCCAAATTTCTTCTTTTCAACTTCATTCTTCTTTTCTTCTTTTCCTTTTGACATCATCTCGTGAGTAGGTAATGAACCAATAAGCTTATCTAATTTGAGAGTCTTAAGGTTATTTGCTTCAATTATCGCTGTCTTCTTTGATTCCAAAGAATTGGGAAGAGAATATATCATCTTTCTCACAAGTTTGTCTTCGGGAATTACTTTTTCATAGCCCTTCAATTCATTCACAATCATGGAGAATCGATCAGACATGGATTTGATGTCTTCTTTGGGGTCCATTTTGAAGTTCTCGTAGTTGAGGTTGAGGAGCCCGATTTTGGTCTCCTTCACTTCATTTGTTCCTTCGTGTGTAACTTCAAGTTTGTCCCAAATTTCTTTGGCATGGGAACAAAATGACACCCTTCCATATTCATCTGGGCCGAGAGCGCAAAATATGAGATGCATCGCCTTGGCATTTTCAGAGAATTTCTTGTTTTCTTCATTGTTCCATGTCTTCATGCCACTAGTTGGAGCGGTGTAGCCAATTATGATGATCTTCCAAGTTTCAAGATCAAATGCTTGAATGAATAACCTCATCTGATTCTTCCAATACACATAGTTTACTCCATTGAAGAAATGAGGCTTGTTGGTGGGTTGAGAATCTCCCCAAGCTTCGATAGTGGAGGTGGAGAAAATATTTGTTCGAGTTAAAATTTTATTTTTAAGGATAGTACAATATAAGTACTAAGTCAAATAGTTTAGAAAATATTTGTTCGAGTTAAAATTTTATTTTTGACAAATTTGAATTGAATAAAACAAGTTTACAAATTTTTACAATTTAGTCCTTTTAGTTATATCAAAATCAAAATAAGTTTAACACTTTATTACTTTCCTACATGTACATACTGTTCACAGGTGAGAACTCATCTCAATCGGGCATCGAAACGATATCCAATTGGACACAAATGCAATATAGGGACTAAATTGCAATTTCAACAATATAAAAGGAGTTTTCCCAATTTTAAGTTACTAACCTTTAATTAAATATATTTCATGCTTACTTGTCAAAAATTAGCTTAATACGATCATCCATGCTCATTCAATTGATAAAACAAGATCCAGAGACTAAAATGAAAGAAACCAAAATTGCCTTTCTATGACATTAACAGAAATAACTGCCTCCTCATCGATACGCTAAGGCCCGTATCGATACGGTATTGTAACTTGTTTCGGTACACCAAGCACTGTACCGGTACACCACTTCGAATACAAAAATCCTATTTAATTTCTTAAAGCACCGTACCGATACGGTCATCCAGTGTTTTGGTACGCGGGCTAGTTCCAAAAAGGTGAGATTCCAGTAACAATAAAGCGCATCGAAACACTTATACCCGTACTGAAACACCCTGCCCAAAATTTCCTAGCCGTACCGATACGGTCCCCCGTGTATCGGTACGCCTAGGCCTGTAATATCGAATTTAGCTGGTTTTTCACTCGAATCTAGATGTATTTGGGTCCTAGCAACTTGCATACATGCATACACACGGCCATAAATATATAAACTCACATCTATGCTAAGATTAAATCTCCTAAAGTAAACTCATGTTTCCAAAAGATCACTCTAGAGGCATGCTTCTTAAACCACCTTGCCAAACATACCTAAAATACACAAATTGGCCAATCTCAGCATAAGCATCATAACAGCACAACTCACACAGCATTATAAAATTGCTCAACCTATCGCAACATGACAATCAACAAGGAAGCTCTAGATGCATACCTAAGCAACCATTTATCCACAACTATAAGTAAGTATTAACATCAAGCTTAGCATCACCAAACCATCCTCAAAACCAGCACAAAAACATACTTAAAATCCATAAGGGAACAAAATTACAATTCCCAAAAACCATGGCGAAAACATTACCTTATTAACCGAAAACATAAACCGAGTTTATACTCAAAAGTAGTTTGTCACTTGGATCCCCTCAAACCTTGCTTTTGCTGCCCCGTACTTTAATGCTTTGCATCATTAGGGAAAAGAGAGCGTAAGCACACTTGCTTAGTGAGGATGCTCATGAAACAATGATGCTTTAAAACCATTTGAAAACCATATGCTTGTTTTCCAAGAACATGATTACAACCAAAGCACTTTCCATGATTCTAACCGAATCAAAGCATAACAACCTTTATGCAACCTCGTATACATTCCATGCCTATATCCCAAAGCATTATAAACAAACCATGCTTAAATCCTAAAGCATTATAAACAAACCATGCTTAAATCCCAAAGCATTATAAACAAACCATGCTTAAATCCCAAAGCATTACTCACTCTGTCCCACTCAATATGTCTCTTTTGTGTTTTGAAATTGTCCCACTTAAAATGTCTCATTGAAAAAATTAACAACTTTTATAAGGCAAATTTCCCTTTATACATACCCTTTTTTTAGTTTCCCAACAAAACAAAATTCAACTTTTTAAGGATAAAATTGTCGTTTCAATTATTTTACATCATCTTTCTTACAGGTTCTTACACAAACTTTTTCTTCCTAAAACTGTGCGAAAAGTCAACAATGGACAAAATAAATGGGACGGAGGGAGTATAAAATAGGTTCAACACATGAACTTTCACATATATTGGCATTTATTGTGACCCGAATAGACTACCTCTATCCTATACTATCGGATACACGGATTTCTCATACCATGCCTAGTTAAACCGCATGAAATCCCAAACCTTGCCCAGTTAAACCGCAAGATTTGACACCCTCGCTTAGTTAAACCGTGGGATTTCCACCCTTGTCTAGTTAAACCGCAAGTGTCCCGACCTTGCTTAGTTAAACCGCAAGATCACCATCAAATTAGGTTGCCTAGTTAATCCGCATGCCCCAATGAGGTTCCCAATAGCCTGAGTGGCCTTGTTAAACCGTCATACCTCAAGGACTCATGGCCACGAACGATTTTGTTCATATTTTATAGTGCAATTTTAATCCTATGGCATGCCAACTATATCCGATTATTTTCTCACCATGTCACATAGCCAATATACCATTTAGAAACCATTTACTTACTGCTTTACAATGCATTAAACAAAACATCACATATGCAAATCTCATTGCCAATGCAATAATAGCATTCCCAACCGGAATGAAAACCAATGCTCAATAGCATTTAATATACTTTGAAACCCCTACATATGTACTCAAAATCATGCATTACCAGTAAGTAAATCATACCATTTTTATCCCCAAAACATGCAAACAACATGCTCATATTTAAGCCGATATTCAAGAGCAAAATAAAGGAAACTTACTTCCGAGCTTAGGTAAGTGTCTCACGCTTACCCTAAACTCCCAACAACCTTTACAAACCTTTGTAAAGCAATTAAAACCAGTTTCCACTCACCGAAACGCTTCATCTTCCTTGCGAACGCGATACAAGCTCCCGACAAGTAACAAAACAACGTCAAGCTTCGTCGCCTTGATTATCCCCTATTTTAACCACATAAAACCAGAGGATAAATGCATCATTATGCATTCAAACCACTACCTCAAAGCAAAACCCCCCTCAACTCCCAGGTTGCCCATTTAGAAACCATCTGAAATATACCGAAATCATCATCAAACGTTTCTGAAACTTAATCCAGCTATAAAACAACAATTCAAACCAACAAACAACATCAATTAACATCTAAAAACCCTTCCCAAACATCTGTTTACTTCCAGCAAAGATTAAACTCGATTATCACCACAAAAACTCAAATCTAACAACCTTAACACTTAGAGATCCAAGAGTTTCAGGATTCTATTGGTAAAAAGAACTTATCAAAATCATAATATATCCAAAGTATGTATTAAATCAATATTTAAACACCGGAAATCAGATCCACTTCAAAAATTACCTTTATACATCAATTTTACCAAATTTACTCAATCAAACATTGATAAATCATTAAAATTAGTTTACAATCAATAAATCAAGGATCAAATACTTGGGAATTTTAGTAAAGAACCATACAGTAGAGGAGATCACGGACCTTAATTGAGTGTTTGGCTGAGATTTGTAAAAATAATATTAATTAATCAATCACAAATCATAAATCATAAATACAAGTTAAAAGACTTCTCACCTCTAGATTTTGATGAAAAATTGAGTGTTTGGCTGAGGAGAGAATGAAGAGAAAAATTTGAGAGAAAAGTTACGAGAATTTTCTTTAAAGAGCTTATCTAACTTTTTAACTAAAATCCCCTCTTTAATTAACTTTTAAACACATGTTAAAATATCTTTAATTGAGGGAGAAATCATTAGAAAAAACTTGGTAAAATAGCTCCTTAAAGATTCTAAGAATTTGATCCTTTTCATTTTAGTCACCTAAAAATAGTTTTCAAAACTTGCATTTTGGTCACCAGCCAAAATGTCTGATTTCCAAATCTTATTTTCCAAAATTGATTCACCATTATCTTTAATATAATTAATAATGATTTTTGAATATTTTTTCTCAATTTTACCACTTTCAAAAATATTAAAACCAATTAAATCCTGAAATTGACCTGAACTCTTATACCGATCCACCAGACGTTCAAACTAACCTTTAAAACATCTAAGCCCAAAACCGGAGTGTTAAAACTCTCCCCCACTTAAGAAATTTCATCCTCAAAATTACTTGGAGGAAACAAATGCGGAAATTGCTCCATTATATCCGCCTTGCTTTCCCAAGTAGCCTCTTCAACACCTCGGTGTCGCCACAAGACCTTCACAAGCTCAATCGTCTTACCACGAAGAACTTTACTGCTGGAATCAAAGATCTCCACCGGTTCCTCATCGTAGGATAAATCCGGCCTCAATTCTATATGTTCCACTGGCATAACATGCGAAGGATCCGACCGATACCTCCATAACATAGATACATGGAACACATCATGTATTTTCTCCAGCTTGGAAGGCAACCTCAACCAATAAGCCACATGACTAAGCTTACCCTTACGTCCGAATCTCATCACCTTTTTCCATTGTGACACTTTCAAGAATACACAATCGCCTACCGCATATTCAATTTCTCTACGCTTAAAATCCGTGTAAGACTTTTGCCGATCCGCAGATGCTTTCAAGAGATCGCACACAAGCTTTACTTTTTCATCCATGTCTTTTAACACATCCGATAGGGAGACATGCTTTTCCCTTATCTCAGCCCAACACAATGGCATACGACACCTCTAACCATATAACGCCTCATACGGTGCCATTTGAATACTCGCTTAGTAGCTGTTGTTATATGCAAAATCAATTAAAGGTAAATGCTTCTCCCAGGTTTCTTGAAACTCAATAATACAACACCTCAGCATATCCTCCAAAACTTGGATAACCCGCTCAGATTGTCCATCAGTTTGGGGGTGATATGCGGTGCTAAAACCCAACCTCAAACCCAAAGCCTGTGTAAAATTCTCCAAAACCTTATCGTAAACCTCAGATCTCTATCAGACACAATGGACTTAGGTACCCCATGCAAGCGCACAATCTCAGCAATGTACAGATTTTCCAGTTTGTCCAAAGTATCCATCATGTGCACTGGCAAGAAATGAGCACATTTCGTAAACCAATCAACAATCACCCAAATGGAATCCTTTTTAGCTGGTGTCAATGGTAGCCCCGTCACAAAATCCATGGTGATTCTCTCCCATTTCCACTCTAGAATTTTCAACGGCTGCAACAACCCAGATGGAAACTGATGTTCAGCCTTGACCCGCTGACACACCATGCACTTGGAAACAAACTCAGCCACATCTTTTTTCAACCCAACCCAGTAGTATGCCTCCTTCAACCTGCGATACATCTTAACATTATCGGGATGTATAGCAACAAGACTAGAATGTACCTCCGTCAAAATAGTGTTCCTCAACTCCAAATTATCCGGCACCACTATTTGACCCTTGAAACACAAAACTCCATCATCATCAAAATGAAAATTCGTCAGATTACCCTCCGATATCTCCTTAACATGCTCAACCAAAGAATCATCGTACAGTTGCTTAGCTTTGATCAACTATGACAATGTAGGCTTAACTTGCAACTCATCCAACAAACCACCTTCCTGTGTCACACTTAACCTTGCAAACATATCTCTAAGCTCAACTGCAACCTTACGACTCAATGCATCTGCAACCACATTGGCTTTACTAGGATGATACTCAATTGTCAAGTTGTAATCCTTAAGCAACTCCAACCATCTTCGTTGCCTAAGATTCAAATCCTTTTGAGACATCAAATACTTCAAACTCTTATGGTCCGTGAAAACAACACATTTCTCACCATAGAGATAATGTCTCCAGACTTTCAAAGCGAAAACCATAGCTGCAAGCTCCAAATCATGAGTTGGATAGTTGTGCTCATGGACGCATAGGCCATAACCTTACAATCTTGCATTAGCACACAACCCAACACAACATACAAGGCATCACTATAAACCACAAACTCCTTCCCAGATTCTGGTTGAATCAACATAGAAGCATGTGTCAAAACTTTCTTCAATTTCTCAAAGCTGTGCTATTGCTTCTCCATCCACACATAAGGAATATTCTTCTGCAATAACTTCGTCAACGGTGCTGCAAGACCTGAAAACCCCTCAACGAAATGGCAATAATAACTAGCCAACCCAACAAAACTACGCACCTCTGATACAGACTTAGGTTACTTCCACTTGAGAATAGTCTCAATTTTTTGTGGATCAACGCGAATACCCTCCACGAAAACTACATGACCAAGGAACATCACTTTTCTAAGCCAAAACTCGCACTTGCTAAACTTAGCATACAATTGATTATCCTTCAACACTTGCAACACTATCTGCAAATGCCGATCATGTTCTTCCTTAGTAAGGGAGTACACGAGAATATCATCTATGAACACCACCACAAACTGATCAAAGTACTCATGGAACACCCTATTCATCATGTCCGTAAACACAGCCGGGTCATTTGTCAAACCAAAAGGCAAGACCAGAAACTCATAATGCCCATACCTCATACGAAACGCAGTCTTATGCACATCCTCATCTTTAACCTTCAGCTGATAATACCCTGATCTCAAATCTATCATGGAAACACTGCTGCTCTATGAAACTAATAGAACAAGTCATCAATTCGTGGCAATAGATACTTGTTCTTCACCATTAACTTATTCAATTGCCGATAATCAATGCACATACGTATCGTACCATCATTCTTTTTCACAAAGAGAACAAGAGCACCCCAAGGAGAAACACTTGATCGAATGAACCCATGGTCCAACAACTCATGAAGCTGTGACTTTAACTCCTTTAATTCCTTCGGTGCCATCCTATAAGGTGCAGTGGACGCTGGTGCCGTACCCACAAACAACTCAATATCGAACTCCACCTCCCTATCCGGCGGTAAACCCAACAACTCTTTAGGAAAAACCTCTGAAAAATCACAAACAGCTCGAATGTCCTGCACTCAAACACCCTTGGCTTCAAGATTCATCACAATAGCCAAGTAGACTTGGCAACCTCCTTTCATCATCTTTTCTGCCTGGGTAGCCGAAACAACATTGGACAAGAACTTTACACTTACGCCAACCACCACAACTTTATAATCATCGGCCAACCTCAAGGAAATCCTTTTGGATTCACAATCCACAACTGCCTTGTGCTCACTCAACCAATCCATACCCAGAATGATATCAAAACTATGGAACGACAACTCCATTAGATTCACGGCAAACTCATGACCTTTAACAACCAAATGACCCTGCCTATACAACTTCCTAGTAGTAACCGTCTCAACAAAGGAGCTAGCTACTAACATGCCAACATCAAGGATCTCAACAGGAACATTCAACAAAGATGCATGTTCACCCAAGATATACGAATGAGTAAACCCCGAATCAATCAAAGATAACAATGACAAGGATTGCAAAGTGAAGGTACTTGCGATCACATCTGTGTCATTGCGACCCTTACAATGATCATAAACCTGAGCCGGTCCACCACCCTCTAGTCTCACCGCTGCGGCATGAGCCATACCGCTTTGACCATCCTTACGCCTCTGAAAATTACCCCTGCCACGACTTTGGCCCCTAGTAGGTGCAGCAAGCTGTGCCAGTGCATCCCTCACAACTCGTGGACAATCACGCTTCAAATGATCTAACGATCCACAAATCAAACAACCTCCAGCGTTACCCCATCACATACCCGTGTGGCACCTACTACATCGCTCACACTCTACTACAACACGAGCTCCCTGAGCACCTTGGCCAACTCCACCACCACGCCTGTGTTCTGACCTATATCTCTTGTCCCTAAACTTCCTATTCTACCTCCAAAAATAGCCAGAGTCAGCCACTCTCTTACCCAAGCTCGCACCCGCAGCCTGAACTGGTACACCCAAGGACTGCTCGATATCCTTGGCCTAGTTGACCAACACATCAAAATTCATGTAATCTATAGCCAGGAGATACGTCTTAATATCCTTAACAAGACCATAATGGAACCTATCACATCTCTGCTAATCATCTGGGACTAACTCTGGAGCATACTAACTCAGCCGGACAAACTTCACCTTATACTCGACAACAGACATACCACCCTACGTCAGTGATATAAACTCGCCCTTCTTTATATCCAAATACTGGGTACCAAGATACTTTCTATTGAAAGCCCTCCAAAAGAACTCCCAAGTAACATTTGCCTCAGGAACGCCATCAATTGTGGTCACCCACCAATGATATGCATCACCTTGCAACAGTGATACAGTGCAACCCAACTTGCACTTCTCATTACATCCCATCTGATTCAAGATGTGAATCGTCTTTTCCAACCAACCCTCAGCTGCCTAAGGGCTCAAACCCTAAAATTCCTCACCTCCCAAACTCCTAAGATGCTCCAAGGGTAAACTTTGATTTGCCACAACAACAGGTGCAGGTGCTTGTGCCTACACTCAAGCCATCGTTGCTTGGAAAGCTCCCGTTATTGCTTGAACTAACAAAGTCAAATCACTATATACAGGCACTTGGTGAACCTAGGGTACTTCACCTGCCCCAAAGTCAATTGGAGGAACCATCGGGGGAAGAGGAGGTAAAACATGAGGGGGATTCTCTTTTATCTCATTATTATGCCCAACTCCGACATGCTTCTTAAAAGACCTTGCCAAACATACCCAAAATACACAAATTGGCCAATCTCAGCATAAGCATCATAACAACACAACCCACACAGCATAACAAACTTGCTCAACCCATCATAACATGGCAATCAACAAGGAAGCTCTAGATGCATAACAAGCAACCATTCATCCACAACTATAAGCAAGTATTAACATCAAGCTTAGCATCACCAAACCATCCTCAAAACCCAGCATAGAAACATACTTAAAATCCATAAGGGAACATAATTACAATTCCCAAAAGCCATGACAAACACATTGCCTTATTAACCGGAAACATAAACCGAGTTTATATTCAAAAGTAGTTTGTCACTTGGATCCCTTCAAACCTTGCTTTTACTGCCCCGTACTTTAATGCTCTTAATCATTAGGGAAAAGAGAGTGTAAGCACACTTGCTTAGTGAGGATGCTCATAAAACAATGATGCTTTAAAACCATTTGAAAACCATATGCTTGTTTTCCAAAAACAAGCTTACAACCAAAGCACTTTCCATGATTCCAACCTAATAGAAGTATAACAACCTTTATGCAACCTCGTATACATTCCATGCCTAAATCCCAAAGCATTATAAACAAACCATGCTTAAATCCCAAAGCATTATAAACAAACCATGCTTAAATCCAAAAGCATTATAAAATAAGTTCAACGCATGAACTTTCACATATATTGGCATTTATAGTGACCTGAATAGACTGCATCTATCCTATACATATCGGATACACGGATTTCTCATACCATGTCTAGTTAAACCGCATGATATCCCAAACCTTGCCTAGTTAAACCGCAAGATTTGACACCCTAGCCTAGTTAAATCGCAAGATTTCTACCCTTGCCTAGTTAAACCGCAAGTGCTCCGAATTTGCCTAGTTAAACCACAAGATCACCATCAAATTGGGTTGCCTAGTTAATCCGCATGCCCCAGTGAGGTTCCCAACAGTTTGAGTGGCCTTGTTAAACCACCATATTTTAAGGACCCATGGCCACGATCGATTTTGTTCATATTTTATAGTGCACTTTTAATCCTATGGCATGCCAACTATATCCGATTGTTTTCTCACCATGTCACATAGCCAATGTACCATTTACAAACCATTTACTTACTGCTTTACAATGCATTAAACAAAACATCACATATGCAAATCTCATTGCCAATGCAATAACACCATTCCCAACCGGAATGAAAACCAATGATCAATAGCATTTAATATACTTTCAAACCCCTGCATATGTACTCAAAATCATGCATTACCAGTAAGTAAATCATACAATGTTTATCCCCAAAACATGCAAACAAAATGCTCATATCTAAGTCGATATTCAAGAGCAAAATAAGGGAAACTTACTTCCGAGCTTAGGTAAGTGTCTCACGCTTACCCTAAACTTCCAACAACATTTACAAACCTTTGTAAAGCATTTAAAACCAATTTCCACTCAACGATACGCTTCGCCTTCCTTGCCAACGCAATACAAGCTCTCGGCAGGCAACAAAACAATGTCAAGCTTCGTCGCCTTGATTATCCCTTATTTTAACCACATAAAACCAAATGATATATGCATCATTATGCATTCAAACCACTACCTCAAAGCAAAACCCCTGCAACTCCTAGGTTGCCCATTTGGAAACCATCCGAAACATACCGAAATCATCATTAAAAGTTTTTGAAACTTAATCCACCATAAAACAACGATTCAAACCAACCAACAACATCAATTAACATCCAAAAACCATTTCCAAACATCCTTTTACTTCCAGCAAAGATTAAACTCGATTATCACCACAAAAACTCAAATTAAACAACCTTAACAATCAGAGATCCAAGAGTTTCGGGATTCTATTGGTAAAAAGAACTTATCAACATCATAATACATCAGAAGTATGTATTAAATCAATCTTTAAACACTGGAAATCAGACCCACTTCAAAAATTACCTTGATACATCAATTTTACCCAATTTACTCAATCAAACATCGATAAATCTTTAAAATCAGTTTACAATCAATAAATCAAGGATAAAATACTTGGGAATTTCAGTAAAGAACCATACAATAGAGGAGATCACGGACCTTACCCCTATTGTGAGATTTCTCCCTCAATTGGTTTGATTAAAACTAAGAAAACACAAGATTTAGATGAGATTTGTAAAAATAGTATTAATTAATCGATCACAAATCATAAATACAAGTTAAAAGACTTCTCACCTCTGGATTTTGATGAAAAAATTAGTGTTTGGTTGAGGAGAGAATAGAGATAAAAAGTTGAGAGAAAAGTTACGTGAATTTTCTTTAAGGAGCTTAACTAACTTTTTAACTAAAATCCCCTTTTTGATTAACTTTAAAACACATGTTAAAATATCTTTAATTAAGGGAGAAATAATCAGAAAAACTTGGTGAAATAGCTCCTTAAAGAGTCTAAGAATTTGACCCTTTTCATTTTAGTCACCTAAAAAACAGTTTTCAAAACTTGCATTTTGGTCACTAGCCAAAATGTCCAATTTCCAAATCTTATTTTCCAAAATTGATTTCACCATTATCCTTAATATAATTAATAATGATTTTAGAATATTTTCCCTCAATTTTATCACCTTGAAAATATTTAAACCAATTTAATCCCGAAACTGGCCCAAAACTCTAATATCGGTCCACCGGACCTTCGAACCAACCTTTAAAACATCTAAGCCCAAAACCGGGGTGTTACACCAACAAGCCCCCATCATGCGTGATACTCAAGCTCGTGAACATGGCCCTCAACTCTACAATAGCTTTTCTACTCAAAGCAGCAGCCACAACATTTGCCTTGACCGACCGATACTTGATTGTCAAATCATAATCCTTGAGCAACTCTAACCATCTACGTTGCCCAAGGTTCAACTCCTTTTGCGACATCAGATACTTCAAACTCTTATGATCTGTGTATATAATACAGTTCTCACCATACATATAATTCCTCTACATATTTAAAGCAAACACCACCACGACAAGCTCTATGTCATGCATAGGATAATTGTGCTCGTGCACCTTTAACTGCCTGGATGCATAAGCTACAACTTTCCCACCTTGCATCAACACACAACCTAGACCAACGTAGGATGCGTCACTATAAACCACAAACTCTTTTCATAAATCAAGTTGAATCAAGATTAGAGATTGTGTCAAAGCTTCCTTCAACTTCTCAAAAGCTTGTTGTCTAGCCTCTGTCCATTCGAAATGCACATCCTTTTGTAATAACTAAGTCAACGGAGCAGCAACCCTTGAGAACCCATCCACAAAGCAACGATAATAACCTACCAACCCCAAGAAACTGTGGACCTCCATCACCGACTTAGGTTTCTTCCAATTCACCAACACTTCAATCTTTTGCGAATCCAACCGAATGCCATATTCCGAAACAACAAGACCAAGAAAGACCATTTATTTAATCCAAAACTCACACTTGCTCAACATGACATAAAGCTGGTTATGTAACAAGGTTTGCAACATAATCTGCAAGTGTAGATCATGATTTTCATCGATACAAGAGTACACGAGAATATCGTCAATGAGCACTACTACGAATTGATCCAAGAATTCATAGAACACCCGATTCATCATGTCCATGAATGCTGCAGGCGCATTCCTCAACCCAAACGACATCACTAAGAACTCATAATGCCCGTACCTTGTACGAAAAGCAGTCTTCAGCACGCCCTTATCCTTAACCTTCAATTGATAGTATCCAGATCTCAAATTGATCTTAGAAAACACCATAGCACCCAGAATTGATCAAAGAAGTTGTCGATTCACGGCAAAGGAACTTATTCGTCAACTTGTTCAGTTGCCAATAATCAATGCACATCCTCAAAGTGCCATCATTCTTCTTCACAAACAACACTAGTGCACCATACGGTGAAATACTAGGCCAAATGAAACCATGGTCCAACAACTCTTGAAGTTGCATCTTCAACTCCTTCAACTCTTTTGGTGCCATGTGATACGGTGCAATTGATACTGGAGCCGTATCTGTATATATCTCAATACAAAACTTAACTCTCTATCTGGTGGCAACCCAGGCAACTCCTCCGAAAACACCTCCAAAAAATCACAAACGGTACAGATATCCTTAATCCGCACTTCTTTCATACTTGGGTTCATAACATAAGCCAAATATGCTTGACACCCATACTCCAACAACTTCTGCGCTTCCAAAGTCGAAACCACATTAGATAAGAACATAACATTCTCACCCACAACCACCACTTCATAATCATCGAAAAGTTTCAACGAAACTCGCTTGGTTACAAATTCGATCACAGCCTCATGCTCAGTTAACTAGTCCATCCTTAAAATCACATCAAAACCATGAATCAACAGCTCTATCAAATCAGCCACAAACATGTGACCTTGAACAATCAAAGGACATCTCTTGTACAACCTCCTCGTGACAACCGTCTCTCCAAAAGAACTTGTTACTGCATACTCACATTTAACGCTTCTACTGGTATATTAAGCAAATGTGCATACTCATGCAAAATATATGAATGAGTAGAACCACAATCTATCAGAGAAAGTAATGACATATACTACAAGTTAAAAGTACCTACTATCATATTTGTATCATTCTTCCCCTCGCGATATGCATAGATCCTCGCGAGTCTACCACCCTCAGGTTGAACCACCACTGTATAAGCAATAGTCTTCTATCCTTTCTATCTTCGCTGGAAATTACCTCGACCGCGCCCACAACCTCTCTGTGGTGCAACAACAGGTGCATGTGCCTATCTACCCCTAGCCAGCAAAGGACAATCATGTCTTAAATGATCCCCAAAACCACAACTCCAGCAAAAATTAGCAACAACAGTTGAAGGAGCCTATCCCTCCCTGGCCAAACATGGACAGTCTCTCCTCATGTGATCTCGCGATCCATATACCTAACAGGTATTATGTAATGCTCTAACCTGGGTAATCTGGACCTGCGACCCTCTCCTAGTATTACTTCCACCTTGTCTCTACTTAGGGCGATACCTCCTATCACAGTGTCTCTTAAATTGACCACTATCGGAACCAAAATCTGTGACTCTCTTCTCAAAGCCAGAACCTTCCAAACGAAACGATAAACCCAGGCTCTGCTCGATGTCCTTTGCCCATGTAACCAGCACATCAAAATATGTATATTCAGTGGCCAACATATATGTCTTAATATCCTTCACCAATCCATAATGGAATCGGTCACAACAATGCCTCTCATCCAGCACCAATTCAGGTGCATACTGACTCAGCCTCACAAACTGTACCTCGTACTCAGATACTAACATATGCCCTGAACCAAGGCCATGAACTCACTTTTCTTCTCCTCCAAGTATCTAACTCCCAAATACTTCCATCTAAAGGTAGCTTGAAAGAACTCCCATGTTACATCATTAGGTTCTATGCCTGTGATCACAGTAGTCCACCAACTATATACATCACCCTACAACAAGGACACTTCATATCCCAGCTTACAAACATCAGTGCACCCTATCTAATCAAAAATCTGATCTATACTGGCAAACCACTCCTTGAATGCCTTGGGTGCCAACCCTCTAAACTCAACTCCTTCTAAGTTACATAAATGCTCTAACGACAACCTCGAATTAGCAGCAGTAGCCGATGCCGGTGCTGGTACATGAACTCTAGCCATCGCACCTTGAAACATTCTAGTCATTACCTGTACCAAAGGCATCATATCACCATACACCGGATCAAGTGGTGCAGGTGGTACTTGCTCTACTCCCACATAAGGATTAGGTGGAGGAGGTGGCAGCCCCTCAAGATGCACTATCTCAATCTCAACTCCCTGCCCCCGACAGTAGCACTCGTGCTTGATCGCAATTCTCTCATCGGTGGCATCATATAAAAATGTATCTAAGGTATGACAATTACACCAAAACAAAAACAATCAGGCCAACTTGAAGCAAGGATCCCAAACTTCTATTTCAAACTAAAATCATTTATAACTGTAGTAATAAGGCAATAATATGTCCCCAAAAATGCCCCAACAAAGCATATTTCAATCACCATATGTATAAATAATCACCGTGCATAGCATAGAGCAATGAACAATCACCACCATCCTAATTTTTGTAAACCACTCAAAACAATACACCAACGACATCCACTTTTTGAAACTTGGATCTAATACCACCAAATGTAACCCTCTTAACTCGGTCTAGCCAAAACTGAGCTAAAAGGGCCGTATTAGGTTTGCCGAAGCAAACCCTAACTAATAACCTAAATCAGGTCTATTTTTCCTTTTATCTTACCTAAGTGCATCAATTTAGATCCTAAGGTGAAAATGCATCAACGGATACGTTACATAGCGATCAAATTGCAAAACGGGGCTTAATTGCTCAAACATGCACTTTAGGGACCAAAACATAATTTTTAAAATTAAAAGGACTTAAATTTAATTCTAGTTACCAATCCTTCCTTAATCCAATTTCATGCTCACTTATCAAAATCTAGCTTAAAACAAACATCCGAACTCATTTAATTGCATACATAACATTCCTATTGAGGAAGAGGGACTAAGACTCCTTTTCTGTTGAGGAGGTTGCTGAGCACGATGAGTGACTAGGAGTGTGCGCACTATTTTTAGCAAATAATAGGCTGGAAAAAGAGACTCTTAGGGTTTTAATGCAAAGCACACAATTTCCGAAAAAGAAAAAGGGATGCACTTATCTTAAATGGCAAGGTTTTGGGTTGAAGAATATGGAAGGTTTTGAAGAAAAAGGGCTTATGGAGTAATAGAGGTAAAACAACATTTATTGGTGATGTTTTTGGAAAGTGGAAAAGTAAAAGGTCGGGCGGCTTGTATAATGGGGATGAGACAAGTGGCGATTTTAGGGAAGTGATGAATGAGAAAGTTTTGGAAGTGATGGTTTAATTAAAACAATAATTCTTCAAATTTGGTCATCCAATTTTTTATCCTGGTCAACCTAGTCAGCCCAAAAGTCATCCTTCCCAGATTCTAGGAGGAAATTCCCACTGACCGCCTGCTTGATAACTGCCAAAATGAAACAAAAGGCATTAAATAAAACTTAAACCTAATAAAAATTATGGAAATTAAAAGTGCATAAAATAAAAAACGTAGAAAATAAAATGCATGAAAATAAAAAAAAAAGATAGGATTGGATGTTTAGACATCTAGTAACGTGACCAAAGATTTGTCATGATGAACCGGTGCTCCTTTGTAGGCCTTCAAATGTTGTCCATTTACTTTGAAGATTGGGCTATCTTTGAGATCATTGATGTCCACAATACCATGTGGATATGCCTTGACAACTTGGAAAGGGCTAGACTAGAGAAATTTCAATTTGCCTGGGAAAAGCTTCAAGCGAGAGTTGTAGAGTAAGACTTTTTGGCCTTCAATGAATTTAAAACCGTTTAACAAACCACTTTAGAAACCACTTTTAAAAAACCTTTTCAAAACATCATCACAACCTCATGCCTTGCTATCCTTGCAGTTAATCCTTTCTAACATGCATAACGCCGTATGTAACCACATATCATGGATTCACATGCATAATACCATATGCATACTTCAATTTAAGTCTTCCCATGCATTCCATCATAATGCAAAACTTAAAGAGCAAACATGTATACACCATATTATACATCACCATATATACCTCAATTTAAGCTTTCCCATGCATTTAATCCCAAAGTAAAGCTTAAAGAGCAACCATGTATAAATAATATTATACATTACAATCCATCAACTTGACATATCCTCAATTATATTGGCTTACAAGTGATCATCAACTAAGATCCACTTTACAAGATATTACATCGGATACACTAATTTAACAAGTGTTCCCTCAACACTTCCCATATCTCAACCAAAAACCATCTAAAGGTCCACCAATGGGAGTTTTCGGTACACATAAATCCCTCTATCGTTGTGGTACCCGTGGTTGAGTTTTTGGTACACCTAAACCCCTCAACACCACTCATCGGTTAGATGTACTACCCACTAATGGGAGTCTTCAGTACCATATAACCCCTCAACTGTTAGGGTTCTTGGATGGAGTTTTCGTAACACATAAACCCCTCAACGTCTAAGGCAAATTTTTATAGTGCACTACCAAATCCTATGGTCGGAAACTATATCCGTTAACATTTTAAACCACATCACTTGCCAATATAATTCATTTCATTAATATTAACTCACTGTTTTCATATGCATCAATCAAAACCATTTATCCAATGCATTCAACCACGCATTAACTAATGTTCAAAAACATTATCAAAACATGCATTACTTCCAAATGCATCATCTTCATTATATAATCATTTTCCAGCATTAAACCATGCTCAAATCATGCATATAACAACGAGAAATTAAATCGTCAAAACAAGTGCATCAAAACCAATATGCCAAACCAAAATCAAGAGAGAAATAATCCTTTAGTTACTTTCAAGCTTAGACCAGTGTTTCAATTTTAATCTAAACTCCCAACACAACTTCCAAACCTTTAAAAAGTTGTAAATCACATTCTCACTCACCGACTATGCAAAACTTTGTTTGCCAATGCGAATCAAAGCCTTTAAGGCTTCCGAAACCTCACTTCAAGCTTGAGGATCAACCTCCCCTGCTTTAACCACACAAAAATAGAGGTTTCAATGCATCAAAATGCATTAAACAACCCAACAACATCAAATCACACAACTCATCATCAAATCCTAACCAATTTCCCTCCACAACATTCGAAAACAACATCAAACACCTTTCAAACATAACCCAGCCAAAACCTAATGATTTAATCCAAAAATTAACATCCAAAACAGATTTGCGTCATCCTTATACTTCCAGCATTCATTAAACATCCACAACTCCTCAAAAACTCATAACTAACGACCAAGACAATTAGAGGTTCACTTAGTTTCGGGATTCCAACGTTAAAACTAACTTATTAACATTATAAAACATCAAAATCATGTTCTAATCCAATCAAGAACATAGAAAAACATGTCCAATATGAAAATATTCAATTCCACCAATTAAACCTTGATTTAACCAATTTTCCATAACTAAATCATTAAAACACATTAGAAAATATTTATAAATGATCAATAACTTGGAAATTTTAAAAAAAAGAACCTTATATTAGAGGAGAAGAACGAAGCTCACCTCTAACCTTGGTTTTCCTCTTAATTGGATGGTTATATAATGATGATAATGCATTTGGAAGTAATGCATGCTTTGATAATGTTTTTGAACATTGGTTAATGCATGGTTGAATGCATTGGATAAATGGTTTTGATTGATGCATATGAAAATAGTGAGTTAATATTAATGAAATGAATTATATTGGCAAGTGATGTGGTTTAAAATGTTAACGGTTATAGTTGGCTGGCCATAAAATTGATAGTGCACTATAAAAAGTCGCCTTGGATATTAAGGGGTTTATGTGTACCGAAAACTCCATCCAAGTACCCTAACAGTTGAGGGGTTATACGATACCAAAAACTCCTATTAGTGGATTATACATATAGCCGATGAGTGGTGTTGAGGGGTTTATGCGTACCAAAAAGTCCATCATGGGTACCACAACAGTGGAAGGGTTTATGGTACCGAAAACTCCCGTTGGTGGACTTTGAATGATTCTGGTTGTTATTGTATGAAGTGTTAAGAGGACACTTTTTGAATCTGTGTATCCGATGTAATATTTTGTAAAGTGGAAATGGTTTATGATCACTTGTAATCCAATATAATTGATGATATATCATGTGAAGGATTATGTTGTATAATGTTGGTTTATACATGTTACTATTTAAGCCTTGCATTGGTAGTTATGCATGGGAAAGCTTAAATTGAGTGTAGCAAATGGGATTTTGCTGTTAATCCATGACACATGTTGCATATGGTTTCATATTCATGTTTTGGAAATGCTAAGTGTATGGTTTTACAAGACATGATAATGTTGATGATGATTTAAAAGTTGTTTTAAAAGTGGTTTTCAAAGTGGATTGTTAAATGGTTTTAAATGAATTGATGGTGGTTTGTGTTAGAGCACTCCTCACAAAGCCTAGTGTGCTTACGCTCTCTTTTTCCATTAATACAGAGAATTAAGGGGTTGGAGGCAGCGAATAAGCAAGGAGGAGTCCAAGGACTTGATCTTTGAAAGTATGGTTTTGATTAGACTCGTAGTAATAAAGGCAATGTGGTTATTTGACATTTGGGAGGGCTGTTTTGCTAAACTCCATGTTGGTGCAAGTTTTAAATGTTGATTTGGACTTGAATGAGGTTTTATATGCTAGTGAATAGTTCATGTTTTGAATGTTGAGTAGGAAACATGCCTATAGATGTTGTGGATATTTGAATTATGCTTGCTAGAATTACTTAAAATGCTTGTATGACTGTGTCAACGATGCCTTTAATGACTTATGATGTTTAGGTAAGGTTTGGTAGTATTTAGAGTGATCCAAAGTGTCATATGTTGGACCTAGAGGTCATTACAAGCCTCCGCGTACTGGTACGGGTGGAGCTAATATCCTAACCGGTCCATTTTTTCCTTTTATCCTCTCTAAAAACATCGACATTAATCCCTATGGTGAACATGCATAAGCGGAAACATTACAACTAAATCAGATTTTGAAACATGATTTGATTGATCAAAGATACACATTAGGGACCAAATCATAATTATCACCAATCATAGGATCTTTAGTAAAATTAAAGTTTACCAAATCTTCATTAATCCAATTTTAAGCCCATATGTTTATTTCAAGCTCAAAACAATCAATTGAATTCATTCAATTGCATACATAGCATTTAGGGGCTAAACTGTAAGATTTCCAAACTTCAACACACTAATGTACACCAAATCAACAGGGCGTACAGATACAGGCAGGCCCGTATCGATACGGCTTAACAAACAAAACGGCTACTCATATCGATATAGTGTGTTGACCCACTCGTACCAATATGGCCTTGACCCTGTACCGATCCCCCATGCATTTCTCAAAAACTCAAAATTTTAGTGAGCAAATCACGTACCGATACGGTACTCCGCGTATCGATACTGTTCTCTAAAATCAAAGGGATCGTATAGGTACTCGAACCCGTGTACTGACACCCTTACAAATTTTCCTCAAGGCATGCCGATACAGTGGCTAGGCGTACCAATACCCTTTGTTATACTTTGGTGATTTGAGCCTTTTCAAACCCCGCATAGCGATCCTTGGGTACCAATGCTGGTATGCGGAGGCCTGTAATGACCTTTAGGTCCAACATATGACTCTTTGGCTCACTCAATCAACTTTAAAAATCACCTATATAGTACATAACATCGAAAACATGCTTGACAACCATAGTCCAACATTTTAGGCAACCCTTGCAAGTCTAGCACAATCAATCGCAAAATCTATAGGCATGCTTCCTAATTAACATCCAAACATAAATCCATCCATATCTCAAACACATTAGGCCTTTTACGAAACCAAACCAACATATAAAACTTGTACAAATAGGGTGTTTAGCAAACAACCCTCCCAAAATACCAAATGACCATATTGCCTTTATTACTACAAGTCCTTATCGATTCATACTTTCGTAAACAAAAGTCCATTGATTTCCCTTCGCTTGCTCACTGCCCCCAACTGTTAATACTCTGCATTGATGGTAAAAGAGAGTGTAAGCACACTAGGCTTAGTGAGGAATGCTCGAAAACTAAACACCATCAATGAATTTAAAACCATTTGACAATCCTTTTGAAATGCCACTTTTAAAACAAGTTGAAATTATCATTTCAACATCATGCCTTATCAAAACCACGCACTTAATATTTCCAAAACAGCATATTAAACCATATGCAACATATAACATGGATTCAACAGCAAAGTCCCATTTTCTACCCTCAATTTAAGCTTTCCCATGCATACTACCAATGCAAGGCTTAAAGAGAAAAACTTGATTAAACCAAAACTAAACATTATAGACCATCCCATGATACATCATCAAATATATTGGCCTAAAAGTGATCATTCTTCAAATTCCACTTTACAAGTTATGACATCGGATACATAGATTCAACAAGTGTTCCCCCAACACTTAGCATACAATCTACCGGCATCTCAAGGTTCACACACGGGAGTATTCGGTACTCATAAACCCCTCTACCGTTGTGACACCCGTGGTGGATTCTTCGGTACACATAAACCCCTCGACACCACTCATCAGATAGATGTATGGCCCACTAACAGAAGTCTTTAGTACAAAGATTAAAAACCCCCAACCGTTAGGGTACTTGGATGGATTTTTCGGTACTCTGGATCTAAACCCCTCAACATCCGATGTGACTTTTTATAGTTTACTATCAATCCTATGGCCAACCAACTATGTCCGATACATTTCCAAAACCTTTCTATACCATTACTTGCCAATATATTTCATTTAATTAACAACAACTCATTGTTTTCATATGCATCATCAAAATCATTTAACCAATACAATAAACCTTGCATTAACCAATGCTCATAAACATTAACAAAACATGCATTACTTCCCAAATGCATCAATACCATTAAGTAGTCATTTTCCAGCATTAAACCATGCCCAAATCATGCATATATAGTAAGTAGTCAAGTTATCAAATGAGTGCATAAAATTAACTTGCCAAACTGAAATCGAGAGAGAAAATATCCTTCATTTACTTTCGAGCTTAGATCAGTATTTCAAGCTCGATCGAAACCCCTAAATATAATTTCCAACCCTTTGAAAAGCTGCGAAACACATTTTCACTCATCGACTTGCAAAGCCTCGCTTGTCGATACAATAAACACGCCTCCAAAGCTTCCAAAGCTTTCGTTCAATCTTGAGGACCAACCTCCCCTGTTTTAACCATCACAAAATAGAGGTTTCAATGCATTAAAATGCATTCAACAACCCAGCAACATCAAATTGCAACAATCCTCATCAATTTCTCAAACAATTACCCTTCCACACTAACCGAAAACATCATCAAATAGCTCACAAACTTTACCTAGCCACAACCTATGGATCTCATCTATCATTTAACATCAATTACCATCCAAAAACACATTAACATCACCATAAAGGCTCCAGCAATTAATAAACACCCACAGCTCCTCAAAAACTCATAACTAACAACCTTGAAAATTAGAGATTCATATATTTTCGGGATTCCATTACCAAAAACCACTTATTAACATTATAAAACATCAAATCACGTTCCAATACAATCAAGAACATAGCAAATCAGAACAAATTCGAAATCTCATAAATTTCCACAATTAAACCAATTAATTCCATTATAACTATAAAAACTCATTAGAAAACACATGTACAGGACCAATAACCGGGGAATTTCAGTAAAGAACCTTGTATTAGAGGAGAAGGACGAACCTCACCTCTGATTGATGGCTTTCCCCTTATTTGGATGGATTTGCACAAGAAAACAATGAGAAAACAATAAGATTTGATAAGAAAATCATTTTCAAACCACTTGAAATCAAAAGATTTATTAAAATAAGATATTACTTGAAGATTTTTAAGAAGGAAAAAGTGTTTGACTGGAGAGAATTTGAGAGAAAATCTTTTGGAGAAAAGTTAGTTATGTCAAATTTGTTTTAAGCTTTAATTATCCAATTAATTCTCCAAGCCTATTGATTGCATTTAAAATAACCAATTTAAGGGAGAAAGTCTGATATTAAACTTTGGGTAAATAGCTTCTTAAAGATTCAAAGTTTTGACCCTTTACATTTTAGTCACTAGAAAAAAAGATTTACAATCTTTACATTTTGGTCACTACCACGAAATGTCTTATTTCCAAACCTCATTTTCCAAAATTAATTTCTCCATATATCTTTATATATTAATCCCGAAACCAACTCGAATCCTCTAATATGGTTCCTCGAACTGTCTATATGAACTAGTTAGCATCTAGGCCCAAAATCGGGGTGTTACAACTCTCCCCCTTATGAAATTTCATCCTCAAAATTTAACCAGCGGAAAAGACGAGGAAACTACTCCATCATTCCCAATTTATTCTCCCACGTGAACTCTTCAATACCGCTATATTGCCACAACACTTTGATAAGACTCACCATTCCTTTATTTGCTACAGGAACCCAGAATTATACAAACTCTTCATCACCACACATATCCAACACAACTCAACATTCTTTACAAACTCAATATGCAATGGATCCGACCAACAACTCCGCAACACCGATACACAAAACACATCATGAAGTCCTTCAACTCAGGAGATAACCTCAACTGACAAGCCACTAAATCTTTATATCCCTACACCACATCCGATTTAATAGACCCCAAACTCAAATTTGTTTGTGCCCAAAGCGCATCACCATCTTCCAAGGTGAAACCCTTAGTAGTGCACGTTTATTGACGGTACACACCACTTCCCTAGACTTCAATTCCGCGCAGGATTCCTGAAGATCTGAAACTACACTCCAGTAGTCACACTCAAGCTTTACCTTCCCATGGGTATTTCTCAACACATCAAACGAGATACATGCTCTTTACCATACTCAACCAAGACCAACATATACAACATTCCTTACCACTTAATGCCTCAAACAATGTCAACTATGTACACGCCCAAAACTATTATTACAACAAATTCAACCAAAGGCAAATGTCTCCCCCAGGTTCTCAGAGACCCAAGATTCAATCTCCCAACATAACCTTCAGACCTGGACAACACACTCTGGCTATCCTTTCGACTAAGAACGATGAGAAGTGCAAAAAACCAACTGAAAACCCAAGGCTCAATACAAGCACTCCCAACACCCCGATAAAGACGCAAACCACTATTCCAAATATGGTCTTTCACACTCCATGCACCTTTCACAACCCGGATAACAATCACTAAATAGGAAAAATTTCCAGTTAACAATCAAGGTAACCCTAACTCAGATCCATGATGAACTTTTCTCCTTTTTTCCATTCTAGAATCTTCAACGGTTATAACATCCCAAAAGAAAATTGATGCTTAGCCTTAACACGCTGACAACCCATACACTTAACCACAAATTTCGCAACACCCCTCTTTTTAAAACGTCCCCAAAATACTTTTCTTCTAACCATCAAAACATCTCCGTATCACTCAGATGCAAGACAACAAAACTAGAATGAGTTTTAGTCAGAATAACATACCTCAACTCAACATTTTTCGGCACAACTATCTAACCCTACCACCACTTTTCTTACAAGGTTTTTTCCCACCATCGATCCTTATTCATTCGATCATTTAGCCCAACTATTTCTTACTGCTCCACCTCTTACCTAACAACAACCGTCTCACACTCTTAAGAACCTAACAACTATATTCACCTATCACCTAATAACCACTATCATACAACCCAAACTATGGCTACTAACACCTTTTTCACCCTTTTAATTCCATAAGGCACAATCGCCGAACTACTAGAAACCCAGGGACCGTTATACAAACTAACCTCTCAATGAACCAACTTATAGAATCAACTTACTAATTCCCAGAAACCCATTTGTAAGTGTGAACTCATGTTTGCGTGATTACTTACATGCTCCCAATGATGCCTATGTATATGAATGTAAGACCACTAATGCCACATGCATGCAAGAACCGATGTATATAAGTTTTTATATATAAGTTCTTGTGCATTATGCATGATCAATCATTCACACTTACTGATAATATTTCTAGAACTGACATTCCTACATATTTGTCTACTTTAAATCTAACTACCCAAGAACATCCACCCACCTAGCTTTGAAGGTTTACCAACCAATCCTTCGATCATCAAGCAAAAACCTTCACGGTTCCTCTAAACAAGTGTGTACCACCACACTATCTACCCACTCAACTAAGTATTTTTAGAATACTTATCTTGCTACAACCCTGAAGGTTTACAAAAACATTCAGCAATCTAACAAAAATTTACAACCTTTTACTAACCACTAGCTTAAACCATTTACTACTACTTACGATCACATGAAAATTTTGGGACTAGAACTCTTATTGCATCATTCTTCCCACCATCCTTATTTAAAGGCACAACCCGACGTATACATTTCCTGACGTCCGTCAACAACTTTCAAACAAGCCTCGTTAACCATATGATAACATAACTTACTGCCAATCTAACCTCACGAGCACTAACAACCTCGTAAATTGCTTTTAGCGATACATTACCAGAATCCATAGATTTCACTAATCCTCAGACAAACCAATAACTCACTTCGATCCACTTTAGAGCCACCTCTTTCACACAAACAATCACTTACATAAAACTTGAATATTTCCAATTTAATCCCCCGATATAAGGCACGATCCCACGCCACCAAAAACCATCAGGCGTCGCAACTAGGACGGCAACAAACAAGCCTTTCATCCCTCTTCCAAACCGGACTACCAAAATTAAGATTCCCCCTTGCAACATGTTTTTCAAGCGGTTAGTACTCTAACATTTCATGTCAAACCCTACCTCATTTTTTTAAGAACCACGTGTCAACTTCACCAAATTCTTACTAACCATAAACACTAACGACTCAACGGTATAACCCTAACATATGTTTTAACACTCATATCCTAACCAAAACAATGACAACAATCTCACAATCAACCTCAAGCCTCAACACTCACTGCCCCATTCGGCTTCCAAGCTCGCAATGCCCCTATGCCCGAACAACCAATCTTTACACAACACCTCACCAAACCATAAAGTGATAACATCATCAAATTCTTGGCACCCCATGATCCTAAACCATCAAGGAACATCCACAATACCACTTTATACCACTCCTATTTCATCCAAAACTATTTACTCGAACACCACATTAAGGATTTCAACATGCATATCAAACAACTTTACATGCTCATCCAAGATGCAAGAATGCATAGAACCATAATCTACTTGGGAAAACAACAATAAAGATTCCAATGTGAAAATACCTATAATCACATTGATGTTAATACATCCCTCGCGATGTGTACACACCCTCGCGGAACCTCTATTCCCAGACTGGTCTGCAATGCCATGCGTCTCGATCTTTCGACCCTTATCACCATGTTGATAATAACCTCGATCGTGTCCACGGACTCCCAGTGACTCTATAATAGGTGCAAGAGCCTGCGCACCTTTAACCAGCAACGGATAATCACGCCTTAGGTGATCCCTTGAACCACATCTCTAGCAAGCATCAACAGCCACAGAGACGTCAGTCTATCCTCAACTCACTTTAAGCAGTCACGCCTCACATGACCTCGCAACTCATAACTCTAACACATCTTCAGCATTTTCCAACATACTTCAGGATGACTTTTTCCACAATGCGCACACCCAAGCTTCTTAACAATGGAGTATGACCACTCTGTCCTAATTCAGCACTGCCCTCAACATGTCCAACATTTGGTTGATGCCTCCTGTCATGGCGCCTCTTGCACCCGCATTTCCTAACATCGGTTACAACAACTCCCTTTTGAGAACCAGAGCTTCCAACATGATCATACATTCCCCGGCTCTACTCTAAACTTGTAGTTCTAACTTTCGATGCCACGAGTGCCAACCCTCCAAACTCAACATTTTTCAATTTCTCCTGTAACACCCTAGTTTTGGGCCCAGCGGTTTAAGGCTAGTTAGACGGTCTAGTGGACCGGGTTAGAGATTCGAGTCAGATTCAGGAGTGAATATTTTTTTGAAAGATAAAAATATGGGAAATGTTTGAAAATCATATTTTATTATACTAAAATATTGGTGAAAGCAATTTTGGAAAAGAAGCTTTGGAAAGGTGACATTTCGGCTGTGACCAAAATGCAACTTTTTGAAAATTATTTTAAATAGGTGACTGTTTTGTAAAGAGTCAAAACTTTGAATCTTTAAGGAGCTATTTTACCATTTGGTCTAATCTAAGTTTTTCCTTAATTTGGATTATCTTAAAAAGGTTTTTATTAAAGGAATTAAAAATGATTTAGTTAAGGTGGTTATTTCTTTTAAAACAAAATTTGGTGTAACTTTCCTTCTCTCATATTTTCTCTCAAAAACACTCTCAGCCAAACACTCATTTTCCATCAGATATTTAAGGTAATGATCTTAATTTCTTAACTTTTTGATTTGCTAAATGATTTCTCAAGTTGTTTTCCAAAAATCTCATTGGATTTCTTTGTTTTTCAAGAGGAAAAACCATCCATTTAAGGGGAAACTCATTCATTGGAGGTAAGTTCGTTCTTCTCCTCTAATGAAAGGTGTTTTACTAAAATTCCCAAGTTCTTGGCTCTTTACATAAGTTTTCTAATAGGTTTTGATTATTTGAGTATGGATTTTATCTTAATTGAGGTGTAATTGATGGATCTTATGATTTTCATTTTGGATATGTTTTTCCAGAGTTGTGGATTGATTTCAATCATATTTGGATGTATTATAATGTGGATAAGTTGTTTTTAATAATGGAATCCTGAGATTTGGTTGAATCTCTAATTGATTAGGTTGTTAGTTAAGGGTTTTTGAGTTGTTAAGGAGTTTAATCATTGCTAGAAGTAAAAGGATGTTGAAAAGGGATTTCTAGATGTTAATTGATGAGGTTTGATGTATTGAATCGTTATTTTATGGCTGGATTAAGTTTGAGTAGGGTTGAGGTTGATTTCGGTTAGTTTCAAATGAGTTTTGAGTGGGCATCTTGAGACCTACGGGTTTTTGGATTGAAACAGAGAGTTAGATGCATTTTAATGCATGTGTTCTTTGGTTTTGCATGATTGAAATAGGGGAGAATCAAGGCGTAGCATCTTGAGGTGGTTCTAGGCGTATCGGGAACTTGTTTCGCGGTAGCAAGCAAGGCGAGTGAAATCGATGAGTGCAAACGGTTTTAAAAGTCTTTCAAAGGTTTGAAACACTTACCTAAACTTGGAAGTAAGTTCCCTCCTTTGCTCTTTAATATGGGTTTGGATATAAGCATGTGTGATTCATGTTTTAGTCGTAAACATGGTTGATATTACCTACTGTAAATGCGTGGTTTTAAAGTACATATGCAATGGTTTAAAATTATTTTGAATGTTGGTGAGCATTGGTTTTTATTCCGGTCGGGAATGAGATGTTGCAATGGCAATGTGATTTGCATATGTAGGGATTTTGTGTAATGCATTGTAAAACAGTGAGTAATTAGTTTTGTAAATGATATATTGGCTATGTGACAAGGTGAGAAAACATTCGAATATAGTTGGCATGCCATAGGATAAAGTGCACTATAATATGTTTAAAAATCGATCGTGAGTTAAGAGTCTTTGAGGTATAGCGGTCGGCTACTAGGACTATGTTTTATCACTTGGGTTGAGTGGTCAGTTCCCTTGTTGATGTATAGCTTGCGGTCGGCAAGGTTATAAAGTCATTCAGCCGGCATGGGGTAGTCTTGATGATGGTCGGTCATTAAAGGAGATCCGTGTATCCGATGTATAAAGTTAACGGTTGGTTAACTAAAAATTAGCGGTCATCTAATCAAGGATAGTGGTCGACTATCCAGGGTCACTAAAATTGCCAGTACATGAGACTTATAATGTTGAAATTTGTTTATAATGCTTTGGGATTTAAGCATGGTTTTGTTTATAATGCTTTGGATTTAAGAATGGTTTTATTTATAATGCTTTGGGATTCAAGCATGGTTTTGTATTTGACGCTTTGGGATCTAAGTGATAAGTGTTCAAAAGTACTATTTTTATTACCCTTTTTACTCATATTATTGTTAGACTTAGGCTCATATTAGTTGCATAATTAGTCATTCATGCATTAATTCATGTTTCTTTCCACCGTTGAGCTTGATTACATAACTTGGTGATTTTTGTGGAAAAAGATGTTGCTTTGGTGTGCTTTTGTGTGTGTGCAGAATCACTTGCCTAAACAAGGCTGGAACTAGAAGCCAGGGCAATGCATGAAGGAGATGCCGAGCTAGTTGCCAGGGTAATTTTCGACAAGGAATAAGATGATATGGTAGTCGAAATTGATGACTAGATAAGCCCAAGATGACGTGGAGCAAAGCTAAATCCCAAAGGAGTTTGATTTCCATGAAGAGGTTAAAGAAAAATTAAATCTCAAGAAGATAGGAGAAGTTCTAGAAGGAATTTAAATATAATAAAGAATTATATTCTTTAAAGATAATTTAATTGCAACTTAACTTCCTCCTCAAAAAAAGACTTTGACCTAGCCCTATAAATTAAGGATCAAGCCGTCAACTCCAGGGGAGAGAGAGGAGAGAATTTTTGACAAGATCAAAGGGGGAGATATCGACAAAGAGGCTTCAACCATTCTTCATCTTTTTCTTTCTTGTTCCATTAGGTTTATGCTAGGAATTCTTTATCTTGTGTTTCTTTGGAACCTAGCCATGAACTAAATCTACTTGGCTAAGGTTATTGTGTTTTGTGGTTGTGAGAAACAATTGGATTTTGTTTAGGTAATAAGAGTTTGCACTTTCAATTAAGGTTTACTCATTCTTGGTTCTTATTCTTGTTTGCGAGTGAATTGGGAGAGGATCTCGTAACTTCATCTATTTATCTAATATCGGGAGACTTAGATTCAAGAAACGAATGAGTATGGTCTTTATTCAATCTATTGATGGTGAAGATTAATCTGGCTTAGGAATAAGTTAAGGATTTTAACGGCTAAGAGGAGCGCAAGATTGGTTGTTGTTCACCCTTGATTCGCGCAGGGATGTATTATCAAGGCATGCGCAAATAGCTAGAGTTTTGACTTAGGGATAAGAAGAAACCATTGAAGAACGCTCCGCCGAGCCTTCAAGTTGTTGCCCAACCGCCCAAGTAGTTGCCCAGCTAGCAGCCCAGGCAACCATCGATTAGTTTCCAAGGCAACCCCGCTGTGCAAGTTGCCCCGGCAACTGAGTTGCCCTTGCACTCTTTTACCAAGAAGATCCAATCGGCTATCACACCTCAACTCACGATAACCTGCCCTATTCTCTCTCATTTAATTACATCTTCTTTTACTTATTTGCTTTCTAGTTTAGTTGTTAGTTAAACTCCTACAATCTTCTACTTGTGTTTCTTTTACTTTTTACAGTGCAAGAGATTAGATTCTTGAAGTGGCACCAATCCTTGTGGAGATGATATCTTTTATACTATAACTTGCGACGTGTACACTTGCACAATTGCGGAGCACTTATTACGTGCAACATGTTTTTGGCGCCGTTGCCAGGGATTGGCAATAGCAACTTTGTTTTTATTTTCTTGCACTTTTTTATTTTTCTTGTTTAAGATTCAAAGGGCTAACAAGCTTTGGTTTTGCATTGGTATATGACCAGGGAGAGACCGATTACACCAGAATATCCCTTTGATCTAGAAATCGAACGAACCTTGCAAAGACTTAGACGAAGGTTAAGAGTAGCAATGGCTAATCAAGACAGTAATATGAACCAGGATGTTCCAACAGAAGGAGTGATTCTTGCACGAAACATAACTATTCGAGACTATCTTGAAGAAGATCTTGAAGGACTTAATCCAGGAGTTGTCACACCTCAAATTGAAGCCGACCACTTTGAGTTGAAACTGGTGATGTTTAATATGATCAACACAATTCATCAATTTGGCGGCTCAGCAACTAAAGATGCACGACAACATCTTGAATATTTCCTTGAGATTTTGCAATTCATTCAAAATACAAGGAGTCACCCCCGATGTTTTACGACTAAGATTATTCTCCTATTCACTGAGGGATAGGGCAAAAACATGGTTGAATAGTATTCCTGCCAGATTAATAGGATCTTGGACCGATCTTTGTCATGATTTCCTTGCTCGATTTAATCCTACAAATTTGATAGGCTTCGTAACGAAATTACTTCTTTTCGGCAGGCAGATGATGAATCCATGTACGAGGCTTGGGAGCGATATAGAGAACTTCTACACAAATGCCCTCTACACGGATTCCCAGTGTGGACACAAGTAACAAAGTTTTACAACGCTGTGAATACACCAACAAGGATGATGCTAGATGCCTCGGCAAACGACATACTCCTAGATAAGTCGCCGGAGGAAGCAATGCAAATTCTAAACAGGCTTTCCAAGAATAATTATCAATTCCTATCTGCTAGAAGAGGAGGAGTTAGACGCCAAGCCACAATACATGAACTGGGATCATCAGACTCAATTTCGGCACAATTGGCCACTCTAACCAAGATGATCCAGAACATGCAAAAACCAAACAACACACAGGAAGTCAAGGTAATGGATTCCTTTTGTGAGTTATGTGGTGGTAACCATGATTCTTCTGAATGCATATAGAATCTGGAATCCAGCTTTTATGTGGGGAGTTACAATCGGAACAACAATGTGATGTCCAATACATACAATCCAGCTTGGAAGAAGCACCCAAATTTTTCATGGAGTAATCCAAACAATGCTCTAAACCAAAACAATTAGAACGCATAAGCATCGGGATTCAAGTAGAATATACCACGGCAACAGTTGCCGCAGCAACAACTGACAACATCTAATTCTTTGGAAAATTCTCTCAATGCTTTTATGTTGAAAACTGAATCTTATATGGCTGAGAATAGTAACTTCATAAAAAGAACTGATACTTTTATTAACAGGACCGAGATTAGATTGCAAAACCAAGAGGTGGCAATCAAATCATTGGAAAATCATGTCGGGCAATTTGCTCAAAACTTGAATACTAGACCGCAAGGAGGTTTACCTAGCGATACTGAAGTCGCAAGAGGAACTGACCATGAGCAATGTAAGGCGATCACCACTAGAAGTGGCCAACAACTTAAGAGGCTCAAGCTCGCTCATCAAACAAAACTCCACAAAAAAAGAACAAGACAAACTCAGCGGAAAAGCCTCAGATGCTGAACCAAGAATTGCAACGGTAACCAGCGATAAGGATGCCTCGACAACCGGCGATAAGGATGCCTCAGCAACCGATGATAAGGATGCCACGACAACCCCAGTTGACAATGCCTCGGCAACTCCTATGTGCATCCAGAAGGAAAAATCGAAGACATACTGGTAAAAGTTGATAAATTTATTTTTCCCGCTGACTTTATTGTTTTGGATTGTGAAGCAGATGAGCATGCACCTATCATTCTCGGGAGACCCTTCCTAGCAACAGGGAGAACCTTGATCGATGTTGAAAAAGGAGAACTCACAATGAGGGTGAATGACTAGCAAGTTAAACTAAATGTGTTCCAAACCCTAAGGCATGTCGATGATCCAGAAGAATACCAACTTCTCCATGGCACGACAGAGTTTAACTTCGACGTGGAATTTAGTTGCCTCGGCAACTACATTGCCGATCAAGAGGAACCTGAGGAGTATGAAGAACCGATCGATGAGGAACAACAAGAAGAGGCAGATTGGTTAGTCAATCGACCAGATACATACTTTGAACCACTGGATTACTCAGGTAAGGAAGGTAAGCTCGAAAAGCCCTCTATTGAAAAACCCCCGATTCTTGAGTTGAAACAGTTGCCAAAGCAACTAAAATATGCTACTTAGGAACCGATAATACATTGCCTGTAATTATTTCCTCTAAGTTACAGCCTGAGCAGGAAAAGAAGCTAATTAAAATGTTGATGCTACACAAGAAGGCAATAGGGTGGACAATTGCCGACTTGAAGGGAATTAGCCCGGCAATGTGCATGCACAAGATTTTGTTGGAAGATGATCAAAAACCTTCGATTGAGGCCCAGAGAAGACTGAATCATGCCATGAAAGGGGTTGTAATGAAAGAAATCATCAAGTGGCTTGACCCTGGCATCATATACCCTATATCTGATAGTGCATAGGTAAGTCCGGTACAATGTGTACCGAAAAAGAGAGGTATAATGGTGGTAAGTAATGAAAACAATGAACTCATTCCAACCAGGACTGTGACCGGTTGGAGGGTTTGTATAGATTATCAAAAGCTAAACAAAGCCACTGGGAAAGATCACTTCCCATTACCCTTTATTGATCAAATGCTTAACCGTCTTACAGGTAAACCCTTTTATTGTTTTCTTGATGGTTATTCAGGTTACAGTCAAATTGCCATAGCACCAAAAGATCAAGAAAAGACAACTTTCACATGCGCATACGGTACTTATGCTTTCCGAAGGATGCCATTTGGATTGTGTAACGCCCCGAAAACCTTCCAAAGATGCATGATGGCACTCTTTTCAGACATGGTCGAAGACTTCCTTGAGATCTTCATGGATGATTTTTTCATTTTTGGTAACGACTTTGACAACCGCCTCGGCAATTTAGAGAAGGTGTTGGCAAGATGTGAAGAAACCGATTTAGTCCTTAATTGGGAGAAGTGCCATTTTATGGTAGATGAAGAAATAGTGCTCGGCCACAAGATTTCATCCAAGGGAATTGAAGTAGACAAAGCCAAGGTGGACGTGATCAAGAGATTATCCCCACCAAGTTCAGTTAAAGGAATCTGAAGCTTTCTTAGACACGCAGGTTTTTACAGGAGGTTCATTCATAATTTTTCTAAAATTACTAAACCCTTGTGCAATTTGCTTGAACAGGATAAAGTCTTCAATTTTGATGATTCTTGCACCCAAGCATTCGAAACCCTAAAGGAAAGGCTTGCCTCGGCACCCATTGTCGTTCCACCAGATTGGACGCTACCTTTTGAGCTTATGTGTGATGCAAGTGATTTCGCAGTAGGAGCAGTCCTAGGCCAATGCACAGGTAAGACCTTTCATGTGATATACTACGCTAGTAAAACTCTTAATAGTGCTCATGTGAATTACACAACAACGGAGAAAGAGTTACTAGCCGTAGTTTACGCATTTGACAAGTTCTGATCCTATTTGATTGGTACAAAGGTAATTGTTCATACGGACCATTCAAAAATTAAGTATCTATTTGCTAAAAAGGATGCCAAACCTCGTTTGATTCGTTGGATATTGCTTTTACAAGAGTTTGACATTGAAATTAAGGACATGAAAGGGACAGAAAATCAAGTGGCAGATCAATTATCACGCTTAGAATGCAATAGGGAGGAGGACATGGATTTAGAGATATGTGATGCATTCCCGGATGAACAACTGTTAGTTGCCTCAGCAACCATGGATGTGCACGCCTCGGCAACCCCTGAAGCCTCATCAACCATGGATGCGCATGCCTTGGCAACCCTTGATGCTTCAGCAACTCTCGATGCGCACGTCGCGGTAACCACTAATACGCACGCCTCGGCAACTATGGACGCGCACTCCTTGGCAACCCCTAACGCCTCGACAACCCTCGACGCTTTAGCAACTCTCGACGCACACGCCTCGACAACCATGGACGCGTATGCCTCGGCAACTCTAGACGCACACGCCTCGAAAATCTTGGAAGCAGTCACCACAGCAGCACATGCGTCGACAATACCCTGGTACGCGAATTTAGTTAATTTCCTTGTTTGTGGTATTTTTCCTTATGGCCTTACTCACCAAGGGAATAAGCGGTTCCTCCATGATGCTAAGCATTACTTTTGGGATGAGCCTCTTTTGTTTAAACAATATGCAGCAAATCAGGTTATACGCCGATGTGTCCCTAAAGAAGAGCAGCAAAATGTACTCCGGCAATGCCATTCTTCACCCTATGGAGGACATTTTGGAGGAACACGAACAACGGCCAAAGTTTTGTAATCCGGTTTGTATTGGCCAACATTGATGCCCAAGAGTTTTACAAGCAATGTGATCGATGCCAGAGGATGGGCAATATCTCTAGACAACATGAGATGCCGCTCTAAAACATCATCAAGGTGGAATTGTTTGATGTATGGGGGATTAATTTTATGGGACCTTTCCCATCTTCATTCGGCAACCTCTACATTCTACTTGCCGTTGACTACGTGTCTAAATGGGTTGAGGCAACTGCAGTTCCCACCAACGATTCTAAGACCGTGCAAAGATTCTTACAGAAAAATATATTTACACGGGTTGGGATGCCGAGAGCAATTATTAGTGATGAAGGCAAGCACTTCGACAACAAACTCGTCGCCAAGATGTTACAACACTTTGGTGTATCTCACAAGATTGCCACGGCATATCACCCACAAACCAATGGGCAAGCAGAAATTCCCAACCATGAATTGAAGGGTATACTCGAGAAAGTTGTAAATCCCTTTAGGAAGGATTGGTCAGTAAGACTAGATGACGCATTTTGGGCATATCGCATTGCATTCAAAACACCCTTAGGT
Organism: Hibiscus mutabilis; assembly: GCA_019671005.1. Taxonomy (NCBI): domain Eukaryota; kingdom Viridiplantae; phylum Streptophyta; class Magnoliopsida; order Malvales; family Malvaceae; genus Hibiscus; species Hibiscus mutabilis. The sequence goes on along the minus strand of CM033741.1, from coordinate 21,416,349 downwards.
ATGTCCCCCTTCCGACTTGTCTATGGCAAAACATGCCATCTACCGGTGGAAATCGAACACAAGGCATATTGGGCAATCAAGACCGTGAATATGGATTGGGAAAGTGCCGGACAAAAGTGTTTGTTGGACCTCAATGAGATAGAAGAATTCCATGCACTCGCCTATAACAATGCACAAATCTACAAGGAGAAAACAAAGCAATGGCATGACAAGAGACTATTGCCACGGTAATTCATGTCAGGGCAACTAGTTCTCTTATTCAATTCTCGGCTAAAACTTTTCCCGGGAAAACTAAAATAAAGATGGTCGGGACCATTTGAAGTTGTCAAACCATTCTCTCATGGTGCCGTGATAATCAAGTCCATCACTGACGAACATGAATTCAAAGTCAACGGACAAAGATTGAATCACTACAACGGTGCCCATGTAGAACATAACAAAGAAGTGGTCACCTTAGGAGATGCATGAGCATGCTCTCTGTTCAATATTTTCTTTTTCTTTTTATTTTCATTTTTAGGTGATATTTTATTTTTCTTCATTATTTTTAGTTTCCAGGTTTTCTTTGTTTTCTTTTCTTTTCCACAACAAGACTCACAACCACCATGCTAAGGAAATTCACTGCCGACTACTTGCCACGGCCACCACAACAGAGGAAGCCCCTACAACTACCTCAGCAGTTGCCACGGCAACAGAAACTGGTGATGCCCAAGCAACAACAATGGCTTCGATAACTACTGATGCCCAGGCAAGTGAACTGCCTCGACAAACATGGATCAAATCAAAGCAATACTATTCATGTGGTACCAGCCACAAGCATTCAACCACCGACCGAAAAATGAATCAAGCAAACAACACGAAGGAAACTTATCACTCGAGGTGACGACCTTTCTGACTAACTCATTTCATTTAGTTTCTTTTAAATTTTGTTTCAGTTTTACATGCATTGAGGACAATGCTTCTCTCGAGTTTGGGGGGTGTTGGTTTCTAGTTAGTTTCATGTTTAGTTGCATTCATCTTTAGCAATCACATATAGGTTGCATATGTTACTTGCCATGCCTTTAATTGGATTTAATAAGACTTGTTGAATATCCAATGATGAATTTTTTCCACTGCACTTAATTGAAAGAACCTTTAATTTTAGGATTGCATGAAAAAAACTTAGAATTTACTATAACGCTGATTTTTTTTAAACGGTTGTGGCTTGTTGATTGAAAGAAACTTAGAGAACTTAGGTTGCTTAAAATTTGGGTAAATTTAAAATTGAAAATTAAAAGTTAATTTATTGCTAGAGGTGCCCGAAACTGGCTATAGTAGTAAATGCACTTTCTTGCTAGAGGTGCCCGAAACTGGCTCTAGTAGTTAATTCACATTAAAGAATCACTAGAGGTGCCCGAAATTGGCTCTAGTCGACTAAAATAAAATGAGAAATTTCTTACTTTGCTAGAGGTGCCCGAAATTGGTTCTAGTGAAAATAAAAATAAATGCCCCGGTAATTAAATTGATAAAAGTCTATTGTTCACATAGAATCTTAAAATTCAACTTGTACACAACTACGCACACACTTGTCACGAGCATTATAGTTTGGTTCCGTGTAATTTTTGTGCTATCCAAAAAATTAAAACGTGATCATACTTTGTGCTACGGTTCTGAGGTTTGAATTCAAGTTTGAAGCATGTCTTTGATGATTAATGTCTTGGTAGGTAATTGTTAGTTTGCATTGCTTGAGGACAAGCAATATTTACAGTTTGAGGGTGTGATAAGTGTTCAAAAGTACTATTTTTATTACCCTTTTTACTCATATTATTGTTAGAATTAGGCTCATATTAGTTGAATAATTAGTCATTCATGCATTAATTCATGTTTCTTTCCACCGTTGAGCTTGATTACATAACTTGGTGATTTTTGTGGAAAAAGATGCTGCTTTGGTGTGCTTTTGTGTGTGTGCAGAATTACTTGCCTAAACAAGGCTGGAACTAGTTGCCAGGGCAATGCATGAAGGAGATGCCGAGCTAGTTGCCAGGGCAATGCATGAAGGAGATGCCGAGCTAGTAGCCAGGGTAATTTTCGACAAGGAATAAGATGATATGGTAGTCGAAATTGATGACTAGATAAGCCCAAGATGACGTGGAGCAAAGCTAAATCCAAAAGGAGTTTGATTTCCATGAAGAGGTTAAAGAGAAATTAAATCCCAAGAAGATAGGAGAAGTTCTAGAAGGAATTTAAATATAATAAAGAATTATATTCTTTAAAGATAATTTAATTCCAACTTAACTTCCTCCTCAAAAAAAGACTTTGACCTAGCCCTATAAATTAAGGATCAAGCCGTCAACTCCAGAGGAGAGAGAGGAGAGAATTTTTGACAAGATCAAAGGGGGAGATATCGACAAAGAGGCTTCAACCATTCTTCATCTTTTTCTTTATTGTTCCATTAGGTTTATGCTAGGAATTCTTTATCTTGTGTTTCTTTGGAACCTAGCCATGAAGTAAATCTACTTGGCTAAGGTTATTGTGTTTTGTGGTTGTGAGAAACAATTGGATTTTGTTTAGGTAATAAGAGTTTGCACTTTCAATTCAAGGTTTACTCATTCTTGGTTCTTATTCTTGTTTGCGAGTGAATTGGGAGAGGATCTCGTAACTTCATCTATTTATCTAACATCGGGAGAGTTAAATTCAATAAATGAATGAGTATGGTCTTTATTCAATCTATTGATGGTGAAGATTAATCCGGCTTAGGAATAAGTTAAGGATTTCAACGGCTAAGAGGAACACAAGATTGGTTGTTGTTCACCCTTGATTCACGCAGGAATGTATTATCAAGGCATGCACAAATAGCTAGAGTTTTGACTTAGGGATAAGAAGAAACCATTGATGAACGTTCCGCTGAACCATGAAGTTGCTGCCCAGCCGCCCAAACAGTTGCCCAGGCAACCGTCGATTAGTTACCAAGGCAACCCCGCTGCGCAAGTTGCCACGACAACTGAGTTTCCCTTGCACTCTTTTACCAAGATGATTGAATCAGCTATCACACCTCAACTCACGATAACCTGGCCTATTCTCTCTCATTTAATTACATCTTCTTTTACTTATTTGCTTTCTAGTTTAGTTGTTAGTTAAACTCCTATAATCTTCTACTTGTGTTTCTTTTACTTTTTACAGTGCAAGAGATTAGATTCTTGAAGTGGCACCAATCTCTGTGGAGACGATATCTTTTATACTATAACTTGCGACGTGTACACTTGCACAATTGCAGAGCACTTATTACGCGCAACACTAAGTATGAGGTATATATATTGTTTTACATATGGTTGATGTGCATGTTTTGGATTGGAATCATTGGACTTGCTTAGGTCGTAAGCATGGCTTGAAAACAAGCGTTAGTTTCAGAGGGTTTTAATGCATCATTGTTTAAAAGCATCCTCGCTAAGAAAGTGTGCTTATGCTCTCTTTTTACTAATGATGCAGAGCATTAAAGCTAGGAGGCAGCAAAGGCAAGGACAAAGCGATCCAAAGACAAGACTATTTGAGTATAAACTCGATTTTAATTCTGGTTAATAAGGCAATGTGTTTTCCTCAAATTTTGGGATTCGTAATTATGTTATTCCCTAGTTGGGCATGTGTAATGCTGTGATTTCAGAGTTTGATTGATGTTGTTATGCCTTTTATGCATCATACCTAAGGTTGATGTTATATGGTTCCCTAGGTATGCATATAGATGGTCTTGCTTGTTTGGTATGCTTTGGCAATCTTAACATGTTGAATGTGATATGAATATGGTGTTGGTTTGATGCTTGTGCTGGGAAATTCTTGTTTTCCCCTTTTTAGTATGTTTGATGGAGTGTTTTGGGGAGCACGCTTCTAGATTAATCCTTTTGGTGGCCTAAGCTAGTATGGTAGCTAATTCTTGGTGCAAGTATTGGTAGTTGTATTGTTGGATGCCTATAAGTATGTATGTATGTTGGTAGGACCTAAATGCATCTAGTTTTGTATGTAAAATCAGCTAAAAATAATATTACAGGTCTACGTATACCGATATACGGGGGACCGTATCGGTACGGATAGGCAATTCAAGGCTTATAGCATCGGTACGGGCATTTGAGTACCAGTATGGGAAAGCAAATTAAGTTTGGCATACTAGTACGGTATAGGGTATACCGGTACAAGAACACATTATTGGAAAGTTACTTTTTGAAGGAAAAACCCATGTACCAGAACACCAAGGGGTCGTATCGGTACAGCTTTATAATTTTGTATGCTGACATGGTGTACCGATATGACATATCAGGTACTGGTACGGATGGCTACTTCGTATCAGTACGGCTGTGCCCATATCAGTACGAGTGGCAGTTTTTATAGGTAATGTCTTGGATTCCAGCTTTTGCTTTCTTGCGTTTTGGTCTCTAAGTTTCGTCAATGCAATTGTGTGGGCTTGGATGCTTGTTTTAATCTGAAATTTGACAAGATGGCATGAAATCTGACTAATTGAGGATTGGTAACTTAATTTCAGCTTTGGTCCATAAAATTATCAGTTTTGTAATATAGTCCCTGTAAAGTGTGGTATGCGGTTGGTGGTCCTCCCGTGCTTGGTTTTCTTTGAAATTTCAACCGTTGCAAGTATGAACATGAAGGCTTAATAATTTTCATCTAGACAAGATAAAAGAAAAAATGAACTGAATTTTGGTAACCTTTCTCTGGTTTGCTTCAGCAAACCTAATATAGTTCATTCGGTTAAGTCGGGCATCTAGGTTGGGTCGAGAGGGTTACATTTGTTTGTATCAGAGCCAGGTTACAAAATGTTGGGATGTTTTCATTTGATTGTGTGACAATGGTTGTTATGTACGGTGATTGTGGATATGTTCGGTGCTTGTTTTACATCATGTTGGGGGTATAATTGGGAACATATTGCCTATTATCGAGGTTTTAAAATGTTTTATAAGATGGTCTTGGATCCTTTGCCTATTGTTGGCCTGACTTTAATGTGTTTGATGCTTTTGTTAGCATGGCTCGACGTGAGACACGTTCTATGGTTGGTAACGCTGGTGTTGGGCAATATAACATTGAGGAAGAGAATCCCACTAATATCTTACTTCCTCCTCCGTTGGTTTTGCCTATTGATGTTGGGGCTGGTGGTGCACCCTAGGCTCATCAAATGCTAGTATTTGGTGATTTGACTCTGTTGGTTCAGGAAAAAATGGGAACGTTTCAAGCAGCAATGGCTGGAGTGCACGTATAGGCACCGGCACCTGCTGTGGTAGTTAACCCAGGATTACCATTGGAGTGTCTTTGCAGTTTAGAAGGTATTGAGTTTAGGGGTTTGAGCCCTGAGGCAGCCGAGGGATGGCTGGAAAGTACGATTCATATTCTGAACCAGATGGGTTGTAATGACGAGCGTAAGCTGGGTTGTACCGTGTCGCTGTTGTATGGTGATGCTTATCATTGGTGGGTGACTACAATCGCTAATGTTCCAGAGGCAGATGTAACTTGGATGTTCTTTCGAAGGGCTTTCAAGAAAAAGTATCTTGGTCCTCAGTATCTGGATACAAGGAAACGTGAGTTTATGGCCTTGGTTCAAGGTGGCAAGTCCGTGGCAGAGTTTGAGGTGAAGTTTGTCAAATTGAGCCAGTTTGCCACGGAGTTGATGCCAGACGATCTTGAGTGGTGCAATAGGTTTCGCTATGGGCTGGTGAAGGATATCAAAACATACCTGTTGGCGACGGACTATAAAGATTTTGATGTACTTGTGAACCGTACTAAGAATATTGAGCAGTCCTTGAGGGTGTCAGGATAAGGTTAGGGCATGGGCTCGACCAAGAGAGGAGCTGACTCTGGCTGTTCTGGGAAGCAGAATATGAGGTTTTGAGATAAGAGGCCTAAGACGAATCACAAGCAAAGTGGTGGCCATGGTAACCAAGGTGTTCGTATTGTAGCTGAGTGTGAGCGTTACAGTAGATGCCACACGGGTGAGTGTTGGGGAAATAGCATGAGTTGCTGGATATGTGGATCTCTTGGTCACATGAAGCGTGACTGCCCTCGTGCTGTGGGTGATGCATCGGTTTAGATTGTTGTACCTGCTAGGGGCTGAGGTCGTGGCAGGGGTAATTTTTAGAGCCGCAAGGATGGGCAGAGAGCTGTGGCTCATGCTGTTGCTGTACAACCAAAGAATGGTGGGCCAGTATGGATCTATGTTCATCGTGAGGGGCACAATGACATGATATGATCGCAAGTACTTTCACCTTACAATCATTGTCATTGTTTTCTTTGATTGATTCGGGGTCTACACATTCATATATCTTAAGTGAGCATGCATCGTTGTTGAATGTTCCTGCTGAGATCATGGATGTTGGCATGTTAGTAACTAGTTCTTTTGGGGAGACGGTTACAACAAGAAGGTTGTATAGGCGTTGCCCTTTGACGGTGCAAGATCATGAGTTTGCCGCAGATTTGATGGAGTTGCCATTTCATGTTTTTGATGTTATCTTGGGTATGGATTGGCTAAGTGAGCACAAGGCGGTGGTGGATTGTGAATCCAAAAGGGTTTCTTTGAAGTTGGCCGATGAATATGAAGTTGTGGTGGTTGGTGAGGATGTGAAATTCTTGTCCAATGTTGTTTTGACTACCCGAGTGGAGAGGATGATGTTGGATGGTTGCCAAGCCTACTTGGCTATTGTTATGAATATGGAGACCAAGGGTGTTCGGGTCCAGGAAATTCGAGCTGTTTATGATTATCCCAAAATTTTTCCTAAGGAGTTACCATGCTTACTTCCGGATAGGGAGGTAGAGTTTCGTATTGAGACATATGAAGGTACAACTCTGGTGTCTATTGCTCCTTATCAGATGGCACCAAAAGAGTTGAAGGAGTTAAAGTCTTAGATCCAGGAGTTGTTAGATCATGGGTTCATTCGACCAAGCGTTTCCCCGTTGGGTGCTCCAGTTTTCTTTGGGAAGAAAAAAGATGGATCATTGCATATGTGCATTGATTATCGCAGTTGAATAAGTTGACGGTGAAGAACAAATATCCGTTGCCGCAGATTAATGACCTATTTGATCAGTTTCGTGGGGGCAGGAGTATTTTTGAAGATCGATTTAAGGTCGGGGTATTACCAGTTGAAGGTGAAGGATATGGATGTGCACAAGGCCGCGTTCCGTACGAGGTACGAGCATTATGAGTTTTTGGTAATGCCGTTTGGTTTAACAAATGCCCTGGCGACTTTCATGGATATGATGAACATGGTGTTCCATGAGTACCTGGATCGGTTTGTGGTGGTTTCTATTGATGATATTCTCGTGTATTCTCGTACCAAAGAAGAGCACGATCAGCATCTGTGAATAATTTTGCAAATCTTGAAGGATAATCAGTTGTATGCTAAGTTGAGCAAGTGCGAGTTTTGGCTCAAAGAGGTGATGTTTCTTGGACATGTGGTATCCACAGAGGGTATTTGTGTTGATCCACAGAAGATTGAGGCTATTCTCAATTAGGAAAAACCTAAGATCGTGTCGGAAGTGCGTAGTTTTCTTGGGTTGGCTGGTTATTGTCGTCGTTTTGTTGAAGGGTTTTATAGTATTGCAGCTCCATTGACGAAGTTGCTGCAAAAGAATGTTCATTTTGCGTGGACGGAGAAACAACAACAGAGTTTTGAGAGGTTGAAGGAGGTTTTAACATAAGCATATGTGTTGATTAAATCGGAATCTGGGAAGGAGTTTGTGGTTTATAGTGATGCATCGTACGTTGGCTTGGGCTGTGTGCTGATGCAGGATGGGAAGGTTGTGGCCTATGCGTCAAGACAGTTGAAGGTTGATGAGCGTAATTACCCAACTTATGATTTAGAACTTGCTGTTATGGTGTTTGCCCTAAAGATTTGGTACCCTTGATTCAGGCAGGAATGTATTATCAAGGCATGCACAAATAGCTAGAGTTTCGACTTAGGGATAAGAAGAAACCATTGATGAACGCTCCGCTGAACCATGAAGTTGCTGCCCAGCCGCCCAAACAGTTGCCCAGGCAACCGTCGATTAGTTGCCAAGGCAACCCCGCTGCGCAAGTTGCCACGGCAACTGAGTTTCCCTTGCACTCTTTTACCAAGATGATCCAATCAGCTATCACACCTCAACTCACGATAACCTGGCCTATCTCTCTCACTTGATCTCATCTATTCTTTTACTTTATTGCTTTCTAGTTTATTTATTAGTTTAAAATCCTGTAATCTTCTACTTGTGTTTTCTTTTACTTTTTACAGTGCAAGAGACTAGATTCTTGAAGTGGCACCAATCCCTTTGGAGACGATATCTTTTATACTATAACTTGCGACGTGTACACTTGCACAATTGCGGAGAACTTATTACGCGCAACACTAAGCATGAGGTATATATATTGTTTTATATATGGTTGATGTGCATGTTTTGGATTGGAATCATTGGACTTGCTTAGGTCGTAAACATGGCTTGAAAACAAGCGTTAGTTTCAAAGGGTTTTAATGCATCATTGTTTAAGAGCATCCTCGCTAAGACAGTGTGCTTATGCTCTCTTTTTACTAATGATGCAGAGCATTAAAGCTAGGAGGCAGCAAAGGCAAGGATAAACCGATCCAAAGACAAGACTATTTGAGTATAAACTCGATTTTAATTCTGGTTAATAAGGCAATGTGTTTTCCTCAAATTTTGGGATTCATAATTATGTTATTCCCTAGTTTTTGGGCATGTGTAATGCTGTGATTTCAGAGTTTGATTGATGTTGTTATGCCTTTTATGCATCATACCTAAGGTTGATGTTATATGGTTCCCTAGGTATGCATATAGATGGTCTTGCTTGTTTGGTATGCTTTGGCAACCTTAACATGTTGAATGTGATATGAATATGGTGTTGGTTTGATGCTTGTGCTGGGAAATGCTTGTTTTCCCCTTTTTAGTATGTTTGATGGAGTGTTTTGGGGAACACGCTTCTAGATTAATCCTTTTGGTGGCCTAAGCTAGTATGGTAGCTAAATCTTCGTGCAAGTGTTGGTAGTTGTATTGTTGGATGCCTATAAGTATGTATGTATGTTGCTAGGACCTAAATGCATCTAGTTTTGTATGTAAAATCAGCTAAAAATAATATTACAGGCCTACGTATACCGATATGCAGGGGACCGTATCGGTATGGATAGGCAATTCAAGGCTTATAGCATCGGTACGGGCATTTGAGTACCAGTATGGGAAAGCAAATTAAGTTTGGCATACTAGTACGGTATAGGGTATACCGGTACAAGAACACATTATTGGAAAGTTACTTTTTGAAGGAAAAACCCATGTACCAGAACACCAAGGGATCGTATCGGTACGGCTTTATAATTTTGTATGCTGACATGGTGTACCGATATGACATATCAGGTATTGGTACGGATGGCTACTTCGTATCAGTACGGCTGTGCCAATATCAGTACGAGTGGCAGTTTTTATAGGTAATGTCTTGGATTCCAGCTTTCGCTTTCTTGCGTTTTGGTCTCTAAGTTTCGTCAATGCAATTGTGTGGGCTTGGATGCTTGTTTTAATCTGAAATTTGACAAGATGGCATGAAATCTGACTAATTGAGGATTGGTAACTTAATTTCAGCTTTGGTCCATAAAATTATCAGTTTTGTAATATAGTCCCTGTAAAGTGTGGTATGCGGTTGGTGGTCCTCCCGTGCTTGGTTTTCTTTGAAATTTCAACCGTTGCAAGTATGAACATGTAGGCTTATTAATTTGCATCTAGACAAGATAAAAGAAAAATGAACTGAATTTTGGTAACCTTTCTCTGGTTTGCTTTAGCAAACCTAATATAGTTCATTCGGTTAAGTCGGGCATCTAGGTTGGGTCGAGAGGGTTACATTTGTTTGTATCAGAGCCAGGTTATGAAAGGTTGGGATGTTTTCGTTTGATTGTGTGACAATGGTTGTTATGTACGGTGATTGTGGATATGTTCGGTGCTTGTTTTACATCATGTTAGGGGTATAATTGGGAATATATTACCTATTATCGATGTTTTAAAATGTTTTATAAGATGGTCTTGGATCCTTTGCCTATTTTTGGCCTGACTTTAATGTGTTTGATGCTTTTGTTAGCATGGCTCGATGTGAGACACGTTCTATGGTTGGTAACACTGGTGTTGGGCAATATAACATTGAGGAAGAGAATCCCACTAATATCTTACTTGCTCTTCCGTTGGTTTTGCCTATTGATGTTGGGGCTGGTGGTGCACCCCAGGCTCATCAAGTGCTAGTATTTGATGATTTGACTCAATTGGTTCAGGCAATAACGGGAATGTTTCAAGCAGCAATGGCTGGAGTGCACGTATAGGCACCGACACCGGCACTTGCTGTGGTAGTTAACCCAGGATTACCATTGGAGTGTCTTTGTAGTTTAGAAGGTATTGAGTTTAGGGGTTTGAGCCCTGAGGCAGCCGAGGGATGGCTGGAAAGTACGATTCATATTCTGAACCAGATGGGTTGTAATGACGAGCGTAAGATGGGTTGTACCGTGTCGCTGTTGCATGGTGATGCTTATCATTGGTGGGTGACTACAATCGCTAATGTTCCAGAGGCGGATGTAACTTGGAAGTTCTTTCGAAGGGCTTTCAAGAAAAAGTATCTTGGTCCTCAGTATCTGGATACAAGGAAACGTGAGTTTATGGCCTTGGTTCAAGGTGGAAAGTCCGTGGCAGAGTTTGAGGTGAAATTTGTCAAATTGAGCCAGTTTGCCACAGAGTTGGTGCCAGACGATCTTGAGAGGTGCAATAGATTTCGTTATGGGCTGGTGAAGGATATCAAAACATACCTGTTGGCGATGGACTATAAAGATTTTGATGTACTTGTGAACCGTACTAAGAATATTGAGCAGTCCTTGAGGGTGTCAGGATAAGGTTAGGGCATGGGCTCGACCAAGAGAGGAGCTGACTCTGGCTGTTCTGGGAAGCAGAATATGAGGTTATGAGATAAGAGGCCTAAGACGAATCACAGGCAAAATGATGGCCATGGTAACCAAGGTGTTCGTATTGTAGCTGAGTGTGAGCGTTACAGTAGATGCCACACGGGTGAGTGCTGGGGAAATACCATGAGTTGCTGGATATGTGGATCTCTTGGTCACATGAAGCGTGACTGCCCTCGTGCTGTGGTTGATGCATCGGTTCAGACTGTTGTACCTACTAGGGGCTGAGGCCGTGGCAGGGGTAATTTTTAGAGGTGCAAGGATGGGCAGAGAGCTGTGGCTCATGCTGTTGCTATACAACCGAAGAATGATGGGCCAGTATGGATCTATGTTCATCGTGAGGGGCACAATGACATTGATGTGATCGCAAGTACTTTCACCTTACAATCTTTGTCATTGTTTTCTTTGATTGATTTGGGGTCTACAGACTCATATATCTTAAGTGAGCATGCATCGTTGTTGAATGTTCCTGCTGAGATCATGGATGTTGGCATGTTAGTAAATAGTTCTTTTGGGGATACGGTTACAACAAGGAGGTTGTATAGGTGTTGCCCTTTGACGGTGCAAGATCATGAGTTTGCCGCGGATTTAATGGAGTTTCCATTTCATGTTTTTGATGTTATCTTGGGTATGGATTGGCTAAGTGAGCACAAGGCAGTGGTGGATTGTGAATCCAAAAGGGTTTCTTTGAAGTTGGCCGATGATTATGAAGTTGTGGTGGTTGGTGAGAATGTGAAATTCTTGTCCAATGTTGTTTTGACTACCCGAGTGGAGAGGATGATGTTGGATGGTTGCCAAGCCTACTTGGCTATTGTTATGAATATGGAGACCAAGGGTGTTCGGGTCCAGAAAATTCAAGCTGTTTATGATTATCCCAAAATTTTTCCTAAGGAGTTACCAGGCTTACTTCCGGATAGGGAGGTAGAGTTTCGTATTGAGACATATGAAGGTACAACTCTGGTGTCTATTGCTCCTTATCAGATGGCACCAAAAGAGTTGAAGGAGTTAAAGTCTTAGATCCAGGAGTTGTTAGATCATGGGTTCATTCGACCAAGCGTTTCCTCGTGGGGTGCTCCAGTTTTCTTTGTGAAGAAAAAAGATGGATCAATGCATATTTGCATTGATTATCGCCAGTTCAATAAATTGACGGTGAAGAACAAATATCTGTTGCCGCAGATTAATGACCTATTTGATTAGTTTCGTGGGGGGCAGGAGTATTTTCGAAGATCGATTTAAGGTCGGGGTATTACCAGTTGAAGGTGAAGGATGTGGATGTGCACAAGGCCACGTTCCGTACGAGGTACGAGCATTATGAATTTTTGGTAATGCCGTTTGGTTTAACAAATGCCTGGCGACTTTCATGGATATGATGAACATGGTGTTCCATGAGTACCTGGATCGATTTGTGGTGGTTTTTATTGATGATATTCTCGTGTATTCTCGTACCAAAGAAGAGCACGATCAGCATCTGTGAATAATTTTGCAAATCTTGAAGGATAATCAGTTGTATGCTAAGTTGAGCAAGTGCTTTGGCTCAAAGAGGTGATGTTTCTTGGACATGTGGTATCCGCAGAGGGTATTTGTGTTGATCCACAGAAGATTGAGGCTATTCTCAATTAGGAAAAACCTAAGATCGTGTCAGAAGTACGTAGTTTTCTTGGGTTGGCTGGTTATTATCGCCGTTTTGTTGAAGGGATTTATAGCATTGCAGCTCCGTTGACGAAGTTGTTGCAAAAGAATGTTCATTTTGCATGGACGGAGAAACAGCAGCAGAGTTTTGAGAAGTTGAAGGAGGTTTTAACATAAGCTTATGTGTTGATTAAATCGGAATCTGGGAAGGAGTTTGTGGTTTATAGTGATGCATCGTACGTTGGCTTGGGTTGTGTGCTGATGCAGGATGGGAAGGTTGTAGCCTATGCGTCAGGACAGTTGAAGGTTGATGAGCGTAATTACCCAACTCATGATTTAGAACTTGCTGTTATGGTGTTTGCCCTAAAGATTTGGTGACACTATCTTTATGGTGAAAAGTGTGTGGTCTTTATAGACCATAAGAGTTTGAAATATTTGATGTCTCAAAAGGATTTGAACCTTAGGCAACAATGGTGGTTGGAGTTGCTTAAGGATTACGACTTGACTATTGAGTATCATCCTGGAAAGGCCAATGTGGTTGCGGATATGTTGATTCGTAAGGTGGCAGTTGAGCTTAGGGCGATGTTAGCTAGGTTTGTGACACGGAAAGGTATGTTGTTGGCTGAATTGCAAGTTAAGCATACGTTGTCACAGTTGGTTAAGGCTAAGCAAACGTTTGATGATTCCTTGGTTCCTCATGTTAAGGGCATAGCTGATGGTAACCGACATATTTCCATTTTGATGATGATGGTGTTTTGTGCTTTAAGGGTAGAAAAGTAGTGCCGGAAGTCCCGAAGCTTAGGCAAACTATTTTAACAGAAGCACATTCTAGTCCTTTTGCTATGCATCCTGGTAGTACCAAAATGTGTCGTGATTTGAAGGAAAGGTATTATTGGGTTGGTTTGAAAAATGATGTGGCAGAGTTTCTGTCCAAGTGTATGGTGTGTCAGCAGGTTAAAGCTGAACATCAGTTTCCATCCGGGTTGTTGCAACCGTTGAGGATTTCAGAATAGAAATGGGAGAGAATAACCATAGATTTTGTGACAGGGTTGCCATCGACACCGACTAAAAAGAATTCCATTTGGGTGATTGAAACAGAGAGTTGGATGCATTTTAATGCATGTGTTCTCTGGTTTTGTATGATTGAAACAAGGGAAAAGCAAGGCGTAGCATCTTGAGGTGGTTCTAGGCTTGCCGGGAGCTTGTTTCGCGGTAGCAAGCAAGGCGAAGTGAAATCAATGAGTGGAAACGGTTTTAAAAGTCTTTCAAAGGTTTGAAAGTGGATTTGGAAGTTTATGTTAAGTTTGAAACACTTACCTAAACTTAGAAGTAAGTTCTCTTCTTTTCTCTTTAATATCGGTTTAGATATGAGCATGTGTTATTCATGTTTTAGTCATAAACATGGTTGATATTACCTACTGTAAATGCGTGGTTTTAAAGTACATATACAATGGTTTAAAAGTATTTTGAATGCTTGTGAGCATTGGTTTTTATTCCGGTCGGGAATGAGATGTTGTAATGGCAATGTGATTTGCATATGTAGGGATTTTGTGTAATGCATTGTAAAACAGTGAGTAATTGGTTTTGTAAATGATATATTGGCTATGTGACAAGGTGAGAAAAAATTTGAATATAGTTGGCATGCCATAGGATAAAGTGCACTATAATATGTTTAAAAATCGATCGTGAGTTAAGAGTCCTTGAGGTATAACGGTCGGCTACTCAGACTATGTTTTATCACTTGGGTTGAGCGGTTGGTTTCCTTGTTGATGTATAGCTTGTGGTCAGCAAGGATATAAAGTCATTCGGTCGGCATGGGGTAGTCTTGATAATGGTCAGTCATTAAGGGTGATCCGTGTATCCAATGTATGAAGTTAACGGTCGGTTAACTAAAGATTAGCGGTCGGCTAATCAAGGATACTGGTCGACTATCTGGTTCACTAAAATTGCCAATATATGAGACTTCTAATGTTGAAATTTGTTTATAATGCTTTGGGATTTAAGCATGGTTTTGTTTATAATGCTTTGGGATTTAAGCATGGTTTTGTTTATAATGCTTTGGGATTCAAGCATGGTTTTGTATTTGATGCTTTGGGATCTAAGCGTGAGGTATATATATTGTTTTGCATATGGTTGATATGCATATTTTGGACTGGAATCATTGGACTTGCTTAGGTCGTAAGCATGGCTTGAAAACAAGCGTTAGTTTCAAAGGGTTTTAATGCATCATTGTTTAAGAGCATCCTCACTAAGCAAGTGTGCTTACACTCTCTTTTTAGTAATGATGCAGAGCATTAAAGTTAGGAGGCAGCAAAGGCAAGGATAAAGCGATCCAAGTACAAGACTATTTGAGTATGAACTCGGTTTTAATTTTTGGTTAATAAGGTAATGTGTTTGCCTCAGATTTTGGGATTCGTAATTCTGTTATTCCCTAGTTTTTGGGCATATGTAATGCTATGATTTCATGTTGTTATGCCTTTTGTGCATCATACCTAAGGTTGATGTTATATGGTTCCCTAGGTATGCATATAGATTGTCTTGCTTGGTTGGTATGCTTTGGCGATCTTAACATGTTGAATGTGATATGAATATGGTGTTGGTTTGATGCTTGTGCTGGGAAATGCTTGTTTGCCCCTTTTTAGTATGTTTGATGGAGTGTTTTAGGGAGCATGCCTCTAGATTAATCCTTTTGGTGGCCTAAGCTAGTATGGTAGCTAAATCTTGGTGCAAGTGTTGGTAGTTGTATTGTTGGATACCTATAAGTATGCATGTAAGTTGCTAGGACCTAAATGCATCTAGTTTTGTATGTAAAATCAGGTAAAAAATTACATTATAGGCCTACGCGTACCGATACGCGAGGGATCGTATCAGTACGAATAGGCAATTCAAGGCTTATAGCATCAGTACGGGTATTTGAGTGCCGGTACGGGCAAGAAAATTAAGCTTGGCGTACCAGTAAGGTATAGGGTGTACCGGTACGAGAACACATTCCTAGAAAGTTACTTTTTGAAGGAAAAACCCGTGTAATGGAACTCCAAGGGGTCGTAATGGTACGGCTTTATAATTTTGTACGCTAACGTGGCGTACTGATACTGCACATTGGGTACCGGTACAGATGGCTACATCGTATTGGTACGGTTGTGCCCGTATCGGTACGGGTGGTAGTTTTTATTGGTAATGTCGTGGATTCCAGCTTTTGCATTCTTGCGTTTTGGTCCCTAAGTTTCGTGAATGCAATTGTGTGGGCTTGGATGATCGTTTTAATCTGAAATTTGACATGATGGCATGAAATCTGACTAATTGAGGATTTGTAACCTTAATTTCAGCTTTGGTCCTTAAAATTATCATTTTTGCAATCTAGTCCCTGTAAAGTGTGGTATGCGGTTGGTTGTCCTCCCGTGCTTGGTTTTCTTTAAAATTTCAACCGCTTTAAGTATGAACATGTAGGCTTAATAATTAACATCTAGACAAGATAAAAGAAAAAATGAACTGACATTTCATAACCTTTCTCTGGTTTGCTTCGGCAAATCTAAGGTAGCTCACTCCGTTCAGTCGGGCGTCTAGGTCGGGTCGAGGGGGTTACATCTCCAGCCCCTCTATTTGGGGTCCTGAACTCGCAACTCCAACAGGTGCGAATATAGGCACATACATCCCAACCACAACTACTCAAAAAGCTTCAACTATCGCCCTCTCTACCAACGTTAAATCACCATACCCTGACTCAACTAATACGGGCAACACAAGCTTCACTCCCCCGGGTGGATTCGAAGGAGTAGACAGTAACACCTCGTGAAGAACAACACTATCCTCAACTCCCTACCCCTCGACGGTGGTCATACTCAACCCTAACTCTCTCTTTGGTGGCATCGTATAAAAACATATCTAAGGCATGATAAATACTCCAAAACAAAGACAATCAAGCCAACATCAAGCAAGGATCCAAGACTTTATTTTTAAAACAAATTATTGCATAACCCTATTAATAAGGCAATGTATCCCAAATTACACCCCAAACATGGCATATATCAAACATCATACATATAAACAATCACCGTGCATAGCAAACAACATTAAACAATCATCAGCATCATACCAATTCTTTATAAACACATAAAACAATACACCAATGCCATCTCACTTTTCGAAACTTGGCTCTAATACCACCAAATATAACCCTCTTAGCCTGGCCTAGCCGAAACCGAACTAAATAGGTCACATTAGATTTTCCAAAGCAAATTAGAGCTAATATCCTAACCAGACCATTTTTTCCCTTTTATCTTGTCTAAAAACATCGACAGTAATCCCTATGGTGAACATGCATCAGCGGAAACGTTACAACTAAATCAAATTTTGAAACAAGATTTGATTGATCAAAGATACACATTAAGGTCCAAATCATAATTATCACCAATCACAAGGTCTTTAGTAAAATTCAACTTTACCAAATATTCATTAATCCAATTTTAAGCCCACATGTTTATTTCCAGCTTAAAACAATCATTCGAACTCATTTAATTGCATACATAGCATTCAGGGCTAAATTGTAAGATTTCCAAACTTCAGCAAACTGATGTACACCAAATCAACAGGGCGTACCGATACGGGCATGCTCGTACCGATACGGGCAGGTCTATACCGATATAGCTTAATGAAAAAAATGGCTACTCGTATCAATACACATACAATTGTATCGATACAGTGTGTAGACCCAGCCGTACCGCTATGGCCTTAACCCCATACTGATCCCCCATGCATTTCTCGAAAACTCAGAATTCCAGTAAGAAAATCGCGTACCGATACGGTACACCACGTATCGGTACAGTTCTTTAAAATTGAAAGGATCGTACTGGTGCTCGAACTGTGTACCGACACCAGTACAAATTTTCCTCAAGGCGTACCTATACGGTGGCTAGGAGTACTGATACCCTTTGTTATACTTTGGTGATTTAAGCCTTTTCAGACCCCGTGTACTGATCCTTGGGTACCAGTACCGGTATGCAGAGGCCTGTAATGACCTCTAGGTCCAATATATGACTCATTGGCTCACTCAATCAACTTTAAACATCACATATACAACACATAGCATCAAAAACATGCTTGACAACAATAGTCCAACATTTTGGGCAACCCTTGCAAGTCTAGCACAATCAATCACAAAATCTATAGGCATGCTTCCTAATCAACATCCAAACATAAATCCATCCACATCTCAAACACATTAGGCATTTTACGAAACCAAACCAACATATAAAACTTGTTCAAATAGGGAGTTTAGCAAACAATCCTCCCAAAACACCAAATGACCACAGTGCTTTTATTACTACAAGTCTTTATCGAAGTCATACTTTCATAAACACAAGTCCTTGGATTTCCCTTTGCTTGCTCGCTGCCTCCAGCCGTTAATTCTCTGCATTGATAGTAAAAAAGAGCGCAAGCACACTAGGCTTAGTAAAGAATGCTCGAAAACAAAACACCATCAATTCATTTAAAATAATCCTTTTGAAATACCACTTTTAAAACAAGTTATAATTATCATTTCAACATCATGCCTTGTCAAAACCACGCACTTAACATTTCAAAAAAAGCATATTAAACCATATGCAACATATAACATGGATTCAACAGCAAAGTCTCATTTGCTACCCTCAATTTAAGATTTCCCATGCATACTACCAATACAAGGCTTAAAGAGAAAAACTTGATTAAACCAAAACTAAACATTATAGACCATCTTGTGATACATCATCAAATATATTGGCTTAAAATTGATCATTCTTCAAATTCCACTTTACAAGTTATGACATCAGATACATAGATTCAACAAGTGTTCCCCAACACTTAGCATACAATCTAACGGCATCTCAAGGTTCACACACGGGAGTATTCAGTACTCATAAACCCCTCTACCGTTGTGACACCCGTGGTGGAGTCTTCAGTGCACATAAACCCCTCGACACCACTCATCGGATAGATGTATAGCCCACTAACTGGAGTCTTCGGTACAAATATTAAAACCCCTTAACCGTTAGGGTACTTGGATAGAGTTTTTGGTACTCCAGATCTAAACCCCTCAACATCCAATGCAACTTTTTATAGTGTACTATCAATCCTATAGCCAACCAACTATGTCCGATACATTTCCAAAAGCTTTCCATACCATCACTTGCCAATATAATTCATTTAATTAACAACATTTCACTATTTTCATATGCATTATCAAAATCATTTAACCAATTTAATAAACCTTGCATTAACCAATGTTCATAAACATTAACAAAAACATGCATTACTTCCCAAATGCATCAACACCATTAAGTAGTCATTTTCCAGCATTAAACCTTGCCCATATCATGCATATACAGTGAGTAATCAAGTTATCAAACGAGTGCATAAAATCAACTTGCCAAACTGAAATCAAGAGAGAAAACATCCTTTACTTACTTTCGAGCTTAGAGCAACGTTTCAAGCTTGATCAAAACCCTCAAATATAATTTCCAAGCCTTTGAAAAGATGTGAAACACATTTTCACTCACCGACACGCAAAGCCTCACTTGCTGATATAATAAACATGCCTTCAAAGCTTCCGAAACTTCAGTTCAAGCTTGAGGATCAACCTCACCTGTTGTAACCATCACAAAATAGAGGTTTCAATGCATCAAAATGCATTCAACAGCCCAGCAACATCAAATTGCAACAATCCTCATCAATTTCTCAAATAATTACCCTTCCACACTAACCGAAAACATCATCAAATAGCATACAAACTTTACCCAGCCACAACCTATGGATATCATCTATCAATTAACATCAATTACCATCCAAAAACACATTAACATCATTATAAAGCCTCCAGCAATCAATAAACACCCACAACTCCTCAAAAACTCATAACTAACAACCTTGAAAATTAGATATTCATATAGTTTCGGGATTCCATTGCCAAAACTCACTTATTAACATTATAAAACATCAAAATCACGTTCCAATACAATCAAGAACATAGCAAATCAGAACAAATTTGAAATCTCATCAATTCCCACAATTAAACCTCAATTAAACCAATTAATTCCATTATAACTATAAAAACTCATTAGAAAACACATGTAAAGGACCAATAACTTAGGAATTTCAGTAAAGAACCTTGTATTAGAGGAGAAGGATGAGCCTCGCCTCTAATTGATGGCTTTCCCCTTATTTGGATGGATTTACACAAGAAACAATGAGAAAACAATAAGATTTGATAAGAAAATCATTGTAAAACCACTTGAAATCAAAAGATTAATTAAAATAAGATATTACCTGATGATTTTGGAAAAGGAAAAAGTGTTTGGCTGGAAAGAATTGGAGAGAAAATCTTTTGAAGAAAAGTTAGTTACACCAAATTTGTTTTAAGCATTAATTATCCAATTAATTCTCCAAAATTATTTATTGCATTTTAAATTAATTTAAAATAGCCAATTTAAGGGAGAAAGTCTGATATTAGACTTTGGGTAAATATCTCCTTAAAGATTCAAAGTTTTGACCCTTTACATTTTAGTCACTAGAAAAGCAGATTTTACAATCTTTACATTTTGGTCACTACCACGAAATGTCTTATTTCCAAACATCATTTTCCAAAATTAATTTCACCATATATCTTTATATATTAAATAAAGATTATAAAACCTTTTCCCATATTTTTAACTCCTTTAAAAGTATTGGTTGTGAATTAATCTCGAAACTAACTCGAGTCCTCTAATACGGTTCCCTATCTGACCTAGTTAACATCTAGGCCCAAAACTGGGGCGTTACACAATAATTCAAGTTTGGGGGTATTTGATGATTGTGTTGATATCCTATTTTGCATACCCTTTTTTACTTGGCTTTTGAGTGTGTTTAAGCTCATTTAGTTGCATTTAGAGTAGTTTACATATAGTTTGCATGTAGTTAGGGAGTTACACTGCATGTGCTTAATTGTTATATACTTTGGCATTTTTAATGGGAAAGGTAGAGTTATTGTGGTGCATGCAAAGGATCTATTAGAGCTAAAGGAATGTTGGAGCATAAAGGATAGCAGATCTCTTGGTTGGAGCTGACAAGGCAAGAAGAGTTGGAGATAAACCTATCTTTGACCCACGTTGATTCTCCTTAGATACATACCTAATTAAAGATAGCAGGAAAGCAAGATTCTCTTAAAGAAGGCCACGCGCTTTAGGGTTAGAAAACCCTAACTTTCTTACCTACATAAAGAAGACTTAGACCACAACTAAGGAGAGCTCAAACACAGATGACAATCCTTAGTCTTCAACTATCGGAGAACCACCAGAGTTGATGTTTTGGAGGAGTCTCCACACAAAGTAAGCTATCGAGAGAGGTTGAAAGAGTGTGGGGCCTGCAGCAAGAGTTAGAAAGCTTGGAGGAGATCGTGGAGGACGTTTGACCCTTTTCTATCCCTTACTTGATAAACTGCTATGTTTTTAATTTCTATTATGGTTGTTTTAGGCTCAGACATGAGCTAAATACTTTTAGTTGGGTTTATTGCTTAGACATTAGTTTAGGATTTCAACGACTAATAAGGGAAACTTGAATAAATAATAGAGTTGTTAGGGTTCACGCAGACATGTATTACCTTATCTTCTTTGTTATTAGCTTCTAGGCATCCAGAGAGTCAGAAGTTCATTAGAAAATCCCGTCGAGTAGATAAAGATCTTAATTGGTTTACGCAGATATGTATTGACAGTGGCTATAGCATTGAAATAAGTAATCAGGCAAAAATCTTAGGCAATAAACCCAACTTCCATAATTATCTGTTAATTGCTGCAACATTTGCGTAACACCCCGAAAAATAGGCTAGAAGTTTTGGGTGAATTTATCAGAACCGGGTTGGAATTTTTAGTTAGGTTTTAGCTAATTAATTAATTCTGGAAAATAATTTGGGTTGATTAAATTGGTTTTCGATAAATTTATCTTGGCAAATATTTTTAGAAATAAATTTAATGAGTTTAGTAAAGGATGAAATTGAGTTTGGGTAATTTTAAATGGGTTTATTTAATATTAAATTAGATAGTAACTATTTTGCAAACGGTTGTAAGATATTAATAATGGTAATTTTGTAAAAAGAGATTCAAGTGGTGTTTTTATTAGAATTATTAAATTAAGTAAAGAAATACCTTTCCCTCTCGTTTTCAACAAAAAAAAAAAAGTTGACGATTATAGTTTTCTAAAAGATAAAAAATTAAATTTCTAAGGTTTTCTCTATTTTCTCTCATTTTCTTCCAAACAAAACTTAGAGATTTTTTGATTTCCTTAAATATTTCTACTTCAATTTTTCTCCATTTATTTCTAAACAATTATAGATTAAGGATTTTGATTTCTACATCATCTCCACTATTTTTCTTGTTGGAAATTAAGAAGGGAGTTCATC
Source organism: Hibiscus mutabilis (assembly GCA_019671005.1). Classification (NCBI taxonomy): domain Eukaryota; kingdom Viridiplantae; phylum Streptophyta; class Magnoliopsida; order Malvales; family Malvaceae; genus Hibiscus; species Hibiscus mutabilis. The sequence goes on along the minus strand of CM033741.1, from coordinate 21,394,383 downwards.
TTCAAGTTGGTTTTTCATCAAGCAAGGTGAGAAAATGTTCTTTAATGATTTTCTACATGATTTTGATTCTTAGTCTATGATTTCTCATGCTTTGGGATAGTTAAAACGAATTTCTAATGGAATTATTGAATTTTGTTAGATTTTCTCATAAATCTTGATTAGATTATAGTAATCTAATGATTTCTATGGAGTTCTACTGTTTTGTGCATGGATAATAATAATTTAAAGTTGATTTTGTAATTTAATTCTCGAAATTAACCTAATTGGTTGAATTTAGATTTGAGTTCTTGGATTGGGGTAATTGGTAGAATTGTGAATTTAATTATTTTATCAAGTGTGTATTGTATCTGTTCGATAAAATGCATGAAGAGAATTAAGGAGTGTTCGAACAGGGGCGTGTTGTCTTGCCCTTCAAACGTTTTGGCACTGGGCGGTTAGGGTGCCGTCTTTTCCCCTGTGTGTTTAACGCGTTAGGTGGGAATTGAATCAGGGAATTATTTGGCTGCCTTTCAATTTATTTATGGATTGTTTGAAATAAAAAATCACGAAAGAATTGTAAAGGGACGTGTTTCTAGTGGTTGAATTTAAGTAAGAAATTGTGAGTGAAAACAAGGCAGTGGCGTGTTGGGAAACTGCTCTTGTTTTTAGGTTGTTTCGAGTATAGTTGGTTTTAGTTAGGGGTGCTTTAAATAAGTGGTTACCTTAGTGTGGTCCTATATACATTGACCCTTGCATTTTCTTATAGAAGATGGCAAGTGTTCGGACATTTTCCAGTTAGGCGTTGCAAGTTGGTGAGTGCAAATGTGTTTTGGTACTATAAAAATGTTTGAATTATGGCTTTGGGGGTTTAGTTAAAGCCTAGCAAGCTTAGCTAAGCTCGGAAGTAAGTTTTTCCCTATTTCGCGTTTTGAATATCAGTTCGCCTTGGGACTTGATTTATATATTTTGAGTTCAATCATGGGTTGATTTACTTATTATTTTATGCATATTTTAAATGATATGAAATGATTTATTAAGAATATGGATGCCTAAGAGCATTGAGAAATGATCCCTAAATTGAATGTGGTTGTTGCCTTTGGCAATGTGGTTTTGTATATGGTAATGTTTTGTTAAATGCTTATGAAAAACGGTGAGTAAATGTGTTTAAAAAAATATATATTGGCTAAGTGAAAATGAAATAAATGATATCAGATATAGTTGGCATGCCATAGAGTTTAAAGTGCAATACAATAAATCGCCTTGTAATGCCCTAAAATTGGGCCTAGATGTTGATCGGATTGGGTAGACGATTTGGGAAACCAAATTAGGCAATTCCAGATAGTTTCGAGAAATAAATTCTAATAAATTGTTTTTGGCTAAAATAAAATATGGAAAAATACTAGAAAATACTTAATTAATATTTTAAATATTTTTGTAAATTCAATTTGAAGTAATTAAATCTGATTTTGGGACAATTTGGTCTAGTGACTAAAATGTAAAAGTTTTAAAAAATTTTTGGTGACTAAATCGTAAAAGGGTCAAAACTTAGTATCTTATGGAGCTATTTGACCAAACTTTTTCATTAGATTTTCCCCTTAATTTAGGTTATTTTTAAATTGTATTAACTGGTTTTAATATTAAAAGAAAATGGATTTAATAAAATGATTTTAATTCCATAAAATCACTTTCTTACGTAACTAACTTTGATATCACTTTTCTCTCAACTTTCTCAGTAGCCAAACTATCAAAATTCTACCAAAATTTCCAGGAATCAATTCTATTTGAATTCCATTTTATTTTTCTACTTGATTTCCTTTGATTCTTGTACAAAATCTACTTTGATTTCAACTAATCTTTTCCAATTAAGGGAGAAATCAACAATTAGAGGTGATTTTCATTTATCTCCTCTAATTAAAGGTTCTTTATTGAAATTCTCAAGTTCTTGATCCTTTACAACTGATTTATGTTATGGAATTATGATTTAAACATGGATTTGATAATTAAATTGGGTTTTATGTGGAAATTTGTTGGATACTATTTTGGATCTGTTTTGTGATGAATCTAATTGATTTAGATCTTTGTTTAGATGAGTTTTAATGTTGAAAGAAGTGATAAATTAAAGCAATCCCGAAACTATGTGAATTGCTAGTTTTCTAGGTTGTATATAGTTAGATTTTGGTGTGATCTTGGTGTTGTAGAGGTGCTGGAGGTATAAGGATGTAACCAAGATGTCTTTGGATGTTAATTGATGTTGTTAAGGTGTTAGAGTCAATGAGTTATGGCTGGGATTTGTGATGAGGTTTGATGATGATTTTGGTTATTTTAGAGAAGTTTTTGATGGGTTCTTGTGAGGTGAAGTTGTGTTGTTGGTTATTGGAAATTATAGGTGCATGAAAATGCTTTAATCCTCTGTTTTTGATTGGGTGAACTAGGGGATTTGAATTTGATAGCGTTTGGAGAGATTGCGAAAGCTTCGGAAGCTTGATTCTTGCATCAGCTAGTGAGCTTTAGTTTGTTGGTGAGTGGAAACACATGTTACTGCTTTTAAAAGGTTTGAAGATGGTTGTTGGGAGTTTAGATAAGGTTTGAAACACTTATCTAAGCCCGAAAGTAAGTATTGGTTGAGCTCTCTCTGGATTTTAGTTTAGCAAAATAAAATCTCATGCACATGGTTATGATTTTGATTACTCACTGTATTATGCATGTTTTAGAAATGAAAGATGTTGCGAATGACCATAGATGACGACTATTGAGAATGGTATATGATTTATGAAAGTATTTCACATTTACAAAAATACATGGTTTGATGTATTTGAAATTGGATTGATTTGATGCATATGTAAAACAATGAAGTAATGTTGTTTTAATGAATATATTGGCAAGTGACTGAGTTTAAAATGCTATCAGATATAATTGGCTAGCCATGGGGTTTAAAGTGTACTATAATAAATCGCCTCATATGTCTAGAGGTGTGTAATTGTTCAATTGCTCCACCATGAGAACTGCAACGGTCGAGGTGGGTAATAGTTCTATTTTCTCCCATTGGTGGATTTATACATCATAACCGTTGAAGTGGGCAATTGTTCCATTACTCTAGTTTGAGGATGTATGTGAAGTGGTCATGGGAACCACTTGAGAAATCTGTGTATCTGATGTGTTTTATAAATGAAATGGTTCTGGTTTTGAGTCACTTGTAAGCCAATATATGAGTTAATGTATCATGGGAAATGGATTATATTTGTATAATGTGATTTATACATGAGATGCTCTTTAAGTTTGTTATAGAGATTTTGGCATATGAATCTTAAATTGAGGTTTGAGATAGAATCCATGATACATGTGTTGCAAATGATTTAAATGTGCATACTTGAAGAGATTAGTGAAGCATGAGATGATTTTTCCATGAGACTTACAATTTGGTTTGAATAAAATGATTTTAAATGCATTGATGAGTGTTTTGAGATTTTCCCTCACTAATCTTATAGCTTACGCTCTCTTTTCTCATCAATGTAGAGAAATAGGCCTTACGTACAGCAAGTACACAAGAGGAGATCCAAGGATTTGAGACATTTTAAACGTATGGTTTTTATATGCTAAGTAGTAATAAGAGGCAATATGGTCATGTTGTATTTGGGAGGTTTATTTTGGTTACTCCCTGATTGCACAAGTTTGGTTTGATGTTTTGGATTTGTATGATGCCTAATATTTGGTTTTGTGAGGTTGGGAAACATTATGCATGCTTGGGTAGATACCATGCCTATAGGAGTAATGTTTGGATTTGAGATATTGTGTTTGAGCTTCTACCAAGCTACTATGTTTGAGGAATTGATGTTTGTGAAGTTATATGATGATTAGTAATAGTTTGGAGTATAATTGGCATTGAGCCAAAGTATCACATTTTGGACCAAGAGGTCATTACAGGTCTATCCGTACCGGTACGGGTCCTCAGGGATCATCGCGGGGACCTATCTTGACTTAATCTGAGCTAAATTGCCTTGGCATACTGATACGCTTAGGGACCGTATCGGTATGCATAGCTAGAAAATAGGTCTGGTGTCGGTACACGGGTTACCGTATCGGTACGCCCTTTGGCTACTAGAATCCAATATTTTGAACTCACATACCCATATCGATACGCTTGAGGACCGTATCGGTACACCTTTACAATTTCACCCTGTTGTGATACAGCCAGTGCCCGTACTGGTACGCCAGTCGTTATTTCAGTTATGATGCATCTGAAGTTTGTATTCTTTGTGATTTAGTCCTGTTTTATAATTATGCAATTAAATGAGTTTGAATAGTTAGTTTAAGTTGAAATTTAATATGAAGGTATGAAATATGACTAATTAAGGATTGATAATTTAAATTTTAAGATTAACCTCATAATTGTAGGAAATTACATTTTAGTCTATGCTTTGCAAATTCAAACAATTAGATGTCAAATTGACGTCCGATTGAGTTGTAACCTTCACCATAACCAGCATGATCACCCTAGGACTTAAACATGCATTTAGATAAGATAAAAGAAAAACATATATCGTTTCTAATGTAAATCTTCTGGGTTTATCTAGGCAAAACCCTAATGTAGTTCACTCAGTTCGGTCTTGCGACTAGATCGAGTCAAGGGGGTTACATTTGATGGTATGAGAGCCAGGTTATTATTGTTGGGAGGTGGGTTATTATTGTATGGTTGATTATTATTACATGAATATGCTTATTGCTATGGACGTTGTTTGATTTTGAATGATAATGATGAAATATGATATGTTTTGGGTTTAAACTTGAGGACACATTGCCTTATTACTACTAGAGTTAACTAATTTTGTTTTTAAACAAGAGTGACTTGGATTCTTGCTACAATTTGGCCTAATTGTTTCGTTTTATTGCATTGTCATGTTTAGACTCATATTTTGTGTATGGGATCGAGAGAGAGACTAGAGCTCATATGGGGAGTGTGGTAGATAGACAAGATGATGAGTTACCCCATCCTCCACCGATTCCTCCTGTGGGTGTTAGAGTTGAGAGTGGTACGCCTTAGGCACCATAAAGACCTATTTTTAGGGACTTGGCACCGTTGATTTAAGCGATGACCGGATCTTTCCATGCGGCCTTAGTCAGAGTGCAAGTATTTGTACCGGGGCCTGCAGCTATTAATACTGGATTACTTTTGGAGTGTCTGCATAGCTTCGGTGGTACTAAGTTCAGAGGTTTGGCTCCTAAAGCAGCCGAGGAATGGTTTGCTAGTACCAAGAGGATCATTAGCCAGATAGAGTGTACATATGTTTGCAAGTTGGGTTGTATAGTGTCGTTGCTTCAGGGTGATGCTTACAGTTGGTGGGCAACTGCAATCGCGGACATGAAGAAGAATAGGAAGAAGTTTATGGCTTTAGAGCAAGGGAACATGTGACTTAGGAATTCTTTCGTGCTACTTTTCAGAAGAAGTATTTGGGATCTCGATATCAAGATAAGAGGAAGAAGAGGGAGTTTATGGCTTTAGAACAGAGGAACATGTCTATTTTTTTATTATGAGATCTAGTTTGTCTGATTGAGTCAGTATGCTCCTAAACTAGTTCAGATGAGCGACAACAATGTGACCGATTCTTTATGGGTTGGTCAAGGAGGTGAAGACATACATGTTAGCTACAGAGTATATAGAGTTTGATGTTCTGGTTTCTCGAGCTAAGGACATAGAACAAAATTTGGGGTTGTCTGCGAAAAAAAAAGAGTGTTGAATGTAATGTCGGAAAAGGTCGATACAAGAAGAGTAGAGATAGAAGGTACCGTCCGAAGTAGAGACGCAGAGGGAATGGTACTAAACGTGGAAACCAAGGTCAAAATACCCATGCTAGAGTTCCCGAGTGTAGGAGATATGAGGCATTCCGGGGAGTGTTGGGGTGCTTAGGGCACTTGCTGGAGCTATGGATCCCAGGATTAAATCAGGCAAAACTGTCTGCAGTTAGCCAATAAAGGTCAGGGTCCTACACCTGTTGCTATGCCATTGAGGGGCTGTGGGCGCGACCGTGGACATTTATAGCTTAAGAAGGATGGACAGAGAGTGGTGGCCCATATCATAGCGGTTTAGCCTGAGAGTGGTGGACCGGCGAGGGTTTTTATGCACAGTGAAAAGGAATGATACCAACATGATTGCAGGTACCTTTATTTTGCAGTCCATACCTATGCTTGCTTTAATTCATTCTGGTTCTATGCATTCATATATTCTGCACAAGCATGTTTGTTTGCTATACCTTCTTGTGGAGGCGTTAGATGTTGGCATGAGTGTAACCCGTTCTTTTGGTGAGATCGTAGTCCCTATGAGGGTGTATAAGAGGTGTCTTTTAATGGTTAAAGGGTATGCATTTGCGGCTGACCTGATAGAGTTACAGTTTTTCAGTTTCGATGTTATTTTGGGGATAGATTGGCTGTTTGAACATAGGGTCGTAGTTGATTTTGAGATCAAGCGAGTTTTGCTAAAACTTGCAAAGGATTACAAAGTGGTGGTTGTGGGTGAGAATGTCAAATTCTTGTCCAATGTTGTTTCGGCTTTGGAAGCGCAAAAAATGATGGAATCTATAGGTCAAGCATATTTAGCCTATATCATGAATCCTAATATGAAAGAAGTACGTGCCCATGATATTCTCACAGTTTGCGACTTTCCATGAGTATTTTCGGAAGAGTTGCCTGGTTTGCTGCCAAATTGAGAGGTAGAATTTTGCATTGAGACGTACACAAATACGGCTCTAGTGTCGATTGCACTGTATCGTATGGCACTAAAGAGTTAAAGGAGTTGAAGAAGCAGTTATAGGAGTTATTGGATTGTGGCTTCATTCGACCAAGTATGTCACCATGGGGAGCACTAGTATTGTTTGTGAAAAAGAAATATGGCACGATGAGAATGTGCATTGATTATCAGCAACTAAACAAGTTGAAAATTAAGAATAAGTATCCTTCCCTGAGGATTGATCATTTGTTTGATCAGTTTCAGGGTGCTACAATTTTTTCTAAGATTGATTTGAGGTTTAGGTATTATCAGTTAAAGGTGAAGGACAAAGATGTGCTGAAGACAGCTATTCGCACGTGTTATAGGCATTATGAGTTCTTGGTGATGCCGTTTGGGTTGACAAATGCACCAGCAACATTCATGGATATGATGAATCGGGTGTTCCATGAATTCTTAGATCAGTTTGTGGTAGTGTTCATCGATGACATTCTTGTGTATTCTCATACAGAGGAAGATCACGATTGACATCTACGGATTGTGTTTCATGTTCTGTTAGACAATAAGCTTTATGCCAAGTTGAGTAAATGTGAGTTTTGATCAAGCAAGTGGTTTTTCTTGGTCATGTTGTTTCAGTCGAGGGTATTCGCATGGATCCGCAGAAAATTAAAGCTGTTGTGAACTGGAAGCAACCAAAGTCAGTGTTAGAGGTTCATAGTTTCCTGGGGTTGGTAGGATACTGTCAACATTTTATGGATGGATTCTTGGGGATTGCTGCTCCTTTAATGAAGTTGTTGCAAAAGGATGTGAGTTTTGAGTAGACGGAGGGTAGACAGCAAGCCTTTGATAAGTTGAAGGAAGCCTTAACACAAGCACCAATCTTGATTCAACCTGAGTCAGAGAAGGAGTTTGTTGTGTATAGTGATGCATCTTACGTTGGGTTGGGGTGTGTGCTAATACAAGAAGGTAGATTTGTAGCTTATGCATCTAGGCAGTTGGAGGTGCACGAGCGCAACTATGCTACGCACTATATTGAGCTTGCTGAGATGGTATTTGCGCTGAAAATTTGGCGACACTATCTTTATTGTGAGAAGTGTACTGTGTATACGAATCACAACAGTTTGAAATATCTGATGTCGTAAAAGGAGTTGAATCTTAGGAAATGAAGATGGTTGCAGTTGCTTAAGGATTATGATTTGATAATCGAGTATCATCAAGGTAAGGCTAATGTTTTAGCTGACGCTTTTAGTAGGAAGGTTACGGTTGAGCTGAGGGCAATGTTTTCTCGATTGAGTGTAACACGTGATGGTGGTTTATTGGCTGAGTTGCAAGTGAAGTTGTTGCGCGTAATAAGTGCTACGCAATTGTGCAAGTATACACGTCGCAAGTTATAGTATAAAAGATATCATCTCCACAGGGATTGGTGCCACTTCAAGAATCTAATCTCTTGCACTGTAAAAAGTAAAAGAAAACACAAGTAGAAGATTATAGGAGTTTAAACTAATAAATAAACTAGAAAGCAATAAAGTAAAAGAATAGATGAGATCAAGTGAGAGAGTAGGCCAGGTTATCGTGAGTTGAGGTGTGATAGCTGATTGGATCGTCTTAGTAAAAGAGTGCAAGGCAACTCAATTGCCGTGGCAACTTGCACAATGGGGTTGCCTTGGCAACTAATCGATGGTTGCTTGGGCGACTAGTTGGGCAACTACTTGGGCGTCTGGGCAGCAACCTTCAAGGTTCGGCAGAGCGTTCTTCAATGGTTTCTTCTTATCCCTAAGTCGAAACTTTAGCTACTTGTGCATGCCTTGATAATACATCCCTGCGTGAATCAAGGGTGAACAACAACCAATCTTGCGCTCCTCTTAGCCGTTGAAATCCTTAACTTATTCCTAAGCCGGATTAATCTTCACCATCAATAGATTGAATAAAGATCATATTCATTCGTTTCTTGAATCTAACTCTCCCGATATTAGATAAATAGATAAAGTTACGAGATCCTCTCCCAATTCACTCGCAAACAAGAATAAGAACCAAGAATGAATAAACCTTGAATAGAAAAGTGGAAACTATTATTACCTAAACAAAATCCAATTGTTTCTCACAACCACAAAACACAATAACCTTAGCCAAATAGATTTAGTTCATGGCTAGGTTCCAAAGAAACACAACATAAAGAATTCCTAGCATGAACCTAATTGAACAAGAAAGAGAAAGATAAATGATGGATGAAGCCTTCTTGTCGAGATATCCCCCTTGAAGCTTGTCGAAAATTCTCTCTTCTCTCCCCCTTGGAGTTGACGGCTTGGTGATCTATTTATAGGGCTAGGTCAAAGTCCTTCTTTAAGGAGGTAGTTAAGTTGGAATTAAATTATCTTTAAAGAATATAATTCTTTATTATATTTATATTCCTTCTAGAACTTCTCCTATCTTCTTGGGATTTAATTCTTCTTTAACCTCTTCATGGAAATCAAACTCCTTTGGGATTTAGCTTTTCTCCACGTCATCTTGGGCTTGTCTAGTTATCAATTTCGACTACCATATCACCTTATTCTTTGTCGACAATTGCCCTGGCAACTGGCTCGGTGTCTCCTTCATGCATTGCCCTGGCAACTAGCTAGGCATCTCCTTCATGCATTGCCCTGACAACTAGCTCTAGCCTTGCTTTGGCAAGTGATTCTGCACATGCACACAAAACACACCAAAGTAGCATCTTTTCCCACAAAAACTACCAAGTTATGTAATCAAGCTCAACGATGGAAGGAAACATGGATTAATGCATGAATGGCTAATTATGCAACTAATATGAGCCTAAGTCTAACAATAATATCAGTAAAAAGGGAAAGAAAAATAGTACTTTTGAACACTTATCACACCCCCAAACTCAAACTATTGCTTGTCCTCAAGCAATGCAAACTAATAATTACCCGCCAAGACTTCAATTTTCACAAACTTAGCTTTGAACTTGATTTCAATTCTTAGAACCGGGGAACAAAGTATGATTGGCTTTTCATTTTTCGGAAAACTTAGGAGTTACTCGAAATCAAACTATAATGATTGTGAGTGTGTACGGAGTTGTGTGCAAGTTGATTTTTCGGATTCTATGCAAACAAGAGGTTTTCAAATTACTTCATTGGGTTCTTTTAACATGTTTTAACTAGAGCCGGTTTCGGGCATCTCTAGTGTTTTGTTTTTAGTTTTCTTAAGTTAATTAATTTATTCGACTAGAGCCGGTCTCGGGCACCTCTAACGATCATTTTTTAGCACATACTAGAGCCAATTTCGGGCACCTCTAGCAATCAAATTTTTAGCACATGCTAGAGCCAATTTCGGGCACCTCTAGCATTTATCCAATTTTTATTCTAATCCCCCAATTTTTTTAACTATCAACCTAAGTTCACTAGAACTCCTTAAATCAATCAAACCACAACAGTGTTTCATCAAAATTTAGCATACAGTAAAATTCTAAGTGTTTCCATGGTTATCCTAGAATAAAAATTCTATCAATTAAGTGCATTGGCAAAGTCATCATCGGATATTCATCAAATCTAGGCAATTATTGTTCCAACTAAAGGCATGGCAAGCAATTTATGTATCATAAATGCAATACTTAAGATGAATGCAACTAAACATGGTAACTAACTAATAACAATCCCCCCCAAACTCGAGTGAGGCATTGTCATCAATGCATGCATTAAAGAGAAATAAAAATAAAGAAAAGTAAAATGCAAATGAGGACTTACTCCTAGAGTTTGTCATCGTGGATGATTAGTTTCCTTTTGGCCGGTGTCTTGATTCTCTTGCTTGAGCGCGATGGTTGTTTCCTTGTTGCCGATGGTGGAATCGATCCTCGTACGGGGTTGTCCTGATCGTCCTCTTCATCCATGTCATTGGCTTTTCGCTTGGAGGATTCAGTTGGTGCGGTCTTTGCTGGTGCAATGGAGGACTCGTCCGAATCTGAAAAATCAGACAATGATTCCGTACGAGTTGATTCGGGCATAGATGCTTTACCTTTGGCGTTTGCAGTGGTTTCCGGGACGTCTTTAGCTTTGGTTGTCGTGGCATCTGCTTTGGCAGGCGCGGTGTAGGTTGCCGCGAAATCATCTGTTGCGGTTGCCGTGGCTACTGCTTTATTGGTTACCGTGGCAAGGATCTCGGCCAGAAAGATTGAGAACGACACGCGGCTGTCCGGGTACTTTTCTAGGATGACATGGGTGATGGCATTGTTGTGCTCCTTCATGTACCGCATGAACATTAGTTTTCGGTCTTCAATTTGCCTAAGGTTGCTCAACAATGGTTGCAAGAGTGCTTCAAAGTGTCCCAGGGTTGATGGTCGAGTTGCCCGGGCATTAGGTGCTTGGGCATTAGGGGTTGCCGAGGCAGCAGGGGTTGCCGTGGCAATTGGAGGCCTTGAGGATTTTACCGGTGCCTCTCCCATTAGCTTTCGGATTTGTGCTTGATTCCAACCGGACTTTGGTAGGGCCTTTTCATCGGTGGAATCACTTGGGACATGCATCTCCTTGCAAAGATTGGAAATTAAGCAAGGGAAGAAAAGAGAACCCTTGTCCTTTGAGCGTCATTCCAATGAGTTCACGGTAGAGTGAGTTCTTAAAGCACCTTGTCGAGTTGCTTGTGCGTGATTTGATCAACAAAGGCTTGATGCTCGTCCTTCTCAATGTAGAGCCCGTAAAAGGTGTTGATGTTTTCGGGGCTTATGAGTATGGCCTTGTCACGAACAAAAACATAAGGATTATCCTGGTTAGGTGAGTGAGCATAGAATTCTCTTACCCATGAGATGTTACCCGGTTCCGATTGATGGCAAAAGATTTGCCACTTTTGATGTGCAATCCTCTTGAAGATGAATGGTTCAAGGGCAAAATCTTGATGAGAGTTGGAGTATTCAAAGCCTTGTTCTTCGCAAATCTTTCAGCTTTCAAACTTGGAGTGAAATCTTTCTTGAACCACCGGTGTAGCAAACTTCTTGTATCTTGGTTCTTTGGAGGAACTTGGATGAACCAAAAATTTAATTTTGGATGCCACGGATGATCTTGGTTGTGAGTTTTGTAAAAATAAAGAAAATAAAATAAAATAAAATAAAGAGTTGCAAGATGAAAAGTAGGAATAGGTTTCTTGGAAGTTAAGGGTGATGGGTTATATTGAAAATATAGGTAGTAAATATGGTGGGTGGGATTAATTTTGGAAAGGAGAAAAAGAGGGTTTCAGTTTAGGGGAAGGGTGACGGCTAGGGGCTTTATTGAGGGTAAGTTGGAGGCTTTATATAAGCCTTAGATTCAGCCCATTAATTTCCTTGTTGGAGAAGTTTCCTTCTTGAATCAAAATTCCTCTTTATCTTAAACTCTTTTCCTACAATTCAAAGACAAATCAAATAAGGATTAAAGATAAACTAATAAAAGAAAATAAAGAAAGATGTGTAAAGGGATTCTTAAACTTAAAAAGATAAATATGAAAGATGTAGTTTTAATATTAAAGAAAATAAATCTATCCTAAAAGAGCAAATAATCAAAAATAATAAAAATTAAAAATTAAATAGTTCAAAAAAATAAAAAAAAATAAAATATTGAAAGGAGAGCATGCTCATGCATCTCCTAAGGTGACCACTTCTTTGTTACGTTCCACATAGGCACCATTGTAGTGCTTTAATCTTTGTCCATTAACTTTGAATTCATGTTTGTCAGTGATGGACTTAATTATCACGGTACCATGGGAGAATGGTTTGACAACTTCGAATGGTCCCGACCATCTTTATTTCAGTTTTCCCGGGAAAAGTTTTAGCCGAGAATTGAATAAGAGAACTAGTTGACCTGGCATGAATTGTCGCGGCAATAGTTTCTTGTCATGCCATTGCTTTGTTTTCTCCTTGTAGATTCGTGCATTGTTGTAGGCGATTGCACGAAATTCTTCTATCTCGTTGAGGTCCAACAAACGCTTTTGTCTGGCACTTTCCCAATCCATATTCACGGTCTTGATTGCCCAGTATGCCTTGTGTTCGATTTCCACCGGTATATGGCATGTTTTGCCATAGACAAGTCGGAAGGGGGACATACCTAAAGGTGTTTTGAATGCAGTGCGATATGCCCAAAGTGCGTCATCTAGTCTTAGTAACCAATCCTTCCTAGAGGGATTTACAACTTTCTCGAGTATACCCTTCAATTCTCGGTTGGAAATTTCTGCTTGCCTATTGGTTTGTGGGTGATATGTCGTGGCAATCTTATGTGATACACCAAAGCGTTGCAACATCTTGGAAATAAGTCTGTTGTCAAAATGCTTACCTTCGTCACTGATAATTGCTCTCGGCATCCCAAACCGTGTAAATATGTTTTTCTACAAGAATCGTTGCACGGTCTTGGAATCGTTGTTGGGAACTGCAGCTAGCTCAACCCATTTAGGCACGTAGTCAACGGCAAGTAGAATGTAGAGGTTGTCGAATGAAGATGGGAAAGGTCCCATAAAATCGATCCCCCACACATCGAACAATTCCACCTCGTTGATGTTTTGGAGCGGCATCTCATGTCGTCTAGAGATATTGCCCGTCCTTTGGCAACGATCACATTGCTTGTAAAAGTATTGGGTATCTTTGTAAAGTGTTGGCCAATACAAATCGGATTGCAAAACTTTTGCTGCGGTACGAGTTCCTCCAAAATGTCCTCCATAGGGTGAAGAATGGCATTGCCGGAGTACATTATGCTGCTCTTCTTCAGGGACACATCGGCGTATAACCTGATCTCCATATTGTTTAAACAAAAAAGGCTCATCCCAAAAGTAATGCATAGCATCATGGCGGAACCACTTCTTCCCTTGGTGAGTAAGGCCATAAGGTAAAATAACACAAACAAGGAAATTAACTAAATCCGCGTACCAGGGTATTGCCGAGGCATGTGCTACCGTGTCGACTGCTCCCAAAATTGCCGAGGCATGTGCGTCTAGGTTGCCGAGGCATGCGCACCCATGGTTGCTGAGGTAACTAAAAGTTGCTCATCCGGGAATGCATCACATATCTCTAAATCCGCATCCTTCTCCCTATTGCATTCTAAAAGTGATAAGTGATCGACCACTTGATTTTCTGTTCCTTTCTTGTCCTTAATTTCAATATCAAATTCTTGTAAAAGTAATAACCAAAGAATCAAACGAGGTTTGGCATCCTTTTTAGCAAATAGATATTTGATTGCCGAATGGTCCGTATGAACAATTACCTTTGTACCAATCAAATAGGATCGAAACTTGTCAAATGCGAAAACTACAACTAGTAATTCTTTCTCCGTTGTTGTGTAATTCACTTGAGCACTATTAAGAGTTTTACTAGCGTAGTATATCACATGGAAAGTCTTACCTGTGCATTGGCCTAGGACTGCTCCTACGGCAAAATCACTTGCATCACACATGAGCTCAAAAGGTAGCGTCCAATCTGGTGGAACGACAATGGGTGTCGTGGCAAGCTTTTCCTTTAGGGTTTCAAATGCTTGGGCGCAAGAATCATCAAAATTGAAGACTTTATCATGTTCAAGAAAATTACACAAGGTTTTAGTGATTTTAAAAAAATTATGAATGAACCTCCTGTAAAAACCTGCATGTCCAAGAAAGCTTCAAATTCCTTTAACCGAACTTGGTGGGGGTAATCTCTTGATCACGTCCACCTTGGCTTTGTCTACTTCAATTACCTTGGATGAAATCTTGTGGCCGAGCACTATTCCTTCATCTACCATAAAATGGCACTTCTCCCAATTGAGGACTAAATCAGTTTCTTCATAACTTACCAACACCTTCTCTAAATTGCCGAGGCAGCTGTCGAAATCATTACCAAAAATAGAAAAATCATCCATGAAGATCTCAAGGAAGTCTTCGACCATGTCTGAAAAGAGTGCCATCATGCATCTTTGGAAGGTTGCCGGGGCATTACACAATCTGAACGGCATCCTTCGGAAAGCATAAGTACCATATGGGCATGTGAAGGTTGTCTTTTCTTGATCTTCTGGTGCTATGGCAATTTGATTGTAACCTGAATAACCGTCAAGAAAACAATAAAAGGGTTTACCTTCAAGACGGTCAAGCATTTGATCAATAAAGGGTAATGGGAAGTGATATTTCCTAGTGGCTTTGTTTAGCTTTCGATAATCCATACAAACCCTCCAACCGGTCACAGTCCTGGTTGGAATGAGTTCATTGTTTTCATTACTTACCACCGTTATACCTCCTTTTTCGGTACACATTGTACTAGACTTACCCATGTACTATCAGAGATAGGGTATATAATCTGGCGTCAAGCCACTTGATGATTTTTTCATTACAACCCCTTTCATGGCATGATTCAGACTCCTCTAGGCCTCAATTGAAGGTTTGTGATCATCTTCCAACAAAATCTTGTGCATGCACACTGCCGGGCTAATTCCCTTCAAGTCGGCAATTGTCCACCCTATTGCCTTCTTGTGTAGCATCAACATTTTGATCAGCTTCTTTTCCTGCTCAAGTTCTAACTTAGAAGAAATAATTACAAGCAGTGTATTATCGGTTCCTAAGTATGCATATTTTAGTTGCTCTGGCAACTATTTCAACTCAAGAATCGGTGGTTGTTCAATAGAGGGCTTTTCGAGCTTACCTTCCTTACCTGAGTAATCTAGTGGTTCAAAGTATGTACCTGGTCGATTGACTAGCCAATTTGCCTCTTCTTGTTGTTCCTCATCGATCTGTTCTTCATACTCCTCAGGTTCCTCTTGATCGGCAATGTAGTTTCTGAGGCAACTAAATTCCTCGTCAAAGTTAAACTCTACCGTGGCATGAAGTTGGCATTCTTCTGGATCATCGGCGTCCCTTAGTGTTTGGAACACTTTTAGTTTAACTTGCTGGTCATTCACCCTCATTGTGAGTTCTCCAACATCCATCAAGGTTCTCCCTGTTGCTAGGAATGGTCTCTCGAGAATGATAGGTGCATGCTCATCTGCTTCACAATCCAAAATAATAAAGTCAGCGGGAAAAATAAATTTATCAACTTTTACCAGTATGTGTTCAATTTTTCCCTCTGGATGTACATAGGATATGTCGGTTAGCTGTAGCATAATTGTTGTAGGCCTTACCTTCCCGATTCCTAGTTTCTGGAAAACCGATTTAGGCATCAAGTTTATGCTAGCCCCAAGGTCGCATAATGCTTTCTCGACATAGTGGTTTCTAATGGAACAGGGTATTGTGAAACTTCTGGGATCCTTCTACTTGGGTGGCATACGATTGTGCAACATGGCCATGCATCCCTGTGTTGCGACAATTGTTCCAAACTCTCCTAGCCTTGTTCTCTTGGACACAATGTCTTTGAGGAACTTGGCATAGTTCGGCATTTCTTCAATTGCTTCAACCAATGGCAGGTTGATGTGGACTTGCTTTAGGATGTCAAGAAACTTCTTGAATTGATATTCTTGCTTTTGTCGCTTCAACCTTTGTGGGAATTGTGGTGGAAGTCGGATATCTTTGATCCTTTCATTGGTCTAGAATCTGATTGATGGCATTGCTGGAACAACTGGAGTTGCCGAGGCATCATCAACTAGGGTTGTCGTGGGCATGCTTATCGTTGGTTGGCGAGGCATGCTTATTGCCGGTTGCCGCAACAATTCCTAGTTCATCCTCTGAGCTTTTGCCGTTGGGTTCGTCTTGATCTTTTTGTGGAGTTTTGTTTGGTGAGCGAGCTTGAGCCTCTTTAAGTTGTTGGCCACTTCTAGTGGTGATCGCTTTACATTGCTCATGGCCAGTTCCTCTTGCGACTTCAGTATCGCTAGGTAAACCTCCTTACGGTCTAGTATTCAGGTTTTGAGCAAATTGTCTGACTTGATTTTCCAATGATTTGATTGCCGCCTCTTGGTTTTGCAATCTCATCTCGGTCCTATTAATAAAAGCATTAGTTCTTTTTATGAAGTTACTATTCTCAGCCATATAAGATTCAGTTTTCAACATAAAAGCATTGAGAGAATTTTCCAAAAAACTAGATGTTGTCGGTTGTTGCTGCGGCAACTGTTACAGCGGCATATTTTGCTGGAATCCCGATGCTCGTGCATTCTGATTGTTATGGTTTATAGCATTATTGGGATTACTCAATGAAAAAACTGGGTGCTTCTTCCAATGTGGATTATATGTATTGGACATCACATTGTTGTTCCGGTTGTAATTCCCGACATAGAAGCTGGATTCTGGATTCTGCATACATTCAGAAGAATCATGGTTACCACCACATAACTCACAAAAAGAATCTATTACCTTGACCTCATGTGTGTTGTTTGGTTTCTGCATGTTCTGGACCATCTTGATTAAAGTGGCCAATTGTGCAGAAATTGAGTCTGATGATCCTAGTTCATGTATTGTGGCTTGGCGTCTAACTCCTCCTCTTCTAGTAGAGGGGAATTGATTATCATTCTTGGCAAGCCTGTTTAGAATTTGCATTGCTTCCTCCGGAGACTTATCTAGGAGTATGACGTTTGCCGAGGTATCTAGCATCATCCTTGTTGGTGTATTCACAGCGTTGTAAAAGATTGTTACTTGTGTCTACACTGGGAATCCGTGTAGGGGGAATTTGTGTAGAAGTTCTCTATATCGCTCCCAAGCCTCGTACATGGATTCATCATTTGCCTGTCGAAAAGAAGTAATTTCGTTACGAAACCTATCAGTTAAATTTGTAGGATTAAATCGAGCAAGGAAATCACGACAAAGATCGGCCCAAGATCCTATTAATCCGGCAGGAATACTATTCAACCATGCTTTCGCCCTATCCCTCAGTGAATAGGGGAATAATCTAAATCGTAAAACATCGGGGTGACTCCTTGTATTTTGAATGAATTGCAAATCTCGAGGAAATATTTAAGATGTTGTCGTGCATCTTAAGTTGCTGAGCCGCCAAATTGACCAATTGTGTTGATCATATTAAACATCACCGATTTCAACTCAAAGTGGTCGGCTTCAATTTCAGGTGTGACAACTCTTGGATTAAGTCCATCAAGATCTTCTTCAAGATATTCTCGAATAGTTCTATTTCGTGCAAGAATCACTCCTCCTCCTGTCGGAACATCTTGATTCATATTGTCGTCTTGATTAGCCATTGCTACTCTTAACTTTCGTCTAAGTCTTTGTAAGGTTCGTTCGATTTCTGGATCAAAGGGATATTCTGGTGTAATCGGTCTCGCCCTGGTCATATACCAATGCAAAACCAAAGTTTGTTAACCCTTTGAATCTTAAACAAGAAAAATAAAAAAGTGCAAGAAAATAAAATCAAAGTCGCAATTGCCAATCCCCAGCAACGGCGCCAAAAACTTGTTGCGCGTAATAAGTGCTATGCAATTGTGCAAGTATACACACCGCAAGTTATAGTATAAAAGATATCATCTCCACAGGGATTGGTACCACTTAAAGAATCTAATCTCTTGCACTGTAAAAAGTAAAAGAAAACACAAGTAGAAGATTATAGGAGTTTAAACTAATAACTAAACTAGAAAGCAATAAAGTAAAAGAATAGATGAGATCAAGTGAGAGAGGTAGGCCAGGTTATCGTGATTTGAGGTGTGATAGCCGATTGGATCGTCTTGGTAAAAGAGTGCAAGGGCAACTCAGTTGCCGTGGCAACTTGCACAACGGGGTTGCCTTGGCAACTAATCGATGGTTGCATGGGCGACTAGTTTGGCAACTACTTGGGCGTTTGAGCAGCAACCTTCAAGGTTCGGCAGAGCGTTCTTCAATGGTTTCTTCTTATCCCTAAGTCGAAACTCTAGCTACTTGTGCATGCCTTGATAATACATCCTTGCGTTAATCAAGGGTGAACAACAACCAATCTTGCACTCCTCTTAGCCATTGAAATCCTTAACTTATTCTTAAGCCGGATTAATCTTCACCATCAATAGATTGAATAAAGATCATATTCATTCGTTTCTTGAATCTAACTCTCCCAATATTAGATAAATAGATGAAGTTACAAGATCCTCTCCCAATTCACTCGCAAAGAAGAATAAAAATCAAGAATGAATAAAACTTGAATAGAAAAGTGCAAACTCTTATTACCTAAACAAAATTCAATTGTTTCTCACAACCACAAAACACAATAACCTTAGCCAAATAGATTTAGTTCCTGGCTAGGTTCCAAAGAAACACAAGATAAAGAATTCTTAGCATGAACCTAATTGAACAAGAAAGAAAAAGATGAAGAATGGATGAAGCCTTCTTGTCGAGATCTCCCCCTTGAAGCTTGTCGAAAATTCTCTCTTCTCTCCCCCTTGGAGTTGACAGCTTGGTGATCTATTTATAGGGCTAGGTCAAAGTCCTTCTTTGAGGAGGTAGTTAAGTTGGAATTAAATTATCTTTAAAGAATATAATTCTTTATTATATTTATATTCCTTCTAGAACTTCTCCTATCTTCTTGGGATTTAATTCTTCTTTAACCTCTTCATGGAAATCAAACTCCTTTGGGATTTAGCTTTGCTCCACGTCATCTTGGGCTTGTCTAGTCATCAATTTCGACTACCATATCACCTTATTCTTTGTCGACAATTGCCCTAGCAACTGGCTCGACGTCTTCTTCATGTATTGCCCTGGCAACTAGCTTGGCATCTCCTTCATGCATTGCCCTGGCAACTAGCTCTAGCCTTGCTTTGGCAAGTGATTCTGCACATACACACAAAACACACCAAAGCAACATCTTTTCCCACAAAAACTACCAAGTTATGTAATCAAGCTCAACGATGGAAGGAAACATTGATTAATGCATGAATGGCTAATTATGCAACTAATATGAGCCTAAGTCTAACAATAATATGAGTAAAAAGGGTGAGAAAATAGTACTTTTGA
This sequence comes from Hibiscus mutabilis, assembly GCA_019671005.1. Taxonomy (NCBI): domain Eukaryota; kingdom Viridiplantae; phylum Streptophyta; class Magnoliopsida; order Malvales; family Malvaceae; genus Hibiscus; species Hibiscus mutabilis. Next base: position 21,374,870 of record CM033741.1, on the reverse strand, counting down.
ACACTTATCAAAAGCCATCATTATTGCACTTAGTAAAAAAGAAGCACCCGTTTGATGAATCATTGGTACCTCATGTTAAGGATATTATAGACAACAATCAGATAGATTTTTTCTTTAACGAGGAAGATGTTTTGTGTTATAAGGATCGGGTGATGGTACCGAAGGATGAAGATTTGAGGTACACTATATTGGCTGAGGCACATTCGAGTCTTTTTGTTATGCATTCGGGAAGTACAATGATGTATCAAGACTTGAATAAGGAGTATTTTTGGGCTGGTTTGAAAAAGGATGTCGCGAATTATGTTGCTCATTGTATGATTTGTCAATGTATTAAGGTTGAGCATCAGTTTCCTTTGAGGTTGTTGCAACCATTGAGGATTTCAGAATGGAAGTAGGAGAGAATTACCATGGATTTTGTGTCCATTTTACCTTTGACGCCATCAAAGAAGAATTCTATTTGAGTGATTGTGAATAGGTTTACGAAGTGTGCACATTTTCTGGTTGTGCATACGACGTATACTTTGGACAAGTTAGCAGAGTTGTATGTTGCTGAGATTGTGAGGTTGCACATAGTGCCAAAGTTTATTGTGTCGGATAGAGATCCGCATTTTAAATCAAGGTTTTGGGAGTGTTTGCGTATGGCTTTTGGTACACAGTTGAATTTTAGTACCTTGTATCATCCTCAAACGGATGATCAGTCTGAACGCATAAGATATGTTGCGGTGCTGCATCATTGACTTCTAAGGATCTTGGGAGAAACAGTTACCTTTGGTTGAGTTTGCCTATAAAAATAGTTATCAATCTAGCATCCATATGGCACCGTATGAGGCTTTGTATGGTAGGAGGTGCCACACGCTGCTTTGTTGGGCCGAGGTAGGAGAAAAGTATGTTTCTTTGCTAGATGTGTTGAAGGATACCAATGAGAAAGTGAAGCTTATAGGTGATCGGTTGAAGGCGGCTTTGGATCGGCAAAAGCCATATACTAATTTAAAGCGAAGGGAGATTGAGTATGCGGTTGGTGATCACATGTTCCTTAAGGTTTGTCCTTGGAAGAAGGTGATAAGGTTTGGAAGGAAGGGCAAGTTAAGTCCTAGATTTATTAGGTCATACAAGGTGTTGGAGCATGATGGTCTAGTTGCATATAAATTAAGGTTGCTTGCTGAGTTGGAGAAGATACATGACGTTTTTCATGTGTCGATGCTTCGGAGGAATAGATCGGAACCTTCTCATGTGATGCATGTTGAAGAGATTGGATTGAATCTGGATTTGACCTATGATGAGGAGCTGATGAGAATCCTAGATTCAAGCAGCAAGGTACTTCGTGGGAAGACCATAGAGTTGGTGAAAGTGTTGTGGCGACATCGTGGTGTTGAGGAAGTCACCTTAGAATGCATAGAGGACATGTTGAAGCAGTTTCCTCACCTTTTTCTGCCAGGTAAATTTCGAGGACGAAATTTCTTAAGAGGGGTAGAGTTGTAATGCTCTGAAATTTGGCCTAGATGTTGATCGGATTGGGGAAATGGTTTGGGGAATCGAATTAGGCAATTCGAGTTAGTTTCGAGAAATAAATTCTAATAAATTATTTTTGGATAAAATAAAATATGGAAAAATGCTAGAAAAATACTTAATTAATATTTTAAGTATTTTGGTAAATTCAATTTGAAGTAATTAAATCTGATTTTGGGACATTTTGGTCTAGTGACTAAAATGTAAAGTTTTCAAAACTATTTTTGGTGACTAAATCGTAAAAGGGTCAAAACTTAGAATCTTTAAGGAGCTATTTGACCAAAACTTTTCATTAGATTTTCCCCTTAATTTAGGATATTTTTAAAGTGCATTAATTGGTTTTTAATATTAAAAGAAAATGGATTTAATACAATGATTTTAATTCTATAAAATCATTTTCTTACGTAACTAACTTTGATATCACTTTTCTCTCAACTTTCTTAGCAGTCAAACTATCAAAATTCTACCAAAATTTCCAGGAATCAATTCTATTTGAATTCCATTTTATTTTTCTACTTGATTTCCTTTGATTCTTGCACAAAATCTTCTTCGATTTCAACCAATCTTTGCCAATTAAGGGAGAATCAGCAATTAATGGTGATTTTCATTTCTATCCTCTAATTAAAGGTTATTTATTGAAATTCCCAAGTTCTTGATCCTTTACAACTGATTTATGTTATGGAAGTATGATTTAAACGTGGAAATTGTAATTAAATTGGGTTTTATGTGGAAATTTGTTGGATACTATTTTGGATCTGTTTTGTGACGAATCTAATTGATTTAGATCTTTGTTTAGACGAGTTTTAATGTTGAAGGAAGTGATAAATTAAAGCAATCCTGAAACAATGTAAATTGCTAGTTTTCTAGGTTGTATATAGTTAGATTTTGGTGTGATCATGGTGTTGTAAAGGTGCTGGAGGTATAAGGATGTAATCAAGATGTTTTTGGATGTTAATTGATGTTGTTAAGGCGTTAGAGTCAATGAGTTTTAGCTGGGCTTTGTTTAGATGAGGTTTGATGATGATTTCAGTTATTTTAGAGAAGTTTTTGATGGGTTCTTGTGAGGTGAAGTTCTGTTGTTGGTTGCTGGAAATTAGAGGTGCATGAAAATACTTTAATCCTATGTTTTTTATTGGGTGAAGCAGGGGATTTGAATTAGATAGCATTTGGAAATATTGCGGAAGCTTCAAAAGCTTGATTCTTGCATTGGCTAGTGAGCTTTAGTTTGTTGGTGAGTGGAAACACTTGTTATTGCTTCTAAAAGGTTTGAAGACGATTGTTGAGAGTTTAGATAAAGTTTGAAACACTTATCTAAGCTCGAAAGTAAGTATTGGTTGAGCTCTCTCTCGATTTCAGTTTAGCAAAATAAAATATCATGCACATGGTTATGGTTTTGATTACTCACTGTATTATACATGTTTTAGAAATGAAAGATGTTGCAAATGACCATATATGATGACTATTGAGAATGGTATATGATTTATGAAAGTATTTCATGTTTACAAAAATACATGGTTTGATGTATTTGAAATTGGATTGATTTGATGCATATGTAAAACAATGAAGTAATGTTGTTTTAATGAATATATTGACAAGTGGCTGAGTTTAAAATGTTATCGGATATAGTTGGCTAGCCATAGGGTGTAAAGTGCACTATAATAATTCACCTCAAGTGTGTAGAGGTGGGTAATTGTTCCGTTGCTCCGCCATGAGAACCACAGTAGTCGAGGTGGGTAATTGTTTCGTTTTCTCCCATTGGTGGATTTATACATCATAACCATTGAGGTGGGTAATTGTTAGGTTGCTTCAGTTCGAGGATGTATGTGAAGTGGTTGTGGGAACCACTTGGGCGATCCATGTACCCAATTTGTTTTATAAATGAAATGGTTCTGGTTTTGAGTCACTTGTAAGCCAATATATGAGTTAATGTATCATGAGAAAATGATTATATTTGTATAATGTGATTTATACATGAGATGCTCTTTAAGTTTGTTATAGAGATTTTGGCATATGTAGCTTAAATTGAGGTTTGAGATAGAATCCATGATACATGTGTTGCAAATGATTTAAATGTGCCTACTTGAAGAGATTAGTGAAGCATGAGATGATTTTGCCATGAGGATTACAATTTGGTTTGAATTAAAATGATTTTAAATGCATTGATGAGTGTTTTTCAGATTTTCCCTCACTAAGCTTATAGCTTACGCTCTTCTTTCTCATCAATGCAGAGAAATAGGTCTTACGGACAGCAAGTACGCAAGAGGAGATCCAAGGATTGAGACATCTTAAACGTATAGCTTTTATATGCTAAGTAGTAATAAGAGGCAATGTGGTCAAGTTGTATTTGGGAGGTTTATTTTGGTTACTCCCTGTTTGCACATGTTTGGTTTGATGTTTTGGATTTATATGATGCCTAATTTTTGGTTTTGTGAGGTTGGGAAACATTATGCATGCTTGGGTAGATACCATGTCTATAGGAGTAATGTTTGTATTTGAGATATTGTCTTTGAGCTTCTACCATGCTGCTATGTTTGAGGAATTGATGTTTGTGAAGTTATATGACAATTAGCAATTGTTTGGTGTATCCTAGATTGAGCAAAGTGTCACATGTTGGACCAAAAGGTCATTACAGGTCTGTCCGTACCAGTACGGGTCCTCAGGGATCGGTACATGGGGACCTATCTCGGCTTAATATGAGCAAAATTGCCTTGGAATACCGATACACCTAGGGACCGTATAGGTACGCATAGCTGGAAAATAGGCTTGGTGTCGGTACATGGGTTATCGTATTGGTACGCCCTTTGGCTACTAGAATCTAAGATTTTTGAACTCAGCTACCCGTACCGATACGCTTGAGGAATGTATCGGTACGCCTTTAAATTTTACCTCCTTACGATACGGCAAATGCCCCTACAGGTACGCCAATTGTTATTTCAGTTATGATTCCTTCTGAAGTTTGTATTCTTTGCGATTTAAACCTTATTTTACAATCATGCAATTAAATGAGTTTGAATGGTTAGTTTAAGTTGAAATTTAACCTAAAGTATGAAATATGACTAATTAAGGATTGGTAATTTAAATTTTAGGATTAACCTCACAACTATGGGAAATTACATTTTAGTCCCTGCTTTGCAAATTCAAACAATTGGATGTCAAATTGACGCCCGATTGAGTTGTAACCTTCACCATAACCAGCATGATCACCCTAGAACTTAAACATGCATTTAGATAAGATAAAAGAAAAAGATACTGTTTCCAATGTAAATCTTCTGAGTTTGTCTCAGCAAACCCTAATGTAGCTTACTCGATTCGGTCTTGCGACTAGACCGGGTCAAGGGGGTTACACACCTCATGTGTGTCGAGGGATCAAAAGTGTGCCATATCTCCTCCATGAGAACCACAACGGTCGAAGGGTTAAGAGTGTGCCAAATTCTCCCCTGGTGTATTTATACATCATAACCGTCTAGGGTAGTAGTACAATTTGCTCCGGTTCGAGGATGTATATAAAATGGTAGAAGGAGCCACTTGGAAAATTCATGTCTCCGATGTCTTTTTTACAAATGGAAAGTTTTGGTTTTGGGTCACTTTAATGCTAATATATGTGTAACACCCCCTACCCTGGGTTAGAAATAAACCGGTTCGAGAGCGTTACCAAGTACATTACAGACAAGAACAAGGCAAGAAAAGGTTAACCCATCCCTATTAGATGAGTTACTTAACTAACAAGTAAACATTTATGACTTATCATGTAAGAAATTTTATCTTTTAAGTACAAGAATGTACTTAGTGAGGTAGTAACTAGTTCTAACCCATTTGTTATATCAAATTAAATGTCATTTAATCAAGAATGATCCTAGCTAAGGATTTCAAGTCAATCGAATAGTACAAGAACCAAGAGACAATGAATCATTATTCATGCTTTATCCATTTCAAGAAATCAAACTATTCAGGGTCACATATCAAGTAGTCAAGCAATTCATGCTTACATAACAAGTAATCAAGCAATTTAAACTTTTCATTCATGACAAGTTTACAATTAATACTCATGAATTCAAGTATACAAGTCAAGTAGCAAGTTTACATGTCAAGTAATAAGCTATTCATGTTTACAAGATGAGAAATCAAGCAATTAATATTTATTAGCTCATTTATATTATTTTAATAAATCCTTGGTTTATAGTTTGACTAGGCAATCAAGTCTCCAACCAACTATAGCCACAAGATGTACCGTAGTACTGTACCGTAGTACTGGTCAACCCTCCTACTGTCGCCAAAGACCACACATACATACCCTCCGTCTATCGCCAATTAGGGGCCTTAGCCCTGGACCATAGTCCACCCTGACACAATGAGCTCTAGACTCTAAGGCATGCCCTTCTACCTACTCAACTAGCAATCAAGGTTGTTTGATTACATTTTATTTATTCAATAATTTCAAGCTTTTCAAGTTCAAGATCATGTAGTCAAGAATCATTTCAAGCAAGTATAGCAATATTATACTTTAGCCCTTAGTCCAATTGAGCCTTAGCTCTTAAATTTCATTTCACGTTTCCATGTGTTTCATGATCAAGACAATACAATTCAAGCAAGCATTCGAGTGAATTTCATTCATGATTCAAGGATCAAGCATCATAAATCATTATCATACATATATGCCATTACTCGAATAGGCTCAATCAAGAACAAGAAATCAAGCAGTTGCTTTCACTTTCCTTTCTAATTAATTTCCCAATTTGCATACTATTACTTATTCACAATTTTATTTTAGTCCATTCTTCCCTTTTTTCACCAAAACCAAGCTTAAATCAAGTATATTACCATAGCATAAGATAACAAGAAGTAGACATGCATCTTTGGTTAGGACCTAAGTCCCAACCCTATATTAAACTACACTCACAATACTCCATGCTTAGCTAAACTTGGATCTGAACTCCTTTGTGCTTGCCACTAGCTTGGCCACTCCTTTCTTCTTCCACAAGGTTTACTCCTTGCTCTAAAAATCCATATAATTGAACACATGTCAAACAAGGTACATTGAGCATATTAACTACTCATCTCAAGCAATCAAATTAAACATTGCAAAACAGTCCAATATTTGTTCATTTCCTCATGTATACAAATCAAAATAGTCCATGACATTTTCAAGTCTTCTAAACAGTCCCTAATATTCCCACATGGATGCCAATAGCCCTTCATTCATATATGCAAAATTTCATGTTCATAACAGTCTTAAATCGATCTAAACATGTACAGAATAGGGCAGTTATGTTTATATACATTTTTACAAATTAAAACAGTCTATTAAACTCTCCCATGTATTCAAATCATTTCCAATTCATATAGACGAAATTTATAGATGTAAACAGTTCACTATTTTTACTTATACATACAAAACAGTCCGATTCTTGCCTAATAAACCATGTAACTACGAATTTCAAGTTCAAGGACTCAATTCTAACCAACAACAAAACACTTATGATCAGCTCGACATTAACTCTATAGCCACACATGGATTTACTCCTTAATTTCTTAAATTGCATTTGACATAAATTTTCGAATAAATCCTTAATGCATAGCAACTTTAAATTCAATCTACTTAAATCAAATCACTCGATTGCTCATATACTATCCTAATTATCAATCCAAGAAATAAATATTCCTTCTGTCTTGCCAAACCTCTAATTGCACCAAGTTCTCATTCATATTTCATCAATTACACCTAACACTTCATATTATACAAATCAAGAAGTCTATTTCATCACAAGATTATAATCAAAGAAAGGACAAGAACATTTCCTTCTTAATAGTGTACCAATTCGACTAAGAATCCAATAAACTAAGCTAAAGAACTATGGTTTATCTCACTTCTCACTCTCTCCTCGGCATTTTGAGAGAAAAGGAAAGATGAAGAAGATAGAAGTTTTGTTTTTCTTCCTCTAATTGACACATTTCCGTGTAACCCCTTCAATCATAGTCCAACTTGCATGATCGTAGGGTTACATGTGTCCAAGGCCACTAATAAATATTTCATTGCATGCAATCCAAAAAGTTTACCCCAAGTTCAGTTTGGCCCTTGTAAAATTGCCTATGTACTTTCTTTATCTAGTAATTTAGTCATTAATCATGTTTGTTTAACTCAAAGGGTATCACAACGTTATAGTTATCTCTAAGGTCATGTAATTAACTTATAAGCTAGTAATCAGGGTATTACAATTCTCCTCCCCTTAAAATAAAATTCACCCTCGAATTTACCTGAGTTGAACAAGTGAGGATATTGATCTCTCATCGTAGCCTCAGGTTCCCAAGTTGCCTCTTTCATTTTATGATTTCTCCATAACACTTTCACCAAGGGAACATTCTTGTTTCAGAGTCTTCTAACTTCTTTGTCAAGTATTCGTATTGGCTCTTCTTCATATGATAAATCGGGATTTAACTCTACTTCTTTAGGTTCAAGGACATGGGATAGATCATATCGATATTTTCTAAGCATAGAAACATGGAAGACATTGTGGATCTTATCAAACTCACTAGGGAGTGCCAATCGATAAGCCACTGGTCCTATCCTTTCAATGATTTCGAATGGTCCAATGATTTCAGGAAGACCTTGTCGCCAACATTGTATTGGATGTCTCTTCTTTTCAAGTTTGCATATGCTTTCTGTCTATCAAAGGCTTTCTTCAATCGACCATGTATGATTTGAACTTGTTCCTCGGTTTCTCTGAGTAATTGAGGTCCCAATACTTTGTTTTCTTCCAATTCAGACCAACACAAGGGAGTTCTACATTTCCTTCCGTATAGAGCTTCGAAGGGAGCCATCTAGATAGATGTCTGGTAGTTATTATTATAAGCAAACTCTACTAGGGGTAGAGATTTCTCCCAGTTATTTCCGATGTCTATAACACAAGCACGTAGCATGTCTTCAAGTACTTGGATGATTCATTCAGATTGTCCATCTGATTGAGGATGAAAGGCTGTACTAAGATGCACTTTGGTTCCAAGGGCTTTTTGCAAGGAATTCCATAATCGGGAAGCAAATCTAGGGTCTCGATTAGAGATTATAGCTGTGGGTACACCGTGTAATCGAATCATTTCATGAATATATAGCTCGGCTAAGGTTTCCAAGCTCATGTTCATTCGAACAGGGATGAAATGAGTAGACTTTGTGAATCTATCAACAATCACCCATACAACATCATTCTTTCTTGGAGTGGGAGGAAGACCAGTAACGAAGTCCATTGTAATCCGATCTCATTTCCACTAAGGGAATTCGATTAGTTGGAGCAATCCAGTAGGGACTTGATGCTCGGCTTTGACCCTTTGACAAGTTAAGCACTTTGAAACAAAATCTGTGATAGCCGATTTCATGCCTGGCCACCAGTATAGTGGCTTTAGGTCCTTGTACATCTTAACTGATCCAGGGTGAATCAAGAAAGAGCTTTGGTGAGCTTCTTGTAACATCTCGTGTCATAGTTCTTCGTTGTTAGGAACGCATACTCTATCCTTGAAATGGAGGAGTCTATTCGACTTGAGGGAGAAGTCAGAATTAGACTTAGAGTCTAGCTTGGACATGATCTTCTGAAGATCTGGATCAATTTGTTGGAGTTCTTTGATTCTTGAGATTAGACTAGATTGAACTTGAAGTTCAGACAAGAATTTCTGTCCTTTGGATAAACAGAAATGAGCCTTGATAGCCAAGAAAGCTATAAACGAATGGTAAAGATCATTAAGGAAGATTTTTCAATAGTTACTTGTAAGTCAAGAAAGGTATAAATCGAAATGTTCCTTTGATGAATTATTCTAGGATTTAGAATTAAGGGTTTACCCGAGTATGGTCTGCGACTAAGGGTATCAGCAACCACGTTTGCTTTCTCTGGATGGTAGTCGATAACCAAATCGTAATCTTTAAGTAACTCTAGCCATCTCCTTTGCCTCAAGTTCAAGTCTTTATGAGTTAGGAGGTATTTGAGGCTTTTGTGGTCTATGAAAAATTTGCATTTCTCCTCGTACAAGTAATGTCTCCAGACTTTGAGTGCAAACACGATAGCTGCCAATTCTAGATCGTGTGTAGGGTAGTTTGACTTGAGTGGTTTTATTTGCTTTGAAGCATAAGCTACCACGTTTCCATATTGCATTAGGACACATCATAGACCCAAATGAGATGCATCATTGTAAACAGTGTACTCCTTGCCCGATACTGGTTGGATGAGAACCGGAGCATGAGTCAGGGCTTGTTTAAGTTGATCGAAACTTCGTTGTTGGTTCTCCGACCAAACAAAGGGTGTATCTTTTCAAGTTAGCTTAGTTAAACTTGCAGTAATGGATGAGAACCCTTTGACAAAACGTCGATAATACTTGGCTAAACCGAGAAAGCTTATGATCTCACAAACATTCCTCGGAGGTCTCCAATCCAGGATGGATTAAATTTTCCTTGGATCTACTTTGATCCCTTCTGTCGAGATAACATGTCCAAGAAACGAAACTTCCGATGGCCAAAATTTGCATTTAGCGGACTTTGCAAACAATTAACGTTCTCAGAGAGTTTGTAATACGATTCGAAGGTGCTCAGAATGTTCTTCCTTATTTCAAGAATACACCAAAAATGTCATCAATAAAAATGATCACGAACTTGTCAGATAGGGCTTGAATACACGGTTCATGAGATCCATGAAAGCAGCCAGAGCATTCGTTAACCCGAATGGCATTACAAGGAATTCAAAATGGCCATATCGATTATGAAAGGTTGTCTTGGGTACACCATCTTCTTTTACCCTCATTTGGTAGTATTCTGATCGTAGATCGATCTTTGAGAATACCGCGGCATCTTTGAGTTGATCGAAAAGATCTTCAATCCTTGGGAAAGGATATCAATTCTTGATAGTAAGCTTGTTCAATTGTCTGTAGTCAATACAGAGTCTCATAGTCCCGTCTTTCTTCTTCACGAACAAGACTGGAGCACCCCAGGGAGACAAGCTAGGCCTAATGAAACCCTTGTCTTGTAGCTCTTGGAGTTGCTTCTTGAGTTCTTTCAACTCAACAGGTGTCATTCGATAAGGTGTGATGGACACCGGAGTTGTTCCAGGTTAGATATCGATCCCAAACTCTACTTCTCTAGTTGGAGGGAGACCAGGGAGTTCCTCTGGAAAAACATCGAGATATTCAAATACAATAGGCACACTAGGTAAGCTGAATTCAATTTCATCTTGTAAGACCATAGTAGCAAAGATTGAGGTTGGTTTCTTGTCAATTAGAAGAATTGATTCCTTTCCTAAACCCCAGAGGTAAAGTCTCTTATTTAGGCAATCTACCCAGGCTTCATGCTTGCTTAACCAATCTAATCCAGTACTAGATCGAACTCACAAGTTGGTAGTACATATAGATTAACAAGAAAGGGTACATATCGAATGAATAGGGGACAGTTTCTATAGATAAAACTTATGTTTGTAATTCCCCCTATAGGGTTCGAAACTATAAGGCTTCGTTTTACAATTTCAGGCTTTAAGTTCAAATTTTCAATCAAGGTTGAGCATACAAAAGAATGAGTGGATCCCGAGTCTATTAAAGCATAAACATGAGTCAAATTTAACTCAATGGTACCTGTTATAACATCATGTGATTCTTCATCTTCTTTTCCTCGAATATGATAGATTCGTGCAGGAGGCCGAGATTCTTGGTGAGTAGAGGCATTCGAATGTTATCCTTGGCCCTTCCCCTGATTTCCAAATTGAGCTTATATGGGACCCTTGTTTCGAATGGAAGGAGTTGAACTAGCATTTGCAAGAGTTCGATTCGGAACCTTGTTAGGATTCTGAGGACAATCCCGGATATAGTGATTAGAGGCTCCACATAAGTAACGTAGGTTCTGTTGAGTTCTACACTGACCAGTGTGGTGTTTCTGGAAAAACTTACAAGTAGGATATTGAGCAGCTTTACCGGAGTTCCATGTACTATCAACAGAGATGATCGGGGCTGAAGGCTTGGTTACTGATTGGGGTCTCGGTATGAAGTTGCTTTTCTGAGCAGGAGTGTAATTCGAAGAGTGATCCTTAGAATATTTGGACTTCTTTGACTGCTGGTGAGGGTTGTCATCATTCCTAGATCGCTTGTCTTTCTAGGAATTTCCACTTTTTCGTTTCTCAGAGGCTTTCATCTTCGCCTCGGTTGCAATGGGGAGGCAACGTGAGAGAGTAAGTCGGACATGAAAGAATAGTTTCTGCATCTATTTCTATGAGGTAAATTTTAAAGACGAAATTTCTTAAGTGGGGTGAGTTATAACACCACGGTTTTGGGCCTAGGTGTTTTCAAGATCGATTAGATGGTCCGATGGACCAGATTAGAGGATTCAAGTCGGTTTCGGGATTAATTTGAAATAAATATTTTTGAGTGAGAAAAGTGGAAAAAATATACTAAAATCATTATTTAATATGTATATTATTTTAGTAAATCGATTTTGGAAAATGGAGTTTCAAAATTTGACATTTTGGCTAGTGACCAAAATATAAAGAATGGAAAACTATTTTTAGTTACTGTTTTGTAAAAGGATCAAAGCTTAGAATCTTTATGGAGCTAATTGGCCAAATTCTAATATAAGACTTTTCTTCTTAATTGGTTATTTTAAAAAGGTTTTAAAGGGGTATAAATAGGCTTGGAGAATTAATTTTATAATTAAATTTCTAAAAACAAACTTTACGTAACTAACTTTTCTTTAAAAGATTTTCTCTCAAATCCTCTCCAGCCAAACACTCTTTTATTCTTCAAAATCCTCAGTTAACCTCTTGATTTCTTCAATCTTTTGATTTCAAATGAGTTTAGGGTGATTTCCTATTAAAACCTTATTATTTTAATCTTGTTTTCTCATGTAAATTCATCCGATTAAGAGGAAAGTCGGCATTAGAGGTGAGCTTCGTTCTTCTCCTCTAATGAATGGTTCTTTACTGAAATTCCCAAGTTATTTATCCTTTGTAAATGTTTTCTAATGAGTTTTGATGATTTAATTACAGAAAATTGGTTAAATCAAAGTTTAATTGATGAGATTGATCAATTTTCATATTGGATTTGTTTTGTTATGTTCTTAATTAGATTATAACATGATTTTGATGTTTTATAATGTTAATAAGTTGATTTTAACATTGGGATCCCGAAACTAGGTGAATCTTTATTTTCTATTTTATTGGTTATGAGTTTTTGAGGAGTTGTGGATGTTTAATGAATGTTGGAAGTATAAGGATGATGTAAATGTGTTTTTGGATGTTAATTGATGATAATTTTTGGATTAAAATATTAGGTTTTGGCTGGGTTAAGTTTGGAAGGTGTTTGATGTTGTTTTCAGTTGTTGTGGAGGGAAATTGTTAGGATTTGATGAGGATTTGTGTGAATTGATGTTGTCAGGATGTTGAATGCATTTTGATACATTGAATCCTCTATTTTTGTGTGGTTAAAGCATGGGAGGTTGATCCTCAAGCTTCAAGTGAGGTTTCGAAAGCCTTGGAGGCTTGGATTCGCATCGGCGATCAAATTTTTGCGTAGTCGATGAGTGAGAACGTGGTTTATATCTTTTCAAAGGTTTGAAAGTTGTGTTTGGGATTTTAGACTAAGATCGAAATGAAGGTTTGGTAATGTTTAGAATGAGCCAAAGTGTCATACATTAGACCTAGAGGTCATTACAAGCCTTCGCGTACCGGTACTGGTCCCTTACCTTCGGTACGCAGGGTCTGGGAAGGCTCTGAGCAGCGAAAATTTACAAAGGGTACCAGTACGCCTAGCCACCGTATCGGTATGCCTAGAAAAATTTATACAGTGGTTTCATTACATGCGCTACCGTACCGGTACACTCTTTGGCTACTAAAATCTGGTTTTCGAAAATAATCCTTAAGGGATTGGTACGGGGGTAGAACTGTATCGATACGGGTTTGCTCAACACATTGTATCGATACGGGGTTTTTAGTATTTGTACACAGAGTCGTTTTGTTAGTTGAACCGTATCAATACGGTTATGTCTGTATCAGTACGTAGTGTATTTCTTTAGGTTTCTGCCTGTTGAAGTTTGAAATTGTGTATTTTAGTCCCTGAATGTTATATATGCAATTATATGAATTTGAATGTTTGTTTTAAGCTGGAATTTGACAAGTGAGAATGAAATTGGTTTAATGAAGTATTGTTAACTTGAATTAAATTTAAGTCATTATAATTTGTGAAAATTATGTTTTGGTACCCGAAGTGCATGTTTGAGCAATTGAACCCTGTTTTTCACTTTGATCGCAATGTAACGTATCCGTTGATGCATGTTCACCTTAGGATCTAAATCAATGCATTTAGATAAGATAAAAGAAAAAAATGGACCTGGTTTAGGTTATTAGTTTGGGTTTTCTTCGGCAAACCTAATATAGCCCTTTTAACTCGATTTCGGCTAGACTGGGTTAAGGGGGTTACACATGTAATTATTCGAATTTTCATTTTGGTCCCTAGATAACTTGCATTTGCAATTAAGTGGCTTATCGATGTTCATATCAAATGAAAATTAAACTGCTACTTGTATGTACACCCTAGGTTCTAATGATGCATCTAGATAAGATAAAAGAAAAAATAGACCGTAACTCGAGTAAGTCAATTCCGATTTGCTTCGGCAAATCCAATGTGATCTTTTTGGTCCAAGTCTAATGTCTAGGCCAGGTCAAGGGGAGTTACAATTTGTTTGTCTTGATCTTAGCTACTTTACTTTATTTGCATTTAGTTTTGATAAATCAACATCAAACCAAAACTTGCTCAACCTTTCTTAAGTATGATCGTTTCGTATTTGTTGATCCAATCCTCATGGGTTCAACACTCTACTCTATCACTTTATTACTTGATCGACGAGTATACTTGCTCTAAAGTGCATCACTATACGACAAGCATAATTTAACTACGAATCTACACCTTTTAATCAAATGAAGAACCTTAAAACTCATAAAGCTTTAAACTTTCCAAAAAACACAAATAAAACCTTACCTTTTCATCAAGATATTATGCTTTCCTTAAAGCTTGAAAGATGGAGATTAAGAATCCCTAACTCTTAAATCCCGTAGGCAACAAATGGAGGAGAAAGCTTCAATCTTGATGGTTGGAAGTTATGGTGTCTTGGGGAAGAAGATGAAGGTAGAAGAATGAAAAATTAGTAGGAAAATGGGTGACATCACCCAAGCTCCTTTATGTCCCCCCTTTAACCCCATGTGAAGACAAAACTTATTAAAAGATGCCAACCTCTATTTTAAAATTGATCTTATAAAATCATAGATTCTCAAGTCCTCTTCCATGCCATAAGATTAATCCTTAACTATTAAAACCCAAACTTGGCCCAAGAGTCCCAATTAAACAAACCCACATGAAGGTTCAAAACCCAAGTCAACGCTCATTCGTTGACTTAAAAATTTGGGTCATTACATCGGTACTATTTATGGTACATTGTTGTAAATTATTTGTAAAAGTACAAGAGTGAAGATGAGCGTCTAACGGTACGTCTTTCGCTCTCTAAGGCTTAAGATATCTTTGCATTTATTATTCCCCATTAATTGTTCCATCTTTTATTGAATAGGCCACATGCATTACGTACATGAAGTTGAGGAGTTGCTTGAACAAGTGAGAGTTAGGAATCTATTAGGCTATAACTACCTTGTTAAAATCTTGAGGGAGGAATGGCTTTGATCATTTGATAAGGATCGTCGATATGGTCACATGACAATGAACTTGGCTGAGGTGATCAATTCATCACTGAAGGGAGTACGACATTTGCCTATCACTTCTGTTGTCAAAGCAACATATTATCGGTTGGCTACCCTTTTTGCAACCTTGGGTAAACAAGCAGTAGACTGGATGGTAGGTAACCATAGAGTCCACCCAGACCTCCTCACAAAATTGCAATCATTTGTTTCGTATTTAAATGTGATGAATGCGACATGCTTCTCTCGCGAAAAATATTTATTTTGTGTTTTGGAATATTCGAGGCTATTGGAAGGCATAGAGCACAATGTATACGTGGTTAATCTACTAGAAAGAACATGCAAGTGTAGAGTCTTCCAAAGATTCAAATACCCCGTGTGCGCATGCCATTGTTTCTTATTCTTCTGTATAGATTCGCTACATGACATCCGTTGATCCGGTATAATTACTTGAAATTGTATTCTAGGTTTATCAATACGAGTTTCCTCCCATTGAAAATGAATGTGATCTGGATGTAGTTGATGGTGAACCTACAATACAACCAAATCTTGCACTACGACATGAATCAAAAGGTCGTCCACGTTCAACGCAAATTTACTATGCCAAGGATATGGTCGAACATCAAGAAAGAACCGAACAGCCAAAACTATGCACTAGATGTAGGAATCTCTGACACAACAAGAGCAAATGTCCTCATCGGTCAGGCCTTCGTATCGATTAATTGTACTTTTCATTGTACTACTACATTTCTAATTAACAAAATCTCTTTGTTAAGTTTTAATTTCTTTTGGTTTAGAACCATTTTCAATGCAATTTTTACCCTGTTTATAATGGTTGGTATGTGCCAATATCAATATCAATTGATAGATAAGTTTCAATACTACACCTTGAAGCTTAAAAATTACGCAAATTTTCCTATTAACATCTCGTAAAAATACCCTCGAACATGCATATCAGGCCATTTTAGCATGTTTTTCATGCACAAAACCAAGGTTTGGAACCGTTTTCTATGCGATTTTTCCCCTATTTATAATGCTTGGTATGTGCCAATATCAGCCCCAACTAAAAGATAAGTTCTAATACTACGCCTCGAAGCTTAAAAATTACACATATTTTTCGATTAACATCCCTAAGAAACCCCTCTAACATGCCTATCAAGCCATTTTAGCTTATTCTTCATGCACAAAACCAAGGTTTGGAACCATTTTCAACGCGGTTTTTACCCCGTTTATAATGCCTGGTATGTGCCAATATTAGCCTCAACTGAAAGATAAGTTCCAATACTATGTCTCGAAGCTTAAAAATTACGCAAATTTTCTAATACACATTACCCAGAAAAACCCCTCGAACATGCCTAAAAACCCATGTAGTTCAGTCTCAAAATTTATCGAACTCATTACTGGTAAAACGCGAGATTGAACTCGCTATCAGCGGGAAGCGAGTTCAATGTCATAAAGTCTGGTGATAAATTAGTCTGTTGATTCAATTTCTAGCAGAACTCGCTATATGTAGAACGTGAGGTCTTTTTTCCAATTAATATAAGGGGTTATCTGAAAAGTTCGTCCACGTAGGACGGAACTCGTAATTTGCAGGCAGCTAGTTCTGTAAACGCTTTTTGCAGAACGCGAGTCGTTCCTACGCGGACAAAATAGGGGTATTTTTTAAAATAATCTGAGATGGGTATCATTTTCATAATTAATTAATAAAAAATATATTGATTTAAAATTGCCCAAGCCAACGATCTATTAAAAAGTACCGAGTTCTGATCTCCTAAACAACTTTAAAGTAGTTTGGTGCAGACCGGATATGTCATTTTGTGTTTCCTATTTTTCAATCAAAAAATAATCAAATTTTATACTTTATTCTTTCAAATCTCCGCATCATTTTATTATTTGCGATGTGTAAACTCTAATTCTATGTTACTTAATGCCCGCCAATGAGCTAATGACACGAGTCAATGCTATGAGGACGACTCGAAGGATTTCCGAGTCTTCCCAAATGGTTGTGGAAAGTTTCAAAATTTATGTCTAATAAAAAATCACATATATGTTCTTGCATTTCTTTGCTGGAACATTTAAAAAGTTAGAAATGAATGGGTTTTTCTAAATTTCCAATCGATGTGTGGCTAAAAACTGCTCGAGGGGAGGAAGAACTTCCCACTGTTTCTCAGCATCCAGTAAGTACTTCCCCTACTTTAAATGATGACCTCCCACTGGATTTCACCTCTTTCAAGTTTTGTTAAAGTTAATTGTGACGCTTCTTACAATTTTTCTTCAAATGATGCTCCTATTACTGTCGTTATTCGAGACTGCTTTGGAAATGTTATTGGAGGAGTTACAAAATTGGTTTATGCTCTTTCTGCTGCGTTGTAGAAGCTCTTGCCTGTAGTCTTGGGGTGATAACTGCCATGCGGGATAGTTGGAGTAAGGTGATCCTTGAATCCGATAATAAAGGTATAATTTCCAAGCTTTCAAGCAAAGATCATACTCTCTGGGAAATTGTTTCTTTTGAAACGAATATTCTTTCCTTGGCTGATTCTTTTATAATATTTCCTTCTTATTTGTTCATCAACGTTGTAATCAAGTTGTTGATTGGCTAGTCAAAAGCTCTTATTTTCCTGTTGGCACTTGGAACTGTTTTGTTGTTATCCCTGCTACACTTCATGCACTCTTGTAATTTTGCTTAGTTTATGGGCTTCGTCGGGTGGTTAGGGATTAAATTTAGAAAAGTAGGAGACAATGAAATATATTTAAGAATCTATAGTGAATTCTATATTGCAGGCCCAAGATGCCACTTGCAGACGTGATCTTGGTGAAGACGTCACCTGCAGACGGCGACTTGATATTTTTTAATTAATTTTTTTCTCAAAGTTGTCATGCACTAAATACTTTACGTTATAAAAATATTAAACCACCTCCACTTACGTTAAAAAATATTAAATAAACCCAGGATGCCACTTGCAGGTGGCGTCTTTCACTTCCACTATTCAATTTGTCGTAGTTTCTAAAATAAAACTTAAAGACTCCCATTTCCCTAAATTTAATTCCAAGGGGCAATATTCCCCTATTTTTTCCTAGTTTATGGATCATCATATTTCGATCAAAAGATAGATGTAGGGTTGAGCATCGAAATAGAAGAATTGAATATTGATGAGAATTGTAATATTTGTATACTTTATGTTTTAAAATGTTAAAATTTATAGTTATTCTAAGCGAATCAAATTTAAATTTTAAATATTTTATAATATAAAATAAATATTTTATATTTAAAAATAGTGAAATAAATTAAAAGTATGATATATGAGTTATTAATTATTAAATAAACTATTTAAATGGCCACTTAATTATGTTAGTGATTCTATATGACTATCATATTTTTAATTGTGTTAATTTAACTATATAACTCTTTAAGTGGTAACAACAAGTTACCTGACGTTAAAAACTAACGGAGGGGTGGCAGTTAGTAAAAATTATTTAATTACACATTTAATCTCGATTACTTATAGAGTCTATCAATTTAATCTTAATTTTAATCTCATTTAATAAATTTAATCTTCCAATTACATAATGACGTCATATAAAAACTAAAAATGCATGAGTTGGGAATTAAACCTAGAAGCAAAGGGGAGAAAAGCGCTACCTCTACTGCTGGGCCAAGCTTTCCAATTGGATTAATATGGCTAACAATTATATTTAATGTGACATTGTTTGTGAGAATTCAAAAGAGAAAAATGAGGTGGGAAGATCAAACCCGAATTTATTGGGATAGAAAAATAATACTTAACCACTAAGCCACAACTATTATTTAAATAAAAATGAAAACATATTATATATGATTTAAACAAAAATTAATAACTATTAAGATAATAATGTATTTGTATAATAAATTATTAATATTATTTATCATTTTCATAAAAATTATTTTAATATATTTTAATATTTTTATTAAATATTAGTATTTTTATTGTTTAACATTATTTACTAATTGTTATAATATTTTAAAGTAATATTATTAAAATTTTAATAATGAATAATATTATTTTGTTCATTTAGTATTAATATAATATTTTAGTATTTTTTAAAAAAATTATTATTATTTAAAATATTTATTAATAAGTTATTAACAATTTGCAGTTAATAATAATATTTAAAATATATTATTAATAATTTTAATAATATAATATGACATTTTTATGAAAATAATAAATAATATTAATAATATATTATTAAAAAAAAGATTGTGACATAAATCATTATGTGATTGGAGGATTAAATTTATTAAATTAATTTAAAATTAAGACTAAACTAATAGACTAATTAAGTAACAGAGACCAAATGTGTAATTAAACGGTTTTTTTACTAACTGCAACGTCATCCCTCCATTAGGTTTAACAACATGTGGCTTAATTGTTGCCGCTTGAATTATTATATGGTCAAAATGACATAATTGAAAGTATAGTAGTCATATTGGAACAGTCACATAATTAGGTGGTCATTGAAGTAGTTTATCCTAATCTCTATTCAATAATGTAACGAACAAGTATTAAATTCAAAGCAGTTGCACTGTTTGCAAATATAAGTGCGCAAGTAATATATTGAAAAGATTAAATTCAAGCGGTTGCACTCAATGTAACAAGCATTAAAAGATAGTGAGGTGAAAAGAAACACGAACAATGTAACGAATGCTAAAGCAAAAAGATAATGCAGCTGAAAATCAAAGGAGTAAACTGGACAAGAAAGCTCACAAAATAAACTAAGATGGAATAACGGCTGGTTTCATTGATATCATATGAACAACTGCTTATGGAAGGTTATGGCAAGGCAAAGTTGTAACGCCCTAAACCCGACCTCACATTTGGGTCTCAAACCTAAACTCATACATAAAATTTTCAACTAGCTTTAGCCTAAGATACCATCATTTCATAAATCCAAACATGTCATAAGATAATGTGATACAAAAAATAGTTAAATCGTTTACATGGGAGCTCCAATTTAAAATCAAGTTAATTAAAAACATTCGACATAATGAATAAATCCAAAATCAGAATTACATACATAAATCAAGGGTCCTATGAATACATTGTCCGACAAGTCTAAGTAATGTACTCTTGACCACATCAATGAGCTGAAGTCCTACTCCGATGGGGCTCCTTCGATGCAACGCAACAACCTAAAAACCTGCGAACGGAAACAACGATTCTGAACGCTGAGATCATAAAGCTCAATGGATACACCTCCACTCTACCATCCTTCATACAAATCATAAACATAAGCATGTAGCTAGATAAGATGATATGGCAAATAAAACGATACATGGCTCTAACATTAGTCACCTAAACACATGTTAACATCATCAAAATCTTCAAAGGAGGCACACAAGGCCCAACCATATCATACAAAAACAACACTAGAGTGAGGCGCGGATCACAGAGCATCAGGAACGTACACTCTTTGGGTGAGTTCAGGTCACGCAACATCGGAACATACACCTTAAGTGAGGCTGGGTCACCTAGCATCGAAACATACACCCATACTCGAGTACTTTCGAATGAGGCTCGGGTCACGTATCATCGGTAACCTCCATTCGATATTTATCTTACCATGGTGTTGCAACACATATTGGGTATCCGGATCCCATCAACCAAGTGCCCACACTGCGACATCATCACATAACCATTCCATCCTATGGTTGTTATCAACATATAAGTCACGCAAGTCTTTTATCGAGTTTTTAAGTTTTATGCTCGAGTATAAGGAGATTTCTAAGTTTCTCAGTTTAACAACTCATTTCAGGCCATTAGGGGTCTATTGGAATGATCGATACAATTTTTTAGCCTTTCGGGCAGAAATCAACATTTTCGGGTAGATTGCCTAGTGGGTACTGATACTTATAGTGTACCAATACGAATTTAGCTCATTGGAATTTCATCCAACCTTCGCGTACTGGTATGAGTCGACTTGTACCGATACCTCCTAGAATGGCATACTGGTACAGGTTGAACATCGTACTGGTACCTCCTTTAAAGTTCACTACAAAGAAATAATGTTCTTAAACCCAGAACACTAGGGTACCGGTACTGCTCCCCGAGTATCAGTACCAAAGCCTAGAAATGGCTTTCTCAGGCTCGGTAATCATCCCCAAAGCCCTAAATTCGAAACCAATAACCCCTTTAAGTTAATCCTACAATTTATGGGAGGTATTTAGGGTGATTTACTACTGTTTTCACAAGCTATTAACACTTAATCTTGAATTTGCCATTAACAACCATTTTCAAGAATTCAAACACCTAAATCATCAAAACAAGCATACAAAGCATCATCCTTAGGATGTCCATGAAACAAAAAGAGTTGGAAGTGTACTAACCTTCTTCCAACAGCTGTAAAGGAAGTCCCTTGCTCTAAGCCCTTAACCTTTCCTTTTTCCTTGATTCTTGAAATGCTCTCCAGCCTCTTTGACTACAATCCAAATGTTGTAAAATGATTTACAACATTATTAGATTGAAAATGGATGATAAAGAAAGTATTTAACATCAAGAAACATGCTTTAAACTTTCATTCTCGTTCATCCACTCCAACCCCTACCAAAACTCATGTAACTCATTCTACCACTAAAAACCATAATTCTTACCTTAACTTGTAGATCGTTAGATGATGATTACAACCCTCTCAAAAATTATTCTGGGATTTCCACTAAAAGATAAAGATTGAATCTTTGTCTTGAGACCTTAGGCTAAAATGGTGAAGGAAGATGAAAGGAAAAGGGAGACAAAAATGAGGTCACCCATCTTCCTTTTTGTAGCCAAATTAATGAAAATTCAGCCTTCTCCCTTCAAAAGGGAGAACTTGTAACACCCTTAACGTATACTCGTAAATCGAATATACATTAAAGATGTTACGAAATCATAGGAAGAAATCTTGACTTGTAAATTTTTTTATACCAAAATTTAATTTGTAGTTTAACCCATTCTCAGTTTAAATTTAAAACTATGTCGTCTAGGTGCAACTAGTTTTGACCCTGAATTGGTTTACAAAATTTATAATTGAATTATTAAAATTTAAAACAATATAATTCAGGGTGAAAACTACGTAAGCTGCCTAGACCCTTTCTTGATTTTAAATTTTTTACGCGATTAGGGCTAAACAACATTTTAACCATACCAAAGAATTTTTCTATTGTTAACAATTCGTATTTCTAAACTTATCCATCCATAAAAGCATATAATTACATTGTAAACTTATGTTGTAGGCAGTTCAACTTTAAATTACTTACATGCCCACTAGTCTATCAAATTATGGTAAAGACGTACTTACTGAACTTATTGTAGTAACTTGATTTTTCCCAAGTTTCTTCTCCTCCTCGATAGACGATTTCTAGGAAACCTACGTGTGACATAAGACACACGCTAAGTACGAACTTAGTGAGGCAGTTAAACCTATTTATTTTAAAATCATGAAATAATGTAATATAGTATGTCATATATAAAAGTGCATTTTGTTTTCTCTATAGCATGGAAAGTATATCAAATGTACATATGTCATGTATCATAATTATCATATAAATCATATGATTATTGCATAATATATTCTCTATCATGGACATGCTTTCATCATGTAATCATTTACATATCATGTGCACTATCATGGTCATGCTTTCTTTATGCCATCATTTGTATAACATGTATTCTATCAAGGTCATGTTTTCATTATGCCATCATTTGTATAACATGTATTCTATCATGCTCATGTTTTCATTATGCCATCATTCGCATAACATGTATTCTATCATGGTCATGTTTTCATTATGCCATCATTTGCATAACATGTATTCTATCATATATAATGTAATATTTCTTTCATGTATCATGTAACATTTCTATCATATACCATGTAACATCTCTATCATGTATGTCATGTACTTCTCTGTCATGTAACATGTAACTTCTTTTTCATGTATCATGAAATCACGTAACATCTGTATCATGTAATCATGTAACATTTGTATCATGTAATTATGTAACATTTGTATCATGTAACATCTTGTTATTATTATGATCGTGTCTGGCTAGAGGCCCACGGAAACCCCATAGCTTATCTGCACCGTAGCGCCTTGTAGAGTATGTACACAGGAGGACGCTCTTTGCTCCTTATATAAACACCTCGTTAGTTCCAATTGCACTATGGGCTTGGATTCCCAGGGTGTATCTTGTTTCATTTTAATCTTGTCATTATCCATATTTCATGTATGCATAATGCATCATAATTTATGCAAACAATAATTCGTACATGGTATTCCATCAAGCTTGCCATGTCGAGCAATGTATCATATCGTATTATAAAGAAATGCAATGCCATTTTCAATGTAATGCAACCATTTAGAAATGCACTCACTTGGGCCATTTATTAGTTTGCCTCACTTAGCTCTATTCAATCCTTTCCTTTATAGTATCTCGAATCCTCTTTGATTTGTATTTGGCTTCATTAACCACATGAATATAAATAAACATTTGTTAGATTCACTTCTAATAATATTTCAATTAAGCTATTTAATCATTCAACATAAAAATTTTCCATAAATTTCTTTCCTTCCTTATATTGTTCACAAACTCATTTTTCGGTCCCTAATGACCATTTTGATCTTCAAATAATTCCACCAAGCTTGCTAACCAACATTAGACACAAATTGTCTCAATTTCCATTTTCTAGCAGCTTGCACTACCTTTGAAGATTTATTTCTATAAAATGATCTAAAACTCGGAATGTAATACCCCAAAATTTACTAAGTTGATTAAGGGTCATTTAGTACTAAGATAATAGCTTAAAAGCTAACTTAGTGACTAAAATGACAAAAATGCAAAAGTTGGGATTTCTTTAATTATGGGTTTTGGAAAGGAAATTTCTAAGGTTTAAAGGTCTCATGTCATAGATAGTGAATTGAATAAGGTATTCTTAAAGTTTGGTTGAATTTGGAATGGGAGTTGAAGTTTAAAAAGGTAGTAACCAAAATGTAAATTTTGAAAATTTTATGGCTAAAGTATAAACTTTGGAAAAGTTTGGGGACTAAAGTTGTAATTTCCCAAAAGTTAAGGGTTTTTATTTCATAAATAAATAGATCACCTAAGGGTGTGAATTGAATGCGAAATTATTGGTTCGATTTGATACTTCAATTATTGGGAAAATCGTAGTTAAAGTTTAAGTGGAATTTGGATACCCGGAGCGAACTGGAAAATTTTGAAAATTTTCCATATGATAGAGAAAGGTTATAAAAGTCATTTTCAAGTGTTGGAAATATTTTTAGTTTGATTCAAGATGAATCCTGCAGTTTATTTCTGAGTAAAGGATTATTTATCAGTATATTTGATCGAATGAAAATTTTGGAGACTGGTCCAAAAGCTATGGAAAAGTCATAAAATGTTATTTTAATAATATTTTATTATGGTTGTTTGAATTCTAACTATATTTAGTTAGATTGTAATGGAATGGCAATTTGCAAACAAACTAGTAAACAAAGACTAGTTGGAGGGCAAATTGGTCATTTGGCCCCAATGGCAATTTTGAAATATTTAAAAAAGTTATAAGGGCAAATTTGGAAAGATAAAATGGAAGATTAAATCTTGGCCCTTGATTGATGATAAAATCAATCTCAACCATTGGATAAAAAGGGCAAAATTATAATTCCACTTCATTTAATAGATAAATGTGTAAAATAATAGATATATTCATTTAATATTCATCTTTTCCAGCCAAAAACGTGAGGGCTAGGGAAAGAAAGAGAAAAAATTTTCCAAGCTCGATCCAAGCCCCGAAACTCGGTTTTCAGGTAATCCATGTTTGATTGGTGAGAATTTATATGAGAAAGAAATTAGGGTTTATGGGTCAAATTGGGGCTTTTGAGATTTTATCATTCCATGATTGAATTCAAGTTAAAATCAAGCTAATGATGTTAAAATCATGATATTGAGTCGGGATTTAAGTTTTACATGTTTTGATTATTACGAAGATGGTTAGGGTTTATGGATTCAAGTTTAATTTAGGGTTTGTAATGTTGAAATAATGATCTAGTAAGCTTGAATTGTTGTTTGGAAGCAAAACCCTAAGTTAAATTGTGTAGGGACCATTTCGGCAACTTGAAAAGTTGAAGGACCATATCTGAATTTTTAGTATTTGGAGTGTATTTATGTTATTAATGATGTTAAAGATAAGAAAATGATGTTAGAATGCCAAATTGATGTTGAATTGAATTAGTGACCATTTTGACAATTTGTCAAAGTTAAGTGACCAAATCGAAATTGAATTTTTGTATGGGGGTTAAATCTGAATTTTATTTGTAATGATGGAATTAAGGTGGTAATGTTGAATTGAGGACTAAATTGCAAAGTTAAGAAGCTTGAATCCTTATCTTTGCATTTTAGTGACTATTTCGGTAAATAAGGAAAATTAGGGAGAATTATTGTGAATAATTATTTGGTGAAGAATGCGATGAGTTGTTGGTTTAAAGCTAGTGATTGGACTAAATTGAAAAGTAGATAAATAAGGAGAAGTTAATATAAAAGTTGAAGTTGTTTATGGAAGCTGTGTAGAAAAACTGGTTTATAACTTTGAAAATTCACCATAAATTCTACAAAAATGGTTACAAGGTGAATTTTATACCGATGTAAAGATTTGTTCGTCCAGTTTCGTGTCCAACAAACGGAAACTAATTTCGAGTTCTGAGTAAAAAGATATGAATTTTTAAGTGGTGAAAGGTCAGAAAACAGTATAACAGGTTGTTCCAAAATTCAATACTGGAAATTGACTTTGAAAATTCGCCATAAATCGTACAAGTTGAATTTTGGATATTAATTTATATGGTTGAAAATATTTTTGAATCTAGTTTCTTTCAGAACAAACGGAATCGAATTCCGAGTTGTAGATTATTTTATAGAAATATTTCTTTGGAGGTACTGCAAACTGCCAGAAAATGAGAATTGATACACTTTGTATCTAAGGTTGATTAGTAAGCTTGAAAAGGGTTAATGGAAGTTCAAATTGGTCACTAAGGACCATAATGAGTTTTTGAACAATACAAGTAGGAAAATAAAATGTTTGGAGATTTTGTATTCAATTGATTATATTGGACAATATGTCTAAGATATTGTTAGATTGGAATCTAACAAATATTTTACTTATTTGAATTATGAAGTTAAGTTCGAATCAAGGGAGGTTCGAGGTACAATGAAGGAAAGGATCAAAGAGGGCTTATTGAGGCATACTAATACATGGCCCAATTGAGTGCAATGCATACATAAAATTATACATGGATGTTTTATACATCACCGGTAAGACTTGCGATGAGTCTACCTGGTTTATATATTGTCATGATAATTAGGTCATTGATCATATATTTGACATACTTTAAATATGTCAAAGGTTGAAAATAAATGCATTGATCACTAGTTATTGATAATGGTTTACTATTAATGTTATTCGGTTATGAATCGCTTCATGTTAATATAAATTGATATACATTGCCATGGATGAAATATTTGATGATATAAAGCCCAAGTATGATATAGAGGTTCAAAGGTATAGTTGGCTAGCCATGGAGTCATAAATAGCTATATAAAGATTCTAAGCACTTCAGGTAAAGTGCAAATTTTATAAATACTCATTGAGGAGTACACTCATACATGGTTTGAGTATACGGACTTATTACGGGTGCTAAGCACTTCAGTGTAATTTCATAAAAACTCAATGAGGGATATATTGTATACTCTGGTAAGTATACAGAAGCACTTCAGTGCTAAGCACTCCCGGTAGAGTGCAAATAATACACATAGAATCTCTTAATTCAATACCTTGGGCTAAATAAATTGAAAAGAATCAAAAAGAAATAGGAAGATAAGCTTGAAAGCTTGCAGATAGAAATGGAAAATGTATTGGTAAGCATTGAAAGCTTATGGATGGAAATGGCAACGGTATTGGTAAGATCTAATCTTATCACTTTGACATACATATTTATTTATGTTATGTAATCACTCATTTTTGATCGGGTTTTAGTGTTATTAATATTATTTTAATAATATTATTATTAATATAAAATTAATGAAAAATAAAAATATATATATATTAAAAAAAAGGAAGAAATTGCGTGGAGCAGGGTGCTCCACGTCACCCCATTTCACCCACCCCATGCCTATAAATACAAGGCATGGGGGCAGCCAATTTCACGCCCAAAAAAATTTGGCAAAATTGCCATGCAATTGACTCCCCAATTGGGAGCATGGCCGGCCGCAAGGCTGGCCGGGGTTGGGGGCAGTGCCCTCGACCCCAGTTGGTTCGATCCATCATTCAATCGGGGTCCTATTTTGGATCCGATCTAGTTAATATTTTTGGAGAGGTCGCGGTAGATCTCGGTGGGGTTCAGTCGGGGTTCGTCATTCGAGCTCTTAGTTAGGTATATTTTCTTCCCTTTTTATTTGTGTTGTAATTTTTATAATTTAATGAAGTATTAGTTAATTTAAAATTGTGTTCTTTTTTACTTTGTATGTTTATTTATGCTTTAGATTAATATTTATTATGTTTTAAATTTATGTTTTATATTAATATTTTAGTTATGTTAAATTTGTTTTTTATGTGTTAGATTAATATTTATGAATGTTAGTATTTTATTTATGTTAGATTTTTTTTATAAGTTAGATTAATATTTATGTATGTATGTTTTAGATTTGTATTTGTTTATGTTTTAAATTTATGTTTTAGATTAATATTTTATTTATGTTAGAATTGTTTTTATTTATGAGTTAGATTAATATTTATGTATGATGTTTTAGATTAGTATTTTATTTATGTTAGATTAGTATTTTATTATGTTAGTATTTATTTATATTTTATCGCATTGTATTTATATTTGCCATGTTTTAGGTTGCATAACAGATATATAATTTGTCAATGTGGTGCCCTTTTATCCAAGCGTAAACGGGGCCAGTATCAGGCGTAGTGATAGTGGTTGGGCGTTTACTCTCGAATAACGGGGCCTTTAAAATTTATTCGCAATTATAACCGAATTTTAAACTAATCGTCACTTTAATCTGGAAAGTTTAATATTAATAAAGTGGTAATTATTAAAGTACCAATTTTGGGCGGTGTGGGGGTGCTAATCCTTCCCCATCCGTAACCGACTCCCGAACTCAAAGTTTTTGAATCTCTGGTTTTATGGCGTCCGGCCTACCTAAGTGGCCGGTGGCGACTCCAATTTCTAATTTAACGCGCTTTTCAAAACCCCCACGGATAAATATTTTTATATCCGAAAGACAAATAACACTTCGAAATTCGATTTTTCAGCGATAGGAGACATAGCTACAGATGGCGACTCCGCTGGGGACAATTTTTTGTTTTTCGAAAACAAGAAGAGAGTCAAGCTTTTTAAAATAATTACCGCTTTATTAATATTAGAAATTTCGGGTTAAATGACTATTAAATTAACATTCGGTTATAATTGCGCGTTTATTTTAACGCATTTAAAATATGGCATATAAACCCGTTTTTTTAAGTGGGGGAAAACGCTAATGCTTTCGTGGAGATATCGTTCTCCCGTATGGGCCTAGAAAGTACCTTCGGGGCTCGAGTACCTTATGCTTTCGTAAGGATATCGTTCCTTCGTACGGGCATAAGCGAATGGGTCCCCCTGAATTGAACCCGGTTGAAAGACGCCTATAATGGGTGATGATCGGGGGCCTTGCTACTCTTAGTAGGGGACAGCAAGGACAATTCGGGTACCTCCTAGAACCAAGACTGCATGTAGAGAACATATAGAAACCCACCCCTTTAGAGCCATGCGGATAACCTTAGGTGTTTTAGACGTGATAAATAGGTTTTTTTTGTTTACCTTATTTTATTTGTCATTTTATTTATGTATTTATCTGGTACTAACTCATTTTTTGTGTTTTATTTTTATTTTAATTTTAGACATATTTTTGTTGCATTATCATTGTATCCACATTACATAGAGGCGTTAATTCAAGTGGTTTGCCCGATTAGAAAATCTTTCATCATGGAAAAAATGTGTCTTAGGAAAGGACGGCATCAATCCAGTCGCGCGACATCGGTCAAAGATTAATCAACAGATCCGGAGTAATGATTTGCCGAGCAAGCGTGTAGTGCCAAAGTATACACACGAGACCCTGATGGTGGACATACAACGAGCTACAGGGTGTGTGAATGACTTAGCTACCGAAGTCGCGACTCTCCGACCTTTCGTAACCCCGAACATGGAAGAAGCACCAAGGTTTATCAAGTTGCTCAGAGCTGTCGAGGAGCTATGAGGTAGAGCTAGGGCTTATGTGTAGAAATTTGTTTTGTAATTAAGACTTTTTGTAATAGAGACTCTTTTTGTAATAGGGACTCCTTTTGTAATATGGATTTTTTTTTTGTAATCTGGACCCTTTAATTCCCATGAAAGTCGTTCGAAAGGGTGATTACTAGCGGAATCAACGCCTTTATTTGCATTCATGTTGCATATCATGACATGGTGTTGATTCAAGAACAGTTCATTAAAAGGCTTTCAAAATAGAAACTTTCAAAATAGAAAAAGTAAACGATAATATTACAGTAACAAATTAGGCCGAGCAAAGACCAATCGAGAAAGAAGACGGTACGATAGTAAGGCACGTGCGACGTAGAAGATTCAGTCAGGGCCGCAGAACCCCAATTTTAAATCTTCACATTTGACCATTTTTTTAAAAAATCTCAGATTTTAATTTAACTCATTTAAAAAAAATTGAAAATATTATTTTGCTTTGAAACTACCTCTCTCATAAAACTTTCAGAATAATAATAATAGCAAAAAGAAACCTAAAAGTTTCATTTTTTAAGTAAGTTAAAACTTTTTGATAATAAAAAGGGGGAATTTTTAAACCAAATGATCCTTGAAAATTTTAACCCCAAAAAGTTTTAAAGTACTCCCCTAGGATCGATAGAATCCATCCCTATTTAGACGTACCCAGATCTACAGAAGAAAATATATTGTCTGATGTCATTTTTAGAAGCCATAAAAATAAAGATCACGACGTCACGAGTACATAGAATAGAATAAGAGGAGAAGACGGAGTCATCCATCATCCTGAAGACGACGTCGAGACGTGGAGCACAGGTTTTGCTTCCCGAAGTCAAGGTCTCCAGAATAAATTCAACTGTTGCCTGTAATTATTATTAATTTCTTGCAAACATACATTCTCTCTATTGAAAGTTTTTCAAAGACTGTTCGAGAATCAACATCGCATTTGCATGCATTCTCGCATTTATAGGGTATTGATTTCCGAAGTGGTTCCTCAAATCTCAGAAATCGTTCATAATTGGCAAAGGGTCGTCTGGTCAGATATTAGAGGGCACGGATCCAGGGTTTTGTCCCAGAGCATGATCGGAGACAATAGAAGAGGAACCATCTGAAGACTTCAGGTCAGACACGGTAAGGAGACACAGTACTGGTAATGAACAAAGTAAAGTGCAAGAGTTGAAAGAAGCAGAGGGAAGATGTGATGAATCAGATGAATACTTTGACGAAAGGTAAGCGATCCATCAAACCGAAAGAAGAACCGATTAAGGATCAGAATAGAGAGCGAGATAGTCAGAATTCTACCTCCAAGTCAGCCAAATACGACAAATTAAACCTTTTTTGTGATCTGCATCAATAAACAAGCGGAAGGTATGCTTGAGTCGGGCTTTCAAAAAATAGAGCTCGGTCCAGAAGAAACTTGAGAAGCAAGTAATGAAAAGAAGTATATCTCGATTCCTGTGAGGTACACCGAACTACTCCTAATGTTCATCGATAAGAGCCTTATTACCTCGGTGAAGTCTCTAGCGAAGAGACCATCTTATCCGAGAGATTACAACACATGTGCTAGAGGCAGTTACCATTTAGGAAGTTTGGGTCAGGGTATTGAGGATTGCGGGGCCCTGAGGAATGAGTTCAAGATCTTATCGTGATGAGGATTTTAGGTTTCGAATACGGAGTTCCCCAATTCTATAGTGAGCTAACAATCACCCGAGGGGAAAAGTTGAGGAGGAATCGATATCCAGGACAAAGTTCGAGTAATACCGAAGTGGGTTACTCAAGCGAGTTAAATTTGAAGATTGGAAATAGGGGCATCCCAAGAGAGGGATATTCTTTCGAGTTCAGCCAGCTCAGATAAGAGAGAGATAACTTGGATAAGATTGAATTTGCAGAATGATCACCAGAAGCTTTCCTTAGTGTTTAAGAATATCAGATTGGGTCACCTTTAAAGAATAGATGAACGGTATTGTCCAGTTGAAAGACGACTCAGAATATTGGAAGAAGAGAAACTAGTCAAGCAAGAATCAAGTCAGACTGTTATTAAGTAAGTTTGAGGAAATTGGGAATAGGTACGACAGTCTCCAGAGATGAGCTACAGAATAACTTAGCCATTAACAAGAGTTTTGGAAACAAGTTTACGACAAAGCGATGACAATCCAACACTCTTCAGTAGGAAAGGACAACTTCCAAGCTGTGAAAGACTAAGCATGGGATAGATGAAGACCCGAAGATCGATATTACCCGAGCAGGTATGGCAGCTCAACAAGATGGCAGGCTTTTTCAGAACATGGACCAAGTGTTGGACTACAGAGGCAAGGTGACCGGACTACTGGATGAAGTTAAGAAAGTAGGCACTAAAGCTTATCAGTAACTGTAAATATCTAATATCTGATATAATGAAACCTTTTGGCCTCAATGAACGTCGTTCTATGGGATCACTTTTGGAATCAATACCTTATTGCATTCATGTTTATATTTTAGGATTGCATTGCTTTGCACGATCCTGGCATGTTTTACATGACATTATCATTACCTTGCATTATT
The DNA here is from genome assembly GCA_019671005.1 of Hibiscus mutabilis. Classification (NCBI taxonomy): domain Eukaryota; kingdom Viridiplantae; phylum Streptophyta; class Magnoliopsida; order Malvales; family Malvaceae; genus Hibiscus; species Hibiscus mutabilis. Next base: position 21,342,821 of record CM033741.1, on the reverse strand, counting down.
ATTACTTTGCATTAACTTTATAAGGAGTAATTCAAAGACCAATTAGGGTTTTATCATGGATAAAAGAATTGAAGACACTCAAAAATCAATATTCGAGCAGTTAAAAGATGGGCTCGAGAGAAAAAAGAAAAATAAGAAGTTTGATGCCTTCGATGCAAGAAAACTCTGTTTGAACCCTGGTTTGGTCGTTCCTCCAGATTCCAAAGATTCCCAGATTTGCGCATGATAACGGAACAAGATGCCCCAAGATTCACTCGACCATATTCTGCAAAAAGATGGAGGGCTGCATTGAAAATTGTCGATCCACTATTTCCCCGATAGTCTAGCAGGACCTACCGTGAGATGATATGCTTTGGACCTAGCACCAAGTTTTCAGTATCTCTAGGGTACGAAGATGAAACCTGATGAAAGCTTCAAGGAATGTGCTTTGAGGTGTCTGTGTTTAGCGACCCAGGTGCAGCCTCCCGTAGATGAAGAGAAAAGTGACTTCCATACCACCTTTCTTATTTCTTCTTTAATTAGATGCTCGAGAAAACGAAGGCCAGCTTTGAGGACTTTATGACAGTCGGAGAGAGAAATGAACATGCACTCCGGGACCTAAGTTTAAAGACCAGACCTGCCTAGGAGAATAAAGAAAGAAAAAGATAAATGGGTACCACTTTCGAAGGTTCTCGTGATCGTAAGAGAAGAAGGCAGGTAGATTCCTCCGAATCGCCGAAAAAATTCCTCGAACAAGTACATATTTAGAGATATTCAGAGTAGTCTATCTCGGACATATGGCCTTATCTGGTCAAGGTATATGTGAGTTCTACATTGAGGCGCTGGGGCATGGCACTAAGAAATTTGGAGTCGTTAACAGAAAAAAATCAAGAAGCTGGTTGACGAGGGAGTCATGACAAGAATTGATCCAGCAAGGAAAAACAATAGAAGTGGCACAAGCCTACACTACAAAGGACCGAAATGAGTTAGTACTTGAGAGGTAGTCCGGAGGTCCCTATGGTTTTCCCATCAGTTCACAAAGAAATGCTCAATGCTTTGAAAAAAGAAAAAACTCTCAAACAGATATTTTTAGAATTAAAAATCACATTTCCATTTAAAAAAGCATTTTTACATTCTTGATTCTTTAAACATTTTATTTTTATAGGGTAGTTTTGTTCTCCCATATGCATATACACGCATTTTTGAATGGACATATGTATATATCATTTCTATACCAGGTCTTCGAATTTTGAATGCAACAGTACATTTGCTTCAAACCCAAAGATCAACTCTAAGTTGCATATATTTAGAAGAGATTGAATGTTGTGGGGATACTGTAAATGTGAGTATCTGCTAGTTTACTTAGGCCAACAGAGGAACAAAGTGAGTGTTTAGACAATGGGCAGTTCCCATTTTAAGAATTTATCTTCTCAGGCACTTTTCGTTTAAGATCCTTGAAACGAAAGTTGACCTTAAACCCCTACCCCCTAAAGGCATTCTCAGGACATCTGTGAATTTGACAACGAATGATATTCTTTTACTTTACCAGAAGACAGAGATGAGTCCAGACAGATTGGATACGAAGATCAGAAAATCATCAGAAGAAAGTGGTTGAAAACAAGGATATGTCCAAACGAAAAACCAAAGAAAATAAGAGAAATGGTAATCAGAAGGCCGAAGCAATCCAGATCGAGTAAATATCAGAAGAGCTGCAGAGAGGCAAGTAACTTCGAGCAGAAGATATCATCAATACCTAGTATAGATACGTGTTGATTCGAGGATACATTTATAGACTCGAATAAGAAGAAAGAGATTCAATGCTAAAAACCCAAAATAGGCAGTCTAAAAAAGAGAAAAAAAAAAGAAAAGAAAAAAAAGACAAGTCAAGAAAAAAAAGAGAAATGAAGAATACTGTTTATGCTTCACACACGGATTAAACAATACAACTATGAGCAAGAGACACAAGGAATCCACATTTCAAGTAAATATCAGTATAGAAGCTCGAATTGAAGCCAAGTCAAGACAAGTCGGCCCGAAGATTGCCAATTTTGAAAAAAGAAATTACCTCTAGGGTGAAAACCCAAAAATGGGCAGTCTAGAGTGATCCTGAAAATGAAGAAAAAGAGTAGTCTGCCTGAGCATGCTGGCATCAATATCCAACTAAAATACACTGATCCGAAGGTACAAAAGAAGGAAGTGACCTCTAGGGTGAAAACCCAAAAATGGGCAGTCTAGAGCGATCCAAGAGAAAAAGTGAAAAAGAAAAAAGAAAAAAGAGAAAAGAAGAAAGAAAGAATAATATTTTATTTGGGCGTGCCAATCACAAGAATTCCCAGAAATGTATTCGTAGTCCTTCATTCAAGAAATCTCAGTTCTGAGGAGTTTTGGAGGATCAAACATTCTTGAACAGAAAACGAACATTAGTATATAGCCAGTATGCAAGGCAGCCTACAGTAAAAAGAAAGGAAATGAACTCTAGGGTGAAAACCCGAAAACGGGCAGTCTAGAGTGATCCAAAAAAGGGAAGGAATAATGGGCATATCCAAGTTACACAAGTACAGAAATACTGTTCCACTTAACCATAAACCAAAGGCCTACATTACAAGCCCCAAAAACCATTCTGGTCATCCATAGATATCCAAGTTGAATGAGAATGTCTTCAGATTTCATTCCGCCTATAAGGGTTAACTTTGCTTCAAGGAACGTCAAACTTCTAAGTGCTTGATCGACACCCAAATGAGGGAAGGATAGGGCATGGTGAGATAGTGAGATTAAGAGAGCCACCTTAAACGGGGTAGAAACTAGGTAGGGTTGTTCCTCTCAAAAGCCTATTAGACCAGAAGAAACTATACATTGGCATATATCTCCACAATGGTCAAGATCTTCTAAATATGCACTTCATTAGAGTTGATCTCTGGCAACTTGAAACAGATGCGCTATGGTGTTTGATATTTCGGGGCAAACATGTTTTAAAATATTTGACATTTTCTCCCAAAGTTTTGATGTTTACCATTTCCCCCAAACATTAGTTTTTAAAAAAAATGTTTGGCAATATACTTCGAATTTTGTTTACCATTCTCCAAACATTAACTTTTTTGAAAAAATGTTTGGTCCTTAAAAAAAGAGAGAGGGGATGTTTACCATTTGTCCCAAACAATGTTTTCAAAATGTTTGGTATCCCCTCCAAGTTGTGATTTTCAAAATGACTGTTATCTTTTCAAACAATCATTATTTTTTGAAATATACACAAATAAATTGCCTTCTGCATTACTTTAAAAATGAATGATGATGAGATTTAAAGCATAGGGACCGAAAGTTAGTTCCTGTCGAAATGCTACGAGATGCTTAAGGATGAGCTCATGGGATGGAAGCATTTTGGCTCACCCTGGTGACTAGAAATAGATCAAGGCTCTGTGTGATGGGCCAGAAAATTCAAAGCAGTGGAGCCCGTGGTTGAATGGGGCAACGCCAAGCAAAGAAGATGACAAGGGTTCTTATAAGAATAATATAAGAACCAGAAGATCATTTATGAAGACGAGTGATAACCCTGAAGACAAGAAAGCCTTCCGTACAAAAGGTTTAAAAGCAGGTTCAAATGAGGATTTAAGAACATACAGTGAAGAAGTAAAGAGATGAAGAAATCTGAGGAGCGACCTTTCAGGGTGTAAGACTTTAGAACAAAAAAATGGCTGCAAGAAAAAGAAGAAAAAGAGAGAAAGAAAGAGAAAAAGTGAAAAAGAAAAGAAAAGAAAAAGAAAAAAGAAAAAAATGAGAAAAGAGAAAAGAGAAAAAAGAAAAAGAAGAGAAAGAAAGCATTACATTGCATGCATCATATAGATAAGGGCATGTTAAATTTTGCTTATTTTGGACAGGTACTTGAAGAATTATCAAAGAACATTAAGAAGTGGATTTCATTGAAGAAGATTAGGCAGCCATTTTCGGCATGAGTCCCCAAAATTGAAGAAACATTGGCAGCCATTTTCGGCGTGAGTCCCAAATTAAAGAAAATTTTGGCAGCCATTTTCGGCGTGAGTCCCCAAATTGAAGAAGATTAGGCAGACATTTTCGGCATGAGTCCCCAAAATTGAAGAAACTTTGGCAGCCATTTTTGGCATGAGTCCCCAAATTTGAAGAAAGATCGGTAGCCATTTTCGGCGTGAATCCCCAAATTGAAGAAAAATTTTGGCAGCTATAGCAGCGTGAGTCCTAGAAGATTAGGCAGCCATTTTCAGCGTGAGTCCCCAAAATTGAAGAAACTTTGGCAGCCATTTTCGGCGTGAATCCCTAAATCTGAAGAAATGTCGGTAGCCATTTTTGGCGTGAATCCCAAAATTTGAAGAAATATTTCGGCAGCCTTAGAAGCGTAAATCCAAAGATATCAACAGCTTTGTAAAAAAAAAGAGAGAATGAAAATGAGATAGAAAAAAAAAGAGAGAAGAGAAAAAGAGAGAAAAAGAGCTGAAAAAGAGAAAAAAAAGGAAAAAGAGAAAAAAGAAAAAATTCGAAGATAAAGGTTCTATACAGGAAGAGCCTATATTTTCAAGCTCCCGTAGCAAGAGGTTCTATGTAGAAAGAATCCGCCGCTCCGAGGCTTCAGGAGCTGAAAGATTTATATAGGAAGGGCTTGCAGCTCCAGGGTGAAGACTAGCAGTTCTATATAGGAAGAACTCCCAGCCGAATGAATTCACCCATGATACATAAGGTTTTATATAGGGAAAACCTGTTGTGTTGAAGGCGAAGAGTCCTATATAGGAAGGGCTCTGAGCTTTACTGTCTTAGAGTGAAAGGTTCTATATAGGAAGAACCTGTAGCTCCGAGATTTCAGAAGCTAAAAGTTCTATGTAGGAAGGACTAACGGCTTCAGGGTGAAGACTAGCAGTTCTATATAGGAAGAACTCCCAGCCGAAGGAATTCACCCATGACACATAAGGTTTTATATAAGGAAAACCCGTTGTGTTGAAGGCGAAGAGTCCTATATAGGAAGGGCTCTGAGCTTTACTTTCTTAGAGTGAAAGGTTCTATATAGGAAGAACCTGTAGCTCCGAGATTTCAGAAGCTAAAAGTTCTATATAGGAAGGACTGGCGGCTCCAGGGTTTGAAAACTAGCAGTTCTATACAGAAGGAACTCCCAGTCGGAAGAATCCATCAGTGACGCAAAAGGTTTTATATAGGAGAAACCAGCGTTGAAGGTGAAGAGTTAGGACTCCAAGCCTTACCGTCTCAGAGTGAAAAGTTCTATATAGGAGGGACTCATAACTTGAGGCTTCACAGTGAAGGATTCCATATAGGAAGAGCCTATAGTTCCAAGATCAGAAGGTGAAGAAGTTCTATATAGGAAGAACTTACAAGCTTGAAGATTCAGCTAAGGAAGAGCAGAGAGTTCCAGATGAACCGTGATTCCGAAGCCAAAGACGAGAAAGTAGGTCAAAAATGAGTGCTTTTGATCTTAGCTTTGTCCTCGTTTCACAAGAACAAGCAAAGAGGGGCAACTGCAATCACTCATTTTTTATCGGGTTTTAGTGTTATTAGTATTATTTTAATAATATTATTATTAATATAAAATTAATAAAAAATAAAAATATATATATATTAAAAAAAGGAAGAAATTGCGTGGAGCAGGGTGCTCCACGTCACCCCATTTCACCCACCCCATGCCTATAAATACAAGGCATGGGGGCAGCCAATTTCATGCCCAAAAAAATTGGCAAAATTGCCATGCAATTGGCTCCCCAATTGGGAGCATGGCCGGCCGCAAGGCTGGCCGGGGTTGGGGGCAATGCTTTGGATCCGATCTAGTTAATATTTTTGGAGAGGTCGCGGTAGATCTCGGTGGGGTTCAGTCGGGGTTCGCCATTCGAGCTCCTAGTTAGGTATATTTTCTTCCTTTTTTATTTGTGTTGTAATTTTTATAATTTAATGAAGTATTAGTTAATTTAAAATTGTGTTCTTTTTTACTTTGTATGTTTATTTATGCTTTAGATTAATATTTATTATGTTTTAAATTTATGTTTTATATTAATATTTTAGTTATGTTAAATTTGTTTTTTATGTGTTAGATTAATATTTATGAATGTTAGTATTTTATTTATGTTAGATTTTTTTTATAAGTTAGATTAATATTTATGTATGTATGTTTTAGATTAGTATTTGTTTATGTTTTAAATTTATGTTTTAGATTAATATTTTATTTATGTTAGAATTGTTTTTATTTATGAGTTAGATTAATATTTATGTATGTATGTTTCATATTAGTATTTTATTTATGTTAGATTAGTATTTTATTATGTTAGTATTTGTTTATATTTTATCGCATTGTATTTATATTCGCCATGTTTTAGGTTGCATAACAGATATATAATTTGTCAATGCGGTGCCCTTTTATCCAAGCGTAAACGGGGCCAATATCAAGCGTAGTGATAGTGGTTGGGCGTTTACTCTCGGATAACGGGACCTTTAAAATTTATTCGCAATTATAACCGAATTTTAAACTAATCATCACTTTAATCCGGAAAGTTTAATATTAATAAAGCGGTAATTATTAAAGTACCAATTTTGGGCGGTGTGGGGGTGCTAATCCTTCCCCATCCGTAACTGACTCCCGAACTCAAAGTTTTTGAATCTCTGGTTTTATGGTGTCCGGCCTACCTAAGTGGCCGGTGGCGACTCCAATTTCTAATATAACGCGTTTTTCAAAACCCCCACGGATAAATATTTTAGTATCCGAAAGACAATTAACACTTCGAAATTCGATTTTTCAGCGATAGGAGACATAGCTACATGTTAACGAGCATATAATGGTAAGGTGATCATATGCATTGTTAATCATTAGTATTGATATTATGAAAACTGCACTTGAATTTGAATTATTGTCTCACTAAGTAAATACTTAGCGTGTAACTGTTTTACACGTAGGAAAGAAGAAATGGTTGGAGTAAGGAGCATATACGGACATCATCAATCAATAACAGGTACATCAGTATCAGTAAGATATCTTTTGATACTGTTTGATATTTACTAGTTGGCATGTATATTAAAAGGGTATGTCTGCTCTAATAGAATTTGTATTTTATTTGGCATCTGGATGAATTTTAAATCAGACAGTTTTATTAATTATATCAAGACAAATTAAATTGATAAGTTGCTGCCTGAAATAAACTCGATTTGAAGATGAAAATATTATTTTTAAACTTTACACGAATAACTAGATTTGTAAATAAAAACTAAATACATTGTAATATTATTAAAGAAACAAAATTTTACCGAATTATAAATGTAGAGGGTTTTACGAATGTTTTGTGATACCTCTTACTCGTATTCAGTGTTGGATATAGGAAAATGGGTGTTACACAGAATTCGATTCCGTTTGTTCTGAAAGAAACTAGATTCAATAAGCTTTTCAGCCATATAAATTAAAAGTTCTAATTCAACTCGTACGATTTATGACAAATTTTCAAAGTCAATTTTCAGTGCTGATTTCGGAACAGACTGCCATACTATTTTCTGACCTTTCACCACTTAAAAATTCATATCTTTTTACTCGGAACTTGAAATCAGTTTCTGTTTGTTGGAAACGAAACTAGATGAACAAATATTTACATTGGTATAAAATTCACCGTCTAACCATTTTTGTAGAATTTATGGTGAATTTTCAAACTTACTGCCAAATCTAGTTTTCCTACACAATTTCCATAAATAACTTCAAACTTTATACTAATTTCTCCTTAGTTTTCTATTTTTCAATTTGGTCCCCCTTACTTGATTCAAATCACTAATGTTTCACTTTCTTCATCAAATAATTATTCAAAAATAATTCTCTCTAATTTTTCGTTTTTTCCGAAATAGTCACTAAATATGCAAAGATAAGGATTCAAGCTTCTTAACTTTGCAAATTAGTCCTCAAATCAACATTACTACTTGAATTCTATTATTTCAACTATAATCAGATTTATTCCTTCTCTAAAACCTCATTTCCAAATTGGTCACTTAACTTTGACAATTTGTCAAAATGGTCACTAACTCGATTTAACATCGGTTTTGCATTCTAACTTCAATTTCACATCTCCAACATCAATAATAACATATATACACTTTAAAATCATAAAAATTCAAATTATTCCTTTAACTTTCAGAATTGCCGAAATGGTCCATATACCTTTAATTTAGGGTTTTGCTTCCAAATAACAAATTCAAGCTTACTAGATCATTTATCCAACATCACAAACCCTAAATCAAACTTGAATCCATAAACCCTAATCATATTCATACAAACTAAAATATGTAGGGTTTAAATCACAACTCAAAAACATGATTTTATCATCATAACAACTTAATTTGAACTTAAATTTCAACATAGAATCATAAAATCTCAAAACCCCCAGTTTAGTCCATAAACCCTAATTTCTTCTCATACAAAATTCTCATCAATCAAGCATGTTTTCCATGAATTATTTACACCAAAAGATAGAGCTTGATGAGTATAACAACTTTGCAGTTCGAAAGATTACCTGAAAATCGAGTTTCGGGGCTTGAATCAAGCTTGAAAATTTTTCTCCCTTTTTTTTCACCCCTTAGTTTGAAATATTTAAAGAAATATGAATAATTTGGTTCATCTTTTACTTATTTAAATCCACATGTTAAAATTAAATGAATTTAAAATTTATTTAATTAGTAAAATTACTAATTTGCCCTTTTAATCCAATGGCCAAGACTTAATCTTATCGAAAATAAATGGCCATGATTTGATCCAAGTGTAATTCACCTTCCAAAATTGCCCTTAATATTTCAAAATATTTCAAAATTGCTATCCTTGTCAAAAGACCAATTTGTCCTCCAACTAAACTTTATTTATTCACATGACTAAAAAATGTCATTCCATAAAAATTGAACCAAATTGGTTCCAATCTAACTGGCCAACTTCCAAAATATCTTATATTTTTATTTATGGCATTTATTCGGACCAAATATTTGAATTTCACTCATTACGATTTCCAAATTTTCTTCCTTTAAACTTTAAAGCTTTATAGCCACTAATATAAGCCTCGTACAAAAAATCTGAGTAACACGAAAGTGTCACTCATGGGGGTGAACTATTCATTTACGGGGTTAGATTACATAGCTTTTGGAAATTACACTTTGGTCCCTAAACTTTTCCAAAGTTTACACTTTAACCCTTAAACTTTCAAAAATTACATTTTGGTCACTAGTTAACAGTAGGGATATTACAATTCCTCCCCCTTAAGAAAACTCATCCTCGAATTTTCAATGTTTACCCGTTTCAAACAATTTTGGGTATTACTCATGCATTCTTCTTTCAGTTTCCCATGTGACTTCTTCCACTTATGATTTCTCCAAAGGACTTTAACTAGTGGCATTTTCTTGTTCCTTAACTCTTTGACTTCATATGCCAAGATTTTCACTGACCGTTACTCATATCTAGAAGTAACGCCAGTTGATAAACCACTAGTTCAGCTCATTTTAAAATCCCGTATGGCCTAATAATTTTGGGACTAAGCTTTCCTTTTTAACTAAAACGTAACACCTTTTTCTAAGGTGAAACCTTTAAATACACTTTGTCCTCAACTTCGTACTTAACATCCTTCTCTTCTTGTCTACATAAGCCTTTTTGTCGATTCATGGCAGCCTTGAGATTATATTAAATAGTTATTACTTTATCCTCTATTTCTCATGTCAAATCAACCCCTCCAACTTTTAGGTTATACCAAACATTTCAATCATGTAGCTCAAACCAATAATAAAGAGTTTAGCATATTCTTCCATATAGTATTTCAAATGGTGTCATCTTAATATTTGTCTAATAACTATTGTTACTAGATATCCTATTACAAATTCTATTATCACTCGTTCTCACTTCCATTGGGGAATAGAAATAGGCTGAATCAATCTAGAAGGTACTTGATGTTTGGCTTTTACTTGTTAGCATGTCAAGAACTTTGTCATAAATTTTGAAATTGTCCTTTTTCATTCTTGGCCACCAATACCGAGTCTTTAGATCTTAATACATTTTGCTACTTCCAAAGTACATAGTCAATGGACTATGACAAACTTCAGTCAAAACTTCTTTCTTCAAATCACCATCATCAAGAAAGTAAACTTTTTCTTGATAATATAAGCAACCATTTGACTTAATTTCATAGTCATGTGTTTCTCTTGTTTCAACTTACTTCTTTTCTTTTCTCTTCTTTTTATAAGTTTTGAGCTGTCTTGATGCATAGGCTACTACATTAATCTTCTCGAAATGATAATCTATAACTACATTGTAGTCTCTTAGGAACTCAACCTATCTTTGTTACCGTAGGTTCAATTCTTTTTGCATTATTAGTTGCTTTAAACCTTTGTGATTAGTGTAACTAAGACACTTCTTACCATTCCAATGGAATACCTTTTTACGATAGTTAAGTACGTAGCACAGTAATAATAGATAAATTCTACACAAAACATTTATAATATCCAACTAATTTCCAAGAAACTCTGAACTTTAGAGACATTTTTCGGTGTCTTCTATTCAAGAATAGATTGTACTTCCTTGGAATTCAACTCTTATTTCTTCATCTGATACTACATGTCTAAGGAAAATTACTTCTGATAACCAAAATTCATATTCAGAAAACCTTACATAAAGTTGCTTATCTCTTAATGTTTGTAATACCACTCAAAAATGGTAATTATGTTCAGTTTCTATCTTTGAGAACACTGTTGCACCTCTAAGCTGATCAAATAGATCTTCAATCCTTAGTAGTGAATACTTGTTCTTAATAGTTACTTTATTCAACTACCAGTAATCTATACATAATTGTAGTGAATACTTATTCTTGCAATTGAGCTTTCATCTTTCTTACCTCAATTGACACCATCCTATATGGTGTTATCGATACCGGTTCAATTCTAAGATAGACATCAATCCTAAACTGTACCTCTCTATCCGGAAGTAATCCTAATAACTCATCCCAAAACACATTTGAAATTTTTCCCACAATAGGGACATCTTGAATCTTCTTGGGTGACATTTGTATAATCACCACATAACACATCTTACATCTATTTACTTAACAATCTCTGAGCTGTTGTCATAGAAATCACTGACTCTAAACAGTCAATTCTTTCTTTCACATTTACTTCAGAACCATTAGGTTCTTGAAGCACTAACCCATTTTTTTACACATCACTTCTGCATCATGTGCAGATAGCCAATTCATTCCAAAGATAACTTCAAATTCATGAAATGGAAGTTCCATTAAATTCGCTAGGAACTTAATCCATTGAATTACTAATGGGCATTTCTTATATATTCTAGTCACCCATACACTATGTCCAAATGGATTACTAAAAATCACATCACTAGAAATAGTTTCCTTAAAAATCTTTCTTTGAGGTTTATTACTTTATAGTCACTCCATTATAATCTAACTAAATCTAGTTAGAATCCAACCTACAATAATAAAATATTCATAAAATAATATTTTATAAATTTTCCATAACCTTTGGAACTGTCTTTAAAATTTCAACTCGATCTGATGTACCGATAATTACCGAGAATTTTATCAGGTACAATCCCTGCTTGAAAATCTTATAACAATAATCTATTACGAATATTGTTCAATCAAAAACACTAACATGAAACCTTCCCAGTAGGTCACCCATTCTTGTGCTACTCTGGGTTGAGCACGCTTAACAATTTTTATTCGATCCAAAATATGATTTCCAAATCACTTCCTTAATAGATACTAACTCCGTGGCATTAGACCACTAAATACGATCGTGTTCCCTTAGCAGGATACAACTTCTTCTAACTTCTTAGTATATATGCAATTTAATTCCTCTATGGCATGACTTTAACATCTTTATGCCACAAATTGGCAATTATCGGACCACTTTTTCCATTAAATTCAGGAGCTCCTAACCTTTAAGCTCCTTAACAATCAACATCCTTACTGGTGCAGGTACCAGGCTGGTGCAAGCACAAGGGTCTTAATTCTATTAACCACAACCTTTAAAGCTCATACTAAAGTTTCATATTTTTGTGCTAGAGTTCTCTTCTATACAAGTGGCTCTACTGAGGTAAGAGCCAGAGATGGAACATTCTGTATTTCATTACTTCTACTTTGGACCTCATTTTGGTCTCAATTATCAGATGTCTAACATAGTCCAACAATACTTGACATTACTTATTTCTATTATAACTTATTCATGTTATTGACGAGGATAATCAAGTTACACAACAATACGTTAGTAACACGACATCCTAAGGGTATGCATTTAACATCAAATCATATTAAACTTGGTTTAGCCTCCAGAATCGACTAAACTTTTAGCTATGATACAAATAAATGTAACACCCTTAACGTATACTCGTAGACCGAATATACATTAAAGATGTTACGTAATCATTGGAAGAAATCTTGACTTGTAAATTTTTTTATACCAAAATTTAATTTGTAGTTTAACCTTTCTCGGTTTTAAATTTAAAACTATGTCGTCTAGGTGCAGCTAGTTTTGACCCTGAATTGGTTTACAAGATTTATAATTGAATTATTAAAATTTAAAACAATATAATTCATGGTTAAAACTACATAAGCTGCCTAGACCCTTTCTTGATTTTAAATTTTTACGCGATTAGGGCTAAACAAAATTTAACCATACCAAAGATTTTGCTATTGTTAACAATTCGTATTTCTAAACTTATCCATCCATAAAAGCATATAATTACGTTGTAAACTTATGTTGTATACAATTCAACTTTAAATTACTTACATGCCCACTAGTCTATGAAATTATGGTAAAGACGTCATTACTGAAATTATTGTAGTAACTTGATTTTTTCCAAGTTTCTGCTCCTCCTCGATAGACAATTTCTAGGAAACCTATGTGTGACATAAGACACACGCTAAGTACAAACTTAGTGAGGCAGTTAAACCTATTTATTTTAAAAACATGAAATAATGTAATACAGTATGTCATATATAAAAGTACATTTCTTTTTCTCTATAACATGGCAAGTATATCACAATGTACATATGTCATGTATCATAATTATCATATAAATCATGTAATTATTGCATAATATATTCTCTATCATGGACATGCTTTCATCATGTAATCATTTACATATCATGTGCTCTATCATGGTCATGCTTTCTTTATGCCATCATTTGCATAACATGTATTCTATCATGGTCATGTTTTCATTATGCCATCATTTGCATAACATGTATTCTATCATATATCATGTAACATTTCTTTCATGTATCATGTAACATTTCTATCATATATCATGTAACATCTCTATCATGTATGTCATGTACTTCTCTGTCATGTAACATGTAACTTCTTTTTCATGTTGATAAGTGTTTAAAAGTACTATTTTTATTAACCTTTTTACTCATATTATTGTTAGACTTAGGCTCATATTAGTTGCATAATTAGTCATTCATGCATTAATTCATGTTTCTTTCCACCGTTGAGCTTGATTACATAACTTGGTGATTTTGTTGGAAAAAGATGTTGCTTTGGTGTGTTTTTGTGTGTGTACAAAATCACTTGGTGTTAGTTGTTGGTGCAGAATCAAGAGCTTGATTACGCGCAACAAGTTTTTAGCGCCGTTGCCGGGGATTGGCAATTGGTGTTAGTTGTTTTTGTTATTGTATTTTTTTTCTTAGTTTTACTAACTTTTCTTTTTGTTTGTTTTATCAAAAAAATTAGGTGTGCTACAAGTTAAGGGACATCAACATGTCGGGAAATAAAAGCCGATCTATTCGAGAGTTGATGTTGGAAGATGTGAATCAATCCAATCAAGAGTTTCTTGCACCCTTTGATGATTACCTATACCAACCGAGAAAAGCCCAAAGAGCCTATACCGTGGAAAAATCTTGTGCTATGTGTGGAGAACATAATGCGTTTGAAATTTGTTCTCATATTTTCGGTGCATATGACTACATGGATGACCATAGAGGGAACCAGCAACAAAATTCTTCATGGTATGGTCAAAAAGCTCAAAAAAAATTTTACCATAACAATTTTGCCGCAGCAACAGATATGCCATGGCAATGTAGTCCTTTTCAAGAGCATTCCAATTCCTTGGAGGAAACGTTGCTAGCTTCCTTGGCTAGACTTGACGGATCAATTAAAGAGATTCGAGAGCTATCAAAGTCCATGGATACGAGGATAGCTCAGTGGGATGCAACCTTGGGGGATTCAGAAGATCAATTGAGGAGATCCACATATGTCATTGATAACATGCACCAACAATTCATTCCTAGGGATACTGAAGTCCCAAGGCAAGGGGACAAGGAACAATGCAAGGAAACCTCTCCAATGTGTGAGGAACAACTAAAACCTCAAAGTCGAGAGTATGTTGATGAGAAAGACTGCCCAACACATGATGAGCCTGAGCAACAAATTGCCTCGGCAATGACTGAGGAGCCTGAACAGAGAAATGCCACGACAACACTCAGTGAAGCTGAGAACAGCAATACTACAGCAAATTCTGAGGAACCTGATGCCCAGAAGGTTACAACGTTGATGTTGAAGAAGGAATCTGTAGATTGCTCTCATCTATAACTACCACGGCAATTGCACGACCACATACAAGATCAACGAGATGATAATACTTTGCCAATGGGATATGAGCAGGTAATGGTTGAACCTTTTAAAATCTTTAAAAACTCACCTCATCCATTGCAGGCATGTCTTGAGGAACCGATGTTGGTAGATTTGAAGCCATCGAAATCTCTACTAACGGAGATGTTTGAGAGGCCAAAAGAAAAAGGTGTTTGGATTCATAATGCTTTTCAGAAAATTGGTTCTTCCCTTGACTTACAGCAAATTTTGGCAACTGATTGCCACGGCAATTGGCTAGAGCAGCAATTACCACTACAACGAAGGCTACATCCAACCATGATAGAGCCCGACAAGAATGAGGTAATTAAATGGTTGGATGCTGATATAATTTTTCCTAATAATATATCCATGCCTTCAGGAACAGTAGAAAGGTGGAAGATGTGCATGGACTACAAGGGAACATGAAAGAAAGACACCTCAACCATGGTAACGCAAAAGGGAGTAGTGGCAAGCACATTGGCCGAACTCTTTTTGGGCAATATTGTCACCCGATGGAGGGTGCGGATGGACTATAAGAAGTATCGAAAACGACTCTCCTCAAGTTTTCTTAGATATGCAGTAACATTAGAAGATGCATGACGGCACTCTTTTCAGACATGGTCGAAGACTTCCTTGAGATCTTCATGGATGATTTTTTCATTTTCGGTAATGACTTCGACAGTTGCCTCGGCAATTTAGAGAATGTGTTGGCAAGATGTGAAGAAACTGATTTAGTTCTCAATTGGGAGAAGTGCCATTTTATGGTAGATGAAGGAATAGTGCTCGGTCACAAGATTTCATCCAAGGGAATTGAAGTAGACAAAGCAAAGGTGGACGTGATTGAGAGATTACCCCCACCAAGTTCGGTTAAAGGAATCCAAAGCTTTCTTGGACATGCAGGTTTTTACAGAAGGTTCATTCATAATTTTTCTAAAATTACTAAACCCTTGTGCAATTTGCTTGAACAGGATAAAGTCTTCAATTTTGATAATTCTTGCGCCCAAGCATTAGAAACCTTAAAGGAAAAGCTCGCCTCGGCACCCATTGTCATTCCACCAGATTGGACGCTACCTTTTGAGCTCATGTGTGATGCAAGTGATTTCACGGTAGAAGCAGTCCTAGGCCAACGCACAGGATAGGAAAGGAACAGAAAATCAAGTGGTCGATCACTTATCACGTTTAGAACGCAATAGGGAGGAGGACGCGGATTTAGAGATATGCGACGCATTCCCAGGTGAGCAACTTTTAGTTGCCTCGGCAACCCTCGACGCCGCAGCAGCTCTTGACGCGCATGCCTCGGCAACCTTCGACGCTGCAGCAGCTCTTGACGCGTACACCTCGGCAACCATAGATGTGCATGCCTCGGCAACCCCTAACGCCTCAGCAACCATGGATGCACATGCCTCGGCAACCCTCGACGCCGCAACACCTCGGCAACCATGGATGCGCATGCCTTGGCAACCTTCAACACCGCAGCAACTCTTGATATGCACGCCTCGGCAACCATGGACGCGCACATCTCGGCAACCCCTGACGCCTCAGCAAACATTTATGTGCCTACCTCGGCAACCCTCGATGCCACGGCAACCACTGATACGCACGCCTCAGCAACCATGGATGTGTATGCCTCGGCAACTCTAGACGCACACGTTTCGGCAACCTTGGGAGCAGTCGCCACGGCAGCACATGCCTCGGCAATACCCTGGTACGCGGATTTAGTTAATTTCCTTGCTTGTGGTATTTTACCTTATGGCCTTACTCACCAAGGGAATAAGTGGTTCTGCCATGATACTAAGCATTACTTTTGGGATAAGCCTCTTTTGTTTAAACAATGTGCAGATCAGGTCATACACCGATGTGTCCCTGAAGAAGAGCAGTAGAATATACTCTGGTAATGCCATTCTTCACCCTATGGAGGACATTTTGGAGGAACTCGTACCACGGCCAAAGTTTTGCAATCCGTTTTGTATTGGCCAACATTGTACAAAGATGCCCAAAAGTTTTACAAGCAATGTGATTGTTGCCAGAGGACGGGCAATATCTCTGGACGACATGAGATGCCGCTCCAAAACATCATCAAGGTGGAATTGTTTGATGTATAGGGGATCGATTTTATGGGGCTTTTCCCATATTCATTCGGCAACCTCTAAATTCTACTTGCCGTTGACTACGTGTCTAAATGGGTTGAGGCAGCTGCAGTTCCCAACAACGATTCCAAGACCGTGCAACGATTCTTGCAGAAAAACATATTTACAAGGTTTGGGATGCCGAGAGCAATTATCAATGATGAAGGTGAACATTTTGACAACAGACTTATTGCCAAGATGTTGCAATGCTTCGGTATATCCCACAAGATTGCCACGGCATATCACCCACAAAGCAATGGGCAAGCAGAAATTTCCAACCGAGAATTGAAGGGTATACTCGAGAAAGTTGTAAATCCCTCTAGGAAGGATTGGTCAGTAAGACTAGATGACACACTTTGGGCATATCGCACTGCATTCAAATCACCCTTAGGTATGTCCCCCTTCCGACTTGTCTATGACAAAACATGCCATCTACCGGTGGAAATCGAACACAAGGCATATTAGGCAATCAAGACCGTGAATATGGAATGGGAAAGTGCCGGGAAAAAGCGTTTGTTGGACCTCAATGAGATAGAAGAATTTCGTCCACTTGCCTATAACAATGCACGAATCTACAAGGAGAAAACAAAGCAATGGCATGACAAGAAACTATTGCTGTGGCAATTCATGCCAGGGCAACTAGTTCTCTTATTCAATTCTTGGCTGAAACTTTTCTCGGGAAAACTAAAATCAAGATGGTCGGGACCATTCGAAGTTGTCAAACCATTCTCCCATAGTGCCGTGATAGTCAAGTCCATTATCGAGGAACATGAATTCAAAGTTAACGGACAAAGATCGAAGCACTACAACGGTGCCCATGTAGAACGTAACAAAGAAGTTGACACCTTAGGAGATGCATGAGCATGCTCTCCTTTCAATATTTTTCTTTTTCTTTTTATTTTTAGGAGATATTTTATTTTTCTTCATTATCTTTAGTTTCCAGGTTTTCTTTGTTTTCTTTTCTTTTCCACAACAAGACTTACAACCACCATGCTAAAGAAATTCACTGTCGACTACTTGCCACGGCAACCGCAACAGAGGATGCCCCTGCAACTACCTCAGCAGTTACCACAGCAACAGAAACTGATGATGCCCAAGCAACAACAATGGCGTCGGCTACTTTTGATGCTCAAACATTGATCAAATCAAAGCAATACTATTCACGCGGTACCAGCCATAAGCATTCAACCACCGACCGAGAAATGAATCAAGCAAACGGCACAAAGGAAATTTATCACTCGAGGTGACGACCTCTCCGACTAACTCATTTCATTTAGTTTCTTTTAAATTTTTTTTCACTTTTACATGCATCGGGGACAATGCTTCTCTCGAGTTTGGGGGGTGATGGTTTCTAGTTAGTTTCATGATTAGTTGCATTCATCTTTAGCAATCACATATAGGTTGCATATGTTACTTGCCATGCCTTTAATTGGATTTAATTGCTTAAGACTTGTTGAATATCCAATGATGAATTTTTGCCACTGCACTTAATTGAAAGAACCTTTAATTTTAGGATTACATGAAAAGAACTTAGAATTTTACTATGATGCTGAATTTTTTTTTACACGGTTGTGGCTTGTTGATTGAAATAAACTTAGTGAAATTAGGTTGCTTAAAATTAGGGTAAATTTAAACTTGAAAATTAAAAGTTAATTTCTTGCTAGAGGTGCCCAAAACTGGCTCTAGTAGTAATTGCACTTTCTTGCTAGAGGTGCCCGAGACTGGCTCTAGTAGTTAATGCACATTAAAGAATCTCTAGAGGTGCCCGAAATTGGCTCTAGTCGACTAAAATAAAATGAGAAATTGCTTACTTTGCTAGAGGTGCCCAAAATTGGATCTAGTGAAAATAAAAATAAATGCCTCGATAATTAAATTGATAAAATCCTATTGTTCACATAGAATCTTGAAAATCAACTTGTACACAACTACGCACACACATTGTCACGAGCATTATAGTTGGGTTCCGGGTAATTTTTGTGCTATCCGAAAAATTAAAAGGTGATCATACTTTGTGCCACGATTTCGAGGTCTGAATTCAAGTTTGAAGCATGTCTTTGATGATTAAAGTCTTGGCGGGTAATTATTAGTTTTCATTGCTTGAAGAAAAGCAATAGTTCGAGTTTGGGGGTGTTATAAGTGTTCAAAAGTACTATTTTTATTACCCTTTTTACTCATATTATTGTTAGACTTAGGCTCATATTAGTTGCATAATTAGTCATTCATGCATTAATTCATGTTTCTTTCCACCGTTGAGCTTGATTACATAACTTGGTGATTTTTGTGGAAAAAGATGCTGCTTTGGTGTGTTTTTGTATGTGTGCAGAATCACTTGCCTAAACAAGGCTGGAACCAGTTGCCAAGGCAATGCATGAAGGAGATGCCGAGCTAGTTGCCAGGGCAATGCATGAAGGAGATGCCGAGCTAGTTGCCAAGGCAATTTTCGACAAGGAATAAGATGATATAGTAGTCGAAATTGATGATTAGATAAGCCCAAGATGACGTGGAGCAAAGTTAAATTCCAAAGGAGTTTGATTTCCATGAAGAGTTTTAAGAGAAATTAAATCCCAAGAATATAGGAGAAGTTCTAGAAGGAATTTAAATATAATAAAGAATTATATTCTTTAAAGATAATTTAATTCCAACTTAACTTCCTCCTCAAGAAGGATTTTGACCTAACCATCTCCTATTTAAAGGACCAAGCCGTCAAAGAGAGGTAAGCAAGAAGAGGCAAAATTTTGACAACTCCAAAGGGCAAGAGGAGAGAAATTTCGACAAGAGAGCAAGAGAAAGAGATCGATTTCTTCTTCTTCTTTGCTTCCATTAGATTCATGGTTTGGGGATTATTCTTTGTATATCTTTTGAACCCAACCATGAACTAACTTGATTG
This sequence comes from Hibiscus mutabilis, assembly GCA_019671005.1. NCBI lineage: Eukaryota > Viridiplantae > Streptophyta > Magnoliopsida > Malvales > Malvaceae > Hibiscus > Hibiscus mutabilis. Next base: position 21,323,216 of record CM033741.1, on the reverse strand, counting down.
TTTGGGTTCTTGTGTTTTGTTGTTGTGAAAAACAATTTGATTTTGTTTAGGCTTTTGAGTTGCAATTCAATTTTTAAAGTTTGTTCATTCTTGGTTCTCAATCTTGTTTGCGAGCGAATTGGGAGAGGATCTCGTAACTTCATCTATTTATCTAATATCAGGAGAGTTAGATTCAAGAAACGAATGAGCATGGTCTTTATTCAATCAATTGATGGTGAAGACTAATCCGGCTTAGGAATAAGTTTAGGATTTCAATGGCTAAGAGGAGCGCAAGATTGGTTGTTGTTCACCCTTGATTCACGCAGGGATGTATTATCAAGGCATGCACAAATAGCTAGAGTTTCGACTTAGAGATAAGAAGAAACAATTGAAGAACGCTTCGCCGAACTTTGGAAGTGAATGCTCAATTGCCCAGGCAATCGACCCATCCTTAATTGCCAGGCAATCTGATCAGACAACGAGGGGGAATTACCCTGGCAATCAACCAGGAAATTGCAACCAAATTGCCCTTGCAATCAACCAGACAATTGCAACCAAATTGCCCTGGCAATCTGGCTGCTACTCAATCACCAAGATGATCTAATCGGCTATCACACCTCAACTCACGATAACCCAGCCTATTCTCTCTTTTGCTTTCATCTATTCTTCTAGTTTATTGCTTTTACTTTACTCGTTAAAATCAACTCCTACTATCAAATGTGTTTTTACTTTTACAGTACGATAACTAAGACAAAGTGGCCCAAACCAATCCCTGTGGAAACGGTACTCGATACTCATATCACTTTATTACTTGCGACATGTATACTTGCACAATTGCGTAGCACTTATTACGCGCAACAAGTTTTTGGCGCCGTTGCCGGGGATTGGCAATTGGTGTTAGTTGTTTTTGTTATTGTATTTTTTTCTTAGTTTTACTAACTATTCTTTTTGTTTGTTTTATCAAAAAAATTAGGTGTGCTACAAGTTAAGGGACATCAACATGTCGGGAAATAAAAGTCGATCTATTCGAGAGTTGATGTTGGAAGATGTGAATCAATCCAATCAAGAGTTTCTTGCACCCTTTGATGATTACCTATACCAACCGAGAAAAGCCCAAAGAGCCTATACCGTGGAAAAATCTTGTGCTATGTGTGGAGAACATAATGCGTTTGAAAATTGCTCTCACATTTTCGGTGCATATGACTACATGGATGACCATAGAGGGAACCAGCAACAAAATTCTTCATGGTATGGTCAAAAAGCTGAAAAAAAAATTTACCATAACAATTTTGTCGCAGCAACAGATATGCCATGGCAATGTAGTCCTTTTCAAGAGCATTCCAATTTCTTGGAGGAAATGTTGCTAGCTTCCTTGGCTAGACTTGACGGATCAATTAAAGAGATTCGAGAGTTATCAAAGTCCATGGATACGAGGATAGCTTAGTGGCATGCAACCTTGGGGGATTCAGAAGATCAATTGAGGAGATCCACATATGTCATGGATAACATGCACCAACAATTCATTCCTAGGGATACTGAAGTCCCAAGGCAAAGGGACAAGGAACAATGCAAGGAAAGCTCTCCAATGTGTGAGGAACAACTAAAACCTCAAAGTCGAGAGTATGTTGATGAGAAAGACTACCCAACACATGATGAGCCTGACCAACAAATTGCCTCGGCAATGACTGAGGAGCCTGAACAGAGAAATGCCACGACAACACTCAGTGAAGCTGAGAACAGCAATACTACAGCAAATTCTGAGGAACCTGATGCCCAGAAGGTTACAACGTTGATGTTGAAGCAGGAATCTGTAGATTGCTCTCATCTACAGCTGCCACAGCAATTGCACGACCACATACAAGATCAACGAGATGATAATACTTTGCCAATGGGATATGAGCAGGTAATGGTTGAACCTTTTAAAATCTTTAAAAACTCACCTCGTTCATTGCAGGCATGTCTTGAGGAACCGATGTTGGTAGATTTGAAGCCATCGAAATCTCTACTAACGGAGATGTTTGAAAGGCCAAAAGAAAATGGTGTTTGGATTCATAATGCTTTTTAGCAAATTGGTTCTTCCCTTGACTTACAGCAAATTTTGGCAACTGATTGCCACGGCAATTGGCTAGAGCAGCAATTACCACAACAACGAAGGCTACATCCAACCATGATGGAGCCCGACAAGAATGAGGTAATTAAATGGCTGGATACTGATATAATTTTTCCTAATAATATATCCATGCCTTCAGGAACAGTAGAAAGGTGGAAGATGTGCATGGACTACAAGGGAACACGAAAGAAAGACACCTCAACTATGGTAACGCAAAAGGGAGTAGTGGCAAGCACATTGGCCAAACTCTTTTTGGGCAATATTGTCACCCGATGGAGGGTGTGGATGGACTAGAAGAAGTATCGAAACGACTCTCCTCAAGTTTTCTTAGATATGCAGATGTGAGAAGATGCATGATGGCACTCTTTTCAGACATGGTCGAAGACTTCCTTGAGATCGTCATGGATGATTTTTTCGTTTTTGGTAATGACTTCGACAGTTGCCTCGGCAATTTAGAGAATAAGTTGGCAAGATGTGAAGAAACTGATTTAGTCCTCAATTGGGAGAAGTGCCATTTTATGGTAGATGAAGGAATAGTGCTCAGCCACAAGATTTCATCCAAGGGAATTGAAGTAGACAAAGCAAAGGTGGACGTGATTGAGAGGATACCCCCACCAAGTTCGGTTAAAGGAATCCAAAGCTTTCTTGGACATGCAGGTTTTTATAGGAGGTTCATTCATAATTTTTCTAAAATTACTAAACCCTTGTGCAATTTGCTTGAACAGGATAAAGTCTTCAATTTTGATAATTATTGCGCCCAAGCATTAGAAACCTTAAAGGAAAAGCTCGCCTCGGCACCCATTGTCATTCCACCAAATTGGACGCTACGTTTTGAGCTCATGTGTGATGCAAGTGATTTCACGGTATGAGCAGTTCTAGGCCAACGCACAGGATAGTAAAGGAACAAAAAATCAAGTGGTCGATCACTTATCACGTTTAGAACGCAATAGGGAGGAGGACACGGATTTAGAGATATGCGATGTATTCCCAGATGAGCAACTTTTAGTTGCCTCGGCAACCCTCGACGCTGCAGCAGCTCCTGATACGCTCGCCTCGGCAACCATGGATGCGCATGCCTTGGCAACCTTCAACACCGCAGCAACTCCTGATATGCACGCCTCGGCAACCATGGACGCTCACACCTCGGAAACCCCTGACGCCTCGGCAATCATGGATGTACATGCCTCGGCAACCCTCGATGCCACGGCAACCACTGATACGCACGCCTCAGCAACCATGGATGTGTATGCCTCGGCAACTCTAGACGCACACGTCTCGGCAACCTTGGGAGTAGTCGCCACTGCAGCACATGTCTCGGCAATACCCTGGTACGCGGATTTAGTTAATTTCCTTGCTTGTGGTATTTTACCTTATGGCCTTACTCACTAAGGGAAGAAGCGGTTCTGCCATGATACTAAGCATTACTTTTGGGATAAGCCTCTTTTGTTTAAACAATGTGCAGATCAGGTCATACACCGATGTGTCCCAGAAGAAGAGCAGTAGAATGTACTCTGGTAATGCCATTCTTCACCCTATGGAGGACATTTTGGAGGAACTCGTACCACGGCCAAAGTTTTGCAATCCGGTTTGTATTGGCCAACATTGTACAAAGATGCCCAAAAGTTTTACAAGCAATGTGATTGTAAGCCAGAGGACGGGCAATATCTCTAGACGACATGAGTTGCCGCTCCAAAACATCATCAAGGTGGAATTGTTCGATGTATGGGGGATCGATTTTATGGGGCTTTTCCCATCTTCATTCGACAACCTCTAAATTTTACTTGCCGTTGACTACGTGTCTAAATGGGTTGAGGCAGCTGCAGTTCCCAACAACGATTCGAAGACCGTGCAACGATTCTTGCAGAAAAACATATTTACATGGTTTGGGATGCCGAGAGCAATTATCAATGATGAAGGTGAGCATTTTGACAACAGACTTATTGCCAAGATGTTGCAACGCTTCGGTATATCACACAAGATTGCCACGGCATATCACCCACAAAGCAATGGGAAAGCAGAAATTTCCAACCGGGAATTGAAGGGTATACTCGAGAAAGTTGTAAATCCCTCTAGGAAGGATTGGTCAGTAAGACTAGATGACGCACTTTGGGCATATCGCACTGCATTCAAATCACCCTTAGGTATGTCCCCCTTCCGACTTGTCTATGGCAAAACATGCCATCTACCGGTGGAAATCGAACACAAGGCATATTAGGCAATCAAGACCTGAATATGGATTGGGAAAGTGCCGGGCAAAAGCGTTTGTTGGACCTCAATGAGATAGAAGAATTTCGTGCACTCGCCTATAACAATGCACGAATCTACAAGGAGAAAACAAAGCAATGGCATGACAAGAAACTATTGCTGCGGCAATTCATGCCAGGGCAACTAGAATTCAATTCTCGGCTGAAACTTTTCTCGGGAAAACTAAAATGAAGATTGTCGGGACCATTCAAAGTTGTCAAACCAGTCTCCCATGGTGTCGTGATAATCAAGTCCATTATCGACGAACATGAATTCAAAGTTAACGGACAAAGATCGAAGCACTACAACGGTGCCCATGTAGAACGTAACAAAGAAGTTGACACCTTAGGAGATGCATGAGCATGCTCTCCTTTCAATATTTTTCTTTTTCTTTTTATTTTTAGGAGATATTTTATTTTTCTTCATTATCTTTAGTTTCGGTTTTCTTTGTTTTCTTTTCTTTTCCACAACAAGACTTACAACCACCATGCTAAAGAAATTCCATCGACTACTTGCCACGGCAACCGCAACAGAGGATGCCCCTGCAACTACCTCAGCAATTGCCACAGCAACAGAAACTGATGATGCCCAAGCAACAACAATGGCGTCGGCAACTTCTGATGCTCAAACATGGATCAAATCAAAGTAATACTATTCACGCGGTACCAGCCATAAGCATTCAACCACCGACCGAGAAATGAATCAAGCAAACGGAACAAAGGAAATTTATCACTCGAGGTGACGACCTCTCCGACTAACTCATTTCATTTAGTTTCTTTTAAATTTTGTTTCACTTTTACATGCATCGGGGACAATGCTTCTCTCGAGTTTGGGGGGTAATGGTTTCTAGTTAGTTTCATGATTAGTTGCATTCATCTTTAGCAATCACATATAGGTTGCATATGTTACTTGCCATGCCTTTAATTGGATTTAATTGCCTAAGACTTGTTGAATATCCAATGATGAATTTTTGCCACTTTGCACTTAATTGAAAGAACCTTTAATTTTAGGATTACATGAAAAGAACTTAGAATTTTACTATGATGCTGAATTTTTTTTACACGGTTGTGGCTTGTTGATTGAAAGAAACTTAGTGAACTTAGGTTGCTTAAAATTAGGGTAAATTTAAAATTGAAAATTAAAAGTTAATTTCTTGCTAGAGGTGCCCAAAACTGGCTCTAGTAGTAATTGCACTTTCTTGCTAGAGGTGCCCGAGACTGGCTCTAGTAGTTAATGCACATTAAAGAATCGCTAGAGGTGCCCGAAATTGGCTCTAGTCGACTAAAATAAAATGAGAAATTGCTTACTTTGCTAGAGGTGCCCAAAATTTGGTCTAGTGAAAATAAAAATAAATGCCCCGATAATTAAATTGATAAAAGCCTGTTGTTCACATAGAATCTTGAAAATCAACTTGTACACAACTACGCACACACATTGTCATGAGCATTATAGTTGGGTTCCGGGTAATTTTTGTGCTATCCGAAAAATTAAAAGGTGATCATACTTTGTGCCACGGTTTCGAGGTCTGAATTCAAGTTTGAAGCATGTCTTTGATGATTAAAGTCTTGGCGGGTAATTATTAGTTTGCATTGCTTGAGGACAAGCAATAGTTCGAGTTTGGGGGTGTGATAAGTGTTCAAAAGTACTATTTTTATTACCCTTTTTACTCATATTATTGTTAGACTTAGGCTCATATTAGTTGCATAATTAGTCATTCATGCATTAATTCATGTTTCTTTCCACCGTTGAGCTTGATTACATAACTTGGTGATTTTTGTGGAAAAAGATGCTGCTTTGGTGTGTTTTTGTGTGTATGCAGAATCACTTGCCTAAACAAGGCTAGAACCAGTTGCCAAGGCAATGCATGAAGGAGATGTCGAGCTAGTTGCTAGGGCAATGCATGAAGGAGATGTCGAGCTAGTTGCCAAGGCAATTTTCGACAAGGAATAAGATGATATGGTAGTCGAAATTGATGATTAGATAAGCCCAAGATGACGTGGAGCAAAGTTAAATTCCAAAGGAGTTTGATTTCCATGAAGAGGTTAAGAGAAATTAAATCCCAAGAAGATAGGAGAAGTTCTAGAAGGAATTTAAATATAATAAAGAATTATATTCTTTAAAGATAATTTAATTCCAACTTAACTTCCTCCTCAAGAAGGATTTTGACCAAACCATCTCCTATTTAAAGGACCAAGCCGTCAAAGAGAGGTAAGCAAGAAGTGGCAAAATTTTGACAACTCCAAAGGGCAAGAGGAGAGAAATTTCGACAAGAGAGCAAGAGAAAGAGATCGATTTCTTCTTCTTCTTTGCTTCCATTAGATTCATGGTTTGGGGATTGTTCTTTGTATATCTTTTGAACCCAACCATGAACTAACTTGATTGTTTGGGTTATTATGTTTTGTTGTTGTGAAAAACAATTGGATTTTGTTTAGATTTTTGAGTTGCAATTCAATTTTTAAAGTTTGTTCATTCTTGGTTCTCAATCTTGTTTGGGAGTGAATTGGGAGAGGATCTCGTAACTTCATATATTTATCTAATATCAGGAGAGTTAGATTCAAGAAACGAATGAGCATGGTCTTTATTCAATCAATTGATGGTGAAGACTAATCCGGGTTAGGAATAAGTTTAGGATTTCAACGGCTAAGAGGAGCGCAAGATTGGTTGTTGTTCACCCTTGATTCACGCAGGGATGTATTATCAAGGCATGCACAAATAGCTAGAGTTTCAACTTAGAGATAAGAAGAAACCATTGAAGAACGCTTCGCGAACTTTGAAGTGAATGCTCAATTGCCCGGGCAATCGACCCATCCTTAATTGCCCGGGCAATCGAGGGGAATTGCCACGGCAATCAAACGCAATTGCAACCAAATTGCCCCGGCAATCAACCAGCAATTGCAACCAAATTGCCCTTGCAATCGACTAGGCAATCATACCAAATTGCCCCCGCAATCTGGCCGCTACTCAATCACCAAGACGATCTAATCGGCTATCACACCTCAACTCACGATAACTTTGGCCTATTCTCTCTTTTGCTTTCATCTATTCTTCTAGTTTATTGCTTTTACTTTACTCGTTAAAATCAACTCCTACTATCAAATGTGTTTTTACTTTTTATAAGACGATAACTAAGACAAAGTGGCCCAAACCAATCCCCTGTGGAGACGATACTCGATACTCATATCACTTTATTACTTGCGACGTGTATACTTGCACAATTGCGTAGCACTTATTACGCGCAACAAGTTTTTGGCGCTGTTGCCGGGGATTGGCAATTGATGTTAGTTGTTTTTGTTATTGTATTTTTTCTTAGTTTTACTAACTTTTCTTTTTGTTTGTTTTATCAAAAAAAATTAGGTGTGCTACAAGTTAAGGGACATCAACATGTCGGGAAATAAAAGCCGATCTATTCTAGAGTTAATGTTGGAAGATGTGAATCAATCCAATCAAGAGTTTCTTGCACCCTTTGATGATTACCTATACCAACCGAGAAAAGCCCAAAGAGACTATACCGTGGAAAAATCTTGTGCTATGTGTGGAGAACATAATGCGTTTGAAAATTGCTCTCACATTTTCGGTGCATATGACTACATGGATGACCATAGAGGGAACCAGCAACAAAATTCTTCATGGTATGGTCAAAAAGCTCAAAAAAAATTTACCATAACAATTTTGTTTAAAGAACGGATATGCCATGGCAATGTAGTCCTTTTCAAGAGCATTCCAATTTCTTGGAGGAAATGTTGCTACTTCCTTGGCTAGACTTGAAGGATCAATTAAAGAGATTCGAGAGTTATCAAAGTCCATGGATACGAGGATAGCTCAGTGGGATGCAACCTTGGGGATTCAGAAGATCAATTGAGGAGATCAACATATGTCATGGATAGCATGCACCAACAATTCATTCCTAGGGATACTTGAAGTCCCAAGGCAAAGGGACAAGGAACAATGCAAGGAAAGCTCTCCAATGTGTGAGGAACAACTAAAACCTCAAAGTCGAGTATGTTGATGAGAAAGATGGCCCAAAACATGATGAGAGCGAGCAACAAATTGCCTTGGCAATGGTGAGAGCACGAAGCAGACAAATGCCACGACAACACTCGGTGAAGCTGAGAACAGCAATACTACAGCAAATTCGAGGAACCGATGCCGAAGGTTACAACGTTGATGTTGAAGCAGAATCAGAGATTGCTCTCATCTACAATCGCCACAAAGCAATTGCACGACCACATACAAGATCAACGAGATGATAATACTTTGCCAATGGGATATGAGCAGGTAATGGTTGAAACTTTTAAAATCTTTAAAAACTCACCTCGTCCATTGAGGCATGTCTTGAGGAACCGATGTTGGTAGATTTGAAGCCATCGAAATCTCTACTAACGGAGATGTTTGAAAGGCCAAAAGAAAATGGTGTTTGGATTCATAATGCTTTTTAGCAAATTGGTTCTTCCCTTGACTTACAGCAAATTTTGGCAACTGATTGCCACGGCAATTGGCTAGAGCAGCAATTACCACAACAACGAAGGCTACATCCAACCATGATGGAGCCCGACAAGAATGAGGTAATTAAATGGCTGGATACTGATATAATTTTTCCTAATAATATATCCATGCCTTCAGGAACAGTAGAAAGGTGGAAGATGTGCATGGACTACAAGGGAACACGAAAGAAAGACACCTCAACTATGGTAACGCAAAAGGGAGTAGTGGCAAGCACATTGGCCAAACTCTTTTTGGGCAATATTGTCACCCGATGGAGGGTGTGGATGGACTAGAAGAAGTATCGGAAACGACTCTCCTCAAGTTTTCTTAGATATGCAGTAACAGTAGAAGATGCATGATGGCACTCTTTTCAGACATGGTCGAAGACTTCCTTGAGATCGTCATGGATGATTTTTTCGTTTTTGGTAATGACTTCGACAGTTGCCTCGGCAATTTAGAGAATAAGTTGGCAAGATGTGAAGAAACTGATTTAGTCCTCAATTGGGAGAAGTGCCATTTTATGGTAGATGAAGGAATAGTGCTCAGCCACAAGATTTCATCCAAGGGAATTGAAGTAGACAAAGCAAAGGTGGACGTGATTGAGAGGATACCCCCACCAAGTTCGGTTAAAGGAATCCAAAGCTTTCTTGGACATGCAGGTTTTTATAGGAGGTTCATTCATAATTTTTCTAAAATTACTAAACCCTTGTGCAATTTGCTTGAACAGGATAAAGTCTTCAATTTTGATAATTATTGCGCCCAAGCATTAGAAACCTTAAAGGAAAAGCTCGCCTCGGCACCCATTGTCATTCCACCAAATTGGACGCTACGTTTTGAGCTCATGTGTGATGCAAGTGATTTCACGGTATGAGCAGTTCTAGGCCAACGCACAGGATAGTAAAGGAACAAAAATCAAGTGGTCGATCACTTATCACGTTTAGAATGCAATAGGGAGGAGGACACGGGTTTAGAGATATGCGATGTATTCCCGGATGAGCAACTTTTATTTGCCTCGGCAACCCTCGATGCGCGGCAGCTCTCGACGCCGCCTCGGCAACCATGGATGCGCATGCCTTGGCAACCTTCAACACCATAGATGTGCATGCCTCGATATGCGCCTCAAAGCAACCATGGCAACCATGGACGCTCACACCTCGAAAACGTCCCACGCAACCTCGGGCAATCATGGATGTACATGCCGCGGCAACCCTCGATGCCACGGCAACCATGGACGCGACACCTTGGCACCCCACGCGCCTCGACAATCATGGATGTGTATGCCGGCGGCAACTCTAGACCAGCGCACGCACGCCTCGCAAGCATGGATGGGAGCCCGGCAACTCTAGGCGCGCGTCTCGGCAACCACATGTCTCACGGTAGCAATGCCTCGCAATACGTACGCGGATTTAGTTAATTTCCTTGCTTGTGGTATTTTACCTTATGGCCTTACTCACTAAGGGAAGAAGCGGTTCTGCCATGATACTAAGCATTACTTTTGGGATAAGCCTCTTTTGTTTAAACAATGTGCAGATCAGGTCATACACCGATGTGTCCCAGAAGAAGAGCAGTAGAATGTACTCTGGTAATGCCATTCTTCACCCTATGGAGGACATTTTGGAGGAACTCGTACCACGGCCAAAGTTTTGCAATCCGGTTTGTATTGGCCAACATTGTACAAAGATGCCCAAAAGTTTTACAAGCAATGTGATTGTAAGCCAGAGGACGGGCAATATCTCTAGACGACATGAGTTGCCGCTCCAAAACATCATCAAGGTGGAATTGTTCGATGTATGGGGGATCGATTTTATGGGGCTTTTCCCATCTTCATTCGACAACCTCTAAATTTTACTTGCCGTTGACTACGTGTCTAAATGGGTTGAGGCAGCTGCAGTTCCCAACAACGATTCGAAGACCGTGCAACGATTCTTGCAGAAAAACATATTTACATGGTTTGGGATGCCGAGAGCAATTATCAATGATGAAGGTGAGCATTTTGACAACAGACTTATTGCCAAGATGTTGCAACGCTTCGGTATATCACACAAGATTGCCACGGCATATCACCCACAAAGCAATGGGAAAGCAGAAATTTCCAACCGGGAATTGAAGGGTATACTCGAGAAAGTTGTAAATCCCTCTAGGAAGGATTGGTCAAGTAAGACTAGATGACGCACTTTGGGCATATCGTGACTGCATTCAAATCACCCTTAGGTATGTCCCCTTCCGACTTGTCTATGGCAAAACATGCCATCTACGGTGGAAATCGAACACAAGGCATATTAGGCAATCAAGACCTGAATATGGATTGGGAAAGTGCCGGGCAAAAGCGTTTGTTGGACCTCAATGAGATAGAAGAATTTCGTGCACTCGCCTATAACAATGCACGAATCTACAAGGAGAAAACAAAGCAATGGCATGACAAGAAACTATTGCTGCGGCAATTCATGCCAGGGCAACTAGAATTCAATTCTCGGCTGAAACTTTTCTCGGGAAAACTAAAATGAAGATTGTCGGGACCATTCAAAGTTGTCAAACCAGTCTCCCATGGTGTCGTGATAATCAAGTCCATTATCGACGAACATGAATTCAAAGTTAACGGACAAAGATCGAAGCACTACAACGGTGCCCATGTAGAACGTAACAAAGAAGTTGACACCTTAGGAGATGCATGAGCATGCTCTCCTTTCAATATTTTTCTTTTTCTTTTTATTTTTAGGAGATATTTTATTTTTCTTCATTATCTTTAGTTTCCAGGTTTTCTTTGTTTTCTTTTCTTTTCCACAACAAGACTTACAACCACCATGCTAAAGAAATTCACTGTCGACTACTTGCCACGGCAACCGCAACAGAGGATGCCCCTGCAACTACCTCAGCAATTGCCACAGCAACAGAAACTGATGATGCCCAAGCAACAACAATGGCGTCGGCAACTTCTGATGCTCAAACATGGATCAAATCAAAGTAATACTATTCACGCGGTACCAGCCATAAGCATTCAACCACCGACCGAGAAATGAATCAAGCAAACGGAACAAAGGAAATTTATCACTCGAGGTGACGACCTCTCCGACTAACTCATTTCATTTAGTTTCTTTTAAATTTTGTTTCACTTTTACATGCATCGGGGACAATGCTTCTCTCGAGTTTGGGGGGTAATGGTTTCTAGTTAGTTTCATGATTAGTTGCATTCATCTTTAGCAATCACATATAGGTTGCATATGTTACTTGCCATGCCTTTAATTGGATTTAATTGCCTAAGACTTGTTGAATATCCAATGATGAATTTTTGCCACTGCACTTAATTGAAAGAACCTTTAATTTTAGGATTACATGAAAAGAACTTAGAATTTTACTATGATGCTGAATTTTTTTTACACGGTTGTGGCTTGTTGATTGAAAGAAACTTAGTGAACTTAGGTTGCTTAAAATTAGGGTAAATTTAAAATTGAAAATTAAAAGTTAATTTCTTGCTAGAGGTGCCCAAAACTGGCTCTAGTAGTAATTGCACTTTCTTGCTAGAGGTGCCCGAGACTGGCTCTAGTAGTTAATGCACATTAAAGAATCGCTAGAGGTGCCGAAATTGGCTCTAGTCGACTAAAATAAAATGAGAAATTGCTTACTTTGCTAGAGGTGCCCAAAATTTGGTCTAGTGAAAATAAAAATAAATGCCCCGATAATTAAATTGATAAAAGCCTGTTGTTCACATAGAATCTTGAAAATCAACTTGTACACAACTACGCACACACATTGTCATGAGCATTATAGTTGGGTTCCGGGTAATTTTTGTGCTATCCGAAAAATTAAAAGGTGATCATACTTTGTGCCACGGTTTCGAGGTCTGAATTCAAGTTTGAAGCATGTCTTTGATGATTAAAGTCTTGGCGGGTAATTATTAGTTTGCATTGCTTGAGGACAAGCAATAGTTCGAGTTTGGGGGTGTGATAAGTGTTCAAAAGTACTATTTTTATTACCCTTTTTACTCATATTATTGTTAGACTTAGGCTCATATTAGTTGCATAATTAGTCATTCATGCATTAATTCATGTTTCTTTCCACCGTTGAGCTTGATTACATAACTTGGTGATTTTTGTGGAAAAAGATGCTGCTTTGGTGTGTTTTTGTGTGTATGCAGAATCACTTGCCTAAACAAGGCTAGAACCAGTTGCCAAGGCAATGCATGAAGGAGATGTCGAGCTAGTTGCTAGGGCAATGCATGAAGGAGATGTCGAGCTAGTTGCCAAGGCAATTTTCGACAAGGAATAAGATGATATGGTAGTCGAAATTGATGATTAGATAAGCCCAAGATGACGTGGAGCAAAGTTAAATTCCAAAGGAGTTTGATTTCCATGAAGAGGTTAAAGAGAAATTAAATCCCAAGAAGATAGGAGAAGTTCTAGAAGGAATTTAAATATAATAAAGAATTATATTCTTTAAAGATAATTTAATTCCAACTTAACTTCCTCCTCAAGAAGGATTTTGACCAAACCATCTCCTATTTAAAGGACCAAGCCGTCAAAGAGAGGTAAGCAAGAAGTGGCAAAACTTCGACAACTCCAAAGGGCAAGAGGAGAGAAATTTCGACAAGAGAGCAAGGGGAGAGATCGATTTCTTCTTCTTCTTTGCTTCCATTAGATTCATGGTTTGGGGATTGTTCTTTGTATATCTTTTGAACCCAACCATGAACTAACTTGATTGTTTGGGTTATTATGTTTTGTTGTTGTGAAAAACAATTGGATTTTGTTTAGATTTTTGAGTTGCAATTCAATTTTTAAAGTTTGTTCATTCTTGGTTCTCAATCTTGTTTGGGAGTGAATTGGGAGAGGATCTCGTAACTTCATATATTTATCTAATATCAGGAGAGTTAGATTCAAGAAACGAATGAGCATGGTCTTTATTCAATCAATTGATGGTGAAGACTAATCCGGGTTAGGAATAAGTTTAGGATTTCAACGGCTAAGAGGAGCGCAAGATTGGTTGTTGTTCACCCTTGATTCACGCAGGGATGTATTATCAAGGCATGCACAAATAGCTAGAGTTTCAACTTAGAGATAAGAAGAAACCATTGAGGAACGCTTCGCCGAACTTTGGAAGTGAATGCTCAATTGCCCAGGCAATCGACCCATCCTTAATTGCCCAGGCAATCGAGGGGGAATTGCCCTGGCAATCAACCAGGCAATTGCAACCAAATTGCCCTGGCAATCAACCTGGCAATTGCAACCAAATTGCCCTGGCAATCGACTAGGCAATCATAACAGAATTGCCCTGGCAATCTGACTGCTACTCAATCACCAAGACGATCTAATCGGCTATCACACCTCAACTCACGATAACCTGGCCTATTCTCTCTTTTGCTTTCATCTATTCTTCTAGTTTATTGCTTTTACTTTACTCGTTAAAATCAACTCCTACTATCAAATGTGTTTTTACTTTTATAGTACGATAACTAAGACAAAGTGGCCCAAACCAATCCCTGTGGAGACGATACTCGATACTCATATCACTTTATTACTTGCGACGTGTATACTTGCACAATTGCGTAGCACTTATTACGCGCAACAAGTTTTTGGCGCTGTTGCCGGGGATTGGCAATTGATGTTAGTTGTTTTTGTTATTGTATTTTTTCTTAGTTTTACTAACTTTTCTTTTTGTTTGTTTTATCAAAAAAAATTAGGTGTGCTACAAGTTAAGGGACATCAACATGTCGGGAAATAAAAGCCGATCTATTCTAGAGTTAATGTTGGAAGATGTGAATCAATCCAATCAAGAGTTTCTTGCACCCTTTGATGATTACCTATACCAACCGAGAAAAGCCCAAAGAGACTATACCGTGGAAAAATCTTGTGCTATGTGTGGAGAACATAATGCGTTTGAAAATTGCTCTCACATTTTCGGTGCATATGACTACATGGATGACCATAGAGGGAAACAGCAGCAAAATTCTTCATGGTATGGTCAAAAAGCTCAAAAAAAATTTACCGTAACAATTTTGCCGCAGCAACGGATATGCCATGGCAATGTAGTCCTTTTCAAGAGCATTCCAATTCCTTGGAGGAAACGTTGCTACTTCCTTGGCTAGACTTGAAGGATCAATTAAAGAGATTCGAGAGCTATCAAAGTCCATGGATACGAGGATAGCTCAATGGGATGCAACCTTGGGGGATTCAGAAGATCAATTAAGGAGATCAACATATGTCATGGATAGCATGCACCAACAATTCATTCCTAGGGATACTGAAGTCCCAAGGCAAGGGGACAAGGAACAATGCAAGGAAAGCTCTCCAATGTGTGAGGAACAACTAAAACCTCAAAGTCGAGAGTATGTTGATGAGAAAGATGGCCCAAAACATGATGAGCCTGAGCAACAAATTGCCTTGGCAATGACTGAGGAGCCTGAACAGACAAATGCCACGACAACACTCAGTGAAGCTGAGAACAGCAATACTACAGCAAATTCTGAGGAACCTGATGCCCAGAAGGTTACAACGTTGATGTTGAAGCAGGAATCTGTAGATTACTCTCATCTACAACTGCCACGGCAATTGCACGACCACATACAAGATCAACGAGATGATAATACTTTGCCAATGGGATATGAGCAGGTAATGGTTGAAACTTTTAAAATCTTTAAAAACTCACCTCGTCCATTGCAGGCATGTCTTGAGGAACCGATGTTGGTAGATTTGAAGCCATCGAAATCTCTACTAACGGAGATGTTTGAGAGGCCAAAAGAAAAAGGTGTTTGGATTCATAATGCTTTTTAGCAAATTGGTTCTTCCCTTGACTTACAGCAAATTTTGGGAACTGATTGCCACGGCAATTGGCTAGAGCAGCAATTACCACGACAACGAAGGCTGCATCCAACCATGATGGAGCCCGACAAGAATGAGGTAATTAAATGGCTGGATGCTGATATAATTTTTCCTAATAATATATCCATACCTTCAGGAACAGTAGAAAGGTGGAAGATGTGCATGGACTACAAGGGAACACGAAAGAAAGACACCTCAACCATGGTAACGCAAAAGGGAGTAGTGGCAAGCACATTGGCCAAACTCTTTTTGGGCAATATTGTCACCCGATGGAGGGTGCGGATGGACTATAAGAAGTATCGGAAATGTCTCTCCTCAAGTTTTCTTAGATATGCAGTAACATTAGAAGATGCATGACGGCACTCTTTTCAGACATGGTCGAAGACTTCCTTGAGATCTTCATGGATGATTTTTTCGTTTTCGGTAATGACTTCGACAGTTGCCTCGGCAATTTAGAGAATGTGTTGGCAAGATGTGAAGAAACTAATTTAGTCCTCAATTGGGAGAAGTGCCATTTTATGGTAGATGAAGGAATAGTGCTCAGCCACAAGATTTCATCCAAGGGAATTGAAGTAGACAAAGCAAAGGTGGACGTGATTGAGAGATTACCCCCACCAAGTTCGGTTAAAGGAATCCAAAGCTTTCTTGGACATGCAGGTTTTTACAGGAGGTTCATTCATAATTTTTCTAAAATTACTAAACCCTTGTGCAATTTGCTTGAACAGGATAAAGTCTTCAATTTTGATAATTCTTGCGCCCAAGCATTAGAAACCTTAAAGGAAAAGCTCGCCTCGGCACCCATTGTCATTCCACCAGATTGGACACTACCTTTTGAGCTCATGTGTGATGCAAGTGATTTCACGGTAGGAGCAGTCCTAGGCCAACGCACAGGATAGGAAAGGAACAGAAAATCAAGTGGTCGATCACTTATCACGTTTAGAATGCAATAGGGAGGAGGACGCGGGTTTAGAGATATGCGATGCATTCCCAGATGAGCAACTTTTATTTGCCTCGGCAACCCTCGATGCCGCAGCCGCTCTTGACGCGCATGCCTCGGCAACCCTCGACGCTGCAGCAGCTCTTGACGCGTACGCCTCGGCAACCATAGATGTGCATGCCTCGGCAACCCCTAACGCCTCAGCAACCATGGATGCGCATGCCTCGGCAACCCTCGACACCGCAGTAGCTCCTGATACGCACGCCTCAGCAACCCTGGATGCGCATGCCTTGGCAACCTTCAACACCGCAGCAACTCCTGATATGCACGCCTCGGCAACCATGGACGCGCACACCTTGGCAACCCCTGGCGCCTCGACAATCATGGATGTGCATGCCTCGGCAACCCTCGATGCCACGGCAACCACTGATACGCACGCCTCAGCAAGCATGGATGTGTATGCTTCGGCAACTCTAGACGCACACGTCTCGGCAACCTTGGGAGCAGTCGCCACGGTAGCACATGCCTCGGCAATACCCTGGTACGCAGATTTAGTTAATTTCCTTGCTTGTGGTATTTTACCTTATGGCCTTACTCACCAAGGGAAGAAGCGGTTCTGCCATGATACTAAGCATTACTTTTGGGATAAGCCTCTTTTGTTTAAACAATGTGCAGATCAGGTCATACACCGATGTGTCCCTGAAGAAGAGCAGTAGAATGTACTCTGGTAATGCCATTCTTCACCCTATGGAGGACATTTTGGAGGAACTCGTACCACGGCCAAAGTTTTGCAATCCGGTTTGTATTGGCCAACATTGTACAAAGATGCCCAAAAGTTTTACAAGCAATGTGATTGTTGCCAGAGGACGGGCAATATCTCTAGACGACATGAGATGCCGCTCCAAAACATCATTAAGGTGGAATTGTTCGATGTATGGGGGATCAATTTTATGGGGCTTTTCCCATCTTCATTCGGCAACCTCTAAATTCTACTTGTCGTTGACTACGCGTCTAAATGGGTTGAGGCAGCTGCAGTTCCCAACAACGATTCCAAGACCGTGCAACGATTCTTGCAGAAAAACATATTTACATGGTTTGGGATGCCGAGAGCAATTATCAATGATGAAGGCGAGCATTTTGACAACAGACTTATTGCCAAGATCTTGCAACGCTTCGGTATATCACACAAGATTGCCACGGCATATCACCCACAAAGCAATAGGCAAGCAGAAATTTCCAACCGGGAATTGAAGGGTATACTCGAGAAAGTTGTAAATCCCTCTAGGAAGGATTGGTCAGTAAGACTAGATGACGCACTTTGGGCATATCGCACTGCATTCAAATCACCCTTAGGTATGTCCCCCTTCCGACTTGTCTATGGCAAAACATGTCATCTACCGGTGGAAATCGAACACAAGGCATATTAGGCAATCAAGACCGTGAATATGGATTGGGAAAGTGCCGGGCAAAAGCGTTTGTTGGACCTCAATTAGATAAAAGAATTTCGTGCACTCGCCTATAACAATGCATGAATCTACAAGGAGAAAACAAAGCAATTGCATGACAAGAAACTATTGTTGCGGCAATTCATGCCAGGGCAACTAGTTCTCCTATTTAATTCTTGGCTAAAACTTTTCCTGGGAAAGCTGAAATCAAGATGGTCGGGACCATTTGAAGTTGTCAAACCATTCTCCCATGGTGTCGTGATAATCAAGTCCATTATCGACGAACATGAATTCAAAGTTAACGGACAAAGATCGAAGCACTACAACGGTGCCCATGTAGAACATAACAAAGAAGTTGACACCTTAGGAGATGCATGAGCATGCTCTCCTTTCAATATTTTTCTTTTTCTTTTTATTTTTAGGAGATATTTTATTTTTCTTCATTATCTTTAGTTTCCAGGTTTTCTTTTCTTTTCCACAACAAGACTTACAGCAACAGAGGATGCCCCTGCAACTACCTCAGCAGTTGCCACAGCAACAGAAACTGATGATGCCCAAGCAACAACAATGGGGTCGGCAACTTCTGATGCTCAAACATGGATCAAATCAAAGCAATACTATTCACGCGGTACCAGCCATAAGCATTCAACCACCGACCGAGAAATGAATCAAGCAAATGGCACAAAGGAAATTTATCACTCGAGGTGACGACCTCTCCGACTAACTCATTTCATTTAGTTTCTTTTAAATTTTGTTTCACTTTTACATGCATCGGGGACAATGCTTCTCTCGAGTTTGGGGGGTGATGGTTTCTAGTTAGTTTCATGATTAGTTGCATTCATCTTTAGCAATCACATATAGGTTGCATATGTTACTTGTCATACCTTTAATTGGATTTAATTGCTTAAGACTTGTTGAATATCCAATGATGAATTTTTGCCACTGCACTTAATTGAAAGAACCTTTAATTTTATGATTACATGAAAAGAACTTAGAATTTTACTATGATGCTGAATTTTTTTTACACGGTTGTGGCTTGTTGATTGAAAGAAACTTAGTGAACTTAGGTTGCTTAAAATTAGGGTAAATTTAAAATTGAAAATTAAAAGTTAATTTCTTGCTAGAGGTGCCCAAAACTGGCTCTAGTAGTAATTGCACTTTCTTGCTAGAGGTGCCCGAGACTGGCTCTAGTAGTTAATGCACATTAAAGAATCGCTAGAGGTGCCCGAAATTGGCTCTAGTCGACTAAAATAAAATGAGAAATTGCTTACTTTGCTAGAGGTGCCCAAAATTGGATCTAGTGAAAATAAAAATAAATGCCCCGATAATTAAATTGATAAAAGCCTATTGTTCACATAGAATCTTGAAAATCAACTTGTACACAACTACGCACACACATTGTCACGAGCATTATAGTTGGGTTCCGGGTAATTTTTGTGCTATCTGAAAAATTAAAAGGTGATCATACTTTGTGCCACGGTTTCGAGGTCTGAATTCAAGTTTGAAGCATGTATTTGATGATTAAAGTCTTGGCGGGTAATTATTAGTTTGCATTGCTTGAGGACAAGCAATAGTTCGAGTTTGGGGGTGTGATAAGTGTTCAAAAGTACTATTTTTATTACCCTTTTTACTCATATTATTGTTAGACTTAGGCTTATATTAGTTGCATAATTAGTCATTCATGCATTAATTCATGTTTCTTTCCACCGTTGAGCTTGATTACATAACTTGGTGATTTTTGTGGAAAAAGATGCTGCTTTGGTGTGTTTTGTGTGTGTGCAGAATCACTTGCCTAAACAAGGCTGGAACCAGTTGCCAAGGCAATGCATGAAGGAGATGCTGAGCTAGTTGCCAGGGCAATGCATGAAGGAGATGCTGAGCTAGTTGCCAAGGCAATTTTCGACAAGGAATAAGATGATATGGTAGTCAAAATTGATGATTAGATAAGCCCAAGATGACGTGGAGCAAAGTTAAATTCCAAAGGAGTTTGATTTCCATGAAGAGGTTAAAGAGAAATTAAATCCCAAGAAGATAGAAGAAGTTCTAGAAGGAATTTAAATATAATAAATAATTATATTCTTTAAAGATAATTTAATTCCAACTTAACTTCCTCCTCAAGAAAGATTTTGACCTAACCATCTCCTATTTAAAGGACCAAGCCGTCAAAGAGAGGTAAGCAAGAAGAGGCAAAATTTTGACAACTCCAAAGGGCAAGAGGAGAGAAATTCTGACAAGAGAGCAAGGGGGAGAGATCGATTTCTTCCTCTTCTTTGCTTCTATTAGATTCATGGTTTGGGGATTATTCTTTGTATATCTTTTGAACCCAACCATGAACTAACTTGATTGTTTGGGTTATTGTGTTTTGTTGTTGTGAAAAACAATTGGATTTTGTTTAGGTTTTTGAGTTGCAATTCAATTTTTAAAGTTTGTTCATTCTTGGTTCTCAATCTTGTTTGCGAGTGAATTGGGAGAGGATCTCGTAACTTCATCTATTTATCTAATATCAGGAGAGTTAGATTCAAGAAACGAATGAGCATGGTCTTTATTCAATCAATTGATGGTGAAGACTAATTCGGCTTAGGAATAAGTTTAGGATTTCAACGGCTAAGAGGAGCGCAAGATTGGTTGTTGTTCACCCTTGATTCACGCAGGGATGTATTCTCAAGGCATGCACAAATAGCTAGAGTTTCGACTTAGAGATAAGAAGAAACCATTGAAGAACGCTTCACCGAACTTTGGAAGTAAATGCTCAATTGCCCAGGCAATTGACCCATCCTTAATTGCCCAGGCAATCGCGGGAGCATTGCCCAGGCAATCTGATCAGACAACGAGGGGGAATTGCCCTGGCAACCGACCAGGCAACACGACAGAATTGCCCTGGCAATCAACCAGGCAATTGCAACCAAATTGCCCTGGCAATCGACTAGGCAATCATAACAGAATTGCCCTAGCAATCCGACTGCTACTCAATCACCAAGACGATCTAATCGGCTATCACACCTCAACTCACGATAACCTGGCTTATTCTCTCTTTTTCTTTCATCTATTCTTTTAGTTTATTGCTTTTAATTTACTCGTTAAAATCAACTCCTACTATCAATTGTGTTTTTACTTTTACAGTGCGATAACTAAGACAAAGTGGCCTAAACCAATCCCTGTGGAGACGATACTCGATACTCATATCACTTTATTACTTGCAACGTTGATACTTGCACAATTGCGTAGCACTTATTACGCGCAACACATGTATCATGTTATCATGTAACATCTTTTTCATGTATCATGTAATCACGTAACATCTTTTTCATGTATCATGTAATCATGTAACATCTGTATCATGTATCATGTAACATCTGTATCATGTAACATCTTGTTATTATTATGATCGTGTCTGGCTAAAGGCCCATGGAAACCTCGTAGCCTATCTGCACCGTAGTGCCTTGTAGAGTACGTACTCGGGAGGAAGCTCATTGCTCCTCATATAAGGAAGCTCTTTGCTCCTTATATAAACACCTCGTTAGTGCCAATTGCATTGTGGACTTGGATCCCCATGGTGTATCTTATTTCATTTTAATCTTGTCATTATCTATATTTCATGTATGCATAATGCATCATCATTTATGCAAACAATAATTCGTACCTGGTATTCCATCAAACTTGCCATGTCGAGCAATGTATCATATCGTATTATAAAGAAATGCAATGCAAACATTTAGAAATGCACTCACCTGGGCCATTTATTAGTTTGTCTCACTAAGCTCTATTCGATCCTTTCCTTTATAGTATCTCGAATCCTCTTTGATTCGTATTCGGCTTCATTAACCACATGAATATAAATAAACATTTGTTAGATTGACTTCTAACAATATTTCAATTAAGCTATTTAATCATTCAACATAAAAATTTTCCATAAATTTCTTTCCTTCCTTATACTGTTCACAAACTCATTTTTTGGTCCCTAATGACCATTTTGATCTTCAAATAATTCCTTCAAGCTTGCTAACCAACATTAGACACAAATTGTCTCAATTTCCATTTTCTGGCAATTTGCACTACCTTTGAAGATTTATTTCTATAAAATGATCTAAAACTCATAATTCGATTCCGTTTCTTCTGAAAGAAAATAGATTCAATAAGCTTTTCAAACATATAAATTAATAGTCCAAATTCAACTCGTACGATTTATGACAAATTTTCAAAGTCAATTTTCAGTGATATTTTCGGAACAGACCGCCATACTGTTTTATGACCTTTCACCACTTAAAAATTCACATCTTTTTACTCGGAACTCGAAATCAGTTTCTGTTTGTTGGAAAAGAAACTAGACGAACAAATCTTTACATCGGTATAAAATTCACCATCTAACCAATTTTGTAGAATTCATGGTGAATTTTCAAACTTACTGCCAAATCCAGTTTTCCTACACAACTTCCATAAATAACTTCAAACTTTATACTAATTTCTCCTTACTTTGCTATTTGTCAATTTGGTCCCCTTACTTGATTCAAACCACTAATGTATCACTTTCTTCATCAAATAGTTATTCAAAAAAAATTCCCTCTAATTTTTCGTTCTTGCCGAAATAGTCACTAAAAATGCAAAGATAAGGATTCAAGCTTCTTAACTTTGCAAATTAGTCCTCAAATTAACATTACTACTTGAATTCTATTATTTCAACTAAAATCAGATTTAGTCCTTCTCTAAAACCTCTTTTCCGAATTGGTCACTTAACTTTGACAATTTGTCAAAATTGTCACTAACTCGATTTAACATCGGTTTTGCATTCTAACTTGAATTTTACATCTCCAACATCAATAATAACATAAATACACTTTAAAATAATAAAAATTCAGATTAGTCCTTTAACTTCAAAATTGTTGAAATGGTCCCTATACCTTTAATTTAGGGTTTTACTTCCAAATAACAAATTCAAGCTTACTAGATCATTTATCCAACATCACAAACCCTAAATCAAACTTGAATCCATAAACCCTAATCATCTTCATACAAACTAAAATATGTAGGGTTTAAATCCCAACTCAAAAACATGATTTTATCATCATAACAACTTAATTTCAACTTAAATTTCAACATAGAATCATAAAATCTCAAAACCCCCAATTTAGTCCATAAACCCTAATTTCTTCTCATAAAAAATTCTCATCAATCAAGCATGTTTTCCAAGAATTATTTACACCAAAAGATAGAGCTTGATGAGTAGAACAACTTTGCAATTCGAAAGATAACCTGAAAATCGAGTTTCGGGGCTTGAATCGAGCTTGAAAATTTTTATCCTTTTTTTTCTCCCCTTAGTTCGAAATATTTAAGGAAAGATGAACAATTTGGTTCATCTCTTACTTATTTAAATCCACATGTTAAAATTAAATGAATTTAAAATTCATTTAATTAGTGAAATTACTAATTTGCCTTTTTAATCCAATGGCCAAGACTTAATCTTATCAAAAATCAATGGCCATGATTTATCCAATTGTAATTCACCTTCCAAAATTGCCCTTAATATTTCAAAATTATCATCCTTGTCAAAAGACCAATTTGCCCTCCAACTAAACTTTATTTACTCGCATGACTAAAAAATGTCATTCCATAAAAATTGAATCAAATTGGTTCCAATCTAACCGGCCAGCTTCCAAAATATCTTATATTTTTATTTATGGCATTTATTCGGTCCAAATATTCGAATTTCACTCAATACGATTTCTAAATTTTCTTCCTTTGAACTTTAAAGCTTTATAGCCACTAATATAAGCCTCATACGAAAAATTCGAGTAACACGAAAGTGTCACTCCTGGGGGTAAACTATTCATTTACGGGGTTAGATTATATAACTTTTGGAAATTACACTTTGGTCCCTGAACTTTTCCAAAGTTTACACTTTAACCCCTAAACTTTCAAAAATTACATTTTGGTCACTAGTTAAAAATTGGGATATTACAGAACTTTACCAAAAAGCCCCTCCATCCTCATCCAAACTCAAACTCCCAAACCCAACCACATAAAGGAAGCCCACTAAGGCATCCACAAGCCCCCACTAAGGCCCAACCCTCGGCCCACAACACCAAGCTCAAGCCTTGAGTTAAACCGACCTACGGATTTCAAAATTCGGGCTGTTACAAAGCTAACTACCTACTCGACAAAGCTTCCTTAGGAGCCTCTACGCTATGTCTAGCAAGCGACTGATAACTAAATGCTAAAATGATACATGTTAGCGTAAACCATAGCAAGGAATTATCTATTAAACCTACTCTTTTTAGCCATTTAAACTTTTTCTTACGTCTATGGCGAGCTAGGATCTAACTTCCCAAATGAACCCCATTGTTCATTTCAGTCTAACTCAACTCTCTCGAATAATAAGTCACAAATTAAATAATAAGACAACTCTTGGTAGCTCTTACAAATCTAAGCATTAAGAACAATGAACAAAGCAGATAAGAAACAAAGATGCTATAACAATCAAAAGCAGTTTAGCCTAATCATCATCAACAAACCCAAACCAAGAGTATTTTAGCTCATGTCTGAGAAAATAACAATCAAAGAGTATGTAAAGATCATCGACATAGAGTACGAGCTACAAAAGGATTAGCTAAAGAAATCTCAAAAACTCAAGTGATAAAGTAAGCTTTACTGAAGCTTCTCGAGCTTCCCAAGCCTCTCTCGAATGGCTTGCTTGCTAGAGAATCCTTTTCTCTACCCAGCTATGGCGTCCATCCAAAAATGGAGAAGAGAATGCAGCTTTTTCTTCAATTTTTGCTCCCTCTCCCTGGCCTTTTATAGTGGTGTCCCCTTCTAGGGTTTCCTACCCTAGCCTTGTCATCATTTCTCGAGGAATATTCCCTTGTTTCACGTATGGTAAAATGGCCTTAAAAAGGATAGGGACCACGCGCTGAGTGTATTTTTCTAAATTCTTGTTTTAGATTGAAGCAACCCCACATCGAGCATCATATATGAGTAACATAAACGAATATTATATTCGTACTCAAACAGTTCAACCACAAGCACATGATCGTATACACTAGCTTTCATTCTCCCGCCCACAAACCTCAATCAACTCTCACCACAAATTCTACACAATTTCAAGTACATCAGCTTTCCCCACTTTACACTCAAAGACACTAACACGGTAACACTTGAGTCAACCTCATGAGTCATGACATCATTACAATATTAAAACGCAATGGAATAAAAAACCACACCAATGAACCACCACAACACAACTGCAGTAGCAATCGAGCTCGTAGAACCCCTGCATTCAGCCTTGCAGCAAATATAGCAAAACGGAAACCATTCCTCCAACCAATATACCATTGCTTCTTTGACCTGTCTTAAGAAAAAATCATCCGTATAGAAAAAAAAAAAAAAGAGGCACTCCACACAAAGAGATCAAATTCGATAAGAAACCCCGAAATGTATCATCTGCTCTAGTTTTATTAGAGACCCCAACTCCTCTTCAACGCCACACCAACCCACTACATCAGTTGCGATTCAATTCGTCTAAGCTTGCTAATGCTTCTATCACTTCATTCACGCCCTGTTAATATGAATACCCACCGTCTACCCTAACTCCAACGTCTTACAGGCCTTAATAACCGTCTTAGAGAAAATCATGATGACTATGTATTCATCGCATACCATACTTCAACGTTTACCTAGAGACCACATCCGCCTTACATCTTGGACCATTTATTTCAATTGCTTAAAACGACATGGAAAGGGACGCTTCAGCCTTCTCATCCCTATCCTTCAATTTTTTTGTTTCAAGACTTTATCCCTTCTTCTCTCGACAGCTGAAAAAACATACTATCAGTTGTGGAGGCAGCCTGCGATACGTGATCAGAATTGCCCAACTGATGTGGGTTTTTACTTTGGGCTATCAGAACAAAAGCCTGATAACCTTCAAAATGCTCAAGGGTTATTAAATGGACCAAGCCCATATCGTGGGTATCTTTCAAAGCCTGAAAAATGCAATGCATCCTACCTCTGCATCTTCAGCAATAGGATTCCTAAGACCTGGCCCCCGACGCTTCAGAATTCAATCCTACCTCGAGACAAGCACTGTATGGGGACTCAACAAATGAATCATTGCGATCTCTTACCAAGACAGGACCTTGGCATACTTCAATAAATGCGTCCAAATCCCCTGCAACATTAGCAGCTGCCCTTCTCTCTTCCTTCGACCGATCCTGTTCCAAACTTTTGACAGCCGAGTTCGCCACCACATCTCCATAACCAGTGTGTCTAATTGTTTTTCAGGACTTTTAGACCTATCACCCTAGCCTCCATACTTTTACTTTGATCGGAGTTATTCATCGCATCTTCCATATTTCTAACTTTTTAATCCCCATCTTCACATTCATTTATGGACTTGTCCTCCAAGTCTTTCTACAAATCACTGGCATCAGTTTCATGGTTGATAAATGAGAATTTGGTGAAAAAACTAGTTCTAATTCTGCTAAGTGAATTTTAAAGCATTTGGACCTAAATTTCAAAACTCAAAAAAATCATGGATCTTGATTAAGTTTGACGTAAGTATTTGTATTTTTGCCTTGTCAAATAAAGTAGGATATTGGGAGCTTTCATCAATAATAATGATCTCCCCCATCTTTTCGAAATGTTTCTGAATGTGTTCCAATTCTGGGCATGTATTGGGATTCCATAACATATGATCCAAGCTCGAAGACACTCCACCACGGATTCTTTCGCCCATGCCTCAACGTTATAGCATCACCTTCGTCTTTCTTCACCCTATTCAAAGCATCAGATGATTCAAAAATTAGAAGGACCACGTCACCTGTCATCCTCATAATCGAGAAGCCTTTCAATCCTTCTCCTTGGAGATTAGCTGCACTGCAAGCTTCCCAACTTTCATAAAGCTCCTGCATTTACCTCATCAACCACTCATTCGACAACATTTGATTCAACCCTACTAGCTTCTATAACATTTTTCTCTTTTAGGTCATTACCACGTCTCTAGATGGCATTGCTGATACCTTCCACTTTTTTTCCAATAAGCACTGCGAGCCTGAAAACGAGCCATAGAAACTCACAAAACTAAACTTGGATCCATTTTTACACCTCTTTCACGAAACGAAAGCGTCAATAACTTTTCCATGAGCGCCAAACACCGACCATAGCCCTTTCCGGTGAATATGCTTCGGTATATTAAAGACAAAGTGAAACACTCTTTCATGCCGCCTTGTATTCTATCATATTCTATTCAAGTTAATACTAAGAAAAACATCTTTTCTTCCAAAAAAAAGTACTAAGAAAACGATTTAGGGGTTTACTTCTTATTAGGGTAAAATATTGTGTATGCATCTGCATCTTCTTCCTTTATTAAAATATATATTTTTTGAGAAATCTTAATTTCAATCATAATCCTATCTAGAGGGGAAGAAAGGGGTGCTCTTAGTGGGTCTCTAAGGGAATATGAAAACAAAGATTAACAGCTAGGCCAACCGGCCAAATATGTTTGTTCTAAAATATATATTTTTGGATATATTATTTAGCTATAAATTGTAGACCGCTCCTAATAGTAGATTTGAGTTTATTTCCTTATTAATGTTTTTTGAAAGAAAAAAAATTATTAATACGAAAAGTAAAGATAATTTTTTTAATTAAAGTCTCTTTTATTTTTATTTTACGATCGAAGATTAATATTTTTATATTTAATAAACTCCATATATTCAATTTGTTTATATTTTTTTATTTTTTGTGTTCATAATATATGAACGCTAGCTGAATGATGGAGTTCCACTCAATATATCTGAAAAAGGGAGTTATTAAATGCGTATTTTTCATGGGCAGAACGCTGCAGCATAAACCATGCTCACATTTGAGAAAACCACATAAAAGAAAGGCAGGCAATTCTTGTGGACATGAAATATCATCTTCATGAAGATGAATTAGGGACCACATGACCATTGAAACCATCCCCATAACCCCTATGGTGGAACTGCATTAATTTCCAAAACTAAAGACCCCCACCCAAATTGTGGAAAAAAATAAAATAAAAATTAAAGGAAAATAGAATTCTGAAGTTTCAACTGAAACAAGAACCACTAACATTTTAATCACTTAGCTCAGGCATTGAAAGAATGAAAGATAGGGGAGACCTAACAGACGTGTGTGTGTATATATAAATTAAACTTTGTAAATTATAAACATGTTCTTTCAGTACATAGGCAAATTAACAAATGTAGCTTTACGTGTATATTATATGTATTCAGTGTTTTATCTATGCTGTCTAGGCCATTTATATATATATATATATCATTTCCATCTTTTGAATAGATCCATTTTCTATTTCGTTGCTATCCTGCCAAGTCATGAAGCAGCTGTGCACTCATCAAGTTCCTGTAAGGCAAATGCTGTCCTTCACCATCTAAAAGTGAGTACTGAACCGGTTGACAATCTTCCATTTGGTCTCTAGGGTAAAACAAAGAGCTTTGTGATGCTGGGGTGAAGGCTAAGCTCAACCCATTCCCACCATGCTGTTGTAACCCTAACGTCAATGACACACCCGATCCTCCGTTGGAACTTTGATTATTACCATTATGATCATTTCCATATGATACCCCACCACCACCTGCTGTTTGATGACTGTAGGAAGCGAAGTCCAATTCCATGGCACCATAAGCTGAAAAACCCTGCTGTTGTTGTTGTTGCCGATGATGACGCAAGCCGGGCTGGTTCTCAAGGGTTTTCAAACTTTTGGCATCGTTTTTATCCCGGTTCATAGTGATAATGGAAGAGAGACATTCGGAGTCGACTCGGACAAGCTGGTCCGGGGTGTGTCTTTTATCATTTTGATTAAGGTGGCCGATATTATCATTAACATCAGTGGCTGCATTAGGTGAGGCCTTGTTGTTTTCATGCTCCTTCGTTTCTTCCAAATACATTTCTTCCACCATTGGCTTCCATAGTCTCACTCTAGCATTGATGAACCAATTGGATACCTATCGGAACACGAGTAAAAACAAAAGTCGTCATATGATCAATATATTATAGTATAAGATTTTGGTATATATGATGCGAATACAATAATTGCAAATGGTTCTAACAACTTGAGATCCCAACAAGATATGCTCCATGAATAATATAAATCAATTCATGGGAAGTTATAATATTATATAGAGGGCTAAGATGTGTTTATCAACATCGCTTGGATACCTGCAAATATAGAGTTAAAATTGAAACTTTTCAGGCAATGATAGTACTAGAGGTAACTTGTTTGTGAGGGGAAAGATGGGTCCTAGTTAAATTTGTCAATGGAATCAAATCCACAAACAAATAGCAGAGAGAAGCTGTAGGTGAAAAGAAGCTAAATGTTTGAAATAAGATGACAAAAAAGAATGCGAAATCTGAATGGTGATGGGAATAAAATAACAAGAGTATTTCACGTGTAAAAAAAAAGCTTTGAAACTTATAGAGAAAGAGAGGGAGGGTTTTACGGGTGTAGAAAGTGCTCAAATAACCAAGCTCGAAGAACGGAGACTGATCTTTCGGGCAGGTCTCTTTGGGGTCTCCATGGATGAGAATCCATCATGTTCATTTGTTGGAAAGCCCTTTGTTGCCTTAATGCTTGATCGAGGATCCTAAGCCTCGGGGTTTCGCCTCTGGTTGCCCCGGGTGCAGCTGGGTCTTTTTCTCCCATGGCCTTCCTCGTAGCTTGAATCTGGCCGACAATGCCATCCCTCAGGCATCTAAAATGCCTTGACATAGCCTTGGATGCTAAAGCTGAATACACGGATGCTGCCCCAATGCCAGCCACTGCTTCAAAGGAAGATACCACCGCTTTCATTTGATCGCAATAGTGCTTGTATCTTCTATCCACCTAAACATGTCGACAAAGAGAAATGAGAATTAAAGCTAAAAATTGTCACGATGTGGGCACTTACGGGGAGGCCCCGAAGTCGCTAAGTTAGTTCAAGACACCAAAGTTGAAGACCCCATTTCAATCGATCACCCATTTTTCATAAATTCGGGTTAAAGGAAAGAAAAAATGTTCTTTTTTCTGAAAAAGATGGGAAAAGAAAGCCTCTTTGAGGACTAAAAGTTGATTACATACCTCTTTCAGCATTGAAAGCAGCTTGATTTTTCTTTTTTGTAACTCCATGAAATCAAGGGAATGAAGGGATTGTTTCATTGAAGAGCTAGCTCCATTTTCATCATCCCACTGTTTGTTGTTCTTATGGGTCGACAGGTTTTGTTTTGATGCATCGATTTGTTTAGTTCCCAGGCTGCAAAACTCATTCAAAAGTTCTTGAGTAGGTCCCAAGTAGTTTGAATTATTGAGTTGGAACTGCCCTTGAAGGTGTAAATTTGCGGGCTTTACAAAGAACCCATCTCTAGAACTTGATGAACCAACGAACCTCATATCATCATAGCCATGACCGGCCTGTCTCAGTTCAAAAGACTGTAGCCCAATACTAGTGGAGAGTGAAAGACCTTGACTTGGTCTCTCGTTTCCCTCACAAGGGAAAACACACCTCAAAGAAGAATCGTCAACAAGCAGCCTGTTTTCTGGCCAAGGAGCTGACTCGGTTCCAACCATTAGATTCTCAGTACTGGTTTCAGATAACCCAGTTGTGAACTCCGATTTGTGGAACTCATCATGTTGATAGAACTCGGTCGTCGGCTCATTTACTGCCTTGGAAGAAGAAGGACCCGCAGCGTCATTGCTTCCGTTTTTGTTGAAGAACCCTTCCATCTCCACGCCTGCTGTCAAGTTGAAGATCTCAGGGCTGGATTCAAAGCCGTGGATCTGATTCACGAGATGGGTATGCATGGTTGAGTTACCAAATGAAACATCCGAGGAACAAAAACCAGCTGACGACTCAATATTATTCCTTGATTTATCATCACAAACTTCTCTAGCCATGTTCCTTCCCTTTTATAATGTTTATGCTTCGGAGATACTGATAAAAAAGTTGATGCTGATTCTGCAACAAAAACAATTTCATCAAGATTCACCCATAATAATTAAAGCACGGTTATGAATTATACCTAATGAACAAAGATCAATTCTTGTTAAAACAAAAAAATTATGAGAGTTTTTAAAAGCTTTGGGGGTTGGGGGTTCTTTCATTTCTCCATTTGGAACAAACTTAATTAAGAGAGAGAGGAAAGGGATGCCTTACCAGATATGGAACAAGTTGAAACTTTGTTGTTAAAGAATCAACAGATATGGAGGAAAGGGGATTGAAGAAGAAGAAGATCTGGTCTTGGTCTTGGTCTTGGTCTTGGCCTTGGCCTTGGCCTTGTATATTTGTTCTATGTTATACCCAACATGGGGTGCCATGAAAACACAACCGTGGGAGAGAAAAAGGTAAGATAAAATCTTCCCTACAAAAAAGAAGTTTCAGATCCAGAGGTGATGATGAGGGCCCTTGATCATCATATTCTTTCTCTCTCACTACCTCAACTGGGTCAATGCGTTTGCACAAGTAAATTTTCAAGGAGATGTTAATCGTTGGTCTAATAATATTTGATTAAATTGATACTTGTAAAATATAGTAATTGGGCGGGAAATAATTGAAAACCGTACAAATTTTAATCGACATACTTGGGGAATAATCGAAATCTTCATTCACGGAAACGGGAACGAAGACAAAAATGGGTGAAGTTTTATTATTGAAGCTTAAATGAAAATGGAACCAGAATTGTTATATCTAAACCGTGGGGATAACTGAACCGTACCCTTATAAATCACCGTGGGAATCCTTGGAAAACATGCGCAGGAATCCTTAATATTTTACAAAGTTGGATGACCATAACGGTAATTTACCCATTTTCAACAAAAATTTAATTTTTCATGAGTATGGTTGGCTGGAGTATGTTTAGAAATTCTCCATAAATTCTATAAAAAAATAATTAAAAAGTGATCTATACATCGTTATAAATGCGATTTAGTCTAGTTTTGTTTGAAATAAACGATGATCGATTTCGATATGTAGTTTAAAAATATTAATATTTGGATGTTGAAAGGTCATAAAAATTGGTAGCATATTTTTTAGAAAAAAAATTTAGCAGACTTTGAAAAATTACCAAAAATTCTACAAGATAAATTAGGAAGTGAGCCTTATATTTCTATAACCATAAGGAAGTCTAGATTCGTATAAAACAAACAGTTCTTAATTTCGAGTTATTTAGTATGAGTTATTAATTTTTGAGTGAGCAAAGATCAGAAGAAAAGACTGCAGACTGTTTTCAAAAACAACAATGACAACGACTTCAAAAATTTGCCATAAATCGTACGAGTAAAATTAGAAGAGGTAATTTATATGGTTGAAAACATTATCGAATATAGTTTCTTTTAGAACAAACGAATCATGATTTGGAACGGTAGATTATTAGTTATATATTTTTCTTTTAAAAGATAGTACAGATTGACATATTTCAATATTTAATATTTTAGTCTTGTTTTATAGTTTGAAAATGATTTGTTTGTTGTTGGTAAAATTAAATTTATCATTTATGTTTGTAATTTTAGGGATTTAATGTTGAGTGTTTATTTTAATGTATTAAATTTTGTTTATTTTTTTGGGTAGATGGATTAACCGAAAATCGCAGAGATCTGTAAGGGATGAGTATGAGGAAGAAAAAATCCCTAAAACGTTTAATAGGAATTCTGCAAAACCGTACCCGCAAGTGTTGGGGACGGAGTGAGGAATGCAAAACCGTCCTTGACCCGCCCTATTGCCACCCCTACTCCATCCCATAATTTTTGAACTATATTGACTTTTCACATAGTTTTAGGAAGAAATTTTTTTTTATGAAATATGTGTTGTAAAGAAATTAAAATAATAATTTTATCTTTAAAAAGTTAAACTTTATTTTTTTATTAAAAACTAAAAATATATATATATATATAACTTATAAAAATTATTGAATTTTTTAATAAAATAATTTTAATAAAATAAATTTAAAACATAAAAAATACAAAATTAAAAAATGCATCCAATATAGACATCCTACTAAGAAATTTTTCCCTCCAACAATAAAATATAATTTAGAGTACAACATAAAATAGTTTACGATGCTAGTAATTAATTTAAATGGCTAAATGATGGTTAAAAAGAAAAATCCTCGGATTCAGGGTACTGAAGCAACAGGCAGGATGAGGGCCAGGATAGGATAGGGGGAAGAGCAGTGTAATGATGGTTCTTTACCTGCAGTTCAAACTACGAGCCGCCAATTTACATGATCTTTTCTTCGGTTTGCCTGTTCCTTTTCTACTCCTTTCTTCCGCAGAAAACAACCCTCAATTTAGGCTCTCTTTTTACCCATATATTTTTTTAATATTATTTATATATTTAATATCAAAAAATATTAATTTAGAATTTAATTAGCTGGTATGACGAGTTTTAATTTATTTATTTTTTAATAAAATTTTGTAATTTTTTAATAAAATTTTGTAATTTTTTAATAAAATTTATAAAACTCGTATCTAAGCCTACCATTATCCAATTACTGACAGTCTCAATGACTATAAATGCTCAGGTAAGTGAAGAGAAAAGACAAGCTTGATCGTGAGGACAATACCCCTTTTTTCAATCGATTCTTCTCATTTATGTTATGGCTTTTACTGTCAAGCTACTGACTGCAGCTCTCCACTCCAAAATTAGAGGAGGTGACCACCTCAATCTGTCACAACTATCTTGGTTCACCATCTTTATCTCCCTTGTTTGTTGCTTTCTCATTTTAGCATCAACAATTTATACGGTGAACATAAAAACCCTTTCGACCAAGATAACCAGTCACGAAGGCTCTCCTAATGGCAATCCCAGTGCACCAAAGTTTTGTGACCGACAATGTTAGTGGTCAAATTGAAGACGACAATGAACTTTAAAAGTGTCATAGCCGCCATGAAAAGCAACCTTTTGAAAGATGGTTTGAAAACTTCTCGCTACTCGCTTTTAAGGGTGTGACAGAAGGGCGATGAGAAGGCAATATCATGCCACATACGTTGGCGAATATTGGCTGTCAGGTGAAAGTCCTGGATCGTAAAGCATCTGCTTTACCCACCAATAAAATGCTTCATATCGTCCCACCACTACATTACGCACCAAAAGTAGTTTAGGGATGCCTCACACACTCACCAACAACTCGTGTAATACGTATGGAAGGTGTAACCCCAAGAAGGTTTTAACACCTAGAATGCATATGATACAAGCCTTCGGGCCCTCTCCTTTGTATGTTGCAAGAGAAATAACAACAGAAGTGAT
This sequence comes from Hibiscus mutabilis, assembly GCA_019671005.1. Taxonomy (NCBI): domain Eukaryota; kingdom Viridiplantae; phylum Streptophyta; class Magnoliopsida; order Malvales; family Malvaceae; genus Hibiscus; species Hibiscus mutabilis. The sequence continues at coordinate 21,288,966 of CM033741.1, read as the reverse complement.
AACAAAGATCCTAGAGGTTGTGAAGATGAGGAGCGTAGATGTTCAAGGACCCTAAAAACACTAAGGTCGGCGTGCAAGGGAAGCGCCACCAACCCTAGTCCTTCGTCCCCCTTTCTTTATCTTGTAATAGTTTACGTCTATAAATATTTTCCCCCCACTATAGATGGTTTAGGTCCTGGGCATCTCTGAAGAAGGAGTCACTGATGTAAATGTAATCTATACGATAAAGGGCAACCATCTTCGCTCAACTATAATGTGTGTAGGTTATAAAGGAGGTATTATAAAGGAGGTATTAACGCTCCATGATGCCCAAACAGATGAAGGCGTGGTCGCAACCTAAACTCTTTATAACACTTTTTCCGCAAGTGCTTTCTCTAGAAAGCCTCCAAGCGTTGGGAAAAGCCCTATAAGTTAAAGAACCCTAGGACGCTGATATACTCTCTAGGAAGTTGAGATATGCCATAGAAAGCTTTATTGATTACTTAAAATATCCTAAGAGATCGCTATAAACTTTAAGAAGATATGCTCACTGCTACAAGCACCATAGGAAACTCATACGCATCCTAGGAAGATTTGCTTGAACTGTTATAGCTGAGCATATGTACATCTTCGAGTGATGGATGATTGAATGGTTTAATTGTTGTATAAATGTATGGATGCATTGTTTTGATAATTAATTATTTGAATTTAGATGAGAATATGAATATGTGAAACTGTTGATGATTATTATCTCTCTGAATGCTTCTATATGTTTCTACATTTATATTATCAGACTTCATCCACCTTTGAAGAACAAGTAATTCGATGTCTCCGCCCATTTGATGCTATGACTCCGTGATTTTATCTAAGGAGGTTAAGATGACTACACTTTTGTGTCTAGAAAGACATTTGATCTGCAAAAGTGTGGATGTCTGTTCCGGTGGATAACGCCTCTGCATATCTGATGCTAAATGCATCATCGATCATAACAAACTTAAGTTACCTATGAGAAGTCACAAATGATATTCTTTATGTATTATTTATGTCTTGAGTGACATCAACTTGGAAAAGTATAGACAAACTAAATACCTCCGTCTTTTCAATGCAAAGCATTGTATTGTCCTCCAAGGGCATCTAGATGCCTACGCTCTTGTGTCCTAAATGACACCTGATCTGCAAGAGTGTAGATGCTTGTTCCTATAGATGTTACTACAACATGTTCAACGATATAAATCCCTACACTTCTTTGTCTCGAGCAACACCTGATCTGCAAAAGTATAGATTTCTACTTCGACAGATACTATGTTCGTTGATTCGCCCCTCAATGACTCATAGATCAATTAAACGGAGATGTCTATTCTAGATTACAGACGATATTGCAATAAGCAAAAAAAATTAACATTGTCGATATCACCTTCATTAATCCAATGCTATAACATTGTAATTTTCTCTAAGGACATTGGGATGCCACACTTTTGTGTCTTAAAAGACGTTTGATATGCAAAAGTATAGATGCTTGCTCCAGAAGATGTTGCCTCAGCTGATCCGATGTTGAATGCCTTGTAGATCAATTGAAGCGAGATGCATGTTCAAGATTACAGACGATATTGCAATAAGTAAATAAAATTAACAGTCTTCGCCTATTCGATGCTATGACATCATGATTTTATCCAAGGGCATTAGGATGCCTACACTTTTGTGTCTCGAATGACATCTGATCTGTAAAAATGTAGATATTTTCTCTGGTAGATATCATCCTCATTAATTTGATGCTAAGACATCGTGATTTTATCCAAGGGAAACAAGATTCCAACAATATTGTATCTCGAAAGACGCCTAATTTGTAAAAGTATGAGTATCTGATCCATCGTACAATACCTTCATTTATCCAATGATAAATGTATCGTCAATCATAAGAAAACGGAGATGCCTGTGCAGAGTCACAGATGATGCTGTTTTGCACATTTTTAGAATTCGATGTTGAGGACATCGTTGATCATACCAAATCAGAGATGATAAAGTATACTGATGTTTTGACAGCACCAAAAAGGTAGAGAGCATTACTCAAAGGACCTCTCGATAATGATAAAATCCTTCAAACATCCAATGCTAGAAGCATTGTTGATTAAGAAAATAAAATATCTATATATATTCATGCTCTGACAATACAAGCTCCGCAAGGGCACGAGCAATGTTGTTTGAAATATCTATGAGTTATCTAGTACTAGATATATTGTTGACTTAAATAAGCCAGAGACGACATCAGTAATTCGTACATTTTAGCCTCTTACGACTCTCAAACTAAATTAATATATAATTTCTCTACATATCCAACAATTAGTACATTGGTGGCTAAATAAAGCACTAATGTATGAAAAGATGCATAACTACGTTCCTATGCAAAAGAAACTCCTCATCCCCTAAGACATTCTTTGGGCGCTGTAGGTATTACCACATAGTAACTGCCTTCGTAATACGACACGCTCTGGTGCTATCACTTCTAGGAGATGAGCGTCGTTTCTGCCTTCATGATCAGAGGCTACTGAAATAGCCCTAACAAGGAAAACTGAGCCAAAATAAATGGTACAAAAAACCTTCATGTCGGATAAGCACGAGCCTAAGAGGGAACAAACCCTGACATATAAAATGATCAAAACAAAGTCAAGTCACCAAAAAGTACAATAAAAAATATAATCACCCTTCTAAAGGGAGAACTTCCTCAAAATATTGTGATTCGTACCACTTTATGGTACTCTTCTAACTGTAGGGACAAGTGTTACACCCAAATTCTCCACCACCGTGTGACTCTAGAAATAACACTCAACACCTTCAACTCCATATTTGGTAGATTCTAGAGGAATGCAACAACTCCTTCGAAGGCAAGTTCTCTAGAGATTAACATAACCAGAGCCATCAGGCTGCCTCGGGAACAGGCATAGCCAGGCTCCTCTGCACGATATTCACATGGACACCATGCAATTCCTAAATACTCAAAAGCTGGACATATATTTGCCAATCCGTCCATAAGCCTTCGCTAGGCCTGCACTATCCACTCATCAATAGTCCCAAAGACTATAAATACCTGTACAAGTGAAGAGAGAAGGCAAACTTGATCGTGAGGGCAATACCCCTCTTTTCCCTCGATTCTTTTCATCTATGTTATGATTCTTATTAACGGTTGACTGCGGCTCTTTGTCCCAAATCTACAAGGGTAAACCACATGAATCTGGCACAGCCAACTTGGTTCACCGCCTCCACCTCCCTTGTTAGGTGCCTCCTCATTTTGGCATCAACACATGTCAAAATATAAAATCATTTAAAATCTTTAGTTGAAAAAAATGTATATAATTTTTTTTATAATTTTAGATTTAAAGTGAAAATAAACGTTTATTTGAAAAATGCTTTTTGATAGACTTTATTCCTGAAACAAAATTGTAACGAAATGCTATTATGCAGGGATTATGGAATAAACAAAAGAGGAAAAATGATAATTTCATTTTTAAATCAAAAATTGATCTAGGAATATCGTAGAAAATATATAATATCTTAATAAAAACCTCAAGATTTTATAATATGATTTTATCTAACCTATGTCTTAAGGATTATTAAATAACAGATTAAATAAAAGATTCATTTAAAAATAACATACTCATTTAATAGGATATAATTAATTCAGTTATCAATTGTCGTAGTTAATACAATATTAATCCTATTAAACAAAATAAAAATATATTAATTTTAGGATTTAGAGTTTAGGGTTTAATGTTGAGGGGTTTTAGTGTTTAGGGTTTATAATTTATAATTTTTTAGGATTTAGCATTTAGTGTTCATGGTTAGTGTTCTAGGTTTTTTTAGAGTTTAATATTTGGGATTTATGATTCATGGTTAGTATTTTAGAATTTAAGTTTTGGTGGTTTTAGTGTTTAGTGTTTGAGGTTTGGGAATTGGAGTTTGTGTTTTAGGTTTTAGGATTGAGAGAATGAGAATATTAAACAAGGGAAATTTATGACTAAAAGTTCTTTATACGTCATTAAATTAATGTATTTTTAAGGGGATTTTTTATTTGATTTAAATTATTTGATGTTCTTTGACCTATATCTTGTGGTTAGGTTAGTCAAAGCTATATAATATTTATATTATGGTTAGTTTATTGTATTTGATTTGATTTTTATTTTCTTTGATCACAAGGAGAAGAGGACAAGAATTAACATAGAGAATATCCGTTTGGCAAAATAAATTGTGTTGAAAAGAAAATATTAAATTATAAGTATTATTTCTTTTTTAAAAAAATGAATTTGAATTTTCTAGTTAAGTTTTTGTCTGCTTTATTTGTATTACGTTAAAATCAGACATAATATCGTAGAATATGATATAATTAAATTATAAGAATAAGACATGGTTTTTATATTAAAATAATGTATTAAAATTTATATAAACATAATTATTTGCTCCCAAAAGAAATGAGTGCCGAAGAAAGATAGGGAGTGGTCCAACGTTTTCTTCTTAATTAATTGCTTTGTTGAAGTACTCCGCCCATTTCCCTCTGGGCTTTATTAGAGGTGTACATAATTAATCGTAACCGTTAATCAGTATAATCGTATATTTTATAAGTTAATTAACTTAATCATTAAAGTAAAATGGTTTTAATTAATCGAAGCGCTAAAAATAATGGTTAATAGTTAACTTATAGGTACTTTTCTAATTAAGTATGAAGTTTGTGTTTAGAATCTCTCTATCTAAGTATTTTTCCTAAAAAATTAATATAATATTTATCAAAGAGATAGTTGATAAACTAATAATTTAGGATTTTAATATAACAAAGGTTTTAATTTGATAAATTGTTTTAAATAAAATTTTAAGGTAAATGTAATTACTAACAACAATTTATTTAACTACTAACTATGACATGAAATGTTTGGTTATATATGAGAATAAAGCATAATAAGTTTATACATAGTGAAACATTGATTGATTTTGTATAATTGATGTACATTGGTCTTTGTTTATGAAGTTTAATGTCTTAAAAGACTTTGATTGGTGTATGTGAATGAATTAAGTCTTGCTTGTTTCTAAGGTCATTTGGTGTATTATACGCTTAAATTTTTCATTTAGGATGAATGGTGTTGTTTGGAAAAGGTTTGATAGTGTTTTAAAGGCTAAAATTGTGACAATACATGTCACGATTTTGATACCTCACTTACGGTTTTGATGCTTTATAGCCGGATGGAATTTATGGTTTTGATACTCACCAAAGGTTTTGAAACTTTTGACCTGATTTTACATTTTTACGTTTTGGTCACTATCTCATAACTTTGTCAAATGAACTCTGATTTAGTCATCGTTTTTTAATTCAAGTTTTGGAATGAAAAAATGAATACGAATAGTATCTATTTGGAAAAATGAACTCCTATTTCATAACTTGGTCACTATTTCATAACCTTGAACTTTTGAAAATTTTCACTTTAATTCCTAAACCTTTGAAACCTTGCAAGTTAGTTCTTAATGTTTAAATCAAAATTAAGCCTCTGATAACCTGTCAGTAATGTCTTATTTGGTTTGATTTATGTTTGTTTTATATTTATTTTATTTCCTGATTCTCTATTTTTGATTCCGGTGACACCTTCTACTCGATTTTCTTCTAGACCGGGTAATGGGTGTTACAATTATCTCGACATAAAACCCTCAACTTTTATCCTTGTCACAAAATGGTCACTTCCCAAGCCTATATAATCAAATTCTCATCTAATAAGGGCCAAATTTGGTCCAAGGGGTCCAATTATCCAATCTAACTCGAAGGTCCATAACTCGAGTCAACGCCTATTCGTTGACTCAAAAATTCGGGTCAGCACACCAGCTTCCTTGTTCCGACATTTGATCATATGTGGCTCTTTATCACGCTCCCACCAAAATATTTTCTACAAAGTTCAATAAATTGTACTATTAATATCTAATAACAACATCAACAACAATAACTTATAAAATTAAATTGACGAGTCTTACACCTACCTTAAACTCATCAAAGTAAATTTGTTTTGTCTCTTCTGAAATAGCTCCCCAATTAAAGCCATCGGGAAGAAATTTTTACTTTATAGCCACTCCAATTGGTCTTATGTAATTACACCTTTGGAATTCGTATTTCCCACTTTACCAAGCTAAAATTCCGTTTTTATTTAGAAATGTTTGTATATAGCCAAAATTCGTGTTTCTCATTGGTTGGGTTAGGATAGTTAATAGGATTTTAATTAGATATTATTAGTGTTTGTATGGAATATAAATCTCCTGCCCCTTCTATGCCCAACACTAAAAAAATAGGTTTAGGGTTTAGGGAATTTGTGATAGAGTGTATTTTTAAGGTTTAGGGTCTATGGCTTAGGATTTAGAATTTTGGGTTAGAGCTTAGAATTTGATTTTTTAGTGTTGGGGCATAGAAAAAGAGCATCGAAAAGGGACAAAGGATTTTTGTCCGTTTGTATGTGGGGTTGAAAAGGGAGTTGGGTAGTTGTAGGTTAGAAAGGTGTAGTGAGATAGTTGTTTTCTTGTATTTTTATTTTATTTTTTATTGTCTCTAACAGAACCATTGTTATATCGCAAATTAAATTGATATTTTTTTATTGAAATCAATAATGTTTTCGACAAAAAAAAGCAATTTTGTTGAAAACTACAACCTAGATCAAAACTTTGTGACAAATTATTTTATTTTCATCGGTAAATTATGACGGATTTTAAAGTCGTCGAAATTTTTCCCTCGATAACTTAATTTTTTATAGTGATTTTGATTGGTTCTGTTAATAATTTTCAAACAAATATCAGTTCATTAACGGTTAAAGAAAAAATATTTATGTTAATTTAATGCAACCGGTGATCGAATTAACTGTTTGAACAACTCTACAGCTTCATATGCATAAGGGAACAAAATAACACTAACCAAAATATATAGAATAATAACACTTTTTTTGACATTTCAATTAAGTAGGGAAAATTCATGTTTAGTTTGTTATCCCAAAGTTTAGGGGGAAGACAAAGGATTAGGTAAAACTTAAGTGCCAAAAGAGAAAAAGGAAATGACATTTGCAAAATCACTTTCAACTCTAGCTAATTTATTTTTTATTGCATTGAGTATGGAATATGAGACATGAGGAAGAGAAAGTGAACTCTTAGCCACTAGACCATTATCGGGGTTTTAACTAGTTTATCTTTTGTGTTGCCATATTTATGCACTTAATCACTATATATATGTTGTCGCGTTCACACTAATAATATGGTATTTTTATTTAATCACGGGTATTCAATTTATTGGTTGACTAATTCATATCGGGTACTGTAGAAGCTTATTATGCGGACGACCCTTCTAACCCAATTTACTTTATTCACAACACCAGGATTTGAACCTTTGACCCAGGGACGGAGCTAGGATCGAACATTGGCAGAGCCAAAATATTAAATTTAAAAATATAAGGGCTTATTAAGTATTTAAACTCATATCTCATGGAACAAGACCTAATTTGTCTAAGATTTAAATTTTATAATAACCTAAATTGTTATTGGACCAAAAAATTGAAGATGTGAGCTCATTCTTTTTTAGTTCAACCCGTACTTGATTATATATTTAATAAACTCTTATATTTTTTAATATTTATTTTTTAATATTTATTTTTATCGGAACAAAATTTTATAATAGGGGTCGGGGGCCTCAAGGGAGCTTCGTCCATGTTCTGACCTTGCTTAAAGGATATAGTGCCTCATCCCACTAGACTAACTGATTATTGGTAATAATATGATATTTACCATTGAATATTTTAAAATCACTTAAAAAAAACAATTACTCAATATCTTTAAAATTTTAAAGCAAGTAAACAATAAACAAAGTTTTCAATTATTATATTAATATGTAAATGCAATGATATTAGTTAAATACTATACGGCCTATCAACTATTGGTTTAGTGACAAACCATTTGTGTAGAAATAAAATAAAAAATTGGCATCAAAATTTTAAATCTTGAACGATCTCTGTCCCTTCTCTTAAATTGATCCAATTATATAAATAAATATTGACCATATTTGACAATTAACATATAATTGATATCGGGTAGAATATTACATTGACTGATAACTAATAGTATTAGCTAATTTAACTAACGAGTTGCATTAACTGATTGTATACAAATGTTTGGTAAAATTAACTGACAGATGTTTGATTATTTGAACAATCAAAATAACATATAAGGACAAGATTATATTCAATACTTGTTTTTAATAATTTATTAGTTATTAATATGTTTATCTATTAATATTAATTAAATTATGGAAGTTAATTTTTTTTAAATCATTATTAAGTATATATGAATGATGTATATATTAATTTTTTATTTATAAAATTATATACAAATATTTTTGAAAATTATAATATATTTATTAAAAGTTAACTATTAGCAAGAGTCTCATTAAAAAACTTTATTAAACCTAAATGGAAGAAAAATAGTACTATTTGTTAATACTACATTAATCCAAACATAGCAAAAATCCATAACAAATGCGGTTTACAAACATAGATTCAAGCGCCCGTGCAATTAAACAAAAACGGCACAGTACTGGGTTTCTACTAAATCTACCCCAGACAAATAACAAATAGTTACCATGCTCTAGCATCGTTCACTCATGATAAAAACTATCCAGGAATCTTCTGTTAATACTAACCTTAAGACGATGTCTCCCAAAACAGAGGCGTAACTCTATACATTCTATTTTTTGCCAATTTATCTGCAGTAATATTAGCATCTCTCAAAACAGCATAAAAACTCTATCATCACAAAGTCTGCCCAATTGATGTGGTCATCTAAGTAATCATGACCTTACAAATTTTGTTATCCACGCGGTTTGGGGAAAAAAATAAAGCTTCTCGTTGAGTCTAAAAGTTACCGGTTTGCAAGCTTTTGGATGGCAAAACACAGATTAGAACTGACTTTAACAAAATACAGTAAACCTCTATAAATTAATATTTAATAAATTAATAATTTTTTAAATAATACTTTTTTTGGGTCCCAATTTAGGCCTAAAGTTTAAATTAATAATTTTGATAAATTAATAATATAATAATTTTTCGAAAGATCCTTATATAAATTTATAGTCCCTTCAATATTATAAATTAATAATTTTATAAAATTACAAATATAACTAGGACAAATTAGTAAAATATGATTCTATAGTTGTTTGTTTCTTCTTAAAACTTAAATCTAGTTGTATTTCATCTCTAACTTTCCTTACTGCATCCAAAAGTCTTGGTGTTGCGTTCTCATACTGCATCTATGGTTGATTGCTTTTGATTTGGATTGACTAATTAGGAATGCTTGATGTTGTTTATGTAATGGTTGATTTCCTTACCATAAACGAACTTGCATTAAGTTTTAACTAGTACTACGTACTACAATGAACTTTGCTTTTTTAGGGTTATGTATTATATTTAATTAGTCACATGAACGTCATTCAATTAGTCAATATAATGTATATGTTTTATTCATGAAGAATAATGCATGCCCGTTAAATCGGAAAAAATATTTTTAAATTAATAAATTATTAATTTATCGATTAATTAATACCTCTTTAAATTAATAAAAGTATGTGGTCCCGACATTATTAATTTATAGAGATTTTATTGTACATTAACTCGATCTAGAGCTAAATAGAGAGTTCATATACATGATTTATGTAGAATACGGCTCAAAGTGTTTAAAGAACTCGGACTTCTACCTTTATTAATTATGTGAAATTGTGATCTTACAAGAAATGAAGAATTCGAATCCTTCAAATAAAAGCGTCATAAATTGATCACTGAATCATATACTCTGAGTACGAAAATGCTCCTTCAAACATAAATTTCTTTCTTTCTTTCTTTTGGTTCATTATGTTTTTATTTGATTATTTATTAGTTCCTTCCTAGGGTGGAAAGTGTTAGAAAAGAACAAATGAAGGAAAGGGCAGAGGGAAAGCAACCTGAGGAAAAGGCTCAAGTGGCTGCCAATGTCTCTCCACGTGAAAGGTAACATCATATTCAGTCCAAACCCCTAAAATTTCAGGTCCACACCCGTACACTTCTCACCTCCATGTTTATGTAAGTGTACCAAGTATATATGCACAGTGGCATTGCATGTTAGGCTGATTTTGATGGTCTAATTTTGATTCTAATCCATTTGTTGTATTAAAATTTGATATTTAACCTCTCTACTTTAATTTAACATAATTTGATCCTTCAGTAGGTTAAAATGGGTAACCCCTTTTGTTGGATTAATAGATGAAAAATTATTGTCTCTCCGTCACAGTTAATATCATGTGAAAAATAATCAACCATATTTAATTAGTAATAAATTTATGTGTCAATATTAAGATTGCTTTTTAAAAAACCATCCCATCACTTTAATAACAACACCTAACAGTTTTATTAATTTAGAATTATCAATAATATTATAAAAGTAGAGTGATCAAATTGTGTTAAATTAAAATAGAGGGACCAAATCTAAATTTCAACATGATAGAGAGTAAAACCAGAATTAAACAGATTCCAATCCTCAACTATGTAAAGCTAGTGGACAATTTTGTTCATTCGATAATTGGATCAGAAGTATAAAGCCAAGCAAAGGTTAAAGTCGCACGGGCTGTTTGGCAGATGCCTCCTCGGGACCCCAGTGGTCCAGCCTCCCCCTTAAGCTTAATTTCTTACAATTGTCTTACCTTCCATTGTTTCTTATTCACATGTGTATTCCTCATCACTCAATCCAACTCGTCTTTTTTTTGGTAGTCGGAGTGAAAAGAATTACACATTGAAATTAATTTAAATTTTAAACTTATTATATATTGTTTTTTAAGATTTAATTTAGATCACATTATGTGATTTCCTCTCAAAATTGCAACATCATCGTGATCACATATTTTTATGGGTAAATTACGTAAATCATCACTGAACTTTACTCTCAAATCTATTTTGGTCATTGAAATATCAAAACAATCAATTTACTCACTGAAGTTTAAACATTGAACGTCTTTTGTCACCCCTCCGTTAACTTTTTAACGATGTCTATTACCGGCGAACGAAGGAACTTCTCCAAGATTCGAATGGTGGAAAACTTCATCGGCATGAGAGAAGCAACATAATGAGAAACAGGTTCCATCCGACAGCAGAAGAGGGAGATCGACGAGAGAGAAACCATAAGGTGTTTGGCCGATTCATGAACTCCGAAGCACTTTCCGAAAAAATAGAGGTCGAATTCAGACTCAGGGGGCCGAGACAAAGTGACTAGTGAAATTTGGGACCGAACGACCATAATCTACGACCGTTTGGGGTTTAAGAGTGACAAAAACGTTCAAAGTCTAAACTTTAGTGACAAAAAATGTTTAATGTCTAAACTTCAGCGAGTAAATTGAACGTTTTGAAAGTTCAATGACTAAAATAGATTTAAAAGTAAGGTTCACTGATAATTTACAAATTTTCCCTATTTTTATTTATTTAAATTGATTATATATATATCACAGTAGAAAATGTTGAGGTTTGAACAAATTCTGTTCACCGTCCCCATATATGGCAGCCTTTTTATACCATGTTTTTCTTTGGGGTAGTTAAGTTGAAAGACATGGAATCTTAACTAAAAACACTTTTTTTTTCTTTCTTTCAGACTTGGCTATCAAATATGTCGGAAAAATTCATAATAATATATGCAAATCTCACTCGTAAATGTTTACGTAAGTTTGGATTACAATCAACTCATAGTTTTTATCAATGCAGTGTAGATGGAGTCAAGAGCTGAATATGTAGTAATTTGGAGTCCCAAACCAGGGCTTTACATTAAATATAAGAGGCAGATTAAAAACACCCAATGTCGTGATTCATGCCACAGACTCGTACTTTGTGTTTCTTGTCATGTTTTTATTTATGGCATAAAGTCAAAATTTGTCATTGTTTCATTTTGAGTCAAAATAGTTCATATGTAGATGAAAGTTGTTAGAAAACTGACGATAAATAGTTTGAAATAATTTGACAGAATGATAAGTTAGTAGAAAAAATTATTTTATATTTTATATAATTTTATAAAATTATTGTTTGAGCGATGTAACGTTTTATCAAGTTAAACACGTTTGTCTATATGATATTGTCATGTCAGCGTGCACTGTCATATAGGTTTGTCACGTCATTTCAAGTTATTTATTGTCAGTTGACTGACAGTTTCATCCGCAGAATGGCTATTTTGACAAAAAATAAAACGTTTAGAGTTAAATTGCTAAAAAAATAAATATAAATCAAAGTGATTATTCAACCAAACGTTGAGTATATTTTTTGATTTTATACCTTTATTTATCTAGTCTAGTCTTTGTCGCTGTCAATCAAACCTACCTCGATACACGATTCAATCTCTTCATTTCCCTTTCTCCCAAACGTTGATCATCAAAGTCAATGAACAACTTGACAGTTTTATATATGATGAATTCAATGATATATAAGAACCACACAAAATACATAACAATGTGGGGTTCAACATTAGGCTACATCCCTTGCAAAAATGTCTTGTTATCATTCCATTCTTCCAAGGTCAAACTGGTTTGATTATTTCAATCCACAAATCCCATTCAAATGCACAATAAGCGAGGCACTGCAATCCAAGAAAGCTCAAAAACAAGTCTCCATATGTCAACAAAGACTGTTTAATTTGTACTACTTTCTCTATTCACACGAAATTTCTTAGCTTTCATCATTTCTCAAATATACACTTAAACAATTCTTTTCGTCTTTAACTACCCTCTCCCTACCAGTTTGGAAGTGAATATTGGGTTCATTGATTCAAAAAAAATCTTAACTTCAAGGTAAAATTGTGGTATTTCTGCTTAAATTTTGGGTTTAGACCCTATGCTTTTATTTGGTATAATTTAGTTTCTCTACTTTTATAATCTCATACTCCATCTGTCTCATTAAATTTGTCTAATATTAATTTTTTAAAAGTCAAAATTTTTAAACTTTAACTGCAATTATTTTAAATATTTTAATTAATTAAAATTTATAAAATATATATTTTTAAATTACTTGATTGAATGTTTTTAAAACATATTTTTTAACATTTTTATCAATAATAAATTTAAAGTAATAAGGAGTCAAAGTTTAAAAATTTTAACCAAAAAAGTCAATACATATTTAGTAAGACGGAGGGAGTAGTTATTGGTTAACGCCACTAGTTTTTCCAATTGAAATACATACACAAAATTTTTCTTAAAACACCTCTTTCAATCTATCATGTTGGCTCACATTTTTCAATTTATTTTGTTTGTGTTTAAAGGGATATTTTTAAGCAGAGACGGATGTGGGATTTTATGTTACGTGGGCGAACCTATAAAATTTTAGGGAAGCAAAAATAAATTTTCAATAAAAAAATATATAAAAAATTCTAAGAAAAAATTAAATCATATATAAATTTCAAATTTTAAGAGGGAGACTGTCCATTCCAACCCTTTCGGTTCATCCTTGGTTTTAAGGAAAGCCCACGCCAACATTTTAATTGAAATGATTGACTGTTAACTACTTGAACTAATTAATGATATTATAAGAGTAGAGGGACAAAATTATTTCGAATAAAAGAACAATGACTAAATCAGCATAATAATGGGATCAAAACCATATAATGTCACCTAATTTAAAAACGAGGACTTTAAGTTGCTTTTGAGGTCAACATATAGGGTTATTAACCAATCATAATTCATAAACCCAAAGATTATGATTCTCATGACTCATTACGTAGCTTTAGTCATAGGTAATTGCAATTATTGAACTGTTAATTAATCATCTTTTTGGACATACGTCTTTGGTTAAGATGTAGCTTTAGACCAATGTGGTTTCGACAGAGGATAACCTATGTCCTGTCAATGATGACAGAAAATGGTAAGAAAACTGTTTGGAAAATTCGGGGACCTAAGAGAAGGTAACTTAGTAATATCCAACGATGGCTAATTCTCTTAGTAAGGTTCATCACAACCCAGAAGGCTACAATTTTAATACTTTCCACGCAGTTTCCTCGTAACCAGGTGCATGGTTAGGCCGATTTCAAACTAAGTGTAAATCTGAAGTCTCCGCGGTATCATTCTTTGTTACATTTCTTCTGTTTCATTAGTAGCTTGAGATTCAAGAAAACGTGATCTCAGTTTAGGGCAAAAGTGTGTGATCAAGCACCCTCGGCCTTGGGATAAAAGAGGAAAAGCAAAATATCATGATTCAAATTTATACCAACTGGATTTTTCAAGAGCAATTGTTTAAATTTATATAGATGGAAATCAAAGTTTTAAAATTTTCGGGTCATTTTTCAAGAGCAATTGTCGTTATGGATTTGAATCATTTCAATTTTTATTCATCGTGAATTCAAATTGTTTTAACTTTAGATTATTTTAATTTCAAATCAATTTGGGGCTTTTCACCTATCATGATCAAATCAATTTTAATTCAATTTGTATTCAGATGGATTAGGTTAAATTTTTCGATTTGGATTAAAGAAATAGACGTTGCATCTCTCTACCTATTGAAGCTTTATGGATTTCGTGTAGCCAACAAAAGAAGTGGTATTACATACCGGCATTGTTGATGGCCACAAAGCAAACATCTATTTGTTGTGGACCGATTCCAGTTGAGCCCATTCCAATGGGCTGCATTCTCATCTCTGAAACAAACAGTTTAACATAACACATCTAATCATCGTCAAATTAATCTTATGTCAATGTTATGATATTGTGGATAAGTTATTAATTTAAATACTAATTAAGTTCATATGAAAATAGTTTAGTACTACATATGAAGATGATATATATTACCTAATTAACCATAATATTAAGTGGCACATGTTCTGAAATTATGATGGCAGTTGAGTGAAGGAAGCTGGACAGTTTTCTAATATTGTATTGTCCACTTCAAGGTGGCCAGGCCAGCATTTTCATCATTAGCGTTCACAATCATTTTTGCATGCTCCTCTTGGCTAATTGGCTGATCGAAATTTGCCAGCTTCACCACTGCTTTTAACACTCCCATTGGTTCGCACCATTCCCCAGCATGATTTCTCCCACTTTTGCCACTAAATGAATTCAAATCTCCAAGTAATGAACACATACTTATCTCTTCTTATCCTTAAAGGGTCTCTTTTAACATATCCGGGACATGAATTAATCCATAGTTCAAAGAAAGCTTAATCTTGAGAGTAGACCACCTGATTTGACAAATGGTTGACAAGAGTTTATTACACTGTCAATATGTACATTGATCAAGGTTGTAAGGTGAAAAACAAACAACTAGTTTGTCAAATAGACTAATGAAAATTCGTGGGACAACTCAATGATTAGGTATAAATGCCTCTCACGTATACTCTTTTGCCATTTTCACTTCCTATACGAAATTTATCATTGTTCCACTCTTATTTATCATATTTTTATTAGCTTAAGTATAAAAGAGCATCTCCAAACGTCTCCCTAATTTATCTTTATCTTCTTGACTAAGCTTGGTCAGTCCAATCCAAGTGCATTAACAACAATCTCCTGTTAGAAAAATGGTACAGTAATAATCCAAATATAACAGAATACAATAAGAAAAATAAATAATAATAAATTAAAAACAGAACCTGAAATTGGATATAGTTAAAAATCATAAGAAATTTGTTGAGGCATGTATAAACAGTTTCCTCAAGACAGATTCGTCTTCTCTTCGGTGCTGGAGTAACGTTGGACGTCTATCTCCTAGAATACAATAACAAATATTCACAGCAGTAGCACAATTGCAGTGAACAATCAAACATAATCTTGCCTTTCTCTATCACCGAAAAATAAAACGAACTTTGAAAGAAAATTTTCTAAGTCAAAAACTTCAAAGTTTTTCTATGTTATTTTTGTAAGTTGTTGCGAAAATGAGTCTCAACTAGCCTTTATATAGTAGATGAAAAAATTAAATCGTTTAATGAAAAGATTAAACATTTCAATGGAAGGATTTGTTGAAAAGTTAAAAAATATGATTGAATGGATGCAACTTCAAACAAAAAAAATTAATAAGTCTATTCACCAAGTGACATGACTTATTATAAACATCAATATCATTCAATTAATCATTATTTTTTCCAACAATCCCACACATGAATGAAATTGAATGGTTCAAAAATAATGACTCGATGTGGTGATAGATTCTACATTTGATATTTGCATAGGATAGGTAGTGTTAAACTTATATTTTGATTTTGATATAACAAGGTCTTGATTGCAAACAAATAATTTTTAAGGTACTCGAATATACTCACAATTGACAAGCATTCGAACCAAAATAACTTTCTAAGTCAATCTTTTCACTCCCTTTTTTCTAAGTGTTTTGGTACTCAAACAAGCCATTTTGGTAAGTGAGTATCGGTACGGCCATGCGCATATCGGTACAAGATTTCGTTAGTGGAATATGATTTTATTCAAATGGCAACTAAGTACCGGTACGACTACCTGCGTACCGGTACGTCTTCTTCACTGTAAATCCAAAATATGCACTGAGGCGTACCAGTACGAGGATTGAGCATTTTCAAATATTTTAAATATTTTTAGATTGTTAAAGCCTTGTCATATTTTGGAGCCAAACTTAATTTATTTTAAATTGAGTACCAGTACGGATATATGCGTATCTATACGCTAAGTTCACTTGCTTTCCCAGAAATTCTAGTGAGTAAAATGAGTACCGGTACGGTACAAAGTGTACCGGTACCCCTTGTAAAATCTTTATTCCGTACCGATACGCTAGCCAGCGTATCGCTACCGTTGCAATGGCTATTTTTGTTTTGAGCAGGTACCGATCTAGAAGTTTAGGTACCAATACCCACGGCATTTAATGCGGGAAAATTGCATCCCAACAGCTCTATTCAATTTCCCAACAGCCCAAATGGCTAGAAATCAATGAAGGGGTTTAAAAACAAGTCTCCAAAGCTTCTTCAACTGCAAGACAACCATTATAAAACATTCGAGCACATATCCAACATCTTTGAGCTTTTATTGTAAAATTCTTGTAACCTACTTAACTGTTCTTCATTGTAATTTCATTTTCATTCAAGTGTTAGGGTTTAGTGAACTTCAGTTGTGCAAACACATTACCTTGTAAGGTTTTCATAGTTTGCTTCTTTGTTTCCAACTTTAGGGAAAGAGATTACTAAACTTTGCGGCATAAGTCTAGGATTTGTAATGTTATCTCCTTTAGCCTAAAAGGAAAGACAAATTAGTGAATTTTATGAAATCCTTAGTATGGATAACTAAGGTAGTGGATGTAAAACTTGTTAAGAAGGTTGGACAACTCAAAATCACTTGTGCAAATTTCTTTTCTTTTTGTATTTGCTTCCACCAAAATTTTTAATTGCCAATTCATCCCCCTCTTGATCATCTTCATTGACTGATCAACTCAACAATTGGTATTAGAGTTACACTAAGACTTCACATCCTCTTGAGTAGATCCAACCATTGCTCAATCAAATTCCAAGTCAAGCCATAACCTCTACTTCCAGCAACTTCTTCATGGAGGAAGCTGAATCTATTTCCAAGCCACCATACTTTGATGGGGTAAATTACCCATATTGGAAGAATAGGATGAGATTATTAATCCAATCAAATGACTACATCCTTTGTGATATAGTGATAAATGGACCTTCTATCCCTATGAAAAGAGAAAGAGACTGACTCGTCGAGAAAGAAAGACAAAAATAGATTGATGAAGATCGATAGATATTGCAACATAATTCCAAAGCTATGCATATCTTATTTTGTGCTCTTGAACCCGATGAGTATGCCAAATTGTCTTCTCACTTGAGTGCCAAGGAGATTTAAGACTAGCTAGAAGTGACTCATAAAGGTATGAACGAAGTAAAAGAGACCAAGATTGGGCTCCTCAATCTAAGTTATGAGAACTTCAAGATAGAACCGGATAAAGATGTCAAGAAGATGTTTGATAGATTCTACGTTATTGTTAATTGGCTCAAAGGCTATGGAGAAATCATTCTAGAGGACAAGCTTATTCGAAAGCTCGTCTATTCTATTCCTAAATCATGGGATTCTAAGAAGACTGCCATCATCGAAGCTAATAATCTTAAGACCTTGAAACTTTATGCTCTTATGGGGTCACTTCTTACTCATAAGCTAATGAGATAAGAAAAGAATGATGAGGAGAAGAAGAAGAAGAAAAATGAGAAGGAAATGGAGAAGAAAAAAGTTGGGATTGCTCTCAAAGTTTCACAAGATAAGAGTAATTATAGCGAGGAAGAAGATAAAGATATGGCTATGTTAGCCAATATATTCATGAGGTTCATAAAATACATCCGAGGAAAAAGATCCATCGAAGAGAGAGCTTCAAGAATAATTCAAAGAAAGAAGATAAGAACCAAATCATTTGACATGAGTGCAAAAAGCTGGGACACATCAAGTTCGATTGTCCCTAACTAAATAAGAAAAACTTCGAGAAGAACAAGAAGCTCAAGGCTCATGTGGTTACTTGGAGTAATGAAGTGATACGAGCATGAGAGGGGTCAGAATAATCATCTTGGAAAAGAAGTTGAAACTGCTTTGCAAGTCAGACTTGCGAAGCACTTTCAACTTCTTTTCCAAGATGATTATTTTAACCTCTCTCATGCTCGTATCATGAAGACTCATTCGATGAGAAGGTATAACAACCCATATTTTAGAATCCAAGGGTCGGTTTAACCTAAAGAGTGGGCTTTGCTTTTGGGCTGAGAGTTTGGGCCATTGAAAGCCTTAGTGGGCTTGTATATGGTTGTTGGGCTTGTAGTTGAGTTAGGATGATTATGGGAGGGTAGTATGGTAAAATCCTCTTTTTAAAGAGGAATGGGAGGGTTGCTCTTTAATTCTCTGCAGAAAAGTAAGAGAATGAGCTCACCCTTGTCCCTTTTGTCTTCTACCTTCATCCATCATCATCTCCTAACCCCTACCCAAAAGAGAAATGTTGAATTTTGTGTCATGGAGTGTAAATCCCGAATTTTTGGTTTGAGACAATTTTTTCAACATTCAAGGATCTATATTTAGAGGTAAGTTGTATCAAGTTTGGTGGCGGAAGAAGAAATATGTTTTGTATGGGTGTTTGAGGAAAATGGTTAGGGAGAGAATCAATCCTATTTTTCCAACTTAAGAGTAATTTTTGGTTGGTTTTTATCCTCCTGCAAAGTTGTAATTCGTTTTACAACTTTCTTGTGTAGTGAAAGAGGTTGGGAATTCTTCCAATGAGCTTTGGAAGAAGAAGGCTTGATGAGCTTGGCTTGGAGGCTTCTTTTTCCAGCTTTGAATCAAGGTTAGTACACTACTAACTCTTTGGTTTCATGCACATCCTAAGGATGATGCTTTGTGTGCCTAAATTTGGTGTTTATGGTTGATTTGGTTGTTAGAGGTTAGAAACCTTCTTTAATGGCATAACTTTGATTTGGAGTTAATAACATGTAAAAATGGTAGTAAACTACCTTAAACACTCCCATAAGATGAAGGATCGAGTTATGAGGTTAATTGTTGCGATTTGGGGGCATGTGGAGTGATTTCTTGAGTTGAGAAAACCATTTTTGGGCTTTGGTATCAGTATGTAGGGAGGGTTTTAAGAACATTGTTTCATTGGATAAACTAAGAGATGGGTATCAATATGATGTTCAACCTGTATTAGTACGCTTTGCAATGAGGTATTGGTACGGGTCGACCCATACCAATATGCGTAGGCTGGATAAAATTCCAGTAAGCTCAATTCGTATCAGCACGTATGTGAGTATCAGTACCCAGTGTACTATACCGATACACAAGGGCTAGTACCGATACTCATTGGAAATCTACCCAAAAAGTACGCTTTGGGTTGAAGAGGCTTATAATTCAAGGAATATGGCTCAATCAAATTATTCTTTAGTCATAGTGATAATAGTAATAGTGCTAGTATAGGATTATTCTTGTTAGAGGTGGCAATCGGGTCGTTCAGGTCAGTTTCGGTTTGAGTCATTTCGGTTTGGGTCACTTCGGGTCTGCCTAGAATTAGTTTAGATTCAGTTTGGGTCAGTTTGGGTTTAGTTTGGGTCTGGTTCGGGTATTAGGTCAGGTCAAAATCAGATTGGTTGTTTTTGGGTCGGGTCAATATCGAATCGGTCGCTTTCAGTTTGGGTTAAAATTGGGTCGTTCAGATCAGTTTTGAGTCGGGTCAAACTTTGAATTTTCGGGTCAATTCAGTTTGAGTTGGGTTATGATTCATAAAAACTTCGTTGATGTAGAAGATTGTGTGTCAGTGGAGGATACATAAGATTGTGTCAATTAGATTTGAGTTGGGTATTTCTATTATCTAAGGTTTACGTTTTATGGTTTAGTGTTAACATTTTATGGTTTAGTGTTAACATTTTATGGTTTATGAGATTAATTATGATTCTTTAAGGTTTATGATTTATGGTTTAATATTAACCGTTTATGGTTTAGTTTAGTGTTATTGATTTATGAAATCAATTCTGATTCCTTAAGGTTTATGGTTTAGTTTAGTGTTATTAGTTTATGAGAGTAGTTTCGATTCTTTAAGGTTTATGGTTTAGTATTAATGGTTTATGGTTCAGTTTAGGTTTATTAGTTATGATATTACTTATGATTCCTTAAGGTTTGTGGTTTTGGGTTTAGTATTAATGGTTTATGGTTAAGTTTAGAGTTATTGGTTTATGAGATTAATTATGATTCAACTTGATAATTTATGCATTTGAATTTGATTAAATATTTAAATCACGAACATAATTAAAAGAATTCTGAAACTAAATGTGGAATATTAATTAAATTAATCTAATTTGAAACTCAATTGAATTAAACTAAAACCTCAATGTGAAAATTCGAGACTTAAAATCAAAAACATGTATAATCGGAAAGGGCTAAACAATTAATTGCCCCCTAACCTAAAACTAAAAGACAACGCGAGTTAGTTTAATTAAAAAAAGAAAAAGACAATTTGTAAGAAAAAGAGAAAAAGACCTAATTTTGGAGGGAAACGAGCTGCCCATTTTTTAGGTTAGGGGTTAATTACCCTTTAGGTCCTACTGCGTTTAAATGTTACATTTTAGTCCTAATATTCACTTTTAAGTTTTATTTTAATTCAATTTAGTCACAAGTATGAAGTATCCCTACGATTTGGACTTCGGATGTAGCAATCCCTTCCCCATGGTGATATTTAGTCCCTAAAAATTTACTTTTAGTTGAAATTGACACCTATTTATTTCTAATTTTTGTAATTTAGTCTAATAATTTTAATATATTGGTATTTTTGTTCATTTAAGTTCCTAAGATTTAATTTTCAGTCGAAATTGACCTTTATTTATTTCTATGGTACAATTGTGAAATTGGTCATTGGACTCTCAAATTTCATTACTTCCAAATTGTCAAATTAGTCCCTAATTTCGGTTTTATGCTATATTTTATAGTAAAATTGTGAAATTGGTCACTTGGCTCTCAAATATTACTACTTTGAAATTGTCAATTTGGTCCCTAATTTCGATTTTAGGTTATATTTTATGGTAAATTATGAAAATGGTCTTAATTTTGGTTTATGGTTTTGGGTTATCCTCAGTGCTAATGTTTAGGGCTTATGTTGTAATTTAGGGTTATTGGTTTATGAGATTAATTTCTATAGCTTAAGGTTTATGGTTTAGGATATTTAGAGCTCAGTGTTAATGGTTTAGGGTATGGTGTAGTTAGGATGAAGTTAAGATCAAATGTTGGGAGAGAAAAGAGTCTATTAAACTTCTAAATTTAAAAATTAGTATGGACAAGCCTTATTTGATTAATATTCAAACTTAAAATGACATAAAATGTTATTATACCATAATTTTGAGAAAAGCAACGATCCCATAGTATAATAAAAAAAGATAATAAAACATACACCATTATACTAATTTATTTTGAATTGAGTACCAGTACGTCTTTTCTTCACTGTAAATCCAAAATATGCACTGAAGCGTACCAGTACGAGGATTGAGCATTTTCAAATATTTTAAATATTTTTAGACTGTTAAAGCCTTGTCATATTTTGGAGCCAAACTTAATTTATTTTGAATTGAGTACCAGTACGGATATATGCGTATCGATACGCTAAGTTCACTTGCTTTCCTAGAAATTCTAGTGAGTAAAATAAGTACCGGTACGGTACAAAGCGTACCGGTACCCCTTGTAAAATCTTCACTCCGTACCGATAAGCTGTACCGTTGCAATGGCTATTTTTATTTTGAGCAGGTACAAATCTAGAAGTTTAGGTACCAATACCCACAAGCATTTAATGCGGGAAAATTGCATCCCAACAGCTCTATTCAATTTCCCAACAGCCCAAATGGCTAGAAATCAATGAAGGGGTATAAAAACAAGTCTCCAAAGCTTCTTCAACTGCAAGACAACCATTCTAAAACATTCGAGCACATATCCAACATCTTTGAGCTTTTATTGTAAAATTCTTGTAACCTACTTAACTGTTCTTCATTGTAATTTCATTTTCATTCAAGTGTTAGGGTTTAGTGAACTTCAGTTGTGCAAACACATTACCTTGTAAGGTTTTCATAGTTTGCTTCTTTGTTTCCAACTTTAGGGAAAGAGATTACTAAACTTTGCGGTATAAGTCTAGGATTTGTAATGTTATCTCCTTTAGCCTAAAAGGAAAGACAAATTAGTGAATTTTATGAAATCCTTAGTGTGGATAACTAAGGTAGTGGATGTAAAACTTGTTGAGAAGGTTGGACCACTCTAAATCACTTGTGCAAATTTCTTTTCTTTTTGTATTTGCTTCCACCAAAATTTTTAATTGCCAATTCATCCCCCTCTTGATCATCTTCATTGACTGATCAACTCAACAATTGGTATTAGAGTTACATTCATTGGAAGACTTCACATCCTCTTGAGTAGATCCAACCATTGCTCAATCAAATTCCAAGTCAAGCCATAACCTCTACTTCCAGCAACTTCTTCATGGAGGAAGCTGAATCTATTTCCAAGCCACCATACTTTGATGGGGTAAATTACCCATATTGGAAGAATATGATGAGATTATTAATACAATCAAATGACTACATCATTTGTGATATAGTGATAAATGGACCTTCTATCCCTATGAAAAGAGAAAGAGACTGACTCGTCAAGAAAGAAAGACAAAAACAGATCGATGAAGATCGACGAATATTGCAACATAATTCCAAAGCTATGCATATCTTATTTTGTGCTCTTGGACCCGACGAGTATGCCAAATTGTCTTCTCACTTGAGTGCCAATGAGATTTAAGACTAGCTAGAAGTGACTCATAAAGGTATGAACGAAGTAAAAGAGACCAAGATTGGGCTCCTCAATCTAAGTTATGAGAACTTCAAGATAGAACCGGATAAAGATGTCAAGAAGATGTTTGATAGATTCTACGTCATTGTTAATTGGCTCAAAGGCTATGGAGAAATCATTCTAGAGGACAAACTTATTCGAAAGCTCGTCTATTCTATTCCTAAATCATGAGATTCTAAGAAGACTGCCATCACCGAAGCCAATAATCTTAAGACCTTGAAGCTTGATGCTCTTATGGGGTCACTTCTTACTCATGAGCTAATGAGATAAGAAAAGAATGATGAGGAGAAGAAGAAGAAGAAAAATGAGAAGGAAATGGAGAAGAAAAAAGTTGGGATTGCTCTCAAAGCTTTACAAGATAAGAGTAATTATAGCGAGGAAGAAGATGAAGATATGGCTATATTAGCCAAGATATTCATGAGGTTCATAAAATACATCCGAGGAAAAAAGATCAATCGAAGAGAGAGCTTCAAGAATAATTCACAGAAAGAAGAGAAGAACCAAATCATTTGATATGAGTGCAAAAAGCTGGGACACATCAAGTTTGATTGTCCCTAACTAAATAAGAAAAACTTCGAGAAGAACAAGAAGCTCAAGGCTCATGTGGTTACTTGGAGTAATGAAGTGATACGAGCATGAGAGGGGTCAAAATAATCATCTTGGAAAAGAAGTTGAAAATGCTTCACAAGTCTGACTTGCGAAGCATTTTCAACTTCTTTTCCAAGATGATTATTTTGACCCCTCTCATGCTCGTATCATGAAAACTCATTCGATGAGAAGGTATAACAACCCAGATTTTAGAATCCAAGGGTCAGTTTAACCTAAAGAGTGGGCTTTGCTTTTGGGCTGAGAGTTTGGACCATTGAGAGCCTTAGTGGGCTTGTATATGGTTGTTGGGCTTGTAGTTAAGTTAGGATGATTATAGGAGGGTAGTATGGTAAAATCCTCTTTTTAAAGAGGAATGAGAGGGTGGCTCTTTATTTCTCTGCAGAAAAGTAAGAGAATGAGCTCACCCTTGTCCCTTTTGTCTTCTACCTTCATCCATCATCATCTCCTAACCCCTACCCAAAAGAGAAATGTTGAATTTTGTGTCATGGAGTGTAAATCCTGAATTTTGGGTTTGAGACAATTTTTTCAACATTCAAGGATCTATATTTAGAGGTAAGTTGTATCAAGTTTAGTGGCGGAAGAAGAAATAGGTTTTGTATGGGTTTTTGAGGAAAATGGTTAGGGAGAGAATCAATCCCGTTTTTCCAGCTTAAGAGTAAGTTTTGGTTGGCTTTTATCCTCCTGCAAAGTTGTAATTCATTTTACAACTTTCTTGTGTAGTGAAAGAGGTTGGGAATTCTTCCAATGAGCTTTGGAAGAAGAAGGCTTGATGAGCTTGGCTTGGAGGCTTCTTTTTCCAGCTTTGAATCAAGGTTAGTACACTACTAACTCTTTGGTTTCATGCACATCCTAAGGATGATGCTTTGTGTGCCTAAATTTGGTGTTTATGGTTGATTTGGTTGTTAGAGGTTAGAAACCTTCTTTAATGGCATAACTCTGATTTGGAGTTAATAACATGTAAAAATGGTAGTAAACTACCTTAAACACTCCCATAAGATGAAAGATCGAGTTATGAGGTTAATTGTTGCGATTTGGGGGCATGGGGAGTGATTTCTTGAGCCGAGAAAACCATTTTTGGGCTTTGGTATCAGTATGTAGGGAGGTAATACTAATACCAGTGTTATGGGTTTTAAGAACATTGTTTCATTGGATAAACTGAGAGATGGGTATCAATATGGTGTTCAAGCTGTATTAGTACGCTTTGCAATGAGGTATCAGTACGGGTCGACCCATACCAATATGCGTAGGTTGGATAAAATTCCAGTAAGCTCAATTCGTATCAGCACGTTTGTGAGTACCAGTACCCAGTGTACTATACCAATACACAAGGGCTAGTACCAGTACCCATTGGAAATCTACCCAAAAAGTACGCTTTGGGTTGAAGAGGCTTATAATTCAAGGAATATGGCTCAATCAGATTATTCTTTAGTCATAGTGATAATAGTAATAGTGCTAGTATAAGATTATTCTTGTTAGAGATGGCAATCGGGTCGTTCATGTCAGTTTTGGTTTGAGTCATTTCGGTTTGGGTCACTTCGGATCTACCTATAATTAGTTTGGGTTTAGTTTGGGTCTGGTTCGGGTATTAGGTCGGGTCAAAATCAGATTGGTTGTTTTTGGGTCGGGTCAAAATCAGATCGGTCGCTTTCAGTTTGGGTTAAAATTGGGTCGTTCAGATCAGTTTTGAGTCGGGTTAAACTTTGAATTTTCGGGTTAATTCAGTTTGAGTTGGGTTATGATTCATAAAGACTTCGTTGATGTAGAAGATTGTGTGTCAATGGAGGATATATAAGATTGTGTCAATTAGATTTGAGTTGGGCATTTCTATTATCTAAGGTTTACGTTTTATGGTTTAGTGTTAACATTTTATGGTTTATGAGATTAATTATGATTATTTAAGGTTTATGATTTATGGTTTAATATTAACCGTTTATGGTTTAGTTTAGTGTTATTGATTTATGAAATCAATTCTGATTCTTTAAGGTTTATGGTTTAGTTTAGTGTTATTAGTTTATGAGATTAGTTTTGATTCTTTAAGGTTTATGGTTTAGTATTAATGGTTTATGGTTCAGTTTAGGTTTATTAGTTATGATATTACGTATGATTCCTTAAGGTTTGTGGTTTTGGGTTTAGTATTAATGGTTTATGGTTAAATTTAGAGTTATTGGTTTATGGGATTAATTATGATTCAACTTGATAATTTATGCATTTGAATTTGATTAAATATTTAAATCACGAACATAATTAAAAGAATTCTAAAACTAAATGTGGAATATTAATTAAATTAATCTAATTTGAAACTCAATTGAATTAAACTAAAACCTCAATGTGAAAATTCGAGACTTAAAATCAAAAACATGTAAAATCGGAAAGGGCTAAACAATTAATTGCCCGCTAACCTAAAACTAAAAGATAACGCGGGTTATTTTAATTAAAAAAAAGAAAAAGACAATTTGTAAGAAAAAAAGAAAAAAACTTAATTTTGGAGGAAAACGAGCTGCCCATTTTTTAGGTTAGTGGTTAATTACCCTTTAAGTCCTATTGTGTTTAAAATGTTACATTTTAGTCCTAATATTCACTTTTAAGTTTTATTTTAATTCAATTTAGTCACAAGTATGAAGTATCCCCACGATTTGGACTTCGGATGTAGCAATCCCTTCCCCATGGTGATATTTAGTCCCTAAAAATTTACTTTTAGTTGAAATTGACACCTATTTATTTATAATTTTTGTAATTTAGTCTAATAATTTTAATATATTGGTATTTTTGTTCATTTAAGTTCCTAAGATTTAATTTTCAGTCGAAATTGACCCTTATTTATTTCTATGGTACAATTGTGAAATTGGTCATTGGACTCTCAAATTTCATTACTTCCAAATTGTCAAATTAGTCCCTAATTTTGGTTTTATGCTATATTTTATGGTAAAATTGTGAAATTGGTCACTTGGCTCTCAAATATGACTACTTTGAAATTGTCAATTTGGTCCATAATTTCGATTTTAGGCTATTTTTTATGGTAAATTGTGAAAATGGTCCTAATTTTGGTTTATGGTTTTGGGTTATCCTCAATGCTAATGTTTAGGGCTTATGTTGTAATTTAGGGTTATTGGTTTATGAGATTAATTTCTATAGCTTAAGGTTTATGGTTTAGGATATTTAGAGCTTAGTGTTAATGGTTTAGGGTATGGTGTAGTTTAGGATGAAGTTAAGATCAAATATTGGGAGAGAAAAAAGTCTATTAAACTTCTAAATTTAAAAATTAGTAGGGACAAGCCTTATTTGATTAATATTCAAACTTAAAATGACATAAAATGTTATTATACCATAATTTTGAGAAAAGCAACGATCCCATAGTATATTAAAAAAAGATAATAAAACATACACCATTATATTATTTATCATATTGTTAAAAATAGATAACATTAAAAAATGTTCATTTACTTTACCTTAATTATCGGGTTAAAATTGGGTCGATATTTGGATCAGCTTTCGGTTCAGGTAGCCTTCAGTTAAGATGAAATTGGTTCGGGTCCATTCAGTTTGGTTAAAAATCGATTCGGGTCCATTTCGGTTCAACAAAAATTTTGGTTCGTTTTGGTTTATTTCAGGTTTCAGATCAAGATCTGATCATCATGTTCGGGTCAATATCGGGCCTCAGTTTGGGTAAATCGGTTCGGGTCTCGGGTCAAGTTTGCCAGGTCTAATTCTCGTAGGTTCTGATACACATGTACCGATACTTTTGATCGTGGGAAACATATCATTCAATAGGTTGAGTTTGCTTTGGCTAAAGTGTGTTCTCTTTCTGTGTTATATATTTTGTGAAACAAAGTTCTACAACTTGTATGACTACTTTTTTGTGTTGTGATTATGATGAGGTTTGAGATATCATGCATATCATGTTAGACTGAGTTTTAAATAAACTATAAGAATTTTCACAATTGTGATCCTCATATTTAGTACAATATAAGTGTGATGTGATTTTGTTTTAAAAATCATTACCATATTATTGTATGCATGGGTTGTGATTGTACAGAGGAAGTAGTGGTTTTCACTCCGTCAAACGGCTTATATAAGACCACATGGTGATTGGTGAAAAGTATGTAAGGGGTCCTAGGAAACTATCTACACTGTGATCGGTTAGCTTTGCCACCACTATGATTCGAGTAAGTAGTTGGGCATTGCGTTGTGCTTGTGACATCATTACATTATGCTACGATTACCGTGTTTTTATAAATGTTTTTGAGAAAATTATTTTGAAACTGAGTTTGCGATTGCTTACACTTTAGAGAAACACTAATTTCTTTAGCTTACTCCCCATAGTTTTCTCTTACAAATATCATTGGACTTTAGGCGACTTGATATTCGGAGGATCTCGCTTTTTATTTGTCTATTTATTTCTCAATATGGTTTTACCTTATTTTCAAGTTATGTTACTTTTAATATTTTTGGATTTAATTTAATTTCAGACTCGTGACAATTTATATTTTTGGGATTGTTTTCAACATGCATTTATGAGAATTGTATTCAGTTATTTATTTAAACTTTCGAATGTTTTTATGACATTTGAGTTTATGAATTATAAAGGGATAGAATAATTATAATTATTTTTTAAAAATATAGTGAAATTTTCGAAATTAGTTTTCTTGAGGGTTAAGTTTTAATTGTGATTTCTTAAATTCGACCTCTGAGCCGGGTTTAGGGGTTACATTTAGTGTTCTAACCAGAGAACTGAAGATGATAGAATATGTGAAAAAATGATAGGGCATTGTTCAACTTTCCTAGAATCAGAGGTTTAAAGATGCAATTGGAGTAATGGGGCCTATCTTAGGATCAGACCACAATCCAATCATGTCTCTTTAAAGGAATTCAAAAAAAAAAAAAGAGAGAAGGAGAAGGTTTAAGTTCGAATCAAAATGGCCTGTTGAAAAGGACCGTAAAAAAATAATTGAAGATGCTTTGGGACCACAAAATAAAGGGAGAAGTGGGAATGTTTTTCAATGGAATCTGAAAAAAAAAAACAAGTTCAAATTGCAAAGCTGGAGCAAAGAAAAATTCGACAAAAGCGGAATTACAGTTGAAACTCTTTCAAAAGAGATTGCCGAAATCTAAAATTCTGTTCTTACCAAGGAATCTGCCGCCAAAACAAAGTTAAAGGCTGAGTTGAACAAAGTTTGAGAGAGAGAGAAGAGCGGCATTGGCATCAACGAGCAAGACTTAACTGATTAAAGTTCGGAGATCGAAACACAATTTTTTCACGCCACTACTACTCAAAATAGAAGAATAAATACAATCCTAAAATTAAAATAGATGAATGGATCATGGGCTGAAGATGAGGATGGAATTGTTTTTCTCCTGCATGACCACTTTAAAAATATGTTTTCAAAGGATTCTTCTACAAATTCTGCTGAGAATTGGGAATATATTACAATGGTTGTATCAACGAAATGAATGAAGGGTTATGCAAGAAAGTGAATGACTATAAAATTAAAGAGGCAGTTTTCAGTCTTGGTGCTTTTAAAGCCCAAGGACCGGATGTTTTTTTTTTTTTGCATCTTTTTCTATTCTTGTTGTTACATTATTAAGGATGATCTTATCAAGATTGTCCTTGATTTCATGAACTTAGGGCTAATGCCAGAATGAATAAATATAAACAGATTTGGTATTAATTCCAAAAAAGCCAACCCTGAAGAAGTCACCATTTCAAACCAGTTAGTTTGTGCAACTTTGTTTACAAGATTATCTCAAAGATCTTCACCTATAGTATTAAAGGCGTCATACCACATATAATCTCACCCATGCAAGCTGTCTTTGTTAGTGAGAGAGTCATACAAGACAACACCCTGGTTGCTCATGAGGCTTTCCATACAATTAAAAGAAAAAAAGAAAGGCTCTAGGGGTATAATAGCTATTAAACTCGACCTTGAAAAAAAGTGTGATAAAGTGGATTGGGATGTCCTAAGAATCATTTTGAAAAAAAATGGGCTTTTCCCCTTGGTTGGTGTAGAGAATAATGGAGTGTGTGACGACCCCAAACCTTGCTTTAATCGTCAATGGAGAAAGAAGATAAGAGTTCAAACCAAAAAGAGGCTTCAAACAGAGAGATCCATTATCTCCTTTCCTGTTTCTTCTTATCTCAAATATACTAACAGATTGTCCAAAACTTTTCAGGTTTCTGTATGGGAAGAAGATGCCCAAACATCAACCACTTGCTATTCTCAGGTGATTGCATTCTTTTCACGAAAGCAGATGAATCTAATTGTGAGACTGTCAAAAGCATCATTGCTAAATTTCAGCGTGCTACTGGACAATCTGTGAACAACAACAAATCTTTAATGTTTCGGTCCCCTAACAATCGTAGCTGTGATATGTGATGACTCAGGGAGAATTTTAGGAGGAAGCTAAAACATTCTTAAATCTTTATCGGCAAATAATGCTGAAGCGGAAGCCATAAGGTTAGGTTTGAAGTGTGCTCTTCACAAAAGCCTGAAAAATGTCATCATTAAATCAGATAATGCAGGGGTTATTAATCGAATTCTTTGTAAGTCTCAATCCTCATGGGAGACTTCTACTGTCGAATTACATATTCTTGACTATGCTTTATGTTTTGAGTCTGTCCTTTTCCAGTTTATCCCTAGAAATACCAACCTTGTAGCGGATTGGATTGCTAGGAATATCAAGACTGGGTCATGCTCTGCTGATTGGGTGTTTTCCCCACCCTACGAACTTTGTAAACTGTTGTAATTTATTTCTATGTTTTAAGGCTAAAGGGGTATTTTTTGCCCTCGATTTCGATGCAAATTAGCAATTTAGCCTATCGCGCAAAAATACAGTAAATTAGGTCCTCTAGTTCACAAATTACAACAAATTAGCCCATTGACCAACGTTGACCGTTACGGTGCTGATGTGGTAGTCCAATGTGCTGGCGTGACAGTCTACTGTGCTGATGTGGCAGTACACATGTGATGATGACGTGGCAAAGGGGTTGAATTGATTTTTTAACTGAATTCGATGGCATAATTGATTTTTTCGCGTTTAGGGGCATAATTGATTTTAATTAAAAGTTCGATAACTTATTTAATATTTAAGCTAAAAAAAATAAGAATTTAAGAAATTATTAAAATTTTAAAATATTAAAAGTGGATAAATAAATTTTTAAAAAATTCAAGTTAATTTAATCGATTTATTTAGTTTTTGAATAAAATTGGATAAATAATTTTTTTCAAGTTAAAATTTTACAAATAGAATATATGAAAAATCGATTAACATATTTGTATAAATATCATTTGGGTCACTGATAATTTTAAAATAAGCAAAGTGAGAACTCTCACAAAAAATCAAAATATTCTTCAATTTTTTTAAAAAAAATCCATAAACTTAATAAAAATAAATAATTTTTTTAAAATTTATTGGAAATAAAAACTAATATAAAAATTAAAATGTATTAGAAATTAAAAAATGATAAAATATAAATATGAAAATTAAAAAATGTTTATAAATTATTAAAAATTGAACACTTTCATTAAAAAAGTCTTTGACTTCGTCGGTCTTTGTATTATCATTCGTTAAACAAATTTTTAGTGAAATCAACCTTGTATTAAAGTAACAATAAAACTCAAATTTTCTTTCACTTTTCTACATCAAATTAATGCTCATTAATATTTGATGTAGAAAAACGAAGGAGAATTTTGATTTTTTACTACATTAATACAATGATGATTCCATTGAAAATATGTTCAAGAAATATTAGTAGGCTTACATAGCCAGAAACAATCGAAGTCTTTTCTAATAGTTTAAAAAAATTTTGAAATTTTTTGAGTTTTGTATTTGTAAATTTTCATATTTTTAATTTTATGTTTTTTACTTAATTTTTAAATTAATTATAGCATTTTTATTTTTTAAAATATTTTTATGAATATTTAAATATTTTTAAAATTATAATAATTTATTATTTTTTAGCTTAAAGATTAAGTAAGTTATCAAACTTTTAATTAAAATCAATTATGCCCCTGAACTCAGTAAAAATATCAATTATGCCCTCAAATTCGGTTAAAAAATCAATTTAGCCCCTCTACCACGCCATCATCGCACGTGTACTACCACGTCAGCATAGTGGTGTAACACCCTTAACGTATACTCGTAAACCGAATATACATTAAAGATGTTACAAAATCATTGGAAGAAATCTTGACTTGTAATATTTTTTTTTCAAAATTTAACTTTGTAGTTTAACCCTTTCTCGGTTTTAAATTTAAAACTATGTCATCTAGGTGCAGCTAGCTTTGACCCTGAATTGGTTTACAAAATTTATAATTGAATTATTAAAATAAAAACAATATAATTCAGGGTGAAAACTACGTAAGCTGCCTAGACCCTTTCTTGATTTTTAAAATTTTTACATGATTAGGGCTAAACAACATTTTAACCATACCAAAGATTTTGCTATTGTTAACAATTCGTATTTCTAAACTCATCCATCCATAAAAACATATAATTACGTTATAAACCTATGCTGTAGACAGTTCAACTTTTAAATACTTACATGCCCACTAGTCTATCAAATTATGGTAAAGACGTACTTACTGAACTTATTGTAGTAACTTGATTTGCCCAACTTTCTGCTCCTCCTCGATAGACGATTTTCATGAAACCTACGTGTGATATAAGTCACACGCTAAGTACGAACTTAGTGAGGCAGTTATACTTATTTATTTTAAAACATGAAATAATGCAATACAGTATGTCATATATAAAAGTGCATTTCGTTTTCTTTATAACATGGCAAATATATCACAATGTACGTATGTCATGTATCATAACTATCATATAAATCATGTTATTATTGCATGATATATTCTCTATCATGGACATGCTTTCATCATGTAATCATTTGCATATCATGTACTCTATCATGGCCATGCTTTCATTATGCAATCATTTGCATATCATGTATTCTATCATGTATCACGTAACATTTCTATCATATATCAATAACATTTCTATCATGTATGTCATGTACTTCTCTGTCATGTAACATGTAACTTCTTTTTCATGTATCATGAAATCATGTAACATCTTTTTCATGTATCATGTAATCATGTAACATATGTATCATGTAACTTCTGTATCATGTAATTTATATGTCATGTAACATCTTGTTATTATTATCATCGTGTCTGGCTAGAGGCCCATGGAAACCCCTTAGCCTATCTGCACCGTAGTGCCATGTAGAGTACGTACTCGAGAGGACGCTCTTTGCTCCTCATATAATGACGCTCTTTGCTCCTTATATTAAAACACCTCGCTAGTGCCATTTGCACCCCCATGGTGTATCTTGTTTCATTTTAATCTTGTTATTATTCATATTCCATGTATAGACATGCATCATCATTTATGCAAACAATAATTCGTACCTGGTATTCCTTCATGCTTGCCATGTCGAGCAATGTATCATTTCATGTATTATAGAGAAATGCAATGCCATTTTCAATATAATGCAAACAATTAGAAATGCACTCACGTTGGTCATTTATTAATATGCCTCACTAAGCTCTATTGATCCTTTCCTCTATAGTACCTCGAACCTTCTTTTGATTCGGATCCAACTTCATTTATCACATGAATATAAATAATCATTTGTTAGATTCGCTTCTAACAATATTTCAATTAAGCTATTTAATCATTCAACATAAAAAAAATTCTATAAATTTCTTTCATTCCTTATACTGTTCACAAACTCATTTTTGGTCCCTAATGACCATTTTGATTTTCAAATAATTCCTCCAAGCTTGCTAACCAATATTAGACACAAATTGTCTCAATTTCCATTTTCTGTCAACTTGCACTACCATCAAAGAAATATTTCTATAAAATAATCTACAACTCAGAATTTGACTCCGTTTGTTCCGAAAGAAACTAGGTTCGACAAACTTTTCATCCGTATAAATTAGTAGTCCAAATTCAACTCGTACGATTTATGACAAATTGTCAAAGTCAATTTCTAGTGCTAATTTCGTAACAGACTGCAATATTGTTTTCTGACCGTTCACCACTTAAAAATTCATATCTTTTTATTCGGAACTCGAAATCAGTTTCCGTTTGATGGAAATGAAACTAAACAAACATATCTTTACATCGGTATAAAATTCACCATCTAACCATTTTTTATAGAATTTATGGCAATTTATTAAACTCACTGCCATAATTCAAATGCAATACAACTTCCACAATTAACTTCTATTTTTCTCTAACTTTTCTTTAGTACTTTCTCCCTTGTATTTACCAAATGTTCATTATGATCCTTAGTGACCATTTTGAACATTAAACAATTGTTCAAGCTCAATTTGAACAATTTCCACTACTTCTTATTTATTTTGGACTATTTTCTTTTTAGTCCTTAAACTTTATAAAAGTGACAATTTAGTCACTATATCACTTGTGTACATTAATTCATGTACAATTTAACTTTCCTACTTATTTCCAACATTTCTAAAATTTTCCTTTAACCTTCAACTTAGTCCTTCAAAAAATTGTATTTCGAAATAGGTCCCTAAATTTTCCTTTCTTGTCATTTTAATCCTTTAACTTTCATAACATGCTTGAAACATTAATTCTATCAAATAATTACTAATTCCAAATCAATCCCCCATTTTTTTTAAATTGCCGAATTGATCCCCCTAATTTCCAAAATTTTCATTTTGGTCCTTAATCATCAATTCAAGTTAAATTTACCATAATTCATCAATTCCAATTGCTAGGATAAAATTTTCAATAATTTCCCCTAATTTCTCATCCAATTCGAAATGATCCCTAAAATTCAACTTGGGGAAATTATTTAGTCTAACATCAAAATTAAACTTCCAACATCAATTTCACATCTCCATCATCATTAATAACATAAATACACTTCAAAATCATAAAAATTCAGATTTGTTCCCTAAACTTTAGAGCTTACCGAAATGGTCCCTAAACTTTTAACTTAGGGTTTTGCATCCAATCAACAATTCGAGCTTACTAATTCATTAATTCAACATCACAAACCCTAAATTAGACTTGAATCCATAAACCCTAATCATCTTCATAATAATCAAAACATGTAGAACTTAAATCCCAACTCAATATCATGATTTTAACATCATACTAGCTTGATTTCAACTTGAAATTCAACATGGAATCATAAAATCTCAAAACCCCCAATTGAATCCATAAACCCTAATTTCTTCTCATACAAAATTCTCATCAATCAAACATGTTTTCCACAAATTATTTACACCAAAAGATAGAGCTTGATGAGAAGAACAACTTTGTAGTTCGAAATATTACCTGAAAATCGAGTTTCGGGGCTTGAATCGAACTTGAAAAATTTTCTCCTTTCTTCCCCCTCATTTTTGAACAACATGAATTAGATGAGAAAGATGTTTCTCATCTTTTAATTATTTTTACCATTTTACCCTTTTCATCCAATGGCCATGATTTAATCTTATCAAAAATCAATGGCCGTGATTAAATCCATGTGTATTTGACCTTTCAAGATTGCCCTCAAAGTTCCAAAATATTTCAAAAATGCCATCCATGACAAATGACCAATTTGCCCTCCAACTAGACTTTATTTACAACAAGTCTTGGAAATTGTCATTCCATCAAAATTGAACCAAATTGGTTCCAATCCAACCGTCCATGTCCCAAAATATCTTAGATTTTTATTTATGGCATTTATTCGATCCAAATATTCGAATTTCACTCAATACGATTTCCAAATTTTCTTCCTTTGAACTTTAAAGCTTTATAGCCATTAATATAAGCCTCGTACGAAAAATCCGAGAAACACGGAAGTGTCACTCTTGGGGGCTGAACTATTCATTTACGGGGTTAACTTACATAACTTTTGAAAATTACACTTTGGTGCCTAAACTTTTTCAAAGTTCACACTTTAACCCCTAAACTTTCAAAAATTACATTTTGGTCACTAGTCAAAATTTGGGATATTACAAGTGGACTGTCACGTCAGTACTATAACGGTCAACGTTGGTCAATGAGCTAATTTGTTATAATTCGCGAATTAGAAGACCTAATTGATTGTGTTTTCGCACGAAGAGCTAAATTGATAATTTAAGTCAAACTCGAAGGTAAAAATACCCTTAGCTATGTTTTAATGAATGCTTTGTTTAGTTATAAGAAAAAAAAAGAAAAGTCGCTTCCAACTCCTGCTTAGAAAGGAAAGGAAAGGAAAGGAAAGAGAAGAGCATATAGAGTAAGGGCTTGATGCGGTCTATGATTGGTTGGGGGTACAGGCCTCTGATTAGGATGAGTTAAGTGATCAGTCAAGATGTTGGACATAGGGTTAAGCCAACGACCTTTATCACCGTGGGTGAAGAAGATATTAGCTCTATGCGTTTATTATAATATAGTATAATCAACTTTACTGAATTTTAGGATCGTTGACGAGTAGAAACTTTGGCATTGTATTATTACACCAATGATATGCGTAAACAAAGTAAATCCTATCCATCAATTTGAACAACCACGGAATTAAAAAGTTTATAATAATTTTTCTTTCAAGTTATTAGTTTTGGAATTCTTTTAACCTTGCTTACTTGTACAAAAAAAATTACTCCAATTTTAAGTCCTAATTATTGTTTTTATTAAAAACTTAAAATATAATGTATATCATAATATATATAACTTTATATAAAATTCAAAATTATATAAAAAATATTGCACGGTTTATATAAGATTCAAAATTATATAAAAAATATTATATAGTTTATGTATAATTAAATTCTTTCTAAAATGTTATTATGGAAAATTTTAAGGTAAACTACATATTTAGTACCCTAACTATGCCCGCATGATTGTTTGGATACCCCAACTATTATTTTTGGTAAAATGGTACCTAACATTATATTTTTGTTATGTTTTGGTACCTCCACCTTTTAAAATTAATAGAAATGGTGACATGGCTTGGGTTAATAATAGTTTTAGTCCAAAAACTTATACAATCTATCAATTTAGTCTAAAATTCTATTAATTTTAATTTTTGGATTTAAATTGTAAATTCTTCATTTTTCTTCTTCTTCCAGTTGAACACTTTTTTGGGTTTTAGAGTTTAAAAAATACGCTAGGGACAATCAAAACTTTAGAATTTGTGGATCAATGAGGGGCTAATGCGGGGTCCATTGGAGGACCCAAACTCCACATCGGGATACCGACGAGAATACGAAGGGTGGGAAAGGGATAAGACAAAATTCAATCAAAATTAAGATGATGTTTTAAATTGATGGATTTGGTCTAAATTGATAATATATAAGTGTTTTGGATTAAAACTATGATTATACCAAGCCACATCATCATCTTCATTAGTTTTTAACGGCCGAGGTACCAATACAGAACAAAAACGTAACATTAGATACCATTTTGCCAAAAGTTATAGTTGGGATACCAAAAGAGTAATCCAGGCATAGTTAGGGTACTAAATGTATAGTTTTCCCAAAATTTTATTATATAATTAATATATTATATAACTATTAATGATATTATGTTTTTGTAAGAAAAATAAATAATGTACATTTTTATTACATTGGATATTGAGCATGTAACATTGCAAGGGAAGTTTTTTTTTCAACCATATTCGTTTGCTTTTTCATTTTTTTCTTTGTTTAATCGGTGAGGATGACACCAGTCTTTGTACTGATTGTCGACCGTCAGTGATTCATATTTCATTTGTTTTTTTTTTATTTTGTTTTTTTGCGTATTTTGTTGCACTTTCCTTTGCCGCTATGACACATTTTCTCTACCTTTATGGCACTTCTCTGTCTTATGGCACGCTTTTATGGTTACTTTTGTATATTTTTGGTGTTCGTATGGTGACTCATACAACGCTTGTTTCTGATTCGTGTTTGTCGGTGGTCACGTAGAGTTTGATCCCATTTTGGGTTGTTTGCCAATAAAATCTATAGCGAATCGTTGCTTTTGAGAATATGCGTGAAAGGTTGTTGCCGATTTTAGAGATTTCATCTAGTTCGTGTTTTGACAAATCTCCAGGGACCCTTCCTACAATAGACTGTATAAATTTTCTTTGCTGCAAAAAGAAAGTGTCTGATATGACTGGTGCAACGCTTATCTTTTCTTTTTAAATTTACCATTTTTTTGTTGTTTTATTAGATATCCTAAAACCCTATTAAATTATATTATGGTTTTATTTGTAAAAAAAAACATTGCAAAGGATGTAAAACTAATCACCATAGGGGAGAGAACTGTTTTTAAATTTAAAATTAAAACCCTTTATAAACTACCTGTAATAATACATCAGTAAAAGTGGGCCCAGCCCAAACTCAGGTTAGAATTGATTGTTTTCCCACAATATTCAATTACTTCAACTAGAAAAATTCAAGAATGAGGAACCGATCGTTTCAAAGATACAAGACAATCAATTATTGGACTGCAATTTCCCCATCTTACTGCATTTGCTTTAATCCATCCTAAATTGATATCACACCGTTTATTTTTTCAATCAACAAAACCAGGACTTAACGTAGATGGATATATAAATAGATAGATAACTGTCATTTTCAAAAAGACAAGATGGTAAGATTCAAACCTCTAATTTCAATTTCTTACTAGTTTCTGAAAACCAAAAACTCCTTAGAGGGCACTCTTTTTTATCTGAAAACTTGGAAAAATTTTGAATCAAATCTAGGATTGAACTTGGAATATACAGACCCCTATAATACATCAGCAAGAAAAGAAATTCATATGCCTTCCAAAAATGAAGAGCATGTTGGCCTGCATGCACATCAGTTGGAACTTGGAAGAATCAGGATTGAATTAAAAGAACCATTTCTGACTGAAATCTTTGCCGTCCACAATTTGGCAAATTCCACACTCCAAATGCAAAAAAAGAATGGAATTCCTTTCTATATAAATGGTGCTGACGTAAATCCGGTTAGTCGAATCAGACAGCTGCACATACCGAACCTGACAAATAAGGGAGAGACAATTACATGAATATGATGTACCTGAATCTCCACATACCAGAACGTTCACCCTGTTTAAATATAAAAAGGATATAACAATACTAGGTATTTTCACAGAACAGTATTGATTGATTTGATAGAATCACATGCCAGATTACAAAATTGAGGATGTTGTTAGGATGGGATGGTTGTACGTGTGCGATTGTTTCCCCTTATACCAATCAATCACCTTGGCAACTATATGATTTGTTCCAAATATGTGTTTCGCACGAGGCAGGTGTGGAAAAATCAAACATGTAACAGCAAGCATGCATCTTTTGTGTGTGCAAAAATAGAGGAAGACAAACCTGTAGACCAGCTGTTGCAGCAAAATTTTCCCTCGTTAAGATGCGTCACATCAAGCCCAATAAACCATGACCCTGCACTCACATCATCATGTGCATATACCTGAAGAATAGGTCTGCAAAAAGAGAATTTTTTGTCAACTCAGTGCTATCTGGAAGTCATGGTGAAAGGTGTTAAAACTTACTTATTAATCGAGATGAACTGTGCTAAAGCACGTGAAATGTCATATTTCACCTGAAGCATGTCGAAAGTATCTGCACCATACACAAGAATTTTAAGTTTGAAATGAAAAATGTACACCAACTTTTGATATCAGGGACATGAAGCTGTAAAGAACCAGAATACTTAGCACATGATATGAATATCATGTGATAAGTTTCAAGGACTAAATTCTGAGCATTTGACCCATTGCCATTGTATTTTTAGTTTAAAAAACCATTGAATTAACATACATGCTATTTAACACAATACATTTAAATCATTACTAAACTTTTGTTAAATATAGGAGAGGAAAAAGAAAAGGATCTTTGCTACTCACGATTTAGCAAAGCCAAATTTCCACCAATCAGGTTCATACCATTTGTGGTTCCTATAAATTGTAAAATAACATAAACAGAAGGGATCATAAATCTTTAGAAAAGGAAAGTTGGGAAGGAGGTTATCTTAGTCGATTTACGTAAGTAATCATCAGGTAAAACAATAATACTCACGGTTCAGAGAAAACTTCTCCTGATTTCATACACCCCATATAAACACAAGGCTTATCCAGATGTGCAGAAAGTTTTGCTCCTAGAGCATCTGTATACAATCAGAGGACCAGATATAAATATTATTGTCTCTGTAAAGGCTGACAAGAATTATTTAGTTCTATAACAGTATGCATTTTCAGTTAACCAAGAATTGCACCACAACATTTTTAGCCGATAATCGCCATCTCATGTTTTCTGCAACAATAGATCATACTTGTGTCTAGAAACTTCAAATATTATTGAAACTATCACTCAATAATGTTTTTTTGGGGATTTAAGGCCTTTTGCAATTGATATTAGGATATATTACAGGGGAAATTCTAGAAGATGAAGGAGAAATTGAACGTCCATATCAAGAGATCCTGTGGTTAATACCTAAAACATTACCTAATGAACTAACAAGGATTACATACCAATATTAACATAAACATCATCATTGACCTTAACATAGAACTGTGCATCCCAGCTCTCTACGGCACGAAAGCAAAGAAAGACTTTATCTTCTTTGAGCGTTCTTCGGGTGCCTCCACATCATCCTGTTGAGACACAAAGGAAATGATATTTAACGCTACCAGATCTAACCCTTTTGAACATGATGATTCAACAGGAATAACATACATAACACATGAATCAAGTCACAGTGGTTTTGCAGAAAACATGCATGCATATATCTCTTAAAAGTTAGAATGAAGGATACCATAAAGTTACTATAGTTTTTTACGCTAGTTTACAATAACTTCTAAAGAGATACAGTTCCATTCAGAGAATCCATTATAAGCTTAAAATTCATGCATTTAAAATCAAAACCTTACTAGGTATGCATGAAATTGCTTCATAAAGCAGGTCAACATACCAGAATAATGAAATCATTAGTCTGGCTGTTTTCATCTCTGATCTCCCTGTCCAAACTATCTCCACGATTTGCGCTGACAGTAATATAAAATTCAATAAACAGAAATGGAAAAGAAATACTTGATAAGAGGAACCAAATTGAAACCTTTTTCCTATTACGAATCGCACAACGATTCCCTTCTCTTCTTCCAGTTTCTTCAAAGCTGCACCTGCACATATTATATTCACTTTAACAACTATCAGAGAAAATGATAATTATGTAGCAAGAAATTTTACAAAATCGGTGAATAACTTAGTGGATGGAAATAAATTGGAATCCACATATCCATTATCTACACTAGAGAAGGAAAGCACTCTTTCAAGCTCATTTAGAGTCAAGACACGTTCATATCTATTCTCGTCTGCCCAAGTTTCTCCCTTTGTGACACATTTGGAACAATTGAAGTAGCAAAACAGAGTCGATAGCTCCATGTACACATAAATTAGCAGTTAATAAGTTTGCGTGCAACTTAATATTAGCTGTTGGCAGATTACATTCCCCTATGTGTCACTCATAAAGCATGTGTTCTAATGTCACTTAACCCCAATCGACTGATGGATATCAAAAAGGAAGCATGCTACAGCCATTGCTATATTACATACAAGAAGACTGACTAAATAAAAAGCACTTGGAGTGTACTGTATTAACATGATTCATTGTTTTAATTCATCCTTATAACACACTATAAGATAAAACTTGTCAAGAAAAATGATTAATTACCAGATTGCATCCATGCTTTCCGAATTGCATCTCTGTTTTTCTTTCGTCCAAATGTTGTGATGATGTCCACAACAGCTAAAAGCCTTTTCTTGGAATGAGTACCATCATTTCCCGAATGCTCCTTTGAAACAAAACCTTCCTGCTTAGCAGCAGCTAGATCCTTCTCAATGGCTGATAACTTTTTTAATTGTTCTCTGGAATATCACGCCTTATCAAATTACACTGGATCACAGTAATCACAACCACATGATGTGCATAAATGTAAAAGGGGGGGGGGGGGGCGTACTTGCAGGCTACAATTTTTAACGTCTCAGAAACAGATACAGAAGAATGACCCTGGAAAAATATTGAAAATTAAGCGTAATTGAAATCCAACTGATTTGCACCAAAACAGATCATCTTCAAATCTTAGACGAGAAAAGAAAATAAAAACGAGATCAAGAAAACGAGAAAAGAAATCACCTGACCAGTTCTCCTATCTAGTTCTTTAATTAAATAGACTCTGATCTATGCCTCCTGTCACATCCTACATTTAAACACCACCAAAAAAATGCCTCAAAATAAAATCTCAA
This sequence comes from Hibiscus mutabilis, assembly GCA_019671005.1. Lineage (NCBI taxonomy): Eukaryota > Viridiplantae > Streptophyta > Magnoliopsida > Malvales > Malvaceae > Hibiscus > Hibiscus mutabilis. The sequence continues at coordinate 21,246,796 of CM033741.1, read as the reverse complement.
TAAACCCCAAAGAAAAACTGAAAAAAGGAAGGAAAAGCAACCAGCCGGCAACGTAAACCGTAGCCATGGTAGCGAACATGGCGAAAACCAAAGCCGAAATTCTAGAACGAAAAGCAGAGCCACCACCGGGATTAGATAGCCGGTTACTCGATCCCCGGCTACGCATTTTCGCTTACTCTTTTTCTACAAACTTCGCAGGAAAAAAATTAAATGAAAAAAAACACTTCTATTTTTTATTTAATTTAAGAAGCAGATCTGCAGAAATCAAACGACGTTTGACGATAAAAATGAAGCAGAAAAACGTAATATTGAATTTGAATCTGGATTTGAAGTATGCTTTTTCTTCAGCAGAGATTACTTTTGTTTGGTTTTTCTATTCTGATAACCGAAATTTGAAAAACAATGTTTCGGTCATTTAGTTACTTTTTAATTTAATCTTTAAACTTTAATAAAATATCAATATAGTCTAATTTTTTGTTTTTATTTATTTCCATATTCTTTAAATTCTTATATCCAAAATCCGATCAAATTCTCATCTCATCGATAGCCTTTAAATGTTCTATCAATTTAAACAGTCAGTTACGGGGAGGCAATCGGACGGAGAATAACTGAAATCTTCACCCATTGAGAAGGAAAAGGAAGTAAGTTTTATCATCTAAGCTCAAATGGGGATAGAGACAGTGATTGTTATATTCGAACCGTGGAAATAACCAAGCTATACATGTATAAATCACCGTGAGGATCTCAAAAATATTCGTATGGATCCCCAATATTTTACTAAGTTGGATGGCCATAAGATAATTTACCCATTTTCAACAAAAATCTTATAACCTGAGTATGCCGGCTAAAGCAAGTTTGGAAATTCTCTGTAAATTCCATAAAATAATTAGAAAGTGGTCTATATATCGTTGTAAACGTGACTCGGTCTAGTTTTGTTTAAAATACACGGTGATCGATATGTATTTTAAAAAATATGAATATTTGAATGTTGAAAAGTCATAAAAATTTGACAACAGATTTTTGAGAAAACAGTTTTCGCAGTGACTTTGAAAAGTCACCAAAAATTCTACAAGATAAATCAGGAAGTGAGCCTTATATTTATATAACCATACGAAAGTCTAGATTGGTTGTAACGCCCTAAAATTGGGTCTAGATGTTAGATGGATCGTTTAGACGGTTCGGGAGAACCGGATTAGGCAATTTGAGTTACTTTTGGAAATTAAATCTTAATAAATTATTTTTTGCTAAAATAAAATATGGAAAAATACTAGAAAATACATAATTAATATTTTAAGTATTTTGGTAAACTAAATTTGAAGGAGTTAAATCTGATTTTGGGACATTTTGGTCCGGTGACTAAAATGTAAACTTTTCAAAACTATTTTTGGTGACTAAATCATAAAAGGGTCAAAACTAGAATCTTTAAGGAGCTAATTAACCAAACTTTTCCATCAGACTTTCCCTTAATTTAGGCTATTTTTAAAGGGTTTTAAATGGTTTTAATATTAAAATAAAATAAAATTAATAAAAAGAATTTTTAATTACACAATTCATTTTCTCACGTAACTAATTTTGCTCTCAACTTTCTCAGCAGTCAAACTATCAATTCTTTCCAAAATTATTAGGAATCAATCTCTTTTTATTTACTGTTTGATTTCTTTGATTTCTACATCAAAATCAACTTGGTTTCTTGAAGTTTTCATCCAATCTTTGCCAATTAAGGGAGAAATCAACAATTAGAGGTGATTCTCGTTTCTCTCCTCTAATTAAAGGTTATTTATTAAAATTCCTAAGTTCTTGATCCTTTACAACTGATTTTGTTATGGAATCATGATTAAAACATGAATATGGTATTTAAATTGAGTTTTGATGTGAAAATTTGATAAACACTGTTATGGATCTATTTTGTATTGAATCTAATTGATTTAGATCCCTTATGATATGTGTTTTAATGTTGTAAAAAGAGATTAATTAAAGAAATCTCGAAACTATGTGAATTGCTAATTTTCTAGGTTGTAAATAGTTAGATTTCAAAGTGATCTTGTGTTGTAAGGTTGCTGGAGGTATAAGGAAATTATGAAGATTTTTAGGTGTTAATTGATGTTGTTAAGATGTTAAAATCAATAGGTTTTGGTTGGATTTTGTTTAAATGAAGGTTGGTGATGATTTCAGTTGTTTTAGAGTGGCGTTCAATGGTTTTTAGTGAGGCGAAGTTGTGTTTGTTGGTTGCTGGAAATTAGAGATGCATGGAAGTGCATAAATCCTCTATTTTTGATTGGGTAAAGTAGGGGAGTTGGATCCTTTATCTTTTGGAGAGGTTGCGGAAGCTTCGGAAGCTTGATTCTCGCAAAGGCAAGAGAGTTTTGGGTTGTTGGTGAGTGGAAACGAGTTTTACTGCTTTTAAAAGGTTTGAAGATGGTTGTTGGGAGTTTAGAATAAGTTTGAAACACTCATCTAAGCTCAAAAGTAAGTATTGGTTGAGCTCTCTCTCGTTTTCGGTTTTACAAAATACAATCTCATGCACACGTTTATAGATTTGATTACTTACTATTATATGCATGTTTTAGAAGTGAAAGATGTTGCAAATAGATTATACATGATGATATTTGAATATAGAAATGATTTATGAAAGAATTTTGATAATGATAGAATACATAGTTTAATGTATTAGAAAATGGTTTGAATTGATGCATATGTAAAATAGTAAGCAAATGTGGTTTTTATTGAGTATATTGACAAGTGGCTGAGGTAAAATGTTATCGGATATAGTTTGCTAGCCATAGGGTTTAAAGTGCACTATAATAAGTTGTCTCATGTGTGTCGAGGGGTCAAGAGTGTGCCAATTCTCCCGCTGGTGGATTTATACGTTATAACCGTTGAGGGCTACTCCGGTTCGAGGACGTATGTGAAGTGGTCGAAGGAACCCTTGTTAAATCCATATATCCGATGTGTTTTTATAAAATAGAATAAAACTTGCTTTTGTGCAGCTACTCGATTACAATTACATTTTTTATGGTTTAGGGTATCGAGCTTTAGGTTTAGGGTTTTGCGTTTATGATTCATGGTTTTGAAATTATTTTTAATTGAAAATAGAGTCAAATTAAAATAATGCGTAAACAATGATTGTTAAATTTATTATTTTTTTGAATAATGACTAAATTGTTTAAATGTGTAAACGTGAAGACTAAATGTGTTATTAAACAAAATTTTTCTAACTGTCCCATCATCCTTTTAACGACTGTTGATAGGTCAGTGGTCAAATTATAGTAAAACTAAAAATTTAATGATAATGTTAAAGAAATTAAAAATTTGGTTACCAAATTAAATAGTTGATCAAAATTTAGTAATTATTTGTGAATTTTACCCTAAAAATAATCTAGCATCGTTTAACCTGATAATTTTTGAGCTCTGAAAAAATATCAATGTAGGCCCAGGGAAGCGACCATATCTTTGCAGCCCAAATCCATACTTTAAGCGCAAGGAAAATTGAAAAAAGAAACCCCAGAAAGCCAACAATTCCAAAAAGCTGAGTGAACAACTAATTATTGGGGAAAATGGAAGAATCATCGTCAGCTGCAGCAGGAGATCAGAGAGACGGATCAACTGAAGAGGAAGTTACGATCAGGGAACAGGATACAGATCAACAGTCCACGTGTCCCGAGGCTGAACAGGAAGCATTTGGACTCGACGGCAGCGAATCGAAGACGCCATTGAACAAAAACGACATCTTGGAAGCTTTACAAGTAGTTGAGAGAGACTCTCGGGCTATCGCCGATAGCTTCTCTTCCCTCTTTGATTCGCTTCGTTTGGCTCTCTCTGAGGTCTGGTATTGTGATTTCTCCTTTATTTACTTATTTAATTGTTATATATTTTGACACTTTCTTTATGGTGCTAGAGAAAGTCGTCAACTTACCATAATTGATTATTTTCCCATAAAACATACTCTTTAATTGTTGTTAAAATTCTGGAAATTTTAGGCAATTACGATTTTGAGCAATTACGGAATACGGTGGTAATTCTTTTCCTTTCCTTAACTTTAGGTTTTTGAATTTCGAATTTATGCATTACGAAGTATCAAATGTGATGGTATACCTTCCTTTATTAGATAATTGGCAATGAACTGGAGCATTGTTGATGGCATGATATCCTTTATTAGATTTTGGCAATGAATTGGAGCATCGTTGATGTTACTTTCCTTAATCTTACTAATTTGAATTCAGCTATTCCTAACATGTGAAATATCGTTTTATAATAAGCGCATGATCTGGAATCTACTTCCATTGTCAATTGTAGGTCACTAGTGGCTCAGTTGATCATATGCGTTGCTTTGGTGATGCGGTTGGGCGTCTTCAAGAATCTGGTAATGAAATGTTAAACATTCTACTCAATTCATTGGTGCAGATTTTTTTTTATGTTTATTACTTATTAGCTCGTCATTTTTGCAAAATATATCAACTTACGTGGGTTGTTTCCCCCTAAAAAACAGGTAATTATTTACGGGTACTTTTTATGTTTCTAGATCATTAACATGGCATAGCGCTGAAGTTCTAGCAATTGGTCGACCTTAAAGCTTGTTTTTTTTTTACCCTAAATTAAGCTGACTAATCTTCACTGGGTAATTTTGAAAATTGTGCTAAACATGGTTCAAGTGGACTGAGGATCTGCTTGTGAATGTGTACTATTGTGCTATTTATTTGAACATATTGGTCATACGGAGTGTGATGGAGTTATTTTGTGGCTTATTTTCCCTCCTGTAAGATAATCTTGCAATGTGTCAAATTGATTGTCTGATTTTGATGTAAAATGTGAACTTGTTCTTTTTGGATTTGCAGCACTTGATGCAGCAACAAAGGGGAATCGGTATATAAATTCATGTCTCAGGTAATATCCCTGTGCTGGAGACCCCTTTTTATTTTTCAAGAAATGGAGGGGGTCATATGAAGTGACAAACTTAAATATAACCTGCAAATATATTTAATTTTTGTCTTTTTTCTGCGGTGATACTAACAATTAGTTGCTTAGATGTGCTTAAGAAACTATTGAAACTAATGGGTACTACAAGCAAAATAGTTTCTGTTTGTTTTTTGGATTTTCTTTTATGTGCTCTGTTTGGTGGCCTGTTGAAGCCATCTAAATCTCTAACATCTATTCTAGTTATTGTTTTATGTTGTAAAATATATGTAGTAAGAAAACAATCTATGCTAGTACTTTTGCTGAGATTTCTCTAGCTGGTAGTAGGAAAAGGGAGATTCACAGTCTCATATTACGCATTGTTACTATTTCAACTAGAAAATGGATGATCAAACACATTTTCTGATAACATGTTGTTTACAAATAAATTTACAAGTTTTACAGTACCAGATGAAGCAGTCATTCTCTTTCAGAACATGTCTTTCCTAGCTTTGATGGTAAAACGTGTATGATAAGATCTTGCGTTTCCATATTGGTTCGCGATACCTAATATAGTTTTTTTTGGGCTTATCTGCAGATTGAACGAGGAAATGAAGGGCATGGACAGTCTAGCTAATCAGTTGTATCCTTTTCATTGTCTTGCTGTATTATATTGCTTTGCGGTATTAGATTGCAGCTTTTCCTTGAGGCAGGTTATGGTGGACATATGAACTATGTTTGCTGGAGTTTTCATTTTTAATGTACCCGTGTTTGACAACAGTATCATGCACACATTCAAACATGAGTATGGGGCATGATTCTCCGAATACATGAAAAGCTTTTAAAAAAATTAGCCATGCTTGTGCCAAATACATAATGGTATCCGATTGTTGCCCATTAATATGGTTCCTTAATGCTTGTGAAGAAAGATACTGAGGAGGAATGTAGATGCCCTAGACGGGGCTGTCAACAAGCTCGTGCGACTTCCATGAGCCATGAGGAGTGAGGACGGCTTGCAGCTCAAATTAAGGAAAACTAATAAGGGGTGGCATTTGTTGTTTTGTGCACATTTGTCATTTGTGTAATGCAGAAATAAAATTTTAGGCGTGTACGTTAATATTTTTGTCTCCATTATTATGAAGAACAGTTGAATGCTCCAATTATAGAATTCTTAGAAAGTTACTACAGATAACAATAGTTTTTCAGTTTTGGATTAAAACGTTTCTCATTATCAAAGATTTTTGGTTTAAGGGTAAAATAGCTTGTGTTACTCCGGTTGATTTATACACAATTGAGCTTTTAGCATTATATCAAATAATTAATTAAGTCCTTTTGTTGATGACATGGAAAATGATATTCCTATAGAGATGCTATGCTCGTGCACATGAATGGGTTTAATCGATGGGATGTGAAATCAAGTAATTGGATGGGTTTAATGTCAGGTTGAATCGAATATAGGTTATGTCAGGTTAATTCAATGGTGAGACTCGAGTCAAGTCGGGTTTAGGTTATTATCAGGTTGACTTCAAATCAGATTTAGTTCGGGTTCGGGTTGAGTTAATTTTAGGTCGGATTAGTATTAGTTCAAGTCAAAACGGTTCGAGTTTGAATCATTTAATTATCAGGTTAATTCGGGTTCATATGAACTTCAGGTCTTGTCACATCGTTGACGAGTAAAATTTAGGTTGGGTAATATTGGTTTTCGGGTGAACTTCAAGTAGGGTCTTACTGAGTACAGATAGACTTCGGGTCGAGTCATTTGTATGATACATACTAGTGTAGCGACCTCTTTTTCAAAATCAAAATCCCTAGAAAATAATCGATCCATATATTTTTCATTTTTTTGCATAAATTTTGAAATATGAGGTGAATTGAATTTTTTTTGGGAATTTTGTTTAAAAAACTTGTTTTTGTTTTGAAAATAAAGACTGGAGTCGCCACCGGCCACTTTGGTAGGCCGGACACAATTAAAATAAGAGATTCTTTTGAAAACGGGTTTGGGAGTTGGTTACGGGTGGGGAAGGATAAGCACCCTATCACGCCTGAAAATCAGTACTAAATTATATGTTGCTTTTAATCGATAAAAATTATTGAAATTTAAATTAGATTTAATTAACTGTTCCTAATCGAATATAAGCTTTAATTGAACGAGCTTTAATAATTTGGTGGATTTGAATTAATTATCCATTTAATTAATAAGGGTGACTGTACATCAAACCGTAGATTAAACCGACATCAAATAAGACCGACTACCGTGTTAATTTATGGTTCGAATCAAGCACATCACCTTTATGCATGATGCAAATAGTTAAAAATGATGTTATGAGTGGTCAAGATATTACCCATTTTAATATTTACCTTCAGACAATAAGGATTAATTCGAATATTTGGTCTATATCTATTAAGCCAAGATTAAGACCAAAATAATCGAGATAATAAATATCTCCTTTTTATACTTTAGATTAATTAATTGACAATGTTGAATTAAATAAATTAAGGGTTAAATGAACGTTAGATAATGCATGTCACCAAAAAGCGAGCAAATCAATGAAGAACGAACAGGAAAATAAATACAGGAAATAAAAGATCGAACAAAATAAATAAACGTGAAAATTAAATGTTCGAAAAAAGGACCCGATCGAGCAAAAGATAAAGTGTGTAAAATAAATACGGAAATTAAATGCGGTAATTTGAAGGCGAGAATTTAAAGGCTGAAATTAAAATGCAAGAAAGTAAATTGCGAAAATTAAATGTTACACTAAACGGGCCATAATAATACGGGTTATCCCCCGTTGTGGGTCACCGTAAGACCAATTCGAACAAAAAATTTAAATAAATGATGGATGAATACTAATATATATTAGTACATATAATAAATATGAAAACATATAATAATAATATATAATATATAAATAATAAACTGCATATAATAATAATATATAGAATGATATACTATACTATACTATAATATAAATAGAATAATACTATAGTATATAAATGTAACATAGTATATAGAATAAATGTAACATATAATATAATGTAATATCTAAAAGAGGGGACCGAAACGCACAAAAACACAAATGAGGGCCGATTTTAAATAAAATAGAACTTGAAAACGCCTAAAATCAAAAGAGAAACAAAAAGGAGGACTGAAATGGGTATTAACCCATTGAAATCAGACTGAGATTGGCAAAATAAGGACAAAATTGAATGTTTTAAAAAAATAGAAGGGACATCGGAAAGGATTTAGGAGAGGCGGACGAGTTTAAATGGGTAAATAACCCATTTTTAAGATTGGGTATAAAATCCAGCTTTTAATAAACACAAATAATTTTTTATAACCCAAAGAAAACATGTAACCCCTTGACCCGACCTAGACGCCAGACCAAACCGAGCGAGCTACATTAGGTTTGCCGAAACAAACCTAGAGATTTCCTTAGAAAATGGTCTATTTTATTGTTATATCTTATCTATATGCTTTATTTAGTCCTAAGGTGATCATGCTGGCAGTGGTGAAGATTACAACTCAACCGGGGTGTCAAATTGACATCCAATTGCATAGAATAACCTTTCAAGGACCAATTTATAAAAATGGATAATTATAAAGAATTCTTAGAAATAAATTTACCAATACTTAATTAATCAGGTTTCATGCGTACATATTAAATTTCAACTTAAAATAATCATCCAAACTCATTTAATTGCATGATCAAGAAACATGGACTAAGTTGTAAAGAATCAAACTTCAGCAAGCATTTTAACAAAATCACCTAACTGTGTATCGTACAACAACATACAATATCGATACGATGTAATTTTTCCAAAGGTATCGATACGACCCTCAAGAGTATCAGTACGGGTATGCAATATTCGAAATAGGGGATTCTAGTAGCCAAAAGGCGTACCGGTACAGTTGCCCGTGTACTGACATCAAGCTAAAATTTCTGCATCGCGTACCGATACAGTCCCGTATCGGTACAACAAGGCAACTTTTCCCAGATTAAGCCAAGACAGGTCCTCGTGTACCGATCCCTGAGGACCCGTACCGGTACAGACAGACCTGTAATGACCTATTGGTACAACATATGACACTTTGGCTCAATCTAACTTACTCCAATCAACATCTAATCATCATAAAAACTTCTCAAGCATTAATTCCTCAGACACAAAAGCATGGTAGAAGATCATACACAACATATCAAATCCAAACATAGGTCCTATAGGCATGATCTTTACCCAAGCATGCAATTTGGTTCCCAACCCCTCAAAACCAACATAACACATCATACAAGTCCAAAACATCCAACATAACATGTACAACCAGGGAGTATCCAAAGTAAACCTCCCAAATACAACTTGGTCACATTACCTCTTATTACTACTTAGTATTTATAAAACCATACTTTGAAAATGCCTCAACCCTTAGATCTCCCCTTACGTACTTGCTGTTCGAAAGAGTCTATTTTTTTGCATTGATGAGAAAAGAGAGCGTAAGCTATAAGGTTAGTGAGGGAATCGCAAAAACACTCATCAAAGCATTTAAAACCATTTTATATCAAAACTAGTTTATAATGTTCATTCCAAAATCATCTCAAGCTTCACAAATCTGCCTAAATATGCACATTTAGATCATTTACAACACATGTCTCATGGATTCTATCTCAAACCTTAATTTAAGCTTCAAATGTCAAAACCTCTATATAGCAAGCTTAAAGAGAACCTCATGTATAAACTATATTATACAAACATAATCCATTTCCATGATACATTATCTCATATATTGGTTTTCAAGTGACTCAAAAAAAGTTCCATTCAATTTATAAAAACACATTGGATACACGAATTTCCCAAGTTGTTCCTTTGGCCACTTCACATATGTCCTCGAACTGGGGCAGCCATCAACGGATATAACGTATAAATCCACCAGCGGGATAAAATGGCACAATTAACCCCTCGACCGTTGCGGTTCTCGTGGTAGAAAAAACGATACAATTAACCCCTCGACACATATGAGGCGGCTTATTATAGTGCACTTTAAACTCTATGGCTAGCCAACTATATCCGATAACATTTAACCTCAGCCAATTGCCAAATATATTCAATAAAAGCACATTACCTCACTGTTTTACATATGCATCAAACCAATTCAATTTCAAATACATTAAAACATGTATTCTAGTATTCTCAAAATACATTCATAAACCATATTCCATTTTCAATAACCACCATATATGACCATTTGCAACATCTTTCATTTCTAAAATATGCATATAACAGTAGGTAATCAAAATCATAAACATGTGCATGAGATTGTATTTTGCAAAACTGAAAACGAGAAAGAGATCAACCAATACTTACTTTCGAGCTTATATAGGTGTTTCTAACTTAATCTAAACTCCCAAAAACCATCTTCAAACCTTTTAAAAGCAATAAAACGCGTTTCCACTCACCGACAACCATGTGATCCACTTGTCGACGCACAACTAAGCTTTCGGACCCTCCGAAACCTCTCCAAAAGCTAAAGGATTCAACTCCCTAATTTACCCAAACAAAAACATAGGATTAATGCACTTCCATGCATCTCTAATTTCCAGCAACCAACAAACACCACTTCGCCTCACTTAAAACCATCAAACGCTATTCTAAAACAACCGAAATCATCCCCAAACTTCATCTAAACAAATCTCAACCAAAACCTATTGACTTTAACTTCTTAAAAACATCAATCGACATCCAAAAACATCCTTATAACATCCTTATGCCTCCAGCAACTCTACAAGACCAAGATCACACCAAAATCTAACTATATACAACCTATAAAATTAGCAATTCACATAGTTTCGGGTTTTCTTTAATTAATCTCTTCCTTTAACAATAAAACACATATCTTAAGTGTTGTAAAACAATTAGAATCAAGGCAAAACAGATCTATAACATTATTCTTCCAATTTCTCATCAAAACACAATTTAATCCATAAAATCTTGATTAGATCATAAAAACATAACAAAAATCAGTTGTAAAGGATAAAGAACTTGGGAATTTTATTAAAGAACCTTTAATTAGAGGAGAGAAACGAAAATCACCTCTAATTCTTGATTTCTCCCTTAATTGGCAAAGATTGGTTGAAATCCAAGCAGACTTTGTTGTAGGAATCAAAGAAATCAAGTAGGAAATCAAGAGATTGATTCCTAGAAATTTTGGAAAGAATTTGATAGTATGGCTGCTGAGAAAGTTGAGAGAAAAGTGATAGCAAAATTAGTTACATGAGAAAATGATTTGTGAAATTAAAAATCCTTTTTATTAATTCTATTTTATTTTATTATTAAAAACCATTTAAAAACCTTATTAAAATAGCTTAAATTAAGGTAAAAATCTGATGAAAAAGTTTGGTTAATTAGCTCCTTAAAAATTCTAAGTTTTGACCCTTTTACGATTTAGTCACCAAAAAGTTTTGAAAACTTTACATTTTAGTCACTGAACCAAAATGCCCCAAAATCCAATTTAATTTCTTCAAATTGAATTTACCAAAACTCTAATAATATCATTTAAAAAAATTTCTAGCATTTTTCCAAAATTTATTTTAGCCAAAAACAATTTATTAAGATTAAATTCACGAAACTAGTTCGAATTGCCTAATCCGGTTCTCCCGAACCGTCTAACCAACCTAACATCTGGGCCTAAAATTAGGGCGTTACAACTCTCCCCCTTAAGAAATTTCATTCTCAAAATTTACCTGGCGGAAAAAGGTAAGGAAATTGCTTCTTCACATCTTTCTTACTTTCCCAAGTGGCTTCTTGAACTCCACGATGTCGCCACAACACCTTCACCAACTTTATGGTCTTGCCACAAAGAACCTTGGTGCTAGAATCCAGAATTTCCATTGGCTCTTTATCATAGGTCAAATCCGAATTCAACTCAATTTCCTCAACAGGCATCACATGCATAGGATCCAACCTATACCTTCGAAGCATCGATACATGGAAAATATCATGTATCTTCTCCAACTCCGCAAGCAACCTCAACTTATAAGCAACTAGACCAACATGCTCCAACACCTCATAAGGCCCAATGAACCTTGGAATTATCTTGCCCTTACATCCAAATCTCATCACCTTCTTCCAAGGCAAAACCTTAAGAAACACTCGATCTCCAACAATCAAACTCAATATCCTTACGCTTCAAGTCAGCATAAGACTTTTACCAATTCTAAGCTGCCTTCAACCTATCACAGATAAGCTTCACCTTCTCATTTGTGTCTTTTAGCACATCAGGCAAGGAAACAAACTTCTCGCCCGCCTCCGCCCAACAAAGTAGCGTACGATACCTTCTACCATACAAAGCCTCATATAGAGCCATTTGAATACTAGCTTGATAACTATTGTTATAGGCAAACTCCACCAAAGGTAGCTAGCTGCTTCTCCCACGTTCGTTGGAAATCAATGATGCAACACCGCAACATATCTTGCAACACTTGGATAACGTGTTTAGACTATCCATCCGTTTCAGGATGACACGAAGTACTGAAATTCAACCGTGTACCCAAAGCCCTATGCAAACACTCCCAAAACCTTACTGTAAAGCGTGGATCTCTATCCTTAGGCACTCCTTGCAACCTTACAATCTTTGCAATATACAACTCCGCTAACTTGTCCAAAGTATACGTCGTATGCACAGCCAAGAAATGCGCACACTTCGTAAACCTATCCACTATCACCCAAATTGAATTCTTCTCATTGGCATCAAAGGCAAACCAAACACAAAATCTATGGTAATTCTCTCCCACTTCTATTCTGGAATCTTCAACGGTTGTAACAACCCAGAAGGAAATTTATGCTCTACCTTAACACGTTGACAAACCATACATCAAGCAACAAAATCTGTAACTTCCTTTTTTAAACCAACCCAGAAATATTCCTTTGTCAAGTCATGATACATCTTTATACTTCTCAGATGTATAGTAAAAGGACTCGAACATGCCTCAGCCATGATAGTACGCCTTAAATCCTCATCTTTCGGCACCACTACACGATCTTTGAAACACAAAACACCTTCCCCACTAAAACAAAAATCCGCCTGATTGTCATCCATAATATCCTTTACATGCGATACCAAGGAATCATCATATGGTTGCTTCTCCTTGATCAACTGTAACAATGATGGCTTCACTTGCAACTCAACCAATAAACCACCATCTCGTGTAACACCCTTAACGTATATCCGCATACCAAATATACACTAAAGATGTTATATAGTTGTTAAGAAAACTTAATTTTTTAAACCAAACTTTACCTTATAGTTTAACCCCTTTTTCAGTTTTAAATAAAAACTATCTATTGCAGCTAATTTTGACCCTGAATTGTTTTATAAAATTTATAAATGTGTTATTGAAACAAAAATATAATTCAGGGAGAAAACTATGTACCATGCCTAGACCCTTTTCTTGATTTTTAAAATTTATACATGATTAGGGTTAAACTACACTTAATTATGTCTTAAATCATAATCATTTATAGTAAAATCGTATTCTGAGTCCCTACACTCGTAATTAATACGTAAACACATCATAACTTAAGTTTACAAAACATTTGCATATTTTCAAACCCACATACATACAAGTACATGCCCACTAGATATCAACCATAATTTAAGATGTACATACCGTGCTTGCTAATGTAACTTGACTTTCCAAATAATAGCTCATTCATGCCCTTCAACGTGGGAGAACCTACGTGTGAAATAACACACGCTAAGTACGAACTTAGTGAGGCAATAATCTTATTTAACAAATATAGAATAAAGTAATACTTATTTTATGATATCATATCAAGTTCTCTACCTAAGATAGGATAGTTCTATCAAGGGTTCCATAGTCTCTAAATTCTCATGTATATTTCATAAGTTCCTAACTTATTCATAATTTAAATGCTTTATCATCATAAAATCAGTCATATACATGGTATATTTCGTTACGAATAACATAATTCACATACATGGTATAATTTACATAAGCATCATGATTCACATACATGACATGAATTTCATTCATAACATGATTTATATACATGACATAGTTCATATATGTAATGAAATTCATATTCATGACACGATCCATTTATGTAACATGATTTTCATACGTGGCATATTCCAATTGTATGACATGGTTTTCTTACGCGTCATGATTCATATACGTGTTTTCATTCATATACACGACTTAATTCATATACATAACATGATACATGTACATGAAATAATTCATATGCATGGCATAATGTATATACATGGCATGGTTCATATGCATAGCATATTTCTTATACTTGTGACATACTTCGTATACATGACATAATTCATGTGCTTGGCCTGATTCATATACTTGGTATAATTCATATACATGTCATGCTTCATATACGTGACATAATTCGTATACTTGACATATTTCATATACATAACATGGTTCATATTCATGACATGTTTCATATACATAACATGATTCAATTACGTATCATGATCCTTTTATCATTGCCCAAAGTATGCTATATGAGATCGAGGTACGCGAGTCATCTTGTAATGACACCGTAGTGTCAAGCGTGAACGTAAAGATAAGTACGTACTAGGGGACGCTCTTTGCTCCCCATAAACATAAAGCACCTCGACAGTGCACTCGCGCACAGTGGGGGTAGATCCCCAGGGTGCGTCACCTTGGTAGTGCACTTAGGCACAGTAGGCGTAGATCCCCAGGGTGCATGTGACACAATCATTTTGTCACAATATCTTTTTCATAACTTAAACACGAGGATGCAGCTGCTAAAGACTCTATGGCATGCCGACTATACCATGGACTCTCATACTCAATACTTGGGCATTTCTTTTATCATCAATCAATCATCATAATCAATCATATAAATAAACATTCTAAGTTTCATGCTTCATCAAAAATAATCATCGCAAACATAGATCATCATCATTTCTTAGAGAAATAATTCATATTTCATATTCCATATAATATACTTTTATGACAATATGCAGTAGCTCAACATATATATATAAGGTAATACTTTTTTTAGGTGTATCTTGTTTCATTTTAATTTTGTCATTTTCCATATCTCATGTATGAATAATGCATCATCATTTATGCAAACAATCATTCGTACCTGGTATTCCATCAACCTTGCCATGTCGAAAAATGTATTATAGCACGTATTATAGAAAAATACAATATCATTTCAATTTAAGGTTGACTACTCGCAAGTCTTCCTAATTGCATTTTAAAACATGTAAATGCACTCACCTGGGCTATGAATAGTATGCGTCACTAAGCTTACTCGAGGTTCTCATCTTTCTTTTTATCCTTGGTTCTCCTTCGTTTTCTTTTAAAATTGTATAAAACCAATTGACATATACATCACCATTCTCGTGTTCGATTTAAATCTAATACTGCAAATTAATTATTGAACATAATTATTCGAATATAATTTTTTTTCAGAAATTTTCCCATATACTTGTAAATTGCCGAATTATTCCCTTGGTCTTTGGTGACTAATTTAGACATTGAACAATTGTTCAAACCCATTTTTGAACAATTTCCATAATTAATTTCTTATTTTGGACTATTTCCTTTTTAGTCCCCAAACTTATAAAAGTGACATTTTGGTCACTATATTATCTTTGTACATTAAATTAATGTACAAATAAACCATTTATTTATTTCCAACATCCATAGAAATTTTCCTTCAACTTTCAAAGTTTATTCAATTTGGTCCTTCACTAACTTTTTTATTTTCAAAAAGGTCCCAAAATTTCCTTTTTTTGACATAGCAATCCTTTAACTTTCATAACAGGATTGAATCTTCAATTCTATCAATTTTCCATAAATTCAAGACCAATCCCTAAATTTTCTTAAATTGCCAAATTGGTCCTTGAATTTCCAAAATTTTCATTTTGGTCCCTATTCACCAATCGAAGCTATTTTCACCATAATTTAATGATTCCAATGCTAAAATAAAATTCACAATAATTTCCCCTAATTTTTTCCAAATTTTCGAAATGGTCCCTAAATTTACAACTTGGGAAATTATTCAACATATCATCAAAATATGACCCAAAATTCATAATTCAATCCTTAATTTAGCTACCTAACCAAAACCCCCAAATTTTAGGGTTAGGCTTTATAACCTCAAACATGGAATTTATCCAAATTCAAACTTGATTCCATGTTTACAACATCAATTTTACTAAATACAACTTTAATCCCATCATCTACTATCAATTCCATAATCATCATCACCCATAAACATGAACTAAAGTTAACTTTTATCATGCAATATTACTATCAAAATGAAGAGAATCAAGTATAGAATAATTTACCTAAATTAATTTTGCTTGAAACTTGTCTTGATTCTCCAATTTTGAGCTTGAAAATTGAAAACAATTCCTTTCTCCCCCTTTATTTCTTGTTTCAAACAGCAAGCTGAAGATGGAGATGATTTTTTATCATCTTTACCTATTTAATACAAGTGTAAAGGTTAAATGAATTTTAAATTCATTTAACTACTGAAATTACCATCTTGCCCTTTTATTATAATGGCCATGATTCAATGTCATCAAAAATCAACGACCATGATTAAATCCATGTGTTTTTCACCTTTCATAATTTCCCTCAAAGTTCCAAAATATTTCAAAAATGCCATCCATGGCAAATGACCAATTTGCCCTCCAACTAGACTTTATTTACATCAAGTCTTGAAAATTGTCATTCCATAAAAATTGAACTAAATAAGTTCCATTCTAACCAGTCTCCTTCTCAAAATATCATAAATTTTAATTTATGATATTTATTCGATCCAAATATTCGAATTTCATTCAATATGATTTCTAAATTTTCTTTCTTCGAGCTTTATAACCATTCCATCATATTCTAACTAAATCTAATTAGAATGTCACCAACATTAATAAAATATTCATAAAATAATATTTTATGAATTTTCCAAAATCTTTGGGAACTGTCTTTAAAATTTTAATTCGATCTGATATACCGATAATTACCGGGAATTTTTATCGGATACATCTCCTCTTAGAAATATTATCTTAACAATCTATTACGAATACTATTAACTCAAATTGAATCCTTTTTATCAGTCAAAATATTGAATATGGGACCTTCCCATTAGGTCACCCATCCTTGGGCTACTCTGGCTTGAGCACGCTTAACAATTTTATTCGATCCATATTCAAATAACATAAGCCTCTTATGAAAAATCCAATAACACGGAAATACCACTTTTGAGGGTTAACTATCCATTTACGGGGTTAAATTACATAACTTTTCAAAATTACACTTTGGTCCCTAAACTTTCCAAAATTTACAATTTAACCCCTAAACTTTCAAAAGTTACATTTTAGTCACTAAGCAAGAATTGGGATATTACAATTCCTTCCCCCTTAAGAAAATTTGTCCTCGAATTTTCAATGTTTACCCGTTTCAAACAACTTCGTATTTTGCTTATTCATTCTCTCTTCAATTTCCCAAATGACTTTCTTTACTTTGCTTTCTCCAGAGAACCTTAATCAGTAGAATTTTCTTGTCCCTTAATTCTTCAACTTTGTATGTTAGGATTTTCACTAGTTCTTCTTTATACATCAAACCTGGTCGCAGTTCAATCTTCTCAAATGTAATTACTTATGAAGAATCCAATCAATACCTCCGAAGTATGAATACATAAAACACATAATGAGTCTTGTTCCTATCTGGAGGTAAAGCCCATTGATAAGCCATTGGTTTCTTTCTTTTTAGAATTTCATGTGGTTCTATAAATCTAAGACTAATCTTTTCCATTTCAACCAAAACGTAACACCTTCTTCCAAGGTGAAATCTTCAAAAACACATTTTCTCTAACTTCGTATTCAATATCCCTTTTCTTCTTATTTGCATAGGTTTTTTGTCAATCCGCGACGGCTTTAAAATTTTACTGAATAATCTTTACTTTATCCTCTATGTCGTGTGTTAAATCACTCTTCCAACATTTGAGTTATTCTGAACATTTCAATCTTGTAAACCAAACTGATTTAGAGAGACTCAATATTTTCTTCAATATGCCATCTTGATACTTCCTTGATAACTATTGTTGTAAGCAAATTTAGCCAAAGGCAAGTACTTTTTCCCATGATCCCGCAAACTTAATTGCACAAGCTCGTAACATATCCTCCAAAATCTGTATGATCCATTCAGATTGCCCATTTGTTTGTAAATGAAAAACTGTACTAAAATTTTATTTAGTATCTAAAGCTTCAAATAACGTACCCCAATACCTTGAAATAAACCTTGGGTCTCTATCTGACACTATAGATACTGAGACACCATGTAATCTTTTGTCTCTCAAACATAAAATTTTGCATATTTATCCAGCGAATAATCCATTCAACTGGAATAAGGTAATCAAACTTTGTCAGATTCATAATGATCCATCTTAAATTCTCTTTACTTGGGGTAGCTGACAAATCCATTATACAACCCATCATTACCCATACCTACTTTCATTGGGAAGATAAATAGACTGAAGTAATCCATAAGTATTTGGCCACAGTTTCGAGTCCTTAAATCTTGATATATCTAATTACTCCTTGGGTGTTTAACTACTGAACTATAATTGGCCTCCGTTAATATCTTCTATCTTCAGATATTGTTAGCAACATATACTTTACCTTAGTAATATAATCAATCTCTTGGCTTAATTTCATAGTTCTATACTTTCCTATTTCTAGCTTATCTCCTTTTTTCAAAACATTTTTCAGTCCTTCCTATTCAAGAATAGCTTGTATTTTCTTAAGGTCAACCCTTATTCCTTCCGATGACACTACATTTCCAAAGAAAGTTATTTCTGACAACTGGAACTTGCATTCAGAAACTTGATATTAAGTTGCTTATCTTTTAAAGTTTGTAGTATCACTCGAAGATGGTAGTCATTCAACTTCGGTCTTCGAATAAACCAAAATATCATTTATGACGACCACAATTAACTGATCCAAATAGGGTTGGAATACCCTATTTATCATATCCATAAATGCAAAAAGGGCATTTGTCCGTCTAAAAAGCATTACTAAAAACTTGTAGTGTCCATAACGAGTTCTAAATGCTATTTTTAGTACATCTTTTTCCTTGACCCTAGTTTAATAATAACCCTGATCGAAAAATTATCTTTGAAAATACTACTACATCTTTAAGCTGGTCAAATAAATCCTCAATCTTTGGTAAGGGATACTTATTATTAACGGTTACTTTATTTAACTACCAGCAATCTATACATAATTGTAGGGAACCATCTTTCTTTTTCACAAATAATAGCGGAGCACCCCGTGGTGATACACTCGGTCGAATGTAACCTCGGTCTAGCAATTCTTGTAATTGAGACTTTAGTTCCCTTAATTCCGTAGGCGCCATTCTATATGGTGCCATTGATACCGGCTCAGTTCCAGGATAAACATCAATCCCAAACTGTATTTCCCTATCCGTAGGCAACCCTGTAGTTCGTCCGGAAATACATCAGGAAATTCCCTCACAGTCGGGATATGTTCAATCTTCTTAAAAGACTTTTGAGTATCCACCACATAAATCAAACATGCTTCACATCTATTGCATAATAGCCTTTGAGCTGTTGTTGCAGAGATTACTAACTTTAAACAGTCAGTTATTTCTCCCACAAAGATTACTTCAGAACCATTGGGTCCCTGAAGTATCAACCTTTTCTTCTTACATTTTACATATGCATCATATGCAGATAACCATTCCATTCCAAGAATGTCTTCAAATTCATGGAATGAGAGTCCCATTAAATCTATCAGGAACTTGATTTCTTGAATTCTAATGAACCTTTCCTTGTGCTACTATCTTAGTACCAATATATATATTAATCGAACCCAAATCAATTAATACAACTACACTTATAGATTCTTTCCATAGCCTTCGCTCTGTTCATAGCCTCTTGAAATTTTGATAAGTTTATGCCCAATAGAATCTCCTTGGGCCTTAGATGAAACTTCTCTATAAACCATTCACATCGAAACCTGTCGATCGACATCAATTTAACTGCATACCGACTCAGTCTATTAAAATCTAACTCGTACTCATAGACAGTATGAATACCTTGTTTCAAACTTAGGACTGTTGCACATTTCTCTTTTAACTAATTGCAACATGCTCGGCTTTAAACATTCTTCTTCCTCTATTTCCCATAGTTAAACATTTATCACAGTCCAGCAGTACTTGACATCATCTATTTCTACTGAAACTTATTCATGTTATTGAGGAGCAAAATCAAGTTACACAGTAGTACATCAGTAACATGACATCCTAGGGGCATGTACTTAACATTAAATCACACTAAACTCGATTTAGCCTCAAGAATCGGCTAAACCTGTAGCTCTGATTCTAATTAAATGTAACACCCTTAATGTATATTCGTATACCGAATATACACTAAAGATGTTACAGAGTTGTTAAGAAAACTTAACTTAATTTTTTTTAAACCAAACTTTACCTTATAGTTTAACCCCCTTTTCGGTTTTAAATAAAAACGATGCCAGTCTATTGCAACTAGTTTTGACCCTGAATTGTTTTATAAAATTTATAAATGTGTTATTGAAACAAAAATATAATTCAGGGAGAAAACTATGTACCCTTCCTAGACCCTTTTCTTGATTTTTAAAATTTATACGCGATTAGGGTTAAACTACACTTAATTATGTCTTAAATCATAATCATTTATAGTAAAATCGTATTCTGAGTCCCTACACTTGTAAATAATACGTAAACACATTATAACTTAAGTTTACAAAACATTTGCATATTTTCAAGCCCACATACATACAAGTACATGCCCACTAGATATCAACCATAATTTAAGATGCACATACCGTGCTTGCTAATGTAACTTGACTTTACAAATAATAGCTCATTCATGCCCTTCTACGTGGGAAAACCTACGTGTGAAATAACACACGCTAAGTACGAACTTAGTGAGGCAATAATCTTATTTAAAAAATATAGAATAAAGTAATACTTATTTTATGATATCATATCAAGTTCTCTACCTAAGATAGGATAGTTCTATCAAGGGTTCCATAGTCTCTAAATTCTCATGTATATTTCATAAGTTCCTAACTTATTCATAATTTCAATTCTTTATCATCATAAAATCAGTCATATAAACATAATTCACATACATGATATAATTCACATAAGCAACATGATTCACATACATGACATGAATTTCATGCACAACATGATTTATATACATGACATAGTTCATATATGTAATGAAATTCATATTCATGACATGATCCATTTATGAAACATGATTTTCATACGTGGCATATTCCAATTGTATGACATGGTTTTCTTACGTGGCATGATTCGTATACGTGCTTTCATTCATATACATGACTTAATTCATATACATAACATGATACATGTACATGGCATAATTCATATGCATGGCATAATGTATATACATGTCATGGTTCATATGCATATCATATTTCTTATACTTGTGACATACTTCGTATGCATGACATAATTCATGTGCTTGGCCTGATTCATATACTTGGTATAATTCATATACATTTCATGCTTCATATATGTGACAAAATTTTTATACTTGACATATTTCATATACATAACATGGTTAATATTCGTGACATGTTTTATATACATAACATGATTCATTTTCGTATCATGATCCTTTTATCATTACCCAAAGTATGCTATATCATATCGAGGTATGCGAGTCATCTTGTAATGACACCGTAGTGTCAAACGTGAATGTAAAGATGAGTACGTACTCGGAGACGCTCTTTGCTCCCCATAAACATAAAGCACCTCGATAGTGCACTCGGGCACAGTGAGGGTAGATCCCCAGGGTGCGGCACCTCAGCAGTGCACTTAGGCACAGTGGGCGTAGATCTCCAAGGTGCATGTGACACAATCATTTTGTCACAATATCTTTTTCATAACTTGAACATGAGGATGCAGTTGCTAAAGACTCTATGGCATGCCAATTATACCATGGACTCTCATACTCAATACTTGGGCATTTCTTTTATCATCAATCAATCATCATAATCAATCATATAAATAAACATTCTAAGTTTCATGCTTCATCAAAAATAATCATGGCAAACATATATCATCATCATTTCTTAGAGAAATAATTCATATTTCATATTCCATATAATCTACTTTTATGACAAAATGCAGTAGCTCAACATATATATATATATATATATAAGGTAATACTATTTTTAGGTGTATCTTGTTCCATTTTAATTTTGTCATTTTCCATATAATCTTCTTAATTGCATTTTAAAACATGTAAATGCACTCACATGGGCCATGAATAGTATGCCTCACTAAGCTTACTCGAGGTTCTCATATTTCTTTTTATCCTTGGTTCTCCTTCATTTTCTTTTAAAACTGTATAAAACCAATTGACATATACATCACCATTCTTGTGTTCGATTTAAATCTAATCCTGCAAATTAATTCTTGAACATAATTATTCGAATATAAATTTTTTTTTCCGGAAATTTTCCCATATACTTGTAAATTGCCGAATTAGTCCCTTGGTCTTTGGTGACTAATTTGGACATTAAACAATTGTTCAAACCCATTTTTGAACAATTTCCATAATTAATTTCTTATTTTGGACTATTTCCTTTTTAGTCCCCAAACTTATAAAAGTGACATTTTGGTCACTATATTATCTTTGTACATTAAATTCATGTACAAATAAACCATTTATTTATTTCCAACAGTCATAGAAATTTTCCTTCAACTTTTAAACTTTATTCAATTTGGTCATTCACTAACTTTTTATTTTCAAAAAGGTCCCAAAATTTCATTTTCTTGACATAGCAATCCTTTAACTTTCATATCAGGCTTGAATATTCAATTCTATCATTTTTCCATAAATTCAAGACCAATCCCTAAATTTTCTTAAATTACTGAATTGGTCCTTGAATTTCCAAGAATTTTCATTTTGGTCCCTAATCACCAATCCAAGCTATTTTCACCACAATTCAATGATTCCAGTGCTAAAATAAAATTCAAAATTATTTCCTCTAATTTTTCTAAATTTTCGAAATGGTCCCTAAATTTACAACTTGGGAAATTATTCAACATATCATCAAAATAGGACCCATAACTTCATAATTCATTCAATTCAATCCTTAATTTAGCTTCCTAACCAAAACCCCCAAATTTTAGGGTTAGGCTTTATAACCTCAAACATGGAATTAATCCAAATTCAAACTTGATTCCATGTTTACAACATCAATTTTACTAAATACATCTTTAATTCCATCATCTACTATCAATTCCATAATCATCATCACCCATAAACATGAGCTAAAATTAACTTTTATCATGCAATATTACTATCAAAATGAAGAGAATCAAGTATAGAATAATTTACCTAAATTAATTTTGCTTGAAACTTGTCTTGATTCTCCAATTTTGAGCTTGAAAATTGAAAAAAAATCATTTCTCCCCCTTTCTTTCTTGTTTCGAACAGCAAGCTGAAGATGGAGATGATTTTTTTTATCATCTTTACCTATTTAATCCAAGTGTAAAGGTTAAATGAATTTTAAATTCATTTAACTACTGAAATTACCATCTTGCCTTTTTATTATAATGGCCCTGATTCAATGTCATAAAAAATCGATGACCACGATTAAATCCATGTGTTTTTCACCTTTCATAATTTCCCTCAAAGTTCCAAAATATTTCAAAAATGCCATCCATGGCAAATGACCAATTTGCCCTCCAACTAGACTTTATTTACATCAAGTCTTGAAAATTGCCATTCTATAAAATTGAACTAAATTAGTTCCATTCTAACCAGCCTCCTTCTCAAAATATCATAAATTTTAATTTATGAGATTTATTCGATCCAAATATTCAAATTTCGTTCAATACGATTTCCAAATTTTCTTTCTTTGAGTTTTTTAATCATTCTATCATATTCTAACTAAATCTAATTAGAATGTCACCAACATTAATAAAATATTCATAAAATAATATTTTATGAATTTTCCAAAATCTTTGGGAACTGTCATTAAAATTTTTATTCGATCCGATATACTGATAATTACCGGGAATTTTTATCGGATACATCTCCTCTTAGAAATATTATCTTAACAATCCATTAAGAATACTATTAACTCAAACCGAATCCTTTTTATCGGTCAAAATATTGAATATGTGACCTTCCCATTAGGTCACCCATCCTTGGGCTATTCTGGCTTGAGCACGCTTAACAATTTTATTCGATCTAGATTCGAATAACATAAGCCTCGTATGAAAAAACCGGTAACACAGAAATACCACTCTTGAGGGTTAACTATCTATTTATGGGGTTAAATTACATAAATTTTAAAAATTACACTTTGGTCCCTGAACTTTTCCAAAGTTTACACTTTAACCCCTAAACTTTCAAAAGTTACATTTTAGTCACTAAACAAGAATTGGGATATTACATCTCACGTCACACTCAACTGAGCAAACATGGCCGTCAACTTTACCGCCACCTTTCTACTCAAAGCGTTAGTTACAACATTAGCCTTACCCGGATGAAACTCTATCGTCAAATCATAATCCTTAAGCAACTCTAACCATCTTCATTGCCTAAGATTCAACTCTTTCTGTTACATCAGATATTTTAAACTCTTGTGATCCGTGTACACAATACACTTCTCACCATAAAGGTAATGCCTCTAAATCTTCAATGCAAAAACCACCGCAACAAGCTCTATATCGTGCGTAGGGTAGTTGCGTTCGTTCACCTTCAACTACCTAGATGCATAAGCCACAACTTTTCCTCCTTGCATCAACACACACTCCAAACTAACATAGGATGCATCGCTATACACAACAAACTCCTTCCCCAACTCAAGTTGAAACAAGATTGGAGCGTGTGTCAAAGCTTCTTTCAGCTTATCAAAGGCTAGTTGTCTACTCTCCGTCCACTTAAAACTTACATCCTTTTGCGAAAACTTCATCAAAGAAGAAGCAATCCTCGAGAAACCATCCACAAAGCGTCGATAATACCCAGCTAACCCCAAGAAACTATAGACCTCTATCACAGGCATTGGTTGTTCCAATTCACAACTACTTCAATCTTTTACGGATCCACCCGAATACCTTCAACTGAAACAACATGACCAAGAAAAACCACTTGCTTGATTCAAAACTCACACTTGCTTAACTTGGCATAAAGCTTATTATCCAACAAAACTTGCAACACAATCCATAGGTGTCGATCGTGATATTCCTTAGTACGTGAGTACACGATAATGTCATTGATGAATACTAACACAAATTGATCCAAGACTTCATGGAATACCCGATTTATCATATCCATGAAAGCTGCAGGCATATTTTTTAACCCAATCGGCATCACTGGGAACTCATAATGCCCGTAGCATATGCGAAAAGCTATCTTCGGCACGTCTTTATACTTTACCTTCAACTGATAATATCCAAACCTCAGGTTAATCTTGGAAAACACCGTAGCTCCCCGAAACTGATCAAACAAATCATCAATCCTTGGCAAAGGATACTTATTCTTAATCGTCAACTTGTTCAGTTACCGATTGTCAATGCACATCCTCATCGTGCCATCATTCCTTTTCACAAACAACACCAGTGCTCCCTACGGTGAAACACTAGGCCGAATGAACCCTCGATCCAACAACTCATGCAACTACGTCTTCAACTCCTTCGGTGCCATGTGATATGATGCAATCGACACCAGGGCTATATCCGCGTACGTCTCAATGCTAAACTCTACCTCCCTATTCGGCGGTAAACCAGACAACTCTTTCAGAAACACTCCTAGAAAATTACAAATTGTGCGAATATCCTGGGCATGCACCTCCTTCATATCCAGATTCATAAAATGCGCTAGATATGCTTGACTCCCAAATTCTAACAACTTCTGCGCTTTTAAAGCTGAAACCACATTGGAAAAGAATTTAACATTCTCGCTCACAAACACCACGTTATAATCCTCAGCAAATCTCAATGAAACTCGCTTGGTCTCAAAACTAACCATAGCCTGGTGCTCCAACAACCAATCCATCCTTAAAGTTACATCAAAATTGTGAAACGACATCTCTATCAAATCAGCCACGAACACATAACCTTGAACCATTAAAGGAAATCTCGTAAACAACCTCCTAGTGACTATTGTCTCTCCAAAAGAACTAGTTGCTCGTATACCAACATCTAACACTTCTACAGGTAATCAAGCAAGCAACCATGTTCGCACAAGATGTATGAATATGTAGAACCAAAATCTATCAAAGAAAGCAATGATATGGATTGAAAAGTAAATGTATCTGCAATCATATCTGAATTATTCCGTCCCACATGATGCGCAAAAACCATCGTCGGTCCACCACCCTCAGGCTGAACCGCCACAGTGTGAGCAACTTTCCTCTGACCATCTTCCCTACACTGAAAATGAACTCGACCATGCCCAAGACCTCTCTGCGGTACCACAATATGTGCAACACTTTTCCATCTCTAGCTAACTACAGATAATCACGCCTAATGTGATCTCGCGATCCACATCTCCAGCATGTTCCAAATGTACCCCAGCACTCCCCCTGAATGTCACCTACCACAACACCTACACTCGGGTACTCTAGCGTAGGTATTCTGACCTTGATGTCCATGTCCAGCATTACTTCGACCTCGTCTCTGATCTGAATGATACCTCCTATCTCTATGCTTTTTGTATCGATCTCTGCCAACATCTGACTCAACATGCCTTTTCCCAGCCGAAAAACTTCCTAATCGAGAAGATAATCCCAGATTCTGTTCTATGTCTTTAGCCCAAAAAACTAGGACATCAAACCTCGTATAATTAGTAGCCAACATGTACGTCTTCACCTCTTTAACCAACCCATACATGAACCGGTCGCATCGATGTCGCTCATTAGGAACCAACTCAGGAGCATACTGGCTCAATCGAACAAACTGAATCTCATACTCAAACACAAACACGTTTCTCTGCTCCAATGCCATGAACTCCCTTTTCTTCTTATCCTGATAACGGGATCCTAGATACTTCTTCCAAAAAGTAGCATAGAAAAACTCCTACGTAACATCAGTAGGTGTCATACCCGTGATAGTAGTTGTCCACTAACTATAAGCATCTCCATAAAGCAACGGTACTATACAACCCAACTTGCAGACATTCGTACACTCCATCTAACCAAGGATCCTCTTCGTGCTGGCAAACCACTCCTCTACTGCCTTAGGAGCCAAACCTCTAAACTCAGTACCACCCAAGCTATGCAGACGCTCTACGATAGCCCAGTATTAACAGCTACAGGCGCCGCTGCAAGTAATTGCACCCCAACTATGGCAGCCTGAAAAGCTTCAGTCATCGTCTAGATTAATGGTGTCATATCTTCGAAAATTGGTCCTTGCGGTGCGTGAGGCACACTACCCTCAACTCTAGTACCAGTAGG
Source organism: Hibiscus mutabilis (assembly GCA_019671005.1). Classification (NCBI taxonomy): domain Eukaryota; kingdom Viridiplantae; phylum Streptophyta; class Magnoliopsida; order Malvales; family Malvaceae; genus Hibiscus; species Hibiscus mutabilis. The sequence continues at coordinate 21,219,378 of CM033741.1, read as the reverse complement.
AGGAATCAGTGGAAGAGGAGGCAAGACATCATTTTCCATCCACAACACTCCCCATATAATCTCTCGTCTCAGTCCTATTTTGCGAAAATATGAGTCTAAAACATGATAATGCAATAAAACAAAATAATTAAGCCAGCTTGTAGCAAGAATCCAAGTCGCACATGTTTCAAAACAAAACCATTTTGCACTAGTAGTAATAAGGAAATGTATCTCCAAGCTTATACCCTAACATATCACATTCCAACCATAATCAGACAAAATCAAGCACCGTGCATGTCAATCAATAGACTATTGTAACAACAATCAATCAAACAACCATAACCCTTTCGACCCCTCCTAGATGTCGACTGTTTCAAAAGTATTTTCGGTAATAGAACCAACATATTACGATATCGATAAGATGTATTTTTTTTTCCAAATGAAAGATAGACGTCCAACATTTCTCAAGTACTATAAAAGCCGATGAATTAATCGTAAGGAAAATGTTTTTTGTCTTTAAGAAAATGTAGTTTCACGGGCCTCAACTCGTTACTCAATTGGTTTTTGATCTGCATTCAAATTTATAATTCGTCATTTTGTTTTGTTTTTCTCCCTCAGATTATCTTTATCTACCAACACTGAAAACAGATCAACGTCGACTCCAAGCTCACCTTGCGTTTTGACGAGGACCGACGCACTTTGTAATTTGGTAATCCCAAATTCACCATTATATGAAAATCTCTCCAGCATAGATTCCATTGCTACATTGGTATGAAAATTATTTAACTCCTACGCACCGATTCTTATAGTATATATATATGGAAAATACTTTGATACACAAGTCTTTTAATTTTAGGGTTTAGGATTTTATGTTAGGGTTTAGGAGTTTAATGTGTAGCGTGTAGAATTTAGAGTTTGATGTTTAAGGTTCAGGTTTTAAGGGGCTAGGGTTTGTGATTTAGGTTTTAAATTTTATAGAAGGGTTTTGTCTAATTTTTTTTTTTTTTATCAAAATCTATTAATTTCATCAAATAAAACACAATTAAATCAAGGATAAAGATGTGTATTTAATTTAGATATATATTTGAATCACGTATATCATATTTGTTTCTACTTTCATTTTCTAATCGACTCAATAATAAATATCAATATTTAATTTACTGTTTATTTTTATTTCTTGATTTTGCTTATTTTTCTAACATAAAGTTCAATGTCAATGGAGTTTTCTTGTACAAATATGGGAAGGGTGGATGTGTTGGTTGGATATTCATGTTAGGTTAATCGTATCATTTAGTCTAAATAGAGAGTGTTTGGTTAGAGATTATTGAAAAAAAGATTTTAAGTTAAAAAATAATTACGTAGTTTTTGTTTTAAAAGAATTAATATCAATAATTAATTTTTAATTTCCAGGATCAATATTAGATTGCCAATTAACGGATCAATATTGCATTTAAACCTTTGGTTTATTATACATAAAGATTAGTTTTGTTTTCATATCTTTTTAATCAGGTCATCAAAATTAATAGTTAAATTGATATTGTTTCTTTTAAAGAAGAATTTGAGTGATTTTGTTTTCTCGTTGAAGAATTTTCTTTGGATGTTGAAGATTGATCGATCTCCGATTAAAGACTTTTTGAGAAAATGAGGGGTGGACTGCAATTGTAGCGACCTCTCCTGAAAATCAAATCGCTAGAAAAATAAATTTATATTTTTTCCGTTTTTGTTGAAAATTTTGAAGATTGGGGTGAACTGAATTTTTAGGGATTTTGTTTTAATTTTTTTTTGTTTGAAAATGAAGAGTTGGAGTCACCACCGGCCACTTAGGTAGGACGAACACCATAAAGCTAGAGATTCATTCGAAAAATGGGTTCGGGAGTTGGTGTGTGGGGATCACGCCCGGAAATCAATACCAAAATGTACGTTGCTTTTAATTGATGGAAATTATTGAAATTTAAATTAAATTTAATTAAATGGTCATAATTGGATACATACTTTAATTAAATGGGCTTTATCAAATTGGTGGGCTTGAATTAATTAAACATTTAATTAATAAGAGTGCGATACATCGGACCATAGATTAATCCGACATCGAATAAGCCTGACTGCCGTGTTAATTTATGGTTCGAATTTCGTACATCACCTTTATGCATAACGCAAGCATTTAAATATGATGTTATGACTCATCAACTTTTAATTCAAATTAAGGTTTACCTTGGGACGGTGAAAATTAATTCGAATATTTGGTCAGACATCCATTGAGACAAAACTGTTATGACACAAATATCAGAATTAATAAATACCTATTTTTTATAATTTAGGTTGATTAATTAATAGTATATCCAATTGAAATATTGAAGTCATATGAATGACAATTAAAATGCATGACAAAGAAAAGCTTGGAATAAAACCATAGGCCCACTAAAGTCCAAACCTAAAAGACCCAAATTATGGAAAGTTGATTAGTTATCTAATTATTAACTAAGTTAGTCTAATATTAACCCTAAATTAATTAAATCCTAAAAACTAAAAAACCCTAACATTTTATGGATTATCTTGAATCAAGATAATTAATTTGACTAATTTTAAACTAGCATCCTATTAAGCCAAGGATACTATTTAAAATGAATCATATTAATAATCATGATTTTAATCGAGTTTCCATCTAAGTCAAGTATCAATTTTAGCCTAAAAATAATTAAGAGATGATAAATTAATTCGCTTAATTTAACATTCATCCAAATAAGTCAAGATAAACAAATTTTAAATTAATTCAAACCAAAATCTATCTAAAAGTTTTCAACTAATCTAAACATAAAATTAATTTAATTAATTTAAACTTACACCCTAATAAGGAATTTTTAAACAGAATACAAAGCTGAAATTAAACATGAATGCAATAAAAGGGGAAATATTAAATAAAACTTTGAAAACAGGGACCAAATGTGGGATTTTACCACTAAAAAAGGATCAAAATAAAAACTAAAACAAAATTTTAGGGGCCAAAACAATATTTTTTCCTTTGAAAATAGATTTAAAATTAAAATGGAGATGTAATTGAAAACTATATGAAAAATGCAAGGACCTGAAGAGTGATATAAAAAGACGGAATGGCTTATGAGTCATTTTTGAAAACGCGGAGGGACCCGAAGATAATAAATCCATTTATTAAAACAAAATGATACACCCAAAAAAGAAGTAACAACCGACCCTTTTTGCCATTTTAGAAGAATGATACACCTAAAAGCTTTCTCCTCTCTGCTATATTCATATCCAAACCCAAAAAGTCGTTGTACCGGCTGCCGCTAGTCGAAGCTGGTGACGAAGAAAGCAAGCCCCTTTCACCTTTTTTTACTTGAAAACCCATATCTAAACCATATTTCAAAAAAATGAACCTAAAACATTTATTCAAAAAAAGAAGGAAATAAGCTTCATTTTCTAAAAGTTAAAACCCTTTTTTACCTAAATATGTCCTTTAGATTGAAGCCTTCATCTCATGACTGATTCACCTTGCTTGGTTCGAAAAGAACCTAAAGGCTTATTTTTGGTGGACGAGGACTCCGACAACAGACGACTGCGAAGGTAAAAAACCCTAACTTTTATTTATTATTTTTATGTATGCGATTTGAAACTAAGAAAAAAGATACCTCAAAACTCTTTTTATTTCTTTAAAATCCCAGAATGGCTTACAAGATCTGTTGGGTTCGATTTTTATAACCGATATTACATGATTAAAAAGAAAAATAGAAAAAAGCTTATATTGGTTGCTCTGTCCTGTTTTGGCAGGATTCAGGTTGGCCTCTGACTTTTTTCTTGTCTCTGAAATGCTTTCTATATTGTGGCTTGTTCCTAACATTTGTGTTTGTGTGCGAGGTGACCATTGGATAAGGAAGGACAATAGTCCTTTTGGCCAGATGCAAGGGCAAACAGTGGCTGGCATGGCAGAGCTGGTCGATTGGGGCGATCTGAAGCTTCACGAGGAGCTGGGCATGCACGCGTGAAGAGGGCCACTGGAGAGCCAAAGGGGTCGCGCGTGGTCGTGATTTGGTTATGGAAAAATCGGGGCGTGAGCTCTACGCACGCGTGAGGATCTGAGAAATCTCGTGTGGGGTGAGTAGGGCTCCAGAAGCTTCTCTGCATTGATCCTGGACCGTCTGATCTGATCTGATCTGACAGTGGAGAACTGGCTGCTCAAAAGACAAAGGGGCATTAGGGTTTTGGTCAGATTAGGGTTTTTGTCTTGGGCTCTAAACGGGCCAAGTGTAAATGCATATTCTTTTTGGATTTAAGACTATCTAAATGGACTTGGATTTTAATATATTTGGGATGTTTGTTTTTAGATATATTATTTATTTATTGTTTTTTTGTTTTATTTATTTAATATAATAATATAATAAAATAATGATAGTAATAAGAAACTGAAAGAATAAAAATAGTAATAATATGATAATAATATAATAGTAATACTGACGGTGGTAATAATCATATAAAAATAAGATAATAATATAATAAATAAACATATAACCGCAACAATAACAAATCAGTACTAACAAGAACACAAACAATAATCAATAAGAATAATAATATACATGATGTTTAGGTATAAATAAATAAAAAAGAGCCAAAGTTAGAATTTGAAAAAACATTCCGGACAAAATTAGTGATTACAGCTGCCCCTCTTTGCTCGTTCTTGTGTTAACAAGGATAGATCAAAGACTAAATCACTAATTTTGTCTCACTTCCCTATTAGAAGACCAGAGCTTGAATCACCATGCACTGAAGGTCCTATTGATGGTTCGAAAGGTTGATGGTCAAGTACTGAAGGCTTTGCTAAGACCCAAATCACCCTGCACTAAATGTCTTATTGGTGACTTGTACTAACAGTCTCATTAACGGTCCGAATCACCAAACACTGAAGGTATTACTAAGGGTCCAAATGATTAAAGATCGAGCACTGAAGGCTTGCGGGATATCCCAAATCATCATGCACTAGAGGTCTTACTGATGGCTTAGAGAATTAAAGTTATACACTGAAGGATTTACAAACGATCCGGCTCACCATGCACTGGAGGTCTTATTGATAATCAAAAAGAGTCCAACACTAAAATATTTGCGGACAACCTAGCTCACCATGCACTGGAGGTCTTACTGATGGCTAGCAAATGAAGTTAAATACTGGAGGATTTACTGACAGTCTAGCTCACCATGAACTGGAGGTCTTACTGATGCTAGGAAAATTAAAGTCATGCACTGAAGGTCTTACTAACGGTTTAGGTTATCATGCACTGAAGGTATTCTTGATTTCCAGAGAATTAAAGTCGAGCACTGTAGACTAATGATAGATTAACATCTGATATTGAAGGTTGATCGTTTAAAATGAAACCATGCATTGAAGGCTTTGGTAGAGATCTTGAAGTAACATATAGGATTTTGTTGGATGGGCTATTCTCAAAGAGAGCCCTTAACTTTGTCGGGATCTACTTCTTCTATCACAAAGTTGCAGATTAAGATCTTTGTGAATCTCTAAATACCTGTAAAAAAGATAAAATAATTTGATGCATGTGTTAGCATGCCCCTTAACCTAGGGATGTCTAACATTATGATGTATGAATGAATGTCGATTGAGGACCACTTGACCGAGTCTTGTTCTTCAAGGAAAATTACTAAAAAAATCTAGGCCTTGTTTCTTCACTGGGGCTCCATTACGGCTAAAATACCCCATCTCACACTCAGGTTTATTCTTTCAAAGTGTATTTGTTGGGCTCAATGAATCAACCAAAATTACTTGCTAAGTGGTGGAGTGATTTCTTGGGTGATGGTGGTGGAAGCAAAAAGATAGAAAAAATTACACAATGATTTAAAGTGGTTCAGCTTTCTAACAAAAGCCTACATCCACTACCTTAGCTTCCCTACTAAGGATTTTCCAGATCCACTAAAACTTTTAGTCTTCCCCTTTCTAGGCTTAGGAGGAAACCTTTACACGCTCAAAGCTTCTACCCAAAGCTTGAGTAAACCCTCTTTTAAAAAGAAAAGAAAAGCAAACTTTTACACGCTCAAAGTGGTTCTTCTTTCTAACCAAAACCTACATCCACTACCTTAGCTTCCCCACTAAGGATTTCCCAAATCCACTAAAACTTTTAGTCTTCCCCTTTTCTAGGCTAAGGAGGAAACCTTTACACACTCAAAGCTTCTACCCCAAAGCTTGAGTAAACCCTTCTTTACAAAGAAAAGAAAAGCAAACGGAAATCCCTCTCTTAGGTAGATGTTTGCACTCTTAAGCTCACTCACCCAAACCTAATACACTTGAGCATACATTGACAATTAAGCTCACAAGTGTTTGTCTATCCAAAAATATACAATTTTAGCACTAAGACGCTTTTTGAATTATTTAGATGTTGGCCATAAGATCATTAGTTGTTCCAAGTGCTTGAAGGGTCCTTTTATACTCCCAAATGAGTTCCTAGCCGTTGGAGACCGTTGGGATTGGATTAGACCCATTGGAGACTTTATTTCCCGCAATAAATACAGTTCTAGAGATAGTCGTATCGATACACGGGGTTGTCGTATCGATACTTGTTCTTCAGAAACTAGCTGTTATGCTCGCCCAGCCTTGGTGTATCGATACATCTTTGGAGCGTATCGATAATGCTTTGGAGCGTATAGATACGGTGTATCGGTACGCTACAGCCTATATCGAAATAGTGTGTCGATACGGTGTATCGGTACGCTGTAGGGAAATAGTCGTTGAGGGGTTTTGAATTAGCTATTGGGGATTTAAAAACATAGGGTATCGGTACGTCTATATGCGTATCGGTATGACCCTCTCTGTATCGATACGCCTAAGCTTGTATCGATACAGGTTTTCTGTTATGGAAAAATCCTGTAGCTGAAACCCTAATGTGTATCGATACGGGGTGTAACCGTATCGGTATGGGCATGCTAAAACTTGTGTTTGGCTAATTTTAAACATTTTATACACTTCCAAAACCTTTTGAAAACTCCTTAAACATATTTTCAACTTGTTTGGACTTAAAAACATTTTTGAAATCTTTTCAATTTAGTCCAAAATTATTTTTCAATTATTATATCAAAATAAATATCCTAATAGTATATTCAAAGCTACCACTCTAGATTGTTCTTCTTGAACTTTTCTCGATTAGTTAATTTGTGTCACAGAGGGATCTCGATTGATTTGTCACCTTCATGCCCCACAAAATTTTCCCCAAAAATTTTGTTGCTTACTCTTGCTCTCTTGTTACTAGCAAATCTCTGACTTCATCAAATAACTGGATTAAAAGTCTTCTCATCAATTCTGACGTGGACTCTCATCAACATCGTCTTCTCGTATCACAAAAATGCCCCTTCATGTTTGGGCTTTATCAATCTTTGTCAACCTAAGATGAACGTTTGCATCAAAAACCTTGTAGTTTGAAATCAATTTTTGAATGAAAGAATGTTTTTGTTTATTCAAAAAGGGTCAGTTTGCAAACTGATACTTTAATGAACGATGCATATTTAAATTAATACACAGGTCTTGGAAACCCAAAATTTGAAAAAAAAAAGAACACGATTCCCTGGATATCAAATGCGAGAGTGTCTTAGATTTAACTCTCGGTGATCAATGGCTTGCCTTGGAATGTTGTGGCAATATTTGAAGTTGTGATATCTTTCTCAAATGGCTTGGTTCATCCTCATGATTATAGTATTTGCTTGATCCGTTTGAAAACTACCCCTTCTAGTTCTCAACATTTTCTCTGCTCTTATAATCATCTTTTTAAGAATTCGGGATATAAACGTAAATTAAAAATTAATTGCAATTACGATCTTCAGAGACTTATCTATGACGCTAGGGCATTGAACAGGTAGAATCTATTTCCTTATTAGATTTGTTTTCCTCCACAGCTCCATCAGGATGTTAAGAGACTTATTATTTAATTTTTTGTTTTTTCTATTTTTTGTTTAATATAATAATAATAATATAAAATAATGATAGTAATAAGAAACTGAAAGAATAACAATAGTAATAATATGATAATAATAATAATATAATAGTAATAATGACGATGATAATAATAATATAAAAATAAGATAATATTATAATAAATAAACATATAACCGTAAAAATAACAAATCAGTACTAACAATAACACAAACAATAATCAATAAGGATAATAATATAATAATATACATGACGTCTTAGTATAAATAAATAAAAAGAGCCCAAGTTAGAATTTGAAAAAAAGCCCGTACAAAATTAGTGATTACAGCAAGCTTAAAGAGCACCTCATGTATAAACCACATTATACAAACATAATCCATTTCTCATGATACATTATCTCATATATTGGCTTTCAAGTGACTCAAAAACAAGTTTTGTTCAATTTATAAAAAACACATAGGATACACGGATTTTCCAAGTGGTTCCTTCGACCACTTTACATACGTCCTCGAACCGGAGCAACCCTCAACGGTTATAACATATAAATCCACCAGCGGGAGAAAACGGCACAATTAACCCTTCGACCGTTGTGGTTCTCATGGTAGAGAAAATGACACAATTAACCCCTCGACACACAGGAGGTGACTTATTATAGTGCACTTTAAACCCTATGGCTAGCCAACTATATCCGATAACATTTAACCTTATCTACTTGCCAATATATTCAATAGAACCACATTACCTCACTATTTTACATATGCATCAAATCAATCCAATTTCAAATACATTAAATCATGTATTCTAATATTCTCGAAAAACCTTGATAAACCATATTCCATTTTCAATAACCACCATATATGATCATTTGCAACATCTTTCATTTCTAAAATATGCATATAACAATAGGTAATCAAAATCATAAACATGTGCATGAGATTGTATTTTGCAAAACCAAAAACGAGAGATCAACCAATACTTACTTTCGAGCTTAGATAAGTGTTTCAAACTTAATCTAAATTTCCAACAACCATCTTCAAACCTTTTAAAAGCAGTAAAACGCGTTTCCACTCACCGACAACCAAGCGATCCACTTGTCGACGAACAACTAAGCTTTCGGAGCCTCCGAAACCTCTCCAAAAGCTAAAAGATTCAACTCCCCTGATTTACCCAAACAAAAATAGAGGATTAATGTACTTCCATGCATCTCTAATTTCCAGCAACCAGCAAACAACACTTCACCCTACTTAAAACCATGAAACGTCATTTTAAAACAACCAAAATCATCCTCAAACTTCATCTAAACAAAGCCCAACCAAAACCTATTGAATTTAACATCTTAAAAGCATCAATTGACATCTAAAAACATCCTTATATCGTCCTTATGCCTCCGGCAACTCTACAACACCAAGATCGCACCAAAATCTAACTGTATACAACCTAGAAAATTAGCAATTCACATAGTTTCGGGTTTTCTTTAATTAATCTCTTCCTTTAACAATAAAACACATATCTTAAATGTTCTAAAACAATTAGAATCAAGGCAAAACAAATCCATAACAATATTCTTCCAATTTCTCATCAAAACGCAATTTAATCCATAAAATCTTGATTAAATCATAAACACATAACAAAAATTAATTGTAAAGGATCAAGAACTTGGAAATTTCATTAAAAGACTTTTAATTAGAGGAGAGAAACTAAAATCACCTCTAATTGGTGATTTCTCCCTTAATTGGCAAAGATTGGTTGAAATCCAAGTAGATTTATTGTACGAATCAAAGAAATCAAGTAGGAAATCAGAAGAGATTGATTCCTATAAATTTTTGGAAAGAATTTGATAGTTTGGCTGCTGAGAAAGTTAAGAGAAAAGTGATAGCAAAATTAGTTACGTGAGAAAATGATTTGTGAAATTAAAAATCCTTTTTATTAATTATATTTTAATTTATTATTAAAACCATTTAAAAACCTTTTTAAAATAGCCTAAATTAAGGGAAAATCTGATGAAAAAGTTTGGTTAATTAGCTCCATAATGATTCTAATTTTTGACCCTTTTACGATTTAGTCACCAAAAATAGTTTTGAAAACTTTACAATTTAGTCACCGAACCAAAATGTCCCAAAATCCAATTTAATTTCTTCAAATTGAATTTACCAAAACTCTAATAATATTACTTAAAAATTTTCTAGCATTTTTCCAAATTTTATTTTAGCCAAAAACAATTTATTAAGATTAAATTCCCGAAACTAGTTTGAATTGCCTAATCCGGTTCTCTTGAACCGTCTAACTAACCTATGTAACATCTCGGCCCAAAATCAAGGCGTAAAAAACAAATCAAACCGATGGTTTTTGTTTTCTCTAAAATGTTCTTCAGAGTTCTTTAAGAACTCATGAATGCCACCACGGTTTCCAGAAATCGGTGGCTTTTCCGCCGAGCTCTGTCGCGTCGTCCGCCGTTCGTCAACGGCCGGCGAACTCAAAACTTAACAAAAGTTTCCCTTTTCTCCCAAACTCCAATCCGACTTCCAATTTAAATAAAAAAAATTTGATTTACTTATATCTAAGAAAACCAAAACCCAAAACCTCCTTTTGAAATCCTTTTTTTAAACAAAGATCAAATGTAATCCCCTTGACCCGGTCTAGTCACAAGATCGAACCGAGAGAGCTACATTGGGGTTGCCGAGACAAACCCGGAAGAATTAAATAGAAAATGGTACATTTTTTATTTTATCTGGTCTAAATGCATAATTAAGTCCTAAGGTGATCATGCTGACAACAGTGAAATTTACAACTCAATCGGGCGTCGAATTGACATCCAATTGCACGAAATAGCCTTTTACAGACCAAATCGTAATTTCAAATAATTACTGTAACACTCCCTTCCCATGATCGTACACCGGAAACGAGTCTGAAATGTCATGGCTTTTTTTAAAAAAAAACTTTTTTTTCAAAAATCGAGATAGTAAAAAAAATTTAAAATAACTTCCCAAGTGGTCACACATCCTGAGATTTCTATAATCCAAGCACGTTTAAATTTATCTAATCTAGAAATAAAATAGTAATTTAATACCTGATAGTAAAACTTTTTACGTAAATAATATAGTCATATCAAAATATGTAATAATAAACAATAAACATGTTTAACATCTATAAAAGGTTTATAAAACTATTACATATTCGGTTATAGTATCTTTAACAAAACAGACAGGTTTATCTAGTACATGCCACTACTAAATACACAAAACATGGATGTCATAAGTACTGGAAATAACATGTCAATTATTATTCTCGAAAGAGAAGTTGATGCAAAAGTCGTCCGCTCCTAGTCTCGATCACCTACGTGTATATCGCAAATACACGATGGCTATATCTTAGTGAGGCATAAAGTAAATATATATATATATATATACTGTATAATGCATGATAACTTCGAAAGCATGATAATCATTTAATTCATATAAATCGGTAATGCAGGAATAGTTAAGAAAGAAACTACACAGGAATTATTATCTACTGTAAAGAAATATAATTTATACTGTATATTCATATGGCCCAAGGTAAATATCAAGAGACGAGTAAATGAGTCTTGTACTCTTAAAGTACTGTTAATTTTCTCAGGTACAATTGTGGACACAATTAAGTGTCGGATACTATGGACACAATTAAGTGTCAGATAACATGTTAGACTCTTATGGTATACCACAATACTGTCATACTCAATATTCTACTACCAAGGGCAAACATTAAAACAATTCATGCAAAATGGCAAGCGATCCCAATAACAGTTTATATCATGTAAAACATTTCCATACTAGAGCAGTTCATACTCTGATATGTTCTATCCAATCCATGATATACATACCATTTTAAAAACTATATAAAGCTTGTCATATATATATATATATATATATATATATATATATATATATATATATATATATATATACATGCTATAAACCATTTGTAAGCATAAAAAATATACCACATTCTTTAAGTCAATAAAATAAATTATCATGCAAAAACATATTATACTATATGAAAATATTTACCTTTTAGGTTGACTTATCACAAGTCTCCCTATAAAAACTTATGTAATCAAACATACATTTAAATACATGTATGCACTCACCATAATTTTTGAGCTTAACTCCTACATTTTCATCCTTTGCGCCTTAGAACCCAAACTTTAAAAATCTTTCCTTTTGATCCCTAAAGTAGCCAAATGGTCTCAGTGGCTCTAGATGTTGATTTGAGCTTCAAAATCAATATTCAAATCACTTGAATTAATTCTCCAATATAATATTCCTCAATTACAAGCTCAATAATCAAATCCCTAAACTTTACAAAGTTTACAATTTAATCCCTAATTCAATTTAATTAGAGATTTTCATTCTAATCACTTTAGATCAACACATAAAACCAATCACCCTTCAATCATGTTCTAAAATTCCAAACTTTAACATAAACCCTAATTCTTCTTTTCAAGAACATGAACAATTCTTCATCCAAATAATAAAATCAAGCATGTAAAACATCATTCCTATCATTTCCATGATCAAAATAGTTTTTTGCAATAATTTCCCCTAAATTTCTTAATATTGCTGAATCCCTAAGCAAATTTTCATGGAATTTTCATCACTTCCAATATAGAAACAACATTACAACCTCATTTCCAACATGAACAAACTTTAAAACATGAGATTCTAATATGTTCTTCATCCACCCTAATCATCAACACCAACTTAGAAACATGAAAACCATGCAATACTTATACCAAATGAAAGAGAATTCAATGAAGAAAAATTTCTTATTTCATGTCTAAGCCTCAAATCCAATCATATAAGCTCAAAAATTGAAAAAAATCTTCTTACCCTTTTCTTTGTAGCTCACGACAAGGAAGAAGAAGATGGACAAATTCTACAAATTTCTATTTCTTGATTTTATGCCAAATAGCATATTAAAAGCCTTCTTTAACAAAAAAATCCTTTTAATAGTCAAAAGACTATTTTATCCCTTAATTATAACCAATAACATGTTGATACATGTGCAATCTTCTTTTCCATAATCAAAATTAATATAAAAGTATAAGCAAAATGACCATTTTGCCATTAATGAATCAACTTATCTTCAAAATTGCCATTTTCATCTATTACACCAAATACTGCATAGAATAGAATCTAAATTAATCAAAAACGATTCAAAACCATAATGTCATGTTCCTAAGGTCTTCCTAAGTCTTCCTTAAAATTTCCATAATATTCTGAATTCAAAAAATCATCTGAACAAAATACTGAAACTTATCATTTTTATAGCTTTTCACACAAATCTCATACTAAAAATCTGATTCCCACCAAAATTCTTATACCCAGATAAACTATTCATTTATGAGGTATAAAATAATTTTTGGGAAAATTACCATTTTTTTCCTTGAACTTTTCTCAACTTTTCACTTTAGCCACCAAACTTTAAAAGTTTACATTTTAGTCACTGAACTAAAACCACAAACTCTTAATTCTTTATGTTTAAGTCACTAAACAAACACTGGGGGTACTACAATTCTCTCCCCTTAAGAAAATTCGTCTTCGAATTTTCAAAACGTACATGATCCAAATAAATGTAGGTACTGCTTTTCCATTGTATCTTTAGCTTCCCACTTTGCCTCTTCAACTTTGTGATTACGCCAAAGGACCTTCACCAATGGTATTTGTTTGTTCCTTAATGCCTTGACACCATAAGCTAATATCTTCACTGGTTCCTCTTCATAAGTCAACTCTAATTGCAACGCAATTTCCTCCGGTATAATCACATGTGATGGATCTGATCGGTACCTTCGGAGCATTGAGACATAGAAAAAATCATGGATTTTACTCATCCCTGGTGGAAGAGCTAGTTGATACGCCACAGGGCCAACTTTCTTTAGAATTTCATCAAGTCCAATATACCTGGGACTTAGTTTTCCTTTGCGCTCGAAATGCATTATTTTCTTCCAAAGGGAAACCTCCAATAATACTTTTTCTCCAACCTTAAATTGGATATCTTTTCTTTTTAAGTCTGCATAAGACTTTTGTCGATCAGCGGCCTTTTTAAGATTGTCTTGTACAATCTTAGCTTTTTCTTCCATTTCTAGCAACAAATCTGGTTAATCAGCTTGCGATCATGTAATTCAAACCAATTTAATGGCGATCTACACTTTCAACCATAGAGGGCTTTATAGGGTGCCATCTGTATACTTGCCTGATAACTGTTATTGTAAGTAAATTCTGCTACTGGTAAATATTTTTCCCATGATCCTTCAAATTCAATTACGCAAGCTCTTAGCATATCTTCTGGTATTTGAATTGTCCTTTCAGATTGGCCATCTGTTTGAGGATGAAATGCAATACTGAAGTTCAATCGTGTCCCCGGAGCTCTGTGTAGTGCATTCCGAAATCTTGATGTAAACTTTGGATCTCGATCCGATACTATGGATATTGGCACCCCATGTAGTCGAACTACTTCTTTTATATAAAGCTCAACATATTTGCTTATCTGATAGTCTATTCTAACTGGTATAAAGTAGGCGAATTTGGTTAACTTGTCCACTATTATCCAGATAGAATCTTTCTTGCTGGGGGTCAATGATAGTCATGTTACAAAATCCATAGTAATTTTGTCCCACTTCCATTACGGAATAGAAATAGGTTGTAATTTTTCTGACGGTACTTGATGTTCAGCTTTTACCTGTTGACAAGTCAGACACTTGGCAACAAATTTCGTTATCATTTTTTTCATACCAAGCTACCAATATCGGCTCTTCAAATCTTGATACATTTTATTTCCCCCGAGATGCAAAGTCAAGGGATTGTGGTGCGCTTCAGAAAGCAAATCTCGGTCCAACTCAGCATCTTCAGGAATATACACTCTATTTTTGTAATAGAGGCACCCATCAGGTTTAATCTCAAAATTTTTAATTTCACCCGACTCCACTTATTTAATCTTTGCTATACAGTCCTCATCTTGTTGCTGAATTTCTTTAATTCGACTTAGCAATGATGATCCTAATTGCAGCTCTACTAACAACGAATCGTTTGGTCTTCCTTTTAACTGTTCATTTAAAGCTCGTAATGTAGCGAATGTCTTCCGACTTAAGGCATCAGCTACAACATTTGCTCGGTCTGGATGATAATTGATGGTCAGATCATAATCCTTTATTAGTTTCAACCATCTCCGTTGCCATAGATTCAACTCTTTCTGTGTCATCAAATATTTTAAACTCTTATGATCAGTATATATGTGGCAACGTTCACTGTAAAGATAATGTCATCACACCTTCAAAGAAAAAATTACAACTGCCATCTATAAATCATGAGTCGAATAGTTCCTTTCATGTGGCTTTAACTATCGGGAAGCATAAGCAATCACCTTTCCATCTTGCATTAACACACACCCCAATCTATTATAAGATGCGTCACTATACAGGGTAAACTCTTTTCCTGACTCTGGCTGTACCAAAACCAGAGCTTCTGTTAAAATTTTCTTTAACTGATCAAAACTTTCTTGACACTTCTCAGTCCATACGAATGGAACATTCTTTCTCAATAACTTTGTAAGTGAGCATCTATCATGGAAATTTTTTTCACAAATCTTCGATAATATCCAGCAAGTCCTAAGAAACTACGAACCTCAGTAATATTCTTGGGAATTTTCCACTCAACAATTGACTGTATCTTTTTAGGATCTACTCTGATTCCTTCAGCTGAAGCAATGTGACCCAAGAAAGCCACTTCAGATAACCAGAACTCATTTTTTGAGAGCTTAGCATACAGTTTCTTGTCTCTTAAAATCTGTAACACTATTCTCAAATGTGTATCATGATCCTCTTTAGTTTTCGAGTATACTAGTATGTCATCAATGAAGACTATAACAAACCGATCATGATATGGTTGAAATACTCGGTTCATTAAATCCATAAATGCTGCTGGAGCATTTGTAAGGCCAAATGGCATCACTACAAATTCATAATGCCCATACCTCGTTCGGAATGTTGTCTTTGGAATATCTTCCTCTTTAACTTTCAGCTGATAATAACTCGACCGAAGATCAATCTTGGAGAATACAGCTACTCTTTTATGCTTGTCGAACAAATCTTCTATTCTCGGTAATTGATACTTGTTCTTTGTTGTCACTTTGTTCAACTGTCGGTAATCAATGCACAGTCGCAGTGAACCATCTTTTTTTGACAAATAATATCAGAGCTCCCCACGGTGATATACTAGGATATATAAATCCTCTATCTAACAATTCCTGCAACTGTGATTTTAACTCTCTTAACTCTGTAGGTGCCATTCTATATGGAGTCATAGATATTGGCTCAGTACCAGGAATAACCTCAATCCCAAACTGTACTTCTCTCTCTAGAGGTAGTCTTGGTAACTCTTCCAGAAATACATCAGGAAAATCTCAAACTGTCGGAATGATACCAAGGTCATTATTAATCTTTTTAGTGTCCACTACATGGGTTGGAAAAGCCTCACAACCCCGCTCTAGTAGTTTTTTGGCTTTAAATGCCGAAATCACATTCTTTATACATTGAGACCCTTTGCCCAATGCTATAATCTCTGTGCCATCTGTAGCCTTTAAAATCAATCGCTGTAAGCGACACTTCACAGTGGCATCATAAGCATGAAGCTAATCCACACCCAGTATGATCTCAAGATCGCTAAATGGTAGTTCTAACAAGTCAACTGGAAATTCAATTCCTTGAACTATGAGTGGGCATTTTCTACTTACTCTAGTTAACTGCGCACTTTGGCCTAAGGGGTTTACGGCTAACACATTACTCTAAGTTGGTTCTAAGGGAATCCTTCTTTCACGTACTAACGTCGAACTAATAGATGAGTGTGTAGATCCAGTGTCTATCAAAAAAAATACAGGTTGACCATATAGTTGGAAAGTACCTCTAACAATATCGGGTTCTTCTCTGTCATCTCTATCATCTTGCGTTCTAATATGATATATCCTTGCTGAAGCTCTGCAGCAGCTTCAATCTCCTTTTGAGAATCCATTCTAGATGATCCTGCATATCCACGACCTCTGCTTCTCTGCATTCCAACAGATCTTTGGGTCTGAACTGATCTATCATCTCAATTTGGGCAGTCGCGCATAAAATGTCCAGTCTCACCCAACGAAAATAGGTTCCTATGATAATCCGACACTCACCATGATGATTTTGATTACAATAGTTGCATCGAGAAGGTCCTTGTTTCCTTCTAGAGCCTTTTGCTAATGTCGATGTGTTTTTGGACTTCCCGGATAGACTTCTTTGTCCCTGTGGTGCTGAAAATCTGAATCTTCCCTGTTATGAATATCCTTTGCCCCGCTTTGAAGATTGTGATGCAAAAGATGTTTTAGCACTTCTTTTCTGACTATGTGATTCTTTTTCAGCTTTCTCTCAGACATTCTCCATTGCTTTAGCTCTATTAACTGCATCTTGGAAATCACTGGGAGTAAATGCCACCAGTACCTCTTGGTATCGGGTATTTAATCCACTTATAAAGCTGTCAGTGATGGTTTTCTCATCCGGAAGCAATTCAGAAGCAAACCTGCACAATCTATTGAACTCACACTCGTACTCATACACCGAGCGTTCTCATTGTTTAAGGTCTAGGAATTGTTGTCTCATCTACCGAATTAATGCATCTCCAATATATTTCCTCCTAAACTCACAGAGAAAAAACTGCCAGTTCACTTCTTCTCGTACACGAGCAGTAATATTGTTCCACCATACCAATGCTTGCTCTCTTAATAGGGAAACAACTCCTTTCAGCTTCCCTCGATCATCACATTCAATTCGAGCCAACATTATATGTATGCCATTCAGCCAAAAATCAGCCGACATAGGGTCTCCACCAACATCACCTCGAAATTCGGGAGCGTGCAGCTTTTTTAACTCTTTAGGAACAGAAACATGAGGAGGTCTATTAACTATCGCATCCAGGGCCTGCAGAAATGTACCCCGGTCTTGTACAGGCATTTCCTGTACATGTGCACTAGCCTCATGTTGCACAGGCTATTGTACTTCTTCCCCGACCTCTAGGGCATTTTCAGGCCCCACTTGTTGAGTAGCATGCTGGGATCTGATTCCTTCTGACATCTGTACTCACAATATTTAATTAAACTAATAAGCAATTGCAT
Source organism: Hibiscus mutabilis (assembly GCA_019671005.1). Lineage (NCBI taxonomy): Eukaryota > Viridiplantae > Streptophyta > Magnoliopsida > Malvales > Malvaceae > Hibiscus > Hibiscus mutabilis. The sequence continues at coordinate 21,201,293 of CM033741.1, read as the reverse complement.
CAATCAAACAAACATTACTTTCAAGTAAATACGACATCCTAGTGGCATGTATACATTTTAATACTCTTATCGAGTTCAGTTAACTCTAGAACCGACTAAACCTAAAGCTCTGTTACCAATAAATGTAACACTCCCTTCCCAAGACCGTACACCGAACACTAGTAAGAAATGTTGTGGCTTTTTTAAAACAATCTTTTTATCAAAAATCGGGATAATAAAAAAATTAAAATAACTTCCCAAGTGGTCACCCATCCTAATATTTCTCTAATCTAAGCACGCTTAACTTTGTCTAATGTAGAAATAAAATAATAATTTAATATCCGATAGTAAAACTTTTACGTAAATAATATAATTATATCAAAACATGTAATAATAAGCATTAAATATGTTTAACATCTATAAAAGGTTTATAAAACTATTACATATTCAGTTAAAGTATTTTAACAAAACAGACAGATTTATCTAGTACATGACACTACTAAATACACAAAACATGGATGTCATAAGTACTGAAAATAACCTGTCAATTATTATTCTCGAAAGAAAAGTCGATGCAAAAGTCGTCCACTCCTAGTCTCGATCACCTAGTGTATATCAGAAATACATGCTGAGTATATCTCAGTGAGGCATAAAGTATATATATATATAATACTGTATAATGCATAATAACTTCGAAAGAATGATAATCATTTAATTCATATAATCGGTAATGAAGAATAGTTAAGAAAAAAACTATACAGGGATTATTATGTACTGTAAAGACATATAATTTGTATTGTACATTCATATGGCCCAAGGTAAATATCAAGAGATGAGTAAATGAGCCGTGTACTCTTAAAGTACTATCAATTTTCTCAGGTACAACTATGGACACAATTAAGTGCCAGATACTATGGATACAATTAAGTGTCATATAACATGTTAGACTCGTATGGTATACCACAATACTGTCATACTCAATATTCTACTACCAAGGGCAAACATTAAAACAATTCCTGTAAAATGGAAAGCGATCCCAATAACAGTTTATATCTTGTAAAACATTTCCATACTAGAGCAATTCATACTCTGATATGTTCTATCCAATCCATGGTATACTTACCATTTTAAAAACTATATAAAGCTTGTCATATATATATATATGTATATATATATATATATATCATGCTATAAACCATTTGTAAGCATAAAAAATATGCCACGTTCTTTAAGTCAATAAAATAAATTATCATGCAAAAACATATTATGCTATATGAAAATATTTACCTTTTAGGTCGACGTATCACAAGTCTCCCTATAAAAATGTATGTCATCAAACATACATTTAAATACATGTATGCACTCATCTTAGCTTTGTAATGAGATTGACTTTGTACTTGATATTACTCTATGTCCTTTTCTTTCCCTTTTTTGCTAGTATGCTCTCGGTTTGTAACGGAAACTGCATTAAAAAAATAACATATACCATTCCAAGTATATGTTAGTATATATATTCATTTTACATATAATAATGGAAAGTAAAGAAAACAACTATTCCTTAAATATAAAATTGATCCGATAAGGCTTCCTGTATTCGAATCATATTTTCTCACATCTTTCTTTAAATCTTCAACTTTTACCAAAATACATACTTTAGTCCCTAAGGGCTCTTTCAAACTTCCAACCATAATTTTTGAGCTTAACTCCTACATTTTCATCCTTTGCGCCTTAGAACCCAAACTTTAAAAATCTTTCCTTTTAATCCCTAAAGTAGCTGAATGGTCTCAATAGCTCTAAATGTTGATTTGAGCTTCAAAATCAACATTCAAATCACTTGAATTAATTCTCCAATATAATATTCCTCAATTACAAGCTCAACAATCAAATCCCTAAACTTTGCAAAGTTTACAATTTAGTCCCTAATGTAATTTAATTAGAGATTTTCATTCTAATCACTTTAGATCAACACATAGAACCAATCATCCTCCAATCATGTTCTAAAATTTCAAACTTTAACATAAACCCTAATTCTTCTTTTCAAGAACATGAACAATTCTTCATCCAAATAACAAAATCAAGCATGTAAAACAACATTCCTATCATTTCCGTCATCAAAATAGTTTTTGCAATAATTTCCCCTAAATTTCTCAATATTGCCGAATAGTCCCTAAGCAAATGGAATTTTCATCACTTCCAATATAGAAACAACATGACAACCGCATTTCAACATGAACAACCTTTAAAACATGAGATTCTAATATGTTCTTCATCTACCCTAATCATCAACACCAACTTAGAAACATGAAAACCATGTAAAACTTATACCAAATGAAAGAGAATTCAATGAAGAACAATTTCTTATTTCATGTCTAAGCTTCAAATCCAATCATATAAGCTCAAAAATTGAAAAAAAACCGTCTTACCCTTTTCTTTGTAGCTCACGACAAGGAAGAAGAAGATGGACAAATTCTACAAATTTCTATTTCTTGATTTTATGCCAAATGGCATATTAAAATCCTTTTAATAGTTAAAAGACTATTTTATCCCTTAATTATAACCAATAACATGTTGATACATGTGCAATATGCTTTTCCATAATAAAAAATAATATAAAAGTATAAGCAAAATGACCATTTTGCCATTAATGAATCAACTTATCTTCAAAATTGCCATTTTCATCTATTACACCAAATACTGCATAGAATCGAATCTAAATTAATCAAAAACGATTCAAAACTATAATGTCATGTTCTTAGGGTCTTCCTAAGACTTCCATAAAATTTCCATAATATTCTAAATTCAAATAATCATCCGAACAAAATATCGAAACTTATCTTTTTTATAGTTTTTCACACAAATCTCATACTAAAAATCTGATTCCCACCAAAATTCTTATACCGAGATAAACTATTCATTTAGGGGGTATAAAATATTTTTTGGGAAAATTACCATTTTTGTCCCTGAACTTTCTCAACTTTTCACTTTAGCCACCAAACTTTAAAAGTTTACATTTTAGTCACTGAACTAAAACCACCAACTTTTAATTCTTTATGTTTTAGTCACTAAACAAACACTGGGGGTACTACAATTATAGGGGACTTCCTTAAAATTAAAGTTTCCAATCCTTAATTAGTCATATTTCATACAAGCAAGTTAAATTTCAACTTAAAATGACCATCCAAACTCACTTAATTGCATGATCAAGAAACAGGGACTAAACTGCAAATACTATAACTTTAGAAAGCATTTTAACAGAATAAATGAATTGCATATCGGTACACTGTCACCCCGTATCGTTACGGGTTCAAATTTTAAAGGCGTATCGATATGATCCTCAAGCATATTGGTACGGGTATGCAATCTTTGAAAATGAGAATTCTAGTAGCCAAAACTATAGGCGAGGCCAGAGTTGTAGCGATAAGGGGTCCAAAGTCTTTCCAAAGCCGTAGCTACCGTCGAAGGCCTGATCGAGTTTGACAAACCAACAAGGATCATGTCTTCCAACCCCAGAAGTAAGCGCAATGGTGGAGAGATTTCAATAGCAGTCAAGTGATGGCGATAGAGATTGAGGCTTATCAAATGACAAGGTGAAGACATCGAATGGAATGGTCGTGCTAATGCCAAGTCTAACCAATGGAAAAAGAAGGAAGAGAGACAATCGTTGAAGTGTTACTTGTGCGATGGTCCATACATAATCAAGGACTATCCCAAAAGGAAACACCTCGATGCCATTATTAGTAGGGATGATAAGTCTAAAGAGGAGGTGATGAGACTCAGTGAGATTACTAGTATCAAGGCAAACAAGCCGAAGGTAGAGCAACTGAAGTGCTACCGATGTAAGGGGTCAAACAAGCTGTTAGAGTGCCCACATTGAGTCAAGCCATCTAAAGAGGTAATTGAGTGAGAGAAGAGAGGAGCTTTGAGACTTGGTTTGATGTTGCTGAATTCTGCCAAGGCAAGGAAGAGATGAAAGTAGAAAGGGTCGATGTTCGTAGACATCAACGTTGGGGGATAATCCAGGAGTGCTCTAGTGGACACAAGGGTAACTGTTCTTTCCATGTCCGAGAAGAGTGCTGAAAAACTTGGTTTCAAAGTTGAAGAGTCAACCAAGAAGATCAAGACTGTAACGCCCCAGTTTTAGGGCTTACCGGTTTAGAGGGTTTATTAGACGGTCTGGTGGACCGGAGTAGAGATTCGAGTCGGTTTTGGGATCATATATTTTTGGTGTTGGAAAAATTATGGAAAAATGCTTAAAACATTATTAATTGTATATTTAATAATGGTGGAATCAATTTTGAAAAATGGGTTTTGGAAGATGGACATTTTGGTTAGTGACCAAAATGAAAGTTTTGAAAACTGTGATTTTCTAGTGACTAAAATGAAAATGGTCAAATACTTAGAATCTTTAAAGAGCTATTTTACCAATTGGTTTCTGATGATTTCTCCCTTGATTTAACTAATTTTAACATGTGATTTAATTAATATTTAAAGTGGATTTTGTTAAAAAGTTAGTTATCTTTTCTAAAACAAAAATCACGTCATTTTCTCATAACTTTTTCTCTCCATTCTCTCCTCATCCAAACACTCATTTTTTCATCAAATTTCCAGAGGTGAGGTGGATTCTAACTTGATTTTATTGTTTCAAATTGTTTTATAAAGATTGTTTATACAAAATCTTACAATAATCTTGTGTTTTCTTATTTTTTCACAAATCAATTGAGGGAGAAACTTCACAATAGGGGTAAGGTCCGAGATCTCCTCTATTGTATGGTTCTTTATTGAAATTCCCAAGCATTTGATCCTTGTTTTGTGTTTCTAATATGATTTTGATGATTTTCCAATGTTTAATTGAGTTATTTGGGGAAAATGAGTTGATTCACGAATTGGATCTGATTTCTAGTAAGTAGGGTTGCTTTGATTCATATTTTGGATGTTTACTAATGTTGATAAGTGGTTTTTATCAATGGAATCCTGAAACTTAAGAATCTCTATTTGTTTAGGTTGTTAGTTTTGAGGTTTTGTGGTGTTTTGTGGTTGTAGGGTTGCTGGAGGTAGTAGCTTGTTTTGGATCTATTTTTATATGTGTTTTGATGTTGGAAATGATGCTAGGTTGATAGTTGCTGGCTGGATTGTGAATCGAAGCGTTTGGTTATGTTTTCGGTTGTTGTAGAGGGTTAATTGTAGAGGTTTTGTGAGAATCTGAGAAGGATTGTGGTTGTTGTGTTTGGAATGCATTATGATGCATTAATCCTCTATTGTTTTGTGATAAAAACAGGGGAGGTTGATCCGGAAGTGATTGGAGAAGCGTAGGAGGCTTCGGATACTTGATTTTGCGTCGGTAAATCGAGGTTTCGCTTATCGGTGAGTGAAAACGTGGTTTAAAGCATTTTGATGCTTTGAGAACAGAGTTTTGGGAGTTATGGTAGAGCTTGAAATGCTTACCTAGACTTAGAAGTAAGTATAAAGTGGATTTCTCTCTCGGACGTGCTAGTTTGAAATGGTTTTATGCACTTGTTTTAATTTACATGTTACCTACTGTTTAAACATGGTTTAAAGTATTTGATATACTGTTTTTAAGCATGAAATGCTGAAGGATGCACATGGTAAGTGATCCTTGTAAGTATGGTCTATACTTGTGTTTTAAAGCATGGTTGTTGCTTTGGATAAATGGCATGGTTTAATGCTTGTTAAAAATAGTGAGGAAATGTTATTGGTTAATTATATTGGCAAGTGATGTGGTTTTAAAATTGTTATCGGATATAGTTGGTCGGCCATAGGATTGAGTGCACTGTAAATAAGTCGTCTTGGATGTTTAGGGGTTTATATTGTGTACCGAATACTCCATCCAAGTACCATAATAGTAGATGGGTTTAACGGTACTGAATACTCCCGTTAGTGGGTTAAGCATCTAACCGATGAGAGGGATGGGTATCCATGTGGGTTGTGATTGTACCTGGTTGTTATTGTACCTGGTTGTTAATGTACCGTGATTGTAATTGTATCGCTATTCCGGTTGAGATGGCTTGAAGTTTTGGGTTAACACTTGTTGAATCCGTATATCTGATGAACTCTTTTGTTATTAAACTTGTTAATGATCACTTGAAAGCCAATATAATTGTTAATGTATCATTGAAATGTTAATGTTGTATAATGTGGTTTATACATGTTTCTCCTTAAGCTTTGCATTTGGTAGTAATGCATTGGAAGGCTTAAGTGGAGGGTTAGCAATGTGATTTACTGTTGTTTAATGATACATGTAGCATATGGTTTAATATGTTGGTTTTAAATGATGTAAATTGCATGTTTAAAAAGGGGCATGATGATGATGTTTTAAAGGATGGTGTTATGCAAACGGTTTTAAATGCATTGATGGTAATTGTTTTTTAGCACTCGTCACTAAGCCTTGTGTGCTTACGCTCTCATTTTCCATCAATGCAGATAATTGAGGTCTTGGAAGGCAGCAAGAAGCAAGGGGATCTTGGCAAGACTTGTTACAAACTTATGTTAAAGACTAGACTATAATGAATAAAGGCAATGGGGTACTTGTTGTGTTTTGGGAGATGTGTTATGTTGAAATCCCTGTTGAGCATGTTTCTTTAGTTGCTCATGGGTTGTAAATGGCCTTTAAAGTTTGATTTTGGTGCTGGTTTATCTTTTGGGTATGTTGCTTGGATGCAAGTTAGGAAGCATGCCTATAGATTCTCTTTTTGAAGCATGAAGCCTTAGGGGTGTTGTTAAAGTTGTGTTGTTAGTTGGCTTGTGATATGTCTTGCATGTTGGTATTGTGTTTAAAGCATGTTTGATTGATTAGAGTATACTATTGGGATGTAAAACCAGCAAAAATGTGGCATTACAGGCCCAGGCGTATCGATACACGGGGGACCGTATCGATACGGCTAGGCAAATTCAGGCTTGAGGGATCAGTACAGGTACTGTGTGTTTCGATATGCCTAGGCAAATTTGGCCAGGCATACCGATACGGGTATGGGTGTTTTGGTACGAGTTTTAGCCTCTGGAATTCACTTTTTCAATTCGAACCCGCGTATCGAAACACCTAAGGAGCCGTATCGGTATGGTTTGTAACATTTCAAAAGTTAGGTAATACCGTTAGGCGTATCGATATGACAATGTGGTGTACCAAAATGAGGTTTTTTAAACCGTATCGATACGAAAAGTTGATTTTTTGTAAATGTCTTTGAGTAGTTTAGGCATTCTTGCAATTTAGTCCCTGAATCTTGCCAATGCAAATGTATGTGGTAAAATGATCGGATTGAGCTGAAATTTGAGATGAAGGTTTGGAATCTGACTAATTAAAGATTGGTAACTTAAAAATAAGTTTTAATCCTGAAATTTTCTATATTTGCAATTTGGTCCCTATTTTGCTAATGCAATTAATTGGATGTCAAATTGATGCCCGATTGAGTTGGGGTTGCACTTGTTGTCTGTATGAACATGTAGGGTTAATAATTGGCATCTAGATAAGATAAAAGAAAAAATGGACTGGGTTTGGTTGAATCTCTTCAGTTTGCTACGGCAAACCTAATGTAGCCTTCTTGGTTCGGTTGGGCGTCTAGGCTGGGACAAGGGGGTTACAAAGACTATGAATGCTGAGAAAGCTCTAATTGTGGAAGAGACACGAAAGGTCAAGTTGTAATTTTGAGACGGGAAGGGCAAGGAAGATTTCAAGGTAATCTATATGGATGATTTTGACTTTATTATGAGACTTAATTTCTTTGACCGTGTAGATGCTCTCACTGTTCCTTGTGCTGAAGTTGTTTGCATTTTGAATCCCAAACAATAATGTGTTGTGCCCATGTACCAAGACAAGGAAAAAGGAATCAAGAAGCTGACATCCATTCAACTTGCCGATGATGCTTCTTTAAAGAAAGACATCTCTTTGGAGACTACCATTGGAGACACTACCTTGGAGGGCCAATGTGTCTTGGAAGATTCACAGTCATTTTTTCTTAAAAATTGTAGGTTTGATAACAGATATGTCATATTTTTCTTAAAAAAATAACAATTTTGTCATTCAATTAAAAATTTGTGACAAATAGGTCGTTCTGTCATTAAAACTGAAATACAACCTAATATATTAATAGTTTTAGTCCCAAAACTTATACATTCTATCAATTTAACCATAATTCAAAAGATAATTCAATGAATTTAACCCTTCACATTTCAAATCTGATAGTGCACCTTACTGACACAACATTCAACCACTTGTTGTACTTCATGCTACTATCCCTCAGCTCGGTAATCGACAAATGTGATAGCTCGACATACACAACCACTTTACTACTAGACAATTGATAGACTAATGAAACAAACCTATTATGACTTTAATGTCGCCTGCTAGTAGATAATCACTTCACTAGTAGAATTTTTAAATATAAAAGGTTAAAATTTTAAATTATTTCGAATTAATACAAAATTAATAAAATATATACATTTTGAGACTAAAATTATTATTATACCTAATCGTCTATTTCAATTTTAACAAAAAAGTGACTTATTTATTACAAAAATTCAACTAACTAAATTATTGTTTTTTAAAATATAATTTATTTATTACTAAAATCATAATTAAGTGATTTGGCAATGTATTTTTAGCCTATGAAATCGGTTTCGGAACATGGTGGTCACTCGTCGGTGAATGGTCATCCGTAAAGGTTAGTTTGGGTATTTAATAGCAGTGAATTTAAAACATTCATCCTCCTTCCTGCAACTGTTATTAAAGTGAAATCAGAGTTGACGCCCATCCCAAGGTTTCTCTTTTTCTTTGGGCTCCACGCTGAAACCACAATGCAACTGCGAGTTTCACAACTCTCCCCGTCTCTGCAACTGCAATGGCTTCCACCTTCACCCTTCTTTCTCCTAGTTACAATGTCATCTCTCTAAAAACTCATCATTGCCACCGCCATGTCCCTTTTAAGCTTCTTCGTCGGCTTCTTTCCATGAGTCCCAAAAAAAAGGATTACCGCAACACTTTCGACGATGACGGCATCGAAAAATTTCAGCAAATCCATTGCCAAGCAACCCGGGATGACAGGTTCCAACAACAGGACTTCAAAGGGGAAACGGGGGACTATGAAGGGGAGAGTAAAGTCAAAATTGTGGAGCCCAAGTTCAAAATGAGTTTAGCTGAGCTTTTAGACGAAAGTAAAGTGGCCCCGTTTTCGGTTTATGGGGATTTAGAGGTTGAAATAACAGGGATACAGCAAGATTCTACAGATGTTCAAGCTGGGGATTTGTTTGTTTGTTGTGTTGGATCGAGATCTTATGGACGCTTGCTTCTGAGTGAAGCTCATAGGAGAGGAGCTGTTGCTGTTATAGCAAGTAAAGGGACTGAAATTGAGGATACCTTGGGATACAAGGCATTGGTCATATTTGAGGATACTAAATCGGTTTTGCCTGCACTAGCTGCCTCTTTTTATGGGTACCCTTCAAAGAATATGACTGTTATTGCCATCACTGGGACCAATGGTAAAACAACCACCACTTATTTGATAAAAGGTCTGTATGAGGCAATAGGTGTGAGGATTGGGTTGCTAGGCACCATAGCTTATTATATTCATGGGGACAATAAGTTGGAACTGGAATCACCAATGACTACCCCAGATGCTGTTTTTGTTCAAAATTTGATGGCAAAGATGTTGCATAATGGGACTGAGGCAGTTGTTATGGAGGCTTCTTCTCATGGACTGACTTTAGGGAGGTGTAGTGAGGTTGATTTCAATATTGCCGTGTTTACTAGTTTCACCAGGGATCATTTAGATTTTCATGGGACTATGGATGAGTACAAGAAAGCTAAAGCAAAGTTGTTTCAGAGGATGGTGGATCCTGAGAGGCATAGGAAAGTCGTTAACATCGATGATCCGAATGCACATTTCTTTATTGCCCAAGGCAATCCTGAAGTTCCTTTGGTGACTTTTGCAATTGATAACAAGAACGCTAATGTTCATACCCTGAAATTCGAGTTGTCGTTCAGTGGGACTCGGGTCTTGGTTAATACACCACATGGAGTATTGGAGATTTCATCGAGTTTGCTTGGAAGGCATAATGTCTATAATATTCTTGCAACTGTGGCTGTTGGGATTGTAGTAGGGGCACCCTTGGAGGATATCGGTAGAGGGATTGAAAAGGTTGATGCTGTTCCTGGCAGGTGCGAGGTAATAGATGAAGGGCAGCCATTTGGAGTAATTGTGGACTATGCTCACACTCCTGATGCAGTTTCTAGTCTGCTGGATTTTGTAAGGGAGCTTGCACCAAAGAGGATTATTACTGGTATGCTTCTCACTTGTGGTTTTTCTTCTTTACTCTTGCTTCAAATGAAATCTGTTAAACACGCAGACTTGTCAATTGTCAATTCTGATCCGAATCTAAAAATATAAAACCAATTCATCCTGACAGGTCTCATTGAAGTTCATTATCTTTTCCTTTGTTTTTTCCCCCATATATTTCTAACCGATTGAGTTGTCATTTGGGAGAAGTTCTTGGTTGTGGAGGGGATAGGGACCAAGAGAAAAGACCAATTATGGCCAAAATATCAACAAATAAAAGTGAAGTGACGATTCTTACATCTAAAAATATAAAACCAATTCATCCTGACAGGTCTCATTGAAGTTCATTATCTTTTCCTTTGTTTTTTCCCCCATATATTTCTAACTGATTGAGTTGTCATTTGGGAGAAGTTCTTGGTTGTGGAGGGGACAGGGACCAAGAGAAAAGACCAATTATGGCCAAAATATCAACAAATAGAAGTGAAGTGACGATTCTTACATCTGATAATCCGAGGAATGAAGATCCATGTAAGGATAAGAAATACAGTAAAATCTTCATGAGTTGCATTGCAACATCAGTTGCTGAGAAACATGAGACTAATTAATCTGTATGTTTAATCTTTTAATCAGTGGACATCTTGGATGACATGTTAGCCGGTGTGGGACGGACCACGCAGGATTACTTGAAATATGGAGAAAATGGTTACCATCCACCTCTACCAAATGGTCATCAACTTTTCGTGCACCAGAATAGGCGGGTGGCTATACGTAATGCCATTGCAATGGGTGAAGAAGGCGATATGATTGTAAGTCTTCTGAAATTTGGATGCTCTTTCTGTAGGAACTGGCTTGCATCTATGTTTTCGGAAATAAATGGTTTTAGGGTGGACCTTCTATAACTGCAGTCTTCGTGACAAAAGAGTTGCACATTACCTGTATATACCACTAATCATGACCCTGCTAATTTAATCCACTGTCTGTTGTAGGTGATTGCTGGTAAAGGCCATGAAACATATCTAATTCAAGGTGACAAAAAAGAGTTCTTCGATGACTGCGAGGAATGCCGTGATGCATTGAAATTTGTTGGACTACGATATGCCAAGCAGGAATAGACACCGGTGAATTCCCATGGCGGTAGGTTCATCTTCATTCCCCCATTAATCAATTGAATACTACATCGGTTTTCGTCAATGTAGCTTGTCCTAAACTATTCTCTATGTAGAATTGTGTGTATCTAGGTTTAAAGTACCTAAGGCTTAAAAAATAAATGTTCCAATCTTGGATATGACATTGCAAACGTAAAATGGACAATCGAGGATTTTATGTGTTTTTGATGGTTTTTAGCATAGAAATAAATAAAAAATATGAGATGTTGTACCTTTCAAGTCAAAGAATGTCGAACAATCAAGGAAGAACGGAGTAACGACCTTTCAATTATTTAGTACCTTGATGAGAATCAAAGTTTGAATCTCACTAATAACTTCTTTTTGCCTATCAAAAAAATTTATTTCCATTTACGAGGAAAACTCAAACAAAGTTGAAATAAATGGGGCTTATACGCTAATAGTGTATTAGGAGGTTTTTATTGCGAAAATGATGAACCATCGAGTAATGAAGTTGTCCCATGAATCAATACAAAAGAAGCAAATTGTGTTGAAAGGATACACAATTCAATAATGGATCAATACTTCGATAATTATACCAAAAAATAATTCCTTATAATTCTCTTTTTCCTCTTTTGTTCCGTAGAAGATTCATCCTTCTTTACGGTTATTGAATTTGCGGGTGCAAATTTGATGTTTTTAGATATGATAATAGGACGATGTATTTAATAAATGCTACAAATTTAGTATGTGTATCGCATTTGGTTTAATGCAATTATTTTTCTTCTAAAATGTCATGATAATCCTGTTTTTTCAAATTTGTCATCCAATAAGCATAATTGGAGAAATAAATAGAAAGGTACAATTAGAAGGTAATCAAATCAAAATGCTTCTTTTTGAGGGAAAGTCCTTTCGTACTTAACAAAAACTAAAACATGCGAAATTATTCGATCAAAAGTTGTGTAAAATTTAAATTATACAGTTTTGTTTATTTCAATATAAAAATTTTAAATTTTAAACTTTAAATTTTGAACTCTACAATACGGCATATGATATTGAAATAGAGAAAAAAATTGTAATACAAGTTTTTCACAGTTTTTGTATCAAATTAATTTTCCTTAACATTACCCACTATGTTCATGGAAATGAATAAAAATCCATTTATATCGAACATGATACATTAGTGTAAGAAAAAAGGGAAAAGAAAAAGAAAAAAGCTGCAAAATGGAATTAATGGGATTATACATGGTAGGCAAATCTTGTAATTCATAACAGATCAAGGACAAAAGAACGCAAGTTTGATGGGAAAACAAGACAGCAAGAAGCCAACTGTTTTTGATGGTCTATATAAGCTTCGTAAGTGAATTGATATACCAAGTGATCATACACTTGAGCTCCAGGCAATCATGTATTAAAGCTATACCAACCTGTAGCTGTGGGGAAAAAAGGTGGAAAAGAAGTTGGTTTTTCTTGATCTGTGGTATTGTTTTGGAGTTCTTTTGCTCATATTGCGTTGTCACTTCTTGTGGTTATTTGATTGTTTATAGATGTTTTAAGTGGAATTTTGAGTTTGCGTTGTATACAGTCTCATAAGAACTGATTTGTGCTTTGCTTTAAATTCTGGGTTCCATTTGTTGTTACTCATCATTGATGCTAATTGATCTTCTTGATTTCTCATTGATCCAAGTTTTTGATAAGCATAAATGGGGGACTTGGAATTCCAGCAGCAGTGGGAGCTACGTAGGAACAAAGTCGACGGCCTCGATTCTTCGTTTGGTGGTTTGAAATCGAGTAGCGAGCCACTTCTTAAGAAACATAAGCCGGTATCAAGCTTGATTTTAGTTGATGATGATGATGAAACTAATAGATTTGAGCCGAAGAACAATGGCAATCGAGGAGAAGGTGATCATATTAATATTGGGAAAACTAGGAAATGCAAAACTAGGAATCGGAGCAACAAATTGAAGAGGGATTGTCCTGAAAAAAATGATACGTGTGTTCATGTCGCTGATCCATTGGATGAACTTAAAAGCATGATGGAATCACTGTTAAAGGACCTTAAAGTTACAAAAGAAGATGTATTGAAATGGATGCTGGAGGAAATGAAAAAGTTGGTGGCAGATTATACTTGTCCGGGACCGAAAAGGCGAAGACAAGGCCATGGAAGGAAGAAGATCCATTTGCAGCAAATGAAAAAGTCTAAGAAAGTTGAAGATCAATATGAAAATCCCCACAAGGAGAGCATGCAATTCCGGCATACGAATAACTCGGAGACAAGTATCCGAGTCCAACACAATACCAACTTTCGAGAACCAGTTCAGATCCAAGGTATTGTAGGGGCTGCAGGTTCTACCGATTACTTTAATGCAGCTGGAGATCGAGCCGATTCTCAACAAGTAACCAAGCTCATCACTTCATCTAAGAGGATTAAAGGAGATACATTGCCAAAATCCGCAAATGCATATCTTCAAGCAAGTCCAGACCAAAATGTTAAAGTGTTACGAGGTCATGAGAGTGTTGTATTGGCAATAGAAGCTCAAAAAGGCAAGGGTGGATCTTTGAAGAGAAATGCAAAGGGAAAAAAGACCGTCGATTGCAGCGATCACCATCAAGTATCCGAAGATCAAGGCGGCCATTGCCAAGCCATGGCAACAGCAGTAAGCACCACTAACGGAGAGAAGTTCGGATTATCGGGTGCTCGATATTTCCTACCTAGTCTCTCTGGTCAACCACCTTTATCCACTGAACCCAGTGTTGCAAGTGCAACTCAAGGGCTTGATGCTTCATTCTTCAACTATATTCAAGCAAGTTCTAATCAAGGATCATTTCCAGTGATCCAGGCTGATGAAAGAACTCGAGGCTTTGCACTTATGGGGTCCAAAAATATGGGTTCCTTTGATCTGAATAGCCCCTCAGCATCGAGTATTGGAAATGGATTTTCCGCCCCATTTCAGCAGCACACAGATGTGTGTTCAAGCATGACAAGAGAAATCAATCCACAGTATCTTTCTAAGGAGAATGGCAAACAACTGAGTTTGATGATGAATGGAGGAAGCTACAATCTATCAGAAATTATTGCATCAAACAACCACCATTGCTTCATGTCATACCAGATGCAAAACTTTAAAGATGGTCATCTTTTCAGGCAATAGTTGAACAGCATCAAGATTTCCATCCCATGGGAGTTTTTTCTTCAATTTTAATCTATCTAGATCTTATTGGTGTTCTTTGATTGTTTTTCCATTTGTTTTCTTTGATCAATGCAAAGTAATCTGGGATCTTTCCCATAATTTATAATATATATATATGATTCTCTCCTAATTTATAATTAAAATATTTCATTTTCTTTAGAACATATAAAATATTTCAATTTAATAGAAAGGATTTTAGAAAGTTCAATATTGGATAATAATAACAATGATACAATGAATATGAATATTTTCTTATATCCAAAATAGAAACTATGTTTTTAAATATTTCATTCTCATATCCAGCTGCCTACCTGTAAATATAAAAGTAGATAAAAGTAGAAATGACATAGTAAATTGTAAATAAAATTCAATTCAACAGATTGCGTTTGTAGAGTTAAAAGTTATATATTCAACAAGTACAAGACGTGTTTTAACCCAATCTTTCTTTCAAATTGTATACTAAAACAATTTAAATTTCCCCCTCTCTAATTGTTTTCCACTAAACAGTTAATGCAACAAACCAATGTCGACAACTTAATCTCTCAAAAACACTCTAAAAATATGATTCTTAGTAATATAAGATTGAGTACTAAAACAATTTTGTCTAAAAGATATTCAACAACCTTCAAAGCTTCTCTTTTTATAGACAATCTCCGAACAATCAAATGAGGTTATAAATATAGAAAAGATCATCTAAAATCTTCAATCGTCGTGAAGGAAATAATCCTTAAATTCAATAAATCAAAATCTTACAAACGGGAAAACTATCTCAAAATCAAGAAAATGACCATTAAGCTAATTTTGAAACTCCAGCAACTATCACATGTTAGATGCGTTAAATTAAAAATCTTTAAACATATTTATGATTTGGATAAAAATTGTCAACTTGATATTTGCAATAATCTTATTGCAGAAGGAGAGTGGTTACCTGATTATTGTCCTAGACAGCATTGGATACACTAACAATCTCCACCTTTAACAATTTTGGTCAAATACATAAGAGTTACCAAAAATATATTAGATACACAAGATAATTTGTCAAACTATAACTTCATATCACCTAAACAAGGCACTTTTAAATGAATATGCCTTTTTAATAATTAATTAGAAAAATGACCTCATGCTTGATTATTTAGAAAAATGACCCCCTTTCAGTCCACGTAAGGCAAATTCGCTTTTTATAGAATGGGAGTTTGAAATTCGCCTTTAACAAAACGCGAGTTTCGTGTTTAGTAAGTTGGTAATAAAGAAAAATAATAATTTACCGCATTTTTAACATAGAACTCGCTTTTAGTAGGACGCGAGTTTGCTTTATGTGCACTGAAATAGGGTCATTTTTTTAAATAATCAAGTTTGGAGGTCATTTTTTTAATTAATTATTTAAAAAGGTATATTCGTTTAAAATTGCCACTAAACAAATGTCTAAAATAACCGCTTTTTTATTTTTCTGGCTTGTTTTTTTTTCTTTGTTTAATCCGAGGCAACACTAGTTTTTGTACTGGTTGTCGACTGTCGATGATTCATATTTCATTTGTTTTCTTTTACTTATTTTATTTTTTTCTTCGCACATTTTGTTTGTTTTTCTTTGCTTATGTGACACGTTTTTTTTTTGCCTTTATAGCACGTCTCTGCCTTATGGCATACTTCTATGGTTACTTTTGCAGGTTTTGGTGTTCGTACGGTGGCTCTCACAACACTTTTTTTTATTCGTGTTTGTCGGTGGTAATGTAGAGTTTGACCCCCTTTTGAGTTGTTTGCCTATGTAATCTATAACAAATCGTTATTTTTTAGAATAGGCGTGAAAAATGGTTGTTGATTTTAGGGATTTCATCTAGTTCGTGTTTTGACAACTCCCCAAGACCCTTCCTACAATGAACCGTAGAGATTTTTTTGGTGCAAAGAGAAAGTGTCTGATCTGACTGGTGCATCGCTTATCTTTTCTCTTTAGATTTATCATTTTCTTTTTTGTTGTTTTTTGATATCCTAAAACCTCAATCAGGATATGTTCTGATTTTATTTTGTTTATCATTAAAGCTGCATGGTTAATGTGTCAAAAAAAATCCAAAATAACATCATTAATCATAATACTTGCAAAAATCACCTACACTAATAATATGGTAGGATCTAAAGAAAGGCATGCTAATTTACGGGTAATAAGTGGCGGGTTGTTAGAACTGTTGGATGAGCATCTTCTTTAAAAACTTTAATTTTGATCGTTGGATTAAGAAATAAAAAAATTTGTGTAACCAAGAATTGATTGTTGTCGGTAAGCATCGATACTTCATAACAAGTATCGAAACTTGTCGTAGCATATGTGGAAATTACTTGTTTGTAAGTTCCGAAACTTACCATGTCAACCTAAAATATTACAATTATGTATAACATTTTAGGTTGACATGGTAAGTTTCGGAACTTACAAACAAGTATTTAACATGTAGAAAAATATGTAAACCTAAAATGTTAAAAAACTTATAACATTTTTGTAATCACTATTTTTATTCGGAGTGTCAACCCGTTTTTTTACAATTTGAAATAATGGGCTTTAGTTGTTTTTACCTTTTCCATATTATTAATTAATATTATATTTATTATTTTTTAAATATATATTATACTATATTTATTATTATATTATGTGTAAAAACCCCAAAATATTAATACTATTAGTGTAATTATAAATACTATTTATTAGTAGTTTTATTTTATTACTAGTTATTATCGTTTCCACGTGTGGTTATTATTATTATTATTGTTATTATTATTATTATTATATTATCATGTTATATTATGGTTATGTAATCATATTATGTTATGTTATTATTATTATTATTATCATTATATTATTATATTATTTATTATTATATTAATATTATTAAACAAAAACAAAAAACACAAAAACTATTAAGCAATTAAATAAAAAACCCAAGTTCATGTATTATAAAGTCTATTTATACAAAAAAAACCCCAAAAATAAATATATTACACATAGCCCAATAGGGTCCGATATCTAAAAAGCCCTGATTACATGAAGTCAGAAACCCTAATGTTTTTTATATTTTTATTCACAGTCGAGTCTTGACCGTTGGATCAAGATTAGATCCAACGGTCCAAATTGCCCCATCAAATGGAAACCCTAGCCAAAGCCCTCATGACCTGGCGCCGTACTTCAACAACCATCAGATCCAGGGATGATCAGACGGCACAAATTGTCTCCCATGCGTGTATTAATCACGCCCAACCGTTCATCTCCCCTCACGCACACACATGTCGGAAGGATTACCTCTCCAAATACCTCATGCGCGCGTGCTCCTCTATGCTCATACGGCAGCCGTTCCAGTGCCTCTCCAATGGTCCCCCTCCTTAACAGTCACATGCAACAAAAAACCAAAACACAATGTCAGACAATACATATGCATATTATCAGGAGACAAACCGGCAATCTCTGAGAGGGGTTTGCAGGCAAATAAATAATTTCAGAGCAGATTTCATATCAGGCCTTTTTCCTTTTATTTTTTGTTTTAAAATAATGTATTTTCAGATATAAAATAGAGCCCAATCTCATTGTAAACCCTACAGGGATTCATCCAGAAAATACAAGAAAAAAAATAGAGTTTCAAGGTATATCTTTGCCTCTATTTTACATGCATGTTTCATAAAAAAGAAAAACACAAAAGAAAGGTTTTTTTTTTTTACCTTTAAGCCGTGATCGTTCGGTTTTCCCTTGTCATTCGTCTTTCCTTTCTACCGGTAACAACCCCTAGGCCTTGAGCCATTGTTGTGAACCGTCTGAGGATGAGAGGAGAGTTTTGATTTTAGTCTAAAGTAAGGTTTTAATCGGGAGGCTAGGCTTCGGTTTTCTCAGATCTAGTCGAGAAGGTGTTGTGTTGTTTAAATCTGGTGTCAGATTCGGTTTAAAGAGAAGGGCAGAGTTTTTGGTGGTAGTTTTGGAGTTAGCTGGCGCCGTTGAACGGCAGTCGGCGGTAGTTTAAGGCCACAGTACGGTAGAACACCGCCGAAATCTAGCATTCAAAAGCGGTGTTCATCTTTGGTTCGGAGTTTTTTCAGAAATAGGATAGAGGAGAGGGTTTGTAAAAAAGGGAAATCGAAAAGGCCTATTTTTTTGCCCAAAATAGCCGATATATACCGGCCCTCATTTTCATAAAGGTTTTATTACGCTATAAAGCCCTCTGTGTAGCGGTATTCACACGCGGAGGGATTTTCGCTTTTTTAAATTACGTTTTCAGTCCCTATAAGTTTTCAAAATGTTGCAATCACGTCCCTTTTCTGAACCGATTAGAGCTTCTAAGAAATGGTATTATTTTCCATAAGTCCCTCCGTGTTCTTGAGTTAACTTCCAGGCCATTCCGTGTTTCGAAATCACAGCCACAATCCCTCCAGTTTTGAATAGCTTTCAGTTTCGTCCATGTTTTGAGTTTAATTCAATTTTAATTTGTTTAATACCTTATTTAGTCCTTAGAGGATTTATGCTGCTTTCATTTAGTCCCGAAATCAGTGGTAAAACTCCCCTTTTCTTTCTTTTTTTATTTTATTTTGTTTCATTTTCATTTTGACTCTTGCATGCATATTCAAATTTTGCCCCTTAAATTTGCTTCCTTTATCTTCTAGTCATTTATTCCATGGTTAAATGTTACCCTCTCTTTGTTTTTGCTTATTTAATTTAGATCTTGTGCCTTCCTTTACATCACATGTTATATGCTCCTTTTTATACATTATATAGGTTGTACCTGACATTTTATGGAATATATCATACGTTATATATATATATATATATATATATATATATATATATATATATATATTCATGCTTATATTATTGTAATATCGTTTATATATATTATTATATTATATTGTTAATGACAATGGTTATATTAGTGTATATTCTACTTGTATGTACATATATAAGCATATGTCCTACATATTATTTTAAGGTCCCTTTGATATAGGTTTTATGTTATGTATATGTTACCTTGTTTTAAATATACGTGATATATTATATTTATTTTAACCGGTATGTAATATGTGTTTATGTGCCTATAATAGGTATGCTTTCATAAGTTGTGTTGTTTGCATATAATACCCTTTTCCTGTATTTCTAATATATACGATTTATCATATGTTTGAGTTATTTATTATTGTATCTTTTTTGCTTTGTCTCTTTCTTATATACCGTGCCATGTCTAATATTGCATTCGGATATTAAATTATGTTAATGTGGTGCCTCGTTATTCGAGAGTAAATGCGGCCAGTTTTAAATGTAGTGATGGTGGTTTTGCCGTTTACTTTCGAATAACGGGACCCTTAAAATAGACTCGCACGTATAACCAGATCTTAATTTAATCGTCACTTTAATTTGGAAAGTTCGATATTAACAAAGCGGTAATTATTTATTTTCTTTTTATGGTACCAATTCTTGGGCGGTGTGGGGTGCCAAAACTCTCATATTCGTAACCGACTTTCGAACATATTTTTTTATTGAATCTCTGGGTTTTTTTGTGTCCGGCCTACCCTAGTGGCCGGTGGCGACTCTAAGTTTTACTGTTTTTTCAAAAACATGAATTTTTAAAGAATTTTCCATTTTCCGAGTGTTTTCCCAATAGGTTGACATGGTAAGTTTCGGAACTTACAAACAAGTATTTTACCTGTAGAAAAATATGTAAACCTAAAATGTTAAAAAAGCTTATAACATTTTAGGTCGATAGGATAAGTATCAGAACTTAATAACAAGTACCGAAACTTGGCGTAAAATACGTTGGATAACATTTAGTTGCAATTGAAAATGTTACAAAATTAGATAACATTTAAGGTTGAACCGATAAGTATCAGAACTTATTTAAGAGTATCGAAACTTGGTGTAGAATATGTTGGGACATTTGCAACCTAGTTAGCAAATCATATAACGTTTTAGGTTGAACGAGTAATATTTTAGGTTGGAGATAGGTTTCGAAACTTATTTACGAGTATCGGAACTCGCCATGAATATACCCCAAATTATAATCGAAACCTCATTTGTTTCATAAAAGTTTAAGTTTGCTGCTGAAGTTCTCTCAAATCCTCACTCAAGTCTCTGTACCTCCATTTCGAACAAAGCAAAGGTAAATCAAAACTCTTAAGTTTTTATTTTTGCGGAAATACTTGAAATTTAAGGTTAGGGATTGTTTTTCAAAATCTTGTTCTGGAATGGTATTTAATGTTGATGAAAGTGTGTTTAAATACTATATTCTTACATTATTCTACATTTTGGATTGAATTTTGTTTTCTTTCGAAATTTTTTGAAATGTTACCTTTTTCAACCTTTCCAACCTAAAATGTTATAAGTGTTTGTAACACTTTAGGTAAAAATTATTAATTAATTGATTTAGTTTCTTTATTAAGAACAATAAATTATTCATGTGAAATTATTTTTTTAGGATGAAAACTCTATACTTGAATGTCGTTTTTGATGATGATAATGAAAAGTTGGCCATGTGTGATAGACCACGAAAAGAATATGCTGCCTATGATTCACTTCTAGTAAGTATAATTTGTATGATATTTAGGTATTAAAGTATCTTTTTTATCTTACGATGAATGAATGAATGGAAATGATATTTTTTTGGTAAACTACTGCAATGGTTACTTATGTTTAGCGTTAGTACACTTTTGGTCACCGATTTTTAAATTCGACCATTATGGTCTCTTACGTTTTCAATCTGCAAACTTCTGGTCACTCGAACGTTAGTTTATGTTATCCTGATGACTTGCACGTTAATAAAAAAGGTTTATTTTTAATTTTACCCCTGCATTTTTAAAAATTTATATTTTACCCAAAAAATCCTAACCCATTTTCAGCCTCCAAATTCCGACCACTCACCGTTCGTCTAACCTAGCCTCTGGCGAACCCACACCTAGCTTAGAAGCGAAATTAACACCAAATCGCTTTTGAATCCCACCAAACGAATTATACTAAAAGAATCCAATACACATCTCATTATATTCTATGACAGTGCCAGTGGATACCACATACAAGAAGAATCCAATGCGTTAGATTAAAAGGAAATCCCCCAACCTTGCTCGATCTCTAAAGCTGTCTGGTTTCAGAATGTACCCAGATTTTCTTTTATTGTTTGGATCCGAATTTAAGAAATGGGGAGCTTGGGAGCACTGATGAAACACCTAGAGGGTGAAAAGGGGACCAGGCATTGATGTGGCAGAGGCTCGGTTGAGGGACCACTGTTCTTGCACGAGCTACTGTGGAAGCTTGGCTAATCTGGCGAGACAATGAAAGGTCGACGTGGAAGCTTATGTGTCTTCAACCGTTGATTTGGCGTGCAACAACTGGTCCTTCATGCCAACGTGGTGGTGACGTGGTGTGTTGTAGGACATTGAAGGGTCACATGAAGAGAACAAGGGTTCGTGGAAGTTGGACGGTTGTGGGGCATTGAGAGTTGGCTCCGTCAAGATCTAGGGTTAGGAAGCTCTAGGGATTCAGCCAATGAGAGTTAAGGTTTTGGGCTCATTAGGCTCCGATTTAGTTTGGGTTTAATTGTAATTGGGTAGTAGTTAACGGGCCTGTTTTAGGTAGCTGAAATTGGGTAATTGACTGGGCATATAAGGTAACAGGTTCTTCGTTTAAATGTATTTGAACATTAATGTAAATTGAATTGTTTTGAATTTAATTTATTTTGGGGCTTGAGGCCCAAACAAAGTGATTACATATTTTAAATTTTACCAAACAAGTTGTGAGGTATCAGTATCATACTAGTGCTATCAGTACTAGGCTATTTTTGTTTCACTTTTTCAATACACATAAAATATCTTTTATTATTTTGTCTTTCAAACCTAATTTTGGTATTGATGCCAGTGGAGCAGTATCTATTCCCGTGACTGCTTGAAACCCAAGTTATGTGTTTTCTTGATTCAAAAGTTTTTGTTTCTTTTTATTAAGTTTCAGCGGTTAAATGAGCATATCTAATATGTATGCAAATTCAAAGGCTGTTTCATTATATTGTTTGATAGGTTGTTTTGTGTCATCGTGTACTCATCGGATCCTTTGGACCGAGTATAGGGCGTTTCAAACAAGGTTGATACTTTGCTTATTTCAGCAAAGCCTTGTCATTGAAACACCAAGGACTTTATATCTATGAGAGAAATATTAGTCGTTTTGCTTACTGTCAGGAAGTGAAACTCTTATTTACTGGAGCTTGAGTTGTTTGCCCAATCAACAAGATATTACACAACTCAACAAGTTTAGATACCCAAAATGATGAGTTGTGATTTGAGTAAATTACTTCTGTTTTCGTCATTCAACTTTCGTCTCACTCTTATTTTGGTCATTAAAGTTCAAAAATTTTCAATTTAATCATTCTACTTTAGAGATTGAATTTTTTTAATCACTCAACGGTTGTCTCTCTAACTTTGTGCTAACTTGACATTTTTTTATTTTTTATCCACGTAGGCGTCAACTCGGATTTTGTTCACCATTTGACACGATTGGCCACTGCATCGACCTTCGCCACTGTTGATGGTAAACCCCATAATTTTCAGATCGTCGTATTTTGATCCCTGAGTTTGAATATGGCCTCTGTTTCATTCGAATACAACACTCCCACCGTTATTTTTCACAAAACCCAAACAAAATAACAAGAGACAATATAGCAAAAGATGCGACAAGAACAATGTTTGATGCTTGAAAGTTGAATAGCCCTTTTAGGTAGAAAATGATTTGTTCATCATCAACAACTTTATTTGTTGGCACGGAATTAGCGTCTTTCATATCAAAACACTTAAGAATTCTAATAATCCTGGTGGTCGTTGAAGGAAATGGTATCCTAAACTATAATTTTGTATGTTTGCGGCCAACTACTCTGTTGTTGCATTGCCTTCGTGATAAACACGGCAAAGACAAAAGGATTTCATTTTCATTAAAACGCAAAAAAAGAAGAAAGAATTACATGATTTTTTTTTATTAAAGTCGCCTAAACTACAATTGTTTATTGTTTCACCGACTAAAAAGGATAATTAAAGGTGGATAAAATGTTGAAAGTAGAAAACAAGATGCGGTAGGAGCAAAGGAAAAATACACCGTTAATTTTCTTATGAGATACAACAGAAAAAAGAGGGTGTAGAAAAGATTGCTCTTGAATACTTGCATAAGTGGAAATCAAAGGAAACTACAAAAGAACAACCAAAATCAGAAAAAAAAAATCGAAGAAAAGGAAAACTAAAAAAGAAGCTTTGTTTTAGCTTTGGTGGATCTCTAACCATCAGAGTTTTTATTTTGAAAATTTCATCTGTGCATAAATCTCTCTTGGAGTAGAGAGTATCGTATCTTCATTTGAGCTCTATTCAATGACGGATAACAAAGATTGAAGAATTAAAATTTCAAGAGTTCAATATTAGATTTTTGAATATTCACATTCAGGAGTGTAAAACTAGCTTAGTGGGATATTTTGAGTTTATCGACCGTCATTAACAATTGGCACGGAGGCCAATTGTGATGAAAGGTGGTCGAAATCTGAACAAATAAAGAGAAAAAGTGAGGATGAAAAATGAAAAAAAAAAGAGAAAATAAGAGTTTTATAAGATTCTAAAACGGCGTCGTTTTGGTATAAATTCGATTTTTTATTTTCAAAATGTCAGTAACATGTTAACTATTTAACGATGAAGTGACCAAAATATGAATCGTTCAAAAATTGAATAATTAAATTTATTTTTTAATCCACCCAACTATTGCTAGTCTCATAAAAAAGCTCACAAGATGAATATACCCAATGATTATGCAAGAAAATACTTATTCATCTATCAAATCAGACAATTTCTAGACCAAGTCAAGTGGCATCACTTTTCACCCTCATTCAATAATGCAGTCCCATCAGGTTTTTGAAAGGCTATGGAACCTTTCCGTAGGAAACAATGTAGTCAAAAGAATCGCTGTGCTGTGACCACCTCAAGCAAAGATGTATGATACATGCATTTCCAGGTGTGGACACGAGCTCAAGCACGTGTTAAAACAGTGGATGGATATTTCTTTTAAACGTTAAAACAGTGGGATTAATGTACACAACATCCATTGGAAATAAAGGTACAAAGGGGTCGGGAATTTTTCCTTATACCCCACACGTTTTCCCAAGTTTTAAATTATGTACAACAGATACTTCTTTTCTAGGGAGTTATGTTACCTAAGGGTCAGCTTTTCCAGCAATTTCCTCGTCATCCGAGGCGGCATATTCATCTTCGCTTAGCTCTTCATCGCTGGACTTCTCTTCAGGCGCTGCTCCAATGTCTTCTGGCTTGGCATATTTCTCACAATACTCTGGGAAATGAAAAAAGAAATCACAAAAACTAGACATTCGGAGGAGGAAAAGCAATGCATGTTGCCGCACAAGTAAAATTGCTTATCACACTTCGGCATCTTGTCGAGGGTGATTAAAGAGATTTGTCAAAACTTTTTAGTAATTATTGCTGAGCTGAATTGCTTAACCTCAATCGCGAAAATATATTAAACTGTGAAAGTGAAATGGAATGGCCTCAACAAATAGGTCAAGTGGGTCTATTGCCAGCTACCCATTTATCTACTTTGACTGAAAACGGCCTATTATTAAAGCACTACCTCCCCTTTCCAACTAGAAACAAACAATTCCGAATTACTACAGCGAAGTCTACAACCCATGTGGAACCGGTAGCCAAACTGCAAATAAAGAACTGCCATTGACAATAGATGACAAGCAAAAAATGAATATATGTATGTATATATTTTGTCAATATAATTAATATATATACCAATGCATTTTATGTATGTATATAAAAATCTAATTTGTAATCCAAATTAAATGATTGATCAAATTATCATTTAAAACACTAAAGGATTTGGTTTAACAGATTAATTTGACAAAAGATATAAAGTTGAGGGTAAAATTATCCAAAAACTTACATTCAGTCTGGAATGTAACATTACCTAAGAATAGGAGGTATTAAGATTACCCCTTGTATTCCTAAACAGTGTCAAATACTGGGAATCTTGCATTACCACTGCCAGGTAATGTTGCCAAACCAAGCAAGGTAATATCTCATCCGAACAAGCAATGAATTCTTTCTAAGACACAAAAGATGTGCTTGGCAAAGAAAATGGAAATGATCTTTAGAATTCCAAACTACTTAAGTCACATTGTGCACCATATCCACATCCCTCCAAGCTTATAGAAGATGAAGTAAAAAAAAAATCACATGGTCCAAAGAGATTAAATAGATTCTACTTGATTTGAATTTGAATGTGACTATTCTAAAGTGAAATTGCAGGCAGCTTGAAAACAGCAAATAGAAACAGGACTTGCTTGCACTTATAGCAAGGATATGATAATAAAAGCAAATGATCCACAGCCATCCACTCAAATGGTATGAGCGGGATAGAAAATGTGAAATTGACTAAGAAAACAGATTTGCAAAAGTTGTGAACGCCATAGGCCAAGCAATTTTCGAGCTTGTGAAAATACAAATTGGTTTTGCCTACTTTAGACTAACAATAAAGTTGAAGATTGTTAACAACTCAACAAAATGGCCATTAGCCATCCGAGTACAATTAAATAGGCTAGGTAGTTGCATGCCACTTAAAAAACCAACTCCATGCTCCTAACATCTAAGATTTATCTCAAGTTCTTACAAAAACAGAGGTGATCAAGAAAAATTCTTGTAAGCTGTCTCAATTGCACTTAATCGGCTTCACAAAAGCAAGAAATCCAAGCAAATACCTTAACTTTTAGAGCCTTATGAAAAAGGAATACATAAAAAAATATAAAAGCTTAAGCAGGAATGTTACCTTTCACTCTTTGTTCGTAGGATGTACGATCACGCATCATAAGGGCAGCAGCTTCTCCATTCAACGGATCAGAAGGATTGGGATACAAAAGAAGTTGCGGAAGGAACACTTCAAATACGTTCACCAGATCTGAAATCCAACACAAGGGGAAAAACAATTACATAAATCGATTGTCGAGTGCCAAGGAGTACTAATTGCATCAACTTCCCAACAAGAATGAAATGAAGAAAACGAAAGAAATTTTCGAGGTTTACCAAACATGGGGCTCCAAGTCTGATTAATGACATCCAAACAAACAGACCCACACCTGATAATCAATTCAATGACAATGGAGCATTTTAAAAAGTCAAAACCAATTACTCATTTTAAATTACGTCATACAAATTAATATTACCACTAAGACAAAGTTCAAACAATCAAATTTAGAACTAGTTAACATCCAAAAACTTACATTTCATCAACATTTGGGTGGTAGATCTTGTTTGTAAAGCCAATTGAAGGGGATTTATAAGGATAAGCATCTGGGAGCTCCACCTTTATCTTCCACACACCACCATGATAAGGACCTGTCACGTTCCATAAGATAATCAGTGAGTGGAAAAAATATAAGCATCCTTATTTTGGTTAAATTCTAAAATACCCAGAAGCAAAATACATCAACAAACCTCATCCATGTTTAGAAAATCCAATTAACCAAATATAAAGGGGCAGCTCATAAAAGAACACGTAATTAAAATTACACTAAGATTAATTAGCCTACATGTAAAGAAGTTGATAGATATTAATCGTCAAATATCAAAATCAAACGAGAAATACTAATAACAAAAATCAACTGGTCAAACATATTTACGGGGGGGGGGGGATGAATTTCTGAGAAAACGAGATAAAAAACACAGGAAGGAAAATTAAATTTCCAGCAGAAATATAGAGAAAATCATAGAAATAATAAAAAAAGGGTAAAGAGGCGATATTTACTGTCTTTTGGTCCATTGAATTCAACATAAAATTCTTGCATGCCATCATTGACCATCTCCACCTTATAATCACTCATCATCCTATCAAAAATAAAAAAGAAAACCCAACAAAAATAAATATAGCAGTAAATAACTTTTGTTAAAGATTATAATTTGAAAAGAAAAAGGGAAAATATACAGTTTCATCAAGTCCATCTCTCGGCGTTTGCTTGGAGAAGACATTTTCTTTTCGCTTGGGATTATTGAGAGAGAAACTGAAAAGAGAAGTTAAGAGAAGAGGAGAAAAGAGATTTCTTTCACAAAGAAACGCAAACCCAAAGAGTGGTTCAGGCATCAATGAATGAATCCAGCACTTTATATATGTGAATGTGCGTAGTCACCGCCGCAATCAAGTAATTTTGCTCATTTTCTATTACTGAAAGGCAGAAAATTTTGGGGAAAATGATCATTTTCTTTTCTTATTCGTATTTTTAATGTCTAAAGCAGCCGAGAAAAGAAATAGATTCTAATTATAATTTTGATTTGGAAAAATAAGAGTTAAAGTATACTTTTTTGAACTTAGGTATTTAATTTTTTTTATTAAAAGTAAGTGTTTAAAGTTTATACTGTTATAATTTTAAATGTATGATAGTTAATTGATTTTTAAAAAAATTGTTAACCAATAAAATATGACACTGACATGTTTATTTTATTTTATTTTAAAATTTACAATTAAAAAGAATTTTCACAAAATAATTCAGAAAATCCCAAAAAGTTTCAATTTTAACAAAAACAGTCTACAAATCCCTAAAATTTTCTAAACTCGAACTCTCAAATCACCTCTACTTTCTCCGCCGATCGCCGTTCTTGAGCACACCCCTTTAGTCGCCGGACCTAGGCGGCCATTTCCCCCAACACAACGTCGCCGAAAACACCGAACGTCATGCTAGCCAAACGCGAAATCGACGTTTGACATTTTCAAAAACGCCGTGTTGGGAAAAATGATTGCCCAGGTCCGCGCAACCAAAGGGGTGTGCTCAGGGGGGCGACCGGCGGCGATTTGGGGTTTGGGAAATTTTAGGGATTTGGGGACTGTTTTATAAAAATTAAAACTTTTTGTCTTCAAAAAATTTTAAAAAATCAAATTAGTGCCACGTGTCAAGCATTGATTGATTAACAAATTTTTTTAACACCCTTTAACGGTTAGACACATAAAATTACAATATATAAACTTTAAGTATCTAATTTTAGCAAAAAATATTTTAGGCATCTAAAGTTCAAAAAAATATATACTTTAGGCACTTATTTTTTATTTAAACCTTTTGATTTTATTAGATTCAATTACGGTTCAATTATTTCTGAAGTCAATTTCATATGCTTTTTTTTAAAAAAAATGGTGAAAAAATATTTTAAAAAATATTTTTAGATTATCTTAATTTTATTTGATATTGACTCACAATCTGAAAAATTGTAGTGATTTGATTCAAATCAAATAAATTCATTTATTATTTATAATTAAATTTTATTTATAACATATAAATTTAAAAAATTAAAATTAAAATAACTTTGATTATTATATGAAAACTTTATAAAAAAAAAATTGAGGGACCAACTAATTCAAATTAGTGAAATTTGATTCAATTCTGATCTATTAGTTTTAATATTTATCATAGTTATTTGATCCAAATTAAATTAATTTATTTGTTAGTTATAATTAAATTTTAATTTTAGGACATATAACTGAAATAAAAACAATTTTAAATATTATATTAAAACTTTATAAACTAAAATAAAATTGATTAGCGAACTAATTCAAAATAGTGGAATTTGATTCAATTCCGATAGACAATGTTCAATATTTGATTTTGTTTTGAATCATTTCTATAACTATATTTAAGACTATACTCAAATATTAACCATTTAAGTATTTTAATTCCATCTCATTTTAAGTATATACAACTCTGTATATTGTACCAATAATAATGTTAATCGAACTATACTAAAATATTTTTTAATAATATATTTTTAACATTCAATATATAATGAGTGCATGGAATTAAATATACTTAAATGTTTAATATTATATGATTTATAGATATTAAAATAAAAAATTATATATTGAATGTTAAAAAATACATTAAATATATTTTCAACTAAAAAAGTTGTGTTATTGTCATTATTTGTTTTCCTTACGTTATACATAACACGGTATGGTTGCAAAGGGATTGAAGTGAAGTAAGATGTGGATCTGCCTTTAAATTAATATATTCATATAAATTTGTTTGATATGATTATTGAGCCAATGATTTAATAACATTAAAATTCACTTTACAGTAATAATGGATAAACTAAACTCAAATAACATCATCACCAGTGTTGTTTAGTGAATTATAATAATAATGCTAGTAAATTATTTTGTAAGGATTTTATTATTTGTAAAATACTATAATATATTAGATATACTGTTATTTTCATGTAGACCTTCAATATATATATATATATATATATGAAAATAATCCATTATTGTATATAAAAATAAATGAATAAAAATTGACATTTTAATATATTTTTAACGTTGTTTTGTAACTTGGGTATTAGGATTTCTCCAAATATAGTTTTACTTTTAATTATTTTTAAAGACTTTTATGAATAAAAATAAAAGAATACGGCTCGTTTAATTGAAAAAAGAAGTAAAAGGGCTTATTTCAATAAAGTGTATTAGTTTAAGAGCTTTTTTAACATATTAGCCAAAAAGGAACAAGTGATAATAAAATTAGTTGAAATTAGGGTCGTAAACGAACCGAACATTCAGCGAACCGTTCGTGAACCGTTCGGCGGGAAGTTCTTTTATATTCGTTTATTTATTAAACGAACAAACATGAACAAGATTTTTTGTTTGTTTAATTAAATGAACGTATACGAACAAAATGTTTGTTCGCTCATTTGTGTTCGTGAAAGTTTGGTAATCCATTTGTTTATGTTCATTTATATTCGTTTAAATTTATTCACATATGCCTAGGGGTGAGCATTAAATCGAGTCGAGTAAAAAAATTTCTAGTTATTCTAATTGACAAGTCCTATTTTATGTCTCGTTAAAAACTTCATTCTTCTTAGCTAGGGGTGTTCATTGTTCAGTTAAGCCGAACTAACTGACCGAACCAAAATAAAATTGGTTAATCTGTTAGATAATTTTAGGTTTCAGCTAACGATTAAGATTTTTTTTTTAAATTTCAATTATCGATTAATTCAGTTTAAAATCGATTAATTGACTGAATTAATCGAACTAACTCAAAATATTAAATATTTAACATATTATATATGTTGTTTATGTTCGTTTGTGTTCATTTATGTCCATTTGTGTTCCTTTATATTCGTTTATCTTTTTAACGAACGAATACGAACAAAAATTTTTGTGTTCGTTTATGTTTATTTTCATTCATTTGTTCAGTTAAAGTTAAACGAACGAACATGAACACACATTCGTTCATGTTCGTTCGGTTCGTTTACAGGGCCTAGTTGCAAATCGAGATCCTTGAATTAAGGTCAAATTCTAAATTTATCCCTATATTTCAAATCATTATTATGTTTCAAATTATTATTACAATTCCAATTAGATCATTTATTTAATCATTTAGTTAAACATTAATAGGTGACATTTGTTACCAGGGAAACTAACATTTTTTTTATATCCAAATTTATGTTACAGTTAAAAATATATATTAATATAAAAAATTATGTTTTGTAATTAATTGGTGACGTAGAGTGAAAAAAAATAACGAAACGATTGATGAAAAACTTATTAGAAATTAGAATGAAACATTCTATTACTATATTTTAATAAAGCTCAAAGGATCACCTTAAAGATTAACCTATAATTTGATATATGTGATTAACCTGTAACAATCTAAGTTAGAATAATATTGAAGATCTATTAAAAAAAGAATAAGATTGAAGAAATAAAAAAAGAATATCGGTTGGAGCAAGATTCCATGCTGCTTACTTGAACATTCTTTTATTGTAAAATAATAGTCGGTTGCCTCTTCTGACGCCAGCTAATGCGGGGCAATGGGAGTCTTGGACCCCCAAATTTAGAGAATTTTATATTACAATTCTTAAATCTTTTAAAATTTTTAATTAGATTCTTTATCAAATCTTAATTTTACAATATTTTTAATTAAATCCCTCAAAGTTTTTAAATTTTTTGATTAAGTCTCCCAAAAATTTTAAAAGACCTTAGCATCCGTGCTCTTCCATATATGCAAGCAAGTCAATGCAATCCTCATTCCTATCTCTTTTCTTTCCTCTTTACTGACTCATATCGCTTCTACACTGCCATGAACCATTCCCCAAAAGTATCGTTCCTTTGCTCGTTAATTTTATAACACAAATCCAAACAAAATTAGATGGTTTTAGTCCACTCGCACAATAAATTAATTAGAATCACTACCGCTAAAAAATACTTTCATTTTTAGTAAATTATTGTTAACGATATTTGAGTCAACATATTCAATGTCATTTTCTTCAATAAATTAATGTTATATAATAAGATGATAACACAATTTCTCATCTTTTTGTAAGAAAATTAAGTAACATATAGATTAGGTTTGGATGGGATCAAACCTAGGACTTAAGACCCTTATCAATACCTAACCATTACACCAAACTAAACCAAGTAATTACTACATCATTGACAAAAATAATATTTAGGTTGAAAGGATTCCCCACGAAACTCAATTCATATTTTCCTCAATTTTCTTACTAATAAAATGATGACATATGTCACCATCTTATAAGTGAGCATTAATTTATTAAAGACAAACAATGACATATGAGCATATTGACTCATTTATCATTAACAACAATGATTGTGATGAAAAATTTTGATTTCGGTGACCAAAATCCAAACATTTTAAAAGTTTTTTTTTATCTCAAAGTATGATTTTATTAGAATCAAAAAGTCATACAAGAAGATACTATCACGCACCTCGTTAAAAATCTCTCTAATCCTAATTTGGAGGAAAAGAGTACAACATGATAGTATAACGAACATAAACATCGAACACATAGAACTAACACCCTAGGCTGCAGCCAACACCAACTTCAGTAGAACATAACCAATGGAATAAACCAATCCATTACTCATCATGAATTGCTAACCATCGCCCAAGGCCCAGGTGCACCAAACACCGAATTTCAACTCGCACTCCATACCCCATAACCACCAGTTAGGCTCCAAATCCACATCCATGACGTCGTCACCTTAAACCAAGTCGATCTCTCCACTCTCCCTTTCGCCAACGCATCTGCCATACCGTTAGCTTTGCGAAACACGTTATGAAAACACTCGCAATGCAACAACGAACATGCCCTATCAATGGCCTGAAAACATCTCCATAAACGCCATGCTCGACGATCCAAATGAAGCACCCATGAGACCGCTACACAAGAATCCGATTCAATAATGATCAAACCCCCTTCCTGCCATTTCGACTCCACCAACATGTCTAATGCCACCTTAATCGCCCACAACTCTGCTTCATTCGACTCTATCTCCCCCAATAGACCCGAGAACAATGCCAATATACTGCCCGACGCATCACGAAGCACCTTACCATAACCCGCCGGACCCAATTTATCCCTTGTCGATCCATCAATATTGAATTTTAAAACATCACCCGAAGGAGGTTGCCAAATGACCCCTCCTACTCGAAACATGCCCCTCGTCCCGCACACAATTCCAAGGACAAATCCGCCACTGTGCTTCAAGCACATCAATGCCGAGTTAGTCGCCTTCACCCAATAAAGAGCACGAAGCTTGATCATGAAGAAGAAGTCCTCCACCGTCAATCTCTTCTAATTAAACATAAGATTATTACGTGTTAACCAACATGATCACAACACAAAAGCACAACCAGCCAACCACAATTTTCGCATTTGCCCAAAGAAGAAGCCATTTGCTCATTGATACAAGAGATTCTGGAAGGAAATCGGCAATACCATTGACACACCCTACCATTGAAAAAACAACGACCATACCTTACAGATAAACTCACAAGAAAAGAGGATGTGTTTGATTTCTTCTTCGCCTACATTACACCAAATGCAAGACGTCGAACCCTCCACCAGCGACACCCCTAGCTCTTAAAAAAACACAACGTCGGTAAGCTTGTAAGGCCATAAACCATAAAAAAAACATTGGACTTTGGGTGGAACCTCCACTTTCCAAACTGAGAATGCCTCAAAGCTATCATCTGGCACTTCAAACGAACTCATCAATCGCATCAAATCCTTAACAGTAAACCTCTTTGAAACATTCGAACACCACATTAACCGATCCACATTAGATGCCATCAACCCGATATCCCCCAAGCTGTCCCTCATATTTCTAGGCTGATCACTTTCAAAGCCTCTCAATGGGCGAGTAAAAAAACTTCCCAATCCTCATGTATAAAAGAACCCACTCTTGTATAGTTGGCCACCACTGCTAACTTGTCCACCGTCACCCTAAATAACCGAGGGAACACAAGACGTAACGATTCAGATGAACACCAAATGTCATACCAGAACAAGATCGAACATCCATCCTCAAGCACCCGTGAAAAAAATGGAAACTCATGTGTCGAAATACCCTCTCATCATCCTGCACTTCCACAATATGTCTCCATACAGTCGACATGTGTCTTTTTCCTTCAACATTAAATTGCCAAAACCATATTGCTTCACCATATTTGGCCAAAATAAGAGATTCCCATAAAGAATCATTCTCCGTTGCAAACCTATATGCCCACTTTGCCAACAATGCCAAGTTTCTCATCCTCAAGTCAACAACACCCAATCCCCCAAGTGTTTTGGACGACATACTATTTTCCACCCAACCTGATTTAACTTTCGCTTTAAATCTGTATCACCCCATAAAAAAACCCTTTAAATTTTATCTATTTTGTGAATCACCCTTCAGAATATTAAAAACTCCCATGTAATACATTGGTAACGATGATAGAACATCATTAACTAATACTAACCTCGCCGCAAAGGACAATGATTTTCTTTTCCACCCTGCTAATTTGACACGCAACTTTGCAATCAAAGGATCCCATACTTACATACTTCTCGAGTTTACTCCAATGGGCATACCAAGGTAATTAAAGGGCAACTCACCCCGTCGACACCCTAAAACTTCAGCCATTTCATCCACTATCTCATTGCTCACTTCAATGGCATATAAACAATACTTCCCAAAGTTGATTTTTAAACCTGAGCAATACTGAAAACACTTCAAGATCTTCTTCAAATTCTGTGCGAACACCACTGATCTGGGCATAAAAATAATTGTGTCATTCGCAAATTGGAGATGCGATAAGTAAAAATTCTCAGCCACACTCACACCCCGAAGTAGTCTCATTTGTTCGGCCTTAATCAAAAACTGATGAAGAGCTTCCGCCACTACAACAAACAACAATGGCGAAAGCAAATCGCTCTGTCATATCCCATGCCCTATACCGAAATCAAGAGATGCACTGCCCATTCACTAACACTGTTAATCTTGCTGACCGTACACATTCACGCATCCACCTACACCACTGCTCACCATAACCCATCGATGCCAAAATTTGATCGAGAAAATCCCATTTCACGCAGTCATAGGCTTTGGCAAATTCTAATTTCAAAACGATCCCCCTTCACTGAACCTTTTGTTCTTGAGCGAATGTGCCACCTCATTCACCAACAATATGCCATCAATAACTTGTCGTCCTTTGATAAATGTCGTTTGAGTGTCGCTTATTAAGTTATCTATTATTCCCTGAAAACAAGTCGCTAACACTTTTGCCAAAATTTTATATATCAAATTTAGTAGACAAATTGGACGAAAATCACTTGGCACTATTGGATTGTCCTTCTTTAGAATCAACACTACAAACGAAGAATTCATGCCCTAGGTAAGCTGCCCGTGGCATGAAAAGAACTTATAATATGCATCACATCTTTTAAAAAGCTCCATCCCTTCTTAAAAAATTTAAATTTAAAACCATCCGAACCCGGTGCCTTAGACCTATCACAACCCCATATGACAGCCTTCACTTCCTCCATTGAAAATTCCTTGATTAATGCAGCACTTTGTTCTAGAATCAAGGACCTAAATGAAACAGAAAACTCCACCGAACCACTAGAAGCTTGCTCGGCAAAATGCCTTCGAAATTCCACAGCTAAATGGAACTTTAAACTTGTCGGATCCTCCACCCAATTGCCATTTATCCACAAACCTTGAACTTGGTTATGGAGACCTCGAAACTAGTATTACGGTCTCAAAATTTGCACAACCGCCACAATGATGCATGCAAACACCTTTTTTCTATGTCAATGTTCTCAAGCACCACTCCCCTCCCAATTTGTTCATCTAGATCATCAATTAACACCGTGGTTGCTTGAATTTGTTGCTCCACACTCCCAAACTCAGCCTTATTCCATTCTCACAAAAAGCTCCTCATCTCATGTGAAATATTCTTCCATTCTGCTTCCATTCGACTAATACGTGATTGCTTTTCCATCCAACAGTTGAGGAATCTAAAAGGTCTCGGCCCCCAATCTTTGACATCTGATAATAGCTTCAATGGAGAATAATCTGATATGCCAAGCGGCAGATTCACTTGTACTAAATTCGCGAACCTCTCCACCCATTCACCCGAGACTAAAAATCTATCCAGTCTATTACACCGATCCCAAAACCAAACCGAGTGAAATTCCCCCTTCATCGAAATGTCTAATAAACCTGTTCACTCAATAAAATCAACAAATTCCACTGCACCTCTCAGCACATTCTATAATGTCCCAGTTTTGGGCCTAGGAGTTTTTTAGGTAGTTTAGACAGTCCGACGGATCAGATTAGAGAATTCGAATCAGTTTCAGGATTTAATTCGAAATAATTATTTTGGGTGAGATAAAAATACGAAAAAATAGTCTAAAATTATTATTTAACATGAAAATGATTTTGGTAAAATCAATTTTATAAAAAGGGGTCTCGAAATTGGACATTTTGGTTAGTGACCAAAAAATAAAGTTTTAAAACTATTTTGTAAAAGGGTCAAAACTTAGAATCTTTAAGGAGCTATTTGGCCAAAGTCTAATATCAGACTTTTCTCTTAAAATTTGATATTTTTAAAAAGGTTTTAAAATAGATAAAAAGGTTTGGGGAGATTAATTACATAATTAGATTTTTAAAGAAATATCAAGTAACTAATTTTTATCAAAAGTTTTTCTCTCAAATTCTTTCCAGCCAAACACTCTTTTCCACTTCAATTTTCTCAGGTAAACACTTGATTTTAATATTCTTTTGTTATCAAATGGATCTGTTGGGCTCGATGAATCAACCGTTCTTGCTTGCCAAGTAGTGGAGAAGATGCTATTGGGTGATTTTTGTGGGAAGCAAAAAGATAGAAAAATGAACACAAGAATTTAGAGTGGTTCGACTTTCTAACCAAAACCTACATCCATTACCTTAGCTTCCCAACTAAGGATTTCCCAAATCCACTAAGAATTTCTTCCCCTTTTAACAGGCTTAGGAGGCAACCTTTACAACCTAGACTCAATTACCAAGCCTAGAATCCAAAGCTTACAACCCAAGCTTTGGGAATCCTCTCTAACAAGAGAAAACAAAGAAAGCAATAAATTCCTCTGCAAGGTATGTGTTTGCACTCTTGCTCTCACCCAAAATCCTAATACACTTGAGCTTACATAAACATTTTGGCTCACAAGTGTAGTCTATACAAAGAATATGAATTAAAACACAAAAGACTTAATTACAATCATAGACATGTTGGCATGTTGATCATTAGTTGTTCCATGTGCTTAAAAGGGTCTTTTTATCCTCCCAAATGAGTTTCTAGCCATTGGTGACTGTTGGGATTGGATTGGAGCCGTTAGAGACTTTATTTCCCACAGTAAATGCAGTTATGGAGACATCCATATCGATATACGGGTAGCCGTATCGATACTCGTTCTTTAGAAACTAGTCGTTATGCTCGCCACAGCCTTAGCGTACCAATACGCCTTAGAGCATATTGATATAGTGGATCGGTACACCACAGTCTGTATCGGTACGGGGGTTCGATACGGGGTTTTGGTACGTTGCAGAGAAATAGTTGTTGGGGGTTTTGAAAATAGCCGTTGGGGATTTGAAACGCAAGGATCAGTACGCCTATACGCGTATCGGTACGATCACTTGAAAAATTGTTTTTGAGGTTCTCTCCCTTATTAAAAATAAATTTTGAATAAGATTTTAAAAATAGAAATATAGTTAAAGCTCCCCCTTATTCTCTTGAAAATTCAGTTTTTCAAAACATTCTCCCCCTTTTTGTTATATCAAAACATGGTTTAAACCAAAGTTTGAAAACTTTTAAGTCCATAACAATGGAGAATTTTAAAACAAATTTTGACAAAAATAGGTTTTGTTAAAAATAGGCTCCCCCTTACTCATGAATCAAATGAAAGGTTAGTCCAACAAATATATGATAAACTAGTTGAATTAAAATAAATAAATCAAATTAAAAAAATTCAACTAATTTTACCACTTGAACCAAAGGTAGGATGTGAAACATTCATTCTTCAAGTGATATCCCTTGTGTGTATAGAGATCCCCCTTAATTTCATCACTTGTTAATCAAAGCTCCATCACACCTATAAAAAGACAATCACAAATGTTTTGGTATCCAAATTGCTTTGGATCCATAGGCATTAGTAGCACAAACTTTAGTCCCCTTAGGAATCTATTTTTCAATTTCATCATTTTTATATGAAGTAATTAGTCCTTTTGGGACCAAATACTTCTAAAACATTTTCCATTAAAATATCTAGGGGCACTAGATTGTCTTTGACAAAAATTTGTTTTTTCCAAAATTATTTTTCTTTTCTAATTCCTTGGAAATCAAATCTTTTTCTTTCTTAAGATCATCTACTTCTTTTTTATGATCTTTTTCAAAATTCTGAAGCAAATTTTGTAAGTTTAAAACTTTAAGTTCAAAATCCCTGATTTTTGCTTCAAATTCCAAATTGGTTTTAGAAAGCAAATCATTTTCGATTTTCAATTTTGAAATTAACTTTTTATTTTTCAAAAATGAGACCTTAAATTCAAAAACCAATTCATCATAGGCTTATTGTAACTCACCAAAAGCATAAGAATTAGAATTAGATGAGTTAGAAGTTACCTCTCTCTCTTTGAGGGCTATAAAGCATAGGTGGGTTACCTCATCTTTATCGGTGGAGTCTTCATCACTCTATGTTGCCACATATGATTTCTTTGAATATGATCCTATTTTGTTGAAGCGAGAGCAATCGTATTTGGTGTGCTTCGTCTTCTTGCGTTCGAAGCACTTGGGGGATCCTTCATCTTCTTCTTCGATTCATGCTTGGATTTTTCACTTTCATTCTTCATGAATCGGGTAAACTTCTTAAAGAGATGGGCCATCTCTTCATCCTCACTTGAATCTTCTTGATGGCTTGTGGAGGATTGAAGAGCAATGATGTTTACATCAACTCCTTGCTCTTTGATCTTCTTCTCCTTTCTCAAGGGTTGAGACATCAATTCATGGGTAAGAAGAGACTCGATGAGCTCATCAAGCTCCATCTCTTTCAAGTTTTTAACTTCAATGATTGTCGTCTTCTTCGACTTTCATGATTCGGGAAGTGAATAAATCAACTTCCAAACGAGTTTGTCTTCTAAAATCTCCTCTCCAAGACCTTTAATTTCATTGACGATTGTGGAGAATCAGTTGAAAATACTTTTAATGTCTTCTTCCGGCTCCATCTTGAAGTTCTCATAGTTGAGGTTGAGTAGACCAATCTTTGTCTCCTTCATCTCGTTTGTCCCTTCGTATGTGACTTCAACCTTGTCCCATACCTCCTTGGCACTCTCACAAGAAGAAATTTTTGCATACTTATCTGGGCCTAATACACAAAATAGAATGTGAAAGGCCTTGCAATTAAGCTCTATCTTCTTGTGATCATTCGTACTCCATTCTGCCTTGCTTCGTTGTGGCATGAACGACCCATCGAAAATTATATCCTAAAGATGGTAGTCTTGAGCTCTCATGAAAAACATCATCCTATTCTTTCAATAGGCATAAAATGTTCACCGTTGAAGAAGGGTGGCTTGTCAATAGATTGCGCCATAGAAATCAGTTAATAGATTGTTGATCGAGCTTTCTTGGATCCCCTCAATAGGATGTTAATCCTTCACGATTGAGCCTTGCTCTGAGACCAATTGTTGGGCTCGATGAATTAATCGTTCTTGCTTGCCAAGTAGTGGAGAAGTTGCTAGTGGGTGATTTTTGTGGGAAGCAAAAAGATAGAAAATGAACACAAGAATTTAGAGTGGTTTGGATTTTTAACCAAAGCCTATATCCACTACCTTAGCTTCCCAACTAAGGATTTCCCAAATCCACTAAGAATTTTCCCCCTTTTAACAGGCTTAGAAAGGTAACCTTTACAACCTAGACTCAATTACCAAGCCTAGCATCCAAAGCTTACAACCCAAGTGTAACACCCGGTTTTGGGCTAGGAGTTTTGAGGAATGGTTTAGTCGGTCTGGTAGACCTAAATTAGAGATTCGAGTCGGATTCAGGATTTAAATTGGATTGAATATTTTTATAAGGGATAAAAATATGGGAAAATAGTCTAAAATCTTTATTAATTATATAAATTATTTTGGTGAAAACAATTTTGGAAAAAGAAATTCGAAAATGGGACATTTTGAGTTAGTGACTAAAACGCAAAGTTTACAAAACTGTTTTAGTGACTGTTTTGAAAATGGGTCAAAACTTTGAATCTTTAAGGAGCTAATAATCCAAAAGGGTTTCATCAAATTTCTCCCTTTAATTAACTATTTTTAATTAAGTTTTTAAGAGGTATGGATAGTGGAGAGAATTGATTAAACACAATTAAGCTTTTTAAAAGAATTTCACGTAACTAACTTTGTAACTTCTTTCTCTCAAATTCTCTCCAGCCAAACACATTTCCAGCTTCAATTTATTTAGGTAAAATTAGGATTTCAAAGAGTTTTTGATTTCCAATTGATTTCTAAAGCTTTTACATCAAATACTTATTGTTTCTACCTTGATTTTCATGGTTTATAAAGCAATTGAGGGGAGAAATCAGCATTGGAGATAAGGATTCGTTCTTCTCCTCTAATGAAAGGTTCTTTATTGAAATTCCTAAGTTCTTGATCCATTTTATATGATTTTCATTGGGTTTTGATTAATTAAACTCGGATTTATGGTTTAATTGATGGTTTATGATGAAAAATTAAAAAAATTCGTGGTGATCTGTTTTTGCTAAGTTAAAGATTAGTTTATACCTTGATTTTGATGTTTATTATGATAATGAAGTGAGGTTTGATGATAGAGAATCTGTTGAATCTCTAGTTTGTTAGATTGGTAGTTAAGAGATTTTGAGGTGTTGAAGTTAATTATTGGTTGTTGGAGGTATAAGGTTGTTTTATGTTGTTGTTTTGATGTTATTTGAAGGTTGACATTCGTAGTTGTAGGTTGGGTTGAGGTTTTTGGTGAATCGATGATGTTTTCAGTTTATAGGTTGTGGTGTTGTTATAGTTAGATAAATGTTAATTGATGGTTGCTGTGAGTTTGGATGCATTATAATGCACTGGATCCTCTGTTGTGATGTGTTTGAAATCGGCAAGAGAGGTGTTTCTTTGTCGGTGAGTGAAACGAATAAGGATGGATTTTCAAAGATTTGAAAAGGTTTAATGTGAGTCTAGACTACGCTTGATACGCTGGTCTAAGGCTCGAAAGTAAGTAAAGTAGATTTCTCTCTCGATTTCGGTTGGCAAATAATTTATGAATGCACTTGTTAAATGATTATTTACCTCCTGTTTTATGCATGAAATGAGCATGGTTTAATGCTGGGAATTGATATGAAATGATGTTAGATGCATTTGGAAAGTAATGCACGGTTTTTAAAGAATGTTTATGAACATGGCTTAATGCACAATGAAATGATTTGAATAATGCATATGAAAACAGTGAGGTATGTTTATAAAAGTGGATTATATTGGCAAGTGATGAATCAAAAGTGTTATGGAAATGTTATCGAATATAATTGGTCGGCCATAGGATTTAAAGTGCACTATAATAATTCGTCCGTGGTTGTAGAGGTAGTACGAGAGGTACTTACTCCGATCATGTAAACCCCAATGTTGTTGGGGTAACACTTAGATGGCTTTTACTCCAGCCATG
Organism: Hibiscus mutabilis; assembly: GCA_019671005.1. Taxonomy (NCBI): domain Eukaryota; kingdom Viridiplantae; phylum Streptophyta; class Magnoliopsida; order Malvales; family Malvaceae; genus Hibiscus; species Hibiscus mutabilis. The sequence continues at coordinate 21,159,732 of CM033741.1, read as the reverse complement.
AGCTGTAGAGGTTGATGCGTCGAGTGTGTGTGCTCCAAGTTGGAGGATTAGCTTTGGTAGTGTAGAGGTGGTGCATGTGTTGCACAACTCCATGCCAATGGGCTGCAAGAGATTGCGAAATCTCTTGGGAAATCCGTGTATCCGATGTTAATGATGATTTATGGAAAGGATGAATATTGAAATGCATCACTTGAAAGCCAATATAATGTTTTATATTATATCATATTGATGGATTATTTTGAACGTGATTTATACGTGTTATACTCCTTAAGCTTTGCATACGGGAATGTCACATGACACTTGTACAATAGTTTTAATTTCAAAATCGATAAAATTTTATTTCTTTAAAATATAAAAAATTTACCATTTTCTAAAAGAATATTTAATCGCGTAAAATTTAAAACTAATATTTCTAAGTTCAATCTGATCCTAGATTCAGGCAGTAATATGGCAGTTCAATTCTAATTTATATAATTAATAAAACTGCCTAAAAACTGCCTAAATTAAAAATCATTTGGATAGCGAATAAAATACGATTTCAAACATATTTAATTAATAATATCCACTATAAGTATTTATAGTTATGTTTATAACATCGCAACCATTTCAAGCATTTTTTTTTTATCAAAGTAGCCCAAAACATTTGTAATTTACATGCCAACTAATAATATCAAAAAAGGGACATTGGGGATGTCTTACTGATAATGATATACCGCTTTCAAAATAGATGGTGTCTTTTATTGCAGCTCCTTACTCCTTACGTTCTTTTACCTACGCGTGAAACATTCACACGCTAAGTATAAACTTAGTGAGGCAACTATTATTTCAAATAAAATTTACAATAAATAATTCAATAAATAACACTGAAAATAATAGTTTATGTAAATAAGGCAGTTCATACCAAAACCACTGTTCAAAATTAATATCAGTTTCACTCAATCATTTCATTTGCACATTTCACTGTTATTTAAATCATAGCCCAATGCAAGATAAATAAGAATGTATGGTATGCGAGTCACTATTGAGTATGCACATGTGCGGCATCAACTAATTTGTTGTGCCAAAATAAAACATTGTATTACTCTATCACTATATAACTGTAGTAAACTTATACAGCATCACTGTATCACTATGTCATAGCTGTAGAACACAACATCACTGTTTCACTTTATAATTGTTGTACACTTATACAACATCACTGTATCGTTATACTCCCACCTCATTGGCATGCCAATTATACCAAGAAATCTCATAATGCATACAATGGGCTTTAAACATTCACTGTCATATATCATTCACATATTTAAAATATCAAAAGATAATAACATTTCACAATATCATATAAAAGTGCATTGGGCAGTTCATACCCTAAAATTATTCATAGTTCAATAAAAAAATATAGTAGAGATGCACTCACCTGTTGCCTCACTAGAAAACTTTACCCTTATACACAACTTCACTTTTGCACTTTTTCTTTGTCTTTAGGATTGCTCGATTCCCGATTTGGATTACGATTATGATCTACAACAATTTCACCAACATATACAGTTCAAGTATATGTTAGTATCATCCTAACATAAAACCATATTAGGAATAATAATAATATTCCTACTTCATTCACATATTTCCCAAACTTTACAATTCAGTCCTTAACACTTTACAACCTTTCACATTAGTCCAATTAACTTTCTAAAACATATAAAATTATCCTTACACCATTTCTAACTTTAGGAAAATTTTTCCATAATTTTCCCCAAATTTCCTCTAATTGCCGAATTTGAAAGGTCACTTTGACAAAAATTCCCAACTTGATTCAAGCGTGAATTTAACCTCCATACATCATATTCAAGCTTCTAACATCATTTCCAATTCAAATAAAAATTTTGCAATAGTTTCCGCTAATTTTTCAATATTCCTAAATAATCCCTAAAACCAAAATCCATGGAATTTTCATCATATCATGCATGTAACATCATCACAACCTCAAATCTAATTAAAACAATCCTTAAAACATGACATTAGTCCAATTAACTTTCTAAAACATATAAAATTATCCTTACACCATTTCTAACTTTAGGAAAATTTTTCCATAATTTTCCCCAAATTTCCTCTAATTGCCGAATTTGAAAGGTCACTTTGACAAAAATTCCCAACTTGATTCAAGCGTGAATTTAACCTCCATACATCATATTCAAGCTTCTAACATCATTTCCAATTCAAATAAAAATTTTGCAATAGTTTCCGCTAATTTTTCAATATTCCTAAATAATCCCTAAAACCAAAATCCATGGAATTTTCATCATATCATACATGTAACATCATCACAACCTCAAATCTAATTAAAACAATCCTTAAAACATGAAATCTCAACTTGTTCTTCATAAACCCTAATCTTCAATCTCAACATATAAGCATGGAAACCACTAAAAAATTATACCAAATGAAAGAGAATTCAATGGAGATTAACTCTATTTCATTTCTTGAACCAAAAACTAACCAAATCAAGCCAAAAATTGAATCAAAAAATTTCTTACCTTGGCTAGGGAGGTTTCGGCCTTAGAGAAGAAAGATGAACAAATTCTAGCTTTTTCTATACTTTAATTATAAGACAAATGGCATTTTAAATCTTTAAATCCAATATAAAAATCTCCTTTAATAGTAAAATTACCATTTTGCCCCTTAATTATGACCAATTAGGTGTTGACACCTATTAATTTCACTTTTCCATAATCATCTTTAATTAAAAAGTATGGGCAAAATGACTAAAATACCATTAATGAATCCATGTATTCATAAAATGCCATTTATGCACTATATTAAAATATTGCCTTCAATCAAATCTAAGTCGACTAAAAATGATTCCAAAACGAAATGTCATATTGTTCAAGTCCTCTTACAACTCCCTTCAAAATTTCATTACATTCCGAGCTCATACGATTACTCGAATCTCATTTAAACTTTAATTGTAATTTCCCAGTAATAGAAACATCGAATCGAACCAACAATTTTATATTCGATTCACACCCTTATGTGATCTATTTAATTATAGAATAAAAATAATTATTGGGAAAATTACCATGTTGGTCCTTGAACTTTTCTCAACTTTTCACTTTGGTTACCAAACTTTAACATTTTACATTTTAGTCACTAAACTAAAACCACAAACTTTTAATTCTTTGCAAATTAGTCACTAATCAATTATTGGGGTATTACATTACGTGTTTCCAGCTGATCTGATAGAGCTATCGTTTTGTGGTTTTGACGTGGTCTTGGGTATGAATTGGTTGTCTGAGCATCGAGTTATGGTTGATTTTGAGACCAAGCGGCTTTCGTTGAAACTTGCTGATGATTATGAAGTGGTAGTTGTGGGAGAAAATGTTTCATGTCCAATGTGGTTTCAGCCTTGGAAGCGCAAAAGTTGCTAGAGTGTGGGTGTCCGACATATCTGGCTTATTTTATGAACCTGAATATAAAGAAAGTGCGAACTAAAGATATTCATGTTGTTTGTGATTTTTGGGGGGTGCTTTCGGAGGAGTTGCCTAAATTGCCACCAAATAGAGAGGTGGAGTTTAGTATTGAGAAGTATACTGATATGACTCCAGTGTCGATTACACCGTATCAGATGGCACCAAAGGAGTTGAAAGAGTTAAAGACGCAACTCTAGGAGTTGTTGGACCGTGGTTTTATCCGGCCTAGTGTTTCGCCGTGGGGAGCACCAGTGTTGTTTGTGAAAAAGAAAGATGGCACTTTAAGGATGTGTATTGACTACCGGCAACTGAACAAGTTGACGATTAAGAATAAGTATCCTTTGTCGCGGATTGATGATATATTCGATCAGTTCCGTGGGGCTAAGGTGTTTTCAAGATTGATTTGAGATCTTGATACTATCAATTGAAGGTTAAAGATAAATATATGTTGAAGACTACTTTTCGTATGAGGTACGAGTATTATGAGTTCTTGGTGATGCCGTTTGGGTTGCAAATGCGCCTGTAGCATTCATGGACATGATGAATCGGGTGTTCCATGAATTCTTGGATCAACTAGTAGTAGTGTTCATTAATGATATACTTGTGTACTCTCGCACCAAGGAGGATCATGATCGACACTTGTGGATTGTGTTGAAAACCTTGTTGGATAATCATCTTTATACCAAGTTGAGCAAATGTGAGTTTTGGATTAGAGAAGTAGTTTTTCTTGGTCATGTGGTTTCAACAGAAAGTATTCGGGTAGACCCTAAAAAGGTTGAGGCGATTGTAAATTGGAAGTAACCTAAGTCGGTGATGAAAGTCTATAGTTTCTTAGGGTTGCAGGGTATTACCGTTATTTTATGGATGAGTTTTCTAGGGTTGTTGCTCTATTAACCAAACTGTTTCAAAAGGATGTACGATTCGAGTAGACAGAAGCTAGACGATAAGCTTTTAAGAAGTTGAAGGAAGCTTTGACACAAGCTCCAATCTTGATTCAACATGAGTCAGGAAAAGAGTTTGTGGTTTATAGCAACGCATCCTACGTGGGTTTAGGGTGTGTGTTGATGCAAGATGGGAAAGTTGTAGCTTATGCATTGAGATAGTTGAAAGTGCATGAGCGCAATTACCCTACGCGTGATCTTGATCTTGCTGCGGTAGTGTTTGAGTTGAAGATTTGGAGACATTACCTTTATGGCGAGAAGTGTATTGTATACACGGATCATAAGAGTTTGAAATATTTGATGTTACAAAAGGAGTTAAATCTTAAACAACGTAGATGGTTGAAGTTGCTTAAGGATTATGATTTAACAATTGAGTATCATTCGGGCAAAGCAAATGTTGTGGCCTATGTTTTGAGTAAAAAAGCTGTTGTGGAGTTGAGAGCCATGTTTGCGAGGTTGAGTGTGACCTATGATGGAGGTCTGTTGGTAGAGTTGCAAGTGAAACCATCTTTGTCACAGTTGATTAAGGAAAAACAACCTTATAATGAGGCGTTGGTACCACATGTCAAGGACATCATGGATGGAAATCCTAAGAATTTTCACTTTAATGATTATGGGGTATTGTGTTTTAAAGATCAGATAGTGGTGCCTAGTGATGTGGAGTTAAGACGGATAATTTTGACCGAGGCACATGCTAGTCCTTTTGCTATGCATCTAGGTAGTACCAAGATGTATCGAGGTTTAAAGAAAGAGCACTAATGGGTGGGTTTGAAAAAGGATGTGGCTGATTTTGTTTCTAGATGTATGGTATGTTAGCATGTGAAGGCTGAACACCAGTTTTCTTCCAGGTTGTTGCAATCGTTGAAAATTATAGAGTAGAAATGGGAGAGGATCACCATGGATTTTGTGTCAGGGTTGCCTTTGATACTGACTAAAAAAGATTCCATTTGGGTAATTGTTGATCAGTTTATGAAGTGTGCACATTTTCTGCCAGTGCATATGACGTATACTTTGGATAGGTTGGTGGATTTGTATGTTTCTGAAATTGTGAGGTTGCACGGGGTACCTAAGTCGATTGTTAGGGATTCACAGTTTACAATGAGGTTTTTGGGTGTTTGCATCGAGCTTTGGGTACTCGCTTGAATTTCAGTACTTCGTATCATCCTCAGACGGATGGCCAATATGAATGTGTGATTCAGATCTTGGAGGATATGTTGAGATGTTGCATCATTGAGTTCCAAGGAACTTGGGAAAGGCAGTTTTCTTTGGTAGAGTTTGCGTACAATAATAGCTATCAAGCAAGTATAAAGATGGCACTGTATGAAGCCTTGTATGGTAGGAAGTGCCGTACACCCTTATGTTGGGCTGAGGCTGGGGAAAAGTATGTTTCCATGCCTGATGTATTAAAAGACACAGATGAGAAAGTAAAGATGATTTGTGATTATTTGAGAGAGGCCTCAGATAGGCAGAAATCCTATGCGGATTTGAGGCGTAAAGAGGTTGAGTACGCTGTTGGTGAAAAGGCTTTCTTGAAAGTCTCACCTTGAAAGAAGGTGTTGTGTTTTGGATGCAAATAAAAGTTGAATCTGAGGTTTATTGGACTGTATGAGGTGTTGGAACGTATAAGTCCTGTAGCTTATCGGTTGAGTTTGCCTCATGAGTTGGAGAAGATTCATGATGTGTTTCATGTATCCATGTTACGGAGGTATCGTTTGGATCCGTCACATGTGATGTCAATTGAGGAGGTTGAGTTGTGACCGAATTTTTCATATGATGAGAAACCAGTGGAGATCCTTGACTCTAGTAGTAAAGTTCTTCGTGGTAAAACAACTGAGCTTGTTAAGGTGTTGTGGCAACATCGCGGTGTTGAGGAGGTCATATGGGAGAGTAAGTCAGACATGGTTGAGTAGTTTCCGCATATGTTCCCATCAGATAAATTTTGAGGACGAAATTTCTTAAGGGGGAGAGTTGTTACGCCCCAGTTTTGGGCCTAGGAGTTTTCTAGGTGGTTTAGACGGTACGACCGATCAAATTAGAGGATTCGAGTCAGTTTCGAGATTTAATTCTAAATAAATATTTTTGCGTGAGATAAAAATATAGAAATAGTCTAAAATCATTATTTAATATGCAAATGATTTTGGTAAAATCAGTTTTACAAAAAATGGTCTCAAAATTGGACATTTTGGTTAGTGACCAAAATGTAAAGTTTCAAAACTATTTTTAGTAACTGTTTTGTAAAAGGGTCAAAACTTAGAATCTTTAAGGAGCTATTTGGCCAAAGTCTAAAATCAGACTTTTCTCTTAAAATTGGATATTTTAAAAAGGTTTTAAAATAGATAAAAAGGTTTGGGGAGATTAATTACTTAATTAGATTTTTAAAGAAATATCACGTAACTAACTTTTCATCAAACTCTCAAATTCTCCAGCCAAACACTCTTTTCCACTTCAATTTTCTCACGTAAACACTTGATTTTAATATTCTTTTGTTATCAAATGGATCTTTAATGGTTTCCTAACAAAACCTATTTAATTTGATCTTGTTTTCTCAAGAAATTCATCCAATTAAGAGGAAAGCCAAATTTAGAGGTGAGATTCGTTCTTCTCCTCTAATATAAGGTTCTTTATTGAAATTCACAAATTATTGATCCTTTACATATGTTTTCTAACTTGATTTGATGGTTTAATTATGGAAAATTAGTTAAATTGAGGTTTGATTGGTTAAATTGGTGGATTTTTGAATAGATTCTGTTTTGCTGAGTTCTTGATTTAATAATGTTAATAAGTGGGCTTTAGCATTGGAATCCCAAAACTATGCGAATCTCTAATTTCCTAGGTTATTTGTTGTGAGTTTTTGTGGTGTTGTGGTGACGTTATGAATGCTGGAGGTATAAGGATGTTGTTGTTGTGTTTTAAATGTTAATTGATGTTGATTGATGGGTTAAAACATTAGGTTTTGGCTGGGTTAAGTTTGGAAGATGTTTAATGTTAATTTCGGTTGTTGTGGAGTGGAATTGGGTAATGGATGTTGAGGATTTATGCTACTGTGCTGTTGATGCATTTTGATGCATTGAATCCTCTGTTTTGTGTGGATAAAATAGGGGAAGTTGCTCCTCCAGCTTGAACGATCATTTCGGAAGCTTTGGAGGCGAGTTTACCATATCGGCAAACGAGGCTTTGCGTGCTGGTGAGTGAGAACGTGTTTTTTAGCTTTGCAAAGGTTTGAAAGTTGTGTTTGGGAGTTTAAATTAAGCTTGAAAAGTTGGTCTAAGCTCAGAAGTAAGTAAAGGATGAATTCTCTCTCGAATTTGGTTTGGCAATTAGTTTTTATGCACTTGTTTTAAAGAATTGATTACTCATTGTATATGCATGTTTTGGGCATGTTTAATGCTGGAAATGGGTTATGAAATGATGATAATGCATTGTGAGGTAATACATGAGTAGGTAATGTTTTTGAACATTGGTTAATGCAAGGTTTATTGCATTGGTTAAATGATATTGATGATGCATATGAAAATAGTGAGTTGTTGTTAATAAAATGAATTATATTGGCAAGTGATGGTATGAAAAGGGTTTTGGAAATGTATCGGATATAGTTGGTCGACCATAGGATTGATAGTGCACTATAAAAAGTCACATTGGATGTTGAGGGGTTTTGATCCGTAGTACCGAATACTTCATCCAGGTACCCTAACGGTTGTGGGGTTTAGATCTTTGTACCGAAGACTCCCATTAGTGGGTTATACATCTAACCGATGAGTGATGTTGGGAGATTTATGTGTACCGAAAACTCTACCATGGGTATCACAACGGTGTAGGGGTTTATGTGTACCGAAAACTCCAGTTGGTAAACCTTGAGATTCCGGTAGATTGTATGTTAAGTGTTGAGGGAACACTTGTTAAATCTGTGTATCCGATGTTATGTTTTGTAAAGTGAAACTTGGTTAATAATCACTTGTAAGCCAATATAATTGATGATGTATCATCATATGGATTATGTTGTTTAATGTGGATTTAAACATGTTTTACTATTTAAGCCTTGCATTAGTAGTATGCATGGGAAAGCTTAAATTGAGGGTAGAAAATGGGACTTTGCTGTTGAATCCATGATACATGTTGCATATGGTTTAATATGCTATTTTAGAAATGTTAAGTGCATGTTTTGATAAGGCATAATGTTGAAACAAGGTTTGAAAAGTGTTTTGGAAAGTGGTTTTCAAAAGGATTGTTAAATGGATTAAAATGCATTGATGATGGTTGATTTTTTAGCATTCCTTACTAAGCCTTGTGTGCTTACGCTCTCATTTTCCATCAATGTAGAGAACTAAAGGTCAAGGGCGGCGAGGAAGCAAGGAAAGAATTCCAAGGACTTGTTTTCAAAGTATGGTTTAAACGTTACATAGTAGTAATAAGGGAAATGTGTCAAATGTTGTTTAGGGAGGGTTTTTTATGAACTCTCTGTTTGTGCAAGTTGTAATTGTTGGTTTGGACTTGTAAGAGGTTTAAAGTGCTTGAGGTGTGGATGGATTTATGTTTGGATGTTGTCTAGGGAGCATGCCTATAAACTTTGTGATTGATTGTGCTATACTTGCTATGATTGCTTAAAATGCTGGTATGTTGTTGTCAAGCATGCTATTTGTTGTTATAAGTTGTTTAGACATGTGTTAAGGGTGTTTAGAGTGAGCCAAAGTGTCATATGTTGGACCTAGAGGTCATTACAGGTCTCTGCGTACCGGCACGGGTACCCAAGGATCGGTACGCAGGGCCTAAAAAGGCTCTAATCATCGAAATAAAGTAGAAGGTATCAGTATGCCTAGCCACTGTATCGGTACGCCTTGAGGAAATTTTATACTGGTGACGGTACACGAGTTTGAGTACCGGTACGATCACTTCGATTTTAAAGAGCCATACAAATACGCAGGGTACTGTATCAGTACGCGATTTGCTCACTGAAATTCTGAGTTTTTTGAGAAATGCATATGGGATCGGTACAGGGTTAAGTCCGTATTAGTATGGGTGGGTCAACACACCGTATCGGTACAGTTAAATATGTATCGGTACGAGTAGTCGTTAAGTTTGTTAAGCTGTATCGGTACGGGCTTGCATGTATCTGTACACTCTGTTGATTTTGTGTATATCAGTTGCTGAAGTTTGAGAATCTTGTAATTCCTGATTGTTATGTATGCAATTGAATGAGTTCAAATGATTGTTTTGAGCTGGAATTTAACATGTGAGCATGAAATTGGACTAATTAAGGATTGGTAACATAAATTGTAATAAAGACTTTGTAATTTGTGAAAATTATGTTTTGGTCCCTAATGTGTAATGTTGAGTATTTGAACCCCGTTTTGAAACATGATTTCAATGTGACGTTTCCGCTGAAGCATGTTCACTTTAGGATAATAATTCAATGCATTTAAACAAGATAAAAGAAAAAAAAGGGCTCGGTTTAGGTTATTAGCTTGGGTTTGCTTCGGCAAACCTAATGTGATTCTTTTAGTCCAGTTTCGGCTAGGCCGGGCTAAGAGGCTACACATTCGAACATCCCTGACATTCCTCCACCGACTTCACTGCGTTAAAGTCCCCACCAAGACACCAAGGGCGATCCTCTGAACTAACTACAAATTTTAAATCTGTCAATACTTGAATCTGTACCACCACCACACATGGGGCATAAACCGCACCCATACCATAAAGCCAATTATCTAATACCCAAGTACCCATCAACAATATAAAGTTCGATTCAATGATATCACTCTCCCTTAAAGATCTCGACACTTCCCATATGATCACAATACCACCCGAATTACCTTGCGAGGTAGCATAAACAAAATCAAAATTATCTGTAGGCCATACCTTCTCTATAATCTGCGCGTTCACGGTCTCCAATTTTGATTCCAACAGGAACACCATCTCTCCATTGTGCAGTCGAATAAGCTTTCGCACCGTTTTCTTTTTGGCCGAAGAACCCAACCTGCTAACATTCTACGATAGCACTTTCATCGCGACTCACTATTGTCTGCGATCACGTGACACAATGATATCTGCGATGTCCTTAATAATCTCGTCTTCGTTTCCTATTATCATTGCCCCCAAGATATTTACCTAATTGAAGAGTCCCCTCCGACTCCTTCAAAATCACCTGAAGACGTTGGTCAATGTCTGAATCAGATAATGGCCCCTTCACACCACCATGAGAATTCTTATCTTTCCGTGGTCTACCACGACCCTTTTTCTGCCTTTGTTTTTCGGTCACTAAACGTTCCTCTGATGGTAAACTTTGCTCAACCCGATCTAACATTAAATTGTTTCTTTTATAAGACCCCTTATATGTATATCTCATAGCCCCAGAGGCCTATCATAGTTTACCATTACTATAATGATGTTAAAGGTAATATCTAATAGTTTAGTTTTAATTTTTCTCCAAATGTAATTTGTTTCATTTCTTTGTAATATAAAATAGCTTTTGATCAATCTTCGAGTAAAACAAAACAAATTAAATGACTTTGATTCATACCAAAGTTTACTTGCAGCAATGTCAGGGAATCTATTTTATAATTTTGTAGTTTTGATTTTTAAAAAGGTCAAATTACATATGTTACGGATTGGTAATATAACAATTTTACGTAAAATTTGAAATATCATTATAAATATTATGGTTATCAATATTACAAAAATGAACATATCGTTTTCTTTATGGAATTGTTGTATATTAACAGCGGTGAGTATTGATTTGAGTTTTATTGATTTTTTTTCTTATAAATTCTAAATCTAATCCTAATCCTACTTAGAGGGAGGAGGAGAGGGCCTATAAAGAAAAGAAAGAGAGTGCTTCTAGTAAGTCTGGAATCCAAGACTTAAGGAAATATGAAGGAACAAAGATGAGCAGCTTAGCCAGCCGGCCAAATGTGTTTTTCAGATTTTATTGACATTTTTAAAATATGATATAGATAGTGTAATTTTTAATTTCTCAATAGGTTTAAGGGGTGATTTTGTCCCTCAGCTAGTAGAAAATAATCATTTTATCCTTTTCGTTTAAAACACACCCAATTTGGCTCTCGAACTCATGAGTTACATCAGTATAGCCATTTGATTAACATTAAACGTTAAAGTGCTGATATGGTTGTTAATGATATTGATGTGATGGCCTACGTTGAATGATAATGTAGCAGAGCAACAACATTTGATTTTTAAGGAATTCGAGGATAAAATTGATTTTTATAAAGTTTTAGGGCTTAAAAAGAAATAATATTAAAATTTTCAAAAAAATAAGTAAAAATAAAAAAAAATAAAAACCTATAAAATAATAAATTAATAATAATAATAATTTAAAAATATTTTTAAAGTGTTAAAATTATTAAAATTAAAAAAATTATTAAAATTACATTGAAATCGAGATTATAAAAAAAAATACTTATATTGTTGTGTTTTAGATTTTGTAAGAATTGCTATTCTCTAGCATAGATGGTAATGGTGAAGATGACAAACTAGTTAAGGAAGATATTTATTTATCGAGCACATGTATTATGACATATAACAACACAGATAGGACCCCTAAACGACCATAAGCATGCATCAAGTAGAACACTGGACACTCACTTAACTAGCTCGACAAGTGAACCTTAAGAAATGATTAGCGACATGATTGTTCACTCAAATAGTTGTCAATACATGTAAAAAGACCATGCCAAGTCATGATATAAAACCAAAATAACAAGTAGATTAAAACAAAACAATACATCCATGGATCAAAACTGTTATAAACATTGACGATGTACAAAGTTATTGCAACATAACAAAAGCTAAAGACTATGAGAAACACCACATGAATTCAACAAAATAAGACCTCGAAGCATTCAACAACTATACAATAAGCATTCAAGTTGTCACTTCATTTAGAGAATCATTGGATATCAAGGCACTCGGAGCATATTACACACTTGAAAAATACATATCTTAGCTAGTTTGTCAGCTTCTAGTTTACACCACAAGAACACAACAATATACATATTTTAAATTTCTTTTAATATATTTTTAAATTTTTTCTATTTTTTATAATGTCAAAGACTTTCAATATAAATTTTAATAAAAATTTTGAATTTTTAAATATTTTTAATACTTTTTAATTTTTAACAATTTACAATTTTATAGCTTCTGATATTTTTAATTTTATAATTTTTATTTAATTTTTAAAATTTTAATAGCATTTTTATTTTAAGTATTTTATTTTTTAGACATTAGAAAAATATTTTTTTATTTTTTATATTTTAAAATTTTAATTTTTAATTTCTTTATTTGTTGTTTAAATATTACAAAAAATAATTTAGCACTCAAACTTCCTAAAAATTAATTTTGCCCACGAACTCTCTAAAAATTAAATGTTGTCCCTGTCAAAGGGATAAATTGATCAATTCGTTAGTTCAAGGGTCAAATTGGGTTTGTTTTTCGCAAAGGGCCTAAATTGATTATTTGGTATGAACTTAAAGGCAAAAATACACCTTAAGCCTTCTTAATAAAATATACTTCAACTACATATGTAGAAACATATTTATATACAAATATTAAAATTTAAAATTATTAATCATATTAAAAAAATTAATTCAATGGTTATATACATGTAATTATAAAAGCAAAAAGTAACAAAGAAAAATATTAAGAGAAAATAGTTCATGCACCAGCGGTGGAAAATTTGTTTTCTACAAGATGATCTAATTTAGAGTTTATATGTTTAGTTGAGAGTTTAGAATTTATGTTTTAGAGTTTAGGGTTAGAACTCATGTTTTAAAGTTTAGAATTTATGATTTAATTTTAATTTTTAAAGTAAAATTAGACATGCTTGTGGTGTATTTTTTTCACTACTAATGAAACTATAACTCAAATATTAAATCTAGTTTAAAAATATAAAATATTTTATTGCTCACAATTTAACTTCATGTAATAATTACTTGGATTGGTGAAATGGTTAAGTGGTGAAAAAAGTCTCATGTTCAATCTCAAGAAACTCAATTTATATTTTTGTTTTTTTTCTTACTAATTAGATAATGACATGTGTCGACATATTGACTCAATTATTGTTAATAATAATTATTCTAATTTTTTTTTATTTTGATGACCAAAGTATAAACATCCTAAAAGTTTAATAGTTATAGTTTACCCTTAACTTTTTATTGTTTATTTAAAAAATTATTATCTTGAGATGATTTGGAAAATAGCAACATATACATATGGCATGTTACTATAAGCTGAAGCTGCCGGTTTCTTATTCTTCTAACACCGTTAGTAAGTACAAAAATGTAAAAAAAAGAAGATATATTAAACTTATAGATATTATAAAGTGATAATAACGAGAAATTATTAAAAGGATTTGGTCTCATTTAAGGATGTATATTTCGAATCGGATCTAATCCGAAATTTTAGATACTCAAAATTTTCGAATCAGCAAATCAACAATTTGTATCCGATTTGATATCCGAACTTAAGACTTGATTTAAGTATTTTTTTAATTTGCGTTCTATCCATGAAAATTTTAGATTTTGGAATATAACAAGCAACATATTATTGAATATAACAAGATTTGTATGCATGAAAATTTTAATTTTTCATATATAACAAGTAAAATATCAAATATAACAAGATTCATATCCATAACAATTCTGAATTTTTGGATATCCAATATGAATGTCAAATAACTATTCATATCTGATCCAATTTTTTTTTATATCTGATCCAAATTATCCGAAAAATAAAAAAATGGATTGAATATCCAAAGTTTCGAATAGAACCAACGGATAGGCGAATCGAACCTCTCGAATTAGATTTTTTTGCACACCCCTAGTCTCATTCAATAAGATTCATCCATCTCAATGTAACTTCCAAATAACTACTCACTCCTTATTTGCAAGTAAGAAAGAGGTGGAGATTCACCTTGAAAAAAAATGTGATTGATAGATCTTATTGATTGAGGCTATAAATGACATGGTGAGTTAGGTTCATCTAATAATTTTTCGAGATAATGACGGTGAGAAAGCATTGTCCTATTCAATATTGGCATAAAGTCAGAAAAATACCCCAAACGTTTGACTGAATTGTCACTTTGGCCTCTATTCTTTTTTGGAGCAATTCAACCCTCAACCTTTCATTTTGGGTCAAAATGGCCCCTCTGCGGATAAAAATTGTTAGAAAGTTGACGGTAAACAGTTTGAAATGACTTGACAGAATGATAAGTCGGCAGAAAAAATTATTTTATATTTTATATAATTTTATAAAATTATTTTTTGACTGATGTAACATTTTTCAAGTCAACAAATTTGTCTATGTGATACTGTCATCAGGAATGGACCTAGAAAGGGGCTGGAGGTGGCGGTCGCCCCCTAAAAATTTGAAGTTCCTATATGATTTAAAAAAATAAGAAATTTTCTATCTATTTCCTATTAAAAATCTATTTTCGCTCCCCCCCTAAAATTTTATAAGTTCACCCATCCTAGAATTTTATAAATTCCCCCCAACATAAAGTTATGCATTCGTCCCTGACTGTCATGTCAGCATGCACTACCATATATGTTTGTCACGTCATTTAAGGCCATTTACCGTCAGTTGATTGACAATTTTCATTCGAACAGGGGTTATTTTGACCCAAAATCAAATGTTGAGGGTTGAATTACTCTAAAAAAAAATAAGGGTCAAAGTTACTATTCAATCAAACGTTTGGAGTATTTTTTAACTTTATGACTTCAATATTCATCCCACCCGCCACGTTATCTTCTTCTAATAGGAATATATACTTGGAGTTGCAAACACCGAAATCTGCCCTAGCCGACACCAAATTTTCGCTTTTTTTATTTGTTTTTCTATAATATATCATTTAATAGAGTCCTTTCAATTTATTATAAGCTTAACTGTTCAAAAAATTATTATATACTTAAAACTTAATTTAATTATTTCCAATCAAAATCAAATCCAATTTAATTATAAAAAACTACAATTTAAATTAAAAATAATTTTATCAAAATGATCCAAACTCAAAAGTAACTAAACTCAATACCAATCTCACGAAAAGTTACGATCAATAATATATGGCAAAATTGTGTTAATATTATTGTTGGAATTTTTTTTCCAATGTATTGCACTTACAAGATTATTTTCCAATATGTTGTAGTTTCTACAGTGATCTTGAAGTAGGAATTAATACAATCCAACTTTAAATAATATTTATATTTTTAATAAAAAAATTGAAGACGGTTTTCCTTCCTACCGTTTTGAACAATGTACAGAAAAAATTGAAGGTGATTTTCCTTCCTGTCTAAATTTCTTACTATTTGAAGACGGAATACATGCCACTCGTCTTCAATTTTCTAATAAAAGATGTAAATATTGTTCAAAGTGAGATTATATTAATTCTGACTTCATATTTACTGTAGAAACTACAATAAATTTAAAAATAATCTAGAGAGTACAATGCATTGATATTTTTTCCAACAACAATATTCAACCAATTTTTCTAATAATATATCATAAATAAATTGTTATACTCATAAAGTACCCACACATGAAGAATTTAAACTTTGGACCTTAATATTTTCACGGACTCTTTCTTCCTTTTTGAAAAAAGGAAAGACATTCATTAACCATAAAGGGGATCATACAAACCAACAATCTACCCATTGATCAATGCCACAGAAGGGCAAGAACATCCATCGACAACTCCAGGGGGTGATCAAACGACTAACAGCAGCCAAAGACAACAACAGACCAACAAACCAAAAGATCAAAAACCTAAAACAAACATAGAAACAAAGGGAGGAAAACACATATCATAGCATAACCGAGCCACACATGCATCGACCAAGGACCTTTGCTAGAGCTCTATCGACGGAGGCAGGCTTCCTCGTTCAACATGAAGGGGGATCTTGTCATCAAAGGCTTTGATTGAGGGCAACCAGAAGCTATGGAGCAGTCATCTTCCACGGGACAAGCCAAAAGAGCAGAAACGACAGACAAAAACATGAGAGGCCAGCACCAAGTGCACCCACAATCCTTAAGAACAAAACAATGATCACTTATCCCCAAGACCACCACTGTGACAAAATGAGTGATCACTGGGAAGGATAGGAGAAAAACACCATTTTTTGAGCCTTCCTAACATCAAAGATGGTAAATCCTAAAGCATTCATGATTGAAGCGGATGATCTTCCAAAGAATAATCCGCAGGTTGGATGGCAAGATCATTCCCGAACCTAGAAACTTTATGGGCTTCCATAATCGACAAATCAGGAGCCATCTTTATTAGGGGTGTTCATGGTAGGTTAACCGTACGTTTAGCTTAAATTGTTGATTAACCATTATATCGGTTATTAACCTTAACCTAACCGTTAAGAATGGTTAACTGTTAACTTTTTAAATGGTTAACCATTATAGTGGTTAACCGTTAAGAAATGGTTCGTTTACAGGTTAACCTGTAACCTATTACATTTTTATTTTCAGATGTTCATTATTTCCTTTTAGAATTATAAATCTACCTCTCTGATAAATATTGTACTAAATTTTTTAAAAAAATAACTTAAATAGAGAGATTTTAAATACAAACTTCATACTTAGTTTTAAAAAAAGTACCTATAGGTTAACTATTAACCATCTTTTTTAGCGGTTTGGTTAACTAAAACAATTTAACCTTAATGGTTAGGTTAATTAACTTATAAAATGAACGGTTATACCAATTAATGGTTAGGTTAATTAACTTAGTTTTAATTAATGGTTAATTAACTTTTTGCTGACGTGGCATTTTTGCCATGTCATCACATTTACTATGCAAGAACGCCACTTCATCCCAGAACGTTGATGGTTAGTTGACTGACGGTTTTTATTCACTTAGAGGTTATTTGACCTAAAATGAAACGTTGAGGCTAAAATGTTTTAAAAAAGAATGAAACCCAAAATGACTATTCAATCAAACATTGGGGGCATTTTATGACATTATGTCTATTATTTGGTATATTTAACTTTTATTATTTAATGTTTGATACCTTTTATTATTAGTTTTTAGTTTAATCACTCGTATGCAACTCATTGGATGACTAATTCGAACCTGGTACTACAAAGGCCTATTATGGAGCGATCCTCTCAACCCATTTGCTCCGTTCACAACGCCTAGATTTAAACTATTGACCTTGCTTAAGAATCTAGTGCCTCATCCCATTCAACCAACTAGTTATTGGTGATACCTTTTATTATTATTATTTAATATTTAATAATCCTTCCTTTATAAACTTTTGACTATTTTTAGTGTAATTTTAAATTTGTTCTCAAGTACTTGCATGTTTTTCACCGATAATATTTTCTTCAAGTATTAAGAAATATGAAAATAAATAATATTTGATATAGTCATAATATTTAATAATATTATGAAAAAATTTAATATCATTTTCACAATGAAATGATATTTAAGAATCGTAGTATTTATAGAGGCATTTCATGAGTCCTTAGTACATCAACTTTGATTCTCTGATAACCAAGAATCTAAGACCATTAAAATGTACTTTTTATATGAAACACTCATGTTGATGAAATGATTTGAGTCCTTCTTTAATGTGGAATCGATGACATATGTATAAAGAGATAAAAATAATTTGAACTTACATTTTAAATTCTTATTTTTTTGTCATTTTAACACTTTTATATATGAACTATTGTTCCTTTGTCTTTATTTTTACAATATAAATTTTATATTTCTTTAAAATATTTTAAATTTATTATTTGATATATTGTTAATAAAAAATAATAATTCTTTAAGTGGTGTTCAATGATATAAGTGTACTTTTAAGTATAATTAAAAATCTAAAATTACAAAATAGAATATTTGCATCTAAACACAGCTTGTAAAATTATTTTCTCATTGGCGATGTATCATATAATAATTCAATATTATTGTTATTATAAATTTTAAAGCATTTGTTATTTTATATTTATCTTGAATTATACTTCATAAAAATTTAAACGATATATCTTATTATTATATTAAAACTAAATAAAAATAAATAGATAAATTAAAAAATTAAATATCACTTTATAGTTTATACTCATCTTCAATTAAAACTTTATTTAATTTAAACTATTCTAATATATAAGGAGTATAATTTTATTTTAAGTTATTTCTTAACCACAAACACTTTTGATTTTATTTTAAAGCTGAAAATGAATAAATAAAATCCGATCAATGATTCAATATTGAATTCATCTTGATTTATATTAAAATATCTTATTATTAAACAAAATCTTATTGTTTTAAAATATTTTATACATAAAATTTTGTCTTTTTTTAAAACCCTAATGCTCTCAACAAGTGGAAACCCTACCGTGCCGTTAAGCCATACCCCCATGATAACCCCGATGGCCTTCCACCGAAGTCTGTCCCTTTTATCCCTGGTGATTCGGCGAGGGAACAGGCTGTGTCCCCAACCTTGTTGGACATGCAACATATGGCGAAAAAAGGCAGAAACGACATGGATGATACTGTGAAGGAGGATATATCCGCAATGGAAGCAGATGACGTGAGACCTATCACTATGGGGAAACCTGATGGATTGCAGGATGGCGCTAAGGGGTCTGTTGCTGGTGGCTCGGAGTCCCTAGAGACAACTAAAGTGTCTTATGCGAACGTGGTTTCTAAGAGAATGAAAATAGTAGAGTCGGGTGCACCTACAAGCTTTGTGGAAGCCGACGTTGTGATTATGAATGAGGATATCATCACGAACCGAGAGGCTACCTTCCCCTCCATACAATTCTCAGATTGGGTGCATGATCAATTTGATCACAACATGCGTAATGCGTAATGCGATCATAGTAAGGCTTCTGGGGATGTCAATTGGATACAAAGCGTTGGAGTCACGGACTAATGCCCTATGAAAACCAGTGGGTCAACTCCATATTATTGTCTTGATAATAATTATTACATTATTTGATTCTCTAATGAACGTGACTAAACGAAAGTTCTTACATAGGGTCCTTGGAATATACTGGAGTTACTTAATCGCGCAACCATAGATTAGAGCGCTTACAACATCTGAGAAGCATCTTACGCAGGTCATAGTGTGGGTGAGGTTACCTGGGTTGCCATATCGGTATTACAAGAAGCCGTTGTTTCATCATATTGTCGTTCTTATTGGGAGAATGGTCAAGATTGATTACAATACGAAAGCTGGCAGGAAAGGAAAATTTGCTCGCAACAATATCCTTGTCGATCTAAATGAACCTTTGCTCTCTTGTATCCGCATTAATGGGTTGATCCAAAAGCTTGAGTATGAAGGGTTGCAACAAGTCTATTATAGATATGGTGTATATGGGCACTCTAAGGAGTCATGTGAGGTGAATAAGGTTGTGGCGGAAGGGCCTCAAGATGATACTGGTGCAACTGTAAGTAAGACTGTGCCAAAGGAACCTGAGGTCTCGGAGTCTAATTTATTTGGTCAATGGATGGTGGTTGATACTAGGCGCCGACGTGGTGGGATGAACATACTAGTAGTGAAGCGTGCTATCCCTGGTAGGGATGGGTCTTAGTTTGCCATGCTTGAGAGAGAAAAAGACTCACAAACAGAGTCCCCAATTGTGGAAGGGGCGTTCGTGGGACGGGCAACTACGATTGATACGACAAAACAATAGATTTAGGTTACAAATTCAAAGCTAGCTATGGACGAGAATTTCAACGTACCAAAGAATATTTAGCTTCCAATCTAGAAAAAAAGTAATGCAGCGAAAAAAGCAACAAGGTGGCTGATGTGTCGTGTGATTCCTTATCGTGCGATAGTCGCGACAGGTTCTTATCAGGCAGTCACCATTGTGGAATGTGAGAAGGGTTGGTTAGCCCATGCAATGGTACTTAACCAGCGTGGTAAGAGACTGCTTGGTAAAAGGATAGGTGAGAGCACATCTTGGGGTTTAAAAGTGAGAAAGAACCATAATACTCACTTCTCAGCTTGGATGTACTCGGCTGGCCTAATGAGACATTTGTCGGTGTAATTGGATACCAGTGAGCCCCTTAGAGAGTTTATTGTTGAATCGGATCATACTTCGTCCATGGTATAATCCTCGGATGACAATGTTGAGTACCTAACTGAATTTCAATCTATAGAGCTGCCTGAGGGAGTCGAGCATAGAGATGAGATTTCTGCCGAGTCTGAGTAAGTATGTTTTTTTTCTACGTATTATTATGATGATAAAATTTATGCTATGGAATTGTCAGGGTGCTACTAACCTGGCCTTTAGACGGTATTTTAAAACTTTTTTTGAGAGAATAAGTTGAGCTTGGTGGCATTATTTAAACCTTGGGTGAGTGGCACAGTTGCGAATAAAGTCATTGCAAAGCTTGAGTTTGATAATTCTTATCGTGTGGAGTCACATGGTTTTAGTGGAGGTGTGGCTTCTTTGGAATAAATCGGTCACTGTAGATGTGGTCCAAATATTGAATCAGTTTATTAATTGTCATGTATTTGATGCAGAAGGTGGGTTTCAGTTTCAGTTAACTATTATTTATGCTAGTCTGACGAGTTCTAAACGCAAGCATCTGTGGAGACAACTTGAAAACATCAATCCTAGTGAAAATGTCCCTTGGATTTTAGGGGGTGATTTTAATGTGCTTTTATATGTTGATGAACATTTCGGTGGTGTAGCACAACATGCGACGGGTAGCCGTGCTTTTACTGAGCTTATTAGAAATCTTAGACTTTCGGATTTGGGTTTTTGTGGGCCTCTATTTACTTGGAACTGGGGTAGTTTGCATCAGAGGTTGGACCGTTGCTTGGTAAATGCTCAGTGGTGCCTCTCGTTTGTGGAAGCTTTCGTAACACATCTTGATAGACTTGGATCAGACCATCGGCCGTTACTTGTGTCACATAGGAATGATGATCGAGCTAGGGAGAATCGGCCATTTTGTTTCATTAATGCGTGGCAATCTCACTCGAATTTTCATGGATTTCTTGAGGCTGTGTGGACGGGTGATGGCCCTTATGCAAAAAATGTTGTTAAATTTATTGATGGTGTCGGGGCTTGGAACAAAGATGACTTTGGTCATATTGGCATAAGGAAAAAGAAACTACAGGCTTGGATTAAGGGTATAGATAAAATTCTCCTATGTCGATACTCAAATTCTTTAGTGGCGTTGTTGGATAAATTGAAATTGGATCTTGAAGAGGTGATGGCCCAAAAAAAAGCTTATGGTGGCAAAAGGCGTGTGTGATCTGGGTGCTTTATGGGGATCAGAATTCCTATTTCTTTCATGTTTCAGTAATGGCTCACCAAGAGCTAATAATATTTTAGCATTAAGACGTGCAAATGCTCTTGGTGTCGAAATAATAAGGAACTTGCTCATTCAGCTGTAGATTTTTATTGCCACCTTTTCACTAGTGATAATCATACACGGCCTTTTTCAATGGTGAAGGGCTTGTTTTTGCGAGTGTCGTAGGTTGATATGGATTCATTGGGTTTACCGGTTACAATAGAGGAGATACGACATGCGATGTTTGACATTGGGCATTCCAAAGCCCTAGCTGTTGATGGGTTAAATGCGGGGTTCTTTTAGAAGAATTGGAGCATCGTTGGGGAGTCTGCTAGCGAGTTTGTTTTTAAGGTCTTTTGCACTGGAGTGGTCCCTAAAGATATAAATCGCACACTTCTGGTCCTATTTTTGAAAGTGTCTTTACCGGAGACTATGAGCCAGTTTTGGCCTATTAATCTATGTACCATGATATACAAGGTGGTGTCTAAAATTCTAGTTAATCGACTGAAACTATTATTGCCTTCATAGGTGTCAGAATCAAACAAGTTTCATCCCGGGTCGGTCAATTATGGATAACACTGTAATAGCACAGGAAGTGATCTACTCGATGCGCAAGAAAGTTAGGAAGCATGGTTGGATGGCATTAAAAATCAACTTAAAAAGGATTATGATAGGTTAGAGTGGGACTTCATTGATGATCCTCTTTTGGACATCAGGGTGCCATATTTCTTGCACGCATTGATCATGCAATGTGTTATTTTAGTTTCTACGCAGGTATTGTAGAATGGTTCGATGACTGATTCTTTCAAACCATCTCGCGACATTAGACAGGGTGATCCGTTGTTGCCCTACCTTTTTGTATTGTGTATGGAGAGGCTCGCCCAAGGGATTCAGTTGGCTATTGACAGGGGTAGCTGGAAACTATTTTGTGTAAATGCAAATGGACCGACTATTTCTCATCTTTTCTTCGCGGATGATATGATATTATTTACAGAAGCTTTGTTGGATCAGTTGGTGGTGGTTCGATCAGTGTTAGATGCATTTTTTCAAGCTTCTGGGCACAAAGTAAGCAATGCTAAGACAACAATCTTCTTCTCTAAAAATGTTCTGTCTAAAATTTGACAAATTATTAGCGGAGGGTTTGGCTTTGTAGAAGTTGAGGACCTTGGGAGGTATCTTGGGGTTTCGTTGCTTCATCATCGGGTTACAGTTGCTTCTTATCAGTATTTGGTGAATATGGTGCAGTGAAAGCTTAGTGGGTGGAAGGTGAAATGTCTCTCCCTAGTTGGCTGGATTATTATGGAAAATCGGCTCTTACAATGATTCCCCTATATGCCATGCAAACTACTGTTCTTTCAAAGCATACTTGCGTTGATTTGGAGTGGCTGATACGCTATTTTGTTTGGGGTATTCAATTAAGTAGAGGTGGTGTTCATCTGTTAATTGGAAAACTGTTTGCCAACCTATTCTTGAATGAGGTTTGGGTTTTCGCAAAATGGATAAACAAAATGAGGTATTCCTTATGAAGTTGGCTTTCCAGCTTCTTGCACAACCGAATGCTCTTTGGGTTCATCTTCTTCGTGCGAGTACAAGTGCACGGAGGGTGTTCTAATTGTTCTTTGTAAGTTTAATTGCTCTCGTTTGTGGAAGGGACTAAGTGTTGTGTGGGAAGATATTCATAATAATATTGTTTGGTCTCTTGGTACCGGTAGCAATGTTGACTTTTAGAGGGATACATGGATTGGGGAAGTTGGGCCGTTGTTGAATTATGTTGATCATAATATGGCTGCTTATCTTGGTAGAGTATCGGTTGCAAGCATGGTGAGTCACGATAGGGAATAGAATTGGAGTTTGTTCAAGCATCTACTATTGAGGGATATCTTGCTATGCATTGCAGCCGTGAAGGGAGGGGCCGATGCAAGGGCTAACCATTGATATGGTCGGTTAGAAGGGGTCGAGTGACATATGTTTCACTGTGAAATCAGACTATATGGCATGATGTGGGATGGACAGAATCTACCCATGCTGTATGGCAGATTTTACATCGGTTCAACGTCTACCGATAGTGAGAAACTTTATATGGTTGGCTTGTCAGGATCGTTTAATAAGAAATAAGGAACACGTGCGGCGACACCTTGTAGGGGATAATGGTTGTGTTGTGTGTAGGGCTGGTATCGAAAG
This sequence comes from Hibiscus mutabilis, assembly GCA_019671005.1. Lineage (NCBI taxonomy): Eukaryota > Viridiplantae > Streptophyta > Magnoliopsida > Malvales > Malvaceae > Hibiscus > Hibiscus mutabilis. The sequence continues at coordinate 21,135,883 of CM033741.1, read as the reverse complement.
CATCAGCCATATACTTCAGAAGTGTCCCCCAACCATGCTCGTATGGAATGAGCTAATTATTCCGAGTAAATTTGAGGAGTTTATGAATATGGAATTATGTGATTGGATTTTGATTAACCTTTCAGACGTTAATCATTTTCCACTTTAAGCCGCAGGGTGAGATTTGTTGTTCGAAACTATTCTATGGAACCTGTGGTTGGTCCGCAACTCGTTGGTGTTTAAGTCCGCAATTGAGGATAGTCGTGGGGTAATTGGACGCAGTCGGCAGCTGGTGGAGCTAACCTTGCGTGCGTAGTAGGAGAGTTGGCTTACTCGAGCTTTTTGTTCTGTTTCCCAGTGTGGTCCATCATAGTGGTCTCCTTTTATGGAGCCGTGGACAAAGCTGAACACATGTAACACCCCAAAACTATTCTAGTCAGAATTAGGTTCCGGCGATCAGAAACCCTACACTAGAAAGGTCCAAATATTGTATTGACTTTGACCGCATGGTTATTTACATTGATATTGGACTCTAGTTGAGTCAATTTATCAATTAAGGACCTTACTGAATTTATTGAAAGTTATTTAGTGACTAAATTGTAAAAACTAAAAGTTTAAGGGCAAAAGTGTAAAATTTCAAAAGATAAAGGATCACCCTTGTAATTTCCCCAAAAGGTGGTGATTCACCTCCTAGCTTGCCACCCGTTTCACGTGGAGTTGCTAGGAAATGATAAAAATGAATAACAATTTGATGAAATTGTCATTATTATTGGAGAAACATAGAATTGACAATTAATAATTGAAAAATTATTTCCTCATAGGGAGGGAAATCAATCCGGCCAAGTCCCCTTATTATTTAGGGGTTGTAAACCTTTTTAAAGACTTTACCTAAAATCTAATACACCTCCAAGCCCCTTCTTTGGACATCATCTTTCTTTTTCCAAATTAAAAACTAAGCACATCCATTGTCATCTTCTTCATCTTATAAGCATGCACCACTATGGGAGCTTGACCTTAAGTTTAAGTTTTCTTTGATCCATCGATTCCATTGAATAGCTAACGTAGTAGTAAGCTAAATCCCTCAATCTATTATCCGATCTCATGGATGATTGGTGTTTAATTGCATGTTGAAACTATTGAACACTAAGTCTAAACACATGTCTCCGTAACTCAAATCCATGGAAGACTAAATAGCTAATAGCTCTTTTGAGACTAAATATTAATTTTGGTATTGATGTATTGCTTCTAACACTTACTATTATTTCTACCTAGCTCAAGAGTTGGATAAAGAGGGGCCACCATCTCTATCTAAAGTTAGGAACAAAGAAGTGGAAATCCGAGAGCCGTAGGAGCTTCAGAAAGCAAGGTGAGTGTAGTCGGATTCTTGGGAATAGGCTAGGTGTCTTTTCTAGTTTCATTGTTGCTGATTATTGCATAGCTAACAACTTGTTAAAGGGTTATTGCATCAAACCTCATCGAAGGCTATGTTGGTAAGCTTTGGTAAGCTATTTCATTGAAATATTGTTCATAGAAACATTGCTATTGCCATTGTCATTATCGAAGCATTGAAATATAGAAGCATCGACCATTGGACATTGATATTTTCATTGCTATAGCCATTGTTATAGACATTGTCATTGTTCTAGAAAATTGATATTAATATTGTTATTACCACCGAAATATTGCCATCAATATTGCCATTGTCACCGTTATTACCATTGACATCGTTATTGCCATTGATATTGTTATTGATATTGTTACCTAACCTTGGATTTAAAAGAACTTTGGATACAACGGGCATGCCATAGAATTCATGAGCTCATTGGCATGGGTGGACTATGGTCCTTAGGCTACATCCTATATTGTGGCGATGCAGAGGGATGTTTCTGTTATTGGTCAATTGGCGAGGAAGAGGGACTAGACCATCATTGATTTGGCGAGACGTAGAAATTCGTGTATCCATTATCTTGATTCGATCCAAGAAATATTGTTAATTTATGACATATTTGCCATTGAACATGATTCATAGTATTGTTATTGCTAAAACATGATTTGGAATGTATATTATTGTTAGCGACATTGTTTATGACTACTTCACTAGGCAAAGTATGCCTAATGCATTTCATTTCATGCTTTTTAGGTTAGAAGATTTTTGCAAGAGATCGGGAAGTTGAAGGTTTTTGGCAAGTCACAACGGTACCTATAGTAATGTTTATCGTCCCTACAAACTCCTAGTACGGTGGCATGATAGTTTGTTAAGTCACTTTTGGCCATTTTGTTGTATATATATGTTGTGTGTTGTTGTGTAAGTCTAAGGGACTAAGATGACACTTTTGAGATTAGCTAAAAGTGGTAAAATTGCATAATTGTCCTAAAAAGGTAAAATCTTAGTAAATGGATTCACATAGCTATGAAATTTCGCTTGCTAATAGATTTAGGCTAAACAAACTTGCCTACAAAATTTCATTGTATTTGGATATAGTTTGGCTGGTCAAAAAGCATAAAAACCATACTAAAACTAGTATTATAGAATAAGGCGTACTGATATGGGTGATGGCGTATCGGTACTTGTGTGCATTATTGGTCAAGGTTAACAAGGTGTACCGGTACTACTATAGTGGTACTGGTACAAAATTCCAACACTGAAATTTTATTGTAGTAATGTATCGATACGGGCAAACCAGTATTGATACCCTGATTGGCTCAACTTGGGAATTAGGGCACACGTATTGGTACGGCTTAGCCTGTACCGGTACCAATTTTAGGTTCGAATAAATTATTGATAAGGGCGTATCAATACTATTTAGCTTGTATTGATACTGATTTGAGGTTTGAAATAAAAATTCATAGTGGCATATCGGTACGGCCTCCCGAGTACCGATATTGATACAAGTAATTCTGTTAAAGATCACTAGAATAATTTTGGAATATTACATTATGGTCACTGTCTAATAAATGGATTAATTCAAGGGGTAAATGGTTTCTAATTAGTATGAAAATTGATATGCTCGCCGATTATAGATTGAATCTCCCATTGGTAAGTTTAATTTTATAAAAAGACCTCCAATTTACTGAATTCACATTTAGCTCCTAAAACTTGTAAAAATTTAAAATTGGTCTTAAATTGTTAAGTATAGCTCTGTTTCGAATTACCTCCCTCACCGTACTGTTATAGTATCTTTTTATGTTATTGATAAATTTTGTAACGCTTTTGAATCACTAAATTATTGATTATTGATTAAAATACTATATCGATTACTGTATCGAACATTGGTAGCATACTTTGACCTGGTCCTTACCAGGCTGGAAAGGTGGTGTTACATTTGTGGTATAAGAGCTAGAGTTTAGTCGATTCTAGGACTAAATCGAAGTTTATTGTATTGTCATTGTACTGCATATGCCATCTATGAGTTATTTATTGCGTCTATTGTGACTTGCCAACTAATTCGATCTCTTTTCTTTATATTATAGATATGTATGACTCTAACAAAGCTCATATAGATGAGCCTATCACCGGCTCCTCGACTCATGGAGAAGAGATAAGAGGGGAGACACTCCAAATCCACAAAACCCTCCTACAAAAGGGGCAGTGTCTTAGGCAATCTGGAGCTTGTTTCTATTATGGCGAGCAAGGCTACTTTATTAGAGATTGTCCTCTCAATGCTATCAAGCCTATTATTACATCGACTAACACTTCATCTCTTGCTTAATCCTTTCGAGGCAAGAGATCAATGCAAGGATTATCAGGAGCTACAGGGAGACCTAGTGGCTCAGCAAAGATATCGAACATGCAGGAATCAAAGGCCCTGCCCAGATGTACCATGTAAGGAGCAGGGAGGAAGAGGATGATCCCGACATCGTTGTAGGTACCATTGAATTGTATTCACATTCCATTTATGCATTGATTGATCCTGGCTGCACACACTTTTTTATAAGTGTTGTACTTGTAACCCCCTTGACACGGCCTAGACTCCAGACTGAACCGAGCAAGTTATATTGTGTTTGCCGAAACAAACCCGAATGATTTATTTAGAAAACAATCCATTTTTTCTTTTATCTTTTCTAAATGAATAATCAAGTCCCAAGGTGATCATGCTAGCAGCGATGAAATATGTAGTTAAATTGGGCGTCGAATTAACATCCAATTAGCTGAAAACACACTCTAGGGACCAAATTATAATTTTGGAAAATTAAGAGGTCTTCCTTAATTTCAAAGTTACCAAACCTTGATTAATCAGGTTTTATGCATACCATTTAAATTACAACTTAAAATAATCATCCAAACTCCTTCAATTGCATGATCAAGAAACAAAGACTAAACTGCAAAGATTCAAACTTTAGCAAAACATATTACCATAAATAACTAACTGGGTACCAGTACGCTACTTGCCCGTATCGGTACGGGTATAATTTACGAAGGGTATTGGTACAGTCTTCAAGCATACCAATACGGTTGTTCGATGTCAAAAATAGGGGATTCTAGTGGCTAAAGGACGTACCAATACAGTTGCCCGTGTACTAACACCAGACATAATTTCCTTCTATGAGTACCGATGCAGCTACAATGCGTACCGATATGCCTGTGCAATTTTGCACAGATTTGAGCCGAGATAGACCTCGCGTATCGATCCTTGAAGACCCGTATCGGTACGGACTGGCCTGTAATGACCTCTTGGTTGAACATATGACACTTTGGTTTAATCTAACATACTTCAAACACCTTACAAACATCATATAACATTGCACACAACATTTTCACTTCAAATAGGCATGATAGAGGATCAATCAAACCATAACAAATCCAAGAAAATATCTTATAGGCATGATCTCTACCCAAACATGTAAATCATATCTTAACCTCTCAAAGCAAGACATAAAGCATCAAATAGCTCCAAAACATCAAAAGAAACTTGTCCAACACAGGGAGTAAGAATACAACCCTCCCAAATACATCTTGGTCATATTGCCCTTTTATTTACTACAAGTTTACTTATCAAAACCATACTTGAAATGTTTCAATTCTTGGATTCCTCCTCACTTGCTCGCTGCCCCGTAAGCTTACTTTCCTGCATTAATGAGAAAGGAGAGCGTAAGCAAATAATGCCTAGTGAAGGTCGCTCTAAAAACACTCATCAATGCATTAAAAATCATTTTAGTTAAAACACACTTTGTACATCATGCTTAAACATCTCATGCCCTTTTTACCTTTGTAAAACATGTATATTAAACCATATGCAAAACATGTATCATGGATCTCATGCATAATCTCATATGTAAAACCTCAATTTAAGCCTTCACATGCTTATTCATCCAATAACAAAGCTTAAAGAGAAAAACATGTATAAATCTCATTATACAAACACTTTTATCCATCATGATACATTAGTTTATATATTGGCTTTTCAAGTGACCTAAAAACAGAATCTTTCCTTATCAAAAACACATCGGATACACGTATTTCACAAGTGGTTCCTTCGACCATTTCACATACATCTATAATCGGAGCAAACGACACATTTAACCCCTCAACGGTTATGATGTATATTGTCTACAATGGGAGCAAACGACACATTTAACCCCTCAACCATTGTGATACTTAATGCACTAGCGGGAGAATACGACACAGTTAACCCTTCGACCGCTACGGTTCTCATGGTGGAGAAAATGACACAATTAACCCCTTGACACACATGAGGTGACTTATTATAGTGCACTTTAAAACCTATGGCATGCCAACTATATCCAATAACATTTATTTCATTGTCACTTAGCCAATATATTCCACTTTAAACATGATACCTCACTGTTTTTCATATGCATCATTCAAACCAATTCCAATGCATCAAAACATGCATTTACATAACCTCAAAATCCTTTTCACAAACTATTTTTCATACTCAAATGTCATCAGTATAAGATCATTTGCATCATATTCCATTTCCAAAACATGTATAAATAGTAGGTATCAAATCATAAACATAGGCATGAGAAAATCAACTTTGCCAAACCGAAGTTGAGAGAGAAATCATCTAGTACTTACTTACAAGATTAGACAAGCGTTTCAAGATCAATCTAAACTCCCAAAATCATTTTCAAACCTTTTTAAAGTAGTAAATCACGTTTCCGCTCACCGAAAACACAACACTCTACTTGTTGATACTAAATCAAGCTTCTAAAGCCTCTCCAAAAGATGAAGGATCTATTTCCCCTATTTTACCCACACAAAAATAGAGAATTAATGCATTACCATGCATCCTTACTCACAGCAACACATCTTCTCAACTTTGCCTCACTAAAAACCATCAAACATTTCTTTAACACAACCGAAAACATCACCAAACTCAACCTAAACAAAGCCCATCCATAGCCTAACCATTTTAACATCTTAACATCATCAATTGGCATCCAAAAACAACAATATATCAACCTTATATCTCCAGCAACCTTACAACACCAAGATCACCTCAAAATCTAACTATTTACAACCTAAAAAATTAGCAATTCACTTAGTTTCGGGATTCTTTTTATTAATCTCTTTTCACAACATTAAAACACATATCAAATGTGATCTAAACCAATTAGAATCAACACAAAATAGATCCATTATCAAGATCCACCAAATTTCTCATCAAAACTCAATTAAAACATTATAATCGTGATTTAATCATAAATATATAACAAAAATCAGTTTTAAAGGATCAAGAACTTAAGAATTTCAGTAAAGAATATTTAATTAGAGGAGAGAAACAAAAATCACCTCTAATTGTTTATTCCCCCTTAATTGGCAAGATTTGAATGAAATCTCCAAGAAAGCAAATAGGATTTGGTGTACAAATCAAAGGAATCAGTTAAGAAATAAAAAAAGGAATGATTCCTGAGCATTTTATAGAAAAATTGATAGTTTGGTTACTGAGAAAGTTGAGAGAAAAGTAGTTACGTAAGAAAATAAAATTGGTTATTAAAAATCTTTTTAATCAAATCTCTTTTATTTTTATTTAATAACCTTTTAAAACCATTTAAAATAGCCTAAATTAAGGGAAAAATCTGGTTAAAAACTTTGGTAAATTAGCTCCTTAAAGATTCTAAGTTTTGACTCTTTTACGGATTAGTCACCAAAATAGTTTTGAAACTTTACATTTTAGTCACCTGACCAAAATATCCCAAAATCCAATTTTATTTCTTCAAATTGAGTTTCCCAAAACCCTTAGGATATTAATTAAACATTTTCTAATATTTTTCCATATTTTATTTTAACCAAAATCAATTTCTTATGAATTAATTCCCAAAACTAGCTTGAATCGCCTAATTTGGTTCCCTTGAACCGTCTAATCGATCTAGCTAACATATAGGCTCAAATTCGAGGCTTGACAATGATAGTTAATCAATATAAGTTATCCTACAAGCCTATAGCATCGAAGATTACCGTAACTAATCCATTGGGTGATTGTATCACCATAAGTCTTATATGCAATAATTATCCCTTAATGATTCAAGGGATTCCATTTTCGGCCAACCTAATGGTACTTTCAATTCACGAGTTTGATGTTATACTCCTATTGGACTGGCTCAGTGAACATCAAGCTTGGGTGGATTGCTGCAAGAAAAAGTTGTATCTCTAAGCCCTTGGCAAGGAGAGCATCACCATTATGAATTTGAAAAATCCTTTATTGTATGCTTTAACGTTGGAAGCCAAGAATGAACCTCAACTGCAAGACATTGACACTGTGTGTGAATTCTCTTACGTCTTTCCTGATGAAATTCTGGGCTTAGCCACAACCCGTGAAGTAGAATTTTACATTAAAGTGCAACCTGGAACGACCCTAGTTTTCATTGCACCTTACTGTATAGAAGTAGTTGAGCTTAAAGAGCTAAAAGCTTAGATTCAAAAATTGCTTGACAAAGGCTTTATTCGATCGATTTCTTTGCCTTGGGGGCTCCAGTCCTTTTCATAAAGAAGAATGATGGTTTCATGAGGCTATGCGTTGATTATCGACAGTTGAACAAGGTGACCATCAATAACAAGTATCCATTGCCAAGAATTGATGACCTATTTGATCAGCTTAAGGATGCCTCTGTATTTTCCAAGATCGATTTAAGGTACGGATATTATCAAATGAGATTCAAAGAATGTGACGCGCCCAAAACTATTTTTCGTACAAGATACGTGCACTATGAATTCTTGGTAATGCCCTTTGGGCTAACCAATGCACCAGAAGCCTTTATAGATTTAATGAACTGGGTTTTTAGACCATATCTAGATAAATTCATAGTGGTATTTATTGATGACATATTGATCTAGTCTAAGAATTTTGTTAAACACTGAGACCACCTCCGCATAATACTTCATACCCTTGAAGAAGTAATTGTTTGCTAAATTTTCTAAGTGTGAGTTATGGCTCACCGAAGTTGCCTTCCTTGGGACATAGTATCAGCTTTGGGCATTCAGGTGGACTCGAATAAAATTCAAGCTATTCTTGATTGGAAACCACCAAAGAACATTGGTGAGGTGAGAAGTTTTCTTGGTCTAGCTAGATATTATAGAAGATTCATTAAAGGATTCTCTATGATAGCAGCCCCATTGACTAATCTATTGAAGAAAGAAACTCCATTTGTTTGGACCGAGGAACAACACTAAAAGCTTTGATCAATTGAAATAAGTCTTGACCAACATATCGGTCCTGACCTAACCTGAGTCTGAAAATGACTATATAGTTTACAGTGATGCTTTGCATCTTGGGTTAGGATATGTGTTAATGCAAGAAGGCAAAGTCATTGCATATGCATCGAGACAATTTAAGCTACATGAGATGAACTACCCTACTCATGACTTGGAGCTGGTTGCAGTTGTCTTTGCATTGAAAATCTGGAGACATTATCTTTACGGAGAGAAATGTTATCTCTTCACCAATCATAAAAGCCTCAAATATTTGTTGACACAGAAAGAGTTGAATCTTTATCAATGGAGATGGATGAAACTCCTTAAAGATTATGACCTTGTCATTGATTATTATCCAGGCAAGGCCAACGTTGTTGCTAATGCACTCAACCGCAAACCTCTGCCTGGTAAGAATCGTTATTGATCACTGAACCTTACCCATCACTTATTGTACTGAACTCATTGCAAAATCATTGTATTGTAGCTCCTCGAGCTATTAATGCTCACTTCCGACTTCAAAAGCATCATTGCCTCGTAGCTGAACTCCAGGTTCAGTCTACAATTGTATCAAGAATCAAAGTATTGCAAAGTCAAGACCCTGAAATTCATTCGATCATTCTTAAATTGCAAGATAATGATGATCCAGACTTCAGAGTTAATTCTGAATGATTATTATGTTTCCGTGATCAGGTATGTGTACCCAATAATGAATCATTCCGCATCGATATTCTTAATGAAGCTTATTTGAGTTTTTTTGCTATTCACCCAGGCTCTGTAAAAATGTACAAGGATCTCTGAGAACTTTACTAGTGGCTGGGTATGAAACAAGCCATAGTTGATTTTGTGTCTAAGTGCTTTACGTGCCAACGTATTAAGGTTGAACACTGTGTTCCTACTAGTTTATTGCAACCTATTGATCTACCACAATAGAAGTGGGAGAAGATCACTATAGACTTTGTCAGTGGGTTACCTCTAACTCCTACTAAACACGATACTATTTGGGTTATTTTAAACCATTTTACCAAGTCAACACACTTTTTACCTATTAGAATATAATACGGTCTTCCTAAATTAGCTGACTTGTATATTAAAGAAGTTATCCGACTCTACAGAGTACCAAAATCTATCATCTCTGATTGGGATCCACAGTTTGCTTCTCGATTCTAGAGATTATTGTATGGAGGTCAGAAAGGGTAATTCAAGTAACATCAAAAAACCTCTCCCGTTAAATCATTAAAATCACGTATCATTATCGAACCCTTTCGTACAGATTCTAGAAGACATGCTATGAGCATGCATCATAGATTTTGGAGGATCTTAGGAGAAATCTTTACCTCTCATTGAATTTGCCTACAACAATAGTTATCAAGCTTCTATCAAAATGGCACCGTATAAAGCGTTATATGGCAGACATTGTAGAACTTTGTTGTGTTGGTCTAAACTAGGTGAAGGTAAGATGTTGGGACCTGACTTACTTTGGAAAACCGAAGAATGGGTTACCATCATCCATGACCATTTGAAAGCTGTCTTTGACCGACAAAAAGCCTGTGATGATCTCAAACGAAGAGATATATAGTACGAAATTGGTGAGAATGCCTTCCTCAAGGTTTCACTGTGGAAGAAGATCCTGAGGTTTGGTAAAAAGGGAAAATTAAATCCTTGATTCATTGGACCCTTTGTGGTTATCGAAAAAGTTAGCCCTGTGGCTTATCGATTATCATTGCCCTTAGAATTGAGCAAGATTCATGATGTATTCCACATATCGATGCTTCATAAATATCGCTTCGACCCTTTACATATTATCGAGCCAGAGTCCGTAGAGATTCAACTTGATTTAACCTTTGAAGAGGAACCAGTTCATATTCTTGCAAAAGAAGTTAAGAGACTTTGTAACAAATCTATTTCGTTGGTCAATGTGCTTTGGAAGAGCCACACCGTTAAAGAAGCAACTTAGGAACCAGATGAGACAATGAAAAAATAGTACCCTCATCTCTTTGGTTCAGGTAAAATTTAAGGACAAATTTTTATTAATGGGGAGAATTGTAACACGCAAAAACCCGGTCTAGGCATAATTAGGTTTCGGTGATCAAAAATACTACATCGAAAAGGTTAAATATTGCATTGACTTTGACCCTGTGGTCAATTACATTGACATTAGACTCTAATTGAGTCAATTTATCGATTAAGGACCTTATTGAATTTATTGAAAATTATTTAGTGTCTAAACTATAAAAATTAAAAGTTTTGGGGGCAAAAGTGTAAAATTTCAAAATATGAAGAACCACTATTGTAATTTCCCCAAAAGGTGGTGATTCACCTCCTATCTTGACACCTATTTCACGTGAAGTTGCTAGGAAATGATAAAAATGAATGACAATTTATTGGAATTGTCATTATTATTAGAAAGCATAGAATTAACAATTAAGAATTGAAAAATTATTTCCTATTAGGAAGGGAAATCAATCCGGCCAAGCCCCCTTATTATTTAGGGGTTGTAAAACTTTTTAAAGACTTTACCTAAAATCTAATACACCACCAAGCCCCTTCTTTGGACCATCATCTTTCTTTTCCAAATTAAAACCAAGCACCTTCATTGTCATCTTTTTCATCTTATAAGCAAGCACCACCATGGGAGCTTGACCTTAAGTTTAAGTTTTCTTTGATCCATCAATTTCATTGAATAGCTAACGTATTGGTAAGCTAAAGCCCTCAATCGATTGTCCGATCTCATGGATGATTGGTGTTTAATTGCAAGTTGAAAATAATGTCTCCTTAACTCAAATCCATAGAAGACTTAATAGCTAATAACTATTTTGAGTCTAAATATTGATTTCAGTATTGATGTATTGATTCTAACACTTCTTATTATTTTTATCTAGCTCAAAAGTTTGAGAAAGAGGGGCCACCATATCCATCTAAAGCTAGGAACAAAGGAGTGGAAATCCAAGAGCCGTAAGAGCTTCAGAAAGTAAGGTGGGTGTAGTCAGAGTCTCAAGAATAGGCTAGGTGTTTTTCTCGGTTTCATTGTTGCCGATTATTGCATAGCTAACAACTTGTTAAAGGGTTATTGCGTCGAACCTCATCGGAGGCTATGTTGGTAAGCTATTACATTGAAATATTGTTCATAGAAACATTGCTATTGCCATTGTCATCATTGAAGCCTTGAAATATAGAAGTATCAACCATTGGAAATTGATATTGTCATTGATATAGCCATTGTTATAGACATTGTCATTGTTCTAAAACATTAATATTGATATTGTTATTGCCACCAAAATATTTCCATCAATATTGCCATTTTCATTGATATCGACATCGTTATTGTCTCCATTATTGACATTGACATCGTTATTGTTATCGTTATTGGCATCGATATTGTTATTGATATTGTTACTGAACCTTGGATTCGAAAGGACTTTGGATACAATTGGCATGCCATAGAATTCATGAGCTCATTGGTACAGGTGGACTACGGTCCTTGGGCTACGACTTATATTGTGGCGAGGTGGAGGGATGTTTGTGTTATTGGTTAATTGGCAAGGCAAAGGGACTAGACCAGTCAGTGATTTGGCAAGGCGTAGGAATTCACATATCAGCTATCTTAATTCGATCCAAGGAATATTATTGATATATGATATATTTTCTATTGAACATGATTCATAATATTGTTATTGTTAAAACATGATTTGGAATGCACATTATTGTTATCGACATTGTTTATGACTACCTCACTAGGCAAAGTATGCCTAATGCATTTCATTTCATGCTTTTCAGGTTAATGAAGATTTTTGCAAGATATCGGGAAGTTAAAGCTTTTTGGCAAGTCACAACGATACCTAGAGTAATGTTTATCGTCCCTACAAACTCCTAGTATGGTGGCATGATAGTTTGTTAAGCCATTTTTTGGCATTTTTTGTATATATATGTTGTGTGTGGTTATGTAAGCTTAAGGGCCTAAGATGACACTTTTGAGATTGGCTAAAAGTGGTAAAATTGCATAATTGGCCGAAAAAGGTAAAATCCTAGTAAATGGATTCTCATAGCTATGAAATTTGGCTTGCCAATAGATTTAGGATAAACAAACTTGCCTACAAAATTTCATAGGATTTGGATATAGTTTGGCTGGTCAAAAAGCATAAAAACCAGACTAAAAATACTATTACAGAATAGGGCGTATCGATACGGGTGATGGCATATTGGTACCTGTGTGCATTGTTGTTCAAGATTAACAAGGTAGACCGATACTGCTGCAGTGGTACCGGTACGAAATTTCAACACTGGAATTTTACTATAGTAATGTATCGATACAAGCAAACCATTATCGATACCTTAATTGGCTCTATTTGGGAATTAGGGAACACGTATTGGTACGGCTTAGCCTGTACCGATACCAATTTTAGTTTGAATGAATTATTGATAAGGGTGTATCGGTACTGTTTAACATGTACCGATACCGATTTGAGGTTTGAAATAAAAATTTATAGTGGCGTATTGGTACGGCCTCCCGAGTTCCGATACTGATACAGGTAATTTTGTTAAAGATCACTGGAATAATTCTGGAATATTACATTATGGTCACCGTCTAATAACGGCTTGATTGAATGGGTAAATGGTTTCTAATTAGCATGAAAATTGATATGCTCATTGATTATAGATTGACTCTCCTATTTCTAAGTTTAATTTTAGAAAAAAAACCTCTAATTTATTGAATTCACATATTAGTCCCTAAAACTTGTAAAAGTTTAAAATTAGTCCTAAATATCTAAGTATAACTCTGTTTCGAATTACCTCCCTTACCATACTGTTATAGTATCGTTTTATGTTATTGATAAATTTTGTAACGCTTTTGAATCATTAAATTACTGAATAAAATATTAAACAGATTACAGTATCGAACATCGGTAGCATACTCTGACCTGATTCCCTACCAAGCTGGGAAGGGGGTGTTACAACACCAATGGGGAAAAACGTGCATTGGATGGCCATGCTTCTTGTGGAGGAGTGGCTCAAGATTGGACCGGAAAATGTCGATTTGGTTTTGCCAAGTTTCTTGACATTTGTTTGGTATTGGATGCGAAGGTATGAGGAGCCTATCTTGGTCTTGTTTTTACATTGGAGGTGGATTTTCGACACATTCTGCTTGAACTTGATAGTCTTGAGGCTATCTGAATTGTTAGACAGAATTACACGAGGTTGTATGGCCAACATGGTCATCTATTGTATCTTTGGAATCGTCCCTGGATGATTAGGGTTGTGCATGTTCGGCGAGATGAAAATCAGATTGCGGATGCTTGTGCGAAATTGGCCAATTTTGGAAATTTGGAAGCTATGTTCTTTGATTCCCCACCAGACTCAGTCGCACATTTGGTGCAATTAGAGTGCCCGATTGGTTTAACTTAGGTGTGGTGTAGTTTATTTTGTTTTGCTTTTTTGTTACTGGTTGATTCTGGACCAATACTCTTGTTATTTTGTGTTATAACTTGTACTCTTTTCCTCCATTTAGGATTATGGAGATTTTTAACGAGGTTTGTGATAACCAAATGTATGATTCTGCGTTCATGAAATCATACTTATTCACCAAAAAAATATTTTAAACATAATAAAATATTTTTTATTATTATATTAATACTTTTAGTTAAATAAATATTAAATTACATTTTACATTAATTTTGATTTACACATTCATTTTAAAATAAATAATTTAAATTTATAGAAAAATAATATATTAATATATAATATTTTAGTATTGTTTAATACAGGATATATATATATAATTTTATAAATAAAATAATTAAAGGCATAAATACATACGTTGAAACTAGTTAATTTTAAAGATTTCACTATATATTGACGATGTAATTTCTTTTAATAATCATTATATTTGATTTATTAATCATTACTTTGTATTAAGTATTACACATGTCTATTATTAGAGTAACTCTCTCAAACTATTCATAAAATCAAAATTCAAACCCGTATACTTAAAAGATGTGGTATAACGTTTTATTACTAAATCAACCGATAATCGGTTAATTTCATTTATATTTGATGTCAATTTGCGCTCAATTTTATATAAAAAATAATTTCTTGGTATTTATTTTTAAAAAGTCATACCTATTTTAATTGATTGAATGCATACGGGTACATCGCTAGTTTGAATTATCTTTTTCTTGTTCCAAATACGTTTGTATATAGTCCAGTAATGGCCAAGTAAGCGACACTGGCGTCTACCATGAATGGCCATATAATAGTAATACAAATAATAGAAAAATAGAGGCTAAAGGGTCAAAATATCAGTTTCACTTTTAACCATCACCGGCAAATAATTAAGAATAAAGGCTCTTGATTTGGAAATCTATATGCCCCCATCACCCACCGCCATCATTTTCATATAATTGTGGGGCTTGCTTTATTTCCATTCCACCACCATTGTTTTTGATTTTTCAAAGACTGTACTTGTATAATATCAAGTTTGACAAATGGATTCGTATAATTATTTTTTAAGAGATAACATCCAACAATCTTCTATTTCAGCCTGTGACATCTTTTCGTGTAGGTTTTCGATCATGTTCGTGGAAGGCTGTGTTGGAATGGTGGATATACTAGAAGAAAAATACGAAAGAGCATATGCCCTATATTACAAGGTTAGAATCCGGGGAAGGGAAGAAATCCGGTCGATTGACAACTCTTCCTTTCCCATGAGTCTTTAATTAGGTTCTGATCTAAGGCTAGAGTTAAAATATGTATACAATGTTTGACAACATTCACAGTTGCTCACCCTTTGTGTCACTTTCAACGGTTTTCAGTCTCTTAGCTGCCCTGATGAATTCCGAAATCACTTGTACCTCATTCAGTGGTCGCTGCATATATTAAAGGATATTAGATTCAAAGCAAGATAGCATACATATGTGACATGGCATGCATGTATGTGCATGGATACATGTATGTATGTGAGAGATTGGACCTGTGACACAAAATGCCGCTGCACAGTATTAAGCATTTGTTCCCTTGGTGAATAAGCATTGATGCCTCCCTACAATTCAAAATAAAATAACCCTTTTAATTTGATGAACATAACAATTTCATCTACATCAATGTTAGGGTCCGAAGGACCTACGAGTTTGAAGTGCTTGCAATATCTTCTCAACGAGTTGGTATCGAGTCTTGCCAAATTTACCTTTGAAAATTGGGAAACACATGATAAAATACAATCAGAAAGTGTTTGCTGGATCAAGGGCATGTGGCATTGGTCAAAGATCAATGATACTAACCAATTGTGGCGCATGAATAATGGATCGAACATCTCTGTAACCACTACGATTCGTTGGTTTCATGGATGCTGATGAAACCCAAGGCTTTGTATGTCGAACTTTGGCTTTCGTAGGCCTGTGGAGCTCAATGCCACTAGCTGTTCAAAGTGAAGGACAAAACAGAAGGGGATGATCATAATGTTAAAAGTCACATAAGGTTTTTTTTTGTGTATAACAATCGGTATTTAACTCATTAATTGACTAATTCGAATCGGGTATGTCAGATGCCCTATGGAAGTCACTCTTCCAATCCAATTTGATTCATTCACAACGTATTATAACCCCTAACCTTACACTTAAAGGGATCTAGCACATCATCCTAGTAGACGAACATAAGTAAGTTTTAGTTAAGAATGTTTGGACATCATTTGACTTACAGAAGTCATGGTCTTTGTCACCAATGTCCGAGCCACTGCTTGAGTTATCGAAATCATGATCATTATCTACTTCATTCCCCGTAGGATGTTCCAGCACACCCAGTGCATTTCTTTGCAGCTTAACTTCAACCCCATTCTTCAAAACCTTGAAAATGTGGGGCACTAGCGTCACAAAATATGATTCTTCCACATAATGAAGCTAACAAAGTAAGTGCTCTCTAGCTATACAGAAAAAGGTTTAGCCGCAAAGGTCTAACACATCAATTTCAATTATCAAATAGACAAACAAATCTAATCATAAATAGTTTCATTAAGGTGATGTCTGATCCATCTTTTCCAACTAAAAACTGATTAAAAGCTAACCAGAAGTTAAAGCTTATGTTAATTTTACTAATATGGATATGCTCAGCTAAAAAGTTTTTCCGTATATTTGATGAACCGTACCTATGCCAATATTCGAATATTTAATCTATAAATCAGCATTCAAAACTAGGGTTATAAACGAACTACTCGTAATTTGTTTGTATATTATTAGTTTATATTCGTTAGCCAGGTTAAATAAATGAGTATGAAAAAAAAAATATGTTCGTTTAATTAAACGACTAAGTTTGGAAAAAAGTGTGTTAGGTCCATTTATGTTCACGAACAAGCTTGTTTATAAATTCATTTATTAGTTCGTTTATAAGCTTTGCTTATTTAAAGTTGATATTTTTTCTATAAAAGATACTTTAAACCATTTATGTTTATTTTATTTATGGGTAAACAATAAAACCCAAATCTTAAGTTTCTAACTATAAACTCTAAACCCTAAATTCTAAGTACTAACATTAAATTTTAAACCCTAAACAAAACCTATAACCACTAAAATTAAAAGGCTTGTGTAAACTTTAAACCCAAAATTTTTCCCTTTATTTATTTCAATTAATACTATACATATTTTTGTTTGATTACAAGATTAAAAAACAAGAAATATATTTATTTATGGATTCATAAACAACTTTTTAATTGCTCCCAAAATGTTCAATTATATTTTTATGAGCATATTCACGAACATGTTTTAAACGAACATATTCATGAACATTAAACAAGCAAACAAATAATTTTAGATAAACAAACACAAATATGATTTTAAAATTTTAAACAAACCCGAACAAACTTAAAAATAAACAAATAAATATGAACATAGGCATGTGTGTTAAAACTCGATTCATTTACAAATTGAATCTATATACAAAAACAGAAAAAGCAACAAGAGAATCTGTAAAGAAAACCAACACCACATGGATTTATAAAGATTTTGCATGCAAGAAAATCTCACATCATAAAGTAAATAAAATCTATGTTATATTGTTATCAGAATTTTAATTTTCCCTGAAAAATTTGCATGTGACAATGACATGTATTAGTATACAAATATATTCTTCAAATATACAAGTACAAGAAAATCTAACCATAATAAAGTAAACAATATTTATTTCGTATACACGCACATTTGTAGACTACACTGTTTGAATTCGGATCATCTTAAGGGAACATCCAATATCTTACCACTAGAACCTTTGAATTGAACAATGGGTTCAAGTTTTCTCTAAATATTAACATGTATTAATACGAATATAGGGTATAATGCTTCAAACATAATATACTACATGCAAGACCAATCACAATGCCCCCCATGAAAAAACAGAATAAAATGAATTAAACCAATCAAAGAATAATCCAGAGCAATTAAGAACCCCTTGGTATGACTATGACCTAGAATCTTAGTACAATGACAATCAAAGGTTTTTCTAAACATTGTCCGAAACTAATTCTATATTGGGTGGCATCTTATGAGCATTGAGCACAATGAAACATCATTATCATTAAAAAAAAAGAAGTAGAATTAGCATCAAACAGGGACATTAGAAAAAAAAAAAAAGCCCATACTAAAGAAAGTAATAGAGGAAAAATACCAGCCAGTGCCAACCACCGAGGCCCACAGCTTTCTTGACTACTCCTTGTAAACCGACCAATACTGACTTTGTTCGATTGTTTCCTGTCACGATAACTTTTGTGTGCCTCGGTAGAACTGAAAGCTCTTCATCGCCGCTTTCTTCCCTAAACGGCGACAGCACCCGAGACGAACATAATTCGTGCTCCAACATTTTTTCACCCCCAATGTTTCAATTCTCAAAACCCAGATCCTCGAAACTGCAGTTTTGACTTTGGTAATCAATAATTTATTAATCCCCAATTACCTTCACATTTATTTGTAGAGCAAATTTCTTCAAAAAAGGAAAAAGATGAAGTACAAAGAGGAACCCAGATTTTGCAGAGTGATTAATTTGAAGCCAGAGCAGATGAGGATTGGTCAGTGAAACGAATATTTTGAGGAAGATTTGAATGTGAATTTGGCTTTGGAGAAACCAATCACTGATTCACGGGACTCGGGTTGATCTCAATTAATGAACTCTCCCCCAAAAAAGGGAAAAAAAAACAAAGGCAATGCTATCTCGTAACTAAGTTTCTTCTTGATAAATCATGTTGATTCCACCTGAAACAAGCAAATTTTGAGTTAAAATCCTTTTTTAAGTACTAAGAAATTGAAACAATCAAAGTTGCCATGTTTTCTTTAATCATCGAGCCGTGAAGAAAAAGGTGAAGGTTTCTGTATAGCTGAATTGTACATGTCAATAGCCAACAAAAGTTGTCCTAGGAAGGAAAACTTTATGTTTGGTTGCTGAGAGAATTTAACTATATAAAGGAAGATAAAGAATCCCAACCATAAATAAAAAAAATTTAAAAAAGTTTTTAGTGAATAAAAAGGGGGGGAAAACATTTAACAAATGCTGTAAGCATTAGAGATTAAGCTTCAGAACAAGAATTAAAATTGGGTACACTTGTAAACCCCATTAGTCTTAAGAAAAAAACAAGAGGGGGAGAAAGAGCCAAAAAGAAGAGGTAAAATTCTCTTCGCTGCAGTTTCTTCCAGGAAACTAGTAAGAGAAATGTTGGGAAAAAATGATCAGAATATTGGTATTAAACAGAGCAATGTTTGTAACTTTCAAATTCTGCTCACATTCAATAGTATAATAAGCAAAAGCCTAAAGTGAGAACAAAGAAGCTTTTCTGGGGAATACAATCAATTCAAACAATGTATATGCTATGTTCAAAAAAAAAAAATTGTATATGTTAAGAGAATCTCGCATTGAATAAAAGGAAAACCAAACCCAACAAATCTGATGTACCTGCAAGAGCACGGGAAAAATAAGAAACGATTCAACTAAGGACGAAAACAGAGTGTGAGGATTGCATTTTGAAAGGAAAAAAATAGAAGTTGGGGATTTGTACCGGATCTGAACTGAATGATGAATTAAAAATAATAAGAAGCGATAAGAAGGGAAGAAAAACGGCTAGGAATTTAGCAGGGGAAAACTGAAATATGCACAGCTTTTGAGAGAGAATGGGAAAATGCAAAGGAAAAAGAAAAAGACAGAAAAGTAGAAAAAGAACTGATGAGAGAGAGAAAGGGCTTTGTAATGGAAAGCACACTAAATGCTTACCAACTGCCAATGGAAACGACCTGCCATGTGCCTTACAGTCACCCCTTTCTTATTCTTTTGTAACCGGCGATTCCCGGTTTTATTTCTATTTTATTTTCTTCTTTCGGGGTATTTTATTTTCTGAGTTAGGGAATGGTAAGGCTCACTACCTCACTCTTATACTTAGAGTATGGTTAACCGTAAAATTAAAAATTGATTTGATTCAAGTTGTTTAGACAGTTTATGGTTTATAAATTTATGAATCGTAATTAATCGAATCAAACTGAATTGAATTTAATTTAATTTTTTATTTAATTTATAGTTATTTTTATAATGTAAAAGTAAATATTTTATACTTACAATACTATAGATGCATTTTTAATTATTATTTTTTACTTAAAAAATTAAATTTTTAATAAATATTTATAAAAAATACTTTAAAACTCTAACTTTTTAATGTTTAAAAGTCATCAAATAAAGCTATTTTGTCAAAATAAAATACAAAATTTCAAAAATTAACGTTAATATGAAAAAACTGAAAACAGAGGTTAATCGAACCGGAAACTGATAGTTATTAAAATAGTTTATCGAATTAAACCGAAATCGAACCGTATATATCCCTACTCACTCTTTCGAGTTTAGCTGAGCCTAGCAGAATTATGTGTTGCTGTATTTAAAACAAATAAAATATATAAATAATCATTAACCTACCTTCAAATACTTTTTTATAATTTATACTCTCTCTATCCCATAAAAATTATCCATTTTGTGTTTTAAAATTGTCTCACTTAAATTGTCTTCTTGAAAAACTCAACAACTTTTACTAAATACATTTTCTTTTCTACCCTCTTTTTAATTTTCTAATAAAACAAATTTTAACTTTTTAATGATGAAATTGTCATTTTAATTACTTTACAATACATCTCTTACACAAACTTTTTCTTCTAAAAACTACGTAAAAAGTCAACAAGAGACAATATTTTTGGGACGAAGGGAGTATATTGTTTTATAAATTTATATTATACTTATATTAAAAATAATATTTTCTTTAATGTTTAAATTTATATTTCTTTTTTAAAGTGCACGGCTATTACATTCGACATTTATTGGTTGTTACATTTTTATTTTTAATAACAAAAACTTTTAATTTTTTATTATTTATTAAAATTTATTATTATAAAAATTAAAAAATACATATTTTAAATTTTAGGAAGAAACGACCAAGGATTGAACATTGAGATGTGCCAAAATATTGAATTTAAAAAATACAATTGTTTATTACGCATTTAAACTCAAAATTCATGAGACAAACTTGAATTGTTATTAGACCAAAAAGTTTGAGAACACGAGAGCGTCCTTCTTTAATTCCACACCTATTTGATTACATATTTAAATAAATATTATATTTTTAATTTAAATACTTGTTTTTACAAGAGCCAAAAAACTATTAGAGCAAAATTTATCAAATATATAAAATTTTTATAGGGGAGCCTGGCCCTTTTGGACCTCAACAGAGCTTCATCTCTTAAAGCAATTTGGTTTTTCTTTTTTATTTTAACCAATTAAAAACTTAGAATATTTGAGGCCGAATTTTAAAATTCAATTAAAAATTTATTTTCAACAATTTTAATTAGGGCAGTACAAGCATTTTATATTCAGTTATCATTATATTGTAATTTAAGAATTAAGATTTATACAATTTAGACATTATATAAAAATATTATAAATATACTTCAAAATAAATGTTATTAGGTATATTGATTTTAATTTTTTATATTTTATAAGTGCAATTAAAAATTTATCACACAAATAATGCATATGATTTTTGTTTAACTAATTTCTTTTTGTACATAACATATATACACTATTATAATGCGGTTGATTGAGTAAGTTGGTGTAATGATAGTTCTTAAATTATTATTTGACATATTTGTTAGCTTATTTTAATAATTTTAATGGCTCATATAATTAATAATTAGAACTCTATATAAAGTGACTCAAGATGATGGTTATTGAATATTAAAGATATAGAATTAATGTGGGTTTAAATTCCATTCTCTCTCCCTTTATTATAGCACAGATACGTTAATTATGTAATGATACGTTTTAAAGAATAATTACGTTAACTACATAATTTAATGGTGAGTTATATTCTTATGGAATTAAATATAACATGAGTTATATGAGCTTAGTTTTACAGATAAGCTACAAATATGAAGTTAGGATGAACCTCTCTTTAACCATTAAAAGGAAAATTAAAAGAAAAGGCAGAGAGGGAAGGAACATCAAGACAGTAACTATTGTCATTGATTAAGGTATTTATATTTGTTCTTCTCTAATCAATTATTTGAGAGTGAAACCAAGTGTGTTATTAAAGATCATGTTCATATAATCAAAATTATATTTTAATTCGATTATAAGTCTTATAATTGGTATCAGAGCAATGTTTAAGACTCCTAATTCACCATTAAAGTTATATTACATTGTATTCATCATGTTAAATTATTTATGTGATGTGTTTATATTAATTTAATAAAAAGCGTATTGATGACTATGAATGTTTTATGATATATATGCTCATGATATTTTCGCATAAATGTTTTAATTTGACAAGCATATATTATATTTATGTATTTAATGACAATTATAAATTAATATTGGTTGAGCAATTTGTTCATACGTTAAAATTTCTATGAAATTGTTAGAATTTTAAATTATTGTTATGAGCATATTGTTTTAGTTTATAATTTACAAACTTTATATATGTCTTTTATGTTTAGTGTTGACAGTATAATTTTAGTCACATAAATTTTATTAGATTAAATATTTATGTTAATAAAAGCTTGTTAGTCACCAAAGTGACCTAGCTTGAAAGTTTAAATATTTAATTTAATAATTTTCATTGTTCATTTTTTATGATGCTATTACATGAAATTAATTGGACAATTGATATTATTATTTATGATGTTAGGAGGTCCCCCAAAGGTGGACCATTACTTATAATTAATGACAATTAAAGAAATTAATCTACATGCTTGATGAATGTGATTGTTTTCCAAAGAGAACATATATATTTACTTGAGTATGTTTGCTTAGTTATTATAGTATATTTTATATTGGCAACAAAATTGTATAAATATTAGTATTTAAGCATTACCTAGAGGTGAACTTAAATATAATAATTAAATTTTAGGGTAATCTTCACCCGTGGTCCCTTTTGTTTAGGTTTTGTTCTATTTGGTCATCCAAATTTAAAAAAGACTATTATTTCCACTTACGTTTGAAAGCATTTCTGTTTTGGTCACTGGACCGTTAGTCTTTGTTACTTTTATTTTCGGTCTGTTTCGTTTTGGTCACTGATTTTAAATTTTTGGTTTAAGTCACTTACGTTATCGTTTCGTTCTATTTTGGTTGTTGGGCCATTAATCCCCGTTAATTTGATGATGTGTCGTATTAATAAAAATGGATTATTTCTAATTTAATCTCTACAATTTTAAAATTTTATTTTTTCACCATCTTCAAACAAAAAATCTATAATCTTTTTGTCTCCAAAATTTTATCCCCTCCAACGATCGGGCTTGTTAACTCTAGGTTCCACTAGAACCACGTAAACCCTTTGTTTGTCTTCAATTTTTTAAAGGAGTAGGAGTGTGCATTCGGCTAATTCGGTTAATCGATCGAACCTAATTACCCAAAATCCAATAACCAAAATTTTTCCTTTTAACCGTTAACCAAACCAAATCTTTTTCAAAAAATTTTAATTGAATCGAAAAAAATTCGATTAATTCAGTCAGTTTTTGAACTAACCGAAATTTGTTATAAAATTTTGGGTAAATTACAGAACTGGTCACTAAATTATGCTAAAATGATCTTTCTAGTCACTGAACTTTCATTTTATGCTAATTTAAAAAAAGTTTAATGATCATTTTATAACATATCAAAAATTTAATGATCATTTTATAATTTTTAAAAGTTTAATGACCAAAAATAAATATATGTAATATATATAATATTTAATATGTAATAATTTTGGTTAATTCGGTTAATTAATTGGTTTCGAACTGAATTAACCGATAACTGAAGTTTGAAAAAACTCTTAATCGTTAACCGATTTTACCTAAAATTAACCGACCGATTAACCAAAAAAATTGATTCGTTCGGTTTTCGGTTAAAACCGAATAATGCACACCCCCAGAAAGAAGCCATCGCATAAGCGAACGAGAATAACATAATTATTCTAACTGTCATATCTGGTTAGTTCTGTATCAGAGTTAACATCAGCTGCGTTTCACTATTCCAATAGACGTTTGTAGCTGACGGTAGCTAAGGCAGCAGCAACGGTTGACGGCGGTGGCATCAGTAAAAATGAAGGTTAAGGTTGGAGAGGAAATTTTTTTTAGGGTTTTTTGTTTGAAGATGGTGAAAAAAATAAAAGTTATTAAATTAGAAATTACTCATTTTTATTAATGTGACACATCATCAAATTAATGAGATTAATGTACCAATGACCAAAATAGAACAAAACGACAACATAAGTGACTTAAACAAAAAAAAATTAAAAACGGTGACCAAAACGAAATAGTCTAAAAACAAAGGTAACGAAGACTAATAGTCCAGTGACTAAAATAGAAACGTTTTCTAGCGTAAGTGGCAAGAATAGTCTTTTTTAAATTTGGGTGACCAAAATAGAACAAAACCTAAACAAAAGGGACCACGAGTGAAGATTACCCTAAATTTTATTATTTGTTTGAATTTATTAAAGTTTACTCAAAGTATTAATGCATGAGCATGCGTAATGTTTACAGCTTTTACTAATTTGTTTGCCTTAGGCGATGGCCTACTCAAGTTTAACGGAATAAAACTATAATGATTACGCATAACAAGTCAATTTTCATTTAGGTGTTATGGATTTAGACTTGGCTATAGTTACAGATGAAAAACCCGTAGCCATTACTGAGACCAGTACTGAAGCTGACGAGTCTTTTTATGAGGCTTGGGAGCGATCTAATATGCTGAGTTTGCATTTGTTAAGGATGACCATGGCTGAAAATGTTAAGCCGTCTATGCCCAAGACAGATAATGTGAGGGAATTTATGCTGAAAATTAAGGAGTACTCCCAACCGGACATTGCTAATAAGTCTATTGTTGGGAACCTTATGAGTGAGTTGACAACCAATAAATTTAATTGGTCACAGCCTATTCATGATTATGTGACAAACATGTCTAATCTAGCAGCAAAGTTAAAATAGATGGGTATAGATGTGAGTGAAACTTTTCTTGTTTGGTTTATTATCAATTCACTTCCTCCTGAGTTTGGTCAGTTCTAGGTGAATTATAACACCCTTAAAGAAAATGAAACCTTCAAGAAATTAAGGCCATGTTAGTTCAGAAAGAAGGAAGGTTGAAGAAAGTTAAATATCACTTTGTTCATCTCACAATTCATAATCTGACCAACAATAGTAAGGCTAACCATGGCAAGAAGAATAAAAGAAAAGATAAAGCTTTAATGAAAGTTAATGAGGGTAAAATTCATAAGGAGCTTACATGTCACTTCTGCAAGAAGATTGGACACTTCAAGAAAGACTGCTTGAAAAGAAAGGCTTGGTTCAGAAAAAAAGGTATACATTATGTTTTTGTATGCTTTGAATAAGATCTTATTAAAGTGCCTAATAATACTTGGTGGTTAGGTTCTGGTTCAACTACTCATGTTTCACATGTTGTGCAAGGATTCCTTTTGATCCATCCCATAAACGAGAATGATCAATTTATTTTTATGAGGAATAGAATGAAGGCACGAAAAGAAGGAATTGGAACTTAGAAGTTGATCTTGGACATTGGATGTCATTTAGATCTTAAAAAGTGTCTGTATATTCTTGAATGTGCTAGAAATTTAGTTTCTGTTGGAAAGTTGGATGAAGTAGGTTTTAACTTTAAGATTGTAAATGGTGTGTTTTCTTTGTATAAACATAAGTACTATTATGGTTCTGTTACTTTGGTGGATTGTTTATATCGTTTTAATCTTAATGTTGCTTTTGTTGAATCATTGTTTCATGTTTAGCATAAAATTGATAATAAACATAGTGCATATAATAAATCTTCCGCTTTCTTATGGCATCAAAGATTGGGTCACATATACAAAGAAAGGATATTGAGGTTAATAAAAAATGAAATCTTACCTCATTTGGATTTTGCTGGCTGAGATGTATGTGTTGATTGCATCAAATGCAAGCATTACGAAGGACTCTACATTTAATTGAAAATGGAAATGTTAGTGGGAGTGCAGAACCACAAAATATTGAAATTCAAGAAAGTATAACAAACACTTCTACATTTAATGTTTTTCCACATGTTGTTGTTCATGTTGTTATATCGTGAACAAATAACACACTAGAACAACAAATTAATACTCAAATTCCAACAAATTAATATTCAAATTCCACAAAATGAACATGTTGATAAACCAACTGACAAAGTTCAAGTCACAAATGAACAAGTGGTACCACAAAAAGTAGCATTACGAAGATCAGATAGGTAAAGAAGATCAGCTATTTCTGATGATTATGTCACTTGAATATGAATGTGACTTAAGCATTGATGAAGTTACAACTTCATTCAAACAATCCATAGAATGTAGCAATTCTGAAAGGTGGCTCAATGTTTTGAAGGAAGAGTTAAAATCAATGAATGACAATAAAGTCTGAGAACTAGTCGAGTTGCCTGAGGGTTCAAAACAGGTTGGTTGTAAATGGATTTTTAAAATCAAAAGAGACTCTAAAGGCAACATCGAACGGTATAAATCTAGGCTTGTTGCTAAAGATTATACTCAAAAGGATGTCATTGACTATAAAGAGACTTTTCCTCTAGTTTCAAAGGACTCTTAAGAATTGTTATGGCTTTGGTGGCTCATTATGATCTAGAGCTTCACCAAATAGATGTAAAGATCACATTTATGAATGGTGACTTGGAAGAAAAAGTTTATATGGATCAACCAGATGGTTTTTTAACCATCAGAAAAAAGAGTTAATGTGTAAATTAAAAAAAGTCAACATATGGTTTAAAACAAGTTTTCCGACAACGGTATCTTAAATTCAATGATACCATCATGTCATATGGTTTTGTAGAAAACATTATTAATCAGTGTATCTATATGAAAGTCCGTGGGAGCAAATTCATTATTCTTGTTCTATATGTTGATGATATCCTTCTTGCTGCAAATGATATTAGTTTATTACATGATGTTAAAGAATTTTTCTATAATAATTTTGAAATGAAAGATATGGGTGAGGCATCCTATGTGATTGGGATAGAAATATTTCGTGATAGATTACTAGGATTGTTAGAATTGTCTCAGAAAGGCTATATAAAAAAAATTCTAAAGAGATTTAGAATGAAAAAATATTCTGCAAGAATAGTTATTATAGTCTTGCTCATATATCGATGATACTTATGAATTTGATTAAAGTTATATTTTTGCTTATATATTTATTTTCTCATATCATGATCTATACTTGATTGTTTTCGTGAGATAATATGTTATGAAATATATATATATATATATATATATATATAAATTGAATTAATCTTGTGATACATGGAAGAAATTAAATCATTAAATAGATTTATGACCGCCAAGATCCAATTAGTTTAATCTGTTAATAGTAATGATTTAGAAGATTCGGTAAATAGTGCACACTTACAATTATTGAATTTTCAAATCATGATATGGGTCAAGTGGGAGATTGTTAGATTATTTTAATAATCTTAATGACCCATATAATTAATAATTAGAATTCTATATAAAGTGACTCAAGATGATAGTTATTGAGTATTAAAGAAATAGAATTAATGTGGGTTTAAATTCTCTTCCCTCTCCCTTTATCATAGCACAGTTACGTTAATTATGTAGGGATACGTTTTAAAGAACAATTAACATAACTACATAATTTAATGGCAAGTTATATTCTTATGAAATTAAATACAACATGAGTTATATGGGTTATATTCTTATGAAAGTTATTAAAAGGAGAAATTAAAAAAAAGGAAAAGAGGAAAGAACATCAAGACATCAACTATTGTCATGGATCAAGGTATTTATATTTGTTCTTCTCTTAATCAATTATTTGAGAGTGAAACCAAGAGTGTTATTAAAGATTCTGTTCATATAATTAAAATCATATTTAAATTTGATTATAAGTCTTACAATATTGACAATAAAAAATTAATTTTATAAGCAATGTCAAAATGATGTCAAATGTACTAACAAGTATTGAGTGCATTGATAAGACATATTACACTTCTAATGAGAGGATGCGAATTCAAACCTCAGATATGATATTATTGAGAGTGACATCATCGTACCCCGAGTATGGACTATAAGACGGACATGTATATTAATAAAAAATGATGTCTAATGTCTTTTAAATTAGTGTCAAAATTTATATTTTTATATAGTATTTTGTTTTAATTTTAGTCGTATTAACTATTTACTAGGGTGGGAACCCGATGTTATATGGGCTGGGCTGGGCTGGGGTGATAATGATAAATGTGGGACCCCGGCTCGCTTTTTTGTTGAGAAAATTGTTTTGCATGGCTTATAGCGGCCACGCACTTGAGTTACGCCACACGAATTGTTCGAGACTCTTTTCAATGCTCATTATTATGCACCCTTTTTTTTATAATTTTATCCTCGTTCCATCAATCATTTATCCTTGCAATCTAAGATTTTACTACTGTATTTGTTCAAACTAAAAAAGATCACTATACGATAATTGGTGTAACAAACGTTTTTTTCTCCTTTGAAAATTTTATAAAAAATTAATTTGTTTTGTACGATATCAAAAGAGACGTCACACAGAGACCGGGATTACACTCATAGCAGAATACCGTAACAAACAAATGTGGAAAATGAAAATTTTGAAAAATAGAAAAAAAATTTGAAAATGAAGGTGGAGAATATAAAAAATGGATGGAGTCGCCATCGGCCACTTTGGAAGGCCGGACACCATTAAAAGGTAACCAGAGATTCAAAACGTTTGGGTTCAGGAGTCGATTACGCGTGGGGAAGGATTAGCACCCCCACAACGCCCAGAATTGGTACCGCGTTGATCCAGTGTTGTCATTGCAAGAAAATAAAATTCGAATCTTTAATTTAAAATTTATTCATAAAAAGCAGTATAAGGAGAACATTTCCTTACTTACGAAAATCGAGGAGGATGACACCTCTGAATGAGTCAGGATGTCACTTCCTAACCAGTTATTCGAAATAAAATAGAAAATATTCTCCTAATATAAACCGAGCTTAGTTTTTTTTTTTTAAATATTCAAAACAAGATAAATAAAAATAAATATACTAATACAATATGCATATAATACATATACACCCATATATATATATAAAAAGAAAACTATAAATATCTAATATTACAATAAAATACATATTATATAGTTAAAATAATATACATACACACATACATATAGTGCGTAATGGAAAAAAAAAGAAAATGCATATATATAATAATGGTAATAATACTAATCATATATATATATATATATAGTAATAAGCATAAGCGATATACATAATAAGTTATAGATACTATATGTAGAATGTAAACATATACATATATTACATATGGGACTAATAACAAAATGCAACGTACTTAATATATATATGTATTCCACAATATGCGCAACATGGTATAATTATACTATAATATACATGATATTAACATACTAATATGAGTAAATATATACATGATAATGAAATAATAATAAATAAAAATAACCAAATTAAAAAGAAATTAGAAAACGGGGGAGGGACGAAATTTAAAGAAAAATAAAAGGGAGGTACTGCGGAGGTAATTAATTTAGGGCAGAGGCCCTTATCTTGATATTTACCCAATTTTATCTAGCTTAAGGATTAAATTAAAGCGAAAAAACACTTGGTGGTTTAATTAAAAGACAAAGAAGGACCGAATTGAAAGTTTTAAGAAACATTGAGGGACCATATGTGTGATTATACCCTGCGCTAGACCACAAATATAAACTCCCTGGGATGGAAGGGTTTAATGTGCAAATAACCCCTATTTTTATCTTAGTATATAAGCTACTTTTTTAAGAAAACAAACAGATTAAGCATTTTGTTTTAAACAAAGAAAAAAAAACTCCTCATCTTTTCTGTCCGGTTGCTAGTGTGTCGGCCGCCTGTGCCGCCACGGATCGCCGGTGGCTGGCGGCGCCGCTCGGGGTTGTCAAAATGGTCGGAAGGTCACACATTTTCGAATCCTTTCGAAGCGCTAAATCCAAATCCGAGGTCGGATTAAAAAAAACTCTACGCGGGTAGATCTAAAAAAAGGTATGAATTGTACCTGTTCGAAACTATTTCCCCTTTTTTTGAATCTATCTTCCCTTTTTTATATTCGAATGGTCTCTAGAAATAACCTCGTTTTTTATTCCCTTTCGAACTAAAAAACCTCCTCTTACATTTCGACTCATATGGGTTTTTATAACCATACAAAAACTTAAAATATCACAACTTGCATGTATCCACTTGTATACTGGATTGATTTTGTATTTAAGGGTTTTTTTTTAGTTTAAATGGGGTATTGGGTATGGTTTTGTAATGGGCTTTAAGGGTATTTAATTTGGGTCTGGGTTTTGGGTATTTGTATTGGGCCCGGACATAAATGATTACTACAGCTGCCCCTCTTTGTGCGTTGCTGTGTAACAAGAATAGGGCAAAGACAAAAGAGTAACCATTTTTGTCCGGTTGGTCAAGGTTATTTTCTTTGGCCCCCGCACCACCGCTTCTTCTCGGTCTTTTCTTGATCTTCTTTGCCGCACTTTAAAATGGAGGATTCGTTGGGAAGTCAAAATCTGCGGCGATCTGTTGGAGGAGACAAAATGAGCTCGGCTTGCTACGACTCTGACGACGACGCAATGCTTGGAGAAAATTTGACCTAGCTGCAACACTGACGAAGAGACAAGGTCTGCAAAACTTGATCCAGCAGCAACACTGGCGAAGACACAAGATCGATAGATGAAGATTTGGTCCAGCTACAACACCGACAAGGAGGCATGACCGAAAGTTGGTAAATTTTGATGCGGAGCTTCTTTTGCATTTTTCCCAAATGCACAGGGATCAACGGTTTTGAGTTGTTTTTACCGATAGCCGTTTGCTCTGGGCTAGTTGTACCATTCCCCTGGGTACAATCAGTTTACACCAATCATGACATTGAAATTTTCAAAGGATTTATTTTCCTTCGAACATTCATGAAAATGGATTTTTGATGGATATTTGAATTATCCATTGTCTTAAACTTTACCGTGTTTAAGCACGTTGTGCCAACATTTTTGTTGGACTTGTCAAAATAGTTTGATCCAGCTGCAACACTGACGAAGAGACAAGATCGAAAGATGCGGTTTCTGATGTCTGATCCAGCTACAACTCTGATGAAGAGATAGGATCTGAAAGTGGAAATTTGGCCCAGTTACAACACCCGACGAAGAGGTAGGACCGAAGAATAGTATGGTTCGACCAAGTTACAACACCCGACGAAGAGGTAAGGTTTTGAAGTTAGTAGGGTTGATCCAACTACAACACCGACGAAGAGGCAGGATCAGAAGTCAATAAATTTTGGTCCAACTACAACACTGACGAAGAGGGAAGACCTGAAGTCAGTAAGGTTTGACCCAGCTACAGCACTGACCAAGGTTGTATCTCTATCTCAAAAAAAAAATCTGGCTTGACTCAAATTCAAAATTAACAACAAAAAAACAAAAACAAAATTAAATGTGAAATTACTAAATTCGAAATAATTTAAGTCCAATAAAAAAACTTGAGTCTCGTCAACTGATTTGGATACACGGCAATCCTGACTTAAACTATTAACCTAATTTAGATTGATCAAAGTCGAAGTTTGCTCAATCCGCCCAATTAAGTAATTGATTGGTCTAATTACAACGACGAAAATTGCAGGAACAATAATATTTTAAAAAATATATTAAGAATTGGATAGTATATTTAAAGCATTTTTCTTTAAAAAATAATGCGTCAAATATGAAATTTTCAAAAATAATAAATACAATATATAAATATTAATTTATATTAAAAGGATCTTAACTTCATGGTAAAACTTTTTAAATTTGTAATGAGATATGAATCCGACGAAAAAGTTAAAAAAATATCGTTTTAATTTTTAAATGAATGGATCAGGCTTGGAATTGGGAGGGATTGTCTGTTCCTCAAAATTCTATTTTTAGGGTATATTATCCTGGAGAGCACTAGATTATTAAATCTCTATTTTGATCAATGGCTAAGAATATTATCAATTATATTCAAATCAAAAGCACAACCAAAACGCTGTGAAACAAACGCAACCAAACCCTATTTTTTCTTTCATTTTGTATTCTAGAAGAGGGCTTCCTTCGATAGTTTCGACGTCGCCGGGCGACGGCAGTCTCACAACGACTTTCTGCTCTCGCTCTTCTCGCCTTGGCCGTTCTCCTTTTTCCTTATAAGTTTATCTTTCTTGGAGGACTCGATTTATTTTTCCTTGGAGTTTCCTTTCCAGAACCTCAGAGAGGTAGGAGGTCGAGGTTTTCGACTAACGGCTGGAGTTCTTAAGGACTTAAAGGCTGGTCCGACAGCTGTACTTGGGGTTGGAGCCTGTCGGTGCCCCTTTTCCAGTTGTTCTTCTGATTTGTTGCCTCCGAGTTTCGCTACTTCCATTTCTGTTCTCGTTTTCTTCTACGAGGAAACGTGGTTTGAAGGCCTATATTGCCATTTCCGTTCCGTGTTTGTCTTTCATCCCTTGAAGTTAACGTCGATCCCATCGGTATCTGTCGCCAAGTTTGCCATTCCGTCATGCCCTTAGTGACAAAGACGTCAACCACTTCCATCCTCCTCTTGCAACTGGGATGTACTGCTTCACTGAAGGTTTTTTCAGTTTGTTTTGTCTTGGACCTTTGTTGTGTCCTCTATTTCGATCACACAAAATGCATTAAAATGCATCCAAACCCCTACTCAAAGCAGAAACCTGCAACTCACAAGTTGTCCACTCAAAAACCACCCAAAACTTAGTGAAATCAACCTCAAACATCCTACAAACTTAGCCCAGCTACAATACAGTGATTCGATACCTCAAACTTCATCAATTAACATCTAAAAACCCTTTTACAACATCCTTTCATTTCCAGCAAAGATTAAACACCAAAAACCTCACAAAAACCCTTAACTTACAACCTTTAATTTATTTTCAGAATTACAATGTTAAATCCAAGCTTTTAACATTATTAAAAATCAAAATCATAATCTAACCTGATCAAGAACTCAGCAAAACAGATCCACTTCGAAAATATACCAATTTCATCAATCAAAACACAATTAAACCAATTTCCACTAATTAAACTATCAAAACACATTAGAAAACAATTGTAAAGGATTAAGAACTTGGGGATTTCAGTAAATAACCTTTCATTAGAGGAGAAGAACAAAGCCTTACTTCCAATGATGATTTCTCCCCTTAATTGCTTGGTAAAACATGAAAATCAAGATAGAAATAATAAGTATTTGATGGAAAAGCTTTAGGAAATCAAATAGAAATCAAAACTCTCTAAACCTTTGATTTTTACCTGAAGAAATTAAAGTTTGAAAGGTGTTTGGCTGGAGAGAAATTGAGAGAAAGAAGTTACAAAGTTTGTTACATGATTTTTGTTAAAAGCTTAAAATATGATTTATTAATTCTCTCCACTATTATAGCTTTTAAAACCCATTTAAAAATAGTTAATTAAAGGGAGAAATCTGATAAAAACATTTAGGATAATTAGCTCCTTAAAGATTCAAAGTTTTGATCCTTTTTCAAAATAGTCATTAAAACAGTTTTCAAAGTTTGCATTTTTGTCACTAGTGCAAAATGTCCGATTTCTAAAACTCATTTTCCAGAATTGATTTTACCATAATCATTAATATATTAAATATTGATTTTAGGACATTTTCCCATATTTTTACCACCTTCAAAAATATTTAATCCCATTTAATACCGAAACTAACTTGAACCTCTAAAACTGATCCTTTGGACTTTCGAACCGAGCCCCAAAACATCTACACCCAAAAACCAAGGCTTTACAACTCTCCCCCTCTTAAGAAATTTCGTCCTCAAAATTTACATGGAGGAAAAAGATGCGAAAATTGCTCCAACATATCCGCTTGCTTTCCCAAGTGGCTTCCTCGACACCTCAATGTCGCCACAAGACTTTAACAAGTTCTATCGTCTTTCCATGAAGAACCTTACTGCTGGAATTAAGGATTTCCATTGGATACTCATCATAGGATAAATTCGGTCTCAACTCAATATGCTCCACCAGCATAACATGTGAGGGATCCGACTGATACCTCCGCAACATAGATACATGAAACACATCATGTATTTTCTCAAGCTCGGGAGGCAACCCCAACCGATAAGCCATCAGACCTACACGCTCCATAATCTTGTATGGTCCAATAAACCTCAGACTAAACTTACCCTTACATTTGAACAGTATCACCTTCTTCCACGGTGACACTTTCAAGAACACTCGATCATCAACCGCATATTCCATCTCTCTACAGTTCAAATCCGCGTAAGATTTATGTCGATCCGTAAGCGATCACACATAAGCTTCACCTTTTCATGCATGTCTTTCAACAGATGCAACAAGAAAACATGTTTTTTCCCTACTTTAGCCCAATACAAGGGCGTACGACACCTCTGGCCATACAATGCCTCATACGGTGCCATCTGGATACTTGCTTGATAGCTATTGTTGTACGCAAACTCAACCAAAGGTAAATGCTTCTCCTAGGTTCATTGAAGCTCAATAATACAACACCTCAACATATCCTCCAAAACCTGGATAACACGCTCAGACTATCCATCCGTCTAAGGGTGATACGCAGTACTGAACCTCAACCTCGTACCCAATGCCTGATGCAAGCATCACCAGAAATTTGCTGTAAACTGTGGTGATACGCAACTTATCCAATGTATGCGTTGTATGCACTAGCAGAAAATGTACACACTTCGTAAATCGATCAACAATTACCCAAATAGAATCATTTTTAGCCGGTATCAAAGGCATCCCGGACACAAAATCCATGGTGATTCTCTCTTATTTCCATTCCTAAATTCTCAACAGTTGCAACAACCCAGATAGAAACTGATGTTCAGTTTTAACCTGTTGGCACCATGCACTTAGATACAAACTCCGCCACATCCTTTTTCAAACCAACCCAATAGTACACTTCCCTTAAATCAAGGTACATCTTGGTACTACCGGAATGCATATCAAAAGGACTAGAGTGTGCCTCTGACAAAATAGTATGCCTAAGCTCCGAATCCTCCGGCACCACTATTCGACCCTTAAAGCAGAAAACACCATCATCATCAAAATGAAACTTTGATGGATTACCATCCGATATGTCCTTAACATGAGGAATGTAAACCCATGGTTTTGGGCCTAGGGGTTTTGTGGTTTGTTAGACGGTCTAGTGGCTTGAGTTAGGGATTTGAATCTAATTCAGGAGTAAATATTTTTTTGAAAAGATAAAAATATGGAAAAATGGTTAAAAATAATCTTTTATTATATGATTAATATTGGTGAAATCAATTTTGAAAAATGAGATTTGGAAGTGTGACATTTTGGCTAGTGACCAAAATGCGATTTTTGAAAACTAGTTTTTTTAAAGGTGACTAAAATGAAAAGGATAAAATTCTTAGAATCCTTAAGGAGCAGTTTTACCAAGTTTTTGCTGGTGATTTCTCCTATCAATTAAGTCTTTTTAACAAGTGTTTTAAAAGTTAATTAAAAGGGAATTTGGTTATTAAAAATTAGTTATCACTTTAAAGAAAATTTAGGTAACTTTTCTCTCCACTTCTTTTCTGCCAAACACTCAAGTTTTCATCAAAAACCAGAGGTGTGAGATTAATTTACTTAGATTATTGATTTGTTATTGATCCTTTGACTTTGCTTTACAAAACCTCATTGAAATCTTGTGTTTTCTTAGCTTTAAACAAGCCAATTGAAGGAGAAACACACAATAAGGGTAAGGTCCGTGATCTCCTCTATTGAATGGTTCTTTATTGATATTCCCAAGTATTGAAGATTGATTTAATTGGATAAATTTGATGAAATAGTGAAAGATCCGTATTAGATCTATTTTCCAGTATTGAAGATTGATTTTTATCATATTTTGGAGTATTATCATGTTGATAAGTTGTTTTTAACAATGAAATCCCGAAGCTCTTGAATCCATAGTTGTTTAGGTTGTTAGATTTGTGTTTTTGTGGAGTTGTGGTGGTTGTGTAGTTGCTGGAAGTATTTGGATGAATTAATCCTGTTTTAAGTGTTAATTGTTGATTATGAAAGTGTTAGATTGATAGATCATGGCTGGGTTGTGTTTGGAAAGAGTTAGATGATGTTTTCAGTTGTTGTGATTGGGTAATTCTGAGAGGTTTGTGAAAGTTCCTGAGGATTTGTTGTTGCAGTGTTTTGAATGCATTGAGATGCATTAATCCTCTGTTGCAATGTAGTTAAAATAGGGGAGGCTGATCCAAAAGTGATAGGTGAAGCTTTGGAGGCTTCAGATGCTTGATTTCGTGTCGTCAAATTGAGTTTTCGCGTATCGGTGAGTGAGAACGTGATTCCAGCTTTGGAATGTTTAAAAAGTGGTTTATGTGAGTTTAAACTGAGCTTGAAACGCTGGTTTAAACTCAGAAGTAAGTTGGACATGGTTTTCTCTCTCGGTCGTGCTAGTTTGAATGGTTTTATATACTTGTTTTGATTACATTAAACCTACTATTTAAGCATGATTTTAAGTATATGAGATACTTTTTTTGTGAATGAATTGCTGAAAGATGCACATGGTAAGTGATCCTTGTAAGTATATGGTTTATACTTGTGGTTTAAAGCAAGGTTTGTTGCTTTGGAAAATGGTTTGGTACAATGCTTGGAAAAATAGTAAGGTAAATGGTTAATTATATTGGCAAGTGATTTGGTTTAAAAATTGTTATCGGATATAGTTGGCCGGCCATAGGATTGATAGTGCACTATAATAAGTCGTCTTAGATGTTGAGGGGTTTTGATTTGGTGTACCAAAAACTCCATCCAAGTACTCTAACGGTTGAGGGGTTACATGGTACCGTAAACCCTTGTTAGTGGATTAAGCGTCTAACCGATGAGTGGGGTTAGTGTCCCCGTGGGTTGTAAGTGTACCCGATTATAATGTACTACTATTGTGATTGTATCGCTATTTCGGTTAAGATGGCTTGAAATGTTGCGAGGACACTTATTTGAATCTGTGTATTCGACGAACTATTTTTGGAAATGGAACTTGGTTATGATCACTTGTAAGCCAATATAATTGTTAATGTATCATTGAAAGATTTATGTTGTATAATGCGATTTATACATGGTTACTCTTTAAGCTTTGCATAT
The DNA here is from genome assembly GCA_019671005.1 of Hibiscus mutabilis. Classification (NCBI taxonomy): domain Eukaryota; kingdom Viridiplantae; phylum Streptophyta; class Magnoliopsida; order Malvales; family Malvaceae; genus Hibiscus; species Hibiscus mutabilis. The sequence goes on along the minus strand of CM033741.1, from coordinate 21,098,568 downwards.
GGTTGTTATGCATGGGGAGGCTTAAATTGAGGTTGAGCAATGGGATTTCCTGTTGGTTAATGTTACATGTTGCATATGGTTTAATATGCTGCTTTTTAAAGATGTTAAGTGCATGATTTTCAAGGCATGATAATGTTTTAAATGATGCTTAAAAGATGATTGAAATGGGATTTCAATGTGTGTAAAGAGATGGTTTAAATACATTGATGGTGTGTTGTTTTTGACCACTCCTCACTAAGCCTAGTGTGCTTACGCTCTATTTGTCCATCAATGCAGAGAATTAAGGGTATGGAAGGCAATGGTAAGCAAGGGATCACAACAAGACTTGGTAACCAATGAATGTTTTGTTAAACTCCCTGTTTGGGCAAGTCTGTCTTGTTGCTTTTGGGTTGTAAATGGCCATTAATGATTGTTTATGGTGATGGTTTGAAGTTTCATGCTTTGCTTGATTGGTTTTCTAGGAAGCATGCCTCTAGATTCACAATTGAAGGATGATGCTTGTTTTGATGTTGATGTTAGGTTGTCTTGGCGTGGTTTGATCTTTGAGTATGTTGTATGTGAATTGGGGTATGTTAGGATGTTTTGGAATGTTCAAAAGCATGTTAATTCAGTAAAAATGGACATTACAGGTCCAGGTGTACTGGTACGGGTGTTTCTGTTTTAGTAAGAGTAAGCCATTCCAGGCTTAGCGAACCACTATACGAACAACTATTTTGGTACGGGCTAGGCAAATTTGGCCAGTGTTTCGGTACTCAGGGAGGCGTTTTGATACGGTACAGTGTTTTCATGAAGGGCGTTTCGATTCGCGGAAGCATATCGGAACAGGTTTTGGCTACTGCAATTTTAGGGTTTTATAATAATAAAGGCGTACCGAAACACCCTTGTCCGTATCGGTACGGTAGTTAATTTGGTTATTTGGAATCTTCTAAAGTTTTGTTTTCTTACGTTTTGGTCCCTGAATGTTGTGGATGCAATTGAATGAGTTTGAATGACCTTTTTGATATGATATTTAGCATGTGAGCATGAAAACTGCTTAATTAAAGGTTGGTAATATAAAAGTGAGTTAAGAGCCTGCATTTTTCTAAAATTATAATTTGGTCCCTAAATTATGATTGCGATCAATTGGATGTCAATTTGACGCCCGATTGAGTTGGGTTTTCACCTAAGATCAGTATGTACATGTAGGTCAATAGACAGACATCTAGAGAAGATAAAAGAAAAAAATGGACGTGTTTCGAGGTTATCTTCATGGTTTACTTCAGTAAACCTAATATAGCTTGCTCAGTTCCGTCTTGTGATTAGGTCGGGTCGAGGGGGTTACATTTGGTGGTATCAGAGCCAGGTTTGCTATAGTTGGGAGTTGGTATGATTGTTGTGATGTTATTGAGAATTGTAATTTGATGTTTGATATGCATGGTGATTGTAATATGCACGGTGGTTGCTGTATGCCACGTTGGGGGGAAATTTGGGAAACCCATTGCCTTATTATTATAGTCTGAAAAGTTATGATTTTGAAATATAAGTCTTGGATCCTTGCTTGAAGCTGGCGTAACTGTTTTGTTTTGAAATGATTATCATGCCATAGATATAATGTTAGCACGATGGGATCGAGGAAATAGCTACGATCGGGTATGATTGCCGCTGCCATTGGGCAGGGAAACGAGGGGGATAAAGTACCTCTTGAGGGGTTGCCACCGTCCCTACCTAATCCACCTACGAATGTGGAGCAAGTACCGCCTATGCCAGCTGGGCCAGGGATGGGTGACATGGCTCCTTTGATTCAGGCCATGACCGGTGCTTTTCAGGTAGCAGTTGCTGGTGTTCATGTACCGGCACCACCAGTAGTTGGGCAGGGTTTGGCGCTAGAGCGTCTTGGCAATTTGGGTGGGGTTGAGTTTTTAGGTTTAGCGTCTGAGGCTTCTGAAGATTGGTTGGCCAGTACTGAGAGGATATTGGGCCAGATGGGCTATTCAGACGCCCGTAAGGTAGGCTGTGCTGTGTCCCTGTTACAGGGTGATGCGTATACATAGTGGACTACCACGATATCCGGTATGGTGACCGATGATGTAATATGGGATTTTTCTGTGGTGCTTTCTAGAAGAAGTACGTGGGAGTCCGATATCAAGATGATAGGAAGTGAGAGTTCATGGCTTTGGTGTAGGGCAGTATGTGTGTGGCTGAATACGAGGTACAATTTGTGAGATTTAGCCAGTATGCACATGAGCTAGTTCCTGACGAGCGTACGCAATGTGATTATTTTTGCTACGGGCTCGTGCAAGAGGTCAATACATACATGATCGCTACCGATTACACAAATTTTGATGTGTTGTTGACACGAGCCAAGGATGTTGAGCAGAACCTTGGTTTGGCTTCTGGGTCGCGAGGCTTTAGCTCGAGTAAAAGAGCGGCTGATTCTAGCTTTAGTGGTGATCAGCTAAGAGACACCGTGATCAGAGGTATCGCCCTGAGCCGAGGCGTGGTGGAGGTGTTGTCGGTCATGGAGCACAAGGTCAGGGTACCCAGGTTAGGGCTCCGCATAACACCTATTGGGCTTGTGGATCCCGAGATTATTTGAGGTACTATTACCCGCGCTTGGCCAGGGAGGGTCAGGTACCTGCGACTGTTATGGCCAATGCTTGTTGGAGTTGTGGGTCTAGCGACCATTTGAGACGTGATTGTCCTTTGTTGGATGGAGGTGGGCAGGGTGCTGCACCTGTTGTTGTTCGGTAGAGAGGTCATGGTTGTGGCCATGGGCCGTTTTAGCACAGGGATGGTAGGCATAGGACTGTGGCTCATACTGTTGCTATCCAGCCTGCGGGAGGTGGACTAGCTAGGGTGTATGACCATCGTGAGGGTCGCAATGACACCGATGTGATTGTAGGTACTTTTACCTTACAGTCTTTGCTGTTGTATTTGTTGGTTGATTCTGGTTCTACCCATTCATACATCTTGAGTGAGAATGCATATTTGCTTGATATACCTGTTGAAATTCTTAATGTGGGTGCTAGAGTGACTAGTTCTCTTGGGGAGACATTCGTGGTTAGAAGGTTGTATTGTAGATGTCCGCTAATGGTTCAGGGATATGAGTTTGCTGTAGACTTGATGGAGTTTCCATTCCATAGTTTTGATGTGATTTTGAGCATGGATTGGTTGACCGAACGTAGGGCTGTGGTAGATTTTGAGACCAAACGAATATCCTTGAGGTTATTAGAAAATTTTGAGGTGGTAGTTGTTGGTGAGAACGCTAAGTTCTTTTCTAATGCTGTTTTGGCTTTGGAAGTGAGTTGGGGATTCTGGATGTCAGGCTTTCTTGGTTTATGTTATAAATCCGTGTTTGAAAGAGTTGAGGGTGGTACAGGATATTTGTACCATATGTGAATTTTTGGGTGTTTTTTCGAAGGAGTTGCCGGGGTTGCCACTAGACTGTGAGGTTGAGTTTGGCATTGAGATCCTTACGGATACGACATCAGTTTCTATTGCTCCGTATCGCATGGCCCCAAAGGAGTTAAAAGAGTTGAAGAGACAACTTTAGGAGTTTCTTGATCAAGGTTTTATCAGACCTAGTATTTCACCGTAGGGTGTGCCAGTGTTGTCTGTAAAGAAGAATGATGGTACATTGAGGATATGTATAGATTATCGGCAACTAAACAAGTTAACGATAAAGAATAAGTATCCTTTACTGCGGATAGATGATCTGTTTGATCAGTTTAGGGGCACCTCAGTGTTTTCTAAGATAGATTTGAGGTCTGGGTACTATCAGTTGAAAGTGAAGGATGTGGATGTGCCCAAGATAGCTTTTCGTACGAGGTACGAGCATTATGAGTTTCTAGCGGTGCCGTTTGGTTTGACCAATGCACCAGATGCTTTTATGGACATGATGAACTGAGTGTTCCATGAATTTTTTGATCATTTTGTGTCTGTGTTTATCGATGATATCTTTGTGCACTCTCATACCGAGGAGGATCATGATAGGCATTTACGAATTGTGCTTCAGACGTTGTTGGTTAATCAGTTTTATGCGAAGTTAAGCAAATGTGAGTTTTGGCTTAGGGAGGTTGTTTTCCTTGGCCATGTTGTGTCGGCCGAGGGAATTTGTGTTGTTCCACACAAGGTGGAAGCCGTGATGAGTTGAAAGGTGCCTAAATCTATGACAAAAGTTTAGTGTTTTCTTGGTTTGGCGGGTTATTATCATAGTTTTGTTGAGGGGTTCTCCAGTTTGGCTGCTCCGTTGACCAAGTTGCTGCAAAAGAATGTTCGTTTTGAGTGGACGGATGAGAGGCAGCAGGCTTTTGAAAGATTGAAGGAAGCTTTGACACGAGCTCCAGTCTTGGTTCAGCCTGAATCAGAAAAAGAGTTCGTTGTTTATAGTGATGCATCTTATGTTGGGCTTGGTTGCATGTTGATGTAGGAGGGTAAGGTAGTTGTGTATGCATCTAGGAAGTTGAAGGTGCATGAACGTAATTACCCTACTCATGATCTTGAGCTTGCAGCAGTTGTGTTTGCCTTGAAAATCTGGAGGCATTACCTTTTATGGTGAAAAGTGTGTGGTTTATACGTATCATAAATGTTTAAAGTATCTGATGTCCAAAAAGGAGTTGAATCTTAGGCAACGAAGATGGTTAGAGTTGCTTAAAGATTATGATCTGTCTATCGAATATGATCCGGGTAAAGCCAATGTGGTGGCTGATGCTTTGAGTAGGAATGCTACTGTGGAGTTGGGAGCTATGTTCGCTCGGTTAAGTGTGACATGTGACGGTGGGTTATTGGCTGGGTTGCAAGTGAAACCGTCCTTGTCACATTTGATTAAGGAGAAAGAACTGTATGATGAGAGTTTGATACCGCATGTGAAGGATATCATAGATGGGAATCTTACGAATTTTCAATTTAATAATGATGGAGTGTTGTGTTTGAAATATCGGATTGTGGTGCCTGAAGATGCAAAGTTGAGGCATATCATTCTGACCGAAGCGCATGCTAGTCCATTTTCTATGCATCCCGATAGTACTAAGATGTATCTTGGCTTGAAGGAAGAGTACTATTGTGTTGGTTTGAAGAAAGATGTGGCTGATTTTGTTGCTCGATGCATGGTGTGTCAGCGGGTAAAGGCTGAGCACCAGTTTCCTTTCGAGTTGTTGCAACCGTTGAGGATACCGAAATGGAAGTAAGAAAGAATCACCATGGATTTGTGTCTGGGTTACCTTTGATGCCAACCAAAAAGGATTCCATTTGGGTGATTGTTGATCGGTTTACGAAGTGTGCGCATTTTGTGCCAGTGTATACAACGTATAACTTGGATAGGTTGGCTAATCTGTATATCTCTAAGATTGTGCATTTGCACGGGGTGCCTAAGTCTATAGATTCAGATATAGATCCACTCTTTACAGCAAGATTTTGGGTGAGCTTGCATCGTGTGCTGGAAACTCGACTAAATTTTATTACTTCGTATCATCCTTAGATGGATGGTCAGTCAGAGCGTGTGATTCAGGTTTTCGAGGATATGTTGAGATGTTGTATCATTGAGCTCTAGGGAACGTGGGAAAAACAGTTGCATTTGGTGGAGTTTGCTTATAATAACAGTTATCAAGCCAGTATACAAATGGTACCGTATGAGGCGTTGTATGGTAGGAAGTGTCGTACGCCCGTATGTTGGGCTGAAGTTGGGAAAAAACATGTTACCATGGCTGATGTTTTGAAATGCATGAATAAGAAAGTGAAGTTGATATGTGAGCGCTTGAGAGTGGCTGCCGATCGTCAAAAATCCTACGCAGATTTGAGGCGTAGAGATATAGAGTATGCTGTTGGTGACCGAGTGTTTTTGAAGGTGTCGCCTTGGAAGAAGGTAATGCGTTTTGGAAAAAAAGGAAAGCTTAGCCCGTGGTTTATTGGACCATACGAGGTTGTTGAGCGTGTGGGTCCTATTGCTTACCGTTTGAGGTTACCTCATGAGTTGGAGAAGATTCATGATGTGTTTCATGTTTCGATGTTGCGGAGGTATTTGTCGGATCCATCGCATGTTATGCCGATGAAGGATATTGAGTTGAGGCCAGATCTATCTTATGATGAGGAATCAGTGGAGATCCTTGACACTAGCTGTAAAGTTTTGCGTGGTAAGACGGTTGAGCTTGTTAAGGTGTCGTGGAGACAACGCGGTGTTGAGGAGGCTACGTAGGAACACAAGTCAGAGATGTTGGAGCAGTTTCCGTATTAGTTTCCTCTAGAAAAAATTTCTTAGTGGGGCAGAGCTGTAATGCTCGGTTTTGGGCCTAACGGTTTTGTAGCTTGTTAGACGGTCTGATGGGCCGAGTTAGGGATTCGAGTCAGATTCGGGAGTAAATATTTTTTTGAAAAGATAAAAATATGGAAAAAAAGGTTTATTATATGATTAATATTGGTGAAATCAATTTTGAAAAATGAGATTTGGAAGTGTGACATTTTGGTTAGTGACCAAAATGCGATATTAGAAAACTAGTTTTAAAGGTGACTAAAATGAAAATGACCAAATTCTTAGAATCCTTAAGGAGTTGTTTTACCAAGTTTTTGTTGGTGATTTCTCCTATCAATTAAGCCTTTTTTAACATGTTTTTCAAAAGTTAATTAAAAGGGAATTTGGTTATTAAAAGTTAGTTATCACTTTAAAAAAAATTTACGTAACTTTTCTCTCCGCTTCTTTTCTGCAAAACACTCAAGTTTTCATCAAAAACTAGAGGTCAAATGTCATTTTACTCAGATTATTGATTTATAATTGATCCTTTGACTTTGATTTACAAAACCTCATTGAAATCTTGTGTTTTCTTAGCTTTAAACAAGCCAATTGAGGGAGAAATCACACAATAGGGGTAAGGTCCGTGATCTCCTCTATTGAATGGTTCTTTATTAATATTCCCAAGTGTTTGATCCTTGATTATGGTTTATAATCTGATTTTGTGTTTTTATATTGAATTAATTTATTTAATTGGATAAATTTGATGAAATAGTGAAAGATCCGTATTGGATCTATTTTCCAGTATTGAAGATTGATTTTAATCATATTTTGGATGTATTATCATGTGTTTTTAACAATGGAATCCCAAAACTCTTGAATCCCTAGTTGTTTAGGTTGTTAGATTTGTGTTTTTGTAGAGTTGTGGTGGCTGTGTAGTTGCTGGAAGTATTTGGATGAATTAATCCTGTTTTTAAATGTTAATTATTGATTATGGAAGTGTTAGATTGGTAGATCATGGCTGGGTTGTGTTTGGAAAGGGTTAGATGATGTTTTCGGTTGTTGTGATTGGGTAATTGTGAGAGGTTTGTGGAAGTTCGTGAGGATTTGTTGTTGCAGTGTTTTGAATGCACTGAGATGCATTCATCCTCTGTTGCAATGTGTTTAAAATAGGGGAGGTTGATATGGAAGTGATCGGTGAAGCTTTGGAGGCTTCGAACGCTTGATTTCGCGTCGGCGAATTAAGGTTCGCGTATCGGTGAGTGAGAACGTGATTCCAGCTTTAGAATGTTTAAAAAGTGGCTTATGGGAGTTTAAACTGAGCTTGAAACGCTGGTTTAAACTCAGAAGTAAGTATAACGTGGTTTTCTCTCTTGGTCGTGTTGGTTTGAATGGTTTTATGCATTTGTTTTGATTTACATTGAACCTACTGTTTAAGCATGATTTTAGGTATATGAGATATTGTTTTTGAGCATGAATTGCTGAAGGATGCACATGGTAAGTGATCCTTGTAAGTATATGGTTTATACTTGTGGTTTAAAGCAAGGTTTGTTGTTTTGGAAAATGGTTTGGTACAATTATTGGAAAACAGTGAGGTAAATGGTAAATGGTTAATTATATTGGCAAGTGATGTGTTTTAAAAATTGTTATCGGATATAGTTGGCCGGCAATAGGATTGATTGTGCACTATAATAAGTTGCCTTGGATGTTGAGGGGTTTTGATTTGGTGTACCGAAAACTCCATCCTAGTACCCTAACGGTTGAGGGGTTACATGGTACTGTAAACTCCCGTTAATGGATTAAACGTCTAACCGATGAATGGGGTTGGTGTTCCCGTGGGTTGTAAGTGTACCCGGTTGTGATGTACCGCGATTGTGATTGTATCGCTATTCCGGTTGAGATGGCTTGAAGTGTTACGATGACACTTGTTTGAATCCGTGTATCCGATGAACTATTTTTGGAAATGGAACTTGGTTATGATCACTTATAAGCCAATATAATTGTTAATGTATCATTGAAAGGTTTATGTTTTATAATGTGATATATTCATGGTTACTCTTTAAGCTTTGCAAATGGTTGTTATGCATGGGGAGGCTTAAATTGAGGTTGAGCAATGATATTTGCTGTTGGTTAATGATACATGTTGCATATGGTTTAATATGCTGGTTTTTAAAGATGTTAAGTGCATAGTTTTCAAGGCATGATAATGTTTTAAATGATGCTTAAAAGATGATTGAAATGAGATTTCAATGTGTTGTAAAGAAATGGTTTAAATGCATTGATGGTGTGTTATTTTTGAGCACTCCTCAGTAAGTCTATTGTGCTTACGCTCTCTTTGTCCATCAGTGTAGAGAATTAAGGGCTTGGAAGGTATCGGGAAGCAAGGGATCACAACAAGACTTGGTAACCAAAGTATGTTTTTGGATTAGACTATAAGTAATAAGGGCAATGGGGGTTCCGTTGTTGTTTTGGGAGGTGTTTTGTTGAACTCCCTGTTTGAGCAAGTCAGTCTTGTTGCTTTTGGGTTGTAAATGGCCATTGGTGATGGTTTGAAGTTTCATGCTTTGCTTGATTGGTTTTCTAGGAAACATGCCTCTAGATTCACAATTGAAGGTTGATGCCTTGTTTTGATGTTGATGTTAGGTTGTCTTGGTGTGATTTGATCTTTGAGTATGTTGGATGTGAATTGGGGCATGTTAGGATGTTTTGGAATGTTCAAAAGCATGTTAAATTAGTAAAAATAGACATTACAGGTCTAGGTGCACCGGTACAGGTGTTCCAATTTTGGTACGAGTAACCAATTCCAGGCTAGCGTACCGGTACGCGGGCAACTGTTTCGGTACAGGTCTAGGCAAATTTGGCCAGTGTTTCGGTACTCGGGGAGGCGTTTCGATATGGTACAGTGTTTTCATGAAGGGCGTTTGTTGCGCGTAATAAGTGCTACGCAAATGTGCAAGTATACACGTCGCAAGTTATAGTATAAAAGATATCGTCTCCACAGGGATTTGAGCTACTTCAATAATCTAGTCTCTTGCACTGTAAAAATAAAAACACAAATAAAAGATTATAGAAGTTTAACTAATCTAGAAAGCAAATAAGTAAAAGAAAAGATGAATTCAATTGAGAGAGATAGGCCAGGTTATTGTGAGTTGAGGTGTGATAGCGATTGGATCGTCTTGGTAAAAGAGTGCACGGGCAACTCAGTTGCCGTGGCAATTTGCACAACGGGGTTGCCTTGGCAACTAATTGATGGTTGCCTGGGCGACTAGTTGGGCAACTACTTGGGCGTCTGGGTAGCAACTTCAAGGTTCGGCGGAGCGTTCTTCAATGGTTTCTTCTTATCCCTAAGTCGAATCTCTAGCTACTTGTGCATGCCTTGATAATACATCCCTGTGTGAATCAAGGGTGAACAACAACCAATCTTGCGCTCCTCTTAGCCGTTGAAATCCTTAACTTATTCCTAAGCCGGATTAATCTTCACCATCATTGGATTGAATAAAGATCATATTCATTCGTTTCTTGAATCTAACTCTCCCGATATTAGATAAATGGATGAAATCACGAGATCCTCTACCAATTCACTCGCAAACAATAATAAGAACCAAGAATGAATAAACCTTGAAATAGAAAAGTGCAAACTCTTATTACCTAAACAAAAACAAATAGTTTCTCACAACCACAAAACACAATAACCATAGCCAAGTAAATTTAATTCATGGCTAGGTTCCAAAGAAACACAAGATAAACAATCCCTAGCATGAACCCAATCGAACAAGGAAGAAAATATGAAGCTTGTCGAAAATCCCTTGCTCTAGAAGCTTGCCGAAAATTCCCCTTGCTTCCTCTCTTGGACTTGTCGAATTTTGCCCTCTTGCTCTCTCCCCAAGTAGTCAAAATCTCCTTGCTATTTATAGGGCTAGGCCAAAGTCCTTCTTTGAGGAGGAGTTTGAGTTTGAATTAAATTATCTTTAAAGAATATAATTCTTTATTATAATTTTATTCCTATTAGAACTTCTCCTATCTTCTTGGAATTTAATTCTTCTTTAATCTCTGCATGGCAATCAAATTCCTTTGGGCTTGGGCCTTGCTCCATGTCATCTTGGGCTTGTAAAGTCATTAATTTCGACATCCCTATTGCATTTTCTCTTTGTCGACAATTTCCATGGCATCTGGCTTGGCGTCTCCTTCATGCATTGCCCTGGCAACTAGCTCGGCATTGCTTTGGCAAGTGATCCTGCACATACACACACAAAGCACACCAAAGCAGCATCTTTTCCACAAAAACTACCAAGTTATGTAATCAAGCTCAACGATGGAAGGAAACATGGATTAATGCATGGATGGCTAACTATGCAACTAATATGAGCCTAAGTTTAACAATAATATGAGTAAAAAGGGTAAGAAAAATAGTACTTTTGAACACTTATCACACCCCCAAACTCGAACTATTGCTTGTCCTCAAGCAATGCAAACTCATAATTACCTGCCAAGACTTCAATTTTCACAAACTCAGCTTTGAACTTGATTTCAATTCTCTGAACCGGGGCACAAAGTATGATTGGCTTTTTATTTTTCAGAAAACTGCGGAATTACTCGGAATCAAACTATAATGCTTGTGAGTGTGTGCGGAGTTGTGTGCAAGTTGATTTTTCGGATTCTATGCAAACAATAGGTTTTCAAATTACTTCATTGGGTTCTTTTTAACATGTTTTAACTAGAGCCAATTTCGGGCACCTCTAGTGTTTTGTTTTTAGTTTTCTTAAGTTAATTTAAACGACTAGAGCCGGTGTCGGGCACCTCTAGTTAAATTTTTTTAACACCTCCTAGAGCCAGTTTCGGGCACCTCTAGTGATCAATTTTTAGCACATGCTAGAGCCAATTTCGGGCACCTCTAGCATTCATCCAATTTTTATTCTAATCCCCCAATTTGTTAATTATCAACCTAAGTTTACTAGAACTCCTTAAATCAATCAAACCACAACAGTGTTTTATCAAATTTAGCATCATAGTAAAATTCTAAGTTTTTCCATGATTATCCTAGAATAAAAATTCTATCAATTAAGTGCATTGGCAAAGTCATCACCGAATATTCATCAAATCTAAACAATTCTTGTTCCAATTAAAGGCATGGCAAGCAATTTATGTATCCTAAATGTAATATTTAAGATGAATGTAATTAAACATGGTAACTACTAATAACAATCCCCCCCAAACTCAAGTGAAGCATTGTCCTCAATGCATGCGAAAAATAAAAATAAAAATGCATACGAGGACTTACTCCTAAAGTTCGTCATCGTAGATGATTAGTTTCCTTCTAGTCGGTGTCTTGATTATCTTGCTTGAACGCGATGGTTGTTTTCTTGTTGCCGGTGGTGGAATCGATCCTCGTACGGGGTTATCCTCATCGTCCTCTTCATCAATGTCATTGGCTTTTCGCTTGGAGGATTCAATTGGTGCGGTCTTTATTGGTTCAATGGAGGACTCGTCCGAATCTGAAAAATCAGAAAATGATTCCGTAGGAGTTGATTCGGGCATAGGTGCTTTACCTTTGGCTTTTGCAGTGGTTGCCGGGATGTCTTTAGCTTTGGTTGCCGTGGCATCTTCAGGGTTGGTTGCCATGGCGTCAGCTTCCTTGGTTGCCGTGGCGACTGCTTCATTGGTTGCCAGGGCAAGGATATCGGCGGGAAAGATTGGGAACGGCACGCGATTGTCCGGGTACTTTTCTAGGATGACTTGGGTGATGGCATTGTTGTGCTCCTTCATGTACCGCATGAACATTAGTTGCCGATATTCCATTTGCCTTAGACGACTTGCCAATGGGTTCAAAAGTGCTTCAAAGTGTCTCGGGATTGATGGCCGAGTTGCCCTGGCGTTAGGTGCTTGGGCATTAGGGATTGCCGTGGCGGCAGGGGTTGCCGTGGCAATTGGAGGCCTTGAAGAATCTCCCGGTGCCTCTCCCATTAGCTTCCGGATTAGTGCTTGATTCCAACCAGAGTTGGGTAGGGCCTTTTCATCGGTGGACTCACTCGGGACATGCATCTCCTTGCAAAGATTAGAAATTAAGCAAGGGAAGAAAAGATAACCCTTATCTTTTGAGCTGCATACAAAAATCTCATCACAAATAATTTTTCCAATGTTAATGATGCGATTATGCAAAATAGAATGTATGAGCAAAAGACGTGGTATATCAACGGTAGTATTGTGTGTGGAGGGCATTAAAGAAGTTTTAACAAACTTATTCCATAGTTTTGCCTCGGGTTTAAGCCGAAGGCTATTTACCGTGCCCTTGTATTTACCGTCGTTCCAATGAGTTCCCGGTTGAGTGAGTTCTTGAAGCAGCTTGTCGAGTTGCTTGGGGTTGATTTGGTCAACGAAGGCTTGATGCTCATCCTTCTTAATGTAGAGTCCGTAAAAGGTGTTGATGCTTTCGGGACTTATAAGTATGGCCTTGTCACGAACAAAAACATAAGGATTATCCGGGTTAGGTGAGTGAGCATAGAATTCTCTTACCCATGAGATGTTACCCGTTTCCGGTTGATGGAAAAAGATTTGCCACTTTTGATGTGCAATCCTTTTGAAGATGAATGGTTCAAGGGCGAGATCTTGATGAGAGTTGGAGTATTCAAAGCCTTGTTCTTCATGAATCTTCCGGCTTTCAAACTTGGATTGAAATCTTTCTTGAACCGCCGGTGTAGCAAACTTCTTGTATCTTGGTTCTTTGGAGGAACTTGGATGAACTAAAAGTTTAATCTTGGATGCCATGTATGATCTTGGTTGTGAGTAAAAACAAAGAAAAGAAAAGAAACTAAAAAGTTGCAAGATAGAAAGTAGGAATAGGTTAAGGGTGATGGGTTTTATAGAAAAGATAGGTGGTTGGGATTGGGGGAAATCGAAAAAAGGGTTTATGGTTTGGTAGGAATTTTCGACAAAGGGGTTTTGGTTAGGATGAATTGGAGGCTTTATATAAGCCTTAGATTCAGCCCATTAGTTTCCTTGTTGAAGATGTTTTCCTACTTGGTTTAGAATTCCTTCTTTATCTTGAACTTCCTTTCCTACAATTCAAAAATAAATCAAATAAGGATTAAAATTAAAGATAAACTAATAAAGAAAATAAATAAAGATGTGTAATAGGATTCTTAAACTAAAAAAAAATCTATCCTAAAACTACTAATAATCGAAAAAATAAAATAACTAAAATAAAAAAAATCGAAAAAAATAAAATACTTAAATAGTCGAAAAAAATAAAAATAAAAACAAAAAATAAAAAAATAAAAATAAAAATAAAAATATAAAAAGGGAGAGCATGCTCATGCATCTCCTAAATTGACCACTTCCTTGTTACGTTCCACATGGGCACCATTGTAGTGCTTCAATCTTTGTCCATTAACTTTGAATTCATGGTTGTCGGAGATGGACTTGATTATCACGGCACCATGAGAGAATGGTTTGACGACTTCAAATGGTCCTGACCATCTTGATTTCAGCTTTCCGGGAAAAGTTTTAGCCGAGAATTGAATAGGAGAACTAGTTTGCCCCTGGCGTGAATCGCCGTGGCAATAGTTTCTGTCATGCCATCGCTTTGTTTTCTCCTTGTAGATTCGTGCATTGTTATAGGCTAGTGCACGAAATTCTTCTATCTCATTGAGATCCATCAAGCGCTTTTGTCCGCGCTTTCCCAATCCATATTCACGGTCTTGATTGCCCCAAGACGCCTTGTGCTCGATTTCCACGGTAGATGACATGTTTTACCATAGACAAGTCGGAAGGGGGACATACCTAAGGGTGTTTTGAATGCAGTGCGATATGCCCAAAGTGCGTCATCTAGTCTTAATGACCAATCCTTCCTTGAGGGATTTACAACTTTCTCGAGTATTCCCTTCAACTCCCGGTTGGAAATTTCTGCTTGCCCGTTGGTTTGTGGGTGATATGCCGTGGCGATCTTGTGTGATATGCCAAGCGTTGCAACATCTTGGCAATTAGTGTTGTCAAAATGCTTGCCCCGTCATCGATAATTGCTCTCGGCATCCCAAACCGTAAATATGTTTTTCTCGAGGAATCGTTGCACGATCTTGGAATCGTCGTTGGGAACGCAGGCTGCCTCTACCCATTTAGACACATAGTCGACGGCGAGTAAGATGTAGAGGTTTCGAATGAAGATGGGAAAGGTCCCATAAAGTCGATCCCCCATACATCGAACAGTTCCACCTCGATGATGTTCTGGAGTGGCATCTCATGTCGTCTCGAGATATTGCCCGTCCTTTGGCAACGATCACATTGCTTGTAAAAGTCTTGGGCATCTTTGTACAATGTTGGCCAATACAAACTGGATTGCAAGACTTTGGCCGCGGTACGAGTTCCTCCAAAATGTCCTCCATAGGGTGAAGAATGGCATTGTCGGAGTACATTCTGTTGTTTTCTTCTTGGGGACACATCAGCGTATAACCTGATCTGCACATTGTTTAAACAAAAGAGGCTCGTCCCAAAAGTAATGCTTAGCATCATGGCTGAACCGCTTCTTCCCTTGGTGAGTAATGCCATAAGGAAAAATACCACAAACAAGGAAGTTAACTAAACCGCGCGTGCGGTATTATTGAGGCATGTCTTTGTTGTGGTGATTGCTCCCAGAATTGCTGAGGCGTGCGCGTCAAAGACTGCTGCGGCGTCGAGAGTTGCCGAGGCGTGTGCATCCATGGTTGCCGAGGCGTCAAGGGTTGCCGAGGCGTCTAGGGTTGTCGAGGCGTCGTGGGTTGCCGAGGCGTCGAGGGTTGCCGAGGCAACTAAAATTTGTTCATCCGGGAATGCATCGCATATCTCAAGATCCGCGTCTTCTTCCCTATTGCGTTCCAGACGTGATAAGTGATCGGCCACTTGGTTTTCTGTTCCTTTCCTGTCCTTAATTTCAATATCAAATTCTTGTAAAAGTAATATCCAACGAATCAAACGAGGTTTAGCATCATTTTTAGCAAATAAGTATTTGATTGCCGAATGGTCCGTATGAACTATTACCTTTGTACCAATTAAATAGGATCAGAACTTGTCAAATGCGAAAATTACCGCTAGTAACTCTTTCTCTGTTGTTGTGTAATTCAATTGAGCACCATTAAGAGTTTTACTAGCGTAGTATATCACATGGAAGGTCTTACCTGTGCGTTGGCGTAGGACTGCTCCTACCGCGAAATCACTTGCATCACACATGAGCTCAAAAGGTAGCGTCCAATCTGGTGGAACGACAATGGGTGCCGAGGCAAGCTTTTTCTTTAGGGTTTCGAATTCTTGGGTGCAAGAATCATCAAAATCGAAGACTTTATCCTGTTCAAGCAGATTACACAAGGGTTTAGTGATTTTAGAAAAATTATGAATGAACCTCCTGTAAAAACCTGCATGTCCGAGAAAACTTCGAATTCCTTTAACCGAATTTGGTGGGGTAATCTCTCGATCACGTCCACCTTGGCTTTGTCTACTTCAATTCCCTTGGATGAAATCTTGTGGAGCGCTATTCCTTCATCTACCATAAAGTGGCATTTCTCCCAATTGAGGACTAAATCCGTTTCTTCGCATCTTGCCAACACCCTCTCTAAATTGCCGAGGCAGCCGTCGAAGTCATTACCAAAAACTGAAAAATCATCCATGCAGATCTCAAGGAAGTCTTCAACCATGTCTGAAAAGAGTGCCATCATGCATCTTTAGAAGGTTGCCGGGGCGTTACACAATCCGAACGGCATCCTTCGGAAGGCATTAGTACCGTATGGGCATGTGAAGGTTGTCTTTTCTTGATCTTCTGGTGCTATGGCAATCTGATTGTAACCTGAATAACCATCAAGAAAACAATAAAAGGGTTTACCTGCAAGACGGTCAAGCATTTGATCAATAAAGGGTAATGGGAAGTGATCTTTCCTAGTGGCTTTGTTTAGCTTTCGATAGTCCATACAAACCCTCCAACCGGTCACAGTCCTGGTTGGGATAAGTTCATTATTTTCATTGCTTACCACTGTTATACCTCCCTTTTTCGGTACACATTGTACCGGACTTACCCACGTACTATCGGAGATAGGGTATATAATGCCGGCGTCAAGCCACTTGATGATTTCTTTCATTACAACCCTTTTCATGGCATGATTCAGTCTTCTCTGGGCCTCAATTGAAGGTTTGTGATCATCTTCCAACAAAATCTTGTGCATGCACACCGCCGGGCTAATTCCCTTCAAGTCAGCAATTGTCCACCCTATTGCCTTTTTGTGTAGCTTCAACATCTTGATCAGCTTCTTTTCCTGCTCAGGCTGTAACTTACAAGAAATAATTACAGGCAATGTATTATCGGTCCCTAAGTATACATATTTTAGTTGCTCTGGCAATTGTTTCAACTCAAGAATTGGTGGATTTTCGATAGAGGGTTTTTCGAGTTTACCTTCCTTACCTGAGTAATCCAGTGGTTCAAAGTATGTACCTGGTCGGTTGACTAGCCAATTTGCCTTTTCTTGTTGTTCCTCATCGACCGGTTCTTCATACTCCTCCGGTTCCTCTTGATCGGCAATGTAGTTGCCGAGGCAACTAAATTCCTCATCGAAGTTAAACTCTGCCGTGGCATGAAGTAGTTGGCATTCTTCTGGATCATCGGCATGCCTTAGTGTTTGGAACACATTTAGTTTAACTTGCTGGTCATTTACCCTCATTGTGAGTTCTCCCTTTTCAACATCAATCAAGGTTCTCCCTGTTGCTAGGAATGGTCTCCCGAGAATGATGGGTGCATGCTCATCTGCTTCACAATCCAAAACAATAAAGTCAGCGGGAAAAATAAATTTATCGACTTTTACCAGTATGTCTTCGATTTTTCCCTCTGGATGCACATAGGATCTGTCGGCTAGCTGCAGCATGACTGTTGTAGGTCTTGCCTTCCCGATTCCTAGTTTTTGGAAAACCGATTTAGGCATCAAGTTTATGCTAGCCCCAAGGTCGCATAATACTTTCCCGACATAGTGATTTCCAATGGAACATGGTATTGTGAAACTTCCGGGATCCTTCAACTTAGGTGGCATACGATTGTGCAACATTGCCATGCATCCCTCTGTCGCGGCAACAATTTCAAACTCTCCTAGCCTTGTTCTCTTGGACACAATGTCTTTAAGAAACTTGGCATAGTTTGGCATTTGTTCAATTGCTTCCACTAATGGCAAGTTGATGTGGACTTGCTTTAGGATATCAAGAAACTTCTTGAATTGGTATTCTTGCTTTTGTCGCTTCAACCTTTGTGGGAATGGTGGTGGAAGTCGGATATCTTCGATCCTTTCATTGGTTTGAAACCTGATTGACGGCATTGCCGGGACATCTGGAGTTGCCGATGTGTTATCAACTGGGGTTGCCGAGGCATGCTTATCATAAGATGCCGAGGCGTCTTTATCGTCGGTTGCTGAGGCATGCTTATTGCCGGTTGCCGCGGCAATTCCTGGTTCAGTATCTGAGGCTTTGCCGTTAGGTTCGTCTTGATCTTTTTGTGGAGTTTTGTTTGATGAGCGGGGTTGAGCCTCTCTAAGTTGTTGGCCACTTCTAGTGGTGATCGCCTTACATTGTTCATGGCCAGTTCCTCTTGCGACTTCAGTATCGCTAGGTAAACCTCCTTGTGGTCTAGTGTTCAGATTTGAGCAAACTGTCCGACTTGATTTTCCAATGATTTGATTGCCGCCTCTTGGTTTTGCAATCTCATCTCGGTTCTGTTAATAAAAGCATCAGTTCTTTTTATGAAATTACTATTCTCAGCCATATAAGATTCAGTTTTCATCATAAAAGCATTTAGAGAATTTTCCAAAGAACTAGATGTCGTCGGTTGTTGCTGTGGCATCTATTGCCGTGGCTTTATTCTGCTGGAATTCCGATGCTTGTGCATTCTGATTGTTCTGGTTTAGAGCATTGTTGGGATTACTCCATGAAAAATTTGGGTGCTTCTTCCAAGTTGGATTGTATGTATTGGACATCATGTTGTTGCTCCGATTGTAATTCCCCACATAGAAGCTGGATTCCGGATTCTGCATACATTCAGAAGAATTATGGTTATCGCCACATAACTCACAAAAAGAATCCATTACCTTGACTTCATGTGTGTTGTTTGGTTTTTGCATGTTATGGACCATCTTGGTTAAAGCGGCCAATTGTGCCGAAATTGAATCTGATGATCCTAGTTCATGTATTGTGGCTTGGCGTCTAATTCCTCCTCTTCTAGTAGATGGGAATTGATAATCATTCTTGGCTAGCCTGTTTAAAATTTGCATTGCTTCTTCCGGCGACTTATCTAGGAGTATGTCGTTTGCCGAGGCATCTAGCATCATCCTTGTTGGTGTATTCACGGCGTTGTAAAACATTGTTACTTGAGTCCACACCGGGAATCCGTGTAAAGGGCATTTGTGTAGAAGTTCTCTATATCGCTCCCAAACCTCGTACATGGATTCATCATCTGCCTGCCGAAAAGAAGTATTGTCGTTACGAAGCTTATCAGTCAAGTTTGTAGGATTAAATCTAGCAAGGAAATCACGACAAAGATCAGTCCAAGATGCTATGGATCTAGCAGGAATGCTATTCAACCATGCTTTCGCCCTATCCCTCAGTGAATAGGGGAATAATCTTAATCGTAGGACATCGGGGGTGACTCCGTGTATCTTGAACTAGCTGCAAATCTCGAGGAAAGATTTCAGATGTTGTCGCATCTTGATTCTTTGAGCCGCCAAATTGACCAATTGTGTTGATCATATTAAACATTACCGGTTTCAACTCAAAGTTGTCACTTCAATTTCGGGTGCGACAACTCCCGGGTTAAGTCCATCAAGATCTTCTTCAAGATAGTCTCGAATAGTTTTTTTGCAAGAATCACTCCTCCTCCCTCGAACATCTTGATTCATATTGCCGTCTTGATTTGCCATTGCTTCTCTTATCCTTCGTCTAAGTCTTTGTAAGGTTCGTTCAATTTCGGATCAAAGGGATATTCTCGTGAAGTTGGTCTCGCCTGGTCATATACCAATGTAAAACCAAAGTTTGTTAGCCCTTTGAATTTTAAACAAGAAAAATAAAAAGAAAGTGCAAGAAAATAAAACAAAGTCGCTATTGCCAATCCCGACAACGGCGCCAAAAAACTTGTTGTTGCGTAATAAGTGCTACGCAAATGTGCAAGTATACACGCCGCAAGTTATAGTATAAAAGATATCGTCTCCATTGTGGATTGGTGCTACTTCAAGAATCTAGTCTCTTGCAATTGTAAAAATAAAAACGCAAATAAAAGATTATAGAAGTTTAACTAATCTAGAAAGCAAATAAGTAAAAGAAAAGATGAATTCAATTGAGAGAGATAGGCCGGGTTATCGTGAGTTGAGGTGTGATAGCCGATTGGATCGTCTTGGTAAAAGAGTGCACGGCAACTCGGTTGTTGCCGTGGCAATTTTACAACGGGTTGCCTTGGCAACTAATTGATGGTTGCTCGGGGCGACTAGTTGGGCAACTACTTGGGCGTCGTCCGGGCAGCAACTTCAAGGTTCGGCGGAGCGTTCTTCAATGGTTTCTTGTTATCCCTAAGTCAAAACTCTAGCTACTTGTGCATGCCTTGATAATACATCCTGCGTGAATCAAGGGTGAACAACAACCAATCTTGCGCTCCTCTTAGCCGTTGAAATCCTTAACTTATTCCTAAGCCGGATTAATCTTCACCATCATTGGATTGAATAAAGATCATATTCATTCGTTTCTTGAATCTAACTCTCCCGATATTAGATAAATGGATGAAATCACGAGATCCTCTCCCAATTCACTCGCAAACAATAATAAGAACCAAGAATGAATAAACCTTGAAATAGAAAAGTGCAAACTCTTATTACCTAAACAAAAACCAATAGTTTCTCACAACCACAAAACACAATAACCATAGCCAAGTAAATTTAGTTCATGGCTAGGTTCCAAAGAAACACAAGATAAACAATCCCTAGCATGAACCCAATCGAACAAGGAAGAAAATATGAAGCTTGTCGAAAATCCCTTGCTCTAGAAGCTTGCCAAAAATTCCCCTTGCTTCCTCTCTTGGACTTGTCGAATTTTGCCCTCTTGCTCTCTCCCCAAGTAGTCGAAATCTCCTTGCTATTTATAGGGCTAGGCCAAAGTCCTTCTTTGAGGAGGAGTTTGAGTTGGAATTAAATTATCTTTAAAGAATATAATTCTTTATTATAATTTTATTCCTATTAGAACTTCTCCTATCTTCTTGGAATTTAATTCTTCTTTAATCTCTGCATGGCAATCAAATTTCTTTGGGTTTGGGCCTTGCTCCATGGCATCTTGGGCTTGTAAAGTCATTAATTTTGACATCCCTATTGCATTTTCTCTTTGTCGACAATTGCCATGGCATCTGGCTCGGCGTCTCCTTCATGCATTGCCCTGGCAACTAGCTCGACATATCCTTCATGCATTGCCCTGGCAACTAGCTCGGCATTGCTTTGGCAAGTGATCCTGCACATACACACACAAAGCACACCAAAGCAGCATCTTTTCCACAAAAACTACCAAGTTATGTAATCAAGCTCAACGATGGAAGGAAACATGGTTTAATGCATGGATGGCTAACTATGCAACTAATATGAGCCTAAGTTTAACAATAATATGAGTAAAAAGGGTAAGAAAAATAGTACTTTTGAACACTTATCAGCGTTCCGATACGCGAGGGCATTTCGGAATGAGTTTTGGCAACTGCAATTCTAGGATTTTATAATAATGAAGGCGTATCGGAACACCGCTGTCTGTACCGATATGGTGGTAGTTTATTTGGTTATTTAGAATTTTCTGAAGTTCTATTTTCTTACGTTCTAGTCCCTAAATGTTGTGGATGCAATTGAATGAGTTTGGATGACCTTTTTGATCTGATTTTTAGCATGTGGGCATGAAACTTGCTTAATTAAAGGTTGGTAATATAAAAGTGAGCTAAGACCCAACAGTTTCCAAAATTGCAATTTGGATCATTTGGATGTCAATTCGACGCCCGATTGAGTTGGGTTTTTACCTGAGATCAGTATGTACATGTAGGTCAATAGTTATGCATCTAGACAAGATAAAAGGGAAAACTGGATGTGTTTCGAGGTTATCTTCACAATTTACTTCTGTAAACCTAATGTAGCTCGCTCGGTTCGGTCTTACGACTAAGCCGGGTCGAGGGGGTTACAAGGAACCAAAGAACCATCAAACAGTTGCTTAGCTTTAATCATCTATGACAAAGTAGGCTTAACCTGCAACTCAGCCAACAAGCCACCTTCCCGTGTCACACTCAACCTAGAAAATATTACCCTAAGCTCAACCGCATCCTTACGACTCAACGCATCTGCAACCACATTGGCTTTTCAGGATGATACTCGATCGTCAGGTCATAATCCTTAAGCAACTCCAATCATATTCGTTGCCTAAGGTTCAAATCCTTTTGAGACATCAAGTATTTCAAACTCTTATGATCCGTAAAAACCACACACTTTTCATCATAAAGGTTGTTTCTCCAAATCTTCAAGGCAAACACTACAATCGCAAGTTCCAAATCATGAGTCGAATAATTCCACTCATGAACTTTCAGCTGCCTCAACGCATAGGCCACCACCTTGCCATCTTGCATCAGTACGCTACCCAACCCCACGTACGATGCATCACTATAAACCACAAACTCCTTCCCTGACTCAGGTTGGATCAACACAGGAGCATGTGTCAATACCTCATTCAACTTCTCAAAACTCTGCTGCTGCTTCTTCGTCATGCATACAAAACATTCTTCTGTAACAACTTCGTCAATGGTCCTGCTATACTAGAAAACCCATCCATGAAACGTTGATAATAACTAGCCAACCCAAGAAAATTACGAATCTCAGACACTGACTTAGGTTGCTTCCAATTGAGAATAGCCTCAACTTTCTCTAGATCAACACAGATACCCTCCGCGGAAACCATATGACCAATAAACATAACCTCCTTGGGCCAAAACTCACACTTGCTCAATTTAGCATACAACTGATTATCCTTCAGAGCTTGCAATACAATCCGCAAATACTGATCATGTTGCTCCTCGGTACGAGAGGACACGAGTATATCATCGATAAAATCCACAACAAACTGATCAAGGTACTCATGAAACACCCTATTCATCATGTCCATGAAAGCAGCTGGGGCATTCGTTAAATCAAACGACATCACTAGAAACTCATAATGCACGTACCTCGTACGAAACACCGTCTTATGCACATCCACATCCTTAGCCTTCAACTGGTATGTAATATCCCAATTTTTGATTAGTGACTAAAATGTAATATTTGAAAGTTTAGGGGGTTAAAGTATAAACTTTAGAAAAGTTTGGGGACTAAAGTGTAACTTTCCCCAAAAAGTAATTTTATTCAGTATAAGAGTGAATTGGATCAAAACAGGTACCTTGATATCGATTTTAAGAATTAAGATGCAGAAAAAGGTACCAAATTTGGATCGAATGAAATAGTTAAGCGTGCTCAGGCCAGAGAAATACAAGGATGGGTGACCTTCGGGAAGGTCCTATAAAAGTGTTTCTGATCGATAATTTGGACTCAATAAAAGTAAAGAATATTCGAATGGATTATCAATAAAGGATTTCTAAGAGAAATTTTATTCTATGAAGATTTTCGATAATTATCAGAATAGTAGACTGAGTTAGGAAAATTCAGTCTAAGTTCTAGTAAAGGAAGTTTTTATGAGATAATAGAGTTTATTTCCCGAATATGGAAATATGGAATTTTTGGAATAAATCCGATAGTTCGGAAAAGGTAAAATCGCAGTAGAAGTAAACTAGTAAATAAAAACTAGTTGGGAATGAACTATTTTAGTTGGATTGTAATGAAATGACATTTTTGAAGTAAACTAGTAAATAAAAACTAGTTGGAGGGCACATTGGTCATTTTCCCTAATGACATTTTTGAAATATTTAAAAAGTTACAAGGAAAATTTTGGAAGAAGGAAATGGAAGATTAAATCTTGGCCCTTGATTAATGATAAGATCAATTTCAACCGTTGGATTAAAAGGGTATTTTAGTAATTTCACTATCTAAATGAATTTAAAATTCATTTATATTTACAAGTGGCATAATTGTAGAGATTGAAAGTTAAAGAACCAAAAGATGAAGACTACTCTTCATCTTCTTCATTTCGAAAATAAA
This sequence comes from Hibiscus mutabilis, assembly GCA_019671005.1. NCBI lineage: Eukaryota > Viridiplantae > Streptophyta > Magnoliopsida > Malvales > Malvaceae > Hibiscus > Hibiscus mutabilis. The sequence continues at coordinate 21,075,195 of CM033741.1, read as the reverse complement.
GGGGAAAGGGAGAGAATTTTTCCAAGTTCGATTCGAGCCCCGAAACTCGATTTTCAGGTAATATTTTCAACTGCAAAGTTTTTCTACTCTTCAAGCTCTATCTTTCAGTGTAAATAATTCATGTAAAACATGCTTGATTGATGAGAAATTTTTCATGAGAAGAAATTAGGGTTTATTGAAAAAGTTTAGGGCTTTTGGAATTTTATGATTTCATGATGGAATTCAAGTTGAAATCAAGCTAGTATAATGTTAAAATCATGTTATTCAGTTGAGATTTAAACCCTACATATTTTAGTTTGTATGAAGATGATTAGGGTTTATGGATTCAAGTTTGATTTCGGGTTTGTGATGTTGGATAAATGATCTAGTAAGCTTGAATTTATTATTTGGAAGAAAAACCCTAAATTAAAGGTATAAGGACCATTTCGGAAATTCATAATGAGGTTTTAGAGAAGGACTAAATCTGATTTTAGTTGAAATAATAGAATTCAAGTAGTAATGTTGATTTGAGGACTAATTTGCAAAGTTAAGAAGCTTGAATCCTTATCTTTGCATTTTTAGTGACTATTTTAGAAAGAACGAAAAATTAGAGGGAATTATTTTTGAAGAATTATTTGATGAAGAAAGTGATACATTAGTGGTTTGAATCAAGTAAGGGGACCAAATTGACAAATAGCAAAGTAAGGAGAAATTAGTATAAAGTTTGAAGTTATTTATGGAAGTTGTGTAGGAAAACTGGATTTGGCATTAAGTTTGAAAATTCACCGTAAATTCTACAAAAATAGTTAGATGGTGAATTTTATATCGATGTAAAGATTTATTCGTCTAGTTTCGTTTAGAACAAACGGTGATTGATTTCGATTCATATATCAAAAGATATGAATTTTTAAGTGATGAAAGGTCAAAAAACAGAATAGCAGTATGTTCCGAAATTCAATACTGGAATTTGACTTTGAAAATTTCCCATAAATCGTACAAATAGAATCTGGGTTATTAGTTTATATGGTTGAAAAGCTTATCGAATCTAGTTTTGTTTCCAGCAAACGGAAACTGATTTCGAGTTCCGAGTTAAAAGATATTAATTTTTAATCGAATGAAGGTCAGAAAAATTACAGAACAGTTTCTGTCAGGACAGCCCTGTAAACGGGAGTTTGATGAATTTTCATAATTTTTGTAGATTTTATTAAATTATGTATCTTATATCATTAGAACCGTTATCAAATCTAGTTTCTACGGTATAAAGGAGATTAATATTCAGTATGTATTCTGCCCTGTAGAAGTAAATCTTTGATGGTAGTGCAAGTAGACAGAAAATGGAAATTGAGACAATTTGTGTCTAAAGTTAGTTAGCAAGCTTGGAGGAATTATTTGAAGATCAAAATGGTCATTAGGGACCAAAAATGAGTTCGTGAACAATATAAGGAAGGAAAGAAATTTATGATTTTTTTTATGTTGAATGATTAAATAGATTAATTGAAATATTATTAGAAGTGAATCTAACAAATGTTTATTTATATTCATGTGATAAATGAAGTTGGATATCAAAAGAAGGTTCGAGGTACTATAAAGGAAAGGATCAATCGAGCTTAGTGAGACATAATAATAAATGGCTAAGGTGAGTGCATTTATATGTTTTAAAATGCAATTAGGAAGACTTGCGAATAGTCGACCTTCATTTAAAATAGTATTGCACTATCTACATATGTTGAGTTAATGTATGTTGCAATAAAGGTAAATTAAATAGAATATGAAGTATGAATAGCTAATCTAAAAACTGATGATGATCTATGTTTACCATGAATATTTATGATAAAGCATGAAATATGAAATGTCTATATGTATGATTGATTATGATGTTGAGTTGATGATGAAAGAAATGCCCAAGTATTGTGTATGAGAGTCCACGGTATAGTTGGCATGCCATATAGTCTTTAGAAGCTGCACCCTCATGTTCATGTTATCAAACATATATTGTGACAACATGATTGTGTCACATGTATCCTGGGGATCCACGCCCACTGTGCCCGAGTGCAATGTCGAGGTGCTTCATGTTTATGGGGAGCAAAGAGCATCCCCGAGTACGTACTCATCTTCACATTCACGTTAGACACTGCGGTGTCATTTCCAAGATGACTAGCGTACCTAGATCTCATATAGCATACTTTGGGCAATGATAAAAGAATCATGTCACGTAAATGAATCATGTCATGTAAACAAATCATGTTACGTATATGAACCATGTCATGAATATGAACCATGCCATGTATATGAAATATGTCATGAACCAAGCCATGAATACGGAACATGCCATGTATATGAATTAAATCACGTATATGAACCATGTCGGGTAAAAGAATCATGTCATGTAAATGAATCAAATTATGTATATGAATGATGTCACGTATATGAATCATGAAACATATATGGATTTTGCCATGTATATAATTCATGCCATATATATGAATTATGCCATGTATATGAAGTATGTCATGTATGTGAATTATGTCATATATATAAAAATCATGTCACACATGTGAATTATGCCATGTGCATGAAATATGCCATGTATGTGAACTATGCCATGTTTATGATTTACTTGGTAATGATGGAGTGCTGGAAACTAGACTATGTTAGAAAAATTGTGACTTGCACATAAATATTGACTGACTATGGAAACCTTGTTAGTACGATACTGCCTTAGACAGAATCTATGCTAGGTTAATGTATAACATGTATTGCTTTATTTTAGGATTTGATAAATAAGACCATTGCCTCACTAAGTTCGTACTTAGCATGTGTTTTATTTCACACGTAGGTTCTCCGAAAATAGACTAGCAATGAGGAGATATTAATTGGGAAGATCAAGTTACAAACTGTAAGTACAGTACGTACATCTTTAACGTAATTTGATAGACTAGTAGACATGTAATATTTTAAGTGGGTAAACTATTTTGTAAGTCGAAGTTTATAACGTATTTATACATTGTCATGGAAGTATGGACTTAAAGAAATGGTTTGCTATTAATAACTATAAATTTTGACGTAGTTAAATGTTGTTTAACCTAATCGCGTAAAAATTTGAAAATAAAAAAGGATCTAGGCAGTGTATAGTTTTCACCCTGAATTATATTTTTATTTCAACAACTTAATTATGAATTTTATAAATCAATTCAGGGTCAAAACTAGCTGCAATAGACTGATATAGTTTTTAATTTAAAACTGAGAAAAGGTTAAACTGCAAGATGAATTTTGGTACAAAAAAATTTTCAAGTCAAGATTTCTTTCAATGACTCTGTAACATCTTTAATGTATATTCGGCTTACGAGTATACGTTAAGGGTGTTACATTTATTGGTATCAGAGCTACATGTTTAGCCGATTCTTGAGGTTAAACTGAGTTAAATATGATTTGATGTTAAGTACATGCCCCCAGGATGTCATGTTACTGATGTACTATTTGTGTAACTTGATTATGCTCCTCATTTACATGAATAAGTTTTAGTGGAAATAGATGATGTTAAGTACTGATAGACTGCGTTAAATGTTTAACTATGGGGATCAAGAGAAGGCTTAAAGTGAAAGTAAAGAGATATAGAATGTTCAACCTCTAGCTCCTACCCCAGCTGAGCCACCTACGTAGTAAGAAGTTCCAGCATAAGAATATGGAACCTTAGTACGAGCCCTAAAAAGCTATGGTTAAAAAAAATCAAACCATAATGCCTGTATCAATCTAGCACCTACACCAGTAAAGGCATCGACTGTTAAGGAGCTTAAGAAGTTAGGAGCTCCTGAATTTCATGGAGAAGGTGGTCTGATGGCTGTCAATTTATGGCTCCACAATGTTAAAGTCACGCTAGAGGAATTAAATTGTACAGATGCTGGAAAGTTAGAAAAGTTACATCCTTATTAGGGGAACATGCTTGTATTTGATGGTTCAAAGCCACATAATTATACCTGTTGAGAAAGTGACTTGTACATTCTAAAAAAATGTTTAGAGTCAAGTATGTTGGCGACCAGTTTAAGAAAGTTACAGTAGTTTCAAAGTTTGAAACAAAGTATTCATACTGTCTACGAGTATGAGTTGGATTTTAATGGATTAAGTCGGTATACAGCTGACTTGATATTGACTGAGAAGTCCCTATGAGAATGGTTTATCGAGGGGCTTAACCCGAGGCCTAAAGAGTAATTCTCAGGTATGAGTTTGTCGATTTACTAGGATGCTATAATGAGAACGAAGGCTATGGAGGATGCCTGTAATTACTTTAATTGATCTGGGTTCGAATCACTAGTATATTGGTACTAAGATAGTAGTACGAAGAAAGATTCTTAAGGAAAACTATATTTTTAGTAATGTGATTCCTAGTAACCCACTTGGACATAGTGCATGGGTGACTAGAATATGTAAGAAATGTCTGTTAGTGCTTTAAAGAATTGAGTTCCTGGAAAGCTTATTGGAGCTTTTATTTCGCAAACTTGAGATTATTTTTGGAATGAACTGGTTGTATGCATATGATGTAGTGGATATGATACAGTAAAATAAGCTTGGAAGTTAGTTCTTGTTTAGAATAAGTTATCTGCATAGTAAAGACATGATACAGTAATTATAAGATACTCAGATACGAAGGAGTAAGAAGAAGAAGTATCTTTACTTTAGAAATATATATGTTTGAAGATAACAATGTCAGTAGTTGCTGCAGATGTAATCTTACAAGATTGGACAGGAATTTCACATTCTCGCCAACCATCATAACCTCATAATCATCAGCTAACCTTAAGGAAATCCTTTTGGATTCACAATCCACCACTTTCTTGTGCTCACTTAACCAATCCATACCCAGAATAACGTTAAAACCATGAAATGGCAATTCTATCAGATCTACGACAAACTCATGACCTTGCACAACCAAAGGACAACACCTATACAACCTTCTACTAGTAACTGTCTCCCAAAAGGAACTAGTTACTAACGTGCCAACATCTAAGATCTCAACAGGAACATTCAGTAGCGATGCATGCCCACTTAATATATATGAATGAGTAGACCCCAAATCAATCAAAGAAAACAATGTCAAAGATTGCAAGGTGAAGGTACCTGCGATCACATCCGTGTCATTGCGACCTTCACGATGAACATAGATCTGTGCTAGTCCCATATTCTCTGGTTGTACGGCAATAGCATGAGCCACGACCCTCTGACCATCCTCACACCTCTAGAAATTACCATTGCCATGGCCTCGGCCCCTAGCAGGTACAATAGCCCGGACTGGTGCATCCCCTAAAGCACAAGGATAATCACATTTCATGTGATCAGGAGATCCACATATCCAGCAACTCATGGTATTTCCCCAACACTCATCCGTGTGACGTCTATCACATTGTCCACACTCAGCTACCACCCGAGCTCCTGAATTACCCTGGCCGACACCGCCACCATGCTTGTAATCTGGCATATGCATCTTGTCCCAAGACCTCTTATTCTGCTTCCCAGAATAGCCAAAATTAGTCACTCTCTTACTCGAGCCCATGCTCGAAGTCTGTCCTGTCATACCCAGGGACTGCTCAATATCCTTAGCACAGTTGACCAACACATCAAAATCCATATAATCCGCAGCCAACAGATACGTCTTGATGTCCTTCACAAGACCATAGAGAAACCTCTGGCACCTCTGTTGATCATCGGAACCAACTCTGGGGTATACTGACTTAGGCTAACAAACTTTACCTCATATTCGGCAACTGACATGCCTCCCTGCGAAAACGACATAAACTTACACTTCTTCGTATCCTGATACTGAGAACCAAGATACTTCCTCTTAAAAGCTCTCCAAAAGAACTCCCAAGTCACATCCGCCTCTGGGACACTCGCAATCATGGTCACCCACCAATGATAAGCATCACCTTGCAACAAGGACACAATGCAATCCAACTTGCGCACATCGTTGCAACCCATTTGATCCAAAATACGGATTGTCTTTTCCAGCCATCCCTCGGCTGCTTCAGGGCTCAGACCCCTAAGTTCCCCCTCCTAAACTATAAAGACGCTCTAAGGGCAAACCTTGATTAACTACCACAGTAGGTGTCGGTGCTTGCACTCCAGCCATCACTGCCTGAAAAGCCCCGTCATTGCTTGGATTAACGGAGTTAAATCTCTAAAAATCAGCCCTTGCAGAGCTTGAGGTACACCACCTACCCCACATCAATAAGAGGAACCAATGGAGGATGAGGTAAGGTAATACAAGGATTTCCTCTATCGTCATTATTCTGCCCAGACCCGTTATTACCAGTCATTGAAGGTGTCTCACGTCGAGCCATGCTAACAAAAACATCAAAACACATTAAAGTAAGGCTAGCATAAGGCAAAGAATCCAAGACAACCTTATAAAACATTTTAAAACCTCGGTAATAGGCAACGTGTTCCCAATTTATACCCCAACATGATGTAAAACAATCACCGTGCATATCAAAAAATGACATATAATCAAATAACAACATCCCAACCTTTCGTAACTTGGCTCTGATACCAACAAATATAACCCCCATCGACCCAGACTAGACGCTCGACAGAATAAAGTGAGCTACATTAGGTTTGTCAAAGCAAACCGAAGAAAGATTGCGAAAACCGGTCCAGTTTTCCCATTTTTTATCTTTTCAGAATGCGTATTGTTAATCCTAGGTGATCATATTTGCAGCGGATGAAGTTGCAAAGGAAACAGACCATGGAAAGGCAACCAATTGCACAACGTACAATTTAAGGACCAAAACGTAAATCTGATAAATTACAAAACCACTGGTGAAATTAGGGTTATCAATCCTTAATTAGTTAGATTACATGCTTGCATGTCAATTTTCAAGTCAATCCAACCATTCAAACTTACACAATTGCAAAAACAAGATTCAGGGACTAAAACGAAAGAAAACAAAACCTTCTTTCAATGACATTAACAACTTTAACAACCACCCGTACCGATACTCGGGTAACCGTATCGGTACGGTGGTCAAAACCCAGCAGCCTTGTTTCGATATGCTATGTACCGTACCAATTCATCACGTAAAATTTAAAACCTCATTTGAAAATTGTTAAGGCCGTACGAATACAAACTCTATGTGTTTTGGTACATGGATTTTCCCTTAAAAAGTAACTTTCCAGTAGCTCAAATCAGTACCGGTACACCTAGACCCGTACTGATACCCGAAGCTTAATCTTGCCTAGCAGTACTGATACGGTGCTTTGCGTATCGGTACGCTTGGGCCAGTAATGTCATTTTAGCTGGTTTTTCACTCGAATCTAGATGCATTTGGAACCTAGCAACCCACATACAAGCATACAATCAACCATCAAGTCATACACCAACATTTGCACCAAGTTCTAGCAACCTTAACAATCATGTGCTTCCAAAAGATTCAACCTATAGGCATGCTCCCTAAACCAATTGCCAACACACCAAAACACTCAAATGGACATTTTCCAGCATATACACCATTTCAACACACCTCCAAAACCATAATCCACATGGTAGATTCATCCAAGCATAGTATTCAATCAAAGCTATCTAGATGCATACCTAGGTAAACATATACCTAACATCAACATAAGCAAAAACCATTAACAAGCTCATCAACAACGATCCAAGTCCAAAACTCAGCATCAAACATGCTCAAAAACCAGGGAAAAAATAGAATTACATATCCCAATAACATGGTGAACACATTGCCTTATTAACCAAAAACTTAAACCGAGTTCATACTCAAAAGAAGTCTTGCTTCTTGGATCACTTTAAACCTTGCCTTGCTGCCGTGAACTTTAATGCTCTGCATCATTAGAGAAAAAGAGAGCGTAAGAACACATGCTTAGTGAGGATGCTCATAAAACAATGATGCATTTACAAATCCTTTGAAAACTAAACACTTGTTTTCAAACCATGCTTACGATCAAAGCATTTCCATTGATCCCAAACCAAAATATACATATCTGTAATCACTCATTTTTGACCGGGTTTTAGTGTTATTATAATAGTAAAATTATATATATATAAAAGGCAAAAAAAATAATAATAATTAAAAAAAAATCAAAAAAAAAGAGGAAATTTGCGTGGAGCAGGGTGCTCCACGTCACCCACAAATTGCCTATAAATAGGCACCCCAATTCATTCCAATCCCACGCCCAAAATTGAAGAGAAATTGGCAATTCAAATTGCCATCAATTCATAGGGGCATGGCCGGCCGCAAGGCTGGCCGGGGTTGGGGGCAGTGCCCTCAACCCCAGTTGGTTCGATCCAACATTCGATCGGGGTCCTATTTTAGGTCCGATCTAGTTAAATTTTTGGAGGGGTCGCGGTAGATCTCGGCGGAGTTCGTCGTTCGAGCTCCTAGTTAGGTATATTTTCTTCCCTTTTTTATTAGTGTTGTAATTTTTATAATTTAATGAAGTATCAGTTATCTTAAAATTTTAGTCTTATTTTTTATTTTGTATATTTATGTTTTAGATTAATATTTAATATGTTTTAAATTTGTGTTGTATATTAATATTTTATTATGTTAGATATGTTTTTATTTATGAGTTAGATTAATATTTATTTATGTGTATGTTTTAGAATAGTATTTTATTTATGTTGAGTTTGTTTTTATTTATGTGTTAGATTAATATTTATGAATATTAGTATTTTGTTTATGCTAGATATGTTTTTATTTATGAGTTAGATTAATATGTATATATGTATGTTTTAGTTTAGCATTTTATGTTAGATTAGTATTCTGTTATGTCAATATTTATTGTATTTAAATATTTTGCCATGTTTTATATTTTTGCCACTAAGATTGCATATGATATATAAATTGTCAATGCGGTGCCCTTTTATCCGAGCGTAAACGGGCGAGATCGAGCGCGTAGTGATAGTGGTTGGCGTTTATTCTCGGATAATGGGACCCTTAAAATATATTCGCAATTATGACCGAAATTTAAAATAATCGTCACTTTAATCCGGAAAATCCAATATTCATAAAGCGGTAATTATTAAAGTACCAATTTTTTGGGCGGTGTGGGGGTGCTAATCCTTCCCCATCCAGAACCGACTCCCGAACCCCTCTTTTGAATCTCTGGTTTTGTGGTGTCCGGCCTACCTAAGTGGCCGGTGGCGACTCCATTTTTATAAGGTTTTTTGTAAACCCCACGGAATAAATATTTTTAAATATCACAAACACTTTTGAAAAAAAAACATTTCAAAAAAAAACAATCGCTTTTATTTTTAGCGATGAAAATTAAAAGGGAACATCGCTACAGATGGCGACTCCGCTGGGGACATTTTTGTTTTTCAAAAACAAATGAGAGTCAAGCTTTTAAAATAATTACCGCTTTACTAATATTGGAAATTCCGGATTAAAGTAACTATTAAATTAACATTCGGTCATAATTGCGCGTTTATTTTAACGCATTTAAAATATGGCATATAAACCCATCTTTTTAAGTGGGGGGAAAACGCTAATGCTTTCGTGGAGATATCGTTCTCCCGTATGGGCCTAGCAAGTACCTTCGGGGCTCGAGTACCTTATGCTTTCGTAAGGATATCGTTCCTTCGTACGGGCATAAGCGAATGGGTCCCCCTGAATTGAACCCGGTTGAAAGGAGCCTATAATGGGTGATGATCGGGGGCCTTGCTACCCTTAGTAGGGGACAGCAAGGACAATTCGGGTACCTCCTATTACCAACACTGCATGTAGAGAACATAGAAACCCACCCTGTTAGAGCCATGCGGATAACCTTAGGTGTTTTGGACTAGATAAATAGGGTCGTTTTGTTTATTTACCTTATTTAATTTGTCCTTTTATTTATGTATTTATTATTTTTATCCGGTACTAACTCATTTCTTTTTGTTTCTTATTTTATTTTTACACATATTTTTGTTGCATTATCATTGCATCCACATTACATAGAGGCGTTGATTCAAGTGGTTTGCCCGATTAGAAAATCTTTCATCATGGAAAAAAGGTGTCTTAGGAAGGACATCATCGATCCGATCGCGTGACATCGGTCGAGATTACTCAATGATCCGACGTAACAATTTGCCGAACGAGCGTGTAGTGCCAAAGTATACACACGAGACCTAATGGTGGACATACAACGAGCTACAAGGTGTGTGAATGACTTAGCTACCGAAGCCACGACTCTCCGACCTTTCATAACCCCGGACATGGAAGAAGCACCAAGGTTTATCAAGTTGCTCAGAGCTGTCGAGGAGGTAGGAGGTAGAGCTAGAGTTTATGTGTAGAATTTTATTTTGTAATTAAGACTTTGTAATAGGCTCTTTTTGTAATAGGGACTCCTTTTGTAATATGGATCTTTTTGTAATTTGGACCCTTTAATTCCCATGAAAGTCGTTCGAAAGGGTGATTACCAGCGGAATCAACGCCTTTATTTGCATTCATGTTGCATATCATGACATGGTGTTGATTCAAGAACAGTTCATTAAAAGGCTTTCAAAATAGAAAAAGTCTGCTTTGGGGGACGATAATATTACACAGTATCAAGTTAGGTCGAGCAAAGACCAATCGCGAAAGAAGACGGTACGACAATAAGGCACGTGCGTATGAAGATTGATCAAACGCGAGAATCCTAATTTTAAATCTTCACATTTGACCATTTTTAAATTCTCAGATTTTAATTTAACTCAAAAAAAATTAAAAATATTATTATTTTGCTTTGAAACTTCTTCTCTCATAAAACTTTCAGAAGAATAATAATAACAAAAAGAAACCTAAAAGTTTCATTTTTAAGTAAGTTAAAATTTTTGAACCAAATGATCTTTGAGAATTTTAATTTAAACCCTAAAATTTTTAAAGTACTCCCTTAGGACCGATAGAATCCATCCCTGTTTAGACGTATTATTCGTTTGCACCCAGAAAAGATCTTATCTGCATTATGCCTGCACTTGTTGATGTCATTTTTAGAAGCCACAAAAATAAAGATCATGACGTCACAAGTCCATAAAATAGAATAAGAAGAGAAGACGAAGTCATCCATCATCCTGAAGACGACGTCGAGACATGGAGCATATGTTTTGCTTCCCGAAGTCAAGATCTCCAGAAGGAAGCTAACTGTCACCTGTAATTCATTATTAGTTTCTTGCAACCAGACATTTTTCTACTGATTGAAAGTCTTTTAAGGACTGTTCGAGAATCAACACCGCATTTGCATTCATGCATTGCATTGCATTACATTGCATTGCATTGCATTACATTGTACAATCATGACATATTTTACACCTTGCATAAAATTTTTGAGGGGTAATCCAAAGAACAATTAGAGTTTTATCGTGAATTGAAGACACTCAAAAATCCAGATCCGAGCAGTTAAAAGATGGGCTCGAGGAAAAAAGAGAAAACAAGAAGTTTGATGTCTTTAATGCAAGAAAACTCTGTTTGAACCCTGGGTTGGTCGTTCCTTCGAATTCCAAAGATTCTCAGATTTGCACATGATGATGGAACAAGATGCCTCAAGATTCACGCGGCCATATTCTGCAAAAGATGGAGGGATGCATTAAAAATTACCGATCCACTACTTCCCCGACAGTCTAGCAAGACCTACCGTGATATGATGTGCTTTGGACCTAGCACTAAGTCGTCGGTATCTCTAGGGTACGAAGATGAAACCTGATGAAAGCTTCAAGGAATGTGCTTTGAGGTGTCTGTGTTTAGTGACCCAAGTGCAACCCCCGTAGATGAAGAGGAAATTGACTTCTATGCCATCTTTTATATTTATTCTTTAATAATATGCTCGAGAAAATGAAGGTCAGCTTTGAGGACTTAATGATGAGAAGAGCGAGAAACAAACATGCACTCCGGGACCTTAGTTTAAAGACCAGACCTGCCTAGGAGCAAAAGGAAACAGAGAGATAAATGTGTATCACTTTCAAAACATTGAGGCACTGGGGCATGATACTAAGAAATTTGGGGTCGTTAAAAAATTAAGAAGCTGGTCGATAAGGGAGTCGTGACAAAATAGCCATCCAGCGGTGGAAAAACAAGAGAAGAGGCAAGCCTACACTACCTTGGAAGGGGCAGAATGAGTTAGCACCCTGGAGATAATCCAAAGGTCCCTACGGTTTTCTCATCATTTCACAAAGAAATTCTCAACAAAAAAATCATTGTTTATTAGAATTAAAAATCACATTTCCATTTAGAAAAACATATTTACATTCTTGATTCTTTAAACATTTCATTTTTATGGGGTAGTTTTCCCATATGCATATACACACATTTTTGAATGGACATATGTATATATCATTTCTATACCAGGTCCTCGAATTTTGAATGCAACAGTACATTTGCTTCAAACCCAAAGATCAACTCTAAGTTGCATATATTTAGAAGAGATTGAATGTTGTGGTGATACTGTAAATGTGAGTATCTGCTAGTTTACTTAGGCCAACAGAGGAACAAAAGCGAGTGTTTAGACAATGGGCAATTCCCATTTTAAGAATTTATCTTCTCAGGCACTTGTCGTTTAAGATCCTTGAAGCGAAAGTTGACCCTAAACCTCTACCCCTGAAGGCATTCTCAGGACATTTGTGAATATGTCAACGAATGGTGTTCTTTTACTTTACCAGAAGACACAGATGAGACCATACAGATTGGGTACGAAGATCAGAAAATCATCAGAAGAAAGTGGTTGAAAACATGGATATGTCCAAATGAAAAACCAAAAAGAAGATAAATGGTAATCAGAAGGCTGAAGCAATCCAGATCGAGTAAATATCAGAAGAGCTACAGAGAGGCAATTAACTCCGAGCGGAAGATTGCATCAATACCAATATAGATCCGTGTTGATTCGAGGATACATTCATAGACTCGAATAAGAAGAAAGAGATTCAATGCTAAAACCCCAGAGTGAGCAGTCTAAAAAAAAGAAGAAAAAAAAAAAAGAAAGAATACAGTCTATGCTTCACACACAGATCAAACAATACAAGAACGAGACTTCAACTATGAGCAAGAGATGTAAGGAATCCACATTTCAAGTAAACATCAGTTTTGAAAATTAGTATAGAAGCTCGAATTGAAGCCAAGTCAAGACAAGTCGGCCTGAAGATCGCCAATTTTGAAAAAGGAAATGACCTCTGGGGGAAAACCCAAAAATGGGCAGTCTAGAGTGATCCTGAAAATGAAGAAAAAGAGTAGTCTACCTGAGCCTGCTGGCATCAATATCCAGCCAAAATACATTGATCTGAAGGTACAAAAGAAGGAAGTGACCTCTAGGGTGAAAACCCAAAAATGGCCAGTCTAGAGCGATCCAAGAGAAAAAGTGAAAAAGAAAAAAGAGAGAAAAAAAGAAAGCACGAATAACATTTCATCTGGGCGTGCCAATCACAAGAATTCCCATAAATGTATTCGTAGTCCTTCAAGAAATCTCAGTTCCGAGGAGTTTTGAAGGATCAAACATTCTTGGACAAAAAACGAACATCAGTATATAGCCAGAATGCAAGGCAGCATACAATAAAAAGAAAGGAAATGAACTCTAGGGTGAAAACCCGAAAACGGGCGATCTAGAGTGATCCAAAAGAAAGGAAGGAAAGAACAATGGGCATATCCAAGTTACACAAGTACAAAAAACTGTTTCACTTAACCATAAACCAAAGGCCTACATTGCAAGCCCCAAAGACCATTCTGGTCATCCATAGATATCCAAGTTGAATGAGAATGTCTTGATTTCATTCCGCCTATAAGGGTTAACTTTTCTTCAAGAAACGTCAAACTTGAAGTGCTTGATCGACACCCAAATGAGGGAAGGATGGGGCATGGTGAGATAGTGAGATTAAGAGAGCCACCTTAAACGGGTAGAAACTAGGTAGGGTTGTTCCTCTCAAAAGCCTTTTAGACCGTAAGAAACTATACATTGGCATATATCTCCACAATGGTCAAGATCTTCTAAATATGCGCTTCATTAGAGTTGGTCTCTGGCAACTTGAAACAGATGCGCTATGGTGTTTGATATTTCGGGGGCAAACATGTTTTAAAAGGTTTGACATTTTCTCCCAAAGTTATGATGTTTACCATTTGTTCCAAACAATGTTTTCAAAATGTCCAAGTTGTGATTTTCGAAATGACAGTTATCTTTTCAAACAATCATTATTTTTTGAAATATACACAAGTAAATTGCCTTTTACTTTACTTTAAAAATGAATGATGATGAGATTTAAAGCATAAGGACCGAGAGTTAGTTCCCGTCGAAATGCTACGAGAAGATCAAGGAAGAGCTTAAGGGATGGAAGCATCTTGGCCCACCCTGGTGACTAGAAATAGATCAAGGCTCTATATGATAGGCCAGAAAATTCAAAGCAGTGGAGCCCGTGGTTGAATGGGACAACGCCAAGCCAAGAAGATGACAAGGGTTCATATAAGAATAATATAAGAACCAGACGATCATTTATGATGGCGGGTGATAACTCTAAAGACAAGAAAGCCTTTCGCACAAAAAGTACGACAAATGCTCCAATTTTAGTCGCACCAGTGCGCCCTGGTCGACCACTAAAACGGTCTTCGAGAATTCAATGGGAGTGTCCTGGGGCAACACGATGAGTCAAGAAAGAAGGAGCAGGCCATCTACTACCTAAGCGCAGAAATTCAATGATTGCGAAACACGGTACCCCCAAAGGTCGAAGCTGTGTTGTGCTCTAGTTTGGGCTACCAAGCGGCTCAAAGCAGTACATGTTGTACCATACTACCTGGTTGATATCCAAGCTAGACCCATTAAAGTTCCTAATGGGAGCGCCGGCGCTAACAGGAAGGATGGCCCGATGGCAGATGCTCTTATCCGAATTCGACATCGTATATGTTAATCAGAAAGCTGTAAAGGGGAGCGCCGTAGCGGATTTCCTGGCTAGTCGTGGCGGATGACTATGAGACATTGAACTTGATTTTCAGACGAAGACTTGATGTGCATTACAACCGAAGAAGAGATTTCAAATGATAAGTCATGGAAACTTTACTTCGATGGAGCCTCCAACGCCCTCGGACATGGGATAGGGGCAGTGCTAATTTCACCTAAGGACGTCTATTACCCTTTCACCAGCAGATTGGAATTCTTCCGTACAAACAATATAGCTGAATACGAAGCTTGCATCATGGGACTGAACTCAGCCATCGAAAGAAAGGTTAAGGAACTTCGAGTGTTCGGAGATTCGTCCCTAGTCATTTACCAATTGCGTGGGGAGTGGGAAACCAGAGACCCGAAGTTGGTCAAATATCACAAATTAATCCAAGAGCTCGTCAAAGAGTTCGAAAAGGTCAGCTTCAATTACCTCCCCCGAGAAGAAAATCAGATGGCAGATGCATTGGCAACCTTGGCATCCATGTTTAAAACAAACACCTGGGCAGAAATGAAACCCATTGAGATGCAGACATTTGAAAAGCCTGCTCATTGTTGTAATGTACAGGAAGAGATTGACGGAAATCCATGGTACTATGATATCCTGCAATATGTCAAGCTTCGAAAGTATCCAGAAGGGGCAAACGACAATGACAGAAAAGCGCTCAGAAAAATGGCAACGAAATATGCCCTAGATGAGGAGATCCTGTATAGGAAAAGTCATGATCAAACATTGCTGAGATGTGTGGATGCCCGGGAGGCAAAGGAAATCTTAGCCGAAGTACATGACGGGATCTGTGGAACGCAGGCCAACGGGTTGTCTATAGCTCAGAAAATTATGAGATACGGTTATTTCTGGTTGACCATGGAGGGGGATTGCATCGATTACGCCAGGAAATGCCACAAATGTCAAATTTATGCTGACAAAATTTATGCACCCCCATCGCCTCTACACACCATGAATTCTCCGTGGCCTTTCGCAGCATGGGGCATGGACGTTATCGGGCAGATCCATCCAAAGGCCTCCAATGGGCACCGTTTCATTTTGGTCGCCATAGACTACTTCACCAAATGGGGAGAGGCAGCGTCTTACGCCAATATCACCAGGACTACAGTTTGTAAGTTCTTAAAGAAGGAAATTATTTGTCGATACGGATTGCCAGAGAGGATCATCACCGACAATGCTTCCAATCTGAACAACAAAATGATAAAGGACGTGTGCACTCAATTCAAAATAACACACCATAATTCCACAGTCTATCGTCCTAAAATGAATGGAGCAGTGGAAGCGGCAAACAAAAATATAAAGAAGATCATAGCGAAGACTACGGATACCTACAAGGATTGGCATGAGAAGTTGCCTTTTGCCCTTTTCGCCTATAGAACGTCCATCCGCACATCAACGGGGCAACGCCTTACTCCTTGGTGTATGATACCAAGCAAGACTCCCAATTGAGGTAGAGATTCTGTCCCTCCGGTCTTAAACGAAGTAAAACTGGAAGAAGCTGAATGGGTACAGGCGGACTCGACCAACTAAATCTCATTGACGAAAAAGACTAAAAGCCATTTGTCATGGTCGATATACCAAAAGTGGATGGTGCAAAGCTTACAACAAAAAGGTGCGCCCAAGAGAATTCAAAGAAGGGGATCTGGTACTCAAAAGAATCCTCCCTATCCAGAAAGATTCTCGAGGAAATTGGATGCCCAACTGGGAAGGACCATACGTCATAAAAAAGGCCTTCTCAGGAGGAGCCCTGATCCTAACAGAAATGGACGGGGACGAGCTGAAAAACCCCGTAAATTCTGATGCCGTCAAGAAATACTATCTCAGAAAAAAAAATCTCTCTCTAAAGTGAAAACCCGAAAGGGCGCTTTAAAATTCCAAGTCAGAATTGAAAAAGAGAAAGATCGAGACGGTTGAACTTGGCAGTGAAAAAGGGTATCGATGCCCGTAACAAAGAAGAAAGCAAACGGCAAAAAGGACCAAAACAAACCCCCCATGATATTGAAGCTCATGCATCATGAATAGTCAGACATCACTAGGATTAGGAGCATGGCAATTCATTCATTTGTCATAGCATTTTGTTTTCATCTCAGGTATTTGCAGATCCAAAGAGACATCAAGGGTCATCACGATGTGAGTCCCAAATGAGGAGACAATGTTTTTACATAAAGGCACATATTTTCAAGCTCTGGAGAAAGGTTCTATATAGGAAGAACTCTCCTCTCCGAGGCTTCAGAAGCTGAAAGTTCTATATAGGAAGGACTGACAGCTCTAGGGTGAAGACTCGCAGTTCTATATAGGAAGAACTCCCGGTCAAAGAAATTCACCCATGACACGCAAGATTATATAGGAGATCCTGCTATGTCAAAGGCAAAGAGTCTTATATAGGAAAGACTCTGAGCTCCATTGTCTTAGGGTGAAGGGTTCTGTGTCGAAAAGAACCTGTGGCTCTCGAGATTCCGACGCCAAAAAGTTCTATATAGGAGGAACCGATGGCTCCAAGGTGAAGACTCGCAGATTCTATATAGGAAGAACTCAGTCAAAGCAATTCACCTATGACACGGGTTATATAGAAAACTGTTGTGTCAAAAGCAAAGAGTCTTATATAGGAAAGACTCCGAGCTTCATTGTCTTAGAGCGAAGGGTTCAATGTCGAAAGAGCCTGTAGCTCCAAGATCGGAAGGTGACGAAGTTCTATATAGGAAGAGCTTACGAGCCTGAAGATTCGGCCAAGGAAGAGCGGAAATGTCCAAAAGAATTCATTTTTCCAAAGCTAAAAATTAGAGCGAAGGGTTCAATGTCGAAAGAGCCTGTAGCTCCAAGATCGGAAGGTGACGAAGTTCTATATAGGAAGAACTTACAAGCCTGAAGATTCGGCCAAGGAAGAGCGGAAATGTCCAAAAGAATTCGTTTTTCCAAAGCTAAAAATCAGAGCGAAGGGTTCAATGTCGAAAGAGCCTGTAGCTCCAAGATCGAAATGTGACGAAGTTCTATATAGGAAGAACTTACGAGCCTGAAGATTCGGCCAAGGAAGAGCGGAAATGTCCAAAAGAATTCGTTTTTCCAAAGCTAAAAATCAGAGCGAAGGGTTCAATGTCGAAAAGAGCCTCGTAGCTCCAAGATCGGAAGGTGACGAAGTTCTATATAGGAAGAACTTACAAGCCTGAAGATTCGGCCAAGGAAGAGCGGAAATGTCCAAAAGAATTCGTTTTTCCAAAGCTAAAAATCAGAGCGAAGGGTTCAATGTCGAAAGAGCCTGTAGCTCCAAGATCGGAAGGTGACGAAGATCTATATAGGAAGAACTTACGAGCCCGAAGATTCAGCCAAGGAAGAACGGAGATGTCCAAAAAATTCGTTTTTCCAAAGCTACAAACAGGGAAGTCTGATAAAACTCCAAGATTGGAAGGTGACGAAGCTCTATATAGGAAGAACTTACGAGCCTGAAGATTCAGCCAAGGAAGAGCGGAGATGTCCAAAAGAATTCGTTTTTCCAAGGCTACAAACCGGGAAGTCTGATAAAATGAGTGCTTTTGATCTTTGCTTTGTCCTCGTTTCACAAGAACAAGCAAATAGGGGCAACTGTAATCACTCATTTTTGACCGGGTTTTAGTGTTATTATAATAGTAAAATTATATATATAAAAAAGGCAAAAATAATAATAATAATAATAATAATAATTAAAAAAAATCAAAAAAAAAAGGAAATTTGCGTGGAGCAGGGTGCTCCACGTCACCCACAAATTGCCTATAAATAGGCACCCCAATTCATTCCAATCCCACGCCCAAAATTGAAGAGAAATTGGCAATTCAAATTGCCATCAATTCATAGGGGCATGGGTACGCAAAGGCTGGCCGGGGTTGGGGGCAGTGCCCTCAACCCCAGTTGGTTCGATCCAACATTCGATCGGGGTCCTATTTTAGGTCCGATCTAGTTAAATTTTTGGAGGGGTCGCGGTAGATCTCGGCGGAGTTCGTCGTTCGAGCTCCTAGTTAGGTATATTTTCTTCCCTTTTTATTAGTGTTGTAATTTTTATAATTTAATGAAGTATCAGTTATCTTAAAATTTTAGTCTTATTTTTTATTTTGTATATTTATGTTTTAGATTAATATTTAATATGTTTTAAATTTGTGTTGTATATTAATATTTTATTATGTTAGATATGTTTTTATTTATGAGTTAGATTAATATTTATTTATGTATGTTTTAGAATAGTATTTTATTTATGTTGAGTTTGTTTTTATTTATGTGTTAGATTAATATTTATGAATATTAGTATTTTGTTTATGCTAGATATGTTTTTATTTATGAGTTAGATTAATATGTATATATGTATGTTTTAGTTTAGCATTTTATGTTAGATTAGTATTCTGTTATGTCAATATTTATTGTATTTAAATATTTTGCCATGTTTTATATTTTTGCCACTAAGATTGCATATGATATATAAATTGTCAATGCGGTGCCCTTTTATCCGAGCGTAAACGGGCCAGTATCAGGCATAGTGATAGTGGTTGGGCGTTTATTCTCGGATAATGGGACCCTTAAAATATATTCGCAATTATGACCGAAATTTAAAATAATCGTCACTTTAATCCGGAAAATCCAATATTCATAAAGCGATAATTATTAAAGTACCAATTTTTTGGGCGGTGTGGGGTGCTAATCCTTCCCCATCCAGAATCGACTCCCAAAACCTCGTCTTTTGAATCTCTGGTTTTGTGGCGTCCGGCCTACCTAAGTGGCCGGTGGCGACTCCATTTTTATAAGGTTTTTTGTAAACCCCACGGAATAAATATTTTTAAATATCACAAACACTTTTGAAAAAAAAACATTTCAAAAAAAAACAATCGCTTTTATTTTTAGCGATGAAAATTAAAAGGGAACATCGCTACAATATCGACCATATGCAAAAACATTACAAACCACATGCTTGAATCCCAAAGCATTAAATCATCACATTCCACACTTAAAACCAAAGCATTATAAAATAGGTTCAACGCTTGAACCTTCATATATTAGCAATTATAGTGACCCCAGATAGCCGACCACTATCTTTGATTAGCTGACCGCTAATCATTGGTTAACCAACCGTTAACCTTACACATCGAATACACGTATCTCCCTTAATGACCGACCGCCATCAAGACCCATACCATGCCGACTGCAAGATAAACATCAACAAGGGGGACCGACCACTCAACCCAAGTGACAACATCATAGTCCGGGTAGCCGCTCGCTATACCTCAAGGACCTCTAACCACGATCGATTTTAAACATATTATAGTGCACTTTATCCTATGGCATGCCAACTATATCCAAATGTTTTCTCACCTTTTCACATAGCCAACATATCATTTACAAAATCATTTACCCACTATTTTACAATGCATTACACAAATCACTACATATGCAACTCACATTGCCCAAAGCAACACCACATTCCCGACCGGAATAAAAACCAATGCTCACTAGCATTCCATATACCTTTAAACCACTGCATATGCACCCAAAATCATGCATTTACAGTAAGTAAAAAAAAACATGTTTACGACCAAAACATGGAATTACATATGCTCATATCCGAACTGATATTAAAGAGCAAAAAGGGGAAACTTACTTTTGAGCTTACGTAAGTGTTTCAAACTTATCTTAAACTCCCAAAACTACTTTCAAACCTTTGAAAGACTTTTTAAACCGTTTCCACTCACCGATTTCACTTCGCTTTGCTTGGCAACGCAAAACAAGCTCCCGACAAGCTTCAATCCACTTCAAGCAACTTCTCCTTGATTATCCCATGTTTCGATCACACAAAACCAAATAAAACATGCATCAAAATGCATCCAAACCCCTGCTCAAAGCATAAACCCGTAACTCACAAGTTGCCCACTCAAAAACCATCCAAAACTTATCGAAATCAACCTCAAACATCCTACAAACTTAGCCCAGCCACAATACAACGATTCAATACATCAAACTTCATCAATTAACATATAAAAATCCTTTTACAACATCCTTTCACTTCCAGCAAAGATTAAACACCAAAAACCTCACAAAAACCCTTAACTAACAACCTTTAATATTAGAGATTCAGCTAGTTTCGGGATTACAATGTTAAATCCAAGATTTTAACATTATTAAACATCAAAATCATGATCTAACCTGATCAAGAACCCCAATAAAAAGATCCACTTCGAAAATATACCAATTTCATCAATCAAAACACAATTAAACCAATTTCCAATAATTAAACTATCAAAGCACATTAGAAAAAAATTGTAAAGGATCAAGAACTTGGGAATTTCAGTAAAAAACCTTTCATTAGAGGAGAAGAACGAATCTTTACCTCCAATGATGATTTCTCCCTTTAATTGCTTGGTAAAACATGAATATCAAGATAGAAATAATAAGTATTTGATGGAAAAGCTTGAGGAAATCATATAGAAATCAAAACTCTCTAAACTGTTGATTTTTACCTGAAGAAATTGAAGTTGGAAAGGTGTTTAGCTGGAGAGAAATTGAGAGAAAGAAGTTACAAAGTTTGTTATGTGATTTTTGTTAAAAGCTTAAAATATGATTTATTAATTCTCTCCACTTTATAGCTTTTAAAACCCATTTGAAAATAGTTAATTAAAGGGTGAAATATGATAAAAACATTAGGATAATTAGTTCCTTAAAGATTCAAAGTTTTGATCCTTTTTAAAAAACAATCACTAAAATAGTTTTCAAAGTTTGCATTTTGGTCACTAGTCCAAAATGTCTAATTTCCAAAACTCATTTTCCAAAATTGATTTTACCGTAATCATTAATACATTAAATAATGATTTTAGGACATTTTCCATATTTTTACCACCAAAAATATTTAATCTGATTTAATCCCAAAACTATCTCGAACCTCTAAAATCAGTCTTTTAGACCCTCGAACCGAGACCCAAAACACCTAGACCAAAAAATTGGGGTGTTACATTTCAGTCCACTGTGAGAGCACCAACTAGACAATATGCGATCAAAGCTAAAGAAGACTACACAACTACCGATGTCATTTCTAGTACATTCACCCTCTTTTTAGCTCCTATAGTTGCTCTTATAGATTCAGAGTCTACCCACTTCTACACTCGTAGTGGAATATCCTATCAGTGGGGTATTCTTGTCGAGGATCTTGAGGTGGAAATTCATGTGACTAGTCCTTGAGGGTACGATGTATTGGTAGATAAGGTGTATTAGAGATGTCTAATTAAGGTTCAGAGGTCAATCTTTCCAGCGGGTTTGATGGTTTTACCATTTTAAGAGTTTAATGAAATTCTAGGGATGGATTGGCTCTTCGAGCACGATGCTAGTTTGGGTTGTAGAACAAAGAGCTTGAAACTTCGTGTTGTGGATGGTTCTAAGCTAGTAGTGAGAGGTGAAAGAAATCCATGTCTTTCCAATATGGTAACGGCTTTTTCATCTCAGAGGTTAATCCGGCAAGGTTGTGAAGACGTTTTGGATCATATTGTTGATATGAGAGTTAAGGGTCCAATGCTTGAGAGCCTTCAGACTGTTAATGAGTTTATCGATATAATACAACATCTTGGATCCTTGCTTGAAGCTAGCCTAATTATATTTTTGTTATATTTTCATGCTATAGATATATATTTTTTAGTATGCCACCGAGATGAGAGCCTATGTCGAACTTGAGTAACGCTTTCGGAGGACATGGAGTTGAGGGTAAGATAAAACACCTTGAGGGGTTGCCACCTTCTCTGCCTAATTCGCCAGTTATGGTAGATGTTGGGCAAGAGTCGCCAGTTCCACTTAGACTAGTATTTGGGGATATGATGCTGATTCAGGCAATGATTGATTCAGGCAATGACTGGAGCTTTTCAAGCAGCTGTGGCTAGAGTGCATGTTCAGGCACCAGCACCTGCAGTAGCTGTTAACATAGAGCTTTCGTTGGAACGTTTGCGTAGCTTGTTAGGTTTTGAGTTTAGAGGTTTAGCTCCTGAGGTAATTGAGAAGTGGTTTGCGTGTATCGAGAGGATTCTTAGTTAGATAGAGTGCATGGATGTGCGTAAGTTGGGCTACATTGTATCTTTGCTTCAGGGAGATGCCTATAGTTGGTGGACTACCACTATAGTGGGAATGACACCTGAGGATGTGATGTGGGAATTCTTTTGTACTGCTTTCTGAAAGAAGTATATAGGTTCCCGTACCAAGAAGAAAAGAAGCGAGAGTTTATGGCGTTGGTCTAGGGTAGTATGTCTGTGTATGAATATGAGGTTTAGTTTGTTCGATTGAGCAAGTATGCACCTGAACTGGTTCTCGATGAGTGTCAGCGATGTGATCGTTTCTGATATGGGTCAAGGAAGTGAAGACTTATATACTGGCTACAGATTACATAGAGTTTGATGTTTTGGTTTCTCGAGCTAAGGATATAGAGCAAAATCTGGGATTATCCTCACGTTCGAGAAGTTCTAGTGCTGGGAAGAGGATTGCCGAGTCAGATATGGGTAGAAACTGGTATAAGAAGCATCATGATAGGAGGTATCGACCGGATTAGAGACATGGTAAAGTTTATGCTAGACGTGGACAGTAAGGTCAGAACACCTATGCTGGAGTACCCAAGTGTAGGCACTGTGGGAAGCGTTATTCAGGAGAGTGTTGGGATACACATGGTACATGTTAGAGTTATGGTTTGCGAGATCATTTGAGACGTGACTATCAGTTGGTGGCTAGGGATGGTCAGGCACCTGCACCTACTGTTGTACCACAGAGAGGCCATGGGTGCAGTCGAGGGAATTTCCAGTGTAGGGAGAAAGGTCAAAGGATTGTTGCTCATATTGTGGCGGTTTAACCTAAGGGTGGTGGACCGGCGAGGATCTACGCACACTGTGAGGGAAACAATGATACATATGTGATTGCAGGTACTTTTACTTTGCAGTCTATGTTATTACTTTCTTTGGTAGATTCTGGCTCTACACATTCATAAATCTTGCATGAACATGCATTCTTGCTTGATATACCTGTAGAAGTGTTACATGTGGGTATGCAAGTAACTAGTTCTTTTGGAGAAACAATAGTCACTAGGAGGTTGTATAGGAGATGTCCTTTGATGGTTCAAGGTCACATGTTTGCGTCTGATTTGATAGAGTTGATGTTTCATGGTTTTGATGTAATCTTGGGGATGGATTGGTTTTCTGAACATAAGGTTGTGGTCGATTTTTAGACCAAGTGATTTTTGTTGAAACTTGCTGAGGATTATGGAGTGTTGGTTCTGGATGAGAATGTTAATTCTTGTCCAATGTAGTTTCAGCTCTAGAAGTGCAGAAGTTGTTGGAGCTTGGAGGTCAAGCGTATCTGGCTTATGTTATGAACCCAAATATGAAGGAGGTACGTGTCCAAGATATCCATTTCGTTCGTGATTTTCTAGGGGTGTTTTTGAAGGAGTTGTCTGGATTACCACTGGATAGGGAAGTAGAGTTTTGTATCGAGGCGTATACGGATACGACTTCAGTGTCAATTGCTCCGTATCTCATGGCACTGGAAGAGTTGAAGGAGTTGAAGACGCAGCTTCAAGAGTTGTTGGATCGTGGTTTCATTAGGCCTAATGTGTCATCGTGGGGAGCACTAGTGTTTTTTGTGAAGAAGAAAGATGAGACAATGAGAATGTGCATTGATTATCGATAACTGAACAAGTTGACGATTAAGAATAAATATCCTTTGTCAAGGATTGATGATTTGTTCGATCAATTTCGAGGTGCTACGGTGTTTTCTAAGGTTGATCTCAGATCTGGGTATTACCAGTTAAAAGTAAAGGATAAAGATGTGCTGAAGATAGCTTTTCGCACACTTTACGGGCATTATGAGTTCTTAGTGATGTCATTTGGGTTGACTAATGCGCCCACAACTTTCATGGACATGATGAATCAGGTATTCCATGAATTCTTGGATCAACTTGTGGTAGTGTTCATCAATGACATTCTCGTGTACTCTCATACCGAGGAAGATCATGATCGACATTTACGAATTGTGTTGCAAGTTTTGTTGGATAATAAGCTTTATGTCAAGTTGAGTAAGTGTGATTTTGGATTAAAGAAGTAGTCTTTCTTGGTCATGATCGACATTCTTGTATTGCTGCTCCTTTGACGAAGTTGTTACAAAAGGATGTAAGTTTTTAGTGGACGAAGAGTAGACAACAAGCTTTTGATAAGTTAAAGGAAGCTTTGATGCAAGCTCCAATCTTGATTCAACCTGAGCCAGGGAAAGAGTTTGTAGTTTATAGCGATGTATCCTATGTTGGTTTGGGATATGTGTTGATGCAAAGGGGAAAATTGTGGCTTATGCATCTAGACAGTTAAAGGTGCACGAGCGTAATTATCCTACACATGATATAGAGTTTGCAGCGGTGGTGTTTGCATTAAAGATTCAGCGGCATTATCTGTACGGTGAGAAGTGTATTGTGTACATGGATCACAAGAGTTTGAGGTATCTGATGTCACAAAAAGAGTTGAATCTTAGGCAACAGATATTGGGAAATTCTCATCCAGAAGGAGGACACCCAAACCTCCAAATGCAAGCTATGATCCATGAGATGCAAAGGTTTTTAGGTGCAGAACTTGAGCCCTTAAACGAGAGGATAGACCACCTAGAAGGATCACAAGGCAACCGAGACCTTGAAAGACAAAAACGCGGGCATCAAGATGAAGAAATTGTGGATGACAATGATGATGAGGAAAATGAACAAGCATCCCAAAGAATGGCACCTAGATATCAAGGAGGACGTGCCCAACTGGATGATAACTTCAACAACATCCGAATCACTATTCCACATTTTCAAGGAAAAACCAACCCGAAAGAGTATCTAGATTGGGAAAGCAAAGTGTACCATGTATTTGATTGCCACAACTATTTAGAACAAAAAAAGTACGATTGGCAGCAATGGAATTCATTGATTATGCCCTTATTTGGTGGGACAAATTAACCTTGTCTAACAGAGAGAGACCAATATCAACATGGCATGACATAAAAAGCATCATGAGAAGAAGATTCATCCCCACTTATTATCACCGAGACCTTTTTCACAAGTTGCAAACACTCAAGCAGGGCAACCGAAGCGTGGAAGATTACTGCAAAGAAATGGAAGTTGCTATAATCTGAGTCAACGTTGATGAGGATAGAAAAGCAACAATGGCCAAATTTCTCTGCAGATTAAACCAAGAGATTGTCGATGTTGTGGAATTATAGCACTATTTGGAAATTGATGAAATGGTGCACATTGAAATGAAGGTCAAACGACAGCAATGTAGAATGACCATGCCGAGGAAAAATAACACCACAAGGCCTAAGTGGAACCAAAGCAATGTACGAAAGGCTACACCTCTTCAAATCAGAGAACAAGCCGAGATATCAAAGCCAAAGCCATCCATGGTGGAAGCAAGCTGAGGCAAATATGTGGTAGTAATGAGCATTCAAGGAACATTAAGTGCTTTAAATGCCTTAGGCAAGACCATATGGCAAATCAATGTTCGAATAGTAACACCATGATACTTTTGGACAATGAAGATATCACATATGACCATTAGGGTGAAGTTAAAGAAGATCTTAAGGAAGAGAAAAAGAGATCGAGCCTGTTGTTGATGAAGAGCTTTTGGTGGTTATGAGACTTCTAAATGCTCAAATGGCTGGAGAAAAAAAAAAGGGAGAACATTTTCCATACTCAGTGCCATGTGAACAATAAGGTGTGCTTTATGATTATCAACGGTGGAAGTTGCACCAATGTGTCAAGAACAATCATGGTAGAGAAATTGGGCTTGAAGATTTTGAAGCCTCCTACTTCGTACAAACTTTAGTGGCTAAATGACGGTGAAGAATTGAAGGTCCCTAAATAGGTTCTAATTTCATTCTTCATTGGTAATTATAAAGATAAATTTCTATGTGATGTTGTGCATATGCATACGAGTCACATACTCCTTGGGAGGCCAGGCAATATGACAGGCAGAATATACACGATTGTTTCACCAACTGTTATTCTTTCAAGCATGAAGGGTAAAAGATTGTTATTGCACCATTAACACCAAAGCAAGTGAAAAATGATAAGATTTTGATGAAAAAGAGCATAGAAGCTTGGAAGAAGGAGCCAACCAAAGCTATGCATAAGGAAGAATGTAACCCCCTTGACCCGGCCTAGATGTCAGATTGAACCGAGCGAGCTACATCAGGTTTGCCAAGACAAACCCAAGCGAATTACATAGATAACGGTCCATTTTTTCATTTTATCTTATCTAAATGCATAATTAAGTCCTAAGATGATCATGCTAGCAACGGTGAAATTTACAACTCAATCGTATGTCAAATTGATATCCAAACAAGATTGCACTTCAGGGACCAAATTGTAATTTTAGAAAATTATGAGGCATTTTTTAAATTCAAAGTTACCAAACCTTAATTAGTCAGGTTTCATGTATACCAGTTAAATTTCAACTTAAATTATCATCCAAATTCATTTAATCGCATGATCAAGAAATGGGGACTAAACTGTAAAGATTCAAACTTCAAAAAGCATTATACCATAGTTGCCTAACTACGTACCGATACACCTACTTCCTGTATCGATACGAGTTTAATTTACAAAGGGTATCAATACGGTCCTCAAGCGTACCGATCTGGTTGTTCGATATCAAAACCAGGGAATTCTAGTAACTAAAGGGTGTGCCAATACGGTTGCCCTTATACGGACACCAATGTTAATTTCCATCTATGCGTACTGATACTGTGCTAGGCATATCAATATGCCTATGCAATTTTCCACAGGATTGAGCCGAGATAGACCCTGCGTACCGATCCCTAAGGACCCGTACCGGTACGGACTGGCCTGTAATGACCTCTTGGTCGAACATATGGCACTTTGGCTCAATCTAACATACTCCAAACATTACTTAATCATCATGTAACAAGTCTAGCAACATTTCTACAATCATATAAGCATAGTAGAGGATCATTCACATCCAACAAAAACAAACAAAGGATCCTATAGGCATGATCTATACCCAAGCATGCAAAACATATCTGAACCCCTCAAAGCAAGTTATTAAGCATCATACAAGTCCAAAACATCAAATGTAACTTGTCCAAACCAGGGAGTAACCAAAACAACCCTCCTAATTACAACATGGACACATTGCCTCTTATTACTACATAGTATTTATAAAACCATACTTGAAATTGCTTCACCCTTGGATTGCCTCTTGCTTGCTTGTTGTCCAAAAGGCTTACTTCTCTGCATTGATGAGAAAGAAGAGTGTTAGTTTATAAAGCCTAGTGAGGGAATCTCAAAAATACTCATCAATGCATTTAAAACCGTTTCTTTGCAAATAGGTATCAAAACTCATGCCAAAACATCTCATGCTTCTAAAATCTTTACAAATACGCACTTTTAAACAATTGCAACACATGTATCATGGATTTCTAGCATAAACCTCAATTTAAGCTTTCTCATGCTAAAACCTCAAAAATACCAAGCTTAAAGAGCATCTCATGTATAAACCATATTATACAAAATATAATCCAATTCTCATGATACGTTATATCATATATTGACATTAAAGTGACCCAAAAACCACTTCAATCTATTTATAAAAACACATCGGATACACGAATTTCGCAAGTGGTTCCTTCGACCACTTCACATACATCCTCGAACCGGAGCAACAATCAATGGTTATTATTTATAAATCCACCAGCGAGAGAATTGATACACTTTTGACCCCTTGACCGTTGTGGTTCTCATGGTGGAGCACGGCACACTCTTGACCCCTCAACACACATAAGGCGACTTATTATAGTGCACTTTAAACCCTATGGCTAGCCAACTATATCTGATAACTTTTAATCATAGCTACTTGCCAATATACTCTATAAAACCATATTACCTCACTGTTTACATATGCATCAAATCAAACCAATTTCCAATATCTTAAACCATGTATTATAGCATTCTAAAAACTCTTTTCATAAACCATTTTTCATACTCAATAATCCACATATATGATCATTTGCAACGTCATTCATTTCTAAAATATGCATATAACAATAAGTAATCAAAATCATAAACATGAGATTATAATTTACGAAACCGAAAACGAGAGCAAGATAAACCAATACTTACTTCTGAGCTTAGACAAGTTTTTAAAACTTAATCTAAACTCCCAAAACCATCTTCAAACCTTTTAAACTGTAAACCACGTTTCCTCTCACCGACAACACAACACTCCACTAGCTGATGCGAAAACAAGCTTTTGAAGCCTCTAGAACCTATCGAAAGGATGAAGGATCCGTCTCCCCTGTTTTACCCACAAAAAAAATAGAGGATTAATACATTTCCATGCATCTCTAAACACAACAACACATCAACTCAACTTTGCCTCACTAAAAACCATCAAACTCTTCTTTAAAACAACCGAAATTATCACCAAACTCAACCTAAACAAAGCCCAACAAAAACCTAACTATTTTAACAACTTAAAATTATCAATTAACATCCAAAAACAATAATATATCAACCTTATACCTCCAGCAATCTTCTAACACCAAGATCACCTCAAAATCTAACTATTTACAACCAAGAAAATTAGCAATTCACATAGTTTTGGGATTCTGTTTACTAATCCCTTCTTATAACATTAAAACATGTTTCAAATGTGATCTAATCAATTAGAATCAACACAAATCAGATCCATATAAAGATTCATCAAATCTCTTAACAAAATTCAATTAAAACCTTAAAAATCATGATTAAATCATAAACACGTAACAAAAATCAATTGTAAAGGATCAAGAACTTGAGAATTTCAATAAAGAACCTTTAATTAGATGAGAGAAACGAAAAACACCTCTAATTGCTGATTTCTCACTTAATTGGCAAGATTTGAGTAAAATCTCCAAGAAAACAAATAGAATTTGGTGTAAAAATCAAAGAAATCAATTTGGAAATTAAAATGGAAATCTAAAAGGAATGGTTCCTGAGAATTTTGGAGTAAAATTGATAGTTTGGCTACTAAGAAAGTTGAGAGCAAAAGTAGTTACATAAGAAAATGAAATTGGTTATTAAAATCCTAAATTAAGGGAAAATCTAATTAAAAACTTTCGTAAATTATCTCCTTCGAGATTCTAAGTTTTGACCCTTTTACGATTTAGTCACCAAAACTGTTTTGAAACTTTACATTTCAGTCACCATATCAAAATGTCCCAAAATTCTATTTTATTTCTTCAAATTTAGTTTTCCAAAAGCCTTATAATGTTAATTAAACATTTTATAATATTTTTCCATATTTTATTTTAACCAAAAACAATTTATTATGCATTAATTCTCGAAACTAGCTCGAATCGCCTAATTCGGTTCCCCTAAACCATCTAATCGATCTAGCTAACATCTAAGCCCAAATTCGGGGCATTAAAAATAAGAAACAAAGAAGACAAATGCTTACACCAGCCATGAGATGATTAGGGAATGTCTTTTGACACGCCCTATGATCAAAACTGATTTTTCTAACGGAAAACAAGAAAATCCGTCTTCTTTTGTTTTTCATATTGAAGATGCTAAGGAAAGCATTCCATGGAGTGAAGAACACAAGGATTCAGTTATCCCTACTACAAGGTAGTGTCCAAAAGGTCAATGAGTTCGATTTGAGGACAAATTACCTTAAAGAAGGGGGATGATGAGATCCTATTCCACCAACTACTCGTATTCACAATGCTTTCATCTTGTTTTACAATTATGAAAGACGAGGGAATTTTTTCTTGCCTTCTCTATATCTATTTTAATTATATATTTACATTAATCTTAGTTAAGCATGCACAAATAATTATAACTATGCAAATCATTCCTATCACTTATGCTTATGCTATGGCTATGTTTATCTTTATGCATCATGCATTCGAATATTACCATGTATTTCCATATATCATCCCTTATTCTTTGCATATAAAGTAATAACAATGTGCATGCCTTAGCTAAAGTTAACCACATCTTTACTTAGTTTTTTTATTTATTTCCTATTATATGCATTACTTATATTTATTTGCATTATTTGTAGGACATACCATTCCACATAATTAAAGGGATGATCAAAGGGCAGCTCACCTAAGCTCAATCAGATCAATTCAAGCTCATTCATTATGCTCAATTCATTTTAGCTCCTATCAACTCCATTCAACTCCAAATAGCTTGAGATAGCTTAAGGACACTCAAGGAGAAGCTCACCTAGCTAAGCGCGGCTTGTAGCAGCTCAAACAAGCTTAGAAACTAAGTGAAGCTCATTCAGCTCGTAGATCGGCTCAAGTCAGCTCACAAGGAGATCGATTAGCCTATCGCCTCTCAAGCTACCATACTCATCTCAACAATCAAAGGGCATGTCCCCTCCCAAGAGACATGACCATCACCCTTTGGAGGGAACATGTTTGGGTGACATGTTTTGAAGGGAAAACAAAGTGAAATGAGACACCATTTGGACGAATAATTGCAAGGGCCTTGGAGGGAGTCACAAACAGCCTTGGAGGGAGACTTGAAGCCTAGATGAATAGTTACATGGCCCTTCGGCCAAATCTATTTATACCCTATAAATAGGCCATTCGGCCAAATCTCTTTGTACCCTATAAATAGGCCATTCAGCCACTCATTATAAACAACTCGCCTTTTATATAAATTTTACTTTGTGAGTATTTCTCTCAAACTATGTTCTTTTCAAGAGCTTTATCGACTTATCAAACTTTTCTTGTGGCGTCACCTTTCCTATTCACCTTGATACTTTCGGGTTCTTGGTTCATATAACCAACAGGTCCAATTCCTATCAACCACCCCAAAGTAATTCCTTTAAGGTTCGGGGTTATGCTTATATAGCATAGTTTCATCCTTTGATTCTTTGAATACTATCACTTTCTTTTCCATTTCTTTCCATCACCTTCCATTTCATTTCCTTTCACATTTTCATTCCTTCACCTTAACCGAACCATCACCTTTATCCTTTTCATCATTTTCAACCATTCTCTTAAAACAACACACATCCATACTTATTCACCTCGTATTTCCATCATATTTTCTTCATCATTTCAACTTCAAAGCATTTAGAGGCACAAAGCTTACTTGCATTCTACGTTCAGGAACAATCAAGCTTCTCGCAACAACATCAATTAGAGAGTTAGAGCGTATTAGCATTATATGCTCTCTCAAATATAAGCTTCTAGGAGTTTATATCCTTTTACCCTCTGTTACGCACATCCATTCCTTATCTGAAAAATTAAAGTTCAAGGACTCATGGTCATTTGAAGCACGTCTCGCCAAGAAACCCGCCATTGCTTTCTGGCTATATCAAACTTTGATAATAACATTTGCCAATGGTCTATTCTCTAGTCAACGATAGTGTTTCCATCAAGAATTTCAAAAGATCAATTCTTGAGATCAAATAAGTAAAATAATCCAACATATATTGTCTGAGCCTTCAAGCTACCCAAACCAAAGCACAACAAAGCTTTTGAATTGGTAGGTACACCAGTTTGGAATTGGTGAATCTTTGCTCAGGTAATAAATATATCTTTCCTTCTTCTTGGTTTCATCATGTTGGCCTAGTACACACCGCATTGAGTTTTTATAGACCGTTAAATAAAGGATCAACAGCCTATCTGGAACCGATGCTATCAGAATTGGGCATTTGATAAATGTTTCTTAATCTTTCTTGGGTTTTCTGGCATTCCTCATCTCATACTCTAGGATCAGTTAGAACTTGAACATTGGATCATATTTTCAGTCTCCCTGGGCTTTTTCATCTTTTTCTTTTTCTTTTCTTTTTTTGCTTTATCTTTTTTTTGCTTTATTTTTTTTCTTTGCTTTCTTTTTTTGCCCGGAGGAAAAAATTCTGAATAGCTTTCACTTTGTTAGGGTTAATTTCAGTTCCACTTTTACTGACTATAAAACCCATGAGTTTCCCTAATGTAGCCCCAAAAGTATATTTTGACGAATTGGGCTTCAACTGATACTTTCTCAATCCTTGGGAAATCTTTATTGAATTTTGCATCCATCTTTATTTCGATTACCTTGGCCCTCTGATATGTTGCCCAATATTTTCAATCCAAATGGCATTAGCTTGTAACAAAATGAGTCTCATATTGTAAATGTTGTTTTCTCTGCATCATTCGAATAAAAAAAATGTCTTTTGGGCCCACTTTATTAAGGTCTCGGCCATCTTGATGAATTCACCATCAAATTGCTTTTAGACAACATTTTTGGTCCTATTCTTATAAGCTTTTGCTGAACGGGCTTGTATTAAGGCCTTATGAGTAACTTGTGCATAACAATGTCTATTTATAAACCCAGTCTATCCTGGTATGACCATGCGAAGATGTCTTTGAATTCTTGCAGTAATTTAATCAAATCATGCTTGGTTTTAGCTGAGGAAGTTGTACTGATCTTTACTTATTGTTTTTCATCTCAAGTCCCCAAATTCATAATCTCAATTTCTTACTTGTGAGGCAGAATCTATTTTTTCTCTTTTTTCGACCAATCTAAGTAATTCCTCAGGGACATCAATTTCCTCTTCATCTTCGCATTCATTCACCTCTATATGGATTGCTCTATTTCAGGATTAGAGTCTGATTCATTCATACAGTTAATAATAGGGGCCCTGCAAAGAAATTGGGAATATGTACATATTTGATGAGAGTGGGTATTTTAAGAATGCATGTTTTCCATTTGAGAAAAATTATATAACGAACAAGCATCGAAAACAAATAAAATGAAATAGCTTTTTTTTACAAAAAAACCCCAATGCTAGCGGGCAAAAACGATTGGGATGGTTTAGGGTATTACTCTGTAGCGGTCCTAAAACTACAGGAAGATCTTATGTGGTCCAATTGTCGATCATTGATCAAGGAAAACCTAAGTGAATTTCAACCACTCTAATTCTATCGACAATTCTTTATTTCTTTCCGTACCAGCACAAAGACATGCTCCTTCTTGTTTATATTCTGAGGTTCTCATCGAATCTTGAATTAAGACTATCTTGACTATGAGTTTCTTGTTTCTTCAATCAATTGCTTGCTTTTTTCCATAGAATGTTCAATCATTTGCATGTGAAAATTAACTGCATCTTCTAGCTGGCATCTAGATGAACTCTGCTTTACAAGATGTTGGCTATTCGAGGTTTCTTCCTTGACAGTTGATGATTCTCAATTAGTTTCTCCTTGCTCTTCATTTTTTTCTTTTTCTTGACGCCTTTTGGCACTTGATTTTCATGCAATCCAATTGCATTGATTCCAATTAAGGAATTATCTCTTGAGTTATAGATCTTAATAGACTGAGCTTCAGTGTCAACTTCAAAGACCCCCTTGTTCAGAAAGTTTTGAACTTGCTGCTTGAAAGTGTAACAATTTTCAATTTCAAGATCATGAACTCCATTATGATACTCACAATGATTCCTAATGTTGTAACAATTTGGATGATGGATCTTTGAACGTTTCACATGATGTGGTGAAGCTTTGAGAAATTTGAAGTATAGCTCACAATTGAAAACATGAATGAGATACAATTTAGACTTTGATTTTCCACTAACAAGAGCATATTAAGCATTTGACTTTAGGGTATTCTCCAGTAAATGAAACCTTGAAGGGATATATGTCAAAACATTACTCTGATTGGAGTATACCCCAAACTGTAGTGAATTCCCCACAAGAGCTTGCTTTAGATTCTGCCCTTTCTCTTTCATCTCAATTTCTTCGACAAATAATGGTCTTTTATAGAATCGGGGCTCTCCATTATCAAAACTTAAATTCTCATTCTTGATGAGATCACTAACTCTATGTTTTAAAACCATATAATCTTCTACAGAATGACTGAAATCTCTACAGTAATAACCACAAGCATTTTTAATGCCATAAAAAAGACTTATAAAACTTCGGTGGGACTGTCATCAAAAAGTGATTTGAACGAGGTAGGGCAACAAATTTGAATATGGCATTGGGATAGGAATAGTCATCTTCCTTTTCTTACTAAACTCTTCAGCCCCTCTATCTTCTGTTGATATGCACTCTACTCCTTGTAGCCAATTCCTTTATGAGAAAATTTCTATCCTCAACTGAATCCCTGGCTTTCATCATTTCGGAGAAATATTCTACTATCCTTCAACTTTCCTAGAATCATCATGCCTTCTAGAAATCACTTGAATTTGGCACAAACACCAAAAATTTGACTTTTATTTAGTCTTTCTACATCTGTCTACCTTCATCTTAGCATTTTCAAAATCCACCAGTGCATTAAGGTAAAGCACTTTATTATTTCCATCATAGTTCAAACTCGGATCTACTAGATTTCTTGCAAATTCCACGGCTATATTGATCTGAACCTTTTCCTTTTTCTTTTTTTTTTTGTTTTTTCTCTTTCTTTTACTTGTTTTGTCTTTTTCCTTTTTGCTTCTTTCTTTTTTCTCTCTCTTTTTTATAGGAATAAACATTTTAGGTTGAACCCTCATGTGAGATGTGATACCTCCTTGCTCATCAATATCAGTACTTCCATATGGAACATTCTTTTTTCCGAATTCCCTAATTCCAAGCAATGTGGTAGCAAACTTTTGAGATTGCTCAACCTTAATAAGGCTATTGCCCATGTTTCTCAGGTTATTGGTTTTCAGCTAATGCAATGTTATTTGAAAAAATGCAATGTTTTTTTTTTGTGTTTTTAAATGCAATGTTTAAGCAATGCAATGCATGAATATAAAAATGCAACACAAAACAAAAAACAAAAAAAAAGAAATGAGTCAGTATGGTGAAATAATTGTATAAGAAAAAATTAAATTGATACAATAAAACAATTCATATTATGCAAAGAAATAACTAGAGAATCATATTTAAGACAACATCACTCTAGCATCACGTTGTCTAATTTTAAGGTTTCCCGCATGGCTCTAGTAAGGTGGGCTCTTAGATTTATAGAATATGGTTTGTTCTAACTCTGGATACCTGAACTATCGTTGTTGTCTACTACGATAGCAAGATATCTATTCGGGAGTACATGTTCCCTTATAGCCGAGGTGAAAACCCTACGGTGTATAAGGTTAGTATACTGGAAGAAAGACAAAATTCCCGCACGGAGGTAGAAAACCCAACGTAAGGAAATGTGTAACACCCCGGTTTTGGGCTTAGATGTTTAAAGGTTGGTTCGAGGGTCCGATGGACCGGGATTAGAGATTCGAGTCAGTTTCGGGATTAAACCAAATTAAATATTTTTGAAGGTGATAAAATGGTGGAAAATATTCTAAAATCATTATTAATTATATTAAGGATAATGGTGAAATCAATTTTGGAAAATAAGATTTTGGAAATCGGACATTTTGGCTGGTGACCAAAATGCAAGTTTTGAAAACTATTTTTAAAAGTGACAAAAATGAAAAGGGGTCAAATTCTTAGAATCTTTAAAGAGCTATTTTACCAACTTTTTTTGACGATTTATCCTTTAATTAAAGATATTTTATCATTTGTTTTAAAGTTAATTAAAAAGGATTTTAGTTAAAAAGTTAGTTAAGTTCTTTAGAGAAAATTCATGTAACTTTTCTCTCAACTTTTCTCTCCACTCTCTCCTCAGCCAAACACTCAAGATTTCATCAAAATCCAGAGGTGAAAAGTCTTTTAACTTATATTTATGACTTGTAATTGATTAATTAACACTGTTTTTACAAAATCTCATCTAAATCTTGTGTTTTCTTAGCTTTTATCAAACCAATTGAGGGAGAAATCTCACAATAGGGGTAAGGTCCGTGATCTCCTCTATTGTATGGTTCTTTATTGAAATTCTCAAGTATTTGATCCTTGATTTATTGATTGTTAACTGGTTTTAATGATTTATCAATGTTTGATTGAGTAAATTGGGTAAAATTGATGTAACAAGGTAATTTTTGAAGTGGATCTGATTTCCAATGTTTAAGATTGATTTAGTATATATTTTGGATGTATTATGATGTTGATAACTTGTTTTTATCAATAGAATCCCGAAACTCTTGGATCTCTAATTGTTTAGGTTGATATATTTGAGGTTTTGTGATGATATTCAAGTTTAATCTTTGCTAGAAGTAAAAGGATGTTGGGAAAGGGTTTTGGATGTTATTTGATGTTGATTTATGGGTTGAATCGTTGTTTTATGGCTGGGTTAAGTTTTGGAAACGTTTTTTGATGATTTCAGTTTGTTTCAGATGGTTTTTAAGTGGGCAACCTGAGAGTTGTGGTGTTTTGCTTTGGGGCAATGGTTTGAACGCATAGTGATGCATTTATCCTCTGGTTTTATGTATTTAAAATAGACGGAATAGACAGAATCGAGTAATAAAAGGAGTGGAAGACGAGTAAAATTGAGATTCTAAGTTATAGTGCAATTGTGTGGTGTCGAGAGTCAATGGGTATCGCGTCTTTAGCAAGAGAATTGAAGAAGGAAAAGTTGGAAGGATTATCATTGATGAGAATTTCAGGATCAAGAATCCTATTGATTTTTGAGAGCGTAGAATCTCGAAGAATTATACTGAGCAAAAGTGTGTTATTAAAGTGGTTCTCAAAGGTGCAAGAGTGGGATTCGGCAATTGATAGGGGAAATCGTAGGTTTAGTTGGTGATTAGTGGATTACCAATGCATGTGTGGTCGCGAGGGTCATTCGACAACCTGACAGCAATATGGGGCGTGATGATTAGATGTGATAATTCAATGATTGATTCGAACTTATTTGAAAGGGGCCATATTTTGATCGAAACGGAACGAATGATGAAAATAGAAGCGAAGATAGAGGTAGAGGTGGAAGGATTGTCATTTACGGTTCATGTGAATGTTGGGATTCAAACCGCGGACCGCTAACGCGATTGCGACCGCGAAATAGCGGTCGCGCCACCCTCCGGAATCGCTTTTGGAGAATTTCGTGGTGGGTATCGGATTCACGCCGATAGCATCTTGTCGCGGACGCGATTTTGCACGATAGCGTTTGTAGCGGCTATAACGGGACACAATCTCCGAGTTCTGAGCAATTGAGTTCTTGCCGGAGGAGGAGGAAAAAGAAGAACTTGGCTGTCGGAGGAAGCGGGTTTAAAATTCTGGAAAAATGGGTTAATTACGTGGAGTGACATTAAACTTTTAAAGTTTTTAGTTTGGCCTCAATACTTTAAGCTGTATTCAAATTGATCCCTTACACTTTCAAAACTTCTTGATTAAGCCTTTAAATTTATATTTTATCTCAATTAAGTCCTTAAAGATTTGATTTATTGTTAAATCTAGTCCTTAAACATTATATTAATTTTATTTTCCTTTTACTTAATAATAAAATTAGAGTATATATTAAATATAAGTATTGGAAAAGAAAATCAAATAAATGAGAATAAAGACTTATATTTAATGTGGTATAATTGTTTATTAATAATATTATAATTATTTAATTGTTGATCATATGTTTATTTAATTTTTTTTAATATTATTAATTATTTTTATTATATTAATATTTTTATTTTTTGTTTAGATTTATCACATGTTTAGTCTTTTTATTGGTACAATTTGTTAATTTAAAATATTCATTTTATTATCCAAACTAAACTAAACAAAATCACACTACAATCTAGAATTCTTTAAACAATATCACTCACTTTCAAATTCATATTAATAAAAGTTCATAAGTGTTAAAAAATACTCTAAAAATCATTGAAATTGAGTTTTTATAATTATAATTACAATTAGTATGTTTTACAATGACCGCAATAGCCTCCGTTATATCCGAAAATGCGATAACCGCGACGAGACCGCGACCGAGATTAGATCCCTGTGTGAATGAGTTTGAACCCTTAATAGATTGTCAATTGTGTACGAATTGTGAGATGGCATGCGATTCGGAGGACATTAATGATGATGATGAGGTCGAAGTAGAGGAAAACCAGGATGGGACACCTGATTTGGTTATGACAGACAATTTGGAGATTTCAAAGTTAAAAGAGTAAGGAAAAAGAAATAGAGGATGTGGTGTATTCGAAGGACAATAAGGAAGTATCAAAGGAGAGTGAAGGGTTACCAGTATGGCAGTCGAACCAGACATGGGGTGAAATAGAACAGGGTGAGGGTCGTATGGTAGAGATTACAGGGAGTGAGAAAGCTTGGAAGGCAGATAAGGAGGTAGGCATGGTGTCAAGGCTGGAAACATTACATGTGCAAGTGAGCGGGACAAGAATTGACGAGGAAATATTGGTGCAGTGTCCAGTGAGGTTTGGTACATTACCAAATGAATCTGTCGAGGATTTATTGGTAGTTGAACCAATTCAATCTATTGTGGCACAACAGGAGGGACAATTGGATAATGGGATAAGAGTAAATAGGTTTGAACCGATAAGTTCAAATGATAAGGACTCTCTTGCACAGTAGTTTGATTTGGCTTGGGATTCTTTGTCGACAGAACAGGCTGTAACAAACCTAAGGAAAATGGAGACCGCAAAAGCATAAAAATGACGGAAAAAAGAATCATAACGCAGTGAGACAGAGTAGGGAGGAAATTCATCGAAGGCATGTTCTTTTGCGAGAGGCTGAGGAAACTTTAAAGCTAGGGAAATTATTAGGGAATAGTATGGTGGGTAACGAAGCCGCAATAGTGTAGGATATTATAGATATTATCGCCGAGAGAGATCACGAATAGTAAGGGTGATGAGGGTGCTGTTGTTGAACATCAGGGGTTTAGGTTTCGCATCAAAAAAGTAAGTAGTACAGAGGCTCATCCGGAAGCATCATTGTGACATGGCATTCATTCAGGAATCAAAGTTGGAGGTTGTAACTGAAAACGTGATGCGAAAGGTATGGTTCTTAGATAAATTCAAGTTTGTATTTTCACCATCGCAAGGTAGATCAGGTGGTATTTTGGTGATGTGGGAAGCGGATCGTTTTGTGTTAGAGGAAGTGATAGTGAAATTTAATTTAATTTTGCTTAGAGGTAGTTGGATATTTGGTGGTTGGAATTGTGGTATGGGTGCGTTTTACGTGCCTTGTGGAATAGAGGATCAAGTGCGTGTATGGGGGGCTTTGCATGCAAGCTTGAGTCAAGTTAAATATCCTCGGTGTCTAGGAGGTGATTTTAATGTTGCTAGGTTGGTTGAGGACATGTAAGGATGTGCGAGTGACATACGAGGATAGCTGAATTTAATGATTTTGTTGATAATAATGGATTGTTGGATTTGCGGTCTCCATTTGATGATTATGGAGTCGAGGTGGAGGGAGGGATATCCGATTTCAGATTCTCGGGCGGTTTTCTCATGGATCTTACAGGTTGAACGCCGTCTGTGGCGTTTATGGCAATGTTTTTGTGCCATTGGCGAGGCTTGCTTGCGAATCTCATATGTGCGTTTTACGAATGTGTTTAGGGAGGCGAATGTGATGGTGGATGCATTGGAGAAGGGTGGGGTTGACCGTTTATCGTGGTTTTGGGTGATGACATAGGGGACAGGTTTGCGTGCACTACTGGCCTGAGTTAGGGAGGTCCAACCGAGGCTTACTGGATGTTTTGGGATGCTGGTAGGGTAGTGTTAGGTGGGTGATTCACAATTTTTGTTATCTGTTGGCTTTGCTTGGCTTGTTGGGGAAGGTTGTTTTAGGAGCTTTGGTTTTGATTTGTTTCGTGATCGCGTGAGCTTGTTTATTTGTTGTTAATCAATCGAAAGTACTCTTTTCCTCCATCTTAGGTTAGAGGGTTTTTAATGAGGCTTTCGGATGATTCTTGTATGATTTTTTGTATGATTTCCTCGTTAATCGAATATCATACTTGAATTGATAAAAAAAATATTATTTAATTCCAATATTTACATGAGATAACACTCAATTACTCTTGAGCACAATCCATAATTAAACTTCAAAATTATAGATAATATTCTCTATTAATTAATTATTCTAATTATTAAAGTTCTTATCCTAATTAAGGCTCTATTTGTTAATCTAAATTATTTATTAATTTTTTAGGATTTTAATGAATATTTAACATTCTATTGAAGAGTTCATGTTAAATAACATCTCATTACTTTATGACACCATTCAAATTTGAACTCCAAAATTTCTCAATCAATACTCATTAATTTTCTACAATTTGTCTAAAATCCTAAACACATTATTTAACTAAAAGCCCTAATTAAGTATCCTAAACTAAGGCTCTAACATAATTACCTACACTAAATGTTTAAATTAATTTAATTAATGCTACATGCCATAATTAAAACATACAATTGAGAAATTAAATTCAGCATACATTTAATTAAACAAACAAATCATAAAGGGATCAAATTAAAAGGAATTAAACTTGCAAATAAAGAAAAAGTAATAAAATGAATTTTCTTCAAATTTGTGAGCCAAAGTACAAAGGGGAAGGAAAAAAAGCACGAACCTTTCTTGGGGGTGCATGGGCTCCTAGGCCCAAATTACCTACCTATTTAAAGGCATTATTAGATCACTCATTTTCTTCTTTTTTTTAAATTCCTCTCTCTCATCTCAAATTCTCTATGAACCCTCTCTCACTAGAAACACCCCAAAAACCCAAAATTGAATCAAAACCCATGTTTTTGCTTGTGTTCTTCACATGTTCTTCATTTTCATGAAGAATGTGAAAAACACGGCTTACAACCACCGACATCTCCGCCCTTCAATCCTTCACACCAAATTTTGACTGAGCTTTGACCTATCAATTAGCTATCGGGGTGATTTTCGGCCACCGTCCACCCTCGGTCGGCCGCCGTAAGATAATTTCTGGCTGCCGCTCTGACTGTCATCCAAAACCCTAAAAAATACCCCCAAAAACTCTTTTTTAGCCCTAAATTCCTAGACCTATTCCTGGTTCGATAGAACCGGCCATCTCTTCCCTCCTAAAACCTAATCTACCTATCACAAACCTCTTCAACTCCAACACTATTAAAGATAAGATTTCGCTATCTCTCCTCCTTTTTCGATTCAATTTTTGCTTTTAGTTTCCCTTTGTGTCTGTTTTTTATATGTAAAAACTAATTTTTCTTTTGTTTTACAGGAATTTGAAGAGAAAGAGAAAAGTATACTCTCCTGGTGATGTGTCGGTGGTGGCTCTCCCATGTTCTCCACCCTTTCGATGATCAGTCAAGCTCCGGTGATGGATGAATTTTCAACGGTCGTTTGTGTTTCTAAACGATTTGACTTACAAGGTGCCTTCTCTCCCCTTATTTTATTATATTAATTATTATTATTTAATTGTTGTCATTAATTACCTAACACACTCTCTCTCTTGATATTTATAGGCTGACCAAAAATGACGTCAATGGTGATGTCATGAGCTAGCTGACACCAGCTAATAGGGGAGAAAACACAGATCCATGCCAACTTTTCTGGACTAATCCAGGGCCGCCACATGGCATATTTTGACCGGGAAATTTAGATTTAAGTTTAGCGTGTGTTTGTTGGGCTGTAAGATGATGAAATGGGTTGTAAACAACTATTAAAATTGGGATTTTGGGCTTCTGTATATGTAATGGATATTCTATGGAGTAATATTACTTATTTATTGCTTTATTTTTTATTTAAAGAGAATATACATATATATAGCTATACCCGGGTAAAATTTGGGTATTACACAAATTAAAAATTATACTTATATTCTCGTGTTTGCATTGTATTTCTCTTTTTAATATGAATGAAGATTATTATTTCTCCTCTTTTGGTATTATGTGAATTTGTTAGGATATTTGTTTTGATATAATAATTGAAAAATAATTTTGGACTAAATTGAAAAGATTTCAAAAATGATTTTAAGTCAAAACAACTTGAAAATATGTTTTATATGTTTTCAAAAGGTTTTAGAAGGCTTCAAAACATTTCTAAATAGCTAAACTTGAGATTTCTTAAGGCCAGTACCTATACAGCCTCAACCATATCAATACTTGTTAGGGTTTCAGATACAAGTAAATTCTAGAATCGAAAACCCATAACGATACAGGCTTAACATTACCAATACGAAGGGGATTGTACCGATATGTATTAAGGCATACCAATACCTCGTGTTTTAACTACCCAACAACTATTTCCATGAAAGATCGTACCGATACACCCATAGGTGTACCGATACCCGTAGGCTGATCAAAGCATCACGGCTATTTCTATAAGAAGGAGTGTACCATATGCACACCT
The DNA here is from genome assembly GCA_019671005.1 of Hibiscus mutabilis. NCBI lineage: Eukaryota > Viridiplantae > Streptophyta > Magnoliopsida > Malvales > Malvaceae > Hibiscus > Hibiscus mutabilis. Next base: position 21,032,189 of record CM033741.1, on the reverse strand, counting down.
GCGTACCGATACTGAAGGCTCCAAAAAAGGGACCTTCAAGCTTCAGCAACAACTAATGATCATCAAGTCAACAATCTTTTGATTAAGAAATGTCTTAGTTCCCAAATTGTTGTATTTTGTATAGACAAACACTTGTGAGCTCAATTGTCAATGTATGCTCAAGTGTATTAGGTTTGGGTGAGAGCTTTAGAGTGCAAACATTCACCTTGTGAGAAGGATTTCAATTTGTTTTTATTTCTCTTGTATAGAGGGGTTCCCCCAAAGCTTTAGGCTATAAGCTGTGGATGCTAGGTGTTAACTCCTCAAAAGTACTATTTTTATGCTTATTTTACAATGCCTTTGCTTGCCCTTTTAGTATATTTAGATGCATTTAGGAATTAAAATCATGCATTTGCATAAGGAGTTTATGAGCTATTCTGTTTGCCAGTGTGAAGGGTTATTTTGCTATTTTTAACGCAAGGCAAAGGCAAACAAGCTTGGCAGAGAATGCAGGGAAGAAAGCTAGAGAATTGTCGAGGCGTAGTTGGCACAGAATGACCAATCAATGCCAAGCTTAGCTGGCAAAGGAGTGACATCAGTCGATTGGTGAAAATCTCCGTTGGACCTTGTACATGTTAGCCCTAGGATTCAAATCTGGATAAGATATGCTATCATCTTATCCCTTGTGCATTCAAAATTTAAATTCAAAGGCCTTATCCTAGAGTTTCCCACGAAAGCCTATTTAAAGAGATCGACCAAGCATTTGAGGAAGGATTGGAGATATTGGATTGAAGAGGCTGAATGGTGGTGAACGAAGACGTGGTCCAACCAACTAAAGACCGAGAGCTTGGAGCTATTGAAGGGCTGCATCGACGAACCCCCTTCTTGCCCATTCTCTTTGTTTTTATTTATTCTGTTTAAATGATGATGTAGAGATACGATAATGTTTTTTGGATGGAAACCCCAACCATGAACTAAACTTTTATAGTTGGTTGGGGGATGTTTGGGATGGATGCTAATTTCATGTTTAGTTTTTAATAAATGAAAATGCCTTGGCATTGTTTTCTATCTAGCATATACTTAATCTTTTTAAAATCCATTCTCATACGACAGTTGGGATAGCTTGATTATTTCACCTTAATATCTTAACAGACTTAAGGGAGGCAACGATCTGTTGCCAGGTACTAAGGCGAGAAGCTTCGACAGAAGATGTTCAAGTAGATGAACTTACTTGAAGTGAGTCTACCCCTTAGGAGTAAAAATTGTCTCTTAATCAAGTTAATTCATGAAAAACATTCACTATACACATATATGGGTTTTATCATAGTTAACTTAGGGTATTGCCATCGACAGAGGCAATACTACCTTTAATCTACTCAACAATAAACCAAGGCTGATCATTATTGAAGGCTGGCATAAGTAGCGTAAAATTCGGCATCCCCTTGCCAACGCTTATCATTCATTTTGAATAGCTCATTGCCAGACTGCTTATTTTCACTACTTTGTTTTGTTAACTTTTCAATCAAAATCCCAAAATATTTCGAACACTTTTAAAACTTTTGAAAAAGTAAACGTTGAGAAAATAAGTTCTTGGTCAATCCTTGTTGATTCGATACTCAGCTTACTGTTGTATTACTTGCTGACCATGTACACTTGCACGCATAAGACTCACCTTGGCACTGCTCTTTGGCATACTTTTACACTAAAAAAATACTCTTTTGCCAAGCGTTAGCAATAGTTGACAAGTTTTTGGCGCCGTTGGGATTGCGATGGAATTTTTTGTGTTCTTTACTCATTCCATTCCTTTTATTATTTATTTAGTTTAACTGGTGTATGACTAGAAACCACCATGTGGTGGAAGATTGGCCATATGACCCAAAAATTGAAAGAACCTTACAGAGGTTAAAAAGAAAAGCTCAAGAGATGGCACATCGTGGTAATGGAGGAGCTGATGGTAACCCAAGCAACCAGGGAAACCCTCCACACCATAATAGGATACCGACCGCACCTGCTACCCCATCTGTTAATGTGGAGGAGGAGAAACCTATCTAAGAACACTCGGCACCGAACATAGACAATTTGATGCCAGGACTAATTGGTCGGGAGGTAAATAAATCGAATTTTGAACTTAAATCGGTAATGATACAAATGCTCTTGCATGTAGGACAATATGATGGAGCACCTACAGGAGACCCAAGGTAACACTTAAAGCAATTCATGGAAGTTTGCTAGTTTTTTCAACAGCCTGGAGTTTCGGAAGATACAATGAAGCTGAAATTATTTACCTTATCCTTGAGAGATAGAGCAAAAACATGGCTTAGTTCTTTGCCACCTGGATCTGTCACCTCGTGGGGAGATCTATGTCAGAAATTCTTACTGCGATTCCAACCACCAAAACTCACTGCCAAGCTGAGAAGTGAGATTATTACATTTAGGCAAGCTGGTGACGAAACCCTATATGATGCCTGCGAAAGATTTAAGGGTCTATTGAGAAGATGTCCTATGCATGGATTCCCAAACTGGACCCAGATGGAGACCTTCTACAACGGACTCAATACTCATGCCAGAACGATTGTTGATGCATTAGCAAATGGTTCGCTGCTGGACAAGATTTATACAGAGGCAGTTGGTATCCTTGAAAGGATCTCAACTAATGACTTTGAGTATCCTAATGCCAGACTGGGGACCGAAACTAAAATTGGAAGAACGCTAGCACTAGATGAATTAACATCAATTCACGCTAAGACTTGCAACCTTACCAGCATGGTGAAAACCTTGCAAAAGAGTAAAAAGTCTCAAGAAATTAAGGCATTGGACCCACTTTGCACCATATGTGGGGAGGACCATTTCATGGAAGATTGCCCTGCTAATCTAGAGCCAGTAAATTTTGTTAGAAATTTCAATCGTAATGGTAATGTACATTCTAGTAATTACAATGCAGGATGGAGGCAACACCCGAATTTAGCTTGGGGAAATCAAAGGGATAATCAAAATAATGCCCAGCGTTAGAACATTACCCAACATCAGGATAACATTGGTTAGCAAGGATTCCATCAAAATAATATGGTAGACAGGGCGCAAAACAATTTTATACAGGGCATAGGAACAACCAGGGGACTATGGTAGATCACGTGGAAAGGAATAATGCAACTATCTAGAGTTTTGCAGCATCTATGCATAACTTAAAGATATAGATTGGAAAGATTGCTAGTGCACTTAGCAATAGACCCTAGGGAGCTTTGCCAAGTGATACAGAAGATGCTTGGCATAGAGGCAATGAACAATGCAAAGTTGCAACTATTCGGAGAGGCAAACAATGCGATGCTAAGACATCTGACAAGCAGCCAGTTAATTGCTAGGAGTAAGAGAAGGGACCAGTAGATGAACCAAAAGAAGCAGAAGAGAAAGAAGCGGACATAAGCGATGCCAGACCTCAATCTGATGCCAAATCTCAGTTGGATGCCAGCAAACCCATGGCAAAACTGGTAGAGCTAGCATATGCTTATCCACCTCTACCATTTCCACAAAGATTACAAAAGCACAAGTAGGATCAGCAATTAAGCGTTTTTTGGAAGTCCTTAAGTAAATGAAGATCAACATACCATTGGTGGAAGCTCTCAAGCAAATGGCCAATTATGTGAAATTCATGAAGGACGTTTTGTCCAAGAAAAGAAGACTGGGTGATTTTGAGACTATAGCTCTCACTAAGGGATGCAGTATAATGATACTCAATCGGTTGCCACCAAAGTTGAAAGATCCGGGGAGTTTTACTATTCCCTATACCATTGGCAACAGATTCATGGGTAAGGCATTGTGTGACCTAGGAGCCAACGTCAATTTGATGCCAATATCGATTTTTAGAAAGCTCGGCAATGAAGCAAGGCCTACCACAGTAACACTTCAGTTGGCAGACTGATCCTTTGCACATCATAAGGGTAAGATTGAGGATGTGTTGGTAAAGATAGACAAATTTATATTCACAGCTGACTTTATTATTTTAGATTATGAGGTAGATATGAATATCCCAATTATATTGGGCAGACCATTCCTTGCCACAAGTAGAGCTTTGATTGGTGTTCATAAAGGAGAATTAACTATGCACATGAATGATCAGCATGTTACATTTAATGTGTTTCAAGCCCTTAAATGCGCAGATGAACCTGAGGGATGCCAAGATGACGAGATGATGAGGTCTATTTTCACTATAGACATGGCACAATTGTGCCAAAATACCGATGATGATGCCAGTGAGTAAAATAGTGAAGAAGAGAAGAGTGAAGACACTGAAGGAACATTCTTGGAGAGAGAAGAAGTGAGTTACTTCGAACAGCCAGAGCCATTGGATTTGGCTGGCAAAGAGATCGTGGTGCCTAAATCATCCACTGAGGAGCCACCTAAATTGGAACTAAAACCATTGCCAGACCATCTTAAGTACTCTTATTTAGGTAAACACTCAACCTTGCTAGTGATCATTGCTATTGATCTAACTAATGATCAGGAGGAAAGATTGCTGGAAATTCTATGTAATCATAAGCAAGCGCTGGGATGGACCTTGGCTGATATCCAAGGAATAAGCCCAACTATTTGCATGTACAAAATAATTTTGGAGGAATATCATGGCAAAACAATTGAAGGCCATAGAAGATTGAATCTGAGCATGAAAGAGGTAGTAAAAAAAGAAATTATCAAGTGGCTAGATGGCGGGATAATCCATCCCATTTCTAATAGCTCGTGGGTCAGCTTGGTGCAATGTGTGCCAAAGAAAGGTGGCATGACCATGGTTCAAAATAGCAAGGATGAATTGATTCCCTCCAGAACTATCACCGGATGAAGAGTGTGAATGGACTATAGGAAACTAAACAATGCCACCAAGAAAGATATTTTCCCCTGCCTTTTATCGACCAGATATTGGATAGGCTGGCAGTTAAAGCATACTATTGCTTCCTAGACGATTATTCAAGATATAATCAGATTGCCATCGCTCTTGAAGATCTGGAGTAAACCACATTCACTTGTCCATATGGTACATTTGCCTTTTGAAGAATGCCTTTTAGACTGTGTAATGCGCCGACAACATTCCAACGATGTATGATGTCTATCTTTTTAAATATGATTAAAAATAACCTAGAAGTTTTCATGGATGACTTCTCAATGTTTGGCAAAACATTCGAGGAATGCCTACAGAGTCTAGAGCTTGTATTGAGAAGATGTATTGAGACCAACCTAGTCCTAAACTGGGGAAAATGCCACTTCATGGTGAAGGAAGGCATCGTTCTCGGTTACAGAGTAACCAAGAGAGGCTTGGAAGTAGATAAAGCGAATATGGAGGTAATCAAATAGTTGCCACCTCCTACAAGTGTAAAAGGTATCAGGCGCTTTTTAGGACGTGCAGATTAATCAATGTCGTTGGAGTTGTATTGGGCCAAAGGTGTGGCAAGATTTTTCATGCTATATACCATGCCAGTCAGACATTGAGCGAAGCCCAACTTAACTACACAACAACTGAGAAGGAATTTCTCGCTATTCTATTTGCATTTGATAAATTTAGATCTTATTTAGTTGGTAACAAAATTGTTGTGTGTACAGATCACTTGGCATTGAAATTCTTATTGACAAAAAATGATGCCAAGCCAAGATTGATCCGATGGACACTATTATTGCAAGAGTTTAATCTCGAGATTCGAGACAAGAAGGGGAGTGAGAACTTAGTTGCTGACCATTTATCTCAGTTAGAGATGAATTCCCCGATGAAAACCTGCTTGTAGTCAGTTCTATGCCATGGTATACTAACATAGTCAACTATCTGGTAAGTAACATCATGCCACCGGATCTGAAAAGCAATGCTAAGAAGCATTTTCTGCGAGATGTGCGACAGTACTATTAGGATGAGCCCATTCTATTTAAACACTATGCTGACGAACTAATTCGTCGATGTGTGCTAGAGAAGGAGAAGCAAAACATTTTACAGTTATGCATACGACACCGCATAGAGGATACTTTGCTGGAATAAAGACCGTTGCCAAAGTATTACAGTCTGGATTCTTCACGCTCATTACTTTGCCAAGGCATGTGATTGATGCTAGTGGACAGGTAACATCTCTAGCAGACATCAATTGCCGCTCTAGAATATCATGCCAGTAGAGTTGTTTGACGTATGGGGAATAGACATCATGGGTCCATTTCGCCTATCATTTGGGAACCTATATATCCTTGTAGATGTAGACTATGTTTCAAAATGGGTAGAGGCAGTAGCTTTGCCAACAAACGATGCCAAGGCTGTTGCCAAGTTCTTGCACAAGTATAACTTCACTAGATTCAGTGCTCCCAGAGCCATCATTCACGATGAAGGTACCTATTTTAAGTGCAATTTAATCTCTGGAGTTCTATACAGATACGAAATCCAGCAACGCATTGCCACAGCCTACCATCCCTAGATGAATGGCCAATCGGAGATATCAAATAAAGAGATCAAGAATATTCTAGAGAAGACTGTGAATCCATCGATGAAGGATTGATCCTTAAGACTAGATGATTCCTTATGGGCTTACAGAATAGCCTTTAAGACTCTTTTGGGAACATCCCCATTCAAGCTTGTTTTCAGAAAAGCATGCCACCTTCTAGTAGAATTAGAGCATCAAGCATACTGGACAATCAAAACGCATGACATGAATTGGAGAGCTGCTAGTGAGAATAGGCTATTACATTTGAACAAGTTAGAGGGATTTAGAATACAAGCCTACGAGAATGCCAGACTCTACAACGAAAGAACAAAATGATGGCATGACAATAGAATATTGCCAATGTACTTTAAGGTAGGTCAACATGTTTTATTATTTAACTCAAGACTGTAGTTGTTTCTAGAAAAACCCAAGTCTAGATGGTCGGCTCCCTTTGAAGTTGTGAAGCCATATGTTTATGGAGCAGTAGATATCAAGGATTTGAAAATGGGAACAATTTTCAAGGTGAACGGCCAACGCTTGAAACACTATTGGGAAGGTACTCAAAAGGATGCCAAGGAGGTTGTGCTCTTGGCAGAGATTTCATGAACATTATCATCATGGTCTGAATTTTGTATATAGTAAGATAGATTTTTTTTTCTTTTTCAGCATTATATTTGTTTATTTTCTTTCTTTCTTTCTTTTAGTTTTTATTTTTCCTTACAGCGTTGAAAGGTTTTCCTTTGAGTGAGTGTAGGTTTGTGCGCCAGGCAAACTGCCAGGAAGAATGCTAGGGCATCTTGGAATGGGGTAATAAGAAGAGTAGAGAAAATGTTTTTACCCTAGCTACCCAAGGCTTGATGAAGTTTGGCCCAAAAAGGAGAGAGCTTTTTCTTGCGTGAAATTACCCTAGCCGCCCAAAGAGTGATAAGTTGAAATTCAAATTTCAACTCAATTCACTTATCCCTCCACCCTTTGCGCGCCTTATCCCATTAATTCACCCTTTATCACATCAACCATTTATTTTCCCTTAAACACGCAAAAGCTCGTCATTACCCTCTTTAACCAGCCACATTAAACAAATTCAATTAAACACTCAACCCTTTTTTCTCCTTAAAACCCTAACTGATCCAAGCCTTAAAACCTTTCACCTTTTACCCTAGTTGCTTTATCAACAAGAACACCAAGAATCTTTTCTCATTCTCTCGACAAAAATCCTTCAATTTCTCTAACTTCTTTCCATGGCATCTTCTTCGACACCTTTCAAGATATTCTTTAATGAAGAAATTCACAAGAAATACGAGGAGAACTTTGCCGCACGAACATTTTGCTATGAGAAGAATTTTGAGCTCAAGAACGAACCCAACTTAGGATATTCATCGGAGTTCATGAAGGTAGTCAAAAAGCACAAGTGGGAGTTGTTTTTCCAACAAATGGGGGAAGTCTACTCCAATATTGTCCAAGAGTTTTATGCCCACCTCATGACTAATATTCATCTTTCTTGCTCATACGATATACTTGTGTCAGATTTGATGAGGGGTATGTTAACACTATGTTTGAACTAGATGGTGTAGGAGAGGAGCACTCTGAGTTTGCTGCTCGTTAGACGCTTCCAAGAGACAAAAGCTACTAAAGGATTTATGTGAACATGGCACCAAGTGGAGCGTGTCATCCAAGGGCCACCACATGGTAAAGCGACTGGAATTGAAGCCACAACCAATAGGGTGGAACCACTTCTGAAGGTAAACTTGATGCGAGGGACTCATAACGAGACTGTCTCAGAGGAGAGGATGGCCTTATTGTATTCAATCATCATGACCCACAAGATCAACATTAGTCGTATCATTATCGATGAAACTTATAAATGCGTCGGTAAGAGCAGTGGGTGTTTGTTTTTCCCTCTGCTGATTTCTAATATTTGTATGAAGCATGATGTGCCAAAGATTAATTCTCACAAGGTCCACGAGACTAAGGGAACAACAATTACGCCTGCCCTATAGAGGTAACTCACTGCCACTAAGTTCATGGACAAGGGCAAGCGAAAGGCGAAGGAGCCAATGACCAAGGCCAAGCTGCCCAAGGTATAGCCTGACACTCCTATGCCAGCCAGCTTAGTGGCAATGCTTTCCCAAATTTTTTGATGCCAGAAGACCATTCTGCAAAAGTTAGAGAAAGAAGATGAGCAAAATATCAAGCTTTGGCATTACACTAACGCTATAGACTATGTAATCAAAGAAACTCTTAAGAAGATGTCCCCAAGTGTTTTGCTAGCCTTTCCAGAGTTCCCTGCCGACCTATTTTCCAACACTACTATGCCAGCTAGTCCTCCTTGTAACACCCTAATTAGTATTCTATAATAAATACCAATTAGAGTATCACACTTTTTTTATCGTGTAAAATCATTTACCAAATTTTTTATCTTATCGAATTAATTTCGATTTCAAGCAGCAACTTAACAATTTTTATCTATAAAGTATATAGAATATAAATGCCTAAAACTATCTAAAACAAAAATCTACACAATTGTATAATTTATCTCTATTTGGTTATTGCCCGATTTTAATTATAATATGATTACTCATCATCTACTATAAACATAAACTAGTCTATATATTTACAAACCATATATATAAACTAGTATGTAACTGGAAAATTTTACATATACATGCCATCTAGAAACATCAAAATACATCAAAGGATGTTATTACTGATACCGTTAATATACTCCGGATAGTAAGATGCCCGCTACTTACTCTGATTTTTGTCGTTTACCTACACGGGAAAACCATCACACGCTAAGTATATACTTAGTGAGGCAACAATAATATTCAGTGCAAATAACATAATAATAACCAATAATATGTAACCGTTTCCATGCATTTAAATCACTAGATATGACTTATCATCATGTTAATCATACATAAATATGATATAAGCCGAATATACATTTTCTTACCAATATACTTGCCATAATTTTAAGAGTGTGTAAACTCTTTAACCCGTTTATAAAATATTTACTGATTTCATAGCCCGATTTCATAGCCCAAATATAGACCTATGAGGACCCTGGATACACAAGTCAAATATGCACCGAAGTGCTAATTCCTGCACATTTATATGGTTTTGCTAACCATACACTAAGTGACCTTTAGGTACACTATAGTGCTATCCCGAATTCCCGATTATGCAGCGTGCTGCTGGACCCTATGGCATGCCAACTATATCTTGTCCCTCAATTGACTTATTTGGGCATAATTTCCATATTTATTCTATCCATGCCAATGTATATCAATATAATTTAACATTGGGCAGTTCATATCCGAAATAACATTCATGGCATACCATCATCAATAACTAGTGATCAATGCATTTGTTTTCAACCTTTGACATATTTAAAATATGTCAAATATATGATCAATGACATAAATATCATGCCAGCATATAAATCAGGTAGACTCATTGCAAGTCCTACCAATGATGTATAAAACATCCATGCATCATGTTATGTATGCATTGCACTCACCTGATGCCTCACTAGTAAACCTTACCATAGCTTGTAGCTTTACTCTTGAACTTTTTCCTTAGCTTTAGACTTGCTTGCAAAACGATCATGATCACGTTCACGATCTATAAAATCATCGTTTCCCAAACACATACATTTCAAAATGTATGTTAGTTCATTCTAACATAAGAACATATTAGGAATAAAATTCCTAAAAATAACCATAAAGTGAATTCTTTTAGAATTCACCTCAACTTTCCAAATTATTCAAAATGGTCCCTTGCCATTAAACTTTTAAATTCAAACACTAAACAACATATCCAAGTATTCCAAAACACTTTAAAGCTTAATACATAACTTTCTAACAAATTTCCATTTTAGTCCCATGTTTACCTTAATTTGCCATTTGATCCTCAACACCTTGAAAACTTCCAAAATGATCCAATTGAATCTTCTAACATCAATTTTCAGCATAATACATCAACTTTTTAACATTTGTACCTTAATTCTTAAATTTCCCAAAATATGCGAAAAGGTCCCAAGAACTTAGCAAAGTTCCAAATTGGTCCAAACAACATTCTAAGCCTTGTAACATCATTTTACCATCATTTATAATCTTAGGAAATGTTTCCATAATTTTCCCTAATTTTCTTCCAATATGCTGAATTTGAAGGGTCTCTACATCCAATTTTTCCAACTTGATTCAAGCATGAATTCAACTTCTAAACCTCATTTCCAAGCTTCTATAATCATTTCCATATCAAAATCAATCCAAATTCAACTTCCTATCAAAACCCTAACTTTAAACAAATTAGGATTTAGCTACTTCCAAGAAGTTTCAATCATGGTATAGCTTGGATATGATTCTACAACATCAACTACATCAAAAACTAACCTTAATTCATCATATTTAAACATCCCCTTCATCCAACCAAATCACAAAACTAAGGTTCCAAGCAAGTAAAGCATGAATAAATGGTACCAGAAGATAGAGAATTTCATGTAGATCAACTTCATGTTTCATGCTTTCATCCAAAATCTAACCAAATAAGCTTGAAAATCAAAAATAAAATTTGTCCCCTTACCTTAGGAGAGTTTCGAACAATAGGGTAAAAATGGGAGAAAAATCTTGAATTTTCCTTTTTCTTTTAATTTAGCCATTTGTCTTTAATATATTTAAAATGAATTTAAAATTCATTTTAATGTCTAATGAACTTTTTACCCTTGAAATCCAATGCTCCATATCATGCCACATGTTTACCTACCAATCCAAGGGTAAAAAATAATCCAAGTAGTTAGTGATTACCAACTTCACCCTTGGAAATTCCCAAAATTACCATCTTACCATTTTTCACCCAACGGCTCATATTTAACATGGAAAACCTACTTTAATCCAATGGTCCATGTTAAATCCTACAATTTTAAGACATAGAAATTACATTTTTAACCTTGCCTTATCATCCTTTAAAATATCTTAAATATCCGATTCGATCCGATTATCTGAATATTTTCCCAAACTTTATCGCTTTATAGCTAAAAATACAAGCTCTGTACGAAAAATCCGAGTAACACGAAAACTTCATTCTTGGGGGTGAACTATTCATTTACGGGACGAACGTACATAACTTTTGAAAATTAAAATTTAGTCCCTAAACTTTTCTAAAGTTTATACTTTAACACGAAAACTTCATTCTTGGGGGTGAACTATTCATTTACGGGACTAACGTACATAACTTTTGAAAATTATAATTTAGTCACCAAACTTTTCTAAAATTATAACACAAAAAATTCATTCTTGGGGGTGAACTATTCATTTACGGGACTAACGTACATAACTTTTGAAAATTATAATTTTCATTTTGGTCACTAACCAAAAATTTGGGATATTACAATTCTCCCCTTTAATAAAATTCGTCCTCGAATTTTCCTTACTTACTTGGTTCAAAAAGGTACGGATATTGCTTTTTCATTGTTTCTTCTGTTTCCCAAGTAGCTTCCTCCACTTTGTGGTTTCTCCACAAGACTTTAACTAGAGGAATCTTCTTGTTACTTAATCAATTTTCTCCTCGAGCTAAAATTCTTACAGGTTCTTCATCCTAGGTCAAATCCGATTGAATCTCGATCTCTTCTGGTGTAATAATACGTGAAGGATCCGATTGATATCTCTGAAGCAAGGACACATGAAATACATCATGAACCTTAATCAACTCCGGTGGCAAAGATAGTTGATATGCCACTGGACCAACCCTCTTTAATATTTCATAAGGGCCAATATATCTTGGACTAAGCTTTCCCTTACGTCCAAAGCGTAATATCTTTTTCCAGGGTGAAACTTTTAAGAATACTTTATCTCCAACCTCGAACTCAATATCCTTTATTTTAAAATCTGAATACGAATTTTTTAATATCCCAATTTTTGGCTACTGACCAAAATGAAAATTTTGAAAGTTTTGGGGTCAAAGTGTAAATTTGGAAAAGTTTAGGGACCAAAGTGTACTTTTCAAAAGTTATGTATTTTAACCCCGTAAATGAATATTTTACCCCCAAAATTGATGTTTCCGTGTTACCCGGAAATTTTGTACGGAGTTTGTATTAATGGCTATAAAGCGATAAAGTTCAGAAAAATATTCGGATAATCTGATCGAATCTAATATATAGATATTTTGAAGGATGATAAGACAAGGTTGATTATGTCATTTTACATGTCTAAGATATTTTCTTTGTGTTGGAAGAATATGAACCCTTGGATTTAAGTTGATTTTCCATCCTAAATATGAGCCGTTGGATGAAAAATGGCAAGATCGTAATTTTGGAAAATCACAAGGGTAAAGTTGGTGAACTATTAAATCAAGATTAAATCTAGATCATTGGATGAAGGATGATGATATGAGGAACATTATGGAAATATAGAATTTTCGGAATAGATCTGATAGCTCGGTAAAGGTAAAATCATAGTAGAAGTATTTTGTGAATATCGGGAAATCCGATTGAATTGAATTTCAGAGGCTATTCCATAAGCCATGGAAAATCATAAAATGATATTTATGGAATAGTATCCGATTGAGAAGGAACTAATTTAGTTAGATTATAATGGAATGGCAATTTTTAAACAAACTAGTAAATAAAAACTAATTGGAGGGCAAATTAGTCATTTGGCAGGGATGGCAATTTTGAAACATTTGAAGTTACAAAGGCCATTTTTGGAAGAAGAAAAATAAATATTAAATCTTGGCCCTTGATTGATGATAAAATCAATCTCAACTGTTGGATAAAATGGGAACTTTTGTAATTTCCCTATTTGAATGCATTTAAAATTCATCTATATAATACAGGTGGCATAATTGGAGAGATTTAAAATTAGAAGGCCAAAAGATGAAGCCTTCTTCATCTTTCATATTTTCGAAAATATGGGGAAAAAGGGAGAAAAATTTTCAAGCTTGATTCAAGCCCCGAAACTTGATTTTAAGTCAAGGCCGAATCAAAGAAGGTTCGAGGTTCTATAAAGGAAAGGATCGAGTAGAATTTAGTGAGGCATGCTAATAAATGGCCCAGGTAAGTGCAATGCATACATAACATAATACATGGATGTTTTATACATCAACGGTAAGACTTGCGATAACTCAACCGGGTTTCAATATTAGCATGATATTTATGTCATTGGTCATATATTTGACATATTTTAAATATGTCAAAGGTTGAACACAAATGCATGGATCACTAGTTATATATGATGGTATACTTTGAGTGTTATTTCGGGTATGAACTGCCAATGATAAATTATATTGACATACATTTCCATGGATGAAATAAAATGGAAAATTATGCCCAAATAAGTCATTGAGGGACAAGGTATAGTTGGCATGCCATAGAGTCCAACAGCACACAGCATTTTCAGGAAACCGGGATAGCACTATAGCGTACGTAAAGGACACTTAGTTCATAGTAAGCACAGCCTTATAAATGTGCGGAAAATCAGGAGGTTTGCACAGCCTTATAAATATGCAGAAACCGATAGCACTTCGATACGTATTCGGAAGCACTTCGGTCCATATTTACTCGCGTACCCAGGGTCCTCAAGGTTTAGTTTAGGCTATAAATAAATGGATAATAAATAGTAAATAGGTTAGTGTATATTCGGGTATCTGGTTTATATGAACACTTGGGGAAAATGGCAAGTATATCGGTAAGAAATTTATATTTGGTTTATATTATGTTGATATATGATTAATATGATGATATACTTATCCAGTGATCATGATGCATTTATGCATATAAAGCATATTATGATAAAAGAACAAGCATAAAAATCTTATGACATTGGCATATAGCAAATAATTACTAATGCAATGTGAAAGTTGATGCATTAGTATATATCATGCTATATAAATGTAGTCATGAAATGGAATAAAGTTTAAATAATTGTTATTACTTCCTTTATTGCCTCACTAAGTTCGTACTTAGCATGTGTTTAATTGTACATTCGTAGGTAAATCAAGTTGAGAGTGAGAAGAGTATTGCATCAAAATTGGAAAGCTCAACAGGTAATTACAATAATGACATCCTAATTAAGGTTTAATTATTATAGTGTCATGTATACTTGCTAAACTTGTTTGAGTTGTGATTGGCCTTTAAAGTTCGTTATGGTTTCAAGATAATTGGCGTTTCTGGAAAGATTCAAGGTTAAGAATAACCTTTGAAGATGAGTTGCATACTAGGATAATTGATTTATGATTGGAACTCAAATAAATAATTTATGTCGGTTTTAAATAAAGTTAAGCGTGCTTGGGCTAGAGAAACTTGAGGATGGTGACCATTGAGAAGATTTTCTAAAAATTTTAAATTACCCAAATTTTTTTATTAAAGAAGTCGTAACATTTCTGACTCGTACCCAGTGTACTGATACGGAAAAGGGGTGTTACATTTATTGGTATCAGAGCTACAAGTTTAGCCAATTCTGGAGTTAAACAAATTATGGTAAAGGTCAAAAGTGTATAAATGCCACTAGGATGTAGAATTACTGATGATTTTACTTGTTGGAATGGATGCAATTTCTTACTATGATAATAATGTTAAATTCTAATGTGTGAGGATAAAAGAATCGAGTCAGGTGTTTAGGCAAGTGAATCGATAAGAGATTCACGAGCATGATAAGGTTAATGATAATATTCTACCCTCAGTTTAGCATGGTGCAGAGGCACCAGAGTAGCATGATATATATGTTCTGGATTAAAAATTTTTCTTCTAGACATTAGATGCGATCATGAATCGGACTGCTTAGGCATTGATTGCAAAAGAATTGTGAGTTCTGACACACTAGATTTTCAGAGAGATATTGATGGAGATCCTATGATTGTTAATCTATGGTTTAAGGATATAAAGGTTAGGTTGAAGGAACTTTGTATTGATGATCATAGGAGACTAAAAAGAAAAGGTATTATCTCATCTGAAAGAATTAGACCCGTATTTGATTAAGTAATGTTACGGTATATACTCAAAAGTTTGTTAGCTAGAAGTTCTTTCTTTGAGTGTTCCGTAACAAAGTTTATTCTAGAGATGCAAAGGGTATGAGTGCAAGTTTAATAAACTGAGTTGAATTGCTTTTAAACTGCTTCCTATAGACAGAATGAGAGCCTGTTATGACTGTTCATAGAGGGCTAGAGGTCAGGTATAAAGAAGTACTGACTGCCCTATGTATTTCAAAATTCTATGAAGTAGTAAATTATGATGAATGCAATGGAAAGGGTTCAGAATGAGAAAATATCTAAACAAAGGTCATAGCTCGTAAAGAGAAATAGTGAATCGAGATAACCCTCCCAAAAAAAGTGGTGAGGATTTTTGGCAAAGATATCAAGCTGAATATTTTACATAGTTCCGCTAAGAGATCGGGAAAAGAAAAATTAAGAACTCCTTAACATTTATAATTAATGTTGGAGATTCAAGAAAACCATAAAACCAATCATGTGAGTGTGGTAATTATGGGCATGCATGAGCATGCAGAGTTTTTATTGGAATTTGTTATCAATATGAAAATGATTAACTTATGCTATGGATACCGAGCATCAAGGGTAAGTTGGGAGAGTATTCTTATTGTTTATGAGTTTTAAATGGGTTGCCTAAGAGGAGCCGTCAGGCTTGATACTTAATCGAGAGGCTAAGTTTAGGATTGGATTTAATCCAATATTGAAGAGAAAGCGAAACATCTAGTTGCAAGAGTCACTAGATGGAGGTTTTATACGACTTGGTATATCACCTGAGAAAGCTTCAGTGATGTTAGCTAAAGAAGCAGTAATGTTCCTCTAAGGTTAAATTACGATTATATTATTACCAATAAAGGAAGATTTGATAGTAGCACTAGTATTAGTGCAATATGAATCTAGTAAGGACTCTACCTTATTCAATAATATGTCCCATAATAGGTTGGGATGTGTAGTGATGTAATAAGGCTAAAGTAGTAATAGATGTACTTAGCTAAAAGTCATTCTTTGGCTTATAAGCATTAAATGCCCAATTACCTTTGGAAGAAAATAGTATATTGATTATATAGCTTCGGCTCAAATCTACATTGACAAGTTGGATCAAATATTTACGGATGAAAGATAAGATATGTTTGGAAGGAATTCAGTAAGGTGAAAAGGGAAAATTTAAGATTTCAGTGTTAAGTCTAAAGGATGTTAATGTTATCAAGAGGTAATTTATATTCCAGATGATGATGAAAAGAGAACTAAGAGGTGATTGAATCTAATTTGATTCAGTTTAGGATATGGAGAATAAAGTACGAATGGTTCGAAGCAATCTAGAGTTTCTTTAGAATGGTGGATATTATTTGCTGATCTTGAAAGAAAAGATATTTATATGAAGTTAAGGATAAAGTATTCCATAAAAGTTTCACCTTAGAAGAAGGTGTTATGGTTTGGACAAAAAAGGAAGTTCAATTTGAGATTTATTGGGCCTTATAAGATTGTGAAAAGAGTTGATCCGGTGGTTTACCGGAAATGGACAAGATTCACAATGTATTCCATGTATCGATGCTCAAGAAGTATCGATTAGATCCTTTACATATCATTACCTCGGAGGGAATAGAGATTCAACCAGATTTGATTTGTAAGGAAGAATCGATAAAGATTTTGGCACATGGAGTCAAAGGACTAAGAAATCAAATGATCTCGCTTGTTAAAGTTCTTTAGCAAAATTTGGAAGTTGAAAAAGCGACTTGGGAAAGAGAAAAAGATATGAAAGTAGTTTCATCTTTTTGAATCAGGTACATAGTAAAAATTCGAGGATGAATTTTCTTAAGGGGGAGAATTGTAATATCCCAATTTTTGGTTAGTGACCAAAATGAAAATTTTGAAAGTTTTGGGGTCAAAGCGTAAACTTTGGAAAAGTTTAGGGACCAAAGTGTAATTTTAAAAAGTTACATATTTTAGCCCCGTAAATGAATAGTTTACCCCCAAGAATGAAGTTTTCGTGTTACCCAGATTTTTTGTACGGAGTTTGTATTAATGGCTATAAAGCGATAAAGTTCAGAAAAATATTCGGATAATCGGATCGAATCGAATATCTAGGATATTTTAAAGGATGATAAGCCAAGGTTGATTATGTCATTTTACATGACTAAGATATTTTCTTTGCGTTGGAAGAATATGAACCCTTGGATTTAAGTTGATTTTCCATGCTAAATATGAGCCGTTGGATAACTTTGGAAAATCACAAGGGTAAAGTTGGTAAACTATTAAATCAAGATTAAATCTAGATCATTGGATGAAGGATGATGATATGAGGAACATTATGGAAATATAGAATTTTCAGAATAGATTTGATAGCTCGGTAAAGGTAAAATCGTAGTAGAAGTATTTTGTGAATATCGGGAAATCAGATTGAATTGAATTTCAGAGGCTATTCCATAAGCCATGGAAAATCATAAAATGATATTTATGGAATAGTGGCCGGTTGAGAAGGAACTAATTTAGTTAGATTATAATGGAATGGTAATTTTGAAACAAACTAGTAAATAAAGACTAGTTGGAGGGCAAATTAGTCATTTGGCAGGGATGGCAATTTTGAAATATTTGAAGTTACAAAGGCCATTTTTGGAAGAAGAAAATTAAATATTAAATCTTGGCCCTTGATTGATGATAAAATCAATCTCAACCATTGGATAAAAGGGGCACTTTTATAATTTCCCTATTTGAATAAATTTAAAATTCATTTATATAATACAAGTGGCATAATTAGAGAGATTTAAAATTAAAAGGCCAAAAGATGAAGCCTTCTTCATCTTTCATATTTTCGAAAATATGGGGAAAAGGGAGAAAATTTTGCAAGCTTGATTCAAGCCCTGAAACTCGATTTTCAGTCAAGGCCGAATCAAAGAAGGTTCGAGGTTCTATAAAGGAAAGGATCGAGTAGAATTTAGTGAGTCATGCTAATAAATGGCCCAGGTGAGTGCAATGCATACATAACATTATACATGGATGTTTTATACATCAATGGTAAGACTTGCAATAAGTCTACCGGGTTTCTATATTGGCATGATATTTATGTCATTGATAATATATTTGACATGTTTTAAATATGTCAATGGTTGAACACAAATGCATGGATCACTAGTTATATATGATGGTATACTTTGAATGTTATTGTAGGTATGAACTGCCAATGATAAATTATATTGATATACATTGCCATAGATGAAATAAAACGAAAAATTATGCCCAAATAAGTCATTGAGTGATAGGGTATAGTTGGCATGCCATAGAGTCCAGCAGCACGCTGCATATTCAGGAAACTGAGATAGCACTATAGTGTACGTAAAGGACACTTAGTGCATGGTAAGCACGGCCTTATAAACGTGTAGAAAATCAAGAGGTTTGCACAGCCTTATAAATGTGCAAAAATCGGGAGCACTTCGGTGCATATTTGACTTACATACCCAGGGTCCTCAAGGTTTAGTTTGGGCTATAAATAAACGGGTAATAAATAGTAAACGTGTTAGTGTATATTTGGGTATCCGATTTATATGAACTCTCAGGGCAAATGGCAAGTATATCGGTAAGAAATTTATATCTGGTTTATATTATGTTGATATATGATTAATATGATGGTATACTTTTCTAGTGATCATGATGCATTTATACATATAAAGCATATTATGTTAAACGGACAAGCATGAAAATCTTATGACATTGGCATATAGTAAATAATTACTAATGCAATGTGAAAGTTGATGCATTGGCATATATCATGCTATATAAATGTAGTCATGAAATGGAATAAAGTTTAAATAATTGTTATTACTTCCTTTATTGCTTCACTAAGTTCATACTTAGCATGTGTTTAATTGTACATACGTAGGTAAATCAAGATGAGAGTGAGAAGAGTATTGCATCAAAATTGGAAAGCTCAATAGGTAATCACAATAATGACATCCTAATTAAGGTTTAATTATTATAGTGGCATGTATACTTGCTAAACTTGTTTGAGTTGTGATTGGCCTTTAAAGTTCGTATGGTTTCAAGATAATTGGCGTTTCTAGAATGATTCAAGGTTAAGAATAACCTTTGGAACTTGTTACAACGGTCTTTGAGGATGACATCTTTATACTTGATTGATAACTATTGGCGTTTTTGGAAAGATATTTTTCCCATGAACCTCCAACTCGAACCAATTCAACGGTGTTTGGCATTTTCTTCCATATAATGCTTCATAAGGTGCTATCTTTATACTTGATTGATAACTATTGTTGTAGGCAAACTCAGCTAATGGAAGATATTTTTTCCATGAACCTGCAAAATTAATTAAGCATGCTCTGAGCATATCTTCAAGTATCTGGATAGTTCTTTTCAATTGTCCATCTGTTTGGGGATGGAAGGCAGTGCTGAAGTGTAACCGACTTCCCAATGCCTCATGTCATGCACTCCAAAACCTCGAAGTAAACCTTGGATCTCTATCAGAAATGATAGATATAGGAACTCCATGCAATTTAACAATATCCTTAATATATAACTCTGCCAACTTATTCAAAGAGTAGTCTGTTCAAATTGGTATGAAATGTGCCGTTTTAGTCAAACGGTCCACAATCACCCAAATTGAATCTTTCTTACTTGGCGTCAATGGTAAACTTGTTGCAAAATCCATTGTAACTTTTTCCCATTTCCGTTGTGGAATTGAGATTGGTTGAAGCAATCCCGATGGAACTTGATGCTCTGCCTTTACTTGTTGACATGTTAAACATCTAGCAACGAACTCAGAGATAGCTCATTTCATGCTAGGCCACCAAAATCTTTCTCTTTACATCTTGATACATTTTGTTGCCTCTCGAATGCATAGTTAAAGGACTGAAATGTGCCTCTGAAAGTATTTCCCTTTTTAGATCCTCATTTTCAAGAATGTATACACGTCCCTTGTAGTATAGGCACCCATTTGATTTTATTTCAAAATCTTTAGATTCACCTTGTTCCACTTGTTTCTTCTTTCCCAAGCATTCCTTATCTGTTGCTTGCAACTCTTTAATCTATTCTATCTAGGTAGGCTTGATCTGAAGCTCAGCCATTATTACACCATTTTCCTATAGTTTTAAATGAGTATTTAACATTCTTAAAGCAGCAAATGTCTTCCGACTAAGTGCATCTGCTACCACATTAGCCTTCCCCGGATGATAATCAATGATTACATCATAGTCCTTGATCAATTCTATCCATCTTCTTTGCCTCAAGTTAAGCTCCTTTTGAGACAATAAATGTTTCAAACTTTTATGATTCGTGAAGATGTAGCACTTTTCACCATATAAGTAGTGATGCCAAATCTTCAAAGCCAATACCACTGCAGCAAACTCTAAATCATGAGTAGGATAATTCCTCTCATTAGTTTTGAGTTGTCGAGAAGCATACGCTACAACTTTGCCTTCTTGCATCAGTACACACCCCAAACCATTATAGGATGCATCACTATATATTGTGAAATCCTTCCTGGATTCTGGTTGTACCAAATAAAAGCTTATATTAATATCTTCTTCAATTTATCGAAGCTTTCTTGGCACTTATCTGTCCAAACAAATGGTACATCCTTCCTTAATAACCAGCTAATCCCAAGAATCTTCTTACTTCAGAGACACTTTGTGAAACTTTCCATTCAAGTATTGCTTGAACCTTCTAGGATCAACTCGAATTCCTTCCTCAGAAACTATGTGTCCAAGAAAAGCTACTTCAGACAGCCAAAATTCGTACTTTGACAGCTTTGCATATAACTTCTTTTCTCGGTGGATTTGAAGAACTACTTTTAGATGAGTATCATGATCATCTTTGGTTTTTGAATAAACCAATATATCATCTATGAAGACCACCACAAACTGATCCAAATATGGCTGGAATATTCAATTCATCAGATCCATAAAAGTTGTCGGTGCATTTGTAAGTCCAAAAGGCATTACTACAAACTCATAATGCCCATATCTAGTTTTGAAAGCTATCTTTGGTATATATACTTCTTTGATCTTCAGCTGATGATATCCCGATCGAATATCAATTTTAGAAAACACCGTTGCTCCTTTAAGTTGATCAAAGAGGCCATCAATCCTTTGTAAAGGATATTTGTTCTTCACCGTCACTTTATTAAGTTGACGGTAATCCACACATAACCTCATTGATCCATCTTTCTTTTTCACAAATAGAACTGGAGCTCCCCAAGGTGATATACTTGGTCGTATAAAACCTCGATCTAATAATTCTTGCAATTGAGCCTTCAACTCCTTGAGCTTTATAGGAGCCATTCTGTAAGGTGCTATTGATATTGGTGTTTTTCCAGGAAGTACATCAATACCAAATTCCACCTCTCAATCAGGGGGTAGTCCTGGTAATCCATTCAGAAAAACATCTAGAAATTCCTGTACCGTGGGTATATTTTCCAGATCCATCTTTGTCTCTTGAGTATTTATCACATGAGCTAAATAAGCTTCATACTCATATGATAATAACTTTTCAGCAGATACAGTTGCAATCTCATGGCTTAAATAATTTTGCCTTTCTCCTTCAAATATGATTTCCGAACCCTCTGATTCTTTTAAGACTACCCTTTTTAATCGACATTCAACCGTAGCATCATATGCTGACAGCCAATCCATTCCAAGAATAACTTTGAACTCTTGAAAAGGCAATTCCATAAGATTGGCTGGAAATTCAGTTTCTTGTATCTTTAAAGGACACTTTTTGCATATTCGAACTACTTTGGCACTTTGTCCTAGAGGATTAATAGCAACTACCTCACTCGAAATTGGTTCTACTGGTATATTTCTTTCAAGTACTACTTTATAACTAATATACGATTGAGTAAAGCCTGAATTAATTAATGCAAGAATAAATCTGCCAAAGAGGTCAATCATACCTGTTACGATCTCTGAATCATCACGATTATGAGAAGTCCTGGTATTGTATGCTCGAGTAACACCCTTGTCTTCCTGACCATGTATAGACAAGGATACTCCTATTGTACCACTTTTATTTCCTCTGTTCTTCTAAGGCTCTACAACTGCTTGATCAGATTGAAGCTCTGGACACTCTTTTTTGAAATGATCGGCTAGTCCACAATAATAAAAGTCTCTACCAGTGAACCAACATCGACCAGAATGCCTCTTTCCATAATGTTCACATTCAGGAGGAGGATGAAATCTGGAACCCCGAGTACCTGCAGTAACAGTCTGAGATTGTTTTGATTTCCCTCTGGAATATCCCTTTTTAACAAAAGAAGCTAACGTTGCCTGCTTTGCTGTGGAAAATCTTTACTGCGTTTAAATGACGACGCAACAAAAGAACTTTCGGATCTCTTTCCTGACTGGACCTGTTTCCCCGATTTTTCCTCAAGATGCACTTTCTCTATAGCCTTTTCTCGATTCACCGCCTCTTGGAAAGTGGTGAAGTTACGGGAAACCAATACCCTTTTATACTGAGAGTCCAACCTGGCTATGAATTTATCAATTCTGGATTCTTCGGTTGGAAGAAATTTCTTCTGCAAATCGGCTCAGTCTATTAATTCACATTCATATTCATGGACTGTTCTGCCTGATTGCTTCAAATCCAGGAACTGCCGCCTCATTTCTTCAATGAACAGATCCCCAATATATTTTTCTTTGAATTATTTTAGAAAGAATTTCCATGTAATTTGTTCTGGCAGAACTCGCACAGTAACTACATTCCACCATACGCTCGCTTGTTCCATCAAATGAGATACTACTCCTTCCAACTTTCCTTGATCATCACAAGGAATCCTACTCAACATGATCTTAATATAATTCAGCCACTAATCAGCAGCCATAGGATCAGCATCAGTATCACCTTTAAATTATGGTGCTTTCATTTTCCTTAATTCCTTTAGAACTGATACTGTTGCTCTCCTATTTATAATAGCATCTAATGCTTGAAGAAATAAGCATTGATCCTGTAAAGGCATATTTCGTTGTTCCCGAGCTCATGGCTCTACATTCTGCTGCCCCTGAGGTAGATTCTGATTCACCTCATTACTTCCACTCTGAGTAGGCATATCTTGGCCAAATGCCTGAGGAGATTCTCGATGATCTAACATCTGTTAATGTCACAATCATACTTTATAAGTAAGAAGTAACAATATACTAATTACTAGGCATCCAATTATATTCATACAAATATCAGTAATCTTGACATCCTAGTGGCATGTATATAATTTCGACTATCTATATACCCGATTTATGTCCAAAACTGACTAAACCTGTAGCTTTGATACCAATAAATGTAACTCCCTAATCAGTATTCTATAATAAATACTAATTAGAGTATCACAATTTTTTTATTGCGTAAAGTCAATTACCGAATTTTTTATCTTATTGAATTAAGTTCCATTTCAGGCAGCAACTTAATTTTTATCCATAAAGTATATAGAATATAACTGCCTAAAAACTGTCGAAAGCAAAAAGCTACCTGATTGCTTAATTTATCTCTTTTTGGTTATTACCCAATTTTAATTATAATATGATTACTCATCGTCTACTATAAACATAAACTAGTCTATATATTATTACAAACCATATATATAAACTAGTATGTAACCGGAAAATTTTAACATATACATGCCATCTAGAAACATCAAAATGCATCAAAGGATGTTATTACTGATACCGTTAATATACTTCAGATAGAAAGATGCCCGCTCCTTACTCTGATTTATGTCTTTTACCTACGCGTGAAAACCATCACACGCTAAGTACATACTTAGCGAGGCAACAATAATATTCAGTGCAAATAACATAAAAATAACTAATAATATGTAACCGTTTCCATGCATTTAAATCACTAGATATGACTTACCATCACGTTAATCATACATAAATATGATATAAGCTAGATATACATTTTCTTACCAATATACTTGCCATAATTTTAAGAGTGTGTAAACTCTTTAACCCATCTATCAAATATTTACCGATTTCATAGCCCAAATATAGACCTATGAGGACCCTGGATACATGAGTCAAATATGCACCGAAGTGCTAATTCCTGTACATTTATAAGGTTGTGCTAACCATACACTAAGTGACCATTAGGTACACTATAGTTCTATCCCAAATTTCCAATTATGCAGCGTGCTGCTGGACTCTGTGGCATGCCAACTATATCATGTCCCTCAATTGACTTATTTGGGCAAAATTTCCATATTTATTCCATCCCTGGCAATGTATATCAATATAATTTAACATTGGGCAGTTCATACCCAAAATAACATTCATGGCATACCATCATCAATAACTAGTGATCAATGCATTTGTTTTCAACCTTTGACATATTTAAAATATGTCAAATATATGATCAATGACATAAATATCATGCCAGCATATAAATCAGGTAGACTCATTGCAAGTCCTACCAGTGATGTATAAAACATCCATGCATCATGTTATGTATGCATTGCACTCACTTGATGCCTCACTAGTAAACCTTGCCATAGCTTGTAGCTTTACTCTTGAACTTTTTCCTTAGCTTTAAACTTGCTTGCAAAACGATCATGATCACGTTCACGATCAATAAAATCATCGTTTCCCAAACACATACATTTCAAAATGTATGTTAGTATCATTCTAACATAAGAACATATTAGGAGTAAAATTCCTAAAAATAACCATAAAGTGAATTCTTTTAGAATTCACCTCAACTTTCCAAATTATTCAAAATGGTCCCTTGCCATTAAACTTTTAAATTCAAACACTAAACAACATATCCAAGTATTCCAGAACACTTTAAAGCTTAATACATAACTTTCTAACCAATTTCCACAATAGTCCCATGTTTACCTTAATTTTCCATTTGATCCTCAACACTTTGAAAACTTCCAAAACGATCCAATTGAATCTTCTAACATCAATTTTTAGCATAATACATCAACTTTTTAACATTTGTACCTTAATCTTTAAATTTCTCAAAATATGCGAAAAGGTCCCAAGAACTTAGCAAAGTTCCAAATTGGTCCAAACAACATTCTAAGCCTTGTAACATCATTTTACCATCATTTATAATCTTAGGAAATTTTTCCATAATTTTCCCTAATTTTCTTCCAATATGCTTAATTTGAAGGGTCTCTACATCCAATTTTTCCAACTTGATTCAAGCATGAATTCAACTTCTAAACCTCATTTCCAAGCTTCTATAATCATTTCCATATCAAAATCAATCCAAATTCAACTTCCTATCAAAACCCTAACTTTAAACAAATTAGGATTTAGCTACTTCCAAGAAGTTTCAATCATGGTATAGCTTGGATATGATTCTACAACATCAACTACATCAAAAACTAACCTTAATTCATCATATTTAAACACCCCATTCATCCAACCAAATCACAAAACCAAGGTTCCAAGCAAGTAAAGCATGAACAAATGGTACCAAAAGATACATAATTTCATGTAGATCAACTTCATGTTTCATGCTTTCATCCAAAATCTAACCAAATAACCTTGAAAAATCAAAAATAAAATTTGTCCCCTTACCTTAGGAGAGTTTCGAACAATAGGCTGAAAATGGGAGAAAAATCTTGAATTTTCCTTTTCTTTTAATTTAGCCATTTGTCTTTAATATATTTAAAATGAATTTAAAATTCATTTTAAAGTATAATGACCTTTTTACCCTTGAAATCCAATGCTCCATATCATTCCACATGTTTACCTACCAATCCAAGGGTCAAAAATAATCCAAGTAGTTAGTGATTATTCACTTTACCCTTGGAAATTCCCAAAATTACCATCTTGCCATTTTTCATCCAATGGCTCATATTTAACATGGAAAACTTACTTTAATCCAATGGTCCATGTTAAATCTACCATTTTAAGACATAGAAATTACATTTTTAACCTTGACTTATCATCCTTTAAAATATCTTGAATATCTGATTCGATCTGTTTATCCGAATATTTTTCTAAACTTTATCACTTTATAGCTAAAAATACAAGCTTCGTACGAAAAATTTGAGTAACACGAAAATGTCATTCTTGGGGGTGAACTATTCATTTACGAGACTAAAGTACATAACTTTTGAAAATTACAATTTAATCCCCAAACTTTTCCAAAGTTTATACTTTGACCACCAAACTTTCAAAATTTTCATTTTGGTCACTAACCATAAATTTGGGATATTACACTCCTTCAGTCCATACTCCATCAGATGCCACTGTTCATGTATCCCCTGTTCAAGTTGAATCTGCCAGCACAGCCACGCCATCTGACTCTAAGGAAGAAACAAAACCTACCGTAAACCATGTTGCACCTGCATAGTCTGCTGCCACTGATGTTTCAATTGCCTCTAAGCTAGTGAATATTGTTGAGGAAGTTCTCCACGACCTTGGAGAGTCCACAACAACATCAAAACCCAGCCTAAAACGCAAAAAGCATATGGCTCCTGTAGAGGGAGTTTCATCAAGAGGAAACACACATTTCACGACTAGAACCTTCCGAATGGGAGTCTCCACGTCTTAAACTCCTTGCATTTCATTTCATTTTCATTCAGATGTTCATGCATTTTAAATCTCATTTTTATATATGTTTTGTTTTCATGCATTGAGGATAATGCACACCTTAGGTTTGGGGGTATGGGTTGCCTCACATTTTATTGTCGTGACATTCATGTTTAATTTTTAGTTTGCCATATAGAATAGTTCGCCATGTAGGATTTAAATTTGCATACCGAACCACTAAAAAATTGCCTCGGTCAATAAGTTGTTTTAATTGCCAACACTACTAGTTTAGTTGAATTTATTCTAGATTATATGTTCGATGAAGAAATTGGAATTTGGAACCTCTATGACAGCAGGGTAGCATTGCCAAGAAGCTTGGCAATTGAACTTTAGTTTAAGGAACTTTAGTTTCACTATACATGCGGTATGTATCCAGTCAGCATAACAAACTTAGGTTAGCTTGAAACTGAACTAAAAAAATAGTGCCAGGGTAGAAAGAATAAGGCAACAATGTTTTGCAAAAGGCTGAAATATTTTAGAACACTCCTCTGCCTTAAAATAAGGCTTAGTTTAGAAGCTGAACCACTCTGAATCCTTATGTCATTATTTTCTATCTTTTTGCATCCACCACAAATCACCCAATTACCACTTCTCCACCACTTGGCGAGCCAAAACGGTTGAAGAATTCCAGCCCAACAAATGGTATCAGAGCAAGGCTCAATCGAGAGGCTTAACATCCTATTGAGGCAATCCTGGAAAGCTCGACCAGTCAACAAATCAATCGGTGTTCATGGCACAATCAATCGACAAGCCTTCATTCTTCAACGGTGAACATTATGCCTATTGGAATAATAGGATGATGTTCTTCATCAAGGCTATCGACTACCGTCTTTGGGACATTGTTGAAGAAGGATCGTTCGTGCCACAACGAAGAAGGCAAAATTGGAGTGCAGATGACAAAAAGAAGATGGAGCTAAACTTGAAGGCTTTGCGCATTCTATTTTGCACATTAGGACCGGAGGAGTATGCCGAAGTCTCTGCTTGTGAGAGTGCTAAGGAGGTATGGGACAAGCTTGAAGTCACATACGAAGGGACAAATGAGGTGAAGGAGACAAAGATCGGTCTACTCAACCTTAACTATAAGAACTTCAAGATGAGTCCGGAAGAAGACATCAAGAGCATGTTCGATCGAATCTCCACAATCGTCAATAAACTTAAAGGTTTTGGAGAGAAGGTTCCAGAAGACAGGCTAGTTCAAAGGTTGATTTATTCTATTCCTGAGTCATGGGAGTCCAAGAACACGACCATTTTTTAAGCAAAAAAATTGAAGGAGCTCAAGCTTGATGAGCTCATTGGGTCTTTGCTCACCCATGAATTGATGTTTGAAGGGAGAAGAAAATAGAAGGAAAAGAAGATCAAAGAGCAAGGAATATAAGACATAAACATTATTGCTCTTCAATCCTCCACAAGTTATCAAGAAGATTCAAGTGAGGAGGAAAGTGAAAGTGAAGAGATGGTTCATCTCTTCAAGAAGTTCACTCGATTCATGAAGAAAGAAATGGAGAAATCAAGACATGAGTCGAAGAAGAAGATGATGGATCCCATCAAGTGTTTTGAATTCAAGAAGCAAGGACACACCAAATACCATTGCCCTAGCTTCAACAAAAAGGGATCATCTTCAAAGAAGGCATATATGCAACATGGAGTGATGAAGAAGACTCCACCAACAAGGAAGTAGCCCACTTATGCCTTATGGCCCTCTAAGAGGGTGAGGTAACTTCTAACTCATCTATTTAAAATTCATATACTTCTGATGAGTTACAAGAAGCCTATGTTGAATTGGTTTTTGAATTCAAGGCTTCATTTTCTAAAAACAAGAAATTGATTTCAAAATTGAAAATAGAAAATGAAATGCTTTCTAAACTAATTTTGAATTTGAAGAAAAAGTCAAAGATTTTGAGCTTAAAGTTTCAAATTCACAAAAATTGCTTCAAAGTTTGAAAAAAGATCATCAAAAGGAAATAGATGATCTTAAGAAAGAAAAAGATTTGATTTGTAAGAGTTTTGAAAAGAAAGATAATTTTAACAAATCAAATTTTTATCAAAGACAATCTAATGCCCCTAGATTTTTGAATGGTAAATGTTTTAGAAGTATTTGGGTCCCAAAAGGACTAATTCTTAAAAGAAAAAGGACGAAACTGAAAAATGGATTCCTAATGGGACTAAAATTTGTGCAACTAATATCATTGGATCCAAAGCAATTTGGATATCAAAAATTAATTGATTGTCTTTTTATAGGTGTGATGGAGCATTGGTCAACAAAGTGATGAACCATGGAAGTTCTATGCACACAAGGAAAATCACTTGAAGAAGGAAGGATTCACATCCTACCTTTGATTCAAGCGATAAATTTAAATTGATTTTTTTATTTGTTTTATTTATTATTGAAATTGAATTTCTTTCAATCCTGAATTGTTAGACTAACATTCCATTTGATGCTTGAGTAAGGGGGAGCCATTTTAAAACAAAATTCTTATTTTGTCAAATTATTTTAAACTCTCCATTGTTATTGTACTTCATGTCATTTCAAACTTTGTTTTGAATCATTTTTATATAAAAAAATGGGGAAATGGTTTAAAAAACTGAATGTTCAAATGAATAAGGGGAAGATTTTAACACTTTGATAAAATATTCTCTTATTCAAAATTTATTTTTACTAAGGGGGAGAATCACTAAAACAATTTTTCAAGTTGGTTTCATTATATAAAAAAGTGAGAGATTGTTAGGATATTTGTTTTGATATAATAATTGAAAATTTGTTTTAGTGATTCTCCCCCTTAGTAAAAATAAATTTTGAATAAGAGAATATTTTATCAAAGTGTTAAATTTGTTTTGATATAATAATTGAAAATAGTTTTGGACTAAATTGAAAAGATTTCAAAAATGATTTTAAGACCAAAAACTTGAAAATATGTTTCATGTGTTTTCAAAAGATTTTGGAAGGCTTCAAAATGTTTTTAAATAGCTAAACCTCGGATTTCTTAAGGCCCGTACCTATATAGCCTCAACCGTATTAATACCTGCTGGCAAAAGGGGCAGAAGATATGTATTGGAAAAGTATAAAACAATGCCAAGATGAGTATTTTGCATGCAAGTAGACACGGTCTGCAAGTAATACAGCAGTTAAGTCGAGTATCGATCCCACAGAGATTGACTTGGAATTCAATTGTCTTTGATTGTTACTTGCCTTGAAAAAAAAGTTGTTTGTTTT
Source organism: Hibiscus mutabilis (assembly GCA_019671005.1). Lineage (NCBI taxonomy): Eukaryota > Viridiplantae > Streptophyta > Magnoliopsida > Malvales > Malvaceae > Hibiscus > Hibiscus mutabilis. The sequence continues at coordinate 21,002,040 of CM033741.1, read as the reverse complement.
GAAGTTGGTTTTGGAAATATTTGAAATGAAATAAAAGAAATGAAAGTAAAGTAAGAGATTGGCAAGGAATGTGCTTTAATGAATGATGAGCGTTGGTAGGGAATGCCTGGTTTTCACGCTATTCATGCCGTGCCAGCCTTCAATAACAACCTGTCTTGGCATTGTTTGCCAAGCAGATTCAAAATTAGCAAAGTCTGTCTCGATGGTCATTGCCCTAAATTGATCATGTAAAAGCCCATATATCTCTATACTACATGCTTTTAAATAAACCAATTTAATTAATATCCAATCTATACTCCTAAGGGGTAGATTTCACTCCTGAAGTAAGGTCATCTACTTGAACGACTTATCTCGAAGCTTCTCTCCTCAGTATTCAACAACTTAATCGTTTCCGCCCCAAGTCTATTAAGATATTGAGGAGCAATACGCCAACAGTGCCAGCTCTCACTTGGCATGGTATTTAGAAAACATTAAAGTATGCTGAATCGATAAAACATTGTCGAAGACAGATTTATTATTAAAAACTAAAACATAAAATAGCGTTCAACGCAAAACATCCCCCACCAACTATTAGATTAGTTCATGGTGAGTGACATAACCAAAAAATCATAAACGTTTTCAAATACACTATCATTAAAAAGAATTCAAAGCAACTTAAAACAAGAGATAGGCAAGAGGGGTCTTTTGATGCAGCCATCAAGATCCAGGATCTCGACCAAGCTGGTCGAACCATCCTTCCTAGGTGTAGCCAGTTGCAATCGCCTTGCACTCCAACTCCTTACTCCGATCCTCTATCAATCTCCCAAGGTCCTCCTCGGTTGGTGTTTAAATAGGCGTGCAAGGAAGGGATAGGATGAGCTCTTCATTTGAATTTTAAATGCTGAAGGGATAAGAGATAATCATCTTATCCAAGTTTGAATGAGAGCTGATCAGGCTAGGGTTGACGTCATACTTCCGACGCTGCTTTGGTATCCAAGCTTGGCATGAATATGCCAACCAATCTTGGCACTATCTTATTCGCTATTTTTTTGGAGATTGATCCAATTTCTATCTTTTCAGAGCCTGATCTTGTCCTATTTTTTTGGGGTCCAACAGCTTTTTGGCATGGCATCAAATTCATTTCTCTGCTTGTTGGTCCATCCGTGCCAACAGCACTCGGCATTCTCTCTGGCATTCCTTCATGTGTTGCTTTTCTAGGACAAATACTATGCCAAACTTGCTAAATTGCCAACAAAACAACCCTTCATACTGGCATAGACAAAATTCTAAACTCCTTATGCAAATGCATGGTTTTAACATCCTAATGCAACTAAATGTACCTAAAAACAAGCAAAAGCATTGTAAGATTGGCATTAAAATAGTACTTTTGGATAGGTAACACACCCCCAAACATAACTCATTGCTTGTCCTTAAGTAATGCAATCAAAACAAAAACAAAAAACTGTGAAAATGTTACCTCGACAAAATTTTGGTTAGAATGCCAACAAGTGCTGGCAAGCAGAATTTGGCTATATTTTTGTCCTCGATATATCAGTGTAATAATGCCAAGCAGGTAGTAATTCATGTGCAGCAATATAACTCTAGTCTAAGTTTATGAAGAGTGCATGATGTGTAGGCAATATGCATCGAGTATCATTTCACTCCCTTAGCCAATTTTACTATCTAAACTCAGATTCTTTTTATATTTTTTCTTTTTTTCTTTTTTTCTTTTGCCAAGGGTTTCTATTGGTATTAATTTAAGATTGCTTCGTGACACTACTTAGCGTGGGAGATAAGATGGAGCATACCACGAATCCCTACCTTAGTCTAGACATCACTAGGCTTTCTCTTCAACTTATACTCTAAGTTTTTGGACTTGAGAACTAAGAGGGAGCAAACCACGAAGCCCTAAGTAACTTATTATCCCTAGGTAGAGGAGAGTTCATTTTTTTCATTGCCATGGCAGAACATTGCCGCCTTATTAGTTTCTTTTACTCTGGCATCATCATTTTTTTATTTTTATTTTTAAATCTGAGCATAGTGATAAGTGTTCAAAAGTACTATTTTTCTTACCCTTTTTACTCATATTACTGTTAGACTTAGGCTCATATTAGTTGCATAGTTAGTCATTCATGCATTAATCCATGTTTCCTTCAAACGTTGAACTTGATTACATAACTTGGTGATTTTTGTGGAAATAGATGCTGCTTTGGTGTGTTTTTGTGTGTGTATGTGCAGGATCACTTGCCAAAGCAATGCCGAGCTAGTTGCCAGGGCAGTGCATGAAGGAGACGTCGAGCTAGTTGCCATGGCATTTGTCGACAAAGACCAAAAGCAATATGGATGTCGAAATTCATGACTTTACAAGCCCAAGATGACATGGAGCAAGGCCCAAGCCCAAAGGAATTTGATTGCCATGCAGAGATTAAAGAAGAATTAAATTCCAAGAGGATAGGAGAAGTTCTAATAGGAATAAAATTATAATAAAGAATTATATTCTTTAAAGATAATTTAATTCCAACTCAAACTCCTCCTCAAAGAAGGACTTTGGCCTAGCCCTATAAATACCAAGGAGATTTCGACAAGATGAATAGAGAGAGCAAGAGGGAAATTTCGGCAAGTCCAAGTAGGGCAAGAGGAGAGAATTTTCGACAAGCATCAAGGGCAAGGAGGATTTCGACAAGCCTCTTCCTTCATCTTTGTTCGATTGGGTTCATGCTAGGGATTAATTATCTTGTGTTTCTTTGGAACCTAGCCATGAACTAAATTTACTTGGCTATGGTTATTGTGTTTTGTGGTTGTGAGAAACTATTGGTTTTTGTTTAGGTAATAAGAGTTTGCACTTTTCTATTTCAAGGTTTATTCATTCTTGGTTCCTATTATTGCTTGCGAGTGAATTGGGAGAGGATCTCGTGACTTCATCCATTTATCTAATATCGGGAGAGTTAGATTCAAGAAACGAATGAATATGATCTTTATGCAATCCAATGATGGTGAAGATTAATCCGGCTTAGGAATAAGTTAAGGATTTCAACGGCTAAGAGGAGCGCAAGATTGGTTGTTGTTCACCCTTGATTCACGCAGGATGTATTATCAAGGCATGCACAAGTAGCTAGAGTTTCGACTTAGGGATAAGAAGAAACCATTGAAGAACGCTCCGCCGAACCTTGAAGTTGCTGCCCGATCGCCCAAGTAGTTGCCCAACTAGTCGCCCAAGCAACCATCAATTAGTTGCCAAGGCAACCCGTTGTGCAAGTCGCCACGCGGCAACTGAGTTGCCCATGCACTCTTTACCAAGACAATCCAATCGGCTATCACACCTCAACTCACGATAACCTAGCCTATCTCTCTCAATTGAATTCATCTTTTATTTTATTTTATTGCTTTCTAGATTAGTAATTAGTTAAACTTGATAATCCTTTACTTGTGTTTTTACTTTTTACGGTGCAAGAGACTAGATTCTTGAAGTGGCACCAATCCTGTGGAGACGATATCTTTTATACTATAACTTGCGGCGTGTATACTTGCACAATTGCGTAGCACTTATTACGCGCAACAAGTTTTTTGGCGCCGTTGCGGGATTGGCAATAGCGACTTTGTTTTTATTTTCTTGCACATTCTTTTTATTTTTCTTGTTTAAAATTCAAAGGGCTAACAAACTTTGGTTTTGCATTGGTATATGACCGGGCGAGACCGACTTCACCAGAATATCCCTTTGATCCGTAAATCGAACGAACCTTACAAAGACTTAGACGAAGGATAAGAGAAGCAATGGCAAATCAAGACGGCAATATTAATCAAGATGTTCGAGCGGGGGAGGAGTGATTCTTACGAAACAGAACAATTCGAGACTATCTTGAAGAAGATCTTGATGGACTCAACCCGGAGTTGTCGCACCGAAATTGAAGCCGACCACTTTGAGTTGAAACCGGTAATGTTTAATATGATCAACACAATAGGTCAATTTGGCGGCTCAAAGAATCGAAGATGCACGACAACATCTGAAATCTTTCCTCGAGATTTGCAACTCGTTCAAGATACACGGAGTCACCCCGATGTCTTACGATTAAGATTATTCCCTATTCACCGAGGGATAGGGCGAAAGCATGGCTAAATAGCATTCTGCCGGATCCATAGCATCTTGGACTGATCTTTGTCGTGATTTCCTTGCTAGATTTAATCCTACAAATTTAATCGATAAGCCAGAACGACATTACTTCTTTTCGCAAAGGCGGATGATGAATCCATGTACGAGGCTTGGGAGCGATATAGAGAACTTCTACACAAATGTCCTCTACACGGATTCCCGGTGTGGACTCAAGTGACAATGTTTTACAACGCCGTGAATACACCAACAAGGATGATGCTAGATGCCTCGGCAAACGGCATACTCTTAGATAAGTCGCCGGAGGAAGCAATGCAAATTTTAAACAGGCTGGCCAAGAATGACTATCAATTCCCATCTACTAGAAGAGGAGGAGTTAGACGCCAAGCCACAATACATGAACTAGGATCATCAGATTCAATTTCGCACAATTGGCGCTTTAACCAAGATGGTCCGAACATGCAAAAACCAAACAACACACATGAAGTCAAGGTAATGGATTCTTTTTGTGAGTTATGTGGTGATAACCATAATTCTTCCGAATGTATGCAGAATCCGAATTTAGCTTCTATGTGGGGAATTACAATCGGGCAACAACATGATGTCAAATACATACAATCCAGCTTGGAAGAAGCACCGAATTTTTCATGGAGTAATCCCAACAATGCTCTAAACAGAACAATCAGAATGCACAAGCATCGGGATTCAGTGAGAATATGCCACGGCAATGGATGCCGCAAAGCAACAACCGACAACATCTAGTTCTTTGGAAAATTCTCTAAATGCTTTTATGATGAAAACTGAATCTTATATGGGTGAGAATAGTAATTTCATAAAAAGAATGATGCTTTTTTTATTAATCAGACCGAGATGAGATTGCAAAACCAAGAGGCGGCAATCAAATCATTGGAAAATCAAGTCGGACGGTTTGCTCAAAATCTGAACACGAGACCACAAGGAGGTTTACCTAGCGATCATCAAGTCGCAAGAGGAACTGGCCATGAGCAATGTAAGGCAATCACCACCGAAGTGGCCAACAACTTAGAGAGGTTCAAACCCGCTCGTCAAACAAAACTCCACAAAAAGATCAAGACGAACCTAGCGGCAAAGTCTCGGATGCTGAACCAGGAATTGCTGCGGCGGCGGTGACGCCTCGGCAACTTGCGATAAGCACGCCTCGGCAACCCCGGTTGGTAACGATCGGCAACTCGGATGTCCCCTGTAATGCCGTCAATCAGGTTTCAAACCAATGAAAGGATAGAAGATATCCGACTTCCACCACCATTCCCACAAAGATTGAAGCGACAAAAGCAAGAATACCAATTCAAGAAGTTTCTTGATATCTTAAAGCAAGTCCACATCAACTTGCCATTGGTGGAAGCAATTGAACAAATGCCAAACTATGCCAAGTTTCTTAAAGACATTGTGTCCAAGAGAACAAGGCTAGGAGAGTTTGAAACAGATTGCTTGCTGACGAGAGGGATGCATGGCAATGTTGCACAATCGCATGCCGCCCAAGTTGAAGGATCCCGGAAGTTTCACAATACCTGTTCTATTGGAAATCACTATGTCGGGAAAGCACTATGCGACCTAGGGGCTAGCATAAACTTGATGCCTAAATCGGTTTTCGAAACTAGGAATCGGGAAGGCAAGACCTACAATGATTATGCTGCAGCTAGCCAAGCCAGATCCTATGTGCATCCAGAGGGAAAAATCGAGGACATCTTGGTAAAAGTTGATAAATTCATTTTTCCCACTGACTTTATTGTTTTGGATTGTGAAGCGAGATGAGCATGCACCTATCATTCTCGGGAGACCATTCCTAGCGGCGGGGAGAACCTTGATCGACGTTGAAAAGGGAGAACTCACAATGAGGGTGAATGACCAGCAGGTAAAACTAAATGTATTCCAAACACTAAGGCATGCCGATGATCCAGAAGAATGCCAACTACTTCATGCCACGGCAGAGTTTAACCGATGAGGAATTTAGTTGCCTCGGCAACTACATTGCTGATCAAGAGGAACCTGAGGAGAATGAAGAGCCCGGTCGATGAGGAACAACAGAAGAGGTAAATTGGCTAGTAAATCGACCAGGTACATACTTTGAACCTTTGGACTACTCGGGTAAGGAAGGTAAGATCGAAAAACCCTCATCGAAAATCCACCAATTCTTGAGTTGAAACAATTGCGGATCAACTAAAATATGTATACTTAGGGATCAATAATACATTACCCGTAATTATTTCCTCTAAGTTACAACTGAAAGCAGAAAAGAAGCTAATCAACATGTTGAAGCTACATAAAAAGGCAATAGGGTGGACAATTGCCGACTTGAAGGGAATTAGCCGGTGCGGTGTGCATGCACAAGATCTTGTTGGAAGATGATCACAAACCTTCAATTGAGGCCCGGAGGAGACTGAATCATGCCATGAAAGGGGTTGTAATGAAAGAAATCATCAAGTGGCTTGACGCCGGCATTATATACCCTATCTCCGATAGTACGTGGGTAAGTCCGTACAATGTGTGCCGAAAAAGGGAGGTATAACGGTGGTGAGTAATGAAAATAATGAACTTATCCCAACCAGATGTGACCGGTTGGAGGGTTTGTATGGACTATCGAAAGCTAAACAAAGCCACTAGGAAAGATCACTTCCCATTACCCTTTATTGATCAAATGCTTGACCGTCTTGCGGGTAAACCCTTTTCTTGTTTTCTTGATGGTTATTCAGGTTACAATCAGATTGCCATAGCACGTAAGATCAAGAAAAGACAACCTTCACATGCCCCTACGGTATTTTTATGCCTTCCGAAGGATGCCGTTCGGATTGTGTAACGCCCCGCAACCTTCCAAAGATGCATGATGGCGCTCTTTTCAGACATGGTCGAAGACTTCCTTGAGATCTTCATGGATGATTTTTCGTTTTTGGTAATGACTTCGACGGCTGTCTCGGCAATTTAGAGAGGGTGTTGGCAAGATGCGAAGAAACGGATTTAGTCCTCAATTGGGAGAAATGCCACTTTATGGTAGATGAAGGAATAGTGCTCGGCCATAAGATTTCATCCAAGGGAATTGAAGTAGACAAAGCCAAGGTGGACGTGATCGAGAGATTACCCCACCAAATTCGGTTAAAAGAATTGAAGTTTTCTCGGACATGCAGGTTTTTACGGGAGGTTCATTCATAACTTTTCTAAAATCACTAAACCTTTGTGTAATCTGCTTGAACAGGATAAAGTCTTCGATTTTGATGATTCTTGCACTCAAGCATTTGAAACCCTAAAGAAAAAGCTTGCCTCGGCACCCATTGTTGTTCCACAGTTTGACGCTACCTTTTGAGCTCATGTGTGATGCAAGTGATTTCGCGGTAGGAGCAGTCCTAGGCCAACGCCGCGGTAAGACATTCCATGTGATATACTACGCTAGTAAAACTCTTAACGATGCTCAAGTGAATTACACAACAACGGAGAAAGAGTTACTAGCTGTAGTTTTCGCATTTGACAAGTTCGATCCTATTTAATTGGTACAAAGGTAATTGTTCATACGGACCATTCGGCAATCAAATACTTATTTGCTAAAAAGGATGCTAAACCTCGTTTGATTCGTTGGATATTACTTTTACAAGAATTTGATATTGAAATTAAGGACAGGAAAGGAACAGAAAATCAAGTGGGCGATCACTTATCACGTTTGGAACGCAATAGGGAGGAGGACGCGGATCTAGAGATATGTGATGCATTCCCGGATGAACAAATTCTAATCGCCTCGGAAACCCTTTGACGCCTCGGCAGCCCATGGCGCCTCGGAAACCATGGAAGCACACGCCTCGGCAACTCTTGACGCCGCAGCAGACTTTGACGAGCACGCCTCAAAGAATTTTGGGGAGCAGACACTACGACAAAGACATGCCCGGCAATACCTTGGTACGCAGATTTAGTTAACTTCCTTGTTTGTGGTATTTTTCCGTATGGCATTACTCACCAAGGGAAGAAGCGGTTCCGCCATAATGCTAAGCATTACTTTTTGGGACGAGCCTCTTTTGTTTAAACAATGTGCAGATCGGGTTATACGCCGATGTGTCCTCAAGAAGAGCAACAGAATGTACTCCGACAATGCCATTCTTCACCCTATGGAGGACATTTTGGAGGAACTCGCATCATGGCCAAAGTCTTGCAATCCGGGTTGTATTGGCCAACATTGTACAAAGATGCCCAAGACTTTTACAAGCAATGTGATCGTTGCGGTAAGGCGGGCAATATCTCTAGGCGACATGAGATGCCACTCCGAACATCATCGAGGTGGAACTGTTCGATGTATGGGGATCGATTTTATGGGACCTTTCCCATCTTCATTCGCAACCTCTACATCTTACTCGCCGTCGACTATGTGTCTAAATGGGTAGAGGCAGCTGCAGTTCCCAACGACGATTCCAAGACCGTGCAACGATTCCTCGCAGAAAAACATATTTACACGGTTTGGGATGCCGAGAGCAATTATCAGCGACGGGGCAAGCATTTTGACAACAGACTAATTGCCAAGATGTTGCAACGCCGGTATATCACACAAGATCGCCACGGCATATCACCCACAAACCAACGGGCAAGCGAAATTTCCAACCGGAGTTGAAGGGAATACTCGAGAAAGTTGTAAATCCCTCAAGGAAGGATTGGTCATTAAGACTAGATGACGACTTTGGGCATATCGCGACTGCATTCAAAACACCATTAGGTATGTCCCCCTTCCGGCTTGTCTATGGTAAAACATGTCATCTACCGGTGGAAATCGAGCACAAGGCGTCTTGGGCAATCAAGACCGTGAATATGGATTGGGAAAGTGCGGACAAAAGCGCTTGATGGATCTCAATGAGATAGAAGAATTTCGTGCACTCGCCTATAACAATGCACGAATATACAAGGAGAAAACAAAGCGATGGCATGACAAGAAACTATTGCCACGGCAATTCACGCCAGGGCAACTAGTTCTCCTATTCAATTCTCGGCTAAAACTTTTCCCGGGAAAGCTGAAATCAAGATGGTCGGGACCATTTGAAGTCGTCAAACCATTCTCCCATGGGTGCTGTGATAATCAAGTCCATCTCGACAACCATGAATTCAAAGTTAATGGACAAAGATTGAAGCACTACAATGGTGCCCATGTGGAACGTAACAAGGAAGTGGTCAACTTAGGAGATGCATGAGCATGCTCTCCTCTCAGTATTTCCTTTTTCTTTTTCTTTTTATTTTTATTTTTAATTTTAGGAGATATTTTATTTTTTCTTCATTATCTTTAGTTTTCAGGTTTTCTTTATTTTCTTTTTCACAACAAGACTCACAACTACTATGCTAAGGAAATTTATGCCAAGATCATTGCCCGGCAACCAATGAAGAAGATGCCGCGACAACTTACTTCATGCATGCACAAGCTGATGCCACGGCAACCAACCCTGAAGATGCCACGGCAACCAAAGTCAAGACATCCCGGCAACAAGAAAACAACCATTGCATTCAAGCAAGAAAATCAAGACGCCAACTAGAAGGAAACTAATCATCTACGATGACGAACTCTCGAAGTAAGTCCTCGTATGCATTTTATTTTTATTTTTCGTTATTTTTATGCATGCATTGAGGACAATGCCTCACTCGAGTTTGGGGGGGATTGTTATTAGTAATTACCATGTTTAGTTACATTAATCTTAAGCATTACATTTAGGATACATAAATTGCTTGCCATGCCTTTAATTGGAACAAGAATTGCTTAGATTTGATGAATATTCAATGATGACTTTACCAATGCACTTAATTGATAGAATTTTTATTCTAGGATAACCATGAAAAACTTAGAATTTTACTATGATGCTAAATTTGATGAAACACTGTTGTGGTTTGATTGATTTAAGGAGTTCTAGTAAACTTAGGTTGATAATTAACTAATTGGGGATTAGAATAAAATTGGATGAATGCTAGAGGTGCCCGAAATTGGCTCTAGCATGTGCTAAAAATTGATCACTAGAGGTGCCCAAAACTGGCTCTAGGAGGCGTTAAAATTTTTTCGGTTAACTAGAGGTGCCCAAACCGGCTCTAGTCGATTAAATTAACTTAAGAAAACTAAAAATAAAACACTAGAGGTGCCCAAATTGGCTCTAGTTAAAACATGTTAAAAAGAACCCATCAAGTAATTTGAAAACCTATTGTTTGCATAGAATCCGAAAAATCAACTTGCACACAACTCCGCACACACTCACAAGCATTATAGTTTGATTCCGAGTAATTCCTCAGTTTTTGAAAAATAAAAAGCCAATCATACTTTGTGCCCGGTTCAGAGAATTGAAATCAAGTTCAAAGCTAAGTTTGTGAAAATTTGAAGTCTTGGCAGGTAATTATGAGTTTGCATTGCTTGAGGACAAGCAATAGTTCGAGTTTGGGGTGTGATAAGTGTTCAAAAGTACTATTTTTCTTACCTTTTTTACTCATATTTTGTTAGACTTAGGCTCATATTAGTTGCATAGTTAGTCATTCATGCATTAATCCATGTTTCCTTCAAACGTTGAACTTGATTACATAACTTGGTGATTTTTTGTGGAAATAGATGCTGCTTTGGTGTGTTTTTGTGTGTGTATGTGCAGGATCACTTGCCAAAGCAATGCCGAGCTAGTTGCCGTGGCAGTGCATGAAGGAGACGTCGAGCTAGTTGCCATGGCATTTGTCGACAAAGACCAAAAGCAATATGGATGTCGAAATTCATGACTTTACAAGCCCAAGATGACATGGAGCAAGGCCCAAGCCCAAAGGAATTTGATTGCCATGCAGAGATTAAAGAAGAATTAAATTCCAAGAGGATAGGAGAAGTTCTAATAGGAATAAAATTATAATAAAGAATTATATTCTTTAAAGATAATTTAATTCCAACTCAAACTCCTCCTCAAAGAAGGACTTTGGCCTAGCCCTATAAATACCAAGGAGATTTCGACAAGATGAATAGAGAGAGCAAGAGGGAAATTTCGGCAAGTCCAAGTAGGGCAAGAGGAGAGAATTTTCGACAAGCATCAAGGGCAAGGAGGATTTCGACAAGCCTCTTCCTTCATCTTTGTTCGATTGGGTTCATGCTAGGGATTAATTATCTTGTGTTTCTTTGGAACCTAGCCATGAACTAAATTTACTTGGCTATGGTTATTGTGTTTTGTGGTTGTGAGAAACTATTGGTTTTTGTTTAGGTAATAAGAGTTTGCACTTTTCTATTTCAAGGTTTATTCATTCTTGGTTCCTATTATTGCTTATGTAGTGAATTGGGAGAGGATCTCGTGACTTCATCCATTTATCTAATATCGGGAGAGTTAGATTCAAGAAACGAATGAATATGATCTTTATGCAATCCAATGATGGTGAAGATTAATCCGCTTAGGAATAAGTTAAGGATTTCAACGGCTAAGAGGAGCGCAAGATTGGTTGTTGTTCACCCTTGATTCACGCAGGATGTATTATCAAGGCATGCACAAGTAGCTAGAGTTTCGACTTAGGGATAAGAAGAAACCATTGAAGAACGCTCCGCCGAACCTTGAAGTTGCTGCCCATCGCCCAAGTAGTTGCCCAACTAGTCGCCCAAGCAACCATCAATTAGTTGCCAAGGCAACCCCACAGCAAAGTCGCCACGGCAACCGAGTTGCCCATGCACTCTTTACCAAGACAATCCAATCGGCTATCACACCTCAACTCACGATAACCTAGCCTATCTCTCTCAATTGAATTCATCTTTTATTTTATTTTATTGCTTTCTAGATTAGTAATTAGTTAAACTTCGATAATCCTTTACTTGTGTTTTTACTTTTTACAGTGCAAGAGACTAGATTCTTGAAGTGGCACCAATCCCTGTGGAGACGATATCTTTTATACTATAACTTGCGACGTGTATACTTGCACAATTGCGTAGCACTTATTACGCGCAACACATAGTTTCAAAAAGTCTAAGTTTGCTAATGAACTAGATACATACTACGTGTTAAGTGAAATTTTAGTTCCCTAAACTGGAGATCAATTGCCTAGCTAACCTAGCATACTACTCTGTTGGCATGGCATGACAACTAAAGATTATAATTTCCTCATTGGACAGACACCTAGATCAAATTAAACTTGCCTAACAAGTGTTAACATTCTTCAAAATTAAATCGAGGCAAAATTTTCTTTTTCTATTTTTTAGTGGTTCGGTATGCATCTACTCTAAATGACCTAGATGGCATGGCAACAGAAATTAAACTTGAAATGCATGGCATGGCATAAATGTGAAGAAATGCACACCCTCAAACCCAAGATGCGCATTGTCCTCAATGCATGAAAACAACACATTTATACAATTAAAACAGAAAATAAAAATGCATTATCATGTGAATGCAATGCAATGAAATGTAAAGGAGTTTAGATAGAAGAGGACTCCCCTTTGGAGACTTCTTCTTGTGTGTCGTGGGTCTTTCTTTTCAGAAATCGGCATGGGCAGGGCCATTCGTTTTTCCCTTTCATGATTGGTTGTGAAGCGGCAGTGGAGGCTCTAACTTCCTCCTTTTTCTTGGCAGGTTCCGACGCAACAGGTGCATTAGTGGCATTAGAAGGTGTTTGTATAGCAGGTTTCACTGGTGACTTGGCTTTGGTAGAGTTGGATTTGGTTTCCTTTTATTCAAATGATGAATCAGAACTGGCAAACTCAACTTGTACTAGAGACAATGGGACTGTGGCATCAGATGGGGTATGAACTGTACTAGCTGGCATGGCATCGCCACTGGCAGAGGGTTCGGCCGAGAAATGTGGGAATTCTGACACAAAGTCAGGGAACATTTTCTTGAGAGCTTCCCTGATTACAACATCCCTGGCCTGTATGTAATGTCGTAGCTTTACATTAAGCTCTTCAACCTTCTCTAATTTACTGAGTATGATCTCCTGGCGATGGTAAATTTCTGACAGCATTGCTAATGAACTGTCTGACACAGTTTTAGGCATAATGTCTGGCACTGCCTTTGGCACCTTTGGCATGGGCATTTTTGCTTTCCTCTTGCCTTTGTCCTTTGGCTCGGCAGCTGTGAGGTTTCTCCAAATAGAAGCTGTGATTGTATCTCCCTTGATCCTTTGACCTTTATCTGTATCAAGCTTTGGCACACCATGGAGCATGCAAATGTTAGAAATTAACAAAGTAAAGAACAAACTGCCATTACCTTTCGCTGCACATTTGTAAGTTTCATCGATAATGAGCCTGCCAACATTAATCTTCCACCCTATAATGATGGAACGCATAGGATCAACCTCTCTTTCGATACAGTCTCATTGTGAGATGTTGGCATCAAATTTGCCTTGACAAAGTGATTACATCCTCTCCACTGGGGTTTCAACGCCAACCACTTTACCATGTGGTTTCCCTTTGTTGACACTGTCCATGTCGTGCCAGGCTCACACAAGTCTGCCAGTAGCTTCTTTCTCTTGGCAGCATTAATCGACTCGGCATAGTCAAAATATTCATCCCCTGTACCATCCAATTCAAACATAGTGTTAATATACCCCTCATCAAAACGCACACACTTACCTCGAATCATCAAGAAGGGTGAATCCTTGGTCACAAGATAAGCATAGAATTCTTGAACTATGGTGGCTTAAATCTCCCTTTCTTGCTGGTAAAACAGATTCCACTTGTGCATGTCAAGTATTGCCATGAAATCTGGAGGGAAGCCAATGCTTGTCTCCGTCTTGAGATCAAAGTGTTTCTCGTAGCAAAACGATCTTGAAGCAAAGTTAGCTTCAAACTTTTTCCAGATCTCCTCATTGAAATATTGATTGAAAGGGGTAGAAGAAGAAGCCATTAGAAACGTGCAAGAATTTGGACTGATTTTGAATCAAAGAAGAAGAAGAAAAAGATGATGTGAAGCTTGGTTCTTGCTTGAAAAGAAAAGTGGAAAATTGAGAGAGAGTTGGGTTCTTTAAATTCGGCTAGGGAAAGAAAGTGAAAAGTTTGGGTAGTTTAAAGGTGTTAGTAACCGAGTAAATAGGGATAATGATGGAAGGTAAAAATATTTGATTTAAAAAAAGGTAAAGTGATAAGGTGAAGTGATAAGGTTGTAAGTGATAAGATTTGGTAAAGATTGGAGTGATAAGGTGATTGGATTGAATTTAAATTTCAACCCAATTTTTGGGCGGCTAGGGTTTAAATTAAAAGAAAAATACTCTCTCTTATCTAGTGGGCCAATCAAACTAGGGTTAATCTCCTCTTTTCATTTTTCAATTCACTGCATGCCAGGCTGCTCTGGTATTGTGCTTGGCAATGTGCTTGGCATACAGAATTCTCTTATTGTGGCATCGGCTCATGCCAAATCTCTCCTTGGCATTGTTTCTGCATTGCTCCTGACATTGTTCCTGCATGGTTCATGGCATACTGAATCTGCATTGACTCAAAGAAAACCTTTCAACATAGACAAGGAATAAAAACGAGAAACAACATAGACAAAAACTATTAAAAACCTAGAAACCTAAAAACAAAGAAAAACAACTATCCTATTATTTACAAAAATTCAAACCTGATGGTGCTTTCATGTTACATCTTCCAAGAGGATCACCTCCTTGGCACTGTTTCGATCATCTTCCATGTAGTACTTTAAATGTTGGCTATTCACTTTAAAAATTTCCCCCGACTTCAACTTCTTAATGTCTACGGCTCCATGGGCATAGGGTTTTACCACTTCAAAAGGCTCATCCATCTTGATCTGAGTTTTCCTGTAAACAACTTAAGTCGTGAGTTGAATAACAAAACTTGTTGGCCTACCCCAAACTGTCTCGGCATTATCCTACTGTCATACTAGTGTTTTGGCTTCTCCTTGTATATTATGGCATTCTCGTAGTCTTGCATCCTGAATTCCTCCAATTCATTTAGGTCTAGTAACCTCTTTTCTCCAGCAGCTCTCCATGTCATGCCAAGTGTTCTTATGGCCCAGTAGGCTTTATGTTCAAGCTCTACTAGCATATGGCATGGTTTTTCGAAAACAAGTCTAAATGGTAAAGTACCCAAAGGAGTTTTAAATGCAGTTCTGTAAGCCCACAAGGACTCATCTAGTCTTAAGGTCCAGTCTTTCCTTGATGGATTAACAGTTTTCTCTATAATATTTTTAATCTCTTTATTTGAAATCTCGGCTTGCCCATTTATTTGTGGATGATATGTCGTGGCAATTCTCTGTTGTATACCATACATGCACAAAGCTTTAGGGATTAGATTACATTTAAAATGGGTGCCCTCATCATGAATAATCCCTCTAAGGGCACCAAATCTAGTAAAAATATTTTTGTGCAAGAATTGGCAACGGCCTTGGCATCATTTGTTAACGAAGCAACAGCCTCTACCCATTTAGATACATAGTCAACAGCCACAAGAATATATACATTACAAAATGATGGGGGAAAGGACCCATAAAGTCTATCCCGCATACATCAAATAAGTCCACAAGCATAATGTTTTGAAGTGGTAGTTGGTGTCTACCAGAGATATTTCCTGTACGTTGGCATCAGTCGCACTCTTTGGCATACTCGTGGGCATCCTTATATAGTGTGGGCCAAATCAACCCTGACCGCAACACCTTGGCGGCAGTCTTCATCCTAGAAAAGTGACCTCCATACGATGCAGTATGGCACAAATGCAATATGTTATGCTACTCATCCTTGGGCACATACTGGCGGATCACTTGGTCGGCACACTGTTTGAACAATATTGGCTCGTCCCAATAGTATTGCCTAACTTCTCGCAAGAACCTTTTATTAGCATTGTATGCCAAGTCTGGTGGTAGAATGTTTCTTACCAAGTAGTTGACAATGTCAGCGTACCACGGCACGACATTAACTGCAAGCAAATACTCGTTAGGAAATTCATCTCTTATAAAATTGGTATTACCATCTTCAAGATGTTGCTCTAAATGTGAGAGGTGGTCAGCTACTAAGTTTTCACTACCCTTTTTGTCTCATATCTCAAGATCGAATTCTTTAAGTAGGAGCGTCCATCAGATTAGTATGGGCTTGGCATCCTTCTTTACCAAGAGATACTTCAATGCTGAATGATCTGTATAAACCACAACTTTGTTACCAATTAAATAAGATCGAAATTTATCAAAAGCAAATACAACCGCGAGAAATTCTTTCTTGGTTGTATAGCAATTCAGTTGTCCTTCATTCAAGGTTCGGCTGGCATAGTAGATAGCATGGAAAACCTTGCCATGCTTTTTCCCAAGACTGCTCCAACGGCATAGTCAATGGCGTCGCACATGAGCTCGAAGGGCTCATTCTAGTCCGGTGCCACAACTATAGGGGCTTTGATTAATTTCTCTTTAAGCTCCTGAAATGCTCTCAAACAAGAATTTCCAAATGCAAAAGTGGCATTATGTTCTAATAACAAGCATAAAAGCTTAGCGATTTTTGAAAAATCTTTAATAAAAAGCCGGTAAAAACTGGCATGTCTAAAAAAACTCCTTATACCCTTGACATTTGTTGGGGGCGGCAATTGCTTAATTACCTTAACTTTTGCTTGATCTACTTCTAATCCTCTCTCAGTTGCCTTGTTCCCAAAATATTGCCCTCCTTCACCATGAAGTGGCATTTTTCCCAGTTCAACATTAGGTTCATTTCTACGCATCTCTTCAAGACTTGCTCCAAACTTTAAGGACATTCCTTAAATGTTTTTCCAAACACTGAGAAATCATCCATGAATACTTCCATGTTGTGCTCTATCTTAGAAAAAATGGACATCATACAACGTTGAAATGTTGTCGGAGCATTGCATAGACCGAATGGCATCCTTCTAAATGCAAACGTCCCATATAGACACGTGAATGTGGTCTTTTCTTGATCATCAGGAGCGATGGAAATCTGATTATGATGCCATTCGAGATGACTCTTGCTTCCACTAGCTTTGCATTATGAATAACAGCCAAATTTCGTGCATGCCTCGTGACCACCAGCCCAGTATGGTCTCATGCCACGACACCAATAGTAATTGCATGAAGCGACCGACGGTGAAAATCTATATTTCGTATTAAGTGGGTTCAAAAGAATAAAAGTCAACAAACTAAATATTTTGTAATATAAAAATAAAAAAACTATTGGTTACATTTAAATTTATTAAATAACCTAATAATCTCGTAAAATTATTAATAATAATAATGATAATAAATTAAGAGTCTAAAAAGTAGCTTTCTTTTTTTCTCGATAATAGTCCTCGATGATGTTTCATTTTCTAAAATTAACTTTTTACTGCTTTGGGTTTATCTTAAACCTCTTCAATACTTTTGGCTTATATTAAAAAAGTACCTAAAGTATACCAACTTTTCTATTGAAATAAACTCAAAAATATCCCCAACATTTGACCTTTTGGTTACTTTAGCCCCCATTCTTTTTTTTGGTGCAAACCAACCCATAACGTTTCATTTTCGTTCAAAATTTACCCTCGATGGATGGAAACCGTCAGACAACTAATGGACTGTCAATCAACTAATGGCTATCACCCTTTAATGATGCGGAATTTCTACATGGCATGACTTGATGACATGGAGATGCCACGTGTATGGAGATGCTGACGTGGCATCACATTTTTTAAAATAAATGATTTTTTATATTTATTTTATGTTAAATTTTATCTAATTCGTTTTAAAGTAAAGACTTAATTAAAATTATAATATAAAATTAGTGGGATTTAAACAAAGGTTTGGTGGATTAAAGGCTTAGCACCTAACCACTAGACCTACCTCCTAAGTTTGATAGTAAACACCAAATATAATGTATAACCTCGTCAAAATAGTATGTTGTTTCTGCTTCTTCGTGAATTAACCTTGTATAAGTTATAAATATAGTTGAAATAAATTAAAAAGAAATGATTATATATATATGGTAGTAATGAAGAAACGTTAAAGGAGAGTTATCCATAAATGCCACAAGACTAGTGATAAGAAAACAACAAAGACATGGGAGGAGTGGGGGTAGCTGTTGAAAGCTTGAAAAGGGGTTGATGAACTTCAATTGCCGTAATGGTGAATTTGATTAGATTTGTGATAAAAAGATGAATCTTTTTCTTTTTTTTTAGATCAGATGAGAACAAAATTGACTTAACTTTATTAATCCATTTCTAAGGACCAGCTTACATAATCAATGACAACAAAGTCGAAACTCGATTCCGAACCTCACTGTTAACATGCTCACTCATGGTAATGGGTAAGCAAACTGCAGTAGCAATAACAGTAGATGTGATAATAATACTAATAATAAATGGTAATGGCAAAGTTGTAACACCTCGGTCCCGATCTAGATTCAAAGTGTTATATTCGGGTCACTAAAAATCTGACCCAAAAAATCGTTTAAAAAACATATATTTAGCCTTTATTCAAAAAATTTACCATTCATTACCTTATATAATTAAATAAACAGCATAAATCAACATACAAAATAGGAGCTCTGAGTTTATGCATTGTATATCAAAATAGTATTTCAAAATAAGGTTACAGACTTGACCATGTGAGGTCCTATGAATTCTCATCCCATTAAATACAAGTATCATACTCTAGTAAACACCGCTTACTTACTGATAGTGCTCCTCGATCACGCGATCTAATAATCAACCTATGCACAAAAATCTAAGCACTGAGCTTACAAAGCTCAGTGCTACACATCTACTCTACTATACTTCATGCTAAACATAAACATAAGCATGAAATCTAGTACAAGAAATAAGGAGAGAAGACTACCACTAACCGCCTAAACACATGCTCAAAAATCATAGAGGTCTATCTACGTGGCATACAAGGCCTAAACACATCTGGCATCACTTTGGATGAGGCCCGGGGACACACAGCATCAAGATCGTACATCTAGTATCTCTAACCATGTTGTTGCAACACTCTTTCTATGGGTATCTGGATCCTAACAATCAAAGACTCTACCAAACAATGCATACCCAACATAAAAGCAACACGATCCCAAGGATCTTTCTATTGTTGCTAATCAACAACATATCATTTATTTTACATTACCAAGTTGTTAATACATTATGAAGGAGTACATAATTATTCTTATTAATTGTATCTATTAATCCACGTTATCTCATTAATCCATATTATTCCATTTTTAATTAGAATTATTGATCATTTAGCTTATCGGGTACAGATACTCAAACACGAGTATCGGTATGGTACCTATTAAGTGTCTAAAAGTACTATTTTATTCACCCTTTTTATTCATATTATTGCTAGACTAAGGCTCATATTAGTTGCATTATTAGCCATTCATGCATGTTTACATTGTTTCCTTGGTGGAAAAGCTTGATTTCATATTTTGCTTAATTTTGTGGAAAAGGGGTGCTGTCGATAGTTGTTTTTCTGTGTGTGCAGAATCACTTGCCTAAACAAGGCTGAAACCAGTTCCCAGGGCAGTGCATGAAGGAGATGTCGAGCTAGTTGCCAGGGCAATTGTTGATAAGGGATAAGATGATATGGCAGTCGAAATTGATGACTAGATCAGCCCAAGATGACGTGGAGCAAAGTTAAATCCCAAAGGAGTTTGATTTCCATGAAGAGGTCAAAGAGAAATTAAATCCCAAGAAGATAGGAGAAGATCTAGAAGGAATTTAAATATAATAAAGAAATATATTCTTTTAAAGTATTTAATTCCAACTTAACTTCTTCCTCAAGAGAGACTTTGACCTAGCCATCTCCTATTTAAAGGAGACCAAGCTGTCAACTCCAAAGGAGAGCAAGGGGAAGAGTTCGATTGAGGGGGAGCAAAAGGGGAGAGATTTCGACAAGGGCTTTCAACCATTCTTCATCTTTTTCTTTCTTGTTCGATTAAGTTTATGTTAGGGATTCTTTGTTTTGTGTTTCTTTAGAACCTAGCCATGAACTAAATCTATTTGGCTAAGGTTATTGTGTTTTGTGGTTGTGAGAAACAATTGGATTTTGTTTAGGTAATAAGAGTTTACACTTTCAATTTAAGGTTTACTCATTCTTGGTTTTTATTCTTGTTTGCGAGTGAATTAGGAGAGGATCTCGTAACTTCATCTATTTATCTAATATCGGGAGAGCTAGATTCAAGAAACGAATAAGTATGGTCTTTATTCAATCTATTGATGCTGAAGATTAATCCGGCTTAGGAATAAGTTAAGGATTTCAAAGGCTAAGAGGAGCGCAAGATTGGTTGTTTTTCACCCTTGATTCACGCAGGGATGTATTATCAAGGCATGCACAATTAGCTAGAGTTTTGACTTAGGGATAAGAAGAAACCATTGAAGAACGCTCCGCCGAACCTTGAAGTTGCTGCCCAGCCGCCCAAACAGTTTCCCAGGCAACCGTCGATTAGCTAGCAAGGCAACCCCGCTGCGCAAGTTGCCACGGTAACTGAGTTGCCCTTGCACCCTTTTACCAAGACGATCCAATTGGCTATCACTCCTCAACTCGCGATAACCTGGCCTATTCTCTCTCATTTGATTACATCTTCTTTTAATTTATTGCTTTCTAGTTTAGTTGTTAGTTAAACTCCTACAATCTTCTACTTGTGTTCTTTTACTTTTTACAGTGCAAGAGATTAGATTCTTGAAGTGGCACCAATCCTTGTGGAGATGATATCTTTTATACTATAACTTGCGATGCGTACACTTGCAAAATTGCGGAGCACTTATTACGCGCAACAATTTTTTGGCGCCGTTGCGGGGATTGGCAATAGCAACTTTGTTTTTATTTTCTTGCACTTTTTATTTTTCTTGTTTATGATTCAAAGGGCTAACAAACTTTGGTTTTGCATTGGTATATGACCAGGGCGAGACCGATTGCACCAGAATATCCCTTTGATCCAGAAATCGAACGAACCTTGCAAAGACTCAGACAAAGGTTAAGAGTAGCAATGGCTAATCAAGACGACAATATGAATCAGGATGTTCCAGCAGAAGGAGGAGTGATTCTTGCACGAAACAGAACTATTCGAGACTATCTTGAAGAAGATCTTGAAGGACTTAATCCAGGAGTTGTCACAGTTGAAATTGAAGCCGACCACTTTGAGTTGAAATCGGTGATGTTCAATATGATTAACACAATTGGTCAATTTGGCAGCTCAGCAACTGAAGATGCACGACAACATCTTAAATCTTTCCTTGAGATTTGCAATTCATTCAAAATACAAGGAGTCACCCCCGATGTTTTATGACTAAGATTATTCCCCTATTCACTGAGTGATAGGGCAAAAGCATGGTTGAATAGTATTCCTGTTGGATCAATAGGATCTTGGACCGATCTTTGTCGTGATTTCCTTGCTCGATTTAATATTACAAATTTAACTGATAAGCTTCGTAATGAAATTACTTCTTTCGGCAGGCAGATAATGAATCCATGTACGAGGCTTGGGAGCGATATAGAGAACTTCTACACAAATGCCCCTACACGGATTCCAATGTGGACAGAAGTAACAATGTTTTACAACGTTGTGAATACACCAACAAGGATGATGCTAGATGCCTCGGCATACTCCTAGATAAGTCGCCGGAGGAAGCAATGCAAATTCTAAACAGGCTTGCCAAGAATGATTATCAATTCTCATTTGCTAGAAGAGGATGAGTTAGACGCCAAGCCACAATACATGAACTGGGATCATCAGACTCAATTTCGGCACAATTGGCCACTCTAACCAAGATGGTCCAGAACATGCAGAAACCAAACAACACACAGGAGGTCAAGGTAATGGATTCCTTTTGTGAGTTATGTGGTGGTAACCATGATTCTTCTGAATGTATGCAGAATTTGGAATCCAGCTTTTATGTGGGGAATTACAACCGAAACAACAATGTGATGTCTAATACATACAATCCAGCTTGGAAGAAACACCCGAATTTTTCATGGAGTAATCCCAACAATGCTTTAAACCAGAACAATCAGAATGCACAAGCATCGAGATTCCAACAGAATATGCCACGGCAACAGTTACCGCAGCAATAAATCGACAACGTTTAGTTCTTTGGAAAATTATCTCAATGTTTTTATGTTGAAAACTGAATCTTATATGGCTGAGAATAGTAACTTCATAAAAAGAACTGATGCTTTTATTAATAGGACCGAGATGAGATTGCAAAACCAAGAGGCGGCAATCAAATCATTAGAAAATCAAGTCAGACAATTTGCTCAAAACTTGAATACTAGACCGCAAGGAGGTTTACCTAGCGATACTGAAGTCGCAAGAGGAACTTGCCATGAGCAATGTAAGGCGATCACCAATAGAAGTGGCCAACAACTTAAAGAGGCTCAAGCTCGCTCATCAAACAAAACTCCACAAAAAGAACAAGATGAACTCAGCAGCAAAGCCTCAGATGTTGAACCAGGAAATGCCGCGGCAACCAACGATAGGCATGCCATGACAACCCCAGTTGATGATGCCTCGACAACTCCAATTTCCCCGACAATGCCATCAATCAGGTTCCAGACCAATGAAAGGATCGAAGATATCCGACTTCCACCACCATTCCCACAAAGGTTGAAGCGACAAAAGCAAGAATATCAATTCAAGAAGTTTCTTGATATCCTAAATCAAGTCCACATAAACTTGCCATTGGTTGAAGCAATTGAACAAATGCTGAAATATGCCAAGTTTCTTAAAGACATTGTGTCCAAGAGAACAAGGCTAGGAGAGTTTGAAACAGTTGCCGCAACAGAGGGATGCATGGCCATGTTGCACAATCGCATCCCACCCAAGTTGAAGGATCCCAAAAGTTTCACAATTCGTTGTTCCATCAGAAACCACTATGTCGGGAAACCATTATGTGACCTTGGAGCAAGCATAAGCTTGATGCCTAAATCGGTTTTCCAGAAACTAGGAATAGGGAAGGCAAGACCTACAACAGTTATGCTACAACTAGCCGACATATCCTATGTGCATCTAGAGGGAAAAATCAAAGACATACTAGTAAAAGTTGATAAATTTATTTTTCCCGCTGACTTTATTGTTTTGGATTGTGAAGCAGATGAACATGCACCTATCATTCTCGGGAGACCCTTCCTAGCAATAGGGAGAACCTTGATCGATGTTGAAAAGGGAGAACTCACAATGAGGGGGAATGACCAGCAAGTTAAACTAAATGTGTTCCAAACACTAAGGCTTGCCGATGATCCAGAAGAATGCCAACTTCTTCATGCCACGGTAGAGTTTGACTTCGACGAGGAATTTAGTTGCCTCGGCAACTACATTGCCGATCAAGAGGAACCTGAGGAGTATGAAGAATCGATCGATGAGGAACAACAAGAAGAGGCAAATTGGTTAGTCAATCAACCATGTACATAATTTGAACCACTGGATTACTCAGGTAAGGAAGGTAAACTCGAAAAGCCCTCCATTGAACAACCACCGATTCTTGAGTTGAAACAGTTGCCAGTGCAACTAAAATATGCTTACTTGGGAACCGATAATACATTGCCTATAATTATTTCCTCTAAGCTACAGCCTGAGCAGGAAAAGAAGCTGATCAAAATGTTGATGCTACACAAGAAGGAAATAGGGTGGACAATTGCCGACTTGAAGGGAATTAGCCCGGCAGTGTGCATGCATAAGATTTTGTTGGAAGAAGATCACAAACCTTCGATTGAGGCCCAGAGGAGACTGAATTATGCCATGAAAGGGGTTGTAATGAAAGAAATCATCAAGTGGCTTGACACTGGCATCATATACCCTATCTCTGATAGTACATAGGTAAGTCCGATATAATGTGTACCGAAAAAGGGAGGTATAACGGTGGTAAGTAATGAAAATAATGAGCTCATTCCAACCAGGACTGTGACCGGTTGGAGGGTTTGTATGGATTATCGAAAGCTAAACAAAGCCACTAGGAAAGATCACTTCCCATTACCCTTTATTGATCAAATGCTTGACTGTCTTGCATGTAAACCCTTTTATTATTTTATTGATGGTTATTCAGGTTACAATCAAATTGCCATAGCTCCAGAAGATCAAGAAAAGACAACTTTTACATGCCCATACGGTACTTATGCTTTCCGAATGATGCCGTTCGGATTGTGTAATACCCCGACAACCTTCCAAAGATGCATGATGACACTCTTTTCAAACATGGTCGAAGACTTCCTTGAGATCTTCATGGATGATTTTTTCGTTTTTGGTAATGACTTCGATAGTTGCCTCGGCAATTTAAAGAATGTGTTGACAAGATGTGAAGAAACCGATTTAGTCCTTAATTGGGAGAAGTGCCATTTTATGGTAGATGAAGGAATAGTGATCGGCCACAAGATTTCATCCAAGGCAATTGAAGTAGACAAAGCCAAGGTGGACGTGATCGAGAGATTACCCCCACCAAGTTCGGTTAAAGGAATTCGAAGCTTTCTTGGACATGCAGGTTTTTACAGGAGATTCATTCATAATTTTTCTAAAATTACTAAACCCTTGTGCAATTTGCTTGAATAGGATAAAGTCTTCAATTTTGATTGTTCTTACGCCCAAGCATTCGAAACCCTAAAGGAAAAGCTTGCCTTGGCACCCATTGTCGTTCCACCCAAATGGCGCTACCTTTTGAGCTCATGTATGATGCAAGTGATTTCATAGTAGGAGCAGTCCTAGGCCAACGCACAGGTAAGACCTTTCATATGATATACTATGCTAGTAAAACTCTTAATAGTGCTCAAGTGAATAACACAACAATGAAGAAAGAGTTACTAGTTGTAGTTTTCGCATTTGACAAGTTTCGATCCTATTTGATTGGTACAAAGGTAATTGTTCATACGGACCATTCGACAATTAAGTATCTATTTGCTAAAAAGGATGCCAAACCTCGTTTGATTCGTTGGATATTGCTTTTACAAGAGTTTGACATTGAAATTAAGGACAGAAAAGGAACAGAAAATCAAGTGGTCGATCACTTATCACGCTTAGAACGCAATAGGGAGGAGAACGCAGATTTAGAGATATGCGATGCATTCCCAGATGAGCAATTGTTAGTTGCCTCGGCAACCATGGATGCGCATTCCTCGGCAACCCTTGACGCATATGCCTCGACAACCCTTGATGCGCATGCCTCGACAACCATTGACGTGCACGCCTCGGCAACTCCAGACGCGTATGCCTCGGTAACCACTAATGCGCACGCCTCCGTAACTCTAGACTCGTATGCCTCGGCAACCACTGATACACATGCCTTGGCAACCCTTGACGCACATGCCGCGGCAACTCTAGATGCGCATGCCTCGGCAACCATGGAAGCAACTGCCATGGCAACACATGCCTCGGTAATACCCTAGTACACGGATTTAGTTAATTTCCTTGTTTGTGGTATTTTACCTTATGGCCTTACTCACCAAGGGAAGAAGCGGTTCCGCCATGATGCTAAGCATTACTTTTGGGACGAGCCTCTTTTGTTTAAACAATGTGCAGATCAGGTTATACGCCGATGTGTCCCTGAAGAGGAGCAGCAGAATGTACTCTGGTAATGCCATTCTTTACCCTATGAAGGAAATTTTGGAGGAACATGTACCGTGGTCAAAGTTTTGCAATCTGGTTTGTATTGGCCAACACTGTACAAAGATGCCCAAGAGTTTTACAAGCAATGTGATCGTTGCCAGAGGACAGGTAATATCTCTAGACGACATGAGATGCCGCTCCAAAACATCATCAAGGTGGAATTGTTCGATGTATAGGGGATCAATTTTATGGGACCTTTCCCATATTTATTCGGCAACCTCTACATTCTACTTGCCATCGACTACGTGTCTAAATGGGTTGAGGCAGCTGCAGTTCCCACCAACGATTCTAAGATCGTGCAACAATTCTTGCAGAAAAATATATTTACACGGTTTGGGATACCGAGATCAATTATCGGTGATGAAGGCAAGCACTTTGACAACAGACTTATTATCAAGATGTTGCAACGCTTCAGCGTGTCACACAAAATTGCCATGGCATATAACCCACAAACCAATGGGCAAGCAAAAATTTCCAACCGAGAATTGAAGGGTATACTCGAGAAAGTTGTAAATCCCTTTAGGAAGGATTGGTCAGTAAGACTAGATGATGCACTTTGGGCATATCGCACTGCATTCAAAACACCCTTAGGTATGTCTCCCTTCCGACTTGTCTATGGCAGAAAGTGCCATCTACCGGTGGAAATCAAACACAAGGCATATTGGGCAATCAAGACCGTGAATATGGATTGGGAAAGTGTCGGGCAAAAGTTTTTGTTGGACCTCAACGAGATAAAAGAATTTCGTGCACTCGCCTATAACAATGCATGAATCTACAAGGAGAAAACAAAGCAATGGCATGACAAGAAACTATTGTCGCGGCAATTCATGACAGGGCAACTAGTTCTCTTATTCAATTCTAACTTTTCCTAGGAAAACTGAAATCAAAATGATTGGGACCATTCGAAGTTGTCAAACCGTTCTCCCATGGTGTCGTGATAATCAAGTCCATCACTGACGAACATGAATTCAAAGTCAACGGACAAAGATTGAAGCACTATAATGGTGCCCATGTGGAACGTAACAAAGAAGTGGTCACCTTAGGAGATGCATGAGCATGCTCTCCTTTCGATATTTTCTTTTAATTTTTATTTTTTTGAACTATTTAATTTTTTATTTTTATTTTTTTAATTTCGGTTATCTCTCTTTTTAGGATTTATTTATTTATTTTCTTTAAGATTAAGACTACATCTTTCTTTCATATTTATCTAATTGTTTTTAAATTTCAGGTTTAAGAATTACTTTGCACATCTTTATTTATTTTCTTTTATTAGTTTATCTTTAATTTTAATCCTTATTTTATTTGTTTTTGAATTATAGGAAAAGAGTTCAAGATAAAGAGGAATTTGATTCAAGAAGGAAGCTTCTTCAACAAGGAAACTAATGGGCTAAATCTAAGGCTTATATTAAGCCTCCAATTTACCCTAAATAAACCCTACATAGCCGACCAAACCCTTCCCCTTCCCCAAATCCCCTAGCCGTCCCCTTCGCCCAATGAAAACCCTTATTTTCTTTCTTTCCAATTAATGCCACCCACCATATTTACTACCTATCTTTTCTATTTAACCCATCACCCTTAACTTCCAAGAAACCTATTCCTACTTTTCATCTTGCAACTCTTTAGTTTCTTTTGCTTTCTTTTCTTTGTTTCTACCAAACTCACAACCAAGATCATCCATGGCATCCAAAATCGAATTTTTGGTTCATCCAAGTTCCTCCAAAGAACCAAGATACAAGAAGTTTGCTACACCGGTGGTTCAAGAAATATTTCATTCCAAGTTTGAAAGCCGGAAGATTTGCGAAGAACAAGGCTTCGAATACTCCAACTCTCATCAAGATTTCGGCCTTAAACCATTCATCTTCGAAAGGATTGCACATCAAAAGTGAAAAATCTTTTGCCATCAATCGGAACCAGGTAACATCTCATGGGTAAGAGAATTCTATGCTCACTCACCTAACCCGGATAATCCTTATGTTTTTATTTGTGACAAGGCTATGCTCATAAGCCCCGAAAGCATCAACTCCTTTTACGGGCACTACATTGAGAATGACGAGCATCAAGCCTTTGTTGATCAACTCACACCCAAGAAACTCGACAAGGTGCTTCAAGAACTCACTCTACCGGGAACTCATTGGAACGACAGTAAATACAAGGGCACGGTAAATCGCCTTCCGCTTAAACCTGAGGCAAAATTATGGAATAAGTTTGTTAAAAATTCTTTAATGCCCACAACACACAATACCACCGTTGATACACCTCGTTTTTTCCTCATACGTTCTATCTTGCATAATCGCATCATTAACATTGGAAAATTATTTGTGATGAGATTTTTGTATGTAGCACAAAAGATAAGGGTTCTCTTTTCTTCCCTTGCTTAATTTCCAATCTTTGCAAGGAGATGCATGTCCTAAGTGAGTCCACTGATGAAAAGGCCCTACCAAAGTTCGGTTGGAATCGAGTACAAATCCAAAAGCTAATGGGAGAGGCACCGGTAAAATCCCCAATGCCTTCAATTGCCACGGCAACTCCTGTCGCCTCGGCAACTCCTAATGCCCAAGCAACTAATGCCCCGACAACTCGGACAGCAACCCTGAGACAACTTGAAGAACTCTTACAACTGTTGGAGAACCGACTTAGGCAAATTGAAGACCGGCAACTAATGTCCATGCGGTACATGAAAGATCACAACAATGCCATCACCCAAGTCATCCTAGAAAAGTACCCGGACAGCCACGTGTCGTTCCCTATCTTTCCTGCCAAAATCCTTGCCACGGTAACCAATGAAGCAGTTGCTACGGCAACCAAATCTAAAGATGCCCCGGAAACCACTGCAGAAGCCAAAGGTAAAGCACCTATGCCCGAATCAACTCATACTGAATCATTGTCTGATTTTTTAGATTCGGACGAGTCCTCTAATGCACCAACAAAGACCGCGCCAATCGAATCCTCCAAGCCCAAGAGAAAAGCCAATGACATTGATGAAGAGGACGATGAGGACAACCCCGTACGAGGATCGATTCCACCATCGGCAACAAGGAAGCAACCACCGCATTCAAGCAAAAGAATCAAGACACCAGCCAAAAGGAAACTAATCATCCACGACGACGAACTCTCAGAGTAAGTCCTCGTTTGCATTTTACTTTTCTTTATTTTATTTTTCTTTGTTGCATGCATTGAGGACAATGCCTCACTCGAGTTTGGGGGGATTGTTATTAGTTAGTTACCATGTTTAGTTGCATTCATCTTAAGTATTGCATTTAAGATACATAAATTGCTTGCCATGCCTTTAGTTGGAACAAGAATTGCCTAGATTTGATGAATATCCGATGATGACTTTGCCAATGTACTTAATTGATAGAACTTTTTATTCTAGGATAAACGTGGAAACACTTAGAATCTTACTATGATGCTAAACTTGATGAAACACTATTGTGGCTTGATTGATTTAAGGAATTCTAGCGAACTTAGGTTGATAGTTAAAAAATTGGGGGATTAGAATAAAAATTGGATGAATGCTAGAGGTGCCCCAAATTGGCTCTAGTATGTGCTAAAAATTGATCTCTAGAGGTGCCCGAAATTGGCTCTAGTATGTGCTAAAAAATGATCGCTAGAGGTGCCCAAAACTGGCTCTAGTCGAATAAATTAATTAACTTAAGAAAACTAAAAACAAAACACTAGGGGTGCCCAAAATCGGCTCTAGTTAAAACATGTTAAAAGAACCCAATGAAGTAATTTGAAAACAGCTTGTTTGCATAGAATCTAAAAAATCAACTTGCACACAACTCCGCACACACTCACAAGTATTATAGTTTGATTCCGAGTAACTCCTAAGTTTTTCGAAAAATGAAAAGCTAATCATACTTTATGCCATGGTTCTGAGAATTGAAATCAAATTCAAAGCTAAGTTTGTGAAAATTGAAGACTTGGCAGGTAATTATTAGTTTGCATTGCTTGATGACAAGCAATAGTTCGAGTTTAGGGGTGTCTTAAGTGTCTAAAAGTACTATTTTATTCACCCTTTTTATTCATATTATTGCTAGACTTAGGCTTATATTAGTTGCATTATTAGCCATTCATGCACGTTTGCATTGTTTCCTTGGTGGACAAGCTTGATTTCATATTTTGCTTAATTTTGTGGAAAAGGGTTCTTCCGATAGTTGTTTTTGTGTGTGTGCAGAATAACTTGCCTAAACAAGGCTGGAACCAGTTGCCAGAGCAGTGCAAGAAGGAGATACCGACACAGTTGCCAGGGTAGTGCATGAAGGAGATGCCGAACTAGTTGCTAGGGTAATTGTCGATAAGGGATAAGATGATATAGCAGTCAAAATTGATGACTAGATAAGCCCAAGATGACGTGGAGCAAAGTTAAATCCCAAGGGAGTTTGATTTCCATGAAGAGGTCAAAGAGAAATTAAATCCCAAGAAGATAAGAGGAGATCTAGAAGGAATTTAAATATAATAAAGAATTATATTCTTTTAAAGTATTTAATTCCAACTTGACTTCTTCCTCAAGAGAGACTTTGACCTAGCCATCTCCTATTTAAAGGAGACCAAGCCGTCAAGTCCAAAGGAGAGCAAGAGGGAGAGTTCGATTAAGGGGAGAGCAAAAGGGGAGATATTTCGACAAGGGCTTTCAACCATTCTTCATCTTTTTCTTTCTTGTTCGATTAGGTTTATGTTAGGGATACTTTGTTTTATGTTTCTTTGGAACCTAACCATGAACTAAATCTATTTCGATAAGGTTATTGTGTTTTGTGGTTGTGAGAAACAATTGGATTTTGTTTAGGTAATAAGACTTTGCACTTTCAATTTAAGGTTTACTCATTCTTGGTTTTTATTCTTGTTTGCGAGTGAATTAGGAGAGGATCTCGTAACTTCATCTATTTATCTAATATCAGGAGAGTTAGATTCAAGAAACGAATGAGTATGGTCTTTATTCAATCTATTGATGGTGAAGATTAATCTGGCTTAGGAATAAGTTAAGGATTTCAACGGCTAAGAGGAGCGCAAGATTGGATGTTGTTTGTTGCATGTGATAAGTGCTACGCAAATGTGTAAGTATACACGTCGCAAGTAATAAAGTGATATGAGTATCGAGTATCATCTCCACAGGGATTGGTTTGGGCCACTTTGCTTAAGTTACTGCACTGTGAAAAGTAAAAACACAATTAAAGGATTATGGGAGTTTAACTAATAACTAAACTAGAAAGCAATAAAGTAAAAGAAAATATGAGAGAAAAAGAGAGAGATAGGCCAGGTTATCGTGAATTGAGGTGTGATAGCTGATTGGATCGTTTTGGTGAAAGAGTGCACGGGCAACTCAGTTGTCGTGGCAACTTGCACAACGGGGTTGCCTTCGCAACTAATTGATGGTTGCCTGGGCAACTAGTTGGGCAAATACTTGGGCGTCTGGGCAGCAACTTCAAGGTTCGGCAGAGCGTTCTTCAATGGTTTCTTCTTATCCCTAAGTCGAAACTCTGGCTACTTGTGCATGCCTTGATAATACATCCCTGCGTGAATCAAGGGTGAACAACAACCAATCTTGCGCTCCTCTTAGCCGTTGAAATCTTTAACTTATTCCTAAGCCGGATTAATCTTCACCATCATTAGATTGAATAAAGACCATACTCATTCGTTTCTTGAATCTAACTCTCCCGATATTAGATAAATAGATGAAGTTACGAGATCCTCTCCCAATTCACTCGCAAACAAGAATAAAAGCCAAGAATGAGTAAACCTTGAATAGAAAAGTGCAAACTCTTATTACCTAAACAAAATCCAATTGTTTCTCACAACAACAATACACAATAACCCCAACCGATCAAGTTAGTTCATGGTTGGGTTCAAAAGATATACAAAGAATAATCCCCAAACCATGAATCTAATGGAAGCAAAGAAGAAGAAGAAGTCAAAATTTCCCCTAATGCTCTCTATGGAGTTGTCGAAATTCCCCTAGCCTTCTCTCTTTGGATTGTCGAAATCTCCTTGCTATTTATAGGGCTAGGCCAAAGTTCTTCTTTGAGGAGGAGTTTGAGTTGGAATTAAATTATCTTTAAAGAATATAATTCTTTATTATAATTGTATTCCTACTAGAACTTCTCCTATCTTCTTGGAATTTAATTCTTCTTTAATCTCTGCATGGCAATCAAATTCCTTTGGGTTTAGGCTTTGCTCCACGTCATCTTGGGCTTGTCTAGTCATCAATTTCAACATCCCTATTGCATTTTCTCTTTGTCGACAATTGCCATGGCAACTGGCTCGGCGTCTACTTCATGTATTGCCCTGGCAACTAGCTCGACATATCCTTCATGCATTGCCCTGGCAACTAGCTCGGCATTGCTTTGGCAAGTGATCCTGCACATACACACACAAAAACACACCAAAGCAGTATCTTTTTCCACAAAAATCACCAAGTTATGTAATCAAGCTCAACAGTGGAAAGAAACATGAATTAATGCATGAATAACTAATTATGCAACTAATATGAGCTTAAGTCTAACAATAATATGAGTAAAAAGGGTAATAAAAATAGTACTTTTGAACACTTATCACGCCCCCAAACTCGAACTATTGCTTGTCCTCAACCAATGCAAACTAACAATTACCTGCCAAGACTTTAATAATCAAATACATGCTTCAAACTTGAATTCAAACCTCGGAACCGTGGCACAAAGTATGATCACCTTTTAATTTTTCGGATAACACAAAAATTACCCGGAACCAAACTATAGTGCTTGTGACAATGTGTGTGCGTAGTTGTGAACAAGTTGATTTTCAAGATTCTATGTGAACTACAGGCTTTTATCAATTTAATTACTGGGGCATTTATTTTTATTTTCACTAGAGCCAATTTTGGGCACCTCTAGCAAAGTAAGCAATTTCTCATTTTATTTTAGTCGACTAGAGCCAATTTCGGGCACCTCTAGCGATTCTTTAATGTGCATTAACTACTAGAGCCAGTTTCGGGCACCTCTAGCAAGAAAGTGCATTTACTACTAAAGCCAGTTTTTGGGCACCTCTAGCAAGAAATTAACTTTTAATTTTTAATTTTAAATTTTAAATTTACCCAAATTTTAAGCAACCTAAGTTCACTAAGTTTCTTTGAATCAACAACCCCACAACCGTGTAAAAAAATTCAGCATCATAGTAAAATTCTAAGTTCTTTTCATGCAATCCTAAAATTAAAGGTTATTTCAATTAAGTGCAGTGGCAAAAATTCATCATTGGATATTCAACAAGTCTTAAGCAATTAAATCCAATTAAAGGCATGGCAAGTAACATATGCAACCTATATGTGATTGCTAAAGATGAATGCAACTAATCATGAAACTAACTAGAAACCAACACCCCAAACTCGAGAGAAGCATTGTCCTCAATGCACGTAAAAAGTGAAACAAAAATTTAAAAGAAACTAAATGAAATGAGTTAGTCGAAGAGGTCATCACTTCGGTGATAAGTTTTCTTTTCGTGTCGTTTGCTTGATTCATTTTTCAGTCGGTGGTTGAATGTTGGTGCCGCGTGAATAGCATTGCTTTGATTTGATCCATGTTTGCCGATGCAGGTTCACTTGCATGGGCATCGATGGTTCGAAGCCATAGTTGTTGCACGGGCATCGCTTGAGTTTTTGTTGTGGTTGTTGTGGCAAGTAGTCGGTAGTGAATTTCCTTAGCATGGTGTTTGTGAGTCTTGTTGTGGAAAAGAAAACACGGAAACTAAAGATAATGAAGAAAAATAAAATATATCCTAAAAATAACGAGAAAAAATAACCAAAAATAATAGAACAAAATAGTTCAAAAAAAAATAAAAATAAATGTATCAATAGTTGCCGTGGCGTCGAGGGTTGCCGAGGCATGCACATCCATGGTTGCCGAGGCGCGTCTTGCGCGTCCATGGTTGCCGAGGTGTGCGATCGGGAGTTGTTGTGGCGTTGAAGGTTGCCGTTTTGATACTTCTTATAGTCCATCCGCACCCTCCATTGGGTGATAATATTGCCCAAAAAGAGTTTGGCCAATGTGCTTGCCACTACTCCCTTTTGCGTTACCATGGTGGAGGTGTCTTTCTTCTTTGTTCTCTTGTAGTCCATGTATACTCTCTACCTTGCTACTATTCCTGAAGGCACAAATATATTAATAGGAAAAATAATATCCATTCAATTACCTCATTCTTGTCGACTTCTATCATGGTTGGATGTAGCCTTTGTTGTCGTGGCAATTCTTTGCTCAAGCCAATTGCCGTGGCAATCGGTTGTCAAATTTTGCTTTAAGTCAAGGGAAGAACCAATTTTTGAAGGGCTTTATGAATCCAAACACCTTTTTCTTTTGGCCTCTCAAACATCTCCATCGGTAGAGATTTGATGGCTTCAAATCTTCCAACCTCGGTTCCTCAAGACATACCGCAATGGACGAGGTGAGTTTTTAAAGAATTCAAAAGGTTCAACTATTACCTGCTCATATTCCATTGGCAAAGTATTATCATCTCGTTGATCTTGCATGTGGTCGAGTAATTGCCGTGGCAATTGTAGATGAGAGCAATCTACACATTCTGCTTCAACATCAACGTTATAACTTTACGGGCATCGGGTTCCTCGAATTTCTTTGTAGTATTGTTGTTCTCAACTTCACCGAGTGTTGTCGCGAATTGCTCTGCATTCAGGCTCCTCAATCATTGCCGAGGCAATTTGTTGTTCAAGCTCATCATGTGTTGGGCAGTCTCTCTCATTGGCATCCTCTTGACTTTGAGGTTTTAGTTGTTCCTCACACATCGGAGAGATTTCTTTGTATTGCTCCTTATCCTCTTGCCTTGGGACTTGGTATCCCTAGGAATGAATTGTTGGTGCGTGTTATCCATGACATATGTGGATCTCCCAATTGATCTTCTAAATCCCCTAAGGTTGCATCCCCTTTGAGCTATCCTCGTATCCATAGATTTTGATAGTTCTCGAATCTCTTCAATTGATCCGTCAAGTCTAGCCAAGGAAGCTAGTAACGTTTCCTCCAAGGAATTGGAATGCTCTTGAAAAGAACTACATTGCCATGGCATATACATTGTTTTGGCAAAATTGTTATGGTAAAAAAATTTTGAGCTTTTTGACCATACCATGAAGAATTTTGCTCTTTGGTTCCCCCTATGGTCCTCCATGTAGTTATATGCACCAATGTGAGGGCAATTTTCAAACTCATGATGTTCTCCACACATAGCACAAGATTTTTCCACAGTATAAGTTCTTTGGGCTTTTTCGGTTGGTATAGGTAATAAACAAAGGGTGCAAGAAACTCTTGATTGGATTGATTCATATCTTCCAACATCATCTTTCAAATAGATTGGCTTTTATTTCCCGACATGTTGGCGTCCCTTAACTTGTAAGCGCACCTAATTTTTTTTTGATAAAACAAACAAAAGAAAGTTAGTAAAACTAATAGAAAAAATGCAATAACAAAACAACTAACACCAATTGCCAATCCCGACAACGGCGCCAAAAACTTGTTGCGTGTGATAAGTGCTACATAAATGTGCAAGTATACACGTCGCAAGTAATAAAGTGATATGAGTATCAGTATCGTCTCCACAAGGATTGGTTTGGGCCACTTTGCTTAAGTTCTTTTGACTTTGTGAAAAGTAAAAACACAATTAAAGTATTATGGGAGTTTAACTAATAACTAAACTAGAAAGCAATAAAGTAAAAGAAAATATGAGAGAAAAAAAGAGAGATAGGCAGGTTATCGTGAATTGAGGTGTGATAGCGATTGGATCGTTTTGGTAAAAGAGTGCACGGGCAACTCGGTTGTCGTGGCAACTTGCTGTGGGGTTGCCTTGGCAACTAATCGATGGTTGCCTGGGCAACTAGTTGGGCAACTACTTGGGCGTCTGGGCAGCAACTTCAAGGTTCGGAGAGCGTTCTTCAATGGTTTCTTCTTATCCCTAAGTCGAAACTCTAGCTACTTGTGCATGCCTTGATAATACATCCTGCGTGAATCAAGGGTGAACAACAACCAATCTTGCGCTCCTCTTAGCCGTTGAAATCTTTAACTTATTCCTAAGCCGGATTAATCTTCACCATCATTAGATTGAATAAAGACCATACTCATTCGTTTCTTGAATCTAACTCTCCCGATATTAGATAAATAGATGAAGATTACGAGATCCTCTCCCAATTCACTCATAAACAAGAATAAAAGCCAAGAATGAGTAAACCTTGAATAGAAAAGTGCAAACTCTTATTACCTAAACAAAATCCAATTGTTTCTCACAACAACAATACACAATAACCCCAACCGATCAAGTTAGTTCATGGTTGGGTTCAAAAGATATACAAAGAATAATCCCCAAACCATGAATCTAATGGAAGCAAAGAAGAAGAAGAAGTCAAAATTTCCCCTAATGCTCTCTATGGAGTTGTCAAAAATTCCCTAGCCTTCTCTCTTTGGATTGTCGAAATCTCCTTGCTATTTATAGGGCTAGGCCAAAGTTCTTCTTTGAGGAGGAGTTTGAGTTGGAATTAAATTATCTTTAAAGAATATAATTCTTTATTATAATTGTATTCCTACTAGAACTTCTCCTATCTTCTTGGAATTTAATTCTTCTTTAATCTCTGCATGGCAATCAAATTCCTTTGGGTTTAGGCTTTGCTCCACGTCATCTTGGGCTTGTCTAGTCATCAATTTCAACATCCCTATTGCATTTTCTCTTTGTCGACAATTGCCATGGCAACTGGCTCGGCGTCTACTTCATGTATTGCCCTGGCAACTAGCTCGACATATCCTTCATGCATTGCCCTGGCAACTAGCTCGGCATTGCTTTGGCAAGTGATCCTGCACATACACACAAAAACACACCAAAGCGATATCTTTTTCCACAAAAATCACCAAGTTATGTAATCAAGCTCAACGGTGGAAAGAAACATGAATTAATGCATGAATAACTAATTATGCAACTAATATGAGCTTAAGTCTAACAATAATATGAGTAAAAAGGGTAATAAAAATAGTACTTTTGAACACTTATCACGCCCCCAAACTCGAACTATTGCTTGTCCTCAACCAATGCAAACTAACAATTACCTGCCAAGACTTTAATAATCAAATACATGCTTCAAACTTGAATTCAAACCTCGGAACCGTGGCACAAAGTATGATCACCTTTTAATTTTTCGGATAACACAAAAATTACCCGGAACCAAACTATAGTGCTTGTGACAATGTGTGTGCGTAGTTGTGAACAAGTTGATTTTCAAGATTCTATGTGAACTACAGGCTTTTATCAATTTAATTACTGGGGCATTTATTTTTATTTTCACTAGAGCCAATTTTGGGCACCTCTAGCAAAGTAAGCAATTTCTCATTTTATTTTAGTCGACTAGAGCCAATTTCGGGCACCTCTAGCGATTCTTTAATGTGCATTAACTACTAGAGCCAGTTTCGGGCACCTCTAGCAAGAAAGTGCATTTACTACTAAAGCCAGTTTTTGGGCACCTCTAGCAAGAAATTAACTTTTAATTTTTAATTTTAAATTTTAAATTTACCCAAATTTTAAGCAACCTAAGTTCACTAAGTTTCTTTGAATCAACAGCCCACAACCGTGTAAAAAAAATTCAGCATCATAGTAAAATTCTAAGTTCTTTTCATGCAATCCTAAAATTAAAGGTTATTTCAATTAAGTGCAGTGGCAAAAATTCATCATTGGATATTCAACAAGTCTTAAGCAATTAAATCCAATTAAAGGCATGGCAAGTAACATATGCAACCTATATGTGATTGCTAAAGATGAATGCAACTAATCATGAAACTAACTAGAAACCAACACCCCCCCCCAAACTCGAGAGAAGCATTGTCCTCAATGCACGTAAAAGTGAAACAAAAATTTAAAAGAAACTAAATGAAATGAGTTAGTCGAAGAGGTCATCACTTCGAGTGATAAGTTTCTTTCGTGTCGTTTGCTTGATTCATTTTTCAGTCGGTGGTTGAATGTTGGTGCCGCGTGAATAGCATTGCTTTGATTTGATCCATGTTTGCCGATGCAGGTTCACTTGCATGGGCATCAGTAGTTCCCGAAGCCATAGTTGTTGCCTGGGCATCGCCAGTTTTTGTTGTGGTTGTTGTGGCAAGTAGTCGGTAGTGAATTTCCTTAGCATGGTGTTTGTGAGTCTTGTTGTGGAAAAGAAAACCTGGAAACTAAAGATAATGAAGAAAAATAAAATATATCCTAAAAAATAACGAGAAAAAATAACCAAAAATAATAGAACGAAATAGTTCAAAAAAATAAAAATAAATGTATCAGTAGTTGCCGTGGCGTCGAGGGTTGCCGAGGCATGCACATCCATGGTTGCCGAGGCGTGCGCGTCCATGGTTGCCGAGGTGTGCGTATCAGGAGTTGTTGTGGCGTTGAAGGTTGCCGTTTTCGATACTTCTTATAGTCCATCTGCACCCTCCATTGGGTGATAATATTGCCCAAAAAGAGTTTGGCCAATGTGCTTGCCACTACTCCCTTTTGCGTTACCATGGTGGAGGTGTCTTTCTTCTTTGTTCTCTTGTAGTCCATGTATACTCTCTACCTTGCTACTATTCCTGAAGGCACAAATATATTAATAGGAAAAATAATATCCATTCAATTACCTCATTCTTGTCGACTTCTATCATGGTTGGATGTAGCCTTTGTTGTCGTGGCAATTGCTGCTCAAGCCAATTGCCGTGGCAATCAGTTGTCAAATTTTGCTTTAAGTCAAGGGAAGAACCAATTTTCTGAAGGGCTTTATGAATCCAAACACCTTTTTCTTTTGGCCTCTCAAACATCTCCATCAGTAGAGATTTCGATGGCTTCAAATCTTCCAACCTCGGTTCCTCAAGACATACCTGCAATGGACGAGGTGAGTTTTTAAAGAATTCAAAAGGTTCAACTATTACCTGCTCATATTCCATTGGCAAAGTATTATCATCTCGTTGATCTTGCATGTGGTCGAGTAATTGCCGTGGCAATTGTAGATGAGAGCAATCTACACATTCCTGCTTCAACATCAACGTTATAACTTTCTGGGCATCAGGTTCCTCAGAATTTGCTGTAGTATTGTTGTTCTCAACTTCACTGAGTGTTGTCGCGGAATTGCTCTGTTCAGGCTCCTCAATCATTGCCGAGGCAATTTGTTGTTCAGGCTCATCATGTGTTGGGCAGTCTCTCTCATTGGCATCCTCTTGACTTTGAGGTTTTAGTTGTTCCTCACACATCGGAGAGATTTCTTTGTATTGCTCCTTATCCTCTTGCCTTGGGACTTCAGTATCCCTAGGAATGAATTGTTGGTGCGTGTTATCCATGACATATGTGGATCTCCCCAATTGATCTTCTAAATCCCCTAAGGTTGCATCCCACTGAGCTATCCTCGTATCCATAGATTTTGATAGTTCTCGAATCTCTTCAATTGATCCGTCAAGTCTAGCCAAGGAAGCTAGTAACGTTTCCTCCAAGGAATTGGAATGCTCTTGAAAAGAACTACATTGCCATGGCATATCTGTTGTTGCGGCAAAATTGTTATGGTAAAAAAAATTTTGAGCTTTTTGACCATACCATGAAGAATTTTGCTGCTGGTTCCCCCTATGGTCCTCCATGTAGTTATATGCACCAAAAATGTGAGGGCAATTTTCAAACTCATGATGTTCTCCACACATAGCACAAGATTTTTCCACAGTATAAGTTCTTTGGGCTTTTCTCGGTTGGTATAGGTAATAAACAAAGGGTGCAAGAAACTCTTGATTGGATTGATTCATATCTTCCAACATCATCTTTCAAATAGATTGGCTTTTATTTCCCGACATGTTGGCGTCCCTTAACTTGTAGCGCACCTAATTTTTTTTTGATAAAACAAACAAAAAGAAAAGTTAGTAAAACTAATAGAAAAATGCAATAACAAAAACAACTAACACCAATTGCCAATCCCCGGCAACGGCGCCAAAAACTTGTTGCGTGTGATAAGTGCTACGCAAATGTGCAAGTATACACGTCGCAAGTAATAAAGTGATATGAGTATCGAGTATCGTCTCCACAAGGATTGGTTTGGGCCACTTTGCTTAAGTTACTGCACTGTGAAAAGTAAAAACACAATTAAAGTATTATGGGAGTTTAACTAATAACTAAACTAGAAAGCAATAAAGTAAAAGAAAATATGAGAGAAAAAGAGAGATAGGCCAGGTTATCGTGAATTGAGGTGTGATAGCCGATTGGATCATTTTGGTAAAAGAGTGCACGGGCAACTCAGTTGTCGTGGCAACTTGCACAACGGGGTCCCTTGGCAACTAATCGATGGTTGCCTGGGCAACTAGTTGGGCTACTACTTGGGCGTCTGGGCAGCAACTTCAAGGTTCGGCAGAGCGTTCTTCAATGGTTTCTTCTTATCCCTAAGTCGAAACTCTAGCTACTTGTGCATGCCTTGAAAATACATCCCTGCGTGAATCAAGGGTGAACAACAACCAATCTTGCGCTCCTCTTAGCCATTGAAATCCTTAACTTATTCCTAAGCCGGATTAATCTTCACCATCAATAGATTGAATAAAGACCATACTCATTCGTTTCTTGAATCTAACTCTCCCGATATTAGATAAATAGATGAAGTTACGAGATCCTCTCCTAATTCACTCGCAAACAAGAATAAAAGCCAAGAATGAGTAAACCTTGAATAGAAAAGTGCAAACTCTTATTACCTAAACAAAATCCAATTGTTTCTCACAACAACAATACACAATAACCCCAACCGATCAAGTTAGTTCATGGTTGGGTTCAAAAGATATACAAAGAATAATCCCCAAACCATGAATCTAATGGAAGCAAAGAAGAAGAAGAAGAAGTCGAAATTTCCCCTAATGCTCTCTATGGAGTTGTCGAAATTCCCCTAGCCTTCACTCTTTGGATTGTCAAAATCTCCTTGCTATTTATAGGGCTAGGCCAAAGTCCTTCTTTGAGGAGGAGTTTGAGTTGGAATTAAATTATCTTTAAAGAATATAATTCTTTATTATAATTGTATTCCTACTAGAACTTCTCCTATCTTCTTGGAATTTAATTCTTCTTTAATCTCTGCATGGCAATCAAATTCCTGTGGGTTTGGGCTTTGCTCCACGTCATCTTGGGCTTGTCTAGTCATCAATTTCGACATCCCTATTGCATTTTCTCTTTGTCGACAATTGCCATGGCAACTGGCTCGGCATCTACTTCATGTATTGCCCTGGCAACTAGCTTGGCATATCCTTCATGCATTGCCCTGGCAACTAGCTTGGCATTGCTTTGGCAAGTGATCCTGCACATACACACACACAAACACACCAAAGCAGCATCTTTTTCCACAAAAATCACCAAGTTATGTAATCAAGCTCAACAGTGGAAAGAAACATGAATTAATGCATGAATAACTAATTATGCAACTAATATGAGCTTAAGTCTAACAATAATATGAGTAAAAAGGGTAATAAAAATAGTACTTTTGAACACTTATCATTGTTCACCATTGATTCATGAAGGGATGTATTATCAAGGCATGCACAATTAGCTAGAGTTTTGAATTAGGGATAAGAAGAAACCATTGAAGAACGCTCCGCCGAACCTTGAAGTTGCTGCCCAGCCGCCCAAACAGTTGCCTAGCCAGTTGCCCAAGCAACCGTCGATTAGTTGCCAAGGCAACCCAGCTGCGCAAGTTGCCATGGCAACTGAGTTGCCCTTGCACCCTTTTACCAAGACGATCCAATTGGCTATCACTCATCAACTCACGATAACCTGGCCTATTCTCTCTCATTTGATTATATCTTCTTTTACTTTATTGCTTTCTAGTTTAGTTGTTAGTTAAACTCCTACAAACTTCTACTTGTGTTCTTTTACTTTTTACAGTGCAAGAGATTAGATTCTTGAAGTGGCACCAATCCCTGTGGAGATGATATCTTTTATACTATAACTTGTGACGTGTACACTTGCACAATTACGAAGCCCTTATTACGCGAAACAGTACCCTAAGGTATCGGTACTCACACGCGTACTGATACTAAAATCATTTACTGGAAAATTTTACAATTTCCCAAGTATCGGTACGGTATTGAATAGCGTACTAGTATAGCTGAAGCTCATACTGATACCCTACTCACTAGCTTAAAACGTCTTAGTATAGCAAGCATTTAATCATTTGTTATCATTTACCGACTTCATGATCATTTAATCAAATAATTTCTGATATTTATCCTTTACGCACAATTTCCTTCAAACACATCAATTTTAATACTCTAGCACCCAATCATCAGAACATACAATTCAAACATTCATCACATAAATATACGAATATCCAA
Source organism: Hibiscus mutabilis (assembly GCA_019671005.1). Lineage (NCBI taxonomy): Eukaryota > Viridiplantae > Streptophyta > Magnoliopsida > Malvales > Malvaceae > Hibiscus > Hibiscus mutabilis. The sequence continues at coordinate 20,960,169 of CM033741.1, read as the reverse complement.
ATGACCCTACACGTTCTCTAAAGTCTATACGAGTCAAGTCATATCCCTAAACATCATCATGCATCTAATAGTTATTGAGTCTCGCAATATCGGTCTCTAACATGCTTATTATCCGTCTACCTATTTTCCAAACAATAACAAGCAATGTAATTATATTTATGATGCTCATGAAGCATTTCAGAGTTTGAGATGTACTAACCTCAAGCGCTATCAGAAATTACTCATTTAAGCTCCTCCAAACATCCCATATAATTCCATATCCGAGTCTACATTATCCTCGTATAACAATAAACATGACTACGTAAGCAAATTCGCATTATCATACTACTTTAGGGAATAAAATGAGTAGAAAAAGCTTTCCAGGTTTGAATTTGGCAAAACGGGCTGCAGAAACGAACTCAGGACGTTGAAAAACCCCCAGGTAAGGTCCCCTAGAAAAAATCAGTCAGCGGTACGGTACAGCGCGGTGCGGCCTGACTAGACCGGTTCAGCCCAACTGGTTCGGCCCAAACTAGCCTAGATCACCAGACCAAGGTCTGGTTCGTTTGTGAGGCACACCCACGAGCAGGCATCAGCGCGTGAAGCGCATGCGGCAGCCTCTGATGGTCGAACAACGACAACGAGCTTTATATCAACTTTTCTCAAGAAAAGGGAACTCCGTGGTGGCCTTGCCCTTCGATGATGGACAACAATTCATGTCGTTTGAGCATTTTTGAAACTTCTCGAGCTCTACCCTGATGAGTGGAGGCGGCAACAGTGACTGGGTGACAACCAGTTGACTCGTCTTGCTGAGGTGAAGATGATGGAGGCGGTAGTGTCACTCCCAGCGGTCTGGACAACAGCAAAACGAGGATCAAAGCATTTTCCCCATTTTCTCTCTTAGCTTTCTCTCTCTAAAAAAAATATATTATCCAATTTTATCCTTTTTTCTCATTACCAATAGCCCCTTTAATTCAAATATCACTATTCTAAAAAAATGGGTAAACCAACATATGGTCACTAACATTTTTAAAACTTTTTATTTAAGGCTCCCAACTTTAACTCTTAATCATTTTAGTCTATAATTTCATTTAAATCATGATTCCAAAATTAACTCTTCTTAATTAATTCACCAACTTAAAGATTCAAAACTTGAATCCGAGACCCGTTTTACTAACCCGAAAATTGGGTCGTTACAACTCTTCCATGACTAGAAGAAGATGATAATGAACTATAGTAACTCTTTTACGTCCTCAAATATTTCTTGTTGCGCTACTATGATCTCTCACAACATTTAGAATTCATGATCTTTATCCCTTAATAGTACAAACAAAATCTCATATAACTCTTTCTTTAAAAGGTATATCACTCGGTGCATTACTGAAGGCATGGAACAAACCTAACAGTACCTTGACAAACTCGTCACATAAACAGGTCATCAATGAAATCTAACTTATGCGGTAAGGCCCAAAAAGGTGACTATACAAAAAAATCCTTCCACAACCTCATACGATTAAAATAAACAGAAGGGTAAAGCAACCTTTACAACCAAAAACAAAAGGATTCCTTTCATGGCGACTCCCTGAAGAAGATTATAACTCTGATGGCAACGTTTATCAATATACTTGATTTCCTAAGGCAAGACTTCTAAAAGTGAAGGACATTTTAACTCATCTCAAGAACTAACCTTAAGTTTCGGTATGTTTACTCTAATCGGTAACTATTGCAGCTCTCACTAACTTGATTCGCGTAAAAGAGTCTCATGCTCAGAACTTTAACTTGATTTGAAAGATGTTATTGCGTAAAAATCCACCAAAGGATAAGGTTTCACTAAGAACCCCAAATATCGTATCAAAAAATAAAAAGATGCACACTATAGTGTTGTTTGACCTAACCCACGTTCAATCCAAGTAGACTTTCCACCTAGATTTCCCCCTTACTGAAGATAAATGTGTTATACTCACTAAGAAAGATATCGTCACTCACACAAATTCCCATTGAAGTTGTGCACTCAAAAATCCTCTAACATAATCCATGGATGCTTTATTTAATTTCCACTGAAGAAATCTCGAAGCATCCCAAAAACTCTGAAGGACTTGATGGTTGATTCCCAACTGATGGTGAGTCGAACTCTTATCAATGTACTCAGACGTACCTCTCTTTATTATCCCTCAATACACACGGCGAGAGTTTCAGTACAAACTGTCACTCTCAAAATATACCATGTACTGACAACCATACTACGTGTGAAGAATCTCTTACCTCGATATATCATTCTCTATCACACACGAAAAGATCTCAAAGTCCATCTGAAACCATCGAACCTAGTTTTAATAATAACATTGTATCCACTTAAATACAATCAGAAGTCACTTCTCTCGGCTTTCCAAGCTAACCAATCCTCAACTCAGAGCTTGACTAATAAAACACATGGGTACCAGTACTAAATGATCAGTACCGACACTAGATGAATCAAGTACCGGTACTGCATAAAACTAGTATCGGTACTCCCTCTTACAGCCATCATTTTTAATCACTAGACGATTCACACGAGAAACATAATGCTCTAACTAGAGTTGAACTCCATAAGGCTCATCTTTAAGGTTACTTCTTTCGATAGCAATAAATCATACAGTCAACAATCTTCATGAAGCTCTACCCACATCATTGCTTTTAACGCCAATCTCCTTAGTCAACAAGTACCCACAATTTCTCGATGTTGGGGTAGGCCTAACCTTATATGTCCTTGTACAAAATACATCTTTTTCAATACAAGAAAACATTGTCGAAGATTTTGAAATCTTACTTGACTCTAATCAAGTCAACACCACTACTACAAATAAATCGGTCTCGGGCAACTCGAAGCTCAAACATTGTTCCTCGGCCCGTTTCAAGGGAACTACGATCACAATCAAAAAGTATTAACGAAGTCTCTAATCATACAGTAACTAGTCACTTCCACACATAAGGGCATTTGATTAATTATTTTGTTAACGCTTATATTTCCATAGTCCATAGACATTCACACATGTTACACAAAGCATCAAATTGATATTCGAAAAACAATTTGGTGGCCCCCACCCTAACATCACTAAAACATCTTGTAGGTTAAAGCATACATCAAACGACATTCTGAAAATTATTTCAAAATTACTAGCCTCCAACATTTTAACCTCAAGCATCTTATCCTCTAACTAAACTTCAAAAAACACGCATGTACTCCACAATCAATTAAGAAGCCATCCTTCTTAGGAGGCGAATAATGGTTCTTTACTGTCACATAGAAAACTATCGACATTTCATGCATCACTTTAACGAATCAACTTCTTATTGGCGAGCAATTCTGGTTTACAACTAGGTGAAACACTTGGACAAACGAATCCTCGTTCGAGTTGCACCCTCGCAACTAAACCTTTGACTTTTTCAATTAGGTTAATGTCATTTTTAATTAGAGTGACAAGAACTGACACCCAACTCGACCTTACCTTAACATCCACCTATGTCCTTAACAGGGAGAAAGTCCCAACAACACCCCATAAAGCATAAACGAATACTCTAACAATTCGAAAGCTCTCAACATTGAACTATCTACATTGGCATCTATCAAACGACCAAACATGTCTCACAACCTCATTGTGTCATTCTCTAAACAACCACTGCAAAAATCACTATGGAAGGGAAACGGTTCAACATTCTCATTACAAAAGGTTGGTTTTCCTCGAGGTCTCTAAGCCTCGAGCACACATCTCGTCATCATATTTTGGCTTCCTGCTTGATTAACCAAATCAATGCCCAAGGTACAACTCTTAAGAAAGTAGCTATATCAAACATGCAGAACGTTTATCCCTGGTCTGTAATGGGAATCCAAGATAGATCTTCTTTTCTCCAAACTTTGAGTCTTTACTCAACTTACGAGCAACCTTGCCACAATCACATGGACTAATGGATTTTGGGGAAATGCCCTTGAGAAGGGCGATGATACCTCCTAACTATCAACAATACCCTTTTGAAACATACAGAGAATCCTCTGGCTAAAATATAACCACTTGTTGATTCAAAAGTAGGTTATCCATACCCGTATAATAAAGGTCATTCAAGTATCTCAATGAAGATTCCTTGCTATCAATCTCATAATATATTTGAAGGTTTTGGAGTGACTACTTTTCATAATGAAAACACCATTCAGGTTGCGAGAGAATGACATATCCTCAACTTTGGCATCTTTCAACTAACTCGTATCTAAAAACTTAGGATAATCTTGCCTCCCAGAATCGCTCCCTTGAGCAACTCAGCCCTCGCAGCCATTTGGATTCCAGTCTTAAAGAGTATGAACTTAATTCAAGGGCTTGTATTCACTAGACACCTTACTACAACACCTATACCACCCCTAGGTTTCCTAAAATCGACTAAATCTAGGCTCTGATACCACTAAATGTAACACCTTAATCCTAATCTAGATTCGAAGTTCTATATTCGGGTCATCCAAAATCTGACACAAAAAGTTTTCGTTTAAAAACCATAGATTTAGCCTTTATTCAAAACATTTACCACACATTACCTAATATAATTAAAAAAACAACATAAATCAATTTACAAAATATGAGCTCCAAGTTTATACATTGCATATTAAAATAGTATTTCAAAAAGGTTACAAACTCAACCATGGAAGGTCCCATGAATACTCAGCCCATTAAATACAAGTATCATACTCTGGTAAACACCGCTTGCTAGAATCACATACTGATAGTGCTCCTCGATCATGCGATCCAACGATCAACCTATACAAGGTTACAAAGCTCAGTGGTACACATCTACTCTACTATACTTAATGCTAATCATAAACATAAGCATGCAAGCTAGTAGAAGCAATAAAGAGAGAATAATAAACATGTGGCGCTACCACTAATCATCTAAATACATGCTCAAAAATCATATAGGTCACCTACGTGACACATAAGGCCCAACCATACCCGATGTCTCAACAGACCATCAAGGAAAACATATGAGATACCATTGGCCTCATCAAGCAATCAACCATACAAACCTTGAGTGAGGCCCAAGGACATACAACATCAGGATCATGCACTCTATACTCGAAATCCCCCTTTGAGTATCTTCGAATAAGACCCGAAGACATGAAGCATTAGGATCATACATCTGGCATCACATTGGTTGAGGCCCAGAGACACATAGCATCGAGATTGTACATCCAGTATCTCTAACCATGGTATTGAAACACTCTTTCTTTGGGTATCTGGATCCCAACAATCAAATACTCTACCGAATAATGCCTACTCGACATACAAGTAACACGATCCCAAGGATCTTCCTATTGTTGCTAATCGACAACATATCATTTATTTTTCATCACCAAGTTGTTAATACATTATGGATGAGTACATAATTATTCTCATTAATTATCTTTGTTAATCCATGTTATCCTATTAATCCACATTATTCCATTTTTTAATTAAAATTATTAATTATTTAGCTTATCAGGCATTGGTTCTCGATCACGAGTATTAGTACGATACCCTCGGGTACTGGTGCTCACACGCGTACCTATACTAAAATCAGCTATTGAAAAATCATACAATTTCCCAAGTACCGATACAGGTTGACCCGTACCGATACGGCATTGAACAATGTACCAGTACAACCGAAGCTTGTATCGATACCCTACGCACTAGCTTAGAACGTCTTAGTATACCACGCAATTACGAGACCTTGTTCCCTCTCTAAAACTTATGAAACTCATTAGTATTTTTTTACTAACACATTTAATCATTTAATATCATTTACAAGCTTTATGATCATTTAATCAAATAATTTCTGATATTTATCCTTTACGCACGATTTTCGTCAAACACATCAATTTTCATACTCTAGCACCAATCATCAAAACATACAATTCAAACAGTCATCACATAAATATACGAATATTCGAACGACCCTACACGATCTCTAAAGTCTATATGAGTCAAGTCATATCCCTAAACATCATCATGCATCTCATAATTATTGAGTCTTGTAATATCGGTCTCTAACATGCTTATTATATGTCTACCTATTTTGCAAACACTAACACGCAAGGCAATTATATTTATGATGCTCATGAAGCACTTCAGAGTTCAAGGTGTACTAACCTCAAGCGTTATCGGAAATTACTCATTTAAGCTCCTCCAAACATTCCATATAATTATATTGGAGACGGCATTATCCTCGTATAACAATAAACATGGTTACATAAGCAAATTTGCATTATATGACTACTTTAGGGAATAAAATGCTTAAAATAGCTTATCGAGTTCGCATTTGGCAAAAGGGGCTGCAAAAACGAACTCGGGACGTTGAAAAACCCTTGAGTAGGGTCCCCTATAAAAAGTCAACACCGGTCAACGGTCAATAGTGCAGCGAGGTGCAGTGTTGTGCGGTCTAGTGTGGTGCGGTCTAACTAGATCGGTTCTGCCCAAGCAGTTCAGCCTAAACTAGTCTTGTTCATTGGTGAGGCATGCCCACGCGCAGGCGATGGCACGTGAGGCGGCATACTATGGCTGAACGACAACAGCGAGCTTCAGTTTGACTTTTCTCGAGCAGGGAAACTTTGTGGTATCCTTGCCCTTCGACGGTGGACGGTGGTTCATGTTGTTTGAGCATTTACGAAACTTCCCAAGCTCTACCCCGGCCAGTGGCGGTAGCGATGATGACGGGATGGCCATCGTTCGACTCGTCTCACTGAGCTAAAGACAATGGCGACGGCGATGTCACTCCCAACGATCTAGACGACTGCAAAATGAGGTTCAAAGCCTCTCTTCCCCCATTTCCTATCTTAGCTTTCTCTCTCTCGAACAAAAATATCTTATCCAATCTTATTCCTTTTTCCCACTACCAACAACCCCTTTAATTCAAATTTCACCATTCCCAAAAAAGGGTAAACCAACATATGGTCACTAAGATTTTTAAAATTCATTTAAGACTCCCAACTTTAACTCTAAATCATTTTAGTCTATAATTTCATTTAAATCAAGATTCCAAAATTAACTCTTCTTAATTAATTCACCAACTTAAAGATTTAAAACCCATATTTGAAACCTTTTTTACTAACCCGAAAATCAGATAGTTACAAAAGGAACTTTGTGGGCACATTTTGTTTTTTGGTAGTACAAAGTTGATTGAGATTTGTGAGTTAATAACCAAACTTTTCATATGTGTCTTAGTGGGAGAAGATAACAGAGATAATAAAAAGATAAACCAAAAGAATTAGAAGAAAAAGAAGAAGAAGCATCATACTATTTTGATGAGGTTATATATTATACTTGGTGTTTACTATCAAACTTAGGAGGTTGGTCTAGTGGTTAGGTGCTAAGCATTTCATCCGTCAGCAAAATGCCACGTCAGCATCTCCATACACGTGGCATCGCCACATCAGGAAGTGAGACATTAAAATAATTGAAATACTATAGAATATAACTAAGTGGCCCTCCACCATCCTTTACTCTACTTTTGTAGATATTCTTTTTGGTGTTTACTTGAGTTAGGTCACTTTAAGTTCCACACGGTGGATCAAGTGGGTTCAAATATATTTGATTTTCCCCTCTCTCCTCTAAACTTTTTCTATTTTACAAGAGTTTTCTAGAATTCAAGTATGGTCAACTGACCCCGGTAGAATCAACTTAAATCCACCCCCGGCGATGGACCTATTAAGGTCATGGGAAGGGCTCCTACACCCACGCATGAATTTATTTAGCTTTATATATATTAAAAATAGATTAATTATGAATTTACTCTTCACTTTTCGATATTTATGTTTTGTTTCCTTGACACATGGGACATCAACGTTGATACTTATAGATCCAGTTGGGGTCTCGACCAATGGATCACCTTGCGTATCCTGCTTACACCTTTTCTTTTGTGTTCCCAACCACTGAGGCAGCTGGTTGAAGCTTCCCCTCATGCACAAGTGTGTTCCTCTTGATCTAAAAATTCCACAAAAATACAATGAAAAAAGGTAAAACCATCACGATGGTATATTCAAAGTTGCCTCAAGCCATTCTTTACACTTAAGGACATGACCTCCTTAATTTGTGTTGGGCAGTCTCTCGATGTGTGGATCATCGTTTTCGGTCCATGATCGCACATCTTGCACCTTCCATCCTCTAAGCCTATAGCTACCAACCTACTACCGGTGGGGAGTGCCTCATGACCAAGATGCCATCCAGATATCCTAATCTTAGGAGTCTTCATACTAGACAAGGCTTATCTACACCTTTGATTGATCCAACACTATAATCCTTATCTCAATAGCCAATGGTAACACGAACGTGCTGAGTAAATTCTAGAAGAGTGATGGGTGATGGCTCCGAACTAGGGGTGTTCATTGCTCAGTTAAAATTGAATTAATCAAACGAACTGAATTCATTCAGTTAAAAGGCTGGCAACCAAAGTTTGTTCAGTTGGAGAACAACTAAAGAATTTTTCAGTGTTTGGTTATAAATTAATTCGATTCAAAATTGTTAGTTAACCGAATTAACTAAGTTATCCGAAATTATTTAAGCCTAAACCCTTTACAATTTTAAGACTCAAGTAATTTTTAACCCAAACCGAAAAAAATTTACCAAAGTTACCTAACAAAAGTAAAAAAAAAAATAACAAATAAAAAAATACCTAAACTATTTTTTTTGCTGTTACTTGTAACAAATTTTAGTTAATCCAAAATCGACCGAATTAGCCAAAATTTATTCGGTTTAATTAATGATTTTTTTAAAAAAATCATTTCAATTTATGGTTAAAGATTAAAAAAATGACTAATTCAATTTTGAATAATTCAACTCGACTACCGATCGAATTAACTGTTTGAACACCCTACTCTAAACCAGGACATCCTCATCATCTGAAGTAATGAGACAACTCAAAATCTGAGTCGATATTCAGCTACAAAGACCTATTAAACCATCCTCTCGTCCCAACAAGGAACCCTTAGAACCATAAAGTCTTTGTATGCATGTATTCTAACTTTTCTAGTTTTCTTCCCAAACCAACTCGGCGGAAGAAACTACTCCTTAAAACTTGCATGGCTTCAAATATGCAACCCCTTGCAAATGAAGGTTTATCCCTAAATTTTGCTTCAAAAATATTATCGTTTGGGAAATACTAAGCTGCTAGTACCTTGTAGCAAAGAGAATGAGGGTATCATATCATCCTTCACACATTCTTCCCAAGTAAAGAGAGGTTGAAAAACTTTAAGTCACGAAACCCTAGTCTACCTTCATTCTTGGGTTGACACAACTTATGTCATGCAAATAATTAAAGCCCAACCAAGCTCGTGTGAAACAAATTACATGACATATTATATCGCATTTAATATATTATATTATGTCTTTCAAAAAAATATATTATATTATGTATTTGTTATAGGAAAATTCTAGAATTGGAGTCGCATACCGCTGAATACCACTAACGCTATACCCGTCGCACATCATTATTTTTTTATTTTGTATAATTACATATTTTGTCCTCATTACGTATTCATTCAATCAATTTAGTCATCACTATTTACTCATTCAATCAAATCAATCCTAATTCAACTAATTTAACACTCAATGTTTAAAAATCTATCAATTTGGTCCTAATTTTAGTGCAATTCAATTTGATCATTAATATTTAAAAATTCTATCAATTTAATCTAAAAATACATGTAGAAAATAATAAAAAGCGAAAAAAAAAAGAAAGTAAAAGTTAGAGATACCAAACTGGGGGGCTTCTTTCAATGAGAGTTCCAGGACACGTTTTGCACGAAGAGTAAATGGAATCTTCACAGCAACAAACCCCTGCTCTCCACTTCTACACATGCATCTTTAAGATTAATTCTCATAGGCCATGGATTTAAGAACTTTTTGCAGCAATGTCAGTACCTTCGCCAATAAGACCCAATAAAATTTGCTCGGTATCAACAAAATTATGGCCAAGCCGCTTGACTTCCTCTTGGGCTGACATAATCACTTTAATCGCTTTTTCTGTAAAGTATTCAAACATGGCTTTCGGTTTCGTACATTGACGGTAATTCAGTTGGGTGTGGATCCAGGGATTCAAATAGCGAACAGCAACTGCAATAGCAACCGCTATATAACGGACGTCGCTGTCCGAAACAGCTATTGTGAAAAATAACGGTCTGCAATAGCCGCAATTCATCTGCTATTGGCCGCAACCGCGATAAAACGCAGCGATCGAAAACGCGACCTCGATTTAAATCCCAATGTGAAATGATTAATATGAGAATATCATCACTATTTTCTCTGTTCCATAGGGAAATATTGGGGTTAATGGAGAAGCGATAGCATTGGAGTCTGGAGATGGAATGGTGGGTGGTAAGACATGCGTAAAGATAGAATCGGGTTATGTGATGTTTAGTACCAAATGAATATGTATTTTTGGATTAAATTTATAGAATTCTTAAATATTGATGATCAAATTGAATTAAAATGTTGAATTACACTAAAATTAGGATCAAATTGATAGATTTTTTAAACATTGAGGGTTAAATTAGTTGAATTAGGATTGAAGTGATTAAATGAGTAAATAGTGACGACTAAATTGATAGCATGTATACATAATGAGGACAAAATATGTAATTATACAAAATTAAAAAAAATAATGGTGTGCAATGGTGTATAGCGTTAGTAGTGTTTGACAGTATTCGGCGCCCGTTCTAGACTCATCCTTTGTTATATGATATTTTAATACTTAATAGTACTATTACATTATATATGATATCCTAGTTGAAAAAGGTTTTAAGTTACTTATTATTACCCTTTTACGTTATTTTTGCATACATATATATATATAGTTATGCTTATTTATTAAATATATTATTATAAACTTGCTTAGTATGTATCTTTATATTATATATGTATGCATGTAATTTTATTTCAAGTTTATTAACTAAATACGTGTATGTTGAGTTATGCATGTTTATTTATTTAGTTACATATTGCATGTCGCATATCTATGCATATTATTTCATGTAGATGTATCTTTTTTACTAAATATTTACACCATGTGTAATGTTCATATGTATGTACTATATCATTTCACAAATTTTGTTCATGTTGCATGCTCAAATTTAATATTATTTGATAATACGGTATTCCATTATTAGAAGGTAAACTCGGTTAGCGCCAGAAAAATTGGCTCTCCACTATTATTTAATATTATTTATGTATGTCATTTCACATAACTTTGAACCGCACGCATACTAGCCGTCACATATCAAATTGATCTGATGGTCCGAACCAATCCTTCCAAAAGCTTCTGTCATTCTTACGACCCTTCAGCTACCCCATGCACCTCATGCTCGGACTCATCAACTTCTCACCAGCAACCTGTAACCTTCCAGCTGCATCTCTCATGTGACCCTTGGCCTCCCTCGCCACGTCAACACCTCGTCAGCAGTCACCCACCACTCATCAACAACCACATCGAACGGCCCGAGCCACTCACCATTGGCCCTCTTCGCCACGCCAGCAGCAAGGACACTCAGGGTCTGTCCTCTTCTCTGCCACAGCACCAACTGTTCCCCTCCCTCATCACATACAATGTGTGGTCCCCTCCTTCCCTCTCTCGTACGAGACCCACATGCACAACAAGAAAAATTATAGCAAGGAATTTCACAAAAAAAAAAACAATTTCAGAACCAATCACATGCAAGGATACATTCAGCTATAAATCACGGGGAAAACGAACAATCAAGGGATTCTTTTGGGAGTTTTTAGAGAGAGAGAGAGAGAGAAACCTTATAAAAAGATAGAAACCGATTTTAGGGTCATCATTCGAAATCGGAGACCATCGGCCACCAGATTTGGTTTCGAAGGTAGCCATTCGCTCTCTTTTCCTCTCTCGGGTTACTTGAGAAATTGGGGCTTGTTTTTTAAGGGTTTAGAGGGAAATATGCTCGGTTAAAGAAGAAACCGAGATATTTAGTCTTGCTCTAGGGGTTCCCAAACGCTATTCAACGGTGGCGCACGACGGAGCCCCCGTCCGTTTTTAGTTTCTAGGAAGCGAGAGAAGGAAAATGAGAGAGAGTGTTTTTCCCTTTGTATTATAATTTTCAGAAGAAATGAGAAGGCTTAAACTTTAGGTGTCTAAAGTATTTTTTGCAAAAATAGGTATTTATAGTTTCAAAAAATACAATTTTAGATGTCTGACTATTAATGGATGTTAAAAAAAACCAATCAATGCTTGACACGTGGCACTAATTTGATTTTTTTAATTTTTTAAAGAAAAACACCCAAAACTTTTATTTTTTTTTATAAAATTCCAAAATTTTGAAAATTTTACAAAACAGTCCCCAAATCTCTAAAATGACCCAAACCCCCAAATCGTCGTCGTTTCTGCCGCCGATCGCAACCCCTAAGCACAATCCTTTGGTCGCCGGACTAAGGCAGTCATTTCCCGCAATACGGCGTCCCCAGAAACGCCGAACGGCGTGTCTGCCAAACGTCGATTTTGCATTCGACGTTCGCATGTACGTCGTTCGCCATTTTCAGCGACGTCGTGTTGGGGGAAATGACCGCTGTGGTCCAATGACTAAAGGGGTGAACTTAGGGGCGACGATCGGCAGCAGCAGGGATTTGGGGGTTGAGTTTGGGTAATTTTAGGGATTTGGGGACTATTTTGTAAAAATTTCAAAATTTTAGAATTTTATGAAAAACTAAAAGTTTTTTTTTTGTTTTAAATTTTTAATTTTGAAAAAAAAAATATGCCATGTGTCAAGCATTGATTGGTTAACAATTTTTTAACACCCTTTAACGGTCAGGCACCTAAAAATTATAACTGTTGAAACTTCAGGCACCTAAAATTATAACGGTTAAAACTTTGAACACCTATTTTTACAAAAAAAATACTTTAGGCACCTAAAGTTCAAAAAATGTATACTTTGGGCACTTATTTTTCATTTAAGCCAAATGAGGAATGAAGTCTCATTTTTTTTGCTTTGTTTTATATATATATATGACAAAACGGCATCGTTTAGGCATATCCAGACCCGCGCTCTGACCCTAACCCGAAGAACGATCCGTGTATTTTGGTTGATGGGTTAATTGCATGTTGGTCGCTCCAAAGTTTTACTTTCTTGAGATTTGGTTTTGTTTTTCATTTCGTTTTTGTTTTACATTTCGCGCTTTAAGTTATTTTTATTTACATTTTTCCTACTACTTTGCAGTGGCCCGCCCCGGGATATGATCTGCATTATATACGGTCTGAATAATTTGGTTCATAATTTCTTTTAACTATTAGTTTTGTTTAATTCAATTCTTATTTTATTTAATTTTGGTTGCTTATTGTTGCATATTTATATTTTTGTTATTGTTTCATATCTTTACCATTTTTTAATAGTCTTAAGGTGATTACAAGGTAGTAATTGTCCATACATATTCTTAAGGCTTTGACAATGCACACACCTTTCAGACAAAGCAAGTTGAACTCGGATCTCCTAAGATGAACATCGTCATCTTTTCTACTAGGACTACTAGTTGGGTTCATGTCTTTATCATTTTTATATTATTAATTGCATTTAATATATTATAGGGAAAACTGCATATTTAGTACCTCAACTATGTTTATGTTACTGTTTTGGTACCCCAACTATTATTTTTAGCAAAATGGTACCTAACATTACGTTTTTGTTATGTTTTGGTACTTTCGTTGTTTAAAATTAACGAAAATTGTGTTGTGGCTTGGGTTAATAACAGTTTTAGTCAAAAACTTATACAATCTATCAATTTAGTCTAAAATTCAATCAATTTAAATGTTATTTTAATTTTTGGATTAAAATTGTAAATTCCTCACTTTTCTTCTTCTTCTATTCGAACACTTTTTTGGGTTTTGGGTTTAAAAAACACGCTAGGGACAATCAAAATTTTAGGATTTGGGCATCAATGGGGGCCAATGCGGGGTCCATTAGAGGACCCAAACTCCATGATAGGGATACCGGCAAGAATACGAGGGGTGGAAAAGGGATGGGACAAAATGTGATCGAAGCTTTGCAAAATTAAGATGATGTTTTAAATTGATGGATTTTGGAGTAAATTGATAATATATACAAGTGTTTTGGACTAAATTTGTGATTCAACCAAACCACGTCATCATCTCTGTTAGTTTTTAACGGTCGGGGTACTAAAACAAAACTTTAGGTACCATTTTGCCAAAAACAATAATTGAGGTATCAAAACAGTAACACGGGCATAGTTAGGGTACTAAACATGTAGTTTTCCCTATATTATATTATGTATTTGTTATAGTATGATATTTTAATACTTAATAGTATTATATTGTGTAGGATATCTTAGTTAAAAAAGGTTTTAAGTTGCTTATTATTACCCTTTTACGTTATTTTTGCATATATATATATTAGGTACCATTTTACCAAAAATAATAGTTAGGGTACCAAAACAGTAATGCTGCATATATATATTTTTGCATCTATTTTTGCATTGGTTTTCTTTTGGTGCGTGGTGTGCCTAACTGAAATCACCGTGACGATTCCACTTTTCTACTTTCAAATTCAAAATCGGGGTTTTACAAATGAACCCGAGAATTTTTGTTATTACACTTTAGTCATTCAATTGCTGTACATCAATTATCTGCAAGTTCTTTATGTGTTTCACAGTGAAGAATTAAGCACCGAATACACGTCTTCTTGCATAAGGTGCATCTGTTGTCAGGTTTGCTTTGGAACAAAGCAAGATCAAGGCATTCATGGATAAGACGAGAAATCCCACAAGAAAACAGCTACAGTGATGATTTTCACACACCAATTTTGTAAGATTTAGCAAATGTCCGCAAAAGAGGGTTCAAACTTTTCAATTCCATTACCACTCTAGCAGCAGCACGGCTATAAACCCTAATGCAAGTCCTCGATATTAAGAATACGCTCCTTGTAACGAACGTTACTACAATATCAAGTAATATCAGTAGAAGAAATATAAGAAGGAGATAAAAAGAAGATAGGTTTCAGTAAGGAACATTGAACTTGAATAGAGAGGAAAATAGTCGCAGCCAATGTTCACAATTTTCATAACCTTTTCCCTAAACCCTCTTGGCTTATTTATACCGGTAATATTACCATCTAATTAATCTAAAAAACTAACTAATTTAAGTGGTCTCCGCTGCGTGACATTTCCCAGTTCATAACATTACCTCGCCTTCAATAGAACCTTGTCCTCAAGGTTCCAAGATAAGTGTACCCAGCAGAAATATCCACCGAAAACTGCTTCCAGCAATGAAACAACCGATATGTACGAGAATTTCAGTTGACCATTATAGAATAAGCAATACAAGAGCAGAAACCATGAGAGTGAAAAATTGTATGTAGTCCCATTTGCCTATGCAATTGTTTAGCCATCGTTGCTTGGAAGATTCGTAGTGTGAGCTGGTACATTTGCAAATAATAGCACAAGGAGAGAAAATCCATAGCAAACAATATGGTTGCTTCAACAAACCACGGTTTCCCTCGATTTCAACAATGATATCTTTTGTGCAGCATCCTTTTCCATAGTTTTTCCTCTAGCTGAAATATCATTATCATCAAAAAAGGTTGCACCTGAATCTCCACCATTGTTGTACTGAGAGGGTAAAAAAGCATCATAAGTAAGTTTGCTGCATGTTGAACGAATCAATACATTGTGAAGATAACTTCCGGAAGAATTGGAAGAATTTTCTGAACTTTGATAACCATATGTGTACGAACTCGACCAAGGCAAGTTGATGCTCATACTAGAACTTCCATAGTGTTGGAGATCATACTTCATATATGTATGAGATTCACAGAACACTTTGTCATCTAGAAATGCTTGCAGCAAAACAGACTGTGTACATGTATGGCCTTGTGGTGCAGCCGGGTAGCTACTTTGAGCATAAGGATGTGCATACAAATGCTCCTTGAGTACGAGTCCAGTTGCGGGGTTGGCACTATGAAGGACTTGTGGTGAAGGCTGAGACATGGATACAATTAAATTCTTAACTGACAATGCAGAACCGCTGTATCTAGATGAAATTGACGGTGATGTGAGAAATGCAGCAGAGTCTCTTGCTTCTGTTGATTGAAGAGTCGCTGCCAATATACCACTTGGCATAGAGTTGAACTGTGATTGCGGAAAAATAGAAAGACTCCTAGCATTGGGATTAATCAAAAAAGGCAGAGGAAGATTGTTCGATGTTCTTGAAACTTAAACCAGGTATAAATGCACAAGAGACATAATCATTCCCAAGAGTTGCTGCACCAGGAATATCTAGCTTCCCAAGCTCTGACTTTGAAAATTTAGGTGAATCATAGTTCCTAGCATCTGCAGTTACTTTATGACTATCAAATTTGAATTCAAGCCGCTCTTTATCATGATATACCAGGTTCCTAGAGTTCAAATGCATAGAAGTTGAACAACCATTTGATGTCATCAAGGTCACTTCCAAGCTTTTTGCCGAGTAACTAGATCTGTGTGGTTGTGGCAATGCTGCACTCTTTCCAGATTTGTTGGTACCAAAGCTTAAATGTGAACAATCATAAAAAAAAGGGCTAGCAAATAATCTAAAAGCATCACTCTGGCACGCCCACGCCAAATATATAGGCCAAAACAACATGTAATGAATGGAATGTAGATTTCCAGCACAATATATTGAAACATTTTCACCCTTTTTTCCATCACCAAAAAGTCGAAATAGGCAAGGGTCATTTATTTCAACAATTTCATTCACCTTAAACGCATTTTTTGACAATTTGTCTAAATAAATAGTAGATGCCGAATTACTTAAAAAATTTGTCGGTAGTGCCCCATTACTTCTCGCAAACCTTTCATCAACCATTTTCCTCTCGTTGTCTTGCAAGCTTCCCAAGTCAAATTGTATATCCAATTTTATCGCATGTGCCACTCGACCACCAACAATAGCAACTTCCAACGATGGGTGCCACTCAACTCCAATAACTTGATCATCGGACTCTTTATCAGCATTACTAGCGCAAACTACCTTATACTCTCATTCTTTTGAAACTCTTTCCCATGCTGCACTGAATTGATTGATCGTCAATTTTAGTATTTGTTGGAGTTAACGATTCGTCGAACACTTGAGGGAAAATCATTTTTTTTTGGTGTTGGCATTTTGTTGAACACATAGTGGTCATTTCCACTTCGATTGTCAAACTTAGCTGATTGAGAAAGATAAATGTGAAGAAAAAGATTGTCTCGCAACTTCCATCTCGGAGAAAGCAAACCACTTTCGAATGACGTCAACAAAATTGTTCCATAAAATTCAAAAAAAATTACGAGCCGAGGTGATCTATTCTTCTGAGTTTTCCTCCGTGCTTTATCTCTCAACAAAAGTACCAATATAACGAAAGTTACTACAATATCAAGTAATAACATTAGAAGAAATATAAAAAGAGATAAGGAAAAGATAGGTTTCAGTAAGGAACATAGCGGCAGCGAATGTTTACAATTTTCATATTTTTTTTCTAAAGTTCTTGGCTTATTTATACTGATAATATTACCATCTAATTAATCTAAAATACTAACTAATTTAAGTGATCCCGCTGCATGACATTTCCCGGTTCATAACACTCCCTCCTACCAATATTCATCCTTTTAATTACCCCCTACATTCCTGTTGATTGATAATACAAAGCAGCCATTAACAGCGGAAAAAAGAAAAACTCTTTAGTGTTCAATTCTATACTCTTCAGTCGGTTATACGTAATATGTTCAAGACTTCTTTTAGTAACGTTATACGGTCGGTCAGTCTCAGAACTTGAAGGAAATTTATACTTTAATTCAAGTTTTTTAATCCTTTTCTTTTTTTTTCATTTAATTTTCAGGAAAAAATATATATAAATAGATAGTACCTTATAATCATCTTTAAACTATTCAAAATAATTTTTATAATTCAATCTGTTACACTTATGTTACAACGTAACCATCAATACACCCCTTCCATTATCCACTTCAGTATCAAATCATTATAAACTTGTATTTTAACAGAAACTACAAGCATATTGGATTATAATTTTTAAATTGAAAAAATAAAAGATTTAATTTTTTTAGTAGAAGAATAATACATTTTTTTGTTTAAGAATAAGAATAAAATTTTAAACTTTGCCAAGCAGCCGAAGAAACAAAGATCCAAAATTGTACAAATGGGAGTAATTAACACTCTAAAGAGAACATTACAATAAAAGTAGGAAAAAGAAAACAGAAGTTGGAAGTAATACAGAAAGCAGACAAGCAGGGATTATTGGAGGGAGGGGGGATTAGCAAGAATGTGAATCTAAAAACTGGGTTGCTCGTAAATTTTACACGCATTAAAAATCTATAACCACACAACAGAGGAAAACAATCATGCCTTGAGAAGTGTCTCGATGGATTTGAAAAACAGTGGTGCCATCTCAGGATTTGGGGTCTTGATCGCACACTTCACACCCGGGTTTCCAATTATCATTGTAAGTTCAATCAAGAAAGGTATACCTCGAGGGATCTTGGCAGAGAAGTAGAATACATCCTGATTCGCATGTTTGCGTTTCGCTATAAAGAACATGTTTGAAGCAGCTAGCCTGTCAATGGTTGCATCAGCACTGGTCAACACAATGCCCGGGAAGTCTTCTAGGACCTCATTCGAATCGGGTAGAGATCTCCATGTCTGCATAATGGGAAGAATATCATTCAATTCCCATTGCTGGGATAATCCTTTGCGATGGAGGGCTTTTGACAAATTTGTACCATTGAAACACCAAAGCAAAATAAAACAAGCTTCTTACCTCAAGAAAACTAGTTCGCTCCATCCTCCCATCCTCAGTAAAGAACACATGCAATGGGATTTTATCATTGAAGTACCAGACTGGCTGCTGACTATTTTTAACAGCAACCTGCAGAAGGGAGTTTGGAGGACCAGCAGACATATTCTGGAACAATACCATTGGCAGCAATGTCCTTGCTGATGCCCCTGGCGCCAACGGGGGAACCTAACAGACGGTACCAATTAAATCAAGAAAATGCAACTAACTGAAGTGTAAAAACCACACAAATTGTGATTACCTGAAGAGGTCCGGCAGCTGCCAGACCGAACGAATTCTTGTTAAACTGAATCATGAATCCATCAAGAGTGATCTGTGTGTTATTCTCAAACAGTAAACTGTAAAATATTTGACCATCCTGTCGAGCTAACTGTGCACTGATTTGCAAACCCTGTCCAGTTGATGCTGGTAACAGAACAGGCATAGGGGGGCTGCAATCGTGAAGGTAAAAAAATACAGTAAGTGCAATAATATAGGCATGCATGTACAAATGTATAAGCTTCAAGCATAACTCCAATAACATAAGAAGCTATAAAAAAAAAAACTACAGACTGCTTCACTGTAAGGAACTTAATTATTTTTAAGAATATTTTATAACATTTGCAGGATGACTTCTATCAGGAAAACTAATTCATTCCAGCATACTTACCCAGAGGAACTTGCATGCTGATCAGCGGGGGCAATTTGATTGTTATCAAGGCCAATCAGATCACCTAGCAGAGCAGGTACTGGAGGAGAAGGTGCAGGAGCAGCTGGGGCTGGAGCTGTCTGCCTAGCTTCAGCATATGGGACGCTACTTGAACTGGTTGGTGGCGATGCACCACCATTAGCAGCATTAGAAAGTGTTTCAGAATACCTAGTTTCATTTCCATCAGGATAGTCATCATCTTCAGTTCTCGGAGTTGCAGTCTTTGTGCGGGTTACAAAAGCATCAGGAGGTTTGTGATAAACAGAAGATAGTGTAGCAATGTTGGCAAGAAGCTCATCAAGAAGGGATGAATCTAGTTGGTTTGAGTCATCACTGATCACAGGTTTCTCAGCTAACACAACATCCTTAGCAGCCTAAGAGAACAAATAGAAAGTCAAAAACATCCTCCACGTGGTCTAGATGCATTTTACATTTAATAAAGATGCATTCATGTCAGCAAAGACATCTACATCCAAATATTTGCTAGATTCCGAGAGAAGATGATCACATGGAAACAGGAAAAACCCCTCAAGGAAAAAGACACGTGCTAATCATACAAACATGGTGAAAGGCATTCTCAACCACAGCTTAATCATATAGTATGCCCATTTTAAGAGTGGTCCTCAGAATGGAGATGAAGATGATTCAAGCAAAATACTTATCCAGCCCTTCCCCTCCAAGGTAAGAAAGGAAATAAAGATTAAAAATGGTTCCTCAGATTTTTTTTAAACTAAAATCATTGAATAGTGAACTGCCATTGGTTAGAATAAAAACATACCTCAGGATCAGTAGAAAGAAGGCGCCAATAAATGTATGCACGGTCTCGTAAATCAGGATTGTCAGTTTCCACAGTAGCATTATTCAATACAACCTATAAAAATCCCAAAATAGAAGTTAGATCGGATATGATGTCTCCAATTGAATAATCAATCTTTCTGCAATAGACAGACATGGATGCATGGTCTATGTAGCTTGTATAACCAGAAAATTATGGCAAAGCAAGGTCATATATCCAGTAGTATTAATACTATGCCAGAGTCCGTACTCCCTATGAAAATGATACAATCTGCATTCCTCTAGACCTGTTTTTCTCATAGGCAATTGCATATAGAGAAATCAGACAATGATTTTGGAAAGAAGTATGATGCATAATAAAAGATAATAAATGTGAAGACCTTGCAAATGCAAACGTGAAGCAATAACTGAAAACATGCATGAAGAATGCAAAAAAGACCTGAATCATCTGTTGTGGGCCTTCTGTTGGCTTCTTAAGAAAGAGTTTGACTGTTGCAGTTAGCAGCTGCAGTTGGACTTGGGGAGGTTCTTCAGGGAAACTCTCCAAGAAGCTTTCAAGGAGCTCATCAGCATTGTCAATTCTTTCAGCATATTCTCCAATTATCCATATCATTGATGCCTTAGCAGATAGAACAAAGTAGAGGAAAAATATGAGCTAAGGTGAAAAAATAACAGTAGTAACAGAAAACAATGCTCTGATTTATTTTTATTTTTATTTTTTTTGCAACTTCTGAGACAAAGGTACCTTAGCTTCCGGCTCATCTAAGGTGTCCAAGCTCTCACAGAGGGTTGCAATGATAGATTCATACCTGTGAAGGTTATCAGGAAACCATCAAAGGGGAATCAAGGAGCAAAGACGAAGATGTTTCAGCCACTAAGAAATATAATGACAAGATTTTATATTTTTGATAATATTCCAACACAAAGGTGTAAATAAATGATACATACGTGTTAGGATATCTTCTAAAGATATCTTTGATAACTATAATAGCCTCTTGAACAACATAGTTTACTTTAATCTTGATCAACTCAAGCAGAACACTGATGCACCGTTCAGCTGCTCTGTCTAACTTGATAGCACATCGACCAATGGCACGAACAGCCTTTCTAACGAAATCTACATCTACTTCTGTTGCATATTCTTTGAACTCCAATAAAACCTACATAAATATCATCCAAGAGACCATCTCAACATTTATGTCTAAAATGCAGGCGAAAATAAACTACCAATGTAAATAAGACAAAAATAAGTCCACAGACCAAAATTTGGATACCTGGTCAATATTTCGGTCGGAAGCAAGCTTTATCATGATTTCTAGCTTCTCCATCTTCACATAAATCGGATCATTGTACTTGCAGAAGAATACCTAGCAAGAATAAGCATCTGATCAGCACACATTCAATGCCACTATATTGATACAGAAGCATACAAATCAAGCTATCATGCAAAAGCCTGAATGATGTGTGTGGGCAAGCATGCACGTGTTTTATTCAATATAAATCCACCTTGATTTCATGCGCGAGAATTGTAGGCCGCCTTTGTACTATGAGGTTGATATTCCGCAATGCAACATATTGAATCTCGGGTTCTGCAGAGAGTAATGTCACAAGAGGAGGAGCCATCTTTTTGCAAAGATTTCGAACAACATCAGTGCTAGTGATAAGTTCCATTTGTTGAAGAATCATCTGGAAAGCACAAAATTAGGGAATGCTCACAAGTGAAATGATAAAAAGAAAATACTTGTGCAAAATACTGAACAGAAAACACAAAATCACCTTAACAGCTGAAAGTACAACAGCGCAATTAGCATGTTGAAGTCGTGGCGTAACTCTTTCCACAATATTTTCTGCTTCACGAGCATCAGCTGCCTTATATCTGGAGAGAGCATCAAGTATAAAAACTTGACCCCACCTGAAATGAACATTATAAAAATGAGCTGGGTAAAGCACAAGGTTCCCAGACAAAGTTCAGTAGACAGACACTAGAATTGTGATTTGTTCAAGCTATCATGTCCGGAAATGGAAAATATAAAATACCAAAATCCTATTGAGTTGCTTTTTATATGAATTAGAAAGACAGCTCAACCACATAGCAATAACCTGATTCTAGGTAATCATTTTGCATTATCAAAGTAGTGGGATAACGCAAGACCATTTCAAACATCTGAACTTACTCTGTGCATTCATTAAGAGCAGTAAGGAGCTTTGTCAGTGTAGGGGTAGTGATTTCAAATATTGGTCCACTACTATTCTCTTGTATCTCAGCAAGAGCTGCCACAGCGTTAGCTACAACCATCGGATTGTTGTCAGATATCAAATCCTTGAGAGATTCCAGAAAACCCCTATCCTCAACCAACTCAGCATTTATATCATAAAGTTTAGCAACACAAATGGCAGCTGTCTTACGAACATATGGATCATCATCCTGTTAAAAAATTATATAGAGAAAGGGAAATACATAATAACTTGCGTGACTTGCAATGATGTTCGAAAGTGGAAACCAAAAAACCAAAAGCTTTGCTAAAAATTGGACCTATATACTGTGACAAGAACCAACCTTGAGGCACCTCTGAAGGGGATCACAAAGATATTCTGTTATCTTATCAACACGGATGCATCCCATCGTCCGAACAGCCAAAGCACGAATGAGAGGGTTCGGATCCTGTGAATCCTGCATACATATTCATAAAGCCAAAGATCAGTAGAGATTCATAAAGCATCATTATTGAAAACCTTAATACAAACATTACTCCGAACAGAACAATATCATGAAATCCCTACGAGCACTCTATAATGCTTATATCCTTTGAGGAAGATAGAAAGACAATAGATAGGTTAGAAAGGGCATAATAAATTGCACACCTTTACAAATGTATTTACTGCAAGAATGGCAAGGTCGGGCTGGCTTTTAGCATAATTTATAAGATACAAATACACAAGCTTTTTCAGTTCCAAATTCTCTGTTTGCATGCAATTCACCACATCTGTGAACAGTGATGACACATCCTTCCCAACCGTCATTGCAGCAATAACCTTCTTTACAGCATCTTTTCTTTTATCCTTCACAACATGGAAAACAGAGGCATGATTACAACCCAATAACCATAAGGCGCAAATAGCCATAAGGCGCAAAAATAGAGATGCAAAAAAATGCATTCAAAATCCAACGGGCACATTTCTAGTCTTTCCCCATGCTAAGAGCGACAGGGTTAAAAAAAAAATCTCCAGAAAACTCATTTAACCAGCAAAATCAATGGAATTAAAAAAAAATTGTGCAACGGTTAATAATCAATTTAGAATTAGATAAATATAAACTGCTCTCAATAGAAACTTCATGATAGGCAAACCATAATCCAATGCTCGAATCAAGTAGCATTAATCCTAATCAAGAAAAACGATTCTCTCTTTTCGATTCCAGGTCATTTTCCAAAATCCTTGATTGATCCAAACAGAAACCTAAAATACAGCTAACAAAGACCTAATTCAGCCGATTGACCGCTTCAAAGAACAAGTCAAAACGGCAAAACAATAGATCTGACGAAAAACATGAACTACATAACTTAAAATACATCAAATCGAAAGCCTGACAAATTAAAACAAGCAGATCAACAAAGAATCTACAGGAAAGACGTCCGGTACCTTATACTGAGAATTGAGCTCTTCCTTGAGTTCAGGGATTTCTCCCTTCTTCGTCGTCGAGAAGTACTTAGAATCGTGACCGCTCATTTCTCACTCTCCGGACCTCCTCTTGATGTTGTCGCTGATTGGAATCGACAAAGAAGTAAAAAAGAAACAATGACGAACAATTGTTGCAAGAGAATCAGATAAATGAGACGAGATCGAGTATTAAACAAAAGGGTAAAATACAGTCCAAGTCACTGGATTCGGTTATACATATAGATGGATCACTTTTTTCTAAAAATTATACTTTAATCGTTCAATTAAAACTTCTATTTGAAACATGCCACTTGGAATTGAAACATGGTTCCAAAAATTTAGACAAAACTTAGACATACTATCAAATTAGTCCTAATTCAAAATAATTCAATAAATTCAACCTTTAATATTTAAAAATTCTGATATTGTACCCTCTTGACACACCATCTGACCACTTGTTATACTCACTTGTAGTGTACATCAGCTCGATAATTGACAGATGAAATAGATTGATAGACACAATTATTTCACTATTAGATAGCTGAAAGACTAGTGGAACAAATACATTAGGACTCTAATGTCACCTACTAGTAGGCATAATCACTTTACAAATAGAATTTTAAATATGAAAGGTTAAATTTACTAAATTATTTTGAATTATTACTAGATTAAAAGATTGTATAAGTTTTGAAGACTATAATGTTATTATATCAAGTCACATTAGACGTTTATTTCAATTATAAGGGTGTAGTGATATGTTTGTAACAAAATTTTAATTGAGAGATTATATTATATTTTTAAAAAAAATAACTTGTTTATAATCAAACACATAATTAAGTGATATAGGCTGTGTTATTTTTTTTTATCAAAGGTTCATTCATTCAAACCAACGAAGCAAAGAACAAAGGCAACACTGCCTTACAAACATAAGCAGAGACATAAAAGGCCTGCAAAACAGAGGCCACAAGAGGTCTTAAACAAAACAAGGACGCAACCTTGTAGACAGAAACCCTACCATAGCCAAGACGAAAGCAAACGACAGAAAGCTTCACCGATAAAGAGAGAAGTCAGTACAACGTAGACCAACTATGTGTTCACTCTGGAAAAGCTTAGCGGTTTAGTACACTCGCAGTGAAGTCCAAGGGCCGGAAACAATGAAACGGCACTGGGAACAACCATCAAGGCCTTTATTCCTGAACAAGAACCTTCCCGACAACACCATCACCATTGATTTCCTTTTTTGATTTCCTACTTGGTTTCCTTAATTCCTACAAACAAAATCTATTTGGATTTCAACCAATCTTTGCCAATTAAGGGAAAAATCAACAATTAGAGGTGATTTTTGTTTCTCTCCTCTAATTAAATGTTCTTTAATGAAATTCTTAAGTTCTTGATCCTTTACAACTGAGTTTTGTTATGTGTTTATGATTTAATCAAGATTTTATAAATTAAATTGTGTTTTGATGAGAAATTGGAAGAATATTGTTATGGATCTATTTTGCCTTGATTCTAATTGTTTTAGAATACTTAAGATATGCGTTTTAATGTTAAAGGAAGAGATTAATTAAAGAAAACCCGAAACTATGTGAATTGGTAGTTTCCTAGGTTGTATCTAGTTAGATTTTGGTGCGATCTTGGTGTTGTAGAGTTGTTCGAGGTATAAGGACAATATAAGGATGTTTTTGGATGTTAGTTGATGTTTTTAAGATGTTAAAATCAATAGGTTTTGGTTGGGCTTTGTTTAGATGAAGTTTGGGGATGATTTCGGTTGTTTTAGAATGGCGTTTGGTGGTTTTAAGTAAGGTGAAGTGGTGTTTGTTGGTTGCTGGAAGTTAGAGATGAATGAAAGTGCATTAATCCTCTGTTTTTGTTTGGGCAAATCAAGGGAGTAGAATCTTTTAGCTTTTGGACAGGTTTCGGAGGCTCCAGAAGCTTAATTGTGCATCGACAAGTGGATCGCTTGGTTGTCGGTGAGTGGAAACGTGTTATACTGCTTTTAAATTGTTTGAAGATGGTTGTTGGGAGTTTAGAATAAGTTTGAAACACTAATCTAAGCTCAGGAGTAAGTAATGATTGATCTCTCTTGTTTTCGATTTTGCAAAATACAATCTCATGCACATATTTATGATTTTGATTACCTACTGTTATATGCATATTTTAGAAATGAAAGATGCTGCAAATGATCATATATGGTGGCTATTGAAAATGGAATTTGGTTTATGAAAGTATTTTGAGAATACTAGAATACATGTTTTAATGTATTTGAAATTGGATTAATTTGATGCATATGTAAAACAGTGAGGTGATGTGGTTTTATTGAATATATTGGCAAGTGGCTGAGGTTAAATGTTATCGGATATAGTTGGCTAGCCATAGGGTTTAAAGTACACTATAATAAGTCGCATCATCTGTGTCGAAGGGTTAGTTGTGCCATTTTCTCCATCATGAGAACTGCAACGGTCGAGAGGTTAATTGTGCCACTTTCTTCTGTTGGTGGATTTATACGTTATAACCATTGAGGGCTGCTCCAATTCAAGGACGTATGTGAAGTGGTCAAAGGAACCACTTGGGAAATCCATGTATCTGATGTGTTTTTATAAATTGAATGGAACTTGATTTTGAGTCACTTGAAAGCCAATATATGAGATAATGTACATGAGAAATGGATTATTTTTGTATAATGAGGTTTATACATGAGATGCTCTTTAAGCTTGCTATATAGAGGTTTTGACATTTGAGGCCTAAATTGAGGTTTGAGATAGAATCCCTGATACATGTGTTGTAAATGATTTAAATGTGGATATTTAGACAGATTTGAAAAGCATGAGATGATTTTGGAATGAACATTATAAACTTATTTGATATAAAATGGTTTTAAATGCATTGATGAGTGTTTTTGCGATTCTCTCACTAAGCTTGGGTAGATGTTTTGGACTCGTATGATGCTTAATGTTTGGTTTTAAGGGGATGGGAAACAATTTGCATGCTTGGGTAGAGATCATGCTTATAGGATTTATGTTTGGATTTGATATGTTGTGTATGATATACTACCCTACTTTTATGTCTAAGGAATTAATGTTAGAGAAGTTTTATGATGATTAGACATTGATTGGAGTAAGTTAGATTGAGCCAAAGTGTCATATGTTGGACTGAGAGGTTATTACAAGTTTGTCCGTATCGGTACGGGTCCTTAGGGATCGATACGCGGGGACCTGTCTGGGCTCTATATGGGCAAAATTGCCTTGGCGTACTAATATGCCTAGTGACCGTATCGGTACACGATGCTAAAATTTTAGCTTGGTGTCAGTACACGGGCAACTGTACCGGTACGCCCTTTGGTTATTGGAATTCTCATTTTTGAATATTGTATACCTGTACCGATACGCTTGAGGACCGTATCAATACACCTTTAAAATTTAAACTCGTATCGATATGGGGTGACAGTTGTTGCGCGTATTGAGTGCTACACAAACGGTACAAGTATACACGTCGCAAGTAATAAAGTGATTTGAGTATCGAGTATCGCCTCCACAGGGATTGGTTTGGGCCACTTTGCTTAAGTTACTGCACTGTGAAAATAAAAACACAATTAATAATATGAGTTCTAATTAACGAGTAAACTAAGAGTAATAAACTAAAAGAATAGATGAAATCAAATAAGAGAGAGTAGGCCAGGTTATCGTGAGTTGTGGAGTGATGATCGAATGGTTCGTCGTGGTGATTGAGTAGCAGCCGGATTGCCAGGGCAATTCTGTTATGATTGCCTAGTCGATTGCTAGGGCAATTTGGTTGCAATTGCCTGGTTGATTGCCAGGGCAATTCTACCGTGTTGCTTGGTCAGTTGCCAGGGCAATTCCCCCGCGTTGTCTGATCAGAATGCCTGGGCAATGCTCCCGCAATTGCCTGGGCAATTAAGAATAGGTTGATTGCCTAGGCAATTGAGCATTCAATTCCAAAGTTCGGCAAAGCGTTCTTTAATGATTCCTCGTTATCCCTAATGCAAAATACTGTTAATTGCACACGTCCTGATAATACATCCCTGCGTGAATCAAGGGAGAACAACAATCAATCTTGCGCTCCTCTTAGCCGTTGAAATTCGTAACTTATCCCTAAGTCGAATTAGTCTTCGCCAACTTCCGTTTGTATGAAAACCATGCTCATTCGTTTCTTGAATCTAACTCTCCCGGTATTAGATAAATGTATGATTGAATTCTGAGATCCTCTCCCAATTCGCTCGCAACCAATGTTAAGAACCAAGAATGAACAAACTTTGAAAATTGGATTGCAACTCAAAAACCTAAACCAAATCCAAAAGATTTCACAACTACAAAAACACAATAACCCCAACCAATCAAGTTAGTTCATGGTTGGGTTCAAAAGATATACAAAGAATAATCCCCAAACCATGAATCTAATAGAAGCAAAGAAGAAGAAGAAAAAATCGATCAGCCCTATTTGGAAACTCTTCTCTTCAATCAAACTCTCCTCCTTGCCCCTCTCTTCTTTGAGTTTGACGGCTTGGTCTCCTTTAAATAGGAAATGGCTAGGTCAAAGTCCTTCTTGAGGAGGAAGTTAAGTTGGAATTAAATACTTTAAAAGAATATAATTCTTTATTATATTTAAATTCCTTCTAGATCTTCTCCTATCTTTTTGGGATTTAATTTCTCTTTGACCTCTTCATGGAAATCAAACTCATTTGGGATTTAACTTTGCTCTATGTCATCTTGGGCTTATTTAGTCATCAATTTCGACTGCCATATCATCTTATCCCTTATCGAAATTGCCCTGGCAACTAGCTCAACATCTCCTTCATGCACTGCCCTGGCAACTGGTTCCAACCTTGTTTAGGCAAGTGATTCTGCACACACACAAAAACAACTATCGGTAGCACCCTTTTTCCACAAAATTAAGCAAAATATGAAATCAAGCTTGTCCACCAAGGAAACAATGCAAACATGCATGAATGGCTAATAATGCAACTAATATGAGCCTAAGTCTAGCAATAATATGAATAAAAAGGGTGAACAAAATAGTACTTTTAGACACTTAACACACCCGCAAACTCAAATTATAGCTTGTCCTCAAGCAATGCAAACTAACAATTACATGCCAAGACTTTAATCATCAAAGACATGCTTCAAACTTGAATCCAAACTAGAGCCAATTTCGGGCACCTCTAGCAAAGTAAGCAATTTCTCATTTTATTTTAGTCGACTAGAGCCAATATTGGGCACCTCTAGCGATTCTTTAATGTGCATTAACTAATAGAGCCAGTTTCGAGCACCTCTAGTAAGAAATTAACTTTTAATTTTCAAATTTACCCAAATTTTAATCAACCTAAGTTCACTAAGTTTCTTTCAATCAACAAGCCACAACCGTGTAAAAAATCAGCATCATAGTAAAATTCCAAGTTCTTTTCATGCAATCCTAAAATTAAAGGTTCTTTCAATTAAGTGTAGTGGCTAAAATTCATCATTGGATATTCAACAAGTCTTAAGCAATTAAATCCAATCAAAGGCATGGCAAGTAACATATGCACCTATATGTGATTGCTAAAGATGAATGCAACTAATCATGAAACTAACTAGAAACCAACACCCCCAAACTCGAGAGAAGCATTGTCCTCAATGCATGTAAAAGTGAAACAAAATTTAAAAGAAACTAAATGAAATGAGTTAGTCAGAGAGGTCGTCACCTCGAGTGATAAGTTTCCTTCGTGCCATTTGCTTGATCATATTCCAGTCGGTGGTTGAATGCTTGTGGCTGGTACCACGTGAATAGCATTGCTTTGATTTGATCTATGTTTGCCGAGGCAGGTTCTCTTGCCTGGGCATTAGTAGTTGCCGAAGCCTTTGTTGTTGCTTGGGCATCGCCAGTTTCTATTGTCGTGGCAACTGCTAAGGTAGTTACTGGGGCATCCTCTGTTGTTGTTGCCGTGGCAAGTAATCAGCAGGGAATTTCCTTAGCATGGTGGTTGTGAGTCTTGTTGTGGAAAATAAAAGAAAACCTGGAAACTAAAATAATGAAGACAAATAAAATAAAATATCTCCTAAAAATTCAAAAAATAAATAATAAAAAATGAAAATAAAATAAAGTAAAAAAATAAAAATTCTTAGAAAGAGCATTTTTCATGCATCTTCTAATGTTACTGCATATCTGAGAAAACTTGAGGAGGGTCGTTTTCGATACTTCTTATTGTCCATCCACACCCTCCAATAAGTGACAATATTGCCCAAAAAGAATTGGGCCAATGTGCTTGCAGCTACTCCCCTTTGTGTTACCATGGTGGAGGTGTCTTTCTTTCGTGTTCCCTTGTAGTCCATGCATGCCCTTCACCTTGCTACTATTCCTGAAGGCACAAATATATTAATAGGAAAAATTATATCCATTCCCAACCATTCAATTCCTTATTCTTGTCGACTTCTATCAGGGTTGGATGTATCATTTTCTTGTCGTGGCAATTGCTGCTCAAGCTAATTGTTGTGGCAATCAGTTGCCAAAATTCACTGTAAGTCAAGGCAAAAACTAATTTTCTGAAAAGCTTCACGAGTCTAAACACCGTTTTCTTTTGGCCTCTCAAACATCTCTATCAGTAGAGATTTTGATGGCTTCAAATCTACCAACATCAGTTCCTCAAGACATACCTGCAATGGACGAGGTGAGTTTTTAAAGAATTCGAAAGGTTCAACCATTACCTGCTCATATTCCATTGGCAAAGTATTATCATATCGTTGATATTGCATGTGGTCGTGCAATTGCAGTGGCAACTGTAAATGAGAGCAATCTACAAATTCCTACTTCAACATCAACGTTGTAACCTTCTGGGCATCAGGTTCCTCAGAATTTGTTGTAGTATTGTTGTTCTCAGCTTCACTGAGTGTTGTCGCGGAATTGCTCTGTTCAGGCTCATCAATCATTGTCGAGGCAATTTGTTGCTCAGGCTTATCATGTGTTGGGCATACTCTCTCATTGGCATCCTCTTCACTTGGAAGTTCTAGTTGTTCCCTACACATCAGGGACCTCTCTTTACATTGCTCCTTATCCTCTTGCCTTGGGACGTCAGTATCCCTGGGAATGGATTGTTGGTGTATATTATCCAAGACATATGTGGAACTCCTCAATTGAACTTCTGAATCCCCCACGGTTGCATCCCACTGAGCTACCCTCGCATCCATTTTCTTTGATAACTCTCGAATCTCTTCAATTGATCCATCAAGTCTATCCAAGGAAGCTAGCAACGTTTCCTCCAAGGAATTGGAATATCCTTGAAAAGGACTACATTGCCATGGCATATCTATTGCCGTGACACTAGGCTACTAATAAGGACTACATATAAAGTGATTTGAGTATCGAGTATCATCTCCACAGGGATTGGTTTGGGCCACTTTGCTAAAGTTACTGCACTGTGAAAATAAAAACAAAATTGATAATATGAGTTCTAATTAACGAGTAAACTAAGAGCAATAAACTAAAAGAATAGATGAAATCAAATAAGAGAGAGTAGGTCAGGTTATCGTGAGTTATGGAGTGATGATCGAATGGTTCGTCGTGGTGATTGAGTAGCAGCCGAATTGCCAGAGCAATTTGGTTGCAATTGCCTGGTTGATTGCCAGGGCAATTCTGTCGTGTTGCCTGGTCGGTTGCCAGGGCAATTCCCCCACGTTGTCTGATCAGATTGCCTGGGCAATTAAGCATTCACTTCCAAAGTTCGGTGAAGCGTTCTTCAATGATTCATCGTTATCCTTAACGCGAAATATTGTTAATTGCACACGCCTTGATAATACATCCCTGAGTGAATCAAGGGTGAACAACAACTAATCTTGCGCTCCTCATAGCCGTTGAAATTTGTAACTTATCCCTAAGCCGAATTAGTCTTCACCAACTTCCGTTTGTATGAAAACCATGCTCATTCGTTTCTTGAATCTAACTCTCCCGATATTAGATAAATGTATGATTGAATTCTGAGATCCTCTCCCAATTCACTCGCAACCAATGTTAAGAACCAAGAATGAAAAAACTTTGAAAATCGAATTGCAACTCAAAAACCTAAAAAAAATCTAAAAGTTTTCACAACCACAAAAACACAATAACCCCAACCAATCAAGTTAGTTCATGGTTTGGTTCAAAAGATATACAAAGAATAATCCCCAAACCATGAATCTAATGGAAGCAAAAAAGAAGAAGAAGAAATCGATCAACCCTCTTTGGAAACTCTCCTCTTCAATCAAACTCTCCCCCTTGTCCTTCTCTTCTTTGAGTTTGACGGCTTGGTCTCCTTTAAATAGGAGATGGCTAGGTCAAAGTCCTTCTTGAGGAGGAAGTTAAGTTGGAATTAAATACTTTAAAAGAATATAATTCTTTATTATATTTTAAATTCCTTCTAGATCTTCTCCTATCTTTTTGGGATTTAATTTCTCTTTGACCTCTTCATGGAAATCAAACTCCTTTTGGATTTAACTTTGTTCCACGTCATCTTGGGCTTATCTAGTCATCAATTTCGACCACCATATCATCTTATCCCTTATCGACAATTGCCCTGGCAACTAGCTCGACATCTCCTTCATGCACTGCCCTGGCAACTGGTTCCAGCCTTGTTTAGGCAAGTGATTCTGAACACACACAAAAACAACTATCGACAGCACCCTTTTTCCACAAAATTGAGCAAAATATGAAATCAAGCTTGTCCACCAAGGAAACAATGCAAACATGCATGAATGGCTAATAATGCAATTAATATGAGCCTAAGTCTAGCAATAATATGAATAAAAAGGGTGAACAAAATAGTACTTTTAGACACTTAACACACCCGCAAACTCGAACTATTGCTTGTTCTTAAGCAATGAAAACTAACAATTACATGCCAAGACTTTAATCATCAAAGACATGCTCCAAACTTGAATTCAAACCTCGGAACCGTGGCACAAAGTATGATCACCTTTTAATTTTTCGGATAGCACAAAAATTACCATAATCAAACTATAGTGCTCGTGACAATGTGTGTGCGTAGTTGTGTACAAGTTGATTTTCAAGATTCTATGTGAACAATATGCTTTTATCAATTTAATTACCGGGACATTTATTTTTATTTTCACTAGAGCCAATTTCAGGCACCTCTAGCAAAGTAAGCAATTTCTCATTTTATTTTAGTCTACTAGAGCCAATTTCAAGCACCTCTAGCGATTATTTAATGTGCATTAACTACTAGAGCCAGTTTAGGACACCTCTAGTAAGAAATTAACTTTTAATTTTCAAATTTACCCAAATTTTATTTAACCTAAGTTCACTAAGTTTCTTTCAATCAACAAGCCACAATCGTGTAAAAAATCAACATCATAGTAAAATTCTAAGTTCTTTTAATGCAATCCTAAAATTAAAGGTTCTTTCAATTAAGTGTAGTGGCAAAAATTCATCATTGTATATTCAACAAGTCTTAAGCAATTAAATCCAATCAAAGGCATGGCAAGTAACATATGCAACCTATATGTGATTGCTAAAGATGAATGCAACTAAACATGAAACTAACTAGAAACCAACACCCACCCAAACTCGAGAGAAGCATTGTCCTCAATGCATGTAAAAGTGAAACAAAATTTAAAAGAAACTAAATGAGTTAGTCAGAGAGGTTGTCACCTCGAGTGATAAGTTTCCTTCGTGTCGTTTGCTTGATTCATATTCCGGTCGGTGGTTGAATGCTTGTGGTTGGTACCGCGTGAATAGCATTGCTTTGGTTTGATCCATGTTTGCCAAGGCAGGTTCTCTTTCCTGGGCATAAGTAGTTGCCGAAGCCATTGTTGTTGCCTGGGCGTCGCCAGTTTCTATTGCCGTGCAACTGCTAAGGTAGTTGTCGGGGCATCCTCTGTTGCGGTTGCCATGGCAAGTAGTCGGCAGGGAATTTCCTTAGCATGGTGGTTGTGAGTCTTGTTGTGGAAAATAAAAGAAAACCTGGAAACTAAAATAATGAAGACAAATAAAATATCTCATAAAAATTCCAAAAATAAATAAAGAAAAAAAACGAAAATAAAATAACGTAAAAAAATTAAAAAATTCTTAGAAAGAGTGTTTTTTATGCATCTTCTAATGTTACTGCATATCTGAGAAAACTTGATGAGGGTCGTTTTCGATACTTTTTATAGTCCATCCGCACCCTCCGTCGAGTGACAATATTGCCCAAAAAGAATTGGGCCAATGTGCTCGCACCTACTCCCCTTTGTGTTACCATGGTGGAGGTGTCTTTCTTTCGTGTTCCCTTATAGTCCATGCATGCCCTCCACCTTGCTACTATTCCTGAAGGCACAAATATATTAATAGGAAAAATTATATCCATTGCCAACCATTCAATTACCTCATTCTTGTCGACTTCTATCATGGTTGGACATATCCTTTATTGTCGTGGCAATTGCTGCTCAAGCCAATTGTCGTGGGAATCAGTTTCCAAAATCACTGTAAGTCAAGGCAAAAACAAATTTTCTGAAAAGCTTCACGAGTCCAAACACCGTTTTCTTTTGGCCTCTCAAACATCTCCACCAATAGAGATTTCGATGGCTTCAAATCTACCAACATCGGTTCCTCAAGGCATACCTGCAATGGACGAGGTGAGTTTTTAAAGAATTCGAAAGGTTCAACCATTACCTGCTCATATTCCATTGGAAAAGTATTATCATATCGTTGATATTGCATGTGGTCGTGCAATTGCTGTGGAAACTGTAAATGAGAGCAATCTACAAATTTCTGCTTCAATATCAACGTTGTAACCTTATGGGCATCAGGTTCCTCAGAATTTGTTGTAATATTGTTGTTCTCAGCTTCACTGAGTGTTGTCGCGACATTGCTCTATTCAGGCTCCTCAATCATTGCCGAGGCAATTTGTTGCTCAGGCTCATCATGTGTTGGGCAGTCTCTCTTATTGGCATCCTCTTGACTTGGAGGTTCTAATTGTTCCCCACACATCAGGGACCTCTCTTTGCATTGCTCCTTATCCTCTTGCCTTGGGACGTCAGTATCCCCAAGAATGGATTGTTGGTGCATATTATCCAAGGCATATGTAGATCTCCTCAATTGATCTTCTGAATCCCCCACAGTTGCATCCCACTGAGCTATCATCGCATTCATATTCTTTGATAACTCTAGAATCTCTTCAATTGATCCGTCAAGTCTAGCGAAAGAAGCTAGCAACGTTTCCTCCAATGAATTGGAATGTTCTTGAAAAGGACTACATTGCCATGGCATATCTGTTGCCGTCACACTAGGCT
This sequence comes from Hibiscus mutabilis, assembly GCA_019671005.1. NCBI lineage: Eukaryota > Viridiplantae > Streptophyta > Magnoliopsida > Malvales > Malvaceae > Hibiscus > Hibiscus mutabilis. Next base: position 20,924,972 of record CM033741.1, on the reverse strand, counting down.
GCTGATAAGGACTACATTGCCGAGGCATGTCTATTGCTACAGAAAAATTGTTATGGTAAAAAAAACTTGAGCTTTTTGATCATACCATGAAGGATTTTGCTGTTGGTTCCATCTATGGTTCTCCATGTAGTCATATGCACCGAAAATGTGAGGGCAATTTTCAAACACATGATGTTCTCCACAACAAGTGCACGAATTTTCCACGTTATATGCTTTTCTTGGTTGGTCTAGGTAATCATCAAAGGGTACAAGAAACTCTTGATTGGATTGATTCATATCTTCCAACATCAACTCTCGAATAGATTGGCTTTTATTTCCCGACATGTTGATGTCCCTTAACTTGTAGAGCACCTAATTTTTTTGCTAAAACAAACAAAAAGAAAAGTTAGTAAAACTAAGAGAAAAAAATGCAATAACAAAAACAACTAACACCAATTGTCAATCCCCAGCAACGGGGCCTAAAACTTGTTGTGCGTATTGGGTGCTACGCAAACGGTGCAAGTATACACGTCGCAAGTAATAAAGTGATTTGAGTATCGAATATCGTCTCCACAGGGATTGGTTTGGGCCACTTTGCTAAAGTTACTGCACTGTGAAAATAAAAACACAATTGATAATAGGAGTTCTAATTAACGAGTAAACTAAGAGCAACAAACTAAAAGAGTAGATGAAATCAAATAAGAGAGAGTAGGCCAGGTTATCGTGAGTTGTGGAGTGATGATCGAATGGTTCATCGTGGTGATTGAGTAGCAGCCGGATTGCTAGGGCAATTCTGCCGTGTTGCCTGGTCGGTTGCCAGGGCAATTCCCCCGCGTTGTCTGTTCAGATTGCCTGGGCAATGCTCCCGCGATTGCCTGGGCAATTAAGAATGGGTCGATTGCCTGGGCAATTAAGCATTCACTTCCAAAGTTCGGCAAAGCGTTCTTCAATGATTCCTCGTTATCGCTAACGCAAAATACTGTTAATTGCACACGTCTTGATAATACATCCCTGCGTGAATCAAGGGTGAACAACAACCAATCTTGCGCTCCTCTTAACCGTTGAAATTCGTAACTTATCCCTAAGCCGAATTAGTCTTCACCAACTTCTGTTTGTATGAAAACCATGCTCATTCGTTTCTTGAATCTAACTCTCCCGATATTAGATAAATGTATGATTGAATTCCGAGATCCTCTACCAATTTGCTCACAACCAATGTTAAGAACCAATAATGAATAAACTTTGAAAATTGAATTGCAACTCAAAAACCTAAACAAAATCCAAAAGATTTCACAACCACAAAAACACAATAACCCCAACCAATCAAGTTAGTTCATGGTTGGGTTCAAAAGATATACAAAGAATAATCCCCAAACCATGAATCTAATGGAAGCAAAGAAGAAGAAGAAATCGATCACCCCTCTTTGGAAACTCTCCTCTTCAATCAAACTTTCCCCCTTGCCCCTATCTTCTTTGAGTTTGACGACTTGGTCTCCTTTAAATAGGAGTGGCTAGGTCAAAGTCCTTATTGAGGAGGAAGTTAAGTTGGAATTAAATACTTTAAAAGAATATAATTCTTTATTATATTTAAATTCCTTCTAGATCTTCTCCTATCTTTTTGGGATTTAATTTCTCTTTGACCTCTTCTTGGAAATCAAACTTCTTTGGGATTTAACTTTGCTCCACGTCATCTTGGGCTTATATAGTCATCAATTTTGACTGCCATATCATCTTATCCCTTATCGACAATTGCCTTGGCAACTAGCTCGGCATCTCATTCATGCATTGCCCTGGCAACTGCGTCAGCATCTCCTTCATGCACTGCCCTAGCAACTGGTTCCAGCCTTGTTTAGGCAAGTGATTCTGCACACCACAAAAACAACTATCGGCAGCACCCTTTTTCCACAAAATTAAGCAAAATATGAAATTAAGCTTGTCCACCAAGGAAACAATGCAAACATGCATGAATGGCTAATAATGCAACTAATATGAGCCTAAGTCTAGCAATAATATGAATAAAAAGGGTGAATAAAATAGTACTTTTAGACACTTAACAATAGTGTACCGGTACGCAGTTAGTTAATTCTGTTAATATGCATGCTGAAGTTTGATTCTTTGCAATTTAGTCCTTGTTTCTTGATCATGCAATTAAATGAGTTCGGATGGTTATTTTAGGTTGAAATTTAACCTGTATGCATGCAATCTGATTAATTAAGGATTGGTAACTTTCAATTCTAATAAGTCCTTATAATTATATGGTTTTACTAATTGGTCCTTAAAAGGCTATTCTATGCAATTGGATGTCAATTCAACGCCCGATTGAGTTGTAATATTCACCGCTTCCAGCATGATCACCATAGGACTAAATAAAGCATTTAGATAAGATAAAACAAAAACATTGACCGTTTTTCTAAGAAAATCTCTCAGGTTTGTTTCGGTAAACCCAATGTAGCTCGCTCAGTTCGGTCTGACGTCTAGGCTGGGTCAAGGGGTTACAACGGTCACGAAAAAACCATCCCTCTGACCAATACAGTCATAAACCGCTAGGGGAGCTACATTCTTCCTTGCAATAGCAGGCTTAGGCGTGGGTCTTATTCGTCGGGAGAACCAAGCTTCATCAACCAAGCAAGGGATGACCATCAAAGACAAGCTCAAGAGTAAGCAAGAAAAGAGAACTTGCACCCAAACTGATGCTTGTACCACAAGGCAATTCCAAGGTGGGTTTACTTTTCCACTTGGCCTAATAACTCAAGCCAAGTCCAATATGATCAAGGACAAATTGAATTCAACTGTCAAAGGATCCATGAGCAAATGATTACAAGCTGCCATAAAGAAAAAAAATTTCTTAAAGGAAGTCCACACTTAACATCCTTCAAGAATATTGGATCACAAAAACTCAACTTGATGCACCTTTGGAGATGGATATCCATGAGCCTTTAGATGTCCATTAATTAGCCCTTTATTGTTATTAGATCCAATACTTATTATTATAAAAGGATTGGGTTACAAGTGTTTTTTAAGCATATTTTGCATTAAAAAATAGCCCATACATGCCTCCTTGCCCAAGACCAGTTACTTGCCACTCAAGCAAGCCCAAATACCATTTTCCCATTAATTTTTGTCCAAAAACCAGCTAAAATAGCCTCTTACTTACCACTCAAGCAACCCGCCCTTATTAGTTTATTCTTGCCACCCAAGCAACAAAGCCCTTATCAGCTTATCTCTTGTTGCCCAAGTAACACAATGAGTTTTAAATACAGTTTTTCTTTATTATTTTAATTAAATTAGGTTTTCCTTGTTGTAGTAGAAGTTAAATTCCATTGGCTATCCTTCACCTATAAAAGGATGAAGCCTCTATCATTGTAATTCAGATTTCTTTAGATATATAAAATGTTTGGCGAATTCGTTTTTGCAAGTGTTGATGGCTTGTGCCTTAGAATTCTTCTTCAACATATGATCATCAAGTTCTTTTGAGGGAGATTATCTTCACACTACTGCTTGCCTAGGTAATCGCGTCTAGGAGGGTGGGTTAAAGCCGCTTGAGGTTGCTTGCTTAGATAATCATGTCTAAGAGGGTGTTGAGGACAAATATCCTTCAAACAACTGTCATGCCATCTCCATTCAGCAACATCAATTTCGTCATCCGACTTAACCAAGGGATTTTTCACGCTTTATATTGTCGCATGAAAATTCAGATTTGAATATCTCCTTCATTTCAACTTTGATTTTGTTGTTTCTTTTTACGTTGTTCTTATTTTTGTGTTTTCTATCTATTCTAACATATTTCTGTCGAAATTCTGGGTTTGAAAATTTCAAGTTTCAACACTTGGTCGATTTATCCTTGATTGAGTCTATAACTCCTAGTTTTTGTAATAACTTGATTGAAGGCTTCCAAATCCACGATTGAGCTACTCTATCAATTGGTATCAGATTTAGGACGATTCCTTGGTGATATTCAAGTGGTTAAAGAAGTTAGATCCATCAAAGAGGCTAGTTGAGCAAAATTAGGGTTTTTCCCTCTATTTTAACCCTATTTTCATTTTTTCTCAATTTTTGTTATTTTTAGTTTATATATCTTGTAAAAGAAAAAAAGAACAAAAAAGAGAAAAAATAAAGAAAATGAGAAAATTCATACCTAGCCGCCAACCACCATCAAGAATCATCACGATCACCATCATCCACCACCGCAGTCATCACATTGAAGTGGATTCAACCTATTTCCTTCAAGTTGTTTCCGAGTTTGGGTTATCATCTTTCTAAACTATTTTTTCTACTCTTAGTTGTTTAAGTTCGTTTTTTTTTGCTTTTCTTCTTCTATTATGCCACTAACATTTTCTCTTTCTTGTGTGAGTATGACTAAAAGTTATATTACAATCATTCTTTCTTGCAAATATATTTCAATTGGTGTCATACCTTTCATTGGACTCCTAGTGCAAATAGGACTCATTGTTAGGCTTAAACTCTGATTATAACTTGTTGACTTGTGGCAGGAAAAGATCTTTAAAGAGCACAAGATCAGCTTACTTGCCTTGCTAAGTATTTCTTTCTTGGAGTGTTTAGTGAGATTTCTAATTTTCTTTCTTTTGCGTTTCACCTTTTAAATTTGAGTGTTTCAAGATGTCACAAAAAAGTAAAGATGAGAAACCAAAAGCGGTGACTCTTAAAGAGGTTTCAGATAATCTAACTAAACTTGCACAGACTGTAACCTCATTGGTAACCAAACTTGATCACACTGATGCAATTGTGAACGAACTCACTCAGACTATGGCTAGATTAGAAGCCAATGATGTTTTAAGCGATGATGATAAGCCTATGCGTCCAAATCTCGCTCTCATTTAGAATAGACTGCAACATCCCCAACCAAGGCACAATCCTTGCGTAGATCCGAGAATAGCCACACACACACCTTGGTCAAACTGAAGTTCATTGTGATGTCTTTTCAATATGATCATGATGCTTATTATGACAGGAAAATCAAGTTAATCTTATGTTCGAGTATTATCGATGTCCCGAGGAGGATCAAGTTCCAATGTTGGCCCTAGAATTCACAGACTACGCATCTATTTGGTGGTCACATATGGTCCGAACTAGGCGTCTCAATGGAGAAGCCAAGATTAACTCATCGGGATAACTTAAACAAGTCATGACAGAATGTTTCATTCTGCCACAATATCGACGAGAGATCTATTGAGCTTGATGAATCAACCGAAATGTGTCGCCAAGTGGTGAAGAAGTAATTTCTTGGGTGATGATGGTGGAAGCAACAAGATAGAAAAATTACACAAGAATTTTAGAGTGGTTCGACTTTCTAACCAAAGCCTACATCCACTACCTTAGCTTCCCCACTAAGGATTTCCAAACCCTCTAAAAATTTTAGTCTTCCCCTTTTCTAGGCTTAGGAGGAAATCTTTATACACTCAAAGCTTCTTCCCCAAAGCTTGAGTAAACCCTCTTTTACAAAGAAAAGAAAAGCAAACGGAAATCTCTCTCTTAGGTAAATGTTTGCACTCTTAATCTCACTCACCCAAACCTAATACACTTGAGCATACATTGCCAATTAAGCTCACAAGTGTTTGTCTATACAAAAATATACAATTTTTGCACCAAGATACTTTTTGAATCATTTAGATGTTGGCCATAAGATCATTAGTTGTTCCAGGTGCTTGAAGGGCCATTTTATACTCCCAAATGAGTTCCTATCTGTTAGAGACCGCTGTGATTGGATTGGAGCCGTTGGAGACTTTATTTCCCACAATAAATGCAGTTTTGGAGACAACCGTATCGATACACGAAGTTACCGAATAGATACTCGTTCTTCAGAAACTAGCCGTTATGCTCGCCCAGCCTTGGTGTATCGATACACCTTTAGAGCGTATCGATACGATGTATCAGTATGCTATAACCCGTATTGAAATAGTGTATCGGCACGCTGCAGGGAAATAGCTGTTGGGGGGGTTTTGAACTAGCGTTGGGGATTTGAAAACATAGGGTACCGGTACGCTTATACGCGTATTGGTATGACCCTCTCCGTATCGATACGCCTAAGCCTATATCGATACGGGTTTTTAGTTCTAGAAAAATCCTATAGCTGAAACCCTAAGGTGTATCGATACGGGGTGTAACCGTATCGGTACGGGCATGCTAAAAACTTGAGTTTGGCTACTTTTAAACATTTTAAACACTTCCGAAACCTTTTGAAAACTCCTCAAACATATTTTCAAGTTGTTTTGACTTAAAAACATTTTTGAAATCTTTTCAATTTAGTCCAAAATATTTTTCAATTATTATATCAAAGCAAATATCCTAACGATCTCCCATTTTTTATATAATAAAACCAACTTGAAAAATTGTGTTTGGGATTCTCCCCTTTAGTAAAATAAATTTTGAATAAGAGTTTAAAAATAGAAACATAATTAAAGCTCCCCCTTATTCATTTGAAAATTCAATTTTTCAAAACATTCTCCCCTTTTTTGTTATATCAAAAATGGTTCAAACCAAAGTTTGAAAACTTTTAAGTCCATGACAATGGAAAATTTTAAAATAAATTTTGACTAAAATATGTTTTGTTAAAATAGGCTCCCCTTACTCAAGCATCAAATGAAAGGTTAGTCCAACAAATATATGATAAACTAGTTGAATTAAAATAAATAAATCAAATTAAAAGCAAATAAATTCAACTAATTTTATCACTTGAACCAAAGGTAGGATGCAAAGCCTTCTTTCTTCAAGTGATCTTGTTTGTGTGTATAGAGCTCCCCCTTAATTTTATCATTTGTCGATCAAAGCTCCATCACACCTACAAAAGAAAATCATTTGATTTTTGGTATCCAAATTGCTTTAGATCCATATGCATTAGTAGCACATAATTTAGTCCCCTTAGGAATCCATTTTTCAATTTCATATTTTTTAGTTGAAGTAATTAGTCCTTTTAGGAGCCAAATACTTCTAAAACATTTACCATTTAAAAATCTAGGGGCACTAGATTGTCTTTGATGAAAATTTGATTTTCCAAAATTACTTTTATTTTGTAATTCCTTGGAAATCAAATCGTTTTCTTTCTTAAGATCATCCACTTCCTTTTGATTATCTTTTTCAAGGTTTGAAGCAAATATTGTAAGTTTGAAAATTTAAGTTCAAAATCCTTGATTTTTGCTTTAAATTCCAAATTGGCTTTCAAAAGTAAATAATTTTTGGTTTTCAACTTAGAAATCAACTTTTTATTTTTCGAAAATGAAGCCTTAAATTCGAAAACTAATTCATCGTAGGCTTCTTGTAACTCATCAAATGTATAAGAATTGAAATTGGATGAGTTAGAATCTACCTCTCCCTCTTGGAGGGCCATAAAGCATAGATAGGCTACCTTATCTTGATCGGTGGAGTCTTCATCACTCCATGTTGCCACATATGATTCCTTTGAAGATGATCTCTTTTTGTTAAAGCGAGGGCAATCGTATTTGGTGTGCCTTGTCTTCTTGCATTCATGGCTATTGTGGGGATCCTTCATCGTCTTCTTCGATTCATGCTTAGATTCTTCCTCTTCGCTCTTTATGAATCGGGCAAACTTCTTGAAGAGATAGGCCATCTCTTTATTCTCACTTTTCTCCTCACTTGAATCTTCTTGATGGCTTATGGAGGATTTATGAGCTACTATGTTTAGATCTTCGAATCCGAGCTCTTTGATCTCCTTCTCATCTATCAAAGTTTGGACATCAACTCATGGGTAAGAAGAGACCTAATTAGCTCATCAAGCTTGAGCTCCTTTAAGTTATTTGCCTCAATGATAGCTATTTTCTTGCTCTCCCATGATTCAGGAAGTGAGTAAATCAACTTTCGAACGAGTTTGTCTTTCGAAATCTCCTCTCCAAGACCTTTAAGTTCGTTGACAATTGTGGAGAAACGGTCGAACATACTCTTGATGTCTTCTTCCGGGTCCATCTTAAAGTTTTCGTAGTTGAGGTTGAGTAGACCAATATTTGTCTCATTCACCTCATTTGTACCTTCATGAACCACTTCAAGTTTGTCCCATACCTCCTTGGCACTTTCACAAGAAGAAACTTTGGCGTACTCATACAGCCTTAATGCACAAAATAGAATGTGCAAGGCCTTGCAATTAAGCTCTATCTTCTTACGATCATCCACACTTTATTCCGTTGTGCTTTGTTGTGGCACGAACGGTCCATCGAGAACTATATCCCAAAGACGGTAGTCTTTGGCTCTCATGAAAAACATCATTCTATTCTTCCAATAGGCATAATGTTCACCGTTGGAAAAGGGTGGCTTGTCGATAGATTACACTATAGAAACCGGTTGATAGAATGTTGGTCGAGCTAGCCGGGATCACCTCAGTAGGATGTTAATCATTCATGATTGAGCCTCGCTCTGATACCAATTTTTGGGCTTGATGAATCAACCGAAATGTGAGTCAAGTGGTGGAAAAGTAATTTCTTGGGTGATGATGGTGGAAGCAAAAAGATAGAAAATTACACAAGAATTTTAGAGTGGTTCGACTTTCTAACCAATGCCTACGTCCACTACTTTAGCTTCCCCATTAAGGATTTCCAAATCCACTAAAACTTTTAGTCTTCCCCTTTTCTAGGCTTAGAAGGAAACCTTTACGCACTCAAAGCTTCTACCCAAAGCTTAAGTAAACCCTCTTTTACAAAGAAAAAAAACAAACAAAAATCCCTCTCTTAGGTAGATGTTTGCACTCTTAAGCTCACTCACCCAAACCTAATACACTTGAGCATACATTGACAATTAAGCTCACACGTGTTTGTCTATACAAAAATATACAATTTTAGCGCTAAGACACTTTTTGGATCATTTAGATGTTGGCCATAAGATCATTAGTTGTTCTAGGTGCTTGAAGGGTCCTTTTATACTTCCAAATGAGTTCCTTGCCGTTGGAGACCATTGGGATTGGATTGGAGCTATTGGAGACTTTATTTCCCACAGTAAATACAGTTCTGGAGACAGCCGTATCGATACACGAGGTTGCCGTATTGATACTCATTTTTTAGAAACTAGTCGTTATGCTCACCCAGCCTTGGTGTATCGATACACCTTTAGAGCGTACCGATACGGTGTATCGGTACGCTACAGCTCGTATCGAAATAGTGTGTCGATATGGTGTATCGGTACACTGCAGGGAAATAGTTGTTGGGGGTTTTGAACTAGCCGTTGGGGATTTGAAAACACTGGGTATCAGTACGCCTATACGTGTATCGGTATGACCCTCTTCGTATCGATACGCCTAAGCCTGTATTGATACGAGTTTTCGGTTCTGGAAAAATCCTTTAGCTGAAACCCTAAGGTGTATCGATACGAGGTGTAACCGTATCGGTACGGGCATGCTAAAAACTTGAGTTTGGCTAGTTTTAAACATTTTAAACACTTCCAAAACCTTTTGAAAACTCCTCAAACATATTTTCAAGTTGTTTGGACTTAAAAACATTTTTGAAATCTTTTTAATTTAGTCCAATCTATTTTCAATTATTATATCAAAACAAATATCCTAACAAGATCAAACAAAAGATCAGACAGGGCTACAGAACTGTTGATGAATATTTTAAAGTGATGAAATCATTGATGTAAAGAGCCGATGTGCAAGAAGAAGAATAGAATACAATGAACAGATTTGTTGTCGGACTCAATGACAATATTATTGAGGTACTTGATCTCCAATCCTATTATACTATTCAAGAGGAATTCCAATTAGCCATGGCGATCAAAAAGAGGATCAAAGATAGACAACGACATCGATAGAAGAGTTATTACTATGATAAAGGTACCACCCAACCTTTATCTTATTCTAATCCTTCTAACCCTTTGTTCTACTCTAGTAGAACAAAGCAGAAAATTGAACCATCCAAGCCACATCACAAAATCAAGGCCAAACCTCTCATATTGGCTGAAAAACACACAAAGACCCAATCGGGCTCGAGATATTGAATGCTTCAAGTGCAGAGGTCGTGGACACTATCAAAGGGATTGCTTAAATATAAGACTTCTCCTTATTCAAGACGATAGAACCTATTCATCCGACTTCGAGAAGGAAAAAGATGATTTGTCTGGCAATAAATTTATAGTCGAGGATTATTCTAGTGATGAAACTGATCCTAGAAGCTTGGTGATTCAACGTTCACTTAATATCCAAGCAATAGAAGATACAAATGTGTAAAGAACAAATATCTTCCACACACAGTGTTTGATCAAAGGTAAACTTTATCCTTTCATCATTGATAGCGAAAGTTGTGCAAATATGGTGAGCAGCTATCTAGTTGATGCACTTGATCTACCTTGTTAACGCCATCCAAAGCCATATTATCTATAATGGCTTCATGAAGGATAAGAATTAAAGGTAAACAAACGTACATTATTCACTTTTACTATGGGCAAATATTGTGATAACGTTTGGTGTGATGTTATCACTATGCAAGCATCTCACATGCTTTTAGGACGACCTTGGCAGTGTTGGGGTATGCCCAAATACCAACCATAAGACGATTGTAAAAGACATATTCATTTTATCATGTTTATTAATATAAAGTCATTATTATTATCTCAGTCAGTATTCTGCGCATAAATAAATAAACCGAATTATAATAAAGTCCTTAGAATAATATGGTTATTCTTAAATGTCCTTAGTCGAGTATTATTGTGGGCATGGACAACAATAATGCATTAAGACTAATATGCAGTTGATTGATGACAAAATGTTGTCATTGACATGGAGATGTCAAAATCAATACATAAGTATGTGTTAGAGAACGACATACTGGCTGACCCGCTATGGGCATGTTTCTTGGATTGTTATGTGACAGTCACAACATTGCTCATAGTAATAACTACATGTATGATCATCAGACGTGAGATCATCATTATTTCAACATTGTGAGTGACATATTTTGATACAGTCAAACGTGTGTCATAACTGACTACACTATAAGACTGATATTGGATATGTCATAATCTATGTAGCAGGATATGGTTGATCAAGATAGGATTTGTCCCTCCTACATAATAGGAGTAATATCACATTCCACTTCATTGAGTGAGACTAGAAATGCATGGCCATGCTCGAATAAATTGATATGAGATATCATATTTATTCGTTTATAATAGTCTACTCAAGATATCAAGAAATATTAGATGGACTATACAAGTGTGACTATTCCATGATTTGTGTCCAATCTAGATATAAAGGACAAAAGTATGTAATACATGAAAAAAGAGTTAATCACGAAGGGGTTATGTCAAACCACGACTTACTGTAACTTAGGTAGCAATGATTTATTGCTAGATACCACTCATTGATTATAATGTTAGAATTGTTCTAGATATTATTGCTAACGTTACATGAACCTACAAGGGTCACACCCTATATTGAAACGAACAAATATCGACTAGATAGTATGTGTGCAAACTTGTTGTACACAAAATTAGTTAAAATTGAAATTATTATAATTATTGTAATTATAGATAATTTCGGTCATATATATTTTAATACTAGATAATTGTTGTAATTATCAAATACTATTAAAATAGAAATATTCCTAAAGAAACCTAATTAAAGTAGAATTAGATTCTACATATTTAATTATATTCGGTTAAATATATTGTATATTTAATGAATTCGAATTTAATTAGAATTAGGTTTTTGAATGCTATATAAAGGCATAAGGTCTAGCAGCCAAAGATATGCCTATTTGCTGAAAACCTTTCTAACAGTTTGAGAAGTAAAACATTGTTCGTTTTATTTGGGTGGACTATGTAGAGGTCGGAACGCTGTTGTGACGACTAAGACTCGACATCTTGACTGGAAAAATCGGATTCTCCTGCGTCCCGACAGTTATCAGATTTAGTTGAGGTATTGTTTCATCCCCTATTCACCCCGAATTCATTCCTCGTACATGGATCGCTGGTGAAATTCGCCGAATAATTTTTTGCGGCGCCATGAGGTGTATTGCGTTTCCCAAAAGGCAGTATATCCATGATGTAACTCACCATGGAAAGTTGAATAAGTATTCACTTGTGTTCCATGGCAAGAAGTATACCTTGGCCCCACTTAATCCAGAAGAGGTGTACAAAGATTAAATAAGAATGAAGAAGTTCTGTAAGGGGTGGGAATAAAAAAAGATGAAAATAAAAAACAAAAGGCAACGACAAAAGAGGCCAGTAGTGATAAAAGCCAAACAATTAAAGGCCCAAGGGTGGTGAGTGATCCTAAATGTGAGAAAAAATAGTGTCTCAAAATATTTATGCGAGAGAAAACTAAGTGAGACAATCCTATTTTCTTAAATAGCCTTGCATCTTCATTCGTTTTAAGAAAATATTTTTATCTATCATTAACGATAAAAAATGTTTGCTTAGTGTGTTTGTTTCTCTTTTGCAGGACTTTGATGATGTTTTAGGTTATTCAACTGACGGTTTGCCACCCTTAAGAGGTATTGAACATCAAATTGACCTAATTTTGGGTTTTTCCATCCCAAATAGACCAACATATAGATGCAATCTCAAAAAAACCAAGAAGTTAGAAAAGCAAGTGGAAGAATTACTCAACAAAGGCTATATTCGTGAAAGTTTAAGTCCTTGTGCCGTTTCAGTACTTTTGGTACCAAAGAAAGATTGTTCATACGAATGTGTGTAGATTGTCGACCGATCAACCAAATCACCATCAAGTATAGGCACCTATTCTATGCTTAGATGACATGCTTGATGAACTCTACGACGCATGCATCTTCACCAAGATCGATTTAAAGAGTGCTTATCATCAAATTAGGATGAGGGAAGGAGATGAATGGAAAACTACTTTTTAGACCAAGTTCAGATTATATGAGTGGTCAGTCATGTCTTTTGGCTTAACCAATGCACCTAGCACATTCATGAGATTAATGAACTACGTCTTGTGGGAGTTTCTAGGTAAGTTTTTGTTATTTATTTCGATGATATTCTTATCTACTCTTTTTTTGATTCACATCTCTTTCATGTGAAATTAGTCTTCACAGTTCTCCGACAGGAACGGTTATATACCAACATGGAAAAGTGTGTGTTTTGTAATGAAAGTCTTAATTTTCTAGGCTTTATAGTAAGTGCAAAGGGTATCTATGTTGATGATGAGAAAGTCAAGGCAATTAAAGATTGGCCCACACCGTCTTCCATAATCGATGTGAGATCTTTCCATGGCTTAGTAAGCTTCTACCATCACTTTGTCAAAGATTTCTCCACCATTGCCACACCATTGACACATATCATCAAAAAAATGTAGGTTTTCATTGGGGAAAGGCACAAGAAAAAACTTTCTAAACACTAAAAGGTAAACTTTGTACTGCTCCTATTCTTCGTCTTCCCAATTTTTCTAACACTTTTGAGTTAGAATATGATGCCTCTGGTATAGGCATAAGTGCAATTCTTTTACAGGAAAAACAACTTTAGCGAGAAGTTAAAAGGAGCACACTTGAATTGCTCTACTTATGGTAAAAAGCTCATTACCTTAGATCGTGCACTTGAAGTTTGGCAACGCTACCTTCTTCCAAAGGAGTTCATCATACACACCGAACACGAATCCTTAAAGTGGTTAAATGGTCAAGGTAATTTGAGCAAGAGACATGCTCGTTGGGTGGAGTTCATTGAAACATTCCCTTATGTGATCAAGACAAGAAAGGTAAGGATAATATAGTAGCGGATGCACTATCTCGAAGGTATACCCTAATTACTCAAATGCATGCTACTATATTAGGATTTGAACATATATATAAATGAATTGTATCCTAATGACCCAGATTTTAGGGAAATTTATACTCATTGTTTAAAAGGTGCTTTTAACAAGTTTTATCTTGTAGATGGGTTTCTTTTTCGAATATACAGGTTGTGAATACAACAAGGCTCCATTAGAGAATTTCTAGTCCATGAATCACATTCTGGAGGCTTAATGGGGCACTTTGGCATCTCCAAAATTTTAGACATGGTAATAGAGCATTTTTTGGCCACATATGAGGAAAATTATGGAGAAGGTATGTGCACCTTGCATAGTATGTAAACAAGCCAAATCTAAGGTAAGTTTTAACGGTTTATATACTCCCTCCCTATTCCTTCTTCCTCTTGGGTTAATTTATCTATGGACTTTATTCTTGGATTACCTCGTATCAATAGGGGTCGAGATAGTATTTTTGTTATGGTCGACAGGTTTTCAAAGATGGGTCACTTCATACCATGCCATAAAATGGATGATGCAACACATGTAGATGGCTTCTTCTTTAGAAAAATAGTAAGACTTCATGGAATTCTATGCACCATTGTTTTCGATAGAGATGTCAAGTTCATAAGCCATTTTTGGAAGGTTTTGTGGGGAAAGATAGATACCAAACTCATTTATTCTACTACTTGTCACCCACAAACGGATGGACAAACTGAGGTAATTAACCGGATCTTAGGTGCGCTACTCAGAACAGTGTTGGTAAGAACACTGAAACTTGGGAAGAATATCTACCCTTCATAAAGTTCGCTTATAATTATTCTATTCATTCATCCACCGATTATTGTCCATTGAAGTGGTTTATGGTTTTAACCCCTTAGCTGCTTTAGATCTTGTTTATTTGCCTATTGATAGTATTTGCAACTTAGATGGTGAAAAGAAAGCAGAGTTGGTTAAATCTATACACACTAGATCATACCAAAGGATGGAGAAAACATATAAAAACATTGTTGCAAAGGCCAACAAGGGTTAACGCCACATTGTCTTTAAACTAGGAGATTGGGTTTGGTTGCACATGCGTAAAGAGGGATTTTTGAACCATAGGAAATCCAAGTTGGATCCAAGAGGAGATGGACTATTCATGTAATACCCCAAAAATTACTAAGTTGATTAAGGGTCATTTAGTACTAAGATAATAGCTTAAAAGCTAACTTAGTGAGTAAAATGACGGAAATGCAAAAGTTAGGATTTCTTTAATTATGGGTTTTGGAAAGGAAATTTCTAAGTTTTAAAGGCCTCATGTGATAGATAGTGAATCGAATAAGGTATTCTTAAAGCTTGGTTGAATTCCAAGGAAAATTGGAATGGGAATTGAAGTTTAAAAGGTAGTGACCAAAATGTAAATTTTGAAAATTTTATGGCTAAAGTATAAACTTTGGAAAAGTTTGGGGACTAAAGTTGTAATTTCCCAAAAGTTGAGGGTTTTTTTTCATAAATAAACAGATCACCTAAGTGTGTGAATCGAATGTGGAATTATTGGTTTGATCTGATACTTCGATTATTGGGAAAATTGCAGTTAAAGTTTAAGTAGAATTCGGATACCCGGATCGAACTGGAAAATTTTGAAAATTTTCCATATGATAGAGAAAGGTTATAAAAGTCATTTCCAAGTATTGGAAATATTTGTAGTTTGATTCAAGATGAATCCTACAGTTTATTTTTGAGTAAAGGATTATTTATCGGTATATTGGATCGAATGGAAATTTTGGATACTGGTCCAAAAGCTATGGAAAAGTCATAAAATGTTATTTTAAGAATATTTTATGACGTTTGGTTGAATTCTAACTAGATTTAGTTACATTGTAATGGAATGGCAATTTGGAAACAAACTAGTAAATAAAGACTAGTAAGAGGGCAAATTGGTCATTTGGCCCCAATGGCAATTTTGAAATATTTAAAAAGTTATAAGGGCAATTTTGGAAAGAGGAAATGGAAGATTAAATCTTGGCTCTTGATTGATGATAAAATCAATCTCAACCATTGGATAAAAAGGGCAAAATTGTAATTTCACTATTAAATGAATTTAATATTCATTTAATAGATTATGTGTAAAGTAATGGTAAAAAAAGATGAACAAAATGTTCATCTTTTCCAGCAACAAACGTGGGGTTTAGGGAAAGAAAGAGAAAAATTTTCCAAGCTCAATTCAAGCCCTGAAACTCAATTTTCAGGTAATCTCTTCAACTACAAAGTTGTTCTACTCTCCAAGCTCTATCTTTTGATATCAATAATTCATGAAATCCATGCTTGATTGATGAGAATTTACATGAGAAAGAAATTAGGGTTTGTGGATCAAATTGTGGCTTTTGAGATTTTATGATTCTATGATTGAATTCAAGTTGAAATCAAGCTAGTATGATGTTAAAATCGTGATATTGAGTTGGGATTTAAGTTTTACATGTTTTGATTATTATGAAGATTATTAGGGTTTATGGATTCAAGTTTAATTTAGGGTTTGTGATGTTGAAATAATGATCTAGTAAGCTTGAATTGTTCTTTGGAAGCAAAACCCTAAGTTAAATTGTGTAGGGACCATTTCGGTAACTTGAAAAGTTGAAGGACCAAATCTGAATTTTTAGAATTTGGAGTGTATTTATGTTATTAATGATGTTAGAGATAATAAAATGAAGTTAGAATGCCAAATTGATGTTGAATTGAACTAGTGACCATTTTGACAATTTGTCAAAGTTAAGTAACCAAATTGAAATTGAAGTTTTGTATGGGGAGTTAAATCTGATTTTTAGTTGTGATGATGGAATTAAGGTAGTAATGTTGAATTGAGGACTAAGTTGCAAAGTTAAGAAGCTTGAATCCTTATCTTTGCATTTTAGTGACTATTTCGGTAAATAAGGAAAATTAGGGAGAATTATTGTGAATAATTATTTGGTGAAGAATGTGATGAGTTGGTGGTTTAAAGCTAGTGATTGGACTAAATTGAAAAGTAGAGAAATAAGGAGAAGTTAGTATAAAAGTTAAAGTTGTTTATAGAAGTTGTGTAGAAAAGCTGGTTTACGGCAGTAACTTTGAAAATTTACCATAAATTCTACAAAAATGGTTAGAAGGTGAATTTTATACCGATGTAAACATTTGTTCGTCTAGTTTCGTGTCCAACAAGCGGGAACTGATATTGAGTTCTAAGTAAAAAAAATATGAATTTTTAAGTGGTGAAAGGTCAGAAAATAGTATAGCAGGTTGTTCCGAAATTCAATACTGGAAATTGACTTTGAAAATTTGCCATAAACCGTACAAGTTGAATTTGGGCTATTAATTTATATGGTTGAAAAGCTTATTGAATCTAGTTTGTTTCAAAACAAACGGAATCGAATTCTGAGTTGTATATTATTTTATAGAAATATATCTTTGGAGGTACTGCAAACTGCTAGAAAATGAGAATTGATACACTTTGTATCTAAGGTTGATTAGTAAGCTTGAAAAGGGTTAATGGAAGTTCAAATTGGTCACTAAGGACCATAATGAGCTTTTGAACAATACAAGGAAGAAAAGAAAATGTTTGGAGATTTTGTATTCAAATGATTATATTGGACAATATGTCTAAGATATTGTTAGATTGGGATCTAACAAATATTTTACTTATTTGAATTATGAAGTTAAGTTCGAATCAAGGGAGGTTCGAGGTACAATGAAGGAAAGGATCAAAGAGGACATAGTGAGGCATACTAATACATGGCCCAGGTGAGTGCAATTGCATACATGTCATACTACACTGATATTTTATACATGATTGGGATGGCTTGCGATGAGCCTACCCTAAATTATTGTTGCTATGATATTTATGTCATTGACCATATGATTGACATATCGTAATATGTCAAGAATTGAAATATAAAATGCATCGATCATATGATTACTTACATTGATGAGATTGAAATATTATCTCTAGTATAAACTGCCAAATGTTGATATATATATATATATATATATTGATTGATATATGTTGCCATTGATGACATAAATGATGAAATAAAGCCCATTGTTTGATATAGAGGTTCGATGGTATAGTTGGATATCCATAGGGTCATAAACAGCTATATAAATATTCTAAGCACTTCGGTGCAATATCCATAAATACTCATTGAGGGTATACTCATGCAAGGTTTGGGTATACGGAAACATTTAGGGTGTTAAGCACTACGGTGCAATTTTATTAATACTCAATGAGGGTATACTCATGCAAGGTTTGGGTATACGGAAGCACTTAGGGTGCTAAGCACTACGGTGCAAATAATATACATACTCAAGAAAGGTTGGGTATGGGGGGATGACTCGTGTACATAGAATCTCTTAATTCGATACCTTAGGCTAAATAAAATGAAAATAATCAAAAAGAAATAGGAAGGTAAGCTTGAAAGCTTGCAGATAGAAATGGAAAAAGGTATTGGTAAGCATTAAAAGCTTACAAATGGAAATGGCAACAGTAATGGTAAGATCTAATCTTATCACTTTGATATACATATTTATTTATGTTGACGAGCATGTAATGGTAAGGTGATCATATGCATTGTTAATCATTAATATTGATATTATGACAATTGCACTTGAATTTAAATTATTGCCTCACTAAGTAAATACTTAGCGAGTAACTGTTTTACACTTAAGAAAGAAGAAATGGTTGGAGTAAGGAGCTTATTCGGACATCATCAATCAATAACAGGTACATCAATATCAGTAAGATATCTTTTGATACTGTTTGATATTTACTAGTTCGCAAGGATATTAAAAGGGTATGCCTGCTCTGGTAGAATTTGTATTTTATTTGGTATCTGGATGAATTTTAAATCATACTATTTTATTAATTATATCAGGACAAATTAAATTGATAAGTTGCTGCCTGAAAATAAACTCGATTTGAAGATGAAAATATTATTTTTAAAACTTTACGTGAATAACTAGATTTGTAAATAAAAACTAAATACATTGTAATATTTTTTAAAGAAACAAAACTTTACCGAATTACAAATGTAGAGGGTTTTACGAATGTTTTATGATACCACTGACTCGTATTCAGTGTTGGATACGGGAAAAAGGGTGTTACAATTCCAAGTCCTTGAATGAATCAACAACAATGCATACCGAATTAATCTACCCAATGAGTATAATGTGAGTACCAACTTTTAATGTTTCTGATCTTTCTCCCTTTGACATTTCAGATTCGTGGATGAATCCTTTTAAAGAGGGATGGGATGATGCATGTACCACAAGGCAATTCCAAGAACGAGATGGGCTTACTTTTTCACTTGGCCCAATAACTCGAGCCAAGTCCAAGATGATCAAGGACAAACTGACTTTGACAGTCCAAGGATTCGTGAGCAAAGGATTGCAAGCTGACATTAAGAAAAAAGAATTTCTTGAAAGAAGTACACACTTAACATCCTTCATGAATAGTTGGATTAAAAAAACTCAAGTTGCTGCACCTTTGGAGATGGATATCCATGAGCCTTTAAACGTCCATTAATTATTCCTTTTTATTATAATTAAACCCAATACTTATTATTATAAAAGGATTGGATCAAATTTTACTTTTAGCCCAAATTAAGATTTACAAGTATTTTTGGGCCTAGTTTGCATCACAAATGTTAGGATTTATATTTTGATATAATAATTGAAAAATGGTTTTGGACTAATTTGAAAAGATTTCAAAAATATTTCTAAGTCCAAACAACTTGAAAATAAGTTTGAAAAGGTTTTGAGAGGTTTTGAAAATGTTTTAGATGTTTTCAAGTAGCCAACTAACGTTTTCAACATACCTGTACCGATACGGTATACTCCGTATCGATACAGATAAGGGTTTGAGCTACAGTAATTTTCCTGTAACCAAAAACCATACCGATACGCATTAGGCGTACCGATACAGATAGGATCGTACTGATACGCTTGTACGCGTACCGATCTAGTGTTTAACCACCCCAACGACTATTTCTCAACGGCTATTTGCATTGCATGTCGTACCGATATTGACCCTGGCGTTCCAATAGTGCGTACCGAAACGGACCAAGGTGTACCGATACACATAGCTAGAATGAGCATAACGGCTAGTTCCTGTACCGATACACCTACTCACGTACCGATATGAAAAGCTGCAGAAGTGCATTTATTACTGGAAATAAAGCCTCCAATGGCTCCATTTCAGTCCCAACAGTCTCCAACGGCTAGGAACTAAATTGGGAGTATAAAAGGGACCTTCAAGCTTCAGCAACAACTAATGATCTTATTATCAACAATGCAAAAATTGTCTTCGAGCTTATATTTCTCATTCTTTGTATAGACAACACTTGTGAGCTTAAATTGTCAATGTATGCTCAAGTGTTTTAGGTTTTGGGTGAGAGTGCAAACAAACACCTTATAGAGGGATTTTAGTTTGCTTAAGAATTCTCTTGTTTGAGAGTATTCCCAAAGCTCGGGTTGTGAGCTTTGGTTGCTAGACTTGGTGAGTGAGTCTAGGTTGTAAAAGGTTGCCTCCTAAGCCTAGAAAAGGGGAAGAATTCTTAGTGAATTGGTTGAAATCCTTAGTGGGAGCTAAGGTAGTGGATGTAGAGCTTGTTAGAAGCTTGAACCACTATAAATCCTTATGCACGTTTTCTATCTTTTAGCCTCCACCAAATTCACCCAAATTACAACCTCTCCACCACTTGGCAAGCATATCTGTTGAAGGAATTCAAGCGCAACAATTGGTATCAGACTGAGGATCAATCGAGAGGGATTAATATCCTATCGAGGTGATCTGGCAAGCTCGACCATCACTCAAGTCAACCGATTTCCATAGCGTTATCCATCGACAAACTGCCTTTCTTCAACGGTGACAACTATACTTCTTGGAAGCATAGAATGATGTTCTTCATGAAAAGCAAAGACTACCGTCTTTGGGACATAGTTGAAGATGGACCGTTCATGCCAAATCGAAGCAAGGCGGAATGGAGCGCGGAAGATCGCAAGAAGATGGAGCTCAATTGCAAGGCTTTGCACATTCTATTTTGTGCATTTTGCCCGGATAAGTATGCCAAAGTATCTTCTTGTGAGAGTGCCAAGGAGTTATGGGACAAACTTGAAGCAATCCATGAAGGAACAAATGAGGTGAAGGAGACAAAGATTGATGTACTCAACCTCGAATACGAAAACTTTAAGATAGACCCATATGAAGACATCAGGACCATGTTCGACTGGTTCTCTACAATCGTCAATCAACTAAAAAGTCTTGGAGAGGAGATTCTGGAAGAAAAGCTTATTCGGAAGTTGATTTACTCACTTCCCGAATCATGGGAGAATAAGAAGATGTCCATAATCGAAGTTAAAGATTTGAAGAAGCTCAAACTTGACGAGCTCGTAGGATATCTTCTTACTCATAAGATGATGTCCAAACAATTGAGAGATGAGAGGGAGAAGAAAATCAAAGAGCTTAGAATCGAATATCTCAACATTATAGCTCTTAAATCCTCCACAAGCCACAAAGAAGAATCAAGTGAGGAGGAAAGTGAAGATAAAGAAATGGCCTATCTCTTCAAGGAATTTACTCGGTTCATGAAGAGCAACAAAGAAGAATCCAAGCATGAATCAAAGAAGAAGAAGAAGATGGTTGATTCCCCCAAGTGCTCCAAGTACAAGGAAACGAAGCACAACAAATTCGACTGCCCTTGCTTCAACAAAAATAATCATCGTCAAAGAAAGCATATGTGGCAACATGGAGTGATGAAGACTCCACCGATGAAAATGAAGAAGCCCACCTATGCTTAATAGCCCTCAATGAGGGGGAGGTAACTTTTAACTCATCTTGATCAAATTCACATACATTTGATGAGTTACAAGAAGCCTATGACCAATTGGTTTTTGAGTTCAAGGCTTCATTTTCGAAAAATAAAAAGATGATTTTAAAATTGAAAATCGAAAATGATTTACTTTTAAAAACCAATTTAGAATTTGAAGCAAAAATCAAAGATTTTGAACTTAAAATTTTAAATTTGCAAAATTTGCTTCAAAGTTTAGAAAAAAGATCATCAAAAGGAAGTAGATGATCTTAAGAAAGAAAAAGATTTGATTTCCAAAGAGCTTGAAAAGAAAAACAAATCAATTTTTTTATCAAAGACAATCTAGTGCCCTTAGATTTTTGAATGGAAAATTTTTAGAAGTATATGGGTCCCAAAAGGACTAATTACTTCAACTAAAAATGATGAAATTGAAAAATGGATTCCTAAGGGGACTAAATTATGTGCTACTAATGCCTATGGATACAAACTAATTTTGATACCAAAAATCAAATGATTTTCTTTTGTAGGTGTGATGAAGCATGATCATCAAAATTAAGGGGGAGCTCTACACACACAAGGAAGAACACTTGAAGAATGGAGGCTTCAAATCTTACCTTTGGTTCAAGTGTGGTAAAATTAGTTGAATTTTGTTTATTTTAATTTGTTTGATTTATTATAATTCAACTAGCTTATCATAATTGTTGGACTAACATTTGAATGATGCTTGAGTAAGAGGGAGCCAATTTTAAAACAAAACCTATTCTTTGTCAAAACTCTTTTTAAAGTCTCCATTGTTATGAACTTAAAAGTCTTCAAACTTTGGTTTGAACCATCTTTGATATAATAAAAAGGGGAGAATGTTTTGAAAAATTGATTTTTCAAATGAATAAGGGGGAGCTTATAAGATTTTCAATAATTAATCTTTTATTCAAATTTTAATTTTACAAAGGAGGAGAATCTTAAAAACAATTTTTCAAGTTGGTTTTATTATATCAAAAAGGGGGAGATTGTTAGGATTTATGTTTTGATGTAATAATTGAAAATTGTTTTGGACTAATTTGAAAAGATTTCAAAAATATTTCTAAGTCCAAACAACTTGAAAATAAGTTCGAAAAGTTTTTGAGAAGTTTTGGAAATGTTTTAAATGTTTTAAAGTAGCTAAACTAACGTTTTCAACATACATGTACCGATACGGCATACCCCGTATCAATCCAGATAAGGGTTTGAGCTACAGTAATTTTCCAGTAACCAAAAACCGTACCGATATACATTAGACGTACCGATACGGATAGGATTGTACTGATACGCTTGTACGCATACCGATCCAGTTTTTAAACACCTCAACGACTATTTGAATTGCAGGTTGTACCGATACGGACCTTGGCATTCTAATACAGCGTTTCAAAATAGACCAAGGTGTACCGATATGCATAGCCAGAATGAGCATAACGGCTAGTTCCTGTACCGGTACGCCTACTCGCGTACCGATAAGGAAAGCTAGCCTCTAACGGCTCCATTTTAATCCCAACGGTCTCCAACAGCTAGGAACTCAATTTGGGAGTATAAAAGGGACCTTCAAGCTTCAGCAACAACTAATGATCTTATTGTCAACAATATTATGATGCAAAAATTGTCTTAGAGCTTATATTTCCTATTCTTTGTATAGACAACACTTGTGAGCTTAAATTGTCAATGTATGCTCAAGTGTTTTAGGTTTTAGGTGAGAGCTTTAGAGTGCAAACAAACACCTTATAGAGGGATTTCAGTTTGCTTAAGAATTCTCTTGTTTGAGAGTGTTCCCAAAGCTCGGGTTGTGAGCTTTGGTTGCTAGACTTGGTGAGTGAGTCTAGGTTGTAAAATGTTGCCTCCTGTTATGTGTTCAAAAGTACTATTTTTATTACCCTTTTTACTCATATTATTGTTAGACTTAGGCTCATATTAGTTGGATTATTAGCCATTCATGCATGTTTGCATCGTTTCCTTGGTGGACAAGCTTGATTTCACATTTTGCTTAATTTTGTGGAAAAATATACTGCTTTGGTGTGTTTTGTGTGTGCAGAATCAGTTGCCAAAGCAAGGCTAGAACCAGTTCCTAGGGTAGTGCAAGAAAGATATGCCGACGTAGTTGCCAGGGCAGTGCATAAAGGAGGAGCCGACGTAATTGCCAGGGCAGTGCATGAAGGTTATGCCGAGCTAGTTGCCAGGGCAATTGTCGATAAGGGATAAGATGATGTGGCACTCGAATTGATGACTAGATAAAGCCTAATATGACGTGGAAGAAGATAAATCCTAGAAGAATTAGAGATTCAAAGAGAGATTAAATCCCAAAGAAGATAGGAGAAGATCTAGAAGGACTTTAAATATAATAAAGAATTATATTCTTTTAAAGTATTTAATTCCAACTTAACTTCCTCCTCAAGAAAGACTTTGACCTAACCATCTCCTATATAAAGAACCCCTAGCAGCCTATTTCAACAAGTTTGGAGGGAGAGAATTCGATTGAGGGAGAGTTTGACTAGGGGCTGATCGATTTCTTCTTCTTCTTCTTTGCTTCCATTAGATTCATGGTTTGGGGATTATTCCTTGTATATCTTTTGAACCCAACATGAACTAACTTGATTGGTTGGGGTTATTGTGTTTTGTTGTTGTGAGAAACAATTGGATTTTGTTTAGGTAATAAGAGTTTGCACTTTCAATTCAAGGTTTACTCGTTCTTGGTTTTTATTCTTGTTTGCGAGTAATTGGGAGAGGATCTCGTAACTTCATCTATTTATCTAATATCGAGAGCGTTAGATTCAAGAAACGAATGAGTATAGTCTTTATTCAATCTATTGTTGGTGAAGATTAATCCGGCTTAGGAAAAAGTTAAGGATTTCAAAGCTAAGAGGAGCGCAAGATTAGTTGTTGTTCACCCTTGATTCACGCAGGGATATATTGTAAAGGCATGCACAATTAGCTAGAGTTTCGACTTAGGGATAAGAAAAAACCATTGAAGAACGCTCTGCCGAACCTTGAAGTTGCTGCCCAGTCGCCCAAGCAGTTGCCCAGGCAACCGTTCGATTAGTTGCCAAGGCAACCTAGCTGTGCAAGTTTCCATTGCACTCTTTTACCAAGACGATCCAATCGGCTATCACTCCTCAACTCACGATAACCTGGCCTATTCCCTTTCTTTTGATTTCATCTATTCTTTTAGTTTAATGCTCTTAGTTTGCTCATTAGTTATAATTCCTACAATCACCTACTTGTGTTTTTCTTTTCCAACGCAATAACTTAAGCAAAGTGGCCCAAACCAATCCCTGTGGAGACGATACTTGATACTCAGATCACTTTATTACTTGCAACGTGTATACTTGCACCGTTTGCGTAGCACTCAATACGCGCAACACCTCCTAAGCTTAGATAAGGGGAATAATTCTTAGTGAATTGGTTGAAATCCTTAGTGGGGAGCTAAAGTAGTGGATGTAGAGCTTGTTAGAAGCTTGAACCACTATAAATCCTTGTGCATATTTTCTATCTTTTAGCCTCCACCAAATTCACCCAAATTACAACCTCTCCACCATTTGGCAAGCATATCGCTTGAAGGAATTCAAGCCCAACAACAAAAAATAACCCACACATGCCTCTTTGCCCAAGACTAGTTACTTGCCGCCCAAGCAAGCCCAAATACCCCTTTTCTATTAATTTTTGTCCAAAAACAAGCTAAAAATAGCCTTTTACTTGTCGCCCAAGCAACCAGCCCTTATCAGCTTATTACTTGTCGCCCAAGCAACAAAGCCCTTATCAGCTTATCTCTTACAGCCTAAGCAACACAAATGAGTTTTAAATGCTATTTTTAATTATGATTTTAATTAAATTAGGTTTTCCTTGTTTAGTAGAAGTTAACTTCCTTTGGTTATCCTTCATCTATAAAAGGATGAAGCCTCCATCATTATAATTCAGATTTCTTTTGATATATGAAATATTTAGTGAGTTCATTTTTATAAGTGTTGATAGCTTGTGCCTTAGAGTTCTTCTTCAACATAAGATCATCAAGTTCTTGTGAGGGAGATCATCTTCACACTCATGCTTGCCTAGGTAATCTCGTCTAGGAGGATGGGTTACAGCCGTTTAAGGTTGCTTACTTAGATAATCGCATCCAAGAGGGTGCCGAGGACAAATATCCTTCAAACAATCATCACGCCATCTCCATTCAGCAACATTAATTTCGTCATCCACCTTCACCAAGGGATTTTTCATGTTTCATACTACCGCATGAAAATTCATATTTGAATAACTCCTTCGTTTCAACTCTGATTTTGTTGTTTCTTTTTATATTGTTCTTATTTTTGTGTTTTCTATCTATTCTAACATATTTCTTGTTGAAATTCCAGGTTTGAAAATTTCAAGTTTCAACACTTGGTCAGTTTATCCTTGATTGAGTCTAGAACTCCTAGTTTTTGCAACAACTTGATTGAAGGCTTCCAAATCCATAATTGCGCTACTCTATTAACTGGTCGTAAAGGAACGAAGGGAAAAAGGGAAAAGATAAATGGTGAGGCCAGCCGCCGTGGGAGAAAGAAGCGACTGGCCTTAAGCAGCGATAGAAAAAAGGGTAAAAAATGGGGCTATGGAGTTTGGAGAGAAAAAGATCTCCTTAACCTATATCCCTCACGGTTTTAGGCTGTGTTGGTTTTATGTAAATCAATTTCTAAAATTCATTTTACATGTTTTCCAAGGTTTCATGTAAAGTAAATTAGTCAAATATGGTTTCTTTTCCTGTCAAAGTTATTTCTTTTATCTTTTTTGGTAAAGTGTTTTACCATAAAAAATTGATAAAACACTTTCTCATTTCCACTACAACCCAGAACAATTTTCCTTGTCAGCACTAACAAGGCATTGTTTGCAAATTCTATAATTTTCTTGAGATATTTGATTTTGATATAACTTAAATGAAAAATGTTTTGGACTTAAACTAATTTGCAAAAATACTTCAAAATTCCAGTAACTTGAAAAATATGTTTAAAAGGTTTTCAAAGGGTTCTTGACATGTTCAAATATTTTCAAGATAGCCAAATGTCAAAAACTGGCTTCGAGTATCGGTACCCTTTTTCTTGGTACTGATATCCAGCAGCCTGTACCGGTACGGTTTTCCGTGTACTGATATGCCCTTTTATCCTCAAGTATTTCTACATTTCCAGTAGCCAAATCCCATACCGGTACGGTCAAGCCTGTATTGGTACGCATAGGTCCATACTAATACCGAGTATCGCGTACCGGTACTGTAATACCCCAATATTTTCTTAGTGACTAAAACATAAAGAGTTAAAGATTTGTGGTTTTAGTTTAGTGACTAAAATAAAAATTTTGAAAGTTTGGTGTCAAAGTATAAACTTTGGAAAAGTTTAGGGACTAAATTATAATTTTTAAAAGTTATATATTTTAGTCCCATAAATGAATAGTTCACCCCCCAAGAATGACATTTTCGTGATACTCAGATTTTTCGTACGGGGTTTGTATTTTTGGCTATTAAACAATAAAGTTTGGAAGAATATTCGGATAATCGGATCGAATCAGAAATTTAAGATAATTTAAAGGATGATAAGGCAAGGTTAAAAATGTCTTTTCCATGTTTTAAAATGGTAGGATTTAACATGGACCATAGGATTGAAGTAGGCTTTCCATGTTAAATATGAACCGTTGGATGAAAATGGTAAGATGGTAATTTTGGAAATTCCAAGGGCATAGCTGGTAATCACTAACTACTTGGATTATTTTTGACCCTTGGATTGGTAGGTAGACATGTGGCAAGTTGTGGAATATTGGATTTCAAGGGTAAAAGGGTCATTAGAGATTAAAATGAATTTTAAATTCATTTTAGTTATATTATATGACAAATGGCCAAATTTTAAACAAAAGAAAATTCAAGACATTTCTTCACTCATTTTTCTCTTATTCGAATACATCACCAAAGGTAAGAGAAATTTTCTTTTGGTTTTTAAGCTTGATGGATTGCATTTATGGTTTATATATGAAATAAGAAGTTGATCTCCATTGAATTCTCTATCATTTGGTATAAGTTTTGTTTGGTTTCTATGTTCTTAAGTTGAGTTGGTGATTATGTGGATGAAGGACATGTTGAAATCTTGTGTTTTAATGGTTGTTCATGTTAGAAATAAGGTTGTGATGTTGTTTCTATGGTTCAAATGATGAAACTTCCATAAAAATTTATTAGGGACTTTTCGGCAATATTGAGAAAATTATGGGAAATTATGGCAAAATTTATTTTGATGATGGAAATGATGAGAATGATGTTCTATAAGCTTGATTTTGTTATTTGGATGAAGAAGTGATCATGTTCTTGAAAACTAAGAATTAGGGTTTATGTTAAAGTTTAGAATTTTGGAACATGATTGAAGGAAGATTGGTTGTATATGTTGATTTAAGGTGTGTGGAATGAAAATCCCTAATTAGATTGCATTAGAGACCAAAATGTAAAATTTGAAAAGTTTAGGGGCTTGCTTTTTGAGCTTGTATTTGAAGTATATTATGTTGGAAAATTAAGTCTAGTGATTTAAATGTTGATTTTGAAGTTTAAATCAACATTTTGGGTTAAATTGAATTTTCAGCCACCTTAGGGACCAAAGTGCAAATTTTTAAAGTTTAGGTCCTAAAGTGTAAAGGATGAGAAATGTAAGGTTTAGACTTGAAAATGAGTTGGAAGTTTAAAAGATTCCTTAGGGACTAAAATAGAAATTTTTGGAAAAAGTTAGAGATTTAAAGAAAGTATGAGAATTTGTGATTCGAATATAGAAAACTTTATCGGATCAATTTCCTATATAATGGATAGCTATTTTAATTACTTTCCATTGTTGTATATGGTATGAATATGTACTAACATATACTTGAAACGGTATATGTTATTTTAATGTAGATTCCTATATAAATCGAAGTCGTGACAGTAGAAAAGGAAACAGTCCGGGAATAATATTGAATAGTAAAGGCTACTTCGTTGCAAGGCTATGGTGAGTGCATACATTTTTTTAAAAAGTATGTTTATTAACATAATATAGGGAGACTTGCGACAAGTCACCTAAAAAGGTAAATAATTTTTATAAACAACATAATATTTTTGCCATAGTACTTTATTTTTATTGATTTAAAGATTGTGACATCTTTTATGATCACACATATTTTATAGCATGGTATAAAGATAATGATTTATTTCATACATTTTTCAAATGGCATGTATACCATGAAAGTTAAAGAACATATTGGAGTATGAATTGCTCTAACATGACATGTTTTACATGATATGAATTGTATATGGGTTGCTTGCCATTTTGTAGGAAATATTTTAAAAGTTTTCCCTTGGTAGTATAATATTAAGAATGATAGTATTGTGGTATACCATAAGAATCTAGTAGCTACATTGACACATTTTGTGTCTACCGTCGATACTTATTGTATATATCGTTCGACACTTTACGTGTCTGACACCTTGTGTGTCTACCGTTCGACATCTACGGATGTCTATAGCCGACATTTAATTGTGTCTACCGCTTGCACCTAAGGGTTGCTACGAGCTCTTTACCGTCGCCTCATCCCTAAGGGGAGTGGCTAGTACTCTGGGAGTACACGACTCGTTTACTAGTCTCTTGATATTTACCTTGGGCTATATGATTTCACGGGATAATTATATGTTTACTTATATAAATATTCCTGCATTACAAATTATGTGATTTAAAGATCATCATGCTCTTTAAAAGTATCATGCATTATAAAGTATTTTATGTATGTTACTCATCTTATGCCTCATTGAGTTATACTCAGCGTGTATTTCTGTTATACACGTAGGTAAACGAAAGTAGAAGTGGAGCTTTGCATCACCTTCTCTGTGAGGAGATATACATCGACAGGTTATTTTAGTACTTATGACATCTTTATTTTGAATATATATAGTGGCATGTACTAACTAAACCTGTCTTTTTGATAAAATGTATCAATCGGGTATGTAATGGATTTAAAAACCGTCCATTTATATTAAACGTTTATACTGCTTATTATTATATATTATGATATGAATATATTATTTACGTAAAAAGTTTTACTATCGGGTATTATATTATTATTTTTAAATTCAATAAAGTTAAGTGTTTTTGGATTAGGGAAATTTCAAGATGGGTGACCACCTGGGAAGTATCTTAAAAATTTTAAATCACGCCGATTTTTTTTATTTAAAAGACTATTTTAAAAAGTCGTGATATTTCCGACTTGTGATCAGTGTACGGTCACGGGAAGGGGTGTTACAGGTACCCAGTGCATTTATTGTGTAATGACTCTTTCTTCTTTGAGGTAGGTACCGATACCCTAACACGTATACTGATACTGACATGCCTAAAAGTGCATTTAATGTTGGAAATAAAGTCCCCAACAGCTAGTAACAACCACAAACTCCTTAGAGGGTTTAAAAAACCACTTCAAGCAGCCATGGAACAATAAGAAACATCATTGCCAACACTCATGTATAAAGAAAGTTTTTTGTTCTTGTAAAGTCTATTTTTTTCATTAGAACACACTTGTAAGCTTAATTGTTATACTTGCTCAAGTGTTAGGTTTTGGGTAAGAGCTTAAACTTGCAAACATATTTACCTTGTGAGTTTTTCCTTGTTTGCTTAATTTGTTTTCTCTTGTAAGAGATTTTCTCAAAGCTTTGGGGTATAAGCTTTGAGGGTTATAAAGGTTATCTCCTTGAACCTACAAAAAGGAAAGACAAATTAGTGAATTTGTGGAAAATCCTTAGTACGAATAGCTAAGGTAGTGGATGTAGACTTGGTTTGGAAGTCGAACCACTATAAATCATCATTGGAGTCCTCTTCATCATTCCATATAACCACAAATGCCTTCTACTTATGACTTGATCCCTTCTTCTTGATCTTTGGACAATCATACTTGAAGTGTCCAGGCTTCTTGCATTCAAAGCATATGATGGGATCCTTCATCTTCATCCTTGATTCATGTCTTGATTCTTTATTTTATTGCTTTATGAATCAGGTGAACTTCTTGAAGAGCTTGACCATATCTTCTTCTTTACTATCTTCTTCACTTTAATATTCTTGATGGCTTGTAGAGGATTTGAGAGCAACAGTCATCTCTTTGTTGCCATGTTCTTTCTTTTTCCCCTTTGACATTATCATTTCATGGGTGAGCAAAAATCTCATAAGCTCGTCAAGCTTGAGCTCCTTCAAATTATTTGCTTCAATAATTGCGGTCTTCTTGGAATCCCATGAATCGGGAATTGAATAAATCAACTTCCTCACAAGCTTGTCCTCTGGGGTCATCTCTCTGAATCCTTTAAGCTCATTGACTATATCAGAGAATCGATCGAAAATAGCTTTGATATCCTCAGAGGAGCCCAATCTTGGTCTTCTTTACTTTGTTTGTACCTTCATGAGTAACTTCTAGCTTGTCCCAAATCTCTTTGGCACTCAAGCAAGAAGACGTGTTGGCATACTCGTCGAGTCTAAAAGCACAAAACAAGATGTGCATAGCTTTATCATTGAGTTGCAACTTCTTTTGATCTTCATC
Source organism: Hibiscus mutabilis (assembly GCA_019671005.1). Lineage (NCBI taxonomy): Eukaryota > Viridiplantae > Streptophyta > Magnoliopsida > Malvales > Malvaceae > Hibiscus > Hibiscus mutabilis. Next base: position 20,893,919 of record CM033741.1, on the reverse strand, counting down.
AATCTATTATTGTCTCTTTTTCTCGACAATTCAGTCTCTTACTCTCTTCATCATAATAGATGGCCCTTCCATCACTACATCCCAAAGGAGGTAGTCATTTGATTTGATGAATAATTTCATCTTATTCTTTCAATAAGAATAATGGGCACTGTTGAAGTAAGGGGGATTGGTGATGGATTGCGTCATTTGAACTAGTTGATATAGATTGATAGAGTACTTTAGGGATCGACTCTAAGATGTTAATCTGGCATAGAGACGAAGCTCTTATACCAATTGTTGGGTTAGAACGATCAATCAAATTCACCAAGAGGGGGTGAATTGGCCTTCGAGCGATTGTGGGGGAAGCAATCAGAAATTAAAAATTAGTACAATGATTTATAGTGGTTCAAATTCTAAACCAAGTCTACCTCCATTTCCTTAGCTATCCACACTAAGGATTTTCCATAAATTCACTAATTTGTCTTTCCATTTACTAAGCTCAAGGAGATAACATTTAAAACTCTCAAAGCTTATACCCCAAAGCTTTAAGAAACTCTCTTACAAGAGAATACAAATTAAGCAAACAAGGAAAACCTCACAAGGTAAATATGTTTGCAAGTTTAAGCTCTCACCCAAAACCTAACACTTGAGCAAGTATAACAATTAAGCTCACAAGTGTGTTCTAATAAAAAAATAGAATTTACAAGCATAAAACACTTCTCTATACATGAATACCGGCAATGATGTTTCTTATTGCTCCATGGATGCTTGAAGAGGTCTTTTAAACCCTCCAAGGAGTTTGTAGACGTTACTAGCTGTTGGGGTTGGTTTGGAGTCGTTGGAGACTTTATTTCCAGCATTAAATGCACTTCTAGGCATGTCGATGTCGGTACGCGTGTTAGGGTATTGGTACCTACCTCAAAGAAGAAATAGTCATTACACAATAGATGCACTGGGTACCGATACGTGATACTCGGTATTGTTACAGACCTACGCGTATCGATAGGAGCTTGACCGTATCAGTATTAGATTTGGCTACTAGAAATGCTGAAATCCTTGGGGATAAAAGAGCGTATCGGTAGACGGAAAATCGTATTGGTACGAGCAGTTAGGTATTGGTACCAAGAAAAAGGGTACTAGTACTCGAAGCCAGTTTTTGACATTTGACTATCTTGAAAATATTTGAACATGTCAAAAACCCTTTGAAAACCTTTTAAACATATTTTTCAATTTAATGGACTTCTAAAGTATTTTTTGCAAATTAGTTTAAGTCCAAAAATATTTTTCATTTAAGTTATATCAAAATCAAATATATCAACAATCTCCCCTTTTTGATATAACGAAACCATTTGATTTTTTTTAAATTTCTCCTTTTAGAAAAATAATTTTAGAAAAAGGAATATTTTAGAAAAATATTAAAGCTCCCCTTTTGCTATACGACATTCACCTACTGTGTCGCAGTATCCTCTTCCAATATTGTTATCTTCTCCATCGACATCATCTTCCACACCTTTCTTGACAGTTATGCCATGGCAAAATGATTAACCAACTATAGTACCATCTTTCTTGCCTAATATACCACGACAAACTGATGATCCAATTGCTACACCAGCTCTATTGGTTAATCTGCCACAACAAGATATCTTAACTGACTTGCCACACTAGGATTCTCAGCAACCACGCCTTCGCCGGCTAAATGTAAGGTACTTTGGCCATTCATATTACTACATGTCATCATTTTCCTTCCACATTAGGGTCGAAGACTATTACTCAAGCTCTCAAAGATCCGTTATGGAGACAAGCCATGGAAGATGATTTTACTAACTTGATGCGTAACCATACGCGGGATCTTGTTCCACAGTCTAAGCAACCTGCCGTAGGGTGCAAATAGGTGTTCTGTGTGAAATATCGTCCTGGTGACACTATTGATCGATACAAAGCCAGATTAGTAGTGAATGGGTACTCTCAAGAAGTAGACCGAGACTATTTTGAGACCTTTAGTCCTATGATGAAACCTATTACGGTGCGTATTATTTCACTCTTGCACTCCATCATGCATGGCCCTTCAAACAACTTGATGTTAATAATTCCTTCTTAAATGGCACCTTACATGAGGAAGTCTATCTAAAACAACCTTCGAGATATGTTGACTCTACAAACCTATCTTATATTTTTCGGTTACGTAAGGCCTTGTATGGACTAAAGCAAATACCGAGGGCATGGTATATTGAACTCTCTAACTTTCTCCTTCAATTTGGTTTCAAGAAATCAAAGGTTGATGCATCACTCTTCATCTATAGTGCCAATATAGTCATATTGTACTTTCTACTATACGTGGATGATATTGTGATTACTAGTAATGATACTGTTGAGATATATAACAAATGAAAAATGTTTTTGTAAGTGTTTTTGACTTGTACAAATGTTTTAAAATGCCTTTAATGTCAAAAACAGCGTGTCCGTACCAGTACTCTACTCTTGTTACCGATACATAAACAGTCGTACCGGTACGACCCTTTAGTGTATCGGTACGAGCATGCTTTCCAAAAGTTTAGAAAGAAATTCTGGTACTGGTATAGTTTCATTCGTACCGGTACCCAGGCACTGCACCAATACAGTAGTATCACGTATTGGTACGCCATTGTTTTATACATAACGGCTATTTCTTTATTTGGCAAGTACCGATATCGACATTTGCGTACCGATACCGATAGGCCCAGAAGTGCATTTAATGCTAGTTTTTCATCTCCCAGCGGCTCCAAACCACCCCAACGGCCATAAACGGCTAGTAGCTCGTTCTATACTTTGAAATAAGACTTGGTACACTTGAAGATGGTTAGAGAACACATCCAAGCATAATGATCAAGAGAAATAGCTTTTAAGTCTTATTTTCTCATTTCTCTTGTATATGGTGGATAGAGAGTGATTTCATTGTTTTATTATTTTCACTCTTGTGAGCTTAATTCTTGTAAACACCCACCTTGTGAGGTTTTCATTATTTACACAAATTACCTTGTAAAAGGGAGAAGTTCTAGTTTAGCCTTAGAAAAACTAGAGTGGTTCTATCTTAGCCATTGAAAAGATAGGGTTGTAAAGGTTACTCTTGATCCTTGAAAAAGAAAGAAATCATAGTAGTGAATTGGGAAATCTTAGTGTGGGTGCTAAGGTAGTGAGTGTAGACTTGGTTTAGAAGTCGAACCATTCTAAAATCGACCGTGCACATTGTCCATTATTTTTCAGTTTTTTCCAATTCATTTGAGAAGCACTTTCAAACCCTTTGGCGGTATTCGGTTGATCGATTCAAGCTCAACAGTTATTGACTTCAATGATCACTTCACTAACTTGTTATCTACGAGGTTTTCTTAAAGGATATGGGTTTGTTTAATCATTTTCTTGGTATTGAGACTATTTCTACTCCACTCGGTTTGTTTCTCTCTCAGATGCAATACATCGCAAACATTTTGGCTCAGTTTCATATGGAAAATTCCAGGGAAATTTCTACACGTATGTTTTCTTCTGACAAACTTTCTTTGCCTGAACCATCCACGGCACTAGACATTTGTAGTTATCGATGATTACTTAGACTTCTTCAGTATCTCACACCTACTCGTTCAGATATTGCCTTTGCCGTCAATCGTCTGTTGCAAAACATGTATGGTCCTTCACTTGCACATTGGACATCAGCTAAACACATCATGCATTATCTAAAATGTACATTATGCCAGGGCATTTTTTTGCTCGGCATCTTCCTTGCATCTCACTACATTTGTCGATGCGGACTAGAATGATTCCTCCATGAACTGCAGATCCACTACTGGATATGCTATTTATCTTGGTTCTAATCTCATCTCATGGAAGTCAGATCGTTAAAAAACTCCCTCGTTACTCTATAGAAGCTGAATACCATGTCGTGACAAATGCAACTGCTGAAGTACTTTGGGTTCAACATTAGCTTCAGGAAATTGCCGTGACATTAAACAAATCGTTATCTCTCTTTTGTGACAACCTCAGTGCCACATATGTTTGCAAAAATCTAGTCTTTTATTCTCGGGACTTAACTGCTGCGAGATTACTACTTGTTCAACACATCTCATCCAAAGCTCAAATTACAGACACTTTCACCAAACTACTTGGACAAAATCTCTTCAATCATTTTCGGTCTAAGATTGGTGTCTCCGATGGATCCTCTATCTTGCAAGGTGCATTAAAGATAAAGATTAGATTAAATTATCTAATCTTTGTCAATCCAACTTTACCTTGTGTAAACCTTTGACTTCCTTTATACAATCTTACCATGTATAAATTTTTAATTTTTCTTATCTTTGTATAACTAAATCTTATTGTAATCCTATATGTCACGGGGCTAAACTTCTGAACCAACCCAACGTGCGGCCTTAGTCGATGTTCTTAGACAAACGACTAAGTAAGCCTGAAATCCTTCTCCAGAAGATCGAATACTTCCAATGCTCACAAACACAAGATCGTTCCAAGAGGAACCGAACAAAAGAGAAAGGCAACGAGAACAAAAGAAAGAACGCGAAGAACACTACAAAGTGTTTTTAGAGTAAATGCCAAGTGTATTACTCAAATGATGGATGAATACAATTAAGGTGGGGAGGCCTCTATTTATAGTTGAATCCCCATACAATGAACGGACGAGATCGAATCACACTAACGGCTCAGATCGAAAGCCACCTACCAAATCTACACTAACTAAGGAAACTCTATCACTATGAAATTCTTTCCTTAAGTTTGTGTTTACATTGAGAGATATTCTTATCCCTTGGAATATTCCCCGGTAAGATGCAATCTATTAATTTACCAGGTTCAATGTATTTGGGCTTTCTTTCAGTCTCCAACGATCGGACCAAGTCTGGTGGTCTTCTTGGCAAGCCTAGAACCTCTTGGGTTGCTTGTTGCGCATCTGTATCGGACCTAAATGTGCGGGCCGTGACATTCTCCCCCACCAAATCCGGCGATGCCCTCATCACTGTCTAAGAAAAGACTTCTCTTGGTTGATCTTGGATCTTCCATGGTACCTTGGCTTGCTCCCAACTCAGAATCGGGCAACGATGTTCCCCCATAAGAACGACTCCCCCCATAAGGAGCGCTCGACTCGGACTGGGTTGTCTTCCCATACAGACTGCTCGCCTTGGTTCCTTCTGTTGTGTAACTTCTCGCTCTGCATTATTGCGCACATCTCGATGAAGTTTGAGATGCACCTCCTTCGTGGCATTCACTCTAACCGGCATCAACCCTTCCCTCGTGAAGTTTAGTGCCTCATTGCCCATTGGCAACTTTTCCCGCATTGACCCTTCTTCACACTTGAAGTTCAATGTTTCTTCCACCTTGCCCAAATGTGCTTTTTCCACGGGCCTCATGTCGCTAGCTGAATCGGGCAGCTCTTGCCCCACTAAAGTAGTCCCTCCAACAGTAGCCCCCAAAGCGATGTCTCCTTGGCTTGGAGCATCCTCGGCAAGCTGAATGGCAGTCAGCGTCTTGGTTCCTTTACCCTTGTCTCGGTACGAGGGCACAACGCAACGTTGTTTGCGATCCAAAACACAGATGACGTTGGCACAAGAAATGATAAGAGCATCTATACGGTCAAGGAAGCTTAGTCCCAAAACAAAATCAAAGTCATCTAAATTGATTACCTTGATGTCTTCCTTGCCCTTCCATTCACCAATCTGCAGCTCAACCTTCCGTGCCATTCCAACAATTAGAACTTCTTTAGCATTCACAGTCTTGATCTTTCCAGTTGAACCCACAACTCTAAGACCAAGTTTGTCGGCAGCCTTCTTGGACATAAATAGATCGGTTGCTCCGGTGTCCACTAGAGCACTCCTCGATCGTCCCGCAATGTTGATATCGACAAACATCAACCTTTTCTGCTTGCGTACTCTCGCCTTAGAAGAACTCAGTATCATCGAGCCAAGTCTCGCAGCCTCACTCTGTTCGAGCTCGTCCACCCCCTTGGATGGCTTGACTCGATGTGGGCATGCTCACAACTTGTGTGGCCCCTTACATTGGTAGCACTTTAGTTGCTTTTCTACCCTCGGCTTGATCGCTTTGACACTCGCAATCACACCAAGTCTCATCACTTCTTCATCCGACTCCTCGGACACATCGTCTTTGACAGCATTAAGACGATCATTCTTGGGGCAATCTTTCATCATGTGCTTCCCTCCGCAGATACAGCACACAAGACCTTCCCCATCTTTGACTCCCCTACCATAGCCCTTGCCTCGGGGCTTGAGGGACTCCGCCATCTCGAACTCGGCTATGGATTCAGCTGCGGCCATAGCCTTGGAGAGTTCCTCGACTCCCATCCTCTTCAGCTCCATTTTGGTCCATCGCTTAAGCCTGTTCTTGAAGATAAAGAGGCCTTCAGCTTCAGTGATGTCCGTGATTTGGAGTTTGAGTTCAGTGAACCGTCTGACATACTCTAGGATGGAACCTTCATGCTTGAGTTCGTGCAGCTTCTCCCAAGCCTCCTGTTGGCATTCTTTGGGTAGAACTGTTCCTTGAACTCAGCCTGAAACTCTTCCCAAGTCCCGATGGGAATATCCTTGCTCTTCTCCTCAGAGCATCTGCGTCGCCACCATAAAAGTGCAACGTCAGTTAAGTAAACAAAAGCAATGTTTACCTTATCCGCATCATCCTTGATGCTTGTAGCACGAAAGTATTGTTCCATGCTCCACACAAAGTTTTCCACGTCCTGGGCCGATCTAGTTCCACTAAACTCCTTCGGCTTTGACACGTCCAACTTTGGTCTGGTTATTGTCGTGTTTAACATACCAGTCACGGCAGCTTTGTAAACTTGAAGCTCTCCCTTGAGCCCCTTAATTTCCTCCATCATCTCTGCCTTCAAAGCCTTTAGCTCGGCTTCGAGTGCATCACTCCGTCTATCCGCACTGTCGGCACACCGGTCAAGGTCTTGCACGTTCTTCTTTAGATCCTGCACGCTGCTTTCGAGCTCCTCTCCCGAAGAGTCCAGCTCGTCAAGACGTACTCTCACAACGTCAATCTCCTCTCGGGCATCCTTCATGGACCCTTCAAGCTTTCCCAACCTTTCTTTCAGCGTAGGCACAGTGTTGTTCGAACTGTCTTGCTTTCCATCGTCAGCCTGGGTCTCTGCACCCTTTTGTGCTGCAACATTCTCTCCTTTCTTTGCCATCTCCAATCAGTGTTTGCGCTCGAACACTCACTTTGATACCAACTGTCACGGGGCTAGACTTCTGAACCAACCCAACGTGCGGCCTTAGTCGATGTTCTTAGACAAACGAATAAGTAAGCCTGAAATCCTTCTCCGGAAGATCGAATACTTCCAATGCTCACAAACACAAGATCGTTCCAAGAGGAACCGAACAAAAGAGAAAGGCAACGAGAACAAAAGAAAGAACGTGAAGAACACTATAGAGTGTTTTTAGAGTAAATGCCAAGTGTATTACTCAAATGATGGATGAATACAATTGAGGTGGGGAGGCCTCTATTTATAGTTGAATCCCCATACAATGAACGGACGAGATCGAATCACACTAACGGCTCAGATCGAAAGCCACCTACCAAATCTACACTAACTAAGGAAACTCTATCACTATGAAATTCTTTCCTTAAGTTTGTGTTTATATTGAGAGATATTCTTATCCCTTGGAATATTTCCCGGTAAGATGCCATCTATTAATTTACCAGGCTCAATGTATTTGGGCTTTCTTTCAGTCTCCAACGATCGGACCAAGTCTGGTGGTCTTCTTGGCAAGCCTAGAACCTCTTGGGTTGCTTGTTGCGCATCTGTCTCGGACCCAAATGTGCGGGCCGTGACATATACATAGTCATATGTTGTAAGTATTATTAATTATCAATAATACAAATCCTTTACGTGTAACTGTTCACAAAACGGTTAACCGTATGCGAACATCCCTAAGCCAAACAAACATCAAAACGCTGCGTTTCGGGTTTGCACGGTGTACCCACGAAACCAGAGGCAGAGTTGATCTATAAATAGAGTTGACGCTCACCAAAATCATCTTCATATTTCTCAAATAGAAAATTCCGATTTTTTTTAGTCGGCGAAAGGGAAATCGGTTTTTCTAATACACAGATAAACCAAACATGGGACATGGTAACGAAGGAAAACCAAAATCTGTGACCTATTCAATTTTTTTTTAGATTTTGTATAACATTTTTATGATTCTCAGGTGAAAGAGGCCGACCCAACAAAAAGCTTAAGTTTGCTGCCAAGGTTAGCTAAATTCGCTTATTTTTGTCTGAATTTTAGGGGATTTGTTTCTTTTCCCTCACAGAAGCAAGGTTCATTTTGGGTTTTCTTTTTCCAGGATGATCATAGGAGCTCAGCTATTGAAGATGATTATTCTTTTTATCCTGATGAAGGCGATGATGAATCTCGTGATGGTACCCATTTGTTTGCTCTCCTTGCTTTCTAATTTATCTAGATTGAATTTGAGTTGTCTTTGGGGCAAACTTTTTTTTAATTATTTTTAGGATTAATTTTGAAGGTGAAAATGAAGGAAAGAAACGAGATTTTACCAAATTAGAACTAAAGCCCGATCATGGGAATCGCCCATTATGGGCTTGTGCTGATGGGCGTATATTCTTGGAGACATTCTCTCCTTTATACAAGCAAGCTTATGATTTTCTCATTGCTATAGCTGAACCTGTTTGCAGGTACTGATTACATAAACAAAATGTGATTTTAGATTTTGTTGCTTTGCTCCTTGGATGTTATCTTAATATGTGTATGAATGTGAATTTTCAATTTTTGTAGGCCGGAGTCAATGCATGAGTACAATCTAACTCCACATTCCTTATATGCTGCTGTATCTGTGGGGCTGGAAACAGAAACTATTATCTCGGTGTTGAATAAATTGTCCAAGACTAGGCTTCCTAAAGAGATGATTGATTTCATACATGCTTCTACCGCTAATTATGGCAAAGTGAAGCTTGTGCTTAAGAAGAATCGTTACTTTATTGAATCCCCATTTCCAGAGGCAAGTTTGTATTTTGGTAACTTTAGAATTTCATTGGAATTTAATGGTCCTTTGGGTATTAATTGTTTGGTGATGTTGATCCTTGCAGGTACTGAAGAAACTGCTTCAAGATGAGGTTATAGGTCGAGCAAGGATTATTTCTGAGGTTTGTTACATAACGTGAATTGAACTTGTTGATTATTTTGTTTATTGCTGTTGAGATTAAGCCGCTTCTTTTAGTGGCATTATTATCTGTTCACTGTTCTTCACTCAAAGGTCTTAAGCTAATTCTGCAAAGTGTTTTCTTAGATGCTAGCTATGAATAATGGTTCATAACAAACATTTGGAAAGAATAACTGAGGCTCAGTTGGATTCATTTGGAACTCTATCTGCAGATGTCGTTCTCATGAGTTTCCTTGTGGGATTCTTTATTGTTAACTTGCTTGGTTCTTTGGTTATCATATTTCTTCTTCTAGATGCTCGTCAATTATTTTCTTGACTTCCATTTTCTTTTCTTTCTAAGGAGATGTTCCCTTCTTTCTTTTTATTTTTTCCCTTCTGGATTGCGTGTTAATCAATCCATCACGGATATAGAATGCTCAGGGAAGTGATGGATTTACAATCAGCAAAACTGCTGGTGAAATTCAGTCAGGCCATGATGGTTTGCTTATGGAATCAGAACTGGCAGCTGCTGCTGAAGAGAAAGAAACTCATGCGTTTGAAATTGATCCTGCTCAGGTATTTTATTTTTTATCTTTCTTTGACATTATTATATTTCAATTTCATTTTGCATAATTTCCTTGAGGATTAGTGTATTAGATCTCAACTAATTAGAACTAAAACACCTAAGTAGAGCATGCCTTATTTTCTGTTGCTGTTATGGCCAACCTATGTGTTGGTGTCTGAGTTTTGTTTAGCCATATTTTAGCTTGTGGCATTCCTATTTGGTGATATCTTATGGTAGAAATGGGTCATCTATGTCATTATATTCATCATTCTATTAGAAGATACTTTGCTTATAGTTCGATGAAAATGCTGTTAGTATTGAACTGGAATGAGATTATGCTGCACATAAGATTTTACCTTGTGCTTTGTATATTGCCCAGGTTGAAAATGTGAAGCAAAGATGCTTGCCAAATGCTTTAAATTATCCAATGTTAGAGGAGTATGATTTCAGAAATGACACTGTGAGTAACATTTTTCATTTTCTCGACACTAATAAAAATGTGGCTTTCAGCAAATGGTGAAAACTGAATTCCTAATATATATAGAGCTGGGTATAGTCCTGTAGTTCTTATTTCTCCTTTGAATTGCAGGTCAATCCTGACCTTGACATGGAACTGAAACCTCATGCACAGCCACGACCGTATCAGGAAAAGAGTCTTAGTAAAATGTTTGGAAATGGTGAGATTATCTAGATTATAATTTGTTCAACTAATTTTCATTGTGCTTAATATTCTCATATGTTTTTATTTTATTGTTGACGCCTTAACTTCTTGAATGGAAGAATTATACACCTCCTTTAAGTTCCAATATTCTGAATTGTTGATCTCACTGAAAACTTACAAGAGCAATGAAATGATAAGATTTAGGGTTGCTAGCAGAGCACTTTTAGCATCCTATTTCAGAAAATTCTGGAAATAATATAACCTGTTTTTGTTGTCAAGTTTCAAAAATATATAAAGCAAATAAACTCTCATTTGTATGAGTGCTGTATTTGAGACAACTTCACCCGAGTTTCATCCGTGCAGGTAGAGCCAGATCTGGCATTATTGTGCTACCTTGTGGTGCTGGTAAGTCTCTAGTCGGTGTCTCTGCAGCAAGCCGGATAAAGAAAAGTTGCCTTTGTTTGGCTACAAATGCGGTTTCGGTGGATCAGTGGGCTTTTCAATTTAAACTTTGGTCAACCATACGGGATGAAAATATTTGTCGTTTTACATCTGACAGCAAAGAGAGATTCCGTGGCAATGCTGGAGTGGTTGTGACAACATATAATATGGTTGCTTTTGGTGGTAAGAGGTCTGAAGAATCTGAAAAGATTATTGAAGAGATAAGAAACAGAGAATGGGGACTGCTTCTCATGGATGAGGTAATTACTAACTAATTGTTATTGTTCTCGTCATTTATGTACCTTTAAGGAAGTTTTCAACTTTATATGCAATGACTGCATTCTTTTTTTTTTGGCAGGTGCACGTTGTCCCTGCTCACATGTTTAGGAAAGTTATTAGCATCACCAAATCCCATTGCAAATTAGGGCTTACTGGTAATTCGTCATTTTTCTTTTTTTCTTCGATGCGTCTCTAGCTCTCAGCTATCTCTTACTTGTGAATATGTGAATCCTTTTCTGCAGCTACACTTGTGAGAGAGGATGAAAGAATTACAGATTTGAACTTCCTTATCGGTCCCAAATTGTATGAAGCAAATTGGCTGGATCTAGTAAAAGGAGGATTTATAGCAAATGTTCAATGCGCTGAAGTATGGTGCCCAATGACGAAGGAGTTTTTCGCTGAATATTTGAAGAAAGAAAATTCCAAGAAGAAACAGGTTCAATTATCTAAATGATTCATCTTATTTTGTTGGTTCTTAATGAGTTTTTCAGTTAGTTTGATTGCACGTATTTGGAATTCGATATATTAACTTGCTCATTTTGTTTTTTCCTGCTAATAAGAGAACCAGGATATTGCTTTATAAGTTGTCAACGGTTAACCTTATTGTTCCTACATATACATGTAATACTTGCCTCCTGCATTTCAGGCACTTTATGTGATGAATCCTAATAAGTTCAGGGCATGTGAGTTTCTCATACGGTTCCATGAACGAGAGCGTGGTGATAAGATAATTGTCTTTGCCGACAATCTTTTTGCACTGGTTGAGTATGCAATGAAACTACGCAAGCCTATGATCTATGGTGCTACCAGGTTATTTGTGAACATCAATTACTCCAATCTTTTATGTTGTTTTTATATTGTTGTGTCAATATTCCCTTGTAACGTGCAGCCATCTTGAGAGGACAAAAATTCTCCAGGCATTCAAGACTAGTCGTGATGTGAACACTATTTTTCTCTCAAAGGTATTCATCAGCAGCAGATTATATTTTAGTCAGTATTGTAGGTGAACGAAGAAAAATGATGTACAATTTTGATTGTTATGAACTACTATTGCACCCTATAGAAAACCAAGTTTTACTTATATTTACCCCCTCTTTATGGTTGCTGTAATGTATTGGGTAGAAATGCTGTGCATTTACTGCAATATTGTCTGAAATGCATGCTTATAGAACATCGTCTGCTTTAAGATGCTGAGACTGCTAATTTTGTTCCCAAGTGGATTCTTTGAAGAAAAAATATTAGGTATTTCTGTTTCTATCTACAGGTTGGTGATAATTCTATAGATATTCCCGAGGCAAATGTAATCATTCAGATTTCATCACATGCTGGTTCAAGACGTCAAGAAGCCCAGCGATTGGGACGTATTCTTAGGGCAAAGGTTGGTTTTACATTTTTAATTTGCATCTTTTTTTTATCGTTGCTTTACTAGTTGGCTGGAACAAGTATAAAATTGAAATTCTTTATGGCTTCCAACAGGGTAAACTTGAAGATAGGATGGCAGGTGGTAAAGAGGAGTACAATGCATTTTTCTATTCCCTTGTTTCTACTGATACACAGGTAAACATTTGTCGTCTTTCCTAGGCCATAGCTATTGCTAGGCATTGTTGCATGAATGGTGGTTTCTTTAACGAAAATAATGTTTATACCTGGTGCTCTTTGCAGGAAATGTACTACTCAACAAAAAGGCAGCAGTTTCTAATTGATCAAGGTTATAGCTTTAAGGTATATCATTTAATACTTTGTTGTAATACAAACTATGCATATGCTACTTGTGAAAATGGCTTATTTGTATCGTTGCTGTAATTGTGCTTGAATTGGCAAAATTTAAAAGCAAATACTTTAGCATAACACTTGTATGGTGGGTATTTCTGACAGGTGATAACAAGCTTGCCTCCTCCTGATGCTGGTGCTGACTTGAGTTATTACCATCTCGACGAGCAGTTGGCTCTTCTAGGAAAGGTGCTAGTTTTCCCTCTTATAAATTTTAAAGTTCAAGAGATTGTCAAAACTTGTAGTCACTGACAAGTTCTACAAATCAGGTGTTGACTGCTGGTGACGATGCTGTTGGTTTGGAGCAGTTGGAAGAAGATGCAGATGATATAGCCCTTCATAAAGCTCGTCGCTCTATGGGATCCATGAGTGCAATGTCTGGTGCAAATGGAATGGTCTACATGGAATACAGGTATAAGTAATGTCTATTTCTTTTTCTTGCTTTATTTCTGTCTAGCTGGCCGGTAAGCTGACTAAAGAGCAATCCCTTATTCTGTTGGTCTATTATAAGCCTTTGATCAATCAAAATAATTTATTCACATTGTTTGTCGGCATAAATGAATCTTTTTCCATTTGCAGCACCGGAAAACATAAGCTTCTTGGGCATGGCCAGAAAAGTAAGCCCAAGGACCCATCCAAGCGGCATCATCTGTTTAAGAAACGCTTCGGTTGAGATGAAAACCAAACCATACGGAATGGTGTTTGTTTTCTACCAATCTGTGAAGTTAGTTATCGTGTTGTTTTGTTTTAAGTCATGCTGCGGCCGAGATGAAATCAAGCTCGGATTGCGATTGGTTTATATAACATGTAAGAAGTTACAAGAAGGGAAGCAGAAGGGAGTTATATTTCTTCGGGGCACAAATAAATTTAATGACAAATAAACAACTTGCTTGGAAGTAGAGAAATTGTAATCTGTAAGGTATCTGTTTTGTCTTCGGGTACGTGTTTTTATGAAACAATAACATGTTATGTAACATCCACGACTTGGATGTTACATTTGAGCCTCACGCCTGAAATCCAACTAACCAATTTTGACCTAGTTTAGTTTAATCTACAAATCCAGTATGAAAATCTTTAATTACAACCCAATAAAACATAATAAATATTCAAAAACATATACAGTGGAGCTCCTTTTAAAATTATATTATAAACATTTGATTCGATCATTTGAAAATTCGAATACAATTTACAATGTACAATAGGTTATTACGAATACATAGCCTAATGACTTAAGTATTGTACTTTGAAGAGACGAGGTGTTGAAATTCTTCTCTTATGGTGCTCTTTTAAGAATGAACCAAACCTATTAACCTACGATCGGAAACAACGATTCTGAACGCTGAGCTAATAAAGATAAGTGGATACACTGCAACTCAATCATGCTTCACGCAAATCATAAATAAAACAATGCAACATGAATGATACTATGACAAGATAACAATGGTGCTACCATAACTGCCTAAACACATGGCATTATGAATGTATGATCACGCACACAGCTTATACAAGAACCTCATACATTTTCCTAGTATCACACAGATAACACCAACAACATTAAGTGATGTACGCGTCCATAAAGCATCGGAATCCTACATTTGAAGTACACTACAAGCAAGGCCTGCATCCACAAAGTATCGGGATCATGTACTCAAGGGGATGAGGCTCGTGCCCACATAGCATCGGGATCCTACATTCATGCTCAGAATCTCTCATCAAGCATCTTCGAATGAGGCCTGCGTCAACAGCATCGGGATCCTACATTCGGGAGTCTTCAAGGTGTTGTAACACACTTAGGGTATCCAAATCCCAAAGACAAGGGATGACTCGACTATATAGGCGTCCTATCAGCACACGGCAAGAACCCTAGTCACCACACATCACTCAACCTCGACATAAAGGTCTTACCGCACACAACGCTAACACCCTTACCATCGCCTTATGATTTCTATTAGTTATTATACCACCCTATTAAACTTATCTATTTATTAGTATGTTATGAAAGTACACATTAGCCGTTCTCATTAATTTATCTTATTATTCAATAGGACTTAAGCTTATAGGCACCCCTTCCGCACACAGCAAGGGCCCAGATTACTACACAGCATCAATTGATCCACCTAGGATCCCTATAGGTTACCATCTCACACAACTTACCCAATATATATCGAGTCATTAGCCATTTATTTCATACACGGGTTTAAATCTCTATTTCTCAGTTTTAATATTCATTTTATACCTTAACAGACCCCCATGGCCTTTTACCTCGAATTATAGAACCCCCGAACACAACCTCGAAATTCTTGGACAGATTGCCCAGAGAGTACCGATACTCCTATATGGGTATCGGTACGCCTCTATAGGTACCGGTACTTCCCCATGGGTACCGATACTCAATTTAGACTCGAATGGTCTGGTGAACAAGCTGTACCGATACGCTAAACCCCCGTATCGATACTCAATAACGGTATTTATCTACCTCGTACCGATCTCAACCCGTACCGGCACCCTTACCCTCGCGTACTGGTACGCTAAGCCTCCCTCAAGCAGTGTAACAGTAGGTACCGATATGCCCCTTGCGTACCGGTACGCGAAAGCGTTATTGGAATCCTAACCAAGCAAGGGGTACCAATACATGGGAAGGCGTACCAGTACGCCCCTCACAATCTGTCTCCCTTATAACGAAGGCGTACCGATACGCTACCACCCTGTATCGGTACGCGAGCCTAGATTTCGAAATCTAGAGCTCGAGATTTCCACAATCACACATTTAACCTCCATGGTTAAGTCTCAAATCGATCCTACAAGTTATTTAGAGTATAATAAGTGGTTTTCTATCCATTTTACACCTTATCAACATCTCATCTTTGATTTACCATTAACAATCACACAAGCTATACCAAGGCCAAAAACACCAAAACATGCTTCAAAGCTTAGCTTCATGATTTCCAGGAAACTATGAGAGTTAGTAGTATACTAACCTCGAATTTAAGCTGAGGAAGAAGCCTTCAAGATCCATTATCGTTCATCCACACTAATCCCACCAAAACCTCAATCTCTACCATTTTAGCTTATCTTCACCTTGGTGTGTAGACCCTTTGCTGCTCACCAAACTTTCCTATATCGTCAAAACGTGATCCTCTCTTAAACACTCAAAGATTGCACATTGAACTTTAAACTTGGGTAGGAAGATGAATATGAGAAAGAGGAAGAAACCAAGGGGACAAGGGTGACTTTACCCTCCAACTTTTCTGCAGAAAATAAAGTCCCCCATCTACTTTCTTTGTCTTTAATTATGCTTTTACCCATTTGCCCTTCTTACTTTCACCTTAGCCCAACAACAAACCAACAGCCCAAGCCCAAGGTTCTAAGACATGCCCAATAAGACTCTCAAACCCCAACTATCAAGGCCCAACCACGAAGCTCATACTTTGTGTTAACCCGACCTTCGAATTTCAAAATCTGGGTCGTTACAACTCTCCCATCCTAAAAGAAAATTTTGTCCTTGAAATTTAGACAGTAGAAGGTGAGCAATTGTCAATGCTCCAACCAACCTCTCGTTGACAATTGTCTGTGCGGCTCTTAGGTTCGCCAAAACCATCCTAACCAAAACTCTTAACATAAACTCTCAACTTTTACAAGACTTCTCAACAAACATTCCCAAAGTCCGGAACAACACTCATATTAAACCTGGAGACGGATCAACCAACGATAATCACATTAGCATTATCAAACATCAGTACTCTGAACTTACTTCGGATGAGTCACAACTCAGTGAACAAACCTCTCTTCCAACACTAACATTTCTGAAATCGTGTACTCAACCCTTATCTACGTCCATAACGCGACACTTCTTCAAGGTATACCATAGGCCACTTCCTCATATATAATCATCATAACCCACGTGTTCAGAAATAACAAATCGTATCAACCATGTTCTATCATCCATCTAACATGAAAATACAACATTCTTCTACAACTTGATTAACTAATACAGAACTTAACGCCTTATTACTTGAACCCACTACGACATAAGCAGATGTGAGTCCACGATCAAGCGATTCTACTAACCAAGCTACTTTGGTTCAAAAACAAATTATTACCACAACCAAGCTCTACTAGGGATCAAACCACTAAACTGTCCTCAAAGGTCCGAACACTCTCTTTCACTCCCAACCACCAATTTCTGACTAGCGTTGGTGCTAAAACTTTAGCAAGTCCTTCAAGATTCCTAATGGTCCTCCCAACACAACTTATTACGACACAAGAATCCGATCCCATACTTTAACCAAAACCCACATTTCTCCGAAGTCATTTGGAACATCTTTACACTGTCACCATGCATGAAAACAATCCATCTCAAACCCAAATAAGCAACCCTTTATTCATCGAACTTAAGATTATCTCGACGCATTCGTAAGTCCAAAACACTCTTCAACTTGCCCTTAGAGTTCAGACATCACATCAAATCCCAAATTTTAACACTAACTCTCCTTAGCCTTCAACTTACGAGACTAACATCCTGAACGATCTTACGAGAATCTCAAAACTCTTCAATATTAACAAGATCATCAGCCCTGAAAAAAATACTGACCTTCTATTGTTATACATCGACCCACAACAGCTAACACCACTATATCTCGTTATACCAACATAAGCACGTCCCAAGGTAAACCCCTTGGCAACATCGCTCGTACTCTTTCCTCTACCAAGGAGTTCTCACATGAGGGGTTCGGCAAATGTCAGACCACAAGGTCATGAACGCTTAATATCGAACTCAACACATCCCTTATCATGGGTACTACTCCACAACCAAGGGGTTATCCCTCTCAACCCTCGAAGAGCACCTCGATAACCACTTACACGTCTACCGCTCTAAACTGCAGACTCTCACCCTTGCGTCAACAACGCGAACTAAGAACGTCTTGCAACCTACAAGGTCCTCTTCAACTAGAATCACATGAGCACAACACATAAGCTTAAGAGATGGGATTTATTCACGCACAATTCCAACAAACTGGTTGATTCCAAACCCTAATTTTGAGATTCTTGCTTGGAAACCAAGGTACCCCTCGCACTCACGTGACCAACCCGTACCAAGGGTAAGTCTAACAAGTCCACAGGGACTGCTACTCCAAACCATACACACAACCTACGTTGGAACCTTTACTTACCAACACTTACCAATCCATTAATTTACCAAGCCAATGACAACCTCAAGGAAACGTATCACAGAATCTTTCTCAATAAAATCTCTACCAAGGTAAGAAAAAGAAATCAAACTGCCATCAAGAAACTGAAAACCACAATAGGGCCCAATCATTTAACACACACTCGGAAACAAGCTTGTCACTTCTGGCATGAACAATATATTGTCTAACAAAAGCTCGTGCGATGACTCTAACTATATATATCACCTGACCTCCACCCTGATACTTCGACAATAACCCAATACCACTTCTTGAAGAACCTTGACTATGCCCAGAAAAGTTAACCTCAAAGACTGAACCGATAATTACTCATCCATGATCGAGCAATCCTTTGCCATGAGACCCGATGTCTGGCACTCATAACAAATTCCCCAAGCAAGAAACATACCTCAAGGTGATGTCAACCACAAGGCTCTCAAACCGGTGGGAGAGACGCTAGGACCGAACCATCAACACTCTCTGTTACAAAAGAAACTGGTAAGCCCCCTACAAAACCTTCAATTTAGATTTCTGGCCAACCCGCAGCTGATCTAAAGTAACTCTTTTTGATCCGCTCGAAGCACAAATCCTCCCCTCTTCAGGGTCTAAAAATAATCTATGATGTTCTAATTCCCCAAAACACGACCTACATAATCCTCAACTGACTCAACATTGGCTATAAGGTTATTCGAGTGCTTCGTACTAATGACTAGCTCAGAGAATACCCCAGATAAAACTGTTGTCCCATGCATCATTATGTCAACTTTTAATCCACATCTAACCTCAACCACTTTTACTCTTCGATAGCAGAAACCTTTGGGCATAACAGCTCAACCATAGAAAAATCTTACTCATACCTAACACTGCTTGACACCTTAAATTGACTGCAAGAATTGATCCTTCATCCTATTTATATGAGCTTCACTGACATACCTTTTTCCTAACTCACCCAAGGAAACATCTCATGTTGAGAAAACAGGCTGTGGTCCCAACCCTACGGTCTCTCACCATTCTTAGATTCGTAACAATAATGTTCCTCCCATAAAAGGAACATGACTCTCTTCACGACTCCTTTAGTCGATCACGCGCCGTCAACCCAACTAGTCTGAACCGCATTCAGAAGATGGTGGTTTGTCTTTTCCATACCCTGTGTTTGGCTCCCTCGGAACCTCGAAGCTTCCAACACTACACTTGTCATCTCAAGCTAGCTCATGACCGGATAGCAACCGATGGCCAAGATTATATCAATTCTTTTAGAACATAACTCTATCGTATCTGTCAACCATGTATTCTCAAGCATCACCTCTTGCAAAACCCACGATGTCCTTCTGGCCACTACTATAAACAATCACAAAAAAACATACCTTGCTCGAGATTGCAGGGCATTCAGTTTACTCAGATCATACTTGAGACCTCACAACCATCATGTACCTCTCCACATTAGACGAAAACACATATTTGCCAGGCGTGCTACATCCCCATCACATGGCACCCACCATTAAGGTTCATTTACTACGAATGATGGGACCCTCGATCGACACTCTACCACTGGTCAATCAAAAGTAAGTCATTTTATCAATTCTATAAGGGTCATCTACCAATACGTAAAATCTCACCACTGGAGGTCATCATCGTGAACTCAAGGCTTTAAGGTAACTTACGACACATAACCACAATTACTTCTCAAGCGATGGGATGAGGGAACACCCTCAACTCTTCCATTCCTTCATAAGCCCAAACTTAACGTATGAGATAACTCCGATCTCAGAATCATCCTCAAAGGAATCAACCAACATCAAGGCCCTCACGACCACGACCACGACCGAATCTATCTTAATGTCGTAACCAGATACACATGCAAACACATGGTACACCATCCAGATTCCAGTCTTGAAGAGTACAACTTAGACACACAGGCCTGTATTCGTTTGACATATATTCTCGACTCCTAACCACCCCGGGGTTTCCCTAGAACCGGCTGAACATAGGCTCTGATGCCACTAAATATAACACCCACGACCCGAATATCACATTTAAGCCTTACGCCTAAAACCCAACCAACTAATTTTGACCTAGTTTAGCCCAAACCACAAATTCAGTATGAAAATCCATTTAATTACAACCCAATAAAACATAATAAATATTCGAAAACATATACAGTGGAGCTCCTTTTAAAATTACATTATAAACCTTTGACTCGATCGTTTGAAAATCTGAATACAATTTACAATATACAATAGGTTCCTACGAATACATAACCAACGACCTAAGTACTGTACTCTGAAGAGACGAGGTGTTGAAATCCTTCCCTGATGGTGCTCCTCCAATAACAAGCCAAACCTACTAACCTGCGAACAGAAACAACGATTCCGAACACTGAGCTAACAAAGCTCAGTAGATATACCGCCACTCAACCATGCTTCATGCAAATTATAAATAAAGTAATGCAACATGAATGATATCACGACAAGATAACAATGGCGCTACCATAACCGCCTAAACACATGGTATTATAAATGTATGATCACGCACACAGCTTATACAAGAACCTCATACATTTACCTAGCATCACACAGATAACACCAACAACACTATGTGAGGTCCGCGTCCACAAAGTATCAGAATCCTACACTTGAGTGAGGCTCGCGTCCACATAGCATTAGGATCCTACACTACGAGTAAGGCCCGTGTCCACAAAGCATCGGGATCCTGTACTCAAGTGGATGAGCCTTGCATCCACATAGCATTGGGATCCTACATCCATGCTCAAAATCTCTCATCAAGTATCTACGAATGAGCCCCGTGTCCACAAAGCATCGGGATCCTACATTCGGGAGTCTTCAAGGTGTTGTAACACATTTAGGGTATCCAAATCCCAAAGACAATGGATGACTCGACTATCTAGGCGTCCCATCAGCACACAGCAAGGACCCTAGTCACCACACAACACTCAACCTCGCACAAGGGTTTTACGCACACAACTCTAATTCCCTTACCATCGCCCTATGGTTTCTATCAGTTATTATACCACCCTATTGAACCTATCTATTTATTAGTATGCTATGAAAATACACATTAGCCGTTCTCATTAATTTATCTTATTATTCAATAGAACTTAAGCTTATAGGCGCCCCTTCCGCACACAACAAGGGCCCAGATTACCACACAACATCAATTGATCCACCTAGGATCCCTATGGGTTACCATCTCACACAGCTTACCCAATATATACCTAGCCATTAGCCATTTATTTCATATACGGGTTTAAACCTCTATTTCTCAGTTTTAATATTCATTTTACACCTTAATAGACCCCTAGGGCCCTTTACCTCAAATTATAGAACCCCCGATACTCAATTTAGACTCGAAAGGTCTGGTGCAACAAGTTGTACCGATACGCTAAACCCCCGTATTGATACTCAATAATGATACTTATCCACCTCGTACCGATCCCAACTTGTACCGGTACCCTTACCCTCGCGTACCGGTAGTCTAAGCCTCCCTCAGGCAATGTAACAGTGGGTACTGATACGCCCCTTGCGTACCGGTACGCGAAAGCGTTACTAGAATCCTAACTAAGCAAGGGGTACCTATACACGGGAAGGCGTACCGGTACGCCCCTCACAATCTGTCTCCCTTATAATGAAGGCGTACCGATACGCTACCACCCTGTATCGGTACGCGAGCCTAGATTTCAAAATCTGGAGCTTGGGATTTCCACAATCCCACCCTTAACCTCCATAGTTAAGTCCCAAATCGACCCTACAAGTTATTTAGAGTATAATAGGTGGTTTTCTATCCATTTTACGCCTTATATACATCTCATCTTTGATTTACCATTAATTATCACACAAGCTATACCAAGGCCAAAAACACCAAAATATGCTTCAAAGCTTAGCTTCATGATTTCCAGGAAACTATGAGAGTTAGTAGAGTACTAACCTTGAATTTAAGCTGAGGAAGAAACCTTCAAGATCCATTCCCGTTCATCTACACTAATCCCACCAAAACCTCAATATCTACCATTTTAGCTCATCTTCACCTTGGTGTGTAGATCCTTTGCTGCTCATCAAACTTTCCTCCATCGTCAAAACGTAATCCTCTCTCAAAGACTCAAAGATTGCACCTTGAACTTTAAACTTGGGTAGGAAGATGAATATGAGAAAGAGGAAGAAACCAAGGGGACAAGGGTGACTTCACCCTCTAACTTTTCTGCAGAAAATAAAATCCCCCATCTGCTCTATTTGTCTTTAATTATGCTTTTACCCATTTGCCCTTCTTACTTTCACCTTAGCCCAACAACAAACCAACAACCCACACCCAAGGTTCTAAGACATGCCCAACAAGACTCTCAAAGCCCAACTATCAAGGCCCAACCACGAAGCCCATATTTCGGGTTAACCCGACCTTCGGATTTCAAAATCCGGGTAATTACATGTTATTTCTCGAAATTTCAACATTTTGGTATAATTTTGCACTTTGGAAATATAGTTCTTCAAGTGAGGCTGTGCCGATTGAAACATCAGACAAAGAAGTCAGACCAGAACAAAAATGAAAAAGGGAGAATGCTTTTTACTCGTCTAATTTATTTTGTGAATAAGGTTTCAAATGAAACACATGGCATAAGTACGATATAAGCATTTATGAAAGAGTTCTCAAAATATTCTGTTTCGGTCCATTAACTGATGCTCATCAAAGTTTTATATGTATCAGTATATTTTATATAGTAAAGTGTTCATCTCGAAACATTCATGAAGGTTTTAAATTGGCCATGCTAACTTGGTTCAGCCCATTATCCATCGTATTTGGGCAACTGCTATTGGTTGGAGGTCTTTATTTTAACCCATTTCTTTTGCAAGTAAATTTAATTCTGGAAACACCATCAACAATATCGAAGAACAATCAAATTACTTTTTTTTTACAAGTGTAGGGTATCACAAAGTTTCACAGTTTTGATTAAATATACCACCTTCGTAGTTTGATTGAGATCGTGCAAACTGCAGCCAGTAAAGCTTTCTTTTATTACGTGATTGAGTTTAATTTTTAAACTTATACGTAATATTAATCAATTCTTTTTATAAAGTTACATTTAAGAAGCACTTGTTTAACCAAACACAATCACAAAAAATGTAGCATTTTCTGTATACACATTGCATTGAGTAAATACTTTTTAACCCCAAATTGCTTCATTTCTCACCAAAAGGTCAGCAAAGGAATATAAGCGTTTTAGAATCCGGTTTCCACTATGCTTTGTTCATTACTTAAGCGGGATGGGAATCATAGTTGTTGACCGGTCAAGGCAATCCTTATCAATGGGCGTTTTACTTTATTTTCTTTTTCGTCACTTATGTAAAATTATTTTCAGATCTAGCACTCATTCTACGAGCTCTTTAGTAGGTCTGATGAGTTTTTTTAAAATATTAATTTTTTGAATTCGTTTATTATTTTTTAATTAGACCATAATTAAATGTAATATTTAATTGGAACTCGCCAGATTAATCTGTCAAGTTCCATTATTTTATTTTTTAAAAATCTCCGACGGCCGACTATCAGAGTAAAATCTAGTAGTCGGATTCTCAACAGAACTCGCCACACTAGCCATGGGCGTTTCGTGGACATTTTTTTAAATAATTAGGTTGTAAATAAATATGAAATAAATAAAAAATTATTTGTCGAAGCTAAGTATAATTTTTCATTGTGGTTTCAAGAATTATTTTGGATTTATTTTATAATGAAATACTTAAACAAATAAAAATTTGCAATAGAAGACAACATTATATTAGACAAATATATATAAAAAATAACATTTGATTATGATTAGTTGTTAGAAGATGTTAAAAGAGATGGACATTTTTTTTATTATGCCATGGGATCTACAGTATCCTCAAAGTTTAGGCTGGCCGGTTAGCTCTCGGTGATGGATGTCCATATCATATGTATGTTGGTAGATTTCGGACGTTCTGCTTTTTTTCCGCAAACTTAGATCTGATAAAATTGTAGGCCATGATTGAACCTTATTCCATTCACGTTCATTGCTGATGGGGGGAATTCAAATTCGTAGACCTTGAATACTTCTTTCAACCAATATACAAGATCCATGTATTGCTTATAATCTCTTACTGAATTTGCGCATGCTGCGATAGCATGGGCACATGGATACTTGAGAGCTTGGAACTTGGAAGCCACAATCGCACCACGTTTGTTCTAGATACATTCGAAAAGAGTTTGGCTCAATACCACGAAGAGGTCGCAACATCTCCGGAACACGGAAGATCTTGTCTGTACGAGAAACACTAAAGGCATACATCCCATTGGATAGACGAACTATAACATCCTAAAATTTGAGTTAGGGGTATCTAGACTGGGTCAGTCTAGAATTAATTGAAAATTTAGATAATTAATTAAATTTGGAAAAAAATATATTTGACTTGGATAAATTTATTTTGATTTGTTTGAAGTGTCAAAATATTTTTTGGGTTATTTAATGCTTATATTAAGTAATGGGTTTTGTTAGAATGGTTTAAAAAAGCCAATTTAATTTTGGCATGTGATTTTAGCGATTTAGTTGAAAGAGAATGCCAGCTAAGAATCCTTAAGAAGTGTCACAACCTTTTTTAAAGGGGTCCCGACTTATTTTTAAATAAAAGTCAAAACAACGGAGTCGCCACCAATCTTTTAAATAATGTGTGATTGGATCACCTAAAAACTAGTTATTTTAATAAAATCATTTTATTTTATCTCTAACTGAACCGGTGACGATACCCGAGTACGCTTATTCGGTCCCTAAAGTTTATGAAAATTATTTAAGTATGTTGCTAGCGTACTTAATTAATTATTACCCTTACCGACTTTTTATCTCTGACGTCTCAATGTTTGGTCACATTGGTCGAAAGAAGAAGGAGTTACTTGCAAGGCTTTGGAGTATTAACAAGGCTTTGCAGGTATCTCACTCGGAGTTCTTAGTTCAACTTGATGTGGAGTTGCGGGTTGAGTTGGATGAGATTTTGTAACAGAAGGAGAGCCTCTGGTTACAAAAATCACGGGTCTAGTAGGTGCATCACGGAGACCGTAATACGTCATACTTCTATAAGTATGCTCTGTAACGGCGGAGGGCTAACTATGTCCAAGCTCTTCGGGATCAGAATGGTGTATGGTGCACCGATCATGCACATCTACAACGTTTGGCTGTAGACTTTTATAGGGAGTTGTTATTGAGTACTGAGAATGATGGCTATGGTTACGTGAGTCGGGATAAATTTGTACAGTGCATTTCGGTAATAACACATGAACTCTACATCGGTGACTGATGATGAGGTTCGGAAAGTTGTTTTCGACATGGGTCATTTGAAAGCCCTTGGGGTAGATGGTTTCAATTCTATGTTTTATTAGTGTAGTTGGTCTACAGATGGGGATTCAGTGTGTCGATTAGTGCGAGACACATTTGTCGGTAAGCCTTTTAAAATATTCTTAAATCATACGTTACTTGTCTTATTACCAAAGGTTAAATCGCCGAAATCTATTAGTCAATTTTGGCCTATTAGCCTATGCTTAGTGCTGTATAAGATTATCACAAAGAATATTGTTAAAAACCTTAAACTGTTTCCTCCTTGGTGGGTATCTATGAATCAGACGAGTTTCTTGACAAACAGGTCTATTACAGATAATATAATAATTGCGTAAGAGGTTATTCATTCGATGCGAACGAAAAAGGGCAAGGTTGGTTTCAGGCTATCAAAATTAACCTGGAAAAAGCTTATAATCGCCTCGAGTGGTCCTTTATTAATGACACTTTGAGAGACATTGGTTTACCTGATGAGTTTAAGCAGTTGATCATGCGAAGCGTGACTCTGTGTCAAAGCATGTGTTGTAGAATGGGTCGGCTTCATAGATATTCTTTCTTACGCGAGGTATTCGTCAAAGGGACCCCTTGTCGTTGTATCTTTTCATCCTACGCATGGAGAGGTTGGCGTAGGCAGTGCATAGGAGTGTTCAAATGGGTGCATAGAAGTCGGTTCAGTTGGTTTGGTCAGGCCTAACTATATCCCACCTTTTTGTGCTAATGACATGATTCTGTTTGCGGAGGCTTCTTCTATTTAGGTTACAGTGATCGATGAGGTGCTGCGAACTTTTTGTCTACTTTGGGTCAAAAAGTTAGTTTATAAAAGACGAATATTTTTTTCTCTAAAAATATTGTTGAGCAGCTATGGCTGAGTGTTGCTGGTTGTTTTGGTTTTCGTGAGATTACAGATCTTGGGAAATATCTTGGGGTTCCTTTGTTGCACTTTTAAATGACGGAAGCTACTTATTAGTATGTTGTTCAGAGGGTGCGTGATTGGTTGTCAAGGTGGTCGACTACGAGCTTATCTCTAGTCGATCACATATCTCTGGCTAAATCGGTATTGTCTTCGATCCTATATTACTCTATGTAGTCTACGTTGCTACCAAAGGGTGTTTGTTTGGAAATTGAAAAAAATATTCAGGCTTTTGTTTGGGGCTGTACAGATGGTGGTCGGGGGATTTATCTAGTCAAATGGGAACCCTTTGTTATTCTAATTTGGTTAATAGATTTGGGGGTTTAAATTCTTGTAACAACAGAATGCTGCATTTTTAATGAAAAATGCCTTCAACCTTGTTCGTCAGCCGAATCAATTATGGGCTTAGATTTTACGGTCGAAATATAAGTGGCAGGGGGTTCTCCCGAAAGTTATTGGTAGGGCTGATTGTTCTCTCCATTGGAAGGGGGTGAGTTTAGTTTGGGACAACTTTTGTAATAGTATGGTTTGGACTGTGGGTAATGGTCACACTGTCGACTTTTGGAGGGATGCTTGGTTAGGGGACGTGGGTCCTTTACAGGACATGGTGCTCAACCTAGCATGGATCAAGAATTTATCGTTGCTAGTGTGAACAACATGGTGGATGGTTCGAGCTCATGGAAATGGTTGGATTTTGCTTCAATGCTGCCTGAGTCGGTGCTTCATCGAATAGTAACTACTATGACGCCATGACATGTGAGTTTTGCCAATAAGCTCGGATGGAAGTGGTGTGCCAATTAGGCATTCATAGTAAGGTCAGCTTATGAGGTTCGCGTCGGTGTTTTCAGTATGCTGAGTAAGAGTGTGTGAAGCACGATTGCCAAATATAAAGGCTTGCAGCGTATAAGGATTTTTCTTTGGCTTGTTGTTAGTGGTCGTGTCCTCACCAATGCCGAAAGAATAGGTCAACATATGGCTGATAGTTCGAGTTATGGTGTTTATAGGAGTGTGTTGAAGTCATTGGATCATCTCTTTTGTAGTTGTCCCACTGCGCTAGTAGTTTGGTTAAACATCGTGCATTCAGAAAAGATTTTTGAGTTCCTCTCTATGAAGTTCATTGCTTGGATCAAAGTTAATCTTGTAAACCTGTCTTATTTCGCTAAGGAAGGGCAAGATTGGGACATCTTCTTTGGGATTGTCTTTTGGATTTTATGGAAACACCATAACCTATGTGTTTTTGATACGGAGTAGCTGTATGGTTTTAATGTGTGGGATGAGTATTGGCGTGTACAAGTGCGATGCATGCAAGCGTTGGACTCAGCTGCTGTAAGCAGTACGATGAGGGTGCAGTAGGGCGTTCAGACCGTTGCCAGTTACCCCCACAAGATGGTGTACTCTGAACACGGATGGGGCAAGGGCTGTCGCTTTGGGCCATTCTTCGTGTGATGGGGCTGTTTGTAATAGCGATAAAGACTGGGTCCTCGGTTACTCAAAGTTTGTGGGGATTTCTCGATTTTGGAAGCGAAGCTACGGGGAGTGGTTGACGGATTGAAATTGGCATGGGAGAGGGTGACAGACGAGTTATCCTCGAGGTCGATAGTTTGAATGTTTGTTGGTTGTTACAAAAGCGAGACCGAGGTGGAGTTTCTTCTCCCATTGTGCATGCGATCGTGGATTTGTTGGATAGGGCGTGAGACGTTCACATTCGTCATATTCGCCGGTCTACTAATGCGGTGGCCGATAGAATGGATAAGGTGTCTCGAGTTAGCTGTGTGGTTCCCTTTGGCGAAGCCGAGTTTGTTACATGTACGTTCTTTGCACCTTTAGATGAGGTTCTTTCTTTGCTGCAAGATGATTTGTCGCTTTTTGTAGGTATTGGTTAGTCGTGCTTTGTAACGACATGATTTTTTAAGTAGTTTTGTAATTATTATCGAGCGTACTATTTTTCTCTGATTAAATTTAATTTTTTTAATGAAACACCCTATAATAGATTTTATCTCTTCATTTATAAAAAAACAACCCCTTAAAACTAAAGAGAAAAAAAAAACGTAACCAAACGCTCACGCACGTTCACTCGCTTTCCATTTTCCAACGCAACAAAAACAAATCCTTCACAGTTTTTTGTTTGTTTTTGGATTTTTTCTTCTTTGCGGAGAACAAAAGGAGAAGAAGAAAAATATCGGGCGGTTCTAGAATTCGAAATCCATTAATTTCTCGGATCGATCTGATTCGAATTTTTTAAAAAATAATATTTTCATTATCGGAAATTTTTTGAAAATTGTAGATTTAGTTCCAGCTTCGAGATCTTGATCTAGTCTCCTGTTAGATCCCTCAGGTTCGTTCTTTAACCTACATTCTGTTCGTACATTTTCTTTTTGTTGATTTTTTTTGCTTTCTTTGGATCTGAATGGGTTTATTTTCAGTTCAGCTTTTAATTTTCTTTTTTAGCTAAGGAATTGCCAAGAATCGATAATGCTGCATTACTTTTTAATTATGATTTGTTTCTCTCTCTTTATTTTGGAATTGTGGTTGTTTGGTTGCTGAGAAAATTGTGAAGAGTGCAACTCTGAGTTTCTTCTTCTCTTTTATTTAATTTTATTGTTTGTTCGAAAATCGAACACTATTAGTGTCTACTTAGCTGAGGGATTTTATGAAGTGTAAAATAAGGAAAGAATCTCCGTTCTCTCTCTAATTTTCGCTCTTCTACTTACCTTCAGTTTCCCTGTACAAAAAATAGAAAGATCGACACTCGAAACTACTAATGACTTTTCTTTTTTCTAGTTTCCGTCTAAATGCGAGCTAAATTCGTTGAAAACTCTACTTTTATTTAGAATAACGATGAAGTTCCAAACTACCATTACAAAATTTGTGCCTTTACTTTCTGCATTTAGCTGTGAATAGCTTGGCAATATATATATATATATATATATATATATATATATATATTTAATAAGATAAATATTGTTATTCCCCTTGCAGGATTGAGTCCTATTGTTATCAGCAAGATAATTTCAAAGAAGTCAGCTCCAGCATTCAGCCATTGATGCAGATGAAGGAAAGCGGTACAGTAATGGCTTGCATGGAACTCATGATGTAAATATTGAACAAATGGAAAGCTTTGAAGGCTTGGTTCATGATAAAATAATAACATACTTTACCTCATTCAGTGTTTAATTATCTTCCACTATTAAACTTTGAGCCTTGATTTTGCTAGATGATTGGATGTCTTCTTTGGTGGACTGGTTAAATGCTATGCTTCCTGATTTAAGGTTGCCATTGGATATGACAGAAGAGGAGCTGAGAGGGTGTCTGATTGATGGAACTATTTTTTTGTACCATTTTGAACAAGCTGCATCCTGGCTCTGTTGAAATGGTTTGATCATTCTTTTGTTATTACTTCGCTGGATTAATTTTCTTCAATTTAATTAACTTTTTTCTTCACTATTTGAACATGTTCCTTCTTCAACTTCAGGATGGTGGTTCCGAATATGGTCCTACAAATGTCAAGAAGTTTCTGACTGCTATGGATGAAATGGGGCTGCCCAGCTTTGAATTGTCTGACATTGAGCAGGTATCAGTTGATTTGAAGATGGTTTTTCTTTAAACAATGTTCTATTTCACGGTGCCTAACATGCTAGGTTGAATGAAACTGAAATTTTTTTCCTACTCGTTGATCTTCAAACAAAAAAACTATTTTGCCTACAACTTGATATTATCTTGTGCATTATGAGGAGTAAGCTAAGATTTGCTCATTTTGGATGTATGGGGTTTGGTATAAGTGAAATCAGTACTATTTTTTTTAGTTATATGTCTATCACCATGAAAAATGCTCCTGTCTTGGCATGTAAACTCCTTTCAAGCCTTTTATGTCAATTTTCAAATAGTTCTTGGTCAGAGTGGAGACATGTTTCCCCGTCCCTTCTAGATGGATTGATCATTTGATCATGAAATGAAACCTCTATCTGGTTAAATGTGCAGATGAACACCTTTTTTTTTGAGAGACTGAATTACCAGAGTTGGCTGGGTTCAAAGTCCAAGTTAACATTTTAATTGCTATTGTTTATTTTATTTCTACCTTTTGGTTAATAATATGAGATATGTGCAGCGCCACATGATGCCAGTTTTAGAGTGCCTTAAGACACTTAGATCATGTTTCAGTCCTAATGATGAGGCCAATACCTTCCAAAATCCTTCTAGAAAGAGATGGAGTCTTTCTGGTGAATTTGAGAGCATTCAGTTGAAGCAAGGATGTTATGCTGATCTCTCTGATGCAACAATTTTGGAATTAATCAAATCTAGCAGTTTAGATGTAAGATCCTGAGTTCCTTCTATACATGTGTCTGTGACTATTATGTGCTCAAATTTTTGACGGCAACTCTTAGTTTAATTTACTCTTATGCACCTTATTTTGTGCAGAATATCTCGACTCAATCACTATTCAACATACTTTACAGGATTATGGATGAAAGTGTTGAAAGAAAAACAGGAGATGTGCCTCATGTATGCCATCAGTAGTACTTACATTTGCTGTATTTCCTTAGCATGCACGGATGGTTTTCTTGATACTGGTCTTATTGCACTTGGCTTGCTATATTATTTTCTGGTACCTTTTATTAATTTGTGGTTTTCTATTGTTGCCTTTTTGCTCAGCGTGTAGCATGCCTGTTGAGAAAGATAGTCGAAGAGATAGAATGGCGAGTTTCAACTAGGGCAAAAAACTTTAAAAAAGTAAATTGCTTTGGAAATTTTTTTCCCCTCCAAGAGAATCTTTTCTCATGTGCTGTGCATGAATGATGAATATTTGTTTCCTGCAGCAAAACAAACTTTTTAGGGCTCGGGAGGAAAAGTATCAATCAAGAATGAGAGCACTTGAGACCCTAGCAAAGGGGACCATGGAAGAAAATATGGTACTTGACTAACAGTTTAGGCATGTGCATTAGTTATTTTTGCCTTTAGTTGGTCCCTGTCTCAATAATTCTGGATATGTTTTGCTTCTTGTAGGTTGTGCTAAACCACCTACAACATATAAAGGTGCAATTCTTATCCTTTCCCCTCTTAATTCATTGCTGATTTTTCAATTTTACTTCCTTGTTTTAGTTCTGTGAGTTTGGTTTTCAAAAGACTATCATTGACATATTGTTCTATCGATTTCATGTCTGTCAATAATTTGCTTTGTTCCTACTTTTGAAACTCATTAACTGTGTCTATTTCTGTGAATTAACTTATATTCACTAGTGCTTAAAGTGTAAGAAGGATACAAAATATATATTTTTTGCATGAATTTCCATTTATATCTTGTGTGAAATTTAACTAATGTACTGATAAAGAAAATTTGAGATTTGATTTTTTATTGCAAAGGAAAACCCATTTAATTTCAGAAGAAAATAATTTAAAGGATGGTTTAATTTTGTATTATTTAGTTTAAAATATTTAGATTAAGTTTGTAAATCTGGTATTGAGTACAGCTTAACTAGTTTGGGGTTTCTGTGTTAGAATTTGGATAGTAGATAACTCAATTAGGCTATTTTTTTCACCATTTAAAGTCTTAATACCATGCCACTATGTGGTGCTATCCAAGGATTTGTCTCTCTCATCATCTTTTTTTTTTCTTTCTTTCTTTATCCAAAAGCCAATTTTGTCGCTAGAAAATCTAATATAATTGCTGTATATGTTTATTGAGAATTACAGTTTGAAAAGAGCAAACTGGAGGAGAAGGGAAAAGCTGAAGAGCAGGATGTGCTTATGCTTAAGAAGGAGAAGGTTCAGAAAGACCTTGAGATTTCTAGGCTAAGAGAGGAACTAGAGAGCAGCAAAAAGATGCATGAAGAACATTGTCTGCAACTGGAATCCCAGGCTAAGGATAATAAAATGTTGTTAGAAAAGAAGTTAAAAGAACTCGAGTGTCTTGTAAGTGACTCCAGGAAAAAAATGGATGAGCTTCAGTCATTTTCAGAATCTAAACAAAAGAGATGGAAAAATAAGGAACACAGTTATCAGGGTTTCATTGATAAACAATTTGGGATTTTAAAGGTTTGTTGTGTTTGCAATGTTCCTATTGTGAGTTATCCGAGAGAAATTTCAGCTTTTGTAAATAATGTAGTAATTATCCTACTTAAAGTTTATCTCCCTAATAGATTAGATTTTATCCTTAGTAGGACTCCTTATTGTAGTTAGAGTCTATCAACTTAGTAGATTAGAACTAAAAGTTATCTTGAGAAGGTCTTCTTAATGTACTAAAAGACCTAGAGCCTATATAAGTGTGTATCGAGAGATGTAAATTTCATTGAGCAATAACAGAATACAGAATATAAAATTCTGTTTCTTCCTGTTCTGTCAACTTACACCTATGACGTGGTATTGATTCATATTCCTCTAAAATGAAGTTTTACACCGCTTAGGAATTGAGGGATGCGTCAAAATCTGTCAAACGAGAAGTCCTAAAGACTAGAAAGAGCTACTCAGAGGATCTTAATTTCTTAGGTAGTGTTGGTTATTCTTGCTGTTTGTTTTGTTTGTTTGGCTTGGTCTGTCATTTAAATTTCATTTCCTTCTATTTTGGGTTTTGAACCATTTCTCATTGTGTATACTTTATTTCTTCTGTTAGGAACCAAGCTTAAAGGACTAGCAGATGCTGCAGAAAATTATCATTCTGTTCTTGCTGAAAATCGAAGATTGTACAATGAGGTTCAGGATTTGAAAGGTACATTGTATATTTTAGTTTGCTTAGGTTTCTTTGCCAAGTGGCTGAAACTGTCTCTTCTGTGCAGGAAATATCAGAGTCTATTGTAGGATAAGGCCATTCCTTCCAGGGCAAAGCAAGAAACAAACTGCAATGGAGTATATTGGTGAGAATGGTGAATTGGTTGTTTCGAATCCCTCAAAGAAAGGGAAGGACACTCATAGGCTCTTCAAGTTTAACAAGGTTTTCAGTCCAGCAGCTACCCAAGGTTTTAAATTTGCATAACTTCATTCATTGTTGATAATCAAATTCATCTCATAATTGCTGCACAGTTATAGCCACAGTTTTCTTGACTGCATATCATATGTTTCAATGTGATATGTATGCAGAGGAGGTATTTTTGGACACCCGACCATTGGTTCGATCTGTTCTTGATGGATACAACGTTTGCATATTTGCTTACGGTCAGATTGGCTCAGGAAAAACTTATACTATGGCGAGTTGTTTACTATTTATTTCTGTGAGTATGTATTTGTAATTCAGGATAAGGATAAAACCTTATCTCTTTGCTGTATCTTAGACAGATTATTAGGCAGATTATGGGGCTTAATCTTAGGGATTTATATTTTATTTATTTGTTACCTAATTTAGGGATTTTTTACTTGTATATATATCCTATATTCTGGTGAATAAAAGATGAGTGAAACTTACAGTTTTACACTAGTTTCTACATGGTATCAGTCTAGGGATCGATTTCTCGATTTAAAAACAGCGGTTTCTCCCTCGCATCCTCTCCGGAGCTACTCCTTCTCTGAGATCCTCATTTTATTGTCGATGATTTTTGAACTCCCTAGAACAATGATTACTTGCCATCGATTTACGGGCCATAATTATCTTCCATGGTCCCAATCTGTCAAAATCTTCCTTATGGTCGAGGAAAACTCGGCTATATTTCAGGGGAGTAAGAAACCTCCTTCCACAAATCCAGGATGTGAAAAGTGGGTGCGTGAGAATGGTAGGGTGATGTCTTGGCCGATCAATACCATTTCCACGACATTGGTACACATTTTCTCCTTTACGAAACAAAGTGAGATATATGGCAAGTTGTTCGGGAGACCTATTCTAACACAGGACAACACCTCCGAACTATTTAGCATTGAGAGTCGGGTGTCCAATTTGAAGCAAGATGGTCCGTGTTACCGAGTATTTTCACACTCTATCAAGCTTTTGGCAAAGAACTTGACCTATATGAGAACATGATTGGGAAACTCCTAAAGATGCAACTTTGCCTGTAAAGATACAAGCACAACGGAGGGTCTTTCAATTTCTCAATGGTCTCAACACTGTTCGGGATCTTTGTGAAGGCTCGGATTCTTGGTACAAAGCCTCCTCTTTCCATTCGCGAAGTCTTTGCAGAAGTCAGAAGAGAAGAAAGCAGGTCTTTTATGCTTCCTGCTGTTCCCACATCTGACAGTTCTGCTTTAATTACTCAGTCTTCCTCTTCAACTAAGACTAGGAAGGGCAGACTGTTTGTGATTTTTGCAAAAAAACTGGGTCACTCAAGGAACAAGTCTTTGGAAATTACATGGCAAGCGTGTGATTGGAGATCTACTTCACTGAAAGCACCCCGAGAATCACAGTCCAATTCTATCAGTACAATGAGCAGTGGTGTTCTTTTCAGAGGAGCAGCTTGCTACACTCCAAAAGATGTTTGGCAACATGGGAGGCGCTAGCAATGCAAATGTGGTTCTGTCAAAAGAAGGTACACAGACTGGGTTCTTCCCTACAGCCTTTTTAGGTACACAAGATGCTCCAGCGTGGATTATTGACTCAGAGCATCGACCATATGACTAGTAACAGAACATTATTTTTTCGCCTTTGAACCCTCCTCGCTCTAAGCAATCTATTAAAGCGCAGACGCAGTCTGTATCCCCTATACATGGGTCAGTTGATTGCTCTTAATAAGGATATTTTCCTTAAGGATGTTCTTTTTGTACCCAATCTTACTTGCAATTTACTCTCAGTGAGTAAACTCTCTAAGGATTTGCAATGTTGCTCAAAGTTTAATGATAATGGTTGTATTTTTCAGGCACTGGATTCGAAGAAAATGATTGGCAATGCTAGATTGTACAATGGGCTCTATATCCTCTATGGTACTCCTAAATCAACTCTTTCAGCTTTTACTAGTTCTATTTCTCCTTTAGGGCAGCATGATGAAATTATGTTATGGCATTTTCGACTAGGCCACCCTAGTTTTTATTATCTTGCTAAACTATTTCCTGCTCTATTTATTAATAAAAAACCACAGTTGTTTAAATGCCATATTTGTCGTCTTGCTAAACAAACGAAAGCCTCTTATCTCCCATCTACTTATAAATCTTCTCAACCCTTTGCTTTAATCCATAGTGATGTTTGGGGTCCCTCTAAAGTGAAGAATATTAATGGGTGTCGATGGTTTGTTTCTTTCATTGATGATCATAGTAGGACGACATGGACTTATTTAATGAAAGATAAATTTGAAACTATATCTATTTTTGAAAGGTTCTATACTATGGTTGAAAATCAATTTTAGAGTAAAATTCAACTATTCAAATCCGATAATGGGGAGAGTTCTTTGCTACTTCTTTGGGTAAATTTTTTCAGGAAAAAGGCATTGTCCAAATTAGCTCCTGTGTGGATACACCACAACAGAATGGGGTTGCCGAGAGAAAGAATAGACATTTACTAGAGGTAACTAGATCCTTGTTATTTTCTGGAAATATACCAAAATATCTGTGGGGTGAGGCTTTGTTAACTGCCACTTATCTTATCAATAGAATGCCGAGTAAAGCCCTTAAATTCAAGACACCAAGGGCTGTTTTCTTGGAGAGTTGGCCTCATTTCAAACCTCTTTCCTCTGTTCTTCCTCTTAGAATTTTTGGCTGCACTGTTTTTGTAAAAAATGTGGACCCTTCAAAATCAAAATTAGATCCTAGGGCTCTTAAGTGTGTCTTTGTGGGATATTCTTCACTTAAAAAAGGGCTACTGTAGGATAATACGGCTTGTATATTATGTAAAAGATTAAGAGTTATCTGTTAGTAGGATAAAGACTAAGAGTTATTTGTTAGTAGATAAGAAGTCTTCTATTATTAGGAGTCCTAGTTAAAGATAAATTCTTAAGGACTCTATAAAAGAGTTCTATGTTGTAACCTATGAGATATCGAATAACAGAACACTTTCTCTTCTGTTTTCACTACTTTCTACATGGTATCAGCTTGGGTTTCGATCTTCTAAATAAAACCCTAGTCGATGGCCACCTCTTCTTCTTATAATTCCTCTACTGAAATTACTTCTTCACCAGAAATTATTTCTGGTTCTGATGATCTCAATGAAACTTCCAGCCTTGTTATTACTTGTCATCGATTCAATGGAAATAATTATTTGGAATGGTCTCAATCTGTCAAGATTTTTATCTCAGGGCGAGGCAAATTGGGTTATCTCACAGGGGAGGTTGACAAGCCTACGGCCACTGCTGCTGGTTATACCAAATGGATGCAGGAAAATAGCCGTGTGATGTCTTGGTTGCTCAATTCTATGGCCCCTAGTGTAGGCAAGAATTTTCTCCTTTACCAAACAACAGCTGAAATCTGGAGGGCTGTCCAAGAAACCTATTCTAGTACATATAATATCTCGGAGTTGTATGGGATTGAAGGTCAGGCTTCGGTTCTCAAACAAGAAGGAATGTCAGTCACCCTATACTACAACACCCTCAATACCCTTTGGCAGCAGATAGATCTTTATGAGCAGAATGAATGGGAGACACCAACAGATGCTGCCTTGTACAGAAAAATTACTGCACAACGCAGAATTTTCCAATTTCTTCATGGGTTGAATAAAGAGTTAGATGCAGTTCGTAGTAGGATTCTTGGCAGCTCCCTTCTTCCTTCGATTAGAAGTTTTTTGCGATTAAGAAGGAGGAGAGCGGCGACTTGTGATGCTTCTGAATATTCTTCCCATGAAGGATCCGCTCTTCTCACTCAGACAACTTCTACTAAAAAGGTAGCCCTGGTGTGATCATTGCAAGAAACCAGGCCATTCCAAGGAGAAGTGCTGGAAGCTTCATAGTAAACCAGTCGATTGGAAGCCAAGGTCTTCTAGAGATACACAGTCCCATTTAGCTTCTATCTCCAGTGTTACAAGTTTTACCAAGGAACATATTGAAGATCTCCAGAAATTATTTGGGAAATTTGCATGCCCTGGTGAGGCAAATCGGCCATGAAAGAAATCAAGGTACCTCCTTCTCTCTGACCCTTTTATACGCACAACTTACTCCAACGTGGATCATCGACTGGGGCATCGACCATATGGTAGTAACAAGGAATTGTTCCTTAAATACACAACATCTTCTTACGTAGATCTATTAAAAGCTAGCTGATGGCTCCTTTCTCAAATTCAGGGCTGTGGTTCTATTAGTATTAATGAAAATCTGTTGCTCCATGATGTCTTATTTGTCCCCAATCTTGCTCGCAACCTGATATCATTAGCAAGCTTTCAATGATTTTAAAATGTTCCTGAGTTTTTAATGCTTCAGTTGTGTTTTTGCGTGCAATGGACTCGAAGACAATGATTGGCAATGCTAGTTTGCACAATGGCCTTTATGTTCTTCATGGCACTCCACCCTCTTCTATCTCTCAATCTTCTTGTTCATTTACAGCTTTAGGACAAAGTGATGATGTTTTATTGTGGCATTTTAGGTTAGGTCATCCTAGTTTTCAATATCTTGCAAAATTGTACCCTTCCTTATTCATCAATAAAAAGCCAAGCTTATTTAAATGTCATATCTGCCCTCTTGCTAAACAAACCAAAGCATCCTACTTGCCATCTACTTATAAACCATCTCACCCTTTTTCTTTGATCCATAGTGATATTTGGGGCCCTTCTAGAGTGAAGAATGCTGATGGTTGTAAATGGTTTATTACTTTTATTGATGATCATAGTAGGACTACTTGGACTTATTTGATGAAAGAAAAAATCAAATCGAAAGCATTTTTGAGAGATTTTATACCATGGTTCTTACCAAGTCCATACTAAAATCCAATTGTTTAAATCGATAATGGCGGTGAATTTTTTGCTAGGTCTTTGGGTGATTCTTTTGAAAAAGGGAATAGTTCAGATTAGTTCCTGTGTTGATACTCCACAACAGAATGAAGTGGCAGAAAGAAAAAACCGACACCTTCTTGAAGTCACTCGATCCCTTTTATTTACCAGTAATGTTCCTAAGTACTTGTGGGGAGAAGCTGTGTTAACTGCCACATATTTGATCAATCGCATGCCCAGTAAGGTTTTAAAATTTCAAACCCCTCAATCAATTATCTTGGAAAAATATCCCCACTTTAAGCCTCTTTCTTGTACATTACCTCCTAAGATCTTTGGTTGTACAGTTTTTATTCATAATTCAGCTAGTAATAGGTCCAAGTTAGATCCTAGATCTGTAAAGTGTGTGCTAGTAGGGTATTCTTCACTTAAGAAGGGCTATAAATGCTATCACCCCTCATCTCGAAATTTTTTTGTTACTATGGATCTTACCTTTTTTGAACAGGACCCTTACTTTACTATGACTGCAATTCAGGGGAGACTTGGGATGATTTTCAGCCTTCTTACCAACATCAGGTAATTTCTCCTAGTTTTTCTATACCTCCAGATTTTTCATTCACTCACTCCACAAATCCATCCTTGTTGCCTACAACACCTTCAGATTTCTCACCTGTATCTTCTTTACCAATCCCTTCACAAACACCAGCAACTTCTCAAGATCCTTCCAAAACACCTACTCCTCCCAAACAACTTTTGACCTATACAAGGAGAAAGAAAACTATACCTGAGGTCATCTTGCAATCTGACACTTGCCGAGAATTGGATTTGAGTCCAATTGCCAATATGGAAGATGAAGGAAATTTGATCAGTGAGTCTACTACTCCTAATCTGTATGATTTTCCTATTGCTATTAGAAAAGGAGTTAGACAGTGCACTAAACATCCTATCCAGAAATTTGTTGCTTACAGTTCGTTGATGCCATCTTTTAAAGCTTTTACAGCGAGTTTAGATGAAAAAGAAATTCCTACAACTGTTGATGAGGCACTAAAGCATCCTAAGTGGAGAAATTTGTTGAAGAAGAGATCAGTGCACTTGAGAAAAATGGTACTTGGACAATAATGGATCTTCCCCAAGGTAAAAAACCTGTCGGTTGTAAATGGGTTTTTTCTGTGAAATATAACTCTGATGGCAGTTTGCAGAAATATAAAGCAAAGCTCGTGGCTAAAGGGTATACACAGACCTATGGGATTGATTATATTGAAACTTTTGCTCCAGTGGCAAAACTCAACACTGTTCGAGTTTTGTTAAGCCTTGCTGTCAACAATGATTGGAACCTGCACCAACTTGATGTCAAAAATGCATTTCTTAATGGGAAGTTAGAGGAGGAAGTTTATATGAAGATCCCACCTGGTTTGAAATCAGTTGAAGGAAATCAGAAAATTTGTAAGCTCAACAAGTCACTTTATGGTCTAAAGCAGTCTCCTCGAGCTTGGTTTGACAGGTTTACTAGAGTTATTTTAAAGAATGGATACAGGCAGTCACTAGCTGATCATACACTCTTTATTAAGGTAACTTCAAAAAATAAAAGGATTATCTTAATTGTTTATGTGGATGACATAATCTTGACAGGGGA
This sequence comes from Hibiscus mutabilis, assembly GCA_019671005.1. Lineage (NCBI taxonomy): Eukaryota > Viridiplantae > Streptophyta > Magnoliopsida > Malvales > Malvaceae > Hibiscus > Hibiscus mutabilis. Next base: position 20,854,252 of record CM033741.1, on the reverse strand, counting down.
TGATGATGAAGAAATTAGCTGCTTGAAGAATCTTCTGAATAGAGAGTTTGAAACAAAAGACTTAGGGAAGCTTAGATACTTTCTGGGCATGGAGGTTGCAAGGTCAAGTAAGGGGTTGGTGATAAATCAGAGGAAGTATGTCCTTGATTTACTAAATGAAGCTGGAATGCTGGGGTGTAAACCAGCAGATACACCAATGGAAGCTAGCTTGAAATTTACTAATGAAACAGGCTCTTTAGTTGACAAAGAAAGGTTTGAGAGATTAGTGGGAAAATTGATCTATCTATCACTAACCGGGCGGACATTGCTTTTCCAATAAACGTGATAAGTCAAAGATATGACCAATCCCAATGAAGAACACATGGCAGCAACAAGCAGAATTCTTAGGTACTTGAAGAAGACTCTCGGACATGGTTTATTGTTTAAAAAGACACAAGACAGATCTGTGAAAGTATTCATTCGACTCTAGTGGGTGGAGAACTCACTTTGAAAGGAGATCAACCAATGGCTCTTGCACTTTTGTTTGGGGAAATCTCGTGACTTGAGAAGTAAGAAGCAATCGATTGTCTCGAAGCGGTGCGAGCGTAAATCCGAGCTTTGGCACTAGGAATGTGCGAAGGAATTTGGTTACTTAAGTTACTGAGGGAGTTAAACACAGACCAAGAAAATAAGTTTGAGGTTTTGTGTGATAACCAATCAGCAATTCAAATTGCTAGGAATCCAGTTCAACATGATAGAACAAAACATGTTGAAATAGACAAGCATTTTATTTCAGAAAAGATTAACAATGGGATAGCTTCTTTGTCATACATTCCTATAGAAGGACAGCTAGCTGATGTAGCCTTACCCAAATCAGTTTTTGATGAGTTCTTATCCAAGCTGTGACTATACAACGTATACTCTCCAGCTTGAGAGGAGTGTAGGATAATACGGCTTGTATATTATGTAAAAGATTAAGAGTTATTTGTTAGTAGGATAAAGACTAAGAGTTATCTGTTAGTAGATAAGAAGTCTTCTATTATTAGGAGTCCTAGTTAAAGATAAATTCTTAAGGACTCTATAAAAGAGTTCTATGTTGTAACCTATGAGATATCGAATAACAGAACACTTTCTCTTCTGTTTTCACTACTTTCTACAGCTACAAATGTTACTACCCTCCTACTAAAAAATTCTTCGTCTCGATGGATGTAACTTTTTTGAGCAGAACCTTATTTTACCAAGGCTACAATTTGGGGAGACTTGGACAGAATTCGACCTCTAAAACATCGGGTATACCCATTCCCATCTTCTTTGATACCTTGGATGTTACGCCCTGCATCTCATGATATTGAGTCTCCACCTAAATCAACTACACCAAGTACATTCTCCTATTTCTGTTGATGTTCCTTCACCAAAGCTGACCTCCCAACTTTCACCTCCTAAAACTATTCCTCAAAACACACACGGACTACAAAAAAAACTGGGTGTGTCTACACTAGAAAGAAAAAGACCATTCTGAGGCCATTTTGCAATCGACACTTGCCGAGAGTCTGAAATTGAGTCCAGTGCCTTGGAGGATGATGGAGGTAATGAAATTTCTCTTTTATTTGATATGGAAATTTTACCTATTGCTAAGAGAAAAGGGGTTAGACAATGTACAAAGTATCCTATTCAAGTATGTTGCCTATGGAAAGTTAATGCCCTCTTTTAAGACCTTTACTGACTTGCGTTGATAAGGAGGAGATTCCCAAAACAATTGATGATGCCCTAAAAGACTCTAGATGGAAGAAGGTTGTTGAAGAAGAAATTCAAGCACTTGAGAAAAATGGCACTTGGACTGTTACTGATTTACCACATGGTAAAAAACCAGTTAGCGATAAGTGGGTCTTTGTAATAAAGTATAACTCGGATGACAAAGATAGAAAGGTACAAGGCGGGCTTGTAGCCAAGGGCTTTACACAAACCTATGGTATTGACTATAATGAGACTTTTTCACCTGTAGCAAAACTAAACACTGTTCGAGTACTTCTTAGTCTTGCTGTAAACAAAGACTGGAATCTTCACCAACTTGACATAAAAAATGCCTTCTTGAATGGCAAATTAGAAGAGGAGGTCTACATGAGAATGCCACCTGGGATGAAGTCTGAGTTAGGAAGTCAGAAGGTTTGTAAACTGGAGAAATTTCTCTATGGTTTGAAGCAGTCACCTAGGGCTTGGTTTGACAGATTCACAAAAGTCCTTAGAGAGAATGGGTATAAACAGTGTCAAGCAGATCATACTTTGTTTGTTAAAGCATCTTTCAATGGGAAGAAAGTTATCCTCGTTGTATATGTTGATGACATTGTAGTGACAAGAGATGATGAAGGTGGAATCAGTCAGTTGAAGAACTTATTGAGCAAAGAATTCGAAACAAAAGACCTAGGGAAACTCAGATATTTCCTAGGCATGGAGGTTGCTAGATCGAGCAAGGGTGCAGTAATAAACCGGAGAAAATATGTCTTGGATTTACTCTCATAGGCTGGTATCTTTGGGGTGTAAACCTCTTGATACTCCTATGGAAAGGTGGCTCAAGCTCAAAGGAGAAGAAATGGGAGCCGAGGTTGATAAAGGTCAGTTTCAAAGACTAGTGGGAAAACTCATTTACTTATCTCGACTGGACCAAATATTTCCTTTCTGTCGGTGTAATTAGTCAAAGATATGACTAATCCTAGAGAAGGGCATTTAGAAAGCTGCAAACCGAGTTCTAAGGTACACGAAAGGTACACTGGACATGGATTATTCTTCAAGAAAACTGAAGATAGAACTGTAAAATTATTTACAGATTCTAGGTGGGCCAGTGAAGTTACTGATAGAAGGTCGACTAGTGAATATTGCTCTTTTATATGGGGCAACTTAGTTACTTGGAGGAGTAAGAAACAGACTGTTTTTTCTAGGAGCAGTGCCGAAGCAGAGTATAGAGCCTTAGCATTGGGAATTTGTGAAGGAATATGGTTGCTAAGACTTCTAAGAGAGTTAAATATAGAGCATGAAGGGAAACTAGAGATCTTCAGTGATAATCAGTCTACTATTCAGATCGCAAAGAATCCAGTCCATCATGATCGTACCAAGCATGTGGAGATCGACAAACATTTTATTGCTGAAAAAGTGAATGGTGGAATTGTGAACTTAACTCATGTTCCTACCGAAGAACAACTTGCAGATGTGCTCACTAAAGCACTATCCAAACCAGTCTTTGATAAGTTTTTGTCCAAGTTGGGCCTATACAATGTATACACACCAACTTGAGGGGGAGTGTGAGTATGTATCTGTAATTCAGGATAAGGATAAAACCTTATCTCTTTGCTGTATCTTAGACAGATTATTAGGCAGATTATGGGGCTTAATCTTAGGGATTTATATTTTATTTATTTGTTACCTAATTTAGGGATTTTTTACTTGTATATATATCCTATATTCTGGTGAATAAAAGATGAGTGAAACTTACAGTTTTACACCAGTTTCTACAATTTCCATTTGAAATATGTAGTTTATTTTAAACTTGTAGGCTATATCTTATGCATTTCTATTATCTCTTTCCAGAGTGGACCTAATTTGTCTTCTAAAGAAGATTGGGGAGTCAATTATAGAGCACTAAATGATCTTTTTCAAATCTCTCAAAGCAGGAGAAGCTCCATTGTATATGATGTTGGTGTTCAAATGGTTGAGATCTATAATGAGCAAGTTCGTGATCTGCTTGTTGTCGACAGTTCCCAGAGAAGATATCCTTTATTTGAATCTATTGAATTTTGTTTCCTGTGCTTCTCAATTCTAGTCAGAAATTTGGGTCTATAGCTTTTGTTTTATTCTTATTATTTCTTACTCTAGGTTCTTTATGTTACCCTATTAATTTATGAAATTTTAATCCTCTTTTTATAATTGATATATTTTACTTTGATTTTCTTACTATTGTTAAACATGTTATTTGTTTCCTCTGACTTGCACACACTTGGGATTTGGAGCACCACCCAACCAAATGGGTTAGCTGTCCCTGAAGCAAGCATGCATTCTGTAAATTCAACCGCTGATGTTCTGGAATTTATGAATATTGGTTTGATGAATAGGGCTGTTGGTGCTACAGCCCTAAATGAGAGGAGTAGCAGATCCCACATGTTATACTTTCACTTACGACTTTGTATGTCGCTCGTTATTTGGAGAGTTGAAGTTTTGTGTCAAATGTGTCTAATGGATTTCAGCGAATTATTGTATGCAGTATTCTCACTGTTCATGTTTGTGGCACGGACTTAAAAACTAAAGCTGTTTTGCGCTGTAGTTTACATCTGGTGGATCTCGCTGGCAGTGAACGGGTAGATTGTTCTGAAGCAACTGGAGATAGGTTTAAGGAGGCTCAGCATATAAACAAATCTCTGTCAGCTCTTGGGGATGTAATCTTTGCTCTGGCACAGAAGAATGCTCACGTCCCTTATAGAAACAGCAAACTGACGCAAGTTCTCCAGAGTTCTTTGGGTACATTTTAGTGTGTAGATTTTAATTTGCTATTGTGATTTTAATCACGTCCAATAATATTCTACATACCTTGAGAGTCCCTTTTTCTCCTCTTACTAATTAATGATATATTTTTTTAAAATATAAAAATTGCAGGTGGCCAGGCAAAAACCCTCATGTTTGTGCAGCTTAATCCTGATGTTGACTCTTATGCTGAAACAGTAAGTACTTTGAAGTTTTCTGAAAGAGTTTCCGGTGTTGAGTTAGGTGCCGCGCGGACCAACAGAGAAGGGAGAGATATCAGAGAACTTATGGAACAATTATCCTTCTTTTCACTTCCTCTACTCATTTTCCTCTTTCACTGAAAGTTAATTTAGCATAGCTGTTGAAACCAAGTAGTGATTTTCGACATTAGTTAACTTATTTCTGTGGCAATGGGGAAGCCACGGAGTTTTATTCCATAAGTTGGACTATGAAAATCTCACTTTCATCAATGAGCCTCTCAACTGGCATCCATGCAACAGTGTAATCTAGTTCATTTCTGATCTATTTGATCTTACAGGTTTCATTCCTCAAAGAAACCATCACAAAGAAAGATCAGGAGATTGAGCGTTTGCAGTTACTCAAGGGTAATGGCAATGGTACTAAGCGTGGTATGAGCTCACTGAGATATGGATCTTCCTCTCCTAGGGGACACTCTAGTGGGACTCCTCGTCGAAGCCTGAGCCTCTCAAGACAGCCAAGCTTGGGAAGTTTTGACAAAGCAGTTTTTGATGTTGACATTTTCTCAGCTAATGGTAATAAGAATTCTGAATCTGGCTCTCATCGGTCAATGGATGACTCCAGGTATCACAATGAATCAACTGCACAGACAAACCTTGTAGGAAGAGATTTGGGTCAGAATACTACAGGCGATATTGAACTCTTAGGCTTCGGAACTGTAGATTAAGCAGAGAGATTAAGTGATATATCCGATGGTGATCTATCAATGGGGGCTACAGATACTGATGGCTCAATATGTAGTGCTGTAGAGTCCACTCTTGTCCCAGAAGTTTCAAAACCTTCAATTAAACCGGAGAAGTTTGAGAAAGCAAGCAAATCTGAAAAATCTGATAATATTGGGAAGTGAGTATCTTTCAACTCTGTCTGCTTTTATTTTCCACAGGATCTTGTTTTAAAATCGGGCAGTAGGAACACAAACTAAAGTTACTTGCTAATAGTAGTTGTAATAAATTCAAAATCACCAAAATAACATTTTAATCCGACTTTTCCGGTTGGTTCATCTGTTGCTTGAAAATAGGCCCATCATCCCATCACTCCCGTCTAAGCTTCGGAAGCTATCTCACAAAGTGGTCGAAACAAAGCCTGCTGCTCGATTCTCACTGTCCAGGAGCACCTCAAAGATTCCATCAAGTATGTAACTTTTAAGTAGTATTTCTAACCAAACTGTTTTATCAGTCATCAAGCACAAGTGCTTCCCTTATGTGTTAAAATTTGATCATTGTCCTTACAATTCCTTTCTTCTTTGGAATGCATATCATCAGGTTCTAGGAAAATAACTGCTGCTGCCACAAGCAATTCTTCGATCAAGCCCCCAAAACGACGGCAGTGATCTGAAATTATATTAGTGGTAGATGAAATTTGACTCGGTGTAGTTTGTAATTTATATTGAAAACTTGCTTTCCTGTAGGATGTAGGTTGTATCTTGCTTCCATTTACCTTATTGGAAGGGGAAGAATGTTAGCAAAACTGTTCAATTTGTAACATACATACTCTAGGGTGCTACTATCAGCCCTTCACCTGGGTGCTATCATGCTGCTCATCTATCTATATACTAAAAATATGTGATTCTTTTTTACAATCTTTCAAATTCTGGTCTTAGATGCTGAAGGAGAGGTTTTGAGCTACGGAGTGGCAGAGAACTGAGGGGAAGGGAATTGACTTATTGTTATTTTTACTCTGGAAAAAAATGGACTATGAAGTTAATTAATTAGATATTTTGTTGTTGATTGAATTTAGTTTGATTAGTACTATCATTGGTAGTAATACACAAGAGAACATAAAATTAAATGTCTAAAGCTTAATCGTTTAATATTTTATTGATTGGCATAAAGTCAAACGTTTGACCTTTTGGTTATTTTAGCTCTTAATTTTTTTTGGTGCAAACAACCGCTCTTTTTATTTTCGTTAAAAATTCACCATCGACGGATGAAAACTGTTAGTCAACTAATGGTCAACCCTTTTGATGATGTGGCATGTATGGCGATGCCATATGGCACTTTGCTAATGTGGTATTTTTTTTTAAAAATGATAACAAATTTTATTTTAAAAAAACAATTTTTTTGTATTTTTAACTAATCATATGATGCCACGTGGCTTTTTTTAATAAAATTAATTATTTTTTAAAAAATAAATATATTTTTATGTTTTTAACCAATCAGATGATGACATATGACACTTTGCTGACGTTACATCATTTGATTGGTTAAAAAATATAAAAACAATTAATTTTTAAAAATATAAAAAAATTGTTTTTAATTTTGTTTAAAAAATTGCGATGTCACATCAACAAAGTGCCATGTGATATTGTCACATTATTAAAGGGTGTTGATCGTTAGTTGACTAATAATTTTTATCCGTCAAGACTGAATTTTAAACGAAAATAAAACGTTAGGCGATTGTTTGTAAAAAAGAAAAAGAATATAGGCTAAAATGACTAAAATGTCAAACGTTGTGAACTATTTTTAACTTTATACCTTTTTTGATTTGAGTGGAAATTTTTTTTGTAATATAAACATTTTATCAAAAGAAATTGTGTTCGAAGATAAAAGGTATTTTTTTAAAAAAATGTCTTCTCTATCCGAGTGTTAATAAATTTACAGTTTTGGATTCATTAAATCTTATATTCATCTATTTTAATTTTTAGGTAAATTATATAAATAGTCACTGAACTTTTAAAGTGTTTTTATTTTGGTCATTGTACTTTTAAAACTTGCTATAGTCATCAAACTTTTAGCCCACTTGAAGTAAGGTCTCTCTCATTAAATTCCGTTAAAAAATACTGATATAGCATGTTAACGAACTAAAAGTTCGTTGATTATAATGTAAGTTTTAAAAGTTCAATAACAAAAAAGAAAGCGTCCAAAAAGTTTGATGATTATTTATGCAGTTTACTCTTTTAATAATGTCTAAAAATATGGATAGATTCTTAAAGAACAAATAAAATATTCATTATATTTTTAAACGATCAAGTGCAATTTTAAATTATTTTAAATTTGACATTTATAGAAGAACATTGAAATCACTAAATTATATATGTTGTTCTCTTTAATGTCTAGTGGTAGTAAATTTTTTATAATCCTATTTGTTTTAGGATTATTATCATCTGTATATTGTTAGAGAAAACTAATACAGAAGGTTAAAATGATAATATTTGATATATAGATGGTATAAAATTTAGACGACACAACTTCGTCTATTTTAAATATTATTTGTTTTATCGAGAGTTTAGGAGTTTAGGTTGTATGATTCAAAGTTTAATTTTTTAGGTTTAAAATTTATGGTATAAAATTAAAAATAGATAAAATTGTGTACTTTAAATTGTACACAACTTATGTATCCAATAATTCCCTTCATTTATATATTGTTTTAACTTCCAGATATAGAGTAATTTTTTATATAAAAAAGATGGGTAAAAGAATTACACAATACTTTCTATTTGAATTACAATATTTATTATTTAAATCTATAAACTAAAGTTTACACAACTTGTACAATTATCATAAATATTATCTTTATTTAAGAAAATTCTATAACGGGTGACACACACCACTATATATCACTAACGTTGCACACCGTTACACGCCATAATAACTTTTAAAATAAATATTAAAATTCTCTAACATTCAACATTCAATTAACCATATTTCAAAATAAAATTGAAATTTGAATTGAAGAAACTTTCTAAACAGAGATAGATTATTGTCGCCGTCCATTAAAAATATGAAAAATATCTCATGCACAGACAGTGAAAACGAAAAGTTTTTACAAGTGTCTTAATTTTAGAGTTTAGGAATCCAATTTAGGGGTTTAAGTGTAGGGGTTATGAATTTAGGATTTATTGTTAGAATTTAGTGTTTAAGGTTATAATTTAAGGTTCAGAGGTTACAATTTAGTTTTAAGGTAATATGGTTATGAATTTAGGTTTTAACCTATAAACTCTAAATTTTAACCCCAAAACCTAAAGACTTAACAGTCAAATAAGTGCCCAAACTATACTTTTTTTCCAGATAGGTGCCCAAACTATATCTTTTTTCATATAAGTGCCCAAACTATATTTTGGGCTAAATAGCTGTCTAACGTTTTCAATGTTACCCAAATAAGTGCCCCGCCATTAACGCCCGTTAATTTTCACTGTTAATATTCGTTATCTGACACGTGTTATCTTCTTAAATTTCTGAAATTATATTTAAAAATAAATAAAACTAATAAAACAAAACAAAAATAAAAAATAATTAACCCCTTCTTCTTCAATCATCCCTTTCTTTCTCAACTATCCCCAACAATAAACCCTAACTATCCCCTTTCTTTTCTTTTTCAAATTTTTGGCCATGGCTTCCCAAACTTTTTGATCTTTTACCCGACGATTTGAGATTAAATCAAATGAATTGATTGAGATTCAAACTCACAACACCATATTTTTCATTTTCTTGAGAAACAACCATAAAAAAGTAGAGGAAAAAAAGCTGATATCAAAGTTTTTTCAATATTTTCAATTAATAATCTGTGGAAATTCTTCAAGATGATGATTAGTTTATGGGTGAAATGAGCCTGCAATAATTATGAAATACTTGATTTGATTTAATTTTGTGGGTTCACTCAACACATGTTTCACAGCTGTCGATTAGAATTGAATTTGGTTTTTGGAAGAGCTAAGCTCTTTTTATTGGAAATATGTCTGCAAATTTTTAAAATTATTGCCCATAACGAATCTGTTAATGGTAAATGGGATTTTTCTAGGGGAATCTTGTGCTGGAAATTGTGAGTGAGAAAATTTCTTATTTGGTTGTTGAGAAAATTTAGCGTTAAATGGGGAAAATTTCGTATTTGGTTGCTGAAAAAATTTCTTGTGACATGGAAGATACGAGTGACGAGGGATATTTGATGGGACAATGGAGTAAATGGGAAATTTTGATGCTTGGGATTATTTAATTTATTTTTTAATATAATTTTGAAAATTTAAGAAGATGACGCGTGTCAAGTAACGGTAAAAATTAACTTCTGTCACGGTGAGACACTTATTTGAGTAACGAAAGAAAATGTTAGGCACCTATTTGGCCAAAATATAATTCTGGCACCTATCTGAAAAAAAAAGTATAGTTTGGGCACTTATTTGAGGGTTAAGCCAAACCTAAATTATAACCACACCCCTTAAATTCAAATCGCCTACACTTAAACACTAAATCCTAAACGAAATCCCTAAATCCTAAAACTAAGGCACATGTAAAAATAAAATTTTCATAAGCGCTTGTGCATGGAATACTTACCCTTTAATAATAATAATAATAATAATAAGTTTTAATTAACTAACTAATTTTAAAACCATGCAGAAGATACTCAATTCGATAGAAATTTTGCATATATCACATTATTAAATTTAATATTTTTAATATTAGACGTGGTTAGAAACCTTTGAACTTAAAAATAAATCAATTAAACTCTTAATTTTTTTACACAATTAAACCCTTGAACCAAAAAATTTAATCAATTAAGCCATTGAACAATATATTTAATCAATTAACCCATTTGACTCATTTTGACCATTAAATTTTGACGTTTTTTCTTTAGATATTACTACCACATTACACACTACAGTTCTATCACATGACATTTACAATTTTTTTAAAAATTATATATATTTTTTATGATTTTATAAGTTTTTAGAAACTTTAAATAATTTTGTAAATAAAATAAGAAAATTATGAAAATGTCAAGTGACAACACAATCACACAACGTGTTGTTTCAACTGATCCAAAAAAAACTCGTTAGATTCAAAAGTCAATGCTGGTCAAAGGGCTTAACTGATTAAATTTATTGATTCAAGAGCTTAATTCAGTACAAAAAATTTAAGAGCTTAATTGGTTTTTATTAAAAGGTTCAAAGGCTTCTCACACCCTTAAACCTATTTTTATTAATATATCTTTCGTTTTTATATTCTATAAAATTATATATCTCTTAGATGTAATGATATTAATAATTTTAGATTTAATATAAAAATAAGACACGGTAATAATTCAAAAAATAACATAAAACTTTTGAATAAGTAAATTTATATAAAATCATATTATATTTTTATCAAAGAAAAATGATACAAAAAATAATTGGTATAAAGTCAAAATTAGCCATATTCTTTTTTCAGAGTATTTTAGCCTTTAACGTTTTAATTTTTGGTCAAAATAGCCCTGTTTGGAAGGAAACCATTATTGACTAACGATCAACCTTTTTGCTGACGTGGTAAGTTCACGTTGATTAAATTGCTAATGTGGCTTGTCCACGTGGACTAAGTTGATGACGTGTCATCATTTGATTGGTTTTGTTTTAAAGAATGAAGGGGCTAGGGATCGAACATGGAAAAAATTATTAGATGGGCCTGCCTCACCACGTCATACATGGTCTTATCCAATGAAAATTTTCTATCTCATTTTTTTCTAAGGTGAATATTCACCTTTTTCCTACATGTAATTAAGGAGTGGGTGGTTACTTGGAAGTTACACTGAAATGGGTGGATATTATTGGATGGACCATAGATGACGTGGTGAGCCGAGTCCATTTAATAATTTCTCTCGAACATGGGTATGGTGGCTGTAAAGCTTAACACCTATGACCTAACCACTAAACCAGACTCTTATATGTGAAATTTATCACCATATATGTATATATATATCACCAGACCGACATTTTATATGAAAACCCTTTTTATTATTTAATTAGAAGAATGCCCCCTGCTATATTTGTTTAGAAAAATGACCCCCAAATCAACCATGTAGAAATACCTCGCGTTCTACAAAACGTGATTAGAGAACTCGCTCTCTACAGGACGCGAGATCCATCCTACGTGGAAGGATTTTTCAGATAACCCAATTTAAAATTTGAGAAAAAGACCTCACGTTCTGCACATAGCGAGGTCCTCAAGAAATTGAATAGGTAGATAAATATATCGCGGGATTTATTATAGGGAACTTGCTTTCTGCAGAATGCGAGTTCAATGCAATCCAGGAGGAAATACAAGGGTCTATAGGCATGTTCGAGGTGTTTTTTTTTTCGGTGTATTAATCAGAAAATTTTTGTAATTTTTAAGCTTAGAGGCATAGTATTAAAACTTAACCTTCATTTGAGACTGATATTGACACATACGAGACATTGTAAACGGTGTAAAATTCGATTTAAAAATGATTCCAAAGCTTGTATTTGTGCATGAATAACAAGATAAAATGGATTGATAGTCATGTTCAAGGTGTTTTTTCGGGTTATTAATCAGAAAATTTTCATAATTTTTAAGCTTAAAGGCTTAGTATTGGAACTTATCTTTCATTTGAGACTGATATTGGCACATACGAGACATTATAAACGGTGTAAAAATCACTTTGAAAATAATTTACCCCTAAACATGCGGTGGCGCCAAAGATGGCCAATTCTACCCCTAAACATGCAGTGGCGCCAAAGACGGTCAATTTTACCCCTAAACATGCGGTGGTCTTCATCTAGCCTCCACGATTAAGGCGTAAAAATAATTTACCCGCAACCTCGAACAAAAGGTTAAGAAGTTTGCCGGCACTTCAAAAAGACCACTTATTTCCAGATATTGTGATTTGTCATTCATCTTGTACAAAAACACGGAACAACCATCTTACCAAAACTGTTAACCCCTAAAAGCATGTAGTCATCATATAAATGCAACTACATATACCAACAGACCACAATATCTGAAAAATCTCTTTGTAAAAGAATTTTCCAGATATGTCGTTTGTTGTCATTAATAGCTACAATAGAATCAAAACCTAAATGAGTACAACTGAATTTTTTCTTCGCATTTGTGCCTTGCTCGCATGATGAACGCTTCTATGAACTACTGGAATTGATAGCAATTTTTTGGGGTTTGTTTGCCTTTACTTCTGTTTGATATAAGGGGTTCAATAACATATATTCACGTCCTTCAAAACGTGAGGAATCTTGACATGTTTAGGGACCTCGCGTTTTGCAGAACATGAGTTCTTCAGAGATTCCTGACGTGATAGCACCAGAGTACGCCATAGATGTGACATGTCAATGGACCTCGCATTCTGCAAAAAGCGAGGTGTAACCCCCTCGACCCGGCCTAGTCGCAAGACCGAAACGAGTGAGCTACATTAGGTTTACCGAAGTAAACCATAAAGAATTAAACCCAAAACCCAACCATTTTTTCTTTTTTCTTATCTAGATGCAATATTATTATCCTACATGTACATACTGATTCCTGGTGAAAACTCAAATCAATCAGGCGTTGGATTGACATCCAATTGATCATAAATGCAATTCATGGACCAAATTGCAAAATTAGAAAACTACAGGGTTTTAACTCAATTTTGTATATTACCAACCTTTAATTAAGCAGGTTTTATGCTTACATGTCAGAAATCAGCCGAAAAGGATCATTCATACTCATTCAATTGCATCCACAACATTTAGGGACTAAAACGTAATAAATCAGAACTTCAGAACATCCCAAATAACTAATTTAACGGTAGCCGTATTAGTAATTTTACTCCCGTTATGGTACGCCCTTACTGATTCTAAACCCAAATTTTCTAGTAACTAAAATCTGTTCCGATACGTCTCGCTTATAAAAACACCCCTCAATTTAACACTATGCCATATCGAAATAGGTACCCACGTACTGAAATGCTGGCCTAAATTGCCTTAGCCCGTACCGAAATGATTACCCACGTACCGGTACACTAAGCCTAAAATGGCTTACCCGTACCGAAATAGGAACACCCGTATCGGTACGTCTGGACCTGAAATGTCCATTTTTGCTGGTTTAACAAGCTTTTGATCAATCCAAAACATCCTACACCGCGGTGCCTCCACAACACCTTAACAAGCTCGACGGTCTTGCCACGCAGAACCTTACTGCTTGAATGAAGAACCTCTACCGGTTCCTCATCATAAGATAGATCTGGCCTCAACTCAATATCCTCCAATGGCATAACATGCGAGGGATCCGACCGATTCCTCCGCTACACGAAACATGCAACACATCATGGATCCTCTCCAACTCAGGGGGTAACCTCTAACGGTACACAACAAGACCCACACGCTCAACAACCTTATATGGTCCAATAAACCTCGGGCTAAGCTTCCCTTTTCACCCGAAACACATCACTTTCTTCCAAGGTGACACATTCAAAAATACTCGACCACCAACCCCATACTCCACATCCATACGCTTCAAATTCGCGTAGGATTTCTGACGATCTGAAGCTGTTTTCAAGCGCTCACATATCAACTTTACTTTTTCATTTGTGCCTCTTAATACATCAGGCAAGGAAAGATGCTTCTCCTCAATTTCAGCCCAACACACAGGCGTACAACACTTTCTACCATACAATGCCTCATACGGTGCCATCTGTATACTAGCCTGATAACTGTTATTATAAGCAAACTCCACCAAAGGCAATTGCTTCTCCCACGTTCCCTGGAACTAAATAATACATCATCTCAACATATCCTTTAGAACCTGACTCACCCGCTCCGACTGGCCATCCGTTTGAGGATGATACGAAGTGCTAAAATTCAGCTGAGTTTCCAGAGCACAATGCAAGCACACCCAAAACTTTGCTGTGAAATGCGGATCTCTATCCGAAACTATGGATTTAGGCACCCCATACTAACACACAATCTCAGAGATGTATAGATCAGCCAATCTATCCAAAGTATACGTGGTATGCACTGGCACAAAATGTGCACACTTCGTAAACCGATCAACAATCACCCAAATGGAATCCTTTTTGGTTGGCATCAAAGGCAACCCAGACACAAAATCTATGGTGATCCTTTCTCACTTCCATTTTGATATCCTCAACGGTTGCAACAACCCGGATGGAAACTGATGCTCAGCTTTCACCCGTTGACATACCATGCATCAAGAAACAAAATTAGCCACATCTTTCTTTAGTCCAACCCAATAGCACTCTTCCTTCAACCCACGATACATCTTAGTACTACCAGGATGCATAGCAAAAGGACTAGCATGCACCTCGGCCAAAATGGTACACCTCAACTCATCATCTTTAGGCACCACAATTTGACCTTTAAAACACAACACTCTATCATCATTAAAATGAAAATACGTAGGATTCCCATCCATGATATCCTTCACATGCGAAACCAAACTCTCATCATACGGTTGTCTCTCCTTAATCAACTGCGACAAGGACGGTTTCACTTGCAACTCAGCTATCAACCCACCGTCACACGTCACACTCAACCGAGCGAACATAGCCTTCAACTCCATAGCAGCCTTCCTACTTAAAGCATCGGCCACTACGTTAGCTTTGCCGAGATGATACTTAATAGACAAATCATAATCTTTAAGCAACTCTAACCACCTTTGTTGCCTACAATTCAGCTCATTTTGGGACATCAAATACTTCAGACTTTTGTGATCCGTATGAACCACACATTTCTCACTATAAAGGTAATGCCTCCAGATTTTCAAAGCAAACACAACTACTACAAGATCAAGATCATGAGTAGGGTAATTATGTTCATGCACCTTTAACTGTCTAGATGCATACGCAACTACCTTACCCTCCTGCATCAACATGCAACCAAGCCCAACATACGATGTATCACTATAAACAACGAACTCCTTTCCTGATTCAGGTTGAACCAAGACTGAAGCTCGTGTCAAAGTTTCCTTCAATCTTTCAAAAGACCGTTGCCTATCATTTGTCCGCTCAAAATGAACATTCCTATGCAACAACTTGGTTAAAAGAGCCGCCAAACTGGAGAACCCTTCTACGAACCTATGGTAATAACCAGCCAACCCAAGGAAACTCCGTACTTCTGTCACCGATCTAGGCACCTTCCAACTCATCACTATCTCAACCTTGTGCGGATCAACACAGATTCCTTCGGCACAACATACCCAAGGAAAAAAAAACCTCTCTAAGCCAAAACTCACATTTGCTTAACTAGGCATACAACTGATTAGCCAACAACGTCCGAAGCATAATTCACAAATGTCTATCATGATCCTCCTCGGTATGAGAGTACACAAGGATATCATCGATAAACACAACAAAAAATTGGTCTAAAAACTCATGGAACACACGATTCATCATGTCCATGAAAGTAGCCAGTGCATTGGTCAAACCAAACGGCATCACCAAAAACTCATAATGCCTGTACCTCGTACGAAAAGCTATCTTGAGCACATCTACATCCTTCACCTTCAACTGATAGTACCCAGACCTCAAATCTATCTTAGAAGACACCGAGGCACCTCTAAACTGATCAAACAGATCATCTATCTATGAAAATGATACTTATTCTTTATCATCAACTAGTTTAGTTGCCAATAGTCTATATACATTCGCAACATACCATCCCTCTTCTCTATAAACAACACCGGTACACCACACGGTGAAATACTATGTCTAATAAAGCCTCGATCAAGCAACTCCTGCAGCTGCGTCTTCAACTCCTTTAACTCATTCGGGGCCATACAATACGGAGCAATAGAAACTGGTGCCGTATTTGCAAAGACCTCGATGCCAAACTCAACCTCACGGTCTGGTGGCAACCCCGACAATTCTTCCAGAAAAAACAACCGAAAACTCACATACGGTGCAAATATCTTGCACCCTCAACTCCTTCGAACCATGAATCATAATATAGGCCAAGAAAGCCTGACATCCAGATTCCATCATTCGACTCTCTTCCAAAGCTGAAACAACATTAGACAAGAACTTAGCATTCTCACCAACAACTACCACCTCAAAATCATCCGATAACCTCAAGGATATTCGTTTGGTCTCAAAATCCACCACAACCCTATGTTCAATTAACCAATCCATACCCAAAATCACATCAAAACCATAGAATGAAAACTTCATCAAGTCCACAGCAAACTCATGTCCCTAAACCATTAGCAGATACCTACGATACAACCTCCTAACCACGACTGTCTCCCCAAGAAAACTATTCACTCTAACACCCACATTAGGAATTTCAACAGATATATCAAGCAACTGTGCATGCTCACTCAAGATGTATGAATGGGTAAAACCAAAATCAACCAACGAATACAACAGCAAAGACTGTAAAGAGAATGTACCTACAATCACATCGGTGTCATTGCGACCCTCTCGGTGTGCATACACCCTAGCCGGTCCACCTCCCTCAGGTTGGATAGCAACAATATGAGCCACAGTCCTCTGCCCGCAATCTCTACGCTGAAACGATCTATGGCCACGACCTCTATGCGGAGCAACAACAGGTGTAACACCCTGCCCACCTTCGACCAACAAAGGACAATCACGTCTCAAATGGTCGCCAGACCCATAACTCCAACAAGTATTGGCCACAACAGGCTCAGGGGCCTGACCCTCCCTAGCCAAATGCAGACAATCTCGCCTTAGATGATCTCGGGATCCACAAACACAACATGTGTTAAATGGAGCTCTAACCTGGGCACCCTACCCCTGGACTCCACGTCCAACAACACCTCCGCCACGTCTCGGCTCCGGGTGAAATCTCCAATCATGGTGTCTCTTGTCCTGACCACCGCTAAAACTAGAATCAACTGCTCTCTTACCAGAGCTAAAGCCCTGAGACCCAGAAACCATACCCATACCCTGCTCAACATCCTTAGCTCGTAAAACCAACACGTCAAAATTTGTGTAATCAGCAGCAAACATGTATGTCTTAACCTCCTACACGAGGCTGTAGCAGAAACGATCACATTACGTACGCTCGTCAAGAACTAACTTAGGTGCATACTGGCTCAACCTCACGAACTGCACCTCGTACTCAACAACAGACATACTGCCCTACACCAAAGCCATAAACTCACGCTTCCTATCGTCTTGATATCGGACTCCTAGGTACTTCTTCCGAAAAGTACCATAAAAGAACTCTCAGGTTACATCCTCGATCAACATACTAGATATCATGGTAGTCCACCATGTATACGCATCACCTTGTAATAGGGACACAACACAACCCAGCTTACGGGCATTAGAACAACCCACCTAGCCCATTATCGTCTTAGTACTAGCCAACTATCCCTCAGAAGCCTCAGTTGCCAAACCTCGGAACTCAACTCTGCCCAAACTACAAAGAAGCTCTAGTGGCAAACCTTACCCAACTACTGGTGGTACCGGCACATGAACACCCGCAACTGCTGCCTAAAAAAGCACCGTCATGGCATGAATCAACGGTGCCATATCACCTATCCTTGGCCCAGTTGGCGCAAGTGGTACTTGCTCCACTACCTTGGGTGGATTAGGTGGGGTTGGTGGCAACCCTCTAGGAGGTATAACATTCCCCTCGATTTCCTGCCCAGTGGCAGCAACAATCATACCATATCGCAACTCTTTCCTCGGTCCCATCGTGCTAACAATATATCTAAGGCATGATAATCATTCAAATACAAAACAATTAGGCTAGCTTAAAGTAGGGATCCAAGACTTCCATTTTAAAATAATAACATTTCAGACTATAATAATAAGGCAATGGGTTTCCCAAATTCCCCCCAGCATGACATACATCAACCACTGTGCATATTATAATCACCGTGCGTATCGAACATCAAATAACAACTCGTAATAACATCACAACAATCAAACCAACACCCAACTATCGCAAACCTGGCTCTGATTCCACCAAATGTAACCCCCTCGACCCAACCTTGTCGCAAGACTGAACCGAGCGAGCTACATTAGGTTTGCAGAAGTAAACTGTAAAGAATTAAACCTAAAACCTGACCAATTTTTTCTTTTATCTTATCTAGATGCAAAATTATTATCCTACATGTACATACTGATTCCTGGTGAGAACTCAAATTAATCGGGCATCGAATTGACATCCAATTGATCACAAATGCAATTCAGAGACCAAATTGCAAAATAAAAAAACTACAGGGTCTTAACTCATTTTTTATATTACCAACATTTAATTAAGCAGGTTTTATGCTTACATGTCAAAAATAGCCCAAAAGGATCATTCATACTCATTCAATTGCATCCACAACATTCAAGGACTAAAACGTAAGAAATCAGAACTTCAGAACATCCCAAATAACTGATTTAATGGTCGCTGTATCGGTACGGTTACTCACGTTTCGGTACGCCCTTGCTGATTCAAAACCCAATTTTCTAATAACCAAAATCTGTTCCGATACGCCCTCGCGTATTAAAACACCCCTCAATTTAACACTATGCTTACCGAAACAGGTACCCGCGTACCAAAATGCTGGCCTAAATTGCCTTAGCCCGTACCAGAACGATTGCTGGCGTACCGGTATGCTAAGCCTAAAATGGCTTACCCGTACCGAAACAAGAACACCCGTATTGGTACGCCTGGACCTGAAATGTCCATTTTTGCTGGTTTAACAAGCTTTTGGTCAATCCAAAACATCCTAACAAGTCACTAACACACATCCAACATATTCAAGGATCAAACCACACCAACCCAACTTCAACATCAATTCATGGCATTAAACTTCAAAAGGAAATCTAGAGGCATGCTTCCTAGAAAACCAATCAAGTAAAGCATGAAACTTCAAACCATCACCACAAACAATCATTAATGGCCTTTTACAAACTAAGTGCAGCAAAACAAACTTGCTCAAACAGGGAGTTTAACAAAACACCTCCCAAAATAACAATGGAACCCTCATTGCCCTTATTACTTATAGTCTATACCAAAAACATACTTTTGTTATCAAGTCTTGTTGTGATCCCTAGCTCCCCGCTGCCTTCCAAGCTCTTAATTCTCTACATTGATGGACAAAGAGAGCGTAAGCACACTAGGCTTAGTGAGAAGTGCTAAAAAACAACACACCCTAAATGCATTAAAACCATTTCTCAACACTACTTTGAAATCTCATTTCAAACATCTTTTAAAACATTATCATGCCTTTTAAACCATGCACATAACATCTTTTAAACCAGCATATTACCATATGCAACATTTATCATTAACCAACAACAAATCCCATTGCTGACCTCAATTTAAGCCTTCCCATGCATAACAACCATATGCAAAGCTTAAAGAGTAAAACATGTATAAATCATATTATACAACATAAACCTTTCAATGATACATCAACAATTATATTGGCTTACAAGTGATCATTAACCAAGTTCCTTTACCAAAATAGTTCATTGGATACACGAATTCAACAAGTGTTTACCCAACACTTTAAGCCATCTCAACAGGAAATAGCGATACAATCACAATTGCGGTACCTAAAAAATCGGGTACAATTTCAACCCACGGGGACACCAACCCCTTACCTCAATTAGATGCTTAATCCACTAACGGGAGTATGCGGTACTGTAAAACCCCTCTAACGTTAGGGTACTTGGATGAAGTTTTCTGTACATGGACTTAAAACCCTCAACATCCAAGGCGACTTATTATAGTGCACTATCAATCCTATGGCTGGCCAACTATATCTGATAACAATTTTAAAACCACATCACTTGCCAATATAATTAACCATTTACCTCACTGTTTTCAACAAGCATTAACCAAACCAATTTTCCAAATCAACAACCATGCTTTAAAACACAAGTATAAACCATATACTTACAAGGATCACTTACCATGTGCATCCTTCAGCATTTCATGCTTAAAAACAATATTTCACATACTTTAAAACATGCTTTAACAGTAGGTACTAAATAAATCAAAACAAGTGCATTAAACCATATCATACTAGCACGACCGAGAGAGAAAACCACTTTATACTTACTTTCGAGTTTAAACCAGCGTATCAAGCTAAGTTTAAACTCCATTAAACCATCTTTAAAACATTCCAAAGCTGGAATCCACATCTCACTCACCGATACACGAAACCTCGATTCACCGATGCGAAATCAAGCATCCGAAGCCTCTAAAGCTTCACCGATCACTTTTGGATCAACCTCCACTGTTTTAACCACATTACAACAGAGGATTAATGCATCTCAATGCATTCAAAACACTTGAACAACAATTCCTCATGGACTTCCACAATCCTCTCAAAATTACCCAACCACAACAACATAAATCATCATCTAAACCTTTCCAAACACAACCCAGCCACAATCTAACACTTCCATAATCATCAATTAACACTCAAAAACAAGATTAATTCATCCAAATACATCCAGCAATTAAACAACCACCACAACTTCACAAAAACACAAATCTATCAACCTAAACAACTAGGGATTCAAAAGTTTCAGGATTCCATTGTTAAAAACAACTTATCAACATAACAATACATCCAAAATATGATTAAAATCAATCTTGAACACTGAAAAATAGATCCAATACAGATCCTTCACTATTTCATCAAATTCACCCAATTAAATCAATTAATTCAACATAAAAACACAAAATTAGATTATAAACCATAAATAAAGGATCAGACACTTGGGAGTATCAATAAAGAACCATTCAATAGAGGAGATCACGGACCTTACCCCTATTGTGTGATTTCTCCCTCAATTGGCTTGTTTAAAGCTAAGAAAACACAAAATTCCAAAGTGGTTTTGTAAACCAAAGTTAAAGAATCAATTACAAATCAATAATCTGAGTAAAATGATCTCTCACCTTTGATTTTTAATGAAAACTTGAGTGTTTGGTAGAAGATAAGTGGAGAGAAAAGTTACGTCGATTTTCTTTAAAGTGATAACTAACTTTTTAATAACCAAATTCCCTTTTAATTAACCTTTAAAACACATGTTAAAAAGACTTAATTGATAGGAGGAATCACCAGCAAAAACTTGGTAAAATAGCTCCTTAAGGATTCTAAGAATATGATCCTTTTCATTTTAGTCACCTTTAAAAACCAGTTTTCAAAAATTGCATTTTGGTCACTAACCAAAATGTCACACTTCCAAAAACCCATTTTTCAAAATCATTTTTACCAATATTAATCATATATTAAAATATGATTTTTAACCATTTTCCATATTTTTATCTTATCGAAAAAAAGTTTACTCCTAAATCCGACTCAAATCCCTAACCCGATCCACCAGACCATCTAACAAGCCACAAAACCACTAGGCACAAAATCGGGATCTTGACTCAGCAATGTCTTAATTCTCGATATGATGGTAGACTAAACCTGGAGTTTAGCTACAAGACAATGATGTTTTCTTAAACGAAAGTGAGCGTTAATGGCTCGGGGGGCTACAAAGCAAAGGTTTTTCATTGAGTTTGAAGCAATAACAATGTTCAAAATTCAATAGTCAATAACGATACTTACTAGGCAGAGGTTTGAGGTTGAGTGCGTCAGCTACAATGTTGGCCTTGGCCGAATGGTAGTCAATGACATGATCGTAATCTTTGAGGAGTTCCATCCATCTCCTTTATCGGAGATTCAATTCTTTTTGAGTCAAAAGTTATTTGAGGATTTTATGGTTGGTGAAAATATAACATTTTTCTCCATATAGATAATGCCTCCAGATTTTCAATGCAAAGGTGACTGCAGGCAATTCCAGATCGTGGGTTGGATAATTCATCTCATATGGCTTGAGTTGTCTTGAAGCATAAGCAATAACCTTGCCTTCTTGCATAAGAACACATCCTAACCCGAGATGCGAAGCATCATTGTAAACCATGTAGTCCTTTCTAGACTCATGTTGGGTTAGGACCGGTGCGTGTGTCAAAACCTGCTTTAACTGATCAAAGCTTCTTTGCTGGTCCTCAGTCCAAATGAACAGAGTCTCTTTTCTTAATAACTTGGTCAGAGGGGCTACTATTATAGAAAATCCTTTGACAAATCTCCTATAATAGTCGTCTAAACCAAGGAAGCTTCTGACTTCTCCAACATTTCTTGGTGGCTTCCAATCTAGGATAGCTTGAATTTTTTTGGATCCACCTGAATTCCCGATGTTGAGACGATATTCCTAAGGAAGGCAACTTCAGTAAGCCAGAATTCACATTTGGAAAACTTGGCGTACAACTACTTCTCCTGAAGGATTTGAAGCACAATGCAGGCGATATTCTTAGAGTAGATCAATGTATCATCAATGAACCCCACTACAATTTTTTCCAAGTAGGATCTAAAAACACGGTTCATCAAATCCATAAAAGCGGTCGGTACATTGGTTAGCCCAAAGGACATTGCCAAGAATTCGTAGTGGTCGTATCTTGTATGGAAGGCAATTTTGGGTACATCACATTCTTTAACTTTCATCTGATAGTACCCCAACCTTAAATCGATCTTGGAGAACATAGTGGATTAAGCTGATCGAATAGGTCATCAATTCTTGGCAAGGGATATTTATTCTTGATGGTCACCTTATTCAACTGTCAGTAGTCAATACACATTCTCATAGAACCATCTTTCTTCTTTACAAAGAGAATTGGAGCTCCCTAAGGTTTGGAACTCGATCGAATGAAACCTTTATATAATAACTCTTGAATCTGAGCCTTAATCTCCCTAAGCTCATATGCTGACATACGATAGGGTGCAATGGAAACTTGAGTTGTTCCAGTTTGCACTTTTATGCCAAACTCTACTTCACGGGTGGGAGGCAAACCTGAAAGTTTGTAACATCCCCTTCCCGGTCTGATAGGAATCTGGGTCGGAAAGTGTTATCGGTGAACAATATAGAAATCGGTTACTAAAATCAATGAGTTAAATTATAAATAGTGGAATAATATCATACAATTGATGCAATGCTTGACTATAATCTATACGAACTCGTTCGAATTTTGGTAAGGGACCAATTTTTAACTTCTATAAGTTTAAGGACTAAATTGTACATCTTGCAAGTTTTAAGGACTTATCAGTAATTATACTTATCAATATGGAATTTAATGCATAAATTCTTAAGTTTCAATTTTCAATGTGATCAGAGTTCAATTACACCTTGAATTAAGTCTCTTAAATTTAGTGACCAAATTATAACATTCTAAAACTTTTAAAACACTCTTTAACCAACTTACCAGCCACTCGTACCGATACTCGAAGAAATTGTATCGGTATGCCTATGTCATGGTCGTTATTACTAGTACAGGCTAGACCGTATCGGTACGCTATGCATGATTCATTTTATTTAAATTACAGAACCGACTAGCCGTACCGAAACGTCCAAGGCTATATCGGTACTCATGGTCAACGTTTACAAGGTCAACTATCAGTATCGATACGATATCAATACAGTGCTACAGTAAATTTTCAGAGACTAAAGCCCATACCGATACGCCCACTATCCGTATTGGTACTCCTTTCTACTCTCGTCCCATAATGCACAACCGTTCCAATACGCCATCACCCGTCCCGGTACGGACAGGTCTATAATGATAAATTTTATATATTTTTATCCAATTTGAGGGCCTTAACCATGTCAAAAGTTTACCAAATTTTACCAGTAATCCTAAAAACATCAATTCTACTTGCATGTCAAATTTTGCATCAAAACGAATCTATTTACCCGATTTCCCCTTATTAGTGCCTTTTGGCCATTTTTTCCCATATTTTAACAAATCATAACCATACCATATTTCAGGTTTTAACCCATTCAACGTAGTAAACTACATGTACATACAAAATGGGGCTAAACTAACTTGTCTAGACCCTATGCCACCTTT
Organism: Hibiscus mutabilis; assembly: GCA_019671005.1. Taxonomy (NCBI): domain Eukaryota; kingdom Viridiplantae; phylum Streptophyta; class Magnoliopsida; order Malvales; family Malvaceae; genus Hibiscus; species Hibiscus mutabilis. Next base: position 20,829,930 of record CM033741.1, on the reverse strand, counting down.
CTAGGAGTTTAAGGACAAAGTTTACATTACATTCAACTTGATGACTTGCTTCAAAATCGTCCTTGTTCCGATCCTTGATCCCCCAAACTTTTAGCCTAAAAATGCATGGAAATGAGATGCATTAGGCTTACTTAGCCTAGTGAGGTAGTCAATAACAACAATATGAATATCAATGATAACATTGACATGTATAGCAATGTAAATGCATCTCTTGTTAAGTTTTAATAATAATTTCATATCTTAATTCCTTTGATCGACATGTAAATGTGGATACGCAAATTCCCAACCAACATCGCCAACAATAAATGGTCAATATCCTCCAACATCGCCAATAAGACCAACACAAACACATCCCGCCAACATCACCAAAGAGAGACCTTAGCTCAAGGACCGTAATCCACTCCGTACCAATAAGCTCATGAATTATATGGCATGCCAATTATATCCCATATCCATTCGTATCCAAGGATTCAATGATTACCAATATCAATAACAATATCGATAATAATAACAATAACAATAGCGATATCAATAACGGTAGCAATGACAATATTCTATAGCATGATTAATATAGTCTTTTTCAATGTTTCCATGATATTAATAACAATATAAGGATTCAATAATAGACTTATCAATGTAATAAGCTTACCAAAGCTTACCAATGGTACCTCCTACAAGGTTTCAATGTAAACATACCTTGAATTCATGATTAGAAATGCAATGAATCAACATCAATAAAATTGAGAATGGCACCTAGCCAATCCCAAGACTTCGAGACTACACTCACCGACACTTTCAAGGATTCAAGGCTCCCAAATAACGATTCATTTGTTCTTGAGCTTGGTGGAATTAGAAGGATTTGGTGATTCTTCACCTTGATTTTCTTGAGCTACAAAGAAACAAGGATTTACAAGGATTTCAATATCGATAATAGGTTCATAGCAATCTAATAGCTATGAAAAATAATAACAAATAAACCATGATATCCCTAGAGAATTTCTAGGGTTCCTTGATTCTTAAACTTGAAATTAAACATGGTTTTGCCATGGAATCGATAAACCAATTGAGGGGAAAAACTTACCCAATTGATAGCTACAATCTATGATTGAGAAATTTAAGGAAATCAAAGATTGAATTATCATTCAATGGAGGTGCTTGTTTTAGGTATAAGCTTAAAGGAAGAAGATGATGAAGGTGGTGTGTGCATCCAAACTAACCGTAAGTTTCTTTCTTTCTTTTTCCTTTCTAATTTTATGTTGAGCTTTCCTTTCGATGAAGGAAGCTCATCCCAAAACACCATGTATAGGATGACTAATATTGAGGAGGGGCTAATCATAAGGTTAGTCCCTTAACTTTTCAATCTTTATTCTTTTATCCTCTAACTTTCAATTTTCCCAATTTAGTCACTAAAACAAGTTTCAAAGTTTACAACGGGGTCCTTAAACAATATCCATACTTAATTAGGATTCATTAACTAATAATTGACCACTTGGTTAAATGTCAACTCTATTCTTTTACTCTTCGATGCAAAATTTTTGATTTGCTGGAATTAAATTCTGACTAGGCCTGATTTTTGGGTGTTACAAAGTTCATCTGGGAATATATCAGGGTATTCAAATACGGTGTCGATGTTTTGCAATTGAGGTTTATCCTTGGCCTCTAAGGACAAAGCATACAATGATGGAGTTTTCAAATTCATCAAGGTGCTGCTTTCTTTTCCAAGACCCTGAAGGTACAATTTTTTCTTGCAACAATCTACCCAAGTTTGATGTTTATTGAGCTAATCCATACCAGTATAATATCGAATTCGTGAATCAGTAATGCCAACAAGTTGGCCAGAAAAGGAATCCTTTGAATCGTTAAGGGACAGAGTTCACATAGATGGCTTATGGTGACACTATCACCTAAAGGATTGGTTACGGTGATCTTTGCTACACCAGGCTTACAAGATAGCTTATATTGTTTCACTAACACGGTACTTATAAAGGAGTGAGTAAATCTAGGATCAAACAATGCATAAACAAGATATGAATATAGTTTAATGGTACATACAATGATGTCGGGATCATCTTCCTCTTCCTTTCTCCTCACATGGTACATCTGTGTAGGAGTCTTGGTTTCAAGTCTGTATGATGCCTTAGACGAGCCACTAGGCATCCCTGAAGATCGTTACTTCACTCCCTTGCCTTAGAAGGACTGAGCAGGGGATAAAGGATTAGCCGGTGCAGAAGTAGATCTGACATTATTCTTGGGACAATCACGAATAAGATGCCCTATCTCGCCACAGAAAAAGCATGCTTCGGACTTCTTACGGCATTGTCCCACAGGATGCTTGTGCTGGCAGAAATTGCAAAATGGAAATTACATTTCTAATATAGAACTGCCAGTGCTATCAATAGAATTGGTCCTAGGAAAGGACTGGGTCATGGCTTGGCCTAACAATATATCCAAAACGGGGAGGCTATGAATACACATTCTGCTTCGAACCTCGGTACTTCCCATTCTTGAAAGACTTAGGAGGACGAGAGTCATCTCAATATCTCTTCTCATACTTGCCTGATCCACTGACCCTCTAAGCTTTCTGTGCAACTTCAGTAGCTTTAACTCTACTCACAAGGTCCTAGAAATCGGTAATGCCTAAAGCCGTGAACATGGGACGCAGGTCATCATTCAGTCCATTGATGAACATTCTACACTTTTCTTCCTTCTTCTTGATACATACAGCTCCATACCTGTAGTACTTGCAAAACTCATGGATGTATTGCTCCACAGGTCATCACACTACTTCAGATAGAGAAAGATGTCGCGTCTCTCAGCGAGATAATACCCATTGATGTATTTCTTTCAAAATTCACGCAAAAAAATCCCAAGTCACAGCTTCTTCAGGGACTGTAAGAATGGTAGTCTCCCACAAATGAAGCGCTTCATCAGCCAGTAATGCAAGGGCACACTCAAGCTTGTGTTCGTCGAAACACTGTAGCTGCTTGGTCAGGATTCTTAGAGCATTGTCCAGCCAATACTCAGCGATTTCAGGACCATCATCATCACGACCGGTAAAAGAGTAGGACCAGTATTGAGGTAGCTTATCAATAAGAGCTCGAGCATTCTGGAAAGCAAAGATAAAAGTTTGGGAAGTCTGGTCAGCCTTTATCGAGGTCATAAATATCTTGAACATGTCTGCTATGTTCCTATAGCATTCGGCTTCAGCAGTGTATACCTCGGGCTCAGGGTCCTGTGCCGGAGGGTTTTGTGGAAATAGAGGGTCTTACCCCTAATCTCATAATCATGAGTTGAGGAGCCGATAACATGCTCGTCTATATGAGCCTCGTTAGAGTCAGACATCTATAAGTAAAAAAATTGGGTTAGTCGACAAGTCACAATATACAATAAATAACTCATAGGTTGCATAATGCAATGCAATGATAGTAAAATAAACTTTAGTTTAGTCCTAGAATCGACTAAACTCTAGCTCTGATACCACAAATGTAACACCCCTTTTCCGGCCTAGTAGGGATTTGGGTCAAAAAATGTTATCGAAGAATAAAATGGTAATCAGTGCGATACAGTACTCAAAGATTGATACAATATTATAGATGTACGGTGAGAACGGTAAAGCAAGGCGTCATGAATTGGGCATAATTAAAATTTTTATAAACTTAGGGAAGCTGAACCATAGATTTTAGGGACTTGCTAAGGTTGATTAACAAGTTTTTGGACATGGGTATTGATACGCCCGAGGGCCGTATCGATACAATATGGAAAAATTAACTCCAAAAAATTTTAGTGACAAGAGCCTGTACGGATACACTTCAAGCAATATAGTACGCCCAACAAAGACCATTAAAACGATTAGGTTTAGAGGGCCCGTATCGATACGAGATCAAGTCATATCGATACGCGATGCTATTTAATTAATTTTTATTTTACATATTTAAAAGGGGGTATCGATACGCACCCAACCGTATCGATACCAAGCTATAACAAGGTTTCCATATTCAAAATACCGTACTGGTATGGCTAGTACCGTATCGGTACACCCCTTAATCCGATTCTAAATATGCAAGCCCATATTGATACGCCATCACCTGTATTGGTACGGCAGGGCCTGTAATACCAATTTTTATATGCTTTATTTGCATTTTACCCAACCGAACCAAGTCCAAATTCAATAAAACTTTACCAGTAAGTTTATTTAGCCTAAACCTATCAACATGCCAAATTTTAGGATCAATCAAATCCGTTTACCAGGTTTTCCCTAATTCAGACCAACTATACATATTTTTGCCGCTTTTAACCATTTCCAAAAGGTCAAATTTAATCCATTTAACTTGCACAAGCCAACTATAATACATACATATCAAAAGGGGTAAAAAGTGACTTGTGCAACGCCTATGCCACATAGTAGGAGTTTATAGAGTTGATATACTTTACTTTGACCACAAGGTGACTTCCCAAAAACCTTCACCAACCTCGATCTTTAAACTTCTTAAACTGAAATGCATGAAAATGAATGCATTATGGATACTTTGCCTAGTGAGGTAGTCATAAACAATGAACTAATAATGGAAATGCATTTTAACATGCTTCAATAATAACGATGACAATAATAACATGGCCATGTAATTCAATGTCACTTTTACACAATATCAATGATCGATGCAACAACAATAATCGATGTAATAGCATTAATCAATGGCACTTTATATGGCATGTCAATATGTTTCCTTGGATCGATGTAAGGAGTATGGATACCGGAATTCCTATGCCGCACCAAAATCAATAGTGGTCTAGTCCCTCCGCCGCACCATTATGACCAATTCACATCATACCTCTGCCACACCACAATATAGGCCGTAGCCCAAGGACCGTAGTCCCCCCATTCCAAATGAGTTCATGAATTATATGGCATGCCAATTGTATCCAACTCGAATCTAAGGTTCAATAACAATAGTATGATAGCAATACTTTTAATAACAATGATTTAGTAACATTATTTCCATAACAATGGATCAATAGCAATGTTTTAATGTCGGTAAGCAATAGCAATGATTCAATACAATATCCAATATCAATTGATCAATACCAATAATCTAATAGCAATATTCATCACTCAAAGATCTATGATTCCATATGTCTATGCTTAAAGGATTTTGATGACAATAGCAATGATGCTACGGAAAATGAATCAATGTAACACTTACCCATACTTACCAATATGGCCATCAACAATGTTCTATGCAATTTCTTGAAGACTCAAGGTTAGCAATGCATTAATTAATAATCAAATGTTTGGGAAAGGCACCTAGCCGATTCCTAAGACTCTGACTACACTCACCTTAGATTCCGAAGCTCTCAAGGCTCTCGGATAATAATTCCCTTGTTCTTAGCTTTGGATGGAGATGAGGGACCTTCTTTCTCCAACTCTCGAGCTAGGTAAAGCAAAGGGAGATGTTAGAATCAATACTTATGAATTCAAAATCAATATTTAAGCTCAATAGAGCTTTTGGCCAATAAAACTTCTATGGATTCATGCTTTAAAAGCATGGGTTCAATTAAGGTATTCATGAACTAAATCTTGAAATTAAACTCCAATGGTCCATAGAATCGTAAAATTGTTTAGGGGCTTAATATTATCGATCCAAGGGCTATCCAAAGGTGTAAAGAAATCAAGGAAAGCTTTTACAAACAAGGGAGGTGCTTGCTAGAGCTAGAGATAGGGGATGACAATGAAGGTGTGAGCTTAGGTAGATTATGAAAAAGATGAGAACAAAGCAAAAGTAGGTTCGATGAGTTTTATATGCTTCATAAATGTTTCTCATGTACCTTTTTAATCCTTAAGTGTAAGGAAATAAACCGGCCAAGGATTTTCTTCCAAATGAGGAAACCTTAAAATATTAGTTTTTATCTTTTCACACCATTTTAAACTACTACATCAACCATAATTATCCCCCATTAATTTTCTCAACTTCACCAGCTCATTCACGTAGATTTACATGAAGCAAGAAGGTGAATCATCCTTAAAATGGTATAATTATGAGGGTAGTCCCTTAACTCAGCAAACTTCACACTTTTGCCCCCAATTTTCACAATTTAGTCACTAAATTGTTTTCAAAGAGTTCAATCAGATCCAAAGTCTATAAATTGGACTCACTTAGAGTATAATACAATATGATTGATTACATAATTAGGGTCGATACATTATCTGGACCTTTCTGATATAGATTTTCCGGTCACTAGAGCCTAATTCTGACTATACTGGTTTTTAAGGTGTTACACCTGGCTAGCAATAGATAATCACGTCTCATATGTCCCCAGAACCACAACTCCGGTAGAAATTAGAAACAACAGCCAAAGTAACCTATCCCTCCCTGGCCAAACATATACAGTCTCTTCTCATGTGATCTCGCAATCTACATACCCAACATGTATTATGTAATGCTCTAACCTAGATACTCTGGCCCTCCGGTCCTCGCCCAACATAACTTCTACCCCGTATCTACTCAGGGCGATACCTCCTATCACGGTATCACTTAACTTGACCACCACCAAAACCAAAATCCACAGCTCTCTTCCTAGAGTCAGAACCTCTCGAACGAAAAGATAAACCCAGGTTCTGCTCGATGTCCTTCGCTCGTATAACCAACACATTGAAATTCGTATAGTTAATGGCCAACATGCATGTCTTAACATCATGTACCAATCCATAACGAAATCAGTCACGACGATGCCTCTCATCTAGTACCAACTCAGGTGCATACTGACTCAGCTCATGAACTATACCTCGTACTCAAATACTGACATACTGCCATGAACTAAGGCCATGAACTCACGTTTCTTCTTATCCAAGCATCTAACTCCCAAATACTTTCTTCTGAAGGCAACTTGAAAGAACTCCCATGTTACATCACCGGGTTCTATGCATGTGATCACGATAGTCCACCAACTATAGGCCTCACTCTGCAATAAGGACACTGCATATCCCAGCTTACGGATATCATTGCACTCTATCTGATCCAAAATCTAATTCGTACTGGCAAACTACTCCTCAAATGTCTCGGGTGCCAACCCTCTGAACTCAACTTCTTCTAAACTGCTTAAATGCTCTAACGACAACCCCAGATTAGCAGCGGTAGCCAGTGCTGGTGCAGGTACATGAACTCTAGCCATCGTATTTTGAATGCTCTAGTCATTACCTATATCAAAGACATCATATCACCGTACACTAGACTAGGTGGTGCAGGTGGTACTTGCTCCACTCCCTTAGGAGGATTAGGTGGGAAATGTGGCAACCCTTCAGGATACACTATCTCACCCTCAACTCACTGCCCTCTGGCAGCAACACTCGTGCTCAATCTTAATTCTCTCCTCGGTGGCATCATGTAAAAATGTATCTAAGGCATGATAATTACACCAAAACAAAAAAAATCATTCTAGCTTCAAGCAAGGATCCAAGACTTTCATTTCAAACCAAAATCATTTTATAACTGTAGTAATAAGGAAATGTGTCCCAAAAATACCCCGACATAGAATATATCGATCACTATACGTATAAACAATCACCTTGAATAGCAAATAAAAATAAATATCATCAACAACATCCCAACTTTTCATAAACCTAGCTCTGATACCAACAAATGTAACACCCTTAACCTGGTCTAGCCGAAATCGAGTTAAAAGGGCCACATTAGGTTTGTCGAAGCAAACCTGACTAATAACCTAAACTAGGTATGTTTTTTTTCTTTTTACCGTGTGTAAATGCTTTGATTTAGATCCTAAGGTAAACATGCATCAACGAATACGTTACATTGCGATCAGATTTCAAAACAGGGATCAATTGCTCAAGCATGCACTTTGGGGACCAAAATGTAATTTTCACAAATTATAATGACTTAATTAAATTCCAAGTTACCAATCCTTAACTATTCAAATTTAATACTCATATGTTAAATTCCAGCTTAAAACAATCATCCAAACTCATATATTTGCATACATATCATTCAGGGTCTAAAATGCACAATTTCAAACTTAGCAGACAGAAACCTAAGGAAACATACTACGTATCGATACAGACAGAACCGTATCGGTACAGTTTAAGTAACATAATGGCTTTGCATATCAATACTGGTAACCCCGTATCGATATGGAGTGTCGAGCAAACCTGTACCGATATGGTTTCACCCTCTTACCGATCCCTTAAGAGTTATTTTAGAAATCCAGATTCTAGTAGCTAAAGAACATAGCGGTACAAGAGCCCATGTACCGAAACTAGTGTATAATTTCCTCTATGCATACTAATACGATGGCTAGGCGTATTGATACCCTTTGTAAATTTCTGCTCCCCTGAGCCTTCCCAAACCCCACGTACCGAAACCAAGGGACCCGTACCGGTACGCGAAGGCTTGTAATGACCTATAGGTCCAACATATGACACTTTGGCTCGCTCTAAACATTACCAAACCTTTTATAAACATCATAAATCATCAAAAGCATACCTAACACAGTTATTAAAGCCATTTAAACTACTTAATCAAGCATAATCCAATTCCCCACAACATCTATAAGCATGCTTCCTACTCAACATTCAAACATAGTTCTAAACCATTCACAAGCATTTTAAGCCTCATTCAAATCCAAATCAACCTTTAAAACTTGCACAAACGGGGAGTTTAGCAAAACAACCCTCCCAACAATAGTGAACCACATGACCTTTATTACTACGAGTCTAAATCGAAACCATACATTCGAAGATTAAGTCCTTAGATTCCTCCTTGCTTACTCGCTGCCTCCAACCCTTTAATTCTCTGCATTGATGGGAAAAGAGAGCATAAGCACACTAGGCTTAGTGAGGAGTGCTCTAAAACAAAACACCATCAATGCATTTAAAACCGTTTAACAATCCACTTTGAAAACCACTTTTGAAACATCTTTCAAAACATTATCAACATCATCATGCCTTACAAACCATGCACTTAACATTTCCAAAACATGCATATTAAACCATATGCAACATGTATCATGGATTAACAACAAAATCCCATTTGCTACACTCAATTTAAGCTTTCCCATGCATAACCACCAAATGCAAAGCTTAAAGAGTAAAACATGTATAAACCATCATTATCCAACATAATTTATTACATGATACACCTTCAATTATATTGGCTTACAAGTGATCATCAACCAAGTTCCACTTTATAAAATATTACATCGGATACACAGATTCAACAAATGTCCTCTCAACACTTCATGCAATCTCAATCAGAATTCAAGGTATAATCATAACCCAATCATCGGTTAGATGCATCATCCACTAACGAGAGTTTTCAGTACCATATAACCCTTCAACTGTTAGGGTACTTGGATGGAGTTTTAGGTACACATAAACCCCTCAACATCCAAGGTGACTTTTTATAGTGCACTATCAATCCTATGGCTGACCAACTATATCTGATAACATTTTAAACCACATCACTTGCCAATATAATTCATTCAAACCATGTACCTCACTGTTTTCATATGCATCAATCAAAACCATTTTTACAATGTATTAAACCATGCATTAACAAGTATATCACAATACTTCATGAATCATTTCCCAAATGCATTCATCATCAGTATATGATAAAAAAGTATAAAACATACTTTAAACCATGCATAAACAATAGGTAACATGTAATTCAAAAATAAGTGCATAAAATTAATTTCGCCAACTGAAACTAGAGAGAAATCTCTTCATACTTACTAGTTTAAACAAGCGTTTCAAGCTTAATTTAAACTCCCAAAACAACCTTTAAACCAATTCAAAGCTAAATTCGTGTTCTCAGTCACCAACTACGCAAAACTTTTATCACCGATGCGAATCCAAGTCTCCAAGGCTTCTGAAACCTCACATCAAGCTTGAGGATCAACCTCCCCTATTTTAACCACACAAAAACAAAGGATTCAATGCATCAAAATGCATTCAACAGCCCAGCAACATCAATTAACACAATTCCTCATCAAACTCTAATCAATTTCCCTCCATAACAACCGAGAACAACGTCAAACACCCTCCAAACTTAACCCAGCCAAAACCCAATGGTTTGATCCATCAATTATCATCAATTAACATCCAAGAACACATTTAAATCATCTGTATACCTTCAACATTCATTAAACATCCTCAACTCCTCAAAAACTCGTAACTAACAACCTAGAAAATTAGACATTCACCTAGTTTCGGGATTCCAATGTTAAAACCAACTTATTAACATTATAAAATATCAAAATCATATTCTAATCTAATCAAGACATAGAAAAATAGATCCAATACGAAAATCAATCAATCCCATCAATTAAACCTTAATTTAACCAATTTTCCATAATTAAATCATTAAACTCATTAGAAAATATTTATAAAGGATCAATAACTTGAGAATTTCAGTAAAAAACCATTCATTAGAAGAGAATAACGAAGCTCACCTCTAATGCTGACTTTCCCCTTAATTGGATTGATTTACATGAGGAAACAAGATCAAAACAATAAGGTTTTGATAGGGAATCTTAGGAAACTCATTTGAAATCAAAAGATTTAGGAAATCAAGAAGTTACTGAGGATTTTGAAGAAAAAAAGATTGTTTGGCTGGAGAGAATTTGAGAGAATCTTTTAGAGAAAAGTTAGTTATGTAAAGTTTACTTTTGGAAATTAATTATAAAATTAATTCTCAAAGCCTATTTATACTAATTTAAAACCTTTTAAAAATATCCAATTAAGGAGAAAAGTCTGATATCAGACTTTGTCCAAATAGCTCCTTAAATATTCTAAGTTTTGACCCTTTTACAAAACAACCACTAAAAATAGTTTTCCATTCCTTACATTTTGGTCACTAGCCAAAAAGTCAAATTTCAAAATTACATTTTCCAAATTGATTTTACCAAAAACATATACATAGTAAATGATGATTTTAGGACATCTTCCATATTTTTATCCCCTTCAAAACTATTTACTTTAAATTAATCCAAAAACTGTAACCCCCTTGACCCGGTCTAGACGAAAGACCGAACTGAGCGAGCTGCATTAAGGTTTACCAAAATAAACCCCGAAAAGGTTACAACAAAAGCAGTCCATTTTTTCTTTTATCTTATCTAAATGCATTATTAGGTCCTATAGTGTTCATATAAGTCATGGTTAAAATTACAACTCAATCGGACGTCATTTCGACATCCAATTGCTCGAAGTCACTTCGCAAGGACTAAAACGTAATTTCCAAGATTTACAAGGACTTCCATGAAATTTAAGCTATCGATCCTCAATTAGTCATGTTGCATGCCTTCATGTTAAATCTCAATCCAAAAATAATTATTCATACACATTTAATTGCACATTTAAGAAACAAGGACCAAAATGCAAAGATTTCAAACTACAGATGCTTAAAGAACTGATTTAACGGTCTGCGTACCGGTACGGGTATCTTGCATTTCGATACGGCAAAAAAAGACAAAGGCGCACCGATACGCTCCCTAGGCGTATTTGTACGGGCCTGTATATTTTGAAAATCTAGTAGCTAGGTACCGTATCGATACGATAACCCGTGTACCGAAACGAACACTATTTCATCACTATGCGTACCGATACGGTTACCAGGCGTATCAGTACGCCTAGGCTATTTTGAACATTCTCAGCCTGGACAAGTCCCCGCGTACTGAACCTGAAGGGCATGTACCGGTACGGGGCGACCTGTATTGACCTCTAGGTTCAACATATGACACTTGGCTCAATCTAACACCATCCATTCAACCTCTAATCATCATATGACATCATAAACATTCAATCATCAAACATAGCAACATAGATTAAGGCTATACTAAGCATGTCATACTCAAGCAATCACCTATGGTCATGATTTCTACCCAAGCATGCTTAAAGTCTCCCAACCCCTCAAAACCACATATAAAAGCATCATACCAAACCAAAACATCAATCCAGACTATTACAATAGGGAGTAACTCAAAATACATATCCCAAAACAACCCGGTCACATTGCCTTCTTATTACTACTTAACGTATATAAAACCATACTTTGTAATGAATTGTTCCTTGTATCATTCCTTGCTCACGTGTTGTCCGAGAAAGCTTCTTCTTTGCATTGACGAGGAAAAGAGAGCTTAAGCTATAAGCTTAGTGAGGAAATTCATATAAACACTCATCAATGCATTTAAAACAATTTCTATCAAATCGCATGTAATTATCTCATGGTAAAACATCTCATGCTTTTCATATCAACTCAAATATGCACATTTAAATTATTTTCAACACATGTATCATAGATTCAATCTCTACCTCAATTTAAGCTTCACACCACAATACCTTTATAACAAGCTTAAAGAGTAACACATGTATAAATCTCATTATACAAATATAATCCATTTCACATGATACATTATCTCATATATTGGCTTTCAAGTGACTCATAACCAGTAACCTTTCATTTCACAAAACTTATCGGATACACAAATTTCTCAAGTGGTTCCCACGACCGCTTCACATACATACCTCAACCGGAGTAACGGCACCTTGCCCACCTCAACGGTTCAAACTGGAGTAACGAAACATTTACCCACCTCCACGGTTTAGCGAGAGTAAACAAGACATTTACCCACCTCAACCACTGTGGTTCTCATGTTGGAGATTACGGACACTTAACACCCCTCGACAAACATGAGGCGACTTTTTATAGTGCACTCTAAACCCTATGGGATGCCAACTATATCCGATATCATTTTAAACACAACCACTTGCCAATATATTCAGTAAACATCATTACCTCATTGTTTTACATATGCATCAAATCAATCTAACACAAATACATTAAACCATGTATTTTACTAATCTCAAAAACACTTTTATAAGCCATTTGCCATTCTCACGAATCATCATCTATGAAAATTTGCAACATATTTCTCTTTCAAAACATGCATAATGCAATGAGTAATTGAAACCAACAACATGTGCATGAGATTTCATTTTGCAAAATCGAAATCGAGAGAAAGCTCAATCGATACTTACTTCAGAGTTTAGATAAGTGTATCAAACTTTATCTAAACTCCCACAACTCCTTTTCAAACCTTTTAACAATAGTAAAACACTTTTCCACTCACCAACAATCTAACGCTTGATTGTCGATGCGCGAATCAAGCTTCTGAAGCTTCCGCGCCTTCTTCAAAAGACAAAGAATTCAACTCCCCTACTTTACCCAGTAAAAAAAAAGGATTAAAGACATCTCTGTACCTTAAGCCTCTAGAAACCAACAAACACAACATCGCCTCACAAGAATCCACTCAACACCCTCCTAAATCCATCAAGAGCACCACCAAACCTTACCTAAACAAAGTCCAGCCAACATGAAATGATTATAACACATTAACAACATCAATTAACATCCAAAAACATCTTAAACACGTCATTATACCTCTAGCAACACTACAACAACAAGATCAAGCCAAAAACCAACTATACACAACCTAGAAAACTAGCAATTCACATAGTTTCAGGATTACATTGATTAATCAACTCTTTCAACATTAAAATAGATCCAAATTGAGATATAAGTCATTTAATCCATTGCCAAAACATTTCCAATTCAGTTTCCCACAATTTTCCAAGAAAACTCAATTTAACCAATAAATCTATATTAAAATCATAATTTCTTAACATAAATCAACAACAAAGGTCAAGAACTTAGGAATTTCTATAAAGAACCTTAATTAGAGGAGAGAAACAAAAATCACCTATAATTGCTTATTTCTCCCTTAATTGACCAATCTTTAATGAAATCCAAAGAGATTTTGCAAAGGAATTTGAGAAATCAATAAGGAATCAAAAAGGAAATCAATGGAGAATGATTCCTGGAGATTTTGAAGTAGAAATCCTAGTTTGTTTGCTGAGAAAGTTGAGATAAAATATTTGGAGAAAAGTAATTACGTAAGAAAATATTTTTGGCAAATTAAAGATCTTTTTAATAAATCTTCATTTTCCAATTATTAAACCATTTAAAAATACTTTAAAAATAGCATAAATTAAGAGAGGAATCTGTTGAAAAAGATTGGACAAATAGATCCTTAAAGATTCTAAGTTTTGACCCTTTTTCGATTTATTCACAAAAACACTTTCAATTTAGTCACTAGACTAAAATGTCTTAAAATCAGATTTAATTACCTCAAATTGACTTCACCAAATTACTTAAACTATTAATTAAGTAATTTAAAACATTTTCTCATATTTTATTTTATCCCAAAATCAATTTTATAAATTTATTTTCTCGAAACTATTCGAATTACCTAAACGATTCTCCTAAACCACTTACCCGATCCGGCTCACATCTAGGCCCAATTTCAGGGCGTTAGAACTCCCCCCTCTTAAGACATTTCGTCGTCAAAATTTACCTGAGGAAAAAGATGAGGGAACTACTTCAACATGTCTGTTTTGCTCTACTAGGTAGCTTCCTCTACAACGTGGTGCCGCCACAACACCTTTACCAACTCAATGGTCTTCCCGCGGAGAATTTTGCTACTTGAATCTAGAATTCTCACCGGTTCCTCATCATAGGTCAAATTTGGATTCAACTCAATCTCCTCAACAGGAATTACATGCGAAGGATCCGATCTATACCTCCGCAACATCGACACATGGAAAACATTATGTATCTTTTCTAACTCTGCCAGCAACCTCAATCTATACATAACTGGACCAATGATCTCCAACACCTCGTACATTCCAATAAACCTAGGGCTCAACTTGCCCTTCCGTCCAAACCTCATCACCTTTTTCCAAGGCGAAACCTTAAAAAACACACGATCACCAACTGTATACTCAATTTCCCTTCTCTTCAAGTCAGCATAGGACTTTTTCCGATCCAAAGCAGCTTTCAACCGATTGTTAATAATATTTACTTTCTTATTGGCATCCTTTATCCTGCCTCCGCCCAACAAAGTGGCGTACGACATCTTTTACCATACAAAGCCTCGTATGGTGCCATCTGGATACTATCTTGGTAACTGTTATTATAAGCAAACTCCACCAACGAAAACTGTTTTTCCCACGATCCCTGAAAATCTATTATGCAACACCGCAACATGTCCTCCAACACATGGATAACACTGTAACACCCCTTACCTGGTCTAGGAGAATAAACCGGCCTAGGACATGTTACTAAACAAACAACCAAACGATCAAGACAAACTTAACACAAATAGCTAAACAAGCCATCAAAAGGCTGAGTAATTTAAAACCCCCTTTTTTAACAATTAAAAGATCAAGACATCAGTTCTACAACATGTACCAAATATACATATATCAAGCATTAAACAACCTTAACAAAAATCATGGCATGCCCTTATAATTTATGTTTTTCAGCTTTCGAGGGTTATTGTAAAGTTATCCCTTAATACACAAGATTCTTTTCATAAGCAAGGATTTATTACAGTTTACAAACCCTCTAATCTTTCTTATAATGTATGGACTTATGACTTAAATTATTTGAGAAAATAGTAAACCAAATTAGCAATCATTAATCTTCCAATTTATCTCCTTTACCTGCAAAACTTGTTAACCAGGATTAACATTTAAACTTCACATGACATAATCACATAATAAAAAAATCCGTAGAACAACATTTAAGTATCCTATTTATCTTAGACTAACCAAATACAATCATTTGATTAACATATCTCATATATCTAACCAACAAGGAATTCTTCAAGCATTAAAACCAGCATGCTTAACCAACGATCTAATTATACGAGTTACACTAGCATCATAGGACTTATCACATGTTATTAGGCATGTATATATTTATTCATACTTTCATGTAATAGCACAGTGGTCCCATAACTTAAAGCACGTATAGAGATTTAATCAACAATACGACATATTAACAATTATAATTCATATGACAAGCAACTAAGAATTAATTAGAGGCCCTTTACAAAGCTTGAAAGCTTATAAAACTTATATACAAAAATATATCCAAATCGAAATACAATTGCACTATGCATGGTTATCAACTATGTGCCACCATTTAGGAGTTCTAAAGATATAGATTCAGATCATACTTGAGGAAACTTGTGATCACGTCCAAGCTCAGGAGAAAATTGAAGACATAACTCACCCTGAAAGGTAATGAAGGAAAAAGAGTAAGCCAAAGCTTAGTGATGCAGCATTAACAAAACAAAACATGGAACAATCATTGATCCTTTAGTCAAAATTTATAAATCATATACATGATTCTAAGCTTGGATAAGAAATTAGCCATTTTAGAGTATGACATTCGTACAAGTATATGAACGTACTTGTTTATTTTAAACAAAGTACATATATATATATATATATATATATATACTCAACAAGGCACACACACTTATATGCGTTGATGTTCAATAAAATATACACATCTATACCTATGGGTAATACGTTTAAGTACACATATACTTAAATGCTCAACAAGGTACGTACTTATATATATACAGATACTCACAAGACATGTACGATGGTGCACATAGATAATCGAATAAACACACATATACATGGATACTCGACATGTCGTATACATTGGTACACATGTACAATCAAATAGGAGCATACACATAAATACTCAGCAAGTCATATACATTGGTACACATGTACAAGCAATTACACACATATATTTGCCCAAAATTATTCAAATGTCATATTACTTGTTACACAAGTCATTACAATAGATCTTTGATTCCACTTATAACTCTCATGGTTTTCTTTAGTGTAGCTCATTAAAACATAAGTTACTTAACAAACAGTATACCAAATTTATTATACCCTAACATAAATTCCTCGGCATTTAAAACGTTAATTTAATGTAACAAAGGCATGAAATGTTAGTTTTGTAAGGTATCAAGATAGTTTTTTTATTAGAAACACAATCTCATTTTTATTTTATTTTAATCAGATCAGTCCAACAATTATGTACACACAATAATACCTTACAAATCAGTCCAATAAATACTCACTTGTATCAAAACAGTCCATATATCATTGGTGTATACAAAACAGTCCAACTTATCATTAATTCATACAAAACAGTCCAAGAAATACTCACATGTATCAAAACAGTCCATATATCACTGGTGTATACAAAACAGTCCAACTTATCATTAATTCATACAAAAAGTCCAAGAAATACTCACTTGTATCAAAACAGTCCATATATCATTGGTGTATGCAAAACAGTCCAACTTATCATTAATTCATACAAAACAGTCCAAGAAATACTCACTTGTATCAAAACAGTCCAACTTATCATTAATTCATAAAAAACAGTCCAAGAAATACTCACTTGTATCATAAGTTACCAAAATCGAACATGGAACATGGTGAAGCTCCACTAGAAGCAAATTTTTAGAATTCAATCATGTTAACAACTCAAGAAATCACGTTACTTCTTAATTCAATACTAGGATTAAGTTATATCAATCTTAATCCAATCATATATAAATATATATTTATATACACATGTTATTCGAATAAGCATATACATAAAAGCATACAAACAATGCACATTTACATATAGGCATTTGCCGAAGCATTTATTTCCTTGGCATTAATAATCATGTTCTACTTGCCACATGAGTTACTAACATAACACCTCAACATCATGCATTACTTATCTCACTAGTTGACAACATTTAATCTCATAAGCATATATTTCTTGTCATACTAGTTAACAAACATATTTTCACTTAAGCATGTGTTACTAATCACATAAGTTAACAAATATATTTTATGGATTCGGCTTGCAGTTTCCATTAATATATCATAACATAGATTTAACATTACTCACTTTAGCAAATTCTTATAGAGGTCATTTACATATATTTCATGTTACACAAGTTATCTTAATACTCCTTTGATTTCTTTATATCTTTCAAGATTTCATATTATTATAGCCTTGGGATTCAAGCTACAGTCTAGGTACACGAATCCCCAACCAACTGTCGCCCATAAAGAAAATGGTACTCATAGTACCGGTCAATCCCTCCTACTGTCGCCAAATGACCACAACACATCCCTCCTACTGTCGCCTCATAAGGACCGTAGTCCACCCCAAACATGAGCTCTATGGCATGCCAACTATACCTACGACTGACTCGAAACCAAGGCTTTCACATAATCTCATTTTATCTTAATCAGGGTGGAGCCTAGCTCCTTATTCATATAGTTATGAACTTGTCATATTCTTGTCAAGGATGAGCATTGCTCCATATTCTTGCTGTGATGCCATCAAGGCTTATCTCATAATATCCATAAGTACTACCATGTGTGTGTCTTTCGAACATAGTTAGCATTTCAACATCTTTTACCATAATCAAAATGATCATAATCCTAGCTTGTAATTGTTTATTTCAAGTACGTATATATACACATATGGTTCATATACAAAGTTCTCAATTTGTGATTCTTTTCTTCGTTATATAATAACATGGCAAGGTTACTCATCAATCACACATAGACTTAGATATGACATAAGTCCACACTCGTCTCAATTCATAAACAAATTTCATAAGTTATCACATCATATCCATATAATCAGTAAGCAAAGCTTACATCTTATCATATCAAACACATATAAACATATATAGCTTTCAATATTAGCATGAATTTTACCAAGGTATTCCTCTTCCTTATCAAATCATATATATATATATTCGAATGAGCATTGCTTATAAATTAAGTGTTCGATTGAGTATAAACAAATGTTTATCATATCGAATCCATTTGCATATATATATATATATATATATATATATTCTTTAATCATAGCATAATACTCAACCAAATAGCTCATAAAATTTAACAATTGGAAACTTACCTTTATTCCAAGCTTTCATTTAAGCATAGATTAGCAAGATGTTAAATATAATGTATTTAAAACATTAAAGAATGCTCGAGAAGGTTTCAACCTATCCCGAGGCTTAAACTACACTCACAAGTAATCCAGCTAGGTTTGGTCTCGAATCACAATTCCTATTGCTTCTCTATAACTCTACCATCCTTAGATTTTTCTTCTTCAAATATCTCTTGCTCTAGACTCAACAATACCCATATCAAAGTTCATTCACATACATTTCTACTAACATTCCAATTACAGTTACAAGGCTGTCCAAAATTCATACTCAATCAATTACACATTCAAGGCTGTCAAATTTTATATGTAAATATTTGTAACATACATATCAAAACCAAATTCTATTGCTTCTACATACATTTAAGTTACTTAGGCACATATTTATACCTATGCATACTTTAGACAGTCCATTTGACATTCAAACATACAAATCAGTTTCGCTTGTATAACTACCATATCCCATTAACATTCCACAAGTATAAACACACAAGTTTAACCACATTATAACAATTCACCGAACATTCAAATTTATGCATAACAATCCAATTATTCTCATTATGTCCAGCACAAACCATAACAGCCAAAAGATATTTCATAACAGTCCTTAAACTTATTATTTAGTCCCTATACATTCACAAGACAATTTCCCCAATTTTTAGATTATTCAAATCAGTCTACTTATTTCTTTGATCATCCGAAACATCCCCAATATTCATATATAAAACAAATACAACCCAACTATTCCAGCATACTTTTAACGTATTTAAAAGGTCCCTAACTTGCTTCTATTTATTCGAATAACTTTATTTATTCATAAATACGTACATTGACATTTCCATTAACAGCCCACTAGAATATTTTCTAGTATAAACCAGCCTCTTAACAACTAAAATTTCATTATAATGTAAGTACTAAGATCTTAATTCCAACTATTCTAACATTTGGTATTTGAAAAAAAATCACAATTACTTCATAAACTTTATCTTATTTTCATTCGAACTTCAATATAAGGTCTTAAACAAGTTACAACTAATTCATCACTCAAAATACCAAAATACATGCTATAAATTTTTACTCATTATACATCTAAGCATGAACATGAATCATGGACAGCCCCTTAACATCTATCAAACTGAACAAGGATTAAGAAAAGATTCTTTACCTTAATTACATATAAAAACCGATTCTACATTCATCAATTTGGACTTAAAATGAAGAAAGCTTCATAGAATCTCAAGGTTTCCTCCTTCACAAACCATGGGTTTCAGCTATTAGAATAATGAAGAACAAAGAGGAAGCTTTAACCAAGTGGTCGGCCTCTCCCTTTGTCTTCCTCCTTTCTTGCCATGTGTGTAAGTTATTTTAATTTTATTTCATTACCATGCAATCTTTCCATTTAGACTTACATTCATTTTAGTCCTTGTGAGAAAGGCACTCATTTCTTTTGTTATCACTATTTAGTCCTAAGTTCTTGAATTAGTCATCTTAATACACAATAGATTAGAATTACTTAGGAATTAAAAGAGGTAACATTTTTCTAAGCCCAATTTTGGGGTATTACAAACACGCTCAGACTGACCATCCATTTGAGGATGATACGAAGTACTGAAGTTCAATCGTGTACCCAAGGCCCTATGCAAACACTCTCAAAATCTCACTGTAAAATGCAGATCTTTATCCGACACGATAGAATTTGGTACATCATGCAACCTCACAACCTCAACAATGTACAACTCTGCCAACTTATCCAAAGTATACGTCGTATGCACAGCCAGGAAATGTGCACACTTTGTAAACCTGTCCACAATCACCCAAATAGAGTTCTTCTTTGACGGTTTCAAAGGAAAACCGGATACAAAATCCAAGGTGATCCTCTCATATTTCCACTCAAAAACCTTTAATGGTTGCAACAACCCCAAAGGAAACTGATGCTCCGCCTTAGCGCATTGACAAACCATGCAACGAGCCACAAAATCTGTGACATCCATTTTCAAACCAACCCAGAAATACTCTTTCTTCAGATCTTGGTACATCTTCGTACTCCTTGTATGCATAGCAAAAGGACTCGAATGTGCTTCAGTCAAAATAGTGTGCCTCAACTCTCCATCCATCGGCACCACCACCCGACTCTTAAAGCACAAAACCCCATCCTCATTAAAACCAAAATTCGTCTGATTCCCCTCCAAGATATCCTTAGCATAAGGCACCAACGTCTGATCATAGGGTTGCTTCTCTTTTATCATTTGCAACATCGACGGCTTCACTTGCAATTCCGCTAACAACCTGCCATCACGCGATAAGCTCAGCCGCACAAACATTGCCCTTAACGCCACCCCAACTTTCTACTTAAGGCATCCGCTACCACATTCGCTTTTCTCGGATGATACTCAATCGTTAGGTCATAATCCTTAAGCAACTCCAACCATCTTCATTGTCTAAGGTTTAATTCCTTTTGCGACATTAAATACTTCAAACTTTTGTGATCCGTGTATATAATACACTTTTCACCGTACAGATAATGTTGCCAAATCTTTAAGGCAAACACCACCACAACCAACTCAATGTCGTGCATAGGGTAGTTGCGCTCGTGCACCTTCAACTGCCTAAATGCATAAGCTATAACCCTTCCTTCCTGCACCAGCACACACCCTAAACCCACGTAGGATGCATCACTATACACAACAAACTCATTCCCTGACTCAGGTTGAATCAAGATTGAGCCTGCGTCAAAGCTTCCTTAAACTTGTTGAAAGCTTGCTGCCCAGCTTCCGTCCACTCAAAACTCACATCCTTCCGCAACAACTTCGTCAAAGGGGCAACAATCTTTGAAAACACATCTACGAAGCGTTGGTAGTATCTTACCAACCCCAGGAAACTATGAACTTCTGAAACAGACTTTGTTTCTTCCAAATCATAAAGACCTCAACTTCTGCAGATCTACACGAATACCCTCAGCCGAAACAACATGTCCAATGAAAACCACATGCTTGATCCAAAATTCATATTTACTTAGCTTGGCATAAAGCTTGTTGTCCAATAAAACATGCAACACAATCTGGAGATGTCGATCGTGATCTTCCTTGGTACACGAGTACACAAGAATATCATCGATGAACACTACCACGAATTGGTCCAAAAACTCATAGAATACCCTATTCATCATATCCATAAACTCTACCGGTGCATTTGTTAAACCAAACAGCATCACTAATAACTCATAATGCCCATAACATGTGTGAAAAGTTGTCTTCGGCACATCCTTATCCTTCATCTTCAACTGATAATACCCCGATCGCAGATCAATCTTAGAAAACATGGTAGCACCCAAGAACTAATCAAATAGATCATCAATCCTCAGCAATGGATACTTGTTCTTAATCGTCAACTTTTTCAGTTATCGATAATCAATGCACATTCTCATCGTGCCATCCTTCTTTTTCATAAACAACACCGGTGCTCCCTACAGTGACACACTTGGCCGAATGAACCCACGATCCAGTAACTCTTGCAACTGCGTCTTCAACTCCTTCAACTCTTTCGGTGCCATACAATACAGAGCAATCAATACCAGAGCCGTATCTGTGTACGTCTCAATGCAAAACTCCACCTCTCTATCTGGCGGCAAACCAGACAAATCTTCTAAAAACACTCATGGAAAATCGCAAATTGTGCGAATATCCTGGGCATGCGCTACCTTCATATTCAGGTTCATAACATAAGCTAGGTATGCTTGACCCCCAAACTCCAACAACCTACGCGCCTCCAAAGTAGAAACCATATTTGGCAAGAACTTTACATTCTCTCCCACAACTACAAATTTATAATCCTCGTCAAGTTTTAAGGAAACCCGTTAGGCTTCAAAATCCACTACAACTTTTTGTCGAGACAACCAATCCATACCCAATATCACATCGAAACCGTGAAATGGTAACTCCATCAGATCAGCCTCAAACACATGCCCTTGAACCATCAAGGGACAACTCTTATACAACTTCTTAGCTACAACTGTCTCACCAAAGGAACTTGTTACCCGCATACCAACATCTAAAAACTCTACAGGTAAATCCAGCAAACATACATGCTCTTGCAAAATGTAGAAATGCATAGAACCATAATCAATCAAAGATAACCGAGGTATAGATTGCAAGGTAAAGGTACATGCGATCACATCGTATTATTCCTCCTTACACGATGAGCAAAGACCCTCGCTGATCCCCTTTTCTTAGGCTAAATCGTTACGGTATGTGATACCACTCTTTGTCCGTCATCCCTACACTGAAAATGTCTACGGTCGCGCCCATAACCTCTCTGTGCCACAACTACTGGTACATGAGCCCGACCCTCTCTGGCCAACTGTGGACAATCTCTCCTAAGATGATCCCTCGATCCACAACTCCAACATGTGCCTATAACACCCCAGCATTCCCCCGAATGCTTTCTACCATATCTTCTACACTCAGGAACTGTAACATAGGTGTTATGACAATGGAAACCACACCCAGCACCATTTCCTCCCCATCTTTTATTCGAACGGTACCTTCTGTCTCTATGCCTCTTATAACGATCCTTACTAACGTCAGACTCTATACTCTTTTTTCCCACTGAAGAACTCCTAGAACGAGCAGACAAGCCCAAATTTTGTTATATGTCCTTTGCTCGAGAAACTAGGATATCAAACTCTGTGTAGTCGGTGGACAACATATACATCTTCACTTTCTTGATCAAACCGTAACAGAACCGGTCACACCTCTGTCTCTCATCCAGAATCAACTCATGAGCATACTTACTCAATCGTAAGAACTGGATCTCATACTCAGAAACAAACATGTTTTCTTGCTCCAAATCCATAAACTCATTTTTCTTTTCATCTCTATATCGGGTTCCCAAATTCTTATTCCTAAAAGCCTCACAAAAGAATTCCCACGTAAAATTGGCAAAATCCATTCCCGCGATCACATTTGTCCACCAACTGTAAGCATCACCTTGAAGCAATAACACAATACACCCCAGCTTGCGTACCTCCGTACACTTCATCTGGATAAGGATTCTTTCAATACTAGCAAACCATTCCCCGGTTGCTTCAGGAATCAATCCTCTAAACTCAACACCACCAAGGCTACACAAACACTCCAAAGGTAACCCAATATTAATAGCTGCTGGTGCCGGTGCAGGTACATGCACTCCAGCTATGGCCGCCTGGAAAACTCTCGCCATCGCCTGGACTAACGGTGCCATATCACCAAAAATAGGTGCTTGAGGAGGCTGAGGTGCACCTCCCTCTACTCTAACATCAGCAGGAGGATTCAATGGAGGAGGAGGCAACTCATCACTGTGTGTATCCACCACACTACCCTTGTGAGCTTTAGTCTCTCGTCTCGGTCTCATACATAAAAATATGAGTCTAAACATGATAATGCAACGAAACAATTAGGCTAGCTCATAGCAACAATCTAAAGCAACAATCTAATTCAATCTTGTTTAAAAACAAAATCATTTAACTCAAGTAGTAATAAGGCAATGTTTCCCAAGTTTGAACACCCAAACATACCACATATCGAATACAATTCACAAATTCAATCACCGTACATGTCAAACAACATCAACCAACCAAAAAAACATAACCCACCTCCCAACAATCATAACCTATCTCTGATACCACCAAATATAACCCCCTTGACCCGGTTTAGCCAAAAGACTGAACTGAGCGAGCTATATTAGGGTTTACCGAAATAAACCCCGAAAAGATTACAACTAAAATGATCCTTTTTTTCTTTTATCTTATCTAAATGCATTATTAGGTCCTATAGTGTTCATACAAGCCATGGTTAAAATTACAACTCAATCAGGCGTTATTTCGACATCCAATTACTCGAAGACACTTTGTAGGGACTAAAACATAATTTCTAAGATTTACAAGGACTTCCATGAAATTAAAGTTATCGATCCTCAATTAGTCATGTTACATGCCTTCATGTTAAATCTCAATCCAAAATAGTTATTCATACACATTTAATTGCACATTTAAGAAACAGGGACCAAAATGCAAAGATTTCAAACTATAGATGCTTAAACATTTGATTTAATGGTCTGCGTACCGGTACGAGTGTCTTGAGTTTCAATACGATACAAAAAGACAAAGGTGTATCGATACGGTCCCTAGGCGTATAGATACGAGCTTGTATATTTTGAAAATCCAGATTCTAGTAGCTAGACATCGTATCCATATTATAACTTGTGTACCGAAACGAACACTATTTCATCACTATCCATACCGATACAATTACCAGGCGTACTGGTACGCCTAGGATATTTTGAACATTCTAAGCCTGGACGAGTCCTCGCGTACCAAAACCTGAGGGGCCTGTACCGGTACGGGGCGACCTGTATTGACCTCTAGGTCCAACATATGACACTTTGGCTCAATCTAACACCATCCATTCAACCTCTAATCATCATATGACATCATAAACATTCAATCATCAAACATAGCAACATACATTGAGCCTATACTAAGCATGGCATACTCAAGCAATCACCTATGGTCATGATTTTACCCAAGCATGCTTAATATCTCCCAACACCTCAAAACCACATATAAAAGCATCATACCAAACCAAAACAACAATCCAGACTATTACAACAGGGAGTAACTCAAAATACATCTTCCAAAACAACCCGGACACATTTCCTTCTTATTACTACTTAACGTATATAAAACCATACATTGTAATGAATTGTTCCTTGGATCCTTCCTTGCTCTCTGCTGTCCGAGAAAGCTACTTCTCTGCATTGATGAGGAAAAGAGAGCGTAAGCTATAAGCTTAGTGAGGGAATTCACATAAAAACTCATCAATACATTTAAAACCATTTCTATCAAATCATGTGTAATTATCTCATGGAAAAACATCTCATGCTTTCATATCATCTCAAATATGCACATTAAAATCATTTCAACACATGTATCATGGATATAATCTCTACCTCAATTTAAGCTTCACACCACAACACCTTTATAAAAAGCTTAAAGAGTAACACATGTATAAATCTCATTATAAAATTATAATCCATTTCACATGATACATTATCTCATATATTGGCTTTCAAGTGACCCATAACCAGCAACCTTTCATTTCAAAAAACTTATCGGATACACGGATTTCTTAACTGGTTCCCACGACCACTTCACATACATAACTCAACTAGAGTAATGATACACTTGCTTATCTCAACGGTTCTAACCGGAGTAATAGAACATTTACCCACCTCTACGGTTTGGATGTATAATCTACCAGCGGGAGTAAACGAAATATTTACCCACCTCAACCGCTGCGGTTATCATGTTGGAGATTACGGACACTTAACACCCTTCGACAAACATGAGGTGACTTTTTCCAACTATATTCGATATCATTTTAAACACAACCACTTGCCAATATATTCAATAAACAACATTACCTCAATGTTTTACATATGCATCAAATCATTCTAACACAAATACATTAAACCATGTATTTCACTAATCTCAAAAACACTTTTATAAGCCATTTTCCATTCTCATGAATCACCATCTATGATCATTTGCAACATATTTCTCTTTCAAAACATGCATAATGCAATGAGTAATTGAAACCAACAACATATGCATGAGATTTCATTTTGCAAAACCGAAATCTAGAGAAAGCTCAACCGATACTTACTTCAGAGGTTAGATAAGTGTATCAAACTTTATCTAAACTCCCACAACTCCTTTTCAAACCTTTTACCAGTAGTAAAACACTTTTCCACTCACCAACAATCTAACGCTTGCTTGTCGATGCGTGAATCAAGCTTCCGAAGCTTCTGAGCCTTCTTCAAAAGCCAAAGAATTCAACTACCCTACTTTACCCAATCAAAAATAGAGGATTAAAACACATCTTTGTACCTCAAACCTCCAAAAACCAATAAACACAACATCACCTCACAAGAATCCACTCAACACCCTCCTAAAACCATCAAGAACACCGCCAAACCTTACCTAAACAAAGCCCAGCCAACATGCAATGATTATAACACATTAACAACATCAATTAACATCCAAAAACATCTTAAACACGTCATTATACCTCCAGCAACACTACAGCAACAAGATCAAGCCAAAAACCAACTATACACAACCTAGAAAACTAGCAATTCACATAGTTTCGGGATTACATTGATTAATCAACTCTTTCAACATTAAAATAGATCCAAATTGAGATATAAATCATTTAATCCATTGCCAAAACATATCCAATTCAGTTTCCCATGATTTTCCAAGAAAACTCAATTTAACCAATAAATCCATATTAAAATCATAATTTCTTAACATAAATCAACAACAAAGGAACAAGAACATAGGAATTTCTATAAAGAACCTTTAATTAGAGGAGAGAAACGAAAATCACCTCTAATTGCTTATTTCTTCCTTAATTGACCAATCTTTAATGAAATCCAAAGAGATTTTGCAAAGAAATTTGAGGAAATCAATCAGGAATCAAAAAGGAAATCAATGGAGATTGATTCATTGAGATTTTGAAGTAGAAATCCTAGTTTGGTTGCTGAGAAAGTTGAGAGGAAAGATTTTGAGAAAAGTAGTTACGTAAGAAAATATTTTTGGCAAATTAAAGATCTTTTTAATAAATCCTCATTTATCCAATTATTAAACCATTTAAAAATACTTTAAAATAGCCTAAATTAAAAGAGAAATCTATTGAAAAAGATTGGACAAATAGCTCCTTAAAGATTTGTTAGTCTAGTTTCGTTTCCAAGAAACGAAAATTGATTTCGAGTTCTGAGTTAAAAGATATGAATTTTTAATCGAATAAAGGTAAAAAAAATTACAGAACAGTTTCTGTCTGGACAACTTTATAACGTGTATTTAAGGAATTTTTGTAGATTTTATCAATTTATGTGCTTATACCTTTAGAACCATTACCGAATCTAGTTTCTGTGGTAGAAAGGAAATTAAGATCCAGTATGTATTCGGCCCTGTATAAGTAAATCTTTGAAGTAAGTGCAAGCTGTCAGAAAATGGAATTTGAAACCTTTTATATTTAAATGTTAGTCAGCAAGCTCATAAGAATTAATGGATGTTCAAATTGGTAATTAAAGACCATAATGGGCTTTTGAGCAATACAAGGAAGAAAAGAAAAATATTTGGAAATTTTATATTCGAGTAATTATATTAGACAACATGTTTAAGGTATTGTTAGATTTGAATCTAACAAATATTTTATTTTATTTATGTGATTAATGAAGTCAAGTCCGAATCAAAGAAGGTTCGAGGTACTTTGAAAGCAAAGATCGAACTAGGACTTAGTGAGGCATTGTGTTAAATGGCCAAGGTGAGTGCAATGCATACATAACATGATACATGGATGTTTTATACATCATTAGGAAGACTTGCGATGAGTCTACCTTATTTATATATTGTCATGATATTTATGTCATTGATCATATATTGACATGTTTTAAATATGTCAAAGGTTGAACATAAATGCATAGATCACTAGTTATATATGATGTTATATTATGAATGTTATTTCAGGTATGAACTGACCAATGTTAAATTATGTTGATATACATTGCCATGGATGGAATAAATATGGAATATATGCCCAAGTATGTTAATGAGGGACAAGGTATAGTTGGCATGCCATAGAGTCCAGCATCACGCTGCATACTCGGTTTAGCACTGTATTGTATATAAAAGACACTTAGTGTATATGGTTAGCACAACCTTATGTGCGGATGGTTAGCACAACCTTATGTGCGGTTTTGACTCGTGTACCCAGGGTTCCTCATAGGCTTATATTTGGGCTATGGTTTATTGGTTAATAAAAGATAAACTATTCAATAAGCTTATGAGCTTTTGGAATAAATGGCAAGTATATTGGTAAGAAATTTATATCTGGTTTATATTATGTTAATGTATGATTAACATGATGGTAATACATATCTAGTGATCATGATGCATTTATGAATATATGGCATATTATGGAAAATAGACAAGAGTGAAAGTTTGATGGCATTAGCATGTAGTAAATCATTACCAATGCAATATAAAAGTTAGTATATTAGCATATATATATATATCATGTTATATAAACATAGCCGTGAAGTTGAATAAAGTTTAAATTATTGTTGTTACTTCATTTATTGCCTCACTAAGTTCATACTTAGCGTGTGTTTGATTATGCACACGTAGGTAAATCAAGATGAGAGTGAGAAGAGCATTGCATCAATATTGGAAAGCTCAACAGGTAATCACAGTAATGGCATCCTAATTGAGGTTTGATTATTATAGTGGCATGTACACTTGCTAAACCTAATTGAGTTGTTATTGGCCTTTAAAGTTCGTTATGGTTTCATATTAATTGGCATCTCTGGAAAGATTCAAAGTTAAGAGTAACCTCAGGTGATGAGTTGCATGCTAAGATAATTGAGAACTTGTATGTTTTACGATATTTGCGTTCAAAATTATCAAAACTTGAATTTTGTTTCAAATATCATTGATATTTAAGGATAGTAAAGTTGTGACATTCCTGATTCGTATTCTTCGTACAGATATGAAAAATAGTGTTACATTTATTGGTATCAGAGCTAGAAGTTTAGCCGGTTCTAGAGTTAACAAAGTATGGTAAAGGTCAAAAGTGTATACATGCCACTAGGATGTCAGAATTACTGATGATTTTACTTGTTTGAATGGAAGCAATTACTTACTTCATTATGATAATAATGTTAAATTCCTATGTGTGAGGGTAAACGAATCATGTCAGGTGTTTAGGCGAGTCGATCAATAAGAGATTCACGAGCATGATATGGTTAATGATAATATTCTACCCTCAGCTTAGCATGGTTCAGAGGCACCAGGGTAACATGATATGCATGTTCTGGATTAAGAGTTTTTCTTTCAGACATTAGATGTGATCATGAATCAACCTGCTTAGGCACCGATTGCAAAAGAATTGAGAGTTCAGGCACACTAGATTTTTAGAGAGATATTAATAGAAATCATATGATTGTTAATCTATGGTTTAATGATATAAAAGTTATGTTGAAGGAACTTTGTATTGATAATCAGAGGAGACTCAAAGAAAAAAATAGTATCTCATCTGAAAGGATTAGACCCGTATTTGATAAAATAATGTTATGGTACATACTCAAAAGTCTATTAAGCATAAGTTCTTTCTTTGAGAGTTTCGTAACAAAGTTTATCCTAGAGATGCAACATAGTTTCTTACATCTTAATTAGGGCAATTGGATTATTTACGGGTATAAGTGCAAGTTTAATAAACTGAGCTGATTCGCTTCTAAACTGCTTCCTACAGACAGAAGGAGGGCCTATTATGACAGCTCATAGAGGGCTGAAGGTCAGGTACAAAGAAGTACTGACTGCCCTATGTATTTCAAAATTTCATGAAGAAGTAAATTATGCCAAATACAATGCAAAGGGTTCAGAATGAGAAAATGTCTAAACATGGGCCACAGCTCATAAAGAGGAATAGTGAATTATTATTTATTTCACCACTTCTAAAAAGTGGTGAGGATTTTTGGCAAGGAAAATTAGGAACTCTCTGACATTTATAATTAATGTTGGAGATTCAAGAAAACCACAAAACCAATCCTGTGAGTGTTGTGATATTTGGCATGCATGAGCATACAGAGTTTTTATTGGAATTTGTTACCAATGTGAAAATTATTTAACTTATGTTGTGGATACCGAGCATCAAGGGTAAGCTGGGAGAGTATTCCTATTGTTTGTGAGATTTAAATGGATTGCCTAAGAGGAGCTGTCAGGCTTGACTCTTAATCGAGAGGCAAAGTTTAGGATTGGATTTAATTCAATATTGGACTTATATTGATTACACTCTACATAATGGCTCTTACTAAATTGAGAAATCTAAAGATCTAGTTGCAAGAGTCATTAGATTGAGGTTTTATACAACTCGGTATATCATGTTAGGAAGCTCTAGTGATGATAGCCAAAAGAAGCAGTAATATTCCTCTAAGATTAAATTACGATTATACTATTACCAGTATAATAAGATTTGATAGTAGCACTAGTATTAGTGCAGTATGAATCTAGTAAGGATTCTACCTTATTTAATAATACGTCCCATAATAGGCTGGATGTGTATTGATGTAATAAGGCTAAAGTAGTAGTTGATGTATTTAGCCAATAGTCATTATTTGGCTTATAAGCATTAAATGCCTAATTGCCTTTGGAAGAAAATAGTATATTGATTACATAGCTTCAGCTCAAATCTACTTTTACAATTCAGATCAAAGATTTACAGATGAAAGATAAGATATGTCTGGAAAAAATTCAGTAAGGTGAAAAGGGAAAATTAAAGATTTCGATGTTAAATCTAAAGGATGTTCATATTATCAAGGGGTGTTACATAAATGCCGCTAAATTTATATATTTTGCAGCGTTTACAGAACAAACTTCATAAAAGGACAATCCTTGCGGCGTTTGTAAAGCAATCGCCGCTAAAGAATGATAAATAGTGGCATTTTTCTATAAAATGCCGCAATAAACAGAGCTTTAGTGGCATTTGTCGGGGAAACGCCACAATAGAATTCATATATAGTGGCGTTTTGCCACAAACGCCACAATAACTTGTGCTTTTAGTGACATTTGTGTTAAAAACGCCACAATAGGTGTTTCTTTAGTGACGTTTAGTCACAAACGCCGCAAGCGTGCAGTAGGATATATGATATATCTAAAACACACACATTCTTACCATTTTGAAAAAATTCCTCATTCAAACACACAATCACTCACCCCAATCTCCAAATTAAACCCTAACCCCCCTTCGATCGCGTCGCTTGCTCTCACAGCCTCACCGGTCAAGTGTCCTCGTCGGCCCGTCATTCGCCGTCGGTGGCAGCTTAGAAGCAGGCAGCACTACAGGTACGCTCTTTCTTGTATCCTACTTTATAAAAATCCATTTAATCGTCATGAAATTTCTTTGACACCAAAGACTTTGTATTTGGGTTTAAAAGTAGAGAGTCCCATTTGTTATTAACCTGAAGTTTCTAAGAATGAGGACTTTACTTTCTCATGTTTACATTTCTTTTTAATTTTTTGATCTCTCATAATGATGTGCAAAATGGAGAGATTGATATTTGGAACATATGAGCACCAATACAAATGGGAAAGTTAACATTTCAACAAATGCTTTCTTAACCCTCTCCCAAGTTGATTGATATTTGGAACATTTGTATAAATACTGGTGGCTTAAGTGGTTGACTCAACGTCTGTAATAGTGAGCATGAAAAGTGAACTAGAATAAACATGTGTGTGTTTCCACTGATAGGAATAGGATCAATCAAGGCGGACTTGGAACTAGGCAAATGAAAGGTTGGAAGCTTATTCATGATTCTCATTCTCCATAGGTAATACTATTCCTAACTCCAAAATAACTTCCTTAAAAGCAAATAGGGACTTCCTTGGAGCATTTTATCTTCCACTTCAAGAGTCACTACGTTTTCTAAACTCTTCATTAGCTTTGGTTTCTTGTTTTCATTTACTGTACCCGAAACTTCTCGCCGCTAAAAATCATGTTGTTTCTCTAAACAAAAACAAATAAATAAATGAGCCCATAGTTATCATCAAACTTGTGCTCACAGTTATGCATTGACATTTGACATGGATTTGTTTAGGAAATGAGCCCATGGTTATCATCAAAAGGTGCTTGGTCTAGTGGTATGATTCTCGCTTCCGAGTTTGATTTTTTTTATTTATTTTCCACCATATGTAGGCTTTATCCAGATAAAACTCAGGGACTGTACAATCTCTACTAGATTTTCACAACTTTTCTTCTTCCTCTTTCTTTTCTCTTAATTAATTTCTATTTTCTTTTATTGGCAGGTACATGGACAAGAAACTCCAAAGTAAGTTCCTTTTTCTTCTTCTTTGCTCTTATTTCAGTTTCCATGTAAACCTAGTTTATATTCCTTGTCGTTTCTTTCTTCGAGTGATCACTTGCTCAAGCCAAAATTGCATAATTATTGATTCCTCTGTATTTGTATCTACGTTGGTGGATGTTCAATTTTAATAGTAAAGCCGATATCCACTATTAAAATCTGCTCCTAAAATGTGATTTACATCATTTTCTTTAGTGCGGCTTTTAAGGTTTACAAGAATCGAGAGTTTCCCTCTTTTATATTTTCAAACTTTTAGATTCTCATGGATGTTAAGCACTATAACGACACTTCTCCAAGAATCTATTTTGTGTGTCATGGATGTTAACCCTTCTGCTCATAGGACTTGGTGATGTTATATTTTTGGGTTGATAGTGGATTGGGTGAAGTCTTGAAGACAGTAGTTGTGGCTCCTAATAAAATCTTTGGAAACAATGTTTCCAGTTTGGTGCCTATATAGGAACTATATGCCCGTGCTTGTCTTTGTACTCATGTAATGAAGTGGCTTACATTTCTTTTAAATATGCTAACAAGGTTTGTTTTATGCATACCTTCTATAAAGTTGTTAGTAGTTGGGCTTCTAAGAAGTTCATGACAGGATTGTAAGTGCCATTCTCACATCTCCATACTTTAGATTTATGAACTTATGATGTATATTTGTCTAAATATAACATGTATGGTATTTTCTTGTAAAAAATGAGTTGTTCCAATTTAGCTTTTTGTTTTGTATCATTGATTATGTATGAAAATACTTTCACTAGTTTTTTACTTATATACTTTAGCTTTTTGTTCTAAAAAACAACTTTAATTTTTTACTTATATACTCCAAGTTTTTCCTACCACCTCCTAGATATTCTTTTGGGGCCAAGACTAAATTCTTAAGATTTAGTTCCGTATATTTCTTAAAATTAGACATATTAGGTGTCAAGTATTAACAATTGGTGGTATACTATACCATCAGCAGAGTCTTTTCAATGCTTCCAAAATTATTTGACAGATTCTTGTGATTTCAAGTAAATGGTTTGTACGATCCATGTCTGCTAAGGTAAATTTTTGGTATTCAATTATTTTATTCACAATTTGTTTATTCATTAGAAATCAGTGTAGTAATAGATTATGATAATGTGTTTTGATCTCATCAGAAGAAGAAGTGTTACATTCATAAAGCTGCTGAGCTCAAGACAAAGTATGAAAAGGCTTTGGAGGAGACAGAGTATGAGTGGATCAGGAAAGAGAGACTTAGGAACAAAATATGTCGAGGGGATTAAATTACGACAAAATGTACTTTTGTAATGAAATAAATATTTTGTTTAACAAATATTTTAAGTTAATTGTGACAATATATTTTTGGGATGAAATAAATATTTTATTTTAACAAATATTTTGAATCTGTAATTTACATTTTTTTTGGAAAAATGGTGTTATTCGCGGTGTTTGTAAAGACAAACGCCACTAAAGAACATTTATTTGTGGCGTTTGTAAAGACAAACGCCACTAAAGAACAGTTATTAACGGCGTTTGTTAAGACAAACGCCACTAAAGAAAACATCACTATAGAACAGTTATTCGCGGCTTTTGTAAAGACAAACGCTACTATAGATCTTAACTTTTTGCGACATTTTTTGCCCGAAAATGCCGCGAACTGTTGCGGCGCTGGTTTCAACGGTCCTTCTTGTGGTGCTTTCCTAAGTGCCGGGAAAGTTTTTAGCGGTGCTAAAAAAGCCGCTATAAGGCAAAAACGCTGCTAAAAACATATTTTGTTGTACTGTTAAACCCTAAGCTTATTCTTTTTAAAATTAAACACGCATATGGACACAAAAAGCGTAGAGAATCTATTTGGTGCTTGTGAAAAATGACATGACTTGTTTCGAGATATTTTTTATTGCGTAGACTTTTTATTGTAATTCACTTTCATGTGATATTTACAAATTATATGAACAAAATATATACGGCTGAGCATTAAAAAACTACACCATCATGAAAAATCACACAAAATATGAGAAGAATTAGCAAGGTTGACCCTGGGATTTTGGTGGCCTAGGGTGAATTTAAAAAATAGGCCCTAAATCAGAGATTTAAATTGCAGTTGTGATCGTATTTACGTTCATGTTACGTTTATCATGGTTGCGAATATTACATATGTTATTTTGGTCACTGCGAGAATCGAGGTTTTGAAACTTTTTAATAACATACGCTATTATGGACATAACAGTTGCAAGTATCACAGATTCAAATGGTGTCACTACGTCCATATAATCATCGTTGTTGTGGTTGCATACCACAATTTAAATGCTTGTCCCTATTAGCAAGTAATGAAGAAAACAAATGGAAGCGAACTGGAGTATCCTCTTTGTGGTAACATGTTGGGCAATTTGGAAGAACTGCTACCATTTTGTGTTTAGTAATGGCCGGGACATTTATCGTGATGTGGTGGTATATAGTCGTGCCTTATGTACGAGTTTGGTAGTGACTCCTTGCAATACGGTGCATGGAAATAATTTTGGGCAGCAGCGTGTACGATGGACACGTCCGAGGCAAGGCTGGGTAAAAGTTAATGCCGATGAGGCTGTGGGTGGTGCTAGGAACATGGCTACGGTTGGGGGTGTGATCCGAGACGATAGTGGTAATTGGCATTTTGGTTTTGCTCAGAGAATAGGGGTTTGTTCGGTGCTAGCTACTGAGGTATGGGAGGCGTATGATGGTCTTTGTCATGCCTGCGATTAGATTTCTGCCGTATTGAGTTAGAAATTGATTATGTGATAGTGGTTCAAATCTTGAACCGGGATTCGACGACTTTAATGGATAATGTGCTTGTAGCATGATTGAGATAACCAATGAATAAGGACTGAGAGGTTCGGATTATACATGTTTGCCGTAATGCAAATTCTGTTACCGATAGATTGGCACGTATGGCGCGGGGGCTTGATGTCTAAGAGTTTGGTTTTGAGCATCCACCTCAAGAGGTGCTTCCTTTGGTTCTCACTGATCAGGCTTTTTCCTGAGGTCTTATGTTATGCATTTGTTTTGCTTTGTCATTGTATAACGTCTGATATTTTGAACCTATCGTCATGAGTACTCTTTTCCTCCATTTAGGTTTAGGGAGGTTTTTAATGAGGCTTGTGGTGATAGTCCATTTTCCACAAAAAAACAATAAATTTTAAGAGTAGGACCATAATAACAAGTATTGAAAAATTGGGCCCCAATTAAAAATATTGAAAAAATTGAATTTTGAGAGTATGCCCATAATAACAAGTGTTAGTGAAAAAATCGGGCCCCTAATAACAAGTATTAGAAAAAAATAAATTTAAGAGTACTCTAATAATAAATATTGGAAAAAAAATTAGCCCATGTTAACAAGTATTGAAAAAATTGGACCCCTGATAACAAATATTAGAAAAAAAATCTAAATTTTTAGCAATAAATATAATTCAAAAAATTAAAAACATATAACTTTCCTAAGCAGTGGGCCTTGGGCAAGCGCCCTTGTTACCCTGTCATAGGGTCGAGCCTGAGAATTAGAACATAATGCAAATACATTATGAATGTACAAATTATATTTTTTAAAAAATTAAATCACTATGATAATCTAAATAAAATATAACGTAATATAAAATAAAAATAATATAAAACAAGTACCATGCTAAAAAATAGTATAAAAATAATAAGAAAAATATTTTACTACATAGGTACATATTTGAGTTTACATAAGTCAGTTCATTTTAGAGTTTAGGGTGTAATTTAAAGACTAGGTTTACAAATTATAATTTAGTATTTAGAGTTTAGAATTTAGTGTTAGAGAATTAGATTTTAAATAGGTGAAATCTAGGGTTTGTGTTTGGAAATTTTCTTATGGAATTGCATTTCTTGTTGAAGGAAATCTATTTAAACTTAATATTATTCATCAATTCGCAATGAAAATTTTGTCATGTTTTGTTCTTTTAAATGTTACCGTTTCCATCTCTTTGAACCTAAAAAGGTTAGATTAGTTTGTAATGAGGATGAGTTTATTTATCAGTGAGTTGGTTTGTTTCTACACTGATTCATGTGAAGATTTAATCATTAGGATGACAACTGCAAATTTGTTTTTGCATTGAGTTTATGTACCGGAACCTATAGAGAAATGTGTAAACTGCAAATGTTTAAAATCCTTGTAACAGTACATGTTTGCATAGTAAGTTTCAAAACGTACAACTCATTACCGAAACTTGTCGTATAGTATATTGGATGGATAAAATTAGACATTGAAACCGTAAAAGTAAAGAAAGTAGATAACATATTAGGTTAAAGCGACAAGTATCAAAATTCATTAATGAGTATCGCAACCTAAACTAGATGAATATAAGATTTTTGGATTAACGATTCATATTCCCAATTTGTTTGGGTTTCACAATTTAGTTGTTTGTTTCGGTACTCGTAGCGATTAAAGCCCTCCTTAAAATGATAATCAAACCTTCATTTGTTTAATAACACTTTAGGGTTAGAACTTATTTCCTATTGAAAATCTGGAAAATCCTCTCTATTTGTAAAAAAAATGTTCAGCCAATGTAAAGGATCGAAACCACAATTTATTTCTAACAATTTAGGTCTACGACAAAAATCTGGATAATCGTCCTGAAGTTTGTCCATTTCAAATGCAACGTAGGTAACAATCGAAACCCTATGTTTTGATTTTTTTACTAAATACTTGAAATCTAGGGTTTGTGTTTGGAAATTTTGGTATGGAATTTCATTTCTTGTTGAAGGAAATCTGTTTAAAGTGAATATTATTCATCGATTTGCAATGAATTTTTTTCCTATTTCGTTCTTTTAAATGTTACACTTTCCATCTCTTTGAACCTAAAAAAGTTTAGATTTGTTTGTAATGAGGATGAGTTTATTTATCAGTGAGTTGGTTCATTTCTACACTGATTCGTGTCAAGATTTAATCTTTAGGATGAAAAATTGCAAATTTGAATTATATTTTTGATGAAGTTGCTGATAAAGTTGCTGAAGAAGTTGGTGCTGAGATGTTGGCCATATGTGATAGGCCATACGCAAAAAAACATGTCTTCCCTTCCTTCAATTTTAGTAAGTTGATATTTACATATTCAAGTATATCTTATTGCATCTCACAATGAATGATTGAATGCATATCTTTGTTATTTTAATGTTTTACAGTAAAGCTAAATGTGTGAGGATGAAGCAAACTGAGGAAAAAATAACTAATGTGGTAGGTTTCATTGGTTTATGATGTTTGTTAAAGGCGTATGTAAAATGTTAAATTCATTTGAATTTTTCATTCGTAGGTTAGGAAAGAGTTAGGCAAGAAATGGGAGAAAATGTCGAAGGAAGAAGTAATCTTACCCTAATTTTGTAAGATTAATCTCATAAATAATTTAATTGGTTAAATTAAGTTAGGTGTTCTTGATGATTATGGATTATTTTACGGTGATTTGAGTTTCTTGAAGGTATCTACTGTTTTGGAAGATAATTTGATGATGTTTAAAGTTTAGTTGGATTGGAATTGAGGTTAGAATGAGTGGATTGAAGTTAGAATGTGTTGGAGCTTTAGTCTTGTTAACTTTCGAGAAAAGTGGGGAAGTTTAATTGGATGTTTGAGTTAGATTGATGTTGCTGGAAGTTTTGCTGCATATTTAGATGTGAAATTATATTCTTGTTGAGCTCTAGAAGTTTCAAAATCGATGGAAGAAGCATAGCTCACTTTCGGATGATATCGACATATTCACAAGGCTTTTTGCGCTAAAGCTTAAGCGTAAGGGTGAGTTTAATCTTAAGCGTGGTTACTTCAAAAGGTTTGCAATTATTTTTGTGGGAGTTTAATGATAGCCTAGCAAGCTATATTTAACTCAAAAGTAAGCTTTCTTAACCTTTGCTTCATTCTCTTTAAGCTATTCTATTCTAAGAAGAACAGGGATATACGATTTGTTTTGAAGCTTTGAACATTACGAACTTACTATTATTATGCAACCTATTTGTTAATGCTATATTTTATAAGCGTGAGAGTACATAAGGTTAAAAATATTCGTTTCTGATGTATTTTGAACTAGTTGCCATTGAGCAATGATATTTGATAAATTCAGTTATGTTTTGCATAAAAACAGTAAGTATATTTGAATTAAATAGATTTATTGGCTTGTGAAAATGTAAGTTTGATATCGGATATAGTTGGCATGCCTTAGTACAAGTACTCAATAATAAATTCTGATTTTTTGAAGGACCCATTAGTCTAATCGATTGATCATAAATTTGTTTTCAAGGACTCGTTAGTCTATCAATGGTGGGTTCCAAGGACTAGTTAGTCTAGAAATCATTTGTTGATTGTGAAACACGAGGACTCGTTAATCTAGTCATTGTGAAACTTATTTGTATTTGATAAGGATGGGGACCTAAGCCCATATTTTGAAAGTTTGATATGTGTATATGATAGTTTTATTGATATTCATTTAAGTAACAAGTATTAAATGCTAATATAACCTTATTTTGGAAAGAAATGTAAGAGGAAGTATGTTTTGGTATAATACTTTCATAAGCACTCAAGTTTTGATTTTTGCTAAGTTTTCAAAACATGCTTACATGTTGTTTTGGTTCAAATGCATTAATGAATGTTTTATTCTGATGCACTCACTAAGCTATCAAGCTTATGCTCATTTATTTCATTAACGTAGAGGATTAAAGCATTTGGGTTGTTGATCAATATTAAGTGATATCACCAAGACAAACATAAGGGATTGGATATGTCTTTTTAGTTTTTTCAAACTTGTAATAAGGTAATGTGGGCCATTTTCATTTGAGAATTGTATTTGCTAAGTTTATATTTCTCTAGAGTTTCATATGGATGATTTTTGATGATTCCATATGTAATGTTGTTCTCATGAAGCATGAACATTTGGTTTGGATGTTTGTCATTTTGGTTATGTTGATATTTTAATTGGTTGCTCACATGCATAGTATTTTGCTGATCTTTTGTGAGTGGTCATTATAGGTCTTGAGCCTAAAACTCAAGATAATGCCATTTGTGCATC
Source organism: Hibiscus mutabilis (assembly GCA_019671005.1). Classification (NCBI taxonomy): domain Eukaryota; kingdom Viridiplantae; phylum Streptophyta; class Magnoliopsida; order Malvales; family Malvaceae; genus Hibiscus; species Hibiscus mutabilis. The sequence continues at coordinate 20,790,044 of CM033741.1, read as the reverse complement.
TTGGTTTAACTTATTTTGCATTTTTAGAACTATATCTCTAGATGATTTATTTGTCCATGATAAGTACTAAAAATTATAGTAAAAGTGCATAATCATATAATATTTATGTTGATCTATTATTAGGAGCATGTTTAGGGTGTTTGAAACTGATTTGAGGGGTTTCAGATCAAAATTGTATAATAGAATTTCCAATTTCGTCCAGTTGGTACTAGTACACTCTTTTCTATGTACTGGTGCACCTCTTTTAGGTATCGGTATGGTACCTCTGTACAATACGAACTGAGGCTACTGGAATTTCTGATATACCTGTGTACCAGTATGGGATATAGTTAGTACTAGTACATGCAACCGTTAAGTTGTTAGGATGCTTTTAAAAGTTATGTTTCTTGTATTTTGGTCCTTTATCTTCCAAGATTCAATTGGATGAGTTTCCTTGTTCCATTTAGTCTATTATTTGACCTGCAAGCATGATTATAGTTGAATTTTATATCCACATGATTAATTATGTTTTTACCATAAGGATTTCAATTGTTATGTTTTAGTCCCTAAATCCATAATGTAGTTTAATTGAGTATGTTCAAAGTATCCATCTTGGGTGAAATTTTATATGCTGGTTAATCAAGTGATGTAGGATCTAGTAATGCATCTAGATATGCCTTTTGTAACCATTTACAAAAAAGTCTTAAAAATATCCTTGTTTTTAGTTCGTTCAAGTTAGGAGCACTTCAATGATCAATGTGACATTCGTCACTTGGAGTTTATTCCCTCTAGGTTTCAAGTAAAATTGTCATGCCATAAGATCCATAGCGCTTGTTTACGAGTTTTATGACTTGGGTCTTGGCGAAGTGAATGGTTTTTTTATTAGTTTTATTTGTTTTGACGAGGAGGATGGGAATTTATAGCATTTTTATCATATCAATACTTGGTAAAGAGGTGAGATTTAAGTTTTTGTAGACTACTAATAGACCTTCAGGTTAAACCTAATGAAATGCATCTAAATGCTTTTCTTTGATTGTGTAACTATGTTTAGAAGTAGTTTCATGTAATACCATGCTTTGGTCAAATAAAAGTTTTGCCTATGTTCGCAACATGCCTATATTTTTATAGGCTTAAATATAAAATATGTGCCTAAAGTATCTCATTTTTTCATTTAGGTGCCTAAACTAGTTTCATGATATATTAGGTGCCTAAAGTTTTTAGTTTTTTCAAATTAGGTGCCTAACTTTAAAAAAACTCCATCACCCAATCATTAATTGGCATGTGGCCAAAATACCCAAAAATGAGATACTTTAGGCACTTATTTTATATTTAAGCCTCTTTTATAATATTGACTTTGTATGATTTATTATGTCTCGACTACTGTACGGAGCTTATTGAAGTTCACTTTATTTGTTTAACTGCTTTTTGTAGGAGTTAGATTTTGTAAAGTATTTCATATTGTATTCTAGAGTTCACAAGTTAATTCCATATGTTTTATCAGTGTAATGTTCTTTTTCCTTAAACTTAAATGTGGCATATATTGTTTTGCATGATGAAGGCATACTTGTTAGGTTTATGATATGCTTATGCATAATATTGTTATGTTGTTGTTTTGAAAGTATAAATTATGATAGTCTTCTATACTGTAATGTGATCTATATAATATGAAAAGAAATGCATGAGAGAATGAGTGAAGATTAATGAATGCAAGTTTAGAAGTCGTTTGATTAACATGTTTGGGAGCATTTTGGGTACTTATTGTTGCATAAAGATCATATCTAAAACTTGGCATGCTAGAACTTTTTCCAGGCATGTTTTTTATGTATTGAATATGCTTCTTTTCACATTTAGATTATATTTGTTATATTTTGACTCAAATTTTATTTGGTAGTTAAGTTGGGTTTTATTTTAATTCTAGTGGTTGAAGATTACTTGGTAATTAGGATTTACTTTAAGGAGTAAATATTTATATTAGTTATGGGATATTATTGAATAAGGTTTCTTGGTGGCCAAGTATTTGGGTCTATAAATATAGACTAGGTTTAAACTTTAGAATAATGAGAGATAGAGAGAATTACTCTGGAGAGATGTAACCACTTTTAGGATCTCTACAACTATAGTGGATGTACTGTAGATATAGGTATTGTAGGAATGTTGGGAAGAGTGTTTTGTTACACTGGGTTTTGGGATATATACAGGGTAATGGGTTACATGGGATATCATATATTTGTACTCTTCGTGTTCTCTACGTTGATAGTAGATTGTTCGTTTCTTTCATCCGTAGAAGTAGGCAAGGCCAAACCACGTTAAATCTCGTCTTTTGCGCATGTCTTATTTTATGTTGTTATTGCTTTGGTTATTTTTCTGCATACCAATTTCCTAACAAATGGTATCCTGAGTTATGGTTCGAGCTGTGAGATTTTAAAGGAATTTTTGTTGTAGATTTTTTGGAGAGATATTGGAGACGTGCAAAAGGAGTATTGCTGCAATGAGTTTCAGTTGTTGGGAGAGTAGTTATCAATCGATTCAACAGAGCTTCAACAGATATTACATAAGAATTGAAGTTGTTGAAGACTCAACGAAAGTGCTTCAATGAATATTTGGCATATGTAAAAATTGCAGTTGGTGAAGACTTGAAGACCACTTCTCAAATAGAATTTGGTCGAGGGGTAGATATGTTATATTTTGACACAAATTCTATTTGGTAATTAAGTTAGATTTTATTGTAATTCTAGTGGTTGAAGATTACTTCATAATTACGCTTTACTTTAAGGAGTAAATACTATATTAAGTAAGAGATATCACTGAATAAGGTTTCTTGGTGACCAAGTATTTGGGTTTTTAAATATAGACTAGGTTTAACCTTTAGAATTATGAGAGATAGAGAGAATTACTCTTGAGAGATGTAACCACTTTTAGGATCTCTACAACTATAGTGGCTATGTTGTAGAGAGGGGTATCATAGGGACGTTTAGAAGAGTATTTTGGTTACACCGGGTTTTGATATATATATATATATATATATATATCAGGTAATTGGGCTACATGGGATATCATGTATTCGTACTCCTTGAGTTTTCTATGCTAATAGTGGATTGTTCGTTTCTCTCATCAGTAGAGGTAGGCAAGGCTGAACCACGATAAATCTCATCTCTTGCACATGTTTAATTTTATGTTGTTATCGCTTTGGTTAGTTTCCGTATATCAAATTATTAACAATATTAAAAGTATTCATAGGATGCACTAAGTATCATGTTGAACTAAGGGTATTTTGATGCTGACAAGGCTCATTAAACTTGTTAGCTTGGTTGATCAACCAAAAAAACATTGAGAGAGGGTATACAGTAATCTCTGTTATGATTTGAACGCTTGGATTTGATTTTAGGAAAAACATGATATGATAATAAGTATTAGAAAGAGTATGAACGTAATGGATTAGTCATGTTTATATCATGATGTCAAGATTATGTTATGTTTAAAAGGGGTATGAGTTATGTTTGGTCATGTTGCTAAGTTTTGTAACATTGGTAGTAAGTATAATCTTTAAGATAGCATGATTGTTATGTTTGGTTATGTCTTTTTATGTATATATAAACAATTGCATTTGGAGATATGTATCTAGAATGATAAGTTGAATTATGAACTCTGAAATAGACTATAAGTATGATTGATGCATATATGATTAATGTGGTATTTGGTATGTTTTCTAACATCACTCCCTCAAAACGTATCACTAAACTCCAATTCGACACCAAATTTGTAGAAGTCTCTCTTGACCAAGCTTGGATTAGGACCCCAAACATTAAAAGCCATACCCTACGACTTTCCGCACTCCTCTTTGGTGGCCATATTGAGATATTCTCAAGCTAGTTATGTAAGATATCACAATTGAGAATTTCCTGATGACACTCCATACTTTTAAATACTAGAAGTAAGCGGGGTCATACGATACGCATAAGCAGACAACCCTGTATATTGGCTTTATTCAATTCACTTGTTAAATCAGTTATCTTCATCGGTCTCTTACACCATCCTACTGCACATTGTCTTAGGATCTCCACATTATTCTATTCTACCATGCCCAATACCACACATCTCAAAGGTATTGGATCATCCTATCGTGTGCCCATCACAACCTCTCTTGGCGTACCCCTTGAAATCTCTTTTTTGTGCCGCCAGTACCTATCCTTAGTCTTTTTATGAAACACTTAGCCTCAATCGCTGATTCCATAGGGACAAAACCAAATCTCTTGCCCATTTAATTGGAATCAACACGTCGACAACCCTCTCATGCCTATCGAGTACCTGTCATAGGCCTTTCAAATGCAGTTGTTCCAAGAGATTTTACACAAATATTTTCCAAATTCGCCGCGGATGATCCTTCTTTGATTGGGTTCGTGAGTTCATTCTCTTGTGCAGTTTTCTTCGATTTTCTTACTTCAATTTTTTTTTTTTTTTGCTTATGAAAGAGGAGGGTAAATAATTTTATCCTTACCTCTAAACGAAGAAACAAATTATGATTTGACACACATCTGCTGTTGCAAAGTTGTGCGCAGGGTCGTTTCTGAGATTTTAGTGGCCCTAGGGCGAACCTAAAAATTAGGCCCTAAATTAGGGATTTGAATTGCGGTTGCGATCTCATATTCGATCATGTTGCGTTTATCACGGTTGCAGACATAACAAATGTTATTTCTATCACTGCGAGTATTGTAGTTGTGAAAATTTTTAATAACATATGTTATTGTAGACATAACGGTTGCAGGTATTGTGACTTTGGATGGTGTCTATACCGCTATATAACGATCTATGTTGCGGTTACATACCTCTATTTAAATACATGTCTATAACATCAAGTATTGAAAAAAAAAATTTAAGAGTACGTTTATAATAACAAGTATTAAAAAATAAATTTTAAGAGTATGATCAATAATAAATAGTGGGAAAATAGATCCCTAATAATAAGTATTAAAAAATTTAATTTTAATATTTGTTATTACGAGCATACTCTTAAAAATTGAATTATTTATAATACTTATCATTAGGGGTCTGATTTCTCTCCAATATTTATTAATATGAGCATAATCTTACGATTTAATTTTTTTAATACTTGTTATTGAGACCCTCAAAACTTATATATATATCACTAAGTTCTTTTTTTTCATCCACCCGTAAAAATTAAGAACTACACTTTTAATTTTCTTGGGTATGGGCCCTAGGCAGGGTGGGAGCCCTGGGCGAGCGCCCCTATTGCCCTGGCCCAAGGACGCCCTGGTTGTGCGATGCAACTCTTTTAACCACCACCAACACCTCATGTTGAATCCCTAGTCCGTCCACACCTGTTGCTGCAAAGCTTTTTAGATCTAGTTACATGAGACCTCCTGTGCTTGTCCTTTGTTATTCTATTTTTTTAATTTCTTTTTAATTTTGAATCATTATTATTTATAATTTATTATTGATAAAAATATAAAATATATATATTCTATAAATCATCAATCAAATAATTTTTTTCTAAGATAATTAAGTAGTTTTAAAATATATATTTTATAAAATTTAATTGTTTAATATATTTAAAATAATCAGGTCAAATTTTAAAAAAAATGACTTAAAAATCCAAAGAGGAAGTATTATTTTTTATTTATTCTTTGTTATTATTATTTATTATTTTATTTTTATTAAAAAATAAATTTACTGTTAATAATTTGAAAAATTGGATATTTAATCAAAAAATAAAAAAAATTGATGTCTGAAAATAAACGACCCTACTTTCCATGAAGTTTGACAATGATATTGTTAAATTAATATTTATGAGCAGACAAAACACCCTACAGACGTGCACAAAGCTTGCACCATAAATGTTACTGGTTCTTCGACTAAAAAAAAATTGACTTTCATATTGCAAATGTGTCTATTCTAACGTTTTGCATGAAAATTAACAAGAGAAATAAAATCATGTTAACAAATATCAACTCAATTGAAAAATAACTAAAAACTCATTAGTTTAGATGATAATTGATATTATTATAATATTATTTGTCTTTTTATACGTTTAGATAATATTTATATAAACAATTAAAAATTATTATTATAAATGTCCAACATAAGATTGATTGATTCGCATACACAATCATCTTTCATTAAGTAAATTTTTATAAACATTCTTTTACGTAAAATATTTCTTTCACCCACATTTTGAGTGTGCCAAAATATAACATCATATTATGTTTTTCCGTAAAATATATGTTGAAGACAAATTAAATGCTTGTAAGTAAAATATCAACTAATAATTCTTGGTGAAAACGCTAAGTACACGGTTGGTTTAAAATCTTAACAAACTAGAATTTGTATTCTTGATTTACAAAGCTTGAAGAGCTAACTAATTTTATAACCCATGCTTACAAAAAAAAATAATGTAACCCAACTTTATATTTTTTTTTTGCTGAGCCAATTAGATTCAGTATTATAAGTAAAAGGTCCATAAGGGTACAAAATTACGAAGAATAGACATCTTTAAGATATAAAAAGAAACAAGAATAAATATTCGTTTAATACAACACATCATCAAACTCGATATTAACTCGCCCCTAACCTATAATTGAACCCGGCAACAAAGTACACAACAAAATTTGAACCATAAAAATCAACCTAGCAAAAACATCCTCAATTTCATTATGTAAAAGAATACTTGAAGCAGAACTACAGACGAGAAGATTCCGCCTTTCGAAACAGAACCGTAAAGGTGAAGAAATGCATTGCATTGCATTGTTCGATCTGTCATAACGTGAAAACTGGTTCAGCTTTCTACTGGCGAATATATCCTATTGCCATTTTTATCACCAAACCACCCTTTAGCTTAAATTAGAGAATTGTTCCATTATTTCATTGATAAAGACAAAATAAGCATTAAATTTGGTCCAACGAGTCACCTTTCAGACAATGAAAGAGAATGAAGAATAATTTAATGGATAAGGCAGTTTGTTTTGTTGGAGACTTGGAGTCACAGACTCACAGTTAACCAACCATTCCTTTAAAGCAAGTTTTACTTCATCTTTACGTAGCTAATTAACAATAAGTTCTTGCATTACATTAACTCTTATAAATAGCAAGCAGCTCCAGCTTTAATTTTTAAACATTCCTCGTAGTCGTATTGGAAATAAGAATGAAAGCTAAGAGATGCATGTTAGCTATTCTCCTTATTCTCTCCTTCCTCTCCATATCCACGGCAGCCACAACTCGAAAAATCCGAACCCGAAAGCCATGCAAGAACATGGTGTTTTATTTCCATGACATAATTTACAATGGCAAGAATGCAAAGAACGCAACTTCAGCCATCGTAGGTTCACCACAATGGGGGAATAAGACCATTCTGGCAGGGCAAAACCATTTCGGAGACTTGGTTGTGTTCGACGACCCCGTTACCTTAGACAACAACTTGCATTCGAACCCGGTGGGTCGAGCCCAGGGGTTTTACATGTACGACAAGAAAGAGATTTTCACTGCTTGGATAGGCTTCTCTTTTGTTTTCAATTCGACTCGGCATAAGGGAAGCATAAACTTTGCTGGGGCTGATCCATTGATGAATAGGACGAGGGACATATCAGTGATTGGTGGAACTGGTGATTTCTTCATGGCTAGAGGAGTGGCTACTTTGATGACTGATGCCTTTGAAGGAGAAGTATATTTTCGTCTTCGAACTGATATTAAATTGTATGAATGCTGGTAAACGATTCTTATCGTTATTTGGTTCTTGCTAGACCACTCAATAATCAATTGTCAATTATGTTGTTATTTCAATTTATCTGTTCTGTCATGAAGAGTTTGATCATTGAAAACATTGTATGAGACTGTGTCATGACATTGTTTTTATTAACGGGCCTTGGATGTTTGACTTTCGATAGATATGCTGTTTTTTTATTCATACTGATAAATAAATTGAAAAGTGTATTTTGATCGGTTACTTTTGTCTTTGGATTAGTAAGTTGGAGGTGATAGCAAGTCTAAAACATAGTGTGAGTACAAAAAAATGTTTTCTTAAAGTACAATATTTGATGTAACGTCGATGTATGAGTCTTTTGTACTACTGGTATACCATTAAATATATAAACGTCAATTAATATATGTTATATGACTATAACTGATATATCTTTATCTATAAGTGTCATACCACCGCTTATATCTTCGAACTTATAGTCTTCTCGCTGTGCCTTAGCATGTGAAGCATCATGGTTCCGTAACCCATGCCTCTGGGTGTGACCCATACCTTCAGGCCACTTTTGACATAACAACCATCAGCTTTGTTTGAGCCCCAGTTGAGTCTATTATCTGACAATCTAGTCTATTTTGCCAACCCACGTAACCAAGCTAAAAAGTCTACCGGCTAAGAGTCAGACCTAATTCTGCCGCCCCATCAATAGTCATCACTAGACCTGACTTTGTACGATGACTCACGTCCTCCACTTCTGCTGCACACACAGGACATCTACTAGCCGAGGCCAGATGTCTACGCATTCATTCCGCGTTGGTCATTAATTTCGCCTTGCAAGCCAACTACATGAAAATTTTCGCACGTTGAAGACCCCGATATTTATGAATCTACATTCCTATACTACCAGTCACTCCGAATCTCATAAGTCGATTTAATTTAGAAACAATGGCCAGAGGTTCCCCGCCAACCATTCGCTGCATCACTCAACACCGCCTTCGGACCTCTAGTGGCAGCCAGGTGTAGTAAAATATTCATCTGGAGAAAATTCTGAAGTGCTGCTCATTGCCAATTGCCATCCGTATCCGCCATACTTGCCACCGGAACATTAGCAAAATTCATCACACTTCCGGGCGATACATAGTGAATAAGGGAGCCTAAATCCGCGAGCCATGAATCATACCAAAAACTAATATCCGCTGGCCATGAATCGTACCAAAAACTAATTAACGTTATAACAACATAACCATACCCCTTTTTATCATTTTTAGAAATTCTTACAAATTTTTAATATATATTTTTAAAAGTGTTATAATTTATGGTTTATATTTAATTATTTATAATTAAAAATAATTTTGTATACTTCTATATTATATTTTTTAAAATTTTTGGTATATTTTTAGATTTTTTAAATATTTATAACTTGAAATGAAGTTTTATAAGTTTTTTTATTTTTAGAATTTGTTTCAAAATTTTAATAATGTATTAAAGAAAAATAATTTTAAGTCAGGTGTTGTTAACGATCAATGAGAAGTTATCACCGTAGCATTTGTTGTTTATAGAAGGATTCACTTGAAATGTTATTTCAAATAAAAGACTTGTTTGATCACGACTTTTTAAATAAGAATTTAATTAAAATATTATCTTGTTCAGTTTCTAAATAATTGTTAGTGTTGTTTAAATATTATTTGATCAGAACTTTGATTATTGCTTAATTTACTGGGAATTATTATTATTATTATTATTATTATTATTATTATTATTATTACATGTTTATAAACAATTGTGCTAAATACCGAACATTGCGGAGAAACTCAACATAAGAAGTTTGAGTTAAACCCCTCTAAGTCTGTATGATTTGTTCTTTTCTTTTCTTTTCTTTTTTACAATGCTATTGGTAGATTGAATTGATACCATACCAATGAGGGCCACAAGGAAATCCAATCAATAATATTTATTAACAATAAGTTTATATATTAGCTGATAAAGTTGTTCTAAAAAATATTACTATCATTTTTTCGATATCAACGAGCATTGGTATTAATTTAGGCTCGCTGATAACATTATAAAGATTTATTGAATCAAATTATGTTAAATAAAAGTATAGGGATTAAATATCAAATTTTAATAGTGTAGCGGACTAAAAATATAATTAGACTAATGTAACCATCGAGAAACCTGGCAATTACTAGATCGCATCAAAGGAGCATCGAGGCTACCATGGGTGGTGGGGGAGATTTCAACGAGATTCTGACAAGAAGTGAAAAATCAGGAGGCACGCGTAGATCCCAATCAGACATGGATGCATTTAGAGATGTTTTACGCCGAAACGCCCTGCAGGATATTAAACCCTTTCGAGGGTGGTATACATGGTACAATGGCAACGAGAATGATCCTATTCGAGAAAGGCTGGATAGATTTGTAGCAAACCGTAGCTGGCTAACATTGTTCAAAGATTTTCGGATATACTCTGAGTATTCAAGCCACTCCGATCATCATATCCTCACTCTAGACACTCTAGGAGCTTTAAAACAACGAAGGAATAGAGGAGGTGATTACTTCCGTTACGAAGTGTGCTGGTCAACCAAGGAAGAGTGCACCCAAAAGGTACATGATGCATGGGAGAACAGTATGGGCAATGCAGCAGAAAAAATCAAACATGTCGCCCATGCCCTTGGTGCATGGAAAAAGTCTAGAAGGATAGTTTCACTGCAGCGAAAAACACAGTTGCAAAAAAAAAATTGAGCAACGTATTCAAGGACCGTTAACGGCCCTACTGGCTGCAGAGTTACAAGGACTAAGAAAAGAATTAAAAATCATTCTAGACACGGAAGAACCGTATTGGCAGCAACGTTCCAAAGTTGCCTGGCTTAAGGATGGTAATCGAAATACTAGTTTCTTTCACGCTAGGGCCAATGGTCGCCGCAAGAAAAATACTATTGAAGGGATTGAAAATAGTGAGGGCCAATGGGTAAAGGAGAAAAAGGAAATCTTTGACGTTGCTACAAGACTATTTCAGTAACCTATATCGATCCTCAAGAGGGTGCCATAGGAAATCCTGAATGCAATTGAGACGTGCATAAACACCGAAGATGAATGCATCCTTATGCCGAACATTCACGTCAGAGGAAGTGGAAGCTGCTTTTCTTCAAATTAATCCGACCAAAGCACAGGGCCTTGACAGTATGCCTGCTAGATTTTTATCACAAATTTTGGTCTTTAGTAGGGTCAGACGTTATTTCTTTATGTCTTGATTTTTTAAATCTTAGGGTTAGTATAGAGTCAGTAAATTCTACAGTTATTGTTCTTATTCCAAAGGTTATGTAACCACCGATATATATATATATAATGAATGGAAGAGAGGAGGCTGCGGGTGAGGGAATTCGAACCCGCAACCCTTAGCTTGAGAGAACAGTGACCCAACCACTAAGGTGGGAAGCTCTTAACATTTGTTTTTCCAATAATTCATTTTACATTATTGTTGGGTTGGGGTATCGAAATTTAAAATAAACTAGCTGGCTTACCCCTCCCTCATTCGAAATTTATTCGAACCTAAACCCCCCAAACCCTTCCAAACTCTTCCTCCCTCACCTAATTCTCGGCCGTCGTGTGTTTTGCCGCCACCGCCCGTCCGTGACGTGCACCGTCGGTGTCAGTGTGTTCTCCGTTGAACGCCGACCAAAACCCCTCTGTTTACGCGCCTGATCGTTGTCCCGTTTGCCGGTAATCGGGATTCAAAGTTTGGCGAATCTAGGGTTGTAAACCCATTCGAACCGCCGTTGATTTGGATCGTTGCCGACCTCTGCTCGAAGCATCTCTGCCACAGCTACCTCCCTCGCGTCAAGGTAATCCCGAACCAAGCCTCCGATCACCCATCCAGCATCGATTTAGCCCTCGTCGAAGTTCGAAGGGATTTGGGTAAGTTAGGTGTGATTTAATTTAAATCTGGCTTGTTGAATTGATTTTTTTGGTTGGATGATGAGTGTTAAGGGCGTTTCCCACTGAAAAACATGCATATCGGGCCTTTTTCCAGCCATTTTGGCCGCGCGTGGGCCCCACGCACCGCCAGGGCGATTTCCAGCCGCCCTGGACGATGGCTGTAGTGAACCGGCTCTGCCTTAAACTGGTTCTGAACTGACCGACCCATTGACCTGACCCGTTGACCTGTTGACCCAAACCGTTGACCCGTTTGACTGTCGACGTCATCGTTGACTGTTGATGTCAGCATTGACCGTTAACTGCTGACGTCAGCATTAACCTTTGACTGTTTCCTGATGACGTCATGCTAACGTCAACATTGACTGCTGACGTCAGCGTTATCTTTGACCAAAAAGTCAAAATTTTTCGAAAGCCTCTATTTTATGTTTTTTGACGTCCTGAGTCCATTTTGAAGCCCGTTTCTCGAAATTCTAACCTGAAAGCCTCCACATTTGATATTAGACCCGAACATGCTTTTGTACTTCATTATTCAGTTTAAAGGCAATGTGATTAAGGACTGATTTTGGATTGTGGTTAATTAAAAGCATTCGTATATCTTTGGATCTGGGAGGCTGTAGGACGTCGAATTCGAGTTCAAGAGTGCTCGAATGTCATTTCAAGGGTCGACTAATATAGCAAGGACTTAAGGTAATACTTTACTACCTCTTGCATGCTTTATGATACAAGTCGGTTCTAGGCTAAAGTTTGCATGGGTACGATTAAGTGTACTTTTAACACTGCTTGAGTCAATTAAATTATGAGATAATAGAATGGTAATTTGGATAAGATCGAATTATTCGAAAGAGGAATTTAGTAGACCGAAAGGATCCTGAGTTCAGTTAATGGTCAATAAGACATAATCTTCTGATCTAATAAACAGAGTTAAAGGATTTAATATTTGAAATATTTCGTTAAGAAATGACGATAATATACTCGAGAAAAAAGAATGACTTAAATATCCCTAACAAAGGGAATGTTCCAAAACTTTATACTCGATCTGATAAATGATTACTTTATCTGAAATCCTCGTTTTATTGGGAAAGAATTCGGTATCAAGATTTCAAATATGTATGATAACAAAACACTTGGATTACCCAAACTCTGGACAAGCACCTGAAGATAAATTTACTGGAAAATTCTACGTATTCTTGAAGTGATCTAAATGACAGTAGTGAATGAATTGATTAAAATGATAGAAATGACTAAAATAACCTCAGGCACTGAAATTATCAAATTAACTAAAATCATGGATAAACTCTAGAAAATTGAAATGAATGAATTGTTTAGAATTACTGAAAGTATCCTAATGATTGAAACACCATTGGGCATCGAAGTGTCTGTAACACCCTCGAATACTAAAATGACTGAAAATACATCTAAGACTTGAAACATACTACTTGAGTACATGTTCGATTTCTCGTAGTTCATTCAGTGGTTAATCAGCGAAGGTGATCTACTTTGCAATACACTATAGTCAATTCTGAGAAACAAATACTCAAGGTGTACCTATCTGATTGAATGGTTTGCTTTGGATCTTCTGTAGCCACTACTTATTACTGATTATTGTTATCACTGTTTTTATCGATTACTACTGATTAATATTGATTTATATTAATACTGGTTATTACTGTTGTTGCTATTATCACTGCCTAGACTCTAACTGGGATACTTGGGTATAATGAGAAGTACCTGAAGGTTCAGCCTTGAACCGGCTGGTAATTCCGCCCGTATCAGGTTCTTACTCTTCGGCTAGGGTAATTCCTTACTGCTACTGTATCGGTTCCTATGCTTCGGCTAGGGTAATTCCTTACTGCTACTCTATCAGGTTCCTACTCTTCGGCTAGGGTAATTCCTTACTGCTACTATATCAGGTTCCTACGCTTCGGCTAGGGTAATTCCTTACTGCTACTATATCAGGTTCCTACGCTTCGGCTAGAGTAATTCTTTTCTTCTACTGTATCAAGTTCCTATGCTTCAGCTAGGGTAATTCCTTACTGCTACTGTATCAGGTTCCTACGCTTCGGTTAGGGTAATTCTTTACTACTACTATATCAGGTTCTTACGCTTCGGCTAGGGTAATTCCTTACTGCTACTGTATCAGGTTCTTACGCTTCGGCTAGGGTAATACATTCTGCAATCAGACTTTTATGCTTCAGTTAGGGCGATACTTCTGGACCTAATACACCCCTTTAGGTCAGCACCTACGCCTAATGGGCCTGGGTAAATGCCTTATAGATGCAGTCTTGGGAAACTGCCTATTGGAGTTCAGTTGGAGGATAGATAAGAATTTAAAATGAACCGTAATTGGAACCTGTGGATACCCAGAAAATCATGATAATTTTATGCTATACCATGTATCTGTTTTACCTTATATGCAATTGTCTACATCATCATTTGGTAGTTTTGTATTACTGAGCTTTTCCAAACTCACTTTGTTTCACCATTGCAGGTTAGAGAAATTCAATTTGGAGTTTCTTTGACGTTGCGCGTGGAGTATGGTACATATGTGTTAGTGGGCATGTATGTCACGAGTTATTTTACTATTGAGTCCATATTTTGTTTTCTCGATTTCAGTTTGTATACACGAAGTTTTAATATAGTTTTAACAGAAATGTTATTTTACACTTTTAAATGTATTTTTAAGAGTTTTCTTCTATTTTTTGGGGGGGTCGCCCCAGTGACCCTAATGTGACCTCCTAGATTTAAGTATGTCACATAGTCGGGTCTAGAGGGTTACATTTAGTGGTATCAGAGCTTAGAGTTGTGTCATTCTGGGTAGATCAACCGATCGTCTATTTTAGGGTGTCTAGTAAACACATGCCCCTAGATTGTTATCATACTCCATTGCGTCGGGACTCTGATGTTAGAACATTTCTGAAATAAGTGTATCTAAGCCTTTTTGTCCGTCATGGTCGTATTTGTTCTGGTAAATGATGCTCATGATATTTGTCTGTGTTTCAGATTTACGTGATGAATCTGAATTTGGATAAGGATCTGAAATAATTAATGTCTGAAAATTTTGCTGAAGGTTAGTAATTCTCGTCCAAAACTTTGGTTATGTTCAATCGGCTTGAAGAAAGTTTTTCTTGTTGGAGGCCGTGAGTACTTGTCTGAACTGTAGTTACATTTCATCATCTACAAGTTGATGGTCAACCTAGCAGAGTAATTAAGATAATAGAGGAGATACTCCAGGATCACATAATTAACTTCTGTGGTAGTTGGAAATATGTTCTATTCCAAGGGAGAATTGTAACCACTGATATATACATATATACATACATATATACATATATATAAAAAATAAAAAGGAATGGAAGAGTTTGCGGGTGAGGGGATTCAAACCCGCAACCCGTAACATGAGAGACCGGTAACCCAGCCACTAAGCTAGGAAACTCTTAACATTTATTTTTCTAATAATTCGTTTTAAGTTATTGTTGGGTTGGGGTATCAAAATTTAAAATAAACCAGCTAGCTTTCCCCTCTCTCATTCGAAATTTATTCGAACCTAAACCCCCCAAACCCTTCCAAACTCTTCCTCCCTCACCTAACTCCCATTCGCCGTGTGTTTCTCAGCCACCGTCCGTCAGTGACGTGAACCGTCGCCCTCAGTGTGCTCGTCGTTGAACGCCAACCAAAACCCCTCCGTTTACTCGCCTGATCATTGTCCTGTTTGTCGATAACCGAGATTCAAAGTTTGGCTAATCTAGGGTTGTAAACCCATTCAAACCGTCGTTGATTTGGACCATTACCGACCTCTGCTCGAAGCAACTTCGCCATAGCTACCTTCCTCGCGTCGAGGTAATCTCGAACCAAGCCTCCGATCACCCATCTGGCACCGATTTAGCCCTCGTCAGAGTTCGAAGGGATTTGGGTAAGTTAGGTGTGATTTAATTTAAATCTGGCTTGTTGAATTGATTTTTTTTGGTTGGTTGGTTAGTTGGTGAGTGTTAAGGGCGATTTCCGGCCGCCCTAGACGATGACCGTAGTGAACCGGGCCTGAACCTGCCCTAAACCGGCTCTGCCTTGAACCAGTTCTGAACTGACCGACCCATTGACCCAACCCGTTGACCTGACCCGTTAATCCTTGACTGCTGACGTCAGCATTGACCACTGACATCAGCGTTGACTACCAACGTCAGCATAGACCTTTAACTGTTGCCTGATGATGTCATGCTGACGTCAGCATTAACTTTGACTGCTGACGTTAACGTTGAATTTGACCAAAAAGTCAAAAATTTTCAAAAGCCTCTAGTTTATGTTTTTCGACGTCTTGAGTCCATTTTTGAAGCCCGTTTC